>OX344811.1:4744233-9744233 GCA_947034925.1 Eudemis profundana
ACACTATACTCCGTTTTTTTTAGATGTGAAAATTTGGTAAACAAAAGAATCAGTGGTCGTCAACATTTGTAATTATCAATGAACAATTTAAAAGTACATAATATTCATTATGTCGTTTTCTTTGTCCGATATTATTCATTAGTTATAAGCCTAAAGTACCCACTTAGTAGGCCAAGCCAAGGCATAGTAATATAATGTATACTTAAAGAAGATTTTCGACTTACGTGCTCATAAAGTGGCCCTAATTTCATTATTCTTATGCGCGCAGCGCAGCTTATTACACACACACACTTTTTACTTTGATAAATAACAAAATAAATACAAAAACAGAAGTTCTAAAGATATATATTATACTTTTTATTCGCAACTGTGTTGCAAAACTGATCATAACGACAACGACGTTTAAAAACCTGACCATAGCTTCAAAACCTCTGCCTCTTTGGGTATTTTATTGTGCAATATTTCTACAAATGATTAAAATAATAGGCAAAAAATGAATCTGATTTTTGCTTTTAGAATAATATAAGTAAAATAAAAGAAATGAGTTTTTTTTCTTCATTTGTTAATTATGTAAATTGCAAACGTACATAAAAATCAAGTATTCACTATCAAATGAAATTAATTGCACAATGTCGCCATACAATGTACCTGATAAAAAACCTCAAGTTGACAGATGTCAACTTTGTTTACCAAATTTTCACATCTAAAAAAAATTTCGGTCGGACTCTACTTCTCATTCAATAGTGCAAAAGTAGCAAATTGTTCTCTGTCGCGCGACAAATGAAGTTGCAGTAGTCATACTAGCCCGGCTGCAGAATATAGCCCATCCGACTACAGAACAGTTCCCCAAATTTCCAGGATTCTAACAAAACCTTTCTTACTTATACAAAAAATAAAATCATGTTTTTGGACAAAACGCTATTCAATCTATAGTACTTGTTTTTAATTCTTTCCATCACACGAGAACGCCGACTACACGGAAAATCGTATATTGTTGTGATATTTTGTAAAGAAACAATGCGAATATATCATGAGATTGCTAATTCTGAAATCTAAAAAGCCCTTAAATCTATAAATATATACGGTTTATAAGACTTTTTCAAATTGCAGGACCGCACTGAGAACTAAAGAACATTGTACCAGCACATAATAGAAATATAATAATGGTGGTCTAATAGCTATTGTCGATAATTCCCACTGATTAATACATAATTAAATGAATATTCAGTTCGTTTATATTAGTTTTATAAGGTCTCGTCTCAGGCTTACCTTTTACTCCCCTATCTATGTTGAGTATGTCTGCATCCTGTTCCTGGTCCGCCATTTTCTAGAGAAGGAAAAGAGAGGCTGTTGCCGAGCAGCAGAATACGAACATAAGCTTACAAAGGCATCCCAGTAAAGTGCTGCGGAGAGGGTGACCAATGAACATGTACCATAAAACTCCCCAACCCCAACTATAGTCCAGTCCACCCAATAATCACATCACACTAATATTATGAATCACACTAATATCCCATCCCCTAATATTATAAATGCGAAAGTTTGTGAAGATGTTTGGATGTTTGTTACCTAATAACGGGGTAACAACTGGATGGATTGAGCTGAAATTTAGCATGCAAGTAGACCAAGTCCTGGATTGAAACATAGGATACCTACTTTATATCCCGGCAAAGAATTCCCTTGGGGCAGTAACGGGAACAACGCGGGCGTGCTAGTATAAAATAAAACCGTATGAATTCACTGATAGAAAATAGAAGTTTGGACCATATGTAGTTGGTTGACAGACTAATAAAATTATGGGGAGTTTTACGGTAGCGAAGAAGAAAAACAGGGAAAACTGATCGCGCCGCGCCACCAATACTGGGAAATAGAGTCCAACCGAAATTGCAGTTTCGGTTTCGGCCTAGTTTCGGCAGAAAGTGGGTTTCGGCTTAGTTTCGTTTCGGGCTGCCATCCGGCCGAAACTAAAGCCGAAAGCGAATTCCAGAGGTTTCGTGCCGATCGCAGCACAGCCGTTATTTCAAAAAGCACAAATAATTTATTTGAAATTACGAAGTGATAATTATGTTATATCAATGATTACTTCAAATCAGAGACTGAATGATTAATTAATAAAAAATCAATCAAATCTTTGAATAACATATTAATATGTTATTCAAAGATTTGATTGACTGTTTTTTTTTCACAAACATGCCCTTACATGGAAATTTCGTTTTCGGCCATAAAAACTAGCTACCTAGTCGGAACAATTGAGAAATGGACATATTTCTTAAAAAGTCATATTTGGAAATACACATGTACCTCTGTCAGTGCTCTTCGACGGAGACGGATGACAACAGCGAAGTAAAACTTGACACCTTTAATAAAAACTTCACAGACTAATCCGGGACACGTGGATAGGGTTGCAAATATGTCAAGATTTTTTCGACCATGCCAGGATATTAGGTTTCTGTAGAATTGCAGCCAAACTTGGCAAATTTCGGGATTCTTAACATCCCTAACTCTCACATCGTCCTCAGAATCGAAGATACTTTGGAGCTTAAAAGCGATTCCATATTATGTGGTGGTTTTTTATGGATTTAATATTTTGCCTAAACCAATATATCTTCTAGCGTGCTAATCCCTCATGCCGCGGCGAGAAATATACTTTTTGATTAATGACAGGACGTTTTCAGGACTTTTCATTTTTACACATGGCAACCCTGCTCGTGAAAGGGTGATCTTAAATAAAATAAAATTTGGAAATGTTGACTTACATGCGAGTCGATCATTCGCGTGCTCATCGGATGTTCAGGCGTGCGTGCTACACCCAATTTCTGTATCGAACGCAATCATGGGAATTAAAAAAGTTTTAACCTCTCCTACTCACGAACGCCCATGGCGTTGTCCGAGCGATTTCGTTTCATCCGACCTCAGCCAAGATATAAAATAATTTCGCATGAATTAATGAAATTGTATCAAAAATAAATTAGAATTCACATTAAACCAGTAAGAAGTAAATGATTCCTTGGGAATACAATGAATAATTCCTAAAAAGGCAATTTGGCAGAAAACGCGGTCTAAACTAGCGGGGATAGAAGAATGAATTTTTACACAAGGACAAGAAAACAATTCATCAAATAGGTGTAAGTTTCTCTACGACCAATGGAAATTGAGCTCTCGGCAAGTATTTGCAAGGAGAAGAAAAACTGGTTAGGGCGCATAAGGTCCCACTCGTAAAATGTCCCTTGGTCCCTTTAGCAGAACGTCCCTTTTATAAATGTCCCGTTCGCAAAACGGCCCTTCCGCATAATATCCCGTTCTCAAAATGTCCCTTGACATAAAATACGTCCCTTTCGCAGAACGTCCCTTTCGCAAAATGTCCCGTTCTCAAAACATTCCTTTCGCAAAATGTCCCGTTCACAAAACGTTCCTTTCGCAAAATGTCCCGTTCCCAAAACATACCTTTTACAAAATTTGCTGTTAATCGCTTAGTTTTTAACAGAATTCATTTACCCGCGGCTTTGCCCGCGTTGTTCCCGATACTGTCCCAAGAGAACTATTTACCGGGGTGTCAAGTATCCTGTTTTAATCCAGGACTTGGTCTACTTGCATGTATAATTTAGCTCCATCCATCCGGTTGTTACCCTGTGTAATTTGTATTTAGTAACAAACATATTGCCCATCTCCCTCTCCCTGACTTGAATACGCGAGAAGATTCTCTATTTATTATACAAGCATTTTGCAGGCGGGACATTTTGCGAATGGGTCATTTGGCAGACGGGACGTTTTGCGAAAGGGCCATTATGTAGTCGGGACATTCAGCGAAAGGGGCTTTTACAGAAGGGACATTTTGCGAAAGGGATGGGACCTTTTGACAAAGGGACGTTTTGCGAATGGGGTATTTTGCACAAGGGGCCATTTGCAAAGAAGACGTTTTGCGCATGGGACGTAATTTTGGTGGAGGGACATTTTGCGAGTGGGACGTTATGCGCCCTAACCGAAAAACTATGTTATGATTATAAAAGTACTTACTACGAAATTTCGATCTCTTAGTTAGGTTTCTAAAGGCGAAACAACAGCTATATCTATTTCATTAATTTCGCCATTCGATTTACAACACACATTGTAATCATAAGATAATAACCAAGATTTTCGATCTAAATCTATCAAAAGTGATCGTTAAATTACATTGTAAATAAATCTAAATAATCTTGCACCTTTAAGGCAGCACAAATCCTATTTCACACACCGAGTGTAAATATACGATTACACGCGATAATTTTATAATGTACCTTGTATTTCACATCCGATAACAAATCGCGCAAAAAGCGAGGCAGCTGTTCAAACGACGCCATTTTTGCTTTTTTCTTTTCTAACCTCTTTTCTCGAGTGCCAGTTTCCATGCCCCTAACCTGAAAGGACATTTTCGAAGCAAATTAAACCTTATTTATAAAGCAATAAGATATCCTTTCTCTCTACCCCGCGGTCCCTTTTGATTTTTTTTTAACAATGAGGTTTGCAATTTCACCGTTTGATCGGTTCAGTGCAATCGAATTCATTGATTTATTTCTCACAAAATAAGACGAGGCCGTTTTTATGACTTTAAACGGTAATTGGTTTCGTTTTTGTTGTACTTAATGCGTTTTTTCGATAGGTTTTTTGGAGTGAAAGTCGATTCGATCCTGTTTAAAAATCAGTTAAAACGTGCTTATTTTTAGGTCATCGCCATTACGATTTTAAGGCTTTACTCTTGTCGGTAATGTAGCCGGTATGTACCTAATTAGATTCTCCTCCTTTTTAGACCTTTACATTAAACTTCTTTGAGACGCGGTTTCTTCTTGGCTATCATTTTGTTTTTTTGTTGCATCTATTTTCGATGCCAATTTATGAGTTTCTTCTCTAATTTCATGTATACATACATATATTTTGAGTATTAAAGATCTAATTATTAATATCTTTTTTTTTAGCTCCACTCTCCACCGCTTAATACAATTTTACTATGTATTTCGTCTAACGAAGATTAACCATGACTCAAGAAGCTGGTTCATATAGGTACCTAATGAGCACTTCAATGTTTTTGGCATTTATTCATTGTGTTATTTTCTGACAATTTTATGTTATTTTAACTTAGAATTACGGGCATTTACAATCCCAATGGGACAAAAAATTGTCCCAACATTTGTTTCCTATTATCTTACCATTTTTCTACAGGGTGATTGGAAATTCGACCTATCCCTTCTTAACAGTTTTTTTAATTCTTAGCAGTTTTAGATCGAAAGGCGGGTTTTAAAAAAAATAAGGTAAAAGTCAAATAACTTGATAACCATTGAGTTTTGACCCCCGGTTGATTGGCCTTAAATCATTGCAAATAAGCTCTAGAATAACCCCTTTCAAGGAATAGGTCGAATTTCCAATCACCCTGTATATACCTACTTTGTATAACGGTACCCAGGAAAGTTTCTTTAATGTATGAAAAATTTGGAACACTTTTCTTCTTCTATTAGGATGGAAATGCTCTAATACATCATCTCTTGTCTTGTCCCATTGTGTGGTACGAGTAAAATCCATTAAACGAGAATCAAACACAAGAATTCGCCACGGATTTCATACACAAGCTTTGTTCTTAATTTTTTCAACATTTAATTAAAAGGAACCCTAAAAGACCGTTGCGTCAGCGTTCGAAATTCAAACCCTGACGAATCGCAGTAGATTGCCTCCGCGCGCTCGAGTTCGATTTCCGAACGTGCCCATAATCGCCGTAATCGATTCTGGTTCGGAAACGCCGTTGTTTTTGTTTTCTCGCGCGTTCTGTGCGACTGGTCAAGTACAAACTGCGTTCGAAATTGCTTCGTAGATTCAATTGTGGGTTTAGGTTTTTAATAGTCCATTACACAACTAGGGTGGTAAAACAAAAAAGGCCGAGATCGAGCTGCAAGCGAGGGACGTAATGCGATCGTGGGCTTTCTTTATTACCTCCCGTGTTGTGTGCATCATTTTATGTCTACACTTGGCCAGAAAGCGGCTTTTTCCGTACGCGTAGCGTGACATAACAAATTTTTAGCTCTTCATGATAGGATATTTGCTACGACATAATCGTTCCTCGGATAACGATCAAAGCTCAGCATAAATAACAACAATTACTTAGTTCTGTCTATTTCTGTATTGTAAAACCTACTTTTGATGTTCAAACGGGGCAGGCGTAGACCAAGATCAAATAACTTTGACCAAACGAAGGAGAAGATTAAGATGGTTTGTTGCCTTGCCAGGAAGTCAAAGACGGCAAAGGATATTGACAAAAGCATGGCTTTTATTTAAAAGAGATAAAAATGTATGTGTGTAATTTTAGCCCAAAGTTTTAACTAAAAAAGAGAACTTCTTTTTGTGAAGTCGGTTAGAAATATGCTTCAAATACACGGTGTCCAATGACCGGAGATATGCAGAAACCGACTGATGCTGAAAACTAGGCATAAAACTAAATTTTCTGCTTAACTGCGTAATAGTACATTACACAACTAGGGTGGTAATACAAAGAAAGGCCGAGATAGCAGATGTTTGCGGCCCGAGCTGCAAGCGAGGGACGTAAATATACGATCGAGGGGTTTCTTTACTACCCCCCGTGTTGTGTACATCATTTTATGTCTACACTTGGCCAGAAAGGAACTTTTCCGTACGCGCAGCGTGCGGAAAAAGCCACTTTATGGGCAGGTGTGGCATAAAGTATATAATCCGAGTATACGAAACTTGCCTCTGGTCTGTTTCTGCAAAACGATGGTCCAATAATACCCTGAGTCACAAGAAACAGGATACAGTTCAGCCGACCCGTCACGCGTCGTAAAATACGCCGCGCAAAATATTTTCAAGCGTTGCCTCGGTGAGGATATTTAATATTTACCAAATATCGACGGTTCTGGAGTCATAAAAATTACTGAAGTATTTCAGCCATGTAGTTCGAAAACAGTTTAAGTGGTTTATTTTGATGATGGCAGGATCTCTCTCTCACTCTCTCTCTGTGGTCGCTCCCTCATGACTAGGGCATGCAATACCGGTTTTACTTGTATGAGCCAATACCCCAAGTATTGGCCCATACAAATAAAACCGGTATTGCATGTCCTACTCATGTCTGGGAATCGTGGTCATCGGTGGATATGGATGGCCTACACCTAGGTTTTATGATCTGCCTTCACCGGTGCCTGTTCATCACGAACGATGAAAACCTAGAAAAGCCGATCATTGTTGGAAACATGGAGGGTAAACGAGCCCTCCGTGTTAAGGTGGTTTTCCACCGGCAGGGCGAGACGAGACGAGACGAGGATTGAATTGACATTTGTATCATGTTGCGCGATGCGCGAGGAGAGGATTGAAAACTTCATACAAATTTCAATTCAATCCTCGTCTCGTCTCGTCTTCCCCTGCCGGTGGAAAACCACCTTTACAGCGATCATGTGAAAGGCCGATCCTCAACCAAGTTTTGCTAGGTCGTCAGAGACAGGATGGCAGGATAAGAGTTAGTTAACTGATTGATTGATTCGTAGCTAACTAAGGTAACCGACATAGCTGCCAGAGTTAGCGAGTTAAAGTGGCAATGGGCTGGGCATATAGCTCGACGAACCGATGGCCGATGAGGCGTAAAGGTTCTCGAATGGAGATCACGAACCGAAAAACGTACCCACTGGACAGCCTGGTAGGGTTGATGGAGGCGTGCGACCGGTCGTTGTGGAAGTCTTTGGGGGAGACCCATGTTCACCAGTGGACGTCTCAAGGTTAAATTGATGATGATGATGAATTGATTGACTTAGTAACAAAATTCCTTAATCTCAATAAAGGCTTTCAGTGTTGTGGGTTATGTTCTTTCGTTCTCTCTACGCTACCACAGTATGTATAATAGCAGTCATTTTTGTTCCTACAAAAGACATCGCGTGGTTGAATGTGTGCGCGCCGTGTACGAACGAACGCACTCCATGCAAAGTTTTAAGATTGCGTGAGAATGCTCCGATATGAATCGCACTCACACAGACATGCTCTCGCGCGTCTGTGGGAAATTAGTACAGTAGGCGGTATCTTAACACACTAACTACTCTACTAAATATACATAGAGTAGAAATTAGAGGATAGGGAATGTCATTTTGTCCTTATGTAGTCCTCGCCACTGCTTCTCTGTCTTTATACTTTCCTACTGGTTCCGTAGCAAACCACAAAGGGTACTTACTGCTCATTAACTCAAACCGATCAAGTAAACAGCCGATAATAGCACATAGTACAATAGCCAATATCCGAGGCGTGAAGCGCCGCTGGAGCGTGTCGTTGCGACAGCATTGCGGTTGCGTTGCGATTTTCTGCACGACTTGCCAAACTGGGCTAGGTCAATAGGTTTCTATTCTGGTTGACCCAGTGACGTTCGTGGTCAAGCCGACTGATTTATAAAAACAAGTATGGAGTTTTAATCTTGTGTGAGGTCAGTGGGGGCATGTGCGTCTGCGCTAAAAATATACAGATCTATGAATTTGAGATACCTACTCTCTGTTTACAACTTATACTTGACTTAACATGAAATTTTAGTATATTTAAGTGTTGCAAAATGTAAGCGATAATATTAATGCAAGGTGTTTACCGGTAATTGGGTGAATAGTCAAATATGATCAAATCAAATTAATCAAAATCTTTTATTGCACTTATATAACTTTAATTAACTTATTTAACTTTTTGACGACCGCTTTAGCTTAGTTGGTAGTGACCCTGCCTACGAAGCAAGAGGTCCTGGGTTCGAATCCCGGTAAGGGCATTTATTTGTGTGATGAGCACGAATATTTGTTCCTGAGTCATGGATGTTTTCTATGTATTTAATATCCATCCATAACACAAGCCTTATTGAGCTTACTATGGGGCTAGTTCGATTTGTGTAAGATTGTCCCCTAATATTTATTTATTTATTTATATAAGTATCTATTGTTATAATTTTTATTTCATGTAGTATTTACCTGTTGGCTAACCATATAAATAAAATAAATATACATCTGTGTCACTAATTATAATTCGGTTTTCCGAAAGGGATAAAACTAACCTAAAACTTAAGCTGGTTTTCCCATTTGAGCACCTACTAGGCAAAATTATAGGCCGCCTGGTTCGACACGATATGTTTTTTAAGACAATCCTAGAAGGAAAAATTTAAGGAAACAGAGGTAGAGGCAGACCTCGGCGAAACGAAAAAGGTCAATGTCGTGTCGTACCCGGACCTAAAATCCATGGCTGAGGACCGCACAAAATGGCGTCTACTCCACCGACAAGAACTAAGCTCTTAAATTGTGATGATGATGATTATGACGATGTTACAACGACTAGTTTAGTAATGTATCGAGTGTAAGCTAGCTATCATCAAGGACCGTTAAAACAAGAGGACTGTCATTCTCCATACAAAAAGCTGTTCCCCGAATTTACAACGCTATCTATGTATAAGCTTGGTAAAAGCATTATATTTATTTACAATTATTCAACTTTGCAAACGTGAAACAGTATTTAAATGTTAGAATTTATTTATTATTAGCTGTTTACGAACTAATTGTTACTATACTATGTTTCTTTGTTCAACTATAACATCGTTAAATGTTTAGATTTTTAGCGCCATCTAGTTTTTGCCCGGAAATCCCCTAGCGGTCGGGTTACAATCCAAAGTATGGAGAATGACAGTCCTCTTGTTTTAATGGTCCTTGCTATCATGTATATATTTACTATTGGTGCTTATTAGGGGTATTTGTTCGCAGGGTTCCACCTGAGCGGCGTGGTGCGGGCCCCAGCCGCGGTGCCGCCCTGCTCGGAGCCCGAACGGCTATACAGGGTCACGGTCTCCTTTGACAGGTGAGGATGAGGACCTACTAAGAGATACATACAATACAATTATCGCACCTAAAAACAAAAAATAGAATGGTTCCAGAGACATTACCTTGCCTGCATGTATGCAATCCTGCATCCTGCATAGGTTTCCTCACGATGCATCGTATTTTTTTAATTTATTTTTTATACAGAAAATGTATTACCGTTTATATTTTAAGCAATAGATCACAATGACAATAGTTTTTTAAATATGTATTTGCTAAAATTATGAAAACTATGACTAGTTTTGAAATTATAGCAAAAATATTAAGCGTTAAAACGCATGTCCGGCAGTTTCTATGAAGCTCGTCTACAGTGCGATGTTGGAGCATCCCATGAAAACATCTACTTTTCGTCACTACTTTAAAAAGCTCATATCTGATACTGACTTCAGGTAAAAACGCAGTAAGTGTATACGGAGTTTGTATGTAACTTTACGTTTTTCTCAACGACGTTTTTAGATACGAGTTTTTTTTTTTCAAAGTAGTGACATTTTGTCGCTTACGTAACTAGGGTCTTCTTCTTCGTCGTATCCTCATGGCTGAGGGACGTGACGGCTGCGGGAACTCTTCACCAACGCTTTCCTCTTCAAGCTGCACAATTTTGGGTTTGATGAATGCTAGCCTGTAATGTGGCTCCAGTTGCAGATGTAATTGTGTCCGTCCATCACATAGGCAATATAGGCATACGGCACCTACTCCTAGCTAACGCTAGGGTAGCTGTCCTTTTTTTTTTTTTTTTAAACTGACAAACTCGCAACCCATTCCCGGCGTTCCCTGGGGTCGAACCAGGTCGCTAGCCAGACCACCCTTGGGTGTTCGACTGTGTGACACACACAGTCGACAGGTAGCTGTCCTAATAAAACTTATTAGCTGCTAAGAAACACTACCAATCCTAAAGCCGAGTTGTGATATTACCACACCGATATTCAGCTTACTAATTTTATTTGTCAAAAGTATTAAAAAGGTAGGGTCGCTTACGTAACGTATCCGTGGAATGCTCCTGTTATTCCTTCAGAAAAGCTAATGGTAAATATCAAATAATATTTCGTACATAAGTACCGAAAAATTAATTGGTTCGAGTCAAGACTCGAACCTATACGACATCTGCTTCAAAGGCATGCGCCACTCGACTACTATTCCCTGAATGTCATTGATTTTGGGTAACTATTTGCCTAATTACAACGCTTAAAGCACTTATATAACTGTTTGCCGGATTATAACGCTTAAACCACTAATATAATTTATGACTACACTATAAAAGTCGTCAAAAAACGATCCTAATTACTCTTTCCCTTACCAACTATAAAGACCAAAAACCTTCAAAGAGTAGTACTAACCGGAAAACAAAGAAACAAAATAAAGGGGTCACAGACGCCTATCCATTGTCGCTTACAGAAAGGCTTTTTTTACCGAAGGCGATGTACCACCATAATGCCTTTTGTAGAAAACGAAACTTTAGCTACATAATGGTTGTGATTTTCATTGTACGCGTTTTATGACGGATATTCTAAAGATTTTGCGTCTGATTTATGAAATTGTAACTGCCTTCATTTTTGTTTAATTTTCAACTTACTTTCCTATACTTTAGCGTACTTAAGTACTATTTTTTGCTTACTGTAGATAAGTACGATATATGTACGTATATCGTCGCCTAGTACCCTACCCATATTACAAGCATTGCTTAGTTTGGGACAACATCTCAGTTGAACCGTTAATTCTAATTTATGAACAGATTTTTATCGCCCACCTACCTGTCTTCAGTTTTTCCGCTTCGTGATAAGCACTTATGAATGTTCAGAAAAGCTACCTGGGCCTCGTTTCGCGAAGCTACAAGTTACAATTTTACAAGTCTAAACTGGCAACATTGGCCAAATCAGCCAATGGCGTTGCTGTATTTGACCAATGTTGCAAGTGTAGAATTGTAAAATTGTATATTGTAGCTTCGTGAAACGAGGCCCTGGTAGAGTGTGACTACGATAACTTTGCAGAGCGAAACATGGCAACACCTCGGTTTAAAAGTCAAATTGCTATGAAAATGTGACATTTAAGTGAAGGTGTTGCCATGTTCCGCTCTGCAAAGTTCGCACTCTAGTAACGTAGGTAGTGCAAACATTGATGGGTTCAGAAAATATGTATATCGGGTATCTTCGGCCCTTTACCACTTCATGTTGCCATCCTATAATCCAAAACCAGGTTAAAGGTACCAATCGGCGGTTATTGTCATCTTTAACAAGCTTATGTGCCCTTTTATGGCGGGCGGCAACTCATGCTTATGAAAGTCGCACATAGTTACCTTTATGCATTGTCAATATACCTACGCCGTAATACTTAAACTCACAATGGACGAATGGGCAAATGAACAAACGTCCTTCGAAGAGGGCAGCCTAATCTGGTTCCCGGATGGCTCAAAAAAAGGAAATGACGTAGGATGCGGAGTCTATGGATAAAGGCCAAAACTCAGGGTAAGCGTCAGCATGGGTAAAGAGGCCTCAATCTTTCAAGCGGAGGTTTTCGCCATCAACAAATGCGCGGAACTCATCCTTGAAAGGAACCTTAGACACCGCTGCATCTACATCAACTCGGACAGCCAAGCTGCTCTGATGGCTCTAGATTCACTTGAGTCGAATTCCAAACTTGTCCAAAACTGCAAGGACAACCTGAACACCCTGGCCATATCCAACAAAGTTATATTTAGATGGGCACCAGGACACTCCGATATACACGGAAACGAACAAGCAGACGAACTTGCAAGGAAAGGAGCCGACAAACCCCATGTCGGCCCGGAACCGTTTTGTGGTACCACCAAGCAAAAAGCCTACTCTCTGCTACACAACCTTTACAAAGGTAGGGCAATCGAGCACTGGAAGTCCGTAAAAGGACAACAGCACTCGAAAACCCTTATTGAAGGGTTCAACAGCAAAAAGTCTACAGAGTTATTATCACTCAAAAGACTTAAAATTTGCTCAGTGACCAGAATCCTCACTGGCCACTGCAAACTGAACAAACATGTTTCAAGTGGGTATGAAACAAGATCCAGCGTGCAGGTTCTGCCAAGAGTCAGAGGAGACTGCCATACACATCCTTTGCTCATGCGGACCACTCATGCGCAAACGCAGTATCCATCTAGGGCGACACATTCTGTTTCCGGATGAGATACAACTACTCACTGCCCAAAGAATCTTGAACTTCCTAGACTCAGCGGGCCTCTGCAGTGAGATATAACAAAAAGGCTGCCACAATAGATCAGCAATGGTCGAAGCGGCATATATAAGGCCCAAACCTACAACTATAATAATAATAATAATAAATAGAGTCCCCTGTGGTTCTGCCTGGCCCTGAACCCACTCAGCACTCTGCTGAAGGAGTCAGGACTGGGCTGTCGGCTTCGGAGAGGGGGTGAGGTCATTTCTCATCTGCTGTACATGGACGACCTCAAGCTATTTGCACCCAAACGCCCAGACTTGCTGGAGCTACTGAAGGTCACAGAAACCTTCAGTAGCGCCATCAAAATGGAGTTTGGTGTAGATAAGTGTGCGGTCATGCATGTACAACGAGGGAAAGTCGTAAATTCCCCGAATTTGCAACTTTCCGAGACAATGACTCTCAGGTCTATCACTGAGGCTGAAACCTACAAGTACCTTGGTATGTCACAGGCCTTGAGTATTGCGGACAGGGACACTATACAGGCGGTGAAGGAGCGCTTCTTCTGTCGCTTGACAAAAGTACTTAACAGTCTTTTGTCTGGCGGCAACAAGGTGCGGGCCTTCAACGCTTGGGTGATGCCCCTGCTCACTTACTCCTTTGGCATACTAAGGTGGACTCAGACTGAGCTGGACGCCCTGGATAGGCGGGTCCGTGTGCTGCTCACTACACACCGCATGCTACACCCACGCTCGTCAGTTATGAGACTGTACATCCCGCGTAAGTGTGGCGGCCGTGGCTTTTTAAACGCCAAGGACCTCCATAACCGCGAGGTGTGCAGCCTCAGGGAGTACTTCCTAAGCAACGAGTGTGGGATACATCGCGATGTAGTAGCAGTAGACAGAAGCCTTACTCCTCTTTCCTTGGCAAACGAGAACTGGCGTAGACCTAAGGTGCTTAGCACCGACGACCGCAAGGACATATGGAAGAGTAAGGAGCTACACGGGCGGTTCTACAAGGCCCTCACGGGGCCCGATGTAGACCTGCTCGCGTCGGTGAACTGGCTACGCTTCGGTGATCTCTTCGGGGAAACTGAAGGTTTTGTCTGTGCAATTGCGGACGAAGTTATGATGACGAACAACTACCGGAGATATATCCTGAGGGACGGTACGGTCGACATCTGTCGGGCATGCCGCCGTCCCGGAGAGTCTATCAGGCATATTATCTCCGGTTGTTCCCATCTAGCTAACGGCGAGTACTTGCACAGACATAATCAAGTAGCCAGGATCATTCACCAGCAACTTGCTGTTCGATATGGTCTTGTGGGGTCTGAGGTGCCGTACTATAAGTACGCACCAACGCCGGTTCTCGAAAATGGTCGCGCCACGCTCTATTGGGATCGATCTATCATCACGGACAGGACTATTGTAGCCAATAAGCCTGATATCGTGCTGATAGATCGATCCAAGCGCCGTGCAGTGCTCGTCGACATCACCATCCCCCATGACGAGAACCTCGTGAAGGCCGAGAAGGACAAGCTCAGCAAGTACCTTGACTTGGCTCACGAGGTTACCGCCATGTGGGATGTTGATTCGACGATCATTGTTCCGATAGTCGTCTCGGCGAACGGACTTATAGCGAAGAGTCTCGATCACCACCTCAAGAGACTCTCGCTAGATGGCTGGATCAAGGGTCAGATACAGAAAGCGGTTCTTCTGGACACGGCGCGCATCGTCAGGAGGTTCCTCTCTCTGCGGCCCTAACCACCGGTAGCCTGGGCCCCGCCCCGCTGCCGGCGGCGGCACCCTAGGTTAGGTTTTTTATAATGTGTTTATATTTTGTAATTTCACTTTGTATTTTACTTTTTATATATATATTGTAAAAAGCCTAATCTAAGAAAATAAAGATATACCTGAATAATAATAAACACACAATAATTCAATTTGTTCACGCGGTGTGACGTGACAAATTGAATAGTTGTTGGTAGCTATACAAAAGAAAAAGTTAAGTGCGTGAGTTTCATATAAGTATAGCGCCTTTTTCTACTAAGTGGGAACTGATGGTAACCAGTGCTTTATATGCACGGTGTCGCGTGTGGGTGACACAAATGCAAGAAACAAGACACGAATGACGAGACCGTATCTACTTGAAACATGTTTCCTAATGCGAAGTCAGATATATTGCGCATTATCTGTATGGTAAACTGTCTATTTTGTTTTTAACTACGTCGGTAACTGTTAAAGAAACTACGTAATCTTCAACTGTTGTTAACTTTACCATGCAAACAAAAGTTACCATAAAAATCTAAAGCTTTCACTTGTTCACGTAACAGACTAAAGTGGCATCTGATCTCCTAAGCTTAGGGTCACAAGGGTCACTCCGCTAGCCCCATCACGTTGTGCGTAAGGGCCTTATCACACTGGCACAGATTTCGACCGGCGAGTTCACCGCGTGAGCCGCGACAAGTTTTGTATGAAAACACGCTCGCAACTCGCTCGCAAATCGCCATTGTTATAAAGGTGGTTTCGCACCGGCAGGGAGAGACGAGACGAGAGAGGACTGAATTGAAAGTATGAAGTTTTCTATCCTCTCCTCGCGAATCGCCGCTCACGCATCGCGCAACTTGATAAAATGGTGGAAAACAAAACCACATTAGGAAAAGTAAAACCGCGCTTCAACCAATCCCGCTCTCACAGTATAATAGCAGTAATTTTTCGTTCTACAAAAGGTACATCGCGCGCTTGAATGAGTGCGCGCCGTGTACGAACGCACTAAAGGCAAAGTTTTAAAAATGCTCCAGTATGGATCGCACTCACACATACGTGCTATCTCGCGTCTGTGTGAATACCTACGTGTCGCGCGCTCCTAAACGACCGAAGTTGAACTACTTGTTCGTCTTTATATACGCTCACTTTGAACGGTCAGCGAAGCAAACCTGCGGGCAGATTGTCAGCTCCCCATTTAAGTATGTACTCCTAGTTAGGTTAGGACTGCTATAGTAGAGCTCGCCGAGTCCAAAGACTGAGTCAATAAAAATAAATACTGTGAAACGCTGGTGACGTGCAATTGTCTTATCACTAACTATTTCAGAGTACAGTTAGTTTACGCTAAGAGTTATATGCTCTAAATGTGTGAACTAAACCTTTATCTTGTATGCTGCAGATGCAAGATCACCGGGGTGACATGCAGCTGCGAGGCGAGAGACATCTTCTGGTGCCAGCACGTGGTCGCGCTGGCGCTGTACCGCATCAGAAACGCAGACTCCGTCCGGTTGCGAGTGCCCATATCAGGTGAGATGAAACATCAAACAGTTACTCAACAAAAAGTTTGCAGTTGAAACTATCAGCAATCCTGAAATAACCTACCAGTTGTTTTCTCGTTTAGGCAACTCGAAATCCATCCTCATATTTATTTTATATTCAATCTAAATTTGACCTACTCACGTCTTGCAAGATACGTAGACCAGTATTCCCTGTCCATTGCAACAAATGGGACAAGGTGACGAGACCGCATGAAGCAGACAGCGACAGCCACCATGGGGAAGGTCGCAAATGTCACAATGATGATTACAACCGCTCTGTCAAGAACAAAGCGAAGAATGTAACAGAGATCTTTTCAAAGGATTTCCTTTATTACCGGGTTTTTAAGAGCACTTATAATTCCGTAGATGTTTTTGTATCGTTTAGATTTATTTTTTTACTAATATCCTTTTTGTCTTTTCCAGAAACCCTCCTCCAAATGGACAGACAGCAGCTCCAGAAGTTTGTCCAGTACCTGATCGCGGAGCACCACACGGAAGTGCTACCCACCGCGCAAAGGCTTGCAGACGAGGTGCTGCAGGCGCGGTCGGCCATCAACAGGATATGCGGCGCGCCGGACCCCACGGCCGGCCCGCCGCCGGACGCGCACCACGCGTGGCATCTCGACGAGCAGCAGGTATGCCACAAACCTGACCGCGTTGGTTGAACTAAACATACGCCAATAGCACCATACTGAAAACAAGCAGGAAAAATGCCACAGTCCCCGCGATGCTGTTGCAGGTGTGGTCGGTTAGAGCGATATAGCACAGACCTGACTACGTTGGCTGAACACCCCAAGAGCGCTACATCGAAAACAAGCAGTAGGGATGCACCCAAGAGTACAATATCGAAAATAAGCAAGCGGGTATGGTATAGCACAGTTTACCGGATAATGGTACAGGTGTGGTCGGTTGGGTAGTGTACCTACCCGACCGACCCAGTCATCTAATACCTGACCAAGGTGGCTGAACACCCCAAGAGCACAATATCGAAAACAAGCAGCAGGTATGGCAGAGTCCCATTGGTGCTGTGAGTGCGGGTGAATAATATCCTTAAATTATATGCCTGTAGAGGCTAAGTTTATAAACATTTTGTCAATAAATAATTCTAACCGTTCCTTTTGTTCTTTTCAGGTCTGCGAGCAAGTCAGGGCGTACTTACTACAGGGGACTTATTACAATGCAAACAAGCAACTAAATTCATTATTTTCTAAGGTAACTCGAAATCCATTTATCTAGTTTTATTTTGTATCTGGTTTTCTATATACAGAGTTTGCTTAATCAATAACAATAGAAGTAATCTGATTCGATAACACGATAATAAACGATAAAGAACATCGAATTATAATAAGTATGGAAGCATGATTGGAGATAGGGGTGGACTACTTACTGCTGAAGAAAAAACTATTATAGCGTCAAACGAGTTTCTCATGGGTTTGCCAATCACAAATTTTTGACTTAAACGATATGCAACCTATCCGAAAATGTCGTCTACTCAAGACTCAAACCTTATATGGATATTTGTCATAAATGACTTTAGACTTAAACATAGTAAACATTAGGTTGTTTATCAACACCACTTCATACAAAAGTCAAATTTCAACGTCAGTTTTTATGGGTTATCGTTCCATACAGTTCCATACATTATATTTTGATGATAAAGAAATTAAAGAATCTATAAACGATAGAGAAATCAGTTCTGGACAGACGAGTCTTCTTTTACCATCCGTCCGAATCCTTTAACAATCACCTAACCCCAACACAATGACTTAGAGGAAAGATATTTTATCTATCTTTCCACGCAATTGACACAGATTTGATGGGAAAAACTATTAAGAACCACAAAGAATTTTACCTGAAGTAGTTAAGTCATTTTGTCTAAGTGTCTCGTGCAGCATCTGATAACGTTACGACTTCATAATTATATGAATTTAATCGGTGTGTCACGAGGCACATGATATGATTTATTTAAGTACTTACATGTGGCAATTCTCTGACAAGTTTCCAGCTCTATTATGATACTCGGTTAAGGAATCCTTGCAGAAATGTAGCTGATTGTACCTACCCTATTTCGACTGAGTTTTCTAAAAGTATTATTTAAAAAATATATTTTAATGGTTTTTGGATCTGCATAAGGACTTTAATTTTTGATAGCTCTAAAAGGATTCAAGCTTCGTCCTTTTGTGTAGTGCCTCGAAATTAATTCTCGCAATACGTCACCTAATTTATGATGTAGCTGTAGTTAGGATTCCCATGATCGATAATGTTTCGTTCTTAAACAAGAAAAGTTGCCACATACCGATTGCCAATGACATTGAAGACCTAATAACTGGTTAACGTTAACACCATCAAGATGAAAATAGAAATAGTCCTTGGTATGGTAAATGTGATACCTTATGTCTGAAAACGACGCTAATATCAGTAGGTACTATTTTATTTCACAAGCAATCATTCCTTCCAGGTACGAGAAATGCTCAGAGCACAAGACTCCAACGGCCCGCGGATGCTAATGCTCATGACAGAGCAGTTCCTCTCCGACCCTCGCCTCCTTCTCTGGAGGAACCAGAACACGCCCATGACAGAGAAGTGCCGGCAACTGTGGGAGCAGTTGGGAGCGCTCTGGGTCAGCATAGTGTTGGATCCTGGGAGTAACAAGCATCACAGGATACAGTGGAGGCATTTGTTGGAGAAATGGAGCGCGGTGGAGGTGTGCCCGACTGAGGATCCGGACTACAGGTCTTTTCCACTGGTAGGTGCAGTGATATAGTGTATCTATCTATTTACCAACCACGGACGTTTACTGCTGGATATAATCCTCCCCTATAGATCGCCACATAGTGCGGTTCTGAGCAGGCCGCATCCAACGGCTCCCCGCGACCTTCACAAGGTCATCTGTCCACCGAGTCTGGGGCCGTCCCACGCTGCGCTTAGCTATGCGTGGTCGCCATTCCAGGACTTCACTGTCCCACCGGTTATTCGTTCTCCGGTACAGTCTATCGAGGCTACAATAGGGACTCATGGAAATCTCAGAAAGAAGCCTCTACATTCCCAGCAGTGAGGCAGTCACCCGGGTTAGGGGAAAGTTAATTCAATCACAATATAAACAGGACAAGAACTCGACAATGGGATTCGGTTTTGCACCATGGAATTTTTGCTACGATTAATAGAATTAGTTTGAATAAGTACCAGTGGCGTGGCGTTAAAGAAATCCTTGGGCAAGCCAAAGCAGCTTTGGCTTCAATTTTCTTTAAGAACACTAGTATTAAGTGCTGTACTGCCTAATATTAGGCAAGCCGATGGGAATCGAGTTCTATGGACGCCACGTCACTGATAAGTACCTACGTCATCTATCAGAATCAATTCGTTCACTAATTATATATTAAATTAGATCTTCTACCTTAATTTCAGTATGCAAGAGAAAGGGAAAGAAACGAGAGAGATCGTGATAGAGACCACAGAGACAGGGACAGAGAGAGACATCGGGATAGGGAAGAGAGGGACAGAGAAAGACTACGCGAGCGCGAGGAGAGAGATAGGTAACCTATCTCCAATTATATCATATGACGTTCATCAAAAATAACTTAAACTGCTATACAATGTAAAGATAAAGATTTTAAGTATGAATATATTATATTCCAGAGAAAGACATAGAGAGAGACAGAGAAGAGAAATGCATTCCCATTCGGAAAGTTCCGATGAAGAACCTAGACCTAATAAGTAAGTACTTGAACCAACTTTGATCTTAAGAGAGAGCTTATATGTATACAGATATCATAATAGAAAGAAAAATAGATTAGGGAAGGATGGACGGAGAGATAAGTTACAAAGAATACTTAATGCATCTAGAAAAACGTTTAAAATATTGACAATGATAACTGATATGATATTTATTCATTTTGAGGTTATAGACAGAAGAGCACATGAAAACAAGAATGAGAAGAGTAATACTAATTTGACACAAAGAGACAAGAAAGCAAAGAACTGTCAATTAATAAGAAAGATGAATGGAAATTTCATTGTTTATGATAAAGGTTTTGGTCGAGGTATTCATTATGCTAAAAATGACTTTGTTTCAGTTATGAACGAGAGTACAGGAGAGCTAGTAAGAGATTAAGACTTCACAATCAGAGACCCGCGCCATCGCTCACGCCGCGGACCGTCTTCCACAAGTAAATATAAAACCATTCAATAATGATCTTAGTCTCCGGTTTGGGATATCATTCTTCCCAGTATAGCCCCCGTGTCTAGTTAAAGTTCTCGTATATTTAAAATATACCTCGTACGACATAAAAAACATTGACTCCTTTCGAAAATTGTTTCTAGGCTTCGGAGAATTTGTTTCTTCCTGGGAATCATCATCTCAGGGTTTACAACAGCCGATCCCGTGTCTTGTTTTAAATTTAACAATTCTCACGAAGCCTTGCTGAGGTAGATTGTGAACCTCTTTTATCTTACGAGAGTTTGTGTATCGCTAATAGGGAATGCAATTACCGGTAAAATTTACCGTCTTTTCATACTAAAGTCCGGTAAATTACCGGTAATTGCGTTCCCTAATCGCTAATTCCCCTTTAATTTTCTGAGGATTAAAAAGATTAAGACACATTAATGAACATTTAATTAATGAAAAAGAGAAATTCCTCAATACACGGATGTTTTTTTTTTATGTGTTAAGTGGCAAACGAGCAGACGAGCTGCCTGATGGAAAGCAGTCAACGTCACCCATAGATATCTGCAACACCAGAGGTGTTACCTATACATTGCCGATCTTTGAGAACCCTGTTTACACGTTTTTTGAAGTATCCCATGTCAGAAAGTAACACATTTTCACCGTCTTTCCAGAGCGCTGGACGCAGTGGACATATCGTGGGAGAACGAGCACCTGAAGAACATCCTGGGCAGCGACGAGTACGCGGACTGCGAGAAGGGCAAACCCGGTGGCTCCACCACCAAGCAGCCCTACCCCAAGTTCAACGAGCTCGGGCAGCCTCTATGGCATGGTAAGATAACCAAAACATGTGAAGTAAAAGTACATTGTTCTTCAATTTGAAATATGATGATGAAGACACCCTTTTGATAGTGTCGTGTGTTCATTCAGTCTACTTCCCCCTTGTTGGAGCTAAGTGGTTACTGGTTCAAAGTGGCTGTCCAAGGAAATATAAAGGGTTGGCTGAGTACGTTTTGAGTTCCGTGTCGATGTTTTCTAGAAATTGTATAGCTATCTCAGGATCACGACACAACCCTGCTACCGTCACTAAGAAATAGCCCTGTCTACTGTTTTCGCAATTTATTAATTATTTTTATGCCACACCTGGCCATAAAGTGACTTTTTCCGCACGCTGCGCGTTCGGAAAAAGTCGCTTTCTGGCCAAGTGTAGACATAAAATGATGTACACAACACGGGAGGTAATAAAGAAAGTCCTCGATCGCATATTTACGTCCCTCGCTTTCAGCTCGGGCCGCAAACTTCTGCGATCTCGGCCTTTCTTTTTATTACCACCGTAGTTGTGTAATGTACTATTATTTGCTTGCAGAGCATTTACCAGTGGTGGGAGCTCGGATAGAAGCGTTACGCGCGCACGGAAGAGCGCCGGCGGCGCTACGACTCGCCGTCAGCGCCGCGCGCGCCATGCGGCATCGACAGGTATTCATTATTTGTCTTCCTACTCGCTCCCACTCGCACAACACCGTAACTGAGAAGCATAACACTGTAAGTTAGTATGGAATACAGTAGGACTTACAGTGTTATGCTTTTCAGGTACAGAACTGCCCGCGACTTCATTTATCGCACAACATGTCACTTTCGCACTGCATGATTACAAAAGAGATAGGTAGTAGGTATCTGTCGTGTGACTCGTGATGTCTAAAACTCGCACACATTTTTTAGGGTTCCGTAGCCAAAATGGCAAAAACGGAACCCTTATAGTTTCGTCATGTCCGTCCGTCCGTCTGTCCGTATGTCACAGGCATTTTACTCAAAAACTACATGATGGATATTGATGAAATTTGGAATATAGGTGACTTCTACGAGCCGCTACTTAGTTTGGTAGTTAAACGACTAAAGTAAATATTTTTAGGGGGGGGCACTCCATACATGATACAGACACTAAAAAAATGTTTTGCATCTGATTTCCTTATTATGACGAGTATGAATCGTTGAAGATGTAATGAGGGTGTTTAGAAATCATAAACCCACCAGTTGGCAGCAGGGTGGCGAAAGGTCTTTTTGACAGTAGGCGTCAAGATCCACCAATCACACCACTTGATTTTGACATCTACTGCCAAATAAACCTTTCGCCACCCTGCTGCCAGCTGGTGGATTTCTGATTTCTAAATACTCTCATTAAACGTAGCCCTACTAAACGTCAGTGGTAGCTCGTCAACTTCTCTGATAATGTTAATTTATACCAACGTGCCTACAATAATAGTAGCTGATTCAGTATTTCAATTAAGGGAATACGCTGATGGTAGGTTCTATCAAGGTGAACATTAACATCTAAAGGCTAAACACTAATCCGACATTGGATGATATGAACGTTTGGTCCCCAGGAGGTGGCCCAACAGCGGTGGCAAGAAGTCGGCGCTGGCGAGGCCTCTTCGAGCGGCGGTGCCACCCCCGCGTGCCCCGGGCCGGACTCGTGCCCCGGTACCTGTGGCGAGCGTGTCAAACTGTCACAAGTGTGCGCCCACATGGACCCGGGTGCTTGTCTGCCCGGCGGCCCGACTTGTGCGCTGTCCCACTCACACCGGTGTATAGGGAGAGGTAAGAGCGAGATGAATAAATAGATATGAGCGAAACGGCTCGAATTTCAAGGTCTGTCTTTGGCCAAAATGTGAAATTTGGTGGAAATTAAACAGTCTGCACTTTTAGGTACTTAAAAAAAGGGAAACAAAAAAACTACGTGACTCGGGTCGTTCAGCCAATGGTATTATGTCACATATATAAAACGTCAGTTTACAGACTATAGTTGCGATCAACCTCTACCCGTAACCTTTGAACATTTTATGCTCATGTTCGAATATTAAAATTTTGTGAACTTCAACTGCTCTTCTAATAAATTTCGAAACGAGGAATGAAGAAAGCCATGGGGTCTTTGATCTACGTGATCTACTTGGTTTTATTAAGTCAAATGTGAACCGGGTACTAAAGTATACCTAGTAAGGTACCTACTCTACTCGATTCTGAGGAGAGAACTAGCTGTGCGCCATAACATTCTGACTACTTATACCAGAAACTTGATTTTACAGAAGTATGAACCCTATTCAGATATAATAAAGTACATTTGGTCTCACAGACAGTCGATGCTGGACGGGCTGGACGCTGGAAGCGATCTGGTGCGTGTACGAATGCCTCGCGGACGCGTGCCTCGCGCCGGACGACCAGCGTGCCTCGCCGCGGCTCCACACGTATCTGGACGAGGAGCCGAACACTGGCTTGCCTCCTAGGTGAGCAGAAACGAGTTTTCTTCGGTATCACTCTTGACAGAGTAGTTGAGCCGCGACTTCGCTTGTCGAGCGACAGAGCATGACCTGTCACTGTCACATTATATTGAGTGGCAAGAGATAGGTAGTAATTTCGCGTCAAAGAGTTACAGTTGTGCTAGAGGTATACAGGTCTTGGTGGCACGCTTTACGATGCGTCGCTATTCCCGTCTATGTACCCAGGAGGCAAACCAGTGGAGATCACTGGTTTGCCTCCTGGGTGAGGACAAACGAGTACCGTACATACACCGAGAAATTCATCTTGATGATTAGACCCCGCAATATATTACTTTGATGTCATAATAAAAATGTTCTAAAGCTGATGTTTTTAAAAGGAAATGTATTATTAATAATATTCTCATATCTAATTGAGCCCATACACAGCTCATTCACTCTCACCTATTTAAGTAAGCCTATGCCCAGCAGTGGGATGTTATAGCCCGGATCCGGGGCGATGTAGCGGAGGCCCACAGTCCGTGTTTTTCGATGGGAGGGCGTGCATTCGGGCTGAGGCAGCTGGGAGGCCCTGGCGGGCGTAAGATGTTGCATTATTTGGAGGCCGCTCTAGGCAGGAAGTCCGGGACGAACAGCCCCTTCGGCCCCACGCTCCGCCACTGCGTCATAGGCTGATGATGATAACCTGTGTTTTATGGCAGGTATCAACACGTGCCGGTGGCGGGCAGTAAGAACCCCGAGGAGACGTACCTGGCTCTAGCCCTGGAGGCTGCGTTGCTAGGGCTCGGCCTGCAGCGCATGCTACCGAGCGGCCTCTACGCGCAGGAGCGATACTGCAAGCAGGTCAGTTATTCCTTCATTTCCTTTCGTAGGAAATTTGACACTGAATCTTTCCTTCTCTGGTTGAAGATTCAGGGGCAGACTCAAAACAAAATAGAGAGATGTTGTGCTAAAGTATACGACTGAGTGTCAGGTATCCGAAGTCCATTTTAAGTAAAAATTCACCAATCACACCATAAGATTTTGATGTTTTATAAAAACCGTCGGTATTGCTAGGCTGTTTCTTAAACCTTTTTTAGTGTCGTAGGTACGTACAGAAGTTTCCCTTTCTAAATAAAATAAATAATTAAAACTGACGTTCGGGTTTGACCACCGGCACCGGGCAGAACGCACAGGATCCGACCGTCTCTCTCTATCGCACTACGCGTGCTCTTTCTGGCCGCTGGCTTAGCCCCTTTGTAGGGGCAAATTTTGCTACTAGTAATTGCGCAGCGAAATCGCGGAGTGAGCCACTTCTGTTCATAGTGAAATGGCTGATTATTGAGTGAATAAAACAACATGACAGGAGGAGCGTCTAATAGCGCAGCTGCAGCGCGTGGAGGGCGAGGCGGCGGCGGGCGTGGGCGCGCGGGTGGCGGCGGCGCTGCTGGACGGCGGGCCGTCGTCGTGCCTGGGCGCGCGCGTGCACCCGCGCTCGGCGCCCGCGCACACCTTCGCGCGCTTCCTGTTCCTCGCGCTGCTGCCCAACGAGCCCGAGCTGGCCTACCGCGTCGGCCTGAGGGCCATGAGGTCAGTCCTAAGCGGACGTCGTATGAGTGCAGATAACTTTTACACTAAATTAGTCTTTAAGTGAAACGAAATAAGGTTTACTCTTAAACAAAGGGAACACAGATGTTGGTCACTTCGTAAGTGAAAGAGCGGTGAAGTACGTATCGATGCTTAGGATGACAAACGATGTGTTCTCTTTGTTTAAGAGTAAACCTTAATCCGTTTGACTTAAAGACTAATTTAGTGTAAAAGTTATTTGAATTTATAATGCCTTACATTTCGAAGTGGCAGTTGTGGCCACAGTTAACAATGCAGATAATGAGTATTGTTCGTCAGGTACAAAGCTAAGTGAATTCGCTTTAGAAAAATAATTTCTACTATACATTTGGTAGCATTTTCAATGCAGGCATGGTAGAGTGTCATAGGAGTGGACCATTTCTGTTTAAACGATGATACCAGCGGCGAAGCTTTCATAGAACTCGATTCCCATCGGCATGACCCTACTCAGTTTAAATAAATTAATCCAAATACGTACTGTATTTTTGATGACTACTGGTCTGCCGTGACCAGGTATAAGTGTTACAGATTAATAATCACAGTGTGTGACCTAGTAAATGCTCAGAAACCCCGACTCTTTCAATGAATCATTTTTGATAACCTAAGAGCACGTCATTCATAATCAGCCTATATACATCGCACTGCTGGGCACAGGCCTACTTTCATAGATGACAGTGAACCATGATGTGAACATAATTACCTACCCTTTATCCCCCTCAGTGGCGGATTAGCCATATAGCAAGAGTAGCAAATGCTACGGGCCCCGCGCATTGGGGGGCCCCGCGCCCACCCGTTATGTCATTTCGTCACGTATAAAATTACCGGTCAGTCGGTATTTAAGCATACCTAAGACCAACCAAGGGCCTCTTTGAAGAAATGCTACAGGCCCCGCGCTGCCTTAATCCGGCACTGATCCCCCTGAGTTTTTGGATGTTTCCTCTTCTAATAAAGATATGTTGGTTGACAGGTTACCCATGGTGGAAGAGGCGTACGCGCTAGACAGCGCCGGCGGCGGCGGCGCGGCGGGCGGCGGCGCCGGCGCGTGGCACACGCTGCAACACGCCGAGCAGCAGCAAGCCGCACTCGCCAGCGCGTTGTTAGGTGAGTACGCCGATCGCGCCTATAATACTATAGGCATAGACACCCAGTATTTACAGCCGGCTGATTTTAATTGGTATCGGTTACCCATGGTAGAAAGAACTGTACCTGTCATGACAACGGGAGATTTGCTGCACAGACGTATATCGGAATAGCTTAGCTTTTATAAATAAAATACTAGTTTATTATATTATACTATTGCTTCTATTTTATTGCAGGCTTTGTTGTAAATATATATATGGTTCGTTTATATATATATGTATATATATGTATCTTATGTATTGTATATGTAGGTTTATGTATTAATTTATATACGTATGTGTATTGCTTCCCTTGTATTTAGTTATTTGTGTGCATTCTTCGTCTTTTGCATCGTTTATTCCTCACCACCTACTCATTTAGTTTTGTTAATTTTATATCAATTCCGCTACCCAAAGGTTCCTTGGAAGAGATTGCTCTTTAGCGATAAGACCGCTTATTGTTTACCAATGTTTTTGTATAAGTTTGCATTGTAATTTATCTTTTGGTGTGCAATAAAGTATGATTGTATTGTATTGTATTATTATGAAAAAGTGTAACGGGTACTTTGTCAATTGACAAGAGTATGTATTTTTGTAGAACCCCACGAGGTAGCGCGCGTGTTCGCCAGCCACGATATGGTTTATACCTTAGTTCCAATAATATGTTTGCTTACAGGTGCAGCCCGAGGCACTCCAGGTCGACTCCGAGCTGCGCTAGGGGCGGCGCAGCGCCACGTCCGCTCGGCCGCACAACTGTTCCGACTGGCGCAAGACGCGCTGCGGCACGCGGCGCCGCCTGACGCGCCGCACCACCACCGCGACCTGCTGCACGCGGCCTTCGAGCTGGGGCTACAGGTAACAAAACTCACCATCACCCTGAAACCGCGGGGGTCAAACAGCGAAGTCTATGGAGAAATTGTGCTAGCTTAACAGATCATCTTCTAATATCTAACTTTTTTCAACGTGCTCGTTTGGACTTTGTATCAGTAATCGTTATTCTTCTTGTCACTCGGCACTCTGTTGTTTTTTTTTAAATTTTTTTTTTATAAACTGACAAACTCGCAACCCATACACAGGCGTAGCGATTATCGGACCGGGTGGTCGGTCGTGGCGTTCCCTGGGGTCGAACCAGATCGCTAGCCGGACCACCCTGAGTTTGATCGGACTGGGTGGGTGCAGGGGATGCCTGGGGGCACTCTGTTGCAGAGTAGTCGTGGTTATGAATTGTTTGATCCGGTCGTAGTCACTGCTTTAAGGAATCGTTCTAATATATTTCTGGAAAACCTTTGTTCACATGCGTCACTATGACTGTTATATACTGCCTTTGAGTCAGACACACACTACAGCTTTACGACCTTTCCCGGAATGCCCCCTGTCGGTCTTTCCCCCTAAATCGACCAGATAAAACATTCCTCCCGAGTGCTTCCAGAACTAGCTTTTAAAACACTTCACTCCACCCTCTGTTCCAGGTATTACGCATGACGCTATCGTCAGTAAACTGGCGACGGCGCGAGATGGTGCGCTGGCTGGTCACGTGTGCCACGGAGCTGGGACTCGACGCGTTACTCTCCATCATGCAGAACTGGTACGTACCTGATCGCGTCACGGCTAAACAGTTAGGCGAGAAAACAAACTGACTAGGGATCTGTGGCGTTGAGCATACTAAGACATTTGAAAAAGAGAGAAGCCTATATTAAAAACACAGAACAAACGATCAACTTAGTGACTAAGTTGATCATTTGTTGGGGTGTTACGTCCAAAGTGCTTTTAACTTTAGTCTGAAACTAGGCCGAAAAGATTGTCACTTGGGTCATAAATCGAGCATTTAAACCGCCTCGCTTGTGTAGACACATTTTTGTTAAAATCCCTGCAAATTTTTGTAGCGTTTTAATTATTTGGTAGCGATCCTAGACTTCTAATAAATAGTCTGATATATCATTGAAATCAGCATGGATTTCGACAAAAATGTTTCCACAGAAGTGAGGCGGTTTAAACGCTCGATTTATGACTCGCTTGCCCCTTGGTATCGAGAACTGTGACAGTGGAATTATCACTAATAGAAAGTATAATTTTCTTCCACCTTCATCTATCACGTGATGGCTGATGTTTTACACGATATTTGTTACTGCCAGGTACGAGCTGTTCACGCCAACAGAGGCGACGGGGCCAGTGGCGGCGGCCGCCATGTCGCACGCCACGGCGCTGCGGCTCGGGCTCAGCTTCGAGCAGCAGGAGAAGCTCAGCGCATGCGCGAGGACGCTGGCTCTGCAGTGCGCTGCCAAGGTACGTTATATCTCGGATCTTATAACTAGGCAACTGACATCTGCAGGCGATTCTAAACGTAGAGAATTTACGATACAATTTGTAAGGAGATTCGCCTTTAGCCAGTGACCAGAAATAGCACGCGTTTATGCGACGGAGAGAGACGATCGTCTCCAATGCATTCCGTCCGGTGGTTATGTTAGAAAGACTTCTGCTAAAGATAGACTACTATTACTTAATTCTGTAGTCAATTTGCACTTCAACTTGAAATCAATGCTTGTTCCCCACAGGACCCTCCCGGCTGCGCGTTAAGCGCACTATCAGTATGCGAAGGCTCCGCGGGTGCGTTCGAGGCGGCGTGTGCGGCCGTGGGCGGCGCGGCGGCGCGGGGCGCGCTCGCCTCCAGCCAGCTGTTCGCCGTGGCGCGCTACATGGAGCAGCGCGGCCAGCCCGCGCGCGCCATGCGCCTCGCCACGCTCGCCATGCGGAACCTGCACCTGCACTACAACCAGGTAACGGTCAACACGGATATGTGGGGGCTGGATGCGGCGCGCGCGGCCGTGGGCGGCGCGGCGGCGCGGGGCGCGCTCGCCTCCAGCCAGCTGTTCGCCGTGGCGCGCTACATGGAGCAGCGCGGCCAGCCCGCGCGCGCCATGCGCCTCGCCACGCTCGCCATGCGGAACCTGCACCTGCACTACAACCAGGTAACGGTCAACACGGATATGTGGGGGCTGGATGCGGCGCGCGCGGCCGTGGGCGGCGCGGCGGCGCGGGGCGCGCTCGCCTCCAGCCAGCTGTTCGCCGTGGCGCGCTACATGGAGCAGCGCGGCCAGCCCGCGCGCGCCATGCGCCTCGCCACGCTCGCCATGCGGAACCTGCACCTGCACTACAACCAGGTAACGGTCAACACGGATATGTGGGGGCTGGATGCGGCGCGCGCGGCCGTGGGCGGCGCGGCGGCGCGGGGCGCGCTCGCCTCCAGCCAGCTGTTCGCCGTGGCGCGCTACATGGAGCAGCGCGGCCAGCCCGCGCGCGCCATGCGCCTCGCCACGCTCGCCATGCGGAACCTGCACCTGCACTACAACCAGGTAACGGTCAACACGGATATGTGGGGGCTGGATGCGGCGCGCGCGGCCGTGGGCGGCGCGGCGGCGCGGGGCGCGCTCGCCTCCAGCCAGCTGTTCGCCGTGGCGCGCTACATGGAGCAGCGCGGCCAGCCCGCGCGCGCCATGCGCCTCGCCACGCTCGCCATGCGGAACCTGCACCTGCACTACAACCAGGTAACGGTCAACACGGATATGTGGGGGCTGGATGCGGCGCGCGCGGCCGTGGGCGGCGCGGCGGCGCGGGGCGCGCTCGCCTCCAGCCAGCTGTTCGCCGTGGCGCGCTACATGGAGCAGCGCGGCCAGCCCGCGCGCGCCATGCGCCTCGCCACGCTCGCCATGCGCAACCTGCACCTGCACTACAACCAGGTACAGTGGTGGTTTAGCCATATAGCAAGAGTAGCAAATGCTACGGGCCCCGCGCAATGGGGGGCCCCGCGCCCACTCGCAAAAGGGGACCCCCCTCCCCCCTCATTAAGTCATTTCGTTACGTATAAAATTACCGTTGAGTCGCATACCGTTTAAGCATATCTAAGACCATCCAAGGGCCTCTTTGAAGGAATGCTACAGGCCCCGCGCTGACTTAATCCTGTATTGACCAGGTAACGGTCTACTGATGGGCAAGTTACAGAAACTATCCAGAAAGTTGGAAAAGTTCACAGAGATTTCTGAGGCTAAGCGAATGCATTCGAAGCAGCGTATGGAACAACTTTGCGACTGAATTTTTAAAACAGGATTCAATATGCGAGCTGCTTGAACGAATGCAACTTGCAACGAATACGATGTATATCCACGTATACAACAAACTTACGCAGATAAATCTATAGATACAAGAAATCAAAGTACACAGAAAAATTTAATTGCGCTCACTCATGACCGTACTCATATCGTACCAGCGGAACAGTTAGCGAGCGCCTTAAATTTTGCCATCTATTTTGAATTCGAATTCATCATCATCGTCAACTGCTGGACGTAGGCCTCTCCCAAGACGCGGCACTTTGCTATACTCATTCAGTTGCTGCTAGCCGCCCTGCGCAGATCGTCGCTCCATCTAGCCGGGGGGCGTCCCACACTGCGTTTACCAATACGCGGTCTCCACTGTAGAATTCAAATCATTCTGGTTTAATAGGCTTTTAACCTTTCTTACGTATACTCTTCTTAGTCGTATCCATCATGACTGATGATCGTGGTTGATGGTCGTCTTTCTGGCACGAATACATTCCCGCCATCGACTCTGGTCCATCGCGTTCCTCACTGCATCGTAGAATTTTTGAGATGGTTGCTCGCATTTAAGCCGGTTGTTCCATCGTGCTGACGATCGGCCACGTGATCTTTTTTTTGCGATTAACTTTTCCAAACTTTCGTTTCCTCTTCTTATATTGCCAAAGTAACTCAGTAGGCGTTGTTCGCAGATTGTGGATAGTCGCAAGTTAATTTTGAGTATCGTATACTAACGTAGATAAATTGCGTTACAGGACAGCCACCCCGCGATAGCGGACATCCACTGGGCGGTGGCGCTGGCGCACTCGCTGGGCCGCGCCGAGCTGCAAGCCATGCTGCCGTTGCTCGTCAAAAACGTGCAGTGCGCGCCCGTACTGGTGAGTACCCATTTCTTCTACTTTCTAATAGTTATTCATCGGTTCATATTTGGAGATACCAGTGTGAGACCTAAACTAACAAAATTAATCTGACGTTTTGGTGCAGTCCTGGTATTATAATAAGAGACTATAAATTTAACATTACATTTTAATAATAATGTGTGATGCTCTTTGATTAGTTTTTCGTTATTTTTCGTTTGTATTTAAATTTTCCTCATAGTCGGTGTGAAAAGCAGTTTGTGTCACCTGGTAGCAAAATTATTTTCACCACGGGCGTTAACACTAGAATCCCTCACTACGCTCCGGGTTAGGTATACTTTAGAATCCCTCGCTACGCTCGGGATTCTATTGTACAATCCTTCGCTTCGATCAGGATTAAATATACGCCCTCGCCGTAAATACATCATTTATGCCACACCTGGCCATAAAGTGGCTTTTTTCGCACGCTGCGCGTACGGAAAAAGCCGCTTTCTGCCCAAGTTTCGACATAAAATGAAGTACACAACACGGGAGATAATAAAGAAAGCCCTCGGTCGCATATTTACGTCCCTCGCTTGCAGCTCGGGCCGCAAACTTTTGCGATCTCGGCTTTTGTTTTTATTACCACCCTAGTTGTGTAATATACTATTTGCTCCCTCGTGACCCAATCTACTATTATTTCATACACCATTTTGTTCCCTTAGTCGGACGTGCTGCGGCGCTGCTGCGTGGCGGCGGCCGGGTGCTCGCGCGCGCGCCCCCCTCCCCCGCGCCCGCCGACCCCGCTCCGCCCGCTGCTGGAGGCCGCGTTGCGTGCGTACGCGTCCACCACGCATGCGCGCCTCGCGCACATCTCGCCAAGACATTATGCGGACTTCGTAGAGTTCCTGGGTAAGCCTAATGTAACCGCCGACTTGATGAGATCAAATATTATATCAGAAGAGAATAATTGAAAGCTTAGGTATGCCTCGAGCAGGAATCGAACCTGCGTCTCCAACGGCTCTCCGGGCCAATACAGGCGCACTACCAATTGTGCCACCGAAGCAATACCCAAGTCATCCAATTTCTCAACCGATCTCTTAATTATTTTTTCACGCCATCCTTTATGCGATCCTCCACAAGAGATCGTCAGTTTTCCCTATTCTGTGCTACCTCACACCAGTCGAGTATTTTCTCCCTCATACAAACTTGTGATTTTTTCCCGAACACTACATTTCTATTCACAAAAACAAGATATATATTGATACAGTGTTTTATCTCTCCACAGGTAAAGCCAGAGACACATTCGCGCTCGCACACGACGGCCCGCACCAGTTCGCAGCTCTGCTTCAGGATATCAAACTCAAGTACAAGGGCAAGAAGAAACTCATGTTCCTTGTAAAAGAGCGGTTCGGCTGATCGCGCAACGGACCGCACAGGTCTAGATGAGCATTAGCAAACAGTAGATAGTTCACCGGAAATTATTATCACCTATTTTACTAATGGCTTTCGAATTAAACAGAAGAGAAATTAAATATTAAACTATATTTAATGGTACAGTTTAACCAGTGCATCTTCCGTTTGAAATGATTGCTCGGTCTAAACTTCGTCCACTTACTGTAATTCGCTTATGAAAAAAGTCAAGAGTCATAAGTAATAATAATATTTCGGGAACTATGTAATAGTCTGTCCGTGGACTGATAAATGCGATTAATTAAACCTATATAAGGATTTAAATCGCATTGGTTTGTTGTATTTCTTCAAGTATGACGTCGGATCTCAATTGCGGAATGGCTGAGACTTACAATTGTTGATTAAAATAGGTTTTTGTTCAATGTAATATAGGATAGCAAGCAAAGCGGCGAAGAAAAGGGTAATCTTTATTATTTTTAAGGAATACCAAACTGCCAATTTTACATGACATTTGAAATCGTCGCTTCGTTCGTTCTCCTACAGTTTCTCTTTATTGTTATAAAAATCCGAACGTATTTAACTCCTATCAGTATTCCAACGCTGTTGTTTGTTTTTTGAAAGTGCAATTGTTCCATTTATGTTTTTGTTTTTTTTTGTTTAAATTCGTGCAATACAGCGCCGCGTCTTTTCTTGTCTATGTTTGTGGCCATAGACAAAACGTATTTACCGATAAGGTAAACATCAATACCTCATACATGGTAACGTTGAGTACCAAACCAGTCTAACGTAAAGTATTATTTTTTATTTAACGCATAGATAATAGACCTCAGAAATGTCATTTTAATGTAAGTAAATATTGTAATGATCTCAATGATTCCATTTTGTGTAAATAGACTTAGTTGGTGTAAATATAGGTAAGCTTAGGGATCGGAGGTATGTACCTATAGTTTTTTTGGTTTGTGCGAACGATTTATTTTTCTGATCTGTAAATGTAAATGAATCAAGGATACTCTGAACAGTATTTCTTATATATCAATATATGTTAGGGTGTTTGCACAGATCTAGAATAGTATATTCGCCGTCGTATAGCGTCCGCAATGGAATCAATCATTAAATATGACACAACACCAAAGAAATATTAAAATAAGTCCAAAAGTGTGAGATAACCATTGCCATTCTCCCTTCAGTGAGCGTCCACTCTATACTCGTTTCTTCTCTCTGGTGTTTTATTTAAATTTTTTGTAACCGTCTAATTCCATTTTCAAATTATTTTATATGATCTGTTACTGGCCAGACTTTAAAAATATATCTAAATATTTGAAATACATATTTTCACCTTGATTTTTTAATAGGCGTTCCACCTCCTTCAGTGATTTACTTCGGCGTAAAACCATAGACATTGTTTTTATTATGACTTGTAACTTTCACTCTAACTTAGCGTAGATAAACTAACAAGAAGTGCATTTATAAAGATAGATGTTTAATGTTTAAATAGACATTCGGATAGTGTTCAAATATTAGTATGAATTGGGAATAGTGCGTAAGGATAAAAACGGGGAATTTTGTACTTTTTGTGGTGTTGCCAGGGTTGAGCAAAAACACTGTCAACTTAAAATTTACGGAACTTGCCAACCCTGTAATGTGTCAAATAAGAAAATAGTAAAGCACCACGCATGACTGTCTCTGTTTATTTTAATTATTGTAAATAAAGATTATTAATAAAGTCTTTAGTTAGCGCGCTGAATGTTCAGATAATTCGATATAAAAGTGAATAATTGGCAAAAATACCTAGCTCGATTCCCCTTTAGATAAGCAAAAGTCAGTGTGATATTCAACCCATTCTAATATGAAAAACATATATTACTAAACTTGAAGTCATAGAAAAAACATACTTAACCACAGGTCTAAACACTAATGCTAATATGTTAATGAGGGGACAATGCTATCAACAGTAAAAAAATAATACAACTGATATTATGTCAAATGTGTTCTCTGATAAATCAATGAGACATAATGTATGTAAAAGTTACGCCAAAGGGTAGGATAAAAAATTTAAACAGACCAGCCTGTAGTCTGTACTAAGTAAAGGTAAGACTATACCGAAAAGTATTTTTTTCTTATTTTTTCCTTCCTTCTCAAACGCATTAGCGACAGTTTACTTGTCGCTGCATGTTTCGTGGTACTGGCGAGTGTATGGTGCACACCCATATTACGAAGCTCTGCGATCAAAGTTCACATCGCGCCATCCCTCTCATTCCGTAGTTATACAATGTTTGAGTGATCGCGACAGCATTATACGAACTTGTAAAACGTTGTTTACATTATTTATCTTGCCTTTTGGCTTATTACTTATGATTTTTCAAGACAGCATAACAGCGAATCAAGGCGCCAATTCTTGTAAATTTAATTTCCCATTTATTCATAAGTCGGACTGGTTGGCTAAGCAATTAATGAGATTATATTGACAATGCAAAGCCGATAACTAAGAGACTTTAAGCTGATTTACGTTAGGCAATCTGAACGGTACTAAAAAGTAATTGATTGATGATTAACCAATTTAAACAGTGGCAATGCAAGTGGTACAATGAAGTCGGCTTATCAGTCTAAACTGTGATTCTGAATGCAAGTAAGACATTGAATAGGGCTGATCAGTCTAAACTGTAGTACTAAATGCAAACGCTACAAATTAGGCTGATCAGTCTAAACTGTGGTACCTACTAAATGCAAGTAGTAAACTAATTTTGGTTGACCAGTCTGAACTGCGAACGCAAATAGTACATTTTGTATTTATTGGTAAATGTAGTGTCGAAGCAATAATTTCGCCTTAGCCGGCCTGTGTCAACGAGTATTTATAATAAAAGCCAGATTTAATGTCGTCCAGAGTATCGAGATATCTTGCCATTAAGTTACAATTTTTAAAAGTAGCTACGTTTTTGACACTACCTCTGTTCAACACGCATTGTTGTTAATTTAGGTACATTTCGATTTTAAATGTTCAGTTACATACGGATTGCATAGAGATAAAACCTCATTGCAATAAAATGCTATTTGATTTCAGTGCATGTCGAATATAGGTACAGGTCAACCAATTTCTTAGTCGAAGAAGTGATAGTACCTATCTGTTTTGTATTTTCATTTTTGAAATGGTATATTATTCGAATTTCGTGAACTAAGAATGGTTTTTATTTAAGTATATTCTTATGTAAATACCTATGCACAGTTATTTAACTCGATATTTAAATCTTTTGGAACTTGAATAAAAAAGTCACATAATAGATGAATTCCCAAGCGATTTTTCCCGTTTCTTTCGAGTATGTTTTCTAACAGAATATTCAAATAAATATTCATGTATGTAATACTAAGAACCAAAAAGCCGCTCTCTTTCACTCGGCGCGACAAGTATAACGTTATGATTAACGTTAAATTAAATGTGACATAGCACGAGTAAAGGTACCTACCTCATGGATATTGTCGCTTGCGTCGTATCCGATCCGTTACTATAGGAAATCAAGATAGAAGAACGCAAGCGACAATATCCATAAGGTAGGTACCTTTAGCCACGGAACGTCACAAATTTTTAAACGTGTCACTTTTCTATTCAAGTAAAAAAAAATAACTTGCATAAAGTCGACTTGCCCATTTATAACGCCAATCTGACCTCAAGTGCCTTCAGGCGAGTCCATTGCCAGGCCGGCTGCCATTTAAATTCCAACCTTATTTGTACTACGCTCAGTGTCGATTATCTTTTGTAACAGTGTTGTACGTAAAACGTTGACACCCTCAGTACTCGTACGAAGAAGGTGATAATTTCAATATAAAAATATAAATAATTGAAAACTAAAATGTGTTTTATTTTTATTTTCCAAAGAAGAAACGGTTTTTATTATTTTTATTAAACATAAAGTTTTGATTTATGATAAAAAACGTTCAAAAAATACCTATATCCCTCCTATTATCTCCGAAGTTACTGAACAGAAAAATGTATAATAATTACTGATTATAACTATCGTTCTACGTTTACAGGAAAAATGTAATGGTTTTCCTAACTCGCATCATTTTTTAGGAATTGACAAAAATCGCAACACAAACTTATTTTGTCAGTTACTAAACTAACCACACACACAGGCAACACTTTTCTTTTGACAATAGTTTTCCAGCAGCAAAGTTAAGTTTGTCTCTCAAAACAGTCAATCTCAGTAGGTAGGTATATTTCCTCTGTCCAGTACTTAAACTAATACACTTTTTTTTTGGAAGCTGACAAACTTGCAAATCTTACTGACTGCAAAAATCGGACTACCACCCTGGGATCGAACCAGGTCGCATGGCTCGGATCACCTTGAGAGGTGGGGGGCGGGGCGCCTGGGGTTGAACCAGGTAGTTGGCCCGTATGTGATATTCAGGATACGCAATCTCTGTGGCGGAACAAGGATATTGGTTTGGGAGGGGCTCGACCGCCCTCACCCTATTATGGCTTCACACATCGCAATGACGCGAAGATTCATTAGCGTCTCGATATACGTATGTCAGAGAAAGAGACGCCTACACGAATCTTCGCGTCATCGCGATGCGTGTAGCCGGGTCATACAGATTTTGTAGATGAGTTAAGTAATATTCGCGTCTTTCCTGCGGACATCACATCATTAGGGGCTTTAAAAACTTAATTTTCTAGCTGGACCCCTATAGGCAAATAACCCTATTCTTCTATTTCTAGGTCTATATGATAAAAACATAGTGACGTGTATTCAGGTCGTTAACTAACATGGTTTTGTCCACGGGAAAGACGCTTTTACGAAATCTATATGACCGAGCCGTAAGGTGAGGGTAGATTTAGTCAAAATCACATTTCATCACGGATGGACTCAGCTACTTTAGAGGGAACCCCCTAGTTTAATTAAAACCTAAGTGAACACACAGATTAAGCCAGGCTACGGACAAGCCTCCACAGTCCGCGCGTTGTCATATGCCTTTTGTACCTCTTACTTATTGTCGTATTGCGCTTTGCCTTGCAGCATATTCTGGAGCAGTGCCATTTGCAGCATATTGCCCAATCCATCCGCACCACCACTCGCTCTCCTTAACTTATTGCTGGGCACATCCAAGTTCCCTTCAAACATCAGTGTGTACTGCTTTAACTTTTCCATGAAGCGCGCTACGTCCGCGTCGTCGTCTGGCTTTACAGTCGTAACCTCATTGTCGCTCTTGTCGGCAGCTTCACTTGGATCGTCGTAGTTTAGTCTGATAGGAGGCAGCACTATAAATTGCACCCCATTGCCGGATAGACCGGGGATCGTATCCTAGAAATTTTAGAGAAAATTAAAGGGTAGTTCTCTGCGATTTTATACCGCGATTTTTTTTTTCATTACCATCGCCACTATTATTGGCGGTTTTATAAAAGCAATCAGGATCATTATGATAAAAATAGCAGAGGCACGCGACTTCTACAAGATAACCAAAAACGACTCCATAGTTTATAGGGAGCTCATCTATAATGTGGCGATGGTAATGATGTGATTGGTGCGACTGTTTAGTCGCAGAGAACTACCCTAAAATGTAGACAACATACGATACACCTTTGCGTCGTTAAGGTGCTTCTAAACGGGCAATATTTTCCTGCAATTTGTGGCCGGCAAGTCTTGCTATCTCTCTCTTACTTCGTATGCTAAACTAAGATGCACATAGTTGCCGGGCCACAAATTGCAGAAAAATATTGCTCGTTTAGAAGCACCTTTAAAGTCACAGTATAACCAGGAGTAGCTCACTCCGCGATGTCGCCGCGCGGCCTTGAAGCCTCCGCGAGGGGGTTTTAGCCAGCGACCAGAAAGAGCACGCGTTATGCGATAGAGAATATCGGATCCGATGCGTTCCGTCCGGTAGTCGGGCCCAAGCGACAGTTTTGTTAGAGAGAGACTTCTGTTCGTAGTACTATCAGCAATTACGTCCTTTTGTTGAGAAGCGCGGTTTATCGGTTATAACTCAAAAACGGTATATTCGATCATGTTGAAAATAATTTTCGTTGAAAGTATTAATTGAGCGTTGTTACCTTTCTGATTTTTTAAATATTTTTTGGACATAGCGATTATTTCCGAAAGTATTCACTTAATCAAAAATATTACTTAAGAACCTATATTTTTTTTTAAAAGAGCTGTCGAACTATGTACCACATGTTGATGTTTCATGAAAAAAAATCGCCTACATGTTTGACATGTTTGAAGTACCCCCCGTAGAAATATTATTTTTGATATTTAACTACCTAACTAAGTAGCGGCTCATTCAACACAGCTATATTCCAAATTTCATCGATATATGGACGGACAGACATGACGAAACTATAAGGGTTCCGTTTTCCGTAAAAAACCATATTAAATCATAGTAGCGCTGTGTGACGTCAAACGCTTATACTTACTTTGTATCGGGAAATGAAAAAACCGGCCAAGTGCGAGTCGGACTCGCGCACCGAGGGTTCCGTACAAACTCATAAGTAGATACATGAATAGTTCAAAAAAACTATATGGCGATTAGTTTAGTAGGAGCATATAAGTATGTGTTAAGATTTTTGCAAATTTCTCAAAAACAGTGCAAGTTAGGAAAACCGTTATATTTTTCCTGTAATATATAGAATGACATTAATAATTGGTAATTATTACAGATTTTTCTGTTCAGTAACTTCGAAGATAATAGGGGGGGAACGGTATTTTTTTTAACGTTTTTCGCCATAAATCAAAAACTACTTATTTAAAAAAAATACAAAAATACTGTTTTAATCTACAAATTAAGCCCTTTCATTTGATACCTCACTCGATATAATAGCCCTACTTTCAATTTACAAAGTCTCATTACGGACCCCTTAAAAAAAAAGTAAAAAAGTTACAAGATTTTTTTTACATCCTATAAGCTCGGGTTAGCGGTTCTTAACACTATTCCAAATTTCAAGTCGATAGCATCAGTAGATCCTGAGATATCTTGCTGTGACAGACGGACAGACAGACAGACAGACAGAGCTGCCGTCCGATCACTAAAAGTAGTCTAAGCCACAAAACGTACTTTCGAGTTATTAACAAAAAACTCCAAAATAAATATTTCTAGAAAATGTGAAGATTTATGTAGGTTTTTTTTTATACACCAAATAGAGCTATGTCTATACTTGTCATATTAATGTACTTCCTTGTAAAATAATGCTTATATATTTATATAAATAGCCTTTTGTGTTTTAGACGTGCAATTAAATACCAAAAAATATAGTATTTGCATACTAAAACGTGGCTAAGTATACCTTAACTATGTTATAGTGTAATATTTTATCATACTTTTACTAACATTTCCAATTTGTTTTAGTTTGCATACTTAAAATATGGCTAAGTTACTTATTCGGTTTATAGCTATGTATTTATGGCTAAATAAAATGAAAATAACTTAACAATAAACACATTATCAGCCATTAGTCATTTTCTAACCACGGACTTGCGAAAAAAATGTCGCTGTACTACCACGGTACGGAATATTGCTTACTTTAAAACACGTTAAATGACAAACCGCCATAGCTAACTATGTTTAAGAGTAGTAAACTTATTCGATAAAGTTACAGTTTCCACAAAATCAATTGATATTCCACTATAAAGCAAGATTATTGAGAAGTTGAGGTAAGTTAATAAAATGAGAAAAGATAAATGATTTATTTTTTTTAAACTAATAAATACCTACATAAAGATAAAATTATTATAATACTTATAAGTTCATACGACCATACTCCATATGATATAAGTCTAAACTAATGTTTGGTAGCTTTTTCTATTCCGTTCGATTAACCGTGCAAAATTAAGTTGTTTTTATAAGCGTTTCATTTTTTGACTCTAAGTATGCATGGGCAATTTAGTGTTATGAGAAACTAGATAAAAATTCTATTCTACTTTAAATGGGAAACATTTGAAAATTAAAAAAAAACGCGTCTTTGGCAATGGAATGACAAGCAAATAAATGAAAGAGATACACCCATAGAAAATTTCATGCGTGGAAGGAAGAGAGATATACTGTCAAATTTCCTTTTTTGCTTTTGAAGCCTGCCACCATTGGCCCGTTTCACAAAGTTAGTAATTAATAAGTTGTAATTTTACAATTCTACTAGTAAACTAGCAACATCGGTCCATTATAACAACACCACTGGTTGGTTTGACTTGTAAAATTGGAACTTGCACCTTCCTGGAATGGGCCACAGCTTGTTAATGTCCAATTGGGCTTGTTATTGTCCAACAATCCTGCACCAACTGAAATCTCTGTTTTACCCAATACTTGACTGGTAGAGAATGCCTTAAATAAATAAATAAAATTGGGCCAGAATATGGAGCAAACTCGATCAAATCAGATGACATAACAATGCCGAATTCCGGTTTTTGGTAAAATTAATTTTATCGGGTAATACAATTTCAGGGTGGCAAGTAAATAAAATATATTTACCAATAAAAGTGGTATTTGGTGGTTTTTATTAAAGAGCTGTATGTGAGGAATTAAACATAACTTTTATTATAGAATTAATAATGCTGCCTAAACTAAGCTGATTGTTCCCTTCTAAACAAAAATAATATTTTTTCTGTTTATTCTTTGATAATGAATAATGGAATAAACGAAAAATATTTTTCTATTGTTGTTCATTGTCTTCTGCAATAATTATGTAACATGCTAAAAATATTGAACTTTGTGGTATTGAGAGTTTAGTTCATTGCAAAGGTGCGCGGACGCATTGTCCTTCTTATGTTCCATCTAGGGTGACATACCTACATAATTATACAACGTATTTAATATGACATTTCTAGTGTTTGCGTATTTATGGTTTCACGCAGCGATTAATTTGTTAACCCCCTCCAGCCGTAGATTTTGGAAAATATGTAATATTGATAAACAGTTCAATCTGCACATTGTTTCCAGAATTCAACCGTTTTAATCGACTGTTTTTATAAACACAAGAAGTATAGTTTAAAGAATACAGAGTAACGTTATGTCAATAAAATTTTATCGGGATTGACCTACGAGTATAAATTTTTCGTATTCATGGCAACAGTAGTATCTGGTTAACTAGTTTTCTTAATTAAAGTGTTCGCTGTATGTTGTTGAGTTCACGCAGCCAGTACGTCCGCATAGAATAACCTACTCGAATGCACCGTCCCACCAACAAACGACTCCGCTGCAGGCGCCGTGCATATGACTGGGCGTACATATCATAGGTTTTCGCGTTAGATTTCCAAATTAATCCAAAATAATTAATTACCGAATCGAGGTATCCGACGTGTAATAGGTTCAATATTTACTGTATAAGCTTTGGCACTCGACTGGGGTGTGTAAAAACCGAATACGATCAACCATCCGTGTGCAGAGCTCATCTCATCGAAGAACCATGCTAACATGTACGCCCAGCCTTAGAGAATGTGACCTGAACATAGCCAGGTTTTAGTGTAGCGATGCTGGTTCGTCTGGTTCAAGTGTAGTATTATTATTTTTTTAAGCAATGTATGCATAACTTTAACATAGTGACGTGTTTTTAGCGTAGCACTTGTAATGAGAATCACAATAAATTTCCTACAAAAACACGGTTAAAGTAGTTTAGCGTTGTAATTTCTGAATGATTCACACAAAAAAACATTGTTATAAAGAGGCAAAAGTATGTTAACTAGGAATTTGTTAAGGTTATGTGCATAACGAGCTTATAGCCATGTACTTAGAGAGAGGATTTTGGATGAATCCAACAGTTAACCATTCTTAGACAGGTTGTAGTCTAGCAATGATGGTTAGTCATGTTTTAATTATGGAAACTCCGAAAAATCATGCACTTAGCCGTGTTGGACGATTCTGTATCTTAAAAACTACATAAGATAGAAAAATAAAACCAAGATAGGTCGATGCGGCTTTTTTTTCTCTCTTAGCCCATATAGAAAACTCAAAATTGGCCATATGTGGCTTAGACTACTTTTAGTGATCGGACGGCAGAGAGTCGCACCATAAGGGTTCCTTTTTTACCATTTTGGTACGGAACCCTAAAAACATGCGTTTATCCTAACTGTTTCATAACAAAGTTAGGTACCATAAATTTTATGGGTTATTCAATGGTATTTTCATATTTTGAAAATGGAGTTTTCCACGCAACTTTGAAGGCCCATAAAACAAGTTAGAATTTAGGCATCGAACTTCAACACATCTCCTTATTTTGCTTATTTTAACAGGATCTTTTAAAAAATATATAAAATAGCCTATTTCCTCCGTCTACGGACGCTGGTACTTGCGTAATTCTCTTAAACTCATGAGCATGAACTATGGTCGCAAATAGGTACTCATGAATAAGAATGTCCGACGCATTCGAAATATCTCGAGAACTTCGAGCGAGACTCTTTAAAAAGTGAATAATCCATTTTTAAATCGAAGTAAGATATATAAAAAAAATATTACATATTCCGGGACAATTTTAAACAAATCGACCTAGCGCCAAACTAAACAATGCTTGTACTATGGGTACTAGATGACGATATACAGGGTGTCCCATAACTGACACGTCACAGTGACACTGGAGGTAGACCAGGTCAAGAGTTAGCAAACCAACTTAACATGACCCGCCGACCGTAATTTTTTACTACTGTTGGTCAAAGTCGAAATTAAATTTCGCTGTGAATTAATTCAAGATCAAACTAGTATTTTTTTCAGTTTTACTTAGATTTTGTATAAAATAACATTTCTGTAACCTTAATTAACAATTCATGTTACCGTACACATAAAAAAAACTAACCTTGACACCTTTCCGAGTGGCACTAATAATGTTAAAAACGGTCAAAATTCATGAACAACTTTAATTCGACAATAACTCAAAAACCGTGCCTCTTTTACTGGGGTCATGTTAAGTTAGTTTGGTACCTCTTGACCTGGTCTACCTCCAGTGTCACTGTGACGTGTCAGTTATGGGACACCCTGTATATGTCGCAACCGACTGGTTTAATTAGCCATTTGGTTAACTGCCAAGCATTTTCACTAAACTATGATCCGCCAGCTGGTCAACAAAGCCCCGCTGCGCGGAGCTTCTATTTCTGCTCTGAGGGACACAAGCTGCCTAACAAACCTAACCTAAAATAAGGAGTGTGTTTAATGAAAAGGCTAGGCAGCTAACCAAATAGCTAATTCCTTCGGACTTCGGTCCCCAGGCACAACACGGGAATTTCTCCAGAAATATGTCTGCGACTCATTCATCTGTCTCCATACATTTAGTATGAAAAAGGGCCAGATGAATGAGGTGACCGCAGACATATTTCTGGATAAAATGCACACCCGCCTGGAGAGATCTCTCTATTGTCCTCAGTTCCACATGTATGTATAAAAATACTTACACTAGCACCTCCGCCACTGACTGTCCCACCTTCGCCACTAACTGTCCCACCTTCGCCAATAGCTGTCCCACCTTCGCCAATAGCTGTCCCACCTTCGCCAATAGCTGTCCCACCTTCGCCAATAGCTGTCCCACCTTCGCCAATAGCTGTCCCACCTTCGTCAATAGCTGTCCCACCTTCGCCGCTAGCTACCCCACCTTCGCCAATAGCTGTCCCACCTTCGCCAATAGCTGTCCCACCTTCGCCAATAGCTGTCCCACCTTCGCCAATAGCTGTCCCACCTTCGCCAATAGCTGTCCCACCTTCGCCACTAGCTACCCCACCTTCGCGACCACCACTTTGGCCACCACCACTGGCGCCATCGGCATAGTATATCAAAACGCACCCCAGCAGCACGAACGTTCTCATAGTTCAGTTTAATTTTCACTAGTAGGTATTTTATAACCGTCAATTTAAATTGGCTATTGTTCTGAATCGAAGTAATCGAAATATGCAATATATGAAGCAATCTATATAAAACACCACACAATAATAACGGTTCCATTACGAATTTATATATAATATTTTTTAAGCCCCGACGCAAAAAGGGGGGTGTTTTAAGTTTGACGCCAATGAGTCTGTCTGTCAGTGTGTCTGGCTGTGGCATCGTAGCTCTCAAACGGATGGACCGATTTCGATGCGGTTTTTTTACGTGAAAGCAAGTGTCCTTGTGGGTGAAGAGTATCAGCTCTTTTCCAAAATGATGTAAGGCATTTTCGGCATAAAATGGAGTATTTTTACAAAAATAACAGTAAAAAAGCATGAAATTTATAAAACTTAAATTAAAATTCATACTTAAACTTAAAATAAAAAAACGCTCGACGAAAAAAAAACTGTAAAAAGTAAAAAATATAAAATATTTTGTACCTATCTATTGGCCTTTTATGTTTTAAGACAAGTTGCTATCGAGGGACCTTCTGTTTTAGTATCATATCATATCATTCATATCATTTATTCGTAGTACTGCATGTAATAGGTCCCCGACAGCAACTTTTTTAGGGTTCCGTATATCAAAAAAATTGTACCCTTATAAGATCACTTTGTTGTCCGTCAGTCTGTCTGTCAAGACCCTTTATCTCGGGAACGCGTGGAGGTATCGAGTTGAAATTAAAACCATATACTCAGGTCTACAGTCCCTTGATGCTGTAAAAAAATCAAACTTCTAAGTTCACGTAAAACTTATGCCGCAAAAAATGTACCTACCTATATTTCGATACTCGAGAAAACTAAAATTTATAAGGTACTTTCCGTTGACCTAGAACTATGTGGCAAGTAGTACTGTCTTATTTATCCTACAATTCCACCAATAGCATCCGTTAAGAAATCGTTTTCGTACTTTAATAATAAGTTGGCGGCGGAAATATAATAATCTTTCGCATCACCTTTGGCATCACCCTTGGCATCACCCTTGGCATCTCCTTTCGCATCACCTTTTGCATCGCCCTTGGCATCACATATGGCATCTCCTTTCGCATCACCTTTGGCATCACCCTTGGCATCACCCTTGGCATCACCCTTGGCATCGCCTTTGGCATCTCCTTTCGCGTCACCTTTCGCATCACCTTTAGCATCACCCTTGGCATCACCCATGGCATCACCCTTAGCATCACCCTTGGCATCACCGTTAACATATTATATTAAAACGCACACCACCAGAACGAAAGTTCTCATGGTTCAATTTGATTTAAACTAGTACGTATTTTATAACCGACAAGTAATTGCCTGTTGTCCTGAATGGAAGTAATAGAAATGTGCAATATACACCATGGGCCCGTATAACCCGACCAACTTTAACTATAGATTCTAACAACTATTAGAAGTAAAAAAAGTTATGTGACGTATAATCGATTAACGCTCACTTTCCGAGATATTCATTATTTTTTAAATAAAAACTCCCAAGTGTGTAACAAGCCCTAATAAATGTGACTAAGATACCTTTACTGATTTTTTAAAATCCTTTAACTAAACAGCAATTAACCTTCGCAGTATTATATGGTAAGCGATTACAAGGCCAAAATATTGACCTTTCGTTTTCATTTTAGCTTTTTTTTCCTTTTTGATAACTTTTCCTCCAGTAAGGACATGTTTATAACGAGGGACTGAATTTACTGATTTGTTTTTTCCATAAGACTATTAATGTAAAATGACAAAATTCGTTTATGTTGATATAACGTTATTTACTTGTAATACCATCAGGAATACGTGGTTAAAATTAGTCGGGTTATACGGGCCCACGGTTTATAAAGCAATCCATATAAAAACTCCACACAATAGGGTAAGCAGTACAATGATTGGCCCTTTAAGGCGAACATTAACTTTCAAAATTTTTTCTTCCAAAATGAAGTGTTAAATCGTACAACTTATGCTTTATTATTTATTGTCTTCGGTTTCCGCGATTATAACTCATACTAATAAAATAACTTAAACGGATTAAATCGCGTATATTACTACATTTTAAGTCCCGACGTTTCGTAACCCTTTTCAGCGTTCGTGGTCGCGGGTAGACAGAAAATCATAAATTTCCTCTGTCAAAATTACTGTTGTGCAAACCTACCCACTTTAAAAAATACGAATTCAATATTAGTGTTGCCAGATGGGCCTAATGTGTAAAGATGTTCACACACATGCCAGAAGGGCTTAAAAACCTAACTTTAGAAACACTAGTGGCGCTTCCAAAAGGCATACTTGATAAGAAAGAAGGCCAAGGAAACTTATCAGCCACGCCTTATGCAAAAAAGAAAATAATTAAAGTAAAAGACTCTAGGTATGCTATTTTTGGTAAAACAAATCAGAAAAAAGTTTAGTGTTGCCAGACGGGCCTAATGTGTAAAGACGTTCACACACATGCCAGAAGGGCCTACTATCCAAAAGAGTCACAGGTGCGTTGCCGGCCTTTCAGGTGGGAGTACGCTCTTTTCTTGAAGGTTTGAAGGTCGAATCGGTCCGGAAACACTGCAGGCGACAATTTATTCCACAGTTCAGTCGTGCGACGCAGGAAGTTTCTAGCAAAACGCACAGTTGTGGACTGCCAACCATCTAAGTGGTTAGGATGGTAATATTGTCGCGTAGGACGATGGCGGCAAGATGCGGCAGGGATTAATCCGATCAATTCCTCGGAGCATTCCCCGTTATATAGACGATAGAAGATGCAGAGCGAGGCTACATCTCTACGCAGTGCCAAGGAGTCGAGCCGATCTGAAATATCTTGGCAGCCGACGATACCAGAAGATCACCAGCTGAGCGGCCTTTATGGAAACCGTATTGGTGGTCACTAAGCAGCTGGTGATCCTCTAGGTACCGAAGGAGCTGGCAGTTGATAATGGATTCCATTATCTTCGAGAACAGAGAGATTATAGCTACCGGCCTGTAGTTGGATGGGTTTGAGCGGTCGCCTTTTTTAGGGATCGAGTGCACCAAAGCTGACTTCCATGAGATCGGGACTACGCCAGATGAGTAAGAGAGCCGAAAAAGACGCGTTAAAACCGGTGCCAACTCTGGAGCGCACATCTTCAACACAATAGGAGAGATTCCATCGGGCCCACACGACTTATGAATGTCGAGGGAAAGAAGTGCTTTACGCACTGAACTTTGGTGGAACCAGACATCCGGCATATAGTTTTCGCACCGCGGTATGGTTGGCGGCACGTGTCCCCCGTCATCCAGAGTCGAGTTGGACGCAAAGAGTTTGCCCAAAAGATCGGCTTTCTCCTTAGCATCATGGGCCAACGAATCATTTCCCATTTTTAGAGGTGGAAAAGACGGCTTGCAGAAATTTCCCTGGATAGCTTTGGCAAGAGATCAGAACGCACGAGTTCCCGAAGGAAGGCGCTCTAGTTTCTCGCCAATTCTACCAATGTGCAAAGATTTCGCCCTGGCAATATCACTTTTGAAGGACCTGGAGGCAAAATTAAACTCCTTTTTCAACGCGCTGGTCTTTTCATCCCGTACTGTTGCTGCATTTATCCAGGCTTGGTAACATTCCTGCTTTCGGTCGGACGCCCTTTTGCAGATACGACCACACCAAGGTTGGAATTTGACACCAACGGGGACTGCAGAGGACGGAATGAAAAGTTCCATTCCCTGGAGTACCACGTCAGCAATAGAGTCAGCAGCAACGTTGGGATCATCCAGCGTGAAGCAAACCTGCCTCCAAGGATAGGATGCAAAGAAGGAACGCATCCCATCCCAATCTGCTGACTTGTAGTGCCACACATGGCGGCTACCAGCAGCTCGCCGACGCAGCGAGCACGTGAGTGGCACCGTACTCCGGACCAGGCAGTGATCCGAGGAACCGAGTGGGGCAATAACGGAAGTTTTGTAGCCAGCCGGTTGAGAAGTCAGCATAAGGTCCAACAGAGAAGACTCCTGGCTCTCCACATCGGGGATTCGCGTGGGCTCAGTAACCAATTGGGATAAGCCATATGCCAGAGCAAAGCCGTACAAAGACCTCCCCGCATGATCGGTCTTACTAGAGCCGAGCCATTCAGCATGATGGGCGTTAAAATTGCCTAGTATCACGATCTCCACGGATGGGATCTGCTGTTGCACGGAGTCTGCAGCTATCTCTATCTGAATTTGCTCAATGAGTCGGTCGGTTTCAGCATCACCGCTATGGGACCTATACAGGCACGCATAGACGCGAGGATGGTCGTCGCTGTCCACACGTAGCCATAAGGTGGAGAGGTTCCGACCTTCAAGATTGCTAAGGCGGCGAGAGCTGATATCATCTCTTACGTACACGCACATCCCAGCCTTAGGCACAAAGGAGTGTTCCAGTGCATACCCAGGACGAGAGAGGTAGGAAGTGTCCGCCGGAGACGATATCTGCGTCTCGGTCAAAAAGAGCAAGGCCGGCTTTGCTGTCTCGAGGTGATGGTGAACAGCATTAAGATTGGAATGTAAACCCCTGATATTGCAGAAGTCCACAGCCAGCGAGGCTACTTTGCTCTTGCCCCGAGCAGATGTTGGCTGGTAAAGCGCGGTTTTGCTATGTTAATTAAATCTTTGGTTCTTAATAAAAAAAATTGAATTTTGAGTTGACGTTGAATGAATTATGAATTATTTTACTTTTCACTTTCAAGGTCGACTCTCTGTTAAATATAGCCAAGTTTTAGGTACCTATAATAAGGACATACAAATATCTGAAGTTCATACTTCATTATTTAGCTAAGATATCGGTATCGGTATCGTATCGGCAAAACTATGTATCGTTACATCCCTGATCACAACCATAAATTATATCTGAAACACACGATGAACTTTTTTCTACTCCTGTACTTTTATCTGTCTTTTACTTGGTCACGAACACTAATATAAGAGCATACATAATATTAGTTCAGAGACGTCTATACTCTATTCCCCGGCACTTGTGTCGTTATAGTCGTAATACGATACTGCTAGCAGCCACAGACTTCTAAATCTAGGTTAAACTTAGGTCAAGGATTAAGCGCTCAATTCTAACTTTACGATAAAAAATGCACAACTACCAACTTAACAAACAATTAAATTCCTACGGTTTTTAAGAAAAACAAAACTTTCCGAACTAAATTCATTGATGCCAACATAAAAAAAGTATTTTTAATATCGTCACTGCGTGTCACTAGCGAGTATACGTCAAATTAAAAAAAGTTTACCATAGACACATACTCTCAGTCATATGTTATATTTGCCTTGTTTGCGTGCTATGTTTAATTTTGTATTTTATATTTTAAAACCTAGTCGTAGAAAATACTATAAAAGTCGCTATTCTAAGATTTCCAAGCCTGCTGCTGCCTACACCTTTTTTTTACTTTTTTTTTTCAAGGAGGCCGAAATGAGAGTTCGGAAATGTTAAGTTCTGTTATTGTATCACGGACACTCCGTGTTGCTCTAATAGGGGATATCAAACGAAAGAACTTAATTTGTAGTTCCTAAATCCATTTTTTTCTTAATAATGTACTTTTGTTTAGGACGAAAAAAGTTCATAAAAATACCATCCCCCTTATTATCTTCGAAGTTACTGAACACAGAAAAATCTGTCATAATTACCAATTATTAATATCATCCTAAATATTAAAGGAAACATATTATGATTTTCCTAACTTGCACTGTTTTTAGGGTTCCGCAGCCAAAATGGCAAAAACGGAACCCTTATAGTTTCGTCATGTCCGTCCGTCTGTCTGTCTGTCTGTCCGTATGTCACAGGCATTTTACTCAAAAACTATATGATGGATATTGATGAAATTTGGAATATAGGTGTCTTTTATGACCCGCTACTTAGTTTGGTATATAAATAATTAAAATAAATATTTTTAGGGGGGGCACTCCATACATGTTAAAGACAGTAAAAATTTTTTTTTTCAGCAAATATCAACGTGTGGTACATAGTTCGACAGCTCTTTAAAAAACACTACAAGGTTCCTAAGTAATGTTTTTGATTAAGTGAATGTATTTGGAAATAATCGCTCCGAAAGTTGTGTAAATTGTGTCCCCCCCTCTATTTTCTAAACCGTGCGTCCGAAAAATATGAAAAAAATCACGAAGGTAACGCTTAATTAATACTTTCAACGAAAATTATTTTCAACAAGATCGAATGTACCGTTTTCTGAGTTATTGCCGATAAACTGCGCTTCTCAACAAAAGGACGTAATTGCTATGAAGATACGCTCTTTTGTTGTTGTACTTTTTTTACAACGTATTTTTTCCCTTATAGTTACGGCTATGGAACCCTACACTGAGCATGGTCCGACATGCTCTTGGCCAGTTTTTTTTATAAATTTAATCGCCATACAGTTTTACTTGAACTATATACGTATCTACCCTCGGTGCGCGAGTCTGACTCGCACTTGACCGGTTTTTTTATACCATGTTAGGGCTAATCACTAGACATATTTTATAAAGTACCTACTTACTTCTTATGATTTCCATTACAAAACACATCCGTCGCGTCAGTCGTTGCAAAATGTTTTATGCCACACCTGGCCATAAAGTGGCTTTTACCGCACGCTATGCGTACGGAAAAAGCCGCTTTCTGGCCAAGTGTAGACATAAAATGATGTACACAACACGGGAGGTAAAATAAAGAAAGCCCTCGATCGCATATTTACGTCCCTCGCTTGCAGCTCGGGTCGCAAACATCCGCGATCGCAGCCTTTCTTTGTTTTACCACCCTAGTTGTGTAATAAAATGTACTAGTTATTCTGCCCTTTGGCCGGAAAGCATAACTTCGCGCGCTGCATGCTGCGCTAAACGAAGATGCCGCTTTCTGGCTCCGTCGAACAGAAAAATAGTATACAAACCTTGGCCAGTAAATAAGAAAGCCTCAGATCACATGTTTGTCGTCCTCGGCCTTACTTTACAGCCCTCGGTATGTAATGTACGTAGGTACATTACATACCGAGGGCTATTATGAGTGCTGCCAGCCGTAACCTTCGAAAACTACCAATTACACTTTTAAAATGTTGTCAACAAAGAAAAATATAATATTGTTTCTACCTTCTACTCAATCGTATTAATTAATTAATAGATTTTTAACTCAAGAGGTCAATCATTGGAGGGAGGCCAAGATTAGGTACTACGGCTTACCGTAATGTCGGTTCCATTCGACATTTTATTTTAGGCCTTAGACATTTTTAAATGTCTTTATGCCACACCTGGCCATAAAGTGGCTTTTTCCGCACGCTCGCACGCTGCGCGTACGGAAAAAGCCGATTTCTGGCCAAGTGTAGACATAAGATGATGTACACAACACGGGAGGTAATAAAGAAAGCCCTCGATCGTATATTTACGTCCCTCGCTTGCAGCTCGGGTCGCAAACATCCGCGACCTCGGCCTTTCTCTGCATTACCACCCTAGTTGTGTAATGTACTATTCTACTTGTGCACTTTTTTCTGCCATTCATATACGGAGTAACCCGATAACTTTAGGGAACGTGCAGGACGAAGGTGCTGCCAACTGTTGCCGCCAATCTAAATCAAGTACCCCCTCATGCTGGGTCAACATTGACGGAAACGCCGTAATTTATTGCGATGAAGGACGATTAACGTCAGTGTAACTACTAGCTACGACTAACTATATTTGACATTGACACTTACATATTGTCATTGACATTGACAGCTTGATTTTACAGGGGTGTTAGTTGTCTTTATTGTCCACCCGTGTCTCTTTTGTCTTTTAGTGCTGCTACCTATAGTTCGTGCACGTTCCCTATAGATTCTAACGACTATTAAGGAGTAAAAAATAGTACATTGTGTAAAAAATAGTACCTTACTTAACCTAATTGAAATTGTAAAACAGACAGCTGACAGTGACATTAGTGACATATTATATCCATAGACAATGCGAATGTCAAGTCGCGTTCGGAAACCATAGCGGTTAAGACCTAAGACGGTTGATTTTATATTTACAAAATACTGAAATACACTATTTAAACATTTAATTAATGTTATAGAAATATGTGTTTACATTTATTTGCAATAACAGTTCTCTTTAAATAAATATTTCAGTGAAACAAGTTAAAAAAACTGGCCAAGAGCATGTCGGACCATGCTCAGTGTAGGGTTCCATAGCCGTAACTATAAGGGAAAAAATACGTTGTAAAAAAAGTACAACAACAAAAGAGCGTATCTTCATAGCAATTACGTCCTTTTGTTGAGAAGCGCAGTTTATCGGCAATAACTCAGAAAACGGTACATTCGATCTTGTTGAAAATAATTTTCGTTGAAAGTATTAATTAAGCGTTACCTTCGTGATTTTTTTCATATTTTTCGGACGCACGGTTTAGAAAATAGAGGGGGGGACACAATTTACACAACTTTCGGAGCGATTATTTCCAAATACATTCACTTAATCAAAAACATTACTTAGGAACCTTGTAGTGTTTTTTAAAGAGCTGTCGAACTATGTACCACACGTTGATATTTGCTGAAAAAAAAAATTTTTACTGTCTTTAACATGTATGGAGTGCCCCCCCTAAAAATATTTATTTTAATTATTTATATACCAAACTAAGTAGCGGGTCATAAAAGACACCTATATTCCAAATTTCATCAATATCCATCATATAGTTTTTGAGTAAAATGCCTGTGACATACGGACAGACAGACAGACAGACGGACGGACATGACGAAACTATAAGGGTTCCGTTTTTGCCATTTTGGCTGCGGAACCCTAAAAACAGTGCAAGTTAGGAAAATCATAATATGTTTCCTTTAATATTTAGGATGATATTAATAATTGGTAATTATGACAGATTTTTCTGTGTTCAGTAACTTCGAAGATAATAAGGGGGATGGTATTTTTATGAACTTTTTTCGTCCTAAACAAAAGTACATTATTAAGAAAAAAAATGGATTTAGAAACTACAAATTAAGTTCTTTCGTTTGATATCCCATATTAGAGCAACACGGAGTGTCCGTGATACAATAACAGAACTTAACATTTCCAAACTCTCTTTTCGGCCTCCTTGAAAAAAAAAAGTAAAATAACTGGCCAAGAGCATGTCGGACCATGCTCAGTGTAGGGTTCCATAGCCGTAACTATAAGGTAAAAAATACGATGTAAAAAAGTAAAACAACAAAAGAGCGTATCTTCATAGCAATTACGTCCTTTTGTTGAGAAGCGCAGTTTATTGGCAATAACTCAAAAACGGTACATTCGATCTTGTTGAAAATAATTTTTGTTGAAAGCATTAATTAAGCGTTACCTTCGTGATTTTTTCCATATTTTTCGGACACACGGTTTAGAAGATAGAGGGGGGGGGACACAATTTTCACAACTGTCGGTGCGATTTTTTCCAAAGGTATTCACTTAATCAAAAACATTACTTAAGAACCTTAAAATGTTTTTGAAAGAGCTGTCGAACTATGTACCACACGTCGATATTTTCTGAAAAAAATTTTTTTTAGCTTCTGTAACATGTATGGAGTGCCCCCCCTAAAAATATTTATTTTAATTATTTAACTACCAAACTAAGTAGCGGATCATGCAAGACACCTATATTCCAAATTTCATCAATATCCATCATGTAGTTTTTGAGTAAAATGCCTGTGACATACGGACAGACGGACAGACGGACAGACGGACGGACGGACATGACGAAACTATAAGGGTTCCGTTTTTGCCATTTTGGCTACGGAACCCTAAAAAGTAAGTTTTATTATCCTTTGAAGATGACAAATAAGAGTAAAACAGAACCAGCGTTTCAAATTTAAAAGAAAACCATTACGCCCTAGGGCGTAATAGGTCATTTACGGCCCGCAGAACCTACGTGTAATGACACCATTTTCGAGCAAGTGTGATGAAAAAATTATATGATGCATAGTCGAAAAACGCTTTCTTTTTTCGACTATAGGTACATAATTTAACTTATAATTGTGTTTAAAAACGAAAAATCCCAAATATTTTATATGAAAGAAACCTTTTGTCTTCATTTTTTTAATGCGGGTAAATTACACCACATTTTTATGTTAAATATATTCAAGAAATCAAAGTAGGTACATAGATTTATGTAGGTATGTCAGAGAAAGAGACGCCTACACGAATCTTCGCGTCATCGCGATGCGTGTAGCCGGGTCATACAGATTTTGTAGATGAGTTAAGTAGTATTCGCGTCTTTCCTGTGGACATCACATCATTAGGGGCTTTAAAAGCTTAATTTTCTAGCTGGAACCCTATAGGCAAATAACCCTATTCTTCTATTTCTAGGTCTATATGATAAAAACATAGTGACGTGTATTCAGGTCGTTAACTAACATGGTTTTGTCCACGGGAAAGACGCTTTTTCGAAATCTATATGACCGAGCCGTAAGGTGAGGGTAGATTTAATCAAAATCACAGTTCATCACGGATGGACTCAGCTGCTTTAGAGGGAACCCCCTAGTTTAATTAAAACCTAAGTGAACACACAGATTAAGCCGAAGCCAGGCTACGGACAAGCCTCTACAGTCCGCGCGTTGTCATATGCCTTTTGTACCTCTTATTGTCGTATTGCGCTTTGCCTTGCAGCATATTCTGGAGCAGCGCCATTTGCAGCATATTGCCCAATCCATCCGCACCACCACTCGCTCTCCTAGTATTGTCCAGGGATAGTTTAAACTTATTGCTGGGCACATCCAAGTTCCCTTCAAACATCAGTGTGTACTGCTTTAACTTTTCCATGAAGCGCGCTACGTCCGCGTCGCCGTCTGGCTTTTCAGTCGTAACCTCTTTGTCGCTCTCGTCGTCATCTTTACTTAGATAGTCGTACCCTAGTATGACAGGAGGCAGCACTATCAATTGCTCGTCGTTCCCATTGCCGGGTAGATCGGGGATCGTATCCTAGAAATTTTAGAGAAAATTAAAATGTAGACAACATACGATACACCTTTGCGTCGTTAAAGTCACAGTATAACCAGGAGTAGCTCACTCCGCGATGTCGCCGCGCGGCCTTGAAGCCTCCGCGAGGGTGTTTTAGCCAGCGACCAGAAAGAGCACGCGTTATGCGATAGGAACCTATTAGATCGCATAAATTTAAAAGGCATAATTCATCATTTGGCATAATTCATCATTCGGCATAATTAATTTTTTTCTTAAACTGTAGAATTTTCAGGACTATTTAAGGCCTCATCCTGTTAAATAGGTTAGGTTAGGTTAGGTTTGCGTTATAATAATCCTGAAAAGTTTACGTGTTCAGAAAAAAAAGCTTTATGCGAAATGATGAATTATGCGAAATGATGCATTATGCCTTTTAAATTTATGCGATCCAATAGTAAACCTTATGCGATAGAGAATGTCGGATCCGATGCGTTCCGTCCGGTTTATCGGTTATAACTCAAAAACGGTATATTCGATCATGTTGAAAATAATTTTCGTTGAAAGTATTAATTGAGCGTTGTTACCTTTCTGATTTTTTAAATATTTTTTGGACATAGCGATTATTTCCGAAAGTATTCACTTAATCAAAAATATTACTTAAGAACCTATAAATTTTTTTAAAAGAGCTGTCGAACTATGTGCCACATGTTAATGTTTCATGAAAAAAAAATCGTCTACATGTTTGACATGTTAGAAGTACCCCCCGTAGAAATATTATTTTTGATATTGAACTACCTAACTAAGTAGCGGCTCATACAACACACCTATATTCCAAATTTCATCGATATATGGACGGACAGACATGACGAAACTATAAGGGTTCCGTTTTCCGTAAAAAACCATATTAAATCATAGTAGCTGTGTGACGTCAAACGCTTATACTTACTTTGTATCGGGAAATGAAAAAACATGCCTTGCGGCAGTTGCGGCTATGTTAAAACATGCGTTTATCCTAAGTCCTAACTGTTTCATAACAAAGTTGGGTACCATAAATTTTATGGGTTATTCAATGGTATTTTCATATTTTGAAAATTGACTTTTCCACGCAACTTTGAAGGCCCATAAAACAAGTTAGAATTTAGGCATCGAACTGAAAACTTCAACATATCTCCTTATTTTGCTTATTTTAACAGGATCTTTTAAAAAATATATAAAATAGCCTATTTCCCCCGTCTACGAACGCTGGTACTTGCGTAATTCTCTTAAACTCATGAGCATGAACTATGGTCGCAAATACTCATGAATAAGAATGCCCGACGCATGCGAAATATCTCGAGAACTTCGAGACTCTTTAAAAAGTGAATAATCCATTTTTAAATCGAAGTAAAAATATTACATATCCCGGGACAATTTTAAATAAATCGACCTAGCGCCAAACTAAACAATGCTTGTACTATGGGCAGGGGCGTATTTACCCTAGGGCCATCCGGGTCATGGCCCGGGGCGCCAATCGGCCAGGGGCGCCATTGCCGCCCCAGGCCGATTGCCTTTTGTTCTGGTTTTGGCGCCATTCAGCTAACTTTTAATTCTCACCTTTTTTATTTTATCGAAAATACGGTCATAAGTTAGTTTTTGTCAATACCTACGGAGCGCGTCTATTATTAAAAACATACGGCGTGGTAATTGTACAGTAAGTACATGCTCCGAATAAGGGCGCGGGCGGGTACGGGGTACTTTGTGCCAATCCAGTAGTTCTGATTTTTTGCAAACTTGTTTATGATGTTGAATGAATAATCTAAGTTTGAACCTCGAGCGCTAAACGCAACTTTGTCAAAAATCGAAAAAACCGCGAAAATTACGGTTTTCAGATTTTGGCGATTATAACCCTAAAGGACTAGTTTTTGATAGTACCTTCTCAGGACGTTTTTAAAGTACACTAGATTTTCTACAACATGAAATAATAAAATTATCTCTGTAAACCCAATAGTTTCCGAGATAAAGCTTTTCAAAATTCATAATTTTTTCGAACTTCGCAATTTTGGTGAGGACATTGACTTGCTGATCATCCTCACTGCGACCGACGCCGCCCTTCCAAGAGGGCTAAAATAACTTAATTCATTAATTTTGAATAACTTAATTTACTAACTAATTAACTATTAGACCTATTAACTTTTGTTGTAATGATAAACTTTTAAAGGCTTTATCTCGGAAACTATTGGGTCTACAGAGACAATTTTAGTCTCATGGATGGGTATTGTAGCAAAGTCTACTTTAAAAACGTTCTGAGAAGGTACTACCAAAAACTAGACCTTCCCAAATTTGTACGGTTTTTTCCATTATTGACCAAGTTAAGTTCCGCTCGAGGCAAAGTGTAAAGACGAACAAGTAGTCCAACTTCGGCCGTTTAGGAGCGCGCTTTTTTTTTTGGAAACAAACAAACTCGCAACCCTATTGGGTGGGCATAGCGATTGTCGGAAAAGAGCGCGCGACACGTATTAGTACGATCCATACCGGAGCATTCTTATTTCCTTGCTTGTAGTGCGTTCGTACACGGCGCGCACACATTCAAGCGCGCGATGTACCTTTTGTAGGAAGAAAAAAACTGTACAAACTTAGATTATTATAAGTCTGCAAAAAATCAGAACTACCGGATTTGTCCCAAGCTCTGAGGCAAATTAGTAAACCACAAAAAAATTAAGTAGACGTTATCAAAAATGTTGTATTGGTTTATTTAAATCATTTTTTCCTTGACTTCTGGGGCGGCGAAACATATATTGGCCCGGGGCGCCAAATTTCAAAATACGCCCCTGACTATGGGTACTAGATGACGATATATATGTCGCAACCGACTGGGTTAATTAGCCATTTGGTTAACTGCCAAGCATTTTCACTAAACTATGATCCGCCAGCTGGTCAACAAAGCCCCGCTGCGCGGAGCTTCTATTTCTGCTCTGAGGGACACAAGCTGCCTAACAAACCTAACCTAAAATAAGGAGTGTGTTTAATGAAAAGGCTAGGCAGCTAACCAAATAGCTAATTCCTTCGGACTTCGGTCCCCAGGCACAACGGGGTATTTCTCCAGAAATATGTCTGCGACTCATTCATCTGTCTCCATACATTTAGTATGAAAAAGGGCCAGATGAATGAGGTGACCGCAGACATATTTCTGGATAAAATGCACACCCGCCTGGAGAGATCTCTCTATTGTTGACTGTTCCACATGTATGTATAAAAATACTTACACTAGCACCTCCGCCACTAACTGTCCCACCTTCGCCAATAGCTGTCCCACCTTCGCCAATAGCTGTCCCACCTTCGCCAATAGCTGTCCCACCTTCGCCAATAGCTGTCCCACCTTCGCCAATAGGTGTCCCACCTTCGCCAATAGCTGTCCCACCTTCGCGACCACCACTTTGGCCGCCACCACTGGCGCCATCGGCATAATATATCAAAACGCACCCCAGCAGCACGAACGTTCTCATAGTTCAGTTTATTTTTCACTAGTAGGTATTTTATAACCGTCAATTTAAATTGGCTATTGAATCGAAGTAATCGAAATATGCAATATATGAAGCAATCTATATAAAACACCACACAATAATAACGGTTCCATTACGAATTTATATATAATATTTTTTAAGCCCCGACGCAAAAAGGGGAGTGTTTTAAGTTTGACGCCAATGTGTCTGTCTGTCAGTGTGTCTGGCTGTGGCATCGTAGCTCTCAAACGGATGGACCGATTTCGATGCGGTTTTTTTACGTGAAAGCAAGTGTCCTTGTCCTTGTGGGTGAAGAGTATCAGCTCTTTTCCAAAATGATGTAAGGCATTTTCGGCATAAAATGGAGTATTTTTACAAAAATAACAGTTAAAAAGCATGAAATTTATAAAACTTAAATTAAAATTCATACTTAAACTTAAAATAAAAAAACGCTCGACGAAAAAAAAACTGTAAAAAGTAAAAAATATAAAATATTTTGTACCTATCTATTGGCCTTTTTATTATTATTATTATTAAACGGTTTTATTTAGCTTACCGTGTTTGTGTCAAGTTTGTTTGTTTGGGTCAAATCTTGCGGCAGCTTTTTCAACTACTTCTACTAAACCGATTATTATGAAACTTTGCACACAGATTCTGTTTACGTGACAATACAACATTATGATAAATTCAAGGTGGTCTGATGATGGAGTCAGGAGCTGGAGAGTGGAACTCTTCAACCGTTACTACTAACTCCATCGAGCGTGGGCTCATTCGCTTGGTATTGACGAGCCCAATTCGTTAAACCTGGTGACGAGGGTCTGATGATGGAGTCAGGAGTTAGAGAGTGGATCTCTTAAACCGTTACTACTAACTCCATCGAGCTTGGACTCATTCACTTGGTATTGATGAGCCCGATTCGTTAAACCTGGTGAGGAGGGTCTGATGATTGAGTCAGGATGTACAGAGTGGAACTCTTTAACCGTTACGAGTAACCCCTTCGACTTTGGTCTTATTTGGTTGGTATTGACGAGCGCGTTACGTTAAACTTGATGGCGAGGATCTCATGATGAGGTCAGGAGGTAGAGAGTGGAACTCTTCAACCGTTACTACTAACTCCATCGAGCGTGGGCTCATTCGTTTGGTATTGACGAGCCCGATTCGTTAAACCTGTTGACGAGGGTCTAATGATGGAGTCAGGAGGTAGAGAATGGAACTCTTAAACCGTTGCTAACAAGCCCTTAAAGTGGGTAGGGGTCGGGATGCATAAAGTTTAAGGTCATATTTTTGATACGCATACGAGGATTCGTCATACTCATCATTACGCATAACTGTAAATAGTCATACATTTATGCGCATAACGATTTTAATCATAATGTTTATGGACATACTGTGTAATGGGCATATAGTTGATATGCATACATTTATTCAAGCATACTTTATAATGGGCATACATGGATTGCTCATACAACACTTTAACCACACTAAGTAAATGCATAAAATGCTAAACGTATAAATAGGTTGCTCATACAACACTTTGACCATACTAAGTAAATGCATAAATTGCTAAACGCATAAGTCTAATTTTAAAAGTTTTTTTAAAAGTTCTCTTTTATGTTGCGTCACAGTTCTAACCTAATATACTTTTCTGGCAGCGATTCGGTTATGTGTGAGATAACAGTTCTAACCTAACCTACTTTTCTGGCAGCAATTTGGTTCTGTGTGAGGTCACAGTTCTAACCTAACCTAACCTACTTTTCTGGCAGCGATTCGGTTATGTGTGAGATAACAGTTCTAACCTAACCTAACCTACCTACTTTACTGGTAGCGATTCGGTTATGTGTGAGATAACAGTTCCAACCTAACCTACTTTTCTGGCAGCAATTTGGTTCTGTGTGAGGTCACAGTTCTAACCTAACCTATTCTACTTTTCTGGCAGCGATTCGGTTATGTGTGAGATAACAGTTCTAACCTAACCTACCTACTTTACTGGTAGCGATTCGGTTATGTGTGAGATAACAGTTCTAACCTAACCTAACCTACTTTTTTGGCAGCGATTTGGTTCTGTGTGAGGTCACTAATATTGTGTAATGAGTAGAAATTAAAAATACTTCAATAATATAAATCGTTTCTTTTTTGAAGAACCATCGCAAGTCCATTATCAAAATTTATGCAATACGATTGTTATAATCATCAATATTATGGCTTTATAAATGTATGAAATTTACAATTATTACTAAAACCACTTATAATCATCAATGTTATGGCTTAATAAATGTATGAAATTTACAATTATTACAAAAAAGACTTATAATCTCATCAATATTATGACTAAATAAATGTATGACAATTTACATTATGGTTAAACCAATTATGACTCCGTATAATTATGACACGGAACAATTATGCCATAGGACAATTTATGCCAAAAAAAATATATGAGCATCAACTTTATGCTTAAACTGTTATGACAATTAATAATATGACAATAGTTGTTATGCAACCAGACGGCCCCCCCCTTAAAGTTTGGTCTCATTTAACGTATACGCTCGTGAATACTAAATAAAAATTTAGTATTCACGAGCGTATACGTTAAAGTTGGTGCCGAGGGTCTGAAGATGGAGTCAGGATATGAAGAGCAGATAATGTTCAACCGTTTATAGTACCTAACCTCTTCAACCAAACGGTTGGTCGTTTGGTATTGACGGGCCCAATACGTTATACATGGTGACGAGGGTCTGATGATAGAGTCAGGAGCTAGAGAGTTTAACTCGTCAACCGTTTTTAGTAACCCCTTCGAATTCAGGTTCATTTGGCTGGTATTGATGAGTCCAAATTACGCTTGCTAACGAAGGCAATGATGATGAGTCACGAAGTGGAAAGTCGAAATACTCAACCGTTAACTCTTTCGAGTTTAGGTTTTTTGGTTAATATTGACGGTCGGCTGATGGAATCAGGAGGTAAAATGTGGAAATCTTCAACTGTTACTAACAACGCATTCGAGTTTGAGCTCTTTGTTTGGTACTGACGAGCCCAACACGTTATGCTTGCTAACAAGGGCTCGATGATTGTGGCTCTTCCCTAGATATAGGTAGCCAGATAGGGTGTAGCAATGTTCATGTATTTGCAATCGTTACCTCCTCCCTCGTGTTTGGGCTCATTTGGTTGGTATTGATGATTCCTTTACATTGAACGGCGAGGCGGTGGTTTGGCGATGAAGGTTTGATGAGGGAGTTTGGAGGTAGAAAATGGAATTATTTTGACGTTACTTAATCCCAACGAGTTTTGTGTAATTCGGTTTGTATTGACAAGTCTGGTACGTTATACTTATTGCCAAGGGCCTGATGACGGTATGAGAAAACGGAAAGTAAAAATATTGAACTCTTACTAGTAACCCCAAACCGTCGTAGGCGTAAATCGTCACAGTGTGGCAAGGCGAGCCCATTCAGGTATTTACAAACACCCAAATGCCTTTAACTCTGTCCTTAAGCTTGCGTAGGTGCGAGCTACATTGAGATAATATGCGTAGTTGGTGATACGCAGAAAGTTACTCTTCAGCTCCGCAGTATTGAACGTGCAATCATCGGTTTTGCACCCTGAAACTCGTCATTGGTACTCGCAAAAATGAGATGAGACTTTACCTTTAAAATTGATTAGTAGCTTTCACTTGCTAATTCAATCATCAGTTCCTCGATCCCAAGTATAAAGTATTGGACTCATCAATGCCAACCAAATGAGTCCAACCAAACTATAGAGGGTTACTAGTACCAAATGTTTGAAAAATTTACCGTTCAGCTCCTGACTTTCTTCGGGCTCACAAAAATGAAATAGGATAGTTCAAAATAAGGAATAGTTTGCGCAATGGTTTTTAGTCAAAAATTGAATATTAAACTAAAAACTAGAAAATAAAAATGGGTAAAAAAACTTTTTAAATTAAACGGTTTTATCTTATGTTAAAAAATGTACCAAAAAGTAGAAAATAAATTTAGGCCACAAAACTGGATCTTTTCGAGATTTTGACATCTGTTAGGTGGAAAATCGTCCAATAAGCGGAATAACTAATAATCTGGGACTTAACATACTAAATAAAAATGTGGAGCGTAACATACTAAATAAAAAATTGTACCCTTATAAGATCACTTTGTTGTCCGTCAGTCTGTCTGTCAAGACCCTTTATCTCGGGAACGCGTGGAGGTATCGAGTTGAAATTAAAACCATATACTCAGGTCTACAGTCCCTTGATGCTGTAAAAAAATCAAACTTCTAAGTTCACGTAAAACTTATGCCGCAAAAAATGTACCTACCTATATTTCGATACTCGAGAAAACTAAAATTTATAAGGTACTTTCCGTTGACCTAGAACTATGAATTTTGGCAAGTAATACTGTCTTATTTATGTTACAAGTCTAGGGAAAAATTAAAAAAAACAAAGTAATTACAAATTTTCTGTAAAAAATAATATTATAAATAAAAAATATAGTCTTTACTAGCATTTACTCGCGGCTTCGCCCGCGTTGTTCCCGTTACTGTCCCAAGGGAACTATTTACCGGAATATAAAGTATCCTATCCAAGACTTGGTCTACTTGAATGCCAAATTTCAGCTCAATCCATCTAGTTGTTACCCTCTTATTTAGTAACAAACATCTAATATAAATATTTTGACAACGGAGACTCTTTACATCTCCATTAATTTTACTATCAATTTATTTTCTATAATTTTATTTGTCTTGTTTGGACGCATAGAGAGACCCTTTACATCTTTATAAATGTAGTTTAAGTTTAATGTAATGTATTAATGAAATCTTATATTAACGCCATATTGTTGTAATACTCGTTGGTCGAAAAGAGAAACTGGTGAGTTTCTTCCGGCGCTTCTTCTCACAAGAAGGTCAATTACCCGAAGCGCCAAAAGAAAAGAATTAGAGATGAGACATGTAAAAGAGCCCTTGAGGGCCTACTTACAGAAATAAATTATTTTATTTTATTTTTAAACATCCAAACCAAACATCGTCACAAACTTTAGCATATTATTGGGAAGTGGGATTTAAAATAATTGCACAAAAAATAATTAGTACTAGGTACGTGGGTTCCCCCACCCCCCTCCCCCTCCCCTCCGGCCCCTCTGGCTATCAAAACAAAACTGCCGTTCGCGTCTGACGAACGGACGGAGCTGACCCGCATCCGACTGCCTCTCTCTATAGAAACAGATAGATAACGTGCACAACGAAGGTGCTGCCAATCTAAATCATGTACCTTCTCATGCTGGGGCCACATTAACGGAAACGCCGTTAATAATGTTAATTTATCGCGATGAAGGACGATTTACGTCAGTGTAGCTACGATTTACTGTATTTGACATTGACACTTACATATTGTCATTGACATTGACAGCTTAATTTGACAGGGGCGATAGTTTTCTTTATTGCCCGCCCGTGTCTCTTTGGCCGTTTAGTGCTGCCACCTATAGTTCGTGCATGTTCCCTATCGTGCGTTTGTGTTAATACGTGTCGTTGCTTTTGATTGCAATTTGTGGCTGTTATAATTCAATCTTTTGTTATATATGTTATGTTGTGTTGTAATCCAAGTGTAGTAATTAGAGGTATTTGTTCCTCACAAGTAGTAGAATCGATTTACATCAGAAATAAAAGGGTCTAGCCGCAATCCTATAGTGAAACTGCCCCTGGCTGAAATGTGTAGGTTTCTTAGGAGCTTTTATTTGTCTTATTATAAGATATCATTTTACCAGATTTCAAGCCTGGAATCCTCTTGGTTTGGACAAAAATAAAAAAAAATAAAAAATAGTTTTTATTTATTTTTAGCTAAACCAATAATTGGATTTCTTTGAAATTTGGATGTCACATGTACCTAATAATAACTCATTTTCAAAAAAAAATCCAAGGTTCTAACTTATTTATAAAGTCTTAAAAATTGATATTCTAATTTTTAAGATTTTTTAAAAAATACTTATGAGATACGGACAACCTCAATTTTTAGTTATATAACGTAGAATATTTTACTGCATAAAATATATTTTTTCTGAAAAAATCCATTTAGGGCAACAGGGCAAAAATGTTTTACTAATGCATAGAGGCCGCACGCCCTACTACGTTTTTGTACATATTTTATTTACTTAGTGGTTTATCTATCCTCGTCTATCGTCACCTCGTCGTGTGGTGTCGACGTAGTGCGCGCTCATGAACAGGCACGAGGTGGCGGACTGGTGGTGGCGGCGCACAGCGGGTATAATATTCGCGCGCCGAGCCACATGGCGTGCTCTCATTGGCTAATTGGCGGTAATTACAGCACTTGTGCGGTAATGTAAAGTAAAAAGCACTTGTGTGTAATAATCTGTGTTCTGCGCGTAAGAACCACGAAATAAGAGCGACTTTATTTTCGACCTCTGCAAAACTTAGCGTAGTCCGACTATAAAACCTTTTTTATTAAATTCTGAATCTGGGTGTCCTGGATGAGACAGGCAATTTTGAATAAAATCTTTGAATACTCTTACTTATTTTCACTGAAACTATGTTTCTGTATGGAAACATACATATCACGAAAACCACGAAAGAGACCCTAAATAAATACTTGAATATTCGGACCAAGGGCCCATCGAGCTTTTAATTTTTTGGATTAATAAATGTCGGAAAATAAAAAAATGGGATTTTTGAAATTCCGTATAGTAAATATCGTGACTTTAAATAATCTTAATTTTATTTCTTAGGAATTATGAAATTCGCAATAAAATATTTCCGAGTTTTTGGGTGTTCCCGGTATAAGTAGTCGTAGGGCGGCGGGCGGACTCTATGCATTAGTAAGACATTTTTGCCCTGTTGCCCTAAATGGATTTTTTCAGAAAAAATATATTTTATGCAGTAATATATTCTACGTTATATAACTAAAAATTGAGGTTGTCCCTATCTCATAAGTATTTTTTTAAAAATCTTAAAAATTAGAATATCAATTTTTAAGGCTTTATAAATATGTTAGAACCTTGGATTTTTTTTTGAAAATGAGTTTTTATTAGATACATGTGACATCCAAATTTCAAAGAAATCCAACTATTGGTTTAGCTAAAAATAAATAAAAACTATTTTTTATTTTTTTTTATTTTTGTCCAAACCAAGAGGATTCCAGGCTTGAAATCTGGTAAAATGATATCTTATAATAAGACAAATAAAAGCTCCTAAGAAACCTACACATTTCAGCCAGGGGCAGTTTCACTATAGGATTGCGGCTAGACCCTTTAAGTAGTGCACAAGTCTATTGACCCAAAACAACTCGATTAATAAAGACATTTTATTTACTCTTAAATAACACAATTGAACTATAAAATCTAGGATTCACGCCAAAAACAAGTCTGATCTTAGCCCAACATCGCCACCATTTTAGTCGACAGTGCGTCAAGTCACTGTTGATTTATTTTCTTCTGATTCTTCTTTTTTGCGCCTGGCAGCATACCCTGCAATAGACCGTGCCGAAGCATATTTTGTAAACGTTTGCTCGCGAGAAACCTCTTCTTCTCATCCACGTTAAGCAATCCCAGTTCATCAGCCATCTTATGGGGCACAAGAAAGTTTCCGTTGAACGCCAACTTTATGTGTTTTGAGGTGGTTTTATCACTCTCTTTGCCTTTTTGTTGTTCATTTAGCTGGCCTTCCTTCATTAACTCTTCGTAGCCGACCACGAGGGGAGGCAGCACCAGTAGTTTAGCGGTGAGGTCTCCCACAGTCTTCTCAGCGGCTTCGGCATTCTGGAAATAATATAGCGATTAAGGTTGATTGATAGTTAAATATTAATTAATGGTACATTACACAAGGTGGTAAAACAAAGGAAGGCTGAGATCGCAGATGTTTCTGGCCCGAGTTGCAAGCGAGGCGTAAGTATGCGATCGAGGGCTTTCATTATTACCTCCCGTTGTGTACATAATTGTATGTCCACACTTGGTCGCGGCTTTTTCCGTACTCGTAGCGTGCGGAAAAAGCCACTTTTATTGAACAAGATAACAAAAGATACATGTAACAATTAAGATCGTAAGCAGCTCAGCGGCATTAGTATAAACTGTGTCGCAGCTGTTTACGCCCACCTCGCCATCCTTATTTTATATACTTATAAGCTATATTGGATGGAATACGGTTTGAAGATTCATTTACAATTCGTATTAACATTTTATCATTAGTAGGTACAGGTAGGTAAGTACTACATCTACGAAATACAAGGTGAAATCTGGAACGTGATACAAGATAATTAAACCTCAATCTATCCATGATTTTAAACAACGTTTACTATGGGGTCAACTTTGTAAAGGCAAAAAAATACAACTCTCTCATACATTTTAGTCTACCCATTCATGACCATTTCTATGACAGTTAATTTAACAGTTAATTTTTTTTGCATTTACAAAGTTGACCCCATAGTAAAAGTTGTTCAAAATCATAGATTAAGTAGGTTAAAGTTTAATTATCTTGTATCACGTTCCAGATTTCACCTTGTATGTCTGACAAATAGTACCTATCTCATAATAAGTGTATGTGTAACAATAACTAGAATTCAGTTTCCATTAACGAGTGTCTCATCTCATCATAAGAAAGTTGAATACGATACATCGTACCATGGTACAAGAAACCCATTTATGTTCTTCCCGTAACTGGCAATGATGATCTCAGACATTCTGTCGTCACAAGCTTTATATGTTTCCATTATCATTATGTCGAAATAAATGATTCAAGCAAAAAAAATATCCCCCCCCCCCCCCCTTCATATGTATCTATGTATCAGCCACGGAGGTCCACAGACAAAGGCCTCTCCCATAGATCGCCACAGAGTACGGCCCTGTGCAAACCGCATCCATCGCTACTGTCACGATGATGGATAGTGTGTAGTGTACTTAATTATTTAAGGCTGACAACACTATTATCTGTAGTAACATTAATTTGTCTATGTCTGCTCTTCCTTCTCTTTGCTGTACACCTTCAACCGACATGCAGGGTTTGTCCTGAGGTAAATTAATATATGTGATTGATAATACATTATTAGAATAAAGTAATGTGTGTTATTTAGCCGACCCGCCTCACTCAGCTCCTACTCTCTACTGCAACTATATTGTGAAGGCAAGATTGCCTCTCACGATCTGGGTAACACCCGCAAACTAGCTTAATTAGCTATTAGGTTAGCTGCTTAGCCTTTCCATTAAACAGTATCCTCATTTTAGGTTAGGTTTGTTAGCTTGTGTCCCTCAGAGCAGAAATAGAAGCCCCGCGCAACGGGGCTTCGTCGACCTGCTGGAGGGTGAGTGAAAATGCTAGGCACTTAACCAAATGGCTAATTAAACCAGTTGGCTGCAATTAGGGTTGCCAGATGGTCGGGAATTGGCGGGATTCTCCCTATACAAAAGTATGTCCTCCCGACTCCCGACAAAGAAGAAAATCTCCCGACAAACGACTTCATTTTAAAACTTAGTCCGATCCACTCAAGGTGGTCCGGCCAGCGAAAATTTCTGCTCTTTCAGGCTAAAAAAAAGCTTCCGAGTCGAGCCCGCGGAGCATCTCCCGACCAAAGTCTCAAAATCCCGACATATTGTTTCCTGCTCCCGATAATAGGGCAATTCAATCTGGCAACCCTAGCTGCAACATGTCCACCGTGTCTGGGCCCATCTCACGCTGCGCTTACTTATGCGTGGTTGCTACTCCAAGACTTTACTACCCTAATCCAACGGTTATCCGTCCTTCGGGCCTTAAAATATCTGGCACATATTTTATAATTGTTGCCAATAGGCTTGTGTCCTGACCTGGTTTTTGGTACATAGTCCGTCGGTTAGATTATCAAAAAATATTGCCGTATTTTTTCTTTTGTGAATTAAACAAAAAATATTGACGATATAGCCCGTTAGAAATCCACGTATCGTCACGACGTGGCCCGATTTTTACTAAGTGGTGACGTCACGAGCCCCCACTCCCGAAATTGAACTCACTTTATTTTTGTCTGACTGAATGTTAAAAGAAAAATACATATTCAATATTTTTTGATAAACAGACTAATTGAACTTATTATTATTTTACCCAGGAAACAAGCCTATTATGTTCTTTCGAATTTTAAAGGTCAGAAAGGTTTTATAACTTTAAAAAAATACTTGCCTTGTTAAAAGTGTACGCCAAAACCAAAACCACGACGAAAGATCTCATGGTAACTTTTATTGGCAAACCGTTTTATGATCCGTGATAAAATAAAATTGTTTCCGCTCATTGAAGGTAAAAGAACTAAATTGGCAATGCATGTGGCAATTGGGTAAGTCAAGTTTCTCAAAAGTGTGCAATTTATATATTTTTTCGATAGTTCACGACGTGATCTAGAAAAATGAGAGTTTTAGTTGCCGGTTCGCTAAACCTAGCCCAGCTAAGAGGACTCCGGCAAGAAACTTAGCTGAGCCCGAGCAAGGTCGGAGTGAAGTTAAACCAGGACATTGGAGTCCTGGGGCAAATCGGGACGCGGCCCTTGTGTGCTCTCGGTTCGGCTCGGGTCTTGCAGACTGGCAGAGCAAGACTAGCAGTGTCGCCAGAATACTGCTCAACTGAAATGTCTACGTACACAGGTCCTAGACTTCATCAGCAGTCATGTCGTCGTCCGGCACGTCGCCCGGCGAGCTCGGCCGGGGCAGGTTGTCCGGCAAGTCGGCTAATCGGACTCCGGCGTCGCGGAGCAGGGCTAGCAGCGTCGCCAGAGAGCTGCTCAACTGTATACCAAATTATCTAATGTTAACATAAATGGATAAATCATAATAATCATCATTCCAACCTTGAGACATTCATTGCTGAACGTAGATCTCCCCCAAAGACTTCCACAACGAATCGCACGCTTTTTGCCTCTATCGACTCCCTTGGCCAGGTTGTCAGACTATCTTGTGGGGGGCAACCCACGCATCTTCTGGTTCATGGTCTCCGTTCGAAAACTTCTACGCCCCATCGGCCATCGATTTTTCTAGCTATATGCCCAGCCCAATACCACTTTAACTCGCTAACTCCTACGCTTGCTAAGTGAATAAATCCTTCGACGGAATTGACAACATTTCATATTTTCAAAAGATCTTAATTCGAAAACCATTTGGGTAAAACTGTATTTTATGCTCAAAAAAAATATTTTTGGATTTTTTTTCCCATTCATTTTGGAAAAAATCGTCAATTAGTGTGAACCGGAAGTGTGACGTCATTTTCCCTGCACTATCGAGAGAGACCTTAGTGCTGAAACGATTAAAAAGTGTATGGTATGCGGTTGTCATTTTCTGACATACTTGCCGTCTGACGTTTATTTGTTTTGAAAATTGTTACAACTGCTTAGCGGCTTTAGAAGTTTAATTTTCTTACCGTTGGTTCATTTGCACGTTTTCGAAGACCTTAAAAGACTTGGCACTTTCCCACTGGACTCCGATAACGCATTCAAACATTATTAACTTGGCATTCTTTTACCGGACACCGATTTTTTTCATATAATGAAGACATCAGAAGGTTTTTCTCAGGCTGATAGCACGAATCTGCCGCGTGTTGAAATTATGATGATGGAGTACACATCGGCAAGTGATAAATATAATCCAGCCCAAATAAGAGGAGCAAAAGCATCGTTGTCTTCCCGAACTTCCTATGTTGACAACGCTGTAACGCCTGACAGTTATTTTTTTAATCGTAATTGTCGCTCTGGATTCTAGTTTTTTTTAATCGTAATTGTCGCTCTGGATTCTAGTTGGGAAAGTGACGTCATTTTCTACATACGCCCTTTTAGAATGAGCTACTTTTCAAACTGCTATTTTTAATTGAAAAATTGAGTTAAAACGAAAAAGAAAAAATACGGGTAGCTTAAAATTCCACCTATTTTCTATCCAGCTCATAAAATGAAGGAGTAGAAAATTTGAAATATTGTCAATTATGTACCTATATAAAATGTCATTGTTATGTTAGTGTTGTATATGTTGGCAAACCTATGAATAAAAGTAGAAGTAGCCTGATCTCACTCCCGATTCTCCAAATGTTACAAGAATAAGATCATCTTCGAAAGACATTCGAACTGCAGACTGACCTGGGCATCAGGCTTCTCCTCTCTCTCTGCAGTAGCTGAACCACAGCCCTAGACTGCTCCGCGGCCTGGGCAGGCACGGTTGAGACGCACAAGCGTATCGTCTGACTATAAGAGTAGTGTCACCAGAGAACTGCTCAACTGAAGTGTCTACGTACACAGGTCCTGGTCTCCATCAGCATTCATGTCATCCTCCGGCACGTCCGGCAAGCTCAGCCGGGCAGATTGTCTGGCAATGTGTGTCATAGAATACAGAGGCTAGGGATAGGAACGTCTTCTATCACCATCTCGGAAAGACTGACCTGGGCATCAGGCTTCTCCTCTCTCTGCAGCAGCTGAACCACAGCCCTAGCCTCCTCCGCGGCGGGGGCGACGTTCTCAGAGCGCGCGAGACGGGCGGTGCGGTTGAGACGCACGAGCGTGTCGTCGGGCGACTCGGGCGCAAGTCACCATAGAACTGCTCAACTGAAGTGTCTACGTACACAGGTCCTGGTCTCCATCAGCATTCATGTCATCCTCCGGCACGTCCGGCAAGCTCAGCCGGGCAGGTTGTCTGGCAATTTGTCATAGAATAGAGAAGGGCTAGGGATAGGTACTTCTTCTAACACCATTTCGGAAAGACTGACCTGGGCATCAGGCTTCTCCTCTCTCTGCAGCAGCTGAACCACGGCCCTAGCCTCCTCCGCGGCCTGGGCGCCGTGCCCGGAGCGCGCTCGGCGGGCGGCGCGGTTGAGACGCACGAGCGCGTCGTCGGGCGCGAGCGCCGCGGCGCGCGCGTACGCTGCGTCGGCGCGCGGGTCCCCCAGCCGCTCTAATGCGATGCCTATTAGGAGAACCTGAAGAGAAGATTATTTAATAATAATAATAAATATTAGTGGACAATCTTACACAAATCGAACTAGCCCCATAGTAAGCTCAATAAAGCTTGTGTTATGGATACTATAGACGACGATATTTTTAATAGATACAAATACTTAAATACATCCATGACTCGGGAACAAATATTCTTGCTCATCACACAAATAAATGCCATTACCGGGATTCTAACCCAGGACCTCTTGCTTCGTAGGCAAGGTCACTTTTCGCCTTTAAAATTGGCTTTTATATCTCGCTACGCGTACGGAAAAAGCCGCTTTCTGGCCAAGTGTAGACATACAATGATGTACACAACACGGGGGGTAATAAAGCCCTCGATCGCTTATTTACGTCCCTCGCCTGCGGCACGGGACGCAAACATCTGCGATCTCGGCGTTTCTTTGTTTTACCACCCTAGTTGTGTAATGTACTATAAACTGTTTCGATAGCTCCGTGAATGAGCCTGACCCCGTGGGGTCCATGAGCTGCCCAGCTCGTCGTCGTCGACACCCTGCGCCCGGTGTCGACGCAAATTAAACAGAAGTCCTTGAACAGAAAAGTACCACTTTGATCCCTCTTATGAGCGAGCAAAGTTCTTTTTTCTGAATAGGAGGTGTGAAATAGTAGATTGTGTCACAAGGGAGCAAAATGATGTATTTACGACGAGGGCGTATATTGAATGAGTCTATCGAGATCGAGGGATTCTATTGTACAATCCCGAGCGTAGTGAGGGATTCAAGTGTTAACGCCCGAGGTGAAAATAATTTTGCTACCTTGTGACACATACTGCTTTTCACACCGACTATGAGGAAAATTCACATACAAACGCTACCTACCAAAATAACGAAATATGTATATAGTTAATAATTATTAAAAATTAAATATTAAATTTACAGTCTATTATTATTTAATAAAACGATTATTATTGTTTAAGGACGGGATGAAAATGCCACTTCCATATTATATTTACGGCCCTCGCCTGCGGCTCGGACCGCAAACACCTGTGATCCGGGACATTCCTTATTATACCGCCGTCTGTGTGTAATATACTAATAAAGCTGTTTATGGTATGGCATATTCTAAGTGGGTTCAAACTAAAAATACCCTGTAGTCCTTGAACAGAAAAGTACCACTTTGATCCCTCTAATAGGAGGTGTGTAACTCCCACGGGAGGCAAATTGACTCTAACTGCTCCATACGCCTGCGTGTTATAACACCCTTTACGAGCAAGTTTGATGAAATAGTTCATTACATAACCTAGGGTGGTAATACTGGTAATATAAAGAGAGGCCGAGATCGCAGAAGTTTGCGGCCCAAGCTGCAAACGAGGGACGTAAATATGCGATCGAGGGCTTTCTTTATTACCTCCCGTGTTGTGTACATCATTTTATGTCTAAAACTTGGCCAGAAAGCGGCATTTTCCGTAAAGTCACTCACAAGTCACAGAAAAAGACACTTTATGGCCAGGTGTGGCATAACATAATGACCGTATAAGGTTGGTGTGGCTGCAAGGCTGCCGCAGTGGCCAGACGGCAGAAGGCAGAGGTCGGTCGTCGGCACAGCAGCAGAGCGAGCCCCAGGTTGTGCGCGGCGCGGGCGCTGAGCGGCGCCGACCACACTGCGCGCTGGAGACATGTTAGCGCCTAGGGGAAAACAATGGGGAGAAAAAGAAATATGGATTAAGTAGCGGATTAATAGTACATTACTTACCTAGAGAATTAATAGTACATTACATAACTAGGGTGGTAATACAAAGAAAGGCCGAGATCGCAGAGTTTGCGGCCCGAGCTACAAGCGAGGGACGTAAATATGCGATCGAGGGCTTTCTTTATTACCTCCCGTGTTGTGTACGTCATTTTATGTCTACACTTGGCCAGAAAGCGGCTTTTTCCGTACGCGCAGCGTGCGGAAAAAGTCACTTTATGGCCAGGTGTGGCATAAAACAAAAAGTGTCTCAGGTCGCAGGTATTTGACGCCCGAGCCGAAGGCAAGAGCGATAAATATGCAATCTGAGGCTTTCTTTATTACCTTCCGTGGTAAGTACAAAATTTTACGTCTCCCCCAGGCCAGGAAGTGGGATTTTCCGCACGCGTAGCGGACGTAAGCAAAGGAGAGTAAGCAATCGATAGCAGCTGGTAAATCATGGCAGAAACAGTTCAAGAAGCCTTAAGTATATTCAGAAAGACAGAATTTTTTCAGACACAACAACTCATTTCGTCAATAGTATCTTTTGTCCTGAGAGTCCTGTGTCTCTTGTTTGAAATGTCTGCCTGTATCTCAGATGGTAGTCAAGCGTGTCTGTACAAACGTTACTTACCCATGTCATTTACAGGGCCGGATTAACCTTTAGGCAGAGTAGGTCGTTTCATAGAGAGGTGATGATCTTCAAACTGCTGAAAAGGGACCCCAAGACTTACACTGCCTAGGGGCCCCAACATGATTAATTCGGCCCTGATCATTTAGGGCGCATGAGTAAAGAAAGGAAATAGATTTTGAGCTGCTAATGAGAGAGATAAGTAGCAAACATTGGTTAAGGCTTCAATGTCGGCGCCTACTCGACAAGTCGTCACAGGCAAAGTCAGAGGCGTCACACGCTAATAGCACAGAATATATATAAGCTAAAGCAGTACCTAAGGAAGCTACAAACAAAACGATCGAAACGCACGCACACATAGACGCGCGCTTTTACAAGGCCCCTAAGGGAATCTCGCGGTGCCGTCAGTCGCGAGTTAGAGATGGGGAAAAGCGTGATATTTGTATCGCCGTGACTGTCGTTCCGATTCCAAGAAAATCACTGTGAAAAATCGCCGTGATTTTGTCACGCCTATCACTCACATCACAATATCTATGGTTCGGTTATGTAAGTGACGTAATAGACGCAGATGCGTTGCCGAATAAGCGCGACTGACGCCGTCGCAGCGCTGCCAACGGAACGAAGATCGCGCTCGGTTTTTGAACGTTTTCGTGACGTGAGTGACTGAGATAGTTACGAGGATGAAGTAACAACCTATGTGATTTTGGAACGTCGTTCCGGCGCGGTCAGTCACGGCGATATCTATAAGCGGCTGATCACTGTGATTTTTTCATCGTGACGTTATTTATCACCCATCTCTATCGCGAGTGCCGCATGGAGGCGGGTGGTCGCGCTTTGCGTTTGTTACGTGCGCGCGCCTAGACAGCCCGCGATCTTTTCATTTTAAACAACCCTTACGCTCTAATGGAGCGTAGGTATTTAATTCAAAAAGTAAGCGTAGCTTCCATGCTGCTCTATTTATATTCTGTGCTAATAGTGGCTTATCTGCCTATTGCGGATCGGCTGTGTGAATATTAAACTCTGTTCATTTCTTTACTCATGTGCTTTGGGCCAGACACGAACGGTGTCTCTAGTCTGATATCGTTTTGAACAGTTTCTCTAATCAGATAAGTACTTACTGCGACATATTTCTTCTTGGCCAGCAACGCTAAGCCTAAATTAGAATGGGCGGCCACACAGGTGGGGTGAGCAGAAAGCGCCGCTTTGAGCCTCGCAAGCGCTGCGTCCAAGTCTCTACAACAATGTTTGTATGTTCATTACCTCGATAATAATTCGATTACCGTTTATCGAAATTTTCTAAAATTAGGTAGAATTATAGACGAACTGGTAAGACGTGGAATGAGCTCCTCTTGAGGTATTCTCGAAGCCCTATGATACTTCAAGAAGCGAGTAAACAGGGCAGTAGGTACAAGGTCGGCAACGTATAGGCATCGCCTCTGGTGTTGGAGTTATTCATGGACAACGATGACTCTTTTCCATCAAGTGGCTCGTCTGCTCGTTTGCCACATATTACATTAAAAATAAGATGAGGCCAATACAATTATTATGTTAAAATTAAAAATGTTCATATCTTAACTGCCCTCCTACCATATTTTGAAAAGGGGAAGGCCGTGTTGTCACTGATCGACCCAACCTCTTTATCTGACAGAACTACAACTGCTGTCGCCAAGTAGGATACTGTGAAGATTGGATAGTGCTATTTGTCCGCCACAGTATTACCGAGACAGTCTAGCAGCTTGTAAAGAATAATTCGGATAATTTAAATTAAAGGAATGCAGCCTGTCTCGCTCTAACAAAATAATATGTAGTAGTTAGTTTAGTCCTAAGATAGACGTTTAAGCGAGCCGTCACATTAAAGAAAAGTATAGTACCGTAAAAGTCCTCAAGTATAGTCCGATCCATCCAACTATATATGGTCCAAATTTACACGAATCTTACTTACGTCAATGTATGACAATTGTTACGGATAAACTCTAAGATGAGCAATCTAATTAAACAAACTTAAATAAAAACTTACAAAACCACTGATAGAAAATGGATATTGATAGGAAACGAATGAGGTTTATTTTGGACCATAGTTATGGTTGATTGAACTGCTGGGCAGTTTTACGGTATTTGAAAAAGTTTTATTTTACTCCAGTCGCACTCCCTTTTTTTTAAGACTTACTAACTCGCGACCCTTATTGGGCATAGCGATCGTATGACCGGGTGGTCGGCCGTGGCGTTCCCTGGGGTCGAACCAGGTCGCTAGCCGGCCCACCGAGTGGATCGGACTGGGTGTGGACCGGGGGCGCCTGGGGTCGAATCAGGTCGCTTGTCCTGGTCCACCTCGATTTGGTGGGACTAGGTGGGGGCCTGAACGCCTGGAGTCGAACCAGGACGTTTGGCCAGGGCCACCTTAACTTTTCGCTGATTGCTCAAAGTGAGCAGCGGACCAGCGGGAAGGATGAAGCGGATCAACCTGTCCTTATGTGAGCGTGTGTATCGAACGAATGGGAGCTTTAGTTGCCGGTTCGCTAAACCTAGCCCAGCTAAGAAGACTCCAGCAAGAAACTTAGCTGAGCCACTGAGCCCGAGCAAAGGAGTGAACCCACTCCCTGACAATACGTTTCACAGATAAGACAACTGCCATCACCTGTGCTGAAGCATCATGGCGGCGAGCGCGAGCGCCGCGGCGTGCTGCGCGGGCTGCTGCGCGAGCGCGGCGCCGAGCAGCTGGAACGCCTCGCGAGGGGCGCCGGCGCGCAGCCGCAGGGCTCCCGCGGCCGCTAGGGTGTCGGCGCCGCAGGCATGCGTGCTGAATATAAAGGTGCAGCTAGTTCCGAAAATTAGGAATTTCTATTCAATTGTTCAAATTGCGTGATGTCTGAGTGAAATCCATTGGAGTTAATTAGCCCAGCGAATAAGTACGTAAACTGTGTGAACTGCACACGCATGGCGTGGTGACGCCGCCCACCTGCACGCTATTCCACGCTCGACCTGACCCAAGAGCCTTTGCACATTCGACTATGAACCGTAGTCTTACGCGATGGCGTGGTCGTACGCCGCCTCAGCGCCGACCACGTACCTGACCCTAGTGTCTCACACATTCGGTTCTGAGCTGTGTTAGGCGGCGGCTCCACTGAGATCGACGCCACTCACTCGATCACATTAGTTGAAATCCAAATCTCGTCTCCACTTCGCTTGAATGGAAACAGCGAACACTAATGTGATTGGTCGATCCCTACACGTCTCCTCTCCGCTTTACTCGTCTCGTGGTTGGTCTGTGTCCCGTTTGGTCAATATTGGCCACTTTGGTAAATCGGAGAGGGGCACAGGGCTCCGTGTACGAACGCACTGCAAGCAAATAAATAAGAATGCGTAAGAAAGCTCCGGTATGGATCGCACTCGCACAGACGCGCGATAGCACGTCGCAATACGTGTCTCGCGCTCCTAAACGGCCAAAGTTGGACCACTTATTCGTCTTTATACTTTGCTTAAGGTTAGGTTGGCTATGAACCTATTAATGTTAGGTTAACTTACGCAATAGCGTGGTCGTACGCCGCCTCAGCGCCGACGGCGTCCCCAACAGCCAGCAGCAGGCGCGCCAGTAGTGCGCCGGCGCGCTCGCCCCCGCCCGCTTGGACGCCGCTACGCGCCCATTCCACGCCCCGTTCAATTTGACCCAAGTTCCAGGCGCATTCGGCTTTAAAATTTATAAGATTAATAGGACAAAATTCATCGGCGAGATAAGATTCTATTCTCTAAAGCTTCTGGCTGCACCGCCATCTAGTGACATACGTTGGAAGCAGTGGACATCAAAATTACAATGGATAGATGGCGCTTACATCACCGCCGATACAAATAGCGTCATCTCCATACTGTTCTACATCGCGCTATAAAGGTGTTGTAACACACTTTCAATATAACACTTCCCTTCCAACCATCTTCCTTCGGACTTGAATCACCAGGCACAACACCCGCCTGAAGAGAGATCTCTCTATTGTCCACTCTTCCACAAGCGAACAGTCGATATTTCAATTACTTTTTGTGTGGGAACCCCCGTTTGCATAATTTCGTCCAAAATATCTCAATGGTTTTGGCTGAATATCCACATGCTTCAATAACTTACCTAGAGCGCAGTAGATGTCGCTGTCCGGATGTTTAGTAAGTTTATCCGCCTCTAGGTACGCTTCAAGAGAGAGCTGGTAGCGTCCTTGACATGACCTATATAAAATGGACATAATTAGAACTTAGAACATGAGTTCTAATCCCGGGATTATTTGTATGGCCAATATCCAAATCTCGGGATTAGCCATACAAATATTCCCGGGATTGGAAGCCCTAGTTGCAGTTTAAACAAAACATTAAATAAATAAATAAATAATAAAATAAATAAATATTAGGGGACAATCTTACACAATTCGAACTAGTCCCATAGTAAGCTCAATAAGGCTTGTGTTATGGATACTAGACGACGATATATTTAATAGATACAAATACTTAAATACATAGAAAACATCCATGACTCAGGAACAAATATTCGTGCTCATCACACAAATAAATCCCCTTACCGGGATTCGAACCCAGGACCTCTTGCTTCATAGGCAGGGTCACTACCAACTAAGCTAAAGCGGTCGTCAACAACATTGATTAGAGAAATCTAATTTTAAAGACAAATCAAAACAAAAACTCTCATTTCTCGAGCACACTAAGTGTAAAATAAACTATTATACTCCTATCATGTACATATATGGATGTTTGGCTATAATTATGTACCTACTGCATAGATAATCCACCGCTACAAATAGTGCTGCAATAAAAGTGCATTTACTGCCTAAAAATAGACATGTAATAGATATTTACAGAGTTATATAGTCGTGTTGCGGAAAATTTGCCCGCGCTACCTTTAAACTACTTACAGACTTTTGGCGACCTGCTTCAAAGGCTCAGGGTCCTGAGGCTGCAGCCGGATGCAGCTGTGGAACCGCTCCAACGCCTCCTGGTGGCGCCCCGCGTCGGCATACACCAGACCCTGTAATACAAATGAAGGGATGTTTACAACAACATCATAACTAACTAAGCCAGGTGGATTTGACTCGATTTTAGCCTCCCGCCCGGTGGGCGTAGCCGATCGGCTCGCCGGCAGACTAAACGTCACAGTGGCACAATATAGTTATCCTGACAGATTTACTGACCTGACGTATGTAAGACACTATGGGATTATATTGATATTACTTACAATACGTCTACCAGACCCATCGCTTATTACTGACCCGACGTCCCATGGACACCAATTAGCTCTAACTCCACCCGTGCGCACGCCGCAGCTGCCGTCGCTGCACCAGGGCCAGGCGTGCGTTCACGCGGGAAGGTACAGAGAGAGATAGAACGATAAGTCACTTAATGGTGACGTGGCAACAACGTATAGGTTTTATGGTGTCTGTCGGACGTCACCTCAGCGGCAGAGGGTTAAACATCCCTTTAAATGTCAAAGAAAATTTCAACACATTATCAGAAGCATTAGTGCCCGTACCAAATTCGTTCAAGAATCCCTTAGTTTGTTCTAAAATATCCTCTAACACGGACTGATCAATACATTTATTTACATGCCATTTCGTCACACGCGATCATTTAGGCAAGGGTTTCCAATCTGATGTTTAATGGCTAATGGCCCTTGTTTTCCTAGCTAGCCCATATTTCTGCGATGAACCTTAAATTCTAACTAAAGTGTACCTTGACAAAATGCGCATATCTGTGGGTGTTGTCAGCTTTCTTCTGCAGCTCGTCTGCCAGGTCCAGGCACATGGCGTGCTCGCCTCGGACGTACCGTGCGTGCAGGAGCCAGTTCCGAGACCCATACCGAAATTCTGAAATAGAAAATAAGCGGTAAACCAGGCTTACAAGCAGTATTTCTAGTACAGCTACAGCCATTACCGATATTCCGGTATTGGTCGTACAAAAAAATAGGTATAACTAGGCATGTATGAATGTAAACATTTTATTGCACAAAATAAAACAAGGTAGTAAAGTAGGTATATGAAGTAATGATTACCTTTTTCTGGATCTTTTGCGACAAAAATGGAATGTTTTCGCATATTGAGCTCTGTTTACAATGTTATTGCCATAGTAACGCTAAGGCACAGCGAACAATGATATTTTATAAGAAGATACGTTATACGCATACTCGCCAGCTGAGAAATATGCTTCCAAGAAACAATGATATTTTATAAGAAGATACGTTATACGCATACTCGCCAGCTGAGAAATATGCTTCCAAGAAAGCAGCAGCACACATTGGTACCTCACTGTACGGTGTACATACTCACACATATTAACAGATTGCATAAAAGAGATGGCATAGTTACAATAATGCAAAAAAAAGAGACAGCTAGCTTTTTGTTACTTGCGCGATTAATTTTTAAACGTCACCGAGTGTGAACCCATCGGCTAGATTCGGATTGACTCGGAGCCTGCTCGGCGCTCGCAGATTAAGCACGCAGAAGGTTGGTTATCCTTGTCACTCTCATTGTCAAAGACGTAAGTTTGTCTCTTTCATTCAAATGACCTCTATGGTAGTAAGATGGCGTCGTATTTGAAAAATAAAATAATAAAAATGAAATGATCCCTTGCGCTTTGTTGCACTTTTTGCTATGATTGGTGCACTTTCTGATCACACACGACGGCATTTTTTTTGTGAATCTTGTAAATATTCACCCTTGACATCGTCGTGCGTTTCGTTGACCGACCCGCGAGTGACTACCCACTACAAAAAGGGCACCAATACAATTATCGTGGTTTCAGTGCTTCACTTTTGGAGTGCTTGTAACCTATCTACTTATAAAATATCATTGCCAAGAAAGCAGCAGCACACATTCGTACCTCACTGTACGGTGTACATACTCACACATATTAACAGATTGCATAAAAGAGATGGCATAGTTACAATAATGCAAAAAAAAGAGACGGCTAGCTTTTTGTTACTTGCGCGATTAATTTTTAAACGTAACCGAGTGAACCCATCGGCTAGATTCGGATTGACTCGGAGCCTGCTCGGCGCTCGCAGATTAAGCACGCAGAAGGTTGGTTATCCTTGTCACTCTCATTGTCAAAGACGTAAGTTTGTCTCTTTCATTCAAATGACCTCTATGGTAGTAAGATGGCGTCGTATTTGAAAAATAAAATAATAAAAATGATAAAATTAAATTATTTCAGCGTACTTACAGGTGATATGTGATCCCTTGCGCTTTGTTGCACTTTTTGCTATGATTGGTGCACTTTCTGATCACACACGACGGCATTTTTTTTGTGAATCTTGTAAATATTCACCCTTGACATCGTCGTGCGTTTCGTTGACCGACCCGCGAGTGACTACCCACTACAAAAAGGGCACCAATACATTTATCGTGGTTTCAGTGCTTCACTTTTGGAGTGCTTGTAACCTATCTACTTATAAAATATCATTGACAGCGAAGTGCTCGCTAGTAGTATGAATGAGATGGCATAGAATTGAATTGTTGTTTTCTAAACCATCATAATTTATATCACGTCCATATTATGGTCCATATAATATCATTTGGAATGACATTTTGAACCAAGTTTTGAACTTATTGCATTGTATTTATTAAGCCAATAATTCAATTTATTAAGCCAAGACTAGCAACACTTATAATAAGCCCCAACATTAGAAGCACAGTGCTGCCAGGTTTTAGCAGTTGAATTATTTTTAATTAACAAAAACATTTAAGAAAATAGGCTAATGTGGTCACAGTTTATAATATCACCAAATAATATATTTATTTGCCTGAAACTGCTTGTATATTTTTCCAATATATATAGATAATGAAAAATAAAGGTTTACCGATTACTGAACGAAATGACTTTGAGATAAGATATTTTGACATTGACAGCGTGATGACAAATCATAAATTGACAAGTTCAGTTCAGCAAAAGACTACAAAATGAGTTAGTCAACATACTGATAACAAATAAAATACCATCTCCATCCCAAACTAGACTAGATACACGCAAAATGGAAGATATAGCCCGTCTAGCCCTAGTAGAACAAAGCTTGGGAGGTGTTGACAGCTTCAGCAAAATTCTGTACGAACTTCTAAACGTAATTTATCAAATTCTGGAGAATCCTCACGATTATGAACTGAGGACACTGAAGAGCGATGTTTTGAAGAAGGTTTTACATTCCGATGCATTCACTGATTATCTTAAATATGTTGGATTCCGTGCGGTAAGTTGTACAGAGTTTTGGCTCTTCATAAACCTCTGGTATACACTACTTCGTTATGGATCTATATCGGGATCCCTAAATTTTTTTAACCTATTTTTGCATTCCCTAATACTGTTTGTCATAATGATCATTTGTCCTAACACTCACATGCCCTAATATTTGATTCCCTCACATCATATTGATGAAATTTTTGTGCCCTAATTTTTTTTTCCCTAATGCCATTTGTCATATCGATTATTTATGCTAATGCCTTTTTGCCGAATTGTCATTTATCATAATTACTAATAAACCCTAAAGATCACACGTCCTAATCGTCATTTTCCCTAACTTAATATGGGCTAATGTGGTTTATCCTATCATTGTATAACCTAACATTATTTGTCCTCATGATTCTTTTCCCTAATTGTAATTGCCCGAATTTTATTTGTCCTCATGATTCTTTTCCCGAATTCTAATTGTTTTGTAAAATAAAATATTACACATATTTACATAATTTTATTTGAAGCCTTAATATACAACATACCTACCCTAACCTACTTTTCTGGTAGCAGTTCGTTTGTGTTGGGGGACGCAGTTCAAACCTAACCTAACCTACTTTACTGGTAGCAGTTCGTTTTTTTTGGGGGACGTAGTTCAAACCTAACCTAACCTACTTTTCTGGTAGCAGTTCGTTTTTGTTGGGGGACGCAGTTCAAACCTAACCTAACCTACTTTTTTTACCTAATTGAACCTTTGTTTTGAGTTTTTCTTTCATGCGGGGGGCTTCGCCCCCCGAGCCCCCCTTGTGGGGGGCTCCGCCCCCCCGTCCCCCCTTTGTCCTTCTGCCTTTGTAAGTTTTTAACATATTATACATGTATAATATGTTATTTTGCATATTCTTCGTTATCCCTATCATCGTTTGTCCATATTACAATCTTAGGACAAACGATGATAGGGATAACGAAGAATATGCAAAATAACATTAGGGATATTAATAATTATGACAAAAATGCATCGGACAAAAGAGTATTATGGCAAAAATAGCATTATGGATAAAACTTACTACACCAAATGATCGATAGGTCAAATACCCATTAGGACAAAACAGTTAGCCCAAGTTATTTTAGGACAAACGATGCTAGGGATTGCGAGGAATATGCAAAATAACACTAGGGATATTAATAGTTATGGCAAAAAAGGTTCGGACAAGAGAGTATTATGGCAACAATAACATTATGGAAAAACCATATTATGACAACTGATCGTTAGGACAACTACCCGTTAGGACAAAACAGTTACGGCAAGTGACTTTAGGACAAACGACGTTAGGGATCTCGAGGGACACCCCTTCGTTATATCATAGTAATTTGTGAAGAATTTGCAATTGAGATACCTCTATTAGCCTTTAAGTTCAGAGAAATTAGAAGACTGGTCGTAAATGAGTATCCTTAATGCTGAAATTAGTACTAAATTATGTTGAACTCTTCTTTCAAATTGTCAGTTGTAATTAATCATGGAAGAAACTATCTGCTTTGTAAATAACTTACCTCCTAAAGTTACTGTTTCAATCTTCAGTAATGTTTGCGGCTGACTGTAGTTCAGTCATTAAATGACATTGCTTTTACCTAATGCCTGATATTCACCTTATTTTTAATAGAGATGAGCTGAAGTGCAGTAAGAAAAATATCGAATATTCTGTCGAATTTTCTGTTATTATGCTGTCCTATAATTAAAATCTGGCTTACGTCTATACAACTTTATAACAGCTACATTTTAATCACAGCAGATATTCATACTAAACTAAATATTTGGCCAATGTCTATGTTTTTATTGGGGCATGTTTATTAACAATTAAACTAAACATTTTCCTAAAAACCTTTAGCTTTTTAAAATTATATAATGCAAATACAATATGAATAAAAGTTCAAATTGATCATGTACCCATAATTTAACTGTTTATTATCAGACCCATCTTTTTAGGATGGAAATGAGTATATATACCCAAAAGAAGAGACGTTGAGCAAGCTGCAGATTGCACAGGCAGCCATTGAGAGGAAAATCTATTTCTGCTGTGGCTCTTTGAGTCCCGTGAAGCGTTTGGCACGCCCAAGTCAAAGCATAATGCAGCAGAAAAAAGTCAAATTTGCTCCATCCAATATACTGGTAAGTCTCCAAATGCAATGAATGTCTTTTATTCAGTAAATTAATGGTAATTTTTTGAGAAGCAAGCTCTTAAAACCGTCATAGATAAGGAATAATTTACCGTTACATTGTTTAATTTCGATCATTTCTTTTAACCCTAACCTCAACCTAAAATCTAACTGCTCGAGACAGGAGTGTTAATACAAAAAACACGAAATTTGGTTTAATTTTTATTTAGGGTCTGGTCAAGTGACTCCTTTAAGATTTATTTTAGGATTATTATTAATCATCAATAATTTCAAATTATGATTGAAAGAAAGGAAATACATTTATTTATGACATCACAAAAGGTAGGCAGTAAATAAAAAGTCCCACCTCCGCATAATGCAACTCTAGAGGGGGTGCTGGTTTCTTCCAGTGGAACCAGACAGGGGCATATTCACGGCAAGTTATTTGCTCGACCCATCTATATAGAATATTGTTTGTAAATTTCAAAGGTGTCAGCAGCTTTACATTCTTAGATGACCTAATGATGTATGACAAACTTGCTATTTAACTTACATAATTATTGTAATAAAACAATTTTCTGGCCAAGTGTAGACGTAAAATGATCTAGACAACACGGGAGATCATAAAGAAAGCCCTCGATCGCATATTTACGTTCCTCGCTTGCAGCTCGGGCCGCAAACATCTGCGATCTCGGCCTTTCTTTGTTTTACCACCCTAGTTGTGTAATGTACTATAAACGGATTAAATCGCGTATATTACTACATTTTTCACGTCCCGCCGTTTTGTAACCCTTTTCAGCGTGATCGCGTTAATATAAACAGTGTAAATATAGTAATATACGCGATTACAAAGAGTGATAATCGCGGTAACCGAAGACAATATTATTTACTTAATTATTTTTAAGTTATCCACTTGTTAACTAAATCTTTCAAACGCCAGATCACCAAGAACCCTCTGCTGTTGAAGATTGAGATGCTGTTCAACAACATGATCCGCTATGAGGATGAAGGCTTGCAGGAGCTAGCAAGAGAACAGATACCTTTGGTGACGTTGCAGCTGATGGCTCTTGATAGAGTCAGAGAGCAACAGCGAAAGATCAAGTCCGGTGAGCGCCCTTCTTTTTTTTTATATATAATATGGCGCACACGCCTTAGATATGGGGTGTAATCGCCAATGTCGATGTTTCGAATCAGACACACGCAAGGAGAGTGTTCGGTCATGGAAATAATTTAGATTTTTGTGGGAGGATCAGACTGGAATCCTAAAACAAAAAAAACAATAGGGAATATGCATGATATTTTTTATTTACTTTAATAAAACCTCATTCATATAAAAAACAGTAGGAAAAAAATATTTTTCGAATAACTATAAAAATAACCAAGATATAACACAACAAAGATTTATCTCTATCTCTTTCTCGCAAAACAGAATATAGTATGGAGATTGTATGGCGGCCGTGTACTATGACGTCATAGTCCATATCGGATCTCTCTCTCTAATCGCTGTCTTATTAGTGCTTTAAAATGTTTATATCTTCCGTATTTCTCGGTCGATTTCAATTTTATTTTGACTGTATGTCATCTTTTTTACGGTATTTACAAATTTTGTTAAGAAATCTTTTAAAAAGAATTCATGCATATTCCCTAATTATGTTAGGGACAAGTGCTCCTTAGTTGTAAAGATAAATATAAATGCGATATACTGATAAAATGTCATGATTTTGTTCTGTCATTGATGCGCTTGCGCATGTTGTAATTAATTCTATAACTGATGTGTGATGTAATAGTGTAAGAAATTTTTGTCTTTTTATTTGTTTGCTTGTTCGCGCATCACGCAAAAACTGTCAGGCAGATTTTTATGAAATTTGCTATACAGGTAGATTATGACCCCATTAGCACATAGGATACTTTTTATCCACCAAAGCCGAAGCAGAAGAGAGACATTTAACTTATTTCACCTCCACAAAATGTCGCCAGCAGGTCTACTACCACAGTATTATAGCAGTAATTTTTCTTCTTAGAAAGGGTACATCGCGCGCTTGTATGTGTGCGCGCCGTGAACGAACGCACTACAAGCGAAGTTTTACGAATTTGTAAGAATAGGATCGCACTGTTTGCGCCTCGACGTTGATTTCGCTCATTCCCAAAATACTGCATTCCTAAAATACCAGATTATAAAATACCAGATACTCCGTATACCAGATTCCCAAAACAATCCGTGCAACAAAGTTATTTAGATCCTTGAGTAACTTACGATTTTATAATCTATTCTAGTGTAACGGGAATGTGTTAAGACAGGAATCTGATAAATCGAGAATCTGGTGTTTAGGGAATGCGGTATTTTGGGCACGAGCCGTTGAATTCGTATCGTGCGCTCCTAAACGACCGGACTTTGACTACTAGTCTGCCTTTATACTTTGCCATTAGTCAAAATGGGTTTATTTTCAGGTGAAATTACCGATCATGACTTATCATTCGATATCGCCTTGCTACTGGAGTTGCTGGGCTGGTTCAAGTACAAGTTTTTCTCCTGGGTGGACAAGCCCGCGTGCGAGGCCTGCTCCTCGGCCACCAGCTTCGTCCGCAGCGAGCTGGCGCGCGTGGAGAATGAGATGTGCACTGTTGAGGTACAATACAATATTCTTTATTGTGCACCAAAACAAAAGTTAATAACAAACTTACTAAATCCAAAACAGCATACTAAACGGTAAACAACAGGCGGCCTCATCGCTAATAAGCGATCTCTTCCAAGACAACCTTAGGGTAGAAGAGTTAGCGCAAAATAACAGCAGAGGTGAGTAGGTAGTGACAAGGTACTTATTCCAGGAAATAACGGTTCATGACCCATCAACCAGCGTGAAGTTAGCTGCCCAAAATTTATCTGTTAGTGATTGGACTTCTTAATCTGATCAGGTTACTTTGGGCAACTAACTTCATGCTAGTGACCAGCTTCGTCCGCAACGAACTGGCGCGCGTGGACAACGAGATGTGCACTGTTGAGGTACTTATTTCAGTACAAACGAAGCCACTGTAAACGACCACCCATCCACTAAAACACGTTGCAATAAAGTTGACATTCGTTTACATATGTACAGATAACAGTGTGTTCGATTGTACCTCTAGCACAACTGTGACGCGTGACTCTTAGTCGCGCGACAAATGCTACCTATCTCTTTTCACTCAATATAGCGTGACAGTGACAGGTCGTGCTCTGTCGCGGTAGAATAGGCGGGAGAGATAACCAACCATGACCCGCGTGAAGTTAGCAGCGCTGGAGTTCCGCTCAGGCCTACAAGGGCCCGCCCTAGGGGCCCGGCTACCCTAGAGGCCCCAGCGGTGAATCCTTCATATAAGTCTAAAAGCATGACTTGCCTTTTCAATACCAAGTGCCTAGAGGCCCTGGATCTCTAAACATGGGCCTGGAAATTAGCTGTCAAAATTTACGTTGCTGGCACAAAAATGAGTTTAATTTACTTTATCCAGGCGGTTTTGGAAACATAATTTGATGGTTTCAGTTAATTAATTTATTTTGATTGTTATCAAATGCCCTATTCCAGGAGTTCCCAATCTTTTTCAGCCCGTGGCGCACTTACAAGTTTAGTACTTCGCCACGGCGCCCTAGCCTGGTTCGCTCAAAATAAGTATTGTTGCTTTATAGGTACCCGCGAATATTTGTGCCTTAGATAATGATTAATGATAGAGGATCAACTTACGGCGCCCCTCTTTACTTTCTACGGCGCATCAAGGCGCCGCGGCGCACACTTTGGGAACCCCTGCGCCTATTCATTGAACTTTTCACTTGAAGTCTTGGTGACAGTACTGACTAACGAAGTTTAACATGCCATGTCCACAGATCTACGAGTGCACGTCATGCCACAAGGAGACCCGGTTCCCCCGGCACAACGACCCGCGGACGCTGCTGCGCACGCGGCGGGGCCGGTGCGGCGAGTGGGCCAACTGCTTCACACTGCTGTGCCGCGCGCTCGCGTACGACACGCGACATGTGCACGACACCACCGACCACGTCTGGTGCGAGGTGAGCTGTCATCCCCATTATCATCATCCCCCATCATCATCATGGTCATCATCATCACCACCCCTCATCATCATCATCGTCATCATCATCACCCCTCATCATCATCGTTCATCATCACCCCTCATCATCATTATCATCACCCACTCATCATCATCATCATCACTTCTCATCATCATAATCACCCCTCATCATCATCGTCAACGTGTTCATCATCGTCACCATCATCATCATCATCATCATACCTTATCATTATCGCTCATCAGCATCATCATCCCTCACATCGTCATCATCATGTACACGACACGACCGACCACGTCTGGTGCGAGGTGAGTCAACATTACCTCAGCACTGCAGACCGGTGCGAGTGGGCCAACTGCTTCACACTGCTGTGCCGCGCGCTGAAGTACGACACGCGCCACGTGCACGACACGACCGACCACGTCTGGTGCGAGGTGAGCAGTCATCCCCATCATTACCCCCCATCATCATCACCATCACCCCTCACATCATCATCACCCCTCATCATCATCACCCCTCATCATCATCACCCCTCATCATCATCATCCCTCATCATCACTCCTCATCATCATCATCACCCCTCTTCACCATCATCATCGTTCATCATCATCATCAGCATAGTTCATCATCATCATCAGTCATCACCCCTCATCATCGTCACCATCATCATCCCTTATCACCATCGCTCATTATCATCATCATCGTTAACCATCGTCACCATCATCATCATCCCTTATCATCATCGCCATAATTCTTCAGGCCTGATATGTTTCCTTTACTGTCCGCATAGTATCTCTTTTGTTGATTGCACTGCACGTTCCTTATTAGTACATTACACAACTAGAGTGGTAATACAAAGAAAGGCCGAGATCGCGTAAGTTTGCGGCCCGAGCTGCAAGCAAGGGACGTAAATATGCGATCGAGGGCTTTCTTTATTACCTCCCGTGTTGTGTACATCATTTTATGTCTTCACTTGGCGAGAAAGCGGCCTTTTCCGTACGCGCAGCGTGCGGAAAAAGTCACTTTATGGCCAGGTGTGGCATCACGTTCCCTATAAATACAAGTGTTATTGCAGATCTTCGATGTTGACTCCAACCAATGGTTACACGTGGACCCGTGCGAAGGTCAGTTGAACACGCCCCTGATGTACTGCCACGGCTGGGGCAAGAAGCTCTCCTACGTCATCGCTGTGTCTCGTGACGATTTACAGGACGTCACGTGGCGATACACCATGGACCATAAGGAAGTGAGGAAACTAATCACAAATACACACATATACTTCGATAGAAACTTGATGTCACTCGCGGTTGACATTCAACTGTTATTAATCCTCTTGGGGACCTCTTTGCGGTAGGTAGGTATTATACGCGCAGTTGCGAACGAATGTGTCACCCCTGGCTTGGTAATTAAGGTAGAGTTTGAGCCGAAGAACAGTGCTCGACGGCGGTCTATGTTTGTTTATTTGTTTGACGATAACTCGAGTACCGTAAGAGCCGCGAGGTCATTGTCCGAGGCCAATCACTGTCATGTGTCACAGATACAAAACGTTACTTTGATTGGCTGAACGACCCGAGTCATGTGGTTTTTTTGTTTACCTTTTTTTAATACCTGAAAGTAGTATAGTAACACTTAGCGCCTGGCCTTAGTGGCCTTACATTGTGCGATCAGCGGCAGCGGCAGCGGCGCCAATATGTGGGAGCGGGAGGTCGGAGCGCTGTCTCTCGCTCTCACCTATGGCCGCCGCTCGCCGCTGCCGCTTGGCGCGCAATGTCGTGGGCAGGTAGTTACACTGTAGTCTAAAACCGGTCGTTTATTCTATCGTCATTCCGCAGGTGCTCCGTCGCAGAAACTTATGCAGCGAGAGCGAGCTACTATCAACAATTCTGTCGCTCCGGGAACATCGGCAGAGGCAGGTCTCGGCGCCGCGGCGAAGCTGCCTGGCGCGGCGGACCCTGCAGGAGCTGGTGCAGATGATGGTGGAGAGGTGAGCGAGACGGCGAGTGAGCGAGACGGCGAGTGAGCGAGACGGCGAGTGAGCGAGACGGCGACGCTGCCTGGCGCGGCAGACCCAGCAGGAGCAGGTGCAGATGATGGTGGAGAGGTGAGCGAGACGGCGAGTGAGCGAGACGGCGACGCTGCCTGGCGCGTCGGACCCTGCAGGAGCTGGTGCAGATCATGGTGGAGAGGTGAGCGAGACGGCGAGTGAGCGAGACGGCGACGCTGCCTGGCGCGTCGGACCCTGCAGGAGCTGGTGCAGATCATGGTGGAGAGGTGAGCGAGACGGCGAGTGAGCGAGACGGCGACGCTGCCTGGCGCGGCGGACCCTGCAGGAGCTGGTGCAGATGATGGTGGAGAGGTGAGCGAGACGGCGAGTGAGCGAGACGGCGACGCTGCCTGGCGCGTCGGACCCTGCAGGAGCTGGTGCAGATCATGGTGGAGAGGTGAGCGAGACGGCGAGTGAGCGAGACGGCGACGCTGCCTGGCGCGTCGGACCCTGCAGGAGCTGGTGCAGATGATGGTGGAGAGGTGAGCGAGACGGCGAGTGAGCGAGACGGCGACGCTGCCTGGCGCGTCGGACCCTGCAGGAGCTGGTGCAGATCATGGTGGAGAGGTGAGCGAGACGGCGAGTGAGCGAGACGGCGACGCTGCCTGGCGCGTCGGACCCTGCAGGAGCTGGTGCAGATGATGGTGGAGAGGTGAGCGAGACGGCGAGTGAGCGAGACGGCGACGCTGCCTGGTGCGTCGGACCCTGCAGGAGCTGGTGCAGATCATGGTGGAGAGGTGAGCGAGACGGCGAGTGAGCGAGACGGCGACGCTGCCTGGCGCGGCGGACCCTGCAGGAGCTGGTGCAGATGATGGTGGAGAGGTGAGCGAGACGGCGAGTGAGCGAGACGGCGACGCTGCCTGGCGCGTCGGACCCTGCAGGAGCTGGTTCAGATGATGGTGGAGAGGTGAGCGAGACGGCGAGTGAGCGAGACGGCGACGCTGCCTGGCGCGTCGGATCCTGCAGGAGCTGGTGCAGATGATGGTGGAGAGGTGAGCGAGACGGCGAGTGAGCGAGACGGCGACGCTGCCTGGCGCGGCGGACCCTGCAGGAGCTGGTGCAGATGATGGTGGAGAGGTGAGCGAGACGGCGAGTGAGCGAGACGGCGACGCCGCCTGGCGCGTCGGACCCTGCAGGAGCTGGTGCAGATGATGGTGGAGAGGTGAGCGAGACGGCGAGTGAGCGAGACGGCGAGTGAGCGAGACGGCGAGTGAGCGAGACGGCGACGCTGCCTGGCGCGGCGGACCCTGCAGGAGCTGGTTCAGATGATGGTGGAGAGGTGAGCGAGACGGCAAGTGAGCGAGACGGCGACGCTGCCTGGCGCGTCGGACCCTGCAGGAGCTGGTGCAGATGATGGTGGAGAGGTGAGCGAGACGGCGACGCTGCCTGGCGCGGCGGACCCTGCAGGAGCTGGTGCAGATGATGGTGGAGAGGTGAGTGAGACGGCGAGTGAGCGAGACGGTGACGCTGCCTGGCGCGGCGGACCCTGCAGGAGCTGGTGCAGATGATGGTGGAGAGGTGAGCGAGACGGCGAGTGAGCGAGACGGCGACGCTGCCTGGCGCGGCGGACCCTGCAGGAGCTGGTTCAGATGATGGTGGAGAGGTGAGCGAGACGGCGACGCTGCCTGGTGCGTCGGACCCTGCAGGAGCTGGTGCAGATGATGGTGGAGAGGTGAGCGAGACGGCGAGTGAGCGAGACGGTGACGCTGCCTGGCGCGGCGGACCCTGCAGGAGCTGGTGCAGATGATGGTGGAGAGGTGAGCGGGACGGTGACGCTGCCTGGCGCGGCGGACCCTGCAGGAGCTGGTGCAGATGATGGTGGAGAGGTGAGCGAGACGGCGAGTGAGCGAGACGGTGACGCTGCCTGGCGCGGCGGACCCTGCAGGAGCTGGTGCAGATGATGGTGGAGAGGTGAGCGGGACGGTGACGCTGCCTGGCGCGGCGGACCCTGCAGGAGCTGGTGCAGATGATGGTGGAGAGGTGAGCGAGACGGCGCGTGAGCGAGACGGCGACGCTGCCTGGCGCGGCGGACCCTGCAGGAGCTGGTGCAGATGATGGTGGAGAGGTGAGCGAGACGGCGAGAAAGTAATCTATCACATATATCGATACAAGAAATCAAAGTACATAGAAAAATTAAATGGCGCTCACCTATGGTCCAGACCGGGAATCGAACCCGGTACCTCTGGATTTCCGGCCCAGCGTCTCAAACCACTCGACCACCGGAGCACCCAGCAAGTGCCTTCAATTTTGTCATCTACTTTGACTTTGGTATCATTCTCGTTTAATAGGTTTTTCACCTTACATTAAAAACTAATGAAGAAATATCTTTTGTTTTTTCATAAAGTAATCTATTGTTTTAGAAAGCCGAGCGAGTACGAGTCGCACGGACGCATATCCGGCGCGCGCGAGTGGCGCACGAGACGGGGCGAGGCGGGCAAATACACGTTCGTGCTCACGGAGAAGGGCACGTACGACATCCTTTACTACACCGCCGCTGACAAATACGAGGTACTTATTGTTGTTTCTAAGATCTAATTTTACTATTAACTTTATTCAAATATTGTCATCGATTTCCGAGATTATTACTCATTGTAATAAAACAACAGAGAGAAAATGTATGTTTTCTCGAGTCTACCTGCGACCACGAACGCTGAAAAGGGTTACAAAACCTCGGGACGTAAAAGTCAAGTAATATACGAGGTTTAATCCGTTGTATTACAACTTTATACAAAGTCTTTGGGTGTCTTTAAGACAGGAGCGAATAGGCATCTTCTGGGTAAGTGTGCGCCATCTTAGACCTTGTCTTCACTTTCCATTAGGTGAGACCAAGGACAAACGCAAACCCATCATCCATAAAAAAAAAACCAATCTGATGGTGATATATATGGTGTCCTGCCGTTTGACCAAAAGTCATTTGGCAAAATTACACTTGACAAACAACGTTTTACAAAAAAATGTTTGGCCAATTGATCATTTTACAACTAGTCATTTTACAAATGACTCACTTTACCAAATGATCAACAGTTAAATTTACATTTTATAAATAATTATTTGACAAAATGAACATTTAGCAACTGAGTTATCTGACAAAACTACTCTTGGCCTAAAAACGTTTGGTACAATGTATTATTTGACAAGTGTTTCGTTTATAAATAAATCTAATAATAGATATGGTACCTACCTACAAATTAAGACACAGTATTTGGAAAAAGAGTAGGTTGTTAGGTTAGGTTAGGATTTGAACTGCGTCCCCCAACAAAAACGAACTGCTGGCAGAAAAAATAGGTTCTTAGGGTAGGTTAGAGTTTAAACTGCGTCCCCCAACAAAAACGAACTGCTGCCAGAAAGACTAGGTTGTTAGGTTAGGTTAGGTTAGGGTTTGAACTGCGTCCCCCAACAAAAACGAACTGATGCCTTTAGACTAATCATGGAAAAAACCTAGGTCGTCGGTTAGGTTAGGTTTGTATTATGACCACCAATAGCGGACCGAGCAAAGCGAGCGGAGCGTCATAATGCATGATTGCTTGCCTTCTATATAATTTTGTAACTTAACGTTTGAAAAAAGAAGTACTTTTTATGAAATAACATTTTGTTAAATGAAATTTGGACAAATGCTTAATTTGCGAAACATATTATTTGGTGAAATGAAAAAAGGTCAATTGACATTTTATTATTTAACACATTTACCAAGTGTAGTGTTTGCTAATTAATCATTTGCTAAGTGAGTTTTTGTAAGATGATACTTTTGTCAAATGTCTCGTTTGCCAAATGAATATTTGGTGAAACGTTGTTTGTCAAATGATCATTTGTCAATAATTTTTTGGTCAAACATTAGTGAACCGATATATATATGTATACGGAGAAAAAAATAGCTTTCAAGATTTACTTATTTTTGCGATTTTTTATGACTCAGCGAAGTTTGACTTATCAAAATACATAATTTTTTTCGGATTAAAGTTTAGAATAATTCATTGTTTAGGTACAAACAGCAACACACTTAACTGCCCATTAAAGACAGAGCAGAGAGAAAATTATAACGATTGAAAGAGATATATATATATATTTGTAGTATGTCAACTTCAAATCAAATAACGTTTGCGTATGTGTAATGTGCCTTTGAGCTTTGTCATTGTAGTTGTTTGGGCAAAGTTTTTTTTTTCCATACTGTAAATAAAGGTTTTATTTCAACAAGACAGGTGAATTTGTCAAAATTATGATTTAGCTTTCAAACGAACGTTGGGATGAAATCAACTAATTATATTGCTAATGTTTTTATTAGTGCTTCATATTTTTGATATGATGCACCAATATAATGTAATTTATATTTATTATTCATTCATTTTTTCCACGAATTCAATAATTTTATTTTCATCACACTTGCTCGTAAAGGGTGTTATAACACGCGCGCTTATAGACCAACTCGAGCCGATTTACCCCCCGTGGGTTACAAATATCTATAACTCCCACGGGAGGAAAAACTGTATGAAAATCTATAACTCCCTCGGGAGTTATGAGTTTAGTTTTAAAAGTCGTACGTCATTTCAGACTAAGGAGGTTTCGAATCAGCCAAGGCTATTTCACATCTTCAAAACTTGGCTACAAAACCAATTTTAGTGTAAATAAAACTTATATGGTATATTTTACTATTATTTCCGTAGTTTTTGCGATTATTTTAATGCAATTAAATTAATTTAGATTAAAATTTTATTTTGAAAATCGGTACAATCTGGCGACATTGCCTGTCAAGTTTAAAAACTAAACGCAGTTCTTAGCATTATCTGTGGAAGACTATATTGAAAAAGTTGACAGTTGAAGTTGTCTCTTAGCGGGTGCGTTTAGTTTATTTCATTTTTATGTTTTATTTTTTTTTTCCTCGCAAATGTGATGAAAAACATTGTGTGTATCACGGGCAGTAAGAAGATTACAAACTCGAGTCATTAAAAGCCCTCCGCCTACGGCGTCGGGCTTCTAATAGACTCTCGTTAGTAATCCCCTTCTTACTACCCTCGATGCACAATGTACTATATTAGCATTAATGTCAATAACGACGTTGGATCAGCCATAAAAGAAAAATTATTGTTTCAAAACTCTTTTGAATAATAGCCAATTTATACTCATAAACACACGGACACATGCATAATAACACGACGCATTCAAGTGTGATTCTCTTTCTTGCAGTATTTCCCATTTTTGAAGTGTATAGTTAACTGTGTTGCTGTTTGTACCATTGATTCTGCCGGAGGTCGATTTCGAAGATTATTATAATATTTTTATGTCACACCTGGCCAAAAAGTGGCTTTTAACGCACGCTACGCGTACGGAAAAAGCCGCTCTCTGGCCAAGTCTAGACATAAAATTATGTACACAACACGGGAGATAATAAAGAAAGCCCTCGATCGCATATTTACGTCCCTCGCCTGCTGCTCGGGGCGCAAATATCTGCGATCTCGGCCTTTCTTTGTTTTACCACCCTAGTTGTGTAATGTAATTCTGCCAGAGGTCGATTTCGGAGATTATTATAGAGGTAATATTTGAATGTTTGCCGTTCAAGGTACTGTTGGACGGAGAGCTGGTGCAACAACTGGATTCCTGGGAGGCCGGCGTGTATGAAGCCACGGACGTCTTCCGGAAGGTGGAGCACGACTGGCAGATGGTCTACCTCGCCAGAGAAGGTTTGTTCAGAAACAGTGCAGAATCACCGGAATTTATTTACATATAATCTTTTTAAATATTTTAATAGTACATTACACAGCATTACTAGGGCCGAGATCGCAGATGTTTGCGACCAATCTTAGTACGATGAATACACACACATTACACAACTAGGGTGGTATTTGCGGCCCGAGCTGCAAGCAAGGGACGTAAATGTGCGATCGAGGGCTTTCTTTATTACCTCCCGTGTTATGTTCATCATTTTATGTCTACATTTGGCCAGAAAGCGGCTTTTTCCGTACGCGAAGCGTGCGTGGCAAGGAAATTGAAAATTTTTCATTCTGTAATTCTATTTTGTTGTCCATTTTAGTGTCTCTAGATGGTAAACTTTGATTTTATGTGTTTTTAATTTATTTCATTGCATATTTCGAGGGTTTCAGGCCAAAGGGGCGTATACGCAATAGTCCTACTATTGTATGTGTTTCCTCAGAGGGGGCTTCGGAGGGGAGGGTGAGCTGGCGAATAGCGGCAGGAGAGGGGTTAAAGTGCTCGTCGCTGGAGGCTCTGCTGCCCCGCGCCGAGTACGAGGACGGCCGCGTCACCAGCCAGCTGCGCTTCGACCAGGCGCCGCCGCAGCCCGCCACACGAGGTGTGTATACGCACCGGAGGTTACTGGTGTTGGGGCGGGGGGAGGGGGGGCTGACGTGCTCGCCGCTGGGGGCTCTGCTGCCCCGCGCCGAGTACGAGGACGGCCGCGTCACCAGCCAGCTGCGCTTCGACCAGGCGCCGCCGCAGCCCGCCACACGAGGTGTGTATACGCACCGGAGGTTACTGGTGTTGGGGCGGGGGGAGGGGGGGCTGACGTGCTCGCCGCTGGGGGCTCTGCTGCCCCGCGCCGAGTACGAGGACGGCCGCGTCACCAGCCAGCTGCGCTTCGACCAGGCGCCGCCGCAGCCCGCCACACGAGGTGTGTATACGCACCGGAGGTTACTGGTGTTGGGGCGGGGGGAGGGGGGGCTGACGTGCTCGCCGCTGGGGGCTCTGCTGCCCCGCGCCGAGTACGAGGACGGCCGCGTCACCAGCCAGCTGCGCTTCGACCAGGCGCCGCCGCAGCCCGCCACACGAGGTGTGTATACGCACCGGAGGTTACTGGTGTTGGGGCGGGGGGAGGGGGGGCTGACGTGCTCGCCGCTGGGGGCTCTGCTGCCCCGCGCCGAGTACGAGGACGGCCGCGTCACCAGCCAGCTGCGCTTCGACCAGGCGCCGCCGCAGCCCGCCACACGAGGTGTGTATACGCACCGGAGGTTACTGGTGTTGGGGCGGGGGGAGGGGGGGCTGACGTGCTCGCCGCTGGGGGCTCTGCTGCCCCGCGCCGAGTACGAGGACGGCCGCGTCACCAGCCAGCTGCGCTTCGACCAGGCGCCGCCGCAGCCCGCCACACGAGGTGTGTATACGCACCGGAGGTTACTGGTGTTGGGGCGGGGGGAGGGGGGGCTGACGTGCTCGCCGCTGGGGGCTCTGCTGCCCCGCGCCGAGTACGAGGACGGCCGCGTCACCAGCCAGCTGCGCTTCGACCAGGCGCCGCCGCAGCCCGCCACACGAGGTGTGTATACACACCGGAGGTTACTGGTGTTGGGGCGGGGGGAGGGGGGGCTGACGTGCTCGCCGCTGGGGGCTCTGCTGCCCCGCGCCGAGTACGAGGACGGCCGCGTCACCAGCCAGCTGCGCTTCGACCAGGCGCCGCCGCAGCCCGCCACACGAGGTGTGTATACGCACCGGAGGTTACTGGTGTTGGGGCGGGGGGAGGGGGGGCTGACGTGCTCGCCGCTGGGGGCTCTGCTGCCCCGCGCCGAGTACGAGGACGGCCGCGTCACCAGCCAGCTGCGCTTCGACCAGGCGCCGCCGCAGCCCGCCACACGAGGTGTGTATACACACCGGAGGTTACTGGTGTTGGGGCGGGGGGAGGGGGGGCTGACGTGCTCGCCGCTGGGGGCTCTGCTGCCCCGCGCCGAGTACGAGGACGGCCGCGTCACCAGCCAGCTGCGCTTCGACCAGGCGCCGCCGCAGCCCGCCACACGAGGTGTGTATACGCACCGGAGGTTACTGGTGTTGGGGCGGGGGGAGGGGGGGCTGACGTGCTCGCCGCTGGGGGCTCTGCTGCCCCGCGCCGAGTACGAGGACGGCCGCGTCACCAGCCAGCTGCGCTTCGACCAGGCGCCGCCGCAGCCCGCCACACGAGGTGTGTATACGCACCGGAGGTTACTGGTGTTGGGGCGGGGGGAGGGGGGGCTGACGTGCTCGCCGCTGGGGGCTCTGCTGCCCCGCGCCGAGTACGAGGACGGCCGCGTCACCAGCCAGCTGCGCTTCGACCAGGCGCCGCCGCAGCCCGCCACACGAGGTGTGTATACGCACCGGAGGTTACTGGTGTTGGGGCGGGGGGAGGGGGGGCTGACGTGCTCGCCGCTGGGGGCTCTGCTGCCCCGCGCCGAGTACGAGGACGGCCGCGTCACCAGCCAGCTGCGCTTCGACCAGGCGCCGCCGCAGCCCGCCACACGAGGTGTGTATACGCACCGGAGGTTACTGGTGTTGGGGCGGGGGGAGGGGGGGCTGACGTGCTCGCCGCTGGGGGCTCTGCTGCCCCGCGCCGAGTACGAGGACGGCCGCGTCACCAGCCAGCTGCGCTTCGACCAGGCGCCGCCGCAGCCCGCCACACGAGGTGTGTATACGCACCGGAGGTTACTGGTGTTGGGGCGGGGGGAGGGGGGGCTGACGTGCTCGCCGCTGGGGGCTCTGCTGCCCCGCGCCGAGTACGAGGACGGCCGCGTCACCAGCCAGCTGCGCTTCGACCAGGCGCCGCCGCAGCCCGCCACACGAGGTGTGTATACGCACCGGAGGTTACTGGTGTTGGGGCGGGGGGAGGGGGGGCTGACGTGCTCGCCGCTGGGGGCTCTGCTGCCCCGCGCCGAGTACGAGGACGGCCGCGTCACCAGCCAGCTGCGCTTCGACCAGGTGCCGCCGCAGCCCGCCACACGAGGTGTGTATACACACCGGAGGTTACTGGTGTTGGGGCGGGGGGAGGGGGGGCTGACGTGCTCGCCGCTGGGGGCTCTGCTGCCCCGCGCCGAGTACGAGGACGGCCGCGTCACCAGCCAGCTGCGCTTCGACCAGGCGCCGCCGCAGCCCGCCACACGAGGTGTGTATACGCACCGGAGGTTACTGGTGTTGGGGGGGGGGGGGGGGGGGGCTGACGTGCTGGTCGCTGGGGGCTCTGCTGCCCCGCGCCGAGTACGAGGACGGCCGCGTCACCAGCCAGCTGCGCTTCGACCAGGCGCCGCCGCAGCCCGCCACACGAGGTGTGTATACGCACCGGAGGTTACTGGTGTTGGGGGGGGCTGACGTGCTGGTCGCTGGGGGCTCTGCTGCCCCGCGCCGAGTACGAGGACGGCCGCGTCACCAGCCAGCTGCGCTTCGACCAGGCGCCGCCGCAGCCCGCCACACGAGGTGTGTATACGCACCGGAGGTTACTGGTGTTGGGGGGGGGGGGGGGGGGGGGGGGCTGACGTGCTGGTCGCTGGGGGCTCTGCTGCCCCGCGCCGAGTACGAGGACGGCCGCGTCACCAGCCAGCTGCGCTTCGACCAGGCGCCGCCGCAGCCACGAGGTGTGTATACGCACCGGAGGTTACTGGTGTTGGGGGGGGGGGGGGGGGCTGACGTGCTGGTCGCTGGGGGCTCTGCTGCCCCGCGCTGACTACGAGGACGGCCGCGTCACCAGCCAGCTGCGCTTCGACCAGGCGCCGCCGCAGCCCGCCACACGAGGTGTGTATACGCACCGGAGGTTACTGGTGTTGGGGGGGGGGGGGGGGGGGGGGGGCTGACGTGCTGGTCGCTGGGGGCTCTGCTGCCCCGCGCCGAGTACGAGGACGGCCGCGTCACCAGCCAGCTGCGCTTCGACCAGGCGCCGCCGCAGCCCGCCACACGAGGTGTGTATACGCACCGGAGGTTACTGGTGTTGGGGGGGGGGGGGGGGGGGCTGACGTGCTGGTCGCTGGGGGCTCTGCTGCCCCGCGCCGAGTACGAGGACGGCCGCGTCACCAGCCAGCTGCGCTTCGACCAGGCGCCGCCGCAGCCCGCCACACGAGGTGTGTATACGCACCGGAGGTTACTGGTGTTGGGGGGGGGGGGGCTGACGTGCTGGTCGCTGGGGGCTCTGCTGCCCCGCGCCGAGTACGAGGACGGCCGCGTCACCAGCCAGCTGCGCTTCGACCAGGCGCCGCCGCAGCCCGCCACACGAGGTGTGTATACGCACCGGAGGTTACTGGTGTTGGGGGGGGGGGGGGGGGGCTGACGTGCTGGTCGCTGGGGGCTCTGCTGCCCCGCGCCGAGTACGAGGACGGCCGCGTCACCAGCCAGCTGCGCTTCGACCAGGCGCCGCCGCAGCCCGCCACACGAGGTGTGTATACGCACCGGAGGTTACTGGTGTTGGGGGGGAGGGGGGCTGACGTGCTGGTCGCTGGGGGCTCTGCTGCCCCGCGCCGAGTACGAGGACGGCCGCGTCACCAGCCAGCTGCGCTTCGACCAGGCGCCGCCGCAGCCCGCCACACGAGGTGTGTATACGCACCGGAGGTTACTGGTGTTGGGGGGGGGGGGGGGGGGCTGACGTGCTGGTCGCTGGGGGCTCTGCTGCCCCGCGCCGACTACGAGGACGGCCGCGTCACCAGCCAGCTGCGCTTCGACCAGGCGCCGCCGCAGCCCGCCACACGAGGTGTGTATACGCACCGGAGGTTACTGGTATTGGGGGGGGGGGGGGGGGGCTGACGTGCTCGTCGCTGGGGCTCTGCTGCCCCGCGCCGAGTATCCAATCCTACTGATAAATGATTAATGTATGGAAGTTTGTGAAGATGTTTCGAGGTTTGGATATTGGTTACTGAATAACGCGGTAACAACTAAATGGATTGAGATAAAATTTGGAATGCAAATAGAATAAGTCCTCGATTACATCATGGGATACTGTATATCCCGACAAAAACCCCTCCCTCCCTAGGGATAGTAACGAAGAAGAATAACGAAGAAGAATAACGCAGGCGCAGTTACGGGTTAATCCTCCTCCTCCTCGCGTCGATTTCCTCATTGCTGAGGGTCGTGATTCTTCCTTTGCAGAGCAATTACGCGTCCAACAGTAGAGCGCCACTTAGTTCTGTCTTTGGCTTCATGGAGGGCGTGATGCAGCTTGGTGTCAAGAGAAGAGCGGATCTGGTCGGACCATCTCAGCGGACTGCGACCTCTCGGACGTCTGCCATCAACCTTACCAGTGACCATGAGTTGTTCAAGGTTGTGCCCTTCCTTCCTGGCGATATGGCCGAAGAAGTCGAGTATTCGCTTGAGACATGTGGTGGAGAGCCGTGTGTTTATATTCAGTTCTCTCAGGATGGATTTGTTGGTTCGAAATGCGGTCCACGGAATCTGCAACATTTTCCTCCAGCACCACATTTCAAATGCATCGACACGATTTCGATCAGCCTTTTTCAGCGTCCATGTTTCAACCCCATAGCTAAATATGGAGAACACGAGGGTATTGACCAGCTTGAGTTTGGTTTTACGTGAAATGTTGCGGTCCTTCCATATTTTTTGAAGCTGAGACATCGCATTTTTGGCCATCGCTATCCGTCTCCTGACTTCTTTTTCGCATGAGCCGGTGTCGCTGATGTTTGCTCCCAAGTAAATGAAGTCTCTCACCGTTTCGAGGCCAAGTACACCGTTGAGTTGGAGTTTATTAGCACGGTCCACTACCATCAACTTTGTCTTGGCGTGGTTTATTTTGAGGCCCAATTCCATGCTAATCCCCTCCATTCTGCGAAGAAGAGTTGCCATTTCCGCCTCACTGGTTGCCAGGAGCATTGTGTCGTCTGCATAGCGTAGGTTGGTAATTTTTGTGCCGCCTACCGTAACTCCTCCCTCCCAATTATCAAAAGTCCGTCTGATTATGTATTCACCATACACGTTAAATAGAATGGGGGACAGAATACAGCCCTGCCTCACACCCTTTCCAAAACTGAATGGTTCAGACACAGATTTGTCGACTTTCACTACGCCTTGGTTGTGTAGATAAAAGGACTGGATGAGAGCTACGAGATGTTGAGGTTAATGCTAGTTATCAATACTTTCGTCATAGTCATTTGAGCGTTGCGTTAGAAAAATGTATTGATTTGCCACTAACTTCCAGTTTCGTCACTGATCTTAACTGCTCAAAATTTAATTGATTGAATCAGGCGTTACTTTGCGGAAATCCATGTAAATAAAACAAAAATATTGTTTTTATCATCCGCGGATTATCAAAGCAATATTATTTATTTATTTATTTAATAAAGAAACAAACAGTCTCATGTACTTATAAATAATATAGAAACAAAAATCTAAATAATACTATTTTTGTGTTTTTAAGGCACTTTTTTTCTAAGGCCTTAAGTTTATTTCCCCAGAGCGGCACACGTATTCCGGGCAGTTCTCTGTGTGCGAAGTGACCGTGTCGCTGTCCGGCGGCGGCGGCGCGGGCTGGCAGCGCGCGCAGCTCGGCCGCCAGCGCGCCGCCGACGCCGCGCCCGCCGTGCGCCTGCGCGTCACCACCGCCTAGCGTGAGTGTGGCCACAGTTAGGGCTTCCGATCCTGAGATCCCACCTTTCGGGCCATTTTTCACCGCTTTCCTGTCTTTTTACTGCCTTAAACCGGCCAGCCAGATAGCCGGGCAATATATTGAATTTTCTTATTCAAATATACAATGCGACACCGCGCCCGGGTTGCGCCTGCGCGTCACCACCGCCTAGCGTGAGTGTGCCCTGTAGCGTGTAGCGTACTGGCATCATCCTCCATATACTGGCAGGATCGCCATGTGATGTTGGTAGTAAAAGATATTGTAAAGTAGATACGACTTATTAGTGTTCCGTTACATTAGGATACTTGTTTATACGGAGTGAAATTTGATTGATCGTCCAAATTTTTCCTAGGCATTAGGTATCAATAAAATGTGCCCTATCTGAAGAAAAAAATGCTGGTAAAATTTTCACCATACACTGTCCGAATGCGCTGTCCGAAAAAATAATTTATGCCACACCTGCCCAAGTGTAGACATAAAATGTACACAACACGGGAGGTAATAAAGAAAGCCGTCGATCGAATATTTACGTCCCTCGCTTGCAGCTCGGGCCGCAAACTTCTGCGATCTCGGCCTTTCTTTGTATTACCACCCTAGTTGTGTAATGTACTATAATAACGTGAGGATTACGCGTATCGACGCGCAAGTTGTGTCGGCGACTCAACGCGGGAGCGGGGTAGGGGTCGCGGGGAAGGAACCATCGCTGTCTCCCACACAGTGCGTTACCGCGGTATCCACTTATGTTTTTTTAGGATATCCTTCAGCTGCCGTTTCTCAATATTTTAGTACTGAAAGATACTGACTGAAAAAACACGTATCTTCTATTTTTCGCTAAAGAATCCACTGTTTTTGGTGTCCGTCAAGATAGCGTACACCGTAAAGATATTCAGAATCTGATGCAGCCAATAAATAGTACCCAAATAGTACCGACGAAATACCTAGGTGAAAAAAATAGTACCCTTAAAATTTCTGAAATATAAGGCCTGTTCACGGTGTACGCTACCGGGCGTCAAGCTGGCGTACACCGTTTGTATCTCTGGAACGGCTTTGTTTTTGGAAACGCTTTATATCTCAAAAAATAGTCCCCAAATAGTACCCTAGGGCCCTACAATTTCATTTCTCTAGCTATCGTAGAAGCCGAGATATAGTTAGCTCTTTCTATAAGAAATTCCCGGGTACGCCAGCTTGACGGTGTGAAATTTTTGTACACCGTTACGTCATGGAATATCTCGGCTTCTACGATAGCTAGAGAAATGAAATTGTAGGGCCCTAGGGTACTATTTGGGTACTATTTTTTGAGATATAAAGCGTTTCCAAAAACAAAGCCGTTCCAGAGATACAAACGGTGTACGCCAGCTTGACGCCCGGTAGCGTACACCGTGAACAGGCCTTATATTTCAGAAAGTTTAAGGGTACTATTTTTTTCACCTAGGTATTTCGTCGGTACTATTTGGGTACTATTTATTGGCTGCATCAGATTCTGAATATCTTTACGGTGTACGCTATCTTGACGGACACCTGTTTTTGGACGGTGAAAAAAAATTCATTCTGTATAAATCTCAATCATCAACCTCATCGAGGAGCTCAGCAGTGCCTGTGTCGGATGTCACGTAGAAGATGTTTGTGTCAACAACATATCCTACGCTGATGACATGGTGCTGCTGAGCCCCTCGATTGGGGGCTTAATAAAAATGTTACGCATTTGTGAAACGTATGCTGAGGCCCATGGGCTCAGGTACAATGTGTCTAAAAGCGAGATCTTGCAATTTAAAGCAGGGAAAAAGAGTTACCAAATGCAGCCGGTCACGCTTTGTGGGATCCCGCTAAAGAGAGTTGACAAATTTAAGTACCTGGGTCACTGGGTCACAGACACTCTGTCTGACGTCGCAGACATCGAGCGGGAACGCCGAGCGCTGTGTGTCCGCTGTAATATGTTAACCCGCAGGTTTGCACGCTGTAGTGCAGAAGTAAAGTTAACGCTGTTCAAAGCGTTCTGTCAAACGTTCTACACGTGCGGCCTGTGGACCAGTGTTGGCATTAATCCAATGCAAATGTAATTGGATTATCAATCCCATTACATTTGTAATGAATACATTTGTATTCCATTAACTCGTTAATTCCAATTACTTTAATTGGGATTAACGAGTTAATTGTTAATTGCAATTACTGTAATTGTTAATCCCAATTAACCATAGCTTCAATTACTTTGGTATGACGGTTATATCGAGGGTGCCTTTCAATGTTTTCATAAAAGGTCTCCAGGGTCTGATGACGGAGCCGGAAGGTGGCCATGGGAACTTCGTAATAAAACGTCGGAACCCCATCGTGTTTGGGCTCATTAGTTTCGTATTGACGAGTACTCTGAACCGAAATGGTATCCAGGGTCAGATGATGGAGCCGGAAGGTGGCCATGGGAACTCTGTAATAAAACGTCAGAACCCCATCGTGTTTGGGCTCATTTGTTTTGAATTGACGAGTACTCTGAACCGAGATGTTATCCAGGGTCTGATGATGGAGCCGGAAGGTGGCCATGGGAACTCCGTAATAAACCGTCGGAATCCCATCGTGTTTGGGCTCATTTGTTTTGTCTTGACGAGTACTCTGAACCGAAATGATATCCAGGGTCTGATGATGGAGCCGGAAGGTGGCCATGGGAACTCCGTAATAAAACGTCGGAACCCCATCGTGTTTGGGCTCATTTGTTTTGTCTTGACGAGTACTCTGAACCGAAATGATATCCAGGGTCTGATGATGGAGCCGGAAGGTGGCCATGGGAACTCCGTAATAAAACGTCGGAACCCCATCGTGTTTGGGCTCATTTGTTTTGTCTTGACGAGTACTCTGAACCGAAATGATATCCAGGGTCTGATGATGGAGCTGGAAGGTGGCCATGGGAACTCAGTAATAAAACGTCGGAACCCCATCGTGTTTGGGCTCATTTGTTTTGTCTTGACGAGTACTCTGAACCGAAATGATATCCAGGGTCTGATGATGGAGCCGGAAGGTGGCCATGGGAACTCCGTAATAAAACGTCGGAACCCCATCGTGTTTGGGCTCATTTGTTTTGTCTTGACGAGTACTCTGAACCGAAATGATATCCAGGGTCTGATGATGGAGCCGGAAGGTGGCCATGGAAACTCAGTAATAAAACGTCGGAACCCCATCGTGTTTGGGCTCATTTGTTTTGTCTTGACGAGTACTCTGAACCGAAATGATATCCAGGGTCTGATGATGGAGCCGGAAGGTGGCCATGGGAACTCCGTAATAAAACGTCGGAACCCCATCGTGTTTGGGCTCATTTGTTTTGTCTTGACGAGTACTCTGAACCGAAATGATATCCAGGGTCTGATGATGGAGCCGGAAGGTGGCCATGGGAACTCCGTAATAAAACGTCGGAACCCCATCGTGTTTGGGCTCATTTGTTTTGTCTTGACGAGTACTCTGAACCGAAATGATATCCAAGGTCTGATGATGGAGCCGGAAGGTGGCCATGGGAACTCCGTAATAAAACGTCGGAACCCCATCGTGTTTGGGCTCATTTGTTTTGTCTTGACGAGTACTCTGAACCGAAATGATATCCAGGGTCTGATGATGGAGCCGGAAGGTGGCCATGGGAACTCAGTAATAAAACGTCGGAACCCCATCGTGTTTGGGCTCATTTGTTTTGTCTTGACGAGTACTCTGAACCGAAATGATATCCAGGGTCTGATGATGGAGCCGGAAGGTGGCCATGGGAACTCCGTAATAAAACGTCGGAACCCCATCGTGTTTGGGCTCATTTGTTTTGTCTTGACGAGTACTCTGAACCGAAATGATATCCAGGGTCTGATGATGGAGCCGGAAGGTGGCCATGGGAACTCCGTAATAAAACGTCGGAACCCCATCGTGTTTGGGCTCATTTGTTTTGTCTTGACGAGTACTCTGAACCGAAATGATATCCAGGGTATGATGATGGAGCCGGAAGGTGGCCATGGGAACTCCGTAATAAAACGTCGGAACCCCATCGTGTTTGGGCTCATTTGTTTTGTCTTGACGAGTACTCTGAACCGAAATGATATCCAGGGTCTGATGATGGAGCCGGAAGGTGGCCATGGGAACTCCGTAATAAAACGTCGGAACCCCATCGTGTTTGGGCTCATTTGTTTTGTCTTGACGAGTACTCTGAACCGAAATGATATCCAGGGTCTGATGATGGAGCCGGAAGGTGGCCATGGGAACTCCGTAATAAAACGTCGGAACCCCATCGTGTTTGGGCTCATTTGTTTTGTCTTGACGAGTACTCTGAACCGAAATGATATCCAGGGTCTGATGATGGAGCCGGAAGGTGGCCATGGGAACTCAGTAATAAAACGTCGGAACCCCATCGTGTTTGGGCTCATTTGTTTTGTCTTGACGAGTACTCTGAACCGAAATGATATCCAGGGTCTGATGATGGAGCCGGAAGGTGGCCATGGGAACTCCGTAATAATACGTCGGAACCCCATCGTGTTTGGGCTCATTTGTTTTGTCTTGACGAGTACTCTGTACCGAAACGATATCCAGGGTCTGATGACGGAGCCGGAAGGTGGCCATGGGAACTCCGTAATAAAACGTCGGAACCCCATCGTGTTTGGGCTCATTTGTTTTGTCTTGACGAGTACTCTGAACCGAAATGATATCCAGGGTCTGATGATGGAGCCGGAAGGTGGCCATGGGAACTCCGTAATAAAACGTCGGAACCCCATCGTGTTTGGGCTCATTTGTTTTGTCTTGACGAGTACTCTGAACCGAAATGATATCCAGGGTCTGATGATGGAGCCGGAAGGTGGCCATGGGAACTCAGTAATAAAACGTCGGAACCCCATCGTGTTTGGGCTCATTTGTTTTGTCTTGACGAGTACTCTGAACCGAAATGATATCCAGGGTCTGATGATGGAGCCGGAAGGTGGCCATGGGAACTCCGTAATAATACGTCGGAACCCCATCGTGTTTGGGCTCATTTGTTTTGTCTTGACGAGTACTCTGTACCGAAACGATATCCAGGGTCTGATGACGGAGCCGGAAGGTGGCCATGGGTACTCCGTAATAAAACGTTGTTTCGTCTTGACGAGTTGGTCAGAGTACTGGTCAAGACGAAACAACTTAGCCCAAACACGATGGCGTTCCGACGTTTTATTACGAAGTTCCTATGGCCACCTTCCGGCTCCATCATCAGACCCTGGATATCATTTCGGTTCAGAGAACTCGTCATGACAAAACAAATGAGCCCAAACACGAAGGGGTTCCGTCGTTTTATTACGGAGTTCCCATGGCCACCTTTCGGCTCCATCGTCAGACCCTGGATATCATTTCGGTACAGAGTACTCGTCAAGACAAAACAAATGAGCCCAAACACGATGGGCTTCCGACGTTTTATTACGGAGTTCCCATGGCCACCTTCCGGCTCCATCATCAGACCCTGGATATCATTTCGGTTCAGAGAACTCGTCAAGACGAAACAAATGAGCCCAAACACGATGGGGTTGCGACGTTTTATTACGGAGTTCCCATGGCCACCTTCCGGCTCCATCATCAGACCCTGGATATCATTTCAGTTCAGAGTACTCGTCAAGACAAAACAAATGAGCCCTAACACGATGGGGTTCCGACGTTTTATTACGGAGTTCCCATGGCCACCTTCCGGCTCCATCATCAGACCCTGGATATCATTTCGGTTCAGAGTACTCGTCAAGACAAAACAAATGAGCCCAAACACGATGGGGTTCCGACGTTTTATTACGAAGTTCCCATGGCCACCTTCCGGCTCCATCATCAGACCCTGGATATCATTTCGGTTCAGAGTACTCGTCAAGACAAAACAAATGAGCCCAAACACGATGGGGTTCCGACGTTTTATTACGGAGTTCCCATGGCCAACTTCCGGCTCCATCATCAGACCCTGGATATCATTTCGGTTCAGAGTACTCGTCAAGACAAAACAAATGAGCCCAAACACGATGGGGTTCCGACGTTTTATTACGGAGTTCCCATGGCCACCTTCCGGCTCCATCATCAGACCCTGATCATCATTTAAGACATATCTAAGTGGATGTGAGCTCTGCTGTTCCTATTTTTCAAAAAGATGTCTTGCCTACTTATGATGCGTAGCTAAATCAATTGTTAATCTCAATTAACGATTAACGATTAACAATTACGTAATGGTTAATTGCAATTAACCATTACTTTTCAGTAATCGTTAATGGTTAATTGCAATTAACAGATCAATCGTTAATCGTTAATTGTTAATTGGGATTACATTTTTGCCAACACTGCTGTGGACTAACTTTACGCAGCGAGCGTACGGCGCTCTGCGTGTCCAGTACAATGATGCATTTAGGATGCTGTTTAGGTTGCCTCGGTATTGTAGCGCTTCAGCGATGTTTGCTGAGGCTCAAACAGACTGCTTTTTTGCCATCATGAGGAAACGGTGCGCGTCACTCCTCTCTCGTAGCCGAGGCAGCACGAACAGGATCCTAAATGCACTAGCTCAGCGTTGGGACTCGCCCCTAGTTGCGCGGTACTTAGAACTACACGCACCTGTAGTTGTAAGGCCGCGAAAGTTATAGATATAGTTTTGTTTTGTATTATTTAATTAACTGTACTAACACTAGATATATAAGCCATTATATTATGTACCTACTTACTAACAACCATATGGATTTGAAGTCCGAAATAAATATATTTGAATTTGAATAAAGGAGGAGAGATGCGAGTATGTGCGTGTTACGCCCACACTTCAGCAGTGTTGAGTGGAGACCACGCGCCGGTAGACGCAGCGTAGGTCGGCCCCCCTTAATATGGTCTGACGACCTGGTCAGGGTCGCCGGAGTTCGATGGAGGTAGGAGGCGTGCGGCCGTCCGTTAAGACCTATGTTCAACAGTGGACGTATCAAGATTGAAATGATGATGATGATAATAATAGCAGTAATATTTTTGCCGACAAAAGGTCCATCGCGCCTCTTGTATGTGTGCGCGCCGAACGCACTATATGCAAACTTACGAAAGCGTAGCAATGCTTCAGTCGGGATCGCACCGTCGCAACGCTCACCTCCATGCTAGACTAGCTCCTTTCGTGCGTCCTCGTCTTATCTGAGTTCGCGCGTCGCCACCGCCTGGCGTGAGTGCTGAAATCAGCTACCACTGGATCCAGGAAACGCTAGAATCCACGACGACTGGATCCAGAAAACGCTAGGATCCACAGCCGCTGGATCCAGGAAACGCTAGGATCCACCACTACTGGATCCAAACAACGCTAGAATCCGCAACAAGTGGATCCCGCCAACACTTAATCCAGAATTAGCTAGATTCGCCAAACACTCCATACAGCAGGCGTTAGATCCGGCAAGCGCAGGATTCCGCAATGCAACATGTTTTAACGAAAAACAAATAAGTTGCACCTGAATACATTTTATTTTTGTATATGAATGTGTTATGTACATCAAAACCTACTGGACCGATCCCAACCATTTTAGGGTCATGGAGTGACAAGCACAAGCTCAGCACTGAACGCGATATCGAAAATATTAACCCCTCATATAACAACATTAGGGAATGTTTGATATAAAAAATATTTTTGTTTCAGGAATCAACAATTCAACCCGTCGTCTATCCAGTCAGTCCAAAATGTTACCTATCTTTCAAATAAAGAAACCGTTACAATTCCATATAGCATTTTATGAAACCCAGACTTATTTTTGTGTTAACTCAGTTGCAGTGCCCCGTCAAAGTATAATACAGTAATTTTTCTTCCTACAAATTGCAATCTTACAAAATCGTCAACATGTCAAGTTAATACAATTTCATTGTGAATTTAAACTGCATCTATAACATCCCTGTTTGGCCTTATGGTTGACTGGTCGAGAATGCCTAACGCTATTAAATCCGCCATTGGTAGTTTCTTGTATTTTTCTGGTTTAATGTTGCCATTTGTAAATAAACAGAAGTTTTATGTTGCCAACTGCAATTATTACCATAAAAAAACATAGTATTTAAATGTTTTTTTTATTAATGTTTTCCGATGGCAATATTGCACTAGTTGGCAACGTGACAGTTCCGTTTAATTTTTAAGTAGCAACTAGAATATCCGAGTGAGCAATCCAGTTTTTGACCAAACTGGAGCTTAAAATGATTGACGTGCGTTTAAAGGTCGTATTACATGTCGGTCAGCGTATTTAAAGCTTCGGTGTGGTGATCGAACCCTAGTTTGGAAAATACACCTACCTCAAATCTACTGAACCAGTATAAAAAAGAAAACAACAAATTAATAAATGAATACTGTTTTATTAAAATCTACGCAATCAAATTACTCGCTTATCTCTTATGAAGTAATAAATGCAAAATTGATGGCTTTCCATGCATAAAACCATCAATATTATAATCACCAGCAATAGGTATAATTTTTCATTAATATTATAGTTTCTACTTAGAATTTTAACCTAAAACCAATATGTTTTTGGTATAATTTGGCATACATAAAATAGTATTAGATAGGATATTAGTGTGCCATCCAGTACCTCTAGCACAAATGTAACACGGGACTCTTTGTCACGCGAGAAATGCTACCTATCTCTTTCCACTCAATATCGTGCGACAGTGACAGGTGATGCTCTGTCGCGCGAGAAACGAAGTCGCGCCCAGTTATGCTAGACGTACAGCTCAAGGCCTACTGTCTAGCAGCATCTTAAAGATACCCCACACTGGTGTCTTTCGAGCGCCGTCGTCTCATCAGTCCCGCGCAGGGTCATCGCAAGGTCCCTCTCACGCCAGCAACATGTTTCAAGCATCGTCTTTTGGGTAAGGCCGCGGACCGTTTAACCGCCCTTTCCTTTGTGTTACGAAATATTCACATGATTGCAAATGTGTGTAAGTAAGAACAAGAATCTTATTCTTAAGGTGGATTTAGACCAAACGAATTCTAACACATTCTAACCCCACTCTACCAAATTCTTTGTGTACACACAAAGAATTTGGTAAAGCGGGGTTAGAATGTGTTAGAATTCGTTTGGTCTAAATCCACCTTTATTTACACACATTTGCAATCCATCAACTTTATGGGAATACAGATAAAAATATTAGTGGATCTCCACTAATATTTTTATCTACAGGGTGAATCGTAACCACGTTTACCGGTAAAGCTACTTAAGACTAATACAGTGCACTAGTGTTAATTATAATTAAAGACCTGCTTAATTCCGCTCATTCCCAAAATACCGCATTCCTAAAATACACTTTTTTTTAAATACCGGATTCTCGATACACCAGATTCTCCGTATACAAGATTCCCAAAATTACACACCCAACAAAGTGATTTAGATCCTTGAGTAACTTACGATTTTATAATCTACTGTAACGGGAATGTGGTAAGACAGGAATCTCATAAATCGAAAATCTGGTTTTTTGAAAAATGTGGTATTTCGGGAATGCGGTATTTTGGACACGAGCGCTTAATTCATTATGAACAAAACGGTGGAGGCGCTTATACCATTAATCGTAATAAAACTGAATTATTTTATGAGTAAATACCTCCGATTTAAATAGGTACTTATGTTGACAATGTCGACGATGTTGACATTGACAATACGTGCCAAAATTGTGTCCGTCAAGATAGCGTACACCGTAAAGATATTCAGAATCTGATGCAGCCAATAAATAGTACCCAAATAGTACCGACGAAATACCTAGGTGAAAAAAATAGTACCCTTAAGCTTTCTGAAATATAAGGCCTGTTCACAGTGTACGCTACCGGGCGTCAAGCTGGCGTACACCGTTTGTATCTCTGGAACGGCTTTGTTTTTGGAAACGCTTTATATCTCAAAAAATAGTACCCAAATAGTACCCTAGAGCCCTAATATTTCATTTATCTAGCTATCGTAGAAGTCGAGATATAGTGAGCTCTTTCTATAAGAAATTCCCGGGTACGCCAGCTTGACGGTGTGAAATTTTGTACACTTAAGTGTAAGTAAGTTACGTCATGGAATATCTCGGCTTCTACGATAGCTAGAGAAATGAAATTTTAGGGCCCTAGGGTACTATTTGGGTACTATTTTTTGAGATATAAAGCGTTTCCAAAAACAAAGCCGTTCCAGAGATACAAACGGTGTACGCCAGCTTGACGCCCGGTAGCGTACACCGTGAACAGGCCTTATATTTCAGAAAGTTTAAGGGTACTATTTTTTTCACCTAGGTATTTCGTCGGTACTATTTGGGTACTATTTATTGCCTGCATCAGATTCTGAATATCTTTACGGTGTACGCTATCTTGACGGACACCCAAAATTCTATCCAGCCAACTTCAATATTAGGAGGTTGGATACCTAATGTTGAAATTTTCATGACACGTACGAAACATGAATGTAGGGTGACCACGAGATTTAAAAAATTAGGATAAATCAAATTAAAAGTGGACAAAATAAAAAGTACTTAATTTAGGTTTAAAAGCATTGTAAGTTATTGTTAACTATGTATAGACTACAAAAAAATTATTACGATTCACGATTTAAAATTCACCCTGCATATTCCCCTAAATTTGATGCATTTTTCATCGTATATTTGAATATTTCGTAACATGGGAAAGGGCGGTTAAAGGCTCCGCGGCCTTGCCCTTTCAACGCCTGTGCAGGGTCGACGCAACGTTCACGCAGCGCGGCGACGCGGTGGCGGGCAGCGGGAGCGAGCAGAGGGGATTGCGTTGTGCACCGTGCGACGCTACGCCGGACGACGACGCTTGAAAGACACTAGTGTGGGGTATCACTTGCAGTCTAATTCGCACACGGCAAGCGCGGCAACTCACCTAATTAGGACGGTGTCTTGGAACAAATTTCGCATAGGGTAATATGCGCTATTATTAAATACTTAGTATTTGTCATGAAGTCATGATATAATATTTCAAATTAATAGTACCTACTATTATTTTATACTGTAACAGTGTTAACGATACATTTCCTATATGATTAATTATGAGTAAATTCAACCGAGTTCATAGATCTTCGAACATATTCAACAGTTATGTAATAAACTACGCGCCATTTTGTATAGGTACATTTTTGATATTATATTAGTACAAATTGTTGTCGAAAGTATTATAAAGTTGCAATTATTACAAAACTTATAAAACATTATTTGGACAATAATTTAGTTGTAATTTATACTTCAGAAGTTTCCTATCTAATACTATTTGATCTTATAGATAAACTAAGTACAACAAGCATTAAACAGAATAAAGAACAAAATCAAAAAGAGAACATCAAGTTTTTAATGAACTACACTACAGTGGTAGTCTTCCTTCATCAAAATCATAAACTTGGAATACTTTTAAAGTCATATATCAATAGTAAATTACTTGCCTAGGGCTGTAAAACAAAGAATGTCTCAGATCGCAGGTATTGGACGCCCGAGCCGAAGGCAAGGGTGATAATATGCGATCTGAGGCTTTTTTTTATAACAGCCCGTGGTAAGTACAAAACTTTACGTCTCCTCCAGGCGATGAAGTGGCATTTTCCGCGCGCGTAGCGTAGCGGGCGGTTATTGTCATTTTATGGCCAGGTGTGACGTAATAACTAATAAACATAACTGTATCATTCTCAGACAAAAGCTGCTGTGCCTAAACGTAAAGTTATAAACCAATTAAACATGTGTAGGCATTAAAAATAAAATAACTACAAGAACATAATATCAAAATAAAACCTTGAGAGCATTACACAAATAAGTATATGTATTACTAGAGTCTGTGCGGAAAAAGAATAGGCGTGGCGAAAAACGGAACTAACCTAACCAGTATGGCATTTTTTTTTTTGCAAATGCGATAGAAAAGCATCACAGCGCCCCTAAAATCTAAATGCTATTCTGTTTCCGCACAGACTCTAATGTCGCATATAGGCGTCGTCCTTGGAAAAAGTGATACGACAGTACGCCTCTCGACGATTAATGTATAATGTACAGTCGAGTTCATTTACATTACACACTTACGGGAGCAAAAATATCTAAACAAGCCCCTATTGTCAGGACAGGAGCATAAAAGCGTGTTTAGATATTTTTGTTCTCTTATATGTGTAAATGAACTCGACTGTACGTGGGAAAATATTTTTATCTACACCCATGTTATAAATCCTTAATTATGCGTTCGGAAACCGCAATTATAATGATCCTTATTGCAACCAGTAATGTCGCATCAGTGTGTTATCTGTGCCAGTGTTATTATAATATATGAAAAAGCATAATAATATCGATTTCGATACTATTATGAAAATATAGTTGGTCATAATTTGAAATCTAGAATCTTGGCGGTGCAATGGCGGTGCAATGGCGGTAATTTTTATGTTTCTCGATTGCACAATTGAGGATTTATAATATAGGTGTATGTAGATAAAGCCATGTATGCAACTGTCCGAAATTAAGCCTCAAAAAACTCGTGCGTATCAGTAACATAAACTACTATTTGTTTCACAACACCAACAAAATAAGACGTAGTTAGTAGTATACATCCACCACGTGTCAAGGATTCGCCATGTTTGTCAGTCTGTCTGTCCACGATATTAATTATGAATGGAACCACAGGTAAGACTTACTCTGCTATAACATAAAGAAGTAAAAATAACATCAATAAATCAACATTTACTTACAACTATTTTGTTTTGTCCACTGGTTCAGAAATCTGTTTCTTTTTGTTTATCTTGTAAGCTTCATGCACAACATTAGCTGGAGCCAACTGAAGGATAGCTAGGATTAAGTCTAGTAACTTGTTATCAGAAGCAAAGGTTAGAAGATCCTCTAGGTGGTCTGGTGTGACTGTACGGGCCAGCTTTGATATGCAAGCTGCCTTGAGGTCATCAATCATATAGCACATAGCGATTTCAAGTAAAGGGCGCAGACCATCGTCAGGCAGAGTACCCAAGTAGATGTATTGTTTCAAATGCTGAAGGGTCTGCTGTGTGACCCCCTTCAACTCTACGCGCCCCTCAGCTGTTTCCTTCCACTCGCGACTAAGCATAGACTTAAACACATCGCTGTGAGCCGCCAGAAATGCTCTGTGAACTGGTACAGTGCCATCGATGGCACTCAGGGTGAAGTCAGTCAAGTCTGTATCTTCATACATTTTTGCAAATGTGAGTGATTTCTCTGGGATCACAGTCATACTGACCGAAATATTACACAGATCTTTCGGTGTATTTACTTCTTCTCCAATTTGTTGCCATTCGATCCATTGTTCCGTGCAGATAAACTGTTGGGAATAAATCAGTTTCTCGCATTTTACATCCAGTCTGATAGTGGAGTCCTTTGCAGATGCATGTTTTTTTAAAGATAATGATGACGTACACGAACGTGCTGTTCTGCTTCTAAAGCAATTAAATTTAAAACGAGCCTCGGCCATGTCTTCAATGTTGAATGTCCCGCTTGTCACTTCACCAGAATTAAGCAGAATTCCAAAATAAAGATTCAAGCTTTTGCCTCGCTGCTGTTCTATAAAAGAACTGTAAAAAAAGGTAAACATTTTATTATTCTAGTTCGATCATTTATCTATTTTGTCATTTGAATGAAGCTTTGCTAGGTCAATAAAAAGATTTTTTTTCTAGCCTGTTTGTGTGATAACAAAGTTGCTAGTTAGCAGTGGCGTGGCGTAAAGATAATATCCTTGGGCAAGCCGGTGCAGATTTGGCATACATTTTCCATAACAGCTGTAGAATAAAATGCTCAAATGCATGATATTAGGCATGACGGTAGGAATCGAGTTCTTTGGACGGGACGCCACGCCACTGCTAGTGAGGTACCTAATTATGAACATTTTTATCTGTGTTAACTAATTGTTATTATCTTATCACCATGTTAAACTATATGTCTCAAGTCACCAAATTAAATTGGAACTGGACTGGTTGCATGTACGAGTACAAGGTTATGGACCAAGATCACCACTTAGTTGAAGAAAATACTAATTGTCCCCACCATTTGGCGGCATTTGTCCTCAGCATTAGTACAGACTCAATATTTTTAACAAATCAATCCAACTGGGATATGAATTTGGAAGACATAATATAACAACAGAAGATTACAGTATACCTAAAGCGAAAGCTAGTCTTATATTTGACCTTTTTATTTTAACAAGTGGCAAACAAGTGTGCAGTCCCCTTGATAGAAAGCAGACTGCAGCTTTATAAAAAATATAACGTATGTAAATGGTTACAGGATTAACTCGGAGGCCTAAGATATACCCCATGCCTCACAATATCTCATGAAATTATAGAAAGAAACAAAATAAACACATTTGTGACGGTAACTATGGACGCACGGATAAAGGTCCCACTTTGTCGGTTCTAGTTTCAGAGTTATGGGCAGTTTTACTGAACTTGGCAAAAATTACCTAAATTCTGTTTTGGGCAGAATTAAATATTAGTGTCCGTCAAGATAGCGTACACCGTAAAGATATTCAGAATCTGATGCAGCCAATAAATAGTACCCAAATAGTACTGACGAAATACCTAGGTGAAAAAAATAGTACCCTTAAACTTTTCGAAATATAAGGCCTGTTCACGGTGTACGCTACTGGCGTCAAGCTGGCGTACACCGTTTGTATCTCTGGAACGGCTTTGTTTTTGGAAACGCTTTATATCTCAAAAAATAGTACCCTAGGGCCCTAAAATTTTATTTCTCTAGCTATCGTAGAAGCCGAGATATTCCATAACTTAACGGTGTACAAAATTTCACACCGTCAAGCTGGCGTACCCGGGAATTCCTGCATTAGCTCGAGTACCAAACCCAGACTACAAATGAAACGTTCCCCGGACGCTCTCCAAACTAGGACAAATCCGGGGAAACCTGGACGGATGGCAGCCCTATATAAAGAGCATGTTGCGTCCTATAGGCATAACCATCCAGAAAAGTCCAATTTCGCAAAACGTTTAATAGATGATCATTATTTTAGTATTTTACTGAGGATCATTAATTTAGTATTTTACATGTTTGTGAAAAAGAGTTGCGTTGGAGTGTTCTGGAACAGTTAGAAACTACTGTAAAGGTGGGTTTAGACCAAACAAATTCTAACACATTCTAACCCCCAACCTACAACTCTGTCCGATTCTGGTTTTGATATATTTAGAATCACAAAAGTATGCAGAGTATTTTAATATCTACCACTCCATAACTTCCTAGTAGAAGCGGCGTGGCGTGGCCTTGGATATTAATATCTTTGTATTTGACCGTCTTAGTTTCTAAGTTTTGTAATTACAATGCCCTAACAGGACCGTGCTGTTGACCTGAGTGAAATTATACCTATATTAAATAAGTGATAATCACGATTAACAAAATTTTGCTGTTTCAACAAATAGCGTTTGTACGTAATCTATTTTCTGTAATACTTTGTGTACTTACATTTCCATGGTTTTGTTTAGGTTGAAAACGTACTTATGATCCCACTAGGCTTAATTGAGATGCTTAATTTTTACTTTTCAATAATAATCGCTTTACACTTCAAATGGAAAAACAAGAATGGTGGTCAAACAAACCGATCAAACAGTAACTTCCAGGAGTTAGTTTGTAGCAAGTCTGTAAGTAAACTCCTCACTCGTGTCGTGCCGGAACTCCCGTGCGTACAGTGTTGCCAACTTCGAATTTCATTCAATGCTAGAATTTTGCTGAAATTCTGCTAAAATTATGCTAAAACTTGATAAATTCTGTTAAAAAATGTGCTAAATAAAAAAAAACATTATTCTTTAAAATTTAATGTATGTAATGTAATGTGATTATTACAGCTTTTTGTGGCCCATACTAAACTTTCAGCAAAAAATTGCTAAGGATAAGTAAATTAAGAATGTTAATGTATTAATCGACCTTTTTTTATATTACAATCAAATTCACTTTTTTACTACAGCATACAAACAATCATAGTAAAATATGTTAAAAATGAAAGTGGCAAAATTTACGCTTTTATAACATGTGTATTACGACTTAGTTATATTATTGTCAACCATGCAATCGAAGGTTATTTCACAAACTTATGGCATGTGAATATTTATTACGTTGCCTTTTCAAGGTACTTGTGAAGAATTCATAATCAACTGTTCAAAGGTTAACTGGAAGAAATCCCTTAAAGGGATATGTTTACCTTAGTACATATACCTTTATTTTGCAATCCTGTTCTGTATTTTGTTTTATTTTGTACAATAAAGTGTTTACATACATACTTACAATTATAATGTCAACATAAATATAGTACACTATAAAATTTCTACATGTCAAAAATTATGCCACAAATTATGCTAACTGCTAAATGTAAAAATTTTCTGCTAAACCAGTCCAAATTATGCTAAATTTAGCATTGAAACTGCTAAATTGGCAACACTGCGTGCGTACAAGTGCGAATGTTACCTTATCTTATACCGGGTGTTGCCTGTAACGGGAGCAAATAATTAAAACGTAGATGGGCCTTTTCGTATTTTTTGTCCGTGCCGTAGTGGACTTCCACCCCGTAAAAAAAAAATATATTCCTTAGAAATGCTTTTAATAAATTCTCCTTCTTCTACATTCTTTGAAAATCATACTGGTTTCAATATAAATTGCTTAATATGGTAAATATCATACTTTGAACCTAAGTACTACCGCTTTGACGTTCCATTACGCGACGAACTTTAGGTTTGTTTTAAGTAAAGTTCAGAGTGTTGTTTGCAAATCAGTCTTTATTAAATGAATTTTAACACAATAATACTTTTCTATAAATGAATAACATTTGCTGCACTAAGCGTCACAATAAAGTTATTTAATAAAATATGTCCATTACGTTACGTTTTGGTTCTCATCATAGCTTAACAATCATCTTAACTTAAGACATACTGAAAAAACTATCAAAAGTTATATTTATCACAATTGGCACATATTATTCTATCAAATGAGATCCAAATAGTATCAATAATACTTAATAATTCATATAAATTCTTAAAAATCAATCTCAGCCACAGTAGGACACCGTGCCGTAATGGAACCATTCGTCACGTAATGGAACCACATGAAAGGTTTACATGCGTCCAACCAAAATTGTTCAGAATTTGATTCTCTACAAGTTTAGTCCTCTTCATTTATGTCGTAAAGTTGAAAATAAACGAGATGATTAAAATATTTTGAATCAGGTTTAATTTCCAAAATATCGATTTCGGGGGAAAAAAGGTAGGAACCAAAATTATTCAAAATTTGACTCTCTACAACTTTAGTCCTCTTCATTTATGTCGTAAAGTTGAAAATAAACGAGATGATGAAAATATTTTGAATCAGGTTTAATTTCCAAAATATCGATTTCGGGGGAATAAAGGTAGGAACCAAAATTATTCAAAATTTGACTCTCTACAACTTTAGTCCTCTTCATTTATGCCGTAAAGTTGAAAATAAACGAGATGATGAAAATATTTTGAATTTGTCGCTTTTTCAAATTTAATTTCCAATATATCGATCCTAGAAGAAAAATTGTGAGGACCAAACTTGTAGAGAATTAAATTTACTACAATTTTTGTCCTAACGGTTTTACTGTAAAATCAAAAATGGCCGAGTTATTCAAGAAAAACCGTTTTTTTGGAAAAGAACTAATAACTGATTCTTCACGGGTCAAAATCTATAATGACTGAACTATTTATCCCTTTACTAGTTTTCACGTTTTTTCCATATTATAGTGGTGACAAAATATGTCACAACTATAGTATACTAAATTGCTAAACCCTCTTAAAATTATGTGATATGGAAACTATATAGACTGATTTATGTTCCTTAGCTTGTTCAGATGATAGATAGTTTAGTTTAAATTAGATCAGACAGTTAATTAACAGAGTCAAAACTGATTTCATTTCCTTCCGTTAGTAAGTCATTACCATCTTGGCGAATTTCATTACCAGCGCGTATGTCATTACCTTCAGGCTTATATCTTGAAAAGTAATAAACTATGAAAGGTGCCTTTCTCCATAACATATCCATAAACGAGCGCTAAACCATAAAAAACCCTTTATTAGATCCAATTCAAGGAAATAAGAAAACTCGAGAGAATATCAACAATTTGAACGAAATCAGAGAACTACCCGTGTAAGTCTTTTTTTAAAATACCTTCGTTCATTTTTACTACCTACACTTACTATATTTTTAGCCCGACTAATTCAAATTATACGTTTTTAACGGCAATCAAGGACCTTAAAATAAATAACCGGACGGAGTCTCGCTAGCAAAGAACTTGAAGCATGTCTAATAAGCTGGTTACCAATGTGTGCATACTGCTCGCAATAGGAAAAAAACTAGTTGATGTGTGCGTGCGGCTCGTATGTAAAAGCAGCCGGCTTATTAAGAATGGCTTCAGTTCTCTTTTGGCGAGACTCCGTCCGGCTATTTATTTTTAGGTCCTTGACGGCAATCTATGTATTTAAAATCAGCGGCATGTAAACCATGACTTTTCTGTCCATACGGCACGTTTTTTGTTCCACTAGTACATTACGTAGCGTAGTGGACGTGACGTAAGTATGCCGGTAGTTAAATACATTGAAATAGTGCTTTGATTACTTGCAATTTACTACTTCTAACTTCTTTACATGTTACCGCACTTATGAATATGTCTAAATTAATAAACGGTTAATCTCAAAGTGGCTTCTTACCTTCAGTATATCCCGTTCGTAGTGGACAGAAATTTATGGCACACCGTAACGCACGTCCAACTCATCACATTTTTGAAGCGAAACTTACATTTTACACCTAAGTAACGGTTATATTAGGCTCAAAAGGTCACCAGTTATATAGAAACACAACTGCTTTGGTAATTTTTTGTAGTCTATTTGGTAAAAACGCCGTTCGTTAGTGGACATGTCCACCACGTTGGTTTTGGAGGACAGCAAACAAATTGTGATTTTATGATTTTTTTACTCTAGCTGTTAATAAATGTGCTTCAAAATTGGTAAACGATAATATGATCGATTCACACAATAGCCATGTTCAGGCCTAGAAAGAGTCAGATATACTTAAAATTCGCCTCAAAGTTACCAAAGTGTACGTGGGACACCCAAAAATCGGCACCTTTTCTTCGGTTTTTCTGATAAATAAAATACTTTTAGTAGGTTTTAAAGGGATTATTCATCATAATTATACAGTAAATGAGTTACTTTACCATTTTTACAAACAAACATTATACTTTAGAACAATATTTAATAGAAAAAAATTACTCTAAAGTCATGGGACAGCGATATTTGGCTCAAATATTTTTTTCTGAAATAGCCCAGATTCTACTTATCATTCAAACAATAAAACTTTAGTCAAACAACTTTTAAAAATTATGTGATCTTTTGATTTTATCTTTTTCATACTAATTAATTAGTATTTTCAATGTACGTTTAATATCAGTCTTATTGACATCGCTTGTCACGCTACAAACATAAAAAACATCGCAATACATTGCGGTTTCAAATAAACCTTAAAGTTTACTAAAAGTTAAATCACAAGTTATTTTTAAATATCGCTGAATAAATGTTGTCCAGTTTGAGGAGTAGAATCTACGTTTTAATTATTTGCTCCTAGTACAGGCAACACCTGGTAAATAAGCCTTATGGTGCGTACACACAAGCCAACGAACGCCAACGAATGGGTTTCGCCTGCCTTCGTTGGCGGGCGATTCTCAGAGCGTTTTGGCCGCGCGGTTTGACAATCATTATTGTGCGCTGATTATTTACTATAACGAAAGGACAAATCGTGACCATTTTGATAAAACAAGACTTAACCTCGGGACTGTTTTTCGGTTTAATAAAAAGTTAACTCTAGGCATCGTTTTTTTGAACAATATTTACTAAAACAATAATGACGAATATAAAACGCTGTAAAAACGCTGAATATTGGCCCTGGCCCAGTGTGGACGATTTAGCAAACGCCAACGAACGTTCGATCATCGTGGCCGTGTACCAGCAATTCGCAGCGTGACGTATCATTTAACCTGCGTACACACCAAGCCAACGAACGCCAACGAAGGTTTGTCGGCGTTGGCTACCACACGTTCGTTGGGTGCGTTCAATGCGTTCTTTGGATGCACCTTCAATAATCAACGAATGTGAGGCATCAGTCGAATCAAATCAATCAATAAAAACATGTCGCTACCGCACTCTTTGTTTTTCTACATTGGTTATGTTTTGAGTACAAAATATCTTTTTAGGTTAAGTCTACAAAAACTTTCGTTCGTTGGCCTTCGTGCATCCGTCCACAACGCGTTGAGTTTGCTTCAAGTCCTTTGATGTTGCCGCCGCGCCAACGAACGCCAACGAAGACCAACGAAACCATTTGTTGGCGTTCGTTGGTCTGGGGCGTACGCAGTTGATCGAGAACCAACGAACGTGCGATAGCCAACGCCGACGAACTTTGGCGTTCGTTGGCTTAGTGTGTATGTAGATTTACGAAACTTGGAACAAAAAATATTTTATATGGACTTTACATGGCAAACCATTGCCAAAATACGAAAACAAAACGTCAGTACAGTTTATCTGTCAAGTCAACTGACTGTCAGCCGTATTATTTGCTTATCCCTGCGGCTCGCATGTTTTGTTCGTTTATTTCATTAGATTTTTATTCAATTTAGTTTATAACGCGTATTTGTGGAAATCGAGCTAGTAGTCGAAATTGCAAAATGTGATTTCCCTTTGTAGTGTGGAGCGTAACACGAAATCACTCGCATCTCAGCTCTTTTACTCTCCACGTCACACCTAGGATGAAGGTTTCGGTAAGTATTGGCTTCAATACTTTGAGCCATATTTTAGTGCAGCAGGCTATACAATTTATAAACTTTCTCTCCATTTTATCGATATTGATAACAAAACGCTAGATTGCACCATACTACACTATTTTAGTCTATTATGTTGGTACTATTGTTCTTTGACAGTTTTTTGGCGTATATGTTGGTACTTGTTTGCCATGCAAAGCAAATTGACTCCAATCGCTAGAATGGGAGTCCCGCCTCTTAAAATAAAACGGTTATATATTCTCTTTGATTTCTCATGTTGTCATTGCTATTCGCGCGCGCCATTATCAGCCATTATTTATTCAATTCATAATATTCTTCATATTTCATTTCATTTCTCTCTCTTGTTATATATGTTAGTGTACTGTTTTGCTGTTGGAACTGTGTATATACGCTAAGGCATATTCTTTACAAAATTTACGAATACAAGATAGAGTATATCAACATATATATTAAGTGAAATTGACACGAACGGGACAAAAGTTACAATGTTTGTGAAATTGTGAGTATCTTAGAATTTATTACTTTATTAGCATTCAAATTTGTTTCATTTCAGTAATAAAAACTTGGAACTTGCACCGCAGATATTGTCGTTGCATGAAACTAATAGTAAACGTTATTTGCATTTGAGTTTAAAATTAAAATTAAAAGGACGTAGAAACTTAGTGTAACTTTAATTACCTACTTATAGAAATGTTTTTAAATGAATGTAATCTGTGGTCAATATATCGGCATATAGGTAATATTATTTATGCCACACCTGGCCATAAAGTGACTTTTTTCCGCACGCTGCGCGTACGGGAAAAGCCGCTTTCTGGCCAAGTGTAGACATAAAATGGTGTACACAACACGGGAGGTAATAAAGAAAGCCCTCAATCGCATATTTACGTCCCTCGCTTGCAGCTCGGGCCGCAAACATCTGCGATCTCGGCCTTTCTTTGTATTACCACCCTAGTTGTGTAATGTACTATTATGCCCCACCTGGCCATAAAGTGGCTTTTACCGCACACTGCGCGTACGGAAAAAGCCGCGCCGCTTTCTGGCCAAGTGTAGATGAAAAAGAAAATGATGTACCTACACAACACGGGAGGTAATAAAGAAAGCCCTCGATCGCATATTTACGTCCCTCGCTTGCAGCTCGGGCCGCAAACATCTGCGATCTCGGCCTTTCTTTATATTACCACCCTAGTTGTGTAATGTACTATTTTTCTTTCATGTCTCTAGTTAATTAAAATTCTATGTTTCTAATCCAGGTACATACTATCTTTGATCCAATTGATGTGATGACGGTCAAGTATGGATTCTTTGCGATTGTACATGCTAAAACAAAATACAGTACTAAACAAAACGCGTCTTTGCCATTTTGCGTTCTCTTTAGTCATGCTGAGATGTAGGCAAAAATGAAACTAGTTGTTCTAGAGCTAGATCGTCCAAAACCGACCCATGATGTTGGAGCAAAATGACATGAAATGAGAAGTCTCTAAAAACCATAATTAACGTGCAATTGGGCCCATAAGGTCAGCCAGCACCTAAACGTGTTTTGCTAAAATTTTGTTTTTTTTTTACTTTTTGAAAGTTCACGTGTCATTTTGCGCAAATAAAACATACTTTAAACATAATTGATAAAGTGGAAGGAGACCATTGAAGCAGACAATTACTACCTAGTTTATGAAGAAAGTTCGAGACTGACAGTTTGAAAAACTGTCAGTCTCGAATCACCTTAACATGTATTTTTCAGAACAAATTATGCTTACTATTTAACTGTATTTTTGCAGATTGGACACAAAGCATCTGGGGGGCACCTGTTTCGATCTGTTTTTTGAAATTGAAAACATTGAAGAGGACAATCATGTTGACGGCCAAATATTTGACATCCATGGATTGGTCCAGATAAGACTCTGTATCCAAAATACTATTGATCGTATGTCTAAAATACTTTCATCAGTCCGAAAACATCTATTGACTAAGATGTTGAAAGTCGAAATGAAAGTTATTTGTGAGGATCCAAAATTTGTATATGATTTTGCTTGCTCTGAAAAATGGTCACCTTATTCATCTCTGTTTAAATTACCATATACGAAAAACATTAAATTTACTTTAGAAGTAGACATCAAAGTTACTTCTACCAAATCAGTATTAGAGATCATGTATCTAGATGAGGATTTCACTGACTTCCAATTGAGCACAGCCGAAGGTAATGTGGCAGTGCACCGAGCATGCTTGGCATCACACAGCGATGTGTTCCGGAGAATGCTTTGTGGAGAGTGGAAGGAGGCAGTTGAGGGACGCGTGCAGTTGGAGGGGGTCACTCTCCGTACCCTCCAGCACTTGAAGCAGTACATCTACTTGGGGACTTTGCCCACTGATGGGTTGCAAACACTCCTGTTGATCGCTATATACTACTTAATGGATGAACTTCAAGTAGAATGTATTGTTAAACTGGCCCATTCTGTCACATCAGAAAACTTGTATGATCTTCTGGAGTTTGCCTGTGTAAATAATATACCGGAACTGACATTTGCCTTGCTTAAAACTTTGCGAGCGCAACCAAGAGATGTGATTGAGTCTGCTCATCAGAGAATGATTAAGCCGAAGCAGGATACTGAAAACGTAACTGAGAATAAAGAGGCTACTGGTGAAGAACCGACTGATAAAACTGAATAATATTTTTATGATATAGGTCACTTACATTCCGCAGGTGTGTTCATTTGTTCATGTAAGAATATTATTGTTATAATAATAAGCATTTAAGCAATGTTTGCTTAGGGTAAACCAAACTGTTTTTTTTTGTTCTTGATTGTCTTTTCTTAACAAGTAGTTAAGAAGACATTCTTTATTCATTAAGTGTGTAGTAATGTTTCTGTTCCTTTTTTTCATTTTTATTGCTATTACAGTTTTTTTTTTTCATAAAAGTTATTAATTTAGTTAATTTTTAAGGATTTATTTCTGTTTAGTCTTAATTGGCTATGTTATTGTTTTTATATTTCGAATTTTAAGTGATCTTGTTAAGAACAATTGCAAGGTAATAAATTGAGTTTCAGCCCAACATTTTATTTTTGTGACAAGCTTAATGCTTTTATTGACTGCATTTTTTTGTTTAGTCACAAACTGCCTGTCAGTGCACACTGCACTGGTGGATTTATATGTTATGTATACGATCCTGTTGCCACCTTTCGACTTCATGAGATATCTTCACACATTTATATGCCTGTAGCAATAAATATGTGTTGCGATGTATATGACGCTTTGGATGCTACAGACTATTTGATGCCAACTGTAGTATCTTGCGTTGTTACCAGACTTACATAAGTATGCCAAAATTAAGTAAGTCAGGAAATGGTTGAAAAATGCTTTGCAAATTTTGAAATCACAGTTTGCATACTCGTTTCCTAACATATACATATACGAACGTTGAACTACCAACACCGATAATGTCGACAACATCCTGTCCCTTTATCTATATACTACACATATTGCAATAAAAAAGGGGAAAGTGGTGAGGGAGATGATGATAAGATGAAGAGAAAAGGGCAAGCAACTTGAGCCTCCAATGCGATGACTACAACTCACGTTGTATACTGATAAGCCTTATTGAGCTTACTATGGGGCTAGTTCGATTTGTGTGAGATTGTCCCCTAATATATAATATAATATATATAAAGCTGAAATAGTACATTACACAACTAGGGTGGTAATACAAAGAAAGGCCGAGATCGCAGAAGGTTGCGGCCCGAGCTGCAAGCGAGGGACGTAAATATGCGATCGAGGGCTTTATTACCTCCCGTGTTGTGTACCTACATCATTTTATGTCTACAATTGGCCTGAAAGCGGCTTTTTCCGTACGCGCAGCGTGCGGAAAAAGTCACTTTATGGCCAGATGCGGCATAAAATCATTATTAACTCAAAACATATGAGCCTGTAGGCAATGTACAAAAAATATGATTTTTAGATAAATTCGAATTGCGAAAAAAAACATTTTAATAGTTTAGAATGTCACACGGGTTCTATTAAGTTTGATTTGGACAATTAGAAATTGCTACTGTCAATGTCAAAATATTTGTGCCTGGCCTGGCCGGCCGGCCGGCCGAGTCGAGTCTGATGACAGACAGACAGCCAATGTTGTTTGAGTTGGAGGTTATAAAACAATTTCAAACTCAAATGAGAAGAATGTCTGCCTTTAGGAAATATATCGGTACGTTTCGGAATAATGTACAAAGCTGGATCACTTAATTATTTCGTTAATACTTGTGTCTATCATCAGATATTGGAGCTAACCTCACTGATGACATGTACCAAGGGGTATATCACGGCTCCAAGAAGCATGAGCCAGACTTAGATAAAGTTTTAGCTCGCAGCTGGGCCGGTGGGATGGACAAGATGATAATAACTGGAGGCAGTCTCACAGACAGCAAGAAGGCCATTGATTTGTCCCGGACTGACTGTAAGTTAACTAATCTATATAAAAAAAGCTATATTTTTGGCCTATGTTTAACAAAATAAAGACTTTCTTTGGAAAGCTGGGTCCATTACCAGTTAGGATTGTAAGATTGCTAAGAAAAAGCGAAGTCATACCTGATTCCTGACTAGATTAAATGTATTATAATAGCCTAATGCTGGTACATTTCACTCAAATTTAATTTATTTTATTACTTGTGGATCCGCTTGCGACCAGGGCTCGGAACCTGTATTTTGCAAACACCCCAAAATAGCCCAATATTTTAAATTATTTTATGCTTTTTATGTAGGGCTTAATCATGTATTAAGTCATCATTTCGTATTATTAGATTGTGCGATTAAATAATGAAATCATAAACCAAAGAACGGAAAAAATACTGGTATTTTAATATGGAGAAAATACCGCTATCCAACCCCTGCTTGAAACTTTGTCCGCAGAGGTGAAATAAGTTAAATGTTTCTGTTTTGCTCTGACTTAGTCTGATAAAAAGTATCTCATGTGTTAATCGGGGCCACAATCTGACTGTATACCAAATTTCATGCATTGTTCTGGTAGCTTTTTATGTGAAAAAAAATCAAAAACTATTATACTTTATTATTTAGCTAAGATATCGGTATCGCCGATTAGTTTCTACAATAATCGGTATCGTTATCATATTGGCAAAATTATGTATTGTTACATCCCTGTAAATAAGGTCATCCAAGTGACACTATCCTAGTAGTTACTGCCATATTGAATGTTTGGTCATTACTTCAGCAATGAGAGCAGTGTCAGCTATCGGGCATTAGTGTGTCAAACATTTTAAGATGTTTAATTTACGTTTACATTGTTTGTAAGCGATCAATTTTGATTTTGAAATCATCCAAATCGTAATTTCAGCTCGATTGTTCTCTACCGTAGGATGTCATCCGACCCGCTGTCGCGAGTTTGTACAAGGCCCCGAGACCTACTTAGACAACCTTAGGGCTCTCATCAACGAGAATAAGGACAAAGTTGTAGCCATTGGAGAATGTGGATTGGATTATGAGCGACTGCACTTCTGTGAAAAAGAGGTTCAACTCAAGTGAGTAATGTTTTTCAAGCTTTACTTCTTAACAACTGGCTTAATCCAACTAAATATAATGTATGGAACGATGACGCCTAACAAAATTGACTGAGATTTGCCTCATAACGCCCACTTTTTAAAATCAATTCTTATGTATCAAGTGGTGTTGATAACCAACTCAATGTTTACTATGTTTGAGTCTAAAGTCATTTATGATTATATTCATATTACATATATAGAGTACTTGCGCAGTATAAGGTAGTAGTAAGTAGATTTTCTTCCGACAAAAGGTACATCGGGCGCGCGCATGTGTGCGCGCCGTGTACGGACGCACCTCAAGCAAATATTTACCAATGCCACAGTATGGAGTGCACTCACACAGACGCGCGTCGTGCGCAATATTGTATATTATGAATAAATTGATATGATATGATACGTGTCGCGCGCTCCTAAACGGCCGAAGTCGTACTACTTGTTTGTCTTTGTACTTTGGGCTGGTTCCACCCCCGATAGATAGCACGTAGCTTTTGAGCAGATGCCGGCCGTTTTTTTCGTACCGCATTATTGTTCTCACATACCCGCCTAGCGGGCGCTCTTGGTTTCTGGGAAATGTAACGGGCCCCGCGCCCACTCGCAACCCCTCGCTCGTTATGTTATTTCGTCACATAAAATTACCAGTCAGTCAGTCAGTATTAAGTATATCTGAGATCAACCAAGCGGCTTTTTGAAGAAATGCTACAGGCCCCGCCGTGGCTTAATCCGGCACTGTTAAGTAAGTGTTGTGTGTTCAATATGTAAAGTAATTTAAAAGAGAGCTCCTAAGATTTCTAGCCAAACACAATTTCTATAGCCTAAAAGAATATTAATATAATTAGTGCTGACTATCAAAAAAAATTGTGGGGTACACGAACTCAACATTGTTGTTATTATTATGTATTGTGATAAATTCTATTTCTAATGTGTTGTAATAAATAAATTTTTAGATATAGCTTAACATTTTGCATGCCTACTTTTATAAGGAAATTTACATTAATTGGATAACCATATCTAAGCTTACCATCGCTCAATTGTACATAATGTTATGCAAATAAATAATTTCATTTCATCATTTTAAATATTTTATTATAAGAGAAAAATTATATGTCTCGGGCAGGATTCGAACCTGCATCTCCTCGGCTATCCGGGCCAAACACAGCGCGTTACCAACTACGCTACCGAAATTCTGTCCAAGTCATCCAATTTTTCAACCAGTCCCCTCATTTGTGACGTCATTCTGGGTGAAATATTTAGAATTCGTTGGCAGTCGTTAATGCTACAATAAAAAATCACCTATTAATTTGTTCTGTCCCCACTTCCGTAGATATTTCGAGTACCAGCTCCAACTAAGCAAAGAGTTCCAGTTGCCCCTGTTCCTGCATTGCCGCGCCGCGGCCGATGACCTCGTGGAAATCCTGGCCCGCAACGCAGCTTCCGTGGTAGGCGGGGTGGTGCACTCCTTCGACGGGACCCTGGAGGCTTTGGAGAAGATACTGGACATGGGGATGTATATCGGGATTAATGGATGGTGAGTACGGATGCCGACGGTAGTAGACTCAAGTTAACAGCGTGCAAAGTAGGTCGTTGCCACTTTTTAGCACCCGAGGTACATACACTTTTTCAATCTACCTCGTTATATGCCCGCCACCGCGTGACCGTCAAGATGGCGTACACCGTAAAGATATCCAGAATCTGATGCTACCAATAAATAGTACCGACAAAATACCTGGGAAAAAAAATAGTACCCTTAAACTTTTCGAAATATAAGGCCTGTTCCCGGTGTACGCTACCGGGCGTCAAGCTGGCGTACACCGCTTGTATCTCTGGAATGGCTTTGTTTTCGGAAATGCTTTATATTATATCTCAAAAAATAGCACCCTAGGGCCATCAAATTTCATTTCTCTAGCTATTGTAGAAGCCGAGATATACCATGACTTAACGGTGTACAAAATTTCACACCGTCAAAAGCTGGCGTACCCGGGAATTTTACATAGGAAGACTTCGAATTCCGAAATCACGCTGTTCACTGTATCTCGGCTTCTACGATAGCTAGAGAATTGAAATTTTAGAGCCCTAGGGTACTATTTTTTGAGATATAAAGCGTGTCCAAAAACAAAGCCGTTCCAAAGATACAAACGGTGTAGGTACGCCAGCTTGACGCCTGGTAGCGTACACCGTGAACAGGCCTTATATTCCATAAAGTTTAAGGGTACTATTTTTTTCACTTAGGTGTTTCGTCGGTACTACTCGTATTTATTGGTAGCATCAGATCTGGATATCTTTACGGTGTACGCCAAGTTATCTGCTTTGCCCTAAGGTTAACTGGTAGAGAATGCCTTATGGCATTAAGTTCGCCTTTTGTACGATAAGTTTTCTTTTTTGCAATAAAGTTTAAATACATAAATAAAATATATGTTTGTGCGTGCGCCTTTTGTTGTGGAAGTCTTTGGGGGAAACCTATGTTCAGCAATAAATGTATCAAGGTTGAAATGATGATGAGTACTGTAACGTCATCATTAGGTTAGTAGTACAGTAGAAATTCTTTTTCTAGAGCGAATTCACTTAGCTTTGTACCTGACGAACAATACTCATTATCTGCATTGTTAACTGTGGCCACAACTTCGACTTCGAGATGTTGTAAGGCATTATGTGCACATAATTTTTACACTAAATTAGTCTTTAAGTCGAGCAAAATAAGGTTTACTCTTAAACAAAGAGAACACAGATGTTGGTCACTTCGTAAGTGAAAGAGCAGTGAAGTACGTATCGATGCTTAGAAAGACGAACGATGTATTCTCTTTGTTTAAGTGTAAACCTTAATTCGTTTGACTTAAAGACTAATTTAGTGTAAAAGCTATTTGCACTTATAATGCCTTACATTTCGAAGTGGTAGTGGTGGCCACAGTTAACAATGCAGACAATGAGTATTGTTCGTCAGGTACACAGCTAAGTGAATTCGCTCTAGAAAAAGAATTTCTACTATACAAAACAAGGTTTTTGCTTTACTTTCTCCACAAACTTCTTTTTAATCATCTTCAAAATAGGAGGCAATTTCTCGGTTCGTTGATTTTTTTTTATGTAACTAAGTTCCCCGATAGAACGAAGACGGCTGGACTGATTCGGAAAATTTTCTTTGAAAAGGTACTTCCAGTTGGTCCCATTGCAAATTTGCAACCAGGTTAAAATCTAATGATGGGATTTGGAGAAATTGAGGGAACTTTTTCAATATTGTAAGTACACTACAGCGATTTACGCACAGTCAACGGCACAAATATGTTTACACTTTTCGACCATAGGTACCTACTTCATTGGAATAAGGTCGAATCGATTTTGAAATTTGACCGTTGTAGGCAGGTTCTCATCATCATTTTAACTTTGAGACGTCTACTGAACAAAGGTCTCCTCCAAAGGCTTCCACAGCGAACGTCCGCACGCCTTCTGCCTTTTTTTTTAAGAGGGAAAATGCGTTACGCATACCACCAGGGTGCGGGGACGGACCCTGGTGGTTATATGGGACTCCCTCCATCGACCAGCCAGTCAGTCTTCCAGTGAGTGTATTCCGATTTGTTGTCCCCATTGGCGATTTAAGTGTTATTTTGACTTATTTTCTAGTTCACTGCGAACCGAAGAAAGCCTGTCAGTAGCTGCCAAGATACCTCGGGACAGGCTGATGATTGAGACGGACTGTCCCTGGTGCGAGGTGAAGCCGACGCACCCTGGGCACAAGCATGTGGTCACCAAGTTCCCTGCAGCTAAGAAGGAGAAGCATTCGGGGGAACTTCAGGTCAAGGGGAGAAACGAGCCGGTCAACATTGTGTGAGTTACAGTATTTTAACACTTTGGGTAGAGGTCGATTCACAAGAGCTGGCACGAATTGATTGAACGAAAGTCACTTTTCATTATTGTGTGATGTTCTTATACGGAGGCTCCAAATATTTTGTAAACTAGTACGAAACACATCTTCGTCCTTCAAGAAAAAAATACATAATCTGCACGCAACTGCAAAGATATGGCAGAAAGGCAAATTTGACAGTTCGCTACAAATATTTTACTATCATGGAGTTTTTATTTAATTTATATTATTTAATATACTCACGGTTCACGGCGTCAGTGTGCAAACAGGGTTGCGATTTATAGTTAGGGCTTTTTTGTCCATAAAAATCACAATGCAGACTGCATTACGAAGTTATGAGACAAGATTCTCTAAAACACGTTTGTCGCTTATTGAATCAACCTGTATTTAATCATTTTGTGATGCACACATAGACATTATCATTCACTCCATTCGTGCCAGCTCTTGTGAATCGACCTGTACAGTCAAGGAATTTAATTTCCTACCCTTTTCATTGAAATGTTGTTAAGCATTCACAATGCATTAAGGTCGAAATTTCTATTTCAGTACAGGTCGCGTCACGTAAAAAGAACGCTGGAAGAAAGTGGAGGGGGTATGTTTGCGCATTGGTACACTCGCGCACGAAAGTAATATGTTTATTGTTTTATTTTTAAACTATCCTTTCGCTCGCGGCGCGGTTCGATTAAAAAGTATATGTATTATTATCTATTATTTATTTATTAATAGGGTGAATCAACTTTTTAACCCACACAAAGCTGTCCGCAACTTTTAATCTTCGTTGAAATATAACGCCCTTAAAAAATGGTTTGTCTATATTTAAATTTATATTGTATGTTAAAACGTTGAAAGTCCCGTCTCATGAACCTAATTTTCTTTTTGGTATGACGCTTAATAGTAAAACATCGTCCGCCATAACTGTTTACACAGTTTGACTGTGGGATCCTTGAGTATTATTAGTTGATATATTATTAAATGGAATTAAAAACATGTTTCTGTGTAGAATGGAATAAAAAAAACAATATACATCATAAATCATTTTTCTATGTAAAACCATTTTGTAATAAACAAGACACTTTTGTGCGCGGCAGTATTTTGAGAACGAACGTGACGTGAACACAGTGCGGAAAGCAAAGGTCGACTGACGAACCAATAGCGCCCCGGCAATGATGCGGCGCGGCACCCGCCCTCCCCGCGCCGCACCTCATACCACCAAATAGACCGATAAATTGCCTACTGCGCAGCCCCACCACCAGCGTTCTTTTTACGTGACGCGACCTATAATAGTATTTAAATGTCAATACGTATTATTTGTCACTGCATATTAAAGATAACCTCTTTGCGAAGTCATTTGCTCATCTAATTACGAATACGTGTCAGTTGGTGTCAGTGTCAATCGAGAACATTTTAAAATAATTCCGAATCCAGACTCCGGAAAGTCTACCACAAACGTCGATAATCTAAATTTCGTTATCTGCGTTCCTTTCATTCGAATATTGCAAGAGCGAGAAAGATGGACTTTCTTCGAATTTCGATTCCGCGGTTGTCGACCTTTTTTGATAGTGCCTTGACGTTCCAAATTTCAGTTCGCGGGAGGTGGCGCTAGCATCGCGTAACGTTAACGTTGGCTCTGTGTTATTGTTGTGTTTAAAAATAATTATGTTGGTTTGTTGGGCTCAAAAAGCGTTTAATGTGCTCTTTTGTGAACGATTGAGAGTCCCAACTGTTGGTGTCCGTAGCAGACAAGTAGCAGCGGAGTTTTTTGTCTTATAAAATAACGGCGACATTAGCGCTGGGTATCAGTGACAGCGCCGCGAGAAGCATCTGGCAGGTGTGTGATGTTTTTAGCAACAATGAGTTAAGTCAAGCAGTTTATTGAGCAGCGATGCGAGCAGGGATTGTAAAACCGGTTAAATTGAATACCTGTATATAAAATGTCAAACGATTACCGCTAAAAAAATAATACCTATATTCGAATTAGAGGTATTATTGTCATTTCGGTTTTATCTTTTTCACTATGTATGCACTATTTACAGTATTAATTACCTCTATTTAATACCGGTATTCGTTGCTCTTGATAGATAAGATGTCAAGTACACATTATGATTGAAGTACAACAAATAGGTTTAACGTTACTCAATAGCATTGTTGGCTAGCACTGGCTGAAATGTCTGCTAGTAGGTACAGTCAGCAACGAAAATTGCCGAACAAAATAACGTTACAATAGTAACTAAGCGCACATATTTACATAAGTTGTTGAACAGTTAACATACAAAATTACATTTACATCATAAATTTCTAAAAGTAGCTAAACACCACATTTTCAAAAGTGGCTGAACATTATAATTCCAAAGGTTGCTGGACAGCATACGTCAAAAAGTAGCCGGACATCTGGGGGCACGGCAGTGCCCCCGCCAAGTCGAGCAAAACAAAGGCACGGCCGTACTATCCTTTTCTCGAAGCCATTCAGGCCATTTTCAGCCTCCCGTAATTTTGTACTGGCTAAAGCTAGAACCCTGAAATTTCAGGGATATATAGGGCACAATAAGACATATATATTCTCAATATCATTCAATTTGAACGTGTAGTTTAAGAACTATTGCATGTCAAAGTTCCTTAGTTTTGTCACTTACTCACTGATTCACTGACTGACTGATGATCATCATAATTCTAAGGTACTTCTAGCAGACCTACAAGCTCCAAATTTTAAACATAGTTAGTTTTTAGCCTATCAAGTCCTTAAAAACCTAAATATGTTGTAATTTCAGTCACAACTGCACACATAAGTTTGTAATCCTATACAAAGACATGCGATTACAAAGTTAGTTTTACAGTTCAAATTGAAAAGAATGGATTGGGATGTAATAATTAAAGGAAGACCACTTAAAAAAAGAAATGAGATCCCATCAAAAACATTACATGTAAAAAGACGCAAGTCTCGCAACGCAGTTCTCCTACAACAAAAAAGTTTTAAAATGTAAAGTTAAACCAAGTCAGTACCGGGGGGGTATCAACAGAACTCCATTTCCACCGACTTGCCTATTATTTAACCGTGGAGGAACACATTTTATAGATCTAATAATAGCCGATAGTATCGTCCCTAGAACACTGATTTTAAAAAATCTTAAATATCTCTTAAAATATCAAGTAAAGTGACTGGTTTTAGATACAACAAAGTAGATGTTATACTCATAGTATAGAATAAAAACTTTACTGATTATTATCAAAAATACCACTTTCAAAATTCGGCTCAAAGTATACCAAATTTCAGAGAATTACCCATTTACGAAATTGTACGCTAATGAACAAAAAATGTACTTCACGTAGGTACTTACGAGAAATCAATGATCAATCTGTCCCCGCTGAAGCATACTCGCACAGAGTACATTCACTTTCTAAACGTCAATGACGCACGATCAAAAAGAAAAGGACAAAAATCATCTGACAGAATGGTACTCTTTTCGATGATTGTCATAATGACTCATAATTCAAAATTAGGAAACTTGCTTGTTTTGACACTGACAGGTATACCGGTAATGGTTTTATGGGTAAAATATCAAATAGAGGTAATGTTGTCACTTAGCGAAACCGCTATTACATTTCAATACCGGTTTTGATTATACCGCTTATTAGAGCTTTAGTGATATAAATACCGAAATGCAATTATAACCGGTAATACCTTATTTAAAACCGGTAGTAAGAATACCGGTTACGATCCCTGGATGCGAGTGCTTATAAAATGTGTGCAAAAACCTAAAGTGCTAAAAATCGTTAGTGGAATATAAGTGCCAAGTAATTGTGGTAAACATTCGATTTACCCTCAATGAAAAAGATGAGACCGTTGTACTAAGGAGTAATTTTCATCCTTCCGGCCCACAATGTTGAATTCGTAAAATGTTGAATTCTTATAATGTTGAATTTGCAAAATGTTGAATCCTAGAATGTTGAATTTGCAAAATGTTGAACTAAAAATCTCAAAATGTTGAATTTGCAAAATGTTGAATTAAATATCCCAAAATGTTGGATTTGCAAAATGTCGAGTCCCAAAATGTTGAATTTGCAAAATGTTGAGTCCCAAAATGTTGAATTTACAAAATGTTGAACTGAAAATCCCAAAATGTTGAATCTAACCTCCCCTACCCTAAAAAAAAGAGTTTTTCCTGAGCTCAGAGTGGGGGTAGCACTGAGGTTAGGGTGCTCGGTGTGTGAACCTCACCAGTGTGTTTGCGGGGCAACGGTTGAGGCGAACGGTCATCACGGCTTAAGTTGCGTGCGGTGCGCCGGTAGGTTTTCGAGGCACCAGTCTATTAACGACATCATACGTCGTGCGATGGTGTCCGCTAATTTACCTTCTGTTTTGGAGCCTCAGGGTCTTAGTAGAACGGATGGCAAAAGACCGGATGGGTTGACATTGGTTCCATGGGCGCGAGGGCGTAGCTTGATTTGGGACGCGACGTGTGTCAGCACGTTCGCTCCCTCTCATCTGAGCCACACCGTGAACAGGGCGGGGGCTGCAGCGGAGTTTGCAGCTAAACTTAAACACGCGAAGTACCGCAATTTGGAACCAATGTATGACTTTGTCCCGGTTGCAGTGGAAACGGGTGGACCCTGGTGCTCCGAGGCAAAGGCGTTGATTAGAGACTTAGGGCAGCGGTTGAGAGACAGAGGTTGTGATCCCAGGTCAGGCTCGTACCTGGTTCAAAGAATTTCGTTGGCAATACAACGGGGAAATGCCGCCAGTATATTTGGAACTTTTGCGCCAGGTACTAGTCTTACAGGGGACTGACATTTGTATGTAATTGTTTTTATTTTAGTTTAGATCGGTTTGACAAAGCGTGTTGCGGCTTAATACGGTTTTGTTTTCTTTTGACGAAGCATGTTGCGGATCGTTTTCTGTGTTAGTTTTATGTTTTAGATACGAGGAATTTTTTTTTATGGATACTCATTTTGTACTTCTGACGAAACCTGCGTTGTGGATATAGCAAATCGGTGTTTTAGTTTTTAGATTCTTTTTTGATTCAATAATTTCAGTTCACCGTGTCAACGTTGTTAATCTGTTACCTAGTTACTGACACAAATCAATGCGTGTGATATGTCAAAGTAACGTCGTAGTCTAGCTAGCTCTTATGATGACAGTATGCTATACGATATTGGACCTTAGGTGGGTTGGAAATTAAATTCCTTGACTGTACCACTGACACGATAGTCGGGTTAAATGTTTATGGGATTTTCGCTACATACGGGGACTAGCGTGTTACTCTTGCGTAGCACACGTAGCGATCGTGAATCGAAACAATTCAAGGGATGTTTACAAAAACAACATAACTAAGATGGTTGACACCTACTCTGCCGTCCTAATTCAAAAGGACGCATCAGTAACTGTCATTAAGAATGTTTCTTTATTAATCAAATAGTCTAGTCAGTTATGTTGTTATTGTTAACATCACTTCAATTTTGCAGTAGCAGTAGACCGCATACTACATAAGGCACTTTTACAAATTCGAGTCTACTATCGACCTCGTAATATAATTCACTTAAGAGTCTCATTGTAATAAATCTATGTATCGATTACATCAATAAGCACCGCACTCCAAAGTTTCATCCAAGATCCTTGTCAAGAACTGAATCCCGGACCTCATATCAACAATCCTTTAACGTGTCCGTCAAGATAGCGTACACCGTAAAGATATTCAGAATCTGATGCAGCCAATAAATAGTACCCAAATAGGTGTCCGTCAAGATAGCGTACACCGTAAAGATATTCAGAATCTGATGCAGCCAATAAATAGTACCGACGAAATACCTAGGTGAAAAAAATAGTACCCTTAAACTTTTCGAAATATAAGGCCTGTTCACGGTGTACGCTACCGGGCGTCAAGCTGGCGTACACCGTTTGTATCTCTGGAGCGGCTTTGTTTTTGGAAACGCTTAAAATTTCACACCGTCAAGCTGGCGTACCCGGGAATTTCTTATAGAAAGAGCTCACTATATCTCGGCTTCTACGATAGCTAGAGAAATGAAATTGTAGGGGGCCCTAGGGTACTATTTTTTGGGATATAAAACGTTTCCAAAAACAAAGCCGTTCCAGAGATACAAGCGGTGTACGCCAGCTTGACGCCCGGTAGCGTACACCGTGAACAGGCCTTATATATCAGAAAGTTTAAGGGTACTATTTGTTTCACCTAGGTATTTCGTCGGTACTATTTGGGTACTATTTATTGGCTGCATCAGATTCTGAATATCTTTACGGTGTACGCTATCTTGACGGACACTCCTTTAACTACTTTGAAGAAAAACGTACGAAAATTGAGATATTCGTTTTTTTCTTTTACAGACACGTTTTGGAGATATTAGCGGCAATCCGGAATGAAGACGCCAACGAACTGGCAGATGCAATTTACGAAAACACTATGAAATTGTTTTTCTCATCTAAATAAATTATGACTAAAATAGTCCCATGTTTTATTAGCTCATTCCCAAAATACCAGATTCTCGATACACCAGATTCCTAAAGTAATACATCCAATGTTAAACTGTGTATAAAATTTAGTTAAGTTTAATTTTCCATATAAACTTTAGTGTAACAATACCCCGGTAGATAGCACTTTACATCTCGGTATTAAGATTTTTCCGGAATGAATGACTCCCGCGCGGTATGTTTGTTTGTTGTACATTAAAGCTACGATTATATTTGTTGTAACGAGCACAGTGTATCATTTTTTGGGACCCAGTTGTTCATCCAACGAAGTCAATCAGACCCTCGAACAACTTACGATTTTATAATCTAGTGTATAAAGGGAATGTGGTAAGACAGTACGTCTAGCATAACTGGCCGCGACTTCGTTTCTCGCGCGACAGCATCACCTGTCACTGTCACACTATATTGAATGGAAAGAGATAGGTAGCATTTGTCGCGCGACAAAGAGTCGCGTGTCACAGTTGTGCTAGAGATACAGGAATCTAATAAATCAAGAATCTGATATTTTGAAAAATGTGGTATTTTGGGAATCCGGGTATTTTCGGCACGAGCGGTTTTATTTCGGCCATTCTCACGAAGTATGACTGCGTCTAATTACCGCGTCTCCATACATTTAGTATGAAAACAGCGTCGCGGTAACTAGGTGACCGCAGACATACTTCGTGAGAATGGCCGATTTACATATTACTTTCATTTTAGTAGTTCCGTTGTTCACGCTATACCAACATTATACCTACCAAAAATGGTTGAAATTCAATTTTTCGAGATAACAAAACAAGGTTTTTTTTATAATATATTAATATTTCTCAAGTACCTACACTGTCCTTAATTTTGCATTTCTTCATTGCCTTTGTCCCATTTGGTTGTTTATGACCATCTTTGGCAAATAACTCTATTGTGCAATTGACATCCAGCCAGTAATCAGATTAAAAGGTATAAATAAAACAAGCAAAAAAAATAGTAACAATATTTTATTGTGACTTATTAAAATAATTTCATACAGCACAACATTTATACTAACTCTGAGGCTATAGCTGAACTGATTACAAACAAACCCAATAGATCAAACGAGGTGGCCAATATTTAATGAAATTGAATCCAGGGGCGTATTTTGAAATTTACCACTTTGGGTCAATGGTTTGCCACGCTAGGGTAAATGCGCCATTGAATTTGACAACGAATGAAAGTTTCCACACTAGTGTTCACATACAGAAGTGTATTGGCGGCACGATAGTTTTTAAAAATTTGATGTCGATGCTAACTCAACAGACTATATTGGTAAAAACCTTGACGAAACGAAAGGCGGTAAAACAAAGAATGCCTCAGATCGCAGGTATTTGTCGCCCGAGCCGAAGACAAGGGCGATAAATATGCGATCTTTATTACCGCCCTTGGTAAGTACAAAACTTTACGCGTCCCCCAGGCCATGAAATGGGATTTTCCGCGCGCGTAGCGGGCGGTTATTGGCCAGGTGTGACGTAAAAATCATAACTGTGTCGTTCTCAGAAAAAAGCTGTTGTTCCTAAACATACAGTTATAAAATGTGTACAAACTGCGAAAGTTTATTCAGTACATTATAGCCTCTTCTGTGTTCATAACATGAGTCAGTCAGTCTGAACTTCTCTTTTCATATAGATAAGATAACAAATTTACTGATAACATGGTTCTTTTTATAAAAATAATGTGAATTATTAATTATTTTTCTTTGACAACATTGTCAACTGGTTTGGAAATCTGTTTCTCTTTGTTCATCTTATAAGCTTGATGCACAACATTAGCTGGTGTCAACTGGAGCATAGCAAAGGTTAATTCTGGTATTTTATTTTCGCACGCAAAGTCAAGGAGACTCAACAGATTATCAGATGTTACTGTCTGGGCCAGCTTTGATATGCAAGCTGCCTTCAGATGATCAATCATGTAGCACATAGAGATAAGAAGTAAGGGGCGCAGACCATCATCAGGTAGAGTACCCAAGTACATGTATTGCTTCAAGTGCTGGAGGGTTTGCAGAGTGACTCCCTCCATCTCTACTCGCCCATCGGCTGTCTCCTTCCACTTACTGCTGAGCATTGTCTTGAACACATCGCTATGAGCTGCCAGACATGCTCTGTGAACTGCCACACTGCCATCAACTGTACTCAGAATGAAGTCGGTCCAGTCTGAATCTTCATAAATACGGTCAAATGTGAATGAGTTATCTTCAATCACAGCCATACTGATTGAAATTTTACTCAAATACTGATTGTTTAATGAAGTAGAATACCATATTTCATTATCTATTATTTGCCAATCAATCCATTGGTTTATGCAGGTCCACTGTTGGGTATATCTCCCAGTTTTAACATCCAGTTTGACAATTCGATCCTTTGCGGATGCATGTTTTTTTAATGATAGTGACATTGTTATTCTGTTGTTACTGTGAAACATCCCACTCCCACTAAATTTAAATCGAGCCACAGCTGTGTCATCAATGTTGAAATCTCGAGTTATTTCATTTTCTGTAGAACATAAACCTGATTTATATAAAACTGCAAAATGTAGTTTCAAGCATTTGCCTCGGTGCTGTTCTTCCACAGAGCTGCAAAGAAGTACCAATCATTTAAAGGGCTAATTATAAAAACGTTAACGATACGTTAAGAATACAATGAATGTGAATGAAAAATTCAGTATGCAGATTGCAGCTTTATAAAATTATAAATACATTTGATAATAGATATAAATAACCTCTAATGCAAAAGGTTACAGGGGCAACCCAGAGGGTTAAACATCCCTGGTTTAGCTGTATTAAAGGAAACTGTTTACCGATAAAAAAGTAGGTATCCCATTGTTACCGCGTTATTTAGTCATTTATTCATTGCAACCAGTTGGGACTTAATCCTAATAGTACAGGACCCCAGTAGGGTGTAGCAATGTTTGTAATTAAAATTTTTACATTTGTTATTAGCTTATTATAATACTATTTTTTGGTAACAAACATCCAAAAATTTTCACAAACATTACTTATAGTTTATTTCTGAGAGTAATAAAGCTTATTTTTATCACACGGGCCTCTATAGACAAATTAATACTTAAACACTTTAATCATGATTATGGTAACAAATTAAACCGCACCAATACAAAAATATAAACATCATCATACTTACACATTCATGGTTTTGTTTAGGTTGACACCGCGTACTTAAGAGCCCACTAGCTAGACTTAACTTTGAGTAGCTTAATTTTTACTCTTCAACCATCCGATATAAATGTGATCAAAGAGAATATAATCACTAAATGTGATAAGTGCCAGGTGGCTAAACAAAATAGCAAAATAGTGAAGTAGTAATTAAACTCCTGCACTCGAGTCCGGTTAATGCCCGGCCCCGTATTGTACAGCCCATCTTACAAAACTCACTCGTGCCGGAACTCCCGTGCGTACAAGCCGAATGTTACCATTCCATTTATATGTAAGCCTTATTTAGTTTAGTCTATGGCCCTAACTACCTTTAAAGGTGGGTTTAGACCAAACGAAACAATGCACATTCTAACCCCACTCTACCAAATTCTTTGTGTACACACAAAGAATTTGGTAGAGTGGGGTTAGAATGTGCATTCGTTCGTTTGGTCTAAACCCACCTTTAAACGCAGGTTAACGAAACGAACGAAATAGTACATTATTTATCTAGGGCGGTAAGTAAGGAATTACAAACGAGTGTTTGTTATAAGCCCGAGGTGAAATCGAGGGCTTTAATAACACGAGTTAGTTCATCACACTTGCGAGCAAGTGTGATGAACTAAGAGGGTGTTATAACACGCGGGCTTATAGACCAGCTCGAGCCGATTTACCTCCCGTGGGCTATAAAATCTATAACTCCCACGGGAGGAAAAACTGTATAAAAATCTTAACTCCCGTGGGAGTTATGAGTTTAGTTTTAAAATATAGGACCTACCCGTACGTCATTTCAGAGTAAGGAGGTTTCAAATCAGCCAAGGCTTATTTCACATATTCAAAACTTGGCTACAAAACCAATTTTAGTGTATATAAAACTTATATGGTATATTTTACTATTATTTCAGTAATTTTTGCAAATATTTTAATGCAATTAAATTAATTAACTTTAAAATTTTATTATGAAAATCGGTACAATATGGCGGCATTGCCTGTCAAGTTTAAAAACTAAACGCAGTTCTTAACATTATCTGTGGAAGACTATATTGAAAAAGTTGACAGTTGAAGTTGTCTCTTAGCGGGTGCGTTTAGTTTATTTGATTTTTATGTTTTGTTTTTTTTTCCTCGCAAATGTGATGAAAAACATTGTGTGTATCACGGGTAGTAAGGGGATTACCGACTCCACCTTCGGCGTCGGGCTCCTAATAGACTCTCGTTAGTAATTCCCTTCTTACTACCCTCGGTGCACAATGTACTATTACAAAATCGAGTCTACTATCGACCTTGTAATATAATTTACTTTAGAGTCTCATTGTACTTAATCAATCTATGTATTGATTACATCAATAAGCACCGCACTCCAAAGTTTCATTCAAGATCCTTGTCAAGAACTGAATCCACGACCTCAGATCAACAATCCTTTAATAACTTTGAAGAAAAACGTACGAAACTTAAGATATTTTTTTTCTTTTTCAGACACGTTTTGGGGATCTTAGCGGCAATTCGGAATGAAGACGCCAACGAACTGGCAGATGTAATTTACGAAAACACTATGAAATTGTTTTCCTCATCTAAATAAATTATTATTAAATATAGTTCCATGTTTTACATATTACTTTTATTTCAGCTGCTCCGTTATACCTGTTTGAGTTCTCGCTGTGCCAAAAATGGTTGAAATTCAATTTTTTTCGAGATAACAAAACGTCTTTTTTATAATATATTCATATTTCTGAGGTCGATTGTCCTTAATTATAAGTATGCATTTTTGCATTGACTTTGTCCCATTTGGCAAAGAACTCTATTGTACAATTGACCTCCAGCCAGCAACCTATGATCAGATTGAAAGGTATAAATAAAACAAGCAAAAAAAATCACTAACAATATTTTATTGTGACTTCTTAAATTAATTTCATACAGCACAACATTTATACTAACTCTGAGGCTATGGCTGAACTGATTTCAAACCCAATAGATTAAACGAGGGCATATTTAATGAAATTTAATCCAGAGGCGTATTTTGAAATTTACCGCTTTGGGTCAATGGTTTGCCACGCTGGGCCAATGGTATGCCACCCCAGGCCATGGCCCACTAGGGTAAATACGCCATTGAATTAATTTCAGTGTTTGACATTTTTGAAAGCTATTTATTTGACAATGAATGAAAGTTTCCACACTAGTGCTCACATAAAGAGGTGTGTATTGGCGGCACGATTGTTTTTAAATTTGATGTCGATGCAAACTCAACAGACTTGGTAAAAACCTTAACTAAAGTACCTGTTGCATGTTGGAACTTATGTCCTTTTTCTAAAATGGAACGTCAAACTGTCTATACGGACAGGTTACAACTACATGCAACAGGTGCTAAGTTTTTTACATATAACATGTGTGACTAACAGACAGAATGACATGTTTTTATTTGGTATACCTACGAATGAATTAACAAGCATTTAATAATAATGTTCCAAGAAGTTAAAAGGTTAAGTAATTGGTAGAAGATATATGTATGACGATGCTTTTTATTGAAACTGCCTTACAACTGCGGCCAGATATGTTCATAGTTGATTGATATTAACATTTTGGAGCTAAAAATACAGAATCAATGTAAGTATTTTTTACAAATCTGTAATGTTATCTGACCTTACCAGATTACAGTACCGCCAATCCACTTTGTTTTGCAAAAACAGAAAGCCTAGTGCGACATTTAAGGAAATAAGTCTCAATCAAATAACAGGTACTGATCTACAGATGGTATATCTATTTTTACATTGAACCTAAATAAAATTAATTTTGTGGCATAAACAGTGCAATCGCAATATCATTTGAATATCTGACAGGACAGCGTTAAAAAGTATCTGACTCATTTCTATTCCTAGATGTGTTCACAGATATTTTCGATGTCAGATATTGTTACCCTGTCAGATATTACCGATACAAATGACATCCACAATTAAAAATCTCATGCCATTAGTGTAAATGCTCAACACACGATTAACACAAATAAATATACGCACTATAAAAATTAACTCTAACAAGTTTAAAAATCTCGAATAGACCGCAAATTTAGTGTTTAATCGAAGTACGAAACTCAGCCCAACAATGGATATAATTTAATTTGACATATTAATCGTTTCACAATGTCTCAACGTAGTGCTAAAGTGATATTTACAACTAAAAAATATAGATGGATATTTATAACTGGTTATATGGAACAATATGTTGAAGTTGGGTAAATAAAGCTCGCGCCACGAGTCTAGCGATGAATCAAATGGGGATCTGCGAAGTACTTAGGCCCTATGATACGTATATTTTGCTAATCAAGGTTACCGCTAGACTTTCGTGACGCGAAATACCTTAACAACTTTATTAAAATCATATGTTATTATAAAAGTATGATATTATAAACATTGTGGTGTCTATTCAGCATTAAAATTTGGGAACAAATGTTTCAAAATCTTCATCAGAACTAGACATTGTGAAACCGGCCTTAACCTTTTGAACGTCAGTTATTTGTGAAATACACCAATTAACCTAGAGCCACACGGAAGAGAGTCGCCATAGCACATTTTTTCGATGCAAAAATCATAACATAATGCAAATGTCATAACATAACGACGGACGCATAATTATCTGACACGACCTTATGATATGGTGTCAGATATTTTTGCATGGCCCAATTCGTCATATGTTTTTGCCGGTGACTGTACACTTACACACGCGTACATCAAAAATTGTCTGTCACTACGATATTAACACTTGACAAATGCAATACACTGATAATTTCATAGGTCATATTGTTTGACAATAATCTGTTTAGCAGAGGGGAATGTCTGGTTTAGGCTACTCTAAGTCCGCATTCTTCTAAGTCCATGAGTGTATAATATAACATTAAAGCAGTAGGGATATATCTGCCGGGTAATTGGTACTAACTATTTACTACATCAAAGTTCTGCTTTAGAGACGGGAAACCCTAAAAATTCCGTAATGACTTAATTCCGAATAGTATTTTGTGCTGAATATTTTGAATAAGGTGTGATAGAAAATAGAATTGTTTAAGTTACCTAGTGTTATGTCCTGAAAAAATAAATTTTATTTCAGCATAACTTGGCTTTCGGAATTAAGAACTCTGGAATAATGGTGTTTCGAAATTATGTAGTCAGTAGTGTACAGTCGATTTCATCATTATCTGAGCAAAGAACGCATCAAAAATATCTGATCTAGTTCTTATGCTTCTGACAATAGGGTCTTGTTCAGTTGTTTTTGGTCCAATTTTTGCTCAGATAATTATGAACTCGACTGTACAGTTTTAGCCGTATGAGACATTATAATTATCGTCAGGTGGCACCCAAAACTCACTAATAACGATGAAAAAAATTATTACTATAATTTTACCATTACTTTAATTTTATTCCAATAATTTCAATGTTGTTAGTGACTTTTGGTTGTCGCCCGACGAATTACACATTACAAGTTCAAACAGTTCTGAACATGCTTTGGTCGTTCAAAAGGTTTAAAAATCAGTAGATCAGAAAAATTTAAATTTACTTCAAAAAAAGTATCACTACGCGAATTCGATGATAAAAAAATCAGTTCATTTCGTCATTAAAATCTATGACCGTTTTTAAAAATGGAAAAAAAATGCATCAGGAATGTTCATATTCATCAAAAATACTGGCAAATGCATTCACACAACTATCTTTTAAATGTCATGGGCGAAAGGTCACGATATGATTTTTGAAAAATGAAATCCGAACGATTTCGTTCGATGCCAACAGATTAGTGTAAAGTACTCGATTTAAAATTTACCTTTTCTAATTTGTAAAGAGGATTTTATAAATAAAATATACAGTTTTTAATACACATTGTGTGGTTGAAGGGTTACTCAATAAGTTAAATAATTAAAAATAATTTGTGCGGGTGTCTCACTTTTCAAAATAGTTATAGTACAAAATTTTATTGCAAACTGAATGGAAACGTGACAGAATAGTGTTATTCATATTTAAGATCGGTCGGGGCGGGTTAACATAAAAAATATCGAAAAGTACAGATATTATACTACAAACGACATCTTACAACCACGCAACTAACTAAAACGGAGTGGTGTAAGATGTCGTTTGTAGTATAGTATCTGTACTTTTCGATATTTTTATGGTAGGTGCAGCTACCCCGTCTGCGAACTTGCCCTGACTGACCTTATAATATAAAAATATAATGAATAAAACAAATATACATATATTATATGTATTTGTCTTATTCATTATAATATTTGTTTCACCATATGAAATGTTTACCGTGTAAAGTTTTTACCCCAAAACCCATGCAGCGAAAATAACACTCAAGTAGCTATGGTCAAGTAAAAAAATATATATACAATTTTGGATTTTTTTACATAGACACACGTTCCGAAATGTATATATATTTTAGACTTGATTGTATCATGAAAAAAGAGTGTACATTGAAGTTTAATACTCTTAGTTAAATACTCTGTCACATCCTTTATTTTGTAATTTTTTGACATTGCATTGTTATCAGAACTACACACGGCCAATCGAAGTCCCACTATACCAGATTATCATTACTCACACTAGACATAAAAAATAGTCAACATAACGCAACTAAAGAATGTAATACTTCGGTAACATAGTACTTCTGTATATTGGGAATCCGATATTTTACAAATCTGAATAACGCGCGAAAATGTATAAAATAATTGAAAATAGGCTAGTTTTCTCACAGATCAACTTTCTTTTATAAAGCATCGAAACGCTCAGATTCTACGAAATATCCGAGAACACAACAGTAATGATGTCACATGTTCATTGCCAAAACGTGCGTTTTAGCATGATTTTACGTCCTAAACTGCACGGTTTTACGTGCTAAACCGCAGTTTTACGCTGCGCACGTTAATATCACGCTTGTGTCCAAAGAAGCACGGAAAATCGTGCCAAAACGCACGTTTTGACAACACTGTTTACAAGACCTGATTTTGAGTACAGTAAACTAACCCTATAGCTTGAGACCCTTCATCCGCACATAAGGTAAAGTATTAAAAGGTACCAGGCCATCTTCAGGGTATTTCAGAGTAGACGTCCACCTGCATCCGGAACCAGTGGAAGTATGAGGACACATGGAACCGGGTCACGTTCAGGGCACTCTGGGTTTTGTTCTGGAGGATCTCCGGGGCCCATTCGCCTCTGGAATAGGGATGAAGACTGGGTTAAAAATATATAATTCCATTTAGTCCCTCAGTAAGATTATGGAAAAATATGGGACACGTATTTTTTGGTTTATCAAAATGTTAAAAATCGACAAAGTTATAGATCATCAAATTTCTGGAGTGGTTGTGACGTCACTCCTAGGTGAAATTTGTACCAAGGAGTGACGTCACTCGAAACTTCTAAGCACTATCCTCGTCATTTCTTGTTTGTCAAACAATAGAAAAAATACGTGTTCAATATTTTTTAATAATGTAACTGACGGACTAAACAGTTTTTTTGTCGTCTAGCCTATTGGAGATTTTCGTTTAAGACAAGTCGCTTCATGTTTCAAAACATGGGTCATAAATCGAGCGTTTAGAGCGTAGGTACTAAAATGTGAGATGGTCGCTTCTCTGGACACATTTTAGTCGAAATCCCTGCTGATTTTAATGGGATATAAGATATAACACTACTTATGGGTCAATTGCAGAAAAAAATGTCCCTTTTACTTTTTTTATCTACCATTTTACTCAGAATCATGAGCACTTTTCATTTATGAAATAAAAAAGCTGTCCAAAATGTCCAACATTTCCGTACAAAGTTGAATCTCAGTTTCGTTACGCCCAAACTAAATATAGGGAAAATTAGTAACGAAACTGATAATTTTTTTATCAGTTTCGTTACTTTTTTCCCCGAAATGAAAAGTGCTCATGATTCTGAGTAAAATGGTATAAGGAACACCATGAACAGACAAAAAAAGTAAAAGGTATTTTTTTGTGCAATTGACCCTTATTAGAAGTCCGGGATCGCTACCAAATAGATTAAAACGCCACAAAAAATTGAGCCCCATATCGAAATTGCTCAAGTCTAAGCCGAATTGTAAAAGAATTTGTGACCTTTAAAAAAGGAGATAATTTTAAATAGACATACCAGACTCTGAGGACTTGTTAGATTTCGATATACGCGATACTAATTTAGTATGGTACAATGCAAGTATATTTTATGCCACACCTGGCCACTGGGCTTTTACTGCACGCTACGCGTACGGAAAAGAAGAAGAAGAAACATTTATTTTGTAACCAAAAACACCATTAAGTATTACATATAAACTAGGATACAAACTTAATCTATTCTTAAAATTAAAAAAGCCCCTTTCTGGCCAAGTATAGGCATAAAATGATGTACACAACACGGGAGGTAATAAAGAAAGCCCTCGATCGCATATTTACGTCCCTCGCTTGCAGCTCGGGCCGCAAACATCTGCGATCTCGGCCTTTCTTTGTTTTACCACCCTAGTTGTGTAATGTACTATTAATGGACACCAGGAAAAGTAAACTAACACATAATGTATAGAGAAAAAAATGATTATTTCATTCAGAAGTGGAATCGAAGTGGATAATATAATATCTGAAGAAGCATTTTGAAGTGAAATTATATTTTCAGGAAAGAAAGAAAGAAAGAAAGAATAGTACATTGTGTATCAAGGGCGGTAGGTAAGGAATTACAAACGAGTGTTTGTTACAAGGCCGAGGCGAAGCCGAGGGCTTTAATAACACGAGTTTGTAATTCCTTTACCGCCCGTGGCACACACAATGTTTTTCATCACACTTGTGAGGAAATCTAATTAAAATTAACCTTACTTAAACTAAATAAAATTGTAAAACTGACAGTGACATTAGTGACATATCCATAGACAATGCGCAACGTTCGGAAACCATAGCGGTACAGACCTAAAACGGTTGATTTTATAATTGCAAAATACTGAAATACACTATTGAAACATTGAATTAATGTTACAGAAATATGTGTTTACATGTATTTGCAATACCAGTTCTCTTTAAATAAATATTTCAGTGATAAAAGTTAAAAAAGTAAGTTGGCGTTTCCTTTGAACATGACAAATAAGAGTAAAACAGAACCAGCGTTTCAAATTTAAAAAGAAAACCATTACGCCCTAGGGCGTAATAGCTCATTTACGGCCCGCAAAACCTACGTGTAATGCACCATTTTCGAGCAAGTGTGATGAAAAATACATTTATTTATGACAGCAAAAAGTTACATAAAATAGAAAAAATAAACAAGAAAACATAAAAAATAAATAAACATCTCGCTGCCACAAAAAGGTCCCACCTCAGCATAATACCAACTGCAGAGCTGGCGCTGGTCTTCCGGTGGAACCAGACAGGGGCGATTCGACCGTTCCAGTGTACATATATAGATTACAATTGATATTGTCAGGTTCGATCGGTTCGCCCCACTTAAAGTGAACGCGAGGGAAGGAGTGCTAATACAATATATTTTTATAGTCTTAAAAACCACACAAAAATTGCAAATGTAAAAAAAATATCAGAGAGACCAGACGGATATATTACATAGTGGCACAAAAGAGAATAAGTTGTGCAAAGATATACCAAAAACAAGTCAATAACGAGATACTTACACAAACACTTTAGTCTTCAGGTATTCAGACGTGATCTGATAATAGTCATTCGAATACTTCTTAACGACTTCGTATCCTGTCGTCGCGTAGCCATGCACACTGTCCACCAGCCCCGGGGCATACTGTTCAATAGTCGCTACAACCACCGGAGTCTTCTCAACTACATAGTCCTTCACATTCCCATATAGCACTCCGGCCTTCATCAGGCCGACAGTGAAGGCGTCTCTGGATAGCTGCCCGTATGGCTTTGCTATTTCTGCCGCCTGGGCATAGTAGATGGGGGTGTTGGTTTCCAACCAGAGGTAGCCCCGGGCTGAGGCGGAGAGAGATTTCTGCCACGCTCGCTGGCTCTGTTCTAGGATACCGAGATCGTTGAGAAGTCGTCCTGTTGCGCTCTCTGAAAAATTTAAATTCATTTATTCTCATGCACCTATCAGTAGCGTGGCGTCCATAGAACTCAGTTCCCATGGGCTTGCCTCATATTAGGCAGTTCAGCACTTATTCTAGTGCTCTTAAAGAAAATTGAAGCCAAATTTGCTCCGGCTTGCCTAAGGATTTATTCAACACCACGCCACTGGTACCTACACTAATTGTAATCAAGACCCTTAAAATAAATAGCCGGACAGAGCCTCTAGCAAAGAACTGAAGCATCTCCAGTCCGCCGGTTACTTTAATGCTGGTTGGTCAGGTCAATGTGTGCGCGCTGCTCGTAATAGGAAAAAACTAGTTGATGTGTGCGTGCGGCTCGTAAGCAACCGGCGGACTACAAATGCTATTTTAATCAATGTGTTTGGATTTTTAATGTGGAAACACCACAATCTTTGTTACGGTTATACAAAGACCCAAGGCCTGTAGGGTGTAGCCACGGCCAGATTAGAACCAGCGTCTCAGTCCAGAGTCACGTTCTCCCGGCAAGACAAACGCTGGGTCGAGTCTGGGCTGGTCTACAGTAGGTTACGTTTAATTTTTCTATGTATTTGGTGTTATAAATGTATCCTCAAATGTGTAAAAATAACAGAAAAACTACTTTATTTTACTTACAGTAAAATAAAGTCGCTAACCTATAGGTACCATATTCTAAGTAGCTTTGAAAAATATTGAATTGAATTATGTCCGTATAGCGTGTCTGAATGTTATGATTGTGAGAAGTTAAACAATGGCTGTGCAACACTATATAATATATATTATTTAATTTGTTATTTTAGTATAGTGTTTTTTAGTATAATCCTCGTTTTTATGGATAAGATAACTGACCTCAAATGACCACAAGTCACTGACATTCAATAAATTTTATTCAATTTATTCAAAACTCGGAACTAGAAAATAAATTATAGAAACATGCGCATGTATCTAAGTCTCTGGTTGTAAAATAGGTAGATAACCCATTTCTTACAAAGTTCACAACATTGTTGAGTTATGTAATGACATGACTGTATTAAAAACGATAAGAACAAGATAAAAGGGCGATGAGTTCAGTCTGCATCTAATCGAGTACCAACATACTTTTAAAAACAAAGTCCGTTATAATCAATGGTCGACACTATCGGCGCGAAACTTCAACAAAACTTGCCAAGCGGACATAATAGAGTGCTTACAGCCATGAAAAAAGTATTGGAAATCCGAAATTTCGTTATACAGTTAAATTTAACACTGATCCGACAATAATAATTCTTATTTCCTTGGTTGTAAGTTCTCCTTTATGTCAGCAATCAGCATGTCACAAGTTTTGGTTAAAGTTTTGCACCGGTCACTGGTTATATCATACACGAACGAAAGGCTAATGGAATTAACCGCCAATGGTTTCTATACGCACTTAATGGGTATTTCTACTAGCGTTCCAACCGTTCTTACTTTTCTGGTTGCATCTTTACTATTTCCCTGTAGGCTCTGATTATCATTGTATCATATAAACACGGACTTTGTTTAGGACTTGTCACGTTATTATTTTTATGCCACACCTGGCCATAAAGTGACTTTTTCCGCACGCTGCGCGTACGGAAAAAGCCGCTTTCTGGCCAAGTGTAGACATAAAATTATGTACACAACACGGGAGGTAATAAAGAAAGCCCTCGATCGCATATTTACGTCCCTCGCTTACAGCTCGGGCCGCAAACATCTGCGATCTCGGCCTTTCTTTGTATTACCACCCTAGTTGTGTAATGTACTATTATGCCACACCTGGCCATAAAGTGACTTTTTCCGCACGCTGCGCGTACGGAAAAAGCCGCTTTCTGATCAAGTGTAGACATAAAATGATGTACACAACACGGGAGGTAATATAGAAAGCCCTCAATCGCATATTTACGTCCCTCGCTTGCAGCTCGGGCCGCAAACTTCGGCGATCTCGGCCTTTCTTTGTATTACCACCCTAGTTATGTAATGTACTATTGATTATGCCATATCAGGTGGGGAACGGGAGTTGGGATTAAAAGATTTGTCAGGAACGTGATAACATATTTTGTCATTAAGATTAAAAAGTGCCGTAACGTATGTAGAAAATATTACACCAATATGTTCGAATCTGTATATTGACAGGAAATATTTTAATTCTTTATAACTGAATGCGGAGATACCGTAATTTTATTGCGACAATTGAAACGAAGATCCAATACATTGAAAAATTCAACTGTTGCTGCTGTTTTACAGAAAAAGTTGCTCGAATTTTTAGAACCACCCCCATGTACACTTTTTCTTAAAATATTCCATCTTTTTAACATAGACTGTCACGTTTGGCTAGGCCCCGCCTCCCTCCTATGTGTATGACGTAATAAATAAATAAATAATAAATAAATATTAGGGGACAATCTTACACAAATCGAACTAGCCCCATAGTAAGCTCAATAAGGCTTGTGTTATGGATACTAGACGACGATATATTTAATAGATACAAATACTTAAATACATAGAAAACATCCATGACTCAGGAACAAATATTCGTGCTCATCACACAAATAAATGCCCTTACCGGGATTCGAACCCAGGACCTCTTGCTTCGTAGGCAGGGTCACTACCAACTAAGCTAAAGCGGTCGTCAATATATGTATGGATGACCACAAATTATGAAGTAAAGTAAGTTTAGGGGATCATACTCACTTGGGAAGTTGCCGTTGACTCTCGAGACATCATAGGCAACCAGCCCAGCAATGCCTAAAAGCAAGATGAAACTCGCCCACAGCCAAGGGAATCTTCTAGTGCTAGCCATTCTGTCTAGAATATCCTGTGAAAATATTGTTTCATTAATAATATATTAAGGCATTTCTTTACTAACAGTGATTTAACTTTATTGAATCTTTTCATCAAACATTTGTCTTTTTATATCTCCTTTTTTTAATTTCATTTTTAGGGTTCCGTACCAAAAGGGTGCCAATGGGACTCTATGGGTAAGGGGTGAGGCCCACAAGTGGTTTGTCTCTTACCTACAAAACCGCTTACAATATGTGGAAATACAACATACCGACCTTCAATCTGGGAAAATTACCAACGTAAAATCAACTCCACTACCCATGAAAAACTCAATTCCTCAAGGAGGAGCACTCTCATGTATATTATTTTTAATATACATTAATGATCTGCCAAAAAACATCCAGGAATCGTGTGTACTATTTGCAGATGATATCTCAATATTAACTCCATGCTACAATAATAACAACTTAAATAATGACCTGAAAAACTCATTGAACAAAATCACTGGCTGGCTAGAAGATCATAATTTAGAAATAAATTTACAAAAAACGAAAATAATGCAATTCAGACCTTATCAAAAAGCCCCTTTAAACATTAACTTCACATTCAAGGGCACCGAACTAGAGTGTGTAGATACCTTTACACTTCTCGGCTTAGAAATCGATTCAAACATTAACTGGAAAGCCCATGTAGAAAAAGTAAAAAATAAACTTTCAAAATTCATATACGCCCTAAGAGAACTAAAAAAGTGCACAAACCTAAAAACATGCCTAAATGCCTACTATTCATATGCCTATTCGTGGTTAAAATACGGTGTAATTCACTGGGGGAACAGCACAGATGCTAACGATTTATTTATTTCACAAAAAAAGTGCATTCGAATACTGTCCAACACAAAAAGCCCTGATAGCTGCAAACCTTATTTTATACAATATGGAATATTGACGCTTACATCCATCTACATCTATGAAACATGCATATTTGTACGCAAACAACCACATCTGTTCACAAAATTAGTAGACCAACCACGGCGCTATGAAACGAGATTTAAAAATAATCTAGCATTAAATACTACTTCCAAACTAAAGATGCATAGAACAAGCCCAAATGTAATGTCAATAAAAATTTACAACCAAATTCCTGAAAACATTAAAACAGAACAAAAGGAAAAAGTATTTAAAAAATTGTTAAAAAATTTCCTCCAAAACAAAAGCTACTATACCTTACAAGAATTCCTAAATGACCAGAATGCTTAATGATAAAATAAAAAAATAAAAAAAAAAAAACCTCGGACTGCCTCTATCCAAATCTTTGCAATGCCCTCCAGGGTGTTTTATATGTTACTATTTTTTCTTATGTAAATTAGTATGTAAGGATAATATGTAACATGTGAATGCAATGAATAAATGAATATGAATATGAATATGAATATTACTAAGACTCCGCTGTCTGTCTGTCACAGGCTGGGCTGTATCTTTTGAACTTTAGGTGGAAACTTGAATTGTGAATGAAATGAATGCCTACAAGAAAAGGGATTTTTGAGTATGGAACCCTAAAAAAGCATTTTTTAACTGGTTTTTCTTTTGTGTTAACAATTGTTTATACTACTATTTTGCCTAATTTCTATCAATTCAAAATTTCTATTACTGATTGACAATACTAAATAAATACTAATATGTCTATCATTCTCCTTCAGTGTGCGTTAAGATGGAAGCAATTTGAACCCCAACACTAATGTATGATAAATGCTATAATTTAACTTGAATATTAACCAGGCCCTGTTATGTGCAAGAAAACAGGAAAATCTCATGTTCAATTATGAGTTAGTACAGTTCTATAAATAACCCTGTTCTATTCTCTGTATTCCATTGATTTTGACATGTTTTCTTGGAGAACTGCACTGCATTTAACATATGCATAAAACGTGCTAAAACCCCATGCGGTATAGCACATACAATTATGCTCAAATGCACTGCTTATAATGTTACTGGTTAGATTAATGTTTGTTTAAATAAATGCTTATAATCAGTGATCGGCAACCAGTAGCATTTTATATCACTTTAACCTCAAATGTAATGATTTACATATTAAACAGTGTGACACAAAATGCTACCGGACCCAGATCACTGCTTATAATGCCACCTAAGCAAACATCTCATAAGAATACTGGTCCCATGGAGTGTACCTAACATAGTTATATAGCATTCTATGGAGTAAATTAATATCAGCCTGAAGATGATCACTGTAATTTAAGCTGTAAATGGACATTCCTTACTGATCCCAATAACCTGTCTAGAAATATTGGTGATCACCCAGTAGATTCCGTTTCCATTGTATAATTTTTTTTTAATATTGTAACAATTGCCAAATGGGAGCATTCCACCAGAATGTCCTGCACAAGATGCCATTTTTTCATACTTCTGACAAAACTAGACAAACTTTTGGCATGTCAATATTATAGAACTTGGTTTCTTAATTGATAATGTAATTTAGGACTTTCTATATATATTAAGGTAGCTGCCATAGTCGTCTTGTGCGGAACAAAGAGTAGATGATTTTGTGGAATGCTCACTGGAGCAATATTGCATTGTATTGTACAGCATTGGCTGTACAATACACTGCAATATTCTTTATTGTTTACCAAAACAGAAGATTATAATATAAAAACTTAAATGTAAAACAGCATATTAACACTTTCATGGACAGTACATCCAAAGACGGGGTATATGTATGCTTAACAACACTTAATTGATAGTAGTATCCGTGAAAGTGTTAAATAGTAAACAACAGGCGGTCTTATTGTTAATAAGAGCACAATTTGGGACACCTTTTTTCTTCTATCAGAGACAATAGTAAGTGTGATTCTGAGTATAAAATGATGTTAAATTACTCAGATCTAAAAAAAAAAGTTTGTGTACATATTTAAAAAACTGGCCCCTCAAGCAGTATTTTCCAACTTAAGTTATTAAAGAACAAGTTATTAATGAATAAGTTTTCTAGTTGATGGTTCAAGCTAAACAAAGAATTAATTTGTTGTAGATATAATAATACAAGAAAATACAAGTAATGAAAACACTATATAAACATCATTGTTTTCATAACCTTTGGTCTCGATTAGATTAAATTATTAATGTAAACAGATGCATGTACATTCATATTGTTTGATTAATATTTAAGCCAATACATATAAATATGTAAAGACGTCATAATTACAATAACTATAAAACCATCAACTCTAATATTAAAATCAATCGCGTTAATTACCTGCCGTTAAAAATAGTGGGCACTAAAATTAAAATAAGAATAATGTCTTATGCATGGAAAGATTCCGTGAAACGTGGACTCCCGCGAGGTGGCGATATACCACATCAGCAGCCCAAAAACGACATATTTACAGTTATTCCCGTTGGGTGTTAACTAGTCAAGTGGTTTTTCTAGTTCCGAGATGCGTAACGCTGAGATATTGCGTTTCCTAATGATCACCCAAAATTACGCTGGCATAACACAAACTCACAAATTAAACGTGGCATTAATGAAATCACTCATTTAAAGGACAATTAAATATTACCTATTCACAATGATGACTTTTTATAACACAAAAATCACGGCTTCTCACAGATTCATTAATTTTTTTATATCAGAAAAAATGTCGTCTAGTCTCCGTCACTGCTAATGACAGACACTACTATGAATGTGACCAGAATAAATTAAAGTGAAATAGATTTTTGACTACGTGAATTTACCGGTTTTAGGAAAACTTTTTAATTAGCTAATTAAAAAAAAAGTCTTTATTATTATGAACAATTTTAATAATAATTTCGTTAAAAAAATAATTTTGAAAGCACACTAACAAAGGTTTGAAAGGAAGGTTTTGTTTGGTTAATGAACCTTGTAATTCAATCAATCCGATCTGTATGAGGATAATACGCACCGTACAATTTGTTAAAGAAATATATTCAATATTCATTTACTTTACTGTACATCAAAAATAATAGTACATTACACAACTAGGGTGGTAATACAAAGAAAGGCCGAGATCACAGGTGTTTGCGGCCCGAGCTGCAAGCGAGGGACGTAAATATGCGATCGAGGGCTTTCTTTATTACCTCCCATGTTGTGTAATGTACTATTATTTTTGATGTACAGTAAAGTAAATGAATATTGAATATATTTCTTGGGCACACTTGGCCAGAAAGCGGCTTTTTCCGTACGCGCAGCGTGCGGAAAAAGCCACTTTATGGCCAGGTGTGGCATAAAAGTAAAAATAATGTCTTGTGGCACTGTCTACCAGTCAAGTAGTCAATATACATAGTGATGCTAAAGAAAGACATATAAAAACGTCAACATACTTATGTTCACCTAATACATAAATATACCCAGATTTTTATTAATTTATTTAGTGAATAGGCAGAAGCCTCTGTAATAAAAAAAATCTTACCTGGCAGATTTTGTTGGTTTTCACTACTGTCTCATCCTTCTTTTTTCCTTTCAAAGTTTCGACACTGATTTCTTTATACTGTGTTACAGTCATTCTTAAAGATTTTTGCTTTAGCTTTGGACTAATTTCCGTCCAATTAGAATCTGAAACAATAGTATATTACATATGATCTGAGGCTTTCTTATTTACTGGCCAAGGTTTGTATACTATTTTTCTGCTCAACGGAGCCGAGAGCGGCATCTTCGTTTAGCGCAGCGGCCCGCAAGGTGACGCTTTCCGGCCGGAGGGCAGAAAAATTAATATTCAGTCATTAGCAGTATGGCAGACTGTTTGAAGCCGTGGTGGTAAAACTGTTAATCTACAGACATAATAAAATCGTAGCAATGTTTGTGCGCGCATCACGCAAATACTACCGACAAATTTGGTACACAGATAGATTATGACCTCGGTTAACTAATAGGATACTTTTTAGTGAATATGGCGACATTCGCGAACAAATAGTAATGGTTAATTTCTCTGCATGCATGTCCGAAAACCCTCTGCATCTAGAGCATATTTTAGACAATGCTAGTATTTGAATCTGTCTTAGGGCACAGAATATATATAAGCTAAAGCAGTAAGGAAACTACAAACAAAACGATCGAAACGCACGCACACATAGACGCGCGCTTTTACAAGACCCCTAAGGGAATCTCGCGGTGCCGTCAGTCGCGCGCGAGTGCCGCATGGAGGCGAGTGGCCGCGCTTTGCGTTTGTTACGTGCGCGCGCCCAGACAGCCCGCGATCTTTTCATTTTAAACAACCCTAACGCTCTAATGGAGCGTAGGTATTTATTTCAGAAAGTAAGCGTAGTTTCCATACTGCTCTATTTATATTCTGTGCTTAGTGCCTTATCACACTTGCGATTTGAGGGCGAGCTGCCGGCGAGTTTCCCACAGAAATATATCGAGATACAAGGAAATATTCGTCGATTTGTATGGGAATGAAGCGTGTAACGTTTTTCGCTTGGCGTTTGACGCCAAAAGTGTAATTTAGTGATGTAAAACGTAAATTTTCCATTTCATTTGGTGGTATTTGAACAATTAATTATATCATTACTATCAGATTTCCAAATCCGATAATAATATTGACGGTAACTGAAGTTAACGGTGTGGAAAGTAGGTGGCCGCCACTTCTTTTTAGCACGCGAGGTACATACACTTTTACAGTGACGACATACAAATCCAGTCGCAGTGAACTTGCGGCGAGTTCGCCGCGAGCGACATTTGTATGGAACTTCGCTTCTAACTCGCCCGCAAATCGCAAGCGTGATAATGATAAGGCACTTATTGGTATGGACTTTTTTAGACACAGTTTGACGTAGATGCATCTATGTATATCGCACCGTTAGAATGAAAGTGACCTAATTCAATGATTTTAACAATTGAATTAGGTCACTTTCATTCTAACGGTTATGATGACACGTTTAGCCCAGTGGGAATGACGCCTACGAAGCTAGAGATCCCGGGTTCAAATCCTGGCGAGGGCAAATTTTTATGTGATGAACGCGAGTATTTTGTTCCTGAGTCATGGATGTTTCCTATCTATTTGAGTATGTATATCGTCGTCTAAAGTCGGATTTTTAAATAGATGAAGTAAACAGACGTTTATGGGCGCATTCTTCCTGTGTTAAGATGTGCATAAAGTAGTTATTATGAATAAAATTTACCATATTTACCCTCGTTTCATGTTTTGTCATTTATAATTTCATTAACCAACGAGATATTTTAAATGGGAACTGTCAAATTACTTTACTTACGATTTTTAATTAAATATCCGACTTTAGTACCCATAATACAAGCATTGAAAGAAAGAAAGAAAGAAAATGCATTTATTTATGACAGCAGCAAAAAATAAATAAAATAAAATAAAACAATAAAGGCGAATGCTGCCACAAAATGGTCCCACCTCAGCAAAATGCCAACCTAAGAGCCAGCGCTGGTCTTCCGGTGGAACCAGACAGGGGCGACGTCATGACAAGATATTTTTGTCATGACAAGACATTGCTTATTTAGGGGACTAGATCGATTTGTATAAGATGTTCCGTGATTTCTATTTTTTATCGGACTTACCTATGTAGTCTAGCAGTGTAGCAGACTGCTTAGGACACCGGTGGAACAGCTGTCTCCAAGTGGCGTTGCAAGAGTCATCCCTTTGGAGACAGTCCACCAAACACTCTACCAGCACTCGGTTGTATGCGTCCAGGGTTGGACCGCTTAAATACTGGTTAGGCAGCTTCTTGATTAGCTGGTTGAAGGTCACTTGTAACTTAGCGCCGCTCTTATTGAAATAAATATCCTGGAACAAAAGATTTTATGAATAAAATAAATTACGTCTTTATTTGGTAGGTATAGAGATTTTTTGATAACTTTTAAGTTTTCCAAGCGAGCGTCGTAGGAATGATAGATCAGGTTTTTTAAGACCCTAATAAAACCTATGTCTTATAATTTTACACATAGAAATTGGGTGAGTCAACTTTTCTTTGCTTCATGCAAAGATTGCTCTTTCTCCTTATTTGTTCACCTTTTGCATGTTTTACCATGATTTAAATGGAACAAGATCTTATATCTAGAGATAGATTAGGTAAAAATAAAAATAAAACTCGTTTATAACAAATAAATAGCGTGACCCAGCGGACGAACCCTTATTTTCATACAAAAGTGGGGGACAGCTATGTCCGCCGAGTCACTGCTTATAAACAAGTTACAAATGATAATAAAAAACATTTGCATTACGTAGCTTTGTTATGTCTTTTAAATGAGCATACACTTTATTCAAAAAATATCCGAATAAAGATTTCCTTTCAATTTTAGTCGGAGAAGGTGAAATTTTGTTGACAAAGTAAAGTTGATTTACCCAATTGCAAACAGTTTTCCGTTTTCATTCAGAGAAGCACATTACTGAACGAGCATATTACGTGAATGAATGTTGACACGAGTTTTGCTCCCTTCGGTTTCTGGTAACCTTAACCAGGTCGTTAGACCATCTTCTGGAAGGGTGATCCCCAAAAAGTTTCAAAAGTAAGTGTACTGTGGCGTTTTATGTCGCAAAGGCCAGCCAGTCACTTGTCTCTTTCACACTGTACTAAATAGATACATGAATAATATTGATGTGGAAAAGACACAAGGGGTAGTGAGACCAAATCCTGGGCCCTTCTGCTCTGATAAAATTTGATACCTAAAGACAGGCAGAAAGACAATGTCACTGAGAGACCACAGCACTATGGTTTATTTGGCAGCGTAGTGCCAGCTGAATATATAGGAGCTCCGCGTCGCGGAGCTTCATCGCTCTATTTATCATCGAATACATACCTTATATTTACTTAATTGCTTCATAAGGTCACTTGACATTTCCTTTGACAGGCCCTTCTTGTTGTTCACCATGTCCAACATCGCCATCAGTTGCTCCTGGCTTACCCGCGTGGCGTCCATTTTGGCGTGCCTATCCAGCAGACTAGACAAATATCCTATGACGTACTTTGAATAATTCTTTAATTCTATTATTGGAAGGAATAATTCCTGCCACGCTGAAAAGAAAAGAACACTGCATTAAAATATTAATTAAAAATAGAAATAACTGGCTTCAAATGTAGAAATAATTGAAATACATTCGTAATGCCCGGGCTACACGAGGCTAGTTTTTCAAGCTAGGATAGCAAGCTAGTAAGCTAGAGGACAGTTTTTAATATGGATGGAGTTCTATTTTTAGGCTATTAGCGTCCCCCACCACTGATTTTGCTATCCTAGCTTGAAAAACTAGCCTCGTGTAGCCCTGCAGGCATTAGTATAGAAATACTGAAATCGATAACATGTGCCTATATTATTTGAGGGATTCCCTTAATTACTTTTGCAATCAGCATGTGGTCTGCCTATACATGCGATCACGCTTCCTGTGTCTCTTTGTGAACCCACACAAACACACAAATAATAACCACATTTTTACCTAAAAAAACCCGACCGCGGTGCACTTTAAAAGTGCATAGAATCCGCTATTTTGTTTATTTTAACGAACTAAATACCCAATGACACTCGCGCTATCAAGACGAACCTAGTGATGCATCATTTATCAAAATCGGTTGTGCCGTTTAGTAGTTACGAGCGATAACGATACAGGTCAAACACATCTCTTTTTGGGTTTCGCCTCAGTCGGGTAAGAAGCAGAATATACTACTTACAGATCAGACGTAAAATAGTTGTATGTAGGTATACTTTTAAGTTACCTTTTTTATTACAAGACTATGCCTCACGAAGACTAGTGACCGTGTAGCGACTAGCGTTGTGTAGTAACCTTGTATTACTGATATACTGTATTTTGTAAGGGGTTATCTCATCTGAGCCCACCTTGAGAGGTGTCAAAATGATAAGGAAAATGAGATAAAGTAGTAACTAGAGAGAAAACGGTTAACAGGTGTCTAGGTGTGTGTGTGTGTGTGTCTACGACATAAATATTAATACATTCCTAAGTGTTTTTTTTTTTAAAAACCAAGCTACTTTATCACAATGTGGACTTTTGGGGAGGCTGGTCCTCTTGGGGAGGGACGCCACCAGCATTTGAAGGAGGAGGCGGCCATTCACAAGATGGACGTAATTTAGGGAAAAGGATCCAAGCCACACGAACCAATTTTAGAATTATAGAATTTAAAAGCTTAAACAAAAGGCTGACATTTCACTGATAACTTTTTGTGGGTTGGATTCTTTTCCCTAAACTTAGTCCAGTTTTAAGGAAAATGATCAGACCCACTCGAACCAATTTTAGAATTACAAAATTTTAATGCTTAAACAAAAGGCTGACATTTCACTGATGACTTTTTGTGGGTTGGATTCTTTTCCCTAAACTTAGTCCAGTTTTTAAGGAAAATGATCAGACCCACTCGAACAAAAGAATTACAAAATTTTAATGCTTAATCAAAAGTTTGACATTTTACTAATTTCTTTTTGTAGATTGGATCCTTTTTCCTAAACTACGTACAGTTGTCCTTGTGAAAAAACTTACCCTTGAGGTCTACTGAGAAGTTTCACTAAATGTCCTTGTGGAGAAACTTACCTCTGAGGCCCACAGAGAAGTCACTAAGGCCCCCCTGCCCGAACGCCCACAGCAGCGACAGGCCTATGGGAGGCCGGTTCTGGTAGGAGTTCCGGAGGCTGGTGCTCTTGGGGAGGGACGCCACGCAGAACTCCGGGTAGTCCTGCGCCAGCATTTGAAGGAGGAGGCGGTGCCCATTCACTAGTTGTCCTGGTGGAAAAGTTTATATTCCTGATCATAATTTTTCTTTATACCATCGACCATGTTTTAAAAAAAAGTTTAAAAATTATTTGTTAGATCAACAAATTTATCCAGCATAGCCTTCATATGTCCCGGATTAGACATGGCATATAATTACTACTATCACATAAGTATATTTGTCAATAAATAAATAAATATTAGGGAACAATCTTACACAAATCGAACTAGCCCCATAGTAAGCTCAATAAGGCTTGTGTTATGGATACTAGACGACGATATATTTAATAGATACAAATACTTAAATACATAGAAAACATCCATGACTCAGGAACAAATATTCGTGCTCATCACACAAATAAATGCCCTTACCGGGATTTGAACCCAGGACCTCCTGCTTCGTAGGCAGGGTCACTACCAACTAAGCTAAAGCCGTCGTCAATGAATCTCCCGTTAAATTATTTAGTTAAAAAAATAATGAGTGGTCTGAATAGATTATTGAATGAATGAATGAATGAATGAATGATCGTTTATTCACAAGAATATATGGTCAATAAGATATTACAGTTTTAATAGTTTCCCATGATATATTCAGCCTAGACAGGCATGTGAAAACTTGCGTCAGTAATACATATATCACTGTCGACAGTAACACTATGATTCTATCCTAAATTAAAATTATCAGCATAAGTCAAAGTAGAATTAAATAGTCAATATCATGTAGCAATATTATTAACCATTATTAAAGATTAATCATAAAAAAAATACATAAAATAACATTAATTCTAAATATAAATTACAAGTACATCATTATCAATAATCGTTAAAACTCATATTTATTTTTATTTTAAAATTCATGCATTAAAAATTCATTTATACTATAAAAACAGTTTTCGCTCAATATTTTGTACCATTTCATTTTGAATTCATTAATCGACAGTGTTTTAACTGCAGCTGGTATTTTATTAAAAATTTGAATGCACATGTTATAGACGCTTTTTCTCCTGAGTACAAGTTTATTACTGGTAGGCAATGCTAATCTATGTCGTCTTTGCGGTCTAGTTGTTTCTTTATCTTCCAATAATGTAAAAAGTTCTGTATGGTATATATTGAGGTACAATTTGGTAATATGTGAGTATATATATATATATTTTGATGTCGCCTGTAGTTCCTAAGTTCAATCATTGTTTAGGATGTTAAGTGTAACTGCATAAATAGTCTGATTTCCAAGATTTTTGTAAATATGTTTTTTTAAAGTACTAAGTCACAAGCAAGTGTAAAGTTCTCCTGACAGAAAACGGAAACTTTAGCCATATTATAATACATACCATTATGTAAAGAAAAACTAGGTTACACATACTTAAAATCAATGTATACAAGTTGCAACGTATATTTTATGATCTTGAGAGTATAATGTACTAACTACCACAGTTAAATTGATAAAAAAATTAATTAAAACAAAAATATTGCTTTGCTAATCCGCGATATGATAACGTGTTCGTCAATGAGTGCTAGCCCGTTATAATTACTTGCATATTTTTTTATGCATTCACATGTAAAATAAAACATACAAATAAATATAAAGCAATATTTTTGTTTCAATTAACATGGATGTCCGCAAAGTACTACACTAAATTCAAAAATTGAATGTCAAGACGCAACATTTGAACTGACGTGGTTCAGTTGCATTTTGAACCGACTTTTTATTGCACGAATTGCAGACTGCGCGAATTGATACAGGTGTTTTCTGTCTATAATAGAGAAGAATAAACAAAAAAACAATTAATATGATGCATTACAATTTAAGTCATCTATGCAACAATGCATCTGCAACCTTTTGCTTTATAGGTCTCATAGGTTATATAGCGGCAATTCTGCTTTTCATCAAGTGGACTGCATGCTTGTGTGTCACTTAAAACACATCCATAGCAACGTCGCATAGCACATCTCTGGTGTTAAGGCACCCTAAATGTGTCGTCAGGTTAAAAATAGAACATACCTCTACTCATATCATTAGCTAATGCGGTGAGAGTGACATCAAAGAACAACTGAGCGTTAGCCTTCCCAGCGTCCGTGAGGACATTCTCTAGCGAACTCTTAATCTCAGCCGGAACCACAGACAGCGGGTACAGCGGATCTTGGGCTGTGAAAGTAGGGTCTTCCACTTCTATCTGAGTTTTGGAGTTTAGGAAATTGGCCACTTCTTTCAACCAAACTAGGGGTGCGTTGCTGAATCGGACTTTGTTTGTTGTGATGATTGTTGCCAGCTCTATAGGGTCAATCTAAAATTTAAAAAAAGAAATCATAAATTAATAAAAAAAATTGCCATATTGGACTGGTAATAAAAACCTCAGTACTGGTGTGTTGTAATTGCTTAGAAACTACCTACACTACCAATTTTATTGGTTGATAATTTTTTACAACATTGTAACAAAATTCATAAATCTTTTTTTTCATGATAAACAAAAGCTATCTCCTAACCTTATTTGTAGCGAGGAGGCAGAGACAATGAAACACATACTGTGTGAATGTCATGCCCTCGCTAGACATAGAATGAAGGAGTTTGGTACTGGCTATCCAGAGCCAAATGAATTCCAAGCTCTATCAGTGGATTCCACAATATGATTTATGGAGGTTGTGGAAGAGGCCATTATATAGAGTTAAGGGGTAAATACAAAAAATCCCATTGGGTCGAAGTGTATCCAAATTATTACCAAGATAAGGTAAGATATGTTATACACAGTATACCACAATATCTGAAAATTATTGGCTACCGGTATGGCATTATGTGGCCACAAACATCCAAATAATCCAGTAAGAATATTTTTCTATCTAAACACTGTTTTAGTTATTCAGGGTGACCACTATTTACAACAATCAAAATTCCCTGACTTCTCCCGGTTTTCCAGGCGTTTTTTCAAGTTTTTCCCTGACCATAATCTTAAATGTAATAAGGATAAAATATATAATTAGAATACTTTTTCAATATTTAAACTACGAAGTTGTATAAAAAAAAACGAAGACTTCAACGTTTCGAGTATTATGGTACAAAAGCGACGAATTGAGAAATCTAATTTTTTGAAGTTGGTTTAAAATCGTGGGTATAAGTGAAATAAAAATTAACTCGTTGAGTTATAATAACAAAATCTATTGCAACTTGGTAATATCGATACCTTTAGACTCAAAGGGCGTAAACGCCGCAGGTTCTAATGGCGTTTACACCCTTTGAGTCTAAAGGTATCGATATGTCTTTCCCATAACGCAGCTTCTTTGGCAGCTCCTTCGAGAATTTCTTGCCTTTTTGCTTCAAGTTCTCTAACCAATTCTGCACTTTTTCTTTTTTCTCTTCTGAACTTAAGTTTTCCTTCTTTTTATTTTGCTCATCCATGTACAAGGAGTGACCTATTTCGAGCCGCGTGGATCATTGAATTTTCGATTTTCTAGTATGTGAAAGAGCCACCTCTGAAACGGCCTGAAATCACTTTTCAGCCTGCTGAAAACGCTTCTAAAGCACGGAAATTAAGTTTGAAGAGACATGCTCGTCCCACCATCCAGAGACGCGCTGTCCGCATTGTCAACGATCCCATACTTACTGACGGTTTAGAGACTTTGCATCTCTCTGCGTCTTCTACCGTCTGTATAATGGGGAATGTTCCAAGGAACTGTTTGGGTTGGTGCCTACCGCATCATTCTACCATCGCACCACTCGTCATCGGCAGGCGGTTCATCCCCATTTCCTTGAATCATTACACTCAACAACGCGCCGGTTCTCTAGAACCTTTCTAGCGCGTACAATAAGGATCTGGAATGAACTTCCTGCTAAGATTTTCCCACTGCGCTACAATATGGGATTTTTTAAAAAGGGTGTCATCAAATTTCTTCGAGACCGGCAACGCATTGGCAATGCAATCTAGTGTTGCAAATGTCTATAGGCGGCGGTGACCGCTTTCCATCAATCAGGTGGGCCGTCTGCCTGTTTGCCAGTCTATAGCAATAAAAAAAATATATATGGCGAAATTTCTCGAAGGAGTGAAAGAGACAGCACTATTAGGAAGAGACAGCTATACTGAGAATGTTCGAGAAATATTCGAAAGAATACCAATAATATAAATTTTTAGTAAGATTCCGGGACTTAAGAAAAAAATTAATCGTAAGGGAGTCTCCACTTTTCGACTATGTTCTTCGAAGTTTAGGTAAATATACTCTACCTATTCCGATCACTGGTGATATTCGACAGGCGCGAAGAGAGGGCAGCGGGTGACCGTCAAGATGGCGTACACCGTAAAGATATCCAAAATCTGATGCTGACAATAAATAGTACCCAAATAGTACCCACGAAATACCTACCTAATTGACAAAAATAGTACCCTTAAACTTTTCAAAATATAAGGCCTGTTCACGGTGTACGCTACCGGCCCGTCAAGCTAGCGTACATACGCCGCTTGTATCTCTGGAACGGCTTTGTTTACGGAAACGCTTTATATCTCAAAAATTATCTTTTTTTTAAGTACGTATGTATTTCATATGTATTTATACAATATATTCGCAAATCAGTCTTATTTTTTATTCCCTGACTTTCAATAAATTTCCCTGACAATTCCCTGACTTTTCCATGACTAGTGAAATTCCCTGATATTTCCCGGTTTTCCCGGTTTTCCAGAAAGTGGCCACCCTGTTATTTTCAGTAAAATCAATGTACAGACATTTTTACAATTATATAATGTTACAGATAAGGTTAAATGTGTCATAAAATGCAGCGTATATATTTTAAATATTTGTAATAAAAATTCAAAAATAGTTTTATTCAAATCTATAAATTATAACATGTATAGTTGTATACAGTGTCAAAGCCGCTGTATTCATATTTTTCAATATGTGTAGTGCTGGCAATTTTTCATAATAGCAATAAACCTTAAAAATTTGGACTAATGAAATTAAACTGAAATGAGACCATTCTGTAACATTACTTAACTCTTACTTAACTGCAACTTAGGTAACCAAGTACAATGCAGTCATTTGAAAAAGTGAAAGGATCTCAAATAGTCTCAACTTAATTTAAGTGTGTTGAGTAAAAGGCTATTGCAGGTGCAATACATTTTTGCTTGTTTAAAGTGCCACTACAAATGATTAAAAATATCTAGAACACTATGACTAAATTAGTCAAATGTAGCACTTTAATTATTTCAATACGGATTGGAAATTTAATCATGACACGCAGCACTTTTTAAAAACACAAAAAATATAAATACTTACGGCTTCGAATGCTCCTTCGATAGTTTTCGGGGGTTTCGGTTTTGGGGGCTCGGCCTTCTTATCCTGTTTCTTGTTTTTGCCCACCTTCTTTCCATTAGATGCCTGGGGGTCATCGATCTCCATGCCGGCATAGTACGATTTTGTCTGAGAATGAGGCTCTGCAAAACAATCAAACGACAATTTCCATTAGAAATTCCCATTTCCAAGCGTAAACAATTCATAATGTGCGGCAAATTAACTTACGAACGTCTTCAAGCTTCGGTCCATTGCGTGTTGGCTTCTTTTCGTCTTCCTTATTTGCTTTTACTTTTCCATTCTGAGACTTCTTGTTCTTACCAACTACTTCCCATTGACCGCTGGACATTTTGATACGGAAATGATATTATTTATGTAAATTACAATTTTGTAAATAAGGCAAATGCGACAGGGTACACGTCAAAATCAAAATAGCCAAAAACGTCAAAAATGAAAGCGACTCCGCTATTGGTCCATGCAATTCCACATGACAAGACGTGGCAATGCATTTCGTTGCACGCGTGTTGCACGGTTTGCAGTATTATGTATGTATTCCAAAATATAAATTCCTTTCAACGTACAAAACGTTAACGTAATAAATTATTCATCACTATTCGGTAATTTACAAAGTATTTTTTATATTAATCATTTTGTAAACATGCGTTTCAATGTAAACGATTAATTTTTATAATATATTACCGGTTATTGACATCCCTTCAAATTATTTTGTGTTGTGAAGTTGAACAAGTACAACACTAGTTTAATCAGTCGTTTTCCGATTCTGCGAAGTGAATGACGGACGGCATGAACAAAATTCTTATTGTTTTCGTTTTCGCGAACCGTCAGAGTGAATATTTGCAATTTATAAACAAATAAAGAGGGGTATCGTGTTCGTGCTGTGATTTATTTTAGACTTTGAACATCGTGACTTAACAGTGATTAGATATGGAGGACAAGTTGATGTTAGGCGATGTAAATAGCACCTTGAGAGAAAGGGTGTTTTTTGCAGCCAGGGACGGGATGTCCTTAACCCTTTACGCGCTATTGTATGAAAAAAACACAGACGAAATAGACGATCTATTGAATAGCGTAAGTAAACTGTTGCCTTCCTTTCAAAATAAGCTACAAGACTGCGAAGTGTTTTCAGTTTTGTCATCTAGCGATTTAGAAGTCACGTTACATTCTATTTTTAACGCAGTGTACCTTCTGCGCGTTATGTAGTTATCTGTGCGTTGTTTAATTATTTTACGCGTCTTTATCGTGATATTTACGTGTTTATTTATTAGTAGTCAACCTTGGTGTGCACATAGAGTTAGACTACTTGCGGATTGGTTTGGCTCCAAATTGCGGCTTCCTTTGTGATATTTTGGTGCATTTACAGGTAAATGACATGTCATTGAACTTGGAGATACACTACATTAAAATTTTAAGATTTAAATGTGTTTTAGTGACACAAAAACATGCTCCTTCGGTTTTCTTACTTCCTGCTCATAATGCTTCATATAATAATTGAGATTTAAGATTTAATAAACAATTGACTATGTCAGGTAACAATACTTTTATATACAAATAGTCAGTAATTGAAAGTTAACAATACAAACTATTGACTTAGTCGTAAATAGCTGCTGTAGTTTCTTACGACTGTTATAAAAATTACAAACTTTACCTGCCACTATCAGCTTTTCTTGCCATAGTTAGACTAATCGTTAGTCTAATGTTTTTATTTACTATTCCATTTTATTTTATTTGACTATGAATTCAGATTTTGTAAATTATACATTATTTTCTGAAACTTAACTATTACTTTTCCATGTTCTCATATTTACATTTCAAGTGTGATAGTCCATATATCGGTCATAAATCAAGCATTTAAACCGCCTCACTTCTGTGACGTATTTATTAAAAGTCGGGTCACTACCAAATAGATTAAAATGCCATGAAAATTTGCAGAGATCTCAACAAAAAAATCTCTAGAAGTGAGGCGGTTTAAACACTGGATTTATGTCCCATATGTATTTGTTAGCATCTTTAGTATTTCCATTTATAATACGGACCCTGTCTCAAGTATATGCTTCCTCTAACATTTTCCATTTCTGTCTATCTTTTCCTACTTCCAGTCGTTGCCTGCAACTGTAGTGATGACATTTGACCATTGTTTATTTGGTCTGCAAACTTTTTTTACTACCGGCTATCTTTTCCATGTTTCAGTAATCTTAGCATGGAGGAAAATAGCCATACTATTTATAAAGAATAAATCAAACATTTTGGGCAATTGGACGTAGTGCCTAGTTCTGACGGAGAGAAGCACAAAGTGGTGCCTTGTTCTGATGATGATTTGAGTATTAGATCTATATACATGTGATAAAATCATAGAAACTGCATGTTTGTTCTCACATCATGCTAAAACTACTGGACTGAAATTTACATTCATTTCATGAAATTTGGAATACAGGTAGAGTGGAGTACTTTTTATCGGACTTATTTCACCTTCGGGATCAAAGTTGCGGGTGGGTCCGCTAGTATAAAAATACAGACAGTGAAATATTAAGTGATCTGTAATTTTTCTAATTATATGATTGCAAATAGGGATGCAACGATACCGATACCGATATATCGGTATCGCCGATATTATACAACCAATATTTGAAGAGCGCAAAAAGAATTTGCTGTATGAAAAAAAAATCTGAAAAAGTACTTTCAATTTCTGACTTAATTTATGTATTGGTCTATTACCATGTGCAATGATAATTACTATGTTAATTAAATCTTTGGTTCTTAATAAAAAAAAAAAAATGAGTTGACAATTTATTTATTTTTACTTTACACTTTCAAGGTTGACTCTCTGGTAAATATAGCCAGTAGTCATTGCCATTAGTTATAATAAGGACATACGAGTACCAATATCTGTAGTTCATACTTCATTATTTAGCTAAGATATCGGTATCGGTATCGGTATCGCCGATATTAACTACTATATATCGGTATCGGTATCGTATCGGAAAAACTGTGTATCGTTACATCCCTAATTGCAAATCAATATTTATGAAAATAAATAAAAATTGTGTGTAAATTGCACACAAATCATAAAAATCTGCAATTTTATTCACATATCAGCATATCACAATCCAGAATGCTGCGGGTTAGTCACATCAATAAGAAGATTACTCAGCGATTCAGTGTACCTACTTGTGACCTGAATTTTTGGCGTGAGCACGCATCCAACACGTCTTACTATACATTATGATTCAGATAGATATAAATATTTAATTATTTCTCACGCACTTGACTGATTACTCACCTTATGCTTATCTTACAACACCTCCACATTTTTATAGTTTCGTCACAGAATAAGTAATAGGACGACGTACAGAAGTCTCTCTCTCTAACAAAACTGTCGTCCGGGTCCGATCACCGGACGGAACTCACCGCATCCGACCGTCACGAAAGTATAAAGACGAACAAGTAGTACCTACGACTTCGGCAGTTTAGGAGCGCGCGACACGTATTTACACAGACGCACGATCGCGCGTCTGTGTGAGTGCACTTCATACTGTGGCATTGGTAAATGTTTGCTTGTGCCGCGTCCGTACACGGCGCGCACACATGCGCGCGCCCGATGTACCTTTTGTCGGAAGAAAAACTACTGTATTATACTGCGCCGTCACTCTCTATCGCATAAAGCATAGGTACCTACGTTAGTTAGCGTGCTCTTTCTGGTCGTTGGCTATGCCCCTCCTCCTTGCATCGGTTTCCTCATTACTGAGGGTCATGGTCATTTTTTTGGAACAGTTTATCTCGGATGATGTTACGCAACCTCGTTCTATCTCTAGCCGAATGTAGAGCATCGTGGCCACGCAGCGAAATCGCGGAGTGAGTCACTCCTGGTTTCGTGTTCTGTATCCAATGGGTGTCAAGGTCCAGCTGTCTGTGTTTGTTCATGCTTCCGTGTGTCTGTCACAGGGTTGTATCCTTTGAACCGTAACGGGTAGAAATTTAACATGTTTGCAGTGGCCGTGCCGCAAAAGTATAATAGGTACTTTGTGCCACACCTGGCTACGCGTACGGAAAAAACCGCTTTCTGGCTAAGTGTAGACATAAAATGATGTACACAACACGGGAGGTAATAAATTTCTTTATCGCTCCTCGCTTGCAGCTCGGGCCGCAAACATCTGCGATCTCGGCCTTTCTTTGTTTTACCACCCTAGTTGTGTAATGGACTATTATGCCACAGGTGACTAAACATGTTATATTTCAAAAAATCATGTTGCTTTGAGGGAGAACTGTTATGTGAGTAGAAAAAATGCATCATCATATCATTAAGTAATAAAAATTGCTCAACTTGGTCAGGGCCGGATTAAACTTTAGGCAGAGTAGGCATAGGCAACTGCTTAGGCACCGCATAAGCAAGGGGCCCCGCGCGCGCAAAAAAAAAAGAAAATGTTTCAAAGAGATGTGATGACCTTCAAACGGCTGAAAAGGGACCCCGAGACTTACATTTCCTAGGGGCCCCGACATGATTAATCCGGCCCTAGACTTGGTGGGATAATAATACTGAAAATCGTGAGTACATCTCTTTGACGTAAGGGTTTGCCATGTTCAGGGCTGCCATCCGTCCGGGTTTCCCCGGATTTGTCCTAGTTTAGAGAGCGTCCGGGGAACGTTCGGGCGGGGTTTCAATACTGCCGTGCTAGCGATATATGCAATGCAGTAATTACAGTATGTATATGAAATGTCATCCTTACTCCAATCGAATACGGTTCACATTTCCTATACCTCTAGACTGTAATTACTGCATATATCACTAGCAGGGCAGAATTGTAGTCCGGGTTTGCTACTCGCGCCCCGCGAGAGCTAATGCACCCCCCCCCTCCCCCCCTTGCGAAAAAAAATGCGTTGACGGGTCCGGGGTTTGAGCTCCAAAATCCAGGGATTTACGCTTTTTGTCCTAGGTGTCAAATTTTGGAGATGGCAGCCCTAGCCATGATTAACTCTGTTGTCTATGTGATAACATGAATCTCTGTATCTTGAATCTCATTCAGCTGAAAATAATATGATTAGCTTGCTTTTACATTCCCTTGTATGTAATCCAAAAACTCTATGAAAGTAAAAGTTTGTCATGATTAGATTTATATAGACAAATGTCTGGTCTTGGCATGTTGGTATCATTGTATTTATTAATTAGTATTATAAATTATTTAGATGACTTATATTTGGCAGGCACTTGTATCAACAAACACATTGCCTCTAGTATCTTTATTAAAGTATCATTGAGTGAGTGTATCAATCGTATTATATCTCACTGAAACAGTTTTTGGAAAGGAAATTGAAAATGTTTCATTCTATGTATAATTCTATTTTTTATCTACTTTACTTTAAGTGTCTCTAGAAAATAAGTTATATTTTTAAATTTATTTCATTGCATATTTGAGAAACGCACTACAAATACCTCGGCGTGAAAAGGGGTTGCCAGCCTCGTAATTATTTGGCCTCGCTTTTGCTCGGCCATCTATATGTACTCGGCCGCAACCTCTTACTTCCCGGCCTCTGCAGTCAGAGCCAGTTTTAGCACTACCAGCGCCCTGGGCGGGGTTAAATTTTTTTTGGGTATTCACGTGTAAGTAGGCCTCGCTCAGGGAGCCTGACGCGTCCGTTTATGTCCGGCGCCCTGGGCGGTCGCCCCACTGCGCCCTGCCCTAACGCCGCTACTGTCTGCAGTAATGTACTATTCTGCAACTCAGGACACGCTTTCTCCAATAGTTGTATGCCCTAAAATGGATAGGCTAGCTTATACGCCGTGGGCCCGAGTAGCCCGACAAACTTAACTATAGATTCTAATAACTATTAGGAGTAAAAAAAGTTATATGATGTATTGTCGAAAAACGATTACTTTTCAAGATATTTATTATTTTCTAAATAAAAACTCCAAAGTGTGTAATAAATGTGACTAAGACGCGGTTACTATTTTTTTTAAAACAAATTACTAAACAGCAATTAATCTTCGCAGTATTTGATGGTAAGCGGCTACGAGGCCAAAAAAATTGACCTTTTGTTTCCATTTTAGCTTTTTCTTTTTGATATCTTTTCCTCAAGTAAGGACATGTTTATAAGGAGGGGCTGAATTTACTGATTTATTTTGTTCCATAGGTTATAACGTTATTTACTTGTAATACCAACAGGAATACGTGGTTAAAATTGGTCGGGTTATTCGGGCCCACCGTGTATATATGGATAGGTTGCTATGTAATATGGAACATCTTAAAGGAATAACATCTTAATTACATATATGTATAGATTTACCCGCATCAAAAACTAATAAAGAAACATCATGTTTCTTTCATATAGCAACTTTATTGTTCCAGGATGTCTGCTGTGACGGAGTCAAATGCACACCCCTCATCGCGTCAGCGAGGCACGGGCGGGAGGGCGCCGTCAGGATACTCCTGGACAAATTCCGGCCCCCGGTCCGGTTGGAGACCGAGGGCACTGTCAAATTCGACGAGTACGTCATTGAAGGCAAGTGATTATTCAATTGACTCCAGTTCATGTAGGCCCTTCATAGCGTCTGCGACCTGGTTCCAACGCCACGGCCAACCACCCGGTCCGACAATCGCTACGCCCGGGTATGGGTTGCGAGTTTGTCAGTTTCAAAAAAAAAAAAACAAAGAGGGTGCCATCAGGATCCTCCTAGACAAGTTCCAGCTGCTAGTTCGGGTAGATACCGAGGGAACTGCGAAATTCGACTAGTAAATCATTGAAGGCAAGTGACTTCAATTGACTACAGGTCATGTAGGTAGACCCCTTAGCGTGTCAGCGAGGCACGGGCGGGAGGGCGCCATCATGATCCTCCTGGACAAATTCTGACAGCGATATCTCGGCAGGTATAGCTCAGACTCCAGAGAGGCGCCAAAATGACCAAAGCAGGACAAACTGTCAACGCGCGTACATGACTGAATATCGACTAGTATCTCTAGTACAAATGTGACGCGTGACCAGGCACGGATCCAGCCCTCGAAAAAGGTTGCGGTCACAGCTACCCGAAAATCAACAGTCAACAGAACTCACTTTCCACCGACTTGCCTATTATTTACCCAGATCACAGGTGTTTGTGGCTCAAAACGTAGACTTTTTTCATTACCGCCCGTAGTGTGTACACAATTTTTTGCCTTCCCCTGGAGACACCCCACTTCCTGGAGTGGGGTTTTCTCCCCACAGCGGGTCTAAAATGCCACTTACGGCCTGGAGTGACGCAAAGGCTAGTTACGGTACTGCTTCCATTTAACACCGTAGTCTAGTCGTCTCGTCGGGAATTTCCTACATAGTTACATCCTTCTGTAAGCGGACTAACGTTCAGATCTAATTTTAACCCGCCACGTGCTGCGAATCGGTAATGTTTACATCAAAAATGCCCGAAACAACGGCTTTGTTTGTGCCGATTCATGAAATCGTCACATAGAATTCTGCCTAGCTAGCACAACATGACATCGCTTGTCGCACGAGAGCATAACTTGTCACTCTAAGGCACGAACCGTAAATCGCATTTCGTTGGCAGCGCCATGGATTAGTACGAGATTTTCAAGTGTCTGCATGAAAATTGAGCCAAAGTTTTATTACAACTAAATTGTTGCGAAAAAAAAACGATCAATAAATACTAATAGGTAAACACTAAGAAAGTTCACAAGGCGCGGCGGAGGCGCCGCGGATCCAAGGCGGGCACGGCGGATCCGCAGGTCCTCCGCCGCGCCTTGAAAGAGTTCTTTGTGTTTATTGGGTTTTATCGTTTTTTTTCCACATCAATGTGGTTGTAATATGACTTTTGTTCAATTTTCATGCAGAAACTTGAAAATCTCGTACTTGCTCGTAGGTACCTACTAATTGTGGTCCATTTACGTTACACGGCGACATTTCAATCTCGCGGATTCCGCGCCGCCAACGAAATGCGATTTATAGTTCGTACCTTACGCTATATTGAATGGAAACAGCTGAGTAGTATTTGTCGCGCGCGTCACAGCTGTGCTAGAGGTACTCTTCTCTTCACTTTATTACGAAGCAAGAGTTAAATAGCAGCTAAGAATGCATCATGATTCCGAAACTCTTTCTTTATTCCCGGTGTCTATTCTCGGCGTTTTTGGCAGATTTTGATCTAATTTTAACCCACCACGTGCTGTCGAGTCAATGATCGTGTTGACAACAAACATGCTCCGGACAAAGTCTTTGTTTGCCTCGGAAATTTAAGTGTCGCTTACATGGTTTTCATTGTTCGCCAAATGTGCAACTTATACGATCTTTATTTGATCTTGATTAGTATTCTATATTTATAACAAAGATGTTGTATTTTGAGAACGCGTGTCAACTGCCAACGCTCTCACAAGAGGTAGTTTTACGCGGGCTAGGTTTCCGTAACTGAATGTTTGATAAAATATGCGCGTAATTTGCGTGCTCACGAGAGGTACTAAATAAAGCCATGATAACTGAGATCCAGTTTCCAATGCGATTCCAAATTCTGTTACTATTACTTGGATCTAAGCTTTATGCGTCCGGTACTAACTTCCATAACTGTGCGCTAATTTTGTCCTGTCCTGTACCTTTAGCACAACTGTGACCATTTGTGCAAACCCCGCTTGTCTGTGCTCTTCCAGGCTCGCCTTGCGCCTTAGCACAGCTAGCACCGCCCTAGTTACCTGTGACTGATCGCATCTACCTGAAAAACATGACTATTCCTTAAAAAAAAGCTAGTAGTATTCGAAATCCGGGACTATAAAGTGTAATTCCTGGACACGGGACAAGAACGGTAATCGACAATCCCGGATTTCCCGGACATCTGGCAACCCTAGTTGGATTTCTCTTGTATATCATTCCTTCTCTCGGTTCTTGATCTTCGTTCTACATCACCACCATCGGTTTTGCACGACTCCACGCCATTTAATTAATTGATTTACCCGTAAAACGAGCGTAAGTAGTATTTTAAGCCAATCGACTTGTTCCAAAGTGTCTTGGCTGGAGTCCAGAAAGTTCTTTGTTCGCGCGGACGATGATTTACTCGGCTTAATGCCTTGGATGTGGCGAGTGATCAGCTGTTTGTCAGGTGCACATGTCGGATTTAATTGAACACACCAGGTGATAAATTGCCTTTGTACTTGTAGTCTAGCAAGGGAGAGCACGTCTTCGATGACCGAAATTGTTTTATTTCCAAAGTAAACTTTTCTCCTTTATTTAACCCTTGAGAGGATTTTTCAAAAATATTTTCTTTGCCACCTATGTATGTGTCCTGTATCTCACTACAACAACTATGCAGCGTTCCTCTTTATCGTGTGTCAAAAACTATCCCTTTCTATGCAATATAGCGCGAAAGTGACAAATCATATAGCGTGACAAGCGAAATAGGAACTCGGAATCAGTTGGGCTGTACAAATGAAGCCACTGATAACTGACCACTGATTAGTTGTGACTTTTTCTGTTTTTGTACTTGCCGATTGTTCTGACACTTAGAGACCATTTACATATCTAAGAAAAAATGGTTTTAATTTTCATTTATTTTTTATTTTAACCCATACACTTAAAACGTTGCAATAAAGTTGACATTCGTTTACCAATGTACAGTTAACAGTGTGTTCGATTAACTACACTCATGCCAGTAGATCGGTAAAAATACCATTTTATTTAGTAGGCCGGTTCTTGTTGATGTTTCTTACAATGTGTTTGTAAACAAAAACAAATGTTTCGTATAACAGAACTGGAGATGGCTGAATAACATTTGTAAAACGTATAATAAAGTGTTGTTTACATACTGTTGACACTGTTGTTGCATTTACTCAATGTAACTGCTTCAAACAGACTTCAAAGAGGTAGTGATTACCAATTGTGGGTTGTCAACTCCTGTTTAAATATTGAATAAGTCGTGGTCACAGTTAAGTTTCTTGAAATAATTCCGTCCTTGTGAGGAAAATACTACCAAAATAACTTACTTTTCAGACGTAGCGATCAAGTCTCTCCAATGTGAGCGTACAGTCGCCATCAGATATATCTGAGTTGTCAGTGTACTCATAAATATCTGAACATGGCTCTATTTTCATAGCATTAGAGCCGTGTTCAGATATTTATGAGTACACTGACAGCTCAGATATATCTGATGGCGACTGTACGCTACTTGTCTCGATTTTGTGTGGTTACTTGCCTCGATCTACTTTTTAAGAATACATTCACATCTATTTAGAAGCAAGAAAGGTGTTTGTAAAAGTAATAGTAGGTACCTATAGAAACCTACTACTAGAATCTGTAAAAATATTTTTACTAAAAAAAGGCCCGACCGCGGTGCAATTTAAAAGTGCATAAAATCCGCCATTTTGTTTATTTTAACGAACTTCATATCTAGTGACACTCGCACCATCAAGACGAATCTAATGATGTATCATTTATCAAAATCGGTTGTGCCGTTGAGTAGTTACGACCGGACATAGGAACGGACATACATACATACATACAAGTCAAACACATAACCCTCCTTTGGGCTTCGCCGCAGTCGGGTAAAAAAAACGCCCCCACTATCGTTGTGTCATCATAACAAATAAATTACCCGGAGCACTCAAGCAGGAGTTAAACGATACGGTATTCAAAAACAAACTGAAGAAATTACTTCTTGATAAGGCCTACTATACTATTTAATTGATGAATGATGAGTCTTTGAATAACCAATGACTAGATAAAGCATCGTACTAATCACAATTTTAATTTTAATTAACAATTTGACAGTATGTAATATCACTATTATCATATTGAAATAAAAACGGATCACTCACGTCACGTTTATACAAAAGACGATAAGCTGCTAGACGTAGTAGTCGCCGGCGTTCGCGAACACTACTCATGATTAAGGGATTGCGCAATGCTCCCGAAACATGTCGAGTGGATGTCTCGTCTTGTGTATAACGTGAGTGATCCGTTTTTATTTCTATGTGTTCGAGTCTCACGGTGGTTTAACTAAAATCACTAATATCCATTGTTATTATTATTTTTAATCTAGTTTTAGTCTTATAACATGACATAAAATAAACAATTAATCAAACGTTTATATAATGATGATACATATATGATATATTTTTTTAGAGCTTTAATTGTAAAACTTATCTGTGTTCTCTATAAAACTAAATTACGTTGTTAGTATGTCAGGTAATAAGACATTGCAATGCCCTAGCAACCCTGCTAGGACATTGCAATGTCTTACATACTAACTCATGTTCATGTACCTACTTTACAAAATTTTAAGATCTACTGAACATGATCGCAATAATCGAATAAATGAATCTATATGTATACATGAGGCGAACCGTGATAGGGAAAAAGATACGAAAAAGAAGAAAAAAAGGAAGCGGTGTCTAATACAGCTTTTTTTTGTTATAATAAATGGGCTTCCTCTTGACTCTGATCATGCCTGATGGGAAGCATTGATGAAGCCTACGGCGAGTGGAACGAGCGGATCCAGAAAATACCTATGCATTCTGGTCCTAAGTCTCTGGCTTTATCCATATCAGCATATCAAACCTGTTCTTTTCTTTTCCAGGTGCCACAGCGCTGTGGTGCGCGGCCGGCGCCGGCCACCTAGGCATAGTGAAACGGCTGGTCCGTGCAGGCGCAAACGTCAACCATGCCACCAAGACATTGAGCACACCGCTCCGCGCAGCCTGCTTCGACGGCAGACTCGACATAGTCAAGTACCTAGTGCGGCACGGCGCAGATATACACAAGGCTAACAAGTACAACAACACCTGCCTCATGATCGCCGCGTATAAGGGACACTTGGATGTGGTGAGTGTATAACAGGCTTCGACGGCAGACTCGACATAGTCAAGTACCTAGTGCGGCACGGCGCAGATATACACAAGGCTAACAAGTACAACAACACCTGTCTCATGATCGCCGCGTATAAGGGACACTTGGATGTGGTGAGTAATTGGGCCCATGTTACCTGGGCCTAGGTTTTTTCGACTTATTCCTAATTGATGAAAATTTTGAAATTAAATTTTTTCGCTGTTTTTGAACCGATTAATGTCCAGTACTTTAGTATTGTTCAGTACTATTACTAGTGACTGCATCTCGGTTTCTAACTACTATACATTTTTATCTATCTCTTCTGTCCGTCCCTTTGGCATGATACACAGGGAATCCTAGTTAAAACATGGGGTAAACTGTTTAATTTTATGTTTTAAGCCTCATTTACACGATGCGAGAACTTGCATGCGAGTTGCGTTACATTGCGGGGTATTGAAGGGAAATGAATTCAGTTGATCAAACGAATACCGCAATAAAGTGAAACTTGTATGCAAGTTCTCTTCTCGCGTTGTATAAATGGGTCTTTAGTTGCCATCACTTATAATACGTAGTTTAATAAATTTATTCGTAATATTATTCTTATCCAGGTACAATTCCTACTAGACAGTGGAGCTAGAGTGGACGAGAGGGCGCTATGCGGCGCTACAGCATTACACTTCGCGGCAGAGTGCGGGCACGCGGCGGTTGTCTGCTCACTAATAGAACACAACGCAAAGATACTCACAAATGAACATGGTAACTACAATACATGACAATACTTTTTGATCATCTTTGGTTCGCACTGATTGGAATTTTCTCCCGGCGTCTGTGTTTTCGGTGACTGATGACATGATGTCTTAAGGCAAGCGTGAATAGGCATCTTCTAGGTTAGCGTACTCCTTCACTTTTCATTTGGTGAAACCAAGGTCAAACGCAAACACAACCATAAAAAGAAAAAAAAACATCTGTCTATATACTTCCCGCTGTTGGGAACAGGCTTACTCTCATTCATAAGAGTGAATGGGATGTAAGATCCACGCTGGGCCGGTGCGGGTTCGGGACTTCACATACACCTTTGAATTTCTTCGCAGATGTGCACGACGTTTTTCCATCGCTGAAAAACTAATGGCCAATATCAGATGATATTTCGTACATGAGTTCCGTAAAACTCATTGGTACGCAGGATTTTAACCCGAGTCCGAACTACTCGGCTACCATTACCATGCGCACGTTAAAATACTGAACATAAAAGCAATTACAAGGAGATATTGAGCAGATAGTGATTATTACTATAGGGTGATCTGTTTTAGATAACCCAAACGTTATCCGGAGAATTTAATTAAACAAAGTCTATTACTTTCTAGCCCACAATTTCTATGCTTTTTTTTTGAAACCTGACAAACTCGCAAGCCTTAATTGGGCGTGGCACAAGTCGTACCAGGTGAGGGCCGTGGCGTTCCCTGGGGTCGAACCAGGTCGCTGGCCGGGCCACCTTGGGGGGGCCGGGAGGCGCTTGGGGTCGAACCAAGTCGCCAGTCCCGGTCTCCTTTAGAGAGAGCGTCGGACTAGGTGGCGGCCATAGCGCCTGGGGTCGAACAATTTCTATGCAAAATGTCATGTAGATCTGTCGATACTGACCGAATGATTTCTTATTTTGGTAGTACTTCATTTTTAAACTTGGTTCCTTGATTAGGTATGACACCCCTTCAATGTGCGGCGGAACGAGCGAGGGCTTCCGTGGTGGAGCTACTGGCGGGGAGGCCGGAGGTGACGAGAGCCCAGGCGGTCGAGGCCTACGAACTGCTAGGGGCCTCCTTCGCCAACGACAAAGAATACTACTGCCTCAGGGTACGTATTGTTAAAGTTGGACTCTGTGTTTAACTATGGCCCCTCTACAATGTGTGGTGGAGCGCGCGCGAGCGTCCGTAGTGGAGCTACTGGCGGGGAGACCGGAGGTGACGAGAGCCCAGGCGGTCGAGGCCTACGAACTGCTAGGGGCCTCCTTCGCCAACGACAAAGAATACTACTGCCTGAGGGTACGTATTGTTAAAGTTGGACTCTGTGTTTAACTATGGCCCCTCTACAATGTGTGGTGGAGCGCGCGCGAGCGTCCGTAGTGGAGCTACTGGCGGGGAGACCGGAGGTGACGAGAGTCCAGGCGGTCGAGGCCTACGAACTGCTAGGGGCCTCCTTCGCCAACGACAAAGAATACTACTGCCTGAGGGTACGTATTGTTAAAGTTGGACTCTGTGTTTAACTATGGCCCCTCTACAATGTGTGGTGGAGCGCGCGCGAGCGTCCGTAGTGGAGCTACTGGCGGGGAGACCGGAGGTGACGAGAGTCCAGGCGGTCGAGGCCTACGAACTGCTAGGGGCCTCCTTCGCCAACGACAAAGAATACTACTGCCTGAGGGTACGTATTGTTAAAGTTGGACTCTGTGTTTAACTATGGCCCCTCTACAATGTGTGGTGGAGCGCGCGCGAGCGTCCGTAGTGGAGCTACTGGCGGGGAGGCCGGAGGTGACGAGAGTCCAGGCGGTCGAGGCCTACGAACTGCTAGGGGCCTCCTTCGCCAACGACAAGGAATACTACTGCCTCAGGGTACGTATTCTTAAAGTTAGACTCTGTATGTATGACCTTCTAAAATCCGTCTTGTCAATTTCGTGACAAACATTTTCACTGTATCACCTTGTATGGTAACGAACGACGTACGTGTATTTCAAACAAAAAAATTACCAGTGACATTTTGCCGACCGTCAATAAGAACTTGGTAACTTCTGGTATGAGAATCTCTTGAGAACGAGCCATATTTTCTCGATTTAGATTTTATAAATTTCAAATCTATTCCGGCAAGAAGCGTTTTTTCATATATCTCTTAAACCTTAAACGCTTCATACTGTGGGGTTGGGGGAAGTGAAGATAATATTTTTCTTTTATAATATCTTTTATTATGACTGCTCGCTGTACGTTCAACTTAAGACTAAACAAACTACTAGAAATTAGAGCGAGACAAACTGCATTCCTTTAATTCAAACTATCCAATTATTCTTTACAAGCTGCCAGTCCGTCTCGGAAATACTGTGGAGGTCGCATAGCAATATGCAACCTTCACAATACACACGTTTTCATAAAAGGTATTCTGTGGCAGATGGCGTATCAGTACCTCCGCAGAGCGATGGCGATGCGTTACGACACACGATACGGGCAACTGCTCAAACAACCCGCGGATCCAATACCGGCGTATGATAATTGGAAAGAGAGCACTACATTACAGGTACTGTGACGTAACTATTTTTTGTCGTCTGTCTCTTATGTTGTGTACTGTAGTGCCCTATTATGGTAGAGTTATCACCGACGTATAGTATACAAGGTGGCCCATTTAGATCAGTGTGTGTATGGGATAGTCTGAAACTATAAGACATACGAAGATCTGTTCTTAGGAACCATGTCATCGATTTTAGGGGCAAGAAACGTTTTTCTTGTCACTAAAATTGATGAGATGGTTCCTAAGAACAGATCTTCGTATGTCTTATAGTGTCAGACTTTCCCATACTGACCGATTTAAATGGGCCACCCGGTATATACATCTATTTCTAGCAAGGAAGTATGTGTGAGAGGGACCAATGCGTTGGTAATACGATGGAATTAGAACTTTGTTTTTACCTACCTGCATACGTACTTTAGTCTTTGCCTTTAATTATATGTATGAAACTGTCCATTTCCATATTGGTGTGCTTATATTTGGCCTGAGTCGCTACAGATTCAATGATGTTACAACACTTATTATTGTCTATATACTTATACTCGTAATTAAATTGTAGCAAGACTATTTTGTGCGCATAACGCAAAATTTACCGGACCGATATCGATGAAGTTTGGCGTATAGGTCGATTATGATCCTGACTCAAATATAGGGTACTTTTTACCCGATCAAGTAAAAAAGAGATAATTTAAAGAAGAGCGAATTTGCGGACACCTTCTAGTAGGTAGTAAATAAGCAGTTTAAGTGAAAACAAACCAATCGCTATTGGCATTCTGGGATTACTCTAACTGGCGCAGTCGGTAGGACTTTAAATCTCATTGAATCAAATATCTAACGATACATTTTCCGTTACAGGAAGTTGAACGCTTGCACGGTAACGCCCACGGCTTGCACATGGAAGGGTTGGCGGTTCGCGAACGGGTGTTAGGCCGGAAATGTCCGGACTTACCCCACCCTATAGTGTTTCGGGGAGCCGTGTTCGCAGACGAGGCGAGGTTTGACCGCTGCCTTGCACTGTGGCGTCACGCGCTGCTACTAAGACAGTATAACTCGGTCAGTGTCATTTTTAAGATTTTTGGTCAGGAATGTCCGGACTTAACAGCATAAATCGGTCAGTGTTACTTCTATAGGAGGTGGAACTTGTAAGGAACGTAGCCTGTTCGCAATCCTAGGCTACCGTTGCTCGGACTTGCCCCACTGTCAATAATGATTAGGTACTCAATTGGCGCAGTCGGTAGGATCTGCTGCGAAAAATCGAATTTCATTTTTTACCCGACTGCGGCGAAGCCCAAAGGAGGGTTATGTGTTTGACCTGTATGTATGTATGTCCGTTCCTGTGTCCGCTCGTAACTACTCAACGGCACATCCGATTTTGATAAATGATACATCATTAGATTCGTCTTGATGGTGCGAGTGTCACTGGGTATGAAGTTCGTTAAAATAAACAAAATGGCGGATTTTATGCAATTTCAAAGTGCACCGCGGTCGGGTTTTTTTTAGTAAAAATGTGGTTATTTCTTAAGATTCTTATGACCCAATGCAATATGACTTTAGGTGATATAGCTATTTAAATAAAATGTGTTACATTTTGTGGTACGTATATAGCGGTATATCGTTGTTGATGAAGTTTTCTCTTTTCGCAGGTGTCAGTGGTAAAAGACTTGCTCAGATTTGCTCAAGTGTTCTCACAGATGATCCACATTGGAATTGAACTACACCTAGATCAGGTAAAGTGCTATTTTGTAACTCATTACTAAAGTATTTTGTAACTAATTTAGCAATAGGTATTATATGCGTGATCGTGACCGAGTGTGTTACGCCTGGCTTATCGACGAATGTATGGAATGTATGAATGACACGAAGGTAACAAAGTAAAATATAAAATAAAATCAATTAACCCTCCGCAACCAGACAAAAAAATTAACAATACCCCAGAAACTGACAGCCCGCTAGGTGGGTTTGTGAGGCCTATAATGTGCAACGCAAAATTGGCCGGCATCTGAGCAAAAGTTACGAGCGCCGAGTGGGTTGTTGATCGTGAAAGTGTTAAAGAGATGAATTAAACTAGGGATGTAACGATACACAGTTTTGCCGATACGATACCGATACCGATATATAGTAGTTAATATCGGCGATACCGATACCGATACCGATATCTTAGCTAAATAATGAAGTATGAATTTCAGATATTTTTATGTCCTTATTATAACTAATGGCAATGACTACTGGTTAAATTTGCCAGAGAGTCAACCTTGAAAGTGTAAAGTAAAAATAATAAATTGTCAACTCAAAATTCTTTTTTTTTATTAAGAACCAAAGATTTAATTAACATAGTAATTATCATTGCACAAGGTAATAGAATAGACCAATACATAAATTAAGTCAGAAATTGAAATTACTTTTTGCAGATTTTTTTTCATACAGCAAATTCTTCAAATATCGGTTGTATAATATCGGCGATACCGATATATCAGTATCGGTATCGGTATCGTTACATCCCTAAATTAAACCAATTTAGTGGTCATATCCTCCTAAGGCCCAAAGCAAAATAACGCTCATAGTGACTGTGAACCAGCAGTACTAATGTTTTATACTAATTCAAACCCAAGTAACGGGTGTCCCAAAAAGGACACAAGATTTAAATTTGCCGCCATTTTTGTATTTTAGTGCTGGCAACCCTAAAAAAAAACTATTTCACAGCTGAATGTTTAGGGTTTGTAAAACTGGCCGGTTATACGAAACATCAACGCGTTTTTTATTATTGAACAATATTTCAAAAGTAATGAAAGTTTGGCGGGTACGGTTCAAAACTTTTCAAACAAAATCATCTTTAGCGACGAAGCACATTTTCATCTCGATGGCTTTGTTAATCGTCAGAATTGTCGCATTTGGGGCTCAGGGAACCCACATGTGATTGTTCAAAAACAAATGCATCCAAAACGGGTCACTGTTTGGTGCGGATTTTGGGCTGGAGGCATTATTGGACTATATTTTTTTCAAAATGAGGCCGGTCAAGCAGTTACTGTTAATGGAGCTCGATATCGCGACATGATCACAAGGTTTTTTCTAGCCGAATTAGAGGATATCGATGTGGAAGCAATGTGGTTTTAACAAGACGAGGCCACTTGCCACACAGCCAGAGAAACGATGCAATTACTGCATGAAACATTTCCTAGTCGTGTGATCTCTTGATTCGGTGATCAGAATTAGCCCCCTAGATCTTGCGATTTAACGCCTTTAGACTTCTTTTTATGGGGTTATTTAAAGTCTAAAGTCTATGCCAATAAGCCCACAACCACTCATGCTTTAAAAGAGGAAATTCGACGCTGCATCGCAGAAATTCAGCCGCATATATACAAAATGGTCATAGAAAATTTTGACAAAAGAGTGCGTATGTGCCAGCAAAGCCTAGAAGGTAGTGTCCGACCGAAGATTCGGTTTCGGTTTCGGTTTCGGCCAGTTTCGGCCAAAAATCATGTTTCGGCCAGAGTTTCGGTTTCGGCCAAAAAGCAGCCGAACCTTTCGGCCGGGCCGAAACTTACAACATCGTACTTTCGGGTCGCGTTCGTGTAACGTAGGGTGCGCTCGGCACGGCTGACAATATGGCGTCGCTCGCCTAACTCCGCCGGCCACTGAATCAGCGCTCTTTGCTCGTGTAGTGACAGTGACGCTTGTGTTTGTTCCCCGAATAATCATCCTCCTGCCCTTATCCCATTTAATTGGGGTCGCCGCAGCATGTTTTTTTCCTTCCATACCTCTCTCGTCATCTCGTCACTCACTTCCTTTCTATTCATATCGTCTCTCACGCAGTCCATCCACATTCATACTTTATACCCTTCTAGTCAGATGGTTATCATCCCTCCGCATAACATGTCCATACCACCGTAGTCGATTTGCCATTATAGCATTTCTTTTAATTTAATATAGACATGTATGATATTATGGGTTGGGTCCGGAACGCCTTACTTGCATTTAGCCTTAGAGAGCAGAGCACCTTAGTTGTATTTTTGTCCGGGGAGTAAAATGTCTTAGTCTGTAAAACGCCCTCATTGTTATAAGACATAGTAGACTGAATGACTTGACTGCAAAACGTCTTAACGTCATAATGTTTTAATAGGTATATGGTCTGAATAATCTTTACGTCCCATTTTGTAGAATGTCTTTATAGTATAAAGACTATGTAGTTAAATCGTAAAGTATAAAAAATGTCTTAAGTAGCAATTTGTCCAGGTTGAATAATGACATAACATTATTTTATTATGACCTTCATAGTACTTCAAATTCGATTACAGGCCACTTATATTGATAATTAAGCAGATATTAATGTTAATCTGCAGTTACTCATTTTACATGAATATAACGTAGTCATTTAGCAATAATGACGTTTCATCCACTTCCTCATTTTATAACTAAGACATTAAACAAACAAGATCTTTTGATTACGTAGTCCTCATCACAAGCAAGACTTTATACAATTGAGACATTCTGCCAACTTGTGCATTTCACGACCTAGGCGTTTTGCTCCCTAAGTCTTCTTGAAACTTGGGCCATTTTGTAATCATGGGATTAGATAAACAAGTCATTTTGCATACTTGGCCAGTGTACAACTGAGACGTTTGGAATACCAAGGCTAAATGCAAGTAAGGCGTTCCGGACCCAACCCGATATTATGATTATCATATTTTAATAATAAACTTTTTTTTTATTATATACCATTTACTATTACCAATTCGCTGTCTCAGTATTACAGTTAATGTAACATTTAACATTTTTCACTTTTTAGGGAAGTTAAATTTAACCCACTGTCACTATAGCAATGTTGAAATTTCATTCGATAAAATTTGAACGTAATATTAGGCCGGCGAGATGTTTCATTAATCTAGTATTTGGAAAGAACAGCCCACTGACATTTTTATTCAACGTTTTAATCACGTTTATAAAAGGTTCGGTTTCGGTTTCGGCCGAAACTAAAATCAAACCGAACCTTCAGTTTCGGTTTCGGTTTCGGCAAAAAAACATGTTTCGGTCGGACACTACTAGAAGGGCATTTGCCTGACGTATTATTATACAAATAACCCAATTTTATGTTTTTCAAGATTTTATATACAAACATATAGTAACGAAAAAAAAAATGTGTTTTTCATCAATTTCAAATCTTGCGTCCTTTTTGGGACACCCTTTATTTAAGACACTTTTTAATTTAATTTTACTTGTATGCATAGTACCGATAATTTTTCAACGTGTTTGTAATCAATGTTTTGATAGCTTATTGGGCAATTGATTTAGAAGGCCATGGACTTTCTTTAAGTCTTGAATTATATTCAATAAAAGTCCTATTGGTAGGACCATGGTACGCTAGGACTACGCAACAGTTGAAGGAGCTGGATCTGAATAACAATGTTAATCATTCCTACAGGTAGGACCTTGGGCCTTAGGAGGATATGTGGGTGGTTGCACATTTTTAATCTAATATTTCTTTATTCAGGTTTGCTACGTTTTAGAAGCATGCGCAGAGGAGCTAAGGCGAGGCACAACAAGACTGGAGACGCATCAGCCGAACCACGACCCGGAATCGTTGATAGTGAGTCCTCTGCCCTGTGCGCTGTGTCACGTTTCCATGCCATTTGTGTCTGTTGTAGCTGGGAAGAGCAGCCAAATCACTTAAAAATCGCTCATTTTGAAATTTCAAGCAGCATTCTAAGACGCAATAGTGGATTGAGTCACAGGGGAGCAAAATTATGTATTTACGGCGAGGGCGTATATTGAATCCTGAACGAAGCGAAGAATTGTACAATAGAATACCGAGCGTAGCGAGATATTCTAAAGTATAATCCGTAGCGTAGTGAGGGATTCAAGTGTTAACGCCCGTGGTGAAAATAATTTTGCTACCATGTGACACATACTGCTTTCACACCGACTATGAGAAACATTCAAATACAAACGCTACCTACCAAAATTACGAGATATATAGTTAATCAAAGAGCACCACACATTATTATTAAAAATGAAATGTTAAATTGTTAAATTTATAGTCTATTATTATTTTACAAATTGATTATTATTTTTTACGGACGAGACGAAAATACCACTTCCATATTATATTTATGGCCTTGTGATATGGGTCATTCCTTATTATACCACCCTTTATGTCATAAAGGGTGGTATTTATGTTTAATATACTAATAAAGCTGTCTATGGTTACAATGAGGGCTATCGCGAATGAATTTCGCCGCTGGAGGCGCTAGTGTAGCGTGTGGTCTCCGAAATGTCTACACGGGTTTATTTGTTATGAGAATAATGGTAATCAATATTTTGCAATATCTGAGATTTTAATGCAAATATGAGTTACGGGTCAACGAATGTCAGTGCTATTGAGACAGTTTCATCATTCGGAAACTCATGTCCTCTTTATTTCCGAAGTAAACGCAATACTTCAGCACCGATATTTTTACCCGACTGCGGCGAAGCCCAAAGGAGGGTTATGTGTTTGGCCTGTATGTAAGTATGTATGTATGTATGTATGTCCGTTCCTGTGTCCGCTCGTAACTACTCAACGACACATCCGATTTTGATAAATGATACATCATTAGATTCGTCTTGATGGTGCGAGTGTCACTGGACATGAAGTTCGTTAAAATAAACAATATGGCAGATTTAATGCAGTTTCAAAGTGCACCGCGGTCGGGTTTTTTTTTATAAAAATGTGGTTATTAAGGTACGGTTTTAAGACATTAAAATACGATTGAAATGTAAACATCATTTTCACGCCCGTAATAACAAACGGACAGCTATATTTCAGAACCGTAATCGACAGTGGCGCCAACTGGTGAGCACAAAAACGGTAGCCCTCATTCCTTAGTGATGTGCTTAATCGATGACATTGCATTTTCTATATTGTGTTTTTCGAATGTGGATTTTATAAATACGGTAAGGCTTACGGGCCTGCCCACATGTCCACGGTACGGCGGCGTCGACGTGAAATGATGCTAAATATAAGTGATTTGTATGCTCTTTCACAGCAAAGTTGATGAATAGAATAGAGTTTCCTTATGTTGTACAGTTATTTAGATTAGAAATCGTTGGTTAACTAGTGTATGTACTTGTACTTATCGTTTTCAGTAAATGCATGGTACTATGAATTAAAAACGACACTCTTTAGCACTAGATAAACATAGTCTGGTTGTTTGGCAACACAACTCAATGGTTTAATTGTAAATGTAACTCGTTGAATGTTGATAACTCGTGGTTAAACATGTGGCTTGCATGTTGTAGCATAGATAATTGTGAATTATAAAGTATTTCAGACTAACAATATTTCAGTTCCGCTATGAAATAAATATACATGCCAAAAAACTCAATGACTAATGAAATTAAAATCGACCAATTGAGTTCACTAATTAACAAAACCAATGTTGTAAAAGTCTGATTCAATAATGAATAATTTAAAGTACATTTCAGTATTTTTTAAATAATTAAACCGTATTACATTTATTTGGCGATAGTTCTCAAAATATTACGAATTTAGAGTCTTGAAAAAAACTGGGAATAATCGATTCAAAATATGTCCATCCCCATATCAGTGTTCCCTATCGTTAGGAAGTTGGCACGTATGCATAATATGACACCGCATGTACTAACTGGCCTGAGTGTACAGTCGGCCGCACTCGTAACTCAGGACCTGTGCCGCGGGCACGTTTTGCAGGAGGAGTATGAGAGCAACGTGCGGACCGCACTGTACCTGGTCGCTGTAGCCGCGAGGCTGTTGGAGAATGAGGGTAACTCTGAGGTTAGTTATTCAATTATTAATATAATATTGTTTTCGGTTCCTGTGATTATCATTCATTGTAATAAACAGAGATCGGACAAATTTGCGTTAATAAATAAAATAAAAATAAAATAAAAAGCCTTTTATTTCTTGCTACATAAAATAGACACAAATTTAAATATGTAAAATAGTATTAGTCTGCAAGAACCCCTCCGCAGGTGAAGGCCTCCTCCAAAGAAGCCCATTTGTCTCTGTCCTGGGCTGTTTGCATCCAGCTTGCACCAGCTGTTTTAATGATGTCGTCTGACCATCTAGTAAGCGGTCTTCCTCTGTAGCGATTCCCACTGGGGCCTTTCCACAAGGTCACACGTTTGGCCCAACGTTCGTCGCTCAGTCGCATTTGCGTTATCGCTCGTAAATACTGATTATTTTCTTTAATAAATGTACATTGACACCTGAAAACAACTATGCACCATCGCGCAAACAGAACAAACGCAAACGGGAAGATGATTTTGCGCAATTTCGAGAAGATATAACAAATATGATGTCTTCAATGATGGCAAAACAGCTTGTTGAAATTAGAAAGAACACAAATATGTTAAACGAAATTAGACAAACAAACCAGAGCATTGAGGACTCCATGTCCTTCCTGGCCGCGCAATATGAAGAATCTAGGAAAAAAATTGAAAAATTGGAAGCAGCGGCCGTGGAGGACAGAAAATATATTGCCACATTAGAAAGCAAAATTTTGGACATCCAACGAGATTCCAGAAAAACTAATATTGAGATTAAGAACGTCCCGGTGCAGAAGAGCGAAACCAAGGATAACTTAGTCAGCATGGCCACACACCTTGGCAACACGATTTCGTGCTCTATAAAGACGTCGGACATCAAAGACATATATAGGCTGAAAAATAACAAAGACAACACTAAACCATCAACTGTTGTTATTGAGACAAACTCTACGTTATTAAAAAACGAATTACTTAAACAATGCAAAGCATACAACATGAAAAAACAAGGAAACCTTTGTGCCAAACACCTCGGCCTACAAACGAGCCCCGACACCCCCATCTTTGTCGCAGAGCAGCTGACCCCGCAGGCCGCTCGCCTGCATTTCCTGGCAAGGGAACTAAAAAAGGCCAAAATTTACAAGCACTGCTGGACGAGCTATGGAAGGGTCTATCTTAGGAAAAACGACAACTCACAGATTATTCCAGTTACCAGTGAATCGCAGATACAACGACTAAGTAATGAACGTCTCCGGATGCAAGACAATAGCAGCTCGCAGGACTACGTAAATACTACTCAAGCCAGTGTCGATTCTGCGGTTAGTGCCATAGATGAATGACTCTTTATCCTAGCTGTTTTATGTGTCCCTAGTCAATACGGCAAGTATAAACTTTATAAACTTATATGGCTAAGTCACTGCCCGTGCCGTACCTATATTGTAACATTTGTAACTCTAAACCTTAACTCTACTCTGCTGCAACACGTAACCATAATCAACTTATGCGCGCCTAGTAACATACGACCGGCATGCGCGTTGCTACTGTTGCCACAATTTAGTAACTCCTCACCCCAATGCACCACTGCCCTTGTTTTATGTCATCCTAGTAACAGCAGTCCAGATTACTCACAAGAAACATTATTATTTGTCAACTTAATAGCTATGTTTGACCTTTACGCGCTATGCGCCCCTGGTAACTATAAATATATTTACTTCGTCATAAAATTGTTAGCTAAGTTTCTTATGATTAGTGTAAGGACAACCCGCCCCGGGTTATGCTCTCCTAGTAGCCCGACCGTCAGCCCTCGAGTATACACATTCCAGCTGCACTACTATCACACACTTAACATCCAAATAAAATGTATCTGCACAGTATATAAAAAACTTCACCTAGACTTCACAAAGCACACAAAAAACATATTAAATAACCTGATATCACTTAGTATGTTATTGTCTATTTTTACACCTTCACACTTCACTAAATATGCACTAAAGTCGTCCAAACAAAACAGAATAAAAACTTTTCCCCAATTTAGCTACAACTTGCAACAAACTGCAACACTTAATAATGGCTAGTCAACTTACGATTCTTGAAGAAATTGACGACCTTGAAATTGCTCAAACCTTTGTATGTGACCCTCAAGACCTCTACAAACATATACCTAAAGCTAAGAACAACTTCACTGTTATATCGCAGAATATCCGGAGTATCTATTGCAACTTCGCAGACCTCCAAATAACACTCTCGATGCTAAACTTTGTGCCAGATATATTGATTCTTACAGAGTGTCGTCTAAACTTGACTAAGGCAATTCCCCAAGTGCACGGCTATTCATCAATACTTACAACTAATAACCTCAACCAGAACGATGGAGTAGTTGTATACGCCAAAAATTACTTGGACGCCACTCTGGAGGAAGTAATACTAGTCGATGCATCTTGCATACAAATAACGCTGCTCAACATAATTATACTAGGTATATACCGCTCCCCATCTAACCCTAATGCACTGAATTTTATAAACTCACTAAATCAAAAACTAGACTCTATAAAGCAAGCGAATACTGTCATAATTGCCGGGGACATAAACATAAATTTACTTTCTAGGCAACAAGAGCAAACACATGAATCCACAAACAGACAAACCTATCTTAATATGCTTAGTATCCATGGAATCTTACCCGGTCTTCTTAGACCTACCAGAGAGGGCAACTGTCTAGATCACTTCATGTTAAAACTGAATAGGAAGAACACAACTGCATATACAGCTGTACTAAATACCTCTATAACGGATCATCAAACTACGCTTCTAGTTTTAAATTATCAACAAAGTTCATTTACGGATTCAAAAAGTACTGATGTGATTAATTACGACATAGCAGTTACTAAGCTGTTAGGAAAAAACCTAGAAGCTCTACTATTTTGTAATGACCCCAGCCAAGTCATTGAGCAACTAATATACAAACTACAAGAGGCAATTAGTGAGAGTAAATCCGTAAAAATAATACCTAGGAGTCGTCGAATTATCAAGCCATGGATAACCCCGGGTATTCTGCGTTGCATAAAAAATAGAAATAAAATGCAACTAAAAATTAAATCTGATCCGGAAAACGAGGTACTGAGGACCACATACAAAAGATATCGGAACTTCGTCAATAGTTTAATCAAAAAACTAAAACGCAAATATGACCGGCAACTGCTAGAAAAAACTGAAAAAAACTCTAAGGCCCTATGGACCACAATTAAATCTATTACTAGCTACAAAGGCACAAAAACTACTAACACTGATTTACTTAAATACAAAATAACCCCCGCTGATTCAGTTAACCAAACGAACGAATTTTTCACCAACATTGGCAAAAATCTTGCTGCGGTTATCACTTCCCAACGAAATAACATTGAGACAAACACTTGCTCTACCAAATCTTTTATAATCTCCCCCTGTTCCTCATTTGTGCTTTTAGACACGGATCCTCAGGAAGTGGCCAGTGTTTTGATGTCATTAAAATCTAACAGTGCGCCTGGGTATGATAATATTCCTACTGGTTTTCTTAAGCTATGCAAAACAATAATTTCGCCTGTAATTAGTCACCTGGCCAATCTATGTTTTGCTCAAGGGACATTCCCATCTTTGCTTAAGAAATCCATAATAACGCCTGTTTACAAGAGTGGGGATAAAACTGATCCAAATAACTACAGACCAATCTCGGTACTGACTACAATCTCTAAAATATTAGAAAAATTAATTAACAACAGACTAACAAAGTATTTGAATAAATTTAATCTGCTCTCCAAGTCACAATATGGGTTTAGACACGGTAAATCAACTGAGGACGCAGTACTAAACCTTACATCTTTAGTTAGTAAATCTATAGACAATGGAAATAAATGTCTAGCGGTCTTTCTCGACTTAAAAAAAGCTTTTGACACAGTCTCTATCCCGACTCTTGTAAACAAGCTTGAAAAAATTGGAATTAGGGGTAAACCGTTGGAATTACTAAGAGATTACTTGTCAGATCGCAACCAGAGGGTCAAGATTGGCAATTATACCAGCTCAGACTGTGAGGTCTCATTTGGAATACCGCAGGGAAGTGTGCTGGGCCCAACCCTATTTCTCGTGTATATCAATGACCTCACTGGGATTAACTTACAAGATGGACACGTCATTTCATATGCCGATGACACAGTGGCTATATTCACGGGCAAGTGCTGGAAGTCAGTATACAGATCAGCAGAGAAAGGCCTACGTAGGGTTAACAGCTGGTTAATTGCCAACTTACTCACTCTCAATACTGGAAAAACAAATTACATCTGCTTCTCCAAAACTAACATCACACAACCCCCAAGCGACCTTACCCTCACAATCCATAACTGTGATCCCACGTTCACTCACTGTGATTGTACGTCACTTGCAAAAGTATTCTCAACCAAGTATCTCGGGGTGATTATCGATCAGCGACTGTCCTGGCACCCCCATGTAGATCATATAAATAATAGAATACGAAAACTAATTTGGATATTTAAAATACTTAGGCACATCACCACAACAGCTTTACTAAACCGAATTTACATTGCTTTAGCAGAATCAATTATGACCTACTGTATTACTGCATGGGGCGGTGCAACTAAAACTAAGTTTCTTGAAGTTGAACGAGGGCAGAGATGTCTGCTAAAAACAATGCTCTTCAAGCCATATCGTTATCCCACAACTGATCTCTATAAAGATTGTAAGCTCTTAAGTATGCGTAAACTGTACATCACGTCGGCAGTCTTAAGACTACACAAAAACTTGACGTACAGACCCGAGACCCAACGGCGTAGAAGAGCAATTGTGGCGGCACCTGTGCCCTCGAGTAACTCTGTCTTTGCACGGCGCCAGTTCGAAGTACAATCTGCGCATATGTATAATAAAATAAATAGGCTAATACAGATTTACTCCTTGCGTCCGTATGACTGCAAAAAACTATTAATAGAATGGGTAACTAGACTTGACTACAATGAAACAGAAGAACTTTTGTTTCAGGGAGGTAATAGACATTAATAATTCGTCTTTGTACATATCCTGAGCTTCCTACATTGTTTAAGTTTGATTTTAAGTGTGCAATAAGGTGTTTACATACATACATACTTATACTAACTAAAGTAAGAAACGTAAATGTTGATAATTAATAAACCATTTGTACAAATAATAGTAAATAGGGTGACTTGTAAAATGCACAGACACACACACACACACACACACACACACACACACACACACACACACACACACACACACACACACACACCGCTTTAGCTTAAACTTTTAGCTTATAGTAATATAGTTAATTAAAGCTACTTAAATAAGTAATCAATTAATTTAAAGAAATAAAATAAATAATTAGAGTAAGCGAAAATTGTACCCCGTTGGGAAGAGCGAGTCCGCCTGACACAGGTGCATAAACACCTACTAGGAGGACTCCACAAATCTATTTTGTACCATGTTTACTTTAAACGAAATAAACATTTTCATTTTTCATTTTTCATTGTAACAAACCTGTGTATTTTTGAGTATCAAAATTAAATCTCAGGTAAGAAATAAATTAAACTATTAATTATTTGATTATATTTTTGAGTTATGTCCACAATTTTTAGAAGCAATGACGCAAATTTGTCCGATCTCTGGTAATAAAACCACTTTAACGCATACACGCGATTTAATCCGTTTAGTTTGTTTTAATACGTTCAATGATGGCTGTAATTGAAAGCTATAACCCATTATTTGGATCGAAGTGGGATAAACTTTCTATATACCTTTCTTGGATGTGTTTTACCAAAAACCTGGTTGAAATCTGTCCAGTCGTGATGTGGTCACAAACTTCCATTTAGAGACCTGCAAGTAAACTAATAATTCAGACATTATATGTTTATATTTAGATATAACCGTAAAACGAACACTGCTCACACGAACACGGATCACAGCGGTCTATACTTATGAAAGACTTTCAAATGGGTTCCTTCTATTTGGCATACGTTTTATTTTTCCGAAAGTATTGTTAGCCCTAATTTAATTTCGCATAATCTTTCTCCAGCTTAAACAGAAAATCTTTTATGTCAGTCACTTAGAATAGATAAGGTTAGGTTTCTTTTATAATTATTCTAAAAAGTCAATGGTATCTGTATAATAACAATTATGCGTAATGATTATTCTGACGAATAGAACATTCGGACCAATAAAATTATGCTAAAACAAGATCCCTTTCAAATATATGAGTGAATTTGTTCAGGAAACGACAAGCGAAGTGAGACGAGCGATATTCAGCCTTCGAGACGCGAAACTGCGATCGGGACAGACGCTCCTACATCTCGCTGCAGATAGAAGGACGCCTGTGGATGACTTCCATACTAGCGACGTGTGCCAGTGAGTTGAATCACCTTTGTTATAGGGAACGTGCACGACGAAGGTGCTGCCAACTGGTGCCGCAAATCTAAATCATATCATCTCATGCTGCGGCCACATTGACGAAAACGCCGTTAATAACGTTAATTTATCGCGATGAAGGACGATTAACGTCAGTGTAGCTACGACTTACTATATGGGCATTTTTATTTTAAAATCTACGGCTAGGCGAAACTTAAGCTTTGTTCAAATACCGTCTAACCTGTCAGTCCGTGACGAAATGTATGGAGTTTGACACTAATCGTCAGTTCTGTGACGACCTGCTAACTGTCAGTTAAGAACGCACTTTAAATAAAAAAGCCCATATTTGACATTGACACTTACATATTAGCATTGACATTGAAAGCTTGATTTGACAGGGGCGATAGTTTCCTTTATTGTCCGCCCGTGTCTCTTTGTCGTTTAGTGCTGCCACCTATAGTTCGTGCACGTGCCCTATACTCCTCGCGCCGAATCATGATCCCTATGACAGTTCACTCTTTCCACTTGTATTTGTACACCTGATTCCGAAAATGATAAACAAGACTTATTTGTTTCATATTATAATTACTGAAATTTGATTTTATATGTAAATGTACGTGCTATACTTCCGAATAATGTCTGCAAACCGTTTAAAAATTACAGCGACATCATTACAAAAGTATGGAGAAAGAACTGTCATAGGGATCATGATTCGGCGCGAGGAGTATAATGTATAAAGACAGACAAGTACAGTAAACGGCCATAAAGAATGCACATCGATCTTTGGAAAGAGGCAATCGGCTAATTTCGACTTCGTATAGCGATATCTGTGTCGCACACACCATGACGTTTGTTTTCTCAGTCGTGGTTCAAATGCGACAGAGTGCAGTCGCATATCCAAGTCAATATATATATAGAGTTGCTAAAACTTTTACAAAATTAAATTTGTACTATGGTATCTATAGGAAAAGAAGGTAAGCCGTTACTTACTACGTTACGCCAATCACGCGAAATTATCTACAATATTTATAAATATGTATTTTGTAACTGAAGCCGACCAGTTTAAAAAACGTGAGGATGTTATTGTAAGTAATATTTTAAGAAGGTTCAACGGAGAGTTGCAGATGCCACTGGAATTTCAAGAAGAACTTTGAACAATTTATTAAACGAAGTCGGCACTGGCACTGATACACATTCTAGTGGACCAAAGTTCAGTTGTCCGAAAAATGGGTGACCAAAAAAACAATTTCGTTTAGATATGGACGATTTTGATTATGATGTTGTTCGAAGAACGGTGTACGATTTTCTTCTGCGTTACAAAGAACTGCCGACAGTAAAATCATTAAAAGCTAAATTATCTGTTTTACAGCTCTATATATTCCACGTGAAATCAAAACAAAAAAACCGGTCAAGTGCGAGTCGGACTCGCGCACCGAGGGTTCCGTATAAACTAATAAGTAGACCAACCTTACGACTAACAACAACCCTGCCTTAAACCCGCTTTAGCTCTATTCAACCAGGAAAAATCTTAACAGCGCGATGCAGCGTATGCTACAGCGACATCTGTTGATACTAAATAGCGCGTAAATTTTACTTGTAATTTAAATTTAAACGTTACTTTTTGTTATTGGCTGATTGAAATAATTGTTTGTCAACTAACTTAGTTCTCATGTGTCATTTTTAGCCACAAGCTACCTTATTTTAGATTTGTGTCCCTAAATGGCGCTAGTGGTATTTCATTTTTATGGTATTTACTAGTGTCAAATTTCCTAACATACCTACTCCTATTATAGAGTTTTTAATAATTATTGTTACTTTATGTTTTTTTCCCGATTCCTGATGAGTGATCATTGTATTTAATAGACATTTTTTATATAATCTGAAATAAATCATCGCTTAGTTTTGCTACTCTCCGCTAGATGGCTCTCGTAGGGAGGGTAGAACTAATATGTTAAGATTTTTGTAAATTTTTAAAAAGTATTCAAGTTAGGAAGAGAAAATATAACGGTCTTCCTAATAATAATAATAATCCTAATAAGTAGATACATGAATAGTTCAAGAAAAACTGTATGGTGATTAGTTTAGTAGGAGCAAATAAGTATGTGTTATGATTTTGCAAATTTCTCAAAAACGGTGCAAGTGAGGAAAACCGTTATATTTTTCCTGTAATATTTAGGACGACATTAATAATTGGTAATTATGACACATTTTTCTGATCAGTAACTTCGGAGATAATAGGGGGGGAATGGTATTTTCTTAAACTTTTTTCGCCATAAATCAAAAACTATTTATTTAAGAAAAAAAATAAAAATGGTATTTTAATCTACAAATTAAGCTCTTTCATTTGATACCCCACTCGATATATAAGCCCTACTTTCAATTTTGAAAATCCCATTACGGAGCCCTTTAAAAAAAAAGTATAAAAGGTACAAGATTTTTTTTATGTCCAATAAGCTCGGGTTAGCTACTTTTAACACTATTCCAAATTTCAAACCGATAGCAGCAGTAGTTCCTGAGATATCTGGCTGTGACAGACGGACAGACAGACAGACAGACAGACAGACAGACAGACAGACAGACAGACAGACAGACAGACAGAGTCGCACCATAAGGGTTCCTTTTTTACCATTTTGGTACGGAACCCTAACAACAATAAAGTACTTAGTTCTAAATTCAAATTCTGATGAACGATTAATCTAATATTTGATGTACAGTCAAGGAATTTAATTTCCTACCCTTTTCATTGAAATGTTGTTAAGCATTCACAATGCATTAAGGTCGAAATTTCTATTTCAGTAATAGTATTTAAATGTCAATACGTATTATTTGTCACTGCATATTAAAGATAACCTCTTTGCGAAGTCATTTGCTCATCTAATTACGAATACGTGTCAGTTGGTGTCAGTGTCAATCGAGAACATTTTAAAATAATTCCGAATCCAGACTCCGGAAAGTCTACCACAAACGTCGATAATCTAAATTTCGTTATCTGCGTTCCTTTCATTCGAATATTGCAAGAGCGAGAAAGATGGACTTTCTTCGAATTTCGATTCCGCGGTTGTCGACCTTTTTTGATAGTGCCTTGACGTTCCAAATTTCAGTTCACCATGTCAACGTTGTTAATCTGTTACCTAGTTACTGACACAAAACAATGCGTGTGATATGTCAAAGTAACGTCGTACTCTAGCTAGCTCTTATGATGACAGTATGCTATACGATATTGGACCTTAGGTGGGTTGGAAATTAAATTCCTTGACTGTACATGGAAATTAGCATTCGTTTTTATTCGGAACTGCGATGATTGCCGATGTGCATTCTTTATGGCCGTTTACTGTAGTCTTACTTCGGCCGTTTAGGAGCGCGCGATACGTATTGAGGTCGAGGCGCAGACAGTGCTTTCGTTTACGGCGCGCACACATACAAGCGCGAGATGTACCTTTTGTAGGAAGACAAGTTACTGCTATTATACTGTGGTTCAGTTGTGGACGTATAATTTAAATTTGTATCGGGCTGGGAATCCTACCAGTACCTACATGACTCAAATGTGAGCTTCGCAAAGTGAGCATATATTCAATCTATTCGTGTTGTTATTTTAAATCATAATATTAAATTAAAAAAACATAATATAGGTCTTAAATTGCTTATTTAAAAAGTATAAAGTGTTAATCTCTCAATAAACTAACAATAATGCATGTTTTTACTATTTAGGATCAAATGTACACTAAATATGTAAGTAAAATATATTTATTTCTCCAATAAAGAAATTTTAAAAACAAAGTTGTGGACGTGTCAATGTTGAAATGATGATCTGAAACAATGTTCAGGATTCTTTCTTATGCTACGGCTAGGGAATGCAATACCCGGTCAAATGTTAAACCCGGGTATTACCCGACTCGAAATACAGTCGGTTACCCGGGTTGCGTTACCTAAAATAAATTAAATTAAATAAATAAATAATCATTTATTTCGAAGGTACATCGATATCATATTAGTAAACGTGCCGGCATTGCCGGCTGTTAAGTAAGATAAGCAAGCATGTGGTGTTTTTTTGCGTCTGCTTTAAGGCAGCCGATGTTAGATTTTATTCATTATCTTTGATATACTTTAAAATAAAACGATACACGCATCTTTTTTATTAATTACTAATAGTAGAGGATCCCAGTATAGAACGACCTTCACCGAGCTGGTTAATGGATGAAAAGTACTTTATATTAAATTAAATATGATAATAAATATATTGCAAGTGGGTTGCCTAAAAAAATTCAGTCCAGAATACGATTAATTTAAAATTAAAAAAAAAAATTTTTTTTTTACTTTTCACCGTTTTGTTTAATAGACAAATGACATACCAATCAAAAGTATGAAGCCTATAGAATATGCAAACGTTGGGTTGCCTATATTTTTCCCGTCATAACTTTTGGGTTGCCAGGCATAAACAGGTACATCATATTAGAAATTTGCACTGGTCTGGTTAATGAATAAACTTTATGCCAAAATAAAGATAATTTTATTACGAACACGATGATATAGGGTTGCCTGCGAAAAATCAGTCCTGAATTCCGGTTGCCGAGTTTTAAAAAGTCAAAGCCCTTCAATCCCGGTTGCGTTAAGTTTGCACCTGGTTGGTATGTGATGCCAAGGAAACCAGGTGCAAACTTAGCTCAACCGGTTAATACGAAAAATTTAGAATGAAGTCGGCACGGATACATCGATATTAGTGATTTGCGCTGGTCTGGTTAATGAATAAACTTTATGCCAAAATAAAGACTATTTTATTACGAACACGGTGGTATAGAGTTGCCTGCGAAAAATCAGTCCTGAATTGCGGTTGTCGAGTTTTAAAAAGTCAAAGACCTTCAATCCCGGTTGAGCTAAGTTTGCACCTGGTTTCCTTGGCATCACATACCAACCAGGTGCAAACTTAACGCAACCGGGATTGAAGGGCTTTGACTTTTTAAAACTCGACAACCGCACTTCAGGACTGATTTTTCGCCGGCAACTCTATACCACCGTGTTCGTAATAAAATAGTCTTTATTTTGGCATAAAGTTTATTCATTAACCAGACCAGTGCAAATCACTAATATCGATGTACCCGTGCCGACTTCATTCTAAATTTTTCGTATTAACCGGTTGAGCTAAGTTTGCACCTGGTTTCCTTGGCATCACATACCAACCAAGTGCAAACTTAACGCAACCGGGATTGAAGGTCTTTGACTTTTTAAAACTCGACAACCGCAATTCAGGACTGATTTTTCGCAGGCAACTCTATACCACCGTGTTCGTAATAAAATAGTCTTTATTTTGGCATAAAGTTTATTCATTAACCAGACCAGTGCAAATCACTAATATCAATGTACCCGTGCCGACTTCATTCTAAATTTTTCGTATTAACCGGTTGAGCTAAGTTTGCACCTGGTTTCCTTGGCATCACATACCAACCAAGTGCAAACTTAACGCAACCGGGATTGAAGATCTTTGTCTTTTTAAAACTCGACAACCGCACTTCAGGACTGATTTTTCGCAGGCAACTCTATACCACCGTGTTCGTAATAAAATAGTCTTTATTTTGGCATAAAGTTTATTCATTAACCAGACCAGTGCAAATCGCTAATATCGAGGTACCCGTGCCGACTTCCTCCTAAATTTTTCATATTAACCGGTTGAGCTAAGTTTGCACCTGGTTTCCTTGGCATCACATACCAACCAGGTGCAAACTTAACGCAACCGGGATTGAAGGGCTTTGACTTTTTAAAACTCGACAACCGCACTTCAGGACTGATTTTTCGCAGGCAACTCTATGCCACCGTGTTCGTAATAAAATAGTCTTTATTTTGGCATAAAGTTTATTCATTAACCAGACCAGTGCAAATCACTAATATCGATGTACCCGTGCCGACTTCATTCTAAATTTTTCGTATTAACCGGTTGAGCTAAGTTTGCACCTGGTTTCCTTGGCATCACATACCAACCAGGTGCAAACTTAACGCAACCGGGATTGAAGGGCTTTAACTTTTTAAAACTCGGCAACCGGAATTCAGGACTGATTTTTCGCAGGCAACCCTATATCATCGTGTTCGTAATAAAATTATCTTTATTTTGGCATAAAGTTTATTCATTAACCAGACCAGTGCAAATTACTAATATGATGTACCTGTTTATGCCTGGCAACCCAAAAGTTATGACGGGAAAAATATAGGCAACCCAACGTTTGCATATTCTATAGGCTTAATACTTTTGATTGGTATGTCATTTGTCTATTAAACAAAACGGTGAAAATTTAAAAAAAAAAAATTTTTTTAACTTTTAATTAATCATATTCTGGACTGAATTTTTTTAGGCAACCCACTTGCAATATATTTATTAACATACTTAATTCAATATAAAATACTTTTCATCCATTAACCAGCTCGGTGAAGGTCGTTCTATACTGGGATCTTAGACTATAAGTTTTTTCTATATTACGAAAACCCGGGTTCTGTGTCAAAATACCCGGGTTTTAACAGAGGCTAAATTAAGTCGGTTATCTACCCGGGTTGCATTCAAATTCAAATTCAAAAAGATTAATTAAAAGTACATTACAAAACGATAGAAACTTATTTTACTAACTTAACATTTAGTAGATATCCGTATATAAAAAAAACCTTAACTATGTTTGGTAATGGGTACCAGTCTCAGCATGTGCTAGGCTGAAGCCCAGCGCTGATTTTCAGACTAGCCCCTTCTATGGGGTTGGTCGTAACACTACGTACAAACAACAAATTAATTAAAACAAAAACATCCCCTAGCTACGGCTACACACACCGCGATAACGCGAAGATTCGTGTCGTGAAGTGTGAAGATGCTGGCGTCTCTTTCTCTTACATACAAAAAGAACGGGACATCATCACGAACCTTCGCATTGCCGCGATGTAGCATTATAGTGATGTTTTGGTTTCTAGATTCCCTTGTACACGGACAACGAGGCTGCTGTTAGATTGCGGGGTGGAGGTGGACGCGGCGGACGATGTCCGGCGTACGGCACTTCACGTGGCCCTTATATCCTACCAGCTCATACCAGGTATTTAAATTAATGCTAATACTCTGTTGTATGATTTTTCATTTTTTTATTGTAGCATTGACTGCCAATTAATTCTAAATATTTTATGTCACACCTGGCCATTGGCTTTTTCCGCACGCTGCGCTTACGGAATAAGCCGCTTTCTGGCCAAGTGTAGACATAAAATGATGTACACAACACGGGGGGTAATAAAGAAAGTCCTCGATCGCATATTAAAAAAAAAAGTGATTTATTGCCACAAGAAACGCAAACAATTACATCGTATTAAATACTCTTGCAGCTCGGGCCGCAAACTTCTGCGATCTCGGCCTTTCCTTGTTTTACCGCCCTAGTTGTGTAATATACTATTAAAACTAAACTCATAACTCCCTTGGGAGTTATAGATTTTCATACAGATAAGTTATCTTAAAAATCTATTACCGTGTATTTCTTTAAAAAACTTTTATACATTGACTCGTATATTTCTATTGCCTCGCTCACTGCTCGGTCGTAAAAACAATACCTTACAAATTTGTATAGTAATATCAAGGACCATTAAAACAAGAGGACTGTCATTCTCCATACAAAAAGCTGTTCCCCGAATTTACAACGCCATCTATGTATAAGCTTGGTAAAATAATGATATTATTTACAATTATTCAACTTTGCAAACGTGACACAGTATTTAAATGTTAGAATTTATTTATTATTAGCTGTTTACGAACTAATTGTTACTGTACTATATTTCTTTGTTCAATTATAACATCGTTAAATGTTTAGTTTTTTAGCGCCATCTAGTTTTTGCCCGGAAATCCCCTAGCGGTCGGGTTACGATCCAAAGTATGGAGAATGACAGTCCTCTTGTTTTAATGGTCCTTGGTCCCTAGCTTGCAGCTCGGGCCTACTTATGCGATCTCGGCCTTTCTTTGTTTTACCGCCCTAGTTGTGTAATGTACTATTAAAACTAAACTCATAACTCCCTTGGGAGTTATAGATTTTCATACAGATAAGTTCTCTTAAAAATCTATTACCGTGTATTTCTTTAAAAAAGTTTTTTACCTTGACTCGTACATTTCTATTGCCTCGCTCACTGCTCGGTCGTAAAAACAATACCTTACAAGTTTGTACAGATGTAGTGCAAAATGATTTTCCATCGGGAAAACTCGGATCTCAATTGGAGTACGATCGCACCCGAACTGTCAATCAATGATTGTATTAATGAGTCACGTTTTCATATCCATTAATATGGAACTTTATTGTTTAGTGTCAAATGTCAAAGTGAAAAATGGCGGCTGTAAGATGGGTACTGAAGCTGATTGAGACAGCACGATAAATACGAACTTTTCCGATAAAGTACAGTCAAGGAATTTAATTTCCTACCCGTTTCATTGAAATGTCGTTATGCATTCGCGATGCATTAAGGTCGAAATTTCTATTTCAGTAATAGGAGTCAATACGTATTTTTTGTCACTGCATATTACAGATAACCTCTGCGAAGTCATTTGCTCATCTAATTACGAGTCAGTTGGTGTCAGTGTCAATCGAGAAAATTAAAAAAAAAATCCGAATCCAGACTCCGGATAGTCTACCGCAAACGTCGATAATCTAAATTTCGTTATCTGCGTTCCTTTCATTCGAATATTGCAAGAGCGAGAAAGATGGACTTTCTTCGAATTTCGATTCCGCGGCTGTCGTCCTTTTTTGGTAGTGCCTTGACGTTCCAAATTTCAGTTCACCATGTCAACGTTGTTAATCTGTTACCTAGTTACTGACACAAAACAATGCGTGTGATATGTCAAAGTAACGTCGTACTCTAGCTAGCTCTTATGATGACAGTATGCTATACGATATTGGATCTTAGGTGGGTTGGAAATTAAATTCCTTGACTGTACGATGGAAAATCATTTTGCACTACATCAGTTATATGATGGTTTTTAGACTCGCGAGCGCAATGGGCGGAGTCACTGCGGGGCGTGGTGTTCGAGCTGCTGGCGCGTGGGGCGCATGCTGATGCTGTCGACCGGGATGGTATCACGCCGCTCGTGGCTGCTATCGGAGGTGAGACCCTGTCGTATGTGGGTGGGTGTGTTGAACAGGCGCGGGGCAGTTAATCTTTAAAATATATATGTCGCCGCCAACTAGCTTAATTAACTATGTATTTGGTTAGGGGTCATCCATATAGTACGTCACACCCATGGGGGGGGGGGGGGGGGGTCTAGCCAAATGTGACAGCCTATACTAACAAGGTCAAATATGTTACGAAAAAGTGTGACATGCGGGGAGGCGATATAAAAGTCTGAAAAATCGTGTGACATACTTTGTGGATGACCCCTTAGCTGCTTAGCCTTTTCATTAAACACACTCCTTATTTTAGGTTAGGTTTGTTAGTCAGCTTGTGTCCCTCAGAGCAGAAATAGAAGCCCCGCGCAGCGAGCTTCTATTTCTGCTGGCGGGTCATAGTTTACTGAAAATGCTAGGCAGTTAACGAGTTGGCTAATTAAACCAGTTGGCTGCGACATATATATATCTTGTCAGGAACATTGATAGACTCCTGATTTTTGCGTCCTCGATAACTCCTCTGCCGGGAAACAATATCTCTAACTCTTGACTTCCCAGTCGCGTGTGGGTGAGCATAATTTAATTTATAGCGTTCCATACCCAAAGGTTGCCTACGGGACCCTATTACTAACTTACGTCTGTACTGTAGACTTGAAATTTTCACAAAATTTATGTGGCCGCTACAACATTAGGTAATAAAAGAGAAAAAAAATAAAAAATCAAATTTAAGTACAAAAAATATGCTTTTTTAGGGTTCCGTAGCCAAAATGGCAAAAACGGAACCCTTATAGTTTCGTCATGTCCGTCCGTCTGTCTGTCTGTCTGTCTGTCCGTATGTCACAGGCATTTTACTCAGAAACTACATGATGGATATTGATGAAATTTGGAATATAGGTGTCTTTTATGAGCCGCTACTTAGTTTGGTATATAAATAATTAAAATAAATAATTTTAGGGGGGGCACTCCATATATGTTAAAGACAGTAAAAAAATTTTTTTTCAGCAAATATCAATGTGTGGTACATAGTTCGACAGCTCTTTAAAAAACACTATAAGGTTCCTAAGTAATGTTTTTGATTAAGTGAATGTATTTGGAAATAATCGCTCCGAAAGTTGTGTAAATTGTGTCCCCCCCCCTCTATTTTCTATACCGAGCGTCCGAAAAATATGAAAAAAATCACGAAGGTAACGCTTAATTAATACTTTCAACGAAAATTATTTTCAACAAGATCGAATTAACCGTTTTTGAGTTATTGCCGATAAACTGCGCTTCTCAACAAAAGGACGTAATTGCTATGAAGATACGCTCTTTTGTTGTTGTACTTTTTTTACATCGTATTTTTTACCTTATAGTTACGGCTATGGAACCTTACACTGAGCATGGTCCGACATGCTCTTGGCCAGTTATTTCTATGTACTTTGATCTCTTATATCTATATACCGTCAGGTAACAACCCAAACTACGTGCAATAAATAAATCACAGACATAGTCTATCTTATTACTCGTCCAACACGGTTGATCCTTTGAGATTTTTTTTGGTAATAAATGAGTATCGGTTGTTACCCGACAGTCTTCAAGGTGGCCCTGGCCTAGCGTGCTGGTTCGACCCCAGGCGCCCCCGGCCCCCACCTAGTCTGATCCACTCAATGCGGTCCGGCCAGCGACCTGGTTCGACCCCAGGGAACGCCACGGCCCCCACCGGTTTTATTTGACATCCAGTAAGGATTGAAAGTTAAAAAAAAGAAAAGAAAAAATATCCAGTAAATATGATGATTCCAAATAAAAAACCTATCTCCCCAGGTCCAGCAGAGACCGTGGTCCGCGCGGCCCTCTCCCCCCGCCTCACCTGCCTCGCGGCCGCCTCAATGGCGCTCCACGGGCGCAAGTACCCCCCCTCGCAGGTTCGATAATTACATTTTATCAGTTAATATTATCTTAATATGTCAAGTTTATATTATATTATTATAATCTACAATTTAATTAAATAAAAAAACATTTCCACATTCTATGTCGAATTGCATTTAATAATTTACCAATAATAACGATTCTATTCTATTTGTACTCTATTACTACTTACAAGGAAAGTTACCCAACCGTCCGGCTCCGATCTGATTGAAAACAAAACATCCTTCAAAGTTTGAGCCCTTTGAGGGTGTTTTTTTTAGGAAAATATGACTTTGCGCCGATATAACGAAACAGCTTATTATTTTTTCATTTTCTCAAGCATAATATCAAACCAGTAATTAACTAGCAACATGCTTGAATTTTTTTTCTGTACAAGTTGGTGGGTTTAGTCACTTTTCAGTACTTTCGATTTAGATTGGGCAGCAAAAAAAAAGACGTGTCTATTATTTTAGACTACTCTCTAACCTAACATATATCAAAATGACAACTTTTAAAAATTATGTTATCTTTAGATTTTATCTTTTTCATACAAATTAAATTCTATTTTCAATTTACGTTAACATCAGTCTAATTAACATCGCTTGTCATGCTACAAAAATAAAAAATATCGCAATACATTGCGGTTTCAAATAAACTTTAAAGTGTACTAAAAATTTAAACATAAGTTATTTTTAAATGTCGCTGAACAAATGTTGTTCAGTTAGAGGAGTACAATCTACGTTTTAATTATTTGTTCCTAGTACAGACAACACCTAGTATATCAAAATAAGTCAGATCGGAGCCGGACAGTTTCCTTTCCTTGTAAGTGTCCAGCTGATAAAACTCACTGAATGACACTTCCTCAACAGGTGCCCCGCGTGTTACACCCCTTCCTCGCAATGCACGGCGTGGCGCCCATAAGGGAGTGTTGAGTGCACGAGCCGGGGGCCCCGCGGTGCTACCCCTTCTGGTGTATGTTCGAGTCCATACTCTACGACAAGTCCGGCCGTGTCATGTGCGACGACGTTTATAGGTGAACGTTCATCGGAAAAATAGCAGCTCAAATCAGCGGTCGGCAACCTTTTAGCAGCGAAGGGCCATAGTAGCTAACGAATACTATAATTTGTCATTTTATGCAATTCTGAATATAGCGACTTTTACATACAAAATAGCCAGGGAGCTTCGCGGCCGCCATGGCGCTCCACGGGCGCAAGTCTGGGCGTGTCATGTGCGACGACGTTTATAGGTGAAAATCAGCAGTCAAAATGTTCAAAGCGGTCGGCAACCTTTTAGCAGCGAAGGGCCACAGTAGCTAACGAATTTGACGCGGGCCGCACTTTGTTGATAATTTGTCATTTTATACAATTCTGAATATCGACCTTTACATACAAAATCAGGTCGCAGGTTGCCGACCGCTGGTTTAAATGAACGCTTTCACGAGCAGACAAACTGAACGATACCCCAGAAACCAACATTGCCCTCATAAGGCGATAGGCGGTATCTCAAATACCGGGATACCCTGCCTTACGAGGGCAGAACAGAGCCCGTTAGGTGAGTTTGCGAAGGCATGTGCAAATCCCGCATCTGAGCCAAAGTTACGAGCGCCTACCAGGCGGGTTGTTGCTCGTGAAATCGTTAACATTGTTAGGGTCATATAGATTTTTTGGTGACGTGTTAGCGTTCTTCTTAAGCCCTTAGATCTGGTAGTAAACAGAAATCTGCACTGATAACACAAGCCGGCCGCGACACGTCTCAGCTAATCGGAACGCGTGTACGACTGTACCACATGGGAATGTAGAGCCATTTGTCACTGTTCTTAATTTAGCCATGTTATGAAAACCGGTGTCCGGACTCGTACAGTTACCACACGGGAATGTTGAGCCATTCGTCACTGTTCTTAATTTAGTCATGTTATCCGGCGTCCGGACTCGTACAGTTACCACACTGGAATGTTGAGCCATTCGTCACTGTTCTTAATTTAGTCATTTATGTAAATCGGGGTCCGGACTCGTGTGAGGACATCGGGAAAACTCTGCAATCACGACTTTTACCGAACTCTGTTGACCAATAACAAAAACTTGGCTAACCAATCGATCACGATTTCCTCGGAAGCTGACATTGCTACAGTTACGTTACAACATCCGTTAGATTATTTTGGACAGTCGATTTGATTGAAATACCTAATGATATACAGTGTGTAAGTCTAATACGGGCGAATCTCTTAACGGTGGTTAGTATAGGACAAAGTGAAGGTAATTAGATAATATTTACTTAAAGTTGCAACAATAATTTTGTCCATACAAAATAATTCAGCCCGCAATGTAATGCAAACACACTCACGTTAAACGCTCGTTGACAGTCACGTTGACATTTCGGTACCGCCGTACCGCTACCATGTTTACGGTACATTGCTGCAGAGAAATTTAAAAAAAATTAATTATGGGGTCGTAATGAACTGCAACTTAAAAAAACCTTTTACTTCATGATTACACTAATGAATACTATGTCCGATTTAATTTATCGCCCGTATTAGACTTACACGCTGTATAAAGAAATACTTCTTTTATTATACGAATTTACACGAATCATAATTTGTCATCAGTCGTGTGCCCGAAGTACGATCAGTTTGAATTATACGGCTAAATAAAAAACAGTGGCTCAACATGTGTGTGTGGCGATTTTTAGTAGACGTATGAATATAATTTTGCAAGGGCATGTTACGAGTTTCCTATAAATCTTTCGTTGCAATTTCATGAAAGTAACACTTTAATGATAAGACCGCAAATGACAATGTGTACATACTCAGCTATAGATATTATAGTGTCTTGTAAATATTGTGCTGGCACTCGAATTTTCTTGTTTTAAATCGAACATTTGAATCGCGAAATCTTTGGAATTGTTAATATAACGTTTAATGCAATTTATCATATATTCTTTTGTATATTTTGACGCCGTATCGCGTCGCGTCCATTTTGTTGTCCGATATAAAAGCATTTATTTCGGAATTGATATTTTTAAAGGCTTACAACTCATTTGAGAGCCGGTACGGTCATTTGTTCCTAATTCGTCATGTAATATGACCAATATTACAAATTCGTCACTTTCCAAATTGGTCACTATCCAAATTCGTCATGTTCCAGATTTGTCATATTTCAAATAACACTCTTCCAAGTAACACTCTTCTATTAGTCTAAAGAGGTTCTTATTATTTGCCACCTAGGATTTCTGTAATCAGTTTATACAGTCGAATGTACCTAAATGGTATATGACGAATCTGGAATGTGACGAATTTGGGAAGTGACCAATTTGGAAAATGACGAATTAGGAATAAATTTCAACGGTGATTGACTAGTCGAGCTTTATAGTACCTCACCCGCACTTCCCGGGCTCTTTATTAAGTTGTGTGCCTATATCACTATGTGTAAAAATGTAATTATATTATAGAACACAGGGTTAGAATGTGTTCATGTGTTTTAAAACGATGGCTCAAAATATTTAATTTAAAAGAGTAGGGGTCAAGTATACATGTGATAACGTAGATTTACTTAGGCTAAGCTTTAGTGCGTTAATTCTGTTTGGCAGGACGAGTTTTTAGTTTCAAATTTAGCTTGGGCCTTATAGTTTATGTATCATTGTGAATGACACTTTATGAAATACATCATATTTAAAATACCAGATTTACAAATCATCATTTTAGTCTGTATTTCTTTTTTTATAAAAAAAAAACTGACCTGCGGTTGACCTCAGTAGTGCCTGATCGTAAGCGACTACGAGGCCGAAGATGTAGCTCGCCGGTTCGCTTTTAGGTATTTAAAAAAAGGTTACACGTGAATCGGGTCGCTAAGCGTGTAATACACAATCTATGACACGACTATTGCAACTCTACCGTCCTAGTCTAAAAGGCGGCTTTTTACTATGAACTTCAGAACAGAACTATTGCAAGATGAAACCGAAATGGCTCAATAATTAAAGTCCGTGAGTGTACGTTAATATATACTCGACGTCAACACAATGATACATACGGTCCTACGTTAGAATCCTCAATGTTCTCAGTACAATAGTTTCAGTATGGTTAGAACTTAGTACTAGATACTTACAATATGATTCTGCGTTACTTCAAATAATGGTCACAGTAGTAGGTACTTACAGATTGCGCCACATAAGTTTGCGTGGGAATATGCTACTTTCCTGACAGATCAAATCAGTTACTTTTTATGAAGTGTCAAAACGCTCAGATAGTATGAAGATTATATGGAATAAAAGTGAAATGACGTCATTTTACTCAAACATCAAATCATCTTATTTATAGGTTTTGATCTTTTAAAAATCGTTTAAAACGCTAAGGGCCGATACAGACGGACTGCATGCCAGTTGCGATTTGTATGGGAACTGCATCACAACTGCGCAGTCGGCGTGCAGTTCCCATACAAATCGCAGCTGGCATGCAGTCCGTCTGTATCGGCCCTAAATAGGTGATGTTTAGTTCATTTTTGCAAATTTTCGAAAGCTGATTTAATGGCTAGCGTGTCGTAATTTATATTGACTAGGCAAATACCCTATTTAGTTACAGGCTTGAGGCTAACTGGACAAATGCAGTCAAATTTGATGCGAATCATTGTAATTAAAAGTTCAAAATTTCGCTTGCGGTATTCCCGCTGTTATCCCCAAAGGTCTCTTTACTGGGATATAATAGTAGTTTATGCAAGTGATACATAATGAGGGGCCTTAAAACACGAGTTTCATGATAAGATCACACGAGTGTTTTAAAGCCTAATTATGTACATTATTTTATCTACACACATTATAAATCGTCAATCATGTGTCCGGGAACCGTAAGAATGACCGCCATTGCCGTTTGACGACCGCATTAGCTTAGTTGGTAGTGCCCCTGCCTACGAAGCACGAGGTCCTGGGTTCGAATCCCGGTAAGGGCATTTATTTGTGTGATGAGCACGAATATTTGTTCCTGAGTCATGGATGTTTTCTATGTATTTAAGTATTTGTATCTATTAAATATATCGTCGTCTGGTATCCATAACACAAGCCTTATTGAGCTTACTATGGGACTAGTTCGATTTGTGTAAGATTGTCCCCTAATATTTATATTTATATTTATTTATTGCACCGCCATGGCCGACTAGATTTCAAATCGTGACCAACTAGATTTTCATAATAGTATCGTTTTCGATGTCAATATGATTTTAATACATTAATTACATTATAATAACACTGTCACAGAAACACAGTGATGTTACATTACTGGTAATAATAGCGGTCATTATATACGGTTTCAGAACGCATAATAGACGATTTATGATATCGATATGGGTGTAGATAAAGTACGTAAGTGTAGTGACGATGTATGAATACTACTTACTAGATATTAATAAGAATATACCCTACGTTTCAATCTTTGGTCTACTGCTATGCCAAATTTCAGTGCAATCAATTAAATAGTTGCCACGTTAATTAGTAAGAAACATCTTCATAAACTTCCACATCTATATACATAAAATAAAGTCGTGTTAATTGCACCATTTGGTGGTGACGACCGCTTTAGCTTAGTTGGTAGTGACCCTGCCTATGAAGCAAGAGGTCCTGGGTTCGAATCCCGGTAAGGGCATTTATTTGTGTGGTGAGCACGAATATTTGTTCCTGAGTCATGGATGTTTTCTATGTATTTAAGTATTTGTATGTATGTATCTATTAAATATATCGTCGTCTAGTATCCATAACACAAGCCTTATTGAGCTTACTATGGGGCTAGTTCGATTTGTGTAAGATTGTCCCCTAATATTTATAACTCGAGAACGGGTGGACAGATTTTTATGATCTTTATTTATTTGGGTTTGTCTCTGCCCCGATTAATAGAATAACTATTAAAACATTAAAACAAATCTGAGGCGGCACGAAGTAGGAGAGCACCAAATAGGCACAACGAAGCATGGTGACATCTGAAGTGAGCATTGGTAGTTTTAACCTCATACGCAAGTTTTGCGAAGTTAGCCTTAAACCCACTAGTAGCTAAATTCAGACGCAAACTTATGAGGCGCCATTTGTAATCGCCATAGCCCAGTCTCTTAAGTACACAATTTGTGCCGTTTTCAGGTAGGAGGATACCATTGAAGACACACTTAACTGAGCATTCGTAATCCTTATGACGAGGTATGCAAATGGTCACTTAAAGGTCCAAACGCGACACTTCAATTCTTTATATGAAATTATATGAGGTAAAAGTTAAAACGCACTACGCGGTGCGTTACTGCAAAATTTTTGTAACTATGGAAACTAGAATGGTCGTGTCGCGAGTTTGTACCGTACCAATTCCTACGATTATTAATTGATTCTTTAGCACCTATTGCTAGGAACTTTATTGACATCCAGGTATTTAACTTTTGCCTGAGAGCGACACATGCACCTGTATATATTATATACTTGGAATAATACATGGTTTAAAATAACTTGTAGTTACTAGAGTTGGAACTCACTGAAGGAAATACGGGTGGATTTCAGAGCATATTGGCTCTGAATTAACTGTTAAGAAACTAGTATCAGTAAAATGCTCTATAGCAGTGGTTCCGAACCTAGGGGTAATTACCCCTTTAGGGGTAAAATTAAGTTTCCTCAGGGGTAGTACTCATATAGTACATTACATAACTAGGGTGGTAATACAAAGAAGACCTGCTCTATAGGGTTCAAGACTGGATTTCCTTATTACCTTCCGTGTTGTGTACATCATTTTATGTCTACACTTGGTCAGAAAGCTGCACGCTGCGCGTACGGAAAAAGCCGCTTTCAGGCCAAGTGTGGCATAAAGTCGTTTTTCTTTGAGTACTCTCATATACTTGTCTGTATTACCTATTTTTTGGGGGGGTAACGATACAAATCTAGAGGAGGCCGGTGGGTGATGTGGTAATAAAGGTTAGGAACCACTGCTCTATAGCGACTCCCTTCAGTCTTTTAAGGATAAACAGTTCTGAAATCCATCCACACAGCGACCAAACGGAGCGATCGAAATAATATATTGTATATTTAAGAGTCAATTGACTATAGTTTTGATGTTAGCGAGTTATATCCAGTCTATCCATCCTTGCCTGTTGTATTTAGTAAATAAGCTTCTAACCTCTAAATAACTGTCCTGTAACCTGTGGATATTGTATCGAAAATAATGATTTATGTTCGGCAAAATGGAATATTAAGAGTTATCTAAGGTGTCCGAATATTTGTTCTTTCTCTTTACGAACATTCGGACACGTTAGATAATTCTTACTATACATATTAGTAACATTCTGTGGGTTTAGTGAAAAGGGTTATAAGTCACATATCGATACCTTTAGATTCAAAGGGCGTAAACGCCGTAGGTTCCAATGGAGCTTACGCCCTTTGAGTCTAAAGGTATCGATATAACCAGGAGTGGCTCACTCCGCGATTTCGCCGCGCGGCGACTAGTACCAAATTTTGCCTCCCCAGAGGGGCTTAGCTAGCGACGTTAGAAAGAGAAACATCTGAACGTAGTACTATTATTTATTGTGTTACACCCCTTTTACTAGACCTACAGATTTGTTGTCTGTTGCTTTATGGGTCGATTTCAGAGCGTTTCGACCGCCGCGGTTTTTACCCGACTGCGGCGAAGCCCAAAGGAGTGTTTGACCTGTATGTATGTATGTATGTATGTCCGTTCCTGTGTCCGCTCGTAACTACTCAACGGCACATCCGATTTTGATAAATGATACATCATTAGATTCCTCTTGATGGTGCGAGTGTCACTGGGTATGAAGTTCGTTAAAATAAACAAAATGGCGGATTTTATGCAGTTTCAAAGTGCACCGCGGTCGGGTTTTTTTTAGTAAAAATGTGGTTATTTTCATTCGTGTTCCAGCAAATATAGCAGCAAGCGGCGGTGATCACAGTTAACTTTTACTATAAACGATAGACGGTATCGAGGCCACACATGATTTAATCAAAAGTTGTCGTCACTCGATAGTCCTTCACGGTAAAACTCAAGTGACACTAATGAAGTTACAAAAAACGCTGGAAAAACGCCTGAAATCGACCCTTATTTGTAATAAAATACGACAGAATATGCATCTTGAGGGTAGAAAGTTGTTTACTAAATGACAAGTAAACATTAGAAAACAAACGCACAGACGCGAATATTGTATATGTAAGGATCATGTCATATCATCAAAATATTCGACATATGATTAAATGCTTATAATATGAATCGAGAGGCCTATTCAATGTTTCAGAGCAGGTATTGAATGTAAGTTAATTACATGTATCATATACATTATATATGAAGTAATCACATGGAATATTTTTGAAAAATATGAAAAAAATATTATCGAAATGTAAATCTTAATGTTTAAACCAAAAGAGACATTAGAACAGTGAAAAGATCCTTCAAATAGGTTATAAGCTCCTTAAAATTGCCGGTAACTTTGTAAACTTACAATAATATCAGATACTTTTGAGCTGTTTGTTTTTTCAGGTACACTAGAGATACTTTGATTTGAGATTTTTTTTAAACGGTAATATACGATTCTCACTAACCCGTCCGGGCCGCGCCGGAACGCGCCGCACCTCCATACTAAATTATATGGTTTGATTAAGGACCATTAAAACAAGAGGACTGCCATTCTCCATACTTTGGATCGTGCCCCGACCGCAAGGGGATATCCAGGCTAACTAGATGGCGCTAAAAAATTAAACATTTAACGATGTTATAATTGAACAAAGAAACATAGTATAGTAACAATTTATTCGTAAACAGCTAATAATAAATAAATTCTAACATTTAAATACTGTGACACGCTCGAAAAGTTGAATAATTGTAAATAATATAATTCTTATACCAAGCTTATACATATATGGCGTTGTAAATATCGGGGAACAGCTTTTTGTATGGAGAATGACAGTCCTCTTGTTTTAATGGTCCTTGGTTTGATCAAAGTATAAAGACGAACAAGTCGTCCAATTTCGGCCGCTTAGGAGCGCGCGACACGTATTCACACAGACGCGCGATAGCACAGCCAGCGACCAGAGAGAGCACGCGTTATGTGATAGAAAAAGACGGTCGGATGCGGTGCGTTCCGTCTGGTGGTCGAATCAAACGACAATTTTGTTAGAGACGTCTGTACGTAGTACTATTACTTATTCTCTGGTATAGGTACTAGGGATGTAACGAATATCGGTTTTTGTACATTCGCGAATGCGAATACGTATACGAATAATCGACGTTTTATATTCGCGAGTGCGAATGCGAATATTGGTTATACAATTTTATGCTACTAGAAATAAACAAAATTAATAACTGAAAATTCACAATTTAAGTTAATCGTACCTAACGATTCACTGAGATTAATTCAGTTTTGTAATGAAATAAGTAAAGAGGTTTGTAAATTTCGTTACCTAAAAGTTATGCCTGCGGTAGAAAAACTAAAACCGATGGTTAAAACAATTATCTTACTTTCGTTTTATTTCGGTACTTATCGAACCGAGTTTTTAATTACTCGTTGATAGTTCCAAAATCCAACTCTAACTTGGCCGATTCTTTTTCATTAATGGATCTAAAATGCATCAAACATTCGCAATATATTCGCAACGATTTTTGCGAATACGAATGCGAATATTGAAAATCTTGCGAATATTCGCGAATACGAATATTCGTTACATCACTAATAGGTACATGAAATGTTCTACAGAAAGGAACCTGCATTGCTGTAAAGTCTCTTTTTGTTTAGACAATGGCAGTGTCTCTATTGCCATAATTAAAAAGAAGTCAAATTAATAAAATGTACATTGGCCTTCGTATCATTTCTAGTCAGAAACTTAGTGTTGTCACTATGCATTAAAATAAAAATGTCTAATTATATTTTTTTTGCCTGTAAATACTAAATATTTTGATGTCTATCCAAATGAAACGACATTTATTTATCTTACTAAAATTATTTTTGTACATTCACTATTTTTCTATCACGGAATATCGTACTTATCATGATGAGTGTACCTGTTTGTCTTTAAAATGTAAACTAGTTAAAAATACAAAATTATGAAATCTTAAATTTTCATACCATTTCTCATTAAAACATTAATTATGAAATAAATATTACGAATCAATAAGATTATTTAGATCTAAAATGGGTAAACGACTCGATTTTTGGTACCTAATAGTGACAGTCATTTTTTGACACATTTTCGTCTCTGCAGCCTTGTATAATGTGCCAATAATTAATACCGTTTTCTGGAAAAAAATACCAATCTGGAGAATTTATAATTGCATTAATAGCAATAGCAGGCCTTTATTGACAGCTAGGTATGTGTACCTTTTGCTTCATAACGACCTATTTGGAGATGTCAACCATAGAGTCGTTTACCCTACGAGTCAAATTTTTAATCTTATAAATAGAAGGACGCACAAATCGACAAATAATGAAGTTTTGTTGACTTTGCAAGTATATCAACAGACAAAAAGTCCTATGATGATTCTGTTTATCAATCGATAAAGAGGAGATAAATCATTAATCTTTGGTCAGTGGTGTTGGAAAGAAAAAAAAAACGCTTTATCTCACGATAAGTGTGACCATCATAGGTCTGTAGATGTATTTTTTTCACTCTTATTCTAGCTAAATTAAACCTCTGACATGCCAAATTAGAATAAACAACTTTTGACATAGCTTTACTAATGTTACTCAAAGTACACTTTTTCGAACTAATGCAAATTTGTGTTCATTACTTTATGATTTATGGTCACAAAGCCATATCGCATTCGTTTTAATATCTCTTACAAATTTGTAAAATAGGGAACCATACTGCTGTAAAGACCTACAAAGTCGGCAAATGCCGACACGTTGTAGCGTTACCTATTTCTGGTATTGAAAGCTTCAAGAATTTTATAATTTTGATATAGTAACTATAAGACTTGTATTATAAGTATATGGAGTAAGTAGCATACAAGTAGGTATGTAGTTTTTCAGTGATAAGATATTTTAGATCACACGATTGTTTAAGTTGTATGCGAAAAGGGTTTTAAATCATTCGGTAGGTTTTAATTTATAACCTAAAATTACTTGAAGTAGATATTATGAATTATTCAGAATTAAAATCAGCTTGTCGCACTCTGAGTAATAAACCGGCCTAGCTAAAAAAAAATTGTCAATTTATTTTCAATCTTAAAACGAATTCAAATGGTTTTAACTCAATTGTATAATTTTGAATTAGGCCAGTTTATTACTAACGGTGCGTTGTATATTGTAACATGATTTAACACTCTGTGTTTGTTTGCGGCATTTTTCATTATCCGTGGTCGTAATATAGTTTGCAGTATGGTTGCCTATTCAGATATTCCTAAATTTTTCACAAACGATTGACACAGGCAGCGTACTGGATTATATCGATGGCAAAAAGCGGAAATGTCGTAACCGCCAAAGGAAACCCTTGGCGGTTACTACATTCCCGGTTTTTGCCATCGATATAGGCATACTACTTAATTCAGAGCCGGGGTTTTCGTGAGGGGCGGGGAGGGACTAGTCGAGCTTTGTCGTATCTCACTCCCGCACCGTTACAGTGCCGACTTTACCTATAGTCATACGCGCGTCTGTGTGAGTGCGATCCATACTGGAGCATTCTTACGCATTCTCAAAACTGCTTTTACTGCGTTCGTACACGGCGTGCACACATTCAAGCGCGCGATGCACCTTTTGTAAGAAGAATAATTACTGCTTAGAGAGCGCCGAGCGCTGTTCCCGAAGAGCAAGCGTCGCTCGCAGTGCCAGCGCGACCAAAGCCCCTGCGCTTGAGTGGCTCTTTTCGCCTACCAGAGGGAGCCACGGTATTGATCGCACACGGGCGCTACATCGGCTAGAGCCCCGCCCCGCGGAGCATTCCATGAAAACATCAACTTTTGTCCCTTACGAAACGCTATGGCAGCTACATTAATAAGACGTATTACCAATAAACACTACCAATCTTAAAGCCGAGTTATGTTATTACAATGCTGATAATGAGCTTCCTGAATTTATTTCTTGGAAGTATTCAAAGGTGGTGTCCCTTACGAAATATTTTCATGGAATGCTCCCCGCACCTTTACATCCCAGCTTTCAGTTGAGTTTTACGCCTACGTAAAACACCGATTGTATATGGTAGGCAAGCAACAAATGATAGACAATGACTGTCAAACAGTTGTTGAAATTGTAAAAAGATTGTAAATAAGATTATTTATCTGTGCAGATAGATGGCGATATATTTTGTCAAATGTGCGACAAATAAAATGTTGATTCAAAATTTATTTGCGTTTCTTTTCCTGCATGGTAGTCGGATTTTTATGCGAGTGGGTAAATAGTTTAGGTCTTACCCGTTCACGGGACAATAGTGTCCCGGACCTTTGGGAGGCGTGCGCTGGCCCGAAACCAACGCGTAGAGGCCCTTTCGACAATTTAATGAAAGGCAAAGTGTAAAACCAGTGGATGCTGTCTCTGTCCGTGTCATGGGACGCTCACAGAGACAGCCCCCGCCAAATGCAAGGGCTATTGTTGATTGATGGAATCCAACTCTACTCGGCTATGGTGGTGGAAATATGAACTAAGGGCCGATACAGACGGACTGCATGCCAGCTGCGATTTGTATGGGAACTGCATCACAACTGCACGCCGACTGCACAGTTTCTATACAAGTTGCAGCTGGGTTGCAGTCCGTCTGTGTCGGCCCTATAAATACTGGGCTATGGCCCATAGCTATAGAGGCAAGCACAATTATTCCTTGATTTTCCCTAGACTATTATTAGGGCGTTTTCCAAAATAAATACCGGAGTAGCTACTTTTCAAAATAAGGACTTTGAGGTTTTTCTGGCTCAGAATCGTTAGTACTTTCGAACCTTATACATAAAAAAGGGTCCTAAATTTATTTTCGTATTACGTCACCATTTTGCATTGTTTGTATGAACGTCACGTAGTGGAAAGAAAAAAAATCCCTACAAAATTTGGGACACTTCACTGTCCCCATACAAAACTATCGGACAATGTCACAAGTCCCAGCTGTGCAATCAGTATGGGAAACGGACCCCATAGTGGAAGCACGGACTCCTGAAAAAAACCTTCACGACACATTGGGGGTACCGGGACAGGGAACGTGTTGAGAGGACAGAAAACACTTGCCTTTCGATATAAAACGTTTGGCTCGCTTATGGCCTTTTTCCACGGAACAGTAAAGTCCCTCGGAATGCAACTGCCTTTCTCGGATTCTCGCCGGATTCCAAATTGGATATTTCGGCCATTGTCAAACCAGACTACATTTTGCAACTTTCATGTCATTTCGTAACTTTTCAGCCGTTTTGACCGTTGTAAAAGGCTTCGTTTGAAGGCGTCAAGCTGTTAGCGAATTATTTCTGCTATTATATTTTACGTATGGTGAAATCCACGTCCATGCATTTATTGTGATAGCTACAGGTTTTAAAATCGGCTATAAACGTACCTGTTTCGATAATGAATGTACGGGTTACTATAAAAAATTAAATACCCAAATCATTTAAGTGCGTCCATATTTGAAGAGTTCCCTCGATTTCTCCATGTTCTCTTCATGATACCCTGATTTGATGCCAATCGCACCACATGAGAGGTGTGTAGGTACCATTAAAAAAAAAAACAAATCCGTCCAGCCGTCTTCGAGTAGGTAATCGCGGAGCTTAAAACAAAGATTCTAACGACTTGAGAACCTTTCTCTTTATTTTGAAGTGGAATGAGAGTTCTGTTTGGGGAGGCCCAAAGTGCGCATGCCATGTTTCATCGGTGTAAAATCTTTCAATGTGAGTTTCGATCCTTAACGTGACGTACTTAGGTACTGATATTGCAAAGGATTGGTGTTCATGGAGAGCTGGGATTGTGATGAAACAGGACTAAGTTGAGCAAATAAAAGAATTATGGCTGTGCCGCTGTCTGCTGTTGAGTTGGACCTATTTTTAGGGTTCCGAACTTTAAAAGACAAAACATGCGACCGTTCTCAGGAACGCGTGACGTATCAAGCTGAAACATGGGCGTAGCGAGGTAGGGGAAAAAATGCTGTCCTATTCCCATTGCTCATGCAGCATTTACCTTAGATATATTCTTGGTTTGATACGCCCCCTCCCTTAACAAAATCCTAGCTACCTTGAGCTGAAATGAGATATCAAATACTCAGATCTGCATTCTGTTGGAGCAGTGAAAAATCGAACTTCTATTTAGTGCTTTTTCTTGCAGTAGCGGCTACGGAACCCTACATCGAGCTTAGACCAACATGCTCTTAGCCGGATTTTTTATTGATGGTGGTAAGCAACTACTAGGGCGACGGCACCAATCATGGACATCGTAATCATTAAATGTTTACTCTGTAGTACCGACCCAGTAATGGACAGCAAATATTTAATGGCTTATAGACTACCATTCATGGACTTTACCAGTTATGACAATCACTTATCTGAACATAGTGTTGATAGTTTAATGATGTAGTGTCCGTTAATTAAAATGTGGGGTTTACGAAAAAATAATCCTAAATTGGTTCTTGTCCATTACTAGTTCTGTTACCCTACTAGGTACTTACGTATTATTGGCGGTGACTGTAAATATCTTTAGGGGTATTCCACGAAAACGTCTACTTTGTCGGCGACGTGACGGCTATGGCAGCTACCTTAAAAACAAATAGAAAGTCCTAAATGACATTATCAATTCAGAAACCAAGTTATAAAATATTTATTGAATTTTATTGACATACCAAAAATGTACTTCCTAACTTTGTTGGAAGTATGAAAAAAAATGGCGTCACGTAGCCGACATTATTTTGGAATGCCCGAAGGGTGTCATCTTTTCTTCGACGCTTATGCTACTACTGACGCTACATCTTCGGCTTTGTAGTCATTTATTAGCAGGATAGGGTATTTGACAACAATCAAAATAAATTCATTGACTCTAACTAGCAAATTACGCTTCCAAAACAGCCCGGATAAAAACATTCAAACTTATTTTCGTGCCATCAACGATTTTACAATGACGAAAACTAAAAATAAGGCACCATGTTGAGCATGACGTCACAAGATAGTATTTCATACTAAACTGCATACTTTCGGAGCGTTTTGACACTTCATAAAAAGAAGCTGATTTGAACTGTCATCAAGTAGGTAGCCTATTCAGTTTAGAATAGAACAAAAAGTTACCACACAATATAGGCAATAGGCTACTTGATGACAGTTCAAATCAGCTTCTTTTTATGAAGTGTCAAAACGCTCCGAAAGTATGCAGTTTAGTATGAAATACTATCTTGTGACGTGCTTGTGACGTCATGCTCAACATGGTGCCTTATTTTTAGTTTTCGTCATTGTAAAATCGTTGATGGGACGAAAATAAGTTTGAATGATTTTATCCGGGCTGTTTTGGAAGCGTAATTTGCTGGTTAGAGTTAATGAATTTATTTTGATTGTTGTCAAATACCCTATTTTCGTCCATACACCTACAAAATACCTGATGTGTTATCTTATCTCTTTATTGAAAATTTTTTAAGCACCCAAGCACGCGTATTTTTGATGAGCAAAGTTATTTATTAATAAGAAGTGGTTTATTTCCCGTCGGGTAAACCTACTTTTTACCGTCCCCTTTTATAGGTATTAGCAGGTATTAGGCACTACGAATAAAAACTGTAAACAAAATCAATGTATTTTAGTAACGGGAGCGGCAAAACCATAGCAAAGCGATGACGTTATTTTGTTTTTAAGTAACAAGAAGTCGTCGGATGTACCAAGTTATAATCAGGGATTAACATGGTAATAAAGGTATTACCTAACGCCAGTAGCATCGGGGAGGGGCCAGACTCAAGACACTTTCAGTTTCTATGGCGCTGCCGACTCGCAAGCACGCGTCATTTTGCGCAACATCCAACCCGGTCTGACGGCCCGCATTCGAATGACATACTTTTCAAAATCTAACTTTATCAACACGACACAAATACCAGAAAAATAATAAATTAAACAATAAAAAATACGCAATAATTATTGAACAGAGCAACTGTCGACGTTGCGTCGGAAAATTAATAAATAATCGATTCACCATAAAGTTTTCGCGCCATTTCGCCGGCGCGCCGTTTCGAAATTTAAAAAGTTGGGTAATTAATCGTTGGGTATTTTATGATAGACGGTACGTGCTTGATAAAACTTTAAAATTTAGGTTACTGTGTTACATTTTATTTGTATTTTGGAACTATGTGTAGAACAAAGTGTTTTATTAACGTGTTGCGTGATGTGTTTGGTTAGTGAAATTATATTATCGGAGGCACCATCTGTCGAAAAGTAAGTACTTATTCACTTTTGTTCACCATAAAACACCTTTGACTTCCGATGATTTTTTGGTGCAGCCGATTTACGGCGAAAAGATTAGCACGTAAATATTTATGGTTTATTTTTTTTTAGTTTAAATAACGAAGTTGTTACTGGACTTCATTTTCCGAACCACTTCTTTAGATATAAAAATGAATTTCTTTTCTTGTGTACTGTTATTGACATTTATAGTTTTATGGTGTAAGTAACGTTCGTTGCTGGTGATTCGTTTGTTGTTTTAATTAAGCAGTTATTTCAGATGAAACCGTATGATTTTCGTTTCACTAAATCCTACTGCATAACTAACATAAGTTAACAATTTATTAAACATGCGAAATGGGTTTCGATTTTTTTATTGCGCTAAACGGATTCTAATCTATAATTTGCATATTTCGTAAAATTACACAAGTAGGTAAGTAAGTATGCATAAAATATATGTAAAATAGTGTATCTCAGATACATTACACATAGTGCCCAAGGGTATAACAAGCTATAGAGGTTTCATAACTACATATTTTATTACGTTGCGATCATCTGCTAATTGTAGCAAATTAACCAAAGTATCAAGAGCCCCAATACATACGGGGCTGGGTACAAATTAGTGTCCAAAATGTTTTCTGTAATAGGTACATAGTCATCCTATTTATCTAAATGTCAACTACTTTTTTTTACTTGAATTCATTTTTAAACACAGGAAGTTGTGAGTTCTTGTGGACGGTAAAATTAATGTTTTTTACGAGAGTAAAAAACTATGAGTTATATGCAGTTTGAATTGAACTATGATGGGACACACATTTTTAGGCCATCAGAATATGTATTTTTATTAACGGAATAATGATATGGCGACGGATTTTTTTTTAATTCCGAAATTTTCCATGTGGTATGTTTTCTATAATTTCACATTTGGAATGTTTTAAAATGGAAACTTTCTTGAACTTCTTGCGAAAGTTTTAGAAATTTCTGAGTAAATTCCTAACATTTTGGAAAATGTTTGCTATTTGCACATCTGAAGGGCGGAATATTTATATTTTTTGAGCCTCGGAAAATGAACTGCGAGAACCAAGGACGTTAAAATTAATAGCCGGACGTAGCCTCGTTAACAAAGAACTGAAGCACCTCTAGTCCGCCGGTTTGATTAACGCTGGTTGGTCAGGTCAATGTGTGAGTGCTGCGGGTAGTAGGAAAAAACTGGTTGATGTGTGCGTGCGGCTCGTAAGTACAAAGCAACCCGCCCACTACAAATTCTTCAGTTATCTGTTAGAGAGGCTCCGTCTGGCTATTTATTTTAAGGTAAGAACCGTCAGTTGTTTTGGGCTGTCGTTCAAATAGTCCGCACTGATTTCTGCAATCTTTTCTTTCGTTGTATTTGTAATACCTTATGACCTTATACAATACCTAGTTTCTGGAATACCTTGTATATGACTGCAACTATGACTTGGTTAAAAAAACGGGAAGTCTCTCGGCAGAATCAGAACATAAACTGAAAGAATACCTCTCGCAGTACCTAAGAGTCCGGACTCTTTTAAGTACTGCGAGAGGTATCATCTTTTCTTGCGAGGTAGGTATTGACGCCCGGACGTCAATACCTACCTCGCAAAATGTAGGTACACCGTGGCAAAAAGCTTACAATGCATTGGTCTATGTAGAAAAATACCTATACAGCTGAAAGCCAACGACGAAAGAGGTCCATTACCCAGAACAGTTACATAGTATTAAGACTACATCGTTAAAAGTCATCGTCGCAAGAATGACTATCTTTGAAAATATCCAGTCAACAAAAACGACATGTGGACTATTTTCATTTTAGTCATTACCACTTGAATCTATCGCTACTCTCAGTATTCTATTTTGGATCCCTCGCTAAGTTATCGATTCAATGTACCTCCACCCCATAAATACATGCTCCTATGATTTGATTTAGTTGAAATACAAATTACAAAATACTTTTCCACAGGTATTTGAAATACGAAATACAAAATACTTTGAGGTCGTGTAGTTGAAATACAAAATACAAAATATAGTATTTTGATTGGTTTTAATTGAAATACAAAATACAAATTACAAAATACATTGAGGGTAGTGGAAATCGACGCGTTAAAATGCTAAAATCGCAAAGCATGATGTAGTTCTGATTTGTTGGTATTGGTATGTTGTAGTTAGAGTACTGTAAAGTGAATCCAATCCAAATTTACACTTTCGCCATTTTTGAACTTTGTTGGATTCCTGCTATATGCATTTTTCACACTAATATCTTTGGCACAAATTAACTACATTAAATTTGCTATAAATTAGATTCTTTTCATTTTTACTCTAAGTGTAATAGGTACCGAAAATTAAGGTTTTGAATTTCAAGAAACTCCAAAAAGTAGATATGCTCTTTCAAACTTTGTGTCCACCTTGCCCATTTATATTCAGAGCTGATTCTCGGGCACAGTTGTTCCTTGGATAGTCTTGAGTGCTTTGACATTGAGAACCATCAATATATCAAGAATAGTGATGTGCCGTTACCGTAAATTACGAGAACAGCGAGAAAGTTCGGGTAAAGTTCTCGGTAACATTCTCCGTAACGGTAATCATCGAGAAAGTAGTTAAAGTTTTATTTATTTTTTACTTTTTTATATACAAGGTTCTTTTAAATGACCATAATAAACTACACTACAGTTTTCATAATGAAAAAATGAAAGCGTCGCGTACTTTTCCAACTTTCTCGTAAACTTACCGTAAATTACTGGTGGAAATTACCAAGAAATTTGTCAGGTAAATTTTTGTTGGAATATTTTTTATTTTTTTTTAAGTAAACAACTTATGATTTAGTTATTTAAGTAAACCACAATATTTAGTATATCGAAGTATTATATTTAAAAGTAATCTGATTCATTGAAATATAAGATACATCGATATGATTTAGTGATAAACAATATGTAATTAACTTGGTACATCAGTTTATTAGTTTCTATTTTAATTCACAACACAGTAAGGACATGGATAAAGATCTGGGGGCACGGTAGTGCCCCCGCCAAGTCGAGCAAAACAAAGGCATGGCTGTACCATCTTTTTCTCAAAGCCATTCAGGCCATTTTCAGCCTCCCATAATATTGTACTGGCTAAAGCTAGAACCCTGAAATTTCAGGGATATATAGGGCACAATAAGACTTATATATATTCTCAATATCATTCAATTCGAACGTGTAGTTTAAGAACTATTGCATGTCAAACTTCCTTAGTTTTGTCACTGATTCATTCACTGACTCACTGACTGACTGATGATCTTCTTCTACTTCTAGCAGACCTACAAGCTCCAAATTTTAAACATAGTTAAGTTAGACATGTAAAAGAGCCCTTGAGGGCCTACTTGCAGAAATAAATTATTTTATTTTATTTAGCCTATCAAGTCCTTAAAAACCTAAATATGTTGTAATTTCAGTCACAACTGCACACATAACTTTGTAATCCTATACAAATACATGCGATTACAAAGTTAGTTTTGCAGTTCAAATTGAAAAGAATGGATTGGAATGTAATAATTAAAGGAAGACCACTTGCAAAAAGAAATGAGATCCCATCAAAAACATTACATGTAAAAAGATGCAAGCCTCGCAACGCAGTTCTCCTAGGTTTAGGCTTCATCGCTTTGATTAAAACTACTCGTATTTACAACACATTATGCAGTTCACAGTTGAGCAGTCTCAGATAAAACTGTATAGTGACTGCTCTCCCCACTTCAACCCCGTACCATACAAAAGGCGAGTAACAATTAGAAAGCCTCGGCTAATAAAACACGGCATAGGATTAGCTAATTCAATAACATGTGCTTGCTGCTTACCTGTACACCTGCAGGAAACTGTGAGACATGGATTTCAAAGCTCGCTTATCTTGGGTTTTTTTACCTGATACTCGTAAAAAGTACCTCTTCAAATGACATTGATAAGAAATTACCGGTTGTACGTTGTTTTGCCTAACAACTTTTTGCCTATTTTCGTTTTGCCTAATTTCATTTTGACTAATATTGTTTTGCATAATTATTCATTTTGCCTAATTTTTATTTGAGTGAAACTCGTTTTGTATAATCCTTATTTTACCTAAATTTATTTCGTCTAATATTGTTTTGTCTAATTTTTAGTTAGTATAATCTACATTTGTATAATGTTTGTTTAACATAATTATTTTTTGTCTAACATACATTTTGCATAATTTTGTTTGTTCTATACTTATTTCGTATAATGTTTCATCTAACCTAACCTACTTTTCTGACAGCAATTCGTTTATGTTGGGGGACGCAGTTCAAACCTAACCTAACCTACTTTTCTGACAGCAGTTCGGTTTTGTTGGGGGACGCAGTTCTAACCTAACCTACTTTTTTGCTTAATGTAACCTTTGTATTGAGTTTTTCTTAATGCTCTGCCCCCCGACCCCCTTTTTCGTTCAGCCTATGTGAGTTTTTTGTTAAAGTCATTTCCCCCAACGGCCCCTTTGTTATAAACCAACCAAATTTCTAGCACTTGTAAAATTTTCGACGAATGACTTTAAATCGGAGCGCATAACACATCCGCACACCACAGTTTTCTGGTAGCAGCTCGTTCTTAATGTCAATAGTGACTTTCCGTATCTCCGGCGCTGCGGGAACAGCAGCCCTTCCGCCCTTGCATGACGGCGCACGGTCACTTCGCTCGGCTCCGCAGCTTCGGCTTGTTGGTCGCCTTCGGCGACCAGCCTCAGCCGCTCGCCTCACTCGTTCCCGCGCTTTGTCATGGCGGGCGAGGGCTGCTCTCCCTCCACGCCTCCGGCTTTATAAAAACACTCTAGGGCGCGCTGTGTCGGCACGCGTCCTAACCAGCGAGAGCCCTAGATTCGGATTTTCGCAGGCTAATATCGTATACATAATATTCCATCATTGAAAATTTTACATTGTACAATCCGTCATTTATCTTGGTAATTATCAAATTTAGAGAAAATTACCCATACAAAACACGCTTATTTTAAACAAAAAAAAAATAGTTAAAATGATATTCGGCTATATAATGATTAGTTAAAATAAGAATCGACAAAGTGAGTTTTAGATAAAATAATATTCGACAAAACAATAGTTATGCAAATGATAATTTAGGTAAAACGAGTTTCGACAAAACAATAATTATGAAAAATGAATTTATACATATTGACTTTAGACAAAAAATTCATTATAGTAAAAGTTGTTAGACAAACTGAAATTAGACAAAAAAAATTTAGACAAGTCAAGGGAATACCGAAATTACCACGTTACAAACTACATCAGCGACGAAAACTGAATACAAAAATAATCTAATGTCTTAAAAATGCAACTTTAAATCTTCATAAAAATATGTCACGCGTAATATTCTCGAGAATTACGGAAAAGTACCGGTAATTTACGGAGGTAAGAATTCCCGAGAACGTGAAATTTCCTGGCGGCACATCACTAATCAAGAAGCCTTGCGCGAGTAGTAGCGGGTGAGGTGAGAAGTTCGGATTCAACACTTTTTAGGGTTCCGTACCTCAAAAGGAAAAACGGAACTCTTATAGGATCACTTTGTTGTCTGTCTGTCCGTCTGTTAAGACCCTTTATCTCGGGAACATCTGAAGGTATCGAGCTGAAAATAAAACCATATACTCAGGTCTACAGTCCCTTGAAACTGTGAAAAATCTAACTTCTAAGTTAACGTGAAAAAAAGATACGGCCGTATATGCCACAAAGAACGTTAATTTCGACACTCTGGAAACCAAAATTCAAAGGGTACTTTACGTTGACTTAGAACTATGAAATTTGGCAAGTAATAATTTTTTTCCTATACGTGTAGTATTTAAGACGGTATTGGCCGTCTTACTACAATTATAGGGAAAAATCTGAAAACTACATTTATAATTAAATAAAAAAAAAATAAGACTACTAAGGGAATCAAAATGTATATAATGATACTTTAATATATTTAGGTACCTACGAATGTATACGGAACCCTCGATGGGCGAGTCCGACTCGCAATATTTTTTAAGCAGTTTTACTCCAAAACTATGTATGCCAGCGAAAATCGTATAAGGACATTGGCAAACCCTGTACTTTTCTTATTTTGTGCAATAAAGTGTTTACATACATACAAACCATTAAAACATGGCGATTTTTTTTTCTGCCACTAACTCTCAACATTTTTATATAAAAACCAGACAAATGCGATTCGGACTCGCCCACCGAGGGTTCCTTATAAATACTTAAATTTAAAAATAAAGTCTTTAAATATATACTATATTTTTTATGATTCAATTACAAATGTATATTTTACAGATTTTTCCCTATATTTGTAGTATAAGACGGTATGACTTGCCAAATTTCATAGCTCTAGGTCAACGGTAAATACCCTACCCCTACCCTATATATTTTGGTTTCCTTGAGGGTGTATATATACGTTTTTGCGACATAAACGGCTATATCTTTTTTTACGTTACCTTAGTAGTTTGCTTTTTCACAGCTTCAAGGAACTGGCGGCCAGAGTATACCTCAATGCTTTTATTTTCAACTCAATACATCTACGCGTTCCCGAGATAAAGAGTCTTGAAAGACAGATAGACAGAAGGACAACAAAGTGATTATATAGGGGCTCCGTGTTTTCCTTTTGAGTTACGGAACCCTAAATGTGGAATAAAGCAATAAATCCACAAGAATTGTAAACTTTTTATAGGTGTACCTCTTTATGCGTCTACGTAGTTAATTACGAGAGACGCCATGGAAAAATATTAGTTGATAATAAAACGACACTCATTTGGTGTTCGATCACTCATTCAGGGTGGAAAGTTTAATCATTCAATATTATTGATGACTGTCCAATTGCAATGTATTTTGTTCGAATGTATTTTGAAGCCATAGATATTTGAAATACTAATTACAAAATACCTCAACATCAGGTATTTGAAATACCAATTACAAATTACATTCTTAGGAAGCAATTGAAATACAAATACCAAATACGTATTTGTATTTTAAATACGTATTTCAATTACAAATATTTCAAATACTGCCCAGCCCTGGTGACACACTACTTTTTACTTAATTTATGTGATATGTTTTGGATGGAATCAACCTCAAAACAATTAAGAAGCTACCTAAACAAAAAAAAAGCATTATTTTATCCGCCTCGTTAATTTAAACATTATTTGTTTACTTAGATCACGAGATCCGTGTTTATTGCTGAGGTCGCACACCTTTGGGTCCCAAATAAAATAAAATATTCAGGCTAAGTTTATCTTCCTGGTGCCCAAATTCAGGTAATGCAATAAATTAAAACTTTTAAGGCTTATAGAAAGGATCGCAGCGTATGACACGAAGAAAACCGGTTAAGTTTAGCTCGAGTCAGTCTCGAAATATCCATCCAACTTTTTACCTGACTGCGGCGAAGCCCAAAGGAGGGTTATGTGTTTGACATGTATGTATGTATATATGTATACATGTATGTATGTATGTGACTAAATATAGGTAATTCGCATACTTATAAGTGTGATGTGCATAAAATTAAGTGCATTTTTATTTTTGTCAACCCATTCGTATTTATTTTCAAACCCTAAAGGTTTAATTTATTCGTCACATGATTTTGCCCGAATTAGGTTCAACGTTCTCCAAAATGTTAGTTCAGAAGTGGTACATTATTTGGGATTTATTTTAATTAGGTTTCTGGCCTTTTAAGCAAGATCCGTGAGCATCAATTACAAAGGAACTGAATCACCCACACTTATGATATAGAGCTCGGGCTTCAAGCGAAAAAGCATGAAATGTTGTGTATTTTTCACAAAAAACGTTTTATTTAACTCAACCCCGTACCCCGTATAAATAATCTGGTTAGGTTAAAACGTACATTTCGACTTTCTCAAGGAAACCAAAATTTATAGGGTACTTTCCGTTGACCTAGAACTATGAGGCAAGTAATACCGTCGTATACTACTGTAACATATGTATAATGTGGGTATACTTATACACGGTGGATTCTAATCGGTAATCAGGAGTAGACAAATATTAATATCTAGCTAAAATCAAACTCAATAGGCGAGGTCTCACACAAATACCTCACTGTTTAATTAATTAAAGGTTAAAACATAATTTAAACTAATAACCACTGGATACATGGTCACCTACATTAATTATTGAAGTAAAATCACGTGATCACGATACGTCAAGTGCCATCGCTTTCGCGGAAAATTTGACAGATCTTAAGTAAATAAACTTTTCTACGAGTATGAGTAGTTAGGGCGTGATAGATAACGAATTAAAATTGATAAAACGGCCGAAAATGAAAAGAATGCAATTCCGACGATTTAAGTAGCCGCCACACGAAGGACTGACTCACATGAAACCTTCTCGCTGCTTGCCTATTGCTCCTACGAGGATCCCGAGCAAAGTATCTTAAAATGCGTCGATCCAGATCGTCAGGACGACGTCGAGGCCAGCCGGGTGCTTGAGCGTGGTTTGGCACTGTGAACTGTCCGAAGTCACAGAGGTTTTAGTTCATGCGGTTTATCAAACTGTGCGTGAGAATTGGTACGTTTGGATGAATTTCGTGGAATAAATCTTGAGTTCATCTTCAGCTGTTTGGTTTGTATTGATAAACGTACCTACAATATTGTAACGCTCGATATTTTGAGCACCAATATGGTCGAGGCATGTTTTTTTAATTACTAATTTACTTTTCTCATTCAATATTTGCGACTTCTATGACTTTGTTTACATACATGACAGTGACAAGTTATTACTCATAAATTATCATTGTCATTAATTTTTTAAAGAGGTTGTAATCTCACAGATACAGATTAGTAGGGTGACAAGAAATTTAGGATAAAAATGATTTCGAAATAAAAATTATCACAGAAAAAAAAATTGTTTAGATGTAACTAATTACGACATCAACGTGACCGCTATCAATTACTGAGTTAGAAAAACTGGTGCCTGATTACCGATTAGATGCCATCGTGTATATGTATGAGTATAGGGTAGATCTATGAATGAAATGAAAGTATAGGGAAAAACTGGAAACTATACATGTATAATTTAAGTCATAAAAATACATATTTGATACAATGACATATTTTTTGCCAATAAATTTGCAACGTTAAGATTTATGTACTAACGTGCCAATCACAAAACTTTTTTTCTTAAGTAATTAGTAGTCTTTATTTAAAGTATTTGCACGGAACCCTCGGTGGGCGAGTCCGACTCACACTTGACCGGTTTTTTTATAACAAGACAATACAATCTTATCTTGCCATTGATTGTCAACTTCTGGTATAGTGCCGTATAATAGAACAATTAGTAGGAATTATCTCTACGGAGTTCCCACGACTATTCCATAATGTGGCGGTTTTTACTGAACCCATAATTGATACAGTTCCGAGCGGATGCGATTTCATGTCGTCGCGGAGAACAACACTTCTTCTCTTCTTCTTCTTATAGTGCCTCTCCAACTATAGTTAAGGTTGTTCTTGGTGTGGGAGACCCCTCGCTGAATAGCATAGTAGCGGCCATGCTACACATCAAGAGGTCCTGGGAGGCGGTGGCCTCCTTCTACGAAACAGTCATCTCGCAGAAGGATGCCGCGGAGCGGGAGGCGACCGTTCCAGCTCCGGCGCAGGCGGAGGGGGAGGAGGCGGGCGCAATTCGGCGCTCGTCTCGTCCCCTAGTGGAGTCGTGGGTGAGGGGCCCACACAGTTGGACTCCACACGTCTGGGGGTTTCCGATCCCTCCCTCCTTTGGCGCGAGAGCCCTGGTGCCTATAAAAGCCAGGGCAGCCGGAGGGCACCAGTGGTAGAAAAAAAAAAACTAGTAAAGGTTGGCAGTCAACTCAGCATATTTCTCACGGTCTTTGGCGAGGTTAAAAAGCTCCGCTGCACTGGTAACTCCGGTCCATTCCCGGATGTTTCGCAGCCATGATTTCTTCCTGCGTCCGACAGCTCGCCTTCCAGCCACTTTGCCCATGATTACCATAAAGAAGTTCGTATCTTGAGTGCCTAAGCATATGACCAAGTTAGGCAACCTTTCGTCTTTTAATGGTCTGCATTAATTCTTCTTAGAACAACACTTAAAAAAATACAATCGACAACTCCCCCAGGTTACTAGACGGTTGCATTCTTTTAAATGTTTGTTACCTCAGAACTTCGTCGTTTCAGAACCGATTTTTCAAAAAAGTAATTAAAAAAAACCGACTTCAAAAAAAGGATTTTTATAACCAAAATGACTTCAAAATTACGTCAATGTATCTATAATTATAATCAAAATGACTTCGTTTATACCAAATACTAAGGTCGAAATAACGAGGTAAAAATAACTTTTATTTCTTCCTTTTTTGAAGTCGGTTTTAGTTTTTTATTATTTCTTAATTTCAGTAGTAATTTGCATTAGGTACGCTGTTAAGCCAACGACCCGTTTTCCTAGTGACTGATATACACTTTACTCGCTATCTGAAAAACTACTTAATCGATTTTGATGAAACTTGTACTAGTAGTCTAGGTTGGACTATACATAATCCAACTAAAAATACATTTTTGCAATCCCACTTATAGTTTCTGAGATATGCGCGGACAAACATACATACATACATTTACGAAATTTGGCACGCAGTTTAGAAGCTGGTATAGCCTAAAATTAAAAACTGTGAAATTCTGACAACATTACATTCATACGAGTCGGATTGATAACCTCCTTTTTTGAAGTCGGTTAAAAATTTACTCTTGATGTGTCCATGGGGAATTGAAGGAATTCTTTAAATACAGCGTGGGAGGGACTATACCGACAAACTTTAACTATAGATTCTAACAACTATTAGGAGTAAAAAAATGTTATGTGATGTATAGTCGAAAAACGCTTACTTTCCGAGATATTCATTATTTTGTAAATGAAAAATCCCAAGTGTGTAACAAGCCCTAATAAATGTGACTAAGATACCTTTACTATTTTTTTAAAATCCTTTAACTAAACAGGAATTAACCTTCGCAGTATTTGATGGTAAGCGACTACGAGGCCAAAAAATTTACCTTTCGTTTCCATTTTAGCTTTTTTTTTTCTTTTTGATAACTTTTCAGCCAGTAAGGACATGTTTATAACGAGGGGCTTAATTTACTGATTTATTTTGTTCCATAAGACTATTAATGTAAAATGACAATATTCGACCCATGTTGATATAACATTTTGTACTCGTCACACCACCAGGAATTCATGGCTAAAGTATGTCGGTATAGTCCCTCCCACCCTGTATTAGGGTCATCCAAATTTTTGTGCACCCCGTCACTATAGACGGATGTCACTGTTATTACTATTTGTAACTGATAAAAAAAAATGAATGCTGTCGTGAATTCACTCATCCATGTAATAAAAAGATTTCATGATAATATGACGGTTAGGTCAACGATTAGAAAGAGCAAATTAAGCCACAGTAGTGACATCCACGGTAATATCTGTGTGCACAAAAATGAGAATGACCCATTACAGGTTTATGCATTTTTTAAACGGTTTTATTTAGCTTACCGTGTTTGTGTCAAGTTTGTAAGTTTCTTTGGGTCAAATCTTGCGGCAGCTTTTTCAACTACTTCTAATAATTTATAATACTATCTCGCGCATTTATTTTTAAATCCAGCTTTTCCACGAGGGGTTTAGAGAGAATTATAGCCACCATGTCAATTTCACTACATATTTTCATAATTTCAGTTCAGTAATTTACTAGTGTCTTAGATTCAATGTTTGATTTTGACGACCCCTTTAGCTTAGTTGGTAGTGACCCTGCCTACGAAGCAAAAGGTCCTGGGTTCGAATCCCGGTAAGGGCATTTATTTGTGTGATGAGCACGAATATTTGTTCCTGAGTCATGGATGTTTTCTATGTATTTAGGTATTTGTATCTATTAAATATATCGTCGTCTAGTATCCATAACACAAGCCTTATTGAGCTTACTATGGGGCTAGTCCGATTTGTGTAAGATAGTCCCCTAATATTTATTTATTTATTTATATTATCCAAATCGGCCCAGCCGTTTAGGAGGAGTTAGGTGACAAAAACACGTACATAAGAATTATCTATATATAGATATATTGTAGATTTAACAGCGCATAATGAATCCCAAATAAGGCTGCTGGTAGATAAACCTCGGGGTTATAGATTATTGCGTTGTGACATGTAAATATTAGCATCTAGTTAAGGAGCATTAACATATTCAATTTGGGTATTAAGTGGAGTTCACACTAGACTAGATACAATAGATTGCATTTCCTAACAAAACATATTTAGAAACCTTCAAGGCTAGCCTACGTACGCTTCATCATCATCATTAGCAGACCTTAATAGTACATTGTGTATCTAGGGCGGTAAGGAAATAATTCAATTTGTAATTTTCCTTTACCACCCGTGGCACACACAATGTTTTTCATCACACTTGTGAGGAAATCTAAATAAATAACCTTACTGATCCACCCAGTATGAGAAGAAAATTTTAAAACAGAAAGTGACATATACATGATGATTTTTAATCAGTGATCAGGTGTAGGAAAATATTAATATTTAGCTAAAATTATACTTTATAGGCGAGGTCTCACGCAATTACCTCACTGCTTAATTAATTGAATGTTAAAACATAATTTAAACAAACAACCACTGGATACATGGTCATCCTACATTAATTATTGAAGCAAAGCCACGTGATCACGATACGTCAAGTGCCATCGCTGTGGCGGGAAATGGACAGACAGACAAGTTATTACTCCTAAATTATCATTGCCATTACATTTTTAGAGAGGTAGTAAGCTTACAGATATTAGTTGGGTGACAAGGAATTTAGGGTAAAAAGGATTACAAAATAAAAAATTGTCATAGAACTAAATATTTTTACAAAAAAAAACCCGACCGCGGTGCAATTTAAAAGTGCATAAAATCAGCTATTTTGTTTATTTTAACGAACTTCATGTCCAGTGACACTCGCGCCATCAAGACGAATCTAATGATGTATCATTTATCAAAATCGGTTGTGCCGTTAAGTAGTTACGAGCGGACACAGGAACGGACATACATACATACAGGTCAAACACATAACCCTTCTTTGGGCTTCGCCGCAGTCGGGTAAAAAAGTTTCTTTCCATGGGATTAATTACGACTTCAACGTGACCGCCATCAATCACTGAGTTAGAAAAATTGGTACCTGATCACCGATTAAAAATCATAGTGTATAATGCGAATGTCAAGTCACGTTCGGGAACGATAGCGGTAAAGACCTAAAACGGCCATTATAGTTGATTTTATAGTTGCAAAATACTGAAATAAGTACACTTTTTAAACATTTAATTAATGTTACCGAAATATGTATTTACAATTTTACATATATTTGCAATAACAGTTCTCTTTAAATAAATATTTCAGTGATAAAAGTTAAAAAAGTAAGTTGGCGTTTCCTTTGAAAATTACATTTTCAACTTGCGGTATTTGAACACATCATACTCATAGAGTGCTTATAATTTGTGTGTAGATCATATTTTATGTATATGCAACCGTACATAATTAAGCCTTAAAACACTCGTGTTTTAAGGCCCCTCATTATGTATCAGTTGCATAAACTACCAGGCAGGCACACATAGTTCCAGCGATTTGGGTGCAGTTGTTATCGAATAGGCTTGTTTGAAGGTGGTTATTTTTAATATTTAATTAATGTATTAGGGTTCCGTGTTTAAAATAGCATTTACAATAACTGACAATCATATAGAGTGTAAAGAATAGCAACGGTACGGAGTGTTTGTCTACGAGTATTGTCTATGCCCGCAGGTCGTGATGTTTTCTTGCGGTTCGTATTATTATTGCGCAACGCAAACGGCACTAATTTTTGCTATAATAAGTAATTACATAGATACCTCGAAGGTATTCGCAATTCTATAGTCGCTGCTCAGCAAATTCCTCAGCTTCATTTTTATTCTAGTTTCAGCACATCTACAATTCAAATACTGAGAAAAATATAATGTTTGGCTTTAACAAACATTTTGATTTCTATTATCGTTTTAACCGCCCTGATTGCCCCATTTTTGTCCCAAGAATAAGGCTTGTGTACTATGTTTTATGCCACACTTGGCCATAAAGTGGCTTTTTCCGCACGCTGCGCGTACGGAAAAAGCCGCTTTCTGGCCAAGTTTACACATAAAATGATGTACACAACACGGGAGGTAATAAAGAAAGCCCTCGATCGCATATTTACGTCCCTCGCTTGCAGCTCGGGCCGCAAACATCTGCGATCTCGGGCTTTCTTTGTATTGCCACCCTAGTTGTGTAATGTACTATTGATTCTACTATTTGTGAGGACCAAATATATACCTATAACTACTACACTTGGATTCTTATAACAGCCACAAATTGCAATCAAGAGTAGTCGACCGCACCGAGCGTTGAAAACGCCCCATACAAAACAGACGCACTCTGTGACGTCATCTTGTGTCCTCGCTGTACTAAAACTGTATGAAAAAATAGCATTTTGTAATTTTGAGCACGTAAAAAAAAACGCATTTAAGCACATAGTTGCTTTACATTTATTTTTCAGTTTTATTTAAGCATTCCGAAACTAACTCAGTTTTCTCTTTAAGACGATAAAAAATGATATTTTTTTTTAAACTGTGGTCTCACAACTTTGTAACTTTTATATATTTTTTATTACCTTAACTTACTCTGTGTTATGACAATTTAGTATTTTCCAATCCATGTGTTATATATTATTTATAGGGATGTAACGATACCGATACCGATATATCGGTATCGCCGATTATTATACAACCGATATTTGAAGAGCGCGAAAAGAATTTGCTATATCGTCGACCGTAGGCTGAATTAGCGTAAGGGACATTGTTTTGCCTGTCCCTTACCGTAATTCAGTCTACGGTCAACGATATGAAAAAAAATGTGCAAAAAGTAATTACAATTTCTGACTTAATTTAAGTATTGGTCTATTACCTTGTGCAATGATAATTACTATGTTAATAAAATCTTTGGTTCTTAAGGTTGAACGTTTTAGAGAATTTTCATACAAATTTCAGTCCCGTTTTTCTCCAGCCGTGATCATTTTCTGTATTTGAAACATTATTAGTTCGATAGTACTTTTCCTTCTGATTCCGCCAATAAGAAAAAAATACCGAAAAAATGAGAAATATTCTAAATAAATCCATTTGAAAACTAATAAATTTTTTATCAAACCGTTGTTTGTGTGAGTGTAGAGTATCATGTCGGTGTAAACAAAAGGGCGGCATTTATCAACAACAGCTGATTCTGGGTGTCAAAAGAATGCCTAGATTGTTTAAAACCTACTCCTAAAACTTCTGGCTGCTAAGCTAATAAAAATTAAAAAATAAAGTGCTGTCAGCCGGTGTCGAAGTTTATCTCCATCAACAAATTTCATTTCCTAAACTGATTTCAAGAAGGAGGTGGTATTGCATTGTAACCGTTTTTATCATAAAGATAAAAATTGTACAAATACTTGAGTTATTTTTTCTATGGATATAAATACGAGCTCTTATTCTTAGTAAAAAATATTGGATTTTTCGATGCAGTCCATTAGTTTTAAAAGCTAAAAGAGTTTGCTATCATTGACCATAAATGTATCATTTGAATAAAACCTTTTTCGTTACTGCACTCCCATGCTCGATTAAAAAAATATGTTGCCTACAACAGTCACATTTATATTTGAAGTTGTCAAAATTTTTCATACAATAGCAAAGATATTCCTTGTTATTAATTTTATTATTTGAATAGAAAACAGTTAGTTAAATATTTCCTTGATCAACATTTTGCATACTACTTGGGTGGTAAGCCTCCCTGATGTGAAGTAGTCACCGGAGCGTACTGCCATTTTACTAAAAATAATGAAAACAAACGTACGCACACTCGTGACCAGATGGATTACCCATGTAAATCCTAATTTGCGTCATCATCAGAAGTTCGTTGCCGTCACCCCTGCTATGAAAAGCTATAGCTCTGCATGGAGATGTTCGGCTGGAATCAGCCAGACTGGAGATCGCCTACTTAGCGCGTTCAAGAAATAAGAAGCGATATGAGGCAGCTGAAAGGCTTGGCTTTGTATTCTACCGAAGTCTATGAATAATATTCTATCGAACCCGTGAATCAAACTTTTTTTACAGCGCAATAATAACAGATCCTAAATGTATGACAGAGTAGCAAGATATTCACAAAAGTTGCTTGTAGTGGAATTTTAGCATTTTGGAGTAAGTAAGTTTGACGCGACAATTCTCAATGAAAATAAATAAATAATATACGATATAAAATATGTTTTTTTCTTGGCTTGGCTAATAAGTAAGTATACTATAAAAGTATACTAACTTAGGTCAGTAAGTATACTAGTTACATGTAAGTTACATGCACAACTAACTATTCATATGTGAGAGGTCAATTTGCAAAGAAAGAAGTAACAAACATGTGCAGATAGGTAATCAAAAAATCAGAAATATAAAAATATATTGGATACCTAACAATATAAGTAGTATGAAACTAAAACTTCATATTTCAACATCACCTGAACGTCTAAATCTTTATCAAATAGATTAAAATGGCGCCAAAATATGTAAACAAACATGACCTGTCATACTGTCATAATAATAATTATTGACAGTCACTGACACTAATGACTGTCAACGGGTACGCGTGTGTGCGAGAATGTGGAAAATTGCGATTATTTAAAAAAAATCTGTTTTATTGTCCACAAGAAGACTCTAGAGCTGATATTGGTTGCGATTTAAGCTCATCATTTTTTACTGATCCCGCCAAGACATAGAAATAGTAAATATTTGGTTGGGTTTAGCTAAAAATAATAAAAACACTACGCAAACGACGTACAACGCCATCTGAGCGGCTAAAATTGGTAACTTTCTCTAACGTTCATCCTTAATAAAAAAATACCTAATTGAATTTTGAGTTGACAATTTATTTATATTTACTTTACACTTTCAAGGTTGACTCTCTGTTAAATATAGCCAAGTTTTAGTTATAATAAGGACATACAAATATCTGAAGTTCATACTTCATTATTAAGCTAAGATATCGGTAAATCGGCAAAACTATGTATCGTTACATCCCTAATTATTTTGTAAAATTCAACATTAGTCCACAACCCCATTACTGAGATGACATTACGAAAATGAAACGCACCGAAAACGCTGAATATTGGCACGGTATATAACACGTTTCTTATAATATCTGTGGTCTATAAACTTTGGCCGTGACTTAGGCACCATACGCGCTCCCGCCCGTGCCCGCGTATGACTTAAACAGGGTTGAAATGAAACACGCAGTTACGAAAGTTTAACAAGCAATAACTTGAAAACGGTGATAGATATTAACATAGTCTATTTGGAGAAAATAGTGTACTTAGCCTAAACAATGCCATTTGCAGGACAGTCGTACGTTCCGTTCCACCCGGTAGGTATATCGGTTGTTGTACTCGTATTTGAAAATAACGATCATCCGTCCACATCTGTCCAAACATTGGCCACTGATATTGTTGTGAAATAATGATTCTGTTATATAATCTGTGATCGTGTTGATGATTAAAATCGATGCGGTTCAGAGTTACCATCAAACAAGAAATATTTATGTATAAGTAGGTATTCAGCGTTTGATTGTTATGATAATACGTGCATGTGTAGTAATAGTAATACCAAGGGCCATAAACAAGAGGACTGTCTTACGATTTTAAGCTAACATGGTCATTCACATAATAACTACTCATATATCCCGTCGTTAATAGTAGTTATTAAGAGGACTGTCATTCTCCATACTTTGGGATTGTAACCCGACCGCTAGGGGATTTCCGGGCAAAAACTAGATGGCGCTAAAAAACTAAACATTTAAAGATGTTATAATTGAACAAAGAAACATAGTATAGTAACAATTAGTTCGTAAACAGCTTATAATAAATAAATTTTAACATTTAAATACTGTGTCAAATCTGTGTAAATAATATAATTCTTTTGCCAAGCTTATACATAGATGGCGTTGTAAATTCGGGGAACAGCTTTTTGTATGGAGAATGATAGTCCTCTTGTTTTAATGGTCCTTGGTAATACGTTGGCTTGAGGATACCTTTCCAGATCCTAATTTACGTAATGCGAATCAATTCGTAAGTTTTTGTAGGTAGCTTTCGTACTTTAATGAGACTGACCTAATCTACCAAACTGAGTTTGTATTCAGTTTGGTAGTAAATGGGTTATTCTTCAGAAGTATGTCTGCGACTTATTCCTCTATCTCACTATGAAAAAGGGCCAGAGGAATAAGGTGACCGCAGACACATTTCTGAAGAATAACCCAAATAAGGTCAGTTGGGGCAAGTGCGCCTATTATAGAAAATCTCGAAAAGTGCAGATATTATCCTACAAACGACAACAACAACTTCTCCGTTTTAGTTAGTTGCGTGCTTATAAGCTGTTGTTTGTAGTATATAATATCTGTACTTTTCGAGATTTTTTATGATAGACGTGCTTGCCCCGTAGGCGCACTTGCCTCCATTGACCTTAATTCATAATAGGTCGATCTCAGGGGCATTTCACGAAAACATCTACTTTTAGTCGCTTACGTAACGCTATGGTAGCTACCCTAATAAAACGTAGGTAGGAGCAAATAAGTTTGTCTTACAATTTTTGCAAATTCCTAAAAAACACTGCAAGTTAGGAAAACCGTTGTATTTTTCCTGTAATATTTAGGACAGATAATTACCGATTATTATTATTAATAAATAATCGGTAATTATAACAGATTTTTCCGAAAAAATATATAGGTAAGTTTTTTTTCTATCCAATAGGCTCGGGTTAGCAGTTTTTAATACTATTCCAAATTTCAAGTCGATAGCATCTGTAGATCCCGAGATATCTTGCTGTGAAAGACGGAGAGACCGACAGAGTCGCACCATGAGGGTTCCTTTTTTACCATTTTCGTACGGAACCCTAAAAATGACGGTCAAGTTAAGAAGGCTCTAACATAACCTAACCTTCTCTTGTTTTTTTGAGCCAGTTAAGAAAAAGAAAAGAACCTCAGGCATCACTCTCCTGATTAGGTTAGCTGTCAGGAGTCCTGACAGCTAACCTAACCCCAAGTCATACTCATATCAGTCAAGACTTCAACGCGTCAACGCGATCGCCGGCGCCCATTTAATTTGATAGCAATCTGCGAGTAAAAGTAAAGGAATGCGCACGCGTTCAAAAAAGTATAAAAATCCAAGGTCAGTGGTAATGGCGTAAGTACATGTCACTTGTAACTAGGGTTACCACCGCTTGCTATAATAGGATACTTGCCTGCAGTGAATACAAATAATTTTTCGCTAATAAGTAAAGACTGCTTTATAACATTTTGGTAAATTAACTAAACTATTTTTATCTCTTTTACTCTACAGTGTACCCACTCCTCTTCTTATATCTATTAAACAATTTACTTACTAAACTAATAGGTGAATTTAGCACTTCAACGATTAAATAAATCAAAAACTAGATGATTGACTGAGCTGAGACATCAAAATATTTAATTTAAAAAATTTCAAATTTCATACCATCTGGAGCATTCCACGGACACGATATGTAAGCGACACCACCTTTTTAATACTATTGATATGTTTTTTTTTAATCTTTATTTTTAAGTAAAATTAGTAAACTGAATGTCGGTATGGTAATATCATAACTTGACTTTAAGATTGGTAATGTTTCTTAGCAGCTAATAAGTTTTATTAGGGTAGCTAACATAGCGTTACGTGTGCGACAAAAATAAGCTTTTTTCATGGAATGCTTCATCTGGGTGTTTTGACACTTCATAAAAAGTAATTGATGAGATCTGCCAGGAAAATGGCCTATTGACCATAGCACAACAGTAACAGTTAATTATTAACCTTTTCGCCGCTACGTAAAACATAAAAGTCGCAAATGTGACGCCATGACATAATAGTGTCAAAACCGAAATTGAACTTTATGCTTGTGCATGAAGATATCGCTCTGCGGTCTGTGACCAATATAGGCGTCGTTGGCGTCCAACCTGCGGTGCCAATATATACGTCGTTGGCGTGGAAAAGGTTAACAGTAGCACGGCCTAGGAGATATTTTTGGGTATCAGGCGCTACTAGGCCAATCGCACGTCTGTTATTGAACTAATAAAAACGTTATTAAACGTATTACGCATTCTTGCTTATAGGTAGAACATTCGTTCACGGCACGCACACATACAAGCGCGCGATGTACCTTTTGTAGGAGAAAAAAATACTGCTATTATATGTTACTGTGCAAGTGACAACCCTACTCGTAACTGGAACACGTGGTGATGCGGACCAAAATTAAAAGGTATTAACGATCTAATTTATTTATATACCAGCCATGAACAGATGAAGGTGTGTTTCTAATAAAAAACGAATAACAATCTAAGAAAAAACCACATTGGTGTCCCGGTGTGCACCACCGGTGGTGCACTTGCGCGGCCTTCTTCATTGCATGTATTTCTACTACTTTCGAATAATAAATATCTCGCACAACTGTGACGATGGTAACACAGCCTTATTTCGTAGTTTTAAAGTAGATTTTTGAGTGAAAAGTGTGATGGTATTATAAGCTTAACGTGATAAGTGGATTTGGCGATTTGCTTCATTTAGCCTTAAGTAGTTTTTGATTGCCGTGTAATGTCCATTTTGAATGTATTTTTACACTTCGCGGGTCAGTAAGCGTCAAGTTAAGGAGTGTTCAATCGATTCTTTACTCATAAGGTATCGCTAAGGTTTACGCCAACTTGAGCGAGTTAAGTGACAGTAACTTAACTAGTGGTTATTAACAGATTTCACAGAAGGTCGCTGTTCGAGGATATTGTTAAAATGGTGTGTCTCCGATCATTTTAAACCAATTTTATGCATGCAATGAAATAAAAAAATTGGAATAGGTCCCGGCATGGATTAGGATTTGAACATCTTGCTCCAAAAATCTTCAATCAATCAAGTCATCCGTGACTACTACACGATCATTATCCAGAGCTGTTGACAAAATAAGACTCTCTAAGACTATAATCATCACTGACAACCACTGATGGAAAATGGCAACGAAAATAAAGAAATGGATTGTGTTTGTGTCTAATGACTGTGGTTTTGGTTCCTAATGTAGTTCGCGCACCATCTACCAAAAAAGTTAACATAATAACTGAATTCAGGAATCACATCATAAATGTCATTAATTGGCCATGCAGGTTGGCCTGGGCTTGTTGAATGTTTGCGCGTGAAGTGACCCATCCGTGGGTCATGAAGTTGCCTTCTGGTTATCTTATGGTATACATATACCATTTTTTTTATTTAGCCTAGCATATGGTTTTAAAATAAGAATCAAACTGCGTTCCATATGAAGAATTAAGCGTACTGGGGCTGCTGTTAAGCGTCTTAAGTAACAGGCACACCTAACGAAGCAAGCGCAACAGAAGAAATTGGAAGTCATAATTTCTCGTCAAACTACTAATAATATTTACCAGAGTTATGAAACGTGGCCTCGTTTACGTGAGCTAGTCACTTAGCAGTTTTACACCCGCGAATAATGTGTGAAGTGGTTAATTAAAACTTTTTTACGGTAAAAACCGGTATAAGTACAGCTCTAGCTATGATAGTGCTGCGCGTATCAGTCCCAAGGACGCATTTCGTCACAGCGAGGAACGATCTGGAAAACGGTTTTAAGTGATTTTGATTTATACAAATGTTGATATACATAGATAGATTAATTTATAAATTTAGATCAATATTTATTGTGGGAAATGATTACTTACTATAATTTAAACTTTTACTCTGTGTAGTAAAATAAATATATATAGTAAAACAATACAATTTCAGGTGCTAAATAATTACTACTAGACAGGAAAATAATAAAGGGCGTGATGGGCCCTAATTGAGCTTTTTTAATTGTTTTATTATGAAAAAAAAACTGGAACGGTCGATTACACTATATACTGTACCTCGTCAGCCCGCAATGAACTGTTACTCGCCCAATTTTACTCGTATTACTTATTCTGTGATTCTACGCAGATGATGTCGATGTCGTGGACAGATGCTAGTATTTTTATAGAACAGGGTCTCATTTCGATCGATCAATTAGTAAACACACACGCAAATCCCGTTTGCGTTTTAGGGTCGAATCGCGGTCAGTCGGTTTCAATGTCGCTTGTATAATGTGCCGTAACCGAGTGAAAAGTTTGCGTTGCGTCAGTACGGGACGGCTGTATGCGACAACGACAAGGGAACTAGTAGGGCCGCGCCGCCCCTGTGTGCGAAGTGTGCAACACACACAGGCGACAAGGCAATAGGGGCGCCGGAATTTGAAACACGACGACAATAAAGAGGTGGTTTCATAGGTTTGCACGACGGAAGAAAGTTTGCACACAGGCGCTGTCGGGGGTCGGCGCGGGCCTGGGAATTACACTGGTGGTCAAAAATTTCGGGTCAGTGAAATACCGCCATATTTCCTACAATACTCCAGGGTTGTGAAATTATTGAATCCCGTTTTGACCTTTCATTAATTTTAGATATTATCAGCAAAAATAACACTGAAAATAATAGCAATTTCAGGTTTAGATCTAACTCGTAAAAACCCATGAAAAATAAACGTTAACGTAATTAATATGTTATGTCGCATTCAAAATAATGCCAAATTTATTTATTCAATAACACAAATGTTTCATTTACATAAAGTGCCAGTGCCTCTTTTTAAGTATTATTATACCTGTGTTAAGAGGCACCGTTCTTCTAAGGTGGTAAATAACTTATATCATTGAATTTGGCAATAGACATCTTACAATCTAGCTAAACATAACTATATTTTTACCACCAAAGCAATGCTATTGAAACTCGGGCCAATTTAAAAAAAAAAAAAAAGAAACTATTATAACGATCATTTCTGATAGACCTTGTTGTGAGGTAATTTCCCACCCACCAATGAAAGTGGAATTTGATGAGCTAAAATTCTGAGCCCTCATTCCAGCTGGTTCACTCTCGCATGCGCACATCCAGTCTTGCTGCATCGTCTGCGCACGTAAACTTTCTCTTTGTTTGTTGTCGGTCTGTCAAAATGACCACCTATAATTTGGTTATGAGCTCGGTAATCTCAAATGGATTTGCCGAAACAACCTGTTACTTAATTTCAGTTATTCCGTAATTGGACGGTTAACACGGTTGTTATGTTAACATCTTCATTTTTATACGTTTTTTATTGAGATTAGACAGTATTTTGTTGAGTTTGAGGATTACACTATGGTAATTTCGACTATCAAGATTGAACCAGCGACCCCTGGCTTCTTAGGCGGTGTTACTCCGTCTAAACTAAACGTGTCGTCTACATGTGGTATGAGGAGGTGCGAGGCAAGGCTAATCGAGCTTTGACGTTCCTTACCCCAATATTATATCCCACGACTTTCAGTTATGTCTATAAGGGTATTCTATGAAAACGTATAGCTGCTAAGAATGTAAGAAACCACAGAAATATAAATCGAGATAGAAGGAAACAGTTCGTCGATTTGTATGGCAACTATAGTCTGTTTTTTATTACTGAAGACAAAAATGACATTTCATGTGTTGCCTGTTTTTTACAACTCATAAATAGTGATGTGATACAACCGGTATTTACCGACAAAAATTTAGGTAGGTTCTTATGTTTATTGATATTAAAGTGTCTGTAACACAATGAGTGCATAATCCGCGAAGTTCCAAAACGATACAATAGGTACTTTAGGTAAGAATGCCACCCTTTTGGAGATATAGAATAATTGTAAATACACTATATTTCTCATATTTAAAGGTACATTTTATTTAATTCGAAACTCATTACTTATACAAAGCTGAAAATACGCCAAACCCGCTTTATTTCTCTACATTATCATTTCAAGCAACGGAATCACATACGTAGGCACTATTTATCCAATAGTAGGTTAAAGGTTGAATACAATGTAGTTATTATATGTAATTAATTTTCGTTAAGTACCTACCTAAAAATATATGTTTTAACGTAAAAAGTATTTTTTATTATATCGGTTATTAATAATTACACCACGAACCGAAACAAAGGACAGCACTCACAAACACGATGGGGTTCCGACGTTTTATTACGGAGTCGGACGGACGGAAACGACAACTATGCATCATTTGAGAACACTTTACAAAATATCCAAAATAAAACCATACCAATCAGAAAGATTACCTTAAAACCAAATCTTAAAAAAACATGGTTAACAGTAGGTATCAGACAATCATGCAGAAATAAACGCCTATTAAAAATCATAACACAAAAATCGGATAGTAAAATATTAAAAGAATATTCTAGAAAATACGGAAAAATACTTAAAAAAACCATAAATACATCAAAAAAATTACAGTATGTTAAAAAATTGCAAACATCAAAAAATAAGGCCAAAACAATGTGGAGTATAATTAATGAGCGGACAAACAAGAAACAAAAACTAGATACAGAAAACATTGAAATAAAATTAAATAACACTTTATTATGTAACCCGAACACCATAGCAAATACCTTCAATAATCACTTCGCGGAAATCGGTGAATCATCAAACTGCGTAAATAACGAATGCCACGGACGTCCGGTTATGCACCCTACGGAGAATAGTATGTTTCTTACACCTGTAGATTACCGAGAAATCCATAGATGCATAAAAAACTTAAAAAACAAAAATAGTTGCGGCATAGACCAACTCCCACCAGCCTTAATAAGACAATGCGCAGATATTTTATCGCTGCCCTTTTGTAACCTAATTAACCAGTCCTTTAGTGAAGGAACCTACCCAGACTCACTAAAAAAAGCTATTATAAAGCCAATACATAAAAAAAACTCAAAAAAGGATCTGAACAACTACCGACCAATTGCTCTCCTACCCACCGCGTCTAAACTTTTCGAAAAGGCTATGTGTGCACGTGTATATGCTTTCTGCGAAAAGTATAAGGTATTTGACGACAACCAGAATGGATTCCGCAAAAATCGATCGACTACTATAGCCGTTTATAAATACATTCAGGAGGCCTTAAATGCAATAAATGATAAAAAATACGCAGTCGGCGTGTTACTCGATATGACAAAAGCCTATGACAAAGTCAGGTATAACATACTTTTAAATAAACTATATGGGGTTGGAATCCGCGGACAAGCCCATAAATGGTTTACATCCTATTTAAAGGACAGAGAACAGTTCACGGAGATAGAACATTTTGATGTAAATAGCGGTCAGATAGCAACAGTTCGGTCAGGTGGTAAAATAATTAACGCCTCAATCCCCCAAGGCAGTGTCGCTGGATGCCTGCTGTTTCTCCTTTACATAAATGACCTGCCTAAAATATTAAACCAAACATGTGTACTTTTCGCTGACGACGTATCGGTACTAATAACTAGTCAAAACGGCGCACATCTGGACGAAACACTTAACTCCCTATTAGATAAGATAACAAACTGGATGGCCGACCACAACCTTGAAATTAATTACGCAAAAACAAAACTTATGACTTTTCACCCCCGTCAAAAAGCGCCCTTAAATATAAATTTTACTTATAATAACATACAATTAGAAGTTGTAGATGAATTCTCCTTACTCGGTTTAGTCATAGATCGAAATGTAAATTGGAAAGCGCATATAAAAAAAGTAAAATCCAAAATATCCAGCTTCGCCTACGCGCTAAATATAGTAAAAAAAACTACCGATTTACAAACAGCGCTAGCCACATATTATGCATATGCTAACGCATGGCTCACATACGGTATAATTTTATGGGCTAATAGTACGGACTTTCCTTACCTATTTACCCAACAAAAAAAAACTGGTCCGCATCCTAGTCAATATAGGTAATAGGGACTCGTGTAAACCTCACTTCCAACGTCATAATATTCTTACGTTACCGTGTACCTATATCTTGGAAATATGTAAATTTACAAGGCAAAACATTAACTTATTTAACAAAAGGCATGAACTACCCACTAATCATACATTGAGACATCGAAATAAACTGTTATTACCGATATCAAAACTAAAAATGTACTCCAATAGCACGTATGTTATGGCTATAAAGATATATAATCACTTACCTGATACAATGATAGCGGAAGAATCAGACGTTAAGTTTACTAAAAGATTAAAACAGTTGTTATTGTCCAAATGTTATTACAGCGTCCAAGAATATTTAAACGATACGCTATAAGCACAATTATGTCAATAGATCCGTAACCAAAATGTGGAAAACGCTTATTACTAACTCTTATTAATACTAACATAAATTCATAATTATTATTATAAATTAATGTTATTCGTAAGTTAACCGTGTTGTACGTTATCTAAAATCATCATTTTCGTTCTTAGTAAGTAAGATATTGCAATGCCCTAGCAGGGTATCATGTACCTACTATATAATACCTACTTTTAAGACCTATGTATTACAATGAACATGATCGCAATAAATAAATATGAATATGAATATGAATATGAGTTCCCATGGCCACCTTCCGGCTCCATCATCAGACCCTGGATATCATTTCGGTTCAGAGTACTCGTCAAGACAAAACAAATGAGCCCAAACACGATGGGGTTCCGACGTTTTATTACGGAGTTCCCATGGGCACATTCCGGCTCCATCATCAGACCCTGGATATCATTTCGGTTCAGAGTACTCGTCAAGACAAAACAAATGAGCCCAAACACGATGGGGTTCCGACGTTTTATTACGGAGTTCCCATGGCCACCTTCCGGCTCCATCATCAGACCCTGGATATCATTTCGGTTCAGAGTACTCGTCAAGACAAAACAAATGAGCCCAAACACGATGGGGTTCCGACGTTTTATTACGGAGTTCCCATGGCCACCTTCCGGCTCCATCATCAGACCCTGGATATCATTTTGGTACAGAGTACTCGTCAAGACAAAACAAATGAGCCCAAACACGATGGGGTTCCGACGTTTTATTACGGAGTTCCCATGGCCACCTTCCGGCTCCATCATCAGACCCTGGATATCGTTTCGGTACAGAGTACTCGTCAAGACGAAACAAATGAGCCCAAACACGATGGCGTTCCGACGTTTTATTACGAAGTTCCTATGGCCACCTTCCGGCTCCATCATCAGACCCTGGATATCATTTCGGTTCAGAGAACTCGTCATGACAAAACAAATGAGCCCAAACACGATGGGGTTCCGACGTTTTATTACGGAGTTCCCATGGCCACCTTCCGGCTCCATCATCAGACCCTGGATATCATTTCGGTTCAGAGTACTCGTCAAGACGAAACAAATGAGCCCAAACACGATGGCGTTCCGACGTTTTATTACGAAGTTCCTATGGCCACCTTCCGGCTCCATCATCAGACCCTGGATATCATTTCGGTTCAGAGTACTCGTCAAGACGAAACAAATGAGCCCAAACACGATGGGGTTCCGACGTTTTATTACGGAGTTCCCATGGCCACCTTCCGACTCCATCATCAGACCCTGGATATCATTTCGGTTCAGAGTACTCGTCAAGACAAAACAAATGAGCCGAAACACGATGGGGTTCCGACGTTTTATTACGGAGTTCCCCTGGCCACCTTCCGGCTCCATCATCAGACCCTGGATATCATTTCGGTTCGGAGTACTCGTCAAGACAAAACAAATGAGCCCAAACACGATGGGGTTCCGACGTTTTATTACGGAGTTCCCATGGCCACCTTCCGACTCCATCATCAGACCCTGTATATCATTTCGGTTCAGAGTACTCGTCAAGACGAAACAAATGAGCCCAAACACGATGGGGTTCCGACGTTTTATTACGGAGTTCCCATGGCCACCTCCCGGCTCCATCATCAGACCCTGATCATCATTTAAGACATATCTAAGTGGATGTGAGCTCTGCTGTTCCTATTTTTCAAAAAGATGTCTTGCCTACTTATGATGCGTAGCTAAATCAATTGTTAATCTCAATTAACGATTAACGATTAACAATTACGTAATGGTTAATTGCAATTAACCATTACTTTTCAGTAATCGTTAATGGTTAATTGCAATTAACAGATCAATCGTTAATCGTTAATTGTTAATTGGGATTACATTTTTGCCAACACTGGTCGTAAAGCCAAGTTATGATGCCATACCGACATTCAGCTTCCTTCTCAAAACTATTAAAAAGGCTGTGTCGCTTATGCAATGTTTCCGTGGAATGCTCCTTATATCATAATCATTGGATCTTCCTAATTATAGACAATGATTTCTGATTTCTATTCAAGGCCCCGTGTCCGGCGACGACGGTGGACGAGCGGTAACATTTGGGTCATCGCATAAGTTAGCGTGTTGGTCGGTTAGCGGCCCGATCGGAATACATTCTCACTGATTTGTTAATTATTAATAAAATAGTTTGACTTTTCTATTCTGATGACATTAAATTTATGGAACATTATTCATTTTGCTCTTTTGTTTTTATCTAAACTAAAGTAGGTATATTGCCATAATATTTGATGTTGTGCAATACACGACCGCTTTAGCTTATTTGGTAGTTACCCTGCCTACGAAGCAAGAGGTCCTGGGTTCGAATACTTCGAATCCCGGTAAGGGCATTTATTTGTGTGATGAGCACGAATATTTATTCCTGAGTCATGGATGTTTTCTATGTATTTAAGTATTTGTATGTATTAAATATATCGTCGTCTAGTATCCATAACACAAGCCTTATTGAGCTTACCTACTATGGGGCTAGCTCGATTTGTGTAAGATTGTCCCCTAATATTTATTTATTTATTATTTAATACAAGGGTAGAAACGCGATTTCAGTTAGATTCTTTGCAATTTAGAACGATGTTTAATACAGCATTTCTTATTAAAAAATACAAAAATAACCATTATTAAAAATATAAAAACACAACTGCCATGAATGAACGCGAGCTTAAAAGTTAACAAAAGTATATATTTTTATGATCAACTTTCAAATCTCTTCATTTTGATACCCCACTCGATGGGGTCGGAAGATTTAATTTTCTTCCGAGCACACAATATGGCGTACATAATCCGCCATATTGTTTTTATGATGACGTCACATAACCTATGACACTCGGGATAACTCAGGGATTCTAAAGATACCCAACACGTCTAAATCGGTTCAGGGGTTTCGAAATTATCGTGGAATAAAAGGAAGGACCTTTAACTGAATACAAAACCACAACAACCCGGAACACAACGGTAACGTTGAAATAACTGGCCAAGAGCATGTCGGACCATGCTCAGTGTAGGGTTCCATAGCCGTAACTATAAGGTAAAAAATACGATGTAAAAAAAGTACAACAACAAAAGAGCGTATCTTCATAGCAATTACGTCCTTTTGTTGAGAAGCGCAGTTTATCGGCCATAACTCAAAAACGGTTAATCCGATCTTGTTGAAAATAATTTTCGTTGAAAGTATTAATTGAGCGTTATCTTTGTAATTTTTTTTATATTTTTCGGACACACGGTTTAGAAGATAGAGGGGGGGGGACACGATTTTCACAACTTTCGGACCGATTATTTCCAAAGGTATTCACTTAATCAAAAACATTACTTAAGAACTTTAAAATGTTTTCAAAAGAGCTGTCGAACTATGTACCACACGTTGACATTTTGTGAAAAAAATTTTTTTTAGCTTCTGTTACATGTATGGAGTGCCCCCCCTAGATTTTATTATTTTTATTATTTAACTACCGAACTTAGTTGCGGCATCTACAAGACATCTATATTCCAAATTTCATCAGTATAGGTCTTGTAGTTTTTGAGTAAAATGCCTGTGACATACGGACGGACGGACGGACGGACGGACGGACGGACGGACGGACGGACGGACATGACGAAACTATAAGGGTTCCTTTTTAGCCATTTTGGCTACGGAACCCTAAAAACATCACTTGTCATGAATCATACAGAAATAGTACATTACACAACTAGGGTGGTAAGACAAAGAAAGGCCGAGATCGCAGATATTTGCGGCCCGAGCTGCAAGCGAGGGTTTTCTTTATTACCTCCCGTGTTGTGTACATCATTTTATGACGACACATGGCTAGAAAGCGGCTTTTTCCGTAGCGTGCGGTAAAAGCCTCTTTATGGCTAGGTGTGGCATAAATACATATATTTATGCTCGGGCCGCAAACATTTGCGATCTCGGCCTTTCTTTGCTTTACTACCCTAGTTGTGTAATGTACTAAAATTGACGAGCGTTTAATAGGCCTTAATAAATTAGTTCCAGTGAAATATAAAAAAATAAACCTCATATATTGATTTATAATTATGACAAACGATAACTTACATACCCAACTAATCTAAATTATGGAACATAATGACTTCATTTTGCACGGATTAATCTATCCAAATCGTAACCCTTTTCTTTTAAATAAAAACATAATATATTTTAAAAATAAACAAACTTATGCATATTATACTAATTTTAATTCATATATTCAGTGGCAGGTGGGTAGTTAAATCACTGAGTCGCCTAAGCTCGACTATTTACCTTGGATTATGTATTTATATCTCCATTATGTATTACAATAGCCAATGCATAATATTTATGTCTGTCTTCAGACTTGAGGTTAAACACACAGGGTGTCACTTAAACTAACGTCAAAATGTGTTATCGTCGGGGATAGTGCAATACCGCGTAAGTAGCATATGTAGATAAGGTTCAGTTTCAAGCAAATTTGTTAGTAATTGAAACCTTATCTACATGTGCTGCTTACGCTGTATTGCATTGCAATATCCCCAACGTTATGCTTCAGATCCGTCAATATTACACGGTAGTAAGGTATGTTTCATTTTGAACGAATATAAATTTGAACTTTGTTATAATGAGGTACAGTCTAATTTTAAGTATCCTAAAAATAAATGTAAATACTCTGTAATATTGACCCATGGGCATGGCAGTTTGATGTTTAGCGTGATAATGCGGTAAGTAGTTGCAGTTTCAGTCAATATCAAATTATTTTTGACCTTTATTATTTATTGGGTCCTTGGGATTTCAATTCTTAGTATACTTGTTCTATGTTATATGCCTGATAATTCTCACAGGTAAAAAAACTGTATGTGTTTTCTGTTATATACGACTGCAGCATTATGTAATAAATAAAAATCTTAAGCTACATATTCACAAGTCTGAAATTGGTAACTTAGGCGTTCGCAATACTGAGCTATGGTAACGAATAACATGCGTTTCATACAAGTGATGCACATAGTTTATAGTGAAAACAAGTTAATCTCGTAAAATTTTAGCTTTTGGAAGCACCCTGCATGTGACACAGTTTTAGTTTCTTATCAGTATTTGTGATATTTTTGTTGTATTTCGCAATAAAATATCCATATATTTATAAGATGTTACACGAAAATTTCATGGTTGCTTTATTTACTAATACTAAATTTTTATCGTAGCTTTATTCCTGAGGTGAAAATACCTAAGCCATTTATTCACTTTTTAAGCAGTTTTATTTAGCTTGCCTCTGTAAAGTTGTTTGTTTTGCTTCGGTTTAGTCGGTAAAAAGTATCCTAAGTAGTATCTGTACACCAAATTTTAATATCACAGAAAAGGGTCCGGTAGTTTGTACGTGACGTGCTTACAAACAAGCAGACAAAAACTCCAAAAACTATTCATTTACGTTTTAATGCTTAATACCTACATATTTTAATGGAGAATTTACTTTTTTGGGAAAATCACTAATGTACAACACAGTCTTTCTACGATTTTATTATAGGTATGAATAGATAGATATTACTCAGAGATTCCTATTACGATTGGCATTCGATTGGGATTCTTGTTGACGTCTGATTGATTTCTTTGGCAGATGCTTGCAGTTTCCGTGCCAAAAACATTTAATCTCATTTGGTATGGCATTATAATGATGTACCTATGTATTACATTGTCGTATTAAACATATTTTTTTTGTTCAAATTTACCCAGATCTAATTTAAATATTTTAAATTGTTAGTTCTCCTTGTTTCATAAATGGTCCGAGTATCCTAATGCCAGGATCCCCGTAACAATATTGAAGCTTGTGGAGAGAGCTTATGCAATTAATTTCATTCAGGGATATGAGAATGACCCATCATTCTCATTTAGATTTGTAACTTGTCACAGCCATATGCAGAAAGTTAACGATGCTAATACTTAATTATTCCTTTTTTTCTAACGACCCGAAAGTTTAAAAACGGGGTTAAATTAAATGTAAATATTAGAATATTTAACTTCCTCGAGTCCTTTAACTTTTATTGTGACACATATGACAAACTAGTATATGAGAATCACCCATATGATATGATACCAGTGCAGCATGTGAAACTGTGATGTGTCGTTTTTGTACAATTTTGAAAACGTTTTGAAACTAAACAGTTATACATGGGACTCGAATTCACGTTTTCAACGGCCCTCCGGGCTAACACAGGTGCAGTTCCATTTATGCCCACGAGGCAGATAATGCGAATTCGTGTGAGACGCTGAATTATCATGTCAAGGTCACAAGTGAGTATGCGCTTGAGCTGCGAGTATTTCTCGAGCAAACGAGAACTCCGTTACCTTGCCCTTGGTTCAGTAGCTGATCTCGAGCTCTTTGTCCGGTCCGGAGTTTAGCGTGTGCTATGAGTGAAATAATGACGTATTATGTCAATATCACGTGAGAGTAAGAAAAGTTGTGACTATTTCTTAAGCACACGCGATATCCACAGACATGCCCATCCCATTGTTAAGTTACGGATTTTACTCAGTTCTGCCGTCCGATATCTGAAACTAGACTAACCTCTTTACAACTCCAAAGAGGTTAGTCTAGTTTTAGATAGGTATAGTTTTTTTTTTAACTGACAAACACGCAACCCATACGCGGGCGTAGCGATTGTCGGACCGGGTGGTTGGCCGTGGCGTTCCCAGGGGGCGAACCAGATCGCTAACCGGACCACCCTGAGTTTGGTCGGACTGGGTGGTTGGCCGTGGCGTTCCCAGGGGGCGAACCAGGTCACCTTTAGGGGTCTTTGGCTTGACCTTGCGGCCTCTGACCCATAAAGTTGAGGTGGATCCGCCTTATCCTTGGCCGATCAGGGGAATTGGCGAGACTCCTCAGCATTAAGCTAGGGAGAGATTTCAGCACTTCTGAACTCGACGATTACCAGTAAACGATTCATTGGAAACTTTGATAACACTGGCACTGCGGGGGGAGGGGTGCCCACCGGTTATGGCTACCGGTGCCCTCCCAATGGCGTCGGACTCGCAGGGGCTGTGGGTTAGGCACACGTAGGACAGTGAGATCTGGTATTCAGGCATGTGGGCGCATGAATGTCAGATTAGGGAAAGGGAGTCCCTCGAATGGGGCAGCAGAGACTCCCTACTTCCCGCCGTCAGCCCAACAGTCGGGCCTGTTCGTATGGGCCAGTCAGGGTTGACGGTGCTTGCCAACTGAGCACCATCCAGTTGAAATACAGTCCAGTGACACGGTGTAGTAGTAGTCTCCTAGCGTTGAGTCACTCGATTGCCCAGAGACTGCGGGGGCTGCGCCCGAGGGTTCTTGTAATGGGGGAACCCCATGGTTCGAGTGATGAGTCTGGCGTGTGTTCTACACGGGAAGCTGCGGACCGACGCGTGTACCGGTTTGTAAGTCCCACAAATCCATCGGGTTGGTTAGGGCCACTTGTGTCCGCTAACCCACTCGCACAGCGGCTGTCACTGGACTGCTGAACTATAGGACGGCAGACTTAGCCAGGGAATTAGTACGTCCTCTGAAATACTAGCATAATAATTATCATGTCAAGGTCACTCGAGTCAGATGACTCGCGAGAATTTCTCGAGCACACGAGATCTTTGCAGCCTTGTCCTTCGTTATGTTACGGATCTCAAGCCCTTTGTCAAGGGATTATCGTGTGCTCAAAAGGTGTCGAAGGGATTATTTCTAAATCCTAAATGAGTGATTTTGCATATCTATCTATATTGTGATCACAGTTACTATTAAGGTGGGTTTAGACCAAACGAACAAAGAGCTAGAACCAGAGTAGAGCATTCATTCTTGATCTTTCAGTGTAAACAAAAGTTCGTTCTCAGCGTTTACACCACACGAATATCAGCGAGCAAGAATGCAACCCAAGAACTAGGATTCGAGAGCATATGCTCTAGAGATGTTTAGATCAGGCGCACGAGTGCCCGTTGCTCATTCGTCGGGTGTCTGTGGACTATGTGCACTATGTGACTGATATTGTAATTGCAAGTTTTTCATTTATCATCCTGACTCAATTGTGTTTTTATAATTTACAAAAGTCGGATTCCACAGACACCTGGCATTTTGGTAAGCTTCTATCATTAGAAGACATTTTTCTTGGGACCAATCTATAATTACAACGATAGGTCAAGTCCCTCGAGCACTAGAACGCTTTGAAGAGACCGCTCCCCGAAGCGAGCAGGTCCGAACGCGAGCGAACGCGCTCGGCGACTGTTCGTACGCTCGTCCGTCGTTTACATCAAGCGAGCGAGCATTCCACGAGCATTCTTAGAATCTTCGCAAAATAAGGAAGAACAACGAAAGAATGCTCTGTCTCTGTTTACACACAACGAATATGGTAGAGTGGGGGTAGAATGAGCATTCGCTCGTTTGGTCTAAACCCACCTTTACGGAGGTAAATTTATGCAGTTTGTTATTTTATGCCACACCTGGCCTTAAAGTGGATTTTGATTTGATTTTGACAAAAAGCCGCTTTCTGGCCAAGTGTAGACATAAAACGATGTACACAGCACGGGAGGTCATAAAGAAAGCCCTCGATCGCATATTTACGTCCCTTGCTTGCAGCTCGGGCCCCAAACATCTGCGATCTCGGCCTTTCTTTGTTTTACCACCCTAGATGTGTAATGTACTATAAACGCTGCACTGTGTTGTTGCTGGATCGACGATTTTTATTACCTGCATATTTCTTTTTGCGACCTAGAAATTAAAGCCAAAAAGCAGCAAATTATCAGGATTATCAAAGCTCATTTTGAAATTCATTAAGGGTAAAAACTAGGCTACGTTTAGTATAATTAACATATCGTACTATAACTATTTCATCCATTATTTTTATCAATAATTTTGATAATGGTAGGAATGAGTGGGTTGGATGAGTGGGTGGGTTGGTGGGTGGGTGTGAGAAACTCGTCCTTAGTTGGGGGTTTTGTTTTTTTACCTATTTTATTGACATGAACAATTATCACGCTGGACTCCGGACCATGCTCCTCGTGACCGCATTGCGCAAGCGTCTTAATTACCCGAGCGATCATTTTAATTGAGTTATCTATCGAAATTATATTATTCCTAACAAATGATTCCGACCTGCGATCATCTTGCGTTTTGATTGATTCGTGACTTCGCCGCTATTTGCAATAATTGCATTAGTGAAATAAGGTTTTCATTTGGTTACAAGAGATTGTTCAATTGAATTAATAGATAGCTTCTTAACTGGGCATTTTTATTTTATATCCTTATGGTTACGCAGTTTTTTAATGTTTAAAATTAAAAAAAAACGTAACAAACAGTACAAATATTTATACGGGGGCCTCCGGAGGCTGCCTCCGTCGGTCGTCCTCCATGTTGGTGGTAACTTGTGTGAGTAGTTACGGCTGCACATAACAAAAAGCACACATGTGAGTGTCACCAACGAAGTTGCCAAGCTATACATTTTGTTACTATTGTTAGACTTGTAGGTACTGCTTATTAGGTATTATATTAATTTTAAGCATTGAAAACGTGCGTTACCAAAAAGACAATAATATTTTTCTGCTCTCCGGTCGGAAAGCGTCACCTTGCCTGCCACTGCGCTAATACGAAGATGCCGCTTTCTGGCTCCGTCGAAAAGAAAAATAGTGTACAAACTTGGCCAGTAAAAAAGAAAGCCTCATCTGAGACATTTCTTACTTTACTGGCCTCGGTGTGTAATGTACTATAAGTCCACGCTAACGATAAGAAATGCCCACCTGTTGCTTACCTTTGGCACAATTTTGGTCATCTTGTTTAATTTAAGAATCTTTTGGAATTTTTGGGATGCAACAGAGAGTACTGAATTGTTGTATTGTACTGAATCTGAGATGTGTTCTGATCTTTCAAGTCTCCCGGGATATCAGTATTATTGATGCAATGTCGATGGCAGTTCGTCTTAGAGTGTAAAATAATGTACCTACAGTTCACATCATAAATAAATATGATATACGTTACCAAAGCGACAAAAATATCTGTACCTACACTGTACGCACCTGACATAATTGTCATTATAGAAAATTTTGTCACTACAACTGTATAGATATTTATGATGTTGATTGTACGTACGTACGTATTGGCACTCTATATTACTTCTTAACGAATTTCATACCAACATTAAAAATTAAAAAAAAAATCTGCTTAGTCGCCGCTGACTGTACCAGAGGCGTCAAAACTACAAACCGATCCCATAAAGCATCGAACACCATATATCACTGTAATGTAATGAACAAATGATCTTCTCTTTGGCCTTATATTTGCACTAACTACCTTTCCAAATAAAACGATCTTAACTGTCTATAACCTTTGTAGTTAGTTACTACATTATTCCACGGGAGGTTAATTTAATCCAATCATAAATCAACAATCGAATAATCGATTGGCTTAATCGATTGTGAGTTTAATCGATAGTTAATCGTAACACGTCTAAGAATGCGTGTTGCAAGATGGCCTTAAGATGGGTCGATAATAGCGAATGCTTCAAATTACAGAACAGGATTGAGATAAATTAATTTAGTTACAGATGCGTGGGTTTTCTAGGTTTCCACTACTGAACATAGGTCTCGCCAGGGGCGTATTTGCTCTAGGGCCAAGGGGGCCATGGCCCGGGGCGGCAGGGCACGAGGGGCGGCGGGCACGGGCCACGAGGGGCGCCGCGAGTCAGCCCCACGCTCAATTTAAAGCACAAGGCGCCCCTCTGTAGCAAACTTTATTGGGCCGGGGCGCTAAATTTCAAAATACGCCCCTGGGTCTCGCCTATAGGTTTCCAAACTTTTTTGACTTGCCGCCCACTTAGGCATGATAAATACTTCCAGCGCCCCCCACGACAAAAAACAACCACGGATTTTGATTTATTTTTATTTTGTTTGAAAGGTGATTTAATCGAGTGTTCTAAGCTAGGTTTCATCAAAATTGGTTCGGCCGATGTAAATGGTAAGCAACAGAACAGGTAAGTATTGTAAACAAAAGCTTTGTACGCGTTGTCGCTTCATTTTTCATACTTCGCCTACTGACTGCAATAAGGCCACATCTCAAAAAAAAATTCAATTATTTTTCATTTTTTTTGTCACGTAGTACTAAGTACGAAAAAAAAGAAAAAAAAAATGTTTTTTTTGAGATGTGGCGAAATCCCCGCTTGGGCTCCCCAACTATAAGTCTTATAGTTGGGAAGCCCAAGTGACCCAGTCATTTCGAACATTCGAGGTCGCAAAAAATCGCACAACGCTGAATATGTTGGGATGTTGTTAGGATACATATAAGTAGTGTACACACGATTTTGCAGTTTCGAAAAAGTTGTGCTAAAAAATTGATGCTCGAAAAACACCGAAATTTTCGGTCATTTTTCAGATTTTGGTCTGTAGCTTCTAAAACTCGGATTTTTGGGTAAAATTGTCTATGACACTATTAAAGAAGATAAAATTCCCTACAATATGAGTGTAACATCAACTCTGCGTGTTTAGAAAATGTTGAGATATAGCACTTCAAAAATTTCAAATTTTCATAAAAAGTTCGAAATTGCACTTTTAGCTACTTCTCAAGCTGAATAGCAGGTAAAAAACTGATCTTACAATGACAATTAGATTTATGAAGTTATAGAACAATTATTGAGCTTTATTTTAAGTATAATTTGAACCCTATACTAGCGATAATTCTCTTGTTATTAGAAAAAAAACAAATCATTAGAGAACTCAGATTTCTCAGGAAGAGTGTTCCTAAAGCAAATTGTGAGTATATTGCGCAGTTATTCATAGGAAGTTTTAAAAATTACTTTATATTTCTAAACATCATTCGTTTAAAAAGTCCTGAGGGACCATGATGATCGCGTACATCGCACATCATGTAAATGACAAAAGCATCGTCACATTTACATACGTGCGTAAATTCGAGAGTGTTGAATACTTTATTATTTATTTATACTGTGATATGTACAACCATCATATGCCCGCTAAATTAGTCTTAAATACACATTGTATGATCTTGGTCATAAAATGTGAAAACCAACGAGTACTTTAGTGATGGCGAGTCCTCGGCTGACTCCAGTGATAGAATTGCAGGACGCAATGTAAATTAGTATCTATCGCAATAACTTACACTAAAGAGTGGCTATGTAGTTACCCTTGAATTACTGACATTTTACGGAATCCAGCAAAAAGTTATCTTCGATGACATAAAACATTAGATTCAACGTTTGTCAACGAAACGTCACGCAACCGGTAGGTATGTAGTTATACGTGGTTATACGTTTACACCTACTAGTTTTCCGCGTCTAATAATGCTCCTATTTTGTGTAAGTACTTATAATATTAGGCTTGCCTTTATGCAATTGGCTAAATGGTCGTATTCTTCTGAATTACACCTAGAAAAGTGTCGTCAAAATCATGTTTATGGCTAAGTTGTCAAGCAGGGGCTTATTGCATAACAAAGTACGTATAATATTATAAGTAAGTTTGTATGGATTTTTACTAATAATATTAGCTTGTCTTCTACTATGTACTCGTAATTAGCCTCAGGTTTTCCCCTAACAAACTCTGCAGAGAACAAGGTTAATCCTAGCTGTCTGGCATGAGCTTTTTCTTCTCCACAGCCTTTCGTAATTGTAACAAATACTATGCTACAATCCATCCTGATGTTTTAATTTCAATAGTAAAGATGACCTCCATCAAGCAGTTGCGATAGAGAGACTGAATCGTGATGGGTAGGATGTAGCTAACAGTTGTGTGAAATATGTAAATTATATGCTAGATAAGCTAACAATATGCGAAATGTAGGCAAGATGACCAACCTAATGTTACGGAATACGTGTACGATCTTCTAACAGTGCTAAAGTCCATCACTCTAGTTTAACTCCAATGGAAGACGTTGCTGCCGTTGCTGCCCTACCCGATATTCCTACATAACCTACCACTGGGTGCATAATAAGTCGTAGGAGATAGGGAAAAATACAAATTTGGGTGGACAAGGACTCCTTGTCAAGGAGCCCCACATGAGATCCTTATGAGTGGGGTAATAGGAAACGGGAAACCGAGTCACAGTTTTCCTCGGCTGAAAAAGGGCAGAGGTGTTATCTCAAACACAGTAGGAGCATTCCACGGAAACGTTACGTCAGGGACACTACCTTTTTAATACTTTTTACAAGTAAAATTAAAATCTGAATATCGGTATGGTAATATCAAAACTTGGCTTTAAGATTGGTAGTGTTTCTTAGTAACTAAAAAATTATTAGGGTTTGCTACGAAAGCATTACGTAAGCGACAAAAAAACATGTTTTCATGGAATGTTCCAGTAGGAACTTCATACATACTCACTTCTAACTCTTCTAAGTTGTAACTTATTGCAATAAATACGAATTTACATGGTGTCCTGTTCACGTTGATTTTGACATTTTATGACCAAGATCATACAATGTGTATTTAAGACTAATTTAGCGGGCATATGATGGTTGTACATATCACAGTATAAATAAATAATAAAGTATTCAACACTCTCGAATTTACGCACGTATGTAAATGTGACGATGCTTTTGTCATTTACATAATGTGCGATGTACGCGATCATCATAGTCCCTCAGGACTTTCTAAATAAATGATGTTTAGAAATATAAAGTAATTTTTAAAACTTCCTATGAATAACTGCGCAATATACCAACAATTTGCTTTAGGAGCACTCTTTCCTGAAAAATCTGAGTTCTCTAATGATTTGGTTTTTTTCTGATAACAAGAGAATTATTGCTAATACAGGGTTCAAATTATACGTAAAATAAAGCTCAATAATTGTTCTATGACTTCATAAATCTAATTGTCATTGTAAGATCAGTTTTTCACCTGCTATTCAGCTTGAGAAGTAGCTAAAAGTGCAATTTCGAACTTTTTATGAAAATTTGTAATTTTTTGAAGTGCTATATCTCAACATTTTCTAAACATGCAGAGTTGATGTTACACTCATATTGTAGGGAATTTTATCTTCTTTAATAGTGTCAAAGACAATTTTATCCAAAAACCCGGCTTTTAGAAGGTACAGACCAAAATCTGAAAAATGACCGAAAATTTCGGTGTTTTTCGAGCATCAATTTTTTAGCACAACTTTTTCGAAACTGCAAAATCGTGTGTACACTACTTATATGTATCCTAACAACGTCCCAACATATTCAGCGTTGTGCGATTATTTGCGACCTCACCCAGATTTTTATGTTCGCCACGACGGGGGTAAAGCGGGGATTTCGCGATTTACTAAAGCGAGGAAACAGTAAGGTGGAGAGAATTGAAAATTAGGTATTTGTAAAATGTGTCGCTGTCCCGCACTGCCCGCCTCTCCCGCGCAGAGCGCGATAGAGACAACTGCAGCTTGGACCGAAAATACCTTTTAAAATTTCATGAAAACAACGTTTCGTAGTCCCCTGATTTCTTCCCCAAAACTTAACCTATTTAACTAATTTTTTCATTAAACATTAAAGAAAGGCTTTGGCCGTGTTCCTATGTTTTCCTTTTTCTTAATAATCTAGTCAAATTTGTTTTCTGGATGTGTGAACACAGCGGAAAATCTGGCATTTTTTTTAGGTTTTTAAAGGTTAATTATCTCTTTTGAGAATCAATTTATCGTAAAAAGGAAAACATAAGAACATATCAATAGTAGCCATAGATTTTTGGACAAAAAATTATTGCTCTACTGGCATTATTCAGGGAGGAAACAGGGCACTACGTTTGTATGGAAAAACTGCCCTCGGGGGTATCTTGTACCCGGTTAAGTACCTCTAACAAATATGAGCCCCATATATATGGCCGTCCGTCAAGGAACAGATTAGTAAAAAAAAATGTATCATCAGATATTCTCGAGCGCGTCAGATTAAGGTAAGGATGAGTTAATTACATGCTAAAAAGTGTATATTACCCGTAGCCAAGCCAAGCTCAGCATCATTAACGAATCTAAACCTTCAAGCTATCTATCTTGTTGCACGCTCGAAGACATATCGCACGTAATAATAAATCAACATTTCATAATTTTGGAAGCTGGCGATGATTATTCATGCAAACGAGTTGAAATGTCAACGGCAGAAGTGTTACTTTTTAAAACTGTTAAGAAATTGCTTGGTCCTTGTTGCTTGTCACCATTAACGGGTTGAATTTATCTGTTCTTTTGATGTACGAAACAAAAATGTTGCGGTCCAAAAATGCAACGCTGTCAGCAGCAACGATCCGCCCACTAGCGACTTTTCGCTGACCCCTGTCTGGGTGAAGCCTAGGGCATGCAGTACCGGGAATTCCCGGTGCTGCCATACTAAAATTTCCCGGTACTGCATGCCCTAGTGAAGCCAGACGAGCGTAATTTTGTGAGTCGTGATTTCAGCTGCGGAAATTCTCAACAATACATTTTGATGACTCATTTTGCGTCGCCGCAGGAGTTTTGTATGAAACCGAATGTATCAGAAATTACGCGACTCACAACTCGAAAAATTACGCTCGTCTGGCTTCTCCCTAAGTGAGCATACAGATCAGCGGGATTGGTTGATACGGTCATACCTTTCCTTATTGTGAGTATGTGATCAGGAGGAAGTTTTAGATATCGGTTCGCAATCCCTAGTTCAGCCAAGAAGACGTCGGAGTCTGAACAAAAAAATCTAAATAATATATTTCTGCAATTAGACCGTCAAGTATCTGATTCTATTCTTTTATTTGTCTTTTGGCGGTTCGGGTAGTGACCTCCTGTAGGCTTGTGATGCTACGCTGTGTCACACGACAAATAAAATGATAAAGTATCCGTCACGCTTACACAGATATTGTCAGAACGTGACGAATGCTTTATCATTTATTTTTCGCGCGACAACGCATAGCATCATACGCGTAGACGTATGATGGTGGTGAGAAGAAGCGCCGGAAGAAACTCACCAGTATCTCTTTACAAAAATATTAAGGCGAGGTGAGACCAGAATCGGGCACGGAAGCCTAGTTTCCAAATCATTTTTAGAGCACTTATTTGACTCTTAGGTCACTGTAAAACATATATAATAATATTCAGAACTGTATCTAGGGCTTCCTCTCACTTAGAACACGATAGCGAACACTTCGCTCGATAGAAAAGTAGCGCGAAAACACTATAAAATAAAGTATTTTTTTTCATTTTGTTCATCACCAGTTACCTTTTCTGACAAAATTAATACCTGACAATCATGATTTCACAGTCATACAGGGCATCCTCTCATGTTTGGGTTGATAACGTATACTTTTATGTTAGAAATCGAAGATAATCTGCAATAATCTGCATTCCGCCCGATCCTAGTTTGTATGTGAAATGCGAGCCAGGTCCTACCGCGCCTGTATTACAACAATATGACTTTAATAAAGATGAAATCAAGAGTGGCTCATTCCACGATTTCGCCGTGCGGCTACTAGTACCTTACCTACCATATTTTGCCCCTGCAGAGGGGCTTAGCCAGTGACCAGAAAGAGCAAGCGTTATGCGACAGTGAGAGACGGTCGACAATTAGTAATGATTCATGGTTACCTACCTAACAGTGGCGTGGCGTCCAAAGAACTCGATTCCTACGGGCTTGCCTAATATCAGGCATTTGACCACCTTTTTCTTAAGGAAAATGAACGCCTAATCTGCACCGGCTTGCTTTATTTTTTACGCCACGCCACTGGTACCTAATATACATATGCATGACGAATTACCAAGTGTGATTTATGATTATAATGAAGAATGAAAATTTATTAGTTTTGTGTGTTTTAAGGTTTAAAATGATTAAATGGACCATGGCCTAGTTTGGTATAATTTAGAATGATTTGTAGCCCCTTATATATCACCTGAGTTGTGGTAAACAAGCAAGTAGGTAAATTAGTCCACAAGTTATAGCTTACGTACTTATATTCTATTAGGATTATCATTAGTAATCGGCACCGACGGTGCAACAAGGGATCAATGACCTCAATCACTTTTTAATGTGGATATGCTCTGGGATTACGGGATTCGAGTTGTTAAAGTATGCACGAGTAGTAAGTACGAGTAGTTTCAATTACAGTACAAAAAAATAAAAGGCACGACTTAACATTTTACACTGAACAACCAATTTACTCATTCAAAGTACATGTATCAATATTTATTTAATTGATAATTATTATTAAACATCTATTTATAAATATATAACACAGAATAGATTTTTTTTAACAAGATCAAAATCGGGTGTGTCGTTGAATAGTTACGAGCAGACATAGGAACGGACATACATACATACATACATACAGGTTAAACACATAACCTTCCTTTTGGGCTTCACAGAAAAATAATAAGATTTTTTTTACGATCCGAATTCAGTCACCAACATTTGTTTTTTTTTGAAGAATGACTAACTTGCAATCCTTATTGGACGTCGAACCAGGTCGCTGGCCGGACCACCAACATGTGTATAAGTAGGTACCATTAAGTGTTTGCATATTTCCGCACAATCAGTAGAACAAACATATTTTTGATCGTCCAATATTGGCTTGGGCATACGAGCGTGGGATTAGATCGCTTTATAAGATTATCAAAGCGTTTTTCAATGTCAATTAATAGAGTAAAGCAAATATTTGAGCTACTAAAGTACTTGGGATTCTGTCATGAAAAACCAGGAATGTGTAATGGCAATAATAGATGGAATGGAGCACGAATATCTAACACCACTATCACAATATAATAGCAGTAAGTTCTCTTCCTAGAAAAGGTGCATCGCGTGCTTGTATGTGTGCGCGCCGTGTACGAACGCACTACAAGCAAAGTTTTATGAATAAATAAATAAATAAATATTAGGGGACAATCTTACACAAATCGAACTAGCCCCATAGTAAGCTCAATAAGGCTTGTGTTATGGATACTAGACGACGATATATTTAATAGATACAAATACTTAAATACAATGCCCTTACCGGGATTCGAACCCAGGACCTCGTGCTTCGTAGGCAGGGTCACTACTAACTAAGCTAAAGCGGTCGTCAAATGCCCGTATGGATGGCACTCAGACGTGCAATCGCGCGTTTGCGTAAACACGTGTCGCCGGCTCCTAAACGGCCGAAGTTGGACTACTTGTTCGTCTTTATACTCTGCCACTATGCGCAGCAGCTGCACTATTTGCAGGCAGTCGGTGGATGCGGCCTGCACAGATCCGTACTTTGTGGCGGTTTATGGGGGAAGCAGTCCAGCAGTCGACGCCGGTGGGTCATAGTTAACAGGTTTCTACTTATTCTAGACTAAACTGATGGTATTGAAATAAAGACGCATCACTCACGTTATACAAAAGACTAGACATCCACTCGATATGTTTCGGGAGCATTCGGTATTCCCTTAATCATGAGTAGTATTCGCACACGGAGACTACGTTTGAGTTCTGTATGTTTGAGTCTCACGGTGTTTTTCTAAGTAAAATGATGATTGTAGACCGTGTTAACAAAAACCAACCGGACGTCCAAAATATAGCGGGATGCGTATGGGCTACGTATATCTGGGCTCCACAATAACCAATGCTGGACGCTGCGAGGATGAGATTCGAAGACGTTGCGCCGCGACTAGATCCTCGGTGGAAAAACTGGCAAAGATTTGGAAGGACCGCAGAATAACCAGAAACACAAAGGTTCGATTGATGAGGTGCCTGGTCTTTCCAATCTTTTTATGCGGAACTGAGACGTGGACACTGAACATGCAAACCACCGCAAGATTGACGCACTGGAAATGTGGTGCTGGAGACGCATGCTCAGAATCCCTTGGACCGCGCACCGAACCAATGCTTCGATTCTGAAAGAATTCAACATTAAAGAGAAATTATCGTCGTCAGTGCAAAAACGAATCCTCAAATTCCTCGGGCACATCACCCGTAACGAGGACTCCATGGAACGATGGCTGGTGCAAGGGAAAGTCGAGGGCAAAAGATCTCGTGGGCGCTCTCCAACACGGTGGGCAGACCTCATCAAATCAAATCAAATCTGTGACACGTTCGAGCATAAATGTTAACTCTCACTCCGCCAAACATATACATGGCGTCACATCTCAAGAGAAGCTGTGGCGCGAGACTCGACCGACATGACCACGACCACTCTGCCAAGACTGCGCGACTAAGAAGAAGAAATTATTCTAGAACTAATATAGTAGAATAAAAACCCTAATCTCATTCCAAAGGCATCTGATCTCGAACATTCAATTATGTCTTAACATGTTACTTAACACCGCTAGCAAGTGGGGCGAGGGCGATGCGCTCGGCTGCGCGCGCGACAATCGCACGCGTGCGGTCGGACTAACTGTTCCCATGTGCGTGCGTGTTCGATGTTTGCTCATGAACTGATAAGAGCTGAGAGCATGCATAGCCAACCTTATTTACTTAGGTATATAGCTTCTACATTTACTTTTACGTGCATTTTTTTTAAAGTTTTTTGTTAACTTGTATCAGGCCGTGATTTCGCAGCACGCCTATTAGTATCAAATTTTGCCCCGCCGGAGGGGCTTAGCCAGCGTCCAGAAAGAGAACGCGTTATGCGATAGAGAGAGACGTGCGTGCGAACGTCAGTTTTGTTAGAAAGAGAAACTTCTGTACGTAGTACTATTTTTTATTCTTTTGTTCCGTTCCTGTCAAATCTTGCAACCGAATTTTAAAGCAGTGAATCTAAATACTTGACTTAATATTATGAAGCAGATGATGATAGAGCCGGAAAGCAAAGAGAAAATCTCTCTTAGTTGGCTCAGATTTTTTAGAGTGTACTCGGTCTCCACTCGAGAACTTTTCTGCCCCAACGGCGGTCGGTTTTTCGAGCTATGTGCCTTTTTTTTTAGCAACTGACAAACTCCCAACCCATAAGGGCGTAGCGATTGTCGGACCGGGTGGTCGGCCGTGGCGTTCCCTGGGGTCGAACCAGGTCGCTAGCCGGACCACCCTGAGTTGGTCGGACTGGGTGGGTGCCGGGGGTGCCTGGGGTCTAACCAGGTCACCTTGTCCGGTCCACCTCGATATGATCGGGCTAGGTGGGGGCTGAACGCCTGGAGTCGAAGCAGGTAGTTTGGCTAGGGCACTATGTGCCCTGCCCATTGCCACTTCAATGTGGAACAATGGTGGTGACAGTGTGGAAGTAATAGTACATTACATACCCCAACCTACTATTACTACTACTACTACCCAACTCAACTACTACCTATTACCTCGACCGCTCATACGAGTACTACTTCTATTCCCCATTTACATACTATTACTTTAAATAAATTACTGACAGTTCCGAATTTTCTATACAAACAAACAGAGAATCGAGAATCTCTTCGTTTTTATAAGCCAGTTTAAAGAACACCTACAATTGGAATACCATATCTGGAACCGTAAAGACATGTAATCCATTAAGTTTTTCGCTTATTACCCAGTTTAAACCAAGGTCCTAAATAAGGCAAAGCAATTTAAACATCTTGATCTACACCCAACAATGCGTTACATAATGAAGATTCATTCGAAGGTAGATGCGTGTCTTACGAACTTTAGAGTCATCTTACTTGCACTTAAACCCAGTTCACACCTATTCCAGTAGCATTCAAGTCCAGTAGTCGAGTAGCGTTATTCAAATAGAGATAAAATGATGTACACAACACAACACGGGAGGTAATAAAGTTGTTTTACCACCCTAGTTGTGTAATGTACTACAAACGTACAAGTCATTGGAACTTAAATATTGTATATACTGTCCAGCTTTCCGTTGCGTCACGTAAATATATTGATTTGACACTATCAGTTTCGCCACAACCCTTAAATACTCAAAAATGTACACTATATTCACCCAAAATAATAGAATATTCACCCAAAGCTACAAACGGCTACCCAAAGGTTGTCTGGAAGAGATCGCTATTTAGCGTTAAGACCGCCTGCCAATGTTTTTAAATAAGTTTACATTTGCAATGTTCTTTTGGAGTATTTATAAAATATTCGTGAAGAAAAATGGTTCGGTTAGTATACCTACATTCACTTATAAATGTTGACGGATTCGTCAATTACGTAATTTTATAAATACATAAGTATCTATTTGCTATTAGCAGTCTATAATATATTTCCTATACTAAGTTGGGTCCCATAAAAAAGTTCTCGTTGAATCATATTGTAGATAGAAGCATTTTTGTTTCGTGTGTTTAATTATTGCATTCCAACATATTCTGCATATTAATTGATGATACCAAAATGTCAATCAAAACAAACTTGTACCGAGGTATGTTAGCAGCCAGGCATCAAATTCCGATGTTTATATACCTAAACTTAGGCGTCGGTGTCGGTGTTGATTAGTGTGGAGGCGGACTCAATTTAATTTAATTATAAAATTTCCCGGAATTTCTAAATTAACTTATTATTATTAAAGTGTAATAAACGCATACTACCTATTTGAGTAGGTATTTAAATGAACTACTTATTTGAAGTTATTTTCCATGTACTCGGTTTTGTAAATATTCTATTATTATAATAAGAATATCACCACCAAACATTATTATCATTTCATCGAACGTCTTTTTCATGGGATTGAGATAAAACAAATCTAACCTCATCTAACCTCATCTGCATTTTCAATAGTCATGAATATTTTACGATTTGGATAATTCCACGACAGAGAGTAACCAATTTCTCGCGGGTTTGTCACTGATGGTTCAAATTCAGGAGTCAATATAATATAGGGATTAAGTTAGGTAGATCTAGGTACAAATACAAATTGTTTATTTTCAAAAATTTGTAGTGTGTGTGTGTGTGTGTGTGTGTGTGTGTGTGTGTGTGTGGTTTTCAGTTTTCGTGTAGGATAAGTACATCTAACTATTTGATAAAAGGCGTTTAGTTTCCATGACGCCTCTTGTACAACTCTTTCGTGGGGTATTATTATTATTATTAGTATTAAAATATATACAGAAATTTACGCCATAAATAAATAAACACGCGGTGAAAAAGTAACTTCCGTTACATTTTCATGTAATTGCTCAGTTATGTAAATTAAATGTAGAAAATTACCCATTAGGCAATACACTTGTCAATGATTATATTATCTATGGGTTATATCCAGCTCCTTTTATTCGCCAGTTCTTTTAATCCTATATTGATTTCATTTTACGCACGAATTGATGCAAGCCGATTACGATTGAATGAGCAAACATCATTAAAATAGCACAAAGTATTATTAATATTATTTTGTAATGATTTTGAGGTCAAAACCTTTATTCTATCGAATATGATTGCATTCATTAATCTTTAGTCGTTTGACGTAATCTTACGAAAAATTATGGATTATTTTTTGAGATATTGTTGCGAATTGCGCAATTTGCGCACGAATATTACATATGCACTAACTTTTCTTCTTTAGAATCTTTGACTGACGAATGGACATATATGCCTGTTTGGTACACTAAAAAGAACCGGAGAATCTAGTTCCAAACGCTATTTTATACGGAACGGAAACTTTACTTTGCCGTAGCCGGTGTAATAGAAAGTATTACGGTTACGTTAGTGTGATATCCCAAAGAAAACGAAAATTCTTATTAGGGGGACAATCTTACACAAATCGAACTAGCCCCATAGTAAGCTCAATAAGGCTTGTGTTATGGATACTAGACGACGATATATTTAATAGATACAAATACTTAAATACATAGAAAACATCCATGACTCAGGAACAAATATTCGTGCTCATCACACAAATAAATGCCCTTACCGGGATTCGAACCCAGGACCTCTTGCTTCGTAGGCAGGGTCACTACCAACTAAGCTAAAGCGGTCGTCCAATTCTTCAGCGATACATATGAATTATGCTTTCAGGAATTTGCGTCGTCGGCATTATGACTATAGTGTATCCATGCCAGTTAGGTAAGTTCGAATTTTTGTCATAATTTTCGAATTACCAATACAAGTCGCTCAACGTCTCAAAATAGGCAAGCTTCGTTTAGAAACATGAAACTTTCTCCACATTGAGGTCCACGTCCTAGTGCCTGATACTGTCCTAGTAGTTGCCAATTTAAATCAGTAGTGTGTTAACTAATTGGGCATCAGCGAGTCAAACACTAGGACATCTACCTTCCGGCAAAACAGCTTATCTACAACAAATTTCATCTAATGCCGACGCATGTAAAACATGGCTTTGTTTCCATCACGATAGCATCGCGTTCATTTAAATAATGATCCGACGGTAATGTCCATTTCTTTGTGTTTTCCGCGCGCATCGTCAACATGCGTGAACGCAGATCTTGTACCTACAACATGTACATGAACATAGATCCATGGTTACTTGTTTTTAAGGTTTTGTACCTCAAAAGGAAAAAACGGAACCCCTATAAGATCACTGTGTCACGTGATTACGAGCACTTTTCATTTATGAAATAAAAAAAAGTAGTGCAAAATATCTAAATATATAGGGGAAAATCGTAACGAAACTGAGATTTTATTTTTTCTCAGTTACGATTTTCTCCTATATTTAGTTTGGGCGTAACGAAACGGAGAAATTCAAAATTTGTACGGAAAAGTTGGGACATTTTGTACTACTTTTTTTTTATTTCATAAATGAAAAGTGCTCGTGATTCTGAGTAAAATGGTATAAGACAAGACACACCATGATCACACAAAAAAAGTAAAAGGTTTTTTTCTGCAATTGACCCTTCTCGCGGCTCACGGCTCAATAGAGTTAATTAATTAATTGAGAGCGAGTGACCGAGTGAGTTGAACGATAGAATACCTATCTTTCTTGAATCGGAACTGAGCTAGTGAGCCAATGAGCTAGACCGACTGATATAGTTCTTTTGAATCACTCACTCGCGAGCTACACATGTCTAATAGTCACGTATGTTTTCTATTCTACTTTTATATCTCTGCATTGTGGTAACCACGCCAATCAGCGGTTTAACTGCCGTGAAGCGCTCGTTTCCTTTGTTTGTACAATGTGTACATTTGCGAAACCCTTATTTAAATCTATCATAGCACCTAAAGAGCTCCCTCTTTAAGTGATACAATCATAGAACTAACTGAGGTCAGGAGTGGCGCACTTCGCAATTTCGCCGCGCGGCCTTGAGCCCCCCCAGCGAGATTAGTTAGTGTTTCACCTCTAAAGCAAAAATTATATTTCTTGTAGCATTTCACCTAATCGCACTTGGGTTATTCTTCAGAAATATGTCTGCGACTTATTCCTCTGTCTCCATACATTTAGTATGAAAAAGGGCCAGAGGAATAAGGTGACCGCAGACATATCTCGGTATAATAAAATATCTCTATAGATTTTTTACTTAGTAGGGCTGCCATCACCAAAATTTAAAATCTAGGACAAAAAGCGTAAAACCCCTATTAGCTATAGAACCCCGCCCGGACGTTCTCCGGACGCTCTCTAAATGGCATTAGGGCTGCCATCCGTCCGGGCTTCCCCGGATTTGTCCTTAGCAATTTTTCGCGTGGCTTTTTACATTAGTATACCATACCTAATTCATTTATTGCATTTTATTTTTCGTGTAGTATTTTACCCTAGACGCATTTCGCCGCGATCGAAGTTTGTTTGGGACTCTATTTAATTTAACACGTTATGCGTTTGTGGCTGTAGTTTCATGCCTTAAGGGCTATCATCTATCAAACTAGTTAAAATATTATTTTTGTGACTAATCATAATAGACAATACTCAGTCATTGCGAAATTTAAGTGCTATTAATTAAAAAGAAAAGGTAACGAAGAACACTGCGACTAAAGTCTGTTTTTTAATTCCGTAGACTAAAATTACATTTCATGTGTTGCCTGTTTTTTACAACTCATAAGTAGCGATGTGATACAACCGGTACTTACCGACAAAAACATTTTTACTAAAAAAACCCGACCGCGGTGCACTCTAAAAGTGGATAAAACCGGTCACTTTGTTTATTTTAACGAACTTCATACCCAGTGACACTCGCGCCATCAAGACGAATCTAATGATGTATCATTTATTAAAATCGGTTGTGCTGTTGAGTAGTTACGAGCGGACATATGAACGGACATACATACATACATACATACAGGTCAAACACATAACCCTCCTTTAGGCTTCGCCGCAGTCGGGTAAAAATTAGGTAGGTACTTATGTTTAATACTTAAGGTAAAAAGCCACCCTTTTGGAGATATTTAGAATATTTGTAAATACACCATATATAATATTTAAAGGTAGGTATAATAACTTTTAAGTAATGTATATTTCTCTGAAGAAATTCACATTTTATTTGATTCGAAACTCATTATTTATCTTACAAAGCTGAAAATACGCCAAACCCGCTATTATTTATCTGAGTTATAATTTCAAGTAACGGAATCACATACGTAGGCATGATTCGAATTATCCAATAGTAGGTAAAATATTGAATACAATGTAGATATTATATGTAATTAATTTTAGATAAGTACCTAAAAATATATGTTTTAACATAAATCGTATTTTTTATTATATCGGTTATTAATAATTACTCTACGAACCGACACAAAGGACAACACTGTTTCTTAAAAGCTGGCCATATTATTTTTACGTTTGACATTTGTAGCTGTCATTTTAGTCTACGAAATTAAAAAACAGACTTTAAAGATATTGTCAAAATTGTTAATCGAATTGTTATTAAGGCGTTTGCGCGTGAAACAACGTGAGAGGTCTCAAAAAGCAAAAAAGGACTGCTTCTATAGTTTTGCGCAGACAAAATGCATCAAGCTATAAACTGAAGCAAATGTCAACCATAATTAATACCGTTAAAATAACTAAATATTTTTACTAAAAAAAACCCGACCGCGGTGCACTTTGAAAGTGCATAAAATCTGCCATTTTGTTTATTTTAACGAACTTCATATCCAGTGACACTCGCGCCATCAAGACGAATCCAATGATGTATCATTTATCAAAATCGGTTGTGCCGTTGAGTAGTTACGAGCGGACAGGAACGGACACACATACATACATACAGGTCAAACACATTACCCTCCTTTGGGCTTCGCCGCAGTCGGGTAATAAATTATTAACCCTTTTTCGTTTGTATGGAATCGGATGACTCCTTATGTCACCCTTTTTGATTTGCGGGTAAAAATCATATTTTGTTGAATCACTTTATAGTTTACTCGTTCGATTTTGATTGATAGTGTTCTTGGTCTTGGTTACGTAGGTAATAATAAATTAGTCTAGAAAAAATCCTACCAATACTTACATGGTTGTAAATAAAAACAAAACCTTAAGAACACTTGTAACTGAAAAAAAAAATGATTATCTACGCCTTAAGGTGCCCGCCGTTAGATCACAGTTAATAACGTTTTTCATAAACATGAAAATATCTTTATTTATACCTATATATATCACACCCGTGGCCCCACCTCTATGTATAATGATTTTAAACATTACTAAAATTAATAAAGAGGGTGACGGTACCAGTAATGGACAAGGACCAATTACTTTTATCTACTTACGAGTTTGTACGGAACCCTCGGTGCGCGAGTCCGACTCACACTTGACCGATTTTTGTTAGAGAGAGAGAAAGAGAGAGAGAGATAGAGACTTCTGTGTACATACGTAGTACTAAAGTACTATTACTTGAAAGTGCCCGGCTTAAATGCTCAGGCTCTGCAAACAGTGTCGTAACATGCATGCAAGCAAGCAAAGTGGAAACTGGAAACAATAACATGATAAATAAAATTGTATAAATCGATGAACGTTTTTACTCTCTAAGGGCTCTTAATAGTGAGACTGACTTTTACAACTTTAGGTTTATTTTTGCATCAACCTTCGGCAGAGAGTTCAATAATCCATGATTGTATATGCTAATTATTTTTTTTATCTCTAGTACTTCCTTATTTAATGTGAATATCTTATTAGTTAGTATTAATCCCTGTTTTAATCGGTTTTTTACTTGTTATCTTTTTAATGCCAAAATCTGATCTCATTATAATATTAATTGATTTTAAATTAACTGCTGTTTTCGGGCTTTATTATTTTTTAATTAAAATAATAGGGTCATTATTTGAGCGTTTCACCCGCCTCACTTTCGTGGACACATTATTGTCGAAGTTCCCTCAGATTTTAGTATCATATCGAGCTATTTGCATACATATCCGGGACTAATAACAAGTACCTTAAAATTACATTAAAATCTGCCGGAATCTCAACAATAATGTGTCCACGAAAGTGAGGCGGGTGAAACGCTCAAATAATGACCCAATACCAAATTCATTTCAAAATATCGTCTTGCAGCTTTTCATCGCGTATTTTACAGTTAACCCTTCGTTTGATTTCAGATTAGAAAAGTTGTACATTCTCCGTAACCTAAATATGCAATTTCAATAAAGTCATCTTGAAACCGGAACATATAACACGTGGAATCTTTAAAACGGAATAAAATGGGTAGTTCTCTGCGATTTTATACCGCGATTTTTTTGTCATTACCATCGCCACTATTATTGGCGGTTTTATAAAAGCAATCAGGATCATTATGATAAAAATAGCAGAGGCACGCGACTTCTACAAGATAACCAAAAACGACTCCATAGTTTATACGGAGCTCATCTATAATGTGGCGATGGTAATGATGCGATTGGTGCGACTTTTTAGTCGCAGAGAACTACCCAAATAAGTTCCGACATATGTATTCTTAATCAAACGGGGGGCTATAATTTACAATCTTGCAAGAAAGTTTGCCAGGCGCGCCCACTAAGGGGTCATCCATAAAGCACGTCATTTCGTGATTTTTTGACCCCTCCCCCGTCTTTGTCATAGTTGGTCACATTTGTGAGCCCCCCCCTCTGTCGCGTGACGTCACGGTTTATCTGTCACTAATATTATCACTATTATCAGCGATCAATGGCGCTCGCGCGAGCTGTAGGCATGCTGCTACGCTTTGTCGCGCGATAAATAAATGATAAAGCATCCGTCACTCTCACACACTATTTGTGCGAACGTGACGGATGCTTTATCATTTATTTATCGCGCGACAAAGCGTAGTATCATAAGCCTACTGCCCGCCTAGTGCTATCACTTGTTCTATGATGGAGGTAATGAATCTTTCTGTCTCGGCTATTACAGGCCTCGCCTTACTGTTCGGGCTGTGCAACACAGCCTCAACTGTAATTATCAACATAGCCCACTCGTGTCATTTTTTTTAGATCAAGTTACTAAGTCACTTTGAGAAATCGGGTTTCGATTCGAGAAAGGCACAAGAGACATTAACAAAAACTATTCCCGGGCCCTGAAGGGGACACCTGGAACTTATGCTAGTGCAGTGAGTGTGGGAGTTTTTAGCTGGCCTCTTGGCCAGTCATAGTCATAATCATTTCATAATGTACTATTTCTTTCTCTCCTCAGGGTGGAGGGCGACGCGAGTGCGGCGAGGCGGGGCGGTGCGCGTGCGACCGGCGCGCCCCTCCCGCGCCGCCCGCGCCCCCTCACCCGCTCCGAGCGCTGGACGACACCCCGCCGCCGTTGCTCAGGTGTGTCCAAACATTGTTTTTTGCCTCTATAGGGGCTGGAACAGACGGACTGCAACCCCCTTTATATCAGCGTGTGCCGGCCTAGCCCCCACGCAATCAGCTACTCCCCTGTTGGAGTCCCTCAAACAAAGGTACCAGTGGCGTGTCGTAAAAAATATCCTTCGGCAAGCCGGTGCAGATTTGGCGTACATTTTCCTTAAGAGCTGTAGAATAAGGTGCTCAAATGCCTGATATTAGGCAAGCCGGTAGGAATCGAGTTCTTTAGACGCCACGCCACTGATAGGTACAGTCAGCATCAGAACGCCCGTAACATCCAAAGTGCCGTATATATCGTCACACACCTTTATTACTATAGGCACAAAAGCGTGTGACGATATATATGGCGCTTTGGATGTTACGGGCGTTTTGATGCTGACTGTACTACAGGCCGCCAGAGTTAGAAAAAAACCGGAGTCAGACTCGCCCATCGAGGGTTCCGTACAGATTTGTAGGTACATATTAAAGTACCCTATAAATTTTGATTCGCTTATTACAGTCTATTTTTTTAATAATTTAATTAAAAATGTACTTATAGTATTCTGAGTTTTCCTAATACTTGTAGTATACGACGGTATTACTTGCCAAATTACATAGTTCTAGGTCAACGGAAAGTACCTTATGAATTTTGGTTTCCTTGAGTGTCGAAATTTACGTTTTTTGCGGCATAAACAGCCGTATCTTTTTTTCACGTTAACTTAGAATAGAAGTTTAATCTTTTCACAGCTTCAAGGGACCGTAGACCTTTTTTTTTTTTTGACGGTGGGAAAATGCATTACGCATACCCCCCCGGGGCCTAGGGAGGCCCGATGTTGGTTGGGGGGGTTATGTGGGACTCACTCCTCTCGCTCACCCTCTGCTAATCAGAGGGGGGGAGGAGCATACCCACTAAAAACCCACCGGCGTTTCTCCGCACTGCCGTTTTGGGGGCACTATGGGGTCGTAGCATTTCTACCATGTAAGGGGACCGTAGACCTGACATGACATGAGTATATGGTTTTAATTTTAATTCGATACCTCCATGCGTTCCCGAGATAAAGGGTCTTGACAGACGGATAGACAGACAGATAGACAGACAGACAGACAGACAGACGAACAGGCGGACATACGGACAACAAAGTGATTTTATAAGGGTTCCGTTTTTTTTCCTTTTGAGGCACGGAACCGTAAAAAGGACTGCAATCCAGCTGCAACTTTTATCACAGAATAATAAGCAGTAATTTTTCGTCGTACAAAAGATACATCGGGCGGCTTGTATGTGTGCGCGCCGTGAACGAACGCACTACAAGCAAAGTTTTACGAATGCGTAAAGGTGGTTTCCCACCGGCAGGGCGAGATGAGACGCGACGCGGATTGAATTGAAATTTGTATGAAATTTTCAATCCAGTTCAATCCAATCGTTAGGACAGGATTGAAAATTTCATACAAATTTCAATTCAATCCGCGTCGCGTCTCGTCTCGCCCTGCCGGTGGAAGGATGCACCGGTAGGAATCGCACTGTCTTTGGCCAGACCTTTGACGACTTGTCTGTCTTTATACTTTGCTTGTATAGAAACTGTGCAGTCAGAAATAGTACATTACTGCAGAGGCCGGGAAGTAAGGAATTGCCGGCCGAGTACATATAGCTGGCCGAGCGAAGCGAGGCCAGATAGTTACGAGGCCGGCAACCCCATTTCCCGCCGAGGTATGTATAGTGCTTTTCTCAAACATGCAATGAAATAAATAAACTTACTATAATAACCTTACTTAATATTTTATAACACAAACTGGCTGTCATAAAGTGACATTGGTGACATTATATCCATAGACAATGCAAATTCGGCCAAAAGCTGTTTCAGTTCACATTTTTACCACGAATATTTAGATGAAATATTTTAAATGTGTATTCTTGTGGTTTAGTTTGCAATTTATAATAATTGGAAATTGTTTATAATGTGTTATTTGTTATGTTCATGTCAATTTTAAATAAATAATACTGCAAAATATAGCAAAAGGGTAGTTCTCTGCGACTAAAAAGTCGCACCAATCGCATCATTACCATCGCCACATTATAGATGAGCTCCGTATAAACTATGGAGTCGTTTTTGGTTATCTTGTAGAAGTCGCGTGCCTCTGCTATTTTTATCATAATGATCCTGATTGCTTTTATAAAACCGCCAATAATAGTGGCGATGGTAATGACAAAAAAATCGCGGTATAAAATCGCAGAGAACTACCCAAAAATCGTTTTTTGTTTTTTTAATGGCTGAATGCCGTGATGCTGTGGCCCAAATAAATATGGAATGGAAATTAAAAAAAAAAAAAAGAAATTCCATTCCGTGTCAAGTGCCAAGTGTCAAGCCGCATAGGAAACGAGGTACTTTGTGGCCTATTTTTAGGCACGTAATGTCAGCATTTCATGCCATGTTTGAGAAAAGTACATTTCAGATAGGTACCGAGCGGGAATATTTAGATAGGGAAACAATTTAACCGCATACTCAAATAAACTTCGCATGCCTATTGCCTAGTACCTGCGCATACTCATTCTCCAATGTCCATATATAAGCTTTATTATCCCTTACATAACGTCGCCGTAGAGCGAAAAGTCACCAAATCACAAAATGGCCAAAATTGACTTATATATGTCATCAAAATCGCTTTTTTTTTCTCCAAATTTCAGTCCTATTGCGGTAGCAATAGCGATCATAGTTTCAATTTTACAAAGTTAAAGAACTAACTAAAAACTCACTTCGGATTCAATATTTTAGTCGAAAAATACCTAATTCCGTTATACATTTTTAAACTTCTTGTGACTTATTTATGAGCGTACCTAAGTCATTTTGGTTATTTTTTCCCTAAGTATTACTAAACTATTTAACCACGAAGAACCTCATTCAAAAAGTCACTTAATTTACTTAGTTACTTTTTGAATACCTGGTATGTCAAAAGTGTGAAAGCGAAAATTAACTAACTCTATTTAGTTATCTTTCATTCATAGTTGTAAGGCAATGTACATCATTTAATCAAAGCGATAATTAATTAAACAGTCTTAATGAGTTTTACCCTGCAAAAAAATATACGATACAATAACTAATCATATTTAATTAATTTTACAATAAAGACTGTACTGTACGCCGACGTGATTTGATTGAAATTCGCTCGCAAGTTAGTGACTTTTCGCCCAGTGCCGCAGGCCCCCCGCACTGATAAACTTCAGAGTTTCAAAACAAATGAAAATAATTATCAGAAAATCCGTAAAAATAACAATGTTCTTAGTAAAATAGCGTAGTAGTGGCATCACAGTCACTCTTCGACCTCTTCGTCTGTTTCTGTGACATCATGCTCACACAATCGGTCAATAACTGTCTTATTGGTCGGTAGACTTTGGTACCATGAATGAAGCTCTCGAGGAATAACTCCTTTAGTGCATAAATTTAAGAGATCTTTTTTCTTCGCCTCAGATATAGGCAATGCCTGTGGATATGCCTTTGGAATGGGATAGACTTTTATCTTATTGATACAGTCCTCGGCGTCGTCATGGTTGTCTGGTTCATCAGATACAAGCCCCTTGCGCCTAAAAAAAAGCATAAAGATGCTTCTCAGCGGCTTTGGCGGGCCGCCGTAAATCTGTTGGACATTAAATCCAGAGTAGGGGCCCTCATGGTTGTAGCAAAATTTGACGACACCAGGACGCTGCTTCTCAAATCTGAGACACTCAAATTTAAGCCACGTCAATTTGTTGCCGTCAGTGTCGTGTGTCGTGTTTCTAACGACAGCTTCATTCAACGCCCTGACATCGAGCATTTCGTCGTGAAGTAACTCTTTTACGACGTATGGTGGAGCAGATTCTCGGTGCCGCCTTTTGGAACGGGCACATTCCATTATATTTTTCCAATCGATCATGGAGTAAACTGACGTATGTCTCTGCTTTCTTTCGATTGAACTATGCATCGAGTCCACTTCCATATGAGTATGCCCACTCTCTAGATATTGTTGCTCCAATACTTCCAAATGCACACTGTCTTTTTGAATTAAGTGAATTAAAAACGCAGTTATATATTGATTTCTGTTTTGGTCCGCACACGTATCACTGTAAATGGTTACCTCTTTTATTATTGTCGGCAACTGACTTATCTAATGATCCATTGCACCAGACAACCATGACGACGCCGAGGACTGTATCAATAAGATAAAAGTCTATCCCATTCCAAAGGCATATCCACAGGCATTGCCTATATCTGAGGCGAAGAAAAAAGATCTCTTAAATTTATGCACTAAAGGAGTTAGTTATTCATGGTACCAAAGTCTACCGACCAATAAGACAGTTATTGACCGATTGTGTGAGCCTGATGTCACAGAAACAGACGAAGAGGTCGAAGAGTGACTGTGATGCTACTACTACGCTATTTTACTAAGAACATTGTTATTTTTACGGATTTTCTGATAATAATTTTAATTTGTTTTAAAACTCTGAAGTTTTTTGTTTTGAAGTTCCTTTTAATTTGATTTGTGGTTCAACTTTATTTGATTTGTAGTCCATTTTATTTTATTAAAGTGTTCGCAGAATTTTAAATGACGTGATTTAATTTGATCCTTAAATATTAAGCAGAATCCAAAAAAATATTATAGTAAGTAGTTTTTAACTAACACGTATTTTCACTTTATCATAGCAGTCATAATTCAACTAACTTTATTTAGTTAAATCTAGACGCACTAAAATGTGGGCAAATAATCATTAACTTCGTTCAAAAAATCACTAATTCATAATTAAGGTGTAATATTTCAGGGCAAACATTTATTATCGCCTATAGCTCCTAAATCGTTAGTGTAAATAATATAAATCCATTTTGAGCCCAAAGAATAGCAGTTTCCAATGAATTAACACATATAAAACCACAATTTAATCTTAAGATAATTTCAGTAATAATTTTTTTAATTATTTTTTCTTTAAACCCTCATAACTCAAAAATGACTATGAACGATTTGGTGACTTTTCGCTCTACGGCGACGATAATCTCACTCACGCACAATGCATGCAAAATGACTAAGTCACTGTCATGTCGTTGAACTTACGTCTTACGTCAAAACACAGTGGTTTTGTTCCAAATTCAACTGTACTACGTTGACTTAAAGCTTTTGGGAAGTGCAAAATAATGTGGTAAGGTAGAACAGGATGAATCAGAGAGTTTCCTTTGTTATAATATAAAGATAATGGTTTGGTATTTTTGTATTGGAGTTTCTAGTAAGTGATGCGTGCTCATTTATTTGTAATGTAGTCAAAATTGCTTTGACGATATTTTAGTCCGCTTTCGAACTGATTCCATAGTAGCGGCCGTTTTGTACGGTCGGCCTCAAAAGTTGCTGAACACATTTGTATCGTGGCGTAGTACTAAAGTGTCCAGCTACTTTTGAGGCCGACTGTACCTGAGCGTTTTCCAAAAAAAAATACCGGGGTAGCTGCTTTATCAAAATATGGACTTTTGAGGTTTTTCTTACCCAATACGTAAAAAAAAGTGTCCCAAAATTTGTATGGGATTTTTGTCTTTCCACTAAGTCTCGTTCATACAAACACTATGCAAAATGGTGACGTAATGAAAAAAAAAATTGGGACACTTTTTTTTACCCGACTGCGGCGAAGCCCAAAGGAGGGTTATGTGTTTGACCTGTATGTATGTATGTATGTCCGTTCCTGTGTCCGCTCGTAACTACTCAACGGCACATCCGATTTTGATAAATGATACATCATTAGATTCGTCTTGCTTGATGGTGCGAGTGCCACTGGGTATGAAGTTCGTTAAAATAAACAAAATGGCGGATTTTATGCAGTTTCAAAGTGCACCGCAGTCGGTTTTTTTTTAGTAAAAATGTGGTTATTACGTATAAGGTTCGAAAGTACTAACGATTCTGTGCCAAAAAACATCACAAGTCCATATTTTGAGAAAGTAGCTACCCCGGTATTTTTTTTGGAAAACGCTCACCTACCGTAATAACTATCATAATGATTTCAATCAGTGGAGATGTCTACTCTGCCGTCCCAGTATAAAACGCGACTTTTTAATCATTTCCATACTAAAAGGTCACGTTTTTATTAGGACGGCTGTACCTGAACATAGGTCTTCTTTGAAGACTTCCACAATTAACGGTCGCACGCTAGGTACCTACGAGCTACGTTGGAGAAGAAGAACATATATATAGTCGACATCTAGATTTTTCTCCGATTTTTGTGCAAAGCAGGAATAATATATGCTATGCTAGCTTCACCTCTTTCCATTTACCTAAGTACCTGGTAAGGTTTCTGGACCTTAATGATTTCCCTATTACACCCGGTGTTCACGAAGGGAATTTCACATTTCAGTTTGTCTAGTTAGGTTTCTCCATTTTAGGGTTCCGTACCAAAATGGTAAAAAAGAAACCCTTATGGTGCGACTCTGTCTGTCTGTCTGTCCGTCTGTCACAGCCAGATATCTCAGGAACTACTGATGCTATCGATTTGAAATTTGGAATAGTGTTAAAAGTAGCTAACCCGAGCCTATTGGACATAAAAAATATCTTGTACCTTTTTTACTTTTTTTTTAAAAGGCTCCGTAATGGGACTTTGAAAATTGAAAGTAGGGCTATTATATTGAGTGGGGTATCAAATGAAAGGGCTTAATTTGTAGATTAAAACACCATTTTTATTTTTTTTCTGAAATAAGTAGTTTTTGATTTATACATTTTTATGTACCATTCCCCCCCTATTATCTCCGAAGTTACTGATCAGAAAAATGTGTCATAATTACTAATTATAAATATCAACCTGAATATTGCAGGAAAAATAGAACGGTCTTGCTAACTTTAATACCTTTTTAGAAATTTACAAAACTTGGAATCCCTAGCGGCGAGTAGCAAAACTAAGCGATGGCATGTTTCACGCTAGGGGATTTCCGGGCAAAACTAGATGGCGCTAAAACACTAAACATTTAACGATGTTATAATTGAACAAAGAAACATAGTATAGTAACAATTAGTTCGTAAACAGCTAATAATAAATAAATTTAAATAGAATAGAATAGAATAGAATAATTTATTAAACAACGTATTATACAACAATGACATTTAAAGACTAAGATATACAATTAGAGAGTTGAACCTATATGCCTGAACTAGGATTCCCTGTATCTCAGGCAAAAGGGACTATCAAACATTTGTATCTACTACTAAATATTTACATACTAAATATGCAGTTTAATACAATTCAAATCTTATTAACTAGTATCACGTTTAGTAAATACTGTGTCACGTTTGCAAAGTTAAATAATTGTAAATAATATTATAATTATTTTACCAAGCTTATACATAGATGGCGTTGTAAATTCGGGGAACAGCTTTTTGTATGGAGAATGACAGTCCTCTTGATTTAATGGTCCTTGCTATTAAATAGAATCATTACACGTCAGGTTCTAAATATTACAGGGAAAATCTAACTGTTTTCCTAACTTGCACTGTTTTTTAGAAATTTGCAAAAATCATAACATATACTTATTTGCTTCTACTAAACAAATCGACATACAGTTTTTCTTGAACTATTCGCGTATCTACTTATGAGTTTGTACGGAACCCTCGGTGCGCGAGTCCGACTCGCACTTGACCGGTTTTTTATTAAATAGTTGATATTTATACGCTTATTTCAGATCTAACCCGCTGTATACGGAGGAGGAGGAGCAGGAGGTAGTGATAATTGTGGACGCGCTGGAGGAGGGGGGCGAGGACGTGGACCCCGCCCCCCGCGCGCCACGCCGCGCACCCTCCACATCTTCAGGTGAGCACTGAAAAAGCATCACTTCCAAAGAGGGACATCGTAGTTTGGACCGATATTTAAATATATTAATTTAAATTTTTCGCCTCCCCCCCCAGAAATATCCTTTTTCCTAAATATCCTCTAGGACAAGTTGCACATAAAACTATATCAATGAACATTACTTCCCCAGCCAGAACATCAACCCAGCAAAGTTGCTGGTTGGGACGTATTTTATTAGAATACTGCCAGAGATAGTTCTCAACTATGTTGGATGAAAATCGAGTCAATTTTACCGTTCATTGGATTCCATTAGGCTAGAATAATTTGGGTCCCGATTAGGGCATGCAATACCGGTATTACTTGTATGGGCCAATACCGAAAAACCGGTATTATCCATAAAAATAAAACCGGTATTGCATGCCCTAGTCCCGATATGTCCCCTCCCCACCTTTTTATCATCGTTTTACACTCGTTGTAAATAGAAGATAATAAAAATGTTTTGTTCCTTTTTTTAAGCTCTTTGATTTCGCCACAGGATACGGCAGCGCCGGCGGCAGCCACGGACGGGTGTCGCCATCTTTACCAAAGACCGAGGCGGAGCTGCCCGACTCGAAAGACGAAGGATCTCAGAGCACGTCGGACTCGGACAGCCCCGGGTGCACGCTGTCGCGTAGCCTGAAGGAGGACATCAGAGCGTGTTTAGGAGGATGCAGGTACTGTCAATATAAGCGCCAGAGCGCTTAAAGTTTATGTCAAAGAGTTTATATGCTCGCCAGCCATGGGCTGTGGCAGCATCTTCACCAAAGACCGAAGCATGACTCGAAGGACAAAGGATTTCAGAGCACGTTAGACTGGTGCTCGATGTCGCGCTGCCTGAAGGACGACACCAGGGTGTGTCTAGGAGGAGGGAGGTACTGTAATAGTGTTCCTACTGGATGCGGCCACGAATGGCGGTCATCCTTACCAGAGACCGAGGCGGGGCTGCTGACTCGAAAGACGAAGAATCTCAGAGCACGTCGGACTCGGACAGCCCCGAGTGCACGCTGTAGCGCAGCCTGAAGGAGGACATCAGAGCGTGTTTAGGAGGATGCAGGTACTGTCAATATAAGCGCCAGAGCGCTTAAAGTTTATGTCAAAGAGTTTATTTGCTCACCATCTTTATCAAAACCGAGAATCATGACTCGAAATACGAACTCGGACATCGGACTCCGATAGCGATGTACACGAGACATGCTGTTGCGCAGTCTGGCCGAGGACTTTAAGGCGCGTTTAGAGGAGGAGCAGGCACTGTTCCTACTGGGTGCGGCCAGGAGTGGTCGTCATCATTACCAAAGATCGTAATGCTGCCAGCATCTTAGCCACCATGCCACGGGGGCCCTTTTTAGATATAATTTAATAGATAGTTTTAGCTTTAGTCTGAGGTTTAGTATTATCATTTTAGTTTAAGATAATTTATTGTTATTTCATTGTTTAGTTAGTGAATGAAAATTACTGATTCGAGACATTTTCTAGATGGGAGAAAGACGTAGGCGACGTGGTGGAAGCCGCAGTGAAAGGCGCCGGGGGCATCAGCGCAGCGCGAGCGCGGCTCCACGCGGCGCTGCTGGCGCTCCACGAGCCCCTGCCGAGGATCCCCAACCGCGGGCCCTCGCTGCCGTACTGCGGGCCCGGGGTGCGGCCCGGCGACGTCACCATGATGCCGAAGACCACGGAGATGTCGCTGCTGGTAAGTTAAATTAGCTTGGCCAATTCGTTAGTGACACTCCCATGGTCCGCGGGCGACGGACGAAGTACAGCGGGGCGGTATGAAGTGTGCGCGGCGGGGGCTGTGTGACAAGAGCGTTCAGTGATTCAGTCGGCCGCCGGCCGTATTGGCGGTAACTTGTGTATATAATCACGGCTGCTCATAAAAAAAAAGCACACGAGATAACTACGCAAAGATGAGTCTGCCGATCGGAAAAGTTATTACATACCCACGTTATTACATATCTATACATACCCATTTTACTTTCTGGCTGCAAAAGTGTGTGTGAAATAACTGCATCAAAATTGTAAACTAACTGTGCAGTCCACTTGCAGTCCGCGTACAGTTATTTTAACTGCAAAAATCTGTGTTGTGTGAGACTGCTTCAGCCTTTAGCGATATCGGCAGACATATCCGTACGTATTTCGCATCGTGTGTAGCAGTGCTCAATACGTCATCGTCCCCCGCCCCCGCGCGGACCATGGGAATGTCACCAACGAATTTGACAAGCTGTACTTAAGGCACGTCTATAGGAGTGCAACTGATTGCGCAGTGGAATGGCCACTAGTGGCGGCGCCACAGTCCGGCCACAGGTGGCCGCCACAAGCTGCGGGCGGGCATTTCTCCAGAAATATGTCTGCGACTCATTCATCTGTCTCCATACATTTAGTATGAAAAAGGGCCAGATGAATGAGGTGACCGCAGACATATTTCTGGAGAAATGCCCGGGCGAGGTTTGTTTGTATGGCACCTATAAGCTGCGGGAGTGGCGTGCGCTCGCTACCTACTTGTGGCCGCGTTTAGTGTCCCAATGTGCGGCTGCACTGGTGGAGCTGACAATAGTTGGGTTTAGATGGTAATTCGAACAATATCCTCGAAGAAAAATTATTCGACATACAATACTGACTGGAAAATGTTCAAATCAAAAATGCATACAGGGTTAAAGTAGGTCTACAAAATAGTACATTACACAACTAGGGTGGTAATACAAAGAAAGGACGAGATCGCAGAAGTTTGCGGCCCGAGCTGCAAGCGAGGGACGTAAATATGCGATCGAGGAATATGTGTAGGTACATCATTTTATGTCTACACTTGGCCAGAAAGCGGCTTTTTCCGTACGCGCAGCGTGCGGAAAAAGTCACTTTATGGCCAGGTGTTGCATAAAAACTGTTTCCGTGTCGTATCAAGAGGTCATTGTGTCAAAAAATAAGAAAATTGGCCAAATAGTGCCAAAAAGTTTTGTATTTAGAAATAGATTTTATAGCGTCTTTCCTTCTACATTACACTAAGGAGTCCGCGTTCCTCTAAAATGGACGAAAGCCACCATCATTCCAATTGTATTATGACATTTATGTATAAAGAAATAGAAGTTGGTCTATTCTTGGTCTATTCTATTTATATCGAAAATATTACATTCATTATTCTATTCTCGCGAATCCGAGCGGAAATATTACACTTCTTCAAGAAAAAAAAAGTGGGTCAAACGCCTCACGAAATGAGCGTGCAAACATTGTATCATACATCATAACATAAGTACATAGACGTGAAATTAAAGCCTGTAATGAGGTATCGAACATAGGTAATGTAATGAGATAACTACAAAGGCTGTTATGTAAGTAATTGGAGCTGAGATTGTATCGCGAAATGTGGGTGTCCGCGATGACGAAACGTTGACCACATGTGATAGACGCTGCTACCCCAAATAAACGTGTGTTAATAAGTTGTGTTATATGTAAAGCTATGGTCTCCTATAAACGCCATCGGCCGCTTACAGCGTCGCGTCGTACGCTGCGTAAGAGCGCTTTCACATTGCACGACACAATATCGTTATCGGACACGACAGCCGATAGCCGATATCCGATATTGTGTGATGTCTTCACATTATCTCCGATAAAATCGTGTCGGATCGGCCATTTTTCGTCGGATCGGTCATATCTGATGTTAAAAGTTGACAGATTAAATTGCAGTTATTTGAGCCTTGTCAAGTTAAACATTGAATGAAACTAGCAGTTCGCTTTGATCAACACGGCTAGCAGATGACATGTCTCACACGCGATGCGACATGTAACAGCCAATTAGGACTCACGTCGTAGGTACGGTCGGGCTCAAAAGTTGCTGAACACATTTGTATCGTGGCGTAGTAGGTACTAAAGTGTCCAGCTACTTTTGAGGCCGACTGTACAACATTGCCTTGCGTTACAGGTGCGCGTGCGCGTCCCCATTGGTCGTTAATGTCGTTATATATCGTGTCAAAAGAAGAGAAAATAATAAAATCAGACATGTAAAAGAGCCCTTGAGGGCCTACTTGCAGAAATAAATTATTTAATTTTTATTTTACATACTTTACATACTTACATACATACAGATAAAACACATAACCCTACTTTTGGGCTTCGCCGCAGTCGGTTAAAAAAAGTTAAAAGCTGAAAATAACAGTACCTAACTACATTTTATAACAAAAAATCTATATTCTGATTCAAGATTCGCTTACTGAGATTGTAGCTGAATTAAATAGATTCATTAAGTATAAAAAGAATTTTAATGTAATGCACATAACATTTAATGCCTGCCGTCTCTTACGAAACGCTAAAACTATCGCAAAAAAAACTTAAAAGTGTGTCATAGTTAATAATAATATTGAAGCACTTGTTATTTCAATGACATTTTGAATACTTAAGTTGCACAATTGACGGTCTAAAGACAGAAAAAAAAAACATTCAAATTATTAAGTAAACGCACATTACGCATTTTATAAAAAAAATTTAAGTAGAAGGTACCTACATTCTGCGGAGAATCGGAGAAAAAAATATGAATTTTATTAAAATAACGTGTAGGGGTGACGTACTATATGGATGACCCCTTGTATTATTAATTATTATTACTAGTGGTTCTGTGAGTTGTAGACTTCGCAAAAAAAATCTGTCAACTCCAATAGCTATAATAGCGGCGGAGCTATTGTAGTTGACCGACGGGTAGGCCGACGTGACAGTTTCGTTTTCAAAATGGCGGAGTCTGCCATTTTGAAAAAAAAAACTAAAATTGAGTCGAAAAAATACATAATTAAACCAGCTCACTAAACATGGCAATCGGTGGAGAATGTTGAATGCGACCTGTAGAAAAAAATAACCACATCCGTTAGACAGACAGACATGTACAAAAAAGCTTTCGTATACATTGTAAATGAAAGCTTTTTTGTCCAAATAGTAAAGGAGACGCTTCGCTCGCTCAGCAATTACAATTGTAAAGGTCAATTATCACATTAAACCTACGTATGTACTCGTATTGTGTAAGTTAACATCTAACTCGGTAACGATCGGAACCCCGCCTATTTTAGATTGATGGTCAATTTCCGATAGAGGCCAGTAATTGGCCCTTCGAGCCCTTGGCAATTAAAAACACCTGTTGGAGTTGCGAAGGAATACAAAAGATTTTATATCCTATTTAATTATTTATTAGTAGGAATATCTATAGAGCGGTGAAACGGTGGGCGTAATGATACAGTAAGTTAGAAATTAGATGGCACTAGCTATAGTCAGTATTATGCTGAGTTGGGATGGGACTTTGTTGTTGCGGCGCACAGTGGCCGAAACGGCCATTTCCATCTCAAAAATCTGTAACTTTTTTGTTTATTGAGATTTATAACTGAAATTTGGTATACGTAATCCAGAATAGATACGCAATCATATAATCAAAACAAATCAAAATTTTATTCTAATTTTTTTTATTTAATTTTTTCTTCATAGAACTAAATATTAAATAATAAGTATTAACTGATAATAAAGTGGTTTTAAGTAGGTTTTAGGATAGGTATATTTGAAGGCATTGTTGTCAAAATTGTGGTAAAATCAGATACTCCAAAATTACTCATGGGAAAACATCTTATCAAATATGAAAAAACAACGTCTGATTACACTAATATATCGAACATAACAATACACATATAGAAATAGTTCCATAGGACGAACATGCAAATAAATATTCATTCATTCATGAATAGGTATATGTAAAAATAATGGTTAGTTTAGGAATATACTTTTTCCCTCGGCTGTCATTTTTGTTTGTAGCTCGAAATGGCGCAATAATGACGCAGGTTTTTTTTGTTTCCTTGGATTATTGAATAGTTAAGGATTCCAAAAATGATAATAACTCGACATCGGCAGCTTTCGGCAACAAAGAAACCTCCATTTGAAATTAAAATATATAGATTTTTTTCATAGGAACACATGAAAATTAATAAAAAAATACTCATATTTTTTTCTGTAAAACTATACTGTTGTAGCAAACTAGAGATCCTATTCAATCTAAAACTGTATAATACTGATATATTTCCATAGAAAACTTAGAAAATATCAGAAGGTAAACTTCACGACGCAATAGTCCGGTAACTATGAAATTATCGACGTTCAATGTTTCAGTGCAATTTATGGTCAGTAAAACTTAATAATATTATTTTCCGCTATAATATGAGGAGGCCTGTTATCATAGAATGTAGAACTATCAAAATTATATCAAAACCACGACTTTCGTCCAAACCATTTAAAAGATGGAAATGGCCGTTTCGGGCCACTGTCCGGCGGCGCCCTTTATTTTGTGTTTTTTTCCTATGTTTTTCTTACTGTTTTCTTTTGGTGCTGTCATGATAATTAAATGTATGTTCTTACTTTCCTTTATTTCTTTCAAATTAATTTATTTCCAAAGTACCTACTCGATTTTAGTATCGATCGATCAAGGAGGATGATCCTAGGTCGTCATCAGCTGTTTCGGGAAGAACCTGGTTTTCTTGTGCCATGTTGTCGATCAACTAATAGACCTAACTCGCTTCGGACAGTAAGGCTATGTCCACCAGAGCTGTGCGAGTAGCAGAGTGGTGTGCAAGGAAAAAATGCACCAATGCCAGGCCACATTGAGCGATGCTAGGCACGTCGTAGGCTTGTGTAGTATATGTACTGTACATACTGTACTACAAAGAATGAGTTCCGCTTACTGAACTATCTATGCCGTTTCGTTTCCGCTCTTTAGGACGTTTAGTACATTAACCGATAAAGTCCGAACAACCGCCGACCGACATCTGACATGTCTCTGAATGAATGAGTTAGGAAAATCGAACGCAACAGCACAGCGCTGGAATAGATCGGTCGGTCTGATCGGACAGAGCGGAACAGCACAAAACGAAACGGGAGCAACGCTTAGATAGAAACAGTAGTGTACTAGTGAACCAAATGAACTAAAAGACCGAACTAGTACATTGGCATGATTGTACTAGTTCGGAGGGGTCCGTTGAATGAACGGGCGTGCACAGCACAAGACACCGAGTGGTCAAAGTATAAAGTCAACCAAGTAGTACGACTTCGGCCGATTAGGAGCGCGCGACACGTATTTACACAGACGCACGACGCGCGTCTGTGTGAGTGAACGCCATACTGTGGCAGTCGCGCGCAGTCGCAAATGCTTGCCTGTGGTGCGTCCGTACACGGCGCGCACACATGCGCGCTCCTGATGTACCTTTTGTTCGGAGAAAAACTACCGTATACCGTAGAGTAGTGAATTTTTTCCTCGCAAACCGCTTTGTTACCACACACAGCTCTAGTTGAAACGCAGCCTAAGTAGTTTGTAAACCCGCTGTAACTTATTTTGCATAGCTTGGAAGTCCAATACGAGCAAACGATTAAACCAGGTATAGAGCGTTTAGTAGTGTTATCATTAATATTTTTTTTAAATTACACTTAATAGTGACCTCGTAATTAATTTTTTAAAATTTACCGCGCAGCAATGTACCGCATATTATGCTTGTTATGACATTGCGAGATACTAGCTTTTTCAAAGTAACTGTCAACTAGCGTGTTTGTCAACTCAACTTAAATGTGTTGCGTTACATTGCGGGCCGAATTATTTTGTATGGTAAATATTTTCATTGTAGTTTTAAGCAAAAGTTATCTAAATACACTTCTTAGGTCCTATGCTGACCACTTCAATATTCGCCCGTATTGGATTTCCACGCTGTATAATTCGCAAGGACAAACTCAATAAAACAATGTTCTAATCTACTAGATCGGCACTCAGGACATCCTGGCATCAGCCTGATTGCGGAACAAATGGCTGGTGTTCTTTGTTCCTAATATTAGAAGATAACATCGACTGTTAAGATTGAATGGCCGGTAATTATGGATGTATTAAGTAATGTAGAACAGATGTTTAGATTACTCATGAGTTAGTTTTGAAGAATTTTCTTGTGGAAGTATTTAATTTTGGGTTTGTTGCACCGACATAGAAAAATTGGGGCATATTCACAGAGAAGATAATAATAGCATAAGCTTCTAGTAGGTACTTAAATTTCCGCTGACTTTCCTCGATCTCTAAAGCACGATCGAACAGGCACCTTCTGTATAACCTTGCTCCATCATAGACCCAATTCACTTCCGCTGACGCATTCCGCATTCGAACCAAAAAATCTAAAAGTACCAAGTAACACCTCCATCTAAATTGGATGCTAATATTGCCTGTGAAATTGTATCATATGGAACCTGTTTTACGAGTAGGATAAGGGTTAGAGAATGATTTAACAGTAAGCCTATTACGGGCATGCCTTTACCGGCAAATATCACAATAGGATAATCACACAAATAATGTAAGAACCAACTAGTTAAAGTTCAAGTACTGCAAGTATTGTTACAGACTAAGGATTGTTACTAAACACTACGATAAGTTACATTACTGCTGTAACGTATGGTAATTACACAGCAAAGCCGGGTTTGCACCTACTACTTACCTGTCATCATCATTATCATCATTAGTAGTCGTCCACTATTGGACTTAGGCCTACTCCAGTTAGGTATAATTAGGATTATTAGTATATTAGGATTAGGTAAAAATAAAAATCGTTTTTAACAAATAAATAGGGTGACCCAGCGGACAACCCCTTATTATCATAAAAAAGTGGGGGACAGCTATGTCCGCTGGGTCACTGCTTATAATAAACAAATATGCTTATTATAAACAAGTTATAATAAACAAATTATAATAAAAAATATTTGCTTTATTATCTGTCTTTTAAATGAGCATACACTTTATTCAAAAAATATCCGAATAAAGATTTCCTTTAAATTTTAGTCGGAGAAGGAGACATTTTGTTGACAAAGAAAAGTTGATTCACCCAAAAACTAGTGTAACCAGGGTTCTGTAAAATAATATTTAAGAACCTTAAAGTCCCTTAAAGTCTCTTTCAATTAGGGCATGCAACGGTATTACTCACATGGGTCAATACCGAGCCAGTATTAGGGATACAAAAATACCGGTTATCGATATTGTACAGTCGCCATCAGATATATCTGAGCTGTCAGTGTACTCATAAATATCTGAACACGGCTGTAATACTATGAAAATAGAGCCGTGTTCAGATACTTATGAGTACACTGACAGCTCAGATATATCTGATGGCGATTGTATGCCCTACTTTCAATAGTGCATAGCTCCGGTCGGTGCGGACCCTGCAGCCGTGAATGTCTATCAGCGCTTGACAGCGCTTCTAAGATCATTATCGCCACTATCGAATGATGTGGGAATCCACAACCATGTCAATACAATTTGGGTCTGTAGTTCATTAGTCCGTCTGTCTATCCGCGCTTGACTTAGACCAGCAAACTTAGGCATCAAACTAATCCATCTAAAATATACTTTATTTCGTTGTGTTAAGAGATTAGCTGTTTTTAACATAAGTTGGTTTAGAGTTGAGTCGGTCAGTTTTCCATACAAACATAAAGAGGGTTATCGTTTGCTGTTTCGGCATCAATTATGTTTGAATTGTGTTCTATTTTGTAGGTTGATACATTTTATCAGCGCGAAATACCATGAGAAGTCTCAAAAACCTGAATTAACGTACAATTATCCATTTAAGGTCAGGGCCATCTGTAAGCATCACTTGAAACCAAATGTTATTCTCTAAAAATACAAGTTTTTTTTTGTTTTTGAGAGTTCTCGTCGTCAAGTCGTTTCGCGCAGTCAAAAGGTATCAATCTACAGTATAAAGCACATTTCAAACATAATTTATGTTGTGGAAGCGAATGATGACCCTCTTTTAGTTTGTATGGAAACCGACCGCCTCGAATCACCTTAAGGGCTTTGTGATTAAAAGGGTCATGATCGATTGGCAGATGAGGCCAATGTTTTTAGACTGGCGTATTAGGGTCATCTTAAATGATGAAGTTTAATACTTCCCTTTTTGAAATGAGGGCTATTGTACTTGACTACTCGTGTAAGCACGAATTTGGCGTAATGCATAAGGTTCGGCACAGGGATACGGATTAGAGCGGGTAATTTTTTTTTATATTTCTAATGGGCACAGTCATTTCATTTTATTATTTCAGTTTTATTACCTCTAGATTACTCCGGAATCCAATTCAAAAAGTTAGCAAATGGAGCAACAGAAAAAAAAATGTTTTGGTATATTATTATTTTCGTTATATTTCGTTTTGTGACGTCCTACTGAGTATAGTCAGAATAAATATACATTAAAGTATTGGGCCAAATTTAAAATACTAAAATTAAATTTCAATTAAAATGCAATTTTGATATTTTGTTTATGCCGTCATAACTTATTTTTTTTGCTGTGCCTAGTAGCAAAACAGTTTTTTTTTATTTTTTCCCATACAAAAGTGACCCACCCTAATACGTTACCTTAAAACTGTCTTCTTTGCTCCTGCCTGAGGAGCGAGCCGATGACGGCTCAGACATTCGATCGCTCTCCAGGGGCAACGAAACACTTCACAACACGCACACTACACTACAACAACACACCACCAACATACACACATGCTCATAAACACACCCCAAAGGCAACGTGTATACCGATACCGATCCTATCGAGGTGGACCGGGATAAGGTAACCTGGTTCGACCCCAGGCGCCCCCGGCACCCACCCAGTCCGACCCCTCGGGGTGGTCCGGCTAGCGACCTGGTTCGACCCCAGGGAACGCCACGGCCGATCACCCGGTCCAACAATCGCTATGTCCATAAGGGTTGCAAGTTTGTCAGTTTACAAAAAAAACAAAAGCAAAAATGTAAATGCGGACTGATCCGCGCGATCTCGCCATCTAACAACCAATATAGTGGCATAAGCATGTATCTCACCCTATACGTTAAAATTATTTTAGTTTAAATAAATTAAAAAAAAAACATACCACCGCGCTCTAGGCACAAAACAAAAAAAAATACGTGGGACTGAAGTGAGAAAATGCCAACGCGATTACTCTTGAATACGGAACGAGCGATGCCGATCCAAAGCCAATTCGGTCAATGCTGAGAACTGACGTGACAGTTGTAGCAAGAATCCCATAAATATTGGCGACGTCTACCTTTATGATACCGCTCGTAAAGTTTGCCAATCAAAAAGTCACGTAGCTGCAGCGCGGGGCATTGTTAGTAGCTCGAAGCAAACATATTCACTTGTATAGCATTAACGTTTGCCAACGAATTTTAAATATATTTTTCATCACACTTGCTCGAAAATGGTGTCATTACACGTAGGTTCTGCGGGCCGTAAATGACCTATTATGCCCTAGGGCGTAATGGTTTTCTTTTTAAATTTGAAACGCTGGTTCTGTTTTACTCTTATTTGTCATGTTCAAAGGAAACGCCAACTTACTTTTTTAACTTTTATTACTGAAATATTTATTTAAAGAGAACTGTTATTGCAAATACATGTAAACACATATTTCTGTAACATTAATTAAATGTTTAAATAGTGTATTTCAGTATTTTGCAAATATAAAATCAACCATTTTAAGTCTTTACCGCTATGGTTTCCGAACGTGACTTCAAATTCGCATTGTCTATGGATTATGGCACTAATGTCACTGTCAGTTTTACAATTTTATTTAGGTTAAGTAAGGTTATATTATTAAGATTTTCTCACAAGTGTGATGAAAAACATTGTGTGTGCCACGGGCGGTAAAGGAATTACAAACTCGTGTTATTAAAGCCCTCGGCTTCGCCTCGGCCTTGTATCAAACACTCGTTTGTATTTCCTTACTTACCGCCCTTGATACACAATACACAATGTACTAATTCTCTCTCTCTGGTCGCTCCCTCATGACTGAGGATCGTGGTCATCGATAGATGTGGATGGTCTACACCTAGTTTTTATGATCTGCCTCCATCGGTGCCTGTTCATCGCGTCTCTGAGGACCGAGCAAAACTTGGTTAAGGATGGGCCTTTCATTTGATCGCTCCATACTAAAATTATTAGATGAGAAAGAATTAAAAAATGATATCGGGCAGGATTCGAACCTGCGTCTCCAACGGCTCTCCGGGCCAACACAGGCGCACTACCATCTGTGCCACTGAAGCGATACCCAAGTCATCCAATTTTCTCATTTTTACGCCTTCTTGGGAGGTGTTCGCAGCGCTATCTACCGTTAAGTTGTTCCAACTGAATACGGCACTGTCGTCCCAAATCGTATCGCACATAAAACATAATATAATAACTAAACACGAGGAAACATATTATGGATATGTTGTGTTGTGTTAGTACTATGGGTAGACGCCGATATACATACGTATATAGATATTATAGATAAATAAGAACTAAGATAGAAAATATCCATGACTTAGGAACGCACACAATTATTTGCCCTTACCAGGATTTGATTCCTTTACCATTTTGCGTTTGTACGATGATTTTAAATTGAACTGGCACCTTTTTGATTTGATCTCAGATCTGAGCCGTTAGCGTTATACAATTTGAAATTCAAACCCATTACTTCAAAACAATCAATCACACCTATCATAAACATAACAACTCCTCCCAGTTTTGTCGTATACAAAGCAATTATTCCGTTCACACGAATTATCAAAAACCCCGCAGCCATAGTAATTTGACGAATGGGTAATAGATAAAGCTCGAAGGGCCGTAAAGGGCACGCTGGCAACCTTTGTGCCATTATCTATGATTATTTTAATTATTTGTACGCAATAAATTGCTGGTTTTGTGCGGCTCGTATTAGGGCCATGGTCTGGTAATCGTTTCCTGAGTCGAGGTGACATTCTTCAATATTAAAAACTAAACACAATAAGATACGTTTGTTTTTGAAACTACCTATTGTAATTATTTTACCTATTACTTATGTACCTACCTATTTATAGTGATATAAATTAACCATTACAGCTTTATATCACGTTTGTACTGAAAGTTACACACTTTACAACGTATCAACCGATATGTTGTGGCGATCGGTCGGAGTCGCGGTTGAATGTATGGGGCCGACAATCGCAACTAGCCTACACACCTTGCAAAAAACAACTTTATGTCAGTGAGCGTATTCCAAAAAAAATACCGGGGTAGCTACTTTCTCAAAATATGGATTTTTGGGACACTTTTTTTTACGTATAAGGTTCGAATTTACTAACGATTCTGAGCCAGAAAAACCTCAAAAATCCATATTTTGAGAAAGTAGCTACCCCGGTATTTTTTTTGGAAAACGCTCCAGTATAGAAAGATTAAAAATTAAAATATAATTTTCACGACACGACGCGATATCGTATCGTGTTAATGTGCAACAGCACTTATGGCTACCACTCACCGCCGGTGTCGTGGCCGGGCTGTTACAGATCAATTTCCGAAGTGAATTTATACTATACAGAAAGACTAGAACACAGACATGACAGAGAGAATTTAGACTAGACAGAAAGGGGCGACCGAAGGGCTGTCTCACGGATTGGTTGTCACCGCAGCTACAAAAGAATACTAAACGATGACATAAGTGCATTGATTGGTGAAGTACAGAAGGAGATAGCTCTTGCAGTCTTTTAACCCCGATCGATGCTTATACCATCGTCTAGTATTATATTATGGCCGCTGTGACAACCAACCCCTGACACAACCATACCCGATCTCCCCCATTTAGTCCCATAAACAAAAGCGGTGAGCTAAAGATTGTTCGCCCTCCGTTCTTAAATATCTGGGGGCACGGCAATGCCCCGCCAAGTCGAGCAAAACAAAGGCACGGCCGTAGCATCCTTTTCTCGAAGCCATTCGGGCCAAACTTGGAGGAACACATTTTATAGTTCTCAATTAAAGAATCCTCCACGGGTAAATAATAGTCAAGTCGGTGGAAATCAAGTTCTGTGGACACTCCCCGGTATTGACTTGGGTTAAAATTACATCTCAAAACCTTTTTTGAGACTTGCACCTTTTTTACCCGACTGCGGCGAAGCCAAAGGGTTATGTATTTGACCTGTATGTATGTATGTAAGTATATATGTATGTATGTCCGTTCCTATGTCCGCTCGTAACTACTCAACGGCACATCCGATTTTGATAAATGATACATCATAGATTCGTCTTGATGGTGCGAGTGTCACTGGGTATGAAGTTCGTTAAAATAAACAAAATGGCGGATTTTATGCAGCTTCAAAGTGCACCGCGGTCTGGTTTTTTTAAATAAAAATGTGGTTATTACATGTAATGTTTTTGATGGGTTGATATTTCAGAGACAAAGTGGAGTACAGCTTGGTCAGGTCGAAATGCAATTTATACTCGGCTTCTTAAGTCATTTAATTATTCTGAAATGATGCCAGCGGCAATCAACCTATTCAATAAACTTAATTATAATCATAAGGCTCTGTTGCCGAAGGTATTTTAATTCAAGTTTTATTGACCAATTAAAATTATCATTCAGCGATATTAAGCTATAATATTATGCATAATTTTATAATATAAAATACCTTAGTATGGGATGTTAAAAGGGCTATTGCAGCAATAAAAACTTATGCAAGAATTTATAGTTCTGCTTTTGGTCTATATTTGGTCAGGCATGGATTTAAGCCTTGTTTTTTTAATCGACAGCTGATAAAGATAGCTGCCAGTTGAAGTTATTTAATAACAGTGATAAAAAAGGAATTATAAATGCCTATACATAAAGATCAGTGCACATTGCGTTATAGTTACTATATCAGTGAATTGAAATTTTTAATCTAAAAACAATTTAATCAACTAAAACGTTAAATAAATGAAATAAATAAATAAACGTTACTTTGATTTGTTGTCTGTGTGATAAAATTACTAATTTTATTTATTGTCGTAAAAAATTAATTTAATCATATCAATTTTACTCAGATTCAGATTGACGAGCGATCATAAGTTCGTATACAAATAGTTTGATTGAGCGCTAAAGTGGCAGGTCAAGCTCTCGTGCGCGATAAGCGATCTCGCTGTGCAGTTGTGCTAGTCCAAATGAGACTAATTATCTGCCTAATAAACGTTACCCTAATTAATCTATTCCGCGTCATAAACGCTATCATAATCGATCCTAACTATCATGCAACTGTTACAAAACTCTTGTAATAGCATCATACCGAACTGTTGGATCACGTCATGTGATATATTATGTTGTTACAGCATAATGACTAGTGGTGTTGCAATAGTTACGAATCGGCAGTTAATTGTTTATCTCTGCGCATCAATGACTAAACTGTGTAATTAAACTAATTAAGTTTTGTAGCTATCTTTACGCGTGACGTCACGCTACCATACATAATTGAAGGGATGTATACAAAAACAAGTTTAGGGTTGCTAACCGTAGAGGTTCCTCGTATAAATACGAGATTTGTAGTCTCTTGTACTCGTACAGGAGACTACAAATCTCGTATTTGTATTATCAAACCGCGTTGAGAAAGGGATTCGAGTGTACCGTTAGCACAAGTGTACTTAATAAATGATTAAATATAATCATAAACCAATCTTTGATATCTTCATAAGTGCAGACCCTTATAGATAATAGAATTAATAGCTAAATATGATTTGCATATTTAAACTCTATTCTCGGTAAATATTGTCATTTGTTTAATAAAAAATAGTATTATCATATTTGACAAATCTGTCACCAGTCACATTATTTCGCTTTATCAAATTGCCGTAGCTTTTCAAAAATACGTTTGTATACAATATGAATCGCGGTAAAGTATTAAACGGTCGATGCCGAGAAATTGTCTACAATGTACTAACATATTTTAATAAAGAAAACGATAAGACGAAGAAGGTTCTTTTGAAAACTTTGATGGCCATCTTGGTATATGGGTTTCTTTTAAATTCAAAATGAGACTTGTTTTTACTTTTTCATACAAACTAAATCAGAATCGTGTTAATCACAAGTGTGACCTCTCACTTTCACCTTCTTTAGCGTAAATGTAAAATTGCAATTGTGACAGTTTTGACTTTACATCAATGACAACACTTACCAATTGTACATAAATTATAAAATCATACTTAAAATACTTTAAAAACGGTGTTTAAGAAAGTAACTCTATTTGATCTGAAGAACTATCTCTTAATGCTATCGGAAATCAATAAAAACACGCTGTATAATTTGATATTGTTTCCATGCTTTAAAACTTCATTGTACCAAAATAACAATTTAATTTATCTGCATACTCTACCACTGACAATGTCATATCATGCATTAGTTCAAAAATGACATATGAGCTCAATCCCTTTCTAAACGCGGTTTGATAATACCTCGTTACGAGGACACGATCAGACTCGCATAATTATGTACGATCTACATATATAGATACAAGAAATCAAAGTACATAGAAAAATTAAATGGCACTCACCTGTGTCCAGACCGGGAATCGAACCTGGTACCTCTGGATTTCCGGCCTAGCGACTCAAACACTCGTCCACCGGAGCACCTAGCAAGCGCCCTCAATTTTGCCATCTACTTTGACTTCTGTATCATTCTGGTTTAATAGGATTTGAACCCGGTTTAGGTTAGGTTAGCTAGTATCTATTATATATGTAACATAAAATATGTAATTTACCTACCCGCATTAAAAAACCAATGAAGAGAAAAAATGTTTCTTTCATATAAAGTATGTACGATCTTCGAACATTTTTTAGCTTTATTGTGTCGTTCTCGGCCATGGTGTGCCATTGTTAATACTTCACTGCCTTGTCAATAAGGTCCATATGAACATTATTTATAATATTTTATTTGATTTCCGCGATTATCACTCATTGTCATAAAACAATTTAGTAGATGTTTTGGCACTTTGTGACGGTTGTCTGAAAAATGACCAGTCTGAAAGCATCTCTCTAAGGCCCCATTTAGTAGACGAGGCGAGAACTCGTATGCGATTTTCATTTCATTGCGGCTCATCATGCGGCGATCAACTGTACTCATCGTACCTAGGTAGCCCGCAATGTAATCAAACTCGCATACGAGTTCTCGCCCCGTCTACATGGGACCTTAGGCACTGGTCCCACCGCCGGTAAGTAAGCGAGTAAAGTTGGGCGAGTAGCAGTTCATTGTGACGACCGGTTTAGCCTAGTAGTTAGTGAGTCTGCCTACGAAGTTGACGGTCCTGGGTTCGAATCCCGGTAAGATCAAATGTTATTGGTGCGATGATATTTGTTTCCGAGTTTTGGATGTTTTCTATATATTTAAGTATTTGTATTATTAAATATAGATTAGATTAGATTATTTATTTCTCGTTTTAAAATTACATTATAAGTTGCATTGCATGTCAAGTTACAAGAATTTAAAGCGAGATCGTCAATTAAATGGAATAAATCAAATTATACAATGAAAAAATAAAAATAAATAATAAAACAAAATAAAACATCAATTAGCAAGGTCGAGATATACATTAAATGTCAAAATAAATTAAGCACAAAGAATATGTCAATATAAAAAAAAAATATATCGTCGACTAGTATCCATAACACAAGCCTTATTGAGCTTAGTATGACACTAGTTCGATTTGTGTAAGATTGTCCCCTAATATTTATTTATTTACTGTGGGCTGACCAGGCACAGTGTGATCAATCTACCTTTCCAGATCCGCAATGTAATGCTACTCGCCCAACTTTACTCGCTTACTCGCCAGCGGTGGCACTAGTGCCTAAAGTACAATATTTTTAGCTGTTCCTTTGCGAGTAAAAAAGTTGTAGGTTTGCCAACCCTGTTGCATTGTTGCCTCATCTACAAGTGTCATCAAGACAAATTCTATTATAATAAGTGTTATCCGTATTGTATTGCGCTCCAGTCGCCATGAAATCCGTCATAATCATAAAACTTGGAGTAAAACAAAACAACAGCATACGTAATGCCCATAGAAAGCACTATAATACGGCCTGTTACCTTACATTGTTTTTGTTTATTGCCTTAGTCTGGCAAACAAGCAGACGTCCTACTGGATGGAATTACAAATAATGGCTTTTACAAACACAAATTGTTTATTTCAGAATGTTACATTTATGCTGGCCCCTAGGACACAGAATAAGTATTAGTACTACGCGCAGAAGCTTCTCTTTCTAACAAAACTGTCATTCGGGTCCGACGACCGGACGGAGCTCACCGCATCCGACCGTCTCTCTCTATCACAAAACGCGTACTAACGCGTGGGCTGTATAATACCACCTACGGGTCACGCGGTACGATCGCGGAGTGAGTTACTTCTGGTAATTATTCGTAAGGTATGCGTGTAGAGCGAGGATAAGCAATTAAGCAGTGACGTTGTTGATTTTGAACGCGCTAGCGCGCTTCCACTGTTATAGTCTGGTGAGAAGAAGCGCCGGAAGAAACTCACCAGTTTCATTGATGCGGAAATTGCATGGATGCGGATCCGTATCATTCCTGGTTCTGAGGTATCACAACGCGCGACTAGTTACCGTTGTCCTAACCTCATATCTGAAGCACCCTCCCTTCTCTCAGTTAAATTGTACGCCTAAAGCGCCCTCCCTTATCTCAGTTAAATTGTACGCCTAAAGCACCCTCCCTTCTCTCAGTTAAATTGTAGGTACTATTACTATTAGTACTATTAAGCACTGGTCCCACCGCTGGTGAGTAGGCGAGTAAAGTTGGGTGAGTAACAGTTAATTGCGGGCTAACCTGGCACTGCCTTACCAGATCCGCAATGTAATGCTACTCGCCCAACTTTACTCGCTTACTCACCAGCGGTGGGACCAGTGCCTTGATTAGCTATTTTACAGGATGAACCGCATGCGCCTGTATTTAGAGGTCCCATTTCTAGCGCCAGTACCTCTACCACAACTGTGATGCGCGACTCTTTGTCGTGCGACAAATTTAATGCTACCTGTCGCTTTTCATTCAATACAGTGCGAAAGTGACAGATCATGATCTGCGCTCGACAAGCGAAGTCGCCGACAGTTGTGCTAAGTCTACTGGTTACATAAATCTTGGTTATATTTTAAAAATTTTTATCTAATCTGTACCTTTAGCACAACTGTGACGCGTGACTCTTTGTCGCGCGTCAAATGCTACTTATCACTTTCCATTAAATGTATATAGTGTGACAGTGACAGGTGATGCTCTGTCGCGAGAGAAACGAAGTCGCGGCCAGTTATGCTAGACAGCCAGAATCAACATAAGAGTTCTAAAAATGCGCTTAGGTGTAAATTTTAGTTTTTTAACAGCTTATCTGAATTCGATTTGCGTAAACATGCCAGTATGCGCTTATAAAAGTATCGACATTGTGCACCGAGGGTAGTAAGAAGGGACTAACGAGAGTCTTTTAATGACTCGAGTTTGTAATCCCCTTACTGCCCGTGATATACACAATGTTTTTCATCACATTTGCGAGGAAAAAAAATAAAACAAAAATCAAATTATTTACTGTCAACTTTTTCAATATATTCTTCCACAGATAATGCTAAGATCTGCGTTTAGTTTTCAAACTCGACAGGCAATACCTCCAGATTATACCGATTTTCAAAATAAAATTTTAAACTAAATTAATTTAATTGCATTAAAATAATTGCAAACATTTAGTTTTATATACACTAACATTGCTTTTGTAGCCAAGTTTTGAAGATGGGGAAATAAGCCTTGGCTGATTTGAAACCTCCTTAGTCTGAAATGGCGTACAAGTGGTAGGTTCTATATTTTAAAACTAAACTCATAACTCCCTCGGGAGTTACAGATTTTCATACAGTTTTTCCTCCCGTGGGGGCTATAGATTTTTATAACCCACGGGAGGTAAATCGGCTCGAGCTGGTCTATAAGCCCGCGTGTTATAACACCCTTTAAGAGCACGTGTGATGTGATGTGACGTTTATTGTTACCTATTGTTGTGATTTCCGATCAATTTGTACAATCCGCAATTTTGAAAAATTGCCTATCATTACTTAATAGTCAGGGGAAATACTGTCGTCACTCGTCATCAAGTCCTTTGTCGACTAATTTACTATATGCATGTCATTAGCGTGTCCATCCTCTGTCAATATGTCAAACCCCCAACGGTGTCAAGGCGGCGGACGCCGGCAATAATAACCGACAGTCGCCATAAATTTCAGCTTCTATCGGAAAATGTACACAATCATCACAGTGTATAGAAAATCAGCGCCATTTCCAACAGTCCAGTATCTTCTTCCTGATCGGTCACACAGAGTACGAATATAAACGTGTTTACTATGGACACAAAAAGGTTATAGGGAACGTCCTGAGTAGGTATATCATCGTCAGACTATAGACATCCCATTGCTGGCTTATTCTCATAGGCGGGACCAGTGTGCCTACCATGAGTTGAGTGTACGATCGGCGCTAGCGAGTTTCTCGTATCGAGAGTCAGTGCACCTTTCTCGCACGCGCGAAAGAGATAGACTGTCATCGAGCGCTCGATTCTCGCTAGATCGAAAAGTCAACTCATGGTATGCACACAGTCCACCGCCGCCGACGAGTAAGCGAGTAAAGTTGGGCGAGTAGCATTATATCGCGGATCTGGAAAGATCGATTGATCACACTGTGCCTGGTCAACCCGTAATGAACACTCGCCCAACTTTACTCGCATACTTGCCGGCGGTTGAACCAGTGTCATAGATGAGAGTGAATGAGCTGTAGGACAGTATAATAGCGGTGCAGTAATTTTTAGGGTTCCGTACCAAAATGGTAAAAAAGGAACCCTTATGGTGCGACTCTGTCTGTCTGTCTGTCTGTCTGTCCGTCTGTCACAACAAGATATCTCAGGATCTACTGATGCTATCGACTTGAAATTTGGAATAGTGTTAAAAACCGCTAATTTGAGCCTATGGAACAGAAAAAAAATCCTACACCTTTTTTACTTTTTTTTTAAAGGGGACCGAAATGGGATGTCGAAAATCAAAATTTGAGCTAATATATCGAGTGGGATATCAAATGAAAGGACTTAATATGAAGATTTCAAAACCGGTTTTATTTTTTTTCTTAGACGTGTAGTTTTTGATTTAAGACCAAAAAAGTTTAAAAAAATACCATTCCCCCCTATTATCTCCGAAGTTACTGAACAGAAAAATCTGTAATAATTACCGATTATTAATATTATCCTAAATATTACAGGAAAAATAAAACGGTTTTCTTAACTTGCAGCGTTTTTTAAGAAATTCGCAAAAATCGTAAGACAACCTTATTTGCTCCTACTAAACTAACCGCGGCATATATCGATGTATGGGGACAACAGTTTTAAAAGAGCAAAGTTAAGTTTGTCCCACCATACAATTTTTCTTGAATTATTCACGTATCTATTGACGATTTTGTACGGAACCCTGGGACTACGGACTCGCACTTGACCGGTTTTTTTCTTCCTACAAAAGGTAACGTCGCGTGCTTGTGAGCTTCCTTAAGAGACCCATAGTTAGAGACCACGTATCGGCTCCGTAGGTCACTGCACTGGTTTAAAATTTTAGTAATACTTATAGGTACATACAACTGTGCAACTGTTAAAATTAAAGTAGTTAATTTAATACCGGTTCGCAAACTGTTATCAATCTGTGAACCATTCCCAAGTGGCATTACTTGATGTCGTGTGATAGATATTACGAAATACAGTATAAGCTACATTACAGTAAATTACTACAATCGACAGAGAAGGGATCCACAATGAACGAAGGCCGTCGAACGGCGACGCTTGTTCCAGAATCATTTACTTATGTTACTCGTGTTTCACTATACCTACAGCGGGTCCTCAAATATGCCAAATAAGCAAAGTTTTGTTTGTCGAAATATATTGACTGTCCGAATTTGTCATTAACGTAAAACTCCGATAACCAACTAAAAATTGTACATGTCGGTCACTTAGAATAGGTTAGGTTTCTTTAAATCAGTCATTTTACACATAATCTAGTCTAAGATGGCGTCGCGCAGTGCTCTGTCACGCCACACAATGCTGAAGCAGTGGCAAGACTGGCAACTGCAACCAAGAAGAGTGCTTCAGCTAGGGTTGCTAGATTCAGGCATTTCAAAAAAAGGTGACCATATTCTTTCCCTGTACCCTTCATATTGAAGCTGCAATGGTAACACGGCTGCAGAAAGATAATAACAAAATATTTTTACAAAAAAAACCCGACCGCGGTGCATTTTAAAAGTGACTAAAATCCGCAATTTTGTTTATTTTAACGAACTTCATACCCAGTGACACTCGCGCCATCAAGACGAATCTAATGATGTATCATTTATCAAAATCGGTTGTGCCGTTGAGTAGTTCCGAGCGCACATAGGAACGGACATACATACCTACATACATACATATATACATACATACATATATACATACATACATACCAGTGGCGTGGGGTAAAAGATATCCTTGGGCAAGCCGGTGCAGATTTGGCGTACATTTTCCTTAAGAGCTGTAGAATAAGGTGCTCAAATGCCTGACATTAGGCAAGCCGGTAGGAATCGAGTTCTTTGGACGCCACGCTACTGATACATATATACAGGTCAAACACATAACCCTGCTTTGGGCTTCGCCGCAGTCGGGTAAAAACAAGTAACCAAGTTTTGGCAGATTTTACAGGAGAGCCATATTAAAGCTTTTTAACTTTGGCTTACTTAGAACCTTGAATTTTATTTTTACGGATAGCTAAAATACTATGAAAATTAAAGAAAATGACGCGTATCTCGACGCGAGGAATAAAATGAGCCAAAAAACGATTTACTTGTTTTTTTTTTTTAACTTTGATTAGCCAAACATTACCGTAAAGTAGGCAAGTTCACACTCAGGCAGATTAGGCAGAACACACCAGGTCTTATTTTACCATGACTAAGTACGTAAGTAGCTACAGCTATCGGTGTCTGCGCGTGCGCCCGTTCCGGGCCAGTTTTTCTAACATTCGTCATGGGAAAGTGGATTGATTACTCTGCGTGTTATGTAAAACAATTACCGTTAACGTAATGTTAGTGCTATTTAGTCCTAAACTACGGTTATTTTTCTGCTGCAAATTATTTGGAATTCGGGTTTTTTTACGAATAATGTTTGCGTTCAACAGTACATATAACACATAACCGTTTATTTAAGTAAAAGCATGTAAACTTAATTTACTAGTTTACATTTACATATCTTACCAGTGTTACCCCATATACAAAAACGATGAATTCAGGTCTGTGAAATACCGCCATATTTCCTAAATTACTCCAGGGTTGTGAAATGATTGAATCCCGTTTTGATCTTTAATTAATTTTAGATATTATCTGCAAAAAAACACTGAAAATAATAGCAATTTCAGGTTTAGATCGAGCTCGTAGAAACCTATGAAAAATAATGAAGTTAACGGAGTGAAATGGGTCATTCTCAAAAAATGATGTCCGTAGTTAGGGTTAGGGCTTTATAAAACAACCTCTTACTCTTGTTCCTTCGTGTAACGAAAGTTAACCATATAAATTGTATGGTAAGTTTCGTTACACAAAGGATACTGATGGGTTAGCGGATATTGCTAATACGGCCAGGTATTGAAGAATATTTCAAAACGGCTCGTCGACACCTCCGGTGATCAAAGGGCTGGCAGCTTCCTCGCTCAGCGCATTAGTATTGCCATACAGCGAGGAAATGCTGCCAGCATCTTTGGCACCATGCCACGGGGGCCCTTTTTAGATATAATTTAATAGGTAGTTTAGTTTTAGGTTTAGTATAATTATTTGAAGAATAGTATATTATGTTAATGAAACAAGTGTCAAATATTAACCACCTATTTCTATTATTTAAATTAGGGTGACCCGAATTCTTTGACCTTTGTTACTTTGATTCACGGGGTTATATTTATCATCGATTTTGAAACCGAAATACCTTTCTTTGATTTTGAACTCGTTTATTAAGTATTTTTATTGAGGCATACCTTAATAATAAATTGTTCTGAACGCGTTCAAAAACCAACTTTTTTAGTTGAAAAATCGATGATAAATGTTACACAGTGAATCAAAGTAACCACCCCAGTCCACATTATAGTAATAATCTCCTACTTACTCAGTAAATACACTATGAGTTCAGTAAATGCCTAAAGCAAATGAGTATCGTTAATATTAATTATTGCGAGTCTAGTATGGAAATACCGCGGCTCGTCTTCTGAACTTAGCATACTGTTTTAGGGAACGCGCTAGGGTTGCCACGGAATTATTTCTTTAATAGAACATTTACTATAAATAAACTAGTTTTTTTTTTTTTTTGTCGTAGGGTTGCTAACATTCACAGGATGCAAGATACGTTCAAAAGACTAATATATTTTCTAGATAAAAACATGCTACTGATGATGGTATATCACACCTCGCGTAATGATCGCATATACCTAGGTATGAGCCACTCCCGCTGGCTGGACCGAAGGAAGGCAACCTGTCCTTCCGAATGACGCAGGTAATGACCGGGCATGGCTGCTTTGGTCATTACCTGCACAGGATAGGGAGGGAAGTCGGTCCAGCCTGCCATGAGTGCGGCGCTCAGGACGACACGGCCCAGCACACTCTAGCAGAGTGTAACTACTGGGCCGAGGAGCGCCGCACCATGGTTGCGGTTTTAGGTGTGGGTGACCTCTCGCTACATAGCATCGTAGCTGCCATGCTACACAGCGAGAGGTCCTGGGAGGCGGTGGCCTCCTTCTGCGAATCAGTCATTTCGCAGAAGGAGGCCGCGGAGCGGGAGCGCGAAGACAGGCGACAGGCGCTCCAGCTCCGGCGCAGGCGGGGGGGGAGGAGGCGGGCGCAATTCGGTGCTCGTCTCGTCGTCCCCTAGTGGAGTCGTGGGTGAGGGGCCCACACTGTTGGACTCTACACGTCTGGGGGAGGGATCGTGGCGGTTTCCGATCCCTCCATCCTTTGGCGCGGGAGCCCTGGCGGCTTAAAGCCAGGGCAGCCGGGGGGCACCAGTGGTAGAAATGTCACGAGCCCATTGTGCCCCCATCAAACGGCATGCGGAGAAACGCCGGTGGGTTTTTAGTGGGTATGCTCCTCCCCCCCTCTGATTAGCAGAGGGTGCGCGAGAGGAGTGAGTCCCACATAACCCCCCCAACCAACATCGGGCCTCCCTAGGCCCAGGGGGGGTATGCGTAATGCATTTTCCCACCGTCAAAAAAAAAAAAAAAAAAAAAAAGGTATGAGCCACTCATTGACATGTCATCTTAGGGTTATAAGATAGCTGAATGTAATATGTACTAGAAATTTATACTGTTATTTTCTCATGAAATAAATGATCTATCTATCTATCTATCTATGGCACACATAGGGCAAAGAGGTGCACTAACTAAGAATGATTAACTAGGAAGGGTCTAAAACGGAAAAATTGCAAAATACCTAACTAGTTTAAAAAATAAGACCCCTGGTCTAATAAGAGCATTGACGTCAATAGTGATTTTGTAATGAGAAAGTGCAAGACATAACGCATTTTACATGAAAATTTATTTGGGTATCATTTAATCGATCAGCAAAATATTCACATTTTGGTCAGCAGAAATTTGTATTTGGTCAGCCAAAATAGCTAGTTGGTAAGCAACTTATGGTTAGCAAACATTTATAAATCAGGCTGCAATTAATGATATACTGAACTGCTCTAAATTATTTTGGTCAGCAAATTAAATATTTGAGCTACATTAAGCGATCTACGGTTAATCAAATTTTGGTAAGCAATCAGTAGGTAAGCAAAATATTTCATTTTGTTCATCAAAAAAAAGGGGGCAATAAAACCTAACTGGTCATTCACAAAATGGGCGCAACTATTCTGTCGCCAATCGTGTGCATATTTTGTCATACGGTAATTGTCAGCTGTCAAGTAGCAGGTGTCACTGTAATATATACAGGGTGTCACTGTGATATATACTGGGTGTCACTGTGATATATACAGGGTGTCACTGTGTTATATACAGGGTGTAACTGTGATAGATACAGGATGTCACTGTGATATATACAGGGTGTCACTGTGATAGATACAGGGTGTCAATGTGTTATATACAGGGTGTCACTGTGATATATACTGGGTGTCACTGTGATATATACAGGGTGTCACTGTGTTATATACAGGGTGTAACTGTGATAGATACAGGGTGTCACTGTAATATATACAGGGTGTCACTGTGATATATACAGGGTGTCACTGTGATATATACAGGGTGTCACTGTGATATATACAGGGTGTCACTGTGTTATATACAGGGTATAACTGTGATAGATACAGGATGTCACTGTGATATATACAGGGTGTCACTGTGATAGATACAGGGTGTCACTGTGTTATATACAGGGTGTCACTGTGTTATATACAGGGTGTAACTGTGATAGATACAGGATGTCACTGTGATATATACAGGGTGTCACTGTGATAGATACAGGGTGTCACTGTGTTATATACAGGGTGTCACTGTGATAGATACAGGATGTCACTGTGATATATAATCAAAAAATATAACCCTAACCTACCTATTTTTGGGAGCCGTTTCGTTTTTAGGGTCATCAAAAAAAAATAACCCTAACCTACCTATTTTTAGGAGCCGTTTCGTTTTTAGGGCCATTAAAAAAATAACCCTAACCTACCTATTTTTGGGAGTGACACTGTATATATCACAGTGATATCCTGTATCTATCACAGCGACACTCTGTATATAACACAGTGACACCCTGTATACATTACAGTGACACCCTGTATACAGGGTGTCCAGTAATTAATAGCCAGTAAAAATATTTTCATTTGTGACCTAGACGATCATAACAGTGAAACACGAGATCAAAAACTGAAAATTAAGAAAAGTGTGAAAATCTCGAAAACCAAGGGACTTTTACGAAACCTAAAAGTCGATTTTCTGAACCAGCCTAAGGTGCCCTCTCAGTGGTTAGAAGATTGGCTATTAATTACTGGACACCCTGTATAACACAGTGACACCCTGTATTTATAACAGTGACACCTAGTATATATCACAGTGACACCCTGTATATCTCAATTAAACTCTCTGCTGACCAATTGTAAAATCTTGCTGCCCAAGTTATTATTTTGCAGCTCGACTGGTTATTAGGCAGCCAAATGATAAAAAAAGCAGATTAATATTGGTTAAAATGTTAACCGTTTTTAAATTGTTTGCTGAACAAGAGTTGCCGCCCAATTTTTATTTATTGCCAGCCAAAGCTTTGTATGCTGCCCAAATGATTTAACTGCTAATTTTTTTTTGCGGATCAATTTTAATAACGGCTGACCAAAAAATTACTTTTCAATTTATTTCATGACAACTTTATTGAATTACTTGCAGCTTTGTTGCAAGTAATTCAATAAAGTTGCCTTGCGTGCAACTTTGTTTCTAGCATACGCATTATATCTAGATATAATGCGTATGCTAGAAACAAAGTTACACTTCCACGTGATAAAATCACACGTTCTTGACACGGCGTCTCTCAGTCGCAACTACCACGCGAATACAAAATATGCAATACTATATACTATCTGAATTCACCTGTCTCTTGAAGAACCCATGTTCTGCTTGGGGCAAGTCCATACAGTAGCAGTGGCAACCCTACAGTAGAGCGGCCGATGTAACAAGTTCTTGACACGGTGTCGCTCGGTCGCAACTACCACGCGGACACAAAATATACAATACAATATACTATCTGATTATTTCAGCTCACTCTCCTCTTGGAGTATTTCACGAAAACGTTTACTTTGTCGGGGACGTGATGGCTATGGCAGCTACCTGAAAAACATAAACAAAGTCCTAAATTACATTATCAATTCCAAAAACCAAGTTATTAAATATTGACACACCAAAAATTAACTTCCTAACTTTGTTAGAATTATGAAAAAAAAATGGCATCACGTGCCCGTCTTGAAGAACCCTGTCCTGCTTGGGGCAAGTCCGTACAGTAGCAGTGGCAACCCTACAGTAGAGCGGCCGTTGCAACACAAGTTCTTGACACGGCGTCGCCCGGTCGCGGCCGGCGCGGGCGCATTTTGCAACGATAATTAATAGCAACGCGCTAGCCGAATGTTATCATTCCAGAATTAACGAATCCTACTATCCATTACTTGTATTATTTGGTAAACCATTTAACTAACGTCAAAAGACAGTCTGATAAGTTTCCTTAACTGTCCGCATAGTGTCTCTATTGTCGATTTAGTGCTGCCTATAGTTCCTGCAAATTGCCTATAAGTCATACCTGCTTAAAGCTTACTCGTATAGTGGCCCTGTGTCAGCAGCGTGGCGTCCAAATAACTCAATTCCTACCGGCTTGTCTAATATTAGGCATTTGAGCACCTTATTATACAGCTCTTAAGGAAAATGTACGCCAAATCTGCACCGGTTTGCCCACACATATCTTTTACGCCACGCTACTGCCCTGTGTACCTACTAAATATCTCTCTAGCAAAATTAATAATACAGTAAATAAAAAAAATGTAATATACTGACGGCTTAATATTGTAAAAGAGGTCATCAGCCGATTTCATTTCCTCTAGTAGCGGCACATAAAACCGGTCATCTCATGTTCTAATACAGTCGAATCAGCTCAATTAATTAAGTATATAGCGCGACTAAAGGAATCCTTTTTGGTGTCCTATTATTTTAGAAAGAAATATTTATTCGATGTGATTGTTTGTTACATACACATTTAAATTAAACCTTATATCATTGGTCACACAGTCAAGGAATTTAATTTGTTGAGTTGGTGGTGCTGATTTTCAGGACTCTACAACATATGAAAATCGCAATTCCTTTCAATATCTAGAGAATCTTAAATAACTGGCCAAGAGCATGTCGGGCCATGCTCAGTGTAGGGTTCCATAGCCGTAACTATAAGGTAAAAAATACGATGTAAAAAAAGTACAATAACAAAAGATCGTATCTTCATAGCAATTACGTCCTTTTGTTGAGAAGCGCAGTTTATCGGCAATAACTCAAAAACGGTTAATTCGATCTTGTTGAAAACAATTTTCGTAGAAAGTATTAATTAAGCGTTACCTTCTTGATTTTTTCCATATTTTTTGGACATACGGTTTAAAAGATAGAAGGGGGGGGGGGACACAATTTTTACAATTTTCGGAGCGATTATTTCTGAAAGTATTAACTTAATCAAAAATATTACTTAAGAACCTTAAAGTGTTTTTAAAAGACCTGTCGAACTATGTAACACATGTTGATGTTTGATGAAAAAAAAAAAATTCCCTTTCTGTTACATGTAAGGAATACCCCCCCTAGAAATATTTATTTTTAATATTTAACTACCAAACTAAGTAGCGGGTCATACAACACACCTACATTCTAAATTTCATCAATATACGTCATGTAGTTTTTGAGTAAAATGCCTGTGACATACGGACGGACGGACGGACGGACATGACGAAACTATAAGGGTTCCGTTTTTGCCATTTTGGCTACGGAACCCTAAAAAGTGTTCCATTATTGTAATTGTCAATGATAATGTCATTCGATTCGGACGAAAAGTGGAAGTGATCTATCCTAGCATCAGCAGCATTCGTTGACATTAACTACATATCCGCCCGGGCGTCTCCACGAAAGGTTTAGTAGAAGCTGTTTAAAAACCTGTTACAAAGTAACTACAATTAACACCGAGATATTTACCATGTATGTTTGTTTTTATGAGTTCGCGATATTTCGGCACTGTTGCAAGCGCTCGCAGCACTCGCAACGCCAATGAAAAAAACAACCGCTTTCGAGACGCCCTGAAATCGACCCATGGAGTATATTAAGAGTGACTGTACATATCACATAACTTCCTATCCGCACAATACCTGACACTTGACACTGACGAGTAATTGTTGCGCAATGCCATCCGATCCGAGTGAAAAGTGGAAGTGATCCGGCCGGCGGGTGATTACAATTGTAATCATGATTACATGTAGTTAGTTACTCTTTTTGTTATCAGATGTGCGTAGTGCTGGAGTTGTTTCAACAATAGAAATGAGTGTACATATATATCGTGCTCACATTAGGGTTGTTAAGGTAAGGTGGATCACTTTTGTATGGGAAAAAATAAAAAACTGTTTTGCTACTAGGCAGAGCAAAAAAAAAAAACTCATGACGGCATAAACTAAATACCCAAATTGATTGTAATTGAAGTTAATCTTCTGCCTCCGGATCCATTTTTAAGTAAGTAAGTATAGAAACTACTAAATAAGCGTTATGAAGTTTAAGTATGAAATGTTTGGGAAAAATAATTCGGCGAAAAGGCAGGATACCCAGCAGTGGCGTAGCGTTCAAGAAATCCTTGGGCAAGCCGGAACAGCTTTGGCTTAAATTTTCTTTAAGAGTTGAATTAAGTGCTGATTTGCGTAATATTAGGCAAGCCGATGGGAATCGAGTTCTATGGACGCCACGCCACTGATACCCAGTGAACTCGCTTGGAGACGTTTGGCTACCATCTGTTTGTACGGGATACGTAGCCAGCGACGACGTCGCCATGGCGTCCTAGTGGGACAGGGCTCTAACACCCCTTGTTTTTCGTCGGGACTTAAATAAGAGTAACAATAGTACATTACACAACTAGGGTGGTAATACAAAAAAAGGCCGAGATCGCAGAAGTTTGCGGCCCGTGCTGCAAGCGAGGGACGTAAATATGCGATCGAGGATCGCATATTTACGTGCCCCGTACGCGATACTCGCCGCATTCGCGGCTCGTATCGCAACTCACGCAATTCGCATTTTTTGAACCCACTTATACAACTGTTGCATAAAATACTATTATGCCACACCTGACCATAAAGTATAAAGTGGCTTTCTGGCCAAGTGTAGACATAAAATATGATGAACACAACACGGGAGGTAATAAAGAAAGCTCTCGATCCTCGATCGCATGTTGATGATCGCTAGTTGTGTAATGTACTATTGTTACTCTTATTTAAGTCCCGACGAAAAACAAGGGGTTTTAGAGCCCTGTCCCACTAGGACGCCATGGCGACGTCGTCGCTGGCTACGTATCCCGTACAAACAGATGGTAGCCACTAGCCAAACGTCTCCAAGCGGCGAGTATCGCAAATAAAGACGCAATGAGCGTTTTTTGACTTAATTATACAACGTTGCATACAATACTTTTTCTACGGCTAGGTTTTAAATTATAAAATACAAAATTAATCATAACCTGGAAACAAGGCAAATATGACGTTTGACAGACAGTATGTGTCTATGGTAAACTTTTTTTTTTAATTTAAAATATACTTAAATTAAAAATACTTTTTTTATGTTGGCATCAATGAATTTAGTTCGGACAGTTTTGTTTTTCTTAAAAACTGTAGGAATTTAATTGTTTGTTAAGTTGGTAGTTGTGCATTTTTACCGTAAAGTTAAAATTGAGCGCTTAATCCTTGACCTAAGTTTAACCTAGATTTAGAAGTCTGTGGCTGCTAGCAATAACGTAAAGTGACTATAACGACACTAGTGCTGTTATGGGGAATAGAGTATAGACTTCTCTGAACTCATATTATGTATGTTCTTATATTAGTGTTCGTGACCAAGTAAAAGACAGATAACAGTACAGGAATAGAAAAACATTATTAACACGTTCATTGCGGCAGCCCATTTATACTCTGTACTTTTAGGTATTTAAAAAAAGGTAAACGAAAAACCACGTGGCACGGGTCGTTCAGCCAGTGGTATTGTGCCACAGATACAAAACGTTACTTTGATTGGCTGAACGACCCGAGTCACGTGGTGTTTTTGTTTACCTTTTATTAAATACCTAAAAGTACAGAGTATAGTTAACTTTCAGTTGGAACTGTGTCATATATTTTAGAACTGCTTCTTAACTTTCCAATCATCGATCGTCATAGTGTCAATTGGATGTGTTTGACATGCCTCTGTTTATTTGCAATTTACTAGCTCCAAGTAACAATTTCTGATTATTTTTGTATTTAAAAAAAATACGTTAACAATTTATGAATGTAGTTAAGAATGTCGTAACAAATATCAATCAATATATTGTCTGAAGTATTGCTCGGCAGACCGTCTGGCACGTCTAGCCTAGACTTGGACTAATCGGTTTGCACTTCAATTGCAAAAATAAGCACTGTTGCAAGTGTTTCAACTGTTGCAAGCACGTATATTACTAGCATTCACTCGTGGCTTGCCTGCGTTGCTCCTGTTTATAAAGTTACTATTGTATGCCTTTCATCTCAATCCATTTAATTGTTATCGTGTTATTCAATAACAAACATCTAAACCTCCAAACTTCCAAACATTTTCACAAACCCTTACATTTATAATATTAATAGGAGAAATCATTAAGAATTAGAAGAAAAGCATTAAGCTTTCGACGGGTCTATATTTGTCTCCCAAAACTTTTAAATTCATAATGTATTGGTAGTAGTAATTATCCGGTAGAAACCGTTAATTTTCAGAATTGCTACAGAACAAACCTACCCTATTTCCATACGTTCGCGAAACTATGACTGTTTTGGAAAAATACACATACTTTATACGATTTTAAGCTAACGTGGTCATTCACATAATAACTACTATTAACGACGGGATATTCACAAAAACAAACATACATGGTAAATATCCCATCGTTAATAGTAGTTATTATACACATACTTTTTGACTTTACATAGATAATTATGGCAAACTACTTTATAACTTATAACTTTATGGGCAACATCTAAACACTTCATTGCACAAAATAAGACACTTATTTATTTATTCTCCGTATATCTTTATCTCTTCAAGTCAGGTTTTTATATATAAAAAGTAAAATACAAAATATAAACATATTATAAAAAACCTAGCCTAGGGTGCCGCTGGCAGCCGGGCGGGGCCCAAGCTACCGGTGGTTAGGGCTGCAGAGAGGAACCTCCTGACAATGCGCGCCGTGTCCAGAAGTACCGCCTTCTGTATCTGATCCTTGATCCAACCATCTAGCGAGAGTCTCTCGAGATGCTTGATAATTATATCTATATTCATAATCATTACCTACATATTTTCTAACATTTTTGGTTTCGCCGTTCCACCGATCTTCATGCAGGCAAAACCGCGGCAAATAAAATATCCTCTGACTATTGTTACCGTGGTTAGATAAATTCTATTCATAAATGATTAGTCAAAGGTCGTACCCATAAGCAGCACAATATGATGCATGAATTAGTTTGGATGCGCCTAATAAGGTTCGATCGTATCTTGGCATGCTTCAAGGCGAGTTTAGGATGACCTAAATGCTTTCATCTATTAAAAATGATGCTATTCTTGATACAATGATTACACACATCAACATGTAAAGGCGCTGAGCCAAAAGCTCGTCCAGACCACTAAGTTGGTCTAGAGTATAAAAATAAAACTTAGTGTTGTACTCCCTTAAGAGGAAACAGGAGGGCAATTTTTCCATACAAACGTAGTCCCCTGTTTCCTCCCTGGATAATGCCAGTAGAGCAATCATTTTTTGTCCAAAAATGTATGGCTACTATTGATATGTTCCTATGTTTTCCTCTTTACGATAAATTGATTCTCAAAAGAGATATTAACCTTCAAAAACCTAAAAAAAATGCCAGATTTTCCGCTGTGTTCACACATCCAGAAAACAAATTTGACTACATTATTAAAAAAAAGGAAAACATAGGAACACGGCCAAAGCCTTTCTTTAATGTTTAATAAAAAAAATTGTTAAATAGGTTAAGTTTTGGGGAAGAAATCAGGGGACTACGAAACGTTGTTTTCATGAAATTTTAAAAGGTATTTTCGGTCCAAGCCGCAGTTAAGTAGCACACAAAGCTGTATAACAGCTGAATAATTGGTTTAAATTACGTTTAAAGCTGTATAAGGAAGCTGTATAAGAGCTGTATAACCGGTTATACAGCTCTTATACCTCCTATTTGGGCACAAATTATTCAGCTTTAAGTTCACACTGCTGCTTAAGAGCGGTATAACAGCAACATAACAGCGGTATAAAGGGTAACACCAGTCATATGAGCTGTATATCGACTGAATAAGAGGTAACATGTTACCCTTTATTCAGAAATTGTGTCACATGTACACTCTTTTATTTCTTTTAAACCGGCTCTAGCTGACGTAGGTCTGTATAAAAGTGTACATCAATGAAATTAACGTGGAATGAAGCAAACATTTTATCTTTGACGTGCGAGTTAATTGTCTTAATGGCGGATGGTGTATACAATCTCATATGATGATGGTGAATACAGTCATAATTCGAAGAAACTGTTTAGGGATGCAAATTTACTGACATTATCGATACATATTGTCTAAGAAAATTTTAGTGGGCCATGAAAATATTCAGTTTTTAATTAATTATGTGATGTAAATAAACCTTCATAAAAACTTGGTGAACAATTTTCAGAGCTTTGAACAGAGTTTTAAAGATTATAAGTTATTATTAGTATATTAGGAAGTAAAAACGAAAGCATTACATTCATAATTCAGGCATATTAATATCATAAAAGTTGGAAAATGAATCAAAATATTTATAGGTTATACAATAAAATGGTGGTTTGATGTAAATACCGATGTGAACCGTTTGTAGTCTAATATTCAGCAAAAGGCTGTTTAAAGATACCTTATGTGAACCACTACTAAGTCTAAGCCGTTAATTCTGTACACAAGTGAGTCCCTAAATAACTACGAGGCCTATAGTGAATGTTTAAACAGCTACTATGCAGATAGTATCAATAGCAGTATAAAAGCTGATTAACGGTAGATATGTTCAACAATAAGCTGTGTTATGCGCCACAAATGAACCATTATACGACTATTGGCTGCATAACAGCTCACATGTGCTCCCTTAATAAGTCAGCGAAATATAAGTTCACAAATACCTCCTTATACAGCACTAAGCGTAAAATTACCCACTAAACAGCTCTTATTACAGTTAAAGCATTGGAATATGTTAAAAGCTGAATAAAGACGTTAAAAATATACCTTTATAGCACTCTAAGCGTATTAATGGTGGTTTTGTGGGCCGTTATTCAGCTCTTATTCAGTCTAAGCCGTTTTAATATTGACTGATCGCTGTTATGCAGCTACAGGTTCACCGGTGAGTTCTTAAAACACTCTTAATAAGCATAAAGCTTTAAATAGGTCTAAAGGTGGGTAGTTATACAGCTATCTGTGCTACTTGGGAATTGTCTCTATCGCGCTCTGCGCCGGAGAGGCGGGCAGTGCGGGACAGCGACACATTTTACAAATACTTAATTTTCAATTCTCTCCACCTTACTGTTTCCTCTTAATATTCGAAGCAACGGAGAATTTTGAGCGTATCTAGTGTGAACCTTGGGTACGCTAAATAGGCATCGTTCTGAGTGACGAGTTCATATTTTCGGTACGAAAAATCCGATTTCTGCGAGGAGCGCGGTACTGTGCGACCAGACAGAATATCGTGTAATACAGAAGTCATCAACATATTGTTATTATTGTAGAGTCTGTGCGGAAAGAGGATATGATTAATTTTGGGGGCCGCTGTAATGCTTTTCTACCGTATGTGCCGGATTTTCTGTTCTGTGCCCATACTGGTTAGGTTAGTTCCGTTTTTCGCCACGCCTATTCTCTTTCCGCACAGACTCTAGTAAAACATCGTAATCGTGGTCTCGCTCGAATCTACCCGCGACCACCAACGCTGAAAAGGGTTATGAAACGTACAAATTAAGTAATACGCGATTTAATCCGTTTAAGTTTTATTACAATGAGTGATAATCGCGGAAACCGAAGACAATATCTTTTTTTTATTTTGCATAATGTTATACATGTATCACTATATCAGCGAAATAAGTAATTCACAAATGACCACATTAGCCACGAGGAAAACGAACTAGATGCAATCTTCATAAACGCCGCGGTTGCCGCAATTTTCACATGCTCTTGACCGATTTAGCATTGTTGAGACAACAATTGTTATAAAATAAGATAATATTGTAGTTTACGACGATCGTAGTTACACTATAATAATAATAAAATCATTTATTTCAGACGTTAAACATCCATTTTTTGGTTAGTAGCAAAATTTATAAAACTAGGTGTTAGTGACTTACAATATAAGACAAAGTTAAAATAAAAGGAATTATTGCTATTTGGGCATTTTTATTTTAAATTCTACGGCTAGGCGAAACGTAAGCTATGTTCAAATACCGTCTAACCTGTCAGTCCGTGACGAAATGTATGGAGTTTGATACTAATCGTCAGTTCTGTGACGACCTGCTAACTATCAGTTAAGAACGCACTTTAAATAAAAATAAAATAAAATAAAAACGCCCATTTAAAGCTTGTGTCCAGGTTCATACAGGACTGGCGCATGTAGACGTAGCCAATATTTCATTATTGGGCTGTCCCACCTCTCTGCCACAACGCACAGGATCTTGTTGGGGCTGGCCCGTATCCTGTTTCGAGTTGAAGCGCACCTCTTCCGTATTATGTCAGCTGATACCCGTGAGTAGTATGATTTATGTACAACAATCATTTACCCGCGGGTTCGCCCGCGTTATCCCCGTTAATGTCCCAAAGGAACTCTATACCGGATATAAAGTATCTTGTTCCAATCCAGGACCAGGTCTACTACCGTTGATGCAGTGGCGTAACTATATCATCTGGGGCCCGTGGCAAATTCCTTTAATGGGGGCCCTATCATTAAGCTTTATTATTTTAACGTTATACTTAAATTAAAAAAATTGTTGATGATGATTGTTGAATTGTTTGTTGAAAAATTGTTTTAAATAAATTGTCGCCTGCAGTGTTTGCGGACCGACTCGACCTTCAAACCTTCAAGAAAAGAGCGTACTCCCACCTGAAAGGCCGGCAACGCACCTGTGACTCTTTTGGTGTTGCAGGTGTCTATGGGCGACGGTGATTGCTTACCATCAGGCGACCCGTCTGCTCGTTTGCCCCCTATTTCATAAAAAAAAATACTTACGCCGGGGCCCTCTTGGGTCGGGGGCCCGTGGCATTTTGCCAGCCCTGCCACCCTGCAGTTACGCCACTGCGTGGATGTCACTACTATGGGCCTTATTAGGTACTATTTCTAAGTCTTCAAAAAATAATGACGTCATGAACTCACTCATTCATACGATAAAAAGAATTCATGATAATAATTATGACGGTTAGGTCAAACGATTAGAAAGAGCTACTAAACACATAACTAACATGCACGATAATGACTGTGTGCACAAAAATGAGAATGACTCATTTGTTAATTGAATAGATATTTTTAAGTCGGTTATATTACTTATAGGCATCGGTGCTCAAAATACATAAGCCCAATTTCGCTCATTCCCAAAATAACGCATTCCTAAAATATCAGATGCTCGATATATCATCGTATCAGAGCGTTTTCCAAAAAAAATACCGGGGTAGCTACTTTCTCAAAATATGGACTTGTGAGGTTTTTTTGGCTCAGAATCGTTAGTACTTATATGGGACCGAGCGCGACGACAGCGCCACGTGATAGGCGGCCATTATGGACAAAATTGTCACCGCTGTCAAACAAGAAGGAAGTAAATATTGTGAAAAATATTAATGAAATCTTGTGTTATTTTACTATATTACACAATTTTGGACAATGGTAGTCAGTAACATTATTGCCAATAATATTAAAATTGTTGTTTTCAGTGAGAAAAGTCAGCGACAAAAATGTCAATTTTAGTCGTAGCGAGCGCTGTGATCGTTTAGGCTACCCCCTCCACCCGCTTTGCACTCTGCCAATACGTAAAAAAAAGTGTCCCCGGTATTTTTTTTGGAAAACGCTCATCAATCAACCTGACAATTCGTTAAACACTTTGAGGTTAGCTTGTGTAAAGGCGGCCAGACAGAGAAACCAGTTATTCTACATTACGGCCAAAGTTTGGTCAATTAAAGTAAATTATAACATATACATTCCTTATCAGTGATTGTTTTTAATAATAAATTGTGTCGGAATAAGTGATTGCGTTTCATAACTGCTAATTGAATGAGAAGTGACGACGAAAACGGACGTATTTACGCCACTGTTTCTTAATCATTTAAAACTTACCTTATGGGATGGTTTAATGTGTTATGTTGGTGTTGGGCTACACACGGATATGAAAAATGTCGAACACCGGTGGATTTAAACCGATTTCTATGATTCGGACGGGTAAATATTAGAGCTGGGTCGTTACGCGCTTTCGTTGAAGGGTTATTCTTCAGAAATATGTCTGCGACTTATTCCTATGTCTCCATACATTTAGTATGAAAAAGGGCCAGAGGAATAAGGTGACCGCAGACATATTTCTGAAGAATAACCCTGAAACGAAACGTAGCAGTTTCTTTTTGCCAAGTAACAGTTTCGAAAAACATTTCCTTAAAAAACTGTTTATTTTACCCCGGCTTTGTTTCGTTCCTAACGAACCGACAGTTTCGTTAATAAGTATAACGCATTAGATCTTAAAAAAACTTTGCTGTAATAATATGTTTTTCTCGGACTCGGTTACTTGTTTTTTGGAGAAAACTTAGTCTGTGGTATTATTACATGGAATACCTAGTAGTTTTTAAAGTGACTGTTTTTGTGTTAGGCAAGAAATTGTTACTTCGTTTCTTCAAAAGAAACTGTTTCTCAAAACTGTTTTGAATAACTAAATATTTTTACTAAAAAAAACCCGACCGCGGTGCACTTTAAAAGTGCATAAAATCCACCATTTTGTTTATTTTAACGAACTTCATATCCAGTGACACTCGTGCCATCAAGACGAATCCAATGATGTATAATTTATCAAAATCGGTGGTGCCGTTGAGTAGTTAGTACGAGCGGACACAGGAACGGACATACATACAGGTCAAACACATTACCCTCCTTTGGGCTTCGCCGCAGTCGGGTAAAAATAACGCCCAGCTGTACAATATTCGAGCGTTTTATTATTTCGCGACTATTACCACAATGGAAGAGTAAGGTAAGCCGCCATCATTTTGATCAAACTAGACTCAGCCCTTCGGTTTCATAAAAAATTACCTCGACCATTACCTATTTCAACAATATTTCCTGAGAAATTACGAATAAAATGTTACTGTTATACGCCGTATATTCACCCGGACATAGTCTAACCTAGTTGTGAGTTAGATTTAGCGCGATAACTAGCGAAAGTATCCCGAAACATAGGCAGTTTTGTCATTTTTTAGGGTTCCGTAGCCAAAATGGCTGAAAAGGAACCCTTATAGTTTCGTCATGTCCGTCCGTCCGTATGGCACAGGCATTTTACTCAAAACTACAAGACGTATACTGATGTAATTTGGAATATAGATGTCTTGTAGATGCCGCTACTAAGTTTGGTAGTTAAATAATAAAAATAAAAAAATCTAGGGGGGCACTCCATACATGTAACAGAAGCTAAAAAAAATTTTGTTCAGCAAAAATCAACGTGAGGTACATAATTCGATAGTTCTTTTAAAAACATTATAAGGCTTTTATGTGCTATTTTTTGATTAAGTGAATACTTTCGGAGCGATTATTTTAAACCTTTTATTTTATTACTTTAACTTTTAAACCGTAAATCCAAAAAATATGAAAAAAATCAGGAAGGTAACGCTTAATAAATACATTCAACGGAAATTATTTTGAATAGTAACGAATAAACCGTTTTGAAGTTATTGCCGAAAAACTTCTCAACCAAAAGGTTTTAAGTGCCATTGGTCTACACGGCAATTAAGACCTCTTGTCAGTTGTATATTTTTAGCTTTATTTTTATCTGTAGCACATTTCTTTATAGATACGGCTATGGAACCCTACACTGAGCATGGTCCGACATGCTCTTGGCCAGTTATTTAATTGTATTGTTCATCCGAATATTCTTTCAGCATAATAGGTGATTTACAGATATAATTGAGTTTTCCAAATAAAATAAAAACTCAACCTAACCTATCAAAACGACTTACGCGAAAACCGAAATGACAATGATCGACAAAACAATACGTCCAAACTAATACAAATAATGTCACATGGAGAAAAAAACACTCAAAGAAAATATAACTTCCTGCCTGTTTGAAGTCGGTAAAAATAGTAAAGCTATATGCCCAAAGGAGATGTTTGTCATCACTTTTATATACGGTATTATTGGCCGAACTATATGAAAGTGTGTCTCAAACATTAGCTCTTAACTATGTCAATGGGTTTTTTACTGCATGCAGTTATGTCGTTTTTAATTAAAATCTATAATTGTTTCGCCACTGTTCGGAAGCCCTTCGTTCGAATTTATCACCACTTTAACTAAGTAAGGTTTGATTGAACATAAATTGAGTAATTTAATAGCAGTAATTAATTGAAGTAGGTCTTAAGGAGTGTCCCTATCTGAACGCTAACTGACTCTGCAACAAATGGTTCGATACCGAAAAAGTGATATTGCGTGAAAGATGAGGAAAATCCAAGCACTGAACACTCGCGATACATGGTCCGCTCTTGTGGGGACATAGCTTTAATTTGGTAACCTTAACTCGTAGAAATTGATTATTGTTAAAATATTTTTTAAAACTGATAGTTTTAATTGAAATTCTTTCTTAAAGTGTGTCAAGATTTTGACGGAGAAATTAGTTGGCAACGGCGTTTTTGACAGCCGCTCAAAATTTAGCAAGAGAATGAGTTTCATTTCATGTCACACAACTTGTGAACAACTGTTTGATCTTGATCAAGTCAATCAATACGCGTTAAACCATTAATTACCGCATTTAAAAAAGAAAATATTTTTACTGATTTTTAATTTATTTTATTCTCTAAATTACAGGCTGCCAGCGCTCTCTTCACGCTAGACAGCGCCCGTGGCAAAGCGCTGTCCCGGAGCCTCGCTAGAGGAGAACGCCGACGCCGCCGATGCCGCGCCGCCTTGGCCATCATAGCTCTTCTCATGTTGCTGGTTGCCGTCGGAGCAGTGGAGCTGCTTCTGTCGAGGGGACAGAGAGTGTTTGGCGTTGTGTTGCGATAGCGTAAGTTTGTAATCATTTAGTACTTTCCTGCAGTTTTGCTAAAGGAGAACGCCGAAGTATACGATTATAGATCTTCTCAAGTTGCTGGCCGCCGTAGGGACAGTGGATGTGTTTCTATCGAGAGGGCAGAGAGTATTCGGTGTTGTGTTGCAAAAGCGTAATTTCTAGCTTGAGTTGTCATTGTAGCCGATGACACTGATGCCACTACTGCCGCGTCACGAGCCATTATAGCTCTTCTCATTTACTGGTCGCTGTGGAGGCAGTTGAGCTGCTTCTGCCAAGGAGACAGGGAGTGTTACGCGTTATGTAGCGATAGTCACTGTAGTCGATAATACCGATGCTGCTACTGCCGCGTCGCCGTGGCTGTCATAGCTCTTCTCATATTACTGGTCGCCGTAGGGACAGTGGATGTGTTTCTATCGAGAGGGCAGACAGTATTCGGTGTTGTGTTGCAAAAGCGTAATTTCTAGCTTGAGTTGTCATTGTAGCCGATGACACTGATGCCACTACTGCCGCGTCACGAGCCATTATAGCTTTTCTCATTTACTGGTCGCTGTGGAGGCAGTTGAGCTGCTTCTGCCAAGGAGACAGGGAGTGTTACGCGTTATGTAGCGATAGTCACTGTAGTCGATAATACCGATGCTGCTACTGCCGCATCGCCCTGGCTGTCATAGCTCTTCTCATATTACTGGTCGCCGTAGGGGCAGTGGATTTGCCGGTTTTTGAGGGAAAGAGCACTCGCGCATTTTGGAATTCCTTGTGAAACAGTGTTGAAGTTGTGTGTAGAGTACTTTTCTAAGTATAGAATATTTTATTTTTGTGGTTTGTTGATACCCCACTCAGAACAAGAGATATTTAGTAAATAATAGTACATTACACAACTAGGGTAGTAATACAAAGAAAGGCCGAGATCGCAGAAGTTTGCAGCGCGAGCTCCAAGCGAGGGACGTACATATGCGATCGAGCGCTTTCTTTATTACCTCCCGTGTTGTGTACATCATTTTATGTAAGTTTACACTTGGACAGAAAGCGGCTTTTTCCGTATGCGCAGCGTGCGGAAAAAGTCACTTTATGGCTAGGTGTGGCATAAAATAAATTATAAGTAAACTACGATTTAGTATGCATGTAATATAATTGATTTAGTATGTTTTTAATTTCATTTTCAGGACTCAATTACGGCAAACGATTTGAATAAAGGGGTTATTTTTTGCAATTATATAAATTGTAATAAAAATATGCCTATCATTCTTAATCAGAAGAGAGACATTCCTTTCTGTAAAGGAACACTTATCTAAGGTCTTATAACACAACGAATTTCATAAAATGTTAGTTGCCTGACAGTTCATTTACTCAGACGTAGTAATAATCAATTAAATTGTATTGTTTAATGACATGTACCTAATAAAATGTATTTCAACGGGTCTAACGCGTTGAATATATATTTACCTTAGTTTAAGGACCTTAAAATAAACGACCGGACGTAGCCTCGCTACCGCCAGATAACGGAAACAATTTTAGTAAGCTGGTCGCTTTGTACTTACGAGCAATAGCCTGCTACGAGCAGCATGCATACATCACCCAGCGTTAAGCGACCGGCTTTCTAGAAGTGCTTCAATTATCTCTTAGTGATACTATGTCCTGTCATTTACTTTAAGGTCCTTGCCTTGGTTTGATTTGTTCCTGACTCGTCATATTCCTAATTGGTCATAGTCCTTATTCAACACATTCCTAACTGGTCATATTCCTAACTCGTCATATTCCTGATTCGTCATATTCCTAACTCTTCAAATCAGTGAAATGAAATCGCGAGGCTTATTAATAAGTATGGGGACATATTGTATTAAGTAAATATATATATCTGTAGTAAATTTGTGCAGGCAAATGTACGTGATATGACGAGTTAGGAATATGCCGAATCGGGAATATGACGAATCAGGAATATGACTAGTTAGGAAAGTGTCAAATAAGGAATATGACTAATTAGGAATATGACGAGTCAGGAATAAATCCTTAGTTTGACTGCCCGCTTTGGTCATCCGCGACTACAATTCAATACTTAACTGTGTCGAAGCGTCGGAACTGAAAAATAAATTAATATTAAATTTATCGAATTGGACCCTTCGAAAAGCTTTTTATTATGCGTTAAAAACTACGACATAAAGAGATTTTGTTCAGTTAGAGTTATTATACTATAGATATTTGAAAATGTAGGTATATCTCCTATACTGATTGAATGTGAAGTAGACAAGCTTGTTCTTAAACTAATAAGTATGCACTGTGAGTGAAAAAATCTGTGCCAATTACAAAATATGCTCGTGTGATAACGAATTTGCCTATTCTAAATATGGAGGCGGTAACTTGATAGTGATTAAATATATAAGTAAGTAAATATTATTCACGATTTTCATTCCACTATCGAATTTATTTAGCATTTAAATACCTAGTAATTACTTGACATAAACTTTTAATAAGTAGGTATCGTGTAAATAATCTCATCCTCGTAAAGAAAGGCCCAAGGCCTTGAAGCAATAAAATTATAAATCCCGATTTTCAATATAAATGCTGATTTTTAAAATGTTATACACATATTGTAATTTTGTAATAAATTTATAACTACTTCGTATTACCTACCTATAGTACTTAGTTATTAGAAGTTATGTAGCTTTTTAAATATTTACTTTGATAGTGGAATACAATCAGGCATAGTTTGTAAATATGTAATTATGGGAAAACTGCGATTTTGACATAAATAGCAATATTATAAAAGCTAGTAGGTACTAGTATGTTTCATAAATTAATTTGACATATAGTTACTTAGTTTATCCTGTTTCCTTTAATTAAAAACGTTCTTTTTCGTTTATATCCCAGTGATTTTAATTTGAAATGACGATCCACCTTTCTAATAGGTGCCATAAAATATTATTTATCATTTGAAATATAAATTAAATTGATAAATATTAAATACTCGATCGACAAGAATAAATAGCTTGTATAATATAGATAAGTGCTGATTATAGATGTGTCTAATGACTTTATCTTTATATATCTATTTATATTATGGGACGTCTTAGCGCAGACATTTTTCTAATTGGTTTTGTCTATGATTGAATAGTAGCCAGTATAGGTGATAACGGCGTCATCATTTGTACAATACACGTACTTGTATGTACGCCAAATCACTTGAAGTGCATACAATTTATTCCTTGGGTGACGATATTATACAATTTAGTTTCTAATAATGTTCTCGAGATATACTTTGATATTAAACAAATAATGTCAAAAAAAAGAACAGACGTGTTACTTACATTTTCCAAACTCGAAAATAATGAACATACATCGCACTCGAGGGGGAATTCTGCGAGTATAGGTAATTTCACGAAAGTTAAGGCCACGCACACAACAACACTGTCGTGTAATGACAGCGGGGTTTTGAAATTACTGTTCTTTTTTCGTACCGATAGCAGGTTCAACAGTGAATTGCAAGATAGACCAAAAAGTTTGTTTAAACTATAGCCTTGTGTTTATTTACTCACTCATTCATTTCATTCATTCACTTTTTTTGCAATGAGTACTTCATGTAGCAGTGTGTGTAATCATTCACCGCAACTCTCGTGAAACTATCTCGTGATACGTCACATGGTAAGGGTTATAAACAAATCAATCAATTTTCGAGTTGTCAGAATAAAGTATTTGTACCTACTTGGTATTCGTAACTAATTCTGTAGGTTACGTAGGTATTAGTGGTAGCCGAGTGCACTGAAACCATTTAAAATAAATTCATTTTATTTAATTACTTACCTACGTAAACGTAACATACAGTATTAGTTAATAATTAACTCTCCAGCAATATTTGGATCTGCTCAATCATTAAATGAATTAGTAAGAATATTATGTACTTACATTTATTCTGCTTATCCTTTTAATAATTATAAGATATAGTTAATAAGATGCTTAGGTTTTTATATTTTAAAACAATGCAGGAGATAATGTAACAAGTAATTTTTGCCATGAATCAAAATGTTTTCGTGTAGACCATTTACACATTAAAGTAAATGGCATTAATTTGTAGAAAAAATATATAATTGGTTTATCAACAAAGCATAGTGTGATTTTGGGTTTCAATCCCTATTAGGTAAATTTTGTATATTTACTTAGCTTGTGTTTGTGTGAAATATAAAATACCACCTCTTAAGTATAGGGTCAAACAACTTAAAATAGAGAACTCTCAACGCCTGTCCTCTACTTGCCTACACCGTGTGGTGACTTATTTTGGCCATATTGCACGCAGAGACGCCAACAACCTGATAGTGACGGGAAAGGTGAAGGCAAAAGACGCAGAGGTCGAAGCCCAAAGAGATGGTCCGACCAGGCGACTGACCGGATCAGTTGGAGACAGACCGTTGATCGCCTGAAAAGGAGCCACGATCCCCAGTAATGGGGGAACGATTAAAAAGAAGTATAGGGTCATTCTTCATTCTTCGAGTCTTATTCCTCTGTCCATGAGTATAATGGGGAATTGACTCCTGACCTCTGACATTGTTGTAAAATAGGTATTTAAAGTGTAGTGGACATAATACTATTATTTTACGTATAACTACTGTTTGCCATTGTTTTTATATAAGTTGAATTGTAATATTCTTTTCATCACACTTGCTCGAAAATGGTGTCATTACACGTAGGTTCTGCGGGCCGTAAATGGCTTATTACGCCCTAGGGCGTAATGGTTTTCTTTTTAAATTTGAAACGCTGGTTGTGTTTTACTCTTATTTGTCATGTTCATAGGAAACGCCAACTTACTTTTTTAACTTTTATCACTGAAATATTTATTTAAAGATAACTGTAATTGCAAATACATATAAACACATATTTCGGTAACATTAATTAAATGTTTAAATAATGTATTTCTTTATTTTGCAAATATAAAATCAACTAAAATGGCCGTTACCGCTATGGTTTCCGAACGTGACTTGACGTTCGCATTGTCTATGGACATATGTGACAAATGTCACTGTCTGTTTTAATATTTCTTGTCATACTGGGTCGAAAAGTAAGGTTATTTTATTAAGATTTCCTCACAAGTGTGATGAAAAACATTGTGTGTGCCACGGGCGGTTAAGGAATTACAAACTCGTGTTATTAAAGCACTCGGTTTCACCTCGGGCTTATAACAAACACTCGTTTGTAAGTAAGGATACTTACCGCCCTAGATACACAATGTACTATTTGGTGTGCAAAATATGGTATGGTATAATACAAAACATAAATATAAATAAATACAGTGGGGACAATCTTACACAAATCGACCTAATCCCAAACTAAGCAGTGCTTTTATTATGGGTACAAGGCGACGACGATATACTTATATAGATAAATATATACTTAAATAGATACAAAACATCCAAGGCTCAGGAACAAATACTCGTGCTCATCACACAGAATATTTGCCCTAACCAGGATTTGAACCCGGGACCTTTAGCTTCGTAGGCGGTGTCACTGCCACTAGGCAAAACTTGTCGTCTAATAGATAAAAAGTTGAATTAAGATTTAAGAGGTGGTATTTTACGTTAATGAGTATGTGTACTTATGCTAATTTGAATATTATTCGTTGGATAGACCGCCGCGCCGATCCTACCTAAAACTTACACAAATTTGAATTGTAGGCTTATGATGCTACGCTTTATCGCGCGATAAATAAATGATAAAGCGTCCGCCATTGTTATTTGTTAGAACGTGACACTATATGTTGAATAGGGGTGAGATAGAGTTTATCTAATGAAGGCTAAACCTGAAAAAAGCGGCAAAATCAAAAAACCTTCATACTCTCACGGACAGTGAATTCGGATCGTTTTCTATGACCAATTGCATAGAAAGTGACCCGAATTCATTGTCTGTGAGTGTAGTAATTTATTTATACAGGCCTTAGTAGTGTGAAAGTATGCGTTTCCTCTCCCCTAGTGCCACCAAAATAAATAAATTAAGAAAAGTATTGAAATCGTTTATTCCTACTTTGATCGGTAATACTAATACCATATGAAGGTTTTTTTTTAATTTGGCGCTTTTTGTCAGGTTCTGCTTTCATGAGATAGGCTCTAGGTGGGCTATTCTTCAGAAATATGTCTGCAATCTGCAACTCATTCATCTGTCTCCATACATTTAGTATGAAGAAGGGCCAGATGAATGAGTCGCAGACATATTTCTGAAGAATAGCCCAGTACGTCTAGCATAACTGGCCGCGACTTTCGACAAAGAGTCGCGTGTCACAGTTGTGCTAGAGGTACAGGTAGTATTTATCGCGACAGTTGTTGTGCTAAAGTTAGGTATTGAATCTGATACATGTTACTGTAGATTATTTTTGTTATGTATCTTCTTACAATAATCTTAAAGGCGGTCTATTGTTTATGTATTATGGCATAGTAACATTTATGTTCGTGTATTAGGTATGGTATAAATACTATTGTATATTTAGTTACCTAAATTGTGATCTGCGTACCTTGTAACTATAGCATAGTATTCGCATCTTTAACATGTGTTGCACATTGTGTTTTGTATTCAATAAAATAATTTTGCATATTTGTTTCATTTATTTTTATTTATATTAGGTACTTTAAAATATATAAATGCATACAGTCATAGATCATTCTTAATAAATATTAATATACACCAAGGACGATAAAAAAGGACGTCCTCACATCGCGAGTATTTGTTGCACTTGCGTGCTGCATAGCGGACAGTACTTCGTCATAAGTTTGAAAAGAAACTTATATCTAAACATTTTAATGGTAAAGACGTCATAACATGAGTACATTTAAATGCATACGCTAGCTACGTTTTTTCCTGGAGAAAAAACACATTTTTTACATAGTTCTAGGATACTGTAAAACGAAGATACAATTTTATCAATTAGCTGAAATGACTTCATCCACTTTCTGGTCCGTATCTTCAACGGGAACGTCGTCTACAACTTGGCAGTTGAAAGCCAACGCCAAAACCTGGAAATTGAGGGAAGAACATAAATCGTATGCGAGAGGTATTTACATAAGTATTTAAAATCTAAAGGTCAGCTCATTAGAGCCACCCGGCAGCCGACCAGCACCGCCTCGTCGCTCGGCGTCCGCTCGTTGTCGACAGGTGGTCCTCGGTCCTTTTTTTTAACGCCTAACTGACTCGCGACCCTTATTGGGAATAGCGATTATCGGACCCGGTGGTCGGCCGTGGCATTCCCTGGGGTCGAACCAGGTCGCTAGCCGGACCACCCTGAGTGGATCGGACTGGGTGGTGGCCGGGGCGCCTGGGGTCGAACCAGGTCGCTTGTCCCGGTCCACCTCGATAGGGTCGGACTAGGTGGGGGCCTGAACGCCTGGGGTCGAACCAGGACGTTTGGCCAGGGCCACCTTGACTTTTCACTGATTGATGCTACGGAGTTGATGTAGTGAGCGCATGTCCATACAAATTCATTTAAAGAATACTAACCGCTCGAGGTGAGGCGGTGCGGGTCGGGTGCCGGGTGGCTGTAATGAATGAGCTGTGACCTTAAAGCAAGTGGTAGATTCGCAAATGTTTAACTTTTGTATCAAAATTTTAAATTTTTTTTTTTATGAAATAAACTTTAGGGAACTTTGAAATTTCGACCTTAACGATTGGTAGGTACCTAAGTAGCTTTCAAATTGGTATGTGCTAGACTTTTTGATACCTTGAGGTGAGGGCGAGAGTCTGCTCGCACTGGAGACTCGTAGCAAGTAAGTACTAAAGAATTGGCGTAGTGAGCGTGACTTGCAACCTTTTTTAAAGTCATCAGAGCAATTTCTGGATAAGGGTGCGTTTCACGCGGAGCTAGACAGAGCGGAGAAGAACTCTGCCGTCCTAGTGTAAAAGGTGACCTTTTACTATGGAAGTTCATAGTAAAAAGTCGCCTTTTAGACTAGGACGGCAGAACTGACCATGAGTTGACCAATCACTGCTGGAAATCTCCACGTCGGTGGAAAGAATGTGATTGGTCACGGCCCGTTCCTCTTTGCTCCCCTAAGTAATCCCGCGCCAGCGGAAACGCACCTTTAATTCTTACTACGATGCGTTGGGTCTTCTTATAGTCACCAAAATCAAACTGACCAGTTTGCCCGGTTTGAGTTAACGGAGGCTTTAAAAGGCTTGCAATACGTTCAGTTTGGTGTCATACCTTTGGAGCGGTGTCAGGGTTGCTCCTGACTCTGGCGAGGTAGCGATCGTAGTAGCCGCCTCCGTGGCCCAAACGGCTGCCGGACTTGCTGAACGCCAGCCCTGGTGCTATAATAAGATCCAGGCCTCCTGGAATATAAAAATCCGTATAAAATAGGGAGCAGTAGCGGTGTGGTGTCGCTTTCAGGAGCATGAGCATTCTGTTCAGCTGATCTCAAAGAAAAAAATATATAAATGAGCTCTAGCTTATTCGAGGATATTTTAGACTCTATACTACAGATATGTTATGAGGCTCTATGGATCAATTCAGTTCAAGGAAGACGGCTTTTTTGAGAGCTAAAAATCTGCCTCACGAAAATCTGTTTAAATTGTTTTAATTATTTAATGTACCTCTTGTAATATATTTTTCTAGCATGCAATAAAGGTATATTCGTATTGAATTGTATATTTGTACTTACTGTCAGAGTTAGTAAGTAGAATTGGCAATGGGCTGGGCATATTATAGCTTGGTAAATCGATGACCGATTGAAACGACTGACGCAGCGTCACCCTCTCCCACAGGTGGTCTGATCACCTGATTAGGATCGCTGATAGTTGACGGAGGAAGAAAGCGTGCAACCATTTGTTTGGTGGAGGTCTTTGGGGGAAATATATGTTCAGCAGTGGAAACAGTGATGGGCCGTTCTCGAGAAGTTTCGGAAACAAGAGAATATCGAGAGAAGCTTCTCGGGAAAGTTCTCCTCAGCGGAAATTTCTGAGAAAGTACCTTATATTTTTGAGTTATGCATTTTTTGTTCGCTTAATACTTATTTTATTAGTGGTTTATAACTATTTGCAGAGTATTTGTGCGCAACAGGTCATTCTATCAATGAAATTCTCTTTGTTCTCGAGAATTTCCCGGGAAACTTCTCGGAAACGTTCTCTGGGGAACGTTCTCAGCAAAAATTCATGTTATTTTTTCTTCTAAAAAGTTTTTTTTATAGATTATTAATCATTTACGGTACTTTATTAGGCGTTGTCATCGTATTATTATTCGTTTACACATTAAATGTTAAGTCTATTCAAGACTAGAATGGGTAAAAACGGACTAGTGCGACTTGATCTGCGGACATTGGTATATTATTTTTTTCATCACTTTCTCGAAAATGGTGTTGTTACACGTAAGTTTTGCGGGCTGTAAATGACCTATTACGCCCTAGGGCGTAATGGATTTTTTCTGTTTTACTCTTATTGGTCATGTTCAAAGGAAACGCCAACAACTTACTTTTTTAACTTTTTTTACTTTAAAGAGAGCTGTTATTGCAAATACATGTAAACACATATTTCGGTAAAATAAATTAAATGTTTAATAAATAGTGTATTTCAGTATTTTGCAAATGTAAAATCAAGTAAAATGGCCTTTTTAGGTTTTTACCGCTATGGTTTCCGAACGTGACTTGACATTCGCATTATCTATGAATATTAATGTCACTTTCTGATTTAAAAATTTGTTCTCATACTGGGTGGATTAGTAAGGTTATTTATGTATTTAGATTTCCTCATAAGTGTCATGAAAAACATTGTGTGTGCACAACAAAGGAATTACAAACGAGTGTTATTAAAGCCCTCGGCTTTACCTCGGGCTTGTAACAAATACTCGTTTGTAATTCCTTCCTTACCGCCCTAGATACACAATTTACTATAAAATATCACCGACTCTTGTGCTTTCTTACCTGTCATAAATAATTCTCTCTCTTTACCTGCCACCCAGAGCCCAAAAAAGGGGACAGGTCCGATCCATCAAATTACAATCCTATTGCTATTAACTTTCCTTTTCTCTAAGGTGATAGAGCGTGTGATTAATATAAAATTCTTTAGATAGGTATCTAAAAGAACATAATTTGATCAGCGGCCTTCTATATGGTCGCTGCACTGGTGGTCTCCTAGTACCTATATCCCACACACCGCTGCCAAACTGCCCACAGCCAAAGCTGGCATCCAAAAAGTTTGATGTGCTGAGTTGAGCGAAGCGGTACATCACGTCTGGGCAAAGACAGCTGTTGTACAAATCGCAGGTCTGACTTCATATGGAGTACTGCTATTATCATGTTCCTCTTGGCTCGATCCAAAAACGCACTATGTGACAAATTTGAAGCGGTAGTGAACCTTTAAGTCTAAGGAGAGACTTCGCCTATTTATGTGTATTCTACCATTTTTAAAACTTGTATAATAGGCTGTTTATTTCATTGCATATTTGTGAAAAGCACTACCTCGGCGTGAAATGGGGTTGCCAGCCTCGTAACTATTTGGACTCGCTCTCGCTCGGCCATGTATATATACTCGGCCGGCAATCCCTTCCTTCTGTTGTGAAGTAATTTATTTATTAAAAAAACAGCAAATAACAAATGTAATAAATATAGAAACTAAAAGTATAATCAAGTAAAAACAAATCCTATAACGAAATAAAAATAAAAGCAATTATGTAGGCTGTCAATATTGTTCATTATAAGAAACAGCTACCGAGGGAGAACGTTTCCGAGAAGCTTCTCGGGATTATAGAGAATTTTGCCTTTAGAATATTCATTCAAGATACACTCATTTACGAATGCCTATTAAACACAATAACGAAAACATTTCAGCCCAAAAAATACCTGTATTTTAAATCTAAATCACTTTTATGCTAATATTTGTTCCGGAGAAGTTTGCCGGAAATATTTCACCGAGAATGTTTCCGAGAAGCTTCTCGGGAATTTCTCGAGAACATAGAGAATTTTGCTCTCAGAATATTCGAAAAAGTTCAGGTACCTTACGAACGTCTATCAATAACATATACGAAGACATAAAAGCAAAATAATACTATTTTTTTTAAAGTATTTATGTACTTTCTCAGATATTTCCGTTCCCGGAGAACTTTCTCGAGAACATGTGAGAATTCTCAGGAGAAGGAATTCTCGAGAGCGAGAACGTTCTCACCGGCACAACACTGCGCCTAGAGCATCGTTTTTTTTTAAGCCTGATAGACTTATAAGCCTTACTGACTGTTGCAAAAATCGGACCAGGTGGGGGCCGTGGCGTTCCCTGGGATCGAACCACCTTGAGAGGGTCGGACTAGGTGGGGAAGGGGGCGCCTGGGATCGAACCAGAGCATCGTAAAAATGACACCCTAGTATCCATATTTTACCCAAAATGGATGATAAAAACAGCTCAACTCCCGAATCCTGGGAATTTGCGCTTTGCCACAGTACGTGATATACCTGACTCCAAAGCGTCGGCCCTGGCAGCGTCCTTCGCATGCTGTGCGATTCCATGCTTGGTGACGTCCATGCTGGCTTCGTCCCCTGCCTCCACGCGCAGCATCTTCATGTGCCCGCCGGCGTACTGCGGCACGAAGGCTGACCCTGTCGTCATTCAAGGAAATTGATCATCAATTTACAGATAAATCTTGACATTCACAGGTGCATTTTAATATGCCTAAATTGAAGAATAAAGTACTTGGCATTGGTACAGTCAGCATCAAATAGTCAGTAAGACCTAAAGCGCCACATATAGGTACAGGTTGTCCTAAGACTATGCGACATGAAGGGAAAGTACCTCAAATATTGTAGATAGGATATTTTGGTGAAAGGAGACTTAATTTTACTTTAAAAATAATTGTAAATTCATTCACAGATTTTTGCCCACCCAGCTGCTGCTTAGCCAGGAATCGAACCCACCAAATATGAAAAATAACCAATTTTTAATTTTACAATACCGATCGAAGGAATTACCCCCCGCAATATTTTTTTTTAAATTTAACATTTAAATTGTAATGGGGATGACGACTGGGTTAAAACTATATAATTCTATTTAGTCCGTCAGTTAGATTATGGAAAAATATGGGACACGTATTTTTTGGTTTATCAAAATATTAAAAATCGACAAAGTTATAGATCATCAAACTTCTGGAGTGGGGGCTTGTGACGTCACTCCTAGGTGAAAATTCTACCTAGGAGTGACGTCACTCGAAACTTCTAAGCACTGTATCTTCGTCATCTTTTGTTTGTCAAACTAAAGAAAAAATACGTGTACAATATTTTTTAATAATCTAACTGACGGACTAAACAGTTTTTTTTGTCGTCTAGCCCATTATGCATGCAATTTTTCAAAAATGTTTGAATGCGGTTCCAATTTTTTTTTTAAATAAAATAACTCTGTCTCTAACCCTTGGACTTGACGTGCTGAAGGAGGGGGGCGGTGTCGACCTCCTGATCCGTGCTCATGTAGAGGGCGACGCGGCGCGACGACTTGTACCATGGGTGGTTGATTACCTGAAAAAATAAAACATTTTCCTTTAAGAAATAAACCTGAACGCCCAGGCGATGGCCAGCCACCACATTGCGTGACCAGCGGCAGCGGCAGCGGCAGCGGCGGCCATAGGTGGTGGTTCGCTCTTTCGAAAAAATCATCGCTGCGAGGTCGTCGGACGGAGTCCGACGCACACAGCGTCGTCTCCGCCGGTGGGGTCGACCTCCTCGCGACAACAGCACACAAGGGCCGCGTCCTGACTTGCCCCAGGACCCGAATGTCCTGGATTAACTTCACTCCGACCTTGCTCGGGCCCAGCTAAGTTTCTTGCCGGAGTCTTTTTAGCTGGACTAGGTTTAGCGAACCGGCACCTAAAACTCCCATTCGTTCGTTTCATACACTCACATAAGGAAGAAGGAGGTTGATCCGTTTCAACCTTCCCGCTGGTCCGCTGCTCACTTTGAGCAATCCTAGTCGCGCAATGTCGTGGCCAAGCAGTGAGGCAGGAATAGCTCTATCCAAGTTTTTGCCGCGCGGCTACTAGTACCAAATGTTGCCTCTCCGGCGAGGCTTAGCCAGCGACGAGAAAGACACGCGTTGTGCTACGAAGAGACGGTCAGATCCGGTGCGTTCTGTCCAGTAGTCGGGTCCAAAAGTCAGTTTTGTTAGAAAGAGAAACTTCTGTACGTAGTACACTTATTTTTTCTGCGGCTGAGCGTTGAAGTTGAACCACATTTTTTTCGTTCTTTGACCGGCTTTAGCCAATTTCGCGTCGGTAGGTGTCCGGCAGAGGAGCAGCAGGTGCAGTTAGGCCAGCACCCCCACAACCCCAGCCGTGAACTCCTCAGAAGCGCCAGCCATATACGATGTGCAGCAACGGGCCGCTATTGCAGGCTCCGCTGCAGACGCTCAAGACAAAAAAAAAACCTTAGGCGAACAGAAGCTGGTGATACCTTTTCGTAGATAACCCTGGACTGGCGCGACTTCTCTTCAGCTGACAGCGCCGCTATGCGGGAGGAGACTTCGCTGCGGAGCAGCATCTTGGCGGGATTGGGGGTTCCCGGGGCCATGGTAGACTGGAAATAGTACACAAACTTATATGTAAAGACAGGTGGAGTAAGACGAACATAGCTGAAACATTTTTTTTTTAGTTGTACACTAACATTTTTTAGATCTGAGAAATTTTACATCATTTCTACTCATACAAATCGCTCTTCCGTTCTGTTACCGCCATACAAGTGTGTATGGAATAGTAGCGTAAAAAAGGACACTTATTCGCGTTATTCTGAGTAAAAATTATGTAAAATTTCTCAGATCTAAATAAAGTTAGTGTACAACTTCAAAAAAATGGCCCAGTTTATTTTGCCCGGGGTAAGAGGGACAGTATGAAAATCATCAAAATTGCATACAAATGTTCCCAACACGGGGCAAGCCCCGCGTTCGTCTTACCCCACCTGACCTTACCTAATTTATCCTCCTGAGGTTCAAAGTCTTGATAATAGGACAAAATTCATCCAATCGATTTTTTTTTCAAACCGAACAGAGTTGCATTTGTTTTGATTTGTTCGAAATTCGTAAAAAATTAATTCAACTCTTTTTTTTCATATACGGGCAACCCTAATTTTATTATAAAACATTGCGTAAATAATGAAATTAAAAGATACTGCACGATCCTTTACACATCAAACTAGGTATGTATTGTTGAACGTCATTACCAGGTATCTAACATTTTTCGAAAACTACAATAGGTAATGAAAAAAAAAACGAAAGCATTAGGATTTCAATATTACAACATGAATTTAATTTATTAGGTAAATATTTCAAAAATGTTATAAGATATTAAATAGTTGCAAATGTAACAATATATATGTATAGTAAATCACAGACGCCGCACTGATAACAGTAGTAAAATCTGGTTCTTGAGATAACTCCTCGCTTATATTTATAAACTGGTTTAAGGTTTCTTTTTCAACATCTGCATTAATTCCAAACCAGAATTTAATGTCGCATAACTACTAGTACAGTAAACAGTGGCTTTAAAATGAAAAGATAACTTATTGACTTACCGGTTGCGAGATCCCGCTACCACAGTTATACGAGCACTGTTTGTAATCGTCGTATGATAAAACGATACATGAACCAAAACAGAATCACGCGATAAGCGCGTGTTAAACACATTGATTACAGCGCCACCTAGTTAAGACTCTTTGAACTAATATAATCGCTCCATTTTGAGTACGGTAGCGTACTTGATGGAAGCATGTGTTGCAGCCACGTCGTTTCACTCGAACGATGTTAGGTGGCTGATATCACGCTGATACGATAAAATACCTTTGATAATGATTTATGATATTATAATAGCGTATCGTCGACTCTAGGTTCAATTGGGGTAAGAGACAGGCAAATTCCTTATGCCAATTGAACCAACGATATATTTAATGGCTTACTTAGAGTTTTCATTACAATATAGGTATTTATGAATATGAAATTAAAAAAAAAAACATTAGTTTTGGGTAACACTAAACTCATACTATTTGCATTATCATCGCATCAAAACAATTTCACATAATTAGATAAAAAATACATTAGCTTGAACCTAGCCTACGAGAAAAAGTAAATGAAGACAGTAATAATAACATTTATACAACAGTGTCATGTAAAATTAGGTTATCAAAACTAAAAATATTTTTGTCAAAAGTATGATATAAAAAGCATATTCTCACTAAAGATAAAATAAATTGCTAATTTAAAAATATTGATTAATTGAAACATTTGAAACCATTGTATCCAATACATATGAAACATTGTTTTATAATAACCCTTTATGTAAGTCAGCGTTGTTTGAAAGCACGTATAATGCCGTTCTAGATTAAAAAGAAATAACTTCAAAGGAGCCCTAATGACACATCGATAGCTTTAGAAAGGGCGTAAACGCCGTAGATTCTAATGGCATTTACGCCCTTTGAGTCTAAAGGTATCGACATGTTCTTTACTAAAGCGATATGAGTATCGTTATCGTATACACGAGTAAAAGGAAGCACCTTGCATGACCGCGCTAATCTCAAAAGGCACCGAACCGATTTAAGAGGATTTCGCCATTCTAGCTTATTTTTAGCCTCGAGCTGCATTAGAGGTAAGATGCAGACGGTTCATTATGAAGAAAATAAAAAAGTGAGATGTCTGCAGGACTAATGAAAAATTCTAAGTCTAACCTAAGGAGGGAATATACATCTATTGTGACTGAAAGAATTTGAATGCAGATTCTTTAGGAAAAGTTTCGATCTAGGAATTATTGTTTTGAACTGCTTTTAAGGACTGTACTTAAGTGTTACGAACGATGTTATTAAGAGGAATATATATGATATAACGACTATTGGTAAAGATATGTAAGAGATTAGATCCAATATCCCATAAAAATATTAAATCTGATAAAGGAAAATTGATTAAACATTGCAAATCAAGAAACGGATTCCAAAAATGGTCAAAACCGAAAAACTATGACACAGACAAGGGTCACTTTCGTTTGCACACACATACCTATGAAATAAGAAAGGCGAGACGTTTTGAGTGCTTTGAATATTTCATTACATTATGAAAACTGTATACCTAACTGCTATACTAAGTATTTACAACCAACCCATTATTTTCTTGAAATCAGCTGATCAAATTAAATTACCCACGCTAAAAGATCTGTTATTTTCTGATATACTTTCTCATTATTAATGTGATTAATGATTAAGAACATTTTAAACTGTAGTCAGAAAAGAGTTTTCCTGGACATTCATTTAATGGTACCAGAAAGAGTAATGATGGCAAAAAGATACTGTTCAAAGTCGTTTACGTCGAGTTGAGATGGTTTCAGGCATTAAAAGTACATTACGGTACTATCTCCAATTTATATAACCTGCAATGGCCCAGGTATATCAGAAGCATTTCCTTGCGACTTCAGATAAATTCTGTTCGCTCAAATAGAAAAAGTTTCATGTCCTTTTCAAGATTTCACACCGTCCCTGCCAAATTTGATTGAGGTTGGGTCAAGTCATGGGTCATAAAACTTCTCAAACTCATGCATTTCCTTATTGAGACATGTTCAGATTTCAAATATGGTACAGTACGATTATTTGGACTTTGACACTCGGCAATTTTCGACTTTTTTAGGAAGAGATCGGAAGCGCAAACGATACGAGACACATTGCTGCATATTCATAATATCATAGTGTGCACTTAACAGTCTAAATCAGCAATGTACATCACCTGCCATAATGACAATTATTACAGTAGACATAAGAATAACACAGATGTGGCTTGGTTTAGTCATTACATCACCTTGCAAAAAGTATTAAACTATTACAAGGAAATTTACTTCTTTAAAAGCGTTATTTACAATAATTATTACCAACTAGCTATTAATCATTTAGCTCGAAGGATTGCAAAATTTAAGTGGCAATGTAGGCAGGGCGCACTGCTCGTAGAGCAGATAACCGCTGGGGCTGACAAGTTCTTGAGTGGCAACCACGCATTAGAAAACGCAGGTCACACTCCTCACAAGATGGACTAATGACCTGGTGAAGGTTACTGGAGTCCAATGAAAGCGAGCGGTAAGGGGTAGGTCATGGCTGCGTTCTTGCATCAGCTAGTATTAACTAAGACCATTAACTACTAGGCTCATGTCTAGTAGTTTATTGATGTGGTTCGGCTAAAGATCATTACTCAATACGATGTATCAAATGTTGCAAGCAGTAATACGGAAAATGTATCTATTTACAGGATTTATTTCCAAAGTGGGTGTGTAAAGGAATGCGAATGTACTTTAGATTAGGAACAACGTGGCTTGGCAACCCAAATACCTCTAGAAAGATACAAAGCGTACATTAAAGTGAATATTATTAATGCCGCACTTATGTCTAGCCAGAGCACGAATGCTACAAAAGGTTCAAGTACATCTTGTGTTCATTTTGCACAAGATTACTTGTCGAGATCAGACTCCGCATAGAAGTTTACTTCGTGGAAAATCGTGGGATAATTTATACACTGACGTCTAGACTCACTTTCATCATCGTTTAAGTTCAAATTCTACTGAAATAACTGAAAATGTGGCTTAAACTGAATCCTTAAACACTAACAGTATAATAATGAATTTCCTTAGATGGTATCATAGCTAATAACGGAATAAAGACGTTGGTGGTTGAGTCTACGGATTATCATTATCTCTTCAAGTTATTGTCAGTATTAACGTTATCTTGACGGTTATGCTAATTAGTTTTCGTCACGACGTGAAGTTTAAGCAAGATTGTTTGTACAGCGTGTTTCAGAATGCAAGGAAAGGAAAATTACAAGAATATGCCTAACAAAGTTTCCGAAGTTACGTCGTTTGAAGTTTTACCATTGGAACAAAACAGTACTGTATCAGCAGTAAAATGTACTAAAATTCAATTTCGTATTGCAGCATTACGACCAATTCTAATGGAAGTCATAAGGCACATGATTTCATTAACAAAGGAGGGCCGAATCGAAATTCATAAATTGTAATGAATCGGCGCAATCACGAATGCTACACTAAACTTTCAAATAAATGCTAATCATTTCAAAATATTAATAAGTTGTGTATCTAGGGCGGTAAGAAAGGAATAGCCGAGGGCTTTAATAACACGAGTTTGTAATTCCTTTACCGCCCGTGGCACACACAGTGTTTTTCATCACACTTGTGATGAAATCTTAATAATATAACCGTACTAATCGCCCCAGTATGACAAGAAAATATTAAAACAGACAGTGACATTAATGACATATGGTCCATACACAATGCGAATGTCAAGTCACGTTCGGAAACCATAGCGGTAACGGCCATTTTAGTTGATTTTATATTTGCAAAATAAAGAAATACATTATTTAAACATTTCATTAATGTTACCGAAATATGTGTTTATATGTATTTGCAATTACAGTTATCTTTAAATAAATATTTCAGTGATAAAAGTTAAAAAAGTAAGTTGGCGTTTCCTATGAACATGACAAATAAGAATAAAACAGAACCAGCGTTTCAAATTTAAAAAGAAAGCCATTACGCCCTAGGGCGTAATAAGCCATTTACGGCCCGCATAACCTACGTGTAATGACACCATTTTCGAGCAAGCGTGATGAAAAATTTATTATACCTACAGTTTATTACACATGTTTGTACTTTTAGATATACCTAGTAGGTAAAAACGATATCGGAAGAGATAGTATTTAAATAATGGATGCGGTCGTTCCTGTGATACATTTGCTTTAGTGGAACCATCCGTTCGATTAATAGAACACATGCTGCTTTTATGAGGGCATTTAATTGGAATTTAACTGCCTTTGTTGCATTCGTTCGATTACGTACGTATAGTGTATGTGTATTTAATATTTAAATAAGTAGGTAAGCTGTAATTTTTAGACAACAATATTACAGTAATGATGGTACTCGTATAAAAAAAAAATAAAGACTGACATGTGACTTTTGCTAAAATTCAAATAAATAGCTCTAGGTTGCGTGTTTGGTATCGGCAGGAATATTATCTGTTTTATTAATAATATCAGGAACTAGGACTTTTAGCCTTCGAAATGGGTAAGAAAAGCCTGTCAAAGGGTGAAATGTGTATAATGTGTGCTATAACATTCAATAGTTAACTTATTTACAGTAGGATTACAAAACGTAGATTAGTAAAACTAACTGAATTTGTGCACAATTCAGACTGTGATATAATGGTTTGTAACTTCAATTTGCTCTCGGGCAAAGGTCTCCTCCAGTAATTTGCCTTCCTATGACTAAACTAGACTAACCTGTATGGAGTTGTATAGAGGTTAGTTTAGTTATACATAGATATTGGACGGCAGTACTGCCGTGCTAGTGATATATGCAGTAATTGCAGTCTAGAGGTATAGGAAATGTGAACCGTATTCGATTGGAGTAAGGATGACATTTACCCGCTAGCTAGACTGTAATTACTGCATATATCGCTAGCACGGCAGAGTAATGTTTACATCTTCTTTATATGGCTATCCCATCTTAGGTTTGCTCTGCTCTGTCTTTGTCTTCTCTCGGGTACAACCCTGTTAGAGGGTTCTGATTTTGTTTATTGCCATAAGTTCGACTCGGGTTGCTAGATTGAATGACCATTATCGGGAGAAAAAAAATATGTTCGGATTTTGAGACTTTGGTCTGGAGATGCCCCCGCGAGCTTTTTTTTTAGCCTGAAAGAGCAGAAATTTTCGCTGGCCGGACCACCTTGAGTAGATCGGACTAAGTTTTAAAATGAAGTCATTTGTCGGGAGATTTTCTTCTTTGTCGGGAGTCGGGAGGACGTACAAAAATCGGGAGAATCCCGCCAAATCCCGACCACCTGGCAACCCTTAGTCCGACCCATTTCCACTTGTGCTTGGGTCCTAGCCCAAGTGAAGATGGGTGGCGGGGGTTTTGGGGGGTTAGTATTCATGTTTAAATTAAGTAATGAATGAAATGCTTGTGTAATCTTGTTTCCAATATTGGAAGTATAATTTAAGACGATCTTCGATATAAGACTTAGAGTTCCATATTAATGGCAAATATGTTATCAGGCGTAGCGAAGGAACCTGTTCAGATAAAGGACCCGTTAAAGAGGTCACCGCGTTGCAGGGGTGAATAAAAAGTTATGACCATATCCATAGGTGTGGCTAGTGGTCTTAACCGCGACCTTCCTTTGTTCGCGGCAGGGGGCGCTGCGAGCGCTCGCCGGTCGCCGCTCGCTGCCGCAGTCGAGCTCGGCCATTAACCAGTGCGCGCGTGTCTCACTCAAACCCATCAACAAAACTTTCTTACGTCAAATCAATGGATATAACCTAACACGCCGCGCATTCAGTACCGAATGCAATGTGATTGTTATTGTGCCTAAATGGCGTCTCAAAGGTGCCCATAGCAGTGACGTGCAGTGCTATAGTTTTCAGTGTTAATGATGTAATTTTTTTGTGCACCGTGTTGTGTTTAAAAAGGAGCAATGAGTATCCAAAAGTGTTTTCTGGATAACTCCAGCAGGATGATTAAGGCCATGTCGACGGCCAAGTCCAGCACCAGCGAAGTGAAAACGGTAAGAATCGAGCAGTGAATTTATTTCTGAACGTAAACTTCATAAGTGTGAATGTTTTGGAATGATTAACGACCTTGCCATACATCCGTTTCAGAATGTTTTTATTTTATAGGTTATCTTTGCTCAACTAAAACAAACCTAAAGGTTAACGGGACTGCGTGCAATTAACGTACCATTCGCATATTTAATAAATCAGTAAGGTTATGAATGTCACATAAATTTGAACACACGTATCTATAAAATTATTTACCGTATAGTGTTTCCTTATTCAATCAGCGAATGACATGTTCTTCTATATTGGTTCATAAGTATTGGTCGGCAAACGTCATATATTGCACGTGTTATCGCTCAAAGTGATACACTCGTAATGTAACAAAGTAACGATTATGTTTATTTACAGTAAACATTAATAACATGACGGTAAACAGTTCCGCCACCGAACGAGTAGCCAAATCACGACAGAAAATAGACCTTACTTGAATAAATAAACTATTATTTGATAAACTTTTCCCACTCACAGTTTCCATTCACTTATTCAAAGTATGTTATCAATAACACGAATTAATTGCAGTTTCCGCAATGAACGATTATAACTACACTACGCCATGTCGCAAAAAACATGTTTGAACGAATGAATGGAATCATTCAAGAGTCAACGACCGGCATTGTCAGATACCACGTTATGGCGTAGGGATGTCGTCAGTGCACATGGGACACACGCAATTGTTTTAAATCTAAATATAGACGGATTGTCTCTGAGTTAATTTTAGATGATCAGATTTCCGTCATAAGATACCAACTTTGCTTAGGTACGTAGCCATGTTGCTTGTCGAAAAACGGCAGGAGAATATTTTTATTGTTTTGTAGACATTTGGTTGAAATGGAGAATTTTGTTGCAAATAATTATAATTAGTTTTTTGAAAGTAGTTTATACGTAGGTATGTATTGGAAATAAAAAATAAAGTGTATTTATTCTAACTAAAAATATAATAATCTTACAAGAATATTTACAGCTTCAAATTAATCAGGCACTTTTTCTTAGATAACTAATTATTCCCTAATTCATGATTTAGTTACTGAATTTGACATCAATGTGTTGTAAAATCATTTAACTTATTACTCAGAAAAATTATCATACCTAGTTGAAAATTTATTGTTAAACGCTTGAAATTAATTTTAAACGCTAAAACGATTAAATTACAAACTTTACAATTTGCATTAAAGTATTAAATATTTGTTATATACCTACTTATTTAAAACATGTATGCAACATGATTAAATTAAAGGAGAGATTCATTGTACTGTCTGTCAATAAGGTACTTGTATACGGGCAATATTTCGCTATCTCTCTCTTAGTTCGTATGCTATGAGCAAGATGCACATAGTTGCCGGGCTACAAATTGCAGAAAAATGTTGCCCGCTTAGAAGCACCTTTACATAATTCGGATATACCTACTTAAGAGGAAACAGGAGGGCAGTTTTTCCATACAAACGTAGTCCCCTGTTTCCTCCCTGGATAATGCCAGTAGAGCAATAATTTTTTGTCCAAAAATCTATAGCTACTATTGATATGTTCCTATGTTTTCCTTTTTACGATAAATTGATTCTCAAAAGAGATATTAACCTTCAAAAACCTAAAAAAAACGCCAGATTTTCCGCTGTGTTCACACATCCAGAAAACAAATTTGACTAGATTATTAAAAAAGAGGAAAACATAGAAACACGGCCAGAGCCTTTCTTTAATGTTTAATGAAAAAATTAGTTAAATTAGTTAAATTTTGGGGAAGAAATCAGGGGACTACGAAACGTTGTTTTTATTAAATTTTAAAATGTATTTTCGGTCCAAGCTGCAGTTGTCTCTATCGCGCTCTGCGGCGGAGAGGCGGGCAGTGTGGGACAGCGACACATTTTACAAATACCTAATTTTCAATTCTCTCGACCTTACTGTTTCCTCTTAAAGACTGCTGTTGTAGCTGTAATACCTGTGGTAATACAGTCATAATGTCTGGTAAACTTTTGTCGCTCATTTCGGCCGGCCCGGGATGACCTGGAAAAGACCGCGTTGGCACCTGTTGCCAGGTCCTAGCTGCCCTACTTACCCGGTTCGATATACCCGACACCACGGCCCAAGGGAATAAGACTATCTTTCGGGTTTTCAACAGAACAACTGCCTATAAACTCCAAATCCTAATAATAGGGTATTTGCCTGTAGTCAATATAAATTACAACACGTTACCCTTTAAATCAGCTTTAGAAAACTTGCAAAAATGAACAAAACATCACCTATTTAGCGTTTTAAACGATTTTTAAAATATCAAAAAACTATAAATAAGAAGATGATTTGATGTTTAAGTAAAATGACGTCATTTCACTTTTTTCCATACAAACTTCATGCTATCTGAGCGTTTTGACACTTCATAACAAGTAACTGATTTGATCTGTCAAGAAAGTACCCTATTCAAGGTCAAAAAATCTGCGACATATCTGTCACTGTCAGATGTGTCAGAGTTACTTATGTTATTGTTAAGTAAACATTTCAGATGTAGCCAACCGTTTTATATCAAGAATTAAATTATTATTAATATATTCCTAGCTGTGACTAACATTTTTAGTAAAAATACATATTATTTTAAGGAAAAATGAGACACAGTTTACTAAATTTTTTTTAAAAACAATTTATAACAGTCAGGTTGACAATTTGAACGTAGAATTCTTCAAAATTAGATGATTAGTCGGTTTTTTCATTCAAAAGATTACGAGATTATGTAGAATCTACAAATTTTCGTTTATTACAGAAAATTTATTCTTTAGTCAACTACGTACTTGTCAGATTAATATTTTAAAATTAAAAACCGTCTAACGAAAGGAGAGGAAGGGCTATAATTTCTCTAAATGCTTATGAAACTCATGGCTTTTTATTTTAATAAAATAAACCGTACCAAATGTTACTAACATCCGAAGTGTTACAAATACAAGTTTTTCTACCAAACATTACCCTGTGTACGTATATTAATTATGGCATCTTATATTTTTGTAAATAAGTAACAGGGGCTTGTTTATTTGAATCGTAAGTTTAAAACTACTGATAAATTAATTATATTAGTCGATGCAATGATATTAGTGTAGTCTTTTCATAATTAGATAAATACCACTGTAAAGTTATGTTTTTGTAGTGGCAACCCACATTGGTCTTGAATTAGAATTCGGAGTAAGTACAGTTTCCCGCAACTGGGCGCCTAATATATACGCCTATTTTAACCGACTTCAAAAAAGAGGTGATTCTCAGTTCGTCATAATCTTCTTTTGCGTGAATGGGTTTAAGGCACTATTCTTGCCAATTCAACACATGTCGCGCGACTAAATAGGTACTACTTGTTTAATTTTTAAATCATAAAGCCGGTTAAGAAATTAACGATCTTTGCTGCACCTAAACAATAAACGCAGTTAATTGATTTTAAGTGGAATTCGAAAATATGAACTCTTCGGAATGTAGTGCATGCACCGCCTTTTTATGAAAGGTTATTTTTTTGTCTCGTCCTAAGTTTTCCATCAAATTTAGAACCAACATTTTTCCTATGTATCATACTTCGGATAGCTTTACCGCAAGGTAATAAGGCTGAGGCATTGGCTGCAGCTAAATCTGTCAGTATCACGCGTTACCGTGATTCATTAATACATAATCGTAGTAGGTACGAACTACGAGTACATTTCCATACACAACTACATACATTCAAGATGCTATTTGTACTTGATTCAAAGTAAGTGTGCCATCGCCGTAACTAGCAATGTATCTAATGTCCTTCTAGTATGAAATTCTCGGCAAATTTTATTTTGGCAATATTTTTATTGCATACTTTTCAGACAATGTTTCGCAACTGTTAGGAGCGGTTATTCCGAGAGATCGCAATTTACGTAATCATCCTTCGTTATTTTGCGAAATGCGAATGAAACTTAATGATGGTCTGTACTTGTAATTTAATCATCATAATTTTCATCATGGAAACGTCTTTAGTAGGTAACTCAGAATTCCAAAAAGGCAGCATAATGGCAAATAGATAAATATTAAAACTAGGAATGAAATGCATACAAAAATAATGTTAAGCTTATTTAAATAAAAAGAATACGCCATCTAGTAGGCATAGTCCAGGGTAGGCGAACCAATGGCACGCGTGCCATTGATGGCACGCGACACAATATGTTGGGCGCGTCGCCGATCAAACCGTTTGACAGATGAATCCAGTTCCAGCATGCATTTTGCTGAAAGTAACATCTTACAACCCTAACATAAATTATTTGTCATCTAACCTGCAGCAACAGAAGTCACACTAATTTTACAGTAATTTAATTTATGCGTGTAATAAAAGCATTCCAAAATGTACCTTTTTTGTTTACTTTATTTAATAAAGAGTTTTGATAGTATTTATTTCCCGTACACGAGACAATGGTGTCTCGGCCCTTTGGGAGGCGTGCGCGGAGCCGAAGCCAACGCGTAGAGGCCCTTTCGACAATTTAATGAGAGGCAAAGTGTACGCCCAGCGGATGCTGTCCCTGCCCGTGTCATGAGACGCACGCAGAGACAGCCCCCGCCAAATGCAAGGACTATTGTTGATTGATGGAATCTAACTCTACTGGGCTATGGCGGTGGAAATATGGACTAAATTACTGGGTTATGGATTGAGACATGACGGCGCCTGTCAGGAAAAGTGTCTCATGGCTTTCGTGGCACTGACAGACTGTGACTTGCCCTCCGCTGATGGGCCCCTGTTAAATAAATAGCGACATTATGAGCAATGGCCTAGCTAGGGGCAACACCAGTGCCGAGGGCTGCAGGGTGTCGAGAGGTGTGCTGCGCTTTCTCCGAGGGTACTCGCGGCGTTATGCCTTTTATCACTTCCACGCCTGGAGCATATAGCTCTCGCGACTCCACTCTGGACGGCCGGCTAAGGCAAGCCAGAGGCGGAGGTCCTTACACTCTTACCCATGAACCCTCCCTAAGGACCCCCAGGAGCACTCGGGTACGTGGGGTCGCTACTCCCCAACAGCTCGCCACAAGCTGCCCTGCGTATATAGTATTTATTATTATTATTTTCCAAATAATCAGAAAGTCAAAATTATTTGAAGGCAAGTCAATGACCCCATTAAACATTCTTTAGAAAAAATGGCACGTTGATGCATAAAGGTTCGCCTACCCTGGCATAGTCGGTTTACTCACTCATGTTACTGTAGTTACATAGTAGGTCCACTAGCTTTTGTCCGTGACTTTTTTCTGTGCAAGTATAATTGGAGTTTTGTATTCCTTACTTCCGAAGTTATTGATTCCTCACACAATTTTCCACTTCCTTTTCTGGGTTAAAACTATCCTTTCCAGTGTCTCAAATTATCTTCATACCAAATTCCATCTAAATCGGCTCAGCGGTTTAAGACGCTGTCAACAGCAAAATGCCCTTGAGGATTCAGGATTTTGGCCCATCCCCTAGCCCCGCCTAATTGCTCCCAGCGCTATTCACAAGTGAGCGGCGAGAAGCGTAACTGTTTGCATTCGGCTTGCGATCGCGATCGAAATAAACACGCCTGCCGGTAGATGGCGTTAAACTCCTGTAGGTTTCCCATAATTCCCATAGAGCGCAGAATAAAATAGACAGGGCGTCGTTAAAATAATATAGTTGGTTTTTAATTTATTTTCATAATTAAAGCGTGAACAGATAGAATGAAATTTGGATATGTAATACGTAAATAAGTAATGAAAATTTTTAAACACATTTAATGAATTTTGGATATGTAATATAAGTAGTTAAGATTTATTAGAAAAAAAATACAGTATTTTTGTAAGTAGTAATACGATTATATTGAATTAAAATATACAGCACTTCCTTTATGTTTTCCTTGATGACCTGCAATGTAAGGTCATCGAGAAAAACATAAAGGTAAGGTAAGGTTTACAAATAAATCAATCGATTTTCGATTTGACAGTATAAGGTATTTATACTTAGTATCCGTAACCTGGTATCCCATCAAAAACATTCTGTAAAAAACTAGCCAAGTCTCGATGGAGCTGCTTGTTTATCTCTAAAAAGTAATGAAATCTAGACAAAATCGTGTCAAGTTTAAAGTACCTTACTGCGATTTCTTTATTATTATACTTAATGTTGTGTGACTTGGCCGTTGAACATTCTTTATTCGTTATAGTAGGTACAAGTCAACAAAGAAACTTTGTAATCGCATGTATTTGTATAGGATTACAAACTTATGTGTGCAGTTGCAATATTTGGAGGTTTTTTAGGACTTGATAGGCTAAAAACTAACTATGTTTAAAATTTCAGCTCTCTGATTTTATGGGAAGTACTAGTTCTATTCTGATGATCATGAGTCAGTGAGTGTCTGTCGTAAATGCGAAACTTTGCTTTCGCTTAACTTCGGAACTAAATGACCTACAGACTTGAAATTTTGGATTTTAAGTATGTGATTATAGCTTACTGGATGACGAAAATTTCTGCGTTTTGGTCTTATCTAGAGGTTCTCAAATAGGGGCCTGAAAATGCGGCGAAATGGTTCCAGTAAAGGATGGTACGGCAGTGTTTGCTTCGCGCTCGACTTGGCGGGTCCACTGACGTGCCCCCAGATATGTACCATGCAACTCCGAGTACCTTTAGTAGCTAATGTAATGATAATGTATGTTACGTAGGTAATTAAATTAAATGAGATTGAATATAATATACAATATAATAAATACTTAGTACAAATACCTTATACTGTCAAATCGAAAATTGATTGGTTTATTTGTAAACCTTACTAACTGACGTGCCCGAAAAATTACCCTGGAGTAGAGATTAGAGATGCAGCGAATATTCGGCCACTATTCGGTATTCGGCCTATTCGGCCACATTTTGACTATTCGGCCGAAGCCGAATAATGGCATAGTATTCGGCCGAATACCGAATAGTAAATTAACACAAAGTCGAAGGAAAAAGAAGGATGAATAAATATTTTATGCCACACCTGGCCATAAAGTGGCTTTTTCCGCACGCTGCGCGTAAGGAAAAAGCCGCTTTCTGGCCAAGTGTAGACATAAAATGATGTACACAACACGGGAGATAGTAAAGAAAGCCCTCGATCGCATATTTACGTCCCTCGCTTGCAGCTCGGGCCGCAAACTTCTGCGATCTCGGCCTTTCTTTGTATTACCGCCCTAGTTGTGTAATGTACTATTACATTAATAATAACAAATTATAAACAGTAATCAATATTCAATATTAGGTTAATCATCTTTCACATCAATTTCAAACATATATAGAACAGTAGCATAAACAACGAATTAGAAATTAAACTACAAATGAAATTAAATTTTTCAATGGCGCATTTTTCTATCATAGGCTGCCTACGACGAGTAACAAGTTGCAACCTGTACAGAGATTCACGGCGCCGCTCACCCGGGCGTTCGAATTTACTTCATTTTAGGTAAAACCATTGGCCGAATATTCGGCCGCCGAATATTCGGCTATTCGGCCGTCGACTCCGCCGAATATTCGGTATTCGGTATTCGGCCAAATTACTATTCGCTGCATCTCTAGTAGAGATGCAGCGAATATTCGGCCACTATTCGGTATTCGGCCTATTCGGCCACATTTTGACTATTCGGCCGAAGCCGAATAATGGCATAATATTCGGCCGAATACCGAATAGTAAATTAACACAAAGTCGAAGGAAAAAGAAGGATGAATAAATATTTTATGCCACACCTGGCCATAAAGTGGCTTTTTCCGCACGCTGCGCGTAAGGAAAAAGCCGCTTTCTGGCCAAGTGTAGACATAAAATGATGTACACAACACGGGAGATAGTAAAGAAAGCCCTCGATCGCATATTTACGTCCCTCGCTTGCAGCTCGGGCCGCAAACTTCTGCGATCTCGGCCTTTCTTTGTATTACCGCCCTAGTTGTGTAATGTACTATTACATTAATAATAACAAATTATAAACAGTAATCAATATTCAATATTAGGTTAATCATCTTTCACATCAATTTCAAACATATATAGAACAGTAGCATAAACAACGAATTAGAAATTAAACTACAAATGAAATTAAATTTTTCAATGGCGCATTTTTCTATCATAGGCTGCCTACGACGAGTAACAAGTTGCAACCTGTACAGAGATTCACGGCGCCGCTCACCCGGGCGTTCGAATTTACTTCATTTTAGGTAAAACCATTGGCCGAATATTCGGCCGCCGAATATTCGGCTATTCGGCCGTCGACTCCGCCGAATATTCGGTATTCGGTATTCGGCCAAATTACTATTCGCTGCATCTCTAGTAGAGATGCAGCGAATATTCGGCCACTATTCGGTATTCGGCCTATTCGGCCACATTTTGACTATTCGGCCGAAGCCGAATAATGGCATAATATTCGGCCGAATACCGAATAGTAAATTAACACAAAGTCGAAGGAAAAAGAAGGATGAATAAATATTTTATGCCACACCTGGCCATAAAGTGGCTTTTTCCGCACGCTGCGCGTAAGGAAAAAGCCGCTTTCTGGCCAAGTGTAGACATAAAATGATGTACACAACACGGGAGATAGTAAAGAAAGCCCTCGATCGCATATTTACGTCCCTCGCTTGCAGCTCGGGCCGCAAACTTCTGCGATCTCGGCCTTTCTTTGTATTACCGCCCTAGTTGTGTAATGTACTATTACATTAATAATAACAAATTATAAACAGTAATCAATATTCAATATTAGGTTAATCATCTTTCACATCAATTTCAAACATATATAGAACAGTAGCATAAACAACGAATTAGAAATTAAACTACAAATGAAATTAAATTTTTCAATGGCGCATTTTTCTATCATAGGCTGCCTACGACGAGTAACAAGTTGCAACCTGTACAGAGATTCACGGCGCCGCTCACCCGGGCGTTCGAATTTACTTCATTTTAGGTAAAACCATTGGCCGAATATTCGGCCGCCGAATATTCGGCTATTCGGCCGTCGACTCCGCCGAATATTCGGTATTCGGTATTCGGCCAAATTACTATTCGCTGCATCTCTACCCTGGAGTGCGGTGTATGATAATACATACATACATATATCCATACATACATACATACATACATACATACATACATACATACATACATACGTACATACGTACATACATACATAGGTACATACATACATACATACACCTTAGGCCTTCATACACAGGGTTTCGCACACAGGCGCTGCCGGGTGTGGGCGCAGCCCTGAGCTTGCCTAATGCATTAGGCAAGGAAGAATAATAATTACGTCAAAATAAAATCGCGGAGTGAGACATGCCTGCTTCGGCTCGTTTCCTAAAACCACACTCGTGTATTGATGCCTCCCATAATACATAACTATTACCGTCGACTCCAAAACTTTATAGATCTATGCAAACAAAACGTTTCTCGATGGGCGTAGCCAAAACCGCATCTGAAGAAGCGTTGAAATGTGGACCTTATATCCAGTGACATAAGGTCCACATTTCAACGCTATGAAGGTGTAAAACTGAATGAGTATTCATTTGGACAGGCCAGTGGCTATTGCGGTGATCATACATTTAACACACTTAACTAAATATTTACACTTCTTATATTATAACTTTGATTTATATAAGTACGTATACAGTATTTTAGATTTTTAACACAAGGTTAAACAAATTTTTGCGATGTTTTCGATGCGCAAACGAGAAGTATAGGTCCGTCTAGCACGGCGCGTCAGCGCACACTGTCTATTTGTATCGGAGTAAACGAGAGCCTACTGTCACTGTTTCTGGGCAGCCGGGTCTTAGAAGATAATAATAAATAAAAATTCAAATAAAAAAAAGTGTGGACTATTTGTGAAATGTGACTCGTTAGCGGTTTAGGTATTAATATGTTGACTTCATGTTTTTATTTGCAGACCCATACGTTAAAAAAATAAAGACATAGAACCGTTTAATGATGATTTTAAGACCAATCTTTGCAATTTTTTTCTATCGAGCCGATTTCGTGAAATTATGTATCGCGTCCGTCCACGGTCTTCGAAATATGATGAATATTAACATATATTTTTTTTGATGTGCTAGAACAAATGGTTTTTCTTAAAAAACTGCATAAATAATATCAATTTCAACAAAAGTAGGTCTTGTCAGCCTCTTAAGAGTGAAAACTTGAAAAGATGACAGACAGAGTTACATTCGTCCAAACTACTTAAGAATGCGCAAGTCTGTCTGGCTGATGATGTGATTGATGATTTATGATTATAGTAGACCCTGTCCCATTGTAATGAGATTCTTAGATGGACATTTAAGACGTTCCCTGTCGCAGTGCCCCCAATGCGGGGTCATGAAGGTTTCTTTCAGGAGTCCGTGCTTCCGCTATGGGGTCACTTTCCCGTACTCATTGCACAGTTGGGACTTGTGAGGTTGTCCGATAGTTTTGTATGGGGACAGTGAACGTGTTAGGCATCGTCCTATCGAACAGCGAATACGCGATTATCGCGCGAACACGCGATTGCGACCATCAAGTAAGAATGGTCGCAATCGCGTGTTCGCGCGATAATCGCGTATTCGCTCTTCGATAGGACGATGCCTTAAGTGTCTTCTATTGCTATCGCACCATTAAAATGTTATCACCTCAAGATTGATTGTAATCTTTACATTACACTATTCAGGCAAACGTTTTTTTTATCCTGCCCACTGGCATGATTGAGATTGATGAATGACGCGCTAACGGGCCCGACAGTTTTATCGTTTTTATCTGTAATCAGTCGCGTTTAGGCGATTACGAGTGTCAGTAGTTGACTAGCTTTTTATCGATTTTATCGACAACTGTCGTGTTTTTTTGGTAGCCGCTTGCTTCGGGTGAAATTAATAAATAAAAGTCTTAGCGCGAGAAACCTGCCTGCGTGAGGGTCCCCTGTTGCCTCCCTCAGGCGCTTACTCAGCGCCCTGTGCAGGCCACGCGCACCCTGACCTAGGGGTTGCAATTGGTTATTTTTAGCATGGAAAGAAGTCGAGTTTTAACCGAAACCAAGTTTTTTGAGTTGCATTCCCTACTGACCCCACGGACCGAGTGTCTCGACGCCAAATGCTATCCGTGAATCATTATGTTTCGTTAAAAGAACTCAGGTTTATACTTAATGCAATGCCGTCCTAACTATATTATGTGACGTTCCGCGGGTAAAGGTACCTTATGGATATTGTATTGTCGTTGGCGTCGTATCCGACTCCGCTACTATAGGACATCAAGATAGAAGGACGCAAGCGACAATATCCATAAGTTACCTTTACCCGCGAAATGTCACTTATGTGTTCAGCTTATGAGAACCAGGGTGAGCTTGATGTGCGTTGTATATCTCACCCCCGAATACCGTGGCACTGAAATAAGATGTACGATAATATTATGAAAATTAGCTTTAAAAACGATTTCAAATGCGCTCAGACACTGGTTGAGCTAAGTTTGCACGTTGTGTATAAGGCACCTCTTATAAAGAAGGTGCAAACTTATCTTAACCAGGTAAGTGATTTGACTAGTTTGCTGTACCAAAATCGGTAGGCGCTCGTACAAGATTATTCATAATCTTGTTTGGAGCCAGTTAATTAATCACATCATGAATTAGGACTATCTCGGGAGTTATCTTTACATACTGAATAAATGAATGAATGAATAAATAAATTTATTTTAGACCTTGAGTCCATAGGTGTTAGTATTTCCAAACAAAACATAAACTAAACAACTAATGTTAGTATTACAGTAGATTATGTCAATCCATTTAATTAATAGATTCATAATTAAATAAGAAAATAACAATGGCTACATAATTAATTCAACTAACAATAAAAATATATTAAGGCATTTATATTTTAAAATGTACGATTAGGCGAAATTTTATAATAAATAACACAAGTATAGTCTATCCGGCTGCGTAAGAGTGAAAAGCCATAAAACTTGATTACAATAGCATGTTTAGTTCGAAAGGTGACAAGTCGTAATACGAACAAGTGAATTTCGACCTAAACACCGTTCTATTAAAGTTTAAAATCATTTTTATCTTTCAAATACAAAAGATATCTTCACACCTGCATAGGATTGTCAAAACTGTAATAAGTTAGTAAAATAATACAACATAAATAATTAAAATATATATTATACCTACATTAAAAATACATTATTGTAATTATTCACTGTCTTTGTCTGTAACTGTCATATATTATTCGACTTATAAGATCTCCTGTGAAGTTGTCAATTTTAGGGAACTTATTTGCTACTGCTTTGGTAATTCCTTCACTTGTACCGCCACATACGAGTTTGTTCACTGTTGCATATGGCACTTGAGTAAGTTCAGCAGTTTTTTTTAATGCTATGGGCCCTATTTCTCTAAAAAGTCCTTTGTACACATTTTTAACAATTTGCTTACTCTCGCTATTTAAACGAGTCCGAACAGTCGAGTACAGTCGGGTTCCTGTTTATCTAGCCACGGACGAAACATATTTTTTTGACAACACAAGTAGGTAAATGACGTATACACGTAACCACCACATAACCACTAAACCAGATTTAACGGAATACTAGTTGGAATAATTCTCGTAGTAATTCCCGATAAGTAGTTGCAACCCTACCCTCCAATGTTTTTTATTGCATTTGCATTTTTTGCGCTGTCATTTGATATTGTACCTTAGTACTAACTATTACGTTAGCTTTTTGTATACGTAAGAAATCACTTACGGTCTTTCTATAATAGATAACCAATTAGCTCATTTTTATGACTCTTTGCCCTTAAGCCGGCGGTCAGACTATACCTAAATTAGTAATCACTATAGTACATACAACTTGGGACAGATCGACAAAATTTCTTCGTTTTACGTCCACTTTTTGACATTTATTGAATTAATATTTTTAAAATAGATCAAAGATCAGTGAAATCATTTATTAAATTAAAAATTGGCATACTTATTTGGACTCAAATCGAATTTAATGTGTATTCGTACATGGTATTAAGCTGTTAAGGTACCCTGTGGTAAGAATACTTCTGATTCAGCGTAAGGTCAGACGGACCGTCAATACAAAAGTTATTATTCTAAAAATAATTTGTTTATATTCTTAACGAACTGGATTGGCATAACAGTAACTCTATCCTTATCAATTAAAATATAAAGTTACCTTTATGTCTCTTAGAGCAACAAGGTTTTAACTACCTTCAACTTCCTTCAAAGTTACACCTTTCTGATTATCAAGTTAACAAGTACAATCCCATACGTCATGTCAAAGCTTGAAAGGTTATTTCTCTCCCGTTTTTACTTAACTGTTTTTGTAGTTGTTGGAAAGGGAGAGAGATGTTGGTCGGTAAAGGCACTGACGATGGGATGCGCGTGCGATTGTTTTGGTGCGGCGTGAAGCATAAACAATGACTGGGTGGTCGGTGATAGCGGTCCTTTGAAACTGAAGCGATTTTGTTTTTATTGCTATGGACTGGCAAACGGGCAGACGGCCCACCTGATGGAAAGCGGTCACCGTCCGCCTATATACATTTGCAACACTAGATGCATTGCCAATGCGTTGCCGGTCTCGAAGAAATTTGATGACACCCTTTTTACAAAATCCCATATTGTAGCGCAGTGGGAAAATCTATATGTATAATATCCCACCAAAAACATTCTGTAAAAAACTAGCCAAGTCTCGATGGACCTGCTTGTATATCTCTAAAAAGTAATGAAATCTAGACAAAGTGGTGCCAAGTATAAGGTTCCTTACTGCGATTTCTTACATTACGTGTAAACAAAATTGACTTGTACCCTCTAACCTAACGCATAAAGAATGTTCAACGGCCAAGTCACACAACATTAACTATAATAATAAAGAAATCGCAGTAAGGAACCTTATACTTGGCACCACTTTGTCTAGATTTCATTACTTTTTAGAGATAAACAAGCAGCTCCATTGAGACTTGGCTAGTTTTTTACAGAATGTTTTTGGTGAGATTTCACTTCTTTTTTGTAGAAACGTGGGCATTTTGATTTATTTTATCTGGGGGCACGGCAGTGCCCCCGCCAAGTCGAGCGCGAAGCAAACACTGCCGTACCATCCTTTACTGGAACCATTTCGCCGCATTTTCAGGCCCCTATTTGAGAACCTCTGGATAAGACCAGAACGCAGAAATTTTCGTCATCTAGTAAGCTATAATCACATACTTAAAATCCAAAATTTCAAGTCTGTAGGTCATTTAGTTCCGAAGTTAAGCGAAAGCAAAGTTTCGCATTTATGACACTCACTCACTCATGATCATCAGAATATAACTAGTAGATAAACCCATAAACTCAGGGAGCTGAAATTTGGTACAGAGTTAGGGTTTAATGGCCACATAAAGGGAAAACTATAAAAACTAGGATAATCGAAGATCTGGAGTACCTGGTGACCCTGATTATAAAAAAAAACTACTCCTAAAAAGAAAAAAAACTGTGTCAAATAAGAAAATCTAATAAAATAAATCAATATGCCCACGTTTCTACAAAAAGAAGTGAAATCCCACCAAAAACATTCTGTAAAAAATTAGCCAAGTCTCGATGGAGCTGCTTGTTTATCTCTAAAAAGTAATGATATCTAGACAAAGTCGTGCCAAGTCTATGGTTCCTTACTGCGATTTCTTTATTATTATAGTTAATGTTGTGTGACTTGGCCGTTGAAGGGTACACAAGGGTACAAAACAAAATTGACTTGTACCCACTAACGTATAAAGAATGTTCGCGGAGGGGCTTCGCCAGCGACCAGAAAGAGCACGCGTTATGCGATAGAGTGAGACGGTCAAATCAGGTGCGTTCCGTCGGATCCAAACATCAGTTTTGTTAGAGAGAGACTTTTGTACGTAGTGCTATTACTTACTCTGTGCTTACGCAGACCCGTCTTTCCCAGTGGGCACTTTGGGCAAGTGCCCAGGGCCCCGCGATCGATATGGGTAGGGATCTAACAAAATAGTGTTGTGTCAAAGTCATAGGGGCCCCATTATCCTAATATGCCCAGGACCTCCAATAGGTTAAAGACAGCCCTGTGCTTACGGACGACATTTACCAACGACAGTCAACTGCAGACGTCGTCACGTATGGCCGGTTGAACGGTACGCTGCAGCTAGGGCGTGCAGAACCGGGAAATTTTAGTATGGCAGTACCGGGAATGGGCTAGACGACGAAAAAAAACTGTTTAGTCCGTCAGTTAGATTAAATTATTAAAAAACATTGTACACGTATTTTGGTTTCGAGTGACGTCACTCCTAGGTACAATTTTCACCTAGGAGTGACGTCACAAGCCCCCACTCCAGAAGTTTGATGATCTAGATTTGTTAGACAGCTTGTCGATTTTTAATATTTTGATAAACCAAAAAATACGTGTCCCATATTTTTGCATAATCTAACTGACGGACTAAATAGAATTATATAGTTTTAACCCAGTCGTCATCCCTATTCCCGGTTCTGTCATACAAAAAATTCCCGGTTCTGCACGCCCTAGCTGCGACAGCTGCTGTTAGCTCGACGGCAATCGGCATCCGACGACATACGTCGTTGGAAGGGCCGCGCCGACCCCCCTCAGCGCCTGTGTGCGAAACCTATGAAGCACCTCTTTATTGTTGTCGTGTTTCGACTTTCGGCGCTCCCATCGCCTTGGCGCCTGTGTGGTGTGCGCTGCACACTTCGCACACAGGGGCAGCGCGGCCCTGGTCGTTGGGTTTACACACGGCAGTAGCCTCTCTGTCGGGGTAAGACCCAAACTCGAAAGGGAATAAATCAGATATGAGCCAAATGCAAAGAGGCGTAAGACTTGCGCTCTTTTGTACCTCGTTTAAATCTGAGTTTTATTTTACCTTTCTTACCAGAGGCACTGTTATCGTCAGGGTCGAGGATAGTGCAATACCGCGTAAGTAGCAGATAAGGTTCATTTTCAAGCAAATTTGTTAGCAATTGAAACCTTATCTACATATGCTACTTACGCGGTATTGCACTATCCCCGACGATATGTACAATAAGTAGGTTGCACTCGTTTATAGCTTCAGTTACATCATAAAACATAGGTAACAATAGGTGCTGTATCTAACCTACCACAGCTTGGGCACAGAATAAGAATTAGTATTACGGTTTTAGGGTTCCGTACCAAAATGGTAAAAAAGGAACCCTTATGGTGCGACTCTGTCTGTCTGTCCGTCTGTCCGTCATCACAGCAAGATATTTCAGGATCTACTGATGCTATCGACTTGAAATTTGGAAGTAATTCTAAATTCTAAAAATTGAAAGTAGGGCTATTATATCGAGTGCGGTATCAAATAAAAGGGCTTGATTTGTAGATTAAAATTCCGTTTTTTTTTCTTAAATAAGTAGTTTTTGATTTTTGACGAAAAACGTCAAAAAAATACCATTCCCCCCTATTGTCTTCGAAGTTACTGAACAGAAAAGTCTGTAACCTGTACCAATTATTATAAGTAAAATTATTATTGTTATAAGTAAAACCTCAATCACTTATTTTTCTATCAAATTGTGGAAGCTAAATTGTAAAGTTTCTAAAGTTAAACAAAAAAATTGGTTAAAATTTGGAAGCAAATTATGGCAACTTATTATTCTTGGTCAATATTGGTAATATCTTGATATATATACAGGACAGAAAATATGGAATCACACTTATGGTGTTACATGAGTTATATGATATGGCAGATGCTATAGATACAGAAAGTTATGAAACATATATGTTTTATTGTTATTGCTCTGTAACAAATGGGTGTAATATCTCTGACCGCCAAGATCCACCGGTTTGCCGACGTGTTCTATACACACTTGCTCTAAATGTGCAACATTTGTCATACAAATAGCAGACATTTGTAATACTTAGTTAACAAAATTCTTAACACTGCTAGACGACCCATATACTGCTGGTTTAAACAACGTGCATTATTTTTTTAGGAATTCTTACGAGATTTTTGGGTCCATCAAATTTTTGTTCTTTTTAATTGACAACATTTCATATTTTCAAAAGATCTTAATTCGAAAATCATTTGGGTAAAACTGTATTTTATGCTCAAAAAAATATTTTTGGATTTTTTTTCCCATTCATTTTGGAAAAAATCGTCAATTAGTGTGAACCGGAAGTGTGACGTCATTTTCCCTGCATTATCGAGAGAGACCTTAGTGCTCAAACGATTAAAAAGTGTATGGTATCCGGTTGTCATTTTCTGACATACTTGCCGTCTGACGTTTATTTGTTTTGAAAATTGTTACAACTGCTTAGCGGCTTTAGAAGTTTAATTTTCTTACCGTTGGTTCATTTGCACGTTTTCGAAGACCTTAAAAGACTTGGCACTTTCCCACTGGACTCCGATAACGCATTCAAACATTATTAACTTGGCATTCTTTTACCGGACACCGATTTTTTTCATATAATGAAGACATCAGAAGGTTTTTCTCAGGCTGATAGCACGAATCTGCCGCGTGTTGAAATTATGATGATGGAGTACACATAGGCAAGTGATAAATATAATCCAGCCCAAATAAGAGGAGCAAAAGCATCGTTGTCTTCCCGAACTACCTATGTTGACAACGCTGTAACGCCTGACAGTTATTTTTTTAATCGTAATTGTCGCTCTGGATTCTAGTTTTTTTAAATCGTAATTGTCGCTCTGGATTCTAGTTGGGAAAGTGACGTCATTTTCTACATACGCCCTTTTAGAATGAGCTACTTTTCAAACTGCTATTTTTAATTGAAAAATTGAGTTAAAACGAAAAAGAAAAAATACGGGTAGCTTAAAAATCCACCTATTTTCTATCCAGCTCATAAAATGAAGGAGTAGAAAATTTGAAATATTGTCAATTCTGTTCGCTTGTCCAAGAGACAACAGTGGCAGTTTCTTAAAAAAACTGTTATAGGTACTATACGCTACTAATGTACACAACACAAGAGATAGTCCATAAAATAATGGGCTTAAATAACTATAACAAAAATGTAGGTTTGATGAATTTTAACTCTAGGAAACTTATAGAAAATCATGTTTTTAAATAGTTGTCCAGGGGACGTAACTATTTCTATATAAGGTATATCATAAACTTATACAGGGTGACTTCGAATTGGTAATACAAACTGAATGTTTTACATACATATCCCCTAAACTTAGCCCCTCAATTAAGTGTTATACTTTTAAAATAATCAGAAGTATGTTTTTTTTAATTATTAATTTATCCCATTTTTGTTGGCTTAACATGGTTATCCTACCATAATAATAAACAAAGAGGTTTAAAGATTTTCAAATGAACACTTTCCTCTTTGGTTATCCGTCACATGCCGCAACATTTATGAAGAAAACGTGTTTTGATTAGTAACTGTCAGTTGTCAAAGAAAATAAGGTGCTAAGGTATGACTGACACTTAGGTATTTAATGGTTCGGGTTAAAATAAAAGTTATTTTTTTCAAATCTAAAAAAAAAAAAAAATTAATGGAGTGTAACTACACTTTAGGACTTTAATTATTTGTTTTGTTAGAAAATTAGCAATAATTAAATACAGCAAATTTTAACATAGGGGTTAATGTGTTACACTACATGGCATTAACTGAGCCATAATCAAGTGTTTTGTATTACCAATTTGAAGTCGCCCTGTATATAGCAATTCCAATTTTAAACCATCTTGAACTGAAATATTTCAGTCTCTTTCTTTGAGGTCACTTTCGTAAGATTTAGAAGAGGATAGATATATATATCGAATATCGATGGTCTAGTTCACACTCGTACTAATTACGAGAAAAAAAGTTTCGTAATTAGCACGTTAGTATACAATACACAAGTATTTAATTTTATGTACAGCTTGTCCTAGAGGAAGTTTAGGAGAACCAACTAGGCCAGTGGTGGGCGAAGTACGGCCCGCGGGCCATCTCCGGCCCGCGGGAGGGTTTAATCCGGCCCGCCGGCGGTCCTTCGAATTATAGTAGTACTTATATGGCCCCTGATAAAACAAAATTTTTGCTATAGTTCTGGCCCTCCTCTGAAATTTCTTATATTTCGTGGCCTGCCATGAAAAATCTTTGCCCACCACTGAACTAGGCAAATATAGGTAACCCTAGGCGTAGTAGGCGATTACGACTTACGACTACATTACATTTTGTTTTTCGTATGTATCTGTGTAATATGTTTATATATGTGTGTGTTATTTATTTTATTATGTATTATTTCAACAGGGCGTGCATAGTGGCCTCAAAAAAGTTGGTCAGGCGATGCTGTCCATCTCAATGGCTCTCGATGAAAAAAAGAAAGTCAGTAGCTCGTGTTGACTGTCATGTCATGTCACTTTGATCTGTTTTGTCATCACTGCATATATCGTTGTCATTACTATGTACAATAAGTCATTTGTCATGATCATGCATCATCATCGATATTGTTAAACAGTTTTTTTAGTTTGACCCCGTACTTATATTGTTTGTTTGTTTGAACCAAATCTGGCGACAGCTTTTTCAACTATTTATACTGAACTGATTCTCATGAAACTGTGCACGTACGTTGAATTCCCGTGTCAATACAAAGTTATGATCATTTTGACTTGGTTGAGTGTTTGATGACGGAGCTAGGAGTTAGTCAGCGGAACAGCTAATGATTAAAGATAAAACTATTTAACTTTACCTAAGACTAAGACACCATGACTAGTTAAAATTTTATCAAATCGTTAAAAAGATTAGTCACAAATTAACAATTGAAAATTTAAAAGGAAACTAGTAATTCTCGATGCTTTTCCTTCACCAAAATTCTAATGAAAAGTTATTCATATCATATTACAGGTTACATGAAATTCCTCATAAGTAAAATAAGAACATTTTATGATTGTAAGTTATGTCCGTAAGCTTCATATTCTCACATATATAGTGAAAGCATGCGAGCGTAAACATTTGCATTTTTATTAGACATTCAAAAACATCCCAGAATGCCGAATGAAGGCTTCAGCGAAACTTCCTCCGAAATATTATGTTCTTCACTGTTTTTGTAAAATGTTCATCGCATTAATAATGTTGCCGGCCCAGTGACGGTAATTTTCCGCACAAAGGCTGCATGGAAAATTATTACCGTGTACACGTACAGACATTCTCATTTTTGAGCTCACAGTCACTCCCATGGACGTAGTAGGTGAAGTAGGATTCTCCATATTTGTCACAAGTAATTAACAGGTTTACTACCTCAATATGCACCTTTTTGTCGAAAACTGTGGAGTTCTATTGTGAATAATTATTCACAATAGAACACCAGTAAGTAACTTTAAGTCAAAAATTAAAAAAGATATGGTCAAACTGCTAAAGAAAAGGTGAAATGGTTGCCTTGATTTTTTATTAATGATTACAAATAACATTTTTTAAAGTTGCTTCTGGAGGTAAGAGTCTTGTTTATTATTATTAGTCAGGATAAAATAAATGAAAAATCATTCGTCACTCACACACTTATGTACATATTTGTCAGAACGTGACGGGTGTTTTATCATTTATCTATCGCGCGATTCACGCGGCAAACCCTAACATCATACTCCTGCTGGAGAATCATCAATCATCCATTGGAGAATCATGATCATAACCGTGTACAGACAAACACGCATGTACCGTGGAAGAATGATGTACATAATGTGGTGGATTGTCACTTCCATGGCAGGCATGCGAATGGTTTTAGTGTGGAAAATGGCGAAGCGTTTTTTTTCTTTTATTTGTGGTTTTATGTTGTTTTTATAATTTGATTGTTTACATGTATACCAGTGGTTGTAAAATAATATCGTCAATCGTTTTCTTTTAATGACAGAGTTAAGTATTCTTGAAGAAAATAATTTGATATGGAATCATTGTGTTATCTTCGATTGGAAATTTGGAATTAGAAAATTTACTGTGTAATAAGAAAAAAAAAAACATCATCATCATCGTATCCTGGACGATTATAAGGGTAAGGTTATATTATAATTTAAGGGTAAGATTATATTATGATTGAAATACATAATAATCCTATTGAAGTTAAAATAAATGACTATATACTTCCTTGTACCTTGATGACATCAAATTATTACTTTCTAACAAGTAATACGGTTTCGTAAATTAAATTTCACACAAACTGTACGGCTAGCTATATCCAAGGCCGCATATTCGTTACCTACGTGTTAACTCTCGGTTTGTCACCAAAAGACAATATTTTAGCACGTCCAGTGACAAATGTCGCAGGCGCAACAAATTTGCTTAAACGGTCATTACATTAGTGAGGAAACTCCTAGAAGGATATTAAGGCCCGGTAGGACCTGGCTCGCATTTCACATACAACTAGGGTCGGGTGGAATGCAGATTATTGCAGATTATCTTCGATTTCTAACATAAAAGTATACGCTATCAACCCAAACATGAGAGGATGCCCTGCATGACTGTGAAATCACGATTGTCAGGTATTAATTTTGTCAGAAAAGGTAATGAACAAAATGAAAAAAATTAAAAAAATACTTTATTTTATAGTGTTTTCGCGCTACTTTTCTATCGAGGGAAGTGTTCGCTATCGTGTTCTAAGTGAGAGGAAGCCTTAGATACAGTTCTGAATATTATTATATATGTTTTACAGTGACCTACGAGTCAAATAAGTGCTATAAAAATGATTTGGAAACTAGGCTTCCGCGCCCGATTCTCGTCTTACCTCGCCTTAACTATTATTGTTCGTTTTGTTTTTTGTTGATGAAACGCCGTAGATTTAACTCTTTGTCAAAGAGTTTGGCATCGGCAGTAGGGAATGTAATCTCGAACCGATTTTCGATATTCAATCTCGTCTGCTGGAAATCTCAGTCGAGATCTCGATTAATATTTTCGAGATCTCGAACGAGATTGAAGGATTGATGTGTGTGAACTATTTAGTGCTGATTAGTGTTTTTGAGGCTAGCATACAACTGCCGACTCACTGTGGTGCTAATTTTATTAGCGTGGAAGCCCAGCGGGCTGTCTCTGCTGCTGGCCTTTTAGCAACAAATATTAGATGCCACATGACCGACAACACCTTAAGCATCCTATGTTTTCTTAGAAACCATATTCAAAATATGAAATAAATTGTAGTGAAAGTAAAATTTACGAGGAATGTGCTGATTTTTCACATCGTACATGATACAGTTTTACGTGTGACTTACGTGCAGATTGCAAACTAGTATGTTTTTTTAATGAACGTTTTTTTGTTTAATTTTCAATTAATGCGTTGTTTTATTTTGCAAATATAACAGCACGTACACTGAATAATTAGAATATAGTGAAATCTTAGACAATTTTGATTAATATTTTAACTAATTTTTAATTATTTTGCCAAATCTCGATCTCGTCGAGACAGTATGACGATCGAGATCTCGAATCAGATTTATCGGTTCGAGATTACAATCCCTAATCGGCAGGGTATTATGGTATTTGATACTAATCCTGGGCAGCCCGCACCGGACCACCGGACTCATCGGACCTTTCTTTCATCGATCTTTCTTGCATCGGTCTGCTGATGATAATGTTTCATTTGATAATGATATAAATTAAAACACTTTTTTTAAAGGAAAGTTATGATAACAAGACGTACTAGTCGAAATTCGACGACATTAGGGAGGGAGAAAGTTTCTTTAAACTATAGCCTTGTGTTTATTTGCTCACTCATTCATTCACTTTTTTTGCAATGAGTACTTCATGTAGCTGTGTATGTAATCATTCACCTCAACTCTCGTAGAACTACCTATATCAGGCATTTGACTACCTTATTCTACAGGTCTTAACGAAAATATACGCCAAATCTGCACCGGCTTGCTCAAGGATATCTTTTACGCCACGCCACTGCAAAATACTATGGAGTTCGTACCTAATCATTTTGGGGTTAAAATGCTTTAGTATGCCGTGGCCTTTAGTTGGCTATAAAATGTGTATATCTGTATATGTTATAGCCAACTAAAAGGCACGGTTTATTTTTTATGATATTAGTAAGCCATAACTCTCACTACTTTAACTTATAAAACGGAACTGTAAATAGTTTTCGAGTGTATTTTTGTACACACGCCAAAAAGCTGTTTAAATGCAAAACGAGTAATATTTTCAGAATATTTTTCATTCTTATTTCACGAGAAACCACAACACATCGCATTTAAGTATTCATTTAATTTACACCTACGGAGTTGCGGATTGCAATTTGCAACAAATAATGTTTGAACTCTAAAATGTTAATAGTTCCTTATGTGTCTGTTATATAATGAAAGTCATTACAATACAAGTATGGGTTTTTCATTATAACATCACACGAGTGTTAGAGAGAAGAAAGAAGTTCTAACAACACAGTTTATCTTTATGCTGGTTGTAGTGTGCGGTATTTGAACGCATTATAAAGGGTTTATGATATAAGTGTAGATATAGTACATTACACAACTAGGGTGGTAATACAAAGAAAGGCCGAGATCGCAGAAGTTTGCGGCCCGAGCTGTAAGCGAGGGACGTAAATATGCGATCGAGGGCTTTAGGATTACCTCCCTTATTGTGTACATCATTTTATGTCTACCCTTGGCCAGAAAGTGCCTTTTTCCGTACGCGCAGCGTGCGGAAAAAGTCACTTTATGGCCAGGTGTGGCATAAAATTAAAACAAAACAGCCATTTCTTACCATAGTCACAACAACCGCATCGTAATCAACTTAGTAATTTCTCGAAGAGACAATGCATACTCGGAATGACATAGACGGTGCAACTGATGACTTTTGTTTACCTACTTACTTACAGTATTGTGCAAAATAAAGCATAATCACTATCTACTGAGATCGCCACTTACTGTTAAGTAGTAGCTAGTAGTAGTAGTAGTAGTAGTTGTAGGCATGCAGTACCGGGATATTTTTGTGTGGCAATACCGGGAATTCCCGGTTCGCTGCTCCTATATACATTTCCCGGTTCTGCACGCCCTGTTGTCGCAACTAAACCCATTTCATGTAAAAATAAAACTCTGGTATCTATCTGGTACCTCTGGGACTGGGTTTTGGGTTTGGGTATCCTTGTAAAAGTCGGTCACTATGAATTATCACAATACATTCTAACGCATAGGACTGTACATTTCATTGTGCAGACACTTAGGTGTGAATTTCGTGGGTGACATCTTAAGTGTCAGTTATGTGTTACACGCCGTGGCTATCAGTTAACTAAATAAGAGACAAACGCTCCGTAGCGTTTCTATTTCTACAATTGTTAACGCGCTATAAATATCAATTAGTGTTTATAGTGAATGCTAAAATTAGACTAGGTTAACATAAAAACTTAGGCATGAATACGAAAAATTTATAAGTCATAGTCATCTTTGTGAATCGACATTCACTTTGCTTCATATTATGGACTAGATTTTTAGACTTGAATTGTGACTTTTATCGCAGTGATATAAAGTGTGACACCGTCGCGTAGCATTAGGAGATCCCAGTATCTATTACAACGGTCATTGTATGTATGAAGGTGAAACTCAGTAACATTATTTAGTAACTTTTTTGCCCCCGCCGCATAACATTGGAAGATTCTACTAAACCCTTTAGAGACGTACGCATGAAAGTGAACGCAGTAACTTCAATATGAGGTTTTGTCAGTCACAAAGTGTGTCACTGCATTGGAAGTGTAATTTTTAGGGTTACACAGTAGTTTTACGTGTTGGTAGCTACTTACGTATCTACTTTTAATATCATCACCATCGTCTCAGAAGTTTTTGTTGTGTGAAGTGTCAATTCGCTGCGCTGCATATTTCTTTAGTTTAACGTGTAGACGTATCCTTATGTCCTTACCATGTCACAAAAATCATACAGTGGCAGTGTTAAGTGTCACGGATCGGTGGTGGATGTGTCGACGTGTCACGGGTCTGTGTCCAGCGTGTCGACGGTGTGTCGAGCCCGCGTGTCGAAACGGACGTTTATGCAGCGTGTGTCGGAGGCGCTGCCGCATCTGCATAAGGTTAGCACTAAATTAATAATAATTTTCTACAATAATAATCGTAAGTTACCGCTTTAGCTTAGTTGGTAGTGACCCTGTCTACGAAGCAGGAGGTCCTGGGTTCGAATCCCGGTAACGGCATTTATTTGTGGGATGAGCCCGAATATTTCGCTCCTTGAAAATCATAACGTCACTATCCAAAAAATGACGTTTTTGAGTTAACAACGCCATCTAAATCACGTGATTGTAAGAAACGCCATATAAAGACACCTATTGCTCTAGCTCTATTTAAAACGGCAGGGGGCGCTAGTGTCATTACGGCGAATAGTGGAAATTGACGCGCGCCTTTTTGGAACAGTGTCACTATCATTAGAAATACAGTGAAATTCAGTGGATTTTGTGAAGAAGGTTGTCATTTTCTGGTTAATGACGGTATTCTGTGATATTAAATGGAAAGTACTAACATTTTTCAATGGAATACAGTATTTACTCGTAATACGTCAGTTCGAACTTTTAATGTAGTATCAATATCAAGACTCAATTTAAAGCAATAGTGTAATTTTCGCTTTAATGACACTTTTCCTCTTGCAATTTTTAATGTTATACTTTGTGTTAAGACTGTTAAAATGACAGTATATCAATAATGACCGTTTTATTTTGAATTTCAAGTCTTGATGCAGGCTAATAATAAAGATGTACTGTATTTTTAGTACTTTAAATGACATTGTGGTTTTAATAACTAAAATGATTTTTAGCATTTTTAAGCGTCATTTTCGATGTAGTGTCAATTTTGCCAGCTCAAATTACTATAAATTCACTCGTTTTGTCAATTGAAAAATGCTGTTTTATGTTTAAAGCCGTTATAACTGCTAGAAGCTGCTTCCAACATTACTGTTGTTTGATTATTTTGTGACTTCTTGATTAATGTCACGGTGTGTAATGAATAAAATTATTAACTGTTTGTGAGACTGATAGTCATTTGCGTTAATAAATGTTATTTAACAAGTTTTCTTTAAGAGTTTTTATACAAAAACATGGATTTTTCTTCCAAATAACCAGATATAGTGTCATTGTTCCTTAAACTTAATTAAAGTTTAGGAAATCACACGCTTGAAAAGTGACATTAAGCAAAAATTAATGGAAAAGTGACATTATTATTTTATTTAAATTCAATTATCAGATAAGTAAAACATAAAAGACGGAATCTACTCTTATTGGTAAAAAGCATAGTCACGTATTTTACAAAACACAGTATAAAAATGATACTTTTATTACAAATAAAGTAGTTTTAGACGTTTTAATTTTTCGAAAACTTTGAAGCCTCGTACCCAAAAATCGTGTTTTTCGTTTAATGACGTTATGATTTTCAAGGAGCGATTTGTTCCTGAGTCATGGATGTTTTCTATGTATTTAAGTATTTGTATCTATTAAATATATCGTCGTCTAGTACCCATTACACAAGCCTTATTGATCTTAGCCAGCCAACTGTACTTTTTTTCAAAACTAATCAAATTACCCCACGCCAAATTACACGGCGAATTTGTCTTGTATAATTTTGGTGATCCTACCATCCAGCTTCAGCATCAGATCAGCTTCATTTAAGCTAAGCACGCAGCGTGCGGAAAAAGCCACTTTATGGCCAGGTGTGGCATAAAAAAAGTTACGGGGCTTCCTTCACTCTTAAAGTTCCGGGAAACTGCTAGTAATAGAATAAAAGACAATAGTACGGGATCCATTCAATAAGTGCTCTTTGTCATTCGCTCCAGTACCGTCCATTCGTCGATTCCAGTTCTTTGTGAGCACGATGATGGAAGTGAGGTCACTTTCATTACGCCAAGTGCTGCGTAGGGTTACTGCTCTGCTGATAAACTATCCATAACGTTAGGTTACTTGGGCCCGTAGCAGGCCCGTAGTAATAAATCGTACTGAATTCTTACAGTGTGTTGTAAAAGGTCTGAGACGTTTGACACGCTCGCATATTTAAAGCTATATGACCGAAGTATCTACTACTCCTGAAGAAAAAGTTAAATCTGCTCCGGCTTTACTAAGAATATATTTGACGCCACGCCACTGAACGGGGCACGTAGCTCCCCCCCCCCCCTCTCACAGACGGCTGTGGAGATTGAATTTTTTTAAAGTGTCCGAGTTCTAGCAAAATACGTCATTGCAAATTGAACCTTCTAACTTTGACAATAAAACTGCTATTTGAATGCATTTTTATCTTGTTTCAACTCGGACACCTTAAAAAATTTCAACTATTTATAATACGGCACCCCAAGCTAACGGTTACTGCTTTAAAAAATAACAAAGTTGCTTATAATAATAAAACCACCGATGAGATCCAAGTTGTGAAATTTCTATATGGAAATATCTCAGAAATTTTCATTTAGTACAATGAAAACATGTCAAGTCAAGACCTGACTAGATTACAAGCCTTATTTTGACTGCCTGTCTAATGAATTATCTGATAAATCATGTTATTAATAGCAATCATGTTTTCTGGGAGTTGGGAAGAAGGTTGCGATGGAAAATGAAATTTTCTATGAAAAACGTTTGGAAAAGATATTAGTCATAGTCATAGTTATTTATTGCAACCATAGTTTTGTACAGATCTTAATAACTAGGTACATTGAGTCTCATATGGGCCCCGGTAGGGCATAGCAATGTCATATAAAATATAAAGGAATACTTAAAAGCTACGTATCACATAATAGAATATTAGGAATTAGTATCATTAATTAACTATAGTTTAAAATATATTATAAGTATTAACATCATCGGATAAAATTACACTTCGAACACGTCAACAACACACAGTAAAAATTAGTGATATTTTATATGTCAAGTTTTGTCATCAAAGAATTCGTGGACTGTGTAATACGCTTTTTGAATGAGTAGCTTTTTCAGCTTGAATTTAAATAAATGATCTTTTTCCTCAGCTTTTATAGTGTTAGGGATTTTGTTGTAGATTTTTATAAATCTAACATACGGGCTATTCTTGTGTATCACTAAGTTAGATTTTGGTAAGCAAAGTCTGTTTTCATGGCGGGTAACAATTCTACGATTTGGGGCATCTTTAATTTTGTGGAAAAGGTGCATGCATGCATTATTTAGAGTTTCGGACTTTTCACGAAAAAAATGGAACCCTTATAAAATCACTTTGTTGTCCGTCTGTCTGCGTGGCTGTCAGTTTTTCAAGACCCTTTATCTCTGGAACGCGAGGAGGTATCGAGTTGAAATTTAAACCATATACTCAGGTCTAGAGTCCCTTGAAGCTGTGGAAAAATCAAACTTTAACGTTAACGTGAAAAATGATACGTCCGTTTATGATGCAAAAAACGTAAATATCGACACTCATAAGGAAATTCAAAGGGAAGGTACTTACCGTTGACTTAGAACTATGAAATTTGGCACGTAATACCGTCTTATACTACAAGTATAGGGAAAAATCTGAAAACTATACATTTTTAATTAAATCATAAAAAAATAACTTTACTAAGGGAATCAAAATTTATAGGGTTAAAAATTAAAATATATGCCTCCTATTATAGTTCACGGGATTAAAGATTGTACGATCCACTTAAAGGAAACAATACTGTTGTGTGGTTTTGTACCTCATTATCGTCCGTCATAAAAGAGAAGCGTGCTTCACAGATAAAGACTTCGTGCATTGTCATTTTAGTGGATTATCAACTCTAAGGCCTTTGCCAAGAGTTAAAATTGCTTTAATAGAAATGTAACTTTAGACGTATTATGCACTTCACTTCACATCCCTGGCATTTACCTGACTACCTGAGATCCGAACAAAGCGAAGGCAGCTGGAACGCCATTATTCTATTAATGCAGTTGTGAACTATGGTCCATGGAGATAGAGTTGATAATCAATTGAACTTTAAAGGTGGTTGTAACGACTTATTACAATAACGTCATCTTGGTGTTTTTGCGGTTTACAAACAATCGCTTTGTTTCCTTTAAGTGGATCGTACAATCTGTAATCCCGTGAACTATACCTACAAATTTGTACGGAACCCTCGGTGGGCGAGTCCAACTCGCACTTGTCCGGTTTTTAATGGACTGGCTATGTAGACTTAATTTTGAGCACACACATGACTGCAATAATGGTATTTTCTTTTATAGATCGCCAGCCCTGCCCGTTCAGTGCCGATAGCGCTCGAAGCGGCAATTTTTATCGATATCGATACCCATAAATACGGGTTTTTGTAAACTGAAAGGTTTTTTATTGCTGGCACTGCAATATGTTGTGAAATGTTGAGCATTTTATAATCTTTCAAATTGTAGTAATGTATTACTTTTCGATACATTGGTTGAGTATAGTCACCGATATGATGAAATGGGGCACGTATTCTGACTAGGGAATGCAATAACCGGCCAAATTTTTTAACCGGTTATTAACCGATGTGATGCCGAAAAAACCGGTTAACCGGTTAAAAACCGGTTAATTTATTTTCATCCATTTTTGTCGTTTTTGTGAGTGTATGATATTAAGAACTACTTTTAAATATTGCTTAGTCGATTATTAAACAAAATCAACTTAAATAACAAACAATAATAATGGGAACTTTACTGACAGTATATCGTGATAATTTGGCCAGACGGAAAATAAAAAGTAAGGCCTGTTTTGAAACGGATTCACTACCTCGATTTACAATATGAAATGAACATGATGTTTTTTTTATTAGTTTTTTAATACGGATAAATTACACCACATTTTTGTGTTACATACTCGTAAAATCGAAGAAATCAAAATACATTGAAAAATTAAATGGCGCTTTCCTATGGTCCTGACCAGGAATCTAACCTAGTGCCCCTACCGTGCCCCTAGTGTACCTAGTGTCTTCGACCACCAGGGCACCCAGCAAGTGCCTTAAATTTTGCCATCTAGTTTGACTTTTGTATAATTCTGGTTTAATAGGTTTTTTTTTTACTTAACACCGTCTATTCTCGCTCGATCGTCAAAGCTGTAAAGTATTTGCATCGAGGTGGGTACATGTGTAACACGTATTCTCATAGATGGCGACTCCCTTGGCCACAGAACCCAATACTGTTCAATATGTCAATACTGCTAGACTTCGTTGGATCAAGTCTTTAAGTTCGATTTTCTCTTGATCTTTATCATCGTGGCTCAACCCCAACTACGGTCAAATCAATGCTGGAAAAGCGTATTATTTAACTAAAACTGTTAGCCATTTTTTGTTAGCTTTTACCCGTAGCTTCACCTGCGTTATTCCCGTTATTATATCAAGGGAAATCCTTACCAGGATATAAAGTATCCTTATCCAGGACTTAGTCTACTTCCATGCCAAATTTCATCTCAATCCATTCAGTTGATACTGCGTTATTAAGTAAGAAACATCCGAACATCTAAACCTCCAAATATTACGTATTGACGTAATATTGCTTTATCGAATGGTAACCAACACTCGGTTGCGAACATCACTTTGCTAAAGTACCTGCTACACCATATATTTGCAGACACTGACACTTCTACATTCCCATCATATTATAGACAAAGTGAAGAAATTTTCTTTCAGAAATGGTATAAGTAATATAGGTTAACAGGTTGCGTAAGGAATCTGTTTTACGCAGGTTTTGCCACAAAGTATCAAGTTTTTGTAAAAATCATTTGTGACTCTGGTGTTTCCTATGGTGGTGTTTATAAATTTATTATATATTATTTATTATATAAAAAAAACTCTTAATTTGGCGAACCCGTTACGAATCAGACGTTAAGACCTAAAAGGGATACAAGAAAAAGATGTAGACTATGAACTATAATTGATTGAATCAGGCTGAATTGACTGTTGATTATAGAAAACTCCACTTACTAATAAAAAAAAACTACAGGTAAGAAGAAAAAACATAAAGGAAAAAGTAAGATGATGAGAGTTTGTTAATTAATACAAGTAATGTGTGTAAATTAGTGTGTAATGTTCAAATCGCTTCAATCTGCAGAAAAACTTAAAGGAACATAGTAAAAGTACCAATGTGATTGATTTTTAAAGGTTTCTGAACTCGCAGAGTAAAACAAATGAGTAATCGGAAAGGAATACGGTAAAATTACAGAATTTTTGTCAACTTACTACAGTTTTTTATATTTCGGTTAAAAACCGGTTTCTGGGCTCGATAACCGGTTATTAACCGTTGCCAAATACAGACGGTTAACCGGTTTTTCGGTTAACCGGTTAACCGGTTTGCATTCCCTAATTCTGACATGACCTAATTGATATAGAGTGGTGTCGTGTCAGATATTAAGTACAAGTTTTTTTACCCGACTGCGGTGAAGCCCAAAGGAGGGTAATGTGTTTGACCTGTATGTATGTATGTCCGTTCCTGTGTCTGCTCGTAACTACTCAACGGCACAACCGATTTTGATAAATGATACATCATTGGATTCGTCTTGATGGCGCGAGTCACTGGGTATGAAGTTCGTTAAAATAAACAAAATGGCGGATTTTATGCACTTTTAAAGTGCACCGCGGTCGGGTTTTTTTTAGTAAAAATATTTAGTTATTTGTTTTGGTTTGTATTTTTATTAGGTACCAGTGGCGTGGCGTCCATAGAACCCGATTCCCACCGGCTTGCCTATTTTAAAGCATATGACCGGAGTGTCTACTACTCCTGAAGAGAAAGTAATCCAAATCTGCTCCGGCTTTACTAAGAATATATTTGACGCCACGCCACTGTTAGGTACCTACTAATGCCAAAGTATAAAGATTAACAAGTAGTCCAACTCCGGCCACTTAGGAACGCGCTACTCGTATTGTATAGTGCGATCCTTACAGGAACATTCTTACGCGTTCTTATTTCTTTGCTTGTAGTGCTTTCGTACACGGCGCGTATACATTTAACCGCGCGATGTACCTTTTGTAAGAAGAAAAATTACTGCTATTATACTGCTGTTATACTGTGCTAATGCACTTTGAGGAATTAAAACAATCTCCTAGATCTCATCATCAGATCCTGACCTGGTGACAATAGGGGTTCCTGGGAGGTATACCTTTTAAAAAAAGAAAATATTTTTTTGTATCGGTTCAGCCGTTTTCTAGTAATCGGGCAACAATACAATACAATCATACTTTGTTGCACAACAAAAGAAAAATTCCAATGCAAACTTTTATAAAAACCGCAACATACTTTAATAAAGAAGGATTTCAAACTGTGAATCTCGTGCTTTCTTGGAGTCTGTTAAAATATGCTTCGTTTATCTTACTTTAGCATTAATATAGACTTTAAGATACACAATAACTTAAACAGTTGCTAGAGTAACGCTAAATCGGCAGAGCAGAGCTCGGAACGGGTATTTTGCAAAAACCCCGAAATAACCCCATATTTTGAATTATTTTATGCTTTTTATGTAAGGCTCATTTAATCTATTTAACTAATGACTTCGTATTAGGGTCAATTGCGGAAAAAAATGTACCTTTTACTTTTTTGTCTGATCATGCTGTGTCTATACCATTTTACTCAGAATCACGGGCACTTTTCATGTATGAAATAAAAAAAAGCTGTCCAAAATGTCCAAAATTTCCGTACAAATTTTGAATCTCAGTTTCGTTACGCCCAAATTAATAGTACCTAACGAAACTGATAAAAAGGTATTTTTTTTCTGAAAGTGACCCATTATTAGATTGTCCAGAAAAAAAATGAAATAACAAACCAAAGAACGAAAAGAACGGAAAAAATATCGGTATTTTTGCATAGAGCAAATACTGGTATCCGAGCCCTGCTGCAGAGGTCGAAAAAAGGTTTTATTTAAAGAAACACTCATGGACACATCACAAGCAAGATGGTTAATTAATTAGTCTTGATACTTGCCAAATATTTTTCTGTTTCATAATGTGTCTACATGCCTATTGAAATAAACATTCACATTCTTGGACAAATGGATCTAGTTCCAACCAAACTAAGCAATGTTTGTATACATGTACATATTTAAATACATAGAAATTATCCAAGACTCTGGAACAAATTGCTAAGTTTGGTTGAAACTGTATGATCGATGTGTGCAAGATTGACCCAGATATTTATTTCAGTAGGTATGTAGACCCATTTTGTAATAAAGGAAAGAATTATTGCCAAGGACCAAGATTAAATAATCCTCTTGCTGTAGTTTCCGGATGTTCCCATATATATATTTTTTAATAAAACTTGTTTTCGAGTTCTGCAAACTTAGCGTAGTACGACTATAAGCACATCCCATTTGTAACTTAACCCTATGTCATTTCTGTGCATCTGATAACTTAATCTGTCCATGAGAAAATATGGGATATCACATAATTTGCACCTATCCTTTTACGGCATTAAATATTGAATGAACTTGTGGCCACTGAGATAGCGATTCTGAACACATGGCCTTAAACCGACCAGCGTATTTGACATTGTGACACATTTACATAAGTCTAATACGGGCGAATCTCTTAACGGTGGTTAGTATAGGACAAAGTGAAGGTAATTAGATAACATTTACTTAAAGTTGCAACAATAATTTTGTCCATACAAAATAATTTAGCCCGCAATGTAATGCAAACACACTCAGGTTAAACGCTCGTTGACAGTTAAGTTGACATTTCGGTACCGCCGTACCGCAACCATGTTTACAGTACATTGCTGCAGAGAAATTAAAAAAAAATTAATTATGGGGTCGTAATGAACTGCAACTTAAAAAAACCTTTTACTTCATGATTACACTAATGAATACTATGTCCGATTTAATTTATCGCCCGTATTAGACTTACACGCTGTATAGTACTTTTATCATCATTTTGTATTTCGACGAAGGTGACATGATGTGAATACTTGTAGCTTTGTTTGTACAGCGAATGTATGCAATGCAATCCTCATTTATTTCATGAGAAAACATTCTCATGAAATAAATGAGGACTAATTACACGAAAAGAACATTTCTAGTCGCCTAAGTAACTTTTTGATGGTTATATCGGTTTGAAAGTTAGTCATCGGGAAACGGGAACAATTACTATGGCAACATAATTGATTGAATCAGACGTTACTTTGCGGAAATTCATATCGCGGATTAGCAATGCAATATTATTGTTTTACTAAACATGGCAAGCATTTTTTTTAAAGTGCAAAAAAAAAATTAAGATATTCATCTGCAATCAAGTGGTAAGTAAGATAAGTTCATCGTGAGCGTTCATTTTGAGATTAAAATCTCATTTTCAAAAAAAGGTGGCTTTCTACTTGGCGATTCTTCGAGCATTTAGAACGCGCGGTTCAAAAGTAATTTTTGTCCCACGATCATTTACCACAAGGGCAAATCGCAACAGATCAAACGAGATGCAGCCTCGAAACAAACACCGTCCTTTGAACTATTCACATTTACTGAGAAGACAATATCGAAAATAAAACGCTGAATTTTACCCCATTTCCTGGTGTCCGTCAAGATAGCGTACACCGTAAAGATATTCAGAATCTGATGCAGCCAATAAATAGTACCCAAATAGTACCGACGAAATACCTAGGTGAAAAAAATAGTACCCTTAAACTTTTCGAAATATAAGGCCTGTTCACGGTGTACGCTACCGGGGCGTCAAGCTGGCGTACACCGCTTGTATTTTTGAAACGGCTTCGTTTTTGGAAACGCTTTATATGTCAAAAAATAGTACCCAAATAGTACCCTAGGGCCCTAAAATTTCACTTCTCTAGCTATCGTAGAAGCCGAGATATTTCATGACTTAACGGTGTACAAAATTTCGCACCGTCAAGCTGGCGTACCCGGGAATTTCACGTAGAAAGACTTCAAATTCCGAAATGAGGTATATACCAATAAATAGTACCATAAATAGTACCCCTTTTTCATTAATAACAATATACAAAAAGTATATAGAAAACTGAAAAAAATCAAGGCAAACTTCTCCATAAAAATGCATCTTAGTACAGTCATCGATAGAGCTCTAACTTTTCTCATACCGAATACTCGTTTCTGTTAAGATTAAGCAAAACTAGTTCTTATCGGGTTTGAAGTGAAAACCGGACCGGAAACCTTTTTTTATATAGGTACCTGCCAGCATCGCCGGCCGGCAAACTTGTTTTTGTCCTTACGCTCGATAATAAATAATATTACAAACATCTACGAATGGAATCGATAACGTCCTTGTATAGAAATAAATAAAAATCAAAGTCGGATTACGTACTAGAAGCACCTATACGGTGCGTATTTCATAACGATAAGCATTAGTAAGTTATAGGATTTATAAAGGATGGTCACATATAACGTACCTACCTACAATCATAGAGCATGTACATTTTGACATATACCTCTACTTTACGCCCCTTATGAACAAAAAAGCATAAAGTGATTAAAATACCAAAGACTTTTTCGCGTGCCTGTACTTTTACTATGTAGAAGTTTGCCTTGATTTTTTTCAGTTTTCTATACACTTTTTGTATATTATTATTAATGAAAAAGGGGTACTATTTGTAGTACTATTTATTGGTATATACCTCATTTCCGAATTTGAAGTCTTTCTATATAAAATTCCCGGGTACGCCAGCTTGACGGTGCGAAATTTTGTACACCGTTAAGCCATCGAATATCTCGGCTTCTACGATAGCTAGAGAAATGAAATTTTAGGGCCCTAGGGTACTATTTGGGTACTATTTTTTGACATGTAAAGCGTTTCCGAAAACGAAGCCGTTCCAAAGATACAAGCGGTGTACGCCAGCTTGACGCCCCGGTAGCGTACACCGTGAACAGGCCTTATATTTCGAAAAGTTTAAGGGTACTATTTTTTTCACCTAGACATTTCGTCGGTACTATTTGGGTACTATTTATTGGCAGCATCAGATTTTAAATATCTTTACGGTGTACGCCATGTTGACGGTCACCATTTCCTGTGGAGCCCAGACGTCCGCCAACTGTAGCGTAGCACCATAAATCATAATAAATGACAAATATGGTGTGTAAGAGTGACTGATGCTTTATCATTTATTTATCGGGTGACAAAGCGAAGCATCATAAGCGTATGGTCTCTGCCTGCGCGTGAGACCGACACTTATGCTTTACCCTAGACGTACTGGGTCAGAAGTGAGTCACATTTATACCAGGTACATCATCATCATCATCATCATCATTTCAGCCAAAAGACGTCCACTGCTGGACATAGGCCTTCCCCAAGGATCTCCACGATTGTCGGCTTTGTGCTGCTATTATCCAGTCCAGCGGCTGCCCGCGGTTTTCACCAGATCGTCGGGCCACCTTGTGGGAGGCCTGCCAACACTTCGTTTTCCGGTACGTTGTCGCCACTCGAGAACCTTACCACCCCAACGGCCATCAGTTCTAAAATACCAGGCCATACCAGGTACAAAAGGTCATAACTCTATTGTATGACTTAAGTTCTTTTGTACCTAGGTTATATGTGACTTGTACCTCTTTTCACTAGACCCCACAGATTTAGAATCGCGTGTCTCGTGGGTGCGCGGGCGCTGGTGGCAACAGCGTCGGGTTGCGCCTGCGCTTGGGACCGACGCACGACACACGACGCCGCGTTTACACGTGCTACTAAAATAACAAACTGGTTAAGTGTGAGTCGGACACGCACACGAAGATTTCCGTACCACCAATAAAATATACCGTGGGCCCTGTAACAAGATCCAAAAATTTAAACGTAGATTCTACTCCTCAAACAAAAGAAAATTTGTTCAGCGACATTTAAAAATAACTTATGTCTTCATTTTTATTAGGGATGTAACGATACATAGTTTTGCCGATACGATACCGATACCGATATATTGTAGTAAATATCGGCGATACCGATACCGATACCGATATCTTAGCTAAATAATAAAGTATGAACTTCAGATAGTTGTATGTCCTTATTATACCTAAAACTTGGCTATATTTAACAGAGAGTCAACCTTGAAAGTGTAAAGTAAAAATAAATAGATAGTCAACTCAAAAATCTCAAATTATTTTTTTTTTTTATTAAGAACCAAAGATTTAATTAACATAGTAATTTTTATTGCACAAGGTAATAGACTAATACATGAAATAAGTCAGTAATTGAAATTTCTTTTTGCTGATTTTTTTTCATACAGCAAATTCTTTTCGCGTTCTTCAAATATCGGTTGTATATTATCGGCGATACCGATATATCGCCGATACCGATATATCGGTATCGGTATCGTTACATCCCTAATTTTTAGTAAACTTTGACATTTATTTGAAGGCGAGATTCAAAATTTGTACGGAAATGTTGGATAGCTTTTTTATTTCATAAATGAAAAGTGCTCGTGATTCTGAGTAAAATGGTATAAGACACACCATGATCAGACAAAAAAAGTAAAAGGTACATTTTTTCTGCAATTGACCCTAATATCAAATTTTTCCGATGCGATACAGAGAAACGGTCGGATCCGGTGCGTTCCGTTCGGTGGTCGCAGCCCAACGTTAGTTTTGTTAGGGAGAGGTACTTCGGCCATTCTCCAGAAATATTTCTGCGGTCACCTAATTACCGCGTCGCTGTTTTCATACTAAATGTATGGAGATGCGTGAATTAGACGTAGACATATTTCTGGAGAATGTCCTTTGACTGACTATTACTTATTCTGTGACTATACCCGACGGTTTCTCGCAAGTGTCTCTCTGTTTAAAACGCTATTTACTCAGCGTCGCGCGGCGAGGCGCGCCATCAGTAAAAACCGGAACAAGTGCTACTCGGACTCGCCCGCCGAGGGTTCCGTATATATATACTTTAAATAAAGACTATATATTTTATGATTTAATTACACATATGTATAGTTTCCAGATTATTTCCTATATTTGTAGGTAGTATAAGACGGTATTACCTGTCAAATTTCGTAGTTCTAGGTCAACGGAAAGTACCCTAAAAATTTTGTGTTATAGAGTGTCGAAATATACGTTTTTTGCGGCATAAACGGCCGTACCTTTTTTACGTTAATTTAGAAGTTTAATTTTTTCACTGCTTAGAGCGACTGTACACTTGATATCTTCGATATCTCCACGCGTTTCTGAGAAAAAGGGTCTTGACAGACATACGGACAGACGGACAACAAAGTGATCCTATAAGGGTTCCGTTTTTCCTTTTGAGGTACGGAACCCTAAAAATCGCCACATTTTCTACCTCCACTGCTTTATGACACTTTATATGAGACAGAGAGTGAAGTACTGCAATTTTAACGTTCTTAACTCCATGACTGTCTTATGTAATAGAAGTATAAGGCCCTTATCACACTTGCGAGTTGCGGGCGAGTTGCGAACGAGTTTCCTTACAAAACCAGCCTTACAAAACGAGCGACATTTGTATGGAACTTTGTTTTTAACTCGCCCGCTGCTCGCTCGTAAATCGCAAATGTGATAAGGCTCTAAGCTAGATTCCGCGCCGCGACTTCGTCTGAAGGTGGATTTAGACCAAACGAATTCTAACACATTCTAACCCCACTACCAAATTCTAACTCTATTCTACCAAATTCAAAGATTCTAACCCCACTAACCCGCAAAAAAAAAATTAAGATATTCATCTGCAATCAAGTGGTAAGTAAGATAAGTTCATCGTGAGCGTTCATTTTGAGATTAAAATCTCATTTTCAAAAAAAGGTGGCTTTTTACTTGGCGATTCTTCGAGCATTTAGAACGCGCGGTTCAAAAGTAATTTTTGTCCCACGATCATTTACCACAAGGGCAAATCGCAACAGATCAAACGAGATGCAGCCTCGAAACAAACACCGTCCTTTGAACTATTCACATTTACTGAGAAGACAATATCGAAAATAAAACGCTGAATTTTACCCCATTTCCTGGTGTCCGTCAAGATAGCGTACACCGTAAAGATATTCAGAATCTGATGCAGCCAATAAATAGTACCCAAATAGTACCGACGAAATACCTAGGTGAAAAAAATAGTACCCTTAAACTTTTCGAAATATAAGGCCTGTTCACGGTGTACGCTACCGGGGCGTCAAGCTGGCGTACACCGCTTGTATTTTTGAAACGGCTTCGTTTTTGGAAACGCTTTATATGTCAAAAAATAGTACCCAAATAGTACCCTAGGGCCCTAAAATTTCACTTCTCTAGCTATCGTAGAAGCCGAGATATTTCATGACTTAACGGTGTACAAAATTTCGCACCGTCAAGCTGGCGTACCCGGGAATTTCACGTAGAAAGACTTCAAATTCCGAAATGAGGTATATACCAATAAATAGTACCATAAATAGTACCCCTTTTTCATTAATAACAATATACAAAAAGTATATAGAAAACTGAAAAAAATCAAGGCAAACTTCTCCATAAAAATGCATCTTAGTACAGTCATCGATAGAGCTCTAACTTTTCTCATACCGAATACTCGTTTCTGTTAAGATTAAGCAAAACTAGTTCTTATCGGGTTTGAAGTGAAAACCGGACCGGAAACCTTTTTTTATATAGGTACCTGCCAGCATCGCCGGCCGGCAAACTTGTTTTTGTCCTTACGCTCGATAATAAATAATATTACAAACATCTACGAATGGAATCGATAACGTCCTTGTATAGAAATAAATAAAAATCAAAGTCGGATTACGTACTAGAAGCACCTATACGGTGCGTATTTCATAACGATAAGCATTAGTAAGTTATAGGATTTATAAAGGATGGTCACATATAACGTACCTACCTACAATCATAGAGCATGTACATTTTGACATATACCTCTACTTTACGCCCCTTATGAACAAAAAAGCATAAAGTGATTAAAATACCAAAGACTTTTTCGCGTGCCTGTACTTTTACTATGTAGAAGTTTGCCTTGATTTTTTTCAGTTTTCTATACACTTTTTGTATATTATTATTAATGAAAAAGGGGTACTATTTGTAGTACTATTTATTGGTATATACCTCATTTCCGAATTTGAAGTCTTTCTATATAAAATTCCCGGGTACGCCAGCTTGACGGTGCGAAATTTTGTACACCGTTAAGCCATCGAATATCTCGGCTTCTACGATAGCTAGAGAAATGAAATTTTAGGGCCCTAGGGTACTATTTGGGTACTATTTTTTGACATGTAAAGCGTTTCCGAAAACGAAGCCGTTCCAAAGATACAAGCGGTGTACGCCAGCTTGACGCCCCGGTAGCGTACACCGTGAACAGGCCTTATATTTCGAAAAGTTTAAGGGTACTATTTTTTTCACCTAGACATTTCGTCGGTACTATTTGGGTACTATTTATTGGCAGCATCAGATTTTAAATATCTTTACGGTGTACGCCATGTTGACGGTCACCATTTCCTGTGGAGCCCAGACGTCCGCCAACTGTAGCGTAGCACCATAAATCATAATAAATGACAAATATGGTGTGTAAGAGTGACTGATGCTTTATCATTTATTTATCGGGTGACAAAGCGAAGCATCATAAGCGTATGGTCTCTGCCTGCGCGTGAGACCGACACTTATGCTTTACCCTAGACGTACTGGGTCAGAAGTGAGTCACATTTATACCAGGTACATCATCATCATCATCATCATCATTTCAGCCAAAAGACGTCCACTGCTGGACATAGGCCTTCCCCAAGGATCTCCACGATTGTCGGCTTTGTGCTGCTATTATCCAGTCCAGCGGCTGCCCGCGGTTTTCACCAGATCGTCGGGCCACCTTGTGGGAGGCCTGCCAACACTTCGTTTTCCGGTACGTTGTCGCCACTCGAGAACCTTACCACCCCAACGGCCATCAGTTCTAAAATACCAGGCCATACCAGGTACAAAAGGTCATAACTCTATTGTATGACTTAAGTTCTTTTGTACCTAGGTTATATGTGACTTGTACCTCTTTTCACTAGACCCCACAGATTTAGAATCGCGTGTCTCGTGGGTGCGCGGGCGCTGGTGGCAACAGCGTCGGGTTGCGCCTGCGCTTGGGACCGACGCACGACACACGACGCCGCGTTTACACGTGCTACTAAAATAAAAAACTGGTTAAGTGTGAGTCGGACACGCACACGAAGATTTCCGTACCACCAATAAAATATACCGTGGGCCCTGTAACAAGATCCAAAAATTTAAACGTAGATTCTACTCCTCAAACAAAAGAAAATTTGTTCAGCGACATTTAAAAATAACTTATGTCTTCATTTTTATTAGGGATGTAACGATACATAGTTTTGCCGATACGATACCGATACCGATATATTGTAGTAAATATCGGCGATACCGATACCGATACCGATATCTTAGCTAAATAATAAAGTATGAACTTCAGATAGTTGTATGTCCTTATTATACCTAAAACTTGGCTATATTTAACCTTGGCTATAGTCAACCTTGAAAGTGTAAAGTAAAAATAAATAGATTGTCAACTCAAAAATCTCAAATTATTATTTTTTTTTATTAAGAACCAAAGATTTAATTAACATAGTAATTTTTATTGCACAAGGTAATAGACTAATACATGAAATAAGTCAGTAATTGAAATTACTTTTTGCTGATTTTTTTTCATACAGCAAATTCTTTTCGCGTTCTTCAAATATCGGTTGTATATTATCGGCGATACCGATATATCGCCGATACCGATATATCGGTATCGGTATCGTTACATCCCTAATTTTTAGTAAACTTTGAGATTTATTTGAAGGCGAGATTCAAAATTTGTACGGAAATTTTGGATAGCTTTTTTATTTCATAAATGAAAAGTGCTCGTGATTCTGAGTAAAATGGTATAAGACACACCATGATCAGACAAAAAAAGTAAAAGGTACATTTTTTCTGCAATTGACCCTAATATCAAATTTTTCCGATGCGATACAGAGAAACGGTCGGATCCGGTGCGTTCCGTTCGGTGGTCGCAGCCCTACGTTAGTTTTGTTAAGGTGGGTTTAAACCAAACGAATTCTAACACATTCTAACCCCACTCTACCAAATTCTTTGTGTACACACAAAGAATTTGGTAGAGTGGGGTTAGAATGTGTTAGAATTCGTTTGGTCTAAATCCACCTTTAGGGAGAGGTACTTCGGCCATTCTATGGAGCGGGCCGTGGAGACGGCCATCATACTAAATGTATGGAGATGCGTGAATTAGACGTAGACATATTTCTGGAGAATGGCCGACGTAGTATTTTGACTATAGGGAATGCAATTACCGGTAATTTACCGGACTTTAGTATGAAAAGACGGTAAATTTTACCGGTAATTGCATTCCCTATTTGACTATTACTTATTCTGTGACTATACCCGACGGTTTCTCGCAAGTCTCTCTGTTTAAAACGCTATTTACTCAGCGTCGCGCGGCGAGGCGCGCCATCAGTAAAAACCGGAACAAGTGCTACTCGGACTCGCCCGCCGAGGGTTCCGTATATACTTTAAATAAAGACTATATATTTTATGATTTAATTACACATATGTATAGTTTCCAGATTATTTCCTATATTTGTAGGTAGTATAAGACGGTATTACTTGTCAAATTTCATAGTTCTAGGTCAACGGAAAGTAGGTACCCTATAAATTTTGTGTTACCTATAGAGTGTCGAAATATACGTTTTTTGCGGCATAAACGGCCGTACCTTTTTTACGTTAATTTAGAAGTTTAATTTTTTCACTGCTTAGAGCGACTGTACACTTGATATCTTCGATATCTCCACGCATTTCTGAGAAAAAGGGTCTTGACAGACATACGGACAGACGGACAACAAAGTGATCCTATAAGGGTTCCGTTTTTCCTTTTGAGGTACGGAACCCTAAAAATCGCCACATTTTCTACCTCCACTGCTTTATGACACTTTATATGAGACAGAGAGTGAAGTACTGCAATTTTAACGTTCTGAACTCCATGACTGTCTTATGTAATAGAAGTATAAGGCCCTTATCACACTTGCGAGTTGCGGGCGAGTTGCGAACGAGTTTCCTTACAAAACCAGCCTTACAAAACGAGCGACATTTGTATGGAACTTTGTTTTTAACTCGCCCGCTGCTCGCTCGTAAATCGCAAATGTGATAAGGCTCTAAGCTAGATTCCGCGCCGCGACTTCGTCTGAGTGAAAAACGATGGGTGTGTGGCGACACTGCCACCTAGCGACACTCGTTGGTAGAAGAAGACAGTTACAGCAATTCCACGACAGATGGCGCTTACATCAACGCCCATACAAAGACTGTCATCTCCATACAGTTCTACAACCCGCTATCAGAGTTTCTAAACCCACTTCCAATATACAGGGTGGGAGGGACTATACCGACATACTTTAGCCATGAATTCCTGGTGGTGTGACGAGTAAATAATGTTATATCAACATGGGTCGAATATTGTCATTTTACATTAATAGTCTTATGGAACAACATACATCAGTAAATTCAGCCCCTCGTTATAAACATGTCCTTACTGGAGGAAAAATTATCAAAAAGAAAAAAAAGCTAAAATGGAAACGAAAGGTAAATTTTTTGGCCTCGTTGTCGCTTACCATCAAATACTGCGAAGGTTAATTGCTGTTTAGTTAAAGGATTTAAAAAGTTAGTAGAACTATCTTAGTCACATTTATTAGGGCCTGTTACACACTTGGGATTTTTCATTTACAAAATAATGAATATCTCGGAAAGTAAGCGTTTTTCGACTATACATCACATAACATTTTTTACTCCTAATAGTTGTTAGAATCTATAGTTAAAGTTTGTCGGTATAGTCCCTCCCACCCTGTATAACACTTCCAACCATCTTCCTTCGGACTTCGGTCTGAGGTTTTTTTGGCTCAGAATCGTTAGTACTTTCGAACCTTATACGTAAAAAAAAAGTGTCCCAATTTTTTTTTTCCATTACGTCACCATTTTGCATAGTGTTTGTATGAACGTGACGTAGTGGAAAGACAAAAATCCCATACAAGTTTTGGGACACTTTTTTTACGTATAAAGTTCGAATGTACTAACGATTCTGAGCCAGAAAAACCTCAAAAGTCCATATTTTGACAAAGTAGCTACCCAGGTATTTTTTTGGAAAACGCTCATGTGCACCTGACAAGTAGCTATTGCGCGTCTGTGTGAGTGCGATCCACACTGGAGCATTATTACGCATTCTTAAAACGTTGCTTGTAGTGCGTTCTGCGTTCGTTGACGGCGCGCACACATACAAGCGCGTCGCTTAGGTTAGTTTTGACAAAATTACCGTGTAGTGTAGTAATATGTGTACGCGATTTAATCCGTTTAAGTTGTTTTATTACAACGATTTTGATTAAGATTTTTTTAATCTAGAGAGTAGAGTGTTCTATTATTACAAGTATTACAACTTTACAGAAAATGTTGAGAATCCCTGATTCTGTGTGCCTGTCTAGAGTCTACTATTGTCCAGTCCAGTACGAGCTATAGATTTCCATGCTTTCGGCGGTGTACTTACGTCAGATTCCGATTTCGTCAGATGACATGTAGGTCAGATGCCGTTTTCAGCAGATTCCATGGAGGTCAGATTCCGATTTCGTCAGGTGCCACATATGCCTGATTCCGATTTCGACAGATCCCTAATAGGTAAGATTGCATTTTCGTCAGATTCCTAGTAGGTCAGATTCCTACTGAATCTGACGAAATCGGAATCTGACGTACACCGCCGAAAGCATTCCATGAACCAGTACAACCGCTATTAAGCCGTGGTTAATTTAACAATCGAAATAGTACATTGTGTATCAAGGGCGGTAGGTAAGGAATTACAAACGAGTGTTTGTTACAAGGCCGAGGCGAAGCCGAGGGCTTTAATAACACGAGTTTGTAATTCCTTTACCGCCCGTGGCACACACAATGTTTTTCATCACACTTGTGAGGAAATCTAATTAAAATTAACCTTACTTAACCTAAATAAAATTGTAAAACTGACAGTGACATTAGTGACATATCCATAGACAATGCGAAACGTTCGGAAACCATAGCGGTACAGACCTAAAACGGTTGATTTTATAATTGCAAAATACTGAAATACACTATTGAAACATTTAATTAATGTTACAGAAATATGTGTTTACATGTATTTGCAATAACAGTTCTCTTTAATTAAATATTTCAGTGATAAAAGTTAAAAAAGTAAGTTGGTACAATGGTTGAACATGACAAATAAGAGTAAAACAGAACCAGCGTTTCAAATTTAAAAAGAAAACCACTACGCCCTAGGGCGTAATAGCTTATTTACGGCCCGCAAAACCTACGTGTAATGCACCATTTTCGAGCAAGTGTGATGAAAAATCATGTAATTGTGTGATGTAAATGTGGATGGTTCCTTGTAAGCAAAACCGGGGTAAAAAGCTAGTGTATGTTGTTAAAGATATCAAAAGCCATGTTTATTTACTCACGCGCTTACGTAGTAGAGTGTATAAATCCATCATTTCGCATTATACTCGAGTTTCGCTGGTTCAGCCTCAAGCCTGGATCATGATAACATGCTTGTACTTATAATTTATTTATGTATTGTCGTCATAATTATGTAATTATTAGGGATGTAACGATACTGATACCGATACCGATATATCGGTATCGCCGATTATATACAACCGATATTTGAAGAACGCGAAAAGATTTTTTTGTATGAAAAAAATCTGCAAAGAGTAATTTCAATGACTGACTTAATTTATATATTGGTCTATTACCTTGTGCAATGATAATTACTATATCAATTATATATTTGGTTTATAAAAAAAAATTGTGTTGTCAATTTATTTATTTTTACTTTACGCCTCAAAGTTGACTCTCTGTTAAATATAGGTAGCCAAGTTTTGGGTATAATTTTAAGGACATACAAATATCTGACGTTCATACTTCATTATTTAGCTAAGGTATTGGTATCGCCGATTATTTACTACAAATATCGGTATCGGTATCGTATCGGCAAAATTATGTATCGTTACATCCCTAATAATTAATTATTGAGGCGCAGATTTGATTCTTTGTCAGTGTTGATTTGTCAGATCGCAGGTATTTGATGCCCGAGCCGAAGGCAAGGGCGATAAATACGCGACCTCAAATTTATACCAGGACCAAAAGGTCACAACTTTATAGTTTGATTACTCTTTTGCTCCTAGGTTAAATGTGACTTGTACCGTTTTCACTGGACCCACAGTAAATGCCAGTAAAAAGTATGTTTTCGTATTGGAGCCCACCTGTCACTGCGCCGGCGCGTAATCCCTGCACAAACATGCGTCCACACAAGTCTGATTAAACATTGTTTGTGCGCCCTGTTTGCTCGCTCCTTGATAAGGCGCGGCGGTGTGACGTTGTCGGGGGGTTCTCGGTCCTGTTTATTGCAATACTGTGAGTTTTTCTAGAACAAAGAACATGGCGCAATGGAGGATACAGTTTCTAGAGGTAGTTTTATTACATATTTTTAAAGGGCAAACGAGCAGACAAGCCACCTAATGGAAAGGATTCATGGTCGCCTTTGAATATATTTATTTATTGACGTGGTTGACTTTATTTCATTAACACCGACTTTCCTCCTGTACTGTGATACCTATAAATCTGTGTAACCTAAAAATGTGAAGATTTTTTTAAATTTATTATTTATTTATTTTATTTGTTCATGGAGAACCAACATCCTTAAAAACTAAACAATAATTAAAGTAGTAGTAGAGAGCCAATTATAGGAACTCACTTATAGTGACAACGTACAAACAGCAACACAGTTAACTATACACTTCAAAAATGGGAAATACTGCAAGAAAGAGAATCACACTTGAAGGCGTCGTGTTATGCATGTGTGCGTGTGTTTATGAGTATAAATTGGCTATTATTCAAAAGAGTTTTGAAACAATAATTTTTCTTTTATGGCTGATCCAACGTCATTATTGACATTAATGCCATATTATTGAATTTGTGGAAAATAATGAATGGGCAGTTAAGTGTGTTGCTGTTTGTACCTATAATTTAACACTAAGTTAAATAGCACGCACAAATTTTGCAAACGCACATATTTAATACAAATTAAGAAGTAGATTCAAAATATACGGATAACAAAATAATACTCATTATAAACTAATTTAATCTAATACTAAGAACACGCGGCCACACGCGGTCGATTGATACCTACAATTGAAACCATTCACTCGCTAGATTACGCCTCACAAGAGGAATAACGCAATTAAAAACGTCAATATTTATCTCCCTTGACACACTATTTAGACTACGGCTGGCGCGAATCAAAAAACTATTTTTCCTATATTTGGATGTTACTCCTTTTACGAAGAGTGGAGGAAAATATCGTTTAGACCGATTGGGTGTATTAAATAGTAGTTTCTGAAGCAGTTCGGGACAGTCAATATTACCGCTAGTAATATTAAGAAGGTAGATGATATCAGCTATCTCACGGCGTTTGTATAACGGAATTAAATGATGTTTTTTGCAGATGTTTAAGTAATTAATGGAGTTATAGGGAGTTTTAAACACATATAAAACTGGAACAAAAAATAAACATCCATATTTGGGTCGTCTTCAAAAACAATATTCGTAGTTAGGGCTTTAGTAACAAAATGTTAATCTTGTTCCTTTGTGAACGAAAGTTAACCATATAAATTGACAACATTTCATTTTAAGAACACTTCAAAATGTATATACGATTCGAAAGCATTTTGTCTCCTGAATAATGTAGTGACATTATTTTTATATTTTTTTATATCGCTTAATATAAAAAATACAAATGAATAAAAAATATGTTCTCATTTTACCAGTTCTACGGCACAATAGATGAAATGCCAGTGCCTTTTGCCACAGAAAAAATAAGCTGTCATCATTTTGAATTTGACATTATCAATGCATACTGTCAGATGGCTTACTTTTTTTCGATCGCGATAAGACTAAAGTAATGGTTTATTCTACCGTAGAACTGTAGTTACGCACTTTTAGAATAAGTAAATATTAAATAAATAATATTAGGGGAAAATCTTACACAAATCGAACTAGCCCCATAGTAAGCTCAATAAGGCTTGTGTTATGGATACTAGACGAAGATATATTTAATAGATACAAATACATAAATACATAGAAAACATCCATGACTCGGGAACAAATATTCGTGCTCATCACACAAATAAATGCCCTTACCGGGATTCGAACCCAGGACCTCGTGCTTCGTAGGCAGGGTCACTACCAACTAAGCTAAAGCGGTCAAAATATTAATATATTAATTATAAATTAATTATTAATCCTGGTCAAACAAATAAACTATCATCGTATTCGTCTTTTCAAACCAAATACAGAGAACCAATTAAATTAAAAGCTCAAAAAAATGAAAGGTTGTCAATTGTATAGTAGATTTTGTTAAATTAATCCCTTAACCAGGTTGATTTCACTCATTTTTTCGTCGCACGCGTGGTGGGCGTTGCCAATTCAAATTCCGGAGTTTGAAACGCCAGAAAGCAACTAATGGAGGCGTGGCCTAGGCGTAAGCGTCGAATGATTCTATTGTTTTTTGGTAGCGTGGGAATTTTTGTTTTTGTATGAAAATGCGTGAGAGTGAACTATCTGGTTATATTCTCTAATCTGTGCCTTAACTATGGACATCTTTTGTTTAAAACGACCCATTCTTTAATCTAATTAATATGCTGAAACAAACGCTCCGTGATTTGTACAATAATCCCTAAAAGCTTTTTCTAAACAAAATACCTACCAACTGTTGAGTCTCACCCATTCAAAGTGGAGGCCACCTCGATAATCTACTTTTGGCATTTTTATTCATGACCTGATTTATATGAGTCCTTTGCCCTTTGCCGAGATCCCCATCCAGGGTCTGACCTTTTGCGCGATTTAAAGTTAAAGTAATTAATTATTTGTAAATCTTTAAGGCCCAGCTCCATAATTCCATTAACGGCTTTGTTGTCAAATGTTGAATAGACATTTTGTTTGGATGTAGACTTGTGATCAACATATTTAGAAATAATTTTATAATCTAGTTTTTATACGTAATACAAAATAGTTGTACAAATACTTAAATATCGCCGTTAAAACTTTTAATTTTTTGTCAAGGAATTGAAAATATTTTTGTGTCGTTGTGTCGTTATTGCTTTTAAAGTTAGTGATTATAAATTAAACAATAACTATTTAAATAGCACTCCGAATAGTTTAGCAGTATTACTGCTAAATTATTCGGAGTGATATTCTACTTAAAGTTAGAGTAGAGACTTAAACTTGAAGTTGTCATCAAACTTATTAAACTCATAATTTTATGCCACACCTGGCCATAAAGTGGCTTTTTCCGCACGCTGCGCGTACGCATCGAATACCTGCGATCAAAGTTAGAAGCTGCGATCAAAGTTAGAAGCGATTAAAGTTAGAGTAGAGACTTAAACTTGAAGTTGTCATCAAACTTATTAAACTCATAATTTTATGCCACACCTGGCCATAAAGTGGCTTTTTCCGCACGCTGCGCGTACGCATCGAATACCTGCGATCTGAGACATTCTTTGATTTCCGCCCTAGGTAAGTAATGTTGTAATCAGTGTGTGCGCCCCTTTGTTTCTCAGTGCACCCGGGACCCATGTGAAAAGGGGGGGGGGGGGGTTATTTTCACCATGTTTGCAAATTTGAATTGATGGTAGTTAGTCAATTTGTTTTTTGCGCCCCCCCCTCCTTGTGGCGCCCAGGGCACGTGCCCTGCCTGCACCACCCTCGCTACGCTGCTGGTTGTAAAATGTACTATTAATTACCCAATGTGCTACATGACTCATTTGTGTAGTAAAGTGTATCAGGCTTACACGACAGCAAATCACTTCAGAGCGAGTTTATTTGCCCGTAAAGTGGTCGAGTTAACTACTACATTAAACTGTCAGCCAGGCGGTCCCACTACAGTGTCCTAACTCCCTTAGTTGATTTTAGCTGTTATACAAAGGTTACATGTTGCCACCTACCAGTAGCGTGGCGTAAAAGATATCCTTGGGGAAGCCGGTGCAGATTTGGCGTACATTTTCCTTGAGAGCTGTAGAATAAGGTATAATGCCTGATATTAGGCAAGCCGGTAGGAATCGAGTTCTTTGGACGCCACGCTACTGATACCTACTTGACATATTTTTAACTACAAAATGCCCGCTACTTCGTTCGTGGAGACGAATAAAGTCATAAAGTTTTATTAAAAAGTAGTATGTAAAATGCCTTGTTGATGTGTGAAAGACGACTTTCGCTCACTTCCATTAAAAAAATCGATGCTAAATATTGTTCAGTTTACTTTTTGGCTATAACACAAATAACACAATTTACAAAATTTTGAACCGAACAAATGTCGTCTGTATTCAAATATAAAATGTGACAATTCTTTATTAAATAAACCTCTTGATAATGTTATATCATCGCGCGCTACCTATTAGATGCGTTTGGTAAACGGTAGTCAGTATGAAGTGTGACGTCTGCGCGAGAGTTTCCAACATTCCAATTTTGAAATTTTACGACGCATTAACTTTGCTTTGGCGTTAAAGTTTTAATTTTCTGTTTTATCACGTAATTGATACGTCATGGAATATTAAGTGGTATTATAAAACGCCGTGTTCAACGATTTTGAATAATAATCCTTATATTTATACTGTTATTAACTAGTTAATATCTACATAGATAAATTGAATCCTAGATAGCATAGTCTTGTGACTACCATCTTCAGAAGAAGTAGGTATCCTTTTATTAAGAGTGTAATACGTTACCATTTACCAATGTCTGAGTGTAATCTGTACTATTAGTTCGGAATCATTGCTCTTCCCTCGTAAAGTGATAACAATAACTAAAAGTGAAGTGATATTCAAGACGGAGATGCGGACAAGATGACGTCACTAGGCATACCTACCGAGGCGCCGGTACATACTATTTGGTATACGTCGTATTCGGCGTATAAGGAGAAAGATTTTAAGCCAGTTAAACAGGTAATTAATCAGTATATATCTTTTTAAGGTAACATTTAAACGATCCATCAGTATACGCCATTCGCGGCCAACCCTTTAATTATTATTCCAATGAGGGCTACCGTTTTTGTGTTCACCAGTTGGCACCACTGTCGAGTAGGGTTCTGAAGTATAGCTGGTCATTTTGTTATTACAGGAGTGAAAACGAAGTTTACATTTCAATCGTATTTAATGCCTTAAACCGTACCATAAAAATATCGAGCACGCATTTAGTTCGGAAAAAAGACAACATAAGTTTCCGAATGGTAAAACTATTTCAAAGCACTGCAATTCGTTGCCCCGTTACTCATATTTGCCATAAGTAATCTCAGATATTGCAAAATATTGATAACACGATTCTAATAACAATTTGACCCGTGTAGCCCCCTACAAACAGTGACATTTGACATTGCGCAGACCTCTCGCTACACTAGCGCTGCTAGCGGCGAAATTCATTCGCGGTAGCTCTCGTTTGTTAGGGACAACAAAAGGGGCATTCCAAAATAATGTCGGTGACGTGACGCCATTTTTTTTCATACTTCCAACAAAGTTAGGACGTACATTTTTGGTATGTCAATATTTTATAACTTGGTTTCTGAATTGATAATGTCATTTAGGACTTTTTATTTGTTTTTAAGGTAGCTGCCATAGCCGTCACGTAGCCGACAAAGTAGACGTTTTCGTGGGATGCCCCAAAAGCTGAAAAGACAATATCTAGATAGATCACAGACCATATAGTTTGGCAATTTCGTTGGTGACACTCACATGTGTGCTTTTTGTTATGTGCAGCCGTAACTACTTACACAAGTTACCGGCAACACGAACTGCGACCGACAGAGGCAGTCTCCGCAGGCAGCCGTTCGTGTTGGCGGTAACTTGTGTAAGTAGTTACGGCTGCACATAACAAAAAGCACACATGTGAGTGTCACCAACGAAGTTGTAAAGCTATAGTAAAACTTATAAAACATTCTGTGACAAGGTGTTCGCAAACTACATAGAGCTTACCACTTACCACTGTATATAGCGAAAGAAGCTAAGAAAGGATTTTTCGAAACTCATCCTTAAATGGTTGAAAAGAGGGGTTAAAGTTCGTATGAAGAAGTCGGAAATTCTCGTGCACGACGCCGGTAGCAAGTACTAAGTATTCTAGTACAAAGAAACTGAAGAAAAGCGAATTTTCTAACAACTTTAAAATTATTAAGAGTAAGGATCTCATTCTAAGCGTAAATTCATTTGCATGAAAACTAAACGTCGTCCATTTGAATGACCTCTAGTTTTCAGGCAATTTAGGTCGCTTGAAAACCTACTTGTACAAGACAACTAAGCTTACTTATTCCTTTGTTTAATACCCATTTGTATATGAGCATTGTGAAATATACAAAATCCTATGTAGGTATATTATTTATAAATCCTATTATAAGAAATTCCGCAGCCGCTTTAACTTCCATTTATACAACAAAAGCAGTTTCAGAGCTTAAGGCTTTAATCTTAAAGGGAATTTATTGAGAATACTCACGAACCTTGGAAAGAGGAATCTTAATTTGAGCAAGATTCACGCAGAAAAATCGAATACCTAACATTTTGTTTTTAGTAAAATATGTTAGCGCCATAAATACAGACAAACACACGCACGCTTTTAAATCTTATCATTTCACAGATACTTCCCTGGAACTATGTGTGATACAAAGAATTCAGGCCAGAGAATAAGTAATAGTAGGTACTACATACAGAAGTCTCTCTCTATCAAAACTGACGTTCGGGTCTGACCAACGGACGGAACGCACCGGATCCGACCTTCTCTCTCTATCGCATAACGCGTGCTCTTTCTGCTCGTTGAATCCCTTCCGCGGGGGCAAAGTTTGTATTACCAAGGACCATTAAAACAAGAGGACTGTCATTCTCCATACTTTGGATCGTACCCCGGCCGCAAGGGGATATACAGGCAAAAACTAGATGGCGCTAAAAAACTAAACATTTAATGATGTTATAATTGAACAAAGAAACATAGTAAAGTTACAATTAGTTCGTAAACAGCTAATAATAAATAAATTCTAACATTTAAATACTGTGTCACGCTTGCACAGTTGAATAATTGTAAATAATATATTCTTATACTAAGCTTCTACATAGATGGCGTTGAAATATCGGCGAACAGCTTTTTGTATGGAGAATGGCAGTCCTCTTGTTTTAATGGTCCTTGGTATTACTAGCCGTTTGGCGAAATCGAGCCGCGATAGGGAACGTGCACGAACACTAAACAGCAAAAGAGACACGGGCGGACAATAAAGGAAACTATTGCCCCTGTCAAATCAAGCTGTCAATGACAATATGTAAGTGTCAATGTCAAATATAGTAAGTCGTAGCTACACTGACGTTAATCGTCGTTCATCGCGATAAATTAACGGCGTTTTCGTCAATGTGGCCCCAGCATGAAAGGGTATATCGTCGACCGTAGGCTGAATTACGGTAAGTGTTTAATAAGTATTAATAGTTTTGTAGACATAAACCTCTTTCGCTTCATAATATACTGGCCACTTGTAAAACGGCCGAACGAAAAGGATGTGAAAAAAAAACAAAAGAGTGTGGTGAAAAAATGTGTGGCTAATGTATGTGATTTTTTAAATTCGCTATAACTTTTAATAAATAATTATGGTGTAAAGTGTAGTTTTTAACATGTTTGGTCCTTCGAGTTGGATTGTAAATTTGTAACTAGTGTAAATAAATAATAGTGTAAGTGACTAAGTGATAAATACTGCGAGTGGGTAAGACTAGACTGTAAATAACTTTGATTTCGTTCATCAGTGAAGTTGTGGACTTATATGAACCAATATCGGATTTACAACGTTTTATTAGTGCTGAATGGTGTTTTTTCAGTTAATATTTGGACATTATTAGCTGGCAATTGTAACTGTCATATGTTTTGGACTTGCACAATTTAGTAACGTGAACATGTTTTATGAAAACCAACGTTGGTTTTAGCTACGTATACACTGCTATATTCGTTTTATACGTATTGCAAGTGACTTGAATTTGGATAAATTGGACTTTAGTATTCAGTGAAGTGATTAATTGACTTATTTTAGGGTGATTTAAGATTGTTTCACTATCACAATGGCTCTTCTTTGCGATTCTTTGAAATCGTTGTCAGAACGAATCTTGAAGCTACATGTTAACACGAAAAAGGCGTCAAAATCGAGATGTACACAGGGCTATTTGCAAACACGACTAGAAACATTAGATAATTATTGGTCTAGATACCAAGAACAACATGAGAAGGTTCTTGCCACTGTTCCGTCTAATGATTTAGTCCAGCTGGGATTTGATCCAAATAGTCTTTTTGAGGCAACGGAGGACGTGTACCTAGAGTTTAAAGGCTTATTAAAAGATCACTTAATGGAATTTTCTATGCCTCAAACAAGCACGAGTAGATCGAATACATCCAATGATTGTCAAAGTCCTAAGATGAATACCAATTTACCTCCAATTTCACTTCCACGATTTTCGGGTGATTACAATGAATGGACGAGCTTCAAAGACTTGTTTAAGTCACTTATACACAACAACCAACGCATAACAACTATAGAGAAACACCATTACTTAAAATCTAGTTTATCGGGAGAAGCTGCACAACTACTGAAACATTTCGCACTTACGGAGGCTAATTACGAAAAAGCTTGGCACACACTCGAGAGCAGATACGACAACAAACGTATGATTGCTACCACAATAATTAGCCGCCTAGTAAATCAGAAGAAGATGAACACAGAATGCTATAGAAGTTTAAAGGAAATCTTAGACACTACAAAGGAATGTTTAAATTCACTCGACAATCTCGGTGTGAATACCGCGACCTGGGATGCGATTGTCGTGCACCTCGTTGTATCCAAGTTGGACTTAGACACGCACAAACAATGGGAGCAGTCACTTGGATCATCACAAGACATACCGAGCTTTGTGCTTCTATCGGCATTTTTAGAAAGTCGTTTCCGATCTATGGAAATGGTGAACGTTACCCATAAAAGAGACCTACCGCAGAAAAGAGACTTAGTTACGAATACTACACCACACAAACCCACAGTTATTAAGTCATATGTCACAGAAGTAAATAGCGAAGTAGAATGCACTTATTGCTCACAAAATCACTATATTTGCCACTGCAAGGAGTTTGCCTTGTTAGATGTTCCACAGCGGCAGGATTTTATTAAGAAAAAGGGCATCTGTTTTAATTGCCTTGTTAAGGGGCACTCCGTAAATGCGTGTCGACAGAGCACTACATGTAAGAAATGTCATCGACGACATCACACTCTGTTGCACTTCACAAACCCTGACAAGAACTCACCAATGCCTGAACACAGTCCGCCACCGCCACTAACTCCGCCTGAATCCAGCCTATCTACGCCTACAATAGTTGCTACAACTGAGGTTCAGAGCGAACACGTTATATTGCCAACTGCACAGATCGCCGTCCAAGCCAGGAACAATGAAACAGTTATCCTGAGGGCTTTAGTCGACCAAGGCTCACAGGCCTCCTTTATCACTGAAGCGGCGGCTCAGTTGCTAAACCTCGAGCGCACATCAGTCAATGATAAAATTACAGGCATATCTAACTCTACACTCACAGCCAAATCAATGGTCAATTTGAAGTTCCACGCAGTACGAGATCCATCACATACATTCACAGCTGAGGCGTACGTCCTCAAGCAAATATCATCGTCGATACCATCACGAGAGTTCCCTGCAGATACCTGGCCTTCATCTGAGTCGTTAGATCTTGCGGATCCACATTTCCACAAGCCAGGGTCTATACACGTGTTACTGGGTGCCGACGTGCACGCTCACATAATTCTCGATGGTTTAAGGAGACATGAATCACTGATCGCATTGAATTCACAACTAGGCTGGCTAGTATCCGGACGTGTTACACAGCCTGGCTTACGATCACATCATGTTTTTGTCATGCACACACAAGTAAAAGATGACCTGATACTAAAACCGTTTCAAGATATTGACAAATACCTACTAAATGACTGCATACCTTTACCTGTGACTCAATTGAATGAGATACCTACACACGAACCGGAGATTCATAACGAATATTACAAACTCGTAAGTCGACAAAAATCACACGGTCACATGGAGGTACCTGAAACTGAAGAAAAACCTTATTTCTTACCTCATGAAACAGTTCGACAAAATTTGAGTATTGCCACGAACATAATAACACGGCAACAACAATTCACTGATGATGAACGAGACAACTTTCCTGAAGGTGAACCCCTGAAAACTGAGCTCTACGTGGATATCATCAACAGTGAAACAATGTTAAGTGATAAATCAGATTGCCACAAAGTGTTACAAAGTGCAGTGAATTACAAAATGGCAGGCTCAGTGAAAGCTCTAGGTATTGCCTGGAAGCCACAAAGTGATATGTTTAACTTAGCTCACGATAGAGACGTTATCACTGTAAGAACTCCGTTGTCCGCAAGCGCGGAAACGTTCAACCCTCTGGGTTGGCTAGCACTAACATCCTCTGTTTCGACAACATGTAAGCAAAACTTGTGGCTAGCTGACCTAGAACGGGTCGAAGATCATCACGGTGACCTAAAAACTGAATGGTTCACTTACCAAAATAACTTTGAACATACTCGTATAGACTCCATTCAGTTTCTACGTTGGTTGTGCACATGTAACGCTAATGCTAGGGTTACACTGTACAATGTTACTCATGCCTCTTGCATCGCCTGCGCCGCGGTTCTACACGTCAGAGTCATAAAGGACTATGAGATTAATGTCAGCTTGGTTACAGCCAAGACTAAAGTATTTGAAACTCACGGCAAACAAATCTCATTATCACGTCTTGACCTATATAAGGCAGAGTTACATATTAGTATTGTCAAAATTGATTTAATCGGTCAAAGCAAGATAAACATTTCCTGACACCTGTTTGTTCACCTGGATAAATTCTACTATAGTTTTCGCCTAGCTTTTTAGAACATATAACACTCGGAAATTATTCGTGGATAATCACTTTATAAAGAAATAAAGCAGTCGTAGGTAACTACAGTGGAAAGACTCCAGCTTTTATTAAATTAAAATTGTATTGATCTATTTTAGCTATAGATACTACTGAAATTTTACTTGATTGTAAACCGAAAGCAAAAGTCCGTTACAATATCTATTCACAACGTAATGCGATAAACCAAAAAGTATGAATAAATAGGTATTTAAGTGAGAGACTCTATTTAATTTAAACCTAAACACGTAACACCTTTGCTTCCGATTTATACCAGTATGTAAATATATAATTTTAGTCACAAATCGGTTATACTTAACTAGAGATTCGTAAATGCACAAAAAACCTTTAGCTTTGCGTATATGTGGTTACTCTGTTCTATTGATATGCAGTAATAATATGTAATGTTACGTCACACTCGCAATTTAGCTATTTGAATAAATGCACGAAATTGTAATTTAAATATTTTCGTCTACCTATATGTTATATGATCACTAAAGCAATTCACCTACTTACATGAGTTAGTGAGCAGATTTTGTTGTGCTGCTTTTAATTAGGTATACGGTTGTTGTACTTACTAAATAATAATCTCCTACAGCCTCCACTTGAAAAATAGTTGTATGATACATTTGTGGAAGAACACTGTGCAAACAGCATGATGCATATGATTTTGTTATAGTTTTAAGAACTTATAGTTATATTTTAGAGACCTGTTACCAAAACTGTGCATTATGCTTCTGGATGGTTCTGAACCTAGTTGTTAATAACTGATATGCTACTCCTATTTTATTACGATTTCATGTGTCTTGTTCTGTTCACGTTTTAAAGGACCATAATAGTCCTTGGGCCGCGGCATGTTTAATAAGTATTAATAGTTTTGTAGACATAAACCTCTTTCGCTTCATAATATACTGGCCACTTGTAAAACGGCCGAACGAAAAGGATGTGAAAAAAAAACAAAAGAGTGTGGTGAAAAAATGTGTGGCTAATGTATGTGATTTTTTAAATTCGCTATAACTTTTAATAAATAATTATGGTGTAAAGTGTAGTTTTTAACAGTAAGGGACAGGCAAAACAACAATGTCCCTTACGCTAATTCAGCCTTCGGTCGACGATATGATTTAGATTGGCGGCACCAGTTGCCAGCACCTTCGTCGTGCACGTTCCCTATAGGTCTAATCCGATCTGGCAACAGTGAATCAGGGCATTTCTCCAGAAATATGTCTGCGGTCACCTCATTCATCTGGCCCTTTTTCATACTAAATGTATGGAGACAGATGAATGAGTCGCAGACATATTTCTGGAGAAACGCCTATCACCGCATTATTATGGCGGCGCCGAATGGCACTTGAGAAAGATGATGAATTCATCTAAAGAATATTAAATGGCGGCATCGAACATGTTTCAATTTGATTTCAACCAATAAAACGCAAGAGCTAGCCATGAATCAATTTTATCCACCATTGAGACAGAGTTTTTCAACCGGTAACCTTTTATTGCGATTTTACGATTGCAGTTAAATCGATCGGCGAAAAAATTCCGCGGCCATGCTTTCATCGGTGTAAAAGTGGTGGAAATACGGCAGGTTGCTAGGTATACAGTGTGTCCCAGGGAGAAGTGACCGGCGGAAGTAGGTCGATTATTTGCGTAAAATTATCGATAAAAAACTTACTTAGGGGGGTCTATCGACAAAAGTTTTTTTTTTATTGCTATTTCTTTTATTTTACTACTTTTGCGAGATTTTCTTGGCTTTGACTTTATTTTCTATTCTGTATTTGTTTTTGCATAGCCAATATTGTAACTAATTCGATTAAGCTACAAAATCTAACCAAAATAAGTTACACATTTAGAAATTTTGGAAATAAGCTAAAAAAAACGATTATTTTTTATTGTTTTGCTGAAAATTCCGAAAATTGTCCCATACTTCTTATTTTTTTACAATTTACTATTAAACTACATGATATTCTCTAAAATATCTCAAAACAATGTTATTACTTATTATTAATACTTTTCGAAATATTTCAATAGTAGTGCAACAAGTCGGCTTCAGTACAATAACAGAAATAACAATAAAAAAAAAATGTTGTATACCTCTGAAATATTTCTTTTTATCGATGACTTCCCATGAATATTCAACCATCACAATCTGGTCACTTCTCCCTGGGACACACTGTATAATTGACAGTAGCGTGGCGTCCAAAGAATTCGACTCCTACCGGCTTGCCTAATATTAGGCCTTTGAGCACCTTATTATACAGCTCTTGAGGAAAATGTACGCCAAATCTGCACCGGCTTGACCAAGTATATCTTTTACGCCACGCCACTGATACTTGATCACAAATTTCTATAAAAACACATTAAGATTAATGGCTCTTGTGAGTTGTAGACGAGTTTGTAAACTCCTATGGCTCTGCTATTTACCCGACTGTGGCGAAGCCCAAAGGAGGGTTATGTGTTTGACCTGTATGTATGTATGTATGTCCGTTCCTGTGTCCGCTCGTAACTACTCAACGGCACATCCGATTTTGATAAATGATACATCATTAGATTCGTCTTGATGGTGCGAGTGTCACTGGGTATGAAGTTCGTTAAAATAAACAAAATGGCGGATTTTATGCAGTTTCAAAGTGCACCGCGGTCGGGTTTTTTTAGTAAAAATGTGGTTATTTGAAACAGAAAACCAGAGACAGAGGTATAATTATTGAAACTACTCACGCAATTTAACGAGAATCGATTAAGCAATGCGGCCTGTAAAGGAGCATCACAGAATATATCCAGATAAAATGAAATAGTTCGTCGATTTGTATGGGAACCAAGCGTGTAACATGTTTCGCTTGGAGTTAGACGCCAAAAGTGATGGAAAACATAAATTTTCCATTTCATTTGGTGGTATTTGAACAATTAATTATACCACAACTGGTCTGGCTAGCGACCTGGTTCGACCCCAGGGAACGCCACGGCCAACCACCCGGTCCGAGGCTACGCCCAGGATGGGTTGCGAGTTAGTCAGATTCTAAAAAAAAAAAAAACCACGACTGCACTGGTGGCCGACATGCTGGCAGCTTCCTCACGCAGCGAATAAGCATCGCCATACAGCGAGGAAACGCTGCTAGCATATTCGGCACCATGCCAAGGGGGTCCAAATTTTTAGATAAGTTTTAGTTTTATAATTTAGGTTTATTTTCGTAAGATTAGTTTAATTTTTTAGTTGAGTTCAGATTAATAAGTAGTTATATTTTATTTGTACGTAATTTTAATTATACCTTATTATTAGATTTCCAATTTGATAATATTGACGGCAACTGAAGTTGACGGCGTGCAAAGTAGGTCGCCGCCACTTCTTTTTACCACACGAAGTACATACATACACTTTTTCCTTCTACCTATTCGAGATATATCTGTGACTGATCTTAGAATATACAGTTTGTAACGTTCGCAATAATTCTGACGTCGGATTGACGTAATAAAAAATAAAAAGCAATAAGTTTATAGGGCTGAGCTATCTGTAACGGCCTCGATAGCACTTTATGGCAACCTTTTTACGTGTGTAATCATTTGATCGACGCCATGCTAGTAAGTTCAGGTCGGTTCGAGTCATCGGCGACAAGCGGAACTATGAGCAATATTCAATGATTTCAAAAGTAAGGATAGGGCGATCCGTACAGTTCGGGTGGGTCGGTTTTCCGCCGCGACATTTGTATGCCAAACTAAATGTAGGTATGGCATTCAAGGGTAGTTCTCTGCGACCACATTATGGATGAGCTCCCTATAAACTGTGGAGTCGTTTTCGGTTATCTTGTGGAAGTCGCGTGCCTCTGCTATTTTTATCATAATGATCCTGATTGCTTTTATAAAACGGCCAATAATAGTGGCGATGGTAATGAAGCAAGCAAAACGTTATAAAATCGCAGAGAACTACCCTCAAATGTCGCGAACGAAAATCCACCCGGGTCTATATTCCCCGTAACAGTAAATGGAGCCTGTTCCCACGCAATTAGGCATTTTTATAACGTCCGGCGGCTAAAACTGATTTTTAGGACCAACGTTTTGGAACCGTCTGCGCGCTCGTTAACCCTGTAATTTATATACGTCAATGGACGAGTATACATGCAATTCAGTTAGGACTAAGTACTTCGTACAAGATCATTTATATTGCTACAATACTTAGGCTAGGTACTAGGGTGTTTCATATTTGTATGGGTAAAAAAAATGTGTTTATTTTGCCAGACTTTGCTTACCCCCTTCTTGCTACCTCTTAATTGAGTTGGACCATCTTGCTGGTACTAGAGCATTCCATTTATTTGGCCTAAAATGATTTGTGTCCCCAGATCATGCTTTGGGGACCACATAATGAAAATTTTGTCTCTGAAGAAACTGAGGGCTCTGTTACGACGTGTTGTGGAGAGTCGTATCTTTCAATAAGGATTGTATAAATGAAACGAACGATAGGAAGCAATATACAGATATAATAATCAAGAAGTAAGCACTTTACAAGTAATTGGGTAATCTGATCTAATCACAACGTTCTTGCTCGGAGTCCAGCACAAGAGTGACGGCCCGGCTGTCGCTCGCGCCCTTCCCCCCACGCCTTCGCGCCAAGAGAAGCCCGCCATCGCCACCGCCGCCACTCGGATGTGACGTCAGCCAGTGCTGCCATCCCAGGGCGACAACAATTGGTTTGTTCTTCTGGCCATCCGAGGTATACGCAACAATCTTCGCCAACACCACATCTCAGAAGTGTCAATGTGCGTGCTCAGTCGTGGACTATATTTCCGAGAACAAAGTCAAACATTAAACCTATTGATCGTAAAAAAGCTGAAAGGATGAAAAATGTGGGTATATCTTAAACGATCAGTTTTTAACACTATCATTTACCCGCGGCTTCACCCCCGTTGTTACCGTTAATGTCCCAAAGGAACTCTTTACCGGGATATAAATTATCCTATGTTTCGATCCGGGACCAGGTCTACTTGCATGCCAAATTTCATCTCAATCCAATCAGTTGTTACCCTGTTATTTGGTAACAAACATCCAAACCTCCAAACATCCGAACATCTTCACAAACTTTCACATTTACAATATTAGTGTGATTATGTGCAGACAAACTGCTATGAAATAAAATAAGTACATTTGAACCGGAATTGGTGTAGTCAAAGCAAATCTAATTTCACCATGTGAAAAAATCTTAAAAGATACCGGGGTCATGCACGGTTTTTAGGATGAGTTAGAGTTCTAGATATTTCCTGTGGACATCACCAATTAGGGGCTTTAAAAGTCTAATTTTCTTGCTGGACCCTTTTAGTACTACAGGAGTGCCTCACTCCGTTATTTCAACGCGCTGACTCTCATTTTCTGAAACGCGTTATGACCCACCAGAAGTGACCCAGTAGTCTGCGCCTGCGATTAAGTCGTCACTGTCAGCGTTTTCGCAAAACGTCACGTACGCGGCAAGTTGATTAAAAAATTAGGACACTGTTTGTTGAGCGTTGTTTATCTTAGTCAGACTGTTTGCCCGTTTTGTGTATAGATGAAATTTTATCATACTTTTTCATTTACGTAAATTTCTCAGTAGGGCATCTTAATTCAAATTCAAAATAATTTATTTCGGATTAGATATCCATAGTATGTGTTAATAACAAAGGTCTTACTGACTATATTAGTAGTTAAGAATATAAATAAATAATCAAAATCATCATCAACAAAATTTATCTAAACAATCATAATTAATGAATGTAAATTAAATATGCTATCGGGTACATGTCTGAGACTAAGTATCTATATTGACGGAATTTAATAAATCAAAATAACAACACAGTGGCTAAGACTAAATTAAAATTAAATAAACTCAAACCTGAACATGTCCCTTGTGGCATGGCGGCGAAAATGCTGGCAGTATTTCCTCGCTGGATTGTGAGACTGATGCGTTGAGCGAGGACCTTCCTCGCTCAAAGCCAGTTCTTCGATATCCCGTGGTGTCTCTGAGTCTCTTCTACAAATCTTTGAAGAGACTCACAGCGCCAGGGCCCCACGGACCAAGGGTCTCCACGTCAAAAGGAATAGTTAAGGTACCTACATACTTAATTCCTCATTCATAAATAAACAATTTTACAAAACAAAATAACTATAACTAAGAGTAACCTATAAATAAAACATGCTCCCCAGGTCATTTTCTGTTGACGTGGTGCCCAGGAGGCTGGCAGCGTTTCCCCGTTGGATGGCGACACTTATTCTTTGTCCGAAATAGCTGCCAGCCTTCTGATCGCCTGACGTCTGAATGAGCCGTTTAGAGATCTCTTTGTAGAGATCCACAGGCCACTCCTGTTTTGGCTGCAAAAATAGGTGGTCCTTGCGGTTTTGATATCGACCGGTAAATCAAATCAAATCAAATCAAATATTTTATTTGCTAGAACACAGTATAATAGGTCTTATATATATAAAAAAAATACTTCCGATGTGCGAAATGACGACGATTGCTGATCCCCGGGGGTCTGAGAGGAGGGAGCCCCGTCAACTTGTGCCCCAGGGGCATCGAACGCCGGAAAGGTGGGAGAGACGGGGTTGTCGGGGCTTCGCGGAGCCGGCTTTTTGGCCGCCGGCGCTTCGGACGATGTAGGGGGAGGCGCGCGATGAAGGCCCCGGGACTTCAGGAGGCGTCATCGAACGCGTACGCTTCCCTTGCCTAGATGGGCCGACTACGGTCCATGGATCGGTATCCATGGCGTCCGATGCCTTGCCTTAGTGGCGTGTTTGCTTCGGTCCTTTCGGGCTTTCGCCTTGCTGGCCTCCAGCTCAAGTCCCGTCAACGGTGCGGGGGGTGCCTTGGGTGCCCTGCTAGCGGCAGCCTGGGGGGCCAGAGGGGCCGGGGGAGCCTGAGAGGCCGGGGAGGCCTTACAGGTGGACTGTAACGTCATGGAATACAAAATATTTCATTTTTATTGCTTAAAATCGTCTATGAAAATAAGTTTTTTTATATTGCCATAACTTTTTTCACACAGTGATTTGAAATAAGCTCCCATAGTAACTATTGTAGTATATTGAAACACCTTTCTAATGATGTATGTCACATCGCTATTGGTTCTTGGGACCGTTTTGTCCGGTTCTCCTTTACATACTTTTTTTATAACTAAAGTCAATTTGAAAATAAAAAAAAACTATTTACCTACTTGCAGCTTTTCACAAAATACGCTAGGTAAATACGAGTACATACTAAACTAAGCTTGAGTAAAAATTTAACTATTTACCATATTGTTAATAATTTACATATTATATAAAACTATTCCGTGGCTAAACTACCTACCTGCAGACAGTCAGACAGCTTACAGTTTAAATTGCTGAAGATAGCGGGATGAAATAAAGAAGGCATATTGAATCCCTAAAGGGTTAAACAGGGGATGAAAAATTGTATCCAAAATTCACACAGACGAAATCGCGAGGACGCAATCTATTCCCTGACTGTACAGTCGAGTTCATTTAGATCTACAGTCTACACACATATATTATTTATTGCTCCTGACAATAGGGTCGCGTTCACATATTTCTGTTCCCGTAAGTGTGTAGGTAGATGTAAATGAACTCGACTGTACAAGTGGAGCTCGCAAGGTTAGGTCGCTATTTTAATAAAATGTATGTAACGTGAAAGTAAATATTTTAATTCAGTACGCTCACCTTTTATAAATAACTTACTGGAGTTTTATTTTATTTATCTAACACTGAGCTTGCAGATACTTTAGTTATTTAGAAATCCGTTCCCGACCCGAGGTAGACTAGTTTTCGTTAAGAAAATAAACTACATAGTCTAAGACCATCGCATAATTGACCGACAAAGACGTTCAGACAGATGAATGTTTTTTTTTAATATTTGCTTCTTTAAATACCCTAACTTTCCTTTCGCCTAATGACGTTGTGCGTTTGTTTCACCCTGTATATCCTACTAATATCATAAATATGAAAGTTTGTGAAAATGTTTGGATGTATACCAGTTATTATCACAAGGAACTTTTCATCGGGATATAATGGATCCTATGTTTCAATTCAGGACTTGGGTTACCTACTTAAATGCCAAATTTCATCTCAATCCATCCAGTTCTTATCCCGTTATTTAGTAACAAACGTCCAAACATCTAAACTTTCAAACATCTTCAGAAGCATCACATTTGTAATATTATGGTAGGAAGTAGTATTTATAATATTCGTAAGCTAGTAAGAATGATTAATATTTAAACCATAAGCAGATAAACATAACAGCGGTACGAGCCTGGAAAATTGGCAATATCGAATGCGTATAGTAGGTAGTTTCACGAGAGTTGAGGCCACGCACACAACAACATGTCATGTAATGACAGCGGGATTTTGAAATTACTGTTCTTTTTTCGTACCGATAGGGATTAATGGGTAACGCAGCTGGAAGAGGTGCTTTTCGTGCAAAATCAAGATTATCACTACATAGTATAAAACAAAGTCACTTTCTCTGTCCTTATGTATGCTTAATTCTTTAAAACTACGGAACGGATTTTTAGGGTTCCGTACCAAAATGGTAAAAAAGGAACCCTTATGGTGCGACTCTGTCTGTCTGTCTGTCTGTCTGTCCGTCTGTCACAGCCAGATATCTCAGGAACTACTGATGCTATCGATTTGAAATTTGGAATAGTGTTAAAAGTAGCTAACCCGAGCCTATTGGACATAAAAAATATCTTGTACGTTTTTTACTTTTTTTTTAAAAGGCTCCGTAATGGGACTTTGAAAATTGAAAGTAGGGCTATTATATTGAGTGGGGTATCAAATGAAAGGGCTTAATTTGTAGATTAAAACACCATTTTTATTTTTTTTCTTAAATAAGTAGTTTTTGATTTATACATTTTTATGTACCATTCCCCCCCTATTATCTCCGAAGTTACTGATCAGAAAAATCTGTCATAATTACTAATTATAAATATCAACCTGAATATTACAGAAAAATTGAACGGTCTTGCTAACTTTAATACTTTTTTAGAAATTTACAAAAACTTGAAATCCCTAGCGGCGAGTAGCAAAACTAAGCGATGGCATGTTTCACGCTAGGGGATTTCCGGGCAAAACTAGATGGCGCTAAAACACTAAGCATTTAACGATGTTATAATTGAACAAAGAAACATAGTATAGTAACAATTAGTTCGTAAACAGCTAATAATAAATAAATTTAAATACATTTAAATACTGTGTCACGTTTGCAAAGTTAAATAATTGTAAATAATATTATAAATATTTTACCAAGCTTATAAGCGTTGTAAATTCGGGGAACAGCTTTTTGTATGGAGAATGACAGTCCTCTTGATTTAATGGTCCTTGCTATTAAATAGAATCATTACACGTCAGGTTCTAAATATTACAGGGAAAATATAACTGTTTTCCTAACTTGCACTGTTTTTTAGAAATTTGCAAAAATCATAACATACTTATACTTATTTGCTTCTACTAAACAAATCGACATACAATTTTTCTTGAACTATTCGCGTATCTACTTATGAGTTTGTACGGAACCCTCGGTGCGCGAGTCCGACTCGCACTTGACCGGTTTTTTTCTTTAATAATTGCATTCATCCAATCAATAATTCACACAAAACTTTAAAAGCAAATAAATAAATAACTAAATTTAAATATATAAATAAATAATATTAATAAAATAGTAATATTTAATAAATAAATTTAATAGTTGGTACTTTTGCCATTGTAATTGTGTAGGCGCTCAGAATATTTTTTTCAATCATAAATAATTTCGCGGATCCATTCACTACATGGCCGATTTTTTTATTACAGATAGATTATAAGGTCAGCTACCACTTATGGAAAAAATTAATCGCGGGAACTACGAAAATAAAAAAATCAAATTAAAAACTGAAATTAAATTTTTCGCGAAGATTTGTGTTCCTACTCATAATTCACATCTGTCGTAAACCTTAAACAATACATCATTGTACGTGTCAAAATGTGGTTACAACTTGTTGCCTTTAATTTTGGTTTACAAAGAAAAAAACGTATTTTTCCGATTTCAAACAGTGTCCGAAGTAGCAACTTTGACATTGTTTTTCTCCAAAACGCACAGTAATTGACATGGGGTTTCTTTTGGAATTTGTGTTATTACAACTTACTACATTGATATTCGATATTCGTTACAAATGTCTGGTCCCAAGCGATCTTAAAACACTGTGCGATAGCAGGTTCAACAGTGAATTGCGAGATAGACCAAAAAGTTTCTTTAAACTGTAGCCTTGTGCTTATTTACTTACTCATTAATTTCATTCATTAACTTTTTTTGCAATGAGTACTTCATGTAGCTGTATGTATAATCGTTCACCTCAACTCTCGTGAAACTACCTATATCCCTGCTGAAAAAAAAACAGTTCAGAAAAGAGAAGGAACTGATTACAAATAGAATCCAGACTAGATAAAATAGGTACACGTTTACAATACGGCGCACCTGGAAACGACCGTCTCCAGATATGGCGTCTGGAAGTAATCAATTGTGTAGCGGCAGCAGAAAAGGACGGAAATTTTAAGATATAATATAAAATGACAATAAATGCTTTTATTTTTTTTAAACAGAGTCAAATTTACTAGCAGGAGATCCTTTGCTAGGAACAGGAGTCCGAACGAAGTACAGATCTGTAGGTACTTTGCTTTTATTATATTGCTGGCTGTGCTGTAAATAAATGTTCCATTTTTATATATGTATGTATTTGATGTAATGTAAAAGTAGGTTCATGTACTTTTTTATATCTGTATGTGTATCACTCCCCTTATAATAATTGTGTTTATTATTTGTATTTTGTATCGTTTAGGTACTTTAGGTATTCCTCACCACCTACCAGTACCGTGGCGTCCAAAGAACTCGATTCCTACCGGCTTGCCTAATATCAGGCATTTGAGCACCTTATTCTATAGCCCTTAAGGAAAATGTACGCCAAATCTGCAGCGGCTTGCCCAAGCATATTTTTTACGCCACGCCACTTACTCATTTAATTTTGTTAACTTTGCATCGACTCCGTTACTCAAAGGTTGTCTGGAAGACATCGGTCTTTGCCGATAAGACCGCCTATTATTTACCACTGTTTTTATATAAGTTTGCATTTTAATTTTTCTTTTGGGGTGCAATTATGTATTGTGCTGTTGTATCGTATTTACAGGCCCTTATTTAGGACACAAGTGAAATGTAGTTTTGGTGCAAGCATCTGAACATTTCCACGTAACGAGAGTACAGATAAAGTATAAAGACAGAAAGTAATCACTCTTCGGCCAAGGTCACTGCGCAGCCAGTACGATTCGTACTGGAGGATACATACGCATTCGTAAAACTTTGCTTGTAGTGTTTGTTCATGGCGGGCACACATAAGTACAAGGGGCCATTCATTTATTACGAAAAAATAAGAAGCGGCCGATCCCCTCCCCCCTATTTAATATTTATTACGTAAGAATATGACGGAAAGATAATTTGTTTTTAATGCATCGCGTGCCTTTTTTTTTAAGTATAATCTTAACTTTGCGCATTTTTATGATCTTACGTAAGACCTATCAAAACTCCCTTCCACCGCCTTGTAAGAAAAATAAGACATGGTCGACCCCCCTCCACCCTTTAATCGTCTTGAATGGCCCCCAAGCCGCGCGATGTCTCTATTGTAGGAAGAAAAAATACTGCTATACTGTGGTACAGAAGAGCGCGACGTACAAAATATTTCATCTGCAGCCAGTACCTTCCGCGCCGGTTCCAAGGTGCAGCCCGCTAATGCAGATCACGATCCGCGCCCATTTGCCTGCAATCTCCGTGCATCCCTCTCTGCCTCTGTGTGCTATTACGTTCTACGAGGATGTCACAAATCTGTTAGAAATAATTTACTTGTTGTACTTTACCTACTCATTAAGTAAATGCGATGTTTTCTTTACAACAACGTCTACGCATATTAAAAATCGTATGCGATAAGCAAAATGTTAATGTTTTATTGAAGGTTTTAGAATTGCATGCATTTTTATCATGGTCAATCTAAGGAACCGAGTAGTCAAGTTTTAAGACGGAACACACTTGCCCAGAAGATTGAGTGTTCACTTCCCTCTAGCTTTTAACTATCATTCATATAAGAAGACCCGGCACCCCACCCAGTCCGACCAAACTCAGGGTGGTCCGGCTAGCGATCTGGTTCGACCCCAGGGAACGCCACGGCCGACCACCCGGTCCGACAATCGCTACGCCCATGTATGGGTTGCGAGTTTGTCAGTTTCAAAAAAAAAATTATAATAATAATAAAAAAAAACAAAAAAAATATAAGATCAAGTATGTATGATGGTTTAAGGCGACAGAAAGATGATCAAGATAGGATTACTTAGATGGTACAATCAGTGCCGGATTAGCTAGCAAGAGTAGCAAATGCTACGGGCCCCGCGCATTGGGGGGCCCCGCACCCACTCGCAAAAGGGAACCCCCCCTCGTTATGTAATTCGTCGCGTTTAAAATTACTGGTCATTCGGTATTTAAGCATATCTAAGACCAACCAAGCGCCTCTTTGAAATGCTACAACCCCACGGCTTAAACCGGCACTGGGTACAATATTGAACAGAAATATATCCTTCCTGAGATGTTTCCTGAGGTTTTCCAATGCTTCCTTCCCATTTCAAAAATATGATTACCTAATACCTATACATACATTAATATAGCCAATAGCAATACGAATACCAGTATTATGACCATTGTAATGTACGATATACTTCAAAGAATCGAATTGTAACAACAAACGTAAAATCATAGACAAGAGAGATCATCTGATGCCAATATAAATAAAGATGGGAATAGACGTTTTGCTGTTAAGCAGGACAGTAAATAATTGCCTAAACACAACAAATACTATCCATTATACCGTATCATCCTATTTACCTCAATCGTTACAAAATAAAAACGACCTAAATCCAATGGAATAGAATTGAAATTCATCTGTAAATCAAGGTAGTTATAGGAACCTGCTAAAATTATTTCACTATTTGTTTTCCTTGGAATATCAGCCAGTAACTTGAACAATAAAGTATCTTACTCAATAGCGGAATTCTGAAATAGACCTTAACACATATCAATAAAGTTGAGTATTAAGTGAGCAAGGCAATATTGTTGGAGTGTTTATAAGATGATAGTTTATATCATATAGGATACGAAATAACTCGCTGAAGGTAATTTATGTATGTGCGTTTACGAGTTTTAGGTTAGTATTGGATAAGTGTTTGAAATTATTAGCGTCAATGCCTTGTAGTGAGCAGTTATTTTTTATTATCGCTTAGCATGATGTTATTGTTATTACATAGTTGGGTCATTTTCATATACTTAGTTTGACAGATGTGTCACAACCATGTGTTACAACCAAGTGTCACATACATGGTTGTGCTAGAGATGGGCCGAAGTTACGGGTTTCCAGGAAGTATACATATAGCATTTTTTTATATCATAACTACTATATGTTGACGATAGCCCCACCGAACCCCGACCCGACTGAACATCGTCTAACTAAGACCCTGAACATGTTTTGTAAGTAGCTATAAGCCCTAGGACTACTTCCTAGAACCATGTTTTATAGTTAGTACATAAGTGAAATATTTAAGTATTTTACGAGTTTTTGCCCGTACAAGAGGCCATATGTGTAGTGTAACGACTCATTAGCACTTGTGTAAACCTTAGAACCCGATCCCCCTATCTAGAGCTTAGATAAAGACTCGTAACGAATGTGTAAATCGAGTGTACCCAGACTTCACTGGCAACTAGTGCTAGGAGCGGCCAGTGAACGATTTGGTAGGAGATCTCGACACACCCACTCGAGGCTTCTACCGGTCAGAGCCAGCTTACCATGAGGATTGTGAGGCGATGCATATAGCACGCCCATAATTACCATGAGGATTGTGTAGTCGAGTATATAGTACGTTAGTCGTTACCATAACGTAAAACGGCAAAGAGCGAAAGTTTTCGAACAACTTTATGTATCGATGCCCTATAATTTCTCGGTCTGACCACGAGAATTTAGCGTAGGATGGTATCATTCTGAACGGAATTTTCCATCACGCAATATGTTGTAAGTATTGCGCAACAATCGCTTGCTTAAATACGCCGGGAGCTCATTTGGAGACCAGTTGGCGTCGTGAACCCAAGTTGTAAACTCATAGTGAGAAACAGAACCGAACCAGTAGTGATCCGATCCGAACATAGTGAACAAGTATCTAGATCCCCTAGCCTATGACCTAAGTGAAGTCTAGGTAGGACTTAAAGTCAGTGAAACAGTATTTCTTTATTACGTGTTGCGGCCCGAGCCGCCCAACTAAGAACAAGTATTCTTTTAATAGTGTTTAGCGTGTAAATAGCTTATAGGGAAGTATGAACATTATTAACTATTTAATACTGATTCGCTGATTGATTTTTGTGTGACTATTTCTGTGTTATATTCCGTGTAATAGATTTAAGTGTTGTGTTTAAAAGATGGTTAAGCCAGAGCCGGGTTTGTTAGTGCTATTCTTCCCGCGTGGTAGAACCCTAGGAAATGCACACTAGAGCCAGTGATTTAAAACAATATAAGTGTTAAATCTGAACCTTTGTTTTGAGCCAATCGATCCCTTAGTAATTAAAACTCCAGGAGCCTTACAACCTCCTGTGTATGAACCTGAAGAGCTATCGTAGCTGTATAATCTGTTAACTTCGGGACCTCACGAGATCCGTGAGTGCGTCGTTAACAGTTTTTGGTCCTTCGAGCCGAGGATATAGAATCAGTGAGTGAACATCATCAGACCCTGAGTTGGTCTTCAGATCCTTGAACCTGGGAAAGCCCGGAATACGAACCCCTGATCCATTTCACGTATAGACGTGAAGTTCCGGGATTTTTAAAATCATTATTTACGATTTTATCGAATTGTTTCTGTTTTTCCAAATTTTTTGTGAGTGCTCTAACTTAGTCAATTCTCGTGATAATCACGAAATTCGACCTGATCCTGAACCGCGTACTCTAGGAGTACTGCTAGTGTAAATTGTAGATTTTTCCCGAATATTTTTGCGCAACGACGCAATTTATTTTTGGAATTTCCAAGTGCTCCAAAGCGGTCAAATATTGTGCGAATCACAAATTTCGACCAGAACCCGAACCCTGAACCTGTGGAGCACCGATCCTGTGACTTTTATAATTTTTGGAATTATTTAATTTTTTTTATTTTACGCCGCGACGTAATTTCAATTAAAAATTCATTTGGCTCAAAACTCAACCAAAATCAACCAAATTTAAAACATAGTTTGCAAAGTAAGTAAAAGTAATTTAGAGCCACTCGTGACCAGCAAACTTGAACAACAAGCATCCGATCCAGTTGTTGCAAGTCGAACGCTAGGCACGAACGAACCTGTATAGATAGAACCTGACCGATCAGCTGTTTCTGTCTCGCGATTAGATTGTTCGCGTAACAATATCGCGTGTGAACCATGGTGCTGACTAGGAGCCAGTCAGACCCCCAGGAGGCGGACGCCCGCCGCCGCCAACTGCAAGCGCAGTCAGGCGAGCAGAGCGGGGCGCCCCTCCGCAATCCCCGGCTGCAAATGCAGTCAGAGCCGAGGGACTCACCGGAGTCACCTCCAACCGACACCACCGAGCAGCGGGAAGAGCTGGAAGAGCTACTTCGCCGCAACGAAGAGCGTCGCGCTAAGCGCCACGCCGAGGAGCGCGCCGAGGCGGAGCGCGCTGCGCGCGCAGCAGCGACGCATGCGCAGGCCGTGCGTGCGCAGGCCGCGCATGCGCAGGCCGCGCCTGAACGAACCACCAATCAACAGCTTGCAGAGCCAGGAAACCGTGAGCTGTCGAACCCTTATTTATTCTCAAGTGATCAACCTATCCCGCGTGTGAACCCGAACTTAGAAATGCGTGCGCGTGTGCCGGAGCGAGTCGTATTCGCAGATCAAGTGCCATCGACGTCGCGGGCACCGCCGACGATCCGATCCCAATGTAGCAGTAATACAGAACTACGTAAACGCGAGGCGCAGCTACAGGCCGACCAGGAACTGGCCGCGTTACGTAGGCGCGAGATAGAATTAGAGAAGGAATTAGTGCATAAACGCTTAGCCGTAACTATGGAGCGCATCGATGCCGAGGGATCCCGCGACGGTGACTACCGTGCCGGGGGCTCGATGGCCGCTTCCGTCCACCGGGTGGACCAGTGGTTGAACTATGTCAACCACCCGAACAATAGCCGTCGTATGCGATCCACGTCGCCGCCGCCGCCGGCGTTGCGCCGTCCGGTACAGTCGACGCCGATCCGCGACCGCTCTACGAGCCGAACCAGGAGCCAGGGTATCGAGCGTCTTGCCGAGACTTTAGAGTCCATGATGCGCCCTCCTCCGCGTCAAGTCTATGAGCTTCCTGCGTACGCCGGTGAAATTAGTGAATGGCAGACATTTCTCACCGCGTACCAGCAATCGTCGTCGCGTTATAAATTCTCGGCGTACGAAAATGTTGCACGCTTGCGACAATGTTTAAAAGGGGAGGCTAGGCAATGTGTGCAACACATGCTAGCCTCATCCGCGAACCCTGATTTAATCGTACGAATTTTAAAGAAGAATTTCGGTCGTACCGATTTATTAATTGATCGCGCATTAGAAGATTTGAAGAGGCTTCCGTCGGTAGGGCCAAGTGCGACGGATTTAAATTCTTTTGCGATCAAAGTTATTAATATAGCTTCAACGTTAGTGGACTTAGATAACAAGAGTTATGGAGCGAATCCACTTTTGATCCGAGAAATTACGGAAAGGTTAAGCCCGCATCTACGATCGCGATGGTGCGCGTACGCTAGAGCAAACGGTTCGCGGCGCGATAGCGAGTTGATGCTGATGGCCGAATTTCTCATGGACGAGAGCGATCAAGAGCTTGAGTTCTCGCATGCACGTGCGCCGCCGAGGCGTAACGTGATTTCAGAGGATGTCCGACGATCCCGTGCGGGGCCGCGGCCGCCGCCCGCGCCGCCGGCCCGCACCGGCGCTCGGCCACAACCGACCCGCGTGCAGACATATGCGACGGAACGAGTCAGCGTGTGTTTGTGCTGCGGCGGGTCGCACCGCACTCCAGAGTGCAAGAAGGTTTGCGCGATGAACATCGCCGCCCGTTGGTCATGGGCCAAGGGCAACAAGATTTGTTTTAAATGTTTTGATAGTAAACATAGGAGGGACGAGTGCCGAGCGAAGGGCTGCGGCGTTAACGGCTGCCCCCACGCCCATCATCGTCTTCTCCACGATCCCCCGTATGAACCACGAACCGAACCCAGATACGAACCACGACCTGACCCACACTATGAACCACGTAATGAACCACGGTTTGAACCACGATCCCCTCCTGTCATGTCTCGGCGTGAGCCCGTGAGCGGGCCCCGCGGGCCACGGCGGGAACCCGTCGTCTACCACCGTACGCCCGTTGACGGGGCGCGTGGTGGGCGACGCGAGCCTGTGTCGCCGCAGCGGGGGCCCTCGGATAGGGCACGCTGGGCGGACCACGAACCAGTCTCTCATCTGCGTGCGCCCGCGAGTGGGACGCGCTGGGCGGATGAGGAACCCGCTCCTTCCCGGCGTGTGCCCGCAAACGGGGCGCGCGGGTATGAGCACGAACCTGAAACTCGCCGGACGGAGCCGCCGCGTTCGCCGGCCGGAACCCGCGAGTTTACTTCGAACATAGCTAGCATAGGTACCTCCCGTACGTCGGTGTTGCTGCGTGTGGTACCCATCGTCATCAAGGGGCCGAGGGGTGAGGCTGAGACATACGCCCTTCTGGATTCAGGATCGACAATAAGCCTTATTGATGCCGATCTAGCGAACGACGTAGGTGCCGTCGGACCTGCTACGGACCTATGCATCCAAGGCGTGGGAGATATGGAGACCACGCAGCGAAGCCGGAAGGTACAAGTCGCGTTAAAGGGACGCGACGAAGAGTCGATACATTCCGTCATTTTTAGAACCGTTCATCAACTGGGACTGCGTGAACAACGTATGAACATGAACGAGATGCTGCGCTACAAGCACCTCGCCGACCTGCAAGAAGCCTGCTACGACGTCGCGACGCCGCGGGTATTGTTGGGGGTCGACCAGTGGCACCTGATGATGCCACTGGAGGCACGGACTGGCCGCAATAACGAGCCTGCCGCTATCCGTTGCCAACTAGGATGGGCGATATTCGGTATTGCGCCCCGCCTAGTACGAACCGATGATCATGTAAGGGCATATCATTGCCACGAACCAGACCTCGAATTGCATCAGTTATTGAAACAGCACTTCGATGTCGACGCTTTAGGTATTAAGCACGTGAACAAGGTGAACCCGGCAGAGCAACGAGCGATCGACGTCTTCAATGCAACGGTCCGTAGGGTAAACGGACCAAAGTATGAGGTCGGTCAATTGTGGCGGGAAAATAACCCGCAACTGCCGCCAAGTTTCGGCATGGCGTTCAATCGGCTGCGCGGCATCGAACGTAAGATGGACCGCGACCCCGACTTCGCCGCCGAGTATACTGCACAAATAGATAATTTAGTGCAGAAAAAATACGCGAAGAAAATTTCAAGTAGGGAAAATAGTAACGTAGCATGGTATTTGCCGCACTTCGCAGTGAAGAACCCGAATAAAAGTAGAACTCGTCTTGTTTTCGATGCCGCGGCGTGTTCGTCGCAGCGGAACCCGAACGTTCGTGTATTGAAGGGACCTGATTTGAACGCGACGTTATAGGGAAGGCGCGAGCGCGGCATTTGTGCTGCGCACGGTCGGTGCGCCGCCCGCGCGGCGATACTGACACCGGTCGCGACATTTATGCTGCGCACTGTCGACGCGCCGCCTCGATGCTCTTTAGTGAGTGTCAAGGTGGGCCGACATTTTCACATAGAACAATTTAGAGTGCGCGTAATGTTTTTATGGCGGGGCGCAAACCGAACCGACCCCCCAGACATCTACAAAATGACGTCTATGATATTTGGCGCAGCAAGTTCTCCTTTTTTAGCACATAGTGTGCGGAACAGGAACGCCGCGGACAACGCTGACAAATATCCCGACGCCGTGTACGAAATACAATCGAACCACTATATGGATGATTTTGTGTCTAGTTTTAGAAACGAGGATGACGCAGTCCATGTAGCCGAGCAAGTGGCAGCATCACACGCACTGGGCGGATTCACGCTGCGAGGCTGGTCGTCGAACTCGCGAAGGCTGCTCGAGCGTATCCCGCCGGAGCAACGTGCGGAGGAACCGGCGCAGCTAGGCGCCAAAGAACAGAAAATTCTCGGTATGTACTGGAATGCTACTACCGACGATTTAGGATTCAACACAAAGATGCTGCGGGTCCCAGCCGAGGTACGAGTCGGCGAGAGGAGCCCAACCAAGCGCGAGGCGCTAAGTACAGTGATGAGTATATACGATCCCTTAGGTCTCATATCACATTATGCTATCACAGCAAAGATCCAGATACAGCGACTGTGGTTGCTGAAACTCGGCTGGGACGAAGAGCTGCCAACCGAAGAGGCAGACTTATTCGCTGAATGGCTGCAAGAGTTGCAGTCGGTAGCGACGCTGAGAATACCACGAAGATATTTTCAGACGGGGGGAGCCTCCCGCATCGAGCTGCATGTGTTCGTAGACGCGAGCACGCAGGCTTATGCGGCGGCAGCCTATTGGCGAGTGGAAAGCCCCGAACGAGCAGAGCCTGAGATAACGTTAGCTGCGGCTAAGGCAAAGGTATGTCCACTCAAACCCCTCAGCGTGCCCAGACTGGAGTTGCAGGCGGCCTTGATAGGCGCGCGACTGCAGAAAGCCATCGTCGATGGCCACAGAATAACACCCGACGAAGTAGTGTTATGGTCAGACAGCCAAACCGTGCTGCAATGGGTGCGAGATGACGCACGAAGGTACCCCGTATACGTTGCTCACCGCTTAGGAGAGATAGCGGAGCTGACGTCACCGAACCAATGGCGATGGGTACCCACTAAACTTAATCCCGCAGATATCCCTACCCGATCCGATCCCAAACGAACCGTGGACATTAATAGTGTGTGATTTAATGGTCCCCAATTTTTATATGAACATCCGAACGAATGGCCAGCCGAACCCGAGCCGCCGACGGGGCCGCCGCCCGAATTGAAGGCGACGTGTCACGCGTCGACGGAGTTCGTCTCGCCGTTGCCGGACATTCATCGCTTCTCGAACTATGATCGACTGATTGGAGCAACTGCGCGTGTGCTTCAGTTCGTCGAAGTTATGAAGACTAGATCCCGTGTACCCCTCTTGTTGAAACATATACTGTCCGCCGAACATCTCTATTTCCAGTGGTCACAGAGAAGAACCTTCCCAGAAGAGTTACGCAGCCTGTCACGGGGGGAGCCCGTGCCCCGTGGAAGCCGTCTCTACGAACTGGACCCGGTGCTGAGCGAGGATGGCGTCATCCAGATGCGCGGCCGCATCGACGCCACGCCGGCCCCCATCAACAAGAGGCCAGCCATCCTGGACGGGCGCTGCCCGTTCGTGCGGCTGCTGATCCTGCGTGCGCACAAGCGCGCACACCACCAAGGAGGCGCCTGGGAGCGCATGGTCCGCTCAATAAAAGAAGCCCTGAAGACCACACTGAAGACGCGAGCGCCCAAGGAAGAGGTGCTTGCGACTCTCCTTGCCGAGGCCGAGTACACTGTAAATGCTCGGCCCCTCACCCACGTCTCCGTCAGCCACCATGACGAGGAGGCGTTGACTCCGAACCACTTCCTGCTGGGAGGCCCCGCGAAGGTCCCACTCACTGGCCTTTGCGAGGAGGCCGACCGCAGGGCCTGGCGCGCCAGCCAGGCGCTCGCTGACCGCTTCTGGACCCGCTGGGTCCGAGAATACCTGCCGACGCTCGCGCCGCGCCGCTCCTCTGCGCTGGGCGAGCGTCCACTCACGGTCGGCGACTACGTCATAGTCGTAGACCCGAACCTGCCACGCAACGTGTGGCCCCGGGGAATCGTCGAGGCCGTCTTCCCCGGCCCTGACGGCAGCGTCCGAAGTGCTGACGTCCGCACCGTCGGCGGCATGTTCCGGCGCCCCGTCTCCAAGTTGGCTATCGTCTCCCTACACCCTGAGGCTGCCGCGACGCAGCAGCGGGGGGAGGATGTTGACGATAGCCCCACCGAACCCCGACCCGACTGAACATCGTCTAACTAAGACCCTGAACATGTTTTGTAAGTAGCTATAAGCCCTAGGACTACTTCCTAGAACCATGTTTTATAGTTAGTACATAAGTGAAATATTTAAGTATTTTACGAGTTTTTGCCCGTACAAGAGGCCATATGTGTAGTGTAACGACTCATTAGCACTTGTGTAAACCTTAGAACCCGATCCCCCTATCTAGAGCTTAGATAAAGACTCGTAACGAATGTGTAAATCGAGTGTACCCAGACTTCACTGGCAACTAGTGCTAGGAGCGGCCAGTGAACGATTTGGTAGGAGATCTCGACACACCCACTCGAGGCTTCTACCGGTCAGAGCCAGCTTACCATGAGGATTGTGAGGCGATGCATATAGCACGCCCATAATTACCATGAGGATTGTGTAGTCGAGTATATAGTACGTTAGTCGTTACCATAACGTAAAACGGCAAAGAGCGAAAGTTTTCGAACAACTTTATGTATCGATGCCCTATAATTTCTCGGTCTGACCACGAGAATTTAGCGTAGGATGGTATCATTCTGAACGGAATTTTCCATCACGCAATATGTTGTAAGTATTGCGCAACAATCGCTTGCTTAAATACGCCGGGAGCTCATTTGGAGACCAGTTGGCGTCGTGAACCCAAGTTGTAAACTCATAGTGAGAAACAGAACCGAACCAGTAGTGATCCGATCCGAACATAGTGAACAAGTATCTAGATCCCCTAGCCTATGACCTAAGTGAAGTCTAGGTAGGACTTAAAGTCAGTGAAACAGTATTTCTTTATTACGTGTTGCGGCCCGAGCCGCCCAACTAAGAACAAGTATTCTTTTAATAGTGTTTAGCGTGTAAATAGCTTATAGGGAAGTATGAACATTATTAACTATTTAATACTGATTCGCTGATTGATTTTTGTGTGACTATTTCTGTGTTATATTCCGTGTAATAGATTTAAGTGTTGTGTTTAAAAGATGGTTAAGCCAGAGCCGGGTTTGTTAGTGCTATTCTTCCCGCGTGGTAGAACCCTAGGAAATGCACACTAGAGCCAGTGATTTAAAACAATATAAGTGTTAAATCTGAACCTTTGTTTTGAGCCAATCGATCCCTTAGTAATTAAAACTCCAGGAGCCTTACAACCTCCTGTGTATGAACCTGAAGAGCTATCGTAGCTGTATAATCTGTTAACTTCGGGACCTCACGAGATCCGTGAGTGCGTCGTTAACAACTATACGACTTCATCCGGGTGAATTTTCCACTTCCACGGTGAGACATTCACCCCTGTTTCAAACCTGTAGGAAGGATTTTTCGAAATTGCCTTTTTAAGTGTACCTAAACGTAGAAAATCGTGGACATTTTCACCCCGCTATTTCTAGTGGTTTAGGTAGTAATTGTCACTTTTCTGACAGTAGGTATTTTAGTCACGAGTTTATAGTACTTATGTATAGATGGTCTGTCAAGGCAACTGATAAATCTACATTCCATCTTCTGAACTTGCAGCGATCCATTCATTCATTCATCTGTGGGAATGAGGATAGCGCTGGTTACCCCAATCACTTAGCACTCATGAATTATGCAACGAGTCAACGCGGCCATCATGTTCGCGGGTCCTCCGAATGAGAATCAAACGTTTCAACTCCCTTAACAGTGCAACTGACAGTACTGACACTGATTTCATTAACATTTATAAGTCTGGTATATGTAATAGAATTGAATACTCGCAAATTGACTTAACCTCAATGTAAACTCTTGGCTCTCCTATCTCGTGAGCGATCATAAATACAATAATAGTTTTTAGCCTGTGTTTTTAGCACAGCGAATTGGCATTGCCATGCAGCGTAGCGGCCACGCTGCATGGCAACACAGTATAATACTTAGTACAGTAATTTGTCTTCCTACATAACCACATTTCTATAAAAAAAAACCCGACCGCGGTGCACTTTGAAACCGCATTAAATCCGCCATTTTGTTTATTTTAACGAACTTCATACCCAGTGACACTCGCACCATCAAGACGAATCTAATGATGTATCATTTATCAAAATCGGATGTGTCGTTGAGTAGTTACGAGCGGACACAGGAACGGACATACATACATACATACATACAGGTCAAACACATAACCCTCCTTTGGGCTTCGCCGCAGTCGGGTAAAAAGGGACATAGCGCGCTTGCTCACATGCAGAGCACACATGCTCGCCGTATACGAACGCACTATAAGCAAAGTTTTAAGAATGCTCCAGTATGGATCGTACTCACACAGACGTGCTATCGCGCGTCTGTGTGAATACCGACGTTTCGCGTGCTCCTAAAAGGCCGAAGTTGGACTACTTGTTTAATAATAAATATATTATCAGGGGACAATCTTACACAAATCGAGCTAGTCTATTGTAAATCGTAGTTAGTTGTAATTTATTTTAGATGTTATTAAATCAATTATTAAAATACGATGATACGATGATCCTGCTCCTACCTAAAAAATATCAACGACCAACAACAATAAACTTTGCAATTTGAGAAAAAAATCAATGCAATATTAACAAAAATAAGTGAGTAAGTAGATTGGTAAAAGGATAATGCCAAAGAAAAATAAAATAGTTATAAATTACTGTAAGGGAAATAACTGCATATAGACGAGATATATTTACCTACTAGTGGCGTGGCGTCAAATATATTCTCAGTAAAGTCGGAGCATATTTGGATTACTTTTTCTTCAGGAGTAGTAGACTAATACTCCGGCCATATGCTTTAAAGAACAGGCAAGCCGGTGGGAATCGGGTTCTATGGACGCCACGCCACTGATACCTACTTACCTAATACAATTAGATAGGAAACAATAATCAATAATTATAAATACATTGAGCAAATGCATTGAAAAATCAAATACGATCGACTACAGCTAATGCCGGATTTGAACCCGCATCTCTGTCATTCCGGGACAGCGAGTTATCCAATTTCTCCAATTAGCCTCTGTCAGCACCGCACGTAACTTTTGAATGCATTCGTAGATGATACTAGCGCCCTCTGTACCATTTTGTTTGAAAGGCTTAGCGCCTTAGCACCACTCTAATGCGTGATTTCATTATAATAAAATTGTGGTGTTTCCACATTAGGCTATGAGGATTCAAAATATTTCCAGTAAATATGTCGATTTCTTAAAAGTGCATTAACAATCATCAAATTATTTGCGCTCGTCTCCTAAATTTTCTGTCTTTTAAGCAAGTAATAGTCCTTCCTGAGATCGTTGTCTGTTATTTAAACGTACAATGCTTAAACATTGTTACATAGACGAAGAGCACTGCTTCTTCTCCAGCTCCAGTACAGCCTAAAAGTAAGTAAACATTTAGGTATTTATGTCAGTTGGATAAGACTCAAAATCGTATACATATTTTTAGACTTGACCGTGGAGCCCCGGAATACCGTGTATTTAGAGAATAAAAGCAGTGTTCTCATAAATTCGGCGCCCCGCAAATTCTGCCCGCGTTCGCGCTGCGCAACGATTTACACAATTTTGCGAACATTGATCGCGGGGTGAATTCAAAATGGCGTCATACTATTGAAAACTTGATTGTTGGTGTTCAAAACTGTCAAACGAAATAAATAATATTGGAAATGCTTATCGTCACTACTTTGAAAAAACTCTTATCTAAAAACGTCAAAATGATATATAAACTTCATTTACACTTACTGCGTTTATACCTGGAGTTAGAGTCTGTGCGGAAAGAGTATAGGCGTGGTGAAAAACGGAACTAACCTAACCAGTATGGCCACAGAACAGAAAATACGGCACATACGATAGAAAAGCATTACAGCGCCCCCCAAAATTAATCCTATTCTCTTTCCGCACAGACTCTAGAATCAGATACATAGAAAAATAAGCCCGTTTGAAAAGACACTCCTCAAATGCGTTATGTCAAATTTTATCTCAATTCATTTGATTGTTATTGCGTTATTCAATAACAAATATCTAAAGATCCACACATCGAAACCTCTTCACAAACTTTCACATTAATGATATTAGAAGGATATCTCTCCTTCGTAGAAATAATAAATAAAATAACTGGCCAAGGGCATGTCGGACGATGCTCAGTGTAGAGTTCCATAGCCGTAACTATAAGGTAAAAAATACGATGTTAAAAAAGTATAACAACAAAAGAGCGTATCTTCATAGCAATTACGTCCTTTTGTTGAGAAGCGCAGTTTATCGGCAATAACTCAAAAACGGTTAACCCGATCTTGTTGAAAATAATTTTCGTTGAAAGTATTTTTTGAGCGTTATCTTTGTAATTTTTTTTTATATTTTTCGGACACACGGTTTAGAAGATAGAGGGGGGGGGGGGGGGGACACAATTTTCACAACTTTCGGAGCGATTATTTCCAAAGGTATTCACTTAATCAAAAACATTACTTAAGAACCTTAAAATGTTTTCAAAAGAGCTGTCGAACTATGTACCACACGTTGACATTTTGTGAAAAAATTTTTTTTTAGCTTCTGTTACATGTATGGAGTGCCCCCTAGATTTTTTTATTTTTATTATTTAACTACCAAACTTAGTTGCGGCACTTGCGGCATCTACAAGACATCTATATTCCAAATTTCATCAGTATAGGTCTTGTAGTTTTTGAGTAAAATGCCTGTGACATACGGACGGACGGACGGACGGACATGACGAAACTATAAGGGTTCCTTTTTAGCCATTTTGGCTACGGAACCCTAAAAACCCACGCCCGTGTAAGAAAAAGGGTGTTGTCTCACGAATTACGGACTTGTCGAACGATAAATAGGAACTTGAAAAATTCCACGTGCACAAAGTTTTCCCAACATTTACGATAACTGCTTTCTCAAAGCCCTCAGGCCCTCTACAATCTTGACACGTCACCAAAAGATCTGAAATGACGATAATATTCCAAGTTTCAAGATAATTTACCATCGCGAGTATGTTTGACGAAATGATTTCGTGAGCGCCGTGAACGAACGCACTCCAAGCAAAGTTTTAAGAATGGGTAAGAATGTTGCAGTAGGTACGGATCGTACTGTCTGTGCCTTCACCTGGAATGGGTATCGTGCGCTCGTAAACGGCGGAAGAGAAACTACTTGTCTGTCTTTATATTTTGGTAGTACGCCACTTTCATGGCATTTGACCCCTTAGGGGATGAATTAAAAAAAACATCCACCTAATAAGGATCTTTCGCATTAAATTTCAGATTTAGGCCGTGGGTTGTTTACCAGTCATACTATTGTTAAAGTAAAGAAGCTTTATGACACCTCGCGATTTTGCGCGAAGTTCCACTTTTCCTTACAAGTTTTCATCCCCCTTTCAACCCCTCTGATTGAACCGCAACGTTGGGCTCTATTATTCGTAATTCCAGTAATAATACCAAGTAGCAAAAATATGTTATATAGAGGTTTATAAAGAAAATATAATTGAAATTTATAAAGCTTGCGTAAGAAGAATGAACTTATAATTGCTATATAAACTCCAATCGTAAGAAGCGTGTTCTTGTAACCGCTATGTAAGGATCGTTTAAAAGGTAATCCAACTCATAAACGTCGCAGCAAAGCAAGTAATAAGTATTATCGTGCGTGTGTTTCAAATAATAACATAATATTTATTTTATTCGTCAACCATTTTGAAAAGGTAAGTCTGTGTCCATTTTTCTGATGTTACTTATGTGTCTTTAATAATCGAAACTAAGTGGAAACTCATTTTTATGACGATATGGGGTATGGTTTTCGATTCATTTTCAACGCCTATTGCGAGCAGCACACACAGATAGGTAGCCGGCCGATTAGACATGCTTCAGTTCTTTTCTTAGTAACGCTCCGTCCGGCTATTTATTTGAAGGTCCTTGGCTGGCGCAGATTTTTTATGCAAGAACTGCTTATTTCATATTAAATCCGCGCCCGTTCTTATCAATCGACCTACCTAATAGATAAGTAAATATTTTATAATAAATGAGCATGAGTAACTATTTAGTCCTTATATTCGAAATAATATAAGAATCGGGCTTTTCACACCTCGATTTTCAGACCTTTTCGCCTTTAGATAAGAAAATACTCTCATTTTCAGCGGTCATACTTTTTCATGCGGTAATACCCATGGGTAAACGAGGTTCCTTAGGCGAAATTGAACCTTATTGTCGTAGTTTCAGAGTTGATAATTGAAAGGAATTATTTGTTTCGTATTGGCCTGGTAAAATACACTGGTTATTTTAGTTGAAAGCCAGGGAACATTGGATCGTAGTGGCTGTTCACTTCTAAACCATTGTCACGTATTTATGACAGAAAGTCTGTGTGCGCCTACCCTATATTCTCCGATATCAACGAACTATACCAAAGATGTGTCATGTGTAATATACAAAAATGAAAACATAAATTGGAAACCATGTGACCACGCATAGTCGGACTGCGTGTGAAACGGAATCTATTTCTTTGTTTATTCATTCATCAGATTTCGCTTTAATAACTTGATGTAATAAATATCATTGCAAAATGATGTTTTTTTTTAAATTAAAATGTGTCTTTTGTGGCAGTCTCATTTTCAGTAGTGCCACCCTAACGGCAAAAAAAACTTGATACCTCTCATCATGTTTGGTTCTTTGTGCCACTTTCCACGAACGGCCACTTCTCATAAATGGCCACATGCCTGAACGTCAATTTCGCTGTTAATGACCACATACTTGAATGGCCACAAACATCCCTGAACAGCCATTCCTCAAACGACCATTCCTAGAAGGGTCACATCTTACATCCCTGAACGGCCATTCCTCGAATGACCATTCCTAGAAGGGTCACACTTCGTTCCATTTTGGAAAAGAAATATCGTCGGTTAACCGTCATGCGATTTTCAGAATAAAACTATATTCAAACCGAATAATAAGTATAAGGTGTGCTGTCTTTAAAACGTTAAGGTACTGAAAATATACAAAATTACTCGCCTTGGAAACATAACAAAAGTAAAAACACGGCACGTCCGAAGCGTCCAACTAATATCATTTTTTTAAGCGATTAAATCCCGTTTTGTTATAATAATGACTGAAAATCGTGAAAGTTTAAATCAATATTTTATATTAAAGTATGTCATTAAAATTCTATTCTAAAATGAAATGAATTGGAGTAAGTTAATACTTCATACCCTTGGTCAAATAACGTCGCATCTGCAAAATGACAAATTTTCAGGATCTGAGTGTATCATGTAGTTCGTATGATATAGGCGTGCTTTAAAATTGGGGCCCTGAAAACTAGGTAATGTCCGTGCATTCAGTTTAGACTTGTTAGCTACCCTTTACTACTTCAGTAGGCTTCAGCGTACCTTTCCCGAGCTAAGGCCTGTTTTCCTCCTGGCTCTACGCCAAGTTCATGTACGCTATTAATAGCCGTCTAGATTCTCGGACTAAGGATAACTCATCTAATAGATAACCTAAAATATATCGTACTATGCTCGTCACTTCGTCAAAAGTTGTCAAATATACGGTTAGATATACATTTTCTGTAGATCATTCGATTTTCTTTCTCCCGGAATCAAAGCTGGTTCTTTAGTCTTCTATGTAATAACATGACATGACACAACGTATTTGTCTAGACAGCTAAATGACTTGCGAGTTTACTGTCCATTTATAACGTTGAATCGAGACAAAACATATATTCGCACAACACCGAGCTACAAAGTTCGGCCACCTAGTGCTACCAACATAACGACAATTACATAGGGCGTAGGGTTGTCCCCTTCTAGATACTCGTAGTTCTAGATTTAGTTTGATTGTAATTTAATACGATCGCCTAATTTTTATTATATATTGGGCATTATCATAATTCATAAGCGTATCAAAAAAATAAGTAAATGTAAATGTGTTAAGTGTATGTGTGTCTAAATGGAGAGACGGACGCCGCTGCAGATGATGCCTCGTAGAAAGATGATTCCATTAGTAGTGGTAGTTTATTGTGTTTGCTGAAGAGTATTGCATTGTACAGATCTAGCTTTGATTTTATACCGATGCTATATATGATAAATCGAGTGGTTTTCTGCGTTATTTTTACGATATACATGTGTGATGGCAAAGGACAGCGCTGTTTACGGTAGACGGAGGATTCATGCTTTAAACATACGAGCAAGAATAATAAAAAGAAGAATATAATTGTTAAAGAATGTCAGCTAGAACAATTGATATATTTTTATCTTTGAGTGTATTATATCACTCATACCACGTCGTCATTATATCAATGGAAAAATAACGTAGGTTGCGTATTTGAAACTACATACTAGTCATAGTCATAGCATTTATTGCAAACCATAGTTGTACACATCTTAATACATATAGTCACATAATATATGGGCCCTGGTAGGTCATAGCAAATAGATTTAAAATTTAGCAACATATCTAGGTGTATCCTTCCTTTGCCTTTTATAAAGTTGCAGTATTTTATGTAATTAATAAATACAGAATTAAAAGTGGCAACCCTAGCGAAACGTCCACTTGTATAACAGATTGCAGTTTCAGTTTGCACTTTGCTGAATCCAAAATTTATAGAGGCAGAGCTTACAAATGTCTCTAAATTGCAGTTTCATTGTATTTCTTTCGGTTTCGTGCACGTTTTGTGGTGTCAGTGTTTTGGAAACGACCCTTTGAACATTCTCTTACATAGAAAACCATCGTGAGACTCAAACATATTGAAATAAAAACGGATCACTCACGATATACCTACAAAAGACGAGACGCCCACTCGACATGTTTGTAGTCGTCGGGCAGCGTTCGCGAATACTACTCATGATTAAGGCCCGGTAGGACCTGGCTCGCATTTCACATACAACTAGGGTCGGGCGGAATGCAGATTATTGCAGATTATCTTCGATTTCGAACATAAAAGTATACGTTATCAACCCAAACATGAGAGGATGCTCTGCATGACTGTGAAATCATGATTGTCAGGTATTAATTTTGTCAGAAAAGGTAACTGGTAATGAACAAAATGAAAAAAATACTTTATTTTATAGTGTTTTCGCGCTACTTTTCTATCGAGCGAAGTGTTCGCTATCGTGTTCTAAGTGAGAGGAAGCCCTAGATACAGTTCTGAATATTATTATATATGTTTTACAGTGACCTACGAGTCAAATAAGTGCTCTAAAAATGATTTGGAAACTAGGCTTCCGCGCCCGATTCTCGTCTTACCTCGCCTTAAGATTAGTTCCGAAAAACGCATCAATACGAGCCAGCTGAGCTAGCACACCTAGCAGCGACTTCACTTATCGCGCGAGAGAGCATGGCCTGTCACTATCACACTATATTGAATGAAAAGAGAGAGATAGATAGTATTTGCCGCGCGACAAAGAGTCGCGCGACACAGTTGTGCTAGAGATACAGGAGTACTTTCGGTTGAAATGCGAATGCCCGAACCACTCGGCTGCCATAACTAGGTACTTTACTAAATACATTATGTTCGAACCAATATATGAATTACAAATATTTTAACTCTTTAGATTTTAACGTTTAAACACCACAATATTTATTACGATTATGGTTGAAAAAATAAATTGTGAATTTGTGAAGTCCCTAAAGTCCAGATTTAAATTAGTGATATTTGTGTTTAGTTTCGTGATAAAAGTTAATAAATAACTGTGACAAAGCCACTCCTGTCGCATTGCGTGCAACAAGTCGCGGCGTCAATAAACGAGGCTTAAATGGATCCATTTGAACAATACTTTAAGGCAACTAGGAGTGTTTGATTTTAAATACACGAAGGTCTGGGCCATTATTCTTTTTGATGCGTAATAAGACATCCCTTTTAAATTTTAAGAGGTAACAGTAAGGCCGAGAGAATTGAAAATTAGGTATTTGTAAAATGTGTCGCTGTCCCGCACTGCCCGCTTCTCTCCCGCAGAGCGCGATAGAGACAACTGCAGCTTGGACCGAAAATACCTTTTAAAATTTCATGAAAACAACGTTTCGTAGTCCCCTGATTTCTTCCCCAAAACTTAACTTATTTAACTATTTTTTTCATTAAACATTAAAGAAAGGCTTTGGCGGTGTTCCTATGTTTTCCTTTTTTTTAATAATCTAGTCAAATTTGTTTTCTGGATGTGTGAACACAGCGGAAAATCTGGATTTTTTTTTAGGTTTTTGAAGGTTAATATCTCTTTTGAGAATCAATTTATCGTAAAAAGGAAAACATAGGAACATATCAATAGTAGCCATAGATTTTTGGACAAAAAATTATTGCTCTACTGGCATTAACCAGGGAGGAAACAGGGGACTACGTTTGTATGGAAAAACTGCCCTCCTGTTTCCTCTTAACGCATAAAATCATATTATTATAACCAGAAACACAATCTATTTGTGACTGCATTCAACCGGTAAAAATCACCGGATCCGGTAGTTACCAAAAATCGCCGGTCCGGCCAGATAACGGGATCCTCCGGACCGGATTGCAATACGGCGCGCACATATACAAGCGCGCGATGTACCTTTTGTAGGAAGACTAAAGCGTTATTAATGCTAAAACACTATTAGGCATGCATGTCGCAATGGATTTATAGTACGCCGTTATGAAAACCTGCGTTAGTTTAATTTCCGCGAGTTTCCGCAGTCCCATATCGATAACTTTAGCCTCAAAGGGCGTAAACGCCGTAGGTTCTAATGGCGTTTACGCCCTTTGAGTCTAAAGGTGTATGTGCTTATGTGCTTTCTGTTCGCGTATTAACTTGTGTGTAGAAGGCTGATGCAGTTTAATGGTTACGTAGCAAAATATCTAAAAACACATATTATATGTTTTTTTTGCGTACTATCAAAATACATAAAGTCAAATTGCAGAACGTACGGAATTCATAACATCTTTATAACGTAATAAAATAAATTCTAGGGCCTTAAATTTATCTTGAAATATCGTTTTCATAACTTAAAATTGTAATGTCTGTACATTAAAGCTTTTTTTGAAAATAATTGTATTAGATAGTTTGGAGGCGTGATTTGTGCTGAGTATGTATGTGAGTGTGTTGTCTCAGAAGCCTTCCCTTGTAAAAACGATAAATAAATATCGGTCGGTGTTAAAAGATAGCAAGAGAGAGATAGCACGTGCCAATAAGGCCTAAGGAAGGTCAATACCGAAAAAACCGGTATTACCTATACATAAAAATAAAACCGGTATTGCATGCCCTACTTGCAACAAAACACAAACTATATATCCAAATCAACAAATTTTAATGTTAACTTTAACCTATTGATTAAATAATTACTATAAAATTGGGGGGCGTTGATGCTAACGCCCCCAAATTTCTTCCAAGGCCCCTACCGCTTGTGAATCCTCAACGCCCACTGGGGGGCGGTAGGGACCACTTTGGGAACCTCTAGCACAACTGTGACACGCGACTCTTTGTCGTGCGACAAATGCTACCTGTCTCTTTCCACTCATTATAGTGTGATAGTGAGAGGATGCTCTGTCGCGAGAGAGACGAAATCACCGCCAGTTATGCTAGATAGCCTGGTCTCCCCCAAGGGACACAAAACTCTAATCCTAAGCAGACGAAGTCCCGGGCATAATCTAGTACTCAATAAAGCACCGAGTAGTTCGTTCCGTGCCAGCATGAATAAGATATGGAGCGGTTACGGCAATCGTCAGTTATTAGCAAGGGTTGAGGCTAACTCAAATATCGCCCCCGAGTTTTGAGGCGTTCGTGCTCAAGTCAAATATAGTGCCAAGTAAAATATTACATTTGAAGCAAGGACCATTAAAACAAGAGGACTGTCATTCTCCAACTCCATACTTTGGATTGTAACCCGACCGCTAGGGGATTTCCGGGCAAAAACTAGATGGCGCTAAAAAACTAAACATTTAATGATGTTATAATTGAACAAAGTAACATAATATAGTAACAATTAGTTCGTAAACAGCTAATAATAAATACATTCTAACATTTAAATACTGTGTGACGTTTGCAAAGTTCAATAATTGTAAATAATATAATTCTTTTACCAAGCTTATACATAGATGGCGTTGTAAATTCGGGGAACAGCTATTTGTATGGAGAATGACAGTCCTCTTGTTTTAATGGTCCTTGATTTGAAGTACTTAATATATTCCATGACGGAGAACGCAGCGTGGGGCAGCCCCACCAAGATGGTCTTGAAAATTATCATTCCATGTACATATGGGGGCATTTCTCCAGAAATATGTCTGCGACTCATTCATCTGTCTCCATACATTTAGTATGAAAAAGGGCCAGATGAATGAGGTGACCGCAGACATATTTCTGGAGAAATGCCCATGGGAATGTTCGCCGAGTAGAAATAATGCTACACAGCTATTTACACCATATATTTTACACTATACACAACAATTGTATTTATTTACACATGAAGCTAAAACAACGTGACATTAGCGTTCAAGGCTTAACGTAGGAAGACTTCTAAAGAAGTACGCATGCGCGACGTTACTTAACCATAAACTAAATAATTATTTACAAGTTTACGTACAAAAAGGTTGTCGACTCCTACATATTGGTGAATATTCAGAAGATCTCCTCTCCTCTTTAGAATGGCATCTTTGGTTATTATGTAGTTCCGGCCTAGCTCTATAAATGAACCAAAAGTGTCATTATAATAATGGAACTTCAGAATTGTGGCTAGGGGAATGCCGTTCTTCAAGAATTACCTCTTATCACCTGGTTATGGTCGCTGAAATTCGATGGAGGGAAATCGGGCGACCGTCTTTGGGGGAGACCTACGTTCAGCAGTGGAGTTCTTCTCAATCTAGGATTGCCAGATGCCCAGGAAATCCGGGATTGTCCCGGAATTACCGTTCTTGTCCTGTTTCCCGGAATTACCTTTGATTGTCCCGGATTTCGAACATCTACTACTTTATTTTTTTTTATTTTGTTAAGAGTAGGTACGATGTGTGTTGGGATGAGTTATGATAAGATCTAATGTTGTTATGTTTCATAGCAAATGTAATACTTGTATTGTATTTATAATTAAATATGTTGATTGTTTATCAAGAGCAGTGCTGAATTCTAGGGGGGGGGGGGTCTTCGCAATGTCCCGGAAATGACTTGCCTGAATCTGGCAACCCTATCTCAATCCATTTCTTTGTTACCTAGTCCTACTGCCCTATCCTAGTAGTATTTAGATAGACGTCGAGTTTCGGAAAACTAGCCCGTGTAAACGTATAACCAACGTGTAACCTGTAACTGGCTATAAAGTTCTGAGCCTAAAAATGCTTCTTTTGCTTAGACCATTTCGTAATCGAAAATAAATTTAAAAGTGTTTCCTTTGCTTTATTTTATGTTTTGTAGTGTATAAAAAACTATTTAAGCCTTTTACTTAATTTGTGTTTTTTTTTTGTTACAGGTACGTCCTTTGATAATATTTTAAGAAAATGATAGTGCTTGTGGTGGGAAATAAAAATATCTTAGACATTCCTTCAGTCTACAGAATTAATTGTAAAGTAAGTAAGTGTATTTTAACATGACTATTTCTTTTAACGCAAATCTTAATAAAATAAAAAAAACATAGAACCCGGTGATGCAATTTTTAACCGATTTAAAAAAAGGGGAGGTTCTCAGTTCGTTGACGTTTATTTATGTTCCCGTGTACTCGAAAACAGGTGCACCGGTTTGGATTTTTTTTGTTTGAAAGGGTATATAATATACCTCACCTACCTCCCAAAGTTAGTCTTTCCGTCGTTACGCTACATGAGCAACAATTAAATTATAGTTAAAAGAAGGACCATTAAAACAAGAGGACTGTCATTCTCCAATCTCCATACTTTGGATCGTACCCCGACCGCAAGGGGATATCCAGGCAAAAACTAGATGGCGCTAAAAAACTAAACATTTAACGATGTTATAATTGAACAAACAAACAAATTACAGTAACAATTAGTTCCTAAACAGCTAATAATAAATAAATTCTAACATTTAAATACTGTATCCCGCTTGCAAAGTTGAATAATTGTAAATAATATCATTCTTATACCAAGCGTATATATAGATGGCGTAGTAAATTCGGGGAACAGCTTTTTGTATGGAGAATGACAGTCCCCTTGTTTTAATGGTCCTTGGTTAAAAATAGTGTGCACTGTCTGACACAAGAGTGCAACATAGTTTAGGCCATCGTTGTGGGCACTGCACAATAGAAACCTGAGTTTACAATATCCACAAAGCGCTTGATTGAATGACAATTAATCGTTTAAAGAAAACGTTACGTTGATAGTGTGAAGGCCAATTCCACGACAGAATGAAACGTAAGTTACCAATTCTTCGCGTGTTTTTAAATTGATGGTGCAATTTCAGGTGTCCATATATACTTAAATTTACGCCATAAATAAATAAACACGCGATGATTGAGGATCGACGTGATTCAGGATCACTTCAATTATTATAAAACGTGGGAATCGTGTGATTAAATAGTTGTATTTAAGCAAACGATTTTTTGCATAAATTCTAATCGACTTGGAAGCCTATTCTCCACCTAGTCCGACCCTCCGTCTTAAGGGGTCGAACCAGGTCGTTAGTCCCGGTGGACTAACGACCTGGTTCGACCCCAGGCGCCCCCCGGCCCCCTCAAGGTGGTCCGGCCAGCGACCTGGTTCGAACTCAGGATACGCCACGGCCTCCACCTAGTTCGACTTTTGCTAGGTCCAATAAGGATTGCAAGTTAGTCAGGCTTCAAAAAAAAAGGGAACCTATAAGTGGAATCTAACAAAGCCAGCAAAACGTGACTAAAATATAAATTATCGATAGCTAACTTACAAAGTCTCTTATCTCACTTTGAAGTTTAACCGAAAAATTAACTCTGCGTGTTGCTAGTAAGGTTTAAACTAGAATCGTTCGCGAAAACGTAGAAAGGAAAAAGCTTATCCTTAGAGATTTTTGACTCCGCTCGTCCGAAGAATCCCTTTGAAGACGACTCACCATTTCCATTGGCTTTCCATAACAGCCTTATTTACTCCTTTTATCATTCAATTTGACGACAGATGCGCAGAGAATGGGACTTTAACCACTTAGGATTAGATTGAAAGTCGCATGATCCCAGGTTTTCAGTTATGTCTCAGATTTACAAATAAAATTTGTCCCTTAGGACTGGCAGTCCTATTGGCATTCTTTGAATACGATCACTTACATGCAAAGTAGGATGACGTATGTTGATTTATCTGAGCTGGATTTGAGATTTAAGGTTTCTCGGCGTACTAGCTAGCTCTGATGTTTAGTCATGTTTAGAACTTGATCTGTCCCAGCAAGTAGTAGGTATTACCTACTACTTGCTACCTTGCTTACCTACTAGGTAATAGTAAATATATTACACAACTAGATCGTGAGCGCCATAAATATGCGATCTAGGACATAGAATATTCAGGATGCTGTTTAAGCTCCCTCGTCATTGTAGTGCATCCGGTATGTTTGCGGAGGCACAGACTGACGGATTCCATGCCATTCGGCGTAAAAGGGTCGCTTCAATGCTAAAACGCTTGAGGAATAGTGGAAACGGCATCCTGAGCATGTTGGCTGGACGTCTTGATTGCCCTATGTTAATGTACTGGGTGGGCATTTGTACGGGGCGGTTAAACTAATTTATTATTGTATTTAGTAGACTAACATTTAGTTTGTAAGTTCTAGATATTTGTTTTGTTACTAACACGATATGAATCTCGCATCTGAATTAAATGACTTTTTTTTTTTATAGCGATAGTTGGATATTCTGACCGCGCAGAGGACAGATAAAAGCCACTTATAGTCTGGAATGACGTGAAAATATGTACATATTTTACCGTACCAGTACCACATCGGGCCGTAATAGGGAAAGCTGCAGTTGCATATTTATTGCCCTCGCCTCTGGCTTTACCGCCTTGAGTATAATGTTCTATATAACCAAGGACCATTAAAACAAGAGGACTGTCATTCTCCATACTTTGGATCGTGCCCCGACCGCAAGGGGATATCCAGGCAAAAACTAGATAGCGCTAAAAAACTAAACATTTAACGATGTTATAATTGAACAAAGAAACATAGTACAGTAACAATTAGTTCGTTAACAGCTAATAATAAATAAATTCTAACATTTAAATACTGTGTCACGCTTGCAAAGTTGAATAATTGTAAATAATATACTTCTTATACCAAGCTTATACATAGATGGCGTTGTAAATATCAGGGAACAGCTTTTTGTGAAGAATGACAGTCCTCATGTTTTAATGGTCCTTGATATAACTTTGTTTTTGTTTTACTGTAACGTTTTTATTACGCGGTGTTCTGCCAAATTTATCTTATTTCTACTTAATACTTAATTGCAGGCTCTTAAAATCCCAATGGGACAAAAAATCGTCCCAACATTTTTTGCTATTGTTTTACCGTTTTTTCTATATTATATACCTAGTTACTTTGTAACGCGGTAACACATGAAAGTTTCATTAATGTATGGAAATTTCGGGATGCTTTTTTTTCGTCTATTGGATTGGTATGGAAAGAGTTCGTAATTAGTAGAAATAGCATAAAATTGGCAGAAAACTTCACAGTAGAAATGCTCAGAAAAGGACACGTAAGAATGACACTAGGTATATCTGTTAGTCAAGGTTTTAAAACGATTTAGAATACAAGAAAACGAAGGTCATGTGAATAAGGAACTCGATAACATGTAATTACTGTATTCATTATGTAATTAGTACATACAATAAGCAAACACGACTTGTAACAAAATACTGAATAAATCTTAATACTTAAGTCCTCACTTACTCTAGAGCTAGAATACCGTCAAATGGGGGAACTTGGGCCAAGCGGGGTAAATGGAGACACAGAATAAGTAATAGTACTACGCACATAAGTTCCTGTATCTAACAAACCTGACGTTCGGATCCGACCGTCTCTCTTTATCTCAGAACGCGTGCTCTTTCTAGTCGCTGGCTAAGCCCCTTCGGGGGGCAACATTTGGTACTATAATATATATATATTTGGTATTATATAGCTGTGCTGCGAAATCACGGTGTGAGCCACTTCTGTTGTAGACAACTGTTTTTACAAGTACTAATGTAGGTAGTTGAAGGAATGGATGTTTATATTAATGCTAGCATATTGATATTGGACCACCAGTCCCATAGGACCTGGTGGTCCAATAGTTTACAGGGCTCGGAAACCGGTATTTGCTCCATACAAAAATCGGTATTCTTTCCGTTCATATCGTTCTTTGGTTTATTATTTCGTTTTTTAACCAGACAATCTAATAATACGAAATCATGACTTAAATACATTACTGAGCTCTACATAAAAAGCATAAAATAATTCAAAATGTTGGGCTATTTCGGGGTTTCTGCTAAATACCGGTTTCGGGCCCTGATAGTTTAGTTTAGTTTTTTTCTTCACAACATTACAAATTTCATATAACTCACATAACAGTTTACATTACCCTTCGTAGAGTGACCGTTACCTACTTAAGAATATACAATAGTACATTGTGTATCAAGGGCGGTAAGTAAGTTCGACTCGTGTTATTAAAGCCCTCGGCTTCGCCTCGGCCTTGTAACAAACACTCGTTTGTAATTCCTTTACCGCCCGTGGCACACACAATGTTTTTCATCACACTTGTGAGGAAATCTGATTAAAATAACCTTACTTAACCTAAATACAATTGTAAAACTGACAGTGACATTAGTGACATTATCCATAGACAATGCGAATGTCAACTCACGTTCGGAAACCATAGCGGTAAAGACTTAAAATGTGTGTTTTTATTTTTGCAAAATACTGAAATGCACTATTTAAACATTTAATTAATGTTACAGAAATATGTGTTTACATGTATTTGCAATAACAGTTCTCTTTAAATAAATATTTCAGTAATAAAAGTTAAAAAAGTAAGTTGGCGTTTCCTTTGAACATGACAAATAAGAGTAAAACAGAACCAGCGTTTCAAATTTACGCCCTAGGGCGTAATAGGTCATTTACGGCCGGCAAAACCTACGTGTAATCACACCATTTTCGAGCAAGTGTGATGAAATAATAATTTAACTATACTAAAATTATAAACGGTACAGTATTGATACCAGCATCTCTGAAATTCGGCAGGATTTTCCTTGTCTATTGGTACCCCGCGTGTGCTAACTTCCCCCATTTGATGGTATTGGGACTTCGAAGATATTTGAACCTATTCCGACATATTTCACTTTTCATAACATCTAGCTAAAAAAAAATCTAATCTAATCTAATCTTAAAAAGTAGAGTTTAGGTTCAAAGTAATAAAATCCATAATACATGGTCAAGAGTAATGAAAACTCACTCTGTATAGAAAACATACGATTAGACACGTTTTTATCACTGTCAAATGTATATTTATATAATAATAATAATCGTTTTGGCAAACGGGCTTATAGCGGAGAGTCTCGATCACCATCTCAAGAGACTCTCGCTAGATGGTTGGATCAAGGGTCAGACACCGAAAGCGGTACTTCTGGACACGGCGCGCATAATCAGGAGGTTCCTCTCTCTGCAGCCCTAACCACCGGTAGCTTGGGCCCCGCTCCGCTGCCGGCGGCACTCTAGGTTAGGTTTTTTAGAATGTGTTTATATTTTGTAATTTTGTTTTCATATTTTACTTTTTATAGATATACTGTAAAAAACCTAGCCTAAGACAATAAAGATATACGAACATAATAATAAGACAATAAGTATAAACGAATATAATAATATATTTATTAAAAAACTCTTGCCCAAAAACTTTTATCTCAACAAGCGAATTAAATAGCAAAGTATAAGAATTATAATCAAAATGCCCAAAATACACGTATATAAAACGTATTAAAGTATAGTTTAGGGTATAAGTGGGGTAGAAATCGAAAGTAGTCGATCATCTAAGAACTTTGTTCTAAATATTGATTGAAACATTTTACGATTTTCCCTCATTATTATAACAAAATGGGACTTAATTGGGTAAACACATATTATTACTTACTACTACTACTTACTTATACCTATATCGTTTGAAAACACTGGACGTAAATAAATCAAATACAAAAAAAATAAATGCTAGCCTTTCGGCTTTGCCTCGCACCGCACACATAAATAGTGCAGACATAGCGCACTTAGGTACACAATAATGCACTCTTTTCTTGCAGTTAGTATAAGCTGACACTCGTATTCTATTACGGCTCAGATACTCTGAGGCAAACTTGCCTTAAGGTCAAGTAGGTCAAGGCCTAGGCCGGCCAAATAAAAGTAACAACACACTGAGAAGAACAAGCACACGGCTATTGAGACCATTGGTTGGCAAAGTTTTTTCATGGCGGGCCAGAAAATATAAGAAATTTCAGAGGAGGGCCAGAACTATAGCAAATATATTGTTTTATCTGGGGCCATATAAGTACTACTATAATTCGAAGGACCGCCGGCGGGCCGGATTAAACCCTCCCGCGGGCCGGAGATGGCCCGCTGGCCGTACTTTGCCTACCACTGATTTAGACATAGAATCTAGCCGCGCGCCAAAGATGAGAAAAGAGTGGCCTTATGGCTATGCTATGGCCTTGAGCGGCCATGATTACTAATCCGCCACTGCGGATACAGAAGAAGCAAAATTGTGTGAGTGCAAACGGCTAATTCACGATCTTAACATTATAAGTAATTAAGAACAACCTGAGCTAAAACTAACACAAAACCAAAACTAAGTAATTTATCGGCTGAAGACACTGGTGTTGGAGCGACGTAGTAGTTATCGTAGATGTTATTCCAGAAATCCATTCTTGTCGTGTGGGGGTTGATTCTGCTGGTCTCCTGGAGGGTCACCAGGGCCGTGGTGGAATCCCCAGCATAGTACATATAGTTGAAGACAGCGGGAGTGATCGCCTGCCATGCCGCTTGGTTGGTGGCGGTTGGATCTCTGTAAATGAAAAAGGGAAGATTATTTTCGGATTTTCCTTATGGCTTGTTGTCAGACAATCCGATGTACTCTCGAGTATTGATATGGAAACTCAGCTCTCACTGTTTTTTGAAGTATCTCTAATGGTTCTTGTATTTATGGACTAAGAAGCGTTAACTTAGGGGTCGGTTTATCAATCTCTAGATAAGCTGTGCTGAATAAAAAATAGCAAACGAATATATAGGTAGTTATACCTAATATGACGTCATTTTTAAACAATTGAATCTGTAAATAAATAAGGGGACAAATATTTATTTGTTCCTTAACTTTTAGGGCACGGCGTGTTTTAAACGCGTCGTCGATGCGCGTTAGGTAAGTCTTGTGTTGTCGCTTTTATACCCTAAAAATAAAACGACGCAACGCTACGAAACGCATGTCAACGGCGCACTTAGATAGAATGTAGTGAAAAATCAAGCCTAGTTTTCATCACGCTTGATATCACATTGCTAGAAAAAGGGTCAGGAAACTTTTATCAACTTACCCGGAGTTAGCAAAAGATACGAGGCGCCTGACTAAAGAAGCTCTGGCTTGCTCGTCCTCCGCCTTCAGATCGTAGTCGAATAGATAGTTTAGCACAGCGCCGTGCAACGCTCCATCGGTATTGATCTGATGATAGATCCAGTCTGAATTCCTGGTACCTCTGTATGTGAACTCCAACAGTCTCACGCTAGCCGTTGACGTCAGAGCCCTCTCTCTAGCCCCTCTGATCACTGACACGACAACTGTTGTATCTCCAAGGTAGCTCAAGTAATCTGTGATCGTTTCCATGTTCACTGCCCTGTTCTCCCAATAGAATCTCTTTATGTTGTCAGCTACTATAGTCTTGTTGGCTATGGACGAAAATTCTAAATCCACTTGGATGAAGTTCGAGAAATTTGCTTGCATCTTCTCTAACCAGCCATCGTTGATCGCTTCTCCAGCTCTGATAGTGCCTTCTCTGTCCGTGTATCCAGCTATGTAAGGAATATGGCTGTAGTTGCCTGTTTTTATCAAATCTATAGGAGCTTGTGTGAGGAAAGTGTCGTTCAGGCCTCTGTTTTCAAGGCAGGGAGCGAATAGAACAGAGTTGTTCAGGAAACTAAAATTCACCAAAGCGCTTGACAGCAGACTTATATCAGTAGTAATCAGTTTATGGGCTAGGCTTGATGGCGTCTCTCCTGTATAACTGAGCTGTTCACCGAATGCTACAGCGTATTTCACTGGTTCGTAAGCAATAGCCCACGGGGCTAAGCCAGACCCGCTCTGCGCGAAAGCTTTATGGACTAAACCGGTCGACATAGGTGACAACGTGATCAAATCTACCATGGCGGCTCCCGAAGCGTGACCAAACAGAACCACATTGTTCGGATCTCCACCAAATCCTGCTATGTTGTCCCTTATCCATTTCAATCCTTGAACGACGTCTTTCAATCCTGCATTGCCAGGCGCTTCGGATACGCCCAAACACAGAAATCCGAAGATTGACAATCTGTAATTCATGGTCACCACAAGCACGTCGGATTCGACTAGTCTTCTGTAGGAGTATGTCTTAATGTCCACGGAGGAGTATTCCTCTCCGAGTAGGATGACCATGACGGGTTTGGGCGTGGTCATGTTCTTTGTGTAGATGTTGAGGACCAGGCAGTCCTCTACACCGACGATGCCGCGAGGGGTGGGATGAGCGCATATCACCGTGTTATCGATAGCGTGAAAAACTCCTGGGTATGAAGCTGGTGGCGGTGGGGCCTGGAAAGGAGAAAAGATGTAATAAGTGACCGGTTAATAAACTCGTGAATAACATGGCACTCCTTGTTTGCCTACTGCTTACTAACAGCTATCACATGTAGATAGCAAGCACGTAACTGATAAGATAAACGCTTTAAAGAAGTACATACTTGTTACAGATTTCAAATTTGGCTTTCTATTTATGTTTAAAAACGTTATAACTATTGTAAAGTTATAAATACATTGAAATACGAATACCTAAAGAGTTACTTATGATACAATACCGATCTTTTTTTTTGCCGTATATCTTTGATAGCTTGGCAAAGTACAGGCTGTCTCTTTTTTTCTTTTTTTTCTTTTTTTTTCAGTTAAATTCAGATTATAAGTTAAAAACGATGGATTTATAGTTCAGAGCTACGTGATTTATATTGTTTACTGAACTTTTTGCCCAAAAAATACACGTTAAATATCTGTAATGCATCATTAGTAAGTATATATGTATATGGAGATAGTGCTTTGATAGATGGCATTTAACTTCTTCGGTGTGATTTTTGGTAATTTGGTATTTTGTTATCCGGACTATAGAGGGTTTGCTTGGTGTCTCCTAATAAAAAAAGTTTTTATAAAAACCCTATCCATGGCTTGCGAACGTTCGTAGAATGCATATTTACCGGCCAGGTAGCGCGTAACTTCACAACAAAATAGCCCCGTCCTTTTTTAAACAACGCAAAACGAGCGAAACAGCTATGATCTTCTCAAAGCCAAAACGCAATAAGTCCAAAGATGAAACATTCAAATTTGAGTCTTAGCTTATTTGCTTAAGAGTCGGAATGAAAGGGGTTATTTTTGATTCACTTCTTTCTCATTTTTAGCCCGATAGGCCAGTCAAGGCAATTGTAAGCCGAGATCGCAAAAAACCTTTTGATGTGAATATACGAAGCGTAAAATGGGCATCTCGCTTACTCTCTTGCAATTTTACGAGATGGAAGAAGGATATGGGTTCGAATGTTTTGTTATTTAATGGACTCGCTCGAAATACGAACTCGTCTTTGACGGTTATGCGATTTTGTCTGCCTTTCTCTATATTATGGTAAAGTTAATTATCTCTGAATCTACATCCAAACGTTTTTTGCGTTTCTTCCTGAAATATTTTGACTATGGTCCCAATTTGATAAGTCAAGTAGTTACATATTAACTCAACGTACATTTTTTCTCTCATCGTACTAATTACGTCCGGAGTGGCTCACTCCTCGTTTTCGCCGCGCCACAGGGGCTTAGCCAGCAGTGGCGTGGCGTCCATAGAACTCGATTCCCATCGGCATGCCTAATATTACGCAGTTCAGCACTTTACTCTAGTGCACTTAAAGAAAACTGAAGCCAAAGCTGCTCCGGCTTGCCCAAGGATTTCTTCAACGCCACGCCACTGTTAGCCAGTGACCATAACACAAGTTACGCGATAGAAAGAGGTGGTTGGATCCGGTGGGTTCCGTCCGGTGATCGGCCCCGAATGTCAGTTTTGTTAAAGAGAGAGACTTCTGTTTGTACGTAGTACCTAATATTACTTATTTTGTGACTATGATCCCAGTTTTGGTAGGTCAAGTAATAACCATTGAGGCTGCCATCTTACCTTCGAAACAGGGAAACCAGACTTACGTTACGCAATAACTCAATGTGCAGGATTCCTCAGAATTTTTCTCTCACCGCCTGAATTATGTCTGATTACTTGATGTTTGGATATTTGTTACTAAATAACGGGTTAACAGCTGGACGGATTGTGCTGAAATTTGGCACGCAAGTAGATCAAGTCCTGGATTTAAACATAGGATTCTTTGGTGATCTGGCTAGCGACCTGGTTCGACCCCAGGGAACGCCACGGCCAACCACCCGGTCCGACAATCGCTACGCCCGGGTATGGGTTGCAAGTTCGTCAGTTAAAAAAAAAAAAGGATTCTTTGTACAGACTTCTTTGTATAGATCATAGGATAATTGATTGAATCAGGCGTTTGTGGAAATCCATGTTAATTAAAACAAAAATATTTCTGCGCTAATCGCTAAAAAATAGTACTCAAATGGGCCCCTAAAATTTCATTTCTCTATTTATCGTAGAAGCCGAGATATAGTGAGCTCTTTTCATGTGAAATTCCCGGGTATACCAGCTTGACGGTGTGAAATGTTGTACACCGTTAAGTCATGGAATATCTCGGCTTATACGATAGCTAGAGAAATGAAATTTCAGGGCCCTAGGGTACTATTTGGGTACTATTTTTGGAGACGTAAAGCGTTTCCAAAAACAAAGCCGTTTCAGAGATACATACGGTGTACGCCAGCTTAACAATAGCGTACACCGTGAACAGGCCTTATATTTCAGAAAGTTCAAGGGTACTATTTTTTTGACCTAGGTATTTCGTCGGTACTATTTGGGTAGTATTTATTGGCTGCATCAGATTCTGAATATCTTTACGGTGTACGCTATCTTGACGGACACGAGAAACAGTTCTCTAAAAAAATGTGTACTGATCCCATTAGACTTAAATGCATGGTGCTTGTCTAAATGTAAGATGAAAACCTAATCTGCTCCCTAAGTTGTTGTTAACAAAACTTTTAAATTGAAATATGACGATTAAAAGTTTTGTGATATACGCGTTTACTCAAAATATTAAGTAATTTGTGTGAGAATTGCATTAGTTCTGAAACTTGTTATAACTTTACAGACGAATCTAGAAACTCGGGTCGCGGCGTTTTGTAAACTGCGGTATTTACGATGCGATAACGAGCTTCGTTGATTGGACTACATTTTCACGTTTTTTGTGATATACCTTCCTTCTCTTAAGTTTCTGACTCAAGCTCTTGTTAAATTTTTGACCGAGCATGCGTGAAGCGTCTCTATTTTAGCTTGGGCAAAAATAAACAGTTTCAATTTTTTTTGTTCGTATATATCTGCCTGTTTGTCTGATAGTTTTTCTCTACGATCGCATTTCTCAACCGATTCTCATGAAATTTTGTAAGTAGGTTCAATAGACTATACATTTTTTTTGCCGATTCAGTTTTTGGATTTTTTCAAAATGGCGGATCCACAGAGGTTGTCGCAGACTCGCGGGGTCTACAACTAACAGGGCCATGGGTACGTCCAGTTAACTGAGTCACAGAATGAGTAACAGTAGAGGGACTTCGTAGAGAAGTCTCTCTTTAACAAAACTGATGTTCGGGTTCGACCACCGGACGGAACGCACCGGATCCAACCGTCTCTCTGTATCGCACAACGCGTGCTTCCTGGTCGCCGGCTAAACCTCCGCGGGGGCAAAATTTGTTACTAGCAGCCGCGGGGCGGAGTGAGTCACTTCTGACTGAGTTACAACTCTACCCGAACTATTTAAGAGCGTTTTTTCTTTGATAATATCATAGGCACTGAGCACATTTTGTGTACAGTCAACATCATAAATATCTATTCAGATGAATTGACAAAAGTTTCCAAAAAGTCAATTATGTCAGAGGCGTAAGAGTGTACAGATATTTTTGTCACCTTGGTAACTTATATATATTTATGATATTGACCGTACACTGCGATGATGTAATCACGTGTCTAAATTTATTTGCACTGATAAAACAAACCGTAATACCAGATTTAGATGCACACGTTGTCATCAATGACGTCACGGCATAGCTCTATTATCTCCGGTCTAAGGCAGAGTGTAGGTAAACAATTAAACTCTATGGATTTAAAGCAGATAACAGTGGCCAGTTTCACGAAGCTACAAGTTACAATTTTACAAGTCTAACCTAGCAACATCGGCAAAATACCACAACACCATTGGTTGGTTTGAGCAGTGTTTCTAAGAAAGAAAGAAAAAAATAAAGAAAGAAAATGTATTTGTTTATGACAGCAGCACAAAATATTAGTACAGCGGTAAAATTACATAAAACAATAAAGTTGAATGCTGCCACAAAATGGTCCCACATCAGCAAAATGCCGACCTAAGAGCCAGTGCTGGTCTTCCAGTGAAACCAGACGGGGGCGGCGTTATGACAAGATAGTCACATGACGGGTCGAGAACAAATAGGATGATGCGATATGACATCATATCTTGGCTCGGCCCACTTATTGTGAACGCGACCATTACAGACAGCGCCAACCAATTGTGCCAACCGATTACCGATCAAACCAGACCACCTCAATCGCATTATCTGTGGTCGCGACCGTGCAATAATTATTGTTTTTAAACAATAAACATTGGATTAAACACTAATAAATACAAATTAAACATAAAACCAACAGTGAGTTTCTAGTTTAGACTTGTAAAATTGTAACTTGTAGTTTCGTGAAACGGGCCCCCGGTAACACCATTAAACGATGTAGTAATTTAAATCGATGGTTGAAATTTACAAAATTAGTTATCTAGTACTTGATACTGCAATGCAAATTGATTTCAGCACATGAAAAATGCTATTATGTTGTATGACTATCTATTCATAATTGAAAGGAAGTTCACAAAAACAACGTAACTGAGTAGGTATACTGGTTGATGCTTATAAGTATAGGGAAACATTTTAATGACAGTAGGTGTCAACTAGCTCAGTTAGGTATGTTGTTTTTGTAAACATCGCCTGAAATTATATCTGTTATGAAAATTACAGTGTAATCATAAATATAAATAAAGTGTATTCTTTACCTCACCTGTCAAAATGTCACATTTGTTTATTATTGCGTTAGCATCATGTTTGGTGATGTCATCGGCGCTCTAGCCAAGTCGGCTCTACCTATTTAAAACTACCTAAAAGTTATTTAGTGTGGTAGTGTAGAATGCAGTAGCGTGGCGTTCAAAGAACTCGATTCCTACCGGTTTTAATATCAGTCATTTGAGCACCTTAATCTACAGTTATAAGAAAAATGTACGCCAAACCTGCACCGACTTGCCCAAGGATATCTTTTACGCCACGCCACTGGTAGAATGTAATAAAAAATATTTTCACTAAAAAAAACCCGACCGCGGTGCACTTTAAAAGTGCATAAAATCCGCCATTTTGTTTATTTTAACGAATTTCATACCCAGTGACACTCGCGCCATCAAAACGAATCCAATGATGTATCATTTATCAAAATCGGTTGTGCCGTTGAGTAGTTACGAGCGGACACAGGAACGGACATACATACATACAGGTCAAACACATAACCCTCCTTTGGGCTTCGCCGCAGTCGGGTAAAAATTACAACTGACCGTATACTGATCCCTCATCATCAGCGGGGCTAGGTCAGCTCGAGGAGAGGAGTGGTTCACTCCGCGATTTCGCCGCGCGGCTGCTAGTACCAAATTCTGCCCCTCCGGCTTAGCCAGCGAACAAAATCGCGTTATGCGATAGAGAGAGACGATCGGATGCGGTGCGTTCCGTCCGGAGGAGTGTTTGTAGCGGGACAGGGAGAACTGCGTACCGTGTGATAGACCTTGACACACTTGACACACGTACAGTGAATATATCTTGTCAGAATTTATGAGGACGGGTCCTTCTTCTTTCCAAAAAAAGCATTGAAATCGGCCTATATACATTTGTTATTGAAAGCTGTTGATTTGTTATCATACATATAAACTATATTCATAAGACAAGACCGCCTGTTGTCAGAACTCAGATTCTTTAGCCATTGTCTCTTTTGTGTACAGTACAATAACGATCATCAGTATCGTATTTATAAATCTTTCCCTATAGAGTTGCTGTTGGAACTCAAGTTTTCTTCACAAAAGAAATTATAAACTGCGTTATCGTTGCAAACACTGCGTTGCATAACGGATTAATGTTAACATAATATGACGCACCACATAGCATGACCTGCGTAGAAGCCGGCTTCCAAAGAAACTTCCTTCGAAACTGGCGTTTGCGCAGGTCAAGTTACCTGGTCACATAACCTATTCCGTACCTTGAACCGATTAGCTCCAGAAGTGGACCCTGCGTAATGGACGCCATAATAAACGTAATAGTTCCCATCAGTCGCCAGCGCACCTTGCACTTCACCTTGCGTCGTGTTCACTAACGCATTCTGCGCGTACGCACAGCCGAACAACAACACGCACAAATAAAACATGATTCACGCGTGCGGACCGGTCGGCGGTCGGCGGACGAATGAGGTTCCACTTGCTTGTTAAAATAATCGTGCGCTTGAGTTTATCAAATGTAAACAGATATGGTATCAATGAGGCTATAGTAGCCTGGATAGAATAAGGTAGTATCAGCCTTTAAATTCCTAGGTAGTTAAGGTTTTGTTGCTTGGGATGGTAGTGACAGTTCTTGATGGAAAGAATGCACGGCTAAAGCATTAAATTTGATCACGAAGTGATTGGACTATTTTTACACTTGTTGATGTCATTTTTCTATGTTTTGATTCAGTTGCTTGCTGCCGTATGTTGATCGAATGAGTTGTATGCTGAAACCATCGTCTGGAGGCTCGGAAACCCAAAGCGGAGACTCCCTTCGGGCCACCCTCGCGGAAAAATTACAGTTTTGAAAAGTAAAAAGAGTTCAAAAACTAAGTATTTTATGTCCAATCCAATCCAATCCATGTATACTTAGTAACAAAACCATACAATTTATAATGGTTTACTTTCGTTACACAAAGGAACAAGCTTAACATTTTGTTAACACGTCCCCTGTCTGGGTGCCCCCAATGTGGGGCCATGAAGCTTTTTTTCAGGAGTCTGTGCTCCCAGTATGGGTTCACAACTTCAAATGGCCACAATGGGGCCACGACGTTAGGTATCACAAGTCCGTGTCTCCACAAACATTTTCGTTGAAGTCCGTGTCCCCAAAGTGGAAGCAACTTGGACGTGTGACGTTGTCATATCATTTTGTATGGGGACATGGAACGTGTTAAATTAAGCCCTAACTAGAGTCTTTGCGGAAAGAGAATAGGATTTAGATTTGGGGGCGTTGTAATGCTTCACTACCGTATTAGCAAAAAAAAAATTGCCATACTGGTTAGGTTAGTTCCGTTTTTCGCCACGCCTATTCTCATTCCGCACAGACTCTACAACCATTTTTTTTAAAACGACCCAAATATAAATGGACTTTTTTGTCTGTGTTAAATCAGTTATCATCGTACCTAGACGAAGATAAGAACACAAATCTAAATTTAGATTTTTTTTAGTGAAACGTCCGGAGAGATATCAGATGAGTTACTTCCTTTTATTTAGTAACTTTTGGGAAATCAGATAATGTCAATCTTAGATAAATAGCGCATCTTTGACAAATTGGGTATTTGCTTGACATATCAAATCAGTTACTTATTATGAAGTGTCAAAATGCTCAGATAGAGGAAAGTTTCTAAGAAATCATGATATCTTCCACAAAACAACCAATCGCATTAGTCATCCAAATGTTGAAGCATTTAGTATTGTATTGTAAAATATTGAGTATCCACTGCAAGCTAGAATGTTAAGTATGTCGTATTAGAACCAGTGTTAATAAATTGTGAAGCATTCTTACTCAAATTAACTGTTCACCGTTTAAATAAGGCAATAAAATAGATTAGTGGAACGTTTTAATAATTATTTTGAAATTATCTTGCCCTCTGCTTTATTTTCCATTGTTTTGTGCTTCTAATAAAGTGACTAATGGCTTAGAAATATTTAATGTAAATATGACTCCTCACCTCAGTTATGATTAATTCCATTTAGTTATAGATTGTGGTTATGAGATGATAATAATAGTCATCAATTCTGGCAAAAGTTAGTTCCTTCAACAGTGATTCATTTTTATATACAGTGGAGTATACCGTTGTTAACATGAATTTTGGAAATTATTAGTCTAACTTCAGTCACTATTTTTTATGGAAGAATAAAAGAGTATTTGCTGCTATAGTAGTACAATCGAACACACTGCTAAGTGTACATTTGTAAACGATTGTAAACTTTATTACAGCGTGTTAAGTCTATGGGTGGTCCGTTACCATTGAGTTCGTTTGTACAAACTGGCTTGTACAAACTAAGTCAATGGTAGAGAGAAAACAATATAACGTGTGATGCATATGATAAAATCGTAGCAAGGCTGTGTTTGTGCGTGCATCAGGTAAAAACTTCAGGACCGATTTCCATGAAATTTAGTATGCAGGTAGATTATGACCCCGGTTAACGCATAAGATACTTTTTCCCGACTACAGCGGAGTAAAACAGATATATTCAGCTTATTCCACATCTGCGGACGAAGTAGCGGGCATGTTCTAGTTAATTAAGTAGTTAATAGTTTTAGGACTCTTTAACTCTTCCTGAACTAGGTTTGCTGCTCTACCTGCCCCGTTGAGCCCTTGATAGAGCAATGCTAATTTAATCTAGTTGTCATAGAGCTGGGGTCAGTGTAATTGACTCTATAGACATTTTAATTGTCATTTAGTGGCATTCAAAAGAACTATGTTTTGTGACTGTATGGTCTAACTACCAAATCTCTGGATACATGTCGGTAGAGGAGGCAGTGAGCAACAGAGAACATCAGGGGCATCTATGTAGAAGGGCTGCGTCATTATTTGAGCGTTCCACTCGCCTCACTTTTGTGGACACCATTATTGTTGAGATTCCGGCAGATTTTAATGTAATTTTAAGGTTTTGTGATAGCTTGGCGACTGGGTTGGTGACACTCAAATGTGTGCTTTTTATTATGGGCATCCGTAACTACTTACACAAGTTACCGCCAACACGAACGGCGACCGACGGAGGCTCATACCTAACACTCGTCTTGTCACATGACTTTCATCTCTCCGCATCACATGCCCATACCACGCTAGGCGATGTACCAAATAGCTCGATATGAGACTAAAATCTGAGGGAACTTCGAATTTGAAATTGAGGCGGGTGAAACGCTTAAATAATGATCCGGTTATGAATCGGGCGATGAAACCCCCTCACTTCTGTTGACACATTTTTGTCGAAATCCCTGCTGATGGTAATGGGATAATAAGAAAAATAAAAACAAAACCCTTAATTCCACACCTTACATTCTTTACAATTATTTACTGCATGTTGCCGATTTGAATTTGTACCCACCTGACGAAGCCTGCGTTGCGGATTTAATCTTATGTGGTGATCTTTTATTTTTTCAATTTATTATGTGTTGATTAAAAGATTTTTTATTTTGGTTAATGGACCTCTTGACGAGTAAAGGCCTCCCCCAGCTCCCGCCATTTCGTCCGGTCCTCCGCCGTGTGTTGCCAGTTGCGTGAGGCAATTTTCGTGATTTCGTCTATCCATCTCATTCGTGGACGGTTTCTTTTGCCAACTGGTCCTGTCCAGATAGTTGCACGTTTCGTCCATTTCTGATCGTCCATCCTTGCTATGCCTTGCCTTGCCTTGTTAATGGGATATCAGACAATTATTTGAAGTTTGGGATCATTAGGTAGTGGTACAGTCAAAGAATTTAATTTCCAACCCACCTAAGATCCAATATCGTATAGCATACTGTCATCATAAGAGCTAGCTAGAGTACCTACGTTACTTTGACATATCACACGCATTGTTTTGTGTCAGTAACTAGGTAACAGATTAACAACGTTGACATGGTGAACTGAAATTTGGAAAGTCAAGGCACGACCAAAAAAGGACGGCAACCGCGGAATCGAAATTCGAAGAAACTCTATTTTTCTCGCTCTTGCAATATTCGAATGAAAGGAACGCAGATAACGAAATTTAGATTATCGACGTTTGCGGTAGACTTTCCGGAATCTGGATTAGGAATTAGGTATTTTAAAATTTTCTCGATTGACACTGACACCAAATGACACGTATTCGTAATTAGATGAGCAAATGACTTCGCAAAGAGGTTATCTGTAATGTGCAGTGACAAATAATACGTATTGACATTTCAGTACTATTACTGAAACAGAAATTTCGACCTTAATGCATCGTGAATGCTTAACAACATTTCAATGAAACGGGTAGGAAATTAAATTCCTTGACTGTACCAAATAGATTAAAACGCCACAAAAATTTCCAGAGATCGACAAAAACGTGTTCACAGAAGTGAGGCCCAGGTACACAGATTTTCACCACAAAACAAGAACAAGAAAAAATCCTTCGTCTGTGTTTTGGTAGCATTGTTCTTTACGGTACAAAAATGATTAAGCATTCGGTGAATACAACAATACATTACCAGGACGGAAAGATTAAAGTAAAAACACCACGACCCCTAATTAGGCTTTATTTTAAATATTTAAATACCTGCTTTCTTACCGGGTCACAAAGCGACACATTAGATAATCCCGTCTAAATATTCAATTAGACGTAATTAACAGAATGGTTGTGATAATTAAACAATCATTCTCCGCCTAATGGGGTTTTAAGTAGGTTAGAGACGGCGTGGATAGCCATTCTCTGTCTCTGTCTGTGCTATATTAAATATTCGATTAGACAAGGATGGGTTGAGCTGTACAGTTAGGTACTCGTATTGACTGTATCTATAATGGAGCACTCCATGAAAATATTTCGTAAGGGACACCACCGTTTTAATACTTCCGAGAAATAAATTCAGGATGCTAATTATGAGCATTGTAATATCATACCTCGGCTTTAAGATTAGTAGTGTTTCTCAGCAGCTACTAGATACGTTTTATTAGGGTAGCTGCCATAGCGTTTCGTAAGGGACAAAAAGTTGATGATTTCATGGAATGCTCCTAATATGGACGACCTAGCTCTACTTGGTTTCATGGCTTGTTTGGCTGTTTTCTAAGTTATACAATATACACAGTACAGTTCCTTAAGTTGAACTTTAGTTCAACTAAAAAATGATTTTTGGAACCCAATTTATAGTTTGTGAGATATGCGCGGACAAACATATCAATATCAGCATACATACACTTACGAAATTTAGCACACTTGCTTAGGGGCTGGTATATAACATTTTTATATAAAGTCTGTACATATTACATTTGTGCATGTTATGGTAATAGGTAAGGGTCGAATTGATAACCCTTTTTTTTTAAATCGGTTAATAATCAGACACAAGCATGTTACCCTACAGAACACGAGTAAATGTAACCTTGGGGCAGGCAATCACGCGACGGTCAACAACTAATCTGGCTTAATCTATTTGATGCTGACTCGTGCTTTGTGCATGCTATGGTAATTTTAGTTAGCAATTTACCCGCTTAAGGGCGCGTTTCCATACACGGAGCTGGACGGAAGGAAAAGGAACGGAGAGTAGGTAGACTAATCAAGGAACCCTTCAAGAAAAGAGCGTGCTCCCACCTGTAAGGCAGGTAAGGCACTTGTGGCTCCTCTGCTGTTGCAGGTGTCTATGGACGGCGGTAATCGCTTAGAGTCTGTGCAGAAAGAGAATAGGCGTGACGAAAAACGGAACTAACCTAACGAGTATGGCCACAGAACAGAAAATACGGCACATACGGTAGAAAAGCATTACAGCGCCCCCCAACATTAATCCTATTCTCTTTCCGCACAGACTCTACCATCAGGCGATTCGTCTGTTCGTTTGCCTACTATTACATAAAAACAATTACAGTGCACGAAGCTTAAATTCACGCTGCGCCTACTGGTTGGTGGTCCATTCGAGGACCTAAATGCGCCATCAGCCATCGGTGTTTCGAGCTACTTGCTCAGCTACTTGCCACTTCTACTTGCTAACTCTAGCAGCTATGGTCAGCAGTCAGAAGTCTATGTAGGTAAAAACAGTACGACCGTTTGTTGTAAAAGTCATTGCCGTCATTGAGTCAGTCAGTGGGCGGTATCCCTAGGTGAATAAGCCGGAGCAGATTGATGAATATAATGAGGTGCTTTATATCCTTAAAATAGACGATACAAGTTAGAGGGCACGTTTAGACTGCGTTTCCATCAGAACTGTGCGAGGTAGCACAGCTGTGTGCGAGGAAAAAATCCACTAATCAATGTGCCTAGCAGTGGCGTGGCGTCTAAAGAACTCGATTCCTACCGGCTTGCCTAATATCAGGCACTTGACCACCTTATTCTACAGCGCTTAAGGAAAACGTACCCCAAATCTGCACCGGCTTGCCCAAAGATATCTTTTACGCCACGCCACTGGTGCCTAGCGTCGCTCAGCGCAACCCAGTATTGGCGAATATTTTCCTCGCACACCGCTCTGCTATAGTCTGAATCTTCCCAGGTGAATTTTTCGCTTAGAGCCCTAATCTTTCAAACAAAGGCCATTGTCTCTATTATCGCAAAACCGAGTGAACACGTGCCACAACCACATTCATATTGAAAAACAAACGGTATCGTCATAGTATTAAGTGTCAAATTTAATGTCACTGATATGCTAGATATTACGTTTTGGTAGTGTAGGACGATAGACCGCACCGAAGCAATACGGCACTCATATTATTTTGATACTTACCTCGTAATTGGCGTAGTATTATAATGATCCAGGTAAGTACTTCAATGAGTATGCTAAGCTAAGGCATAGAATAAGTAATAGTATTACGTAGAGAGGTTTCTCTTTTTAACAAAACTAACGTTCGGGTCCGACCACGGGACGGAACGCATCGGATCCGATCATCTCTCGCTATTACAGAACGCGTGCTCTAAAGTCGCTGGTTAAGCACCTCCAGAGGGGCAACTTATAGCACTGAATACTAGCCGCGCGGTGAAATCGCGGAGTGAGCCACTCCTGGCTAAGGGTTCTGCTTTAGTAAGTCCACACCAAAGAGCAAAAATCTTCCTCTAGTTATCAGCTAGCCCTAAAGCCGAAGATTCCGTCTTTATAGTTAATTCAAACCAGCTTTTTGATCAAAGATGGCGTGAACAACATATTTTACTACATGGAAATAGCGTGGTAACCAGCTTTGCGTGACTTCGCATCGGCCAAGGTTTCATCGATCGCCTGTTGAGCGCGCACCGCCGGCTGTTGCCTTTAAAACTTGCGATGGATGAGAAGCAACAGGCGTTTCGTATAGAAAAACGTATTATAATATGTTTTAACTTAGTGTTTGCCCGCAACTTTGTCTCAAATACTTTTGTACCAGAGCTACGCGAGGTAGCGGAGTGGTCTGCGAGGAAAAACTGATTGTTTGTTTACCTAAATAAAAAAAAGTTGATTAAATCGCCAAGCAAACTCATATCAATATAGAGCGGTTTCCGAGAAATGTACCTATTTCTCGAAAAGAGAAAAAAGAAGATTGTTATAAGGAATAGGATAAACAATGTTTGTTTCTTGTTTTCAGTTCCATTAAACAATAGTACCTACAATACATACCGAGGCTAAAGTAAGAAATGTCGAAACGACAAACATGTGATCTGATACTTTCTTATTACTGGCCAAGGTTTGTATACCACTTTTCTGTTCGACGGAGTCAGAAAGCGGCATCTTCGTTTAGCGGCCGGCAAGGTGACGCTTTCCGGCCGGAGGGCAGAAAATGTATCTTAATATTTCATTAAGTAACTTGTGCTCAGTGTCGTTTTTAACGGTCACCAAATCAAAGCGATACTCGTAAGTGGTACCATCATTTCCGTGTAGACTTATTTGTTTTACGCAATGATAATCAGAATGATATCATATGTTATTTCTAAGTGTGATGGTGATTCACAAGTTTCACAACGCGTTATCTATGCTTGTTAGAATTCGTCACCATCAAATGTATGTTGCTACCAGAACACTTAACAAGTTTTCCTGTATTCTACTAACCTTGTATTTACAGGCATTTCGTAAGGTCTAACTTATATAATATACCCATCAAAAACATTACATATAAAAAATATGTAAGTCTCGCAACGCAGTTCTCCTTCAACAACACATTTTTGAGATGTAATGTTAAACCAAGTCAGTACCGGAGGGGTGTCAACAGAACTCTATTTCCACCGACTTGCCTATTATTAAACCGTGGAGGATTCCTTCTTTGAGAACTATAAAATCTCAAAACTTATTGTTGAAGGAGAACTGCGTTGCGAGACTTGCGTCTTTTTACATGTAATGTTTTTGATGGGATCTCATTTATTTTTGTAAGTGGTCTTCCTTTATTTATTACATTCCAATCTATTCTATTTCAAATTTGAACTACAAAACTAACTTTGTAATCGCATGTATTTGTATAGGATTACTTTTTTATGTGTGCAGTTGTTACTGAAGTTGCAATATTTTTAGGTTTACAAAACCAACAAAATGTTTTTTAGGACTTGATAGGCTAAAAACTAACTATGTTTAAAATTTGGAGCATGTGGGTCTGCTAGAAATACCTTCGAATTATGATGATCAGTCAGTGAGCCAGTCAGTGACATAACTAAGGATCTTTGACATGCAGTTCATAAACTCAACCGCAACGCATACATCTTGTGCTAGCTGTCCTGTAGGCGCGATAAATAAATGATAAAGTATCCGTCACTCTCACACATAGTTTGTCAGAATGTGACGGATGCTTTATCATTTGTTTATCGCGCGACAACGTGTCATACGCCTACTGGTGTAAATGTCTTGTCATGCCATAATTCCATTAGTTCCAAGAAACAAACAGTAATCATCTCATGGAAGTTTTGAACTCCCGGTGAGCACCCAAATAAGAACAAAGACCTCACTACTCTTGCGTAACCCTGCATTACGGCGGCACACCCGTATAATTCGGTTTCTCAGTGCATCTGGCGAATCGCCAAATGAACAATAGGGTGGAGCGTTCGTCAAGCCGAATTTTTTCAATATCGTATTGGAACCACACCAAAAAATTGCGTAATTTTATACATAATTAGGGAAAAATAATTGAAAAAATCTAGGTAAGTATATGCTTTTAGCCCTCTACTCGCAGTTGAAGAAAAAATAATCTCATACATTTTATAAAATTTTAAGTGTATATTTTTAGCTCGAAAACCATTTTATTCTTTGAAAGAGAAATTTTTGTTACAGGAATACTTAATTATTATTATTATGCAGCGTTAGATCACTTTTTAATCATGACCCACTTTACCATAAAGAGGTAGGTATTTTATTTAAAAACGTATTTTTGGGCTAAAGTGGGTCATGGTTAAGTGAATTAGCGGTAAACAATAATAATAAGCATTCCCGTAACGAAAATATCTCGTTCAAAGAATAAAATGGTTTTCGAACAAAAAGAATAGAGTAAAAATTTTATAAATTTATGAGATTATTTTTTCTTCAACTGCCGAGTAGAGGGCTAAATGTATATAGCTAGAATTTTTTAGTTCTTTTTCCCTAATTATGTATAAAATTACGCAACTTTTTGGTGCGGTTCCAATATGATATTGAGAAAATTCGGTTTGATGCTCCACCCTAATGTACAAGCACATTCAAGTATCTTGCTTCTCTTTGCCAATTCTCTCATCACAAATTGACATGGAATAGTACATTACACAACTAGGGTGGTAATACAAAGAAAGGTCGAGATCACAGAAGTTTGCAGCCCGAGCTGCAAGCGAGGGACTTAAATATGCGATCGAGGGCTTTCTTTATTACGTCCCGTGTTGTGTACATCATTTTATGTCTACACTTGGCCAGAAAGCGGCTTTTTCCGTACGCGCAGCGTGCGGAAAAATCCACTTTATGGCCAGGTGTGGCATAAATGTATTATAGTTTAATGTAAAAAATTAAATGAGATAAACGACATTTATGAAATAATATTAGTAAACATTGGGCGGACAAGGACAATTTACACTTATCGACTTAGTCGCAATCCCAAATTAGGCTTTGGTTGTACTATGGGTATTAGACGACAATATAATTACGTAAGATAAATAAATACTATACACAGAAAACATCCATGACTGAGAAATACCAGGATTTAAATCCGAGACCTCTTTCTAATACCGTCTATAAATTTGGGGTATGAAGGAAGAAAGAATTGATTTCATGATTGTTCCTGCAATATTAGAACCTTCCTTCAGAACTCCTAATCCTCTAATTTAGCTTGAAGAAGTACTTAATTATATGATTATTACCATCATAATTCCAGCTCAGATCCACCAATGCTGCAAAGGTCTCTTCAATTTCACGCCACCTTCCCGTTCCTGTGCTAGTCTGATTCACAATTACCATGCAAACTTCCAGGGCCATCGTTTCACGAAGCTATAAGTTACAATTTTACAAGTCTACACTTGCAAGTTGCAACACTGGTCAAATACAGCAAGGCCATTGGTTGATTTGGCCAATGTTGCTAGTTTAGACTTGTAAAATTGTAACTTGTAGCTTCGTGAAACGGGGCCCAGATATAATTTGACTAATGAACTGGTAGTCTGCCTCCTGATCATTGGCCTAGTGTTTGCCATTATTCTGTGACTACTTTTGACGATTTTCAGTCGTCATTCTCTTCGTCGCGTTCGTTCTGTCGTGTCAAGTATCCCACCCTGAGGGAAAGTGGTCGTTAGACGGTATCTTATTTAATATCCATTTTAATTTTCCGAATAGGTACTGTGAAAATGCGGACACTAATTACATAATTACGCAATCGAGGGATCAGCTCGAAATTTTATAATTCTAAATTTAATAAGCTAAGAAAGAAATGGTATTCTACATCAGGAGGGTCCGAGGAGAATCAACAATTTGCGACATTATTAAAATCCCTGGTTTATTAGAGCCCGGAGCAAGATCTTCGACCCGCATTTTCGTATCCACTTTATTAAATTTTGAGCATAACTTGGTTGAGATACGCTAAAATATTTTAGTAGACAAGATTTTTTGAAAAGGATTCATAAAAAAATCGTACAGGTATCGTTTTGTGGGCTGTCGCCGCAAATTAAATAAATTCCTTTGTGGATCAAAATTCTTAAAACAAAACAGACGATTTCATTGTTGTGGAGTTTGTCTGGGTGTTATTAAGTACTTACTTATAGCGTAGAATACTTACTTCCTTCTGGAAATGTGTATAGAGTAGGTACATAATATCGTAGACCGTTGAATTAGCGTACTGGACATCGATTTGCGTGTCCCTTACGCCAATTGAACCCAAGCCAAAAGGGATCGTGTAGTTATAAATATTGTAAATATTAGGGGACAATCTTACACAAATCGAACTAGCCCCATAGTAAGCTCAATAAGGCTTGTGTTATGGGTACTAGACGACGATATTTTTGAGTTAGTTTTGAAAATGTTTGTTAGCGGGATACTTGAGTATGGTCACTATAACAACAAAGGTTTCTCTTTTTCTTAACCAGTTTCCAAAATTATACTGACTATACTCATTTTTCGGGCTCATTTTTTGGATCTGTTTTACTTAGAATTTGTCGTGCGTTCTTAAAAAACCGGTCAAGTGCGAGTCGGGCTCGCTCACCGAGGGTTCCGTACAAACTCGTAAGTAGATACGTGAATAGTTCAACAAAAACTGTATGGCCGTTAGCTTAGTAGGAGCAAATAAGTATGTGTACGATTTTTGAAAATTTCTAAAAAACTATGCAATTTAGCAAAACCGTTTTATTTTTCCTGTGATATTTAGGATGATATTAATTATTGGTAATTATTACAGATTTCTCTGTTCAGTAACTTCAAAGATAATAGGGGGGGGGAATGGTATTTTTTTGAACGTTTTTGGTCATAAATCAAAAAGTACAAAATTAAGAAAAAAAAACAAAAATAGTTTTGGAATCTACAAATTAAGCCCTTTCATTTGATATCCCACTCGATATAATAGCTCTACTTTTCTTTTTCCACATCCCATTTCGGACCCCTTTAAAAAAAAAGTAAAAAAGGTATAAGATTTTTTTTCTATCCAATAGGCTCGAGTCAGCAACTTTTAACACTATTCCAAGTTTCAAGTCGATAGCATCAGTAGATCCTGAGATATCTTGCTGTGACAGACGGACAGACAGACAGACAGACAGACAGACAGACAGACAGAGTCGCACCATAAGGGTTCCTTTTTTACCATTTTGGTACGGAACCCTAAAAAGTGCCCAAATATATAAATCGTCGGCTGTAGGTTCAACTGGGGTAAGGGACAGGCAAAGCAACATCACTTACGAGAGTGTGTTGTTTCCTAGTTTACTAAATTTCCATATATTATGCTTTGCCGTGCAAGTGCTCACGTGATCGAAGTTAAAGCTGTTGTTAACCGCACGAGTATAACTTCTCAAGTCGGTGTTTCATACAACATTCGGGATGCTTTGTGGGAACAATGTTGCTCTAGTGAACGAATATCGTTTTAAATTTACTGTACTCTTTACCGGGATATAAAGTATTCAATTCAGATTTTCACACAATCAATTTATAATATTGTTTTCGGTTTCCGCGATTATCACTCAAAAATCAGCAAAAATAGCACACCTAGAGTCTTTTGCTTAAATTATTTTCTTTTTTGCATAAGGCGTGGCTGATAAGTTTCCTTGGCCTTCTTTCTTATCAAGTATGCCTTTTGGAAGCGCCGCTAGTTTTTCTAAAGTTAGGTTTTTAAGCCCTTCTGGCATGTGTGTGAACATCTTTACACATTAGGCCCATCTGGCAACACTAATATTGAAGTTGTATTTTTTAAAGTGGGTAGGTTTGCACAACAGTAATTTTGACAGAGGAAATTTACGATTTTCTCAGTCTACCCGCGACCACGAACGCTGAAAAGGGTTACGAAACGTCGGGATTTAAAATGTAGTAATATACGCGATTTAATCCGTTTAAGTTGTTTTATTACTACAATCAATTTATGTTATCAGACCAATTTATTAATTAAATGGCCCGATAGCATATTTAGAATTTCAGATTTATTTACGTAATAGTACGAGTAGTTTCTGTTATTGATTCATAATGTGAGGCCGTGAAACACGAGTCTGGTTTTATGAAACGAGCTGAAGGCGAGAGCGCATGTCACGTATACGTTTTTTAAAATTCAGGGACAAACAAGAGTCGGCCTCACAGATAAGAAATTTGTTCTAACAACAGCTTATCTTTATGCTGGTTGTAATTTGCAGTTTTTAAACGCATTATGATGGGTTTATGATATATATGATATGTATGTAGATAAACTTTATTACACACAACAAATGTAACCATAAATGGTAATTTTAATGCCAAATGGCATTCTCTACTAGCCAGCCATTCGACCATTTATTATCTATTTTCAACACACATGGTCAGAAATTGGTTCTTATTTCATTGCTCTACGCCCGGAACACAGTGTTTTTTACTGTACATTAACGCACTAGTGTTTTTACCCGACTGCAGCGAAGCCCAAAGGAGGGTTATGTGTTTGACCTGTATGTATGTATGTATGTATATATGTCCGTTCCTGTGTCCGCTCGTAACTACTCAACGGCACATCCGATTTTGATAAATGATACATCATTAGATTTGTCTTGATGGTGCGAGTGTCACTGGGTATGAAGTTCGTTAAAATAAACAAAATGGCGGATTGTATGCAGTTTCAAAGTGCACCGCGGTCGGGTTTTTTTTAGTAAAAATGTGGTTATTACATTACTGCAAAATGGCCGTGTTCCTTATCGGCACCATATCCACCAATGAGAACACGAGATATTTTTTACCGAATATCAGAAATATTGTATAGATGAATTATCGATAGTATCTTGGAATTGCATTTATAATGGTTGTACCGTTAGCATGAAAAGGAGAATAATTTGAGTATTTTTCATAATTTAAATCATATTTAGAATGTGACACTGACAATATTTTGGTGTTTACTTCTTCAATATATAACAAACTCTTTTTATGCTGATAGTGGGGGAAAATTTAAAATTCAAATATAGAATACCTGTAAACATACAATACCACTATTTTTAAGACACGAAATATATTTTAAGCAAAGGTTACTTTTCATTCGAGGCAAAGGCAAAGTTAGTGGCTAAGTGCAGAGCAAGCATAAGTGCCCATTGCTATGCTAATACTCCTGAACTGCTCAAAGTGCAAACTTGGCACGCGCTTAGAATTGCCTCCAAAGGCGACTGGGGGTCTATTTGATATGCATTTCAAAATTTGTTGTGAAAACATAGAGATTTTAACAGCGTTATTTTAAATTAATTAAAGAATTATTCGCTTAAATAAGTCTCTGTCAAAAAATGTTTTTTGAGACAAACTTTTATTACCCTTTTCAGCGTTCGTGGTCGCGGGTAGACCCTACCCAACCGCAACCGCCGCGAACGCTGAAAAGGGTTACGAAACGTCAGGATTTAAAATGTAGTAATATACGCGATTTAATCCGTTTAAGTTGTTTTATTACTATAATTTTGTACTAATTATAAACCACAGTAAAGTTTGATTAATTGCAAAAAGACTACGTATAATGTAATCTTTTGTTTGTAACCTAGATTATACCAACGAGGAAATGATTAAGTGTGGGTTTACGATGTTAAATGTATCACCTGCCCTGTACAATAGTAGGAAAACATCTACAATAGTGTGGTCGATTTACGTAAAAATATGTGCATACTTAGAAGTTGTTTTTCCTTAACTTAAAAGTAAGATAACAGAAGAAGAGTCCGCAGTTCTCGTTTAACCTACTTTTGCGATTAAAGAGTAACAATAGATTGAAATTTAGCTGTTGCAAAGGCTATAGAAATTGGGGTAATGTTGGGGAATATAATTATCATTAAAGAAATGGAGGCAATTTCTATTTGTAAACCATGTCATTATTGGCCACCCTCTAGTTGGTAGCCACTAGTATTTTCTCATGTTTCTAAACACTCTATACTTAGCACGCTTAATTCTACAATAACCTTCTATCATTACTACGTTATTAAGCTTCATTTTAGAGTTCTAAGTAGGTATAGAATTATCTAAAGCAAGTAATAACTAGTCAATAACTGACAGGTGGCCATTTTATTCTGCTTATAATACACAACACAAAACACTCGATACGTCGAACCTCGATAAGACGAAATCCTCTATACCACGAAATAAAAGCCCATTCCTTTCCTTTCAAGCCCCAAAACATCTATAGCTCGAAATATAGACCTCCTTAAGTCGAAGTCACCTATGACTCCCTACACGACGTTTCAGTACATTGTTTACCACTATAACTCGAAAAAGATGAACTCTACCTCTATATCTCGAAGAAACCGTTATTTTGTTTTATTACTTTATTACCTCTGTATCTCAAAGGTCATTGGGCATTTTGTTCGGACATATGACCCACGGCGTACACAAACGAAATAGGTATGTAGGTAAATGTATCTGCTACTCAGTGGTATGAGTCGCATTCTAACCATGGGAAAATTGAGAAAAAAATGAAAATCATTTCTTATCATTATAGCATTTTTGCAATGAATTAAGTCAGAACTCGCCTAGTGATTGCAATTTTTTTTGAGATGTGGCCGTCTCAAAAAAAAAATTGTTGAAATTATTGTTGATTACTGTCACGTACTTAACTTAATACGTGACAGTAATCAACAATACTATCAAAAACATTTTTTTTTGAGATGTGGCCGTATTGCAGTCCCTAGGCGAACTATCACTACATCGTACACATACTGTAGAATAACTTTTTTCTGCCGGTTGATACATAAAAAAAAATTACATATTTAGAAAAGAGAGATTAAATTCTCTATTTTAAAAGTAATTTGGTTTCTGTACGCGAAATTTCCGAAAGCGGGTCAAAAACGCCCAATGACCTCTACAACTCGAATTTTTATTTATTTTACCTCTGTAACTCGAAGTCAAAAACTAGCCTTAAACTGTATAAGTCGAGCATGGGGCTATAAAAACCTCTGTAAGTCGAAAACCTCTATAAGTCGAAACCTCGCTAGCACGATTTTTTTAGCGTTTCCCTTGAGTTTCGACTTATCGGGGTTCCACTGTAGTACATTACTTACCTGGTAAAACAAAGAATGCCTCTAATCACAGGTATTTAACGCCCGAGCCGAAGGCTTTGTCATCTTAAAATTCAAAATTTGTACAATTTTTGAGGTCTGCACCTCCCTCCGGTAACCCATAAATCCACACCAATGAGGTATTTTCCATTAAAATTGACATCACTTTGAGATACAAAATGGATGCAGATTTTGAAATCTCAAAAACCTATAAATCCACACCCATTACGCTGTTTTCTGTCTTAGTCAATTTCATTACCTCACCTTCAATATGTACGAGTATTATTAATCTGTGTAACCGCTAACTAGAAAAATAAGGTTTAAGATCTAAGGGTAAAGTCTTCAAGATCAGTCTTCCAAGAACACTAGTTCGTACAGTAAATTTTTAGGCAACTCTTATCTGATCATTTAGCTTTAAACAAGGTCAAACTAAACATGTAACACACACTTACAAACTGCAAATTTGGACTGAGTCACCCTCATACGAAGCATCCTCGCAAAACCTAGAAGATCAGGTCAGGCCAAGGGAACTTTGTAACTGACTTATGCCAACCCGATTGGCTATACTGTTCGCAATTTGCATGTCCAAGTTTCAGTCCCCTTAACTGCTAGTGTCTTTATTCGATTTTCAACTTTCTTACTTGAGTTTAAGGTAGGTTTTGAAGAAATGCGGTTTTGTTTTGTGACTTTTATGTGAGTTTTATGCGTGCGTGCATAGTGTTACAATGTAGCTAGGGGGTGATTAAGTGTCGCTTGTAAAACTGTCGCTTGGAGTAAGTGGTAATTAAGATTGCATGACGGCGATTCAGAGAGATGTACAGTAGATGCAAGTGGAAGAGACTTGCAGATATTACACGATAATACAACAGCAGGTTTATTGTCATAAAGAACATTGCTCTGTCACTTACTCTACAAATTAACTAAAAATCGGTGATAGCATCGACCGTAGGTTTAATTGGCGTAAGGGATATTCCTTTGCTTGTCACTTACCCCTAATGATCTTAAGTCACTGATATAATCGCATCTTTGTTAATGACTGGAAGGTCATTGGAATCCGCTGGAAACGGCACAGGACTTCATATTCATATTGGCCTTAGGAAACCCTTTTTATGATTTATTTTAAATTCGCAATACAGTGAAAAAAATACGACGGTACGAAATCACTCCGAAACTACACTAAAATGTCGTGTCGAAAGTCTCGCGATATTTCTACAGTTATATTTACAACATTCAAAATTTCCACAGTCGACATCAATATCATCCTATCTTAAGATATTCATTAGGAACAATATTTCAACATGAGCTCCGAGTTTTATTACTACAGTATGAATTTACGAACGAATGGCTACATTGAAGAGCTCAAAGTATGCTGGTTAATACGGTGCCTTGTAACTGCCGTAATATAAATGTTTTACTGGAAAGAGAGAGCCAGCCGAGTGAGACGGATGGATGCAATATTATGTAGGGATGCCAGAAGCAAGAAATATTTTGTGAAATAAAACACTTGGTTCAACAGGGTCTTATTTCACCAGGTACATTCACCAGCATAACACATGATGAACCGGAGCATGCAACTATATCTGACACTACTCTATAACTATCATGTTTATGCTTGCCCCTGCGGGGAGGGGCACAACTTTTGATTTCCCAAAAATGGCCAACATTGACCAAACGGGACACAGACCAACAAAAAAATACCCCTGCGGTTATTTATTTTTGGTACCAAATTAGCTCTCGCTCTTGTTACCCTTCGCACCACCTACTGTTTTGGTTTATTCTTGTATCAATTCCGCTACTCCCTGTTGTCTATCTTTTTAAATTGTTTTAATTAGGTATATGAGTACCTCTTGTAATGTGTCTTTCTGGTGTGCAATAAAGTATTTGTGTATTGTATTGTACTATAGCAATAAGGTCTTATCAGATATTTATGCGAATGGGGTAATTTTGTTTGGAGGTTTTGGAATATGCTAACACAAGTATTCTAGAATCTACAGTATTGTAGTCTCTAGAAACTGAAATTTCTTGTATTAGGTGTCACGCGTGGATACTGAATTAAAGCGTAAAATCCCATTAAAATAAAGAAGAAATACCAAAAATATTTCCCCAATGCATTGACCGATCGCCCTGGTATGCAACAGACCTATTAAAAGTGCATTTAAAATAAAACTCGCATCCATCAACATAAATACCGGTTTAATTTTAAAAATGGCAACACCGCGTCACAGTTCACTCGCCGGCTGCGTGTGAGTTTATATTCTGAGACCAAACAAATATAGCCCGCTTAACCAAACAAATGACGGTTTGACATTTGTACGCGCAAAATTATTGTTTACAGAAGTGTAGAAAAAAATGTAGTGTCGTTTATACACTATTTACGTGATTTCTTCATTTATTATAGCAATACTTCGGTTAAATGTGTTTTTGTGAGTGATTACTGATAACTATAGAACCATATCTTTATAAATCTTTATTTTGTATAATGTGGTAAATGTAGATGGAACATTAACGACAAGTGATTAAGTGTAATTAAGTGCAATAATAGGATACAAGTAAAAGTAATTCCATAGTTTAATTGGGAACAATTAGGAAATAACAATTATATGTGAAAATGTATATGGCAGGAGCTTACAGTGTGATAGTGCGATGTAAACAAATGTGGGTCAGGGTATAGCAAAGGGGGCGCAACTATATATAGGTATTTGGGGGGGGGAGGGCGGGGGGGAGGGGGTGTTGGGGGTGAGAGGGGGGGTGGTTTCGAGGGGGTAAAAAAAATTTTTTTTTTCACTGGGACTTAGAAAATTTTCGGTGTCGTGAAATTTAGGTCAATATAACACCCCGTTTTTATGAATGAATCCAGTAAATCATGCTAAAAGAAATATATTTTGCTCTTTGACTTTTTTTCCTACAATCCATATTTATCGAAAAATTCGGGTTCAAATATCATTACTTTCAAGGAGCCACGGACTTAGTAAATTTTCGGTGTCGCGAAATTTAGGTCAATATAACACCCCGTTTTTATGAATGAATCCAGTAAATCATGCTAAAAGAAATATACTAACCTAACCTAAGCTAACCTTACCTAACCTAACCAGCGAGAGCCCTAGATTCGGACTTGTGTGGAAATGTCCATTTAGGAGCCAATATCTCGGTAATTGTCAATATCCTAACCTAACCTACTTTTCTGGTAGCAGTTCGTTTTGGTTGGGGGACGCAGTTCAAACCTAACCTAAGCTATTTTTCTGGTAGCAGTTCGTTTTTGTTGGGGGACGCAGTTCAAACCTAACCTAACCTACTTTTTTACCTAATTGAACCTTTGTTTTGAGTTTTTTTTCCATGCGGGGGGCTTCGCCCCCCGAGCCCCCCTTATGGGGGGCTCCGCCCCCCCGTCCCCCCTTTGTCCTTCTGCCTATGTAAGTTTTTTGTGAAAGTCACTTCCCCAAATGGCCACTTTTTTATGAACCGACCTAACCTACTGACCTTTCTCTAAAAAACTAATAATAATTAATTTTCTTTTCTAAAATAACATTTTAGATTTAGGGAAACGTACCTACCTCTGCCAAAAAATAACCTGGGATATCGTTAAAAGGTAAACTGAAAATATGTCTAAACGTATCCAGTGCGAAAAGTATCATTGAGTAAATGAAAAATGGGCAACGAAACAAAATACGTAACGATTCATAGGGCAAGTGAATGAGATGGGAAACGTTTTTCGGACAAACGAAACTTTTACTAAACGTGAAATGGTGAACAGAAAAAAATTCGAATAGTTTTTGGCCAAATGAAATTCTGTGAATGGTTTTTAGTGTTTGCGATAGGTTACCCTAAGGCAGTAATATGACCCAGTCATTTCGAACATTCGAGGTCGCAAAAAATCGCACAACGCTAAATATATTAGGATGTTGTTAGGATACATATAAGTAGTTTAAACTCGATTTTGCAGTTTCGAAAAAGTTGTGCTAAATTTATGGTGCTCGAAAAACACCGAAATTTTCGGTAATTTTTCAGATTTTGGTCTGTACCTTCTAAAAACCGGATTTTTGGATAAGATTGTCTATGACACTATTAAAGAAGATAAAATTTCCTACAATATGAGTGCAACATCAACTCTGCATGTTTAGAAAATGTTGAGATATAGCACTTCAAAAAATTGCAAATTTTCCTTAAAAGTTCGAAATTGCACTTTCAGCTAACTCTCAAGCTGAATAGCAGCTGAAATACTGATCTTACAATGACAATTAGATGTATAAAGTTATAGAGCAATTATTGAGCTTTATTTTAAGTATAATTTGAACCCTGTACTTGCGATAATTCTCTTGTTATCGAAAAAAAACCAAATCATTAGAGAACTCAGATTTCTCAGGAAAGAGTGCTCCTAAAGCAAATTGTTAGTATATTGCGCAGTTATTCATAGGAAGTTTTAAAAATGACTTTATATTTCTAAACATCATTCATTTAAAAAGTTCTGAGGGGCCATGATGATCGCGTACATCGCACATTATGTAAATGACAAAAGCATCGTCACATTTACATACGTGTGTAAATTCGAGAGTGTTGAATACTTTATTATTTATTTATACTGTGATATGTGCAACCATCATATGCCCGCTAAATTAGTCTTAAATACACATTATATGATCTTGGTCATAAAATGTGAAAATCAACGTGTACAGGACACCACGTAAATTCGTATTTATTGTAATAAGTTACAACTTAGAAGTGAGTATGTAGTTCCTATTGGAACATTCCATGAAAACATATTTTTTTGTCGCTTACGTAATGCTATGGTAGCAAACCCTAATATTCTTTTAGTTACTACTAAGAAACACTACCAATCTTAAAGCCAAGTCTTGATATTACCATACCGATATTCAGATTTTAATTTTACCTGTAAAAAGTATTAAAAAGGTAGTGTCCCTGACGTAACGTTTCCGTGGAATGCTCCTACGGTGTTTGAGATAACACCTTTTTGAGCCGAGGAAAACTTTGACTCGGCTTCCCGTTTCTTAACTATTACCCCACTCATAAGGATCTCATGTGGGGCTCCTTGTCCACCCAAATTTGTATGATGGACTTTGGCACTGTTAGAAGATCGTACACGTATTTTGTAACATTAGGTTGGTCATCTTGCCTACGTTACGCATATTGTTAGCTTATCTAGCATATAATTTACGTATTACACACAACTGTTGGCTACATCCTACCCATCACGATTCAGCATAGGCATACGATACGGCCCCTACTCCTTCTTCCTGCCATGCGAACAGTAATTAGGAGCTTCTCCAGACTATCCGGACCTGACCTGACCAGATGCCCGAAGAAGCTTTGGACACGTTGTGTACAGATTGTGGAGTCTCGTTTTGATGTTGAACTCGTCGAGAATAGACTCATTAGACGAGTACATAGTAGAAGACAAGCTAATATTAGTAAAAATCCATACAAACTTACTTATAATATTATCTCGTACTTTGTTATGCAATAAGCCCCTGCTTGACTACTTAGCCATGAACATGATTTTGACGACACTTTTCTAGGTGTAATTCAGAAGAATACGACCATTTAGCCAATTGCGTAAAATCAAGCCTAATATTATAAGTACCTACTTACACAAAATAGGAGCATAATTAGACGCGGAAAACTAGTAGGTGTAAACGTATAACCACGTAAACCTACCGGTTGCGCGACGTTTTGTTGACAAACGTTGAATCTAATGTTTTATGTCATCGAAGATAACTTTTTGCCGGATTCCGTAAAATGTCAGCAATGCAAGGGTAACTACATAGCCACTCTTTAGTGTAAGTTATTGCGATAAATACTAATTTACATTGCGTCCTGTAATTCTATCACTGGAGCCGAGAACTCGCCATCACTTTACGTTGATTTTCACATTTTATGACTAAGATCTTACGATGTGTATCTAAGACTAATTTAGCGTGCATATGATGGTTACGCATATCACAGTATAAATAAATAATAAAGTATTTAACACACTCGAATTTACGCACGTATGTAAAAGTAAATGTGACGATGCTTTTATCATTTACATAATGTGCGATGTACGCGATCATCATGGTCTCTCAGAACTTTTTAAATGATTGATGTTTAGAAATATAAAGTCATTTTTAAAACTTCCTATGAATAACTGCGCAATATACTAACAATTTGCTTTAGGAGCACTCTTTCCTGAGCAATCTGAGTCTCTAATGATTTGGTTTTTTTTCGATAACAAGAGAATTATCGCAAGTACAGGGTTCAAATTATACTTAAAATAAAGCTCAATAATTGCTCTATAACTTTATACATCTAATTGTCATTGTAAGATCAGTATTTCAGCTGCTATTCAGCTTGAGAGTTAGCTGAAAGTGCAATTTCGAACTTTTAAGGAAAATTTGCAATTTTTTGAAGTGCTATATCTCAACATTTTCTAAACATGCAGAGTTGATGTTACACTCATATTGTAGGAAATTTTATCTTCTTTAATAGTGTCATAGACAATTTTATCCAAAAATCTGGTTTTTAGAAGGTACAGACCAAAATCTGAAAAATGACCGAAAATTTCGGTGTTTTGCGACCACCATACATTTAGCACAACTTTTTCGAAACTGCAAAATCGAGTTTACACTACTTATATGTATCCTAACAACATCCCAACATATTCAACGTTGTGCGATTATTTGCGACCTCACCCAGATTTTTATGTTCGCCACGACGGGGGTAATAGTGACTTTCCGTATCTCCGGCGCTGCGGGAACAGCAGCCCTTCCGCCCTTGCATGACGACGCACGGTCACTTCGCTCGGCTCCGCAGCTTCGGCTTTTTGGTCGCCTTCGGCGACCAGCCTCAGCCGCTCGCCTCACTCGTTCCCGCGCTTCGTCATGGCGGGCGAGGGCTGCCCTCCCTTCGCGCCTCCGGCTTTATAAAAACACTCTAGGGCGCGCAGTGTCGGCACGCGTCCTAACCAACGAGAGCCCTAGATTCGGACTTGTGTGGAAATGTCCATTTAGGAGCCAATATCTCGGTAATTGTCAATATTTTTGCGTCCTCTGTACGATCGCATCATAAAAACCACCACTTCACTCAAACCCCATATCTCGGTAAATATTGGTCGGAGAAAAAAAGTTTATATAACAAAACATGCTTATTTTGCCGTGTTTTATAGGATTTATTAACAAAATTGAGGGGTTATATTGACATCAATTTCACTACTCCAAAATTTTTCTAAGTCCCAGAGCCCTTCAAAATGACTGACCTTTGAACCCCAATATCTCGGTAAATATCAAGTTTAGAGAAAAGTTGCCCATACAAAACACGCTTATTTGAGCGTCTTCTATACGATAGCATCATAAAAAATAGGTGTTATAATGACACCACTTCCATCAAAAATTTTCTAAGTCTTGCGCCCCCTTTGCTATACCCCAACCCAAATGTGCCGTTCATGAGCGTCATAATGAATATGAATATTTATGATGGAATTATTAAATATATAAAGGTAAGTTTTAGTCGTCGGATATCTCGTAAGATAAAGTTTAAGGTGTAAAATATGGATCATAGTAAAATATAAAGCTCTAAAATCTAGTTTATTTCTTTTTACCGTGTAATATCGTATTTGTTTTAAACGTTAAGTTACAAAATAGTAAAAGCTTTTTACTTTATAAAAAGTGAATGTATCTATTCGATTTTTAATTCTTGATTTCATAAGAGGTTAAAGCTTACTGTAGAGAATCAGTAGACAGAAATATTTTGTAGCAATAGAATTTTAAATGCAACCCTTACTTTGTAAGAAACATTCTAGAACGTTGGACAGCATTGTGCTTTAGTAAGTCAGGTAAAAACGTTTTGCGAGGGTTTCATTCACGCCAGCTGCTCCTGTCACATAGTTCATTCATGAATTGCGGAACGTATAGTTTTATAAATCCGTAACTAAAAAGCATAACACTGTAAGTAAGTATGGAAAACAATAGGACTTACGGTGTTATGCTTCTCAGGTACGGAAATGTTGCTAGAACATCTTTTTTTATATGTAGCCAATTCGTTTCGATTCGATGTTTTCTTGTTTCGTCAATAAGTCGTCTAAATGCTTGATTACGACAGCAATTTTAGGGCAATTCTTAAAAACCGGCGCTGATTTTATCTATGTATACATAGAATAAAAACGTAGATTTTTTTATCTTTTTTTTTGTGCGCAGCACGCAAAAACGATCGCATCGATGTACATCAAATTCAATGTAAGTACAGGTAAATCATGACCCTGGTTTACACATAAGATAGTTTTAACATGCCTAAGCCGAAACAAAGAAGAGTCCTGTCGTTTTTTCTTTTTTTTTTCTTACCGCTGTATTCATATTTTATGCTGCTGTCATAAATAATAGTATTTTATGCAACAGTTGTATAAGAAGGTTCAAAAAATGCGAATTGCGTGAGATGCGATACGAGCCGCGAATGCGGCGAGTATCGCAAATAGAGACGCAATGAGCGTTTTTTGACTTAATTATACAACGTTGCATACAATACTTTTTCTACGACAGGTTTTAAAATTATAAAATACAAACAAGGCATAACCTGCAAAGAAGGCAAATATGACGTATGACTGTCAGTATGTGTCTATGGTAAACATTTTATTTTTTAAATGAAGTTGACACGCAGTGAATATATTAAAAATACTTTTGTTTTTATGTTGGCATCAATGAATTTAGTTCAGAAAGTTTTGTTTTTCTTAAAAGCCGTAGGATTTTAATTGTTTGTTAAGTTGGTAGTTGTGCATTTTTACCGTAAAGTTAAAATTGAGCGCTTAATCCTTGACCTCAGTTTAACCTAGATTTAGAAGTCTGTGGTTGCTAGCAATAACGTAAAGTGGCTATAACGACACTAGTGCTGTTATGGGGAATAGAGTATAGACTTCTCTGAACGCATATTATATATGTTCTTATATTAGTGTTCGTGACCAAGTAAAAGACAGATAACAGTACAGGAGTAGAAAAATGAGTTTTTCTTTCTTTTCTTTCTAGTTTATCATTTTGTACAATTTCGTCATGAATTTAAATACCGCACCTATAATGGCTCTGTTTACCCTAATGGTTGACTGCTAGAAAATGTTCCACGGCATTAAGTCCGCCATTTGTACTTTCTTGTATTGTGTAATAAAGTTTAAATAAATAAATAAATAAGAGTCATTTAACTTATGTCACCCAAGAAAGTTGAGTTGTATGAAATAAGCACTCGTCGTATGCAAAATTCGCACCAGCCACAGAATAGTACATTACACAACTAGGGTGGTAATACAAAGAAAGGCCGAGATCGCAGAAGTTTACGGCCCGAGCTGCAAGCGAGGGACGTAAATATGCGATCGAGGGCTTTCTTTATTACCTCCCGTGTTGTGTACATCATTTTATGTCTACACTTGGCCAGAAAGCGGCTTTTTCCGTACGTGCAGCGTGCGGAAAAAGCCACTTTATGGCCAGGTGTGGTATAAAATAATATCGAGATAGAAGAAAATAGTTCATCGATTTGTGATTCCACCAGAATGGGACATTGACAAGACGCCATTTTTTCATACTTCTGACAAAACTAGACAAAGTTTTGGCATGTCAATATTTTATAACTTGGTTTCTAAATTGATAATGTAATTTAAGACTTCCTATATATATTAAGGTAGAATGAATGAATGAAATTGATCTTTATTGCAAGATTATGGTGAGTACATAATATGAAGATGTTTAAATTATTTCAAGAGCGCATAATCTACCCATCAGAGCATGCAATAGTTTTAAATATAACTATAATTACATGTAAACTATACTTGTCGTGGTATAAGACAAACAATAGATAGTCAACATTTCAAATTACGCTATTATAATTTATCTATCATCACGTGGATTCCGTACAAAGTTATGTAGCTGCCATAGTCGTCTCGTGCGGGACAAAGAGTAGATGATTTCGTAGAATGCTCCTTTGTATGTTAACTAAGTGTGTTGGATTTTGCGGTAGACGTTTGTACACAAGTTACCGCCAACACGAACGGGGGGCTCCGGAGGCTGCCTCCGGAGCCCCCCGTTCGTGTTGGCGGTAATTTGTGTAAGTAGTTACGGCTGCACAGAACAAAAAGCACACAGGTGAGTGTCACCAACGAAGTTGCCAAGCTATAGTTAAAGGTTTTTTTTGTGCTTGAACGGGTGCTTTGAGCTGTCACAACAGTCGGATGTTTTCATACACCAACCCGTCCGGAAAGAACACGAAGAAGAAAGAAAGAAAGAAAATACATTTATTAATGACAGCACAAATTAAAAAACAAAAAAGTATTACAAATTAAATAAAAGATACGCTGCCACAAAACGGTCCCACCTCTGCAAAATGCTGACCTTAGAGCCAGCGCTGGTCTTCCGGTGGACCCAGGTAGGGAGAAACTCGCATGACCGGTCCAGGACAGACAGTCAGGGTAATTACTATTATGTATGACACATGAATTGACCTTTTTAAGAGACAAATGTTTTTGGAATCACGTTTAACCTGACATTTACAGAGCAAGGAATCTTAAAAAATTTAAAACCAAAGTCCAATAAAATCGTATAAAATCACGGAACCTTTTCTGATTGGAACGAAAACTTTTTATTTACCCTAAATGAAACTTCTACTGGCGTGATTGGGGTCTATCTTAAAAAGTCGACTCGAGAAAAATAAACTTCGCTTGTTAAAGTTGAAATCTCTCGGTCTCGGATCATTGGATATTTTTACGTCTTATTTCTACATCAGTCTTTTATATTGTTTGTTAAATTATGCTGAAATGTATATCATTAATCATTAGTTCAATAGTTTTTTGTTAATTAATTATTGAAATGAAAATCACATTGCCTTTGACATATTAAAATTGAAATAAATTCACAAAAAGATATGTATTTAAATCAATTATTTGATAAAATTCTCCACAGACAGACAAGTAGAAGCATACATCCTTGCCAAATAAGTCTTATGACGTAGATATTTTTTAATTCTTCTCTTAAAAGTCTATAAGAAAAAATATCGACGTTCGAATCAGACAAATACATATACGAAATTCATACCAAGTTAAAGAATTAAATTATGTTTATTTTAAAACGTATCATTCTTCACGTTGTTAATTTAGGTGTTTAATTAATAATACTTCGTTTTTTCAGGTAAGTCCTCGGATTTCCATAGGAAATGACAAGTAATAAGGTGGTAAGCTAGTTGATAAGTCATTATCCAGAACTAGATGCATAGGTACTAAATTACGAATCATGGAGCCGCTCAGATTAACTTTTTTTAAACGCCAAGCGGTGATTCTTAGCGTGGGTATTCGCGCAACAAATAATTGGAAGATTTAGAAAAGCAATTTTAATGAGCTGGACCTCATTTTTGATTAATTTGTAGTGCTTTGTAGTGCTTCTTCTGAATGTTCGCCAATATATGTGCATAGGGGAATGATAATTTTTAAGAAGGACCCAAAACGATTTACTAGTTTTCTTGTTTTATCTTTGTCCCGTTTTGTCAGGTGGGCATTCGACAATTTTTCGTTTTAATCATTGCGTTTACCACCTTTTCGTATCCGTAGCATTTAGAGCCTTACCACACTGCGGATGGGAAACAAGTATAGGGTAAAATCTGAAAACTATACGTTTTTAATTAAATCACAAAAAAACAGACTTTACTTAGGTAATCAAAATTTATAGGGTACTTTAATATATGCACCTACAATTTTTTACGGAACCCTCGGTGGGTGAGTCCGACTCGCACTTGTTTTTCAGGTAAGTCGTCGGATTTCCACAGGAAATGACAAATAAAAAGGTGGTTAGTTACTTGGTAAGTCATTATCCAGACTTATATTCATTACTAAATTACGAATCATACATATCGTACCCATCCTGGAGCACTAGATTTCTCCTCTTTTTACTATATTTTACCATACTGTGTTTATTAATTTGTATTATTTAACGCAATAAAAACATACATATCGTACCTCTTAAGTTATATTGTTTTCCATATAACGTTACGAGGTTTGCGACTTTTACCGATGATAATTATAGCTCACTAAACCGGATGGGTAATGAGTTAATAGAGATTACCAATGTAAACTGAACGCCTGCGTTCCATTAGTAGCGATTCCGATTGTAGGCTTAAATATTGCGTTGCGAATTTCATGTTCCAACTGAGGATTACAAAACGTAGGTAATAAATTAAAGTTGTGGGATATTTTATCGTGATTGGTGATGTAATGTTGCTTTTATGTGTTAAATTCAATGATATAACAGTTTAACGTTAGTGATTATTAGGATATTTTTCGAGCTTCTAATAAGAAGCTCCAAGCACACACAAAATTATTTGATATTGTTTTTTTTTGCCTACGGTAAAAACGACTACATTTCAATAAATCAGGTATGTACCTACCGTTGTCATATTTACGATCTAGCAATTGCGTGGTCCATTTCTTTGCTTTACTTTTGGTTACATACTGTATGTATGACCAGGCGGTTCCTTTTCTCTGCAGTTGAGTTGTACATGTTTGTGTACACAATTATGACTACACATAGACATAATTGGCTGAACAAACTGACCTCATTGTTAACGATGTGCAATTGTACCGAATCAGGCTATCGATTGGACTGTTGACAAACGTTTGTTATTATTATAGAGCCCAAAAAAAAATTTTTTATGGTGTTTAAATATTTTATGTTTTTGTGTACTGGAGAGACTACACAAATTTAGAAGTCGATCATGGGCGTATCAGATCGCCTAATTTTTTTGTACGCAAGAGACCGAGCGTAATTTTTAGGGTTCCGTACCGAAAGGGTGCCAACGGAACCCTATTACTAAGCCTCCGCTATCTGTTCGTCTGTCCGTGAGTCACATGACTCTAGCTTTTGAACTGTAATAGTTAGAGACTTGAAATTTTGAGAATGTGCATTTTTTGTAACTAAGATTAAATAATACAAAGAGAATTAAATCAAGAACTCAAGGAACCCTCCATACAAAGTCTATGTCAAAGTATAAAGACGGACAAGTAGTTCAACTTCGGCCGTTTAGGAGCGCATTCATACTGGAACATTCTTACGCATTTTTAAATCTTTGCATGTAGTGCGTTCGTTCACGGCGCGCACACATACAAGCGCGCGATGTAGGTACCTTTTGTTGGAAGATAAATACTGCTGTTATACTGTGCCTATGATCTGTAGTGAACGTCTCAAGGTTCAAATACTTTAAGAGGAAATAGTAAGGTCGAGAGAATTGAAAATTAGGTATTTGTAAAATGTGTCGCTATCCCGCTCTGCCCGCCTCTCACCCGCAGAGCGCGATAGAGACAACTGCAGCTTGGACCGAAAATACCTTTTAAAATTTCATGAAAATAACGTTTCGTAGTCCCCTGATTTCTTCCCCAAAACTTAACCTATTTAACTAATTTTTTCATTAAACATTAAAGAAAGGCTTTGGCCGTGTTCCTATGTTTTCCTTTTTTTTAATAATCTAGTCAAATTTGTTTTCTGGATGTGTGAACACAGCGGAAAATCTGGCATTTTTTTTAGGTTTTTGAAGGTTAATATCTCTTTTGAGAATCAATTTATCGTAAAAAGGAAAACATAGGAACATATCAATAGTAGCCATAGATTTTTGGACAAAAAATGATTGCTCTACTGGCATTATCCAGGGAGGAAACAGGGGACTACGTTTGTATGGAAAAACTGCCCTCCTGTTTCCTCTTAAATAATGATGATCATACCCAAAATTATCCACTGGTAGACCGGCGCTGGCTCTATGTAGTGTCGGCATTATGCTGAGGTGGAACTACTTTTTGTTAGCGAGCTTCCTTTGTGTTTCGTTTTCTTTTTTTACTGTCTTCCTTCTCTTTCTTTCTATTATTATATTTATGAGAATGCAGACACCGAGTAAAACTGACCCAACAATCAACGATGCAATTGCTGCGATCGCATCGATCGCCCGGCCGAACATTTGCTTTAACGCATCACTAGTCAAAGGCTCTCATTGTTTGCCCCTAGTTTCAGCACTAGCTGTTATAATGGTTGAATGAACATGAACCGGGAATTTACCTGCCTATTCTACTACTACTACTGTAAATAAATAAATGTGATGTGATATCGAGAGGATTTAGTGTGGGACTATCGCGGTGGCCGCCTAATGTGGAGCTACAGATTAGAGAATATAACCAGATATTTCTCACTCGCGCGTTTTGATACAAAAAACAAGAATTCCCACGCTCGCATCGAAACAATAGACCTGGGCCCCGTTTCACGAAGCTACAAGTTACAATTTTACAAGTGTAAACTAGCAACATTGGTCAAAAAAGTCACTACAAGCGTTTCACGACGCTACTTTTCCACAATTTGTAAAATTCAAGTTTCAGACTCTGAACCATAGACACTTTTTTTGTTATAGCCAATTATATTAGGGACGAGATTGGCGTTGAAATTGTGAATAACCCTGTGTGTAAGAAGATATAAAATATGTTAAGCTGATATAAAGAGTCTGAATTTAATAAAAATCGTTGAATTTTGTGGTATAAATTGGGATAAACATGAATAATGGTAATATTTGTACTCGTACCTATGATAAAAAAGTTGGAGCGTAAGTACCTATGTAAATTCTGTTCGACGTATTTTTGTTTGGTTAGGGGTTTTGCTTTTTAAGCAGCTTTGGCTTCAATTCTCTTTAAGAGCACTAGAATTAAGTCAGCCAGAAAAACCTCAAAAGTCCATATTTTGAGAAAGTAGCTACCCCGGTATTTTTTTTTGGAAAACGCTCTATTGTTAATGAATCACTTACTTGAATACGGTTAAAATGTAAAATCTGTAATATTGAAAATACAAATTCCGAACATAACAGAACAGCAAACTTATTCGAATTGAAAACAAGTACCAACTTCACATTGCTGTAATGTATTACAGTTTCGTTGTAAGTTTTGCATGTTTGTCCAATAACGCTGTATTCAGCAGAAACTGTTGTTTTTAAATATTTGCTCAGAGAATGCTCATTACCGTGAATTGTGCATTACATGTGTACATTTTTCAATATATGAAGTGTAACGCAAAATAAATGTAAATCGGTTTTTCCTGAAATTATTTATTATTGGGCTTTCAACTGATCAGCAGATAACCTAATTTAACACGGACTATTTATTGGTGGTGATTTATGAAATTTCGATGGTGACAGCTTTCGAGATCTTGTTGTTCGCATTCGAATTTTTCCTTGTTCGGTACAGTCGAGTTCATCATTATCTGAGCAATGATTGGGCCAAAAATATCTGCACAAGACCCTGTTATCAGAAGCACAAGAACTAGATCAGATATTTTTGATCCGTTCTTTGCTCAGATAATGATGAACTCGACTGTACAATAAATTGTTAGCGTGAAGTAGAATTTTATTCTATAGGTTACGCTCTTTTTCAATACTTAAAAAAAAACGTATGAAACAGGACAAGTCTAATAATACAACAACTATAATACGAGTACAACTAAAAGTAAAGATTTCCCCTGCGAATTGGGATGGGAAGTACTCTTTCAGAAATTGGGTTTTCCTTGCGATTTCTGTTGAATTGACCAAGAAATGCTGTGAAGTTTTTTTGGTGGTCACTTACAAAATTTTTCGTGGCCAATCATCATCATCACTACCTACATAGTATAAAACAAAGTCACTTCCCGCTGTCCGTCTGTCCCTATGTATGCTTAGATCTTTTAAAACTACGCAACGGATAGAGTGATTCAAGAGGAAGGTTTATATGTATAATACATGCATTTTAGTATCAGCATTGCACCCGTGCGAAGCAGGGGCGGGTCGTTAGATACTAATTGGTGGTCTTTTTGAAATGTTTGCTGGTCATTCACAAGGTTTTTGGCAGTCGTTTTGGGGGTAATTTATTTGTAACACTTTAAACTATCCGGTTTTAACAAATAAATTATGTATATTTAAATAGTTTTACACGTTTAACGATAACGTGATTATAATTTTGCTTTCAATTTTCTGATTTTTCAGCACAGTTGAATGTGTCGTGATCGTGGATGACTGACATTTTATTACAAGCTTTTATGTAGTTTCACCTGTTCCGGTCGGTGTCAGTGTGTCTGTAATCAAATCTTGTAAGTTAAATTTGACCTACTTCCCGATTTCCGCTTGAACTGAAATTTGGTATGAAAATGTAAATCGGATGACAAGGCAATATTGTTATGACATGAGCTGATCTGATGATGGAGTCGGATGGTGCCCATGGGATCATCTACACAAGATAAATTCACCGTGTTTGGGCTTATTAGATTAGTTTTGACGAGCAGTTTGCGATTGTACAAAAAAGTACAGTCAGTAATAAAAATATCATTTTTTTTGACAGAATCTTATGTACATTATAATTTATAATTCAGAATTTATTTTATTTGGTCGATATAAATTATTATTGATATTTGCGTGTACAAACTTTCCTGTCTATAATTTATCACTGTGTTTATTGCAAGCCGTGGTCAATATTGGCTCGCAGCTTGTTTGCCTTTGTTCCTCCAATAAGGCTGTTTGCGGCAGGAAATATCTTGTTGAAAGATTTCCCTCGGGACCCGGGATTCGTACTAACGTGGATATTGTAGTTTTAACATTTTAAAACCTAATACAAGAGGTGTTTTGGAAACTAGTTGTATTTTTTACGTTATCTCTTCCTTTTTATGACAGTCCGTCAAATTACCTTTTTGCTATACGTTGCATTTTAAATATTTACAAAAAAATGTAGAAACTAATCAGTTGTAGCTTGCAAAAGCTACTTGAGTTCATTATGTGTAAATTACAGTATACGATCACCCACATGTATAATCTCTTCTTAGTGTTAGGTATAACATTTTAAAACCTAATACAAGAGGGACTTCGGAAACTCTTTGTGTGTTTTCTTCCTTTTCCGAGACAGTCCGTCATATTACCTTTTTGTTTAATGTTGTTGACATTGTAAATATTACCGGAAAATGTATAAATTTAACAATAATTGTACCTTACACCCACGCCACGAGTGTTCATCATTTACTCATTATACAATCGCCTACACGACACATGTGTACAATCTTCGTTTTGTTACCCAACTGCGTCGAAGCCCACAAGGAGGGTTGTGTGTTTGACCCTCTATGTATGTCCGTTCCTATGACCGCTCGTAACTACTCAACGTCACACCCGATTTTGATAAATAATAATACATCATTAATTTCGTCTTGATGGCGCGAGTGTGTAAGTAACGTTCGAAAAACATAATGGCGGATTTATGCACTTTAATGCGCGATATTTTTTGCACTGCAGTCGGGTTTTTTAAAGTAAAAATGTAGTTATTATAATTTTGTATCTTTTACGATTTACTAATATAATTAACCCCATCCTGACCACAAAGATTATTTAACTTTTAACTTTTTGGTGGCTATTATCTAAATGTTTGACAGTAAATATTTACAATAGATACTTTATGGTAGCAGGTGCGGATTATGACATAGCAGTTACCTGTATTTTTCACTTGAAAACTAACTCTAAAATTAACCCTTTTCTACCTGTAGTTGAACTGTAATATTATATATAAATATGTGGCGAGCTGTTGGGGAGTAGCGACCCCACGTACCCGAGTGCTCCGGGGGGTCCCTAGGGAGGGTCATGGGATTTAGTGAAAGGACCTCCGCCTCTGGCTTGCCTTAACCGGCCGTCCAGAGTGGAGTCGCGAGAGCTATATGCTCCAGGCGTGGAAGTGATAAAAGGCATAACGCCGCGAGTACCCTCGGAGAAAGCGCAGCACACCTCTCGACACCCTGCAGCCCTCGGCAGCGGTGTTGCCCCTGGGCCATTGCTCATAATGTCGCTATTTAACAGGGGCCCATCAGCGGAGGGCAAGTCATGGTCTGTCAGTGTCGCGAAAGCCATGAGACACTTTTCCTGACAGGCGCCGTCATGTCTCAATCCATAGCCCAGTATCTAGTCCATAATTCCACCACCATAACCCAGTAAATTTAGATTCCATCAATCAACAATAGTCCCTGCATCAGGCGGGGGCTGTCTCTGCGTGCGTCCCGTGACACGGGCAGGGACAGCATCCGCTGGGTGTACACGTTGCCTTTCATTAAATTGTCGAAAGGGCCTCTACGCGTTGGCTTCGGCTCCGCGCACGCCTCCCAAAGGGCCGGGACACTATTGTCTCGTGTACGGGAAAGACATACATAAATAATAATAATAATAATAGCCATTTATTTCCCTTTACATTTTACATAATACATATTTATACACTTAATTTTTTGATTTCAATTTTATCATTATATATAACAAAACATTTACACATTAGATTAAATAAAACTTGATTAAGTTGCACATTTGTTTTGTCAAATTTGATAAACCTTAAATGATATTAATTAAAATGGCCTCTCCTTCGGTGAAAAAGGAGGGATATTATTAGTATACTCTAAACCAACTAGGAGTCCAATTTGGGCACTCGGCTAGGGATCCCTGTAATTGGGAACGGAACAATACGCGAACTCTGACATTTACTACGGCAACAGTGGCTTTAGTTGACGACTGTTTCTGTATGATTTCAAGTGTTTACATACATATACTTACATAGTACGATTTGGAACCGTGAAGTGGAGCATCGCACCAGAATGCAGGGCACGTGACGGCATGTTTTTCATACTTCTAACAAAGTTAGGCAGTACATTTTTGGTATGTCAATATTTTATAACTTTGTTCCTGAATTGATAATGTCATTTGGGACTTTTTATTTGTTTTTAAGGTAGCTGCCATAGCCGTCACGTGCCCGACAAAGTAGACGTTTTCGTGGAATGCCCCAAGTGTTGTGTAAAACTGGTATACATACATCACGCCCCGTCCTCGTAAATTTCCATCTTAGGGTTCTGCATTCATTTTAGGGTTCTGTGTCTCAAAAGGAAAAAACGGAACACTTATAGGATCACTTTATTGTCCGTCTGTCCGTCCGTCCATCCGTCCGTCCGTCCATCCGTCCGTCCGTTCGTCCGTCCGTTCGACCTAGTTCAGTGGCGTGCCATAGGAGAGGCATGTATCCAGTAGTGGACAGAAGTGGACTGATGATGGTGATGAAGATAATGAATGTGAAAAGTCTGCGATTGTGTGGATGCATATAGTATTCCCACCATCCCTGTAAGGTGCTTAATAGTAGGTTCAGTGGCAGGCTAAAGCCCCGTAATTCATGCGCCCGGAACACAGATAGGTAATACGGAAACTGTGGGGTTTAAATCAAATTCCCGATCCTGTACCGACGAGAGTATTGCGTTAGTTCGCCGTGTAAGGTAGGTGCGCGGAATAAGGCCTAAGGGAGATTTGAAATAAAATAAAAACTTAGTATCCTAATCAACAACTTTTAATATTTATGAACCTATTGATTATAATTACTATAAAATATAAACAAGAAAATATTATTTCTATCATAAAAAAATAGTACATTACTTATATAGGGCGGTAAAACATTGAAGGTCTCAGATCGCAAGTATTTGACGCCCCAACCCGAAGGCGAGGGCGATAAATATGCGACCTGAGGCTTTCTTTATTACCACCTGCGGTAAGTACTAGTACATTACTTACCTAGGGAGGTAAAACAAAGAAAGTCTCAGATCGCAGGTATTTGACGCCCGAGCCGAAGGCAAGGGCGATAAATATCCGATCTGAGGCTTTCTTCATTACCTCCCGTAGTAAATACAACATTTTACGTCTCTCCCAGGCCAGGAAGCGAGGTAATTGCCACTTCATGGCCAGGTGTGACGTAAAAAAATTACGTCTCCCACAGGTCAGGAAGTGGGATTTTGCGTGCGGTAATTACCACTTTATGGCCAGGTGTGACGTAAAAAAAATTAAACAATTTTGTTAGGCCCTATTACCCCCACCTACCTACCTGCCTTATACAGGGTGTTAGGTAATTAATGGATAACCTGTGAACTGGTGATAGATGGCACTCAGATCTATCAAATAAAGCTAATATAGGTTTAGAGTTGGTTTTTAGGAATACATTAAGAAAATTGGTTACAAAATAATGAAAAATGTTTTTTGGCTACCAAAGTTAGGCTAGTTTTTTGTAATATAAACCTTTTTAATTCCAGAAGGTACAGAAATTTCAATTCTGTGCACGTTGTAGAATATACACCTACGGCAGACTTAGATACACTTAAACTTACGAGACTTAAATCAAATTTTCATATCAACGCGTGCCGAGCGGGCCGCGAGGAAATTTTGCGAGACCTAGATAATTCAGAAACTGATTACTGAATTTCGCGTCTCAGTGTACTCAGCTGGGATTGGGACAGGTGTCGAAAGTTCGATTAGTTTCGAGTATCATACAGCTGTGGAGAAGTTGAAATACCTAGTACTTATTGTCTGGACGCCGTGTCTGCACTTGGGATTGAAAAACAATAGTACATTGTGTATCTAGGGCGGTAACGAAGGAATTGCAAACGAGTGTTTGTTACAAGCCCGCGGCGAAGCCAAGGGCTTTAATAACACGAGTTTGTAATTCCTTTACCGCCCGTGGCACACACAATGTTTTTCATCACACTTGTGAGGAAATCTTAGATAAAAGTAACCTTACTAATCCACCCAGTATGACAAGAAAATATTAAAACAGACAATGACGTTAGTGACATATGCCATAGACAATGCGAATGTCAAGTCACGTTCGGAAACCATACGGTAACGGCCATTTTAGTTGATTTTATATTTGCAAAATACTGAAATACAATATTTAAACATTAAATTAATGTTACCGAAATATGTGTTTACATGTATTTGCAATAACAGTTATCTTTAAATAAATATTTCAGTGATAAAAGTTAAAAAAGTAAGTTGGCGTTTCCTTTGATCATGACAAATAGGAGTAAAACAGATCCAGCGTTTTAAATTTAAAACGGAAACCACTACGCCCCAGGGCGTAATAGGCCATTTACGGCCCGCAGAACCTACGTGTAATGACACCATTTTCGAGTAAGTGTGATGAAAAGATTTTTAAAGACCTATCAAATGATAATAGTAACTTTAGTCAATTTTTTTTTTATTTTTTTATTTTATTTTATTTTATTTTATATTATTTTTTTTTTGATTTTATTTTTTTTTCTTGCCTGGCAACTTGCCATTTAAACGACGAATAAAATGTAGTCTAATTTAGAAGGTTGTCCAGACCACTGGGGACCACAACAAGAGTGGCTCACTCCGTGATTTCGCCGCGCGGCTATTAGTACCATCTAACAAAGTTAGGAAGTACATTTTTGGTATTTCAATATTTTATAACTTGGTTTCTGAATTGATAATGTCATTTAGGACTTTTTATTTGTTTTTAAGGTAGCTGCCATAGCCGTCACGTGCCCGACATAGTTGACGTTTTCGTGGAATGCCCCGAGAGAGACGGTCGGATGCGGAGCGTTCCGTCTGGTGGTCGAACCCAAACGTCAGTTTTGATAGAAAGAGAAACTTTTATACTTACGAGTAATACTACAGCGTGTACCTAAGTCTAATACGGGCGATAAATTAAATCGGACATAGTATTCATTAGTGTAATCATGAAGTAAAAGGTTTTTTAAGTTGCAGTTCATTACGACCCCATAATCAATTTTTTTTTAATTTCTCAGCAGCAATGTACTGTAAACATGGTTGCGGTACGGCGGTACCGAAATGTCAACGTAACTGTCAACGAGCGTTTAACATGAGTGTGTTTGCATTACATTGCGGGCTGAATTATTTTGTATAGACAAAATTAGTGTTGCAACTTTAAGTAAATGTTATCTAATTACCTTTACTTTGTCCTATACTAACCACCGTTAAGAGATTCGCCCGTATTAGACTTACACACTGTACATTATATTACTTATTCTGTGACTTGAGATTGAAGAACAGTTATTTTGTCATTGAAAATAGTAAAAGAAAATAATATATTTAGACCAATTAAGAATTTTATCCAGACCACTGGGGACCACACAGAGCTGGATCAGCAGAGCGTTCCAGAGAGCGAATGCAGCCAAATGGGGCTCCGCCACAGGGGCACTTTTTTTGTCGACTCGGTTTTTGGATTTTTTTCAAAATGATAGAGCCACGGAGGTTGGCAGATTCACGAGGTCTACAGCTCACTGTACCAAGAGTACCTGTTTACAGTATCTAATAAATTAATATGTGTAAAGTTCAGTTAAGTTTCACAATTTGTATTGTCATGTCAAGGGAGCCCATATGTTATGTGCAAGGACATTTTAGTGTGATACGTTGCGTACGGACCATGTTTTATTTTTGAGAATAAACCATCGCAATTTGTATTTTGATTATTATTTATTCTGTGATGTAACGATTACATAAGTATAAGTAATAAATGTAGAAGTAGATAACACCACGACTATGAGCAAAAATGTTAAATAGTTTCTGCACTACTGTTTTCTTTTTGCATACCAGATATGGTTAAACAGGAAACTTAACAACTATTAATAAGTCTAAATGTAACGGTAACGTATACTGCAAATAAAGATTATATTCTATTCTAAAGTTAACATATATTTTATGCCACACCTGGCCATAAAGTGGCTTTTTCCGCACGCTGCACGTACGGAAAAAGCCGCTTTCTGGCCAAGTGTAGACATAAAATGATGTACACAAGACGGCAGGGGAGGTAATAAAGAAAGCCCTCGATCGCATATTTACGTCCCTCGCTTGCAGCTCGGGCCGCAAACTTCTGCGATCTCGGCCTTTCTTTGTATTACCACCCTAGTTGTGTAATGTACTATAAAACTTTCACTAATGAAGTCGGTGAAAAAGTGTCTACTCAGTGTCCCTAAACGGTGAACGTGTTGATTCATAACAATGCCAATTAAATAAATGTGTATGAAACGTCTGTGAATTGCACAGAAAGAATTTTTAACGATGTCGAAAAACTTAAAAGTTTCAGCACTGCAATTATAAACGGATAACACTCCAATTTGTCCACTGCTATAATATTAGTACATTGTGTATCTAGGGCAAACGAGTGTTTGTTATAAGCCCGAGGTGAAACCGAGGGCTTTAATAACACGAGTTTGTAATTCCTTTACCGCCCGTGGCACACACAATGTTTTTCATCACACTTGTGAGGAAATCTCAATAATATAACCTTACTAATCGCCCCAGTATGACAAGAAAATATTAAAACAGACAGTGACATTAGTGACATTTAAGTCCATAGACAATGCGAAGTCAAGTCACGTTCGGAAACCATAGCGGTAAGCGGCATTTTATATTTGCAAAATAAAGAAATAGATTATTTAAACATTTAATTAATGTTACCGAAATATGTGTTTACATGTATTTGCAATAACAGTTATCTTTAAATAAATATTTCAGTGATAAAAGCTAAAAAAGTAAGTTGGCGTTTCCTTTGAACATGACAAATAAGAGTGAAACAGAACCAGCGTTTCAAATTTAAAATTAAACCATTACGCCCTAGGGCGTAATAGGCCATTTACGGCCCGCAGAACCTACGTGTAATGACACCATTTTCGAGCAAGTGTGATAAAATAGTACATTGTGTATCAAGGGCGGTAAGTAAGGAATTACAAACGAGTGTTTGTTACAAGGCCGAGGCTAAGCCGAGGGCTTTAATAACACGAGTATGTAATTCCTTTACCGCCCGTGGCACACACAATGTTTTTCATCACACTTGTGAGGAAATCTAATTAAAATAACCTTACTTTACCTAAATAAAATTGTAAAACTGACAGTGACATTAGTGACATATCCATAGACAATGCCAAAGTCAAGACACGTTCGGAACCCATAACGGTAAAGACCTAAAACGGTTGATTTTATATTTGCAAAATACTGAAATACACTATTTAAACATTCAATTAATGTAACAGAAATATGTGTTTATATGTATTTGCAATAACAGTTCTCTTTAAATAAATATTTCAGTGATAAAAGCTAATTGACATTTCCTTTGAACACGACAAATATGAGTAAAACAAAACCATCGTTTCAAATTTAAAAAGAAAACCATTACGCCCTAGGGCGTAATAGGTCATTTACGGCCCGCAGAACCTACGTGTAATGACACCATTTTCGAGCAAGTGTGATGAAATAGTACATTGTGTATCAAGGGCGGTAAGTAAGGAATTACAAACGAGTGTTTGTTACAAGGCCGAGGCGAAGCCGAGGGCTTTAATAACACGAGTTTGTAATTCCTTTACCGCCCGTGGCACACACAATGTTTTTCATCACACTTGTGAGGAAATCTGAGTAAAATAACCTTACTTAACCTAAATAAAATTGTAAAACTGACAGTGACATTATCCATAGACAATGCGAATTCACGTCACGTTCGGAAACCATAGCGGTAAAGACTTAAAATGGTTGATTTTATTTTTGCAAAATACTGAAATGCACTATTTAAAAATTTAATTAATGTTACAGAAATATTTGTTTACATGTATTTGCAATAACAGTTCTCTTTAAATAAATATTTCAGTAATAAAAGTTAAAAAAGTACGTTGGCGTTTCCTTTGAACATGACAAATAAGAGTAAAACAGAACCAGCGTTTCAAATTTAAAAAGAAAACCATTACGCCCTAGGGCGTAATAGGTCATTTACGGCCCGCAAAAGCTACGTGTAATGGCACCATTTTCGAGCAAGTGTGATGAAAAATATTATACTATGTATATACCAGTGGCGCGGCGTGAAATATATTCATAGTAAAGCTGGAGCAGATTTGGATTACTTTTTCTTCAAAAGTAGTAGATATTCCGGTCATATACTTTAAAATAGACAAGCCGGTGGGAATCGAGTTCTAAAAACGCCACGCCACTGGTATATACTAGTACTACTTATTAAGGGCTTAGATAAGGTTTTTTACAATCTATAATATATAAAACAAAGTTTTACGATCTTTGATTTTTAGGGTTCCGTACCAAAATGGTAAAAAAGGAACCCTTATGGTGCGACACTGTCTGTCCGTCTGTCACAGCAAGATATCTCAGGATCTACTGATGCTATCGACTTGAAATTTGGAATAGTGTTAAGAACTGCTAACCCGAGCTTATTGTATGTAAAAAAAATCTTGTAACTTTTTTACTTTTTTTTAAAGGGGTCCGTAATGGGACTTTGAAAATTGAAAGTAAGGCTATTATATCGAGTAGGGTATCAAATGAAAGGGCTTGATTTGTAGATTAAAACTAGGGATGTAACGATACATAGTTTTGCCGATACGATACCGATACCGATATATTGTAGTAGATATCGGCGATACCGATGCCGATATCTTAGCTAAATAATTAAGTATGAACTTCAGATATTTGTATGACCTTGTTATACCTAAAACTTGGCTATATTTAACAGAGAGTCAAACTTGAAAGTGTAAAGTAAAAATATAGATTGTCAACTCAAAATTCAAATTTATTTTTTAAAAGGAACCAAAGATTTAATTAACTACTACTACTACTCTCCTAGTCGTTTTCGACTACAGCGACTACTTCAACTCCGGTGTTGGTGGCGCTCGTGCGCTTTTGTGTGGCTTACGTACCCGATCTTGTTACCGAAGACTCTTGTGCAGATCGGGCACGTAAGTACGCCATGGATATAATTATAGCTGATCACCGCGGGTGGTCGGGCTTTCAGCTCATCCCGTTTTATGTCGAGTTCTACCTTACGACGGGATTCAAATTTTATGGTCTTCTCTTTTATAAAAGATCTCCATTTTGGGCGGTTGGCTGCCAGACTCTCCCACTGATCGGGGTCGATGTCAGCGTTTTTCATGTGGCGCTTAAGCACATCTTTGTACCTGAGAAGTTGTCCGCCATGCTTCCGCTTGCCCTCCTCAAGCTCAGAATAAAAGATGCGCTTCGCCATTCGACCCTCCGCCATCCTTGAAACGTGGCCGCCCCAACGAAGTTGTCGCCGCATAAGATAAACTTCGATTCCACCCACGCTGGCTCTCCGCAAAACTTCGGTGTTCCTCACGCGATCGGACCAACTGATCTTTAATATTTTGCGAAGGCATCTAAGGTGGAATCGGTCTAGCGCACGTATATGGCGACGGTATACGGTCCACGTTTCAGATGAATATAAGATATTGGGCAACACAACCGCCATATAGATGGAAATTTTTGTGGCCAGCTTCAGGTCATGAGAACGGAAGACCTTGGCATCCAGCATACCGAACGCTGCAGCGGCAGCTCCGATTCTACTGTTGATTTCGGCTTCAAGGTCACACGAGGCTGTTACCGTGCTCCCCAGATAACGGAACCTGTCAACCTGCTTCAACACGGTTTCGCCAAGTTTTATAGTCAGTGTTTCCCGACCATGAATATCCAAGGACATCACCTCTGTCTTTGTAACACTGACTTTTAGACCGAACTTGCAACAAGACTCGTGGAAATTGGTCACAAGTTGTTGTAGGTCATCTGGGGATTCCGCTAGGAAACACAGATCGTCCGCATACATAATCTCAGTGACCAGTGCGTACGAAACTTTAGTGCGGGCTCTGAATCTGGCCAGATTGAAAACATTACCGTCGGTGCGAAAACGGATGCGAACTCCTTTCTGTGAACGCTGCAAAACTTCACGAACGACCGCTGCGAAGTACAGGGCGAAGAGTGTGGGCGCCAAGACGCATCCTTGCTTCACCCCGCAGGTAACTGAGAAGAAGCCTGACTCTTCACCATCCACAACAACGCAGCATTTCATGTCATCATGCAGAAGTTTTAAGAGTCTTACGAATTTCTCCGTGCACCCTAGTTTACCCAGCACCACCCACAAAGCTTCTCGGGGGACACTGTCAAACGCCTTCTCAAGGTCAATAAAGCAAAGGTACAAGCTTTGACATTGCTCCCTACTTTTTTCCTGCAATTGCCGCAATGAGAAAATAGCCTCACAGGTACCCCGATCAGGTCGGAAGCCAAATTGTGTTTCGGGTAGAATCTCCTCAGAAAGCTTCATGAGGCGGTTCAAAAGTATTCTGGCAAAGACTTTCCCAGGGACGGTAAGTAAGGAAATACCGCGGTAAGAGTTGCAGTCTGCACGATCACCTTTGTTCTTGTAGAGGGCCCTAATACGAGATAGCTTGAAACTAGTTGGGACACGCTCCTCCTCCCACATGCGAACAAAAAGTGCCCATACAGACGAGTATAACTCATCGCCCCCATACTTAATCAATTCACCTGGTATAAAGTCGATACCGACAGCCCGCTTATTCTGCTGTTGTTTAATGGCAAGAACTACTTCGCTACGAGACAGAGGCTCGTCCAGCTCAGTAGCTATAGGGAGCTGAGGTAGTAAACTAATCTGTTGCAAATCAGCTGTTCGATCTACGTTGAGCAGAGTATCAAAATGCTGTGCCCATCGCTTTAGTACATTATCCCTGCTAGTCAGAAGGCACTCGCCGTCATTCGACTTCAGTGGTACCTTTGCGTGAGAATTTGTACCGATCAGCTTTCTAACCTCCTTGTAAAACTCCCCGAGCTGGTTCGTGTCTGCGAGCCACTGCATATGACGAGCTTTGTCTTGCCACCACCGTTCTTTGATTTCCCGGCAGAGTTTCCTTAGCTCTATGTTACTCTGCTTAATCTCTGAGTTACCCTGCTGTACTCCACTGCGTTTACGTAGAAGCCGACGGTGCTCGTCTATTGCTTCTCTTAGAACTCCGTCATTGTCATCAAACCAGTCATCGTTTATACGTACTGTTTGCCCGAGAGTAGATTTGGCCGTGTCTAGCATGTGACAAGACAGAGAATTCCAGAGGGCATCGATATCACGAGATTCATCACTAAAGGACGACAGTCCCCCAGTGATACCTTCTGCATATTTCTTCCTGACTTCAAGATCTCCCAGCTTTGCCACATTAAGGGCCGCTGGTTTCCTTTTTTGGGATCTGCGAGGGTGATGAAGACAAAAACGCAGCCTGGTAACTACGAGACGATGATCCGTCCAACAATGGGCACCACGCATGACGCGGGTAACTTGGACCTGGGAAACGTGCTTCTGCCTTACGATAGCATAATCAATTAAATGCCAGTGCTTGGACCTTGGGTGCATCCACGTCGTCTTATGTTTGGCAGGCAATCTGAACATAGTGTTCGTGATCGCAAGGTTAAATTGCGCACATAGACTAAGCAACAGCTGACCATTGTTGTTCATATTACCGACTCCGTGTTTGCCCAACACTTTGGGCCATGCCTCAAAGTCGCGCCCAACTCTTGCATTAAAATCCCCCAGTAAAAGAATTTGTTCTTTGGGACGTATACTATCCAGGCATTGTGTCAATTCTTCATAGAATTTATCCTTAATGTCATCAGACTTATCTAGTGTCGGAGCATAGATACTGATGACATTCAGGAAGTTATCATTCTCTAGGTGAATGCGCAATGTGGTAATGCGATCCGAAATATGGACGGGACACTCTTGCAGTCGCTTCACAAGGTTGTTTTTGACAGCGAAACCAACACCTGACCGTCTAGGTTCAGAAGAGTCTGTACCTTTCCAATAGAATGTATATCCTCCTCCATTTTCCACTAACTCACCCTCGTCGGCAAGGTGTGTTTCGCTAATTGCAGCCACATCCACATTGTATCGGCCGAGCTCTCGAGCTACTATAGCGGTCTTCCTTTCAGGACAGACATTGTCTTCCCTGTCAAGCAGCGTACGCACGTTCCACGCGCCAAAAGTCATTACAGGTCTTTTTATATTTTTATTTTTGCGTCGACCACGATTTATGAGATGCGGAGGCAGCCGCGGTTACTACCATCCTCTGGAGATGAGGTGAGCTTTTTTTAGGGCACCTTTTCTAGCCCCCTCCCCGGCTAAGCGAGGAAAGCAGTGCCTCCCTAAATAGGGCTGCTTTGTCGCTCTAGGTGCTGCCGAATCCGCCTGTCCCCTCTATGCAGAGCAGAAACGACCACGGTGCATACTGCACCCCTAGAGCCGCCAGCGTGCAGGCATCAGACAAAGCCCAGTCTGCATCGAACCGGACCTCTCTACTTCAACCCATCGCCGCTGGACTTTAACCAACTCGAAGTCCTTTTTTGGAAGCAGTCAAGTGCGCAGGATATATTAAAGCGCACAGACGTACGCGCAAACATAGGTGCACTCTCTCGTCCTAGCTCTCTTTTACCCAATGGAACGGAGAACCGCTACGATCAGAAGAGAGTTCGGATGCAGTGTCTGGTGATAGCTATGAAACTACATTAAATCACCTTGGCCTTCCACAATGCCTTGCTGATGGTCAGCGCCATGCGGAAAGATTCCGCTACCATGGGAAAAATAAAGGAAGGAAGAAAAGGGAGTGTGGAGCGGGATACAGGGTTAAAGGGATACCAGCTTCACGGAAAGGAAAGAATTGTGTGCTGGTAGCTCGAGGAGTCCGGGGTCGCATACCCGTATCTTGACTGATGACCAACGGACAGCAGGTCATAGCAAGACCCTCTGAAGAGAAGAATTAACATAGTAATTGTCATTGCACAAGGTAATAGACCAATACAAAAAATAAGTCAGTAATTGAAATTACTTTTTGCACATTTTTTATACAGCAAATTCTTTTCGCATTCTTCAAATATCGGCCGATATATTGGTATCGGTATCGTTACATCCCTAATTAAAACACTGTTTTTGTTTTTTTTTTAATATAAGTAGTTTTTGATTTATAACGAAATACGTTAAAAAAAAATACCATTCCCCCCCCTATTATCTTCGAAGTTACTGAACAGAAAAATCTGTAATAATAACCAATTATTAATGTTGTCCTAAATATTGCAGGAAAAATATAACGGTTTTCCTAACTTGCACCGTTTTTGAGAAATTTGAAAAAACTTAACACATACTTATTTGCTCCTACTTAACTAATCTCCATATAGTTTTTCTTGAACTATTCATCTATTCAGGTATCTACTTATGAGTTTGTACGGAACCCTCGGTGCGTGAGTTCGACTCGCACTTGACCGGTTTTTTTTATTTGGGTTTGTCTCTGTCCCGAATAACAGAATAACTAAATATTAAAACAACAAAAAAATCTGAGGCGGAACGAAGTTTACCGGGACACCTAGTATGTACATAAAAAGTAAAATACAGGGTGAATTTTAAATCGTGAATGTTATAATTTTTTTGTAGTCTATACATAGTTAACAATAACTTACAATGCTTTTAAACCTAAATTAAGTACGTTTTTATTATGTCCACTTTTAATTTGATTTATCCTAATTTTTAAAATCTCGTGGTCACCCTACATTCATGTTTCGTACTTGTCATGAAAATTTCAACATTAGATATCCAACCTCCTAATATTGAAGTTGGCTGGATAGAATTTTGGCACGTATTGTCAATAATGTCAACATCGTCGACATTGTCAACATAAGTACCTATTTAAATCGTATTTACTCATAAAATAATTCAGTTTTATTACGATTAATGGTATAAGCGCCTCCACCGTTTTGTTCATAATTAATTAAGCGGGTCTTTAATTGTAATTAACACTAGTGCTCTGTATTAGTCTTAAGTAGCTTTACCGGTAAACGTGGTTACGATTCACGATTTAAAATTCACCCCGTATAAACACATTATATAGGTAGGGTGTTGCCTGTAACAGGAGCAAATAATTAAAACGTAGATTCTACTCATCAAACAATAAAACTTTTGTTCAATAACTTTTAAAAATGATGTAATCTTGAGATTTTCTCTTTTTCATACAAATTAAATAGTATTTTTAATATACGTTAACAAGTCTAATTGACGTCGCTTTTAACGCTACAAACATAATTAAAATCGCAATACATTGCGGTTTCAAATAAACTTTAAAGTGTACTAAAAACCAAATTGTTATAAACCTAGGTTAGGGCCGGCGACGGGGCGGAGCTCAAGCTGCCTACTACTATTATTTATTAGACTACAATATTATAGGCACATACGTTTAGAAAGGTAAAAATGTTAGAGTTAAAAAGGTGATTCATGTCGCCCGATTCTCCATACAAAAAAGAGGGTTAAGAACACACTATTTTTCTTACACTGAAAACAGAACGTATGTACTTATGTAAAATGGTTTTTTTTAAAGAACGTATGAACGAAATATTTAAGCATACCTATTTATTATAAGTACGAGCCAGGATTCAAACCCACGGACACCGTCTGAAAGTTGCTTGTCCCAGCTACTCGACCAACTTTGGTTAATTAGTGGCAATTTTTTTATAACCATCGTCTTTTCCATTTCCCCAAATTCCCTGAATATTCCACATTTTTGCCGTACTTATACTTAACAAAGCGAAGGCAAGGTAATTGCCGTCCTCTCATTATACCTACCCGGCAGTGCGTAATACAAAGGCAACGCTGAATTATAACGTGCGACCTAGTTGTGGAACTGGTTGCCAAAAATATGTACGCAATTTTGTACCTTGTAGCTACGGAATAAGGCGACAAATGTGTACAAATTTTTGCAGCCGAATGTACTGGTGTTTGGGACTGCGGTATACAGGGTGGACTTTGACATGCAGAGTGCGCTGCGATTTGTCAAGTGGAGTGAGTGATTACGAGATTTACGAGTTTACAATTCCATGTGGGTTGGTAGGTTGTTGTGTTGTGTTCAAATAAAACACTGTCATCGATTTTGGCGGTCAGAAAATGGTAATCAAATTGACATCTTTAAAGGTTTATGTTTAGTAATGCTTACATTTTAATTGAGAAAAATCAACTATTTTCAAGCAATTAAGTATACTCACTCAAAAGTGGTTATTGCATTAGTTCTTTAAAAATCCTCTTTATTCTTCCGTACTTGATCTATTTATTATTCAACTACAGCAACAACTAACTTGGCGCTTAGAAAGTAAAAAAATGATACATTTGTGTTTAACAACTTATTTTTTTGGAAAACATATTTTCTCTCTACTGTGCATTCCGAAAACAGATTAACCCACGGACATTTTCACGAAATTATGCCTTTATGAAACTAAAGCTTGCGCGAGCCTGATTGATCACTTAGTGCAGTGATTGATGGCTATATAGTTATATTGTATATTTTTTAACCTTCGGGAAAATTGATACGCTAAGGTAAGGAAAAAAGGTAAGTATATAGGTCAATGCGAGGCCATATTAATGGCCTTTTATTAGGTTTTCATGTCAATTAATGGAAGTCTTAAATAAGGAACGAGAACTCCATGACAATGAAAGAATGAGTTTGTGATTCTTATAAATCATTACAAGACGAGGCAGCGTATATTATTAATTAAAAAAAAATCTTTGATCATTCAGAGTGATTACGGGTAAATTCCCTTAGATTCTCTTCCTTTGAGCTTTGAGCTAGACTTTTCTGCCATCAAATTATCTGTTTCTGAGACACCCTGTATATACCGGCTCGTCGACAAAACCCCCATTTTCACAGAATAAAAATTATATATTTAGAGTTCGAACTTCAAAGGCGAAAATTCTTATTTTTACCTTTTTAGATATTCTATTTTTGCTGGCGAGTGCTTCAGCGCCACTCTTCAATCATTTCAGTCAATTTGGCGCAAAGCTTAACACCTTGAGTGACGGTCTAAAGGGCCGTTAAACGCCACTTGGCTCTAAGGATTGATTAATGATCAATCAATATTTTACTTTTTGTAAAAAGGTGAGAATATTAAAAGGAATGAAGAAATGAAATTTTGATTGAAAATGTGATTGGATTCAATCAAGGGGCTTTAGAACTTGAGACGATAATGATGATTATAAATGGAATATTGTAGTGCAAAGAGTTTTTGGGATTGGCGAGGCGCCCTGATATTTTATTTTATTAATGTACCTACCTATATTATTTAGGCAATGCAATACACGGTCAAATATACCCGACACTAAATAAAGTTACCCGGGTTTTCTGGTACCCGGGTTATATTACCTACAATGAACTTGCCGGAATTGCCGCCGTGTGAATGTGATATTTTTCGGGTGTGCCTTAAAGCGACCGCCGTTAAACTCAATTAATTCAGATCTTTAATTAAGATCTTTTTGTACAACTCATGACTATGCAATAAACATTTTGATTGATTGATTGATTGATTAATTATCTTGAAAATGAACCGATACATGCATATTTTTTTATTAATTACTAGGTTTTTTAACCCGGGTTCTGAGTCAAAATACCCAGTTTTACCCGACTCACATCGAAGTGCGTAACCTTTGTCGAACAAGTATATTTTCAATAACCACTGTCAGACAACGTGTCTTTGTTTCGGGGTAATTATTATTCCTTGCCTAATGCATTAGGCAAGCCCAGGGCTGCGCCGACACCCGGCAGCGCCTGTGTGCGAAACCTATGAAGCCCAAAGGAGGGTTATGTGTTTGACCTGTATGTATGTATGAATGTTTGTAAGTATGTATGACGATGTGTATCAAAACAGTTATATAACGTCACGCAATTTTTTTAACTACCTCTAATTCACTAGGAAATTCAAACTACATAATATAATAATAATTTTATTTTTGTCGACAACCCTAGCGGTGGGCGTGGCGACCAGAAAGAGCGCGTGTTATGAGTTAGAGCGAGAAGGTAGGATTCAGCGCATTTATGTGACTGGAACGTGGGTTTTGTTAGACAGTGCGACTTCTGTACGAAGTACTATTACTTATTCTGTGCCTCTGTATAGTTTTGTATTCCCATGATGGAACCATCGCACGCAATACAGCATTTAGTGGCCGATTATGATTATGTTTACTATGATGACTTCTGAAGCGTAGCTTACGGAGCATTTGCTATTATTAAGCTACCTAGGCGATGTCAAGCCATTTAGGGTTTCGTACCTCCAAGGACCATTAAAACAAGAGGACTGTCATTCTCCATACTTTGGATTGTGCCCCGACCGCAAGGGGATATCCAGGTAAAAACAAGATGGCGCTAAAAAACTAAACATTTAATGATGTTAGAATTGAACAAAGAAACATTGTACAATAACAATTAGTTCGTAAACAGCTAATAATCAATAAATTCTAACATTTAAATACTGTGTCACGCTTGCAAAGTTGAATAATTGTAAATAATATAATTCTTATACGAAGCTTAAACATAGATGGCGTTGTAAATATCAGGGAACAGCTTTTTGTATGGAGAATGACAGCCCTCTTGTTTTAATGGTCCTTGGTAACTCAAAAAGAAAAAACGAAACGAATTTCGAAAATTTGGTAAAGTAGCCACGCGCCGAAATCGCGGAATAAGCCTCCTAGTAATGTATACGTAAGTGATAAAGTCAAAGGAACTAACCTCTTAGTTCCCAAAGTGATAATGCAGATTCCGTGTACTAAGTTAAAGACGCTTTGATGGAACCGGACGGCTATTTACAAAAGACCCCAGAGCTTGAGAAAACGCGTACATTTTGCAGAGAAACAAAAAGCCGCTAGGGTTCATCTTAAATTGGACAGGAGAAGAATTCTACGAGACATGTGAGCGTGTTTAATTAGGGTATTTTGTTTCAGAATTTTACTTGTTTAAGCGTTTGGAAAAGGTTTAAAGAAATTAAATAGTTTGAATCTTCAAAGAATTGCGATTAAGAAAGGAAAAGGTTAACTTTAAGAGGTTTCTAGAGAAACTTACGGCTTGATCATTTGTTTTGATTTTTTGTTGTGGTTCCAAGGCAAAAAACATTTTCTCAAACATGCAATAAAATGTTGACTTTACGTGTCTAATAATAGGCCGCAAAGTACCTAGTTTCCGGTGCAGCTTGATACTTGGCATGTAATGAAATTTCATACAATTAACTTATTTCGTAACATATTTGAGAAAAGCACTATACATACCTCGGCGTGAAATGGGGTTGCCAGCCTCGTAACTATCTGGCCTCGCGTTCGCTCAGCCATATATCGTAGTAAATGCTGGCACCGAACTGCTACCAGAAAAGTAGGTTAGGCTAGACATTAAATGAGTTTAAAGGAAAATGTTACATCGCAGATTAGGTACAGAACCCTGTCTCATATAAAATTAATTTGGAATTAACTAAAAAAACAAACGTTAAATTTTTCCAACCCATTTTTCGGAGAGCTGGAAACTCTAACGTAAAACTGAAATATTAACACCGTCCGTCAGATGGGACCAGTTCATCGTGGCCTCGGTCGCGTAGGCGTGTTGGTCGGGCTAAGGGTGAAGCCAAACGAGCGTAATTTTGTGAGTTGTGAGCTGAGTAATTTCAGCTGCGGAAATTCTTAACACATACATGGGCTTTTTTATTTAAAGTGCGTTCTTAACTGACAGTTAGCAGGTCGTCACAGAACTGACGATTAGTGTCAAACTCCATACATTTCGTCACGGACTGACAGGTTAGACGGTATTTGATAACCGTAGATTTTAAAATAAAAATTCCCACATACATTTTGGGGTCAATTGCAGAAAAAATGTGCCTTTGACTGATCATGGTGTGTCATATACCATTTTACTCAGAATCATGAGCACTTTTCATTTATGAAATAAAAAAAGCTGTCCGAAATGTCCAAAATTTCCATACAAATTTTGAATCTCAGTTTCCTTACGCCCCAACTAAACTTTGACGACTCATTTTGCGTCGCCGTGTGAACCAAACCGAATGTAGCAGAAATTACGCGACTCACAACTCAAAAAATTACGCTCGTCTGGTACCCTAAGCGAGTTGACGGCTTGTGTTTTGATCGCTAAGCGAGTATCGCTGGGCGATGATAGCTTTGGTCGCTGCGATAAATTGTTCGAGCAAGAGGTCTCGCTGGCTGCGTGAACAGTCGGAGAGCATCTATTAATATGTCTTTCTTTTATACGGTTTTATACTATTATAAATAAGAATTACAAATGGCGGACGGTATAAACTTAAAGTAGATAAACCAAACGTAGTATTTAACGGGAATAAAACAGGCAAAGTCGCGTGCAGTGCTACTTGTTATTTAAATTTTATTTCATTTAGGCACTAGTCCCATCGCCGGCGTGTAAGCGAGTAAAGTTCGGTTCGATTCTGGAAACGACGATCACACGTGCCTGGTCAGCCCGCAATGAACTGTTTCTCGCCCAACTTTACTCGCTTACTCGCCGGCAGTGCGACCAGTGCCTAAGATACAAAAACTTCTGTCGCCAGAACAGAAGCCAAAAGGGGACTTTCACTGCTTCAAAATATATTTACTTTATGCCACACCTGGCCACGCTGCGCGTACGGAAAAAGCCGCTTTCTAGCCAATTGTAGACATAAAATTATGTAAATAACACGGGAGGTAATAAAGAAAGTCCTCCTTCGCATATTTACGGCCCTCGCTTGCAGCTCGGGCCGCAAACATCTGCGATCTCGGCCTTTCTTTGTATTACCACCCTAGTTGTGTGTGTAATGTACTATTACAATACAACTCGGTTTCGAAAAAAAATGCTAGTGCATGCCCCTTTTTCTTATGACTCTGCTTAAAAATAAGCTTTCTAAGGGCACGGCAGTGCCCCCGCCAAGTCGAGCAAAACAAAGGCACGGCCGTACCATCCTTTTCTCGAAGCCATTCGGGCCATTTTCAGCCTCCTGTAATTATGTACTGGCTAAAGCTAGAACCCTGATTCAGGGATATATAGGGCACAATAAAACATATATATTCTCAATATCATTCAATTTGAACGTGTAGTTTAAGAACGATTGCATGTCAAAGTTTCTTAGTTTTGTCACTGACTGACTGACTGACTCACTGATTCACTGACTGATGATCATCATAATTCTAAGGTACTTCTAGCAGACTCACAGGCTCCAAATTTTAAACATAGGTAGTTTTTAGTCTATTAATTCCTAAAAAACCTCCAAATATTGCAATTTCAGTCACATCTGCACGCATAAGTTTGTAATCCTATACAAATACATGCGATTATAAAGTTAGTTTTGCAGTCCAAATTGGAAAAAGAATGGATTGGAATGTAATAAATAAAGGAAGATCACTTACAAAAACAAATGAGATCCCATCAAAAACATTACATGTAAAAAGATGCAAGTCTCGCAACGTAGTTCTTTTACAACAAAAAAAGTTTCGAGATGTAATGTTAAACCAAGTCAGTACCGGGGGGGTCTCCACAGAACTCGATTCCCACCGACTTGCCTATTATTTAACCGTGGAGGAACACATTTTATAGATCTCATAACAGGCAAGTCGGTGGCAATCGAGTTCTGTGGACACCAGTGGCGTGGCGTTAAAGAAATCCTTGGGCAAGCCGGAGCAGCTTTGGCTTCGATTTTCTTTAAGAGCACTAGAATTTAGTGCTGAACTGCCTAATATTAGGCAAGCCGATGGGAATCGAGTTCTATGGACGCCACGCCACTGGTGGACACCCCCCCGGTACTAACTTGGTTTAACATTACATCTCAAAACTTTTTTGTTGTAAAAGAACTGCGTTGCGAGACTTGCATCTTTTTACATGTAACATTACATGTAAAAAGATTTTGATGGGTACATATTTCACCGGTGAATATATACAGCGTGTAAGTCTAATACGGGCGAACAATTAAACCAGATATAGCGTTTAGTAGTGTTATCATTAATTAATATGATTTTTTAAATTACACTTAATAGTGACCTCGTAATAAATTTTTGAAAATTTACCGAGCAGCAATGTATCGCATACATGCTTGTTGTGACATTGCGAGATACGAGCTTTTTTAAAGTAACTGTCAACTAGCGTGTTTGTCAACTTGAATGTGTTGCGTTACATTGCGGCCTGAATTATTTTGTATGGTAAATATTTTCATTGTGGTTTTAAGCAATAGTTATCTAAATATGCTTCTTAGGTCCTATGCTGACCACCGTTTCAATATTCGCCCGTATTAGATTTACAGGCTGTATATTGAATTTGAATTGAATTGACGAGTGCTTAATCTGAGCTGAAAATGCTTATAAGCATCATGATTGATCACCAATGCAGAGTTGCAGAATCCAGAACCATTCGCAACATCACACTAATATATCGAGGTACTTAGGAGGAAAAAGTGTATGTACCTCGCGTGCTAAAAAGAATTGGCAGCGACCTACTTTGCACGCCGTTAACTTCAGTTGCCGTCAATATTATTTATGAGATTTCGTTAATTAATTGTTCAAATACCACCAAATAAAATGGAAAATTTATGTTTTCCATCACTAAATTACACTTTTGGCGTCAAACGCCAAGCTAAAAACGTTATACGCTTGGAGCCTATACAAATAGACGAACTACACTCGCGGTCAATGAATTCGGGTCAAACCAATTTAAATAATATAAATAAGTTTTTTAATATTCTTTTCAACTTTCATTTGCGTAATATACTGTTCTGCAATACCTGGTTGTATTCGCAATATCCGCTAACCCATCATAAAAATATTAGTATCCAAAAATGGTGATTTTTGCGGAATCTCATTGCGGTTACGTCATTATTTTTCATGTTTTTTTACGAGTTCGATCTAAACCTGAAATTGCTATTATTTTCAGTGTTATTTTTGCAGATAATATCTAAAGTTAATTAAAGATCAAAACGGGATTCAATAATTTCACAACCCTGTCGTATTTTAGAAAATGTGGCGGCATTTCACCGACCCGAATTCATCGTCCGTAAGTGTATTATACATTTTTCTTTTGAACGTTTCGTGGGGTCAACTTACTCTGGTCGGTTAAAGAGTGGAACTCACGTGATAAATAACAAGCCACTGTGTTCGCATTGCTTTTAAATTATTCTGAGCCGTTGTAGACTTCAGTTAATTGAGCGCTCAGTACTGGACGAGAAAATTCCTCAATTGTTGCGCTTTGTCCTGGGAATTGGAGTGAAAGAGAGGGATGATGTTATCTTTCTTTCTCTGTGCCTAGTTTGTTTAATTAGGGGCCGTCTAGGAATTTAGTTGGTTTTTCTTTGAGTTGTTATAGCGGGAAAGGAATTCTAGCTTTGTATCAAACATTTACTCTTTTGCTAATGAATGTGGCTGTATTAAAAGTAGAACATATGGTCAGAGGATTTTAATTTAATTAATTTCACGAGTATTGAATTCATAGATCGATATTTCTGCCGTCCTATGACTAAAACCGGGCTAACTGCTATATTAAAAATTAGCCGGGTTTTAAAAATAAGTAGGACAGTAGATTTTTATCTCCTTGGTAGGAAACAGGGGACACGGTCTTTATCAGTAAAACCATGTAGTTAGGATAAATAAACAGGCCACGTGTGCTAGTCGATTTCGCACACGAAGAGTAAAAAACACCACAAAAGCAAATTTCTTGTTTAATGACTCCACTTTTATTTTTAATTGTTGTTGTTGAAGTGGCAAACTGGCAACAGAAATACACATTCTGTGAAAATTCACGTCTCTACCTATTACTGTTTAAAAGATAAAGCCAAGTGACAGACGGACCACGAAACTTAGTAATAGAGTGGCTTTGTGCATCCTTTGGGTATGGAACCCTATTTTTTTTTACATTTGATAAGCTTAATAGCTAAACGGAAATTTAATTTGTAGTTAAAGCATTTTTTTTACTGAAAAATCTGTAATTTTTGATGAATTTTAAGTAGGTATATCAATATTTTGTTAACTTACTTAGTTCCTATAAAATACCTCGCGGTTAGCTTGTGAATGTGCATAACCTTAACACATCCTTTGCTCTTGCCACTACTTCACACAGGAACGTATAGTGAAATTTATCATTTTGCGGAAATTGGAAATTTATTGATGCACCAGGTGACAATGTTTGTGGAAATTAATTTCACCTCCACGACGGGTATACTACGAGGATAATTTATATTCCATTATCTATAGCCTGTGGTAATGGGGCTTGGGTCTAGTATTCCGAAGTTTAAAATTCGAAGTTTGAGTTTCGAGTAAGCATACTGCCGTCCCATCTAGTCAAATGTTATTTACAGCAGAGCAAGAGAGACGGCACTATACGAACTAATGTCGAGCTTCAGAGTTGCCCCGCGTTGCCAGTTTTTTTTGCCAAGTCGGGATTTTGAAACTTTTTGTGTAAACAAGCGGGATTCTTTGAAAAAAAGTGGGACATAGTAAAAAAGCGTATATAATAAAAAGTCTTAAATATTTATCTTTTTATTTGAGTTTTAAATTACTTGTCTGTGCCACCCGCCCGCGCTTCCTCAGTACGCTACACGCACGGTCGAGTTATCCCCGAAAAGCGGGACTGAGATTGTCCCGCGCGGGACATTTAAAAATTGGGACGTCCCGCCATAATCGGGACGTCTGGCAACGCTGTACCCCGCCCTGTGGTGAAAAATCTAAATGGCCGTTTAATGCTTTGACATATTTTTAACGCGTGCCGATTTTGCTTGTGTTGTTGACTCAGTATTGATAACACCTGTGATAACACTAATTCATATATTTGTAAAATGTATAGATGTCTCGTAAAGTTACATTAAGAATTAATAATTAGGTATGTTCTTTCCCCTTACCACTTATTTCGACATTATAGATAATGTACCTTACTCGTCAAATTTCTGTAAGTTTCTTTATCTTAAAGTAAATGTGTCTTTTTTATGAAGATTGCAGAGTGATTTTTCTTTTGTTTTTATTTTCTTAATAAAACGGGGTCATAAATAGAGACTGAAATCTAAGCGATATTCGATAAAAATAACATCGAGTAGGTAACATCATAAACATAGAGTCCCAATAGATAATTAATTCTATTACAAGCTTCAAAAATATCTAAAACTACGCAAGACACTGTATGTATCGTGACATTTATAATTTCCATAAAATAAACCCTTTGTCCACGAAAGTGTTATTTAACCACAACTTTATGCTATTTTAAACCATCAATCATCGCTATTCCAACACAAAACAGCTCAAGGACACAGCGTTTTCAACGAGACTTAAGTCCTTTTCTGAATATCTCCAGTGAAGTAAAATGGGCATATCACAGTGTCCGTGCTCCATATACCTTCAGGCGTGCGTGCAAATCCACCCTGTATTAAAAACGTTACATCGAAACGTCATTGAAAAATCACCTTTAAGTTTCACGAATTAAGGTCCTTTTCAGAATGATCGGGGAAGGTGTTTGCCTGGACTGCGGCACTCAAAGCTAATTATAAAATTAAAAAGTTTGTTGAGTGTGATGCATAATTAAAGGGTTCCGTACGGTCAGCATATTACCTAAAGCCGTGATGATTCTCGACCGTATTGTCTAGGTCTTAAGGGTGATTTTCTATGTATTTGTAGAGTATTTGTTTTCTTGTCTGTATTCGTATTGCTGACACAGTTTCATGATGGCAGCTTTGTAGCGTTGTTTAGCGGCAAGTGGGCGCTGTGAAGCAAATTGCCAGGTTGGCGGTTAAAATTATTTGACTTGCATAGTTTGTAGCTTGATCTATGTTCTTATGAAACGCATACAACACACATGAGCTTCCGTGTGAATATAATTATGATAGTTGAACTTGGTAACGAGGATGCTTGATTAATCAGTGATAATAGAGTCAGAAAGGGGACAATAGAGCAGCTGATCATACAAAAAAACCAATTACCTAATTTAAATTTGTTTAAAATTGGTCCATGCGAAACAGCCTAACTTAATAATACATGAATTGTAATTTAATAATTACTTTAGATAATCGAAGATAGCTTCAAGGGACTCTAGATCTGAGTATATTATGGTTTTATTTTCAACTCGATACCTTCACGGGCTCCCGGGATAAAGGTTCTTGTCAGACAGACAGACAGACGGACAGTCAGGCTCGTCCGCCTGACTGTCCGTCTGTCTGTCTGATCAAATTGATTTTATAAGGGTTCCGTTTTATCCTTTTGAGGTAGGTTTGTTATTTTATCTAATTATTCGTACCCTTTGTATTAAACCGGCCTAACTAAAGCAAAAAAATGACAATTTATTTTCAATCTTAAAACGAATTCAAATGGTTTTAACTCAATAGGGTATTTGACAACGATCAAAATAAATTCATTAACTCTAACCAGCAAATTACGCTTCCAAAACAGCCCGGATAAAATCATTCAAACTTATTTTCGTGCTATCAACGATTTTACAATGACGAAAACTAAAAATAAGGCACCATATTGAGCATGACGTCACAAGATAGTATTTCATACTAAACTGCATACTTTCGGGGCGTTTTGACACTTCATAAAAAGAAGCTGATTTGAACTGTCATCAAGTAGCCTATTGTCGAATCATTTTGAATTAGGCCGGTTTACGGTGCGTCTACACTCTACAGGCTTTTAGTCTCAGACGGATTTAAGAGATTCGCAAATATAAATTGTCGTAACGTCGGATTACTTCAGCTTAGTAGCTAGCATAAGAAATGATTCGAATTATTTGTAAAAAATACTCGACTTCATACATTGAACCACTGTGACACTAGCAAATGCAAGAGTTACTATAAAAATACTGAACTTGCTGGGTACTGGTCCATTCACAAGAGCTGGCACGAATGGATTGAATGAGTGAATGATAATGTTTATGTGTGCATCACAAAATGATTACATACAGGTTGATTCAATAAGCGATAATCGTGTTTTTAGGTAATTTCGTCTCATAACTTTGTAACCCAATCTACATTGCGCATTTTATGAACGAAAAAAATCATTACCGAGACAATCGCAAGTATCGCCACTTGTTTGCACATTGACGCCGTGAAACGTGGAAAGTGCAGGGAAACATCTAAATTTCGTTTGAGTTTCTCATATTTTTGCCATAGTTTCGAAGATTGCGGTGCCAGTGTACAAACAACAACATAAATTAAATGTTATTGCAACAGAACCCTAAAAAATAATCGCACATTTGAATATCGAATCGCACGCGATTCGTTGTGTTTTTTTTTTAATTTTAGGTGTTACAAAGGCAGCGCCGGTGTTTCAGCTTTATGGCCTCGTTAATGAGAATAAAGGCTTGATAGTAATTATTGTTTATTGTTGTCCAAGATACGGCTAGTTTATGGAGTCGTTAAGGGTAGGTTTGAATATTAAGTGTACCTATATTTGGTCACATTGTTGAACGAAATTTAGTAGAGTAATTTAGTCTGTAAGAGCCTTTTCATCACTGGCGATTTGCGAGCGAGTCGAAATCTTGTCGCGGCGAGCTCGCGGCGAACTTGCCGCGATCGAAATCTGTATGAAAACACGCTCGCAACTCGCTCGCAACTCGCCAGTGTGATAAGGCCCTTAAGCAAAAGTCCGTGGCCCGATTTTGGTGATCACGTTTTGTTAGTGCCTTAGAAGTTGTCCCGAATAAAGGCTTTTTTATTTAAAGTGCGTTCTTAACTGACAGTTAGCAGGTCGTCACAGAACTGACGATTAGTGTCTAACTCCATACATTTCGTCACGGACTGACAGGTTAGACGGTATTTGAACATAGCTTAAGTTTCGCCTAACCGTAGATTTTAAAATAAAAATGCCCATAATTTTGTTAAAATCTGATGACTGACTACAGTGATGACTAATGACGCATAGGGAACACAAAACTATACATTCAGGTATTTTCAACGGAAAAATAGTTTATGCCGACTCCAGTGCTTCAATGTATGAATATTCAATATTTCTTTGTAATAAAGCTATTATTGTTCCTCTATATTTAATAGGTACCTTTATTTTATAGGGCTTTTTTATTTGAAGTGTCCTCTTAACGTAAAGGTCGTCACAAAACTGACGATTAGTGTCAAACTCCATGTATTTCGTCACCGACTGATAGGTTAGACGGAATTTAAACATAGCTTAAGTTTCGCGTAGCCGTACATTTGTAAATAAAAATGCCCAAAGAATAGATACTGTTACATTTGTCACAATTTATCACTAAATTACTTAATTAACAACACTAAAACACTGTACTTTATGTGAAAGAGTCACCTCTGAAACGGCCTTTTTTTTTTTTTTTTTTAAACCTGACAAACTCACAACCCACTTTCGGGCATTGTGATTGTCGGGCCGGGTGGTTGGCCGTTGCGGTCACTGGGCTCGAACCAGTTCGCTTGGCCAGACCACCCAAGGGCGTCCGACCGTGTGCCTTACACACGGCCGACACGCACATCGGACTGGGTATGTGCCGGGGGGTGCCTGGAGTCGAACCAGGTCACCGGTCCCGGCTTACCACGATAGGTGTCGGGCTAGGTGGGGGCCTGCTCGCCTGGGGTCGAACCAGGACGATGGCCAGGGCCACCTTTGACGATGGCCAGGGCCACCTTTGATGGCCAGGGCCACCAAACGGCCTGAAATCACTTTTTTAAAGCACGAAAAATCGTATCTGAAGTTTTGACTTATACCACCGGCACAACAGTACTATCTTATGTTTTTACTGGCATAAAGAAAATAGAATAAAACTAAGAACACTTAAAACTAAGCAAATTCAGCAGTATCCAGACTTACTTAACCTCAAGACTTCATCCCATCGGGACTCGGTTCAGAAACCGCAAAAGTGTATCTTATTAAGAAAATGTATTGTCCAATGTTGAGGCTAAACAATACTCTAAGGGCCAGTAAAATGGACTGTCGAGTAGCTTGCAGATACTCTGTGGTGTGAGCTTGTTAACTCGCCCAGTTGGGAATTTCTTGTTTTGTAAATTGTACTTATATACATCTACAGTTGTATTAAGCGAGTAATTAAAATTATATCCTAACGATACTCTGCTACTTAACTGAAAGCAACCTTCAAAGTTCCTATTATATTTATTTTATTTTATTTTATTATAGAGTGAGTGTGTGTGTAATGTCCATCTTATATACATAGTGTGACGAAGCCTGTTGCCGATTTGAAGTTGTACCCACCTGACGAAGCCTGCGTTGCGGATTCAATCCTATGTGGTAGTCTTATATTTTTTTAATTTATTATGTGTTGATTAAATGAGTGTTAATATACATAAAATAAAGTCAGGGTAGTTTTTATAACTCGAGAACGGGTGGACCGATTTTTATGACCTTAGATTTTTTGGGTTTGTCTCTGCCCCGAATAACAGAATAACTATTAAAATATCAAAAAAAATTAAAAGTCTGAGTCGGAACGAAGTCGCCGGGACAGCTAGTTGGTAATAAATTATCTTAAGTTCAATAGTAATCAATATGCGTATCGACGCTTCCAGAAGAATTTAGATATTGCGCTAACGTTCACGTTTGACGTTTTGCGAATTCTACTTCCCTGACCAGTCAACTTCAAGTCCCTAGGGCGAGTAGCTGGCATGCCAGTGATCACGTCTAGTCTGCAGTCGTGGGTTGTTAAATTCAATTTTATTATTGACAAGGGACTTACTTGACATTTCTTTAAATGTTAAAAGTCAGGATTATTGGGATCGGGTAGATTTGGGAACTGAATGTTTTGCAAATGGTTGATTTCGAAGCAGTATTTTGCTTATTTTATTTTTTAACACGTTCCCTGTCCAGGTGCCCCCAATGTGGGTCATGAAGGTTTTTTTCAGGAGTCCGTGCTTTCACTTTGGGGTCACTTACCCATCCCACTAATATTTTAAATGCGAAAGTTTGTGAAGATGTTTGGATGTTTGGATATTTGGATGTTTGGATGTTTGTTACTCAATAACTCAGTAACTATTGGATAGATTTAATTGAAATTTGGCATGCAGAAAGACCAAACCCTGGATTGAAACATAGTATACTTTTTATCCCGGAAATTGGTTCCCCTGGGATAAAGTTTGCCTTCAAAGACATTTTCTAAACTATTTTGAGGATTTGATGTATTTACAGGGGTAATGGACAGGTACATCCATATACATTTTGTTATATACATATACAGGATGTCACTGTGATATATACAGGGTATCACTGATAAATACAGGGTGTCACTGTGATATATACAGGGTGTTACTGTGATATATACAGGGGTACTATATTAGTTGTCGCATGGTGCGCGGCGTGCAGTAAGCGAGGTTGTACTTTACATCATAGAAGGGGTAGCGGTAGGGGAATGCGTGGGAGGGGGGAGCGAGTGAGGTGCTCAAGTTGCAAAATTTGCTGTGGGAAGGGAAAGGAAGAAAGGCGTGGGTGAACGATCTGTATGCAAAGAATTTTGCTTGCGAAGGAAAGCCAGATTGATTGCCTGGGTGGGCTCGCCGGACGGTCCTTAGGCCCAGGGGCCGCAGGCCCGCAGGCTTGCGTACCTACGCAAGCCTGCGGAGCGGCATTGTGACGCTCTGCGCCTTCGTTGCTACGCGGAATCTCGGCCTTCGGCCTCGCGTCGCTAACGCTCCCCCGAGTGCCTGCTGCCCTCGGGTGAGCTGAAAGACACTTAGAGAATAGTGGGGATCTGGGTGGGGGATGGGGGAATATGGGGGATGGGAGATAAGGGGGGATGGGGGATGGGGGATAGGGGGGATGGGGGCTTCGGAAGGCTGCTTCTGAAGGTTCTATCCTTCGGTGCTACGCAGAAGCTCGGCCTTCGGCTTCGCGTCGCTAGCGCTCTCTAGTAGCGCTCTCGCGTAGCTAGTCGAGGAACTGTGGCCCACGGATGAGCTAAATGTGATGGGGTGATAGGGTGATGGGGGATGGGGAGATGGGGGGTGGGGGGGAATGACGCGTAGGGTCGCAAAAGCTCGCCCTTCGGGTTCGCAGTTTACTTTTGTTAGTTGTATGTAAAAAATATTTTTTGTATGTACGAAAAAAATCTGATTTCAGATTAGGACTTCAAGGAACCAAAAACCCCCTAATACCGAATTTTGGCCTCCTCGGATCAATTTGAAAAAATCTCCATACATTTTTTGAGTTGTACATACATCATTCTCCCCCCTTGTGACACAATTACTATTGCCACGCGGGTGAAGCCGTGGGTAAAAGCTAGTACCTACTATTTGCACTGTTGGGACTTGTGACATTGTCCGATAGTTTTGTATGGGAACAGTGAACGTGTTAGGGCCGATACAGACGGACTGCAACCCAACTGCAACTCCCTACGATTTGTATGGAAACTGCATCACAACTGCGCAGTCGGCGTGCAGTTGTGATGCAGTTCCCATACAAATCGTAGGGAGTTGCAGTTGGGTTGCAGTCCGTCTGTATCGGCCCTTAATATTGGCTGAATATGTCGCACTATAACACTTTATACCAAACAAATGTACCATATTCTTAGAAATAAATGATTTGATTTGATTTTAAAGCATCTGTAAATTGTTACCTACTTATTTGCTGAGGTTGTCTAAAGTTGGTAATAAAATTGGGTTATGATAAAGTTCCGAATATATCTCTTTTTGATAAAATCAAAGAAAGTTTAAAATACGCATTAACTTTATTTAAACAAAGTGTACCAACTTACATAATAAAAAAAACAAATATGTACATTGTATTAACTAGAGCAAAAATCTAAAAATAAACAGCCATTTTATATAGTGTATGATACACCATTTTTTAATGAGATTTATCTCACTAATACTTAATGATATTATAATAACACATGTATTAGTTTTATTACTATTTTATGGGCTCTGAAGTAAAATTGTTATTGTTAATACAATTCAGAAATATTGATGGCGAGATTTACACTCATATTTTATATCTATATCTTATATCGCAAAATACCTACATATTGTATATCACATGTAAAACAAAACATGTAAAAAAATTCAAAATGATGCTACGTAGTTAAGTTATCTACAGATGATCATGATACAGGATTTAATTGAACTTGAATTTTGGGAGCATATTGATCTGTATATTTTAATGGCAGAGAAAAATTTAAAAATTATATGTCTCGGGCAGGATTCGAACCTGCATCTCCTCGGCTATCCGGGCTAAACACCGGCGCATTACCAACTACGCTACCGAAACTCTGCCCAAGTCATCCAATTCTTCAACCAGTCCCCTCATTTGTGACGTCATCCTGGGTGACGTATGTCGCATCATCTACCATTGAGTACTTACAACCCACATGCATGGCACTGTCGTCCCAACTCGTATTGAGAACAAAGGGATGACGTCACCGTCCTGCCCGAGACATATCATTTTTAAATTTTTCTCTTCTAATAAGATATTTATAATTCGTTGGCAGTCGATTATCGCATTAATGCTTCAATAATAAATCATATTAATCGGTAGCTACATACATGTAAGCACTTACTGACCCTGGTCCACTATAATTCACAGCTTCGGGTATAGCTCTAGCTTATAACTACATTACACATCTAGGCACTCATAAATAATAACAAAAAAAATAGCCAGAAAATATCTAGTCACAGACATTTGTTTTTGTTTTATATGATAATTTGTTGCACTTTACCAGGGTACCTGTACCAACCTGTAATAAGTTAACAGTAGGTAACAGTAGCAATGTTAGTCATGAAAACGTATTACTAATAAATGTGTTTTTCTTTCTTACTACATAGTATAATATAAAATACCATGATCAATACGTGGTGCCCGCACAGTAATTTAGTTCCTGGACTGGGAGCCATTTACAATTCTGTATTTCTTTTGGTAAAACGGACATTAAATACCATTTTCTGTTTTATTACCTATTAGTGGCATATACCTACTGCTGACAACTTATTTAATTAGTCTATAATATAAATAAGTATGTTCTTGGGCAGGGAACTATTTCGAATTCTGAATTTCTGCTGATACATTTAACAGACAGACAGACAGACAGTAAAATTCTGTTTTCGCCAAGGCGTTATGTAAATTACACTGTAACTTAAAATACGACCCTTCAATTAAACGATAATAGTAAAGTATCTGTTATATCTGTCAAAGTTTCAATGATTTCAGACGCCAAGTGTGTCGTGCGGTGTGACCGTTCTCTACACCGCAAACGCACTACGCCACATCTACAATAAAATAAAATGGCGATCAGACTAACTGCGAAAATACAACCATATTGAGAAACTAGGTTTTTGAAGTCGGTTAAAAAATTATGCAAGACGTTGACAGTGCCAAGTGGCGTTTAAATGCTCGCTACAGATTTTCTCCTGAATCCCTGTAGCATTTGTAGAGGACAGGAAAAAATACTGAAAGGACTGACCACTCAGTCCATATACGGTTCGTAAGATAATGCATATACGACAATATTCATATTTGAGGTTTTGAAAATGTTATGTGTTTGTGAGTTATATCTTACTTTACTTAACGATATTTGCCTTGGATTTTAATGCAAACTTTAGAAGGTTTAGAACTGGCGTTGAAAGCTTTCGTGCGCACGTTAGCTTTCACAAGCACTAACTCAGAATTACCATTGAATCTTCATTAAGTCGTTTTTTTTGTGAATTCCACAGAGTCTTTACATTACGGATTGTATTTTCATCCAATACAATGCATGGATAGTTCACCATTGGTTGATTTAGCCCGGTAGCCATGGAACGTGCCGTATCCTAGTCTAGTGAATGGGTAGGGGAGACACTCAAAAGTATCACTGCCCCTTAATCCGGGAAAAATCCATGTTGGCTTCATTTTACCTACCAGCTCAAGTTTGGTGTCATATTTGTACAAATCAATTCATTTTTGCTATCAGGACTTAGGCTATTGGCTGTATTGATGTATTTTACACTATATCCAACCTATTCCTTAAGGACAGAGTTCAGTTGGTTCTCGTACTTGCGCATATAAATCTTCTTGGGGTCGTATTTTGCAACCAGCTCCTTCCAGGCTTCGTTCTCCTCCTTGATGAGGTGGTGGATCACCTTGCGCATACCGCTTCTCTGCGCAGGAGTACATTTAGAGCAACCGGACTGTAGCGCGTCGGTAATGTGCGCTGGAACAGGAAATTTGATTACATGTAACTTGAAATATCCACTTATACTTAGTATATACCAGCGCTGGCTCTTAGGTCAGCATTTTGCTGAGGTGGGACCACTTTGTGGCAGCATTCATCTTTATTGTTTTATTTTATTTTATTTATTTTTTACCGCTGTATTAATATTTTGTGCTGCTGTCATAAATAAATGCATTTTCTTTCTTTCTTCTTTTCTTTCTTTCTTTCTTTATATGTATTTGGGAGGACATTAGTGCTAGCAGTAGCGGTATCAAGCGTTATAGATACCAGCAAGCTAGAAAACAGCGTCTGTGCTAAAGCTGAAGTCAACTTGGTAGCGGCTGTTGGACATAGGTCTTCCCTTACGAACGCCACTATGACCGGCCCTGTGCTACCCGTATCCATCCGATTCCCGCACCATTCCCCAGGTTATCAGTCCACATTTTGGGCGGCCGAACCACGCTGGAACTTCCGGTGCGTGCTTAAGAACTTATCAGCCTCTGCAGCCGTCTATTCTACCAGCAATGTGTCCTGTCCATTGCCAGTTAACACTTTTATAACGAGGTTTTTTTTTAACAATACCCCAAAAACCGACAGAGCCTGCTAGGTGGATCTGTAAGGCCAATAATGGGCAATGCAAAATCTGTAGTAATAATGTGCAGAGCAAAAATTACGAGCGACTACTAGGCGGGTTATTGATTGTGAAAGTGTTAAGTTTTGCAATTCTTCGAGGTATATCGGTCACATACATAGTAAGTGCATCGTAGGACGGCCCCAGACAGATGACCTCGTAAGAGTAGCGAGGAGTCGGTAGACGCGATCTGCACAGGACCGCACTCTGTGGCGATCAATGGGGGAGGCCTAAGTCCAGCAGTGGACGTTTGTGGTTGATAGATAGATGTCGATTACTGCTACTTACTTTGTTAACTTTGGTTATTATACTTTAATGGTTTTAACTGTCACTTACATTTAAGTATCCTGCCCTCGGCCGTACACTTGCCCTTCTCTAGCACGCATTTGATGTACGCTCCCATCAGTCGCTTGTTGCCGATGATCTCGTCGATGTCCAGCGAGTCGTACTTGTCTGTGTACTGCTCGCTCTCCGCCAGCGAGCAGGCAATTGCCGCGAAGAAGATGACGATAGTTATGATTGATTTCATTCTGAAAGAAAAAAGATTAAGTTGTAGATATGAGGGCTTATTTTAATTTACGTGAATGTCGTTTGGTCAGCAAATGCGATTGGAAATGGTACTTTGTTTTCAGGGGGTAAGGCATGAAGTGGGAGGCCCATATGAATCTGTGGTTCTTACCATTTCACCTCGCTACTTCTATGTTGCATTAGACTAAGCACGGTTAGCACAAGAAGACAGCAACTTGTTCGCGCGTGACGTAACATGTAATGGCCAATGAGAACGCGCGTATTGTCGTACTACGTTACAGATGCGCGTTTCCATTGGCCAATACTGTAGCGTCGCGCACTAGATGTGAGGCCATCGAATGCTGACCGTGCAGGCTGACCCAGAAATTCTACTAGCAGAGGCAATTATCTGCAAGCTTGGAACCCTGAATTCATTTGAAAAACGTACATAAATGGCTAATAAATAATAACTAAATATTTTTACTAAAAAAAACCCGACCGCGGTGCAATTTAAAAGTGCATAAAATCCGCCATTTTGTTTATTTTAACGAACTTCATACCCAGTGACACTCGCGCCATCAAGACTAATCCAATGATGTATCATTTATCAAAATCGGTTGTGCCGTTGAGTAGTTACAAGCGGACACAGGAACGGACATACATACATACAGGTCAAACACATTACCCTCCTTTGGGCTTCGCCGCAGTCGGGTAAGAATAGACCAGATTTTAAGAAATACGACATATAGCGACTATTAAACTATGTATGTAGTGCTATTTGTCAATACGCTTCAATGAGAGTGACAACATTGTAGCCACGACCCAAAGCCATCAACAATCACGAGATTAAAGTGTCAGTGGCATGTCCATTAGACGTTAGGAAGCCTACACGTATCATGTTGATTGATCCCTATTGTCCAGACTAAGTTCAATATTGCCATAAATAAAGGTGAGTTAATAGAGAAGGGACTTAAGTAATCTTCCAAAAATATAAAGAAATTTAGGGCTCGTAGATTATTCAGGCGATATAACAGTGTAGTGACCTTTAGCAATAGAAGTTCATCAATAATATTATTTACCTATATAAATCAGGCTGCCAATCTGATTCAGTTTAACGCTTGAATAACGTATTATGTTTGTGATACTGGTGTTTTATGTTTAGGACAGGGATGGCGAGTCAATGACACGCGTGCATAGCACGCAACGAAGTAATTTAGGCACGCAAAAAATTACACTGCCGTGGTATCATTATTAATGTTATAATCATCGAAATATAATAAGTATGGAAGCGTAACTGAAGCTCAAAATCGCCCCCACGCAATAAGTACTAACGGGCCTAAGTGCTAGCTTAGTACTGAGAAAAAACTGCAGCGGCAAATGAAATTCTCTCGTCAGGCTTTGTTATCAATCACAGATTTTTGTATTTTAAACGATATGCAACCTATCCAAAAATAAAGACTTCTCAAACTTTATACTAATATTTGTTATAAATGATTTTAGAGTCATACATAGAGTAAACATTAAGTTGGTTATCAATACCACTTGATACATAAGACGCGGTTTTAAAAAGTAGGGCGTTGTGGGGCAATTTTCAACGTAAATTTTGTTAGACGTTCTCGTTCCATACATTATATTTCGATGGTTATAATTGACCAACGAGTCATCTGATGGAAAGTGGTTATGGGGGTTATTCTTCAGAAATATGTCTGCGACTTATTCCTCTGTCTATATACATTTAGTATGAAAAAGGTCCAGAGGAATAAGGTGGGCGCAGACATATTTCTGAAGAATAACCCTATGGATGCCCATAGATATATTTTGCAAATAGTTTTGTGAAATTACATGTGGACCACATTCATCGTTGAGTTAAGGCATACAAATAAAAATAAACAAAAGAGTATACTTTATGGGAAGGAAGTTTAACTCTAATTTATTACATGTTAACAATTACGTTTAACACAGAACTTCTCCATTAGAAATGCATTTTATTAAGTAAACCACAATAGTCTTGAACTTCACAGAAAAGTACAAAAAACCTCATGACTGGTCTTGAATCATAAAGGAGTCGCCTAAATCGATGTGCACTTCAAACGCCTAACGCAGGGGTTTCCAAACTTTTTTTAGGCACGCTCCCCTTCTGCCTAAATTGAAGTTCCCACGCCCCCCTTGCATGCATGTATTGTACGTGGTTTAATGAGAACTATTAGGTAATAATGTTCAAATTTCCCGAGGCCCCCTTACAATGTGGTCGCCCCCCCTAGGGGAGCGCGCCCCCCCTAGGGGAGCGCGCCCCCCACTTTGAAAACCCCTGGCCTAACGCCTTTTATTAATAAATCAAAATTATTAGCTCAAGACGTCATTAATTTTATTAAGTGAGCTAAATGCGTCGCGAATTGGAATGCGAATTTGAATGTTGCGGTATTGAGGTCAGAAATATAAGCTGTATTATAATCTGTTTATACAGAGTTCCACAGGGTAATCAAATACAATTCTTAGATAGATTAGATATTTTTTTGCATCATATAACAAATAAGTACAAAAATAAAAATATCCTCATTTGTGGGGACCTAAATATAGACACACTTAAAGAAACCCCATCTACAAAATTATATAAGCAGCTCCTGGTCCGATACAATTTAACTAATCTTAATTCCACAGCAACTCGTATTACCAGTGCATCGCAAACTTGCATCGACCATATCATAACAAATATTACAGGAATTAAGAGTGTGATTCATGATCTTGGACTATCCGATCATACTGCACAAACTGTACAAATACCAATAAACAAAACTGTAAAAGCTAAGCAGTATTGTATATTTAGAAGGGATTACAGCGAAGAAAATATCACAAAATTTGTTAACTATATGAAAAATCTGAACTATGGAGATGTTTACGAAAAGTTAAGTACCAATACTGCATTTAACGAGTTTCACGAGCTCTTGAGTCTATTCCACAAATTGTGTTTTCCTTTAGTAAAAATAACTGTATCTGATAAACCAAGAAAAGTTAAATGGATTTCTAAGGGTCTTAGATTATGCTGCAAACGTAAACGTAGTCTATACTTGGAATCTTGCAGAAGCTCTAATATAGGATGCAAGTCAAAGTACCGGATGTATTCGAAAATATTACAACGTTGTATAAATACAGCTCAAAAGAAGAATAACTATAATTACATAAACCAATCAAAAAATACATGCCGTGCAACATGGAATATAGTTAATAAGAAAGTAGGCCATGTAAGGCAGTCATGTCAAATCAACAATATTATTAGTGACGGTCGTACTATATCTGAGCCTAAAGATGTTGCCGAAGTAATAAATAACTACTTCATAAACGTATCTAACAAATACAATCCGAACTTTAGACCATCGCTGCAAAATTTTCCCCGATTACCTGTAAGCATGTTTTGTAACCCTGTGATACCAGATGAAGTTATCAAAATTATCCTGAATTTAAGAAATTCTTCATCTACTGGTTATGATGAGATAAATACTAGGATACTTAAGGCTTGCGCTATGTCAATATCAGAACCACTAGCATACATTTTCAATCTGTCGATAGAGGAAGGTGTGTTTCCAGATAAGCTCAAACAGTCTGTAATCAAACCATTGTATAAGAAGGGACCGAAAAATAATGTCAGCAATTACAGACCTATAGCTTTAATACCAGTTATTTCAAAGATCTTTGAGAAACTGATGCACATAAGAATTACCAAGTTTGCTGAAAGAAATAACTTACTCTCAGATAGACAATATGGCTTTAGGGCAAACAGGTCGACGTCTACTGCTACTTTTGTGCTCCTGAAAGATGTTGTGGATTGTGTTGATAAAGGGCAACCTGTTGTAGTCCTGTTTGTAGATATGTCAAAAGCTTTTGATTTAGTAGCACATAATAGACTCTTAAACAAATTAGAACACTGTGGAATAAGAGGCAACGTACTTTGCTGGCTGGAATCCTATCTAAATCAAAGAACACAATGCACTGAAATTGTTAGGAAGGAAGGGGACTCCATAATAAACTACAGATCAAACTACAAAGCTAATTATTTTGGAGTGCCTCAAGGGAGTGTCTTAGGGCCATTGCTCTTTACTCTCTACATAAATGACCTCCCTAAAGCTATATCTTTTCCTTCAATATTATTTGCAGATGATATTTCCATAGTGATCCCATGCACAAACGTTGAAACTTTTGAAAATGACATTAACAGAACCTTACATGAATTAATTATTTGGCTGGATACAAATAACCTATCGATTAATATTAGTAAAACAAAATATGTGCAATTTAGAACATGTAGGCGTCTAAGTTTGCAGTTAAATATTGCTTCTTTAGGGGATTCTGTTGACGAAGAGAAGAGTATTAAATTTCTGGGAATAAATCTAGATGAATTTTTGAATTTCAATACGCAAGTTGATAATGTTTGCACCAAAATAAACAGATTCCTATTCCCATTAAAAAAATTGAGGCAAACCGTATCACGGGAATCAGCACTACTAGCTTACCATAGCTATATAATGTCTACACTCAGATATGGTATTGTTGTCTGGGGTCATTCCGTCAACGCAAAAAGGGCATTTTTAATGCAAAAAAAATGCATCAGAACCATCTTCTCATTGCGGCCGACGGACACTTGTAAACCAGTTATGAAGTTTTATAAACTTTTATCTCTTCCGTCGTTGTACATTTATGAAGTAGCTGTATTTGTGCGCTTAAATGATCACTTTTTCAAAAAAAACAGTGAGATAATACCATATAATGGCCGACAGTCGAGGCAGCGCAACCTTCTATTCAGGCCAAAAGCTCGTCTTAAACAAACCTCGCGCAGTCCCTTTTACATGTGCGTGAAAATATTTAATAAGTTACCCTCAAACATGAAAGAGCTTCCCGTGAAACAATTTAAAAGAAAGTTATTCTTGTGGCTTTGTGACATGTGTTTCTACTCTGTAAATGAGTACTTAAATAGTGGTTCCATAACCATCTGACCTTACAATACATTAATTATATAATTTGATTATAAAGTCTGTAAATCCTGACGCCATTAATGTATATTTATTTGTAATTATTATTTGACATTGTAATTGATTTAATGTTCTGTGTGCAATCTCTTGAGAGGCCTTCGAGAGACATCTGTAAAATTTTGCATGCTATTCTAAGTAGGTTATGGTTGATCCTTCTGTATTCTTTTAACACCTATGTAAACCCATAATCAGCAAATAAATTCATTCATTCATTCATTCCCTCAAATGACAGAACTAACACATAGGCTGTTTGCACTTGACGATCGCGTGCCTGTCTGTGATTGACCCACCTTCACCCATTGGCCAAGACTCGATAGGTTAATACTGATGACATCAAGATCGCGTTCAAGATTACTAGTTAATATAATTTATTCTAGTGCGACTACGATAACTTTGCAGAGCGAAACATGGCAACACCTCCGTTAAAAAGTGAAATTTCTATGAAAATGTGACTTAAATGGAGGTGTTGCCATCTTCCGCTCTGTAAGGTCTGACAACCGCTTTAGCTTAGTTGGTAGCGACCCTGCCTACGAAGCAAGAGGTCCCGGGTTCGAATCGTAAGGGCATTTATTTGTGTGATGGGCACGAATATTTGTTCCTGAGTCATGGATGTTTTCTATGTATTTAAGTATTTGTATGTATTAAATATATCGTCGTCTAGTATCCATAACACAAGCCTTATTGAGCTTACTATGGGGCTAGTTCGATTTGTGTAAGATTGTCCCCTAATATTTATTTATTTATTTATATAAAGTTATCGTAGTTGCACTCTAATCGCGTGTCTGGTAAACTTCACTAATGTAGGTCGTCAAATCAATAATATTTACTAACGAGAGTTGAGGCCACGCACACAACAACACTGTCATGTAATGACAGCGGAATTTTGAAATCACTGTTCTTTTTTCGTACCGATGGCAGCAGGTTCAACAGTGAAGTGCAAGATAGACCAAAAAGTTTGTTTAAACTATAGCCTTGTGTTTATTTACTCACTCGTTCAGTTCATTCATTCACTTTTTTTGCAATGAGTACTTCATGTGGCTGTGTGTGTAATCATTCACCTCAACTCTCGTTAAACTACCTATAGTAACATTCTGATTAATTGATTATTTATAGCTTGATGTAGAAACACCGCATTATTATTATTGATAAATTATTGATTATATTATAAATGCAGTGAGCACTGAAGTTTTACTGCACACTGCACTACTGTGACCGAATAAATAATAGTACTACGTACAGAAGTCCCTCTTACTAACAAAATTGACGTTCGGGTCACGGGTCTGACCACCAGACGGAACGCACCGGATCCAACCGTCTCTTTCTATCGCATAACTAATTTTTTTCTGGTCGCTGGCTAAGCCCCTTTGGAGCGGCAAAATCTGGTACTAGTAGCCTCGCGGCGAAATCGCGGAGTGAACCCCTTCTGCGACTGGGCACTGCAGTATTACCATTGTATCTAATAGTTATCTATAAATCCCTGAAGTTTCTCCCATAATAGTGATTTTTTTGTGAAAATTAAAATCGTAATTTTAAAGCTTTTTTTCATAACAGTGTCTCCCTTAGATTGGGATATTTGGAAAATGACATCGATATTTTAAAGTTTATCATAATAAATACTAATTTGTATTTTTTTTTTCAGGTAAGTGTGTAACAGAGTAATGGTTTCAAGAAGATGAGTAAGTCCACCCTTATCATCTATTAAATTATCTAACACTAATAATTAACATCTTTTAGTAATAACGAGAGATTATATCATTTAGATTGAGTATTTAAGGCTCAATTTACATCTTTTTTTAGTCAAAGAATAGTGAAAAAAAATTCGGCATTCATTTTATGACAACCCACTTCTAAATGAGACTTAAAAAACTTGTCTCGAAGATGTGGTATGGCTAAAATCAACTTACTTGAATTTCACAATTAAATAATCCCAGACAGTACTATGTATCTGAATGACAGATAAAAGAAAACTGTGTTCTAAATAATTTTTCCTTGCGTTTTATATTGATTAAGTATCTTCTCGGATTCACCTTCAACAAGTAACGCAATCTTGTTTTTTCCTTACACTTTCCTTTGTTCTAATTCAGGGTTGGCATTTATACCTTTATTTAGGTCCCACGGCGTGAGATGGCAAGTGAGCTACTAGAAGACAGCTACTTGCACAGTGTTACTTACTGAGATCTAAAGTAGCCGTCAATGTGACTTCGTTTAGCACATTCAGTGCTAGGCGTAGGCATCGCTACGTGTGCTACGCCGTAGGCCGTAGCACGCTAATTTCCGTTATAGCGTGGTTATAGTGCAAATGTTGCGTAGATGTGAACTCTGCTATTGAGTAAGTGGTACTCTAAGTGCTAGAATAAACGCAATCTATAAGCATTATCCGTTAATTTTTTCTACAAATTTTCATCACTTATTTTAAGCATTAATTCTTAGTCCTTAGTGTTTTTCTCCTTCTTATAATAATAAATTTTTCCATATATACATAAAATCATTTAGATTAGGTATGCGTAGTTTCTGCCAATGATCAATTTACGAAATCTACATTGGCATGCTACTTGCCCAATGCTGCTGCAGTGTAGACTGTACAACCTGTTCATTTCTTTGGACAGTAACTCGCACTGTGTAACGGTACCTTAAGAGAGGCCTGAGTTTCTCGCTATTCTTAACTACAATGTCTAATTATGCGTGTTTTAATTGTACGCCTAGTAACCATGGCCTTTTGAATCTAGGGCAGAAAGTGAATACTATTCTTAGAACTGTAAAATGCTTTCCTTTGTCGCTATTTTATTGCTTTTATTGCCTTTTAGACTGGGATAAAATGAAATGTAGCAAGATACAAACACTGGTTTGTATGATGTAGCATAAATTAAACAGTAATAATGGGGATGGTGACTTATGTTGATTTAAAAATATAATATAGTCACATGGATTGGAAAATGCTAAATTATCATAACACAGAATAAATAAACAAAAATATATAAACATTACAAAGTTATGGGACCACAAAGTTTAAAATTCTTTTGATATTTTTAGGGTTCCGTACCAAAATGGTAAAAAAGGAACCCTTATGGTGCGACTCTGTCTGTCTGTCTGTCTGTCTGTCTGTCTGTCTGTCCGTCTGTCACAGCAAGATATCTCAGGATCTACTGATGCTATCGACTTGAAACTTGGAATAGTGTTAAAAGTCGCTGATTCGAGCCTATTGGATAGAAAAAAAAATCTTATACCTTTTTTACTTTTTTTTTAAAGGGGTCCGAAATGGGATGTGGAAAAACAAAAGTAGAGCTATTATATCGAGTGGGATATCAAATAAAAGGGCTTAATTTGTAGATTCCAGAACAATTTTTGTTTTTTTTTTAATTTTGTACATTTTGATTTATGACCAAAAACGTTCAAAAAAATACCATTCCCCCCCTATTATCTTCGAAGTTACTGAACAGAAAAATCTGTAATAATTACCAATTATTAACACGTTCCCTGTGCATGCATCATATATAGGGCATTTTATGGTATTAATGATACGTGCATGCATCACGGATGATACACGACCCCTTGTGAACTTCAAGCATTACCAAAATGTCCACGTATGAGCTAGATGTTTTTTATTGGCATGCACGTACGGGCTCCGAAATTTATAACAGTAAGCACATGCGTCCGGGTGACTTTTTAGTAATGTTGCCTGATTATGGCTGTCACAATTAAACACAAATAAAAAAACAATTTTTATATGAAAAAACAAAGCATTATAAATTATTCGCTATTCTGGCACATAATAATAAAAATAAGAGGACAATAAAATAAAAATTGTCAAAAAAGAATTCGAAATTGCTGGATTAGCGTAATTTTTAGGGTTCCGTACCTCAAAACGAAAAATCGGAACTCTTATAAGATCACTTTGTTGTCTGTCCATCTGTCCGTCCATTTGTCTGTCTGTCTGTCTGTCAAGACCCATTATCTTAGCCGGGAAAAATTGGATTTGTTCTTTTGATTGTTCAAAACCAGTAAAAACTTTTTCCAAAATATGTTAGAAGAAGGTAGGTACTATGCTAGAACTCCGAAAGCGGAAGGCAACCGGTTATTTAATTCTGCTCAAGGTCGTATTATTTCAATATCCCTATGGTGGTGGTGGTGGTGGTGGTGGTGGTGGTGGTATCCCTTGGCAGGCGGCTGAGATCATAAAACTCTTTGTGCTGGCAACACTGCTGACTGTTGAATCTGTGATGGATATGATGAATCTCTTGATATAAAATTTGGCACTGGCAGCACAGGTTTCTCATTTTCAAACAGAGGCGGCAATCCTGGTTCAGGCGATGACATTCTAGGGTCTTGAAAAACAATCGAGTCTTCGGGTATAGGTATAGACTAACGTAGACCACAGATATAAGACCAAGATAACTGTCAAAATGCCTTGTAACGTGCATGAATGCTATGTGATGCACTGAGCAAAGAGCTAGTACGTGCATGCATCATATCGTGGGCACCAGTTTGAAAGCTCATACGTGAGTGCATCACATGTGAGGCACTCGGGAAAATAGGGAAATAGGAAAAACGGACCCCAGGAATAATGTTTTTATGCATAAAAAAATATATAGAGACTATATAAAATGTATTTACACAAAAACCAAAATGCACGTGAGGAGTCGATTTTTGGTTTCCAGTTACACAGGGAACGTGTTAATATCATCCTAAATATTACAGGAAAAATAAAACGGTTTTCCTAAATTGCATCGTTTTTTAGAAATTTTCAAAAATCGTACACATACTTATTTGCTCCTACTAAGCTAACGGCTACAGTTTTTGTTGAACTATTCACGTATCTACTTACGAGTTTGTACGGAACCCTCGGTGAGCGAGTCCGACTCGCACTTGACCGGTTTTTTATCGTCATAAAGAAAAATTTAGGTTAATTTCGGAATGCTTAAATAACACTCAAAAAATAAATGTATGGCAACTAACTTAGTTGCCATACATTTATTCTTTATATCAGTAACTAAATTTAGTGCACAAGCCTATTGGTGGTTATGGAGTTTTTTGGGGGTAGTTTATGTCCAGCAGTGGACATCTTTCGTCTGATGGTGAATTTGTGTTTTAAAATAATTAATTTTACAAGCGAAAATTAAAAAATCTCTACAAATCATGCTAATTTTTTGGTGACTGTCATTTTTACTCCCATTGTTCCATCGTGTAAACAAAAATTTCAAAAGGAACGGGATGACTTATTACAAACCAAACTCTTCCTTAGTCAAACACTATTTTATATTAGCATTTAGGTACCCACGTCCTCGCCTCCGTTATACTTATTACTTATCTCAGGGGGACTCCTGGACATTTCTCCAGAAATATGTCTGCGACTCATTCATCTGTCTCCATACATTTAGTATGAAAAAGGGCCTGATGAATGAGGTGACCGCAGACATATTTCTGGAGAAATGCCCTTCTACAGAAATATATCGAGATATAAGGAAATTGTTTGTCTATTTGTATGGGAACCAAGCGTGTAAGATTTTACGGTTGGCGCCTAGAGTGTAATTTAGTGATGGAAAACATAAATTTTCCATTCCATTTGGTGGTATTTGAACAATTAATTATACCATTCAGATTTTTCAAATCTGATAACCCAGTTTTTATAAACTGAAGTTGACGGCGAGCAAAGGTCCTTAGTCCTTCTATTTAACACTCAAGGTATATACACTCTTTCCTTGTACCTTGATATATTTCTGTGAGGACTCCTTATCGGGATAAAAAAAAAGTATGTTTTACAATCCAGGGCTTGCATTACTTCTATGACAAATTTTCATCTCTATTCAGTCAAGTGGTACCGCGTTATTTAGTAATAAACATCCAAACCTCCAAACATCTTCACGTCATTGGCTATTAACTTATCCGTAGTAAAATATTTCGCTTTACGAAGTTCCTTTTCATTCCCACGGGCCTATATCGGAACTGTTCATGTACTTAAAATTGTTGGGAACCGCTGACCTTTGGCCAGCCCAAGGGACCAAGCTACAAAAGTAGTATCAATCAGTACCCCAATTTCATACAGAAAGACCGCATTTGTTACAAGTCGCTATACATCAATGGCGTGGCGTCCAAATAACTCGATTCCTAGCGGCTTGCCTAATATCAGGCACTTGACCACCTTATTCTACAAGCTCTTAAGGAAAATGTACCCCAAATCTGCACCAGCTTGCCCAAAGATAACCTTTACGCCACGCCACTGCTATTCATCGCATGTTCTTTTTATACGTATGGTTTAGAAAAGTTATTATTTCTTCCAAAATACCTAATCCTCCCTATTTATATTACCATGAGTCTCAGAGACTAGCATGTTTTTGAGGCCTTTACAGTCGAGACTCTCGGGCCGTAGAGTCCAGATGCCCACGAACTGGTACGGACGCTGAGCCAAAAGCTCATCCAGACCACTGGGGACCACAGAGCTGGCTCGTTCCTCACTCAACGGATCAGCATAGCGATCCAGAGGGAGAACGCAGTCAGGCCCGACCTGGGGTCAGTAATTAGTTTTAGTCATTAATTTGTAGAGTTTTTTTTTGTTTTTATTTTTCAATGCCCCCCATCCTCTTGGCCATTGATTTTCATACTGTTTCGGTATGATTTTATGCGCAATGAAGTGTTTACATACATTAGGTACATTGTTTAGTGGAAGAGTATCGAGCCAATATAAGCCAACTCATAGAGATAGATACAGTATCATCCTTAATGGCGGTAATCAGGGACAATGGTGGGTCGCAGGCGCATTGCCGTGTAATTAAGCGATGATTTAATATAGTACAGTCGGTCGATATTCCATTATGGAAGCATAGTTAAAGAATTATAAACAGTACCGCGACTTTACATCTCAATCAAAATCAGCGTTTTTTATAGTTGTTCATAAGTTAAAATGTTAGTTTTTTAGTAGCTAAAGCTAGAAGCTAAGATAAATTTATTCATACCAAATAGCACAGTTACATTGACTCGTGTAGTATCCGGTGAGGACCAAACTAGGCTGAGCCTGTGTCTTGGGACTCACAGAGTCGGTAAACATTCTACTCAGGCTAACAGTTACGATATTGGACATGACACTAAACATTTTGAAACCTTATCCTGACGAATAAATTAAATTGAGGGAAACATAGTCCAGTCTAATATGATAAAAGCAGGCAAAGCAGCTCATTTTGCATATTGTTAACCATCATTTACCTAGCATTTAACCGAAGTAAATTTGCCATAAAAAGATTTTCAAGAGCAGTAAGGTTTTCCTTACAGCTATATTGGTAGCTTGAATGGGTTAAATTAAATATGTAAAAAGGTTACCTTAACCCGGAGGGAATCTAGTTTTATGGACGACACACTACTGCAACCTAGGCTTAAACTAAGCTTATAGCTTGTACCGGAATTTCTAGAAAACGATATAAATTCTTGACAGCAAAACTCTAGAAGAAAAATATGCTTGTCGCACAAATATTTTTATGGATCAAGCCAGACGGCCTATCTACGTAAGCAACATTACACCTTGAGATATTATCACCTAACTGCCTCGTAAAGTACTGTGTATAGTTGTATTGTAACGAGCCTATCGTGCCCCGCCAAAGGTCGATCATAATAGACCGCTAATAGCCGAAGGGTAAAGCGGTACGGTCACCAACTACAATATTCATACATTAACCTTAACGCTTTAGGTTAGGAGGGTATGACCGATCTGGCAAAGATCGCAGGAATAACTAACTTTTGGTTCATACAACAATAACAACAACATACAAAAGTTAGTAATTTTTTGGGAACGATCATTTTTGTCGTTTCGCTCTGGAGAGAGTGGTTATGGTCACACTGAGGCGTCCACATCGGTGGTAGAGGCGGACACAGCGCTCCTTACGATCTCCCGCCATCTCTCCCTGTTGGCAAACTGTCTGACACAGTCAGATACGCGGTTTCCTACAGCGGCTTTCTCTTGGCCATTTCAGCGCATAGGTGACCTGCCGTACGCTCTGGTTCCCTCCAATTTTCCCTGCACGACCAACCGCTCTATGGAGTCTCTATCCCGCCTGGAGACAAGGCCAGCACCACATCTCCAGAGCGTCTATCTTCCCTTTTTCCAAATCACGCACTGTCCACGTCCCTATTGCGTAAAGAAAAATGGGGAAAATCAGTGTTTGCACGAATCTGATTTAGGTGGCTTTGATAATGTTGCATGTTTGGGAAAGATCCTACTTATTCTAATAAAACACCAAAGATAGATAGATGATAAGGCGTACTGATAAGGCCATTGCATCACAATGCCCTCGGTTAGCTCCGAATTTATGTTCATTGTATCGCCTTCCATTGCATGAACCAAAAGTTAGCCCTTTCAGTGATCGTTGCCAGATAAGCCATGTCCTCTCGTTTCACAACGGAATATTTTTGCAGACCGTACTCAAAAATCGCATGACTAGAATGCCTAGGAAGCAAGGTTAAGTAACAAAGTGGTTTTCACATAAGTTCGGTCGGCCCAGTTAGGTACACTAATTACAAAGATCGGGTTCCATTCTTGCTAGCGTCATATCATAAGGGTGTATTTTTTCTCAAGTGTGATTGCTTGTTTTTTATGTCTCACATTCTTCTCCTTGTCCTCATTACTGAGGGTCGAGATTCTTCTTTTGCGGTGCCATTGTGTGCCTGGCAGTAGTGTAGATGTCTTCGGTGTGGAGGGCATAATGCAGCTTAGTATCCAGTTATCAGTGAATCTGTCTAGCATAACTGGCCGCGATTTCGTTTCTCGCGCGACAGAACATCACCTGTCACTGTCACACAATATTGAGTGGAGAGTAGTATTTGTCGCACGACAAAGAGTCTCGTGTCGTTGTGCTAGAGGTAAGGTCCGTTATCTCAGGCCTGTCGTCAAACCTGCCAGAGACCCTGGTCTATCGCCAGAAAGGAAGGACAATCTTAAGTAACTCCTGAGTTACTTAAGATTGTCCTGCCTTTCTGGCGATATGCCTGTATGATATTATATTTTTCTCAAACATGCAATGAAATGTTGACATTACGTGCCTAATAATAGGCCACAAAGTACCTCGTTTCTGGTGCGGCTTGACACTTGGCATGTAATGGAATTTCATACTTAGCCTTAGGCGTAGGCCGGCAATGTATTTTTTTTTAATTTCCATTCCACATTTATTTGGGCCACAGCATCACGGCATTCAGCCATTAAAAAAAACAAAAAAACGATGTTTGCTATATTTTGCAGTTTTATTTATTTAAAATTGACATGAACATAACAAATAACACATTATAAACAATTTAAAATTGCAATTTTAACTACACTAATATACATTTAAAATATTTCATCTAAATATTCGCGGTAAAAATGTAAACTGAAACAGCTTTTGGATTCCGAACGTGACTTGACATTTGGATATAATATGTCACGTCCTGATAGAAAGTTTCATAATATATTTAGGTTAAGTGAGGATATTAGTAAGTTTATTTATTTCATTGCATTTTTGAGAAAAGCACTATACATACCTCGGCGGGAAAAGGGATTGCCAGCCTCGTAACTATCTGGCCTCGCTTCGCTCGGCCAGCTATATGTACTCGGCCGGCAACCCCTTACTTCCCGGCCTCTGCAGTAATGTACTATATGTGCATTTGCTCAGAGTGTCCAATAAGAAAATAGGGCAGTGTGTAGATACCTTATTATTTATCATCATCATCGTCATTTCAACCTTGAGACTTCCATTGCTGAACATAGGTCTCCTCAAGACCATCGGTTCTTCGAGCTTTATGCAGTCCCATTGCCACTTTAATATATACCTACTTTTCCTGAACCTTTGGGCTCTAGATACGAATCTACAAACAGTGTCATGCAAGTCTTATACGAACACGCTTAAGGCATGTAAATTGAGGTGCAAACAGGGTGTCTGAAGGGACACTCTCTGGGGACGGCGCTCATTTCATGGAGGTTGTTTATCGAGTGTCTAAGTAGTTTGCTTTGCGGATTTGTTTCAAGGAAATTGCTACTGATACAGTGAATACCACGTTACAGTCGGCCAATGAAAATTTAGATCCTTGACTACTTTCAATTTAATCAACTTTCCTGGATTATATTAGGTTTATGCCATTATTGTTTCTTCCTATTCGCGATTCTGCACAAAATAAATTACTATATGACGTACTATATGGATGACCCCTAACTCGTCAGCCTGCAATGAACTGTTACTCGCCCAATATTACTCGCTTACTCGCCGGCGGTGGGACAACTGTGTTACCCAGTTTCTCTTCTATTTTTATATACTCCAGTCCCATAAAATGCAAGCAACAATGTTCCTTGTTTTAACGAGACGGAAGTTTTGTATAATACAGATAAAATCCGAGTTCTGAAAGAGTTCCGTATAAGTGGACTTTAAAAAAGGTCTTATTTCGAGTGCACTGCTTTGTATTTAAATAAACTTGTTTCAGACCAGTTGAACTGTCTAGTCTAGTTGGTACTGTCACTCCCCTTGCTCTAATATTGTTTTACAGGATAGCGGACGGCACCATACGCTTTTCAATCCAATCCATTGTAGTTCATAAACGGTGGAGGTGTAAGACCAACCAACTAGGATCGACCATAGGACTTTAAATTCTCTTAGCTCAGTAGCTAAGGCTGTGGCTCAGTAGCCACCACTATTGTAAAGTACAAACAGCAACACAGTTAACTATACACTTCAAAAATGGGAAATACTGCAAGAAAGAGAATCACACTTGAAGGCGTCGTGTTATGCATGTGTGCGTGTGTTTATGAGTATAAATTGGCTATTATTCAAAAGAGTTTTGAAACAATAATTTTTCTTTTATGGCTGATCCAACGTCATTATTGATATTAATGCCATATTATTGAATTCATGGAAAATAATGAATGAATAATAAATATAAATTACATTATATTGGTGCATCATATCAAAAATATGAAGCACCAATCAAAGCATTAGCAATATAATTAGTTTATTTCATCCCAACGTTCGTCTGAAAGCTAAATCATAATTTTGACAAATTCACCTGTCTTGTTGAAATAAAACCCTTATTTACAGTATGGAAAAAAAAACTTTGCCCAAACAACTACAATGACAAAGCTCAAAGGCACATTACACATACGCAAACGTTATTTGATTTGAAGTTGACATAATACAAATATATACATATATATCTTTCAATCGTTATCATTTTCTCTCTGCTCTGTCTTTAATGGGCAGTTAAGTGTGTTGCTGTTTGTACAAACAGCAACACACTTAACTGCCCATTAAAGACAGAGCAGAGAGAAAATTATAACGATTGAAAGAGATACATATATTTGTATTATGTCAACTTCAAATCAAATAACGTTTGCGTATGTGTAATATGCCTTTGAGCTTTGTCATTGTAGTTGTTTGGGCAAAGTTTTTTTTTCCATACTGTAAATAAAGGTTTTATTTCAACAAGACAGGTGAATTTGTCAAAATTATGATTTAGGTTTGTGACGCCGCGATGACATCACCGCAGGCGCACACAAGCGCACCGCGTCACCGCGCGGAGCGCCGGCATAGAGCGGACGCATCGCGCAGCGGCCAGCCACCGACTGCGAGCCGGCAGCCCCCACTACCAACATTTACAACCGCGAGCTTAAAAGCAAGCCCCGCGCCATACAACGGTCAGAACGTTCTCCGCCGCTCACGGTGATAGTCGGCTGGGAGCGTTCTCCTCTGGTTACCGCGGCGTGCTCGTATCCGCGATTCGCAGGTTCCAGAGTCTCCCCCTCTTCCCCCTCTCGGAAGTGGGCTTCCCGCAGCGCGCTCGTATTCGCGACTTGCCGGGTACCTACATCCCAGCGGTGGGCAGCCAATCCCTAGGCGGGAGGGCACCAGGCGCGGCGTGCTCGTATTCGCGTTCGCACTGGTCCCGAACGCTTCAGGGCATTGGTTCCCGAGGGATCCGTCCGAACTTCCCCCTCTCGGAAGTGGGCTTCCCGCAGCGCGCTCGTATTCGCGACCTGCCGGGTACCTGCATCCCAGCGGTGGGCAACCGACCCCTAGACGGGAGGCTCTTCCAGCCCGAACGTTTCAGGGAATTGGTTCCTTAGGGACTCGTCTAAGACTCCCGGAGTCTGTACCTGACTCCTAGGCGGGACGACTACCGCAGCGTGCTCGTATTCGCGATTTGCGGGAGTCCAACGCCTAGTACTCAGGAGTAGCCGGGAATAAACCCGTATAACCGTCCCCTCAGGACATCCGCCAACAAATTAGGGCACAGCTCAATTGTTAGAGCACCTAGAGTCAATAGAATAAGGTTTCGTTATTAATAAAGGGCGTAAAAGACCCGCAATTATATAGTCAATCTACTGTTTGTATTCCGCTCCTTAGTTAAGTCCCTCCTATCCCTGAGCTAGTCTGGAAACCCTCGAGAGTCCCGTCTGGACTGAGGGATATGTATGGAGAGGCTGCCTAGGCGACCTAACCCACTCCATCACATTTGGCGCCCAACTCAAAAACCCATTAAAATAGGTTTCTAGCTCAGGAGGGACTAAGGAACTTAGAAATTTGTGCATATAACAAATATACCGGCATATTAAGACGCGCCGCGTCCCGCCCGCCCGATTGATTTATTTTAAACTTGGCAAATAAACTGTGCTATTTTTAATGTGCTAATAAAAATATTCCTTACAGCTTGCGAGTACAAGGTAAGATAGGGACCCGACGCGACGCGATTCTAAGTGCGTTTCCGTAGTGTGTTATAATAAAATAAAACCGTAAAAATATCCGTTAAAACTATAAAAATATAAAACCGCGTAAAATCACCGATACCTATGCCTACGACCTGGATATACCAGCTAAAGAAGCCGGAACTGATCGAGGAAGCCACGCAGCGAGAATTGCCAACAGAAGGCTTAACCGTCGAGCAACTTCGAAAGAACCTGGTAGAAGCATTAAAAGAAGAGGAACAATTCGAGACACCGGGAAAAATACGTCCAGGCACGATGGCAGAAACCGAACAAGATAAAAAGGCAAGCACCATAACCCGGCTCATAAAAGAATGGAACCTAGCGTTCGGAACTAATGACAACCCGGTAGAGTTCATGGAAAGACTGGAAGAGTTAATCGACGCGAGCAACATCGACAAAAAGGACATACTGCCAGCACTCCCGCGAATCCTGCAAGGTAGAGCACTACTTTGGTACAGGAATAACGCCGAGTCCTGGAGTACCTGGAGCGAGTTCGTGGATCTCTTCAAGCTTTATTATTTCCCGGCTAATTACGAAGAAGACCTTATGGTAAAAATAGCGGCACGAAAGCAAAAGTTTCGAGAGAGGTTCACGGACTACGCGACCGACCTGCAAACGTTGATGCGACGGTACGGAAAGTTGTCAGAAACAGAGCGCGTGCATCGCATACATGAAAATATGCTGAAAAATTATAAGCTATACATTAAGAAACAAGATTACAGCAACCTCGCCGAATTACTTAGACTCGCCGCCGAATATGAAAATATTATAACAGCGCACGAGAACGATACAAATCGACCATACGCGTACCACCAGACGCTACCGCAACCCAGTTATAGAGACAACAACACACCGGTATCCAGGTTCATCCCACAGGCGACGACGAAGCCCGGACCTAGCGGAATAAACGACAGGAACCTAGAGCGTCGCAACAGGAACGATGGGAACGGAACGAACGTCATTCACTCAAGATACGACTCTAAGACGTGTTGCTGGTCATGTGGCAAACCGGGACACGACTCCAGGGAATGCCGGGGAAAGCGCCAGATTTTTTGCAGTCAGTGCGGGAAGACAGGAACATTAAGCAAGAATTGTTGTAAAGGGAACCGTTGGGGTAAAAAGGAGAACGTAGGGTCGACAAACGATCAAGCTCGAGAGGACAACCGGCTCTACACCGACGTATGTTTTATGGGGGTAAAATATCCCTGCTTAATCGATACAGGTTCAACAAACACATACATTAATAATGAAGTATATAGAAGTTGCATGCAGCGAGCCGCCGTAGAAAAAGTAAACCCGAGAGGTATCATACTAGCAGACGGAACAAAAACACAAATAAATAAAAGCGTACTCGTGGACATAGAGATAAAGAATGCCCATTTAAAACACTGGGTACGCGTACTGCCGACAGCCACATACACGATTATCGGCATGGACATACTGAGGAGAGCAGGAATGAGCATAATATGGGCAGGCGATCCAACACAGGAGTCCATGGAAAGCACGAGCGAAGCAGAGGCGAACGTCGAAGCAGAGTACGCGCAACCGCAGAGCACCGCACACAGCAATAGCACACTAACCAAAAAACAATCCGAAAAATTACAAGAAGTATTACGAGAACAATTCGACCTCTGTGAAAATAGCCCGAAAGGCAATACATGGGTGGAACATAAAATAAAATTGAAACATAACGAACCCGTTAAACAAAGATATTACCCAAGAAACCCTAAATTGCAGCAAATAATAGATACGCAAGTAAAAGAAATGCAAGAGCAAGGAATAATTGAAAAGTCACATAGTCCGTACAGCTCACCGATCGTACTAGTAAAAAAACCGAATGGCGAGTACCGGTTCTGTGTAGACTACAGGAAAATAAATGAAATATCAGAAAAAGATGCGTATCCGTTACCGCAGATAGACGACACCCTAGAAAAATTAAGGCAGGCGCAGTTCTTTTCGAAGTTCGACTTGAAAAATGGGTACTGGAACGTCACCTTACAAAAAGAGAGCAGGCCGATAACAGCTTTCACCGTGCCCGGCAGGGGCCTCTACCAGTGGTGCGTAATGCCGTTTGGGCTACACTCCAGCGGAGCCACATTTCAGAGACTCCTGGACAGGGTTATCGGACCAGAACTCGAGCCACACGCATACGTATACCTTGACGACATCATAGTGTGCAGCACGACGTTTGAAGAACACTTAAAGCACCTAAAAGAAATCTTTCAACGCATACGAGAGGCGGGCCTACGAATAAACAAGGAAAAATGCGAGTTTGCGCAAGCAGAGGTAGAGTACCTAGGACATACAGTCACCAGAGAAGGAATAAAAATGAACGAGGCAAAAATAAGAGCAATAACGCAACTCAAACCGCCCGAAAACGTAAAAGGCGTACGCACTTTCATCGGCATGACGTCATGGTACAGGAAATTTATTCCCAAGTACGCAGAGGTAACTGCACCATTAGTGAAACTGCTAAAAAAAGACGAGAAATTCGCATGGGGACCGAGACAAACGGCAGCGTTTGAAACCATAAAAAAGGTACTTACAACCGACCCCGTGTTAACCAGAGCCGACTTTTCAAAGCAGTTTACATTACAAACCGACGCCAGCGACGTGGGCCTCGGAGCAGTCCTGACGCAAGAAACCGACGGAACCCCTAGAGTAGTAATGTATGCCAGTAGAACCCTAACACCGCCGGAACAACGTTATTCCGTATCGGAGCGAGAATGTCTTGCAATAATATGGGGAATACGCAAAATGAGAGCATTCCTCGAAGGATACCATTTTACAGTCATTACCGACCACCAAGCCTTGAAATACCTGAATACAATGAAGAACCCGTCAGGAAGACTAGCTAGGTGGGCACTGGAACTACAACAATACAGTTTCGATATAGTGTACCGAAGCGGGAAACTAAATCAAGTCGCCGACGAATTATCACGCAATCCCGTGTGTATGGCACAAAACCAGGAATGGTATACACTCAAACTAGAACAGATAAGAGACGGCACAGATACATCGGGGGACTTTTGTATACGAGAAAATAAATTATATAAAACAATACCGAACCCGAGATATAACGGACAGGCGGACCCCGCATCCGAGTGGAAATTATGCATACCGGCCGGAGAAACACAAGAAATAATCCAACGAAACCATGATACACCTAGCGCAGGACATATGGGGACAGCAAAGACAATCAGAAAAATAACCCAGAGATATTACTGGCCGGGAATGAACCGAGAGATAGCTGAGTACATAAAGAAATGCACCGCCTGCCAAAAACATAAGCCACTACAACAGAAAAAAGCAGGATTAATGTACATAAATAACGCGAAAACACCGTGGGAAGTTGTGACAACGGACCTCATCGGACCCTTACCGAGATCATCCAAGGGCTATCAATGGATAATTGTATTTCATGACAGATTCACGAAATGGACCGAGATAGCACCTTTACGAAACGCCTCAGCAAACAGCATAGCAAAAGCGTTCGAACAACTAATCGCATTACGACACGGAAGTCCACAGGAGTTGAGATCCGATAACGGCCGACAGTTCGTATCGAAAACATTTACGGACACCCTTAAGGCATACGGAACCAAGCACCAATTGACACCACCATATTCTCCACATTGTAATCCGACCGAAAGACTGAACCGCACGCTGGAAACCATGATATCAACATTCATAGCCGAGAATCACAAAAGCTGGGATAAATATTTAACAGAGTTCAACTTCGCCATAAACACGTCAGTACAAGAAACTACAAAATACACGCCAGCATTCTTACTCTACGGCAGAGAACTACGGACCCCTAACGACCCCAACGCGTTCCCAACACCACAATTAAAAGAAATTAAAAAACTACAAGAAATATACACGTTCGTACGTCAACACCAAGAAAAAGCATCCAACACACAAAAACGACAATACGATAAAAACAAAAGAGAATGGATACCAAAAATAGGAGACCTAGTACTAAGACGGAACTTCACGTTATCCAGCGCCGAGAAAAATTATTGTGCTAAACTAGCGCCAAAGTACACGGGCCCATATAAAATACAAGAACAAAAGTCACCAGTTATATTCATATTAAGAGACGATATAAAGAAAACATCAATAACAGCACACATAAAAGATTTAAAACCGTACCTAAAATAGAAAAAACCGGATTAGTAATACCGATCGCAAGCTAACACAAACGAAAAGGAACCGTAACGCAGCGCATTAAAGCGCACAGTCCAGTGACGGACGGGAACGGATGACATCACACGGACGCAATATAACATAATCAAGTGATAAATCGGATAATAAGCAGAGTAACCATAGAAGTCAACAAGAACGACAACAACCGAGTAATTCCAACAGGAACAAGGAAGCAAGATAAAAAGTCTTTTGTTTATACTATAAATCGCACAAACCGAAATCAACCTTAAAGCTGAGCAAGAAGGCCCAGTTTAGCTTGCACGGAAAAAAGACATGCAAATGTAAGCGACTCGACCGCCAGCCATAAAATGAATACACGGAGAGCACCCGTGCAGTATTTACGCAGTTAGAAAAATGCAAACGGGTAGAGCACCAAACCAGCGCGCACGGATACCCGAAAACGACCAATAACAAAACATGTTTATTTTTTTTCCGCAAGTCGATGGCAGGAACAATACCAACATAGAGAGGGGTAGAATACACTAACAAATCCACAAAATACCCGAAGAAAATGAAAAATACGTACAGATGAGTATAAAAACCCCATGAAAGTGATATTCCGGGTCAGTCGATTATAAACTGTCACCGCATTATAAATTCATACAAGGGATCCATGCCAAAGGAAACCAACACGCCCGCGCCGAGTGGTAGAGGGAAGAACCAGCCAGATCCTCATACACGCGGACCGGACCATAACACTACGGACCCCGCAGGAACAAAACCCGAACCCGCCAGCACCAGAGGAGCCGCCGAGTCGCCGGACACCCGAACCCCAACGAGCGACAAAGCGAACGCAGCCGGATGACGATGGCACGCAGTCACTCGAAGGGGACGACGACGTAGTGTTCGTCGACGAAGGCGAATATGTCGCATTCGTGGAGGAGGTGCTCGGACCAACCACAACTACACCACAACCCGCACATGACGCGCAGCCCTCGAAGAAGAGGAGGAAGAGACCAAGAGGAGGCCGTAAAAGGAACGGAGGTCAGAGGCGTGGGATGTCCCGACTGCCACGAACGAAACAGAATGTGAAACAAGAATAAAACATAAAAAGAAACGACATTTGTTTTTATTCCGATAACATCCCGCCTGCAGCTAACTCGATCAGTAACCCGTAATAATTAATATAATTAGCACAAAGCACAATAAGTCCAAGTAAGTTAAATATAAATAGTAATCAGTACTAAAAATTAATATAATTAGCACAAAGCACAATAAGTCCAAGTAAGTTAAATATAAATAGTAATCAGTACTAAAAATTAATATAATTAGCACATAGAACAATAAGTTCAAGTAAGTTAAATATAAATAGTAATCAGTACTAGTAAGAAAATATAGATAAGACATAGGTCAAAACAAACTAGGAATTAGATACGCTAGGTAGGAAACCACAGTCCTACGAGGTAGGCACCTTATAAATAGTATCATAACCGGTGATTTTTTCCAGTATGAAAAAATCTCCTGATCCGGGGAGGGCATGTGACGCCGCGATGACATCACCGCAGGCGCACACAAGCGCACCGCGTCACCGCGCGGAGCGCCGGCATAGAGCGGACGCATCGCGCAGCGGCCAGCCACCGACTGCGAGCCGGCAGCCCCCACTACCAACATTTACAACCGCGAGCTTAAAAGCAAGCCCCGCGCCATACAACGGTCAGAACGTTCTCCGCCGCTCACGGTGATAGTCGGCTGGGAGCGTTCTCCTCTGGTTACCGCGGCGTGCTCGTATCCGCGATTCGCAGGTTCCAGAGTCTCCCCCTCTTCCCCCTCTCGGAAGTGGGCTTCCCGCAGCGCGCTCGTATTCGCGACTTGCCGGGTACCTACATCCCAGCGGTGGGCAGCCAATCCCTAGGCGGGAGGGCACCAGGCGCGGCGTGCTCGTATTCGCGTTCGCACTGGTCCCGAACGCTTCAGGGCATTGGTTCCCGAGGGATCCGTCCGAACTTCCCCCTCTCGGAAGTGGGCTTCCCGCAGCGCGCTCGTATTCGCGACCTGCCGGGTACCTGCATCCCAGCGGTGGGCAACCGACCCCTAGACGGGAGGCTCTTCCAGCCCGAACGTTTCAGGGAATTGGTTCCTTAGGGACTCGTCTAAGACTCCCGGAGTCTGTACCTGACTCCTAGGCGGGACGACTACCGCAGCGTGCTCGTATTCGCGATTTGCGGGAGTCCAACGCCTAGTACTCAGGAGTAGCCGGGAATAAACCCGTATAACCGTCCCCTCAGGACATCCGCCAACAAATTAGGGCACAGCTCAATTGTTAGAGCACCTAGAGTCAATAGAATAAGGTTTCGTTATTAATAAAGGGCGTAAAAGACCCGCAATTATATAGTCAATCTACTGTTTGTATTCCGCTCCTTAGTTAAGTCCCTCCTATCCCTGAGCTAGTCTGGAAACCCTCGAGAGTCCCGTCTGGACTGAGGGATATGTATGGAGAGGCTGCCTAGGCGACCTAACCCACTCCATCACAGGTTTCAGACGAACGTTGGGATGAAATAAACTAATTATATTGCTAATGCTTTTATTGGTGCTTCATATTTTTGATATGATGCACCAATATAATGTAATTATATTTATTATTCATTCATTATTTTCCACAGATTCAATAATATGGCATTAATGTCAATAATGACGTTGGATCAGCCATAAAAGAAAAATTATTGTTTCAAAACTCTTTTGAATAATAGCCAATTTATACTCATAAACACACGCACACATGCATAACACGACGCCTTCAAGTGTGATTCTCTTTCTTGCAGTATTTCCCATTTTTGAAGTGTATAGTTAACTGTGTTGCTGTTTGTGCTAACAAATAATATTTTAAACATCCTTCGGGAAGGCAGGGAAACAGTAAATTTTTCCGGCCGTAGCCCGGACGCGGGACGTCCCGGGGGGAGCAGTCTAAACCGGGGCATAACGGGATCGTAAATAAGCGCCATCTAGCGAGAATTATGGGTCGTGGCTTTTTAACATGACCTTTCTTCTATTTTGTTTACGCTGTTTATGCTTGAATTCTTAAAAAAAGATATCTACGACGATTTTACTCCCTTTAGTGATCGGATTTGCTTAATATTATAGTTTTTTTTTTCAAGATTACAATTGCTGAAAACACACGCGTTACTGACATTAATTTTTCAAATTCGGATCTTGGTGGATGTGAGAACCTCTCATGCCAATAAATCTAGACAGTTATGCTATTTTGGCAAACATCTTTGCAGCATGCGGGTTGCTCTATTTTATGGTACTTTAAATATAATTACCGGAAGTGAAGATCAATCATATACAACGTCCGAACAGTCACGATCATTCCATCTAGGGCGGTAAGGAAGGAATTACAAACGAGTGTTTGTTAGAAGCCCGAGGCGAAGTCGAGGGCTTTAATAACACGAGTTTGTAATTTTGCCATTTTAGTTGATTTTATATTTTCAAAATACTGAAATAAACATTTAATTAATGTTACCGAAATATGTGTTTACATGTATTTGCAATAACAGTTCTCTTTAAATAAATCTTTTGGTGATAAAAGTTAAAAAAGTGAGTTGGCGTTTCCTTTGAACATGATAAATAAGAGTGAAACAAAACCAGCGTATTGTAATTTAAAAAAAAATACGCTCTAGGGCGTAATAGGTAATTTACGGCCCGCAAAACCGACGTGTAACAACACCATTTTCGAGCAAGTGTGATGAGAATATAATTAGTCACGTCAAGACAGCACAAAAGGGCTAAATAGGACTCATTCCACCGGTCCGTCACGTACTTGTTATCTCGTCCGACTTCGTAGTTTGGGATTTAGACAAAGAGTATGGACAGACAAAAGAGACGGAAGGGCCATTGCCTTTCATCGTGAAAATGATCGCACGAACGCATTTTGCATCCTTTCGATACAGTGATGTTTTATTCCCTCCTTACACACCACCGGATTCTACCAAGGCGTACGAGAAAATGTCCTTCCACACACAGTAGACAGAGCACAGTTAGAAGTAAACGCGGCTGTCCATAGGACCAGACAGAGAAACCACGCTTCATAAGCTTCATTGGCAAGAACCGCAGTCTTTTAATTTATAATTACCATTTTGGTGCGCAACGCTAATGACTATAGGGAACGTGCACGACGAAGGTGCTGCCAACTGGTGCCGCCAATCTAAATCATATACCCTCTCATGCTGGGGCCACATTGACGAAAACGCCGTTAATAACGTTAATTTATCGCGTTGAAGGACGATTAACGTCAGTGTAGCTAAGACTTACTATATTTGACAGTTACACTTACATATTATCATTGACATTGACAGCTTGATTTGACAGGGGCGATAGTTTCCTTTGTTGTCCGCCCGTGTATCTTTTGTCGTTTAGTGCTGCCACCTATAGTTCGTGCACGTTCCCTATCGGACATGCTAAAACGGAAGCAGGTGGCTAGCTTATATTTTTTCTTTATTTTTGTAGAAATACGATACGACTGAACCAGGTACCTTTCGATATTCATTCATTCTTAGATTTTTTTTTTAATTACTGAATAGTATGTCTTCCATTTCGTCATTCATTTCATACAAATGCAACTTTTTACTCCTAGTAGTTATAACGCAGGTAAACAATTCCTCTTCTACTGTAGCATAGTTGAGAAAGTTAATTAATATTATGGGAAAACTTGGCTACAGCAGATTATAATGCTTAACTAACGTCATTACCTAAGCGCATTTTCATTATATCTATGCCTTAGTTTTATCTATTATACTTCCCTGCCTAGTTGTATTTTTTAACTCCCGACAAAAATCGAGAGGCTTTATAAGTTTGTCGTGTGTATCTGTGTATGGGCTTTATGGGTCTGTCTGTGGCATCGTAGCTCCCAAACGGGTGAATCGATTTTAATTATTTTTTGTTTGAAAGGTGATTTCGTTGAGAGTGAGCAGCGGACCAGCCGGAAACGGAACCCTTAAAAATGAATCCTCAATGGGAAATAATGAAACATAATATTATTCAAGTAGATCCAAATTTACATAATCAGCACGGGGAAAAGCGATGCCGCGGTTTCATCATTTTCTCTATATTTAACCCTTGGTCAATTTCGTAATTTACATTTTAGGGCCGCTTTTGGTTAATTTTTAATTAAGGTTGTATTATAATACGGTTCACGTACTCGTGCTCAAATTTTATAATGTAAGTGGTTTATTTTGGTAATTTGGCTTGTAAAACGAGGGGCGTAAAGAGAAACCAAATCTTTTCTAGTTTTCAATGTTTTATTCTTCTTGACAGCAATTATTTCGACAATCCAAACCATAGGTCAATCGTTTTCGCGCCATCGCGGATCACTCACGTTGTACAAAAGGCGAGATATCCACTCGACACGTTTCGGTTTCAATACTACTCATGATTAATTGAGTGCCGAATGCTCCCGAAACATGTCGAGTGGATGTCTCGTCTTTTGTATAATGTGAGTGATCCGTTTTTAATTTAATAGGTGTTTCTCTGTTAGCGAGTTTGAGATTACTTCTCTGTTACATGCGGCTATTTATTTTAAGATCCTTGCTTTCATTAAACACAGCCACACAGCTGGAGAATTGTTAACCCTTGAATTGAGAGCTCTAGCCAGCAGAAAACAGTGACTGACCTCAGCCGTACATTTCTAAACATAATATTTTATTTCACCTTTCAGAAAAATAAAGCTCTTTGCTCCTTTGTACTCTGTTCAAATGCTTTTAAAATACAAATTATTTATTTAATGCTTTTAGTTCCGTGAAGGCTTGTTTTACAATTTATATTCCACCTAGGACAATTGTAGAATATTGTTCCATAAATTTGTCTGTTTAAATTAAGAAGTACACTTCAAAAATGTAAGTGTTTATCACAGTGATGGCGGAAAGATGGTCCCCGGGTCAACTCCGGCCCGCAGGAGGATCATTCGGCGCACTGGCAGTCCTTCGAAATAAGTTTACTTACTTACTTAATACGCCGGCTCACCGACCCAAACTGGATGTTGACCTCCGACCCCAAGCTGGCTGGCGGGACTGGCTAGTCCTCCCTGCTCTGTGCAGCTTGTCGCCAGTCGAAATCGGCCTCGAAGCTGGCACAGATCTTTTTGGACTTCGTCGATCCAACGATATAGGACGCCCCACCGGACGTCGCTCACTAGGGCGTCCCAGATGCTTTTTTTGGTGGCTATATCCTCTCCCATTCTCTCCACATGGCCGAGCCAATGAATTGCCGCAGATTTACTCTTACCTATGATATTTGGCTTGGACACCAGCACCTTAATTTCCGCGAAAATCTTTCGAAATAAGTATGGCGGTAGTAGGTAATTGTTTCTATAACTCTGGCCCTCCTCTAAAATTTAATAAGTTTTCTGACCCGCCATGAAGAAAGTTTGCCTACCACTGGACTTTGGCAGGTTATCGTAATTCTGAAATTGGTCGCGTTAACTGATGACGATCCACAAGCGATCCAATACGAACAAGTTAAGTAAAACCACGGAAGAAAGAGACTTGTTTTTTCTTCCGTGAGTAAATAATAATAATATAACGTTTATTTCCAGATGTCACAGATCCATAGTTTGTTAGTACACACTTAAAACGACTATTACTTAAATTACTGAATATTCTTACTGAATTGATCGCGCTTCAGGTAAATGAAAAATAAAACCCTGCGGTCATTTTCATTCAAATCACTACTTGAACTGTGTTTTGATTTTATACAGTATTTATATTGGTGTCTTAATAACCTCTTAAAATAAATGAAACATTTTCAATAGTATCCTCTCATACACTGGAAAAAATAACTGTTAAAACACTAATCTAAACAAACGGTTATCTATTTATTCCTTATTTCCCAAAATAGAGCACGACTACGATAGCTTTGTAGAACGGAACATAGCAACAACTCCGTTTAAAAGTCAAATTTCTATGAAAATGTGACTGTTAAAGGCCGAGCCACACCGGCTGCGTATGCACGCACTGTACGTTGCAGCTCCTTGACTTTGAGCGTGACTAGCCGCCATTTTGAAAAACATTCATACTATACAACGCCTACGCCACGCGCACGCAGACGTGTACGCAGCCGGTGTGGCTCGGCCTTAAATGGAGGTGTTGCCATGTTCTGTTCTGCAGTTATCGTAATCGCACTCTAGTTTTGGATTAAAGACGGTTTTCCACCGGCAGGGCGAGACAGGACGAGGATTGAATTGAAATTTGTACGAAGTTTTCAATCTTCTCCTCGCGCATCGCCGCTCCCGCATCGCGCAACTTGATACAAATTTCAATTCAATCCTCGTCTCGTCTCGTCTCGCCCGGCCGGTGGAAGACCACCTTAAACAGTCGTTGGTTTACCAACATATTTAGTACCTACGGATTTTTCTTTATCACGGAAACGTAAACCTAAGTAATATTTCAGTAGGTAATTGATGAAGTTAATATACTCGTCACAACTTCATTATTACGAAGCTGATGAATGAATTTGTTGCGAAGTTTTATCTTCATAACAATTTATAATATCCGAAGTTTCCTAACTTTTCTGCAAACAACGATGAGACGTGGATTAAAACTATAAGTACTTGTTTCGACCAAGTTTCAGGGCACGACATAGTATGAAATATTTCATGCCCGCTATTATGTATTTTATCCTGCTAGGTATACTATTGTAGTTAAGTAATAGTTTAAATCGATCCAATCAGATTTTACTCTAATTATAATCCTCAAAGTAGAATGAACTTACAATGAATTTGTGTAAATGAGTAATGAATACGAAAATCAAAACTTAAATTTCGTACGTAAAACTCGGGTTAACTTTTTCAATAAATCTTTCAGTGAAAAGTTGTATTCAGGACTACAGAATAAAGCGCTGAAATTCATTGCCATACCCTCTTATTTTAGAATTAAAGTTGGTACCTGAAAGGCTATTGGACTATTCTGATATAGTTATAATTCACTAGTATGTTTATATCCTCTAAAAAGTTCGTAATTATTACGGAATTTTGAACAAAAAATGAAGTATATTTATTCGCGCCTAATAGCTGGGGTTCTTATGCGATCCGTTGTATAGGACCCTTGCACTTTTTGACTATTCGCTGACACTTGGCACAGATGATCCCTAGGTCAGTCTGAGCTGATTCAGATCGGTAGCCATCGGTAGTCAGTAGCCACGCTGCTGGTAGGGGGGTGAGGGGGGGGGGGGGGGACCCACGCCGCGGCTCGGCGCCGGACTCATACTTCTCCAAGTCCACACATCATAGGGGCATGTGATATATCATTTTTGGGTAACTCAAGAATGAAGAATTTATTTTTGGAATTCAAATAATGCACTCCTATACAATAAATAGAAATAAAATAGATTTTTTTTATATTTTTCTCTTCTTTTGTCAAACTACAAATTATATCTTAAAAATAAAAATACAGTGTCAAAGCTGCATTAATCACGTTTTTAAAATATATAGTTTATCATGTAAGTATAAATACGGGAAATAAAAAAAATAATAAAATAATATGTGTAATTTATATTGTACTTGTATTATGAAATAAAAAATCTAATCTAAAAATAATCTTTAGCGTGGGTAATGCGTACTTCGTCCGTGATGAAGTATTTATGTAATATTTTTGATGTGCGAAAGTATGTATTCAAATTATTTTATTATTATAGCGTTTTACATACGCGATACGTATTCAAGGTCGAGGCACAGACAGTGCAAACGGTACTTCAACATTCTTACGCATTTTTAAAACTTTGCTTGTAGTTCGTTCGTTCACTGCGCGCACTCATACAAGCGCGCGATGTACCTTTGAAGAAAAATTACTGCTAGTATACTATGCTTAAGCGCTCCGTGAAATATCGCAAGTGGGTGATGGTAATGGCAACCCTACTGGCAGGATTTTAATCCCCGACTAGGACTTCTAATACCGGTTTTATTTATATGGACAATACCGAGATCCCGGGTTTGTCGATACTGAAAAACCAGTAGGTAATGAAAGCTCTATTCCCCACTGTGTCCTAATATAACTAAGTAAGGACAGATAACAAAAACCTGAGAACAGATTTTCTTATGGAGCAGATATTTTGTAAAGACAAGGCAAATTCATTCATTTCGAGTCAAACAAAACTTCTGCTTCTTGGCATTAAAAAAGAACAGAATTTTAGATATCACAAAATAAATACTAATTCTTATTCCGTAAAAAGCAAGCAAAAAAATTTAATCAAAGACAAGAGAGCTGAGAAAGTAAATTTATTAAATAACTTATTTCACGTGAAATTCTACTTTTCTTGAAACTTTTCTTTTTCTTAAAACCAAAGGTTGCTCGAATTCCTAATTTTCGCTTTCGAATAGCAGTTGATCGAAAAGTTGGCGTCGTTGAATTACAAAATATACGGTCTCTTACTTCGGGTTCTAAAAGCCAATTATTGGCGTATCCACACAATATGTACCTACCGTGAATTTATTTATCAATGTCTATTTTTATGCATTAGGTTTCATTAAAGTAACGTCTATCAAAATGAGTAACATTATCATTAGCCTATAAACGTCCCACTCGTGCAAAATTAATTAAAAAGACTCGAATGATATCCCTACCAGAGTTCTGTATCTACAACTCACAAAGAAAATGTAACTATAAATACTTTAAATGTAAAAAACACAATTTCATAAACAATGTAGATATCCAGCCTCTTCAACTAAAAACCTTTGTTTTAGGATACGCGGCTCATACACAAAATGTAGCTGTGTAAAATTCCCAATTTTTTAACGCAGTACTTCCCGCGGAGAAAGTTCGAGGTTTGCATACGGCTTACCTACTTTACTAAAATCTAGGCCAACTTAGTTTGAGAGCTGTAGGTTTTGCAGGCCTTTTGGACTCTAGAACTTTCTGTAGTTGTGCCTAAGTGTGGTTAACGAAGTACAATCTGTACAGCACGCAACAGTAATAACAAAACTAAATGCCCCGTGAATTTTTAAATTATAGTATGTTTTTCGTGAATTATCTACTGTCGTAGATGGAAGGTTTTACAGAAATGGTTTTTTGGAGTATTCCATGAAAACATCTACTTTTGTCGCTTACGTAACGCTATGGTAGTTACCCTAATAAAACTTATTAGCTGCTAAGAAACACTACTAATCTTAAAGCCAAGTTATGATATTACCATAGTGGATATTCAGCTTCCTAATTTTACATGTCAAAAGTATTAAAAAGGTAGTGTTGCCTACGTAGCTTTTATACAACGTAGGTTACTAGATAGTACATATCCATGGACGATTATATTATAAATTTTATCCCGACTGAAATAAGAGTGTTACAGGGCTTTTCCACACCCACATTCAGGCAACCTTCTAGTAATTTCCTAAAATATTTGACATATTGTACGTGGGTGTACTGAGGTCTGAATGAATAAGTAAAGATTTTGAATCGTCAACTATACACGGTGGAATTTAATCGGTAATGAGGAGTAGACAAATATTAATATCTAGCTAAAATCAAACTTAATAGGCGAGGTCTCACACAAATACCTCACTGTTTAATTAATTAAAGGTTAAAACATAATTTAAACTAATAACCACTGGATACATGGTCACCTACATTAATTATTGAAGTAAAATCACATGATCACGATACGTCAAGTGCCATCGCTTTCGCGGAAAATTTGACAGATCTTAAGTAAATAAACTATTCTACGAGTATGAGTAGTTAGGGCGTGATAGATAACGAATTAAAATTGATAACATGGCCGAAAATGAAAAGAATGCAATTCCGACGATTTAAGTAGCCGCCACACGAAGGACTGACTCACATGAAACCTTCTCGCTGCTTGCCTATTGCTACTACGAGGATCCCGAGCAAAGCATCTTAAAATGCGTCGATCCAGATCGTCAGGATGACGTCGAGGCCGGCCGGGTGCTTGAGCGTGGTTTGGCACTGTGAACTGTCCGAAGTCACGGAGGTTTTAGTTCATGCGGTTTATCAAACTGTGCGTGAGAATTGGTACGTTTGGATGAATTTCGTGGAATAATTCTTGAGTTCATCTTGAGCTGTTTGGTTTGTATTGATAAACGTACCTACAATATTGTAACGCTCGATATTTTGAGCACAAATATGGTCGAGGCATGTTTTTTAAATTAATAATTTACCTTTCTCATTCAATATTTGCGACTTCTATGACTTTGTTTGTACATACATGACAGTGACAAGTTATTACTCATAAATTATCATTGCCATTCATTTTTTAAATAGGTTGTAATCTCACACATACAGATTAGTAGGGTGACAAGGAATTTAGGATAAAACTGATTTCGAAATAAAAATTATCACAGAAAAAAAATTGTTTAGATGTAACTAATTACGATATCAACGTGACCGCCATCAATTACTGAGTTAGAAAAATTGGTACCTGATCACCCATTAGATAACATCGTGTATAGGCGAAGAACACACTGAAATCGCCAGTCGCCGCGACGGGGGAGTCGCGGCGTGACCGCGATTTTTCTATACAAACCGATGATTCTACATACAAAGTTGAAAATCGCTGAGTCGCATGTCGCCGCGATTCGCGTTGCAGTGTGAGATCCGCCATAATCGTCAACTTTATCCGTTTAAGTTGTTTTATTACTATGAGTGATAATCGCGGAAACCGAAGATTTTTTTTTTTATTGTAGAAACTGACAAAATCGCAACCCATACACGGGCGTAGCGATTGTCTTGTCGGACCGGGTGGTCGGCCGTGGCGTTCCCTGGGGTCGAACCAGATCGCTAGCCGGACCACCCTGAGTTTGGTCGGACTGGGTGGGTGCCGGGGGTGCCTGGGGTCGAACCAGGTCACCTTGTCCCGGTCCATCTCGATAGAATCGGGATAGGTGGGGGCCTGAACGCCTGAAGTCGAACCAGGTCGTTTGGCCAGGGCCACCCTGGCTCACTCTGAGCAATCAGCGCATGGTAGGGTGGCCCTCCCTGACTTTGCGCTGATTGCTCAGAGTGAGCAGCAGACCAGCGGGAAGGATGACTCGGGTCATCCTGTCCTTATGTGAACTTGTGTATCGAACTAATGGGATGTGTATCGAACTAATAGGAAGCAATTACACAAAAATAACAAATATTTTATAGATTCTGCGAAGACAAGTTGTTCTCGCGATCTACGAATTGGCCTTAGCCGGGACAATGCCATCTAGCGTCGTACTCTAGAACTAAATTGATTTAGGACATATTATTTTCTCGAATCTGAAACGTATTCACCGCCGAGAAAGTTCATACTGTCTGTGCTATCAGAAAATCAGTCGTGTCATGTCTTTTATGTCAGGAGTGTTCGCCGCTTTGTGAGCAACGTTACTCGGCATGAATCACATGAATGTGATGCTTTTCAAATATTTGAAAGGTTCATTTTACAGTCGTGTGTGAAGACGGCTTCAAGACAACAAGGTTTTCTTTATGTAAAATATTAAGAGGAAACAGTAAGGTCGAGGGAATTGAAAATTAGGTATTTGTAAAATGTGTCGCTATCCCGCACTGCCCGCCTCTCACCTGCAGAGCGCGATAGAGACAACTGCAGCTTGGACCGAAAATACCTTTTAAAATTTCATGAAAACAACGTTTCGTAGTCCCCTGATTTCTTCCCCAAAACTTAACCTATTTAACTAATTTTTTCATTAACCATTATAGAAAGGCTTTGGCCGTGTTTCTATGTTTTCGTTTTTTTTAATAATCTAGTCAAATTTGTTTTCTGGATGTGTGAACACAGCGGAAAATCTGGCATTTTTTTTTTAGGTTTTTGAAGGTTAATATCTCTTTTGAGAATCAATTTGTCGTAAAAAGGAAAACATAGAAACATATCAATAGTAGCCATAGATTTTTGGACAAAAAATGATTGCTCTACTGGCATTATCCAGGGAGGAAACAGGGGACTACGTTTGTATGGAAAAACTGCCCTCCTGTTTCCTCTTAAAAGTCACAGTAAGTTATAGACAATAATATTAGTGTGCTCGATAAGGTTTCAACAAAACATAAAATAGAACAACTTAAACGGATCAAATCACATATTACTACATTTTTTAAGTCCCGACGTTTCGTAACCCTTTTCAGTTCAATTTACAAATGAAGTTATAATAAAAATAGGAATAGCGTTCGTGGTCGCGGGTAGACTCAGAAAAACATACATTTTCCGTGTTAAAATTACGTTTGTCCAAACCTACTCACTTTTTCAAAAATACAAATTAAAAATTAGTGTTGCCAAATGGGCCTAATGTGCAGAGACGTTCACATACATGCCAGAAGGGCTTAATAATCTAACCTTAGTTAGAAAATTAGCGGCACTTGCCTTATGCAAAAAGATCATAAAATTAAATTAAATAATCATTTATTTCGGAAGTACATCCATATCATATTAGTAACAATACTTAATCCTTATAATCTATGTTAGTAGTAACAAGGGCACAAACAACAAAACAACATAACCGAAGAAATAAACTTTAAGTTAGTTTTTTTCCCAGTCTTATAATCCCACTTCTGGGCAAAGTCCCCCCCCCCCCCCCTTTATCCCACTACTTGTCCTAGCTCACTCCTGGCACTTGGCTTGAAAATGCATCCAGGTTATTATGTAACTCAATAGGTTACTAGCAAGGACCTTAAAACGGCCCACTGCAAATGCTTCAGTTATCTGTTGGCGAGGCTCCGTCCGGCTATTTATTTTAAGGTCCTTGCTTACAAGCTATTATTTTTATACGGCATTCTACATAGTATCGCCTGACTCAATCAATTACTTACCAAGTAATATTTGTAAGTAGACTTTGATGTATCATGAAAAGAAAAACTCATAAAGTTTACGTCTTTATATCGACACGAGATCCTGCCAAAGAAATGTTTATAATTTGTTTTCGATGTTTCAGTTCGATTTTAAGCCATTATGTATAAAAATAAATGGTTTTTGGGTTCTAAGGACAGGTTAAATAGGAAAATAATCATATAAATTCATTATACACTGTATAAACTCATAATTTTAACAACTTTAGTTTACAAATTAATATTGTCTTCGGTTTCCGCGATTGTACTCGCTGTAATCTTGTAATAAACTTGTAATACAACTTTAACAGATTAAATCGCGTGTATTACTTACTTTTTACGTCCTGATGTTTCGTAATCTTTTTCAGCGTTTGTGGTCGCGGATAGACACAAATTTACAAATGAAGTTATAACAAAAATAGGAAAATATTCCTAGCATACGAGTACCATGATACCGTTTTACAAAGCTTAAAGTAAGGAGATTTCCTTCGTTAAAATGATTTTAAAGGCAACGCAGTCATCTTTGAAGAATCTGCTCGATACCCACTTAGAAAGAATATTACTTTATCAAACACAACTTTTTATCAGAATCCTGCTGAGTTTCGAGAGCTCCTGACTAACTAAATACGGAAACAAAGGAAAGATAATGATCTGTTGTTGGCAGTGGTTTTGTTTTGAGTCTTTTTTGATATTCACTCATACTAGTGGCTCCAAGGACCTTAAAGTAAATAGACTGAAGCACCTCTAGTGAGCCGGTCGCTTAACGCTGGTCAGGTCAATGCGTGCGTGCTACTAGTAGGCTACTACGCTTGTTGACGTGTGCGTGCAGCTCGTAAGTATAAAGCGACCGGCCCACTAGAGGTGCTTCAGTTATTTGCTAGCGAGGCCACGTTCGTCTATTTATTTTAAGGTCCTTGAGTGCTCTATGACCTGTTAGAGTGTAGACCGTGCCCGTTGCGAGTCTCCAAAAATGTCCAAGAACTGAAACGACAAAAATCTATATAATTATCGAACCTACTCACAAAATTTACCTTTTGTTAATATTTTTAGGCTTGTTCTGTTTTGTTACGTTTTTTTTTTAATTTTAAGCATTGAAAAAGTGTGTACCGTAAGGTCGGGGTACTTTAGCCCTGGGGGGGTGGGCAAAGTTACCCTACATTTGGCCAAAGTACCCCGACCTTACGGTAACTAAAATAAAAAAAATAACTCCACGCTAACAATCCTTAATTGGGCACAAGGAAAAACTGGTTTAAGTAGTTTTACTGTAATATTTAACTAAAAAGTCTGTATGTACCTTTTGGGGCCTACATAGCACTGGGGTATCTTTAGTTCTGGTTATGGTAATCCGGTAATAAACCGACGTATTCCCGGGCGTCTCGCATAATCTTATTATTCGAGGTAACTTCGATGGTGTTTATTAATTTTATGTGAAAGTTAACAAGCTGAATTAACAGAGCGGCTGGCCGTGGTTACCGCTAGATGGCGGTTAATCTTTTCCACAAGTTGAGTTTAGAGCTAGATCGCAGCTGTCGATATATTTTCTGCTATGTAGCAAAGTATAAAGACGAACACGTAGTCAAACTTCGGCCGTTTAGGAGCGCGCAACACGTATTCACACAGACGCGCGATAGCATATCTGTGTGAGTGCGATCCATACTCGGGTTTTCTTACGCATTCTTATTTCTTTGCTTGTAGTGCGTTCGTACACGGCGCGCACACATTCAATCGCGCGATGTGCCTTTTGTGGGAAGAAAAAATACTGCTTTTATACTGTGTATGTACGAGTAGATTGTAGAATACTTATTGCTAATGCTACATAATAAATGAAAAGGAGGACCGGACAAAATGGTCCCAAGAACCAATAGCGATGTGACATATATCATTAGAAAGGTGTTTCAATATACTACAATAGTTACTATGGGAGCTCATTTCAAATCACTGTGTGAAAAAAGTTATGGCGATATAAAAAACTTATTTTCATAAACGATTTTAAGCAATAAAAATGAATTATTTCGTATTCCTTGACGTTACAGTCCACCTGTCAGGCCTCCCCGGCCCCTCAGGCTCCCCCGGCCCCTACGGCCCCCCAGGCTGCCGATAGCAGGGCACCGAAGGCCCCTAAGGCTCCCCCAGCACCGTTGACGGGACTTGAGCTGGAGGCCAGCAAGGCGAAAGCCCGAAAGGCCCGCCTTTATTGCTTAAAATCGTCTATGAAAATAAGTTTTTTTTTATATTGCCATAACTTTTTTCACACAGTGATTTGAAATGAGCTCTCATAGTAACTATTGTAGTATATTGAAACACCTTTCTAATGATATATGTCACGTCGCTATTGGTTCTTGGACCAGCCTCGATACATTTTTGCTGGTCCTCCTTTGTCAACATTAACAGACACTCAATGCGTAGGTAATCTGAAGAAAGGAGACTGGAATTTTACACTGTAGTTTTCTAATTGTGTACATTTTTGAAAAAGATTAACAGGGTAAAATAAGACGAAAGTCTACGTGGAAAATTCATTGGGTAGGTAGGTATATAGCGTTCACGATATTCTCATAGTGAAAAAATAGTATTTGATACTACCTAAAAGCTACATATTTTATTTTGTGTTCTTTATTAACAAACCCTGTACTTATATAAGTAACTGATGGTTCCTTACTCACAACAGATAATTCACAACTTAATTAGCTACAACAAAATCTAACACTACCTACTCCACGATAACATATTTAGGCGCACGTGACCAGGACACTCCCCTAATAATACTTTAATGAGAAACAACAGGCTTTAACCACAATCTCCTACCCAGATACATTAATTTCACAAACATCTCAGTTTGCCCCGCCATACATTGCGCTTTCAGAGGCATTCTTTCAGTATAACCGTAGTGCAAATGGTTTAATGTATAGCGAATGAGGAGATTGGTCGTAGTATAAGGATTCGAATAAGATATGATGATAGCGGGAGCAATTAAGCGCCGTAGCTCTTGTTTTAGTATTTCATTATCTAATGAAATATACAGATGCAGATGGGCGATTCCGCTAGAGACGAACCTTGACATCAATTTTCAAGTCCCAAAATTTATTACTTTTTTTGATACCATCGTGTAGGGTCAGGTTTTACATTAATTGTTATGGACTTAACTTCATATTCAGGATGTTAAAGCGCTTGAAAACCTTAGCATTCTAAGATTTAGGACCAACTGCGAATCATACGATGTTGCACCCGCGATCGTTTTAGCAGTGAATAATTTATTGATAGTTTCAGTTTTTAATACTTTTTTTATGTTTATATTGTTGATTGTTTATTATCTTTCAATATAAATAGGCAAAACATTTTAAATATTTGTCAATTAAAAGATATTTCTGTTTTTATACTGTGATCCGGAGAGGTGGGCCGATTTGGTTGCACCCGCGATAGCACTTTAACCCTCTCTAGTGGCTATTTAAACATTTATTTTAAATTCTTATACACAAATCTGTAAAAAAGAGGTTAAAATGTAATCCTTAAAACAATATTTTTATAATAAATGTTTTTCGTTTTATTAGGAGGAGGCCTTGAATGAGTCAAAATGTTGCACCCGCGATAATGGAATCGCCCAGATACAGTTACAGAATATGACCCTTAATTATATGTGTGCTGGGATTCCTTTGTAACCCATACAGTTACAAGTCATACTGTATAGTTAGTCATAATTATCGGACATCATACAGTATTTGTATTTCTAAAACGGTAATATTTTCAAGATATTTTAAAACGCTAGCGTAGCGTATACATTAGGTTAGGTTTGTTTAATAACAATTCTGAAAACTTAACGGTTTATGCCTTTCGATAATTATAAAAATCAATCCATTAAAACTTATAAAAAGTATGGCTGATAATATAGACCCCTGTGTATTATGTAGGGTATATTTGTTCATATGTATGTTTGGCAATCTCAAATGAAGACCAGGAACTGGAAAGCGCAGCGTCACTTGGGGCTGCCTAAAAGATGGTCTGACGACCTGGATAAGATAACCAAAAGTCGATGACAAAAATCGTGTGGTTCGTTTTGGAAGTCTTTATTTTGCGTCAGCAGAGGACATGTCTAGGTTCAAATGATGATGATCATATATTTTGCAAAAAACAGTTTGATTTTCGGACGTCAGTACTCAATTGCAATTAAAATATGTACCTGGTACTAATTGTTGTTACAACAATTTAGTCGGTATTAGTACAATACTCTAAAGTAAAATCCACAGACCTACGGACTAAATTGACAAGTAAGTATGAACAAATGTTGCCACAGTTTGGCTAGTGTCGTTCTCATCGATATTAAAATTATTGTTACATCGTAGATCCACCCAGACGGGACAATCAAATTGGCAATTTGATCGGCTAATCTATATATACCAACTTTTTCCAGTGATTTCGACAGATCAAAAGGTCTGTAGACCCCTAATTAGAGATAAAAATTTAATGTCAAACCAGCAATAATGTACATGAAAATTAATATTTATGATAGTTTATTGAATACATACATTCAATTAAATGAATTAATAAAATTATTGTTCTTTATTTTCAAATTCCCAACAATGTGGTCCATCTTTTTAACAAAAAAAGCGGGTATCTTCAGAAATAGTTGACCATTGTTTACAAACTACTTTTATGTATCTAACGCTATACGTTGTCTTTGCTGTTACGAGTGTTTATTGAAATTGTTACGTGTTATTATGGATTCGCAAGATTCGGAACCAGAGCCATGTTCATCAAAATGTTCGCCTCCAACAAAAAAGAGAAAAAATGTATTAGTGAAACTGAAAAAGAGATGATTCATGGAGTTTTGGTCTTCCATATTTATAATAACGAACAAGATATCCCAGAGGACATTCATGTCAATTTGTACCTCTTATTTGAAACTAATACTTATTTTTGATTTAAACTAGTCTGTTATTTGTACTTTACAACTTGTCGATATATTGTTATCGACATATACCCTTCACTATTTTTATTTTCCTGTTCCTGGTATGATTTTACGTGTCAGTCATTTGTCAATTTAGTCCGTAGGTCTGTGGATTTTACTTTTATTTCCCTTCTACGGCATACGTTTCGTCTGTTTTGAGCTCTTTGTGCGTGAGTATGTGTCTGTTTTCTATGTTGGTATTGGTATTAACCTATTAATTGCCGACGCTCCAAATTTCTACACTCCCCGGAGTACCGCCGCCTTACAAGCGATGACACGAATTCGCGTCTTCGGCAATGAATGGTTTAAAGAAATACTACATTTTCAGTACAAGTAACAAGCAAATGACAATTTTAGCTAAAAAAATTAGCTTCACATTTTATATTTATAAATCTTAACTGCTAAATAATTTTAAAAGATTTTTTTGAATTCAGCTGTTCAATAGTAATTGCAGAAAATGATGATTACATGAAAATGTTTTTCAAAATCATGATATGAATTAATAAGATCAGGTGGCTCACTCCGCGATTTCACAGCGAGAGAGGCGGTCGGACCCGGTGCGTTCCGTCCGGTGGTCGGACCCGAACGTCAGTTTTGTTAGAAAGTTCTGTACGTAGTAGGTACTATTACTTATTCTGTGCTAAGATTATAAATACAGAATCAAATAGAGAGCCCTTTAAAAATCCAATGAATTAATGTTCGCATGAACAATATCATCTCTTTATAGTCACTATCACTACCGTAGTATAAAACAAAGTTGCTTCCCGCTGTCTGTCCCTTATGTATGCTCAGATATTTAAAACTACGCAACGGATTTTGATGCGGTTTTTTTTAATAAATAGTGATTGATTAGTGAGTGAGTTAATGGTTATATAGGGTTATGTATAATACATGCATAATATAGTAGAGAAACACCGTGCAAAGCCGGGGCGGGTCGCTAGTTATACAATATTCTAATTAACGAATTGCTGATCATATCAGAATAACTTCATCTTCAAGGCGAGATAAGAAAAGGCATGGCAAAGATACCTTACCTTTTCTTATCTCACCTTTAAAGAAAATGAGCTATGATATTAAACTCTTTGTATCACAACTTAATCTAAACTCCACCAGATACCTATTTTAATATCAAACGCAAAAAACACTGTTGGATATTATAATTTTAATTTAAATATTTTAATATAAGGCTTCGTATGGTACAGCATGACCACGGACGATTTTCTTATTTCTTTTGCGGTACAAATTCAGGAAAAAATAGTTTTATGGATTATTCGGTAACAAAATGTACTACGGTACCGGAATTGTGAGATAGAGGTCGTGGTCGTGCTAGGTAGATGCTACCTGGCACGACTACGCTGATATCGAGGTTAGTTTAAAATAATTGTACTTCCCCATAAGTGTACCCAACTCACAAAAAAAAATTACAAACACAAAAAAAAAGAAAAAATGCAAAAGTTAAATTTCATACTCGTAATCTAATAATACTCGTAAAAACCCTGCTTGTATGATATTTATCGTGTGGTTTTTCACAGACAAAATGTACTTATTAAGCTATGAAATAAGAAAATACATTTCAACCAACATTGATATCCTTAAAGACACTTAACCCTTTTCGTTTATTATGAGGAACCCGGTAACTCGAATCACCATAATGTCGTTATAGCCGCGGCTGCCCCATAACCTAGTAAGTGCTCCAGATCAAATTTTAAAAAGGGCGTAAAAACATTTTTACGTTTATGTTTTACGCCCTTTTCAAAATTTGATCTGGAGCACTTACTACACAGTAAGTTTAATATGTGGCGGCCAACCTGGTCCACAGAATAAGTACTACGTAAGGCCCCCACCTAGTCCGACCCTATCGAGGTGGACCGGGACAAGGCGACCTGGTTCGACCCCAGGCGCCCCCGGCACCCACCCAGTCCGATTCACTTGGGTTGTCTAATGTTTGCCCGAAGTACATATGCCATACAATTCATTTGCCCGAATTGCACTTGCCCGAATTTCATTTGCCCGAATGTTTCGTTTACCATAATAGTTATTTGGCATACTCTTGTTTACCCGAATATTAAATGCCATAAGGATACGATTGCCATACGTATTGTTATCCATATTATTAAGTGCAATATTATTGTTTACCCGAATATTAAATGCCATAATGTTACGAATGCCATAACGTATTGTTATCCATATTATTAAGTGCAATGATATTATTTAATGGAATATTTAAAATCCATGCTAAATAGTACTTTCGAATTTGTTCTGGCTATGCATTTGCTTATTACATTTCTGCAAGCGCCCGAAAATTATTTCGTTGTTTTAATACGTTGGTGGGTATGCTACTACATTTATTTTTTGTAACTAATATTCGTATAATGTTTCATTTAACCTTACGTACATTTCAGACAGAGGTTCGTTTTTGTTGGGGGACGCAGTTCAAACCTAACCTAACCTACTTTTCTGACAGCAGTTCGTTTTTGTTGGGGGACGCAGTTCAAACCTAACCTAACCTACTTTTCTGACAGCAGTTCGTTTTTGTTGGGGGACGCAGTTCAAACCTAACCTAACCTACTTTTCTGACAGCAGTTCGTTTTTGTTGGGGGACGCAGTTCTAACCTAACCTAACCTACTTTTTTGCTTAATGTAACCTTTGTATTGAGTTTTTCTTAATGCGGGGGGCTTCGCCCCCCGAGCCCCCCTTGTGGGGGGCTCCGCCCCCCCGTCCCCCCCTTTGTCGTTCCGCCTATGTAAGTTTTTTGTTAAAGTCATTTCCCCCAACGGCCCCTTTGTTATAAACCAACCTAACCCAGGTCGACTATAATGTTTCCACCACACCACACGATTCGGTTTTCCATAGTTATATTATGTTATAGCATGTGATTATTATGGATTACGATAATGATGATTATTATTGAGAATGATTTTATGGGAAACAAAGATTCTGGCATATGATATTATTGAAAATGATTTTATGGGATACAAAGATTCTGGCATATGATATTATTGAAAATGATTTTATGGGAAACAAAGATTCGGGCATATGATTAATATAGTAAACAATGAGTATGACATATGAAATTATGGGAAACAACATTATGGCAGTTGAATAGTATGGCAAATGAAATTATGGCAAATGAAATTCTGGCAAGCAAGTGTATACCATTCACTTGGGGTGGTCCGGCTAGCGACCTGATTCGACCCCAGGGAACGCCACGGCCGGCCACCCGGTCATACTATCGCTACGCCCACTAGGGCTGCGAGTTAGTCAGGCTTTAAAAAAAAACTACGAAGTCTCTTTTAACAAAACTCTATCAAAACGCGTTTTCCTAGAGACAAGAGCAAGCTAAATCGATTATTCGCCCCCGAAAACCCCCTCGCAGCAAATTTCATCTAAATTGTTAAAGCCGTTTCCGAGATCGCCGAAATAAATAAATATATAGGAATTGTTTGTTTAATACTATATTTCAGAACACTAAGAAACACATTCACTTATACGGGTACAAGTATTTCCTCGCTCGCTTTAAAGGGAAATGTCAAAGGTCACTGCACAGATGTTATGGAAATTAACTTCCCATGTAGGGCAGGGGCCGATTTTTGATATCATGTAAAGGGTCTTGTGAAGATTGTGGGTTAAGGGTAAGGTTAGCTACTTGTGAATGTCGGTCACCATAGATGTATGATATACCTAGATACACAATCAGCCGGAAAAAATGGCCCCACAAATGAGCTAGCCGATCGGCTTGGCTAGCTCATTTTGACTTAGTCTGGTTTCAACCATAGACGGCGACAGTTGTCAAAAATGGCTAAATGTAGCGTAAAAAAATGCGTTAATAGCAGCAAAAAAACAAGAAAGAAAGGTGGGACATACTTCTTAGTTAAGGGCGAATTAATATTAAGCAGAATTACAAGTGAACTCATCGTGATTTCATAGTTTTTTAATTATCTTCGTGAATCTTTTACCAAAAAGCGACTCCATTTATTTGCTGCTCACTTTTGACGTTTCACTTTTTGATAGGTGCCAATAAACTTAAGTTTTCAAATGTCCGTTTGCAAATTTGACACATAGGAGTCATGGAACTAAGTTATCTTTTGAATGACAGTTTCATATAGATACAGCTTATAAATTAACGTTATTAGCGTATATTTAAGTGTAACTACAAATGTCATTTTGCGCCAGATTCATAGACATTTTTCTTTGAAACTGTGCGTCTATGTTATTATACGTCAATGTCGGTCACGGAAAATATGTTTTGAGTTTATAACCCTTTTACCAATGAGGCATAAAATTTTCGACTTGTCTTTGGATGTTTTGTTCGGTGGCTGAAAATTTGCATAATTTTTGGCCATTGACGGAAACAACAGTGGCGTGGCGTAAAAGATATTCCTGGGCAAGCCGGTGCATAATTGGCGTACTTTTTCCTTAAGAGCTGCAGAATAAGGTGGTCAAATGCCTGATTTTAGGCAACCCGGTAGGAATCGAGTTCTTTGGACGCCACGCCACTGGGAAACAGTAGGGTGTTTGGGAGTCTATCTGTGATTTTGTAGCTTCCAAACGCTTATACACTTTTACACACTTACAGTTTTTCATTAGATTCTTGCTTTAAGATTTTTGAAATCGTGAAGATTGGGGTTAGAAAGGGTTAACTACTTGTGAATGGGGATCACGTAAAATATGTTTTGCGCTTATAACCCTTTTCAAGCGATGCGTGTGAGTTGCCTTAAAAAAATTGAAGCGATCGCTGATAGCAAAATCATTTCAAATCCGTATAGTGTGTTGCTTCGTAGCTTTAAAACACATTTTATGCCACACCTGGCCATAAAGCGACTTTTTCCGCACGCTGCGCGTACGGAAAAAGTCGCTTTCTGGCCAAGTGTAGACATAAAATGATGTACACAACACGGGAGGTAATAAAGAAAGTCCTTGATCGCATATTTACGTCCCTTGCTTGCAGCTCGGGCCGCAAACTTCTGCGATCTCGGCCTTTCTTTGTATTATCACCCTAGTTGTGTAATGTACTATTTTATATATCGATGGCAAAAAGCGGAAACGTAGTAACCGCCATTGTTTTCTTTGGCGGTTACTACATTTCCACTTTTTGCCATCGATATACATATATCGTGTAACTAAAATTGTGTGGACAGGCAGTTTTAAATGGACAAAAAAATTCGTCAGGTCAGAGGACGCATAACTAGCTTAAGTGAACCATTTGACTGACGAATATAATATGGTTCTATACGCGAACGTTGAAACAATTCCAAGTAGCACTAACGCAGAACCACACCTCGCGTGCTAAAAAGATGTGGCGGCCACCTACTTTGAATACCGTTAACTTCAGCTTCCGTCAATATTATTAGCAGATTTGAAGATCTGATAATAATGGTATAATTAATTTTTCAAATACTACCAAATGAAATGGAAAATTTACGTTTTCCATCACTAAATTGCACTTTTGGCGTTAAACGCCAAGCGAAAAACGTTACACGCTTCATTCCCATACAAATCGACGAACTATTCCTTCTAACTCGATATATTTCTGTGCGCATAACCATAAACTTCACTCGTCGTGCGACTATAAGCATTACCTGTCACTGTCGCACTATATTCAATGGAAAAGGATAGGTAGAATTTATCGACAACGAGACGCGCGCAAGTTGTACTTGAGGTGCAGAGCACATGCTCCCATCTTGTTTAAGTATACTTGGGATATAATGATAGTCATTTATCCAAGTTTATTGAAGAAAACGTATTTTACTTTAATTTTTTGAGTTAGCTAATCTCAAAACATTTGCTAATAAGCAACCGTAACTTCACTCGAGTTGTTTAAGTTATAACAGCCGGCAAACTTGGGAACTACTTGCCCGTTTAAGGGCTTGATTTACTTATAAGGTTTGGCATTTTCTTAAGAGGTTAAGTAATCAATAACCTCTTAAGAGACATTAACCGTTAATATAGCAATTTGTTTCTTAAGGCTCAGCCACGATATCGGCGGCGAACGGCAAAGGCGAGCGGCGGCTAGAGGTGGGAGCGAGAGACCATGCTCAGACCTCCCGCTCCCACCTAAGGCCGCCGCTCACCGCTGTCACTCACCGTTGATGCTCATCGCTCGGACTTTGGCCGTAAGACGGTATGAAAGAAGAAATGTTTAGCTCTATATAGGTAGAATAATGACCAAAGTCTCAATTTAGCATGCAGTGACCGGTGGTTTACAGTAGCAGTAGCAGCGACGTGGCGTCAAATATATTCTTAGTAAAGCTTGAGCAGATTTGGATTGCTTTTTCTTCAGGAGTAGTAGATACTCCGGTCATATTATTGAAAAATAGGGGTGTCCCTTATTAGGCATAACTTAATAAGCCTAATATTAAAATGCATAACAGTTTAGGCATACGATGATTAAGCATACCGATTAGATGGCATAATCATAAAAACGCATACTAGTTAATTTACATACCGATTGAATTGGCATACCTGAAATCCGCATAATGTTATTAAGCATAACGAACGCATACTTTTATGCGTTCGGTATACGTGGGGCGTTACTTGGAAAAAAATAACTTAATTGGTCCTTGTTGTCTACAGAATCCCTACTTTTTGGGATTTATCAACTAGTACTACTGTTTATAATACCTACAATAAAATATGTTCCCATTTTTACGATGTTTTTTTTAAGGTTTTGTGATTAATATTTTCCCCCTATTTATTCATTTGTTTTTATGCATGTATATGTAGGTTTATATTTGCCCCTGCGATTATTTACTTTTGGTAATTAGCTCTCGCTTTTGTTACCCTTCGCATCAACTATTTTATTTTTGGCATGTAAGTATACCAAGTCCTGGATTGAAACATAGAAAACTTTATATTCCGGCGGTAAAGAGTTCCTTTAGGACAATAACGGGATCTGCGCGGGCGAAGCCGCAGAAAATGCTAGTATTTAATAAAACACACATTATTGAATCAACATTAAATTTATTTCTATCACGTCATCTATCACTTTAAATTTAGGTAGTTTCGTTATAATATATAGTATATTACACAACAAGGGTGGTAATATAAAGAAAGTCCGAGATCGAAGATGTTTGTGCTCCGAGCCGCAGGCGAGGGACGTAAATATGCGATCGAGGGCTTTTTTTATTACCTCCCATGTTGTGTACTTACATCATTTTATGTCTACACTTGGCCAGGACGACTTTTTCCGAACGCGTAGTGTGCGGAAAAAGCCACTTTATGGCCAGGTGTGGCATAAATAGGTTTATTGTTCTACAAAACATATTTTTTAATAAGAACAGGCAGTGATCTTATTCTGAGCAACAACTCAAAATTTCAGAATTCTGAGAGAAGAAAAGTAGTCTTATATTAACCACAGTACTATAGGTAGGGAAGTAATAGTACATTACACAACTAGGGTGGTAAAACAAAGAAAGACCGAGATCGCAGATGTTTGCGGCCCGACCTGCAAGCGAGGGACGTAATATATGCGATCGAGGGCCAGATGTAGCATAATTATATTTATGCCACACCTGGCCATAAAGTGGCCTTTTCCGCACGCTGCGCGTACGCCAGTTTTGGCCAAGTGTAGACATAAAATGATGTACACAACACGGGAGGTAATAAACAAAGCCCTCGATCGCATATTTACGTCCCTCGCTTGCAGCTCGGGCCGCAAATTTCTGCGATCTCGACCTTTCTTTGTATTACCACCCTAGTTGTGTAATGTACTATTTCTTTACTTTTTAGTATTTTATTGTCGGGAGTTTTTTATCTTCACTGTAGTTGAGCCACTAGGCCACTTAACTGGGCGTACTGGGTGTTTTCTTACATAAATAAAATTGGCTTATCAGCATATACTATAATAGTGTAGGTATTTTAATAAATAAATTCGAGAGAAAGAATTTTACGTAATTAAGGAGGAACGTTAGAGAAAGTTACCAATTTTAGCCGCTCAGATGGCGTTGTACGTCGTTTGCGTAGTGTTTTTATTATTTTTAGCTAAACCCAACCAAATATTTACTATTTCTATGTCTTGGCGGAACCAGTAAAAAATGATGAGCTTAAATCGCAACCAATTTCAGCTCTACAGTCTTCTTGTGGACAATAAAACAGGTTTTTTTAAAATAATCGCAATTTTCCACATTCTCGCACACACGCGTACCCGTTGACAGTCATTAGTGTCAGTGACTGTCAATAATTATTATTATGACAGTATGACAGGTCATGTTTGTTTACATATTATTTTGGCGCCATTTTAATCTATTTGATAAAGATTTAGACGTTCAGGTGATGTTGAAATAAGAAGTTTTAGTTTCATACTACATATATTGTTAGGTATCCAATATATTTTTATATTTCTGATTTTTTGATTATCTGCACATGTTTGTTACTTCTTTCTTTGCAAATTGACCTCTCACATATGAATAGTTAGTTGTGCATGTAACTTACATGTAACTAGTATACTTACTGACCTAAGTTAGTATACTTTTATAGTATACTTACTTATTAGCCAAGCCAAGAAAAAAACATATTTTATATCGTATATTATTTATTTATTTTCATTGAGAATTGTCGCGTCAAACTTACTTACTCCAAAATGCTAAAATTCCACTACTTACAAGCAACTTTTGTGAATATCTTGCTACTCTGTCATACATTTAGGATCTGTTATTATTGCGCTGTAAAAAAAGTTTGATTCACGGGTTCGATAGAATATTATTCATAGACTTCGGTAGAATACAAAGCCAAGCCTTTCAGCTGCCTCATATCGCTTCTTAATTCTTGAACGCGCTAGGTAGGCGATCTCCAGTCTGGCTGATTCCAGCCGAACATCTCCATGCAGAGCTATAGCTTTTCATAGCAGGGGTGACGGCAACGAACTTCTGATGATGACGCAAATTAGGATTTACTTGGGTAATCCATCTGGTCTCGAGTGTGCGTACGTTTGTTTTCATTATTTTTAGTAAAATGGCAGTACGCTCCGGTGACTACTTCACATCAGGCAGGCTTACCACCCAAGTAGTATGCAAAATGTTGCTCAAGGAAATATTTAACTAACTGTTTTCTATTCAAATAATAAAATAAAATTAATAACAAGGAATATCTTTGCTATTGTATGAAAAATGTTGACAACTTCAAATGTAAATGTGACTGTTGTAGGCAACATATTTTTTTAATCGAGCATGGGAGTGCAGTAATGAAAAAGGTTTTTTTCAAACGATACATTTATGGTCAATGATAGCAAACTCTTTTAGCTTTTAAAACTAATGGACTGCATCGAAAAATCCAATATTTTTTACTAAGAATAAGAGCTCGTATTTATATCCGTACTCAAGTATTTGTACAATTTTTATCTTTACGATAAAAACAGTTACAATGCAATACCACCTCCTTCTTGAACTCAGTTTAGGAAATGAAATTTGTTGATGGAGATAAACTTCGACACCGGCTGACAGCACTTTATTTTTTAATTTTTATTAGCTTAGCGGCCAGAAGTTTTAGGAGTAGGTTTTAAACAATCTAGGCATTCTTTTGACACCCAGAATTAGCTGTTGTTGATAAATGCCGCCCTTTTGTTTACACCGACACGATACTCTACACTCACACAAACAACGGTTTGATAAAAAAATTATTAGTTTTCAAATGGATTTATTTAGAATATTTCTCATTTTTTCGGTATTTTTTTCTTATTGGCGGAATCAGAAGGAAAAGTACTATCGAACTAATAATGTTTCAAGTACAGAAAATGATCACGGCTGGAGAAAAACGGGACTGAAATTTGTATGAAAATTCTCTAAAACGTTCAACCTTAAACTGGAAGCGACAGTTAGTTTACAAAACAACATATGTTTAAAGTGACATATGCATACGGATATGTCACTTTAAACATACTTGTACAAACTCTGCAATATCAATTATTCGATTGAGCATCTAAAATTAAAATATCTGATTAGACCTATTAAAATTATACTTTTTACTATTTATGAACACTAATGTTATACCAAATAATTGTTATACGTTTTAATAGTATGCGAATTAAAATATGCGTTTTAAAATATACATTTTAATATTATACGTATATACAATTATGCGTAACAACGGTATGCATTGTCAAAATAGGAAGTTTTACTGTATGCGTTTTAATATAGACCCGAAAAATAGGCATGCCGGTGGGAATCGGATTCTATGGACACCACGCCACTGCTATGTAGTCAAGTTTACTCAAGATCACTATTTTTGCCGAAAACTAGTGTTTTCTCGTGCATGTAGGAACTGTCTCGTGAGTAGGAGTGATTTGTTTATTTATGAGAAAATAAAGAAGAGAAAGGAAGAACTACAGCTTGAGGGTAGGAACTTATTCTACTACTTAGGACAGCTAAGGAAGATGAAGGGAGCGGGTGGATTTTTCATCCCCGAGCACTTAGCTATCTGGCACAGCTCCAGTGAAAGCACAGTCTTAGGGCCGACGCTGCTGAAGCGGGTACGCGGAGCGGGCGCACGCGGCGGGCGGGAATAGTACATTGTGTATCTAGGGCGGTAACGAAGGAATTGCAAACGAGTGTTTGTTACAAGCCCGCGGCGAAGCCAAGGGCTTTAATAACACGAGTTTGTAATTCCTTTACCGCCCGTGGCACACACAATGTTTTTCATCACACTTGTGAGGAAATCTGATTAAAATAACCTTACTTAACCTAAATAAAATTGTAAAACTGACAGTGACATTAGTGTCATATAACAAGACGACCAGTCACGTTCGGAAACCATAGCGGTAAAGACTTTAAATGGTTGATTTTATATTTGCAAAATAATGAAACATTTTATTTAAACATTTAATTAATTTTTCATCACACTTGCTCGAAAATGGTGTCATTACACGTAGGTTTTGCGGGCCGTAAATGCCCTATTACGCCCTAGGGCGTAATGGTTTTCTTTTTAAATTTGAAACGCTGGTTCTGTTTTACTCTTATTTGTCATGTTCAATGGAAACGCCAACGTACTTTTTAAACTTTTATTACTGAAATATTTATTTAAAGAGAACTGTTATTGCAAATACATGTAAACACATATTTCTGTAACATTAATTAAATGTTTAAATAGTGCATTTCAGTATTTTGCAAAAATAAAAACACACTTTTTAAGTTTTTACCGCTATGGTTTCCGAACGTGAGTTGACATTCGCATTGTCTATGGATAATGTCACTGTCAGTTTTACAATTTTATTTAGGTTAAGTAAGGTTATTTTAATCAGATTTCCTCACAAGTGTGATGAAAAACATTGTGTGTGCCACGGGCGGTAAAGGAATTACAAACTCGTGTTATTAAAGCCCTCGGCTTTGCCTCGGCCTTGTAACAAACACTCGTTTGTAATTCCTTACTTACCGCCCTTGATACACAATGTACTATTACAGAAATATGTGTTTGCAATAACAGATCTCTTTAAATAAATATTTCAGTCATAAAAGTTAAAAAAGCAAGTTGGCGTTTTCTTTGAACATGACAAATAAGAGTAAAACAGAACCAGCGTTTCAAATTTAAAAAGAAAACCATTACGCCCTAGGGCGTAATAGGTCATTTACGGCCCGCAGAACCTACTTGTAATGACACCATTTTCGAGCAAGTGTGATGAAAAAACTATTGCACCCGCGGCCTTAAAGTAACACGGAAGGAAGTCGCCATAGTGCATTTTTCTAATACTTTCCCCTCTGCCACAATAAGCGGGGGGTGATCGACGCAGCGCACACTTATTTACACACGCGCAAATGAAAAATCGTCTATCACTACGAAACTAATACTTAACAAATAGAACAACGCATTGACCAATTCACATTCACAAAGGTACATTTCGTATTGAAATTGTGTAATGACGTGACGCACAACATTGATAAGTCTAGCAGAACTCCATGGCAACGAGTACGTCCGTGTTTGTCAACAAGTAAATAGTGTCAAATCAGATTTTTGTATATTTTATGTTTTAAATGAAGTAAAAAGTAATGATAAAGTGATTCTAAATAATTAAGATGTGAAAGGAAACACCATCTCTTTGTACGTTTGACGTTTTAGATCGCCTTTTGCAGCGAAATACGGCAAATTCATGGAGATCTCCTCAGGTGAGTTATTAGATTTAGTCTGACGACTAATCCTATTGCAACTAGTTTTATAGAACGAATACGGTCACAGGCTCATATTCCTTGGCCGTGGCAGAGGGGAAATACTAACTAAGACCATTCCCTACGAAGTCCGCGGCGGTTCACTTAGCACTGCTCATAATATTTTTCAATATGCACCCGCGAGGCGTGCACCCACTCCGTGCAAACCGCGTCAGCTAGCGTCGGCCCTTAGGCTGCGGACTGGACGTCAGCGAGTAGTGTTCGTACAAGCACGTCTCCGCTGGTCGCCGCTTGCTGCCCCGCTGTACGCGGGCGTCCAGACCACGGCCTTAGTGGACGCTCGACCGGGCCACAGAATATATATAAGCTAAAGCAGTAAGGAAACTACAAACAAAACGATCGAAACGAACGCACACATAGACGCGCGCTTTTACACGGCCCCTAAGCGAATCTCGCGGTGCCGTCAGTCGCGAGTGCCGCGTTGCGACGAGTGGCCGCGCTTTGCGTTTGTTACGTGCGCGCGCCCAGACAGCCCGCGATCTTTTCATTTTAAACAACCCTAAGGCTCTAATGGAGCGTAGGTATTTATTTCAAAAAGTATGCGTAGTTTCCATACTGCTCTATTTATATTCTGTGACCGGGCGTGCGGCGGGGCGGGGCGTGCGGCGTTCATGTTAAACATAAACAAATGTATGTGGGCGTCCTGAGTGCACGCTGCACAAAACCCTTTGACTCTGCCCGCCCCGCCGGACGCTCGCCACTCAGGCCTAGACTCGCCACATGTGGCTGTTATTGTATTGCTAAAACTTCCCGACACGCGGCGGTCGTCGCAATTTCGCTCCACTGTGTTACTCAGCTGAGACATTGTGAAGCATGTGACGCGCCTTTGTGAGAAACTATGTCTTAGCTACCCTTTTAAGAAGCTCTTATACAAACAAACAACACAGGGCCGTATTTAGAGACTTTAGAACTTGGTATTGAGAAGCAAAGCCATGCTTTTGGGCTTAGGTATATGAAGCGTCCACCGCTGGGGCCTCTAGGCTGGTTGGGCCCCTATGCCGGGGCCTTGTAGGCCAGGTCTAGACGGAAATCGTTGTATACAGCTAACCATGTTCTTATTTATCTAACTGTCTGTTTGTTTTCCAGATTTCATTTTGGAACGATCGATTTTCAATTTATCAGTCGAAAGGCGTACTGTTGGACATAAGCCTTCCGCAAAGAATGCCACCATGGCCGGTCCTTCGACGCCCATTTTCACTTATTTTTTGTTGAATACAGAATTGCCCTTGCTCGTTTTATACACACGTCTCCTCCGCAACTTCGCCCGCGTGAATTCCCGACTTTTTATACAACTCTCATCCTTAATAAAATTAATAAAAATGCCTTTTCAGTGCATCTCTCTCTACGTCCCTTAATGAAAATGGGTTAAAAACTAAATCCCACTATCTGCTCTAGTTTAGGCTGCACGTTGTTTGTAAGTGTCTTAATAATGGAACTGTTTTAGGAGCCATTTTCAAAAAATTATGTCCGTAAGTATGATATCGACGGTAAAGTGTAAATAAACGTCTCTGTCCACTACACGGTGTCATACCATGACCGTACTATGAACGACAGACACGGTATGACAAATGCCGGTCGGTGACGGAACGTGCTAGTGGGCATAGTCTCATACTCTTCAATACAAAGAATATTTGTTTTGCCTGAAACGTTCACAGTACGGTCATGGTATGATACGGTGTAATGGGCAGAGACCTTTAGCCTACACGATGGAGCAAAATTACTGCGACCGCCACGTCACAGAATATATATGTATAAGCTAAAGCCGTAAGGAAACTACAAACAAAACGATCGAAACGCACGCACACATAGACGCGCGCTTTTACAAGGCCCCTAAGGGAATCTCGCGGTGCCGTCAGTCGCGAGTGCCGCGTTGCGACGAGTGGCCACGCTTTGCGTTTGTTACGTGCGCGCGCCCAGACAGCCCGCGATCTTTTCATTTTAAACAACCCTAACGCTCTAATGGAGCGTAGGTATTTATTTCAAAAAGTAAGCGTAGCTTCCATACTGCTCTATTTATATTTTGTGGCCACGTGCCGGAAAAGTTAGGAATACGATAAACACGGCGACATGTGGGAAGACTGCGGCCACACGTGTAAAAAGGAATTGTTAAATGCTAATAAAACGTGTGCTCCGTGAAATTCCTAACTAAATCTATACATATAAGTGTCATTTAAAAAAATGCCCGCGGCTGAGGGATTAATTTAACAAAATGTTAATCTTATTCTGTGTGACGAAAGTTGAAAGAGAAACGAAAGTTACCATACAATGTATATGGTTAACTTTCGTTACACAAATAAACAAGATTTAACATTTTGTTAAATTAAATCCTAACTACTCGTACGAACAGTTGTTTTGAAAATCCATCTATCAATTAAAGAGATTCACTTATGGAAAACTTTTTTTATAAGTTATACAATTTATCCTCAAGGTACCTACGTGGATGGGCAGACCGTGTAAATAGGAAAATGGTTTCTATTCTATGCGTAGCGGTATACATAGTTTGAGCAGAGTTGAGATTACGCACACAACAACCTGTCATGTGCGATTTTAAATTACTGTTCTTTTTTCGTACCGATAGCAAGTTCAACAGTGAATTGCAAGATAGACCAAAAAGTTTGTTTAAACTATAGCCTTATGTTTATTTACTCACTCATTCATTTCATTCATTCGCTTTTTTTGCAATGAGTACTTCATGTAGCTGTGTGTGTAATCATTCACCTCAACTCTCCTGGAACTACCTATAAGAGCGAGGTTACGTCGCTATAAGAAAAAAATTATCCAAAGAATAGTTTTTCCCTGGGAGACCTGCTTATCTTGTACGATGCGAAGGATGAAAATCCGGGCCCAGGCTGCAGGATAGCGGTGCGATGGTGCGTAGCGGGTCAAAAATCACAATAATTATATTTATTTGTAGCACAGTACAAGAGTAACATCGGAAGAACGAGTGACAAACACTGATTATTTTTTCTACTCCTATACTTTTATCTGTCTTTTACTTGGTCACGAACATACATAATATGAATTCAGAGAAGTCTATACTTTATTCCCCATAATAGCACTAGTGTCGTTATAGTCGCAAAACGATGCTGCTAGTAGCCACAAACTTCTAAATCTAGGTTAACCTTAGGTCAAGGATTAAGCGCTCAATTCTAACTTTACGATAAAAGTTTTTAAGAAAAACAAAACTTTCTGAACTAAATTCATTGATGCTAACATAAAAAAAGTATTTATGCCACACCTGGCCATTCTTTCTGGCCAAGTGTAGGCCAAGTGTGCTGATAGATCGATCCAAGCGCCGTGCAGTGCTCGTCGACATCACTATCCCTCATGACGAGAACCTCGCGAAGGCCGAGAAGGACAAACTCAGCAAGTACCAAGACTTGGCTCACGAGGTTACCGCCATGTGGGATGTTGATTCGACGATCATTGTTCCGATAGTCGTTTCGGCGAACGGGCTTATAGCGAAGAGTCTCTATCACCATCTCAAGGGACTCACGCTAGATGCTTGGATCAAGGGTCAGATACAGAAGGCAGTACTTCTGGACACGGCGCGTATAGTCAGGAGGTTCCTCTCTCTGCGGCCCTAACCTCCGGTAGCTTGGGCCCTGCCCCGCTGCCGGCGGCACCCTAGGTTAGGTTTTTTATAATGTGTTTATATTTTATAATTTCATTTTGTATTTTACTTTTCATATATATATTGTAAAAAGACTAACTTAAGAAAGTAAAGATATACAGGAATAATATATAAAAATGTATTTATTCAATAACACATATGTTTCGTTTACAGAAAATGTTGGTGCCTCTTTTCAAGTATTATTATAATTACCTGTGTTAGGCACTAGTCCCACCAGCGGCGACCAACGAGCAGCGAGTAGCGATTGGCGAGTTTTTTCTTCGCGGGCGAGTGAATTCTCTTAGAAAATTTACTCGCCGGCAGTGTGAACAGCCAGCGATGAACTATTAATGTATGCGTCTCTTTTACTAACACAGGATCCTTATCTTTTGTTCGTTTCTTGGGCGAGAAAATCGCCGATAGCTAATCGCTTTCTCGCTCTTGGTGGGACCAGTGCCTTAAGAAGCACCGTTCTTCTTAGGTGGTAAAAAAAACTTATATCATTCAAAATTGACAATAAACAAAATGAGGAACTAAACTACCTTACATTATGAGATCCCTTTCCATAAGAAAAAATAAAATTTAAAAGCTAGTGAACATGTGTGTTTGATTGTGTTTGCGTGTGTGTATATCTAATATCTTATATTTAAGTTTCTGTAACATTTTGTAATAAATTCTCTGAATCATGGTCTTTGTTTTTAAGGGGATGGGACGCATGTCTGTGAGAAACTTTTTAAGATGCTTTATTTCACTTCACTTGTAGGTACCTACGTATGGAGGGCACTCAACGTAAAACGACATGGATACGAAAATGTAACATTTAAACAAATGAAAGCAGGTTTTTTTTTAAATGTTGCATATCATCTGGATAGATATGCTATGCTGAAAATCCCAGCTTAAAAACTTAAGTGTGTGAAATGCTTAGTAGGAGTGACATCCCCTACGAAGCTACAGGTCCCGGGTTCCAATGGTAAGGGCAAATATTTGTGTGATGAGCACAAGTATTTAATTTTCCTCTTAAGTCGTGGATGTTTGCTATCTATTTAAGTATGTATTTATTTATATAATTATGTTTATCGTCGTCAAGTACCCATAGTACAAGCATTGTTTTTTGATTAGTTTTGGGCCTAGGTCAATTTGTGTAAGATTGTCCTCAAAATTTATTTATTAAATCTGATTAGACACACAACAAAACACCACTTGGACATAACATTGTCTGTTCTCTCTGTTTTGAATTATAAAGCTACTTATTACTTTTCGGTATAAAATAAAGCTCTTAAGAACTGAATAATACGCAAAAAACCTTTGTTATTTTCTTACATTCCGAAAACGGGCCGTAACGTTGTCTATAAAAAGTGTCGTAAAGCTGATATGGAAGCGAATGTAGCTCCAGGGAATGAAGATACCTATAGAGTTGTTAAGATAATAAAGCTGATATGGAAGCGAATGTAGCTCCAGGGAATGAAGATACCTATAGAGTTGTTAAGATAATAAAGCTGATATGGAAGCGAATGTAGCTCCAGGGAATGAAGATACCTATAGAGTTGTTAAGATAATATATGTGAGGTTTTCAGGCAAATGGTACCAATTTGCCACTTATGAATACTGTTTTTTAAGGGTTATACAGATTTTGTAGTATGAGAAGTGTTCGCGTCTTTCCTGTGGACGTTACAAAATTAGGGACTTTAAAAGCCTAATTTTCTAGCTGGACCCCTATAGACAAATAATTCTACTCTTCTACTTCTATGTCTATAAAAACATAGTGATGTGTATTCGGTTCGTTAACTATCATTGTTTTGTCTAGAGATGCAACGAATATTCGGCCACTATTTGGTACCTATTCGGCCTATCCGGCCACATTTTGACTATTCGGCCGAATACCGAATAATGGCATAGTATTCGGCCGAATACCGAATAGTGAATTAACACAAAGTCGAAGGAAAAAGAAGGATGAATAAATATTTTAATAACAAATTATAAACAGTAATCTATATTAAATATAAGTTTAATCATATTTCACATTAATTTCAAACATATATAGAACAGTAGCATAAACAATGAATTAGAAATGAAACTGCAAATGAAATAAAATTTTTCATTGGCGCATTTTTAGGGTTCCGTAGCCAAAATGGCAAAAACGGAACCCTTATAGTTTCGTCATGTCCGTCCGTCCGTCTGTCCGTCTGTCCGTATGTCACAGGCATTTTACTCAAAAACTACTTGATGGATATTGATGAAATTTGGAATATAGGTGTCTTTTATGAGCCGCTACATAGTTTGGTAGTTAAGTAATTAAAATAAATATTTTTAGGGGGAGCACTCCATACATGTTACAGAAGCTAAAAAAATTTTTTTTCAGAAAATATCAACGTGTGGTACATAGTTCGACAGCTCTTTCAAAAACATTTTAAGGTTCTTAAGTAATGTTTTTGATTAAGTGAATACCTTTGAAAATAATCGCTCTGAAAGTTGTGAAAATTGTGTCCCCCCCCCTCTATCTTCTAAACCGTGTGTCCGAAAAATATGAAAAAAATCACGAAGGTAACGCTTAATTAATGCTTTCAACGAAAATTATTTTCAACAAGATCGGACTAACCGTTTTTGAGTTATTGCCAATAAACTGCGCTTCTCAATAAAAGGACGTAATTGCTATGAAGATACGCTCTTTTTATGTTGTACTTTTTTACATCGTATTTTTTACCTTATAGTTACGGCTATGGAACCCTACACTGAGCATGGTCCGACATGCTCTTGGCCAGTTATTCTATCATAGGCTGCCTACGACGAGTAACAAGTTGCAACCTGTACTGTCCTGTACAGAGATTCACGGCGCCGCTCACCCGGGCGTTAGAATTTACTTCATTTTAGATAAAACCGTTGGCCGAATATTCGGCTATTCGGCCGTCGACTCCGCCGAATATTCGGTATTCGGCCAAATCACTATTCGCTGCATCTCTAGTTTTATCCACAGGAAAGACGATTTTTCGAAATCTGTATGACCCTTAAATACCTACTTCTTTTTCTGTTGCTCACAGGTCTAAATTGGGTTGCATAAAAAAAATCATAATGATATATTTGTCACAATTCATGACTTGTCATAAGAATTGTTATGAAATAAACCTAACCTAATAACGGGCTCGGGCTAATAGAATGTAATTTTGCAAAAATCCTGAAACCGTAACGGTTTAAAGAGCGAAAAAATCTGGCCTCCAATTCCCAAATTATGACAAACAATGCATTATTTTTTACAAGCTTTTATTTAGTTTCATCTATCCCAGTCCGGCGTTTGTGTGTCTGTAATCAAATCTTGCAAGTTAAGACCCAAAGCCCGGTATCCGATTGAGCTGATTTTTTTCGAGATTATGTAAATCGGATGGCAGTGCAACATTATGATATGAAGCTGATCTGATGATCGAACCGGATGGCAGCCATCAGTGGCGTGGTGTAAAAGATATCCTTGGGCAAGCCGGTTCAGCTTTGGCGTACATTTTCCTTAAGAGCTGTAGAATAAGATGCTCAAATGTGATATTAGACTAGCCGGTAGGAATCGAGTTCTTTGGACGCCACGCTACTGGTAGCCATAGGATCGTCTCAATTACACAAGATCAATTCACCGTGTTCGGGCGCATTTGATTAGTTTTGATGAGGTACAGTCGAGTTCATCATTATCTGAGCAAAAAACGGATCAAAAATATCTGATCTAGTTCTTATGCTTCTGAAAATAGAGTCTTGTTCAGATGTTTTTGGTCTAATCTTTGCTCAGATAATGATGAACTCGACTGTACTTAAAATGTATAGTCGGCAGTAAAAGCTTGTCTCAATTTTATTTTACGGAAACGTATCATTATTATTTATTTATTGGGAACTTACAATTGTCATATGGTAAACATAACCTATAGAGCACAACAGCATAGACACACAAAACTTATAGAAATGTTGTCCGTGAAGAAAGCTGCTGCAGTCTAAATCAGTAGGCTTATGATGCTATGCTTGTCAAGCGATAAATAAATGATAAAGCATCCGTCACACACTATTTGTCAAAACGTGACGGATGCTTTATCATTTATTTATCACGTGACAAAGCGTAGCATCATTTATAAGCCTACAGGTCAAATTAACCGCTAATTAAATCAACTATTGTGGAATTACGCTGTTCCGACAAATGTTCGGTTTGCGGTAAGTCGGCCGATGGTTGTGACGTGGTTTCCAGTAAAATTATGCTGTCATTTTTAAAATCCCAAAGCAAGTGAGTGGATATGAAATGAAATCTATTCTCTTTGACTTGCTAATTGCAGCACAGAATTTTACGAAGTTTATGAAAGTATCACAAAAACTAGGATCCCATCAAAAACATTAAAAAGATGTGTGAACCGTGGTGCAACACATTTTATAGTTAAATAATAGGCAAGTCGGTGGAAATCAAGTTCTGTGAACACCCCCTCGGTACTGACTAAAATAACAATACAATAATAATTACATCTTAAAACTTTTTGCTGTAGAAGAATGTTGTAGATGAACTGATGCGTTGCGAGACGTGCATATTTTTACATGTAATGTTTTTGATGGGATCTTATTTCTTTTTGTAAGTGGTCTTCTTTTATTTATTACATTCCAATCCATTATATTTCCCATTTGAACTACAAAAGTAACTTTGTAATCACATGTATTTGTATAGGATTACTAACTTACTTATGCTGTTCATATATCTTTGCAAGGTGGGTAAAAAGTAATAATGTTTAGGTCTGTTAAAAGTACCTTAGAATTATGATGACCATCAGTGAGAGTCAGTGATAAAACTAAGGAACTTTGACGTGCAATATTTCTTAAACTACAAGTTGAAATTGGATGTTATTGAGAATATATCTCAGTCATATTATGTTCTATATATATCCCTGAAGATTCAAGGTTCTAGCTTTAGCCAGTACAAAATTACAGAAGGTTGAAAATGGCCTAAATAGCTTCGAGAAAAGGATTGTACGGCCGTGCCTTTGTTTTGCTCGACTTGGCGGGGGCATTGCCAGATAAAAACATAATAAATGGTTTTCAAAATTGGCATTCTAGATCGTCACGTTTTTGTATGGATTATTGTTATTTCTATGGACGTGAGTGACGCACTGGAGACATAATTTTCCATACAACATTTTTTCGTGTGTATATGATTCGAAAATAAAAACAATTCTGAGCAAAAACCCCAAAAAGTAGATATTCTAAGAAAAAAGTAAGTCGTGCTCCATTCCCTCATACCGTCATCTCGCCTTCGGACCCTATGGCGACCTTCGTTCTTCTGGTCCACACAACCGGGACATCCGGGTGGTCCTTCGATTTCATCGCATCCTCTTCCGCGCCGCATCACTTTCAGTTGCCTGACGTGGCTCGTTGGGAACTAGATTTACTTCACAATTTCGTCCATCAGAACTGTAAAAGAGTATTAATACCCACCTTACAGTGGCGTGGCGTAAAAGATATGCTTGGGCAAGCCGGTGCAGATTTGGCGTACATTTTCCTTAAGAGCTCTAAAATAAGGTGGTCATATGCCTGATATTAGGCAAGCCGGTAGGAATCGAGTTCTTTGGACGCCACGCCATCACTGCTACCTTATTTTGACTAATTTGCTAGCAGAAAAATATGTTTAGCCCTCTTTGTCATATTTACAAGTAAAAGGCCATGTACTAGAAATTCATTAACAGGCACATATTTTGCTGACAAATTTTCATGAGAATCGTTTTAGAAATGTAGAGAACAGCCGGACAGACATACGTATGACAGCAGTTTGGTCCCAGCCGAAACTGAAATACTTTGCTCGCTTTGCCCGCTCGGTCAAAAAGAGTTAATTCCAACGAAACGGTTCGTAGCGATAAACGTTAAAGCTCTATCTATCAGCGATTTTTACTGGCGTGTTAAACGTCGGCAACTAGCTCGAGTTTAATTGGCAACAATTTGCAGACAAGGTTCCCGCTTCGAACCTCCCGTTAATTAGTAACCTTTTAGAAAACATCCTGTAGCTATATTAACTTCGATTACAGGGTATTATTTGGCTTAGTGACATACAGCAAACGCGATATTAAGGTTGAAAGTTTCAGAGAATTTTCATATAAATTTCAGTCCCGTTTTTCTCCGACCGTGATCACTTTCTGTATTTGAAACATTATTAGTTCGATAGTATTTTTCCTTCTGATTCCGCCAATAAGAAAAAAAATACCGAAAAAATAAGAAGTATTCTAAATAAATCCATTTGAAAACTAATAAAATTTTGATCAAACCGTTGTTTGTGTGAGTGTAGAGTATCGTGTCGGTGTAAACAAAAGGGCGGCATTTATCGACAACAGCTGATTTTAGGTGTCAAAAGAATGCCTAGATTGTATAAAACCTACTCCTAAAACTTCTGGCCGCTAAGCTAATAAAAATTAAAAAATAAAGTGCTGTCAGTCGGTGTCGAAGTTTATCTCCATCAACAAATTTCATTTCCTAAACTGATTTCAAGAAGGAGGTGGTATTGCATTGTAACCGTTTTTATCGAATAGATAAAAATTGTACAAATACTTGAGTTAATTTTTGCTATGGATATAAATACGTGCTCTTATTCTTAGTAAAAAAATATTGGATTTTTCGATGCAGTGCATTAGTTGTAAAAGCTAAAAGAGTTTGCTATCATTGACCATAAGTATATCGTCTGAAAAAAACCTTTTTCGTTATTGCACTCCCATGCTCGATTAAAAAAATATGTTGAAGCATATTTGAAGTTGTCAAAATTTTTCATACAATTGCAAAGATTTTCCTTGTTATTAATTTTATTATATGAAAAGAAAACGGTTAATTATATATTTCCTTGATCAACATTTTGCATATTACTTGGGTGGTAAGCTTGCCTGATGTGAAGTAGTCACCGGAGCGTACTGCCATTTTACTAAAAATAATGAAAACAAACGTACGCACACTCGAGACCAGATAGATTACCCAAGTAAATCCTAATTTGCGTCATCATCAGAAGTTCGTTGCCATCACCCCTGCTATGAAAAGCTATAGCTCTGCATGGAGATGTTCGGCTGGAATCAGCCAGACTGGAGATCGCCTACCTAGTGCGTTCAAGAATCAAGAAGTGATATGAGGCAGCTGAAATGCTTGCCTTTGTATTCTACCAGTCTATGAATAATATTCTATCGCACCCGCGAATCAAACATTTTTTTACAGCGCAATAATAACAGATCCTAAATGTATGACAGAGTAGATAAGTAATAAAACAATACGATATAAAATATGTTTTTTTCTTGGCTTGTAAGTAAGTATACTATAAAAGTATACTAACTTAGGTCAGTAGGTAAGTATACTAGTTACATGTAAGTTACATGCACAACTAACTATTCATATGAGAGAGGTCAAATTACAAAGAAAGAAGTAACAAACATGTGCAGATGGCCATTTCTCCAGAAATATGTCTGCGACTCATTCATCTGTCTCCATACATTTAGTATGAAAAAGGGCCAGATGAATGAGGTGACCGCAGACATATTTCTGGAGAAATGCCCAGATAATCAAAAAATCAGAAATATAACAATATATTGGATACCTAACAATATGTGTAGTATGAAACTAAAACTTCATATTTCAACATCTCCTGAAACTACGTCAAAATCTTTATCAAATAGATTAAAATGGCGCCAAAATAATATGTAAACAAACATGACCTGTCATACTGTCATAATAATAATTATTGACAGTCACTGACACTAATGACTGTCAACGGGTACGCGTGTGTGCGAGAATGTGGAAAATTGCGATTATTTAAAAAAAAACTGTTTTATTGTCCACAAGAAGACTGTTGAGCTGAAATTGGTTGCGATTTAAGCTCATCATTTTTTACAGGTTCCGCTAAGACATAGAAATAGTAATTATTTGGTTGGGTTTAGCTAAAAATAATAAAAAAAACTACGCAAACATCGTACAACGCCATCTGAGCGGCTAAAAATGGTAACTTTCTGTAATGAATCCCCTTAAGAGACGTTTTTTGCATAATCTTAGAGACGTATCACACTTGCGATTGGCGAACGAGCCGCGGACAAGTTAAGGGTGGGGTTAGAATGTGTTAGAATTCGTTTGGTCTAAACCCACCTTCAGAATAGAAGCGAAGTTCCATACAAATGTCGCTCGCGGCGAACTCTCTAAACATGTGCGACTTCCTTTACATGAACATTACCAGGACTTGGGTCAGTCCGCTCCGCGATTCGGTTGCGCGGTAAATCTTACCGCTTGAAAGCGGAAAAAATCGGCCAAGTGCGAGTCGGATTCGCACTCGAAGGGTTCCGTACTTTTACTTAGATAACCACCGTGAGACTCAAACATATTGAAATAAAAACAGATCACTCACGTTATACAAAAGACGAGACTCCACTCAACAAGTTTCGGGAGCATTCGGCATTCCCTTAATCATAATATTTTTCTTGTTTTTTTATTCTATTTTATTTAACTCCTTTTTATCCGAGTGCCGCGGGACTCATAGCAAGTAAACTGACGTGAAACGAGACGGGAACTGCCATGTAAATCTTTTAACCATTTCCATTTTCCTTGTGTACTCTTTTGTATTGTATTTTAACCGACTTACAAAACGAAGATAGCTCGCCAGGGTTTTATTTAAGCAAGTTCCTATATATTTGTTTCAAATAATGCGTCAGCCTTATTGATTCTTTCCTTATCGAAATAGTACTTATTGATTCTGCCGCAGAAGACCATGATTGCTGTGACGAGGATAATCTTAGTCGTGCTTCAACAAGTCAAATAAACCTATTTTTAACCTCTGACGAAAAACGAGGGGTGTTATAGTATGAAGTGTGTATATGTGGCTTTGTGTTTCTCTGTGGCATCGTAGCTCCCAAACGGGTGAAGCGATTTTGATTTTTTTGTTTGGAAGGTGATTTCATCGAGAGTTCTTAGCTAGGTTTCGTGAAAATCGGTTCAGCCGTACGAGATATCCTAATTTGAAATAATAAGGTCGGAGATTTTTACGTAATAATATTGTATAAACGGCATTTAGTACGAAATTAACATTTATTTATATCATATCATAATTTCCCTACAATATGTTCAGGAACGATAAGCAAATGGCCTATCTATATTAACAAACCCGTGTATTTGGTTGCATAAAGTTGCTAAAGTTAATATAGAAAACTAAACTTAACTAAATGTTATACGCAGTTAAACATAAAGTTTTAACTTCTTATTACTTGTGTTTTATTCAAACTTAGGTTTTATACCTACGAATAAGTTAATAAATAGTATCTCTTGAAAATGCAGGCCATATTCGTACATATTGTAGAAATCTTATGATATGCATGTACGTATATATAAAGTTATGTATGCGACTGTACATAATTAGGCATTAAATCGTGTGATCTTATTATGAAACTCGCCTTCGGCTCGTTTCATAAAACCACACTCGTGTATTAGTGCCTCTCATTATGCACCAGTCAAATAAATAACTATTAAAAAGCATGAAATAAAAATTAAATTTAAAAAGCCCTGATGAAAAAAGTATTCTAAATCGTAAAAAATTATAAATGTACCTTAAAATAAATAGCTGGACGGAGCCTTGCTAACAAATAACTAAAGCACACGAGCCGCACGCACACATCAACAAGTGTTTTCCTACTAAGAGCAGTACGCACACCAATTAGCGTTAAAGCAACCGGCGGAATAGATGTGCTTCCGTTATCTGCTAGCGAGGCTACGTCCGGCTATTTATTTTAAGGTCCTTGTATACATCTGAATATCTTTTAGACTGTTCTTATAACAAAGTCTCCTTATTTCATGACGGGTATTTTTCTATTTGCGTTAAATCTAACTTCAATTGCACTTTGTAACTTTTTCTATCACACATACCTTTTTTTTGCGGTGGGAAAATGCATTACGCATACCCCCCCTGGGCCTAGGGAGGCCAGATGTTGGTTGGGGGGTTATGTGGGACTCTCTCCTCTCACGCGCCCACACATACCTAATAGCGTAATAGCAAGGGCCATTAAAACAAGAGGACTGTCATTCTCCATAGTTTGGATTGTAACCCGACCGCTAGGGGATTACCGGGCAAAAACTAGATGGCGCTAAAAAACCAAACATTTAAGGATGTTATAATTGAACAAAGAAACATAGTATAGTAACAATTAGTTCGTAAACAGCTAATAATAATAAATTCTAATATTTAAATACTGTGTCACGTTTGCAAAGTTGAATAATTGTAAATAATATAATTATTTTACCAGGCTTATACATAGATGGCGTTGTAAATTCAGGGAACAGCTTTTTGTATGGAGAATGACAGTCCTCTAGTTTTAATGGTCCTTGCTAATAGTAATCCTATTTTCAGTATACACGAAGGAAATAAACACTTAACGATCTAATGCAGGCTAAGTGTGTGCCTATTGAAGCCTGCTGCTAAAAATAATGTAAAGCGTGCTCTCGCATCGAAAACGTGACGAAACATTATAATCTGCTTTATTCGTAAAATTGAGCCACAGTCTATTCTTACCATCGAAATTAGGGAAGCTTATCTCTTGTATTAAATCTTCAGTATTGGTGAAATTCACTACTGTTGAGGTGAAGCAACATTTTGGGTTATGAATATCTGACCACGATTCACTTTTCAGAATTTTGATTGGACCTTCCTAAAGCTCACCTTATTACAGGATAAAGTGAAGTTTAAAACAATATAAATAAAAGAAATCCCACTAATATTATAAATGCGAAAGTTTGTGAAGATGTTTGGATGTTTGTTACCTTATAACGGGGTAACAACTGGATGGATCAAGCTGAAATTTGGCATGCAAGTAGACCAAGTCCTGGATTGAAACATAGGATACGTTATATCCCGGTAAAGAGTTCCTTTGGGACGATAACGGGAACAACGCGGGCGGAGCCGCGGGAAAATGCTAGTAATACATATTTAGAATCAAGACTTGTAAAAGAGCCCTTGAGGGCCTACTTACAGAAATAAACTATTTTATTTTATTTTTTATTCTATTTTATTTTATAATATGTGCCAACATAATCTTATGTACATTATGTTTTGGAGTAAATGTACGTGAAATCATGATCTCGTTGGCCTGGTTTCTTTATCGCAGGGGTTTTGGAGGTTAGGTTGTAGTGGGTTCAAGATGACTTGATCTGCCAAGTGTGGGAGCATAAATACCAAGAAATGAGATGAAAACCGGGAGATGTGATAATTTATGTTTTATTTTAATTGATTGTACCTAATACAAAAGTGGGATGTTAAAGCTATTTAAGATATGAAGATACTCATATTTATTCATGTGACAAAACGTAACAAAAACTATTTCACGTAGGTTTTTGGGTAGTTCTCTGCGACTAAACAGTCGCACCAATCGCATCATTACCATCGCCACATTATAGATGAGCTCCGTATAAACTATGGAGTCGTTTTTGGTTATCTTGTAGAAGTCGCGTGCCTCTGCTATTTTTATCATAATGATCCTGATTGCTTTTATAAAACCGCCAATAATAGTCGCGATGGTAATGAAAAAAAAATCGCGGTATAAAATCGCAGAGAACTACCCTTTTGAAGTGTATCAATTGAAATAGGATAAAATGAATAGAGTCCATCCAAGTTTGTCCGGTACACAAAGTAAGATATTTTTTTCCTAGTAACTCATACATTATTCATTCCCAATCATATTTTATCTGCTGGTCTACACGACCATTTTGTGTTTTGTTTCTTTCATTAGCTTTCCTCATTTTATCTCGCTAGGAACCACTTAATGTGATTTTATCAGAAAATGAGTGTAAAAATAAAAACATTCACTGTCTTACAAAAACATTTTCCTAGCTTAATTTTACGGCTATGTTTTAGGTACTTATGACTCCTGACAAATACATTTTATCTATTTTTATGGTTTCTAGGTTTGTGTTGTTCCTTTACAGGTTTACTATTCAAACCAATATTGTAAATGCGAAAGTAACTCTGTCTGTCTGTGTGTCAAAGCACTTATTTCTATAGCAACAGAATTGAATAAAAAGTAGCTAGCAAGTCAGTGGATAAAACTCGTATTATATGCAGATGAACCAAAGGCAAAACCTATTGTACGATAGGTATAAAATATCACATATCAATAAGAGATCGTCCGTCGAGGTTAGTATCTTCACTTTGAGAACAACTTTTATAGATATTTTCCAAGTTCTGTATACTGGGTCATTCGACGGTAAGAGGTAACGCGGGTCACTATTTTATTGCGTTTTGAATCATCAGAATGCAGTGTTAATTTATCTCTAAAGAAGTGTTACTTATTATTCCTGGATATATTGATACTTAAAATTGTATCTTTAAAAAAAACACGCAATGTAATCGTGACTCGCTTTACTTTTACGTGGAAAGATCCTACTACGCGGTCCATAGTAAAATTGCATTAGTTCTTTGAGTTGAGTTGTGCAAAGAGATTATGTCGAGCGAGCGCTGCAGTAACGCGGGGCCGTATATTTTAATTGTGCACTCGAAACAAGGGCACCTGGAATAGTAATGAAACTCGTACGCCGCTCAGCTCCTGTTACACAATGTTATCATTATACTGGATGTGGCCATTATTACGTAGAGTCGGCCATTGTTAATTAAGAGAAAAATAGAAGGGTAACTAAGTCGCATGGCAGGAGAAGAACATCATGGATGAAGAATGTAAAGGATTTGGCTCAAAGCAAGGAATTAATTCGCATAACTGTCAACCATCTGGATATTTTATTAAATGGTTATGGCTACATAATTCCGAAAGCGTTATTCTTTTGATTTGTATGATTCCGAATCCTATGGACCGCTAACAGAATATTTATTTAGGATATAACACTCTAAATAAGTATTATAACCTGAACCTATGGTAATCTAAGCTAAATATACATTCACTTTACACTATCTACGGTAGGAACGTTCTTTTGAATATTCCCGTTTTGAAACTATAGAAACAATAAGAAACTTGTGACTTTACTTTTTAGCATCTGAGGCGGGGCTTTCAAGCTTTAACTTCATCCAGTTTTTCTACTGTACTTCGCTTGGTTCTCGCCATCGGTTGCCTTTCTTATATTTTGCTACCAGTTAGTTCTTTACAGGGCAAGATAGCGAAATTATACTGTAAATCTCAGAGCAAAACTATACTCCAACACGCTTCGATCAAAGTTGGTATCCTGCAGTCTCACTGTCGAAAATCTTTGTAGTTGAGCCCCTGCCAATCGTCGCTAGTGACTGTACTCTAAAAAAAAATTGGTTGCTCCTAACAAGATTGTGATAGTTATAATCAAGCATCTTGATTCCATACGAGCCTAACAAGACGTTAGATGCACCAACTAAGATGATATTGATGGTATATCATAGTTCAATTAGCCATGTGCTGATTTGATTCAACAAACATTGATGTATAAGGTAACTAATTAAACATGATCGAACCACACAAAGAAGAAAATAATGATAGAAACAAGGAATATATTTGTTAAAATTAACAAGATGCTAGATTGTTGTTTTAATCACTAATGAACTTGCTGTTTTAATTAATCGGCTTTCGTTGATATGTTTCATGTCTTGTTTGTTTTATTTAAGTTAACGCCAACAAAGAGAAAATGTCTCTTAGTTGGCTCAGATTTTTTAGAGTGTGTACTACCCGAATGTTGGATTGAATTAAAAATATTTGATTGGAGTTATTTGTTTCTTCTAGCGATGTTGTTTGTTGTGCTGGCTCGGATGTTGTTTGTTGTGCAGGCTGTTTTACTTCCCTTTTACAAGTCCGTAGACTCGGACTTGTAAAAGGGAACAAAAACAGTGTGCTGTGCCATTCGGGACATACTTTCAAGACAAGCTTAACAGCGCACGTTCTGTCATTGGCTGTGTCACCTGACTGTTATACTTGGCCAATCGTAGGTTTATAGGTAGGAAACCGAAACCGTTATAGTTTATATGAATATGTGCTTGCTCTATCCAGCGATGTTGTTCGTTGTGCCGGCTCAGCGCGTTGTTCATTTCAGCCGCGCGTTGCGTATGTCATGTTACCGCTAACCATTATACGCAATTTGCGGTACATGATCAAATTAAATATTTTACGTTTCAATTATTCCATGTACTTGCTATGTTATCTACCACATAGCATCCACACTACCAGAACTCGTCTGCCCCATCGGCCATGATCTCTTTCAAATGAAAACGTCATATATTAAGGTGTTTCTAGACAGGCAATATTTTTCCGTAATTTGTGGCCGGCAAGTCTTGCTATCTTTTTCTTATTTCGTATGCTAAAGCAAAATGCACGTAATGGCCGGGCCAGGATTTGTAGAAAAATATTGCCCGTCTATAAGCGCCTTTAGGTAATCTGTGCCAGCGTTGTTAGGTGAATAATTTTCAAAAAATTGTACACAATTAAGGGATTTAATTAAAACAAAACTTAATTTATTCCTATGTGTTACGAAAGTTACCCATATAGTTTGTATGCCTAACTTTCGTAACACAGAGGAAGCGATCGTGATTTTGTTTTTATTAGGCCCTTAACTATGCACAATTTTTTTGAAAATGACTCAGGTACCATTGAAGCTACTAATCCCGAAGCTATGCAGTGCTGTGTCGCGGTGAGGTAGCTTAGTAGCTAAATATATATTTAACGCGTTTGCAACTAGTGCTTTTGGGATTACACTTACCATTGGTCTTGGTTACTTACTGCCAGCACCGAATTAAGTAAAATTCTCACTGACCGGGCCGGGTCGGAGCGCATTTCGCAATGTGCTTATAGAAATTGAAGTGTCAATATAGTAATTAAAGTTCGTTTTTGCAAACGGCTTGGCAGGTGACCGTCAAGACGGCGGACACCGTACAGATATCCAAAATCTGATGCTGGTGGAATCAATATGCCCAAATAGTACCGACGAAATACCTAGGTGAAAAAATAATACCCTTATAAGGCTACTTTTCGAAATATAAAAGTACGCTACCGGGCTGTCAAGCTGGCGTACATCCCTTGTATCTCTGGAACGGCTTTGTTTTCGGAAACGCTTTATATAGTACCCAAATAGTACCCTAAGCCTCTAAAATGTCATTTTTCTAGCTATCGTAGAAGCCAAGATATTCCCATAACTTAACGGTCCGTAGTTAGGGTATTATTAAACCAAGTGTTAACTTTTTCCTTTGTATAACGAAAGTTAATCATTATAAATTGTATGCTAACTTTCGTATAAAGAAAATTAATATTTTGTTTAATTAAGGCCTAACTACGGACATTTTTTTTAAAACGACCCTGCTCTGTATTAAGGTTCATTATTTTCGTCTGCTTTTATAATTACGAGTGGGAGCGCCCACTGAAATTTGAATGAACTAATCTCAAAAGGATTGCACACTTACCTAATCAGCCCTTTGTCAGACGAAGGCTTTAAGGCCTCACATAAAGCCCCGTGAGTGAGTACTGTCAGTACCTTCGTTCGTTTGGTATTTGGGAATATTATCCCTAATCGCAAAATATGCGAGAAACCGCTGTCTGTGTGATTTCTCATCACACAGACAGCAGCGGTTTTTTACTGGGCCTCGTTTCACGAAGCTACATTACAATTTTACAAGTCTACACTTGCAACATTGGTCAAATACAGCAACGCCATTGGTTGATTTGGCCAATGTTGCTAGTTTAGACTTGTAAAATTGTAACTTGTAGCTTCGTGAAACGGAGCCCTTTTGTTACTTTACTGGTTGCAATAATGGCGGCTATTATATACGGTTTCCGAACGAGTTACAGAGGATTTATAATATGGGTGTAGAAAAACTCAATAGGCTACTTGATGACAGATCAAACCAGCTTCTTTTTACCCGATTGCGGCGAAGCCCAAAAGGAGAGTTATGTGTTTGACCTGTATGTATGTCCGTTCCTATGTCCGCTCGTAACTACTCAACGACACACCCTATGTTGATAAATTAAACATCAGATTATTTATACATAGATAAGATAATAACATAGATTCGTCTTGATGGTGCAAGTGTCACTGGGTATGCAACTTTTGTAAAAAAAAAAAACAAAACAGAGGATTCATGCACTTTAGTGCGCGGTATTTTTTGCTCCGCAGTCGGGGTTTTTTTTTTGAAGCCGACTAACTCGCGACCATTGTTGGGCATAGCGATCGTTTGACCGGGTCGTCGGCCGTGGCGTTCCCTGGGGTCGAACCAAGTCGCTAGCCGGCCCACCCTGAGTGGAGCTTCTTTAAGTAAAAATGTTGTTATTACGAAGTGTCATAACGCTTAGATAGTACGAAGTTTACTATGAAATACTGACTTATGACGTCATGTTCAACTATAGACACATGAACAAAGTGCCTTCCCCTTAAAATGAGGCAGTAAGAAAAGTGCCGATGGACACAATCTTATATCATAGTTATTTATAAAACTGTCTGTAGTTAGGTTAGATTGTAATTGTATACCTACGTATTTAATAAGTTATTTTATACGCTAAATAATACTGCATTACTGCATACCTGATTTTTCAAAATACCAGATTCTCGATTTGTCAGATTCCTGTCTTACCACATTCCTGTTACACTAAAATCGTTGGTTACTCAAAGATCTAAATGATTTTGTTGGATGTATTACTTTGGGAATCTGGTATACCTACGGAGAATCTGATATATCGAGAACCTGGTAGTTTAAAAATCTGGTATTCTGGGGATGCGGTATTTTGGGAATGAGCGGTTGTTTGTATGGAGAACTGGCCGACTGAAATCGCTTTTAGCCCTTAAGGGGGGGATGTTCGAAGACGACAAGCAATTCGAGCTCCCCGCCGCCCGCTGCGCGATCGCGTAAATTTTTGACCTCAAATGAACTTACAAATGTGAAATGTGCCATAGCACAAGTGTAACAGTAGTTCTACTATAATATACGGCCTGGTTAAGTTTGTATCTGGTATCTGTGATGTCGAATGTTAAACGAAGAGTAAACTTAGAACAGTTTTAGGCGAAAATTTAATTTATTATTAACAATGAACATTAAACCTGATAATTTCAATTGGTAATTAACAATTAACGAAATTAATTGTTGATTGAAATTAACGATTAAGTAAAACGTAAATCGCTAATTATTAATCGAGATTAACGTATTCTCAATTGATTTAGCTACGTAGGTATAAGTATGTAAGATTGATTTTGAAAAATTGGGCCGGCAGAGCTCATAGATATGTCTTAAATGGAATTCAGGGTCTGATGATGAAGTCGAAAGGGGGGCTACAAGAACTCTCGACACAACCCCATCGGGTTTGAACTATCTTTACGAGTACTCTGTTCTCAGGTGATATCCGGGGTCTGGTAATAGAGCTGGAGGGTGTTCATGGGAAATAATAAAACGATGCAACCCCTATTGTCTTATGCCTCGTTTCTTTCATCTTGTCAAGTACTCTGAACCGAGATGATGTCTAGGGTCTGATGATGAAATCGGAAGGTGGCTAGGACTCTCGACGCAACCCCACTTATACAGGGTGGAAAAAATCTATGAGGAGAACTGCTTTGAATCCAGTTAGCTCATTTTACTGAAAGGAAACATTCCTTTATTTTTAAAAAGAAACTAAACTGCATTCACAGATTTTTTTAATTTTCTTGGCCTTTGTATTGGAAATTGGAATTGATGGTAAAATAAAATTAATGATAGATTTCACGATCTTTTTTACTTGTAAGACCAAATGTTTATTAGAGAGATTTTATGCTGACTAATAGTCCTATCGATTAGTAGAATAAAATAGTGAGTGCTTATTTTTTGAATTTTTAGCTGGTTAGACAAGCGAATTTTTTGGATTTTTTTGGAAATTGCAGTTTGGTTTCTTTTTAAACATAAAGGAATGTTTCCTTTCAGTAAATTGAGTGTATATTGAAATTGAAACATTTATTTCAGACCTCATAGTCCATATTGTTTGTTAGTTACAGTCTTAATGTAATGTTAGTACGTACATAAAAAGCAACATAATACACGACACATCAAGGACATACACATTAGAAAATAATACTTGCCCGTACAGATCGGACGGCCCGCTACTTGTTTACATGCAATTGCATCCAATGGTACTGGAACGGGCAGTCCGGCCTGTCGGCCACTACACGCAGGAGGCTGTTGGTGCTGTCGCGCAGCCGCCGCATCAGGGAGGCAGTACGCTTCCGCAAAATGGCATGAAAGCCGTCTACGTGCGCCTCCGCGAACATACCTGATGCACTGCAGTAGCGCGGCAGCCCCAGCAGCATCCTGAACGCGTTGTTATATTGTACCCTCAACGTATTGTATGTACTTTGAGAGTACCTCACCCACAGGCTGCACGTGTAGAAGCTCTGGCAGAAGGCTTTAAACAACGAAATTTTAACTTCTGGCGTGCATCGTGCGAACCTGCGGGCAAGCATGTTACAACGCACGGACATGGATCTTCTCTCCCTTTCCATATCCGTGCCATCTTTTAGGTCTGCGGTTACCCAATGACCCAAGTATTTAAATTCAGTGACCGATTTATATACGGGTATGGATGGATTTATGGGTTTTCGGGAGTGCAGATTTAAAATGTTGCATGCATTTTTTTTTTGACAGAAAAAACCGGCACAGGTGTGGATTTACACGTTTTTGGGAGCGCAGGTTTTAAAAATTGCATCCATTTTGAATTTAAAATGACAGATGTCACTTTTAACGATCTTAAAAATCTGATTCCAGATTCCGACTTGTAGGCCCCAAAAACCCCCCGATACCGAATTTGGGCCCCCTCGGACCAATTTGAAAATCGGCGGCCATTTTGAAGTCGCCATATTGAAAAAAAATATGGAGTTAGAATCTCCTTGCAAACCTCTATGACATTTGGTCGAGCACCCTGTACCTATCTGCCACCGTTTTTACGCCAATGCGCTTCAAAAAAAAAACGCCATACAAATTTTTTTTTTTTTTAATTTCAAAAATTTTTTTTAACAATCTGAATTAGGGGCCCGAAAGCTACCCCGATGCAAAATTTCAACTCTCTACGACCAATTTGAAAATTTTCCGCCATTTTGAAAAAAATTATGACCCTCTTTCGTCGCCCAGGATCTTATATGACATTTGGTCGAGCACTATACATATACCTAACTGTTAGTGCCTTTTCACACGTCCCGGTTGCCGGGTAGCCGGCGCCGGGTACCCGGCGGCGAAGTGTATGCCCATGCACGTTAACTTTCATACGTACCGGCGTAAGCTAACGTACATGGCCATACACTTCGCCGCCGGGTACCCGGCGCCGGCTACCCGGCAACCGGGACGTGTGAAAAGGCACTTATAGTTTAGGCGGGCCGTTGATCCAATCCGACGAGACGTGCGCTAGCTACCCGAGCGTAGCCGAGACACGAACGCAAGTACGGGCCGGATTCACGTGACACGCCGAGATACGTACCTTGGCGTGTCACGTGAATCAGGACACGAACGCAGATACGGGCTACGTATTTATTTTACGTGAAATTCGTGATCTTAGTACCGCCGGGGTTAAGAACACGTAGCTACGGTTCGGCGTGTATCACGGATATCAGGAGCCCTAGTTTGAAACAATAATTTAAAGCTCGCCCGATTTAAAATTTAAATAATAAATAATGATAAGTTAAATAGTCTTTCATTTTAATATCGATATGTAAACTCGTAATTTCAAGTGACGTCAGCGTGTCACTCGATATCAAAGGCTGGATTACTGTTAGAGTGTATACGCTGTGATTCTAGCGTGACGTTTATTTTGTCCGTTGAGTGAGGAGAGCTGTCACGAGCTCGAAAGCGACACAGGTCCGGCCTCGGACAAGCCCGGCGGGCATCTGAAGCCACAGCGCGTGGGCTACGTTGCTATATAGTACTGAGCTACTAAAAAATAAGTTATTTAAAAAAAAATTAACCGCACAGGTCCCGGTAAAATGTCATTATCTATCGATTGACATATTTTTTGGTGGTATAAGTGTGATAGAACTCGAGTAAAACTGGAAAAACTGTTAAAAAATTACCCGTTTTCGTGACGATTTATGATCGAGCGAAGTTGTGAGTATCGTGTTTTGAACCGCACAGAAACACAGAAGCACTCTTGAACTATAATATATATCTTTTTCGATCCAAAAATATGGATATTTCGTTGATTAATTTTGATTTTCCCGGAGGTCGATTTCGAATCACCTGGCCTTAAAAAAACGTTTATTTCATTTCGTTGACAACTTTTTCTCTGAAACCGCAAAATGTTTTTTAAAAAACAACGTCATCATTATAGTAACAATTAGGTTAAGTTTGTTTTTCATCGGTCCCAATAAAAACCAGTTTCAGAGAAATACGTTAGATGAAAACAAATATTAATCAAATCAAATATAGAAACGTTTATCAGCAATTCAAGGAAAACCCTAATTTAAATACACAAATCGCCTCACCTTATCTTGTATTATCTATTTCAGCACAATGACTTAAGTTTGCTAGTTATCCTTGCTCTATTTTATCTTTGAATAGAAAGTCTTCTCAAAGCATTCTCAGCTTAGAATGCACCTAGTGCTGTTTTGCGAACACAATGGAACTAGAACTAAGCGGCTCGGGACTTATGCCGCAGTAATAATATTTAATACAGTATCAAATAGGGCTTTAAGGTTGCTTTTCCAGAGCGGTGCGAGCTAGCGGAGTGGAGTCCGAGGAAAAAATCCGCCAATTGGGTACCTACCTTAAGTTTTTTTAAGTGATCCATATTATATTTTTTGTAGTAAGTAAACTGCTAAAAGTGTTCAAAACTGTGGCTATCCCATTTTTATTCCTTTCTGTTTTGAAGAAATATTTTTTTAACACCTCATTTGACAGATGAAGCGGTTGGTGATATGAATAGAGCTCGTGCCTAAGTCTGCAATACGTGTCTTCCATTTAAAAAAAGTGAAACCGTCGCAATAATAACAGCGATGATTCAAATCTGTCAGATGTCAACTTGACGGTTTCACTTTTTTTTTAAATGGAAGACACGTATTGCAGACATAGGCACGAGCTCTATTCATATCACCAACCGCTTCATCTGTCAAATGAGGTGTTCAAAAAAATATTTCTTCAAAACAGAAAGGAATAAAAATGGGATAGCCACAGTTTTCAACACTTTTAGCAGTTTACTTACTACAAAAAATATAATATGGACCACTTAAAAAAACTTAAGGTACCCAATTAACGTGCCCAGCCTCACTCAGGATATGAGTACTCGGTACCTTGCAGAGCTCATGTGGAAACGCATCTTAAGACTTGCACTTTTCAACAAGTTATGATAAGCGAGAAGTGACATGCGCCTTTCAAACAGAATAGGGAATATGCATGATTTTTTTTTAACAGATTTCTTAACAAAATTTGAAAATACCGTAAAAAAGATGACATACAGTCAAAATAAAATGGAAATCGACCGAGAAATAAGGAAAATATAAACATTTTAAAGCACTAATCAGACAGCGATTAGAGAGAGAGATCCGATATGGACTATGACGTCATAGTACACGGCCGCCATACTATACTCTGTTTTGCGAGAAAGAGATTGAGATAAATCTTTGTTGTGTTAGATCTTGGTTATTTTTATAGTTATTCGAAAAATATTTTTTTCCTACTGTTTTTTATATTATGAATGAGGTTTTATTAGAGTAAATAAAAAATATCATGCATATTCCCTATTGGTGGCCGATACCAAGCGGAAACCTGCATGCATCCGCGAAAAAATCAAGGGTGTATGTGAAGACCCCAACCCGCTTCAGTGGGGACTACAGCCCGTTCACTCTCATCTATGTGTGACAGTAGGTCTATGTTCCAATGGCGTGGCGTAAAATATATCCTTGGGCAAACCGGTGCAGATTTGCTGTACGTTTTCCTTAAAAGCTGTAGAATAAGGTCAAATGCCTGATATTAGGCAAGCCGGTAGGAATCGAGTTCTTTGGACGCCACGCCACTGCTTTGTTCAGCCGTGGGATGTATAGGCTGATGATGTGTGATGACTCGTCATCTACCAAAAACGCGATAGATCTCCCGCGCATATAGGTAGTTTCACGAGAGTTGAGGTGAATGGTTACACACACAGCTACATGAAGTACTCATTGCAAAAAAAGTGAATGAATGAAATGAATGAGTGAGTAAATAAACACAAGGCTATAGTTTGAACAAACGTTTTGGTCTATCTTGCAATTCACTGTTGAACCTGTACGTCTAGCATAGCTGGCCGCGACTTCGTTTCTCGCGCGACAGAGCATCACCTGTCACTGTCGCACGATATTGAGTGGATAGAGAAAGGTAGCATTTGTCGCGCGAGAAAGAGTCGCGTGTCACGGTTGTGCTAGAGGTACTGCTATCGGTACGAAAAAAGGACAGTAATTTCAAAATCCCGCTGTCATTACATGACAGTGTTGTTGTGTGCGTGGCCTCAACTCTCGTGAAACTACCTATACCAAACATTGGTATTGCGGCATGCGTCCCAGTGGGTAACCTATCGCAAACACTAAAAACCATTCACCGAATTTCATTTGGCCAAAAACTATTCGAATTATTATCGTTTGTCCGATGACAGGTTTCGTATTTTTTTCTGTTCACCATTTCACGTTTAGTAAAAGTTTCGTTTGTCCGAAAAACGTTTCCCATCTCATTCACTTGCCCTATGAATTGTTACGTATTTTGTTTCGTTGCCCATTTTTCATTTACCCAATGATACTTTTCGCACTGGATACGTTTAGACATATTTTCAGTTTACCTTTTAACGATATCCCAAGTTATTTCTCGGCAGAGGTATGTTTCCCTAAATCTAAAATAAATGTTATTTTAGAAAAGAAAATTAGTTATTATTAGTTTTTTAGAGAAAGGTCAGTAGGTTAGGTTGGTTCATAAAAAAGTGGCCGTTTGGGGAAGTGACTTTCACAGAAAACTTATATAGGCAGAAGGACAAAGGGGGGACGGGGGGGCGGAGCCCCCCACAAGGGGGGCTCGGGGGGCGAAGCCCCCCGCATGGAAAAAAACTCAAAACAAAGGTTCAATTATGTAAAAAGTAGGTTAGGTTAGGTTTGAACTGCGTCCCCCAACAAAAACGAACTGCTACCAGAAAAATAGATTAGGTTAGGTTTGAACTACGTCCCTCAACAAAAACGAACTGCTACCAGAAAAATAGGTTAGGTTAGGTTTTGAACTGCGTCCCCCAACAAAAACGAACTGCTAGGAAAAAAGTAGGTTAGGTCAGACATATTTAAATAAGTTTTCACTATCGCACTGTACTACTCAGTATTAGCTTTAATAATACACTATAACAAGTTTTATGTGGCGGGTAAGGTTATCTTTATCAAAATACAAAGCGGGTAGATTCTTGCAGACTAGTTTGCCAGGTATAAAAATAAATAATTGTAAATTGTAATGCCAGCTGTACACTTGTCGAATAGTTAAAAATCGAATCGTTACATCGGACAAATGAAATCAAAGTCAATCGAAAAAAGTCGAATGGTGAATAAATCGAAACGTTACTTCGGGTAACTGATATTATGGTGAAACGAGATTTAAGGCAAACCGTAATTTGTCGAATGATTAAAAAACCGAACCAATAAATGCCGAATCGTAATAATTCGAAATGAAAATTCGGACAAACGAAAAAAAATTGAAACGATATTTGTCGAATAGTTTTTGCCGAAACGAAATTCGGACTAACGTTTTTAGTGTTTCAGATAGGTAACCGTCTCAGTGAGTTGTTTGACGTTTGTGTTTAATTAATATTTGGGGGTAGTTCTACCAGCATTTCAACCGTTCCGACTTTCCTGGTCACATTTTTGACTATTTCCCTGCAGGCTTTGATTACCTTTTCCTGTTATTTTCTAGAGGTACAAGTATTCTACAAAATCAGCAAAATAGTAATCCTACAAGGAAATAATTAAAAATGCGACTAGGGAAGTGAGAGCGGTTGGAACGCTGGTAAAACTATCCTTAGACGTTTGTGTTTTTTTGTTTTACTGTTGAAGCGTTACGTACTGTGTTACACTGCATTTCTATTTAAATTAAGTCTTCAAGGGGGATTCGAGGGGAATTTAACGCATTATGCTAGTTTACGTAATTGTCCTGCCATTTGCATAGTAACAGGATCAACATGAGTATTGTGGCATTGTAGCTTTACAAGGTTAGTTGACCTATTAAACTAAAGTGGAGAAGTCTGCATTGATTAACACGTTCGCCAGTGGTACCCACATTATAGAATGTACTAGAATGACAGCAAAATTTCTGCATACGAGTACAATACCTACCTATGATCTTATAAAACGACAGCGGCAGCGACGCCGTGCTGCGTGTGTGAGTTGACTTACACAGATGCGTTCCATCTGCTTGTGTCAGGGTCAAACTCGAGTTTGAGATTGCACTCTGTTTCGACGGTAGTATCATAGTCGCTGTGCCCCACATGACAGTAAAATTTGCCCCGTTATAATGGTATGGGTTTTGGTAGCAAGCACCGTACTGACTTATAGGCAATCGCGAATACAGTAGAACCCGCTTAAGACGATTCTGAGGGCACCTAGCAAAAAAAGCGTCTTAAACGGGAAAAAACGGTATGAAAACAGGCCACAGGGACCGGTGTAAAATGGCGTATTATGCGGGAAATCGTATCAAACGTGATCGTATTAAACGGGTTCTACTGTAAATACACGCAACGGCAACGTAGGTATAGGTAATGCCCCTGGTGTTACAGATATCCATGGGCGACGTTGACTGCTTTCCATCAGGCAGCTCGTCTGCCCGTTTGCCACTTAAAACATAAAAAAAATACTGCGTTAACCGTACCGTCATACAGCGTGGTTCACATTTTACGGTGATACCCGCTACCGCTGGTGAACGTGTCAAGAGATGGAGTTGTTAGAAATGGAACATCGGCGTCGGGCTCCTAATAGACTCTCGTCTCGTTAGTAATCCCCTTCTTACTACCCTCGGTGCACAATGTACTATTTTCTCTTCTCGTCGCTTTTAAATGAAGAATGTTCACTCCCAAAGCATTTCCTGTGTAAGTGTACATTGGGAATGCTTCGAGTGCGCACTTGGTGAAATTTACATTGTATATCTTGCCCCAATGCAGTGTACACTGTAAATTCGTTTATATGCAGTTTATATCTTCGAAGCCAGTTGATTCATGCTTATAACGCGGCACATAAAATACCTAATAGTTTACAATGGTCGAGGTTAATTTACATTTTAACATGACTCGAGTCTCTCTGTTGCAAGCCAAAAGAGGGTTAACACTTTCTCAACCACGTAGACCTACGCGCAACACCCGTATGTAGGCCGTAGCTGCTACGAGCCTAGCGCCCGCCGAGCGCGCTCTCTTGAAAGTGTTAAGAATCAACTTTAAAGATATCTTTAGTTGAAATATGTTTATTGTTTAATAAAATTAGTCTGCGAAAACCAAAATAAATCTCAAAAAGTAAAAAAAATGGAAATTTAAGCTTTACTAAAAATATAAATTTTTAACGGATGTCTAATGTTTGCCCGAAGAACATATGCTATACATTTCATTTGCCCGAATTTCATTTGCCCGAATTTCACTTGCCCGAATTTAATTTGCCTGAATGTTTCGTTTACCATAAAAATTATTTGGCATATTCTTGTTTACCCGATCCGTTCGGATCGGGTAACCATAACGATACGAATGCCATACGTATTGTTATCCCGTATTCCGTGGTATCACGTATTATTATGACCCCTAATATTTATTGTTTAATAGAATATTTAAAATCCATACTAAACAGTATTTTCGAATCTATCCTGGCTAAGGGATCGCAGTTCTAACCTAACCTAACCTACTGTTCTGTTAGCCGTTTATGAGAACATGGGCCTTAAGGAAACCTCTGTAAGTCGAAACCGCGTTAACAAGAATTGCTTGGCGTTTCCCTTGAGTTTCAACTTATCGAGGTTCCACGTATTAATAAAAACATGGTATTTAACACTCCGTTGACAATGGCGCTTGCAACAGTGCCAAAATATAGGGAGCTCGTTCAAACAACCATACATGGTAAATACCCCGTTTTAAATTTAACAATAATATTGCAGAGTACATTATTTAATATTACACGGACTCAAATGTTGGCTTTGTCCATTCAGATTTATGATGAAGGCTTTTGTCGAAATGAACAAAATGTGTTCGCGTAATTAATTATTTTATCGTTTGTTTCAGGTAAGCCGGTGCGACGGATTTCAATGGAGTTCGTATTACATTTCCTGTATTGTTACATTTTATATGTATGACTACGGTAAGATATTTTGACCGCGTGTAATAAACGTCAACGGTAGGTACATATTACTGATGTAAATAATAACTGTTTTTAATGAAAAGGATAGGTCGATTTATAAGAGCTGGGGAGGATTTCATATTCAACCAGTGCTTTTTATTCACTAGCGACCCGCCCCGGCTTCGCACGGTGTTTCTCTATTATATTATGCATGTATTATACATATAAACCTTCCTCTTCAATTACCCTATCTACTAAAAAAAACTGCATCAAAATCCGCTGCGTAGTTTTAAAGATTTAAGTCATAGGGACATAGGGACAGAGAAAGCGACTTTGTTTTATACTATGTAGTGATATTAAATCCGCACTAACTCTTATGCATCAACTGATAACAAAATACTACCTATACCAGGACTGGCCGAGGCTATATACTAGTAGGTACCAAATTTTGCCACTCTGGAGCGGCTTAGCCAGCGAGCCAGCGAGAGTACGCCTTATGAGATAGAGAGAGACGGTCGGAGGCGGTGCGTCCCGTCCGACGATAGGACCCGAACGTCAGCTTTGTTAGAGAGAGACTTCTGTACGTACCGAGCACTGTTACTTATTGTGTGAAAAATGCGTTTCCTCTCCACTCTGCGTAAGTGGCAACGCACCTTTGTTGCTTTCGCATACAGCTCCGGTGGAAACGTTGAATCGGCTCAATCGCAAATGAACAAATAACAACGCAGAACCGAATCTGTATAAATCTGATTTCTTCAGATCTTGGAATTAGGTAGGTACTCGAAGTATTGGATTTCGACGAGAGGAAGTTATGAAGACATTATCGTCAGGTGTCAGCGATCTCGCTAACTTTTGGCGCGAAGCGAGAAACCTTGTCGGGAAAATTGACTTATCAGAAGTGGGTAAAAGTGCCGAATCAGGGAAACATTTTGTAAATAAAAATTTGTGAGAGTTAATTTTAAAAGACTGAAATAGGTTATTTATTTAGATGTGTCTTTTTTATTTTTTTGGGTATTTGTTCGTACAACTCCAGATGGTTTAGTATAGGATGGGCATTATTCGAATAAATTTTTATCTAAATAATCATTCGAATAAACAATAATTCACAACTTTTTTATTCGCGGATGATTTATTCGCGAATAAATTATTCGTCGAAGAAAAATATTTAATGTTTTTTTTTATTCCATCCAAATAAGTTCATAATGGCATCGGATATTCTTGCGCCTATTTACCTAAAGTTGGCGAATTCCCGGAAAAAACTAAGCAAGTATGGAGTCGGCTTCTTAAAAATATATTTTTAAATAATATAAGTTCCGGGATTCCGGGATTGCATAAAACGTTACGAGAATGTAATATACCGCAAAAATGTTATCCAGGGTCTGATGATGGAGCCGGAAGGTGGCCATTGGAACTCCGTAATAAAACGTCGGAACCCCATCGTGTTTGGGCTCATTTGTTTTGTATTGACGAGTACTCTGAACCGAAATGATATCCAGGGTTTGATGATGGAGCCGGAAGGTGGCCATAGGAACTCCGTAATAAAACGTCGGAACCCCATCGTGTTTGGGCTCATTTGTTTCGTCTTGACGAGTACTCTGAACCAAGATGATATCCAGGGTCTGATAATGGAGCCGGAAGGTGGCCATAGGTACTTCGTAACAAAAAGTCGAAACCCCATTGTGTTTGGGCTTATTTGTTCCGTCTTGACGAGTACTCTGAACCAAGATGATATCCAGGGTCTGATGATGGAGCCGGAAGGTGGCCATAGGTACTTCGTAACAAAAGGTCGAAACCCCATCGTGTTTGGGCTCATTTGTTTCGTCTTGACGAGTACTCTGAACCGAAATGATATCCAGGGTCTGATGATGGAGCCGGAAGGTGGCCATGGGAACTCCGTGATAAAACGTCAGAACCCCATCGTGTTCGGGCCCATTTGTTTCGTCTTGACGAGTACTCTGAACCGAAATGATATCCAGGGTCTGATGATGGAGCCGGAAGGTGGCCATGGGAACTCCGTAATAAAACGTCGGAACCCCATCGTGCTTGAGCTCATTTGTTTTGTCTTGACGAGTAATCTGAACCGAAATGATATCCAGGGTCTAATTTATTCGCGAATAAATCATTCGAGCGCTGCTCAAATGACGAATGATTTATTCGTTATTTTTTATTCGGATAAATCCACGAAAAATATTTGAGGTTTTTTATTTTTCCATCCAAATATACCACACGAATTTATACCTCGTGTGTTCATAAGTTTTGAGACGATTTTTTAAAGGCCCAAAAAAATAAATGTTGAACTGCCGGCTCGATAAAAACTTTTTAAATATTTTTAAACGTTGTCAATGAGAAAAAAATTGATTCGGGTGTAATTTTTCGGTAAACCGGATATTGAAATATAATCTAAAGGTAATACCTATATTTAGGTATGATCTAAAGGGCTTACAGTCGAAGAAAAATCTACTACTTAAACGATCGTTAAAGAAAATTAAGACTCACATGATGTCAACAGTTGCTATGGACACGATCCCAAAATTGTTTGCCAACGAAAAAATCTTCACCATCGTCGAAGAAAAGTTTAATCAACTAAAGCATTTTGAATAATTGATATTTTATTTTTACCATTATATAATGATTTTTCCGACTCCATCATCAGACCCTGGATATCATTTTGGTTCAGAGTACTCGTCAAGACGAAACAAATGAGCCCGAACCGAACACGATGGGGTTCTGACGTTTTATCACGGAGTTCCCATGGCCACCTTCCGGCTCCATCATCAGACCCTGGATATCATTTTGGTTCAGAGTACTCGTCAAGACGAAACAAATGAGCCCGAACACGATGGGGTTCTGACGTTTTATCACGGAGTTCCCATGGCCACCTTCCGGCTCCATCATCAGACCCTGGATATCATTTCGGTACAGAGTACTCGTCAAGACGAAACAAATGAGCTCAAACACGATGGGGTTTCGACCTTTTGTTACGAAGTTCCTATGGCCACCTTCCGGCTCCATCATCAGACCCTGGATATCATCTTGGTTCAGAGTACTCGTCAAGACGAAACAAATGAGCCCGAACACGATGGGGTTCTGACGTTTTATCACGGAGTTCCCAAGGTCACCTTCCGGCTCCATCATCAGACCCTGGAACTCCAATCACCTTATAGAACATTACACAACTAGGGTGGTAATACAAAGAAAGGCCGAGATCGCAGAAGTTTGCGACCCGAGCTGCAAGCGAGGGACGTAAATATGCGATCGAGGGCTTTCTTTATTACCTCCCGTGTTGTGTACATCATTTTATGTCTACACTTCGCCAGAAAGCGACTTTTTCCGTACGCGCAGTTTGCGGAAAAAGCCACTTTATGGCCATGTGTAGCATAAACAAAATTATTTGCCTTAGTCAGATCAGTAAAAAAAAGATAGAAGGACGTTTTATATAAGGCAAAATAGTCCGTTCCGTTAGAACAAACAACAGTCTTTCAGCTATTGTTAGTAATATTATTAAGAGAAAAGTTAATAAGGTATTCCCATAAAAAGTTATTCGTGGCCATTTATTCGACGAATAAATTATTCGCGAATAAATTATTCGTCGAATAATTCATTTAAATAAAGATAATCATCCGAAATTTTTATTCGTCATCCGCGAATAATTTGGTTATCTTTATTCGTTATCCGTCATTCGAATAAATTTTGCCCATCTCTGATAGGTACTTTCTACGCAGCTTTGTGAAGCATACACGATGGTTACATTTTTAACGGTTGTTTTTTTTTACAAGCTTTTATTTAGTTTCACCTGTCCTGGTGTCTGTGTGTCTGTAATTAAGTTAAATTTGACCCCATTCCCGATTTCCATTGAGCTGAAATCTTGCAAGGATGTAAATCAGATGACAATGCAATGTTATTATGATAGGATCATCTAAGTTATACAAGATAAATTTACCGTGTTTAGGTTAGGTTTAAAGAATCTTTATTTCTCGTAAGAATAATGGAATTCACTTACACGAGAAAAATTTAAGTAAAATATATGTCGTATGGTGAGCGCATGCATTTCTCACCTGCTTAACTACATACAATACACTTTCGGTTTACTGTTATTAATATTCTTAACTGAAACATTTTAAAATATTTTAAATAAAACAGTTTTATATTATTTATAAGTGGGTACACCGGTAATGTTCCTTCACAAAGTACGCATCTAGAGACAGACAAAAGAATCGCGATAAGGTCGCTGTGATACACAGCTTAACCAAACAGCGGGAACACTGCAGAAGTGTGGATACTAATTGTAAACATTTGAATGTATGAATACCTTTACACGGATCTATTTGTTATTTGGCCATCGTGGTTATTATTATTACTGGTTGGAAATAATATTTAAAATATAGCTTAATATATGTAAATTAATAATATTCGCGACAGCCAGAAGAAAATTACTAGGTAGTACATTTTATGTTATTAATAACATAATGTTTGAGTAGTTTTTTAAAAGTTTTGCTAGATTTAGCATCTTTTATGCTTTCTGGGAGTTTATTATATATATTTGCACCTTCGTATAATATACATTTTTTTCCATAGTTAGTACGGGGGGCGCGGAGGACTAGATGGTCTGCGTTTCTCAGTTTTATCCTTTGTATCTCCCGTTTTTTGGTGAATGAAACTTGGATATGTACGTCTTTAAGAATAATTTTACGTATTAGCGTACATGTAGTATACAGGGCGTCCCAAAGTTATGGGACATGAAGGGGAAGTACCTTAAATATCGTAGATAGTGAATTTTGCTCAAAGAAGACTTTATGTTATTTTTAAAAGTTAGTAATTCTGCATTCATAGATTTTCTAAAAATTACTTGCTTCGGCTGGGAATCGAACCGACTTAAATGTGAAAAAAAAATCACCCTACTTTTATGATGCCAATCGAAAGAATAGCTAAAAAATAATAACTCTGCTTAAGTAACATAGTATTTTAAAAGAAAGGAACAACGTGAAATTAATCATTTTAATCGAATAAAAAACATACATGAAACTGCCGTGTAAGACTGATGAATGCTCATTATTTTTGTATCTTTATATATTTTTGTTGTGGGTGTCAGATAATCGTATTTAAATAGAACTTTTACTAGTTTATTTTGTGCTCTTTGGATTTTTTTTATGTTGGTTGCAGCAGCTGAACCCCATAACTCAATGAGATAGTCTATGTGAGGTTTCACGAGTGAGTTGTAGATAGTATAGGACACTTTCTTGGGTAAGCACCGTGCTATGCCACGCAGAGCTCCAGTGAGTGAAGTTATTTTAGATTTAATTTTGTCTATATGTATTTGCCAGTTTAACTGTTTGTCTAGTATCAACCCAAGGTATTTCTCATGGTCGACTCTGTTGATACGCTGATTATTTATAATTAGTGGGTCTATATTATGAAGTTTCTTGTTTTTTGGTGCAAGTATTATATAATTTGTTTTTAAGACATTGATGGTTAGCAGATTGCTTCGGAACCAGTTGTTTAGTATGTTTAGGTCTGCTTGAGCGTCTGAAATTAGGTCTTGAATAGAATTGCCAAAATAAAATAAACTGGTATCGTCAGCATATAAATTTGCATCACCCTTCAGACCAATTTCGTGTAAATTGTTAATGTAGACAAGGAAGAGCAATTGATTAGTTTTGACGTGCAGTTTGCTATTATACAAAAAGTACAGTCGGCAATAAAAGCTTGTCTCAAAAAACGTTTTTGACAGTTACCTACTTATTTAAGAGGAAACAGGAGGGCAGTTTTTCCATACAAACGTAGTCCCCTGTTTCCTCCCTGGATAATGCCAGTAGAGCAATCATTTTTTGTCCAAAAATCTATGGCTACTATTGATATGTTCGTATCTTTTCCTTTTTACGATAAATTGATTCTTAAAAGAGATATTAACCTTCAAAAACCTAAAAAAAATGCCAGATTTTCCGCTGTGTTCACACATCCAGAAAACAAATTCGACTAGATTATTAAAAAAAAGGGAAACATAGGAACACGGCCAAAGCCTTTCTTTAATGTTTAATGAAAAAATTAGTTAAATAGGTTAAGTTTTGGGGAAGAAATCAGGGGACTACGAAACGTTGTTTTAATGAAATTTTAAAAGGTATTTTCGGTCCAAGCTGCAGTTGTCTCTATCGCGCTCTGCGGGTGAGAGGCGGGCAGTGCGGGATAGCGACACATTTTACAAATACCTAATTTTCATTTCTCTCGACCTTACTGTTTCCTCTTAAGTTTTATTAATTACCTTAGTGTTCCGTCACATCATTAATTGGTGCCCCGGGCGTAAAATCAAAAAGCAGAGCTCTTCTGCTTACGCCGCTCCGGGTGCCCGTTAGGCATAAACCGCTAACCCCTAACAAATACAAGAGCCACTGTAAAAATATCAAAATGGGCTAAATGACAAAAAAAACTGTATAATCCGTCAGTTAGATTATTAAAAAATATTGTACACGTATTTTTTCTTATGTTTGACAAACAAAAAATGACGAAGATAGAGTGCTTAGAAGTTTCGAGTGACGTCAATCCTAGGTATAAATTTCACCTAGGAATGACGTCACAAGCCCCCACTCCAGAAGTTTGATGATCTATAACTTTGTCGATTTTAGATATTTTGATAAACCAAAAAATACGTGTCCCATATTTTTCCATAATCTAACTCGTCATCCCCATTGCTGTAGCTGTGACTCTAATATTCGAAGAGTATCCTTGATCCAAGATTCCACCATCAGATCCTGAGCTGGTGGCAATAAGACTACTTGAGAAGTTGGGAGGAGGAACATTAAAAAAAACCGGTCAAGTGCGAGTCGGACTCGCGCATCGTGGGCTCCGTACAAACTCGTAAGTATATACGTGAATAATTAAAAAAAAAAACTGTATGGCGATTAGTTTAGTAGGAGCAAAAAAGTGTGTCTTATGATTATTACAAATTTTGAAAAAACTGTGTAAGTTAGGAAAATAGTTATATTTTTCCTGTAATATTTAGGATGATATTATACCTACTCTGTACTTTTAGGTACTTAAGAAAAGGTAAACAAAAAACCACGTGACTCGAGTCGTTAAGCCAATCAAAATAGTGTTTTGTATCTGTGGCACAATACCACTGGCTGAACGACCCGATTTACGAGGTTTTTTTGTTTACCTTTTTTTAAGTACCTAAAAGTGCAGAGTATAATAATTGGTAATTATTACAGATTTTTCTGTTCAGTAACTTCGAGATAATAGGGGGGAATGGTATTTTTTGAACTATTTCATCCTAAATCAAAAAGTACAAAAAAAATGGTTTTAAAATCTACAAATGAAGCCCTTTCGTTTGATACCCCATTTGATACAATAGCACAACTTAAAATTTTTAAGCTCCCATTTCGGCCCCGTTTAAAAAGAAAGTAAAAGAGGTAAAAGATTTGTTTTATGTTTAGTAGGCTCGAGTTAGTGACTTTTAAAACTATTCCAAATTTCAAATCGATAGCAGCAGTAGCAAGCATTTAAACAAGTATGAGAGCATAACGGAAAGGGAAATAAGGCTGTTAACAAGACGTAAGGATATTAAATGCAACACTGTCCCTCGGCTAAACATTTTGAAGCACGCCGCGAGTTATCAGGCTGTATTTCTGTTTAACAAGCTGCCAACGGAGTTCAAGTCCATCACAAATAACAAAATATTTAATGCAAGACTCAAGCAGTATCTTTTGGAAAAATCATATTATTCTGTAGCTGATTTCATAGCAGACACTAGAAATCTGTTAACTTGTGGTGCTTGTTGACATCTTAAGTTAATTATATTAGTTTTAAATATGGCTGACATTCATAATTCAATAATCATTATTAACTATAATTAACGTTTGAAATTTTTATTATAATTATTTTTTTGACAGGTTTATTGGAATGTGTATTTCTGAATATTATAATAATGATTGTTTAATTTGATGTAGCTTAGATGACATGAAATGAAAAGTACTTCCTGAGATATCTGACTGTGACAGACAGACAGACAGATATACAGAGTCGCACCATAAGGGTTCCTTTTTTACCATTTTGGTACGGAACCCTAAAAAAATTGCGTATGTGGCAAAGCGGCATGTTTTTCGCTAAAACTGAATCTATAACCTAGGTTATTATAACATCGATTTCCAACAAGTGATAAACGCGACTATCGTAGGCCTACTAGATAATTCAAAACCAAATCATTGTTTATCCGACTAAGTGATTCCCCAATTCCTCCAGACACCGGAAACGGACCCCTATTCCGGCGCTAAGTGTTTCAAGGGGTTTCCGTTTCTTCCGGTTCATTTCCGGCGGAAGCGGTCGGTGACGTCACGCGCTATCTTTGATATCCAAGCCTCGTAAATCTCGACGATGGGTGCCATGGGACTCGGGTGGTTTCCGCGTGGGGGAAGTTTCCTTGGTGAGTTAATATACATGTATGTATATTACATGGTTCACCTTGTTTTGGCATAATTTTATTTGTCCGAATGTTCTATTTGCCCGAATACTATTTACGCATAATAACCGAACCTAATATGTTCTAAGTGGCTGATGTAAAAGATTTTGCAAAATATTTTCGGTTAAAGCTGGAGAAAAATTATGCGAAATAAAATTAGGGCTAACAATACATTCGGACAAATAAAACGTATGCCAAATAAAGGGAACCCATATTACATACGCATCAACGGCGTCGAAGGTAATAAATAGTACATTACTGCAGAGGCCGTGAATTATAACTATAAGACTCGTAACTATTTGGCAACAGTACTGGCCAAACGACCTGGTTCGACTCCAGGCGTTCAGCCCCCACCTAGCCCGATCATATCGAGGTGGACCGGGACTAAGTGACCTGGTTCGACCCCAGGCACTCCCGGCTCCCACCCAGCCCGACCAACTCAGGGTGGTCTGGCTAGCGACCTGGTTCGACCCCAGGGAACGCCACGGCCAACCACCCGGTCCAACAATCGCTACGCCCAGGATGGGTTGCGAGTTTGTCAGCTTCTAAAAAAAAAAAAAAGTACATTACATACCGAGGCCAGTACTGTAAGAAATGTCTCAGATCACATACAGGGTGACTGGAAATTCGCCGTATTCCTTGATAGGGGGTTTCTACAGCTCATTTGCAATGATTTAGGCCCAGTAAACTAGGTATCAAAACTCCTTGGTTTTCGAGATATTCAAGTTTTTTGGTTTTCTTTTTAAATACCCGCCTCTTGACATAAAACTGGTGATTGTGCAATTGTTGTAATGTTTTGGCACTTTTTACTATTGTAATGTAATCAGTAGTTTATTAGCTATTCAAAACATTTTTTTTTAATTTCAAAATTGCGTAGTTTCTACACAATCACTAGTTTTATGTCAAGAGGTGGGTATTTAAAAAGAAAACCAATAAACTTGAATATCTCGAAAACCAAGGAGTTTTGACCCCTACTTGACTAGGCCTAAGGCGGATCTCACACTGCAGCGAAAATCGCGGCGACACGCGACTCAGCGATTTTCAACTTTGTATGTAGAATCATCGATTTGTATAGAAAAATCGCGGGGTGGCGCACACTGGCGCGTAAATCGCGGCGACTCGCAACTACTATGCGCAGCTACACGGAAAAAATCGTCTCGTTTTTGTTTCGGTTTAGTCGGGTAAAAAGTATCCTACTCGTATGTGTTGACCGGAGTCGTAATCCACGTGTACAAAAGTTTATGAAAGCCGGTTCAGTAGTTTTTGCGTGATGCGCGCACAAACAAATAAAACCGATGACCAGCCAAAAATCCGAGTTTATAAAATTATTTAGTTACTGAGAAAAACTTAATGTATTCTTGTATAAGTAGTTATATTTTAAATTACTTAGCAGCGATTCATGAAGAAACATACCTAACACAAACACTTAGAGTCTGTGCGGAAAGAGAATAGGCGTGGCGAAAAACGGAACTAACCTAACCAGTATGGCCACAGAACAGAAAATACAGCACATACGATACAAAAGCATTACAGCGCCCCCCAAAATTAATCCTATTCTCTTTCCGCACAGACTCTACAAGTCTTCATAAGCATTAGCTTTGTGCTCATGACAATAGAACGTGTGACGTCGAGTCACTTCGAGCAAAAGAACCTGCTTTGTTATCAACTCATTACTGTGAAAAAACTTTTCAGTGAGTGTAGAACAAGTTTCTGTCAAAATGTCTTTCTTGTATAGTAGCAAACTGCACGTCCAAACTAATCAAATGAGCTGAAACACGGTGAATTTATCTTGTTTAATTTAGATGATCCTATGGCCACCATTCGGCTCCATCATCGTATCAGCATCATGTCAGTATAATATTGCATTTTCATCTGATTAATATATCTTTGCAAAATTTCAGCTCAATCAGAAACCGGAAAGTGGGTTAAATTTGGGAGAGGTGAAACTAAAAAAAAGCTTGTAAATAAAAGTAAAACAAATTTGATTTTTTTCCTATTAGGTCAACTCTAATTTATGGGCACCAAAGTTCCATACAAAGACTAAGTGAGCATTTTCTTGGTAATTGCGGTATCCGCGATTATCCTCATTGTAATAAAACAATTTAATTGGATTAAATCGCGTATATTAGCCCCGCGACCACGAACGCCGTAAATCGTCACGAAACCTCGGGAAGTTAAAATAATAAATGCGACTTAATCCGTTTTAATTGTTTTATTACAATTAGCATTTTCTAATTATGTTGTGTACAGTGGAACAAATATGATTAGGATATTAAATAAATAAATGAATAAAAATAATTTATTACGCACAACACGATAGAGTCTGTGCGGAAAGAGAATAGGATTAATTTTGGGGGGCGCTGTAATGCTTTTGTACCCTATGTGCCGTATTTTCTGTTCTGTGGCCATACTGGTTAGGTTAGTTCCGTTTTTTGCCACGCCTATTCTCTTTCCGCACAGACTCTACAAGTATTGGTCCATAGATTTGTTAGTAACAATTATACTCGTACTTATAGCCTATTTTAGTAAGATAATTATGAATAACAAGACAGCGTACTTAGAATACATTTATTAAAATGATAACGAATTATATTACCTGTATTATTTAACTTATATCTGACCTTTCAAGTCTTATTTCAACATTCTAAATTTCTTTGTAGAAAATGTAGGCACATCGCTCCTTGAAAATCATAACGTCACTATCCAAAAAATGACGTTTTTGAGTTAACAACGCCATCTAACTCACGTGATTGTAAGGAACGCCATACAAAGACACCTATTGCTCTAGCTCTATTTAAAACGGCAGGGGGCGCTAGTGTCATTACGGCGAATAGTGGAAATTGACGCGCGCCTTTTTGGAACAGTGTCACTATCATTAGAAATACAGTGAAATTCAGTGGATTTTGTGAAGAAGGTTGTCATTTTCTGCTTAATGACGGTATTCTGTGATATTAAACGGAAAGTACTATTATTTTTCAATGGAATACAGTATTTATTCGTAATACGTCAGTTCGAACTTTTAATGTAGTATCAATATCAAGACTCAATTTAAAGCAATAGTGTAATTTTCGCTTTAATGACACTTGTCCTCTTGCAATTTTTAATGTTATACTTTGTGTTAAGACTGTTAAAATGACACTATATCAATAATGACCGTCTTATTTTGAATTTCGAGTCTTGATGCAGGCGAATAATAAAGATGTACTGTATTTTTAGTACGTTAAATGACATTGTGGTTTTAATAACTAAAATGATTTTTAGCATTATTAATCGTCATTTTCGATGTAGTGTCAATTTTGCCAGCTCAAATTACTATAAATTCACTCGTTTTGTCAATTGAAAAATGCTGTTTTATGTTTAAAGCCGTTATAACTGCTAGAAGCTGCTTCCAACATTACTGCTGTTTGATTATTTTGTGACTTCTTGTTTAATATCACGGTGTGTAATGAATAAAATTATTAACTGTTTTTGAGACTGATAGTCATTTGCGTTAATAAATGTCATTTAACAAGTTTTCTTTAAGAGTTTTTATACAAAAACATGGATTTTTCTTCCAAATAACCAGATATAGTGTCATTGTTCCTTAAACTAAATTAAAGTTTAGAAAATCATAGGCTTGAAAAGTGACATTAAGCAAAAATTAATGGAAAAGTGACATTATTATTTTCTTTCAATTCAATTATCAGATAAATATAGCATGAAAGACAGAATCTACTCTTATCGGTAAAAAGCATAGTCACGTATTTAACAAAACACAGTATAAAAATGATACTTTTATTACAAATAAAGTAGTTTTAGACGTTTTAATATTTCGGAAACTTTGAAGCCCCGTACCCAAAAATCGGGTTTTTCGTTTAATGACGTTATGATTTTCAAGGAGCGACATATTTCTGTTTTCTTCCATTCGAATAATTCAAGTAAACTGCCAATTTATTCACCAGCTCTTTGCAACTGAATGCCTTTACAAAAACTCCCAACGTTCAAAACACTCCACAAAAAACTTCAAAGAGCGGTATATTGGGCTGAAAACATTTAAGTATAGCCTCCATACTCCTAAATTGTTTTGGGCTGTACGTGTATATTCTTGAGACTTCCAACGTTAACATTCGAATCGTGCCGTCGCTCTTGCACTTCTGTAAATCAATATTTGAGTGAGCAGGAAGGTTATACTAACGTTGAATTTGGAACCTTGAAGTCGAGCTCATTATCATATGCACGGGTCATGTCGGTTTATGGGGTTAATTGTGGTCGTAAGCGGATATGTTTCCGTGAATTTTTTATCAGTTTGCTGGTTTGCAGAGTTTAAAGTTCATTAGTGGTTGTACTAAAAAAGAAAGTCACTACATTTCGAAATTCGACTCCTTGAAAAAGAAGAAGAATCATGTCTACCGCATCTTTCCAGGTCGCTAGCTAGGTATCCGGGAGGTGTTGAGAGAGGGCAACGGTGGCTATTATAATAGACAAACAGTACCTCACCCCAGCACTTCACATGCACCCTGTATCTAAACACGAATCTACTGGCTAGAAATTCTAACTTAGTCCGATAATATTTGAGCACAGTTAGCAAGACCAATATTATTTGATAGCCAGCATAACATTAATCATGATCTTTAAATGGAAAATTTCCACAAACTAATCCTAATTCTCCTTTCCATTGCTTTCTTCCGTAAACTGAAAATGTGATTAAAATACCGCGCACTCTCGTGATGAGGTTTGCGCGTCATCCCGCCTCGAATGTTTACCGCAAACGTTTGCTTACCATTTGCGACGGAGGTATCCAACGGTTTAAAATATCCGTTTTCAAATTGAACAAGCGAATCCTATCCGGGTTTTGCTTGTAACAGGAGCAAATAATTAAAACGTAGATTCAGCTCATCAAACAATAAAACTTTCGTTCAACAACTTTTAAAAATTATGTAATCTTTAGATTTTGTCTTTTTCAAAATTATGTTTATTTTGACTACTACCTCTTTCATGATTAAAAATAAATAATTTATTTAAAAACATCTAAAATAAAAACCCTAAATATAAAACAACTCCCCCATGTCTCTCCCGGGCGGCAGGGTGCCCAGAAGGCTGGCGGCCTATCCTATTCTACTTATTCTATCCTAGCAAGTAGACTAAGTCCTGGAATATTTAATGATGGGTTAGTTTATATGTGACGTCTCCAAGTGAAAGGTGTAACTGTGTCCTATGCCACAGGAATGGAGAAACAGGTTACTCTCAAGTGCACAGCTGTAGAAGAGCTTAAACAACCCTTGTAGCGCTTAAAATGGATGTTTAATGCCTGCATAAGCTTATATATCGTGTGTGTTACTTGAGTGGTGTAAAGATCAAGACAAATTTTGTCTTTATTGACAAGTAGGTAGTGATTGGTACCTTTAGTTTGAGAACGATACATACAAATCTGCCAAGTTCTCGAAGCAAAATAGTGACACACTGGCAGTGGGTGGGTGGATTTCACAGCGTTTCAAACGCCGTTATCACCAATCCTTAATTTTTGATCAAATCATGAAAAAAGTAAGTACCATTTTCGGATTTAATCATAATAATGGGACACGTTCTTAAAGAGAATCGTCGAAATTTCGGGATTGGTGATGACGGCGGTTGAAACGCTCTGAAATCCACCCGGGTACATTAATCATCGTCAGCTGAAATCGTCCACAGCTAGACATAAGCCTCCTCCAAAGAAAGCCACCATGACCGGTCATGTGCCACCTGCATCCATCAGATTCCAACAACCTTCACCAAGTCATCAGTCCACATTATGCACACGCTGCGTCTTCTGGTACAGATTAGGGAATATAACCAAATATTTGACTCTCACGCGTATTCATACAAAAAAATCAAAAATTTCCGCACTATCATAAAACAATAGAATCGTTCGACGCGTGCCTCTAGGCTACGCCTTTATATGGTGCTCCCTGGCGTTTCGAACTCCGGAGTTCGAATTGGCAACGCCCACCACGCGCGCGGCGAAAAAACGAGTGAAGCCACTGGTGCGTGGTTGCCGCTCAAGTACTCGTCAGCCCCAGCAGCCGTTGGTTCTGCAATTTATGTGCCCTGCCCATTGTCACTTAAGTTTTGCAATATTTCGGGCTATATCGGTTACTTTGGTTCTTTTACGGGTCGGGTGGGTATATTTACACAAACCATTTCGGGCCATTGTCGATCCCCCATAGAAATAACGTACTTGCATCATTTTCAGGGTGAGCTGTGGAGCGAACGGTATGCAAATTAGTCATTTTGGACCAAACGCGCTTTGTCCGGATTTCGATACGACAGGCCCGCCCTATACGCACAATTTCATGGTCTTGTTGCATATATAAAGCATTCGGCACTCATATACAAAGTTACACAGGTACTTTTAGGAAAATGAAGGGGGCTACACATATACCACGCGGTAATTTCATATAGGCACATTAACCTTGTTGTTGCTTGTACCGTAATTAAAGCTGAGAGTGCGTTTTCACTAACACGGAGCTGGTCTCTTGTATTCGCGTTCTCATCGACATTGAATAGTCTTCGGACAACTGACACTAAATCATAATATCGTACAATTTTTAAAACTATCGGCAAACCAGTGAGTAGCCCATAAAAGTACGTCCGACTTCTTAATTTTAAATTTTCTGAAATCCATATCTGAACCAAAATACGTTCCTCTCCACTCCGCCCAACTCCGCATCAGTGGAAACACACCCTTACTCCTGCCGCAGTTTCACCAATGAATTATTTCTGTTATAATCAATCTTCCAATATGAAGAGCAAAAGTAATTTAATTACATACTATCACGAATTTACGCACAAGGCAACATTGAATTAAACTTGTTTACTTCGTAATTTACTTACATGTATATGACAGGTTTGTAACTAAATGCTACTCATATTTCGCAAGTGTTGTGAAGCTGTTTAATGGTTTATAAACAGAGGCGCGTTCAAATTTGCCTTGCTTTATTAACTAACTACTGTTACTGCATTATACTCTGTCAGTATTATGATGACGTATACAACTGTGTATGCACCAGAGCTTTGCGAGGTAGCGGAATGGTGCTGGAGGAAAAAATGGGCCAATAGATGGCCATACACGTACGGATTTGCCCGCCGGACCTGACAGATGTGTCTGACGGGCACGTCCATCAATGTGTGGCGAGAAATAGACATAGATTTGTCCTCCCGATGTCTCTCCGCTGTCCGTTGGTTTTTAGCACGGACAGCGGACAGACATCCGGCGGACAAATCTGTGTCTATTTCTTTCTCGCCACACATTGATGGATGTGCCCGTCAGACACATCTGTCAGGCAGGTCCGGCGGGCAAATCCGTACGTGTATGACCAGCTTATCGCCAGCTAAAGCCGGGCCGTGCTGAGCAAGGTTTTTAGGCACGTTGATTGGTCGATTATTTCCCTGCACAACGCTCCGCTTCCTTGCGTACCTCTAGTGGATATTTAGCCTAATACCCAAGTTGTAGGTAAAGGGAATTTTCCCCAGAACACACAAGATTCTTCTTTAAAGGCCACGTCCGTACATATAAGTGTATTTCTAAAAGAACATCTATTTCAATTAACTCCTATTTAGTTATGAATATTTTTGATGATAATTTATTATTGCTTGATGTTTTGTTGATATACTTTGATAATTAGGGAAAGTATTCCCGATAGAATCTATCGGGAATCGAATTATAACAAATAATCAATGTCAGCACTGTTTATCATTAAAAAACTTGGTAGTAAAATAAGAAAATTAATGACTTTCGTGACAGTTAACGTGTCCATACAAAATTTTGCACAAACTTTTTTGAAAATGCACGTTTGACCAAATGAATAAAATGCGAAATGTAACTTTGCTAAAGATTCGTTTGGGAAATTAAACTACAGCGATAAGTTATTTGGGAAGTCATATTTGTGAAAAATAATTTGCCAAACGGCAGTACACCTTTTTAATTACATCGATACCTTTAAACTCAAAGGGCTTAAACGCCATTAGAACCTGCGGCGTATACGCCCATTGAGTCTGAAGGTATCGATATCGTTAAACCAGTGAGTAACCCACAAATACTACCTACTCCTTAATTTTCAATTTCCGGAAATCCATCTTCAAAACGAAATCCAAAAACTTTTTCGTCATTTTATTTTATTTTATTTTTATGTTACTTCTATTAATTTATTTGGCAATATTTCATTAACTAACTAGTTTGCTATAATTTATGTTTTTTGTAAAGTAATGAATTATCCATGTTGGTCGACTGAATAAATGAATTGAATTGAATTGAAATTGTAATTTCCCCTCACAATAAAATAAAAATAACTAAGCTCATTTTCTCCCAGTCTCCTTGGGTTCGTATCAAGTTGATTTGTGATTCAATTAGCAGTACAAATGAAGCTGGATCGTCGACATTTCCTTTAATAGATCACGTTGTCCAAAAACTACTATACTTAGGCACTTATCCTACAACCGGCGAGTAAGCGAGTGTAATTGGGCGAGTAGCATTACGTTGCGGATACGGAAAGAAAGAAAGAAACAAACAATTTAATTAACGTACAAACATAATACAATAAAAAGGACATCAACAGTACGCCAAAAGAAATAATACATATTTAGAATCAGACTTGTAAGAGAGCCCTTGAGGGCCTACTTGCAGAAATAAACTATTCTATTTTATGCCTTGAGCAAGTACGCGCTAAATAACTGCCGTCCTCAAACTAAAAGGCCGCTGATTTGTATGGCACTTCATACAAACTAGCGACCTTTTAGTTTGAGGACGGCAGATAAGGACCTCGCTCAGCATATTGCCACGGCAACCCGTGACGCTGATTTTCGGTGAGGCCCTCGGAGACTAAAACTAAAACTGTTTAAATTAAATTAAAACTAAGCATTTAAACGCATAGTTGTAGCGTAACCTAACATCTAATAATATTTATATTATAACTATGTGACAACACGAGTAAACACTAAACACTTATCAGTATCAGTAGTACCTAGTACGCAAAAAGTAGGTACCAAGTAGAACTATACCGAAAAAAACTTGACATATATAAAAAAACTAACAGACATTGAACTCATGTGTGTATTACCTCCATATTATTATTGCGTGAGACCTAAGTGTACAATAAAACAGAAAGGTCGCTCGATCATACTGTACCTCGTCAGTCTGCAATCAAGTCAGTGCTAGTGATATATGCAGTAATTACAGTCTAGAGGTACCTATAAGAAATGTGAACCGTATCCGATTGGAGTAAGGATGACATTTCATATACTTCTAGACTGTAATTACTGCGTATATCGCTAGCACGGCAGCAGTTAGTTACTCGCCTAATTTTACTCGCTTACTCGTCGGCGGTGGGACAAGTCCCTTAGACGAGAGCGGTAAATCTATTGACTAGTTGCATTTATGTACCTACGTACTTTTGTTTTATATAAAGTGTTTTTATTTAAACAACATATTAAATAGGGTACTAGCATTGCAATAAATTATTATTTTCTGTAGTATTTATTAAAGAAAACAACATTTTTCGATTACGGTTTATAGTGTTCGATGGCTACATATTTTTAATTAAAAATTTGTCTTATTTTTATTTTATTTTGAACTCTGAAAACGTAGTCGGCCATGATGTGATATCATAGGATCTTAATCTAACTTCATGTCGAATCTTATACGAGTGAAACTCGCCATGTAGCTTTACTTTGCTGTGACATTGATATATCATATAAGTGACTTGATGGTTTTTTTGAGGTTGTGATCGTAATCGTTTCGTTTTGTTTGATTGATTACTAATAGCATTCCCCATCAACGCTGGATAAATGTCAAATGTTTATTTTCGGTTTGAATGACGTCACACCACAGATAATCTAAAAATTAACATAACATAGCTAGCATCGTTTTTGCCCGGTTACGAAAGTTTACATTTTAAATTATAATTTTGCGGTTTTTTAGGTTAATAATATAATACAAAATTTAAAAAGGGGTCAAGTAGCCTACGAAAAATTAAAAAATGAAATGACAACGAGTCGAGTTTAAACTAAAATAAACCTAACTAAAGCTTAAACATGAGTAAGATCTTAATTAAAATACAGTTCTACATAATTAACCGGTTACCATTAAAAAAAAAACCGGTCAAGTGCGAGTCGGACTCGCGCACCGAGGGTTCCGTACAAAATCGTCAGTAGATACGTGAATAATTCAAGAAAAACTGTATGGTGGGACAAACTTAACTTTGCTTTTGTAAAACTGTTGTCCCCATACATCGACATATGCCGTGGTTAGTTGAGTAGGAGCAAATAAGGTTGTCTTACGATTTTTGCGAATTTCTAAGAAACGCTGCAAGTTAGGAAAACCATTTTATTTTTCCTGTAATATTTAGGATAATATTACTAATCGGTAATTATTACAGATTTTTCTGTTCAGTAACTTCGGAGATAATAGGGGGGGAATGGTATTTTTTTTAACGTTTTTTGTCTTAAATCAAAAACTACATGTCTAAGAAAAAAATAAAAACGTCTTTGAAATCTTCATACTAAGCCCTTTCATGTGATATCCCACTCGATATATTAGTTCAACTTTTGATTTTCGACATCCCATTTCGGTCCCCTTTAAAAAAAAAATTAAAAAAGGTATAGGAGTTTTTTTCTGTTCCGTAGGCTCGAATTAGCGGTTTTTAACACTATTCCAAATTTCAAGTTGATAGCATCAGTAGACCCTGAGATATCTTGCTGTGACAGACGGACAGACAGACAGAGTCGCACCATAAGGGTTCCTTTTTTACCATTTTGGTACGGAACCCTAATTAATAACACTGGTTCGTAACCTAATTAAGTCTAAAAAACATGTGTTGTTTTAACTATTTCTGCTGTTATGCTTACATTATTAAAATACCGACTTAAAAACTATGAATATGGCGAAAAATGTCAGTTTCGTTTAGTGATACTAGAACTTGTAGTTGAATTGAAATATCACAGAATGACGCGGTTTTTCCCTGAGGCTCATACGAACTGACGCCGAGCCAGCTGTCACATAGTATAAACATGAAATGGTGAATAATCTCGACCAGGGCAGAGCATATATAAAATAACGGTAGATACAGTACAGTTGGGCATTTCTATGTTCAAATACCGTCTAACCTGTCAGTCCGTGACGAAATGTATGGAGTTTGACACTAATCGTCAGTTCTGTGACGATCTGCTAACTGTCAATTAAGAACGCACTTTAAATAAAAAAGCCCAGTTATAATATGATGAATTGGGACATGAAAAAATAACTGACAACTTTTATCCTTAATCCTTACAGCAATAAAAGGTCGTGTCATTTTTGACAGTGACTAATATGTATCTGATTTAAGTTCGTAGATTTAAGTATTTACTCAAATACCCACCTCTTGACATAAAACTGATTGTGTAGAAACTACGCAATTTTGAAATAAAAAAAAATGTTTTGAATAGCTAGTAAACTACTGATTACATTACAATAGTAAAAAGTGCCAAAACATTACAACAATTGCACAATCACCAGTTTTATGTCAAGAGGCGGGTATTTAAAAAGAAAACCAAAAAACTTGAATATCTCGAAAACCAAGGAGTTTTGATCCCTAGTTGACTGGGCCTAAATCATTGCAAATGAGCTGTAGAAAAACCTGAAATGGAATACGGCGAATTTCTGAGTATTTATTTGTTAGAAATATGTTTGTTTCAATATATTTTTGTAGCCATATTTATCCCAATTTAACTTTCTAAGAAATTCGACTTCTGAAAGTCAATGAAATAGGTATGTATACTACGGTACGGTACTTATTCAAACGGTTCAAACAAACTACTCTCTCAAAGTTATTAAGGTTTGTAAACACATTGTTTTTATTCCATATGAAAACATGACTCATTTGGTAGGGTGGTCGTCAAATCTTGTGGTGTTTGTGACACTAGGTGACAATTGGTGAATTTTGACAAAAAAGCCTTTCGCCACCTTAGAGCAACACGGAAAGGAGACGCCATGACGCGCTTGTCCGGTACACAAATTTCTGCCATATTTGGCGAGGGGGAAACGAGGTAACGCACACTTATTTACACACGCGTACATGAAAAATCGTCCATCACTACGAAACTAACACTTAACAAATAGAACAACACTTTGACCAATTCACATTCACAAAGATGCATTTTACATTGAAATAGTGTAATGACGTGACGCGGAACACCATGGCAACGCGACGTTGCTTGCTTGTCAACTAGTAAATAAACTTCAAATAATGTCAAATAAGATTTTTGTATTTTTGTGTTTTAAAGGAAAAGGAAACACCATCTCTTTGTGCGTTTGGCGTGTTAGATCTCATTTTGCAGCGAAATACGGAACAATTCGGCATATTCACGAAGATCTCTTCAGGTGAGTTACTAGATTTAGTCTGACGACTAATCCGATTGCAACTAGTTTTATAGAACGAATATGATCACTGGCGCAAATTGCTTGGCAGAGGGAAAATATCAAGCAAGGCCACTCCCCACGAAATCCGCGTTTCTTCAAATTCGCCACCGTGCTGCTAGCTGATGGATTTATGATATCGGACAGCGCTCATTAGAAAGACCACATTTATATCTATAAATCCATACAGACTATACATACCAGTCTTTCTATACAAACTGCCAGTTTCCAGAACTTACTACCCTCACCGCATATTTTAATACACTTAGCAAATAGCTATGGGAAGTATGGCTGCCGAGATTAATTGTCACAGGACTCTCGGAAGGTTCATTTCCGACGTTAAGATACAAATGAATTCAGTTCCCGGATTCATATCACACCGAATTGATAGGCTTGTGTTATGGATACTAGACGACGATATATTTAATAGATACAATTACTTAAATACATAGAAAACATCCATGGCTCAGGAACAAATATTCGTGCTCATCACACAAATAAATGCCCTTACCGGGATTCGAACCCAGGACCTCTTGCTTCGTAGGCAATTTATGGAAAGAAACAGGGTTAATAAAAATAAAAAACATACAAGGTCGCCGAAGACCAGATAGACCCGAGATTAGGGTGTCCCAGAAAGCAAATCTCCATACAAACTTTGAAGACAAGTCGCCACATGCACGAGTTGCAAATCTATAAAACATACTGAAATCGCTATAATATGTGTGTGTGTGTGTATATTAAGTAGGAGAATTCATTCAATTTCTGCAATATGTTGCAAGTGGTTGCAACCAACTGGAAGGTGTTCCCTATCAAACAATAGTATATTACATACCTAGGCTAGAAAAGTAAGGAACGTCTCAGATCACATGTAATAAAAAAACATGTGAACTGAGGCTTTCTTATTTACTGGCCAAGGTTTTGTATACTATTATTCTGTTCGACGGAGCCAAAAAGCGGCTACTTCAAAGATGACGTTTTCCGGACGGAGGACACAAAAAAGACTTTTCTAAATCAGTCTGGCCGTCGTTGAGTAATCAGGGAATATACATAAAAATCCACCTAACTGAGAACCTTCCTCCTTTTTTAGGGTTCCGTAGCCAAAATGGCAAAAACGGAACCCTTATAGTTTCGTCATGTCCGTCCGTCCGTCCGTCCGTATGTCACAGGCATTTTACTCAAAAACTACACGATGGATATTTATGAAATTTGGAATATAAGTGTCTTGTATGAGCCGCTACTTAGTTTGGTAGTTAAATAACTAAAATAAATATTTTTAGGGGGGGCACTCCATACATGTTACAGAACCTAAAAAAATTTTTTTTCAGAAAATATCAACGTGTGCTACATAGTTCGACAGCTCTTTCAAAATCATTTTAAGGTTCTTAAGTAATGTTTTTGATTAAGTGAATACCTTTGGAAATAATCGCTCCGAAAGTTGTGAAAATTGTGTCCCCCCCTCTATCTTCTAAACCGTGTGTCCGAAAAATACAAGAAAAATAGCAAAGATAACGCTTAATTAATACTTTCAACGAAAATTATTTTCAACAAGATCGGATTAACCGTTTTTGAGTTATTGCCGATAAACTGCGCTTCTCAACAAAAGGACGTAATTGCTATGAAGATATGGTCTTTTGTTGTTGTAATTTTTTACATCGTATGTTTTACCTTATAGTTATTTCCCTTATAGTTACGGCTATGGAACCCTACACTGAGCATGGTCCGACATGCTCTTGGCCAGTTATTTGAAGTAGGTCAAAAAGCTTTCAGTGCGATTTCAGTGTTACTAGCATTCGGAAACTGCCATCCGGCAACTGCGCTGGGAGATAATCGGCCGGACCCGGCTCCCGAAAAGGCGGATATCTGAAACCCGAAAAGTCGATTCCGAAAAGTTTACAGTTTCAGAGAAATCACTGGGTATATGTAGGTCAAAAAGCTGTCAGTGCGATTTCGGTGTTACTAGCATTCGGAAACTGCCAACCGGCAACTGCGCTGGGAGATAATCGACCGGACTCGGCTCCCGAAAGGGCGGATATCTGAAACCGGTATTTACCGGGCCGATCCCGATTGTCCCGTTAAACTTTTACGTCCTCATTAATAGGGATTTTCCGGTTTAATGCGCGTTAAAGTTTGGGAATGTCGAGTTTTTAGGGCTGTCGCTTTATGTTTGTTGTTTACTTATTTCTTATTTTTATAACGGGTTTTGTTTGGTGAATTTGTCTCCTAAATGGACGTAGTTAAGCAATAACGCTCCAATCCACATGCAACATTTTTTGGATTATGGACTTTGTTTTTAAAGACAGAAGGTTGATACTTTGTTTTGTGGATTGGAACGTTATTGCATAACTACGTTTAAATATCGATCGTAATGCTTGATTGTACAATGATAATGCTATTAGCGGTTTTATCTATCTGTGGACAACCTTGTTTGCCAATATTCCATTTGCTATAAGATAATTATATTTGCTGCCTCAATGTCATTTCAAGTTTTTTTAACACATGTTAAAAAAACACATGTATAAGTATAGAGCTAGTTACGTTAGAAAAAGGTTGTGATTTTAGATAGAAGAACAAACACTTCATATAAATTGAGGTTTAGTTTATAATAATTCCGAAAAGTTTACAGTTACAGAGAAATCACTAGGTATGGTAGAGAAACGTAAAAATTATCCTACACGCACATGATTCCTTCACGGCACTTTTTTCGTTCGAGAGGAGGGCATTTCTCCAGAAATATGTCTGCGACTCATTCATCTGTCTCCATACATTTAATATGAATAAGGGCCAGATGAATGAGGTGACCGCAGACATATTTCTGGAGAAATGCCCAGGAGTCATTTAAAACACCCACATTTTTCTCGCATACTAGTGTCTGACCGAAACTAGTTGTTACGACCGAAACCGAGACAGAATTTCGGCTTCTGTCTCAGTTTCGCGGCTGGAAACGAAACCATAACTGCCATAGGTATATGGCAGGGCTCAGAAACCGGTATTTGCTCCATACAAAAATACCGGTATTCTTTCCGTTCATATCGTTCTTTGGTTTATTATTTCGTTTTTTAACCAGACAATCTAATAATACGAAATCATGACTTAAATACATTACTGAGCTCGACATAAATAAAAAGCATAAAATAATTCCTTAGCATAAAATAATTAAATATTGGGCTATTTCGGGGTTTTCGCAAAATACCGGTTTCGAGCCCTGATATAAGGACACGTTTTCGTGGGATAAAAATATAGTCAACCATAATCAGCCAGTCTTTATTAAAAAAAAACATATTCATCAGTTCAGTCTCTGATATTTGCGGTTATTATTAATCCTACTAATATTATAAATGGGAAAGTTTGTGAAGATGTTTGGATGTTTGTTACTAAATAACGGGGTAACAAACAACTGGATGGGTTGAGATGAAATTTGGCACGCAAGTAGACCAAGTCCTGTACAGTCGAGTTCATAAATATGTGTACACTTTTTTACCTAGTCGAATGCGTTTGCATACTAATTGTTAGCGACCGCATTCGAGTAGGTAAACAAGTGTACACATATTTATGAACTCGACTGTACCTCTAGCACAACTGTGACACGCGACTCTTTGTCGCGGGACAAATGCTACCTATCTCTTTCCATTCAATATAATGTAAGCTGAGCTGAGGGTAAATGCTAGTAGAACATAATGATCACTTCTTATCACTTTATTCTGATCTTACCTACTCTCGAATTCCGTTTCGACGGGATGGCAGCTGGAACCGAAACTAAGCTGAAACCCTTTTTTTGCCGAAACTAGACCGAAACAGAAACCAAAACCAAAAATTCGGTTGGACTCCATTGGACATCCATAAGGCACTTACGAGGGTAATTTTACGTAATCACACCTACAAACTGTATAAAATCATGTCTTTATATACAGTCCCATCACCGAAGTTTAGTCATTACGAGCTAAGCCCGAGTCATTAAAATCTCCGCTAATACAAATAAAGGGTATTTTAATTCGCGAAACTGCGAACGCCGCATTAATATTAATGTTGGATTACGCACTGTGAAGGCTTTTGGGACGATTATATACAGGGCTAAATCGGAGACGTGATCGGTTTTGATATAACTTAATTAATAATTAAAACGGGATCATAATAACACAAGTATAAAGAAGATTAAATACGTTAATTATACTTAATCACTCAAAATTCTGTATGATTAGTTAATTGCAAACAGTGTGCCACCCTGCTAAGAAGAAAGATATGCAAAGGAGACAAGTCTCACATGCCCTCCTAAGTGTCCAACATTGGCAATTAATAGGTTAGTAATTGTAAATGATACTTATGTTGATGTAACATTAACATTATAAGATCTGTGCCTATGTACAATTTTTACCCGTGTTGAACAAATAAACTATTTGTATTTTGAATTTTTTTGTATTTTTATGTTATAAAATGAAATAGTCTGAATGTGAATCCAAAGAAGAGAGATTCTAAAAATCGTCGACCGTAGCTTCAATTGGGGTAAGGGACAGGCAAATCAATGTGCCTTACGCCAATTGAACCTACGGTTGACGAAATAGGTTTAACATAATGTCTTGCATACAGGACTTATTTCATGCAAAAATTAATAAAAAAACCTCGTTTTGTTTCATGTGAGTAGGCTGTTGCTTTAAAATGGCTATCAATTGCCGAGTCTGAAAAAGTGATTTCTGATTACGTCTCCGATTTCACCCTGTATACTTGTAGATGTGATAGATGACCCAACGGATAAGCGAGAGCCCGTCAATCATATCGCAACGAATCAGCTTTCACCTGTTACAACGACCGTATTGCAGAGGATTAAAATCCATATTCGTATGGCACAGGGGTCAAGCTATATTAGAGAGGTTAATTTGAAATGGATCTGTGATCTGTAGGTAATGGTATTCGAGTGCAAATTACGTATCGACAAGTAACTTTAGCAAGTTCCCTTCTGATGCCATTTAGCAATGTTATATACGACTGTATAAGGTAGAGCTAAGGTTCATTTTGGAATAAAATGCTTGCGCGTGATAGGGTTGTATGGTGACTTCAGGTTGATCTCTTGCCCTGAAGACGCTGAAATTTTGATGCTGACTGTTGGTTTATTATATGAGAGCATTTATCCACGACTTCGCCCGCGTTATTATTCCCGTTCCATTCAAGAAAGAAGCGAAGCGCATAAGTCCCATTATGAGATTTATGCCATTTTGTACCTAGTTTATATGACAATTAGGTACTCATTTTTAGAGCTACTTACAGGTTATGTGATTTTTTTTATATTCTACTAGGGTATCAAACAAGCATACGGCCTGCCTGATGGTTAGCAGTCACCGCAGCCTGTGGACGCTTGCAACACCAGGGGCATTACGTGCGTTTTGCCGACCCTTTTAAAACCTAATCACTCCCCTCTTGAAGGACTCCATACTGTAGCCTCCCGGGAAAATCGCGGCTTGGAGCTCATTCCAAATTCAGATAGGAGGTAGGAAATTTCTTTGGAACCGCACGGTGCGCTAACATTTTGGTTCCAACGTGTGTGAATGAATGAATACCCTGGCGAACCTTGGTAAAATTATCATTTTAAGTATGAACTTCTTCGCGAGTACATATTACTAATCCCAAGTTTATTTCAGTCCGTCCTCAAAAATTTCGCTTCGTCTTAATTAAAACTTTACCTGCGAAACTGCCTTCCAAATACAAAAGGGCGTAACTAATGAGGAATTCCTAATAAAATACACATTTTTGTGTTTTAGCTTCTTGGCACGACGGGGCTGATTAAACGTGTTTAAGAATTAAGCTGCGTTTCCACCGGACAAAGTGTAATAGCAGTAATTTCTCTTCCTACAAAAGGTACATGGCGCGGCTTGTATGTGTGCGCGCCGTGAACGAACGCACTACAAGCAAAGTTTTACGAATGTGTAAGAATGTTTCAGTACGAATTGCACCGTCTTGACCTTGAACACGTATCGCACACTCCTAAACGGCCGTAGTTTGACTACTTTTCTTTATACTTTGCACCGGAGCTGTGCGAAGTATCGGACCGGTGTGCGAGGATCACAGACTACCTCCACTAGACGGAGCATATTGGGCGGCGCGCGCTCACATCAGATATGGTCAATCGTATAGCAATACGACATTACGCGAACAGCCGCTCATTCAGTTGCGACCATGTTTCTGATTTGTGTGTGCACCAAACGTGAAATAAATATTTCTGTTCAATCCGACGACAATCTCAAAACATAAAATGATAAAAAAGATGTGAAACACGCGTTGTACTAGTAATATCTACCGATATTTAATCGCACATATGCGTGGTGAGCTCGTGTCGTATGGCATGCTCCGTCTAGTGGAGGTGGTCTGTGGCGAGGATAAAATCCACCAACAAACGTGCATAGCCTCGATCAGCACGACCCGGCATTGATGTATGTGATTGGGCCGCATGCGGCCCGCGAACAGCTCATTTGCGGCCCGCGAGCCTCCCTGGCTATTTATTTTGTATGTAAAGGTCGCTATATTCAGAATTGCATAAAATCACAAACTATTAACTAAGTGCGGCCCGTGTCAATTTCGTTAGCTACTATGTGGCCCTTGGCTGCTAAACGGTTGCCGACGCGCTAGCTCACCGGCTCAATAGCTCAGTTCCGATTCAAACAACTCAGTATATCCTTGAACTCACTCACTCACCCGCCCTCAAGCAGCTCTATTGAGCCGTGAGCTGCAAGAAAAGACACGATAAACACGAACTTTTTGTCCCTGTCTTGTCACCGTATACCTAAATGCTCTCTCTCTCGTTCGGAAATATTCGGATTTGGAGCTACTTACCTATATAAGAGCTAGTCGTTGACACACCACAGAGCTGCTGGCCTTATAAGAGCTAATGAGCTGTTGACACACCGCGGAGCTACTCAGCTAAACGAGTGATACGTATATTTGAGAGCTAAAGATTCATATCACTCGAACTCTTTTCACTTTAGTGACATATTTTACGCATGTCTTTGTCTACATTTGTGGGTTTTTCCTCGCACACCGCTCCGTTACCTCGCAGAGCTCAGGTGGAAACCCAGCTTAAACGTGTTTAAAAATAAACCCCGGTTCACGACCTATCGCCCCCCTCCTTGTTTACATTTGTTTCCTAAAGTGTTTACGAGATTGTTTACCAAATTGGCCACAGTAAATAAATATGTTAGTTTAGTTAGAGGGTCCTTGTTTTGGCGTAATTGTTTGTCCAAATCTAAGGACGTCTGACTGATTGACACTGTCGCAAAAGTTACTATACCTCTCTTCTTTGTCGTACTCTTCTTTACTGAAGGTCGTGTCCAGTTTGAAAGACCTTTACGGAGCTCTTCATCTTTCGCCATCCGTTCCTGTCATCGGCTTTTCTCAAGGCAGCGGTGATAGGAAGACCAGTTATAGATCTCACTTTACTATACCCACTAAAGCCAAAGAAATACAATCACGGACAATGAATTCGGGTCACTTTCTATGAACAATTATATAGAAAATGATCCGAATTCATTATCCATGAGTGTAGTATGTAGTGTAATGTGAGGAATTAACAGTAACTCTTCGTTACTGTTTACGACATGTGACGCACGGATTTGGGTTATAGCGAGTAAGCATTATTATATTATAAAAAGATTTAACTAGCTTTAAGACACGTCTTCGTCTTTGGTCTTTGTCTTGTACTGAATACAACGAATATCATCATGAAGGAGTATTACTTCAAACCCCCATAGTCCCCATCTGCAACTTCTCTATTACAGTAGATTTGATGAAAACGCTACCATATAGTTTTCATAGCTAAAACTTACCTGAAGGCAGCGGTCGGCAACCCGCGGCCCGTGAACCGTTCACTTGCGGCCCGCGATCCTCCTTGACTCTTTTGTATATAAAGGTCGCTATATTCAGAATTGTATGAAATCACAAATTATTTATAAAGTGCAGCCCGCGCCAATTTCGTTAGCTACTATGGGGCTCTTGGCTGCTTAAAGGTCGCCGACCGCTGCCTTAAGAAATCAGACGGTTCACTCGAATGAATAGTCAGTCGAGTTAACGTTTCATATTTCTTTCACAATTTGTATCACTTTATGTTCAGACGTGTCACTTTGAGAGAAAGATGCAGAATGAAACACGAAAATGAACAAAAAACCGGCCAAATGCGAGTTGGATTCGCGCACGAAAAATTCCGTACCACCATTGAGAAAAAGACGCCAAAAACACGTTTCTTGTACCTATGGGGACTCCTCTTTATTTTAAATTTTATTTTGTTTTTATTATTTGTTGTTATAGCGGCAATAAAAATACCCATACTGTGAAAAATTCAAGTCTTTACAAGTAATAGGTAAAGACTTGAATTTTGAAACCATAGAGCCTGTGACCAACGGACAGACAAACAGGGGAGGCTTAGTAATAGGGTTCCATTGGCACCCTTTTGGTACGGAACCCTAAAAAATGAACCGTCCGATTCCACTTTACTGTCTCACTTACACGACACGTGGGAGTGCCACCGCCTACGAAGCTAGAGGTCCCGGGTTCAAATCCTGGTAAGGGCAAATATTTGTGTGATGAGCACGAGTATTTGTTCCCGAGTCATGGATGTTTTCTATCTATTTAAGTATATATTTATCTATATAAGTATGTATATCTTCGTCTAGTACCCATAATACAAGCATTGCTTAGTTTGGGACTAGCCCGATTTGTGTAAGATTGTCCCGTGATATTTATTTATTTATTAACTTGTCTCACAGTAACAAGACAGATAGGTTTTTCTCGCAGATTTATATCAAGGTAATTAATTAGACCCTAGATTTTCTCCGGATCTAGCACATGTGCCTAGCGATCAATCACTTAAAAAGTTACCTCTGGGTCTGATGCGAGCCTTAGGGTTATTTCGCTTAAACCCGACGAGGTCTCAAGTATCTCGACGGCTCAAACCTTTATATCGTCATTACTTTAAAAAAAAAACCGGTCAAGTGCGAGTCAGACTCGCGCACCGAGGGTTCCGTACAAAATCGTCAGTAGATACGTGAATAATTCAAGAAAAATTGTATGGTGGGACAAACTTAACTTTGCTCTTGTAAAATTGTTGTCCCCATACATCGACATATGCCGCGGTTAGTTTAGTAGGAGCAAATAAGGTTGTCTCACGATTTTTGCGAATTTCTAAAAAACGCTGCAAGTTAGGAAAACCGTTTTATTTTTTCTGTAATATTTAGGATAATATTAATAATCGGTAATTATTACAGATTTTTCTGTTCAATAACTTCGGAGATAATAGGGGGGGGAATGGTATTTTTAACTTTTTTGGTCTATAAACAAAAACTACACGTCTAAGAAAAAAAATAAAAACGGTTTTGAAATCTTCATATTAAGCCCTTTCATTTGATATCCCACTCGATATATTAGCTCAAATTTTGATTTTCGACATCCCATTTCGGTCCCCTTTAAGAAAAAAGTCAAAAAGGTATAGGATTTTATTTCTGTTCCATAGGCTCAAATAAGCGGTTTTTAACACTACCGTATTCCAAATTTCAAGTCGATAGCATCAGTAGATCCTGAGATATCTTGCTGTGACAGACGGACAGACAGACAGACAGAGTCGCACCATAAGGGTTCCTTTTTTACCATTTTGGTACGGAACCCTAAAAACACGTATCTGATACTGATTCCAGGTAAAAACGCAGTAAGTGTATATGAAGTTCGTATGTAACTTTTGACGTTTTTCTCTACAACATTTTTAGATACGAGTTTTTTTCAAAGCAGTGACGATATTTTATACTTTCCCATTTATAAACTAGTGCCTAGTTATGTGTGCTGTAGGCTTCGTAAGTCTGTCAAGCCCTACAGCTCGGCCAGTTAAAAGAATCCAATCTGAGAAATGCGACCCGTAGAGGAGAATAGACCACAGCCACTCTACTGGTGCACAGCATGCGTTAAAAGCGTGACGGTAGGGTTGTCAGGTCGAATGACCCTATTATCGGGAGAAAAAAACAATATTTCGGGATTTTGGGACTTTGGTCGGGAGTTGCCCCGCGCGCTCGACGCGGAGAATAGAAACGTTGCGTCGGAGCGGCGCAGCTTGACGAAAATTCAGAACATAAAATAATTGTTTTATAAAATTAAGTTGTTTTTCGGGAGTTTATTTCTTCTTTATCGGGAGTCGGTAGGACAAACAAAAAATCGGGAGAATCCCGCCAAATCCCGACCATCTTGCAACCCTACGTATGAGGCGCGTCACTGCGTTTACGATGAAGACGTGATGAAGACCCTGATGGTAAGCGATTATTCAGAAATAGCGTTGTCATTGAAGAGACCTACTTAAGTATAACATTTCATTCTCATTACACAATAGTCTGCCATTATTTGAACAAAACCTACCTGATAGTTGGATTATGCGGCTTATGTAGGATAGTACGGCGGTTCCCAAACTGTTCGCCGCAAGTTGCAATTTTACAAGTTTAAAGAAGCAACGCTGGTGAGGTGATACCATTTTTTTTATTACTCTGATAGCCTGTTGGCCCTGTATTCCAGGCAGGGGCGTATTTACCCTCGCCCCATTATAGGGTAGGGTAGGATTTAGGCGCTATTCAACCAACTTTTACTTCTTCTGGGGCGGCGAAACTTATTTCAAAATACGCCCCTGTTTCCAGGGCCTCCAACAGGACTGTCCTAATTGTACGGGGGGCTAGGCCACCTCACGCACAGGTGAAACCAACCAATAGTGTTGTTATTCATGACCAATATTGCTAGTCTAGATTTGTACAATTGAAGGGATTTTTTGCAAGGGTAGATGAAGACGGGATGCCGAATGGCACGCAGTTATACCGCAGCCTATGGACACTTGCAACACTAGGGGCATTCGGCGTGTTGGCACCCTTTAAAAACCTATTCACTCCTCACGTCATTGACTACGCCACTATATTTCATAATCTAAATAAATGGTATCTGTCTATCTATCTACACGTACCAGCGATGCCAGATCATTTTTTCGCCAAGTCGGGATTTTGAATTTTTTTTAGTAAAAAAGCGGGATTCTGTCGTCGAAAGCTGGACATAGGTAGTAAAAAAACGTATAATCAGAAGATTTTCAATTTTTATCTTTTTATTTGAGTTTTAAATTACTTGCCTGTGCCACCCTCCCACCCGGGCTTCCTCAGCAAGTCAGCACGCATAGTCGAGTTATCTCCGAAAAGCGGGACTGAACCTGTCCCGCGCGGGACATTTCGGGACGAAATCGGGACGTCTGGCAACGCTGATACGCTGATACCTACACTAGTACCTTTGTATTCTTTTTTGACTAGCTAGCTGGGCCAGCGAGACCAAATATTATACCGATAAATACGCGTGCTGAAAAAGTTTTGGAACCCCGGGATGGAGTGTTATTCTGTACGCATTAGCATATCCTAAACCTACATGACACGAGTGGATTTATACGTTGCCCGGACATTGTGCGTTTGTGCGTATCCGGACTGTGACCATTGTCCGTGTGTAATACCGGCATTGTTTCGCGACATTGTACATATAAACAATGCTTTAAGTTTGCACTATTAATTCATTCTTATACGGGATGACGCTGACGCGGCTCGTAATATATTTGAAGCCTATAACCATGGCATATTAAGTTTTATTTTCCAAAACGACCGGGTTCGATTCCCCCAATAGTAATAATGTCATACTTGTTGTTATTATATTTAAAAAAAAATAAAAAGAGCTTGTGAATTTCTTCCGACGCTTCTTTTCACCAGAAGAAAAATAATAGAATCAGACATGTAAACGAGCCCTTGAGGAAGTAGTAGAAGTAGAAAAACTTGCAGAAATTAATTATTTTATTTTTATAAATTTTTCAATATGAAGTAATTATGGGGGTTCATAAAATAAAATCCACAGACCTACGGATTAAATTGACAAGTAAGTATGAACAAATGTTGCCACAGTTTGGCCAGTGTCGTTCTCATCGATATTAAAATTATTGTTACATCGTAGATCTACCCAGACGGGACAATCAAATTGGCAATTTGATCGGCTAATCTGTATATACCAACTTTTTCCAGTGATTTCTGTAGACCCCTAATTAGAGATAAAAATTTAATGTCAAACCAGCAATAATGTACATGAAAATTAATATTTATGATAGTTTATTGAATACATACATTCAATTAAATGAATTAATAAAATTATTGTTCTTTATTTTCAAATTCCCAACAATGTGGTCCATCTTTTTAACAAAAAAAAGCGGGTATCTTCAGAAATAGTTGACCATTGTTTACAAACTACTTTTATGTATCTAACGCTATACGTTGTCTTTGCTGTTATTTGAAATTTTTATTGAAATTGTTACGTGTTATTATGGATTCGCAAGATTCGGAACCAGAGCCATGTTCATCAAAATGTTCGCCTCCAACAAAAAGGAGAAAAAATCTATTAGTGAAACTGAAAAAGAGATGATCGACATATACCCTTCACTATTTTTATTTTTCTGTTCCTGGTATCATTTTACCTGTCACTCATTTGTCAATTTAGTCCGTAGGTCTGTGGATTTTACTTTTTTAGACTCGCGAGATCTACAGCCCACACAGAGCCACTAGTTATTATTGTGCTATAAAAGTTTTTATGCCACACCTGGCCATAAAGTGGCTTTTTCCGCACGCTACGCGTACGGAAAAAGTCGCTTTCTGGCCAAGTGTAGACATAAAATGATGTACACAACACGGGAGGTAATAAAGAAAGCCCTCGATCGCATATTTACGTCCCTCGCTTGCAGCTCGGGCCGCAAACATCTGCGATCTCGGCCTTTCTTTGTTTTACCACCCTTGTTGTGTAATGTACTAAAATAAAACTAAATTTTATCAAAGCAACGTTACCAAATCATAAAAACGAACAAGTAGTCCAACTTCAGCCGTTTAGGAGCGCGCGACACGTATTCACAGACGCGGGAGAGCACGTCTGTCTGAGTGCGATCCATACTGGAGCATTCTTACGCATCCTTATTTCTTTGCTTGTAGTGCGTTTGTACACGGCGCGCACACATTCAAGCGGCATTCTTTTGAAGGAAGAAAAATTACTGCTATTATAATGTGACGTTACTGTGATAATATTATGTAAACGACAAGGCTATGTCGCTTAGTAACTTTTTCTTTCCAGTCGTCGATTTGATCCTCGTATTTATAAAGGAATGAAGGATAAATAAACAATGTAAAAAAAGATTCAAATGAAAAGGGTTGGATACAATTCAATCTCGAAGGCTTTTGATGTCAGACATCTGTTTTATTAAATTATCATCGATGTCATGCCTTTTTCGGATCTTTCTATTGTTTGTACTCATTCTTTATGCTGTTTTATTACGGTTGATTATGATTATTCCGCTTTTGAACAATGTTATTATGATACTAAGTCAAGGTTGGCGAAGCTTTGTTTATAATATAATTTTACATATTATAGAGAAATGATTTGTATGTCTTGGCCTGGGGTCGAACCAGGTCACCTTGTCCCAGTCCACCTCGATAGAATCAGGCTAGGTGGGGGCCTGAACGCCTGGAGTCGAACCAGGTCGTTTGGCCAGGGCCACCTTGACTTTGCGCTGATTGCTCAGAGTGAGCAGCGGACCAGCGGGAAGGATGAAGCGGATCATCCTGTCCTTATGTAAACGTGTGTATCGAACTAATGACTGAAGCTCCTGTAGAAAGCCTATCGCTTTATACTTAACAGCAGCACGCACACAACAACCGGCGAAGTTGCCAACGTAGGTACTACAAGTAGCACTCACACAACCAGCCAGCATTACGCGACCGGCTTACTAGAGGTGCTTCACTTATCTTTGCGCTTTGAAATGAAATAACAACATAAATGAAAGAATAAGAGACGTTTCGTAGAAAATTATTAAATGAAAAACTCCTTTCCAATCAAGCACTGTCTAAAAAAACAAATGCCAGTTTTCTTTTGAAAGTTGAAGAATTAAAATCAAATGGAAACATTTATTCCGCAAGATTTAAGAAAGGAAAATGAATAATATCTGCTCACTCAGGTGAAAGGAAAACTCAAGGGATAAAAGTAAACCTCCACTTTTAAAGGTCTTATATTACAATTCGGAGCATACGAAAACCTACCCTAAGTAAAAGTAATTACAGTTGAATTTAAAATGTTAAATTAAGGTTTTTATGGCGATTGTAGCTGAACGTTAAAATGTAAATTCAAGGAATTAAACGAGCTAGGAAAACTTGCACTTTGACGTGTATTTTAAATAAATAATACGTATTCGGAATGCTGAAATCGCTAGTTGGAGTGAAGAAATTGCGTTTTGAAGCCAGCGAGTTGGATAATCGGATGGTAATTTTGTATTTTAATGAGGCATTTCGAACTTAACGGTTATATTTGAATTCTAGAGGGTGAAGTTGCAAGTATGAAGGGACTATTCCATGCCACGGAGAGATGCTTTTACTAATGCTGCTGCTATTGGATATTATTCGACCGCTTACTAATGCTGCTAATGCTATTGGATATTATTCGACCGCTGGAGATAGTTGTTGTGAAGATCATTAATTGTGTTTTTAGATACTAAAGTAGTACTAAAAAGTAAATAAAAAACCGAACAAATATTGTAACAACGATTTTTAGATCGGCGGTAAAATCGCAGCACACGAAAAGAGTGACTCGACGCGAAGCTGTGCCTTTACCGATACTCGCAGTCGACCTGGTGGCCGCTGCCACGGCACGCAGGAAGGTCAAACCCAATGAGGGCCGATACACACGGACAGCAACCCAACTGCAACTCCCTACGATTTGTATGGGAACTGCATCACAACTGCGCAGTCGGCGTGCAGTTGTGATGCAGTTCCCATACAAATCGTAGGGAGTTGCAATTGGGTTGCAGTCCGTCTGTATCGGCCAGGGCCACCGGCAGGGGCGGCTAACCACGGGCAGACAATCAGCGTCTCAGGAGACGCTGATTGTCTGCCCGTGGTTAGCCGCGAAATTATAAAACTGACTAAAATGCTTAAACTGATCCGATCCGCCCTGCGATCCGTTTCGGTCTACCCTAATGGTTAAAAAAAAGGTGATGATGATTTACTGAAGACGAGAGAATCAGCTTGTCACACGACACATCGCTCTCTCTTTCTCTCTCTTTCTCTGTATCCCTCTGTCTGTCTCTCTCTGGACTGGATGGAAACAGATGGGTAATTTTTGTCACGCGACAAAAAAGTAGCGTAGGTTTGGAGGTTTAAATGTTAGGATGTTTGTTAAATAACGCGGTAACAATTGCATGGAATTAGATGCAATTTGGCCTTCAAGTAGACAAAATCCAGGACTGAAACACTTTATATCTCGATAGGGTACGTGCACGACCAGGCCCGCGCCGACCCCCGGCAGCGCCTGTGTGCAAATCTATGAAGCAACCTCTTTATTGTCGTCGTGTTTCGAATTCCGGCGCCCCTATTGCCTTGGCGCCTGTGTGCGTTGCACACTTCGCACACAGGGGCGGCGCGGCCCTGTGCACGACGAAGGTGCTGCCAACTGGTGCCGCCAATCTAAATCATATACCCTCTCATGCTGGGGCCACTTTGACGAAAACGCCGTTAATAACGTTAATTTATCGCGTTGAAGGATTAACGGTAGTGTAGCTACGACTTACTATATTTGACATTGACACTTACATATTATCATTGACATTGACAGCTTGATTTGACAGGGGCGATAGTTTCCTTTATTGTCCGCCCGTGTCTCTTTTGTCGTTTAGTGCTGCCACCTATATATTCGTGCACGTTCCATATAGAAAAGTCCCTTGGGATAATTACGCGGATAACGTAAATGAAACCGCGGGTAGATACTAGTCAAAAATAATATCTTCAGTGACCTACAGTATACAGCCGTACTTTGTTTCACATCATAATGGGATTAGGTGCTCTGTGGCATTTCCTGTCTCTATAAATCCGTTACACAATGGGATTCCTGTGAGGAAGCACAGATTAGAGCAAATGCACTCTCTACAATGCACCTTGTAAATTGTTGGGGTTTCGTGGCCGGCCAGCAGGGTTGGCAAATGACTTATTTTTTTAAATTTTAACCCTTTATCGAATGCTTTGAACATTGAGCTAATTTATTACTGAATATAACTGAAACTGTTCCGTAACCAAGGCACATTAGAAATAGTGTAGAACTTTTCTAAAGCGTCAAACTGAAAGGTCAACAAGAAACAGCCTGGCCTGCATACAGCTGAAAAAAATTAAAGTAAAAGTACACGGTGTTATTTATCAGGTTGCTTAAGAAATAAAGGATCCTAATTGTTATTATTATCTAAAATAGGTTAAGTTTTAAAAATTGTATCGATCTTCGTCTGAAATAAAGTGATTGAATTGAATTGAATATTAAAACATAAGTAAGTGAAGGTGTTGATAATAAGTGATGAAGATAGAAAAGTGTTTGTCTAATTATAGCCCTTTAAATAGCATTAATGACTCTAAAGATGATTGCTACATGCAACGCTAAATATATTATAGTCGTTTCGTTATACTCTTTAAAAAATCATTATGAAATAAGTGACAACCCTACCTTTCAGTGTAAAATCTCCCAGCGTCTGACATCAACTGCACGTCGTTACCTAAAAGCTTTCTTTCGGATAATGTGATTACATGTTGCCGACTCCTCTGTGCGGGTATAATCACGTATATTATATAGCTACGTATTGACTACGGTGAAATAATGTAAGGTTCTACTATGTATGGCGTATGGCTAATCCTTTTTCTTTACGCCAAATCAAAAGTAGCTTTTAGACAGCTTGCAGACTACTGGCAGTTAATCAGTATAAACATGTACAGATGTAGTGCAAAATGATTTTCCATCGTACTTTATCGGAAAAGTTCGTATTTATCGTGCTCTCTCAATCAGCTTCAGTACTCATCTTAGGCCGGCCTTACACACTCTAAATCCGAATCTGAATTCATACTCTGAATTCAGAGTCTGAATTCAGAACGCACGGAATTGCACAACAACGCAACGCAATTTAACTATTATCCATTCCTTCATATTTTCCATTCATCCATTCTGATTTTTCAGATTATTCAGATTCGGATTCAGACTGTGTAAGGCCGGCCTTACAGCCGCCATTTTTCACTTTGACATTTGACACTATAAAGTTCCATATTAATGGATATGAAAACGTCACTCATTTAATACAATCATTGATTGACAGTTCGGGTGCCATCGTATTCCAATTGAGATCCGAGTTTTCCCGATTCATTTCATTGCAATCATTTTGCACTTTGTAATGTGCGCACTTTCATACATATTCACACTGAGGCCGTATAACTGCCGTTGTCGTTCGTTCGTTTGTCGTAGAAAATTGTTTCTCAAAATAGTTTTAGTAAAAACGACCCACCTATATCCACCGTGGGTTGAATTGGCGTAAGAAACTGGGAATTCAATGTCTCTTACGCCAATTGAACCTACGGTCGACGATATGCCTATTGGTATCTAAGAAAACCATGGTTGACAGCTGAACAAACGTTACGGAGATACTGAATTTATTCGGCTTCGCTACCGTTTACTCCTTAAATAGCCTACTGGGTTTCTATTTCAAAAGAGACGAGACCCTTATCAGATCCTTCATGCTTGTCTATCTGTCTGTCTGACCGTCATTCACAGCTGATTCTCGCAAACATTAGAGTAGGCAGAAATAAGACATAAGATTATGTCTAATTTCTGAATATCGCCTATCTTATTCAGAAATTCCGCGTCAGTGTCGTTCCCAAGGACCTTAAAATAAATAGCCGGACTGCTGAAGTACCTACCTACTGCCGCTCTCTAGTCCGCCGATTTCATTAACGCTGATGGTCAGATCTGTGTGCGTGCCGCGGGAGGGCATTTCTTCAGAAATATGTCTGCGACTCATTCATCTGTCTCCATACATTTAGTATGAAAAAGGGTCAGATGAATGAGGTGACCGCAGATATTTTCTGGAGAAATGCTCGGGTAGTAGGAAAAAAATATGTTGATGTCAAAAGGTCAAATATGAAACCCGAGTATAATTATACTATCCGACTCTAAATAAAGTCAGTTACCCGGGTTGCATTTACAATGAACTTGCCGGCATTGCCGGCCGTGTTAAGGGGGATAAGAAAGCATGTGATGTTTTTCGCGCTTGCTTTAAAGTGGCTGACTTTTGATTTTATTTATTATTTTTATGCGACACCTGGTCAACAAGTGTAGACATAAAATGATGTACACAACACGGGAGGTAATAAAGAAAGGCCGAGATCGCAGAAGTTTGCGGCCCAAGCTGCATTACCACCCTTGTGTAATGTACTATTAAAATATTACGGTACATGCATAATTTTCGTTAATTATTAGGTGTTTTTAACCCGGGTTCTGAGTCAAAATACCCGGGTTTTACCCGACTCTAAATAAAGTCGATTACCCGGGGTCCTAGGTTTTCGAGTACCCGGGTTGCATTCCCTAATAAGAGAGAGGAAAATGGTATAAGACACATCATGATCAGACAAAAAAAGTAAACGGTACATTTTTTCTGCAATTGACCCTAATGCGTGCGTGCGGCTTGTAAAACAAGCAGCCGGCGGACTAGAAATAGCTTCAGTTCTTCGTTTTCGAGGCTCCGTCCGGCTATTTATTTTAAGGTCCTTGATATTAGCCCTTTCACCGTTTATAACATGTATTTACCCGTGGCTTCGTTTGCGTCATTCCCGTTATTAATCATAATCATAATTTATTGCATAGTCATGTACATTAGGGCATGTCTCCAGAAATATGTCTGCTAAATGTATGGAGACAGATGAATGAGACGCAGACATATTTCTGGAGAAGTGCCCATTAAAGGTGTTACAATTTAAAGGTCAGTTCATGATATCGATACCTTTAGACTCAAAGGGCGTAAACGCCATTAGCACCTATGGCGGTTACGCCCTTTGAGTCTAAAGGTATCGATATTTCCTAACCTAAGGGAGCATTCTATCGGGGGATTCTATATTTTAATACAGGACTTGGCCTATTTGTACTTATGCCAACAGCTCAATTCATGATGTTACCCCGTTATTTTGTAAAAAAACTTCCAAACATCTTCACAAACTTTCACATTTTTAATATTAGTAGGATAGGATTCATACCTATCAATCATACTTAAATCATTTGGTTGACATTGTTAATACAACAAGTTTTCTAAAGCCTCTTAGATAGTCGATATTCGAAATGGCTACGCTATCTGGAAGCCTACAAAGTCTACAGGCTGTGTAAGCTGCCAGTAACAGCGCCCCTTATGCGTGGGAGCACACATTTGCATACAAACTATGCTTCATTTTAGGGCCACTCATACCCACGCGGGGAATTTGCGAATGCTTCATATATAGATACCTTTAGACTCAAAGGGCGTAAACACCGTAGGTGCTAATGGCGTTTACGCCCTTTGAGTATAAAGGTATCGAATATAGCTTATGTGGGGCGATTATGTTGAAGAAAGATTTAAAGCTATATTCAGCCTGAATAATACTTTTGTGGTCCGTTTGGGACTGCTCTAAAGGAGCTAGGCACCACACAAACGACTGAACGATATACAGACAAATTATAGTACCTACATTCAAACTAAGGTGGTAAAACAAAGAAAGGCCGAGATCGTAGATGTTTGCGGCCCGAGCTGCAAGCGAGGGACGTCAATATACGATCGAGGGCTTTCTTATTACCTTCCGTGTTTTGTACATAATTTTATGTCTACACTTGGCCAGAAAGCACGAAAGCTTAGTGACCACTCAGAATGTCTAAAGAGCAGGTATGTTTAGCTTATTATCAAATAAAACCTAGGAACCTACATATAAAATGAATATAATAGCATTTGTTTTGTGAAATATTAAACAATAGCAATAAAAATCCCAGAGATTTTCTATTGTTTTTAATTCGTTTCTGTTATCTAGGCGCCCAGGCCGAACACGGACTGTTTCAGAACTTTTACATTAAAAACGGACGGATATTGTTTCCAATATTCGCCTAGCATTACGACAGAGTTACACTGCCGTATTACTGAACCCTCATAGCACTTATTTGTTTTGTAATAGCTATGCCATAAACACTAAAATAACCATCAACCTTATAATAAACTACCTAAGCCTGATTATTCACGCACACGATAACCTCGCATAACGCTCTCCCATTTGCAGCCATAACAAATTCAATACTTTGTATATTCAGGTGTTTATGACATAATTACGAACGGCGGGGGTCGACTCTAAAATCGTCATAAAAATGTACCGAATCGCCCCATTTCAGCCTTCATAGCTCAATCCTTTGTAGGCGCTTACAGCCAATCGTAAAGTGTTACGAGGTTTTTTTAATATCGTGCTGTTAAGTATGGAAAATGTAGCTTAGGTAAGGTGATGAAAACTCTGCGGAAACGGTATGCTTTCATGTTACAACACTAAGGGTGGTCCAAAAATACTTCATTCTATTTGACTCTAAACGCCCATCTGCGAAATTTGAGTGAAATTGAACAATATTTAGAGGTTGCTTTATTATGTGCAACATCTAAATAACATAGCATCTTAAATAAAAGAAAGATCGTTAAATATAATAATTAACTTTCAATAATAACTCAAAATATCTAAACCTAAATATACCTAAAAACTAATTAAACTATTTACCAAAAAAGAAGATTACAAAAAGAATAGGTACCCCATCGAGGTCGCTCAGATTCACTAATAATTGTATGGAATTAATTTGGGTAGTCACCGAATACCTACTTACAATGGTCAAATTTCAAATTATCGCGAGAACAACCCAGTCTCTTCTCTTATAGCGATGACACGAAAAAATCGAAAATCAAAAATATCGATATCCATAAATATCGATAACAAAAATCAATCTCTAGCACCTGTCAGGCGTTTGCCCCCTAAATTCTGAGGTCTGAAAATGAATGTCTTGTTTCAGAAAACCACCCGCAGCTGGATAGAGACCACATTCCAGAAACGAGAGTGTAAATACTTCGTGCCGAGCGCCAAGGACGAGCATGTGTGAGTAAACACTGATTACATAGCGGTTAACTGGTAGATGCCTTAAATAGCATTAAGTTCGCCTCTGGTATAGGTAGTTCCACCAGAGTTGAGGTCACGCACACACCAATATGGCATATAATGACAGACATTTTGAATTTACTATTCTTCTTTCGTACCGATTGAAAGTTCAACAGTGAATTGCACGATAGACCAAAAAGTTTCTTTAATCTATAGCCTTGTGTTTATTTACTATATTCACTTTTTTGCAATGAGTACTTCATGTAGCTGTGTGTGTAATCATTCATCTCAACTCTCCTGGAACTACCTATACTTACTTGTCACCTAAATGCTTTCTCTTTCGTTCAAATAAGTTGGAAAGGTGCTATAAGAGCTAGTGAGCCGTTGACACACCACGGAGCTTATAAGAGCTAATGAGCTGTTGAAACACCGCGAAGCTAATCAGCTAAAAGAGTCATACATATCTTTGAGAACTAAAGATTCATATCACTCTTTTCACTTTAGTTAGACTTGTGATCCTCTGTCGTTTTCGTTCGTTATTAATTTTGTACCTACCTTATTAGTACATACAACCTGTTAAATAATTTTTCAGGATTAGAGCATAGTTATCCCTGTAGGAGCAAAGTAGGACCAGTTTACGTTGTATATGTTGCAGCCAACTGGATTAATTAGCCATTTGGTTAACTGCCTAGCATTTTCACTAAACTATGACCCGCCAGCAGGTCGACCAAGCTCCGCTGCGCGGGGTTTCTTTCTGCTCTGAGGGACACAAACTTAACCCAAAATTTTAATGAAAAGGCTAGGCAGCTAACCAAATAGCTAATTAAGCTAGTTGGCGGCAACATATATAAAACACCCATCATTTTAGGCACTAAAAATAATTTTGGCCCAAACAAAGTTTTATCCTTACATACAAAATGTAATAATTCAGATATGGTACAAACTGCAATACAGCCATGATTTTATTAACCGACTTCCAAAAGAAGGACGGTTCTCAATTCGTCTGTATGTTTTTTTTTTTTTTTTTTTTTATTTTTTTTTTGTGTGTTTGTTCACCGATTACTTGAAGACGGCTGGACCGATTTGGAAAATTCCTTTTTTGTTTGAAAGGGTAGACTTTCGAGGTGGTCCCATTGCAGCCAAGTCAGGATCTGATGATGGAATCTTGGAGAAATCGAGGGAACTCTTCAAATATTATAGGCACACATATAGCGATTTCGGTATTTTTCGTAATTTCTCGTCCATCTCTTATTAGCAACAAGTTTTTAGTGTTAACCGACTTCAAAACAAAGAGTTAATTTGTATCTAGGTTTCTTCCCCGATTACTTAAAAACGGCTGAACCTATTTGGAAAATTCTTTTTTTGTTTAAAAGGGTATACCTCCGAGGTGGAACCATTGCAACCAAATCAGGATCTGATGATGGGATCTTGGAGAAATCGAAGGAACTCTTCAAATATCATAGGCACACATATGCGATTTTGGTATTTTTCTTACTTTCTCGTGCATTTCTTATTAGAAATAAGTTCCCAGTCTTAACCGACTTCAAAACAAAGAGCAATTTTTATGTAGGCTTGTTCCTCGGTTACTTGAAAACGTCTAGACCGATTTGGATTTTTTTTCTTTTAACTAAATAGACTTAAGTCTATTTGGTTAAAATAATATTTTTCCAGCGCCACTAAAAATTTAAAAATAAAGTAAATTTTTTAAACAAAAAATAAAAACCGACTTCCAAAAACTTAAACTAAAAACCAAAAAATAATATGTTAATCACCCCAAAGAAATGGATAATCAACGATTCATATATACATATACAGATATTTATACTTTTTAACCTGTTATTTTTGAAGTCGGTGCCAGCTAAGGAGCTCAACACAGCCAGCTTTACGTGGCAGGCACCAACTTCAAAAATAACAGGTTAAAAAGTATAAATATCTGTATATGTATATATGAATCGTTGATTATCCATTTCTTTGGGGTGATTAACATATTATTTTTTGGTTTTTAGTTTAAGTTTTTGGAAGTCGGTTTTTTACGCTGTACTTTAGTATTCGTAGACGGTATACAACATTCCATTCCCGCGTTATGAAATACCGCTCGTATGGGCTGTCTCGTCTTAAAATAAGGTGTCGCCTTTATTTCGGATGTGAGAGTAAAAAGGAGGCCTTCGTGTTTTTCTACTGTGTTTACCTTATTTATGTTTAGCGCAAACAAAGAATACATTACATTTTTACAAGATTTAATCTAACTTGCGACGTTTGAATGTTAGTTTGGGTTACGGCTCCCGGGATTTTTACCAGACTGCGGCGAAGCCCAAAGGAGGGTAATGTGTTTGACCTGTATGTATGTATGTATGTATGTATGTCCGTTCCTGTGTCCGCTCGTAACTACTCAACGGCACAACCGATTTTGATAAATGATACATCATTGGATTCGTCTTGATGGCGCGAGTGTCACTGGGTATGAAGTTCGTTAAAATAAACAAAATGGCGGATTTTATGCACTTTTAAAGTGCACCGCGGTCGGGTTTATTTCAGTAAAATATTTAGTTATTTGTAAGGGCAATACCGGGCTTCTGGTATTGGCTGTGCAAAAAATTGGACAAAAATCGCGATTGGAAGTCCTAGTCTGGGTCAAATCTTGCAACTGAATTTTAAAGCAGATGGTATAGGTATATTATGCAATCGGATGACAATGCAATATCATTGCATCTATAGCTTGAAATTGGCCAAAGGATCGTTATAAATTATAAAAGATAAACCCACCGTATTTGGCCTCATTTGTTTGGTTTTGACAAGCCGTTTGCGATTGTTTGGTGTTGCTGCGAAGAGTTCGTTTCAAATATGTTATTGACGGAAACTGTGTTCTAGTTTAAATAGTAAAGGGCCAGTGTAATTACTGACACATGTGGAATTTATTTGACAGTTTGTAGTAATAGATATACACCGTGCGGCACGGTCCGTGCCCCCGAGTAACCCGAAAAACTGCAACTATAGATTCTAACAACTATTAGGAGTAAAAAAGTTATATGATTTATAGTCGAAACACGGTTACTTTCCGAGATATTCATTATTTTTTAAATTAATACTCCCAAGTGTGTAACAAGCCCTAATAAATGTGACTAAAATACTTTTAAATTTTTTGTTAAATCTTTTAACGAAACAGCAATTAACCTTCGCAGTATAAGATGGTAAGTGACTACGAGTATAAAAAATTTACCTTTTGTTTCCATTTTAGCTTTTTTTTCCTTTTTGATATCTTTTCCTCAAGCACCTAAGGAGTTAAGGACACGTTTATAAGGAGGGGCTCAATTTACTGATTTATTTTGTTCCATAAGACTATTAATGTAAAATGACAAAATTCGACCTATGTTGATATAACGTTATTTATTTGTAATACCATCAGGAATACGTGGTTAAAAATTTTCGGGTTATTCGGGGGCACGGTGTATATTTTGTTATTACGGTCTTACTTTATAAAAGCACGAAACACCGAAACGAAGATAACTTTTATTGATCAAAAGTAAGTAATTAAAATATAAAGTATGTAAAATTAAAATATGTAGAAATCACAAGTAATATACGCCCGTAGCATCAAAAATACTGATGTAGAACGTAACAAACGGTTAATGTTGTATGAAAATGTATGTAAAAAAATTGATAAGGTACATCGGAAATAAGTTTCCATTGCGTAAAGTAAATGCCCATTACATTCACGATTCCATCTTCTGTTCAAAATATTCCCTTCCCATGACATGTGCAAACATTCAGAAATAAGTACAATAGAATGTACAAAGTAACAATTTTCTATAGTTGAACACAATGAGATATTATCCACTGAATGGAAGGGTTATTCTTCAGAAATATGTCTGCGTCCTCTGTCTCCATACATTTAGTATGAAAAAGAGGAATAAGGTGACCGCAGACATCTTTTTGAAGAATAACCCGGAAACGTTGGTAAACAAGACTGTTTGCCAACGTTTCCTAATCCATTTGGCTAACGACAAAAAGTTGCTGCCCAAAGTTTAAACTAAAAATGCAGAACAAAAGTGCACAGAGTGTCTCTGAACTAACTTTAATGGTCTCCGTGTCCCTTGTCGCTCGGAGTACACCAGTTGTTTTTTAGCGTTGGCTCAGGGTTGTGTGCATTGCACTGGTTGCGTAAGGATTTTTACAGAGGCGCAAAAAACTGTGAATATTTTTCAACTCATAAAATTCAGTAAAGTTTAAAAATATTATGTTTAGTTGGTAAATATACCAGCACCATTTTAAGGTGATTCAAGTCTGCTGGTCTTCAATTCAAATAAAAAGAGGGTATCTATGCTTGCATGGGGTCCATTATGTTTTAAATTATAGCGTGATACATTTTGAATGTTATGTTATGTCATTAGTAGCGTATGGACATGCGGTGGCAAAAGTTGAATAGAGACGAAAATGGAGTCGTTATTATCTATAAACTTTTTATGATTGAATGAATGAATTAAAATTTTATATGACACTTATAAAATCAAATACTATGTTAACAAAACCAAATGCTATGTTACATATACCATTTCTTTAGCAATTCTCACAATTAATCGATATACTTCTTAATAATGAAATAATTCATTTTTCATCACACTTGCTCGAAAATGGTGCATTACACGTAGGTTTTGCGGGCCGTAAATGAGCTATTACGCCCTAGGGCGTAATGGTTTTCTTTTTAAATTTGAAACGCTGGTTCTGTTTTACTCTTATTTGTCATGTTCAAAGGAAACGCCAACTTACTTTTTTAACTTTTATCACTGAAATATTTATTTAAAGAGAACTGGTATTGCAAATACATGTAAACACATATTTCTGTAACATTAATTAAATGTTTCAATTGTGTATTTCAGTATTTTGCAATTATAAAATCAACCGTTTTAGGTCTGTACCGCTATGGTTTCCGAACGTTGCGCATTGTCTATGGATATGTCACTAATGTCACTGTCAGTTTTACAATTTTATTTAGGTTAAGTAAGGTTAATTTTAATTAGATTTCCTCACAAGTGTGATGAAAAACATTGTGTGTGCCACGGGCGGTAAAGGAATTACAAACTCGTGTTATTAAAGCCCTCGGCTTCGCCTCGGCCTTGTAACAAACACTCGTTTGTAATTCCTTACCTACCGCCCTTGATACACAATGTACTATTACAACATAGGATACCGGTGTGATGAAGAAGGTTGAGTGTCCCACTGCTGGTTAAAGGCCCCTCCTCGTTTTCGCCACTGGACTATTGGCTGAAATTTCAAAACTCTTTTAACCCAAGTGAACTTAAAATAATTCAATATTTTCATTTTTAAAACTTTGGCACTATTTTTAATAGGAAGTGTACGTTTAAGAAAAATCAATCATTTATTCGTTATTCATTCAATGACAAATTATACTAGGCGACTCCATTTACCTCTCTGCTCAGATTGCCACGGCATGCCCGTACGCTAATCATTAGCTATAGTGGTGACGCTATTACCGTATGCTTGCCATGCTTATGTCATTGGCAACAGGTGCCTACGGGAATAACCTAATCCTCCCAAATCGTGTCGCATTCATGCGGAAATATAGCTATTAATCTGCGGAGGCGGTACGGATTATGCGCATTCATGGATAAGTGAACACCACATCTAGTGTTGCCAGGTCTAGTTTACCAAAATTCGGGACTTTGGTGCCCAAGAGGATAGCGTACATAAATCGAAGATTTGAAGCTGAAATAACCTCAAAATATTTGTTTTTTAAATAACCGACTTTCAATGCACTTATTTTGAAAGGAAGTGCACAAGTGACTATGAACAATACCCAAATTGCTATATATGTGCCTATAATATATGAAGAATTGCCTCGAATTCTCCAAGATCCCATCATCAGATCCTGATTTGGTTGCAATGGGACCACCTCAGAGGTATACCCTTTCAAATAAACAAGTTCAGCCGTCTTCGAGTAATCGCGTAACAAACATACAAAAAAATAAAAATAAACATACAGCCGAATTGAGAACCGTGCTTCTTTTAAAAGTCGGTTAAAATAATAAATGCATGCAGGCGTGACGACATGAATAGGCTACTTGACAGGTTTCTGAAAAGTCAATCCGATTGTTTAATTATGTCTATTGAGCACTCAGAAAGTGGTAATTTTTAATTCTTTTGTGTATTTTTTCCGAAAAAATCAAATAAAAATGCACTTTTAAAATTAGCCGCCAAAACGGTTTCTCGGACAATATGGCGTCTATGACGACACATGATAGTAAACCGACAAATGTCAACGAGGATCGCATAACGTTCTACCTTTAAAAATAGGATTGACAGATGCTGTCGATGCTGTTTACTATGGTGTGACGTCATCGGCCAATCCAAACCGTTTTCGATAAAATGGCGACAGATAAAAAATAATCAATTTTCATCCGAGTTTTATAAATAAATTATCCATTTATTTTTAGTAATATTGACGTAAATTGGTTTTAATACTTATAATTAATACATATATCCATAATTCTTCCATTATTTTTCACACTGTCAAGTAGCCTATTCCTTCGGCCTTTTGCTTGACACTACTTTTCAACCCACTCCGGACAGGTATTAGAGCCATCTTAAAATTGGGACATTTTGCGAAATGAAAATAACGACACGTTTAGCATAGTGGCAGTGACCTCACCTACAGAGCTAGCTAGTTTCCATCTTTTCAAGCTTTTATTAAGTGTTTTCATGGTAATTCAATCGGTTTTAAAGGTTATGTTTATGTTGTCAATAAATTGTTTTCGTGAACCAGCTTGATACTTGCGATGTGCGATATATTTTTAACCGACTTTCTAATTTATATAATACAAAAAAAAAAAAGAAATAAACCATGAACAAACAAAAACAACTTTTAGAAAAAAGTTTTTTTTCAGAGTTAAGAAAATGTGTATAGTTTTCCGGATACCGAAATCGGACGTAGGTATTTGTATTTTCTGTACCTGAGATTGGAGTCCATTTTCTTTCTTATTTTGACTTATATTAACGAAAATGGGCCCCGACGTAGTCAAATTCTGGGTGTGTGTATTGTGGGCTACGAAATAACTAATACTTTTAAATTTTGGGAACAGAAAATACAAACGAGAGGATTAAATCCGTGCATGACCTAAGTATTAATATCTTTAAGTCGTGCTATTCGTGTTGCTATATTGGCGATAGGCACCCCTATTAATTTCTACTCTTTTTTGCCAGGCAGTACTTTGATGAAATATAAACCTTTCATGATGCCAGTGAATACCCGTGCATTGTACATTTACGCCGTGCCATAGACACGTGGATTCTAGGAGCTACGGCTTTTGGTGAAACGAGAGATTAAATCCACAGCGATCCCATGCAAACAGTCATAACTACCATACAGTTTCTATTAAAATAAGTCCTTTAGTAAAGGAATGGTACGCGTATTGTTCTTCAAACCCCCCGGGTTGATGTTATCTTGTGGAATTTTGCTCCAGCTGAGAGGTTTCCGTGATCTCATTTCGAGTACAATGTCTCAGGATTAGCATTTGCCATTTTAGACAGTATCTACTGATGCTGAAATGGGTCGGATAGTTAATTAAACTTTACTTCAACTTGGCCGCTTCTCGTGGCTTAAGAGGTCTAAGTATACGACCTGAGTGGACGCTAGGGCGTGCGGCGTTCATGTTAAACATTTTTATTTATTTTTTATTTTTTTATTATTTATTTATTTATATTCACATTACATCTATCATTACAGAAACCCAATTCGATAGAGTAGCACAGGAAAATTACAAATTATAAATTATTTTTTTTTTCACAATAACACAAAACAAACAAAGTCACTTTTGTGAATTCATTCAAAGAACAGCAGAATACATCGATTCTCGTGGCTACCCGGTTGATCGTGCGCAGGGCCCTCGTCCAGGGCGCCTCGCGCAGCAGACCGGTGCGCGCGCGCGGTTCGTAAAGTAGCGGCGGCCGACGTCGGCGCCACACGTAGCGCTCCGGTACGCACAGACTAATCGCTGCCAGTACTCCCGGGTTACTCACCCGTCTTCTTAACAATTTGAGAATGTAAGAAGCTAGGGTCAGTTCTCTTCTGACCTCTAACTGATTATATCCTACCATCCCCAACACGAATAATGTGGGATACATCAGAGGGTAAAATGGGTACACGCCATATAACATACATAAACAAACCTATGTCCTGAGCCTGTGTGTACGCTGCACAAAACCCTTTGTCGCTGCCCGTCCCGCCGGACGCGACGCGAGAGGCCTTTGATGGAATTTCATACAACATTGCCAGCCTAGGCCCGCAAGATGTTTTTTTTTAAATTTCCATTCAACATTTATTTGTGACACAGCATCGCGGCGTCTAGCCGTAAAACGATGTTTGCTATATTTTGCAGTTTTATTTAAATAAAATCAATATGAACATAACCATTTCCAATAGTTTTAAATTACTAATTTAACTACGCGAATACACATTTAAAATATTTCATCTAAATATTCGCGGTAAATGTGAACTGAAACTATTTTTGGAAAGGCAATTGAATTTTTTTCATTCTGTTAGTACGCTATTTTTTTGTCTTCTTTCCTTTTAGTGTCTCTAGACTAGAAAATAAAGTTTGATTTTTTGGAGTGTTTTTTTTAATTTATTTCATTGCATATTTGAGAAAGGCACTGTACATACCTCGGCGTTAAAAGGGGTTGCCAGCCTCGTAAATATCTAGATGTACTCAACCCCTTACTTCCCGGCCTCTGCAGTAATGTCCTATTTTTGCTTCGCCGAAGCCCATAGTTAGGTAAAAATAGGACACGTATTTTTGAAATCGTATGAAAGATCATCAGCATCAGCCATAAGGCGTCCACAGCTGGACATAGGCCTCCAAAGGATGTACCATCAGTCGGATCGTTTCATAATCTTAATTTTCTAACTCGGTTAATGAATATTGCCACTTGACAGTACCTATCTCCTATCATTCTGAATAACACCTGCTTTGGTTCCTTATGATTGATTAACTCACTGCAGTAGCATAATGTTTGCCAAATTAAGTGCTCTTTTGCTAATAATTAACTTATCGGAGTCACCAATTGCTGATGTTTTATTAAAACCTGGATTAAATAATTGTTTTCAACGAAATTATACCTATTTTGCTTCAGAATTGTACATTCAAATTCCAAATTCTGGTTCTGTACATATCTGTATAATACGAGTAGAAGCACATGAATAACACTCCAATTTACATAAACAACCTGCACCATGGCGCCCGAATTCAATTTATTTTTTCGATAATGACTAATTTTAGGGCTGGGTTGAATTTGCAATCGATTCAACTACTTTTTTGATTTCTGTTTTTAGAACACAGTTCAGTTTTTACACCAGAGCGTTTTTAGAAGCAACATTTTATTTTTTTATTAACAGTTTTTTTTAGATTGAGCTCGTATTTTTGTTTGTTTGTTTATTTGATTAATATCCTACGACAGCTTTTCAGACTACTTCCACTAAACCGATTATTATGATGTTCCTATTGCGAGCAGCATGCACATGGCCGGCTTATTAGACATGCTTCAGTTCTTTGTTAGCGAGGCTCCGTCCGGCTATTTATTTTAAGGTTCTTGGTGTAGACTTGATATCTCAATAGTGCGAAGACAAATAAAATTGAATTGTATCGAAAAAAGTTCAAATCGCCACCGTTATGTAAGTTCTGACACGGTCGATAATATTCGAGTCGTTATTTAATTAATCACTAGCAGAAGGTAAGTGATAAACTAAAATATATAGTGCATTTTTGCTCCCGTCAAACCGGGGTAATTAGGTAATCAGATCGAGTCACTCCGAAGTCAACTCGTCTCACCTCGAGTGTAGAACACAACACAGTACGAATTGAATTCAGAGCTGAACGGAGTTTGCAATTTATTGGATCCCGTAATTGCTGTCTTTTGAGGTGACGTCGAATTAAAGAGCTATTAAGAAGTTTGCCTGCGGTACCCAAATTATGGAATGTACTAGACTGACAGTAAAGATTCGCAATACAATTGATATGATCTTATAGAACGACAGCGGCAAGCGCCGTACTGCATGTGTGTGTTGATTTACACAGATGCGTTGCATCTGTGTGAGTGAGAGCCAAACTCTAGTTTAAGATTACACTCTGGTTCGACGGTAGAGTCATCGTCGCTGTGCCCCACATGACAGTAAAAATTTGCTCCGTAATAATGGTATGGGTTTTGATTGGCAAGCGCCGTACTGACTTAAAAGCAATCGCGAATAAATACTGCGTCAGCGGTACCGTCATATAGCGTGGTTCGTGGACCGGGCCAAGCGACCTGGTTCGACCCCACTTGCCCCCGGCCCCCACCCAGTCCGATTCACTCAGGGTGGGCCGGCTAGCGACCTGGTATGACTCCAGGGAACGCCACGGCCGACCACCCGGTCAAACTATCGCTATGCCCAATAAGGGTCCCGAGTTAGTCAGTCTTCAAACAAAAAGTGATACCCGTTACCGCCGGCGAACGTGTTAAGTATTTTTTTTTTAAAGCTTGACTAACTCGCAACCCTAGTGGGCGTAGCGATTGAATGACCGGGTGGTCGGCCGTGGCGTTCCCTGGGGTCGAACCAGGTCGCTAGCCAGACCACCCCAAGTGGAGGTGTTAAGTAGTGGTTGAGTCTTGCAATCAGGTCGTCATCACAGACTCCTAAAGCGCAAAGTACAAATTGCAGTTGTAAGAAGAATGAATCCCAAAACAAACTTAATGAGTAATTTCAGGGTTCAACTGAATTTGCGTTTGATTAGATCTGCGAGTGATTACCGTCTGTAGGGCTCTAGAGACGTCGAGTGTTTCGCAGTCGAGTGGAGTCTTCGGGTTGGATGCTAATTTACAATCTTGAGTAGATGCGGCTTGCGCGCTAGGTAAATAATTAAATATAATTACTTAGCAATAATAGATGCAGATTTAGTGATTTACTTATTTTATGCCACACCTGGGCATAAAGTGGCTTTTTCCGTACGAATGTACTGCTAATACATTAATTGTCGGAGGCCAAGATCCTTTTTGAGTCACTGAACTAATGTAGTAGTATTAATGCACAGATTACTTATACCTGTTAAGTAAATAACATAATAATAATAGGTACAATTTCACGATACGTTTTTAGCCTGGTGGGGGTGACACCGCCTACGAGGCTAGTGGGTTCAAATCCTGGTAGAGGCAAATATTTGCGTGATGAGCACGAGTATTTGTCCCTGAGTCATGGATGTTTTATATCTATTTAAGTATGTATTTATATATTAAATTATGTATAACGTCGTCTACCCATAATAGAAACATTGCTTAGTTTGGGACTAGGTCGATTTGTGTAAAATTATCCCCACAAATATTTATTTATTTTATTACAAGATAACATCAAATATATCTCCCTAAAAGTATCATTTTTATCACAATACTTAGATGCTTTTATTTAGATTAGAGTTCAACATTACGATATGGTATGTGGGATAAAGCCAATTCACTCGTGATCACAGTAATTTAACGCCTAAGGCAATTTATAAGGGAAGACTAGTAGCCACACTTCGGGCTTTTTTTAATTCAAAGTCGAGGCGAGGGGCTGTCTCCTCTCGACTACACTTGAATCTCAGTTAGGACAACAACTTACAAGATAAATCACCGCAATCTCAACAGTCTATGTACACTTTTCACCGTGGTCTGTGCCCGTGCACGCCACTGATTCACGCACCCGTGTTGCTGAGGTTTTGCTGAGGCAGCCTACCGCTACGAAATCCGATAGTTGTGACAGCCCCTAGAGCTAGCACCCGTTCAAGCACAAAAAAAAGCTACCCTAAAAGTTTGGTTGTAGTGCATTCGTACGCGGCGCGCACACATGCAAGGGGCACGGTGTACCTTTTGTCGGAAGAAATATTACTGCTTTTATACTATGCCTGAGGCAAACTACTCAGGCGTTATATTACTGGACCAAAACCTAGAAAAACCGTTTTATTCGCGGGCAAAAATCTGGCTTTTCAGAGGAAGCCAATTAGCACCAACCGTAAAGGCCAGTTCGTTACGTCTCCGCCCTCGGTGCGAGAAAACTGGAAGTTCAAAGGGCCCCGGCGATTCATAAGTAATTGGCTGACGGTGCATTTAATATTTAACTTGTTAATTACGGATTGAGACGACTTACATTTCGAGAAAAGCATCTACCTCGGCGATAATAAAGATGTTATCTACACGCATATCATAAACCCTCTATAATGCGTTCAAAAACCGCAAATTACGACCAGCATAAAGATAAACTGTGTTGTTATTGTTTTAGTTTGAACAAATTTGTTATCTGTGAATATGTTATTATTGCTTCATAATAACATCGCATTCGATGTTATTATGATATTGAAATTTCGAACATCTCTGAAAAACAAAGCATTTTGATTTGATCTCAATTCTAATATCAGTCGAAATGTCATGTCATTCATAATTTGAAATTAAATGTCAAAATGCAAATTATTTTGACAAATTTCGCACGTTAGGTACAAGTACGAACGTCGATATCAAGATATCGAACGCTATGATAGTTTAGGCCAACTCTAGTCGTTTGTACTTTGTACCTGCAATGCGTGAAAGAAAGTTATCATTTACCGACATTTGACATTTACTTTGCGTTGTAGTGTTTACTTTGCAGGTTTGGAACACATCATAGAGAGCTTATAATGTGTGTAGATAAAGCAGTGTATGTAACTGTGCGTAATTAGGCATTAAAACACTCGTGTGATTTTATTATGAAAGATAATCCACGGTCTTTATCGTCACGTGTTCTGTTCGTCTCATGTCTTTACATTCGGTCATCATTTATTCTGTGCGATAACTATTGTTTAATAACTATTTCGTTATGTTGCGGGGCCACACGGCTATAGATTTTATGTGATGATGGAGCGACGATCGACGGCAATGTATGGCAACTCGCATCATATATCTCGCACCATCTAACTGTAATGGCCCTTTAGGTTGCGCTTTCGTTAACCTATAGTCTATACTTTTCGCAATGAACATATTATAGCTGTGTTACAACTAACATACATCATTTTCTACAGATGCTGGTGCGGTCTCAGTAGGACAGCGCATGGCGCGAACATCGCAGTGGCGACGCCTGGCGAGGCGTGGATGCCAGCGCGCCATACCCAGCCAGCGCCTACGGATGCTTACGGCACTGTGGAGTTCCAGGGAGGCCCACATCCTACTAAAGCACAGGTAAGTTCAGTAGAACAGCGTATGGCGCGAGCATCACAGTGGTGATGCCTGGCGAGGCGTGGATGCCAGCGCGCCATACCCGGCCGGCGCCTACGGATGCTTACGGCACTGTGGAGTTCCAGGGAGACCCGCATCCTACTAAAGCACAGGCAAGTTCAGTAGAACGGTGGAAGGAGCAAACATCGCAGTGGCGTCGCCTGGCGAGGTGTGGATGCCAACGTGTCACACCCAGGCGGCGCGGCGCCTACGGATGCTTACGGCACTGAGTGGATTTACGGGGAGGCCGCTTTATGCTAAGGCATAGGTAGGCTCAGTCAGTAGGATATTGTATGATCACTCATCCAGAGTCTACACAAAACAGATTTGCTTTGCTAGCACCATCGTTTCTTCCGATGTCAAGATGTTCTGTAATTCATTATTTTCGGTTAGAAACCTTAAAATCCACGCACAAAAATGTTTACTAAAAATAAACTTCGAGACTTATTGCTTCGAAGTTTAGCAGTATGTTCGCTTCCCTGACGAGTACGACACACGCTTTGAGCTGATATCCCAACTGAAGACGAGGAAGTGAGCCCTCCCCAAGCTTTTCATTACCATTTAGGGCCACAAGGCCAACTTGAACCCAAGGCTTCACTGATACTGGATTTTCTTTAGTCGTTCAATCGCACTGGTGACCTTTCTCGGATACCGTGGTCCGTGTAATCCGTGGTCCGACCACTGCGCAACGTTTTTTAAAATAAACTTCGAGACTGATCCCTCCAAATCTTCACAGTACGTCCGCCTCGCCCACGACACCCGCTCCGAGCTGATAGTCCAACTGCTGACGAGAGAGTGGGCCCTCGACCGCCCGAAACTCCTCATCACCATCCAGGGTGGGAAGGCAAACTTCGACCTGCAGCCGAAGCTGAAGAAAGTTCTCAGAAAAGGGCTCCTGAAGGCTGCAAAGACGACTGGAGCCTGGATCTTCACTGGCGGGACTAATACGGGTGAGTAAACTGCATTTAAATTAGGTTTCATCGTTATTAGAGTATTTCATTTATTGCCTCTTCTTTGGCAAGCCATTGAAACTGATCTTCGGATTGGATTGTCAAATTTGCGAAAAAAAGAAAATCAGAAAATATACATAAATTATTACCTAAACAAAACGAGAAAATAATTTCTTATTATGTACGATTTAGGATTTATAGTTATCAAAATAACTAATGTTTTTTGGTCTTTAATGCGCCATCACTTTGTGCGCTGAAAATGCTGAAATATATTTTTTTACCAATCCACTTCGTGGTTATTAGGCGAATCGGTGTAACGTAGGTGTTACATTTGAACTACGAATGATTTGCATAGATTGTGCTGAAATATTGCGCACTTTTATTCCGCCCCATCATAAAATTACAGGAACGTGCTGAAATTGTACGTGACTATATGAAATACGCTGTTTTTACTGTTCGTTTATTCGTTTGTAATGATGGCAAGAGCCTACGTGGCTGCCGGTTTTACTGCCGGAGACAAATTAAAATCCAGACAGCTAATCATTTGGATAAGCAATTTTGAAAAGGGCACAAGTCTGTATTGTATAAACTACAATCTACATGAATGTGTCCTTTTGGAAATTGCTCATTTATTTGGTTTTAGTCGCTGTTAGTTTGTGGAAATATGTAAAGAAACCGGATAAGTGCGACTCGGACTCGCTCACCGAGGGTTCCGTACAAATACTTTAAATAAAGACTATTATTTTATGATTTTATTACAAATGTATATAGTTTTCAGATTTTTTCCTATACTAAACGGTATTACTTGCCAATTTTTTAGTTCTATGTCAACGGAATGTACCCTATAAATGTTGACCCTTCGGAGTGTCGAAATATACGTTTTTGCGGCATAAATACCCATATCTTTTTTACGTTAACTTAGAAGTTTCATTTTTTACAGTTTCAATGGATTGTAGACCGGAGTATATGGCTTTATTTCCTACACACTTTCTTAATTTTAGTAGCTCTAGCACAACTGTGTTACGCAGCTTATTGTCAAACGACAAATACTCTATCCCTTTTCATTCAACAAAGTGAGAAACTGACAAGACATGCTCACGGGACGAGCGAATTCGTTAAGCTATGCCGGCAGGCTTTTCTTACAAAGGTGGAAAAGTCCACTGCTCGTCATGGCTCGCCTAATTTACTGGACAGTTATTAGAGTACTGATCTGTCATTCCCCCCAGGTGTGACCCGGCAAGTGGGAGACGCGTTACAACTGGAGCGCTCTCAGCGGGCCGGGAGAGTGGTCAGCATCGGCATAGCGCCATGGGGCATTGTAGAAGGCGCCAACGAGCTCATTGGCAGAGGCAGGGACGTACCATATCACGCTATGGCTTCTCCAAGGTAAGTTAGTTTGGAGTAACGATTGCTTAGATGGCGACCGAGTCCTCAATATTGGTATAGCACCATGAGGCACTGTGGAGGGAGCCAACGTAAATTTGGCAGGGGAAGGGACGCCATGTTATGGTTTCACCAAGGCGAGAATAATGGCTGTAATAAAATACGGTTTAAATTTATAAGAATTTATTAACATTGTTAAAAAAACTTGACGTATACTTATTTTATACAACTTACGACTAAAGTTGGTATAAACTAAAAACCTATTTCTATGCGCTGTCTACTCACATCATCTAAAATTAATCACCAAGGACATCAATGATGTTATCGCAGTCTGTTTGAATGTTACAAGCAACTCACAATTATTTACATTTACGAACTCTATATATTATAATTATGGACACATTATTGTAAAGCACATCCTTTTTACAAAATCTTTCATATACAGGGTGGTTTTCGATAATCTGTACATATGAAAAGGGGTGAAATTTCAGCCAATTTTATCGGTAAAACTGATTTTAATTTTTGTTTGTGGTCATTCGTTTTTTTTTTACAGATTTTTAAACTTTCAATGAAATTTTCGGCAGTACATCTGTTTGCCGCGGTATAACTTTTGATCTAATTGCTTCAAATTGTAAGAAAAAAATGCAGGATCATGGCAATAGACACGCTATTTAGTAGCAATAACAATAAACAACCGATTTGAAGAAAAAATCCTCCAAAAAAATTATAATTGCGGAAAACGGTTGCAAGCTTCAGTTTTTTTTTACGGAAAACACTGTTTTTCTCGAAAGTTTGTGAATATTGTGACCATTTTTTCATGCTTATTTTCGTTTAGCACTTAATTTTGATCTTAAAACATTTTTTTCTTACAGCTTTGAACAATAAGATCAAAAGTTATACCGCGTCAAACAGATGTACTGCCCGAAATTTGATAGAAAACAGTAAAAATCCGTAAAAAAAATTTTTTGCCCAGAAACAAAAATTAAAGTCATTTTTACCGATAAAATTAGTTGGAATTTCACCCCTTTTAATATGTACAGATTATAGAAAACCACCCTGTATTATTTTAGAGACGACTAGTGTCTAAGTGTCACATTTAGTTTAATGCGCTTTGTAACCCTTTTAGTCGTATATTACCAGTACTTCGCAGACGTCTGAGGTTGTAATAAATTTGAAAGGGACATGGGTGGTTATGGCTGTGGACGAGATGAACACGTGCATCAAAGCTTGATACAGAACGTAGCCAGTTTCTACAGGGTGACTTCTTTTTCGTGATACAAGATAATTAAACCTCAATCTATCCATGATTTTGGACAACTTTTACTATGGAGTCAACTTTGTAAATGCAAAAAAAAAATCAACTGTTTCATAGAAAAGGTCACCAATAGGTAGACCAAAATGTATGAGAGAGTTGTATTTTTTTTGCAATTTACAAAGTTGACCCCATAGTAAAAGTTGTTCAAAATCATGGATAGATTGAGGTTTAATTATCTTGTATCACGTAAAAGAAGTCACCCTGTATAATGTCTTCATGTTCTGCGGCAACTTTCTTAATCTCACCTTCGAAACCTTTAGTTAGGGGAGCTACTTGAAAGGGTCAGGAATGGTTACAGCGTTGGACAAGCTGAGCAAGTATATCTGCACGAATTATCGGAAGCCGTTAATCATCTTCCCATATAGTATCCACAAGTTCTGCGCTAGCATTCGGAGTTTCACTTGCGACACTTTTACCCGTACTTTACTAGTACTTTATTGAAGTCTGCGGTCTTAAGAGAGCTACTTGAAAGGGTCAGGGGTTGTTACGGTGGTGGACGAGCTGAGCCCATGAATTTGCGCTTGGCACTGGATGTCATTAATCGCCTTCTCTACTAGTATCCTCAAGTTCTGCAACGGATTCTTAGTTTCACTTTCGACAAATTAAGCCGTATTTTATTGGTATTTACGGTACGGCCTGAAGTCTTAAGAGAGCTACTTGAAAGGGTCAGGCGTGGTTACGGCGGTGGACGAGCTGAGCCCATGCATTTGAGCTTGATACAGGACGTCGTTAATCAACTTCTCAGCTAGTATCCTCATATTTTGCGGTAGCGTTCGTAGTTTTGCTGCCACGTTTATACCTGGCGGAAAGAATAAAAGTTACTCAACAACAGATTAAATATGATTATTCCTTTGATGAGCGTGAAAAAACTGACAGGGTTCGTGCATTAGCGTGTGACTTTACATGAGTAGGGGAAGTTATAGCATATATTTAGGGCTTGTACACAAAACTGTGATGCGACGTCGCATCGTAAAAATCTGCGAGCTCTTCTGTTTGCTCCTGTGTTGCGAATTCGCATCTCGCCGATTCTTCGAGTTTTATGTACCATCAAAGACACTTTTAATTGCATATTTCTAAACGGATGTAAATTTTATTGCAACGTGTTAAGGTCTATAGGTAGTAAGTTAACAGTGTCTTCGTTTGTACAAGCCCTTATGCATATAAAGAATGGTAGGGCACCGCGTGTGAGGGCATGTGTATTGGCATAGAACTAACCTATGTAGGGAATGTTGCTCTCAAATGGTAATTCCGGCGTTTACTGTAGATGTTATCTTACCAATTGCGTCATATTCATCGTCGACCTCGCACCGTTTCTTCGTATCCTCACCGAAGTACTGCTTGTTCGCGTCCACGTCCAGTATGTTTGCCTCGACATTGTACTCAGCTCCATAGTTATCGATTGGCTCGTAGTTATCTTCTTCAGTCTGTTCTTCTTCCGATTCCTATGGATCAAAAAAGTATTGTGTTCACGTTTGTTTTTCTAACAAATGCTTTGACACATTTAGTGCTAAAATCCCGAGTATCAGGTACATTTTGTATGAATCGAGAGCTTGGGAATGTGTTAATTATCTTCATATTTTTGGAATATTGTATAATTATTATTGTTATTGTGGAATATTGTAATGTTACTAAATTCATTCTACGATGCGTAGGTTCCTACGTTCCTTTTTTTTTTAATAAATAAATAAATAAAAGTTTGATGTCTAATTTAGATTCCAGTAGCATAATACAACTTTTATAGACAGCTGAAGATATAAAAACATTGCCAGATAGTTGAAGGCTAAGTTCAAAACCAATTTCCGATGCACTGTGCATCTTCAAAACAGAAGTGTCGGGAAAGATTGCATTCGACCTCCCCAGTGCAATTTCCACTTTGACGCAAATCAACTAATCGAATCTGGAGAACGCATACGTGAGTTCGTTACCCGATTTCGATCAAATCCGGCAAACCTTTTCGCTTTGCTTAATTTTACACAGACTTTGTTTCTATGTGTGGTAAAAACTTTAATTTAATCATACTTTAATATTTACAATCAGATTAAAACTTAATCAAAATGAGGTAGATACACAACTTACTTAGATCAAATTTTAATGTTTCACCGCTGATTAATTTGGATAAAAATATCTCATTATTTTCTACCATGTTTCCCTTGTCTAAATCGGCTTAAGGTTTGATCCGATTTGTTGCAAACAGACCTTTTAAACCGCTTTTAACTGATCTTCAATTGCATCAATATGTGTTTTCTCTCTTTCAATTTTAAATCCATTTGTTCTAAAATGATTTGGCGATTAAATGCTGGAGATAGATGCATCAAATTTGAAATGCGCCTTTGATGGAAATATTGACAAGGAAAGATTTTTGGAAAAGTTCAAACGGAATTCACCTCTCGTTTGTCATTTTTCAAAAATCCTTTTGATCAAACGGTTTGAAAACGTACGCGGAAATAGAAACTAGTACACACTAAACAAAAAGTTACTGGAGGGCTATATTGACTGTCTATAGAACCTTTTTCTTTGAGACGACTGCATCATTAAGTTAGGATTCACCGACCCAAAAGTCTAATTCTGTGGTTCTAGTGAAACGGGGTATCAGCACAGTATAGTAGCAGTATTTTCTTGCTACAAAAGGTACATCGCGCGCTTGAATGTGTGCACGTCGTGTACGAACGCACAACAAGTAAAGATTTAAGAATGCTCCAGTACAGCACTCACACAGACGAACGACCGTGCGTCTGTGTGAATACGTGTCTTGTGCTCCTAAACGGCCAAAGTTGGACTACTTGTTTGTCTTTATACTTTGGTATCAGTCACATATAAACTAGGTATACGGCCCCTCTGGAGGGGCTTAGCCAGCGACCAGATCGGATGCGGATGCTAGAAACGTTCGAAAGATAAACGTCTGTACGTAGCAGTAGCGTGGCGTCCAAAGAACTCGATTCCTACCGGCTTGCCTAATATCAACCATTGAGCACCTTATTCATAAAGCTCTTAAGGAAAATGTACACTAAATCTGCATCGGCTTGCCCAAGGATATCTTTTACGCCACGCCACTGGTACGTAGTACTATTACTTATTCTGTACAAAAGGTCACAACTCGATTATAAAACTTGAGCTCTTTTGCACTTCGGTTATTTGTATTTGTACTTTTCACTAGCGATGTACTATTTATAGGTTTTTAAGGAACGGTAAAGTTGAAATTCTGGTGGAATGCCCCTAAAATTGGATCTCTCTTCCCAGATCGAAGCTGGCGGTGCTGAACAACAGGCACGCGTATTTCCTGTTGGTGGACAACGGGTCGGTCGGCCGCTACGGCGCAGAGATCGTGCTCCGGCGGAAGCTGGAGAAGTACATCGCGGCGCAGAAACTACATCCATGTAAGTCATGTTTATAAGCTAGCATTTGACGGCACGGTTAGCTTCGTGGGTGCGCCACCGCCTACGAAGCTAGAGGTCCCAGTTTCAAATCCTGGTAAGGGCAAATTTGTGTGATGAACACGTGTATTTGTTCCTGTGTCATGGATGTTTTCTGTCTATTTAATTATGTATTTATCTATATAAGTATGTATATCGTCGTCTAGTACCCATAGTACAAGCATTGCTTAGTTTGGGACTAGCTCGATTTGTGTAACATTGTCCCCCAATATTTATTTATTATTTATATTTACCCATGGCTTCGCCCACGTTTTTCCCGTTACTGTCCCAAAAAAACTATTTATGGGGATATAAATTATCCTATGTTTCAATCCGGTACTTGGTTCACTTGCATTCCAAATTTCAGCTTGGCATGCAAGTAGACCAAGTCCTGGATTGAAACGTAGGATACTTTATATCCCGGTAAATAGTTCCCTTGGGATATTAACGGGAACGATGCGAACGAAGGGGTAAATGCTAGTGACTCATATATTGATGCATTCCTGTTTCGACAATTAGTTCTGCTAAAGATTGTGTCTGAAATTTCCGTAACAGTATCTTACAATGTTGAACTGTACTTAACTGTAATTACGAACACATTTTCATTTCAACCCCCTTCTTGACAGTTGACGAAAATCAAAGGAAGGACAGTCGAAGTCATGAAGGAATGACTAAGAGCATAACAAAACCGAATGAACACTGGAAATGTACACCCTTACCTACATTACACAGGTCAAAAATAATGGACGAAGCTAGTAAAAAGCGGGGCAGGATGAATGTGTCCACAATTAGTCGCGGGTCTTTTGTTTTTTGTGCGCTCCCAAGGAAAAATGCAAGTTTTTGTTGCCGCGCTGGGGAATTGCGTTTCGTTATCATAGTGATGAAAAACAATGGACTTCGTTTAAAACAACTTGATTAAGGCGAGGTGAGACCAGAATCGGGCACGGAAGCCTAGTTTCCAAATCATTTTTAGAGCACTTATTTGACTCTTAGGTCACTGTAAAACATACATATATAATAATATTCAGAACTGTATCTAGGGCTTCCTCTCACTTAGAACACGATAGCGAACACTTCGCTCGATAGAAAAGTAGCGCGAAAACACTATAAAATAAAGTATTTTTTTCATTTTTTTTCATTTTGTTCATCACCAGTTACCTTTTCTGACAAAATTAATACCTGACAATCATGATTTCACAGTCATGCAGGGCATCCTCTCATGTTTGGGTTGATAACGTATACTTTTATGTTAGAAATCGAAGATAATCTGCAATAATCTGCATTCCGCCCGACCCTAGTTTGTATGTGAAATGCGAGCCAGGTCCTACCGCGCCTTAACACATTGTAAGAGAAATATGCAGCGTAAATAAAAAATAGTATTAACTTTTTTACCGATATAGTTTATGGCATGCAATTAAATAATTTACAGAAATAAAAGTATATGGTATTGTTTTAAGGTCAAAACAATGGTTGTAATTTACTACTGCATTTGGCAATAGCAGCAAAATACGGCATTTAAAGGTAAATGGATTTCGGTAACGTATAGGCATACCTACCTATGATCAACAATGGCATGGTACGAGATAATCATAGGGGATAGATACTCTTAGAACAACCGAATTTAATTTCAACCACATTATATAAACTCAAGTTTAATGCTGAAGTTACACAAATGTCACAAAAATATAAAAGAGAAACGTTAAAGTCACGTTGGCTGTAAAACTTTCAATTTGCGAATATCTTTACCGTTTTCAGTCACTTTCTTATACTTTGGAGACTATTTTGAGAGTATAAAACGTCTTGAAAGATTTCCGTCCGAGTAGGAATCTGAGCATTGAACATTTTCGCATCTCTGGAAAATGTGAAGCAGATGCTAAAGCTAACGTACTGGTTTGGAGATAATTCTCAAAGGCACTGCCCGCAAGTGGATGCATGAGGTCTGCGAATTCGAGTGCAGATTACTCGGAAATATGTGGAACGTTCTACCTGCTACACATATTAGTGATGTGGTAATAAAATCTAGCACACCAAGTTTTCTATTACTCATACTCATACTCATACTCGTTTATTGTGTATTGATCATACAATGTCATCTTAAACAATCATAAATAAAATAAAACAAAATTAATCGATCATTCATTATAATTATACAATACAAATAGAAATAAATTATAAAATACAAATAGAAATAAAATGTCAATTGTTCATGAATTCAAAAACGGAATAATAGGCCTTTTGCACAAGAAGCGATTTTAGTTTTAGACTAAACCCGAGGTACGTTTTACAGTCTTTGATGGAATTTGGGATTTTATTGTAAATTTGAGGACCCAAGACGTGCAGACAATGGGCTGATTTTTTTAGCCTGTGGTAGCGATTTCACAAACTTGCGAAATAAAGTCTTTAGTCCAGGAAACGAGGAGATTCTTTGTATGGAGACCTCGGAATAATTCCTCTGTCGCTGAAACTTTGCAGTGTGATAAAGTAGGGTATAAAGCATACGTTTGACAAATTATCTAGGATTTTTGATATTTCGAAGTTAGGTATTTCTGCCAAAACATGAAAATCGCTTATAACTGCTTGTGGAAAATTCCTCCGTCCGAAATTCCATCGGTATATGATATTATATATTAATAAGAGTATATATTATCATTATCTAGGAAAATTTCGATTTCGAATAGGTAGAAATTTTAAAATACCTATTTTGCATCATAACTTCTTCAGGAAAATTGCTCCGTCAATATTTATTTTTTTATATGCCCTAAATCCTTTAAATATATCCATTTTCACAATTATCTAGGAAATTTTCCTCATCGATCACACCTTTACAGATTTTCGGCAATAACTCATGGGGAAAAATTGCTCCGTCAATTTTTATTTTTTTATATGCCCTAAATCCTTTAAATATATCGCTTTTCACAATTATCTAGGAAATTCTCCTTATCGATCACACCTTACAGATTTTCCGCAATAACTCACCGGGAAAAACTCCTCCGTCCATTTGTATGAAATTAACTTATTAGACACAGAACATAAAAATATAATATAATTGTGTATTATCCAGTAAATTTTCGCCCTTAAACATTAACTTTCGAATATCGCAATATAATGAACAATATTTAAAAAGCGCGCTTTCAAACAACACCGAGCGCGTAGTGCGGGAGTGGGGTAACCCCGCCCGCACCGTCAAGTTTTCCGTGCCCATTGAGTTATTATGTATACTAGAGTGGGCACCTCAACTTGATTTCTTGTAAAACCTGTTTGAGCCGATCGGCACAAACACGCTTAGTCTGTGCCGGACGGCTGCGGTAGCTGGACGCATTGGAGTGAAAAATAATTACGTCTAAATATGCCGTCATGTGTAGTGAGTGAGGTACTGTACAAACTGCTCAGGAAAATCAAATAAAAGTAAAGGAGTAACTTTTCACACGTAAGTTTACTGCATTTTCGTTTAATCACGCTTAATTTAATAATTTTTGAATCAATTTAAACTCGGCAGTCGCGCCATGTGGTGGCGGCCATGTTTTGTTGAAATCAAAGAGTAAAAAAAAAGGTTTACACAGACGTGACAATATCGAGGTGTTATGTTAATATAGATAATGAAATTATTTTGAAGTTCCCTATCGGATATTAAATTTTATATTATTCGATTTTTTTTATATTATATTATGGGACAATCTTACACAAATCGACCTAGTCTCACAGTAAGCTCAATAAGGCTTCTGTTGTTGGTCCTAGGCGACGACATATACAGGGTGTCCCTAAACTATGAAGGGAAAGTACCTCAAATATTGGAGATAGGATATTTTACTGAAAGGACACTTTATTTTATTTTTAAAAGTAAGTAATACTGCATTCAAAGATTTTTTTTAAAATTACTTGTTTTGTATGGGAAATAATTTTCTTAACCCTTAAATGGACACATGTGTTTCCCCTGCTGTTTTTTTTTTGAAATCCTGATTATAGTTTTGTATTTGGGGAGGAAAAGAATTTTTTTTTCGTAATTGTCAATAATTTATAATTTTTTTATGATTTTCAGCATGTCACTTAAAAAGGACATTGCCCGTTTATGTGTTAACTATGCGTACTCGAGATCTGTCACACAGGACGGACATTGCCCATTTAACCTAATGAAATATTCTTAGGACACAAACAATGAAATTAATAAAAATTATATGTAATCACAGCTTTTGAGATCACGACTCATGTTTATTATATAGGAAACATTTACCTTCCACATATACATACGTTCTTATTATTAAACTTGCAAAACAATGAAATCATTATCATGCTTCTCAAAAAAAATCTAAACATAAACTAGTCTTTTCCCTTTCGGAATATAAGAAAACAAATAAATATAAAATAAGCTTATATTACCGCCTGTACTTTTTTGTACCATCGCAAACTGTATGTGTACGTCAGAACTAATGAAATGAACCCAAACACGGTGAATTTATCTTATGTGAATTTAGATCATCATACCGTCTGGTTCCACCATATTCATGCAAAATTTCAGTTCCATCGGTTGAAGATATCTGCTACAAAATTGAGTTGCAAGATTCGATCTGAACAAACATAGTTACATACATACATACATACTTACATGCTTACATACATAGATTGCGCCAGTGGCATGGCAGATGCGATCGGCTCAAATCTGAGGTCGTTGCTCTAGTAATGTTCAATAGCCAGCTTCCTTACAATACCCATGAGCATCTCTATCATCATTATTTCAGGCATAGGACGTCCACTGCTGGACACAGGCTTCCTCAATAGATTTCCAGATGGACCGGATATTATATGGGCATATATGATGGGCATCCAGCGAGTCCCTGCAATCCTAACCAGGTCATCCGAGCACCTGGCAGGTGGCCGTCCCACGCTGCGCTTACCAGTACGTGGTCTTCACTCGAGAACCTTTCTGCCCCAACGGCCATCGGTTCTTCGATCTATGTGCCCTGTCCATATCCATTTCAGTATGCTTACCCGGTTTGCTATATCGGTGACCTTAGTTCGTCTACAAATCTCCTCATTTCTGATTGGATCACGCAGAGATCCCGAGCACAGCCCTTTCCATCGCTCGCTGAGTAACTCTGAGCTTCCTTAAGTGGCCCATAGTTATAGACCACGTCTCGGCTCTGTAGGTCATCACCGGTAATACGCACAGGTTGAAGACTTTCATCTTCAAGCACTGAGGTATCTCGGACGAGAAGATACTTTGCCGTTTCCCAAACGCTGCCCATCCGAGTTCGATCCGTCGATCCGTCGGTATGTGATCTCTTTCTCGCAGTTGGACCTACCTAGCTTGATTGTTTGTCCTAGATAGACGTATTCGTCGACAACTTCGAGGACCGAGATACAATGCAATACTGTGGTGGGCGCTACATGGACATTCGACACGATCTTCATCTTGTCCATGTTCATCTTAAGGCCCACCTGTTAGAATACTCTGTTGAGATCTTCGAGCATTGTATTGTGTCTCTGCCACGATATCGTCGGTAAACTGAAGGTGCGTGATGTAATCGCCATTAATTCTGGTGCCAAGTCCTTGCAATTCCAAGAGCTTGAAGGCGTCTTCCATTGCTTTGGTGAAGAGCTTTGGAGATATCATATCTCCTTGTCTCACACCCCTCTGCAACAGAATCGCCTCCATACACTGGTATAGTACTTGGACCGACATAATGGCGTTGTTGTGCACATCTCTCAGTTAATTCGGTATTGCTGGAGCGACTATAGTACTGCCCATGTCTCGACAGAATAGTAAGTAAGCAGTGGACTTTGTCCGTTATAAGTGACAAATAACTTTTAAGGGATCACAGGCAAAGTCCGTTATAAATGACATATGTTCAAATCACTACTTTTAGGGAACGTGGGCAATGTCCGTTATAAAGGACAAACATTAAAATCACAACTTTAAGGTATTACGGGCAATGTCCGTTTTAAGTGACACTCTGATTATTTCAAGCATCATGAAGAAATTACAGATCATTTTAGCAAAATAACTACTTTATACTGTTATTACAACTTATTTACACAATAAAATAACATAAATCCTAGTAATACTTACGAAAAAAAATGTTTTGACGATGAGCCTACACCGTTTCGGTCGTTATACTTTTAGGAATGCTTGCTCCTTGTCACGCGTCGCGTGCGCACGGCTTCTCGATACGCAAGGAGGAAAGGGGATAGCCTAACGAACGTCACGTGACACTTGAACCGCGCGGAAGTTCGTTCAAATTTGAATTGTGTGCGTTTTATTGGTATGTCCTTTAAAACGGACAAAATCCATTTAAGGGTTAACATTTAAATCAAATATTTTACGCTATTCCTCTCTTTTGGGATACTATGTTACTTAAGAGGAATTATTTGTTTTTAACCACTCTTTTGATTGTCATCTTAAAAATATGGGGTGTTGTTTTTTCACATTTGAGTCGGTTCGATTCTCCGACGAAGCAAGTAATTTTTAGAAAATCTTTGAATGCAGTATGTCTTACTTTGAAAAATAAAATAATGTTCCCTTTCAGCAAAACATCCTATCTACAATATTTGAGATACTTTTCCTTGATGTGCCATAATCTTGGACACCCAGTATAATAAATAGATATATATAAATGCTTAAATACATAGAAAACATCCATAACTCAGGTACAAATATCTGTGATAAGCACACAAATAAATGGCCTGACCAGGATTTGAACCCGGGACCTCCTGCTTCGTAGGCTGGGTCACTACCGACTGGGCTAGAAAGCCGTTATTAAATGAAATATTTATTTTTGCCCGACTACGGAAAAAAGGTTATTTTTATTAACACAACATTTATTCAAGGTTTCCTCGGCCGGACCATGAAAAAAAGAGAGGCATGGATTAATATTTATTTTGTTATATTATATCTACACCCATGTCCCTTCTATTCTACGGCTTCTATTTTAATCTATACAGGGATCAACATCGCGACAAAAACGTCATAAGCGCCGTGTAAATCATCTATCCGTCCGTCCGTCGGTTACACGCAGATATCTCCAGATGTACTGAATAATATAGAAAAAAGGTTAAAAAAAGCTTTTATTTATCAAATTGCCTACAAATTACAATTCAAATGACTTTGTTAATCATAATTTCATAAAAGTTTAGTTGTATTATATGTACAGGTATAATTTTTTCTAAATGAACTAAGAAGAAGAGAATAAACTTTAAATTAAATCAAATCACAAGATTTACATGATATAAAAAGCTTGTCGCGAGATTCCTTAGAATTACTCATATCGAGCTCATGATCATATATAGCTTCTATATCATATAAATCATGTGATTTGATTTAATTTAAAGTTTATTTTCTTCTATTTAGGTCATTTAAATAAAAAAAAATCAAGGGGGGCGGGAGGGTCGTGTCGTCGTCGTCGGTACGAAGAACGATGATGAGCTGCGAGCGGGTATGCGGGCGGGGCGACGCGGCGTCGGCGGTGCGGCGGCGGTGGCCTTGTAGGCTTGTAGTTCTTCTCCACTCCCCGCAGTCCTCCCGCACCCCGCGCTCGGTGCTGTTCGAAAGCGCGCTTTTTAAAAATAGTTTATTATATCTGTACTGATAATACACAATTATTTTGATGTTCTGTGTCTAATAAGTTAATAAAAATGGACGGAGGAATTTTTCCCAGTGAGTTATTGCCGAAAATCTGTAAGGTGTGATCGATAAGGAGAATTTCCTAGATAATTGTGAAAAGCGATATCTTTAAATAATTTAGGGCATATAAAAAATTAAAAATTGACGGAGCAATTTTTCCCAGTGAGTTATTGCGGAAAATCTGTAAGGTGTGATCGATAAGGAGAATTTCCTAGATAATTGTGAAAAGCGATATATTTAAAGGATTTAGGGCATATAAAAAAATAAAAATTGACGGAGCAATTTTTCCCCATGAGTTATTGCCGAAAATCTGTAAAGGTGTGATCGATGAGGAAAATTTCCTAGATAATTGTGAAAATGGATATATTTAAAGGATTTAGGGCATATAAAAAAATAAATATTGACGGAGCAATTTTCCTGAAGAAGTTATGATGCAAAATAGGTATTTTAAAATTTCTACCTATTCGAAATCGAAATTTTCCTAGATAATGATAATATATACTCTTATTAATATATAATATCATATACCGATGGAATTTCGGACGGAGGAATTTTCCACAAGCAGTTATAAGCGATTTTCATGTTTTGGCAGAAATACCTAACTTCGAAATATCAAAAATCCTAGATAATTTGTCAAACGTATGCTTTATACCCTACTTTATCACACTGCAAAGTTTCAGCGACAGAGGAATTATTCCGAGGTGAAATGCTTCATTAATCGGACTATTATAGGAAAATTAGAAATGCATTGGTGTAGTTAATGTAGGTAATGTATTCAAGAAATCTCATGTAATAATTGTTGTAATACTTAATATTTTTGAAACGAGAAACTAGTGAGTTTCTCCTGGTGCTTCTTCTCACCATAATGTCATTACCCGAAAGAAAATAATAGAATCAGACATGTAAAAGAGTCCTTGAGGACTTGCAGAAATAAATGTTTTTTTTAAAGATATGATCCTACTTCCTATACTATTAATATTACATATTTGAAAGATGTGTATTCTAAAGATGTTTATAGTAGACTAGCGCCCGCAGCTTCGCCCGCGTTATTCGCGTTAATGTCCCAAGGGAACTCTTTACCGGGATATAAAGTATCCTACGTTTTAATCCAGGACTAGGTCTACGGAAAGTTAGACGATTTTTGAGTACCGTTGAATTGTACACTATAATTGTAAAATGCTCTATAACAGGCGGAACAGTTACCGCCATCTCTTGTCACTAATTCATTACACACGCGTGCTTGCTTTAGCAAATTGTAATATTTACGCTCTCTTAAGACATCAGCAATAAGAAGTTTTCTACTTGTGGAGCTACGTGGGCAGAAAATCCCGCCTTAATGAAAGGGGACCTGAAATTGTATGGGTACAGTTAGTTTTCGACAGAAAATGTAGTTACGCGCATTACCATGCTTAAACCTTATTCTCTTAACAATAAAGTCGTGTGTTAGTTATCTTGTGAACTTTTTCCGTGTAGCTGCTTGTGTATTTGACTTTCGGTTTACGTTGTGTACAATCTACTTAAAGAAAATAATACTATTTTGTGGTTTTGTTCCGTATTATCGCCCGTCATCCGTCGTCTTCATGCATTGACATTTCAGCGGATTATCAACTCCCTTTGGCCAAGAGTTAAAATTGCTTTAATTGAAATGTGATCTTAGACGGTTTATTTGACAGCCTGGGGTATTTATGCACCCTTGGCGCTTACCTGAGAAACGAACAAATGCGAAGGCAGTGTACTCGTTATCTATGGTTCATGAAGATGTTGATAATGAATTTAACTTTCAAGGTGCTTGTAACGACTTTTTTTACAATGTGGTCATATTGGTGTTTTTGGGGTTTACAAACAATCGCTTTGTTTCCTTTAAGTAGATCTCACACGACGTAAAACGAAGGACTATACCTACATGCTATGGGCTGTTTAAAGCTTCAAATCGCATGTTTAAGCCAACGCCTTTGACTACGAAGAATATATTGCTCTCTAATCTTTATTTTTCTATTTTATACTGCCCTAGTAGTACTTCATGTATAAGAATGTGTCTGTATTTGTCCTATTTGGTAAATAACGTTACAACGATAAAAAACGATTTTGGTTGGAATAGTTAATTTAGGTATTTTGTAGATAAAACAACCGAAACAAAATGTAAGCTTCGACTTTTCTTCGGCGATTACTTTATTTGCTATAAAATTAATGCATACGCAAGATGCATTTTGAGGTTTGAATAATGCTCAAAAAAACCAAGAGATTTGAAGGATTATATCGAGGTTATTACCTCGTTTTGAGCAGGCGACTGTGCCGGCGATTCAGGCTTCATCTTATAGTTGTTCCCATCCTCTCCGAATACGAATGTAAACATTTCATAATACCACAGATGCGGTACATATATCTGGTCTGAACTAGTCGCTTTTGCCCGGCTGTCCTGCACCCTTTTATACTCACGCCTCACGCAGGCGCGCAAGCTCTCAATTTTCCTCAAAACATGCACTTTAGTAGCTCCCGGGTCATACTCCTGCACTAACTCCGTTAATTTAGATATAGCTTGGTATCTTTTCTGCTTTTGTTTGTACGCCGGACAAGTTTTGTCCCATAAACAAGCTTGCTCTTTGTATAAATTAATGAATCTTTTCAGTAATTTTCGAGGGAACACGACGTTGTCGGCCATGTTGTTTTCACACGGTTTTTGCGTGGCGCACGTTCGACAACTTGCGCGGCGCGCGGGGCACTGTCGGGCGAGCGTGTTGGGTGCGTCCCCTCCCTTGTACCCTTCACCCCCGCAGTTGCCTCTGCGGTAGCGAAGCGCCAACTTGTTCGTGCTCGCTCTGACAACCGCCGGGCCGTGTGTAGTGTAGCGCTTATCGAACGCAATCTTTACCAACTTATATGCACGTAACTCGAGCTAATATAGACCGTGTGTCAATGGGATAAGAACTACGAAGCAGCATATATCACTTGGTATATGTACGAAGGACGGGTTTGCGTTTGTGTGATGAATGAGCAATGCGGGTTCGCATTCCTGCAATTAAAATTATATTCATAATTAATTTTGCTTGTTATATAACGTTTAAGACCTTAATCCTCGTGACGTTTAGGTACCTAGGATGTTTCAGTCAAACGTCAAACTTATCTGAGGGTAAGCCGCAGTATAAAGGCTTACTATTCTTTAACCTAAAAAGACGCCACAAGAAGCTTCAATAGCTAACTCAAAAGAGGCAAGACGGTGGAAACAGAGTTTTATGAATCATATGCGTGCAATGCAGCGCTATGCTATACCTACTTACCTAGTTCCAGCAGAGTTAAGGTCACGCACTAACATGTATAATGTAAATTACAGCAGGATTTTGAAATTACTGTTCGTTTTCGTACCGATAGCAAGTTCAAGACAGACCAACAGTGAATTGCAAGATAGACCAAAAAGTTCCTTGAAACTATAGCCTTGTGTTTATTTACTTAGTCATTCATTTCATTCATTCACTTTTTTGCAATGAGTACATCATGTAAGTACTCCTAGTCGTGTGCGTAATCATTCACCTCAACTCTCCTGGAACTACCTATAGTATTGACTTGGATAATTAACTGACATCCACGCAAAACTTTTTATAAAAACTTAGATGATTTCTGCGATAGGCACCTAAGAAAATCTTCCTTTAATTTATTAACAGAACAACTTCACAGAGTTGCAATTACTTATTGTAGGGAACGTGCACTAAATGGACAAAAGAGCCACTATGCGGACGATAAAGGAAACTTAACAGCCCTGAGAAAAATACTGATGATAAATGTCAGGCCCCCCGCGCACTAGGCAGCCTGGCTGCGGCAGCCAGTAAAACATATGACGTTGTATGGGAGCCCGCGCACTAGGCAGCCACGAATTCCTGGCTGCGGCAGCCAATACGACGCGCCTGTTTGCACGGCAGCCAGCTGGCTGTGCGCAATGATATTTTATAAGAAGATACGTTATACGCATACTCGCCAGCTGAGAAATATGCTTCCAAGAAAGCAGCAGCACACATTGGTACCTCACTGTACGGTGTACATACTCACACATATTAACAGATTGCATAAAAGAGATGGCATAGTTACAATAATGCAAAAAAAAGAGACAGCTAGCTTTTTGTTACTTGCGCGATTAATTTTTAAACGTCACCGAGTGAACCCATCGGCTAGATTCGGATCGACTCGGAGCCTGCTCGGCGATCCTTGTCACTCTCATTGTCAAAGACGTAAGTTTGTCTCTTTCATTCAAATGACCTCTATGGTAGTAAGATGGCGTCGTATTTGAAAAATAAAATAATAAAAATGATAAAATTAAATTATTTCAGCGTACTTACAGGTGATATGTGATCCCTTGCGCTTTGTTGCACTTTTTGCTATGATTGGTGCACTTTCTGATCACACACGACGGCATTTTTTTTGTGAATCTTGTAAATATTCACCCTTGACATCGTCGTGCGTTTCGTTGACCGACCCGCGAGTGACTACCCACTACAAAAAGGGCACCAATACAATTATCGTGGTTTCAGTGCTTCACTTTTGGAGTGCTTGTAACCTATCTACTTATAAAATATCATTGGCTGTGCGTGTATAGGCGAATGTATGTGGCTGCGGTCAGTCTCCGCGCACTTGTTGTAGCAGCCAGACATATTTTGGGTTCCGAACTTTTTTATAATAATTATAAGTTCTTCCACGTCCATATCGCTCGACGGAAGGATCTAGACTAGTCTTCGATTGGCTGCGCAAATATTCTGGCTTAATCGTTCTACATCGCTACAATTAACGGCGTTTATGTGGCGCGTTAATGTGGCCCCAGCATGATAGAGTACAAGATTCGGATAGGGAACGTGAACGACGAACGTGCTGCCAACTGTTGCCGCCAATCTAAATCAAGTACCCTCTCATACTGGGGCAACATTGACGGAAACGCCGTAATTTATTGCGAATATTGCGATGAACGACGATTAACGTATTTATTATGAATAAATAAATATGAAATATGTAGCTACGACTTACTATATTTGACATTGATACTTACATATTGACATTGACAGCTTGATTTGACAGGGGTGATAGTTTCCTTTATTGTCCGCCCGTGTCTCTTTTGTCGTTTAGTGCTGCCACCTATAGTTCGTGCACGTTCCCTACTGGCGGCACCAGTTGGTAGCACCTTCGTTATGCAGATTCCCTATTGCACTGAATTTTCATAATAACAATACTTGCCAGAACCGTAAGTTTGCCAAATCGTACTACCCTCTATTTTCAATTTAGTGATCGACTCTTAAACGTTAATAGCTACTTCAGATTTTGTGTTTACTGCCCAAATTTCCTAACACGCCATCAAAAGCTTTAGGGGTTGTTTTATCTTTACGAGCAAGGGTTTAGTTTAGGGTGCTAAAAAGTTTGTGTGGGTCTAGGGAGTTCTAGACAACATCGTAATATAATTATTTATGTGGGATACTTGAACGTTTTGAACAATGCTCTTAAGTTACCAACTTTTAACTTGGCTTGATTCTTGCTTTTGATTTACATTTTGTTTTCTAATTCAAACTTAATATTATAAATGCGAATGTAGCTCGCTAACTTTTCATGCTTGAACCGCTGAATCGAAGGACATGACATGGACTGGGTTTTATCTCAGAAATCACTAGGTCACTCACTGATAATGAAACGGGGGTGGCAGTTTGTATAAATAATTCAACATTATTCATGTGAGGTATATAAAAATATTTCTACCCAAATGCGTCGCGTCAAAGTCGCGGCCTGAAATTAATAATATATAAATAACATAATTTTGCCTCCGTTTTCGTCTAAGTAGACGTGACGTAACGTATGGTTACCATATGGTTATTCCATTGAAAAACTAGGACATATTATGTTAGTATTTCAATGAAATACCTAACGATGTTATTTTCATCGTTTTTCCATTTAAAACTTTATTGTAGCGCTGCAGTTTTGCTGCCCGGTTAAAAGCTGAACGAATTGTAGGAATTCCAAACCTGTTAGCGTATTGAGTGCCAAAAAACGTATGCAGATTTTTAACGTAGCCTAGGTTTTTTTATGAAGCCAATCTCACCCGCTGCAAATCATTGTTAAATCGCGCTGCTAATAACATTATTTGACTCAGGATCAAGACCATTTAAGTCGCTTGCTTTTGCTTGTGATTGTGTAGATTAATTGTATGCACAAGTGCAATAATACATTACACAACTAGGGAGGTAAGACAAAGAAAGGCCGAGATCGCAGACATTTGCGGCCCGAGCTGCAAGCGTGGGACGTAAATATAGGATTGAGGGCTTTCTTTATTACCTCCCGTGTTGTGTGTTGTGTACATCATTTTATGTCGACACTTGCTTTTTCCGTACGCGTAGCGTGCGGTAAAAGCCACTTTATGGCCAGGTGTGGCATAAACTATAAGTTACGAGCATGGGAATTGAAAAAAGGTTTGCTGAGGTCATCGTTTTTCTTCAATCATAAATAATATGAGATTTTTAAAAAGGGTGTCTTCAAATTTCTTCGAGACCGGCAACGCATTGGTAATGCATCCAGTGTTGTAAATGTCTATAGGCAGCAGTGACCACTTAATTTCCATCAGGTGGGCCGTTTGCCTATTTGCCAGCCTAAGGCAATAAATTAAAGAACCTATAAATTAAACAATATATAGCGACAAATGAAAAAGTAAAGCATGAAAATTATAAGTAATATTGACAATCATCAATCAACAATCAATAAAGAAATGGCACATAGTACAGTACAGTACTGCCGCCTTAAGGAAAAAAACCTTAAGTGACAATTATTACGAAATTGAGTTATTGACACCCTCGAAATTAGGAAAAAAAATGTGATTTTTCTATTCAACAGTCATTTCTGCATATCAAACAGATCATGATTTAGACAAGCATAACTACACGGCATTTTGGTAAAATGACTTCCTGTCAGAGAAAGAAAAAGCATAAGTAGCTATTCCTAGATAGAAAAGTTCTTAACTGACGCCTTGTGTCTTTATATTTAGTCTTGAATTTGAGCCAAACATTTATTTCATAAGATGAAAAACCATTTAATGACATTTCTATGAAAAATAACCTTAATTTCACTAAAAATTCCATTCTTGTTAGTATAAAACAATTATTTAGTCGTAACACTCGGAGGTTGAAAAAACATAAGTTGTCAGTTATGTTTTTTCTATCTTGTACGACTCTTACTTATGCTTTTTCTGCTTAGTGTCGGTTTCAATAAAGTGTAGTTGTGGTTTATTTCGTAAAAATTGCTGTCAGTTATGCTTTATCATGCTAGTAGATAGCCCCCCTCCACCCCTCAAGGACAGGTTCACTCGGCGCACGCGGCTCCATCGGTTACTTGCCTTTGAGAGAGCTGCGCGTACGACGCACGTAATTAATGTACCTACTCTGCTGCTTACGTTTAAAATACGACAAGTGGTTAACGTGTATATGGTGACTGTTATAAAGTGTCAAAAACTATTCGTAAGTATACTTATATACTACGTTTCTAACCTTTCACTTTTGAATAACTGTATACCAATTTGTCGCGGTTAATCTTTTACTTGCAAATTGGCTTGGCGCGCGTATTCAAATGTGTACTTATACGTTCCTGAAATTAACATTACCTACTTATTATATTGGTTATTCTGGTGTTTAGTTACGCATCTACTGAGGTTGATGTTAATTATCTACACCCCAGGCCAAACGTATGAAAACAAGTTTAAAATAGGTACTTACCTAAAAAAAATCTCTGATGTTTAGTTAAAAAAGTGTTTTTTTCGACAGTAACATACGTATTTATTATTTCTATTAATATCCCTATCGACTACATTATGTTTTTCTACCGATAATAAGTAAACTTGTGTTCATAGTTTTGTCCTGAGGTGTACCTATTCTATATACTTATATACCTACTCGTAACTTAACCACGATACTTTGGGTGTTAAATAGCTGATGCGTTTAATGGGATTCAACATACAATGTTTTAACATAACGTGGCTTTGGTGCCAGCGAATTTTATGTCGCTAAACACGCACAGAAAAATAATGAGCACAGTAAAGTTGGTTTTACATCGGTACGTGGCACGATGCACCGGGCGGGCGTCATCTTGCCGCGTGCAAAGTCATGCTTGTTTATAAAATAAAACAGGGTTTTCCTAACTCCTTATTTTCATAACGCTTATTACATTCTATCGCTGTGTTGTTATTTTTATGGTTGCATGATTTTTTAAAGTTTTGATTTTTTTGAGTGATTGAGCTATAACTAAAACTACCTAACTACATTCTACCTCACTATAACTCAAAGGCCGTGTGTGTGTTTGCTTCTTGGTTGTGGGTATACGTTTTTGTTTTTGTTTTGGTTATCAGATAAATAACAATGCGGCAGTCATCCAGGAGCAGACGGTTGCTTCTAATGGCGAGAGGTGAAATGCAAGAAAATAATGACGAGCCACAAACATCAGCAGCAGTTCATGGAGCGGAAGCATCTGGGTATAGTTATCAAAAATTCCCCGATTTGAGAACATATTTAGCAGATGACGAGTTATTTCAATATCTCATTTGTTTTTTTAAATAAATAATTATGATTCTTAGTTGTATTTTTATGAATTCCTTTAAAGAGATAAATTATAATTTTACTATCTTAACTAAGTAAAAAAACCACAAGTACGAAATTGTGCTTTTTCGGCTTCTAGATTGTTTAGTAACATAAGCATAACTGTGTACATGTGTTTTTCTTTCTTAGTCATCGTAATGCAATACTGTCACAAAAAACATAAGTACGCACTTATGATATTTCTTATTAGAAACGATATATTATTTTTATTTATTCTAAGAGGCAGTAACTGTTTTTTATAAATAACTTATTAAAATAAATAGATAATCGAATAATTTACATTGTATAAAAATTCTACAGTGTTATTTTATTCATAAACAAAAGTTTCAACTTTGTACTTTGAATTAATCCAATTTTAGCAGGAGTGCAAAGTTTTTCGGCTTTTTCTCGAAACATACTTTTTGTCACTTAAGGTTTTTTTCCTTAAGGCGGCAGAGTAGGTGCCATAATATTTTTCAAGTTTTATGCTTCATACTAACAATATGTGACGGTTTTTAGTAAAACGTCCCACTTTGTCGATTCTAGTTACGGAGTTACGGGCAGTTTAGTGAAATATGGCAAAACTTACCGAAAATCAACTTTCTATGAAAACTGATAGAACATACTGTCATAAACCTATGATTTTGATGACGACGCATAAATCTCCATTTTAAGCACCTTTTTAGGGCCTCAAAGTTTAGTGACCAGCGACCCACTTTGTCGCATACAGAAAAAAATCGTCGATATCATATTTGTACCTGTTATTAGAGAACAATTTCTACTATGCCGATATGGTGTTATGAGTAATTTGTAATATGTGGTCATCCAAAATGAAAGGGCCCTTCTGGCCGCAGACACACACGCAATTTCATTCGATTTCTGCATTAAAGATAAGGCATTAACTTCTTAAGCACCTGCCGAAGCTGCAGAAGGTTCCTTTCGTTTTAGATTACCACATATAACACAGTCTCTTAGAGCTATAGTTATTTATTGAAAATTCTTTAAACTTGCAATAGTGAAAAGCGACAATTTTGTTGTTTGCAGTTATGGAGGGGTTGGTATAAAATTATTTGCCATACGAGGGTGGCACTGAAAGTTTTTAGAACTAGCCATTTGTAAATGATTTAATAAAAAAGTAAGTTCAATTTTGCAAATATAACTCTCCCATTATAACTGAGTATATTTTTAAAATTGAAAATTGGCTGTGTCACGTCAGCATGAATTTAACACGAGAAAATTTTCGCTCAATGATTTCTATGATTTTCGGTGTCATTTAAATGTGAAAGAAAGTTATAAGAGCATTTTTAAAACAGTTTATATAAAAGTTAAGTCGATAAAACGTCCACATTTTAAGTTTTCTTTTTTCTTACCAAGATGTTTAGCTTGCAACCCAGCAAAATTGCAATTTTATTGTTAATTAAGGCAACATAAGTCTAAAACAACCTTAATTATCTGCCAAAGAAGTTAATTTTGACGTGAAAGCTTTGAAAATCTTGGTAACAAATAGATGATTCCGCTTGATAATTAAAACAGTACCTAATATTAAAAAAAATATAATTTCAAAACGACATATCCAAGTATTTTTATCACAAACAATATTTTATATTTATACGGCGACTTATATATAAACGTTGCGATGAGTTCGATCCGTTTGCTACACCTCATAGGTTCAATACGTACACAATTTTTGGTTTGTAATTATACTGTTTTTGGTTCAGCAAATTACACCTATGTTTATAAATTATGATTTTATACTTGTAGTATTTTTTTAGCGTATGATCCACCAAACCGTCAAAGTGGGTCACTAAACTTGAGTCGAAAAGAAATGTCGTTCAATTACGTTAAAAAAGTTTAAACAAACGACGTTAGTATCAAAGACTCTTAGATTAACAATAACAAACCATTATCTCATACATTGAACTGAAAAATATACCAAACACAAACACTTTCAATGAAGAAGCACTAAAGTTTAGTAAACCGACCAAGTGGGACGCTCCCTATATAAAATCACTAAACTTTATACACACAAAAAGTACTTATAATTTTATATTTTACATAATTTATATGCTTGATAAGTATGTTTTTTAAGTAATCTCATGTTATATATTAAGAGACACATGTATTTTAATCTTTATGCATGGCACTCTTCAAATCATTTGTTATTAACTTTTTGACATAATAACTTAATAAAAGGATACACAGAATTATTTCTGTCTTTTTTAGCATGGGAAACCATTTATAAATACAACTTTAATGATAAATCTGCGTGCCGTATAATAGAATATAGAGATAAAACCCATATTCAGGATTTACATATTTTCGTCCTGTTTTTATGTTCAAGCCTCCATAACATTCAAAATACTAAGGTTACATACATGATTTTAACTAATTTAAAATCCCTAAAGTATGCCCATTCATTTAATACCAACCACTCCATAACTTCAAAGTAGAAGTGTGTTTTCTGCCATCCCAAACTTTAACCAACGTTTTCTCAACTGTCGCTTTTTCACTTCTGCAACTTTGCAGAATTTTTAAAAAATAACCATAGCACCTAGAGACATGAATCTTTCACCAAAAGATAGCGTATGATCTGTAGTATTAGGAACTACTCTTAACTCCATATCGACGAAGTGGGACGTTTTCCCAAAAACCGTCACATATTAAGTTTTATGCTACCTATCTACTTGAAAATTATCGACATAAATGTTTCAATTTGCAAAAATCAGGGCTTGTTTACCTTAATTTTGTTTCCTCAATTTTACCTGACAAACAAAACTTTTAAACAGAAGCCAACTTTTGTGGGACTTGAGCTCCTCAAGTCCACAACGGCGCCAGTCCAAATTAAACAGATAAATCTTATTAACTGTACTTACGCTAACTTGCGCAAACTTTCGAGTCTTTGCGATTGGCAACTTTGTGAGCGCAATAAAATACATTAACATAAATATGTCGCAGAGTGTTAAGCTCGTCTTTATCCTTCAGAACAATTAAGATGGTTTTATTCAATTTTTACTAGCATTTACCCGTGGATTCGCCTGCGTTATTCCCGTTACTATCCCAAGGGAACTCTTTAATGGGATAAAAACAAGGGGCAAGATTGCTACGGCTTACCCTATTTAATATTGTCTTCGGTTTCCGCGATTTATTACAATGCTTGTATTGTTACTGAATTAAGTGAATTGAGATGAAATTTAAAATAGAAACGAGGTGAAAGTTAAATATACTAAAAACTAAAACTTAATTAAAATTAAAACTTAAACTTAAAGTAATAAACAATATCACATCTTTTTATTACTCAACGTAGCTCCACTTGCCCTGTCTATTTAATAATTAACCACTATAAAGGTCTTCATATAATAAGTGAATCAAAACTACGAGTACCTATTGCTAAAAGCCTATTTTTAAAATGGGCTCCTGTATCGTTATGCCGAGAACGCTGGCAGCATTTCCTCGCTGAATCGCGATGCTTATGCGCTGAGCGAGGAAGCTGCCAGCTCTCTTGTCCCCCGTGGCGTCGACCAACTTTGAAATTTCTTTAAAAAGAGTCTGTGCTGATAGGCCCCACGGACCAAGGGTCTCAACACCAAAGGCCATAGACATCTCGTCCGGTCTCTTGCCATCGTCCCTGGAGATACCGATTGGCTCAAGTATTGCCGGTACATTAGCGGTGGCAGGAGACCGCCGGATAATAAAGTTTTTCCCCTGCAAAAAAAAATTATTGAGATAAAACAGAAGTTTTATAATGCACACCTCTAACATTGTGATATGAATACACAATACGGTTCAAAATGTACAACACGCAATCAAAACCACCCATTCACTGCATGCATCTTGAAATACACTGAATGCACTGATACTGAAAAGAAATCTGCATCCGAGTGAATGGAGCCTCGGATATAGAACTCCAATCCCCCGTCGCGCGAATAGATGCATGTAAAATACGAGCCTCGACGATAAAATACACCAGCAACCGTACGGAACGCAATGAACACTATTCATTCATAATTTAACTCTCTACTTATTGGGTACGCGCGACACTCCCTTTTTACCAATAAATAATAATTAATATAAAAAAAATATTATTTCATTTTATTTTATTTTAGTTAGTTTTTATTATAAAGTTTAGTTTTATTATAAAATAACCGTATTGAAAAGAACTTCTTCAATAAGAAATGCACGATTTTTATTAAAATACCCATCCCATATCGCTAAATGTGTGCCTATAATATTTGAAGAGTTCCCTTGATTTCTCCAAGATCCCGTCATCAAATCCTGATTGGCAACCAGCTACGAGTTTCAAAAACAACAAATTGGTTCAATAGTCTTCGCGTTATCATTGGGGCTTCAATTCCCGGGATTTTTTGTATGTCATTCCCGGAATCCCGGTATTTGGAATTTGGAAGCTCTAGTTATCAGGGAACATATAGGTACTTATAATACAATATTCTTCATTATGCCCAAAACAAAACAAACAAAAGCTTAAATCTAAAACAGCATAAATGGTAAACAACAGGCGGTTTAAAGGTTACTTAGAGAAAAAAAAATCTTAGGAACTGAAAATTTCCTCTTTTTTGAAGTCGGCTTAAAATACCCAGTATACGGAAGCTCGTATCTCACGTACCTAGCAGTAGCGTGGCGTCTAAAGAACTCGATTCCTACCGGCTTGCCTAATATCAGGCATTTGAGTGCCTTATTCTACAAGTCTTAAGGAAAATGTACGTCAGATCTGTACTCGCTTGCCCAAGGATATCTTTTACGCCACGCCACTGGTACCTAGATACCGATTGCAAATGTTGTACCTACAGATATGATTGTACCTACGGATGTATATCCGATAGCTTTCATATCGAAATGGAAATGCAAGAGAGCTCAATTTGATACCGAACGCATTTGATTTGAATTCGTGGCAAAATTGACATTTTACAAATTTCTGGAGTATTCAGTTCAGTAGATATTCCTCATGTCATGTCATATTTAATATACTGATATTTTGTTAGTAGATTTGGTCGCACGATACCTATAAAATTTATAAAGCATTCATCACTCTCGTCTCGTACTTACCGAAATGTTACCTATACTTATATAACACTTCAAACTACAAGAATAGGAAAATATTTGACGAAATATCGATTAAAATGATTGTAATCGCGATATAAATCAATTTAAAAACCGGACAAGTGCGTGCAAGGACTTCGTCCACCGAGGGTTCCGTACAAATACTTTAAATAAATACATATTTTTTATGATTTAGTTACAAATTTATAGTTTTAATTCAGATTTTTCCCTATACTATACTATGTAGTATAAGATCGTATTACTCAACAAATTTCATAGTTCTAGTTTTGTTTTCTTAAGAGTGTCGAAGTAGTATATACTTACTACGTTCTTTGCGGCATAAACGGCCATATCTTTTTTACGTGTACTTAGAAGTATGATTTTTTCAAAGCTTCAAGGGACTGTAGACTTGACTATATAGTTTTATTTCAACTTGATACCTTCACGCGTTCCCGAAATAAAGGGTCTTGACAGAGAGACAGACGGGCGGACAGACAGACGATTTTTAGCGTCAGTTACTCTTCCACACTTATTATATTTCGATGATTTTCAGTGCTCAACATGACTGTCATTAATGAAACGAAAAGGCTGTATTGTTTGTCAACTAAAATAAGGCCCACCAATCGTTTTTATCGCCACCACAAACGAGGGTTCGGTATTGTTTAACCTAATAATGTAATAAAAGTGGGCGGACCGGCCGGAGTACCTTATTAGAATTTATTGCGCTTCTCTGCTCGTATTTTAACAGTGAATCCAGGAACCTTAAGGAAACAGGTGAAGTACAAGAAATGGCATTGAAAGATCAATATTTTAATTCATATTCTGTGATTTTGTAAACAAAATTGCCTTTGATTGAGTTGATTCCCAAAAAATGTATTTGCAAATTTAAGTACAGTCACTAAAGTCGGACTACGCTAAGTTTGCAGAGGTCGAAAGAAGGTTTTACTAAAAAAAAAACATATGACAACATCACAAGAAAGAGGATTAATTCATCTTGATACTTGGCAAATATCTTTCCGTTTAATAAGTATATATATAATGTACTGAACAAACGTACTGAAAAAAATATTCAAGAAAAACTTGCACAAATCGATCTAGTCCCAACCAAACTAAGCAATGCTTATATCTATTTCAGTAAGTAATTATGTAGCAGTGGCGTGGCGTTGCAGAAATCCTTGAGCAAGCCGGAACAGCTTTGGCTTCAATTTTCTATAAGAACACTAGAATAAAGTGCTGGGCTGCCGAATATTAGGCAAACCGATGGGAATCGAGTTCTATGGACGCCACGCCACTGGTGTGTAGACACATTTTGTAATAAAGGGAAAAAAATATTTCATAGTACCCAGATTAGCGGGCTTGTATGTGTGCGCGCCGTGTACGAACGCTATATAAGCAAATAAATAAGAATGCGTAAGAATGCTCCAGTATGGATTACACTCGAACAGACGTGATCGCGCGGCTGCATGGATACGTGTAACGCGCTCGTAAACGGCCGAAGATAGACTACTAGTCCATCTTTATACTTTGCTATTACCATAGCAATAGGTTGTATCAGATTTTTATGTGTGCCAAGTTTTGTCACATATTATTGCCAGTGACTGTACTAAAGGAGAAAGCTCTAATTTTATTTTAGGTTTTATCTTTAGGTGTCTGATTCCTGCATAAACTGATAAGCTATTTGTGATAAACTTTTTTATGATAGGTTAGCTATTTGAGTCCGTTAATGCATTTCGTCTATATTTAAGTTATAAGTTTAATTTGACATACAATATATAGAACATATCTGTTTTCAATACAATGATCAGCCAAAAAATCGTCTTATTATATCCAAAAACCATTAAATTGCACGAACAAAGATCACAGATAACTTTTTCTGATAAAGGCGATGCAATTATGAAGACATCTACTAAATCTAAACCTATTTGACATCCTATTGTCCCGCCAATAGGTCGATGTTTTTATCTTAAGGCTGCAAACTAGGGATGTAACGATACCGATATATCGGTATCGCCGATTATATACAACCGATATTTGAAGAGCGCGAAAAGAATTTGTTGTATGAAAAAAATCTGCAAATTTTTTTTTTCAATTACTGACCTAATTTATATATTGGTCTGACCACTTTGTGCAATAATAATTACTATGTTAATTATATTTGGTTCAAAATACAAAAAAAATGTGTTGACAATTTATTTATTTTTACTTTACCTTCAAGGTTGACCCTCTGTTAAATATAGCCAAGTTTTAGGTATCATAAGGACATACAAATAATAAATCTGAAGTTCATACTTCATTAGTTACCTAAGATATCGGTATCGGTATCGCCGATAATTTACTACAAATATCGGTATCGGTATCGTATCGGTAAAATTATGTATCGTTACATCCCTACTGCAAACCTTTCTTATCTAAAAACTGCGTCAAATTCCTCCAGACACTCCATTACACCTCAGCTTCAATATCTTTTTATTATCGCGTCCTCAGCCTTCGCTACATATTGGTATTTTTATCAATTTCGCCCCACAATGGACAGAGGGCTTTAAATCTCCTTTTATGGCTATTAATGCTGATACTGTGTTGTCGTCAAATCCCTTGGCTTACTGGATAATTTGGGGACAGAATAACGTCGGAGAGCACTTTACTAGAGAGGAACAGGCGAGGAATGAGCTTACAGAAATTCGTTGGTTGAATTACCGGAGTTTTAGGTCCAGCTAGGGCTTTCAATACAATCCCGGGATTGGAAGCCCTACTGGACACAGAGATTCGTATGTTAAGTTAGCGGAAATTTAGGTACCGGGATCCCGGTATTAGCCATACTAAAAATCCCGGGATTGGAAGCCCCAGTCTGGACACAGAGATTCGTTGGTTAAATTAGCGGAGTTTTAGGTCCAGATTAGGGCTTCCGATCCCGGAATTTTTAGTATGGATAATACTTGGATCCCGGTATTGGCCATACAAAAAATCCCGGGTTTGGAAGCCCCAGTCTGGACACAGAGATTCGTTGGTTAAATTAGCGGAGTTTTAGGTCCAGATTAGGGCTTCCAATCCTGGGATTTTTAGTATGGCTAATACCTGGATCCCGGTATTGGCCATACAAAAAATCCCGGGATTGAAAACCTTAGTCCAGCCTTACTACAATAAACTGAAGTGAGATAAGGGTAGAGAACTACGTTAAGCTAATTGATTTAAGTTGTGAGTAGGTCTATAAAATAGCGTTTATTTTATTTTATTATTATAGGAACAGTAACAAATTACGAAGTAATGATATCAAAAAAAAGTAAGCACAAGATAGAGTATACACGTTTGCAACTTAACAACAACTGTTCACAGCACTTATATAAAGTAGCTAAAGTTGTAATCAGAAAACTAAATTTGAAAACATTAAAATAAATTAGTTAACCCTTAATTTGGCAAAAAAATACAGAAGGTCCACAATTCAAGCCTCGTCGGGATTCTATAGTAACATGATTGAATTGGAAAAAAATACAAAAAGATGGTCAAAGCGACATGTAAGTAGAGATGTGCCATTCCCGGGAATATTCTCCATACAAGTGGGGAATATTCCCGGGAACGGCTCATCTCTACATGTAAGTATGACACACCATAATGCCAAATTAAGGGTCGCTAACCATCAAATTATGCTTCCGAAACTGCTCGGGTAAAATCTGTTGCACTCATTTTCGTGCCACCAACGTAACCTTAAAAACATCCAGACAAACTGAGAACCTCATTTTTTGAAGTCGGTTAAAATAAAATCTAATCAAAATATTTATTTACCAAGAATACAGTACAATGGTATTAAATATAATTAATAGATTCATGTACTTATTCAGCCAGTATAGGCATGCAAATGATTAAAAAATAAAATTAAACTAGAATACAAAATAAATACAATTAATTATAGAATATAAGCATCATAAAATATTTAATGTCCTTTACCTAATACTACAAAAATAAGGCGCCGTGTTGAGCAGTTGAGCAGTGACGTCACATGCCTGTATTTAATACTAATACTGCATACTATCTGAGCGTTTTGACTAGGCAATTCAATACCTGTTCAAATTTGGAAGCCAGGTATTACCCGACTCTAAATACGAGTTTAAAGGGTTGTCGAGTACCTGAGCTGCATTACCTACAATTAGAGATGTGCCATTCTCGGAAACGTTCTCCGTTTTGTATGGAGAGAGAACGTTCTCGAGAACATTTCCCATACAAAACTGAGGGCGTTTCCTAGAATTCTCGAGAACGGCACAACTCTACCTACAATGAACTTGCCGCCATTGCCAGCCGTGTTAAGTAATATAAGCACGTGTGTGATGTATTTTGAGTTTGCTTTAAGGCAACCGGCGTTTGATTTTATTTATTATCTTTGAATACTTTTAAATAAAACGATACATGCATATTTTTAGACATTTGTAGGTTTTTTTATGTTACGAAAATCCGGGTTCTGAGTCAAAATAGCCGGATTTAACCCGAATCTAAATCAAGTCGGTTTAGTTTCACGAGAGTTGAGGCCACGCACACAACAACACTGTCATGTAATGACAGCGGGATTTTGAAATTACTGTTCTTTTGTCGTACCGATAGCAGGTTCAACAGTGAATTGAAAGATAGACCAAAAAGTTTCTTTAAACTATAGCCTTGTGTTTCTTTACTCACTCATTCATTTTCTTCATTTACTTTTTTTGCAATGAGTAGGTACTTCATGTAGCTGTGTGTGTAATCATTCACCTCAACTCTCGTGAAACTACCTATACCCGGGTTGCGTTCCCTAGTTTTGACACTTCATAAAAAGAAGCAGATTTTGATCTGTCGTCAAATAGCCTATACTTTAGCATTGCTAAAAATAAGTCGAAGTATCATTCAATGTTGTAAGTAAAATGTTAACTGCTCCGTTTAGGAAAATACGTTTATGAAAATATCTGTATTATTTTGGACATCGTAAACAGGTAATTTTGCAATACATTTTCACACACCTAAATTACGCTTTCCGCGTTGGAAATTCAGCTTGCAATAAACTGCAGCCATTATTGAGGCGTTAATTGGATGCTTGAGTGAACTGATAAACAAATTTACGAGGCAAACTGTTTCGAAATTAATCTTTGCCGGCAGACTGCAGCTTGGAAGTTCTTGCATCCAACTTTGCCAAGGCTCGCAAGCTGTGTTGAAGAAATCTGAATAAACAGTTAAAACTTTTCCGTCACCCTCGCCGTAAGTAGCATTTCTGCGCTGTACGTGGAGATCAAATCTCACTAAATTACTTAATTCTGAAAAAAAAACCTAGAAGTTGCACCGGAAAGTGATAATGCCCTTTAGAAACATCTGTATTATTTTAGAGAACGTGAAACTCAGGTAATTTTGCAATACGTTTTCACACACCTAAATTACGCTTTCCGCAAAATTATAAAGACAACCAAGTAGTTCGTCTTCGCCGTTTAGGAGCGCGCGACACCAGAGCGTGCCTAAAGCACAGGGCTGCCGCTCGTCGGTTCTGTAAAATACCTACTTACTACGAACGTAACTTTTATTAGGTTGACCTCGATCGAACGAACAATCGTTCGAGGTCAACCTAGTAAAAGTTACTTATTTCAATATGAAAGTATCTGATCGCACACATCAGAATCAGAATCAGAATCAGAAAATATTTATTGTGCAAACTGTGTACATGGGATGAAACAAATTATAAGGTAGTGTAGTATCAACAGTTGCCTATTACAGGCATACAATATTCGATAACTTACAAACTAAATTATACTAGTGTTGCAAATACTTAGGATACTAATACTATATAGGACTTTCGTGGTTCCGGAATTCATCTAAATTATAGAAAGACTTCTCTAGAAGCTACTTATATAATTTATTATTAAATCTAGTTCCATTCAGCATTTTTATGTCCAAGGGGAGTTTATTGAATATTTTTATAGCGAAAATGTAAGCACTGTTTTTATATATTCTATTGTTAACTTTTGGAAGAACCAAGTCGTATTTGTATTTATCTCGTAATGTTTTTATGTAATGAGATATTGGAACAAAATAATCACAGTTGTTTTTTACAAACTTGCACAATTCGAGAATATAGATGCTGGTAAGTGTGAGCAGTCGTTTTTCTCTAAAACCACAGATAATCGGTATACACGGTGTTACACGAGGAATCCGAATAATTTTTACAGCGTATTCCAGACATTATTTGGAGTTAAAAATATCGTATAATGTTTGCTAGATTCAGCTTGGTTTTTGAGATATTTGCGTCTATGTTTAGTCCGTATACTACATCTCTTTTGGAGTATAAATGTTGATTGAACATCAGTGGAATTTCCCCAGTAAATTATACCATAAGTAAGTAGTGGATAGACATTTCCAAAGTAAGCATTTCTTACAATGGTCTCAGAGCATGTTTCGGATAAAATAGATAGAGCATAGCAGTTGCTCGAAATGCTATTATTAACTGATTCGACATGTGCTTTCCAGTTCAAGTGACAATCTACTGTCACCCCTAAAAACTTAATTCTATTTACAAATTCCAAATGTACACCCGCTTGAGAGACATTCAGATTTAGTGGGACAGTTCTGTAATTTCTTAAGTGGACTATTTTTTTTTAGCCAGATTCACATTCAGGTTTAACCTTTTTAGCCAATCAACTACTGTTTTTAGCGTAGCGTTTGTGTTTTCTTCTAGGGTTGCCATATTTGAGTCCTCGTCAGAGAATAATATAGTCGCATCGTCTGCGAACAAAACACATGGCTCCTTAACAATCTTCGGAAGTTCGTTAATGTAAATCAGGAATCATCTGATGTTAATGTTATTAAGTATAATAGTTTAATTAAATTAGTATTGGTATGTGTACATGTAAGTAACGCAACGATATTTCGGCTCGTTTCATAAAGCCACTCTCGTGTTTAAGGCATTTTATGTATCAATAGAATCAACTACTATGTAATTAGTACACGTTTAAAAAATCTGTTAATTTTACTCATCACTGTCAAACAAAATAATTATCTACTCTATTTAATTGGTATAGTTTGATCACAAAACTATCAAACATTCTATAAACGACTTAAAATATAACATTTATATAGGTACTAATGAAATACACACCTTTCGGGATCCTTAGGAATGCAGAAATATGACAATTCTGGATTTTGCGCATTATTCTTCAAACATCCGAACACACTGCAGTATATACGTCTTCTATACTTTGCTTCGTCCGCAGACATTTTGAACGTTCGACCGCTAGCGACGATTGCTCAGCCCTAACTAAGCACGCGGCGATGCTTGCCTGTGGTGCGCCCGTACACGGCGCGCACACATGCGCGCTCCCGATGTACCTTTTATCGGAACAAAAACTAACGTATACCGTGCTTTCCGCGTCGAAAGTTCAGCTTGCAATAAATTGCAGCCATTATCGAGGCGTTAATTGGACACTTGAGCGAACCGCTAAACAAATTTACGAGGGAAACTGTTTCGAAATTAATCTTTGCCGGCAGACTGCATCTTGGAAGGTCTTGTTGCATCTAACTTTGCCAGGGCTCGCGAACTGTGTCGTAGAAAACTGGAATACATTGTGTATCTAGGGCGGTAAGTAAGGAATTACAAACAAGTGTTTGTTATAAGCCCGAGATGAAGCCGAGGGTTTTAATAACACGAGTTTGTAATTCCTTCACCGCCCGTGGCACACACAATGTTTTTCATCACACTTGTGAGGAAATCTTAATAAAATAATCTTACTAATCGACCCAGTATGACAAGAAAATAATATAAATGCCGTAACGAACCCAAAAACTTTTGAATAATCTAAACTAATCATAATCTTTCTCAAAATAGATTATAACTTCTCTAGTTTTTAAACCTTTACGATACCTACTCGCTGAAATTGTTTTGAATTTCAGCCAAAGCAAGGTCAAAAGGAAAATGGACAAGTCTCGTATTCTGGAAGTAAAAAGGCGAGCTTTAAACCCATTTCTTTAAGAACCCTTCAAACGCACCTGTGTGATCTAATAAAATTTACAAAAGGTGCTCCTCTGTCAGTCGGGTTTACGCGCCATTTTACTTGCTCAGGTCGCCATAAATTTTATGCACACTTTTTATTTGGTTTTTATGACACTTTCGGCTATTGGGTGTCTCGTAGTTTTAATTCTGTGCATACCCCGCAGAGGTTCACCTAAGTGTGAATTTATTATTTTTGAAATGGTCTTGACACTTTATAACTAAGCCAGCGTGCACTTAAGCTGTCAAGAAGCAGTAAACGCAATAAGTGAAGTTTATAATCCTGCAAAGAATTAATATAAAAAGCAAAAGGTGTCGGTAAATTCTTCATTTTATCACCTTAATAACGCTGCCGAAATTCAAAATACAGCCAAAGGCAGTTCAGACGATACTAACAGCAAAATCGAAGAATCGTTGTCCTTCGAAACAGCCATTCGTATTCCTGGTGGAGCCTGTCCTTCGCGTGAGAAAAATACCAAAGCAGGCATTAAGCAAACCTTGAAATGGAATAAATCAGACCCAATTAATGGCAGAAACGAGCAAAGCTATTGAAAAACGCATTTGCATGCTTAATGGAAGCGCAATTTTGGGGCTATCAATGTGAAAAGTCAATTAAAAACACGGTCAACGAGGGATACAAGACCTAATAAAATATAAAATCAGTCACGCTGAAGTTTTGTTGTGATTAAAATTGCTGCAAAGAATATATTAAAGTAAAATCGTTTACCTACTAAAACAGTTTATGGAAAGGAAATTGAACATTTTTATTCTGTAATTCAATTTTTTGTCTACTTTTAGTCTCTAGAAAATAAAGTTTGATTTTTTTTAGTGTTTTTAATTTATTTCATTGCATATTTGAGAAAAGCACTATACATACCTCGGCGTGAAATGGGGTTGCCAGCCTCGTAACTATCTGGCCTCGCCTTCGCTCGCCCATCTATATGTACTCGGCCGGCAACCCCTCACTTCCCGGCCTCTATAGTAATGTACCTACTATACCTATAACGGCAATGACATTTTAGTGAGTGGCTAAACGTTTCAAAATTCAGTCAGGTGAATTACAAGCAAAATTTGCACGCTGTCACAACAATCGAAAGTTATTTTAAAATCAATGTAATCAATCGAATAACAACTCCCAGTCAGGGATAAAGATGGGTGTTAAAATTTGCATTCTTTTGTACGTTGCATGGAAATTTCCATCACTTTGCAAAATCAAACCGAATGTGAAAGGTTTTAAGCTGATAATGCTTTCAATTTATCGCCGTCTGTAGCGGGATTTACACTTCAGTATTATTTAGTTTCTCACTCTAAAAGCCCATTTCTCGCCTTTAGTCGATTTAGCTTATAACCAAGAGATCAAGTAGATTAGGCGCGCTTAGTTCACGTTCAATTTGCTTTAAATAATGTATAACGATGAAAAATCATTATCTTGTCTCCTGCCCACTCATTGGTGAAATCAAATAATTTATATTGAATTCCTACCTTTCTTATTAAGATCGTTACTTTGATTTAATCGAGGTTATCATTTGGTTATCTAATATTTTTAACCGTTTCTCAAACTCGTTTTCGTATCAATGTACCTATACTACTATAAGTATATTTAGTTATTAATATTTTCAGCGGCTTTTGATTTTCTTTTTAGCCTACACAAAATTGGGAGAAAATCATCTATAATGGTTTGAAAATAGATTTCACCTTGATAGTTGGGACGTTGGATGGGCCTGCTACATCACTGTTCTGAGACCTAACGTGACCTAGGTCGCTATAACATTTTTCATCACACTTGCACGAAAATGGTGTCATTACACGTAGGTTTTGCGGGCCGTAAATGACCTATTACGCCCTAGGGCGTAATGGTTTTCTTTTTAAATTTGAAACGGTGGTTCTGTTTTACTCTTATTTGTCATGTTCAAAGGAAACACGAACTTATTTTTTTAACTTTTATCACTGAAATATTTATTTAAAGAGAACTGTTATTGCAAATACATGTAAACACACATTTCTGTAACATTAATTAAATGTTTAAATAGTGTATTTCAGTATTTTCAAAATATAAAATCAACCATTTTAAGTCTTTACCGCTATGGTTTCCGAACGTGACTTGTCGTCTTGATATATGTCACTAATGTCACTGTCAGTTTTACAATTTTATTTAGGTTAAGTAAGGTTATTTTAATCAGATTTCCTTACAAGTGTGATGAAAAACATTGTGTGTGCCACGGGCGGTAAACTTACCGCCCTTGATACACAATAGTACATTGTGTATCAAGGGCGGTAAGTAAGGAATTACAAACGAGTGTTTGTTACAAGGCCGAGGCGAAGCCGAGGGCTTTAACAACACGAGTTTGTAATTCCTTTACCGCCCGTGGCACACACAATGTTTTTCATCACACTTGTGAGGAAATCTGATTAAAATAACCTTACTTAACCTAAATAAAATTGTACAAATGACAGTGACATTAGTGACACATATCAAGACGACAAGTCACGTTCGGAAACCATAGCGGTAAAGACTTAAAATGGTTGATTTTATATTTGCAAAATACTGAAATACACTATTTAAACATTTAATTAATGTTACAGAAATATGTGTTTACATGTATTTGCAATAACAGTTCTCTTTAAATAAATATTTCAGTAATAAAAGTTAAAAAAGTAAGTTGGCGTTTCCTTTGATCATGACAAATAAGAGTAAATTTGAACCAGCGTTTCAAATTTAAAAAGAAAACCATTACGCCCTAGGGCGTAATAGGTCATTTACGGCCCGCAAAACCTACGTGTAATGACACCATTTTCGAGCAAGTGTGATGAAATGTACTATTGAATGGTAATCGTGTTGCCTGTCATACACGCATTACATACGCTACCTACGCTGTTGTTAGGTTGTAGCTGTAGCCTCTGTGACTCTGTGATTATTAATTGCTATAAGCACTTATAATATTAGTAACCTTGCTTATTGCATTTTTTTTTACTTTCATATGATGTAATTCTACAAGCTATGCCAATTACACTCACGGACAATGAATTCGGGTCATTCGATTCGAATTTCTATGAACAATTACATAGAAAATGACACGAATTCATTGTCCGTTAGTGTAGATTATAGAATTATAAAACATCTCACCAAAAACATAACATGTAAAAATATGCAAGTCTCGCAACGCAGTTCTTTTACAACAAAAAAGTTTTGAGATGTAATGTTAAACCAAGTCAGTACCGAGGGGGTGTCCTTGGAACTCGGTTCCCACCGACTTTCTTTAAGAAGTATTAAATGTTCCTCCACGGTTAACAATAAAATCAATTCGTAACATCGCTAGATGTTCTATTTATCTCGATATATTTCTGAGGAGAAACGTTTTTTACCTAGTACTATTTATTTTCTGCTTTAAGGGAGGTCTATGTCCAGCAGTGGTAGCCTTTCGCCGCCTAATGGGCATAATGCTGATGATGAAGATGGAGTTGATTACTATCATCATCATTTTAAGTCATTATACCAAAAACTGATAGTTAAGTTTTTTATAACGTTTTTGTTGAATTGAGTTCATAGTCAGTTTTATTAGATGATGCTTAAAAGACACATTGTATTATTTATTGCCGTATTTTTTACCATAGTTAATTAGTTATGTTTCAATTCTCAAAGAGAATAAAACTTATTTCTTATCAAACGTTATTTCTCAGCAATATTAAGTAAGTGCTCATAATTGCTGTAATTAAAATGTCCTTAATTAGTTGATGTTCTATTGAAAAGATCCAACTTTGCTTTAATTATGAATCGCCATGGACCAATTAATTTCTCGACACTTTTTTCACCAAAAATATCTCAATTCTCTCTTCGCGTTTTCTCCCGAATTCCGTTGTGTAACTCGTGTTAATTAAATTTTAATAAGAGCAAACTTCTTAAAATTTCTTTGCATAAAATTCACTTAGGAACCGAGTTTTAGGACATGGCATTAACTTTTTTAATTTTGTATATTTTTATAACGCGTAATTAGGAAAAAGGAAGCTGTTTTAGTGCCCAATGGAGCTTATTAAGAATTAAGTTGTTTCATGCTTAGCTTAATTCGAGTTTTCTTTCCTATTATTCTCGAATCAACTCAAGTTACTTCTAACCGTCTTATTAATTTAAACTATATTGGGGAACATTATAACAACCCAACTGGCAAATTAGCGATGAGAGAAAAAGTATTAATTAACACTGAGGAGTGTTCAAAAAGTCATTAAAAGCAATTGACAACCTTTAATTTTTTTGAGCCTTTAAGGCGAGGTGAGACCAGAATCGGGCACGGAAGCCTAGTTTCCAAATCATTTTTAGAGCACTTATTTGACTCTTAGGTCACTGTAAAACATATATAATAATATTCAGAACTGTATCTAGGGCTTCCTCTCACTTAGAACACGTTAGCGAATACTTCGCTCGATAGAAAAGTAGCGCGAAAACACTATAAAATAAAGTGTTTTTTTCATTTTTTTTCATTTTGTTCATCACCAGTTACCTTTTCTGACAAAATTAATACCTGACAATCATGATTTCACAGTCATGCAGGGCATCCTCTCATGTTTGGGTTGATAACGTATACTTTTATGTTAGAAATCGAAGATAATCTGCAATAATCTGCATTCCGCCCGACCCTAGTTTGTATGTGAAATGCGAGCCAGGTCCTACCGCGCCTTAATTTTATTGGTTCTCTGTATTAGGTTTGAAAAGACGAATACGCTGATAGTTTACTTGTTTCACCAGGATTTGTAATTAATTTATAATTAATGATATATTAATATTTACTTTTTCTAAAAGGGCGTAACTACAGTTCTACGGTAGAATAAACCATTACTTTTTTTAGTCTTATCGCGATCGAAAAAAAGTAAGCGATCTGACAGTATGCATTGACAATGTCAAATTCAAAATTATGAACAGCTTATTTTTTCTGTGGCAAAAGGCACTGGCATTTCATCTATTGTGCCGTAGAACTGGTAAAATGAGAACATAATATTTTTTATTCATTTGTATTTTTTATATTAAGCGATATAAAAAAATTATAAAAATAGTGTAGTGTTCAGGAGACAAAATGCTTTCGAAGCGTATATACATTTTAAAGTGTTACTGTTTATGTATATTGTATATCGGTGACAGTGGCTCATGTCATCATCTGAGTATACACCGTGGGCCGTGTAACACGATCCAAAAATTAAAACGTAGATTCTACTCCTCAAACAATGTAACTTTTGTTCACTTTTAAAAATTATGTAGAATTAAGATTTTCTCATTTTCATACTAATTAAATAATATTTTCAATGTATGTGAACATCAGTCTAATTAACGTCGCTTGTCACGCTACAAACATAAAAAAATCGCAATACATTGCGCCTCCAATTAATTCCAATGTTTACTTCAATCTGTTCTGTTTGTTTCAATGTTGATTAAAACACAAGTTATTTTTAAATGTCGCTGAACAAATGAAGGATCCACGGAAAGAACATGTCTAGTTACTAAACTTAAGTAACTTTTTGAGTTATAGCGGTTTGAAAGTTAGTCATCGGGAACAATTACTATGGTAACCATTTCTTTAAAAGTGAAACAAATATATAATATTTTAAGATATCCACCACCATCTCATTCTCAAAAAAAGTGAGTAGACATGTTCTTTCCGTGGACCCTTCAAATGTTGTATAGTTTGAGGAGTAGAATCTACGTTTTAATTTTTGGATCGTGTTACAGGGCCCACGGTGTATAATTTTACACAGCTAAAATAGTGACTAGTAGCTCTGTGAGCTGTAGATCTAAGGCTAAAGTCGCAAACTTCGTAACGTTGTATGGGACCCATACAACGTTACGCGGTTTGCGACTTTAGCTAGCTTTATTATTTTTCTTTCAATTCGAATTCATGGTATTATTTTTTACAGACACGCACTCGTCTACGCCGGTGGTCTGCCTCGTGATAGAGGGCGGGACGAACACGGTGCGCGCCGTGCTGGAGTACGTGACAGACACGCCGCCCGTGCCCGTCGTCGTGTGCGACGGCAGCGGACGCGCGGCCGACCTCATCGCTTTCGTACACAAGTACGTATTGTAGTGTTATAGAGGGCGGGACGAGCACGGCGCACCGTACAGTATGTGACTGCAACGTCACTTGAGCCCGTCGTCGTGTTCGACGGCAGCGGCCGCGCGGCCGTCCTCATCGCGTTCGTCCACAAGTACGTATTGTAGTGTGATAGAGGGCGGGACGAGCACGCTGCGCCGTGCAGTACGTGACCGATACATCACTTGTGTCCGTCGTCGTGTGCGACGGCATCGGCCGCGCGGCCGACCTCATCGCATTCATCCACAATTACGTATTGTAGTGTGATAGAGGGTGGGACGAGCACGGTGCACCGTGCAGCACGTGGCTGACACGTCACTTGAGCAGGGCCGCGCCGCCTTTTAATTACGTAAACGCAAATTGACTTGTACCCACTAACGTATAAAGAATGTTCAACGGCCAAGTCACACAACATTAACTATAATAATAAAGAAATCGCAGTAAGGAACCTTAGACTTGGCACGACTTTGTCTAGATTTCATTACTTTTTAGAGATAAACAAGCAGCTCCATCGAGACTTGGCTAGTTTTTTACAGAATGTTTTTGGTGGGATACAGTTTACCGTGTTAGGAGTTCCGTGCAGTATGTACTCGTATGTGCAAGGTGATGTAGTCACGTTCTGCTTGTTGAAATACGTGACCGAAACGACAACCGCTCATGTTAGGCATTGTACATGTTTTGGTGAAATATATATAGTTTTATGTATTTGAACATACCTTGTGCAATGTGCAGTCACAATGCAAATGTCACGTCACTCCCAACGTTAGTACATTTTTGTAACAGCAGATATACAGAATGATTCGGGAGACGTGAGCAGGATTAACCTACGGATTCAGTAACTTATAAGCTACTGTTCCGTATCAGTATTAGTTAGATTAACATTAATTATTTTTTGATGTTGAAGACAAAAAGTTTACATTATTCGCGACTTTCATAGTCAATCTTCAATTAGAATACTTTCTTCAAGTACCAATATCCTTTGCTTTACCTGTGAATGTTTTAAACGTTGACATTGCCAATATGACAATGGTAATGTACTTTTTTCATAATCAAAGTGCTGTCATAATAGTTACAAAGGTTATATCTTAATTTTAGAGTCACCATGATTGTAGACAATAAATTTTTGTACTAAACAAAAAGTAAAAAAAAGGAAAAAAAGTGGGATTCACTTAAATATGATGGTGAACCATTCATCAGTGGCGTGGCGTCAAATATATTCTTAGTAAAGTCGGAGCAGATTTGAATTACTTTTTCTTTAGGAGTAGCAGAAAACTCCGGTCATATGCTTTAAAAAATAGGCAAGCCGGTGGGAATCCGGTTTTATGGACTCCACGCTACTGCCATTCGTAAACTTTTACTGAATCCGTAGTGTTGGTTTCGGTTACGTCTCCCGAGTCATTCTGTATAAAAAAACATAGAAATCTAGTTATTTGCAAAACAATGCAGCATCTGCATAGTACCTTCATTAGAGATGCTGCGTTTTCTGAGTCTATTTTTTTATCTTGGCGGTTCAAAGATATGCACATATTCATTTTAAAAATACGCGAAGGAAGCGTGTAATAAAATGTAAGGTACCGTTTAAAATATGGTATACATATATCATATTACGTCCCATTTTTCTGTCATAACAAATTTTCACATTCGTATTTCACGTTTTCTAAATCCATTCATATGCGTAAAAGAAAATAACACAAGGAAAATATGATAAAGTTCGCAAAAGGTTAAAAGCTTTTTTGTGTTTATATTTTTCCTCGTGTGGATTATTTGGGAACTGTTTATTGCAGGGGTCTCCAAACTACGGCCGGATCCGGCCCCCGAGCCGTTCCAATCCGGCCCGCGGGAAGAAATCGGGAGGGCCTATGATAACAGAATAAAAATAGTACTAACAAAATGGTACTTTAGTGTGCGACTTCTGTGAGGAGACTTCTGTACTTTCAAGGAAAGGTACCCAACTGTCCGACTCCGATTTGATTCATTTTGATATATAAAAAAACACCCTTCAAAGTTTGAGCCCTTTGAGGGTGATTTTTTAGAAAGATATGAGTTTGAGGTGAAATGACAAAACACGTGTCAATTCTTTTTTCATGTTCTCCAACATAATATATTGAAACCAGTAATTAACTAGAAACTTGCTTGAATTTTATAGGATTATGAAGGTTTATAGTCACTTTTCAGTACTATAAAGGACAATATCTCCTAAAAAGTTAAACTTGGGTAGCTAAAAAAAATATGTGTCTGCTATTTTAGACTACTCTATAATATATATCAAAATGAATCAAATCTGAGTCGGACAGTTGGGTACCTTTCCTTGTAAGTACAGAAGTCTCCTCACAGAAGTCGCACAGTAAAGTACCTACAGATGATGTGAGACACAGAGCACCCCCCCCCCCCCCCAGGACGAAAACAGATTATACGTACATAACTCCAAGTCGACCATGTCATGTGGCCAGGGCATGTGGTGTGCGTTCCGTCCCGTAGTCGGACCCGAACGACAGTTTTGTTAGAGAGAGACGCTTCTGTACTTATTACGTGCTCAAGGTTAATCGATTCGCCTGGTTCTCCATACAAGCAAAAGAGCTGCCATACTATAAAGTTGTGACCTTTTGCTCCTGGTATAAATTTGACTTGTCTTGTACCGCTTTTCACTAGACCCACAGCATTAAGTTAGAGGGTTAAAAGTCCATGTCGACGACATCGATTTTGAATGGTGCTACTAGATGCCGATGATGCATATATGGCCGCTTGCTTGATTTTTCTTATACAGGGTGTTTCATTGAACGTACTTAAAACAAATAAAGCATTTCCGGCTCAATTAACGACCGAGCACAAAATGCACAAATTGATTTATTAAAATACGTCATAATTAACTTTTCCTTGTTTGCTAACAGAATTAAGAAATTACAATCTCGTAGTGTGGGCACCCCTCGTGACGTCACGCTTATGTGACCTATTTGTTTGTTATGTTATGACCAATAACTTCAATAATGTGTCAGACTGCATGCATTTTATTCATAAATTATTATCGACCTAGGCAAACCGGTAAGTTTTCACTACAAAATTAGATTCAAACTTTTTTTTCTTAACTCTAAGTAGGGTAACCACGATGAGACCAAAAAAATATCAATAGGTAATTAAAACAGTGATATTCATTAATTAAGATGACTTTAACAACACGAGACGCTATAATACATCTCTGACTAAATTGAAGAAATACCTTTTATAAACTAGTCTAGAAAGTAAGAATAATCGAAAGATGATTCCAGAATTGACATACAAATATTTGAAATAGCAATAAGCGCCATATTTGTCCGATTTTCTCCGGCAACAGCAATATTTCACCCGCCGTTCAATATTGATTCAGCACAAGTAGTTCGCGAAGGAAAATTAATCAGCGCAGTAAACGAAGAACGGATTTAAAATAGGGATGTGCTAGAAATATATACTCATCATTATCTGTTGTATAAGGTAGTTTCACGAGAGTTGAGGTGAATGATTACACACACAGCTACATGTAGTAGGTACTCATTGCAAAAAAAGTGAATGAATGAAATGAATGAGAGAGAGAGACACAAGGCTATGGTTTAAAGAAACTTTTTGGTCTATCTTGCAATTCAGTGTTGAACTTGCTATCGGTACGAAAAAAGAACAGTAATTTCAAAACCTCGCTGTCATTACATGACAGTGTTGTTGTGTGCGTGGCCTCAACTCTCGTAAAACTACCTATAATCGATATAATGATATAGGGAACCTAGACCAAAGTATAAAGTCAAAAAAGTAGTACAACTTCGGCTGTTTGGGCACAGTATAATAGCAGTAATTTTTCTGCCTACAAAAGGTACATCGCGCGCTTGAATGTGTGCGCGCCGTGTACGAACGCACTACAAGCAAAGAAATAAGAATGCGTAAGAATGCTCCAGTATGGATCGCACTCACACAGACTTGCTATAGAGCGTCTGTGTGAATACGTGTCGCGCGCTCATAAACGGTCGAAGTTGGACTACTTGTTCGTCTTTATAATTTGGTTTAGAAGTGCGCGATACGTATTGCATCGCGCGCGTATGTGAGTGCGATCCGTAGTGGAGCATTCCTACGCAGTCTTTAAACTTTGCTTGTAGCGCGTTCATTCACTGCGTGCACACATACAAGCCCGCAATATACGTTTTGTAGGAAAAAAAATACTGCTATTATACAGCGTGGGAGGGACTATACCGACAAACTTTAACTATAGTTTCTAACAACTATTAGGAGTAAAAAATGTTATGTGATGTATAGTCGAAAAACGCTTACTTTCCGACATATTCATTATTTTGTAAATGAAAAATCCCAAGTGTGTAACAAGCCCTAATAAATGTGACTAAGATACCTTTACTATTTTTTTAAAATCCTTTAACTAAACAGGAATTAACCTTCGCAGTATTTGATGGTAAGCGACTACGAGGCCAAAAAATTGACCTTTCGTTTCCATTTTAGCTTTTTTTTTCTTTTTGATAACTTTTCAGCCAGTAAGGACATGTTTATAACGAGGGGCTTAATTTACTGATTTATTTTGTTCCATAAGACTATTAATGTAAAATGACAATATTCGACCCATGTTGATATAACATTTTTTACTCGTCACACCACCAGGAATTCATGGCTAAAGTATGTCGGTATAGTCCCTCCCACCCTGTATATAAGTGGTTTATGTAACTGATACGTAATTAGAGGCCTTAAAACACCAGTGTCGTCACACGAGCTTATTTCATAACAAGATTACACTAGTGTTTTAAGGCTTAATCATGCACAGTTGCAATTGCATGCATTACTTCATCTACACACTTATAAATCCTCAATGATGTGTTTGGGAACCGTAAGAATGACCGCCATTGCGAACTAGATTTCAAATCATGAGTAGAATAAAATAGCATAGCACACTGACTTACAATACTGGTTGCAATAAATTGTAGGGCTGCAATCAAAAAATCGAATTTGCAGCAACTAGTATTTGAAGGTTTTTCTTCTTAGGGTCTTTTAAAACATGCCATTAGATTTTTAATATGAATAAGAAACTTTGAGTAAATTGTGTTAAAATGGATGGGGCATCGATAAAACCACAAATATAATTGTATATTTGTGGTTTTATCGATGCCCCATCCACTTACGCACATCACTAGTTTTAAGTCAAACACAGGATTAAGTTCTTATGGCTTTAAAGTTTATCAAGAGACGGTTCTGGAAGTTTTGACTGATATCGCTGTTCGGTAGGAAGCTATTAAACAAGTTCGTTTTACCGCTAAATCTTAGATATAAGTAGGCTTTGGATGTTTCGCTAATGTTTAGTGAACAAGTACCTGCGTATATAAATATCTATGTCTACATACCTGGGACATTCTCATTTTAATGCACATAGTCACTACCGGGGCTTTAATTGCTCTTTGGGGTCATTCATTTATTACGTAAGACGATTTAGGGGGGAGAGGGGTCAACCATGTCTTATTTTTTCTTACAGGGGGGTGGGAGGCAGTTTTGATAGTTCTTACGCAAGATCATAAAAACACACGCTTACACTACAAGTATAGGGAAAAATCTGAAAACTATGTTTTTTTATTAAATCATTAAAAAGATAGGTTTTACTATGGGAGTCAAAATTTATAGGGTACTTTATTATATGTACCTACAAATTTGTACGGAAACCTCGGTGGGCGAGTCCAACTCACATTTGTCCGGTTTTTTTTAATGTTACCTGACGGGTAAAAATGAAGACTCGCCTGAATCATACAGAAAACAGACTAAATCCACGATTGTTTCAAATTTCAAAAGCCTCTTATTTGACATTGTTCACAAATAGACAATAGACATTATTAATTTTCTCTTGAGTGCGGAGAAATATTTCGAGAGCAATGTGACTGGGGATCTTTACACAAACGGGCTTCCTAGCGATTTCCGAAATTGTTCACTGAGTTATCTGTAAGCATTTAATTTACACGTACAATATTATTCGACTACCCAAAGGTTACCTGGAGGAGTTCGTTCTTTAGCGACAAGAAAGACCCTATTGTTTACTGGTGTCTGTATATAAAATTTGGAAATGTAATGTTCTTTTACTGTGCAATAAAGTGTTATAGTATTTTATTATTTTAACGGAAAAGCAATATTTAGTGAGACAGCTAAAAAAGTAGAAAAACTTAGAGAAAAATAGGAAAATAGTAATTTTTGATATAAGTGCTGAAAGTATGTCATTTCTCACGAGTCCCGAGGTGTATGGGCCCGAGCCGTTAGGCCAGGGACAATATTCGGGACGAGTGGAAATTTAAACTTCCGCACGTGTATCAAACGACGTTTTTTAATACATTTGTGAAAAAATTACAATGAAACGAAAACATGGCACCGGTTTTCACCATTCAGCCAAATCAAAAGAAACTATTTTGGGAAGAAACATACAGATTTTAATTGAACTTAAACATGAAAACCTCATATGGGATACAAATACAAATTTTGTTAATTGATAAAACGGATAAGGGAAGGACTGCGTTAGGCGGCCTCTTCCACAATATTCCCGGAGTAGATATAATTGAATTGAAATTGAAAACATTTATTTCTGGCCCATTAGACCCATATAAGATTTGGCTAGTTACAATTGACTTAGAGCTATGTTAGTAACAATACTATCTCAATAATTAATAATAATTAAAACAATAAAATAAAATTATAAAACAATGCACATTCAAAATACAGAAAAATTATATTATTTAAATAAATTAACATTAATCATTCAAATCCATATAATCACACACACACATGCATCATTATCCATTTAGCCATAAAGGGGCAGTCAAACTTGGAGGTGAATACGTTCAGGAGTGTGTTGGCTCCACGTGACAATCTCCGCATCAGAGACGCTGCTCTCTTACGCAATGGCATGAAAACCATCTGTGTGGGCGACAGCAAACATTCCTGATGCGCTGCAGTACCGCTGCAGCCTCAACATTATTATGTGTGTCCTGAAGGCATTATTATATTATACTGTATGCGCAGGGCATAATATCGAGGGTTTCAGGCCAAAGGGGCGTATACGCAAAGCAAAATGCTTGCTTATGCGCCCCTTTAGCATGAAGCCCTCGATATGAACGTTCTGTATAGGTAGTTTCACGAGAGTTGGGGTGAATGACTACACACACAGCTACATGAAGTACTAATTGCAAAAATGTGAATGAATGAAATGAATGAGTGAGTAAATAAACACAAGGCTATAGTTTAAAGAAACTTTTTGGTCTATCTTGCAATTCACTGTTGAACTTGCTATCGGTACGAAAAAAGAACAGTAATTTCAAAATCTTCGCTGTCATTACATGATAGTGTTGTTGTGTGCGTGGCCTCAACTCTCGTGAAACTACCTATATAGTATTAACAGTAAAAGCACTAGTTACTTGGAAACCATATATTTATAATAAAACACAATCGATCCAGTAATTGATTATCCTCTCGAGACGCCATTCCGGCGCGAACCCCCGCTAGGAGGCTTCACCGTGCGCTAGGTTGGCAGCGCCCCCTCCAACTTCGGCCGCGTTCAGAAATGCGGCTAACAGATCGGCCATCCTGACAAAACCTTCGTCCTCGAAGGTCATCTTGATGCTTCAGACGGCTGCGGTATGCTTCACCTTGGTCTACGTCCCTGTGGACCAGACACATCTTTAGGTATAACCTGTAAGCAGGCTATGCACGATCCAGGTTCAACTTATTCCTTTCAATTGGTAATATTATCATGATACAGTACTGATGGCGTGTACTATAATAACTTGGCATGTAACATTTAAGTCCATTAGAATTATATAACTGAAATCCTACTGCGGTACTCAAATACACTATCCACTACTACTCGTAGTAACAATTCGTTTGAAGTAATTCAAATGTATAGTATCAATAACGATTCTGTAACTTTAATCATGATTGGCCACCAACGAGACCGACATTCCATAATGCAGTCAACAAACAGAGATGATCACTGTTGTGACGTGGATCTAATAGAGACCTTATTAATTGGTGTGACTTATCCTTATGATAAATTATGATTTCATGAGTAAACAACCCAAAAGTAAATTATCATTAATCTTTATCCGATTACTGGTACCAAACAGGTTTGAATCATGGCTTTCCTAAAAGAAGACATGGAACGAACTCACAGTTGATTTCATCCTGGGTTTTCAGCAGCACGATTTTTACAGGCATCGTCAGCTTAGGGGATGGCGCGCCTGCTCGATTCAGCAAGGCTCGGCCAATGCGCCATCCATCCATGAACGTCACATCATAGCGAACCTCCATTGCAGCCCATGCAAACGAAAGTTAAATGCTGCGTATTCGATTCTGTAACAGATGGTAAGGCTAAAGATTCTTCACAACATTAGGCAGCATTTTGCCTTTAGATGTGAAATCGTTGACGACATACTTTTTGACATGGCCTGAAGATACGTGGCCAATGCGTCATCATCGTTTCCTTCTAGTGTAGCAGTTTTCGATTCAACTCTTCCACCATGAGATTATACGCCAAAGGCAAACTAACTCAATCATTTAACCAGAATTTATTTATTGCTGTTGGTCAAGGTCGCCATTGATAGAGGCAAACAGCGCCCGACCGCTCGTTATGGAAGCCTTTAGGAGAGACCTGTGTCCGACAGCGGACGAATGATGATATTATAATGCTAACCTTGCTACAATCTCATAGGATTTGATCCATTTAGAAACTTACTGTAACAGTACTTACACCGTCTGTGCTACAACTTGTATGTATTTCACTTGATGTTCAAAGGATAAGCGATATTGCATATTTACTCGAACTCAACATCAAGGAGAGATTATCGTCGTCTGTGCAAATACGAATCCTCAAATTCTTCGGGCACATCACCCGTAACGAGGACTCCATGGAACGTTTGGTGGTGCAAGGGAAAGTCGAAGGCAAAAGATCTCGGGGTCGGTCTCCAACACGGTGGACAGACCTCATAAAATCTGTGACACATTCCAGCATAAATGTTAACTCTCACTCCGCCAAATATAGAGATACATGGCGCCGCATCACAAGAGAAGCGATGGCGCAAGAGTCGACCAAGGCATGACCACGACCACTCTGCCAAGAGTGCACGACTAAGAAGAAGAAGATATTTACTCGACCATACATTCATTTGGACTTCACATTCTAGTAATTCTCGTCGTGTTACCTTACATTTGTTGTCTTCTTTACCCATAGTCTGATGTCCCTTCTTATGGTGAGATCAATGTCGCTTTGACGCCACTGACTAGCGTAAGCGCCACCACGCGTGACTCCAGCCTCTCCTTCATGGGTGACCGTGTAGCATCACCGACATTTGCAGGAGCGACGTTGATCGTGACCATTTAACATCACCGACAGGCGCGGTACGCGTCGTCGTCGTGACCATTGAACATCACCGACTGGCGCGGTACGCGTCGTCGTCGTGACTATTTAACATCACCGACAAGCGTGGTACGCCGTCGTCGTGACCATTTAACATCACCGACAAGCGTGGTACGCCATCGTCGTGACCATTTAACATCACCGACAAGCGTGGTACGCCGTCGTCGTGACCATTTAACATCACCGACATGCGTGGTACGCCGTCGTCGTGACCATTTAACATCACCGACAAGCGTGGTACGCCGTCGTCGTGACCATTTAACATCACCGACAAGCGTGGTACGCCGTCGTCGTGACCATTTAACATCACCGACAAGCGTGGTACGCCGTCGTCGTGACCATTTAACATCACCGACAAGCGTGGTACGCCGTCGTCGTGACCATTTAACATCACCGACATGCGTGGTACGCAGTCGTCGTGACCATTTAACATCACCGACATGCGTGGTACGCAGTCGTCGTGACTATTACTATTACCTTAATCATATTTAAGTACTTGCCATGCGCATTGAGTGCAACCGAATCCAATTCCCACACATTATGTCGCATAACCCGCGCGCACTTTGTAACCATCAGAACGTGCGGGGCACATCATCGTCCACTGCATCGCGACATCTACAGCACATGTAGCAAGCATCTCCCTCGTCTGTAACTACAACATAATTAACACAGCGGCATCACGGCCACAAACAAAACCACATTAGATACTGCCAACATGTATACGCGACATTGCCTTTGCGCTGTACTCATAATAATGTTGTGTGCAGGAAGCGCACCCTGCTGTGGTCGTTATCAAGAGCGATGAGCATCACGCACCCTTTAACGGTATTTTGATAATTTTTCACACACGTTTAACCCACGAAATTCGCTATTAATAATATGATTTTACTTCACGTACTCATTCAACTTATACACACTTAGTTCGTTTCACATAGCTCTCCGTTTGTGTATCATGTCAACATTTACACACTAGTGTCTACTCACTATGACTGTGTCCGTTGAACCAGTAGTCTCAACTCATCTACGAGACCAGCGGCGTTGGTCCAGCATCGACGACACTCGTTGCACATACATAAATCATACTCAACATGTAAACAACAAGAATGATTTACCGAGCAGGACACATAATCAGCAGTAATAATTTAATCCATTTTGTACCAGAATATTATAGCTTCTGAACTAAAATACTAAAGTGTACTTGAACTAACATACAACTATGCCATAGTGCGTAATTCAGTATGGGAACCATTCAATAACTAAAACTGTTCACGGTTTACAAACGCAATTCACACTCAGAAAATATCAGTGCAATCCAACCAATGTATAGTTTCAACATGACATGATTGAACTCAACATGACCAAACCTTTTCCGTTTCGATATTCTTACAACCTGTGTTGTAAACCATTGCCCAAAGAAGTAACAAGTACTTTGCGAATACATACAACTCAACAATGAACATGCTGATCACTGGTTTTAATCCAGATAAAACTTGGCTATTATTTACTATACTTGTTTTTTGTTCATTAGATATTCATCTACTAAATAAAACATTTATCAGTGATTGATAACCATCACACAGTTTACAACTGCAGGACGAGAAATGAAACACTGCACCAAAGTGCTCTCTACTCATTGAAGACAATCAAGAATTCAAACATGAAAATGAAATTGGTGATGGAAATTTCATTGTGAACATGATATAAAACAGTTCATACTCAGACTGCATAATTAGGTTGTTCAAATAGTCAGCAACATTTTGCCAAGTGAGAAATAGATAAAAGTAATAGTTTCTCATCATTACAATTGACTGTAGTGTCAGAACATCTATTTATTAATAATAGACTATTTACTGCAACCTTACACATGTGTAATACATACACACATTACACACATACACATTACATATTACGTATACGTGATATATGCTATTACTCCAATCAATGCAGTCAAAACCAGTTAGTTTAAATGCCATAATACTGAGTCTAGACTGATATGTCTATTGCTTTACCCAATCTTGTGGTCACCAAATAATAGAGAACCATGAAATAGGCATTGCATTTTATCATTGTCACCATGCCATATTGGTAATCCAGTATGTACAAGAACATAACTTATAAATTGGTGTTATCATTGTTAGCAGAAATGTATAAATTGTCATGAACTAACTCACCAATCGCATGAAAACATGTTTCTTTTTGACAATAAACCAGCTTCTTTCAACTTGTTAATCATTCCATTTCCATCAAACTGATAAGCTCACTAATACTCTGATGGATATTGAACAGCAACGTATATGTCCACCACTGCCATACAGACCAGAACTGCCACCTGTGCTGACACCATATTGTAACTGTAGCAGACTGGGGTAGTTACACTTCATCTGAGAACATAAGTATCACATTATTGCATAATTCACATAGTACTGACTGCTACAGTACAGTTAAATGTCACAGCATTTAATACTATTTCACCAAACAGTTGAATACCATTTTATCAAAATATGGGTATCCATAAGCCTGCTGACATGACTCATAGTCACATACTACAATGAAATTACCTAATGCAATACTGCAATTACATAAATGCACAGAATTGATGAACTCTGCAAAGATTTTACTATGTCGGGCATCATTAACAATTTTCCAAATTGATGGGAAATCAAAATGCTTACACACATATGTTAATATGACGCTTACACACACATACAGTCACAATGTGCTAAGAATTTGTTGAAATTGTGCAATTCCCCCACTAAAGGTAGGTTTACTAGGATTAACTTAGTACTCGGTCAAATAAACTCACCAGTCTTTCCCATAAAGTTGGACATGTCCGTTCAATCTTACCAATTTTATGATGGTCCTTTATTATACCATTATCACTTATCAACGCCAGATACATTAAACATCTATTATCATTCCTTCATTTATCAATAACTGTTGAACAAGTTGAACACCAACACCGCCATCTTCCTGACGCTAATGATCATCCCATCTCGAGTGCTTCATATTCTTGTTCATTGCAGTTCACCATAATTATTATAGCATAAAACCTGGAATCTTGTTTCTCTGCAAAACATTACTAAAGACACAGTAGGTATTTTATTGTCTTGGTACAATGGACCAAGAGTGGTCTTCATTCTCTATTTCTCAATTGAAGATTTCTTAGAGGTAATACCTGTACCATTGAATTTCATTTTTTTCTAAACACTTTAACCCATATGTGCACTCATAACAATTGTTATTTAATGTTTATTAATTGAGACATAATTCATAACTGATGAAGCCATTTAAACTTTTATGCTGATCTCAACACTAAAATATTAATAACTGATCTTTAATTTTGCATGTCTATATGCTTCATAACCATTATTAAAGGTAACTTTTAATCATACCTGTTCTCATCTGCAAACCTCATATTATGAAAATATTCATTCTGCGGACTACACATTTTTCATCAACACCAACATTCTGCACAAGAGTCTAGGATAAAACATTCATCTTCTTTGCTGTTGTCTCCTGTGGGACTTAAATACAATACCACACAACACCATGTTTAGTTTACTTATAAATTCCATGCAACATGTAAAACCCATACAAATATTGGTCAATCTCAATATATAATTGTATGATATCAAAACATATTACAAATGCATACACCACAAGATTAGTTTTACTGACTTAGAAATATCAGAGAATTATTAAAGTGGACCTTATGCGGTTTACTTAAAGGACAAATTCCCATGACTCACCAATTTATGAAAAAGTACATTATCTCTTATATTGTCAGAATATCGTAGCAATGTCACAACCCACATTCTAGGGATTATTATAAGACGGAAATAATACATTACCAGTTCGTTTCAGGTGTAAGACACCGACGATTTTCATACAAAATGATTACTTACGGCGTGTTCAGCCTATCACAACTTTGTGACAATACCACGAATCTTACCGATTTCAGACTATCAAATATTACGTTCACCACATAACACACGGTTATTTAATTGTTATACGCCAGTACGTAGTGCTTTTATCAAATAACGAAGAGAGTTTAACAACGCAAAGCGTCTTTCATCTGTTTTGTCAAGATGTTACTATTTCGTACAAGAATTGATTTATAAGCCGAAATACTTTGTAGGCATGAATACAACGAAATCTCACTTCTGATTTATTAACAGTAAAAGCACTAGTTACTTGGAAACCATATATTTATAATAAAACACAATCGATCCAGTAATTGATTATCCTCTCGAGACGCCATTCCGGCGCGAACCCCCGCTAGGAGGCTTCACCGTGCGCTAGGTTGGCAGCGCCCCCTCCAACTTCGGCCGCGTTCAGAAATGCGGCTAACAATAGTTAGTCCAAAGACTATAATTGAAACACATAACATATATTGGCAATGCATCTAGTGTTGCAAATGTCTATAGGCGGCGGTGACCGCTTTCCATCAGGTGGGCCGTCTGCCTGTTTGCCAGTCTATAGCAATAAAAAAAAAATGAAGATCTTAGTGTCGTCCTTTGCCTGTGTCCTTTGTATTGCAGCAACGACATAGTTCAAACTTTGCAACCCAAAAACCGTCCCTGAATGCATTTTGATTTGCCACAGCATCGTATAGGCGTGAAATAAACGGCGAAATTGAAACACTTGTGTCACTCAATTCCACTGTTTTAACAACTATTTCGAACCCGCTTTTGTTCGAAATTGAATGTCATGCACACTCGTATCGTGTCTTGTGCCTTTTCACTTTCGACTTGTTTCCGGAAATATAATATTTCACTTGTGGTTGTTTATATGATGTGAATATTCTAAAGGTATATATGTCGCAGTGTCGGAGTTCGCACCACGAAGGAATGTCAAGTTTGTTTATGCTTGAGTGTCTTTGGTTGCGGTACAATGACGTTTATTCAAAATTGACTTAGTTCTGTCACGTTCTATTATTGTCTTGCATGTCAGAAAATGGTGAATTGTGCTGAACAAGGAATTGGAGTCAGTGATGGTTGATCTGAGCATTTTGGGCAAAGGAACACGTCCCGCAACCAACCTCACTGCATTCCTTCTTTATTATTTCTAGTTAGTGATACTATCGAGCTCCAACCGATTGAAATCTACACTTGACTGCGGTTTATTGGCAATTTGATGGACATCTTGACGACTCCTAACCCCCGACGCCGACATATATATATTACTCAGATATGCGCGAAAATATATGTCGATACATACACCAAAATCGCCTTAGTCCAAGCTAATTATGGAATTTAGCGTCGACAAGTTTATCGTTCAATACGAGTATGATGGTCTTTTTATAAAGGTTTAATTTCGAATCACAGTCTTTGTACTACTTCTATAGATAAAAGCATCCTGGCAACACGGCTATGAATCTAATTATGTTAATATTGCTACGACTGTTTTTTAAAGAAAAGTAATTTTTTGGTCAGCCGTTATTAAAATTGATCCGCAAAAAAAAATAAGCAGTTAAATCATTTGGGCAGCATACAAAGCTTTGGCTGGCAATAAATAATAACTGGCCAAGAGCATGTCGGACCATGCTCAGTGTAGGGTTCCATAGCCGTAACTATAAGGTAAAAAATACGATGTAAAAAAAGTACAACAACAAAAGAGCGTATCTTCATAGCAATTACGTCCTTTTGTTGAGAAGCGTAGTTTATCGGCAATAACTCAAAAACGGTTAATCCGATCTTGTTGAAAATAATTTTCGTTGAAAGTATTAATTGAGCGTTATCTTTGTAATTTTTTTTATATTTTTCGGACACACGGTTTAGAAGATACAGGGGGGGGACACAATTTTCACAACTTTCGGAGCGATTATTTCCAAAGGTATTCACTTAATCAAAAACATTACTTAAGAACCTTAAAATGTTTTCAAAAGAGCTGTCGAACTATGTACCACACGTTGACATTATGTGAAAAAAAATTTTTTTAGCTTCTGTTACATGTATGGAGTGCCCCCCTAGATTTTTTTATTTTTATTATTTAACTACCAAACTTAGTTGCGGCATCTACAAGACATCTATATTCCAAATTTCATCAGTATAGGTCTTGTAGTTTTTGAGTAAAATGCCTGTGACATACGGACGGACGGACGGACGGACGGACGGACGGACGGACATGACGAAACTATAAGGGTTCCTTTTTAGCCATTTTGGCTACGGAACCCTAAAAATCGGGCGGCAACTCTTGTTCAGCAAACAATTTAAAAACGGTTAACATTTTAACCAATATTAATCTGCTTTTTTTATCATTTGGCTGCCTAATAACCACTCGAGCTGCAAAATAATAACTTGGGCAGCAAGATTTTACAATTGGTCAGCAGAGAGTTTAATTGAGATATACAGGGTGTCACTGTGATATATACTAGGTGTCACTGTTATAAATACAGGATGGCACTGTAATGTATACAGGATGTCACTGTGATATATACAGAATGTCATTGTGATATATAAAAGGTGCCATTGTGTTATATACAGGGTGTCACTGTGATAGATACAGGATGTCACTGTGATAGATACAGGATGTCACTGTCAGCAGAGAAAACATTTCTGTAAGCAATTTAATTGAGATATACAGGGTGTCACTGTGATATATACTGGGTGTCACTATGATATCACTATACAGGGTGTCACTGTGTTATATACAGAGTGTCACTGTGTTATACAGGGTGTCCAGTAATTAAAAGCTAATCTTCTAACCACTGAGAACACCTTAGGCTGGTTCAGAAAATCGACTTTTAGGTTTAGTAAAAGTCCCTTGGTTTTCGAGATTTTCACACTTTTCTTAATTTTCAGTTTTTGGTTTCGTGTTTCACTGTAATGATCGTCTAGGTCACAAATGAAAATATTTTTGAGTGATTAGATCTCTTCCCCGAAATCGTTAATTCCGCGTAGCAAACTTTCCATTCGCATTTTTCCCCACTCGGACTTCTTCCCGCCACTTTTTTTTCTCATTTGCTTGCCTCCTCATTCTCAAATATAGCCAAACGATATTTTGTCTATGGCGAAAGTTTCCCAGTCGCTTCTTTTTGCAATAGTTTTGTTTCTTACGCGATATTTTTCCGAAACTCGAAAGTTTCTATGTCATTTTTTCCGCAGTAACTCATTTTTATAAATTAAAGTAACAAATCAATATGCAATTCAGCTAGAAAACATGAAAATAAAGTTTATTTAGGTAAAGAAGAGTAGTGAAGATAAAATGGCAGAAGATAAGGTAATATATATCATGGATAGGTACCTAATATGATTTCCTAATAGGTACGTACCTATTCCTCTTAAATTCATCGCCAATATTAGAAAAAATAATTACCTAGATTTTATTAGGAAATCATATTAGGTACCTATCTATGATATATATTACCTTATCTTCTGCCATTTTATCTTCACTACTCTTCTTTACCTAAATAAACTTTATTTTCATGTTTTCTAGCTGAATTGCATATTGATTTGTTACTTTAATTTATAAAAATGAGTTACTGCGGAAAAAATGACATAGAAACTTTCGAGTTTCGGAAAAATATCGCGTAAGAAACAAAACTATTGCAAAAAGAAGCGACTGGGAAACTTTCGCCATAGACAAAATATCGTTTGGCCATATTTGAGAATGAGGAGGCAAGCAAATGAGAAAAAAAAGTGGCGGGAAGAAGTCCGAGTGGGGAAAAATGCGAATGGAAAGTTTGCTACGCGGAATTAACGATTTCGGGGAAGAGATCTAATCACTCATATTTTTACTGGCTATTAATTACTGGACACCCTGTATACAGGGTGTCACTGTAATGTATACAGGGTGTCACTGTGTTATATACAGAGTGTCGCTGTGATAGATACAGGATATCACTATGATATATACAGAGTGTCACTCCCAAAATTAGGTAGGTTAGGGTTATTTTTTTAATGGCCCTAAAAACGAAACGGCTCCTAAAAATAGGTAGGTTAAGGTTATTTTTTTTTATGACCCTAAAAATGAAACGGCACCCAAAAATAGGTAGGTTAGGGTTATTTTTTTTTGATGACCCTAAAAACGAAACGGTTCCCAAAAATAGGTAGGTTAGGGTTATTATTTTTTGATGACCCTAAAAACGAAACGGCTCCCAAAAATAGGTAGGTTAGGGTTATTTTTTTTTGATGACCATTAAAACGAAACGGCTCCCAAAAATAGGTAGATTAGGGTTATATTTTTTGATTATATATCACAGTGACACCCTGTATATATCACAGTGACATCCTGTATCTATCACAGTGACACCCTGTGTATAACACAGTGACACCCTGTATCTATCACAGTGACACCCTGTATATATCACAGTGACATCCTGTATCTATCACAGTTACACCCTGTATATAACACAGTGACACCCTGTATATATCACAGTGACACCCAGTATATATCACAGTGACACCCTGTATATATTACAGTGACACCTGCTACTTGACAGCTGACAATTACCGTATGACAAAATACGCACACGATTGGCGACAGAATAGTTGCGCCCATTTTGTGAATGACCAGTTAGGTTTTATTGCCCCCTTTTTTTTGATGAACAAAATGAAATATTTTGCTTACCTACTGATTGCTTACCAAAATTTGATTAACCGTAGATCGCTTAATGCAGCTCAAATATTTAATTTGCTGACCAAAATAATTTAGAGCAGTTCAGTATATCATTAATTGCAGCCTGATTTATAAATGTTTGCTGACCATAAGTTGCTTACCAACTAGCTATTTTGGCTGACCAAATACAAATTTCTGCTGACCAAAATATGAATATTTTGCTGATCGATTAAATGATACCCTTTTTTAAATGTCATGCTTGTAGTGATTACTTTATTCTTATTCTTCTCTTCTACAGATACGCGACGGAAAGTGGCGAGCAGACAGTCTTGGAGTCCATGCGGGATTACCTGATTGGCACCATCCAGAAGACCTTCGAAGTCCAACTACAGCAGGCGGAGTGCCTCTACAGCGAACTTCTGCAATGCACCAGAAAGAAGAACTTGGTAAGTCTTCCTTTGAATAAAATTCAGATCTTGGATTTTTTTTGTTTCCTTTTAAGACTTGAGGTGGTGCCATTAACCCTTCGTATGTGTGATTTCGAAAAAATCGCGATTCATACCTTATTTGCGCTGCATTTAAGCAAAAAATATTGGTAAAATGCTACGTCTTGTCACGCGATAAATAAAGTGATAAAGCATCCGTCACTCTCACACACTATATGTCAGAACGAGACAGATGCTTTATCACATATTTATCGCGTGACAAAGCGTAGCATCATAAGCCTACTGGGGAAAAGGCAGCCCCAAAACCAGTTAGCAAAGACAGCCCAAAAAGCATTCACCAGTAGTTAAACTAGCCGAATAATACAGTTCTGCAAACAGGAAAGCCATCCGCGGCCATTTTAATAAAAAGAGCGTTAAAACGTTTGTAACAGGGTTAGTTAAACATTCTGAAGCAGTTTAACATATACTTTTATGTATGATATTCAAGTTAATGAGACTTTTAACTGGCGATTCTACTGGTATCATACTGATGTTGCTAATAATAAACGGTTCTACCAATGAAAGAGCTACTACAGTAAAAATTATATTATCCTATTTACTTGTGGAGATCACAGCAATCCAAATCCAATCACTCTACTTTTATCTAATTGAAAAATGCAGTACACTGACATTACCTATTGGATTTGAATCCAACTTCTCTGTTTAGAACAGCAGTGTTGTTTATTATTATTTTTTTCACATTACCTAATCTCTCATATACGCTATTAACTCTTGATATACATACGTATTATTTATTCGTACTAGCTAACCTTTTACCAGTATCTTCACCCGGGCGTAAGTAGGATCCTCTAAGGTGTGTAAATTATTATCTAAATCCATCGGACCCATTTTTTGTTTAACAAACGTCTAAAGGATCAAAAACTCTCACATTATTACCCGACTGCGGCGAAGCCCAAAGGAGGGTAATGTGTTTGACCTGTATGTATGTATGTATGTATGTATGTCCGTTCCTGTGTCCGCTCGTAACTACTCAACGGCACAACCGATTTTGATAAATGATACATCATTGGATTCGTCTTGATGGCGCGAGTGTCACTGGGTATTCTGGAAATTCTTTAAAAAAAAACAAAATGGCGGATTTTATGCACTTTTAAAGTGCACCGCGGTCGGGTTTTTTTTAGTAAAAATATTTAGTTATTTATATTTTAGTAGAATATTCTTATTGCTTACGACTAGGGCTTTGGATCCCGAGATATTCTGTAAGGTCAATACCGCGATCTAAGTATTGGTTATACAAGAAATCCCGGGATTGGAAGCCCTAGTTACGACCTCTTAAACATGCTTGGCTTGCCAGAAGCCCAGTCGGATCGCAGGACGTAAATCGAGCGTAAGATTGCATTAGCTATTTACCTCGCCTAGTCCCGTTGCTATGTGGGTCAAGTTCCAGTTTTTCTATTTTTACAAGCTTTTATTTAACTTGCATACATATTTAATTGATGTCTCCCTACGCCTGGCGAGGCCGTGGACATCGACTACTAGAAGAACAGGAACATTTAGAAATTACAGCGATTTCAATGCAGCGAAATAACCACATATTTTGAAATGTAAAATTTCGATGACATTAAAAACATCACTGGCTTAATTGGGGCAGATAGTACATTACACAATTAGGATGGTAATACAAAGAAAGGCCGAGATCGCAGAAGTTTGCGGCCCGAGGTGCAAGCGAGGGACGTAAATATGCGATCGAGGGCTTTCTTTATTACCTCCCGTGTGGTGTACATTATTTTATGTCTACACTTGACCAGAAGCTTGGCCTAGCGTGGCATAAAAGTAGTAAAAAGCATTGGCATTGGTGAATAAATGAGACGAAAGTATCGATGTCATCAATATTTTATTTTTGAGCATCTACTTTAGAGATGTCATTTATTGAACCTCAGTCTAAACTGGCATTATAAATAACCTTTTTAGGGTTCCGTAGCAAAAAATGGTTAAAAGGGCCCTTAAAATCAAAGTCGATAAAATTACTTAATAAAAAAGGTTTCCACGTTTAAAATTCTCGTACTCGTAAATATGCGATACAAGATTAAAAATATTTACTAAAAGTTTGCTGCTTTACTATCCCTGAAATCTCCTATAAGGGCGGGTATAAAAAAGAGCTAAAATGGCAGTAAAACTACAATGATACCATGCCGGAAATTCGGCCTCTTACGTTGACGAGTCCTTTGACCACTCCGGGGACTTTATTTTATCATGGACAATAGAATATTTATACTTTATACTGTCCATAGATATCCTTTGGTTGTTGTTAAGTATAAAGATACGGCATAGCGAAAAATGATTTTTATGTCACACCTGGCCATAAAGTGACATTTTCCGCACGCTGCGCGTACGGAAAAAGTCGCTTTCTGGCCAAGCGTAGACATAAAATGACGTACACAACACGGGAGGTAATAAAGAAAGCCCTTGATCGCATATTTACGTGCCTCGTTTTCAACTCGGGCCGCAAACTTCTGCGATCTCGGCCTTTCTTTGTATTACCACCCTAGTTATGTAATGTACTATTAATCCTATTCCTAATTCTTATTCCTATCTCATAGCACATGTTAAAAAAGTAGGCTAGTGGACTCGCCATTATGTCTATGTTATCCTTCAAAAGTGAAATTGGCATATATCATCGTGGCCAAAAGATTTCCTATTTTTTTTCATTGAAGATATCATTCTAATGACTTCAAATTCAAATTGTGTAACAGAATCCTAAACCATATCCTTATTTGTTACCTATATTTACATGATTCCGTTAAAGACTATATGCAGGGTTGTCCACACTGGTATTGCCAACTTTACCATGGACAAAATTTTCAGAGAACATATCAGCGATAATCTTAGGATCTTAAACTATGACATTATGTGCTTTCAATAAGAGTTTATTTTTAGATTGAATGGGATTCTTATTTCTATATCTGTTTACAACTTGCCAGATTCATTTCACTGAATCCTTGGCTTTCTCAACTTCTATCAGATATATATCAGTCACAGGGCCACTAGTAACAAAGAAAGAAAGAAAGAAATGTTTATTAAGCACAAACTTACTAAAACCAACATTTACAAAATTAATATATAAAAAAATGCTAAAAAGGTCGCCACTTAGCTTAATTAATGCCACAAAGTAAATGTCCTTACTTCGCGACGCTGATTTTCAGTGACGTCAGTCACTCAGTCGGTCACTCAGTAGCAAATAGCTTCTACAATATACATTGTTTTTAGGGTTCCGTACCAATATGGTAAAAAAGGAACCCTTATGGTGCGACTCTGTCTGTCTGTCCGTCTGTCACAGCAAGATATCTCAGGATCTACTAATGCTATCGACTTGAAATTTGGAATAGTGTTAAGAACCGCTAACCCGAGCTTATGGGATGTAAAAAAATCTTGTAACTTTTTTATCTTTTTTCTAAAGGGGTCTGTAATGAGACTTTAAAAATTGAAAGTAGGGCTATTATATCGAGTAGGGTATCAAATGAAAGGACTTGGTTTGTAGATTAAAACACTATTTTTGTATTTTTTTTTAAATAAGTAGTTCTTGATTTATGGTGAAAAACGTTAAAAAAAATACCATTCCCCTCTATTATCTTCGAAGTTACTGAACAGAAAAATCTGTAATAATTACCAATTATTAATGTCGTCTTATATATTACAGGAAAAATATAATGGTTTTCCTAACTTGCATCGTTTTTGAGAAATTTGCAAAAATCTTAAGACATACTTATTTGCTCCTACTAAACTAATCGCCATACAGTTTTTCTTTAACTACGAATATATCTACTTATGAGTTTGTTTTATTATTTTTATTTATATGAGTTTGTACGGAACCCTCGGTGCGCGAGTCCGACTCGCACTTGACCGGTTTATTTAATTAAACAGTAATATTAGTTCGAATTCACAATGCCTACCAAGAACTCGCTGCGGGAGTTAGTCAGGGGTGTAGAGAAAAATGAATTACAATCGCGTTTTATAGCCTAAACATAAAAAAGTCGTATGTGACTATGACGCTCATAGTAACATCGGATGTTATGTTATCAAAAATAAGATTTGCTAGTTTAAATATGTACAGCCCGCGTCTGGTTGAGATATGTTCATAGCGGCAAATCATACATATTTCTTTGCTATATCAGTTTTATTTGCGGCAAGATTTACGTGCTACTGTCTCCATTTTACGGCTTTCTTTTGTTGTTTCTAGATTTTGTTTAAGTTTTCAGACAAATCGAGTAACTGGTTTATATTTAATGTTTAGGATTTATGTGGGTGCAATATTATTTTTGGTTTGAAACATATGTTTCTTTCTTCTTAATTTGCTGGCGTATCTACTTATGACTTTAATTGAGGTGGTCGGAACCTTGTAGATCCCGCGCAGACTGAGAGCGGTCTGGAGTTCCGAGTTCGGCGTTCAGAGTTGTGCGTTCTTTCGAATGTACCGAGTCCCTTACGATAACGCACACTGTTATAATATGATTTAAGTCATATACACTACAAAAATCAGGAGAAAAAAGGGACAACTAAAATCCTAACAGCCTTTCTTTTGCTGAAATAGACTTCCTCCAGTTAGTAATTTGCTTTTCGAGGTTACATTTTGTGATATCATACAATTCGTTGAAGCTATTTATCGATATGTAAAAATAATTATAATATCGGTGTAATTCATGAAAAATACTAATGAATTCGCCTTGTTCTTCTCTTGTTGTGTTAATTGAGTGCACCTAATATTTTTTATTTTTTTAGAAGTTTCTAGGCTCCACAAAAACAATGTTTTTTCTTCGGAAGACGAACTTTCTAGCGACACGTTGCACGTACAAAGGCGTGGACGAAATAGAACGCAAGAATTTGAACGCCTCTTGTGTGCGTTGGAACTCTCGAGCGGTCAAAACTCGGAACTCCAGACCGCTCTCTATCTGTGCGTACTCGTAACGTTTCGAGGTGGTTGTCAGATACAGCAGCAAATGGAGAAAAATTGGTAGAAGTTTATTGACTTAGCGAGCAAAACGTCTCCGTTTCAGCTTGGGCGAAAATGCTTTCATCTGTTTGTCTGTCCGGATATAGTTTTCCGCTACAGGTTACATTTCTCAACCGATGCTCACAAAATTAGTAATTTGGTTTTAAAGGTAAGGTATCGTGAGGACAAATATATCCTCGCTTATTATTAGGATTACTACATGACGTGTACAGGTCGATTCACAAGAGCTGGCGCAAATTTTGTATGAAATATGCATTGGCTGCATACAAAATCCACGCCAGCTCTGGTGAATCGACCTGTAATAGTACATTACATAACTAGGGTGGTAATACAAGGTAGTAGGGTGGTGGTCCCGTGTTGTGTACATCATTTTATGTCTACACTTGGCCAGAAAGCGGCTTTTTCCAAACGCGCAGCGTGCGGAAACAGTCACTTAAAATAAAACCTTTGTATTGGTTTCTACTATTTTACGAAGTTTGCTACTTTAAATTAAAATTCTAAAATGTAGTCACCCACTAAATCTCCTTAGTGGCGCTTCTGATCAACCGCATGAATATTTAGTAAATTTCCACTTTACACCCAACTTTCAAACCTTTGAAATTCAAATATTTTTCACGGCACTTAGCTTTTTAATTGCCGCTAATAACCAGCCAGTCTAATTACGGCAAAGGTATGCCAGGGGAGGCCGGGGGTATGAATATAATGAATCGGCTGAATTGATGGCTGCACCTCGAGCCTCGTTAGGTTTTAATGGACGCCTTGGGGCCGAACGCGAATGCTGTCTGTTATTCGATTATCAATGCCCGTTTGGATTTAGTACAATGTTATTAATATTTTGCTATCGAGCGATGGTAATATTTTTGCACAAATTTCAACTTAGCGAATCGTGGAACAAATTTTGAAGATTCGTCAGATAGTTGCAATCAACTATTGCTATGTTTATCGGTTTGAATTCCCTGTATAGGTATATTTGCCTTTGGATCCTTATACTATACCCAGATTGTATCGAGTGCTTAGATCCCTAGTACAAAATAAGTAATATACTGCGTACAAAAAGTCTCTCTCTAACAAAACTGACGTTCGGGTCCGACCACCGAACGGAAAGCACCGGGTGCGACCGTCTCTCTCTATCGCATCTTCTTCATCGTTCCCTCATTACTGAGGATCGCGACCACATTGTTGATCTCCAAAGAGTGCGGTCATAGGCCGTATGGATCGCGTTCTGCATGCTGCCGCCAGCCAACTTTTTAATGGAGTCAGCTCTCGAGCTCGCCTCCCATTTATTGGGCCTAAAACAATTTGTTTCTCCAGATCATGCTTGGAGGACCGCATTATGTGTCCGAAGAAACTATCGCATAACGCGTGCTTTTTCTGGTCACTGGCTAAGCCCCTCTGCGGGGATAACGTTTGGGACACTAGTCCCAAACGTTATCCCCGCAGATCCATTCTACTAAGCCCCGCGGCGAAATCGCGGAATGAGCCTCTCCTATCTCTACTCCCGTGCTATTTATGTAGTTATTTACGTAACTAACGATAGTGTAGCAGACTGCCTGCCATATTTTACGCTAGTTTGATAACTTTGTCCACGACAACAATTTACGGGGATAGTGGCAAAGTTACGCTCTTGGACAACTTTAGCTGCAAGATTTAACGAAGTGATTTACTGGTAACCTGTATTCCTGATTACTTTTCATACAATACTGATAGGGAACGTACAGGAACGATATCGACAAAATATACTATGCGGGAATGATTTCAAAAGTAAGGATAGGCCCATCCGAACAGTTTGGAACTATTTTCCCCGTAAATAACAAAAAATGCAGCTACCCTTAAAGTCCAGCTGCGCAGTGCACGCGCCGCGTGTCGCACTGCCGACTGGCATTGATTTGGCGGTATTTTTACCGCCAAAGCATTGGAACCGTCTGCGCGCTCGCTTAGCCCTGTCCTTTAAACTTCGGTGTGCCTCAAGGTAGCGTGCTAGGGCCTACCTTATTCTTAGTTTATATAAATAAAGTCTAAATTTCTTCATCAAGACTTTTGGCCTAAAGGATTAAAGTTCCGCCGTTTTAGAGATCGTTTCGTTCAGACAGAGCGCATACACGCAAACACTACCACTATATAATATGGATGTACAACCAACAAATATATCGTTTGCTACGTTCAACTGTAAGTCCATTAAGAGATCGGTCCAGCACGTGCGTGACCTGTGCAAATGCGTTGACCTTGTCGCGATTCAAGAGACTTGGTTACTGAATCATGATCTCAATTTTATCAATGAAATTGATGATAACTTTGGCTGTTACGCGAAGTCCTCAGTAGATACTTCAGCGGGCGTACTGCGTGGCCGACCCTTCGGAGGATTGGCCCTAATGTGGCGGAAGTCGACGTTCGTAAATGTGTCTGTGATTGATTGTAGAAGCGACAGAGTTATTGCGGTGCGCGTTAATAACAATAATAACTCGTTTCTGGCGTTCAGTGTATATATGCCGTATGACAGCAATAACTGTGATGACCTTACGGAGTTTACGAATTGCTTAGGGATTATCAGTGCAGTTATTAACGATAGTGACGTCGAGTGTGCGTTTATTTTGGGTGACTATAATTCGCATCCAAACTCTCGGTTCGGTCGAGAACTTAGAGATTTTTGTCTAGCGGAACGATGGGAGTGCACCGACATAAACTTGCTAGGCATTAACTCTGACACATACACATATATGTGTGAGGCGAGTGGCGCTCGACGGTGGCTCGACCACTGTGTTTCTACGGCGGCAGCAAGTGCCATGATCAAAAGCGTACGAGTAGGCTATGATGTCTGCTGGTCTGACCACTTTCCGCTATTTATTGAAGTGGATATGACAGTTATGACAAGAAAACTTGAGCACAGTAATTCAAGTAGGTTAAGCAAGATTCTTTGGAAAGGCAGAAGTAAAGAGCAGTCGTACAACTATAGTAAAATTTGTTACAATGCCTTAAAGAATATTAATTCCGCTAGTCATTGTGTTGCCTGTGATATTAAATGTATTAGCTTAGATGATTATAAATTATTTTTAGATAACATATACAAAGATGTTATAAGTACATTACAGACTGCTGCCGCTAGTACCTGCCACTGTTCTCAGACCGGTGTAACGCGGAAAAAACAGGTAGCCGGCTGGAATTATCATGTTAGGGAGGTTCATGAGTTGGCTAAAAGGCACTTTAAAAGTTGGACTGAGGCCGGCAAACCCGCCTCAGGTAGTTGTTACCTAAACATGATAAATAGCCGTAAAGCTTTTAAAAATAAATTAAGGTGGTGCCAAAGAAATGAGGAGGACATAAAAATGAATATTTTAACTTTAAACCGAGCTAAGAACAATTTTTCCAAATTTTGGAAAGCAACAAAAATGTTGAATGGAAAGCAGGGTCTGCCCGCCTCGGTAAATAATGTGAGTGATCCCAAGCTTATAGCTGACATGTTTGCCACTCACTTCAAGGTTTCTCCTCTCACTGTGGAGTGTGCGCCCGGCGCTGGGCCGTTGGCGTCGGAGACCCCTCTCGACGCTTTAACCACTTTTACGCCGGGTGACGTTGCGAAAGTGGTTAAAGCGATGAAACGTGGTAAGTCGCCTGGGTACGACGGTCTCAGCGTTGAGCACATACTCTATGGTAGTGATGAATTATTCCGAGTCCTGGCGGATTTCTTTAATTTGTGTTTGGCTCATGGTTATCTTCCTCCCGACATGATGAAAACGGTTGTCGTCCCCATCGCAAAGAACAGAACGGGTGACCTGTCTAGCCTAAATAATTATAGGCCTATCTCTTTGGGTACGATAATTGGTAAGGTGTTTGAAAGTTTGTTACAGCCCGAATTGACCAAAAATCTTAATATAGACCAGGCGCAGTTTGGTTTTCGTCCAGGACTTTCAACAGATTCCGCGATACTGAGTTTAAAGTATACTGTAAACTACTATGTGAATAGAGATACATCAGTATACGCATGCTTTTTAGACCTCAGTCGCGCTTTCGACCTCGTTAATTACAGCATACTGTGGAAAAAGTTATATATGACTGGCACACCTCCAGAGGTGGTAAGACTGTTGAAGTTCTGGTACGAAAACCAAACTAACATTGTAAAATGGGGCGACTCGCAGTCTAACGATTATAGGTTAGACTGCGGAGTGCGCCAAGGTGGATTAACATCCCCGGACCTTTTTAATTTATACGTCAACGACCTTATCGGGGAGCTGAGACGTGCCAGCATCGGTTGCCACATTGGTAACGTGTGTGTTAACAATCTGAGCTACGCAGATGATATGGTGCTTCTCAGCCCCTCGATAAATGGACTTGTTAAGCTACTTAACATCTGCGAACGTTACGCAAGTACACATGGCCTGAAATATAATGTGCTTAAGACCGAAATGCTCGTTTTTAGGTCTGGAAAGGGTCCGGAGTTGATTCCTACGGTATGTATGAACGGCTCGCCAATTCGGGTTGTAACAAGCTTCAAATACCTGGGGCATATTCTAAGCGAGTACCTGAGGGATGATGCCGATATGGAGAGGGAGCGCAGGGCTCTCGCAGTGCGGTGTAACATGTTGGCCCGCCGCTTTGCGCGTTGTTCGAGTGAGGTCAAGATAACACTTTTCAAGGCTTTTTGCCAATGCTTTTATACGTGTCAGTTGTGGACCAAGTACACCAAACGCTCGTTCAACGCGCTTAGAATACAGTACAACAATGCCTTTCGTATCTTGTTGAAATTACCACCCTTCTGCAGTGCGAAAGGTATGTTCGCTGATGCGAGAGTCTCTGACTTCTTCGCTATATTGAGAGAGAGGTCTGCAGCGTTCCGGGATAGGATTCGAGCGTCAACAAACGAATTTCTATCGCTGGTAGCTGTAGACTACAGCGACAATTTCAATAAGTATTGGCTCAAACTGCACCGGTCTGAGAACGGTAAATTATAATTTTACCTTTATTGTGACCGTTTTATTTCTATGTTTTAGGCTATAAGTTTTATTTTTACATTGTATACTTTGAATTATTTTATTGTTTGTATTCATTTAATATGGGTTCTTTTTTGCCTGCAAATAAACAATTATTATTATTATTATTATTATTATAAATGACCTCTGTAATCTCCAATTACATAACACCACCATTTTGTCTTTTGCCGATGATACAGCAATCTTGATTAGGGGAAAGGACTGGGTCGAAGTGCAAAAGCTCGCAGAGCTTAGCATGGGCACAGTCAGCAACTGGCTCAATACAAATCTCCTGACACTAAATGTCAGAAAGACAAAATACATGTGCTTCTCTATTAACTCCAGAGGTCAACCAAGTAATGAATTTTCTATTCATGTCGGTCCCCGACAAGACACACTAAACAATAGTAACTATCTTGAGCGCACAAACGTTATAAAATACCTTGGTATACTTCTTGACATGAACTTAACCTGGCGCCAGCATATAGAAACCCTAAAGGGCCGTGTTCGTAAGCTCATGTTCGTGTTTCGGATCCTAAGAGATGTTGCGTACCCTGAACTATTGAAAACAGTATACTTTGCACTTGGCGAATCGATCCTAGGATATTGTAACTCTGTCTGGGGCGGGGCAGGAAAAAGCATCTTAATTAGTTTAGAAAGATCCCAACGATTACTTTTAAAAGTTGCATTTCGTAAACCATCACGCTACAACACGAGAGATCTTTATAGGCTCGCAAATGTCCTCACAGTGCGCCAATTGTTTTTAAGAAAAATCATGCTGGAATATGGTAAAAAGCACGATAAAAACTTTGAAGCAGACACAAGGCGACGCCAACGCTGGAAAACGCCCCAGTACAAAACAAGATTTGCCCAGCGTTTCAGTGCATTTATTTCCCCCCTAGTAATGAGGGTTTTTTGCAAGTTTTATACAGCCTCTCGACCCCCCCATAAAAAAATTCTAACCCAGTGGTTAATGCAACACGGCTACGACGAGACCGAGCAGCTTCTGTACGTCCTTCGATAGTATTATTACTTACCTATCACTACGTATATATTTATTTATTTAATTGTACATTCTTAATTATAACATATCTATTCGCTATTTATTATCATATTTTAAAATCTGTTTATTATTCAGCCCATTTATACTTATCTGGTATTATTCTGTCCTATGGTCTACAATTGTATGTGAAATTGTTAAATAGGTCCTAACTCTGTACAATCGATTGCATGTTTAAATAACTATGCTCGCTGCCCTACTGGGTCCTGTAACACAGGATATCCTAGCTCAGGACCCAAAGCAATGTTTCCTTTTTGTATGTGATTAGTTTTTAATAAATCATTTCAAATCATTTCAAATCCTTTGTATACGTCAATGCTATGCGGACAGTAAAAGAAACTAATCTGAGCTGAAATAAAAATCGTGTTGTCAACTGGTTTTAAATGTCAATGTCAAGTATAGTAAGTCGTGGCTACACTAACGTTAATAGTCCTTCATCGCGATAGTCAGCGTTTCCCGTTAATGTGCTCCAGCATGATAGAGTACAAGATTAAGATCTATTAGCCACTTAATGGCTTCGTCACTGAGAGAGATCAGGTCTTCAGGAGGGCCACCGGTATAGCGCGTTATGGGGCAGTCGTGGATGATGTGCTGGATGGACTGCTCTTCGGCTCCGCAGGCACAGGCCGGAGACTCCACCCAACCGCAGCGATGTTTGTAAAGAGCACAGCGGCCGTGACCAGTGCGAAGTCTGTTTAAATTGCACCAGTCACGCCTAGGAAGGTCAGACCCTTAATTTATAATTTGTATTCGATCTGTTCTTACGATGTGCCATACGATTAAATAAATAAATAGAGTACAAGATTCGGATTCGCGGCACCAGTTGGCAGCACCTTCGGGTTCGACCAGAAATCATGTAATTGTCTATGGGGGGTCAGAAAAATATCTCGATTGATGGGCTTTTTTATTTAAAGTGCGTTCTTAACTGACAGTTAGCAAGTCGTCACAGAACTGACAGTTAGTGTCAAACTCCATACATTTCGTCACAGACTGACAGGTTAGACGGTATTTGAACATATCTTAAGTTTCGCCTAACCGTAGATTTTAAAATAAAAATGCCCTGATACAATCACCGTCATAATTACAACCACCAAATATCACCAAGGGGGAGGGGGAGGGTCAAAAATAGGCCAAATTTGATCACATGATTTCTGGACGAGCCCTTCGTTGTGCACGTTCCCTATAAAAGTGTATCACTGTTGGAGCATCATTTTATTTCATCACAAGCTTTGCCTGTGTTATTCTTTTTATTTACGTTATGTTACCTCGTTATTTAATAACAAACATCCAATCATTTTCACAAACTCTGACTTCCCAGTATCCTACTCTTCTTCTAAGTCGTATCCATCATGACTGATGATCGTGGTTGGTGGTCGCGTCTTTCTGGCACGAATACATTCCCGCCATCGACTCCGGTCCATCGCGTTCTTCACTACATCGTAGAATTTTTGTGTGTGTAGTGTAGTATAGTACAGTGACAAGTTTACTGCTAAATAAACGCATATTGCTTGTATCAGCGTTAACCCAACTTGTATAAATATAGGAGCGTTTATTATAAAAGCCTCTTTGAACTGACATAAACCGGTGTTCTCACTTCTCTCCACGACTCTATATCGCAACCTTCAACTACTTTATTACAGTAGATACTATAAATAAATAAATAATAAATAAAATAAATAAATATTAGGGGACAATCTTACACAAATCGAACTAGCTCCATAGTAAGCTCAATAAGGCTTGTGTTATGGATACTAGACGACGATATATTTAATAGATACAAATACTTAAATACATAGAAAACATCCATGACTCAGGAACAAATATTCGTGCTCATCACACAAATAAATGTCCTTACCGGGATTCGAACCCAGGACCACTTGATTCGTAGGCAGAGTCACTACCAACTAAGCTAAAGCGGTCGTCAACTATGGGTATTAGACGATGATATACCAGGGATCGTATAGCGGTATTATTTTTATACAAAAATACCGGTATTCAATTCCGGTATCTCTCTTGTTATTGAATGTTTTATTTCTTTAATTAATTTATATAATAGTATAATAATTGCTACCTAAATTGAAATCATAATCATATCATATCAAGGAAATGTTGCAAATTAAGGAAGATATTTCAATTTTAATTAATACCAGTAACGATCCCTGCGATATACATACTTACAATACTTACATAGATAAATACATACGTAAATAAATAGAAAACATCCATGACGCAGGAACAAATACTCGTGCTCATCACATAAATATTTGCCCTTACCAGGATTTGAACCCGGGACCCCTAGCTTCGTAGGCACGCTCACTAAGCTAAACGTGTCGTCAAATTTTATCAAATTCCAATCATCAATACTCATTTACTTGTTAATAAAAATATCGCCAATATTCGATAGTAAACTCATGTGCAAGCATCCAAACGTGTTATCTATTTGACAACCTAATAACCAACATGATTGATCACTGTAACAAGTTTACTAGAATCTTTATCCAACTTTTTATTAATAACTGCGACTAACTTTATCCGAAGCTTAACTTTTAAGGGATTTCAACTAAAATAGATTGGGATAAGATTCAATTTGGATTCCAATCGCGCGCGGGAGATCATTAACGAACGACTATCAATATGAATTGACAGCTGGATGAGTGGTGATATCTTTTTATTGCCCATCATGCTGATTGAGCAGAAAAGAAATTGATAAATTGACGATTTAAGAGAAAATTTTAGTGACACTTGGTGAATTATATGTTTTGCTGTTGCATTTAGTTTAGATATTTAGATACCTATGTATATAGTACATTACATTACACAACTAGGGTGGTAATACAAAAAAGGCCGAGATCGCAGATGTTTGCGGCCCGAGCTGCAAGCGAGGGACGTAAATATGCGATCGAGGGCTTTCTTTATTACCTCCCGTGTCGTGTACATCATTTTATGTATACACTTGGCCAGAAAGCAGCTTTTTCCGTACGCGCAGGGTGCGAAAAAAGCCACTTTATGGCCAAGTGTGGCATAAAATAAAAAAAACAGTGCCTGTTCATCCACCCATATAAGGGTATATGGCGGCAATCCTTATGCAGTGCAGTGTAGTCTTCTACTAATACCTCATCATTCATCATCATCATCATTTCAACCTTGAGACATCCACTGCTGGGTATCCCCCCCTTATTTGGCATACAATCAATGGCTATAAAATCACTTTGTCGAAATTAATTTCCAACAATTATGAATTTGGTATAAATTCAAATGACTAAAATTAATGTGTAATTAACTTATTCTAATATTCAAATGCTATTATAACGTTCATTTGCTCGAAACTTTATTCGTTATAAGTATTATAATATAACGTATTATAACTATCGGCTTATAAAGAGTCTGTGGTTTGGTTGCGCCCTAAGGCGGCATTTTCTATGAGTTCTACGAACTACCTATAATATGTGGATAATAGGCTTTACCATTAGCTTTTCGGTGAAGGAAAACGGGGGGGCTAAAGCCCATTCACTCTCGTCTATGAGAGTAGGTCTATGCCCAGCAGTGGGACGTATATCGACACCTTTAGACTCAAAGGGCGTAAACGCCATTAGAACCGTAAGGTCAGGGTACTTTGCCCAAATGTAGGGTAACTTTGCCCACTTTGTAAATCACATATCTCAAATCTATAAGGTCTGATAATAATCATAAAAACATGAACGGTCACCTAAAACCAACCACATGGCAATGTGCCGTAATTTAAATGCAATAATGAAACCTGAATCGAGATAATCCCTATGGCCAAAGTTACCCCCCAGGGCGAAAGTACCCCGACCTTACGGAACCTACGGCGTTTACGCCCTTTGAGTCTAAAGGTACAGCACACACTACAGCACAAACTATTCCTGGCATTGGTACTATCCCCAAATCACGCGTCGTTTTCCGCCGGATTTCTCTAGGCTGCGACGTTTTTATCATGCCTAAATAAAAATCAAGTCAAAAATTTTGGGAACCTATGGTTTAGAGTAACATAAAGCTTTATTTTTATTTTTACAAAACAAAGAGGCCAAATAAGCCGTCCTCTGTCCACCGTCATCAATCAAAATGTTCACGCTTGGCAAATGACGTCATCAACTCCCATCTATCGGCTTCCATTCTATTGTCTTTACTTTTTCCGATCTAAATATGAATTTTCAGTCACTAACAGTAATGTGTGTTACGTATTTATAAGCAAAATAAAGATATTATTTAATAAAAAACTCCGACTAGTAAAAAAAACAATTAACATAATTATGTATCTGCCTATCTTTTGGCCTTTTATATTTTTAAGATTAGTTGATGTCGAGGGACCTTCTGTTTTAGTATTGCATGTAGGTAATAGGTACTCCGTCAACAACTTGCCAACAGATAGGTAGGTACCTACATATTATTTGTATGTATGATTTAGTATTTTTTTTTTGGACAGAAAGCGGCTTTTTCCGTACGCGTAGCGTGCGGTAAAAGCCACTTTATGGCCAGGTGTGGCATAAATATGTTATTACGCCCAGCTCGGGCCGCAAACATTTTCTATCTCGGCCTTTCTTTGTTTTACCACTCTAATTGTGTAATATACTAGTATGAATTACCTACAATAAACATTGCTAATTCAATAGTTAGCAATGTTTATTCCTCTTTTTAATTGAAATAGTTTTAACTAATGTCTAAGTCTGTAAGAAACTGGTCTAAATTGGCCTAGACGTAGTAATACTGCAAACTAATAAACTTAAAGTCGACGCAGACGTTCCGATCAGATTGTTATAGTTCCCAGACTGTCTTTGTTCAATCAGCTGCTTTCAAAGAAAACTACAAGCTTTTACCGAACTATGCAGTCTCGTTGAAAAACTAATCTTGCCCGTTTGAGACTGGATCGAGGACTAATTGAACAGATCGAGAACGATTCCACAGTTTAAAAAATCTACAGTGGGCCAACAGCGCACTCTGAACTTCCTCCCATCTGGGACCCTCACAGAAATCGAGATAGAAGGAAATATTTCGTCGATTTGTATGGCAAAGAAGCGTGTAACGTTTTTCGGTTGGCGTTCGACGCCAAAAGTGCAATTTAGTGATGGAAAACATAAATTTTCCATTTCATTTGGTGGTATTTGAACAATTAACTATACCATTATTATCAGATCTTCAAATCTGCTGATAGTATTGATGGAAACTGAAGTTAACGGTATTCAAAGTAGGTGGCCGCCACTTCTTTTTAGCACGCGAGGTACATACACTTTTTCCTTGTACCTTGATATACATATATATCTGTGGGGACCCTCGCTCGCCGCTGCTGCTCGTCACCGAGATCGTGGCCGGGCCCTTACTATCAGGTAACCCAGCCGCTTATGACAGTGGGCATTTACTGTCATAAGCGGGTGGGTTACCTGATATTGATATTTACGAATGCTCTGAAAGTATGGCACGAATTGATAGTAAAGGGCGTTTATTAATCGTGCGCGTGCGATAACACAAACTAATTTGTTTTTAACCCCCGTCGCAAAATGAGGGGTGTAATAAGTTTGACACTAAATGTCTATCTGTGTGTCTGTCTGTGGCATCTTAGATCTCGAACGGATGGACCGATTTCGATCGTTTTTTTACGTGAAAGCAAATTTCCCGGGCGTTCTTAGCTATGTTTGGTAAAAATCGGTCCAGCAGTTTGAAGAGAATCAGCTCTTTTCCAAAATTATGTAAGGCATTTTCTGCATGAAATGGAATTTCAGTACAAAAATAACATTTAAAAAGCATCAAATAAAACTTTAATTTAAAATTTAAAAAAACCTCGACTTAAAGAAACACTAAAAAGTAAAAAATAATTATTATGTACCTACCTATCTATTGGCCTTTTATGTTTTAAGATATTAAGTTGTTATTGGGGGACCTATTACATGCAGTTCTAAAACAGAAGGTCTCTCGACAGCAACTTATCTTAAAACATAAAAGGCTAGTAAATAGGTAGGTACATAATTATTTTTTATTTTTTACAGTTTTTTTTTCATACACTTGTGATGTGACCAGTGGGATGCACTCGATAAAGACACTGTCTACGCTGTAATTTCTACTTTATTGAGGGCAGAAAGATAGAAATAAGTAGGGTATGTAGTGTGTTAAAAGGATAGAAATAAATAGGGTAACTATGTATGTAGTGTGTTAAAAGGATAGAAATAAGTAGGGTATGTAGTGTGTAGTGTATAACGCCTATTTTTACCCGCTACCTTTAGACCCCCCTCAATCTCTGTAAAACAACTCCGTTGGCCCACTGTATCTTCTTTGGCCTGTGTGGATTCGATGGGTTCTGATAAGAATTAACTTTGGCTTAAACGGATTGCGGGGTTTCTTTGATATCACGTTTCCAATTAAAATGTTCTCTTTTTACTGGACACTGGTTTTATTAGTTTTACATCGATAGCGTTTAGATTTTATAAGAGAACTAGTTTTACGTTTTAAAGGGATTTGGTCTGGAAGTGCCTTTGTTAAGTACATCGCTGTTATTTGCTAATGAAATAGTTTGGATTTGTGTATTAAGTACAGTCGGACAAATAAAGGAGGATTACTTAAGCTATGTAAAGATGTAGTGCAAATGATTTTCCATCGTACTTTATCGGAAAAGTTCGTATTTATCGTGCTCTCTCAATCAGCTTCAGTACCCATCTTACAGCCGCCATTTTTCACTTTGAAATTTGACACTAAACAATAAAGTTCCATATTAATGGATATGAAAACGTCACTCATTTCATTTAATACAATCATTGATTGACAGTTCGGGTGCCATCGTATTCCAATTGAGATCCAAGTTTTCCCGATGGAAAATCATTTTGCACTGCATCTTATAGCCGAGTGGTTCGGACATACTTATGCCTTTCAAGGGAAGGTCGTGGGTTCAAATCCTGGCTCGTACCAATGTGTTTTTCGGTACAGTATGTACGAAATATAATTTGATATCGGCCGTTAGCTTTTCGGTGAAGGAAGGTGATAGGATCGTTATGAGACCTGCATGCATACATCCGCGAATAAATTCAAAGGTGTATGTGAAGTGCCCAACCCGCGCTGGGCCAGTGTCACAGTATAACGGCAGTAATGTCGCTTCCTAAAAAGGTACATCGTGCGTTTGAATGTGTGCGTGCCGCGTGTACGAACGCGCTACAAGAAAAGTTTTAAGAATGCTTAATGCTCCAGTATGGATCTCAGTCACACAGACGTACTATTGCGCGTCTGTGTGAATACGTCTCGCGCGCTCCTAAACGGCCGAAGTTGGGCTACTTGTTCGTCTTTATACTTTGCCAGTGTGGAGACTACAGCCCATTCGATCTATACTCTGTACTTTTAGGTACTTAAAATAACTGGCCAAGAGCATGTCGGACCATGCTCAGTGTAGGGTTCCATAGCCGTAACTATAAGGTAAAAAATACGATGTAAAAAAAGTACAACAACAAAAGAGCGTATCTTCATAGCAATTACGTCCTTTTGTTGAGAAGCGCAGTTTATCGGCAATAACTCAAAAACGGTTAATCCGATCTTGTTGAAAAGGGGGGGGGGACACAATTTTCACAACTTTCGGAGCGATTATTTCCAAAGGTATTCACTTAATCACAAACATTACTTAAGAACCTTAAAATGTTTTCAAAAGAGCTGTCGAACTATGTACCACACGTTGACATTTTGTGAAAAAAATTTTTTTTAGCTTCTGTTACATGTATGGAGTGCCCCCCCCTAGATTTTTTTATTTTTATTATTTAACTACCAAACTTAGTTGCGGCATCTACAAGACATCTATATTCCAAATTTCATCAGTATAGGTTTTGTAGTTTTTGAGTAAAATGCCTGTGACATACGGACGGACGGACGGACGGACGGACGGACGGACGGACGGACGGACATGACGAAACTATAAGGGTTCCTTTTTAGCCATTTTGGCTACGGAACCCTAAAAAGGTAAACAAAAAAACCACGTGACTAGGGTCGTTCAGCCAGTGGTATTGTGACACAGATACAAAACATTACTTTGATTGGCTGAAAGTACAGAGTATAGTCTATGAGCTGGGCTTCTATGGGCAGAGAGTCTATAGGCTGTCATCACTTGTGCTTGTGACTCAACTTCTTGTACCGGTACGGCTCACACTTGGCCGCCTTTTTTCGTTTATAAATACATGCTCTGTATGATAGTTGCGGTTGTTCATAAATTCGGGTAAAATACGCAACGTCATAAAACGTCACAATTTACGCGAAATGTGATTCATATCAGCACACGTTTTCCACATTACGTGTTGCGCTTCCTTTTGTTTCGCTCAACGACCTCTAAATATTGGACTAGGTATTCAGTTAACAATAATTAAATGTGTCAAGGAAAAATGAAGTACAAAAAGGTTAAAGTTAAGGGACGCAACATGCGTGGACATCCTTGCGCCGTCACATCTCGCCACAACTTCGCTGAAAGCAGACGGGGCGGCTGCAGTGGCTGAGGCAGCAAAGCGCCGCATATACATGTGTCTCACAGATCAGCATGTGTTTGCGGCCTTTGCAGTCGAGACTCTCAGACTGTGGAGTCCAGATGCCCACCAACTTATAAAGACGCTTAGCTAAAAGCTCGTCCAAACCACTAGGGATCTGGCTCGTTCCTCACTCAACGGATCAGCATGCGATCCAGAGGGGAGACCGCAGCCAGCATAATGGGGGCCCTGCCGCAGGGGCCCGGTCTGGGGGACGTCACTTAGTTTTAGTGAAATAAAATAATTTATTGAAATGAAATAATTTATTTTTGCAAGTAGGCCTCAATGGCTCTTTCACATGTCTGATTCTTTCGTTTAGGTTAGGCCAATTGTATAGTTTATTTTTATTTAAATTTTTATTACTCAATGTACCCCCACTACCATTAAAAGCAGATAAATTTTAAACAGTTAATGATAAAGTAATACTCTAGTAAGGCAAAATAATTAAACTATTTATATTTACATACGATTTGGTGTAATATATAAATATTTGTGTTGTCTTATTATTACCTAGATACATTTTTTGTAGGTATTAATTAGTAGGCTTATTATGCGTCAAAAATCTCTCTTCTTTTCTAGTGCTAATCCCGACTCGACAGGCTCCCCAACCACTAGTTGTGAATAATTTTAATGTCTTGCCTCTGGGGCATTTCTCCAGAAATATGTCTGCGACTCATTCATCTGTCTTCATACATTTAGTATGAAAAAGGGCCAGATGAATGAGGTGACCGCAGACATATTTCTAGAGAAATGACCTCTGCTCCGGTAGCGCTCCGTAGATTAATTTTAGGCCATACCTTGCTTCGCGTTGGTTTTATGTATCACACATAATCACTTAATCTCTTACATATGTTTGTGGTCCATTTGTCTCCTCCCTCAGGCTTCATGCTTATAGATGGCTCGGGATCTCGATTCCTGTTCTGGCCTTGAGACCTGTCAATCTAGGCTCTGTGGTACAAAGATGCCGCCCTTCGGGGCTACGTTGGGCATGCAATACCGGTTTTTCGGTATTGGCCCATACAAGTAAAACCGGTATTGCATGCCTTAGCTACGAGTAGATACCGCGTCCGCACCTGCGGGTCGCTACACAGAGGATGATTCGATGACGATGATGTCTTCTTGCTAACCTTTTAAGAAGTCGGTCGTGATATTAAGGTGAAGTTACGATTTAAATTCTGAATTGCGCGTCTGGCCGTTTCGCTTATCATTAGTTCCATCTTTTATTTGCATTGTGTTTTATAATTACCAGCGGGTAATGTTATGAACATATGAAATACGACGTGTTGTGTTTGTATAGAAAATTACAGGTTTTTGTTTGCAGTAAACTTTTGCTTACATGAAATTTAACTGTTACCGTATTTTTCAAGCTAGTATACCAAATCGAATTCATACGGGAACACAATATGCTTTTATCGTACTTATAACCTTATTACACCACCGTAGGCAACCGAATAAGCTTATGTGCCTTGAAAAAGGAAACATTATCGTATCTTTTTGGTATAAAATGACGGAATAGGCAAAACCGATAGCATTGCAAATAAGTCTCGCTTTTAAAAACTGAAACGCACTAACTCTATTAACTATTTGCTTCCAATTTCAACTGTAATCAGAAAAGTATAGGGTCTATAATAAAATAAGAGGGTTGTTTGATGTTCTTTTATTTTCGACGGGCGACATTCGCTATTCAAAATAACGCTCGACTGTTACAAGTGAAATTTAACGTAGGGTTGTTTTTGGTGATAGGAATTCCGTTTACTTTCAATCAGAGTTTGATAGGTTTTCTGAGATTTTTAAATAGTCGCGCTTTTGGAATAATATCCACCGGAGTCCGCCGAGCGGTGAACGGGAAAAACCAATGCCACAGAATGAGTTACTACATACAGAAGTCTCTCTTTCTAACAAAACTGACGTTCGAGTCCGAACACCGGACGGAACGCGCCGCGTCCGACCGTCTCTCTCTTTCGCATAACGTGTGCTCCTTCTGGTCGCAGGCTAAGCCATAACGCGTGCTCCTTCTGGCTAAGCCCCTCCGTACGGGCAAAATTTGGTACTAGCAGCCGCGCGGCGAAATCGCCGAGTGGGCCACTCCTGCCAATGCCGGGTTTCTCTGAGCATACATAGAAATCGATTATCATCGGCTTACCTATTCTAAAAGACTGAGCTCCTTTACCTAGTGCTACTCATGCTTGACCCCAGGCGCCCCGGGCCCCACCTAGTCCGATCCACTCAAGGTGGTCCGGCCAGCGATCTGGTTCGACCCCAGGGGCGTTCCCTGCCGACGGCCCCCACCGGGTCCGATTTTTGCTACATCCAGTAAGGATTGCAAGTTAATCAGGCTTCAAAAAAAAGTGTTACTTGGTAACAGACATCCAAACTTCCAGACATCTTCTCATTTAGAATATTACTAAGATTGTAATTCCTAATTTCTCCCCACAGATCACGGTCTTCAGGATTCAAGAGCGTGCCGAAGGAGGCGAGGTTCAAGAGTTGGATCAGGTGATCCTGACTGCGTTGTTCCGGGCACAGCACCTGTCTCCGAGCGAGCAGTTGTCTCTGGCACTGACGTGGAACAGAGTGGACATCGCGCGCTCGGAGATCTTCGTCTACGGACAAGAATGGCCGCCAGGTATGATTTATTTAACTGAGGGCACAATGCAGAGTCATGGATACAAGGTATTGGATAGGAGCAGGGAGCAATATTTATTTAGACCAGATGATCTTGACCGTATGGTTCAGGCACAATACCTGTCTTTGAGTGAGCAGCTGTCTCTGGCACTGACGTGGAACAGAGTGGCCATCGAGTGCTCGGGGATCTCCGTCTACGGACAATAATGGCATAACATTTCATTTAACTAGAGGCACTTTTGAATTTGAAAAGAAGCGAGGTGTAAATTTACACGGGATATCCCTTACCTCGCTGTTCAGGACAGAATGGACATCGCACGGTCAGAGATCTTTGATTACGGACGTAGATGTAGTCTCTTTTGAATAGGATCATAATTATAGCCTTGAGTTTAGGTCTAATAGCACGCGGAGAAAAAGGAGGGGCGTCTATCTTGGCAAATTGAAAAACAAACTGGTAGGTAAATAATCTGCAGCCATACCGTAAAGTTATTTTATTCATTAAATGAGACGGTTCATTAAATTATATTCTCTTGCCAATTTAATTACAAATTTAAGTAGGTTTATTGACGTCATTAAAACAGTCTATTCACAACATATAATTGAATCTAGCCTCTTCTCTAGCCCCGTGTACGAAAGGTAAATGTTGTAACCCGCGCTAAACCTTGTTAACGTGTAAATATACACTAACCCTATTGCTATTAAATTATACCAACAAAATGTGACCTAAAATGGCCAACGCTAATGAAAATTTAACCGGCGCTGGGGAATGGACACTAAATTGGAATAACCATGGTTAGGCAAACACTGGAGGCGGCGGGTGTTCCCGAGTTTGCACCGAACTAATAACAAACACACAGAACACATAGCGAGGTCGGGTGAACATCGACGATGATTGCGCATAATTGGAAATTTGTGATAAATTAATAATTCATTGTAATAAAATAACTTTTATAAACGGATCACGTCGCGTATATTACTACATTTTTTCATTTTTTCTTCTACCCGCGACTACGAACGCTGAAAAGGGTTACGAAACGTCAGGACTTAAAAAATGATGTAATCTACGCGATTTAATCCGTTTAAGTTGTTTTATTACAATGAGTGATAATCGCGGAAACCGAAGACAATATTAAATTAATAATTATTCAACCATTAATATTATTAGGTATATTAATGGGCATTATTTGTATTATTTAACGCAATAAAATAGTTTACACACTTAATAAATAGTCTAACGCATTAATTTGACTTATTTTTAAGAAAAAAACATGATTAAAGGTTAAAGCACAAATAACAGCTCCGCACCGGAACTTTCGCTTTCAATAAAACACCGCTTGCTGCTATAATTTCTGGAACACGAATGAAATAAACCGCCGCTGTCGAAACGCTCTGAAATTGACCCTTAACCAATATTTAAAGCGTTTAGTAAGTAAGTAAACTTGCGAACAGTTTACTGTTTAACACATGGAGTCACTCCAAGCATATGTCACACCGGCGCCGGTCCTCTTATCTCGTCGACTGGAAACTTTGCTTTCAGGGTTCCGCTTTTATAAAATTATATTAAGTAGTAAACTTTAACTCTTTCAGTACAAAGCCCTGAATTGTCATACAAAACTAACCCAATAGTCGGGATCTCGGCACTAAATGTGTTAAGAAAGAGTACGTTTTTAAAAAATACACAAATATTTTATGTAAGTATTTCGTCTGATAGTAAAACGCCTACTGGCAGCGCGTATTGGTTGCCACATTTACATTCAGTCGAAGTGAGAAGGGCAGTGAGCAGGGAAGTGGGCAGGACGAGTGTGTAAACACAATGCTTCTCACGCCACTGACATTGCCACTGGCGCTGCCCGGCGCTCCCAAGGAGAGCGGTTTTTGGTGCGGAAGTCAAACAACCAGCAGCGCGAGCAGCAGTGCGTGTTTACATTCTAAACTACGGAAGTAGTTCCGTCAAATAATATTCCGCAGAGTTCTGCTTAAAAAATCAAATCCGTTTTCACATTAAAACCCGATCGGGGCGCTATTTACTAGGTCCGATTTTATTTTCAAACCATCCAGTGATCGACTCAAATTTACACACAAAATTTTATTCGAAATCAGTCCAGCCGTTTAGGTGTTAGGTGCAAAACACACGTACAGAAGAATTATATATGTGGGGATAGGGCAGAGAAACAGGCAGGGGTTTGCGGCTTATTAATCATATTCACAATATTTACAGCCAATATCTACATCTTTAATCTTACATAGTCCGTCATACACTGCCATACGTCAATTGATTCTTTATTCCACTTATTCAAACCTACATTCGTCATCTTACAGCCAGCAAGCAAATATCAATCCCGCATCCCGCATATATGTCGCAGCCCGCTCATTCTCAAAATACTGCATTCCTATAAAATATCAGATTTTTAAAATACCAGATTCTCGATATATCAGATTCTCCGTAGGTATACAAGATTCCCAAAATAATACATCCAACAAAATCATTCAGATCCTTGAGTAACTTACGATTTTATAATCTAATATAACAGGAATGTGGTAAGACAGGAATTATTTTAATTAGCAATTTTGTTAACTGCCTAGTCTTTTCACTAAATGGCGCCATTTAGTTAACTGCCTAGAATCCTAGATCGAATTTAGCCAATGTGTCAATGTATCAATTAACGATATGGCTGGTCAATACTTAGGCCGTTCATTTAGTAGGGCAACTATGAAGTTAATGAAATGGCTGATTTTCTTTCTAAACAACTATGACCCGCCAGCAGGACGACGAAGCCCAAAAGGCTTCTATTTCTGCTCTAAGGGACACAAGCTAACTAACAAACCTAACCTCAAAAAAGGAGTTTGTTTTGTTTAATACATCGTGGGCCCGAGTAACCCGACAAACTTTAACTATAGATTTTAACAACTATTAGGAGTAAAAAAAGTTATGTGATGTATAGTCGAAAAACGCTTACTTTGCGAGATATTAATTATTTTTTAAATGAAAACTCCCAAGTGTGTAACAAGCTCTAATAAATGTGATTAAGATACGTTTGTACTCATTTTTTAAATCCTTTAACTAAACAGCAATTAACCTTTGCAGTACCTATTTGATGAAGTGATTACGAGGCCAAAAAATTGACCTTTTCTTTCCTTTTTGATATCTTTTCTGCCGGTAATGACATGTTTATAGGGGCTGAATTTACTGATTTGTTTTGTTCCATAAGACTATTAATGTAAAATGACAAAATTCGACCTATGTTGATATAACGTAATTTACTTGTAATACCATCAGAAATACGTGGTTAAAATTGGTTATTCGGGCCCACGGGGTATATGAAGAGGATTAAGTTATTTGACTTAGTAATAGTAATATAGCTGTACAAGTAAATTAAACCCAGATTAAGTTAAGATGACCAAACTAAATACGGAACCCTCGCAATCCTTCAAAACTCTATAAACGCCTCGTCTCTCGACAAAAGTTCGCCTGATGAAATGGCACGGCATCAGGTGTCCCTGTAAGTGAATTTAGACAAGTCACTTGTGTACATACGACGCAAAACAAATAGAACCTTATAAACAAACTTCCAAGATCCAAATTGGAGCAATCGTTCACCTGAGTGGAAAAATCAGTAAATAAAACCGTGTGTCAAGGAAAAGAAGGTCTAAATTTGTGTGGGTTGACTGCTTTTGTGAGTAATATGAGTTAAAGGAGTGTTTATACAATATGAGGTAGCGTCTGCTCGTAAAATACGACATAATGGCATTTTATTGGAACCCGAAGGCAGAGTTTCTTAAATAATAAAAAAGTAGTGTCATTATTGCTACTGTAAAGTAGTAGGTATACAACATAAACAAAGTAGCGGTAAAAAGGTTTTAAAGATACATAAAGCCTATTCTCCATTTTTAGGGTTGTACTGAAGGCTTTACCTATCTTGGGAGATTCGAGTACCTAACTTACTCCTCCATATAATTCGGTTGACATTTATTACATTTTATAGGTTGATATGATACATTTTGTATACACGAAACAACATCTTTAACGGCAAACATGGACATTTCGTTAAAATAACTGACATTCAATATGCATAATAATATTTCTCCTGTAGCATTTTAAGTTGCATGGAATGAAAGAACTTAAAATGGAAAATACATGTAAATTTATTAACAATGAAAAGCTACGAAACGTACGGATTGAACGATCGACGATAGTACAATTTACGAAATGAATATCAGAAGCTCGACGGTTAAATGATTTTGTGGGATTATCGAAAATAAACTACTGTTAATTGAATATTTTAATGCACGGGTAGTTCTAACAATCTTTCAACCGCTCTCTGTTTCCTGGTCGTAGTTTTGATTATTTCCCTGTAAGCTCGGATTACCATTTTCTGTTATTTTTAGAGGTACTGATATTCTATAAAAAATACCGAAAATAGTATTCCGAAATCTGCTTCTGAAACGTTGGCATGATTTTTATACAGATTCGTGTAAATAAATAAAACAGTACCATGACTATGGACTAGTTGAGCCTAAACCGCAACAGGTGAGATTTGTAACACAAGTTCTTCATTAGTCTCATAAAGGAAAGAGTCACGAGTAATATTTTTGAAAATTTAACACTGAACGAGGTGAAGCAAGGGATGGAAATTTTGATGTAATTGGAAATACACGCAAAGTCGTGGAGCAGCAGCTGATTCAAAAAGTGTTTGGATTATAATTTTATTAATCGCATTGTATTATGATTATGACAAATGAGGATAGAATAGGAAAGTATTTGTTCGGATAACAATATCATTACAGTTACATATATGAGACAATACACAAAAAAAAGAAACACAAAGACAGATGTGCAAACGGAATGATCTGCACTCAGCAATGCTGTTGGCTGGGCTAGGCATAAATCTGCCAACGGCGCTGGTTTTCTGTATTCCCAAAAGACATAATTTCGAAAGCGTTATCATTCCGGAATTTCATAATTCCGTACGCTATTTTCAGCAGAACTACGATTATACCATAAACAATGTAATCGAAAATATAATTAAGATAAGTTAAATTAATGCTAGATCTTGAATAAATAAAATTCTTTCAGCGCAAAATGGGCTTATGAATAACGAAATTCGAAAAAAATATGCTTTCGGAATTTCGACTCTTCATTTGTACCAGTTAAATAAAACGCCTTGAGAGTTCTTGGAACCGTACCAAGTTTGTGGTAAGCTAATAGCTTCAGAATTTTCATTATGAACCGAAGTTAGGTAAGGAAAATCGTTTAATTGCTAATTTATCCGTACAAAAGATACCGTGGATAGCAACTTTGTAATATGAATTGTGTTTTAAGATGTTAATATCAATGGCAAAAAGCGGAAACGTAGTAACCGCCAAAGGAAGCCCTTGGCGGTTACGACATTTCCGCTTTTTGCCATCGATATAAAAGCCCGGGAGTTCCTTCGACAGAGGTACTCGTAAATATCAGATAATATACAAATTGCTTTATGTTAAAACTTCCATTGAGTACACAATTTTTCTTATTAAAAGACACGACGTACTTTTTATGGAAAGTAATTCATCTTTCCGTTTAATTACATAACATGTGTTTTTTAGGTCAACAATTCATGTTCTAGCCAAACGATTCAATCCAATTTTCGTAAACTAAAGTACTAATACCAGTACCTCTAGCACATCTGTGACACGCGACTCTTTGTCACGCGACAAATCCTACCTATCTCTTTCCACTCAATATAGTGTGACAGTGACAGGTGATGCTCAGTCGCGCGAGATACAAAGTCACGGCCAGTTATGCTAGACGTACAGGAACGGCTCATCTCGCGATTTCGCCGCGCGGCTTCTAGCACCAAATTTTGCCCCTCTGGAGTGGCTTAGCCAGCGACCAGAAAGAGCACGCGTTATGCAATAGAGAAAGACGGTCAGATCGCCTGTGTTCCGTCAGGTGGTCGGACCCAAACGTAAATTTTGTTAAAGAGAAACTTCTGTACTTAGTATTAGTAATTTAGTACTAATACTTATTCTGTGGTACTAATTACTAATGCATACCTACTGACAATTTGTTTAATGTATGTAACTGATGTGTAGTTTACAACAAACGAATTACAAATATTCTCCAAAAAGAAGAAAGAGTATCATAGCCCTGTGAACATCTATTCAGTATGCTGAAGATCAGGAACATGGAAATCTGTCTCCGTAAAGTTCCCGTTCTTCTAATGATTCTAGTGGTATTAAACCCTGCTTTTGTCAAACAAAATATGGCTACTAGAGTTTTAGTATAGAAAATAAATGTAAAAAGGAAATCTTTAACCCAAAAAAATAATAATTAACTCTCCCGTACAGGCCTTTTCCATCCACCTCTTGCACGCTCCTACATGCCGCTAATTAAAATATTTATAAACCCTAATGAAATACCACACAAAATATAATCTGATGCGCGTATGTTTAAAGATTAAATTTCTGCTGAAATGAGCTTTGAAGCCTAGGGTTTTTTGTAGCCTTAGTATTTCTTAGTGTCAGTTCTTATTATTATTGCAATATAAAACAGGGTATAGGATCGACCTTTTTGATAATACCTTCAATGTCACTGTTTTCAACTTTAAAGATATTTCTATACTCTACTACCCCTGTGGCTTATCATAGTCGTATTAAGTATAATTGTGGTCGCGCTTCTGTATGTTTTCAGTTATTTCATAGACGTTTATTTTTCGAAATAGTCAAATAAAAACTGGTCAAGAGCATGTCGGATCATGCTCAGTGTAGGGTTCCATAGCCGTATCTATAAGGAAATGTGCTACAGATAAAAATAAAGCTAAAAATAAACAACTGACAAAAAGTCTTAAATGCCGTGTAAATCAATGGCACTTAAAACCTTTTGGTTGGAAAGTTTTTCAGCAATAACTTCAAAACGGTTTATTCCTTACTATTCAAAATAATTTTCGTTGAATGTATTTATTAAGAGTTACCTTCCTGATTTTTTTCATATTTTTTGGACTTACGGTTTAAAAGTTAAAGGGGGGGGGACACAATTTATGCAACTTTCGGAGCGATTATTTACGAAAGTATTCACTTAATCAAAAAAAAGTACATAAAAGCCTTATAATGTTTTTAAAAGAACTATCGAATTATGTACCTCACGTTGATAATTGCTGAAAAAAAATTTTTTTAGCATCTGTTACATGTATGGAGTGCCCCCCCTAGATTTCTTTATTTTTATTATTTAACTACCAAACTTAGTAGCGGCATCTACAAGACATCTATATTCCAAATTTCATCAGTATACGTCTTGTACTTTTTGAGTAAAATGCCTGTGACATACGGACGGACGGACGGACGGACGGACGGACGGACGGACGGACATGACGAAACTATAAGGGTTCCTTTTTTAGCCATTTTGGCTACGGAACCCTAAAAACCAGCTTAATCTCGCTTACAACCACCTCAAATCTGTTAAACGGGATTAAAAATGTTAAATTTTTCACAATGGTATGTGCCACTTAGTTATCATCTCTATTAAATGACATTAAAATTAAAAAAAATCGTCATCACTACTTAAGAGACGTTCCTCATCATCAACATATATACATATAGGTATTTACGTCTTACTGCAGGGTACATGCCTATTATCAAATGAAAGACATTTATACTGCTGTACGCCAAGCATAACTGGTCGAGAATTGCTTGTCGCAAGGCCATATGATGACCAATGAGGGCTACCGTTTCTGTGCTCACCAGTTGGTACCACTGTCGAGTAGGTTTCTGAAGTACGAGTATAGCTGTCAGTTTGTTATTACGGGTGTAAAAACGAAGTTTACATTTCAATCGCATTTAAAGCCTTAACACCGTACCATAAAAATATCGAGCATTTAGTTCCGAAAAAAAGGACATAGGTTTCCGAATGAAGAAATTATCTCAAGGTACTGGCATTCGTTGACCCGTTACTTATATTTGCCATAAATAATCCCAAATATTGCAAATTATTGATAACACTATATTGAATTGAAAGGAGGGGGGGGGGGGGGTAGTATTTTATATATTATTAAGAATTATATAAGAAATTCATTAATTTAGCTATTAGAAATGTATGAGACCTTTGTTACCCTATGAAAGGAATTAACGAACTGATGGCTGAAGAACGCAACTTTAACCGTTATAGAGTTAGCATTCAGCGACCAAAGAATTAAGTTATTTAATTTACCAAATTAAAAAAAAAGTCCATAATGATAATGAGCCTTAAAACGAAACGAAGTATATCAGATTGGCGAATAAATCACAAACGTAACCCTTATCCCTTCTCCGTGAAGGTTGCGCGGCGGTAATTTTTGAATTTACGAGCGGCAGTGGCGGGTTAGCGTCGCAGGTCGCTAGATGAGCAATTAACCGCGATGCTACCGTTGCTGTGTGAATACCCTAGCGTTAGCTTTGCCCTTAAAAATCATCCCACTAATATTATAAATGCGAAAGTTTGTGAAGATGTTTGGATGTTTGTTACCTTATAACGGGGTAACAACTGGATGGATCAAGCTGAAATTTGGCATGCAAGTAGACCAAGTCCTGGATTGAAACATAGGATACATTATATCCCGGTAAAAAGTTCCTTTGGGACAATAACGGGAACAACGCGGGCGAAGCCGCGGGAAAATGCTAGTAAGTTATAAAACTAAAATGAGGAAAATATTGTAAACCCGTGGTCCCGCTCGCACTTCTTACGCGGAAGTCAAATCATCATCATTAATTTAAGCAGGGCTCGAAACCGGTATTTTGCGAAAACCCCGAACTAAGCCCGAAATTTTGAATTATTTCATGCTTTTTATGTAGAGCTCAGTAATGTATTTAAGTCATGATTTCGTATTATTAGATTGTTTGGTTAAAAAACGAAATAATACACCAAAGAACGATAAGAACGGAAAGAATACCGGTATTTTTGTATGGAGCAAATACCGGTTTCCGAGCCCTGAATTTAAGAGTTACACTTTTGTCGGTGGAGTAGCTTCCAATCTTGCCTGACGTACGCCAGCTTCTTGACATTCTGATAAGACACGACACTAACTTTTACCTTGACTTGGTCCATGTAGCCAGAGATGGGCATTAATCGATTAATTTTTTAGTCAACTAATCAATCGATTAAGAAAATCAATCGTACAAAATTAGTCGCGATTGATTTAATCGCGATTAAATTAATCGTCGGAGTATGCGACTAACGATTGATCAATCTTAATTTTAATCGACTAATTTCACGATTAAATCTCGATTAAAAATTGGAACACGCACGTTACAAAAAAATAATGTGTTTTGTCATGTGTTATACATTTGAAAAATCATTCAAGTAGGTATACTGTGTGATATAAATATAAACTTGTTCTAGTAACACAAGATGGTTTTACAGTGCAGTACCTTATAGACCTTTATAGTCTAGGATCTCCTACATAAGGTAAGAGTTTATGGCTTAGATGAAGCACAGGTAGATTATTTGAAAGAGAAAGATGTATGAAAGAGTGAGAAAACCTCTTTACTTACCCGTCCTATCTGATGTTAACTAGTTTGTTTCTATTCGCAAATACAGTAATTAGTCACTTCACTTTCATTGAACGTTGTAAATTACTAGATAAAGCATGGAGATGCGCGTACGGAAAAAGCCGCTTTCTGGCCAAGTGTAAACATAAAATGATGTACACAACACGGGAGGTAATAAAGAAAGCCTTCGATCGCATATTTACGTCCCTCGCTTGCAGCTCGGGCCGCAAACATCTGCGATCTCGGCCTTTCTTTGTATTACCACCCTAGTTATGTAATGTACTATTCTTTCGTCCAGACCCAGGCATTGTTAGAGAAATCTGTCAACACTCAACGTAACTCGAAACTTAGACTTGCATAAAAAAAAATTCCTTATATTAATCGAGAGAAAATTAGTCTGATTAATTAATCGATTAAAAATTTCTCTTCTTCTCTGTCGTATCGCTCTTGGCAGAGCGGTCGTGATCACACTGAGGCGTCCACATCGGTGGTAGAGGCGGACACAGCTTTCTGCACGATCTCCCGCCATCTCTCCCTGTTGGCAGACTGTCTGGCACAGTCAGATATGCGGTTTCCTACAGCTGCTTTCACTTGATCAGTCCAGCGCATAAGTGACCTGCCGCGCGATCTGGTTCCCTCCACTTTTCCTTGCACAACCAGCCGCTCTATGGAGTCGTTATCCCGCCTGGAGACATGCCCAAAATACTACAGGATGCGCGATTGTACTACGGCCGACAGACGCTGCCTGATGCCGAGCTCCTGGAGTATGGACACGTTGGTACGGAACTCCGTCCAAGATATCCCGAGCATTTTTCTCCAGCACCACATCTCCAGAGCGTCTATCTTCCCTTTTTCCAACTCGCGCACTGTCCACGTCTCTGCTGCGTAAAGGAAAATGGGGAAAACAAGTGTTCGCACGAGCCTGACTTTGGTGGCTTTGGTTATGTTGCGATTCCTCCACACTTTCTTTAACTTCTCCATCGCAGTTCTGGTTATGGCCATCCATTAAAAATTTAGTCGCTAGTTATTCATCGACGATTGATTTAATCGTGACTAAATTAGTCGAAACTCTTACGATTAAGATTGATCAATCGTCATTTTTAATCGTTACTCGCGATTGAATAGGTTAATCTCAATCGTTAATCGTTAGTCGATTAAATTTTGCCCATCACTGCATGTAGCTGCGTCTAGGTTACTACCTCTACCTCTCTTTCCCTCTATCTTTCCTTCCAGTATGGTTTTAAAGAAGTTGTCGTGTCCATCAAATGCCCTATCATTTTTCCTCGTCTATTTGCAATAATATCCAGGATTGTCCTCTTCTCTCAAAGAAGAAAAAGAAACCTTACTTATTTTTGATACTTCCCAGTTACATTTATTGATAGCAGCAACCAATGAATATTAAGTTTTATGTTATCAAGGTGGAGAAAAAAAAACTTTTTTTTTGGGATAAATGTGGGTACTGCTAAAAGCCAAAAGTAACTTAACCTTTTTAAAATTCGAGTGTTTTACGGTTTGCTTTAACTTTTCATTTTGTTAACGTTAATTTGATATTACCGTTTATGACTTTAAATTTTAGAATGAAATGAGAGATTGGATGTTCGTGTAGGTACTAATAATTTTAATATATTCAACCGGCAACGAAAGGGTTACTATATTAAAATTCCAACAGACGAATAGTTAGCCACAGGCTTGCATTGCAGATTTTGAATACATTTAAATATACCAAATGCGGTTTTCGAAGGATTTTATTCCTTCCATTACTCGACTTCGAAACTCGACCTTAGCGATTCTGTAACAAGGCTCACTTTCCAAAAATATTTTAAATAGAGATAAGCAGTTTTGAAAAGACCTCAATTGTGTTTTCGTTGCCTTATCTCCGAGTTAAAGTTTGTTTCATAATGCAAATTTTTATTACTCATAGTACAGGTCGATTCACAAGAGCTGGCACGAATGGATTGAACGATTGAATGATATTGTTTATGTGTGGATCACAAAATGATTAAATACAGGTTGATTCAATAAGTGATAATCGTATTTTTAGATTATCTCGTCTCATAACTTCGTAACCCAGTCTGTATTGTATATTTTGTGAACAACTAAAAAGCCCTACTACCTACACAATAGCAACCTTGCGTGCATGCTGACGCTGTGAAGTGCGGAAATTGCATCGAAACATCTAAATTTCGTATTAGTTTCACATATTTTCGCCATGATTTCGTAGATTACGGTGTCAGTGTGAAAACAGGATATAAATTAAATAAAAACTCCATGATAGTAAAATATTTGTAGCGGACCGTCAAATTTATCTTTTTGCAATTATCCTTTACCTGCTTTGTCTTACTAATGGGCAGATTATATGTTTTTTTTCTTGAATAATGAAAATGTGTTATGTACTTGTTTACAAAATATTTAGAGCCTCCCGTATAAGAACGTCACTCAATAATGACAGGTGACATTACTTTCGTTCAATTCATTCGTGCCAGCTCTTGTGAATCGACCTGTAAGACATTCTGTAAATTTAGTGCTGGAAAAGAATTTTAATTAATAATCGAGACTTTGTGTTATAATTTATCAAATTTATATTTGAACTGGAGTAATGTACATCAAGTTTAATTTTAAACTTATAATTATTGGAATCACTGTGCCAAGATAATTAATTTTCGCTAGCGACTTGGTGAAATTACTTACCCATTAAGAATATTGAAATTTGTGAAAATGAAAATATGTTAAATCCACTAGTCTGTGATAAAAGTTAATGTTTTAATTTAATGGAGAAGCTTATGCAGTGTACGTGTGTATTTTTTTACATTTTTATATTGTGGTTTCAAAATTTGCCAACCATTTTTAACGACTTACTGGTATCCGATTGACCTGAAATTTACTATACTTATGTAAGTTTAGTGACATTATAAGATTATACCATAGAACCATCTGATGATGGAGCCAGAAGGTGGTCATGGGATCATCTACCTAAATCAAAAAAGGGTCGATTGCAGAAAAAAATTACCTTTCACTATTTTTGTCTGATCATGTTGTGTCTTATACCATTTTACTCAAATCACGAGCACTTTTCATTTATGAACTAACGAAACGAAACTGAGAAATTCAAAATTTGTACGGAAAAGTGGGGACATTTTGCACTCCTTTTTTTATTTCATAAATGAAAAGTGCTCGTGATTCTGAGTAAAATGGTATAGACACCATGATCAGACAAAAAAATTAAAAGGTACATTTTTTCTGCAAGTGACCCAAAAGAGAAATCTATCGTGTTTGAGCTCATTTGATCATTTTGGTACACAGTTTGTAAAAAAAATAATACAGTTGACAATAAAAGCTTGTCACCAAAATGAATCTTATTACAAAACGGTTATTTATCACCGAAACTAGAAACGGCCATACCTAAAGTCACAGAATAAGTAATAGTACTACTTAGAGATGTGCCGTTCCCGGGAATATTCCCCATACAAACGGGGAATATTCCCGAGAATGGCACATCTCTAGTACTACGTAACTAAAGAAGTTTCTCTCTCTCTCTAACAAAACTGACGTGTGGCTCCGACCACCGGCCGGAACGCACTGGATCCGAACGTCTCTCTCTATCGCATAACACATGGTCTAGCTAACTTTTGGACGCCGGCTAAGCCCCTAAGCCCGGCGGCGGAGCAAATTTTGGTACAGTCGAGTTCATTTAAATCTAAACATATAAGAGAACAAAAATATCTAAATATGCTTTTATGCTCCTGACACAAGGGTCGTGTTTATATATTTTTGTTCCTGTAAGTGTGTAGATGTAAATGAACTCGACTGTACTAACAGCTAAATTAAGAACAGTGACAAGTCGTGTAACATTCCCGCGTGGTGACTGTATCTGGGCATTTTTATTTTAAAATGTACGTCCGTCAAATGTTTTTATTTTAAAAAACCGTCTACCCTATCAGATGGTGACGAAATATAAATATATGCAGCTTATAACACTAATCGTCAGTTTTGTGACGACCTGTTAACTGTTAGAGTAAACTGCCAGTATCGGGATCATGTAATTTATATAAGGCTCAGGCTCCAACATTAACTGCTAATTGACACGACATTTTAAATAAAAATACCCACCTACCTATTAAGTACAATCGCACTACATAAGTTGCCGAGCCAGTGGTCTAATTAAAACTTCCTGTAATAATTTGCAACGGAAAACTTATTAAAAGATCGAACTGATTACGGCTCCGAAGTTTACGAACTTTTTATTCCAAACTCATAATGTTTCAGATTCCCTCGACTTCTTTTTAATAATAAGGTTATTAGTAGTAGTATTTGCAGAAAATATCCGGCTACTATTTCTAAGGTTCCGTGCTCAAGGGATGCCAACGCAGCAATAATATCTCCAATAATAATCCAGCAATAATAAATCTAACTACTGGTAGCTTGGGCCCTGCCCGCTGCCGGCAGCACCCTTGGTTAGATTTTTTTAGAATTTTAATGTGGAAATACCATTTTTATTACGGTTACTGATACAACAATAAAATACATAAAAAAATTAAAGCCACAAGATTTGACCCGGGGACTAGGTGCTAACCTCTACACCACCAGGTCACAACAACGTTTTTCCTTTTTATATTTTATAAGCAATTTGTAAAAATCCAACCTAAGGTTTACCTCCTAGTTAATATTTTTATATTTTATCCTTTTGTCAATTAATAAATAGCTATGTACCTATACCTAAGAACAAAAAAAAAGAAAAATATAACTAATATCAATTCCATCTCTCCACAGGAGCTCTCGACGAAGCCATGATGCAAGCACTAGAACACGACCGCATCGACTTCGTGAAACTGCTCCTCGAGAATGGAGTGTCCATGCGGAAGTTCCTCACCATCCCTCGTCTAGAAGAGTTGTACAACACGAAGAGTGGTCCAAGCAACACCCTGCGGTACATCCTGAGGGATGTGCGGCCACATCTGCCGAGGGGATACGTGCACACGCTGCATGACATCGGCCTGGTGATCAACAAGCTCATGGGAGGCGCTTATAGGTCAGTATTGTCATAAAATTATTCTAAAATAGTTTTATAAGCGCTTTCACTGCCCTACTACACGATGCGGAAGTTCCTCACCATCCTTCGACTAGAAGAGCTGTACAACACGAAGAGTGGTCCAAGCAACACCCTGCGGTACATCCTGAGGGATGTGCGGCCACATCTGCCGAGGGGATACGTGCACACGCTGCATGATATCGGCCTGGTGATCAACAAGCTCATGGGAGGCGCTTATAGGTCAGTATTGTCATAAAAATATTCTAAAATAGGTTATAAGCGCATTCACTGCCCTACTACACGATGCGGAAGCTATCCTCGTCAACCCTTGGCTAGAAGTGCTGTACAATACCGAGAGTGGACCCAAGTAACACCCTGCGTTATATCCTGAAGGATGTGTAACCGCATCTGCTGACACACTGCATTATATTAGTATGGTAATTAATAAGCTTATGGGAGGCGCTTATAGGTCAGTATTACCATTAAATTATTCTATAATAGGTTTATAAGCGCTTTCACTGCCCTACTACATAATGCGGAAGCTATCCTCATCAACCCTTGGCTAGAAGAGCTGTACAATACGGAGAGTGGACCCAAGTAACAGTACATCCTGAAGAATGTGTAAACGCATCTGCTGACACACTGCATTATATTAGCCTGGTAATTAATAAGCTTATGGGAGGCGCTTATATGTCAGTATTGTCTTAAAATTTTCTAAAATAGGTTTATAAGCAGTTTCACTGCCCTACTACAGGATGCGGAAGCTCTTCATCATCTCTTGGCTAGAAGAGCTAGTACAACAGCTCTATAAGCTCTACTACTGGATAGGAGACTATAATCTTAGTCGTACTTGTACCTCAGCCTTATACCACACCCTATCGTCGACCGTAGGCTGAATTACGGTAAGGGACACGCAAAACAATGTCCCTTACGCTAATTCAGCCTACGGTCGACGCTATCTACCCTGGCTCTCGATTATCTACAGCCTTGTCTGGTCTACGGGACAGTCATTCAGACATTAAGTTTGAATTTGGACAATTTAAAAAGATGTTTGTCACAAAATTCCAAATTAAAAATAAATAACATACACGTCAACAGTAAGGTTCACAAAATATCCAGACTCTTGACTCTTGAGTCGTGTCATACAGAGAATATCCTGAATAGATGGGCGAATTATTGCCTTGATTTCTGTTAATGTTAGGTCTGACTTACCTGATTACGCGATACCTCATCCCGTCTCACTCGCACAGCTCTAATCGTTGGGTTCAATCACACAATTAATTACCGTGCGCTATCATAATTGAGCAATTACCATGATAAAGGGTTTCATCAAATTAATTACCATATTTAATACATGGGCTTTATGCTTAACAATGCACTGGGCTGGATATAATTGAATATAAGCTATTACTATTAAGCTCTGCCAATTATAATTTTAATCAATTTAAGTTCAGTCCTATAATTTAATCTTATTTGATTAATGGCCTTATCTATTTATACCACTTATGTATTACTGGCATTTATTTGCCCGCGCTATTCCCGTTAATGTCCGAAGGGAATTCTTTACCGGGATATAAAGTATCCTATGTTTCTATCTAGAACTTGGTCTACTTGCATGCCAAATTTCATTTCAATCCATCCAGTTGTTAGCCCGTTATTTAGTACCAATATCCAAACATCCGAAAATCCAAACCTCGAAACATCTAAACATCTAAACATCTTCACAAACTTTCACATTTATAATATTAGTAGGATATGTATTTAGCCTAGATTGTCCCACTGCTGAGCAAAAGCCGGACCTCTTTCAGCCTTCCCTATTTTTTGCTATGTCTGGCCAGTCCTTAATGACTTAAAGACTGGCCACTTAACCTACTTTTTTTTATTAAGAATCATTTATTCCAGGAGAAAAAAAAAACAGAAAGACATGAAAATCATCCGCTACATGCTTCGTCAAACTTACTTAATAACGCATGCAAGCCAAATGTTTATCCGCAACAAGCATCGTCAATCTTAAAAATAGCAATTTAAAAAAAAAAAAAAAAAAAAAACCCCACTATGCAAAAAATAAATAAAAATTAACCTAATAAACCCCCACTCTGCATCAAGCCCGATCCAAAAGTCCCCATTATGCTGGCAGCATTGCCCCGCTGAATGGCAACAGAGACTTGTTGGACCAACCAGGACCCAGAACGAGGATCATTGCCCTTCTCCCGCAGACGCCGACCAATCTCCTTAAAGAGTCCGAGCGCCTCTTCACCCCAGGGGCCAGCCGCAACCTACTTTAGTAAATGTATCCTTGATTGGCCCGTAAAGAATTTTCTGTTGGATGAAGTCTGTTATTTGCATAAAACTAAGCTAATGTTCTGTGTGAATAAAGTGGGTCGATTAGATATACATACCACTAGAAGACATAAATATGATATACATATGTGGATTTTCTTACACAAAAAACGAGGCACAGAGCGATATTCTTGAAAATTTTCATTACTCTGACACAAATATTGGCGAATATTCAGAAGGTACCACCTTTTTAGAATGACATTATTGGTTATTATGTAGTTCCATGGAAAGAGCTATGCTTGGCGTGTCTCTTAGGGATCAAATCCGAAACGAAGTAATTTGAGAGAAAACCAAAGTTACCGACATAGCTCAGCGAATCAGCAACCTGAAGTGGCAGTGGGCTGGGCATAATTATGTCATAGAGCCGACGACCACTGGAGCAAACAAGCTCTAGAGTAGAGATCGCGAATCGGATAGTGTAGGGCGCCCTTTAACACCTAACGACATTCGAAGGGCAATTTGTGGTGACTGGAGGAAGAGAGCTGAAGATCGAGTTCAGTGGCGTGCCATGGGAGAAGCCTATGTTCAGCAGTGGACTGATACAGGCTGATGATGATGATGTAGTTCCAGCTAAGTTCTACAAATTAGCCAAACGTGCTACTCTAATGAGGCGGAATGTCCTGGATATTTGAGGCCAGGGGAACCAAGTCCTTCAAAAATTACCTCAATGAAAGTACTACTAACGCACACACAAGTAGCTCGCGCTCCCGCTCGGCCTCGATCTTGCAGCGAGTTGCCTAAATCCGCATCTGCATAAGCTCTGAATCACTTCAATGCGGATGCGGATTCCGTTATTAATGCGGAAATTCGACAACATTCCTGATTCACACACAAAAAGACCGACTCACATCTGGCGCAGTGCCTTTTCGGCTTTCAATCTCACCCGGGCTTTACAAAAGTGCTTTTCAGCAGTTATGTGCGGCCTTAAGCCCCCCGTCCATTAAAGCCGCACTGTACAGAGCGGCCCGTTTGCGACCTACGCCTAATCAGGCTAATGGACAGACGGCTTTACGTGTACGAATAGTTGTTACCAATATTTGTAATGAGAACTGTAACCAATAGTGTAAATGTCAATTAGTCCTTCTTTTTACATTACCTACTTTTTATATTAATGGATCATACAGATTTTTTAGGGTTTCGTGCCTCAAAAGAATAAAATGGAACCCTTATTGGATCACTTTGTTGTCCATTTGTCTGTCAAGACCCTTTATCTCGGGAACGCGTGGAGGTATCGCGTTGAAATTAAAACCAGAGTCTCATGTCTACAGTCCCTTGAAGCTGTAAAAAAATCAAACTTCTAAGTTAAAGTAAAATAAATTTTGCCGCTAAAATAGTAGATTGTGTCACAAGGGAGCAAAATGATATATTTACGGCGAGGGCGTACATTGAATCCTAAACGAAGCGACGGATTCTACAATTGAATCCCGAGCGTAGCGAGGGATTCTAAAGTAGAATCCGGAGCGTAGTGAGGGATTCAAGTGTTAACGCCCGTGGTGAAAATAATTTTGCTACCTTGTGACACATACTGCTTTTCACACCGACTATGAGGAAAATTTAAATACAAACGCTACCTACCAAAATAACGAAAACGAAATATATAGTTAGTCAAAGAGCATCACACATTTTTAATAAAATGAAATGTGAAATTGTTAAATTTACAGTTCCTTATTATTTTATAAAACGTTTATTACTTTTTACGGACGGGACGAATTTACCACTTCCATATTATATTTATGGCCCTCGCCTGCGGCTCGGACCCCAAACACCTGTGGTCTGGGCCATTCCTTATTATCGACTTTATGTAGAGTCGATATGTAGAGTCAATGTAGAGTCGATATGGAGAGTCGATATGTAGAGTCGATATGTAGAGTTGATATGTAGAGTCGATATGTAGAGCAATAATGTAGAGTCGATAATGTAGAGTCGATATGGAGAGTCGATATGTCGAGTCGATATGTAGAGTGGATATGTAGAGTCGATATGTAGAATCGATATGTAGAGTCGATATGTAGAGTCAATAATGTAGAGTCGATAATGTAGAGTCGATATGGAGAGTCGATATGTTGAGTCGATATGTAGAGTTGATATTTAGAGTCGATATGTAGAGTCAATAATGTAGAGTCGATAATGTAGAGTCGATATGGAGAGTCGATATGTAGAGTCGATATGTAGAGTTGATATGTAGAGTCGATATGTAGAATCGATATGTAGAGTCAATAATGTAGAGTCGATATGTAGAGTTGATATGTAGAGTCAATATGTAGAGTCTATAATGTATGGTATGGCAATGGCATATTCTAAGCAGGTTCAAACTAAAAATACCCTGTAGGTAGTCCTTGAACAGAAAAGTATCACTTTGATCCCTCTTATGAGGGATCAAAATACTTTTTTCTGAATAGGAGGTGTGAAAACATATATTTCGGCACTCTCAAGGAAACTAACAGTTATGGGTACTTTCCGTTGACCTAGAACTGTGAAATTTGGCAAGTAATACGGTCTTTTACAACAAGTATATGGAAAAATCTCAAAACTATACATTTGTGATTAAATTATAAAAAATATAGTCTTTATTTAAAGTCCGACTCACACTTGTCCTGTTTTTTTTAATATTTTTTCCTCCAATATTTTTGTATCAGATAGTTCTTACTGCCATTTCATTTGAATACTGTTGGAACTTTGTCTCATGGATTATTAGACTTGTACATGTCACTTACCTAATTGGCACGGCTAGCTCAACATTGTCATGACATATCTCGGGTGGACGCGTAGCAGCCAATCAGAACGCGAAAATAATACGCGATGCATGTTCCCATTGTTAGTGATAGCTAAAATTGGTTGCTTGCTACTACAGGTTGATTCGGTAGACGTGATCAGTATCTCGGTATCCCACGGATGAACGTCAGTGTTGTTAGAAAGATAAACTTCTGTACATAGTACTATTACTTATTCTGGCAAGTTGTGCTAGGCAGCCTGCTGTGCCTAGAGCACAGTCAAGACATCTGCTCGTAGAACGAGCTACGGCTGCTACGCCGTAGCACTAACTCGTAGCGCGTCACTCCGAGCGAAATAGCAAAGTATAAAGACGAACAAGTAGTCCAACTTCGGCCGTTTAGGAGCGCGCGACACGTATTCACACAGACGCGCGATAGCTCGTCTGTGTGAGTGCGATCCATACTGGAGCATTCTTACGCATTCTTAAAACGTTTCCTGTAGTGCGTTCGTACTCGGCGCGCACACATTCAAGCGCGCGATGTACCTTTTGTAGGAAAAAAAAATAATGCTAATATACTGCGGAAGTGCTGTATTATTACCTCATTCAAATAAGTCATCAAACGGAGTTTAAACCAAATTTTCCTCTATGTTTCCGCGTAGACGCTTAATGAACTCTTGTTTCCACGCTCTGAATACACCATGATTATACAACGCTAAATTGGTTGCTTTAATTAACGTCATTTTGTGTGTAAACTTTCTATCTTTCTGGTTTAAAATTTATGGATTATCCTTTTAATTTTTTGTACAAACTATTTCTCTTACTTATTAAGTTACTCATACAGTCACCACGCTGGGATTTGTGCATCATTTTCAGTTATGTTGTAGACGTCGGGCCTTTCTACGACATATCTGAAAATGCTGCACGAATCTCGCAGAACTTCGCCAATATCACACCCACCGAAGTCACGGCGTTTGAAACGGTCGGAAAAATACCCACAGCTATCTTATCCCCATCAATAATATAGGCTATATAAGCTGTCCGGACATTTTAGCTCTCCTTTTTTCTATAGTTTTTTTAACCTTTTTTACATAGTTTTTTTCTATAGTTCAATTATTTTCAATTTCGAAGAATATTTCTTTATATATCTTGTTTATTTCAAATTAGAATTTTATCCCACTTCCCACTATCCTTCCTACTAATATTATAAATGCGAAAGTTTGTGAAGATGTTTGGATGTTGGGATATTTGGATGTTTAGATGTTTGTTACCTAATAACGGGGTAACAACTAGATGGATCATGCTGAAATTTGGCATGCAAGTAGACCAAGTCCTGGATTGAAACATAGGGTACTTTATATCCCGGTAAAGAGTTCCTTTGGGACAATAACGGGAACAACGCATGCGAGGCCGCGGGAAAATGCTAGTAATCCCACTAATATTATAAAAGCGAAAGTTTGTGAAGATGTTTGGATGTTTGGATATTTGGATGTTTGGATGTTTGTTACCTTATAACGGGGTAACAACTGGATGGATGAAGCTGAAATTTGGCATGCAAGTAGACCAAGTCCTGGATTGAAACATAGGATATATTATATCCCGGTAAAGAGTTCCTTTGGGACAATAACGGGAACAACGCGGGCGAAGCCGCGGGAAAATGCTAGTATTATATATGAAAAAGTTTGTGAAGATGTTTGGATGTTTAGATGTTTGGATGTTTGTTACCTAATAACAGGGTAACAACTGGATGGATCAAGCTGAAATTTAGCATGTAAGTAGATCAAGTCTTTGATTGAAACATTTGAAGCAAAGGATACTTCATATCCCAGTAAACAGTGCCTTTGGGACAATAATGGGAACAACGCGGGCGAAGCCGCGGGAAAATGCTAGCAATTAATAAATGCTACAGAACAATACTTAATTTAACTTTCAAAATATCTCGACTAACAAATGAATGAGATATTTTATCGAGGTTCCGAAATTTGCATATAATTTTAAGGCAGGTTTACTGAAACCTAATTTATGCGTTATTTAAATGAGGTGGTGTGAATATACTGCCACCAAGAGAATCATGTTTGAATAGAATTAATGCCTTTAGCTATGCTGTAAAAATATTTATTTATTTATGTTGAATAAAATAACTGTTTAAAAATACTGCCAATCATATTCAAAATGTAATCAAATTCATATTTCATATAGCTGTATATTTTTTCTTTAGATACGCTCAATGTATTCTTTGTAGAAAGATGATCCCATACTCAATTTTTTTTTTGTCTAAAGGTGCTACTACACTCGCCGCAAGTTCCGCCCGATCTACGCAAAGGTGATGAACAAGAGCGTCAACGTTCACCGCAACAGCGCGTCGTTCACCCGCCACACCGCCGGCGGCCTTTCACTCATCACGGGCTTCATGCCCGTCACCACAGAGATGGCACTGTTCGACTACCCCTTCAACGAGCTACTGGTAAAACCCACCTTCTACATATATACTAGTATTCTACTCAAAGATGAACAAGGTTGTCAAAATTCTCATAACTTCAGCGGCCCATCGTTTATCACTGCCTTCACCAAGCTACTGGTAACCCGCGTTTACTCATTTTTTACTCAAAGCTGAATAACCGTGTTGATATTCACCCGCCACACCGCCGGCGGCCTCTCGCTCATCAGTTTACTATCGGTTTCGTGCCCATCGCCACAGAGATGGCACTCTTCGACTACCCCTTCAACGTACTACTAGTAATACTTGCTTAATTTCTCAGTTTCTACTCAAAGATGAACAACCATGTCGATATTCACCATTCACACTGTCAGAGCCCACTCGCATATCAGCGGTTTCATGCCCGTCACCACAAAGATGGCAATGCCGTCTATTCCTTCAACGATTTATTGGTAACTCAATTTCAAATCTAAAGATGATTAACTGTATCATCAATAATATAAGGTAATACTTTCTTTACTAGTGGTCTACTCAAAGATGAATCACCGTATATTCACCCTTTACACTGTTGGAGACCTTTCGATCATCACTGGCTTTGTTGCCCGTCATCACAGAGACGGTGCTGTGTGACTATCCCTTTAAAGAGTAACTGGTAGGTAATCCACGTCTACTCATGTTCTACTCAAAGGTGATGAGTGAACACGTTCAATAGTTCTACTCAACGCTGCTTTCTTGAAAGTCATTTATTCTGTAAGTATTTGTTTTAAAGTTACATTTCTCGTAATAACGGGTTCGACGTCAAAATGCATTTTCAAAATACTGTTTCATTTTATATCACGTTCAACGCGCGTATTGAACGAAAATTAACATTTAAAGGACCTATAAATTACATCGACAGCTGGTGAGTAAATAAAACGGCAACATTACAAAATAAACGGTAAAAATGCAACACTTTGCAACCATCGCTCGCTTTTTAAAGAGGTTTCTTCATGTCATAATGTCGAGTGCGCGTTTAACCAGAATTGGATTGCAAGCTTTTGTTTTGGTTCATATGTTTTCAAATGGTAATTAAGTATTTACTCAATCCTGGCGTGACTAAGGGGGTGTTAACATAACGCTGTTCAAATAAAGGACGTTCGCGGTACAAAAATAAATATTACCCTCACGCTCGATAACGCACGGTCGTTTTCAGTCGTATTTCGGCTGAAGTTAACCTTATTATACGATTGACCAAAAAAGAAGTTCATGTTTTTCAGGGCATTGTATGTTTGCCCTAGTTTTTGGCTGAAGGAAGGTCATAGAAAGACACAAATTTTAAATTGTCGCTTCTATGAAACATTGGTATTGGTAAGGGCAAATATTTGTGTGATGAGCACGAATATTTGTTCCTGAGTCATGGATGTTTTCTATCTATTTAACTATGTATGTATCTATATAATAAGTCTGTATATTGTCGTCTAGTACCCATAGTACAAGCATTGCTTAGTTTGGAACTAGCTGGATTTGTGTACTTAAGATTGTCCTCCGATATTTATTTATTTATTTGCATAGTATGATGGCCGTTTTAGAACCAAAAATGGTGCCAGGATGTTTGTTCGTATTCAGTACACAAGCGAATACTTAATTTACCGATTTCGATAAGTGTCTAGTATTGCGAGAATACATATAATAAAATGACATCCCGAGTGTCTAAGAGTTTTTAATTCATAATTGCCTGTATTTTTCTTATTTCTGTATTTTCAACTAGCCATGTTTCAAAGTGTTTCAATTACTATCTCTTCGTACTATATAATGTAAAAAACCGGATGCGAGTCGGTCACGCCCACTGAGGGTGCCGAACAAATTTGAAGGTACATATTATATTTAAGTACCTACCCTGAAAGATTATACGGATTCCTTCGGAAACCTAAGCTTTGACTTCTTTATTTAATTTCGCCATCCATTCATGATTAATTGATTATTTTTATTCCCATATCTGAGGTTTCACCCCGGGCTTATTCATGTTTCATGTGTCCAAAGGTTTTTTTGTCAAAATGGATACGGGTGTGAATTAGGGTTGTACCACGAAGGGTACGGTACAAAAACCCTGTCATTTATCTGTGTTAACAGACCCGTAAATCCCTGATCTGGGTACCTTTCGGGTCTTAAGCCCTTGCCTTATCGAGCTTAATTTGACATGGCTGTGAATGTATATGGAGATCTTATTGCCACGGACTTTATTCAAATAAAAAAGTGAATATCACTACATAGTATAAAACAAAGTCGCTTTCTCTGTCCTTATGTGCCTATGTATGCTTAAATCTTTAAAACTACGCAACGGATTTTGATGCGGTTTTTTTTTAATAGATAGAGTCATTGAAGAGGAAGGTTTATATGTATAATACATGCATAATATAATAGAGGAACACCGTGCGAAGCCGGGGCGGGTCGCTAGTGTGAATTATAACGTAACGGGTGAGTTCAACTGGCACAACAATATAAGGTGCTTTATCTCGGGTTGAAATTAAAACTATATACCTACTCAAGTCTGTGGTCCCTTGAAGTCTGTGGTCCCTGTGAAAAAAATTAAACTTCTAAATTAACTTAAAAAAATAATAGCCGTTTATCCCGAATAAAAACGTATATTTCGACACTGTCAAGGAAACCAAAATTTATAGGGTACTTTCCATTGACTTAGATTTAGAACTATATGGCAAGTAATACCGTCTTATGCTACAAGTATAGGGAAAAATCTGAAAACTCTACATTTGTACTTAAATCGTAAAAATATATAGTTTTTATTTAAAGACTCGCACTTGTCCGGTTTTTATTTTTCTCAGAATACTTATTTTTTTTTCTTGCTGAAAAGAATCATATTTGTTCTTTAGAACTCACACGAAACATTTTATAGCAAATTTTCGTATGAAAAATTTTGTTTCCTGTGCATCACGTCCATAGAAATAATAGTACATTACACAACTAGGGTGGTAATACAAAGAAAGTCCGAGATTCCAGAAGTTTACGGCCCGAGCTGCAAACGAGGAGGAAGATTCTGAATAAGAAATTCCCAAAAAGTGATTAGCAATTTTAGACAACCGTAACAAATTTTAGGAGTGACTGTTATTTCAAATTTTGCCATACAGGGTGATTTATGGGTCGTGGATCGTGGAGCAAGAGAATAAGGTATAATACAATATTCAGATGAACCTAATGATGTTAATGAACATTTATTTTAGATTACATTTAAAAATGATGTTAATTATTAATTTCGTATCACCAATATTTGTAATTACTTTTCAAATTATAAGTAGATAAAACATTTTTGCATAAAATTTTGTCACCCTACTCAATGTGATGTCTTGTCGCTTCCCATACCGCGTATGTCAAAAGTCATTTATAAGGTGACCATGATTTACTTAGTTTAAGATTAATTTTACTTGAAAACTTATATGTTTTTATTAATTCTGTTTTTATCAAATGCTGCCATAAGATAATTATACACTACTAAAGAAAAGGCACTGGTTCATTTAGCAAACAAAAGTGTACTGACATAAATAATAAGTCAAAAACATAAAGAAAAAGGTATAAAAACATAGATAGTAAAAAAACACCTATAAAAAGGCTGTGCAATCTTGCACAATAATATTGACAAGTTATGGAGTCAGAAAAACTGGTCCGGGATCACGACCCAGACATCAGCCTGTATAAACGCGTTTGAAACCGGGACTATACCAATTTGCTGAAACGTCGGAAACAAAAGGAGTTGATATTTATCGCTCTAGTCGTGTTTCGTAACAGTTTAATGAAGTTATACCACTAGTTTTCTTATCCAGGCGAAATCTAATTGCTCCATCTAACCTGATAAATTTAATATATATAGATTTTGTAGTATAAGTTAAGTGTTCGCGCCTTTCTTGTGGACACCACAAAATTAAGGGATTTAGTCCAGTATTTTTGCTAAATTTAATGCATAAAACTTTCCTTTGTGTTACTGCTATACCAAGTAGGTTTATAGAAAAATAGTAACATAATAGGAAAAAGTATTGGGTAATATTTTTGTCCCATTGGGATTGTAAAAGCCCGTAATTCTAAGTAGAAAAAAAAAAAAAAACAAAAAATTAACAGAAATTTGCAGCAAAAAAATGGGAGTTTTTTTACAAACGCTCATTGAGCCTATACTGACCCATTGCTAGGCAAAGACCTACGCCAGTTTTTAGGGTTCCGTGCCAAAATGGTAAAAACGGAACTCTCTTTGTCTGTCCGTCTGTCCGTCTATCACAGCCAAATATCTCAGGAACTATTGTTGCTATTGATTTGAAATTTGGAATAGTGTTAAAAATCGCTAACCCGAGCCAATTGGATATAAAAAAAACTTGTACCTTTTTTTATTTTTTTGTTAACGTGGCCGAAATGGGACGTTGAAAATTAAAAGTTGTGCTATTGTATCAAGTGGGATATCAGATGAAAGGGCTTAATTTGTAGATTCCAAAACCATTTTCATTTGTTTTCTTAATAGTGTACTTTTTGATTTAGGATGAAAAAATTGTAAAAGAAAATACCATTCCCCCTATTATCTTCGAAGTTACTGAACAGAAAAATCTGTAATAAATACCAATTATTAATGCTATCCTAAATATTACAGGGGAAATATAACGGTTTTCCTAACTTGCACCGTTTTTTAGTAATGTACAAAAATCGTAACACATACTTATTTGCCTATTAAACTAGCGCCTTACAGTTCTTTTCGAACTATTCCCGTATTCAGGCTTCCACCGTGGTGGTCTTTGCCCATAACTCATTCGGCATGCAGCAGATGTGACCAACTCAGTCCCACTTCAAATTGGCCGCTGGAAGTAAATATGTATTTTTATTCTCAGATGTGGGCAGTTCTCACGAAGCGGCACCAGATGGCCCTGCTCATGTGGACCCATGGGGAAGAAGCACTGGCCAAGAGCCTCGTGGCCTGCAAGCTCTACAAGGCCATGGCCCACGAAGCCGCGGAGGATGACATGGAGACTGAGGTGTATGAGGAACTAAGGCATTACGGGAAGGAGTTCGAGACCAAAGGTATACTTTACATCAATACTTTATTGGATTTCGTATGTCTTAAATTTGGTAAAATACCTCGTGCCAGTCAGAAACCACGCGTGAAGACCCTGACAGTTTAGCGGAAACCTGCTGTGTTACCTTTTGTCAAAGGAGTTACAGACAAGATCGGCCACATTTTGAAGCGCGCTTCTATCAAGAGATATTTTAAGCCGCTGAAGAAGATGTCACAATACCTCAGACCCGTGAAGTGTAACATCCCTTTGCAAAGTGCAGGTGTATACAAGGTTGATTGTCAGTGAGGTCTTTCATACATTGGCCAGACAAAACGGAGTGTTGCCACTGTCAAACACCGTCGCTGTAAAAGGACTGCAGTCTGCTAGCATGTCATCGACAAACCTAGCCACTCGATTAGTGATGATGCTTCGGTCCTCGCTAAGGAGAAGCGCTATTTTCCAAGGATGCTTCGCGAGGCTGTTGAAATCAAGAAGTATCCTAATTTCAATAGAGAAGATGGTTTGTCTCTACCACCTGCCTGGCATCCCGTATCGTACATCTCATTAAGGGACGAGCGAGACACAGCACTGGAAAACCTTAACAGTGAACGGTGTTTGTTCTTCTAAAAATAGCATACTTAGAGTCTTTGTTTAAAATATGTTCTTTATTGCATAAGGCGAGGCTGATAAGTTTTCTTGACGTCTTCTTATCCATTATGCCTTTTGGATTATTATGCCCTTTGGCATTATGCCGCTAGTTTCTCAGTTTAGGTTATTAAGCCCTTCTGGCATGTGTGTAAACGTCTTTACACATTAGGCCCATCTTTCGTCGGACTTTAAACGTGTCATGTAGTATACGCGATTTAATCCGTTTAAGTTGTTTTGTTACTATAACTTTAATAGTGTTTTAAGTGACGATCTCTTTTCATTAGTCATCTCTGTGAATCGGTAAATGATAACATTTACTAATGGAATATTATTAGCCCTTATCGTTATTTATGCAACATTATTTTAAACTGGATGCTCAAGTAACCAACTCTATCAATGGCCAATGATTATTTGTGCAACATTAGGTAAGGCTGACTGATCAAGGCGGTTATTTACTAGGCAGCAACTTAGTTTTATAACATCCAATTGCTATTCACAGTCGACGAAGCTATTAAATAAGTTAAACGAATTATAAAGACATTACTCCCTTAAGAAACTTATAACAAGAAACAAATTGTAAAAGGCTCAATTTCAAATTGAAATCTCGAGGCGAATTCTTAAAAAAACTAACCTTTAGAACGACAACCCTTAATTAAAGGGCGGGTACAAATCTACCCCTTCACGATGACAAAGGAATGAAATGGGTACCTAAGAAACTTTTTGTGTACAATTCGGGTGTCAGCCATCTCCAAACTTTTAATTAAACAAAAAATCCATTAAAAGTTCGCTTGCATAAAAATGAACTTCAAAATGAGTTTCGTTCTTAGGTTATAATTATAACAACAAGGAAAAGATTTATCGTTTTAAAATGTACCTGTATAAATTAGGAATTTTTTATTTGTTTGTATTTTAACACGTATAACTAGATAACTATCCTTTAAACTTAATGTGTAGCTATGATAACGCAAAAAATAAAGGTAGTGCTGATTTTTTTAGGTTTCGGTTATGATTGATGAACTGTATTACTTTTAATGATTACCAATAACGTGTCGTTTCCTTTTTGACGTCCGACCAAAAACAAAAGTGCAATGTCATAAATTTCCTTTTTGTCTGTCTGTCAGTCTGTGGGTCTCTGTTTGGCATCAAAGCGCTCAACCTCATGGACCGATTTGAACGCTGTTTTAATTAAATACCTAATTTCCTTGCGGCGGTTCTCAGCTTCGTCTTGATGATATCAGTTTAGCCAAGATGTCTTTTTTTAAGTTCGTATTTCAGCTTGTTTTAATCTAAGCCATTACTTTACAGCGTTAGAGTTGTTGGACTACTGCTACCGACAGGATGACGATCAGGCTCAGCAGCTGCTGACGTGTGAGCTCCAGAACTGGTCAGGACAGACCTGCTTGAGTCTTGCTGTTGCCGCCAACCACCGCGCTTTGCTGGCCCATCCTTGCTCACAAATCATCCTAGCAGACCTCTGGATGGGCGGTCTAAGGACCAGAAAGAACACCAGCCTTAAGGTACCCTATATTTCCGGGTATTTGTAATTTTCATATCTTGTTAACGCACAGACTCCCATTGGCACGCGTAGATTCAGTGTTTAGAGGTTAATCTCTTAATACCCAAACGTAATGAGGAATTACGAGGTGTCATGTCTGTGTGTCAATGAGCTTTATAATAATTTTCGATATCTGCATGCGATGCATTAATCTGACGTCGATTATACATAATTAAGAATCTGTACCATTGCCTTGTAGACTTATTTTTTACTATTAAAAATATACCTATATGATGAGAGGTTTTTATGGGATAAATAAATGATAAAGCACCACGTTCTGACAAGTATGTATGTGTGAGAGTTACGGATGATTTATCATTTATTTTATCGCTCGACAAAACCTAGCATCATAAGCCTGCTGATTTTTAGACCCAGTGTACTACGGTAAACTAAGACAATCTTAAACGTTTCACTTAGTTTGTTTAAAAATAGCACACAATTAGGTACAAGCATTTGAAAAGATTGAGTCATGTCAACACCATATCTTTATCATGAAATATGAAATGGCTGTATTTTTTCGACTACATACAGCATACTTTGAGTAGCAACACTGGTCAAACAATTGTAATTCAAGCATTTCTTACATGAGCCTTGCCATCCGCGGCCCGTTACAGTACATTGAATATGCGTGGAGCTTTTAAAATCAGCCAGGGTAACAATCTAGCTTATGGATTTGAAAAAGACAAAAGTTGAGAGCACTAAAGTGTGTAAATTTACTCAAACTCAGCCCTCAGAACTTTATCCTAGTAAAAAACTACTTAATTAAAAAAGGCTGCTGAATATAATCGACGTCCGACACCATTTTAACTTAGTTTAACGTAGCATGAAGCTTAAAAGTAAAGTGAATCGCTAGTCGAACGTGTTTCGTTTGCCACATCTGGCTTTGTCGTGGTCTAAGGTAATTCTGAGCCTGCTGTGCCCCCTGTACATCCTCCAACTGGAGTTCAAGTCCAAGGAGGAGCTGCAGCTGATGCCGCAGACTGAGGAAGAGCATCTTGAAAACGAGAGCATGGAGGACGATAGAAGCACAAAGGATCCCAACGATGCTGAGGTACTTTACATTCTGTTGCTTCATCATGCTTCGAGCTCATTCATACTGGCGTACTTGGCTTAAAGCGGGGGTTTGTGGGAGGCGCGAGTGAGGTATATCAAAACTCGACTTGTCACTTCTTCGCACAACCCTCGGCTCCTAATAAGTACGCCTATAATCGTGTATATACAAGTTGGGTTAATAATTTATTACGGTTAACAAGATGCTGTGTTTGCGAAGATTTCTATCGAAGTTCTATGTATACAATGGTGTTCTTTAATAAATCATTTCAATGATTCTAAGGGTTATGTTGTGGATTGAACTAACGTTCGAAGTTTTCTTTTTATTCATGGTACAATACAACCAGGTATGTTCTTCTTCATTACGTCATGGCGACATTAAAAATAAATAAATAAATATTACGGGACAATCTTACACAAGTCGATCTAGCGCCAAACCAAGCAATGCTTGTATGTATGTAATCACTTTATAGCATATAAAATCATTTAAAAACAATACAAAAATCAGTGGTTATGTACAAAGACGAACCTATCCCTGTAAGGGATCTCTTCCGGCTAACCCTTGAGCAAAAGAGAAACTTGAAGAGAACTTGTGTTCATCACACAAATATTTGCCCTTACCAGGATTTGAACCCGGGACCTCTAGTTTCGTAGGCGGTGTCACTCCCACCCCACTAGACTAAACGTGTCGTGTATTTGTTCTTGAGTTGGATATTTTATATCTTCTGAAGTATGTATTTATCTATGTAAGTATGTATATCGTCGTCTAGTACAAGCATTGCTTAGTTTGGGACAAGATCGATTTGTGTAGGATGTCCCGGGATATTTATTGATTAAGTTCACTCTCAGGAAGAACCTACCTTGTCTTATTGCACTATGATTCCATCCATAATACAGTTCATTTCATTACTCTGTATTATACACTTGAAAATATGAGAGTACATTTCCAATTACTCAGTTCATGATATTACTGATTATATTTTATTTATTTATAACTTAGAGAGACATTTAATCATAAACAATTAAGTATGTAAATATAAAAGTTTACATTTAGAACACATGAAAGAACATATGCTTTGAGGTAAACACAGCATGTGAATATCATGATACTAAAATTTTCAACAAAATTGTAAATACACGTTCTAATCATTTTGGTGGTGGGTTCTATTGCTCATGCCAAAGGGATATTGTCTATGGGGCAAAATGGTATAAGCTCTAGTTATAGGTCTACATTAGACTGAGACATCGTGGTATAATACCCGATACGGGTTATATTACAGGTGACTATGACCATACAATACACTTTTAATAAATTTCAAATAAAGTCTGTCTAGTAAGTAGACAGTTTAACATGGTCCGAGTACATTAGGGTGATTCTTATTTTGTCGATTGTTTAATTTCTTGCGGCTCACCCTTTCAGTTTGTTGTTTTTTTAGATTTTTTATTCAAATTTTAAAGCTCGCTACTCCTTAAGGACAGTTTCGAAAACAACAGTAAATAATATTTTTTTAAAGATTATTATAAAGAAGATACAATTTGCGGTATTTATAAAAAAACCGAAATGAAAAAAAAATGGAAAAAAAGCAGTTGTTATATACAAACAAAAAATTAAAATATGTACAAATTGTTACATTTAGCTAATAAAACAATGCTACTGTTTACAATTAAGGAGAATAGTACATTGTGCATTGTACACCGAGGGTAGTAACAAGGGGATTACTAACGAGAGTCTATTAGGATTTTAATGACTCGAGTTTGTAATCCCCTTACTACCTGTGATACACACAATACTTTTCATCACATTTGCGAGGAAAAAAAATAAGACAAAAATCAAACTATTTACTCTCACCTTTTTCAATAGGTACCTATAGTCTTCCACAGATAATGCTAAGAACTGCGTTTAGTTTTCAAACTTGACAGGCAATACTGCCAGATTGTACCGATTTTCAAAATAAATTTTTAAACGAAATTAATTTAATTGCATTTAAATAATTGCAAAAATTACTGAAATAATAGTAAAATATACCATATAAGTTTTATATACAGTAAAATTGGTTTTGTGGCCAAGTTTTGAAGATAGGAAAAAAACCTTGGCTGATTTGAAACCTCCTTAGTCTGAAATGACGTACGGGTAGGTTCTATATTTTAAAACTAAACTCATAACTCCCTCGGAAGTTATAGATTTTCATACAGTTTTTCCTCCCGTGGGAGGTACAGATTTTTATAACCCACGGGGAGTAAATCTGCTCGAGCTCGTCTCTATGCCCGCGTGTTATAATTATAACACCCTTTACGAGCAAGTGTGATGAAAAATATAAGAGCAGAATTATAACTTTGTTTTGGTCAGGATTTCACTAACCGGTAGCGACCTCTAAAGCTTGAATAAAAAATCTTAAAAAAAAAAACACAATAAAAGGGTGAGCCGCAACAAATAAAAAAAATACAAGATAAGAACTACCCATTAAACATAGTTTTAGTCTTAGTTCCAATCCCGGGATATTTTGTATCAAAATTCAAGTAATCCCGGGGTTTAGAAACCCCAATTACAACCTTGTTAGTCCGGCTGCCGTACGCAATGTCTCAGTCAAGTGTGACATATCATGGGGTCTACGCCATTTTCCTACACAGTTATAGTGGAAGATTTTATCGATACTTGCAATAGGTCGGCATCGTGAAACGGCGTACACTTTCTATCAAGAAGATTATCCCACCGGGGCAGCAGAGCAAATCCAAGCAGGTAGACCTGTCGGCTGCTCTGTCACTTCTACTTTTACCCCAATCAACTAGGTAGTAGACTTCAACAATAATTCCCCCGTCCCAGTGGCGTGCACTCCATAAAAACAAAAAGAAACTGCTTACTCTCTAATTTCTTCCATACTAAGGGCAGGAGAGAGAGATGTTGAATATTAATAGGGTAGAAATTAGAGGGTAGGCAGTGTCTATGGAGTTCACGCCACTGCTCCGTCCGTGAATATTTCTGGCATGAGTCTTATTCGAAACCCTTGGAGTAAACATTTTTATTCGTTAAGCAAGTTATGGTGAAACAAAACACAGCAAGAAACTCACCATTTGTCTCTTTTTTAAGATTATTTGCAACAATCTTAACATGTTGCAGTAAGATTATTTCTCGTGACATCCCTGATAAATTCGCCTCCGAGTCGATGTCGTTGTTTGAAATGTATCAAAAGATTGGTAAAACCTAAAAGTTAAAATGTCAATTGTTGTCTATTTTTATTTGGCGTTCCTAATCTTCATGCTCCATAATATCACGGTCCCAATTATCGGGGCCACCGAAATTTATCATGTCTTCAAAGACATTCGATAAAACATTCGTGAGCTATAAGCAATATACAGTCTCGCTTTGACAATTCGAACTAAATGGCATTTATAATTGGCCCCTTGCGGTCGGGGGAATTATTATCATCTTACAATCCTCGTTGACTGGGATATTTGGGCATGTTACTGTACGTACACAATGTTGCAATAGAGATAGCTATATATAAAGCAATGTCAGCAAAGCGAGCCTTAATTATGGGTCAAACAAATTGCCTTCATTGCCGAAACACGTTGGGAATATTTGACACAATAAATTCAAATTAACTCTCGTGGTTAATGGTAGGGCATTGCGTGATGAGCAGAGCGTTTTGCGTAAAGGAGCATGCGGCGTTTAAATAAAAAAATACAAACTGTTAATAACTTGGTTATATGAAGTAAAGTTGTGGTTTATATTGATTTAAGTCGTGGTTATTTGCTAATAACGATACATAGGTTTTATTCAAATATTAACCAAATGAGAAAGATAAGCAACAATATAAGAGCCGTATAAATTGGTACATATGTCGGAACTTTGCAAGAAACGAGCGAAATAAAGATGAAAACTCAATAATTACAGCATATTTGTTATGATCTGTCAAATATATGCGGAAATGCAACAAATCGTAACTTTTTGTAGCAAAGCACAGCACAGCGCAATCATTGCCCTGGAACCAGGTGTTATAAAAGAAGGCTATTTTTTTGGCAAATTTGACTGGTTCGATTGTCGATTAAGGCAGACAAATTTTCAAAAATCCATGAATGTAGCATTTGTTCTTATCATAAATAAAAGCGAATTTCTATTACATAGAAGTGGTTACTTATTATTTAAGTTGTTATATGTATATTGCGTTCGATCTTTTACCACGTATAAATGCGAGTGTCAAACGCTTGCGCCCTTGCCAAAACGCTTCTCTCAGACCGCATCCTAAGGCTTTGCTGGGGAGCTACTCATTGTTTCGGAGTAATTCATATTTTATTTACACTTGTGTTCGTACAGACGTGCCCGAGCTGAGGCCGGAGAGCGCCTGTGACGTGTCTTGCTCCTTTATAGGTCACGTTATACGTTTACGGTTCACCTCTGTATTGTCGTAGTTTGAAAACCTACAGTTGGTTAATCCTCATACAGTGGAGTAAACCAGGGCTCGGCTCCGGTATTTTGCAAACACCCCGAAGCAGCCCAATATTTTGAATTACTTTATCTAGGGCTCCATCATGTATTTAAGTAATTCGTATCTTTAGATTGTCCGATGAAAAAATTAAATAATAAACCAAAGAACGGAAAAGATACCGGTATTGTTGTATGGTGAAAATATCGGTATCCGAACCCTGGAGTAAACAACTATGATACTAACTGTGTTGTTACGCCTGCTCTTAAAGTATGTCCAGAAATAAGCTCGGTGATGTACCGTAAAATAGGCTTAGGTGCTTTGATTCACGGGGTAATTTGATCATTAATTTTTAAATTATAAATTTTTTGAATAGTACATTACTTACCTAGGTGGTAAAACAAAAAATGTCTCAGATCGCAGGTATATGACGCCCGAGTCCAAGCAAGGGCGATAAATATGCAATCTGAGGCTTTCTTTATTACCTCCCGTGGTACGAGTAAGTACAAAATGTTACTTCTTTCCCAGACCAGGAAGTGGGATTTTTCGCACGCGTAGCGTGCGGTTTTTGCCATTTTATGGCCAGGTGTGACGTAAAAATACATTTTGAACGCGTTCAAGAATAAACGTATTTGAGTTTAAAAAACGTTGATCTCTGTTACTCAGAAGATCCTAGTTTACAGTATGCTATTCGAACTATTTCTTCGCAAAGATCGCTTTGTCTGAACTTCTCCGTTGCCTACTGTACCTTTGTTTCTTAGACTGCGGTATTGTCAAGATACTTTTGAAATATTTGTCCCCTGAGGTGTATTATTCTTGAACGTGATAGCATTCGTCGCTTTGATACAGTTTCATGGCAGCAGCTTAAAGCCCTGACGAAAATGCCGAAACTGCTAGCTGAATTTAAATAAAAGTTTAATTGAAATATATTTGACATGAATTGAAATTTATAGCTTGTTCAAATAGCCATGTTACGTGATCTATTAGCAATATTAGGTTATGTTTCGTAGAAATTTTAATATTATATTCAGTAAACACAATTCGTAAACTCAAAATGTACGTAATTTGTCTAAAATAGCCGTTTATTCGTAAATAAAGTAAAGCCTGGTACAATTGCATTGTGAATCGTTTTCAAAAAAAGATGTTCGTAACTAGACCTTAATTAAACAAAAAGTTAATCTTGTTCCTTTGTTTAACGAACGTTACCATACAATTTATATAGTTAACTTTCGTTACACAAAGGAAATAGTTAACACTTGGTTTAATAAAGCCCTAACTACGGACATCTTTTTTGAAAACGACTCTTGTAAGGGTTGTGTTGAATTTAGTAAACACAACCACCAACGTTCAAAATTGGATATATTTTATATCTACAAAGGGATCAAAAACTGCTCAAAGTGAAAGTTTTTTATTCTTTACTTACAATGCATATATCTATGTGAGGGTGAGGTCTACTATCGGTTTGTAAAAATAAACCTATGTTCCAAGAACTGGCGTAAGAAACTCAGCGAAGTATAATTTTCTCAATACAGTCCTTATTACAATTGGTATACCTTACCCAGTTTGAAGTGACCTCATCCACTTACCTGTACTTACAATAGCATTGTATCTATACAATGCTATTATCTACTTTTGTTCTCGAATCGCCAACCAAATACTTACAAAAAAAAAGGTTAGAAGTACACTGTATGTATATCAAATTTTCAACCTTATTTCTTGTCGGGTTTCAAATGGAAATGAAATGCAACAAATGTTATGATCGCCATTATTCTGTTAGTGTATTTTGTAGTCTATTGTCCAAAAAAAAAAGTAGAAAAACTATATTAACCTTCCAAGGCGTTTATTATCTTCTTTTACTACAAGCTCATTGTTATAATTTGTGGTTAACCACTCAATGGTATTGTAGTCTCAAGTAGAAGAGCTTACTTCAAACTGGGTAAGGTATAGGTATCTATTTCCAAAATCACACCTTAGTAACCTAGTATATAGCCTCTATTATTAATAAAAAAAATGTGTCAATACATGTAAATTTCTTACCTGTATTAGCTTATGGATATATCTGATATTAATAGACAATTCAACATCTGAAATTGAATTCGCGACTTACTCGTAAATCTATATTACGGCATTCCGACTGGTGTTAGTAATGCCTCGCGCGTTCCTGCACGCTGCATTCCCTTAATTGCAACTCCGATATCAATTAGCCTGGCATTTGACACGTTCGGCGGCGGTACCCAAATTATGGAATGTATTAGATTGACAGTAAAATTTCGCCTTACATTAGGTACCTATGATCATATAGACCGACAGCGGCAAGCGCTGTACTGCATGTGTGTGTTGACTTGTGGAAGAGAGAACAATAGAGAGATCTCTCTCCAGGCGGGTGTTGTGCCTGGGGACCGAAGTCCGAAGGAAGATGGTTGGAAGTGTTATATATTGGAATTGGGTTTAGAAACTTCGATAGCGGGTTGTAGAACTGTATGGAGATGACAGTCTTTGTATGGGCGTTGACGTAAGCGCCATCTGTCGTGGAATTGCTGTCAACTGTCTTCTTCTTCCAACGAGTGTCCATAGATGGCAGTGTCGCCACATCAGCCCTCCTTTGAGACCGGAGGTCGATGGTGTGCTGCGCAGTCTGTGCGTCATGTCGTCGCTTGCAAGTGCCAGTGGTGTTGCTCGTGCCGCGTTGGCGAACGTAGGCGACGGTCGATACCAGGCAGGCGGTGTGTCCCTGTTAGCCGGCGAGGTGGTCCAGACCTGTTGACCGGTGAGGGCGAGATCCATGCGTAGGTATGCAGTCGTGTCGCTGGAGTCTTCAGGTACCAGGCATGAAGTGCGTCACATGCTAGTGGTACCCTCAGTGAGGATGTCTGGCTTGCTGTGAGGCTGCGTCAGTCTTGAAGTAGGTAGCGTTAGCGTTCATTGTCGTGGGTCACCAATGTGGAAGAGAGGACAATAGAGAGATCTCTCTCCAGGCGGGTGTTGTGCCTGGGGACCGAAGTCCGAAGGAAGATGGTTGGAAGTGTTATATATTGGAATTGGATTTAGAAACTTCGATAGCGGGTTGTAGAACTATATGGAGATGACAGTCTTTGTATGGGCGTTGACGTAAGCGCCATCTGTCGTGGAATTGCTGTCAACTGTCTTCTTCTTCCAACGAGTGTCGCTAGGTGGCATTATCGCCACAGACTCACACAGATGCGTTGCATCTTTGTGTGTTTGACAGTTTTGTTAGAGAGAGAGACTTCTGTACGCAGTATTATTACTTACCCTGTGCCTTCATTGTAACTCTGATATCAATGGGGATGTTGATTTATGTTGAATTCTACAACGTAATATAGTCACATGTATTGGAAAATACGAAATTCATTCAAATATCATAACACAGAAGAAATAAACAAAATATGTATAAAAAATATAAAGTTATGAGACCACAAAGTTACAAAAAAAACAATATTTTTTTATCGTCTTAAAGAAAAATTAAAATCAATTTCGGAATGCTTAAATAACACTAAAAAAATAAATGTATGACAACTATGTACTTAAACGCACTTTTTCGTGCTCAAAATGGCAAAATGCTATTTTTTTCATACAGACTTAGTACAGCGAGGACAAGAGATGACGTCACAGAGTGCGTCCGTTTTGTATGGGCCGTTTTTAACGCTCGGTGTGGTCGGCTACTTTTGATCGCAATTTGTGGCTGTTATAGTTATCTAAGTGTAGTAGTTATAGGTATATATTTGTTCCTCATAAATAGTAGAATCCATTTACATCAGTAACAAAATTTAGGACACAAGCCTATTAGCCAGGCATTTAACCCCGAATGGAACGGCTACTAATACGATCCTAAAGATAAGCCTTAAAAGTCCTTGAATTGTTAATAGTCCACATTAAATACACATCGTAAATTAAATTCGTTACGATCCTAGACTTAAGAGGACTTGGAAAATTCGAAATATTTCCAATCTACTACGAGGGTCATTATTCGAGCGTTTCACCCGCCTCACTTTCGTGGACACATTATTGTCGAAGTTCATCAGATTTTAGTCTCATATCGAGCTATTTGATACATATCCGGGACTACTAACAAATACCTTAAAAGTACATTAAAATCTGCTGGAATCTCAACAATAACGTATCCACGAAAGTGAGGCGAGTGAAACGCTCAAATAATGACCCACGACAAAAGTATTGATAATAGGCATCAGCCAACTCATTAGAGTATTCAGTTTTATTGTATATAGCAGAGGAAGAGCAATTAACGCTATTTCAGCTTGAGTTTTTGCTATTTAGAGATGGTTGATACAACATCCTGATAAAAAAATAAATAGAACACTTGTCAACTGCTTGATAAGATAATAATAATTTATTTCTTTAAATATCTGTACAATGGGTCCTTAAATACTAGAAACACTGTTTCCTAAAAAGGTAGAACCTGTGCTTTAGGGTAACAGTGAAACCACAATTGTCCTGTAGGCTTATGATGCTACGCTTTGTCACGCGATAAATAAATGATAAAGTATCCGTCACGTTCTGACAAATTTTGTGTGAAAGTGACGAATGATTTATCATTTATTTATCGCGCGACAAAGCGTAGCGTCATAAGCCTACTGAACTCAACACTTACGTTAAAAAACATCAAGGCTCACCTTCGATCATTTAGAAAATAGTCTAAATCAATGAGCGTATTAAACGTGTATGGAGCATTCTACTTTTTGTCGCTTACGTAACGCTATGGTAGCTACTGTAATAAAACTTATAAGCTGCTAAGAAACACTACCAATCCTAATGCCAAGTTATGGTATTACCATACCGACATTCAGCTTCCTAATTTTACATGTCAAATGTATTAAAAAGGTAGTGTCCCTTACAGGCCTCTTAACTTAAATTCATGACGGTCGTAGGCTTAAAGACTCAGTAAAACTCCCATTAATCAAATTGCAATTAAGAATTCCAGAGGTGAATCGTAAACGGGTATAACTCGAAACTCAAACCTAGTGGTTTGTGGTCTGTAGTTAGGTTCAAAAATGTTAATTGTCATTTCTATCTCCAACTTGAAGCTTCTATCCAAATATTTGAATTTACAATTTGAATAACTGAGCTTGTACTCGTATTCTGCGCACTCAATCTCCAACTATACAGCGTGGAAGTCCAATACGAGCAAATCTTTAAATGGTGGTTAGTACAGGACCCAAGAAGTATATTTAGATAACTTTTATTCAAAAGTACAACGAAAAAATTAGCCATATAAAATAATTCAGCCCGCAGTGTAAAGCAAAATTCAAGTTAAGGCTGGTTGACAGCTACTTGTCAGCTGTTTGTTACTGTGTCACGAGTTAATAAAGCTACCTCGTAGTATCTTCTAATTTTTGCCAATTGCCGAAGATGTTAGAAGATGCTTGTTTTTTCAAAGTACCTAATGGTGTCGATATTAAATACATGAAGTAAAACAAAAAATATGTTACAAGTAAAGATTTATTTACATACCGGTTAAAAACAGTTAAAAGGTTTAATCTCGCCGGTACATCCGCCTCAAATACCCATTTTCAACGTGTCTCCCGTGCAATTGAACGCAAGCTTCACAGCGTCGTTTAATGGACTCCCTTACGTGGTAAAGGTTCGTATTGTCCCTAAGGGTTTGAAAAGCTTCTCTGATCTTGGTCTTAAGTTGTTCCACGGTCGTCCTGGGTTGTGAGTATACCTCGTTTTTTACAGTTCCCCACAGAAAAAAGTCAAGCGGCGTTAAGTCAGGAGAGCGAGCAGGCCAACGACGTGGACCAAATCGCCCGATCCATCTGTTTTCGAACATGTCGGTCAGCGCGTTGCGGACACGAACCGCCGCGTGAGCCGGGGCACCATCTAGCTGCAACCATGTTTCCCGACGATCTTCTTCAGACAGCGTGTTGACATATTCCGCTAATGGCCCATTAATAAGCTGGATGAATTTGTCCGCATTCAGGTTACCGTCGATGAAAATGGGTCCTATGATCCGGTTACCGTGTACTGCGGCCCACACGTTTACGGCCCAACGATACTGGTGTCCGGTTTCTCTCATATGATGGTGATTTACGCGTGACCAGTAGTGGGAATTACGTTGATTCCAAACCCCATTCCTAGTGAATGTGCTTTCGTCAGTCCAGATTATTTTGGATATGAAATCACCGTTTTCTCGATGACGACTGAGTAACCAATCCGAAAACGTTAAACGTGGTGGCAAGTCTCTTGGTAGCAAAGCATGCACCTTTAAAAATTTATACGGATGCTGCCTGTCACGTTTTAGTATCTTGCGTACCATCGTATGACTCACATTGAACCGTCTTCCAGCTATTCTAGTACTGCTTTCTGGGTCAGTTGAAAAATGGCGAAGGATCCGTTCTTCTAATAAAACTGGAGGCTCATAATTAACAGCTGCTCCCTCTACCCTCCCTGTTACGGGCAAACCTTCTCGTGCTCGCTGTAACGCGTTAACTATCACTCGAGCGCTACTTGGCACCCTGCGATTTGGGAATCGCTCTCTGTACACTTCTAATGCTCTTCTGCCATTTTGATGTGCTTCACCATAAATTAAAATCATATCCATCAATTCTGGAGCACTAAAATTGGTTCTACGGGGCATTTTAATTGAATGACTGATTGTGATTTGTGACTGACATTGTCAAAATCGTAGTTGAATTAAAATACGAGTAAATGATATTTTACTAAAAAGTTTGGTACTTAATTATTAAAACTATGAATCTGTATCAAACTTTGTAAGTAATAAATCAAATTTAAATTCAGTTGAAAAATTAAATAACCACGTTGAGAGTAGGTCTTGTTTATAAAGCATTTGTGTTTAATTAAGTGATATGATTTTCGCATATTCAGAAAATCTTAGGAAAAAGGTGTCATTCCACATTAAGGTAACTTTCTCTATGATTTCAATATCAACGCTGTCAACTAATTGTTATCGTGACTGATTAAAATGGCACGAGATAATGTCAATTGCTTGTTGGTAAACAAATACTTATTCAAAACCTAATATTCAAAAGATATCTTGTGCATAGTGGTATAGCCTAAAATAACCACATCACCTATGAACACGTGATTTTTTGTGCAGATAAGTATTCATTTATTTATTTAAGCGTCTTAGAATGTTCCACTGCTAGGCAAAGGCCTCGTCCCTCTTGTGTTTCCATGTATCCGGGTCTTGACCAGTCTTCCACCACCCCAGACTGCTGCTGCATACGTACTTACCAGTTTTATCAACAAAGCAGTTAGGTAACAGTTTGTAAATATTCGTAATTAATATCACCAACCACCAAGCATAACTTTATGACAGTTACGTGGATTACTTGTTTGCGTTACATTGCTGCTTGGTAAATTTTCAAAAATTAATTACAGGCTTTAAATTAAGTATAACTTAAAAAGTCCCGTTAATTAATGATTACGCTACTTAATCCTATGTCTGATTTAATTCTTTGCTCGTATTGGACTTCCACGCTGTATTTAACACTTACGCACCTGGATATAGCTTTTTATGTGATGTATAAGTATTTTAATGTTCTGTGTATTGTATTGGCTTATTACGCTTACAATCTCTTATCGCATTTCTGAATCATTCAACTCTTTGACAATTCATTTGATTCGAAACTCTTGACTTCAATTATTTACGTTCTTTTCAAATCAAATTGCTCTTGTGTTTATACTGGTGGTATCAATGCATCTATAGATGATTTACATAAACAATTTCATGCATTAAGAATCTTCTTTTCAACGGCTGGCTTAATAATTAAGACACTGGGTTGAAAATAATCGGAGATTTTTCTTGTTCACTCTTGGAAATTCGAAACTATTTCAGCAAAACTCAAGACATTCATTCATTTTTCTCTACTGAGGAAAACGTACTAGAATAACTCTTGCCAGTTTTCAAGTATAAACTTTGGGGTTGAAAATCCACTGTATATCTGGATATACAGTGGATTTTCAACCCCAAAGTTTATACTCTTCCTTGTTGTCCTGGGACCACACTGAAATTTGACATTGCGTGGCGTAGGCGTCACGTTTTCTCCATTTGATTGCGTAAACGCACCGCCACCGCATTTGTTGTCCCTAATTCCACCACTATAGACGCAACGAGTTATTTCTACGCAACTACAGGGTGTGACAACATACTATACATAATTTTGTCTGGACTCAAGCAGGCATTGATTGGCTCAGGCGAATGCGACACGAGAGTCGATCAGAACGGGAAAGTGGGTAAAATAGGATGGGAGCCGTCGTACCGGGAGCTGCCAGAGTACCACGCGCCGGAGGATAAGAGGATGAGGCCTCTGCGGCTGAGGAAGAAAATCTATGAGTTCTTCACGGCGCCCATCACCAAGTTTTGGGCTGATTCGGTAAGTACTAAATCTACTTTCTAATAATTGAAGTTGTACAGGAGCATTCCACGGAAACGTTACGTAAGCGACACTACCTTTTATAGCTTGGCAACTTCGTTGGTGACACTCACATGTGTGCTTTTTGTTATGTGCAGCCGTAACTACTCACACAACTTACCGCCAACACGAACGACGACCGACGGAGGCAGCCTCCGGACACCCCCATTCGTGTTGGCGGTAACTTGTGTAAGTAGTTACGGCAGCACATAACAAAAAGCACACATGTGAGTGTCACCACGAAGTTGCCAAGCTATAACACGAAGACTAACACCAAATAGAATGTCACCAGACGCATCGTTCAGCCGTATATTTATTACATACGGTATGAATTTAAGCTCACAACCAGTGTACGATTGAGCTTTGAAATCACAGGTTGAAATTATAACATCGCAAACGCACTCGCGGACTTTTATTTTACTCTTTCTCTCTCTCGACACTCATTAACATTTATTACTCAAAAGCTACTATGTTTTTCTTTAACTGATCAGGGAAGATGGTAAGTGACTACTAGGCCGAAGATGCCTACCTGCTCAGTAAAAGTATATTAACTCTTGTGTTGAAGTGTTCTAAGTCAGGAAATACAGACGCTAAGAGCGAATTCTAAAATCTCTTGAGGTTATATGCTATTTCAAAATTGAAAGGTCCATCTAAAATTGTGCTTGTATTATTTATTTAACCATCGGAAATTTCATTAGCAATAAAGGAGTGCATGTGTATTTAGTATATAACGATTATATTTAAGTATACATATAATAGAGGTATTACATTCGTGGATTAAGCGGCGGTTATTAACTACCCTCATTACATTATCATTAAAGTAATGGTGGATTGCAATTTAGCTCGCTATAGGCAGATACGTTGTTATTATTGTAATGGATTTTGTGATTGCTGTATTAATGAAAGTGTAGTTATTTATTTGATGAAATATCTATCCCATCAAAAACATTACATGTAAAAAGATGCAAGTCTCGCAACGCACATTAATGCACAGAACATTATATGCGAACATTGCCAACTGAAGAAGTTAAAAATATCTACATAATATACCTTTAAAAATAAGTAAAAAAATACAACGGTTTCTATTAACCTTCTCTTCATTTTTAATTATTATTTTGATTGCATTATCTACTTGCGGCACTTCAATTGTTTTAGTTATAAACTTCATCAAGTCAGTTGAAGTTAAAACTAATTAACATTGAAGGATCCTAAAGATCTTGAGACACCCTTCGGCTTTCAGTTTTATTGATATCGTGCTTCATTAATATCCGTTTGTGGGGTACAACCCCTGGCATTATTTTCGATTCAATCAATAATATAATAAAGAAAATGACTGATTACGTTTTGTCCAAATATTTTGTGGCGTGACTAATCATCAACATCTATCTTCACAATAGAAATGTTTTATACGTAGGTACGTATTATGTGATTTTAAACTAGTGGCTAAGAGCTGTAGATCTCATCTCACCTGCTCAAAAATTTTCACGAGAATTTGTAGAGAAATGCAACTTGTAGAAAAGAACGGCCGGAGAGTCATAAATATACGAACCGTCTGTATGTTTTCCTTTTCGCTATGACTGTAGGCACATACATTATGTCCAGAAGTAGACCTTTATAAGGTGCTCTATAAGGTGTTTCCGAATTAGATGCCAATACTTAAGAGACGTGAACTTACATCAAATAATTAACTTTCAATAAGAATAAAGAAACCTTTTTATACGAAATATTGTTTTCATTTTCCGAACAAAATTAAAATACTGCCCAAACATAATCATCCTGTGCATTTAACTGACATGATGGTTATCGCTTACTGTCAAATGAGCGTGCATTAATAGGTTTCATACATTAATCAAAGAAGTCTTAATCGTTGGATTTTATAACGTGGCACAGTCGCTTTTCAAATTTTCTCCAAAAACTGACATAAACTTTAAATTACATTTATACTTATTTCTGAGGACGAGTACCATCAGCTCTAAAAGTATTGGCATCTAATTTGGAAACCTCTTATACAATACGTTCAATTTTGAAGCAACTATATCCGTGACTTTGTTCCTCTTTTTTTATATACTTACTTGATTAATATTTGTAAATATGATTATGAATCCCTTTTTATTTTTGTTTCAGATCGCCTACATATTGTTCCTATTGATGTTTACATATACAGTATTAGTCAAGATGAGCCATACGCCATCTTGGCCTGAGATTTATTCTATATGTTATATAATAACGTTTTTATGTGAAAAAGTAAGGGAAATCGTTACGTCCGAACCTGTTGCTATTAGGTGAGTGCTTATATAAACAATTTTGAATAAATTCAACTCGTCTATGACGAGTTCATAGCGTAGTTAAGTATAATTATTTGCCTTTTGTTATCGCGCTGACTTTCATTTCAAAGGAATATTTATGGGCCTAAAGTTGAGCCCTGTGGAACTCCACCTTATTTTTATCAATCAAGATATATTTCATTGTCCTATCCATGCTAACCATAATATAATTTATACTTTATAGTTTTCTTAACTCAAGGTAGTATTTTATCATGGCAACTTTCAAATTATATTTTAAATTACTTTTCCAGACATAAGTTCAGCGTGTGGGCATGGAATATGTGGAATACATACGATGCGGGTTTCATCATATTTTTCTTGGTGGGGTTGACGTTGCGTCTGCGCATAAGCTCGATGGATGTCGGTCGCGTCATTTACTGCGTCGACATCATCTACTGGTACTTAAGGATACTGAACATATTAGGCGTAAATAAGTACTTAGGTAAGTTATTTTGCAATAATATGTTTATCACATCAAATGAAAACACAAAGTCTTAACTCTGATAAATTGTGAGAAAATTTGTTCATACTGTTTTCATTTATACAAATAAATAATAGGCAAAGTATTTTAACCTTTCGTAAATTAGATTCATCCATTGATTTATGGATTCATCATGTAATTTGGAGAGGTCTTCTAAAATTAAAACTATTGTCCTTTAGAATCAGATTATACCATCGCTACTAAAATTATATTCGTTGTTTTCAGGACCTCTAGTCACAATGATGGGTAAGATGGTGAAAAACATGATATACTTCGTGGTGCTATTATTGGTGGTGCTAATGTCGTTCGGAGTCGCTCGGCAAGCGATACTCTACCCTGATAAGGAAGCCAGTTGGTACCTCATCAGAGAAGTGAGTGGTTTCTTATCTTCTAGAAATCTGTGATATAACTTTTATACACTTTGTCAACTCAGAGCAGTACTCAGAGATCTAGACTATCAATCTTGTTATTGATTCCATCTATTGGAAATTGGAATCCTCCTGGATTTTTGTTAGATTGACAGAAATCCAGCCGGAAGCTACTCGGATCGAGCACTGAATGCCAGTTCCAGCAGGCCAAAAAATAAGGTGGATCCAGCTAAAATATAACTGCCAGTTTCATCTGATTTATTATCATCATTGATCTCCATACTAACAAACCACATTACCCAACCACTAACGTTTTCAGGTATTCTTTCAACCGTACTTCATGCTTTATGGCGAAGTGTTCGCTGAACAGATGGCACCGCCATGCGGTCTGCCAGGCCTCGAAGAGTGCAGGGTGGGCCACTGGGTGCCCCCAGTGGTCATGAGCGTGTATCTCCTCATCGCGAACATTTTACTCGTTAACCTACTCATAGCAGTGTTCAATAACATCTTTATTGAAGTCAACGGTGTGTCGCACCAGGTTTGCGGCCATTTTATCGTAGATGTTGATGTTGTTCGCTTCGCCTGTTGCGAGATTTGATTTACGTATCGCGTTACTGACTTACGTAGGCTATTTAGAGTAGAATTTGTTTATTATTAGGTAGTGTATTCGAAATATTTAGTTTGATTCGAGATATATCGATCACGTTTGTTTTATGATTTCCGAGTTGATAATGCGTACAGAATGATTTTTACAGGCATCCCTTATGGCACCCCCATTATGTACTGCAGAGTTGCCTCATAAATCTTCATTCATAATAATACATTATTTTTTAAGTTTACTGTTTTGTTAATCCCCGTCCCTTTTTTATTTATTTTATTTGATATTCTTTGTAGATATTCTTCCAACCATACTTCATGTTGTATGGCGAGGTGTTCGCTCCGGACATTGATCCCGAGTGCGGCTTGGACATCAAGGACCACAAGTGTGTGACGGGCCGCTGGATCACTCCCATCGTCATGACGGTTTATCTCCTCGTCGCCAATATCTTGCTCATAAACCTTCTTATTGCCGTCTTTAATAATATATTTAACGAAGTCAATGAAGTCTCGCATCAGGTTTTTGTTTTTATTTTGCTTTGTTGTTTTTAGTTTTATAGTTTGATTGGAGATTTTAAATTATTACATATTGGATGAGTATAATTTTCAACAATAATTACTCCAATCAATTTTGAACTTTATATTACTTTGCAAATTAAGCCTATTGCTGCATGAAGTTTTGTTTGTGGTCATAATTGTATTTTAATGTATCAAGATATGTTCAATGGTATTTCTGTAGCTTTTAAATATTTTAAAAAGTTGATAACTCCACACTAAACACTAAACCATGTGGTTTTCCATAGCGAAGAGGTAACCTTTACTATCAATCCGGCAGGTATGGATGTTCCAAAGATTCACTGTGGTGATGGAATATGAACGGAAGCCGGTACTACCTCCCCCGTTAATAATATTCTGTCACATATACGCGACCTGTAAGTGGGTGACGAGAAATGTGTCGCATCAAAGGTTTCAGTACGATAACGGACTGAAACTTTTCTTAGAGAAAGAAGATATGGAGAGATTATATGATTTTGAAGAAGAGTGTGTTGAAGGTTATTTTAGGGAACAAGTAAGTATTATTAATTATTCTTCCTCAACTTTATAAATACTTCAATAAAATTAATTATTAACGAGTAATTTAAATCAGTAATAAGTAAACTCCTGTATACCATACAGGTACATTTAGTTAATATGGGGAATTTATTGTGTTCCAGGAAGTTAAATTATCAAATTCAATGGAAGAAAGAGTGAGAAATACAACTGATAGGGTAGAAAATATCACAACTAAAATGGAAGACTTAAATCAAAAAGCTAATTGCCAAATACAGTCAGTACAGGTATGTAGAGCTCATTTGTGATAGCCAAATGCTTCATGATGAGAATATATTTGTAAGATACATTGCTAGAAAAATAAAAATACAAAAAGCTTTCAATTGTCATTATTTCAGAGTGTAGAGTTTAGATTAAGAAAACTAGAAGATGTAGCAGAACAAACGATGAATCACTTAGCTGTAATACATCGGTTCATGGCTACGCATCCTTCCTTAGTGAACCGAGGCTCCACGGACACTTTGGGACCACCGCCTCCGACCTTCCAGGCCGCTGGTGCTAGACTAAGGACAACCAGCGACAGATCAGAGGTACATTTTTTACATTATTTAGTTATAAATACAACCATTCAGTACAATAGGGGGCAAAAATAATTATTAAGGGTAGTAGTATTTGTGGTAAAACGATATCAGCAGGGCACACTAAAACCCTGGAAACCTCAATTTACTTTCTTCTACTGTTATTAACTGTAAGCTAAAGATATTGCAGTCAACAGTGTTTGCCGCCCTATTGTATAAAACCAATGACTTTTATAATTCTAAGAAATTGTCGTTCAATGTTCTGAATTTAATGCTATAAGCTCTTTTGACGAATGCTTTTGAGTGTTCATTTTACTAATGCAGTGTTTTGTTATTCTGGCATGTCATTAACTGTCGATGTGTTATGTTATGCCCTACTTAACTTCATATTCGTTTCATTCAATGTTCCGTAAATGTCAGTGTTGGGTTATGTAAACGTTTTAATGTGTAAATTAATATTTTTACACATGACGTTTTGATAATCCTTTTTGTTCAAGCTTTTCTCTGCATATCTGGTGATTTCAAAAAGTTTTGATTTCGCGCAGTCATAAGACTTACTTTGTTATTTACCTACCTCTATCTGAAAATTATTCCCGAAATGAGACAGTATAAAACTTATTGATGCGAATATCCAATAGATGTATTTCATCTGAAACCAAAAAGAGGTGAATATCCCAATTGATATTAAAAAAAAAACGATGTAAAAATGGTTGACATAGTGTATGACTAGATTGATATCGATGACCCCGTTTCCAAATCACCAAGTACGCTCTCCATCAATGTGGCTAAACGTGGGGTGGTAACAGGTGCTGTCAGACAGCGACACGGGCGTGGCGCGCTTCGCCGTGCGCCCTGTGCAGGAGGAGGACGAGCGATCGCAACCCTCCGATGTAAGCAGTCCTATTCGATCTTACTCTTTGTCCCAAAGAACGTAAAAACCAAATTGAGACAATTTAAAATGTTGGGATCCTAAATCGCTTAGTATTCGTGCCACATTGCCTAAATGTGCAATGTGTGACTACGAGTAACTTGCTCTTTAGCAATGTACGTACCATTAATCTTCTTAGTCAGTTCTAATTCTTTGTTTAGTATAAAAGTTTTGTATGAATCGTTTTCTTATGTCACGCACGAAGAAATCATCACACACATGAAATAAAGCACCTTGGTGTTTAAATGAAGTATTTTCAACATATTTCGTTTTATTTTGATGATGCTTAGTATTGTTAACGTTGGATTCTTTCGTTAACATTTTGATTACAAATTAGCGAAGTATGTTCGTTGGGACAATTTTATTAGTATCTAAAGCGGGTATATGAATAGCATCTATACGACCAAAAGTAAATCTAAAGTTAGTTCCGGCTTAACTAATAGCGTTAAAAAATTGCAAACGCTTTGTGTCGTGTGAGACAGCACCGTTTATATACCTATAAATGTGTATACTATAAATATAGAAATGTTCCTTCGTTATTTGTGTAGTGATACCTTTTTAACTATTGCTTTAACGTTTATGTTTCTTGTTGTCTCCCTACTTCGTACTCAGTTAAAGTCATGTTCGTAAGCGCTAATTATTATTTTTGATTACAGACATTGCAACCAACGGTAATCTTGATATTATTTAGTGACCTCTTATTTTTAATATCGCGTTTTCTTTAATTTGGTCTTATTTTTAAAATTCAGATCACGCCATTGGCTTGTTTAATTTTCTTTACACGTAAGTATTTATTACAAGCTTTGCAAGAATTTTAAATTAATATCAAATTTTGCAACCAATACGAGCATTATTTTACGTATCCTTAAGAAGCTCTAAAGACCACGATGACGAAAAAGATTGTCCTCCTTAGTTAACGCCAAAATCACCTGTGCACCAGGACGAATTGCCCCAGTCCGGGCCGGAACCCCCGGGGCCGGGTGAGAAGGATCCTGATGGAGACTCGATATCCACGTCTTCCGGGGGCAGTGGCGCTGGCCCTGAAGTCACCGTCATCAGACCTCAACCTCCATTGACACCAGCGCGGCAAAGGAGTTCGGAAAGCAATAGGACTGAACCTAGTGAGGATAAAAAAGGTAATGAAATAATATACTTACAGATTTTTCTTTATTGACTTTGACTGGCTAACAGGCAGATGGTCCACTTGATGGAAAGTGGTCACCGTCGCCTATAGACATAGATGTTTTCGCACAATATATAGATACAGCTATTTTGTCTCTTTACCTTATGAATAAAGCTCGTCTATCTTTAATATGCTGGCCATTGAAATTCAGTAGATGTCTAGTGCATGCAAATTTACAGTATAGAGAAAAACAGTCTTGTTTTATTACAACTACTTGCGCCATGAGCCAATTTTGATTTGTTCTACTGCTACTGCTAGCTTATTGGTTAACCAATTAAAGTGTCTAAAATTTCGATTCGCCTATACAGTTCCATCAATTACTGATGACGCATTTTTGGAAGTCAACGAGCCACCAGCAGACTTGGCCAGCCTGCGGCCCAGAACCAATACAGCAGGAACCAGAAGAACAGCTAACGCCAGACGGTATGTATCATGTAGTGGACTATTTTTTTTAGAATGCTGGGGTTACATGCTGAAAGCTCCATAAGTCCTTAGGATCAGAATTGGAATCTTCACTTCACTTTCATAGTATTACAATTTTTATGCACTTTGGCCATAAAGTGGCTTTTACCGCACGCTACGCGTACGGAACAAGCCGCTTTCTGGCCAAGTGTCGCCATAAAATGATGTACACGACACGGGAGGTAATAAAGAAAGCCCTCGATCACATATTTACGTCCCTCGCTTGCAGCTCAGGCCGCAATCATATGCGATCTCGGCCTTTCTTTATTTTACCACCCTAGTTGGTAAATGTACTATTATTGATTAAGACATAATAAGCCCTTCCAGGGGTTTTGGTTCGTTTTTCATTAAACGGTTGTTATGTGACATCCTTACAAAAACCTATCACTCTGTTCATTTTCACTGTAGTAGTTTCATGTTGCAGTGGAAATACTGAATGTTCACTTTCACGAATAGAAAAGCAAACCAGCTAATTCACAACGCATTATACGACACCCTGGACCATTATGCCCTGTTACAGTTTTACATTTATTATTATGTAATGGATTCAAAATTATTGTTGTCAGTAAAATCAGCCAATACAAGATCAAATGAGAAAATCAGCAATTGTCAAATAGGTGTATCATTTTTCGATTCGACACATCTACTATAGGAACTCACTGGGCCACTGTTGCTAATATAGGACTAGCCACATCGTAGCGTCCTTCATCAGCATGAGAATCAGCTGTATCATCATTTCGTTCACCTGTATCCTCCGAGTTAATTAAACCGTTTCTTTTGATTTCCTCATAATATTGGCAGCAATTGTATTGATTTGAATGCAATCAAAAAATACCATCGTTATGATTGTTTTTAATTTTATTTTTTGTTACTTGCATCTGTTAGGAGACGGTTGTGGAAACAGTAAGTCAAATAGACTCATTTGGCGGTTGGCTTAGCTTGTAAATCTAGCGATGTAGTTAGATGTAGTGCCTTGTACATATACTGTGTAAACATAAAGATATCATATTTAACTTATAGCTTACACACACAAGCTCACTTAACTGCTAACAAACTTGCACTTGTAATTTATCGTCACTTACACATGCGAATTATCTGTATCTACATTATCTATCATAATATTATGTGTTACGATTGAATACTGAAAGCCTATGTATCGTATTTTGCTCTTGTTTACGTATAGCATATTTGGGAGGTAATGTCTTGGTTTTATATAAATATTTCTAAATGCCATCTTACGTTCATTTAGCAAACGAGAATCGACACAGTTTTGTCTAATATTTGAAACTTAACGATTGACTGATCATTGCACCATGTCTACTCTCAGTCTTCGATTTTCTCTTGTTGTTGTGTTTGCGATTTGCATTTGCAAACAGTTTTTTTTTGTTGTCTCTCTGCAAACTACATTTGAATACTGACTGACACATGCTCACATATAATCCGCATTTTTTTTTAAATAAGCATTGATTGACGACGCAATAAAAAAAAATCTAGTCATTCAATTGAATGATACACAAAATATTTGCAAACCTTATAATATTACCTGTCTCTCCTACTTCTTCAAAATGTCTATTCTTTAATTTCTCACACTTTGCCAGACACTTATCTTAAACATGCACAATACAACACTTAGTTTAAATAAAACATATCAGTCAGTTTAAATCATTAGGGCTAATGACTGTGTGGTTACCAGGCGTTCAGAAGGTGGCAACGATTGCGGTATGGGAGGGCACTACTCGGCACAGCACCTGGCACCAAGGAGACAGCACAGCCAGACCCATTCAGAGCCTGACAACTCTGCTGTTGATGCCAGCTCCCTCCATAATTCCGCCACTGGTAAGTCCTTTATTATTGGAAAATGTAACGATAGCTACCAGTATATTTTTTGCTGCCGCTCGGAAAGACTAGGTTCATAAACTATGGGCACCCTTTATTTTTTTATCTTTAGTGTAGAACAGATAACTTATCGTACCTACAAAAGACGAACTCAATGCAACCTTAGTTACTGTTAACCGTATAGCAGATAACTTGTACATTGTTAAGTTTAGTTACTCTGACAGATCATTTTCTAATGGTAAATTTCATAGACAATATAGATTCTGACTCCTGTCCTCCTGTCCTGACTGAAAGCGATATCTGGTAATTGATAATCTTTAGCCCTCTTTAAGAGGCGCAGTCATTTCCAGTCGTTATCACTGTTGCTGGCCCTTCAGTTGGCTCCAAAATCAAAGCACGATTTGGCAAACGCGGCGAGGAGAAGTGCCAACTCGTATGCTACCGGAATGTGTAGTAGTAGTGTCTCTAATTTAACAGGGCGTTCCTTGGCAGCTATGCATCATTTTCATAAGCAATCTTTAGCCGGAAATGGGATCACATTTAGCATCATATTCCTGGAAGAGATCCCTTACAGGGATGAGTTCGCCTTTGTACTTAACCATTGATCTTTGTATTGTTCCTATATAATTTCATGTGTAATAAAGTGTTTACATACATACATATTCCATAGATTAATGTAAACTTTACATTTATGAAATTTGTTACTTTAAAGATCAATAAACTTAGAAGCAAAAATGTCACTTCTGTAAAATTTAAACTTCCATATTGTAGATAACTATGAATGTTTAAATTATACGTAAACAATAATAATGAACACAGAATGAAAAATTAAAAAGATAAGCGACTTCAAACAAACCAAATCACTATATACAGGGTGTCCAATAATTAATAGCCAAGCTTCTAACCACTAAAAGGGCACCTTAGGTTGGTTCAAAAAATCGACTTTGAGGTTTAGTAAAAGTCCCTTGGTTTTCGAGATTTTCACACTTTTCTTAATTTTCAGTTTTTGGTCTCTTGTTTCACTGTAATGATCGTCTAGGTCACAAATGAAAATATTTTTACGTTCTGTTTTTTGAAAAATATTCTCTAATAGTGCTGCTTACTGACTAGAATTAAAAAAACATCGTAGCCATGGTGTATTTTCAGTAATTTTGCCCTAATACGCAGAAATACATTTTACACAAAAAAAATTCACAACTTTGATCGCCTCTGGTAAAAAAAAAATGTATTAAAATAAGAGCGGCCAACTTCCTAAATAATAGCTTACTTCATGCTGATTCTAAAATGGTATAATACATGCTATTTATTATTTCACAAAAATAAATATGCTGTTAGTATTCATTAAGAGCGACATTTGCCAAAGTACGGTTCCATTTTAACGCGCTCGTGGCTTAATTGGTTAGAGATGACATTTTATCCAAAATGACGCAATTGTTTGCGCAATTGATTGACGATAAGTTTATCGTCGGTATAATGGCGTTGGACTTAATCTTTGTTAAAAAAATCGCCTACCTGTTTCCGTTCCTAATGGCCTAATGATCAGTACTAGCGGTAAGTTTAACAAATGACATCATGTCATTGTTCTAAAGAGATAAACATTTAGTATTATAAAATCAAAAAGGGATTATTGAAAAACATGTAAAGCCTCAAAGCGGGGGTGTTTACAGGTCACTTCGGGGTCAAAGGACTCCTGACCAAGATGGGACTATCAGATAATGCTGAATGCAGAATGTGCGGCGAGGAAACAGAGACAATGAAACACATACTGTGCGAATGTCATGCCCTCGCCAGAACTAGAATGAAGGAATTTGGCACTGGCTACCCAGAGCCAGATGAATTCCAGGCACTACCAATGGGATCCATCATCCGATTTATGGAGATGGTGGAACAGGCCATGGCGTAGATGCGGTAAGGGGTAATTACACAAAAGATTCCATTGGGTCGAAGGACCCCTTTTACCAAGATAAGATAAGATAAACCTCAAAGTCGATTTTTTTAACCAGCCTAATGTGCCCTTTTAGTGGTTAGAAGCTTGGCTATTCATTATTGGACACCCTGTATATGATATATGCCTATAATATTTAAAGAGTTCCCTCAAATTATTCAGAATCCCTTCATAATATCCTCGTCTGGTGCCAATGGAACCACCTGAGATTCAGATTCAGATAATTTATTGCATATCACATTGTAGGTACATATTATACAGTAACATGTTTTTTTTTTTTTTTTAAATAAATATTAGGGGACAATACACAAATCGAACTAGCCCCATAGTAAGCTCAATAAGGCTTGTGTTATGGATACTAGACGACGATATACAAGGTAGACGATATATATAGGTTTACAATATGATACCCTGTAGGGCACAGCAAAAGAAATAAGAAAGGCAGTGGAGAGTTTATACAAAGAAAGAAAATAAAAACTATATGTAGGTATACAAGTTAAAATCGAATTAATCAACAAAATTGAAGAGTCTAAAGGGATGCAAATATACAAAATTTAAGCGTAAGTACATTTGCGGGCTTCTTTTTTGTTTTTTATTTTCTTTCTTTTTTTTTTGTCAATCGCAAAAAAAATCCTTTAAACTATAGTAGGCTTTATTAATGAGGAAATTCTTGAGTTTAAGTATGAACTGTTTATCGGACTGGCTGGTTTTTATTTCGTCACTTATCATATTGAATATTTTTATTGCCATGAAATTGGGACTATTGCTATGTAGTTTGAGTTTTGATAGTGTTGACGGTATAAGTTTGTTTTGGGATCTGCTAACGTAACGTCTAGGAAGATCTGATAGTCCAGGAAACGAGGAGATTCTTTGTATGGAGACGTCGGACTAATTCCTCTGTCGCTGAAACTTTGCAGTGTGATAAAGTAGGGTATAAAGCATACGTTTGACAAATTATCTAGGATTTTTGATATTTCGAAGTTAGGTATTTCTGCCAAAACATGAAAATCGCTTATAACTGCTTGTGAAAAAATCCTCCGTCCGAAATTCCATCGGTATATGATATTATATATTAATAAGAGTATATGTGACGTTCCACGGGAAAAGGTACCTTATGGTTGGTATTGAGTTAAACACAGATCCTAAATCTGTGTTAAATAAGCTATCTAATACAAAAAGAATCACGACCCTAAGTCCCATACTTTTTTTTAAATAAAACATCAAACCTGCACATGCTAAAATTGCACTTTTGAGAAATCGTCAAAAGAAGTTTAAAACTAATTTTAAGTATGTTCCCGTTGGAAGTTATGGAGATGATGATTGATTATGTATCTCAAGGTATTTTTCTTTGGAAATCAGTAATGGTTTTTTTAATGTGACTTCCAGGTCGTGAAAAATCAGCCTTTGATTAGAGCAAGTCGCTTATGAGAACGAAATAAAAAAAATAAAAAATCGGCCTGTTCTTTAACATATTGTAATCTGAACCATTGTATATAGTTAGAGATATTAGACTGCACATTTTGGGATAGAAATAAAATCACATTGTTAACGAAATATTTTTATATTAATTAAAATGTCATTTTTATTATATGTTTCATCATTCCTATAATATTCACAATTTTCGTATAATGAGTTCTAAATTATATTTAATCAGTCTACACAAGTATCTCAAAAGTGTCATTATTATTCTACAAGTCGTATTTTTTTATTTATAAACGATTGAAGTTACGTAAAAATCACAAATTATTCCCATACATTTGAGAAAAGGTACCTTATGGCGGGCCATAAGCAAAAATTATTGATAATTACAGTATGGCACGATATTTACATTATTTATTGACAAATCTTGTATTAAGACAGAAAACTGAAGAAAAAAGGTTATTAGAAATTTACTTCAAATCTTGACCAATTAAGAGTAATTCTCAAATGTGACGTCTTACGTGAAAAGGTACCTTATGAGGGTTTCTAGTTACGGAGATATTCAATGTTGTGTAAAAATTGTGTTTTTTTTATTATGTATTTCCATTTAGTAAATTATATGTTACGACACGTCTTTGCCTATCTTTATTTTTGTTATAAGCGAATTAAAGGCTGAATAATATGCTTCTACAGTTTAGTACGAAAGGTACTTTATGGCGGTGTAATTTAAAAATGTTAGAAATACTTGTCGTAACTTGCTCAGTTTTTGTCCTTCATACCGCCGTGCCGTGGTATTATTTTGGCTACACCGCCAGTACCGCCCCGCATCTGTCCTACTCTCACCAACACTTTACGTATCGTTCTCTCTCGGTCTTGCTGGCCGCTCGGAGTCTCAGCCGGCCGGCATGAGCAGTATTTGCTTACCTTTTCGTTCGAATAGTTGTGAGAAGTGTTCGTCGTGGATTTTAGCATGTTTTAAATTAAAAAGATTAGGTATTTTTCTTAAGTGGTCAAAAATTATAGAAACCGCCAAAAAATGTCTTTTTTCGTAATTTTTTCGAAAAAATGAATAAAAACATTTCTATAAAATGGTCAAAATGATAGGCATTCGCCAAAAAGTGTTTTTTTATTTTTGTAATTTTTTTGAAAAAAAACAAGGTTTTTCTAAAATGGTCAAAAAGTTTCACGATTCGCCAAAAACACGTTTTTATGTTTAAAAAAAAATGTTTTTAAGACTTTTTCTAAAAAGGTTGAAAGGGAAACACGACAAAGTGGTAAAAAATTATAGAAACTGCAAAAAAAAGTCTATTTTTATAAGTTTTTTCAAAAAAAAATTAAAAAACTGTTTCTAAAATGGTAAAAAATGATGGGCATTCGCCAGTGTTTTTTTTTATTTTTGTCAATTTTTATAAAAAAAACAAGGTCTTTCTAAAAATGGTCAAAAAGTTATACGATTCGTCAAAAACACTTTTTTATGTTTTAAAAAAATGTTTAATAATTAAAAATTAAAAAAAACGACATACAAATGTATTTATTTATATTTTAATTTTTTTTTCAATTTCGAATCTGTGGCATCCAGTGGCTTTTCCTTCCAAATTTTCAGCTTTCTAGGATCATTTCGAAAATTTTTGCTTACCATTATGCAGGCCGCATGCTTGTTTGCCACCGTCGTGGTATAAAAAAGAAATAAGCAAAAGTTGCTAGTAAATTTTATTAATGAATTTTATCAACAGCTTTATCATTTTTGTATGTGATCCGCCATAAGGTACTTTTTCTACTAAACTTTGAACCCAATTTTTATATAGAAAAAATTAACGTACAGCAGTGAAACCAAGCTACAAATACACGTCTATTCCTATATTTTACAATTTTGCATAAAATAAAAAAATGATGATTTTGAAGGATTTCACAAAACCGTTCATATCTCCGTAACTAGAAAGAAACCCTCATAAGGTACCTTTTCACGTAGGACGTCACATATATTATCATTATCTAGGAAAATTTCGATTTCGAATAGGTAGAGATTTTAAAATACCTATTTCGGATCATAACTTCTTCAGGAAAATTGCTCCGTCAATATTTATTTTTTTATATGCCCTAAATCCTTTAAATATATCCATTTTCACAATTATCTAGGAAATTTTCCTAATCGATCACACCTTTACAGATTTTCGGCAATAACTCATGGGGAAAAATTGCTCCGTCAATTTTTATTTTTTTCTATGCCCTAAATCCTTTAAATATATCGCTTTTCACAATTATCTAGGAAATTTTCCTTATCGATCACATCTTTACAGATTTTCGGCAATAACTCCTGGGAAAAATTCCTCCGTCCATTTTTATGAACTTATTAGACACAGAACATCAAAATATAATTGCTTATTATCCAGTAAATTTTCGCCCTTAATCATTAATTTTCGATTATCTCAGCAAACAATCAATCTCAAACAATTTTTAAAAAGCACGCTTTCGAACAACACCGAGCGCGGGGTGCGGGAGGACTGCGGGGAGTGGAGAACAACTACAAGCCTACAAGGCCACCGCCACCGCACCGCTGCCGCCGCCGCACCGCCGACGCCCTGCATACCCGCACGCAGCTCATCATCGTTCTTCGTACCGACGACGACGACACGATCCTCCCGCCCCTCTTAATTTCTTTTTATTTAAATGATGACCTAAATAGAAGAAAATAAACTTTAAATTAAATCAAATCACAAGATTAATATGATATAGAAACTATACAAGAATACAATATGTATCGATATGATCTCGATTAATCTTGTCATTTGATTTAAAGTTTATTTTCTTCTTTTTAGTTCATTTAAATAAAATTATACCTGTACATATAATTAGGGCTTGCAAATATTCGACTTTTTTAAATATTCGAATATAATTTTTTAGATATTCGAATATTATTCGAATACTACCAAAAACTATTAAAAAATCGTTTTTCTTAGTAATCTTTCTGAGAAACATGTTAGAAGAGATATTTTTTACGCTGCGATTACCTTAAGACTAATCAAACTTAATTAGTCTTACTCAAAACCTATAAACCGAGTAGGTTAGCGACTAGTTAGAAGAGGGAATTGCTTTGTTTGCAATATTTGCAAAGCAAGGAAGGAATGAAGAAGTCAGCTTTGGTGCACCCGATCCCTCAAAAGGCGACCGCTCAAACCCATCCAACTACTGGCCGATAGCCATACCCTCTCTGTTCTCGAAGATAATGGAGTTCATTATCAACTGCCAGCTCCTTCGGTACCTAGAGGACCACCAGATGCTTACTGACCATCAATACGGTTTCCGTAAAGGCCGCTCAGCTGGTGATCTTCTGGTCTACCTAAGACATCGTTGGGCACAGGCAATCGAGACTAATGGTGAAGCATTGGCCGTTAGTCCAAACTAACAAAAGCCTTCGCCATGTCCAAACATGGCGAAGGCTTTTGATCGGGTTTGGCACAAAGCACTTCTTTCGAAGCTTCCATCTTATGGGCTTTCCGAGAAATTATGCGAATGGGTCAGTAGGTTTCTAGCAGACAGATGCATAAAGGTCGTAGTCGTAGTTGACGGTGAGTGCTCTGAATCCATGTCTGTGAATGCTGGTGTCCCGCAAGGCTGTGTACTTTCGCCTACGTTGTTCCTTCTGCATACCAACGACATGCGGCAAATCTGTGGCATTCACTGTTATGCAGATAATAGAACGGGTGATGCCTCCTACACCGGCCGCGCCAACATTTCTCGGGATAACGTCATCGAGAGCCGTAACCGACTTGTGTCTGAAATTTAAACTTCCTTTGGGGGAGTTATGTCGGACTGACCCCCTCAGAAGGAGAACCCACTAAAACCACCTGAATCCGAGTTACCTGAGAATAGCAATCTGCCTAAGAGTTGGAGTCAAATATTGGCATGTACCCCACACATGATCTGTGGCACGGACGTTAATCAGGTGGGGCGACACGGCCTTTCATGCAACAGAAGCGCCGGCTACATGGAAGCTCCGTAGAGCCCTGGTGCACATGATGATGCAACGTGTCCACGAGCCCTGGTGGGTAGGTAGTTGGCTGCATTCCGCATTCAGGCAACCTCTTAACAGGCCGGTTTAGCGGATAACCTGTCCCAAATCGCTGTCCCGTCGATGCTTTTTTGTAGTTTAACTAAATTGGTAGGTTTATCCTCGTAAAGCCCGTTTCCTAAATTTAGAATATTTTGCTGAAGTAATTTTCAAGGTTATTGAGACGAGAATAGAATTCTAATTTCATAAATGCTCCCCTGCTCATCACCCCCCTCATGGGCCTTACGAGGATAATAGTTTTAGCAATTTTAACTAACTGGTCCATGCTTCGAGAGATCCCAGAGAAAGAAAGAAAAGAAAGTTAATGACGCCAGCATAAAGAAGACCACGCCACAGGCTGCAGCTCAGTCTAGAGAGGATATCCTATTTTTAATTTAATAATTTTTTTTATAGTGTAAAAAGTTACGCTGCGGTATTTTAGGTATATTTAGTTTGAAAAAATGTAATTGATTACTTTATCCTTCTTTTTTATGTCCTTTGTTTGCATTTTAATGTCAATTCTATTTAAGTAGTAAAATTATTCGAATATTCGAATACCTTACTAGGTATTATTCGAATAGCAAAATTAGCCGAATATTCGAATATTTCGAATATACGAATTCTAAGCCCTACATATAATATATCTAAACTTTTATGAAAATATGATTAACAAAGTAATTTGAATTGTCTGGCAATTTGATAAATAAACGCTTTTTTAAACTTTTTTTTTATATTATTCAGTACATCTGGAGATATCTGCGTGTAACCAGAGCGAATCCCATAAGGGTCCCTTTTTCACACATTGCGACGGGAACCTAATTAACTAATATTGAAAAAAAAAACTTTTATTTAAATTTTATGTTATTATCATCATCACTATTCGAATAATACCTGGTAAGGTATTCGAATATTCGAATAATTTTACTACTTATTTAAATTAAATGGAATTTAAATTAAAATGGTAACAATGGACATCATAAAGAAGGATAAAGTAATCAGTTACATTTTTTCAAACTAAATATACCTAAAATAGCGCAGCGTAACCTTTTACGCTATAAAAACAATGATTAAATAAAAAAATAGAATATCCTCTCTAGGCTGAGCTGCAGCCTGTGGCATGGACTTCTTTATGCTGGCGTCATTAACTTTCTTAATCGCAAGGCCAATAAGTATGCGCCAGCTCTGGGATCTCTCGAAGCATGGACCAGTTAATTAAAATTTCTAAAACTAATATCCTCGTGAGGCCCATGAGGGGGTGATGAGAAGCGGAGCATTTATGAAATTAGAATTCTATTCTCATCTCAATAACCTCGAAAATTACTTCAGCAAAATATCCTAAATTTAGGAAACGGGCTTTACGAGGATAAACCTACTACAATTTAGTTAAACTACAAAAAAGCTGCGACGGGACAGCTTTATGATTTGGGACTCCATCTCTTAGACAGATTGCTATTCTCAGGTAACTCGGGTCCAGGTGGTTTTAGTGCGTATGTCTTCTCCTTTTGAGGGAGTGAGTCCGACATAACTCCCCCAAAGGATTTTTTTTATGAAATAGGGGGCAAACGAGCAGACGGGTCTGAGCAGATGGGTGATGCAACAAACGCAAGCTTTTTAACGGTGAAAGCGCAAACTTGTGTCTTCATAGCTCTCGATCACGTTATCCCGAGAAATATTGGCGCAGTCAGTGTAGGAAGCATTTGCAGCATGTCGTTCATATGCAGAAGGAACAACGTACAGGATAGCACACAGCCTTGCGGGACACATGGATTCAGAGCACTCACCGTCAACTACGACCTTTATGCATCTGTCTGCTAGGAAGCTACTGATCCATTCGCATAATTTCTCGGAAAGCCCATAAGATGGAAGCTTCGAAAGAAGTGCTTTGTGCCAAATCCGATCAAAAACCTTCGCCATATCCAAACTAACGACCAATGCTTCACTCTTAGTCTCGATCGCCTGTGCCCAACGATGTGTTAGGTAGACCAGAAGATCACCAGCTGAGTGGCCTTTACGGAAACCGTATTAGTAGTCACTAAGCAGCTGGTGGTCCTCTAGGTACCGAAGGAGCTGGCAGTTGATAATGGACTCCATTATCTTCGAGAATAGAGAGGTTATGGCTATCGGCCTGTAGTTGGTTGGGTTTGAGCTGTCGCCTTTTTTAGGGATCGGGTGCACCAAAGCTGACTTCTTCGTTCCTTCCTTGCTTTGCAAATATTGCAAACAAAGCATCTCCCTCTTCTACCTAGTCGGTTTATAGGTTTTGAGTAAGACTAATTAAGTTTGATTAGTCTTAAGGTAATCGCAGCGTCAAAAATATCTCTTCTAACATGTTTTTTCACAAAAAATACTAAGAAAAACGATTTTTTAATAGTTTTTGGTAGTATTCGAATAATATTCGAATTATTCGAATATCTACAAAATCATATTCGAATATTTGAAAAAGTCGAATATTTGCAAGCCCTACGCACCACAGGCCAGCATTGCCGGGTACTTTAGTCAGGGCTGAGCGCGATGCGAGCGGTCGAACGTACAAAATGTCTGCGCACGAAGCGAAGTATAGAAGACGTATATAATATACTGCAATTTGTTCGGATGTTTGAGGAATAGTGTTTTAAGTGTATGCATCAATTTTACTAACAGTTAAATTAAGTTTCATTTATTACCACCTAGCATAAACGACGCTTTTCTAAGTAATTGATTATCCAAAATAAAAACTTTTAGGTACTTACTAATAATTTGGACTATACAAACCTTTTACAAATAATGTACCTATACTTTATCTAGGTACTTACTAGTATTTACTTTCAAAATGTCGATGTGTATATTTATTTACTATTATTTCATATAGTCACATCACATACTTATGTACTTACTAAAATTGTATTATAAATAATAGCATTGAATTTGCACTGAGCTCCTGGTCTATTGGAGTTCTTTGTAAGTGCCGACTGAGACACATGCCGCCGTCACGTGGCACGCACAAAGGATGCCGCCGAACGATTGTTCGTTCGAGGTCAACCTAATAAAAGTTACGACGTAGTAAGTAGGTATTTTACAGAACCAACGAGCGGCAGCCCTGTGCCTTAGGCAACCGTAGGTATCGCTCGTTCCTAAATGGCGAAGACGAACTACTTGGTTGTCTTTATACTTTGCCGCAGCCGCAGCCCTCCCGCACCACGCGCTCGGTGTTATTTGAAAGCGCGCTTTTTAAAAATTGTTCATTATATTGCGATATTCGAAAATTAATGATTAAGGGCGAAAATTTACTGGATAATAAACAATTATATTTTGTTGTACTGTGTCTAATAAGTTAATAAAAATGGACGGAGGAATTTTACCCAGGAGTTATTGCCGAAAATCTGTAAAGGTGTGATCGATAAGGAAAATTTCCTAGATAATTGTGAAAAGCGATATATTTAAAGGATTTAGGGCATAGAAAAAAATAAAAATTGACGGAGCAATTTTTCCCCATGAGTTATTGCCGAAAATCTGTAAAGGTGTGATCGATTAGGAAAATTTCCTAGATAATTGTGAAAATGGATATATTTAAAGGATTTAGGGCATATAAAAAAATAAATATTGACGGAGCAATTTTCCTGAAGAAGTTATGATGCAAAATAGGTATTTTAAAATTTCTACCTATTCGAAATCGAAATTTTCCTAGATAATGATAATATATACTCTTATTAATATATAATATCATATACCGATGGAAGTTCGGACGGAGGAATTTTTCACAAGCAGTTATAAGCGATTTTCATGTTTTGGCAGAAATACCTAACTTCGAAATATCAAAAATCCTAGATAATTTGTCAAACGTATGCTTTATACCCTACTTTATCACACTGCAAAGTTTCAGCGACAGAGGAATTATTCCGAGCCGAAATGCTTCATTAATCGGACTATGACTGTTTAGTGAAAAATTGTGGGTATTTTTTAACAAATTTGCATACTTCAAAGACGTAAATTGATGTTAGTGTTAAGATTTTTAACTCGATAAAATGGGGCTTACAACTATCCATATTTTTAACATGGGAAGTATACGAGTAGATACCCTTTCAAACAAACAAATACGACGACACGTTTAGCCTAGTGGGAGTGACACCGCCTACGAAGCTAGAGGTCCCGGGTTCAAATCCTGGTAAGGGCAAATATTTGTGTGATGATCACAAGTATTTGTTTCTGAGTCATGGATGTTTTCTATCTATTTAAGTATTCATTTATCTATCTATATAAGTACATATATCGTCGACTAGTACTCATCATAATACAAGCCGTGCTTAGTTTAGGACTGGGTCTATTTGTGTAAGATTGTGCCGCAATATTTATTTATTTATTTATTATATAATTTCCCAAATCGGTCCAGGCGTCTTCGAGTATCGCGTAAGAAACATACAGGTGTATTGAGAATCGTCCTTTTTGTGAAGTAATAAAGATGGACTGATCAGGAGCTTCGTTCCTGCAGGTCGGCAATCCGGTTGGGAGACGACCGGTGGTGCCACGGGCATGGGGTCGGGCCGCGCCCGCGTCGGCGGTGCGCCGCGGTCACTACTACTAGCCATGCACGAGTACACCAGCATCACCGATGAACTGGAGACCGTGTACGGGCTGTTCTCTCCGCCGCACACGCCGAGGTAGTATTCTTACTCTAAGTACCAAGGGCGTAGATATTGAAAGTCTAAGTGGGCGGGATGGTCATAGCACAAAAACAGCTTAGTACACAGAAGAAAAACTCGAAAAAAAAGGTTTAGAACTCAGAAAAGTCTGCATGCTGATTGATATCCATATAATGTGTTAGGCGCATTAGGAGAGTCACTATACTTACACAGCATTATGGAACTAATATAGTTTCTTTGACAACTAACAATTAGCTACATATAACCATAACTTCTTGTTTTCCACTAGAACTCCCATTACATCACGATTGCTATCCCCCGCGAGAGCCGCGTCGCCCTCCGTCCGACGTCGCCACGCCAGCGAAATGTCCAACCCCGAGTTCGCTCTCTTCATGGAGAAGGAACATCTCCGAGGGGCCGAAGAAGACGACTACATCATTATGGAGAACCTCATACAGCGACGGTAAGTACCCCAAGGTGTCGGTATATATGTTCATTGCTTTCCTACATTTGTTATACATATGTGCTTATCGAGTAGTTTTCACAACGATTCAAGCTTCTAGGTTAGAAGGAAGTTTATAAACGGGAATCACAGGATTTTGGTAATAGCTGGCAAGCTTTTCATCGCAGCGGCTTCGCAACCATCACTGTGAATCGTCCGAGCATGAGCGATGATAATATGAAATTACAACCGAAACTATCTCAACCTACCGTAGCCTAGAAATCGAGTCTGTGCTGCACAGATACGACGAGGAAGCGGAGGGCGAGGGGGAGGGGGAAGTCAGTGGCATCAGCATCAGCGTGTGCGTCAACACGAGCGGGGAGGAGCAGCCGGGAGTGCCCCCTCAGACCTCCTCGCTGCTCACCGTCAATGACCGCAGGTTACCGCATCAGAGGTATGTCAAGGTTGAGGTAACATCTGAGATAAATAACTTGGCTTACTGTACCTCTAGCGCAACTGGGACGCGCTAGTCTTTGTCGCGCTAATACCATCTATCCCATGGATGTATAAAATAGAAGGATACCGCGCGGTCTAAGACGCGGGTGAAGCCAAGCAATGGCCGCCGCGCTTTGTACGCACGCACGCACACATCAACCAGCATAATGGGCCGGTCGGCTGCCATTGGGCCGTCAACCCACACATGCTCACTTCGGCGGCCATTGCTTGGCTTCACCCGCGTCTTAGACCGCGCGGTATCCTTCTATTTTATACATCCATGATCTATCCCTTTTCTTTAAATATAATGCGAAAGTGACAGGTCGCGACAAGCAAAGTCACGGCCTGTTATGCTAGCCCAGTTGGTTTCATGTGACAGTCAGCCAAGACAGTTCCCGTACTCGACGATTTTAATAGGAAGGCTATTGTTTCATAATTCAGTGTGCTAAAAAGTGAATTAGGTACACCTAAGCATTGATGTCTTCATTTCAGAATATTTTGCTAAGAATTGTTCCTAATAGCCTTCTTAAACATACTTATATTATGTATAATAATATTCCATCTTTAGTTCCACATGTGCTACTGCATATATCATGTAGAAACGGCCGGCAATCATGCTAGCTAGCAGTGCATGGTTTCATGCCATCAGCCGAAAGCGTATATACTATAAGTATAGCTATCACAAGAAGTACGGTAAGAGCAAAATGCTGAACAGTATATAGTGTACAAGGCTGCAAATGTTTCATCTACCTTCAAAAAAGAAAGGCGTCATAATCATAAGTCAATTCGTTACACGTTTCTAAGAAACTGTACTTTTTTAATTTTGACAGCATAAATAAGTAGTTAATATTATCCATGGAATATTAAATAACGTCCTTGACTGAGAAGATTTCAGTGAGATAGGTTCCTTAAGTTACCTTTCAAATATAGTGGTGCCGTGGGGCACCACTATATTTTTCAGTATATTTTAGACAGTCGTTTTTATAGGGCCTCCAAAGATACTAGGCGGAATAAGGAGGGGTTTGTCCTGGGTAAAAAATATGATAATAATTAGTCCGTCACTTAGATTATCAGAAAATATTAGACACCTATTTTTTTCTTTTATTAATCAAACGAAAAATGACAATGATAAAGTGCGTCAACGTTCAGGAATGGTGGATTGTGACGTGGTAAAAATTGAGCCACGACGTGACCACGGTATACGGTAGTTTTTGTTCCGATAAAAGGTACATCGGGAGCGCGCATGTGTGCGCGCCGTGTGCGCGCCGTGTACGGACGCACCACAGGCAAGCATCGCCGCGTGCTTAGTCAGGGCTGAGCAATAGTCGCGAGCGGTCGAACGTTCAAAATGTCTGCGGACGAAGCAAAGTATAGAAGACGTATATACTGCAGTGTGTTCGGATGTTTGAAGAATAATGCGCAAAATCCAGAATTGTCATTTTTCTGCATTCCTAAGGATCCCGTAAGGTGTGTATTTTATTAGTACCTATATAAATGTTATATTTTAAGTCGTTTATAGAATGTTTGATAGTTTTGTGATCAAACTATACCAATTAAATAGAGTAGATAATTATTTTGTTTGACAGTGATGAGTAAAATTAACAGATTTTTTAAACGTGTCCTAATTAAATAGTAGTTGATTCTATTGATACATAAAATGCCTTAAACACGAGAGTGGTTTTATGAAACGAGCCGAAATATCGTTGCGTTACTTACATGTACACATACCAATACTAATTTATTTAAACTATTATACTTAATAACATTAACATCAGATGTGTGCGATCAGATACTTTCATATTGAAATAAGTAACTTTTACTAGGTTGACCTCGAACGATTGTTCGTTCGATCGAGGTCAACCTAATAAAAGTTACGTTCGAAGTAAGTAGGTATTTTACAGAACCGACGAGCGGCAGCCCTGTGCCTTAGGCACGCTCAGGTGTCGCGCGCTCCTAAACGGCGAAGACGAACTACTTGGTTGTCTTTATACTTTGACGTGACGTTAGGCGGAACTTTAACGGGCTACATCTTTATCATATACCATGTTTGATAATCTAACTAACGGACTATGTAACTAAATCAGGATACAAGCCTATTTTTGTAACTAGAAGTATTGCAGAAGCGCGTGCACAGATGGTGCGGTCGACTACTATCTCTTTCTTAAGTACAATACAAGATAAGGACGGAAGATTACAATTGACAATTATGTTGATGTGTGTAGACATTCTCTGAGGAGATCGTCGGCGATCGACACCCGTGAGCTGCCGAGTCCGCTGCAGCCGCTGCTGGGAGACGACTCCTGCGGGGAAGTGCTGCTGCCGGTCCCTAGGCAACCTTCAGGTAAGCAAACTTTTAGTAACCCTTCTTTAATTTAAGGTAGTGAAGGTTTAATGAATGGCACAAAATATTTCGAGGTAGAAGGAAAAAGTCTATGAACCTCGCGTGCTAAATAACTAAATATTTTTACTAAAAAAAACCCGACCGCGGTATTTTTACTAAAAAAAATCCGCCATTTTGTTTATTTTAACGAACTTCATACCCAGTGACACTCGCGCCATCAAGACGAATCCAATTATGTATCATTTATCAAAATCGGTTGTGCCGTTGAGTAGTTACGAGCGGACACAGGAACGGACATACATACATACAGGTCATCAAACACATTACCCTCCTTTGGGCTTCGCCGCAGTCGGGTAAAAAAGAGACGGTGACCTCAATTGCACACCGTCAATTTCAGTTTCCGTAAATATTATTATCAGATTTGAAAATCTGATAATAATGGTATAATTTTAATCGTTCAAATACCACCAAATCAAACGCCAAGCGAAAAACATTATACTTATTTGGTTTCCATACAAATCGACGAACTATTTCTATCTCGATATATTTCTATGGGCACAAGGCATGGTATGAAAGTGCGTAGGTACTGTAAGGGGCGTAAAAAAGTAAAAAAAAACACATTTTAATATCTTTAGTTGTTTTTTTATTGCGACTGCTCGTTTATCTAGGCTAAGATTTTGTATTTTGTTAGAGCGAGACTGATGGCATTTTATTAGTCCAAAAACACCTCATTCACTTCTTTTACACTCCCAGTCCGTTTTGCAATCACTGTGGAGGTTGTATACGAATTCAACCTTTATAGAACATACAAAAGTAACGCATTAAAACCTATTCACGTGGACTTGAGCGAGTGATTCGGACAGAACAGGTGCTATGTTTTACTCATTCGTACTATTCGTATCAACTTACGTAGAAAATGGACACGTCTTAGCTGGGAAAGTTGTCGAAAATTTCTAAAACCTATCACAAGAAATCATTCAAAGTTTCCTTTTTGCGGAGTTCTCTAGGAAATTTTGATAAATTTCCGATATCTTTCCACGTGGAAACATTCACATTTTTTGAAACTTTCCGTTGGCACATCAGTAGGCACCAGTGGCGTGGCGTCCAAAGAACTCGATTCCTACCGGCTTGCCTAATATCAGGCACTTGACCACCTTATTCTACAGCTCTTAAGGAAAATATACCCCTAATCTGCACCGGCTTGCCCAAGGATATCTTTTACGCCACGCCACTGGTAGGCACCCTATGTCGTCGGCGACTCCCCTGTCCTTTGCTCTCCATCGCCGTAGAGTGAGAGAGATGGGAAGTGTCGGCGACAACATATCATTGTCGATATCAGAGGGTGAGGAAACGCTCCACGTGGAAACAATCATCAGGACGCTTTTCTTTATTTTATGCTCGTAACTCATAATACTCCTTGCAATTATATTCTTCCAATAGAATAAAAGATCAAGCTTGAGTACGATTATTTAAATATTATCGTTAAGTACTACCTATGTTCACTTTTGGCTAAACAGTGCGTTCTGAATACAAATAACTTGAAAAGGTTGGTCAGGCACTTAAATTCGATATTCATGAATAAAATAGCAGTAAAATAATGTTGAACACTTTAAATCAGTGGGAGTGATCGTTTGGTCTCGTTTTACACCTTTTTTCATTCAATTTAATGGTGTCCTGTGGCAGTCCATTATCCAATTGTTTTCGAGCCATCCATCTTTGGCAACGTCATTAACAACTGGAATACTTGCTGTCCCTTGTTTGTAGCATTTGTCCAAATTCAATATTGCAAAGGGTTTGTAATAATAGACTGGTTGTATATAACTAGATTTTGCCGAATATTCCAAAAAAATATACTTTACTCAAACACAAAAAAAAACAACTTAGTTAAAAACTGATCAAAACACGAACGCTTGACAACAAATGGCGGGGAGACGAAGCGAACCGAGCGTTTCCGATTGCACCCGAACATAGCTAATAACTATGATCGGCAATGCCGACTAGTCGGCTGATTAATCGGCAAATTGAGTCGGCCGACTAGCTAGTCGGCAAAATCCGTAGTCGGCCCATCTCTAGTTTTTACCTATCGCAGCACGATTGTGTGAATCTTGAACTCTGTACCGCTACCACGTGACAAAACTAAACTTCTAATTTCAAACTGTGGATTTCGAATATCTAAATTACCGTGTCTTTACCAACAGGTGACACTAACGCGTCCAGCGACATGTCGCTCTCGCACATGGTGAGCGAGAACCTGCCGCCGCGGCCGTCCATCGTGCTGGACTCCTCGCAGCTGCCGCGCCAGCGCTCCGCCGAGCAACCGCAGCCGCAGCCGCCCGGGCCCGCGCGCCCCGAGACCATGTGCTAGGGTAAGTGGCTGATCCGACCAGCGACAATCGCTTGCACATGGTGAGCGAGAACCTGCCGCCGCGGCCGTCCATCGTGCTGGACTCCTCGCAGCTGCCGCGCCAGCGCTCCGCCGAGCAGCCGCAGCCGCAGCCGCCCGGGCCCGCGCGCCCCGAGACCATGTGCTAGGGTAAGTGGCTGATCCGACCAGCGACAATCGCTTGAACATGGTGAGCGAGAACCGCCGCCGCGGCCGTCCATCGTGCTGGACTCCTCGCAGCTGCCGCGCCAGCGCTCCGCCGAGCAGCCGCAGCCGCAGCCGCCCGGGCCCGCGCGCCCCTAGACTATGTGCTAGGGTGAGTGGCTGATGCGACCAGCGATAGTCGCTGGCACGCGGTGAGCGAGAACCTCTGTCCATAGTGACAAATTGTTCATCAAATCGACATATTATAGTATACAACTTACAAGTGAATACTGTAAGTAATCAAGCGAAGTCTTGAATAAAGATCTTTCTTTTAGTTAAAATCACTATTCGACAATAATTCAGCTCATAGAACTCTCAACTTTTACAGGCCAAGAGTAACAACATCATAATGATAATAGACTTTATTCAGAAGTTTGTAGAGGTAGTATGATATGAGGTTTACATTATTTAGTAGACGTAGAACAAAAGAAAGTATACTGAACTAAAGAAAGAGCAGGAAGCTCAGCTTAAGCATGCGCCTAAAGTCCCTTAGTTCTTTTGGCTAACATGTCTACTATATTTTATTTAGAAATTCACCCTTAAAATGTTGACATTTAGTCGTTTTTCCCGATATCCTAATTAATCGTTAAAGTAATTTCTAATAAGTTGCTATTTGTTTCAGATGGCCATCTCAGAAACACCAATCAACCCATCATTCGAAGAACCCCATAATCCAGCTCCATATATGACTATTGGAAATTAAAGCGCAAAAGTATTATCTAATCATAATAATAGAACACCAAAAATTACTGTTAGTGTTATAGTTACATTTTTGAGAGGTTTTCCCGTTGTTGACGCCTTCGGACCCTTTTCGGCGTTTGCCTCTATTCGATGTACTTCTTGACTGTCTATCCTGTGTGATCTAGTATTAGACTGAAACGAACACTATTCTAAATCAAACCATATCCTTTATAAACTTCATTAATCGTTAGCACTTTTAATACTTAGCTCGCTGTATATACGCTATCCACTCTTGGTTGAAACCCTGAAGGTCCAAAGTATCTTTTTCCTACTTTATAATCGCTACTTAAATTATTGTAAGGCTATTCTCATTTTTCCGCACACAGACATTTCTTGGAATGTCACTGCCGTGGATTTAATTACTCTTTCTAATCCTTCTTCTTCTTGGGGTGCCATATTCTATCGAAGGTCGGCGATGATTAAGACGACTTGTACCTTCGACACAACAGATCTGAACAGCGAACGGGTGCTTTTATTGTACCACTGGTTCTTAATCCTTCGAAAAACCATAATTCATATCTACATGTAAAAGTGTTTCTGTGACTAAAGTAGTATAAGAGAACGTACAGAATACACCACTGCATATAGAGGGATATAATTTGAAACGCGTGTTTTATAGGGGCAGTGATTTGCACTAAGAAAGGATTATTTGAAACTACCATTGACGCGGCTTCGCCTGCACCATTCTTATTATTATCCCAAGGGAGCAATTTACCGGGCTGCATTCTATCTTTCAATCCAGGACTTGGTTTACTTGCATGCCAAATTTCATCTCAATCCAACCAGTTGTTACCCCGTTATTTAGTAACAAACATCCAAATATCTAAACATCTTCACAAACTTTCGCATTTATAATATTAGTAGGATAGGATTCAAGCCCTAAAACGGGTTGAAAGTTGAAACGGTTATTATTATGAATTTACTAAACTCAACGTTATTTTTTCGAGAAATTAAGAAGAGTTAATCCATCTAGGGTTATGACTTCAAGGAAAGTGACTGTATGCACGAAAATGAGAATAATCCACTTAAATATAATATTGTACAGATTGTACAGGCAATGTCGTAAGAACTAAGTGAAAGATAATCGACAATACAAGTACTGCTCGCGCGAGTTACCTAACTAACGAACTTGGAACTGAGAGTAGCCTAGGATAGGTTTAAATAGTCCGTGGCAATTGAACTTGATAATTTATAGGGTGCCTGCCGATTTATCGATAAACGTTCCATTTCATCGATTTCTCATTTCGTCGATAAGATTTTTCTTTAAAATCGTAAAATTTTCATGATTTGTGAAAAGGTTATATAATAACCATTAAGTTAGGTTAGATGTTTTGTAATAATACCATTAATACCAAGAGAAACGATTTCAAAGAAAATTTGTTTCAATGAAATGAGAATCCTTATGAAAAATTTGTCGGAGATTCAAGGGTAAACCTAATTTACATTGTTTTTTTGACCGGCAACGCTGGTATTGATCCTGCCAATATAAATAGCTTATTTTAATAATTCCACCCGGCTAAGGACATTTCCACGCCTACCTATATCGGCACCGATGTCGACGATGACATCGGTCTCTTTCTCTCTCGCACTATGAAAGGGAAAGGACGAGTCAGGGATACCGTGTCAGTGACGATATTATATCGGTGCCGGTATTGTTAGGTAAGGAAATGCTATATGCGGCCGACAATTTAATAAGTAAGTGTCAAACTACGTAAAATTGGAAAATGAAGGGAAGGGAGTAGTCCCGTATGTAATTTCTTTATGGTCAAGGAGACGTGGTTTGATTGACTTTCAGTTTTAATGTGATGTAATAGTGCACCATATCCTATTTTCCCGTCATTATCCTCACTCTTAGTGTTTTTTCTGTAATATTAATATGTCACCAACTAAAACGGCATTTGATCGAACGTTTTGAAGTCAATTTGAAGTACACAGAAGCATTAATTGATCAAAATGATCAGTGATTTTTAGTAGTCTTCTACTCTTCATACTATTTACTTAGTTTGGCACTTACCTTTCCTATTTGGCGCATGCTTTTAACATTAAAATCACTGACGTTTTAAATTGTTGACCAATTTAAATAATTAAGCCGTTTTTTAATTGTAATAAAAATAATAAATGAAATAGCACTAAGTTTGAATCCCCAATAAAGGTCATCACAATGTGTTCAATTATACCAAATATTTTGTGCAAATTTTACCGTTTTATTATATTTGCGTACAATTGAATAATTCATCTTTGTATATAAAGTAGAATGAATATCAGAATGAAAATAATATTAATATTACCTTGTAGGTTATTTAAAAAACATTACTGTTTATATTTTTATCGTAGTAATTGTAAGAAATCAAATTGCAATAAATTGTTTGTTTTATAGAATATTATAATGAACCCATATCGTCATGTGAACATATTATCAAATTAAACAGAGGATATTATGAATAAAAGCAATAATGTTGTTCACTATTGAACACAAATACTTTTATCAGATTATGAAATGTCTATTTAAACTGCTGCAATATTACGAGATTCTACATACTTCTAGAAAAAATGAGAATATTACTTATATTGTATATTTGTAGAAATATATTTTACCGATCGACCTGTGACCTACCTTTTTACGATGCCCTACTCTGGCGATGTCTAATTTTACAATTTATATTTATATTTTTTGACATAAATAGACTGGTTGTATATATTTTTCAGGGATTTGGTTTTAAACTTTTATGTATGCAAGAGTTTTAACACAAAACATCATATACTTAAATGAAGGGAAAAACAATTATCGACAAATAGGTAAATGCATGCGATAACTCGTCGGCCGAATGTACTTAAATTTGTCACACAGAATTCAAGAATATTACACTTTTTGCAAAGCGTGACAGTAATATTCATTCTGTAAAATAGTACATTTTCATGCTGCCCAAAATACCGCATTCTAAGAGTACCTCATTTTCAAAATACCAGATTCTCGATTTATCAGATTCCCTGTATGCCCTGTTTATTAATGTCCAAAATAATACATTTTACAAAATCATTTACCTACACGCCTAAATCCTCCAAATTTTGTATACCAATTTGAAATTTCCTAGTTTGAAAATACACGAATTCCGTTTCTGATTAGTTTGGAGTCAGGCAATTTTATTGTATCGACATAATAGCACTTGCGTGTAGATACAGGCCGCTGCAGGCAATTTGGTAAAAGCTAAATAAATCCCCAATTACCAGCTAAAAGGTCCCGTTATCGTTCGGGCGCCATTGCTGCGGCATTTTTCTCCGTAATGGACCTCACTGTACCTCTAGCATAAGGTCGGATGTACACCTGTAAGTTTTACTTACGTAAGTAAGCATGCAGCTATACGTTAGACTGACTATCTCAGTCTAACGTATCGTACGTCTTACTTACGTAAGTGCTTACGGACAATGAATTCGGGTCGATTTCTATAGGTTCATAGAAAGTGACCCGAATTCATTGTCCGTGAGTGTAAAACTTACAGGTGTAAATCCTTCCTAAGAGCAAGGTAATTCAGAACCAAGGTACCAGTAGCCGCGCGGCGAAATCGCGGAGTGAGCCCCTCCTGTCTAGTATTTGTGAGTCTAGTAAAAAGGGGTACAGGTCACATTTAACCTAGGAGCAAAAGAGCTTAAGTCATACTATAGAGTTGTGACCTATTGGTCCTGGTATAAATTTGACTTGTATCCCTTTTCACTAGAGCCACAGAATTTGTCCCGTGTACTCGTAATAATAGTTCGTAATCGGAGATCAAAATACGTCGTTCTACTTTGACGAATAACTTGACCTCCACATAGTACCTCCACATACTCCGCGAGATAAACGGCTAAGTTCTGAAGTGCTCCGCTTTTCTTAATTTTCGGAATTCAGAAATAGTACTTTTTGATATGAGTGCGAACTGTAGGTACTCGTATGCTCTGTGGTGTCTTGGCCCTGGCCGCCAGGCGAAGGACAAGACTCGGGACGAGGGCAAATCATATTTCCGCTCATGTATCAAACGACAGTTTTAATACATTTGCGATAAAAATTCGTTCAAACAAAGGCATACGAGTAGTACCGGTTGTCATAATTCAGCCAAATCAAAAGATATTATTTTGGGAAGAGACACTTTAATATTATGTTAATATAATTACATTTCCGCATAAAAAGCAATAAAAAAAAGTTTTTATTACTTTATAGTTAATTATTTTGCAAATAAAAGTATTCTATAGTGTACTCGAAGCCAGCTGGAAAGTAAAAAGCACTACAGACTATACACCTACGAAAAGTGCCACTTTTTGAGCAACTGTATTAAAAAGATCTTTTACGAGACTTAATAATGCTATCTGTACTTATAATTATATCATATTATATTTTTACAATGTCATGAATTTTTTGAATAAATTGCAATTTTTTTTATGTATAAAAAAATCGGTTTTCGTGTTTGTATGAATTTATTTTTCTGACAAAAAAAACATTTTAAAATGAGATAATATTATAACGAATAATTATCTTAATTAAAAAGTTTAATGAAATTGTAAATATTTACATTTTTAATGTTGTTATTTTGTACCGACATGTATTGTATGTTAGTATTGACAATTGACGAAAGCTTATATTGGAAACACACGGTTTTTCGTACCGCTATTTATTATCTTTTACATTATTGACATTACATTATTGTGAACATTTCGTGAGGTATTGGTATGTTCATACCAAGGACCATTAAAACAAGAGGACTGTCATTCTCCATACTTTAGATTGTACCCCGACCGTAAGGGGATATCCAGGTAAAAACTAGATGGCGCTAAAAAACTAAACATTACACGATGTTATAATTGAACAAAGAAACATAGTACAGTAACAATTAGTTCGTAAACAGCTAATAATAAATAAGTTCTAACATTTAAATACTGTGTCACGCTTGCAAAGTTGAATAATTGTAAATAGTATAATTCTTATACCAAGCTAATACATAGATGGCGTTGTAATATCGGGGAACAGCTTTTTTGCTTTTTTTGTATGGAGAATGACAGTCCTCTTGTTTTAATGGTCCTTGGATCATACATAATATCCTATCATTTGCTTCCCAACTTACGTACTTACAAAGGTGACATTTATGTTTGATAATTTATCGATGCAGGGCATTTCTATTTTGCTTTGTACTCGATTAAGAAATTGTTAGCGTGGAGTTTTTTGACGTTTGGTTACGCACAAAATGTCAAAAATGATTGCAAAATGTCAAAGTTGTTGCAAAATGACAAAACACGAAACACCTAAACGAGTTTAGATTATTTTATCTTGACATGATTACCTACCTACCTAAAATGGTACGATATTGGCATTTTGTTATTTTGTGACCTTACTGTCTTAATATTCTGGCATATTAATATTGTCATTATGCGATATTATCAGTCTTCTACGTAGGTTTATTGATCTTCACTACATCTAATAGAAATTCCTAGTTTTCGGAATTACCCTACGTTCGTTTTTAGCCCAACGCATTTTGTGACATTTTGCAATCTTTACACTATGCCCTGAATCTTATAACAGCTATTGCGTTACTGTATAGTCAGCAATAAATAGTCCGTAACGTGCAGAGCGCCACATATATCCTTTATAACTACAGGCATAAAGATGAGTGACGATATACACTGTGGGCCTTGTAAGACTGCGTTTCCACCAGAACTGTGGATGTTTTCGTTGCACACCGCTTCGCTACTCACGGCTCTGGTGGAAATGCAGCCTAATAGGAACAAATACTTAAAATGTAGGTTGACACGCATTTTTTTTATGTTTGATTTGTCATTTGATTTTGATTTATTTAATTCACACTATAATAATACATTATAAATTACACATGTCATGTTTGTAGCGTGACAAGCGACGTCAAATGGACTAATGTTAACATACATTGAAAATACCATTTAATTCGTATGAAAAAGACAAAATCTTAAGACTACATAATTTTTCAAAGTTTTTGAACAAAAGTTTTATTGTTTGAGGAGTAGAATCCACGTTTTAGTTATTTGCTCTTATTACAGGGCCCAATTGTAAATGGAGCTTCGGATGTTACAGACTATGTGATGCTGACTGTACCTACATCATAATACTTATGAATTTCTTCTGTGAATGATTTTTCCTTATTGGGATTTATTCTCTAGATTCGTTTCCTCATTCTCAGAGTGATAGTAGTACTTCGTCTGTGTTATGTAAACATAATGTACAATAATACAATAAATATATTTGTGATATTAAACGTTGTTTTATTGTGGTACTCGTTCACGACATTGGTGTCCCGGCGGACCTTTGGAAGGCGTGTGCGGAGCCGAAGCCAACGTGTTATTGTTTACGCTTTTTGTGTTTATGTTTTTGAAATTTAATGTTTTTGAAAAGAGAAACTGGCGAGTTTCTTCCGGCGCTCCTTCTCACCAGAATGTCATTTGCCGAAGCGCCAAAAAAATCAGACATGTGAAGAGCCCTTGAGAAATAAGTTATTTCGTTTCATTTAGATGTCAACTTTATTGCCACGTGTTAAAGTCTATGGGTGATCAGTGGCTTCGTTTGCTCCACAGAAATACACCGACACGTTTAGTATTGTATATATTTTTTGTATCCTTACAATAATGTACAAACATGTTGCCGGAGACCACGGCAAGGAAACAAATACCTCGTCTTGCGAATCACCCGTTAATTTCATCGTCAGCGGAGTTTGGGCTGCCACTAAGGGTTTTGACGCTGTTTGCTGTAGACAATCGTTTAACACATTATTCGTCGTGGATGTATCTGACCTCAATTTTGAAAAATCCATCCTAGAAGTAATACGCTCTCTGTTAAAAAAGTTCTGAGGTAGCAAACTTTCAATAAATAAAATACAACTAGTAACTAAAGAACTTCCTCCTTTTTGTGAAGTATGTTAAGGATCAAAACTTAGTGTTGGCTGAGACACCTTGCATTAGTTAGTAGGTATGCCCGTTACGTACTTGCGCATTTTCCCGAAAAAAATCCAGTTAACTAACGGTTAGCGGCAAAACTGACAGATAATTACTACAGCAAAGGTTTGGTGACAAAGTGGAAAGTTTAGACGGAATTTAAACACAACTGAAGCATAACCTAATGGACTACTTCTCAGAAAAGTCGGTCCTCCGCGATGTCCTCATCAGGTCTCGGCAGTTCCTCACGGTACGGCGTTGACTGCTTACACGACCGCCACGCAACCAGCTCCAACTCTGGAAATGATGACCACGACTACTCTGTCAAGAGTGATACCGACAAAGAAGACTTACTAACTTGTGCAGTCACAGATGTAGCTCAACACGGGACGTCATCACGAGCGGAGTTTAGACTGAGACACCTTATGTGAATGACCGTTACGTACAACTTGCACGCTCGAAGATGGAGCTCAGCACGGGACGTCATCACGAGCGGAGTTTAGACTGTGTAACGTAAATCGTTACATAACCTTCGCTATAGAAGCTAAATCTAAAGACGTAACGATTTCTTTTTAACATACACTATAATAAGTTAATTATACACTTCGTCGCGACACTTAATTTCATGACGAACTGTACTCGATGCGCATTGCTATTGTTCAAAACCAGCCTGCCGGGTGCTCTCACCCGCCCGCGCCCGCTGCCCGCTGCGGCCTTACTTGTCGTGGTTGGGGACAGACAGATTTGGCTACCGGCGCGGGCGCACGTTCGCTCATCTTAGCGACTTCACGCGTCGCGTCCGCGCTGGTTGCATGCCAATCTGTCTAATTCAATTTTATTTCCGAGTAATGTACTCATTTATATAAATACAGTGTAAACCCCTATATTGGGTAAGTGTTGAACATTTCTTACGCTTCAAATTAAAAGCAGGTAGATTTTAAGGCGTTTCTAACGGCTTTTCCGTTACAGGTTTCTTTGCTCTGATTTCGCTTGCAAATTGAGTTAAAAGTCCTAGATCTCGCTTGTTAATGTCTTTCACATTTTTATCATGCTTAATTGTAATAATTAATGATTTTTAAAGTAATTAAAAATATGAAGATTGTCAATTTAATTTCAGTTCCTTTTGCAAATTTTGTTATGTATTTCCACTTCATTTTGTAAACTCCGTCTGACTGGTCATCCGCACTTCACCAAGCCATTTCACCATCACCATCACGCAGTACTTTCTCTTTTCTTCTGCTTCTGCTTACACCGGTGACAGTCAACGGAGATAAATGTGGAACAATTTTAATTTACACGGCGGACGTAAATTCCAGGGTGCTACCGTACGGTTAGCGTACTTCCGGCTTCATCACCACCATTCCTGGTACTGCCGGCTGACGTCCCTCAGCCCGTTCCATCTCCACGGCGTTCCCGAGATCCAGGGAAGTACTAGCGTGGTGGCAGTTACCATCCTGTGGAACCGAGGAGTGAAATCAGACCGGCCTACACGAACCTACCCCCTAGCGACTTTTTCGCGTGCTCGCGGCGTTCGGGAGTAATAAATCTATATTAACGGATTTCTTTTGTTTAATTTATTTACTCCCGACCCTAAAACGTAGCACTGGCGCCCTTCCGCGGTTCTAATAAGGTCTGATTTTGCTCCAAGGTTGGTTGAGGTTGTGTGTGCTTGATGTTTTTTTTTGTATTGTGAAACGTTTTTTCAGTTTTTATTTTTTGGTTGCCAGCAGCTAAGGTGTACGGATTACTTGTTTTTTTTCTGTTAAAATTTTAAATATTGCATTGGTACAGTCGGCCACATTTGTCTAATTTTTTTTTGTTTGTTTTTGTGTGAAAATCACGTTAACGAAGTTTTTAAAGCTGTCCGCTGGTACAGTCAGCTCGATTAAATTTTTTTTTTTTTTTTGCAAACTTATTCAAAATTATTTATTGTCTTTTCTATAGTGGTGTCCGTGCACAATAGTTGCAATTCATACGCTTCTTTTGTTTTTCATTTTTGTGAACGTTTTTTTTTTCATTTGCGTTTTTTTAGCTTTTCTTTGATCATTAATTTTTTTTCTCACTTTCAACCAAAACGTTATTTAGATTCATAAATTTTGTAACAGACGGAGTATTTATTTTTCCTTTTATTGTTCAACATTTACCCAAACTTTTGAGCGACATTTACATTTAGTTTTCTAGCGTTTTAATTTCTTGTGCATTTGTATCTGTAAGGTTTCAAGTTCTTGTAACAGGTCACCTAATTCTTTTTTGACATAAAGCGTCGGTAATTATGTTACATTTTTAACAGTTACTGACGTAATCATGGGAGCGTGAAGTATGGAAGGAGAGTGATGAAAGTGTTGTACAGGTACAAAGGTAGTGCGGATTTTATTTCATTTAAATATGTAATAAAATCCTTCACGACGCGCGGGGGTATTGTAACGTAAATCGTTACATAACCTTCGCTATAGAAGCTAAATCTAAAGACGTAACGATTTCTTTTTAACATACACTATAATAAGTTAATTATACACTTCGTCGCGACACTTAATTTCATGACGAACTGTACTCGATGCGCATTGCTATTGTTCAAAACCAGCCTGCCGGGTGCTCTCACCCGCCCGCGCCCGCTGCCCGCTGCGGCCTTACTTGTCGTGGTTGGGGACAGACAGATTTGGCTACCGGCGCGGGCGCACGTTCGCTCATCTTAGCGACTTCACGCGTCGCGTCCGCGCTGGTTGCATGCCAATCTGTCTAATTCAATTTTATTTCCGAGTAATGTACTCATTTATATAAATACAGTGTAAACCCCTATATTGGGTAAGTGTTGAACATTTCTTACGCTTCAAATTAAAAGCAGGTAGATTTTAAGGCGTTTCTAACGGCTTTTCCGTTACAGGTTTCTTTGCTCTGATTTCGCTTGCAAATTGAGTTAAAAGTCCTAGATCTCGCTTGTTAATGTCTTTCACATTTTTATCATGCTTAATTGTAATAATTAATGATTTTTAAAGTAATTAAAAATATGAAGATTGTCAATTTAATTTCAGTTCCTTTTGCAAATTTTGTTATGTATTTCCACTTCATTTTGTAAACTCCGTCTGACTGGTCATCCGCACTTCACCAAGCCATTTCACCATCACCATCACGCAGTACTTTCTCTTTTCTTCTGCTTCTGCTTACACCGGTGACAGTCAACGGAGATAAATGTGGAACAATTTTAATTTACACGGCGGACGTAAATTCCAGGGTGCTACCGTACGGTTAGCGTACTTCCGGCTTCATCACCACCATTCCTGGTACTGCCGGCTGACGTCCCTCAGCCCGTTCCATCTCCACGGCGTTCCCGAGATCCAGGGAAGTACTAGCGTGGTGGCAGTTACCATCCTGTGGAACCGAGGAGTGAAATCAGACCGGCCTACACGAACCTACCCCCTAGCGACTTTTTCGCGTGCTCGCGGCGTTCGGGAGTAATAAATCTATATTAACGGATTTCTTTTGTTTAATTTATTTACTCCCGACCCTAAAACGTAGCAACTGAGACACCTTATGTGAATGACCGTTACGTACAACTTGCATACTCGAAGATGTAGCTCAGCACGGGACGTTATCACGAACGGAGTTTAGGCTGAGACACCTTGTATGTATAACCGTCACGTACAACTGGCGCGGTCGAAGATGTAGCTCAGCACGGGGTCGTCATCACGGTCCTCCGCGATGCCCTCAACAGGTCTCGGCAGCTCCTCACGGTACGGCGATGAGTGCTTACACGGGCGCCACGCGACCAACTCTAACTCTGGAAACAGGTGGGATAGGTGTGGATTAATGGGCCACCGTCTACGGCCTCGCGGTCCAACGGGCGTCGAAAAACGAAAAAAACACAATTTGGTGATAACCACTAACTGCTAGTGTGGCCGTAGGGCAAGCCAAGCCAAGCAAGTACATTAGAACGATGAGCAAATAAATGAAAGAGATGCATTTATAGATAATACCACGTGTGAAAGTTTATACACTGTCATATTTCCTGTCCCTTACTCGCATAATGCTGTTTGAAGCTTGCCACTGGCATCTGATTGGTCAATTTTGATAAATCGGTAGCAATGTCGCAAACCCGATCAAATTAGATAAGATATAACGATGCTGAATTCCGATATGTGTGATATTTAATTTAGTCGGGGTTTAGTAATAAGTATCTCTAGCTATGGTAACCGAATGGTTTGGACATGCACCTTTCAAGGAGAGGTGGGTTCGAATCCTGGGTTGTACCAATGAGTTTTTCAGAACTTATGTACGAAATATTATTAGATATTTAGGTACCATTAGCTTCTCGGTGAAGGAAAAACATGCATGTTATAACCCCAATCCACAGTGAGTTAGTGTGGGGACTACAGCCCATTCACTCTCGTCTAAGAGAGTAGGACTGTACCCAGCAGTAGGTATACATTTATGCATAGGCTGATGATGAAGTATCTCCATCTCAAAGGTATACGAAACCCCTGGTCCATGTTATCCTCTGTCTACGTGTGTGATACTGACTGTCCTGTGGATGCTTGCACTGGAACATGTGCATGTAGCAGACGCTCATGAACGTGCGGAAGACTCCGTGGACGCAGCGCGCGCACACCATCACGTCGCGCATCGGGCACGTCGTCGGACAAGTAGCTGGGAATTCTGGGATACAGAATCAATAATTAGTATTGTGACGACACTGCCGCCTAGCGACACTCGTTGAAAGAACAGCAATACAACAACAGATGGCGCTTACGTCAACGCCAATACAAACGGCAACATTTCCATAGTGTTCTGCATCGCACATATAGAAGTATATGTGTGTATCGCTAACACTGCAAATACACCATCCAACTAACTTCTTTCAGACGTCGGTCCCCAGGCACAACACCCGCCTGGAGAGGAGAGATCTGTCTATTGTCCTCTCTTCCATAGTATGAATGGACCAATATTCAGCATTTATACGGCATTTTTTTTTCGTCAATTTCGTCTTAGTAAATATTGTTCAAATAAACGAAACCTACAGCACGGTATACGGTAGTTTTGTTCCGATAAAAGGTACATCGGGAGCGCGCATGTGTGCGCGCCGTGTACGGACGCACCACAGGCAAACATCGCTTAGTCAGGGTTGAGCTATCGTCGGGAGCGGTCGAACGTTCAAAATGTCTGCGGACGAAGCAAAGTATAGAAGACGTATATACTGCAGTGTGTTCAGATGTTTGAAGAATAATGCGCAAAATCGAGAATTGCCATATTTCTGCATTCCTAAGGATCCCGAAAGGTGTGTATTTTATTAGTACCTATATAAATGTTATATTTTAAGTCGTCTATAGAATGTTTGATAGTTTTGTGATCAAACTATACCAATTAAATAGAGTAGATAATTATTTTGTTTGACAGTGATGAGTAAAATTAACAGATTTTTTAAACGTGTACTATTAAATAGTAGTTGATTCTATTAATGCCTTACATGCTTATTTATGTTCTTATTAAACACGAGAGAGGTTTTATGAAACGAGCCGAAATATCGTTGCGTTACTTACATGTACACATACCAATAATAATTTATTTAAACTATTATACTTATTAACATTAACATCAGATGTGTGCGATCAGATACTTTCATATTGAAATAAGTAACTTTTACTAGGTTGACCTCGAACGATTGTTCGATCAATCGAGGTCAACCTAATAAAAGTTACGTTCGTAGTAAGTAGGTATTTTACAGAACCGACGAGCGGCAGCCCTGTGCCTTAGGCACGCTCAGGTGTCGCGCGCTCCTAAACGGCGAAGACGAACTACTTGGTTGTCTTTATACTTTGCCTACAGTCAACTTTCCATAAAACCGAAAGACAGCTCCGAGGCCGAGTCGTTTCCTGCATACTCGTATTTCTGTTCACTCCCCAACATGACTTCTCCTATAGTACGCCATCTTTAGTTTTTATCTTCTCCAAATACATAGGTAATAGTAATTTGTAATTCAGTGATTATATTTGTACATGTGTGTACTATACGTGTACATGTTCAATAGATTTAAAACGCACCATCATCATAATTTTCTGTCTGTTGTACTTGTCTCTTAATCCTGGTATATATTCCTTTGTCACTCTGCGGCTCAACCGGCGAACATATTGTTTTCGTGCAGTCCGGATTATGCAGTTTTTGCTCTAATGCTGAACTGACATAAAAGGCTGTAAAGGGTTATTCTTCAGAAATATGTCTGCGGTCACCTTATTCCTCTGGCCCTTTTTCATACTAAATGTATGGAGACAGAGGAATAGGTCGCAGACATATTTCTGAAGAATAACCCTAAAGAAGTGTTGAGTATGATAGATAAGATGCATTTATAATTAGATGTCCCGAGAAAAAAGCTCCGTTGGGCTGGGTGACTGGAAACGGTTCCTCGGCGCATGACACAATCATGTAAGAATCCCCGCGTCATCATCTGTACTACTTAACGACACGTTTAACTCAGTGGGAGTGCCACCGCCTACGAAGCTAGAGGTCCCGGGTTCAAATCCCGGTAAGGGCAAATATTTGTGTGATGAGCACGAGTATTTGTTCCTGAGTCATGGATGTTTTCTATCTATTTAAGTATGTATATCGTCGTCTAGTACTCATAGTACAAGCATTGCTTAGTTTGCTCGATTTGTGAAGATTGTCCCCCAATATTTATTATTATTTATTATACTATGAAGTCGGTTAGTCGGTCTCTAAATGGACCGATTTCTAGACCGATGTCGGAATATATGAGGAATGTCTTCAAAAGAGCTTATTTCTCTATGAAAACCGTATAAAATAAGCCATTTCGAAAAGACACTCCTCATATGTCATATTTGATCATTTTGAACTAATAGAACTCAACTTACTCAGTAGAAAGTTTAAAAGATATTTCATATTTCAATTCTTTTTTCCCAAATTAAAACATTATCATCCTTTTTCAAAAATATTTTCCCAAAATATATTTTTGTCGTAAATTGCTAGTTAAGTAAAACCTACCAGTAGAATAATTGAGTTGCACGGTCGATTTGGTTCGAATTGCGAAATAAATCAAATCTGCAGTGATGCATGGATGCGTCGCTATGACGCTGTGATTGTAACAGTTGATCCCGCCCAGCATATCAACTAGGACATGCAATACCGGTAATATTTGTATTGGTCATTATCGGGATCCCGGTATTTCATGTCCTAATTCCAACCCGCACCCGTGTCGAATAGATGTACATTAATCACATAATTCCGAAGATTCAACATTTCGAAAGTTTATTTTCTGAATTTCATTATGCCGAAACCGAATAATGGCCTAAACTTTTTTTTATTTATAACCTAACCTAACCACAACATGGTATCGGAGACAGCTAATACTTATCCTAATGCTGATGGTGACTGCAGAATATCTGACACCGATAATGTGTCGGGTAAGATTTTTATATTTATTTGATTGACGTAACCCATACTTCCCAATGACCTCCCAAATAAGCTTCGTATATTTTGTTTTGTCATAACAACGTCTTCCAACTCGCCGGTATATTAAAATATAATACATACTTAAATAATTAACTCAAATAAAACAAAGTCTTTACTTTATAAAAATATATAATTACATTTTCAACTTAATTAACCTAAGCATTTATGAGTTTCTTACAAGTGAATGTGAAATTAAATTTGTTATACAATATAAAATTGCAATTAAATCTCTCTTGTTATCTACGGTTTTATTGAAAAGAATAAGTACAGAGTAATAGGCACAATAGGTAATAATGGAATTGCGTGAACAAAAGTTTAAATTGGAATATTAATCTCGTTCTAAAAATGCACTAAGGTAGCTTCAACCCTGTGAAAATTAAAACTCTAATATGTATTTTTGTTCTTTTTCTACTAGAGAAGAGAAGAGAAAGATTCATCGATAAACGCGGCACTGCAGCTACCAGAGTCAGGTCAAGTTAGTTACCAAACTTGTCAATGATAAGTTCATAACCGAAAGCCGCCACAGTTCTCACTTTAAAAAAGTTCAAGATACAGAATTTTTAAATTGGAGCTAAATATGTACTCGTATTTAAGAAGTGTGCAACTGAGCATATATTTGAGCAAGTACGGCACGATGAAACTTCAATTCCTTTTATTGAAATAAATTACGGTTGAACTAGTATTTGTTTTTAGGTAAAGTCTATATTTACAGATATACAAAGTCGTGGTCCACCTCGAATTTCTCATGAAGTCGTTGAGGCAGTTCCGATACTATGTTAGTGGGTATCTTATCTGTAACAACAGAAAACAAGAAACAGTGAGTATAAGACGATGCAAAATAAGATTCTTCTACTACAAACATGTAAATAACTACAAACTACACTGAATGTTATTCGTTTCTCTCGGGGCGTTAGGACCTATTACAGAAATATCTATGGATTCGTTAGATTTATTTCTGAACGTAAATTCCCTCCAATAAACTTTTTCATGCCGATGTGACTGGCATTTACGAAACATCCCCTCTTTCTTGATACACTCTATAGAAGTGCTGGTACTAGATGAAACCGACAGGTAAGTTATAATGTCTATCGACTCACAGGCACATAAGTTGATATATGACAACGGTACACACTTTTGTGGCAGTGAATATCCCCAGCAACACGCCTTTCCTTTAGGCTATTAAAATCAAAAAGAAACAGAAAAATCATATCATTAAATCATCAAATGAGTCTTACCGTTACATCTGTACACCAGATTGGACCAAATTATCATCTCCTGCGAGAAGCAGAACACTCCAAGCCGGCCTCCCTTCAGCGTAAGGTCGTACACGTTCCCAGAGTCTGCAACTAGCTGATTCTGCTCGTATATCTTGAGGCGAATGAGACCGATCTTAGGCCGGTGAATCACTCTCCAACGGTACGCTGTCTTCTCTTCCCAGCCTTTGTTGCGTGAGTCCTTCCAGAGCAGCTCCACCTGAAAGACACATCAGTGTTATTGAATGTTGTTTGTTTGTCACTGCATAATACTTTGGATTGAACCCATATATTCAGTTACTCTCTCCTATATCACTAAGAAGGCTACTAAAAATTATTGCAGCCCAGCTCGCTATACCCACAAATTCTAGTAAATGTTACGAATTTGATACAAGTTAGGTTATGACCTACTCCAAAGAAGACTCATTTTAGAGCTGGCTATCATCAACTCCTTGGAATACATATCCAAGGAGTCCAGAAAATTCATGGACCTTATCAGTTAAATGACCTTTTCAGAACCTTCTCTTTTGGGATCTCACCTGGTCAGGAGTAGACTCTGTGTTCCAAAGTGCATTTCTCAGGATCTTCCCAGGCCCAGTCTTCGAGTTGACCAGCTTCAACTGGATTCCGGGCTCAGCGACCGCGCGGAACGGTGTCGTCTGCCAGTAAGTCTGCGTCTTTCGCTTCCACATTACCACGTAGAAGCGTTTGTTATTCTGATAACTAGACAACGGAAAAACAAATAATTTTGTTTCAATAAGGGAAAGCAGTTATTGGATATCGGTTTGACAGAATGAATCGATAAAATCGAAATTAAGTAATAAGAAGTATTTTGATGAGAAGAAACGGAAACCTAAAAGGCAATACATTCTTTATTTGGTGTAATTTTTTTCGTATGATTATTAATGCTGAAACAATACTAAACAAGAAAATGTCAAGAAAATTGAATAAACCTATATCCAAGAACGAAAATTCTAAGGAGAGCAATGTTAATGATGACATGTCTAAGACAAGTAGGTACTAAAGAAGGCAGGTTAAATAAAAAATAAAGATCGTACCCAAAGATAAATCCGACGTAGTCATCATCGATCTGCGTGTCAACAAACAGGGTGCCCTCAAAGTCTACTCCTCCAAAACTTTCATAACCAACGGCAAGTCCAGGGTCTGAGTTGAGGGTCTGAATGATTTCAGCACCTTCATCTCTTAACTCCCAGTTAGGGTCTTGTTGGGACTCGCCTTCGGGGTCCAAACGCACGTGCATGAATTGTCTAGAAGGAAAATGTTATAATTATTATTGTAGTCTTTATAAATGTTTATGAAAGAAGTAGTGTGACTTGCGCAGGAACGTTCCATAAACTGATTCAATGTGAAACCTCTGAGGGGTTTTGTGCATATATACTAAAACTTCTGTCTGTGATAAACAAACAGTTGTTTTAATAATGTTTCTTATTTAATATCCAATTAGGTAGGTATTCTTGTGAGTAGTAAATACCTGAAATCGGTGCGGAAAATCTTGGAATTGTTGGGACAGTTATCCTTATCGTTAACAACTTTGTCGCCATCGAAGTCGTCTTCGCACGCATCGCCAACTCCGTTTCCTTAACAAACAAACAAAACCATTGATAAGGTACATTTATTAGTATCATTATCAATATCATATGCCTTTGAATGCGAAGACGGAGCAGAAATACTGTAATGAAAAAAAATTACAATAACCCTGCACGATGTGGTATTATTGCGACACTGCGTACAAAAATATCCGGCGCCGGAAGAATTCTACATCACCGGCAATAGGTAGTTCTAGAATTGCGTAATTGTGATTATTTGATAAAACCCAATATCATATTATATGCTGTTTTGCCTGTTTTATTTTTGCATTTCTTTTGATAGTCATTGTGTACCTCTTTACAGACGTTACGTCATGTTTTCTGTGTCTTGGTGGTCGCTGTCAGTCATTTTATACGGTGCTCCAAATCGATTACTTGCTCTGCTCCAATTACATTCGCTTCAATTAAACCATTTCAACTACTTACCACTTAGCATTCAATCAGTGGCCATCGTCATCTTCATCGCAAGTTTTACCTTTGGCGTCATTTTTCAAGTCCTGATGGTTACTATTGAATGAGTTGAGCACCTCGGAAATGTCTATCAGTTTACATACCGTTACTATCCAACTGGTCCCTATTAGCGATCAGCGGGCAGTTGTCATCAATGTCGCGGATACCGTCGCCGTCATCGTCATCGTCGCAAGCGTTGCCCTTGCCGTCGTTATCTGTGTCTTGCTGGTCACTGTTGGGCAGGTTCGGACAGTTGTCCAAGCCGTCTTGCCACCCGTCACTGAAAGTAAAAGTAATTAATTGTATATGACGATTTTTTATTTCGAACATCCTATGTCAATTTAGAGCTACGTGAACTTTGATATGCCGGTTTAAAAAGAAACACTTCGAAATGACAGTCACCTTCACCATATCGTACCACAACTACTTACATCGAATAATTCTTTGGTTATTTCTTGTACTCCGTATGATGATGTAAATGATAAAGCATCTGTCTCGTTCTGACAATAGTGTGTGAGAGTGACGGATGCTTTATCATTTATATATCACGTGCCAAAGCGTAGCATCATAAGACTACTGACCCAGGCATTGTACCCTAACATTTATTTTTTCTTGTTATTTACTTTTATGTTTTCAATTTCTAATTACTGATCTTTCCTTACTGATTGGCTTTCTCTGAAAATCTTGTCCACATCGTCGACGCAGACGTCCTTGTCAAGGCGTCAGGCACCAGACGTCACGGTCGTATATCTTCTTAGCGAGGATTGTTGTGAGGGCAATTGTCCATTTGGCCAAGTATCCCTGTGTAAACATTAATCTACTTACAAGTCCCTATCCACGTCGCTATCGCAGGCATCGCCCACGCCGTCCTTGTCGGTATCGTCTTGCGTTGGATTCCGGACGCGTGGACAGTTGTCGCAGACGTCGCCGATCTGGTCCTGGTCTATGTCTTCTTGGTGAGGATTGTACTTGCGTGGGCAGTTGTCCACTTGGTTGGGTATACCTGTGTTGTAAATATTAATTGTATAAGATATGTCCATCTGAGATAGATGAGATTTGAAGTACCTCTTGTCTCTAAATGTTTTCTCATACATTTTTCAGAAGTCCACACCATTACCTAGCAACTACAGTTCACCTTCAGCTCGATGTGAACCTAGAGCCCTTCTACACACTGTCTCTGTGTGTGCATTAGAAGCATATTGCCAATGTATTAAAGCCCCAAATTTTAGCGCTACAATCTAACTAACAAACAATTCTGTGGTGTGGGTCTAGTAAAAAGGAGTACGAGTCACAGATAAACTACGTACAAAAAGCTACAACTTGGCTCCTTTTACTAGATCGTTAAAATTTTATTGTGTGATAACTTTGTGATTTCTTCTTCCAATAAACTCTTACCATCATTATCAATGTCAGGGTCGCACAAATCGCCGAGTCCATCGCGATCAGTGTCTTCCTGATCGGGATTGTAAAGTCGGGGACAGTTGTCGCAAGCGTCGCCAAACTGGTCGCTTCTGTCGTCGTCGCGGTTCATTTGGTCCGGGTTGTATTTGAGTGGACAATTGTCCTGAAAAAAGGAAATTGCAAGTTAAACCGCGGTTATATTGTAATAAAGACAATGCGTGATATTCAGATACCGATGCAATTATTAGCATTTGAAGGCATCAGACTCATTGAAATTCAGTTCAGCGCTACTAGTATCTTCTGTGAAGAGTTGTCTTTGGTGGAGCAGTTTCTGGAAATAGCTGGCTTGGGCCAAGCCCGCTGAAAACTACTTTCAGCAGGTTCGGCTCGAACCAACTATCACCACAAGCTCTCATTGTTATGCCTCAGAGATTTCCTAGATTTGTTTTTAATGTATTCCGTCCGCTTGTCCTGCGTTAATGCACGTTGGGGCAATTATCGTCTATACTTATAATGGAGCTCACCACTTACTCACCACGGACCTTAATAATTTTGCGGAAACGTACAAGAACTTACTGGAGGAAATATCAGTGCGATCAGCAGAAGAGTCAAAGGTTTCCTAGGCTGTCTCGGTCAGCGTCTTCTTTACCAGATTAGACTACAGTGCAACAGTTATCGTCCTTATAACGGGGCTCATATGCCTGATCCCTGCCCATATCACTTTTCAAGATCACATAATAACTTACAGGATTATTAGATATGCCATCCCCATCAGCATCAGAGTCGCAAGAGTCTCCTAGCCCGTCGCCATCGGCATCTTCTTGTCCAGAGTTGGCTACGTTAGGACAGTTGTCTGCTTTGCAGCGGGGCTCGGCGCAGTTGAGTGCCTGGTCTGGGAATCCATCCATGTCCGTGTCCCGACCGCACACGGTGCCATTGCCAGTGTAACCCACCTGGACAAAATTGATCGCACTTTTGAATGGTGCCAACAGGAGCGATTCAGCGCAAAAAAAGAAACAGATCCATGGAAGACATAATTAGTATTGTAACAGTACGAGTAGTGTAAAAGTAAAAGTAACACAGTAACCAAAAATACAAATACCTGGGTTACCAGAGCTGGGATCTTCTGAGTATTCGCTAATAACTATGTGTGGACAGTGAAATTATATTTTTGAAGAATAAACCAAAAACAGTACTTACAGCGCACACACACTTCTGACCATAACCGCAGACGGCGTTGAACTGCCTGCAATAGTTGATATCGCAGCGTTGGATGAGGTAGTCAGAGTCGTAGCATGAGCTGCTTGTGTTTACATAATAGTTGCCTCCGCACGGCACGCATGTGTAAGAACCCTAAAAAAAGATGAATAATGGATCCAGCGTTATTGAGGAATCGAAAACTGTTCTCCGTTACTGGAAACCCCTTACTGAATAGATAGTGCAAAAATGAGATGACCCAAGGTTCGACTCTTGAGACTTTCGATATATCTGTTTTTACCCGACTGCGGCGAAGCCCAAAGGAGGGTTATGTGTTTGACCTGTATGTATGTATGTCCGTTCCTGTGTCCGCTCGTAACTACTCAACGGCACATCCGATTTTGATAAATGATACATCATTAGATTCGTCTTGATGGTGCGAGTGTCACTGGGTATCAAGTTCGTTAAAATAAACAAAATGGCGGATTTTATGCAGTTTCAAAGCGCACCGCGGTCGAGTTTTTTTAGTAAAAATGTGGTTATTACAAGGAAATGTTAAAATGTCACTTGTCCATATAAAGAGAAAATTAAAATCAGAGATCTTAGTAACTTTTCGACTCTAAAATAGCGACAGAATAGTTTTGGAGCTGTTCCAGAATCCTTATTATCCCGAAATCAAAAATTCTACTAGAGCATCTCTCAATAAATTAGTCAGTAAATATGGCATGGCGTGCAACTTATTTGAGAGTTAGGGTATGCATGAGTCGCGCGGACTTCTCACGCCTCAACAGTGAGTCGAACCTTGTCGTACCTGAGCCCTGAACCTCGCACATACTCGAGTTCTCTATAAGTTGCATAGTTATCTATATTTAGTCCTTGCTTGCAGAAATACTGACCGGAGTATTAACGCACAGCCGTCCTCTCTGACAATTGGATCGTCCTTCAGCACACTCGTCCACATCGACGCAGGGCTCGTTCCGGCGTTCGTCGCCCGCGCCGCGCCAGCCCTTGCTGCCAGTATAGCCGTAGGGACAGGGCCCGCACTCGAACCCGCCGTCGAAGTTACGGCAGGAGACCAGCTCGTCGCAGGGCCGGATGAGGTCGCACTCATCCATGTCGACGCATGAGTGACCTGAAAGGGTAAACAAAAAGGTAACTATTACGATGAAAAAGTAGACCGTAATGAAAACGTCGCTTTTGTGGATCTGTAAGAATAACTTTCATTAATGATATCAATTCGAGGACGGTAATTGTTAATCCGTTTATGCACTACCAACCAGTTCATTTTATGGAATAACGGTTTATAACAGGTAACGTCAATTCCGTTTCTGAGAGCTGTGCACCAAAATATATTGCTCCTTCAACATGCTTATTCTAAAGGCTATATCAGTGACAGTTCTTGAATGGAATTCCTTGTTTCAAATAATATCACGCGTAAACAAACTCCGTTGTTTAATACCAAGTATGTTGGCTCAGTGACTTAAATAGAGTTTTGGCTTCCGAAACTATAGCATAGCACTTGTTCCGATTCTGCGCAATTTATTGCCAAATTGTTAGTTTAAAGCTAATAATCTAGAAGTCTTACCATTCCATTCATGTCCCCTAGGGCAGCTCTCGCACTCATAGAAAGGCCTAGCGCTGATAGGGCTGCAGCGTCTCTCTCCACAGGGTCTTCGGGTATCACAGATGTGCTGGCACCTCTGTCCGTCTCCGTTGTACCCGTCGGGGCAAGGCCCGCAGCGGGGGCCTGAAGTCGTTTCCTGGCATTCAACACCTGGAATTTACAATACACTTTATAAATCACAAATAAATCCCTCGACACTTGCTCCAGAGAAGCAACAACCAGGGACAGCAAGTGTAGAATTGTTTGAAATGCCACTTGATCACGACTACTTTGTCAAGAGTATTTGACAAAGAAGAAGATATGCATTTTCCTAATGTGAATGAAGCCACCGTCCCTGAAAAGGGTTAAATACCAAAACACTACATCTACTACTACTACTACATCTTCTAGTGGTATTATAGGAAAAGATGACAAAAGTGAGATATGTCCAAGTGATTGTTATGTTTCAGGACCACGGCTTGTAGTCCAATAAGAGCTGATCAAAATTAGTATTGAGCTTAGAGTATCTCAGCTTAGAGTTGTAAGACGACATTAAAGTCACCACAGGCGTATGTGGCTATTGTATGAATTCGATACGTGTTTTAAGGTATTAAGGCTGTAAAATGAATACGCTCATGCGTGGGCCAAGGATTTACAAAGACCTTAACTGTAATGTTGAAGTTAATAACCTCTCACTAAGTATTAAAAAAAATTAAAACCTAGAAGTATTTTTGAAATCAATTTTTTTAAGTTTACTGGAAAATCAACCAACCGGCTGTGAAATAACTAACCTTGATAGCACGTGATCTGGGAACACGACCTCCTGTAGCACTGTTCGCCGTTGCCATGGTAACCAGCGGGACACTGTCCACAGCGGTATCCACCGTCCGGCAGGTCTTGACACGGCACACCTACAAACAAATTTAAGTAAAGCCTCTCCACTACAAATATGGATACGGTGAGCGGAGAAAGTTTGATTAAAATATGACATGCATCTCTCGATACTCATTTTCTTTATTTATTTTGCTGCACATTATAATACTACGGTTATAATGTGACCTAAGTCAAAAACATCAAGTTCACTATCCAGCAAAATGTGTATGGAAAAGGTTCGAATTTATAATACGCATATCTTTCATCCTTTCATCCTGCTTCAACGACAAACATTTCAGGATATCTTTTACGTAAGCCACTTTTTAGGTTAGATTTCATTTCATTTGCTTTTTCTGAAAAATCTATGGTATTTGTAAACTACCTCTTATACGAAAAGAGCATTCAAATGAACAACCGGACCACGGAATAAATTCTGTTCTGTGATTCAGACAAAAAAAATATGCCAAAACAAGCGGAACCTTATGGAAAATGAGTCCTAGTGAAGCACTAAGACTGGTTTCATGTTAAGCCACTTCTTTAAAGATACTCACGCCCTCCAAAGCAAGGGTTGGAACTGCAAACGGATCGGCAGGTCTGTCCATCGCTGGTCTGGCGACCTGGACACCGGGCGCATCGAAAACCTTCCGCCGAGTCCACGCAGTATTCACCTGGATATAGTTAATAAAATTAAATTCGATCAAGTTATCATATCTCTAGTAGTCTCTAGTATTTATTTGGGGCCACGTTCCATAAGTATACCCATACTGGGTACGCGAGTCTCGTCTCGTAGGGACTTTCAATATCGGTATTTTTTGTATGACCAATTCCAGGATTGGAAGCTCTACTCGTCAGCAGTGAAATTGTGATCAACTTCAAGCATAATATAAACATGCAACCAACAAGTATTTTCTAATATGTGTTATAACATAACTTTTAACATATGAATTATGTATGTATGTATATTATGTATGAATTTACCGTCCTAACTTACCTATTCTTTGTGAGTGGTAAGCTAGCGATTAGATTATTCTTTTAAGTTAGAAATTTGTAAGACTTAACACCTGCTTCCCAAAACCCTCCCATATTTGGTCATATGACAGAATCAATTCTACTGTGTCCCAGTTATGTAGTACCTAAATAATCTGCAATTTACAATTTTAGACAAAAGCCTAGACTTTCCTTTGTCCTTTATTTCTCTAGGTGCTCCAAAAAATGGCCTATTGAGGCGCAAATGATATGAATCCTTACCATTGTTGCATGGGCGTCGGTCGCACGTGATTGGTCTACAGCGACGACCGTCACCTTCCATGCCATGCGGGCACGCGCCGCATGCCACACCAGTAGCCGTGTTGCGGCACTCGACGCCTATCACACGAATAACCAATGAAGAACAAACGACATATAAAAAAAATGTATATGTATAAATAGCATAGCATTTCGTCATTGCTTAAAAAAACATGTAGGTATCTTATACTGACTCCATGTAAAAACGCAAAAAGTGTATATGAAGTTCTTATGTAACTTTTGCAGACGTTTTTCTCTACAACAGTTTTAGATACAAAGTCGTGTCGATTTATACAAAATTCGTGTAAGTAGTCTCACTAACTGGGCGTGCTTACTGCTTACTCATAATCATCTGGCACACTCCTCCTCAGTTTCCAAGGAACAAGTCGTCGCACTTAAAATTCCATATCTTAATGTAGGGTAATTGGTGATCGAAATAGTACAATAGGCTAGTATTTCCTCTATTTGTATTAAATTATTTGACTTATCCGTAAATATGCAATTAGCAGCTTTACACGTTAGTTAAAACTTGTGTACTACATAATTCATTATAAGTTGCAAACCGCCAGAAAAATCTAGAATATTTCCTAGTATGTCTTGATTGGAGTAATAAAATATTATTCAACTACTAAGTTCTGTTGTTTAGACTCGTTAACGCAATTTCTCAATCTAAATAATCACTTCGTATTTAATTAACCGTGGCTGAAACAATTTGAGGTCGCAATTTGAAGGGACCAATTCAAATTTGCCTACGGAGTTACCGGTCCCACTACATTTGTGACCACTTAAATATTCATAGAAACAACTGAGGCTAATCAAGCAACTTAACTTTCAAATTATTCAAACAATAACGTGGGCAATAGTAACTCTGTAGGCTGAATTGGAATCGATAAAGGTGAAATAAAACGCGATTTAAAAAGCGATACGTTTAATGAACACCCACACAGTAAGTTGCTTGATTACCTTAGCTTCCATGGTACAAACCTTGAAGATTATAATGAAATAAAGAAATTAGAAACACACAAGCTCTAAGGAAAACAAATTAGGGAAAAAGTTAAGTACAAATCTTAATAGAAACGGTGAAGAACGAATTGAATATGGACGTTGAATATTTACATAATTAGCAAGAATAAGCGACCCCTAAAAAGTCATACTCAAATAGGATATGAATTAACCACCGTACAATAATTTTACAGTCGACTAAGATGATGCCAGTTGTCAACAATGACGAAAGGCGTGAACAGCAATTGAGAAGAAAAGTAGAAATATTATTTGCAACTTTTATCTGTATCGTTGAGGGTTCCAGGGAAATCTAAAAATCTGGATTCAGCTGTCACAAAATATTGACACCCGTCCTCAAAGCAGACTCTCGCGAATCTCGCGATAGTGCAACTAGCTGGTGATTTTACGATTTCTGTAAACCCCTATTGGGATCAGCTTTTTGAGACTTGTTCAAGATCTTTTCTAGCTTTAAATATATGTTTTCATAAGAGGGTCTAATAACCGCGGTAGCAAGTGGAGTCAGTGCAGCGCTCGACTGTAGGCTGAGGCTCGCGGTGGCAACACTCGCGAAGTTGACCGTTGAGGCGGTCGATGGTGCCCTTTTGTTCAGCCACCTCGCGCCGAAGTTTTTCTATCGTTTGGCTCAGGATATCTAGCTGTCTGATCACCCGGTCTGGAAAGGAATTGAAGTGCAACTTAAGAAACAGAGACTGCAGTAATTATGCACTTTTCAAAAATAACTGACACGATTTGAAAGTTTCAGACATGATCAATATTTTTAAAGATCCTGATTTAAATCTTAGTCGGTGACATTATAATCACATATAAGAAAGCATTTTGGAGCGCAACAGTGGTTGTAATTAAAATATTAAATACTCACTGTATAATACTATCGTCCAAGATAAACAGATACGTTATACAGTTTTGCAGCCAGTAAATCAATTCAAGACGAGAAACTTAGCCATTACAAAATACTAATTAAACTTCCTCATATCCTCATTATTCTCTGAGTGTGAATTAAATCCAGATTAAGTTGAATACTGGTCCCTTAAACTCAAATTTGATTCAAGTTCTTACCATCGCAATCAATATCAGTAGACGGTATATCCCCTCTAGGAGGTCCTGGAGTAGGCAGCACCCCATTGTTATCAATAAAGTTGGCCCTGTAGTCATCGCCTTGCATTTCGTCTTCTCTCTTGATTCTGTCGTCAAAGTTCTTGACATCAACCATGTCGGAGTTGTCGATACTGACGAGAGTAGATTTGGCGTCTATTTCACAGCTGAGAGCGTCGAGGGCCGCGCGTTCGTTGCCGTAGACTTCCACTGGTGCGTTCTCCTCGTGGTACTAGAAAGAAAAGAAGGCGTATTAAAATCCAAAATAACATTATTTTATGTACAGATGTGTTGGTAGAACAGCAAACGCACTCTTTTGCTGTTAAAATGTGCGCTCTTCTTTTGTTATCAGTTATCACTATAACAAAACAAGAGCGCACATTTTAACAAACACATCGAGCTTTAACACTTGGATAAATATTTCCAAAGACCTGAAAATTTTGAGATTCATCCGCATATTTAGGGCAAAATGAGGAAAATAATTTTTTAGGTCTAAAATTTCATTTGCGACAACACAGATCAGTAAGTATTATGTCAAACGTTGAAGTTTGGTTGTAAAGCTAAAATTATTATGCATGATTTCTTAGCTCTGGCACTTTGCGTATACTTCGTAGTTACTTACCAATCTCAATTTTTGGTGTGTCAGCAACGTTAGCAGGTCATATCTCCCCGGCAACGCGTGGTAATGCAGAGGTCTGCAGCCAGCGTAGAGCTTCACTCTATTCGGGGACACCACTAGAGTCAGAGTCCCTCTGGCGTCTGAGCCGAGACCCCACGAGACCGACTTCAAATGACCGCCGTGTAGGCTTTCCAGGGACACTAAAATATACAATATTTAAATATGAAAATTAAAAGCAAAGTATAAAGACGGACAAGTAGTCCAACTTCGGCCGTTTAGGAGCCCGCGACACGTATTCAAACAGACGCCCGATACCGCGTTTGTATGAGTGCGATCCGTACTGGAGCATTCTTAAGACTTTGCTTGTAGTGCGTTCGTTCACGGCGTGCACACATACAAACGCGCGATGTACCTTTTGTAGGAAGACAAAATACTGCTTTTATACTGTGCTACCTAATGGCGTAGCATGGATCATCGTAACATGAGATAGACCCAGGCCCGCGCCGACCCCCGGCAGCGCCTGTGTGCAAACCTATGAAGCACCTCTTTATTGTCGTCATGTTTCGAATTCCGGCGCCCCTTTGACCTTGGCGCCTGTGTGCGTTGCACACTTCACACACAGGGGCGGCGCGGCCCTTAGACCTACAGACGAATAATGTTTAAGATAGCCAGAATTGTGGTGAAGACAATGCGCATGTGACTTCACGATTTTTTGGAAGTCTTTTGAGAGATGATACTGACATTTCTTGTCTCCGACTTGAAGATATCTCGGTTTTAAAATTATAATCTTGAAGTTAATGCCTCGAAGACATGGCTCGTTATTTGAACATACTAAAATTATGCTTATTACAGGGAAGCTCCCTTCTTGCCAGTATCTAAGTAACTAATCTAAAACTTAAATTCGATGACTGACCTTACAGGATCTCAGGAAATCTGATAGCCATCTCACTCACCTTTATGACTCTTTCTGTTGTAGAAGAGCGAGGCAGAATCATCGTCCTCGCCCTTGACGTGCAGCAATTCTGCTCTCCTGGCACCTTTGGCGTGGGGTCGGAGGACAATGGCCACTTCACCGCCGTTCTGGGCTGACAGAGCTGCTGCTATTGCGTCGCTAGTGGCATCTAGAACACAAAATATTGAAATGTAAACTTCAGCTGGGCAATGGGTGGCTATAGTGCTCACAGAGTAATTTTACGGTGCATCATAATAAGGTGTATTGAATGTCCTTAATACTACGATAAATTTTATGATATAGTGAGGAACGCGATGGACCGGAGTCGATGGCGGGAATGTATTCGTGCCAGAACGATAACCACCAACCACGATCAGAAGAAGAATGTCCTTGACTATCAAGAAAACTGAAGGATACACATTTAATATCTACATGATTCTGGTTCTCATAATGCCCTTTTTTTACTCACACGCACAGACACCACAGACCTGAGATATCCTACTATGAGCTTCCATAGTAAAAAGTCGCCTTTTAGACTAGGACGGCAATATTGAGTTCGGGTTCTCTAACAAAGGTTATCTGATCTGTGATTCTGATTAAGGGAGACGGGGTATGGTTGTACTGCGGGTCACAACGGCCATAAAAGAATACTAGACTAGACAACCATACCCAGACCCGGTCACCCTATCCATCACGTCACACTAATATTGTAAATGAGAAAATTTGTGAAGATGTTTGGATGTTTGTTACTAAATAACAGGGTAACAACTGGATGGATTGAGCTGAAATTTGGCATGCCAGTGGACCAAGTCCGGGAAAGGAACATAGGATACTTTATATCCCAGTAAACCGTTCCCTTGGGACAGTAACGGGAACTACGCGGGCGAAGCTGCGGGTAAATGCTAGTATTTTATAAAAGTACTGTTATGTGTACATTTTTTAGACAAGGTAAGTAATATAAAGTAATAAAAGTCTCATTTTGTGTTTGTCTCAATGGGTATTCAAATAAATAACAAATTTCATTCACATTTATTGCCTTATAGACTAGAATAGCGTTGTAAATGTTTATTGTTTTAAAAATATGGCAATTGAAGTCATCATGATTGGTCGTTGACCTGACTAAATCGAGAATAGGTATACTCCGTAATCGTAAACTTTGTAAACACTATTCATAATCATGTTATGCATATCAATGCGTGGAATATATTTTATTACATCGTAAAGTAAAAAGTGGTGTCATCTCAGGCAAAGTTAAAGACGAACAAGTAATCCAACTTCGGCCGTTTATGAGCGCGCGACACGTATTCACAAAGATGCGCGATAGCACGTCTGTGTGAGTGCGATCCATACTGGAGCATTCTTACGCATTCTACGCACACATTCAAGCGCGCGATGAACCTTTTGTAGGAAGAGAAATTACTGCTATTATACTTGGTCTAAGGGAGAAGTGCCTGGACCGTAGGAATTGAGTTTAGGCTTTCCAGACAATTCAAAACAGTAGACGTGAATCTAAGAAGGTAATAAAGCGCTTTAGCAATGTTTGTATCACCTTAAAAATAAAGGGAAAAGAAAATCCCGTTTCCTGACAAGGGGAAGACGAAGGTAAGATTGTGTTACTCATCACGAGCGGGAATAAAGTAGGCAGGTACCCCCCTGCCTGTACCTGGATACGCCCATGAGTGAGCCACTCCTACCCCAGATTGCTATTTGCTGTAAGTGTAGTCTGTAGTAAAGCAATATCGAATTTTGAAAGCTATTTTAAGCGATCTTGGCAGCGCCATCGTTGAGTTTCATAAATATTTTCCCGAAACACCCGGTACCAAATGTCTGGTAACTTGACACCAACCAATCTTGGGATGTTGTCACGTGAAAATTATTGCCTACTCGATAAGTAACGTGTTCATGAATCGACTCGAAGATAAAAGTATTTTAACCCATTGAACCGTGAAGATAATGTGCTGGCTAAATTACTGCTCTTTGCTACATTCTTATATGATTTATCCTTATGGGAATGCTTTCGTAATATACAGAAAATATTTAGGAGCTATTTTTGAACTAATGATAGAATGCAAGAGAGTGCTAGAGAGAGAGCAAGATAGATATCTTGCAGCTGTAAGTTAGTTAGTAGGTTTCGGAGTCTGTGTAACAATTTGGTTAATGTTAACTGTAATGTTACATTTTTTTTATTTTTTTTTAGGTTAATATCCTATTAAACCAGAATGATACAGAAGTCAATGTAGATGGCAAAGTTGAGGGCGCCTACTGGGTGCTCCCGTGGACGAGTGGTTGAGTCGCTGGGCCGGAAATCCAGGGGTACCGGGTTCGATTCCCGGTCAGGTCAGGACACAGGTGAGTGCCATTTGATTTTTCTATGTACTTTGATTTCTTGTATTTATATATATAATGTTACATGTTTTTCTGATTCTACAAATACAAATAAATACAAATTACTTAGCTTAAAGGCACTAAGATGGACTGCATATGTTGAGCTCATCTACAAACTTCAACTTGCGTTTGTGCGAACTTCAACTCAGAACAACGCTTCATTTGAAGTTCATATTCTGGCTTCTCGGTCACTAAAATATAATGGAGATTTTTGTAGTTGAGCCCATGCATGATAGAATGTATTATTTAGCGCAGTTTTGCTCGTTGATACAGCCCAACCAAGCTATTGCGTACCATATATTCGATAGACGTGCAATACCGGATTTGCCATAAAGCAGAGGCCCCGATTAGCCTTATGGCACTGCACTGGTCCCATCGCGCGCGAGTAAGCGAGTAAAGTTGAGTCACACTGGTCAGCTGGCAATGAACTGTTACTCGCCCAACTTTACTCGCTTACTCGCCGGCGGTAGGACCAGTGCCTATAGGAGGAGGATAATATTAGGTGCGGGGTACCACACCCTCTCGCAAAAGCACAAATTCCGTTTGTCATTTTTTTTGTCCCCGACTCAAGCTCTTGTATATGTCCTAACCAAGCGGGGAGTTATAAATCCTATAAGTACGTCTAGCATAACTGGCCGCGACTCCGTTTCTCGCGCGTAGAGCATCACCTGTCACCGTCACACTACATTGAGTGGAAAGAGATATGTAGCATTTGTCGCGCGACAAAGAGACGCGTGTCACAGTTGTGCTAGAGGTACAGGTATGCTAACCGGGACTACTAGCGAGTTTTCGCTAACTGCTCCTAGTAAGCGTACGGACCAGCGAGACTGATTGAAGTGAGTCAAATGGGTCCTTATATTATGTGTTTCTGATCGAGCAAGTGGGAGTGTTAGACGTCATATTAGAGAGTATCATAGACTGAACCAAGAGCCTTGTGAAAGAATATGCCACAGGCTCTGCGCTGGTTTGATCCATTACTAAAGACGTGACCTCTGCCAGAAGCCCTGCTATCACTATCAGGTCATCCATATAGCATGCCCATTAAACAACTCAGTCGGAATCACACGGCCAGGACGGAGCAGGAAGGCCGTAGAAGGAGGCGCGAGTTTTTGCGCCGCACCGTTACGCCATCGTCGCACGCGCACCTATAATTACAACTTACGGGATTCGAGAGCAAGGGTATCTTGTACTGTTAGCTTTTATTGTAATCGGTCAGCTGGTATTGATAAACAAGGGAAAGAAAGTATCTGGTGCTCAAATTCCTTTTGAGCAGGTATCATGCTGGTTATCCTTGATCTGTATCATCATATTCTGTGTAAGTTTCTGTTGTTAATCGTGTTTTGTGTAACGCACACAATTGACTTAACTAACTATTCCTTTCCCTTCTTCTTCTTAAAATAGCCTTCTCCTTAATATTCCCTCTAATTAACAATAAATAGTTAGTAGAGTTTATGAACACCTATTACCATCTATGTCATATAACTATGAAAACATAAACGAAATAAACTATCTAGAGTTATGATAAAAAGTATATACCTAAGCCTGAAAACAAACAACAGATGAACAGTGTAACTAGCTTACTCGAAACTTTCTTAGAACTAAATAATCCTTCTATCTATTTATGAAACTTAAGTACTCATAATTTCAGTCTATAGCTTAATTTAGCACTAGGTCAATTTTAGTAAGTTTACTCGGGTATTGTAAAAGAAGTACAAAAATAAATCTGACGTGAAGAAAGTCCTAGGTATTCTATTTATAAAATCATTCGGTATTACGATAAACACCCATAACTCTGAACGGAAAATAAATAAAGTAACAAAGCAACGCTGAGTCAGTCAACAGGAATAGCGGACGTCCCTCTAGGGACATAAACATTAACTCCGATACTGATAACTTGCAAGAATCTTCCTAATTAAGTTACTTATTTATCTTCACTTTCGTGTGAGGTTCGAGGCATACTATGTTTGAAAGTATTGTTGTAGGTATACAAAAACCACATAGGTATTAACCAACATTGTTGATGTATCATTCCAGATTTTTGTATTATTCCGTTCGTCTTTGAATGGGCTACAATTATCTAAAAAGATATCCTGCGATGATCCTGTTTATCCAAAATACGTATCAAATGTTATGTTGTTTCGCTGTTACGGTGTATATAAACAATGGGTACTCGATTCTGGCGTCATTTCCCTCCTCCGTACCACGATACCGTCATAAGGTGCTAAAGCTGCCTCCATATAAAGCGAGGAAAGAATCGGTATAGTAATTATCCGATCAACTGGGCTAATGTTGTTAACGAATACAATGCCATTTAGAGGTAAACCACAAATTAGGATAACGAGAATATAGTGTCAAAAAAGTATAACTGCCTTGAAAGATCATTAGATTTTAGATTCTATTTACTAGACAGTAAAGTGTAAATGCAGTTATAGATAACTGCGATCTTAATTTGTTTTGCATTTCACATTCGCCCGACGGTCTGCAAGTGCGTATTCCGTAGAGAAAAGACTTAGAGATACTATGAGCTTTCAACGGATTATCGGTTCTATGACCGTAATGATAAGGCGGCAAATACTTTCAAACAAAAAATAATAATGCATTTTGCTTTTACAGATTTAACGGGGAGCCAGGTAGACCGCCCGGGTTTACTCGTGTTACGCATTGTTATTTTTTTTTGGTGGTATTGTATTCTATCAATGGCATTGTTCGCTCAATGGCATTGTATTCTTTAACAGCATTAGCTCTCTTGAACGGATAATTTCTATACGAAAGGATACGAAATGCGTGGGTGAGCTTTACCAAATACAGTAACGTGACTTGCAACTAAGTGATAAACTCATTTGAATATTATATTAGGTGGAATGAATTAAATTCTGTTGCTTGGATAAGTAGGGCCGGTAAGATTCTCTGGAATTAAGACGACAATGCACAATTAGTTGCACAATTTATATTAAGGTTATCAAGTTTGTAAGATCTCGGTGTCTTACTGGGTCTCATTGATCTCAATTATTCCTTCGTTTCGTATTATTTAATGGCTGCTGTGACAACCAACCCGTGAGACAACCATACCCGGTCTCCGCTAATAGAGTGTTAATGAATAGTTTTTGAAAATTTTGTTTAATTTCTGTTTGTATGTGGACGCATCACTTAAAAACTACCGGACCGATTGCAGGAAATTTGGTATAGGTACATGTAGTTTAATCATGACCCCGGTTAACATATAGGTTAATTTTTATCCGACTAAGCCGGAGCAAAAAAGAGACATTTAACTTATTTCCACTAGTTGTAAATAAATATTTGAGGAGCATACAAGCCATTAAGTCCCCTAAGGTGTAAGGCTTCCCCTTTCATCCGCACCTGTTGCCACACTTCGGGACCGAAACGATCAGTTTACTCGTCCACGCAACTGGCACCACGCACTAACGAGCAGCCGCAATCAATATCCCGGTCAATTTGTCCGCAAATAAGCAAACATTTATCACGGGCCAGTGAGCAATTTGCGATTGTAATTTGACTTGATCGGTTATTTATAAATGGCTAGATTAGTTTTCACCCCACTTCGACTGCGGTACTCCATCCTCCATTTTACCCCCTTAGGAGATTATTGTGACATATTTCTTTCTAGTTGCTACCAAATTGCAATCCCACTATGTGTAGAGATTTGGGCTGCACGTTGTTTCAAATTTTTTTTATGTCAGACGGAACTGTTTTATTTACATAATTAGAAGATGATGCCGGGTAGGTTAGTTAGGTATATAGGTAAGACTTTTTTGTCGCCAAACTATGCATGTTTTATAGAAGCCAATTGGAACATATTTATCAGTGCGAAACAGGAGCAGACATAAAGTACAATTAGCTATCCATGTAGTGTTAAATGATGCTATGCGTGAATGATGCCATGAAATTAACTTTATGATGTTAATTGCACATTAGGTCATCGCCTGATTGTATTACCGTTACCTCGATAAAGGCTATTTTTAGAATTTTCGGTAAACATTCAGAACAAACTATAGATTTAGATTATGTTTAAGCTCAAGGCGAGAGCTTAAAGGTGGCTGGTTCGAGCTGGATGACATTAGCAGCAGATAGTGCTCAATGGCGTATAATAGGCGTTTTTACATTTTTTTTTCTATGATATGGTATGGTATAGAAAGACATCTCAATAATATTACGTCAATATCATAAAATCTCACCAAGTAGTGGGACTGCGCTAAGTTTGCAGAGGTCGAAAAGAGGTTTTAACTAAAAAAATGCATATAAAGCCTGACAAGTTCCTATTGAGCCATCGCCCTCGGTACTCAAAACTTCAAAATAATATTTCCTCATTTTAATTCTTATATAATTTTGACAAATTTCGGGTACAATAAACGTCCCTATTAGTGAGGCAGTGGAGTAAGATGGGATGATGATGATAATAATGATGACGAAGGTGGGTTAAAAAAAATGTAAATATGTCTAGTTTTTCCGAGAGTATCTCATAAGTATAATAGCTATCAAAGCACAGGAGGGACTTAGTGTTAACGTAAGACCATATAAGGTAAACGTCCCAGTGCTCGACACTGTCCCAGTAATCGCCACCACAGTAGGGTGTCAACTATTGGGCATTAAGGTCTCTGCCCACTACACCGTATCATACCATGACCGTACTATGAACCTATCAGACACGGCATGACAAATGCCGGTCGGTGACGGAACGTGCTATACTTTTCAATACAAAGAATATTTATTTTGTCTGAAACGTTCATAGTACGGTCATGGTATGATATGGTGTAATGGGCAGAGACCTTTAGTGTGTCGAGTGTCCGGGCACTACTAAGGAATTAAGTGAGCTTAAGCGAAGGGCTGCGATCTCAAGTTTCAACACAGTGTTAAACCCAAACATTTTACAATAAATCAATCCAAAGCCAGGCCCAGTCCAGCCTAATGTCCTAACTCCTAAATAAGCTGCGTGGTTAGCCGTAAATCTCGATGCGTGGGCGCAACGCAGTGATCTGATGATGTCATAATCATAATGCAATACGCATAAAATATGACTACATGACACACTTTATTTTCTTGTTAAAATGCGATCATGCTTTTTACATTTCTGTATAAGGATAATGTTGTCAACTTGATGTTCATGTAAAACCTGGATGCTGCGCTGCGCCGTGATTTTGTCTGCGTGTGTATTTACAACTTTTTAACAAACTTTCATTCCCTATTTTTAAAAATAAAGCACTTGTTCGATTATATCGCTGACAATGTAACTCCGGAGTTTAATAAAAAAATACATTTTAATTTCATTATTATGTACAAGCTTTAATTATAATTTAATTACTTATACAGCTGAAATGTCCGCGCTTGTTGTTCGTATAATCAACATCTGCTGTGAGAGTTAATTTTTAATAACTAGTCTGGGTGCAATTTGGTAAAACAATCAAGGACTTAATAAATTTGTTATGATCGTCGAGTATACAATAGCTTCTCCAGATGTTATTTCATTAGTACACTAGTCCCTAGAGGTCGAAGTGAATGAACTTTTTACAAAAAATCTTATATTATGATATTAGATTATTGTGTGGACCTACGTCCACATTCTAGAATATTTGATCCAAGTCTGGTACCAACTTTACGACGAAACCCAGAGGAAATTTTTGTCCTGTTTTTGTTGAGTCGCATACTAATAGAGAAGCGGTAGCGCAAGACTCAACCGAGACAATGATCACTAGAGACCGGATTTGAAGTAGCGATCTCAATATTAATATGGATATGACTGGTATAATTTGTTATTTTTTCTACACACAAAAATAATGCAACTTATCGGAACAAAAAAGTAAAAACCTTTTTGGAAGCTTTTGTACATATTGGGCAAAAATTATGGTGATAATAAAGAAAAACATAGTTTTTTATTTTTTGAAGTAGTTTATTTTTTTAAGTTCTTCTTTAATATTTCTTCTGCACAATGCACAGTACAAAATTAAGACCTTATATAACCAACATGACATGTATTTAACAAATTGCACTAGTCATATCCATATTAATATTGAGATCGCTACTTCAAATCCGGTCTCTACTGATCACGATCACTGTGCCAAAGTATAAAGACGAACAAGTAGTCCAACTTCGGCCGTTTAGTAGTGCGACAAGTATTCACACAGACGCGCGATTGCACGTCTGTGTGAGTGCCATCCATACTGGAGCATTCTTACGCATTCTTATTTCTTTGCTTGAGTGCGTTCGTACACGGCGCGCACACATTCAAGCGCGCGATGTACCTTTTGTAGGAAGAAAAATTACTGCTATTTTACTGTGACTCTGCCAAGAGTGCTCGACTAAGAAGAGGAATAACATAATGCTCGAACCATGGATGTATAAAATAGAAGGATACCGCGCGGTCTAAGACGCGGGTGAAGCCAAGCAATGGCCGCCGAAGTGAGCATGTGTGGGTTGACGGCCCAATGGCAGCCGACCGGCCCATTATGCTGGTTGATGTGTGCGTGCGTGCGTACAAAGCGCGGCGGCCATTGCTTGGCTTCACCCGCGTCTTAGACCGCGCGGTATCCTTCTATTTTATACATCCATGGCTCGAACGCTCAAAATTCTAAGCAAAAATGCTAAATGCCAGCTATTCTCAAAGTAAGGCTCCGTGAAGCCTTTGCAGGGATCCTGTACTTTTATCCGTCTTTTACTTGGTCACGAACACTGATATAAGAACATACATAATATGAGTCAGAGAAGTCTATTCCCCATAACAGCACTAGTGTCGTTATAGTCACATTACGATACTGCTAGCAGTCACAGACTTCTAAATCTGGGTTAAACTTAGGTCAAGGATTAAGCGCTCAATTGTAACTTTACGATAAAAATGAACAACTACCAACTTAACAAACAATTAAATTCCTACGGTTTTTAAGAAAAACAAAACTTTCCGAACTAAGTTCATTGATGCCAATATTAAAAAAAGTATTTTTAATATACTAGTCACTGCGTGTTACTAGCGTATATCGTCGACCGTAGGCTGAATTACGGTAAGGGACATTGTTTTGCCTGTCCCTTACCGTAATTCAGCCTATGGTCGACGATATTTCAAATTAAAAAAAAAATGTTTACCATAGACACATACTGTCAGTCATATGTCATATTTGCCTTGTTTGCAGGTTCTGCTTAATTTTGTATTTTATATTTTAAAACCTAGTCGTAGAAAAAGTATTGTATGCAACGTTGTATAATTAAGTCAAAAAACGCTCATTGCGTCTCTATTTGCGATAATCGCCGCTGTCGCGGCTCGTATCGCAACTCACGCAATTCGGATTTTTTGAACCTACTTATACAACTGTTGCATAAAATACTATATTAAAACTACAAAACCATACTATTCTGGTTTTTCAGTCTTTCTCATGTCATTTCGCGCAAATAAAGTGGATCAAGCTATAAAATAAATCACACTTCAAACGTAGGTAATTGATGCCGTGGAAGCGAACAATTACCCTCTTTATGTTTGTATGGAAAACCGACCGACTGGAATCACCTTAACAGCCCTGGTTGTTTTGCATAGCACAATTGTGCACGTATTGCGTGTTCCCACTCGCCTATACATACCATGCTCTTGCGCAAGTGATGTCACTTGCCCAATACGGTAGTACCATCTGTCCAGTGACCCACTGCCAAGTTATCAGACAGGGCCGAAGCGTCAAATACGAACTTGGGCTAAATATTCATATTTTAGTTTCTAAGTCACATAATTAGGCGCTTTATTATGATGACGATGATGATGATGATGAGTTCGGACTGTCGTTAGATATTTGGATTATAAATAAAGTGAGTGCCCAAAAAAAACACCCTCGCGTCAGTAGGTACCTGATCTATATTTATTGAAGATAAATATAGACATTTATCGTGAATAAATGGACGTAGTTATGCAATAACGCCCCAATCCGCAAAACAAAGTACCAACCTTCGGTCTTTAAAAAAAAGATCCATAATCCAAAAAATGTTGCATGTGGATTGGAACGTTATTGCATAACTACGTCCTATGAATATAAAATAGCATATCTCTTGGACAGACTTATATGTCTACAACCACATTCTACGCGACTTAAACGGTTCAAAAAACGAAACAATTCTTTATGAGGTTATTCTACCAAAGTAATCGGTAGCCATTACACTCCGAGCACAATGTTCTAGAATGGACATTAAAATATTTATGTGCTCGTCAATCCAGACTAAGTTTACAAGATTTACAGTGGACTTAGACATAGTTTATAGACATCCATTAGCCCGTCGTATCTCGCCTCAGTGCAACATGAATTCATAAAATTTCATTTGTTTTGTGTAATTAAATTTTCACAGTGATGTTCACGTATTTGCGACCGAGGCAAGAAATAAATGGATTCTCCATTTACAATTTTTACGTCACTACGGACCGTAATTAGCGGATACCGCCGGCGAAGTGCAGAAAAAACTTCACTTTCTGGCTCCTTAGCCGTAAAACGTAAAATTACAAATCTAAGATATTGAAAATTATTATAATGTGACAGTAACTGTCTGTTTAATTTTCACGCTTAAACAGCTTAATTAAACGGACCTATTGTGATGAAAGGACCACATGATGTGGGCAATAACTTTGTATGGGAAGTGGGCCCAAAACCAACAGAGCTGAGAGTTGTGTCATTAAAAAGGTATTTACGTGTACTTCATTTCATTATATGGGCACCAAGTTCATTTCTTTTGCAGAACTGAGATATTCCTATTTTAGTATCTATGAGAAACGCCTACGCCAGTACGCCTACGCTAGCTGACTGACGCGGGTGCACGGAGCGGGCGCACGCGGAGGGCGGGCAAAAATATGGACCCACGCTCGCTTCACTTAGCGCTGCTCATACAATTTTGAATTTGAATATCTCAGTTTTGCAATGGATTGAACTTTGTGCCCATATAATGAATTGATGTACATGTAAACACCTATTTAATGACACAACTCTCAGCTCTGTTGGTTTTGGGTCCATTTTGACTAGGGATGTAACGAACGATACACAGTTTTGCCGATACGATACCGATACCGAAATATAGTAGTTAATATCGGCGATACCGATACCGATACCGATATCTTAGCTACTTAAATAATGAAGTATGAACTTCAGATGTTTGTATGTCCTTAGTCCTTATTATAACTAATGGCAATGACTACTGGCTATATTTACCAGAGAGTCAACCTTGAAAGTGTAAAGTAAAAATAAATAAATTGCCAACTCAAAATTCAAATATTTTTTTTATTAACAACCAATGATCTAATTAACATAGTAATTATCATTGCACAAAGTAATAGACCAATACATAAATTAATCAGAAATTTAAATTACTTTTTGCAGATTTTTTTTCATACAGCCAATTCTTTTCGCGCTCTTCAAATATCGGTTGTATAATATCGGCGATACCGATATATCGGCGATACCGATACATCGGCCGATATATCGGTATCGGTATCGTTACATCCCTAATTTTGACGCATGGTCCTTTGGTATGCAGATGGGATGGGAGGGATGGCATTAGAGGGGGTGCATTAGCTCTCGCGAGTCAGAGTAGCAAACCCGGACTACGAATGAAACGTTCCCCGGACTCCGGACGCTCTCCAAACTGGGACAAATCCGGGGGAAACCGGGCGGATGGCAGCCCTATATTAGCCTATACAAGAAATACTGCATTGCATTGCATGCCCTAGACAAGAGAGGTGGTAGACAAACCAAACAAGTATAAAATATCTGCAAACAGCGTCGCGTCTAGCGCTCAGTCTTGAAATAAATCTAACTCTGACTATAGAGTGAGACTACCATAACTTTGCAGAGCGGAACATGACAACACCTCCATTTAAAAGTCATATTTTCATAGAAATTTGACTTTTAAACGGAGGAGGTTGGCATATTCCGCTCTGCAAAGTTATCGTAGTCGCACTCTATAGGTAATTTCACGAGAGTTGAGGTGAATGATTACACACACAGCTACATGAAGTACTCATTGCAAAAAAAGTGAATGAATGAAATGAATGAGTGAGTAAATAAGCACAAGGTTATAGTTTAAACAAACTTTTTGGTATATCTTGCAATTCACTGTTGAACCTGCTATCGGTACGAAAAAAGAACAGTAATTTAAAAATCCCGTTGTCATTACATGACAGTGTTGTTGTGTGCGTGGCCTTAACTCTCGTGAAATTACCTATACCTACGAGGTAACTCTAGCCATGTCACGTAGTGTGTATCAACTAACCGTATCAAACAGATTAGCAGCGGTTTGTTTAGCGAGGTTAACCAAATTCAGCAGAATCAAACATGACTGCCGGGGGTGGGTGATTAATGGTTAACTTACTGTTAGTGTAACTAAAATCATACGTGTAGTGCTACGATAATTAATGCGATCCCCAGATCGCATTAATTAACGTAAGCCCTTAGAGTTGACGACGTAGGAAATAAATGTACCTATCTGTAGCGTGGCGTTCAAAGAACTCGATTCCTACCGGCTTGCCTAATATCAGGCTCTTGAGCACCTTATTCTACGGCTCTCAAGGAAAATGCACGCCAAATCTGCACCGGCTTGCCCAAGGATATCTTTTACGCCACGCCACTACCTATACTATCATAATAAAACCGTAACAAGCCTATGTGAGCGCATCACGCAAAAACCACTGGAAGGATTTACATAAAATATAGCATACAGCTAGATTATGACCACGGTTCACACTAGAATACTTTAGCGAAATACAACAAAGACGGACAGTCGGACAAGTAGGCCGGAGGGTAATTAGAAATCAGAAATCCACCAGCTGGCAGCAGGGTGGCGAAAGGTCTATTTGGCAGTAGATGTCAAAGTCAAGTGGTGTGATTGGTGGATCTTGACGCCTACTGTCAAAAAGACCTTTCGCCACCCTGCTGCCAGCTGGTGGGTTTATGATTGATTTCTAAACACCCTCATTTCGTCGTTTAGGAGCGCGCGACACGTATTCTGTGCAAGTGCTATCCATACTGGAGCGTTCTAACGCATTCTTAAATATTTGCTTGTAGTGCGTTCATTCACGGCGCGCACACATATAAGCGCGCGATGTACCTTTTAAGGTGGGTTTAGACCAAACGAATTCTAACACATTCTAACCCCACTCTACCAAATTCTTTGTGTGTACACAAATAATTTGGTAGAGTGGGGTTAGAATGTCTTAGAATTCGTTTGGTTTAAATCCACCTTTATAGGAAGAAAAATTACTGCTAGTAATACTGAGGCTTTAGACCCGACTCCAGCAAAGCAAAGAAACAGATATTTAGCTACAAAGGTGAAAATTTTTTTTGGCTGACTTGTTAGTTATTGTTCTAGTTTTTCTACAAAGTCCAAATATTGAGGGTTCGATTACCGTAACAGGAAAACAATTTAAATGCAAATTCCATACGCAATAAATTCATTTCATTTCAAATTTCAAAAATTCACAGAATCCTTCGGACATTTCAGCGATACACAAATTACTGGGTATAAATACCGTTACAATAGTAGCGTTGAGTTCGACAATTTCTTTTAACAACTATAACTCGAGGTCTGCTATCCAGTTGCACGTACGATTGGATAATTAAATGAACTTCTATGCACCTTGCAATTCATTAAGAACAAATCAACACAGTTGACGAGTCAGCTCGCATAACCGTGCTTCCGTTAGCCGGCTCACTGGTGATCTATTTTCAGTCAGTTGCAACACTAATGACCACGTAAATAGTGTGGCTAAATGAGGGATTTCGGATTTGGACGGATGACTACTTAGAGACCGAGCAAAGGAGTACAATATACTTATCTGTGATAACTCCAAAAGCACGCCCACCCGGTCAGCATGTATGTCTTTACTAGTGGTTACTACTCACACATACCCTGATTCTCTGTTCTTCCGCCCTGTGTAAGTCCGGACGTATTCTCAGTGGTGTAGCCGCCCGCTATACCCATTTATTGAAGCATTTTACAAAATTTATCGAAGAATTTTGCCGCGACCTAAGTAAAAGTGCCACCACTTAATGTCTCCGTCGAAGATCGAAACAACTGATGGTTCTTAGACTTACCCTGATCCATAGTGAGGCTGTGTGAAGCCACGGCTAGGCCAACCAGGATAACGGTCCGCACACTCATGGCTGGAAACGCCATGGTTACCTGTCAAAATCATCATAGGTTACGGATAGGAATAGCATTGGTTTCATCTGTTTCTGTGTTTACTTTCTTCTCACCAGCGGTTATATTCCAAAGGCCAGATACAATTATACCTGTAAAAGAGCCCTTGAGGGCCATGAGCAATCCTTGAGAATCGAATTAAAATAGTTTTATTACTTTTTGCATGAATAAAATAGATTTACTTATGTCGATTTTTGTGTGTTATTTACCTTGTCCCAGTCCGTTAGACCCACGCATACATACCTACCCTATCCCAAACATTATACTTATATATATTAGATTATTATAATATTATTTTGGTTTTACTGTAATGTCATGTTAAAATGTATTAATAAATAAAATAAAATAAAATAAAATTTATAACATAAATAAAATAAACAAAATCATCAAACTTTTTGCCGAAAAAGGTCGTCTGTCATATTGTACAGTATCGTGATGATTTCCAAGTGTCGTTGGAACTTTCTGCTGAAAAATTTACTTAGGGTATCTTCATCATCGTTTCATTGTAACTATGACGTACGAGTATGTAACAATAATAACTAGTAAACATTGAAGGAAAACATTGCTACCAAACTGCCATTTTTCGGGAGCTCTGCTCAGTACCCAACTGTAGATACCAACCTAGATTAGGTCTGTAGGTGTAGGTATCTTATGTAACTACTGCAAACAATCAGGCGAGGGTAAACTTGAAATGAGATATCATGCTTTGCTGGGATTATCTTGTAATCCAATGAGGACAGGAGATTTTTCTCCTAATGGCCAAAACCTCAAGACAGCACAGTCGGTTAAAAATCAAGACGGAATTTAGGCTGAAACTCCTTTCGTGAGAATCATCGTAAAAAGTTTGAATTCGATACAGGAAAGTAGCCCAATAATAATTACTTAAGTAACTTATCACAATAAGAATGTCTATCTTGTATCTAAGCTGAAGCTGTGAAGAAATAGTCAGTTGACCTTTGCGAAGTGTACATTGAACTGTATAAGTATGGAAGTATTGTTTACGTACAAACCGTTATCAAATACAGATTAAAAGTGTAACCCGAAATTTGTTTCAACTAACTCCAATTACTCGTCACACAAATTCAAGTAACAGGAGAACTTTTCGTGTTTAACAGATGTTAGGAGCAAATGTTGTACACAAAACACAACCTAGGTATATATATAATATACCTATGTCACAATGTTTATATGTGTCCTACAAAGGGTCGAATCTCATACAGCAAAATGTATGTCTTCAGTGTCGATGCATGTCATTAAATTTTCGATACCTAAAAACAACACTATAATAGCCTAACCTATATTATGTATCAATTGCATGGCATCAAACACTTCTTGAGTAAACCCCGTGCATAATTGGCTTAATTTTTCTTTAAATAGGCAAGCCGGTAAGTATCGAGTTATATGGACACGGTGGACACCGCAGCACTGATTAAACATAACCTTTTATTTTGAATCAACTAGCGACAATTACCTCTACAATATAAATGAAACGCCAATATATACCTATATAAAAGTTTTCTCTTCGATTTTCCTATATGAATTGACTTTTAATTTTAAATTAACCCAATCCTAATTATATAATTGTAAACTTTAATTTCCAACGAATTTTTATTTTGTCAAAAGAACGTGAATATGTTAAACGAAGCAAATTTTAGATTAAACGTGTAACTCTGAATTGTGATAACTAGTGTATAGCTTAAGAATTATCCAAGGTGTCCGAATGTTTGTTCATTCTCTTTGGGAACACTCGGACACCTTAGATAATTCTTGCTACACCAACTCGCACCGAAAGGTAATCAGGTCTTATCAAAAAGAAATAAATAATTATTGCGGGAAAATCAAACAAATCGTCCTAGTCCCAAACTAATCAAGGCTTATACTATGAGTACTAGGCGACGATATACATTTTAGTTATATAGATAAATAAATAAGTATAGATAAATAAAATATTTGCCCATAAAAGGATTTGAACCCGGAACCTCTAACGTCGTAGGCGGTGTCCCACTAGGCTAAAAAAAACTGGATGAATTTACAATACACGAATTGAATACTGCCGTCCTATGTCTAAAACTAGACTAACCTCTATGGAGTTGTATAGGGGTTAGTCCAGTTTTAGATATCGGACGGCAGAATAGTCGGTATACATACACATATTATATCTATGTATAGTCAAGTGTAAAAATATGGGTGCATACAAATGCTCAAAAATATGTCCTGCCTTCTGCAGTGACAATAAGAGCTTCGTAACATATTTATGAAACGATTTATACGACACAAATGTTTTTGCACTTGACTGTACCAAAAACCACCCAAAATTTGAGGTAGTAGGTACGCATAAGTGAAAATTGGTTCAAAAATGGTCAAGTAATTTTCAAGTTTCATCCCGAACAGATAAACCTGCCTGGACACTTTGTTCCTATTATTATTATTTTTCGTTTCCAGTGATATCACTATCCCACTAAAATTATAAATGTGAAAGTTTGTGAAGATGTTTGGATGTTGTTGGGTGGATCAAGCTGAAATTTGGCATGTAATGTAAGTAGACCAAGTTCTGGATTGAAACTTAGGATTCTTTATATCCCGGTAAAAAGTTCCTTTGGGACAATAACGGGAACAACGCGGGCGAAGCAGCGGGAAAATGCTAGTTTTAAGGAAAGCAATTTGAACAAATCCAACATACCTAATTAGGTATTTCCTAATTTTTATTTCCGACGTTTCCAAATATTTACAATGTTCGTGGTCACGGGGTGGTTTGAATAATTCATTTTCCAAGATCTATCAATAAATTATGGCTTAATTAAGTTATAAGACATATTTATTTTAAAATATAAATAACTACGTAACTTACCGATTGATACTGAAAGCGGGCACAACTCCCGCGCAAGTCACTCGAAGCTTCGCATACGCGACGCGTGCGCTCCCGCGCTTCGACTGTCCACAGACTGAGGCAGAGATACAACCACAATGACCACTAAGCTGCGGACCAATATCCGAACGTGCACAACGAACGTGCTGCCAACTGGTGCCGCCAATCCAAATTTTATACTCTAACATGCTGGGCACTCTCCCACGGAGCTGAGGTTCAGCTGCGGCCACCTACCTCCATGCAGTCCGACTATTGTTACAGCCTTAAAGGCAAAGCTGGGCACACACGCGTGGTGCTGGGGTTTTATGCTGAGGCCAGTGACGTAGCGAGGGTGGTGCAGGCAGGGCACGTACCCTGGGCGCCAACAAGGAGGGGGCGCAAAAACTAAATTTACTAACTACCTATACAAAAAAATATTCGCAAATCTGGCGACATAAAAAATAAAAGTGTTGAATGCAACCTACATTCCCTAGCAAAAAGATACGCATTATTTTACAGATTGCCAATGAATGGGGTTAACAATTTACTTTAACCCTTTCGACGCTTTCTTCAAACATAAAAATTGCAAAGTAGGACGCCATGTCATATTATTGTCAAAACCGAAATTGAATTTTATGCTCTACCTTTAGGAGTTCTTGGCTTCCAAAGGGTTAACCAAATTTGATTTCATTAAAGTGGATTGTACTGTACAGGAAACACACGAACACTTGACTCATTCATACTACAAAATTTATATGACCCATCTGCTGTTGGCAGTGGCACAAATGCGAAACGACAAATCCTTTTATGGTTCCCTACGTCCATGTTAGGACGACTGTCAAGGTCAAGGAAGATGAATGTTTTTCCTATAATTTACATTGTCATTTTTCTTACACTATCTAGAAAATAATAAATAGTTAGTAAAGTACAAAGTATATTCATTTAAACTTTAAGTGAAACCTAATGTAAGTTTAAACTATTTGAAACAATAAGTTATATCATGAGCATGGTAAAAGACAAAATTGCAAAAGCCGTACGTAAAATCAAAACAAATAAAATTAAAACCGAGTAAAGTCGATTACCTAGTTTGAATTTGGCGCGGTCATTGTGAGTTGCCAGTATATCTAAATGATGTAACTTTAATATCAAACTCTTGAGCTAATTATGATATTATGTTTTAAGTGGAGACGACTTTCTTAATTTATATTGAAAAACAAACAAATTATTAATTTAGTTAACCATTTCACATTTGTCTATGGCTTATTCTCACAATATTTTTGAAAACTTATGCTGGCAACAAAAGTCTATGTTCGCTATGGTCGATAGTTTTTTTAAAGTTTGAGTGAGTGATTTGTCTGCAATAGTAAATGTCATAGCATTTTTTAAGCTCAATATTATACCAGAATGGCAGAAAACAGAGAAGAAATTTTAGCAAACTTTCAGGTGAATACGATATTTATCACTAAAGTCATAATAATCCGTAGCTTTCAGTTGACCATGTACGTTCTGATCAGGTTATGTGATGAACAACAACAGTGACTGTGAATTCTTCTTTATCTCTTTGTACTTTTCTCGTTTCCCAACATTTTTCTATTGCTATTTTAAATTACTTGTCCTCACAATCCTATCTTTCGGTTGAGTGAGATTACAAACGCGATAAATGTAAGTTTGTGGGCAAATACGATATTTTTCTTGTTTTCCATAATCTTAAAGTAAATTCTCGTTGGTGGTCGTTTCCACAAGGTTGATTTGGCCGCAATCGAGTATCATAATTGCGGTTAACATATCGTTAAGGCAACATACCTATTTCGTAGATTTCCTACTGATTTCCTTTGTGTTCTTTGTTGTGTCTACAAAAGTGGTTGTTTGTAGGGAATAACAGCCATAGAAGATGTTGCAGAGGCGATATTCCACTTGGAGGAGGCAAACTGGGACTTACTTGTAAGTACACAATCATTTATTTAAAATGCATTGTATTTGTTAAACGTGATCCCTAAAAAGTTAGTACTTTAATACAAAAGTAGTATTGACTATAACTGTAATAATCTCATTAAATGACGTCAAAATCTATCCAATTTGTTATACATTTGTATGTTTTTAAAATTATGCCTTTTATACTATTGGTCATTACATAATTTTTATGAATGCCTTGCTACACAGGGCTGTCTTAAACCTAAAAGTGTCAACAGGTCAGGGACTAAGCTAAGGCTAAAGCCTCTTACGAATATGACAGACATCTTATACAATAATTAGTACATTATATTTTATTTGTATATTATTTTAAAGCCACCATGAGTCCAACGTGAGGGTAAGGCTGTGGAGTATTTCAACCACCCTTTCTGTTGTGTTACAAAATATTAATGTAAACGGTAACTAACGCATTAAGTATAAATAAGAATAAGACGATCCACTAATATTTTATTTATATTCCTTTAAAGTTGATGCATTTTTTGTCATATATTTCAGTGATTGTAGTTGGTAGTGACCCTGCCTATGAAGCACGAGGTCCTGGGTTCGAATCCCGGTAAGGGCATTTATTTGTGTGATGAGCATGAATATTTGTTCCTGAGTCATAGATGTTTTCTATTTATTTAAGTATTTGTATCTATTAAATATATTGTCGTCTAGTATCCATAACACAAGCCTTATTGAGCTTACTATGGGGCTAGTTCGATTTGTGTAAGATTGTCCCCTAATATTTATTATTATTATTTATTGTCAGGTTCATTTTATATGAAAATTTGGAAGCTTGGCTCTGAATGTGTTAAAGCCTCCATTTTCCAAAATCAATTATGTACCAATTGCATTGAGTTTCTAAGCACATTTTTTTGGACAGAGTTTCGGTAGCCTAGTTGGTTAAGGCGCCTGCTGGCCCGGATAGCCGAGGAGATGCAGGTTCGAATCCTGCCCGAGACATATAATTTTTCAATTTTTCTCTTCTAATAAAATTTAGAATTCGTTGGCAGTCGTTAATGCTTTAATAAAAAATCATGTTTGGGGTGTAGTACATCGTTACTGTGGATTTCTCAATACGAGTTGGGACCACAGTGCCATACATATGGGTTGTAAGGACTCAATGGTAGATGGTGCTACATACGTCACCCAGAATGACGTCACAAATGAAGGGACTGGTTGAAAGATTCGATGACTTGGACAGAGTTTCGGTAGCCTAGTTGGTTAAGGCGCCTGCTGGCCCGGATAGTCGAGGAGATGCAGGTTCGAATCCTGCCCGAGACATATAATTTTTCAATTTTTCTCTTCTAATAAAATTCACATTTTTTTAATTCTATTATCAAAGGCATGGTCACTATCAACATTGTGGAAGGGGATGTACTTGCACTGCCAGTCAAGAATAAAAACCATTCACAGTTATCAGGCAAAGTGCTTACATGCAGATGTACCACACTGAAAATTATTGTTCTGATGCCCATGATCAAATGTGATTTGGTTCCTTACAAAAAGTTTAATCTAGATTGATATCTACTTAGGATGAATAGGATACTATACACCAATCAATTCAGTTGTTAGTCAACCATACAAATTCATTTAACACATTAAACTCCGTTGGACACAGACTCAGAACATTTTTGCTCCGAGTATGTGTCCGACGGCGCTCAACGTGTTAAGGGCTTATTTTATTTAAAAATGTCCTTTTAACTAGCAGTTAACAGGCCGTCACAAAACTGACGATTAGTGTCAAACTCCATATATTTCCTCACCAAGTGACAGGTTAGACGGTATTTGAACATAGCCTAAGTTTCGCCTAACCATACATTTTAAAATAAAAATTCCCTTATTGCAATGTATTGCTGATCAACCACACAAGTGGTTGATCAGCAATTGATCGATTGGAGTTAGACGGCTTAATCTTAAATTGAACAAGCTATGAAAATCTTGCTTCTATTTAGCTTGAAAGATTTTGGAGTGAGGCTTATTTTTGACATGGCCATGATTTCTGGGTGTAACAAAGGCAATCTGCCAATTTCCTGGCTCCAGTTTCTAGTTTTGCTGTTTCTAGAAACAACAGCCAAAATAGTTTATTGAATAATGCAATTCACTTTTTCACATTCAGTCACATGCACTTTGTTTACCAATAACAGCTATTTCCTCATGAACAAAACAACTCAGGGCAGTACTTTTAAACCTAAATTATGGCATATATTTCAAAATAATAAAAATACAATTTACCTAAAATTAAATATACTTAAAACTAAAATAAATCTAAAATGGCCCCTGCGGCGTGGTACCGAAGATGCTGGCAGCATTTCCTCGCTGGATTGTGAGGCTGATGCGTTGAGCGAGGAAGCTGCCAGCTTTTCGGTCCCTCATGGTTCCTGTGAGTCTCTTCGACAACTGCTTGAAGAGACTTAAAGCGCCAGGGCCCCACGGACCAAGGCTCTCTACGCCAAATGGAACAAAATTATATTTGGCGCCGAGACCACTGTATTTTCCTATCTTGGCAGTTTCTTTTAACATCACTTTGGGATACATTAATCATGAGGAAACACTAGTTTTCGGCAATAAAAGTACATTGAAGCCATAATTCAAGCAAGCCAAGGAAGTATTTCATTATAAACATCAGTATGCTCTTACGTTCGTGTAACAACAAAGACATGCTTAGATCATTATGAACAATTGATTGAATCAGGATGTTAATTAAAACAAAAATATTGCTTTGCTAATCCGTGTTAGTCAATTAGTGTTAGCCCGTTAGGGGCCATTCATTTATTACGTAAGACGATTTTTGCCAGTTTTTGACCCCCTCCCCCCCTTATGTAAGAAAAAATAAGAATCGGCTGACCCCCTCCCCCCCCCTATTTAATATTTATTACGTAAGAATCTAAAGGAAAATGATTATACGTTTGGGCTGTTTTAATTTTTATTTTTCAAAGAATCATTTTTGTAGGTACTTTTATTTGCAAATACTAGTAGTTTCAAATTTTTTAGTAATTTTTTTATACGCTCTCGCGCAGATTTGCGTGCTTTTTCAAAAGTTAAGATTATTTTCCGCATTTTTATGATCTTACGTAAGATCGATCAAAACTCCCTCCCACCCCCCTGTAAGAAAAAATAAGACATGGTTGACCCCCCTCCCCCCCTAAATAGATATGAGCGCCGCCTCAATTTGCTACGGCGGCGCGCCGCGTGTTTTCTTCGGCGGCGTACTCACGGCGCCGGCGGCGCGCCGGCGCGGCGCTCATATCTACCCCTAAATCGTCTTACGTAATAAATGAATGGCCCCATATACTGATTTGCTTATTTTATCATGCATTCACATGCAAAATAAAAAGACATGCAAATAAATATAGCAAACCATGACCAAAAATACAAAACTCGACACGTGTTTCGCCTCTCTATGAGGCATCCTCAGGAGAAGCTGGTGATGTTGACAGTCTGGCGTCCGTTGATGGAATGTTCATTCAAACAAGTAATTATAACAGGCTATTGACTAACACGTTATCATACTGCGGATTAGCAAAGCAATATTTTTGTTTCAATTTTCATCATGAACACTTCATAGGTATTCTTACCTGCTATTGCTGTTTACTACTCCAAACTCTGACATCTTACAGTCAGCTAACAAAGCTAGAAACTCAGTCCATAACTTACAAGTTTCTAATGACTGCGCACTATCTCAGGCAGCTATATCTCTACTGTACAGATGTCAATCATCCTAAGCATTGGTAGATGAAGACTTTTAAAAGTGTCCTTATTTAATATTTTCTACTAATTGCAGAATCAACGTTATATTTTCTCGTTTGATTCTCTTCTATTTGCGGAATAAAAATTTTAATTACTTATTTCCAGTCGGCCATCAACAGAGTGATGCCGCAGGACGGCAGTCGGGCGTCCGCACAGATCACTGATAGCAACGATGTGGACGTTGAGATGATCGACGACGATATATCTGTGATAACTCCAAAAACACGCCCACCTGGTAAGCCCGTTCATTTGTATTTTTGTACTACCCGGCGCCTCTTAGTATATACCGGGTACTGTTACACTTTGTCCATACTAACTAACAAGTTAGTGATATCTGTTACTTATCATTTACGTAATTTTTTGTGATGAAATACATTGGTTTTAGAGATCATCCCGAAGAGAACAAGTGATGATATTTTGAACATTATTTTAGGGATTATTAGGGCATTTTTATTTTAAAATTTATGGTTTGGCGAAACTTAAGCTATATTCAAATACCGTCTAACCTGTCAGTCCGTGACGAAATATATGGAGTTTGACACTAATCGTCAGTTCTGGACGACCTGTTAACTGCTAGTTGACCTGTTAACTGTTCTTTTTAAATAAAAAAGCCCATTAACAGGTTACAAGCCTCAGTATACTGACTGACTCAGCAATCTGAAGGAGATGTTGGCTTCGCCACCAATATATCCAAAAAAATACTGACAATCAAACATAGAACTCGTATTTGAAATAAAGAAAATAATACAGGATGTTGTTAAATTCCAGATCGAGAAGACAGTAATCAAGCTTCAACCTCATCGCCTAGAAATAGTTCCACTAGTTTGGTAGAGCTGCAAGTACACTATAATAATAAAATACACGAAATCAAAATGTCCGGCGCGGCCACAGTCAGTAAGTATTGCATATATAGTAAAATATACCTACCGAAATTCTTTACTTCCTCTACGTCCTGGCTCCATCGGCAGATCAGCTTGATGGTCCCATAGTATAGGCCAGGGGTTCCCAAACTGTGCGTCGCGACGCCCCGGAGTCGTGGCACTGTCTCAGGAGCGTCACGACACGGGACATTCAAGCTGTTGCAAGTTAAACCTAGAACGACTCATCGATATCTTCTTTTATAAGGGCGTTGCAAAAAGATTACAGCCTGTCAAAGGCGTTGAGTATAAAAAAAGTGTGGGAACCCCTGGTATAGGCTATTTGATGACAGATCAAATCAGCTTCTTTTTATGTAGTGTCAAAACGCTCAGACAGTATGTAGTTTAGTATAAAACGGTGACTTGTGACGTCACTGCTCAATATGGTGACTTATTTTTAGTTTTTGTCATTTTAAAATTATTAGTGGCACGAAAATGAGTGTAATTGATTTTTTCCGAGCAGTTTTAGAAACAATTTGATGGTTAGCATTAATTCATTTATTTTGATTTTTGTCAAATACCGTATTGCATTGTCACCGGACTTACAGAAACACGTCAGATTAATTGAATTAGATAACTTCAAGTAGTTAAAAAATTGTTTGGAAATTGTAAAACAGAGAACGTACATGTGAAGGTCGCAAGCTAAATAAAAGCTTGTAAAACAATAGCGTATAGGTAGTTCCAGGAGAGATGAGGTGAATGATTACATACACAGCTACATGAATTACTCATTGCAAAAAAGTGAATGAATGAAATGAATGCGTGAGTAAATAAATACATGGCTATTTTTTAAAGAAACTTTTTGGTCTATGTTGCCATTCACTGTTGAACTTGCTATCGGTACGAAAAAAGAACAGTAATTTCAAAATCCCGCTATCATTACAAGACTTGTTGTTGTGTGCGTGACCTCAACTCTGCTGGAACTATCTATACACAACCTAGTTGTGAGGTGTATTTGCCAATGTTCATGTTAGGTATCAGAGAATTTTGAGGAAGGATTAAAGTGGGACCGTAAAACAATGAACACTTTCACGACCAACAGCCCGCCTAGTGCGCTTGTAACTTTTGCTCAGATGCCGGCCGTTTTTTGGTACCGCATTATTGGCCTCACAAACCCATTTCTTGGGTAATTTTTAATTTCTCATTACCAAAATTCAAAAACCCTTCATGAGTGGCTGTTAAATAATAGTACATTACACAACTAGGGTGGTAATACAAAGAAAGGCCGAGATCGCAGATGTTTGCGGCCCGAGCTGCAAGCGAAGGACGTAAATATGCGATAGAGGGCTTTCTTTATTAGCTCCCGTGTTGTGTACCTAATTTTATGTCTACACTTGGCCAGAAAGCGGCTCTTTCCGTACGCGCAGCGTGCGGTAAAAGCCACTTTATGGCCAGGTGTGGCATAAAATGTTTTATTCTGCCTAAGGTTATTTAGGGTTTAGGGTATAATTTATGATGTAAATTAGTAATTGTGTATTTTTTGCCTATATTAATTATCAAATTTAAATGTGCTACATTTGCATGCTGTTTGTGGACACCGCACACAGCTGAATAAGGAGACACTATTATAACATGTAACACCTGTAACCTGACCCTATTCAAGCAAATAAATGATTTATGGGTCATTCTCAAAAAATGATGTCCGTTGTTAGGGCTTTATAAAACAAAGTTAACTTTAATTTTAGTGTAACGAAATTTAACCATATAAATTGTATGGTAAGTTTCGTTACATAAAGGAACAAGATTAAGAGGTTGTCTTATAAAGCCCTAATTACGGACATCATAACACATGAGATTAACTGGTAGAGAATGCACTATGGCATTAAGTTCGCTTTTTGTACGATAAGTTTTCTTTTGTGCAATAAAGTATAAACAAATAAATAAATAAATCATTTTTTGAGAATGACCCTTATGATTTATTTACACCAGACAATTTCCACCCATTCCAGATGATTTAAAGAAGCGGTTAGAGTCAGTGTGCGGGGTCCCAGTGTGCCGGCAGCAGATCTCCGGGCTTGGCGGGTCCAGGGCTACATCATCAGCGTTACTCGGGGGGTTGGGGCTGCAGCCTAACTCCGTGCTGCGACTCAAACAGGCCGACGAACTCATGCCTGATGACGAGTGAGTCCCAATCCAATACTAATATTATGAATGCAAAGTACAGTAGCGATCAAAAGTATTTTGATAACAACATAAGTTTGGATAATGTACATGGCAGATTCGTTTTCCCATCTTTGTTTTTGCCATGGTTATTAATGGCTTATGACCTCCTTGAAACACACAAAAAAGTTAGTTTCCTTGAATTATATTATGAACCTGGCCACAAAAACGTACAATTTACTGGTTCAAAAATATTTTGACAACGTTTTTTTTATCAGTTTTATTGAGAACTAGCATTTTCCCGCGGCTTCGCCCGCGTTGTTCCCGTTATTGTCCCAAAGGAACTCTTTACCGGGATATAAAGTATCCTATGTTTCAATCCAGGACTTGGTCTACTTGCATGCCAAATTTCAGCTTGATCCATCCAGTTGTTACCCCGTTATAAGGTAACAAACATCCAAACATCCAAAGATCTTCACAAACTTTCGCATTTATAATATTAGTGGGATAAGGCTTATCCCACTAATAAAAGTTAAAGTTGCTACCTGATAATTGTAACTCTGTTGATTAATAGTGAAATGAATCATACTGTGTAACGTAATTGTCTATTTGCTCACTCGAGTACCTATGCCATAATATTGTAACAACGATTGTAATGCCTGATGATTGAAAAGAGAACCTGGTGAGTTTCTTCCGGCGCTTCTTCTCACCAGAATGTCATTTACCGAAGCGGCCAAAAGAATCAGATGAATAAACGATTTGATCTGACATGATCCTCTTCTTCAATCAACATACCTCAACGGCGAAGATTCTGCAGTTAACCCTTCCTGTCAGTCACCGCGAATCCGACATATAAATTTAGGCCTAGACTTTAACAACATGCCAAAATATAAAGAATATTCAAACGATTTAAAACAAGCCCTTGCAGCTGCACTCAAAAAGGGCAAGTCGCCGGCTGAAGTTTCGCGAATTTTTCATATATCACGTATCGTATCATTAAAGCCTTTACTACAATTCAGAGTGGCAGAACGGCTGACGACGACATACATCTTGCACGTGACGCATGAAGACGTGAATAAGGACTACACGCTCAAGTACCCGGGCACCAAGACGGTGCAAGAAGTCAAGAACGATATATTCTCGCTCACCGACATACCCGTCAGACACCAAGTGAGTAAATTTTCAACAAATCAACGGCGTACAATGTCACAATACAGGGTGAATTTTAAATCGTGAATCCTAACCACGTTTACCGGTAAAGCTACTTAAGACTAATACAGAGCACTAGTGTTAATTACAATTAAAGACCCGCTTAATTAATTATGAACAAAATGGTGGAGGCGCTTATACCATTAATCGTAACAAAACTGAATTATTTTATGAGTAAATACGATTTAAATAGGTACTTATGTTGACAATGTCGACGATGTCGACATTATTGACAATACGTGCCAAAATTCTATCCAGCCAACTTCAATATTAGGAGGTTGGATATCTAATGTTCAAATTTTCATGACAAGTACGAAACATGAATGTAGGGTGACCACGAGATTTTAAAAATTAGGATAAATCAAATTAAAAGTGGACAAAATAAAAACATACTTAATTTAGGTTTAAAAGCATTGTAAGTAATTGTTAACTATGTATAGACTACAAAAAAATTATTACGATTCACGATTTAAAATTCACCCTGTATAATTATCTGTCACGATAATTATATTGTGAAACTGTGACGTTTTGGTTGCCGGCACCGCGCGTGAGGCCAAAATCGAGTGAAGTGCACCTGCCCTAGGGCCCTAAAATTTAATTTCTCTAGCTAGTAGCTATCGTAGGAACCTTGAAGTATTAATATAATATGTGTTTCAATAACTTGCAGGTGTGGACGGGGTGGCCAGTGGTAACCGGGTTAGACGACACAGTCCTGGCGATGGTGGGACTGGACATGCCCCAGCACGAACTCGCGGTCAAGCGCGGGCCCTCAAAGCAGAAGGAGTACAAACGGGTATGTCGCATGCTTGTCTTGTGTTGGGGACTTCACATACGCCCAGGGATCGGAAAACCCGTTCGTTGGCTTAAGCCGTTCGTAAGGCTTAAGCCGTTCGTAAGGCTTAAGCCGTTCAAGTATTAATCGTTTGTCTGGGTTAACATCTGATTGAGTTAACTCATAAACGGGTTAAACGCCGCAACGAGTTAAGCCGAACCCTAGGGTTTTAAAGGGGTTTTTAAGACATTTGGAAGGGGTTAATGCCGAGAGTAGCCGGCAATAGCTTAGCCTCGTTCAATGAAAATGAAACGAATTACTATGACGGTTAAGATCAATTTAGTTTGCGCTCCGTCCGGAACCACTTCCTAGTAACAACTCTAACGGGGGTTTAGATTGGGGTTTTGGGTTAACTTGAACGATCGGCGTAGCTGTGTTTGTATTAAGCCGGTGGCAAGCTTAACAGAATAAAAGTGTTTCTCAAAACCAGCGCTTTAAAAAACCGTCTTAAAACCTCGATAAAGGTAAGGGGTTCCGGTCCCTGCTTACGCCATGTGAAGCACCCCACACTGGGACAGCCCATTTCGTTTTTATTTCTTGAGCCTGTGCCCAGCAGTGGCACCTATAAAGATTGTTAATGATGATATTTATCGTGATTTATTTTTGGGAAGGCCCATGGGGATCCCCTAATAACTGATCAATAGGGATGACTACTGGGTTAAAAATATATCATACTATTTAGTCCGTCAGTTAGATTATGGAAAAATATGGGACACGTATTTTTTGATTTATCAAATTATTAAAAATCGAAAAAGGTATAGAATATAGATCATCAAACTTTCGGAGTGGGGCTTGTGACGTCAGTCCTAGGTGAAAATTGTACCAAAGAGTCACGTCACTCGAAACTTCTAAGCACTGTATCCTCGTCATTATTTGTTTGTCAAACAAAAGAAAAAATACGTGTACAGTATTTTATAATTAACTGATGGACTAAACAGTGTTTTTTAGTCGTCTAGCCTATTATGCTCGAAAATCTGTAACACTTGTCTTTCGACAGTTTCTTGATGTCGTTTTTAACCATCGACGCTCATATAAAACATATTAACACTATTCTCTCAACTTTAGTGTTTTAACTGTCTATTAAATATATCGTCGTCTAGTATCCATAACACAAGCCTTATTGAGCTTACAATGGGGCTAGTTCGATTTGTGTAAGATTGTCCCCTAATATTTATTTATTATTATTTATTTATTTAACTGTTGAGGTTTAAACCTGTATTATTGACAGATACTGGTGGAGAGCTCTGATAGTGACAACAGCTCTGTAGAAGAGATAGAAGACAGTGGCGATGGTTTCACGTGCGAAGATGACATGTTCGTGGAATTGGTGCAGTCGGAGAGGCTGCGTCCGCTCAGTAAGTGTCAACCATCGAATTATAATGTATATGTCGCAGCCAACTGGTTTAATTAGCCGTTTGGTTAACTGCCTAGCATTTTCACTAAACTATGACCCGCTAGCAGGTCGACGTGCGCGGGCGCGGGGCTTCTATTTCTACTCTGAGTGACACAAGCTGACTAAGAAACCTCACCTAAAATAACCACATTTTTATTAAAAAAAAACCCGACCGCGGTGCACTCACTTTAAAACTGCATGAAATCCGCCATTTTGTTTAATTTCACAAACTTCATACCCAGTGACACTCGCACTATCAAGACGAATCTAATGATGTATCATTTATCAAAATCGGATGTGCCGTTGATTAATTACGAGCGGACATAGGAACGGACATACATACATACTTACATACATACATACAGGTCAAACACATAACCCTCCTTTGGGCTTCGCCGCAGTCGGGTAATAAGGAGTGTGTTTAATGAAAAGGCTAGGCAGCTAACCAAATAGCTAATTAAGCTAGTCGGCGGCGACATATGTAACGATAACGCCGAACAAAAATGACGTTGAAATTTGCCTCATAACGCCCACTTTTTAAAATCAATACGTCTTATGTATCAGTGGGACTGATAACCAACTAAATATTTACTATGTTTGAGTCTGAAGTCATTTATGAGAAATATTGGTTCTTTTAGGTATTTAAAAAAAGGTAAACAAAAAACCACGTGACGATATTATGCCACAGATACAAAACGTTACTTTGATTGGCTGAACGACCCGAGTCACCGTGCTTTTTTTGTTTACCTTTTTTAAAACACCTAAAAGAACAGACTATAATGACAACCCGATGCTCTAAAACCGTAATTTATTTTTGATTTTATAACTAACTTTGATTTCAGTGTCAGAACACGTAGAAGACGAAGCGTTAGGCTGCATCGAGTTTGCGGAACGATTCCGGGCGCGCTACGGCCCCAACACGCCAAGCTTCTTCGAGGGAACACTCCAGGACGCTATTAAAGAGTCCTGTTTGCAGCCGGCGCGAGAGGTAAGCTTGCCCTTAGGGCCGACACAGACGGACTGCAACCCAACTGCAACTTGTATAGAAACTGTGCAGTCGGCGTGCAGTCAGTGTGCAGCTGGAATGCAGTTCCCATACAAATCGCGGATGGTATGCAGTCCGTCTGTATCGGCCCATACTGTCCATTATCGACTAGAATAGTAGTGTCTGATCATGTGACGAAACTTTGGGTATCGAGGGACGATTCCGGGCGCGCTACGGCCCCAACACACCGAGCTTCTTCGAGGGAACACTCCAGGACGCTATTAAAGAGTCCTGTTTGCAGCCGGCGCGAGAGGTAAGCTTGCCCTTAGGGCCGACACAGACGGACTGCAACCCAACTGCAACTTGTATAGAAACTGTGCAGTCGGCGTGCAGTCAGTGTGCAGCTGGAATGCAGTTCCCATACAAATCGCGGATGGTATGCAGTCCGTCTGTATCGGCCCATACTGTCCATTATCGACTAGAATAGTAGTGTCTGATCATGTGACGAAACTTTGGGTATCGAGGGACGATTCCGGGCGCGCTACGGCCCCAACACACCGAGCTTCTTCGAGGGAACACTCCAGGACGCTATTAAAGAGTTCTGTTTGCAGCCGGCGCGAGAAGTGAGTTCCTTCCTTATTATACAGGACGATTCCGAAGACGTGAGCAGGATTAATCCTACGGATCAGTAAACGTTAATGGATAGTTCACCATCGTATTTGAGGAGGTGAATGACTGATACATGAAGTACTCATTACAAAATAACTAAATATCTTTACTTAAAAAAAACCCGACCGCGGTGCACTTTAAAAATGCATAAAATCCGCCATTTTGTTTATTTTAATGAACTTTATACCCAGTGACACTCGCGCCATCAAGACGAATCTAATGATGTATCATTTATCAAAATCGGTTGTGCCGTTGAGTAGTTACGAGCGGACACAGGAACGGACATACATACAGGTCAAACACATAACCCTCCTTTGGGCTTCGCCGCAGTCGGGTAAAAAGTGAATGAACGAAATGAATGAGTGGGTAAATAAACACAAGGCTATAGTTTAACGAAACTTTTCGGTCTATCTTGCAATTCACTGTTCAACTTGCTATCGATACGAAAAAAGAACAGTAATTTCAAAATCCCGCTGTCATTACATGACAGTGTTGTTGTGTGCGTGGCCTCAACTCTCGTGAAATTACCTATACCTTATAGTATAATGGTGTTTTTTGTTTGCAGCGGAAACTACTAGGCGTATATTTGCATCACGAGCAGTCAGTTTTGGCCAACGTGTTTTGCGCCCAGCTGCTCGGCTGTGAAACTGTACTGCACACGCTCAACCACAACTTCGTCCTCTACGGCTGGGACCTCACGGACCCTAACAACAATAATATGTACGTGTAACACTTACCAGGGATTTTGTACTAAAATGGATCTATATTGTCAGTCTTGAGTCCTCTGTTACCGCAATAAAATCTAGCAGCACCAAAGTATAAAGTCACACAAGTAGTTTCTCTGCAGCCATTTAAGAGCGCGCGATACCTATTCAAAGTCGAGGCGCATACGGTGTGATCCGTACTGCAGCATTCTTACGCATTCTTTAAAGTTTGCTTGTGGTGCGTTCGTTTACGGCGCGCGCTTATACAAGCCGCGCGATGTACCTTTCGTATGCAGAAACATTTCTGTTATTATACTGTGGTAGCACTAACTATGTAAAATAGTAATAATAGGCTAGACCAGCGGTCGGCAACCGCTTAGCAGCCAAGGGCTATATAGTAGCTAAGGAATTGACGCGGGCTGCATTTTGTTAACCATTTGTGATTTTATACTATTCGGAATAAAGCGACGGCAATACAGACCGGAATATAGGGCCGCAAGTGAGCGGTTCAAGGGCTGAATGCGGCCCGATGTTGCCGACCGCTGGGCTAGACGACTAAAAAAAACTGTTTAGTCCGTCAGTTAGATTATTAAAAAATATTGTACACGTATTTTTTATTTTGTTTGACAAACAAAAAATTACGAGGATAGAGTGCTTAGAAGTTTCGAGTGACGTCACTCCTAGGTACAATTTTCACCTCTAGGAGTGACGTCACAAGCCCCCACTCCAGAAGTTGGATGATCTATAACTTTGTCGATTTTTTTATATTTTGATAAACCAAAAAATACGTGTCCCATATTTTTCCATATTTAATCTAACTGACGGACTAAATAGAATTATACACCGTGGGCCCGTATAACCCGACCAACTTTAACTATAGATTCTAACAACTATTAGAAGTAAGAAAAGTTATGTGACGTATAGTCGATTAACGCTTACTTTCCGAGATATTCATTATTTTTTAAATAATAACTCCCAAGTGTGTAACAAGCCCTAATAAATGTGACTAAGATACATTTACTGATTTTTTTAAATCCTTTAACTAAACAGCAATTAACCTTCGCAGTATTAGATGGTAAGCGATTACAAGGCCAAAATATTGACCTTTCGTTTCCATTTTAGCTTTTTTTCCTTTTTGATAACTTTTCCTCCAGTAAGGACATGTTTATAACGAGGGGATTTACTGATTTGTTTTGTTCCATAAGATTATTAATGTAAAATGACAAAATTCGACCTACGTTGATATAACATTATTTACTTGTAATACCATCAGGTATACGTGGTTAAAATTGGTCGGGTTATACGGGCCCACGGTATATATTTTTAACCCAGACGTCATTCCTATTATGTTTGTGCAGGTTATTGAACTCGGTGGCGAACGCGCTCGGGCCGGTGGCAAGCATGACGATCCGCAGCATCCCCGTGGAGCGGCTGCCGGCGCTCGTCATCATCATGCGCGTGCGCTCCAACACCGAGATATACTCCGTCATCAACGGTGAGTGCAGACCGGATGAAGATCCCCTCCGGTCCGGAACCGGTTTTTGCAAAATACCGGTTCCGAGCCCTAGAGGCTTCAGGGCTCGGAACCGGTATTTTGCAAAAACTCCGAAATAGCCCATATATTTTGAATGATTTTATGCTTTTTAGTTAAGGCTCAATTATGTATTTCAGTGATGAATTCGTATTATTAGATTGTCAGATTAAAAATTAAATAATAAACCAAAGAACGAAAATAACCGAAAAAGTACCGGTATTTTTGTATGAAAAAAAAACCGGTATCCGAGCCCTGATCCCCTCACCAACTAATACCGGCAGCGATAACACTGTCTGCCCTTTCACTCTACGGTGGGGTTGTCATACGTCCCGGCGAGCTGGGACATGTCCCGGTTTGAAGCATGTTGTCCCGGCCGATAAGCAAATTGTCCCGGTTTAAAAATCATACTTATTTAGTGGGGGGCTGGCCTTGGTAAATAATAATATACCTACAATAGATACGACTAACTAGCTAGGCTAGGCTAAGCTAGGCTAATCGTACGTGGATAGAACGACGTAAGCGCTGACTCTTGTCCGTTCACTTTTTACCCGACTGCGGCGAAGCCCAAAGGAGGGCTATGTGTTTGACCTGTATGTATGTCCGTTCCTATGTCCGCTCGCAACTATACTGAAGCCCATTGTAACGTGACCTCGCCAGACCTACGTTGTTCGGGGACATCAAGAACTATGTTAAAACATGCATTTATCGTAAGATCGTAACGGCACAGATTAGGAAATATAACTACATATTTCACTCTCGCGCGTTTCCATACAAAAAATAGAATTTCCACGCTCGCATCGAACAACAGACCGCCCCGCCCACACGTTTACCTACTTCTCGTACTTTCTTTGATATCGGCCGACGCTGACGATATTAATTTGTGAAGACTTCGTGCTCAAGCATCCATGGTCCAATAATTGAATGGTCTAATAATGAACCCGAATAATTTAGCACTTTGTACAAACTAAGGTAGATATCATTGCAATTCAATATAAGTTGACAGTATTCATTGATTTTCTTAATCAAATGAGGTTGGAAACCATACGTTATATGTATTTCAAATACATTATTGATGATTCGCACAGTTCTCGGCGGTGGCGTCGGCCGGCATCAACGGCGTTTGCATACTGTCAGGATTTTTTTTAAGTCTGATAAGCTTGCAAGTCTTGCTGACTGTTGCAAAAATCGGACCAGGTGGGGGTCGTAGCAGGGGTCCGACACTCGTTTTTCGCCGAGCGCGACCTTGAGTGACGTCACTTACCGCCGGCGGTACAAAACTCAGTTGGTTGCCACGCGTTCGCATGCGTGCCGCCTACCGCTACGAAGTAAGTCCGATAGTTTTGACAGCTCCTTAAGCCTATTCACGAACAAAAAACAAAAGCGGTCGACAGCCCTAGCACTTATTTTACGGCGCGCGGGGTCGACGACCGCACTTCGGACGTTATGATTCCAGAATGTTCTTTTCTATTGTATTGCGGGAGAGTGTCGTATCTGTTCGAAGAACTATTATATAATCTGTGGTCGTAGCGTTCCCTGGGGTCGAACTAGGTCGCTGGCCGGACCACCTTGATAGTATACTGTCAGATTAGTCTGCCGGAGTTCCGATCGGCTACGCCCACTGCGCGGGAGGCCAAAATCGACTGAAATCCACCTGGTAACGGTTTCATAAGAAAAGTTGCCATACATTTTATTTTTTTTATTTTATTTTTTTTTATTTAATGGTATTAATATTTTTTCTTCACACTTGCTCGTAAAGGGTGTTATAACACGCGCGCTTATAGACCAACTCGAGCCGATTTACCCCCCGTGGGTTACAAATATCTATAACTCCCACGGGAGGAAAAACTGTATGAAAATCTATAACTCCCTCGGGAGTTATGAGTTTAGTTTTAAAAGTCGTACGTCATTTCAGACTAAGGAGGTTTCGAATCAGCCAAGGCTATTTCACATCTTCAAAACTTGGCTACAAAACCAATTTTAGTGTAAAATAAAACTTATATGGTATATTTTACTATTATTTCCGTAGTTTTTGCGATTATTTTAATGCAATTAAATTAATTTAGTTTAAAATTTTATTTTGAAAATCGGTACAATCTGGCGACATTGCCTGTCAAGTTTAAAAACTAAACGCAGTTCTTAGCATTATCTGTGGAAGACTATATTGAAAAAGTTGACAGTTGAAGTTGTCTCTTAGCGGGTGCGTTTAGTTTATTTCATTTTTGTTTTATTTTTTTTTTCCTCGCAAATGTGATGAAAAACATTGTGCGTATCACGGGCAGTAAGAAGATTACAAACTCGAGTCATTAAAAGCCCTCCGCCTACGGCGTCGGGCTTTTAATAGACTCTCGTTAGTAATCCCCTTCTTACTACCCTCGGTGCACAATGTACTATTATACTTTTAGGTAACGTGGGCGTGTCAGAACTAGTAGGCGGCTTAGTGGAGGCGCTAGAACGGTTCGCGGCGCAGCGCGACGAGGACGCGCGACTCGAGCGCGAGCGCGACGCGCGCCAGCAGGTCAAGCTCGAGCAGGACGAGGCCTACCAGCGCAGCCTCGAGGCCGACAGGTACGTGTGTAGCTGTGGCCGGACCAGTGGAGGCACCAGCACGGCTCGCGGCGAGCGCGACGCGCGCCAGCAGGTCAAGCTCGAGCAGGACGAGGCCTACCAGCGCAGCCTCGAGGCCGACAGGTACGTGTGTAGCTGTGGCCGGACCAGTGGAGGCACCAGCACGGCTCGCGGCGAGCGCGACGCGCGCCAGCAGGTCAAGCTCGAGCAGGACGAGGCCTACCAGCGCAGCCTCGAGGCCGACAGGTACGTGTGTAGCTGTGGCCGGACCAGTGGAGGCACCAGCACGGCTCGCGGCGAGCGCGACGCGCGCCAGCAGGTCAAGCTCGAGCAGGACGAGGCCTACCAGCGCAGCCTCGAGGCCGACAGGTACGTGTGTAGCTGTGGCCGGACCAGTGGAGGCACCAGCACGGCTCGCGGCGAGCGCGACGCGCGCCAGCAGGTCAAGCTCGAGCAGGACGAGGCCTACCAGCGCAGCCTCGAGGCCGACAGGTACGTGTGTAGCTGTGGCCGGACCAGTGGAGGCACCAGCACGGCTCGCGGCGAGCGCGACGCGTGCCAGCAGGTCAAGCTCGAGCAGGACGAGGCCTACCAGCGCAGCCTCGAGGCCGACAGGTACGTGTGTAGCTGTGGCCGGACCAGTGGAGGCACCAGCACGGCTCGCGGCGAGCGCGACGCGCGCCAGCAGGTCAAGCTCGAGCAGGACGAGGCCTACCAGCGCAGCCTCGAGGCCGACAGGTACGTGTGTAGCTGTGGCCGGACCAGTGGAGGCACCAGCACGGCTCGCGGCGAGCGCGACGCGTGCCAGCAGGTCAAGCTCGAGCAGGACGAGGCCTACCAGCGCAGCCTCGAGGCCGACAGGTACGTGTGTAGCTGTAGCCGGACCAGTGGAGGCACCAGCACGGCTCGCGGCGAGCGCGACGCGTGCCAGCAGGTCAAGCTCGAGCAGGACGAGGCCTACCAGCGCAGCCTCGAGGCCGACAGGTACGTGTGTAGCTGTAGCCGGACCAGTGGAGGCACCAGCACGGCTCGCGGCGAGCGCGACGCGTGCCAGCAGGTCAAGCTCGAGCAGGACGAGGCCTACCAGCGCAGCCTCGAGGCCGACAGGTACGTGTGTAGCTGTAGCCGGACCAGTGGAGGCACCAGCACGGCTCGCGGCGAGCGCGACGCGTGCCAGCAGGTCAAGCTCGAGCAGGACGAGGCCTACCAGCGCAGCCTCGAGGCCGACAGGTACGTGTGTAGCTGTAGCCGGACCAGTGGAGGCACCAGCACGGCTCGCGGCGAGCGCGACGCGCGCCAGCAGGTCAAGCTCGAGCAGGACGAGGCCTACCAGCGCAGCCTCGAGGCCGACAGGTACGTGTGTAGCTGTAGCCGGACCAGTGGAGGCACCAGCACGGCTCGCGGCGAGCGCGACGCGTGCCAGCAGGTCAAGCTCGAGCAGGACGAGGCCTACCAGCGCAGCCTCGAGGCCGACAGGTACGTGTGTAGCTGTAGCCGGACCAGTGGAGGCACCAGCACGGCTCGCGGCGAGCGCGACGCGCGCCAGCAGGTCAAGCTCGAGCAGGACGAGGCCTACCAGCGCAGCCTCGAGGCCGACAGGTACGTGTGTAGCTGTAGCCGGACCAGTGGAGGCACCAGCACGGCTCGCGGCGAGCGCGACGCGTGCCAGCAGGTCAAGCTCGAGCAGGACGAGGCCTACCAGCGCAGCCTCGAGGCCGACAGGTACGTGTGTAGCTGTAGCCGGACCAGTGGAGGCACCAGCACGGCTCGCGGCGAGCGCGACGCGTGCCAGCAGGTCAAGCTCGAGCAGGACGAGGCCTACCAGCGCAGCCTCGAGGCCGACAGGTACGTGTGTAGCTGTAGCCGGACCAGTGGAGGCACCAGCACGGCTCGCGGCGAGCGCGACGCGCGCCAGCAGGTCAAGCTCGAGCAGGACGAGGCCTACCAGCGCAGCCTCGAGGCCGACAGGTACGTGTGTAGCTGTAGCCGGACCAGTGGAGGCACCAGCACGGCTCGCGGCGAGCGCGACGCGTGCCAGCAGGTCAAGCTCGAGCAGGACGAGGCCTACCAGCGCAGCCTCGAGGCCGACAGGTACGTGTGTAGCTGTAGCCGGACCAGTGGAGGCACCAGCACGGCTCGCGGCGAGCGCGACGCGCGCCAGCAGGTCAAGCTCGAGCAGGACGAGGCCTACCAGCGCAGCCTCGAGGCCGACAGGTACGGACCAGTGCGAGGCCGATGGATACCCAACTTAACCTCAAAGTAAACATTATAGGAAACGTGCACAACGAAGGTGCTGCCAACTGGTGCCGCCAATCTAAGTCTTGTACATTCTCATGCTGGGGCCACATTGACGGAAACGCCGTTAATTTATCGCGATGAAGGACGATCAACGTCAGTGTAGCTACGACTTACTATATTTGACATTGTCATTTGAAGAGATAAGATAATTTTAATTGACAGCTTGATTTGACAGGCATGATAGTTTCCTTTATTATCCGCCCGTATCTCTTATGTCGTTTAGTGCTGCCACCTATAATAGTTCGTGCACGTTCCCTATAACGTCTTCTAGGAGTGTAAAGCTGTGAAATCCTTTAAAATTTACAAACAATATTCAATCTTGTAATAAAACGACTTAAACGGATTAAATCGCATATCTACCATTACTTCATTTTTTAAGTCCCGACGTTTCGTAACCCTTCAATCTTAAATTGAAATAAGTGAGTTTATTTTACAAAATGAATCTTAGAGTAAACAGTATTACACTCTTAGATGACGACAAAGTTTTACGATTCGAGTGGGACTTGGATCTCGGCGAGCCAACTAACGTGTGACTATTACATCTATACTATAATAAAATAGGAAATTCAATTATGTACAACACGATTGAATAATTTACAAATGTATAATGTACGTGTATTGTAATTTCAGAGCGAAAGAACAATTTAAAAAGCAGCAGGAGCTCGAAAGAAATCAAGAATTAGAAAGAGCAGAGTCGGAGAGGCAAATGGAAGCGGCGAAAAAGGAGGTTGGTATCTCTAAAACTACGCGCCTATTGAAACGTTACCTCGTCCTACTCCTTAGTCGTTCACTCTTGAGAGTGGCCATGGTTTTACGACAATAACATTGATAATGTAGCTATAGCTCGGCAACTTAGTTGGTGACACTCGCACTCACCTGTGTGCTTTTTGTTATGTGCAGCCGTAACTACTAACACAAGTTACCGCCAACACGAACGGGGGCCTGCAGAGGCTGCCTCCGTCGGTTGCCGTTCATGTTGGCGGTAACTTGTGTAAGTAGTTACGGCTGCACATAACAAAAAGCACACAGGTGAGTGTCACCAACGAAATTGCCAAGCTAATAGCTGCATATCATCATCTTACGTTAAGTAAAAGTCTGACTAGTACATTTTTAGACATTATTAGACTTTACACATTAGTTACATAGATTTTATTAGTTTTATGCCTATCAGTGTAACACTTGTAAAATGGAAAAAAAGAGAAACTGGTTAGTTTCTTCCGGCGCTTCTTAAGGTCCTTACCCAAAGCGCCAAAATAAAAGAAGAGAAATAGGGTGGTAATACAAAGAAAGGCCGAGATCGCAGATGTTTGCGGCCCGAGCTGCAAGCGAGGGACGTAAATATGCGATCGAGGGCTTTCTTTATTACCTCCCGTGTTGTGTACACCATTTTATGTCTACACTTGGCCAGAAAGCGGCTTTTTCCGTACGCGCAGCGTGCGGAAAAAATCACTTTATGGCCAGGTGTGGCATAAATATATTTCACGTTGTATACAAAAGTACGATATCCATAAATGTCGATAAACCTGTCAAGCGTTTGCCCCCTAAATTCCGAGGCCAATGGTATTGGGCCACAGATACAATACGTTGCTGAACGACCCGAGTCGCGTGGTTTTTTGTTTACCTTTTTTTTATATACAGACTATAGTGATGTGTATGTAATAATATGGTATTATTCGTCAGGCGGACCGCGCGAGCGCACAGGCCCGAGTGCCGGCGGAGCCGTCCGAAGGCGCGCCCGAAGTGTCCCGAATCAGGATCCGACTGCCGCCGCCGCACAACGACAGCCTTGAACGGCGCTTCCACGGCGACGACACGCTCACGGTAACTATAAGCCAGATACGGATCCGATATTAGCCCATTAACACCCAAGGTGATTTTTTCGGATTAGTACCGAATCCAGTGCCGGATTAAGCCAGCGCGGGGCCTGTAGCATTCCTTCAAAGAGGCCCTTGGATGGTCTTAGATATGCTTAAATACCGACTGAACGGTAATTTTATACGTGACGAAATGACTTAACGAGGGGGGGGGGGGGGGGCGGGGTCCCCTTTTGCGAGTGGGCGCGGGGCCCGTAGCATTTGCTACTCTTGCTATATGGCTAATCCGCCACTGACCGAATCGTCTACGTGGGCTTTTTTATTTAAAGTGCGTTCTTAACTGACAGTTAGCAGGTCGTCACAGAACTGACAATTAGTGTCAAACTCCATACATTTCGTCACGGACTGACAGGTTAGACGGTATTTGAAAATAGCTTAAGTTTCGCCTAACCGTATATTCTAAAATAAAAATGCCCACGTAACAAAAGCCATTATTTGCCATTTTATTTTGTCTAGATGCCTAAATAGTAAAATACACAATTAGCATATAGTCCATAAAGCAACACGGCTAGATAACAACACGTCTAAGTACGTAAAATGTCGAATATTTAAAACGTCCAAAACGCAAATTAACACTAAGATTTTATTGCAGTCGTAGATGATGAGGAAATATTATGGTGATGTAAGGCAAGCCATAAAAACATTTTATTTTTCTGCAATGGTTAAATAGTTAAGAAATGTGTGTTTTTGTTCCAGGCATTATTTGATTTCCTCGCGTCAAAAGGTTTTCCAAAAGAAAACTACAAAGTGATCTCTAGCTGGCCTAGGAGAGACGTAAGTGTATTAACTAACTTTTACTTTTCTTTATATATTTAAACGAAAATTTCCTTAAAACTTTCCACCTTAAACGTTTTTAATGAAGTGAAAATTGAAGATACAAATTCTTCGGGCTAGACTCGGACCCACAAATCCACGTCTGATTGTCCGTCTGTCACAGCAAGATATCTCAGGATCTACTGATGCTATCGACTTGAAATTTGGAATAGTGTTAAAAACCGCTAATCCGAGCCTATGGGATGGACAAAAAATCTTATACCTTTTTTTACTTTTTTTTAAAGGGTATCGAAATGGGATGTCGTAAATCAAAAGTTGAGCTAATATATCGAGTGGTATATCAAATGAAAGGGCTTAACATGTAGATTCCAAAACCGTTTTAAATTATTTTTTTAGACATGGAATTTTTGATTGAAGAAAAAAACGTTAAAAAATATACCATTCCCCCCCCCCCCCCCCTATTATCTCCGAAGTTACTGAACAGAAAAATCTGTAATAATTACCGATTATTAATATTATCCTAAATATTACAGGAAAAATAAAACGGTTTTCCTAACTTGCAGCGTTTTTTAGAAATTCGCAAAAATCGTAAGACAACCTTATTTGCTCCTACTAAACTAACCGCGGCATATGCCGATGTATGGGGACAACAGTTTTACAAGAGCAAAGTTAAGTTTGTCCCACCATGCAGTTTTTCTTGAATTATTCACGTATCTACTGACGAGTTTGTACGGAACCCTCGGTGCGCGAGTCCGACTCGCACTTTACCGATTTTTCAATTTGTCGTTGAATATCTTTACACGCCTTCAAGCCTACGATTTTCGCTTCAATGGAAACATTTGGATATCGTTAGCGAACATTTCAGCTTTAATAGAAATTCATAAACAGTAATCGGAATAGGTAGAGTATATTTACCTAAACTTCGAAGAACATAGTCGAAAAGTGGAGACTCCCTTACGACTACATTTTTTTCGAGGACTTAAGTCCCGGAATCTTACTAAAAATTTATATTATGGGTATTCTTTCGCACATTTCTCGAACATTCTCAGTATAGCTGTCTCTTTTTAAATTTTTATTTAAATTTAGTCGTAAGGGAGTCTCCACTTTTCGACTGTGTTCTTCGAAGTTTAGGTAAATATACTCTACCTATTCCGATCACTGTTCATAAACCATGTTAACAAAAATGTATTGTTACAGTTAACAATGGAATCTCACAGCAATACACTGAAAGCGATGAAACTGTATCCACAGGAGACCCTAATGCTGGAAGAGCGGTGAAGCCACCTCACACACACATACACAACACAAGCCCGCACACAAAGACTACAGTTTAACACGTACAGTTAGCTAACGCCTTACTATCAGAGAACCTAAAACAGTAACTTCGCTGTTGGGCTAATTATTCAACGTTTATAGGGAACGTGCAGTTGTAGGTGGCAGCACTAACTCGACAAAAGAGACACTATGCAGACACAAAAGAAACCTATAGTACTTTGTCGGAAAATATCGTTCATATATTGCTTAAATTTCAGTTAGCTTCTTAGCTTCAATACTCTTATTGAACCCAATATGAAAACGAAATTTTCCGACAAAATACGATGGCAAAACTTTATTCACTGCAGCATTTTATTTCCGTCATTATCGTCTCAGAAAATAGAGAAGAAAGACTATCCCTACGATCAACTTTTATAAAACCAAAATTTACTCGAAGTTGCTCTTTTTTTGTGCTTGAACATATGCTCTTTGAGCTGTCGCAAGTATGGGTTCGTGGCGGTAGGCATTAGGGTGTCCCAGAAAGCAAATCTCCATACAAACTTTGAAGCCAAGACGGCACGCGTTCCCATCATCACAGAAAGCTGAAATTTTATATACAATTATGCAAACACAAAAAGTCTTCATGTAACACTAAATGTGACCAAATTAAAAGCATCGCCTTAAGAACGATTTCCACCTGACGAGCCTTATAGAAAAACGGACCCTGCGATATATTCAAAATTCAAATTCAAAATTATTTATTCCAGATAACTAAAGATCCATTAGTGTATTGCGTGTGTTAGTATATTGAAGGCTGCGCCAAGCCACATGCAAATTTGAACTTTAACTATGAGAAATAAGCTTCAATTTCATAATAACTAAGATTATAATGGAAGGTTAGATGGGAATCGTACTTTACGGTATAGTTATCGTTCGTGTGATACGAACTAATAATAATTATTATGAGAGTGGAGTAATTATAATTGATATGTAAATAAATAGGCGTTGTCAGTACAGGGGCGTGTGATTTTATTTTAACTAGCCTGATAATTATAGCAGTTTTTTTTATAATGAGCCCATTTTTTTCATCATTGACTCAAAGCGCAGGAAATTCAACTATGTAACAATGCTATATGACCAGGGGACGGACAAAAAGTGCGGATGACGTAAAAATGACGTACCTAATCTTGCACACAGGATGATGTTTGTGTTTAAAACTTCCGTGTGACATGTAGTAACGAAGTAACAAAATAATCGTAAATACCTTCGTTGGTAAAATCTTGATTACAGCAAGAGCAGTATACGTGTTTGTCACGTACCTCCAAAAACGGAAAATTGCCACAATATTCGAGTAAAGATGACATTTTACAGCGTTTTTTTTTATACATTAAAAATTATTAATTATTATTTATTTAAATTTTAGCTAAATATAATCGTGAAGATACAATAGCTAAACAATAACGAAGTCAATTTATTGTTCATCTGATTGACAATGTGTCAGTCAAAAACGTACTTACTCATTTCAAGTGGCGATATCGTTTAATAAAGAGGTTGATAAATGATAAGTGATAATTGTGTATGAAAATCAAAAATACTGTTTGAAATCATCCTATAAGTGGTTTGACGTCATCCGCACTTTTTGGTCGACCCCTGTATATGACCATAGTTATGCAGAAAGGGACCAGAGGTAAGCTTTGTATACTTGGATTATATACTTTACGCAGCTAAGCAGAAAGTATATAATCCAACTATACGAGACCTCTGGTCGCTTTCTGCATAACTATGGTCATATGAAATGATCAATATCCTATACGATTGTTAACAATGCATCCTACTAATGTCTTTAGTTCGATACATATCAAAGTATCGGGTATATTATTGGAAACCAATCGAAGTTATCATTGGAGAATATTTAATACCATTTCATTTGGGGCATATTAAATATTAATGACGATTTTTTTTTCTATCTGCCTGACTAGCATGGCATGCAACAATGCGAAATGGGTAGCAGAAATTCGGCTATACGGTTGATCGTCTATGAAGATCAAATAAGTTATATAAAACGGCAGATTTATATTTCCTGCTATACTATAAATACTGGGCTCAAATAGTTGAAATGTAATGACTTTTGTCATTTTTGCAGTCAAGTTTACCATGGTTCAATCCAATACTGGGCATTAAAGGACTGGGATTTGTCAAGTTAAGCATGCGTGCTCAGTTGCACAAACGTTCCTTAAATGAAATGCGACCTTACGTCACCTCCAAGACGGCGATATTATGTTATTCCAAAATCCATTTACTCGGACGTCCTCAGGTCATGACATGATAACTTTAGCAATTGACTAATGCGTCATAAGTAGGTACTAAAGAACGTTTGTGCCGCCGAGTTCATATTTTTACACTTCAATTACTTTCATGATAAATTGCGAATTGTGTTAGAATTATTTATTATAATCATTAATAGTATAGTGTTGATAATATAATTATAGTCGAAACAAAGCAATGATAGCCGCGGCAGTCGAGATTCCAAATGATGCTTAGTTTATATATTTTTTTGTGAATTTAGTGTGGCTAGCACACGGTAAACGTAGTCTTTGACAGAGCTAGTGTGGTAGCTTTAACCACAACAGTGCTATGGGCTCTTACACATAAACACGTTACGATATCGCGTTGTCCTACGACACGGCATCGTTTCATGTTGCGACGTCCCCTTGTTCTTCGTACATAACTGAGTTACATAACTAGCTATGTACAAAGAAAAAATAGTCTTCGTACAAAACCGGGTAATGTACTAAGAAACTTTCCTTCTTTGTACGTTACTAGATTTAATGACAATTATGTACGAGGAATTATAAATTCTTCCTACATGACCCGGTCTTGTACGAAGAAATTGCTGTTCCCACTACAAAACCAAGGAGGTTCTTCGACCAGTGTAGGTACCATCTTGTAGACATCTAGCAGTACCTAATTAATTTGCTAGAACACTTACACTTTGTGTGTACACTTTGTGTACACACAAAGAATTTGGTAGAGTGGGGTTAGAATGTGTTATAATTCGTTTGGTCTAAACCCACCTTAACGTGTTTATGTGTAAGAAGATCTATGGGAGATCATGTACCGTCGCCATAATTAAGTCCGCGAGACTAGATTAAAAATAACCGACTTAAACTTGTTTGGGCTGAAGCAAAAGCCATGCTAGCATCTCTAAAACAAGGGCATGTACAGAGTATTTCATCTCATTTTGTAATATATGAAGTCGATATGTTGCATTTTTATCTCATTGACAAAAATTGATATACAAGAATAATTGGAAACGTATAGAAGCGAAACGCAGCATAGTTATTGTAGAAACATTACTTTCGTCCTTTTCAATTATAAAAGGAAAGAGCTGGACTTGCTCGTAATTATTAAAAGACTAAGAAAATAAATTATGATTGTATAATTCACATTCTATATTTAATTGAAATAAAACTTTGAACGATCAATTTAACAAAGTTAACCCTTTGAACGCTCCAGTCGGCGTATGCCGGCGGCGCATTTTCGTGTTAAAGACCTAATGACTTTTTTAAATCAAAATCATTTTTCAATTGTTACACACAGAATGCAAATTATATATTATAGTCTTCTCTAAAAATTACTAATTTTTTTTACAAGAAATATATTTTTTTATTTATACAGTTTTCTATCGCTGTAATACATTCTTTCAGTTTCCACGGCACTGCAGCTTAAAAAGGGTTAAACATGTAATTTGATCGGTGACTGATCTATATTTCTAACTCAAACCACTATATGGCAGCTTAGACATCTTCCCTCTGAACGATTACAAAAAAAATTAAACCCATATTCGCTTTTATACGTAATACACATAGGAACGCATACCTTTTCTACAACCCAAAATCACTATAAGCAGTGCTTGACTGTTCATTTGTATTTATATAAAGGTTAGCTTAATGTATGATATGCGGGGGTCGCGAGATTTTGGATATTTATAATTTTTCACTACGCGAGTGTGGAAAGTGTAACGTGAGGTTATGAAGTTATGTACCCAAATAAATAATGCGAAGGAAGATGACTTATTGTGCTTTATTTCTTTGTCAATTTTAGTCTAACCTAAACACGGTGCCATATAAACGATGGTCAATCAAGTCTCTCTATAACAAACTATTAATACATCGCACTTTTACAATAGCAGTGACCTAATCCATTTTTTTAGAATTCCGACTGTAAATTATACAACCCTGAATCTTCAATGTGTTCCAAAAACCTGTAATTTCCAGTTCTGTCAGTATAATTCTGAGGTTGCGACATTGTTGAAATACTGATTGATTCTATGAAACTTTAGAGGTACTGGCAAACTACATACCTATATAGTGTATTCAGCTACATTTGTGTGTAAGAACAGAACCGAAGAAAGAATCTGAATGTCTAAACTGAATCCTACGTCTTGCCATTTTGAAGACGAGCAAGAACACGCCAGTAGCCACGATGACCCACGCACATAGGATCATGAGTGGGACAGAGAACTCGCGCAGCGTGACACTGAAAATGCTCGAGCCTGGCTCCAATTATGTGCTCTTAATGTCTAAACTGAATCCTACGTCCCGCCATCTTGAAGACTAGTAGCTCGAGCAAGAACACGCTAGTAGCCACAATAACCCCCGCACGCAGGATCATGAGAGGGACGGAGAACTCGCGCAGCGTGACACTGAAGATGCTCAAGTCTGGCTTCGATTATGTGCTCTTAGTGTCTAAACCGAATCCTACGTCCCGTCAACTTGAAGACGAGCAGCTCGAGTAAGAACACGCCAGTAGCCACAATAAACCCCGCACACAGGATCATGAGCGGGACGGAGAACTCGCGCAGCGTGACACAGAAGATGCTGGAGTCTGGTGTACGCACGCACGAGGGCTTCGGCTCGTCCCAGGACGCCTTCAGGCGATGCATCAGACCGGATTCAGCCATCTTGCGGATCCTGGCAAATAAGGAGCCCGATGTAACTTAGTACTCCACATTACAATTTCGAAAATAAAGTGTGAGCTGGGCCAATTATCACACCTGAGGGTGGCCAGGGGGATATTTCAGAATCTAGTTCAGACTAGAGATTCCAATACCCGGGGTCCCGGTTTTGCACATACAAATTATACTTGTTTTAGAAGCTCTAGTTCAGACGAAAAGTATTAGTCAACGATAGCAGAACTGACTCGCTTCGAGATTCCGTTTCGACCTAATTATTACTAATCTCGCCACTCTAGAGTGGAAAAAAGAGCACGCGTTATACGATAGAGAGACGGTCGGATGCGGGTCAGCTCCGTCCGGTCATCCGACGCGAACGGCAGTTTTGTTAGAGAGAGGCTTAGTACGTGGGTAGTACTAATTCTTATTCTGTGACGATAGGGAAACAATATCATCAACTCATCATAGTCGACGTCAAGCTATCTTAATCCATTAAGCGCGATCCAAGGACAATCCACGGTCAATGTCATTTAGGTTTTGTGTCCACTTGGTCTGATGCCGTCCTATACTACAGGGTCGAACTGGTCATATAGTGGAGCCAGTCAGGCTTTAGCCAGCGCGGGCCCTTTAGCCTGCGCGAGACCCCTATCCTGCCTACGTGATTGCATCCTATAACCAATTAGGTACCACCTCTTTAATATATCACACGAAGCAATGGGATTAGAGCAGGATCCTCACCCGTAACTCAAATGCTTGCTATACGGCGACCCCTTCTTCATGACGGCGAACATGTTCTGCGGGGGGAACAGTTCCACCTCCTGCAGCTCACATATCTCCCTCTCCGTGAAGGTTCTCCTGATGATGGGGTACGAGAAGGCGGTGTCCGCGTGAAACGCGAAGCCTCCCCGCTTGACGAGTGCCATGCCGTGCTCAGGGGGGTAGAAGTTGGGGTGGGGGGAGGAGGCGATCTTGCGGGAGTACAGCTCCAGGGCTATGGGGTCGGTGGTACGCTGAAATATGAATGATTTTAATACAGGCTCAGGCCAAGCGGAACAGATGCTGGAGCCTGAATATCCATTAGATCACTGTATGTATCCCACCTCTGTCTGTCTGTTTGGATCCCTGTAGCTGCGAGTAAGCAAGTTAAAGTGGCAATGGGCTGGGCTGGGCATATACCTCTAAGAACCGATGATAAATAGGGCGTAAAGGTTCTCCAATGCAGAATACGAACCGGAAGAAGCAGCGTAGGTCGGCTTTTCACAAGACCGTCTGACGACCTGGTTCGTTCGTTGTGGAAGTCTTTGACGGAGGCCAATGTTCAGCAGTGGACATATTAAGATTGAAATGATGATGATGTATCCTACCATTGTTCTTCTATTAATAGTAATAAACTATAGAATAGCTCTAGAGTTACGTTTTCGGTTCGGTCCCATAATCGCTTACCTTACCTTGGCTGACACTGGGACCAGTCAGCTCTGGGCTATCGAGAATGGAGAACCTAGGTAGTTATAGCCTCAAACCCAGATGTCATAGGAATAGCATAGGTATAAGCAGTGCACAGAGCCACTGAGCACGAACACGAACCCTAAAGTAATCCTTGTTATACAGCACATCTTCTACGCCAGCCTTGAGCCTGCTGTGCAGTAGGTCGCCTAGTGAACGGATGGTGACCGGAGGAGCTCGCAGTAGCGTCGACACGACCAACGCGTTGTAGTACTGGTACACGAATAGGGAGAACAAGAAGGACGAGAAGAGGACCAGCTTCACTGAGGTCGCGTGGCGGTTGACAGTCATTCCTGAGAAATATGTTTTATTTTTTCAAAGTAAGGATTGAAAAATATTCTATGTCTCGGGTGCATCCCAAACCTGCTTATCCAATGGCTCTACTCTGGGCCACCGAAACTCTTTTCACAGTCATCAATTGTTTAACCAACTGCGTTAACTTTTTATACGCCTTAATGGTTATAGCGCCGTGTAGGTACCTAGGTATTACTAGTAGTCTAACTTTATATGCTGTACTGTCGTACTCATTGATAACATTAATGAGTACGAAAAAATATGAGCATACAATAGTATTTTATGCAACAGTTGTATAAGTAGGCTCAAAAAATGCGAATGGCGCGAGTTGCGATACGAGCCGCTGCGGTGGCGAGTATCGCAAATAGAGACGCCATGAGCGTGTTTTACCTTAATTATACAACGTTGCATACAATACTTTTTCTACGATTTTAAAATATAAAATACAAAATTAAATTAAACAAGGCAAATATGACTGATACTATGTGTCTATGGTAAACTTTTTTTTAATTTGACGTACCTATACTCGCTAGTAACACGCAGTCAACGCAGTGACGATATTAAAAATACTTTTTTTTATGTTGGCATCAATGAATTTAGTTCGGAAAGTTTTGTTTTTCTTAAAACTGTAGGAATTTAATTGTTGGTTAAGTTGGTAGTTGTGAATTTTTATTGTAAAGTTAGAATTAAGCGCTTAATTCTTGACCTAAGTTTAACCTAGATTTAGAAGTCTGTGGCTGCTAGCAGTATCGTTTTGCGACTATAACGACACTAGTGCTGTTATGGGGAATAGAGTATAGACTTCTCTGAACTCATGTATGTTCTTATATTAGTGTTCGTGACCAAGTAAAAGACAGATAAAAGTACAGGAGTAGAAAAAGTATTAAAATGGTATTCTAATGTTAAACTCTATCGCACCGCCAAAAGACGAACTGTTGCGGATAAGTATCAGTATTATGTAGGTAGTACTACAGAACGTACCTAAACTTTATTTTAAACTTCAAGATCGGAACTTTCATCGCTAAGTGAATGTCCTACAACCTACCCGCGTATACTACGCGCCCATGTAATAAATATGATTATTTAGATCCGAATTTCTATCCATTCAATCCAAATTCCAGTCTTTGATGTCTTACCCTGTTGACACACTGCACTCCACACGGACAGCAGCGCGAGGCTCGCCGACGAGTCCCTCTCATCGCCATCCATCCTTATAGCCCTCAGCTTCAGCAGTCCGCACAGGAGCGAGCCAGCGAGGACCAGTAGCACCGCGATACAGCCCCACACCTCGCCGGACAGCGGACGCGTGTAGATGTTTAAGAAGCCGCCCGGATGCTTCGGGTGACGGAAGATGAAGCAGGGTCTACGAAGGCAAAGTATGGATTTGACTAGTCATATCGTCGACCATAGGCGCAATTGGGGTAAAGGACAAACCCACCACCTGGCTCTACCAACCAAAAAAGTAGGGAAGAGGCAAATCAACGCCCTTTGCGCCAATTGTACCTACGGTCGGACGGTAATAGTCAGGTGCTGTTTGCCAGCCGGGTCGGGTCGGCGGTAGGATAACTCCACATCACAACTCAGTCGAGCTGAAAGTGACAACGTCGCAATTATGTTTAATTTAATTTAATAATCAGTACCTAAGTTGGATTCGGTCAGGCAGGGTTGGACTGGTCATATGGCACCTATTAGCCAGTGCGGGCCCCATCCTACCCGGCCTTTGGTGTCCCATGTACTCCAATTCCAGATTTAACGCGCCCAATATCACGATCACAATATTACCCGGCCCATTATTCAGAGGGCATTTAAAAAACCTGGAACGAAAGTCGTACTTAGACGGCCACGTCGGAGTCACGTAATGGATGACCTTCGCCCGGTCCGGCCTGATGAAGACCGGTGTGCCGCCGATGTCCACCTCATGTCTTTGCAGCGTGCCCACCATACCATCGAAGCTGCCGTTGGTCAGGTAGCCCCAGGAGTTGGTGCGCTGGAGCACGAAGCTAAAATGAAAACTGTACTTGCAGGAGCGGCACAGGTGGCCGAAGATTCCTTTATGATATATTGTTATCAATTAGTGAAACGAAAGATAAAGTGTCGCGCGGGCAGTAAAGCCACGGTCTGTTGTGCAGGTCTGATTCTATAGGCACTTCGAAAAATGACCTGGTGAGAAGCGCCGGAAGAACCTCACCAGTTTCTCTTGTCAAAATCATATAATTATCCGTCTGGTTAGCTGGTTTGGCTCCACAGATAAGGCAATAGGTAGATATAACCGCTCATTCCCAAAATACCGCATTCCTAAAATACACTTTTTTTAAAATACCGGATTCTCGATACACCAGATTCTCCGTATACAAGATTCCCAAAATTACACACCCAACAAAGTGATTTAGATCCTTGAGTAACTTACGATTTTATAATCTACTGTAACGGGAATGTGGTAAGACAGGAATCTCATAAATCGAAAATCTGGTTTTTTGAAAAATGTGGTATTTCGGGAATGCGGTATTTTGGACACGAGCGGATATAACCAGATGCCTCACTCTTATAGTGTTCTAAAATACAAACACAGAAAACACGGGATTTCGTGAGGAAGTGGCAAACAAGTGACGGAGTGTTGCGCGCGGCTGAGAGTGAGTCACAGCCCCTCAGGCGAAATAATATTTGGTACTTATACTTGCCTAAAGTTGTACATTTCCCTCAAATACTTCAGTAGAGTGAAGTACTTAAGCTTATGCAAGGAGTCCAGCTCAGGCTTGGAGCGGCTGATGTATTCCTCAAACGTCTGGTGTCCAATGTTATGGGTAACCACCACAGTAGTCCTCAACACCACACCACTCAGGTCCGACCGTCTATAGCGCTTCATCCACAGCTTGTAATACCAATACCCCGCCGCCTCTATTCGGTAACGCCCGTTGTTATAATAACCAGTATTGTAAATCTCGTAAAAGTTATAGTAATTGTCGCTCTGAGAAATTATGGTGACGTCAGAATCTACCTCTATCGGGTAAGTGGACAAAGTTTCCGAAGTAGATGACACGTCATCGGTAAAAATTAACCAAGAGTACTGAGCTTTTTTGAACAAGTTACCGTCAAAAAGCTCAAAAACTTGTGTCCAATTCTCACAAGATGTCTTGAGAATAATCCCAACTCTGTCCCTAGTTTCTGTGACTCGTGGAACATTGCCATCCATTTTAATACATGAGACGCGAAGGTCCATTTTGCTTAAACTTTTTTGTAATTGTAAGGCATTTTCCGGATTTGAACAGTGGAATATTGTTCCAAAATGCAAAGCTTTGTGCTTGAACACATCCTTGACAAGGTATATTTCTGCTGCTGTAAGTATTGTAAGGACATTGTACCCTACCAAGTTCATACTTGAAGTTAAACAGACTGAATCAAATGGCCACAAGGAATCTATCTTAAATATTTATACAATGAATACCAGATGACATGGAAATGATACCTGATTGCTCTGTTGACTATTACTGTCAGTAGATAATTTGCATACCAAAATAGGGTAGTAATAGACAGGAGCAATTTGAAATAAAAGGCTGTTTTCACAGAATCATTTAATAATATGAAACTAGCATAAGTTAATAAATAGGGAATAGAAATAAGTTATTGATAAGTTTGGAAAACATCTTGAAAAGGGAACTGAGCTTTCTCAGGCACCAGGAGATCAGCCAAAAAGCAAACGGTGCCAGCAGTTCCTTCATACAAAGTCTCCGGGTTATCAGGGACTCTGGCATCAGATAGGAATTGATCAGAATTCATGAAGTTTGCAAAAGCCATTGCTCTATGCAAATATTTGCTATCGCCTGTAAGTCTGTACAGCAGTAAGAACACATAGCCACTTCCAGAAACTCCGTGGCAAATGCCAGGACCTTTCAATAATAAGCCTTTATTCCAGACTACTTCCCCAGCCTGGACACAGGCCTGTAAATACTTGTCATCTTTATACACAAGGTATGCTTTAGCCATGAGGTACACAATCCCAGGAGCTCCATGACACCAATGGACAAGTTTGTGTTCTCTTTGATCCAGCTCCTCCATGCAACTCGGCCAGTTACCGTCCTCAGACTGAATGGAAGCCAAAAAGTCAATTGTAGCTTTGATGTCTTTAGCAGTCATCATATAATTATCGATATACCCAGGCACAGTTAAAAGCATCTGTAGAATGAAGCTGACTCCATGCGCTGCACCTAAGTACTCCGTATTGTAGTAGTGGTACATCAACGGACAAGGACTTTTGTGTTTCCGAGCATAATCCCTTCCGGATTCAACTATAATGTCACAAAGTTTGTGCATTTCGGCATTAGATAGTACAGGTGTTTTCAGCTCAGCGGTCATCCATAGGGCACCAGCTAGGTAGCCGGAGCGCCCAACGAAGAACTCATCCCCTCCACATTTCAAAAAGTTTGGGTTTAAGTAAAAGCTGTATAGGCTTCTGTAGTTGTTGAGTAGTTCAATGTAGCTTTGATCTCCTACACTTTGCTTGATTACACTCGCCAAAGCGTAAGTGCCAGCATCACCGAGTAGGAAAGAGGTTTTATCGTTCGTGGGGTTCCCTAGAACCGGCTTCAAATATTCGAGGGACTTCTGGCAATAGATTGCTTTATTTGTAGCGAGTTTGGTGTTTTTAGATAGATGATAGAACATGTACGCAACACCGGCTATTCCAACGTAAAGGCCGCCGTCTACATGCCGTGGCGACGGCGGCAGTCTCTTCTCAATGTTCTTGATGTGCTCATCTATCTGTGGAATTATTTCCTGCGTGGTGACAGTCGTGCCCGGCGTATAATCTTTCAGGGTGTTAGGGAAGTATCTAACCATCTTGCCGCCCAGTGCTGTCGTGCTATAATGATATAGTTTACTGAAGTAGCCTTTAACGCTAAACAGCTGTAAGGCTTTTCTTAAACTCATACAGATATATCTCGACTTCTAATCTAATTACTTACTAACTCCAGAAAAAATATAGTTTATTTTTAATTCATCTTCACCTCTCGCTGTCAATGACTGTGTTTTGTTTTTGTTTTTTTTTTTGACATTTCGCGCATAGAGTTATTTAAGTGTAATGTAAAAACGCTACGTAGGTATTTTATCATGACGAAATATGAATTTGGTAAATTAATACTATAAAATTTGCCCAAAACACTAAAAATATGATTGAAAGTGTTACAAAAGGCACTATTAATTGAATTAAAGTATTAGTTATTTTCGGCAAATTATTCGCACCGATGGTATACTTAAGCCTTAACTCGCAGGGCCTATTAATTTTATCGTTTTACAATAGCGTAAGTAACGAACACAAAAATACGAGGATCATGAGTTTTCAATAAAACATTTACTTTACCCTTATCATAAAAAATAGATGTACGTATGAAACATTCCTAAAATTAATTCTGTACTAAAGATTTCAGATACCTACCGATATTTAGTACATAGGGTTATAACCGTAAAGCACTAAGTTTTATGATAGGTACTTGCTATCCAACCAAGCCACTCGCAAACTTCGTGTTTTATTGGAACTCATCGAAATTCAATGGAAATTCGTTAAAATCGATTCAAGGTCGTTGATATTGTAACCCAGCAACGAGTTGATATTTCATGTTGATAAAAATGGACCAAAAATGCTTTTCGTATAGACTTATTTTTAACCAAAACAGCATCAATGGGGCCAATTTATTATAGTCCTATACAAGTGTTTAAAACATAATTCATAAATATAGTTGAAATACTAATGCCTATCACATTCAGTCGTGGAAACGTAAGTTTTAGAAGAAATGCATACAGTAGTTATCTTTGCTTTGTGTTGCTCATCATGATAACTTCACATTGAGGCTAATAAACAAAACAGATACCTAGTCAAGTGCAAATTGTATTTCGTGCAACCAGTTGCGTAATAGGTAATACATCTACTTTAAGATTATCAAAAGTTATAAGTACATAGTAGAAGTAAAAACTTGCAAGCAAGAGTTTTTTTGTATACCTACAGTAATCATATATTTTTTATCATAAAAATAAATTAAAAAATGTAATTTGTCAAAATTTTACAAGTTGAAGTTGTCTGGAAGAGACCACTTTAAATTATTCTTTGTTTCAAGTTTTATTTTGGGTAGCGTGCAATTTTTATTGTGGCTGTTATAATTTTGGCAGAGTAGTCTTGGCCATCCGTGGCCCGTTTCACGAAGTTACAATTTTACTAGTCTAACCTAACAACATTGGCCAAATACCACAACACCATCGGTTGGTTTGAGTTTGACCAATGTTGCTAGGTAGTTTAGACTTGTACAATTGTAACTTTGTTCTATTGTTATACTGCAGGTACGGAAGATAGCATTTCGCACGAGAGGGCGCTCAGCTCAGTCCCTCGATGCCGGCGCGCCACGAGACCCGGGCGCGGGCGGAGAACGCCTTTTCCTACAAATCCGACCTGCGCTTGCGGACCACAGGGCGCCGGGCATACACCGCTCTAACACTATACTCACAGGGTAAGCACGTTTTTCCTATTTTCATCCTTTCAGCCAGGAGCTATAAATGGACGTAATGCCCTTCGGGCATTCCGATCGACATCAAGGGACGGAGAGGCCGACGGTAGAGCCCAAAAAACATAAGCCTGTCCCAGGTGACATAGAATAACAAATAAATAAACTATAACACTAGCTGGGAACATACACCACCACTGGAAGTGACACGAATGGAGTATGATCCACACGATGTAAGAAAAAACCGTCTTCTCGCGATGGGTGGGGCTACGGAAAGAAAGGTATCTAAGAAGTAAATGTTAAATGCACTAATGTTATCTGGTATCAAACCACATGTGGTAATTATCTAATAAAAAGAATTCCCCACTAAAAAGTATCTGTTCCTCAACTCAAAACATCAATACAATATTATCGACGTACAAAGAAACTAAGTTTCATGTTTGCAGCAGTGATTGCATTATCAAAGAAGACAGCAAAGATGACTCGGTTGATTTGCAAGCCGTGGGCGAGGGAAAGGTTCAACTCTCGCGGACGCCACAGGAAAAAGATAGACTACCAGACAGGATCAGTCTTGACAGGTACGAATTTGTCACAAAATTTTGAGACTGCCAGACAGAATCATTCTTCTCAACCTTAACACACATATCTTAACCTTAGTCAGAATATTTTAAGCATAATAGAAGTACAGATCTTAAGAGAGTATCGAGAACTTTACAATTTTATATGCAAACACGTTAAAACTTAATTAGGGAAATGGAAGAATAGCAAAGGAAGTACAAAAAAATCATGAAACCTCAGGCCCATATTTACGGCTTTCCTTCAATAACGAAAATCAATGTTGCTACTCTAGATGGTTATCGTAGATTTCAAATTCAATATTGACATGATTAATTTTCAGACGAGGCTTGTCTTCCATCCCTCACATAGTTGGGGAGCCAGGACTAAGACTTCTGTCACTGCAACACAACCTCATCAACAGCCTCTCGGGTTTAGCTCCTTTAGATTTAGGGAAACTGGTGTTCCTCGACGTGTATGATAATCAAATTGACAAGATAACCTCTTTGGAAAGACTTTTTAGTTTAAGAGTTCTGCTCATGGGTAAAAACAGGTATTTATTACTTTTAATAAACAAAAAAACTATTTAACTGTTTGGATGTTTGTTACTAAATAACGGCATAACGTTAACAACTGGCAGGATTGGGATGAAATTTTGCATGCAAGTAGACCAAGTCCTGGGTTGAGACATGGACCACCTACCTATATATCGCGGTAAAGAGCTCGTTTGGGACTATAACGGGAATAATGCGGGCGAAGCCGCAGGTGAATGCTAGTTTACAATAAATGTTTAGTTGAAAAGTTTAGCAGTTTGCAGTGGCTTAAGTAGGCTTAGATCGTGTGAGGCGATCAGTACTTCACAAAATAGATGCAGTGGATAAGGGCTGAGTAAGCACGGGTCGGCTGAATAACACACAACTTTCTATTTACACTTGATGTAATAAATCACATTTTTAAATATAAGTACGGACAAATCCTGCATATCGGTTGAGGGCTGATAGCAAAGAGAAGGAGGAATAGACAAAACGAATATAGCTCTAGTATAGACAACAGAGTGTTTTCCGCATTAAATAATTAAGTGGTATACATACACACAATCCAACAAGAACGTGGCGGATGCTTTATCGGTTATTTATCACGCGAAGCGTAGCATACACCTACACTACAGGTCTACTTGCATGCCAAATTTCAGCTCAATCCATCCAGTTGCAACCTCGTTACTTAGTAACAAACATCCAAATCTTCAAACATCCAAACATCTTCATAAACTTTCTTATTTATAATATTAGTGAGATATCACTGAAGTATTTGTAATTATTTTCAGGATAAAGAGGATAGAGGGACTTGTTAATCTCGTAAAATTAGAAGTGTTAGATTTACATGGTAATAGGATAAGTAGAGTAAGCGGGCTATCAAACTTGACTGAGCTTAAAGTGCTTAATCTGGCCGGGAACCAAATAAAATGTATGGGACAGACTGATCTCCAGGGTTTAGTTTCTCTACGAGAACTCAATCTAAAGAGAAATCGACTGAGGAAGCTTTTAGGATTTCAGAATACGCCAAAACTGCAAAAGCTTTATCTTGGTAACAATGATTTACAAAGGTGAGAACCCAACAAATAATTTCTAATATGTATAAATATTTTTTTATAATTGAAAGAATGTCTACAAAAATATGACTAAACTAGTTGATACCTACTGTCATTTAAGAAAATCTGTATAAGTATAAACCAGTCTAGCAAAATAATTTGATTTCAGTGTCGAAGATGTTTCTACATTAGCAGAAACGACAACTCTTATTGAAGTGTCTTTGGATGGGAATCCGGTGGCTCTAGGGGGTGATTGTACACCTTTTCTTGTGTCCTATCTTCCAAATCTTCTAACATTAACCAATATGCACGTTACGGAACAAGTAAGTCCTGTACAGTACAAATACATATTTTACTTAACTTAGACTTAATCTATAATACTTAAATACTATACATATAACATTTTAAAATAATTGTCTCCAAACGAGCCTTTGCTAAAAATACCCAAATAGCGTGTGTGTGTATGTGTGTCTATAATATTTTAAGAGTTTCCTAGATTCATTAAAGATTCCATCCAAAGATCCTGACCTGACTAAAACGTGTATCCTTTAAAAAATATATATTTATTCCAAATCGATCCGTCTTCGGGGAACATAAGTAAAAAAATATAATAAAGAAAAGGCATCGACGAACTAAGAATCTGCCTCCTTTTTTTGAAGTCGGTTAAAATGTAATTGTATCCATCAACCAAGCCCTATAAGGATAGTTAACCAAATTGGCTACTTTGTAAATAAAGGTAAGAAGAGCAGCAATGGCCTGGAGAACTAACAAGGAGGCAGCCCACGCAGCCTACTGCGCCCTGGGGGGCTCCGCCCAGCAAGCCGCGAGGCGTGACCAGATAATCAACAACGCACGCACTAACTGGGAATTGCTCAGGTTTGGTCGATAATTTCCATGCCATTATTAATATCACATTAATTGGATCAAAAACACCTTCGCGTGCACGCGCGATATTATCATTAGCGGTTAGTCTTATCTGCTCGCTACTACCTAACGGTTGTGGCAAATTTTATTAAAACGCAATAAGGAGGGTCGATAATTTATTTCATTCTTCAATTTTAGGTCAGAAAACAAATGCTTCAATAATGTCGCGAGTCCAACGAAGAACGTAGATTTAGAAAAAGAATTTGTGTTAGAAGCATCTGCCGCAACCATTACTCAAAACGAAGGCACGCAAACCCTCAATATGGCGGCATTGCCCGATGTCGTGGTATTACTGCAGCAAGGTGAAACGGAAGACTCTGATTGTAAAAATAGTGGTGAAACGAATACGAAAGCTAATGCTGATCCACCGAAGTCACCATCACCAATGCGCAAACTACAAAGGAGTTCAACTGCTAGGAGAGCTCCTGAGAAACGAGTAAATTTTTCGGATAGAAGCGCCTCCCAAGACACCGACGCCTCACACTCAACTTCAACTAGCAGTGACCTACGGCTTCCACCAATACTAATACCTATCATATCGTCTTTAGAAAACGTAAGACTTGCCGATGGTGCTGAACCAGTGTTGAAAAGATGGGAAAGTATATCCAGCGTTGATCCAGTAATTGATTCGTCATTCAGCTCACTGCCTACGTCATCTACGGATAGTGATGACGACACTAATAAAAGGCAAATTAAAAGAGTTCCCACTGCTGTTCGACGAAGAGCGAATTTTGGTACTGTGCGATCTAAATCCGTCTGCGATCCTGAAAGCCGGAGAATCAAAACCAAGAATTCGGACATGAGTGAAAATGCTAGTAACATTTCGAGTAGTACAAATATTGGATCAGTTCAGTCTTCAACGTCTGGAAGCGATCAAAACAGTAGAATTCTAAGACGAGAGGGTTCTGTGAACAGTAGGTTAAGTAATAGAACAGTCAGAAGTGCCACAATAACCAGGAGAAGTGAAAGAGCGTCATCAGCTTCGGGCAATCGGGCATCAACTGCCCGGGCTAAATCAGGAAAGAGTTTGGCTAATTTGAAATCATCTGAGCCTGTACCTAAAGCCATGCCAACTTCGAAAGATAGAGAACAAGGTGGGTAATAGAAAACGGAACCATTGAAATCAAAGGGATTTATTAAAATTCAAATTGTTATTTTTAGGAGTGGATTATCTAGTGGAGGTGGGTGATGGAGTGGTTAGCGCCTGGGGAACAGGCGCTGTGCGTCGACTGGCCAGAGATTGGGACTGGGAGCGAGCGAGGACGGTCACTCGCGCTGCTTTCCACTACGTACACTTCACCGCCGTAGCACAGTCCTTACCGGAATTAAAAACGAAGTATGAACAAATTCTTATATCTTTTGGACTAGCTTCGGGACTTAGAACTCTGTTTTCCTCCTTATTCCTTCTTTGGGGTTTTGGCAACAGCAGGGATATAGATACACACCTCGATCGTCCGGTCCGCCACTTAGCTGTTCTGTAACTCATTCCAGGTTTCCAAATGTGACGCACATATCATTTCGCGCAACGGGCTTGCAGTGGCTTGGACAACTGCATGCCTTGGCTGAGCTTCGGGGACTCACTGGACTGACCGTGCTGCCAGAAGGCAACCCGATACATGGGAAAATTTGGCGAGAGTACGCCATTTACAGGCTAGGACATTGGGGCCTGAAAGAGATCAACGATGAACCGGTAATTTTTACGTCTTGTTGATAACTGTAGACTTATATTAACTGTTTTACCCAATATTATAAAGTTTCAGGCTGTAATTTACCTGTATACATTTCTGTATAGCATACGTACCTATCAAAATTCTTAAATTCTTGGCGTTGAATTCAGAACTGAGGAATAGGAAGATAATAATAAAACGAATAACTAATAAAAGTAACATATCGTTTCTGTAGGATTTTTTTATAATATCTTATATTTCAAGCAGGTGACCGAAGAGGAAATAAAAGAAGCTAACCAGACGTACAATGGGCTCAGTGACGTGGTGTTACGTGCACTACCAGATGCTCCCTTGCAGCCGCTGTTGGTGCGACTGGGGAGAAGTGGCAATAGTACAGTCAGTGCCAAGGCATGGTTGAGGGCTGCTGACCCCGCTTTACGGGATGTCATTGCCAAGGAGGCTCTACAATTCAAGAAAGGACACGTTTCACAGGTATTGTATATTTAATCTAAATTTTGACCCTCGATGCTTACAAACACATGTTTGTCATGAGGTGAATCCGATTGAGTCATATAAAATATGTATTCAATAGTGAGAATGAAAAAGAAGTAAGGCTGTAAGTACGAGTTGGTGCGAAGTACTGAAGTACAATGTATGCAAATTAGACATTGGAAAAAGGGAGGAAGAACATTGAGACGACCGTGTGCAAAGTTTTTTTTTGTTTCAAGGAGGACATGAGCTGGCGAGTCCGTGGACGAGGCCAACTATCACACGCTATAGATCTGGCCTGTGGTGCGGCGCAGCGTTTACGCGCATTAGAGCTGCAGTGGCCACTTATCCTCGTCGAGATGATCGAGGAGGCGCTAACAGACTTCGCCAACATGGAAGATCATGTGAAGGAGCAGATGGGCTCGATCATGGAGAATTTGTGAGACGTTAAAAGACCAAAGATAACTGGGATTCTAAAAGCACCCCCACTTCAGTATGCGTTACAGTTAACTACGCTGTGTAGTAATGGAAATGTAGAGGGAGATCGCATGTATTCCTACAATTCCAAACACTGCATCTCACATTCACACTGTACTAGACTGTATCTGGATTGCTGGACAGAGGGTAAGAATTGGCCCTTTTACACTAAGCGAAAAAGTGATTCTTGTACTTTTAAAATTATGTACATGATGATGATGGTGGGTCGCCTATTTTTGGCATAATTTTATTTGTCCGAATGTTCTATTTGCCCGAATACTATTTACGCATAATTGTTATTTTACAGATAATATTGACTTTTCAGAATAACTATAAAAGAAACCTAACCTAACCTTAAGTTCTAAATGGCTGATGTAAAAGATTTTGCAAAATATTTTCCGTTAAAGCTAGAGAAAAATTATGCGTAAATAGTATTCGGGCAAATAGAACATTCGGACAAAAAAAATTATGCGAAATAGATGGCACCCGATGATGGTATGAAGCTTTCTTTAGCCTTTACATTACGAATCCACCTTAGTCTTTGACAACTGACGATATGTAACAGTATCTGTCAAAGACACGGACAAATGTAGTAAATAAAAGCCACATGCAGGTAGATTAGCACAGTCCCGTTCCTTTTGAACTGACTGAAGTTCTGATGCGTCATTTCAATATAAGCGTAAGTAGGAATGTAAGCATACTTACTCGAACACTGTGATTAGAAAAAGTTCACCTGATTTAAAAGACCTACGAAATAATAATTTGACTTTGAAATGTGTTTATGTAAATATGATTTGATCATAGTAAAAAAATACTTACAGTCAAGGTGTAAAGTATACTTAAGAGCTCTCAAATGTCAAGCGTAATCTCGTCCAAGGATCTGCTGTCTCGGGGAGAACATACCTGGTTTTCTTATACCACGGTAATAACTATTTATCTACTTACTAAACCAAGATTTCTCTCGTAGTTTGCACAGCTAACATCATGGGACCCGTATGATTACTTTTCAAGTAAGTCAATTTACGCGTTGGTATTTGCAAAAAGATATGTTCATAATAATTAGATGATATAATATTAGTTAGGATTATTGTAGATAGATAATTTTGAGAGAACTGAATTTGTCGAGTTTTTCGACCCTGCTCAATATACAAGGCATACCATTGCAATAGTAGGTATGAAAGCCTTTGTACTCGTAGGTTTCTTTTTCTGTAAATATGTAATAGTTGCAAATTTTAAGAACGTTTATTGGTATGTATGTACAAGGAGGCGCTTTCATATTACAACAATACACAATTTTTGTGTTCACCTCACGAATTTATTAAGATTCATACCCAAGTATGAGGTAGGTACATACACACAGTTTTATATGACATAAATATGCCTAGTTTAATTATTGTACATTGAAAAATAAAATAGTTTTTTTACATAACGTATTTCTATTACCTACGTGTATGAAAGAGGAATGACAAATATTCACAAATATTTGTCATCCCGCATCCACAACCGCGTTAATTCGAAAATCTTTATCCGGAAAAGACAATGCATGATGAGTGCATGTTAGTATAGTGCAGTGGTTCCGAACCTGGGGTTAATTACCCCTCCAGGGGTAAAACGAAGTTTTCTAAGGGGTAATACGCATGAATGTTAAGCCGTTTTACTTTGAGCAGTTTCTTATAAGCTTATAATAACTATTTTTTGGAGGGGTAGTAATACAAATCTCGATGAGAATGTGGGTGATATGATAATAAAGGTTCGGAACCACTGGTATAGTCTATACAGGGTGACTGGTAATTCGACCTATTCTTTTAGAGTTTATTTGCAATGATTTAAGTCCAAAGGGGTTATTTTAGAGTCTAAAATAACCCCTTTCAGGTTCCAAGAGTGAAAAGGTAGCAAATGACCCTACTGACACCCCAAAAAAAATTGACGATCCATGTGCCGAACACCCTGTATTTTATACCAAGATGTTGCGGATATAAAGTTTTTTTGACATTCGCGGATGTGGATATGTTGAGAGTCACATCCACGCCACGGTATGTTGTATGTACGGCAGGTCCATAGTGCCGTATGTATATGAAATATTAAAATAACTGGTCAAGAGCATGTCAGATCATGCTCAGTGTAGGGTTCCATAGCCGTATCTATAAGGAAATGTGCTACAGATAAAAATAAAGCTAAAAATAAACAACTGACAAAAAGTCTTAAATGCCGTGTAAATCAATGGCACTTAAAACCTTTTGGTTGGGAAGTTTTTCAGCAATAACTTCAAAACGGTTTATCCCTTACTATTCAAAATAATTTTCTTTGAATGTATTTATTAAGCGTTACCTTCCTGATTTTTTTCATATTTTTTGGATTTACGGTTTAAAAGTTACAGGGGGGGGGGGGGGGGGGACACAATTTATGCATCTTTCGGAGCGATTATTTCCGAAAGTATTCACTTAATCAAAAAAAAGTACATAAAAGCCTTATAATGTTTTTAAAATAACTATCGAATGATGTACCTCACGTTGATAATTGCTGAAAAAAAAAATTTTTTAGCTTCTGTTACATGTATGGAGTGCCCCCCCTAGATTTCTTTATTTTTATTATTTAACTACCAAACTTAGTAGCGGCATCTAAAAGACATCTATATTCCAAATTTCGTCAGTATACGTCTTGTAGTTTTTGAGTAAAATGCCTGTGACATACGGACGGACGGACATGACGAAACTATAAGGGTTCCTTTTTAGCCATTTTGGCTACGGAACCCTAAAAAAACCTAACAAGGAATAATTCGTCAGTACTTTACAAAAAAACACGTATCTGATACTGAATTCAGGTAAAAACGCAGTAAGTGTATATGAAGTTCGTATGTAACTTTTGACGTTTTTATCTACGACGTTTTTGATACGAGTTTTTTTCAAAGTAGTGACGAATTGCGGCAAGTAATTAACGAGATTCATCAATATAAAATCATAACACCACAATAAAATCGTAAGTTTTGACGAATTTTATTTATATGGAATACTACAGGCACCAGGCATTCAACATTTTCAACGTAGGTAAAAATAGAATATGGTTCACAGTTTCGTCGATTCATCATTTATCGTCAAGCAGACAAAATAACAACCGATGAACTGCGAACCTCTTCCTCTTTGGAAGTACGGTAAAGTGAGAATTAAGTACAAGTTGTAGTTGTTAAAAAGAGGTCAACTAATGAATGACCATAGGGCCTCTTAATTCTTGGTTGAAACAAACTCGTCGTTTTAAACGACTACCTAAATAGCTTCGAGGTCGTACTGCTGTCATAACTGTCAATGTCAAGCCAAACTCAAACTCGCTTAAGTGTCAATGTCGTAAACACGTGTGCTGTGTTAATTAATTGAAATAAGTTAAAAAGCTTACAAAATGAAGCCGAAGTTAAAGAAACATGTAAAACCGTTGCTGTCGGACAAAATCGCTGATGCGTTGACGATAAAACCGCGTGCGGACATAGAAGATGACCAAGTTTTCGGCACCAAACCTCACACCGTTTCGCGAGCCGATCTAAGCTCATCAGAAAGCGAAGATGATGCTGCTATTAGTGATTTTCGAAAAAGGAATGTTAACTTACTAAGTGAGATCAGTAAAAAGTATGAGGGGCAAGTTGTAACCAGGAAAGACCTTGATAAAAAATCCTTCGAAAGTGATGTCGAAAGTGACTCGGAAGATGGCGAAGTCGGCGTTTTTCAGTCGAAATTGGCGTCGATTGCTAGTAAATTTACACAAGGGGACTCTGATGAGTCGGATGATGAACGGAGTCATACTAAAATTAGTAAAAATACTTCTGAATCAGAGGATTTAAGCTCAGATGGTGAGAGTGAGGATTATAGCATTACTCAACGCCAGAAAGGGTCGGAGAGTGACCAGTCTGACGAAGATGAAGATGAGGAAGATGGAGAAGGTTATGACATCAGTCAAATGGAGGAGCCGGTGAAAGAAGAATTTGAGCATATGAAAAAGCAGAATGTATCCGAGGAAGCGAAGAAGGGTGCTTGTGTAAGAAACCAGCTGTTGGTGTGGGAAGGGTTATTAGAGATGAGGATACACCTGCAACGGTGCATGAGCACAGCCAATCAGATGCCATTCCCTGAGGTCCATAAAGAGATGCTGCAGAATAATGAGTTTACCGAAGTCTGCAGCGCTGCAACAGCCAATGTTGCCAGTGTTTTAGACAAGTGAGTGTTTTTATTTACATGTTGTTATTTAGCCATTTTCATTTAAATATGCACCTACTGTTAACTGGTAGTTAGTGCTGTACACAAAACAGATAATAAGTGTTAAATGGCATATATTTAGTTGCAAAATTTAATGTACAGGTGACTTTTCTGATGTAAATCCCTTCAGTTTTGCTTTTTATTTATATTTTAACCAGTTTAGCAGTTTTTTTATGAAAACCACTAAATATTTTCTAAGTACTTTGACACATTTTTCAGGAAATTGTAATGTAGAATTTTTCATGACCGCATACTAATGAAAATTCTACATTTTCAGGTTGCTATCTCTACAAAGCATGTTGCTAAAAGGCTTTCCTGAGACAAAAACACTGTCCACTAAGAAACAGACAACAGAAACAGCAGAAAAGAAAGAAGAAAGTGATGAGGAGATACCAAGTGATACAGACAATGAAGAAATACCATCTGACACAGAAGAAGAAGATAACACACCAGTGGAAGACAAATCTCCAAAGAAAACTGATAAAAAGAAGGAACAACCACAGAAAAAACGTAAATTAGTTGACTATGAAAAGGAACTGGCAACAACACACAAAGTATTCAAACCATTTAGAGACTCCACCATCCAAAAATGGAATGAAAAGACCCGTCTGGCCACTGCCACTAGCATCAAAAACACACCAACCAACACAATTTTACAGCAGATTTCTTATATCTTATCAGACAGAAGTAAACTGATTAAACGGACACAACTGAAGCGTTCCGAATATGACATAGTTGGTTACAAAAAGCAACCTAAGGAGCATGAGAATATGGAGGCTAATGGTGTTGAGAACCCAGTTACGAAAGACAGGAAAGATGATGACGAATATATATCAGAAATATTTGATGACAGCGACTTCTATCATCAGTTGCTTAGGGAGCTGATAGAGTGCAAATCTGCAGATATATCCGACCCTGTCCAATTGAGTAGACAGTGGATAGCACTGCAGCAGATGAGGAGTAAAATGAAGCGTAAAGTCGACACAAAGGCTACTAAAGGACGGAAGATTAAGTATGTTGTACATAACCAACTGGTAAACTATATGGCGCCCGAAAAATGTACCACTTGGACCGATGAGAGCACCAATGAACTGTTTAGCTCGTTGTTTGGCAAAATGTTTGAATATAATAATGTAGGCTTGAATGCTAATTTAGAGAATGGATTGAAAATAAAAGATTAATTTACCTTTATTCTGTATAATTAGTATTCCTATGCAAATTTGACCTTATATTCATATTTTATTTATGAATATATTTTATTACTTTGTTATAATAATCAAAGCATGAGTAGAGTTATAATATTTGTACATACATATATGTATATATAGGTACAGTCATCAGGAATAATATACGATAAAGGTATGCAAAATTCTTGACATCACTATTTTTATAGCGATATAAGGTCGTGTTCACCATTATTCTTAATGACTGTACATCGAAGTTCATTTCAATTTTATAAACTTGATAGTTTAAACTTTAAAGGGTCACCTGCACAGCAACACAAGTCGGCCGTGAAAATGAGATGGCGCGTACAGTCCCCGGCAATAACACATCATGAAACCGGCACAGTATAGTATTTTTTCTTCGTACAAAAGGTACATCGCGCGCTTGAATGTGTGCGCGCCGTGTACGAACGCATTACAAGCAAAGTTTGAAGAATGCGCCAGTATGAATCGCACTCACACAGACGTGCTATCGCGCGTATGTGTGTATACGTGTCGTGCGCTCCTAAACGGTTGAAGTTTGACTACTTACTTGTTCATCTTTATACTTTGAGTCGAACGCCATGGGCGACGTAATATATTCCACTTGCTGACGTGAGCATTTCTAAAATAATAGTACATTACACAACTAGGGTGGTAAAACAAAGAAAGCCCGAGATCGCAGATGTTTGCGGCCCGAGCTGCAAGCGAGGGACGTAAATATGCAATCGAGGGCTTTCTTTATTACCTCCCGTGTTGTGTACCTACATCATTTTATGTCTACACTTGGCCAGAAAGCGGCCCTATGGCCAGGTGTGGTATAAATGCCATTTTGTTGATTGTGTAGTTTTCTGTCAATTTAATGTTATTTCTACTTAGACTCCGTTTCCACCATGATGTCCTTCAAGAATCACCCTTCAGTCAAAGTAGATTTCACAGTGTCCTACAAATAGGTCGAGTATAAGTACCCTTATCAACCTACCTATTACGCATGATCTGTAGTTGCATAAATTCTCAAGTCAATTTAGTATAAGTTTAGTTGACTTTTCGTGACTTTCCAATCTGTTTATGATATACACTCGTGGCAAATCCCTCGGGGGGTTTAAGCAATAGCACAGGTCGGTGCTTCTGACACGTGATGATGAGGTTAACGACTTCTGATCTCCATCTAGTCGATACTTACGAACTGTGTTACTAAACTGTGCGACTAAGTAAGTCGGCACATACCTACCTACCTACTTTATTTAACCAGGGCACAATATAATACGAATTAATAATACTATCTGTAAAATACAAAAAAAGGTTAACCGTTTAGATCAGTGGTTCCTAACCTTTATTGCCACATCACCCACAGGCCCCCTCTAGATGTGCATCACTACCCCTCCAAAAAATAGGTAATACAGACAAGTATATGAAAGTACTCAAAGAAAAACGACTTAATATGAGTATTACCCCTGAGAAAACTTAATTACCCCAGGTTCGGAACCACTGGTTTAGATTAACCTTTCTTATGATTTGTAACGGTAAACTTCACCGAAAGGTCCGCAGGTCCAAACCTTCGGGGCAGGCATGAGGGCAAGCAGGTACCGTAAGTAGCTGTTCCGTTGATTGCGAGTTTTGATTTTACTTTGATCCCGGGCTTAGCTGATTGGGGCGGCCAAAGTTTAATTAATTAGGACCTTGACAAAAATCAGCTTCTAATTAAGTTATTATCAAGTTAGAATTGTTTATTGTTTCTGATTGTAAGTATTAACGGCCGGGTTACGGGCGGTAATTGGGTCCGTTGGAGCTCTGATGTTTCGCAATGATAAGTAAATCTCTCTCCCAGCTTCCGCTATTTTTACCGGTCTTCCACCGCGTGTTGCCAGTTGTGTGGCGCAATATCCGTGACTTCGTCAATCCATTTCATACGTGTATGGCCACACTTTCTTTTGCCAACTAGTCCTTTCCAGGTAGTTGCATGTTTTGGCCTGCCCACTCATTCGTTCGATTCACACGCCCACATAAGGACAGGTTGATCCGCTTCAACCCTCCCACTTTGAGCAATCAGCGTAACTTGAAGGCGGCCCTGGCATAGCGTCGTGGTTCGATCCCAGGCGCTTCGGCCCGCACCTAGTCCGACCCTCTCAAGGTGGACGCGGGATTAGCGAGCTGGGTCGATCCCAGGCGCCCCCGGCCCCCACCTAGTCCGACCCTCTCAAGGTGGTCCGGCCAAGCGACCTGTTTCGACCCTAGGGAACGCCACGGTCCCCACCTAGTCCGATTTTTGCAACAGTCAGTAAGACTTGCAAGTTTGTCAGGCTTCAAAAAAAAGGCCTGCCTTCTGCCATTTCATTTTTAGACACTGTCTTAGAGCGTCATCACTTTTGTTCTGTCTCTTATGCTCGTGTTTCTTACTAACTCTAGCTCTTATATTTAGTATACCCGGATCTATAGTGGTTACATATTTTTGGACCGTTCCGCGTATCCATGTTTATACCCTTGAGCACAAGCAGAATGCAATAGGTACGTGTTCGGACCTCTGGCCCGCGTATCAGGCGACCTCGCTCCAGGTTATCGCGTGCCTCACAAACAACATTTCATCTTTAAATTATTAACATGATTTTTGTCATTCCATAACAAACATGCTAATTAATAAGTGGGTAGTAGTAGTAGTTCGTTATTCCGTTGCCATTTTAACTTGCTCACTCTGGCAGTTATGTCGGTCACCTTAGTTCTTCTACAACTGGGCATATAGCTCGAAGCACCGATGGCCGATAACGCGTAAAGGTTCTCGAGACTATAAAACAGAAGACGCACGTCTGCTAGTGGTAGGACCTTATGCAGAGTCCGCCCGGATCGCTACCACCATCTTACTCACTAACCTGCCGCCAAAGATCAGTGTTCACACTGTTGTGTTACGGTGTGGGGGTAAAACAGCCGGTGAATTTACTAGCATAGAGGCATTCCATCTTAGGCCTCAGGGTTGGCAACGCGTTTGTAATATTGCGTACGTTGACTCTGAGCGATCAGCGAAAGGTCGCTGGCAAACCTGCTTGTTGTAAGTCCATTCATTCAGTAACTACTACGGAGTAGTGTAAGAGAAACTGGTGAGTTTCTTCCAGCGTTACTTCTCACCAGAAGGTCATTTGCCGAAGCGCCAATAGAGAGCGACTACGATAACTTTGGAACGCGGAACATGCCAAAACCTTCGTTTAAAAGTTAAATTTCTATGAAAATCTGACTTTTAAATGGAAGTATTGCCATGTTCCGCTCTGCAAAATTATCGTAGTCGCAGTTTAGAATCAGACCTGTAAAACAGTCCTTGAGGCCTACTTGCAGAAATAAACCATATAATTTGTAAAAGTGAGGAGATAGCTGGCCTACCTCATTATCGCAAGACATCTACTGCTGGACATAGGCCTCCCCGAAAGAACGCCACCATGCCCACATCCATCGGACTCCAGTCATAGCGCAGCGGGAACACCTCAGGAGGGAGCTCGTTCCACAGCCTGTCCTTTTTTTTGATATGAGTCTCTGCAGCGGGACCTGCAACAGCAGCCCGTTGCTGCATTACATGGCTGGAGCTCCGGAGGAGCTCACGGCCGAAAGAAGCTCACGGCCGAAAGGAGCCATCGGCTGAAAGGAACTCACGACTGAAAGGAGCCATCGGCCGAAAGGAGGTCACGGGCGAAAGGAGCTCACGGCCGAAAGGAGCTCACGGCCGAAAGGAGCTCACGGCCGAAACGAGCTCACGGCCGAAAGGAGCTCACGGCCGCACACACAGCCTGCCCGTTCGCGGCAAAAGTGACCGAGACGCTCATTTTTTTTTAGTTGCTAAAATAGCAGAGGATGAACTTTGTTCCTTCCGGAAGACCAACTTTATTATTTGTTACACTTATTACTCATGTTTGACTGAATGTGAGCAATAAAATAATATTGTTTTGACCTCAACTAACCTTAGACGTCTCCGATCAAGTGATCGTGATTGCTCATCTAACAAGCTGGGAAATTATTTCCTTTGTTATATAGGTATGTTATTAGGTTTTCCCATTTTTAAGTCTCATATTTTTTTTATATTTTAACACGTTCACTGTCCCCATAGAAAACTATCGACAATGCCACAAGTCCCAACTGTGCAATCAGTATGGGGAAGTGACCCCATAGTAGAAAGTAGAAACACGGACTCCTGAAAAAAACCTTCATGAACCACATTGGGGGCACAAGGACGTGTTAAGGTCTATTGCATACATATACCTACATATCATTACGCACTGCACTATACTTTGTACTTTTAGGTGCTTAAAAAAAGGTAAACAAAAAACCACGTGACTCGGGTTGTTCAGCCAGTGGAGTTGTGCCACAGATACAAAACAATACTTTGATTGGCTGAACGACCCGAGTCACTTGGTTTTTTCGTTTACCTTTTTTTAAGTACCTAAAAGAGCAGAGATCATCTCTCCGAGCCACTTTATTTTCTTTTACTAGTTGAAGTGATTGTGTCGATTCTAGAAAAGGAAAACTTAAAAAGTAGAAACATTGAAAAAAAAACCGGTCAAGTGCGAGTCGGACTCGCGCACCGAGGGTTCCGTACAAACTCATAAGTAGATACGCAAATAGTTCAAGAAAAACTGTATGTCGATTTGTTTAGTAGAAGCAAATAAGTATATGTTATGATTTTTGCAAATTACTAAAAAACAGTGCAAGTTAGGAAAACAGTTATATTTTCCCTCTAATATTGAGAACCTGACGTGTAATGATTCTATTTAATAGCAAGGACCATTAAATCAAGGGGACTGTCATTCTCCATACAAAAAGCTGTTCCCCGAATTTACAACGCCATCTATGTATAAGCTTGGTAAAATAATTATAATATTATTTACAATTCTTTAACTTTGCAAACGTGACACAGTATTTAAATGTATTTCAATTTATTTATTATTAGCTGTTTACGAACTAATTGTTACTATACTATGTTTCTTTGTTTAATTATAACATCGTTAAATGTTTAGTGTTTTAGCGCCATCTAGTTTTGCCCGGAAATACCCTAGCGTGAAACATGCCATCGCTTAGTTTTGCTACTCGCCGCTAGGGATTTCAAGTTTTGTAAATTTCTAAAAAGGTATTAAAGTTAGCAAGACCGTTCTATTTTTCCTGTAATATTCAGGTTGATATTTATAATTAGTAATTATGACACATTTTTCTGATCAGTAACTTCGGAGATAATAGGGGGGGAATGGTACATAAAAATGTATAAATCAAAAACTACTTATTTAAGAAAAAAAATAAAAATGCTGTTTTAATCTACAAATTAAGCCCTTTCATTTTATACCCCACTCAATATAATAGCCCTACTTTCAATTTTCAAAGTCCCATTACGGAGCCTTTTAAAAAAAAAGTAAAAAAGGTACAAGATATTTTTTATGTCCAATAGGCTCGGGTTAGCTACTTTTAACACTATTCCAAATTTCAAATCGATAGCATCAGTAGTTCCTGAGATATCTGGCTGTGACAGACGGACAGACAGACAGACAGACAGACAGACAGACAGACAGACAGACAGACAGACAGACAGACAGACAGACAGACAGACAGACAGACAGAGTCGCACCATAAGGGTTCCTTTTTTACCATTTTGGTACGGAACCCTAATAACGTTCAAGTGTCACTACACTTTTACTACAATAGTTATCACACTTTTTTTGGATGACGTCCAAAGAAAAATAATTTTCAAACAAGCACATCCTTACTACGGGGATCTGGTTTCGATCCCCGCATAAATCCTATCTTATATCTAGTCCTGTCAGTTACTGGTTTTTTTAACACACGCTTTTATTGCCTGCTTAATTTGTTTTGTATAATCGCTAACTGCATGTCAAAACTAATAGGTAATAGAAACCCGAACATGGTGGGTTTATTTTATGTAATTTAGATGATACCTAAGGTCAGCTTCCAGCTCCATCATTGCATTACCATCCGACTCGCATAACCAATTTAACCATGCAACATTTTAGTTCAATCGGAAACCGAAGTTGATCTAATTTAAATTGCATGATTTGATTACAAACAGACAGCCACCGGGAAAGGTGAAACTAAATAAAAGCTTCTATAAAATTATGTAGCTCCACAGTTAAGAGGCAGATACATATTTATCGATTTTAAAGTCAAGCCTAAGTCACTAAGCATCCGCAAAACTAGGTATTGTACAAACTCATTCTCGAATCAACCTCAAACATCGAATCAATTCAATCTCGCAAACATCCGTAACATGGCATTACAAAACACAGCACATATTAACGTTCATGTTCTTATAAGGGTTATAAGAATGTATCTTACCAGTTAATTATTTATTATGTTACAACCACGTTTCTGAAAAACCGTAACTGTTGTGTCCATACAGGCTAAAATAAGTATTTTTCCATTGATATTCTGTCTGAAACATATTGCGTAAATATCATACAGGAAATTAACTCATTTGGGAAGAGATTAGTCTGGACATAGATCTATCCAGGGGCTGAGTTTTTGGGCACGTCCCCGTATTGTGAGCGAAAATTATATGCGATACTTATTAATCAATGTGTTCGACCCTGAATATTTACTGAAAATAATTAGATTCTTTAATATTGAACACGTTCCCTGTCTCGGTGGGTTCATGAAGGTTTTATTCAGGAATCCGTGCGTCCACTATGGGGTCACTTCCCCATACTGATTGCACAGTTGGAACTTGTGACATTGTCCGATAGTTTTGTATGGGGACAGTGAGCGTGTTAAAGCGGAAACATATGTGTTAAAACGGGAACACTACCATCTTTATTATGATTACAAAGACCAAATTAAAAGTGACCTATTCTAGTAAACGCCGGATTCGAACCAGTATCTCTATATCGCCGGAACAATGTGCTAACCAAACCTCTACTCGAACTGCCCACTTGTACCAGCTACTTTGAAATTTTCGCGAGATGAAATTTGAAACTCGTTTTGAGTCAAAATCCATATGTCAAATCTATAATTCGCCATGGCTCAGTCAAGCTGTCTTTTGGTCAACTTAGATTTTGTGTCCGTCAAGATAGCGTACACCGTAAAGATATTCAGAATCTGATGCAGCCAATAAATAGTACCCAAATAGTACCGACGAAATACCTAGGTGAAAAAAATAGTACCCAAATAGTACCCTAGGGCCCTAAAATTTTATTTCTCTAGCTATTGTAGAAGCCGAGATATTCCATAACTTAACGGTGTACAAAATTTCACACCGTCAAGCTGGCGTACCCGGGAATTCCTTATAGAAAGAGCTCACTCTATCTCGGCTTCTACGATAGCTAGAGAAATAAAATTTTAGGTCCCTGGGGTACTATTTGGGTACTATTTTTTGAGATATAAAGCGTTTCCAAAAACAAAGCCGTTCCAGAGATACAAACGGTGTACGCCAGCTTGACGCCGGTAGCGTACACCGTGAACAGGCCTTATATTTCGAAAAGTTTAAGGGTACTATTTTTTTCACCTAGGTATTTCGTCGGTACTATTTGGGTACTATTTATTGGCTGCATCAGATTCTGAATATCTTTACGGTGTACGCTATCTTGACGGACACTAGATTTTAAGTCAAATTTTCTTTTCGTCAAATCTCTTGTTCGTCAAATTACTTATTCGACTAATCTGATAACTTGATAAGTGAGCGTTTTCCAAAAAAAATACCGGGGTAGCTACTTTCTCAAAATATGGACTTTTGAGGTTTTTCGAACCTTATACGTAAAAAAAAGTGTCCCAAAATTTGTATGGGATTTTTGTCTTTCCCCTACGTCACGTTCATACTAAACATTATGCAAAATGGTGACGTAATGGAAAAAATTGGGACACTTTTTTTTACGTATAAGGTTCGAAAGTACTAACGATTCTGAGCCAAAAAAACCTCACAAGGCCATATTTTGAGAAAGTAGCTACCCCGGTATTTTTTTTGGAAAACGCTCAAGTACAGTTAAGAAAACAATACTTTACAATATTCAGTTACCTTACCACTTTATTTTGTGAACCTGTTATAATCAACATAAATTATTATAAACATTTAATGATGGTAGTTTTTCCTATTAATATTTTTTTTATTTCTTCTTCAATTTTTTGTCTTTTAGTACTGTTTGGGTTTTTCGTTTCTTAAATGGTTTTGTTTTCACTGTTCGTAAAACTTTGCTTCCTTTTTTAGTGTTTTTATATATAAAAATAAGTTACCCTTCTCTTCAACCTCTAATTTCAGACGGTTATGCCACGCTTCTAACGAATTCGTTATTCTATGACGCTCATGTGCTCATGGGCATTTCTCCAGAAATATGTCTGCGACTCATTCATCTGTCTCCATACATTTAGTATGAAAAAGGGCCAAATGAATGAGGTGACCGCAGACATATTTCAGGAGAAATGCCGAATACGTTAGCTGAAATCTTTTTGACCCATTGTTGCGTAAAGTACTCAGCAAATTGTTGTCCTGCTGGACAATCTATTATTCTTTTCGTTTATCGCTAACCAGCCCCCCGGTACACAGTTTGGTGGTATTAAAGCCAAGTTACAAGTTAAGAACGTAAGCTTTTTTTAACTTTTTACTGTATACTGACTTTAATATACCATCTAGGATTTTATTACTTATTTTAGGAAGTGTACCTGGGGATATCGTATTCGTAATTTAACGAACGAGGAACTTGACGAAAAGAAAATTTGACTGAAAATCTAATTTGACCAAAAGACAGCTTGACTAATAGGAGTCATGGCGAATAGCAGATTTGACACCTGGATTTTGACTCCCATTGATTTTTGTACTGCTTCTGTATGATTGTATCTGCAATAAAGCGTTTATGCCACACCTGGTCATAAAGTGGCTTTTTCCTCACGCTGCGCGTACGGAAAAAGCCGCTTTGTGGCCAAGTGTAGACATAAAATGATGTACACAACACGGGAGGTAATAAAGAAAGCCCTCGATCGCATATTTACGTCCCTCGCTAGCAGCTCGGGCCGCAAACTTCTGCGATCTCGGCCTTTCTTTGTATTACCACCCTAGTTGTGTAATACATAGATGATCTAGATGTCTATTACATACTCGTACATACCTGCATACATATAGGAGCACCAAGAAAATTCGAAATAAAACCTCTCTAAAAGGTAACAGGGAATGGAAGTTTGTATGAAAAGTCGAAAATTCATGCAGAGGAACTTACGGGCGGAATCTAATAGGTAAATACAGGCTTGTAAAAACAGTAAAATAACGTTTGATGGAATAGGTTTACCACACGTCAACCTGAGACGCGTGGCATTCGCGATCCAATTTCGCTGCCAAATCACCTGAATAATAGCCTCTTTGTACACTTCTCGGAATCATCTCTGGGCGTAATCGATATTTGTCTTCAACGCTCTTTGCATACATATTTAGAGCGCTAACAGTGTTTGGTACCGACCAGAAATATTGCGGATATTCGCTTCGGATTTTCCGCATTGCTTTGGGCACTTCTTCCTCACCGGCCAACTAGCATGCACAACTAAGCAGTTGTGCGGACGGGAATGCCTATCTAACATCCTTCCTTCCCCCACGGCACAACCAGTTGTGCAGTTTTATACTTTTACTAGCGGCTTCGCCCGCGTTATTCCCGTTACTGTCCAAAGGAAACTCTTTATCGGGATATAAAGTTTCAATCCAGGACTTGGTTTACTTGCATGTCAAATTTCAGCCCAATCCATTCAGTTGTTACCTACCCAGTTATTTAGTAACAAACTTCCAAACATCTTCACACAAACGTTCACATTTATAATACTTATCAGTGTGATGTGATGTGATTAAAAAAATGTTTACTTAGTCCACTTCGATCAACTACTCAATGAAATGTACCACGTATATAATACGTTATTTATTTATTTTTCGGCTGTAACCGCGGAATAAGTTACACGAAAATAAACTCGCCCAATTTTTCTTGTTTAATTTTTTAGGGGTATCATTTAATCGATCAGCAAAATATTCATATTTTGGTCAGCAGAAATATGTATTTGGTCAGCGAAAATAGCTAGTTGGTAAGCAACTTATGGTAAGCAAACATTTATAAATCAGGCTGCAATTAATGATATACTGATCTGCTCTAAATTATTTTGGTCAGCAAATTAAATATTTGAGCTGCATTAAGCGATCTACGGTAAATCAAATTTTGGTAAGCAATCAGTAGGCAAGCAAAATATTTCATTTTGTTCATCAAAAAAAAGGGGGCAATAAAATCTAACTGGGCGCAACTATTCTGCCGCCAATCGTGTGCGCATTTTGTCATTCGGTAATTGTCAGCTGTCAAGTAGCAGGTGTCAACTGTGATATATACAGGGTGTCACTGTGATATATACAGGGTGTCACTGTGTTATATACAGGGTGTAACTGTGATAGATACAGGATGTAACTGTGATATATACAGGGTGTCACTGTGATAGGTACAGAGTGATACTGTGATATATACAGGGTGTCACTGTGATAGATACAGGACAGGATGTCACTGTGATATATACAGGGTGTCACTGTGATATATACATAGTGTCACTGTGTTATATACAGGGTGTCACTGTATTGTATACAGGGTGTCACTGTGATGGGCTCATATAAAATTGGTATTTCGATTTTTTATACATCTCATAATGTTTAGGAGTTATATTATTTATTCACAACGTGTATCGTTTCGTTTTTAGGGTCAGCAAAAAAAATAACCCTAACCTACCTGTTTTTGAGAGCCGTTTCGTTTTTAGGGTCATCAAAAAGAAAATAACCCTAACCTACCTATTTTTGGGAGCCATTTCGTTTTTAGGGTCATCAAAAAAAATAACCCTAACCTACCTATTTTTGGGAGCCGTTTCGTTTTAGGGTCATCAAAAAAAAAATAACCCTAACCTACCTATTTTTGGGAGCTGTTTCGTTTTTAGAGTGACACCCTGTATACATTACAGTGACACCCTGTATATAACACAGTGACACCCTGTATATATCACAGTGACATCCTGTATCTATCACAGTGACACCCTGTATATAACATAGTGACACCCTGTATATATCACAGTGACACCCTGTATATTTCAATTAAACTGCTTACAGACATGTTTTCTCTGCTGACAGTGACATCCTGTATCTATCACAGTGACACCCTGTATATAACACAATGGCACCCTGTATATATCACAATGACATTCTGTATATATCACAGTAACATCCTGTATACATTACAGTGACACCCTGTATACATATAACACAGTGACACCCTGTATATATCACAGTCACATCCTGTATCTATCACAGTGACACCCTGTATACATTACAGTGACACCCTGTATATAACACAGTGACACCCTGTATATATCACAGTGACATCCTGTATCTATCACAGTGACACCCTGTATATAACACAGTGACACCCTGTATATATCACAGTGACACCCAGTATATATCACAGTGACACCCTGTATATCTCAATTAAACTCTCTGCTGACCAATTGTAAAATCTTGCTACCCAAGTAATTATTTTGCAGCTCGACTGTTTATTAGGCAGCCAAATGATAAAAAAAGCAGATTAATATTGGTTAAAATGTTAACCGTTTTTAAACTGTTTGCTGAACAAGAGTTGCTGCCCAATTTTATTTATTGCCAGCCAAATCTTTGTATGCTGCCCAAATGATTTAACTGCTTATTTTTTTTTGCGGATCAATTTTAATAACGGCTGACCAAAAATTTACTTTCCATTTTTTAGTGTGTGCCCGCAAAGGGCTGCGCCTGCAAGGGCATTATAGGCTTTTTATGTCTACGTTTATGACTACGTTTATTGGAAAAGTTTGTCCGTTTAATATCAATCACCTTAATTAATTGTCTTCCTGTCTTTGTTAAATTTGACTTGTTTATAATAAAAACGTTGATTTTGGTAGTTTTCCTCAAATGTCACTTTATAACGAGATGACGGCCGATCCCCCGATGGAGATTTGACTCTGCCTTTTTTTATTCATTTCATTACCCACACATTAAACCACAGTTTGGTTTCTCTCGATGCTTCATTCCGCTATAAATAAACTTATAGCACTACATACAGACTTACTTAGGTACTTAACAATAATATAAGGTTAAAACATTAATAATTATGCTCGTATGACTCGTATTCGAGTATATTTAGTCTAAATAACAAATTCAATAGGTAAACGTAAATGTCTTGTTTGTTATCACCTAGTCCGACTCTCGAGGTGGTCCGGGCCAAGCGCCGACCTGGTTCGATCCCAGGGAACGCCACGGCCCCCACCTGGTCCGATTTTTACAACAGACAGTAAGGCTAGGAAGTACCAGTGGCGTGGCGTAAGAGATATCCTTCGGCAAGCCGGTGTAAATTTGGCGTACATTTTCGAGCTGTAGAATTAGGTGCTCAAATGCCTGATATTAGGCAAGCCGGTGGGAATCGAGTTCTTTGGACGCTACTGTAAGTACTGTCAGTGATAACTGACTTCACTTCTGCAGGTTAAAACAGTGGCTACTGGTTACATTTTAACAACATACTCACGTGACATCATATTTTATTCTACCGAATAAAATTTGAACAGTGAATGAGTTATATCTTATAATATAATATAATACTTAAACTTAATAGAACAAAAATTCAGGGATAGCGAGCGACATTAGCAGGATTTTCCGTTAGGTAAAAGCACTAGTACAATAAAAGTAAACTCCATACTGCATTGTGTACGCGATCCATGCGCGCACCATGTCCGACATGGCAATGGCATCAGGGTTGAAGCATTCAGTAAGGACGACCTGTAAAACCCATTTGACATTCAGATTGTATTTCGTATTTACGAGTAAATATTTCAAGTTTATTTCGTTTGGTCAACAATTGCTTATATTGTTGGTTCAACGCTTAATAATTTTGTCATATTTGACGTCATTGTCGTCATCTGAATTTCTCGACCGAAACGCAATAAAACCAGAAGTCAAAGTCCTTCTAACTTCCAAACTACGTTAGCGGAACTCCAGAGAAGTTTGTTAAGTGTCCTCTAGAGACCTCAGTTCTTAAATCGTTCCTAACCTTCGATTTCGCCAAGAGGCCAATTTAGGATCCTTAGACTAGAATACTACGAATACTATGCGTTCGCTGTAGCTCTTATATCATTGAGAGAAGGTATATTATCGCTTGGTTACAATTTTTTTACGGAAAATCCTTAGCTTGTCCTTAAATATAACTACAGCTATTGTGATAAAATGCCAGGCATTTAAGGAAATCGAGGTTTATCGGGTAGATCCCCGTTTGACGCGTAAATGGTAATGATTATAATATTATAGGTTTTTTCATCACACTTGCTCGAAAATGGTGTCGTTACACATTGGTTTTGCGGGCCGTAAATAACCTATTACGCCCTAGGGCGTAATGGTTTTTTTTATTTGAATACGTTGGTTCTGTTTTACTCTTATTTGTCATCTTCAAAGGAAACGCCAACTTACTTTTTTAACTTTTATCACTGAAATGTTTATTTAAAGAGAACTGTTATTGCAAATACATGTAAACCCATATTTCTGTAACATTAATTACTTAAATGTTTAAATAGTGTATTTCAGTATTTTGCAAATATAAAATCAACCGTTTTAGGTCTATACCGCTATTGTTTCCGAACGTGACTTGACATTCGCGTTGTCTATGGATATAGGTATGTCACTAATGTCACTTTCTGTTTTAAAATTTTCTTCTGATACGGGGTGGATTACTAAGGTTATTTTTATTTAGATTTCCTCACAAGTGTGATGAAAAACATTGTGTGTGCCACGGGCGGTGAAGGCAAATTCCTTACTTACCGCCCTTGATACACAATGTACTCGGTCGTTTCGAATCTCCGAAATCCTTGTGATTGATGTTTACTAAGTTCGTGAGTCTTCGTGATGTCAAAGATGAGGAAAGAAGATTGTTGTAATTTGCAGTTGTTATTTAGGCACCTAGAATGCGACTACGATCATTTTGTCGAGCGACACCTCGTAGTCGCACTCTTATCTCTTTTTTTTAAAGCCTGACTAACTCGCAACCCTAGTGGGCGTAGCGATTGTATGACCGGGTGGTCGGCCGTGGCGTTCCCTGGGGTCGAGCCAGGTCGCTAGCCGGACCACCCCGAGTGGATCGGACTGGGTGCCGGGGGCGCCTGGGGTCGCCTTGTCCCGGTCTCTGTCTCTGTGCAGCGGCCGCCGACGACCAGTGAGTATGGGCCGATGCAGACGGACTGCAACCCAACTGCAACTCCCTACGATTTGTATGGGAACTGTATCACAACTGTGCAGTCGACGTGCAGTTGTGATGCAGTTCCCATACAAATCGTAGGGAGTTGCAGTTGGGTTGCAGTCCGTCTGTATCGGCCCTATGGCTACGTTTCCACCAGAGCTGTGCAATGTATTTTTATTTATAGGAACAATATTATCCTCTGATATCCTAAGGAAGCGGAGCTAGTAAAAAAAATGAGCGGTTTTCATTCTGCTACAGTCCATAGAATAGTACATTACACAACTAGGGTGGTAATACAAAGAAAGGCCGAGATCGCAGAAGTTTGCGGCCCGAGCTGCAAGCGAGGGACGTAAATATGCGATCGAGGGCTTTCTTTATTACCTCCCGTGTTGTGTATATCATTTTATGTCTACACTTGGCCAGAAAGCGGCTTTTTTCCGTACGCGCAGCGTGCGGAAAAAGCCACTTTATGGCCAGGTGTGGCATAAAAGTTTTTTTTATTGCCGTAGACTGGCAAATGCGCAGACGTCCCACCTGATGGAATGTGGCTATCGCTACCTATAGACATTTGCAACACTAGATGCATTTACCAATGCGTTGCCGATAAAAAATCCGTCTCGTTTTACGTACAAAAAATGAACTGATCTGATAGGTCCATGATTGACTTCTAAATTTGTGTTTTCTCGTACACATAATGTAAAAATAATTAGGCAAAAAATACTTATTGTTGAGTTGTGTTATTTATTGAATTATATTTGGTATAAATGTTGTGGAGATGGTATAACCACGGCAATGTTACGATAACGGAGTATCAGCGTGGTGCTACCACGTGGCCCTAAGGCTGTGTCCATGCACGTCCGTAGCGATTTTACAAATATTGGTGTGTGCCAGGCTGCATAATAATTTGTAATAGTCATTATGTTTGTCATTATTGTCTTATGACTTTTTTTTCCTTTGATACTGATGAACTGACATTCATTTTCAGGATTTTTGAAAGAATCATGCTGTAGAGTGTAGATGGTACATTATGTAGGTACTATGTTAGGTGAGGTTTGTTTCATAACAATCCTAATAAATTGACGAGTTCAGAGAAAAGGGAATTTTGCTAACTGATTCATTACAACAAATAATTATAACATTATGATTTAAAATTTTAAATGTGCTTCATACTTATATCTTATTGTTCTTTGATTACGTTCGCTCGGAAAGTTACTTAGGCTACATTTTATTTCGAAAAAATGCTCGGCTTTTTAAGGATTATCAAACGTTTGCCACGTGAGTTATCCCGCGGAAATATCCTAATCAGGTAGCCATTGCCAATGAGCTTTGGTATGCTATAAAGTCGTCAAGTTCACACGACTATTTGAACTTTCACGGGGCGAACATGACTTGTTTTTTATACCACTAGATCGCGCTTCCTCCGCAAAAATTGCCAACTTTTTCATACAAACTTTGAACCCCTTTTCAACCGTTTAGATATTGAATTACAAAAAAATATTTATTACATCTTCAACATCATCTAGTAGTAGGTATTTAAAATGTTACGTGGCGTACTTTAGTCACGTAACTGTTTATATATAGGTATATCGAATCGCAGAAAAGCGAAGTCGCAGAGAGGGCACTAGTTATTACCCTATCATCTAGTGCTAGATCCTTTTTGTCGTTGGTTATGAAATGCAGACAGTTGTAGATTAAAAAGAGGAAATATGAAATTGAGAGATAGAATATCAGTCTTCTTTGGAAAACTTAAGGGAGTGTGCTGGTCTCTGTGAAGTTACCACGTAACGCTCATCGTTTATTATCAACGCGATAATCTAGATCGGGTAGGGTAACGCTAACGACACACGTCAAGAGCAATACACCAGTAATCGAACTGGTCCGGACCGGATATTAGATTGTATTACAACCACCAAGGTGACCAAAAGTGATCAGGAACCCGAAGGTAATGTTTTTAGGCTTTCCTCATCATATAGATAGATAATGATGGTGAAAGTTCCCCTTATTTTGGTATAATATTATTGTTAGCCCAAATACTCTTTTCGCATAATGTTTGTACCATTCACCGTTCAGAAGGATTATAAAAGTCACCTAACCTAACCACTTGTAACTCTTGTAAGTGACTTACGTCAAAGATTTTCCGAATATTTTATTGTATAAACCGGTGCAAAATTATGCGGCTCAAAAATTTGTACAAAACGTATTGTTTTTTATAAAAAATTTGGACAAAAAATTAAATTATGCCAAATAAAAGGGAATCCAATGATGAATCCCCATTGCCAGGCCCCGCTACGCTACCCGCTCGCGCCTTGGCCTCAGCCCCCGGCAGATAACATCAGGGCGCCGCCCGCCCGCAGTAGCAGTGGCGCGCGCGGCTCACGAATACGTCCCAGCGCTGGGCGCGAGTGAAGTGAAGTGTAGTGAGTGAACGAAACGGATGACAATACTTTTTGGTGAGTTTTTTTTTATTTTAAATACGGTCGTAATTTATAAGCTTTGTTCTTGTTTTTTTTGTCTTCAGGTTTGTTTGTGGAAAGTTTTTTTGAACTTTTCAGCAAGGTTTGTTTTTTAGAAAAAGTTTAAAAATGTTTCAAAGTTTCTGAAATAAGTACCTACTTAGAGTTACTAAAGTAACTTTTTCTTTAACTTTAAATGAGTTCTTAAAGTTTGTCGTTGGAAAAATCAGAAAGTTTTTTTAAGGTTTCCGAAGCAAATCCTTCGTGTTATATAAAAACATATAAAAGCGTTTTAAATTGTAGGATCGCAGCGCAGGTAAAGTTATGTTTTATTTTCAGGTGAAAAAATCGCATCGTTAAAAAACCGGCTTAAGTAAAAAAAACGATCAAGTGCGAGTCGGACTTACGCACCGAGGGTTTAGTATGAGCAAATAACTATGTGTTAGGATTTTTGCAAATTTCTAAAAACCGGTGCAAGTTAGGAAAACCGTCATATTTTGCCTGTCTGTAATATTTAGGATGACATTAATAATTGGTAATTATTACAGATTTTTCTGTTCAGTTATCTTCGAAGATAATAGAGGGAATGGTATTTTTTTAACGTTTTTCATCATAAATCAAAAACAACTTATTTAAGAAAAAAATACAAACGGTGTTTTAATTTACAAATCAAGCCCTTTCATTTGATACCCCACTCAATATAATAGCCCTACTTTCAATTTTCAAAGTCCCATTGCTTTTGCTTTTTTACTTTTTTTTAAAGGGCTCCCCTTTAAAAAAAAGTAAAAAAGGTACAAGATTTTTTTTATATCCAATAAGCTCGGGTTAGCCACTTTTAACCCTATCCCAAATTTCAAATCGATAGCAGCAGTAGTTCCTGAGATATCTGGCTGTGACAGACGGACAGACAGACAAACAGAGTCGCACCATAAGGGTTCCCTTTCTACCATTTTGGTACGGAACCCTAAAAAAGATAATTGACTTTCAATCTTAACAGAATTAAATAGGTTTGAACTCATTTAAAAAAAAATGAATTAGGCCGCTTTTTAACCCTACCTGTTTATGTGAAAAACGTTACGAAATATCTTATTCAGCTGAAATTATCTACAGATTATGAAAGCGATGCCTAACGTTCTTAACATTTTATGCAATGATTTTACTACGCATCAACTCAATATATGGCGATGGCGACTGATAAACATTTTAAACAACATGTACCTAACTTAACTACCAAATCGTTATCATCATTTTTAATATGCATTCATTAAAATAATTGGTAAATATATTCTGAATCGCTATTTTGCCGACACGACTGCCCAAAAACGGAGTGATTATGTTTTCAGGCTTCATGTAAATTGTAATAATTAAAACAATTAACCAGACATACCAAAAAGGGGGAGGCTTTGCTAAGTAGTAGTGGATCAGTCTAAGCTAACTATAATAATATTATAATACCGTTTTAAAAACACATTTCATGTGCAAAATTAAAGTGTTTTAAAACGGGTTGTCATTAATGAAAATGTTAAATAAAATATACCTGAGCTCGTAAAACCACTTTAATTCAATCCTTTTTGGTCATCATATTGCACGCGAAAATGAAGCGTCCAAGCGTGCACCTGGCGTATATGACGGTGCATACAAACGAGGTGCAAACTTAGCTTATTAAAGATAACTATCATTGGTCCTATCGCTCAGTTGTTTGATCTAAACAAGTAGTCAGGTCAGGTAATGAGTATTTAGAAAAGTGTGATAGTTGGTTCGTGCTAGAGTCTAGCAGCTAGGCGAACTTTTATGCATTTGGGCGCGTAGTATGATCTTTTGTTTTGTTCGCGCTGCCCTAAACTGACACTTCCCGATAGCGTAGACTATTTAAAATGGACAACGGAGCAATTATTTTCAGTAACGGGTCTATTAATTGTATGGAAGGTCGAGGCCGGCGAGTGTATGGGATACTTCAAAAATACGCGAACGACAGATTGCGTAATTAAGTTTCCAGAAGTGTGTATCAATAAAATACATGCGAAATAATTTATGAGGCTCAACAGATTTTGTAGTTTGAGTTCGCGTCTCTCCTGTGGACATAAAAAAAGATTAGGGCATTGAGGTTACAGTCGAAACTGTTAAGAATGGGATCCCCTTGTTTCCCGTAAAATTATTAGTCATAATCATACTGTATTGTTAGTCACAATAATCGAAACATCGATACAGTATTTGTTTTTCTAAAACGGTAATATTTTCAGCACATTTTAAAACAACAATAGGTTAGGTTATAACAATTGTGAAAACTTAACGGTTTTGATAGAAAAAGGGTTGTACGACTGTCGATAGTTATGACTAACAAAATACAGTACCTATGACTTTTATAAATTATGGGAGACAATGTAGACCCGTTAAGAATCCAAACAGCATCAAATTTAGTCGCATTTTGTTCAATCTTATAGCTTGATACATTTTGTCAAAACAACACAAGACGTCCCAAATTAACACAAAAATGTGTTATTGTCTTACGCAGACAAAATAATAGTTATGTAAGTAATAAAACACATTCCAACCAAAATTGGTGATGATAAATATGTAAGTAGATTATGTAACAAACACTTTTCGTTTCTAAATAATTATGTACTCGGGCTATTAAATATTTATTTATTTGAACTTTATTGCACAATAATAAAAAAGTACAATTTGCGGACTTAATGCCTTAAGGCATTCTTTACCATTCAATCATTGGGTAAAACAGAGACTAGTTGAAATATCATTATAAGTGGAGGAGTGATGCCTCTAATATTAAATTAATTATTACATTGTAATGTATTCCAGTCTTCAGCTGTATGTATCAGCTGGGACTACACCACAGACCAGAAAAGACGTTTATATTAGAGATGCAGCGAATAGTGATTTGGCCGAATACCGAATATTCGGCGGAGTCGACGGCCGAATAGTATCGAATCTAAAATGAAGTAAATTCGAACGCCCGGTGAGCGGCGCCGCCGTGAATCTCTGTACAGGACAGTACAGCTTGCAACTTGTTGATCGTCGTAGGCAACCTATGATAGAAAAATGCGCCAATGAAAAATTTTATTTCATTTCTACTGTTCTATATATGTTTGAAATTAATGTGAAAGATGATTAAACTATTATTTAATATAGATTACTGTTTATAATTTGTTATTAAAATATTTATTCATCCTTCTTTTTCCTTCGATTTTGTGTTAATTTACTATTCGGCCGAATACTATGCCATTATTCGGTATTCGGCCGAATAGTCAAAATGTGGCCGAACAGGCCGAATACCGAATAGTGGCCGAATATTCGTTGCATCTCTAGTTTATATTCGAAATATATGTGCATGTTGTTTGAAATGTATGAGACCCATTAACACGTTTGTACAGTAAACGGCCATAAAGAATGCACATCGATCTTTGGAAAGAGACAATCGGCTAATTTCGACTTCGTATAGCGATATCTGTGTCGCACACACCATGATGTTTGTTTTGTCAGTCGTGGTTCAAATGCGAGAGAGTGCAGTCGCATATCCAAGACAATATATATATAGAGTTGCTAAAACTTTTACAAAATTAAATTTGTACTATGGCATCTATAAGAAAAGAAAGTAAGCCGTTACTTTGCCAGTCACGCGAAATTATCTACAATATCTATAAATATGTATTTTGTAACTGAAGCCGACCAATTTAAAAAACATGAGGATGTTAATGTAAGTAATTATTTTAAGAAGGTTTAACGGAGAGTTGCAGATGCCACTGGAATTTCAAGAAGAACTTTGAACAATTTATTAAACGAAGTCGGCACTGGCACTTATACACATTCTAGTGGAACAAAGTTCAGCTCTCCGAAAAATGGGTGACCAAAAAAACAATTTCGTTTAGATATGGACGATTTTGATTATGATGTTGTTCGAAGAACGGTGTACGATTTTCTTCTGCGTTACAAAGAACTGCCGACAGTAAAATCATTAAAAGCTAAATTATCTGTTTTACAGCTCTATATATTCCACGTGAAATCAAAACAAAACAACAATAAAGTACTTAGTTCTAAATTCAAATTCTGATGAACGATTAATCTAATAATTGATGTACATGGAAATTAGCATTCGTTTGTATTCGGAAATGCGATGATTGCCGATGTGCATTCTTTATGGCCGTTTACTGTACATTATGTAACGAGTCTAGAGTTCAACGATTATGGACTAACTCTGAGATAAGTATCTTTTTTTTTTTCACGTAGACTAATCATTTGATCGTATCATGCCCACAATATTGTTTGCATGTTCACAATTAATGTTCTTAGGTATGACTCGGGTAATATTGTATATTATAGGACAAAAAAGCGAGTGCCTAAACAAAGTTTTTTAAGCCTGATACTTTTAGTCGTAATTAAGCTTAAAAAAGGTCTAATTAAGGTTTTCTATGCAAATACACACTTAGTCCAATTACAGTAACAGTAATGAATCGGCCATTAAGTTAACTACATAATATGTCTGTACAAAACCGTACTAAAAGCATTATTTGTACCGCAAAAGCTTTACATAATCTGCATAAATAATATGCCGAATTAATTAGCGAACTTTTTATACATGAAATGGGTGAAACGAGATCATTATTATTAGAATTAGAACTATGATTTATTTTACTATTGCATACAAAGCTACGACATATTTTTTATGCCACACCTGGCCATAAAGCAGTGGCGAGGCCTAAGCCGGCATCTTTGGGCAAGCCGGTGCAGATGTGGCGTACATTTTCCTTAAGAGCTGTAGAATAAGGTGGTCAAATGCCTGATATTAGGCAAGCCGGTAGGAATAGAGTTCTTTGGACGCCACGCCACTGCCATAAAGTGACTTTTTCCGCACGCTACGCGTACGGAAAAAGCCGCTTTCTGACCAAGTGTAGACATAAAATGATGTACATAACACGGGAGGTAATAAAGAAAGCCCTCGATCGCATATTTACGTCCCTCCCTTCAGCTCGGGCCGCAAACTTCTGCGATCTCGGCATTTCTTTGTATTATCACCCTAGTTATATAATGTACTATTACGTCACACCTGGCCATATAGTGGCAATAACCGCCCGCTACGCGCGCGGAAAATCCCACTTCATGACCTAGGGGAGACGTAAAATGTTGTACTTACCACGGTAAGCCCTAGGTAAGTAATGTACTATGTTTTACCACAGAACGACACTTGTAACTTCATCATTAACTACCCTATAGTACATTGTGTATCAAGGGCGGTAAGTAAGGAATTACAAACGAGTGTTTGTTACAAGGCCGAGGCGAAGCCGAGGGCTTTAATAACACTCGTTTGTAATTCCTTTACCGCCCGTGGCACACACAATGTTTTTCATCACACTTGTGAGGAAATCTGATTAAAATAACCTTACTTAACCTAAATAAAATTGTAAAACTGACAGTGACATTAGTGACATATATCAAGACGACAAGTCAGTTCGGAAACCATAGCGGTAAAGACTTAAAATGGTTGATTTTATATTTGCAAAATACTGAAATACACTATTTAAACATTTAATTAATGTTACAGAAATATGTGTTTACATGTATTTGCAATAACAGTCCTCTTTAAATAAATATTTCAGTAATAAAAGTTAAAAAAGTAAGTTGGCGTTTTCTTTGAATATGACAAATAAGAGTAAAACAGAACCAGCGTTTCAAATTTAAAAAGAAAACCATTACGCCCTAGGGCGTAATAGGTCATTTACGGCCCGCAAAACCTACGTGTAATGACACCATTTTCGAGCAAGTGTGATGAAAAATATGTTTAATATTGATCATGAAGTTCATTACATACCTTAATGTGTTCCATCTGAACCACGCAATACACACAAAGTCTACTTGGGACACAATTAATCGGCAAAATTTGGCGGATATTGAAGCGCCCATCAATCAAAAGCCCGAAACTTTACAGAACATTTGTAATTACTTCTTTGTTACAATATTTTGAGCCTTAACTGGAAGGAATAAAGTTTTTAATATGAAAGGCAAATACACAAAAAGGCAAATTAACTTTTAATACAAATACGAGGCGAACTTCGAGCGTGAATCATTGAGCATGAATAGGGATTACAACCGGGTACTTTTAATATGGAAAAAAACCGGCCAAGTACGAGTCGGACTCGCATACGAAGGGTTCCGTACCACCGTACAAAAAAACGTCGTAATAAACATAGGGAATGCATACTAAAGTTCGGTAAATTACCGGTAATTGCATTCCCTAAATAAACAACTGGCAAAAGGTCCGGAATATGACGGGTTAGGAATATGACCAGTTAGGAAAGTGTCGAATAAGGAATAGGACCAATTAGGAATATGACGAATCAGGAACAAATCCGTGAAACTACCTACTTAACAAATCGTTTCACGAGAGTTGAGGCCACGTACACAACGCTGTCATCATGACAGTGGGATTTTGAAATTACTGTTCTTTTTTCGTACCGATAGCAGGTTCAACAGTGAATTGCAAGATAGACCAAAAAGTTTCTTTAAACTATAGCCTTGTGTTTATTTACTCACTCATTCATTTCATTCATTCACTTTTTTTGCACCTTCATGTAGCTGTGTTGTTAGTACTTGGTTCGTGCAGGTGAAATAAATCTCTTTTTAGGGTTCCATACCTCTAAAGGAAAAACAGAACCCTTATAAGATCACTTTGTTGTCCGTCCATCCGTCCGTCCGTCTGTTTGTCTGTCTGTTTATCCGTCTGTCAAGACCCTTTATCTCAGGAACGCGTGGAGGTATCGAGTTGAAATTTAAACCATATACTTACTTAGGTCTGTACTGTATTCCCTTGAGTGAAAAAACGATACGGCCGTTTATGCTGCAAAAACGTAAATTTCGACACTCTCAAGAAAACCAAAATTCAAAGGGTACTTCCGTTGACCTAGAACTAAGAAATTTGGCAAGTAATACCGTCTTATATTATAAATATAGGGGAAATCTGAAACTATTTAATTTTAGGACTCGTCATGTAATAAAATATCTACACTTACTTACTACTTTACTAAGGGAATCAAAATGTATAGGGTACTTTAATATATGTACCTACAAATTTGTACGGAACCCTCGGCGAGTCCGACTCGCACTTGTCCGATTTTTTTTGCATCAGCTTAGTTGAGAAAGTGTCCTGGTCGTATGTTGCAACTGGGGTCATAATCTACTTATACACACTTGTACACAAACAAACCGACAAACGTTCCAAAAACTATTTATTTACGCTTTATTACTCTTTTTTAACACTTCCCAGTTATTAAAATAAAAACAGATCACTCATGTAATACAATTTTTATTTTGCGTTTTTTTTTTTACTCCTGACTAACTCGCAACCCTGTTGGGCATAGCGATTGTCTGACCGAGTGGTCGGCCGTGGCGTTCCCTGGGGTCGAACCAAGTCGCTACTCGCTAGCCGGACCACCCCGATCTCGTAATACAAAAGACCGTGGTCCGTTTTTATTTCAGTACTTATGTTTGAGTCTCACGTGGATTTTCTAAGTACTTTCCCAGTAACTTTTTGGGGAAATCTTTAATGGACAAATACAGACTTTCTACGATTTTATTATATTTATATTATTTATTAAGATTATGCTAGACGAGATTATACTATGTACTTACCTCTATGTAGTACCTAAGTACTTAAAAAATGGTAAGCAAAAAAACAACGTGACTCGGATCGTTCAGCCAATCAAAGTAATGTTTTGTATCTGTGGCACAATACCACGGGCTGAACGACCCTAGTCACGTGGTTTTTTGTTTACCTGTTTTTAAGTACCTACCTAAAAGTACAGATTATAATAACACGTCGTCGGGTGGTGTCGATGTAGTGCGGGACGCGCGCCGATGTACGGGTACACGGTGTCGGCGCCACGGCGTGCTCTCATTGGTCCATTGGTGGTAATTATAGCACTAGTGCGGCAATGTAAAGTAAAACGCACTTGTGTGCAGAGGCGTAGCGAGGGTGGTGCACGCAGGGCACGTGCCCTGGGCGCCAAAAAGGGGCAAAATATAGATAACATTGTTTAGTGTTTTTTTAATGGCTAGGACGGCAATGTTGTATGAAATTCCATTAAAGGCCTCTTGTCTAGCCGCACTGGAAACTAAATACTTTGCGGTCTATTATTAGGCACGGTCAATGTCGCAGCCAACTGGTTTAAGTAATTAGCCATTGGTTAACTGCCTAGCATTTTCACTAAGCTATGACCCGCCAGCAGGTTGACAAAGCCCCGCTGCGCGGGGCTTCTATTTCTGCTCTGAGGGACACATGCTGACTAACAAACCTAACCTAAAATAAGAAGTGTGTTTAATGAAAAGGCTAGGCAGCTAACCAAATAGCTAATTAAGCTACTTGGCGGCGACATCAACATTTCATTGCATGTTTGAGAAAAGTTACTTTTTCCTCTTAACAGATTGTATACCGCCTTCTCTAACACGACATTTCAAACGCATATTTAATAATACATATATGTCTATAATCTATAATATATGTAATACTATGTTTATAGGAAGTTGGACGTATATTGAATAGAGACCGTATAAGACATTAATAAGTTTACCAACAACCAACAATACACCCACTCAATCCCGATATTGACGTAATAAAATTATTTCCCGATACCCTGAATCTGGAGGTATTCAATAATAATGATCACGAGTCAACTTCTTTTACGCGTGTCGTAAAATACAAGTCCATGAAAGTAGGTTATTATGAGCATATTAAGAGCGTTTATGCTGTGATATTTGGCATCGCATTTTTTTGCCATTGTTTTTTAGTAACTTTAAAATAGGCTTATAAACTATATGTTTGAGAACTAGGGTTCTTAGATATAAACACGATACTATATCGCGTCGTGCTACGACACGACGTCGCATTGTAAGAAATTAAAAAAAAAAAATAACAAACAACATCAAGTTTTAGAAAAAATTGAAATTGGTGAGTGGGGTTTGGCAGGAAATCCAAAATTTGTGTGTATTGTGGGCATTGAAATAACTAATACTCTTAAATTTTGGGAACAGAAAATACAAACGAGAAGTAATCTAATAATCCGTACATGACCGAAGTATCAATATCTAGGTCATGCTATTCGTGTTGCCATATTGGCGATAGTGGCGCCCCTATTAATTTCAATTTTTTTAGGGTTCCGTAGCCAAAATGGCTAAAAAGGAACCCTTATAGTTTCGTCATGTCCGTCCGTCCGTCCGTCCGCCCGTCCGTCCGTATGTCACAGGCATTTTACTCAAAAACTACAAGACCTATACTGATGAAATTTGGAATATAGATGTCTTGTAGATGCCGCAACTAAATTTGGTAGTTAAATAATAAAAATAAAAAAATCTAGGGGGGCACTCCATACATGTAACAGAAGCTAAAAAATTTTTTTTTCACAAAATGTCAACGTGTGGTACATAGTTCGACAGCTCTTTTGAAAACATTTTTAGGTTCTTAAGTAATGTTTGTGATTAAGTGAATACCTTTGGAAATAATCGCTCCGAAAGTTGTGAAAATTGTGTCCCCCCCCCTCTATCTTCTAAACCGTGTGTCCGAAAAATATAAAAAAAATTACAAAGATAACGCTCAATTAATACTTTCAACGAAAATTATTTTCAACAAGATCGGATTAACCGTTTTTGAGTTATTGCCGATAAACTGCGCTTCTCAACAAAAGGACGTAATTGCTATGAAGATACGCTCTTTTGTTGTTGTACTTTTTTACATCGTATTTTTTACCTTATAGTTACGGTTATGGAACCCTACACTGAGCATGGTCCGACATGCTCTAGGCCAGTTATTTTTTTTTTGACTGTGTATTACTGAGTTTGGTCAGCATGGCGACCATGCACTCTGGGTCGGAAAAGGTGACAGATAGCCTTAAGGGTTACCTGCCCCTGCTAAACGCCCCGGGGTGCCTGAAGGGACGTCCCCGGGGGCCCGATTCCCATGATGGGGGGCACGGGCGGGTATTAATTTCTACTCTTTTTTGCCAGGCTATAGCAGTTACAGTGTTTCGAATCGACTTATTCCAATTCACGTAAGAAGTTCAAGAAATGCTAAACATTTTTGAATGTTCAAAGTGAAATAAAATGCTAATAAATCCAAACAACATCCCGTCATAAAACATTAAATCGAATCAATTTCGATTTCCTCAGAATGTAACACAATATACGACACCAGGCATGCGCAGCTGAAAGGGTTTATCAGCAACGTTACGTTACGTTCTAGGCGTATAAGCCTTTTTAGAATATAGCAATACGACGTATGTGCGTATCGGGTCTCATGTACACCCGAAATCAATTGGGGTTGATTTAATAAATGTACGTTATATCGATATCAGAAGGCCTATCTACTAATGAAATGAGATCTTTCTCGGTACAGTTCCCTAGGGTATTTTAGATGACTAGAGTCCATTGACTTTTATGTATCAGAATCAAAATTATTTAGATAAGATAAGATAAAATAAATTTATTTATACCAAATTAATTTGTCAAACGTATGTAGGTAACATTTTTGATCCCCCCTCCCACTTGGTGATATTTGGTGATTGTAACGCTACCCCCCCCCCCCCCCCACCCCTCCATCCAAGATAACGTGTAATTTAGAAAATTGAAAATATTGTTGAGTAATTTCGTAGTTTATGGCTTTCCCATTGTGTAAAAAAATGACATGTGATCTCTTCTCGGACCCCATCGTGATCATTCGTGATATATTTCGGACCCCATAGACGGTCACATGATTTCTGGACGAGTCCTAACGGGGCCCACTAATGGTACTAGCACGATGGCCCTAAAATCAGTTTTAGGGCCTGTCAACGCAACTTGTGTGGGAGACCGTGCAGAGGAGCACCGTACACGTGTCGCGTCATCGGGAGCCAATCAGCGGCGATATCACGCGATCTGCCGCTCCTGTGATTGGACGAGGCCGAGGGCTTGGCCCGGGAACGGGGCAGGCGGCCATACTGGACTTACTCGCTTTTTCGCTACATACTTACGCACTTGTGTATTTTTATATAATTAATTAAAACTGTTAAAAGGGAACCGTCTTCACCATTTGCTGCTCCACCTGAACCTCGACAAAATATCCTACGCGCGCACATAAGTTTGGACCTTCGTACCTGATACATCCAGCATCGTGGATTGAGAGGATATTGGCGAGAGTAACGCAATCGGCAATACAGCCACCGGCAGCAGCTCAGTGCTTTTGGTGAGGCGAACCAACTAAGAATCGCGACTCTGTCTCATTTCAGTTTTGATACGTATTCGTATTTAAATTTCAGTGTTGTGTCATCTGTGTGATCTGCCTGCTCGCATCGTCGTTAGCACGGCAGCTGAATGTTAGCAGCTGCACGGTGTATCAAATAATCCGGACAACTGTAAGTACCTCACTTTCTCCGTACCAAAATGACTAATCCCGCGGGTGAGAAGAGTCAGGAAGTGGTCTTGAGGGATCTTATTAAAAAAAGAGGTTCCGTAAAAGGTAGACTCACTAAGTTCATTAATTACATAGAATCGTTCGAAGAAGTTTTATCCAGCAACCAAAGTTCCGAAGTTAGGCTTCGTACGCGAGGGGCCACGGGCCTGTATGCTGAATTCAATAAAATTCAATCTCAAATCGAAGAGATTCTTCCTGAAACCGAGCTTGAAGCGCAACTCGAGCTTCGAGATGAGTTTGAAGCTGAATATTACAGTATACTGGCCCACGCAGAGGATATGATCAAGGATCAAACGCAAATTGACATTCAAAATTCAAGTAATAATCGTCATAGTACGTTACACTCAGTTAAACTGCCAATCATATCTTTACCAAACTTTAGTGGGTCACATGAGCACTGGATGATTTTTCGGGACACATTTTTATCACTAGTCCACAATTCTAATGAAATTTCCGATATACAAAAATTTCATTACCTTAAATCGTCACTCACGGGCAGCGCAGAGTTAGTTATAGATTCGCTTGAATTCTCAGCCGATAACTACAAGATTGCATGGGAATTGCTACTTAGTAGATACAATAATAGCAGGCTACTCGTACACAATCATGTGAAAGCTTTGTTTTCACTACAGACCTTGCCAAAAGAATCGCCCGCATTGCTTAGAAAACTTATAGATAACGTATTAAAAAAGATACGCGCACTTAAAGCGTTAAAAGAGCCTGTACAGTATTGGGATACCTTGCTTATCTATATGATTGTTTCTAAGCTCGATTCGACGACAGAACTACAATGGGAGCAGCATAAAGGGTCTTTATTGTCAAACTCTGCTGAGCGGAAAACCGCCGAGTCTAAACTAACTATTGACGATTTACTAACCTTTTTACGAGGCAGGGCAGACATGCTTGAAACGTTAATCGTAACGCACAGTAAAGTAAATTCGCAAGACACTAAAAAATACACACATAATAACTCCAATGCTAAAGTTCACTGTAATGTTATGACAGAGAAACCGCAAATTAAACTCTCATTTAAAAAACAGTTTAAACTGTGTCCGATGTGTAACGCAAAACACCCCTTATATTCATGCCAGGCGTTTTTGGATCTAAATATGCAAGATAGAATTAAATTTGTACACGACAAAAACTTATGTGAAAACTGTTTACGCATCGGACACTCAGCTGATGCGTGTAGGTATGGGCCGTGCAGGAAATGCGACAAAAAACACAACTCCATAATTCATCGCGAAGAAGTAAGTGTTATCGCAACAAATAACTGTTCTAATTCACTGAGGCCGAGCCAAAATCAACCTAATGAGCCCCATACCTCCACTGCAACTTCAAACAGCTATTTGATATCAACGCACGCGCAGATTGAATCGGTCCCGGTATCCGAAATATGCACAGATGTCCATACCGCGCAGACGTCATCTGCGCAACCGGTTCTGTTGTCAACTGCAGTTGTAGAATTAGCCGATAATTTAGGTAATTATCATAGGGCTAGGGCGATCCTTGACAGCGGTAGCGAGCGCTGCATTATTACGCAATCACTATGTGATAAACTAAATACGCAATTTATACAGTCCACTCAGAAAATAAAGGGAGTAGGAGGCTCGATATCACAATGTACGCGAACTTGTGATATTGAAATGAAATCTTTAACTAGCACTTATTCTACGCGCATAAAGTGTTTAGTATTACCGCATATAACCTCCTCATTACCTTCTGTTGCTATGTGCAACGATCAATTCGTTATACCGAACGGAATAATTTTAGCGGATCCCAATTTTTATGAAAGTCAACCGATAGACCTGCTGTTAGGGGCAGATATTTTTTGGGACTTGCTTCAAGACGGCCTGATTCGCTTACGTAACGGGCCGGTTCTGCAAAATACGCATGTAGGTTGGATTTTAGGCGGACCAATCTTAAATAAAACCATTAAAAGCACCAGTATTACGTGTAACTTCATGCGAACTATGGACATGCAGGTTTCTATAGACGAACAGTTACGTAGGTTCTGGGAGCTTGAGGACGCGCCGGTGAGTCATCAGCCTAATGAATCGCGCAGTGAAGACGAACGTATTTGCGAAGAATTGTTCGTAAAAACCACAAAACGAGTTGATGACGGGCGGTTCTGCGTAACTATTCCATTCAAACAATCGCCAGAGACTTTAGGTGAAACACGCAAACAAGCCGAACAACGATTTTACGCATTAGAAAAACGGTTAGAACGTTATCCTAACTATAAGAAAATGTATCGTGAGTTTATTAAAGAATATTGCGACCTAGGTCATATGGAACGGGCAGATACTTACGCGACGCCACATTACGTGATGCCGCATCACGGTGTATTCCGCGAAAACGCGGTTAAAACGCGTTTACGCGTGGTTTTTGATGCCAGCTTTTTATCTTCAAAAAATAACTCACTTAACGATTTACAACTGGTAGGGCCGCCGATACAGGGCGATTTGCTATCTATACTTTTGCGTTTTAGAGAAAATAAATACGTCGCTTGCTCGGATGTCGAAAAAATGTACCGACAAGTTTTGGTCGACGAAAAGCAAAGGGATTTGCAACTAATTCTTTGGCGAGATAACCCTTCTGATCCCTTACAAGTGTATAGATTGCGAACTGTCACTTACGGTACAAGTTCGGCGCCATTTCTAAGTTGTAGGTGCCTTAAGCAGTTAGCGCAAGAGTGTGAAAATCCCGAAGTAGCTACCATCATTAGAAACGATTTTTATGTCGATGACCTGATTTGTGGCAACCCTAACAAAGATAAATTAAAGCAAATATGTTATGATGTCACTAAGGTTTTACAATCGGGTTGCTTTCCGTTGCGAAAATGGATATTCAATTTAGATTTTAGCGAATTTAACGAATCTAATGATTCGCAAAAAGAATTGTCATTAGGTGACAATGTACAAAATAAAACCTTAGGGTTAGGATGGTATAACCGCTCTGATGAATTATTCTATCACTCTAAGTTTGAGATTAATGCCAAGCCGATAACAAAGCGCGCAATATTATCGGGTTCTTCGCAAATTTATGATCCTCTCGGACTATTGAGCCCAACTATCATTACCGCGAAAGTACTTTTACAAAAGTTGTGGCTATTAAAATTAGACTGGGACGAACCGGTCCCTTATGACGTCGCCCAGATCTGGACACGGTTCGTCACTGATCTTTCGAAGCTAGAAACTATTCGCATTCCGCGTTACGTGTTAAATGACATACCTAACTATTTAGAGTTACATGTTTTTTGCGATAGCTCTCTCACTGCATATGGCGCTTGCGCATACATACGCGCCATTGATAACTATAACAATGTAACGGTTAGGTTGTTATGCAGTAAGGGAAAGGTCGCGCCGATTAAACCTGTGAGCATTCCTAGGTTGGAGTTATGCGGAGCATTAGTTGGAGCACGACTATATACAAAAATTGTTAATTCACTTCGCAGTAGGTTCAATAAAGTTGTATTTTGGACAGACTCGACTATAGTGTTAGGCTGGCTACGCATGTCACCTCAGTTACTTAAAACCTTTGTCCAAAATAGAACTACTGAGATACATGATTTGACAAAAAATAATCCCTGGCGTCATGTGCGAAGTGAAAACAACCCAGCTGACCTAATATCGCGAGGTCGGTCGCTGGATTCCTTATGGTCTTCCCCATTATGGGGACAAGGCCCGCAATTCCTTCACGATGTAAATTATGTAATTGAATCCGAGTCATTATCTAACCCAAATAATGTTGATTTACCTGAGATAAAATCAAATATTACCGTTAGTTGTGTGGCTGGTCAAGATAATCACGAGGGATGGTTTCCTTTTCTTCGATTTTCACAATTTAATCGTATACAACGCGCCATGGCGTATGTTTTGAGATTTGTTTACAATGCGCGCAATAAAGTGAATAAACGGACGGGGCCATTAAGCATCGACGAGCTGAATGAATCTGTTTCGTCGCTCGCTAGGCTATCACAATATGAGTCATATCGTGAAGTGCAGGATTGTCTATCACGAAAACAGTTATTAAAAGGTAGACACGGCGCCAGTCTAACGAAATTAAATTTATTTCTTGACGAAGCTAATTTATTAAGAGTAGGAGGCCGCATAGGCCATTGCAGTCACTTTAGTTTCGAGAAAAAACATCCTATTCTAATTTCTTGTAAACATCATTTAGCCGTATTGTTGTTCCGGTTTGAACATAAGCGGTTATTGCACGCGCCACCACAGCTGTTATTATTTACTATTAAGGAGTCTTGGTGGCCAGTTGGGGCCAGAAATCTAGCAAGAAAAATTGTCCATGACTGCGTAACTTGCAAGCGCATGCAAGGTCAGACTTTGACACCTATTATGGGCAATTTGCCACAAGAACGTCTAGAACCTGGGTATGCTTTTAATTACTGCGGGGCTGATTTCGCTGGTCCAGTGCTCATTTTGAACCGCAAGGGTAGGGGTGCAAAAACTACTAAATCGTATATTTGTTTATTCATATGTTTTGTAACGCGCGCAATTTATTTGGAACTCGTCAGTGATCTGTCGTCTGATGGCTACCTCCTAGCATTAAAACGCTTCATTTCGCGTCGCGGAAAACCTGTCGAAATTCGGAGCGATAACGGACGAAACTTTGTCGGACTAATGAACGACTTTGAGAAATTTCTATCCAGCATATCTGGAGATATACAAAATTACGCGATATCCCAAAAGATCAAGTTCCGGATGAATCCTCCGTATGCTAGTCATTTTGGTGGAGGGTTTGAGGCCGGAATTAAGAGTTGTAAATATCACTTACGACGCGTGGTAGGCAACGCACATTTGACATTTGAAGAGCTGAGTACGGTTTTGACTCAAATCGAAGCCGTGCTCAACTCCAGGCCGCTTACACCAATGTCGTCTGATCCTAACGATTTATTACCGCTGAGCCCTGGGCATTTCTTGGTTGGTCGTCCGCTAACTGCGCCTGTGTGTGCTAGCCTGAACTACGTTCCTGAGCATCGTCTAACGCGTTACCAACGAATCGAACAGATCCGCCAACATTTTTGGGTACGCTGGTCAAAGGAATACCTATCGGAGCTGCAGACACGATCAAAATGGAGGTTCAAAACTGCCGATCTTCAAGAAAACACGTTGGTTGTTATCAAGGAAGACAACTCACCCCCGCTTAAATGGAACTTGGGAAGAATTATCAAAACTTATCATGGAAAAGACGGCGTATCAAGGGTGGCCGATATTAGAACAGCTAATGGCATCGTGAGACGCGCATTTTCTAAAATATGCCCACTTCTTCAAACAGACCAATAAGTCGCTGTCCTGTGAGTCCTCTTGTGGACTCTCTCTAGTCGACTCACCGCACAATCACACTGAAAACTAGGAGTTTCCAAGGCCGGGAGTATGTCAACGCAACTTGTGTGGGAGACCGTGCAGAGGAGCACCGTACACGTGTCGCGTCATCGGGAGCCAATCAGCGGCGATATCACGCGATCTGCCGCTCCTGTGATTGGACGAGGCCGAGGGCTTGGCCCGGGAACGGGGCAGGCGGCCATACTGGACTTACTCGCTTTTTCGCTACATACTTACGCACTTGTGTATTTTTATATAATTAATTAAAACTGTTAAAAGGGAACCGTCTTCACCATTTGCTGCTCCACCTGAACCTCGACAAAATATCCTACGCGCGCACAGGGCCCACTCAGCATCAGACGACGGCAAGATGCCACAGCGTGCGGTTGTCAGTTGGTCGTCGTAAAAATATTTGCGTGGTCAGAGGCTACAACAAATTACCACATTTTTACTAAAAATAACCCGACCGCGGTGCACTTTGAAACTGCATAAAATCCGCCATTTTGTTTATTTTAACAAACTTGATACCCAGTGACACTTGCACCATCAAGACGAATCTAATGATGTATCATTTATCAAAATCGGATGTGCCGTTGAGTAGTTACGAGCGGACACAGGAACGGACATACATACTTACATACATACAGGTCAAGCACATAACCCTCCTTTGGGCTTCGCCGCAGTCGGGTAAAAAAACCCCGAGTAAAAAACATAACAAGTAAAAAAATTGCCTTTTATATTTTTAAGATTTATAAGTTACTGTCGAGGGACCTTCTGTTTTATTGCATGTAATAGGTCCCCCGACAACTCAAAAATTCCATGCTTTTTAAATGTTATTTTTTACTAAAATAAAAAATATTCCAATTTGAAATGCCTTACATCATTTTGGAAAAGAGCTGATACTCTTAATAAAATCGATGGATCAATTTTAGCAGACATAGCTAAGAATACTCGCAAGAAAACTTGCTTTTACGTAAAAAACCGCATAGAAAACAGTACATATATAGTCATACGTTCGAGAGCTACGATGCCACAGACAGACAGACATTGGCGAGTCTAAAGTCATTACGCTTCCATACTTATTGTATTTCGATAAAAATTTGGCATACAAGTGTATGCAAAGTATCTTATGTTTCGATTCTGGACTTAGTCTATTTGCATGCCAAATTCCATCTCAGTCCATTAAGTTGTTACCCCGTTATTTGCTTGGCAACTTCGTTGGTAACACTCACATATGTGCTTTTTGTTATGTGCAGCCGTAACTATTTACACAAGTTACCGCCAACACGAACGGCAACCAACGGAGGCAGCCTCCGCATGCAGCCGTTCGTGTTGGCGGTAGCTTGTGTGAGTAGTTATGGCTGCACATAACAAAAAGCACACATGTGAGTGTCACCAACGAAGTTGCCAAGCTATAGTAGCAAACATCCAAACATTTTCACAAACTTTCACATTTATAATATTAAGTGTGATATAGTTAGTAGGATTACATATTAATAATGTATAGTATAGTAGAAAAATATGTAATAAGGTTTGTACTCGTATGTACTAGATTTTGAAATTTTTTCAGTGTCTTCTAAATTTAAATTTCTGGGTACTTTCCATATACAATATTCGCAACTTTGGCCCTAGCACAGCGCAGAGCTATCTTCACTTTTCAATTTTCGCAAAAAAAAATACCTACCTCAAATGGGGGAATTATTGTTAAGAGCTCCTTGTAATTCATTAATTAACTAAATTTGCAAGATAACCGAATCAAAACTACTCATTCATAAAATAAACTATCACAAAAAAGCAATCTGTTCTTGGTGAAAAAACTTCATTTGTAATTTTATTTATTCCACTGCTTTTAGGATGTGCCCTGGGGGCTCAGACCAAATTATACACTGTTGGCGACGTAAAGAATAAAACAACTCTAGTGCGTGAAATAAATTGTACTTTTAAGTAATTTGAAGTCTCAAATTATTTTCTCCCTAGGGACGTGTCTGGTGATAATGTTTCAAGCGTGAAGCTTGGTTAAGTAACTTGAGAGCAGCTTATTTATAGCTTCACATATATTTCTATTGGTTAGTCGTTATTCTACTTTTGGTTAATAGCGTTAAGGTGCGACCAAACCGTAGCTCAAAAGAGGTTGAGGTACTGCGAACGCAGTGAGGTGCCTCGTGCGTCACGTTTTTAAATCATGCTGGACACACCGCTGCTGAAAAGACGTTGATGCACCGTAAACACAGTGACGAGCCTTATGCGTCAGGTTTATGACACGTGCCTTTCAAAGCGGTGCTTGAAATACGTTATGTTTATGTACTATTCATGCATATTTTAAATTCCGATTTGGAAAGTGCTCGTCACGTAACGCATGAGTCACGTCACGTCAAGATGTCCATGTCTTTTGAACAGCGGTTTGGTAGCACCTTTATAAGTAACATTATACATACTAAAGCCTTCTTACGCTTTCGTTGGTAATTGACGTAAATGTCGCACATGGTAAATTCTGGTGTAATTTTAGCAGGAATAACCTCACCGTGATAATTAGGTACCATAATTGCGAGATAATTTTGTTAGCATTCGTGAGAATTTGCTCCTAAAGGTGAGGAGTCATTTGGATGTAGAGTTGCCAGATTGAATTACCCTATTTTTGAGGGAAATAGTTACGAACGAAACAGATAACAATTTTCGTTACTATTTTCCCCTTACCTATTTTGGGCGTAACGAAACTGAGATTCAAAATTTGTACGGAAATTTTGGACAGCTTTTTTTTTATTTCATAAATGAAAAGTTCTCATGATTCTGAGTAAAATGGTATAAGACACACCATGATTAGACAAAAAAAGTAAAAGGTACGTTTTTTCTGCAATTGACCCTACTACAACACTTTATATGTATTTTCAAGCTTAGCTTTTAAGAGTAGGTACAGTGGCCATCAGAGATACATCGGAGTGAACAATGCGTTCCACAAACATCTGAACACGACTCTATTGTCAAGGCGTTAGCGTGCATGCTACGATATTTGATGGCGACTATACGTATTATATTTTTATTCGAAATAGTTTTCGTTCGAACATGGATTAAAGAATCACGTGAAGTGAAGGCAAATTTATAAAATAATTTTGTGTTATGTAATAATTTAGTAAAAAGTCGCGATCATACGTTTTAGTGGTCTAATCTTGTTTGCAAAACACATAAATCTCAATAAGCAGTGATTGTGTCGCCATTGAGGAGCGACATCAATTGGTCTATTGGATACATGAAGGTCGCTTCAAATTTAGTTATACCACACATATTAGATTATATGTCAATTGTTTCGCCATTTAAAACACTGACTTACTTTCCTAGTAACATGGTTTAAATTAGAATGTATTATCATTGGATATATTACGGTAATTTTATTGTTTGTATGCCATTTCCTGGATGTATTTCAGGAGATTGTATTTCTGTGGTTAATTGAATCCTTACCTATATGTAGTTTGATAATAGAGTGCGAATACGCTAAGTTTGCAGAGGTCAAAAAAAGGTTTCATTAAAATATATATATATATGGCAACATGGGGAAACCACAGCAAGAGGATAATTTAATCTTGATACTTGGCAATAATTCTTCCGTTTATTGTAATATGTGTCTACATACCTACTAAAATAAATATTGGGGGCAGTCTTCCACAAATCGATCTTCTTCCAACCAAAATAAGCGATTTGATCCAGGGTCTTGGATAATTTATATGTATTCTATGTATGTACAGTCGAGTTCATCATTATCTGAGCAAAGATTGGACCAAAAATATCTGAACAAGACTCTATTGTCAGAAGCATAAGAACTAGATCAGATATTTTTGATCCGTTCTTTGCTCAGATAATGATGAACTCGACTGTAAGCACACGTGGAGCACACTTGGTCCGGACCAAGATATGAATCGTTTTCGAACAGCTCCCCGATGAAATGATTTTCTTTGTAATGAGTATTGTGTCAATTAAATCAAATAAGAAATAAAAATACTTGAATTGTTATTTTACGAAATGAACATTCGAAAAATGTATTTTTTTTTATATAATAATCGACTTAACTGAGTTTCAATGAAATACATGGTCTATAAATTGATTATTCTGCGAAATGAAATTATAAAAAACATTTTCTGTAAAACAAAATTCGAAATTCGAAAATATTGTCTATTTAAAAAGAAAGCACAACCATTAAATAATGATGTCGATTTCGTATGTTCTTTCAATTAATTACTATTCTATCCATAACAGGTTATAGATTCCTAAGTAATTGTTGAAAAGTTACTCGTATCGTTCAATGTGAGTGATTCTATGGGGATGTGTAAGAGGCGTTTGCACTGGCGTATGTACGACCACCGCCGCGTAAAACAGGAAGTGAAAGTCCATTAAATGGTTTTCGATAGCTCGTTTTGCTATGTACCTACCTACTTTGATGTCTTATATCTTGTATATGTAAGACAAATTAATATCAAGTATAATAACTTAACAGAAAATGTTTAGAGTCCCTGTTTCTGTGTCCCTCTAGAGTCTATTGTTATCCGTTATAAATTAGAATCACCTTAAGTGCCCTGCCCCCTGCCTCACCGGGACGCCATAGCGACGTCGCCAATTGTCGAAGCCAGATAATTCGTATTGAAATGTGCAGCGAACTCACTTGGCGACGTTTGGCTACCATCTTTTTGTACGGTACACTTAGCCAGAGACGTCGCCATGACGTCCTAGTGAGGCAGGGCTCTAAGCGTCTTTCGAAACCGAACCGAGTAGCGACTGAATTAAACTTTAGACTGATATTTTTAAATATTTGTAAAAGAAAAACGTATCTTTTAGCTGACGGTTTATAAACTTAATACTGCAGATTTAATATAAAATTCAAATCTCTCGTGTGAAATGAAAAACCGTTGAAAGATGTTGTACGAACAAAATGATGGTTTACTGAAAGCAAGAAAATTAAAATCCGAACACACTGAGCGAAATCTTTTTACGAAAATCCTGTCACTCTCGCAAGAGTAAGTTTCAATATTTTAAAGAAGATTTAAGTAAAACCGCAGTCTATATAGCACTAGCTTTTACCCACGACAAAACAATACAATCATAATTTATTACACACCAAAAGAAAATTTAATTGCAAACTTATATAAAACAGTGGTAAACAATAGGCGGTCTTATCACTATATAGCGATATCTTCCAGACAACCTTTGGGTAGCGGATTCTATGCAAAGTTAACAAAAGTAGATGAGTAGGTGGTGAGGAATAACGATGCAAAATACAAAGAATGCTCACAAATTACTAAATATAAGGGAAATGGGTACACATACATATATAAATAAGTACATAAACCTACATATACAATACATAAAATACATAAATAGGTATATAAAAACGAAACATATACAATTATTTACAGCACAGCCAGAAACAAAACAGAAGCAAATGATGACTATTGAAGCGACAGATAATGATTTATTTAACATGTTTTTTTCATATGGGAAGAGATCGAGCACGTCTTGTTTCAAGAGGCAGAGCGTTCCACAACCGTACAGCCTGAAAAGTAAAAGAATTTGTATAAAATTTGGAACTTGAACATTTAAAAGCAGATCCACGACTTTAAAAGTTTAAGAAAATATAATATCTATTTATATTTTTTTAAACTGTGTCTCAGAAATATTTATGCTACAGACTTCTTTACTAAACGCTCTTTATTTCTTATGGTTTTAGAGCAATGGGGACTTGGTAGAGAGGGGCCTTACTTAGTATTTCTCCTCTGCCAAGCAATTTGCGCCAATGATCATATTCGTTCTATACAACTAGTTGCAATTGGGTTAGTCGTCAGACTAAATCTAGTAACTCACCTGAATAGATCTCCGCGAATATTCCGAATTGTTCCGTAGGTAATTCGTCGCTAAAGGAGATCTAACACGTCAAACGTACAAAGAGATTTTCCTTTCACATCTAAAGTATTTAGAATCACATTATCATTATTTACTTCCTTTAAAATATAAAAACCGATCAAGTGCCGTCGTTGTCGTCAAGAGTCGGACTCGCGCACCGAGGGTTCCGTACAAACTCGTCAGTAGATACGTGAGTAATTCAAGATAAACTGTATGGTGGGACAAACTTAACTTTGCTCTTGATAAACTGTTGTCCTCATACATCGACATAAATATGTCGCGGTTAGTTCAGTAGGAACAAATAAGTTTGTCTTCATAGTTTTGCGAATTTCTAGAAAACGCTGCAAGTTAGGAAAACCGTTTTATTTTCACAGTAATATATAAGATCATATTAATAATCGGTAATTATTACAGATTTTTCTGTTCAGTAACTTCGGAGATAATATTTTTTAACGTTATTTGTCTTAAATCAAAAAAATGCATGTCTAAGAAAAAAATAGACACGGTTTTGGAATCTACACACTAAGCCCTTTCATTTGATGTCCCATTCGATATAATAGCTCTACTTTTGATTTTCGACATCCCATTTCGGTCCCTTTTAAAAAAAGTATAAAAGGAGTTCGATTTTTTTTTTCTGTCAAATAAGCTCGGGTTAGCGGTTTTTTACACTATTTCAAATTTCAAGTCGATAACATCAATAGATCCTGAGATATCTTGCTGTGACAGACGGACAGAAGACAGACAGAGTCGCACCATATGGGTTCCTTTTTTACCATTTTGGTACGGAACCCTAAAAATACAACAATCTGATGTAGGTAGTTGACAAACAAGCAACTTCGCGTTGCCATGGTGTTCTGCTAAACTTATCAATGTTGTGAGTTGTGCGTCACATCATTACATTATTTTAATGCAAAATGTATCTTTGTGAATGTGAATTGGTCAATGTGTTGTTCTATTTGTTACGTGCGAGTTTCGTAGTGATGGCCGATTTTTCATGTACGCGTGTGTAAGTAAGTGTGCGTTACATCGTTCCCCCCTTACCGAATATGGCAGAAATTTGTGTACCGGTCAAGTGCCTTATATCATAAGGCACTTGACCGGTACACAAATTTCTGCCATACTACTTTCCGTGTTGCTCTACGCTATGGTAGTTACGGTACCAGTTAGAAAGCCATTTCGCGACGACCCAAATCGATTAATATCAAGTTAAGCGAGGCGATAATTGAAGGCCGTCAGTATTAAGGGTCTGGGTATTTCTCCAGAAATATGTCTGCGGTCACCTCATTCATCTGGCCCTTTTTCATACTAAATGTATGGAGACAGATGAATGAGTTGCAGACATATTTCTGGAGAAATGCCCCTTGGGGCTTAGGCGGGCCTTGGGATTGAGCATCATTAGTACAATTGAAGGGATATGTACAGAGACAACATAACTTACTGTAAATAACTGACATTATGTGTTATGGTGAGGCGAGTTTACGTACGACGGAGGTTAGGTACGATTAACTGGTCGTGGACCCCATAAACTAGATTAAGTACCTATATACAGGTCATCATCGTTTAAGAGAAAAGAACACCACCATGACTAAATGAAGTGCTAATTACAATGACTGGTCCTGTGCTGTGTCATGCTCCCCAGCAGAACCACCTCGGAATTTTCTCTATATAAAATCTTTTTTCGTTTCGACACCATCTGTTTTCTTTAGATTTTATATGTATAGAGAAATTTTCCCATATGTTTAAATTCATCAAAGCCAAGGTGGTTCTACTGGGGAGCATGACACTCTGTGCTGCTCGCATCTATCGGACTCCAGTAACCTTAGTCGAGTGATAAATAAATGATAAAGCATCCTCTACTCTCACACTTACTTGTTAGAACCTGACGATTTTTTTTCTTTTATTTATCGCGCGATAAAGCCTACCATCATATGCCTACAGGTCATCAGTCTACCCTTTAATGGGCCTAGTGGCCTACCCACGCTGCGTTGTCCGATGCGTGGACGGCTCTTAAGAACTCGCCAGCCTCAACGACCTACTGTTTAATGAACAAGAAGAGTGTCCCGCCAATTACTACTTTAAAGGGTATTGACAGACGGACAACAAAGTGATCTTATAATAGTTTCGTTTTTTCCTTTTGAGCTATGGAACCCTAAGAAAAGCAAAGACTTAAAATGTTCAAAAATACTCCAGCTATGACCCCATAAAGCAGTGGTTTCGAACCTGGGGGTAATTACCCCTTTAAGTTTTCTCAGGGGTAATACTCATATTAAGTCGTTTTTACCCGACTGCGGCGAAGCCCAAAGGAGGGTAATGTGTTTGACCTGTATGTATGTATGGCCGTTCCTGTGTCCGCTCGTAACTACTCAACGGCACAACCGATTTTGATAAATGATACATCATTGGATTGGTCTTGATGGCGCGAGTGTCACTGGGTATGAAGTTCGTTAAAATAAACAAAATGGCGGATTTTATGCACTTTTAAAGTGCACCACGGTCGGGTTTTTTTTAGTAAAAATATTTAGTTATTTATTTTTTCCTTGAGTACTTTCATATAATTGCCTGTATTACCTATTTTTTGAAGGGGTAACAACATAAATCTCGATGGGGCCTGTGGGTGATGTTTTATAGTAATAAAGGTTAGGAACCATTGCCATAAAGGGTATGTAGGTAGTGTGTACTTACCAACCAAACACACTGTTCTATTCTTTGATTTTACATCAGACTCGTCCCTGAAGCACCAAAAGCTCATTGTGATTTCAAATTTGAAAGAACCAGAACCTTCCGTAGATACTGCACAATACGGGCGCTTTGAAACGGGGTTCTTTGTACTAGAGATGGCTAAATCCGGATTTGAAGATTTAATTGGTTCCGATTTCTTATCGACTCCTTCCAAATCTTATCGAATCCATAGAGTTATTAACTCCGACTATACCTAGTCGGAGTTAATAACTGGGAAATCTATTGGTTGGTACGGACAACGGAGAAATCTATCGGTACCGAGCCGAATGAATGCCCCAATACACCGCGGACTCGCGGCGCGGAGCGAAGCGCACATTATTATTGGTCAATCAAAATCAGCGAGTCCGGAGTGAAATGATCTGAAGGTTGCAAAGAGTTGAAGAGTCGCTAAGCGGAGCTGTTACTGAAAGTGGAGCCAGATTTAATGATTCGAATCACTCATTGGAGTCAAGATTACCCATCTCTATTTTGTACACCTGATGACATGACGGATCACGGACTGTCATTCACTTTTGAATAATTCGATGTCCGGGCGGATTAATTACGAAATGATACTCCCACGGGAGCTACGTGTTGCTAGCACAAGTTTAGGGTTATTAGTAAAGATTTCAAGTTTATGAACATTGGGCCAAGTGAGTAGTTTAACAGAGTATCCTATATATATCCAAGTTCTAAGGCACCATGAAAGCAAAAGACCCAGAGGTCGAAGCCCGAAGAAATGGTCCGACCAGGTCTCCGAACAGCTGGAGCTACCCATCAGCGTCGCCCTCCATCAGGCGGCTGACCGAATCAGTTGGAGACAGACCTTTGATCGCCTGAAAAGGAGTCACGATCCCCAGTAATGGGGAAACGGAAGAGAAGGCACCATGATGACCTCAATCTAAATTTCCAATACTGAAATTACGTTATTATAACAAAACGGGACTTAATCGCGTAAAAACATGATATTACCTCGACGTTTCGGACGTGCCGTGACGTCCATGGTCGCGAAGGGACTGGCGAGGCGGGTGTCAACATCTTCTAGCCGCGCGGGTTTTCCGAACTACCCGCACTTGGTCTTGATTAATACTTTGCATATTAGGGTTGTCACTCGGCCGACACACTACACTCACAACATCAGGCGATTTGCCGGAAGACACTTGATGATATTGACACATGCTGATGACTGGATTCCACGACGAAGAAAGCTTAAACCCATCTTCCCGATTGAAATTGCGGTGTTTTTTGATTTCAACCGCTTCACGGACAATTCTACTATAGTAATTGCGTTCTGTAGACAGGATCTTGGTATTATGAAACTCCATCCAGTGGTTTGATCCAGACTCCAACACATGCTTCGCTATAGCCGATTTGTCTACTTGGAGTTTTCTAACAGCCGCGATGTGTTCTTTGACCCTTTCCGCTATGGTGCGCTTGGTCTGCCCAATATAAGAACTCCCGCAACTGCAACCAACCCTGTAAACACCCGGCGATTGTAAAGGAATAACATCCTTGGGTGATCTTACATGCCTCGTGACCTTGGATAACGGTTTGTACACAGTTTTAATCGAGTACCTTTCTAGTACTGCACCGACTTTATCCGTTATCCCCTTCACATAAGGCATGAACGCTGGTTGCCTCTGAACGCCAGGACGCTTTTCCTTTGCTTTTCTTCTCGGCTGCCGCCCGTTCACCTTGTATCCGTTCCACCCGAGGACCTTCTGCACATGTGACAACTCGTTATCCAAAAATTCTGGGTCACAAAGGTCACGTGCTCTGTTGAATAACGAGCTAACAACAGACCGCAGGTGACGGGGGTGATGGTGAGACAGAGCATTCAAATATCTGTCGGTGTGCGTCGGTTTTCTGTAGACAGTGTGCGTCAGGGTTCCGTCCGTTCGACTTATCACCTTCACATCCAAAAAAGGCAAGCTCCGTTCCGATTCCAATTCATACGTAAAATTAAGCTTAGTATGAATGGAATTGAGATGCTGATGTAATTGCTCAACTTCCTGTTTACCACCTTTCATAATGCAGAAAACATCATCCACATATCTCTTCCATAACTTCACTGCCCATGGTTGCAGATCTATACTGGCCTCGAAATGCTCCATCCAGATATTTGCCAAAACCGGGGCTACAGGGCTACCCATGGCAACACCATCGATCTGGAGGTAATGTTTTCCTCGATATAAAAAGTAACTACCCTCTAAACAGTTCCGTAGCAGGGTCATGACCGACTCAGGCATCTCATTGTCACTCAGCCTCTTCCTCACAACCTCAAGACATTCCTTAACGGGAAACATTAGTGAACAACGACTCGACGTCAAAACTCACCATTATATCGCCCGGTTCTAGCGTTACGTCCTTGAGGATGTTTATAAAGTGACGGGAATCCTTCACGAAAGACGATGTACCTCCTATAAGCGGTTGCAATACCGACGCAACATGCCTCGCAAGATCGTAGGTAGGTGAGTCAATCTGACTGACGATTGATCGCAAAGGCACGTTAATATTATAATAATAATGAGTGAAAATCGTGAAAGTTTAAATCAATATGAAATTACGTTTTACACAACTGCCTATAAAAAGGAGTGTTGTGTTTTTTACACGGCTGCCCAAAAAACGGAGTATTATGATTTCAGAGTTCATGTATGTATATACACTCACGGACAATGAATTCGTGTCATTTTCTATATAATGTCCATAGGAAATTACCCAACTTCATTGTCCGTAATTGTATGTATGTGGATTTCTTTATTCCACAATAACTTCTAAACCCCTGAACCGATTTAGACATGTTAGGTACCTATCGTTAGAATCCTTGCGTTATCCCAGTGTCATAGGATGAGACGTCATAATAAAATCAATATGGCGGATTCTGTACGCCATATTGTGCGGCTGGAAGAAAAAAACTTTCGATCCTATCGCAATATTTATTACTATCGCAGTATTCCGCCACCACAACCAAATATTATTTTGCCGTGTTGTACTTGTTGATTTTAATCAGTCGGTTAGTACCTATTATCAATATTTTTGTCGCCGTTTCCCGTTTCGATTGCAAGCATTTCCAATTTTCGAAGTCCTGTAAAAGGAAACTGAATTTCTTCGTTTTCTTGGTCCACAGTTAATGAATGTGCATTTCACAGATTTTTCGTTTCAGGATTCCTGAAATTTCCTAATGGTCTGTGACGATAGAAGTCGAGAAATCTTGTTTTATATATACCAAAGAGTGTCTTCATTGAAAGCATGGAGAGAAGTTTAAAAGAAATGCATGTTTACACCGCAAGAGACATTCATGGTTTACAGCGAAACTACGCCGTTCATGAAAGGAACGATCCTTTCTTTTGAAAAGATTCCCTGCTCGTTATTTTTTTATGTCCTTTCATTGAGGAATTCACTGTGTGAATGAAAGGAGTATTCAGTTAGATTCAAATTTATTAGATTCAGTTCTATTTAATTAAATTCAACTCAAATATCATGTCTTACATTAAATGTACATAAGGGCGATTCCGCTAGAGACGAACCTTGACATCAATTTTCAAGTCCAAAAATTTATTACTTTTTTTGATACCATCGTGTAGGGTGAGGTCTTAAATTAATTGTTATGGACTTAACTTCATATTCAGGATGTTAAAGCGCTTGAAAACCTTAGCATTCTAAGATTTAGGACCAACTGCGAATCATACGATGTTGCACCCGCCATCGTTTTAACAGTGAATAATGTATTGATAGTTAGATAGGTAATACCATTTACCAGGAAAAGAGTACTCAAGAATATGCAGCAAATCAAGCTATATGGAAGAGTGCTCGAACTTTCCAATGACGTCAAATATCTAGGAATAACGCTAGATAAAGAACTTAATTGGAAAAAGCATGTTGACAATACCACGACCAAAGCTCTACGAGTGTTTGGGATGTGCAGATCAGCATACGGGAAGACATGGGGTCTAAACCCTGAAGTACTCAGATGGATCTACACCATGATGGTTAGACCCATCATTTTGTACGGCAGCCTAGTCTGGTGGCCGAGGACGCTGAAGGCCACATGCAAAGATGCTCTGACGAAAGTACAGAGAATGGCATGCATGGCTCTAACAGGGGCGTTCAGAACCACGCCAACGGCGGCACTGGAGGTAATGTTAAACCTACCCCCGCTACATATAGTGATTCAGTCAGAGGCGCGCAAATCCCTTCACAGACTAAAAACAATGGGTCTGTGGAGCTATTGCGCGCCTAAAACGAAACACACAAACATGGAAACAAACGACTTCCTAGATCGAATAACGGCCATGGGTGGCGATAAGATGCTGCCAAGGCACATATTCCGAAGGAACTTCAAGGTTCAAATACCGACAAGGGCAGAATGGGCTGAAGGTCGCACACCACCAACTGATGATAGCAGCGACAGTATATGGTACACAGACGGATCCAAAATGGACTCCGGTACGGGAGCAGGCGTACATGCAATAGACTACAATGTCAGTATTAAGATGGGAGGTTATGCTACTGTCTTCCAAGCGGAGACATATGCAATAATCGCCTGTGCCCAGGAGAATATAGATAGGCATACCAAGGGGAAAAACATCTATATACTCAGCGACAGTCAAGCGGCACTTAAAGCACTTACGGCGCCGAAAGTGGACTCTAGACTGGTATACAATGGCATCCAAGCCCTGAACAAACTTGGAAGGCATAACAAAGTGAAACTAACGTGGATCCCAGGGCACGAAGGCTTCATCGGCAACGAAAAAGCAGATGAACTAGCCAGAAAGGGCTCGGAGGGCACACTCATTGGGCCGGAACCATATGTGGGTCTCTCACAGGGGACCATAACAACAGCCATAAAGGACCACGCCAAACACCAACACCAACTCGAGTGGAAGAACATGGCGGGCCTGAGGCACTCGAAGCTCTTTATGGAAAGAGTCAACACACGCTGGACAAACAAACTAAGAAAGTACAGCAGAAGACAGCTCAGAATCATAACGGGGGTGTTTACAGGTCACTTCGGGGTCAAAGGACTCCTGACCAAGATGGGACTATCAGACAATGCTGAATGCAGAATGTGCGGCGAGGAAGCAGAGACGATGAAACACATACTGTGCGAATGTCATGCCCTCGCCAGAACTAGAATGAAGGAATTTGGCACTGGCTACCCAGAGCCAGATGAATTCCAGGCACTACCAATGGGGTCCATCATCCGATTTATGGAGATGGTGGAACAGACCATGGCGTAGATGCGGTAAGGGGTAATTACACAAAAGATCCCATTGGGTCGAAGTGTATCCGCAAGGACCCCTATTACCAAGATAAGAAAGAAGATTGATAGTTTCAGTTTTTAATACTTTTTTTATACTTCTATAGTTGGTTGTTTATTGTCTTTCAATATAAATAGGCAAAACATTTTAAATATTTGACACTTAAAAGATATTTCTGTTTTTATACTATGATCCGGAGAGGTGGGTCGATTTGGTTGCACCCGCGATAGCACTTTAACTCTCTCTTGTGGCTATTTAAAAAAATATTTTAAATTCTTATACACAAATCTGTAGAAAAGAGGTTAAAAAGTAATCCTTAAAAGAATATTTTTATAATAAATGTTTTTCGTTTTATTAGGAGGAGGCCTTGAATGAGTCAAAATGTTGCACCCGCGATAATGGAATCGCCCATAAGTAAATTAACTCTAAAGGTTTTAGTTTTATTAATGTATTATTAAGTTTATTTGTTATAGTTTATTATAGCTTGCTTACTGTAGTATTCTGTAGAATTCGCGAATGCTGCCCCGCTCCCGCTCCCAAAACATGTCGAGTGGATGTCTCGTCTTTTGTACAATGTGAGTGATCGGTTTTTAATTCAAGATATCCTATCCTATTTTCCTATCCTATCATACTATCCTACTAATATTATAAATGCGAAAGTTTGTGAAAATGTTTGGATGTTTAGATGTTTGGAGGTTGGGATGTTTGTCACTCAATAACGGGGGCACTTCAGGAGCTCAACTACGAACGTCTTTGTTTCATCTCGTGCCGTTCTCTCGCTCTGTTTTAAAACATTTGAACGACAGGATACGAACTTTGAACGAAACGTTTCTGAGAATAAGAAGGCCCAGTCTGTCTAAGGTACATTTATACCACGTCGTGCGCTGCGGTCGTTTATAGGGAACGTGCACGACCAAGGTGCTGCCAACTGGTGCCGCCAATTCGAATCTTATACTCTATCATGATGAGGCCACATTAACGGAAAACGCCATTATTATCGTGATGATGGACGTTTAACGTTAGTGTGGCCATACTGTACTTGATATTGACATTTACAGCCAGTTTGTTTTAAGTTTCTTTTACTGCCCGCATAGTGTATCTTTTGTCGATTTAGTGCTGCCCTCTAGTTCCTGTACGTTCCTTATTGTACCCCTACCATACACTTCGTACATAGCCAATTGCCATCGCTTATATACTAGTACTTATTGTTACACAATTTTTGGCCAGGGAAAAACTAAATTCAAAGTCAAATATTTTTATTGTAGAATGCAAATAAAAAATATATATTAATAATAACAACTAATAATGATAAACAACATAATATCATCCATCTCTTTCTATATTGCACAGTGCGACAGAGACGGGCGAGGGCATATCACAGCTGAGCTAGTCAGATAACCTCGGTGGAACGGGATCAAAGTTAATTCTGTTACCGTGATGGATGAGTAATTATGATATGGCGTTATTAGGCCCATTTCATGAAATACGCTCAACTAAGATAATGAGATTAAACTTCGGAATAATTGTCTTTGTTTCAGCTTGGGCATAATGCTTTCGTAGGGGAGACTGGGTATAGTTGACTCACGGGTTGGTTGTCACAGCGGCCATAAAAGAATACTTAACGAAAGAATTATGTATCGATTGATCTTAAAAGATCGCAAGAACTACACATTCTTCTGTACTTCACTAATCGATGCACTTATTCGTTCGTCTAGGATTCTTATGGCCGCTGTGACACCAACACGTGAGATAAGATAAGATGAGCGTTTATTGTCAGAGCTGTGCACAATTTTTTTTATAAGTAAATACATATTAGAATAAGAGCCTGCCCATTACGGACGTACGACAGGGTTACAATTATACATAGGTACCTACAAACTAAAATTATTCTATGTTACGTAAAAAAAACATTGAGATTATAAAAGCATTTGCAGATATGACAACCATACCCGGTCTCCCCTATGTCTGTCCAGTTATTCTCGTCTTCAGGTCGGTCAGGTCGCATTTCCCAACCGATCCTCTTGAAATTTTGTACGCAGCTTCGATAATTATTTCATTCATTCATTCATTCAAAATGGCGGTGTTATGGGGGTTGACGAACTCGCGAGGTCTAAAGAAAGAAGAAGAAAATACATTTATTTATTACAGCAAAAAGTTACACAGTCCTAAGTAGAACTAAATAAAAAAGGTACAAGATATTTTTTATGTCCAATAGGCTCGGGTTAGCTACTTTTAACACTATTCCAAATTTCAAATCGATAGCATCAGTAGTTCCTGAGATATCTGGCTGTGACAGACGGACAGACAGACAGACAGACAGACAGACAGACAGAGTCGCACCATAAGGGTTCCTTTTTTACCATTTTGGTACGGAACCCTAAAAACGAGAAATTAAAAAAATTTAATCTCGCTGTCATAAAAAGGTCTACGGTTCACAGAGCCACAATAATTCATACAGAGGAGAGAGGTTCTCAGGTTAATTTCCGGGATAATACAAGACTATTCTTCCATTATCTCAAACTACCTTCATACCAGATTTCATCTTCATCGATTCAGCGATTAAGCGTGGACAGATAAAATATCGACAAAGTTACTTTCGCATTTATAATTTTTATAAGTTTCCATTTTATGTGCATGACTAACGAGAATAAAATTTCATATTCCGCTTTGTTATTACGCGACGTACTTTAAAGGTAGCGTATGTATATGTATTGTAATTACATTACATATATTACCTACCACTATCTCAACACGCTCTAGCTATCAATATTCTTTCTCCCTCCAACAGTAAGACGATAACCTGTGCAATGCACAATCTGTTAACTCTTTCTTCATTAAAATTTGAACTTTATCACCATCGAATAAAGTCGTTTTTCACATGTTTACTAGTGAGGAAACTGCGGAGTCTTTTAGTTGTAGAATAAGTAGGAATGTTCTCTGATGCAGTTAATTAAATGTTTAATTAATTCCCAATAAATGTGCGAGATAAGGAGAGATAAATGCCCTGCTGAGAGCAAGAGGGCAGAGAGACGGATTCTCACTCACTACTGAACGTTGCCACGTTTGTAGTGGCAGTTTTTAGGAACTACTGCTGCTATAGATTTGAATGCCCCGCCTGAGGCACGTCACTGTGCTTACGATGCGTCAACGTCTTTTGAGCGGCGGGGTGCACAGCTTGCGTTAAAAACGTGACGCCTGAGGCACGTCACTGTGCTTACCTTGATGCGTCAACGTCTTTTGAGCGGCGGGGTGCACAGCTTGCGTTAAAAACGTGACGCCTAAGGCACGTCACTGTGCTTACGATGCGTCAACGTCTTTTGAGCGGCGGGGTGCACAGCTTGCGTTAAAAACGTGACGGCTGAGGCACGTCACTGTGCTTACGATGCGTCATCGTCTTTTGAGCGGTGGGGTGCACAGCTTGCGTTAAAAAAGTGACGCCTGAGGCACATCACTGTGCTTACGATGCGTCAACGTCTTTTGAGCGGCGGGGTGCACAGCTTGCGTTAAAAACGTGACGCCTGAGGCACGACACTGTGCTTACGATGCGTCAACGTCTTTAGAGCAGCGGCTTTGTCGCAGTTTCACGGTTAACTCGTCCGCGGTTCGACTTTGACGGACCATAGAAGCGTGACCGCTGAGTACGAATTATTATTACTAGTCTACGGGTCAAATCTTATTGGTCACGAGATTGCCAGCGAAATTGTGAATCTACAAGACTATTTTCCTTCGCATTTTTCTTAGTAGCACTTACCCTAAGTGGTCTCATGCCTCATGCATATTTTATCGAAATCTAGTCGGCACGTCGCCGCAATCTTTTGAACAAGTTTGGACACTAATTTTTGGACGTGCTTACGTACTAGTTACAAGTCTTACAACCAATTTGCGATAATTTCTGTTAGCGGATACTTTTTAAGCCTCTAAGTATGGCACAGTACGAAAACTAACGTGGTTTAAGTATCTAATTTAAAGGTTTATACGATCGTCTATTATCAGCAGGGTATTGCAGAATTATTCTGTCAATCTGCAATACCCCGCTCAACTAATAATAACAGCACTGCTACGAGTAGCACAACATGGTTGCGACATATCTCACGCACGATACGACGAGTAACCACGGAATAAATAAAAATGAATATAATTTTTTTTTTGTTAACGCAGTGGACACTGAATGTAGGCGACACGGGGACTGGTAACGGAGTGGTAATTCGAGTAAAAAAAAAACACATTTTTGCTATAAAAAAGCCCAAAATGTCGAAATAATTCATAATACATTATAACAAAACGGGACTTAATCGCGTAAAAACGTGCTATTACCTCGACGTTTCGGACGTGTCGTGACGTCCATGCTTTTAATGTAATTGGTTACATTCGATTTCAACTTGTATATGTGTCTATGCATATTTAGTCTGCAGAGATTCAATTTGCATTTTATAGAGTATTGCCTGGACCAAGGCAATCACTAGATGACCCTAGGATCGCTACATGAATAAAGGCATTTTCCTTTCGTTTAACCATACTGCCATGCAGAACTTAAAGTACAGTAAGTGTGAAGAATATCGTATTAACTTACTGTACTTTAGGTTCTGCACGGCAGTATACTTAAGTACTTTTTGATATCTTATTTATCAGGGCTCAATATGTACATATTCCAGACATGATATTTCAGTTTTAGAAATAGAAAAAGTATTTAGCTTAAGTAAATACTTGGGTTTGGTGTACAATTATTAAAAAAAAACGTACCAAATAAAAAAGTGTCAGGGATTTCTTGTAGAATTCGATGTTCATCAGCTTATAATGTATGCATGCATGAATGAACATTACCTGAATGAGGTAATGAGGTACCGTGGACTGAAGTTACTTTGATTCACGGAGTAACATTTATCATCTATTTTTCGACTGTAAAAAAATGGTTTTTGAATGCGTTCAGAACAATTTATTATTACATTATACCTCAATAAAAACTCTTAATAAAGGCGTTCAAAATCAAAGGTCAGAAATCGATGATAAATGTTACCACGTGAATCAAAGTAACCCCAGTTGACGGTAACTTAATGTTTAACCATGAACTCATCGGATGTATGGACCTAAGGCAGTCAGTTGGCAGTCACTGCGACCTGCCTTAGATACTAAATAGTATGCCATTTTCCGAAGTGCTGTTAGAATCAAACCTGTAAAAGAGCCTTTAAGAGCTACTTGCAAAATAAATGATTTGATTTGATAGAGGTGATAGAGATGCTCGATATGCATAAATTTACGCCCACCTTTCAAATACAGGTCAAACACGAGCCAATACAATAAACAAATCCCCAGGCGCTAAAACTCAATCTAACTTAAAGTGGCCTGATTCCGGTATATAAGTATTGGAATTTGCATTTGAACCCTTATTATATTTCCGAAGGATTCTACACGCGAAACTAAGATTAGAGAATGAAGCAGCAGAGCTGAATATTGCTGGTCGTAAAATACAATTATTTGTAATATTTGACAAGATCTCGTGAAAAATTCATGACTACAACCCAAAAGGACGCTTGGGGCCGACAAGGGTTGAAATCGGGACGATTCTCGGTGCTATTTGATTTAGGAATAAGAAACTGGGTAACAGAATAACAACTTATCGAAGTGAGTTTGGAAAAGGAGCATTCCATGGAAACGTTACTTAAGCAATATTACTTTTTTAATACTTTTGACCAAGGACCTTGAAAGAAATAGCGGGACGGAGCCTCGCCAAAAGAGAACTGAACTAGTTTTTACCCGACTGCGGCGAAGCCCAAAGGAGGGTTATGTGTTTGACCTGTATGTATGTATGTATGTCCGTTCCTGTGTCCGTTTGTAACTACTCAACGGCACATCCGATTTTGATAAATGATACATCATTAGATTCGTCTTGATGGTGCGAGTGTTACTGGCTATGAAGTTTGTTAAAATAAACAAAATGGCATGATGTTATGCAGTTTCAAAGTGCACCGCGGTCGGGTTTTATTTAAATAAAAATGTGGTTATTTCCTATTGCGAACAGCATTAAGTAGCCGGCTTATTAGACATGCTTTAGTTCTTTGTTAGCGAGGCTCCGTCTGGCTATTTATTTTAAGGTCCTCGTTTTTGACATGTAAAATTAGAAAGCTGAATATTGGTATTTCCTGGGCACCCTCCCTCTGGGCACCGATCTGGAGCCCGTACATTATTTATAGATTCATTTATTTCTACCTTTCTATCAACTTCATATTGTTAATCTAGTTTTAGTTTGTAGTATATTTTTAGGTTTATTTTCTTAGGTTTAGTGCAATATGATTGTTATAATTATCAATAGTATGGTAATATTATAACTTGGCTCTAATATTGGGAGTGTTTCTTACTTAAATAGCAGCTAATAAGTTTTAATAGGTTACGATAGCGTTACGTAAGCGACAATAACCACATTTTTACTTAAAAAACCCGACCGCGGTGCACTTTAATAGTACATTTCACAACTAGGGTGGTAATACAAAGAAAGGCCGAGATCGCAGAAGTTAGCGGCCCGAGCTGCAAGGGTGAGGGACGTAAATATGCGATCGAGGACTTTCTTTATTACCTCCCGTGTTGTTTACATCATTTTATGTGTACACATGGCCAGAAAGCGGCTTTTTTAAGCGGCGAAAAAGCCACTTTATGGCCCGGTGTGGCATAAAACTGTATTAAATCCGCCATTTTGTTTATTTTAACGAACTTCATACCGATGGCGAGTCATTGGGTATGAAGTTCATCAAGAGTCAAGACCAATCTAATTAAATGTATCATTTATCAAAATCGGTTGTGCCGTTGAGTAGTTACGAGCGGACATAGGAACACATAAGGTAGTAATAAATAGGTAGGCATGTGCTCTCAATGTTTTTTTACGGTTCTGTACCTCAAAAAGAAAATAAAACCCTTATAGAATCACTTTAATGTCCATCTGTTTGTCTGTCTGTCCGTCTGTCTATCTGTCAAGACCCTTTATCTCGGGAACGCGTGGAGGTATCGAGTTGAAAATAAAACCATATACTCAGGTCCCTTCAAGCTGTGAAAAAATCAAACTTTTATGTTAACGTGAAAACAAAGATACTGGCCTACTCGCACTTGTCCTGTTTTATTTCACTATAGCAACACAAATAAACATTTAATAGGTTCGGTACATTCAAAGTCCATAATATTTGTTTAAGTTCACTACGTGTAACCAACATATTGAAGATGCCAACATGTTAAAGCATACATTCCAACTGCAAAGCAAAATGGCATAACTGTTGCACATTGAAAACTTTACTTTGCCTTTGAATGGCTGAGAATGTTAACGCTTAGTTTAATATTCATAGATTTACTCTCAAAGTTCGTCGACATTTCCACTCTGAGTGTGCTCATCCAACGAGAGACAATATTTGTCATATTTTGCAAAATTGTAAAGACAAATAGATACGTGTTCCAGTGTGCATATCGAGTGGTTTGTGCGAGCGGGTATTAAACTCATTTAATCCAAGGATCCTCGATAAGTCGAATCTCGATGAGTCGAAATCCTGTAGGTATATCTCAAAATAAAATGTCGTTGCGAAAGAGAAGGGTCCTTCAAGTTCAAGCCCAATATCTTCCATAACTCTAAATATTAGACCTCTGAAACTCGAAGTTAGCTACTAATGACTCCCTACATCTACAGTATATTTCTGTTTTTTTAATTTAATTTCTCAAACTTTTAACACAAGGAAATTACAAATGTAAGCAGGTACCTACTCGACTCGCCAAACTGTTACGTTTAATTCACCTATATAACTCGAAATAAAGGATTTTTACCTCTATGATAATATCTTGAAGAAATAATTATTTTATCTTATATATATCACCTCTGTATTTCGAATCTTGTATACATTTGTAACACAGTCTTAAGTATCTGGTCTATAGTAAATATTACCGCTGTAACTCGATTTTTTTATCGTCTTTTCCACTGTAACTTGAAGACAAAAAGCATTAAAGGTGTAACCTCTGTCTATAAGTTGAACATGGGCATATAAAAACCTTTTTATGTCGAAACCGTCCATAAGTCGAAATCGAAACCCCATTAACTCGAACTTTTTGTATTTTCCCTTGAATTTCGACTTATTGAGGTTCCACTGTATTTGAACTCTGCCTACAATTTAATACGAGATGATGTATTTTATAGTCCACATTTACACTAACACCTACATAAGTAATAAGATCAGTTCCTATCGCGTCTGTATACTCACGATCTAGGAACGTTTTTAATAAATTTCGACTAAAATTTAGATTGATTACATATCTTAATTGACATTTGTGCAGAGAGTAGGGTGCGGGCGGGTCGCTGGTAAACTATAAGTAATTACATATAAAGTCGACCGACCTGCTGACTAAAATCGTTCGTCTCCGAAGTTCCTAATTGTGAAATGAGTATTTAGCGTTAATAACCATCAACGTACAACGTACAACAACGTACTGTACAGTCAGATAGTTGTTTGGCTTAACTTCCGTAGCAATGGGAACAGCGCATTGCTCGTAGAACAGACGGCCGTTGGGCCGACTGTTGTTGAGAGACCACGCAACATGCTGTGGATATAGTAGAGTCTATATAGAAAAACAAATAAGTTGTCCAACTTCGGCTGGTTTAGGAGCGTGCGACACGTATTCACACAGACATTCAAGCGCGCGATGTACTTTTTGTAGGAAGAAAAATTGCAGTTATTATACTGTGGTAGAGTGGTACAAAAAAAATCTTTCTCCACAAGGCTTCTTTCATTTTATAACATTTAAAACTCCCTTTTGCAAACTTTAAGCGAAATCTGAGCGAGCGATATTTAGGGGTCGCTGATATCGTACCTTTGGTCAAATAACGACGCATCTGCAAAATGATTCAGGATCTGTGTGTATCATGTAGTTCGTATGATTTGTATAACTTTCTTCACATGCGTCGTTATTTGACCAAGGGTACGATATTTAAAGATTTTTTAGTAAAAATACATGTGCCTAGCCACACCTATGCGAGTAGTTATTATGACGAATGTGACATAAAGTAAGACACTGGATTGTGCTCGCGATAAACTTGAAATTTGACCATTATGGTGGCTATCCAGATTAATTCCATACATTTATTTGCTTCATAAAAAGAACCTGATTTGATCTGTTGGAAACTAGCGTGTTCGAATATCTGTAATTAATTTATTTTTACCCCGCACTATCACAAGCCCTGCGGCGCCAACGGATGTAAACAGCGCGATTTATTGCGTTTGATTAATAAAACCGGCAAATTTGCTTTCATACCGGCTACAAAATTTATTTTATAAAATTAACAGCCGGTATTGGCTTTGATAAACAACTACGAAAATCCTCTTTACTTCGCGGCAAACACTAATAGTCTAAAATACAGCCTAACATCGACTTTCTCTCATTAATTTTTTCTACTTACTTATTTGGTTATTTAGTTTATAGTCTTCGTTTATAGTTATATTTTCCGGCTATTATTCGAAGATAGTTGGACCGATTTGGGAAAACCTTTGTTTGTCTGAAAGGCTATGCCTCCCAGATAGTCCCATTGACACCAAATCAAGATGTAATGATGGATCTTGGAAATTGAGGGAACTCTTTAAATATTATAGGCACACCATAGCGATTTGGGTATTTTTTATAGTAATTTGTGCGGTTTCACACGACTGCTCAAAGAAAGCAGTGTTATGTTTTCAGGGTCTTTGTATGTATATAAGTTTCTTTATTCCACAATAACTTCAGAACTCCTTCTGATTCAGGCAAGTTGTTTATTGAATCGGTTTATTTGAAGTCGGATATTTTAAAATTTGTATTGGTTTGTAGGAAACAATAATGCCAGTTGGTAGTAAAACATATGAATAAAAAGAAAGACAAGATATAGTTACTTACTTTTTTATCAGAATATTGTAAATCAGGTTAGAAAATTTAACTAACTTTGGTAAAGGTAACCCTATGCCATCATGTGTGATTTCAAATTACCTATACATATATCGAAATCAAAAAGTCTAGAAAAAAAAATATGTTTCTGGGGAAGTGCCAGTTCAGCCACCCTTGTCAGGATAAGGAGAGACAACTTTGCGTATTGTGTCTGTTTTTTACAACATATTGCATACAATTGTGTTTCATTAAAAAATAGTATAAGGGAAGGTCTATTGTTAGGCGACTATAAGTAATCAACCGATCATGTTTCAACAGGTACTGCTAATCCGATATTGAGATTTACGAGTTATGACTTTTCAGGTCACTTCTTTCACCGAAAAGTTTGATTGTCTGTGACAAATCTCGTTTAAATTGCTTTCGGGTCGGTTTTTAAACGGAACGGGGAAACCCGACAAAGTTGGTTTTGAGTCGTTATCGTAATTAAAAGTTTCCCTTGGTAGGATTTCCTGTCTATCTTGCGGATTGTTTGGATTTCAACTCGGTGAAATATTTGATACGTCCTTATTGTTATAGGGAACATGCACAAAGAAGGTGCTAGCAACAGGTGCCGCCAATAGGGAATATGCATGAATTTTTTTAACAGATTTCTTAACAAAATAGGCTACTTGATGACAGCTCAAATCAGCTTCTTTTTATGAAGTGTCAAAACGCTCCGAAAGTATTCAGTTTAGTATGAAATACTATCTTGTGACGTGCTTGTGACGTCATGCTCAACATGGTGCCTTATTTTTAGTTTTCGTCATTGTAAAATCGTTGATGGCACGAAAATAAGTTTGAATGATTTTATCCGGGCTGTTTTGGAAGCGTAATTTGCTGGTTACAGTTAATGAATTTATTTTGATTGTTGTCAAATACCCTATTTGTAAATACCGTAAAAAAATGACATACAGTCAAAATAAAATTGAAATCGACCGAGAAATACGGAAGATATAAACATTTTAAAACACTAATCAGACAGCGATTAGAGAGAGAGATCCGATATGGACTATGACGTCATAGTACACGGCGGCGGTACAATCTCCATACTATATTCTGTTTTGCGAGAAAGAGATAGAGATAAATCTTTGTCTAGGTTATTTTTATAGTTATTCGAAAAATATTTTTTCCTACTGTTTTTTATATGAATTCAAATAGTTGTACCTACTCTATCATGATTGGGCCACATTAACGCGAAACGCCGTTAATATCGCGATGATGGACGATTAACGTTAGTGTCGCCACGGCTTACTATACTTGACATTGACAGCGCCAAAAGAAAGAATCAGACATGTGAAAGAGCCCTTGAGGCCTACTTACAGAAATAAATTATTTCATTTCATTTCATTTCATTTATAACCAGGATGAAATTGTGGCTCACCCCGCGATTTCGCCGCGCGGCGACTAGTACCAAATTTTGCCCCCGTAGAGGGGCTTAGCCAGCGACCAGAAAGAGCACGCGTTATGTGATAGAAAAAGACAGTCGGATCCGGTGCGTTACGGCCGGTGGTCAGACCCGAATGTCAGTTTTATTAGAGAGAGAGACTTCTGTACTTAGTATTATTACTTATTCTGTGCCTACGTACGAATATGATAGTCCAAAAGTTAGATATCTGAAATTAAACCATTCTTTGACTGTAAGTGTGTAAGATAACCTATTATCTCACTCCATTATGAAGATTATTCCATTACGCGAGCGTGTAAAAGGCTAAAACATATTTTTGTACACTCGTAAGAGGAGAAAAAAAGATTAAGTGGCTTTGAATGAAATTATTCAAATTGATGCCACTCGGGTCTGAATTACGACTTGCTTAGCAATTTTCTTGTACATTTTCAGGCGTATTTCACTTTAAAATTAAACTACAGCTTTTATGGTCGATGTTAACGTCATAAAGACTCATATGAGACAGATTGCATAAGCGACCGGGGTAAAGTACAGTTTTGTAGTATACGCTGTTATTTACAGGCAGGTAGGATAGGGGGAGTTTTAAAGAGTATGGATTTAATTAGACATGCGCAAAATGTGTCACTAAGTGAAAAGAGTGATATGAATCTTTAGCTCTCAAAGATATGCATTCTCTTTTAGCTCAGTAACTCCGCGGTGTGTCAACCAACGGCTCGCTGGCTCTTATAAGCTCAGTAACTCCGTGATGTGTCAACCAGCTCACTAGCTCAGAAGCTCCAAATCCCAATATTTCCGAAAGAAAGAGAGAGCAGTAATAGGTATACGGTGACAAGACAGAGACGAAAAATTCATGTTGATCGTGTCTTTTCTCGCAGCTCACGCTCAATGAGCTACTTTAGAGCGAGTGAACGAGTGAGTTGAAAGATATACTGGTAAAGGAGCACTGCTTATCCTATAGCACAGGCTTTAGCCTATTTAGGGAGTAGAGTTCTAGAATTAAGAAAATTTGGAAAAGATGTTTTTGGAATAAATATATTATTATTATTATATTATACTGAGTTGATTGAATCGGAACTGAGCTAGTGAGCCGGTAAGCTAGACCAATTGATATAAGTAGCTCTTTTGAATCACTCACTCGCGGGCTACACATGTCTAGATTTAGTGGAATCTTTAAAAGAAGCATTTGGGTGAATCAACTTTTCTTTGTCAACAAAATTTCACCTTCTCCGACTAAATTTGAAAAGAAATCTTTATTCTAAAGAAAGAAAGAAATCTTTCTAATATCTGTAAAGTTATTTTCCCAATAAATATGAATATGAATATGAATATTCGGATATTTATGGAATAAAGTGTATTCTCATTTAAAAGACAGATAATAAAGGTACGTAATTCATATATTTTTTGTTATAACTTGTTTATAAGCAGTGACCCAGCGGACATAGCTGTCCCCCACCATGAAAATAAGGGTTCGTCCGCTGGATCATCTTATTTATTTGTTAAAAACGAGTTTTATTTTTATTTTTACCTAATCTATCTCTAGATGTAAGATCTTGTTCCATTTAAATCATGTTACTCGTATACAACATGCAAAAAGTAAACAAATAAGGAGAAAGGGCAATCTTTGCATAAAGCAAAAAAAAGTTGATTCGTAGCGGGGCTTAGTCGACCTACTGGCGGGTCATAACTTAGTGAAAATGCTAGGCATTTAGCCAAATGGCTGATTAAACCAGTTGGCTGCGACATAGTAACAATTAGTTCGTAAACAGCTAATAATAAATAAATTCTAAAATTGAAATCCTATGTCACGTTTGCAAAGTTGAATAATTGTAAATAATATAATTCTTTTACCAAGCTTATACATAGATGGCGTTGTAAATTCGGGGAACAGCGTTTTGTACGGAGAATGACAGTCCTCTTGTTTTAATGGTCCTTGCTTATACTAAGTGAAATTAAAAGTGTCAAATTATGATCTTTGACTCATGATACATTTTGGCGTGTTTCGTGTGTAGACTTTGGTACAAAAGGTACATCGCGCGCTTGAATGTGTACGCGCCGCGTACGAACGCACTACAAGCAAAGAAATAAGAATGCGTAAGAATGCTCCAGTATGGATCGCACTCACACAGACGTGCTACCACGCGTATGTGTGATCACGTATCGCGCGCTCCTAAACGGCTGAAGTTGGACTACTTTCTTTATACTTTTACGTCGTCGCCTCGAGTTGGGTGAAAAAATTAAATCATTAAGAAATTACGTAGGTACACTGATGTGATCATTGAATCTGTACGTTTAATTAAATAATCCTTTGTGCCTACTCTAAGCCTACACCTACACGTGGAGGATGTTTACTTGTGAAAACCCTTACCTTTATTTACACCTGGATTTTGATCAAAGGGACGCAAGAAAACACTCGTGTTCGAGATAAATCTCAAATTATCGTTGGATTTATTGTTTTGCAAACAAAATAATATAATACACACGATTTGGCAGAACAGAAATTAAATAAAAGTTTGCATACCAAAATAATGCGATACAATACAACTAAACCTTATCAATAGGGAACGTGCACGAACTATAGGTGGCAGCACTAAACGACAAAAGAGACACGCGCGGACAATAAGGGAAACTATCACCTCTGTCAAATCAAGCTGTCAATGTCAATTATAATATGTAAGTGTCAATGTCAAATATAGTAAGTCGTAGCTACACTGACGTTAATCGTCCTTCAACGCGATAAATTAACGTTATTAACGGCGTTTTCGTCAATGTGGCCCCAGCACGAGAGGGTATATGATTTATATTGGCGGCACCAGTTGGCAGCACCTTCGTCGTGCACGTTCCCTATGGCATTGACCCGCGGTTTCGCCTGAGTTAAACCCGTTATTATCTGAGAACTCCCCTACCGGGACGACAGAAATAAAAAGGATCCTAGGTATATTTCAGTTCTTGTCTTGTTCTAATTATGTGGCAAATTTCATCTTAACGTAAATATAACACCCATATACCAAAACAACCTTCTGAAATGGGGCATCATGCCACAACAAACCGAAACATCCCGCGAATGTGGCACACTTCAAGCCACGCAACATATGATGCAGTGCTCACTAGTCCGCTCGGCACCCACCCAGTCCGATTCACTCGGGGTGGTCCGGCTAGCGACCTGGTTCGACCCCGGGGAACGCCACGGCGGACCATCCGGTCATATTATTGCTGCGCCCACTAGGGTTGCAAGTTAGTCAGGCTTTAAAAAAAAAAGAAAAAGATGCAGTGCTCGAGATCACGTGTACAGCGGAAGATTTTCAAAAGCTACACCCCGAGGGATGGACGGGAGTCGGATACCGATATTTTCTCCATACAAAATTACCGGTATTTTTTCCGTTCTTTTCGTTCTTTGGTTTATAATTTAATTTTTTAATCGGACAATCTAATAACACGAAGTAATTACTTAAATACATTATTGAGCCCTACATAAAAAGCATAATATAATTTAAAATATTGGGCTATTTCGGGGTTTTTGCAAAATACCGGTTCCGAGCCCTGGGTATAGAAACGGGGCAAAGAAAAATTTAGGTTAATATTTTTGATCCCTTCACAAGAAGAAGATCTCAAAACAACCAAATATCTTCACAAACTTTTTAATATTAGGATGAGATAGGATTTTATTCGTTATCTAAAATGATCACTCATTTGTTTTTTTTTTGTTTCAGTGTAGTGCAACAATCAGTACGACAGTGGATCGGGAGTTTACAACGGTCATAGCCGTTGAAGTTAGGACGCGGTATCTGGCGCCTTAAATATCAGGTATGTATTCATAGTAGTTCCTACTATATACCAAGTCATTATGCGGCCGACTGGTACTTAGGATGCCAGAGTTACAGTAAGGTGTTGTGGTTATGCCATTACGCACTTTTATCCACAGATTACATTACACGTTACAATGCAGTACCTTACCTACAACGAGTAACCAACAACCAATTTTGCACCGTTCGCAAATAAGTATATCAGACCAAGTCATTATGGGGTCGACTGGTACTTAGGATGCCAGAGTTACAGTAAGGTGTTGTGGTTATGCCTTTACGCACTTTATCCACACATAACATTACACGTTACACTCGTCGAGACCCGGCTTAAGGTAATGTATATTTGTATTTCGGAATCGGATAGAATTGGTAAATGTCGCAAAATCAGCGGAAAGTGCTCGCCCTCTATCAAAGCGCACCTTTTAAACGAAATAAAATTACTTACGGGTTTCCTGTTCGGCGAATGGTCCAAAATTCTCGTCAACGTTGTTTGGATCCTGAGATAATGTCAGTACAAAAAAGCATATCTATGTATTTACACGTTTTTTTTATTCATTAGATTTCGATTTAGTTTTTGTTTTTTGATCATAATGAGAGTTACTAGAATGTTGTCACCAGGGAAGCTAAAGATACTTTTTTAGCGGGATGAAATTCGAAACACATGTCTTTTAGGGGACGTATCGGCACTAAGATTTCTTGAAATTCAATACCAAGCATTGAAACGTGGGAAGAGGTTTGTGTCAAAACCTCGGATTCATGCAGACGAAGTCGTGAGGATCTAGTAATTATATTTAAACAAATAGTACCTAATAAACAGTGTGACTGGATTGCGAGATAAGAGCTAAACTGTGTTTGGAACTTCTCTGCTATGAATATTAATATTATACATCTTAATGTTAGGGTCTCGTCATAGTAAAAATATCAGGTAGATAAAGCAGTACCTCATCTAAGCTTTATAAGGCAATTTCATGTCCAACTTCATGTCTCTTAACGCGAGCAATGAGGGAGACTGTTGCGACTGACTGCCCTCGATACCTCAATTACCTCACGAGATTCTTGGTGTGACGGACGGGCGCCTCTGTGAGCAAAGCGCGCAGTTTTCGGGCGTTTATATGGATTTGATTTACTGATCTTATATATACTGTGCTACTAGTATCCAAATAGACGCAATATCTACCTTATATTATGATTATTATGAACTACCTTTCGGTGCCCTCTGCTGCCAAATGAGATTGGGATCTGGCTTAATAGCTTACTTGTGGAGAGGCCTGTGTTCAGCAGTGGACTAAGATGATGATAAACTGATATTATTATTGATATTGTTGACGACCGCTTTAGCTTAGTTGGTAGTGACCCTACCTACGAAGCAGGAGGTCCTGGGTTCAGATCCCGGTAAGGGCATATATTTGTGTGATGAGCACGAATATTTGTTCCTGAGTCATGGAAGTTTTCTATGTATTTAAGTATTTGTATCTATTAAATATATCGTCATCTATTATCCATAACACAAGCCTTATTGAGCTTACTATGCCTAGTTCGATTTGTGTAAGATTTTCTCCTAATATTTATTTATTTATTTTATCTATTTATTATGAATCTTCTCGTTTAATTGTTACTGTAAATATACACATCACCAGGTTTTGTGTACCTAAATTACAAAGTTTACAGTGTGTAAATGGAATGTGGGCAAATAAATAAAACAGTTGTTAGTAAAGGACCTAATGAGTATATTTATGTAACATTTGTTAAAAAATACTGCTAGCAGGTATGCAAATAATACTAAGTGATTTAGTTTGTAATTTATACTATAATAATAAATAATCCAGTGATATAAAACGCAGTCTCTTAATGCCAGTTTGTTGTCAATAATAGGTATAACATTGGCACGGTCCGCTAAGTGTTATAGATTAAACATTGAGAGGTCATTTATGGGTCAATTGCAGAAAAAATGTACCTTTTACTCTTTTTGTTTGTCTGATCATGGTGTGTCCTATACCATTTTACTCAGAATCACGAGCACTTTTCATTTATGAAATAAAAAAAATAGTGCAAAATGTCCCAACTTTTCCGTAAAAATTTTGAATTTCTCAGTTTCGTTACACCCAAACTAAATAAAGGGGAAAATCGTAACGAAACTGTAAAAAAATAAAATCTCAGTTACTAACTAAAAAAAAAAAGGAAAAGGTACATTTTTCTGCAATTGACCCTTATATAAAAATAAACCAAATTTTACACAAGACAAGAGTTGATTTGAACCATTTGCCTGGAAATAACACATTTACTATTCGTTTCAGGCATTGCAGAGGTTACTGCAATATCTGTAGATATTTATTGATAACGTCGACCCGGCGAGAAATGATGACGCACTCTTATTAAGTAATGACGCTTACTGCAACCGTCACATTGACGCATAGGTACACTGAAGGAGTTGACCCCAAAACCAAACCACCTACGAAATATTATGCGATAAATTCTTCATGCGTATAAATCGGAAAGATAAATTATTCTAAAGTTTATTTAACATTTGTTATTAGTATGAGGGTAACCCTTTCGTTAAAATCACGCATTAACAACTTATACTTCAGTTTCATTAGATTAAAACCAAGGACCTTCAAATAAATAGCCGGACCGAGCATTACTAACAAAGAACTGAAGCACGTCTAATCGGCCGGCTACCTATCTGTGTGTGCTGCTCGCAATAGGAAAAAACTAGTTGATGTGTGCGTGCGGCTCGTATGTACAAGCAGCCGGCGCATTAGAAATGGCTTCAGTTCTCTGTTGGCGAGCCTCCGTCCGGCTATTTATTTTAAGGTCCTTGATTAAAACGGTCATTTTCAAGTCCGTTTCTTTCTCTGGGATACTAGAGGATAATATTGTATTACTAATGTCACTTATTATGTTTCAAAAAAAGGCGACGCATATTTTCTCGTATTAAGATTGTTTTCCTTGAAACCGCATAATGGATAACGCACAATTTTTCTTATCTGAAAAAACGGAGCGTGCTTATATTTTTTGTAATCGGAAGAACCTTCTATCTTACATATTTAAAGTAGATACTGTCCCTCTGTGTATTACAACCGTAAGACACTCTGTATATCTATAATACAGATTACACATCATCTCAATTTAAGCTGTATCGTGTACCTTGTCACTATCAGCGCACATGTTACTGACTCGCTTCTCGTGATGCAAGCGAGTTCGTAAGTAGGGGGTGGGTGAGAGGGTGAAGAGGAGGCCCTTTAAATCCAGTAACTGACATATTCCGGACTAAAAAAACACGGCTTTGAAAACGATAATATTGTCATAGGTTCATTTTTCCGTACCGTCAAATGGAGGAATTGGGGACACGCGGAGTAACTATACGACGCACGAGACTATTAGAAATACCCCCAATCGCCCTACGTGTACCGATAATATTTGAAGAGTTTCTCCAAAATTTCTCCAAAATCCTTTCATCAGATCCTGATTTAATTGCAATGGGACTACGTCGGAGGTTCCTTTCAAACAAAAACAGTATATTGTGTATAAAGGGAAGTAATAAGGGGATTACTAACGAGAGTCTATTAGGTTTTTAATGACTCGAGTTAGTAACCCGCTTACTGCCCGTGATGCACACAAAAAATAATTTTCAAATCGATTCAGCCGTCTTCGACTAATCGCGTAACAAACACACAAAAAACATACAGAAGAATTGAGACCTTCCTTCTTTTGAAAGTTGGCTAAAAAATAAATAAAATAGAAGTCAACTACGTGCTATTAAACCACAATACGCCTTAACTCACCGGTGACGTCGAAAAAGCACCAACACTCATCTTGAATAATAGACATAATGCCGAAATCAATGAAAATTTCAAACGCCTGAGACCTCTAACTTAAATTGTTATCGACCGCAAGAACATCAGACTAAATTTGCGGCTTGTGTGATCTGTTTCTGATTTAGATATGACGACACGCTTAGCTTAGTGGGGAGTGATACCGCCTTCGAAGCTAGAGATCATTCAAATCCTGGTAAGGGCAAATATTTGTGTGATGAGCACGAGTATTTGTCCCTGAGTCTTGTATGGTTTCTATATATTATTATAAGTATGTCTGCGTCAGGGAGTAAGAGTCGTCAGGATGTCCATCTAATTGCCAATAATCCGCAGTCGAGTGTCGGTTTCCATCGGTTGGAGCTCGATAGTAACACTAACTAATCATAATAAACGAAGAAATGCAGTGAGGTTGGTTGCGGGACGTGTTCCTTCGCCCATAATGCTCAGATCAACCATCACTGACTCCAATTCCTTGTTCAGCACAATTCACCAATTTTCTGACATGTCGAAGATTGACAACCTATTGGTTGGTGGTTTGTTGGTTGGTCTGTTATTACAGAACTCCGTCAATTTTGAATAAACGTCATTGTATCGCAACCAAAGACACTCAAGCATAAACAAACTTGACATTCCTTCATGGGGAGAACTCCAACACTGCGACAAGTATATATTTATCTTTTCATCACACTTGCTCGAAAATGGTGTCATTACACGTAGGTTTTGCGGGCCGTAAATGACCTATTACGCCCTAGGGCGTAATGGTTTTCTTTTTAAATTTGAAACGCTGGTTCTGTTTTACTCTTATTTGTCATTTTCAAAGGAAACGCCAACTTACTTTTTTAACTTTTATTACTGAAATATTTATTTAAAGAGAACTGTTATTGCAAATACATGTAAACACATATTTCTGTAACATTAATTAAATGTTTAAATATAGTATTTCAGTATTTTGCAAATATAAAATAAACCATTTTTAGTCTTTACCGCTACGGTTTCCGAACATAACTTGACGTTCGCATTGTCTATGGAATACCTATGTCACTAATGTCACTGTCAGTTTTACAATTTTATTTAGGTTAAGTAAGGTTATTTTAATCAGATTTCCTCACAAGTGTGATGAAAAACATTGTGTGTGCCACGGGCGGTAAAGGAATTACAAACTCGTGTTATTAAAGCCCTCGGCTTCGCCTCCGCCTTGTAACAAACACTCGTTTGTAATTCTTTACTTACCGCCCTTGATACACAATGTACTATTATGTATGTATAGCGTCGTCTAGTACCCATAATACAAGCATTGATTAGTTTGGGACTAGGTCGATTTGTGTAAGATTGTCCCCACAATATTTATTAGTGTTGGGTGGGGTAGGGTACATTGGAGGGCTGGCGAGGCTATGGTGGAGTGGTTAACACCGTTCCCATGGTCTCGCCCTATAGCACGAAGGCGGCATATAGAGGGGTTTTTAGTGGGTAAACCTGGGCCTCATCAGCCAACAAGGGAGTCCCACGTCCCCGCACCCTGGTGGTATGCGTAACGCATTTCCCCCTCTTAAAAAAATCGGTTGTTTACAGACAACCGATTTCCGAGTCGGTTTACTGACGATAGTCGAACGTGATAACGTTGACCCTGACTTTGACTTTGACTGAAATTGACATTGACTTTGACTTTGACTGACTTTGACTGACTTTGACTTTGACTTTGACTTTGACTTAGACTTAGACTTAGACTTAGACTTAGACTTAGACTTAGACTTTGACTTTGACTTTGACTGTGACTTTGACTTTGACTTTGACTTTGACTTGGACTTGGACTTGGACTTCGACTTTTTTCCCAATAAGCTGCTACAATGACATTGACACGCTAAAATGATGGCTAAGTGGCCAGTGTAAATATCTGCCGTTCCACGAATATAATGTCAAAGATTTGTTTTAATAATTTTTAAACTACGATTAAAGCAGGCGTAAAACGGAACTGCCAAAGCAGCATCCACAATTTAAATTTAAAGATTTTTGCCAAACTCAGCAGTGTCTCTTGTCATTCAATAGAGATTTTGACAGCCGTATCTTAGGGAATAAGGGCTAATTTATTAACAATTTGTAAGAAACTATCGTCTTAACGACTTTAGTGCTGGAATAATATAAAGTACCTATTTGACAGGTAACGGCCCCGCAAGGTAACGGCAAATGACGTCACACTTTTTCGTGCGTGCAGCCGGCTTCATGGAATTATAAGACGTTATCACGTCAAAAAAAAAAAAAAGGGTACATTGGAGGGAGTGGACTACTGGAGGCAACTGGAAGTGACACAGGCAAAACGGTTTGCAAACACATAGGTACACATACTAATATTATAAATGTGAAAATTTATGAAGATGTTAGGACAATATGTTTGGAGGTTTGGATGTTTCTTACTAAATAACCAGATAACAACTAGATGGATTGAGATGAAATTTGGCATGCAAGTCGCCTATTCCTGGATTGAAACATATACTTTATATCCCGGTAAAGAATTCTCTTGGGATGATAACGGGAATAACGCAGGCGAAGCCCCGGTTAAATGCATGTTTCTTCAAAGGAAATGCACAATATTTACTCTAATTTCACCTCAAAAGTTTGATACCGCGTCGCTAGTAGCTATCTAACAACTTATTTCATTAGGTACATTTACTCTACAAACTTACACCTCTGACACCGCTCCTAACCGCTATTCTCTCCCCTGAATCCAAAAACTAACATGAATCTACTAAGGTATTTGGTACATATCACATTTCCGAATTGAAAGGCAGTAGGTATCCGGGTAAATATGTTTAGGAAACACGGAATTTTCGACCTTCCATGGCCGCGGCCGTTCAAATATTTGCGACATTGAAAGGGTCAAATATCTTCTGTCAAATGATTGATTACGTTATTATAGTTCTTATGAACAGATAGAACAAAGTATACTCGTACCTCGTGTACGATACAATAGAAATGTAAAAACCAAATTTTAAATTATGCAATAAATATCATTAGTCAAAAACATGAAAGATATAAGCAAGAGTGTGGTGGCCCATTCAGTACCTCTAGCCACAAACCTACTGCGACAAATACGAGTCTGTTGCGCGATAAATAAAGTCGTGACTAGTTGTGCTAACCCGGCAATAGTAAATTATGATACGAGTGGGCTACGTCGGTCATTACAGTCGAGGCTGTGTTGCTCAGCCCGAGCCGTCAGGCGAGGGCTGTAATAGCCGAGACTGATTGGTAATTTGCTAATGTAAACCCTACAACAATGTTATTTCTGTCGTGTCTGATTAATTACATTTTGACTCGCTGGTGCGCTGTCCAACAACGTGCCGTTTTGCGGCCCCGATACCGTCCATCTATTGCCATCTTTCCGAGTAGTGTCGTGAAAAAATTTTTTTTTTCTAAATTGCGTCGCATATATAAGAGTCGCAACCGTTATAGAGACGGTTTCTTTGAGGCTACCCAACAAAATTGAGAAAGATATATTAAAGTAACATTTTTTATTTTAAGTTTTATTAATTTTCGTTACGGTTATGGAGCGAAAACGCTTTCTTAAATATTAATTTTCTGAAAACTTTACACTCTTAGTACTTTGTTTCGCATAAACTTAAAATATAAAAGCGAGATAGATTGTTTAAGTACATTACACAACTAGGGTGGAAAAACAAAGAAAGGCCAAGATCGCAGATGTGTGCGGCCCGAGCTGTACGTAAATATATGCGATCGAGGGCTTTCTTTATTACTTTCCGTGTTGTGTTCATCATTTTATGTCTACTCTTGGCCAGAAAACGGCTTTTTCCGTACGCGTGGCGTGCGGTAAAAGCCACTTTATGGCCAGGTGTGGCATAAAATATGTTCTTATATTTCACAGATGATTTATTATGGCTGTAAGTATTATATTTACACATTCCATTAAATAAGTTTGGTTTTATGATGTTTAAAGCAACTGAGGATTTCTAACAATATGTTTTTAGAGGTAGGCGGGTGCAACAGTGCTCTGGCATTTCCTTTGTCGGAAGATGCCAGAGCACTGTTTAAATTAGTGAGACTGGGTCTCGCTAATCGAGGAAGGTGATACTGTTTGTGATGGCTCAACGGAGCGACATAATCGCTAAGCGATAAAGCTCTTCTCAATAAAGATTAAAAAAAAAAAAAGTATTATATTTACTTTTTACGACTTAGCAAAAAAGATGCAGTCAACGATAAAAAATTTGTCCCAAAAATATTTTTTATCAGAAACTTGTTTTGTAGTATTTGTTGATATCAGGATAAAGATTGTACATATAAAAAGATTTTCTTAAGAAAACATGAAAGAATCACCCGTGACACCCGTGCAAAGCCAGGGCGGGCCATTAATAATATAAATATTGAATCACTAAGCTTTTGTAATCTGTTAGACACAACAAATAATTTATAGTAATAAAACAACTTAAACGGATTAAATCGCGTATATTACTACATTTTTAAGTCCCGACGTTTCGTAACCCTTTTCAGCGTTCGTGGGTGCGGGGGCGGGGTGATAATCGCGGAAACCGAAAACAAATAATTTGATGATGGCGGAGGGGTGACATCTGAAAGTCCTTCAGGGAACTAAAGCTGTCTCCGATTACAAAGTCAATTAACTGGGTAAATTATAAACTAGTTTAGCAAAGTCTGATATATCCAAGTGTAAACAGTTTAGTGGGATAGGTAACCCTAGCAAGCGCGTGGTCTTACGTAAAAAAAATTACTTTTACGTTTTTATAATTTTTACTTGTATTTTTCTTTAATACAATAACTATTGAAATATAAAAGTCATATATCATAATTAGACTAGAATTTTACAATAGTCTTTGTATATTATGTTTGTATATGTCTGCTTCCCAATATCGAAACAAGATTTACTTTTATTACAAGTTGGTAGACAAAATTTGAGTTTACGCAAGAATAAAATTAAACACTACAAGAATCTTAATTAGTGTTGTATACTTGTATAAGATAGGGAATCTCACAAGAAAATCAAGACTGTGTCTAAACTCAATTAACTATTGAACAATTTTAAATTAAAAGTGCGTAATGGCCTAAAAAGCCTGAGCACTTTGCTCATTAGATTACTATAACTCTTGATTATCCAAAAGTTCTGGAATTTGGAGAAAGAGATGGATTAGTTTTGTCCGATATTTCAATGGAGGTAATTAGTTTCTAATCTCAAAATTGAGCTATTAAGTTAAAAGTAACGTAAACTGTTAATCGAGTTAATGAAAGCGAAAATTCGATGAATATAAGTGTTTTACTTAGAAACCAACGTGGGACTCAAACATTGAAATAAAAACGGATCACTCACGTTATGCAAAACACGAGACATCCACTTTTCGGGAGCATTCGGCATTCCCTTAACTGAGTACCTAGTATTCACGAACGCTGCCCGGTGGTTACTGCGCCTTGCAGCTCTGTCATTTCTTTCTCCCGCTTTAGCTTAGTTGGTAGTGTCCCTGCCTACGAAGCAGGAGGTCCTGGGTTCAAATCCCAGTAAGGGCATTTATTTGTGTGATGAGCACGAATATTTGTTCCTGAGTCATGGATGTTTTCTATGTATTAAGTATTTGTATCTATTAAATATATCGTCGTCTAGTATCCATAACACAATTGAGCTTATTTTTATTGAGCTTACTATGGGGCTAGTTCGATTTGTGTAAGATTGTCCCCTAATATTTATTTATTTATTTCAATTGTTGTTATTTTCTATTATGGTTATGTTATGTGTATATGTCTTGGTGTCTTAATTAATAAAAATAAAGTAGCCTAAAGTGTCATCAGGTTATGACTATATCTTAAATGGATTTTTCCTCGAAAACATAATTCCTGTATCTACACGCATATTCGCGAATACTCGGATTATTCGGCCTCACTAGAATGACAGTTTTAGGCACTGTATAGAACCTGTCAAGTTCTACAAAACAAAAAAGTGGGTTCCCTTTATTTTGCATACGTTTTATTTGTCCGAATCTATTGTTAGCCCGAATTTTATTTCGCATAATTTTTCTCTAGCTTTAACGGAAAATATTATGCAAAATCTTTAACATCAGCCACTTAGAACATATTAGGTTAGGTTAGGTTTCTTTTATAATTATTCTGTAAAGTCAATATTATCTGTAAAATAACTATTATGCGTAAATAGTACCGTAGTGACCCCTAAGTTCGCCTAGGGTGCCTATCTTTGCCTAGTTGATTTTCCTAAAAATCTTGTAAGAAAACCTGCACATAAAACTATTCAGTATTCAGTACTTATACATTTACTTGATATAGTTTTAGGTAATTGTAGCTTGTCGTAAAGCAAGTTTAGGAAAATCAACTAGGCAAAGATAGGCACCCTAGGCGAAGTTAGGGGTCACTACGGTATTCGGGCAAATAGAACATTCGGACAAATAAAATTATGCCAAAACAAGGTGAACCCAAAAAAGTTGTACCTACAAAAAAACACGTAAACATAGAAAGTTGTTATTATGGGTTAGTATCTCAGATATTTCCATTTCACAGAATATACACATGCAGGAGTTTTGTAAGTGTATTTTATTCCATTGTATATTTTTTTGCAAGTTTGTTTACTTTACAACTATTTTGTAAACTCGAAAATTGTTAAGTTAAGGAGCCCAGAATGTAACATTTGTTTTTTGACATTTCGATAAATGCGGCATCATTATGGCAATAACCAATGAACTGGACGAAACCCTCCTTTTAAGCAAGTGTATTAGTGTGTGTGTAAAAGTATATTTTTTATTGGATTGTATTCATGTGAGCGACGTCGCGGGGCATCATATAGTGGGTAAACGAAATAACAAAAGAACCGGTGCAGGATGTGGATTACCACAACAGTTAGGGCGGTCACTGTCCCAAATACGGCTGCTTGAGATAGTGTTATCACAGTTATCTACGTCGCAGAGCCGACGAGAACAATAAGCAGCTTCTGGGTTAAGCTTCAAAAATATCATTCCCCTGTCCTGACATGTCGGCGAATACTCAGAACATTCCGCCTCATTAAAATGGCATTTTTAATTAATCAAAAATATTGCTTTGCTAATCCGCGATATGATAACGTGTTCGTCAATCAGTGCTAGCCCGTTTTACTGACTTGCGTATTTTATCATGCATTCACATGCAAAATAAATAAACATACAAACACCAAAAATACAAAACACGGCACGTGTTTCGCCTCCCTACGAGGCATGCTCAGGAGATACTGGAGATTTTGACAGTCCGCTGTCCGTTGATGGAATGAGGTGTCCACTGTTGTATTAAAACGACATTATTTTATATACGTAAATATATTGGCAATCATGTTAATTCGTTGCTACGACATAAGTCAAAAGCAAACTGGAAGCAATATTTTTGTTTTAATTAACTTGGACCGCAAAGTAACGTCTGATTCAATCAATTGTATTTTTAGTTTGATACTGTGCAGAAATTTAAGTTGTGATTGCTGCTGAGTATCAATTAGTTTCTAGGACAAGAATGTCTTCCAAGAATAATCTTCTGTGTTACTTACTTGACAAATACGCGGCACGTGTAATACCTACGTGTAAAACTTAATTAAGAGCCTCCGCATGAATGGCGCATGTCCGAATCAGTCTGCTACCACAGTATAATAGCAGTAATTTTTCTTCCTATAAAAGGTACATCGCGCGCTTTAATGTGTGCGCGCCGTGTACGAACGCACTACAAGCAAAGATTTAAGAACGCGCAAGAATGTTCCAGTATGGATCGCATTCACACTGACGCGCGATCGTCCGTCTGTTTGAATACGTGTCGCGCACTGCTAAACGGCCGAAGTTGGACTACTTGTTCGTCTTTCTGCTTTGCGGCTACCATAGCTGGTTCTCACAGCTATGACACTCAATTAAATTTAGTTCGATACACAAGTTCACATAAGGACAGGATGACCCGAGACAGGATCATCCTTCCCGCTGGTCCGCTGCTCACTCTGAGCAATCAGCGTAAAATCAAGGTGGTCCTGGCCAAACGACCTGGTTCGACTCCAGGCGTGAAGCCCCCACCTAGCCCGATCATATCGAGGTGGACCGGACAAAGTGACCTGGTTCGACCCCAGGCACTCCCGGCTCCCACCCAGTCCGACCAACTCAGGGCGGTCTGGCTAGCGACCTGGTTCGACCCCGGGGAACGCCACGGCCAACCACCCGGTCCGACAATCGCTACGCCCAGGAGGGGCTGCGAGTTTGTCAGTTTCTAAAAAAAAAAAAACTTAATTAAATATTAAAGCAGGTTAAAAGCTCGACACCGAAACGGCACCACCTCACCTCATCGTTTCGCCGTCAACTAGCACTTAAATGAGGTATTTAATGCTATGAGTTACGTGGCGGCATACAAACTTTTCCAACCAAAATACGATGGCAAAAACTACAACTTTAACAAGCTCCGGTTGAGATGAAAACATAGTTATCCCGCTATCGCGTATTGGTAAGGTCGGGGTCGGGGCAGATAGCGTGTAATGCTCACTTAACTTTACATTATTCGTGATTGACAATCTGCCCGTTTATTGGTAAACACTTTCGTCAAGGACAGCTGTGGGCAATATTTTACAAGGAGTTGTTCTAAAAGCGAATATACAAGACTCTCAAAGGTCAACAACGTATAGATAGCTCCTCTGGTATTGCATATGCAATACCAGAGGAGCAGAGGAGAGATATGCAACAGCAACAGCCTATGAATGAGCTAAGGGTTTCATATAAAACATTTCATTATAATGCGAAATTTACTGACTTGGTTTAACATTACATTTTAAAACTTTTGCTGTAGAATAAAACTGCGTTGCGAGACTTGCATCTTTTTATTTACATGTAATGTTTTGATGGATATTCTTGTATTCGTAACACAAAGATAACTAGGTGTAGACCATCAACATCCACCGATGACCAAGATCCTGTCATGGAGCGACCACAGAGAGAAAGATTATAATTATATCCTCGTGAAATTCGTGTCCGAAATGTCATAAACCACCGTATGTACTGTAGCGTGCAATCCCGTCCGTTTTAATTTAATTCAGCAAGGTACCTAAATGAAATTTTCTCGGAACGCTTCAAACGGCGTCAGTTCACTGGGATCGATATTATCCTGCGAGATTAGGACAGCGTTTTTAGCTTTTTTGTAGAGAATAGGCTACTTGACAGGTTTCTGAAAAGTCAATCCGATTGTTTAATGATGTCTATTGAGCACTCAGAAAGTGGTAATTTTTAATTCTTTTGTGTATTTTTTCCGAAAAAAGCAAATAAAAATGCACTTTTAAAATTAGCCGCCAAAACGGTTTCTCGGACAATATGGCGTCTATGACGACACATGATAGTAAACCGACAAATGTCAACGAGGATCGCATAACGTTCTACCTTTAATAATAGGATTGACAGATGCTGTCGATGCTGTTTACTATGGTGTGACGTCATCGGCCAATCCAAACCGTTTTCGATAAAATGGCGACAGATAAAAAATAATCAATTTTCATCAGAGTTTTATAAATAAATTATCCATTTATTTTAAGTAATATTGACGTAAATTGGTTTTAATACTTATAATTAATACATATATCCATAATTCTTCCATTATTTTTCACACTGTCAAGTAGCCTATTGTGAAGGATCACAGATCTTCTTACACTAGAGCGAGACAGATTGAATTCGAATATATTTGAAATACTAGATAGTTCCAAAAGCTGCCAGTCTGTCACGCAGACGCTGAGGTTTGTATACCAGGGTACAAACCTCACAGAATCCCGACGTTTACTTTTAATCGTATGATTGCCGTTCCAAAGTTTTGAAAATATCAATCCTACTACTAGTACCAAATGTTGCCCCACTCGAGGAGCTTAGCCGGCGACTAGAAAGAGCACGCGTTTTTAGAGAGAGGTGGTCGGATGCGGTGCGTTCCGTCCGGTGGTCCGGCGACCCGAAAGAAGTTCAGTTAGAAAGAGAAACTTCTGTACGTAGTACTATTACTTTTTCTGTGACCCCGCCGAAGTCACGGCGTTTGAAACGCTCGGAGAAATGCCCTAAGGGCCTTATCACACTTGCGACAAAGTATAAAGACAACCAAGTAGTACGACTTCGGCCGTTTAGGAGCGCGCGACACGTATTTACACAGACACACGACGCGCGTCTGTGTGAGTGAACGCCTTACTGTGACATGCTCGCGCATGCTCTAACCCTTGCCTGTGTGGCGTCCGTACACGGCGCGCACACGTGCGCGCTCCCTATGTACCTTTTGTAAAAAGAAAAACCAGGTACCGTTTACCGTGCTTGCGATTTGCGGGCGAGCTGCGGGGATATTCCTTACAAAACCAGTATAGTATATAGGTACCAGTATATAATAGCTGCGATATTTGTTGAACTTCGCTTCTAACTCGCCCGCAGCTCGCTCACAACACACACACACACACACACACTAACATCGCAAGTGTGATAGGCTCTAATATTTTATGCCTATCTACAGGTTGATAAGCGCGCCGCTTACCTCAATGGGACTGCTTAAATCCCCAAGCGAAAAGATTAATTTTAACAACGGCAAATAAAATTTATTTCTACTAACTGCTCCAAGGGAATTCAAACCCTCGTTTATGCTCCTGTCTAAATTATTGTATACCTACCCCTCGTAAACATTGGTTGAATAATTCTCGTTTTAAGTAAGTATAGCATGCTGGTGATGTTATGATATTACCGTAAAATGGGTGAGAAGGGATTGCGAGGACAGTTGGGTTACGAATGGCGAGGGATGACAGAGGGGTGAGGTGGTTTTTAAAGGCTACTGCTACCTAAATAATATATTCTTATTGCAAATGGAGCTGTAGTAATATTCGTAATCCAAAAGTGTCGATCCAACAATTTGCCCAATTCACCTTAGTATGAAATCCCTTCTCACCCTAACTACGAGGGACTATGGGGTGAGGAGGGCTTTTGTGTTTATTGTCAAAGTTATGAATTAGAACTACCTAAAATCATAAAAAAATCTAAAATACAAACGGCCGGAACATTTATTATATATACAATTAAGTTTGCATATGTAAAAATAAAATATATTTTTTTATATTATCGAGGTTTGAATGTCAGTTACTACTACTCCCCGTTCTACGGTACTGGCATAATGTATGTGATTACTTTAAACAAGTGGACCCGCTTAAGTACCTTAAGTAAAAGTTAGCACGTACAAAGATCAAAATAAGTACATAAGTTCCCTGTGTCAGATATTATCAGAACGTTTGTCATAATCGAAAGCGAAAGCGAGAGCGAAAGTTATAGATATAGTTTTGTTTTGTATTATTTAATTAACTGTACTAACACTAGATATATAAGCCATTATATTATGTACCTACTTACTAACAACCATATGGATTTGAAGTCCGAAATAAATATGTTTGAATTTGAAATTTGAATAATCTCGGTTGGAAACATTTAATATTTTCCTATTACTATATTTTTTACTATCATATTCATGTTGTTAAGTTAATCGTAATAGGTACACAATATTTAAATAACATAATAGGCTTGTGTCCTACATTTTGTTTGTGATGTAAATGGATTCTACTATTTATGAGCAACAAATAAATATATACCTGTAACTACTACACTTGGATTACTATAACAACCACAAATTGCAATCAAAAGTAGCCGACCGCACCGAGCGTTGAAAACGGCCCATACAAAACGGGCGCACCCTGTGACGTCATCTCTTGTCCTCGCTGTACTAAGTCTGTATGAAAAAAATAGCATTTTGCCATTTTGAGCACGAAAAACTGCGTTTAAGCACATAGTTGTCGTACATTTATTTTTTCCGTGTTACTTAAGCATTCCGAAATTGACTTTAATTTTTCTTTAAGGCGATAAAAAAATTACGATTTTTTTTAAAACTTTGTGGACTTATGAGTCCACTTTATATTTTTTAATATATTTTTTGTTTATTTCTTCTGTGTTATGATAATTTAGTATTTTCCAATCCAAGTGACTATATTATGTTGTAAAATTCAACATTTTATCAGCATATGAATTTTTAATTATGAAAATAATCCCAATATAACAAAAATAAGTACCTAAAGAACTTTTCCTTCGTAATCTAATCTCTGATCCTCGAGTTCTTGGAATGAATGACATGAAAAATAATGATACAAAACGATAGCCAAACCATTCTGGACCTTATATATAGCCTTTGATACCGAAGTGGCAAATCAATAGTCTCGTTTCCTACAGATTAACGGATATTCATCAACTAAAAACGGAGATCTAGAGGAAAACCCATAACACCAAATGAAGAAGATGAATTAATACGGTCATAAAAATGATCGTTGGGTATTTTCATGTTTTGAAAATAAAATGTACCTAGTTATACAAAAAAAAAGAAAAAGACGGTTTATTTTCCCGAATAACACAAACGGCGGACGCATGGGAAATGTTAATCTTAAAAAGAATTATCCTGACAGACACCATCATGTCTCGTCTCCCCTTACTCCTTACAGATAACCGTGGCTAGATAACTAGTGAACTGTGAAGATTTTTTTTCCTTGGAGATAACTAGTTATCTCCGAGGATTTTATATTCTTCGCAGATAACTTTTTTTTTAACAGTTTTCTGTGAGGAAAATCCAATCCTTGTAGATAACTGGTTACCTCCAAGGATTTTATATTCTTTGCAGATAACTATTATTTTTTTAAGTTTAGCTAGCTAGCTATCTCCGATGAATACAATTTAATCTCAGAAAACTTAAAAAAATAATATTTATCTGCGAAGAATATAAAATCCTTGGAGGTAACCAGTTATCTACAAGGATTGGATTTTCCTCACAGAAAACTGTTAAAAAAAAAAGTTATCTGCGAAGAATATAAAATCCTCGGAGATAACTAGTTATCTTCTAGGAAAAAAAATCTTCACAGTTCACTAGTTATCTAGCCACGGTTATCTGTAAGGAGTAAGGGCATGTCTCCATCAACAGCCCAGTTTTCTATCCATATTTCCACCAGAATTATTCTATCTCTATTATAGTCCAGTAGATTTAGATCTCAACAATTCACAATAGTCCTTACATCTAGCGGGGGATGTCTTTGTGTGCGTCCTATGACAGTGGTGGGTGTACACTTCGCCTGTCAATCCTGTCATTAAAGTGTCGAAAAGGCCTCTACGCGTTGGCTTCGGTGCCGCGCACGCCTCCCAAAGGTCTGGGACACCATTGTTTCGTGAACGGGTAAAACATACAAAATAATTACTTATACTATAAGGTACTCAGAAACATGCACGTTATGACGTAAACGCTTAAAGCGCGAAATGAAAAAAACACAGCAAAGAAAAATATGTATATGGAAAAAAAAGGTTTTAATTCTAAATCTCGAGAAATTGGTACTATCATATCATTTTTACTTTTAAGACTTACCCGTTAAGACTTAGTGAATTTTTGTTAATACCAGGGGCATAGGAAAAAAATCAAACATTTTAGGTAAAACTTTTGAACTGATCCTTCCAATCATCTTCCAATTATGAATCTAATCAACTGAAGTGCCCGGTCAAAGTTCGTAATGTAAACTTCAAGGCCAAGTTGAAAATAGTTTATTTACGAGTAGGTTGAACGGCTTACGTTTATAAAAGCGTTCGCTCGCAAAGGCGTGGGCGCAGCGTATTACAATACGCCGCTGCCGTAGGCGATGCCCTATTTTAAATCACTCGTAGTTTATATAGGCCAAATGCGTGGGCAGATTATGAAGCTATTGCACTCGGTTACTTTTCAGCTGATGTAACTTCGTAGGTCAAGAATTTATTACTACTTTGAACATACGAATCTATGGTAGCCGAGTGGTTAGCACGGTGGATTCGAATCCACGAAATGACTTGTTCGAAAGTTATGTACGAAATATGATTTGATATTTTACTATTAGTTTTTTGGTGAAGGAAGACATCGTGAGGAAACCCACAAAAAAATTCAAAGATGCAAGCACACTGGGCCAGCGTGGGGACTACATCCCATTCTCTGTCGCTATGAGAGTAGCCTGTGCCCAGGAGTAGGACGTAATATAGCCTGGTGATGACGAATTTAATGGGACCTAGATGTTGCAGTCAGAGGATGTAATGATAGTGATATCGTCCGCCAGGCCCTCGCCACCGTCAACGAGCCTGCAACCCTAGAACCTAACGGGATTTCCAAAAACGATGGCAAGAGGCCCGACGGGATGTCCCTGGTCCCGTGGACGATGCGTCAAATGTTGGTGTGGGACGCAACATCCGCCGACACACAAGCACCGTCATATCTTCCAAGTTGAAGACAGCGGCAGAGGCGGCCAACGTAAATTAAATACCAGGGTCTCGGCTCCCAATACCACCTCATGCCATTCGGCGTCGAGACCCCGGGCATTCACGGAACTTTCGAAAAGGCTCGTCGATACGTCAGGCGATCAAAAGGCTGGCAGCTCTGCTTCCTCAGCCAGCGCAGTATTGCCCTACAGCGAGGATACCCTGCCAGCATCTTTGGCGCTTTTTAGATATAAAATGGGTAGTTTGGGTTTAGTACAAGAATTTTAGTTTAGGATAATGTAATGTTTAGTTATTAAATAAAACTATTTTTGATTTTAAATAGTCAGCTGTCAGTTCACTTCATGCCATTGTTTTCATTTTTTTGAACCGTATAGAATTTCTTTGTTTGAACCGTATAGAATAAAATACTTAGTTCATTCTTGACATTCCAATATAGGGTTCCTAAGGTATAATAAAGATATGTAAAATCCTGACGAAAATAAAGCATAGCAGAAAATGTTCAGAAATAAAGAATGTTGTTTGAAGTTTTGAAAATAATGTTAGAACAATTTTAATAATGGGCATTCTTTTCCGCGAAAACCAGATGTATACGTATTAACGGACAGCGAAATTTTATAAGCTTCTGGTTCACGATTGATTGTCTTCTCTCTTTCTAGGTCCAGATAATTATCTTCAGTTTCGTCTTGAATCCAAATTGGTATTCATTATCGTTTAACTAGAAGCCGTCTGTGAGTCTGTTTAGTTTTTTATTTCTGAGCAGTCCCATATCAAAGATTACAGAATACTAGTACAGATACCCAATCTCAAACAAATACGCGTAGCGTCCTAACTCTGCTATCTGACTAGACTAAATTAGTTCCATAGTGTGATCATAGGCGGCAGTACTGAACTGACGGTATCTAGCTCAGCAATCGATCCTACTAATATAATGATGCGTCACTAGATGGCGTTCGTCAAGGTCCGATCGCAGGCATTTTAAAGTAAATGACTATATCACGATATAATATAGTTATACATATAAAGCCTAGCTTACGACTCCACATTCGACGCGCGTGTGTCCTTGAGGGGTTCTTTTGGGTTGTACGTTTGATTTTATAAAACATGCATTATGAAGTCTTTCACACTGGCACAATATAAATATCCTTGCAGTACGCAAACGCCGTTGATGCCGGCCGCCGTCGCGATCGAGAACTGTGCGAATTATCAATAATGTATTTTAAATACATATAACGTATTCGTTTTCCAACTCATTTGATTAAGAAAATCTGTGAATACTATCAACTTATATTGAATTGCAGTGATACCTACCTTAGTTTGTTTGTGCATAAACAAAGTGCTAAATTATTTGAGTTCATTATTAGACCATTTAATTATTAGACCACGGATGCTTTAACATGAAGTCTTAACATATTAATAATTATAATTTTCGGCGTCGGCCAAGATCGAATAGGGGGAAACGTACTGTACTGCGTGAAGTTTACCGTACCGTGACCATGCTGTAGTTATTGGTGGATGGTTTTAATAAGTGCTTCAGACAATTAAAAAAAAGAGCTTAACAACATTTTTATGTTTATGTGTTTACGCCCTTTTTAAAATTTACTAGACTACTTACTACGTATTGAAATGGAGGAGTCGGAAGGGTCCGAAAATTCCCACGCTCGAACAATAGGGATTGTTCGAGCGTGGGAATTTTTGCCTATGTACGTCTTGTTTTTTTGTACGTGTGAGAGTGAAATATCTGGTTATATTCCTATAATCTGTGCAGAGGCAGAGGTCTAGAACAGTTTGACACAAAGTTCCAATTTATAAAATACCACCTAATATAACATTATTATGATGTTCTTTATTCATTTTCTTCCAGTCTAGTACAGTATAAGTGCAATTATTGTAATATCCATTTAGCTACAAATTACCACAGCAAAGTTGTAAATAGTATACTTCTTGTGACCAAATGTATATTTAAATGTATATTTCGTGTGTAAATTTTATTTAGATTCCGAAGGTGGGAGAAATTTACGCTGGCTCTTTTGTACCTAAGCCGGTTACGTAGCAAAATACTTAAAAACACATGTTATACGATTACGATCATGCTATACGTTTTGCGTACGATCAAAATACATAAAGCAAAATTGCAGAACGTGCGGAATTCATAACATCTTTTATTATAGGATTTAAATATATACGGGCTAAATTCACTACGTTTATAATCTATGTTGCGGAATAGGTATCTATAAAGTTCAAAATAAATAAAGCCTAAAATAAATAAAATTTTATTTTGTATTTTGACAATCTTAATTTTTAATTTATAATTTGACTTATGATGTAATTTTGATATGCGAAATAAATAAGCTAATCTCATTTTCATTGTACAAACTTAATTAATATTATATAATTAATTAATTAATATAATCATTCGTTGGTCTAATGTTCAATCAGACAATTCAAACTCATTCGTGGACAGCAAAATAATCAACAAAGCTAACGATAGCAATAATACCTCCTCGTTTACGGTAGCTTGGGCCCCGCCCCGCTGCCGGCGGCACTCTAGGTTAGGTTTTTTATAATGTGTTTATGTTTTGTAATTTCATTTTGTATTTTACTTTTTATATATATATATATATTGTAAAAAACCTAACTTAAGAAAATAAATGTATACTGAGACAGCAATAATAAAACAAATAAAGTGTCAGGAGATTCCTCTCTGCAGCCCTAACCACCGGTAGCTTTGGCCCCGCCCCGCTGCCCCCTACCAGGTTAGGTTTTTTATGATGTGTTTATATTTTGTATATATATGAAGGGTCCACGGAAAGAATATGTCTAGTCACTTTTTTTTGAAAATGAGACTTTAATCTCAAAATGTAGAGCTCGCAATGATCTATAACTTACCACTTGATTACAGGTGGATATCTTAAAATATTATATATTTTTTTCACTTTTAAAGAAATGGTTACCATAGTAATTGTTCCCGATGACTTTCAAACTGCTATAACTCAAAAAGTTACTTAAGTGACTAGACATGTTCTTTCCATGGATATGTTGTATTTTGTTTTTTATATATGTGTTATAAAATACCCAACTTAAGAAAATAAAGATGAAACAAATAATACAAGAAAACAGACTTGATTCCGAAAAGATTTTACTGCACATGTTTTAATAAAACAATTGCCGCAGAGCACCCTAATACTACCGAACAACATTACAAAAGAAAACAAAACAACCATACGCGCGCGCCATATTACTTTGACGAAAAGGTTTACAATCTATGATGCTGCCGGTATGCCACTGTGCAAGCGGAAGAGCAATATAATTAATTACACGCGTACGATAGAGATACGAAATTTATGTTGCGACTTAGCACCGCCGCTATCTCTCACTAGATGGCGCTAAAAGCATAGCGCCATCTATTGACAGGTAGTGGCTTTACCTGCGTAAAGCCACTACCTGTCAATAGATGGCGATCAACCGAAAGGATTAATTGCACGTAATTCTTAATTTGACACCTAACATGCCATCTATCGAAATTTTTAGGTATTAATTCTAATTTGTTAGCATTGGGAGCCCATGCCCATATTAAGCGATTACAAGTAGAGTTGTGCCGGTCTCGGGAATTCTCGGAAACGTTCTCAGTTTTGTATGGGAAATGTTCTCGAGAACGTTCTCGCTCCATACAAAACAGAGAACGTTTCCGAGAATGGCACATATCTAATTACAAGCCCTCTATAAGTATTTATCATATACCTTAACTAAGCTAATTCAGAATTTCACTGCCGATCTCATCCTTAATAAAAAAGAAACCGGTGGCAAGTCCAACTCGGACTCGGTTCCGTACAAATACTTTAAATAAAGACTATATTTTTTATGATTTAATTACAAATATATAGTTTTCAAATTTTTCCCTATACTTGTAGTATAAACGGTATTACTTGCCAAATTTCACACTACGAGGTCAACGGAAAGTAGCCTGTACATTTGAATTCTCTTGAGAGTGTCGAAATATGTATACTTTTGTTTTTTGCGGCATAAACGGCCATTTCTTTTTTATGTTAACTTAGAAATTTGATTTTTTTCATAGCTTCAATGGATTGTAGACCTGAGTACCTATGTGGTTTAATTTTGAGCTCGATACCTCCACGCGTTCCCGAGATACGAGTAAAGGGATTTGACAGACAGACAGACAAAAAAAAATTAATCATATGTATAAATAAAATATATTCTGAAGTATAAAGCGCCTAATTACTTGATATACTTTCGCTTTCGCTTTTTCCAAATGGAACCAATTTAGACATTTTGTGTTTCAATTGCTCGTTAAGTTATTTTGCATTCATTCAATCATTATTTATTCAGCGTAATTGCAATGAAATTTGAAGATTGACTTAACTCCACTCTAGCAGAATTAAATGTTCTTCGATTGACTTGAATGTGGCTTGTGGAAGTGTGGAATTGTTAATAAAATTATGCCACCAGGAAAGTGATTTCCTGGTGGCATAATTTTATTAACAATTTCCCTGTACGTTTGTATTATCATTTTCAGTTATTTTCTAGAAATTCTAGCATTTTACAAAATAATTGAAAATAGTAATCCGAACCTAATACGAGGAAGTGGTTCATAAGTCGACCAAGAAAATGAGAGCGGTTGAAACACTGTTAGAACTACCCTACATCCTAAACGGTATCCTAGGAGCCCTGTATATGCTAAGCTCACAGAACTCGTAGAAAATACCCATCGCGTTAAAACCTCCGTCGCAGTTTAAACCAATCGTTAACAATAACGAAGCGGCAACAACCTGTTTCTGCTGTCACTCGCTTATCTGATCACAGAGGTCGCTGTTAACGATGTCTGCCGGTGTCACGGTGATTGCTGACATCGTGGACACTCGCCGACACCGGCGACCTTCGAAGGTCACTCGTGTACGGTCAATAAACAGTAAACAATCGTACGGTGATGATGTGATAAGGTACTACGAAAGTTTATTTTTAAAACAAATATTCTAGTAAGTACTGAAGAAGGTGTATATGGGAACACGCAAAAATTCCGGATGCGTCATTGTTCCGAAACCGTGGCGGCGTAAGGGGGCGGCGGCAGGGGCGGTCTGCCCCGGATGCCAAGCACTGGGGGGTGACATAGTGGACTGTATTTTATATGTCTGAGGGGGCCTGCCGAATGCCATTATATTTTTTTCTAAAACGGAACGAGATAAGATCATACAGTCCAGTCGCAAAAAGCACAGTCATTATTACATTTCAGAAAACATTGGTAATTTCATTACTTAATATCAGATAAATACGTTAAAGAAAAAGTGTCAATCGGCTCTAGTTGATTATGTCAGACATTTTATTACATTTAGGAAGGACTTGAATGTTTTATTTGCAGTGATTGACTTTTGCTTTTAGTTTCATTTGGTTCGCTTCTTTTATCTTTGTCTGGAATACTTTTGTAGGATTCTTAAATCAAACTCGTTACTCAGTTTACCTTTAGATTTCACTGGACACTTGCATCAAATATTTATTCTGCAAATCGTGAAGTAATGAATCTATTCATAGATAATGAAATTGTCACAGCGTTGTGTTTGTACTTACATTTTTTCTTAAAAATAATTGGAGAGTGTTAAAAATAAGTAATAAAACGTAAAGTAAATCGTTTTAGGATTTGTTGTCCGTTTATCTGTTTGTTTTTCCCTTGCGTACAAAATCTGAAAACAGATTCGGGAAATTCAGAGTACCGGAAGATGTTTGAAGGTGCAGTGGGTTCCGTCACATATTGGCTTGAAGGGAAACGAGGAGGCCGATCGTTTGGCCGCAGCGGCCGCTTCTGAGGGTACTGAAACTGAGGTTGCCCCGGATGTATCTGAAGTGATCGCTCGGTACAAGGTTAAATTGTAGGTCCGTTGGAAGGAGTATTTTGATCTGCGCTCGCAAGAGAAAGGCACCTGGTACAGGACGTTACAATGCGAGCCTCCTCGCGTTCCCTGGTTTGACCAAGGAGGTTTAAGCAGGTCGGAAATTGTTAGCGCGCACAGGCTTCGGTCCGGACACGTTCCATTGAACAAGTTTGCACATCTGATCAGGAAGAGAGAGTCGCCCAACTGCGAAGAGTGTGGTTCCATCGAGGATGTGCAGCACTTGTTGGTGGAGTGTGTCCGGACTCGAGAGAAAAGAGCCACGTTAGCTAGAGTTTGTGGCTTAACGTGCAATAATGTAGGCCTCTATAATTCCATTTTGGCGGAGCCCCACTCAAAGGTCGCCAAGTTTGTATACGGTTTTTTTTAAAACATAATGTACAAATTTATGGTTTGCTATGGATGGTGTTTACGTGCTCAATCGAATATTGATTTGTTAATTTACTTATGCATATTTATTTTTACATATTTTTTGGATGGTGTTGCGTTCGAGGTACTTGAATTCTATATTATTTTATTTTTAGTTAATTTCGTTCGATAACTCAAGTACAGAAATGACTTATCCTACTATTTATTATCAAAATGTGCGGGGTCTTCGCTCGAAAACATTAACATTGTATCGTAATATTGCACAGGCGTCTTACGATATAATTATCTTAACTGAAACTTGGTTGGTGGACGGAATTCTTGACTCTGAGTTATTTGACGATCGGTACGTTGTATGGCGGCGGGATCGGGATCTCGCTTTGACGGGTCAAACCCGCGGCGGCGGCGTGATCATTGCTACACGTAGGCATTTAACTGTAACACCACAGCCAACTTACCGATCCTCGGCCGAGGATTTATGGATCACTCTCTCATTTAAGGATGGTAATAAAAATATGGTCAAAGTCCATCTATGTGTCTTATATTTGTGTAAGCAATCTCAAGGTTATTCTTTTTCACAGCAGTTATCCAATTATTTAAGTTGTTTAGGCGAGATAGTTTTAAGAAACTCCGATGATAAGTTCTTATTAGTGGGTGACTTCAATATGAGTAACATTTTATGGACGTCCCGGGGTCTTTCATTGGTTCCGAGTAATTATGTAAGTAATGAGGAGTGTAGATTAATAGATGATATGTTAACGCATAGTTTTTACCAGTATAATAGTGTTCTAAATAATTTCGGAAAACTGTTGGACTTAGTTTTTTCTAATGATATTGTAAGTGTTAGTGAATGTTTGAACCCATTAGTACCGATTGACCCGTACCATAAAGCGTTAGTCATAGAAATTAAATTTACAGTAATCGACTTGTTGCAGCCCGACTCTCGCAAGAAATATTTCTATAACAAAGGAGACTATGAGTCCATTAATAGAGAGCTATTTTCCATCAACTGGGAAAAGGAGTTTTCTACGCGGTCCTTTACTAATTCTCTTGAATTCTTTTATGAAACTTATAATAAATTAAGGCATACATTTATACCAAGTAAATTAATAAAAGTCGATTCGTATCCCTTGTGGTTCTCGCGTCCATTGAAATGTGCTATTAAAGAAAAATTCAAATACTTAAAAAAATATAAAAAATATAACAATATATCAGATTTGGTTTCCTTCACTGTATTGCGCGACAGAGTGCGAAGACTGGAGCAACAATGTTTTGATTCGTATATAAGTCGTGTCGAAAATAATATATGTAAAAATCCTAAACAATTCTGGTCATTTATTAAGTCGCGGTCTGGGTCCCACGGCATACCTAGCAGCCTAAGTTACAACGGTAATTTAGCTAACACTGGGCCGGACATATGCCAGGCCTTTTCTGATTATTTTTTGTCGTCATTCTCGCCATCATCAAGTACTAACAACATTGTTTCTGATTCTAGTAATGTTAATAACTCTTCGGCATCCTTGACAAACATAGAAGTAAGTCCTATTTTAGTAAAAAATATTCTTCTTAAACTTGATCCATCCAAGTCAGCAGGTCCGGACGACCTACCTGCTCAGTTTTTAATAAATTGTGCTGAGAGCTTAGCGAATCCTATTTCCTTACTATTTAAACGTTCGCTTTCGGAGTATAGTGTCCCTCCAATGTGGAAATCGGCTTTTATCACACCAGTCCATAAAAAGGGGCCAAAAACTGACGTAAAGAATTATAGACCAATCTCTAAATTATGCATTATATCGAAGGTTTTGGAAAAAATTGTATATCAACAAGTTTATTGCGCCTTTAAAAACTCTTTCAGCCCCAATCAACACGGATTTTTACAGCGCCGTTCCACGGTATCTAACCTCGTTCTTCTTAATGAGTATGTCACCGGTTCAATGGACGATAACACTCAGGTTGATGTAATCTATACTGATTACAGTAAAGCCTTCGATAGAATTGACCATGCTATCTTACTATCCAAGTTATGTGACATTGGAATCAGTGGTGATTTATTGAGGTGGTTTTCTTCCTACATTGACAATAGGTCCCAGGCTGTTGTAGTCAATAATTATATATCAGGATGGGTGATGGTGCCGAGTGGCGTCCCTCAGGGGTCTTTGCTTGGACCATTGCTTTTCAATATCTTTATTAACGATATTAGTAAATGTTTCATTAACTCTAAACTCCTCTGTTTTGCCGACGACATGAAAATCTACGGGAAAGTAAAGTCGAGCTCTGATTCGTTACTGATTCAGTCAGATCTTGAGCGACTTGATGAGTATTGTCAAGCTAATATGTTAGATTTAAATCCGTCAAAATGTTTTTCTCTAACATTCTCACGAAAACGTAACCTGATTCCTACTACCTACAAACTTAAAGGCCTTCCATTAAATAAAGTCCAATCTATGAGAGACCTGGGAGTGATACACGACTCTAAACTATTATTCGACACCCATATTGATGGCATAGTAGGTAGTGCCCTGAAAACGCTAGGTTTTATAATGCGTAGTTCTGCTTACTTTACTCAGGCCAAGACGCTAAAGATTCTTTTTTGCTCGTTAGTTCGGAGTAAACTTGAATATGCATCTCAAATTTGGAATCCCTGTTACAATACTTATATAGATCGAATTGAGCGTGTTCAGATGAAATTTCTCAAATACTTGAGTTATAAACTTAAGTGTCCCTACAATTCAACCAATTATTTAAATATTTGTAAGAAACATCATTTGATTCCACTGTATAAGCGCCGGGAAATAGCGGATACTATTTTTCTTCTTAAAATTACAACTGGCGGCATCGACTGCCCTGAGTTGCTCCAGGAACTTTCATTTATTACTCCTTCTCGGTCCAAAAGGCACTTCCCCCCCATTTCTCTAAGACGAACATCATCCAAATATAGACAGAACAGTTTCCTTAACCGCGCAAGTCGAAAACTAAATAATTTAACGAAAGAGCTCGATATTGACATATTTAATTGCGTAATTCCTTCTGTGAGGCGAAAATTATCTAAAATGTGTTTTAATTGAGCAACCATTAATGCACTTCTTCATTCTCTTATCGGTTTTGCATTATACTGTTAGAGGTTAATTACTATTTAGTCTTTTGTAAGTGCTATTGTTGACACGCATCCTATTGCTGTTTTATAGCGGGTAGTACATATTTACTTATTTCACTTGTTTATTGAATGTTTAACGTTAAAAGTTTGGTTCTTGTAAAAATGTTGTCTCCTGCATGTGTGCGCTGCAGGTTGTAAGATGTGTGTGCGTATTGCTTAAGTCTATGTTTCTTACTTTAAATCTACATGTGAGTTCCTGTAATTGGCTCTGTATTTCTACTGAAGTTTCTATTTGTACTGTAATAGCTGTTGGTTCTCCTGAATAAAATAAATAAAATAAATAAATAAATTTGGTAACCTTTTTGTTTTTTTTAGGTAGGTATTTATATAGGTTTTTTTTATTGTATTTTTGCTTTGAAGATTGTACGGTAGAAGCTTAACGGAGCTGGCATAGTCAGTCTGACAAAAGCTCCCTAAAAATAAAGATTAAAAAAAAAAACTGTTTGTTTGTACGCGCATCACGCAAAATCTACCAGACCGATATCCATGAAATTTGGTATGCAGGTAGATTATGACCTAACATTTTTACTAGATTAAGCCGAAGCAAAAAATAAACATTTACCTCCGCGAAAGACGTTGCGGGCATTATCTAGTAGGTATGTATGTAATAAAATACTGAAAGTAATTTTTAGGGTTCCGTATCAAAAGGGTGCCAACGGAACCCTATTACTAAGCCCCTGTCTGTCCGTCTATCCGTCGGTCACAGGGCTCTATCGTTTGAACCGTAATAAGTAAAGACTTACAAAGATAGGTAGAAACTTGAATTTTCACAAAATTTGTATTTCTGTTGCCACTATAACAACAAATAATAAAAACAAAATAAAGTTAAAAATAAAAAGGAGTCCCCATACAAGAAACGTGTTCTTTTGCTGTATTTTTCTCCAAGGTGGTACGAAACCCTTCGTGTGCGTAACCAACTCGCACTTGGCCGGTTTTACAATTATAGCAATGTAAAGTAGGTATTTGCGTAGACAAGGCGAAATTAAGCTCTACCCAGGAAAGTTAAAATATTCCTTTGCTAACTCACTACAATGCAGCGTAACAAAGCGGAAACAAGATACTTCCTTTGAGTTATTGCATCCTGACTTCTGCATTTCTGTACCGTCAAACGTCAACATTACCGACTGTGAGCAACTCTACCATAGCGTTAAGTGATAAATATGGTATTAATAAACATAGGTAAATAAATAACTCATACAACCTTTTTAATAAAAATAAAATGAACGATTGAATTGAATTGACTGAATGGTCGATTAGTATAAGATTAACTCCCACTCATCCCTTTTTTAGGATCCGAGTGTAAAAAGCACACCTATTTCGAGGCGGAGTTTCTAAATACGTCAAACTCAAATAATAAATGATTCAGACACCTCGTAACAGTGGAATCTATTTAAATTTTTGCCTGGAAACTTTTGTCATGCAAAAGGTCTGATCCTTTTTATTTTTAGCAAATCCGACGTATTTCTAGCAAAATTTTTATCTTACCTGAAATAAAAAGTCAATCTTGGTTTGTGTGACATATCGTTCACTTTTGTACAACGATTTTGGCCATTAGTGGATGTTAAATTTGGAGGTATGTCTAGGCTGGCTTTTCGTTGGAGTGATTTATTCAAAGGTTATTCCTAGAATACTAAATGGAGAGCTGTCGCCCCAAATTAACGTGACTGGTTATCAATAGAGCGACTGGTACGTATTTGGAATTATTATCATTACTTACTTGCAATCTCTTCGAAAGAGCTGTCGAAAGATAAACTTCGTAGCATAAACCAAAACTCGACTGGGATGCACTTTATTTGGAATGAAAAATAATAGATCGTCCAGAAATAAAGTTGTTGATTGCATGAGTACTTTTTACCTAAACAATAAAATGCTCACCTGGAGCTCATTTTAGAGTATGTGACTGCGTGTTTATTGTTATGTGGGCATATTATATGTACAGTAGAACCTCGATAAGTCGAAACTCAAGGAAAACGCTAAAAAAATCGTGTTAACGAGGTATCGATTCATAGAGGTCTTCGAACTACAAAGTTTTTCATAGGCGGGTAGTTCTCTGCGATTTTGCCACTATTATTGGCCGTTTTATGAAAGCAATCGGGATCATTATGATAAAAATAGCAGAGGCACGCGACTTCTACAAGATAACCGAAAACGACTCCATAGTTTATACGGAGCTCATTCATAATGTGGCGATGGTAATGATGCTATTGTTGCGACTGTTTAGTCGCAGAGAACTACCCAGGCCCATGTTCGACTTATATGTATAGGTTAAGGCTTCTGTACTTTTTGACTTCGAGTTACAGAGATAAAATAAATAAAAAATCGAGTTATAGAGGTAAAATTTCCTATAGACTAGATACGTTTGACCTACCTGCCATAATTTTTCTTTGATTTACAGAGGTATATTCACAAAATTCGAGATACTGATGTGATAAAACAAAAGAACGGATTCCTCGGAATATAGAGGTAAAGTTTATCTATTTCGAGTTAAACAGGTAAAAAATGTACTAAAACGTCTTGTAGGGAGTCATTGTTAACTTCGAGTTATGGAGGGTTTAGGGCTTGAAGGGGATTTTACTTCGTGTTGTGGAGCATTTCGTCTTATGGAGGTTCGGCGTATCGAGGTTCCACTATTAAATTTTAAAAATATCTTGAGCTATAAGTACGATTCGATTTTAGTACTTACTATGGAACATTCGGTCATGTTACATGTAAATAACTATAGTGGCTCTGTAAGCTGTAATCTGTTATCCCTCGTAGCTCCGACATGATTTTTTTTCAAAAAGTAATTTTAAATTTTACAAATTTGAGGGCAGATCTAATGGATTTTTATTGAGGGCAGGTAATAAGTACTTAATTACTCGTATAAACTAAGAAGATAAGATAACAGTCATGGTAACGAGTTCAAAGCCGTCGTTCCCTTCATTACCGATTCAGCTCACAAAAGCGAATAAGAAACTCTCAATAGATTTAAGTGAAATCCTCGAGTCTAATAAATTTAATTCCAACCATTATCGCTTACAAATGAAATCCCGATTCAAATAATACGGCGGTAATACCAGCATAATTATCATTATCATTCAGTCGGCTGCAATAGCTCCTGTTCTTTTATAGTAGTTTTATGTGCCAGTTGCATAACTGGCACATAATGAGAGGCATTAAATCAAGAGAGTGGTTTTTGTGAAATGAGCCGAAGGTGACTTTCATAATAAGATCACCCGAGTGTTTTAAGGCTTAATTATGTACAATCGAAGACACTGCTAACTGACCACTTGTCACCCTTATTACAATGTATTAAGGTCTACTGATGGTCACTTAACTGTGTCTTCGTTTGTACAATCGCATATCTATACACATATTATAAGTAGGGTTGTAACGATTCTGACACCGATATATCGGCATCGCCGATTAATATACAATCGATATTTGAAGAGCGCGAAAAAAATTTGACGTCTGAAAAAAAACTGCAAAAAGTAATTTCATTACTGACTCTCTTTGTTTCATAATAAATATTTTCTTTGAATTTTGAGTTGACAACTTATTTATTGTTACTTTACACTTTCAAGGTTGAGTCTCTGTTAAATATAGCCAAGATTTAGGTATAATAAGGACATACACATACTTCAGTATTTAGCTACGATATCGGCATCTGTATCGTATCGGCAAAATTATGTACCGTTACAGACCTAATAAGCTGTCCATGATGTGTTCAGAAAGAATGCCATTAAGTTCGCCTATTGTACTTTCCTGTATTGTGCAATAAAGTCTAAATAAATAAACCGCAAATTAAAAACATCAAATGGCGGTAAATGTTTTTTTTTTAAGTCAGAAACAAACTAGAGGCGACCTCAACTGTCATATCGTTCGATATCAAGTAACGTGTAAGATTTGTCAAAATTATCTGCAATTGACAGCTCCCCCCCCCCTAGAAGATGCTGTCCCATTGCTCACGCAGCATTTACCTTAGCTACCCCCCCTCTTAACAAAAGTTCAGTAAGGTAGAAGAATTGTGTGATGGCCAAGTCATGAAATGTTAACTTATGAAACCAAGTGAAAGTTATATAAACAGTCTCAATTGAACGTTTAATTACAATATTTAATTTGTACAAAAACAAATAGCTGTTGGGCGTATATTTGTAAAACATATGAAATTCTGTATCAAAGGCTGTCAGCTGCGGGTCTGGTCGCAAGTTTTAGCTGAAGTTTTTAACCGTTTCGTCCCTCTCACGCAATTCTTGCATACGCCAGTGTAAAAGCGACGGCAAGAATCAAAACTTAGCTCTCTGAGTTTAGAGCAGAGCCTCTAGACTGGCTGACCACTGGTCCTAAAATAATAAAACACAAACAGCGTAGAGATCCAAATTGGTAAAAATCTATTTAGGTACGTTTCTATTGGGGCGAGTTAGATTCCCAGATGAAAGAAAATGAAAACTAAGCAATTTTATATATGTGCAGTACATTTTGATTAAAAAGGTAAAAGTTCGGCACAGCTGGATACTTAAGAAATTCTTTGTACTGTTTGCGAAGTTTCTTATGAATTATTCGATATTTTAAATATCTGATACTTAACCGAGCGTATAAATCGAGAGAGGTCTTTAAATTAACTGGAGGACACAAAGAGCCGTTTGCGTGTTCGTCCGACTACGCTAAAAAGAGGGTTAAAACTTTCTAATCTCCTCTGATGAACTTTCGGGAATATTCTAGTCGTATTATAAGTGGATTCCCGCTATTGGGCGTAACCTTATTTCTCCGAATTTTTAATTAGCATCATTATCCTCCAGCTTTAACGAAAAACATTTTACCTAGAATAAAATTAGTTTAGTTTCTCTGTAATTTTTCTGAAAAGAATCCATTTAAAAAAAAATCCAAAATCTGAATCGACAAAAATCTGTCTTATTATCGAACCTGCTCACAATTCATGTATTGTTGAGAAATACGATGCTATCTGCAGACGTGACCAGCTTTCTCCAAACTGAAGACAGACACTTTGCTCGATCAAATACGTCGACATCGAATCTAAAATGTTTTCTAATATGCTTGTGCACTAAAGTCTGTTTCTGATGTAAATCGATTCTACTATTTGAGCGGAACAAATATATACCTATAACTACTACACTTGGATTACTATTACAGCCACCAATTGCAATCAAAAGTAGCCGACCGCACCGAGCGTTGAAAACGCCCCATACAAAACGCACGCCGACGGTGATGTCATCGTTGAGTCCTCGCTGTACTAAGTCTGTATGAAAAAAATAGCATTTTCTCATTTTGAGCACGACAAAGTGCATTTAAACATCATTAGGTTCATTACATTTATTTTTCAGTGTTATTTAAGCATTCCGAAATTAACTTTAATTTCTTTAAGACGATAAAAAAAAAATTCAAACTTTGTGATCTCATAACTTTATAACTGTTATATTTCTTTTGTTTATTTATTCTCTGTTATGATAATGTAGTATTTTCCAATCCATGCGGCTATATTATATTGTAAAATTCACCATTAGTCCACATCCCCACTGTCGCGATAATAAGCATTTGTTTGCAAACAAGACGCTCGACCCCGGTGATCTCATCTGCATTAATGCACTGGAGATACGAGACCTGCATTCCAGTTACTGCGACTCATAGCACAAGATATCGGCAAAATTTTCCTGCTAGTTCCAATTAACTACTCACCACATAGGTGTCTGCGGTCACCTTATTCCTCGGGCCCTTTTTCATACTAAATGTATGGAGACAGAGGAATACGTCGCAGACATATTTCTGAAGAATACCCCTGCTACATACTTGTCCGCACCGGCGAGTATGCGAGTAAAATTGGGCGAGTCATTACCAGACCTCGTAATTATGGGGACAAACGCCTGACAGGTACTAGAGATAGACGAAATTTTTTATCGACATTTATGATTGTCTTTATTTTTGAGATTAAGATGTTTAAGTTTTCGGTGCAAAATGGAAAGGCAAGTAGAGAGGTCTCATATCGATATTCGTCGATACGTCATATACCTACGATGCTTTCCGCCTAAACTAGTAATCATACCCAGCTTTGTGTTTTATTTTAAAAGCCGCTTTTTGGCCAAGTGTAAACATGAAATAGTTTTCTTAAACGCTGGCTGGTCAGGTCAATGTGTGCGTGCAGCGGGTAGTAGGAAAAAACGTGCGTGCGGCTCGTAAGCTGCAGTTATATTTTAACGAGGCTCCGTCTGGCTATTTATTTTAAGGTCCTTGGTACAAATCAAAGAGTGTCTTCCATTATTTTAAGCATTTATTTAAAATACTCATTTTATTGTTCAACGTTTAAAAGAACGTTCAAATAATTAAAAAGCAAGGTTTTGCTACAGTTTACAAATAAGTTACATTTCATAAAATAAGCTAAAAGGCTGTCGTTGTGCAGCTACAAAAAGGTATACGGTGTTTATCTGAACTAAGCTCATTATAAGTTGTTAAAGGCGTCTAGAGGACTTGTCTTTGTCGTCATTCAGAGAACGAATGGTTCTGATATTTCATGGTCATCATTATTATAGTGAAACATAATAGCACAGTATTTTTTCTTCTTACAAAAGGTACATCGCGCGCTTGAATGTGTGCGAACCGTGTACGAAAGCACTACAAGTAAAGTTTTAAGAATGCGTAAAAATGCTCCAGTATGGATCGCACTCACACAGACGTGCTATTGCGCGCCTGTGTGAATACGTGTCGCGCGCTCCTAAATGCCGAAGTTGGACTACTTGTTCGTCTTTATACGACGAACAAGTAGTCCGTTCGTCTTTATACTTTGATAATAGTGAGCTTAAAACTACCGTAGTATTGTTTAGATTAGACACTAGTTTGATAACTTTTCTCATAGCTATCGAGCGATAGACAAAAGCGATATTCCCCTTTTCCCATTTTTTGTGGCACTCACGTCACATATCCATGCACTGGAAGACGTAGCGTGGGTAGGCTGCCCACAACTTGGACTGGTGACCTGGTAATGGTGACCGCCGATGACCCATGTCCTTGCTATGGAATCACCTCGCAACCAATCGACCACATCCACAAACCACTTAACCACCAAACACTGCCCAAAATCTATTATTTTCCGCAACTCGACGACAAACGTGCGCCTATTTTGCGTGATGGGTTGATGGCACTACTCTTGCCAACCCAACTCTACCAGAAACCCTAGCAGACCCTTGACGTTGCCGACGACTTCTGGGAGTGACCTCGAAGTTACGAGGTGGTGTGCCTGGTTAATTGATGATTTGTTTGTTCAAAACGATACATGCTTGTTGAGAGAAGGGATTCTTTGAAATATGTTGACTTCGATTCGACTCTAAATTATTCTATACCTACTTAGTTCAACCGCTCTCACTTTCTAGATCGCTTTTCGTCGGGGATAGTGCAATACCGCGTAAGTAGCATATGTAGATAAGGTTTCAAATTCTAACAAATTTGCTTGAAACTGAACCTTATCTACATATGCTACTGACGCGGTATTGCACTATCCCCGACGATTTTTAATTTACTTTTTATTTAACAAACAATAAATAACAAAAACAATAAATTATCCTAAACTAAAATAATTATACTAAACCTAAAACTAAACTACCTATTAAATTATATCTAAAAAGGGCCCCCGTGGCATGGTGCCAAAGATGCTGGCAGCATTTCCTCGCTGTATGGCAATACTAATGCGCTGAGCGAGGAAGCTGCCAGCCCTTTGATCTCCGGAGGTGTCGACGAGCCGTTTTGAAATGTCCTTAAATAGGAGCTTAGCGCAAGGACCCCACGGGCCCAGGGTCTCGACGCCGAAAGGCACGAAGTGGTATTGGGAGCCGAGACCCTGGTATTTGAGTTTTTTGCGTGATTCGGCCGCCTCTGCCGCCGCCCCTACCCTGAAAGAGGTCCGTGGTAGATGTGAAGGCGCTAGTGTATCGGCGCATGTCGCGTCCCACACCAGCACTCGACCCATCGTCCACGGAACCAGGGACATCCCGTCGGGCCTCTTGCCATCATCTCTGGAGATCCCATTAGGTTCCAGGATTGCGGGCACGTTAGCGGTGGCGAGGGCCCGGCGGATGATGTCGTTCAGGGTGGCGTGTCTGGAGAAGCGACCGGCGCTCAGTTGGCATGATAACCCGTGGTGTCCCAGCTCGTCGACAGATGTGCCACAAGGGCATTTGTGTAGACTGCAGACCTTGACGCCTAGGCGTGTACTTACGGCAAGCCTGAGGGTGTCTGCATCCAGGAATGTACCTGTGGCGGCGGACGGATAGGCGTGCAGCCACTGGCCGGCTTCCCATTCTGCAGTTGCTAGTAGCCGCGCCCGCGTATGTCCGGAGCTACAGTTTAGGGCATTTTTGTAACTTAATTTTGCTAAAGGGTCGTCCCAGCTCCGTTGTATTTTTAAATTTTCGGGAAGGTTTAGGCTCGGACAGGCAATTTGCCACGCCCTCCTAGCATCGTCCAGACCCGCCGTCTCGTAGTTTAAGGGACATGCCCTGAGGATTTTTCCTACGAGGACGGACGTGCCGTGAACGGATGATAGGAAGGCTGGCAAGGCGACACTGGAAATTTTGCGCGTCCCTAGCCCACCATATCTGATAGGCAGGGAGGCTTGGGCCCAAGATTGTTCGTTGAGCTGGATGTTGAGAATGGATTCCAAAGAGTGTTTTATTATGTGATCAATCGGGAGGAGCGAATTTTGGTGTTTCCAGAATGGGCAACAGCGGAGTAGGTATGTAAATTTCGGGACAAAAAGACAGAATTTTAGGATCGTTAGGGCGGAGTGTGAATTAATTTCGAGCAGACGGTCAGCGCTGTACTGGAATTTAGAAATTGCAGCCGAGATTATGTCTGGAATTGCCTCTTCGTATATTGGTGACCCTAGGAGGCTTAGATTCTCTTTCGTGAGTATTCTTATGTTTGGAGTCACGGCGTTAAATTTCTGAATCACGGCTGGGTGGTCACAAAGGTCGCCGTTTAGGTACAGTTCACATTTTTTGAAATTGAGTTCTAATCCAATTGATTCAAACTTGCTTATGATGCCTAAGAGGTCAGACAGTACGGTGTCGGCGTCTCCTCCTAGAGTCCCATCGTCGAGGTACCACACATTGAATGTCGACTGTAAATTTTGAGTTGCAGAGTTGATCGCGAGACTAAAGATGGCTGGTCCGAGCGGATCGCCCTGTTGACAGCCAACTTCCGAGGAAAGTTCGTGGTATCTGTAAATTAATTTTGAAGGGTCTCCATAACATTGTAAGAGGTAATTATAGATTTCTGGGGTATGGTTTCTGACTTCTGACAGCAGTGCGTCCCTATTAACCGAATTAAACGCGTTTTTGACATCAATTTTGAGAAGCACCTCACACTGGTTGTTGGTTAAACAGGTGCGCAGGGCGTGAACGGCAGCTTCGCCTCCTCCTCTGGTGCCAAAGCCTAGTTGAATTGGTTCGAATTGTTTTTGGAGTTTAGGTTGGATATGCCGGACAGCGATTTTTGATGCCAAACGCCGTAAAGTTGATCCGACGGCGATGGGCCTGATGCCTCCATCTTTTTTGGTGAGGGCAATTAGATTCGCTCCATATATTATAGGTACGAATGTTGAGTTTACGTTTCCGGAGAGCATAAGGTTGATTAATTTAGTGAGAGAGATAATCAGGCGTTTGCCCGCGTCACCAGTGCAGTGTGAGGTGAGGTCTTTTAGGTGTTGTGGGGAAATTCCGTCAAGGCCCGCCGCAGAACCGGTTTTGAAAGAAATGATCGCGTCTTGGACGTCTTTTTCCTCAATGCGGAGGCAGACGTCTGGTCCTGTTGGCGGATCGAAGAAGAGTGGTGTAGTTGGAGCCGGGGGGTGTTTAGCCTGTAGTGCCAAGAGGGTTTCTGTAGAGTCCGGTGACAGCACATCACTCGAGAAGAGGAGGCGCGCGGCGCCCTTAAGATCGCCATCGCCTAACTTTCCTTCTACTGTTTTTTGGAGATCGTATGCTTTAGGGCGGGTTGTGGCTGAAGGATGAACATTAATGGTGGGCGGGGCGGTGGATGGATTAGTGCAGTTATTTTTTATTTTTTGCGTCAGTGTTATTTTGCTTTTGTCCAATTTTGCATGAAGGGTGGAGAATGAAAATGTGTGTAGGTTTTCCCATGAATCTGAGCTATTAGTGTCCACGCAGTTGTTAATGAGGTCGGTGAGGCGCGTGGCTACAGCAATTCTCGCCCCACGCGGAATTCTTTTAATGACGGGGACGGTGTTCTTAAGATGGCTCAGGTGGAGATGGAACGGGGTCTACCTTATTTCGTATAAAACTAAATGGTATAAAATCAAAACGTATAAATTCAAAACGTATAAAATCACTTCGTATTATCATTCATTTCGGTTAAAATTCATTTTGTATAACATTTAAAAGCTCTAAATACGAAATCTCTATTCTTCAATATGTCTAACATTCAAAATGTATAAAATCATTATGCATAACATTTAAGATGTATAAAATTATTACGCATAATATTCATTTTGTATAACAATTACTTGATCGCATATTTAAAACGTAGAACATTCAAAATATCTAATCATCACAATGTATACAAAACAGTCGGTCGGGCTCCGCAACTGCTCCGCCGCTGCGGGAAGAGCAGCCCCTTCGCCCTTGCGTATCAAAGCATATACAGGCTGCTCCATATACAGGGCATATACAGGGTGTCACTGTTTTATATACAGGGTGTAACTGTGATAGATACAGGGTGTCACTGTGATAGATACAGGGTGTCACTGTGATAGGTACAGGGTCTCACTGTGTTATGTACAGGGTGTCACTGTGTTATATACAGGGTGTCACTGTGATAGATACAGGATGTCACTGTGATATATACTCGGTGTCACTGTGATATATACAGGGTGTCACTGTGATAGATACAGGGTGTCACTGTGATAGGTACAGGGTGTCACTGTGATAGGTACAGGGTGTCACTGTGATAGGTACAGGGTGTCACTGTGTTATATACAGGGTGTCACTATGTTATATACAGAGTGTCACTGTAATGTATACAGGGGGGGACCATCTGGTTGCATAACAGCTATTGTCATATTATTGATTGGAATAACTGTTTACGCATATAGTTTATGCTTATATATTTTTTTTGGCATAAATTGTCTTATGGCATAATTGTTCTGTGTCATAATTATATGGAGTCATAATTGGTTTAACCATAAGCTGTATTGTCATACATTTATTTTGTCATAATATGGATGATCATAAGTTGTTTTTGTAATAATTGTAATTTGCATTCATTTATTAAGCCATAATATTGATGATTATAAGGTATTTTAGTAATAATTGTAAATATCATACATTTATTTAGACATAATATTGATGAATATAATAATGTATTGCATAAATTATAATAATGGGCTTGTGATGGTTTTTCAAAAAAGATATAATGTTTTATATTATTGAAGTATTTTTAATTACTATTCTTAGCACAATATTACATTATAATACATTATACAACTAGGGTGGTAATACAAAGAAAGGCCGAGGTCGCAGATGTTTGTGGCCCGAGCTGGAAGCGAGGGACGTAAATATGCGATCGAGGAGTTTATTTATTACCTTCCGTGTTGTGTACATAATGTTATGTCTTTACTTGGCTAGAAAGCGGCTTTTTCTGTACACGCAGCGTGCGGAAAAAGCCACTTTATGGCCACGTGTGGAATAAATTAAATTTGTTTACATTAATTATCTTTGTTTATATTAATTTGTTTACATGCATTTACTTTAATTTTAAATTATTGGCAATTGCCTGCAAAAACGCGTACTTGCTGTCGTATTTGGATTTATTTTCCAGGATACTTTCAATTCAACTCATCTTGTCCGTCCGTCTGAAATTAAACCAAAAAAATTGTAAAGTTTACGATTTGGTCAAAAAACAATACAAAGGGTGGGCGTTCCAAAGCGAATCGCTATACAGAACTGAGTTGCCGCCAGAAAAGTAGGTTAGGTTAGGTTTGAACTGTGACCTCACACAGAACCAAATCGCTGAAAGAAAAGTAGGTTGGGTTAGGTTTGAACTGTGACCTCACACAGAACCAAATCGCTGCCAGAAAAGTAGGTTAGGTTAGGTTAGGTTCTTACTAATTTTATAATAGCAATGTTGAAAGTAATGAGAATTGATTAATATGTTAAATAGGCTTATGCGCTTAGCAATTTATGCATTTACTAAGTATGGTTATGATGTTGTATGAGCAATCTATTTATGCACTTTGCTATTTATGCATTTACCCAGTATGGTTATAGTGTTGTATGAGTAACCCATGTATGCCTATTATAAAGTATGCTTGAATAAATGTATGCATATCTACTATATGCTCATTACACAGTATATCCTTAAACATTATGATTAAAATCGTTATGCGCATAAATGTATGACTATTACAGTTATGCCCAATAATGAGTATGCGGAATCCACGTATGCGTATCAAACATATGCTGATAAAGATTATGCAACCCGACCCCTACCCGTATACAGGATGTCACTGTGATAGATACAGGATGTCGTCGATAACCTACCTATTTTTGGGAGCCGTTTCGTTTTTAGGGTCATCAAAAAAAAATAACCCTAGCCTACCTATTTTTGGGAGCCGTTTCGTTTTTAGGGTCATCAAAAAAAATAACCCTAACCTACCTATTTTTGGGAGCCGTTTCGTTTTTAGGGTCATCGAAAAAAATAACCCTATCCTACCTATTTTTGGGAGCCGTTTCGTTTTTAAGGCCATTAAAAAAAATAAACCTAACCTACCTATTTTTGGGAGCCGTTTCGTTTTTAGGGTCATCAAAAAAAAATTACCCTAACCTACCTATTTTTGGGAGCCGTTTCGTTTTTAGGGTCATCAAAAAAAAAATAACCCTAACCTACCTATTTTTGGGAGCCGTTTCGTTTTTAGGGTCATCAAAAAAAATAACCCTAACCTACCTATTTTTGGGAGCCGTTTCGTTTTTAGGGTCATCGAAAAAAATAACCCTATCCTACCTATTTTTGGGAGCCGTTTCGTTTTTAAGGCCATTAAAAAAAATAAACCTAACCTACCTATTTTTGGGAGCCGTTTCGTTTTTAGGGTCATCAAAAAAAAAATTACCCTAACCTACCTATTTTTGGGAGCCGTTTCGTTTTTAGGGCCATTAAAAAAATAACCCTAACCTACCTATTTTTGGGAGCCGTTTCGTTTTTAGGGCCATTAAAAAAATAACCCTAACCTACCTATTTTTGGGAGCCGTTTCGTTTTTAGGGTCATCAAAAAAAATAACCCTAACCTACCTATTTTGGGAGCCGTTTTGTTTTTAGGGTCATCAAAAAAATAACCCTAACCTACCTATTTTTGGGAGCCGTTTCGTTTTTAGGGTCATCAAAAATAATAACCCTAACCTACCTATTTTGGGAGCCGTTTTGTTTTTAGGGTCATCAAAAAAAAATAACCCTAACCTACCTATTTTTGGGAGCCGTTTCGTTTTTAGGGTCATCAAAAAAAATAACCCTAACCTACCTATTTTTGGGAGTCGTTTCGTTTTTAGGGTTATCAAAAAAAATAACCCTAACCTACCTATTTTGGGAGCCGTTTCGTTTTTAGGGTCATCAAAAAAAATAACCCTAACCTACCTATTTTTGGGAGCCGTTTCGTTTTTAGGGTCATCAAAAAAAATAACCCTAACCTACCTATTTTTGGGAGCTGTTTCGTTTTTAGGGTCATTCATAAACAGCAGTATAATTTGGAAAAGCTTATTGCTTAAAAATGTGACCTTGGAAAAATATATATGACTAGATTATGACTAAGCTGCGATATATTTTGAAATATACATTACACCAAATATTACTTAAAATACATTACAGTGACACCCTGTATATAACACAGTGACACTCTGTATATATCACAGTGACATCCTGTATCTATCACAGTGACACCCTGTATCTATCACAGTGACACCCTGTATATAACACAATTGCACCCTGTTTATATCACAATTACATTCTATATATATCACAGTGACATCCTGTATCTATCACAGTGACACCCTGTATATCTCAATTAAACTGCTTACAGACATGTTTTCTCTGCTGACAGTGACATCCTGTATCTATCACAGTGACACCCTGTATATAACACAATGGCACCCTGTATATATAACAATGACATTTTGTATATATCACAGTGACATCCTGTATACATTACAGTGAAACCTGGGCCTCATATTTCAATAATATTAAGGGTTTACAAAAATTAGAGCTTTTAACAGTTATACCCCGTGAATGTTATACCTTATAATACTTATAACAAATAACGTTTCGAGCAAATGAATGTTATACCTTATAATACTTATAACAAATAACGTTTCGATCAAATGAATGTTATATCATACGAAATTATACAAGATGACTTTAGAGCATTTGAATTTTATACGAAATGTAATTATACACTTTAATTTTTATGCCATCTGAATTTATACGAAATGAATCATTATCCGAAATGAATTTCGACGAAGTGATTTTATACGGATTGATTTTATACCAAATAAGGGGATACCGATGGAACGTGCTTAGATTACGCTGTTGGGGCGCTGTTGAAGTGCCGGGTTGGGGAGTAGATGGATGTGATGTCGTAGGTGGTGGATTTGTGACTTTATGTGACTTAGCTGCGTGGATATGCAAGCCACGTACTGATGAAAACGACTTGCTGTATAGATGGCAGGAATGATTGGATGTGCTATCAGCGGACGACGTCGAAGCCTGCATCCACACTAATTAAATTAACATTACATATCTTACCGTAAATTATAACATAAGTAAACATAAAAATAAACACTTAATAATGAAAGTAAACACAAAACGTTATAAACTTCAGTGTCAATTGTCACTTTGGGGCGCAGTCCTGGGCGCATGCGGGACTTCTTTCTTCGTTTTATTTTTAATTTAATATATTTGCGGCCGGGCGGCCGGGGACTGGGGCTGCTTAGTCGGTCTACTTCGACGTCTTGTTAAGGGGGAGATCTTCCAAACCGTCATTTAGTTCGGGCGTCTCGGGTCCGTTCATGCAGCTACACGAGCCGTAGGACCTTCACAACTTATTCAATATATTGGCCGTTTTTACTTTTAATAAATAAAGGTGATATCGTTTGTAGTCTTATACACCTAAATCCACATACATAACCTGTATGATTACTTAGGGAAAGGTTTTTTTTCCAATAATCGAAAGACGCCCTTTGTTGACGTTACGCCATTTTTAATTAGTTCCCTGTAGGCTCGAATTACCATTACCAATCTGTTATTTTCTAGGGGCACTTTCTAGAGGTAAGAGGTTGGAACGCTAGTATTCCTATTCCTACCCACTAACACCGTGACGGCACATTGAGTCTAAAATCAACCGGTCCGAGAAATGTTTCATTCACAAGAAAACAAGCTGATGTTGTCGCCGCCCGGTCGCGAAATCATAATATTCCTAGGCATAATCATACTTGCTTGTGTGACACAGTCAGAAAAATAAGTATTGAACAAATATATAATAACCATTCAAATCGAGATTACAACTGTATGTAAAAAAATATAAGCCCTTGAACAGAAAAATACCACCTTGAATGCTATGAGGAGAAAAGCCTTTATTTCTGAATAGGCGATGTGAAAAATATTTCCTTTCAATTCCGAACATGAAAGGCCATGTTTTTGCGATTCAGTGGTATTTGTTTATTTATGTTACATAGCATTACAGTCTTAAGACTAATACACCATGGAACTACATACTAAACTTAACATTAACATGTAGGAATAGTAGACTGCCTATTATCCATCGCCTCGCAAAATCTCAAACATGGTATATCAACAATGTGGTTGTTGATTTTGGTACTGTCAGCTACAGAGAAAAGGAACCCTCCCTGTCATACATTCGTACTTATGGCAAGAGGGTTACTTTTCTCTGCACATGACCGAACCTACCATCGTAAAAGGAAGACTCCTCAGACCTTTATACTTCAAATATGGTGGATTCAAATCTTCCCTCTATTTTCTATGAACCTAACGTCACACCTATGTCAATTCGATTCGATTAGGGACTCAAAGCACTTCCGACGCCTTGTATTAGAATTCAATATTCTGGGAGGATTGGTACTAAGCAATGTGTAATGTAAGTAATTATAATAATATAAGAAAAAAAACATGTTTACATTTACAACTTTCAATTGAGACATATGTCGCAGCCACCTGGTTAAAATAGCCGTTTTATAGCACGGCTAGCCCTTTCATTGAACAACGCCATTCTATCAAACGCCTAATAGGGAATATGCATTAATTTTTTTAACACATTTCTTAACAAAATATGAAAATACCTTAAAACAGATGACATAAAGTCAAAATGAAATTAAAATCTAGACGTCATAGTACACGGCCGCCATACAATCTCCATAGTATATTCTGTTTTGCTAGAAAGAGATAGAGATAAATCTTTGTTGTCTTATGAAATATTTATTTCCTACTGTTTCTTATATGAATGACCTTTTATTAAAGTAAATAAAATATATCATGCATATTCCCTATTGTCGATTAGCCAAGTGGCTGAACACAACGTTCAACAGTATAGCTTGGCAACGCTCAGCTAACTGGTTAAGTCAGTTCGCTAGGGTAAAGAACATAATTAATTAAAGAACATATAAAATGATGTACACAACACGGGAGGTAATAAAGAAAGCCCTCGGTCGCATATTTACGTCCCTCGCTTGCAGCTCGGGCCGCAAACTTCTGTGATCTCGGCCTTTCTTTGTATTACCACCCCAGTTGTGTAATGTACTATTAGGGCGATTCCATTATCGCGGGTGCAACATTTTGACTCATTCAAGGCCTCCTCCTAAAAAAACGAAAAACATTTATTATAAAATTATTGTTTTAAGGATTACATTTTAACCTCTTTTCTACAGATTTGTGTATAAGAATTTAAAATAAATGTTTAAATAGCCACAAGAAAGGGTTAAAGTGCTATCGCGGGTGCAACCAAATCGGCCCACCTCTCCGGATCACAGTATAAAAACAGAAGTATCTTTTAACCGTCAAATATTTAAAATGTTTTGCCTATTTATATTGAAAGACAATAAACAATCAACTATAGAAACATAAAAACGATCGCGGATGCAACATCGTATGATTCGCAGTTGGTCCTAAATCTTAGAATGCTAAGGTTTTCAAGCGCTTTAACATCCTCAATATGAAGTTAAGTCCATAACAATTCATTTAAGACCTCACCCTACACGATGGTATCAAAAATAATAATTAATTTTGGGACTTGAAAATTGATGTCAAGGTTCGTCTCTAGCGGAATCGCCCATTACTAATAGATAGTACAGATATATTTGAAGCTCTGAGGACGTACATATATGTGATGTTAAAATGCTATTTTCGATTTAGGTTTCTCATGATCTTTTGATTTGGTGTGCAATAAAGAGTATTGTATTGTATTAGTACCTACCTGCATGCAACACTTCCGAAATGTCAGAAATTAAAAGACAATCATGTTTAGGATTTCGTATCCAAAAAAGGGCGCCAACGGAATCCTATTACTAAAGCGTGTCACACACTAAGCAGATACGATAAGATATCTGTATCTGAACGCATATCTGTCAATATCGCTCCCTATACAATTCAATGAGCTAACACACACAGCGCAGATAACTTATATTTTATCGTGAAGTATCTGTGGGCACCGACATAATATCGAAAGATGGCAAAGATATTATCTGCGTATATAAATTGATCTGTGTATAATATCTGCCGATATAAATGGTATAGTATTTTGTCTGCAGATAGATACAGGTTGATGTGAGACGGAGCCAGTTCAGTTTGAAGGATTTAGACTGAATGTATCGTCTCGTATATTATCGTATCTGCGTAGTGTGTGATAGGTTCAGATCATTAAGTTATTATACGCAGATAAAATATTATCGTATCTGCGTAGTGTGTGAGACGCTTAACACTCCACTGTCAATATGTATATCTATCCGTTTGTTACAAGGCTGTAACTTTTGAACCGTAGGTAATAACCGCATTATTTTTTTTCACATTAGACCATTCTCATAACAGTTTAATTAATAAAGTAAATTTTTAAAATAAAAAATAAAAACCGACTTCCTTAGCTGGCACCGACTTCAAAAATAACAGGTTAAAAAGTATAAATATCTGTATATGTATACAGGGTGGGAGGGACTATACCGACATACTTTAGCCATGAATTCCTGGTGGTGTGACGAGTAAAAAATGTTATATCAACATGGGTCGAATATTGTCATTTTACATTAATAGTCTTATGGAACAAAATAAATCAGTAAATTAAGCCCCTCGTTATAAACATGTCCTTACTGGCTGAAAAGTTATCAAAAAGAAAAAAAAAGCTAAAATGGAAACGAAAGGTCAATTTTTTGGCCTCGTAGTCGCTTACCATCAAATACTGCGAAGGTTAATTCCTGTTTAGTAAAAGGATTTAAAAAAAATAGTAAAGGTATCTTAGTCACATTTATTAGGGCTTGTTACACACTTGGGATTTTTCATTTACAAAATAATGAATATCTCGGAAAGTAAGCGTTTTTCGACTATACATCACATAACATTTTTTACTCCTAATAGTTGTTAGAATCTATAGTTAAAGTTTGTCGGTATAGTCCCTCCCACGCTGTATATGAATCGTTGATTACCCATTTCTTTGGGGTAATTAACATATTATTTTTTGGTTTTTATTTTAGTTTAGGTTTTTGGAAGTCGGTTTTTATTTTTTATTTTAAAAATTTACTTTATTTTTAAATTTTTAGTGGCGCTGGAAAAATATTATTTTAACCAAATAGACTTAAGTCTATTAAGTTAAAAGAAAAAAATCTAATTCGGTCTAGACGTTTTCAAGTAACCGAGGAACAAGCCTACATAAAAATTGCTCTTTGTTTTGAAGTCGGTTAAGACTGGGAACTTATTTCTAATAAGAAATGCACGAGAAAGTAAGAAAAATACCGAAATCGCATATGTGTGCCTATGATATTTGAAGAGTTCCCTCGATTTCTCCAAGATCCCATCATCAGATCCTGATTTGGTTGCAATGGGTCCACCTCGGAGGTATACCCTTTTAAACAAAAAAAGAATTTTCCAAATAGGTTCAGCCGTCTTCAAGTAATCGGGGAAGAAACCTAGATACAAATTTACTCTTTGTTTTGAAGTCGGTTAACACTAAAAACTTGTTGCTAATAAGAGATGGACGAGAAATTACGAAAAATACCGAAATCGCTATATGTGTGCCTATAACATTTGAAGAGTTCCCTCGATTTCTCCAAGATTCCATCATCAGATCCTGACTTGGTTGCAATGGGACCACCTCGAAAGTCTACCCTTTTAAACAAAAAAGGAATTTTCTAAATCGGTCCAGCCGTCTTCAAGTAATCGGTGAACAAACACACAAAAAAAAAAAAAAAAAAACATACAGTAGAATTGAGAACCGTCCTTCTTTTGATTGTTATCACGACCACTCGGTAAATTTCATGATAATTAACTAATATTCCTTTTGCATTGCAATTAGCGTTTACTTGATATTTCAATTAGTTGTCACGAAATGGCAAGATCTTCAGGAAACTATAGGTCTTTTGTTTGATCATGTATTCCTTTACATTGTTTATGTATGACTGTTTGTTTCTTAATAAAATAAATAAATCCTAAATACCGGCAGCATCGTGGTAAAAAGTACGTTTTTATTTTGAAGACGTCAACTAAACATAGGCCTTACCCTAAGAATATTGTATGACTCTTATACGTAAATAAAGGACCTGCATCGAACTTAGTTAATTTTGTCACAAACAAGTTTTGATCTGCTAAAGTTACAAGCGCCTACTAGGCTGGCTGTTGGTCATGAAAGTGACCTAGAGGTGACATCAAAAATATAATTTATCACATAGGTAATGTATTTGGAAATGATTTCCGCACAACATTGAATAAAAAAAGGGTTCTGAAGTATTTGTCGCACATAGTTGTACTAAAAGAAAGGAAGTCAGGAAAGTGACAGGGTTTGAAACTCTGTTAGAACTGTCCCTATACGCCTATAGCTATAGGTCATCGGGCCGTCCCAGCGACCTTATGCGGCGAGTAAGTCAATACGTCTCGAGAATAAATATTGTAAACAACGTTCGGGCAAGCATTCCAATATAAGTTTTTATTAGCTCTCTGGAAAGTTAGACGCGGCTTTAGGGTCCTATTTGTTACTTTTTTTGGAGGAGTAAGTGTAATGAAGGTCAAGCTAGAACTATGAAGTTTGGCAAGTAATACCGTCTTATATTCAATGCAATTCAATCATTTGTTGGTAAAATATAAGGTATTTTACATGCCAGATAATTCATTAAATAAGATGTCACGGAGCACAATTTAACTACAAGTATAAGGAAAAATCTGAAAACTATAAATTTTTTAGTTTAATTAAATTATTAAAAAAAAATAGACTTTATTAGGGGAATCAAAAATGGGGTACTTTAATATATGTAACTACAAATTTGTACGGAATCACTTATCCGGTTTTTAATGGAGTTGATTAAAACTTTTACTAACAAACCTCAGTTTTCACAAATCATTTTCCTACAATGTCAGATCGGATATGACTACGACGGCGACGTAGGTATTCAATTAAAACGTCGATCCGACAAATTGGAGCGACGCAAACAACCCGATCCCTTGAAATTTGATTAGCCGTGTCGTATTTTTTGTTTACAATTATTTTGTGCGTGTTATAAAGGGATAATTTAATAATACGTTTGAATAAATTACATCAATAGGTAATAGAGATGTAACATTCTCGAACATTTCTTCGAGCGAGAAGGTTCTAGAAAATATTTCTCATACAAAACTGAAATCGTTTGCGAGAATTCCCGAGATCAGCACAACTCTATATCAAATATATCGTGTGTGTATGTTTTGACTTGTTAGTAAACATTTTTTCCACATAGTTACTCCTCCATTGTCAACTACATAAATCTACCTACTATCAATTTAACCGCTCGGCTATTTTTGAGATTGCAAAATGTCGTGAAATCTTGAAATGCGGGTCGGTTTACATAAGTTACATTATTACCCTAAAGAGAACAAAAGGACGTCTCAACAGTAAAACCCCTCTAAGTAATTAAATTGTTATCGTCAAATTAATTAATAATAATTTAGCCTGCCGAAAATATTATACTCGGACTGTTTAAAATTACTTTGTTCATCTATTCTTTGAAAATACGACATAATACTACTAATACTTATATATAATCGTAATAATACTGAAGTCTAACGAAAATTTTGAAGTCTAACCTTTTAAGGCTTGATAAATTACAGAATAAGTAAAAAGAAAATTCGCAGCTCTTTCTAATTCTGTGAAACGAAGTCGAGAGCGGGTCTATAGTAAATAAACAAATAAACTTAAGTAGTAAGTTTCACAATAATGTCATCTTAAAGATTATGTTATGATAGATTTATAGAGCAGTGTCTTGTCCCAAGTTAAATTACATTTTTTCTTTTATACAGGGTGATTGATAATTCGACCTATACTTTGAAAGGGGTTATACTAGAGCTCATTTGCAATAAATTTAGCTCAGTAAACTAGGGGTCTAAATTTGATGGTTATCAAGTTATTTGAGTTTTACGTTTTTTTAGAAAAAGCCCGCTTTTCGGACTAAAAATGATAATTATGAAAAAAGTACTTCCATTTGGCTGGTATAAACTTTGTTTTCTAAAAGCCAATGAACCAATGACTACTTCAAATAAAAATTTGTGTCAACATTTCAGAATTATCTTAGAAATAAACGGTCATGAAAACCAAAGTCATAATTTTTTTTTTCGATTTTGTTACAACTGATGAGAATTACTTGAAAAAAATGTACGGCACTTGATGTAAAAACTACAGAAATAAGTTCCTCAATTAATAAGCTTTCCAAAAAAGTACAAATGTTGGCAACTTTTTCAAAAATCTTGAAAATAATAATAATAATTCCAGAGCAGGTAGCGGTTTCGCAAAAGGCGTACCTGGCCCGGAGCCGCGTTGTTTGTGTCACCTTTATTTTTCTGAGGGCTTCAATTGACCTGCCTCGGTATCTTATCTTACCTTATTAGGGGTGAGATCAGGGTAGATTGCGTTCAGGCATGTTCGTGACTAACCGAGGTTTAATTATCTTCATTCAGTAAGTGATAAATTATCTGCCTTCGACCTTCTTTCCAATTCAGACGTATCGTTGTTAACTTATTTATTTTACAAATGAAATGAATTATTGTTTATCAAAACAAAGAATAATAGCATGAACCTCGTATAATCTAACGAACTAACCGAGGCTAAATTATCTTCATTCAATAAGTAATCAATCAATTACTGTCAACCGTCTTTCCAATTGGACGTATCGTTGTTAACTAATTATTTTACAAATCATTAACTAACTAACCGAGGCTTAATTATTTTTTTCAGTAATGAGGTGACCAATTAGTTAATTATTGAAAGTAATAATGATACCTAATGACTGACAGAAATAAGCATACCGGACCTGAAGCCAGTCTGCTTACTTTGTGTTTCTTCATGCAGAAAGCACGATATTAATTTATTTACATCAAATGCTTGTTGGTAGGAATAAGATTGCAAAAGCAGTAAAATAACCAGTTTCTAAATAAAATTTTATTTTAAAATAATTAAATTATTACTAAACACAAAAAGAAGCACGCAGGGTAATGTTTCGCCATACGATAAATAAATAATTAAAATAAATTACAATTACAACTACAAATCTTGTTCGAATTGCCTGCCTCGGTTGCGAATGCAAGCACGAAGTCTTGTACGTACTTCACTGACTGTAACCCGCGTCGACAGACTTTCTTTAATAGTTTGGGCAGCTGCTACAATTTTTTCTCGTAAATCTTCTACATCACGAATTGGCCTGTCGTAGACTAATGCCTTCATGTGACCCCAAATGTAGAAGTCGCATGGAGTTAAGTCGGGACTTCTCGCTGGCCAAGGGATCGGACCACCTCGACCAATCCATTTTTCTGGATAATTCACATCCAACCAATGTCGCACACGCAGATAATAGTGAGCTGGGCAGCCATCGTGTTGATACACCATGGCTATCCTTCTGGCAAGCGGCACATCCTCCAGCAGCATAGGTAGTTCGTCCCTCAAAAAGTTCTCGTACGCGTCACCGGTTAATCGTGCCGGCAGAAAGAATGGCCCGATCAAATTGTCGTGCACAATACCCATCCAGACATTTAGTGAGAATCTGTGCTGGTGAGCTCCTCCTCTGGACCTCCGTGGGTTTTGATGTTTGGGGGCCCAAAAATGCAGATTGTGGTAGTTAGTTATTCCGTCGCGGTCGAAGTTGGACTCATCTGTCCACAAAATGTTCTTCAGGTACTCCGGGTCTTCGATGTCAGCATTCAACAAAAATCTGCAGAAATCGATTCTTCTTGCAGGATCTCCCTCCTCGATAGCGTGTACTGGAGTGTAGTGGTATGGATACTGCCGTGCTGAATGTAATGTGAACCAAACCTTCCACTGAGTTATCCCAAGCTGGTTAGCCACAATCCTTGTTGATGTAGTGCCATCGGCGCGGAAACACTCCAGGATTTGTTCCTCTTCAACCGGATCATGGACTGGAGGTCTTCCAGCATCAGCTTGACGACGTTGAACCGATCCAGTTTCTCGAATACGTCGATACGTCGCACCAAACACACTTACATCAGGTAAACGGCGGTTGGGGAAGCGTCGTTGATATTCTCTGCGAGCCGCAGCGGAGCCGCCATCACAAAACCCGTAACAGTACAGGATATCCGCGTATTCTTCATTTTGATAAGCAGCCATTTTTTTTAAGAAATTAGTACGTCCGAGTTGGAAAGAAGGTCAAAAGTAATTGATTGATCACTTACTGAATGAAGATAATTAAACCTCGGTTAGTCACGAACATGCCCGAACACGAACCGAACGCAATGTACCCAGATCTCACCCCTAATTAGATAAGATAAGATACCGAGGCAGGTCAATTGAAGCTCTCAGAAAAATAAAGGTGACACAAACAACGCGGCTCCGGGCCAGGTACGCCTTTTGCGAAACCGCTACCTGCTCTGGAATTATTATTATTATTTTCAAGATTTTTGAAAAAGTTGACAACATTTGTACTTTTTTGGAAAGCTTATTAATTGAGGAACTTATTTCTGTAGTTTTTACATCAAGTGCCGTACATTTTTTTCAAGTAATTCTCATCAGTTGTAACAAAATCGAAAAAAAAAATTATGACTTTGGTTTTTATGACCGTTTATTTCTAAGATAATTCTGAAATTTTGACACAGATTTTTATTTGAAGTAGTCATTGGTTCATTGGCTTTTAGAAAACAAAGTTTATACCAGCCAAATGGAAGTACTTTTTTCATAATTATCACTTTTAGTCCGAAAGGCGGGTTTTTTCTAAAAAAACGTAAAACTTAAATAACTTGATAACTATCAAATTTAGACCCCTAGTTTACTGGGCTAAATTTATTGCAAATGAGCTCTAGTATAACCCCCTTCAAGGTATAGGTCGAATTATCAATCACCCTGTATAGAGCTACGAATCCCAGAGAGCGAACAAAATTGAGTATGACACAAGACTACGCATTGGTAACATCACTACATAGTATAAAACAAAGTAGCTTTCTCCGTCCCTATGTATGCTTAAATCTTTAAAACTAAAGCCGGGGCAGGTCGCTAGTGTTCTATAGAAAACAATACAAAACAATTCCGGAAATTCTTTATGAAATTTGTAACATTTTTTCACCTAACCTATCGAGCCTATAAAAAAACAAAACATCTGGTACTGGCTTTAGAAAGAAAACACATTTTTAAAAGTCCGATTACTATTTATTCTGAAACCATCAGTTTTCAATATTATTCAAATGAACTGACATTTAACAGACATATATCTCTACAAAGTGTTATTATAATCCAATATCAATTGCCAGGCATATTACGCAATTAACCTGCTTATTCCACCACAATATGATGAAAGACACGAAAATTACGATTGATAGACAGCTGTAATATCTGGTGGGTGTGATTGGCAGTAGGGTTGGTGTCTGACATTGATACCGACAATATTTCTACAGTATGATCTAGCTCTTATGGTGCATGATATTTTTAGACCTAATAGCCCACCTTCAGGAGTTAAACGAGGTGACCTTCGCTTGGGGTTAACGTAATGATATCCCGCCGCCCGAGACGTTTAACTTAGCTGAAATATAATGAGAAATATCTGTGTTGCGATGAAAGAATTATAGAAAATGCATTTATTGCAGATTCATGCTTGGTCACGACTCTAAGGTCGAATTCTTAATTCAGCATGCGCGGTAATGCTGAATGTTTTTGAAAAGAGAAACTGGTGAGTTTCTTCCGCCTCTCACCAGAAGGTGATTTGCCGAAGCGCCGAAAGAATTAGACATTTAAAACAGCCCTGGCCTACTTGCAGAAATAAATAATCTTATAGTTATAGTTATTTATTGCAACCATAGTTTTGTACAGATCTTAATAACTAGGTACATAGAGTCTCATATGGGCCCCGAGGGCATAGCAATGTCACATAAAATATAAAGGAATACTTAAAAGCTACGTATCACAAAATAGAATATTGGAATTAGTATCATTAATTAACTAACTATACTATAGTTTAAAATATATTATATTAACATCATCGTTATTATTTTAATATTTATCTTAATTTGCTCATTGGTCAAATTGCTGGTTAAATGATCCAAAAATTTGACTGTTAGCCCCGTTTGATTACATTGTTGACTTGCTGATTAGCTGTCCAATGATACGCCATTTCACGGTCCCAATAGGATATATATTGCCACCGTTGGGTAATTCTTGAAGACATTATTCGCCTGGCCAGAAATATTCAAAAGGTACCGCCTCTGTAGACTGGCATTTTTGGTTAATTTGTTGAGCTTGGCCGGAATTACATAATAATCATAAACTGAATTCTAAAGAGGCGGGGCCTTCTGAATATTTTCTAATACGTGTGCACAAGGGAAAAACAATTTTCAAGAATGACCCCTTTCCGAGTGGTGGCGTGAAATGACCTGGGCCAAAAATCTTTTTGTTGCTAGAACGTCCCCTTTACATTTTAACACTTAATTTCTTACCCGTTAGTATAATATCCAAAAACATATTATTTTGTTATTCAGTAAGCTTATGATGCTACGCTTTGTCACGCGATAAATAAATGATAAAGCATCCGTCACTTTCACACACTATTGGTTAGAACGTGACAAATACTTTATCATTTATTTATCGCGCGACAAAGCGTAGCATCATAAGCCTACTGAACAGTATACGTGTGAGTGTGAAGTTATCATTCAGGGTGACCTGAATGATAACTTTTGTCGAAATATGTGGACTATGAATATAAAAAAAAAATATTTTTTTGTTACGGAGTGGACACCAAATTGGGGGCGACACGGGGACTAGTAACGCAGTGGTAATTAGAGTAAGAAATGAGAATTTTTTGCTATAAAAACTCAAAACATCGAAATAATTCATAATTGAGAACTAACGTAAAACTTCACTATAGTACATTACACAACTAGGGTGGTAATACAAAGAAAGGCCGAGATCGCAGAAGTTTACGGCCCGAGCTGCAAGCGAGGGACGTAAATATGCGATCGAGGGCTTTCTTTATTACCTCCCGTGTTGTGTACATCATTTTATGTCGACACTTGGCCAGAAAGCGGCTTTTTCCGTACGCGTAGCGTGCGGTAAAAGCCACTTTATGGCCAGGTGTAGCATAAAAAATATTACGAGACTCTGCAATTTTGTAAAAGTGTCTATAAAGTTTCATCTTCATTTAGGCACTAAAAATCATTTTGGCTCTCCTTACACACCTAGGTCGGTGTAAGTCTATTTCGTTTCCGTAACTATGTATGTATAAAGCAGAAAGTGTAAAGATTTTATTAAGGGACAACACCATACCACCGGTCCAATGCAATTAAAGGGATCGATTGATAATTGAATCCGCAGCGGGCGGTATTTATGTCTAGTGCAGTAAACGTGATGCAATGACGTTACATTGGTAGGTCACCCGTTACTAAGGGTGACTTTCCTATTGGATGAGCAATAACAAGCGTGTTCCACTTAGGTCGCTCGGTTCGTACTGTTACAAGCTTTTAAATAACTTCGCTTATGCCTAGACCTCAAACTAGACTGAGCTTTTATCTTAAAGCCCTGGAGTGCGATAAGGGAAACACTTTAAATATAACATATATAGATACAAGAAATCAAAGTACATAGAAATCTAAATGGCACTCATCTGTGTCTAGACCGGGAATCGAACCCGCTACCTCTGAATTTCCGGCCCAGCGACTCAACCACTCGTCCACCGGAGCACCCAGCAAGTGCCCTCAATTTTGCCATCTAATTTGACTCCTGTATCATTCTGGTTTTATAGGATTTAACCTAAACGGTAAATTACACCACATTTTTATGTTACATATATAGATGCAAGAAATCAAAGTACATTTACCCGCATTAAAAACTAATAAAGGAACGTCGTGTTTCTTTCATATAAAGTATTCATATTAGCGCCATCTCTCGCTCGATCGTCATAGCTGCAAAGTTGTGCATTGGGGTGGGATACTTGTGTAATACAAGATGATGATCTCATAGATGGCGTTTAGGTTAAATCCTGTTAAACCAGAATGATACAGAAGTCAAAGTAGATGGCAAAATTGAGGGCACTTGCTGGGTGCTCCGGTGGACGAGTGATTGAGTCGCTGGGCCGGAAATCCAGAGGTACCGGGTTCGATTCCCGGTCTGCACACAGATAATTGCCATTTAGTTTTTCTATGTACTTTGATTTCTTGTATCTAGCACATAAGGATGGCATTTCCAATATACCAAAACCTACAATATTGTGTTCTACATTAAAATGTATAGGTCATCGCGGTTCGTAAGGCCTTTGTGTCATGTTTTATGAGACTGTACCTACTTCTTGATTGCATAATTATACCCAGAGATGGGATTGACTTAATATTTCGCAAGCAGATGTGATGAAAATACCTAAGCACAAAATACAAAACAATCATACATTTCGTAATTTAAGTCCATACTTTTCCTCCACAAAAAGCACAAAATATGTGCGTGTAACTTACATTTATCTACCAGGAGTATAGAAAACAAAAGGTTATATGATAAAATGACTCGAATGACAGCAAGCTGGGTCACCAGACAAAACAAAACCTTTATTGTTATGACGTCAGTAGACGTTCACTCCATGTCTCCAAATTTCTGCCAGTAAAAGGCATTAAAAATGTAGGGAGCTCCTCCAATCTTGTTACTTTTTTCTTTTGTATCACCAATATGTTACTCATAAACATTGATTGACCTGATGTCTCTTCAGAAAGTAATACTATAGATTGAGTGTATTCAATCAATCTATATCGCTCCTTGAAAATCATAACGTCATTAAACGAAAAACACGATTTTTGGGTACGGGGCTTCAAAGTTTCCGAAATATTAAAACGTCTAAAACTACCTTATTTGTAATAAAAGTATCATTTTTATACTGTGTTTTGTTAAATACGTGACTATGCTTTTTACTGATAAGAGTAAATTCTGTTTTTTATGTTTTATTTATCTGATAATTGAATTTAAAGAAAATAATAATGTCACTATTCCATTAATTTTTGCATAGTGTCACTTTTCGGGCCTGTGTTTTCCTAAACTTTAATTTAGTTTAAGGAACAATGACACTATATAATGGTTATTTGAAAGAAAAATCCATGTTTTTGTATAAAAACTGTTAAAGAAAACTTGTTAAATAACATTTATTAACGCAAATGACTATCTGTCTCAAAAACAGTTAATAATTTTATTCATTACACACCGTGACATATAACAAGTAGTCACAAAATAATCAAACAGTAATGTTCGAAGCAGCTTCTAGCAGTTATAACGCTTTATACATAAAACAGCATTTTTCAACTGACCAAAATGAGCGAATTTACAGTAATTTGATCTGACAAAATTGACACTACATCGAAAACGACAACTAATATTGCTAAAAATCATTTTAGTTATTAAAACCACAATGTCATTTAACGTTCTAAAAATACAGTACATCTTTATTATTAGCCTGCATTAAGACTCGAAATTTAAAATAAAACGGTCATTATTTATATACTGACACTTTAACAGTCTTAACACAAAGTACAACATTAAAAATTACCAGAAGACAAGTGTCATTAAAGCGAAAATGACACTATTGCTTTAGATTGAGTCTTGATATTGATACTACATTATAAGTTCGAACTGACGTATTACGAATAGATACTGTATTCCATTGAAAAATTGTAGTACTTTCTGCTTAATATCACAGAATACCGTCATTAAGCAGAAAATGACAATCTTCTTCACAAAATCCACTGAATTTCACTGTATTTTTAATGATAGTGACACTGTTCCAAAAAAGCGCGCGTCAATTTCCACTATTCGCCGTAATGACACTAGCGCCCCCTGCCGTTTTAAAGAGAGCTAGAGCAATAGGTGTCTTTGTATGGCGTTCCTTACAATCACGTGAGTTAGATGGCGTTGTTAACTCAAAAACGTCATTTTTTGGATAGTGACGTTATGATTTTCAAGGAGCGACAACAAAAATAAGAAGAAAAATAAGCCACAGAGAAAAGGTGCCACGCCGTCGCACTAACATTTTGATGGATATAATTAGGGTTGAAATTGTCTTCAGTAATGTAAGTACATGATAAATTAACGCAATTGTCGTTTAGTATTAAAAGTAAGCATCAATAAACTACAAATATTACACGGGTTGGAAATCGGTGCGGTAGTGTTCAGAAGACTGACCGCATTACTAACCAAACATCATAGTCAATTAGGTAGCCTTTTGGTCTCATCGTCGTTAGTCATGAAAATGTGTCACTTAAAAGAAGTTTCGTTCATTGAGAATTAATATCACTTTTTTAGTTCAGTAGCTCAACAGGTCCATCTACTTCAGTTGACATAGATATGGTATATCGTATCAGTCGTACGTAGTTCTTTCACGGAACCACTGAGCCAATTCGGTTAATCTTATCTTTTAATTAAGAATAAGTGACCCAAATAATACTCCCGTTGTCGCAATATTTCCAATTTAAAATACATATGTAGCTAAGGTAAGGAAAAGATACATGGAGGGTGAACGAAACTACTGAAGTATTGAAATATATGAATCAGTGCTGAACTATAGTGAGTGAAGGAGTGACACCGGCTGATATACTATACATACTTCATTTTAATCATTAACTCAGGAACTAGAGTGCAACTACGCTAAGTTTGCAGTGGTCAAAAAAAGGTTTTATTTAAAAAAAATCATATGGCAACGTCACAAGAAAGAGGATTAATTAGTTTTGATACAGGCAAACAATGATATTTTATAAGAAGATACGTTATACGCATACTCGCCAGCTGAGAAATATGCTTCCAAGAAAGCAGCAGCACACATTGGTACCTCACTGTACGGTGTACATACTCACACATATTAACAGATTGCATAAAAGAGATGGCATAGTTACAATAATGCAAAAAAAGAGACAGCTAGCTTTTTGTTACTTGCGCGATTAATTTTTAAACGTAACCGAGTGAACCCATCGGCTAGATTCGGATTGACTCGGAGCCTGCTCGGCGCTCGCAGATTAAGCACGCAGAAGGTTGGTTATCCTTGTCACTCTCATTGTCAAAGACGTAAGTTTGTCTCTTTCATTCAAATGACCTCTATGGTAGTAAGATGGCGTCGTATTTGAAAAATAAAATAATAAAAATGATAAAATTAAATTATTTCAGCGTACTTACAGGTGATATGTGATCCCTTGCGCTTTGTTGCACTTTTTGCTATGATTGGCGCACTTTCTGATCACACACGACGGCATTTTTTTTGTGAATCTTGTAAATATTCACCCTTGACATCGTCGTGCGTTTCGTTGACCGACCCGCGAGTGACTACCCACTACAAAAAGGGCACCAATACATTTATCGTGGTTTCAGTGCTTCACTTTTGGAGTGCTTGTAACCTATCTACTTATAAAATATCATTGCAGGCAAATATCTTTCCGTTTAATAAGTACATACCTACTGAAATAAATATTCAGGACATGCTTGCACAAATCGATCTAGTCCCAACCAAACTAAGCAACGCTTGTATACATACATATTTAAATATAATACTTAAATACAAAGAAATTATCCAAGAACCAGGAACAAATCACTTAATTTGGTTGGAACTAGACCGAAGTGTGCAAGAGTGAACCAGATATTTATTTTAGTAGGTATATAGACACATTTTGTAATAAAGGAAGGAAGAATTATTTCCAAGTACCAAGATTAAAAAATCCTCTTGCTGTAGTTTCCCCATGTTGCCATATATTTTTTTTTAATAAAACCTTTTTCTATACTCATGCCTACTCGTCGCTAATTGAAATAAAAATAAATGTATCGCGGGATGATGGCCTTTTCTGTGTTGATGACTCTGCGTATTTTTTTTCACAAACATCACTGAATCATTTTTAATATAGGTAGTTCCAGGAGAGTTGAGGTAAATAATTACACACACACAGCTACACGAAGTACTCATTGCAAAAAAAGTGAATGAATGAAATGAATGAGTGAGTAAATAAACACAAGGCTATAGTTTAAATAAACTTTTTGGTATATCTTGTAATTCACTGTTGAACTTGCTATCGGTACGAAAAAAGAACAGTAATTTCAAAATCCCGCTGTCATTACATGACGTGTTGTTGCGTGCGTGACCCCAACTCTGCTGGAACTATCTATACCTACTTAGGGTGATTAATTAAAATGTATTCAACACTTTTTATTTTGTCTTTTGATACACAAAGACGCCGTTTAAATGTCAAATTTGAAGACAAATTAAATTCGCTGAGCCGGCGGCGATGCACGGATATTCATTTATTGGACGCCTCTTTGATCCTTCGCCACAAATTCGTCTTCCGGGAATTTGCACGGCTCTTGTACTTTAAGGTTTATGAAACCGGAACTCTTGGAAGTGTAAGTTTGATGAGCGCCTTTGATACGTAAGCTGATACCTACTCCGCTTCCAGTTTTGTGGTAAATTTTGGCTGTATCTTCAGCAGCAATCATTTCACAAATGATCGTTTATCAAATAACGATTCACAAACTACTCATCTCACAACCATAACATTTCTCAAAATCCTCATCATATAAATGATTAGGTATTTGACAAATGTACATTCAGCAAATGTATCACTTTGCAAATAATATTGAATGTTAAATCATCATTCAACAAAGGTTCAATTCACAAATAAATATTTTTACAAACAAGCTACTTTGCAAAATGATAATAAGTAAACCAGTTTCTGCCCTCAAATTGCCCTTTTTCTCTGACTGCTATTTTTTCATAAATAAAACAATGCATAGCAAAAATATTGACAATTTGCAAGTTTTCGACAAAAAAGGTGAATCTTGAGTGGTATAAAGTTAATATACTTATTGATTTTAGAACGGTTCTGGGGAATCAGATTATAAGTACTACAGATTATCAAATTGCAAAATGTATATCAAAAGTATAAAATATTGCTGTTTTAGGCACCTACACCATATTTTGTCTCGCAAGCGCAAAGCAACGCTGGTATATCTTACCTGTTAAGCTTCTACGAGTACTTACTTTAAAATCCAACATGAAAATTCAAATCACCTCTAATAATACTATATTATTTCCAAAATCCCATTCGGTAGGTTTGAAATCGACCCATATAATACCGGTATTCGCCTTTCTACTTAGTATACAAGACAAGACAAATCCATCCAGCCAGCAGTATAATGGGGATGTTGACTAATGTTGAATTTTAAAATATAATATAGTCACATGGATTGGAAAATACTAAATTATCATAGCACAGAAGAAATAAACAAAAAATATAAAGTTATGAGACCACAAAGTTTAAAAAAAAAACCAATTTTTTAATCGTATTAAAGAAAAAAAAATTCGGAATGCTTAAATAACACTGAAAAAATAAATGTATGCCAACTATGTGCTTAAAAGCACTTTTTCGTGCTCAAAATGGCAAAATGATATTTTGTTCATACAGACTTAGTACTGCGAGAACAAGAGATGACGTCACAGGGTGCGTCCGTTTTGTATGGGCTGTTTTCAACGCTTGGTGCGGTCGGCTACCTTTGATTGCAATTTGTGGCTGTTAAAGTAATCCAAGTGTAGTAGTTATCGGTATATATTTGTTCCTCATAAATAGTAGAATCCATTTACATCAGAAACAAAATTTAGGACACAAGCCTATTCGAGAGTGTCTGTTATTACAAACATATTTACGATGATCTATATACGCTACACAATCAGATTAATTAATACATATTCATTAGGTACAGTAAATCTAATAGCTGCAAACCCACATCAAGCAAATTAGATAGGTACCTAGTCTAATCTCGCCTGGTTTCAGAAATGAGTTATTATGTCAGGAGAGGTTCACTCCGCGATTCCGCCGCGCGGCCACTAGTACCAAATGTTGCCCTCCGGAGAGGCTTAGCCAGCGACCAGTAGGCTTATGATGCTACGCTTTATCGCGCGATAAATAAATGATAAAGCATCCGTCACTCTCGCACACTATTTGTAAGAACGTGACGGATGCTTTATCATTTATTTATCGCGCGATAAAGCGTACCATCATACGCCTACTGAAAAAGCACGCATTATGCGATAGAGAGATACGAGCAGATGCGGTACATTCCGTCCGGTGGTCGGACCCAAACGTCAGTTTTATTAGAAAGAAAAACTTCTGAACGTAGCACTATTAGACTATTACTTATTCTGTGGTTATGTTGGAAATAACTACAGTCAGCGGCAAATAGTCTGTAACATCCAAAGCGCCAGAAATACCTATCGTCACGTATCTTTGTGAATAAATCGTTTTTGAAATGTTTGTCTGCTGGTTTGTTTTTTAATTTGTATTCGTATGTCTTGCAAAAACTATTCATTACGGATTGTATTTATACTATGAGTATTAGACGGCAATGTACATAATCATTTGTAATAAATAAAATGCGTTCACAAAAAAGCAATTTAAACTATAATACTAGTAATACAACTCACCTGATTCTAAATATAAAATAATTCCGCCAGGTCTCTACCTGTTGGCAGGGTGCCCAGAAGCAATGTTGATCCCTTGTGCTAGGAAGGAGCCAGCCCTCTGGTCACCCGATACTTCACGGAGCCTACTGGATATTTGTTTATATAGCGCCATCGCACTGGGTCCTCATGGCCCCAGCGTTTCAACTCCAAACGGCTCAAATATGTAGCCACTGTCTATGGCTGCATATTTGCGCCGTTTTAGGCATTCTGCTGAATCTGCAGCAGCGCCAGCCCTGGTTTCTGTCTGTGGAAGATGGGACGAGGCAAGGGTGTCTACGCAAGCCGCATCCCAGACTAGGGGCATTAAGATCATACTATCAGGCATTTTCCCGTCGCCGCGGTTAAGCCCGACTGGTTCTAACACTGCCGGCGCCCCCGCGGTTTCTACTCGTAAGGGCCGATGATGTCATCTAGGCCGGCATGGCGGGGGATGCGTCCCGCACTTCTGCTACAGGATAAGCCATGGTGACCGAGGCGATCCACCTGGGCGCTGCAGGAGCACTGATGAGGAGACGCACTTAGCTCCCAAGTGTATAGAGGTTGCGAGCAATGTACTACTTATACATAATAAATAAATACTACAGAACACCCAAAACTCAAAAATAAATACACAAATATTTGCCAAAATTTTGACTCAGGACATTCATAGGTGGGATGGCCCTCAAGGTAAAAGTATAGTTAATGTTATATTAATTTTCATGAGATATATCTAACTCGTGTGATATAATACCACTCTACGAGGCAGTTTATCGCGTCACGCATGACTCGCATGAGGTTCGACGAAAATTGTTAGCTAATTCTGATATGAATTAGTTACAAATCCTGTTACCGAACATACACTACTAACAATGAAAGTGTTATCACACATTGACGTGTGGCTGCGTCTTTCGGCTCATTGGGCCGTTCAAACCGTTTGTGACCGGGGTAACACAAGGGCTCTAAATTGATACTATTACATCGGGAGAACTAGCAGACTTTTGAGGACTTTTCTAATTTTCTTAGGTTACTTTACTATCATTTCAGAGAGTTTTGCAATTATTTTAGTAAATTTCATTTTGAAAATCGGTAGAATCTGCCAGTATGGCCAGTCAAGATTGAAGACTAAACGCTGTTCTTAGCATTATCTGTAGAAGACTACATTCTAAAAGTTGTAGCAGTTGAAGCTGTCTTTTAGCGGGTGCATTTAGTTTAAGTAGTTGATTTTTATTTCTTGCCTCGCAAATGCGATGAAAAGCTTTGTGTGCATCACGAGCAGTAAGCACTTAAGCAGGTTACAAACTCGAGTCATGCCCTCCACTTTTGGTGTCGGGCTTCTAATAGACTCTCGTTAGCAATCCCCTTCTTGCTTCCCTTAATACACAGTGTACTATTAATTGAAAGTTAATTAGCTCTCTCTTTTGTTACCATTCGCACAACCTACTGTTCTGGTTTATTTTTGTGTCAATTTCGCTGCCCAACGGTTGTCTGGAAGAAACCGCTCTTTAGCGCTAAGACCTCCTTGAAACGTACCTATACTATAATTATGTGACGCGAAATCAATAAATTAAGAACATTCAGGGAAAAGCCATTTTATTCACCTTACTCCTCATTTACATCAAGTCATTATAGCAATGTCTTTCAATTTTAAAATTAGAAAATATAAAAAAAAACTATCAAAAACATAAATATATAAAAGAGGTTGGTCGGTCGGCAATACGCCTGTTGTCTACCTATTTAAATAGTACCTCTTGTAATGTGTTTTTCTGGTGTTCAATAAAGTATATTCGTATTGTATTGTTCTAAATTGGTCCCTTTTTTTCAAAATCCAGCCGTGATAAGGTATCCACGAAGAGTTCAGAGACCTCCTCAAATATAATAGGCACATTTGTATAGTCAGTATTTTTATACAGGGTGAAATTTTATTGACAACAACATTACAAGAATATGTAAATCAGATAAGAATGCAAAATTATTATGACATGAAGCTGATCTAATGATGAAGCAAAATGGTAGCCATAAGAGGGTGGATTTTCGCCATACAAATTGGTATGCCATACATTTAGTTTGGCATACAAATGTCGCGGACGAAAATCCACCCAAGACCATCAAAATTACTGAATACAAATCCACCGTGTTTGGGCTCATTTCATTAGTTTTGATGTGCAGTTTGCGAATATACAGGGTGACTTCTTTTTCGTGATACAGGGTTTTTTTTGCAATTTACAAAGTTAACCCCATAGTAAAAGTTGTTTAAAATCATGGATAGATTGAGGTTTAATTATCCTGTATCACGAAAAAGAAGTCACCCTGTATATACATACCTACATAAAAGTACAGTTGGAAATAAGAGCTTGTTTCAAAAACACACTAAATATTCGACAGAAACTTATTAAACCAGCAATGTATGTGTATACTCGTACATGGTGAATTACCTACATCATAAGTCAATGCGCTGACATAACAATGTGATAACTTTATTCATTTCGTCCTCTTTGAAATGTAAATACCACTTTTTCAAACGTTGGCTCACGCAATTTTGTTAGCGTCAATATTAATCATATGTAACGAAATATCTTTATTTGCTTGAATTTTGTAGCAGTCTTTACTTTACACTCGTAGAAGTTAGTTCGCCAATTTTAGTGAAAGTGGTGTAAAGGGCAGTGTTCACCTCAGTGACCGGCTTTAGAAAAAGCATAGTCGACTTAGGCTGAATTTCAATTGGATTACAAAATGCTTAGGAAAAATTGTAATATAGTGCTCTGAATTTGTAGGCGTCTTGTCTCTTCGCAAACCCAAACCGAAGTAAACTGAAACCATCGTTTTGTCCGCCGCCATTCAGTCTACAACGACCAAACACCAGCTGCCCGCGGCGGGTGGCAGGTGAGAACGACTAGACGATAACGATAGAGAGAGACGGTCGGATCAGGTGTGTTGCGTCCCGTGGTTGCATCCGAACGTCAGTTTTGTTACATAGAGAAACTTCTGTACTTATTCTGTGCCCATAGTCACAAAGCGGCAATACGGCAAAGTGACACTTTTTTTCTGAAAACGTACCTTTTGGCGTGTAGGGAAGGTTTGTTGTATTTGGTAAGTGAACAAAAACAAACAAAAATACTTTATTGCACACCAGAAAAACACATTACAAGATGTAGTTACATAACTAAAACAATTTTAAAAGGTCAACAGGCGGTCTTATCGCTAAAGAGTGATAGCCTCCTATATAAGAGTCTTTATTTTTCAATTCAAAAATAACTTCACAGTGCGCGTTCGCTGCTGTATTTCCTACAAGCTCTTAGCTACATAATGTCGCTGTAAACTGTAAACCTCTTAATCTTGACAGTCTTGACACCACTTCCATTCTAGCGATCATAGTCAGGAAATAGAAACAAATCTATTTATTTTTTTGGAAATTTCTTCGAGTACTACCTTGATCTTCCGTGGTCTTATTATGATTAAAATACCTCGAAATTAGACAACATTTATTACTATCCTGTTATCTAGGAGAATCTAGTAACAAATGATCGAAATTTGTGGAATTTCAACAATACTATGGCCCAAATTTCATTCAAACGCCTGGATGCGCCCGTTTGTAAATTTACTATAATTTTCTAGGTAATATGTTCCTATTATACAAAACCAGACAGACAAAAAAACGTACAACCTAAACCACTACATTGTATACTTACTAACGGATACCGAATCGTTGAGTAAGTAAATTATTTTAAACGATGTAAAATCATTGGAAAAGCGGATGTTTATAAGTCTTTTTGGTTTTCATTAATCCTTAGCCTCGCTCAGAGCTCGCATAACGCCTAGTAAGCTCATTAATGTGAGCTTGCCTGTCACTGGCTCAAATTACGCCAATTCTACCTAATAGCACTATATTAAATCCGACATTTTCAAATCCTTGCCTGTCGGATATATAACAGTTCTAGGTCAAAAGTCAAAGATCATGCTTCATAGAAGGCATCGGAATAAAACTAGACAGATTTTTGTATAGGTATTTTATTGCGACGTTTATTTACTTTTGTTTACGTTTATTTTGACGTATTTATTTTCCTAGACAGCGACAGATAATATTCTAAATATTCATAAACACTTTATTTTCTACTCTGCCACTCTGTTTTACATCCATTGTGTAGTGTAGGTATAAGAATGGAGTATGCAACCTTCACATATAATTCTCGCCGCTCGGGTTGGGTGCTTGCTGTACAACTTACAACGATTATGAATGTGGAGATTGCACTAGTATGCAACCTTCACAGTTCACTCTTAGCACCTGCATTTAGGCACTGTACCCATCGCCGGCGAGTAAGCGAGTAAAGTTGGGCGAGTAGCATTACATTGGGGATCTGGAAAGGTCGATTGATCACACTGTGCCTGGTCAGCCCGCAATGAACTGTCACTCGCCCAACTTTACTCGCTTACTCGCCGGCGGTGGGACCAGTGCCTTAGGTCTGCTGTACGGAAAGCCTGGCGTACGTTTCATAAATCTAACAGACGACAGGTGACAATGGCAATTTTAAAGGAGCTCGAATATGTAAGGAACTTTTAGAGGTAATCGTGTTTGAATTATCATTGTCGTCTTTCAAAGTGAAACAGCCGTATGATACCACGAATGTATCTAAAAGTAAAACTAATCTTAAATTATCAGAATAATAATAATATTTCGCCTCACCTGCATTTAAACTTCGTTACTGCTAATAGTGATTGAGATGCATTATATATCATAACTCACGCCAAAAAAGTATCCCGTCTAACATTCTCAAATACTTCTAATTTGTGTCCTATGGGAGACTTGTTAGAGACCATTTTCCTCATAAACCCTTATTGTGGTTGAAATTATATTTTCAAAATCTGCTAAATTAATCTTCAGTTTAACACAAATACTGTCTGGAGAGATATTATATACAAACGCTAATAGGTAAATAAACAAAGAGATGCGTGATATCTAGTAAATAAGAGCATTAATCTATGGTAATTAATTAAGCTGCACTGGAACGTTATGTTATGATTATGTTTGGTGGCGGGTAGATTTATTTCCTATATCCAATAAACTAGTCTGTCGCTAGCTTCCGCCTTTCATTGACGCTCCATTGGCGCTGAGGACGGGATTATCGTATTTCTAGAAATTTCGGGAGTTTTTGCTTATTCGCGTGCATAGTGTAGTGCAAAAATGCCGATCGGTAAATTGGAACCGTTTAATTTATCTTCGAAACAATGGCCTGCGTATATACGTCGTGTGAATCAGTACATTTTGTTAAACGAAGTAGATGACGAGTTAAAAGTGCCGATGTTGATTACGGTGGTCGGAGAGGCAACGTATTCGCTAATGTGTGATTTGTGTTCACCTAGTTTTCCCGAGGACAAAACGTATAACGAATTAGTAAAACTCGTAACGGATCATCTCGAGCCGCAGAGGTCGGAAATTGCCGAGCGCCATATTTTTAGGCAGCGACGCCAACGCGCGGGAGAATCCCTTACGGAGTATTTGCAGGCATTAAAACATCTGGCAGCCACGTGTAACTTCGGAAATGCAACCCTCGAAGAGAACCTCAGGGATCAGTTCGTATCGGGTCTAGCGTGTGACGCGATGCGATCCAGGATTTTCGCAGAAAAGGAGATAAGATATAAGGAAGCCGTGGAACTAGCTCTGGCCCTGGAGGCCGCCGAAAAACATACGGAGGTGAGCGGCACCATGAGAGCTGGGATAGCGGTGACGGACTCGACGGGCGGCGATGCGGGTGAAGGCCTGCACTTTGCGCGTGCGGCGCGGGACACGCGCGCGCGGGGCGCGCTGCGGACGGGGCGCGGAGCCGGCGCAGGCGGTGCCACCGGGTCGGGCGCGAGAGGCGCGCCGGCCGGAGCGGCCGCGGGCGAGACGCAAGGGCGGGCTTGCTGGCGCTGTGGCAAGGCGCACACGGCGGATAGATGCCGTTTCAAGAACTACAACTGTGATGAGTGCGGTCAGAGGGGACACCTGAGAATTATGTGCAAGCGGGTGCGCGGCAACGGGGGGCGACACCATTACGTTAACGACGAGTCGGACGACGACGGTATGTTCAATATCGATGTGGCGGCTCAAGGTAACAAACCTTACTTTATTACGTTAACAGTGGACAACCATAGTATTGAGTGCGAGATCGATACGGGTAGCCGTATTGCGGCCATTAGTGATGATACCTACCGACAATTGTTTTCTCATAAAAACATTACTGTAGATAATTTAATGTTACGTGGTTATTCGGGTTCGCGAATCGAATCTCTAGGTTACATTGAGGTCGATGTGGATTTGAATGGTACACATCAGAAATCATTACGATTGTACGTCATTAAAGGGGGTGCGCGGCCGTTGTTGGGGCGGGACTGGATACGGGCCCTTAATATATCGCAAATTAACCTCAATGCAATCGTAGACGATCAATTCGTGACACTGCTTTGTAATGAATTTCCTGAGGTATTTAGTGATAAGCTGGGTACTTGTAAGCAGTCTATCCGACTACAGTTAACAGATGAGGAACCGGTTTATGTCCGAGCGCGGCCGGTCCCGCTGGCACTTCGCGCGCGTGTAGAACAGGAGTTGATTCGCCTCGAAGCGGATGGGTCTATTTACCGCGTGGACCACTCGGACTATGGTACTCCTATAGTTCCGGTGGTAAAATCGAACGGTGAGATACGCATTTGCGGGGACTATAAGATTACCATTAACCCAAAATTGAAACGTGACTACTATCCTTTACCGCGCATTGATGAACTTTTTGCTAATTTAAGCGGGGGTGAACGATTTACTAAAATAGACCTTCGACACGCGTACGAACAGTGTTTAATTGCGGAAGAATCGCAACCTTACACCGCCATAACTACGCACATGGGTACATTTGTTTATCGCCGCACACCTTATGGTTTGTCATGTATCCCGGAAAAGTTTCAAAAACTAATGGAAGAAATGCTGCGCGGGGTGCCGGGATGCGTGGTGTTTTTAGATGACATTTGCGTCACGGGTTCGAATAATAGGGACCATATAAATAATTTAAAAATTGTTCTCGGAAGACTGCGAGATATGGGCTTAACAGTTAAATTGAACAAATGTAGATTTATGCAAGATAGTGTTAAATACTTGGGCTTTATCATTAATAAAGACGGCTTGCGGCCGGACCGATGTAAACTGGAAGCTATTTCCAGTGCGCCTCGACCTCAGAATGTGCAACAATTAAAAAGTTTTTTAGGAATGCTAAATTATTATGGGCGCTTTATCCCTAACCTAAGTACTTCGTTACACCCTTTGCATAATTTACTAAAAAAAGACAGCGACTGGAAGTGGGACTCCAAGTGTGAAGGTGCATTTACAGAGGCGAAGCGAACTCTCTTGAGCGAGCGAGTTCTTGCACATTATGAAGAGGGGCGCGAGCTGGTGCTGTCGGTGGACAGTAGTTCATACGGGCTGGGCGCAGTGTTGGCGCACCGCTATGCGGACGGCTCGGAACGACCCGTCAGCTGTGTTTCGCGGACACTGAACCCACCTGAATGCAATTACAGTCAATTGGACAAGGAGGCACTCGCCATTATGTTCGGTGTTACCAAACACCACCAATATTTATTCGGGCGGAGGTTCACTCTCCGCACTGACCACCAGCCTTTAACGCATATTTTTGGGGTAAAGGGGGGCATTCCGCAGACCGCGGCGAGTCGCTTACAGCGATGGGCGGCGCGCCTGGCTGCGTACGATTTTTCAATTGAGTTCGTTCGTTCGGCGGACAATGGTCCGGCCGATGCGTTATCTCGGCTGCCGCTTCCTCAGGACAGTTCCCGCCTAGACTCGTTAGATTATTTAAATATTGTGGAGGACTATTTACCTATTTCCTTTAAAGAGGTGGCTAAAGAAACTGAGAGAGACCCTGGGCTATGTAAAGTTAAAGGTTATGTTTTGTTTGGTTGGCCATCGTCGGGAGCGAGTTGCGAGGATGAAAAACCGTATTTTGCTAGGAAAAATGAGCTACTTGTAGACAGAGGGTGTTTAATTTATAAATATAGAATAGTAATTCCGGCTACTTTACGAAAGCAGATATTAGGAGAAATACACGAGGGCCATTTGGGCATGAACAAAATGAAGAATTTATCCCGTAGTTATATATATTGGCCAAGTTTAGACCGGGATATCGAGGAGCTATGTCGCACGTGCACGGCGTGCCGCGCCGTGCGGGACGCGCCGCCGCGCGCGCCCCTGCACCCGTGGGAGTTCCCCCTGGAGCCGTGGGGGCGCGTGCACGCAGACTTTGCGGATTGCGCAGGAGTACGGTATCTAGTTTTAGTGGACGCGCATTCAAAATGGCTTGAGGTGATAGCGATGCGCGGCACGGATGCAGGTGCGACGATTAGCGTCCTACGGGCTATTTTTGCACGATTCGGCTTGCCCTCACAACTGGTGACCGATAATGGGCCTCCGTTTAGTGGACAAAAATTCAAATTGTATTGTGAAAACAATTGTATTAGACATGTCACTTCGGCTCCTTATAGACCCCAAGGAAACGGTTTAGCAGAAAATGCGGTGAAAACGGCAAAAAAATGTATTAAGCGGGCTGTACACGAGGGAGAAGATGTGAGCACCGCCTTAAATAAATTTCTCCTTCAGTATCGGAACTGCGAACACGCGACGACCGGGGTGTCGCCGGCCGTGGCGTTGTTAGGGCGGCGCCTGCGTAGCCGATTAGACGCGCTGCGGCCGGACACCGCGGCCGCCGTGCGAGACGCACAGGAGCGAAAGCGGGCTCGCTCGTCAGGTACATATCGCCGGTTCGAACCCGGCGATATGGTATTAGCTCGTGATTATAGCGCGAAAGGGGGCAAGTGGGCCGAGGGTAAAATTGTAAAAGCAACGGGTCCCGTCTCATACAAAGTAGACGTAGGGAACGGGGTCAAGTGGCGTCGGCATGTAGATCAGATTGTCCCAACAGAAAACAAGACTCGTTACTCACTATCCCGTATGAGTAGGGGTACTTTGGCAGAAGAAGGGGAGGAAATACAGGGAGCCGAGGGCGACATCTTTGAGGATGCGTTCGATGGAGCGAATGAGGCACGGGGCGACTCACAGATTGGCGCGAATACAGCGGGCGAGGCAAGCGCGCCGGCCTCGCCACCAAGTGTGCCGCCGTCGCCCCCTCCAGCGAGCGCGTCCGCCCGGGCACTGCGTGCGTACAACCGGGCCAAACGGAGTGTGATTAATTGGTTAGCCTAAGTATAATAAATAGTTTAGTTTAGTTTAAGGAACTTAGAAGGGAGAAGTGGAACGTTATGTTATGATTATGTTTGGTGGCGGGTAGATTTATTTCCTATATCCAATAAACTAGTCTGTCGCTAGCTTCCGCCTTTCATTGACGCTCCAGCAGCGTGTAAGTCTAATACGGGCGAACAATTAAACCAGATATAGCGTTTAGTAGTGTTATCATTAATTAATATGATTTTTTAAATTGCACTTAATAGTGACCTCGTAATTAATTTTTGAAAATTTACCGAGCAGCAATGTACCGCATACATGCTTGTTATGACGATTTGTTAGGTGGCCTTCCCGAACTCATTAGTTCTTCGAAGTAAATTTTCCGTTCGCATTTTTCCCCGATCGGTAAAATCCCTATGCACCATAATATACTTTTCGTTTTTTAGTCAGCAAGTACACTTTCCGTTCGCATTGTTCCCCGATCGGTAATCTATACTTCTTATTATAACGTAATATAAGATATGTATAGCTCTCAAAGACCTTATTAATTAAACCTACCTTAAAGCCGCTACAGACTGACTGCATTCTAACCGAAATATGTATGGGAACTCCGACTGCACGTTTTCTATACAAAATGCAGTTGGGTTGTAGTCCGTCTGTATCGGCCCTTAACCTATTGGTACCTAAACTATTTTTACAAATATAAAGTGACTGCCCCTGGATATCGGTAAGTATATAGTGAAAAAAGACGATAGTAAAATATGCTCATAGAAAAAAAGGAAAGCGGTGAAATAAAGGATCAGAGAACTATAAGACTGTAAAAAAATCTTTCGGGGAAAAATGCGAACGGAAAATTTACTTCGAAGAAACAATGAGTTCGGAAAGTCCACCTAACAAATCGTTATGACATTGCGAGATACGAGCTTTTTTAAAGTAACTGTCAACTAGCGTGTTTGTCAACTTGAATGTGTTGCGTTACATTGCGGCCCGAATTATTTTGTATGGTAAATATTTTCATTGTGGTTTTAAGCTATAGTTATCTAAATATGCTTCTTAGGTCCTATGCTGACCACCGTTTCAATATTCGCCCGTATTAGATTTACAGGCTGTATATTGAGCACCTATGTTGATGCTGAAGAATAAAATAATGTGAATTTTATATCTTTCACATTTTTTTTATAATATTCTACTGATCTGTAAATCTGAGTTGTTATTTATTACTTTATTGCCAAAACAAGGTGTTTACAAAGAAAAGAATAACTAGGTATGGCAAATGCAATCAAGGGTTTTACTTTGTCAATTAATAGGCACCATTAACATCAACTCAGAAACATAATACGACAATAAGGATAGTCATTAAAAATACTTCAAAGAGCTCGATTCTTTCATCGTCCAATCCAATTAACATGAAATTGGATTCTATTAATCCAAATTTATTTTGTTTCAGGCGCCGACCTCGAATAGTACAAAATGGTGAAATAAGGGAAGATGGAAATGGACGATAAAGTGTCGGGGCCGGGAGGAGTGCAGCAGAAGAACTGGACTCACACCAACTCCACGAGCCAGCTGCCCCTGGAGATGACCTTCAACCATGGACACATAGTGCAGATATCAGTGTACAGTGTTCTGATGGTTGTGTCAGCGACTGGCAACCTGACCGTGCTGACACAACTGGTGAAGAGGCGGCGAGCGGGCCGCGCCAGCCGGCTCGACCTGTTGCTGATGCATCTAGCTATAGCAGACCTTATGGTAAGTGCCTTATAGAATAGTGCAGATACCAGAGAACAGTGTTAGGATTGTCGTGTCAGAAGCTGGCAAACTGACCATGCTGACGAGATAGTGAAGAGGAGATAAACTTTCATGTTCGATAGAATCTCTCGTCGATCCCTCACTTGTTATGACTGAGGATCTGAGGATCGTAGTCATCATCAAATAATTTCCCCAGGCACCCCCGGCACCCACCCACCCAGTCCGACCCAACTCGGGGTGGTCCGGCTAGCGACCTGGTTCGACCCCAGGGAACGCCACGGCCGACCACCCGGTCCGACAATCGCTATGCCCATGTGGGTTGCGATTGCGAGTTTGTTTGTCAGTTTCTAAAAAAAAAACAAATAATTTCTATTTAGAATGACTAATTAATTTATCTATACATTTTCATTAGGGATGTAACGATACACAGTTTTGCCGATACGATACCGATACCGATATATATGTGCGTGTGTGTGCGTCACACAGAACAGACGTGACTCTGTGAGCGCTTGACGTTTTATTGTATTCCTCAGTAAAACCGATTGTTATCATCATGGAGACATTTAATAAAGACGTGATTAAAAAATTAACGTTACTTACGAACAAAATTGGTACTCTTACGACGCGCATTGATGAGCAAAATCAGAAAATCCAGGATCAACAACAGCTCATAGAACAGCTAAAGAGGGTAGTCGGAGAACTCGCACACAAAGCACCGACAGCGACACCAGCAAAACCCGCAACGAGCGAGAAGAAAACTATTTCAACTGATCCGGGTAAGAAGAGCATCGCCTCCACTCCGACGTATGCCGCAGCCACGGCCACGACGACGTCCGATCGCGCCCGACGAGCGGCGTTACGTAGTGCGAAGGAGCCGACGAACAAGCCTCGAGAAGCGTCAGTGAGCAAGAATAAGCCGGCTATAGCATCGCCCGCTCCGTCGCCCAACCCTATCATTGTAATACCGGAGCCGAAGCCGACGTATGTGATGAACGATGTTGGGCCACTAAATCCACAAGCGCCGAGCGAGGATGATTTGATATGCACAAGTCAAAACGAGCCTGACGAAAAATGGAATGTCGTCGTAAAGAACAAGAAGCGCAGGCCTAAACGTTCTGTAATCGTTGGAACGGGAAATAACTGTACGGAACTCCAAACTGTCGAGCGACTGAAATACATTCAGGCATGGCAATTTAGACCTGAAACGACGACTGACCAAATCAGACAACTTCTGTGCAAAATCGAAAATTCCGATGACTATGTGGTGGAAAAACGCAACATCCACACGAACCAACACGCAGCATTTATCATAGGCATGCCCGAGAGTATGTATGAGCGGCTGACGTCGCCGACTGTGTGGCCCCGCGGTGTGCGCCTAACGAACTGGTTTCTCGTTCGGCCCCGCGATCGGCGGGGAGCCGAGCGTTCCGCTGTCGCAGACGCCGCGACACCTGAGATCGTGTCCCAGTGAGCATGCGCGCGCGCCCCGGCCGCCCGCTACCGCTCTCAACTTAAAGTATGACGCACCACAACCACGTAAGATCGTTATCTGTCATCAAAATGTTCAATCGCTTAACAATAAAACTGATAGACTAGAAGTGTTATTAAATACTGATTTAAAGTGTGACATACTGGCTGTTACGGAGCATTGGCTCTCGGACGAAAAAATTGGTTTAATTAACTTGGACGGTTACTCGTTACTATCTTGTTTTTGTAGAAAACAGTCCATTCATGGAGGGTCGTGTATTTTTGTTAAAAATAATATTAAAGCGATTGAAATTGTTGACATACAGAAACTGGCAGTAGAACTGTGTTGTGAAATATCTGCAATAGAGTTATTAGACTTTGATTTAGTGGTAGTATGTATCTATAGGACGAACATGATAAATGCTCATGATTTTATAACTCACTTAGAAGGTGTGCTCGATAAGATCAGCGAACTCGACAAAGACTGCATAATAGTTGGTGATATGAATATCGATTGTCTGGACGAGAATGCCTCTCTGAAGGATCTACTTGAAATATTATCGGTTTACAACTTCAGATGCGAAGTAGATTTTCCAACCCGGACAACCAGTCACTCGTCTACTTGTTTAGATCATGTGTATACAAATTGCCAAGCTAGTTTAACAAGCGTGAGCCCCGTGACTACAAACATAGGCGACCACCTCGCCGTGCGCTGCGACGTGCTGCGCCGGCCCCGCGCGCCGCCTGCGCCCGCGCGCCTCGCTCGCACCTACACACATGCTAATAAACATAGTTTTATAGAAGCAATTTATAGCATCGACTGGGAGGAATTATGGAATCGTCGCGGCCGTAGCGCGGCCCAGATGGCGATATCTGTAATTAACACCATTAGTAATAAGTTTGACATATGCTTCCCATTAAAAAAATTAAGTTACCGCAAAAATTATTCTTGGCTATCAGATGACATTATTAATTCTCAATTTTTATTATTCGACATGATTAAACTAGGGTATACATTTCCAAATAATGATCACTTGAAATTTTTTATTGAAACTGCTCATAAAAAATATAACGAACTTATTAGGCTAAGTAAATACGAGCACTATGTAAACATTATGCATCAGAATCAAAATGCCTCCAAGTCGATGTGGCAAATTGTTAATAAGGAAAGAGGGAAAACATCGTGTGCTGTGGTCGATTTTACAGACATAGTTCTCGACTCAAACGGAATCAAGTTCAAATCCCGGCAGGATGCGGCGAATGCAATGAACGATCGGTTCGCTCGAGCGGCGGCGGCGTGCGGTGCGCCGAGCGCCGACCTGCCGCGCGTGCGCGCCGCACTGGTAGGTGCTCGCGCGCCGGCCGATCGCAGCCTGCGCTTGCGACCGTTCACTGCAACTGAGGTATTCTCCACCATAACCAAAAATATCCCACACAAACCGACCAAAGACATTTACGGTGTGTCGATGGAGCTCCTGCACCTCGCCGCGGCTCCCTTGTCGCCGGTGTTGGCGGATCTGTACAATCGTTGTATTTCCGAAGGGGTATATCCCTCTTCTCTAAAAATCAGCAAGATCTCACCGCTGTTTAAAGGAAAGGGAAAAAGGGAGGACATCGACGGGTACAGACCCGTCTCCATCATACCGGCCGTGGCGAAGGTACTAGAAAACGGCCTCAGTTCGCGCCTGACCGAGTTCTTGGCCACAACCGGCGCCCTATCCGAGCGGCAGTACGCTTACCGAGCTGGCCGTTCGACAACCGCGATGGCGCGGGAGCTGGTGCGCGGCGTGGTGGCGGCGCGCGAGCGCCGACTGCAGGTCGCGGTGTTGTGCTGCGACCTCTCGAAGGCGTTCGACGTCGCCGACCACTCGGTGCTTGGAATGAAACTGCGACACTATGGCATCGATGGGAAAGCACACGCCCTCATATCTGACATTCTGTTTGACAGATTGCAGGTAGTAGTCAGTGACGGTGGGAGAGTTCGATCGCTACCGATAGCTACCGATATGGGTGTTGCGCAGGGGTCATCGGTATCCAATATATTGTTCTCACTACTTCTCAACGACCTTCCTGAGGCGATACCGTCGGGAGATATATATATGTATGCCGATGACGTCGCCGCGGTGGTTTATGCACCCGACACTGACGAGCTCGAACGACGTCTGAATGATGTCGCATCGCAGGTGGCGCAATATTTTCATGACAACGGATTGGTACTGAACCTTAAAAAAACGCACTTTCTCGTTTTCCATCTGGGAGGAAAAACTGCAAGGAGTCTCTCGGTTCTTGTGGACGGCACAAAAATAGAGCAGGTCAGTAGCACCACATTTCTGGGTTTCGAGCTAGACAGCGGGCTTCAATGGGGGTCCCACGCCACAAAAGTGTGCAATAAATTGGGAAGTGCCTGCTTCGCGCTGCGACGTCTGGCTCGAGTGGTACCCAGAGAAGTGGTACGCGCGTGCTATTTTGCCACTGTGCACTCGCTCCTTCAATATGGCGCAGAGCTGTGGGGGCGCGCTGCCGACTGGGAGCGTGTCTTTCGCATGCAGAAGAGAGCCTTGCGAGCGATTGTACAGGTCGGCCAGAGTGTGTCCGCAAGGCCGCACTTTAAGTCCCTCCGGATACTTACACTACCATCCGTTGTCATATTCCAAGTAGCCGTATACGTGCGCTGCCACCTAGCCGAATACTTGACGGGAGCAGATGTCCACGGACGCAATCTGCGCAATGCACACAAGCTCGTGGGCATCAAACACAGATTGGCAAAGTCTGCCAAGCTCACCCACGTCATGGGACCGACAGTGTACAACCGACTGCCTGCACACGTCACGGATGCCTTGTCGCTTGCGGGCTTCAAATCGCGGTTAAAATGTTGGCTTATCGAGAACACCTTTTATAGCTTTAACGAGTTTATTGTAGCTACGGAGTAGGTACTATTGCCTACCTATACTCACTATTGTAAGTTGTAGTTTGTAATTTTACAAGCATTGTAGGTATTATTTTTTAAGCAAGTGTATTGACATGTAATATGAACTATTATGAATAAAATGAATATGAATATGAATATGAATATATAGTCGTTAATATCGGTGATACCGATACCGATAGCGATATCTTAGCTAAATAATGAAATATGAACTACAGATATTTGTATGTCCTTATTACTAATGGCAATGACTACTGGCTATATTTACCAGAGAGTCAACCGTCAAAATGTAAAGTAAAAATACATAATTTGTCAACTCAAAATTCAATATTTTTTTTATTAAGAACCAAAGATTTAATTTCCATAGTAATTATCATTGCACAAGGTAATAGACCAATGCATAAATTAAGTCAGAAATTGAAATTACTTTTTGCAGATTTTTTTTCATACAGCAAAGTCGTTTTGCGCTCGTCAATTGTATAATATCGGCGATACCGATATATCTGTATCGTTACATCCCTAATTTACATTATAAGAGCTATATTGTTCTATATATTCAATGGCAACTTTCTGGCATGTTTTCCGATCGACATAGTTTTTGACGTTATTCGGCGCTTTAACCGTTTGTTTATTGTTATAATGAAAGTCCGTAGAACGAATGTGGTTCTGATTTGGTTTACTGTTTTATTCATAATTACAGGAAGCACATTAGCTGTATATTAATTAAATTTAGGCTAAATTGTGCCATTTTCAATTGTTATGCAAAGTTTATAAAACTTCAAGCATGTCGTTTTGAAAATAAACCAAAGTATGTTTTTAGGTAGAGTCGAGCTACATCAAGCTTGCTTGTTACTCGGTGTTCCATTTTGTGATTATTGTTAAGAACTTAAGAACCGCAAAAACAACATAATATTGTATAAGCCGTTCCTAATAAAATTAAATGTACAATTTCCTTCGCGACAGCAGTGCCAATAAATCTTTTTTATCTTAAAAATATCAGCTTTGAATAGATTTAACTTCGCCGTCTGGTACTCTACAAATATCGGTATAAGTCGACATTGTACCCAATCGTTAATATTTGAAATGAATTGTCGAAAATATAATAGAAAGCGGTGAAAAGGCAACTCTTTTGAAAACTGACCTTGGAATGACTCTTCGATTGTGAGACGATTATGCTCTAATCTTTCAACTTTGCTTAAAATGCCAATGGATTGAAACATTCAAGGTCACACTGTATTTAATTTTTTTACGAGAGTCGGTTGAGGAATGAGACCTTTAAAGGAGAATCGCCGGACAGACAAGCGATTCGTATGTTTTTGCTGAAATGAAGGCGCTTCGCGCTTACTCGTTCAATTAAAGAAGACACAACATTGTTTGGGTGGAAATTATCAAGTAGTGGTACATTTCCATTTAAGACGGAAAAATATGGGTTCACCTAAATAGCAGGCTTTTATTTCCCACACCATAGGCAAGGGCCATAAATATGTGATCTAGGAATTTATTTACTGCCCGTGTACACTGCAACAATACAATGTACAATTTTACGTATTGCTCTGGCCAGGAAGTTTTTTTTTTTTAAACCTGACAAACTCACAACCCACTTTCGAGCATTGTGATTGTCGGGCCGGGTGGTTGGCCGTTGCGGTCACTGGGCTCGAACCAGGTCGCTGGCTAGACCACCCAAGGGCGTCCGACCGTGTGCCTTACACACGGCCGACACGCACATCGGGCTGGGTATGTGCCGGGGGGTGCCTGGAGTCGAACCAGGTCACCGGTCCCGGCTTACCGCGATAGGTGTCGGGCTAGGTGGGGGCCTGCTCGCCTGGGGTCGAACCAGGACGATGGCCAGGGCCACCTTTGACTTTTCGCTGATTGCTCAAAGTGAGCAGCGGACCAGCGTGGCCAGGAAGTAGGATTCTCTCTTAGTGTAAGAAGGAGCAAATAGTGTACGTACAACATACACAAGTAACGGGTAGTGATTAAGGAAATCCCAGATCGCATATTAATGATCCTCACCAGCCGCTTAAGTTACAAACATTCATGGTACAAGATAACCAGGTATTGTATCTTCCAAGACTGACATTGTTGATCTCTTTTGACCTCAGACATACGAGTACTGACGTCACAAGCTTGATATATTGCCCTTTTGTGTAATAGTACCTTACACAACTAGGGTGGTAATATAAAGAAAGGCCGAGATCGCAGATGTTTGCGACCCGAGCTGCAAGCGAGGGACGTAAATATGCGATCGAGGGCTTTCTTTATTACCTCCCGTGTTGTGTACATCATTTTATGTCTACACTTGGCCACAAAGCGGTTTTTTCCGTACGCGCAGCGTGCGGAAAATGTCACTTTATGGCCAGGTGTGGCATAAAATACATTATCTTAGTAAATATTATCCTCTAAAGAAAAGAAATGTTGAGCTAATGCACATTCGATTATTTTCTTTTCACCCGAATAAACACCATGTAAGAACAAATAATTTCGCAGGCCGTTAATTTATTCCATAATTGATAATGGGTGATACATTTTCTTAAATTATTTTTCTTACATTTCCTTTAACAATGGCAACTTTGACGACATTTCAGGTTATCTTGTACGGTCGGCCTCAAAAGTAGCTGAACATATTCGTTCCGTGGAATAGTACTAAATTGTCCAGCTACTTTTGAGGCCGACTGAACCATGCAAACATTTACAATCTCGGCATAATCTCGGTCATTATTTACTAACCGAGTACAAAAAAAACTAGGTTATTTTATCACTCTAGTCCAGTGTCAGGAATTTTCCCTCATGTAGCGGGCGGTAAATATAAATACCTAATATGCAAAAACATCTGACTGAGAAAAAGTGTCTGATGTAATCTCGTTATATTTCAGTACAATAATAAATCGTACGTAAATCAATATCAACGATATTAGAAATCTATTTTTCACGCTTCAAGATAATAAACATGGCGTGGGCGGCCACCACCGATTCTTTCGTTATACATCGCCATACAAAAGTACTCCGGTCCTTATTTTGAATCGATATGCATTGAGTCGAAGAGACCGAATCAAATGAGCTGAAATACGGTGGGTTTATTGTTATTTAGATGCTCATAATAGCTTCCGGCTCTATCATTAGACCTAATGATAGAGCCGGAAGCTATTATGAGGTCTATCATTAGGTCAACTTCATACTTCATGTCATAATAAAAATGCATTATCATCCAATTTACATAGGTATGTATGCAAAATGTTTGCTCAATCGGAAACTGGGAACTGAGTTTAATTTAACTTTTACAGGCAACGGGCGAGCTGAAACTAAATAAAAGTTTGTAATAAAAATGTCTTGAAGACACGTGATACGAGCTTAGCATCTGCTGCGATATTGCGTTTTCAAAGTTTACTTACATTAGAAATAACCTAAGTAATATTAAACAAAATCCGACTAAAATAAGAATTTCATTACGCTACGGAGGGCTTCGGGTCGTCGTGTGGTTTCATAATCTACTCGTACAAGTTTTCTTTCTCTCGGAGCTTGTATTTACAACCTTACATGGGCCGACTTACTACTACTACTGACCATTTTGGACTCGTGAGTTTGTATCTGGTTTATATACATGGACGGATTTCGTTGTAAGTGAGCGTTTTTCTAAAAGTGTAGTGAGTGTGTGTGTGTTTCTATTCAACGGTACTTAAGTATTATTTAAATACCGTCTATCTTTCCGTTGCGTCACGAGAACGTATTGATTTGACACTAACGTTCAGTTTCGTCACGGCCCTTAACTGCTCAAAACATGTACACTAAGGACCTTAAAATAAATAGCCGCACGGAGCCTTGCTAACATAGAACTGAAGTATGTCTAATCCGCCGGCTAGGTACCTATGTGTGCGTGCTGCTCGCAATAGGAAAATACTAGTTGATGTGTACATGCGACTCGTAAGTACAAGCAGCCGGCTTATTAAAAATGGCTTCAGTTCTCGGCGAGCCTCCGTCCGGCTATTTATTTTAAGGACTTTGATGTACACTTTTTTTAAACTCTCAGCAGATAATATCAAACCTGTAACATTTTCGTCTAGGTAATTGAATTAAGAGCTTATTGATTTTTTCTGTAGAATAATTCACAACTCATTCCGTATATAGGTACCTAATTTGACTAGTGAACTAATAATAACGGTTCGTAATTGGAGGTCACGCTGCTGAAGTTCGTCAAAGTCGAAGCAACGAATGGACCAATATACTTTAACCCGCGACGATGAACTACCTAATAAGGCGAAATTGACGGCAAATAAGTTGCGAACGAAATTGGAAACGACTAAGTTGTGAATTAGATTAGCCTACTATGCTAGTTATGGAGGGTAGAGGCAAGCAGAATCAGCTCTGTGTATCGAAAAGTGTCTGTCAAAATGTGCTAAATAGTGGTGCACTATTGCAGATGGTTAAAATTTGGTAACTACCGCTTTATTAAATACCTAAGTCACCAAAAATGTTAAACCGTACCTCTGCCCTCCATATCAGCACACTTCACTCCGTCTACAACTGCTAAAAGTACTAAATTCATTTCATACTCTCCTGCAACGCTAGCGCCCCCTGTCCTGGTTTAATTTCACTCCGACCTTGCTCGGGCTCAGCTAAGTTTCTTGCCGGAGTTTTCTTAGCTGGGCAAGGTTTAGCGAACCGGCAACGAATACTCCCATTCGTTCTAGTCACACACTCACGTAAGGACAGGTTGATCCGCCGCAACCTTCCCGCTGGTCCGCTGCTCACTTTGAGCAATCAGCGTAACTTCAAGGTGGCCCTGGCCTACACTGAAAAAAAAAAACAGTGAAACTAACCCGAAAACCAGTAAAATTAACTGCTTTGCGAGGTTAAAATGGAGCCTTCTGTTAAAAACAGTTAGTATTACTGTTTTAAAACAGTTACAGTTCACACAGTAAAACTTACTGTTTTATACTTAACTGCTTAAAACAGTTATATTAGAAACAGAAATTTTAACTGTTGTAACACATATATAAATAAAATAAATGTTTAAACAGTTATATAATGTGTAACTGTTTAAATATAAAGTAACTGTTTTAAGACAGTTGAAATAACTCTCCAACTATAGTGTTTAACAGTATCAATAACTGTGAAAGAAACAGTTCTTGCAATTGTGCCTCAGTTATTTTTATTATTTCTTTACAGTAACCTGTACTGTAAGAATAGTATAAATAACTGTGAAGAAAAAGTGTCAGGTACTGTGATCTCAGTTGTTTCTACAGTAATAAATATTGTGGCCACAATTGCAGAAACTGTTTCTACACAGTTAACGGTACTAATGCCACAGTAGCGGCTACTGCAATCAAACAGTTTCTGGAACTGAACCTTCAGTTGTTATTACTGTTTTTCTACAGTTATAGATACTGCGGGCACAGTTGCAGAAAATGTTTCTACACAGTTAACGGTATTGTTGCTACAGTAGCGGCTACTGCAATCAAACCGTTTCTTGAACTGAACCTTCAGTTGTTATTATTGTTCATATACAGTTATAGATACTGCGGGCACAGTTGCAGATACTGTTTCTACATAGTTAACGGTACTGATGCCACAGTAGCGGCTACTGCAATCAAACAGTTTCTGGAACTGAACCTTCAGTTGTCATTACTGTTTTTCTACAGTTATAGATACTGCGGGCACAGTTGCAGATACTGTTTCTACACAGTTAACGGTACTGATGCCACAGTAGCGGCTACTGCAATCAAACAGTTTCTGGAACTGAACCTTCAGTTGTCATTACTGTTTTTCTACAGTTATAGATACTGCGGGCACAGTTGCAGATACTGTTTCTACATAGTTAACGGTACTGATGCCACAGTAGCGGCTACTGCAATCAAACAGTTTCTGGAACTGAACCTTCAGTTGTCATTACTGTTTTTCTACAGTTATAGCTACTGCGGGCACAGTTGCAGATACTGTTTCTACACAGTTAACGGTACTGATGCCACAGTAGCGGCTACTGCAATCAAACAGTTTCTGGAACTGAACCTTCAGTTGTCATTACTGTTTTTCTACAGTTATAGATACTGCGGGCACAGTTGCAGATACTGTTTCTACACAGTTAACGGTACTGATGCCACAGTAGCGGCTACTGCAATCAAACAGTTTCTGGAACTGAACCTTCAGTTGTTATTACTGTTTCTCCACAGTTATAGATACTGCGGGCACAGTTGCAGAAAACATTTCTACACTGTTAACGGTACTGTTACAACATTACCGTTAACTGTGTAGAAACAGTTTCTTCAACTGTGCCCGCAGTATATATAACTGCAGAGAAACAGTAATAACAACTGAGGGTTCAGTTCCAGAAACTGTTTGATCGCAGTAGCCGCTACTGTTGCTACAGTAGCAGCTACTGTAAAAAAACAGTTATAAGAAATGTGCCCTCAGTTGTTGTTATTGTTGTGGAACAGTAGTATGTACTACTGCGGAGAAGCAGTCCGGACGGTACTGTATCGCCAGTACCTGCTCCTGTGGTGAAAGAGTAACAATTACTAATTCTCCAAACTTGCAGGTACTGGGGATACAGTTGTCCATATACTACCTCCACAGTGGTACATACTGCTGCACGTTTAAGGGCACTGCACCAGAAAAAAAACGGATGACAATTCACAATAATTATTGTTTATTAACTTTATAATCTAAGTCTAGTATGTACACCCCAAACTACAAAGCCATGAGATACGTCGATATAGGGCTGGATAGTGATCCCCAGGTTTTTATATTTTTCTTGTCGCTCTTTACGTGCTTCATTCAGCTTTGTCTCGTCTTCTACGTGAAGAATAAAACATTCTCTAATTTCTGATGCAGATTTTTTCGTACTCTTTATGTGTACAGGTCCCAATATATGTGGAAGAAGCATAAGAGCAGCAAGCGTGCTCGTCTGGGGATCAGCATCTGTGAACATAAACACATTTCGAGCATTAATATCTTATAAATAAATAAATATATGGGGACAATGTTACTCAAATCGACCTAGACCCAAACTAAGCGAAGATAATTTTTATTAATCTGGTGTAATCCAAACCCAAGCTATGAGGGTTCAAAAAAACGACGAACCGCTTCGAGAAAAGGTAGATAGTGTGAAATAATCAAAAGAGTGCGACTTTGTATTCAACAGAATGGGACTCATTTTGAGCATTTGATAAATTAGATTGACTAATTGTGAAATAAAAATTTTTAAAATCAGGGCCTTATTTTTTTTCTGACGATATGTTATTTGGAAAGAAATAATCCTTATGATGAAACCTTTTGATCGGTATGATAAAGCTACAGGGTAATTTTTTTCTCATGTAGCGGGTTTGATTCCCGGTGCAACCATGTAGTTATTTGAAAATCTATGAATGCAGTTTAAATTGTTTTTTTTAATTAAAATAATGTCTTCTTTCAGTAAAATGTTCCATCTTCAATATTCAAGGTACTTTCCCTTTATGTGGCAATGGCATAGCCGTAGGGCCTACATATTAGGTTTATTTATTACAGTAGAAGTACTGTAAGTCTTTCAGATCTTTAAAACATTAAACAGATAAAATATTCACCTTTAGCCAGCAGTTTTAACTTAGTGATGAAAGAACTTTTTCCCGTTTTTTTTTCACTGAATGTTAGTATCTTAGTCTTGAGAAGTGGGAACTTGTTTTGAAATATCAGTTCGTTCCCGGGATACCACTTATCGAAATCTCCTATGAGCTGGAAAAATAAACATTGTTTGTTTATAAAGGCACAAGTTGAAACCCGACCGCAGACAGCAACAGCAGACGACGTGTCGCAGCGACAGCGACACTACCGGTTTCTATGTATTTATATCACGGCGACGCCTGACGACGTGTCACTAGGCTACGAAAGGTATTTCATAGAAATACATAGAAACCAATAGTGTCGCTGGGACACGTTGTCTGCGGTCGGGTTCCAACTTGTACCTTTAGGCACTGGTCCCACCGCGAGCGAGTAAGCTATGAGCTATCGGCTATTATATATTTTATAGTTCATCGCTCGGCTATAATACATCTCTCTCTTATATTTACACGGGAGCGACGATCTTTTGTCGCATAAATAGCCGGTAGCTCATCGCTTGTAATTAAAAGTGCCCCTGGCGACTGTAATAAAAAAATAAATGACTCACCAATTTTAGCCCCCAAGATCGTTTTAGGCACGGGAAGTCTGACAAATAGGTCTGTACTTCATTCTCCGTCAATACTCGCTGCAGCCGCAGTTCATGTGTAATTTGCCATTTTTCAGCACACAGAGTATAATTGTCCACAGATGTTTTAAGCCACTCCAAACATTCTTCTATTTCCTGTAGATTCAATTCCTGGTCAACTTCTGTGACAATTATGTCTTCTTTGTTCAAGGTTACCCTCTGGTGACAATTTGCGGACTCTGGAGTTAACGTTTTGTTTAGGCAACGACGTGCCCTTGGTTCATAAATATGATTCCTCCGATATTTTGCCTTTAAATTTGTAACGGCATCAAACAAACGTCCATGAGGTCGTACTGCTCCCCTGGTAGCTGTGTAATAGACTGAACTATTTTCTGCTGGAAATACTTTCGCTGAAAATGAAGAAAGTGGTTTCTTTTAGTGACCACACAAATTAAAAAAATCGGCCAAGTGCATGTCGGACTCGCGCACGAAGGGTTCCGTACCATTTATCTATGAAAACGGCAAAATAACATGTCTGTTGTATGAGACCCCCACTCCGACTCGCACTTGGCGGGTTTTTTAGTATTTGTTGTTATAGCGGCAACAGAAATACATCATCTGTGAAAGTTTCAACTGTCTAACTATCACAATTCATGAGATAGGTACAGCCTGGTGACAGACGGACGGACAGCGGAGCCTTAGTAATCTGTCGGTACGCCACAGTATGAAATAAGACCTCAAAAGCGGTCATCCTTATTTTATGTCTTCATTTGGTGGAATTATCCAATATATACAATACGAGAACTCCCGAAAGGCAATTATGCATACAATTCAAAATAAAAATTAAAATCGTAAAAAATATGAAAATAAATAAAAATGTTTTTCTCATTTATTTGTCAATAATTAATATCGCTCTTAGCAAAATCAAATAGAGGTAACAAAGAGCTTCAAGTCTAAGAAAGCAACATAGCCCTGGGTATTATAGAAATCTAATTAAATATAATTTCTTACATTTATGTATTTATTTATTTTTACTGTAACCTATGAGTATTAGGACTCACTTTTATCACCAAATTATTGTTTTGATTATACTCTTGCGTAGAAAAAAAAAATCAAGGTAAAAGCTCTGAAGACCTTCGAGAAAATGGCGTTCTAAGTTTTTTCAGATTATTCTGATTTTAGGGTTGCCACTAGCAACAACTTTTTTCCGGGACAAGTCCTTAAGTCAAGTCGCACATTTCTCGAAAATTCTCAGTATAGCTGTCTCTTTCTAATAGTGCTGTCTCTTTCACTCCGAGAAATTTCGCCATAACTATACTGAAGTGTGGCGCAACAGTAATGTGTATATGTGTGTTGCGCGGGTGGTATAAGTTAAAACTTCAGACGTGATTTTCCGTGCTTTAGAAGCGTTTTCAGCAGGCTGAAAGGTGATTTCAGGCCGTTTCAGAGGTGGCTCTTTCACATAGTAGAAGACTGAAAATTCACCCAAGTTGCCGTTGTTTTCAGGCGCCTGAAACATGTTTTCAGTCCGTTTCAGGACACCCTCTATCAGATGGCGCAATAACCTGAAAACCCGTTTTCAGGCGTTTTCAGGACCCCTTATAGGCCTTTGAACTACACTTCAGTATAAAGTGAAATATCTCGAAGGAGTGAAAGAGACAGCTATACTGAGAATGACCGAGAAATGTGCGAAAGAATACCAATAATATAATTTTTTAGTAAGATTCTGGGACTTAAGTCCCGAAAAAAAATTTACTTGTAAGGGAGTCTTCACTTTTCGACTAATATTCTTCGAAGTTTAGGTAAATATACTGTACCTATTCCGATCACTGGTAAGTATGTATGTTACCCGACTGCGGCGAAGCCCAAAGGAGGGTTATGTGTTTGACCTGTATGTATGTATGACGACATGTATCAAAACAGTTATATAACGTCACGCAAATATTTTTTTAACTACCTCTAATTCACTAAGAAATTCAAGCTATAATAATAATTTTTATGCCACACCTGGCCAGAAAGCGGCTTTTTCCGTACGCGCAGCGTGCGGAAAAATGTGTAGGCATACAATGATATACACAACACGGGAGGTAATAAAAAAAGCCCTCAATCGCATATTTACGTCCCTCGCTTGCAGCTCGGGCCGCAAACACCTGCGATCTCGGCCTTTCTTTGTATTACCACCCTAGTTGTGTAATGTACTATTCCAAACTGACTTATTAGCTGGCATCCCGAAGGAACACTGATTGTGTTTTAATATTATTTCATTTTACCCTAGGGTGGTAACCCTAGTTGTGTAATGTACTATATTTTTGTCGACAACCCTAGTGGTGAGCGTGGCGACCAGAAAGAGCGCGCGTTATGAGTTAGAACGAGAACGTATGAGTTAGGCGCATTTTCGTGACTCGAACGTGGGGTTTGTTAGACAGTGCGACTTCTGTACAAAGTAACTACTATTACTTATTCTGTGGCTGAAGTCTCAACCGCTCCCTATACAGTAACTAGATTTATGATTAGGTCGATTTACTAGTTTTGGTGTTGCGACGGAACAGGCGAACGTACATACATACACCAATACACATACACACATATATGAATATATATATATATATATATACATATACATTGGTACATACGCTGCAAAATAACCTGATTTGTTAATTAATATTTAGTACTTCATAGCAAGTGACAACCCTAACTTATAATTTTGAAAGTTAAATATCTTCAAGGTCCTTTGGAATATTCGTTTCATTTTTTTGGGAGAGGTTAACAGTAACATAATTAAATATAAAATCGTGAAATGGAGTCCTAATACATAACTATGTGACCATAGAAAAATAAAAACCAAAATAGACAAAATTAACCAGAACTCGGCTGTTATTTACGACAAAATTCTGTTTTTTTTTCTAAAATATCCTGGATAATAGTTTTATTTGAAGCCATGTCAATTATTATACGAAACTGATTTATTTTAAAGTTAAAATAATTTCTGGAAATCCATAGAAATTATGAAAAAGAAAATATAACTTCAGTATTGTTCAAAATTGCCACTCGGGAGTTCTCGTATTGTGCTTATATTGAATAATTCCACCAAATGAAGACATACTGTGGTACGGAACCCTAAAAACCAGCTAAGACCGTGTCGGGCCATGCTCAGTGTAGGGTTTAGTAAGCGATACTTTCTTCAATGAAATACAATAAATACACCACTGAAGAAATTATGTCTACCTTGCCTTGCAAATATAAAAGTACTATTTATTTTTAATTATTTGTGCTATATAATATGTGTAAACAGTGATATAGCGAGGCTATAGCAGTTTCGAAAAAATGTGATTCATAAACGTCAGTTAACACTAGAGCTGTGCGACTTGTGCGAGGTTGAGTTGAGAGGCAGTGAGCGAGGAAAAAATCTACCAATAGGTTTGCATCATTTTCATCACTGGTGGTTATGGGTTCAAACAGAAAGAGGGTGACACCCCCTAGTGAAAAATCTAGAGATACTCCCTGAAGTCCTAGAACGCCGAATAATACAGAAAGGAACAAGATCCCATAAAACCATTTCATGTAAAAAGATATGTAGCTTTCCGTTGTCCGCTTTATGCATAGCGGTTAGTATTGAACTGTTATATACCTAGGTCTAGTTCTCAGTATGTTAAATATGCATCCGAATTTCCGATTCATAAACATTACCCTCCGTCAGTCGGGAAAAAATAGGCCAAGTCTCGAAATTCTTTCAGCTTATTTTTTTTAAATGCTAGAGTGTTCATTACACGTGAATGCTTTTGACTATCAGCACATATACCTTTTATGAAATTACACTTCAGTAAAATGAATCATATCGCATGCAACGTTTGGCTATACAACGAAATTAAAAATTATAAAAAATAACCTTTTCACTTACCAATCTCGCTGCTCCAATGCGAGTATATGCCGGCAGTCACGGGTGCCTTCGGATCTGCTTTTATTATTTCTTTGGATATTTCTCTTGTCAGCAATTTTCGCAATTGATCTCCAAGGGACTGGGAGCGTTGTCTAAGGAGTAATTGACCGTCCTGTGTCTTTTCGAGTAATTTAATAAGATTTCCGTCACTCGATTCTGTCACAGACACATCAGATACGAATGAGGCCCCGGAGATAGATGTTGATGGTGAAGCTGGTACACTTTCTGTACATAAAGCGACTATGTAGTCAGTGTCTATTTCTCCAGTGTCAATCTGTAAAATATCATAATGATTAGATTAAATCTATAATACTGCTAAAAATCGTGCGGACTCGCGCACGAAGGGTTCCATACCAACAAAAAAAAAACATGTTTGTAGTATGGGAGCCCCCTTAAATATTTATTTTATTTTGTTTTTTAGTATTTGTTGTCATAGCGGCAACAGAAATACATCATCTGTGAAAATTTCAACTGCCTAACTATCCCGGTTCATGAGATACAGCCTGGTGACAGACGGACGGCCGGACAGACAGACAGAAAGACAGACAGGCGGACAACCGAGTATTAGTAATAGGGTCCCGCTTTACCCTTTTGTATCGTAATTAATGTGTAAATTATACTATAATCATCATACTTACGTCTTTTGTTATCTCTGGTGCTTGTATCTGTTGTTCTGCCTTCCAAATGCATATTTTTTTTTTAAACTTTGCTTGAGGGCCAATTGCAGGTATAAGAGTTTTTATTTGTTCGTCATCAAGTAGCAGCAATGCCTCTGTGTCAACCTCATTCTCTAAAAACATAATAAACTGTTATTGGAAAAAGTAAATGTACAGTCATCAAATATAGGTATCATCAGGCAATATACTCAAAAATAACCCCATCGTGTTTGGGCTCATTTGTTTTGTCTTGACGAGTACTCTGAACCGAAATGATATCCAGGGTCTGATGATGGAGCCGGAAGGTGGGCATGGGAACTCCGTAATAAAACGTCGGAACCCCATTATGTTTGGGCTCATTTGTTTTGTCTTGACGAGTACTCTGAACCGAAATGTCAATGTCCAATGTCAATGTCAATGTCCAATGTCCAATGTCCAATGTCAATGTCAAAGTCAACGTTATCACGTTCGACTATCGTCAGTAAACCGACTTTACAGACAACCGATTTTTCGTTATAGGAGCATTCCATGAAAATATTTCGTAAGGGATACTATTGTTTCAATACTTCCGAGAAATAAATTCAGGAAGCTAATTATCAGCATTGCAATATCATAACTCGGCTTTAAGATTGGTAGTGTTTCTTAGCAGCTAAATACGTTTTATTAGGGTAGCTGCCATAGCGTTTCGTAAGGGACAAAAAGTTGATGTTTTCATGGTATGCTCCTATACAGCCTGTATGTTTAATATTACCTCAAATTTTAACCATACGTAGCTTTTAGTAATATGAACCGATATTGTAAGAAAATTGTAAGTTAAGTAACTACCAAAGCGTAATTAATTTTTGAAAATTTATCAAGCAGCAATGTAATGCTTACAATCATTTGACACATGGAAGAAGCGGGTTACTTGTGACAGTTGTGACGTCACATCAGTAAGACAATGTAGTGTTACATTGCGTGCTGAATTATTTTATAAGGAAATAAAAGTAAGTAGGTAGTTAAGAAAAAAATTCTTGCAATATCGGTTAATAGCCCTAACACCTACCTCTGGTTACAATTTGAGATAATATTAAAAATACACGGTGTATATATAATTTCGCGCGCACATTCCACATAGCTTAATAGTTTATGCGTTGATTTTATAAATTTTTAGTATCCTAAAACGTATAATTAATTACTTCACACCAAATATTGAAACTATTAAACAAAAGTAAGAATGTCACTAAACTTAAAAGAATTTAGACAAAACTGATTAACTACTACTACCTACTTACAACTTATATACAACAAGTTGAAAACCCCCCGATATTTTCATTTGAAAGTTCAATATCTCAAAAACGGCTAAACCGATTTAATGAAACCTAGCTAAGAACCATCTCTATCAACTTCAGCGTTCGGACAATAAAACATTAAAATCGGCCAATTCGTTAGGAGTTATGATCGATGCCATAAACAGACACACAGATACATAGACACACAGACACGTCAAACTTATAATACCCCTCTTTTTGCGTCGGCGGTTAAAAATAGAAATGCACGAGAAAGTAAGGAAAATACTAGAGATGCAGCGAATAGTAATTTGGCCGAATACCGAATACCGAATATTCGGCGGAGTCGACGGCCGAATAGCCGAATATTCGGCGGCCGAATATTCGGCCAATGGTTTTACCTAAAATGAAGTAAATTCGAACGCCCGGGTGAGCGGCGCCGTGAATCTCTGTACAGGTTGCAACTGCAACTTGTTACTCGTCGTAGGCAGCCTATGATAGAAAAATGCGCCATTGAAAAATTTAATTTCATTTGTAGTTTAATTTCTAATTCGTTGTTTATGCTACTGTTCTATATATGTTTGAAATTGATGTGAAAGATGATTAGTTTAATATGTAATATTGATTACTGTTTATAATTTGTTATTAATAGTACATTACACAACTAGGGTGGTAATACAAAGAAAGGCCGAGATCGCAGAAGTTTGCGGCCCGAGCTGCAAGCGAGGGACGTAAATATGTGATCGAGGGCTTTCTTTATTATCTCCCGTGTTGTGTACATCATTTTATGTCTACACTTGGCCAGAAAGCGGCTTTTTCCGTACGCGCAGCGTGCGGAAAAAGCCACTTTATGGCCAGGTGTGGCATACAATATTTATTCATCCTTCTTTTTCCTTCGACTTTGTGTTAATTTACTACTCGGTATTCGGCCGAATACTATGCCATTATTCGGCTTCGGCCGAATAGTCAAAATGTGGCCGAATAGGCCGAATACCGAATAGTGGCCGAATATTCGCTGCATCTCTAGAAAATACCAAAATCGCTATATGTGTGCCTATGATATTTGAAGTTTGAAGAGTTCCCTCGATTTCTCCAAGATTCCATCATCAGATCCTGATTTGGTTACAATGGGACCACCTCGGAAGTATACCCTTTCAAACAAAAAAGGAATTTTCCAAATCGGTCCAGCCGATTTCAAGTAATCGGTGAACAAACACACAAAAAAATAATAATAAAAAATAAAAAAAATACAGACGAATTGAGAACCATTCTTCTTTTGGAAGTCGGTTAAAAATGTATCAAGTTTTATTTTTATCCCAAAATAAGCACAATACACATGACTACTTGCGGAAAAAAATCTTTAAAATTTCTCTTTATATTGAAGTACGTAAGCAATGGCGCGGCAAAATTTTCATCCGCCCCGGGCGGCCGAGAACCACGCTACGCTACTGCAAAAATGCCTACAATTAAGGCATATTTCGTCTCCTGCACTAGGAAGTTTTTTGACAATATTCCACGCCACCCGAACCCCTTGGTAAGGAAAATCAGCTACCCCACAGATGTCCCGGAGTTCCTGGATGACCCCATGGATGACGCGGACCAATCACAAAACAGTTTGTACACCATAACTGAGAATGACCCTACTGACTCACAAACTGAGAATGACCCTACTGACTCACAACCGCCCCCGCCGCCGCGGGAAAAACGATACCGAAAGAAATCCCCGGTATATCCGACGACCCAGACATGCTTTGACGGACCCCGACGACGTGATCACGGCTACCATCAAAAGATGGGATGCCGCGGTCACGCCGCCCGATTTTGACGACGATACGTTACTCGACAACACGACCCTCATACAGAGGTGCTCGCGGCGGCGAGGGCGACCCCCTAGGTAACACTAATAACACTCACTATTAGGATTCAAACTATACAAACCCACCTGTACACTTGTTTGCAAACAGTTAGGCTAAATAATTATTAACTGACAACTGAAGATTTTTAAAACTTGTCTGAAAGTATGGCAGTTGGACTATTTATAGCAAATACGTTTCAAGGTGCATCCGCATCTAAGTATATTCTAATGAAACCTTACCAGATGTCCTAACTGTTTTGCACAGTTATAATAACTGTCCGGAAAGCTATATCGTAATTCGTATCGTAGTTATGAGCAAGTGTGTGTAGAGGGTTGAAAGTAGGCAATACTGGTTACAAATTATAATAAGACATTATAGCTACTTACCACGAAACAATTCAATATATTTATCAAAGCCCCAACTCTCCAGCAAAGTTGATACGTTAGGCAAATTTTCTTCCATAATAACCAAGCACTTCACTGAGTAGTCGACTCGACGACAAACAATGATTTCTATAGACTAGGTACTTACACGTATGTAAGTGCGCGCTGCGCGTGACGCGTGACTTGTTCCTTTAGAAGTCGCTAGGAGACTAACTCAAATAAAACCGGTCAAGTGCGAGTCGGACTCGCGCACCGAGGGTTCCGTACAAACTCGTCAGTAGATACGTGAATAATTCAAGAAAATCTGTATGGTGGGACAAACTTAACTTTGCTCTTGTGAAACTGTTGTCCCCATACATCGACATATGCCGCGGTTAGTTTAGTAGGAGCAAATAACGTTGTCTTACGATTTTTGCGAATTTCTAAAAAACGCTGCAAGTTAGGAAAACCGTTTTATTTTTCGTGTAATATTTAGGATAATATTAATAATCGGTAATTATTGCAGATTTTTCTGTTCAGTATCTTCGGAGATAATAGGGGGGGAACGGTATTTTTTTTAACGGTTTTTGTCTTTAATCAAAAACTACATGTCTAAGAAAAAAAATAAAAACTGTTTTGAAATCTACATATTAAGCCCTTTCATTTGATATCCCACTCGATATATTAGCTCAACTTTTGATTTATGACATCCCATTTCGGTCCTCTTTAAAAAAAAAGTAAAATAGGTATAAGATTTTTTTTCTGTCCCATAGGCTCGGATTAGCGGTTTTTAACACTATTCCAAATTCCAAGTCGATAGCATCAGTAGAACCTGAGATATCTTGCTGTGACAGACGGACAGACAGACAGACAGACAGACAGACAGACAGACAGACAGACAGACAGACAGACAGACAGAGTCGCACCATAAGGGTTCCTTTTTTACCATTTTGGTACGGAACCCTAAAAACAACTCGCTCGACTCTCGAGCGGGGCCGGGGGCGGGCGGGGCGGTATGCCACGCCGCCGGCGCAGCGCTCGAGCAAGTGTATTTAAAGCAAAGTAGGTATATTTAATGCATAAAAGTTGGTTCGCGTTCGTTATGATTTGGTTTTTAACAAGTTTGGGGTTTTTTTCGCAATTTCTTTAATTTCTTAGTTTTTCTCAGGGCTCGGAACCGGTATCGAATTACGGTTTTATTTCGTTGAAATACCGTTATTTTACTCCGTTCGTGCTACCTACAACCGGTATTTTGATGGAACGGAACGGAATATTTCGGTGATCGCTAAGTGATGAAGAACGAAATGATAACGTTCCTGATGAGAATAAAAAGCGGTATTGTCGCCGAGCCGAGCTCGCCCAGGGGCTCGCAGGGGTGGTGACTATGTGCGCCGGCATTTGCAAGCAAGGTCAAATTCCGTGTTTTGTAGCGCGTTGCATATCGCGATGTATTTATTTTCAATTTTTGTCGGGAAAGTTTAAATTTTGGGTGTTGAAGCGCGCGCGCACTTTATAATATTGTTTGTTTTGTGATATTAAGTTTTTAAAGATGATACATAGTAACATTAGTAACTTTTTAACTAGATTAATTATTTGCAGGTATTTCTATACTACCGAGTGACAAACAAGCATTCTGTCTACCTGATAGAACAAACTGGATGCAAAATTAAATAATACAAATAACGTTCAATCAAACAGATTGATTGAGTCAGGCGTTACTTACCTATATTATTACCGCGTTATTGATATTTTTGTTTAATTAACGTTCAAACTGTTCAAAGCAAAAGGGCGGTCAGTCTAGGGACAAAGGCGTAGTGTCTGATGCACTGTTATACCTACCTAATAGGTACATACTTATATATACCTCTTCAAACCAGGCAACCTCATAGCAGTCCAGGCTGAGAGTAGAAAACCCCGGTTTTTTTTGCTGCTTGAGTCATATTCTCCCAGCGAATACTCGACTATTATGAATAACACATGAGGGTAATGGACCCAAAAAAGTTACTTAGTATTTACACAGTATTTATCTTATTTAACTGCTTCGGTCAGGATTATGTAATATTAGTCATTATTATATTACTTATAACAGATGAGGGTATACATTTCTTCAAGGGATATTAAACCACTAGTATGTATTTTTTTACTACTTATGTACTATTATCTATAATTACCACATAATTATAAATAATAGTATATTACTTACCTAAGGCAGTAAAACAAAGAATGTCTCAGATCGCAGGTATGTATTTGACGCAGGCAAGGGTGATAAATATGCGATCTGAGGCTTTCTTTATTACCGCCAGTGTGGAAAGTACAATATTTTACGTCACTCCGTGCGGTAATTCCTACTTTATGGCCAGATATGACGTAAAGATATAAGAGATGAAGTAAATATTTAAACGGTTAATCATACGGGTTTTTTATTGCGACTGTTTGAAACCTTAAAATAACTATAACGCTGCATTATTTACTAGTTCCTTTATTTGATTATAACTGTTTCAGTCAGTTAAATTAAATGGTTAAACATTCAATTTACTCGCTGTATCTGTAACGTTGTGCTAACGTTAAAACAACTGCAGCGAAAGGTTATTTTTACTTATCAATCATTTGGAAGGAAATGTTTCTACAGTAAAAGTAAATGTTTTGAACAGTGAAAGTAACTTTGTAAACAGTTAAACACACTATAATTGTATGAAAAATTATAGTAACTGTAACGAAACGTAATGTTTACTTATCATTTATTTATATGCAACGTTTTAAACAGTAAACATAACTGTTTTTGGACTTAAAAGTAACTGTTTTCGCAGTAAAATACTTAGTTATTTCTATTTAGTCCGTCAGTTAGATTATGGAAAAATATGGGACACGTATTTTTTGGTTTATCAAAATATAAAAAAATATAGATCATCAAACTTCTGGAGTGGGGGCTTGTGACGTCACTCCTAGGTGAAAATTGTACCTAAGAGTGACGTCACTCGAAACTTCTAAGCGTTCTATCCTCGTCATTTTTTGTTTGTAAAACAAAAGAAAAAATACGTGTACAATATTTTTTTCATCACACTTGCTCGTAAAAGGTGTTATAACACGCGGGCTTATAGACCAGCTCGAGCCGTTTTACCTCCCGTGGTTTATAAAAATCTATAACTCCCACGGGAAGAAAAACTGTATGAAAATCTATAACTCCCGAGGGAGTTATGAGTTTAGTTTTAAAATATAGAAGCTACCCGTACGTCATTTCAGACTAAGGAGGTTTCAAATCAGCCAAGGCTTATTTCACATTTTCAAAACTTGGCTACAAAACCCATTTTAGTGTATACAAAAATTATATATTGTGTTATGCAATTAAAATAATTTAATTTAAAATTTTATTTTTAAAATCGGTACAATCTGTCGGTACTGCCTGTCAAGTTTGAAAACTAAACGCAGTTCTTAGCATTATCTGTGGAAGACTATATGAATAAGTTGACAGCAAAATAATTTTATTTTTGTCTTATTTTATTTTCCTCGCAAATGTGATGAAAAACATTGTGTGTACCACGGGCAGTAAAGGTGGGTTTAGACCAAACAAGCGAATGCTCATTCTACCCCCACTCTACCAAATTCGTTGTGTGTAAACAGAGACAGAGCATTCTTTCGTTGTTCTTCCTTATTTTGCGAAGATTCTAAGAATGCTCGTGGAATGCTCGCTCGCTTGATGTAAACCACGGACGAGCGTACGAACAGTCGCCGAGCGCGTTCGCTCGTGTTCGGACCTGCTCGCTTCGGGGAGCGGTCTCTTCAAAGCGTTCTAGTGCTCGAGGGACTTGACCTCGCCACGCTATCGTTGTAATTATGGAATGGTCTCAAGAAAAATTGTTACTGCTTATAGAAGCTTACCAAAATACCAGGTGTCTGTGGGATTCGACTTTTGTAAATTATAAAAACACAATTGAGTCAGGATGATAAATGAAGAACTTGCAATGACAATACTAGTTTAGTGTACATAGTCCACAGACACCCGACGAATGAGCAACGAGCACTCGTTCGCCTGATCTAAACATCTCTAGAGCATATGCTCTCGAATCCTAGTTCTTGGGTTGCATTCTTGCTCGCTGATATTCGTGCGGTGTAAACGCTGAGAACGAACTTTTGTTTACACTAAAAGATCAAGAATGAATGCTCTACTCTGGTTCTAGCTCTTTGTTCGTTTAGTCTAAACCCACCTTAAGGGGATTACAAACTCGAGTCATTAAAAGCCCTCCGCCTACGGCGTCGGGCTTCTAATAGACTCTCGTTAGTAAATCCCTTCTTACTACCCTCGGTGCACAATGTACTATTACTACTATTAATAATCTAACTGACGGATTAAACAGATTTTTTTAGTCGTCTAACCCATTGTTGTGCTTTACGCGTAAATGCAGTATGAATCCCAAGAGACATGACACACCCTTACATGTTACACAATAACGCTGAGACAATTCTCAAAACCTATATTTTAAGAGAGTGAGCAGCGAAGCAACGATAATACATGAGCTATTTATTTATATTTTAGGCATTAAAATAATACGAAATAATCAAATCACTAAACGAAATGGCGTAACCACGACGCCATCTGTTCGAACATACAAGGACTAAACTTACACAGACAGAGCGAGTATTGGAAAATGTCTCGGAAATATCCAGCATTAACGCTAGATGTCGCCTAAGTTAATATTACGACGTAACAGTTGTATTTGTAACTTTGTGCCAACGTTATAGTACATTACTTACCTAGGGCGGTGAAACAAAGAACGTCTCAGATCGCAGTTATTTGACGCCCGAGCCGAAGGCAAGGGCGATAAATATGCGATCTGAGGATTTCTTTATTACCGCCCGTGGTGAGTACAAAGTTTTACGTCTCTCCCTGCCCAGGAAGTAGGATTTTCTGCCCCCGTAGTGGGCGGTAAATTCAACTTACGGCCTGGGGTGACGTAAAAATAATTGCAGGCAAAGGTTATTTTTACTTACCACCATCATTTGGAAGTAAATTGTTCAAAAAGTAAAAGTAAATGTTTAAACAGTTCCTTATACTGGTTATAATTGTTACTGTTTGAAACCTTAAGGTAACTGTAACGATGCATTATTTTTACTGCTCCTTTATTTACATCTAACTTTTTCAATCAGTAAAATTAAATGTTTAAACATTACATTTGCTCGTTGTATCTGTAACTTTGTGCCAACTTAAAACAACTGCAGCGAAAGGTTATTTTTACTTACCACCATCATTTGGAAGTAAATTGGTCAAAAAGTAAAAGTAAATGTTTAAACAGTTCCTTATACTGGTTATAATTGTTACTGTTTGAAACCTTAAGGTTACTGTAACGATTCATTATTTTTACTGCTCCTTTATTTACATCTAACTTTTACAATCAGTAAAATTAAATGTTTAAACATTACATTTGCTCGTTGTATCTGTAACTTTGTGCAAACTTAAAACAACTGCAGCGAAAGGTTATTTTTACTTACCACCATCATTTGGAAGTAAATTGTTCAAAAAGTAAAAGTAAATGTTTAAACAGTTGCTTATACTGGTTATAATTGTTACTGTTTGAAACCTTAAGGTAACTGTAACGATGCATTATTTTTACTGCTCCTTTATTTACATCTAACTTTTTCAATCAGTAAAATTAAATGTTTAAACATTACATTTGCTCGTTGTATCTGTAACTTTGTGCCAACTTAAAACAACTGCAGCGAAAGGTTATTTTTACTTATCACCATCATTTGGAAGTAAATTGTTCAAACAGTTAAAGTAAATGTTAAAACATTTGCATATACTGGTTATTATTGTAACTGTTTGAAATCTTAAGGTAACTGTAACGATGCATTATTATTACTGGTCCTATACTTGATCCTAACTTTTTCAATCAGTAAAATTAAATGTTTTAAACATTACATTTGCTTGTTGTATCTGTAACTTTGTGCCAACGTTAAAACAACTGCAGCGAAAGGTTATTTTTACTTATCAATAATTTGGAATTAAATCTTTCAAACAGTTAAAGTAAATGTTTCAACACTTAAATATACTGGTTATGACTGTAACTGTTTGAAACCTTAAAGTAACTGTAACGATGCATTATTATTACTGGTCCTATACTTGATCCTAACTTTTTCAATCAGTAAAATTAAATGTTTAAACATTACATTTGCTTGTTGTATCTGTAACGTTGTGCGTTGTCCAATTAAAGGCATTAGATTAGTAATTAAATATACCGTTCCCGTAATACCGTGATAATATTGATAATTTTTTTAAAAGAATGAATTAAAAAGGGAATAAATATAATTATGTTTGAGAGAGAGAATATTTCATTAAATGCAATTGAAAACATATGGGTCGTCTAACAGTTATTTTCTGAAATAAAATTTAGTATAACTTCATTTACGGGCAGTGACACTAGGAAATATTTCAAGGGGAATATACTTCTTAAAATTTGTTTTTTTTTATTATTGTGTAAACTTACTATAAGTAAAGTACATTAAACAGTTATTCCCCTCAATTAAAATCAAGATTTTAGCACATTGTAAGCAAGTAACATGCGTTTGATTTTTTTTTTCTTTTTCCGCCTCTAGTACCCCGGGGGTGAAGGGAACTTACGGGGGAGGTGGAGTCTATGGGGGTTTGAAGTAAAGGTCCTTCATGGTGATACTTGTTATATTGAGTACAAGACAAGACTAAGACGAAGACCAAAGACAAAGACGTGTCTTAAAGCTAGTTAAATCTATTTATAATATAATAATGCTTACTCGCTATAACCCAAATCCGTGCGTCACATGTCGTAAACAGTAACGAAGAGTTACTGTTAATTCATCACATTACATGCCAACGTTAAAACAACTGCAGCGAAAGGTTATTTTTACTTATCAATCATTTGGAAGGAAATGTTTCTACAGTAAAAGTAAATGTTTTGAACAGTGAAAGTAACTTTGTAAACAGTTAAACACAATATAATTGTATGAAAAATTATAGTAACTGTAACGAAACGTAATGTTTACTTATCATTTATTTATATGCAACGTTTTAAACAGTAAACATAACTGTTTTTGGACTTAAAAGTAACTGTTTTCGCAGTAAAATACTTAGTTACTGTGTGAAAAGTTAAAATTACTGTTTATGATACGTTGTTATTACTGACCAATGACTTACTTTAATTGTTTAATCAGTTGTTATAACAGTTTGTCCCTAACTGTTTTTTTTCAGTTATTTTAACCTCGTAAAATCATTAATTCTTACTGAAATATAAGTTAGTTTAACTGTGTAAATAGTTAGTTTAACTGTGTAAATTTTAACTGTGCAAAAAAAGCACACAGTTAGAAATCATTTTTTTCAGATAGCGACCTGGCTCGACCAGACCAGGCGTTGTGGCCTCCACCTAGTCCAACCCTCTCAAGGGGATCGGGACTAGCGACCTGGTTCGACCCCAGGCGCCCCCGGCCCCATCTAGTCCGATCCACTCATGGTGGTCCGGCCAGCGACCTGGTTCGAACCCAGGGAACGCCAAGGCCCCCACCGGGTCCGATTTTTGCTACATCCAGTAAGGATTGCAAGTTAAATAGTCAGGCTTCAAAAAAAAGGCTAGCGCCATTCTGAGGAGATTTTGGACTTTAGATTTTGAGAGATTTTGTATTTAGTGTTTTTAGCTGGACACTTCAACTGATCGCTCTTCTAAGATTGTTCTCCTCACCTCTACCCTCCATAATACAGAGTAGTAGGCTCTTTCATCAAACGTATTAACAATAATTGCCGCAATATCTGTGGATTTAAAATACTAACTGAGAAACTTTTACAAAATTGTAATCCCCTTTTAAATCCATTTACCAATCGGTTTAGATTTATCACTTATTAGAGAGCCAATAAAGGAATATCGGTTCGTAATAAATCCAGGTAAAAGAGGGTAGTAATGTTCTAACGAGAAAAATGTAAAAATATTAGTTAGACGCAATTTTAAAAGGCGCCTGCTCTGTTCTTAGAATGTTTTTGCATAATTTGCTAAGAGTTTGGCTACTAATTTTAACTGTATTTTTAAATATAAATCTAAGTGCTCCTTTAGTGTCTTGTTGCGTGGAAACTTAATGAAATGGTGAGCAACTAAGTATTTAATATTGTTATTTTTTTTTACCATAATGCACAAAGATACGATGACCTCAACCTCAAGCCATATCCGTACCCGCAAAGGTTGAAATGTTTTATTTATACGCCCTAGATATAATGGCATTGTAAGGTTGACCGGACCACCGCGGTGGTACGGAGCAGTGCACCGTAAGGCATTGTAAGACTTTACAATTTTACCGCCAACATGTTGTAGGTACGATCGGTCAAGGCAAGTGGCGATTGTGTTTCCCCATACATTAAACACTTCGACCGATCGCAACAACATGTCGGTTCTAAGTATAGTGGCGGAACGAAAAGGTTCGTCACTTTTAAGCCTTGTTGGCATGGACGCGTAACTTACGCTCAAAATCGGCCCCACGGGGGCGGAGCTAGTACTTACAGGGGCGTATTTATCCTAGGGCCATCCGGGCCATGGCCCGGGGCGCAAATCCGTCAGGGGCGGCGTACCCGCCCCTGACCGATTGCATTTTGCTTTTGGCGCCATTCACCCAACTTTTAGTTCTTCGAAACTTATTGGCCCGGGGCGCCAAATTTCAAAATACGCCCCTGAGTACTTACAATTAGTCTTGAAGAAAAAATTATAGTATCAAATGAATTTCTCTCGTCAGTAGGTTTGTAACCAATCACAGTATTTGTCTTTTTAACGATACGCAACGTTTTTGAAAATTGCGTCTTCTCAAACATATCAATCATTAAGTCGGTAATCAGCTCCACTGATACATAAAACGTATTGATTTTAAAAAATGGGCATTCTGGGGCATTAACGTCATTTTTGTCCGAAGTTATCGTCCCATATTACCCATATACATTATATTTCGATGCATAGAGATGAAAGTGACAAACCTTTTCATTCTACGACTGTACAAGGTGAGTAAATATAGTGTGTGAGACGTATTATTTGGTCTAAAAATATAATATGCAATATGCATTACAATGGTGGTAAAAAGAGTGTACATAGTGTTCGTATTTACCTTTTTTGGCTTACAAGCTATTAAATATTTAATTTATAATTTCTACGAACAATGGTAATTTACATCGTGTGGGTATTATGATGTGTCAAAGGGTAACTACCCGCGAAGGAAGGAAGGGTAACTCTGAGTTTTTTTACCGTTTTGCTTGCTTCCTTACCATCGCCACTATTATTGGCCGTTTTAAAAAAGCAATCAGGATCATTATGATAAAAATAGCAGAAGCACGCGACTTCGACAAGATAACCGAAAACGTCTCCATAGTTTAAAGGGAGCTCATCCATAATGCGGCGATGGTAATTATGCGATTGGTGCGACTGTTTAATCGCAGGTAACTACCCCAAAATATCATATAGCACTTCATTTAATTCATCTTCATTTAATCCTATAAACTTCACAAAGATCACGAATTGCCAGCGGTCTATTATAGTACAACTACGAATCTTGCATTATATTAACTCTTGAGAACTTTAATTAAATACTCGATTTAAAACTGTTTTCAATAAAACTACTTCAATTTCTGAACTGCTATATTTTAAGCTGGCCACATTCAAACGAAATTAAACTTTATTCGTTGTTTTAATATTTTGTTCAATTAAATTAAACCAACGGTTTGTGTTGACTCCCGCCGTGGCAGAATATCGCCAGTACTTTAAAAAAACACGTATGTATTATGTATCTGATACTGAATTCAGGTAAAAAAGTAAGTGTGTGAAGTTCGTATGTAACTATTGACGTTTTTCTCTACGACGTTTTTAGATACGAGTTTTTTTTCAAGTATTACACGGTTATTATTAAGTAGAATCTTTATACCAGCGAGGACCAAATTAAGTAAACTTCTTAAGATTTTATTGAAACGGATGTTTCTGCAGTTCATCTGCATAAAGTTTAATAGGGATAAAAGTCGTCTTTGCTAGAGTGCAACTACAAATACTACAATAACTTTGCAGAGCGGAATATGGCAACAACTCCAATTAAAAGTTCCATTTTCATAGAAGCAAAGTTATCGTAGCCGCACTCTGTATTGGATTTGGTCTACCTTTGGTGACCTGAGGTTTTTTTTTATTCAAAAACGGACAAACTTTTTAGAATTTTATATGGCATGACTATGGACTAGGTAGGAGCCGAAGCGCCTGGGATCGAACCAGGACAATGTAATGGGTATAGTAATACCCTATTCTAATTATGTTTATGTCTCCAGGTAACATTCCTCATGATGCCCCTGGAGATCGCGTGGGCTGGCACCGTGCAGTGGCTAGCTGGTGACCTCATGTGCCGGCTCATGATGTTCACGCGCACGTTCGGCCTGTACCTTTCCAGCTTCGTGCTCATCTGCATAGCTGTAGACAGGTGAGATAGACCTTTACTCTTCAACCCTGGAATGGCATCATACATCATCACCAGTGATCCGGGATCGGTTGCCATTACCACACCACAGGATATCGTCGACCGTAGGCTGAATTAGGGTAAGGGACAGGCAAAACAATGTCCCTTACCGTAATTCAGCCTACGGTCGACGATATCAAGTAGAAGAGAGATGCTAAAAAAGTTTATAAGTACATACATTTGTAACGTTCACTAACTTTGCTATTTTGTTACCAATTTTTTTTATGATAATGATAAACAAAACTTTTATTAATTATTTTGCATTATTAAGATTTTATTGAGAACATTTTACCCTAATTATCCAAATAAATTAATAAATTATTGATCAATAATTAATAATCATCAGAAATATTGGTAACAAAATAGGAATTAATGAGAAATCTATTAAATGACGTACAAACTTTTTTTTTAAATGCACGAAAATCGTAGGTAGTATTGTGACGTCAAATTTAATAGTTCTGCGTCGACGGAAAGTACCCTATAACATTTGGTTTCCTTGTGTGTGTCAAAATGTACGTATTTGAGCCGTAAACGGCCATATCTGTTTTTACTTTAACTTAGAAGTTTGATTTTTTCACAGCTTCAAGGAACCATAGACCTGATGTATACGGTATTTTTTTCAATTTGATACCTCCACGCGTTCACGAGATAAAGGGTCTTACAGCCAGACAGACAGACGAACAGATAGACAGACGAACAGATAGACAGACAACAAAGTGATCCTATAAGTGTTGCGTTTTTTCTTTTTGAGGTACGGAACCCTAAAAATATTCAAGTAGCGGCTATAAAAGCACCAGCGTTGCCTGCGTATGTGGCTTGTAAGCAAGGCTCGGAAACCGGTATTTGCTCCATACAAAAATACCGGTATTCTTTCCGTTCTTTGCTTTATTATTCAGTTTTTTAACCGGACAATCTAATAATACGAAATCATGATTTGAATACATTATTGAGCTCTACATAAAAAGCTTAAAATAATTCAAAATATTGGGCTATAACTAGGGAATGCAACCGAATAGTGAAAAAACCGAGTATCGGTTTTAACCGTCCGGTTTTAACCGATTTGAAACTCGAATATTACTCGGTTAATAACCGAGTATTTTTTACAGTAAGCAAAGTATTGAATAATGATAGGTTAACGTGGTTTTTATGATTTTTCATCACACTTGCTCGAAAATGGTGAAATGACCTATGGCGCCCTAGGGCGTAATGGTTTTTTTCTTTAAATTTGAAACGCTGGTTCTGTTTTACTCTTATTTGTCATGTTCAAAGGAAACGCCAACTTACTTTTTTAACTTTTATCACTGAAATATTTATTTTAAGATAGCTGTTATTGCAAATACATGTAAACACATATTTCGGTAATATTAATTAAATGTTTAAATAGTGTATTTCAGTATTTTGCAAATATAAAATCGTTTTAGGTCTTTACCGCTATGGTTTCCGAACGTGACTTGACATTCGCATTGTCTATGGACTTATGTCACTAATGTCAATTTCTCTTTTAATATTTTCTGGTCATACTGGGTCGATTAGTAAGGTTGTTTAATTAAGATTTCCTCACAAGTGTGATGTAATAGTACATTGTGTATCTAGGGCGGTAAGTAAGGAATTACAAACGAGTGTTTGTTATAAGCCCGAGGTGAAACCGAGTGCTTTAATAACACGAGTTTGTAATTCCCTTACCGCCCGTGGCACACACAATGTTTTTCATCACACTTGTGAGGAAATCTGATTAATATAACCTTACTAATCGTCCCAGTATGACAAGAAAATATTAAAATAGAAAGTGACATTAGTGATATATGTCCATAGACAATGCGAAATGTCAAGTCTCGTTCGGAAACCATAGCAGTAAAGACCTAAAACGGCCATTTTAGTTGATTTTATATTTGCAAAATACTGAAATACACTATTTAAACATTTAATTAATGTTACCGAAATATGTGTTTACATGTATTTGCAATAACAGCTATCTTAAAATAAATATTTCAGTGATAAAAGTTAAAAAAGTACGTTGGCGTTTCCTTTGAACATGACAAATAAGAGTAAAACAGAACCAGCGTTTCAAATTTAAAAAAAAAAACCATTACGCCCTAGGGCGCCATAGGTCATTTATGGCCCGCAGAACCTACGTGTAATGACACCATTTTCGAGCAAGTGTGATGAAAAACATTGTGTGTGCCACGGGCGGTAAAGGAATTAAAAATTCGTGTTATTAAAGCCTTCGGCTTCACCTCGGGCTTATAACAAACACTCGTTTGTAATTCCGTACTTACCGCCCTAGAAACACAATGTACTATTAATGTTAATACTAAATAAGTAATTTAATGAGTATGTCCTTATCTAGAAAAGGTCACAAAACCAAAAGAGACCGCGAGATAACTCTTATCTTGCCAATACAGCTCATCCCTTTACCTACCCTAATCCAGGTACGTCAGGTACTCAGGTAACTCGATGTTATTTTTCATCGCACTTGCTCGAAAATGGTGTTATTACACGCAAGCTCTGCGGGCCGTAAATGACCTATTACGCCCGAGGGTGTAATTTTTTTTAATTTCAATACGCTGGTTCTGTTTTACTCTTATTTGTCATGTTCAAAGGAAACGCCAACTTACTTTTTTAACTTTAATCTCTGTAATGTTTATTTAAAGAGAACTGTTAATGCAAATAAGTCCATGTAAACACATATTTCTGTAACATTAAATAAATGTTTAAATAGTGTATTTCAGTGTCATTTTCAAAATACTGAAACTTATTCAAATTAAAAAAAAAAACATTACGCCCTAGGGCGTAATAGGTCATATGCGGCCAGCAAAACCTACGTGTAACAACACCATTTTCGAGCAAGTGTGATGAAAAATCATAAAAACCACGTTAACCTATCATTATTCAATACTTTGCTTACTGTAAAAAATACTCGGTTATTATTCGAGTATTCGATTCGAATTCGAGTTTAACCGTGGAAAAACCGATACTCGGTTTTCGGTTATGGCTGCATTCCCTAGCTATAACGGGGTTTTTGCAAAATACCGGTTCCGAGCTCTGCTTGTAAAGCCGATCGGGAGCGGCAATACTAACCGCATAAGTGACACACAAAAGTTAGATATACCCGACGATGCTGGGGGAATCGATGTAAAATCAGGGGCGTATTTTGAAATTTGGCGCCCCGGGCCAATAATGTTTCGCCGCCCCAGAAGTCAAGGAAAAAAATTATTGAAATAAAAAATACAACATTTTTAATAACTTCTACTTGATTTTTTTTGCGGTGTAATAATTTGTTTACAAAGCCATTAATGATGATTTCAATCCAGTAACTTTATACATCAGAGCTTGGGACAATCGCGACAGATCGCGCGCTTGAATGTGTGCGCGCCGTGTACGAACGCACTACAAGCAAAAAAATAAGAATGCTCCAGTATGGATCACACTCACACAGACGAGCTATCGCGCGTCTGTGTGAATACGTGTCGCGCGCTCCTAAACGGCCGAAGTTGGACCACTTGTTCGTCTTTATACTTTGCCTTGAGAGCGGAACCTAGATTTTTTTTTTGTGTTTTCTTGTATAGTTTTTCTATTTTTTGTAACTTTTTGCTGTCATAAATAAATGTATTTTCTTTCTTTCTTTCTTTCTAACTTTGTCAAAAATCGAAAGAACCGTAAAAATTTGGGAAGGTCTAGTTTTAGGTAGTACCTTCTCAGGACGTTTTTAAAGTAGACTGAAATTTGCTACAATGCCCATGAGACTAGAATTGTCTCTGTAGACCAATAGTTTCCGAAATAAAGCCTTTCAAAGTTTATAATTTTTTCGAACTTCGCAATTTTTTGCAATATTCTGTCGTTCTGAATGAATTTTGACCATGATTCTTCGTAACCCGTGTTATACTATCGAAGCCTTGTACGTTATGGGATGATAAAAAAGAAAATGAGAAGTGTGAACGATGATGTTTAATGATAAGCTAAGCTACGCATAATGAAATAAAAAAGATAAGGATAACAAAACATACTAGGTTTATTTATTAATTAGTTAGTAAATACGTAACAAAGCAAAAACAAACAAAAAGAGACAAAAAAAATTTGAGTAAATTGAGTTATTCAAAATCAATAAATTAAGTTATTTTAGCCCTCTTGGAAGGGCGGTGCCATGCCGATCGCAGTGAGGATGATCAGCCCAGTGTCCTCACCAAAAATTGCGAAGTTCGAAAAATTATGAATTTTGACAAGCTTTATCTCGGTAACTATTAGGTCTACAGAGATAATTTTATTATTTCATATTGTAGGAAATTTTGTGTACTTTAGAAACGTCCTGAGAAGGTACTATCAAAAACTAGTCCTTTAGGGTTATAATCGCCAAAATCTGAAAACCGAAATTTTCGCGGTTTTTTCGATTGTTGACAAAGTTGCGTTTGGCGCTCGATGTCACAAATTTAGATTATTCATTCAACATCATAAACAAGTCTGCAAAAATCAGAACTACTGGATTGGCGCAAAGTACCCCGTACTTTCAGGTGACAAGGTTACTGGATTATTCGTTGTTTTGTAAAATAGGTTTCAATATTGAGAAACAGTCCCCTCTTCACTCTGCGCCCCGCCCGAGCCCTTATTCAGAGCATGTCCTTATTGTACTTAACACGCCGTATGTTTTTAATAACAGACGCACTTCGTAGGTATTGACGAACATTAACTTACGACCGTATTTTTGATAAAATAAAAAAGATGAGAAGTAAAAGTCAGTTGAAGTGCGCCAAAACCAGAACAAAAGGCAATCGGCCCGGGGCGGGCCGCCCCTGGCCGGTTGGCGCCCCTGGCAGATTGGCGCCCCGGGCCATGGCCCGGATGGCCCTAGGGTAAATACGCCCCTGTGTAAAATTGTGATGTCTGATGTCTCAGGTTACGCACATAGGTGCCGAACATGCCTACAAAACATTTAGGTATATAAAATAGACCGCTATAGACACTTGTCGAGCGAGTAAAAGGCGGTGGGACAAGTGACATAGAATGATCGGCGCAACGCAACGCAGAATACCAAAATTAATGTAGTTCGATCACACACTCTACATAAGGACTGGTTGAAGCGTTTCAACCTATTCCGCTGGTCCGTTGCTTTGAGCAATCATAGAAAAGTCATGGTGGCTGCTTGCAGTTTTGTAAGCCCCACATGGTCAGGATTCCTATCCACGAATCAGAAGGGCTCATAGGTCAAGTCAGATTCTAAGAAAAAACAAAATTAAGAAAGGCACCTCTTGTGACTTATAAAAGTCGTTGACCACTTGTATCCTTTGGCATGGCATGAATTCTTTTTGCCACTAGATGCACTAAGCCCCTTTTTCACATGGACTCGAGAGTTCTCGACGGTTCTGTAGCCTCTGTAATGGGGTTTAGTAAGCCTCCTTAACAGCGCTTAACCGATTACGTAATTAAGCTGCTTACGGCGTTGCGTTGAGTCGAGCCTCTCGAGACTTTACAAACCAGCGAACTGAATCCCCACGTAACAAACGCACGTGAGCATAAGAAGAGGTCTATAAATCAACTGGACAAATTACGTTTATATGTTTATTTTAGTTCAATCAATGTTCATCAAAGGAGATTGCCGACTTTTGGTACCAATATCGTCAATAAATTGTGTCACAACCAAAACGATACCAAAAACTTAGTTCTATTTTTTTAGCCAGTGGAATTTTTTATTACTGAATTTAAAATGGGAAATCTGAGATCAATTAAAAAAGAATTTTGTTGTACGATTTCCGCCGCCACCATGAAAAATGTATGATTTCCTTAAAACTGTATTTGACAGACAAAATCGGTCAAAAGGTCAAATTCTAAAAGGCTACTACGCGAATCTATTATACAAAAATATTAATTCCATAAAACTCCGCGGTTTTTTTTTCTACGAACTGCATTGTAACTCAGATAAATTAAATCCAGCTGTCCTGTACCCAGGAAAGTAACATGTTTGTCTCGTTCTTTCTTAAGACTACTTCTCACATGAGTGTAAAAGACAAAGCTAACGTCATAGATACGTCTTAATACAATCCATTATCTATGTAGTTTTCTTGATCTTAGCAAGAAAGTTGACAGCTTGACATTCTGTCTTATTCTAAGTTTAAATATTAGGTACTTTATAAGACACGACTATTCACAATTTTGTGTCGAAGGACGTAAATCATTTTAAATTCTTTATTTGGTACAAATAACTCGTGATATTTGTGTTGATACTTCACTACCTATACGAGACATTGAGCGTAAATGTAATGTTACAATATTTTTTATCTCACGATATATTAAAATAGTTTCAAAGATTTTTTTTTATAATAACATTTTAACAATTTGAATAGGCCCAATAAAAAAGCTAACACAGGTATCCGAAATGACATGTCATACAACTAAGTAAAGTGAAGTCTCGACAACGTCAGGAATTAAAGTTATTAGGTGATTTTGTATTTGGCCGGTTGACAAATATTTAGACGTTTTGCTACACAAAAACTAACTTCGAAATCTGGAAATCAATCTCAATTTCCTATGGATCCCCGAATACAATTTCAATGGGATTTAGTGTTTAGGAAAGGCAGTTTCTTGTTCTTTAAGATACAGCCGGTTTCATGTTGACACAATGACTTTTGATTTGATACGAGGCCCCATAGACGCGTCGGCAATGTCCTTTCATTGACAGTAATAATATATTTTCTTGGGTTTATATTGTCTCCCATAATTTTTAAAAGTCATATTGTAGTCATAATTGTCATAATTATCGAAAGTCATACAACCTTATTTCTACGAAACCGTTAAGTTTACAAAATTGTTATGAAACAAACCTAACCTAACCTAACCTAACCTAACCTATTGCTTTCTATACGCTAGCGCTATAAAATATCCAAAAAAGATTTCCGTTACTGAAAAATATTAATATGACCTTCGATAATTATGACTAACAATGCAGTAGGACTTATAACTTTATGGGCAACAAGGGGATCCCATTTTTCTCAGAAACCGTTTTTATCTTGGGATTGATTTAAAAGTCGACACAGATGGACTACAACCCAACTGCAGCTTGTATAGAAACCGTGCAGTCGATGTGCAGCCGGGATGCAGTTCCTATACAAGTAGCAGCTGGCATGCAGTCTGTAGCAGGGCTCGGACACCGGTATTTGCTCCATACAAAAATACCGGTATTCTTTCCGTTCTTATCGTTCTTTGGTTTATTCTTTTTTTTAGCCAGATAATCTAATAATACGAAATCATGACTTAAATACATTACTGAGCTCTACATAAAAACCATAAAATAATTCAAAATATTGGGCTATTTCCGGGTTTTTGCAAAATACCGGTTTCGAGCCCTGGTCTGTAGGTATCGGCCCTTAAAACAAAGCTAACCTAACTATTGGTTACTCCATAAAAATGTATCCAATTTTACGGTTTCAGGGAAAGAAATTGTCGACGAAATGACATAGTATTTTATGCCACACCTGGCCATAAAGTGACTTTTTCCGCACACTGCGCGTACGGAAAAAGCCGCTTTCTGACCAAGTGTAGACATAAAATGATGTACACAACACTGGAGGTAATAAAGAAAACCCTCGATCACATATTTACGTCCCTCGCTTGCAGCTCGGGCCGCAAACTTCTGCGATCTCGGTCTTTCTCTGTATTACCACTCTAGTTATGTAATGTACTATTTCAACACACTTGCTCACAATATCGCTCTTATTTCGTGCTGCCGCGAGCTACTGGCGCGAGTACCGCGGCGATTGGTGGAGGTGGGTGGCGCGGACGACGAAGCTGACGAGCTGCTGGCGGCGGTACTGGCGCGAGCTGCTGGCGGCGGTACTGGCGCGAGCTGCTGGCGGCTTTACTGGCGCGAGCTGCTGGCGGCGGTACTGGCGCGAGCTGCTGGCGGCGGTACTGGCGCGAGCTGCTGGCGGCGGTACTGGCGCGAGCTGCTGGCGGCGGTACTGGCGCGAGCTGCTGGCGGCGGTACTGGCGCGAGCTGCTGGCGGCGGTACTGGCGCGAGCTGCTGGCGGCTTTACTGGCGCGAGCTGCTGGCGGCGGTACTGGCGCGAGCTGCTGGCGGCTGTACTGGCGCGAGCTGCTGGCGGCGGTACTGGCGCGCGCTGCTGGCGGCGGTACTGGCGCGAGCTGCTGGCGGCGGTACTGGCGCGAGCTGCTGGCGGCGGTACTGGCGCGAGCTGCTGGCGGCGGTACTGGCGCGAGCTGCTGGCGGCGGTACTGGCGCGAGCTGCTGGCGGCGGTACTGGCGCGAGCTGCTGGCGGCGGTACTGGCGCGAGCTGCTGGCGGCGGTACTGGCGCGAGCTGCTGGCGGCTTTACTGGCGCGAGCTGCTGGCGGCTTTACTGGCGCGAGCTGCTGGCGGCTTTACTGGCGCTAGCTGCTGGCGGCGGTACTGGCGCGAGCTGCTGGCGGCGGTACTGGCGCGAGCTGCTGGCGGCGGTACTGGCGCGAGCTGCTGGCGGCGGTACTGGCGCGAGCTGCTGGCGGCGGTACTGGCGCGAGCTGCTGGCGGCTTTACTGGCGCGAGCTGCTGGCGGCGGTACTGGCGCGAGCTGCTGGCGGCGGTACTGGCGCGAGCTGCTGGCGGCGGTACTGGCGCGAGCTGCTGGCGGCGGTACTGGCGCGAGCTGCTGGCGGCTTTACTGGCGCGAGCTGCTGGCGACGGTACTGGCGCGAGCTGCTGGCGGCGGTACTGGCGCGAGCTGCTGGCGGCTTTACTGGCGCGAGCTGCTGGCGGCGGTACTGGCGCGAGCTGCTGGCGGCTTTACTGGCGCGAGCTGCTGGCGGCTTTACTGGCGCGAGCTGCTGGCGGCTTTACTGGCGCGAGCTGCTGGCGGCGGTACTGGCACGAGCTGCTGGCGGCGGTACTGGCGCGAGCTGCTGGCGGCGGTACTGGCGCGAGCTGCTGGCGGCGGTACTGGCGCGAGCTGCTGGCGGCTTTACTGGCGCGAGCTGCTGGCGGCTTTACTGGCGTGAGCTGCTGGCGGCGGTACTGGCGCGAGCTGCTGGCGGCTTTACTGGCGCGAGCTGCTGGCGGCTTTACTGGCGCGAGCTGCTGGCGGCTTTACTGGCGCGAGCTGCTGGCGGCGGTACTGGCGCGAGCTGCTGGCGGCGTACTGGCGCGAGCTGCTGGCGGCTTTACTGGCGCGAGCTGCTGGCGGCTTTACTGGCGCGAGCTGCTGGCGGCGGTACTGGCGCGAGCTGCTGGCGGCTGTACTGGCGCGAGCTGCTGGCGGCGGTACTGGCGCGAGCTGCTGGCGGCGGTACTGGCGCGAGCTGCTGGCGGCTTTACTGGCGCGAGCTGCTGGCGGCTTTACTGGCGCGAGCTGCTGGCGGCGGTACTGGCGCGAGCTGCTGGCGGCGGTACTGGCGCGAGCTGCTGGCGGCGGTACTGGCGCGAGCTGCTGGCGGTGGTACTGGCGCGAGCTGCTGGCGGCTTTACTGGCGCGAGCTGCTGGCGGCGGTACTGGCGCGAGCTGCTGGCGGCGGTACTGGCGCGAGCTGCTGGCGGCGGTACTGGCGCGAGCTGCTGGCGGCGGTACTGGCGCGAGCTGCTGGCGGCTTTACTGGCGCGAGCTGCTGGCGGCGGTACTGGCGCGAGCTGCTGGCGGCGGTACTGGCGCGAGCTGCTGGCGGCTTTACTGGCGCGAGCTGCTGGCGGCGGTACTGGCGCGAGCTGCTGGCGGCTTTACTGGCGCGAGCTGCTGGCGGCTTTACTGGCGCGAGCTGCTGGCGGCTTTACTGGCGCGAGCTGCTGGCGGCGGTACTGGCACGAGCTGCTGGCGGCGGTACTGGCGCGAGCTGCTGGCGGCGGTACTGGCGCGAGCTGCTGGCGGCGGTACTGGCGCGAGCTGCTGGCGGCTTTACTGGCGCGAGCTGCTGGCGGCTTTACTGGCGCGAGCTGCTGGCGGCGGTACTGGCGCGAGCTGCTGGCGGCTTTACTGGCGCGAGCTGCTGGCGGCTTTACTGGCGCGAGCTGCTGGCGGCTTTACTGGCGCGAGCTGCTGGCGGCGGTACTGGCACGAGCTGCTGGCGGCTTTACTGGCGCGAGCTGCTGGCGGCTTTACTGGCGCGAGCTGCTGGCGGCGGTACTGGCGCGAGCTGCTGGCGGCGGTACTGGCGCGAGCTGCTGGCGGCGGTACTGGCGCGAGCTGCTGGCGGCGGTACTGGCGCGAGCTGCTGGCGGCTTTACTGGCGCGAGCTGCTGGCGGCTTTACTGGCGCGAGCTGCTGGCGGCGGTACTGGCGCGAGCTGCTGGCGGCGGTACTGGCGCGAGCTGCTGGCGGCGGTACTGGCGCGAGCTGCTGGCGGCGGTACTGGCGCGAGCTGCTGGCGGCTTTACTGGCGCGAGCTGCTGGTGGCTTTACTGGCGCGAGCTGCTGGCGGCTTTACTGGCGCGAGCTGCTGGCGGCTTTACTGGCGCGAGCTGCTGGCGGCTTTACTGGCGCGAGCTGCTGGCGGCGGTACTGGCGCGAGCTGCTGGCGGCGGTACTGGCGCGAGCTGCTGGCGGCGGTACAGGCGCGAGCTGCTGGCGGCTTTACTGGCGCGAGCTGCTGGCGGCGGTACTGGCGCGAGCTGCTGGCGGCGGTACTGGCGCGAGCTGCTGGCGGCGGTACTGGCGCGAGCTGCTGGCGGCGGTACTGGCGCGAGCTGCTGGCGGCGGTACTGGCGCGAGCTGCTGGCGGCGGTACTGGCGCGAGCTGCTGGCGGCGGTACTGGCGCGAGCTGCTGGCGGCGGTACTGGCGCGAGCTGCTGGCGGCGGTACTGGCGCGAGCTGCTGGCGGCTTTACTGGCGCGAGCTGCTGGCGGCTTTACTGGCGCGAGCTGCTGGCGGCTTTACTGGCGCGAGCTGCTGGCGGCTTTACTGGCGCGAGCTGCTGGCGGCTTTACTGGCGCGAGCTGCTGGCGGCTTTACTGGCGCGAGCTGCTGCGCGAGTATCGCAAATAGAAACGCCATGAGCGTTTTTTGACTTAATTATACAACGTTGCATACAATACTTTTTCTACGACTAGGTTTTAAAATATAAAATACAAAATTAAACATAGCACGCAAACAAGGCAAATAATACTATACTATACTTACCTTACAGTATTTTTTTCAGGCCTGATAAGTTTCCTTTACTTTACTGTCCACATAGTGTCACTTTCGTCGATTTAATGCACCAACTATATAGTAGGTACTGTGGTTTTGAGCAATGTTAGTTAGTAGTACATTTAGACTTGTTGTAAAATTGCGTGTTCGTGAAACGGGCCACTGGTTGAGTTGTAGAAAATGCTTCCTTGTTTATTTCTTTGAAACTTCACTTTAGAGAAATGAACGTTTAAGTGAAATTATCGTAATTATCCTCGTTCGCAAATGGGAAACTAAGCAATTTTCCTTTTTCCCGCCTTTTATTAAAAGCGCAACGTGAAACGACATCCGTTTTGCGCTGTAGAACACTACACCATAATACTGGCCGTCCTGTGAACGTTTACAAAGGCTTACTCCATTAACGATTCCTTGTGCTTGTGGCACAAACGTTTCTGTCAGTTATTAAACCCCTTTGTGAATTAATTCACTTTAGCACTAAAGGCTGTCGTATGTGCCATATCAACAACCGGGGTAGTTGCGTCTATAGGGGCAAATGCGTCTTTTAAAGATTCCATTAAATCCCAACTCTTTAAAAGTACTCTTACCCTACCTGTCTGTAAAGTACAGCGTAAAGTAAGAGTTCAGATTTAATTAAATCTTTAAAAGACACGTTCGGCCCCAAAGACGCAATTAGTCTGGTTGACCTTACCAATCATTAGTCCTTACTGAGTATTCCATTACGGGTATGTATCGGAAGAATCATTTAACGCACTCTGAAAGTGAAGTGCAGAAACTCACACGTGTTGCCTTTGCCCCATTGGGCAATACTTTGCTTTACTTATATGTGAAGTTTAAAACGCTCAGACAGTATGAAGTTGCTATTTAAAAAATAATTGTCTATTATAGTCGGACTACGCTAAGATAGCAGAGGTCAAAAAAAGGTTTTATTAAAAAATATATATATGGTAACATGGATAAACTACAACAAGAGGAATTTTTAATCTCGGTTACTCGGCAATAATCAGAATCAGAATCAGAATCAGACATTTATTTGCTTAAACATGGTATATACACATGGTCTTAAATCTACTTACAGAACTACATGTTTCGTCAAGAGACATGCAAATATAACCTAGGTATATGTGTGTAGCATGCACAGATTATTTATACGGTATCATTTAAATATTCTGGAATCGAGTAGTAAGCCTTAGATGCTAAGAACTTAAATAATGAGTGCTTAAATTCATTTATGTTTTCCAGCTTTAAAATTGCTGTCGGTAATTTATTAAATATTCTTGGTGCCATCCCAATAATACTTTTTGACAAGAAAGCAGTCTTTGATGGTCTATTATTAATTTTTAATTGTTGCCGTAAACTCTTAAATGATGGAAATTGGCTCAAGTTACATTTGACGTAGATCGATATCTCATATATATAAAGGCAAGGCAATGTCAATATTTTTAAATCTATAAAATGCGGTTTACACGAATCAGTAGACTTTAAACCACACGTCGATCTTAAGCATTTCTTTTGACTTTTAAACACCATTTCACGGTCTGTAGCGTTCCCCCAAAATATTATACCGTATCTTAAGGTGGACGTAACATATGCATGGTAAGCAGTCAGTATTGTTGAACGATCAACTTTTTTCCTTAAATTATATAATGCGTAACTAATTTGGTTAAGTTTCTTACATATACAGTCAATTTGATTCGTCCACGTTAATCTACTATCTAAACTTAATCCTAGAAATTTTTCAGAGTCCGTTTCATTAATCGTTTGGTCTTGGTACGTAATGGTTAGGTTTGATGTATTTTTATCTCTTAACTTAAAATTCATTATATGTGTCTTTTCAATATTTATATGTAGGTTATTTCTATTTAGCCATTGGATAATTGAATGTAGAGTCCTATTAATGTTGTCTTGGTGCATATGTATATCTCGCTCAGTAAATATGACGGTGCTGTCGTCAGCAAATAAAACCATTGGGTGATTAGTCGTCGATAATTCTTCCCTTTATTGCAAAATGTGTCTACATAGCTACTGAAATAAATATCTGGGTCAGTCTTGCACAGTTTGGTCTAGTTCCAACCAAACTAAGTGGTTTGTTCCAGGTTCTTGGATAATTTCTAAGTATTACATTTAAATATGTACATGTTTATAGTCACCGTAAAATTACGAACACTGTTAGAGTCTGGCTAATGGAAGGTGAGACTAGTAAATAGCGGCAAATTTAAAAAAACAACGGGTTGCCACACTGTTTATAGGGTGACAAAAACGGTACTGATACTTGGGCCGATTTTTTGTTGTCACTTTTTTAATTCTTCCGATTTTAGTGAAAATTGGTAAGTACATTAAAGTGTTAGTGTTTATTTATGATATATTCACTCCCCACATTAGCCGCGGAAAGAAAAGCACTCACCACGGCATATTATCCTCAGAAATCTAATGACGTTTGTTTGACATATTTGACGTTTGTATAATGTCGCCATTTAAAAAAATTTGAATAAATCTCAGTCTCATCTTTCATTAGCCAGACTCTAGTTCAGCGGTCGGCAACCGCTTAGCAGCCAAGGGCCACATAGTAGCTAAGGAACTTGACGCAGGCAGCACTTTGCTAATAATTTGTGATTTTAGACTATTCGGAACATAGTGACCGCAATACAAACTGGAATATAGGGCCGCACGCAAGTGAGCGGTTCACAGGCCGCATGCGGCCCGCGGGCCGCAGGTCTAGTTTATAATCTATCTCGTCCAATTATAAACTGTCGATAAAATGTAAACTGTACGTATGTACAGTTTACATAAACTACCGAAAATTAATGCGTTATATTGTAAGCAATATAGTATTATATTGCTTACAATATAACGCATTAATTTTCGGTAGTTTATAATCTATCCATCGGAAACCGTAAAATTGCAAACCTTGCTCACTGATTGGTTGAATTATGTGCCCCGCGTCGCCATCTTTAGTTAGTCGTCATTCGTAAGTCATCGACGGCCGAACAGTACACAGTGATTTGACGATTTCTACATCTTGACTTGTTTTCGTTTTTAACCGACTTCCAAAAGAAGGACGGTTCTCAATTCGTCTGTATGTTTTTTATTTTTTTTATTTTTTTTTTGTGTGTTTGTTCACCGATTACTTGAAGACGGCTGGACCGATTTGGAAAATTCCTTTTTTGTTTGAAAGGGTAGACTTTCGAGGTGGTCCCATTGCAACCAAGTCAGGATCTGATGATGGAATCTTGGAGAAATCGAGGGAACTCTTCAAATATTATAGGCACACATATAGCGATTTCGGTATTTTTCGTAATTTCTCGTCCATCTCTTATTAGCAACAAGTTTTTAGTGTTAACCGACTTCAAAACAAAGAGTTAATTTGTATCTAGGTTTCTTCCCCGATTACTTAAAGACGGCTGAACCTATTTGGAAAATTCTTTTTTTGTTTATAAGGGTATACCTCCGAGGTGGACCCATTGCAACCAAATCAGGATCTGATGATGGGATCTTGGAGAAATCGAGGGAACTCTTCAAATATCATAAGCACACATATGCGATTTTGGTATTTTTCTTACGTTCTCGTGCATTTCTTATTAGAAATAGTTCCCAGTCTTAACGGACTTCAAAACAAAGAGCAATTTTTATGTAGGCTTGTTCCTCGGTTACTTGAAAACGTCTAGACCGATTTGGATTTTTTTTTCTTTTAACTAAATAGACTTAAGTCTATTTGGTTAAAATAATATTTTTCCAGCGCCACTAAAAATTTAAAAATAAAGTAAATTTTTAAAACAAAAAATAAAAGCCGACTTCCAAAAACTTAAACTAAAAACCAAAAAATAATATGTTAATTACCCCAAAGAAATGGATAATCAACGATTAATATATACATATACAGATATTTATACTTTTTAACCTGTTATTTTTGAAGTCGGTGCCAGCTAAGGAGCTCAAAACAGCCAGCTTTACGCGGCAGGCACCAACTTCAAAAATAACAGGTTAAAAAGTATAAATATCTGTATATGTATATATTAATCGTTGATTATCCATTTCTTTGGGGTAATTAACATATTATTTTTTGGTTTTTAGTTTAAGTTTTTGGAAGTCGGTTTTTATTTTTTGTTTTAAAAATTTACTTTATTAAAGTAACCCGTTTAATACTATAGCTATCCAAAATAAACCCAAATTATAGTGAGTGACGAAAAAAATCAGTGAAGTATTCAATGATAAATAACTGTTAGAGCCCATACCGCCAACACGAAAGTTGCCAAGCTATAGTAATGTAATTATAGCATCATCTGAAGCTTCTAGACAAACTTGGCGATCTTGGTCTACCCCAAAAAGGTTCTAGCGAAACAAAAGCTTTATTTTAGCTTCACGCAGACGCGGCCCACCAAAATACTTCAACTACAAACTAAAATCACTACATGAGTCACTGAATCCCAGATAAACCTCGGAGTTAAGTGCCCTAGGCCCTAGACGGCATAGCAAACAACGGTCTAATATATTCAAGCCCTCTGAAGGCTACTAATTAATCCTCTATGTGATTCTGCCATGTACTGGGCAGTTTAACTTTAGACGAAAGGACTGAAGAGGCGAGATTTTCTTGCTAAGTTCAGACATTTTGGCAATGAGGGTATTAAAAGAGGGATAAGAGCGAAGATTGATACACATGCTCACACTAATGTAGGAAGCTGGGTGGACACGTGTATAGGCACTGAGTAACCTCTGAACTTTCATTTCAATATTCCATTACATAATCCTTGTAGTTATTCAATGGAGTTGAATCTATTAGCGTACTTCACTAGGCGAGTTACTATACAAAATACCCAAATCGCTATCTATGTGTCCATAATATTTGAAGAGTTCCGATTTTTCCATGTTCTAACCATCAGATACTGAATTGAGACACCTGAGATGTATTTATAGGACCACCTGGGATGTATTTTTGGGACCACCTGGGAAGAAATGTCTGAATCAATCGAGCCGTCTTTGAGTAATTGGATGTATGTACATACAAATTGGGAACATCGGTGTTTTTGTTTGAGTAAGTTAAAAGGCATACATTTAGTTTAGTATTTGTCGTGCGACAGAACATTACCTGTAGTTTTTAGGGTTCCGTACCTGAAAAGGAAAAAACGGAATCCTTATAGGATCTCGTGTGTTTGTCTGTCTGTCGGTCCCAGCCAATTCCCTCCCAAAGTACTGGAGCGATGGAGTTGAAATTATGTACATACATATACATATAGACGGACGTGTAACGGAAATATTATGAATATTAAAGATGCCCCCATCATGCCCACTTTAGAGGTAAAGTGTAAACCAGAAAATAGATCATGTGGCATATTACATGAAAGGGCTCGGTGTTATAATCTCAAATATCTATAAGTTTTATATAATTTTTATAAAATGTTTTGAAGTTATTTCAGAAAATAGGCGAAAATTGACCATTCCTCCTCCCCCTTATCTCCGAAATTGTTGAACCTAAAATAAAAAATATATATATGGAAAATTGTCCTTTACCTATAGATTACAGGAAAACTTTTAATAAGTCTATGGAATTTAAAGTATCATGTCGCGCAGCAGCGGCCGGCAAGGTGACGCTTTCTGGCCGGAGGGCAGAAAGTATAATTTCAAGTGATCCTGATGTCACTTTAGTAGATGGGACTGAACATCTATCAGTATGGATAGCCCTTTATTAGCCAAGTTGATTGTTAGCTGTTACTGCTACCGCATACGTCGCGAATAATTACAATTCGAACGTTACAATTTCACTATGAATCAAAACTTTCTTGTTTGCAAACACAACAATTACCTGAACAAATATTCCATCGTAAAGGAGCTAAGTACATTTTAATTGAAATTGTTAAACGAGCATTTCCCAGCTCACTCGCTTCCTTTCAACTCGAAACTCATTTCTGTGAAGACATCTTCACGGGAACTTTCATTAATATTACAACAACAGTACATAATATTTGAGGCGTAGTACTTCTATAGAGTACAAGTATAGATATAAGTGATGATATAGATATAAGTGATATAGATATAAGTGAAGTATGTAAGTTTTATTTAATAACTGTTTGCAATAAAACAAACAAAATCATTTATTTAAGTAAAAACAACTTACCAAATACGAACCAAATATCCACAACGCAGGTTTCGTCTAAATTCCCATGGTGGCAAACATCCGCAACAAGCTTTGTCAAAATAAATACAAAGAAATCCGCAACAGGCTTCGTCAAATAATAGGAAAAAAAAAAACAAAAAATAATTAAATCGCGGCCCGATACTCACCTCTACGTCTAGCATAACCGGCTGCGACTCCGTTTCTCGCGCCACAGAACATCACTTGTCACTGTCACACTATATTGAGTGGAAAAAGATAGGTAGCATTTGTAGCACGGCAAAGAGTCGCGGGTTACAGTTGTGCTAGAGGTACTTGTCCAAAAGTACCAAATATGCCAACCGTATTGCCACGTATTGCCCCGCTGTATGGCCAGAGAGAACTAACTGTCCAGGTAAACTTCGTTCCGCCTCAAAAATCTGGGGGCACTGCAGTGCCCCCGCCAAGTCGAGCAAAACAAAGGCACGGCCGTACCATCCTTTTCTCGAAGTCATTCAGGCCATTTTCAGCCTCCCTTAATTTTTTACTGGCTAAAGCTAGAACCCTGAAATTTCAGGAATATATATAGGGCACAATAAGACTTATATATATTCTCAATATAATTCAATTTGAACGTGTAGTTTAAGAACTATTGCATGTCAAAGTTCCTTAGTTTTGTCACTGACTCACTGATTCACTGACTCACTGATCATCATAATTCTAAGGTACTTCTAGCAGACCTACAAGCTCCAAATTTTAAACATAGTTAGTTTTTAGCCTATCAAGTCCTTAAAAACTTAAATATGTTGTAATTTCAGTCACAACTGCACACATAAGTTTGTAATCCTATATAAATACATGCGATTACGATTTAGTTTTGCAGTTCAAATTGAAAATAATGGATTAGAATGTAATAATTAAAGGAATAGTTACCACTTACAAAAAGAAATGATATCCCATCAAAAACATTACATGTAAAAAGATGCAAGTCTCGCAACGCAGTTGTCCTACAACAAAAAAAGTTTTGGGATGTAAAGTTAAACCAAGTCAGTACCGGGGGGGTATCAAAAGAACTCGATTTCCACCGACTTGCCTATTATTTACCATGGAGGAACACATTTTATAGATCTAATAATTTATTTTTATTATTTTATTTTCAACATAACAACACAGCATTACAGTAATAATAGGAAAGTAATGAAGAAAGCCCTCGATCGCATATGTACGTCCCTCGCTTGTAGCTCGGGCCCCAAACATCTGCGATCTCGGGCTTTCTTTGTATTACCACCCTAGTAATGTAATGTAGGTACTAATTGCTCCCGCCCTTGATTGTGTTGTGACGTAATAGTACATTACACAACTAGGGTGGTAATACAAAGAAAGGCCGAGATCGCAGAAGTTTGCGGCCCGAGCTGCAAGCGAAGGACGTAAAGATGCCATCGAGGGCTTTCTTTATTACCTCCCGTGTTGTGTACATCATTTTATGTCTACACTTGGCCACAAAGCGGCTTTTAGCGGCAGAAAAAGCCACTTTATGGCCAGGTGTGGCATAAAAACACAATCGCTCCGCATGTAGCCCAAATGTTATAAAATAACACAACAAACCAAACGCCGTACATTTTCCTTCAATATAATTTGTGACTGGCTAAATTAAAGGCTTTAAGTTAAGGTAGAACTGCCGTCTGCTCCGGAATTTCGTGTACCGTTTAAAAGACACAAAGATCTCAAATTAACTTCGTTTTCTTTGCAAAATTGGTTTAATTATCTTGAAAGGCTTCTACATTCTTCATGTATGGCACAGTTAACTCATTTTGGGGGCAATTGTTTTGTCTTTTTAACTGACTTCAAAAAAGTAGGATAGTTTAAGGAAGTTTAAAAGTAAGTTAATTATCATAAACTATTTACATACATAATGCACATATTTTGTAACTGTAACACGTCTTAGTGCGAGCTGTTAAGGAAATAAGTGCATATTTCTTACTTTCAAGTTTATAATAATTATTCACCTTTGTACACTTGTTTGTTTGTTCTCCGATAAACAAGATAAATAAATAAATAAACCGCGAAGCTCTGACAGTTCTGTAAGTACTCCTATATAATCAAATTAGACCCAATTATTGTAGGATGAACGCAGTTCATTCGTAATGTTTTCTCAAGCTAGACTCGTCTATCGATCTAATTTGCAATGTAAATTACTCAGCCAGTTAAACAATATTCGTTTTAAAGCACCCAATTAATTCGTAAAACGAGAGCCATGTTTTATATTCATGGTTGTTCTTGTAAACAGTCGAAAACAAGGCGAATTTTCAAGATGTTCTTAGAAGTCGCGACACGATTTCTTGTTATTGTTGTAGTAAATAAGTTACACCGTAAACCAATATCCCGGCAAAGTGCCCTCTAGTGCCTTCCTCGACCTCTGGAGCCTCCGGCTGGAATTCTATCTCTGAATTATACCTATTTAGTAAGCGATCATGTTACGTGGATGGTGAACGCTATTTTATTTCTCAAATCTCAATATTGTCGATCGTAATTCAAAATAATTTATGCGATATTAGGTATGCATGTGTTTATTTCTGCAATATTTGACTTGGTTAGATTGACTTCATTATACAGACGGAGAAGTACATAAAACAAGGAGCACGGATCGATGCTACTCGTAGTTGTATTGTTTTTCGAATAAAAGTTGCCTAAATAAAATGCAAATCATGGAATAAAAATGTATCTCCTTTTCCCAAACATTAAAACAGCGACTTCCTGTAAACACATGCATATTCGCTCCTAATCGTAGTTATGTCAATTTGTCAAATGACCGTCATTCAACAGAAACAGTACATTACATACCGCGGCCAGTAAAGTAAGAAATGTCTCAGATCACATGTTTATCGTCCTCGGCTTGAGGCTTTCTTATTGACTGGCCAAGGTTTCTGTTCGACAAGAAAGCGGCATCTTTGTGAAGACACAGTAAAGACAATTTAGAACCCGTCTCAAATCCATAAAGTCCTTTTTTCTACTCCTGTATCAGCCTTTTACTTGGTCCCGAACACTAATACAAGATAAGAACATACATAAAAAGTTCAGAGAAGTCTATACTCTATTCCCCATAAAAGGACTTGGGACTCCGTGTCTTTAAAGTCGCAAAAAGATACTGCTGGCGGCAACAGACTTCTAAATCTAGGTTAAACTTAGGCCAAGGATTACGCGTTCAATAGGTACTAACTTTACAATAAAAATGCACAACTACCAACTTAACAGACAAATAAATTCCTGCGGTTTTTAAGAAAAATAAAACTTTCCGATTTGAATTATTTGATGCCAACATGAAAAAAAATATTTGCGTGTCACTAGCGAGTATACGTCAAATTAAAAACAAAGTTAACCATAGACACATACTTATTATATTGTCAGTCATATGTCATATTTGCCTTGTTTAATTTTGTATTTTATATTTTAAAACCTAGTCGTAGAAAAAGTATTGTATGCAACGGTGTATAATTATGTCAAATAACGCTCATGGCGTCTCTATTTGAGATACTCGCCGCCGTGGTGGCTCGTATCGCAACCCACGCCATTCGCTTTTTTTACCCTACTTATACAACTGTTGCATAAAATACTATAATAGGCTACTTTCCTACCAGCTCAAATCACCTTCTTTTTATGAAATGTCGACGCTAAGTGTGTACCTATGCAGTTTCATATAAAATACGAAAAATTACGTCACTGGTTCGTATGGTCAAATTGTCTTCTTTATTATAACATTTTATGATTTTAGAATCGTTAAAAGCAAGAACATAAGTGAATCTGTATTTATTCGGGATAAGTTTTCGAAACTGAATTCGATAATTAGCGTTGAATAATTTATTTTTGCTACTGAATACTACCCTATTTTTTTCTGAATCACAGATATCATAGACAGGATTAAAATACGTCTCAAGACCTCAAAATCTCAAATGTCTAGACTTCCAATTACCAAGGCGTTATTGTGCAACTGTTAATATTTACCGACCCAACCATTCATCTTACTTAGATATCTGTAAACACGGGCAATTTCCCAAATTTAATGGATAAAATTCATGACTGCCCGTCAATCACTCAACAGTGAGTGAGGGAGAATGATAAATGGAGATTTAGTTTGATGTATCGCCTATCAAAGTTTAAATGGAGGATCGAGAAACATAGATTCCTTAAAAAGATTCGGGAAGGGATCGTTTTAGGTTTTAGGCTGTGCATAGTACCTATGTAAGGACGGGTATCTATAGGCGAACTGTGTCATAGTAATAGGTATTTGTTCTTATATATCTTAGGATATTGGTAAACTTATTTTATAATTTCTCGACATAGGAAGTCCGCCTTACCTACATGCTTCTTGTATTAAGTGAGGTCTTTTTAGTTGATGTTTTTGAGGGTCAAGCACTGATTAAATTCAAACTACTTAGCATAATTGATATTTGTTAAAATATAGGTAGTCGACATGGTACTGGCGGAAACTTTCTATTGAAATCAGGGCGCGTAACTTTTAAGCTTTATCTATGTCTATACGTGGTCTATACTAATTAACTGTTTTTTTTTTAACTTTATTATTAAAACCTAACCTAAAAATTAACTGATTAATGTTCTGTATTAACCCGAGCCGGAAGATGGCCATAATATGATGAATGATAGGATCATCTACACAAGATAAACCCCACCATGATTGGCTTCATTTGATTGATCTTGGCATGCAGTTTGAAGGACAAAAATGTAATAAAGAGATTGCCGTGCTCTTGGGCCGTGGGGGCCTAGGTCTAACGCCAGAGATCTCTACAAAGAAATATCTAAACGGCTCATTGACACATCAGTCAATCAGAAGGCTGGCAGCTATTTCGACCAAAGAATAAGTGTCGCCATCCAACGGGGCAACGCTGCGAGCTTCCTGGGCACCACGTCAACAGAAAATGACCTGGGGAGCATTTTCTATTCACAGGTTATATTATCTTAGTTTGTTAGTTTTTTTAATTTACGTAAATAGTTAATAGCATACGTACCTGATGTATCTTATATGTGTTAAATAAAAATGTCCAAACTTTACTATACAAAAATAATTTTAATGTTTTAAAATATAAACTTATAATAAATCGCGCGGTAGCGGGTAGTCCACGCGCGACCACGAACGCTGAAAAGGGTCACGAAACGTCGGGACGTAAAAATGAAGTATATGTGATTTAATCCGTTCAAGTTGTTGTATTACATTGAGTGATAATCACGGAAACTGAAGATTATATTATATAAATTTATAATCATTAATTTCAATTATTGAGATCTATAAACATGGCCACCAAAATAAAGACAAGCAAAGGTATGTGGCGTGGCGTCAAATATATTCGTAGTAAAGCCGGAGCAGATTTGGATTACTTTTTCTTCAGGAATAGTATACATTCTGGTCATATGCTTTAAAATAGGCAAGCCGGAATTGTGTTCTATGGACGCCATGCCACTGGTACCTATGAAGATATTTTAATAAAATGAAGTTGCAAAAAATTATTTCGATATTGCTCACCAAATTTATAAATACCTATAGGTCTACCAAATGTTTACACCGAGCTTACAAAACACGGAAATTATCGCGCCAACGTTTACTGAGATTGTTACGCGTCGAATTTGATTTCTTTATACGCTACGGAATAATGCATTTAAGCTGAAATAAAATAAACAAAAGGAAACAAATAATACGCGTAAAACCAAAGAAGCCGTCGCTCAATCGATCTCAATCAATTTTTCACCATAACGCGATCACCTTAAAGTTCATAATGTAGTACTTACCAATGTTAGTTAATGCTGTTTGGAAGTATTATTTCCATAGAGTCACGTTAGTCGACGAGGCTTTACGAGCGTTCCAGATGTCCGTTCTCGCGAGGTGCGGCATTAGCGAACCATTAGGCGTAATGGCGAGAGACTTGATCTAATGCGTGTGTCCTGCAAACCTATTCTCTAAGGTCTGGGGGTTAAACAGCTAATCTGGGGGGATAATGGGTCTTCTCTTCATAAATAGGGGCAATTTGATTCGAAAATCAGTCGGACCCAAGTGTGTTCACACTTCGACCCAGCAGGATCTCTTGGGTAATTACAATAGGCTAGTTTCCTAACAGGTCATTCAGCTTCTTTTTATGAAGTGTCAAAACGCTACGATAGTATGGAGCTTCATAGATAATTTGAATAAATGACGTCACAGGGTGCTAGGGTCAAATTGTCTCCTTATTTTAATATCTTATATTTTTAAAATCGTTAAAAGCAAGAAAATAAGAGAATCTGGATTTATTTGGGATCAGTTTTGGAAGCTTAATAAGATAATAAGTGTAAAATATATATATTTTTTTACTACAGGAAACTAGCCTATTACCCTAAACCACAATCATCAATGCCTTGCTTCACCACCTTTCTCAATAGGAAGATGGAATCATGGAACCCATTGGTAGTATCTGGCATTCCTTCGGCTTTGGTAGTAATTACTACTTTCAGTCAGTCTGACGAGAACCTGACATACGCATAATATGTCATTCAATATTTCATTCAATATTTCATTGTCTTTGACTCCTGTGAGCTTGATTTGACCTGAGGGTAAACAGCTGGATTCTGGAGGTGTAATAGAATAGGTGAAAAAAAACCGGACAAGTGCGAGCTAGACTCGCGGGGAGAGGGTTCCGTACGTTCAAAACAATACAACACAATTATACTTTATTGCACAGAATTCTTATAGGTTTCCCTGTAATCTATAGATGTAGGTGAATTTTTCGTTTTTTTTTCAAAATTTTAGGTTCCATAGTTTCGGAGATAAGGGGGAGGAATGGTCAATTTTTGCCTATTTTCTTAAAAAGCTTCAAGACTATTTATACACCGTGACCCCGAATAACCCGAAAAAATTTAACCACGTATTCCTGATGGTATTACAAGTAAATAACGTTATATCAACGTCGTTTTGTCATTATTTTGTCATTTTACATTAATAGTCTTATGGAACAAAATAAATCAGTAAATTGAGCCCCTCCTTGTAAAAATCTCCTTACTTGAGGAAAAGATATCAAAAAGGAAATAAAGCTAAAATGGAAACAAAAGGTCAATTTTTTGGACTCGTAGTCGCTTACCGACAAATACTGCGAAGGTTAATTGCTGCTTAATTAAAGTATTTAAAAAAAATTGTAAAAGTAACTTAGTCACATTTATAAGGGCTTGTTACACACTTGGGAGTTTTCATTTAAAAAATAATGAATATCTCGGAAAGTAACCGTTTTTCGACATCACTACATAGTATAAAACAAAGTCGCTTTCTCTGTCCCTATTTCCTATATCCCTATGTATGCTTAAATCTTTAAAACTACGCAACGGATTTTGATGCGGTTTTCTTTAATAGATAGAGTGATTCAAGAGGAAGGTTTATATGTATAATACATGCATTTAGTATCAGCATTGCACCCGTGCGAAGCCGGGGCGGGTCGCTAGTACATCATATAACTTTTTTTACTCCTAATAGTTGTTAGAGTTTTTCGGGTTATTCGGGGGCACAATGTATAAAAATTATAAAAAAAAATATTTGAGATTCTCACAGTGAGCTCTTTTATTTGGTATGTCACACGATATAGTTTGCTAACTTTTTTTTTAACTTTCTAGTTGACCCCCCAAAAGTGGCCCACATGTTTAAAATTCATATATTTCCGTTACCCGTCCCTCCCGTCCTTTTGAGGTACGGAATCCTAAAAAGTACAGGAAAATCGGTCAGTTCCCGCGACAATGCTATTTTCAATTGGAAATCTATACGTAATTTCAAATTCAGACAGCAAATAGGAGTCGAAGTATGCATGAGTTGTGGAAAGAGAGCAACTGTGGCATGTCGAAATATGTCGTACATTTGTCATTGATTTAGTTTCGCGGCTTTCCGGTGACCAAATACGAAATTAAGGATTCCATGGCCTAATTTTCTGATAAAACTCGTATGAGAATCAAGAACGATCCCTCTTCTATAATCCGATGTAATAGCAACATAACCTAGATTCATACAAGCTCTTGACCACCGGAGGGACGACTTTTGTTTTTTGAACTGACAATGACCCGTGCACGTGTCACCTTCGCACCTCGCGTACTCTGGCTCTCATTTAAGTTGGAATCCCAAACATGTATAAAGTTATCATAAGTAAGCTAAGCATAAGGTATGTATAAAAAAAATTACGTAAGTCGCCTAGAATGGGGTTAGAGTAGGTTAAGTTCGTTTTACAATAAAATTATTATAAAAAAAACCATGGTATCCGTACACTTTTTACTACCTATTATATGAAAAAAGTATTCAAACGACCAACACATTCGGTGGCAAAACAAAGGACTTAAAAATAATCCTTCTTTCCAGATACTACGCCATTCTGAAGCCGCTGAACGTGACATGGGAGGCCAATGCGCGACGCGCGCTGCACTTAGCGTGGGTCTCCGCTGGCCTCGCCAGCCTGCCACAAAGCTACATTTTTCACGTCGAGGAGCATCCCGACGTTGCAGGGTACGTCGATGTCCACTAATCTAGATGCTGTTCATAAAATTACTAACGTGACGTAGGAGTCCAATGCGCGACGCGCGCTGCACATAGCGTGGGTCTCCGCGGGCCTCGCCAGCCTGCCACAAAGCTACATTTTTCACGTCGAGGAGCATCCCGACGTTGCAGGGTATGTTGGTGTCCCCTAATCTAGATGCTGTTCATAAAATTACTAAAACGTGACGTAGGAGTCCAATGCGCGACGCCCTCTGGACATAGCGTGGGCCTTGTCAGCCTACTGCAAAGCCAAACGGTAGATAACAGTGCCATGGCGTAAAATATATCCTAGGGCAAGCCGGTGCAGATTTGGCGTACATTTTCCTTAAGAGCTGTAGAATAAGGTGGTCTATATGTCTGTCTATATGGTGGTGGTAGTGGATATTAGGCAAGTCGGTAGGAATCGAGTTGTTTGGACGCCACGCCACTGGTAGATAGGTATGTAAAAGGTTTAGATTAGTCGTCTGAAGTACTCATCGATTTAGGCTATTCTATCTATGATTCAAGACAAATGTTGATAGTTTTTAGGGTTCCGTACCAAAAGAACCCACCTTATTATTACGTTAACCGTTGAGTTAAGGACGGTTGCCTTTTAATAGCATCCAGTTTCATTTGCTTTTTATTAAGAAATGCTCTGTCAAACTAAATCGCCAAAATTTAGATTGAAATCGCGATTTATACATTAGTATTCCATTAGCGCAATAAAACCAAATAGTATTACGTTCTAATTCAGTTACACTAGATATAGCCTGGCCCAGAGGAAAGCGTTTTTATGTCACTATGAGGCAGTGGCGTGGCGTAAAAATATCCTAGGGCAAGCCGGTGCAAATTTGGGGTACATTTTCCTTAAGAGCCTTAGGATAAGGAGGTCAAAAGCCTGATATTAGGCAAGCCCGGTAGGAATCGGTTTGTTTGAACGTCACGCCACTGCTATGAGGTAATTTTATTGTACAAAAAAAAATTCAACTAAACTGCAGAAAAAATAGATAGTATTAGGTACTTTACACAAAGACATACCACCATGTCGGCCGACGCTTCCGCAGTTAGGAATTTCGCACATAATGTTAACAACGACAAAACACTGCCTCTAAACCCTTTCAGAATGATAAATCGCACTTCAAAGCCTCCTCAAGGGCTTCCTGAATAGATTTTCCGAGGGCTTTGCTCCGTCATACAAACACTGTCCCTTGGCAACCCTTACCTTTAGAATTAGATCACGTATCTGGGACGTAGGTTAGAGTGCTAAACTTGAAAGGACATGTTTCTTAATAAAACCGATAATGCGGGTCTAGTGAAAAGGGGTACAAGACATTATATTACATATTCTCCTACAATCAGATTCGTGTTATATATATCTAGCATGAAACAAATAAATTAACACATTCACATCATATAAATTGTATTTCAATTTACGTTACATGCATATACATTTTGGCGTTCCATGTCACCTGGCTGGCGCCTAAGGCAACCGCGTCGCTTGCTCTATCTGATAGAGCAAGCGACGGCTTTGTGATAGAGTCTATCACAAAGCCGGCACTGGACCGTTGGTGTTTTCATATTGATCATGTTAGACTTGCTTAAATTCATAGGTACATGGCCCACCTAATACAGAATATTTTTCTCAGTAATACAGTTTTTTAACCAATACTTATTGAATAATAATTAAATTCAGAAAATTCATAAATATTGTTATGAACATTGCTCTTAGTGGTAAATTATCTGGTTGATTTCGCGGACTAGCTTTTTTCGGTAGCATTTAATACTTCATTCGGGTTGCCACCGAAAATGAACCAATTAATTCGTCACGATGGTTTTATTCACATATCATCCTCATTAATTTAAGGGTTACCCTCTTGTCGGTGGTGTAGCTTCCAATCTTACCTGATGTACGCCTTCTTGATGTTTTGGTAAGACACGACACCTTTGTCCTTCACTGGATCTGTGTCTAGGTCTTCTTCTACCTCTCCTTCCCTCTAAGTATAAAGATAGAGAGGGGAAAGCCCTCAGTATGATTTTAAAGAAGTTCTCATGTCGTATCAAATGACAGACCATTTTTCCGGGTCTATTTGCAATAATATTCAGGATTATCCTCTTCTCTTTTACCGTCATTAATACTTCTTCATTGGTTTTCTGATTATTCTTGTATGTATACAAATCAAATTCGTATAAACGTGACGATCGGTAGTATTTTAATAAACGAGTTAATCAACCATGCGGTAAGCGTATGGGCGACCTTTCATCGCCACTCCAAAGGTCGACAATTATCTGAGGTGACAGATCAAAAGCTCTCAATCTCACGTCTGGTCTGACACAGATTTTGAATTACGAATTACATGAACAATGTCCAATGAATACTGGGTATAAATTTAGTCACAGTTATTTAACTGCTTAAAACCCGATATAGAATTTTCGCGATGAAATGTTGATCAAATTATTAATAGCATGTACTTAGATATTCATTAAGTACACTTTCAAAGTGTATGGTAATACAATACATCCGTAGATTTTATAAGATGTTAGATTAAATTGTGAGATTTTTACTTACCTACTAGTTTGGCTTTCTAAATTGATTTATAGCAGTTCAAAATAATAACCGTTCGAATACTTCGCATTTTGTCAGAAATATCACGAATTATAATTTGAGACCCGATAAATACCCGATTGGTACCTAAACCAATGCATTTTAAACTCAATTCCCGAAAATCTATAATTGTAAATTAATTGCAATATTGTTTCTATTGAGTGAATCCTGATTAAATTGGATGTCTGTTTGTGCCAAATGAGTTATTGCTCATTTATTAGATACTTCTATCGGTTAAATTGAAACTAATGTAATGTAATTTATTGTGCCTGTAGGTATTAATGATATTGATAGATAACAAATTGGTTTTAGTACAAGTAGCTATTAGGAGTAAAGTAGATACAAAAATCTTTTCAAGTGATTTGCATCAAGTGTATTAATGATTATAGATATAAGGAGCATTCCACGAAAACGTTTCGTAAGGGACACTACCTTTTTAATACTTTTGACTTGTAAAATTAGGAAGCTGAATGTCGGTATAGTAATATTATAACTTGGCTTTAGTATATTCTTAGCAGCTAATAAGTTTTATTAGGATAGCTATCATAGCGTTTCATAAGGGACAAAAAGCTGATATAAATATAATGTATGGCTGTACTTATAACCATACATTTTGACTCTTGAAGGACATCATTGTCACAAATATTCAGAAGAATGATCCCTGGCCACAAATATTTAGAAGAATCCGCCTCATTTAGAATGACATTTTGTTCATTTGTAGATCTTGGCCGGAACTACATAACAAAAAAAAATGCCGTTCTAAAGAGGCGGGATCATCTGAATAGTCGCCAATATTTGTGTACAGGAAAATAATAATTTGCAAGAATGACACACGAAAAGGGTGCCACAATAGATTAGAACTGGTTGAAGCGGCTTATAAAAGGTGAGAATCAGTTAAACAATAATTATCTACAGTTGTGTAGGCTTTGTGATGTTGATCAATCGTTGTCAGTCAAGACGCAGCCGATATAAGGTTAAAAGCACACATAATAGCTCGGCACCGGAACGGGACTGCCTCACCTCATCGTTTAGCCGTCAACCATACGCAAGCAAGCACGTAACGGAAGCGAATCGACACGTCCAAGCTGTCATCGCGCTTGCGGATGGCCGGCAGCGCCACGCAGCGCGCTTACTGCGAGACGGGAGCTGGCCTTCAAGCTGGCTAACCGAGAGCGGCGCGCGGGCGACTCGCGGACTCGCGCCAGTGGCGAGCAGAACGCGCGACGGTGTGGCGCGATGTAGGTATAGTACGTACAAACTTTAAGATCAAATTCTGTCAAACGAACGCAAGACAAAAGCTACCTTATATTCAAAGCATAAGGTAGTTTTTGGCTTGCGTTCGTTTGACAGCATTTGGTATTAAGAGTTTGTACGGACATACGTAAGTAAGCACTGCGACCGCGAGTCGCCCATGCACCGCTAGCCTGTGCCGAGCCGAGACATTGCCGTTACAGTATGGAGTTTCTTACAAAGAATACTGAGCGGCTCGAGTTGAGCCGTCGCCGTTCCGGTGCCGTTATGTGTGCTTTTAAACTTATAGATGATATTGTTATTGTATGTTTCCAGATACTTCCAATGCGTGTCGTACGGCTCGCTGCCGACGGAGTCGCACGTGTTCGGGTACTTCCTCCTCAACATGCTACTGATGTACCTGCTGCCGCTCGTGTCCACGCTCTACTGCTCTCTGGCCGCGTTGCTCGAGATCATCCGCCGCGCCAACACCAGCAATGGTGAGCAACTGTTGAGACGAGCTTTATACAGACTATAAAGTGTTGAGGTACCACACTAGTACCCACGCTTCGTCGACGGAGTCCCATGTGTTCGGGTACTTCCTCCTCAACATGCTGCTGATGTACCTGCTGCCACTCATGTCCACGCTCTACTACTCGCTGGCCGCGCTGCTCGAGATCATCCGCATCGCCAACACCAGCAATGTTAAAGCAACTCATGAGACAATCACCATACAGACTATAAACTTGCTGACTAAAGAAAATTATAATCGCGTTAGACCTCCACTGTATAACCCTGCCGTCCTCAAACTAAAAGGCCGCTAATTAGTATGGAAGTTCATACAAATTAGCGGCCTTTTAGTCTGAGGATGGCAGAATCCACAGAATAACTTTACATATAAATATTTAGGTAGTTCTACGTAATTTTAATGTACGTTATTAATTGCAATAACTTATAACAATCGGAAGTAGCACTAGTAAGATGCTATTTTCGGATTTATATTGAGACCGGCCGCGGAAAACAGCACGCAGTAAACAGAGACATTGTTGGTTTGCCAAAACCAATTTGGTGAACCAAATGAAGAGATCTTATCAAACTGTTATTGTTTATTTTGGCGTTTACAGTCATAAAGGGCGGTAATGTCCTTCCTCAAACACGTAACACCGGGTAGATGTATCACTGGATTTGCACTCGTACAACCTGTTTCATGGTTTTCCTATTTTAATCCAAGGAGCACACAGGTTGTATAAGAATTTATACAGCAATTATCCCTCCAGCTTGTGTGCTACTTGGGAAGGATTTTGACTACTTTACCGTAATGCCACTAGGAAAATAAGCAAACTTTATTCCATCTGGTAGGTGGGATTTCAAAAAAGGAGGCTATGGCCATAGCACATTCATGTTTGAGAGGGGGACCTACTACGGAACGTAGGTACAATTACTAACACGCGTTCATACAAACCGTCTGTCGCTATGATACTAATACAACGAACACTGACAATTCCATGACCTCAAAGATTCATTTTGTTTGTAATCATTATCAAAGAACAACTCTTTTTGGTTACGTGATCCACGTTGCTCTCGAAGACCACAATACATATTCATTAATTCTTGCGTTTATAAATGTCACAAATATTGGTGTGGGTGATCGGTGGTCCGAATGATACAAATTGTAATAGGTAACTGGGTTACTAATTCACGAATGTTACCTTACTGTACTTTGTTTGCCTTACCCATTTATTAGAAAATTCCGTTAGAGGAAAAATTCGTTTGCTATCGAATATCGTTGAGTGTAACCAGTAAAAATACCGTCAACATACTCGTATCGCTTCTTAAAAGATATAAAACTATTCATAGCATGCATAAAATGGAAACCTTCATATCTTTTCGCTTAATTGAAAGCTGATACGAATGCATCATAAAGCGACGATAGACAAATGGATGGACACGGTGTGAATTTAATGATAGTCGCTTTGCTATTTGGATATTCACATTACCAGAACCCATCGGAACCGATTCACTGATTGCGAGTAATCAAAGCATTTTGAGCGTTAACAACAAAACAGTAGAGTTCAGTATTCCGTTTCCGTTACATATGCTTGGTTATTTTGATCTTCTATGCTTGACTGTCTCCAGTTAAATTTTCTCGCTGTTATTCGGACTGTGTAAGCGCCTGGAATGTTTTAGCAATTTCGTATACAACATTTTACGAGTCCCAGAAACATTTCAACCCTTGCATTCCGTTTTACGAATACATATTACGACTCGTATCATACTCGCCGGAAAATATCAACGAATAAAGTAAGTAGTCGTGCTAATGTTAGATAACCATCTGTTGATAGAATATGAATATCAGAAACGGCGACTGTTATTAACAGTACTATGGTGTAACAGGTATTTAATTAATATACAAATAACAGAATAAAAGCGGTTAAAATAATGATATAATTTAAAAATACCCAAAACTCTCTTCTAGGTCTATTTATTAACCTAGAAATTAGGTAAATTAAACTTTAAAATAAATAGATTAATTGTGTGCAAGAGATGAATGAATGATTAGTTAGACTAAGTTCTTAGAATAAGTATCAGTATACAAATACATGAAGTAAACTAGTAAAATTGGATGGCTTGGGTACCTATAGCTTCGGTGGTGCAATTAGTAGCGCGCCTGTGTTGGCCCGGAAAGCCGTTGGAGACGCAGGTTCGAATCCTGCCTGAGGCATATAATTTTTCAACTTTTCTCTTCTAATAATGTCCCAAATAAATAAAAAAACAAAAAAAAAAATAAAAATAAAAAAATAAGAAAACTTTTCTCATTTAATGTGCTGTTTCAGATTTAAGTTTTATAATCTTTTGTGTTGGTACACAACAAAGAATATCGAGTGTATTGTAAAATATTTATGAAGTAAACCAGTTACTAAAGTTCCTAAAGACCAATCCAAGTACCGAGTGTTTAAGTAGTACTCACAGCGTGGCCCTAGAGAATGCAACTCGGTTATTTTTTGTATGAAAAAAACTCTGTTTCGGTTAAAACTCGAGTTTTTTCCATACTAAAAATAACCGATTGCAATCCCTACGTGGCCCGTACTCTGACCTCAAAAACAACCATCACACACGAATACCAATGACGAGCCTCACCTACCATTGCCTGGTAAGATAATGACTATCATATTTATACCTACTTGTAAATGTGAAAAGAGTAGTTTGTAAGATTATTTCGCCGGGCCAACGTTAAAACATTATTTCTCGTAACTTCATCATATAACGTTGAGTTCATCTTGCCGCAATATTTTTCCTCGCGTCATTGTTGTGAAATAACATATTTTCATTATGCTCCATTAGTGAGAAAAATACTACTTTGAAGCATTATATGTACCTACAGGCGGCCCCAGAATACCGTTGTATTGTGTTACTAGCTAAACATTCCGACTAGGACGATATTGTGACATTCTGTGACATTCTAGTGACATGACATCTTATGCATAGCCGGACAGGAAACTCATGAAAAATGTCTACTTAGTTCCACCGGTATAAAATGCGCGTTGTTACTAAGTCACTATTGAGAACGTTTATGGGGAAGGGGGAAGTTTGTCTGTTTATTTGTGGGATGTCTGAGTGTTCATGATATTAAAGTGGTTGTTTCACTAATATTTCTATTATTGAGAGGTCTTTCTATAACATCACCGAAAAAAGTGGTCATATAGCCAATTAAGTTAGCTATCTTCTAGAAATAACTTTTTGCTATTACTTAATTTAATTATATTTCGTCCACTTTTTAGTTCTTTAGTCCACTGTTGATTAGTAAGCACTTCGTTACTCGAACTTTGCCACGGAACAATCTTATTTTGCAGTTACTTTACAAGTCACGTATACCCTCGGACGAATCTCAAAGGCGTTAACAATTAAGCTAAAAACTAAAGTTGTTCGCAATGTTATCAATCTCCAACGGCGACTTAGGTAGGACATTCAAAGACCCAAATTTCATTCATCACTCATCCGGCCATTGCTTGCTTTTGTCCTACTCTTTTCATAACGATTTATTTCTTTTGAATAAGAAATTTTTGTCGTATAAGCTTATATTGTTGATTGTAAAAGTTATCTATAACTTTTCCCGGGTTTTTATGAGATCTTTTCTCGCAAAATCTGAAGATTCTGTAGATACAATATCTCCCGTATCCAAAAGTTTTGTAAGCTTTAGGGCACGTCGGTTTAGCTCTGTTAATATTATTTCTTGGTAATTCGAGAGTTCTTTACTGAAACTTATTTTTATTGTAAAGCTTCTATTTAACCTCCACGGGCGTAGTGAGATATAATTGAATATAGGAATATTTTTCCTTCAGACAGTTTGACCTTAGAGCTTGCGACATACGGTGGTAATAACATGGGTGAGGGGAGGGGGTTCGGGGTTCCAAATACGGTAGACTGGGGTTACTCTGATTCACGGGGTAGCATTGATCATCGATTTTTCAACTATAAGAAGTTGGTTTTTGAATGCATTCAGAACAATTTATTAAGGTAGGCTACCTCAATAAAAATACTTAATAAACGTGTCCAAAATCAAAGGTATTTGGGTTTAAAAATCGATGATCAATGTTACCCCGTGAATCAGAGTAACCCCAGTCCACGGTACCCCGGATTAGAAAGCAATCCCGTTGTGTTGCATGTTACACGGTTAGTCCTATGATTTAACATTTGTTTTATAACAGTGTGCGTTCTAGTTACAAACTGGGTCAATTTGCATAGAAAACTCTCAAAATACACGATCAAAGTCATCCTTACTATTTGGAAATTATGTTAATCTATATATTTGTAGGTACATTTAATAAAATCGTAGCAAGACTACATATGTCTATGCGCGCATCACGCAAATACTACGGGCCGATTCCCGTGGTATTTGATAATCAGGTGGGATATAACCCCAGTTAACACACAGGATAATTGATATCCGACTCCGGTGACCTCCGCGCATAAAGTTGCGGACACACTCTAGTTTATTATAAACACTACTCGTAGATCCGATCTCCAGAACTTTCTCTCCTATTCTGATCCCTTAGGGATTTAATTGGAAAAAAGCCTTTCTCTATCTATATTTAATCCCAGTATTTGCAATGGTTTAGGCCAGGGGTCGCCAAATGGCGGACCGCGGTCTGCATCCGGATCGCCGACCCATTTTGTGTGGACCGCGAGAACACAGCAACTTGCACTACAGAGGACGTAATTTAATAAAAATGTACCCCCACATTATCTTTGTTGACGTCAATTCAAAAACGGCCAGGCGAAGTAAAAAATACTTAGGCGGATCTCACACTGCAGCGAAAATCGCGGCGACACGCGACTCAGCGATTTTCAACTTTGTATGTAGAAGCATCGATTTGTATAGAAAAATCGCGGGGTGGCGCACACTGGCGCGTAAATCGCGGCGATTTCAGTGTGTTCTTCGCCTTACCTTTGTTATTTCCGTAATTACATTTTGTTTAATAAATATTTTTCCTATATACCTAATGGTGCGCGGACCGCGATGGTCATTTAATTTCTTAAAACGGACCCCGAGCGAAACTAATTAGTGACCCCTGGTTTAGGCTCTACGTTGTTCGTCAGTACCTTCATCGAAAAACTGTCGCGTATTTATGTACATACTCGTATTATGTTGCTTACATGTTACATGACTCCTCATTAAAAGCGAATGACTTTTTTTTTATCGTTTAAAAGTAATAAAACTAAATATCATTGCTATTACATATATTTATAAAATAGCTTCTAGTCTGGGCAATTTGAAAACTTTGTATAATAGATCAATCTTTTAGAAACTTTTCAACAAATTAGAGAGACCTTTTGAGAACCTTTCGTTTACATTCGACTTGATGTTGTTACTAGTATTTTCATGAAACTTCAAATGAACAGCAGTTTGAAGAACAAAGACCGTTGACTACTTCTTTTGATAGTGTGGTCGATTGTGGCCAGTGCCCATTCACCGCTCTATACGATTAATCAAAGGAAAAACAGCGCTTCCGTGGCACGTTTAAATAATAATGTTGAACTCATATCAGGTTTTAGCGGGATGCCCTTTGGACATCCCTGCTCAACATTGAGCAGTCAAGAGAGTACAAGTTAATAACGTGTTAATCCTTCCGCGTCCTCAGATAATATGCGGCGCAGCGGCGTTGGTATCCTCGGCCGAGCGCGGGCGAGGACCCTGAAAATGACAGTGACCATAGTCATTGTATTCTTCACCTGCTGGTCGCCCTACTACTGCTACTGTCTGTGGTAAGCTACCTATGATAAGACATTTAGACATATAAAACCGCAACTGACAAATTATTACAAACATGGATAGGTCGTTAGTTTTAGCGTTCATCAATTCTTTGTCGTAAAGCTCATTAGTTATGAGATATCGCTGAACTAGTGCTATGAACTCATTTTTAGGGTTCCGTACCAAAATGGTAAAAAAGGAACCCTTATGGTGCGACTCTGTCTGTCTGTCTGTCTGTCCGTCTGTCATAGCAAGATATCTCAGGATCTATTGATGCTATCGACTTGAAATTTGGAATAGTTTTAAAAACCGCTAATTTGAGCCTATGGGACAAAAAAAATCTTATACCTGTTTTACTTTTTTTTTTAAAAGGGACTGAAATGGGATGTCGAAAATCAAAAGTTGAGCTAATATATCAAATGGGATATCAAATGAAAGGGCTTAACATGTAGATTGCAAAACTGTTTTTATTTATTTTCTTAGACATGTAGTTTTTGATTTAAGACAAAAAACGTTGAAAAAAATACCATTCCCCCCCTATTATCTCCGAAGTTACTGAACAGAAAAATGTGTAATAATTACCGATTATGAATATTAACCTAAATATTACAGGAAAAATAAAACGGTTTTCCTAACTTGCAACGTTTTATAGAAATTCGCAAAAATCGTAAGACAACCTTATTTGCTCCTACTAAACTAACCGCGGCATATGTCGATGTATGGCGACAACAGTTTCACAAGAGCAAAGTTAAGTTTGTGCCACCATACAGTTTTTCTTGAATTATTCACGTATCTACTGACGAGTTTGTACGGAACCCTCGGTGCGCGAGTCCGACTCGCACTTGACCGGTTTTTTTTTTATTAGCACATTTTACTCGTATCAAGACGAGTGTGACGGTTTTCAGAGCCGTATGCAGCCGATAAAACACTATACATTTCATTGTCATGGAGCTTTTTCACGTACTTTTTACCCACTACTGCTATTTTTCCAGCACCAGTAACGGAAAACAGTCCATTGAAATCCATATTGAATTAAAAACGAATCACTCACGTTTTAGAAAAACCGGTCAAGTGCGAGTTGGACTCACGCACCGAGGGTTCCGTACAAACTCATTAATAGATAAGTACATGGATAGTTCAAGAAAAACTCTATGGCGATTAGTTTAGTAGGAGCAATTTTCTAAAAAACGGTGCAAGTTAGGAAAACTGTTATATTTTTCCTGTAATATTTGGGATATTATTAAAAATTTGTAATTATTACAGATTTTTCTGTTTAGTAACTTCGAAGATAATTGGGGGGAAAGGTATTTTTTTTAACGTTTTTTGTCATAAATCATAAACTAGGTACTTATGTAAGAAAAAAAAAACGGTGTTTTAACCTACAAATCAAGTCCTTTCATTTGATACCCCACTCGATATAATAGCCCTACTTTCAATTTTCAAAGTCCCATTACGGACCCCTTTAAAAAAAAGTAAAAAAGGTACAAGATTATTTTTTGTCCAATAAGCTCGGGTTAGCTACTTTTAATACTATTCCAAATTTCAAATCGATAGCAGCAGTAAGTTCCCGGGATATCGGCTGTGACAGACGGACAGACAGAGTCGCACCATAAGGGTTCCTTTTTTACCATTTTGGTACGGAACCCTAAAAAGACGAAATTTCCACTCGACATGTGGAACGTGAGTGATGCGTTTTTAATTCAATTATGTTTGAGTCTCACGGTAGTATTCTGAGTTAAACCATTGAAATCCGTTGTTATTGACGTAATAACTATCGGGCGGGACTATTTTTAAACCTGCGCTACAGTAACTAAAATCTCCCTCTAGCTATGCGTACTATTCCTGGCTAAATGGACGTAAGCGTCTGATTAATTCAACAGATTTAATTCCTTTTCATGTATTAACATTAAGACCCTAATGGTTGACTGGTAGAAATGAAATGAAATGAAATAATTTATTTCTGCAAGTAGGCCTCAAGGGCTCTCAAGAGAATGCTTTACGGCATTAAGTCCGCTATTTGTACTTTCTTGTATTGTGCAATAAAGTTTAAATAAATAAATAAGACTGCAGAAGTTCTCGAAAAGTCTTGCTGTAATTCTGTGGGTCTAGTGAAAAGGGGTACAAGTCACATTTATACCAGAAACAAAAGGTCACAACTCTATTGTATGACTTAAGCTCTTTTGTTCCTATGTTATATAGTGACGTGAGTTATAGTACACTTGAAAACACAGAATTATTATTATAGTACACTTCAAAGTTACTGTGATTTCAAAGTTGTTCAGACTGAAGGGTTATCTTACCTCTGTTTCTTAAATAGTCCGGAGTTGTTCAGTCTCCTTTTTTGCACGCATCAGTCGTGTAAAATATAACACTAATTTCAAAATCCCGCTACCATTACATGACATGTGGTTGTGCCTCAACTCTGGTGCCGATACATACATATACTACAATTTTGATTGCCCCATCAAGTAATTAATAGTTCACTGCTTCTTAACCAATCTCACTGCCCTGTTCGGCCTTGCGAACTTTAGGTATTTATACGAATGAATAGCTACATTTCAGAAGATGATTATAATAGGTAGAATTTAATCAAAGTTAACCGTTTCCATAACGCCTAAATGGGACTCAAAAATGTCATAACCAAACGAAGACAAAAAAAAACAACAAAATATATGAAATCATATTTATTACCACTTATTTTAGCTTATTTAGTTTTTATCTACATATATAGATACAAGAAACATCATGTTTCTTTCATATGTAGTTTAGTAGTTTGCTACAGGTCGATTCACAAGAGCTGGCACGAATGGATTGAACGAAAGTAATGTCACTTGTCACCGTTGATATGGTGGATCCAAATATTTTGTAAACAAGTATATACCACTTCTTTATTATTGAAGAAGAAAATAAAAAATACATATAATCTGCACATTATTAAGACTAGACTAGGTAATATATGGCAGAAATGTAAATTTCACGGTTCGCTACAAATATTTTACTATCATTGAGTTTTTATTTAATTTATAGCCTGTTTTCACACTGACACCGCAATCTACGAAATCATAGCGAAAATATGCGAAATTTAGATGTTTCGATGCAATTTCCGCGCTTAACGGCGTCAGTGTGCAGACAAGGATGCGATTGTGTAGGTAGGGTTCTTTTGTTGTACATAAAATACACAATGCGGACTGGATTACGAAGTTATGAGACTAGATAGTCTAAAAACATGATTATCGCTTATTGCAATCAACCTGTATTTAATAATTTTGTGACGCACACATAAACATTCAAGGTGGTTTTCCACCGGCAGGGTGAGACGCGACGCGACACGGATTGAATTGAAATTTGTATGAAATTTTCAATCCTCTCCTAGCGATTGGATTGTATTGGATTGAAAATTTCATACGAATTTCAATTCAGTCCGCGTCGCGTCTCGTCTCGCCCTGCCGGTGGAAAACCACCTTCACTCGTTCTATTCATTCGTGCCAGCTCTTGTGAATCGATCTGTACATTACCAATAAAAACCATCGTTTTAATACTTCCGAGGAATAAATTCAGAAAGCTAATTATCAGCATTGTAATATCATAACGACAAGGTGAGTTGACTCATAGAAAAAGTATTGTATACAATAGTTACATAATTAGCTCTTAGAATAAAAATATATTAGAACTTATACTTTTAAATATATATTCGTAGGGAATACACAAGCTGTATATTAACTTTCATTTTTCCGGAAAGGTATTCGGAACGGAACATTGTTCGGATTTTTGTTACAAATAGCGGCTTGTCGAAAAATTTCAATATCCTTTTGTAGTCGGTTGATGTCAGATAACATTATTTTTTACTGGGAATATTCAATATATTTTACATTCAATTACAAAAGCGTTGACTATATGACGAAAAATGTCGAAGTTCTATAATAATTGAATAGCTCCATATTTTCAGGGCAGACATCTTGTATTTAAATGAAAATACAAGATGTCTGCCCTAAAGATATGGAAATTTCTCGTATTTATTGGACGTAGTTATGCAAAAACTTTCCAAGCAACATGCAATAAATTTTAGATTATGGAATTTTATATATGAAAGAAACATTTTGTCTCTTCATTGGTTTTTAACGCGGGTAATTTACACCACATTTTATGTTACATATATAGATACAGGAAATCAAAGTACACAGAAAAATTAAATGGCACTCGCCTGTCTACAGACCGAGAATCGAACCCGGTACCTCTGAATTTCCGGCCCAGTGACTCAACCATTCGTCCACCGTACACCCAGAAAACGCCTTCAATTCTGCCATCTAACTTGACTTCCGCATCTTTTAGGTTAATTCCTATTAAAACAGAATGCCATCTAATTTTTCTGTGTACTTTGATTTCCTAAAATTATGGAATTTGTTTTTAAACTATACTGCAATACATAGTACCTATATTATGAGTTAATTTAATTTAATTTAATGTACTAACATAATTAAACTGTAACGTAGGGTACTAACAATGTATGGAATGTTCAATGTTCTGAAATAAAGATATTTTATTTTTTTTATTTTTTTTTATAGTAATGTCCATAGTTGCGTATATTCTTAGTCATTTCATCGTCCCTTGGAAATAAATGGGAAAATAATTCTAGTTCTTAGTTATTATATCGCAAATTTTCTTCATAATGCTCTCATTCTACGACTTCACTTTAACGATGGCATTACCGCACGGGTAATCTTATATGTGTCGTCCTCAGACGCAAGGTATCACTTTACTAGCTTTTAATAAGGTTCTAACAATAGGCTGTTATAGATTTTATCCCTTGAAGTGAGCTAATGCTGTTAAAGTATACAATACCATTGAGAGGTTAGGATAACGAGAATATAGTTTCAGAAAATTATAACTGCCTTGAAAGATTATTAGATTATAGATTCTATTTACTAGACAGTAAAGTGTAAATGCACTTATAGATAACGGCGATCTTAACTTGTTTAGCATTTCACATTCGCCCGACGCTCGACAGGTGCTTATTGCGTAGAGAAGACTCGGGGATACTATGAACTTTCAACGTACTTTTTTTTATACTGTGGAAACACTATTGACAAAAAATTTAAATCTACCTCAGAAACCGACAGAACCCGCTAGGCGGGTTTGTGAGGCCAATAATGCGGTACGAAAAAAAACGGCCGGCATCTGAGCAAAAGTTACGAGCGCCCGCTAGGCGGGTTGTTGATCGTGAAAGTGTTAAAAAGCTTCCTTATTGACAAGCAGTACAGTTACCTACTGCCGGGCTATCCTTCAGAAATATGTCTGCGACTCATTCATCTGTCTCCATACATTTAGTATGAAAAAGGGCCAGATGAATGAGGTGACCGCAGACATATTTCTGAAGAATAGCCCCTGAATACTACGTGCATTATACGTCTTATATTCAGGCAGGGACAAGTAATTTGACAACAACCAAAATTTACACTGTCCTCAAAATTTTTATCCTAAAAATTTAAACGTGTTTAGTAGTTTATCAGCCCCGGGTTTCACAACAAAATTGACCTTTTCCAGGTTTCTTTCCAGGTATTGGGTGGACAAAGAGTTCGTGAAAGGGCTAGACCCGGCGTTCCAGAAGGCCATGTGGCTGTTCTCATGCACAAACTCCTGCGCAAACCCTATCGTGTACGGGATCTTCAACCGGAATCGATGGTCGTGGCGGTCTGGGCCGGTGAGTCTATTGTTATGTATACATATATAATAGGGGACAATCTTACGCAAATCGAAGTAGTCCCATAGTAAGCGCCATTTTTTTAATTTTTTAAGTTATATCGTGAGTCACATATTTTTTTATATTTCTGTAAGATATTTAGTAAATATTCTCAGTTTGTATTTTGACGTTTGGAGATCCTTTACACCTCCAAAACATAATATTTTGACAACGGAGACTCTTTACATCTCCATTAATTTTAGTATCAATTTATTTTCTATTTTTCATTTGTCTTGTTTGGACGCATAGAGAGACCCTTTACATCTCTGTAAATGTAGTTTTAAGTTTAATGTAATGTATTAATGGAATCTTATATTAACGCCATATTGTTGTAATACTTTTTGGTTGAAAAGAGAAACTGGTGAGTTCTTCCGGCGCTTCTTCTCACCAGAAGGTCAGTACCCGAAGCGCCAAAAGAAATAAAACATATTTAGAATCAGACTTGTAAAAGAGCCCTTGAGGGCCTACTTACAGAAATAAATTATTTTATTTTTATGGATACTAGACGACGATATATTTAATAGATACAAATACTTAAATACATAGAAAACATCAAAGACTCAAACAAATGTCATCACACAATATTTGCTCTTACCGGGATTCGAACCCAGGACCATCAGCTTCGTAGGCAGAGTCACTAACCACTAGGCTAAACCGGTCGTCAAATCGGTCACAGGCCGTCGTGTTTTTCAAGAACTTTTACCAGGACTATTTAGGTAGTTACTTAGGTACAGGAGAACTTGTACTTATCCCTCCTGAGGTGAAGCACTATGACAAGGGGTACTTCAAAAAACGAGTAAACCCTCAAAGATCGGCAACGTATAAGGTAACACCTGGTGTTGCAGATATTTATGGCCGACGATGACTGCTTTCCATCACGCTGCTCGTCTGTTCGTTTGCCACTTATTACATAAAAAAATGAATAGCGTTTATTATCGCAATATGAAAGCATTTGACCACAATGTCATATGTTGGTAAGTGTCGATAATGGAGCATATCGACCTACCCACCCGCCACTATTCAGTCTCGACTTGAAGAGGTCCAAGTTATATTTTTCTGGGAAAAGATTCGCTGGAAGAGAGTTACCCTAATAAGGAAAGTGGAAGCAAAGCGCTTTGGGCGAATCGTTGGAATATTGACAATTTGATGTAAGGGTGGCCCAAGGCCACGCCCAGTGATATAATGACGAAATGGAGATGGCGGAATCAGTTCATGTAATCCCATACACACACATAAGATCTGCATGTACTAATCCCGCCATCTCCTCTCCATCATCAGACATCTAGATGCACAGCAGGTTATCACACGTTGTAGCTATACCCTCCTGTCGCACAAAGCGGTACGCTCCTACCTTTGTTATTAAATGAATAAACAATTTCAAAAAGGTCACATAAATTTGGGTATGCATGTAGTTTTTATTTAGAAACATGTGCTCTTTTTAAAATTGCTCATTGAAAGAAAGCGGGCGAATTGGGGAAATGCTAAGTATAAAATAAAACAAAAATAGAACATCAATAAATGATATACTTATAGTCAGATACTGTTCGAGTCCTTTGATTAAAATTAAATATACTAGAGAATAAAACTAGACTAAAATTAAATAAACTAAAACTAAAATCAATCTAAAAATGGCCCCTGCGACATGGTACCGAAGATGCTGGCAGCATTTCCTCGCTGGATTGTGAGGATGGTGCGTTGAGCGAGGAAGCTAAAAGCTCTTCGGTCTCTCAAAATAAAACATATGTTGCACTAAAAACTATAATGTCTATCGAAAGCTTCTCTCTATATCCGTTTATATCTTGTTTCTAGCATGCACGGTGTCGTGGTAGCAGCGCTCGGCGCGGCTCGCGCCTGCCCTTTGGGGACTCCATGGAGATCTCCGCATCTGCGCTCGCGCGCGCGCGGCACTCGCTCCACGGCCGGCGGGACTCGTACGTCACGCACAACGGCCACAAACACCACAACAACAACAACAAATATGTTGACAACGGCATCGTTTAGAACACTGTCTCAAAGTTAAAGTGTGTGTGTCGCGCGCGCGGCACTCGCTCTACGGCCGGCGGGACTTGTACGTCACGCACAGCGGCCACAAACTCCACAACAACAACAACAACAAATATGTTGACAATGGCATCGTTTACAACACTGTCTCAAAGTCAAAGTGTGTGTGTCGCGCGCGCGGCACTCGCTCCACGGCCGGCGGGACTCGTACGTCACGCACAACGGCCACATACACCACAACAACAACAACAAATACGTCGACAACGGCATCGTTTAGAACACTGTCTCAAAGTCAAAGTGTGTGTCTCGCGCGCGCGGCACTCGCAGCACGGCCGGTGGGACTCGTACGTCACGCACAACGGCCACAAACACAACAACAACAAATACGTCGACAACGGCATCGTTTAGAACACTGTCTCAAAGTCAAAGTTAAAGTCAAAGTGTCACGCGCGCGGCACTAGCTGCACGGCCGGCGGGCGCCGACAACGGCATCGTTTAGAACCCTGCGTCGCGCGTGATATACTCGACGGTTACTTGTCTCTGACGCCGACTTTATGATTGTTACGAAAATGCGACAGAATTTGTTAAGCTTTTAGTATGTTGACCCCTAATTACTCGCCTTAGAAATCTAAAAAGTGGCATGTTGCAATGGATTATTTTATTTTATGACCCTTTTATTAAGAGTTCCATGGAAGTAAGCCATGTTGCCTACTGGAGTAATTATCCTAAATGTAAATAAGAACAAGATCACAAAATCACGACATTCCATATCCCTTTATTCCTACCGACACGTTCTGTTGTATTTATTTTTGTTTCACCCTTGATGGTAATGTGTCCACCATCAATTTGCGAATTATATTCAAGCCTTAGATAATTCTCGAGCCACGTGCCGGGTCTCTATTCAGCACGCCCAAAATAAATATCACCGATAATATTGCTTGTGATACCTACTCTTCTCTCGCAAAACTGACTGAAGATGTGTAAGAGGGAAGCGCAAACCATATTGTGTAATGTATTTGTGTATGCCCAATAGAGATTCTTAAGTGAGTAGATTGAGCCCTGTCAGTACGGTACAAACGAGCAAGCTTTTTAGGAATAACTACAACGAACGACAAAGATCTATCTTGATTCCGGGATAAGATGATAATTACTCTCCCCGTGCATCGGATATGCCACTTACAGCCTGGGGCAACGAAAAAATATTTTCATCACACTTGCTCGAAAATGGTGTCATTACACGTAGGTTCTGCGGGCCGTAAATGGCCTATTACGCCCTAGGGCGTAATGGTTTTCTTTTTAAATTTGAAACGCTGGTTCTGTTGTACTCTTATTTGTCATGTTCAAAGGAAACGCCAACTTACTTTTTTAACTTTTATTACTGAAATATTCATTTAAAGATAACTGTAATTGCAAATACATATCGATACCTTTAGACTCAAAGGACGTAAACGCCGTAGGTTCTAATGGAGCTTACGCCCTTTGAGTCTAAAGGTATCGATATAAACACATATTTCGGTAACATTAATTAAATGTTTAAATAATGTATTTCTTTATTTTGCAAATATAAAATCAACTAAAATGGCCGTTACCGCTATGGTTTCCGAACGTGACTTGACGTTCGCATTGTCAATGGACATTTATGTGACAAATGTCACTGTCTGTATTAATATTTTCTTGTCATACTGGGTCGAAAAGTAAGGTTATTTTATTAAGATTTCCTCACAAGTGTGATGAAAAACATTGTGTGTGCCACGGGCGGTAAAGGAATTACAAACTCGTGTTATTACAGCCCTCGGTTTCACCTCGGGCTTATAACAAACACTCGTTTGTAATTCCTTACTTACAGCCCTAGATACACAATGTACTATTCCGGCTTACAAGAGTTAAAAAAGAAAAATGTAACGAGTGCTCTTATTGTAGATAGTAACATTCCTTGTTGTAGCGGCGAATAAATTGTTGATATCTTATAAATAGTTAACTTTTCGCTTAGGAATGTAAATATACGTTTATGATCCTTTCCGCTACTTCTATATGTATTAAAGAATCTCATAAAAGAGAAATTCCTAATTTAAGTATTCGTGCAGAAAACCGTTCTTATTCCGAAATCTGACATGACTAATATTTTACATGTAATTAATTTTATAGACCTTCAAATGTATTGCTGGAATTACAGTTCCGATACTTCCGATCCGATATCTCAATGCGATACGATCAATATGTAATCATAACTGTAGGGTACAAATCATTCCTGAGTGTGTAAAAGAAAGCTTTAAAAGTTAGTTTTGAAACATATCTAGGATCTACGAGTACAGTCGCGATCATAAATATACACGTTATCAAGAGGGCAGAAATATCGGAGCGCCTTGGCAATAACAATGTCATATATTTTTGGTGAACTTGAGAGCATAGTATTTTTTGACTGTGACTGTACAGGGCGTGGCGTACTTGGGCTTTTTTATTTAAAGTGCGTTCTTAACTGACAGTTAGCAGGTCGTCACAGAACTGACGATTAGTGTCAAAATCCATACATTTCGTCACGGACTGACAGGTTAGACGGTATTTGAACATAGCTTAAGTTTCGCCTAGCCGTAGATTTTAAAATAAAAATGCCCACTTACTCGCCATGTATGCCTTGTCAGAGCCGGGCCCCAGTTGTCTGATCAGCGGGCTTATGACAGTCGCGTATGTTGTAAAATAAATAAATCATCCGTTACTTTCGCACTTACTTCTTATTTACCACTATAGGACAAAAATCTACCGTCTCTCCCGCGTTGTACTAATGTATGTATGTATGTATAGCTAACATCAAAGCAAATAGACAAACTAACAAATTTAATTAATTAACTTATACAAAGAAAATAAGGCAAGTTTTGAATACACATAAAACTTTAACATAGATATATATTAAACATAAATAAAATATAATGTAACTACATACTAATTAGGAAGAGATGAATGGATGACAAAGACCCTGATGCTTTGAACTCCAGAAACCTGGTATACCTACTGTATGTTAGTGAGCTGTAGGAGAAGTGATCAATCTATTCGGTGGTTACTCCGTTATGTAGTAACAAATATCCAAACATCTTCACAAACTTTCACATTTATAATTTTAGTTTGATAAGTGCGGACAACGGACAACCCATCTATGGCAGCCTTTCCACAAAATTAATTTGTTTGAACTTAATTATTATTCAATTAAGTAGACCAAACATGGTCCCGTCATAGGGGGCTCGGCTAAAAGTACCTAATTTAATCAATTATATGGTTGGATTTTATAAATGATACATTTCTGAATGTGCATTATAAAGCTTACTTAGATAGACTTAATTTTAGTGAGAGCGAGTAGAATACTCATAGGTCATGGTTCCAAACATTCCAATTATGTACATGTTTAAGTTTTTGTATCAAGAGCAACTGATATGATATACTAGTGGAGAAAGTTTTCCAAGTGCATTTTGGAACTGCGCTTTCCGTATTGTTTTTTGTTTAGTTTTGGGCTAATTATGTAAGTTCCCTCTATTTGGCATAATTTTATTTGTCCTAATATAGTGTTAGTCCGAATTTTTAATCCGGATAACTTTCATTTAGCATAAACGAAAAACATCCCGTTTTTTTACGTAAGGCACTAACTAAGAATACGTAGGTCAGTTTTTTTTAAGTATAAGTCATAAAGTCAAAGATGTCTGTATGCGGAAAGAGTTTTCAACAATACTTTCAGACAAGTAACAATATGCCAAAACAAGAGGAACGTAGCCTCATTATTAGGTTCCCCTTGGTTTATGTAGTTTTCAGCTGTAACCAATTTTTGCGTTAATAATTCTGGCTTCAGTAAATTTTCGTCTTTCTATATTTGGAGTAAGGATCTTAAAATAAATAGCCGGACGGAGCCTCGCTAACAAAGAACTGAAGCAAGTCTAATAAGCCGGCTACCTATGTGTGCGTGCTGCTCGCAATAGGAGAAAACTAGTTGATGTGTCCGTGCGGCTCGAAAGTAACTACAAGCAGTCAACTTATTAAAAACACACAAAAAAAAAATAAAAAAAAAAAAAAAAAAAACATACAGACGAATTGAGAACCGTCCTTCTTTTGGAAGTCGGTTAAAAATGGCTTCAGTTCTCAGTTGGCGAGGCTCCGTCTGGCTATTTATTTTAAGGGCCTTGTTTTGCAGCATTTTCTCCACTTACAAGGAAAGGTACCCAACTGTCCGACTCCGATGTGATTCATTTTGATATATGTTATAGAGTAGTCTAAAATAGCAGACACGTATTTTTTTAGCTGCCCAAGGTCAACTTTTTAGGAGATATTTTCCTTCAAAGTGACTAAATCCTCCAACCTCTAAAGGGCTCAAACTTTGAAGGGTGTTTTTTTTAGGAAAATATGAGTTTAAGGTGAAATGACAAAATACGTGTCTATATCCTTTTTTCATGTTCTCCAACATATAATGAAGCCAGTAATTAACTAGAAACTTGCTTGATTTTTTTTTCTGTAGAAGTTGGAGGGTTTAGTCACTTTTCAGTACTTTGAAGGACAATATCTCCTAAAAAGTTTAGCTTGGGCAGCTAAAAAAAATACGTGTCTGCTATTTTAGACTACTCTATAACAGATATCAAAATGAATCACATAGGAGTCGGACAGTTGGGTACCCTTCTTTGTTAGATGTACCAAAGTTGTCTCTATACGTTTAAGTTAATGTCCTATATTTATTAAAAGACTGACTGACGGAAGTCTCTTCTAGGTCTGTTGTGATCGTATGTTAATCTTAAAGATAAATACTGTTATTTCTGAATGTTTATTTTATTTTATTTTTATAAACGCGTACCTACGTTGGCTGTGACCTCTGATAGAGACGACGGAAGGATGAATTTTATACCAAAATCATTAATTCTAAGTCATTGCCATAGGGTAAGTAATTTTGTTAAATAAATATAATAAGAATTATTTAGTGATTTTTATTCTTTTTATCTTCCTATAGGGAACGTGCACGACGAAGGTGCTGCCAACTGGTGCCGCCAATCTAAATCATAAACCCTCTCATGCTGGGGCCACATTGACGAAAACGCCGTTAATAACGTTTTTCTACTCCTGTACTGTTATCTGTCTTTTACTTGGTCACGAACACTAATATAAGAACATACATAATATGAATTCAGAGAAGTCTATACTCTATTCCCCATAACAGCACTAGTGTCGTTATAGTCACTTTACGTTATTGCTAGCAGCCACAGACTTCTAAATCTAAGTTAAACTTAGGTCAAGGCTTAAGCGCTCAATTTTAACTTTACGGTAAAAATGCACAACTATCAACTTAACAAACAATTAAATTCCTACGGTTTTTAAGAAAAACAAAACTTTCCGAACTAAATTCATTGATGCCAACATAAAAAAAGTATTTTTAATTTAAGTATGTTTTAAATTAAAAAAAAGTTTACCATAGACACATACTGTCAGTCAACGTCATATTTGCCTTGTTTCCAGGTTATGATTAATTTTGTATTCTATAATTTAAAACATAGTCGTAGAAAAAGTATTGTATGCAACGTTGTATAATTAAGTCAAAAAACGCTCATTGCGTCTCTATTTGCGATACTTGCCGCATTCGCGGCTCGTATCGCAACTCACGGAATTCGCATTTTTTGAACCCACTTATACAACTGTTGCATAAAATACTATAATTTATCGCGTTGAAGGACGATTAACGTCAGTGTAGCTACGACTTACTATATTTGACATTGACACTTACATATTATTTTTGACATTGACAGCTTGATTTGACAGGGGCGATAGTTTCCTTTATTGTCCGCTCATGTCTCTTTTTTCGTTTAGTGCTGCCACCTATAGTTCGTGCACGTTCCCTATTCTCATGGTATCGGCCGCTTATCGATTTTGTTGATCTGAGGCCGTGGATTCAGCAGTGTGCCAACTATTTTCGACAAAGGATCTTCAATAAAACTCTGGAGTGCGGTGCTAATTGTTGTAATCAGTACCATATTGATTCGGCACAATTGAAGTCTTGAAGTAACTTAAAATATGAATATCTATAACTGTACGAGAAAGAACTTTTTCTACTCCTGTACTGTTATCTGTCTTTTACTTGGTCACGAACACTAATATAAGAACATACATAATATGAGTTCAGAGAAGTCTATACTCTATTCCCCATAACAGCACTAGTGTCGTTATAGTCACTTTACGTTATTGCTAGCATCCACAGACTTCTAAATCTAGGTTAAACTTAGGTCAAGGATTAAGCGCTCAATTCTAACTTCACGATAAAAATTCACAACTACCAACTTAACAAACAATTAAATTCCTACGATTCATAAGAAAAACAAAACTTTCCGAATTAAATTAATTGATGCCAACATAAAAAAAAGTATTTTAATTATCGTCACATCGTGTCACCAGCCATATAAAAAAAAAGTTTACCATAGACACAACTGTCATGCCGGCTGTACACACTCGGAGAGACCGGACGAGACACGCGTGACGTCCATGTATTTTATATTTTAACCTAGTCGTAGAAAAAGTATTGTATGCAACGTTGTATAATTAAGTCAAAAAACGCTCATTGCGTCTCTATTTGCGATACTCGCCGCATTCGCGGCTCGTATCGCAACTCACGCAATTCGCATTTTTTGAACCTTCTTATACAACTGTTGCATAATAGTATTTTATGCAACAGTTGTATAAGTGGGTTCAAAAAATGCGAATTGCGTGAGTTGCGATACGAGCCGCGAATGCGGCTAGTATCGCAAATAGAGACGCAATGAGCGTTTTTTGACTTAATTATACAACGTTGCATACAATACTTTTTCTACGACTACGTTTTAAATTATAAAATACAAAATTAATCGGAAACAAGGCAAATATGACGTTTGACTTACAGTATGTGTCTATGATAAACTTTTTTTTTTAATTTAAAATATACTTAAATTAAAAATACTCTTTTTATGTTGCCATCAATGAATTTAGTTTGGAAAGTTTTGTTTTTCTTATAAACCGTAGGAATTTAATTGTTTGTTAAGTTGGTAGTTGTGCATTTTTACCGTAAAGTTAAAATTGAGCGCTTAATCCTTGACCTAAGTTTAACCTAGACTTAGAAGTCTGTGGCTGATAGCAATAACGTAAAGTGACTATAACGACACTAGTGCTGTTATGGGGAATAGAGTATAGACTTTTCTGAACTCATATTATGTATGTTCTTATATTAGTGTTCGTGACCAAGTAAAAGACAGATAACAGTACAGGAGTAGAAAAAATACTATAACAGAACATCCATGTCAGACAGCAATTAGGAAGAGGAAGAAAAAGGTGACGTTTAATATAAGATACAGATAAACTAAAACATAGAGCTGGTGTTACCATTCTCAATAATTGATCATAAAGGGGAGTTATACAGGGTGGGAGGGACTATACCGACAAACTTTAACTATAGATTCTAACGACTATTAGGAGTAAAAAACGTTATGTGATGTATAGTCGAAAAACGCTTACTTTCAGAGATATTCATTATTTTTTAAATGAAAACTCCCAAGTGTGTCACAAGCCCTAATAAATGTGACTACGATAGTTGTACTAATTTTTTTAAATCCTTTAACTAAACAGCAATTAACCTTCGCAGTATTTGATGGTAAGCGACTACGAGGCCAAAAAATTGACCTTTCGTTTCCATTTTAGCTTTTTTAGGGTTCCGTAGCCAAAATGGCAAAAACGGAACCCTTATAGTTTCGTCATGTCCGTCCGTCTGTCTGTCTGTCTGTCTGTCTGTCTGTCTGTCTGTCCGTATGTCACAGGCATTTTACTCAAAAACTACATGATGGATATTGATGAAATTTGGAATATAGGTGTCTTTTATGAGCCGCTACTTAGTTTGGTATATAAATAATTAAAATGAATATTTTTAGGGGGGGGCACTCCATACATGTTAAAGACAGTAAAAAAATTTTTTTTCAGCAAATAACAACGTGTGGTACATAGTTCGACAGATCTTTAAAAAACACTATAAGGTTCCTAAGTAATGTTTTTGATTAAGTGAATGTATTTGGAAATAATCGCTCCGAAAGTTGTGTAAATTGTGTCCCCCCCCCCCCCCCTCTATTTTCTAAACCGTGCGCCCGAAAAATATGAAAAAAATCACGAAGGTAACGCTTAATTAATACTTTCAACGAAAATTATTTTCAACAAGATCGAATGTACCGTTTTTGAGTTATTGCCGATAAACTGCGCTTCTCAACAAAAGGACGTAATTGCTATGAAGATACGCTCTTTTGTTGTTGTACTTTTTTTACCTTATTGTTACGGCTATGGAACCCTACACTGAGCATGGTCCGACATGCTCTTGATTTGTTAGATGAGGTTCCCAAACGCTTGTTTTCCTTGCGGCAAATTTTCTTTTCGCGGTTATTCCTAGTCTCATAATTTCCCATTTCTCTAATTTCTCTGTCTTCCTATTTCTTAGTAGCGAGTTTTTTTAATCGCATTTGTACACAAACGCATTTTTTCACATTCGGTTTATTACTTAGTAGCATATTTTTTGCTCGCAATATTTCCCTAAAGCAATTATTAATATGCTCGTATTTGCGTTTCTTCTGATTCGTTTTGTTATATTCATATTCATATTCATATTCGTTTATTTAGTAATATTCATACATCGTCAGAAGTAAATACGAGTACATGCAACATGCTACTATAGGTCAATATAGTCACACGGCAGAATACAATTAATTAATCAAATAGGTAATTACAATACAGATTTCAATAATGTCAATAAATTAGGTACTACATATAAATTAAAACTAATATTATTCAAATTTCAGTCAGGAACTCATTTATTGAGTAATACTTACTTAGAGTTACTTAGTTGTATAAATTTTTTGCTCGCTATAATTCCCTAGAGCAAATATTAATTATTCTGGGTGTAAAATTATTTAGTAATTTTGGCCCCGGAACCCTAAGTCTGTGGCTCCACTGAGGCGGAGACGAGCGGAGCGGAGAGGATACAAGTAGGAATCGACCAATCACATCAGTTGAAATCCACATCTCGTCTCCACTTCGCTTCGATGGAAACAGCGAATACTAATGTGATTGGTCGATCGCTATACGACACTTCTCCGCTCCGCTCGTCTCTGCCATAGTGAAGCCGCAGCCTAATAGAATAGATCAGGTCCCCTGACTGCAAATAGCATAATATGTAGACCTGAAAGTTATTTTCATCTTTTGACATTTGCATTTACATATCAGTACATTGTGTATAAAAACTGGCTACGGGAAAAAAGGAGACACAGAAAAAACACAACAAAGAAAAAAAAACAAATGTAGAAATTAACTGCAGGTTAAAATTGAGGCGAAAAAATATGGGAAACGGAAACAACGCAACTGTGAACATAAGCTGCAGAGGAAAAAAGTGAATGGTGATAATCGCTTTCGGGAAAAAATGCGAAAAGAAAAATTTCAGCAAGGAAAACAAGCGTTTGGGAACCTCATCTAACAAATCATGCTCTTGGCCAGTTATTTTTTTGATAACTTTTCCTCCAGTAAGGACATGTTTATAACGAGGGGCTGAATTTACTGATTTATTTTGTTCCATAAGACTATCAATGTAAAATGCCAATATTCGACCCATGTTGATATAACATTATTTACTGTAGACAATCTAACAGCTTTAAGCTAGGAGATTGTCCGTGGCGGGGTTAGAGACCGGCTCTATGTGTATCTACGGTAGGTAAAGTAAGTATGCCAATAGGAATGTGGACTCGATAGTTGTTCATAGTCGATAGTTGTCAGTATTTCATTATTAACTACATATTTTCCTTAAAGTTTTGACACTTCATAAAATAATGATAGTAATAATCGATAATAATAATAAACGTATAATTAGATTCCACATTTTTGTGTTCAGTAACTTCGAAAAAAGTTGAGGGAATAGTATTTATTTTAACGGTTTTCATCCTAAATCAAAACAGTACACGGTTAAGAAAAAAAACGGTTTTGGAATGTACAATTTAAGACCTTTCATGTGATACTTGATACATTTTTGACCTCCCATTTGGTCCCTTTAAAAAAAGGTAGGTATAAGATTTTTTATGTTGAGTCCACTCGGGTTAGGGATTTTTAACACTATTCCAAATTTCAAATCTATAGCAGAAGTAGTTCTTGAAATATCTGGCAACCTTGCAATTTTTTTAAGTACCAATATTTTTTTTATTCCCTCTTATTTACGATAATTTGGTATTTTTAACACAATATTTTGTTTTAATTTATCAAAACGATCACTAGGATGTGGCAAAATGTACACAAATAAAAGACCTTTTACACAATAAGTGTTTATTAAAATAAATATCATCCAACTATGGCTGTGTCTATAAACGAGAGCTAAGATCAGATACAGACCTACATACCTAAAAAATAATGGCATCTATACAGTATCAAATCCACACAAAACATCATGATTAGCCATCCACTCAAATACTAACTTTATATCAGTGCCTCCAGTAAGAGAGGGAATAAGTCCCTTCAATAAGTGAGGGTATAAGTCAGATATAAGCTAAATGCAAAGAGGCGTAAGTCTTACTATGAGACTTGTGCCCTTTTTTACCTCGGTTATTTCTCGACTTGGTCCCTGTTTTACTTGAAGCACTGATCTAACTTTTAACACTTTCACGACCAGTCAAAAAAATGAACAATACCCCAGAATCAGACAGAGCCCGCTAGGTGGGTTTGTGAGGCCTATAATGTGCAAAGCTAAATCGCCGGCATCTGAGCAAAAATTACGAGCGCCCACTAGGCGGGGTGGTGATTATGAAAGTGTTAAGAATATCTAAGGAGTGTCTTTCCAAAAGAGCTTATTTTTCTAAGGTTTTCATAGAAATAAGCCCTCTTGAAAAGATTTTCCTCATCTGTATAACCAACCATGATACACTGAATGGGGTACAAAAGCCAAAATACTACTTATTTGGTCGATTTTGGTTCTTCGGAGTAAAACTAAATAAATATAAATTACAAAATATCGTAATATCCGACAAAACAACTAACATTCATTATAACAAGTGCGGACTAGAACTACTATTCTATACGATAGCCCTCATATACATTGATTACAATACATATATTTTCAAATGGTATAACTTCTTAATAAAACAGAGCCATTGTCTAAAAGATGGTTCAAAAGAATTCACGACTCGGACCTAACTAGGTACCACTTAGAGATGGAGAAAAGCGTGATATTTATATCGCCGTGACAGTCGTTCCGATTCCAAGAAAATTACTGTGAAAAATCGCCTTGATTTTGTCACGCCTATCACTCACATGACGATATCTATAGTTCGGTTATCTAAGTGACATAATGAACGCAGATGCATTGCCGAATAAGCGCGACTAACGCCGTCGCATCGCTGCCAACGGAACGAAGATTGCGCTCGGTTTTTAAACGTTTTCGTGACGTGAGTGAGATAGTTTACCAGGATGAAGTAACAACCTACGTGATTTTGGAACGTCGTTCCGGCGCGGTCAGTCACGGCGATATCTTTAAGCGGCTGATCACCGTGATTTTTTCATCGTGACGTTATTTATCACCCATCTCTACTACCACTGAACATCACGAGAATAGCCAGTTCCATAGAGTATAACAAGACCATAGACAAAGTATAAAGACGAACAAGTAGTCCAACTTCGGCCATTTAGGAGCACAAATTCAAGCGCGCGATGTGCCTTTTGTCAGAAGAAAAATTACTGTTTTATACTGTGCACATAGATCTCTTCGACTTCTTTCCTCTTTAGTAAGTGGCCACTTAGAAAGTCACGATTATTTTTATAAGCAGAAGTGTAACTCTGCTAATGGCATTTTTTCGAACAATGTCAGTGACTGTTTGGTGCGCGTTCTATATCCTATTCAGAGATTCCCCCATAGTCGGAGGTACCATGGCAGCGACTCAATAGGAAAATCCTAAAAAATATATAGCTGTCCAATAAATTAGGCCTAGAAAGGAAATCGAGGGAAAACCTTACAAAATTCATCATCAACTTTATATTAGAAAGATTTTGCTTCATGGAGATTGGTTTGCTTCCACGTCATTGGCTATCCGTAATATCGATACCTTTAGACTTAAAGGACGTAAAAACCGTAGGTTTTAATGGAGCTTACGCCCTTTGAGTCTAAAGGTATCGATATATTTATTATTTAAATATAAAAGAGACAGTGTAAAAGCAAACAAACACACACAATTTGACTTCCAAATGATGTTTTGGCTCCAGAGGTATTTAAAAAATAAAGCTTTAGAAAACCTTTTTAACGAATTTGCAAAGTTATCCACCGACTTCGACTTATTGCAATAAGCTAACTTAACAGATATGAAAACGTATTCTAGGTTTGGTAAAACTTTACGACACGCCCGGACATCGCTCAGCGAATCCACATATAATAGTATATTACACAACTAAGGTGGTAAAACAAAGAAAGGCTGACATTGCAGATGTTTGCGGCCCGAGCTGCAAGCGAGGGACGTAAATATGCGATCGAGGGCTTTCTTTATTACCTCCCGTGTTGTGTACATCATTTTATGTCTACATTTGGCTAGAAAGCGTCATATCAGCCACTTTATGGCCAGGTGTGGCTTATATAATTTTACTTCTACTTACACGAATAAGTTCTTTGAAACATTTATTAACAAGTAATACAGTTACAGAACTTACATTAAACTACGTTACAAGATAACTTAAACAATTTTGAATCATTTAAAATGATTTAATAGAAAGACTCCGAGTCAAAATCAACAAGTAAAAATGTCTAACAGAATGTCTTTAAAGCCAGGGTGAAAAGGGCTTATTTTACCCCATTTTTGGATTAGGAATCCTTCAAGAACAAACATATATCAAAAGAGCTCTTTCACCCTATCCGACTCAATAAATAAATAAAACATTGACAATAATTGGAATGCGACGAGTCCATCTAAACTCTATAATATCAAAGAAAAAATATTACCTATTATTATTTATGGCACAATAACATTTGGCTTTAAGGGTAAACTTGGAGTAAATCCTACTTAGTTCATCGTAACATGTACATGCATATAAAAATATATACAAAGTCAACATTCTGGAAAGCATATAAATAAAACTAGAAAATTCTGCCGTAAAACTCGCTCTAGTGTAAATATTTGTCATTAAAACTACAGGTAATTCCGAATTGTTCCATACAAACAGGATGCCAGTGTACTGACAGTGACAAGTCATTAGAACTTTATTTCTATTGGCTCTCTGTAAGTAAAGTGCGCCATCTAGTGGCACGGGAAATTAATTACAAACTCTATTCGAGTTTATTAGATAAACGCTTAAACTCGAAAAAGCCTGACCTAACTAAAGCAAATTTGACATTAAAAGTCCCAATTTTTTGCGTACCATAGGCACACCTTACGCCGCGATCGATTTGACAACCCGCTCCACTTAGTCCACAAGTAGCCAATAGAAACAGGGGATTCACCCAAAACTATATCTCAAAATCCATTCCACGAAATCTCAAATCGTTATTCAGTAAAAGTGTATTTTTGAGAAATCCTGAAAAAGGTTTTAAGTATAGCAGAATGCAATATTTTTCGTTTCTACAAAGTTTTATACATGGCACAGAGAACACGACGAAATTACAAAGCTCTTTCAACCATTAACTAATAGATTGCCATTGTTACCCAACCATGACAGGCTAAAGGGACATAAGTAAGTAATAAAAAAAATCAGATGTCGTTATCACATCTATATAATACTGAGGATTTATAATAAAACATTAAGTGAATTCCAATCTTGATACTATTGTTATTGGTCCTTCAAACCGGATACCATCTCATTCTCTCAAAATACTTGTCATAATTGTTTTGTTTCATTTGGTCTCATTTATAATTGCGAATATTTCTAACCAAGCCATAAAACCAAGGAAATTATAACTATTATAAGTATTTTTCCAAAGCCGGACCTAAATGTTAATCGTCACTGGTTTGGTGAACACTTTTATGAGGTCTTTAGTTCATAACTTTGGTTTAACATCGAAGCTACATACAACATTAAATATATCTATTAAAATACATCGCTTACTTAAACATCTATTATCTTACAACGTCTACCAACAACTAGATTTTTTTGTTACCTATATTTCAATTATGCCACAATGTAAGTAGTAACACTGAACTGGATAAATAGATTTCTCTGTCTAAAGCAAATATTTTCCAGGGTAAAAATCGACAGAAAAATCATCAACCATCTGCAATTTTATTATGTCTTTTGGATATATCTTTAAATGTCTTCTAAATGTAACAACATACAAACTCGCACATCGACACGCATACACGCGATACCTTAATTAGGTAACAACCAAACCTATTCAATAACAAGTGACATTGCAAATTATTGTCCTCTCACGGATATAACTTGAACACAAAACGGCTATACCGTCGGTAGAGGCGAAAGTCATTATGCACTACACTAGAAAGCCATTCCGTAGCAAACATTTTGAGAAACAATCTCGTAATGAAAAAAAAGCTCAAAAATGATCTCGTACCTACGTGTCATTGGCATTAGCAAGTCTTCTGCATCATAGGTATTTTTTGGGTCCATATCGGGTCGCATAAACTTGAAAGGCATAATTCATCATTATTACGCACCCCTATTTTTTCATTAGTCAATAATTAAATTTCAACCACATAATTACACCATTTAATATACCTTCCAAAGTCATTTATTCAACTGTTGGTGAAGCGTGATGATTTGCCTTTGCTTTTAGCAGGATTCAATAAAAAGGGGGGGGGGGGGGTAAAAAACGACTGTAAGAGACGGTAATTCTGAATTTACGTAAAATAACGATTTGATGCAGCGTACACACACAACCCAAACTAGCTGAGTTTCGAGCTATGGGAAAACATGCACATTGTGTATTGAGAGGGGACCGCACCCACTCGCAAAAATATATCAGCCAGCATTTAAGGGTTTGACCAAATTAAGGGTTTCTTGAAAGAATTTGCTACGGGCCGCTCTTAACCGGGTGTCCCTTATTAGGCGTAATTTAAAAATCCTATTATCAAAACGTATAACAGTCTAGGCATACAATGATTGAGCATACCGCTTAAATGGCATAATAATAAAAACGCATACAAGTAAATTAGCGTACCGATTGATTTGGCATACCTGAAATTCGCATAATATTCTTAGGTATACCGATATAAATGAGCGTTCTTGAAGAATAATTCCAAGTTTATACCCGTTGTTCATAGAATCCCAACCTTTTGGGTTTTTCTTTCTACTAAGCTCAGTCATAAACCGAACTGCTACCAGAAAAGTAGGTTAGGTTAGGAGTGCGACCCTTACAGAAACTTATCGCTTCCAAAAAAAGTAGGTCAGGTTGGGTTTGAACTGCAGTCCCAACCAAAACGAGCTGCTACCAGAAATGTAGGTTCGGTTAGATTCGAACTGCGACCCCAACAGAAAAGGAAATTCCAACGTCCGATTAGGTGTTTTAAAATATACTTTTTAATATATATAAAATATGCATTTTAATATTATGCTAATATACAATTATGCGTAACAACGGTATGCAAAATATTTAGGAAGATTTGCTGTATGCGTTTAATATAGACCCCTCTTAACCCGGTACTGTATGGTTACCCGTGTGCACATAATGGCTTGCCGGAGACGTTCAATGGTCGCCCTTCTCCAGCTCTGTGAGTTCGTGTGTGTTCGCGCCCTCCCGGTCGTGCTGCAGCGCGCGCGTCTTATCTATGTCGCCTTGCGACAGTGACGTCACAATGATGGCGCCCAGAGCGTCGCATACCACGTTAATCGTAGTCCGGAATCGGTCACTGAAATAGATGTTAAATTATGAAATACCACTGAAATGTGAAATGTTATGAATGGTGCAATGTTATGGGAGATGTAAAAGAAAAGCTACATCTACTGTTTAATATTAATAAACATTCGTTGGGTGATAGTATTGAGATAACCCAATATTCATATTCATTTTTTTTTACACTCATCATATATTCATTTATTTAAGCAGGTACAATTTGACTTAGATGTAAGAGTACGGCGCTGTTAGGGTATTGTAATTACAAATATAACTTACAAACTAGAGAGTAATGGTCCTCGTAATACGAGATATGGCACACGAAACTTAAAAACAAAAACTATGGTATTATATTGAGTACTGTATCGCTTAGAGGCTTTAAACAACACTTGTAGTAAAGTACAAAATCCCCAATTTCTCATCATAAATGCTTTATTTCAAAAATATGGTTTGACAAAAGCGCTTGTACTAATCTTTAGTCTAAATAGCAGAGGCAAAGTCGTGACAATAAATGGTTGTGAGTGTATATTAGTAATTTAACAGTGGTTTAAATATAAACAAAAAACAACTACACCGGAGTTCAATACCGCTATACTACTATAGCACCTACAAAAATGTTTTCCAACTAGCACGAATGCCATTTTCTAAAAGCAGGTATAACTACTGACGTGCCAATGAATAGTTTGAAATATTGCGAAACTCTCCACTTTTCCTCCGGTGTTCCTCAAAGTTTCTTGCAGGAAATATTCCAAAATGGAATCTATCTTAATATTCTTGTGAAAGTTTCCAATAATTTTTAAGAACTTTTTGGACAGTCTGCAACTTACACGTAGATGTAGTGTATATGTTTTGCCATAGTATTTTTATTTATTTTATTTTTATTTTATCATTTTATTTTATCGGGAAAGTTCGTCTTTATCTTTCCCGCTCAATTAGCTTCAGTTTTAATTTTGACATTTGAATTTGATACCGACTAATAAATAGAGTTATCACTTCAGGTCCAGTGGTATTGCGAGTTTTCCCGATGATAATATCTCTTTTTTGCTTCGGCTTAAGCAGGTAAAAAGTATCCTATACTATACGTCAACCGGGGTCATCAACCTGTATAAAAAAAAACATGGTCAGGTAGTTTTTGCGTGATGCACGCGCAAACATAGTCCTGCTACGATTCTATTACATGTACATGTAGATAGAAATCTGTATGTGTAACATTAGCTTTTCGGTGGAGGAAAAACATCGTGAGGAAACCTGCAGACATCCGCGAAGAAATTCAAAGGTGTATATGAAGTCCACAACCCGCAATGGCTAGCGTGGGGACTACAGCGCATTCACTCTCATCTATCTGTGCCCAGCGTATATAGGCTGATGACATGTAACTCACAGGAGCCAGTCGACCGCGAGGATGATGGAGACGTCCTCGGCGGGCAGGTTGACGGTGTCCAGCACCATCACCATGGTGACCAGCCCCGCCTGCGGGATGCCCGCCGCGCCTATGCTCGCCGCCGTCGCCGTCACGCTGGAACACGCAACCGGGGTGCCAGAGGCTTACACTGATATATTGTACAGTTAACTGCAGAGAATAATACTTTATTGCACACCAAAAGAACATGACAATTCCAAATTAAATAAGTATGTATAAGCGTTTATAGTTATAGTTATTGTATAAGCATTTATTTCAGACTTGTTGTTGGCTTTAAAGTGTATCTTTATAATAGAAAGCATAGTTCATTCATACCTAATTACCTAAGTTTGTTGTAGTTAAGGAAATTGTTCGGGTCTTGCAACCCGGTGCATTATTGCCGACTTCCAGCCATGCAGTCCTTCTTTTTTATGCAAAATGTAGCAACAATAATATGGTCAAACTTTTTGTTTGTTACTAGATTTAGTTTAAAAAAACTTATCTATAGGGTAATATATAAAACGATATGTCTTAGTGGGAACTGTTGAGGAGTTAGATGCATGTTAATCTTAAAATCTATACCATAGTGTTTTGTATGTACGTCTATCTCTGTTTGTTCTCCAAATAAATAAAAAATAAATAATAAAATAGAAATGGACCCCCCCCTCCCGTCATACATTCGTAGTATGGCAAGAGGTAACCCCTTGCCTTTTCTCTACAGCTGGGCGTACTCATAGGCCCCATTTAGACGGGGCGAAAACTCGTATGCGAGTTTCATTACATTGCGCGTTTCCTAGGTACAATGAACTTATTCGATCGATTAAACGCCGCAATGAAATGAAACTCGCATACGAGTTTTCGTCTCGTCTAAATGGGGCTATACACATCAAATAATGCTTATCTGCGAAGGATGCAAGTGAAACTAGGATTGTCCAGTGGGTTACATGTCAACTAACATGTTACCGAGAGTTACAGAGACCTAAAAGCTCTTTATAATATTGAGATAATCTACGAGTATAATTGTTAATATACTCGTAAGTAAGTAGATAATAATACTCTTCATAATCACTTTCAGCCTATTTCACCCGATCCCAATCCACGGCTTTTCCCCTACGTATACCATCACTCCACCAAGTAACAGTACAAACGACGCTACGTCCAAGGATCACGTGTCCTGCAACGAATGTGACCAGCCCTCTGCCACTTCCATTGCTAATCTGTTCATGTGGGTTTACCTGACAGCAATGATCTTGTGAATTACTAATCGACCTTCCGGAGCTGTGTAAATATGAGTAACGCTGTGCCGTCCATATCGATGGTAGCGCCGGTGGGAATCACGAACCAATACATTCAAAGTCGGCCATCAGCACACATTGTTTGCTGTTAATAAAGGCTGGCTTACCTGACAGTAATAATCTTCCCGAAAGACATGTCGACCTTCCGTAGCTAGGCTATGAATATGACTGCCACGGCCTCGTACAACGCCGTGCCGTCAATGTTGATGGTAATCGAGATCAAGAAGCGATACGTTCAAATCCTTACATCAGCACAAATTATCTGCCGTTAATAATGTTATGGGGCTTACCTAACAGCAATGATCTTGCCGAACGACATGTCGACCTTCCGTAGCTGGGCGATGAAGATGGCGGCCACAGCTTCATACAGCGCCGTGCCGTCCATGTTGATGGTTGCGCCGATGGGGATCACGAAACGCGTGATGCGCGGGTCCAGGCCCATGTCGTCGCAGCAGCCTATCGTTATCGGCATCGTTGCTGAGCTGGAGATAACGATTATAGTTAGATTAGTATTTACCCGCGGCTTCCCATATCTCAAGGGAACTCTTTACCGGGATAAAAAGTATTTGGTTGCATGTCAAATTTCATCCCCCCGAATAAATTTCTTTGCCCCGTTATTAAGTAACAAACATTCATACGTCCAAACCTCTAACCATCCAAACATCTTCACAAACTTTCACATTTATAATATTAGTAGGATAGGATTGGTCACATATGACATAACTCTTTATCAGAAAATCGGAGCCGGATCTGATTAGTCGGAAAAGGCGATTCTTTCGAGAATATGAAGCACACAAAGTGTCCACAAAGGGTATTCAATTTCTAAAGAACAAGTGCATAATTTTCTAAAATTGCGCTCCGATATTTGTAGTGATTTAGGATGTCTTGCCTGTCAGTATCCTAGTCACGGAACTATTTAATATGTATAGTTATTTTTTATTACAGCAGACGTTAACGTCTTCCAACGAATTCTGAATATTCCATGACTATCCAGGATGACGTTAAAATGCGCAACTGGTTGAAAAATTGGATGACTCGTATCGTTTCGGTGACACAATGGGCTAGAAGACTAAAAAAAAACTGTTTAGTCCGTCAGTTAGATTATTAAAAAATATTGTACACGTATTTTTTCTTTTGTTTGACAAACAAAAAATGACGAAGATAGAGTGCTTAGAAGTTTCGAGTGACGTCACTCCTAGGTACAATTTTCACCTAGGAGTGACGTCACAAGCCCCCACTGTTTGATGGTCCCAGGTGTTTGATGATCTATAACTTCAATATTTAGATAAACCAAAAAATACGTGTCCCGTATTTTTCCATAATCTAACTGACGGACTTAATAGAATTATAATAGTTTTAACGCAGTCATTGTGGTCCCAGTCGTATTGCTAGTGCGCCAGTATTGGCCCGAAAAGCCGTTGGTGATGCAGATTTGAAACTTGCCCGAGGCATCATTTCAATTTTCGCTTCTATTAAAAATACCGCTACTATTAATAAGTACAATTAACCCACCTAGAAGCAGTTCCAAACGCAGTAGCCATGACCTGCCCCATCTTCGCGATGTACCGGCACGGCAGCTTCTTCGTGGCCAGAATGAACAGCACGCTGAGCGTGCCGAACCCATGCAGGAACAGCCCCAGCAGCACCGTCACGAAGTACATGCCCAGCCGCCCCACCAGGTCGGCGAACGAGTCTATCTCCATTATCTTGGCCGTGACTAGGAAGAACACGCCGAGGGGTGAGAGCCTGGAAGGAAGAATAACCAGAAGATCTCATATAATATTGCGGTTCTACTTCAGATGTGATGTTCCTTAGCAATAACACTACTTTGTCACTTGCAATATTTGCAGTAGTTCATGTAACTGTTACATAATAAAAGGCATTAAAATACGGGTGTGGGTTTATGGATCGAGCCGACAGGTGACTTTCATAATAACAACACACGAGAGTTTTAATGCACTTATCAATATATATGCATTTATCGACACACAAATTTTAAGCTCTCTATCTGATTGATGTGTTCGAGAACGTCAATTACGAGCAGCAGATCTCACGCATGGCACGCAACCGTAGTTTTTATTTTTAAATCCAGAGACTAACTAGACTGGGATTCTACTAACATATCGTTCAATATCAAGTAACGTGCGTGATTGAATATTGTCGGAATACTAACTAGGAATGCCTAAGCCTAAATATGACTAAAAACTAATTAAACTATATACAAAAAGAAAGAAGATTAAAAAAGAATAGCCCTTCTAGCAATTCAGTCTGCGGCACGGTCCCCATTACGCTGGCGGCATTACCTCTCTGGAGTGCGAGTGCAATTCTCTGAGAGAGGTAAGCGCCAGCTCTGGGATCTTGTCGGAATTGTTCGCAATTAACCTTTCGTTTCGAATAAAACGTCATTTTGACTTCGAATTGTCGAATCAAATTGCTTTGTTTTTCAGAGATATTCGAAATTTGAATGTAATAACAATAACGACATCGAAATCGATGTTATTATTAAACAATAATAACATTTTCACAGATAAGAAATCTGTTCTAACAAAACAGTTTCTAAATCAACTAAATGCTGAGGATCATAAATAAGCACCAGCATGTTCCTGCCGCTTTGGTACTCACCATATAACCCAACCGGTGATGATCATCATGGCTTCTGACATTGTCTGAAAGAAGTCCTGTAACGGTTTCGCCTGGTCACCCATCTTGCCCAGCGTGATGCCCATCACGATGCTGAAGAAGACAAGCCCCAGGACGTTGCTGCCTGGCTGGTAGTCGCCCTCGATCTTGTATGTCTCTGGATGACCTGGAACCAGGAGAAATATTGTAAGTGGATATCAACAATTTATGGAGTTCTTTATAGAAATATCTTATAATAGTGTGCATTCAGAGAGACATCTGTAATCAACTAACAAGGAAAGGTACTCAACTGTCCGACTCCGATTTGATTCATTTTGATATATGTTATAGAGTAGTCTAAAATAGCAGACACGTATTTTTTTTAGCTGCCCAAATTCAACCTGTTAGGAGAAATTGTCCTTCAAAGTATTGAAAAGTGAGTAAACCCTCCCAGTTCTACAGAAAAAAATTCAAGCAAGTTGCTTGTTAATTACTGGTTTGATATTATGTTTGAGAACATGAAAAAATAATAGGCGCGTGTTTCGTTATATCGGCTGAAACTCATATTTTCCTAAAAAAAAACACCCTTCAAAGTTTGAGCCTTTTGAGGGTGTTTTTTTTAGGAAAATATGAGTTTGAGGTGAAATGACAAAACATGTGTTTATTCTTTTTTCCATGATCTCCAACATATAATGAAACCAGTAATTAATTAACGAGCAACTTGCTTGATTTTTTGTCTGTAGAAGTTGGAGGGTTTAGTCACTTTTCAGTACTTTGGAGGTCAGTTTGTCCCAATAGGTTGAGATAGGGCAGCTAAAAAAAATACGTGTCTATTATTTTAGACAACTCTCTAACATATATCAAAATAAATCAGATCGGAGCCGGACAGTTGGGTACCCTTCCTTGTAAGTAGCAAGTTACAGTGCAAAGATTCCTATAAATAAACAATCATAAACATCCAATAATCATTTTACGGATTGACGAAGACCGAGCAGACTGGGCGAGCTAGCCTTAAAAAGCCTTAAAAGTCTAATCTAAAGAACCCATTAAATAAATTTAAGGAAAATAAAAAGACTGTACCTTTAATGGCTCCTTTGTCGGGTCCATCATAGACTAGCCTCGTTCTGTAGGACGCGATTGTAGCTTGAGCGATGTTCTCCGGGAACACGTTTCTGGAATGAATGTAATGCATGGTTGTAGCTTCAATGGAAATAATAAGTACATTATACATCTATTCTAGGGTGATCACTGATAAAGCAAGGAAAGTTTCAGATGTACTCTCGAGCCGTTAACGAGGACGATTATAATGCGATCTGAGACTTTCTTCGTCGGCTTCACCATCTGTGACGTGAACACAATTTTACGACTGTATTACAGGAAGATCTTTTTCTCAAACATGGCATGAAATGTTGACATTACGTGCCTAAAAATAGGCCGCAAAGTACCTCGTTTCCGGTGCGGCTTGACACTTGACACGGAATGGAATTTTATACTTACATTGCCGACCTAGGCCAGCAATGTATTTTTTTTTTTAATTTCCATTCCACATTTATTTGGGCCACAGCATCACGGCATTCAGCCATTAAAAAAAAAACAAAAAACGATTTTTGCTATATTTTGCAGTTTTATTTATTTAAAATTGACATGAACATAACAAATAACACATTATAAACAATTTCCAATTATTATAAATTGCAAACTAAACCACAAGAATACACATTTAAAATATTTCATCTAAATATTCGCGGTAAAAATGTAAACTGAAACAGCTTTTGGTTTCCGAACGTGACATTTGCATTGTCTATGGATATGTCAGTGTCACTAACGTCACTTTCTGATAGAAAGTTTCTGATTAAAATATTTAGGGTAAGTAAGGATATTAGTAAGTTTATTTATTTCATTGCTTATTTGAGAAAAGCACTATACATACCTCGGCGGGAAATGGGGTTGCCGACCTCGTAACTATCTGGCCTCGCTTCGCTCGGCCAGCTATCTGTACTCGACCGGCAACCCCTTATTTCCCGGCCTCTGCAGTAATGTACTATTCCGTAATGGATGACCTATTACTAAAAAAAAGCATTCTTAGGACGATCCACAGAGGTCGTCGACCGGTTATCGTTCCAGGTAATCCAGCGCTCTGGAGAGACGTGGTCGAGGCAAACCCTGCGTAAGCTTCAAGCTGAAAACTGGCGAGAAACTGCGCAGTATCGGGTCAAGTAGCATGCTGTCGTTTTGGAGGCCAGATCCATTTTTAGTCACAGCCAAAATAGTTAGAATAAAAATATGTACAGTCAGCTGCAGAGGAAAGTAACCCCCTTGCCATACTACGAATGTATGAAGCCCATCTTCATCGTCATTTCATCATTTTCTCGCAGCTAACCGTACATGTCACAGTACAAACTGTAATCATAAAATAATTCAATGATTAGCAGTTTTAAAATTCTAAAAGAAAAATGGGCTCTATTACCAGTTTAAGCCTAAAACTAACAGTTTTGAAAAGAAAAGACGCCTCTAGACTCTTCAGTTACCGTAAGGTCGGGGTACTTTGGCCAAATGTAGGGTAACTTTGCCCACCTTGTAAATCACATATCTCAAATCGATAAGGTCTGATAATAAATATAAAAACATGAACGGTCTGCTAAAACCAACCATATGGCAATGTGCCGTAATTTAAATGCAATAATAAAACCTGAATCGAGTTAATCCCTATGGCCGAAGTTACCCCCCAGGGCGCAAGTACCCCGACCTTACGGTAATTAATTTCCTATAAATTTTGTTAAACATAGATCATAATCTGTTTTTTGTATATGTTTTTCTACTCCTGTACTGTTATCTGTCTTTTACTTGGTCACGAACACTAATATAAGAACATACATAATTTGAGTTCAGAGAAGTCTATACTCTATTCCCCATAACAGCACTAGTGTCGTTATAGTCACTTTACGTTATTGCTAGCATCCACAGACTTCTAAATCTAGGTTAAACTTAGGTCAAGGATTAAGCGCTCAATTCTAACTTCACGATAAAAATTCACAGCTACCAACTTAACAAACAATTAAATTCCTACGATTCATAAGAAAAACAAAACTTTCCGAATTAAATTAATTGATGCCAACATAAAAAAAAAGTATTTTAATTATCGTCACATCGTGTCACCAGCCATATCAAAAAAAAGTTTACCATAGACACAACTGTCATGCCGGCTGTACACACTCGGAGAGACCGGACGAGACACGCGTGACGTCCATGTATTTTATATTTTAACCTAGTCGTAGAAAAAGTATTGTATGCAACGTTGTATAATTAAGTCAAAAAACGCTCATTGCGTCTCTATTTGCGATACTCGCCGCATTCGCGGCTCGTATCGCAACTCACGCAATTCGCATTTTTTGAACCTTCTTATACAACTGTTGCATAAAATACTATTACCTTGTAATTTATTTTTTGGTATGCAATAAAGTACGCTTTTATTATATTGTATTGTATAATTTTGATTCCTCATATGATATCATTAATCCACTGTACTACTTAATCACTCGATTATCCCAAGTCATTTCACCCGCAGAGACATCCCTGAAGGGCAAAACAATTTAACCAGAAGCCAGCGGTCGCCATTCGATGTGCTCTATCACCGACAAGGCCCTCACATCCGCTCCATAATATAATCACCTCTTTACTCACTTAAACACCATTAAACTTCACCGCTGACCGCTAAAATATCATGTTAATTATCACAACATCTCACCAAAGGCCTTGAATTGAAAACAATGAAATATGATCATAAATTTTGGCAGCCATAAAATTCCGGCCCAGTTTTGTATGGGTTTTCAGAACGTAATTGAGTTTGTCTCGCGGAGTGGAAACCCACTAGGGGCTTTTATAAAATTTACCCTAAATGGACACTCGCCTTTTGATTTAAGCTGCCATTATAATCTTGTTTCGTGCCCGCAAATGTATATATTTTTAGGTTATGTAAAAGGTTCATTGACGAAATGAGCTTACAAAATGATCCTCAGTAAATTCATAATGGACGGAGAAATTAAAATCCTTGTCACAAGCACATTTTACTTAGGGTGGGCCTTATTCCGTGGAATTTCTTATTTTACGCAGGTCATTTGAAAGTAAAAGCTTTGGAGCAGGTAGCCTGTGAAAGTAGGCACATATGTAGATTGCATAATTGTATCACTCATTTCGAGTTTTGTTTCCACTGGTTCAAGGAAGCCTACAGGTTCGACTGAGGAAATAAGCAGGCAGGTAATCACCAAGTCGGTTCATTTTGCATGTAGGGGAGACCGGGTATGGTTGTCTCGCGGGTTGGTTGTCACAGCGGCCATAAAATAATACTAAACGAAACATTAAGTACATCGATCGGTGCTAAAAGATCGCTAGAGCTGTACATCCTTCCGTACTTCACCAATCGATGCACTTATTCCTTCGTTTAGTATTATTTTATGGCCGCTGTGACAACCAACCCGCGAGACAACCATACCCGGTCTCCCCTACATATAATTTCCAATCAGCCTATAATTTTCTCCGACCCAATTTTCCCTTAATCGTCATAATAGTACATTACATAACTAGGGTGGTAATACAAAGAAAGGCCGAAATCGCAGAAGTTTGCGGCCCGAGCTGCAAGCGAGGGACGTAAATATGCGATCGGGGGCTTTCTTTATTACCTCCCGTCTTGTGTACGTCATTTTATGTCTACACTTGGCCAGAAAGCGGCTTTTTCCGTACGCGCAGCGTGCGGAAAAAGTCACTTTATGGCCAGGTGTGGCATAAAAATCATTTCCGAAGCATCTCCGCCTGTTGCACTCAAGCATTCTCCAGCATCTAAGAGCATTGGCAAACCCTACATACCGTCTGAACGACCACTATTCCTGTCTATCGAGCGTAGTTTGGTAAGTACAGTTGCCATAGTAGCCAGCTAGGATAGGAAGTGAGTTGACTAATCGAGTACGCCACGTTCGACGTCGACGTAATGTCACCTGGCATTTTGCTCCGCGCCAATCGGCGGCATCATTGTCTCGTTAGATTGTTCACGCGCGTAGGGTTGTCACGAAACAATCCAAAAACATGTAGACTAATAAACTAAATACTAGGCAATAAATACGTTAAAGAAAAAATAAAGGTTTTGATTTTTAGGGTTCCGTACCAAAATGGTAAAAAAGTAACCCTTATGGTGCGACTCTGTCTGTCTGTCTCTCTGTCTGTCTGTCTGTCTGTCTGTCCGTCTGTCACACACAGCAAGATATCTCAGGATCTACTGATGCTATCAACTTCAAATTTGGAATAGTGTTAAGAACCGCTAACCCGAGCTTATGGGATGTAAAAAAAAGCTTGTAACTTTTTTACTTTTTTTTTAAAGGGGTCTGTAATGAGACTTTGAAAATTGAACTTAAGGCTATTATATCGAGTGGGGTATCAAATGAAAGGGCTTGATTTGTAGATTAAAACACTATTTTTGTATTTTTTTTTAAATAAGTAGTTTTTGATTTATGGCGAAAAACGTTAAAAAAATTACCATTCCCCCCTATTATCTTCGAAGTTACTGAACAGAAAAATCTGTAATAAGTACCAATTATTAATGTTGTCCTATATATTACAGGAAAAATATAACGGTTTTCCTAACTTGCACCGTTTTTGAGAAATTTTGCAAAAATCTTATAACATACTTATTTGCTCCTAATAAACTAATCGCCATATAGTTTTTCTTGAATTATTCATGTATCTATTTATGAGTTTGTACGGAACCCTCGGTGCGCGAGTCCGACTCGCACTTGACCGGTTTTTATTTTGGTAAATTAGGCGATTTTAAGTAAGAGTTCTTTCTGCCTACTTTGTGTATAATCTGCATTTTCACAACTCGTAATTTTTTAGCAGCTAATGCTTAATCTCTCTTTTCCGGTAATTTCACTGACTTTTTTTCATTTAGAACATTCTCTTGATAAAAAGCCCTATTCATCTCCCCACGCAGCAATTTCTTACTGCATCTTGCTACTTGCGACGCAGTGACGAACGGCCTTCGCGTTGTCATGAAATTTTCATAATAGTACATTACACAACTAGGGTGGTCATACAAAGAAAGGTCGAGATCGCAGATGTTTAAGGCCCGAGCTGCAAGCGAGGGACGTAAATATGCGATTGAGTGCTTTCTTTATTACCTCCCGTGTTGTGTACATCATTTTATGTCTACACTTGGCCAGAAAGCGACTTTTTCCGTACGCGCAGCGTGCGGGTAAAGTCACTTTATGGCCAGGTGTGGCATAAAAAATAGAAGATTATATACTTATCTGATTACATATTCACCGTGAGCCCGCATAACCCGAAATATTTTAACCTCGTATTCCTGATGGTAAATAACGTTCTATCAATATAGTAGGTCGAATTATGTCATTTTGGGTTAGTCTCATCTCGTCTAAAAAAGCAGCTGGTCTAAGCAGTTAACTGGTCTAAAAAGCAAATGGTCTAATTAGCAACTCGTCTAAAAAACAACTGTTCTAAGTAGCAACTTGTCTAAAACGCACCTAGCAGCTGGTCTAAAACGCTTCTCGTCTAAAACGCAACTGGTCTAAAACGCTACCCGCCAATAATGCAACTGGTCTATAACGTTCTTTTCTTTGTCTAAATCTCATACCGTCAAAAATTAATGTCTTCTAAACTCAAATTAGTCAGCACTGATTTGAATCAATCATAATATTTTTATTATTATTTAAATTTTAAGTATCTATATGTACAGTCAACTCCTTTACTACAAAGACATGTGTCCACTTTTTCACCTTATTGTTATTGCATTGAGATAAATTCAAAAGTGGATACTTATTTTCGTTGTCTACCTACCTATGTAGGTAGCCTACCTATTTGCGCTTGCGTTAAAGTATTTACCCGCAGCCCACTTCTATGTACAGCCGGCTGCAAAAGTCCATGGACAGATCGAAATCATTTTCCTGTGAAGGGCACCCTTGGCGCCCTTGGCGCCACTATCTATCAGTCTAATATACAAACTGCATGTTGCTGGTTCAATAAGATTTCACTAGATGGCGTTGAAAACAACAAAAATCCCCACTACTTGGTCCAAGATTTAAAATGTAACCATTTCACATGACAATATTCAGCACGAAGGCAGGAAAACATCACATAATAGAATGAAGTTGTCATTAACAAACACGGTATCTATAATCTAAAGTGGCCAGTATGTTTCCGATGTAAAGGAGTTTGAATAATTATTGTTTCCACTTGCAGGCCAATCGGCCAGTAATAAAAATTGTTTAAAAAATATTTTTTTGATAGAAACCTATGTATTACCTTGCCGTACATAGATATGCATTTTCACGAGTAAGTACGAGTCATTGTTCTACTTTATTCTGGTAAGACCTTTAGACCAGTTGCTTTTTAGACCACTTGCTAATTAGACTAGTTGATTTTTAGACCACTAGCTACTTAGACCAACCGCGTTTTAGACCACTTGCTAATTAGACCATCTGTGCGTTAGATCAGTTGCTACTTAGACCAGTTGTTTTTTAGACGAGTTGCTAATTAGACCATTTGCTTTTTAGACCAGTTACTGCTTAGACCAGCTGCTTTTTTAGACGAGATGAGACTAACCCGTCATTTTACAGTAATAATAGTTTTATGGAATAAAATAAATCAGTAAATTTAGCCCCTCCTTATAAACATGTCCTTACTTGAGGAAAAGATATCAAAAAGGAAAAAAAGCTAAAATGGAAACAAAAGGTCATTTTTTCGACTCGTAGTCGCTTACCATCAAATAATGCGAAGGTTAATTGCTGTTTAGTTAAAAGATTTAAAAAAAATTGTAAAAGTATCTTAGTCACATTTATAAGGGCTTGTTACACACTTGGGAGTTTTCATTTAAATAATAATTAATATCTCGGAAAGCAACCGTTTTTCATCATTATAACTTTTTTTACTCCTAATAGTTGTTAGAATCTATAGTTAAAGTTTTTCGGGTTACTCGGGCTCACGGTGTATAACTGACTGACCATGACGACCTACAATGACTTTAACTCCTCCTATTCTTAGGTCATAGAGGTATCTGGCGGTTTCCGATTCCTCCCTCCTTTGGCGCAGGAGCCCTGGCGGCGTAAAAGCCAGGGCAGCCGGGGGGCACCAATGGTATAAGTACAACGAGCCCGTTGTGCCCCCATGAAACGGCAGTGCGGAGAAACGCCGGTGGGTTTTTAGTGGGTTGGGTAGGCTCCTCCCGCCTCTGACTAGCAGAGGGCGCGTAAAAGGAGAGAGTCCCACATATCCCCCCTCTATCCTCTGGCCTCCCTAGGCCCGGGGGGTATGCGTAATATATTTTCCCACCGCAAAAAAAAAGGTCATAGAGGTATATGCCGAGCGGGAAGTTTTAAGATCATTACTACATTTTGACACTATAAATGAAGAACTTTATTACACATTGCAATTACTCTACTTTCCACCCCAATATCGGAAAGACAAATTAAGTACAGGCATAGTTTACAATTTCCAATTGATATCGCCCACATTTCTACTTACGGTTATTATGAAAGTTTGAATTATATAGGTACCCTACTAATACCCGATCAAGCCTAATCTGCAATGTACTCGAGTACATTGCAGATATTCTAAAAATACTACATTGGTATTCTAAAAATATCCACAAGATAAGAAACCTCGTCTGCTAAAAATAGCTGCATTCCTCGCTATTTTTATCCGGACAATTTGATGCAAACTGCGGGCGAAGTGGCAGCCCTAACGAGCGCGATCTAGGGCGCTGTATAAATAACCCGGCTGATGAAGAGTGACGAGCAGGGAACCGCCGCCTGGACCGCTTCTCTTAGGGAACGAATGGTATCAAGATAGACCGGCAGGACGGTGCAAGAAATCACGTTGTTGGGAACAGTGGACCTACAAGTACCGTCTACGACAAATCACCATTTAGCAACAAATAATACGTTCGATATTAATTAAGACATTTCGAAACAATGATGCATTCGGTATTGGGTGAATCAACTTTTCTTTGTCAACAAAATTTCACCTTCTCCGACTAAAATTGAAAGAAAATCTTTATTCGAATATTTTTTTAATAAATTGTATGTTCATTTAAAAGACAGATAATAAAGCTACGTAATGCAAATATTTTTTATTATAACCTGTTTATAAGCAGTGACCCAGCGGACATAGCTGTCCCCCACTTTTGTATGAAAATAAAGGTTTGTTCGCTGGGTCACACTATTTATTTGTTAAAAACGAGTTTTATTTTTATTTTTACCTAATCTATCTCTAGATTTAAGATCTTGTTCCATTTAAATCATGTTAAAACACGCAAAAGGTGAACAAATAAGGAGAAAGAGCCATCTTTGCATAAAGCAAAAAAAGTTGATTCAGCCTATTATGATTTCATAATTTGAGCTGGATTGCATACCTTAAATATCCTCTTTATATACTCATCATTTGTAACGCTTCGACAGTGACCCTAAAGAAAGAGATAAAAAAATTGAAGCCAGGTTTAAAATCGGTATTACTAAAATGTACATTTAATTTAATGTACTTGCATGAGCTGCAGCTCATTAAAAGAAATTTAGGATGACCAGAATTAATTCCCTGTACATTGCTACTGCCGAACGCGGCTAACTAGACTAAGTAGATAATTAAAAGACGTAGACGCACCGTAAACGCATTGACATGATACATGCGTCACGTTTTTGACGCGTGTGCTGTCAAAACCAATGCTCAAAAGTGCTTAAGCACCGGTTTGAAATATAAGCGCCAAAAACGTGACGCGATGCGATTTTTTATGCAAAAATAAATGTATTCTGTATATTAAAAGTATCTGATTTGACTAAGTACTTTAAGGAATGAATGTGATTGACTGATTGAACGATTCGAATGATTCATTCGCTGTCCAAATCATTCTTTTTATTCTCCGCCTTGCCTCACTTTGTTGCGGATCGTACTTGTGAATAGACGTGTTCTAGCTTCCCAGTATAAAAGTGTAAATCAATATATAACTATACTAATCATTTCTCAGTATTTAATACAATATCTATCCTCGACAACCTTTCAATATCAACGTTTTTTGAGCGGCAGTGTGCACAGCATGCGTTAAAAACGTGACGCTTGAGGCACGTCACTGCATATACGGCGCGTCAGTCAACGTCTTTTGAGACGCGGTTTAGTCGCAGCTTCAAACCTCAAAACTAAAATGGTGTCGTTCAGGCGTTCAATATAACTGGATTGACAGTACCTAGGTATCAACCAGGGTATCATGTTGTAGATAAATACAGCAGAACGCAGCTAACCTAAATGTGTCGAAACTCCATGACGAATGACTATTGAATTGGTCCTAATTGGTCGTAACTCAATGCTTGCGTGTGCGTATGACAAAACTGACGCGATTACGCTCGTTACTGTGACGTCTTGATAACAAATATTACTAGATTACTTGTAATCATAGATTTTAGTTAGGATGTATGCACGTAAACACTTTATTGCACATAAAATCATACAGAAACAAAACAAAGATCAATGGTTATGTACAAAGGCGAACTTATCCCCGTAAGGGATCTCTTCCAGCTAAGCTTATGGATTACTTATGGATTATAAAATTAGACGTGAGCAAGATAGTCAAAATTCCTTCCTTAGACCTCAACGTGTTACATATAGGGAGCTTCATATGGTATTATTCCAAACATCGTGTATGGGTAATAAATACTATTTACAACGAGGTATGTACCACACTCTAATAAATCTGAGCCAACTAAGAGAGATTTTCTCTTTGTTGGCGTTAACTTAAATAAAACAAACAAGATATTAAACATATCAACGAAAGCTGATTAATTAAAACAGCAAGTTCATTAGTAATTAAAGCAACAATCTAGAATCTTGATAATTTTAACAAATACATTCCTTGTTTCTATCATTATTTTCATCTTTGTGTGATTCGATCATGTTTAATTAGTTACCTTATACATCAATGTTTGTTGAATCCAATCAGAACATGGTTAAAATTGAACTATGATAAACAATCAATATCATTTTAGTTGATGCATCTAACGTCTTGTTAGGCTCGTGTGGAATCAAGATGCTCGATTATAACTATCACAATCTTTTTAGGAGCAACCAAATTTTTAGAGTGCATGTATGTTTGATTTAATGAGCTCCCGATATTTCGGCACTGTTGCAATCCTAATAAATAGTTGTGTATGGGCACCGCTAACGCGTTAATAAAGAGTTGAACAAGACTTTTCTAGCACTTACAAGCAGTATTCAATCACTGTCACCACTTCACTCATGGCCACGGTCAAACCAATAAATACCAAGCGTGGAAACTACATCCATCTGCTAGTGTATTTGTCACTTTGCATTATCATGAAGACAGGATAAAGAGAAATAAATAATAGCCTAGCTAATTAAAAAAATATAACACTCGGCTTCAAAAAATCTTAATCAATTTAAGGAAATGGGTTCACGAGCGGTGAAAATATGTCCACTCAGAATGTTTACCTAGTTTCAGCGTAGCTTTCGGTTTTACAAAACCGTATCTTAAACTTTCATTATACTTCTTATTGTAAAAAAAAAACTTTAAAATAAATGTATAATATATCGTTTAATTCGAGTATTTAACAGTACCCATAGCATTTGTTATTGGAAACTTATTAGATTTTATAATAGTTACCTACCAATTAAAGTGTAAATATTAATTATGAAAACATACAAAAACTAATATAATATCAAGAATTTAAAGGTTAATAAATTTTAAATTATAACTGAAATTAATAAACTAAACCCTACAATAAAACTAAAAAATTACAAATTGTGTTTGGGCCCCCACGGCAGAGTGCCCATCACGCCAGGCAGCATTCCCGCGCTGTACCGCTATTGGCGAGTCTTTGCGCGAGAAAACTGCCAAGTATATGATGGTCTTTCATAAACATATGCAATTATGCACGCTGTGAATGTATGTAATAAATAGAAATTAAAGGCAAACCCATTTCACGTAGCGAGTTCAGACCCGTACCAGCGAATGAATTTTCGGACCCGAGTTTTACCAAAACAGGTGCGCATTAGAATTTGAAATTGACCACGAGCGGGACGGTCACAGAAAACATAGAGGGATCCAGGCCCGTGCATTATTCAAAGGGTCGATCCTCGATCCCTTATACCGCCCACGAAAAGGATTCTCGAAGTGTGATCAGTGATCACATACTTTCATACAATACAACTAAAGGTATTAATTAAGTTAAGTATTCCAGAAAAGTATATAAGAAATGACAGTGTCAGCGTAAAACAAAGAAAGGCCAAGATCGCAGGTGTAAATATGCGATCGATGGCTTTTTTTATTACCTCCCGTGTTGTCTACATCATTTTATGTCTTTACTTGGCCAGAAAGCGGCTTTTTCCGTACGCGTAGCGTGCGGTAAAAGCCACTTTATGGCCAGGTGTGGCATAAATATAACACTGATTTCTGTATTGTTTCAGTATGATTTTATGTGCTATAAAGTGTTTACATGCATACTTATAATATGGGTCTTTTAATTTTCAATCATGTTAACAATTCCGTTTCTTCACGAGGATTAGATAATGATAATGTAGTTAAACAAACTAACACGGAATATAATATTAAAATGTCAGAATTGGACATATTATCTACCTTCTGTGAGTTAAAAATCACAAACTGAACATAGCACCTAAATACCTTTAATTATTATTCCAAAATTACTATGTAAGTGTTAGTCTCAATTCGTCTAAATAGCTACGGTTCATTATATCAATCCACATTAAAATTAGTTCGTCTAATTAGTGCCAACTACAAATTAAATAACGAGGTAACTCGATTCTACGGATCAACCCAATTCGCGCGGCCGGATAGCGAAATTATTATGCGCAGAGCACCCGTCGCGCCTGCACTTCAGCCAATAATGTCGCGTATAAACAACGTACTAAATACCTGGCTGTAATAAAGAATTGATGTATACATTTTTTGCTATGGGAATGACAATAATTAGAGCTACGAGCTAAGCGTTAATGGACCTATCCGGGAAGAAATAGGGAATATGCATGATATTTTTTATTTACTTTAATAAAAGCTCATTCATACAAGAAACAGTAGGAAAAAAATCTTTTTTGAATAACTGTAAAAGTAATCAAGATATAAGACAACAAAGATTTATCTCTATCTCTTTCTAACAAAACAGAATACAGTATGAAGATTGTATGGCGGCCGTGTACTATGACGTAATAGTCCATATCGGATCTCTCTGTCTAATCGCTGTCTGATTAGTGCTTTAAAATGTTTATATCTTTGGTATTTCTCGTTCGATTTTAATTTTATTTTGACTTCATGTCATCTTTTTTACGGTATTTTCATATATTGTTAAGCAATGTGTTAAAAAAATTCATGCATATTACTTATTGGGTGATATGCTTTCCAAACTCTATTTTGGTCTGATAAATGCAAGGGATGTTTATGTCGCAGAGAAAACACGGGAGTATTCTTCATAAATTATTCCGGGTTTGTACAGTCAGCGTCAAATAAGCTGTAGCATCAAAAGCGCCATATACAGTGTGTAAGTCTAATACAGGCGAATCTCTTAACGGTGGTTAGTATAGGACAAAGTGAAGGTGATTAGATAACATTTACTCAAAGTTGCAACAATAATTTTGTCCATACAAAATAATTCAGCCCGCAATGTAATGCAAACACACTCACGTTAAACGCTCGTTGACAGTTACGTTGACATTTCGGTACCGCCGTACCGCAACCACGTTTACAGTACATTGCTGCTGAGAAATTTAAAAAAAAATAATTATGGGGTCGTAATGAACTGCAACTTAAAAAAACCTTTTACTTCATGATTACACTAATGAATACTATGTCCGATTTAATTTATCGCCCGTATTAGACTTACACGCTGTATATAGAAACGTAACACGTCTTTGTACCTATAGTAATAAAGACGTCCCATTTAAATCCCCTTTAAATAAATAAATATTAGGGGACAATCTTACACAAATCGAACTAGCCCCATAGTAACGATATACATAGCACTTTAGATGCGTGTCACGATATATATAGCACTTTAGATGCTACAGACTATTTGATGCTGACTATCATATATTAGAAAATGTTAGGGCTCGCAATACGTCATTTTATATACCTCTAACTTTCTTCAGTTCTATCTTACGTTCCATTCAGTAAGAAACGTAACGTCGTACTAGTGACATACTTGCTCTTATCGCTGACATAAAACATTCGCCCCAAATTCGCCCTTTTCGAACCTCAACACATTCTAGAGACGGTTACTTTGTTCGTATCGTATCCCTTTGTTCCTGAGACTTCAAACAGCAGGCCCTTGCATATATGTCTGTCTCTATGAAATAGCCTATGAACGCAAAATCTCTGCCCCCACTAAGTTCGTTCCCTGTCTGTTAGATCCGGCACTTAGTGGATAACTGGCGAGTTCAGTGAATGCCAATATCTGCGCTGCCGCTAACGACATCCGCTCTTGATTGATCGCTCGCCTTAGACGGGTCTCTACCAACTATACCACATTTCATTTTAGGTTAAAAAATGTGCGTTGTCCGTTATTTGATTCAAAGAACACCATCTTGACACCAGAAAATACTTCGGCTATTTTTGAATGTAATAAAGTACTGAACTATGTGAACTTAGTATAATAGTACCATCTGATATCCGTGGTAGTAGTAAGTAAGTACGTCGTAGCGTCATAGCTGAATGGTTAATTGAGCAATCAATTCAAGCAGCTCGAATTGTGTTTCTGGGTTGACTTTGAAGCATTCCTCAGAAGGCCTGAATAATCATTTAATAGGTACCCCTGGATATAGTACAGCGCTGAATAGGCTAGTTTCCTAACAAATCAAATCAGCTTCTTTTTATGAAGTGCCAAAACGACAGTAGGTATGCAGCTCCATCCCATCCCATCCCACTGATATTATAAATGTGAAAGTTTGTGAAGATGTTTGGATGTTTGTTACCTAATAACGAGGTAACAACTGGATGGATCAAGCTAAAATTTGGCATGTAAGTAGGCCAAGTCCTGGATTGCAACATAGGATACTTTATATCCCGGTAAAGAGTTCCTTTGGGACAATAACGGGAACAACGCGAAGCCGCGGGAAAATGCTAGTTCCTATGGTCACGTAATTTGTTCTTATTTTCTAAGAACAAATGACGTGACCATAGGAACTGGTGACGTCATTTGTTCTTATTTTCTATCTTCTTTTCTTGATTCGTTAGGAGCCTATTCAGCGCTGTGTTATATCCAGGGGTACCTATTAAATGATTATTCAGGCCTTCTGAGGAATAATAAGCGGACATAAATATTGTTATAATAGCGACTAGGTAGTTGCTTGCTACGAGTATGTGAATGTAACCTCTACTACCCTAAGGTATTCTGGACGAGATTACTTATTAGCGATAAGACCGCCTGTTGTTTACCGTTTAATATACTGTTGTAGATTAAAGTTTTATGACCTTTTGTTTTGGTGCACAATAAAGAATATTGTATTGTATTGAAAATTGTATCGCCTCCCTTACAATGCGTTGTGTATGGGAGTCAGCATAAATGTAACATTTTGAAATAAACCATTTGTATTTGTATATCAGATAGCTAAGCAGTCGGTTTAGACCCGACAAATCCGCGAGCGCGCGAACGCGGGATTAAGCGGGATTAACCTATATTCCGACATGTCATCAATTTAACGCCGAATTTGACGATTCATTTCGGATTTGCAATCTTGCGGGTTTGCCTTCCATTGTGGGTCGGGTATTGCAGGATTATCGAATGATATCGGCGTTTGCGATATTAGCAATATCGGCATGAAACGAATTACGCGCTTCGGTTGTTTGTTAAAACGGGTTTCACTTAATATTATCTGTAAGGCAGTCTCATGGATTCGTGCAGGTTTTGGATATTTTGGAGAATTACTGTGGATTGGATAAGCCCGTACAAGGGCAAGAGTACGCCGTCCAGTAGTACGCTATCTGGTCATAAGTATATTAGAGTAAAACTAATCTTACCTAAGCTAAACGTCCCTCCGCTAATCGTGATGCTTGAATATGTAAGATAAAATATTTATTGTAACACTTTACTTGTGTGTTCGCCAAACGCACCAATGAAAACCAGTTCGTGTGTAGCGTTTGTCTATTTTTATTTTATTTATTATTGTTAGGTTTTTGGGCCTTTTATATGCTGCTTCGACCATTGCTGATCTATTGTGGCAGCCCTGTAATTAAATTTCACTGCAGAGGAACATGAATCTAGGAAATTCCAGATTCTTTGCGCAGTGTAGCCGCGGCCCCAAGTCCTCGGCACCGCGCCGTAAATCGGCGCCATAGACTGTATGGCGCGCGCCGCGCCGTGGACATGGGGCCGCGGCTATAGTAGTTGTATCTCTTCCGGAAACAAGCGTTTGTCTATACACTTACTTTAGATGTGAACATAAACACGTTGAAGGGGCACTCAGTTTAAGATTGGTTTTCATCATCATCATCATTTCAGCCGTAGGACGTCTACTGCTGGACACAGGCCTCCTCAATAGATTTCCACATGGGCCGGATAGAAGCGACCCGCATCCAGCGAGTCCCCGCAACCCTAACCAGGTCATCCGACCACCTTGCAGGTGGCGGTCCTACGCCACGCTTGCCAGTACGTAGAGATTGGTTTTACTCTACATATTTTCATGAATAATTATTAAATAGAAATACGACTTCGTGTTGTCAATTATATTCAACTATAAAATTTTATCTTACAACAAACTTATATAAAACGGATGTGGTATATATACCTATCGATACGTTTTTAGTGCAACAATTACTTTTAGAATAATATTTATTTAAACTTCATAGCACAATACAAGAAAGTACAAAGTACCGTAACGCATTCTCTGCCATTGTAGGTGCGGCATTTAAATTTACAATAATTCTAAATGAACGGATATTCCTCAGTCAACATTAGTAAAAAGCTACCACCCCGCAAGTATTTCTATGACTTGGAGCACCTTTTTTCTGAGGCTTCCAGTAGAAGTCGTAGCTTGCTACGAATACTACCTACGCATTCGTAGCACTGCGACTGAACCTCCAACGACCTAGTCCGCCCCACCACCCATACAATTATAAACCATAAAGTATTGTTTGTTATAATAGGCTAGATGACTAAAAAAAACTGTTTAGTCCGTCTGTTACATTATGAAAAAATATTGTACACGTATTTTTTGTTTTGTTTGACAAACAAAAACTGACGAGGATAGAGTGCTTAGAAGTTTCGAGTGACGTCACTCTTGAGTACAAATTGTACTCAAGAGTGACGTCACAAGCCCCCACTCCAGAAGTTTGATGATCTATAACTTTGTCGATTTTTAATATTTTGATAAACCAAAAAATACGTGTCCCATATTTTTCCATAATCTAACTGACGGACTAAATAGAATTACATATTTTTAACCCAGTCATCATCCCTATTGTTTAATAATAAGAAATCGTTTATTTCAGACTACAGTCCATAGTTGTTAGTCACATTTACCCTTACCCTAGTGTTAAATAAAAAAAAATTTTTCTTTTTTTTAATGTCATAAAAGACTCAGTTTTCTAAAATCGTAACATTTTCAGGATATTTTAAAACGCCAGCGTATGGAGACTAATAGGTTAGTTTAGGTTTGTATTATAACAATTTGAAAAGTTAACGATTTCAGAGAAAAAAATATCTTATGATAAGATAAGGCCAATAAGAGTAAATTTTAATCCGTGCACGGTAGTTTTTTGTAAAAGCATAATTTAACATTAATTCATAAGTCAAGTTAAGTATTTTGTTGTTGCATTAATAGGCTATGGCTATGGTGACTAAAAAAACTCTTTGAGCCATTAGTTAATTATTCAAAGTATACACATATTTTGAATAATTAACTAATGGCTCAAAGAGTTTTTCAAAGAGCTCTAAGAGACAAAAAAGTCACAAAATCCCCCATTAAAGAATAAATATGTGTCCAATATCCCATATATTCGATAATGTAACTGACAAACTAAATATAATGATATTTTCTTAACCAGGGCATCGTCCTTATTAGGCATTGGCAGATTTGAACAAGAAAACAAACATACCACCTAATGAAATTAAAACATCATTACAAAGAACTTATAAAAATAAATTTTACCTAAATATACCCGCCGCGCGTAATTAACGAGTTTAGTTAAAACTGTCAGGCGCAGTCGATCGAGTTTCGTAATTTTTCACCGTCGTTTTCCATCATTAAGCTCAAAAATTGCTCGTAAAAACCCGACATCCGAATACATCCATCACTTTTTACAGACTGTTTATGTTACATGAGTTTTATCTTAAAGTTATTCTGTTTGCAATTATGGCATTTATGACTAAAAGATCTAACACATTATTTTTTAACACCTAATGTGATAATGACATTTTAATTAAGTTGTCTAAGAGTCGCTGAATATTTTACTTTTAATTTAAAGGAATAAGATTATAGATATCGGGAAATCGTAGAAGTGCTCTCAAGTGCTTTGGGGCGCGGGCAGCGGGAGGACTACTGGCAGAGATTCGGCGAGCCCTTGACATGCGTGTTGACGAGTGATTGATTAGATAATTGGACCTTGGACATGGACTGATTGGATCAAGGACAATGGACCTGTAATAATGTATTACTTAATTAAATCATGTATTGGACTCATTTCACTGTTTTTATAATTTCGGGGGACCCGTTTGAGAATTACCCATCAAAATGCCCACAGATGACGAAATATCGGACATGCAGAATGAAACTGCGACATACATTTGTTTAACAAATACTTCATTACGCACCTAAAGCGGTAAACATACCACACCAGTACCGTGGGGTCTACATAATTTTCGTCTCCTAAATGATTTTATGCCCGCTACGCGTGTTGAAAATCCCACTTTCTGTTTAGGGGAATTTATGTACCTATCTTCAGTCTAGACCACAAACACCTGGGTTCTGATGAGTATGCTGAATACTAGCTGAATAAGAATGAGAATTTGTCACACAGGAATGTATAATGTCATAAGGTCGATGGCACCAATTATTTAGGTAGGTACACTTAAATTCTTTACATTTGATTCACATTGGTCCATACCATTAACCTACTGTCTTTAACTTAATTGTAGCCTAACCACGAATGACTAGTGGGGAAATCTTTGGAATCACCCCCAATTAGTCACTCAAATACTACCTACCGTAAAAATGAATATCGGACTTAGGTACTCGTAAAGTTATTTACTTTTAAAAGCTTTGTATCTGTACCGAAACGATACTGCGATACGTACTTTCTCTACCGCTATTTAATTTTAGTTGGTAACAAATTTAAAAAAAACCGGTCAAGCTAGCGATTTTTAATACCATTCCCTAATTTCAAGTCGATAGCATCAGTAGATCCTGAGATATCTTGCATGACAGACGGACGGACAGACGGAGAGACAGACACCATAAGGGTTCCTTTTTTACCATTTTGGTACGGAACCCTAAAAATGAGGAGGTATTATTACGCCGAAATCTGTTTTTTAATGTTATGTTCCCCAATTACTCACTTCTTTCTTTGTTTGAAATATTATACTTCTCAGGTAGTCATATTACCTGATGATGGGATTTTTGATAAATCGAGAAAACTCTTCAAACAACATAGGCACACCTATAGAAGCACCTTATCAGGCCGAGTACCGTGTCTGACGTCGGTGAGCACCTTGGTGGTGTTGGGCTGCTGGTAGCCCGAGAAGCTAATGCCAGGCTTGGTGGTGGTGAACACTGCGATGCTGAGCGTCACTACACACGCCATCGTTATGTAATACACTATCGAAAAAGAAGTACTGACCTTATAAGATCGAGTAGCGTGTCTGACGTGAGTGTGTCCTTGGTGAGCACCTTGGTGGTGTTCGGCTGCTGGTAGCCTGAGGAGCTGATGCCGGGCTTGATGGTGGTGACCAGCGCGATGCCCAGCATCACTGCGCACACCGTCGTCGTCATGTAGTACACTATCGCTCGGAGACCCACCCTGCGAAACAGAAGTTACAACCATAACGTGAAAAAAATACCTGTCGATATTTTTTTGTTAAGGATCTGTCAATATTATTTTGTTAGTGTATCTGAGTGAGGACTGAGGATCACAGAGATTCAAACTTCGGCTGTTAAACCTATGCGTTCGATTGGGTGTATAATCAAATGATTCAGGATTCGCCAACGTGAATCAGCAGTTGTTATTGTTCCTAACTACTAGTTAACTACGCTGCCGTCCTAGTCTAAAAGGCGACTTTTTACTATGAACTTCCATAGCCAAAAGTCACCTTTTAGACTAGGACGGCAGTACGGCCATGTTGACACATGGCCGAAGTTAACTGTTACTACAAATGCTTCGCGATATAAATACATATCTTCGTCATTAATTTCTTCGTAGTATGCAAGGACCTTAAAATAAAAAGCCAGACATAGCCTCGCTAACAAAGAACTGAAGCACCTCTAGTCCGCCGGTTTCTTTAACGCTGGTTGGTCAGGTCAATGTGTGTGTGCTACGGGTAGTAGGAAAAACTTTTTGATGCGTGCGTGCGGCTCGTAAGTACGAAGCAAGCGGCCCACTACAAATGCTTCAGTCATCTGTTGGGGAGGTTCCGTCCAGCTATTCATTTTAAGATCCTTGGTTGTATGAAATAGAATACGGGCCAAATTGACCGGTTCTAAACTCACAATTTAATGTCAACTTACCTCCCAGACAAGCTCAAATCCAAGGATCCGATAGCGGACACAATGGACGACACGAGCAGCGGCACTATCAGACACTTAAGCATCCTCAAGAACAGTTCGCCAGGATACTGGAAGTACATGACTTCCCGCCGCGTGAACTCGTGTCCAGACGCTCGGAGCCCGCAGCCCAGGAGCGTCCCGGACACCACGCCGATGACCGTGAGCAAGGTGAGCAGGTTTTCCCGGAGGAAGCCCCGGACGCCTCCTGTCGCTATGGGCATGGTCGGATCTGTGAAAAAAAGGAAAAAAAAAACAATAAGTAGCGAGAGATGCAGTTGGTACCATTAGGTATAGGTAGTTCCAGGAGAGCTGAGGTGAATGATCACACACACAGGTACTCAGTAAAGTACTCATTGCAAAAATAGTGAATGAATGAAATGAATGAGTGAGTAAATAAACACAAGGGTATAGTTTAAGGAAACTTTTTGGTAAGTATATCTTGCAATTCACTGTTGAACTTGCTATCGGTACGAATAAAGAACAGTAATTTCAAAATGCCGCTGTCATTGCCATGCTGGAACTATCTACACACATGATATGAGATTCTATAGAGGTGTTATATCACGTAAAAGCAAATTGAATCCAAATTGAAAATTAGGCTTATTTACAAGCACCCAATTTCAAATAAGCTTGAATATTGGTGGCATCACCAAATCAACTAAAATGTGTCCCTATCACATAATTATTTATTTAAAGCCTCATATATTTAATCGCACCAAAGCAATTTAATTTAGCCTAGTGAGAGTGACACCGCCTACGAAGCTAGAGGTCCCGGGTTCAAATCCTGGTAAGGGCAAATATTTGTGTGATGAGCACGAGTATTTGTTCCTGAGTCATGGATGTTTCCTATCTATTTAAGTACCTATGTATAGTTTGGTACTAAATTGATTTGTGTAAGATGTCCCGTGATATTTATTTATTAAATTATTATAAGCACTCACGTGATGTTACGTCATCTATGAAAGTACGCCTGTGCCCAGCAGTGGGGCTTATCGTATAGACTTATAAAAAAGCAATCACGTTAATTAAATAAAAAAATATGTTATATCATCATATTGCATTTCAGGCTGTCTCTTATTGATTATAACTTTGAATCATTCACAAGTCTTCGTGTAATCCGATATGTGTAACAAACTCTCAATCACGTGATTCAAAGTTTATGTATATAATCGGCGTGCTAAATACCTAATTACGAATGAGAGTGCTCTCACTCCACATTCCGATCAAACTAATAAAACATTAGCTTGCTTCCTGGGCTGAGGTTTAATATTAGTCGGCTTGGCAGCCGGCGCGACACGGCTGATGAACTATTGTACTCCAATTAATCCCCGGATACGTTGGCCAATGTTGGCGCCAAGCTTGGACGTTGGCCTTATCCTAGTGGCCGAACTGTTGTTGACCTCTTGAAATTCGCGCGCTACAGTTTGTATTTATGTATGTACCTATTTTAGTGAGTAGGTAGGTCACATGGACTTCAAATAAACGTCGTTCTTGTTGACAATACAATGATACTCGTAATTAATGGCTGAAGTACATATACAGCGTGGGAGGGACTATACCGACAAACTTTAACTATAGATTCTAACAACTATTAGGAGTAAAAAATGTTATGTGATATATAGTCGAAAAACGCTTACTTTCCGAGATATTCATTATTTTGTAAATGAAAAATCCCAAGTGTATAACAAGCCCTAATAAATGTGACTAAGATAAGATACCTTTACTATTTTTTTAAAATCCTTTAACTAAACAGGAATTAACCTTCGCAGTATTTGATGGTAAGCGACTACGAGGCCAAAAAATTGACCTTTCGTGTCCATTTTAGCTTTTTTTTTTCTTTTTGATAACTTTTCAGCCAGTAAGGACATGTTTATAACGAGGGGCTTAATTTACTGATTTATTTTGTTATGACAATATTCGACCCATGTTGATATAACATTTTTTACTCGTCACACCACCAGGAATTCATGGCTAAAGTATGTCGGTATAGTCCCTCCCACCCTGTATATCAGTACGTTTTTGTCATGAAAGTATGTATCATATACTATGTATCTTGCAGAATAGTGGTACTGTATTCTATACGTGCCTATAAGGATCCAGCAATAAAATAAGATTTTTAAAGACTACGATATCTACGGGACAGACACGAACACTTAACTCATAGGTACTAAAAATCTGAATTAGCCAACTATATAAACTGGATCAAAGTCAAAATACAAATATCTCTATTAGAATTAGGGGAAGGAGAAGAAGGATAGGAAGATTTGGATGCGAAGATGGCTGTGGAATAACCATCCTGGAGCACTAGATTTCTATTCTTTTTACCATATAATTGTGTCTATAATACTTTGTTTATTTGTATTATTAAACGTAATAAAATTGTTTACACTATACGAAGTTAACCACAGCGCGAATAATTCTGAGACATAAGTTCCGCTATTTAATTAAATAAAAGTATTTTCAACGCATAGAGAGTAAAATCTGTCTGGTATCCGAGTAGGATAGGTGCAGGAGGTAGCAGACGCTAACATTCATAGGTGGATTGCATTGTAATATGCCTAAATTGAAGAATAAGGAACCTTGACCAGAAGTGGGCCACTCCGTGATTTGGGGCATTCCACCAGAATGTCGGGCACGTGACGCCATTTTTTTGCCCGACTGCGGCAAAGCCCAAAGGAGGGTTATGTGTTTGACCTGTATGTATGTATGTCCGTTCCTGTGTCCGCTCGTAACTACTCAACGGCACAACCGATTTTGATAAATGATATATCATTAGATTCGTCTTGATGGCGCGAGTGTCACTGGGTATGAAGTTCGTTAAAATAAACAAAATGGCGGATTTTATGCATTTTTAAAGTGCACCGCGGTCGGGTTTTTTTTTAGTAATAATATTTAGTTATTTCATACTTCTAACAAAGTTAGGAAGTACGTTTTTGGTATGTCAATATTTTATAACTTGGTTTCTGAATTGATAATATCATTGAGGACTTTTTATTTGTTTTTAAGGTAGCTGCCATAGCCGTCACGTGCCCGACAAAGTAGACGTTTTCGTGGAATGCCCCATTTCGTCGCGCGGCTACTAGTACCAAAGGTTGCCCCCGCGGTGGGACGTAGCCAGCGAGCAGAAAGAGCACACGTGTGCGATAGAGAGAGACAGTCGGATGCGGTACGTTCCGCCCGGTGGTCGGACCCGAACGTCAAACTCAAACTCATTTATTTCTGTAAGTAGGCCTCAAGGGCTCTTTTACAAGTCTGATTATTTTCTTTTGGCGCTTCGGTAGATGATTCGGTAGATTCGGTGAGAAGAAGCGCCTGAAGAAACCCAGTTTCTCTTTTAAAAACAACATTACAACAATTGTGACATTATTACATAAAATGACATTTATAAAATGCAACAAGCAAATAACTGGGCACAGTTTTTTTTTACCTTTTACCGAGAGACGTATATAATCTCCGGATCCATTACATTACAAAACTTAAAACTACATTTGATTAGAGATGTAAAGGGTCTCTAGGCGTTTAAAATATAGAAAATAGGCAAACATAGACTAAAATTAATGGAGATGTAAGGAGTCTCCGTTGTCAAAACATTATGTTTTGGAGGTGTAAAGGACCTCCAAACGTCGAAATACAAAATGGGAAACGTATGTTTCACGTCGAGAAATAGACTATTAAGCTAACAGTCATTACAACTAGCTACAGTATACATAACAGGTATGTATTCAGTATGTCAAAATGCAAATAATGAAGTCACTTTTGTCAGAAAGAGAAAGTTCTGTTCGTAGTACTATTACTTAAATGCAGGTATCAGAGGACAAAAATAGAGCTAAGTGGAGGAAACAAATAAAGAAAGCTAAACTAAACCCACGACTAAATATACTTGCACGTGGACAAAAAATAATGTAACCTATTGGCAAATTGCCTAGATCCAACTATGACAGGTGAATTTTGACAAGAAATTAAAGGAGCCATTATGATACAAAGCCCACATAAACATCATTCGTTGTATGATGGGATTGATGGGAATATTTTTACTGGAGATATGTTGATTACCTATTTAGAATTTAATGTGGACACATTACAATCATTATAACGATGATTGATACAATGATCAACTACATTGAATAAATTAAATGTACCTACTGTAATAGGGCCTCGACTATAATACCAAAATAATACGGTCACGTTTTTTCTTTTTCTATTCTTTACCACTGTTTTTGTATAAGTTTGGATTGTAATTTATCTTTTGGCGAGCAATAAAGTATGATTGTATAGTATTGTATTTTTCTGTCCTCCGGCCGGAAAGCGTCACCTTGCCGGCCGCTGCGCTACACGATGCCGCTTTCTAGCTCCGTCGAACAGAAAAATAGTATACAAACCTTGGCCAGTAAATAAGGAAGCCTCAGATCACATGCTTGTCGTCCTGGACTTCGCCTCGGCCGACAGTTAAATGTGATGTGATCTGAGACATTTCTTACTTTACTGGCCTCGGTATGAAATGTTATTGTCTTTGTATCAATCATTATTAAGTATTCGTAATTTTAAAGAATTATCTACACAATTTTTCTGTTTAATTTTCGCAACAAATCCATTTTATGACATAATTTTAGCCCTAAGGAGGAAGAAGGAAAAAGGAACGCACCTAATCCCCTCAACTAAACGCTACAACCTGCTTTTAAAGTATGACAAGTGAAAAGATACCCATAAGATGGACCAATAACCCTTCAACTTTTAAAAAGCTCAGTTATGGGTCATTCTCAAAAACATCATTCCGCTGTCCGTACTTATTGACGAATACTCGGAAGATTCCGCTTAGAATGGTACCTACTTTAGTTACTGTGTAGAATCTGGCAAGTTCTACAAAGTAACTGGAAATCTCGTTCTAGTAAGCCATCTGGGGAGTAAAAGATGTAAGTAGGTACTTCTTGTATTTATGTGGTTTATGAATGAATCACATTAGGATAAGATCAACCTGGGTAATTGCGCCTATGGGGGCAAATGCGCCTGTAGTATACGCTGTACTTCACAGGCAGGTATAGGTAATTTCACGAGAGTTGAGGTGAATGATTACACACACAGCTACATGAAGTACTCATTACAAAAAAAGTGAATGAATGAAATGAATGAGTGAGTAAATAAACACAAGGCTATAGTTTAACGAAACTTTTTGGTCTATCTTGCAATAGGCTACTTGATGACAGTTCAAATCAGCTTCTTTTTATGAAGTGTCAAAACGCTCCGAAAGTATGCAGTTTAGTATGAAATACTATCTTGTGACGTGCTTGTGACGTCATGCTCAACATGGTGCCTTATTTTTAGTTTTCGTCATTGTAAAATCGTTGATGGCACGAAAATAAGTTTGAATGATTTTATCCGGGCTGTTTTGGAAGCGTAATTTGCTGGTTAGAGTTAATGAATTTATTTTGATTGTTGTCAAATACCCTATTCATTGTAATTTTAAAACCTCGCTGCCATTACATGACAGTTGTGTGCGTGGCCTCAACTCTCGTGAAATTACCTATAGGATAAGGGTAGTTTTAAAGAGTTCGCGTTTAATAGAATCTTTAAAGACGCATATGCCCCCATACACGCAATTATCTCGGTTGACTTTAACTTAAAAAGAAGGAAAGATGAAAGAGTGTGCGTGTTACGCTACACACTACAAGGAGGAATCCCTTTGAAGACAGAGGAATGTCTTTTGTGGTCTTCTTCTTCTTGGGCTTGCATCTTCTATCGAAATTTGGCGATAATTAAAGCAACGTGTACCCTCGTTGGATCTTAAGCCAGGATGCCCGTCTTCTCCCAACATTGTGTTTTCCTTGTATTAGCTGTAACAGCTCACATTTGGGATTCCTCAAACTTTGTGGTATTTGTATACAAATGCGTGGTGGGGCCACGCCGGTGGGAGCCGGGCCCCGCGCGGATGCTCTGCGGAAATCTTGATTTAGTGATATCGGGATCAGACCTGTCCCCTCTGTCGCTCACACGCGCGCCAATCAGCCCCACCGCCACGCCAATGCCACGTTGCGAAAACTAACCTCAAACTCGTAAACGCAAAAAGTGCTAGAGTGTGACTAACCTAGTATAATATTGTAGTCTTTGAGTGTGACTACGATAACTTTGCATAGCGGAACATGGCAACACCCTCATTTAAATGTCACATTTTCACAGAAATTTGACTATTAAACGGAGGTGTTGCCATGTTCCGCTCTGCAAAATTATCGTAGTCGCATTCTAGTCGATTTTGTTTAAGGTTTATTAACCTCATTAACCTCGTTTGCGTTTGACCTTAGTCTCATCTGATGGAAAGATACAGGATCTATGATAGAGCTTACAGGTGTAGTGAATCGAGAAAACTCGGAATGCGAATCCAAAGTGGCAATCAATTACCGTATTAAATAATTGATATGTCTATGTCTATCAATATGAAACTTTATTAGAATTATTAGTCAGTGTCAAATATCAAAATCATAACTGAAGCTAATTGATAGAGCAAGATAAATACGAACTTTTCCTACAAAATACGATAGCTAAACTGTACCCAGAATATGCTTATTTTCTTTTACCCTTAAAACCACCCAAGTCGTAATTTAATAATTGGTCGTTTCAATTCGACCGGTTAGTTAAAAAAAATAAGGCCAATTTGAAGACAAAGACAAGACAACAACTTCGGTCGGTTTTAGATTAACCCAGTTTCAAGTAGCTGGAATGAATTGTCAGATACAGGAAATATAATATTTTTAATATTTACATGATTGTTCATTCATAATTAAAGTGATAGAATATTTCTTAGTTAAGTCCAGTGCATTGTGTTGACTGATCTAGGAACATAAATAATACCACTTATTCCTATAATTCAAGTCCAATTATACGTTCTTGTCTCAAACAACATAGGTAGAATAAATAAATATCAAGAGATTAAAAGCCTAGTAGATTTTTTTCCATCTGATTATATCTGCGACTAATTAATGATGTAGACATGTTGTGTGTATGTTCTATTTGAACCTGACTATTGTGCCCAATTGAATAGAATATAATACATGTTAATCCTAGTGTAGGTTTTAAAATCGCGTATTTAATTTTTATTGAATGGATACGCATAGTGAATGAATAAATCTGCAAATTTATATGCATTGACATGGACGATACATATCGGTATTGCTGACACTCGACAAAAACGTACCAAATATTAACACAATAATAAAATAGTATCTTTGTCAGTGAGGGCCATACAAATACGAACCTTGAACGCCTGAGTAATCCTGTGGATCTTTTTCGGCAAGGACCTTTTTCCGTCAAAATATAATGTATGGAACGATAACGCCGAACGAAAATGACGTGGAAATTTGCCCCATAACGCCCACTTTTTAAAATCAATACGTCTTATGTATCAGTGGGCTGATAACCAACGTAATGTTTACTACGTTTGAATCCAAAGCCATATCGCTTCCGGAAGCAGAAGCCTATCCGCATGATGGCCCGTCATTAGCTTCGACAAACGTTACATGAGAACTAGGAAGACTCACCGCGGCTGCGGTCTGCGAGACCGCTGATCCTCCCATCTGCGACCGCTTCCGCAACACTCGAGCCTCTTTAACGTCTCAGAAATCTGATTAGATCACCCTGTTTTTGTCAGCTCGATCTTGACTAACCCGCAACCCAAGTTTAATTATTCAAATATTAATAACAAGTTTGAGAAGGCGCAATTTCAAAAAGGTTGCATATCGTCTAAAACACAAAAATTGTGATTGGTTACAAATAGGGAATGCGATTACCGGTAAATTACCGATAAATTTACCGTCTTTTCATACTAAAGTTCGGTAAATTACCGGTAATTGCATTCCCTAGTTACAAACATACTGACGTGAGGAATTCATTTCATGCTATAGTTTTTTCTTCAAGACCTACTAGCTCCGCCCCTCTGGTACGTATTTCGTGGGGCCGATTTTGAGAGTCCGTTACGCTTCCTTACTTATTACCTATATCTCGATGCCTTATTCCCGCTAACCACTCTGCATACGTATCCTGGGCCCTCCGGTCCACCTTCACTCCGGTCCACCGGTCCTCTTGTTTCTTTTGAATTTTACTTTTATTTCATAATGGTATGTCATGTCAAAGCCTCAAGCTAGAGAACCCCATTATTCCCTGAGCTGATAGCAGTCATCCATATAGTACGTCACACCCATAGGGGGAGGGTGGTCTAGCAAAATGTGACAACCTATGTTAACAACCACATTTTTACTAAAAAAAAACCCGACCGCGGTGCACTTTGAAACTGCATAAAATCCGCCATTTTGTTTATTTTAACAAACTTCATACCCAGTGACACTCGCACCCTCAAGACGAATCTAATGATGTATCATTTATCAAAATCGGATGTGCCGTTGAGTAGTTACGAGCGGACACAGGAACGGACATACATACATACATACATACATACATACAGGTCAAACACATAACCCTCCTTTGGGCTTCGCCGCAGTCGGGTAAAAAGATTGAATTTGTTAGGAAAAAGTATGACATAGGGGGAGGGGGAGGTCTAAAAATCTGACAAATCGACATAATTTGTGTATACAATACTGCAATTATCAACGATATTTCTGCTATAAATTAACAATATTACAGCTTAAAGAGATGCTAACCCTTACGCCTATTAAACAAACAACACATTGAAAAACAACTTGGAAAAAAATGAGTTAAACAGTTTTATGTATTTTATTTAGTCATCTCATGACTCTATCGTTAAACCCTCAAACCCTGATATGATTTATGGATAGAGAAATGATAATTCACTATCCACATTTCATGCACATATATGTGGCGTTCCGCGGCTAAAGGTACCTTGTGGACGTTGTCGCATGGGCCCTTCTATCTTGATATCCTATAGTAACGGAGTCGGATACGACGTAAGCGACAACGTCCATAAGGTACCTTTACCCGCGGCGCGGAATGACATACAGCGTGGAAGTCTAATACGAGCAAACAATTAAACCAGATGTAGCGTTTAGTAGTGTTATCATTAATTAATATAATTTTTTAAATTACATTTAATAGTGACCTCGAAAATAATTTTTGAAAATTTACCGAGCAGCAATGTACTGCATACATGCTTGTTATGACATTGCGAGATACGAGCTTTTTTAAAGTAACTGCCAAAAAATAGCGTGTTTGTCAACTTGAATGTGTTGCGTTACATTGCGGGCCGAATTATTTTGTATGGTAAATATTTTCATTGTAGTTTTAAGCAAAAGTTATCTAAATATACTTCTTAGGTCCTATGTTGACACCGTTTCAATATTCGCCCGTATTAGATTTCCACGCTGTATAAATAGTCAGCTAAAGTCGCAAACAATGAATGGGAAACAATAGAAGTTAAAAGGAAACAGTAAGTTGGAGAGAATTGAAAGTTAGGTATTTGTAAAATGTGTCGCTGTCCCTCACTGCCCGCCTCTCCCGCGCAGAGCGCGATAGAGACAACTGCAGCTTGGACCGAAAATACCTTTTAAAATTTCATGAAAACAACGTTTCGTAGTCCTCTGATTTCTTCCCCAAAACTTAACCTTTTTAACAATTTTTTTCATTAAACATAAAAGAAAGGCTTTGGCCGTGTTCCTATGTTTTCCTTTTTTTTTAATAATCTAGTCAAATTTGTTTTCTGGATGTGTGAACACAGCGGAAAATCTGGCATTTTTTTTAGGTTTTTGAAGGTTAATATCTCTTTTGAGAATCAATTTATCGTAAAAAGGAAAACATAGGAACATATTAATAGTAGCCATAGATTTTTGGACAAAAAATTATTGCTCTACTGGCATTATCCAGGGAGGAAACAGGGGACTACGTTTGTATGGAAAAACTGCCCTCCTGTTTCCTCTTGAAAGATTTTCGAGTTTAGCCGACGAATTATCCACATGTGGATAGAGAAATGTCATAGATAGAGTATACAACAGACAGATCTTTTATTGACCGAGTAAGCGAAGCGAACGAAGGTCTCCGTTTCAGCTTGGGCAAAATTACTTTCGTATGTCGGGTGGATGTCTGTCTGTTCTCCTCGACAGATCGTGGTTCTCAACCGATTCACGTGAAATTTTTTGAGCAGATTCGATAATTATAATAGATTTTTTGTAGATTCAGTTCTTGTAAATATTATATTTCAAAATGGCGGAGTCACAGTTATTAGCTATTCCATTGGCTACCTCCTGACTCCATCATTCGACCCTCAATCAAAGCAAAATTATGATAATGATATATTAATTGTCACTGAAAGTTAATGTGCGTGCAAAGTTCCATAAGAATCGGTTTAGTAGTAGTTGAAAAAGCTGTCGCTAGATTTGAATTATACAGGGTATTTATATATATAAGGCTAAATAAAACTTTCTGAAAACTAACGCAAAATTGGAAATAAATATATGAAGCATTATTTATAGATTCATAACTAGACGAAACGTGACATGAAAAAGAAAAAATGTTTTTCCATTTAAGACGTCCCTTCTCTGATTTTCCCTTGCAAGCAACTAGCTATCCACAAGATTGAGCGAACCAAACGATAATTTCGCTTGCTGTAATTTCAATTTACGAAGCGTTCAGCGAAGGAAGGTAAATGCCATTAAAACCTTATTTATGTAGGTTAGTTGAGTTATCTTTGCAGATTGCGGCGATCTTCTCTGATGAAAATTGATTAAAATTGCTACCGTAGGTAACCAAGTTTTGCAGCCTTGATTTAAGTTAAGTAGAAAAACATGGGTTTCTCTGCGGCCCTAACAGTTCGGCCTAGCTAGCTCCACAGCAGGCAGCACTCTTAGTTAGGTTTTTACAATGTGTCTATATTTGACATGTGTTATTGTATTTTACACTTATATTCATACGTCGTTATCGCGGGTGCAAAAACGATTTGACAGTATAGAAAGATTATGAATAAAATAAAGTTAAAAACTAAAACCCGACTACGAAAAAGTCTAAAACAAGAATCTTAGGTTTTAGTTCGCCAGGTACAGATAAATTGCATTTTTTTAAATTTAGAGAACGTTTCAAGTATGCCGTCAATCGTTCGTAGTCGGAGGCCCCGGCAAGAAGACAAACAAAATAGGGGCCTCCGACTACGAACGATTGACGGCATACTTGAAACGTTCTCTAAATTTAAAAAAATGCAATTTATCTGTACCTGGCGAACTAAAACCTAAGATTCTTGTTTTAGACTTTTTCGTAGTCGGGTTTTAGTTTTTAACTTTATTTTATTTACGTATTTTTAGTTATTATTCAGTTACGGTTTTAAGCGCCTTTTCCTTCCTAAGAACCATATCAGGGTGTGAGGCCAACGACCGAGCTCTTTCATGAGCACCCTCAATTTAATAGTATTTATGCCACACCTGGCCATAAAGTGGCTTTTTCCGCACGCTGCGCATACGGAAAAAGCCGCTTTCTGGCCAAGTGTAGACATAAAATGATGTACACAACACGGGAGGTAATAAAGAAAGCCCTCGATCGCATATTTACGTCCCTCGCTTGCAGCTCGGGCCGCAAACTTCTGCGATCTCGGCCTTTCTTTGTATTACCACCCTAGTTGTGTAATACAAGTAACAACTATTAATGACAAGAATTACAACAGTAACACTTAGATACATGGTTTGCTTACAACGATATAAGACACTTTATGCTTTGCTTTTGTCCCGCTTAAAATTACTACGAGACGGGGTGTTTGCGGAAGAGCTCGGTTTTCGGCCTCGCAGCCCGAAACTCGGCCTTCGGACTTGCAAAAATTAGACTAATAGGTATACATAAAAACCAGGGGCGCTCGGTGCCTTTGGTCCAACGCGGTATTCGGTCTTTGCCCGCTTAAAATTATTGCGGGATACTGGATTATTGGGTGTTTGCTGAGGAGTTCGGCCTTTGGCCTCGAAGCCTGAAGCTCGCCCTTCGGGCTCGCAAAAATCAGACTAATAGGTATACGTAAGTAACCAGGGGCGCTCGGTACCTTTGGTCCGACGCGGTATTCGGTCTTTGTCCCGCTTAAAATTATTGCGGAATGCTGGGTTATTAGGTGTTTGCTGGGTAGTTCGGCCTTTGGCCTCAAAGCCTGAAGCTCGCCCTTCGGGCTCGCAAAATTTAGACATTTATATACAGTTTGCGCGAAGAAACCAGGTGCGCTTCATGCCTTTGGCTCTGTGCGGTACTGCTTGCGGAGGAGAAACAACATGAATTGATATGTTAATTAGTCAAAAAGTATGAAAACCGGTGACATTAGCAAAACATATGCACATGCCACACTTTTATAAAATGGTTTTAATTGGAACAACTTTAGAATTATCAAAATCAATTCTAACGTGTTTTACTTATACTGCAAAATAGGTACAAAGAAAAGATATCTTTCACTAACACCTATTTGAATATCGTGATTCAACGTAACTAAATCTTGTCATATATGATTCCACTCCTCGCCAACAGATGGATTAAAGCAGTTTACAACACAGTGTCATCTGTTATTGAGTAGAAAGAAATAATTATTATAGGGGTGCCACTAAGTGTGACTAGAGTGATTTATAGATATCGATTTAGGGCCTTATCATACTGGCGATTTGCGGGCGAGTTTTCATACGTGTCCGTCAAGATAGCGTACACCGTAAAGATATTCAGAATCTGATGCAGCCAATAAATAGTACCCAAATAGTACCGACGAAATACCTTGGTGAAAAAAATAGTACCCTTAAACTTTTCGAAATATAAGGCCTCTTCACGGTGTACGCTACTGGGGGTCAAGCAGGCGTACACCGTTTGTATCTCTGGAACGGCTTTGTTTTTGGAAACGCTTTATATCTCAAAAAATAGTACCCAAATAGTACCCTAGGGCCCTAAAATTTCATTTCTGTAGCTATCGTAGAAGCCGTGTTTGTATGAAATTATGAAAAATATCTTGGCCACCGCATACTGTGCTACTGCTACAGGGCTGCGGAAACCAAACTATCCCGGCCGGTAGTATTCATTCACTCTTTTTCTAGAAGCGGATCTTTCGGAAATCTGAAAGGGTTAATTTTGTATTTTAGGTGCACTGAGTTATTCAATTCATACGTAACCAATGTCGATACAAAATATCGACTTCATCTTAGCCACACCTCTAGTTGAGTAGCTTAGCAAACTGTCATTGCGGATAGGGAAAATCGACATGTACAATTATTTCAATATTAATACAATAATACGTACCGGTGATAATATATGCCTCCTCAAACATATTTTTAAATCTGCTCGCAGTGAGGCAGCATATTTACGGCATTACAACGATTTTATTTCAACATTTTTGATGTGACACAACACACGCGTCAGTTGGCGGCATGAAAATGACATGTATTCGGCAATGTTCGCAAATACGAAGTTACCCGATATCTCTCAATATGAATGACACATGTAAAGGTCTAGCATAGCAGGCCATTAGGATATTTAGCAGGTGTCAAAATATCAATATATGTTTTTTCTTTTTCTTTCAAATATATTATGAAAGTAACGGGTGATGACGTTTCGTGCCACGACTGCCATAACTGCACATTATGCTAGCCCTTCTGTAACGAATCGTCGGAAATCAAGCTGTTGAATTTCGTTCTTGTTGTTATTAAAATGAAAATATTGTTGCATAATATACTTGTATCAGCATGTGTGATACATTTTTGCAATAGGTTTTTAAAGCTCTTTAATTTGATATGTAACTCGATGCTACTCGATGACTTTTATTTTTTAATCCTTGAGTTTTTTGAGAATTACGGCCTTTATATTAAATTTCAGTTTCAACTAACTAGCCTATAACCCGCGCAGAATCAAGACGAATCTAACGATACCCCACATGTTTGAATCGGTTTAGTAGTTTTTGAGTTATGAGGGAACAAACGAACATACAAACATACAAATATACAAACATACAAACATACAAACATACAAACATACATACATATATACATACGGTGCTAAAATCATAACCCTCCTTTTTGCTTCGCCGTAGTCGGGTAAAAACAAGCAATAACAGACGCAAAACATTTTAAACTCGTACGAGTAGGCATAAATGTTCCTCAAAATGAGTTTTGCGTCTGTTATTGCTTGTTTTTACCCGACTACGGCGAAGCAAAAAGGAGGGTTATGATTTTAGCACCGTATGTATATATGTATGTATGTTTGTATGTTTGTATGTTTGTATATTTGTATGTTTGTATGTTCGTTTGTTCCCTCATAACTCAAAAACTACTAAACCGATTCAAACATGTGGGGTATCGTTAGATTCGTCTTGATTCTGCGCGGGTTATAGGCTAGTTAGTTGAAACTGAAATTTAATATAAAGGCCGTAATTCTCAAAAAACTCAAGGATTAAAAAATAAAAGTCATCGAGTAGCATCGAGTTACATATCAAATTAAAGAGCTTTAAAAACCTATTGCAAAAATGTATCACACATGCTGATACAAGTATATTATGCAACAATATTTTCATTTTAATAACAACAAGAACGAAATTCAACAGCTTGATTTCCGACGATTCGTTACAGAAGGGCTAGCATAATGTGCAGTTATGGCAGTCGTGGCACGAAACGTCATCACCCGTTACTTTCATAATATATTTGAAAGAAAAAGAAAAAACATATATTGATATTTTGACACCTGCTAAATATCCTAATGGCCTGCTATGCTAGACCTTTACATGTGTCATTCATATTGAGAGATATCGGGTAACTTCGTATTTGCGAACATTGCCGAATACATGTCATTTTCATGCCGCCAACTGACGCGTGTGTTGTGTCACATCAAAAATGTTGAAATAAAATCGTTGTAATGCCGTAAATATGCTGCCTCACTGCGAGCAGATTTAAAAATATGTTTGAGGAGGCATATATTATCACCGGTACGTATTATTGTATTAATATTGAAATAATTGTACATGTCGATTTTCCCTATCCGCAATGACAGTTTGCTAAGCTACTCAACTAGAGGTGTGGCTAAGATGAAGTCGATATTTTGTATCGACATTGGTTACGTATGAATTGAATAACTCAGTGCACCTAAAATACAAAATTAACCCTTTCAGATTTCCGAAAGATCCGCTTCTAGAAAAAGAGTGAATGAATACTACCGGCCGGGATAGTTTGGTTTCCGCAGCCCTGTAGCAGTAGCACAGTATGCGGTGGCCAAGATATTTTTCATAATTTCATACAAACACGGCTTCTACGATAGCTACAGAAATGAAATTTTAGGGCCCTAGGGTACTATTTGGGTACTATTTTTTGAGATATAAAGCGTTTCCAAAAACAAAGCCGTTCCAGAGATACAAACGGTGTACGCCTGCTTGACCCCCAGTAGCGTACACCGTGAAGAGGCCTTATATTTCGAAAAGTTTAAGGGTACTATTTTTTTCACCAAGGTATTTCGTCGGTACTATTTGGGTACTATTTATTGGCTGCATCAGATTCTGAATATCTTTACGGTGTACGCTATCTTGACGGACACGTATGAAAACTCGCCCGCAAATCGCCAGTATGATAAGGCCCTAAATCGATATCTATAAATCACTCTAGTCACACTTAGTGGCACCCCTATAATAATTATTTCTTTCTACTCAATAACAGATGACACTGTGTTGTAAACTGCTTTAATCCATCTGTTGGCGAGGAGTGGAATCATATATGACAAGATTTAGTTACGTTGAATCACGATATTCAAATAGGTGTTAGTGAAAGATATCTTTTCTTTGTACCTATTTTGCAGTATAAGTAAAACACGTTAGAATTGATTTTGATAATTCTAAAGTTGTTCCAATTAAAACCATTTTATAAAAGTGTGGCATGTGCATATGTTTTGCTAATGTCACCGGTTTTCATACTTTTTGACTAATTAACATATCAATTCATGTTGTTTCTCCTCCGCAAGCAGTACCGCACAGAGCCAAAGGCATGAAGCGCACCTGGTTTCTTCGCGCAAACTGTATATAAATGTCTAAATTTTGCGAGCCCGAAGGGCGAGCTTCAGGCTTTGAGGCCAAAGGCCGAACTACCCAGCAAACACCTAATAACCCAGCATTCCGCAATAATTTTAAGCGGGACAAAGACCGAATACCGCGTCGGACCAAAGGTACCGAGCGCCCCTGGTTACTTACGTATACCTATTAGTCTGATTTTTGCGAGCCCGAAGGGCGAGCTTCAGGCTTCGAGGCCAAAGGCCGAACTCCTCAGCAAACACCCAATAATCCAGTATCCCGCAATAATTTTAAGCGGGCAAAGACCGAATACCGCGTTGGACCAAAGGCACCGAGCGCCCCTGGTTTTTATGTATACCTATTAGTCTAATTTTTGCAAGTCCGAAGGCCGAGTTTCGGGCTGCGAGGCCGAAAACCGAGCTCTTCCGCAAACACCCCGTCTCGTAGTAATTTTAAGCGGGACAAAAGCAAAGCATAAAGTGTCTTATATCGTTGTAAGCAAACCATGTATCTAAGTGTTACTGTTGTAATTCTTGTCATTAATAGTTGTTACTTGTATTACACAACTAGGGTGGTAATACAAAGAAAGGCCGAGATCGCAGAAGTTTGCGGCCCGAGCTGCAAGCGAGGGACGTAAATATGCGATCGAGGGCTTTCTTTATTACCTCCCGTGTTGTGTACATCATTTTATGTCTACACTTGGCCAGAAAGCGGCTTTTTCCGTATGCGCAGCGTGCGGAAAAAGCCACTTTATGGCCAGGTGTGGCATAAATACTATTAAATTGAGGGTGCTCATGAAAGAGCTCGGTCGTTGGCCTCACACCCTGATATGGTTCTTAGGAAGGAAAAGGCGCTTAAAACCGTAACTGAATAATAACTAAAAATACGTAAATAAAATAAAGTTAAAAACTAAAACCCGACTACGAAAAAGTCTAAAACAAGAATCTTAGGTTTTAGTTCGCCAGGTACAGATAAATTGCATTTTTTTAAATTTAGAGAACGTTTCAAGTATGCCGTCAATCGTTCGTAGTCGGAGGCCCCTATTTTGTTTGTCTTCTTGCCGGGGCCTCCGACTACGAACGATTGACGGCATACTTGAAACGTTCTCTAAATTTAAAAAAATGCAATTTATCTGTACCTGGCGAACTAAAACCTAAGATTCTTGTTTTAGACTTTTTCGTAGTCGGGTTTTAGTTTTTAACTTTATTTTTCATAATGTTTCTGTACTGTCAAATCGTTTTTGCACCCGCGATAACGACGTATGCTTATATTATACAAAATGCAGTGTCGGTCGATTGATTGACGAATGACATTCTTGGTCACGATCGAGCAACGGCGGAGAAGAATACATGTGGAGAATAAAATTAGATACTTTCCTTACAAATTAAAGTTATCAACTACTCTGTGTCAAACGCTCGGGTAGTATATTTAATGGGATAATGGGTATGGGTATGAAGTTTCTGGAAAAAACTGTTAGACGTCATAGTTCACAGTGTCAAATCGGTTCCTTATTTTTAGTTTTTGATAATTTAAAAATCCTTAAACGAGCTAAATAAGTAAAGTTTAGATACATTTTTTGTATTTCAGAAACATCATTTACGTAATCGTGAAATATTATTTTTGTTGTCTACCAGAAAGGTAAAAAAGGAACCCTTATGGTGCGACTCTGTCTGTCTGTCTGTCACAGCAAGATATCTCAGGATCTACTGATGCTATTGACTTGATATTTGGAATAGTGTTAAAAACCGCTAACTCGAGCCTATTGGACAGAAAAAAAATTCTTATACCTTTTTTACTTTTTTTTTAAAGGGGACCTAAGTGGGATGTCGAAAATCAAAAGTAGATCTGTTACATCGAGTGGGCTATCAAATGAAAGGGCTTGATTTGTAGATTAAAACACTGTTTTTTTTTTCTTAAATTAATAGTTTTTGATTTATGACGAAAAACGTAAAAAAAATACCATTCCCCCCTATTATCTTCGAAGTTACAGAACAGAAAACCTGTAATAACTACCAATTATTAATGTCATCCTAAATATTACATGAAAAATATAACGGTTTTCGTAACTTGCACCGTTTTTGAGAAATTTGCAAAAATCGTAACACATACTTATTTGCTCCTACTAAATTAATCGCCATACAGTTTTACTTAAACTATTCATGTATCTATTTATGAGTTTGTACGGAACCCTCGGTGCGCGAGTCCGACTCGCACTTGACCGATTTTTGATATGGTAATACTTAAATCATTTCTAGGTTATGCCTTTCTGAAGCTTGTGAAATAATTCTTTTGTAAATATAATATTTTAAAATGCTATAAAAACACGAAAAAAAATATTCACCTTGAATATTTTGACGTAATCCTGAATGGTGTTTTTAGCGTGCCGTGCCCAAAGGGTGCCAGAAGAAACCTATTACTAAGCCTCCGCTGTCTGTCCGTCTGTCAAAGGGCTCTATCTTTTGAGGATTATTCTTCAGAAATATGTCTGCGACTTATTCCTCTGTCTCCATACATTTAGTATGAAAAAGGGCCAGAGGAATAAGGTGACCGCAGACATATTTCTGAAGAATAACCCTTGAACCGTACCAAGTAGATACTTGAAATTGTCACAGAATGTGTATTTCTATTGCCGCTATGCTATATCAACAAATAATAAAAACAAAATAAAATGAAAAAGAAAAGGGTGTCCCAATATACAAAAAACGTGTGCCTTTCGGCCTGTCACAGGGCTCTATCTTTTGAACCGTAATAGATAGATATTTGGAATTTTTACAGGATATACATATCCTGTAAAAATTCCAATTCCAATTGTTATTTCCACTATAAGATCAAATAATCAAAATTAAATAAAATCAAGAATTAAAGGGCCTCCCCATACAAAAAATATGTTTTTGGCGTTTTTTGCATGACTTTAGTAATGATCATAGTTCACAGAATGTGTATTTCTATTACAACAAGTAATAAAGACAATATAAAGTTAAAAATAAAAGGATTTTTTATTTCGAACCTACCTATTTTTAATGATAAAAATATAAAAAGGCTAGGATTTTTATTTGACAATCCCAGTTAGTGGTAGGTTACATACACCAGCTTCAATAACAAATAAACTAGCGCGAAGCAGACTATTTAGCTCAGTTTGAAGCGCAATACGCGGTGATATTGCGGCTCATCCCCTCTTGTGCCACTTCGCGAACAAGAAGCGTTGTCGACCTATATCACGGGTTTAATATTGCATTGCCAGTTCATATACTGCTACTTTAACATGTATTGTGATATTTATAATGATTAGCTGAGATTTTTAGTATAATACCTATATCTTAAAAGTGTGTTGAAAACTATAACCTGCAGTATTTTTTCAAGAAGGTTGTTGCGTCCATCAGAACGTAATCTAATAAAAAAAAACTTTTTGTCAATGAAATTGCGTTTAGTTTCACCCCTATTCGTTTGTGCACTTTTGTAAACGACACGCTGTAAATAAATAGCTAATAATCAAAATTATGAACATGTGCGGCTCGCCTGTACCTCATTTTGCCACTATGTCGTCGTTGGCTAGCGTTAAAAAATCATATTTTTTCCGGGTTTATTTGAAATATTTGTTTTTCCGTTTATTTCTGATTTTTCCAGAAGAATAAAATCATGTAATGATCATTTATTAATGCTTCATATATAAACATAGCTCAATGTGTCAGCCAAGCTCTTAAAGGGAAACGGTAAGACACCCACCGGGTATTACACTAATATTTCGGGCCTCTTACGGCCCCTGAAGTTCAAAGTTTTGGTTATATGTACTTCCAGGTGGTTTATGAAGAATCTCGTTCATTCATTGAAGATGGTATGATGGTGGTCATGGGATGCGAAAATGAAAGTCAAAAACTATATTTTCCGTTAAAATCGCATTAGAAATTTTAGTTATTTTTTTTCCGAAAAAAAAAACACAAAGAAACGAGCCGTTCAGGAAAAATACGGATTTTTTCCGGGTTTTTTCAACGCTACCGTTGGCTACGAAAAGGTTGCTGACCGCTGCTTTCGGTAAATATTGTATGAAAAACGCACAGAAAACATTCGGGTTAATCACCAAGTGGTACACACATTGTATTGTAAGACAACTGTCATGGACAAAGTTTCATAAGACTCTATGGATTTATGACAAATATGATCGGGACCATAGGTCAATTTATGAATAAGTATTGTTTTGCAACTATGTCGTTTCATCACTAGGACATTTGGTAACTAAAACATTTGATCAAGACCTTTTGCTAACATAGTCCTTGTGCAATTAAGACTTTATACAATTAAGTGGTTTTTCCAACTTGTGAATTTCACAACCTAAAGGTTTTGCTAAGTTACATTATAAAAGAAACCTAACCTAACCTAATATGCTCTAAGTGGCTTATGGAAAAGAGCGATATAAAATTCGGGCTAACAATACATTCGGACAAATAAAACGTATGCCAAATAAAGGGAACCCCTTTATAAAACTAAGACTACCATGGCAAAATACAACTGTGGCCTCCTGAACCGAACCCATAGGTACAAAGATAGTCGTCAACTTAAATTGGACGGCGTTATCTATTATCGAATTAAGTGCCATGGAAATCCTATGTGCTTAATTTATCATGCATAACACCGTCCAATTTCAAATAAGTACCAGTATTACGTAGGTATTACGTAGAGGTTAGTCTCAACAAGTAAATGGGCGCTCAGCGCGGACCACTTGTTGCAGCGCCGAGCTGGCCACAGGCGCGGCCAGGGTGGTGGGAGGAGCGATCTCGTTAATACTTTTACTAGCATTTACTTGCGATTTGTTCTGCGTAGATTTAGAGTTATGTTAAAGATCTCTTACCTGAGAAATTGGTAATTCCCCATACAAACTTCCACTCTTTTCATCCCATTAAGAGATAACAGCCGGGATAAAAACTATACTATATATTTCCTACGTTCTCAAATTTATTTATTCCAAATTTCATCTCAATTAGTTCAGCGATTAAAGCGTGAAAACTTAATAGACAGACAGACAGAGTTACTTTCGCTTTATTATTAGATTGGATAACTAGTTATAGAAAAACAGAAAAAGGTCCATAAGTTTATAATTGCTAGTAAAAGGTTACATACGTTAGTACACTCACGGACAATGAATTCGGGTCACTTTCCATATTCCGAATTCATTGTCCGTGAGTGCAGTAACTTAATCGCGTGAATTTCAGACGTTTTAATACAAACTTTTATTGTCCGTCAAAGGTTGAAACCTTTTAAGGTTTGAATTTCGAAAAAATATTTCTTAGTTCATCTCTAAGTTCCCTAAAAATAAGTCCCCCATCCCGCTATCTGCAGTGGTTTAGGATTAGGCTGTAAGTTTCTGCCAGTACTTATTTCAGTCACGGAATCATTTTATATGAGTGTAGAAGATATAAACCGCTACCACTGTACTAAAACCTCACCATTCGCCAAAAGTATAAGCGAGTCAAAAGACTTTAACAAAGCACTCAGCGCCGCTCGGCGCTCGAGGACACAATTAGCCCGCTTCTGAGTTGGGCACTACAGGTGCCAGGCTCGCCACTTGGCCGCTTCTCCGCGGTTGGCCACTTCTCGGGACAATGAGGCTTTACCGAACGGTTTGTCAGCGAGAGTGTGATTAGTGAAGTTTCCCATATTATTGAATTCTTATATTCAATCATACCTACTTGCCTGATTATCAGAAAAACAAAAAAAGGTCCTAGTTTAATATACTACTAAATGCCGCCCGCAACTCGTCGCATCAATTTCCAACGTTTTCATCCAAACTTTCATCGTCCATAAAAGGCTGAATCTCTTATGAGTTGAATTACGAAAAATTATATTCAAGTCCACCTCTAATTTCCCCAAAAATATACTATCTGCAGTAATTTAGGCTTTTTGTTGTCTGTCAGTACCTGTTTCAGTCACAGAACTAATTTATGTGTGCAGAAAGATGTAAACCGCTACCGCTGTACTAAAACCTCACCATTCGCCAAAAGTATAAGCGAGTCAAAAGACTTTAACGAAGCTCTCAGCGCCGCTCGGCGCTCGAGGCCACAATTAGCCCGCTTCTGAGTCGGGCACTACAGATGCCAGGCTCGCCACTTCGCCGCTTCTCCACGGTTGGCCACTTCTCGAGACAATGCGGCATTGGCACTTGCTTTGCCGAACGGTTTGTCAGCGAAAGTGTAATTAGTGAAATTCGGGATATTATTTCATTGTAATATTAAATCATATGTGACGTTCCACGGGAAAAGGTACCTTATGGTTGGTATTGAGTTAAGCACAGATCCTAAATCTGTGTTAAATAAGCTGTCTAATACAAAAAGAATCACGACCCTAAGTCCCATACTTTTTTTTTTAAAAAACATTAAACCTGCACATGCTAAAATTGCACTTTTGAGAAATTGTCAAAAGAAGTTTAAAACTAATTTTAAGTATGTTCCCGTTGGAAGTTATGGAGATGATGATTGATTATGTATCTCAAGGTATTTTTCTTTGGAAATCAGTAATGGTTTTTTTAATGTGACTTCCAGGTCGTGAAAAATCAGCCTTTGATTAGAGCAAGTCGCTTATGAGAACGAAATTAAAAAAAATAATAATTTCGGCCTGTTCTTTAACATATTGTAATCTGAACCAATGTATATAGTTAGAGATATTAGACTGCACATTTTGGGATAGAAATAAAATCACATTGTTAACGAAATATTTTTATTTTAATTAAAATGACATTTTTATTATATGTTTCATCATTCCTATAATATTCACAATTTTCGTATAATGAGTTCTAAATTATATTTAATCAGTCTATACAAGTATCTCAAAAGTGTCATTATTATTCTACAAGTCGTATTTTTTTATTTATAAACGATTGAAGTTACGTAAAAATCACAAATTATTCCCATACATTTGAGAAAAGGTACCTTATGGCGGGCCATAAGCAAAAATTATTGATAATTACAGTATGGCACGATATTTACATTATTTATTGACAAATCTTGTATTAAGACAGAAAACTGAAGAAAAAAGGTTATTAGAAATTTACTTCAAATCTTGACCAATTAAGAGTAATTCTCAAATGTGACGTCTTACGTGAAAAGGTACCTTATGAGGGTTTCTAGTTACGGAGATATTCAATGTTGTGTAAAAATTGTGTTTTTTTTATTATGTATTTCCATTTAGTAAATTATATGTTACGACACGTCTTTGCCTATCTTTATTTTTGCTATAGGCGAATTAAAGGCTGAATAATATGCTTCTACAGTTTAGTACAAAAGGTACTTTATGGCGGTGTAATTTAAAAATGTTAGAAATACTTGTCGTAACTTGCTCAGTTTTTGTCCTTCATACCGCCGTGCCGTGGTATTATTTTGGCTACACCGTCAGTACCGCCACGCATCTGTCCTACTCTCACCAACACTTTACGTATCGTTCTCTCTCGGTCTTGCTGGCCGCTCGGAGTCTCAGCCGGCCGGCATGAGCAGTATTTGCTTACCTTTTCGTTCGAATAGTTGTGAGAAGTGTTCGTCGTGGATTTTAGCGTGTTTTAAATTAAAAAGATTCGTCAAAAACACTTGTTTATCTGTTTTAAAAAAAAATTTAATAATTAAAAATTTAAAAAAACGACATACAAATGTATTTTTTTTATTGTAATTTTTTTTTCAATTCCGAATCTGTGGCACCCGGTGGCCCTTTCCTTCCAAATTTTCAGCTTTCTAGGATCATTTCGAAAATTTTTGCTTACCATTTTGCAGGCCGCATGCTTGTTTGCCACCGTCGTGGTATAAAAAAGAAATAAGCAAAAGTTGCTAGTAAATTTTATTAATGAATTTTATCAACAGCTTTATCATTTTTGTATGTGATCCGCCATAAGGTACCTTTTCTACTAAACTTTGAACCCAATTTTAATATAGAAAAAATTAACGTACAGCAGTGAAAACAAGCTACAAATACACGTCTATTCCTATATTTTACAATTTTGCATAAAAGAAAAAAATGATGATTTTGAAGGATTTCACAAAACCGTTCATATCTCCGTAACTAGAAACCCTCATAAGGTACCTTTTCACGTAGGACGTCACATATATTAATTACCAAACATTTAATTAACATAGTAATTATCATTGCACAAGGTCATAGAATAGACCAATACATAAATTAAGTCAGAAATCACACATGTTTATTAAATACATACATTAAAATTAATATAAATGGTATAAAACAGCCGAGTCAGCGGCATTACGCATTTAAAATCGCATTGTGCACGGAAATACAAAAGAAAACACATACCTATGTGACAATAATTGACCATTTAAATGCTACAATCTATAGCAGCGCTGTAGTGCACCAACATGTTTCGCAATATACATCAGTGATAAATACATTCTACATATGTATCATTCTGTAGGTATTTTATGAGAGGTGTTCAGTGTGATTAATGATTATGCAATTACCGATAACGATCATTAATAAAATAAACAATTACAATAAAGCGTCAGGCGTCATGACTGCAAAGATAGCTTTGTTCATGAGATTTTCATTCAAACGTTCATCTCCCAGCCAACCCTCTCGAGGGTTGAAGTTTGTAAATCCTTTTTAGTGCTTCATTCAAGTTAGTACTTGAATCTCAATACATTTGGAAAATACAGTGGCGGAATGAAAAGGTTCGTCACTCTATGTCATTGACATACAGTCGAAAAGAGACGAACCTTGTCATTCGGCGATTATACATGCAATCAAACGAAGAGAGAGGATCCTGCCATATATCTGAATCATACCTATCAGTGACGTAGCATCTGATTTAGCAGTGGGTAAGTTAAATCATACTTGGCTAACTTTTTTTAAGAGTAGGATAACATTAAACATACTCAACTCAAATGCCTCAAAGTAGACAAACTAATTCGTCTTTGTTCAGCTGCACAATCCTGACCTTAAACAGTTTTATTTAATCGGTCCAAATTGGTCAAATATGCACCAACTTACCAAACTTTTTTGCTCAGTTTCCGTTTATTTTGATAATTGTATGAGCAAAGACGTAGCCCAGGTTTATTCACTTGAACCAAATCTTTTTTCGCATTAAAAAACGGAAACCTAATTAAAAATGCTGCCGGACGGAGCTTTCGCTAGGGCTGCGGGGGCGCAATTTGCGCAACGAGCGCTTCCGGCGCGCGCGGCGCAGTGTGGACACGCCTCCACCATGGCGGATATATCCGTCCCGCAGCAACGGCGTGACAAGTATACCCGTCCATGGTAAACAGGTGCTGCCTGACACAGCTTTTGGGTTATTCTTCAGAAATATGTCTGCGACTTATTCCTCTGTCTCCATACATTTAGTATGAAAAAGGGCCAGAGGAATAAGATGACCGCAGACATATTTCTGAAGAATAACCCTTTTGCTAGGGCTACGCGGGACGCAAGTTGTGGCATGTGCCAGGGCTTGGAACCGGTATTTTGCAAAAACCCCGAAATAGCCCAAAAAAAAATTATTTTATTTTGAATTATATTATGCTTTTTATATGGGGCTCAATAATATATTTGAGTAATTACTTCGTATGATTAGATTGTCCGATAAGAAATTAAATTATGAACGAAAGAACGAAAAGAACGGAAAAAATACCGGTATTTTTACAATACCTACAGATATCCGAGCTGGTACGAGCGTTTCCGGGGCGCGCGGCGCAGTATGGACACGACTCCACCATGACAGATCCACACCTCACTGATGACGAGTATTCCCATGGTAAACAGAAGCTGCGGGATGGAGCTTTCGCTAGAGATGCACGAGGCGCAATCTGCGCAACCACGCCCCGCGCCACGACGGATATCTCCGTACCGTAGTAATACGAGTATACACGTCAATGGTAACAGAAGCTGCCAGACAGAGCTTTCGCTAGGACTGCGCAGGGCGCCGTACAACACTATACCAGGATTGGCTCACTTAGGGTGGCCAGATGGTCGGGAAATGGCGGGATTCTCCCGATTTTTTGTACGTCCTCCCGACTCCCGACAAAGAAGAAAATCTCTCGACAAACGACCTGGTCCGGCCAGCGAAAATTTCTGGTCTTTCAGGCTAAAAAAAAAGCTCGCGCGTCGAGCGCGCGGGCATCTCCCGACCAAAGTCTCAAAGTCCCGACATATTGTATTCTGCTTCCGATAATAGGGTAATTCAATCTGGCAACCCTAGGGTCACTCCGTGATGTCGCCGCGCGGCTACTAGTACCAAATGTTGTCCCTCCGTAGGGGCTTAGCCAGCGACCAGAAAGAGCACGCGTTATGCGGTACAGAGAGACGGTCGGATGCGGTCCGTTCCATCCGGTGGTCGGACGCGAATATCAGCTTTGTTAGAAAGAGAAACTTCTGTACGATCTTTCATCGTAATCTCCTCTTAAGTCGAATATTTGGCAAATACAGCTAATTGTAATGCCAGTCGGAGCACGAACATTGGCCAGCACAATTAACAAAATGAATTGTTGTAAACATGTTAATTGTTGTTATAACTAAATGAAATAGTTACACATAACGTAGAATTTTCATTGCACAAAGCACATAATAAGCAACAGTAATCGTGATTATCGCAAAATTAAATAAAAAAATATAAAACATTAGTCTCTTTCTAATTAGTAACGCCACAAAACAGACAATTATTTTATATTATCATTCATTAGTGATCGGCGACCGGTAGCAAATTTTCGACGAAAGTATAACATTGATAGATTAAAGTTTAAAAAAAAATTATGCAGTTTTATTTCTAACAACACAGACTTATCTATATTATTAACCGACTGAACGTTTGACGTTAAAGTGACATAAAATGTTACCGGTCCCCGATCACTGATTATCAGTACTAGTACTATACGATTGGATCGATGCCAAAAATCCACATCTTCATACAATCTTATTACGGATAAACCTTAATAAGACATCAGTCACTGTCGCCCCTCGAATGCACGATTAGGGGGTCAATTATATCCACACTTACATGTGATGGCCAATAGGTCAATCCTCATTAAATAAAATAAAAAATAAATAAATAAATTAGCCAGAGATGATTGGTGTCCTTAAGATTTGAGCGTGTGCTTTATATAGATGTCCGTTCATTACAGGTTTAGGTACCTACGCGGGCGAGTTTTCCGCAACTCGACGTTTGATCTGCCGTCCTTAAACTAAAAGGCCGCTAATTAGTATGGAAGTTCATACAATTTAGCGGCCTTTTAGTCTGAGGACGGGAGTGATAAGCGCCTATTTTTTTTAATCCTTTCGTTAATTAATCCCCGACAAACGTCTCATCAAAGATTTCATTTGATCGACATATTATTTCAGTGACATCGATTTTCTCAGAAAACGTTTTTTTGTAATTCAAATAAACATAACCTAGACTACATAACAATACAATGACCTTTTCAAAAATCATGAAAATGTTATGGTGTGTTAAAATTAAGTTGTCGACAAAAAGAAAATTCGATGAAATTAAACATTTAATCACAAAGACTTACTAACTTACTGATGGTGCTAAAAATTAGTTTTATCTAAAATGCAAACGTTGTTCCAAACCGAGATTAATTGTTGTTATATTGATGAGTTGTTAATATAGAGGTATATGTTTAATTAATTAGTGTCAATTAACATACGCACTTATGAATTCACAACTACATTGCGAAAAGGACATAGGTACCTACTTAATTTAATTTACTAAATATAAAGTGGTAGAAATATTTCAAGAATAATTAAGTAGTACCTATTTATTTAATTTATTAAGTTTCCCATAAGTGCACCGCAGATATGAAATTAGTAAAGAAAAACTCAATCAATACAAGTAGTAAAACGATACTATAATACAAAAAAGTTCTTAATAACGAATCATAAAAATAGATTTCCTTTAGGCGATAATATCAGAGAAACAGGACAAAAAATACCTTTGAAAAAAGTCTAAGTAATTTTTCACTCAAAATGGAAATATTCAACGCCATTCCACATTATTCTTTCGCGCACGAGATTCGCTATCTGTCGTTCGCAATTTACGACGACGCTCAACACCCATTCAGCCGAACGTACTTACATTGTCTATTATTTTAAACGCACTCGTTAAGGTATTATTTTTAACCGTTAAATCGCCCATTTAAATGCGAATTTTCGCCATTAACCACAATGAGGCACGCAATAAATTAGGTCTTTGTCTGTGTCGCGCAATCTGAAATGAAAATGTGTGAAAATGAAATCTATTGTTATTTGTACACTGTGTATCAATGGGGTGTAGTTATAATGACGTTGTAAAACAATATTTTTTGTATAAAAGTAAAACTCGTAGAATTCATCATACTTTTCATCCAGAAAAACTCATTTTCTTTTAGTACATGTACGTTTTCACGTGGTGAAAATATAATCAGTGTTTCTATTTAGCAGACACTCAGTTATAAAAAAGAACTATTGTAAAAGCAATATCGCTACCTCATCGGTATCTTTTCCGCGTATGAAATAGCTCTATCCTTATGAGAATCCTTTGTTTACCATCAAGACTCAACAAGTGTTTGTTTACAACCGCAACAAATTTTCTCAATAACCAAAAAAATAAAAAAAACTCACCGTGTCAAAACTTTAGTCCAAAACACACGGTCACCTAAACGAAACACAGCATTACTAAAAACGCGTGATCGGGAGTCGCGGAGCGGCGCGCGCGCGTTCTGCCCGGCTGTTGGCGATAGACTGAGGTCCTCCAGACCTCGGCTCCTGAGGGACCTGTTAGGGGGGAGGGGGGGTGCGATTGATCTGCGGGCATCCGGCGGTGCGTCCTGAATGAAAGCTGCCCTCGCGTCCTACGAGAGTACTACACCGACCACGATACTTTATTACCGATGCCACCGACTTCGCACCTAGCCTACTATCCTATCTAGATATATAATAGACTCTAAATTAAGATTTGTTGAAAAAGAAAATCTAATTGCCCGGGCATAGTATATAATCAACGACGGTGGACAGGGATATTTGGAAATGATAACGTCTTACATGAGTAATCATAGTCATTAAGTCATTAAAGTGCATAGGTACTGCCAAAAAAAATGCGAAGTAGGTAGTCATTAAATTGTGATATAAAAATTGGGTGCCATCTATTTCGCATAATTTTTTTTGTCCGAATGTTCTATTTGCCCGAATACTATTTACGCATAATTTTTCTCTAGCTTTAACGGAAAATATTTTACAAAATCATTTACATCAGCCATTTAGAACATATTAGGTTAGGTTAGGTTTCTTTTATAGTAAAATAACAATTATGCGTAAATAGTATTCGGGCAAATAGAACATTCGGACAAATAAAATTATGCCAAAAATAGGCGACCCATAAAAATTGTATGACTGTTTCGAAAAAAATATACATCGCCGAGTTTCTTACACCGGTTGTTCTCGGAACCGGTGGTACATCTTGACATTCATAGGTGCATTTAAATATGCCTAAATTGAAAAATTATGGACTTTGACTACCCTATAAAGAAAGTTTTTGTGGCTGTAAGTAACTATACAATGGATTGAAATGAAATGTGGTATACAAACATAGCGTCGCTTGGCCTGCAGAAATCGCTACCTATTTGCTTTTCTCGCGATATTTGTTTTTTTTTACGCTGGAGCATACGCATAATGATGTAAGTTTAAAAAGACATAAATAAAAACAAAATCGAAAAAAGAACGTACTTTCAGCGACTTCTGCTGGCTCAGTGACGATACTTTATATCCCGGTTACGAGTTCCTTGGGATAATAAAATAATGCGGACGACGCTGCAGAAAATGCTAGTACGATATACAGTGCTGACGTAGCGTAGGGAAAAACGCAACATAGGACGATCTTACGTATATGTAGGTAGTGCGTTTTTCCTTATGCGTAAATAAAAATTTGTAAATAATTCACATTAAACCTTAGAGACCATATACATCTCTGAGGAATGTAGATTATATTATATTAAAAAATCTGTTTTGTACTTGCAAATGTCTTGACGCTTAGAGACGACATACATCTCTAAGAAAAATTGTTTTAATTTTAGTTTTTAAGTTTTGTGAGTCACAGATTTTTTTTTTTTTTTTTACATTTCTGTACGTTCGTTTTGTGTAAACCATGTAAATGTAATGATAGTTCTATAGTCTATTTCTCGTTTCCCATTTTGTATTTTGACGTTTGGAGATCCTTTACACCTCCAAAACATGTTTTGACAACGGAGGCCCCTTACATCTCCATTAATTTTAGTATATGCCTTTTTATTTTCTATTTTTCTTAGTAATTTATCTTGTTTTGACGCCTAGAGACCCTTTACATCTCTTAAATTGTAGTTTTATGTTTATTGAAATGTATTTAGTTAAGTAGTTGTTTGTGATATGCAATGTAATATTGTCACAATTATTGTAATGTGTTTAAAAGAGAAACTGGTGAGTTTCTTCCGGCGCTTCTTCTCACCAGAATGTCATCTGCCGAAGCGCCAAAAGAATCAGACATGTGAAAGAGCCCTTGAGGCCTACTTGCAGAAATAAATTATTTCATTTCATTTCATTTCATTTCATTTCATTTCAAATACCTACATCATTGCCACCATTAGGATCGCCAAGTAGGGAGCCCGATACTGAGAGCTTTGGTCAGACGACTGTTTTGATTCTTGCCAAGGATATTGAGTTGGCTATAAGAAAGATGTCGAGGGCCAAATCGCCAGGCCATGATGATCTCAGTATCGAGCACCTTCGATATGCTGGCGCTCACCTGCCAAGAGTTCTCGCCATGCTTTACAATCTGTGCATGAATCACTCATACCTCGTAGTTCCTATTCATAAGTCCGGTAGTAAAGTTCAAATTACGAATTATAGACCAATATCACTGCTTCCTGCGATATCCAAAGTGCTAGAAAAAAATATTAACAACAGGCTGATAAACTACTTAGAGAAAAACTCATTTCTGTCTGGCACGCAATTCGGATTTAGGCCTAGATTATCTACTGCAGATGCTGTTCATCATCTTACTGACTATGTCACACGAGAACTTGATAAAGGAAATCAGGTGATCGGAATCTTCCTTGACCTTGCCAAGGCTTTTGACACAGTTTCCATTTCAGTACTATTGCACAAACTAGAAACCCTGGGTATAAGAGGCACGCAGCTTAGACTCTTCGAAAGTTATTTATCAGATAGGTGTCAGTGTGTGAAATTGGGCCAATTTGTAGGTTCTGACCAAAATAATACTAATTTTGGGGTGCCACAAGGAAGTATTTTAGGCCCGACCTTATTTTTAATATATATTAATGACCTTTGCAACCTTCAACTCGAATGTGGTAAAATAATTGCCTATGCAGACGATACCGCTTTAATTTTCTCAGCCAGCACAGTCTGTGAAGTCTACAAACATGCTCAACGAGGTTTCAATATTGTAAATAATTGGTTACAGCACCACTTACTAACCCTTAATGCTGAGAAGACAAACTATATTAAGTTCTCCATGCGAAAAAATCTAACCACAATATCAAATCCACCACTCTACGCTCACCACTGCAGTTGTCCTGATGGTAACAACTGTCCCTGTCCTGCAGTCTTACCTATAAGTAATATAAAGTACCTTGGTGTCATAATAAACGATACTTTATCGTTTAGACCCCATATCGTAGCGCTAAGCAGCCGTATCCGTAAGCTAATATTTGTGTTTAAAACATTGCGCAATTTTGCAGACTCAGGGTTAATAATGACAGTTTACTTTGCACTTTGCCAGTCTTTACTAACGTATTGCATCTCATCGTGGGGTGGAGCGGCTAAAACTATCTTGTTGTCAATCGAGAGAGCACAGCGAGCAATCTTGAAGGTCTCAACTTTCCGCTCTTTCCGTTACCCCACTGACCTGTTATACAAGTCTTGCAAAGTACTAACAGTTAGACAGCTTTTTATTATGAGCACTGTACTAAAACAGCACAAAATGCTTACTTATAGCACAGACCAAACTAACAAGAGACGGAAAGATCTCGTTTGCACCCAACCCACAACTAAACATGCTTTTACATCAAGATTTTTTGGGGTTTTGGGGCCACGACTGTATAATAAGCTAAATGCTGAATGTAGTATTTATAAACTTAGTCTTGCTGAATGTAAGAAAGTCGTACAAGAAGCCCTGAAAAACTTGACCTATGAAGATACAGAGAAATTACTGACTGTTCTAAAATAAGCATTGTATTATGTTCGTTCTTTTTATTTAATGTAGATAAAATTATACAGATACGTAGATAAAATTTACAAAGTCAAGCTTAAAGACATAGATGTATTGTTAACTATTTTTTTTTTTTTTTTTTTTTAGCTATAATTTGATTTAAACCTTAAACACGAATTTATTTCATATTTAGGTAATCTAGTTGTTTTTCCTTATGTACTCACTTTTTTATTGCCTGAGACACAGGTTTTTCCTAGTTCAGGCTCATGATGTAATAATTTAAGTACCTACTAATTTTAGACCCTCTTGGTTATGTAATGTTACTATGATTATGAATAAATGATTTTATTATTATTATTATTATACCTTCCTGCCGACATGGTGAAGACTCTGGTGGTACCTATTGTTAAGTGTAAGACAGGAGACGTATCGGATAAGTCAAATTATCGACCCATATCTCTCGCTACTATAATAGCTAAGGTGCTTGACAGTGTGCTCAACTCTTACTTGAAAAGGCATGTTAAGGTACACGACGCTCAATTCGGTTTCGCACCTGGGTTGTCAACGGAATCTGCCATTCTGAGTTTGAAACACACAGTCAAGTACTACACAGATAGGGCTACACCCATTTATGCGTGTTTTATGGACCTTTCCAGGGCGTTCGATACGGTCTCTTACGACATTCTCTGGCGTAAACTGAGTGAAACTGGGCTACCGCCAGAGTTGACCTGGCTCTTCAGGTACTGGTACCTAAATCAGGAGAACCGAGTGAAGTGGGCAGGTGAAGTTTCGTTTCCATACAAAATGGAGTGTGGTGTGAGGCAGGGGGGTTTAAGTTCACCCTTGCTTTTTAGCCTATACGTGAACGCGCTGATTGAGGGGCTCAGTAGTATGCATGTCGGATGCTTTGTTGATGGTGTTTGTGTCAACAACTTAAGCTACGCAGACGACATGGTGCTGCTGGCCCCCTCAGTGAGTGCGTTGCGACAATTGATTGCTGCCTGTGAAGCGTACGCGGCGTCCCATGGCTTGTCATATAATGTTAAAAAGACAGAGTACATGATTTTTAAGGCCGGTAGCAAGTGTCCTTTCTATTTTCCTCCAATTAAATTGAGTGGGGTTCCTCTTACGAGGGTGAACCAATTTAAATACTTGGGACACTTGCTCACGGATAATTTAAAGGACGACGCCGATATGGAGAGGGAGCGTAGGGCGTTGTCAGTCCGTGCGAATATGCTGGCCCGCAGATTTGGTCGATGTACAGAAGCAGTTAAAATTACACTGTTCAAGGCTTTCTGTACATCATTGTATTCGTCGAGTCTGTGGTTCACATATACGCAGCGGGCTTACAATGCCCTACGCATCCAATACAATAATGCGTTTAGGGTGCTGTTGCGGCTACCGAAGTTCTGCAGTGCGTCGTCAATGTTTGCCGAGGCGCGCACGGACGGCTTCGATGCTGTTTGGCGCAAGAAAACTGCCTCACTTTTGGATAGGGTGCGGAGAAGCAGCAACAGCATCCTATATATGATCGGCAATAAGGTCGATTGTCCTCTGATGGGGAGACTCAGAGAGAGGACCATTATTAGTAATAAGATACTAACAACTTTAGATACTTAAGTTTACTAACAAATTTGGATCATGTTGTCTGAAATAAAAACTTTGAATTTGAATTTGAATTGCTTTTGTTTCGTAATTAAGTACCTATAATGGGGATTTCATTGCTTGTGCAAATAGATTTTTTAAAATTGAGGTGATTCGAGTCAATCGGTTTTCCATTCACATTTGTTCTTTAAAAGCGACTCATCAAACTCATGATTAGCGTACGGGCATGAGGTGGCAAAAGTGGAATAGAGAGGCATATGGAGTCATTAACATTTTATGATTGATGTTTTATTTATACATATATGTAATTTATACTTTTTTGTCGGCTCATTTTTTGGAAATGTTTCAATATGGCGTAACCATGGGGTTTGACCAAGCTTACTGAAGGTACTGAGCCACTGGTATTATGCCTACAGAATACACTCACGGACAATTAATTCGGGACATTTTCTATATAATTGTTCATAGAAAATGACCAGAATTCATTGTCCGTGAGTGTAGATAAACGAATCATTAAATGACTCATGAATGCATTTGCATTGCGTAGGTACTACACTGACTAGGCGCTGGATGATGATAAATGACGTAATGTCAAAAGTCAATTCACAAGGAAACTTGCAATTCTCGTGTACTCAGGCCATCTTTTGAATCTATACATATAAAACAGTTCTATTATTAAGATACTGACGGACAACTAAAATATTTTTGGGTCAAAATTTAAATGTAATACTACGTCTAGTTATGTTACTATTAACTTTAAACTGTTTGCTATGCCCTACCAGGGCCCATATGGGACTGAATGTACTATTATTAAGATCTGTACAACTATGGTTTGCAATAAATGCTATGACTATGACTATGACTAACTTGCAGCCTGAACCACTACAGCAAAGTAAAAAGACAGACAATTAGTCATAAGTTCGGCCATTTAGGAGCGCGCAATAAGTATTCAAGGTCGAGGCGCAGAAAATGCGATCCGTACTGGGTCATCTTAAGCATTCGTAAAACTTTGCTTGTCGTGCGTTCGTTCAAGGCGCGCTCACGTACAAGCCGCGCGATGTACCTTTTATAGGAAGAAAACTGCTATTATATGTATACTGCGACTACAGGAAGCGTGTTTACGAAATACAATAACTAAGGCGGTGTAACGAGGGATGAAAGTTGGTATGAAACAGTGGCGTAGCGAGGGTGGTGCAGGCAGGGCACGTGCCCTGGGCGCCAACAACAAGGGGGGCGCCAAAACGAAATGTAGTAATGCAACACCCCCCCCCCCCCCCCCCCCCGCGCAACTTCACATGGATTATCCGCTCCGAGTGTCACTAAGAAACCTACACCACTGGATGAAATACTTGGAATTTTACGCAGATGAAGTCGCGGAGCCCAGTCTGCATAGTACGTATGGTATAGTTATCAGTAGCGTGACGTCCAAAGAACTCGATTCCTACCGGATTGCCTAATCAGGCATTTGAGCACCTTATTCTACAGCTCTTAAGGAAAATGTATACTAAATCTGCATCGGCTTGCCCAAGGATATCTTTCACGCCACGCCACTGATAGTTATCATCATTATCCGCCTATATGCCGCACCCTACTGAGCACACGCCTAAGTGGGCATTTTTATTTTAAAATCTACGGCTAGGCGAAACTTAAGCTATGTTCAAATACCGTCTAACCTGTCAGTCCGTGACGAAATGTATGGATTTTGACACTAATCGTCAGTTCTGTGACGACCTGCTAACTGTCAGTTAAGAACGCTCTTTAAATAAAAAAGCCCAAGTACTTGACTGCTCAAAGTTAAAAACAAGTAATTATATTTTGGCAAATTTTACAGGAGAGCCTAGTAACGATTTAACTTCAAAGGCTAAGCCAGTAACTTGAATTTTATTTTTACGCATAACTGGTATCTTGCCATTTATATGGAGCTTTGGATGTTAGGTTCTGACTATTTGATGCTAACTGTGCATTAAGTAAACTACGCACCCTACTTTGCTCCTATTGCTCGTGTCTTTGTAGCCCGCTACGCAGGCTACGCCGCGTAGACGTCTACGGCCTCTGCCTTCGTAGCAGTAGTATCCAGTGAATAACAGTCGGACTACGCTAAAGACCCTTTTTTAGACCCCTGCAAACTTAGCGTAGTCGCACTCTAACAACGCGTCGATTTTTTATTAACATTTGTTTCTGACTATTGTTATGCCTACTGATTAAAACCTCAATTAAACAATCGGCCGATAAAATAACTGTAAATTGAAAAATGCACACTTTTTAATTTAGATAACTTGTTAATCTTGTTATGTCGCTAGAACAGGTAAGTTTGTCGACGGTATTGTCTTGAACCAGGCGTGTCTCACTCCGCGATTTTGTTTCGCGGTAATTATTATTATTCCTTGCCTAATGCATTTGGCAAGCCCAGGGCTGCGCCGACACCCGGCAGCACCTGTGTGCGAAACCTATGAAGCCCAAAGGAGGGTTATGTGTTTGACCGGTATGTATGTATATATGTAAGTACTAGCTTATGCCCGCGACTTCGTCTGCGGTGTAAATTATAATTAGGCAATTAATCTTAATAGGCAATAAATAAAATACAATACAAAGAATAACAAGGGCAATAAATAGTGTCTGATATTTGTTCATAAACTTTGTTGTATTTAAACCAACCCCTACCTAATCAACCGGTTTTCGGCATAAATTTTAATGAACGATGAAATCATTTCAGTTCTATTCAGTTTAATCAGTTTTAGATACCCTACTTTAAAAATCATTTGGTCCCTTTATAAAGTTTAAGCCCCCATTTAACCCTGTTTGAAGATGAATTTCCAAAAATGGTGTAACGTTTTTTTCTGTACCCTTATTGAAGGATATGTACGAAGTATCAGATTTCCTACTTGCTAATCCTTTGGACCCTATACAGAGTTTCAACCCCCATTTAAACCCCTTTGGATTTTCAAAAAACTGCAATCACTTTTCTTTTCTCTTTTGGATGAGTTCAAGATCTACTGCAAAAATCGTTTGGTCCCTTAACAAAGTTTCAACCCCCGTTTGATCCCTTTTTAGGGATGAAAAAACGGTAAAAACCACATTTCTTTGTTCTTATTAAGGAGTCGCCAACTTCAAAATCGTTTGGTCCGTATACAAAGTTTCAACCCCCATTTAAACCCCTTTGGGATGAATTTCAAAAAACAGCAATCACTTTTCTTTACTCTTACGGATGAGTCTATGTAAGAAGTTTAAGATCTACTACTAATACCGTTCGGTCTCCATACAAAGTTTCGACCCCCATTTGACCCCTTCTTAGGGATGAATTTTTAAAACGAAAAATCACTTTTTTTACTCTTATTGAGGAGTCTATGTACGATGTCTTAGAGCTCCAACTTCAAAAATCGTTTGGTCCGTATACAAAGTTTCAACCCCTATTTAAACCCCTTTGGGGATGAATTTCAAAAAACAGCAATCACTTTTCTTTACTCTTACAGATGAATCTATGTAGGAAGTTTAAGAGCTACTACAAATACCGTTCGGTCTCACTACAAAGTTTCGACCCCCGTTTAACCCCTTCTTAGGGATGAATTTTTAAAACGAAAAATCACTTTTTTTTACTCTTATTAAGGAGTCTATGTACTACGTCTTAGAGCTCCAACTTCAAAAATTCTTTGGACCCTACACAAAGTTTCAACCCCCATTTAAACCCCTTTGGGGATCAAGTTCAAAAGACAGCAATCACTTTTCTTTACTCTTTTGGATGAGTCTATGTACGAAGTTCAAGATCTACTACAAAAATCGTTTGGTCTCCATACAAAGTTTCAAACCCCGTATGACCCCTTTTTAGGGATGAATTTCGAAAAACGGTAAAACTACTTTTCTTTATTCTTATTGAGAAGTCTATGTACGATGTCTCAGAGCTTCAACTTCAAAAATAGTTTGGTCCAAAGATTCAACCCCACATTTAACCCCTTTTGGGGATGAATTTCGAACAACCATGAAATTACTTTCCTGTACTCATATTGTGGAGACTATGTACGATGTCTCAGAGCTCCAACTTCAAAAATCTTCTCAACCCCCATTTAACCCCCGTTTGGGATGAATTTTGAAAAACGGTAAAACTACTTTCTTCTACCTTTATTGAAGAGTCTATATACGAAGTCTCAGATCTGTAACTTAAAAATAATTTGGTCCCTGTACAAAGTTTCAACCCCCCTTTAACCCCTTTTGGGGATGAATTTCGAAAAACCGTGAAATTCATTTCCTGTACTCATATTGAGGAGATTATGTACGATGTCTCAGAGCTCCAACTCCAAAAATCTTTTCAACCCCCATTTAACCCCCGTTTGGGATGAATTTTGAAAAACGGTAAAACCTCTTTCTTCTACCTTTATTGAAGACTCTTTGTGCGAACTCTCAGATCTCTAACTTCAAAAATCGTTTGGTGCCTATACAAAGTTTCAACCCCCCATTAACTCCTTTTGGGGATGAATTTCGAAAAACCGTGAAATTCATTTCCTGTACTCATATTGAGGAGATTATGTACGATGTCTCAGAGCTCCAACTTCAAAAATCTTTTCAACCCCCATTTAACCCCCGTTTGGGATGAATTTTGAAAAACGGTAAAACTACTTTCTTCTACCTTTATTGAAGAGTCTATATACGAAGTCTCAGATCTGTAACTTAAAAATAATTTGGTCCCTATACAATATTTCAACCCCCGTTTTACCCCTTTTAGGGACGAATTTCGAATAAGGGTGAAATTACTTTTCTCTACTCATATTAAAGGATCTATGTGCGAACTCTCAGATCTGTAACTTCAAAAATCGTTTAGTGCCTATACAAAGTTTCAACCCCCCTTTAACCCCTTTTGGGGATGAATTTCGAAAAACCGTGAAATTACTTTCCTCTACTCATATTGAAGGGTCTATGTCCGAAGTCTCAGATCTCCAACTTTAAAAATCGATTGGTCCCTATACAAAGTTTCAACCCCCGTTTAACCCCTTTTAGGGATGAATTTCGAAAAACGGTGAAATTACTTTTTTCAACTTGTAATGAAGAGTCTATGTTCGAAGTCTCAGATCTCCTACTTTAAAAATCGTGTGGTCCCCATATAAACTTTCAACCCCCATTTAACCCCCTTTGGGGATGAATTTCGAAAAATCCCTTCTTATCCCTTACTTACGTTATACAACCACCCTACTGTGAAAATTTCAAGTTCCTAGCTTCAGTAGTTTCGGCTGTGCGTTAATGAGCCAGTAAGTCAGTCAGTCAGTCAGTCAGTCAGTCAGTCAGGACATCTTCTTTTATATATATAGAAGATGTATGACGACGTGTATCAAAACAGTTATATAACGTCACGCAAACATTTTATTTTACTACCTCTAATTCACTAGGAAATTCAAGCTATAATAATAATTTTATTTTTGTCGATAACCCTAGCGGTGGGCGTGGCGACCAGAAAGAGCGCGCATTATGAGTTAGAGCGAGAAGGTAGGATTCGGCGCATTTTTGTGACTCGAACGTGGGTTTTGTTAGACAGTGCGACTTCTGTACAAACTACTATTTCTTATTCTGTGCTTGAACCCACCTTTAACTCGCACCTATAATAGCTCCCGTAGACTACAGATTGTTTATCGGCCGGTAGTTTTATCGAGCTTTTAATCAGTATCAGCAATTCATTTGACCACAATTCTAATACTTGTGACAATTTTGACAAATCTCGCACGTTACTTGATATCGAATGATATGATAGTTGAGGCCGACTCTATAGTCTATTTTTTTACCTATAAAATACTAGGATGAGGTTTTCCCCTCTTATTGGTCATAAGCCGGCGTTCAAATTACGAGTAAAACACGTAACTTCAAAATTTTACTTTATGTTGGAATACCGTTCGTTTACTTTCTCAACCTCGTATCTAATCAAATAGTTTGATAGAAAACTGTACATAATTAGGCATCAAAACACTCGTAAGTATGATGTTATTATGAAACAGTCTCATAAACTACTATAATATTATAAAGGTCCACAAAAACATAAATCATTTTTGGAATGTTTGTCTGTTTAATGTGCGCACATGGTCACACCATCACACATCATACGTCAAAAATTACCGGACCGATTTCTGAAACTTTCGTCCGACCACCAGACGGAACGCACCGGATCCCATCGTCTCTGTCTATCGCATAACGCGTGTTCTTTTTGGTCGCTGGATAAGACCCCTTCACGGGGGCCTCAAGGTCGCGTGGCGAAATCACTCTTGCTATCACTCCTAAGGGATAAATGAACGAATGTCTACGTCTAGACCAGGGTTTCTTAAACTGTGGTCTATGGACTCGTTAGGGGTCCGTGATACGAGAGCTGGGAGTCCGTGGCTATGCATTAGGGTGTCCCAGAAAGCAAATCTCCATACAAACTTTGAAGCCAAGTCGGCACGCGTTCCCATCATCACAGAGAGCTGAAGTTTTAATTACCAGTATATTTGAGTAGTTAAAAAATACAGGTATGTTACAAAATAATAATAAAAAAATTTGCTGTATGGGCCAGATTTCTTTTATCTTTTGTAACGGTATGTGTACAAAAAATATATAAAATAAATCCAAATCCAAAATATTTTGAAACTACTAAAATATTATGCTTTATAAAATTTCAGCTCTCTGTGATGAGAAGAACCCGTGCCGACTTGGCTTCAAAGTTTGTATGCAGATTTGCTTTCTGGGACATCCTATTATGCATACTACACAAACTTTAATGTGCCCTTGATTTTCCTTTTCTCTGATTGTATTCGAAAAGGGTGTGTAAGGATTCGCGTGTGTAGGGGGTCCGTGACCAAAAACAGATTCAGAAACTCTGGTCTAGACTGTAGTTAATTACGTTTCATTATTGCAAACTCGCATACCCCAGCATTGTATCCAGTATCGCACGTCCTCGGTTTAAATAACGTTGATCAGATCGCCACCTCTCTATTAATAATGATTAGCACTAATTATGGACGACCTTTCGCGAACAAGCCACATCCGACATTACCTAAATGCCTGATCCGTTCAATGTCGAGCTAATGAAAAGCGCCATCCGCCCGGATATTTCCTAAAATGTGGAATTCGCGTGCAATTAGTATTTTGGTGACAGGACGTTGCGTGAAGCTGCTAATGTTTTTAGATTATTCGAAACGTTTGTTAGTGAGCATTCATATATTTATAGTAGGTAAGTCAGGCAGCATCCAGAATAGGGTATTTGACAACAATCAAAATAAATTCATTAACTCTAACCAGCAAATTACGCTTCCAAAACAGCCCGGATAAAATCATTCAAACTTATTTTCGTGCCATCAACGATTTTACAATGACGAAAACTAAAAATAAGGCACCATGTTGAGCATGACGTCACAAGCACGTCACAAGATAGTATTTCATACTAAACTGCATACTTTCGGAGCGTTTTGACACTTCATAAAAAGAAGCTGATTTGAACTGTCATCAAGTAGCCTATTTATTTCTGTGCAGAAACGTGAAAAGCACAACCGGTAATGGCGTAGCTAAACGCGTAAATCAGTCGTTCGAGGATGGCTGATAATGATAATGCTCTGTCAAAATTAAAACTCAGAATACCTTGCTACTAAACCTCTTTTATTCTATTCCACCTACACGCACTATTAGGTGTTATATTGTTCATACTTATGTCTTGAAAGAACGTCTCACTGACATTTATTCAACGATTTTAACATATCTATGAAAGTTACGGTTTCGGCCGAAACTAGAGTCATAACCGAATGGTTTCGGGTTCGTCAAAAAAACGTATTTCGGTCGGACACTACTTTTACTAACCCGGTTCTGCAGATCGGGCGAGACACATGCCATACCCTAATCTCGACGTGAATAATTAAGTTTCTGTCCAAAAAATATTTTTTGAGAAAAGCTTTTATTGCCGACTGTACTTTTTAGGGTTCCGTACCAAAATGGTAAAAAAGGAACCCTTATGGTGCGACTCTGTCTGTCTGTCTGTCTGTCCGTCTGTCACAGCCAGATATCTCAGGAACTACTGCTGCTATCGGTTTGAAATTTGGAATAGTGTTAAAAGTAGCTAACCCGAGCTTATTGGACATAAAAAAAATCTTGTACCTTTTTTACTTTTTTTTAAAGGGCTCCGTAATGGGATTTTGAAAATTGAAAGTGGGGCTAATATATCGAGTGGGATATCAAATGAAAGAGCTTAATTTGTAGGTTAAAATACCGTTTATATTTTTTTTTCTTAAATAAATAGTTTTTGATTTATGGCGAAAAAAGTTTAAAAAAATACCATTCCCTCCTATTATCTCCGAAGTTACTGATCAGAAAAATGTGTCATAATTACCAATTATTAATGTCGTCCTAAATATTACAGGAAAAATATAACGGTTTTCCTCACTTGCACCGTTTTTGAGAAATTTGCAAAAATCATAACACATACTTATTTTCTCCTACTAAACTAATCGCCATACAGTTTTTCTTGAACTATTCATGTATCTACTTATTAGGATTATTATTATTATTAGGAAGACCGTTATATTTTCTCTTCCTAACTTGAATACTTTTTTAAAAATTTACAAAAATCTTAACATATTACTTCTACCCTCCTTACGAGAGCCATCTAACGGAGAGTAGCAAAACTAAGCGATGGTTTATTTCAGATTACATAAAAAATGTCTATTAAATACAATGATCACTCATCAGGAATCGGGAAAAAAACATAAAGTAACAATAAATATTAAAAACTCTATAATAGGAGTATGTTAGGATATTTGACACTAGTAGATACCATAAAAATGAAATACCACTAGCGCCATCTAGGGACACAAATCTAAAATAAGGTAGCTTGTGGTAGCAATATTAATTTAATACACAAAAGTGTGCTTCAAAACATAATTCCTTCATGAAAAATGATACATGAGAACAAACTTAGTTGACAAACAATTATTTCAATCAGCCAATAACAAAAAGTAACCGTTTAAATTTAAATTACAAGTAAAATTTACGCGCTATTTAGTATCAATAGATGTCGCTGTAGCATACGCTGCATCGCGCTGTTAAGATTTTTCCTGGTTTAATAGGGCTAAAGTGGGTTTAAGGCAGGGTTGCTGTTAGTCGTAAGGTTGGTCTACTTATGAGTTTATACGGAACCCTCGGTGCGCGAGTCTGACTCGCACTTGACCGGTTTTTTGTATAATCTTGCATCGTCATCTGATTTACATAGGTATCTTTACAAAATTTCAGGTCAATCGGAAACCGGGAAGTGGGTCAAATTTAACTTACATTTGATTACAGACACACAGACACCGGGACAAGTGAAACTAAATAAAAGTTTGTAAAAAAGAAAGGTGCGAGTTTCGACTGCTCATGCCGAGTGTGTAACTGTGTACAAGTAGTATTAGGTAATTAATACATTATCAATTTATTTTTGGTGTTAAATCAAAAAAATAGAAGCGTCTTGGCTTGGCGGGAGCACTACCGTGTCCTCTAATAGGGTACTTTCTTGACAGATCAAATCAGTTACTTTTTATGAAGTCTCAAAACGCTCAGATAGTATGAAGTTTGTATGGAAAAAAGTGAAATGACGTCATTTTACTCAAACATCAAATCATCTTCTTATTTATAGTTTTTGATATTTCAAAATCGTTTGAAACGCTAAATAGGTGATGTTTAGTTCATGTTTGCAAATTTTCTAAAGCTTGACTACAGGCAAATACCCTATTTGGTTTCGTTCTTTTCATTCGTTCAATGTAGAGCAGAGCATCTGTCACTGTCAATGTCACTTCACTAATTGACGCTTGCTTGTCGATTCCTTGCTTGCTTTTTCAGTAACTTTGTTTATTTACCTTTGTGGAATAATGATTTTGTTATAAAAAAAGGTACTAGCTACGAGTTAATTGTGCTGAACTCATCAAACAACATAACCAAACCAATTATATAGGGACGTCTAAGGATACAACGACATTTTTATAACAATGTCATCAAAAAAGCATTGGGGAGAATTTGAGGACGACGACCGCGACGAGTCCGCATTACAGAGTGTGAACTTCAATCCGATTATAGAACTAGGCATGCAGAACATTCCAGAAATTCCCATCTCCGTGAAATCATCGCCCATCGAACTGCCGAAACCCAACCTTATCACTCACACAATACTACTGCACTCGTACTCGAGGCAGCTATCCGCGATATTGGAGCAAACTGAAAATGCAGTATTCGAAGGTGCCCGACTAGATCCCATGAGCCTACCAACAATGCCACCTGAGCCACCTTTAAATTTAGAACATGAAGCCGCACCACCTATATACTTCCTTGAAAAAGAATACTGCGATTTCTCCCTCGGTAAAGGTCCAGTTATCCTCCCATTCACGCCAGAAAGCCACCAGAGAGCCTTGAGACAGTGTGCAGCAATTGCCTTAGGACATATTGGAGTATCTACTTGTACGAACACAGCAGTTTATGCCCTAGCAGATGCTCTGGACTTCTACATGACAAACATGTGTAAGCTAATGCGGACAGTAGTGGACAGAGAGGCTAGCGGAATTAAATCAGGCTTTCCCGATGTAATTCAAAAAGTTTTTGCCGATCTCAATGTTGGGCATCTCGGAGAATTTTATGTCAACAGAGTTGTAAAATACCATGCTAAGATTAAAAATCGTTGTTTAGAATTACGATCACAGTGTGAAGCGTTGGCTGTTGGCGATATTGCTCCGCAGTTGAAGTTGGAAGAGGTCCCAGAATTACATTTCCCGGCAGCTTTGGACGGAGCATTCACTCCGTCTTTAGAGCCTGGGTTCCAGATGCTGCATAGTTTGGAGCAAGAGCAGCTACAAGGCCTAGATCTTCTGGACACTGTGTCCACTGACGACATAAAGGTGGAAACCATGGAGTTCTCACAACCTGATGCTGCAGTTAAATTGTTATCCTTGTCTCCTAGTGCTAAGAAAAAGAGAAAATAAATTACATTGTAATGTTACAATTTTGTATTATTTATTCCGGTTTTCCAGAAAATTGTTTTAATAATTATGTGATCCAATCTATTATATCGCAAACATTAAAATAGTACTATTATTATTTTTATTAAAGGATACTTTATGTGCCAATGCTGAAGCAACAAAGCGTTTATTTACAAGTAGAACAAATTTGGATCAATTTTATGAGATGCAGTGATGATAATCCTCATGTCTTACGACAATGTCTTTAATGCAAGGATGAATAGGCATTTTCTGGGTTAACGTGCTTTATATTAAGCTTTGTCTTCATTTTCATACAGGTGAGACCAAAGTCAAATGCAAACCAGTCATCCATAAAAAAAAAATCTAAAGGCTGAGATCTATGAAGACATGATTTTTTTTTAATTTATTGTTTAGAACCTGTATACATTCATACACAACAGCCCTACAAAACAAACACTTCATAATGTTTTTTATTTATTAGGTCTACCAACAATTGCTTCACTGATAAAACTAAGACTTCTAGTGCTGCCTATTATGTTTGCTAAGTGTAACAATCACTTAAGGTGGGTATAAACCTATACCAATACTAATTTGTTAAAATACCAGACATGACTTTCCTATTGTTTCTTTTCTGTGGCTCAAACTAGTGCTTGCGGCTTTTTTTTATTTTACAGTATTTACTAGCTAGGGAATGCAACTTGGTTATTTTTTGTATGGAAAAAATTCGGTTTCGTTTAAAACTCGAGTTTTTTTCCATACTAAAAATAACCGATTGCAATCCCTATTACTAGCCTTACTGACTGTTGTTAAAATCGGACCAAGTGGGGGCTGTGGCGTACCTTGAGATTGAACCAGATTGCTTGACCCGGACCACCTTTGAAGTTTCGCTGATTGTTCAAAGTGAGCAACGGACCAGCGGGAAAGATTGAAACGAACCAACCTGTCCTCATGTAGAATGTGTAAATCGACCTAATGGGACGCCAAAGCGGCTGTTCTTTACACGTCTGTTGCAGGAGCATTCCATGAAAATATTTCGTAAGGGACACCACCGTTTTAATACTTCCGAGCATGGATGTATAAAATAGAAGGATACCGCGCGGTCTAAGACGCGGGTGAAGCCAAGCAATGGCCGCCGAAGTGAGCATGTGTGCGTTGACGGCCCAATGGCACGCACGCACACATCAACCAGCATAATGGGCCGGTCGGCTGCCATTGGGCCGTCAACGCACACATGCTCACTTCGGCGGCCATTGCTTGGCTTCACCCGCGTCTTAGACCGCGCGGTATCCTTCTATTTTATACATCCATGCTTCCGAGAAATAAATTCAGAAAGCTAATTATCAGCATTGTAATGTCATAACTCGGCTTTAAGATTGGTAGTGTTTCTTAGCAGCTAATACGTTTAATCAGGGTAGCTGCCATAGCGTTTCGTAAGGGACAAAAAGTTGATGAAGTGCACAGGTGACAAAACATAATAGATAGGATTTTAATAAAAGAAAATTTTGTAACATAGCACCAAATAATTTATTTACCAAATGAACCAGTCACTAATTTACAAACGATTCAATTGAATAATAAAAATGATATTTGACGGGAGCTAAGATTGATTCAAATCAAACGTTTATGTACAATTCCCCAAGCAATGTTATGACAATAAAGATTACTAATTGACACACATAATTCAAATATCAAATGCCAAACTTAAAATATCCGAACCACATATAAACTATCAATACCTTAAAGACTTCACCAATATAGGCGTGATCAAGCTTGTTTATACAGCTTTGGTCAGAAGTAAACATGAAGCTAGCGCATGCGTCTGGTCTGGAGTCCTAGCGAAGTGTCCGTCAAGATAGCGTACACCGTAAAGATATTCAGAATCTGACGCAGCCAATAAATAGTACCGACGAAATACCTACGTGAAAAAACTAGTACCCTTTACTTTTTCGAAATATAAGGCCTGTTCACGGTGTACGCTACCGGGCGTCAAGCTGGCGTATACCGTTTGTATCTCTGGAACGGTTTTGTTTTTGGAAACGATTTATGTCTCAAAAAATAGTACCCAAATAGTACCCTAAGGCCCTACAATTTCATTTCTCTAGCTATCGTAGAAGCCGAGATTTTAACTTTTTTTTTTCAACTAGGTATTTCGTCGGTACTATTTATTGGCTGCATCAGATTCTGAATATCTTTACGGTGTACGCTATCGTGACGGACACCTAGCGAAGCCAAATATAAACTTATGCTCGAAAAGGTGCAAAAAGTATTTCTCCGATTTATATACTGGAAATTGTACGGTTAATAGCCGTACCTATACCCAACAAATTATTGCTCGGCACACTAGGCTTAAATTCTCTTGAGACTAGGAGAAACAAGTACAAATGACAATAGCGTGTAAGATTTTAAGAGGCAAGATCGATAGCATAGATCTTCATAACGCTTTAAACCGCATTGTAGTACCTGTGAACAAGTCTGGTCGGTGAGCGTGCCTGCAGCTCGCGGACGGGGTATACCCACCTGTTACCATCAAATTTATTTAGTGGTAAAAACTAGGATTTTTTTCCCACTTGTTACCACTAAATGTATGGTTTTAGTGGTAACAGATGGGAAGAAATTCCCAGCTGTTATCACTAAATCAATTTGGTGGTAACAGGTGGGAATAACCCCTCACGGACGAGCGGCGCGGCGACACTCGCCTCTATGCGCCATGCACGAGGCTATTAATGGGCTCCTGCGCTTCGATACAGATTTAGACTTGGTTATCGACTCATGGTCTAAGCTCGTGTCCAGGTGCCTCACATACTGCGAGGTTGACGGATGAGAGGAGATACCTCGTAGAAATATACTTGTTTCTGTTTCTTTTTATCATGATAATAATTGTAACTGTAATCTGTGCATATTGTTCTATACATCATGTTGTTCTTACTGTTTCTAGTCTGTAGTTGTTTATTCTTTTGTTAGTCTGTAAGTTACAAGTGTAAGTGGTGTACACCGTTCTTTTAATCCCACTAATATTATAAATGCGAAAGTTTGTGAAGATGTTTGGATGTTTGTTACCTTATAAGGGGGGTTATCCTTATAAGGATATATTATATCCCGGTAAAGAGTTCCTTTGGGACGATAACGGGAACAACGCGGGAGAAGCCGCGGGAAAATGCTAGTAATAAATAAATCCCACTATAAATGCGAAAGTTTGTGAAGATGTTTGGATGTTTGTTACGTAAAATGGGGTAACAACTGGACGGATCAAGCTGAAATTTGGCATGCAAGTAGTTTATATTCCAGTAAAGAGTTCCTTTGGGACAATATCGGGAACAACGCGGGCGAAGCCGCAGGAAAATGCTAGTAAATAAATAAATACATGTCATTCTTAAAATGTTAGAAGTATTCAAATTCCCTGACTTAAATGTTTAAATTTGTATACTTTATAACAGAAATGGTAGACCAAGTTTCATGGCCAGGACACTATCACATCACATCACATAATTAATAAGTAGAAGAGCACTTGTGGTTGGTCTAATGATTCTTACATAATAATGACTAAATTAATACGAAAAACTTAATGATATGTGGAATGAAGATCAATTTGGCCCATAGCAGTAAACAGAATATATGTCAATGTCATCATTAAATATGCCCATGCCAGATATTTTCTAATTGGTGCATTCTTACATGTCACCATAATAATGCTATAACATAACTAGTGTCAGATCAAAGATAGCTATTGACGATGAGTAGATTTCTACACAGATTGTAGGGTAAATCACTGCTGACTGGCCAATAGGAATGACGACCGGGTTAAAAATATATCATTCTATTTAGTCCGTCGTTAGATTATGGAAAAATACGGGACACGTATTTATCAAATTATTAAAAATCGACAAAGGTATAATCATCAAACTTCTGGAGTGGGGGCCTGTGATGTCGCTCCTAGGTGAAAATTGTACAAAAGAGTGACGTCACTCGAAACTTTTAAGCATATCCTCGTCATTTATTGTTTGTCAAACAAAAGAAAAATACGTGTACAATATTTCTTAATAATCTAACTGACGAACTAAACCTTTTTTTAGTTGTCTAGCCTATCAGCAGAATAGTACATTACACAACTAGGGTGGTAGGTATAGTGCGAATCTTGTGAGGTGAATTTTTCGCTTCGAGCCCTAATCTTTCAAACAAAGGCCATTGTTATCCATTATGGTAGCTTTGCTATAATAGATACAATTGCCTAGCGGCAGGCGCTACAAGCTAGTTACAATAAATACAATGGCCTTTTGTTTGGCTCGTAAATCTAGGCAGAAATCTCCTCATTATCAATACAACAGAACTTACAACTTTGTATGTAAATGAAGTAATTATTTGTATATTCATGTCAATTATAAAACAATAACTGCTATGGGCAATGATTACAACTACAAACTAAAACCTATTCACAATCAAACCATATCTGTTTTCACTTCTGCTCTGGTGGAGTGGTCTTTTTTCGGCGGAACAGCAAAATATGGGGCTCTGAAACAAAAACACCAACATTAAAAAATTTCAATAACTAAATATTTTTACTAAAAAAAACCCAACCGCGGTGCACTTTAAAAGTGCATAAAGTCCGCCATTTTGTTTATTTTAACGAACTCCATACCCAGTGACGAATCCAATGATGTATTATTTATCAAAATCGGTTATGCCATTGAGTAGTTACGAGCGGACATAGGAACAGACATACATACATACAGGTCAAACTCATTACCTTCCTTTGGGCTTCGCCGCAGTTGGGTAAAAACAAACAAAACATAGTGGCCTTGTCATGCCAAATCCATTCCATCTTCTGGTGTTAGTGCTTCTTCCCTGTTTCTTTCATGGTTCATTTCCAATCAGTGGCAAGAGTAAAAAGGCTTTTATAGTTGCACACAAAACAAAAACAAAAGTTGCACAAAATTGTTTTTAGTTTGTCAATACAACCACATGTTTATTTAAGAGATAATGACACCATAAATGTGGACATCGCCTACCAAATTTAGTGAGTTACCACAGAGCGACAAAGGCAAGTTACTGTACTCAATATACACTCAAGCTAATTCACTTCACTAAGGTATCACTTGACATAACAGCCTACGCATGTTTGGTAGTTGCAATGCATACATACATCACCATCCAGGGACAAGTTCGATCAGATTTGGCTTATGTTTCTCCAAGTGTGATAGAAAACATTACATAAATGTATTGTAATAGGCACACTTATCAGAATAAGCTTGCATGGTCAGAATTCTGCTAATGCATGTACTATCAAGTATAGAGAAAAATCTCCATCAAACTACAAATCAATCAAAAATCAGCAAGAACAATAAAAAACAAGAACTACAGAAGGATATTCTAGAACTCATTACATTCTCAGATTTTATTGTTCAGATAACAGATATATTTCAAGAAGGTTCTAGAACATTCTACACAAAACAACTTCAAGGTTTTGATAAACTATCCTAACATTTACCAGTATGGTTACATTATATGTCAATTGACTGACTGGCTATTCTACAGGATTCTCTTAATCAAGAAACTTTATCAAGCAGTATACTTCAGTCTTGTAAATGGATTGCAATGGTGCCATTACTTACCAGGTTGGTGCGTCATGTAGTGGACCCATCCTTGGCTCTGCTGCACTCCAATGCCGCGCCACTCTTGTTCAGACATCAAATGATTTTTGGGGACCAGTTTAACCATTTCCTTTGGTAGTACCACATGTCTAGAACATACAAAAGAGTTGGTTATCAGCTATGATGATGCTGAATACATTATAATAAAATGATAACTACATTAGGAAACGCAACAACTAAGAATTTATGAAAATAATTTTATTGATGCCGAAAAGCTCCGAAAATAACCATATCACTGCCTAAAAATGAAGAACTTTAACCTAATAACGAACAGAATTGTTTCGCAGTATATACAAAGTCCAGACTGTAATGTTTAAGGATAACACAATTTTTGTTGGTATTTACCTGTACTCGTGCTCCTGGTCGTAATATTTGTCTGAATAATAAATGTCCCTTGACATGGTGAAAGTTATTGGTAAATTAAGTCTGCAAAAAAGTCCAAATACGAATCCTACCGACACTTCGTATCCACAAAACTATAACTTCTTCGAGTAAATGGTTATCACTTCTTCAGGTGTCTTGCAAACAAAGAAATCAAGGCAACAACTCGAATAATCACACCGCTGATGTAAATCCAATGGAGAAGCGTTTAACGAACTCAATATTCGAAATTTGAAATGTTGTCAATATAGCGTGCTATGTGCGTTATTTATGATGGCAACCCCGGTCAACCATTGTAAACTTTAATGTAGATAACATAAACTTATACTATGCTTAATTCATAATATTCCGTGTAAATTATATAAATATATATATAACAATTACAATGAAATAAAATAAGTAAATAACAAAAAAATAAGTTACGATTTTTTTTTCAGGCCTACCGTAGTGTTGTCCGTGTACCGACATTGTGTTGTACCAACTTTTATTACTGCCCTTTAACTCCACAGTGAATTTATTTTATGAATAATAAATAGTCATATTTACAAGGTAATCATTCATAAAAAAAATACTTTTAATGAAACTGCGATGAAATAAAATGGTCAGAAAATCAGAATTCAATTTTTCGGGTGGTGCGTCATGCAAATTCTTATGCAACATGTATGCAAGAACAAGAGGTCTTCGTTTGGTTGGATTTGCTTTGTATAAATAATAGTATTCCCAAGTATCCAACTCGCGTTTATATTATATAATACCGGGTATAGGACCAGTTTAGTATCGTCAGTTCATATTCAAGTGCAAGCGTACCTAAACAAACATGAGCTGACTAAAAAAAAACGTGTACTCGAGGCAACGGGCCCTCAGAACGCGTCCCATTGTATCCGTGCTCGTAAAGCTGCGTACACACCAAGCCAACGAAGGTTCGTCGGCATTGGCTATCACACGTTCGTTGGTTCTCGTTAAGGTGGGTTTAGATCAAACGAATTTTAACACATTCTAACCCCACTCTACCAAATTAGAATTCGTTTGGTCTAAACCCACCTTTTCACGCTAACGAACGATTATCGAACGGTCGTCGGCGTTTGCTGAGTCGTCCAGACTGGGCCAACGAAGGCTGGCGAAACCCATTCGTAAGCGTTCGTTGGCTTGGTGTGTACGCAGCTTAATTCTTATTTATAAGGCAGCCTACACACCTACAATATTATTGCGGAATATCATCTGGCCATCACATTCTATTGCCTATGTTCAAAAAGAAAGGTGCGCAGGCCACCTAATAAATACGAGAGGTGCGAAATGGATAAAATTCCCGCCTCCGCCTCGCCATGTCCACAGAGAAAGTGATAAAAAGCATAGTACTAATTAATAAACCATATATTTAAAGAGCCCTGAATCTTAAATCATGTCTTTTATTCCTCATGTCTCTTCTTATGTCGTTCATAATCAGACTTCTGAGCGAACTTAAGAGAGCATTTATTACAAGAGTACGGTTTTGCTCCATTATGTTGGTGCTTCACATGTCTCTTGAGGTTGGATGCTCGGCCGAAGCACACCCCGCAAACGCGGCAGGCGTGGGGCTTTTCCCCAGTGTGAGAAAGTATGTGCTGCTTGAGTTCTCCACGAGTTATAAAAGAGCGCGAACAGGTGTCACATTCGTAGCTCGTCTCGCCTGTATGTCGGCTGAAATATACAACTAATTAAACATTTAATGGTATCAGTTTTTTTTTTATATTTTGAAATTTAGCTCCCTGGACCAAGTCTCATGCATTTATTGAAGAAAATAAAGGGTGCCATTGCTCTTTTGACTCAAGGTTAAATATGCCCCTGTTTTTACACACCCAGTATGATACTGTTATAGGACATATATTTACTATGCCCTATGTTTTAATTTGATTTAACAAGTTGAATGACCTAGAAAACTCACCGTATGTGATACTGTAGATGCCCAAAAGTTCTAAAGCTGCGTGGACAGAGGGTACATGCGTAGGGTAGCTGGCCTGTATGCTTTCGTTTGTGTGCCAGCAATCCAGATGAATGGGCAAACAACACACCACATATCGTGCATTCTAGAGGTTTCTCTCCCTGGAAATAAATACCAAAAAAAATATTATAACACTTTCGCTGACAGTGCTGTCAATTAAGCATTGTTAAGCCTACATATGCTATGTCTGTGGATGTGCTGTCACCAAAAGTGTTAATAACAATATGGATTATTTCGCTTTACGTCTTTATAAAATGCTGTGGCAGTTTACACTTTACTTAAGGTGAAAGAAAATGCCGTATTGCATTAAGTTCGAGTTTTATGTGACAAGTTTTCTTTTGTGCAATAAAGATTAAATAAATAATATCAGAAGCCAAAGAAAATACTTGATTACAATATGCAACTATATGGTATCTGAATAAAAACAATTCATAAAAAGTATTCAAGCTAACACTGAATGTATAATTTTAGGAACAGCAGACATAACAATGCTTATCAAGAACAACGGACCAATGCAAAATAATACCGTGTTGAATTTTAAATTCTAACATTGAGTAGTTAGACTCAAAATAAATCTACTTTTCATTCTGGATTGCACCATTGTTCTTGATAAGCAGAAATCGTTAACATAGAGTATGTATGTATGTAAACACTTTATTTCACAAAATAAGACAAAGTACATTACAGGGTTGTAAAATAAAGGTATATGTACGAAGGCAAACTTATTACTGTGGATTAGTGTTAGGTAATTCTTTGTGCTTTTTAATACCATTCACTAGAGACTAATGGTTACTTACTGTATGTATTCGTAAATGAACTTTCAGGTTTTCTGGTTGAGAGAAACTTTTCCCACAATTAGTACAAGAATATGGCTTTTCACCGGTGTGTATACGAAGATGCATTTTTAATCTATATCTAAAAAATAAATGTTTCATAAAATTATTGCAATTACAAAACAAAAACGAACAAAGAGAAAATATACCAACTTTGAAGATAACACTTTTCCACAGGTAGAGCATTGTTCCTTTTGCACTCTTCTTTTTGTTTTTCCATCTATTGGATAAAATTCATCTTTCAGGGGTGAACTTACAATGCTTTCTGTCAACGTGGAATCTCCCATACAAATCTCGTCCTTTTTACTGATCCCTGCTTCTGAGGTTTTGATATCTCCAGTCAAGGATTCATTCGAATTTTGATCAACAGATTCCTTTACAGCTCTAAGTTTATAATCAGCACTTTGACACTGCTCTATAAAATTTAAACAACTGTTTAGTTGCTTTAAACATTTAAAACACACTTTGTTCGGCAAACCGTCGCTTGGGCATATCTACAACAAAGTATAAATTTAAAAAGCGAAATATTGCTTTGATAGAGTGTTGTTAGATGAGGTAAAATCATATCGCCATATCGGTAATCTATCACCTGTATTTTTGCTATAGACATTATTTTGGTTGATATCATTACTTCGCCTTGTTTTTCAAATATATTCGTTAACGCTCCAAAATCTAAGCACAGTCTACATTTATTTAAATTCATGTTTGTTAATAGTAACTTTGACTAAGAAATAATTATAAACAAAATATCGAATAAAATAAAACCAAAACACAAAACATTTTAAAATGACATGGACATGACATGACAGTCATGACACTCATTAAGCACTGTTTCAGTAACTTGTCTTTCACTTACTCACTTGATTGCAGAAACAATCAGCGTTAATAACAAGGTGTAGAACAGATTTAGGTACATTCCATTACACGCGAACTTCATCCGTGAAATCCGTGTTATTTTTTTTGGTGTGCGGTGTGGGTGTATCATCGGAAACAAGTTCAAAAGTTTACAATCACGTCACGAGCGAGCCACGACACGACACCGGTGTCCGGTCACTCGTCTTTCCGTTCCGTTATCTTTCTCGTCACTTACTATACTACCTGCTACTTTCACTTTACGGCAGTTCAGTTTCTTTTTTATTTTCAGATTAGACTGTTTGTTTAGTTTGTGTTAATTTCACAACTATGGCTTCTACCGTAAAACTGTATCATTTTCCTATTAGTGCCCCTTCTCGTGGTGCCTTATTGGCGGCGAGAGCGATTGGCGTTCCAGTGCAAATAGAAATTGTAAACTTGTTTCAAAAAGAGCAGCTAAAAGAGGACTTTTTGAAAGTAAACCCTCAGCACTGCGTGCCGACTTTGGATGACGATGGTTTCGTGATATGGGAGAGTCGGGCCATCGCGTGCTATCTCGCAGATAAATATGGAAAGGATGACAAACTTTATCCAAAAGATTTGGAACGTCGCGCCATCGTTAATCAAAGATTATACTTTGATAGCTCATCTTTGTTTGTGAAAATCCGGGCAATATGCGTAAGTTTGACATTTCTTTTTTACTTTTTAACTAGATATAACTCTTACTCTTTTGACCTGTTTAATATTTTACAGTTTCCAATCCTTTTCTTGGGCGAGACTGAAATCAAGGAATCACTCAAGAATGACCTCAATACAACTCTTGGCTTCCTGGATGGATTCTTGGCTGGCAGCAAATGGGTAGCAGGTGACAACCCAACCATAGCAGACACATCAATTTACGCTTCTCTGTCCAGTATACTGGTAAGATCGTAGAATTTGCCATAAATCATACACAATGTACAACAAAAGTATATGCACTTGAATACTTTGAAAATGTAACAACATACATTGGTATTCTGTTTTTTTCAGGCTGTGGGATGGGACATCTCATCCTTCCCCAACATTCAACGCTGGGTGAAGGACTGTGCTACTCTTCCTGGTTATGCAGAAAATGAAGAAGGTGCCAAGCAGTTTGGAGAAGCAGTGAAGAAAAACCTCAAGCAATAATATAAAATAGTTTTTATTTTACTCAACAGATGTTATCTCTTATATGATATAATGAAATGTTTCTCTGCATAATAATACACAACTGTTACATGTAAAACTTCAGTACTAATTGCTGCTCATTTCTAACTCTCCTCTTTATAACAAATTCCGATTTATATCCATGCTTGGACATAATGCTGATCACTTCTTCTGGAATGTTTTCTTCTATTAGCAAAAGGTAGAATGTGCCATCAGGAGCTAATTTCTTTGGTATCAAATCAAGAAGCCTGTCAGTCACTTCCCGCCCCTTGACTCCGCCTGCCCAGCTTGCTGTAATATCAGTGCCCCCACACTCTTCAGAATCAGTCACCACATAAGGTGGATTAAAAATAATTACATCAAACTTCTTATCAAGAAATGCTCCACACAAATCCATATTAACCGCATCCAATTTTACCTTATTGTGTTCCGCAGTAACCTCAGACATCATACAGGCCTTGAAATTAACATCAGTGCTTATACAAATACTTCCCGGGAAAGCCATTCCAAATGCAGTGACAACTACACCGCTTCCTGAACCAACCTCTAAGCAAAAAGTCGGGTTTTTTGCTTTTAGGTACTCCAGGTCTTGCTCTAAGGCATCTATGAGCAGAAAGCTGTCTTCAGCTGGTTCATACACATGGTCAAAGTCAGCCTTGTCAATGTGGTTTTGATACGGAGTCTCCATGTTAATTGATGCTTCCCTTTTCAGAGGCCACTCCACTGCCACTGGGTCCTTCTATAGGGTCCTGGGGTTGTATGTCTGATATGGTTCTCACACCCTTCTCTTTGCTGACCATGCGCCTTATGTCATTGAGTCTGTCCTGAAAGTAATTTAACATAGATTTAAATGTGGTGGATCAAAGGAGTCTAGTTTCTAAAACATGGATGGATCTATTTTTTTCACTGTCATACAATTCGGTTGATAGCTAGCACAACTGTCCGAAATATCAATTAGGTGCTCCCTGTCTATATTAAGTAGATAGTATTATGTCTATCATTTCAGATCTAAAAATTGGTGTAATATTTCTTACTTGTGATGCTTGCAGTACATTAAGTACAACAGTAACTTTATGCTTGCAAGCAATCAATTTCTTCACATAGGGGTCCAAGTCTGGGTGATTATTCAAGGCTTCTCGGACTTTCTGCAGCTCTTCATTCAATGAATCTATCTGTTGCTTCAGTTCCAATTGTGATATCCTGAAAAAAAAAATTGTATGAACTTGTGAACTGGGCCTTGCAAAACATATCTAGCGCACATCAAATTTGGGTATTGCTCTGCCACTGACTATAGCAGGGGTTTTCAAAGTGGGAGGCGTGACCACATTGTAAGGGGAGCGCGGGGCCTCGGGAAATTTGAACACAATTACCTAATACAACACATGCATGTAAGGATAGGTGGCACTGATTTGGCGGTATTTTTACCGCCAAAGCGTTGGAACCGTCTGCGCACTCGCTTAGCCCTGTCCTTTGTATACGTCAATGATGCGAGACCAGTCGCGTAGCCGTCGGTGGTTGCGTTCGCCGACGCCTAACGCCGCTACTGAGTAGTAAAAGGTGACGCAGGCCAGGAAATTTAGCGACTTCACGAGAGCCGTTACGTACCTATACAAATAGTCTACGTATCTTTTTATTTTCTAAGACTAAACCACAGGTTTACCTAGTAGCCCTAACTCTATCGTCTAGTTGGTCAACAGTAGGCTTCAGGAGCCCCAAGAGCCCCTCGGCTAGCGTATCTCTGGTCGGGTTGTCGCACAAATTGCCCGTGTTCTCGTCGGCTGATGTGGTCGTGCTTTCAGTGTCGTCCATAGCGATATTTATAATACCATTTTATTGCACTACTAGATTAGTGTATTACAATCGCACGAATGAAAAGTAAATAAACACTCGGGGCGACTCTAAAGAAAGAGAAAATTATCTGCATATTCCTCTAGGAAACCCACAACATAAAACGTCACTTTGACAGTTTTAGGCACGGCACAGTCAGGTTCTTTAAGCCACTTTAAAAACAGTGGGACATTCCTTTGAATGCGCAAATTGTCGGAAAAAAACTTATTTCGAAATTTTACACGTATAAAATAATGACTGAAATAGAAATTCTGTCAGTACTGCCATTGTTTGTCTTTTTGTGCGAAATTAAACACATTTCTAACTAACTTAGCCGGTTGTCTACTACAATTATAATTTAACTTTGAGCAGTATATTTTCCAGTGATATATGGTAATTATTCCAAGGGTTGACTTAATGTTCTTTGAGTAGCTTTTATTCAATAATGAAGTTTAATTCAATTTGCAATTTTTTTACACGATTTTAGCACTAAATGAATTCTGGAGTTGGAATGGAAACACTATAAAAGGCGCGAAAAATTGCATGACAGCATTGACAGCTACAGCAGCTGACTGAGTCGTTATTTTTTGTTAATACGAGCGTTTTTGTGAAAACCTATTACATACTAAATGATTTAAAATGCCTAGAAAGGTCGTCGTACCGCGTGCCGTTACGTGGCTCAGCGAGAAACTATATAATGAGCAGAATATATCTACAAATTTCCATTATTATGAGTAAGTCTTGTTTTTTTGTTTATAACCAACAAACCATTTTGCATTATTGCCTTTCAAGCCCTAAATTACCAATTAGTTTCAAGCTTACGCTTCATATTAATAAGATTAACGTAATATTTGTTCATTTACAGAAAATTTCAATTTAAAAAGTTAATAGCAGCCGTCGGCGATTTCGTTCTTATTTCGAACGCTGATGCAGCGGAACCAGATACTGAGGAGGGCTGCGATGCGGCCCGTATTGTCGCCCTATACGAGGACATCTCTAATAACACTGATCCCTTCAGGGCTAAAGTGCAATGGTACTCGAGACCCAGTGACCTGCCTGACTCATGCTTTAATAATGCTGAGCCTATTGACTTTATGGACAAAGAGGTAGGTTTTTATACGTCTGTATAAGTTTATGTAATTAATGGGGGAATTAGTTATATATTATCTGCAACTTCACCCGCATTATTCCCATTATTATATCAAGGGAACAGTTTACCGGGATATAACATATGTTATGTTTCAATACAGGACTTGGTCTACTTTATGGGTGCTATGAGTTTCCCATTTGATCGTTTCTTCCAAATCCCACCCCTTGTGTTCGAATTCTGCTAAACATCGAAGTTATCCAGAATCACACCATAACATCCGCACAATGGCTATGAGAATGCGAGACTCCTTTTCTTGGGTCTCGCAAATTTGGGGCAGAAGCGTAAAACCCTGGGGCTGTCCCACAGATTATGGGACAGTTGGCCGCCGGAGTTTAAATTCAGTAAAAAAATTTTTTGTATGCTTGAATTTGCCTGCCTAGAACAGTATAGTATTAATCCCACCAAAAACATAAATGTAAAAAAGGAGAGCCAAGTTCTATACAAAAATTATGCTAGGCTGTGGGCTTTGCCGCAGAGATCTAAATGAGTGCCAAGTCCTATGCAAAATCCAAATATGTATTTATAGGAACAAAATAACATTATGAACAAGTATTAAACTCTATTTCTTTGCTTTATTGGATACCTATAACAATTGCTGTTATTTAAAAATGTGAGATCTTAAAGTAGGTCAGATTTGACTTGGCCAGTTTTCATTACATCAGTCATTTTATAAAGTTATTCAACATCTAATATATATATTTTTTAATTCTTATAAAAACTGGCTAAGTCAAATCTAACCTAGATGAAGAAAAGTGAACCAAAAGTATTTTCTGGAATTAGTTCTAATTGCAAATAAATAACATATGAATGTTTAATTCCTAGGTGTTAGAAGACCATCGCCCATTCTCCACAGATGTCTCCATTGAAACATTCTTCAAGAAATGTCAGATCACCCTTGCACACACAAAGGACACACAGAATATCCACACAACCTCCAATTATCACTATGTCTGCCGATACCGGATCACTGCGGTGACAAAGAGAAAAGTCCAAATAGAACCTGTCCTTGAGGAAGAGAGGATGGCTTTGCAGTACCTTCAAACACCTAGCAAAAACACTCCTACCTCAAAAGCTAAAACACCAAAAACACCTACGAGTTTAGTCAAAAGAATGAGCAGAGTTTCTATATCGGAGCCAAAGAACTGGAGCATCTCTAAAAATGACGGCACCAAACTTCTACTAAAAAGAGCCATTCTTGCTGATAAGACTGAGAAAGACTCGCCAAAGAAAGGCACACCTAAAATCAGAAACACAACACCAGCCGAGACGCCCAGAAGTACTAAGAAGTTGAATAATAAAAATATTGAGGAACTTTTGTGTATGGAATTGAAAGAAAACGCAGACGGTGGATTACCTATCCTTATTATAAGGCAGCATGCACTTGGCACACCAAAACGAAAATCCTCTATATCCAAAGCTAAAGTAGACACACCAAAAAAAGTATTAGTCTTTGATGACGATGATGAGAAAGAAGCAGGCCGCTCAAGACGCAAGAAAAGTCCGGTATGTTATGATGAAGATATGTCACCGGTCAAACCAACTCCAACCAAAGTCACTCGCTCTGGCAGAGTCACTAAAAGCACAATAAACTATTTAGAACCCGACTCATCACCAATTAAGAGAACGCCTAGAAAGTCTATTAGAAGAACTGATAGTGATGATGACTTTGAGCCTGTTGCCGAACCTCCAAAGACACCAAAGACCCCTAGGACTCCTAGGGCTAAGGCTACACCAGTGAAAACGCCTAAAAGTGTCACAAGGAAAATCCTCACTAGCCAGTTGACCCCTACATTGCACGCCAGAGCACACTCTGTGGACAACATTGACGGTAATCATTTTATTACTTTTTGACATTTTTTTACTGCACATAGTTACCTAGTTTTAAGGCGACATATAGTTACGAGATTTTACTTATCACTTACATACAATAAAATTCTTGTATTTTCAGAAATACTTAAAGAAAACAATTCATTACCGGGAAGAGAGAGCCAGATGGAAGAAATATTGTCTTTCGTTCGATCAAAACTTCTAGGTGGCACTAGTGGGTAAGATATAGTGTTTATTTCCTTCGCCAATATCCTGTATCAACCTACTAATATTATATGCGAAAGTTTGTAAAGATGTTTGGATGTTTGTTGCTAAATAACGGGGTAGCAACTAGATGAATCGATTTGAAATTTGGCATGCAAGTAGGTAGACTAAGTCCTGGATTGAAACATAGAATACTTTATATCCCGATAAAGTTCCCTTGGGACATTAACGGGAATACAGCGGGCGAAGCCGCGGGTAAACGCTAGTTCATATACAAACATTTTCGAAAAAAGGGTCATGATTCCTGAAGTCCATAATGGTACGAGTATAAAACTTAAATCTGTCTACATTGAATCAGTGACCTGTGCGTAGGGCATGCAATACCGGTTTTACTTGTATGGGAAAAACCGGTTTTTCGGTATTGGCCATTGGTATTGCATGCCCTACCTTTTTTTTTTTTTTTTTGACGGTGGGAAAATGCATTACGCATACCCCCCCTGGGCCTAGGGAGGCCCGATGTTGGTTGGGGGGGTTATGTGGGACTCTCTCCTCTCGCACACCCTCTGAAAGCAGAGGGGGGGAGGAGCCTACCCACTAAAAACCCACCGGCGTTTCTCCGCACTGCCGTTTTGGGGGCACTATGGGATCGTAGCATTTCTACCATGTGTGCCCCCCGGCTGCCCTGGCTTTACGACGCCAGGGCTCCCGCGCCAAGGGAGGGAAGGATCGGAAACCGCCACGATCCTTCCCCCAGACGGGTGGAGTCTATGTGTGGGCCCCTAACCCACACTCCACTAGGGGTTTAGGCGGGCGGCGAATTGCGCCCGCCTCCTACCCCTCCGCCTATGCATGCCCTACCTGTGCGGCTATGCAGATACTTTCAAAGTTACTCTCATGTAATAAAGTAATATAATTGACGGTCAGTTAGATAGTCAATAAATGTATTTTCTCTTCTTCCTTTCTTCAATTATATGCCAAGTTCAAAAGTTAGGTGTAAGAAATCCCTTACGATTCTTGTTTTTACATGTTTTTATTTGCAATAAAGTGTTTGCATACGTATCCGTGCTCTCGAGAGTGCTCTCGTGGGCCCTGGCCCCCCAGTTCACGGGGACTAGCTTCTTTTTGCCACATCTGCTATGCTCTGAAGCCAAACAAACTTGAAAGTCGCAAAAACCAGTATGTGGTATTGTTTCCAGATGTATGTACATATCAGGAGTGCCCGGGACAGGCAAGACAGCCACAGTGTGCTCATCTCTGAAGCTCCTGAAGGATGAAGCGGACCTGCCCGACTTTCAACTGGTGGAGGTCAACGGCATGCGCATCGCAGAGCCCCGGCAGGCGTATGTGCAGATATACAAACAGCTCACTGGTTAGTACACACATCGTCACTGACATGGAAAGGTACCCAACTGTCCGGCTCCGATCTGATTTATTTTATAATAAACATGAATGTTCATGTTCTCAAACATAATATCAAACCAGTAATTTTTTTTTTATATGGGACAATCTTACACAAATCGAACTAGCCCCATAGTAAGCTCAATATGGCTTGTGGTATGGATACTAGACGACGATATATTTAATAGATACAAATACGTAAATTCATAGAAAACATCCATGACTCGGGAACAACTATTCGTGCTCATCACACAAATAAATGCCCTGACCGGGATTCGAACCCAGGACCTCCTGCTTCGTAGGCAGGGTCACTACCAACTAAGCGAAAGCGGTCGTTAATAATCGTCAGTAATTAACTAGCAACTTGCTGGATTTTTTTTCTGTAGAAGTTGGAGGGTTTAGTCATTTTTCAGTACTTTGGATTGTCCCAATAGGTTGAGATTGGGCAGCTAAAAAAAAATACGTGTCTATTATTTTAGACTACTCTCTAACATATATCAAAATAAATCAGATTGGAGCCGGACAGTTGGGTACCTTTCCTTGTAAGGGCCTTCGCTAGCTGACGCGGATTACCCGGAACGGACGCCCGTCTAATAAGAAATTGTATGAACAGCGCTAAGTGAAGCGGGCGCGGGTCCATATTTTTGCTCTGCACCCGCGTCAGCTAGCGTAGGCCCTAAGACACAAGTGACTCCACCTATACATCGAATAGCAATGCTATATGCTATATTATTATGAAATCGAGCTGATCTGATGATGGAGTCTAAATTTCATAAATTAATCCACCGTGTTTATTTATGAAATTTAGACAAAAAGGAACAGTCGGCTATAAAAGTATTGTCTCAAAAAAAACCGGACAAGTGCGCGTTGGACTCGCCCACCGAGGGTTCCGTACAAATTTGTAAGGACATATATTAAAGTACCCTATAAAATTTGATTCCCTTAGAGCGGTGGTTCTGAACCTGGGGGTAATTACCCCTCCAGGGGTAAAACGAAGTTTTCTCAGGGGTAATACGCATGAATGCTAAGCCGTTTTACTTTGAGCAGTTTCTTATAAGCTTATAATACCTTTTTTTTGGAGGGGTAATGATACAAATCTCGGTGAGAATGTGGGTGATATGATATTGATAATAAAGGTTAGTAACCACTGCCTTAGAGCCTATTTCTTTTAATGATTTAGTTAAAAATGTATAGTTTCAGATTTTTCCCTATACTTGTAGTATAAGACGGTATTACTTGCCAAATTTCATAGTTCTAGGTCAATGAAAAGTACCCTATTAATTTTGGCTTCCTTGAGAGTGTCGAAATTTACGTTTTTTGCGGCATAAACGACTGTATCCTTTTTTCCCGTTAACTTAGAAGTTTGATTTTTTCACAGCTTCAAGGGAACCGTAGATCGGAGTATATGGTTTTATTTTCAACTCGATACCTCCACGCGTTCCCAAGATAAAGGATCTTGACAGACGGACAACAAAGTGATCTTATAAGGGTTCCGTTTTTTCCTTTTGAAGTACGGAACCCTAAAAAGTACAGAAATTTGTTTATTGCATGACCTTGCAATTAAATGTAAACGTGACTGATTTCAGGCAAATCGGTGGTGTGGGAGCAAGCGTGTTCGTTGTTAGAGAAACGGTTCAGCAACCACGGCCCCCGCCGCACTCCCACCGTGCTGCTGGTAGACGAGGTATGTTGCTTTATGGCCAGTTCACATTATTCCAGTAGCATTCCAGTCCAGCAATCCAATCCAGTGCTGGAATGCTACTGGAATAATGTGAACCGACACTGGAATACACTGGAATGTACCCATGCCAGTGAGCATTCCAGTCCAGTGACTGGAGAGACCGTCAACTTTTCATTCCAGCTCACCCAATCCAGCGCCACTGGAATAATGTAAACCGTCAATCCAGTGCTGGATTGAACGTGATATAGTGAATACGCGTGGTTGTTTTTGGTAACAGTCTTTAACACTCTTAAAAGACTGGAATAATGTAAACGATATGCTCCAGTCCACAACTGGACTGGATTAGCCCGCTGGATCACTGGACTGGAATAATGTGAACTGGACATTATTGTGAGATTTGCTTGTCGCACGATTTTTTAATCGCAAATCTACAGCATACGGGTTTACGTAATGCGAGGCAAAATTGTGGCGATTTGCTTAAACAACATAAATGAGGTTATGAGCCGATTAGGTGGACAAACCTGACAAATGTTAGTACATATTATGTGTTTGACGATAACTCGGGTAACATCAGTGACATAGCGTGGGGGGGCCGAGGGGGCCATGGCCCCGGGCGGCATATGAAAGGGGGCGGCAAAATCAGGCCATGAGCTTTTTTTTAGAGGGCAGCTGACAGCCGCGATACGACATTGGGTACCATACTTCAAAAATTTGGTAGAATTTCATTTTTAAGTTCAACAAATATGAGCTTAGAGGAAGATTCTTTTCTTGCTTATCGCCTGAACGTTTCTACTATTTGACCTTAACAATTGTGTTGGCCGCAACTAACCTTCTACCAACACGAAAAATTTGCCATTTTAACGCTGGTTCACTAGGAACACGGCATGATGAGTTTTTGCTAGCATTTGAAAGTATAAATCCTGACGTAATAGCTATTAATGAGACCTGGCTCAGGCAGGGCGAGGAGGGGCGTGCGCCGCGCCTGCCCGGCTACCGGCTGCGGCACCAGCCGCGCCCGCGCAGCGTGCGCAGCCGTGGCGGCGGGACCGGTTTCTACGTCAGAAATGGTTTCCAGGCGCGGACGCAACCCCACCCGCCCTCTCACGCAGATGTAGAACAAATGTGGATATCTACTAACATTAAATCTACGCGTTTTATTATTGGTACAGCGTACCGGCCGCCGTGGTTAAATGTTGACTTATTTATTGATGCGCTCGCGGAATCAATTATTTCATTTGCTAAGTACGATCAGGTAATTCTGCTAGGTGATTTTAATATCAATCTTTTAAACGTGACGGATACATCTACCGTTAAATTACTTAATTTTCTTAAATCCGTTAATATTCGTAATTACGTCACAGTTCCAACACATTTCACTCAAACCAGCGCCACTCTCATCGATTTAATCTGTACGGATGCCTCAGTTTTAAATATTGACGTAAAACACATACCCGAACTTGGTGCTCATGCTATCCTTACAGCTGAATTTAAAATAAAGAAAATACAACCCACTCCAATGGTTCTTCAATACAGACCGCTGAAGGACATTGACCTTGCTAGTTTTAATGCTGAGTTATCTAAAAATGACTGGAGCACTATAACATACATGTCGGACGTGTGTGACATGGTCCTGGCCTATAACACGTGCATGTTAAATTTGTTTGATACTTTCGCGGCGGAAAAGCGTGTAACGATTCGTCATAAACCTACTCCTTGGTTTACTAGCAATTTACGCTTCATGAAAGAGCTTAGAGATAACGCACATAAAAAATATCGTAATTCAAAAAGTGACGCGCATAAAGAACAGTATAAAACTCTAAAAAAACTATTTGAATCTAGTCTATACTTTGAAAAACGAGCATTTTTTGAACATCAAGTAAATAGACATATTAATAATTCAAAAACTCTTTGGTCCAACTTGAAGCGATTTATTCTACCCCTTAACGATGATACGCAGAGCATTCCTAACCATTTAATTGACCCAGAAAGTATTAACACTCATTTCCTTGACGTTCCCGGCACCTCTAACATTGACATATCGCAGCTAACGTACTACGAATTTGAGAGATATGGTTCTGCTGTCTTCAGTTTGAAGACTGTCAGTGAATCAGACATAACTAAAATAATTCTTGGTATGAAATCAAATGCAATGGGTATTGATGGAATATCCATGGATATGGTTATCCTTACTTTGCCTGAAACTTTGAGAGTCATCACTGCCATAATAAACAAAGCCATCACCACTTCGACTTTTCCTCTTTCGTGGAAGACCGCTCTGGTTCGGCCGATACCTAAAATTAGTAATCCCACATCCTTTCGCGATTTACGTCCAATCAGTCTGTTACCATTTCTGTCTAAGATTCTAGAAAAAGTAGTATATGATCAAGTTCTACACTATTGTGAATATAACAAAATACTGGCACAGGTACAATCCGGCTTTAGAAAACATCATAGTACGAGCACTGCTCTTCTTGACGTTGTTGACAATGTTCTATATTCTCAGGACCAGGGTAATGGGACGATACTCACTCTTCTTGATTTTTCTCGAGCTTTTGACTCTATTAATATAGCACTTCTGCTCTCCAAGTTATCTTATTACGGTTTTGATAATTCTTCAGTCTCGTTCTTTAACAGCTATCTGTCGAATCGGCACCAACGGGTGGAAATAAAGAGATCAAATGGGACCGTCCTTCTTTCTCAAACTCGCCCTGTCAATAGAGGTGTACCGCAGGGCTCTATACTGGGTCCTTTATTATTCATTCTTTACTCTTCCGATATTATACATTGTATCAAGCAATGTAAATATCATTTATATGCTGATGACCTTCAATTAATGATTCCTTTTAATAAACACAATGTCAATACAGCTATTCAGTCAATGAATGATGATCTTTCCAATATTGCTGAGTGGTCCTTTAAGAATTCTCTAGTACTAAACCCCACCAAGTCCAAATACCTCGTTCTTGGAAGTAAAAAACAAGTAACCTCATTTTCTCAGCGTGATGTTGATGATATCAAGATATCCGGCGTTCCTATTGAACGTGTGTCTGCTGCTCGTAATTTAGGCGTCTTGATGGATTGTCACTTGCGTTTTGAAGAACATGTTCTCAATACTGTTCGTGCTTGTTTCTATAAACTCAAGGTATTATACAACATACGGGATTTTATCCCAGTAGACCTCAGGGTAAAACTTTGCGAATCTCTTGTTCTTTCTAAATTTAATTATTGCGACACAGTTATTGGCCCTTGTCTGTATGAGAAAACTCAAAAACTAATACAAAGAGTGCAGAATGCCTGCGCTCGCTATTGCTTCTCCATTCCTCCGCGAACATCGGTAACACCTTACCTCACTAATGCAAAACAGCTTAAAATGAAATTTAGACAGCGTCTCCACCTTGCTTCTCTACTTTTTGGGGTCATTAAAACAGGTAAACCGTCCTATCTCCTGGAGAAGCTCGTTTGGCGCCAGAAACGGCGAGCAGAGCGCACAGGAGCTATGTACGACAAGCCCCTCGTTGTCCCTAAATACAAGTGTGCAGCATTTCGCGGCAGTTTCCGGTTCCAGGCTACCAAATGCTGGAACGATTTACCTCCACCGTTAAGGGATTGCAATTCTAGGTTTAGCCTCCAGCGTAAACTACGGGAACTTTTATTGGGAGATCAAGCACTTTGATACTGAAACTGTCGGGTGGGCATCGTTATCAATTACTATTCTTGACATATATATATATTTATTTGCATGCTTTTGCTCTCAACGTGTACCCTTAACCCAATAACCCAACCCTCTTGTCGCTGCCTACGTATACAACATTTTCTTGGTTATTCCGGATATACTATATATATAAAGAAAGTATATTTCTTTAATTGGTATTTTTGTATAGTCCTAGTGTTGGTAAACAGTGAACATGTACCTATGTAACATATAGATGGCGTTATGAGTAATGGCGGCCAACACGGCAGATAAAGCAGGTGATGTTTTGTCGTGTTGACAGATCTCGCCGTGACTGATGATATCCTAGGTTATTTTATTAAGTTATCATTATAAAAGAACTGTGAAAAGGAATTGACAAATTAAGGAATAAACTTTAAATGTCGTTTCTTTGTTTTACAGGTAAGATAATACCTAGGGTCTAAGTAAAACAGTTATTATTGTGTGTACGTGAAAAATAAATAAAAATCTTTGTTTTACAGAGCAACGCATTCGTTTAATTAAAGTTCCTGTCAAGTCAAGAACTATTGTCTTATAAAACGACATTTTTGGTTAATAACAAAGAAAATGGAAAAACTAAGGTTTAAATTCGAAGTGTTGGGATCAGCGGACGGCAAGACAAATATAATCTGCATAACCTCTATAGAGACACCGGACGGATGTATTTTTGACGTGCCAAACGAGTTAAAACCTACAAGTAAACACACCGCTATATTGTCTTTAGACTTATATACGAAGATCAAGAATTCGCTAAAGAAAAGATATCAAACACGCGCAGTATGGATCCCTCTAAGCTCTGAGTTGAGAAAAATATATCTAGATGAAGGTGATAATGTACAATTTGGTGACCAGTACTTAGAGGAGATTACACCAGCGACACCATCTCCACAAAACAATTCTAGTTCTGCAAATAGCAAATTACAAGAGAAAAAAAATGTTGGAAAAACTGCGGAAAGATTTTTATTAGAAAAATTTTCAAATAAAACATCAAATGCTGACCAATGGATTTGTGAATTTGAGAGTGAATGTGGAAGATTTGAGATTGAACAAGATGAAGAGAAAATTGAGATTTTAAAACATCTGCTAGAAAAACAGTGCCTTGATTGGTATAGCAGTATGCTAATAAAATTAACTGTGAATTCTGAATGGGCAGTCTGGAAAACCAACTTTTGTGAAACATATGGAAATAAAGGTTGGTCCCAAGTAAAATATGCGTTCACATTTAAATTTCAAGCTGGATCATTATTAGAATATGCCACAAAAAAAGAAAGACTGTTATTGGAGGTAAACAAACACATCGACACCCAAACAATGATAAATCTCATTGTAATGGGTTTACCAGATTACATCGTGGATAAAATTGATAAAGAAAGTGTAAAATCAACTGCAAACCTCTTTAATGAAATTGGAAAACATGAATATTCAGCGAACAAAAAGAGTTTCATCAGAGCAAAAAGGAATACCTATGATTATAATAATAAAGCAACACCGGATAAAATAAAACCATGTAAAATGTGTGAAAATTTAAATAAAGGGATCCGGTTCCATCCTGAAGAAAAGTGCTGGTTTAAACAGACGGAAGGAAATACACACCAATATTTTAAAAGAAACAATAATAAAACCGTAAACAATTCTGTCATTGATGTTGAACTTAATCACAATGAAAAAAAAAACGAATAATAACACCATTAATTCAAGTCAAACTATTATTAAATGAAAAAGTTCAAATATTTGGAATATATGATTCAGGTTCAAATATTTCCATAATAAATTCCAAATTAATAAGACTGAAAGGAGACGAAGATGATTCAAAAAGTGATAAATTAATCACAATTAATGGTGTTATAAAGACGGTTGGTTTGACAAGTATAAAAATCAAAATATTGGATATTGAAGATACAGCAGATGTTTATATAATCGATGGGGAAGAATTTAAATACGATTTTCTGATTGGACTAGATATCATAAAACAATTTAGACTGGTTCAAGACGAGAATTTGAAAATCACCCAAAAAGGAGAAGAAATAAAAGTAAAGACAGATAAATGTCTTACAAATACGGATGAAGAAAAACGCAATATTTCTGAGGAAGGGCTAAATAAATCAGACCCATATTCAATAAATTTTAATGAGCACATAAAAGAAGAAAATTTCAAAATGAGTATGAATAATTTAAATACTGAACAGAAGTCGGAGATATTAAAACTTATAGACACGTACAAAGCGACCTTTGCAAAGGACAAATATGACATTGGCACGGTTAGAGAATATGAAGCACGTATTGACCTACTCATGGACAAATATTGTAGTAAAAGACCGTATAAATGTTCATTTGAAGACAAAAAGGAAATAGAAGAGCAAGTTGCAAAATTACTTGACAAACATCTAATAGAGGAATCTTATAGTCCATTTGCGGCACCAGTAACCTTGGCTTTCAAAAAAGAAGACAACAGAAGATCTAGACTATGTATTGATTTTAGAGATCTAAATAAAATAGTAGTACCTGAGGCTCAACCATTTCCAGTGATCGATGACTTAGTGATAAAAACAAGAGATTCAACATATTACACGACATTGGACATCAATTCAGCATTCTGGTCGATCCCGCTAAGAATTGAAGATAGGAAGAAGACGGCATTTGTAACACAGGAAGGACATTATCAATGGACTTGCCTTCCATTCGGTCTGAAGACGTCACCGGCTATTTTTCAGAGAATACTAGGTAACATTTTGAGAAAATATAAGCTTACTGATTTTGCGGTAAACTATATAGATGACATACTAATATTTTCAAAAACTTTTTCTGAGCATATTGACCATCTCACACAATTGCTAGAAGCTATTAAAAGGGAAGGTTTTATGCTAAAATTCACAAAATGTACATTTGCTTCAGATTCTGTAAAATATCTCGGTCATATTATACATAATAACACGGTACGGCCAGTAAGGGATAATTTAGTTTCAATAAAGGAATTCCCAATACCCAAAAATCAGAAAAATGTTAGACAATTTCTAGGAAAAATTAATTTCTATCATGAATATATACCCAAGAGTGCAATAATTTTAGAACCACTTCATGCATTGTTACGGAAAAATCAAAAGTTTATTTGGTCTGAAGATTGTCAAAAATCATTCGAAAACATAAAAAAGTTATTGTGTTCACAACCAATATTAGAAATATTTGATCAAAATTTGCCCATAAATATTCATACTGATGCTTCTTTAGAAGGTATTGGAGCAGTGCTAAAACAAACTCAGTTAAATGGAATAGATAAGCCAGTGGCATACTTTTCAAAAAAGTTAAATCAAGTACAAAAGAAAAAAAAGGCGATTTATTTAGAATGTTTGGCTATTAAAGAAGCTATAAGATATTGGCAATACTGGTTAATAGGTAGGTCGTTTACGGTATATTCTGATCACAAACCATTGGAACATTTAAACATTAAGTCTAGAACAGATGACGAATTGGGAGATTTAACTTACTACTTATCACAGTATGATTTTAAAATTATATATGCGCCAGGGAAAGATAATGTAGAAGCAGATTGCTTAAGTAGGAATCCGGTATTGAATGCAGATGAGGATACAGATGAGCAATTAAAAATTGTGAACATGATAAAATTAAATGATATTCTTACAGATCAGGAAAACAATGAAGAAATACAAAAAAATAAATCAAAACTAATCTCAAAACACAATGTCTACTATAAAAAAGTACAAAAACGTGAAAAAATTATTTTGACAGAAGATTTCAGTAAAAAAGTTATTAAAGATGTACATGAACATATGTGTCATTTGGGTGTGAAACAGATGCAAAAGAAAATTAGTGTGTTATATACGGCAAAAAACCTAACAATAAATATAGAAAAATGTTGTAAAAGATGTGAAATATGTATAAAAAATAAAACGAGAGGCCAGGATAAGTATGGATTGATGTCGCATTTAGGCCCAGCCACAAAACCTTTTGAAATAGTATCAATAGATACGATTGGAGGTTTTGGAGGTTCGAGATCAACGAAAAGATATTTGCACCTTCTAGTTGATCACTTTACACGATATGCTTTTATACTTACCTCAAAAACACAAAATGCTAGTGATTTTGTTAAGCTGGTCAGTAAAGTAACGGAGTATGGTTCAATTGGATTGCTTCTCACGGATCAATATCCAGGAATCAATTCAAAAGAATTCAAAATATTTTTAAATGAAAAGTCGATACCCATAGTTTTCACTGCAGTAAATGCTCCATTTTCTAACGGTTTAAATGAAAGACTCAATCAAACGCTAGTAAACAAGATCAGATGTAAAATAAATGAAAAAAGCAATAAAATAGCATGGACAACCATTGCCCATAACTGTGTAGACAAATATAATAGTACAGAACACACAGTTACTGGTTTTGCTCCAAAATACCTGTTAGATGGTACAGATGTTTCTTTTTTACCAAATGAACTTAAAATAGACAAAACAGAAGTAGAATGGATTAGAGATAGGACAATAGCGTTTGAAAACTCAATGAAATCACATAATTACAATAAACAAATATTTGATAAAAATCGAACTCAGTTTTATTTCAATACGGGAGATATGGTCTATGTACAGAATGGAAATAAACTGAATAGAAGTAAATTAGATGAGCTGAATATTGGGCCATTTAAAATAGTTGAAAAGATATCAAATTCAATTTACAGAATTGATACAGGTCATAAAAAGTTAGAGTCGAATCTTTTTCATATCACTAAGCTTATACCAATACCTACATAAAAGCAAAATAAGTCTTTTGTACTGTTTGTGTAATATAGTCTTAGTTTAATATTATTATAGTACAATTTAAGGTTTGTTATATTTTAGTAAGTTGTTAGAAGCGTGAAAATTTCCGCGAAAATTTTCTTTGTGGGTGAGGAAGATATAAAGAAAGTATATTTCTTTAATTGGTATTTTTGTATAGTCCTAGTGTTGGTAAACAGTGAACATGTACCTATGTAACATATAGATGGCGTTATGAGTAATGGCGGCCAACACGGCAGATAAAGCAGGTGATGTTTTGTCGTGTTGACAGATCTCGCCGTGACTGATGATATCCTAGGTTATTTTATTAAGTTATCATTATAAAAGAACTGTGAAAAGGAATTGACAAATTAAGGAATAAACTTTAAATGTCGTTTCTTTGTTTTACAGGTAAGATAATACCTAGGGTCTAAGTAAAACAGTTATTATTGTGTGTACGTGAAAAATAAATAAAAATCTTTGTTTTACAGAGCAACGCATTCGTTTAATTAAAGTTCCTGTCAAGTCAAGAACTATTGTCTTATATATATATATATAAATAAATAATACAATAAATAAAAAAATAAAATACATAAATAAATAGATATACATACTTTAATATCGACACGTTCTATTTTTATTTCCTGGCTTTAGCTGTTTTACAAATAAAAAATATTTTGAAGTTTGCATGTAATTTATTAGTAGTTATTTGTCTTTTGTTATGTTATTATTAAATGTTTGGCTTACGCCTTTCTCAAGTCGGACCGGACCCCGTAAGGCTCTGACAGAAAAACAGCGTTACAGCTTGCATCACCTGCAAACTGTAACACAATGCTGAGTCAAGGCCTTTTCATTATCGCACACATTGCTGGACCCACTGTGCACTCCTGAACGCATATGTTATGTGATCTGTTTCTGTGTATCTGCCCCAAGTCCTGTTTTTGTGTGCGTTATTGAATAAATGTTTTTCTTTCTTTCTTTCTTTCTTTCTAAAAGAAAGTCAGGGGGAGAGTCAGCCAGGCCTGTACTCCGCTTATCTTTCGAAGTTCGTATCGTGGCTTACTTCTCGCTCTCTTGCTATAGAATATTTGAGTGAGCGGGATGGTAGGATACGAACTTCGACTTACGTTAACTACTACGACGTAACTTACATGAATAGTACAGTTAATGTAGAAATAATGTGTCGTATTTAAGTTGGACGCCCTCTGCACCCGGCGGCAAGACGTGCTATACAGCATCGTGGAGTGGGCGGCGCACGACGCGGCGCGGCTGACTGTACTGTGCGTCGCCAACACCATGGACCTGCCCGAGCGGGCGCTGGCCGCGCGCGTCGCCTCGCGCCTCGGTGAGTCGCTACTGTCGCCCTCCGTGCGCGCGGCAACACGTGCTGTAGCATCGTGCAGTGGGCGGCGCACGACGCGGCGCGGCTGACTGTACTGTGCGTCGCCAACACCATGGACCTGCCCGAGCGGGCGCTGGCCGCGCGCGTCGCCTCGCGCCTCGGTGAGTCGCTACTGTCGCCCTCCGTGCGCGCGGCAACACGTGCTGTAGCATCGTGCAGTGGGCGGCGCACGACGCGGCGCGGCTGACTGTACTGTGCGTCGCCAACACCATGGACCTGCCCGAGCGGGCGCTGGCCGCGCGCGTCGCCTCGCGCCTCGGTGAGTCGCTACTGTCGCCCTCCGTGCGCGCGGCAACACGTGCTGTAGCATCGTGCAGTGGGCGGCGCACGACGCGGCGCGGCTGACTGTACTGTGCGTCGCCAACATCATGGACCTGCCCGAGCGGGCGCTGGCCGCGCGCGTCGCCTCGCGCCTCGGTGAGTCACTACTGTCGCCCTCCGTGCGCGCGGCAACACGTGCTGTAGCCCCGTGCAGTGGGCGGCGCACGACGCGGCGCGGCTGACTGTACTGTGCGTCGCCAACACCATGGACCTGCCCGAGCGGGCGCTGGCCGCGCGCGTCGCCTCGCGCCTCGGTGAGTCACTACTGTCGCCCTCCGTGCGCGCGGCAACACGTGCTGTAGCACCGTGCAGTGGGCGGCGCACGACGCGGCGCGGCTGACTGTACTGTGCGTCGCCAACACCATGGACCTGCCCGAGCGGGCGCTGGCCGCGCGCGTCGCCTCGCGCCTCGGTGAGTCACTACTGTCGCCCTCCGTGCGCGCGGCAACACGTGCTGTAGCATCGTGCAGGGGGCGGCGCACGGCGCGGCGCGGCTGACTGTACTGTGCGTCGCCAACACCATGGACCTGCCCGAGCGGGCGCTGGCCGCGCGCGTCGCCTCGCGCCTCGGTGAGTCACTACTGTCGCCCTCCGTGCGCGCGGCAACACGTGCTGTAGCACCGTGCAGTGGGCGGCGCACGACGCGGCGCGGCTGACTGTACTGTGCGTCGCCAACACCATGGACCTGCCCGAGCGGGCGCTGGCCGCGCGCGTCGCCTCGCGCCTCGGTGAGTCACTACTGTCGCCCTCCGTGCGCGCGGCAACACGTGCTGTAGCACCGTGCAGTGGGCGGCGCACGACGCGGCGCGACTGACTGTACTGTGCGTCGCCAACACCATGGACCTGCCCGAGCGGGCGCTGGCCGCGCGCGTCGCCTCGCGCCTCGGTGAGTCACTACTGTCGCCCTCCGTGCGCGCGGCAACACGTGCTGTAGCATCGTGCAGGGGGCGGCGCACGGCGCGGCGCGGCTGACTGTACTGTGCGTCGCCAACACCATGGACCTGCCCGAGCGGGCGCTGGCCGCGCGCGTCGCCTCGCGCCTCGGTGAGTCACTACTGTCGCCCTCCGTGCGCGCGGCAACACGTGCTGTAGCACCGTGCAGTGGGCGGCGCACGACGCGGCGCGGCTGACTGTACTGTGCGTCGCCAACACCATGGACCTGCCCGAGCGGGCGCTGGCCGCGCGCGTCGCCTCGCGCCTCGGTGAGTCACTACTGTCGCCCTCCGTGCGCGCGGCAACACGTGCTGTAGCACCGTGCAGTGGGCGGCGCACGACGCGGCGCGGCTGACTGTACTGTGCGTCGCCAACACCATGGACCTGCCCGAGCGGGCGCTGGCCGCGCGCGTCGCCTCGCGCCTCGGTGAGTCACTACTGTCGCCCTCCGTGCGCGCGGCAACACGTGCTGTAGCATCGTGCAGGGGGCGGCGCACGGCGCGGCGCGGCTGACTGTACTGTGCGTCGCCAACACCATGGACCTGCCCGAGCGGGCGCTGGCCGCGCGCGTCGCCTCGCGCCTCGGTGAGTCACTACTGTCGCCCTCCGTGCGCGCGGCAACACGTGCTGTAGCCCCGTGCAGTGGGCGGCGCACGACGCGGCGCGGCTGACTGTACTGTGCGTCGCCAACACCATGGACCTGCCCGAGCGGGCGCTGGCCGCGCGCGTCGCCTCGCGCCTCGGTGAGTCACTACTGTCGCCCTCCGTGCGCGCGGCAACACGTGCTGTAGCACCGTGCAGTGGGCGGCGCACGACGCGGCGCGGCTGACTGTACTGTGCGTCGCCAACACCATGGACCTGCCCGAGCGGGCGCTGGCCGCGCGCGTCGCCTCGCGCCTCGGTGAGTCACTACTGTCGCCCTCCGTGCGCGCGGCAACACGTGCTGTAGCATCGTGCAGGGGGCGGCGCACGGCGCGGCGCGGCTGACTGTACTGTGCGTCGCCAACACCATGGACCTGCCCGAGCGGGCGCTGGCCGCGCGCGTCGCCTCGCGCCTCGGTGAGTCACTACTGTCGCCCTCCGTGCGCGCGGCAACACGTGCTGTAGCATCGTGCAGGGGGCGGCGCACGGCGCGGCGCGGCTGACTGTACTGTGCGTCGCCAACACCATGGACCTGCCCGAGCGGGCGCTGGCCGCGCGCGTCGCCTCGCGCCTCGGTGAGTCACTACTGTCGCCCTCCGTGCGCGCGGCAACACGTGCTGTAGCATCGTGCAGTGGGCGGCGCACGACGCGGCGCGGCTGACTGTACTGTGCGTCGCCAACACCATGGACCTGCCCGAGCGGGCGCTGGCCGCGCGCGTCGCCTCGCGCCTCGGTGAGTCACTACTGTCGCCCTCCGTGCGCGCGGCAACACGTGCTGTAGCATCGTGCAGTGGGCGGCGCACGACGCGGCGCGGCTGACTGTACTGTGCGTCGCCAACACCATGGACCTGCCCGAGCGGGCGCTGGCCGCGCGCGTCGCCTCGCGCCTCGGTGAGTCACTACTGTCGCCCTCCGTGCGCGCGGCAACACGTGCTGTAGCATCGTGGAGTGGGCGGCGCACGACGCGGCGCGGCTGACTGTACTGTGCGTCGCCAACACCATGGACCTGCCCGAGCGGGCGCTGGCCGCGCGCGTCGCCTCGCGCCTCGGTGAGTCACTACTGTCGCCCTCCGTGCGCGCGGCAACACGTGCTGTAGCATCGTGGAGTGGGCGGCGCACGACGCGGCGCGGCTGACTGTACTGTGCGTTGCCAACACCATGGACCTGTCATGCTCGGGCCACATTGACAGAAACGCCGTTAAATTTATCGCGATGAAGGACGATTAACGTCAGTGTAGCTACAACTTACTATATTTGACATACTTAGATATTGTCATTGACATTCACAGCTTCATTTGACAGGGGTGATAGTTTCCTTTATTGTCCTCCCGTGTCTCTTTTGTCGTTTAGTGCTGCCACCTATAGTTCGTGCACGTTCCCTATACATCTGTTAGGAACATAGATTGTGTTGTGAAATCAATTATGAAGTTCTGAATATTGTACTACACAGGGTTAACTCGTCTGACGTTCCCGCCGTATACGCACACGCAGCTACAACGCATCGTGGCGGCGCGCCTCGCCCGCGCCAGTCTCTCAGCTGACGCCATCCAACTTATCGCTAGGTAACCAATCAGTACACTATGCAGGAGAAGAGAATCCTTAGTAATCCTATACAGGGTGTCCCATAACTGACACGTCACAGTGACACTGGAGGTAGACCAGGTTAAGAGGTACCAAACCAACTTAACATGACCCCAGTAATGCCACTTTTACTTCGGTTTTTGAGTTATTGTCGAATTAAAGTTGTTCATGAATGTTGACCGTTTTTAACATTATTAGTGCCAGTGTGCACTCGGAAAGGTGTCAAGGTTAGTTTTTTTATGTGTACGGTAACATGAATTGTTAATTAAGGTTACAGAAATGGTATTTTATCCAAAAACTAAGTAAAACTGAAAAAAATACTAGTTTGATCTTCAATTAATTCACAGCGAAATTTAATTTCGACTTTGACTTTGAGTAGTAAAAAAAAATTACGGTCGGCGGGTCATGTTAAGTTGGTTTGGTTCCTCTTGACCTGGTCTACCTCCAGTGTCACTGTGACGTGTCAGTTATGGGACACCCTGTAGAATAGACTCATTTATTTTCAGAAAGTGAGTAGTTGTAAATAGATGTTAACAATCGTATTTTAGTTCGCCACTATCAGCCGGAATATGGCGTACAATATTTCCTATTCTCATGGCATGCAATTGAAGAAAGTATTGTTATATTGGAATTAAGTAAAATGATAGAAAAATATTATAAGTAATGAAAAAGTCAAAAGTAAATAATAATCAATGTCATGCAAGGAAAATAATGAGAAGATGTCAATGTACAATATTACAGAATTAAAAAAAAATCATTAGATTAACCTTTTACAAACTATGACTTTTTATCATGATAATGTAACCCTCCCTAATCAAAATCCTGGACTACTACTGCTACAATAAAATATATACCTTGTGTATGGGTGCTTTTGAGCTAGCGCTGTTGACGTATGCAAATATGACATTTGGAGAAAAGAGACCCGGGGCAGACCGCATCATTCGTGGTAGCCCTGAACTGTAAGAGTGAACTTACACCTAGTGTCTTTCGAGCACCTAGGTCTGCCCCCCTGCAGCGTCTACGTAATGTTCGAGACACGTCACAACATCTTTATGTTTATGTTTTTACGCCCTTTTTAAAATTTGACCTGGAGCACTTACTAGGTTTTGATATGGGGCAGCCGACGTCGCCACGACGCCAACGGCGTCTTTTGAATGTCGCGTCGATGATACGCGGGCGCTGACAAGACAATGGCGTCTCAGAAAATGTATTAGTACTAAGTACAGAGCTTCTTTCTCCAACAAAACTGTCATTCGGCTCCGACCACCGGACGCAACTCACCGCATTCGACCGTCTTTCTCTATCACATAATGCGTACTAACGCGTACTCTTTCTGGTCGCCGCACTATGGATCGAAAATCGACTCTCCATAGAAATAGGGACTTATTTTTGTAAGTGTATCTTTTTTGATTGAAATCGAATCCACTTATCATTTTTAGGTTAAAAAATGATTATGGGTATATTTGTGTTAATCCTTATGTTAGGCTTAGTTTATATGCATTTATTTAGTTCACCAAATGACCACTAGATGCCTCCGGTCGTACTGCGTTTTACATTTTTTAGTTCATATTTAAGTACTAGATGGCGTGACCGGTACTCCGTTTTAGTTTAATTCTGAGGATATTTTTAGTTTGTTTCGTATCGATAGAGGGCGGTGTCACGTCTGGAAACTAGCGAACGGTTGTCTATTCAAAATTGTATAAGGGTTTGGAATTTCCATTGCTAGACCAGTAATAAAAGATAACCAACCAACCAACAAGTGTAAAGTAACAACAAGTGTAAAGTGTTAAAGTGAAATATACCCTACGAAGTACAAGCGAAGTTTTAGTTTCGTACATTTTGGTCCTTCGAAGTTGCCGGAATAATCGGCCTGAAGTGATAGGCGTGTGTGGACGGCCAACACCTTCAGGAGGAACCGAAGTTTTGGTGCCAATACCAAGCGGCGGCACCAGTTAGCGGAGCCGTGGTCACGAGTTGGGGCCAGGAGTTGGCCCCGGACGACGTGCTGCAGCAGCAGCCATCAGCTTCCGAGGAGGGGAAGGAGAGGTGCAGAGAGAGGAAAGGTATCAGTGAAGTGGGACAAAAGTGAGTCAGTCAATTTTCAATCTTAGTGCAGTGTGAAAGGGGTCAAGCGAAATTCAACTCTAATGCAAGAGAGTTAATAACTTAGATATTTTTAAAGTGAATGTCGAATATTCGGCTATGTTACAAAGACTCTGAAAAATTTCGCCGGTTTTGGGACTTAGAAAATTTCACCTAATTTTGGACTTAGAATTTTTCATCTAATTTTGGACTTAGAAAAATTTTTGTGGACTTTGAAAAAACATTTATCCTTTCCTTATTGGAAGTTGTAATATATCACAACTATAGTAACAAGATTGACGCTGGCAAAATTGTTTTGGTGATTAAACTCTAAAGACCTTTAGCAAACAAGTGTCAAGGATAGTAGTCAAAATGGATGCCTTAGTTAAAGTTCAACTGGAAAATTGCAGTCAAATAAAAACCGCGTTGCAAAATTATAAGAAATCGCCTAAGAGTCGAATCACCAAAGCATATGTGGAAGTTCGGATGCAAGTCCTTGAACAAAAATGGAACAAGTTCTCGGCAGGTCATGACCAACTTTTGTCAATCTATTCAGACCAACTAAAAGACAACCCTTACGTTACAAAGGCGGTGTATGACGTGACCGAAGAACTATATATGGACTATATGGTTGAATTAAAAACAGCGTTAGAGACTTTTATGTGCGCTCCTTCAGAATCTAGACCTGAACCTAATTCAGAATGCAATCCCAGCATGGCTTGTATCAAATTGCCTAAAATTGTCATCCCAAATTTCACGGGGCAGTATACAGAATGGGTAACCTTTAAGGATCTATTTGAGTCACTGGTACATAATAATAAAAATTTGGACAATGTTCAAAAATTACACTATCTCAAGGGTTATCTAAGCGGGGAAGCGGAGCAATTGCTGCGCCAAATACCGATTTCGGACAGTAACTATACCAAATGTTGGGAATTGTTGCAGGAGCGCTATAACAACAAAAGGTTCATTTGCAACACGATTTTAAAAAGGTTTTTAAGTCAACGGAACGCGGTGATAGAGTCGGCTTCTTTTTTGAAGGAACTGGTAGATACTAGTAGCGACTGCTTAAGCGCCTTGGCGAATCTCGGGATTGACGTGAGCACGTGGGACGTAATAGTCGTACACTTGCTTACTCTAAAACTCGACCCAGATACACGAAAGGCATGGGAATTGAGTGCTGCCGACATCGGAGGCCCCAATAATTTACCGACCTTCAAGCAATTTCGCGAATTTCTAACGAATCGCTTTCGTGGCTTAGAGTTCGTAGAAAATAAAAAACCAATCTATACCGGTCAAAATTTTATACCGAATAAACCACGTGTTTTACACGTCTTGCAAAACACTCAATGCCCATGCTGCACCGAGGTACACCGATTGACTTTCTGTAAACAGTTTGCAGCATTAGAAATTGAGACGCGTCGTAATTTCGTCCAAGAAAAAGGATTGTGTTTTAATTGCCTAGGTGGAAATCACTCTGCTAAATTCTGCCAAAACCCTACACCATGCAGAATCTGCCATCGCCGTCACCACACATTACTGCATTCGGATTCTGGAATGGAGGCAGGTTCTTTCGAGGCTAAAAGGAGTAACGTTGGAACAGTTGAGGCACAAGAAGAAAATCCGCCGGTTACGAGCTGTTTTTCGTCGGGTATTGGACAAGTGTTGCTCGCGACGGCAGTCATCAAGGCACAATCAAGAAACGGGGAATATTACGCGGTACGAGCCTTGATGGATCAAGGATCGCAAGCTTCCTTTGTAACTGAAGCTACAGTACAATACTTAGGACTAAAACGAGAGTACAGCAGTGGAAAAGTATCGGGTCTCGGAGGCGATAATAACGTTGCGTCAAAGGGTACTGTAATGTTGAATTTACAGTCATTGGTACATCCAGGATTTAAGATTTCGGTGAAAGCATATATATTGAAGACAATTACGGCATTGCTACCTACGAAGAAAGTAACGGACTTGAGTGGTTTCAATATGGTGGGAATGCGTCTGGCGGATCCTAATTACGACACGCCCAATAAAATCGACATCCTACTGGGCGCGGATGTGTACAGTCGGATAATCCAAGATGGAGTCAAGAAAAACGCCCAAGGCACATTGGTAGCCCAAGCAACAGATTTCGGCTGGATCCTGTCGGGAGTTGTTATGACGGACAAGAAAGCGACGGCCAATGTGGTAGTCCTACACTCACAAGTGAACGAAGATGATGTTCTCAAAAGATTTTGGGAATTAGAAGAGGTCGTAACGCACAAGAAAAAGAGATTGTCGGAGGAGGAAGAACTATGTGAAACGTTGTTTACCACAAGTACCAAAAGAGATGACGAGGGCCGATACGTGGTGAAGCTCCCATTCAGAGACGAGGATCCAAGCTGCAAATACGGTCATTCTCAAAAGATAGCTGAAAAAAGATTTTATTCATTAGAAAACCGTTTAAACAAGGATAAGGACCTAAAGGTGAAATACAGGGAAGTGATCAATGAATACGAAGAGCTTGGCCACATGGAGGAAGTCCCAGTAAATGAAACGAATAATGTCGGAGCGGTATACTTACCTCATCACGCGATTGTCAAACCAGATAAAGACACAACCAAGGTCAGAGTTGTATTCGATGCATCCTGTAAGGGAAGAAACGGAGTGTCGTTGAATGACAACCTAATGATTGGACCAAGACTACAGCCGGATCTACGACATATCATCTTAAAATGGAGATTGCATCGTATTTGTCTCATATCGGATATTGTAAAAATGTATCGGCAAGTCAAGATCCGGCAAGATGATGCAGACTTCCAGAGATTGCTTTGGAGGGATAATCCCGAATCTGTGTTGAAACATTATCGATTACTACGAGTAACATTCGGAACAGCATCAGCACCTTATTTGGCGGTCAAGGCGTTACAGCAAGTGGCAGTTGATGACGGTAAGAAATACCCTAGGGCTTCAAGCAGGGTCCTGAATGACTTTTACATGGACGATTTGATGACCGGGTGCGAATCAGTCGAGGAAGGAGTAAAGATATTCTGGGAAATGAAGGATTTACTGAATAAAGGTGGATTTGAATTACAAAAGTGGTCTAGCAATAGCGAAATATTGTTACAACAAATTCAGGAAGGAAGGAACAACGACGATGATGGACGGAAATTGGAGATCAAGTTGGACTCAGTTATAAAAATATTGGGACTAACCTGGAACCGAAGCCACGACGAATTTCAATATTCAGTGAAACTCCCACCGATGAAGGAACCTGCAACTAAACGTACTATCCTAGCGGATATAGCAAGATTGTTTGATCCATTAGGTTGGATCGCTCCTTGTGTCATCTTGGCAAAGGCTATGATACAAAAGCTTTGGCTGACTGGTATCGAGTGGGATGCACCAGTACCAGACAACTTATGGCAGGAATGGTGCACTTACCGCCAAGAGTTGGCTTTATTAACTGAGATCAAGGTGCCTAGATGGCTGGGTACCACTCGTCAGAATTGCAAGGTGGAGCTGCATGGGTTTTGTGACGCTTCCAAGATAGCCTATGCAGCGGTCATATACGCTCGTGTAGTCGACGAGCAAGACAATGTGGTCATCACCTTACTTACTGCCAAAACCAAGGTGGCCCCCATTAAACAAGTGTCGATCCCACGTCTGGAATTATGTGGTGCGGTTCTCCTGTCAAGATTGCTAGTGGAAGTCGCTCCAATTGTGAATGTGGAAAAGAACAATTTACATGCCTGGACGGACTCGACAATTGTGTTAGCTTGGCTTAACAGTCACCCCAGTAGATGGCAAACATTTGTGGCGAACCGGGTTTCGGAAATATTGACAACCTTGGATTCCAATCAATGGGCCCATGTTGCGTCTAAGCACAATCCGGCAGATTGCGCTTCGAGGGGGGTGCGGCCGTCTGAGTTGTTAAATACAGGAATATGGATGAATGGACCCGAATTTTTAAAGGAAAAACTTATCAGCTACAACAAACCTAAGGATATTTATACCAATTTAGAGGAGGCAAAGGTTCATCATGTCGTATTAGACACCAATCTGTGGGAACGATTCTCCTCACTGGCCAGATTAGTCAGGGTCGTGGCATATTGTCGACGTTTTCTGAAGATGAACACACCAGTTACGGAAAGAAATTTCGCCAATCATCTGACCGGAGTAGAAGTTCGGGAAGCTATGAACACGTGCATTAGGCAATGTCAACGGGACTATTTTCGACAAGAATACCACGTGTTGGAAAATCAGGAAACAAATTTGCCCAAGGGGTCAGCACTAAAATCGTTGAACCCATTTCTTGATGGCAGCGGAATAATGCGGATTGGTGGGCGATTGGAAAATTCACTATTGCAATTTAATACGAAACATCCGGTGCTTCTGCCAAGGAAATCAGCCTTTACTTCGTTGATAGTGGCCGACGCACATATGAGAACATGTCACGGAGCAAACCAACTCATGCACAATTATCTCAACTCAAAGTATTGGATTTTTGGAGTAAAGGAGTTGATAAGAAAGCATATTAGCAAATGTGTCACCTGCCTCCGATACAAATCGACTACTCAAACTCAGTTGATGGGCCAGTTACCGACAGCGAGAGTCACTCCAACGCGACCCTTTAAGGTCTGTGGCGTCGACTATGCGGGTCCTATCAACTTAAGAACGACCAGTGGTCGTGGCCACAAATCCTATAAGGGCTATATTTCATTATTTGTGTGCATGTCAACTCGTGCGATACATATAGAAGTGGTTAGCAATCTTACGGCCCAGGGTTTTCTACAGGCCTTTAAGAGAATGGTAGCGCGCCGAGGACATTGTCAAGAAATATGGTCAGACAATGGCACCAACTTTGTGGGCGCTTCTAGAGAGTTAAACATCTTGTTTGGAGCCGAAAAATCAACAATTCTAAGGGAAATTGCGGATGAGCTAGCCACCAATGGTACTACTTGGCATTTCATTCCACCACGTGCGCCAAACTTTGGAGGAATCTGGGAAGCCGGCGTAAAATCCGCCAAATATCACCTCAAGAGGATTATTGGAGAAACCACCTTAACCTTTGAAGAGATGACCACCGTCTTAGCTCAGATAGAAGCCTGCCTCAATTCCCGGCCACTGTCTCGCATGGACGCGGATTCGAGTACCACTAATGCCTTGACGCCAGGACACTTCTTAGTGGGCGAACCGCTGCTAACTGTCCCAGATCACGATTACCTGGATCAAAACATAAACTCGTTGCGTCGGTGGCAGATGACGCAAAGAATGGTGCAAGAATTTTGGCGAAGATGGTCACGGGAATATTTAAACAAATTCTTGCAAAGACATAAATGGTCAGAACGCAATCCGGAACCATCCATTGGTGACATAGTTCTAGTGAAAGAAGATGATTTACCGCCTTGTCGTTGGTTGCTCGGCAAAGTCACCCAAAAACACCCTGGCAATGACGGAATTACGCGCGTAGTCACGCTACAAGTGAAGGGTAACCTGATTAAAAGACCCACTTGTAAGCTGTGTGTTCTGCCTATTACCGATTAATGCCTGTATTTGTATTTTTAGTTCTTTTTTATTGCTATCTCTTACCTTGTGTCTTAGCTATGTGTGTATGTGTTAACTCTGGAAGTCAGAGCGTTTAATTTGTTACCCATCGTTCGCATATTATGGGGATGATTAATTTAGGTAAATGTTACCATGATAAGCTGTACTAAGGTCAACATAGTTGCCCTTGGTGGGCGGCATGTTAATCCTTATGTTAGGCTTAGTTTATATGCATTTATTTAGTTCACCAAATGACCACTAGATGCCTCCGGTCGTACTGCGTTTTACATTTTTTAGTTCATATTTAAGTACTAGATGGCGTGACCGGTACTCCGTTTTAGTTTAATTCTGAGGATATTTTTAGTTTGTTTCGTATCGATAGAGGGCGGTGTCACGTCTGGAAACTAGCGAACGGTTGTCTATTCAAAATTGTATAAGGGTTTGGAATTTCCATTGCTAGACCAGTAATAAAAGATAACCAACCAACCAACAAGTGTAAAGTAACAACAAGTGTAAAGTGTTAAAGTGAAATATACCCTACGAAGTACAATTTGGCTAATAAACCCACGAGAAATAATTTTTTTTCTTAAATTTTGTATCGAGCGTATAGGAAAAAACGGAATATTTCAAAAAGTGCAACGAAAACCGTAATATCCTCCCGCACAAAAATAGTACCAATTATTTGTGATTTTTTGGCATACCCAAAATTTCCCGGAGAGGTGCATTTTTTTTTAATCAAAGAAAAAAAAATGTGCTTTAGGCGTCATATTCGACTTAAAATGTATGGTGGGTGTTATTTTTTTTTATTGAAATCGAACCCACTCATCATTTTAAGGTAAAAAATGATTATGGGTATATTTGGCTAAAAAACCGACGAGAAATATTTTTTCTTCTTAAGGTGGATTTAGACCAAACTAATTCTAACACATTCTAAAATTAATAATAATAATTATTAGAATGTGTTAGCATTCGTTTGGTCTAAATCCACCTTTAAATGTTGTATGGAGCGTATAGGAAAAAACGGAATATTTCAAAAAGTGCAACGAAAACCGTAATATCCTCCCGCACAAAAAATGTACCAATTATTTGTGATTTTTTGGCGTACCCAAAATTTCCCAGAGAGGTGCACTTTTTTTTTTAAATCAAAGATTAAGAAATGTGCTTTAGCCGTCATATTCGACTTAAAATGTATGGTGGGTGTTATTTTTTTTTATATAAATCGAATCCAACCATTATTTTTAAGGTAAAAAATGATTATAGGTATATTTGGCTAAAAAACCGACGAGAAATGTTTTTTTTTCTTAAATTTTGTATGGAGCGTATAGGAAAAAACTGAATATTTCAAAAAGTGCAACGAAAACCGTAATATCCTCTCGCACAAAAATGGTACCAATTATTTGTGATTTTTTGGCATACCCAAAATTTCCCGGAGAGGTGCACTTTTTTACGCCAAAAAATCACAAATAATTGGTACTATTTTTGTGCGGGAGGATATTACGGCTTTCGTTGCACTTTTTGAAATATTCCGTTTTTTCCTATACGCTCCATACAAAATTTAAGAAAAAAAATTATTTCTCGTCGGTTTTTTAGCCAAATATACCCATAATCATTTTTTACCCTAAAAATGATGAGTGGATTCGATTTCAATCAAAAAAAGGTACACTTACAAAAATAAGTCCCTATTTCTATGGAGAGTCGATTTTCGATCCACAGTGCGCCGGCTTAAATCACCCACAGGTAGCCTCAGGGCCACGCCGCGCGATCGCGGAGTGAGTCACTCCTGACGGCGCTCGAAAGATGCTGTGTAAGGTGTTTCTAAAATTCGTTTTTTTTTTACTTTGCAGAAAAGTAGCAGCGGTCTCCGGCGACGCCCGCCGCGCCATAGCGCTGTGCTCGCGCTCGCTGGAGCTGGCGCCGGCGGGGCGGAGCGCCGGCCTGCGCGAGGTGCAGCTCGCGCTCGACGAGGCCGCCTCCAGCGCCAGCGTGCGCGCCATCCGCGCCTGCGCGCCGGCCGAGAGGCTCATGCTGCGCGCCGTGGCCGCCGAGGTGGGATATACTAGTGTTATGTTACTGTAGTGCGGCGGTATCCAGCGCGCATAGCGCTGTGCTCGCTGGAGCTGGAGCTGGCGCCGGCGGGGCGGAAGGTGGAAAAAATCTATAGGCCCTGGAGGGGAACTATTTTATAGTACATTACACAACTAGGGTGGTACAAAGAAAGGCCGAGATCGCAGGAGTTTGCGGCCCGAGCTGCAAGCGAGGGACGTAAATGGGCTTTTTTATTTAAAGTGCGTGCTTAACTGTCAGTTAGCAGGTCGTCACATAACTGACGATTTGTGTCAAACTCCATACATTTCATCACGGACTGACAGGTTAGACGGTATTTGAACATAGCTTAAGTTTCGCCTAACCGTAGATTTTAAAATAAAAATACCCAAATATGCGATCGAGGGCTTTCTTCATTACCTCCCATGTTGTGTACATCATTTTATGTTTACACTTGGCCAAAAAGCCACTTTATGGCCAGGTGTGGCATAAAAAATATTGTACACGTATTTCTTCTTTTGATTGGCAAACATAAAATGACGAAGATACAGTGCTTAGATTAGAAGTTTCGAGTGACGTCACTCCTTGGTACAAATTTCACCTAGAAGTGACGTCACAAGCCCCCACTCTATGATCTATAAACTTTGCCGATTTTTAATATTTTGATAAACAAAAAATACGTGTCCCAAATTTTTCCATAATCTAACTGACGGACTAAATAGAATGATATATTTTTGACTCGATCGTCAACCCTATTGCAGGTGGAGCGGACCGGGTCAGACGAGACTACCCTATCCCGCGCTCTAACCACCGCCGCTGCCATCGTGGCGCTAGACGGGCGGCCATACAGATCCGCCCCCAGCGTGCGGCCGCCCACTCCCGCACAGGCCGCCGCCGCGTGCGCACGGCTCGCAGCGCTGCGGCTTTTACTATTGGAGCCCAAGGCATCCGAGCCACGACTGCTGCTAAACGTTAGCGCTGATGATGTGCATTATGCTACCAGGCAGATTGCTGTATGATTCTAAGGCCTAGTAGTAACTACCATCGACGTTAATCTATTGACATTTAAAAATGGCGCAATGCAGCTACATTACTGCGCCATCTAGTGGAAAATTGGGCCTCTCGTTTCCTCCTATTTGTTGTTGAAGTTAGATATAAACTTGTTTTAACGACGTGTATTTATTTTGCATTTTAGAGCGGATTTTTCTATCTCAATTTAAGTCGCTGTTCCATGCATCCAAATAAGTTATTCATGGACCATATCTCGTGTACCTAGATGGAAAATTCGGCTTTCTTTTAGGGCCTAAACACAAGAAGATACGACATCGTGGCGTGTAATTGTATTTTAATCCTATAGTATTACCATTTTCCCTGATAATAATTTATTTGACATTTTGTAACTGTAACTCTTATTGTTAACGTCCAGAGAGTATAATTTACTGACAGTCAACCAGACCACATCAGACATTACTTACACGTAATTTTTAATTGACATTTGAACTTGTAATAAATCTACAATTGCCTAGAAGCAGGACTTTAAAAACTCAATAATAAACCTAAATATTGTGATAACTTCATATTTATTAAGGACTAATTATGGTACAATATTAGGAAATAAAAAAGTTTTTTACTTAAATGTCTTTTTTCACTTTAACAATCACCCATTTGCAGTATTTTGACGAGTGCCTCTGTGTTGTCCTCTTTCACAGCTTTCCGACTCGCCGCCACCACAGCTTTACTATACTTACCAACTGAAAATCATTAACAATAATTATGTATGAAGTATATTTTGTAACGTAGCAGCATTTACCAATCCGCTTTCGCCTTCAGCTCGTGCCTTGTGGATACAATTCGTTCATACGGAAAATTAAACTAGTCGTAAAGGCTTTCTTAAATCCTGGATTTATAAAACATTTCGTGGAGAGCGAAATCATTTTCAACAACAATTTAGTAGGGTAAGTGTATACCTTATTGACCGAGTGAGAGAAGCAAACGAGGGTCTCTGTTTCAACTTGATCATAGATAGCTACCTCTAAGACGTGCGGCTTGTTGCAGTATCATGTGGAGCGTCTTCAACGAGGCGACAGCGTGCTCCTGCGTCGACCGCCGCACGTGGCAACTCAACAACAGCTCCTCATTCAGCATTACCACTTCTTTGTAACGACTCAACATTTCTTTCCTATAACGTTACAACAAAAAAAATATCCGTTAACACTTTCGGTGATAGTACGTCCACAGGAGTACTATAATATATATAGGCTTAGCAACTCTTTAACTGTTAGCACCGTAAGCGAAAGTGCCAAAGAATTAGGAATATAAATTGTTACGATTATCATGATAATTTATTAATTTGTAACGTACAAATCATGTGCGGCGGCGTCTTGCGCAGCTGGTAGTAAAGCAGTAATCAGCTGAGCCCTTTCAGCAGTCTCTGCGGCTAACCGTGATCTCATCTCTCCCACTTGAGAAGCATTTGCCATTTCTTCGCGAAGTTTTGTTTCTGTTTCAGGAAATTTAGCCGTGGACTGCAAATAAACAAGTTAGTTAGACCGAACTTCTACATTCGGTATTTAAATTTTGTAATTTGAAGAATGACCGGAAATAGTTTCATTTTTAATTAATCATAGCAAAGTCGGTACAAACGTGACATACGTTTGTACCGACTTTGCTATGATTAATTAAAAATGAAACTTTTATGCAAGAATCGATTATGCAAGAACTATCGATTTCAAGAATGAAATGGCGCACACAATGCAGTGCACAACACTAGTAAAAATGGCGGCGCGTCACGATTCTATCTTGTCTATGTTGTAAACGGCGTGGAGAACTGTCAAAAACTGAACGGTACTGGAGCTGAGCCGATTTTAACGAGAAATCTCTGAAAATGGTTGAGAACAACGAAGTGGAGCTGTCTGAAGCGGAAGCTGAACAGTACGATCGTCAAATTCGCCTATGGGGTCTGGAGTCACAGAAACGTCTACGCGCTTCCAAAGTATTAATCATCGGGTTATCCGGTCTCGGCGCCGAAACAGCAAAGAACATTATTCTATCCGGAGTGAAGAGTGTTTGTTTACTAGACAATGAAAAACTTAAAGAAGTCGATTTGTACTCTCAGTTTTTGACTCCGCCGGATAAAATTGGCGAGAATCGCGCCGAAGCGTCGTTAACGAGAGCTCGGGCTTTGAATCCCATGGTGGACATTACAGCGGAAACGAAAGGCGTCGACGAGCTACCGGACAGCTTCTTTACTACGTTCGACATCGTGTGCGCAACCGGACTCAAACAGGAACAGTTAGAACGCATCAACAACGTATGCCGCGACAACAACAAGAAGTTCCTCTGCGGCGACGTTTGGGGCATGTTCGGATACATGTTCGCAGACCTCGTCGACCACGAGTACTCCGAAGAAATTGTCCAACACAAAGCCGTTAAGCGCGGGCCCGACGACGAAGAAAAAAGTGCAAGGGAGACCGTTTCAATCACGGTCAAACGCCGCGCTATATACGTGCCGTTACAGAATGCTTTGTCAGCAGACTGGTCGAAGCCCGAGCTACGCTCGCGACTGCGCCGCGGCGACCCTTCTTACTTCGTTATGAAGATTTTATCACGCTTCAGAGATGAGTACAACAGGAACCCTGATCCTGCTAAGAGGAAGGCAGACACAGAAATATTGTTGCGAATGAGGGACGAACTTGTTAAGGAATTATCTCTACCCGCTGGTTTCATAACTGATGCTCTGCTAACCGATGTGTTTGGTACCGTGTCTGGTGCTGCAGCTGTGGTCGGAGGTGTCATTGGGCAGGAAGTAGTAAAGGCGGTAAGCCAGCGTGAACCTCCACACAACAACATGTTCTTCTTCAACCCAGTCAAATGTGTTGGCTTTGTAGAACTTTACGGTCAATAAGAATCTTTGTAATTTTAGGTACTAAGCTGTAATTTTTTAAGTCAAATTATAATTTAAATTAATATTTATTGTTTTCTTTACCTGCAAGTCTGTAAGGTTTAAATAAACTGCCAGACTTTGGATCAAATCGCCTGCCAGTGAAATATGAGGTGTAGAAAACCTCACGTTTCCATCAGCATCAAAGTCCATGTCCAAGTGGGACTTATCCCTCAAACAAATGAACTTCATATGCAGTTCCTTCAGATTTTCCATTTCTAGTTCAATATCTTGTTCAAGCAAGAAGTTCTGATTGATCCAAATGCAGATTCTTTGTACCCTCTCTGTGATTCTGAATGTAACATAGCTGGTTGATTTGCTAACTAGCAGACTGGAAGGTGCCAAGGAATACATGGAAAACCTGGACAACTGCTTAGTCAACTCAAAGATGTGGAATTGTTCACTGTCTGCATATCCTACAAGTGCCTGGAAAATAGATAGCAGGTTATAATTTTTACGTCACAACTGGCCATAAAGTGGCAATAACCACCTGCTACGCGTGCGGAAAATCCCACTTCATGGCCTGGGGGAGACGTAAAATTTTGTACTTAGCACGGGCGGTAATAAAGAAGGCTCTGCTCGCATATTTATCGCCCTTGCCTTCGGACCGGGCGTCAAATACCTGCAATCTGATATTCTTTGTTTTACCGCCCTAGATAAGTAATGTACTATTGTGAGTATTACCCATGTAATATGAAAATAAAAATGTAACTCACTGGATCAGTAACAGTCTACTTATTTATACGACGTTAGTGCATAGACATGGGAAGACGGTATTCGAACAAACGCAGTGCTGTGCTACATGTAAAATGGTCTTGTCAAATGCGTTTTCCAAATGTGTGATTCACTGGATGCTGTCCCTAGGCGATAGCTGAATGGTGGATGCCACGCCAACGTCTCGCCTGTCTCAAATATGCCCTTGGGGGTCATCCATATAGTACGTCACACCTATGGGGGAGGGGATGGGGGTCTAGCCAAGTGTGACAGCCTATACTAACAACGTTAAATATGTAAGGAAAAAGTGTGACATGGGCAGGGGTCTAAAAGTCTGAAAAATTGTGTGGCGTACTTTGTGGATGACCCCGCTATCGCAAGATCTATGAACTAATGAAGTATGGTTACCTACTTTGATGTGTACATCGACAGGTACGTCTCTAGGCGGCCGCTGCAGAATCCGCTGCATAGCGGATGCCGCACCCACGGCTCGCTTGTCTCGATAAGGGCCTCAGCTGCCGCGAGGTCTATGGCCGACTGAACTACCAGTGGTACTTACCTTAATGTGTACATCGACGGGTACATCCCTCGGCGGCCGCAGCGGGATCCGCAGCATGGAGCGCAGTTGAGCGAGTGGCGGGTGCCGCGCCAGCGTCTCGCCCGTCTCGAATATGCCCTCGGCTAGTATCAGCGCCGCGCGGACTATGGTCTCGTTGTTGGTCGATATCGAAAGGTCTATGCCGCCCTGGCAAGTAATTGATGATGTAGCACATAGGTTCCCAAACTGGCATGATAAAAAACATTCAACGGCCCCCACGACAAAAAACAACCCCATTGTTGTGGAAAATCGGGGAAGGGGGGATGCAATCGGGCTGATGCAGCTTGGAGAGGCCCCTTGGGAGTGCTCAACTGGGCGGTAGGGACTACTTTAGGAACCTATGATTGTAGCAATAGTAAGGCATCCATAGGCAGTCCTCGACTCGTCAATACTACAACCTACCTACCATTTAGGAGACAGACAGTGCAATATCTGACAATGTGCTCAAAAATATATCACTACTCTAAAAATAGAGTTACTAGATATTTTTGAACGCAGATATTATTGCAGTTGACTGACTGTACAAAGTGTACTTAATTAAGGTTAAAATGACAGCAGATTAAAATTAAAACTTTTAGCCCGCTTAAGTGCTAATTACGAAATATTGCCTATGTTAGGTATAGGTAAATGTAGGTAACAGTAGCGTGACGTCCAAAAAACTCGATTCCTACCGGCTTGCCTAATATCAGGCATTTGAGCACCTTATTCTACAGCTCATAAGAAAAATGTTCGCCTAATCTGCATCGGCTTGCCCAAGGATATCTTTTACGCCACGCCACTGGTAGGTAAGTAACCTTAGTTGTAGAAAGGGCGCTGTTTATTCATTTATTGTCCGGGTAGGTAAGCTACGAGTTGGGAACATATTAAACCCTCACATCATTAACGTCGGTAGCGACCGCCACATGCAGCCTGGTATTGGTCGGCATGGCGCTGCCCGGGCGCTCGACCTGCTCGAGGCTGTTCCCGAGGTTGGCCTCGTAATGTTGCAGCTCCAGGGTGAGCGCCTGTTTGCGGTTGAACAGCTCCATGATGACCGCGCGGTCTTCCTCCGACGGCTGGGTCTTGGAGCCCGCGGTCTCTTGGTACGGTGGGTAGCCCAGAACTATAGCAATTAGAATGTAGTTGCAACAACCTTCCCAACTACATGATAATAAAACAAGTTAAACGGATTAAATCGCGTACCTACCTATATCATTACTTCATTTTTACGTCCCAACGTTTCGTAACCTTTTCAGCGTTCGTGGTCGCGAGTAGACCCGCGACCACGATTAGTGATAATAGCGGAAACCTAAGATAATATAATGTTTCTCTCAGTCTAGCCTTGTTGTGTGGTTATAGTGGTTACTTCGCGAGACTGAGTATGGGGATGGTTATGATAAGGAAAAAAACCTTTTGGCGATATAAACACAATTAATTTCGTTTCACGACAACAATCGTGGTTAACATGTGTTTTAAATTTTAGCTTGATACATTTTATCTCTGCGAAATAACATGACAAGTCTCAAAAAACCAGAATTAAGTGCAAACTGGCGTTGAAGGTTAGCGCCATCCATTATCTATAAAAATGTATATTATATTATCTTTTCGCGAGTTCCCATAACGTCATTTCACGTAAATAAAAATGTATCAAGCTATAATAAATAATCCAGGGGCGTATTTTGACATTCAGTGCCCTGGGCCAATTTAAAGTTTGCCGCCCTACAGACAGGTGCCTCATGCTTTAGATTGAGCCTAGGGGTGCCTTGCGGCGCCCGTCGTGGCCTGTGTCCGATGCCCCTTGTGACCTGGCGCCCCTGGCCATGGCCCTAGGGTAAATACGCCTACCTTCTCCTCTATCCGACACGCAGACCAGATCCGGCGCGCCCACGGAGCGGTAATCAGCGTACAACATGGCTGACGCGGCGGAGCGCAGCTGCACGCGGCGCAGCACCCGCCCCGACACCGCGTCGCGCCAGTCGATGCGGCCGTTGCACCAACAACACGCCAGCGCCTCCCCGGACAGTTGCATTGACAGCGCGTTGCTCTTCGACTGAGGAAGGACAATCATCAGTCAAATTTGTTAAACTTAATAAAATAAAAAAAAATCGCTCCTTTACTTTCTCAACCACGTATCTAATCAAATAGTTTGATAGAAAAAACACCTGTATTACGAGTAGAAAAGTGTGATTTTCCTATGAAACTATTCGATTATTAGATTAAAGGAACGATTTGTTTATTTCATGTAACATTGACACGTATATTGTATTGTGACTTAAAAAAGAAACTAAGGGATTAGTATTCTACATAATTATAATTATACTTATCTTATCACCATAGTTCGACACTAGTAGGAAAAATGCAGTGCCTCATAGTGTGAAAAGTAGAGCCAGTCATCCGCTACCGTACGTAGGATATTGTTGGGACTACCTCGCACCCTTACTAGCGCTAAGAAAACATGGCAAACCGCTTACCAACGAATGTTTTCGTTTAGACAGTTAGGTTCCCTATCTGATAGACATCTGGCACTACCGTAGTGCCTGATGTCTTATAGAGAAAAAACAGGAATACCCAAGCTATCGCAAACTTTGAGGAAACCTTACGAGTCGAAACAATGCACTTGGTTCCTTGCAAACAAAAACGACATTTCTAGTATACTTAGTAAGAATAATCTAAGGTGTACGAATGTTTGTTCATTCTCTTTATGAGCATTCGGACACCTTAGATAACTCTTACTATAATTTGAGCTCAAGGGGCTCTTAAAGATCTCTGAAAATGGTTTACGAGCTGCGCACGGGCTTTACTACATACTCTTATCATGGTCCTTCGAAGTTGTATTTTTAATCTGGTCCATTACAGAATAGAAAACGCATTACCTTAACCCTCCAGAGCCTTATGCCTTCTTCATAAATGCCGATGGTGCCGTTAGCCAGGCCGTACGCGAACCGCACTTCAGTGATAGCTGCGAGACAAATAACAGGCCCTGTTTCAGCTATTTCTGTTTTGAACTGGTTGTTCTTCAGCACTCTTATATAGGAGTCATCGCATCCTAAGAGCAACTGCAAGAAGATAACGTAAAAATAAATACATTGGTATATTGTGCATTATCTTAGTTTTGTCTGTGTATAGTCTAAGCGCCTGTCACGATGCGCATAGCAACAACATCTGTACACTACTAATATATTTGATTTAAGAATTTGTGCAGTACCTATTAAGCACTTTACGACTAATCAAAACGCGTAACTCTAATCACAACTTTACATTAACATTTAACACCGATCAGAATTCTTTACAGTCTCTAATTTAAATAGCTCGCGGAATGGCCAGATAATCTTTGGCTAAGTCAGTGGCGAATTTACAGTCTTGGCCGCCCTAGGCCCCAGATGATGTAGTAAGTCTACCAGCCGCCCTTTTCTCATAATCTTATGATTTTTTGTCACGATTGGCCGCCCCTAATATCTGGCCGCCCTAGGCTCGGGCCTACTGGACCTTTGGGGAAATCCACCACTGGGCTCAGTGTTTGTTACCTTACCTCATTTTCACCATCTTTATCAAAGTCAAACGTGATCATAGCGCTAACTTTTCCGCTGACTACAGTCCAGAACACCTCATTTCCCTGCCAATCAATGCCTTGGACGGAGCTGTTACCGCCTACTATGGCCAGGGTTTCGTGGTACTTCCCGAAGGTGCCAGAGATTATCACGTTCACCCCGTCATGTGCTTCTTTGAAGAAAAGGTCGGAGTTGTCGTGCACGTCGTATGCTGAAATAAATTGCGGTGTACTAAGTTGGTAAGCTCACGCTTAGGTTGCCAATTTGTGATGATAAGCGCTGCGGTATTACGCAAGTATTTATTGTTCTTTTTTTTTATACAACTAGGGTGGCAAACAAGCGTGCGGCCTGCCTGATGGCAAGCAGTCACCGCAGCCTATGGACGCTTGATTATGTACATACCTACTTCATATTTTTGTTAATATGACAATTGACAAGGTTCTAAACTCGTATATAAAACGTCGTAGAGAAAAACGTCAAAAGTTACATACGAACGTCATATACACTTACTGCGTTTTTACCTGGAGTCAGTATCAGATCCGTGTTTTTTTTTAAAGTAATGACGATAGAGTCTGTGCGGAAAGAGAATAGGATTTATATTGGGGGGCGCTGGAATGCTTTTCTACCGTATGTGCCGTATTTTCTATTCTGTAGCCATACTGGTTAGGTTAGGTTAGGTTAGGTTAGGACCTATTCTCTTTCCGCACTATGTAATTTATCGCTTATCTCCACCCCAACATTAAGAAGGTCTTATTATATTTCGTTTACTCGTTAGAAGCAGTCTCTAAGAAATATTAGTGGACAAGACCTGTTAATGCAAGCAACTTTAGGGTAATACAATACAGCTTGTTAGGGCTTTGAATCTTTTCCGTATATTCTTATCAAAATACCTAAGTACATACTCCCTGATTGTTTGTCACCTAGAATGTATTAACAACCTTCTACAGAGCCCTCCGTACTCTATGACTGCGGCTATTTACCCAATATCTGAGAAGGCGAGCCAATAAGGAGCATGTCCCGGGTAGAGTCTGGACGCAGAGGGCCGGACGCCAACGCGACGACAGCCTGGCTCAGGTTCAACTCTGACACCTCTCCGTGAGCTCTAGAGCGCTGCGCGCGCCCGCTGACGACGCCGCCATGGGGGTGGTGGATTATTATCTAGTAAGTATAAGTTTTTTGTGAAATAGAAAGACGGTTACATCACCTTTGGTGAAATTCGTTGCAATGATTCATGATAATAGAATAAGAATTTGCCTGTAAATTAGAGTACCAGTAACGATGATTGGAAACCATATAATGCAATATATGCCAAGAGAGATAGATACCTTATCGAAACCAGCACAAGCCGTGAGACAAGGATGGGTGCCGTCATATTTAGCTATAGTTACAATATTTGGTGTAACTTTGTGGTTTAATTCGAGCTTGAATACTGGCTGGACAGTTGATATTTGCATTTTGATTGTTGTTTTATGTTTTCTTTTTTTTTGTTTATATTTGAAAAGCATCGTCATGGTTACGATTATGTTTGGTATCCACCAGAGTGATATGATAAGAAAAAATGAATTAATCAAACTGTATAATGTAGTACTTTGAAAAGTATTAATATACCTGTATGTGCTTTTATTCACAACGAAGACACAAAATAAATAATATAATAATATTTGTCATGACGTATTATTTCTATACCAAGCGTTTTAAAAAGTAGCTCAATCCCTTCTGATTGACAAACGGCCCAACGTCAATCTGACAGTTCGTTGAATGAAAAAGCGCAAAATTTTTCAGCATGTCATTTTATTTTGCGCATCGAAGTCGATGAAACCGGCAGTATTATAAAAATTAAGCCTTTGTGGTGTTATGTTTTTATTGGCTAACAAGCTGTGGCCAAATGGGTAGTGAACTGAATTTAACTACGAGCGAAACCAGGTACATCTCAAGAAATATTTATTGTTTATTTGTCTGCATTATGTACCGTCGGTAACGATTAGTAATTAATTGTATTGCACAACATATTTATTTACAGGTATCATACATTATTAGGTTACGAATTCATGTTGTTGAACTCGTTGAATTCATTATCATTTCCTTTTCATTGTTCATTACTTGTTCGCTTTGTAGGAATTGTAGGTCTCCAGGTTGTATGTTCACGACCATATCTGTCATCAGTAATGTCCGGGGGCCAGTCGCCGTGTAAAATCTGGTGCCTCTATATCATCCAGTTCATTTATAGCATTATTATTGTATTTATGAGGTAACACAAATGAATTTGCTATTAAGATTATCCATGTCATAAATTTGGTGAATAGTTTAAGAGGCCCTTTCAGCAATAATCGCACATTATATTTTATATTAATCTAATCTATCAAACACTCTACATTTACATATATCTATTGTTTTGCTTATTGCATAACATCACAAGAATACACTATTATACTTAATTAAGTTAATATTCTGACTGCACATTGTCCACATTTCAGATTATTTTAAGTCATCAATGGGAATTGACAAGCAAGTTACTTTTGTGTGCTGTGGTTGTGTGTCATTGATGTTGTTTGCTTTATGTGTGTGAAAATTACAATTGAGATGTCCAATATTGCCTGTAAAAAGTATATTCTAGTAATAGGATAGTTTCTAGTAGATTATCAAAGTCAGTTTCCAAAATGTATCCCAAATAACTCCCGATTCACTTATTTTCTTGCCTTTAATGATTTTCAAATGCCAAAATAAAATGAGACATTTGACTATAAGAACCAGTGATGTCATTTGTTCATATTGTCTATGAAACTGAATATTATCTGAGCATTTTGCCACTTAATAAAAAGAAACTAATTTGGTCTGTTAGGAAACTAGCCTATTAGGAGTGTGAAATGGCATGTATTACTATAGCGTGGTGTTTTGTTTGTTGGATTATTAAATACATGCAAACTCTAAATTATATCATCAGATATAGGTTGAATTTAAGTAAGAGACATTGCTTTTCTTGCTTTGTACCTTACTTCAATATTGTCTACATTTACATCAATGATTTAGGTTTAATTGGTGCAACATAGTATTACCTATCTCATACTTTAATTAAACCTATGGTATGGTTATACAAATATACACATGAGATTATGATTCTCTTCTCTAATGGGTAGGTTTTTATGCAGAATCATGAGATTTAAGTTGTGACATGCATACTAATACTGTGTGTATCACTACATAGTATAAAACAAAGTCGCTTTCTCTGTCCCTATATCCCTATGTATGCTTAAATCTTTAAAACTCTGCAACGGATTTTGATGCGGTTTTTTTTAATAGATAGAGTGATTGAAGAGGAAGGTTTATATGTATATGCATAATATGTAATACATGCATAATATAATAGAGAAACACCATGCGAAGCGGGGGCGGGTCGCTAGTTGTTACTAATACTGAGTTAAATCATGTTTGTGAACGTGAAATTTGAGCCTTTTGTGTTTTCATTCACATTGTTTAGTCAAAGTTGGCATTTTTTAGACATTTTATTATAAATCCTTTTTTTTTCCCAGTACACTCATTATGAACATTCATATTTACTATTATTACTGACCGTGACCTTTATATATGTAATGCAAGTCTTATCCATTTCCTATACAAATACTCTGCTTCTTGATGCATCTTGATGCTCCATACCCATTAATGGTTATTTCTGTATTTCAGTGTAGTAAGCAGGTCATGGATTGGAAATATTTTGTCCATACTTTGGAAGTAAGATTTGTATCATATTCCAGTTGGTGTCTATTATATCTAATTTGCTTATTTATATTTCAATGCTATGCTTTTAATTTATTGCAGCCCTGCTTTTTATAAATATGTAAACATTTTGCATTATGGGTGATATTGAAAAACATGACCCTTTTATATCTGATCATGGAGAGTCTTATATATCATTTTACTCCATATATGAGTACTTTTGATTTTTGAAATAAAATACGTTTTTTTCCATTTATTTGTAAGTGAGATAAAAAAATTGTATGGAAATGTGGGGACTCTTATTTTGTTTCAAAAATAAAAAGTATTCAATGATCCTAAGTAAAAATAATAAAATATAACCCTCTATAATCATGTAAAAAAAGTAAAAGGGACCTATTTTCTCCAATTCACCCCTATATTTATCTGCACATAGAACAAAATTGCACATAGGTATTATGTTATGTAGAGTTTGTGTAACTTAAATAACACACTTCTTATTTAGCTGCCTGGCCTTGAGTAATTTCTATTTCAGTCTAGCTGTAGGTATGTAGGTAAATAATTTACCGTTTCATAGGCAGGTTTCCATGGTAACAATATTGAGTACATCACAGCTCAGTTGTAGATTTAAAAACATTGGATTGATTTATACATATCATTCCATGAATTTAGATAAATAGATACGTATTTAACGTTTGAACTAAAAAATTAAGGCATTTTTTGTACTAATTCATATTAAGGTACTCAGTAGGGCCTCGATAATCCGAAATTAAAAAAAACACCCCCTGTTCGGACTCACGGAGCGTTCGGATTATAGTATGTTAAGGTGGATTTAGACCAAACGAATTCTAACACATTCTAACCCCACTCTACCAAATTATTTGTGTACTGTAAGGTTTGTACCATGCTATGCAAACCTTACCGCCTTGTATGACAGACTGGCAGCCTTTGGAACTATTAAATATTCAAATTTAATCGAATTGAGTCTGTCTCGCTCTGGCGGAAGGACAAATGATCACTTCTGTTGTAGACCTAGCAATGGACACTTGAATAAAAGTACTGAAGTTATATCGCCTCGTATTATTTCACAGTACACACAAAGAATTTGGTAGAGTGGGGTTAGAATGTGTTAGAATTCGTTTGGTCTAAATCCACCTTTAGAAATAAAACATGTGTATTCTAAAAAAATATTTAGATAGACTCCGAAATTACATAATCTAAGAAACATATTAACAAAGTAACTTAATACTACATAATAGCCCAGGTTCTATTTATTGACCAAGCAACGAAGAATCGTCAATAAAAGACTCGTCATACTCGGAAGTTCGGATTACTGTGACGTTCGGATTAGGATTAGACTTTGTACGGATTATCGAGGCCCTACTGTAGTCCTAAAAGTGTTTTAGTAGGTACTCATTCAGTTGTCATAAACCACAATTTACCAGGTTTTTAGGCATTTTTAATAAGCTTACCGGCGTTGCGTGACATTGATTAGTTAATTACTCCAATCGCGACCTTAATCTTGGAGCTCGTCTAAAAATAAATACACGCGCCATTTTTTTTTTTACTAAGCGATCACGAAGCGCGGTCTCCGTTTCAGCTTTGGCAAACATGCTTTAGTAGGTCTGTCCTGCTGTTCTCGTGAAATTTTGTGAGCAGATCCAATTATCATGTAGATTTTTTTGTCAATTCAGTCTTTGGAAATTTTGCAAAATGGCGGTTCCATGAGGGTTGACAGACTCGCGGGGTCTTCAGCTCGTAGAGCCACTAGTTTTAAGTATTCTCAAATCTCTTTTCTTCTTGATTTTAGCTCAACTCAACTCAACCCTAAAAAAATAGAATGCTAATGCATTCTATTTTTTTAGGGTTCCATACCAAAATGGTAAAAAGGAACCCTTATGGTGCGACTCTGTCTGTCTGTCCGTCTGTCACAGCAAGATATATCAGGATGTACTGATGCTATCGACTTGAAATTTGGAATAGTGTTAAAAATCGCTAACCAGAGCCTATTGGGCAAAAAAAATCTTATACCTATTTTAGTTTTTTTTAAAGGGTACCGAAATGGGATGTCGAAAATCAAAAGTAGAGCTATTATATCGAGTGAGATATCAAATGCTTAATGTGTAGATTCCAAAACTGTTTTTAAATTGTTTCTTGAACATGTAGTTTTTGATTTAAGACAAAAAACGTTAAAAAAAATACCATTCCCCCTATTATCTCCGAAGTTACTGAACAGAAAAATCTGTAATAATTACCGATTTTTGATTTTCCTACCTTGCAGCGTTTTTTAGAAATTCGCAGAAATTGTAAGATAAACTTATTTGCTCCTACTAAACTAAGAAATATGTCGATGTATGGGATCAACAGTTTTTCAAGAGCAAAGTTAAGTTTGTTTTGAATTACCCACGTATCTACTGACAAGTTTGTACGGAACCCTCGGTGCGCGAGTCCGACTCGCACTTGACCGGTTTTTTTCTTCATGATTATCATTATGTATGAATCGGCAGTTGAACTATGTTTTTCTATTTCAAACAAAAACACGATATGAGTCACCTTTGGCATTTAATACCCATGTGTGCTTTATCAAGTCATATTTTTGATGATTAGACGTTTTTCATTGTATTTTTAAACGAAATCGCGTCATTACGTCATCTAGGTATTACTTACCCTGACCTTCGATACCTGTGTTTGGTTTTAATGTCTTACGCAAAATAATGACACGTAATTTAATTCAAGGTCTGATGTAATCGTACATTGATTTGATTGAGTAACATTTCAGGAAAATGCTTCCCATTGGTATCGAAATTGTTTGATGTATTAGGCAATAATTTGGATGCCTAAATATTGCATTGAATTATGATTGAATTGGAATACATAACATTAACGCAATTGCATGATGATTCATTTGGCGCAGTGCAAACGTACCGACAGTAGGACTTAGAGATTACTCGTACAATCGACGATAGTTAAATAGGCCGCAATTTGTAAGTCTTATGTTATTGTAATACGATTTAATTAAAGTCTCATCGAATTAATACTATATAAAACAACCTCTTAATCTTGTTCCTTTGTGTAACGAAACTTATCATACAATTTATATGGTTAACTTTCGTTACACAAAGGAACAGGATTAAGAGGTTGTTTTCTAAAGCCCTATAACTAAGGACATCATTTTTTGAGAATGACCCTATAACCAATACTACATTTCGAGTGTGAGGTATAAAATAAATTGTCACTGGTAGATAATACACTTTTAATTCAATAATCTTTTAATGCTGTTTGCATGGTCTAACGCGATACCCTAGCACCTTTATATGTGTATAGTTTAAAACTAGTCCCCACAGCTAAATCAGGTCACTTGTCTAGATTGCTCATGATTGTCCGTAACAACCTAACTCCGCTTATGAACACGAGTTTACTACCGCAATAGTTTAAAATAGCACTGTTGCATTCGCGACTACAGGACATTATGTGTTTACTAATACAGTAGTGTGTAATGTAGGTAGTCAATCATTCATCATGAACTTGCATGAATGTCCATATCACTTCTATTGAGTTTCGTGCAGTAAGTGGTCTACCACTTTTGAACTTAAATACCACTAAATATCTAAAAGTGGCAGACCACTTTCTTCACTTACTGTCTTCGCGATATATTTCCAAGACACTGAAGAGTTACTTAGTTGGTTTACAAAAGACCAATGGGTATTGCGTCACAGGACTAGCTTATGGCCTTTAGTGGAATTTTCTGCCCATTACGCGGACAAAAGATCCTCCTTCCCAGCCAGGGGAAGACGATTTTACACAAACTACCGGTGGCAATAAAGAAAACCCCGGACATTACAGATCATATACTTACGATCTGGGACATTCTTTATTTATGGCCTAAGTATGTAATGTACTGTTTTGGAAATGTCCTGTAAAGTTGTTGTTTCTGTGTTCCAGTTGGACGGGAGGTTGGTTCAGCTGGACTCGACAGTCGGATGCCATGTTGCGAAATATTGAGAAGAAAATATTGTCATGTAAGAACGTTTGCACCATATTTCATAGTTATATTATAGTATACCGCCTCTTGACGTATGTAGGAGCAGCATGGTAGGACTGGGCTGTATGATTTTAAGGGTTCTCAGGGTTAGATGGAATACTATGGAGTAGGTAAGGAAGGGGCCCTCCACAATCTAGGGCCCAGATGACAAATGGGTCATTCTCAAAAAATGATGTCCGTAGTTAGGGCTTTATAAAACAAAGATTTACACAAAAATTAAAGTCAACACTTTAATTTTTGTGTAACGAAAGTTAACTATATAAATTATACGGTATGTTTCGTTACACAAAGGAACAAAATTAAGAGGTTGTTTTATAAAAGCCTAACTATGGACATCATTTTTTGAGAATCACCCAAATACCACGTCGACTATATGACTATATCTATAATATGGGTAGTCCGACACCGGGTAATCGATCCAGCATTGTTAATTATTTTAAGAAACTCACATCGAATTATCATTAATAAAACAAAAGATGAAAGTGTGACCGAATTCTTGACTGCTTTGAATGAAACCAAAACCTAAAAAACTTACATATAAGTTTAATTTTGCTTCTATACTCTATCCCAATAGTCAGTAAATAAAGATGTTAAAATGCATGAAAACTGGGCGTAATTTTTTGACGTTGCGAAGACATTTTAAAGTTACACTTCACAATGTGAGGTTGTAGGTACAGTCAATTGACAGATTGAACTAATAAAGACATGCGAGGCACACGAACCCCGCCTATCCTATTATGCGCTCCTTACAAACAACGGTATACACCGTGGGTACGAGTTACCCGACAAACTTTAACCACGTATTCCTAAAGGTATTACAAGTAAATAGCGTTATATCAACATAAGTCGAATTTTGTCATTTTACATTAATAGTCTTATGGAACAAAATAAATCAGTAAATTCAGCCCCTCGTTATAAACATGTCCTTACTGGAGGAAAAGTTATCAAAACGAAAAAAAAAGCTAAAATGGAAACGAAACACACTTGGGAGTTTTCATTTAAAAAATAATGAATATCTCTGAAAGTAAGCGTTTTTCGACTATACATCACATAACTTTTTTTACTCCTAATAGTTGTTAGAATCTATAGTTAAAGTTTGTCGGGTTACTCGTACCCACGGTGTATATATGCTTTCATCGAAGAACCGTATAAGCTTTGCACCTACACCTATACCATTAATATAAAATGTTATAACACAATTTAAAGCGCGGCGAGAAAACGAGTAAAATTTAGGCGAGGCGAGTAACAGTTCATGGGGGGCTGATGGTGTACAGTAAGATCGATCGACAAGTGGGACAAGTACCTATAATACAATTAAATATAGCCAGGGGCGTATTTACCCTAGGGCCATCCGGGCCATAGCCCGGGGGGCCAAACCGCCAGGCCGATTGCATTTGGTTTTGGCGTCATTCAACCAACTGTTACTTCTGGGGCGGCGAAACTTATTGGCGCGGAGCGCCAAATTTCAAAATCCGCCCCTGAACACACAATTTTATGCACACTTCGAAAGAATGACATAATATACAATGACGTAATATTAATCGAACAGCTAAATAACAGGTGGTCTTATCCCTGAAGCCCTGAAGAGCGATGTAACCATAATATTGTAATAAATGAATGAATACACAAAACGTGCGTCACAAGTTACAGTTATTAAACATTATGGTATATATAATATATAATGCAGAGTGTTATCAAACACTTTTTGTATGATACGTTACGCTGGAACAGGAACTACCGATAATCTTATCGTCGTCCTCTGCAGTGGACACGTGCGATAGTTGTTGCTAAAACTATAAGAGCTGCTAACAAAGGCATTGTTTATCTTACGAGATATGTGTGTAAATGGCCGATTAAATAATTTATTACATACATGTAAGCGCAAAATAGCCATGTTAGTCGTCGAGTTGCGGAAAATAAGCCCGCATTAACCTATAACCTACATACATTTATTACTTTTTATGCCCTCTCGCGGTTGCGCGAACTATCTTTAAAAAATATTTGGCTTACTTTATTTACTATTACCATTTAGACAACCTTATCTATCATACTTATGTTCAAAACAAAAATAATCAATTTATGACTGGTTCATTCGGGCCTACACTTGCCAGTGACATGAATCGACGAATTGACGTCATTTTTCTGTTTAACAATTTCAGCGTTATTTTCGATAAAAGTGAAAAGGTAATAATAAAATACCCTTAAAATATATTTGTGTGTATGAATAGTAAAAATTAAACACAAGTAGACTAGTAATCAGAGCGTGTTAGATAGATTTGAGCGCTCGATGTACAGTCACCAGCAATAACGTAGGTTGAAACTGGGCATGCAAAAATATCTGACACCACTCTATGCCTATAGCAATTACGTCGCGTCATATATTTTTATGCCGGCCATAAAGTGGCTGGCCAAAAATGATGTACACAACACGGGAGGTAATAAAGAAAGCCCTCGATCGCACCTCGATCGCATATTTACGTCCCTCGCTTTATTGCCGGTGACTGTACATGAAATGTCAAACATGTTTGACCATCAGGTTTGAAGACAGCGTACAAGCGGTTCTACGTGGACATCGGGTCTGTGGTGGGGCAGAGCGACCGAATATGGACCATCTCGCTCAACGACGAGGCGCCGGCGACCCCGCTGGTGATGCTGCACGGCATGGGCGCCGGCGTGGCGCTCTGGTGCCCCAACCTCGACGCCCTGGCGGCTACTAGACCGGTTTACGCTATTGACCTACTCGGTAAGTCACGTGTTATCTCGCTCAGCGACCCCGCTGGTGATCCCGCACGGCATGGGCGCCGGCGTCGCGCTCTGGTGATCCAACCTCGACGACCTGGTCCCCGGTACTCTGGTCCTCAACCTCGACGCCCTGGCGGCTACTAGACCGGTCTACGCAATCGACCTACTGGGTAAGTCATGGGCCATCTTGCTTAGCGATGAAGCGCCGGCGACGCCGCTGGTGATGCTGCACGGCATGGACGCCGGCGTCGCGCTCTGGTGATCCATCCTCGACAACCTGGTCCGCCTCGTACTCAAATAGAGCGTAGAGGGTAGCTTGCGACGCCTTTCGTGGTTTGCACCTGTCGCCCTGGGCCATGGTCGACTTGGCCTTAGGCACTTGTCACACCGCCTGCGAGTAAGCGCATTACATTGCTGATCTGGAAAGGTCGATCGGCCTCATCAGCCCGCAATTAACTGTTACTAGCCCAATTTTACTAGCTGCTCTATTCATACTTTTAATCCCGCTGACCATTTTTAAACGGTTTTATTTATAATCCAATTGCAACCCCAAGAAGACAGCCTTCCGACCTTAAAAAAATGAAAATAACCAATAGCATGTATTCTATCAGGGTTCGGCCGCAGCTCCCGGCCCAAATTCGCCACCGACGCGGAGAAGGTTGAAGCGCAGTGGGTGGAGTCGGTGGAGGAGTGGCGCCGCGAGGTCAACATCCGCCAGTTCATCCTACTCGGCCACAGCCTCGGCGGATACATCGCCACTGCCTACGCGCTCAAGTATCCGGACAGGTCAGGACAGCATATCGTCCACTGAGGGTCTTAAGAAATCATAAATCCACCAGTTGGCAGCACGGTGAGAGCTCTTTTGGACAGTAGATGTCAAAATCCACCAATCGCACCACAAGATTTTGACATTTACTGTCAAATAGACCTTTCGCCATCGTGCTGCCAGCTGGTGGATTTACGATTACTAAACAGTCTCATTGTGAACTGTTAGGCGCAAACCATAAATCGCGTTTCGTTGGCGGCGCGGAGCGTGATTGAAATAGCTCCGTGTGACGTAAATAACCACAATTAGCAAAATTGAACAAGTCTTATTCCTAGCTAGCTTAATAGTTAAGCTCAGTGTCCAACATTTTAGCCATTGCCAGTCCACTTAAGAATCGAAACCACTTCCTCTCTTCTATATTTTCTTTACTCATTCTATTATTTCGATCTTGCTCGCTCCTTGCAAACATGCCCTGGTCGCGGAAGTCGTCCCCTCGTCTCATGTTCGACCTGTCTGCGGTCTGTCTGCCTGTGGCCATCTTGCAGATCCCAGTGAAAAACAAGAGGTCATTGCTAACGGTGAGTCACCGCATAAGCTAGAAATAAAATTCGCTTTTTTTTTCTAGAGTACAGCACCTCATCCTCGCCGACCCGTGGGGGTTTACCGAGAAACCGGCCAACGTGCACGAAAAGTACCAAATCCCGCTGTGGGTCCGCGCCGTGGCCACCGCTGTGTCCCCCCTCAACCCCCTGTGGGCGGTGCGCGTGGCCGGCCCGGCCGGCAAGTGGCTCATCAGCAAAACTCGTCCGGACTTGTCCAGGAAGTATATGAACTTCGTCCCGGACGCGGAGACGGTTATACCGGATTATATACACCAGTGTAACGCGCAGACGCCGAGGTGAGTTTGACTTTTTGGTCTCATATACGTAGTGCACTGGTATACTACTCAAAGTGGGTCTGCCAACACTAGAAAGCGCCACTTGTTTCTATCCAGGGCCTTCTCATGCCATTCCAGCCGATGAAGCCGAGTTAGATCTTTTTCAATTTGGTCTCTCCAGCGGTAACTGGGCTTATATACTTGTAATCAAAATTATTTGAACAGTAACCGTTGAACAAATAACCCTTATTTATTTATGCCACACCTGGCCATAAAGTGGCTTTTTCACATATATATATATATATATAAAATTATGTACACAACACGGGAGGTAATAAAGAAAGCCCTCGATCGCATATACGTCCCTCGCTTGCAGCTCGAAACATCTGCGATCTCGGCCTTTCTTTGTTTTACTACCCTGGTTGTGTAATGTACTATAAACTGTTGGGTGTCATCAAAACCGTTGTCTTACAGCGGCGAGAGTGCCTTCCACACACTGATGCACGGCTTCGGCTGGGCGAAGAATCCGATGGTGAAGCGAGTGTCGAAGCTCGACGCCGGGCTGCCCGTCACCGTGCTGTACGGCTCCCGCTCGTGGGTGGACAACAGCACCGCGCAGGTGCTGCAGGACCAGCGCCAGAGCCCGCACAACACACACGTGCAGGTATGTGCAGCGACTGGCCCTAGCCCCTTCGGACGTGCACGAAACCGGCGGTTTTGTAACCAGTTACACTCGAAGCCTTTTTAGTCCTTGTACGATTGCAACCGGTTTCTTATCTGTTCAGTTTGTCCATTATTGACCATCGAATTTACCTGTCCACAGGCCCGTTTCAAGAAATTACAAGTGTTAGACTTGTAAAATTGTAACTTTTACCTTCGTGAAACGGACCACGGTTCGTCCATTATTGAGCATCGACTGTCGCTGTATCCAGTTGTTAAATACAAATGTTGTACTTGACATGGATAACTGATACACTCCCACACTACGCGTGCATGATGTATAGTTTATCTTCCACCATTGCAGGTGATCAACGGAGCCGGCCACCACGTATACTTGGACAAGCCAGAGTTATTCAACAAGTTCGTGCTCGAGGCGTGCGCGCGCGCCGACGCGAACGACCGCTTCGCCAACACCGAGCCTGACACGGAGTCCACGAGCCAACAAGCCGACAACGAACCGGCGACCTCACGAGCCAACAGTGAATCAGTGAGCCCAAGAGCCAACACTGGATCAACCGAGCGAGCGAACCGCACCGACACTACCCCCGTCTCTTGATCGTAGCTGTAACTTTACTAGTGACTTCACATGAGTGATAATAAGAATGACGATATTTTTACTGTTCGATCCGAATTAGGTTAAAAATACTGTCATTTTTATCGTATGACGTCCTTATAAGCCTGTATAGACAGAGCTGTGCTGTTGATACCTATTTTACTGCATAAAAAAAACCAGAATGGCCTATGACTGGATTGACGTCATTTTTGGACCCCTGTGGTTTTGCGGCTGTATTGTTGAGACTGTGTAATGCCTGCACGTCGAGTTTGTGCTTTGATTGAGACAATTTGGATTATTTAAAGTAGCGTAGTTACTAACTACGGGGCCACGATTAGTTTTTGTCAGCATGTAGCGTTGTTGTACGAACATTCGCACTCTTTCAGAGTAGATAGATATCGTCGTGAGGATGGAATCCTCCTTATATATACTTTGGACTAAATAAAATTATTCTAAGATAAACCTCGTGGCTTAGAAAATAAAATTAGTAAGTGTACTAATCCTTCAATACCCTTAGGTCCTTTTCACGCAAGATGATCAAGCAAGTTTCATTCATCGAATGTTTAAAGAGACCCTATTGTCCTTAACGTAATACAAAGGCTTTCTATTTCTGCCTGGACAATGCCATTATTGTAGCTTTGTCCATAATTGTTTGTAGCGATAATGGTGAACAACCTTATTGTTCAAGTACTAAACCATTATTTTACCAACATTTGGTCTGTGAACTTTGACCATATAATTCGGTATAGTGAGATTCGATACAACTGAACAAAAACCAGTGGCGGATTTGCCCTAAGGCCTAGTAGGCCCGGGCCTAGGGCGGCCAGATATTAGGGGCGGCCAATCGTGACAAAAAATCACTGCTGCTGCTGAGAAAAGGGCGGCTGGTACTTACTACACGGCGTGGGGCCTAGGGCGGCCAAGACTATAAATCCGCCACTGACAAAAACAATAACAAATATGTTGACTGACAATTTGGATCTATTGTCTATGGATTTACTGTGAAATAGTGATGGGAAAGGTATAACATTAATTAATCAATCCATTTGACATTCATGAAATTATTATTAACTACAAGTGAGAGGAACTTAAAGTATATCGTACTATTATTAATCAGATACTTTTATCATTATTAAATATTTTGTAACAATGAAAAGCTAGGACGGGGAACTATGTTTTACCACCCTAGTTGCGTAATGTACTATTCTTTTTATTTTTACCACACCGAATTTAGGGTTTGGAACTAAGACGCGACGCAATTTTCCATCGCTGATTATTTGGAAATATGGTAGAAGTATCGCAAGGGTCTTCCGAAACCAGCAAAATTTTGAAAGTGGTCTACGAGAAATGAAAGCTTGGGAACCTCTGTTTCAGATAAACCATATGGGACACCCTAGTTCTGTTCACACTCGTATTAATTACGAGAAAAAGGTTTCGTTTTAGTAAAATGAGGGTATTTAGAAATCAAAAATCCACCAGCTGGCAGCAGGGTGGCGAAAGGTCTATTTGGCAGTAGATGTCAAAATCAGGTGGTGTGATTGGTGGATCTTGACGCCTACTGTCAAAAAGACTTTTCGCCACCCTGCTGCCACGTCACGGCTTGTCCGAAATGTCAAGAGTTGATGTGATGGATGAGTATGATTTCACCAGGCCATTGCTGCCCTTGGCTGCCCGCCTTTGTGCGAAACCTATGCAGCAGTTCCTCTTTATTGTCGTCGTGTTTCGACTTCCGGCGCCCCTATCACCTTGGCGCCTGTCTGCGCTGCACACTTCGCACACAGGGGCGGCGCAGCCCTGTACCAGGCTCACATAATTTGTCACTTCTTTTGGCGGTTGTAATCAGACGAGTAAAAACGCAAGTATCTTGTTTTAGCCTTTTTCGTAGTTGGGTTTTCCTATATACATTTATTGGATATGGCATTCATTGCCAAAATCTATAATTAAAAAATAATCTTTCCGAAATACTAATCGATATCAAAATGTCATTGTTAATAAAAAGTAATACATTTTTAAAGAACGGACATTCCCATCACTACGAATCCAAAGACATTATAGACTTTTACATTTTAGATGAGTAAAAAAAATTGAGTAACATTTGACATAAAGAAAAATGGTATTGACTAAGTTTGTTTTTACTGAAATATGAATAATTAATGGATATTTTAATTAAAAATGAATGAAAATACAAGGTTTATGTATATAAATTGTTGATAAGGCTATGTTCGTTCTTAAAAAGTGCGTGATTACGAAGTAATGAAGGTAAATCCGTTTGTTTACTTGTTTGTCCTTTTCTATTGAATCTCACTATACCTATGTAAATGTTGCCTTATTTAAAACTATTCAGTGTCTCAAATTGTATACTAACACTTAAAATTAAGAGTTTAGACGCTATGCTGTTCACTGGAGTGTTTTTTTCCTTGCGTGTTATTATTATAATATAAATGTAATTGATAATAGATATAGAAACTACACTGCCGATCCAAAACTTTAAATTTCTACAGCTATTTCAAATTTGCTTAAAAGGCCACTATACGACATCTTAAAAATTATGCATAATTCTGTAGTGATTTCTAGATTCTTGCTGAGAGACCTTACCTAATTGTTGGCTTGATACTACGGAATAAGATAAACCAAATTCAAAAATCAAATTCCATGTAATAATTAGTGTAGTAGTGTGCTCTATATCGCTATCAAAATTGCTCCCACCTTACAAGTGAAAATTGCGTCATTTTCTGTGATTTTGAACCCTCGTGTAAAGAAACAAGTTTCCTAAATGGCTATGTGTGGGACTCTAATGAATGTTTGATATTAGTAGAAGAGATCCCAGAAAGTAGTTGATAATTATTTTCGCGGTTTCAGTGCATCTTTTGTCTCGTAATATTTGTTTGTAAGATTTTATGACATTCACAGGTTACGGGTAGTATAATAATTTGTTGCCATAATGTATGACGATTGCAAGATAAGCCTTCGATCTCTAAAACTTGTATACTTTTCCCTTGATACATTGTAGTGGCATTACGTATGAAAAGTTAACTTACACTATTTGACGGTAAAAATATCAAATTCTTAATCTATAATTGGGAATCGAGGGTCGTGAGCGGTTTAAACGAAAATATAACGTATTCTGTAAGTGTTAGAGTCCGGCTAGGTTGCCCGGCAAGGTGAACACCAAGAAAAATATAGTTGTTATATAATAGTACATTGTGTATCAAGGGCGGTAAGTAAGGAATTACAAACGAGTGTTTGTTACAAGGCCGAGGCGAAGCCGAGGGCTTTAACAACACGAGTTTGTAATTCCTTTACCGCCCGTGGCACACACAATGTTTTCCATCACACTTGTGAGGAAATCTGATTAAAATAACCTTACTTAACCTAAATAAAATTGTAAATCTGACAGTGACATTAGTGACATATATCAAGACGACAAGTCACGTTCGGAAACCATAGCGGTAAAAACTTAAAATGGTTGATTTTATATTTGCAAAATACTGAAATACACTATTTAAACATTTAATTAATGTTACAGAAATATGTGTTTACATGTATTTGCAATAACAGTTCTGTTTAAATAAATATTTCAGTAATAAAAGTTAAAAAAAGTAAGTTGGCGTTTCCTTTGATCATGACAAATAAGAGTAAAACAGAACCAGCGTTTCAAATTTAAAAAGAAAACCATTACGCCCTAGGGCGTAATAGGTCACTTATGGCCCGCAAAATCTACGTGTAATGACACCATTTTCGAGCAAGTGTGATGAAAAAATAATTCAATTGTATTATTGTATTTCCATCAATGTACTGTCGACTGTAAGGTACATTTTTCATATCGATGTCATAAAACTAAATTTCATCTACGTATCCTTCGTCAATACTAAAATATTTCTAGCTCTGTAGTCAGTCCGTATAGTTGAAGTAGTTTTCTAATCCTTCCATTCTATTTCTAGAAATAAAACAAGAGCTTTAAACGTTGTGCAATTTGTTGACAGCGCAGAGTCGCACAGAGAAGAGGTCAAGGGAAAATAAGTCCATTTAGTTTTACCATTGTAAGGCCCCATTTAGACGAGGCGAAAAATCGTATGCGAGTTTCATTACAGTGCAGGCTAGGTACGATGAGTTCAATCGATCAAACGCCGCAGTGAAATGAAACTCGCATACGAGTTCTCGCTCCGTCTAAATGGGGCTTAAGAGTGTAAAGATGTCTTGAAATTAAATTAGGCTTAATTTCCCCTGACCACTAGATATTTTGAAATTATTTAGATATATTTTGTAAGTTTTCGTTCTACACTTGGTTTAGCTGAACGCACAAGTACTTTAGACAATGTTTTTAATAGAAGGCAAATTCTATGTTGTTGCAATATGTGTTTGTTATTTAGCCGCAGGCTTTTTGATACGCGGTTCGAATTTTATGTAAATAAAGATTATTTATTAAAGATATTATTTTTTTCCCTTAAGTCCTTCAATAAAACTAGTGTAAGAGAATAACATGACATTTTATTAATAAGATGGACTTACACGAACAATTATCTTACGCAATAATAAGGTACAAAAATCAAAAACTAAGTATCACACGTTCATATAGGCACTTGCAACTACCGTTCTGTTCTTTTGAACTGATAACTTGCGATGATGTTTTTAAGCTCGAAACTCGAAATACGGAGCGAAATTGCGCATGTCTAAATTATATACTTTTAAAAGTAAAATCGCTTCCGCGCACTCAATGCGGACTCTACATGTTGTAGTGCGTCAATCGGTAGTATCTTGATATTTTAAAAGATAATATGACGGTAGTTAAATATAACACAAATTTCAGTTGGAAAGTGGGTTCAGTGTGTGCTCAGCAAAATCTCAGATGTGTGTGTGACACAATGACGGCTTTGCCCTCGTCTTGCAGGTCACGGAGAGCTTCATCTAGTTGCTCACGAGTCACCGTCTGCAATTGTAAAAATAACATAGTTAAGGTTAAATTACAGTTACATCAAAGTAAGGGTTTTTATCGTTTGTGTACAAAACTACCGCTCCACCATTTGTCGCGCGATAAATACAACTTCGTCGCCGTTCGTGTTGGCGGTACCTTATGTAAGTAGGTACGGCTGCTCATAACAAAAAGCACACATGTGAGCGTCACCAACGAAGTTGCCAAGCTATACCTATCCCATTCCATTCAATTGCAAAAGTGACAGATCATACGAAGACGCAGCCTTGTGCTAACCTAAGCTAGAACAAGTTTAAAAAAAGGTTAACGCAGAATACCATGAAAATAAACGCTCATTCCCAAAATACCGCATTCCTAAAATACCAGATTTTGAAAATACCAGATTCTCGATACATCAAATTCTCCGTATACCAGATTCCCAAAATAATACATCCAAGAAAGTTATTTAGATCCTTGAGTAACTTACGATTTTCTAACGTAGTGTAACGGGAATGTGGTAAGACAGGAATCTGATAAATCGAGAATCTGGTATTTTGAAAAATCTGGTATTTCAGGAATGCGGTATTTTGAGCACGAGCGAATAGACACAATAACTTATTAGCTTTTTTTATGGATGACGGGTTGGCGTTCTGCTTCTGCAGTAACTGTGCTTAAACCGTGAATGAATATTACTCACTGGTGATCTCCTGCAGCAGTTTGGCATGTGTCATAGTGTGGAACTTGGGGTAGTGTTTTCATTCACGTTGTCGGCGCGGCGGCGTCCACAACCGTGGTATGCTTTCGTCCATGCGACCTGACGCCGATAAGTTAGCGCTTAGCCGGTATAAGAATGTTACTCACGATCTGGGACGTAGACCTGATTTCCTGCAGCGGTTTGGAATGCATGTTGTGGGATTTGGGGTAGCTAGACTAGTGTTCTGAGAGCATTCACGTTGTCGGCGCAGCGGCGTCCACACCCGTGGTATGCTTTCGTCGATGCGATCTGACGCCGATAAGTTAGCGCTTGGCCTCTATAAGAATGTTACTCACGATCTGCGACGTGGCGTTGATTTCTTGCAGCAGTTTGGAATGCGTCATGGTGTGGGGTTTGGGGTAGGGCTGGGACAGTGTTCTGAGTGCCTGCACGAGGTCGGCGCGGCGGCGGCGTGCGGCGGCGCCCAGGCCAGTGGTCAGGATGCCCACGTCGATGCGACCTGACGCCGGGTCGGTCGCCGACTGCTTTAGAGCCTCGCGGTGCAGTCTGTGGTGAAGCAATTTCATTTTAATTATAATGGGGATGTTGACTAATGTTGAATGTTGCTATTACTATTTTTTTTATTTTACGTTTTCAATAGGTGCTTATTGAAAACGTCAAATAAAATATATATATATATAATAATCGGCGATACCGATATCTTAGCTAAATAATGAAGTATGATGAACTTCAGATATTTGTATGTCCTTATTATACCTAAAACTTGGCTATATTTAACAGAGTCAAGTCAGTCAAGTGTAAAGTATAAATAAATTATCAACTCAAAATTCAATTTTTTTTCGCTTACCTGGATGCTTCATCCACGTCTATGATCTCTACAGTGGGCGACAGACGAACCCTCGCATGCGCCTCCGCCAAACGGATAAGACTCTCAAGCTGACGTGGGTACGCCGATATCTGTCCGCGACCGCTGCCTACTCGTCTGCAATTTAAAATAATCACAAAATTAAAAAATAACCGACTTTCAGTGAATATTTTTTGATATGAGATGCACGAGTGACTATGAACAATTCCCAAATCGCCGTATATATGCCTATAATATTCGAAGTTCCCTCGATTTCTCCAAGATCCTATCATCAGATCTGGGTTTAGTTAGACGACTCTGGAGGACCACTCCCTTTCAAACAAAAAAAGAATTCCAAATCGGTCCAGCCGTCTTCGATTAATCGCGTAACAAACGTAAAAAATTAAAACCGTCCTTTTGTGGAACTCGGTTAATAACAGACTTCAAATGAAGGGATTGGATAAGAAATGCACCATTCACAATGAAAAACACCCAAATCGCTATATGTAGTTCCCGCGATTTCTCCAAGATCCCATGATCAGATCCTGATGTTGTTGCAATGGGATCACCTCGAGGTATATATACCCTTTCAAACAAAAAAATAATAATTTTCATAATCGGTCCAGCCGTCTTCGAGTAATGGCGTAACAAACATACAAATAAAACATACAGAAGAATTGAGAACCATCCTTTAGAAAGTCGGTTAAAAATACTAAGTGTCTTTTTGCTAAGGAAAAAGCTAATGTCGGAATGAGAAAAGACGACGTTAACCAACTACATCGTAGTAGTTCTGCCTACAAAGTTACCGAATTTGGTTCCGAATTTACAATCAATGTCTATGTGGCGAACTGGAGTATTTTTCCGGAGTCGAGTTGCCTCGCGTGGGCAGTGAATCAGACAGACCATGCGTTATTTAATAAAACATAAGTTGAGATATAAATAAGTACCTCATATCAACGTAAGCATCGATGAGTCTCTGTTGTGCAGCCTCGCTAAGTGTCGGTTGAACGTTCTCCTTTGCAAACGCGATGTAATCTCGCATTATGCTCATATCCTAAAAGAAATGAAGCAATCATACAGCTGTTCACACCGGTGTTTAAAATACGTCTGGATAGTACATGAGTACTACGTATGTTTTTAAGCACCGGTTTGAAAGATACGCGTCAAAAACGTGACGCATGACGATCATGAGTCACGTCACTGTGTTTACGGTGCGTCAACGTTTTTTGAGCAGCGGTTTGGTCACAGCTATATTTATAAAACGGCTACGGTTATCACAAAATGGCTACGACAATCTCGCGCGTGACACAGCAATATGGGAACAGCAGCCAATGGGAACGCGCATCCGTAACGCAGCGCAATCAATCCGCGTTCCTATTGGTTGTTACTGTTCGGTGCAGTAATTGCACCAACCAACTTATTTAGGCACGTGTGCCTAGTCTGCAAAAACGCACCACGCGCGGTCATTCACAGCAATACTTTTTAGTGCACTTTTCGGTACCGTCGCGACCGGGTGCATTCGAACAGTAACATTCATCCAACAACAAACATTCTATCAATAAAACATTCTGTCAATTTACTCCGGATTATCTACTCTCACCCCCGCACCCCACAGTTACTATATTGCGTCACAAGCGAGGTAGGTCGCGGCCGTCTTGTGCTAGGTGCTGTAGTCTTGTACTGGCTATCTATTTGGCATTGGCACATTACATTTCGGTTTGTCTCACAACTATCTGTAGACTGTTATACCACAGTATAATAGCACTAATTTTTCTTCCTACAAAAGGTGCATCTTGCGCTTGTATGTGTGCGCGCCGTGAACGAACGCACTACGAGCAAAGTTTTAAGAATGCTTAGGAGTAGTAATATATTGGGCATTCTAGATCATTTGACCACTGATTTCCCCAACGGAACAGAAATCAAGTTAACCATACAATCACTTTCAACAGAAACTTTCGTGGAACCCGCATAGAGCGAACGAAGTGAGCGGCCAAATGCGGGTTCCACGAAAGTTTCTGTTGAAAGTGATTGTATGGTTAACTTGATTTCTGTTCCGTTGGGGAAATCAGTGGTCAAATGATCTAGAATGCCCAATATATTACTACTCTTAGGAATGCTCCAGTACGGATCGCACTCACACATACACACACACACACAGCGATACAATACGTATCACGCGCTCCTAAACGGCCGAAGTAGGACTACTTGAATAAGAATAAGAACTCATTTAATCAAGTAGGATTCATAAGAACCACTTTTGCATCGTCATAGGCTACATTTTAGTATAAAAACAGTAGGTACATTTAAAATTTAAATTAATAACACACACACAAACACAGTAACACTTGTCTGTCTTTATACTTTGATTATACGGATACAATCATTATACTGCTTTCAAATTCTCCTACCGGCTCATGCCCAAAATACCAGATTCTCGATTTATCAGATTCCTGTATTACCACATTCCCGTTACACTAGATTATAAAATCGTAGGTTACTCAAGGATCTAAATGATTTTGTTGGAAGTATTATTTTGGGAGTCTGGTATACGGAGAATCTGATATATTCTGAGAATCTGGTATTTTAGGAATGCGGTATTTCAGAAATGAGCGGCTCACAATACCGTATATATTACTTTGCCTTCACCTCCAAGGTTTTAAAAACACTTACGAATACGTCCTCGTTGTCTTCTGGCTCCGCCGGGTCCTTGTAGTACAGGGACACGAGATGCGAGGCCAGCCGCCGGTCGAACACCTCGTCTTGCGGATCCAAAACCAGGAATATGAGGTCGAATCTGAAAATTTAAACCTATGAGTAAGACAGAAGAATACAAGTGCTAGCAGTTACTCTTCCTATACAAAGGTTACTTGGCTGCTTGGATAAAGATAATTTATTTAAGCCGCACTTGGCCATAAAGAGACTTTTTCCGCACGCTGCTTTTTGGGTACGGAAAAAGCCGCTTTCTGGCCAAATGTAGACATAAAATACTGTACATAACACGGGAGGTAATAAAGAAAGCCCTCGATCGCATATTTACGTCTCTCGCCTGCGGCTCGGGCCACAAACATCTGCGATCTCGGCCTTTTTTTGGATTATTGGATTACCACCCTAGTTGTGTAATATACTAATATTGCATTTTCATAACGGTAGCTAGGTCCTGTATCAGGTAAGTTTGCCGTTTGCGTAACAACACCACATTAAACTTTTGTGCGACCATAACGATGTTGGCTATGAAAGTGGTTTCCTGTTGTTCCTGACTGTTTTTTTTTATTTGAGCTTGTGGTATCGTGGGCATTGCTTACTTTCCCTGTAACGTCCTGTAACGTACAATATGGTTTTTTTAGTGAAGCTGGTAGGAATGGTAATTATATATGTCACTGTCACCTGGACATGAGAGTGGGCTGGACATGAGAGCTGTCCGCTGTACGTTTTCGACGATGGTCTTGTTTTTGTTCCACAGCGACTCGGCCGAGTTGGCAGCCTGGATGGAGGCGAGAGTATTGAGCTGCCAGATGATGCCGTTGCTATCGACAGTGTTGTTCCATCAGCTAAGCCCTAAGGTAACAAGGAGTCGTCACCTGGACATGAGAGTGTGGGGCAGCTGTACGTTTTCGACGATGGTCTTGTTCTTGTTCCACTGTGACTCGGCCGGGTTGGCGGCGGCCAGGATGGAGGTACGCGCGTTGAGTTGGCAGATGATGCCCGCCTTGGCTATCGACAGGGTCTGTTGCTCCATCACCTGTAGGAATAAGTTACCTTCAACATCATCGGGTTAAAATAACCCATAATTATCCTCTACTGCAACGGTCGACAATCTGCGGCCCGCGAACCGCTCACTTGCGGCCCTGGCTATTTTGTATGCAAAGGTCGTTATATTCAGAATCGTATAGTCACAAATTATTAACAAAGTGCGGCCCGCGTCAATTTCGTTATCTACTATGTGGTCCTTGGCTGCTAAAAGGTTGCCGACCGCTGCTCTACTGAGTAAATGCCACTTACACTATTTTGTCAGTCGTCCTATTCAGATATCGACTGACCAACGACCTGGTGGTGGTCCGGTTCATCCACCACTGATCTCGGGCACAGAATAAATAAGCACTACCTACAGAAATCTCTCTCTCTCTTCGTTAGAACAAAACTGATGTGCGGGTCCGGCCACCGTACGGAACGGATATGATCGTCTCTTTCTACCACATAACGCGTGCTCTTTCTGGTCGTTGGCTAAGCCCCGGGGGCAACATTTGGTTCTAGTAGCCGCAGGGCGAAATCGCAGATTGAATCACTCCATTTTCTGGCCTAATCTTAGTTACCATTATATTAAAAAACGATTGAGATAATTGCGAGTAGTTTAAGTTTAGTTGGGAGAGCATTGTGATGATATACACCCATGCGTATCCAAAGCAATTTAGTTTACAATAATAGCCGTTTAGCTTACTTCATGGAGCACGCTCCTGGTGGAGTCATTCATCTTGTCGAACTCATCGATGCAGCAGATTCCGTTATCAGCCAACACTAACGCCCCACTGTAATATAACGATAATAAATACATTAGTTTTACACGATCTGTGCGTGTTCCACATACGGGTAAGCCTCTATTACAAAGCTGTAACGTTTACAATTCAGAGTCGGAAAAACCAATAAGTTAATTAATATTTAGCTGGATATTGTGCGGAAAGTTTTATTTTGCGCACTAGTGCTTATTACTTTTCAGCTAGTTTTCGCACAGTAATGAATACAATTTTTTGCCAATAAATCAACTATTAAGTAATTTAACAATACATTTCTTGTTTCACGCTTAAATCAAATTATATGTCAACTGTGTTAACTGTATGTCTCTTCCCAAAATAGTTTCTTTTGATTTGGCTGAATAGTTACAACCGATGCCATGTTTTTGTTTAATTACATATTTTCGCAAATGTGTTAAAAAAAGTTGTCTGATACACGTGCGGAAGTGTCAATTCCACTCGTCCCGAGTCTTGTCCCTCGCCTAGCGGCTCGGGTTAAAACACCTCGGGATTCGTGAGAAATTACATAGTTTCCTCGCATATATCAAAAAGTACTCATAGTCTATATACACGCACTGGTAAATGAGGTCCACTAGCAGCTGCAACTTGCTCTCTCTACTCACGTCTGCAGCACGGGCTGCCTCGTGTCGGGATCCTTGGTGACGTAGGCGGTGAGGCCGACGGCGCTGGAGCCGCGCCCCGACGTGTACTACGGGCGAGGCACGAGCGGGCACGTAGCGGAGTAACTGCGGTTTGCTCTCTCTACTCACGTCTGCAGCACGAGCTGCCTCGTGTCGGGATCCTTGGTGACGTAGGCGGTGAGGCCGACGGCGCTGGAGCCGCGCCCCGACGTGTACTACGGGCGAGGCACGAGCGGGCACGTAGCGGAGTAACTGCGGTTTGCTCTCTCTACTCACGTCTGCAGCACGAGCTGCCTCGTGTCGGGATCCTTGGTGACGTAGGCGGTGAGGCCGACGGCGCTGGAGCCGCGCCCCGACGTGTACTGCGGGCGAGGCACGAGCGGGCACGTAGCGGAGTAACTGCGGTTTGCTCTCTCTACTCACGTCTGCAGCACGAGCTGCCTCGTGTCGGGATCCTTGGTGACGTAGGCGGTGAGGCCGACGGCGCTGGAGCCGCGCCCCGACGTGTACTGCGGGCGAGGCACGAGCGGGCACGTAGCGGAGTAACTGCGGTTTGCTCTCTCTACTCACGTCTGCAGCACGAGCTGCCTCGTGTCGGGATCCTTGGTGACGTAGGCGGTGAGGCCGACGGCGCTGGAGCCGCGCCCCGACGTGTACTGCGGGCGAGGCACGAGCGGGCACGTACCGGAGTAACTGCGGTTTGCTCTCTCTACTCACGTCTGCAGCACAAGCTGCCTCGTGTCGGGATCCTTGGTGACGTAGGCGGTGAGGCCGACGGCGCTGGAGCCGCGCCCCGACGTGTACTGCGGGCGAGGCACGAGCGGGCACGTACCGGAGTAACTGCGGTTTGCTCTCTCTACTCACGTCTGCAGCACAAGCTGCCTCGTGTCGGGATCCTTGGTGACGTAGGCGGTGAGGCCGTCAGCGCTGGAGCCGCGCCCCGACGTGTACTGCGGGCGAGGCACGAGCGGGCACGTACCGGAGTAACTGCGGTTTGCTCTCTCTACTCACGTCTGCAGCACAAGCTGCCTCGTGTCGGGATCCTTGGTGACGTAGGCGGTGAGGCCGACGGCGCTGGAGCCGCGCCCCGACGTGTACTGCGGGCGAGGCACGAGCGGGCACGTACCGGAGTAACTGCGGTTTGCTCTCTCTACTCACGTCTGCAGCACAAGCTGCCTCGTGTCGGGATCCTTGGTGACGTAGGCGGTGAGGCCGACGGCGCTGGAGCCGCGCCCCGACGTGTACTGCGGGCGAGGCACGAGCGGGCACGTACCGGAGTAACTGCGGTTTGCTCTCTCTACTCACGTCTGTAGCACAAGCTGCCTCGTGTCGGGATCCTTGGTGACGTAGGCGGTGAGGCCGACGGCGCTGGAGCCGCGCCCCGACGTGTACTGCGGGCGAGGCACGAGCGGGCACGTACCGGAGTAACTGCGGTTTGCTCTCTCTACTCACGTCTGCAGCACAAGCTGCCTCGTGTCGGGATCCTTGGTGACGTAGGCGGTGAGGCCGACGGCGCTGGAGCCGCGCCCCGACGTGTACTGCGGGCGAGGCACGAGCGGGCACGTACCGGAGTAACTGCGGTTTGCTCTCTCTACTCACGTCTGCAGCACAAGCTGCCTCGTGTCGGGATCCTTGGTGACGTAGGCGGTGAGGCCGACGGCGCTGGAGCCGCGCCCCGACGTGTACTGCGGGCGAGGCACGAGCGGGCACGTACCGGAGTAACTGCGGTTTGCTCTCTCTACTCACGTCTGTAGCACAAGCTGCCTCGTGTCGGGATCCTTGGTGACGTAGGCGGTGAGGCCGACGGCGCTGGAGCCGCGCCCCGACGTGTACTGCGGGCGAGGCACGAGCGGGCACGTACCGGAGTAACTGCGGTTTGCTCTCTCTACTCACGTCTGCAGCACAAGCTGCCTCGTGTCGGGATCCTTGGTGACGTAGGCGGTGAGGCCGACGGCGCTGGAGCCGCGCCCCGACGTGTACTGCGGGCGAGGCACGAGCGGGCACGTAGCGGAGTAACTGCGGTTTGCTCTCTCTACTCACGTCTGCAGCACAAGCTGCCTCGTGTCGGGATCCTTGGTGACGTAGGCGGTGAGGCCGACGGCGCTGGAGCCGCGCCCCGACGTGTACTGGGCGCGGGGCACCAGCGCGTGCACGTAGCGGAGTAACTGCGACTTGCTTGTGCCCGGATCGCCGCATAACAGGATGTTGATCTCGGATCTACAACAAATGGGAGTACCATGCTGAAGTAATTTGTTAAGTTTATTTTGTTTCTAACGTTGAAGACCATTTTTAGAGTTTCGTACTCAAAGGGTGCCAACGGATCCCCTATCACTAAGTCTCCGCTGTCCGACTGTCACAGGGCTGTATCTGTTAAACAGTAATAGGTAGAGACTTTTTTTATACCTGAAGTGTGTCCGGCCAGCGGCGTTGAAGTTCTTCTTGGTGCCGCCCAGTAGTTGCAACAGGACGCCCTTCTTGATGTCCAGGTTCTCGTAGATAGACGGCGCGATGGCGCGCGCTAGCCGCTCGTAGCAGTCCGCTTGCTTTGATAGCGATTTGAATAACTCCACACGCTCAGGAGGGAAGCGATGCTCTTTCCTGAAAATAAAACCGTGTGATGTTCAATTTGACCCTTACAGTGATATATCACTCACCAAATGATTTTATAAAAGAGTGGTATTTAAGAAAAATAAAAACTAATTTGATTAAATTATTGAGCAAATGAGCGATTGCTCTTGTTACATTACGTTCGTAGCCGTTACTACCAAGGAATTTTGGATGGTATCGAGTATTATTTGACTAACTGAGGCTTTTTGGCTCAGTGACCCAAAAAGAATCTTGACCACATTATTTGACGCTTTCTTTATTTCGAGATAGGCCATCGTTGGTTGGCAGTGGAATGTGTTAAGTTAGGTTTCAATAATTTGGTTTGTGTCTAAAATTTCGAGACCTGCGGTTCTTAACAGTTATCTTCCACTTACCCTTCTTCCGTCTCGAACAAGCGGTCGCTATGCACCTTCCTATAATGCAGCGCGTCGATATGCGTCTTGTGCAAGGCTCGTAACGTGGCCTTCCGGGGGTGCACCGTGGCGGGCGCGGCGCGGAACACGCCCGTGACGCTGACGCGCTCGCCCGCGCCCACCGCCTCCACTAGCGCCCCGTGGGCTAGCACGTTCACTGTGGCCGGCGTGCGGCCCGCCGGCATGTCGTCTGTAGGATAGTTATTAAATGTTAATGTTACCGAACACGATCCTACTGTCGCATCCAAGTGTAAATTGAACACTCGTGAAATACATAATACCAGCTACTTGCAGACCAAATAATACGAACGTTAAGCCACCTTCTGTGGCACTTAACACGAGTGGACTCTTTTTTCGCAAAATTTGATGTTTAAATTTTTTTATTATTATAATGGAATAAACTCATTCATTCAAATGTTTTTTATTGTGCTCATTTCGACGAATCAAAAGAGCCTAAACGAAATCAGAGATACACAGTCTGTAAAGTGAATGCCGTACTGTGCCGTACTGGATAAATCGAAATGAGATGGAACCAGTGGGCCGGAAGCAGTGGGCCGTGTTGCAGTGGGCACAGTGGGCGGGCTCGGGCACCCGCCCACGCTGGAGCTGTAACACCGGCCTGGCGACTCCTGCAGCTTGACCAGCTGCTTGTCGCTGAAGTGCGAGCGGTTGTGGATGAGCTGGAAGCAGTGGGCCGTGTTGCAGTGGGCGGGCTCGGGCACCCGCCCACGCTGGAGCTGTAACACCGACCTGGCGACTCCTGCAGCTTGACCAGCTGCTTGTCGCTGAAGTGCGAGCGGTTGTGGATGAGCTGGAAGCAGTGGGCCGTGTTGCAGTGGGCACAGTGGGCGGGCTCGGGCACCCGCCCACGCTGGAGCTGTAACACCGACCTGGCGACTCTTGCAGCTTGACCAGCTGCTTGTCGCTGAAGTGCGAGCGGTTGTGGATGAGCTGGAAGCAGTGGGCCGTGTTACAGTGGGCGGGCTCGGGCACCCGCCCACGCTGGAGATGTTACACCGACCTGGCGACTCCTGCAGCTTGACCAGCTGCTTGTCGCTGAAGTGCGAGCGGTTGTGGATGAGCTGGAAGCAGTGGGCCGTGTTGCAGTGGGCACAGTGGGCGGGCTCGGGCACCCGCCCACGCTGGAGCTGTAACACCGACCTGGCGACTCTTGCAGCTTGACCAGCTGCTTGTCGCTGAAGTGCGAGCGGTTGTGGATGAGCTGGAAGCAGTGGGCCGTGTTGCAGTGGGCGGGCTCGGGCACCCGCCCACGCTGGAGCTGTAACACCGACCTGGCGACTCCTGCAGCTTGACCAGCTGCTTGTCGCTGAAGTGCGAGCGGTTGTGGATGAGCTGGAAGCAGTGGGCCGTGTTGCAGTGGGCGGGCTCGGGCACCCGCCCACGCTGGAGATGTTACAGCGACCTGGCGACTCCTGCAGCTTGACCAGCTGCTTGTCGCTGAAGTGCGAGCGGTTGTGGATGAGCTGGAAGCAGTGGGCCGTGTTGCAGTGGGCGGGCTCGGGCACCCGCCCACGCTGGAGCTGTAACACCGACCTGGCGACTCCTGCAGCTTGACCAGCTGCTTGTCGCTGAAGTGCGAGCGGTTGTGGATGAGCTGGAAGCAGTGGGCCGTGTTACAGTGGGCGGGCTCGGGCACCCGCCCACGCTGGAGATGTTACACCGACCTGGCGACTCCTGCAGCTTGACCAGCTGCTTGTCGCTGAAGTGCGAGCGGTTGTGGATGAGCTGGAAGCAGTGGGCCGTGTTGCAGTGGGCACAGTGGGCGGGCTCGGGCACCCGCCCACGCTGGAGCTGTAACACCGACCTGGCGACTCTTGCAGCTTGACCAGCTGCTTGTCGCTGAAGTGCGAGCGGTTGTGGATGAGCTGGAAGCAGTGGGCCGTGTTACAGTGGGCGGGCTCGGGCACCCGCCCACGCTGGAGATGTTACACCGACCTGGCGACTCCTGCAGCTTGACCAGCTGCTTGTCGCTGAAGTGCGAGCGGTTGTGGATGAGCTGGAAGCAGTGGGCCGTGTTGCAGTGGGCACAGTGGGCGGGCTCGGGCACCCGCCCACGCTGGAGCTGTAACACCGACCTGGCGACTCTTGCAGCTTGACCAGCTGCTTGTCGCTGAAGTGCGAGCGGTTGTGGATGAGCTGGAAGCAGTGGGCCGTGTTGCAGTGGGCGGGCTCGGGCACCCGCCCACGCTGGAGCTGTAACACCGACCTGGCGACTCCTGCAGCTTGACCAGCTGCTTGTCGCTGAAGTGCGAGCGGTTGTGGATGAGCTGGAAGCAGTGGGCCGTGTTGCAGTGGGCGGGCTCGGGCACCCGCCCACGCTGGAGATGTTACAGCGACCTGGCGACTCCTGCAGCTTGACCAGCTGCTTGTCGCTGAAGTGCGAGCGGTTGTGGATGAGCTGGAAGCAGTGGGCCGTGTTGCAGTGGGCGGGCTCGGGCACCCGCCCACGCTGGAGCTGTAACACCGACCTGGCGACTCCTGCAGCTTGACCAGCTGCTTGTCGCTGAAGTGCGAGCGGTTGTGGATGAGCTGGAAGCAGTGGGCCGTGTTACAGTGGGCGGGCTCGGGCACCCGCCCACGCTGGAGATGTTACACCGACCTGGCGACTCCTGCAGCTTGACCAGCTGCTTGTCGCTGAAGTGCGAGCGGTTGTGGATGAGCTGGAAGCAGTGGGCCGTGTTGCAGTGGGCGGGCTCGGGCACCCGCCCACGCTGGAGCTGTAACACCGACCTGGCGACTCCTGCAGCTTGACCAGCTGCTTGTCGCTGAAGTGCGAGCGGTTGTGGATGAGCTGGAAGCAGTGGGCCGTGTTGCAGTGGGCGGGCTCGGGCACCCGCCCACGCTGGAGATGTTACACCGACCTGGCGACTCCTGCAGCTTGACCAGCTGCTTGTCGCTGAAGTGCGAGCGGTTGTGGATGAGCTGGAAGCAGTGGGCCGTGTTGCAGTGGGCGGGCTCGGGCACCCGCCCACGCTGGAGCTGTAACACCGACCTGGCGACTCCTGCAGCTTGACCAGCTGCTTGTCGCTGAAGTGCGAGCGGTTGTGGATGAGCTGGAAGCAGTGGGCCGTGTTACAGTGGGCGGGCTCGGGCACCCGCCCACGCTGGAGATGTTACACCGACCTGGCGACTCCTGCAGCTTGACCAGCTGCTTGTCGCTGAAGTGCGAGCGGTTGTGGATGAGCTGGAAGCAGTGGGCCGTGTTGCAGTGGGCACAGTGGGCGGGCTCGGGCACCCGCCCACGCTGGAGCTGTAACACCGACCTGGCGACTCTTGCAGCTTGACCAGCTGCTTGTCGCTGAAGTGCGAGCGGTTGTGGATGAGCTGGAAGCAGTGGGCCGTGTTACAGTGGGCGGGCTCGGGCACCCGCCCACGCTGGAGATGTTACACCGACCTGGCGACTCCTGCAGCTTGACCAGCTGCTTGTCGCTGAAGTGCGAGCGGTTGTGGATGAGCTGGAAGCAGTGGGCCGTGTTGCAGTGGGCACAGTGGGCGGGCTCGGGCACCCGCCCACGCTGGAGCTGTAACACCGACCTGGCGACTCTTGCAGCTTGACCAGCTGCTTGTCGCTGAAGTGCGAGCGGTTGTGGATGAGCTGGAAGCAGTGGGCCGTGTTGCAGTGGGCGGGCTCGGGCACCCGCCCACGCTGGAGCTGTAACACCGACCTGGCGACTCCTGCAGCTTGACCAGCTGCTTGTCGCTGAAGTGCGAGCGGTTGTGGATGAGCTGGAAGCAGTGGGCCGTGTTGCAGTGGGCGGGCTCGGGCACCCGCCCACGCTGGAGATGTTACAGCGACCTGGCGACTCCTGCAGCTTGACCAGCTGCTTGTCGCTGAAGTGCGAGCGGTTGTGGATGAGCTGGAAGCAGTGGGCCGTGTTGCAGTGGGCGGGCTCGGGCACCCGCCCACGCTGGAGCTGTAACACCGACCTGGCGACTCCTGCAGCTTGACCAGCTGCTTGTCGCTGAAGTGCGAGCGGTTGTGGATGAGCTGGAAGCAGTGGGCCGTGTTACAGTGGGCGGGCTCGGGCACCCGCCCACGCTGGAGATGTTACACCGACCTGGCGACTCCTGCAGCTTGACCAGCTGCTTGTCGCTGAAGTGCGAGCGGTTGTGGATGAGCTGGAAGCAGTGGGCCGTGTTGCAGTGGGCGGGCTCGGGCACCCGCCCACGCTGGAGCTTGTCACACCGCAAATCATACCTTTACCGCCATCTGTGCGATATTAGTGCAAACTGTTGGGAATGTTAGGCACACAATAAAAACAGCTCAGTTGTCACTGCAAATTAAATAAAGTGTTCGGAACGATCCCAACAAATGTCAACATGACAACTGCTGTCAACGTCAGACCCCATCGAGTTGGAGGCAGGAATAAACTTGCGAAGGCGCATGAAAGAAATCTGGGCCCATCGGTGGCGAGAGGCGCCCGATTGAGGCAGTAGCCTCCAGGACAGACGACAGAGGTATAGTGTAACATAGAAGGGAAGATATTTAATGGAAAATTGAAGAAGTGAAATAACCTCGTGGTTTGTTGCAGGACGACAGAGGAGACTTCATGTAGTTTAATATAGAATTTAATATAGGCCTGGTTAAGAGAGGAACACCTGGACGTAAGTTGACGGCTCATCCTTAAAGCCATGGAATATCGGCGGAACCGTCAGTAATAAAAAAAAAATGTTACAGGTAGCGCGGATCATCTTCACACGTTGGCACATTATATGGGAGGACAGCAGAGGTATCGCTGGCAGTGGGTCAGTAGAGTGATCATAATGTTGTCCAGACTGATTTGATGAAGATGGAAATAACCACTAACTAAGGTTCCTCTTTTTACTTTCAGGTGGGATAGATATAAAGATAAATATAAACATAAATATAAAGATAAATATTAATATAAAGATAAATAGATAGGTATCTAGTGATCTATTGATTGATTTAACGGTATAGTTTCATACCGAGAACGCTATACCTGTCACGTGTGCGACGAGGTACTTTCAAGCCAGCCAAGCCCTCTACAGATACCGGCGCGTGAACACCGGTATATGAAGACCAGCTTGGATGCCCTGAACGGCCTCCATTCTAGGCGGGAGCCCGGCAAGCTGCGGACTCACGAATAGCCTTCTCCGGGAGACCTCAGTGCTGATAGAGAAACTGGACCCGTTGTCCCAGGAGCCTCGGCACTTCAGTGTCTCTGCAGGGAGTAACCGCCTGAGGGCGCTTCCGTCTGAGTGAGTTCGTCTTAGTTTGTAATAGCCCTTCTGGCAACTAAATCGTTTCTTATCACCAACGGACTTACATAAAGCGACCCGAGAGTTATTGTGGTATTCCCTATTTACACTGCGCTGGTAGTAAGGGTCCTGAGACCTGAATGTACCCTAATCTAGGAGCGGAGTGTGTCTGGGTAATACACATTTGTGATACTAGAGTCCTTGTTTCATTTATTTAACCCTGGTATACTTACTACACAAGCTCAGACAATTAGCAAGCTGACAAATGGCGCCCAGCTATGGTGATAAGTCTTGATTTTGAGATAATTTTGTGATTATTTGTCAATAAAAGAAGTGAGCATTTCACTGGCAAATAGCTCACAAACATACTCAAACATTTTTAAGTAGTTAGAACTTTTTAGCTAGTCCGGTGTTTTATTCCTTTTCTCTTGACCTAAACCTTAGTGTTAAAAGTGTAATTAGTGATAAGTTATATGGTACAACATTTATTTCAGGAACTGTGTTCACAAGTGTACAGAAAGTGTGACAAATGAAGTATAATAAAAGTGTTTAAAATATTCAAATTACAATCACAAAAGTGACATCTTTAAGTGCATGAAAGCTGCAGGAAGTGGTTTTCCCTAGTGCTAGAAGCATTTAGGAAGATAACTTTATGTAGCACAACATACACAGTTCAACATAAACTAGTAAGTAAAGAATCTCAACATTCAAAATTACAAATAGTCACCAGCATATAAAATATATTGATTTAAAGTTAAACAGTATAATTACTTTGAAACAAACATTAGATATTTGCTATTAATTTAAGTACACAAGAGTGAGTTGTTTTGGACAAAGAAAGTAAAAGTTAAATTCAGTAACAGTGACAAATAAATTTATAAAAGTTGAAATAATTGCATTGAAATTAATTGATACATTTAGGAAAACATGCAAAACATAATGAGAACACTATATTGATAGATATTTATTAATAACAAAGAGTGAGCAACGTGAAAGTGAACACAGTATCCCATTTTGTCATATATTTGGTACCGAGAGATAGCCTAGTTGCTAAAGTGCTATTTTAGCATTTATTTTGTAGAAAATTTAGGTAAAACAAATTTGTCATTATTTAGTATTAGTAAAACATTAGGTTAGTTGTCCAGTCCTTTAGTCTCAAGTCGTTCTGTCCTGTTGGGGAAATTGTTTTATTAGTTGGTAGTACACCAATACATGTGTGTACCCACTAAAATATTAGTATTTTTTCTTAGTATTATAATTGGCATTGCCAATATTGTTACTTATTTCTTTAAAGTGTAATAAACACTATTGGTGGATTATTTCTTGGTGTCCAGCACACAGTAGCGGACAATATTTTCATAATTCTTTTGATAGTTATTATAGACATTGCGCTATTACAACTAAAATATAAATATATTATAATTCTAGGGTGAACCAACCTCTATTGGTTATTTATGCATGTTTTGAAACTTTAACAAAATATGATAAACATTATTTCATTAAGTTAGATGCGCATGCTATTGATATTTGTTGGAATATAAGTACACAAATCTATAAGCTATACATATTATCCGGCATCATTGAATGCTCGGTCTAAACAAATTACACAAGTAATATTAAGTGGTTATTTTGATATGAGACTTTGGGCAACCACTTGGAACTGTACCAAGCTCTCATAGCAAAACAAATATTGGATACATAATAATTAAAGAGTGCTTATTTGGATATGAGACTTTGGGCAACCACTTGGAACTGTACCAAGCTCTCATAACTAAACAAATATTTTATACATAATAATTAAAGAAAACAACGCTTCAACATTTTGGAAGTAGACTTGTTAACATAAATTATATTACAAAAGCATAAAAAACAAGTGTAAAGGTTAAATATATATCCACACCAAGTTGTTGTGCCACATAATTAGACAAAACAAGGTAAAACACACATTGTGAGATACTACACCATAATTTTGGAAAATTAGTACAGTACAATAATGTACATACAATAGTTTATTGTATTTACAATATTTTACAAAGGTTCTTAAAAAATTATATCTAAACCCATCTATAAATGGTAATAGGGTGTTTTCACAGTAATACTATAGTGATAAGCAGTTAGTAAAAATCAAATATAAATTAAATTTAAAACTTTGCAAGTGTAAACCCGGATATCAGTGCAGTAGGTAAAAATCACAGTAAATAAGGTGAATACAACAAACTTTGCAACACTCCTCTTAGTATATTGGTGACTTTTGTGGGTCGTTTTGGTATTGCTGTTTTAGTATTGTTTAATCACTTGTGGAGGTAAACATGGATTTAAAAACGATTTACTATCATTCCTTGCTAAAAGACGAACTAGCTTATGAAATAAACGTTAGGTCGGAGACGCCCGGGACAACGGTTCAGGAAATGAGACAGCAACTCAAGAAATTAAGCTTCGAATTTCTGCCGGAGGAGGTTATTGGCGAGGAACTGCAGGCCGCAAGCGAATTACCAATAATATCGGAAAAAGTAAAGGACCTACAGAGTAAATTAACTACAATAGAGAAAACTAGGGATCGTCGGTTGCTGATACGTGCGAAAGCGTTGTATGCACACTTATTTTACAGAATGTTCAGGTTAGGTACTTTGAGCACACAAGCCGATAAAGATAATTACACTGCGTTAAGGACAAAAATACAACAGTGCGGAGTAACAATAAATGCGTTATTACCAAGCCAGAGCAACGTTAAAGAACCAGCAAGCAGTCGTAGTGAGGAGCCAAAGGAGTCGTCAAATTTGAATGTGCTCAAATATATCAATAATAAATTCAATGGACTCACTAGTGTACACGCGTTCTTAGAAGCAGTTGAGGAGAGGGCTCAAGCATTTGGCATTACTGACGACCAGTTATTTAACGCGGCTTGTTGTCTGTTCACGGAACAAGGTCTCTTATGGTATAGAGGGAATAAACATAGGTTTAGCACTTGGAAAGAATTAGGAATTTTGTTGAAACAGGAGTTTGCACCTGTAGATTTTGACTACCGTCTAATGAGTGAAATACATGCGCGCACACAGGGGGTGGATGAACCTACACACATATATTTTGCGGTGATGAGCGGAATGTTCTCACGCTTATTAAAACCTTTAGATGACAAACAACAATTAGAAATATTATTACACAATATAAGACCGTCGTTTTCCGAACACTTAGCGTTGCAGGAACTCGATACGGTTGAATCATTGCGGCAGGTTTGCAGGAAAATCGAAGCTGCACGGCGGCAAGGTAAATTGTTTACGGAACCACCGAGACAATCTACCTTGAATCCGGATTTTGCTTATAATGGTAAAGGTAATAAATCAGAGGTAGCGGGTGTCGCGGGCACGTCCCAGCAACAGTTCAGGCATTACACACCTATGCCAAAACATCAACCATTTCGACATTTTGCCTCACACCAACATCAGAGACAAAACGGGTCAGCACAACAATTCCGACAGCAGGGACAGCAAGCGCACGCGCCTCAATTTCGACAATCACCACAACAAAAGAATACGGTTTACTGTTATAGGTGTAAAACAAATACTCACGACACTAAAGCTTGTAGGGACAAGCGTATTATATGTTTTAAATGTGGTGAACCGGGTTATACCTTGCGGTCATGCCCAAAGTGTAGAAACATGAATCAGTCAAAAAACTAGGTGGCGAGAACCGTGGCTATTACTCGGCAGAAAAGGCTGAAGGAGCTGGTAATAGTTACTGGTTAGATTTAGTTACTAGATATTTTAAAAACAATTCCGTCAGCACGGTTCTCTTCAAACCAGATGATAATGATGTTCGGCCATACTTGAATGTGAATATACTGGATGTGACAATATGTGCACTATTGGATTCTGGTGCCGCTGTTTCCATTATTGGATGTGGTGCGCACGAGCGTTTTGAGAATTTAGGATACACAATTTCATCAAATGACAATTCTGTCACAGTAGCAGATGGTTCAACTTGTAGAACTATTGGTACCATGTTGTTACCAATATCATTTAAAGGTATCACTAAAGTAATAAAGTTTTACGTCATACCATCCATAGTGTCAAATGTAATACTCGGTGTAGATTTTTGGAAGGAATTTTCATTAATGCCAGAGATATTTGAAAATATAAGATACATTGAAAAACCAAAACATTTCATTGGAAATTCAAGCATAGACAGTCAGGTACATAATGTCTTGTCGTATGATAACTTGACCTCTGAGCAAAGACAATTAGCGGAAATAGTAACTGATCAATTTAAAGAAATTTCGTTTGAACATAAAGGGTTAGGTAGGACTCACCTAATAGAACATAAAATAGATACGGGAGCTTCACCGCCCATTAAATGTAGACCATACCCCATGTCACCAGAAAAGCTGAAAGAACTGCATAAGGAAGTGGATAAAATGTTGGATCTCGACGTGATCACACCAAGCGAAAGCCCTTGGAACAATCCAGTCCTTATGGTTCCAAAGCCTGACGGGTCATGGAGGTTTTGTTTGGATTGTCGTAAATTAAATGCAGTCAGTAAAGGTGACGCTTACGCAATACCACATATCCCTCAGATATTAGATAGCCTAAGAAACGCAAAGTATATTAGTTCAATTGATTTTAAAGCAAGCTTTTGGCAAATACCTCTTGATGAGTCGTCGCAGGATAAAACAAGTTTCACCGTGGCCGGTAAAGGTCAATATAAGTTCAAGGTCATGGCTTTCGGTTTGACAGGGGCACCTGCGCGCCAGCAAAGGTTAATGGATAAGCTTTTTGGAACTCCATTTTGTAGTGAGATAGATAAAGGATTAGTATTTTGTTACGTCGATGACATAATAGTTGTATCAGAGGATTATGAGACTCATTTAATATTGCTGAAGAAGCTTCACAAGAGAATAAAAGAAGCAAATTTAACGATCAATTTAGAGAAGAGTAATTTTTTTAGAAAATCCCTAAAATATTTAGGATATATTGTAGATGAGTGTGGGTTACGCACAGATCCGAGTAAAGTTCGAGCGGTAATTGATTTTCCCGTACCGAAGAACGCGAAGGAGGTAAAAATGTTCCTAGGAACATGTTCTTGGTACAGGCGGTTTATTCGAAATTTCTCTTCCATAGCCGCACCACTAAATGCGTTAACCAGCTCAAAAACAAAGTTTGTCTGGACCTCAAGTGCTGAAGAAGCATTTAAAGATTTAAAAAACCGTCTTGTTTCAGCACCAGTTTTAATTTGTCCAGACTTTGATAAACATTTTACAGTCCATTGCGATGCATCGAGCTACGGAATAGGTGGAGTCCTTACACAGGAAGTGGAGGGCCACGACCATCCTATAGCATACATTAGTAGGTCTTTGAATAAAAATGAAAGAAATTTTAGTGCAACGGAGCGTGAGGCGTTGGCTGTCCTTTACGCTGTCGAGAAATTTGAGCCGTACCTAGGTACTAGGCCGTTTACTGTTATCACTGACCACGCATCGTTAAAATGGTTCATGAATTTGGAAAATCCAACAGGTCGTCTTGCTCGCTGGGGTTGTCGTTTATCTCAGTATACCTTTAATATTGAACATAGGAGAGGGAAAGATAACGTTATCCCAGATGCTCTCTCGCGGTTGATTAAGGTGGAGGCTATTAGTACGACTCCGGCCTCAACCGCTAGTGATGCATGGTATAATAGAGTTTACTCAGGTTGTAAATATTACCCAAGAAATTACCCGAATTACAGAATAGAGAATAATATATTATATAGGTATAGTAAGGGCAAATATTCACTAACCGACGAGTTTGACTGGAAAGTGGTCGTTGCTGAATCAAATCGCACAAAAGTCATTGCTGAGAACCATGAACCTCCTACTTCGGGACACCTTGGTGTATTTAAAACACACAGAAGGTTAAGTTTGAGGTATTTCTGGCCCGGAATGTACCGTGACGTAGTTAACTTCATCAAGCAATGTGCGACATGCTCAGCATATAAACATAAAACGACTCTTACTCCAGGACTCATGGGTAAACCAAAGCAATGTTACAAACCATGGCAAGTCATAAGTATGGACCTGGTTGGACCTTTGCCAAAATCACGGTCCGGTTACATACATCTTTTAGTAGTAACTTGTGTTTTTTCAAAATATACAATGTTATTCCCATTAAGACGTGCTACAAGCGCAAATGTGGCGAAAAATATAGAAAATTATGTCTTCTTAGCACACGGAGTTCCAGAGACAGTGGTTACCGACAATGGGGTTCAATTCACTGGATCAGAATTTCGGAGACTAATGAAGACGTACAATGTCCCTCGAGTTCATTATGGACCGAGATATACGCCTCAAGTTAATAGCGTAGAACGCTTCAACAAGACAGTAGTAACAATGATCTCATCCTACGTAAAGGAAGATCATAGATCCTGGGATAATAATATTTTTAGGGTACAATTTGCTTTAAATAGCGCGGTGAATGAAACTACAGGTTTCACACCATTTTTCTTGGTACACGGTAGGGAACCGATTATAAATGGCTCTTTTTATAAAGACACAAGTGATACGGATTACGAGGTAGCTATGCCGAGAGAAGAATATGCTGGAGAATTTGGGACACTTCAAGACATCTACAGCAAAGTCAGGGATAATCTGGATAAGGCTCATGCAACAAATGCCAGATACTACAATCTGCGCAGGAGGGACGTCAAATTGCGGGAAGGCCAGGAGGTCTGGAAGAAAACCTACATACAAAGCGATGCCGATAAGTTTAAAGCATCCAAGTTAGCGCCCAAATACCAGAAGTGCATAGTGAAGAAAGTTTTATCGCCGTTAGTGTATGAACTGGTGGGTTACGATGGTAAACACCTAGGGCAGTGGCATATCAAGGATATCAAGATATGATATGTAGAAAAAGAAACACTTGTTGTCAAGGGCTTGGTCTGAGTTCTCAGTTACCGTAGGACGTGTTTCACGTGTTAGGGGTGATATTCTCACACTAACGACGCCAAGGTAGGGTTAGCTTAGATTTAGGGTTAGTTTAACTTAAAGAGTAGCGTTACAAAATAAAACGCGTACTCGACTTGGGAACTTCATTGAGCTGCACTGGGAGTTACAGGAGCAACTCGGGAAGATGTGTGCTTGCAGGCAGCGAATAGCTAAGGAAAAGCTATCGCTTCATTTCGAAAGGACAAGTATGTTAGAGATTTTGAAATTGTGGGGACTAATTTGTGTTACAGTTAGTAGATCTAACTTAGGATAGATAACGGTAGCATGGGTTGTGTCGTTCTGAAGAGCGCTGAGGGCAGCGTAGTTTTTTCACTTCGTTCCAAAACTTTTCATAAGGGAGGGGGTATTGTCACACCGCAAATCATACCTTTACCGCCATCTGTGCGATATTAGTGCAAACTGTTGGGAATGTTAGGCACACAATAAAAACCGCTCAGTTGTCACTGCAAATTAAATAAAGTGTTCGGAACGATCCCAACAAATGTCAACATGACAACTGCTGTCAACGTCAGACCCCATCGAGTTGGAGGCAGGAATAAACTTGCGAAGGCGCATGAAAGAAATCTGGGCCCATCGGTGGCGAGAGGCGCCCGATTGAGGCAGTAGCCTCCAGGACAGACGACAGAGGTATAGTGTAACATAGAAGGGAAGATATTTAATGGAAAATTGAAGAAGTGAAATAACCTCGTGGTTTGTTGCAGGACGACAGAGGAGACTTCATGTAGTTTAATATAGAATTTAATATAGGCCTGGTTAAGAGAGGAACACCTGGACGTAAGTTGACGGCTCATCCTTAAAGCCATGGAATATCGGCGGAACCGTCAGTAATAAAAAAAAAATGTTACAGGTAGCGCGGATCATCTTCACACGTTGGCACATTATATGGGAGGACAGCAGAGGTATCGCTGGCAGTGGGTCAGTAGAGTGATCATAATGTTGTCCAGACTGATTTGATGAAGATGGAAATAACCACTAACTAAGGTTCCTCTTTTTACTTTCAGGTGGGATAGATATAAAGATAAATATAAACATAAATATAAAGATAAATATTAATATAAAGATAAATAGATAGGTATCTAGTGATCTATTGATTGATTTAACGGTATAGTTTCATACCGAGAACGCTATACCTGTCACGTGTGCGACGAGGTACTTTCAAGCCAGCCAAGCCCTCTACAGATACCGGCGCGTGAACACCGGTATATGAAGACCAGCTTGGATGCCCTGAACGGCCTCCATTCTAGGCGGGAGCCCGGCAAGCTGCGGACTCACGAATAGCCTTCTCCGGGAGACCTCAGTGCTGATAGAGAAACTGGACCCGTTGTCCCAGGAGCCTCGGCACTTCAGTGTCTCTGCAGGGAGTAACCGCCTGAGGGCGCTTCCGTCTGAGTGAGTTCGTCTTAGTTTGTAATAGCCCTTCTGGCAACTAAATCGTTTCTTATCACCAACGGACTTACATAAAGCGACCCGAGAGTTATTGTGGTATTCCCTATTTACACTGCGCTGGTAGTAAGGGTCCTGAGACCTGAATGTACCCTAATCTAGGAGCGGAGTGTGTCTGGGTAATACACATTTGTGATACTAGAGTCCTTGTTTCATTTATTTAACCCTGGTATACTTACTACACAAGCTCAGACAATTAGCAAGCTGACAAGCTGTAACACCGACCTGGCGACTCCTGCAGCTTGACCAGCTGCTTGTCGCTGAAGTGCGAGCGGTTGTGGATGAGCTGGAAGCAGTGGGCCGTGTTGCAGTGGGCGGGCTCGGGCACCCGCCCACGCTGGAGATGTTACACCGACCTGGCGACTCCTGCAGCTTGACCAGCTGCTTGTCGCTGAAGTGCGAGCGGTTGTGGATGAGCTGGAAGCAGTGGGCCGTGTTGCAGTGGGCGGGCTCGGGCACCCGCCCACGCTGGAGCTGTAACACCGACCTGGCGACTCCTGCAGCTTGACCAGCTGCTTGTCGCTGAAGTGCGAGCGGTTGTGGATGAGCTGGAAGCAGTGGGCCGTGTTACAGTGGGCGGGCTCGGGCACCCGCCCACGCTGGAGATGTTACACCGACCTGGCGACTCCTGCAGCTTGACCAGCTGCTTGTCGCTGAAGTGCGAGCGGTTGTGGATGAGCTGGAAGCAGTGGGCCGTGTTGCAGTGGGCACAGTGGGCGGGCTCGGGCACCCGCCCCCGCTCCAGCTCGGCGGCGGCGGCGGCCCCGCACACGGCACACTTGAAGAACGCCTCGCGCATCTCCGGGACGATGCTCGACGTGCGGATCACCATGCCAGAGATCGTCACCAGCTGGTCGATATCTGGAATGGTATTGACACTATATAATAGCAGTAATCTTTCTTCCGAGAAAAGCTACATCGCGCGATAGTATGTGTGCGCGCCGTGTACGAACGCACCACAAGCAAACATTTAACACTGCGTAAGGCTGCTCCAATATGGATTGCACTCACACAAAGTGTGAATTTAAGTACATGTCGCGGGCTCCTATACCGAAGTCTAAACCTAAGCCGAGGTTGGACTACTTGTTTGTCTTTATACTTTGGTATTGATTCCTTTTCATATCCCCCACTAAACTCATAACTAATTGTAAGTTAAATCCAGCACAGCGTACAAATCTTCAGCAGCTATTTTGGATTTTCTTTGATTCCTTCATGTTGTAGGTTAGCATAATGAAATTTAAAATTCTAGGTCAGGGGTTCCCAATCTTTTTCAGCCCGTGGCGCACTTACAAGTTAAGTACTTTGTCACGGCGCCGTACCCTAGTTCGCGAATATTAAATTTGTGGTTTTAGATAATGATAGAGAATCGACCCACGGCGCTCCTCTTTACTTTCTACGGCGCACCAGGGCGCCGCGGCGCCCACTTTGGCAGCCCCTGTTCTAGGTTATAATTGATCGGAAATACACTGGCCGGATTCAATCAATTGGCTGTTCACAAGAAAAATCCGGAAGCGTAGCGCTTTCGGCAGTGGCTGTAGGTAGTATTTTTTCCAATTTTGCCGTGTTAAATGTATACCGTACCTTCCGGGTTGAGGTCCCGCATGTGTCTTGCAGGCGCGTTGAACGGCCGCACTTGTATCTGGTGCTCCAGCACCGCGGCCGGATACTTCTCGAAGAACAATTCGTTCACCGCCGCGTCAAACGCTGGTACCACCTGGAAAGCCGCAACGCTTATTTATTTATGCCACACCTGGCCATAAAGAGGCTTTTTCCGCACGCAGCGCGTGCGGAAAAAGCCGCTTTATGGCCAAGTGTAGACATAAAATGATGTACACAACACGGGAGGTAATAAAGAAAGCCCTCGATCGCATATTAACGTCCCTCGCTTGCAGCTCGGGCCGGAAACTTCTGCGATCTCGGCCTTTCTTTATATTACCACCCTAGTTGTGTAATGTACTATTGTACATGTCTGTCAGGCTTTTTCGGCCTGTAATATATGTGACGCTTTCAGGCAAAAGCTACCATTTTGTCATCTGTCTATAAGTACTATTAATTGCATCAAAATCTTCATAGCAGCGGCTTCCTTACAGCTAGGACCTTATTGACAACTAGCAACAGTACCTTAATACCTTTAGCCTAAGTCATTATTTTATTTGGAACACGAAATGTACAAAACTTGTTTTATGAACGTATAAGAGTCAAGTCAAAAGGGCGCAAAGAGATTTCAATCCTCGGTACTCGGTTCACGGTCACTCTTGCATTTTTCACCCAAGGAACACAACCAACTCTTACTCACCTCTTGAGGATAGCAGACGAGCTGCCGATGCAACTTGGGGTCGAAAATACGGACGTGATCAGTGTCCACGTCCAAGAAGGGTTCCTCCAATGTGTGGATCTGGAAAGATTTTTTTTATAATTTAGTTGTATGAACAACCAGAGGATGCCCGCAACTTATTTCGCGGGGGTGAACTAAGTCCTCTTTTTTTTGTTTCGCCGTAGTCGGGTTATACGACCTGTAAATTAAATAAGATGCATATTTTTAACCGACTTCACAAAAAAGGGAGCTGTTTGGTCGGTTGTATGTTACTCGTTAATGTTTGTTACTTCAGAACTCCGTCCTTTATTATACGTATAAACAGTTTAAAACAAAAAACTAATTTTAAAAATAACTCGTCGTTATATATCCAGATCAGTCCCTTTTTTTTCAAAATCCAGTTCGGGCGGTAGTATCGGTTCTGATATTATAAGGTAGGCACATGTGTAGTAATGGGGATAACGACTGGGTTAAAACTATATAATTCTATTTAGTCCGTCAGTTAGATTATCGAAAAATATGGGAGACGTATTTTTTGGTTTATCAAAATATTAAAAATCAACAAAGTTATAGATCATCAAACTTCTGGAGTGGGGGCGTGTGACGTCACTCCTAGGTGAAAAGTGTACCTAGGAGTGACGTCACTCGAAACTTGTAAGCACTCTATCTTCGTCATTTTTTGTTTGTCAAACAAAAGAAAAAATACTTGTACAATATTTTTTAATAATCTGACTGACGGACTAAACAGTTTTTTTAGTCGTCTAGCCCATTACCGTATTTTTATAGTAGCCCGTGCAGTTGTTTTTAAACCCAGTTCTGATTATGGGATCCATGAGGAATTGAGGGAACTTCTCAAATTATAGATAGATGTATACAATTATACATTAGTACATTGTGTATCAAGGGCGGTAAGTTACTTTACCGCCCGTGGCACACACAATGTTTTTCATCACACTTGTGAGGAAATCTGATTAAAATAACCTTACCTAAACCTAAATAAAATTGTAAAACTGACAGTGAAATTAGTGACATATATCAAGACGACAAGTCTCGTTCGGAAAGCTTAGCGGTAGAGACTTAAAATGGTTGATTTTATATTTGCAAAATACTGAAATAAACTATTTAAACATTTAATTAATGTTACAGAAATATGTGTTTACATCTATTTGCAATAACAGTTCTCTTTAAATAAATATTTCAGTAATAAAATTTAAAAAAGTAAGTTGGCGTTTTCTTTGAACATGACAAATAAGAGTAAAACAGAACCAGCGTTTCAAATTTAAAAAGAAAACCATTACGCCCTAGGGCGTAATAGGTCATTTAAGGCCCGCAAAACCTACGTGTAATGACACCATTTTCGAGCAAGTGTGATGAAAACTATATTTCATATTATGTCGTTTATGTGTTAGTGCCCCCTGCAAACTTTTTTTAGCGAAGGGCCACACTGTATAGGTAATTTCACGAGAGTTGAGGTGAATGATTACACACACAGCTATATGAAGTACTCATTGCAAAAAAAGTGAATGAATGAAATGAATGAGTGAGTAAATAAACACAAGGCTATAGTTTAAACCAGCGGTCGGCAACCTTTTAGCAGCCAAGGGCCACATAGTAGGTAACGAAATGGACGCGGGCCGCACTTTGTGAATAATTTGTGACTTAATACGATTCTGAACATAACGATCTTTACGTACAAAATAGCCAGGGAGGCTCGCGGGCCGCAAGTGAGGGGTTCGCGGGCCGCATGCGGCCCGCGGGCCGCGGGTTGCCGACCGCTGGTTTAAACAAACTTTTTGGTCTATCTTGCAATTCACTGTTGAAACTGCTATCGGTACGAAAAAAGAACAGTAATTTCAAAATCCCGCTGCCATTACATGACAGTGTTCTTGTGATTACCTATACCTTTGAAAATCTCACGTGGACCACACGATAGGACTTAAGTAATCTTTTTTCTCGGCCGCTGTCATCATAGAGGCAGAGGGGGTGTATTTACTGGAACGCGAGCTCTCGCGGGCCGGATCAAGAGTTCTTCCGCGGGCCGGGTTGGACCGACTCCCGGGCTGAATCCGGCCCGCGTGCTGTAGTTTGGAGACCCCTGTGTTAGTGTCCCAGTGAATTAATTTTTGAAGTCGTTTTTTTTCAAATACGTTGTATGAAGTTAAACTAACAGGTTGGAAGCATTAATTTTTTTTCACAGCACTGATCGGAAAGTCGGAATTGGGATCGCAAATCGGCGAGTTTTAGGATAGCGAACTAGTGAGCCGACAATATTATTAAAGATGCCAGCAATAACATTGTTGGATTGTTTACAGCAGCAATTTGACCAATGAGAGGACGCCGTGTCTATCGACCAATCAAATCGTGAGCTTCCCCGCACCTGCGCCGGCACGCTCGCTACTCGGCGTCGCCGCGTAGGCAGTTGCTTCGTAACTGTACAGTCGTGTTCATTTACATCTACACACTTAGGTACGAGAATAAAAATACCTACTATTTCAGTTCTCGCTACAACAAACGAAGGGCTTCAGAATGTCGGGATGTAAAATCAAATAATAGACGTGATACCGTTCTCAAAATGTTTTATTAAAATAACACGGGATGTCCTTGGTTGCGTAGACGATGGGTCGAGTGCTGGTGTTGGACGCAACATGCACCGACTCGCTAGCGCCGTCACATCGGCCACGGACCTTCTCCAACCGGGGCGGCGGCAGGCGGTCGAAACGCGAAAAATACCAGGACCTCGAAACCCAATACCATTTTACGCCATTCGGTGTCGAGACCCTGGGCCCGTGGGGTCGCGGTCGGCTCCTATTCATGGAGCTATCCATACGGCTCGTCGACACCTCAGGCGGTCAAAGGGCTGGCAGCTTCCTAGCCGTATCAGTATCACCATACAGCAGTGGCGTGGCGTCCATAGAACTCGATTCCCATCGGCCTGCCTAATATCAGGCTATTCAGCATTTAATTCTAGTGCTCTTAAAGAAAATTGAGTTTTCATGTCATTTCGAGCAAATAAAAGAAGTAATAAGTATCAAGCTATAAAATAAAAACACTCTTTAAACATAATTGATGCCGTGGAAGAAACAATGACCTCCTTTATGTTTGTATGGAAAATTGGAAAACCAACCAACAATAATCACTTTAAAAGCACAGGTTGTTAAGGGGCCCCTGATGAGCGCTTAAAGCCAATAAAGGGCCTGTTAAAGTTGTACTCATTGCACACTTTATACCATTCGGCCCTCAACTTCAGCCCTTCCATAACTACGGTTTGCAAAGACACATCAGGATTTTCAGTAATGATTTCTAAAATGTCTGATCTCTTGAACCCCTCGGATCCTAGAATAACTTTAAATTCCTTGCAATCTTTATCGTCCCAAAATGATACGCCTTTGGATAAATTTACCAAAACAGGATGATTGTCGATGACCCTCGGTATAACCTCTATAATCGGGAAAATATCGGTCGATAGATACTTTTCAGCAACTAATTTCAATTCATCGTTAAGCTTCTTGAGTTGGTCTGAGCTGAAATATGTGGGTGATATCTGGACATTCTCTGATTTACGAGATTGAATTTGATTGATTGCAGGTTCTTCGACAGACGATTTTGCAATTGCTATGTAACCCTTGATTAATCCTTTTATTTCTTTCACCTCATTTGGGGTAAATTCGCCAACAGTGTTCTTGTCATTATCAATATTTTCATCATTTGATTCATTACTTTCGTAATTACGTTCTGCCTCATCCACCTTATCTGTCTTTTTATTTGCAACTTTAATAGCATTATGAAGATGATTAGTCTCCGCATTTTCCATATATTTCTCAGATTGCTCCACCAGGTGACCGATTCTTTCTTTATTGTTAAAAGTGGACTTGTCAGAGGCAATTTCGTCCTCTAAGTTGTTCTCTACCTCATTCCCAAATAGCAGCACATTGTTTTTTCTAATTTGCCGCTCGAGCCTTTCTATAGTAACCTGCTGTTGGTCTATTTTAATATCCATGAAATTAAACTTTTCATGTATGTTAGTGTTTAGGACGTGCAAATTCCTCATATAGGCCTTTTGCTCAGCTATATCATGTTGAATTTGTTTCAATATTTCCATCATATTGGCTGCCATATTTTGTTAGTGTCCAAGTAATAAAACTGTTGCCAAAATTCGATAGTTTTAACACAGATTCACTGAAGCACTAACGGATTCACTGACTATAAAGCATATATATGCTAAATAAGATAAGCATAGAAACAATAGAAAGCGTATATTTAATCGTTTTGCCGGTGCAATCACTAATAAAACAGTCCCCAGTTAGTTAATCTGGTCACTGTGTTAGCACTTCTTTCTACAAGTATTTACTTCTGTCTGAATAATTATCACTTGATATCATTTTACACCATCGACACATTGACTTTTACAACCCGGTTGAGTTATGTTTGCACCTTTTTTCTATGGCGTCGTGTACAAACACGGTGCAAACTTAGCTTAACCGAGATAGGAACTTATCAAACTGCAGAAAGATAAGATTTATTCGTTCACAATCAATAGTTTGTTTTCCTAACTATTAAGGTGCAAACACACTAAGCGGCGCGCTGCAGCAGCGAAGCGGCGCGACACAATATTATTTGTATGAAATTACGGTAAACGCAGAATTTTAGTATGGTACCTAAAAGTGTCGTGTCGCGTCGCTTAGTGCGTGCGGTACCTTTAAGTCAATCTGTTAGGACCTAACAAATTTGCATACTAAAGTAAATGACGTCACAAAACCCTACAGTGAATTCGTTTTATTTTATTTCGTTTTTGCGTAAAAACATAAAATAAGCATAGATTAAATTATTTTTTTATTATTAAGATTCTAACCTGCTCTTACAGCGGTTCGTTGGTGACGGCGGTGGGCTCGACGAACCGCTGGACGAATTTGACGAACTTCTCACAGCTCTCCGCGATGGTCTCCGAGCCCCACACTGTAGCTGCAGATTCATGACACAAACCTTCTCCAGCTTCTGCTCGTACAGCGGTTCGTATGTGACGGCGGTGGGCTCGACGAACCGCTGGACGAACTTCTCACAGCTCTCCGCGATGGTCTCCGAGCGCCACACTGTAGCTGCAAATTCATGACACAAACCTCCTCCAGCTTCTGCTCGTACAGCGGTTCGTTGGTGACGGCGGTGGGCTCGACGAACCGCTGGACGAACTTGACGAACTTCTCACAGCTCTCCGCGATGGTCTCCGAGCGCCACACTGTAGCTGCAAATTCATGACACAAACCTCCTCCAGCTTCTGCTCGTACAGCGGTTCGTTGGTGACGGCGGTGGGCTCGACGAACCGCTGGACGAACTTGACGAACTTCTCACAGCTCTCCGCGATGGTCTCCGAGCGCCACACTGTAGCTGCAAATTCATGACACAAACCTCCTCCAGCTTCTGCTCGTACAGCGGTTCGTTGGTGACGGCGGTGGGCTCGACGAACCGCTGGATAAACTTGATGAACTTCTCGCGGCACTCAGCGATGGCTACGTCCGTGCCCCACACCACTAGCTGCGGCTCGCTCGATGCCACCTCGACTGTTGCGTCTTCCACCTGCAAATTCAATATTTTATTGGATCATCTTTCTTTTAGTTTATAAGTCAAGTCGCGAAAGTATGGAAGGGTGCAGTAAATTATAAAGTAGCATTGGATAAAACATAGCAAAAATTTGTCTCTTAGCTACTTATACTGAAACTGTCTATGAGATTTGTGTCGTTCGCAAGTAAAATGTAACAGGACAGTTGCGATGCTGAGTCTAAAGTCGCCGTCAATAGAATTTGCTAACTTTGTAAATAAACCGCCATATTGAAATTGTCTCTGAATGATGAATTTACTAGTGATGGGGAAGACTCTTACTTTACTCTTTTATGTCAAAACATATGGACTATTAAAGTAGCGAACACAAGATACAGGTATTTTTAATTTGCTTAATCAGAAGACGAATCGTTACTTGAAAATGATGTATCCACCAGTATTTATCACAAAGGGTGCCGTTATTTCATCCGTAGCTCTATCGATGAAGCCGTCTAAATATTTCATTTTATTTTCTTAGGTACAGAGCGTAAGTTAGGTAGTGTGTAGCAGCTTTACAATATCACCAACTTTAGTCACAACGCTATCATCATAGACAATTTTAGAATTTAAAAGAAACAAAAACGTCATTCCATTATGACATAATAACCTATGTATAAAACCATTTTAAAATTTTAATGAAATATCCAAGATTCAATTATTTATTGTATGGTTTTGTATTTTACGGCAACGACCGTTTAAATAGGGTATGGTTTCAGTGGTGTTTGATGAGGTGTTGTGCAAATTCAAGGAGAAACAGTGACAAAACAAAGTTACGCCTTTTGTTTACATAGTTAGCAAAATCTATTGACGGCGACTTTAGTTTAATCAAAGTTGTCAATATTTGTCCTTCCGTTTTGGTAAATAATCATAGGATAACAATAACTTTAGAACCGCGTGGTCAAAAACACTCTTTGGAATATCGCCCACCAATCGCTGCTTGTTAATAAATACGAAATTCATTTGCATCTTTCTACCCATAATCCGGTAATCGTCTTTATGGCAAGTGACAAAGTGGTACCTTTTACTTGAGAATGAAACACATATGATTTCTAAAAAGGTTTATCTTGATAATAAAAAGTTGTTTACTAAATAAGAAAAATAAGGATGGATCGATTGTAGCATGGCATGACAGGCATATGACATGCAATTGACAACATTTCATATTTTCAAAAGATCTTAATTCGGAAACCATTTGGGTAAAACTGTATTTTATGCTCAAAAAAAATATTTTTGGATTTTTTTCCCCATTCATTTTGGAAAAAATCGTCAATTAGTGTGAACCGGAAGTGTGACGTCATTTTCCCTGCATTATCGAGAGAGACCTTAGTGCTGAAACGATTAAAAAGTGTATGGTATCCGGTTGTCATTTTCTGACATACTTGCCGTCTGACGTTTATTTGTTTTGAAAATTGTTACAACTGCTTAGCGGCTTTAGAAGTTTAATTTTCTTACCGTTGGTTCATTTGCACGTTTTCGAAGACCTTAACAGATTTGGCACTTTCCCACTGGACTCCGATAACGCATTCAAACATTATTAACTTGGCATTCTTTTACCGGACACCGATTTTTTTCATATAATGAAGACATCAGAAGGTTTTTCTCAGGCTGATAGCACGAATCTGCCGCGTGTTGAAATTATGATGATGGAGTACACATCGGCAAGTGATAAATATAATCCAGCCCAAATAAGAGGAGCAAAAGCATCGTTGTCTTCCCGAACTTCCTATGTTGACAACGCTGTAACGCCTGACAGTTATTTTTTTAATCGTAATTGTCGCTCTGGATTCTAGTTTTTTTAAATCGTAATTGTCGCTCTGGATTCTAGTTGGGAAAGTGACGTCATTTTCTACATACGCCCTTTTAGAATGAGCTACTTTTCAAACTGCTATTTTTAATTGAAAAATTGAGTTAAAACGAAAAAGAAAAAATACGGGTAGCTTAAAATTCCACCTATTTTCTATCCAGCTCATAAAATGAAGGAGTAGAAAATTTGAAATATTGTCAAATTGACAATATTTCAAATTTTCTACTCCTTCATGGATGGTAGAGGTACAGGCAATAAAAAACGATAACCTATTGAATAAACCTTTTTTTCCACACCATAGACATGTTGATTGTCAACCTGTCAACCAAGTGTCAAAACTGCAACCGCGATAATGTAAACTAAAAATGAGTGAGCCACAACATAATTCCCCCTTTCAACACACTCCTACAATAAACAAAACTGACAGTTCCTTAAGTTTGAAGAAAAATATATCCTCTGTCCTAAGTAGCTGTAGGATATGCCTCTCGTCATTGTTTGAACCCGCGCGCCTCACGAACTGCGGCCACAGTTTTTGCGAGAAATGCCTGAACACCTACTGGCATGTGAACAATAAGCCGGAGTACATAGTCTGTCCGCTGTGCCGGGGGCAGACTAGCAATATCGCGTTTGCACTGGTGGGCTATTTGACTATTTGATAATAATAACAAACACTATAGCTTGGCAACTTCGTTGGTGACACTCACCTGTGTGCTTTTTGTTATGTGTAGCCGTAACTACTTACACAAGTTACCGCCAACACGAACAGCGACCGACGGAGGCAGCCTCCGGAGGCCCCCGTTCGTGTTGGCTGTAACTTGTGTAAGTAGTTACGGCTGCACATAACAAAAAGCACACAGGTGAGTGTCACCAACGAAGTTGCCAAGCTATAGCTGCCTTCCCTCCCCGTCCGCAGATAAAGCCGCGGACAGAAAATTGTAAAACCGAGACGTTGCGATGATCTGGATAAAACGAAGACCTAGGTCGGATACCAATGATGCGCAGCCTCCCAGTTGCAAGGACGCGCGCTTAGTCCGACATTGTCTGGGCCTCCCTTCCCAGTCGTCTATGAGATTTTTTCCTAAACGCGTAGCCTAAACACTAGCACAACCAGGAGGGGGCTATGAGATCCAAGCCCTCTGCAAGAGCAAGACATTTTGAGTGCTTTTTTTAGTGTTGTTCTTGAAAAAATATACCCTCACTGTGGCCCCTCTTAAACCTAAATCCACTAACAGTAGCATAGTTGTAGAAGCAGGGCGTTGAGCAGCAAATGGTGGTGGTATAAGGGGGGCTTACTTTAATTTCGTCACTTCAACAATCTTAAAAATAACAAACTAACGAGAGATCAGTCGCTTCTGCGAGCACAAGCCCCTTTTTTAAGGGGCTGAAGAGGCCAATTGTTATAACTTATAATATATCTGCTTGGCGTCCAAATTTGTCTGCATAGAACATTCTATCTCTATTTCGGAGTAAAATTACCTTGAAGTTAACAATAGTTTATACCCTATTTTGTATAAAAGCACTTCAAAGTGAGACATCTGAGCCTGTGCTCCGAATAATCCTCATGACGAAGTTCCGATCGTGATGTCCCTCTCGCGTTTGTTACAGACTATTTGTCTAAGCGGTATGGCAGAATAGGAACTTCGTCTAAACTGTGGTAAAACTAAATTCGTATTTTCCAGAAAGAAGACCCTTCATCAACCGATGACCTACGAAAAACCTTTGACTGTATTGACAAAGCAAACTCAATGAACACATCATCATTATGTTTGAAAATGTTGCTTATACCAATCTTATACTGGCTTGTGAACTGGCTTAGAGCCCCTATGATTCAACTTGTAACATACTTCCAGACAGAAATGGCGAAGCTTGACTAAAGATCACCCGTTTGTCAGTAATTTCCTTGTTTATAGACTAAAAATGCGAATAAATAAATGTGAACCATTACAATGTTCAAAAATATTAATTTATCATTACTGTACGAAATATAATGTATGGAATGGAATAATAACATCTAATAAAACTAACATTGAAATTTGCCGCATAACACTCACTTTTTAAAATCAAGTGATATTGATAACCAACTCAAGGACATATCCAAAAGGCTGGTCGACTGCACTGGTGACCGAAGGGCTGGCAGCTTCCTCGCACAGCGTATAGGCATCGCTATACAGCGAGGAAATTGCTGCCAGCATATTCGGCACCATGCCAAGGGGGCCCAATTTTTTTGATATGTATTTTGTAATGTACACTTTAGTCTTAGTTTTTCAGGTTTAATTTAATTTATAGTTAATTTTAGTTTACTAGTAGTTAGATATAGTTTTTAGATTGTCATTTGCCGGTGGTTGTACTTGAGTAGACATGTACTTAATAAATACCAATGTATACTTAATGATTACTATGTGTGAGTCTAAAGTCATTTATGACAGTTAATATTAGTCTTAAGTTTGAGAAGACTGCAATTCCGATAGGTTGCATATCATTTAAAAGACAAAAGTCTGTGATTGGTTACAAAGCTACTGATGTGATAAATTCATCTGACACTTTGGTTTTTTCTTTTGCACTAAGTACTGGCTCCGCCCTGTTAGTACGTACTCCATGGGGCCGATTTTGAGCGTTAGTTACGCTTCCATACTTATTATATGTGACGGTTTTTAGTAAAACGTCCCACTTTGTCGATTCTAGTTACGGAGTTACGGGCAGTTTAGTGAAATATGGCAAAACTTACCGAAAATCAACTTTCGATGAAAACTGATAGAACATACTGTAATAAACCTATGATTTTGATGACGACGCATAAATCTCCATTTTAAGCACCTTTTTAGGGCCTCAAAGTTTAGTGCCCAGCGACCCACTTTGTCGCATACAGAAAAAATCGTCGATATCATATTTACAAATAAATCTGTTATTAAAGAACAATTTCTACTTTGCCGATATGGTGTTATGAGTAATTTGTAATATGTGGTCATCCAAAATGAAAGGGACCTTCTGGCCGCAGACACACACGCAATTTCATTCGATTTCTACATTAAAGATAAGGCATTAACTTCGTAAGCACCTGCCGAAGCTGCAGAAGGTTCCTTTCGTTTTGGATTACCACATATAACACAGTCTCTTAGAGCTATAGTTATTTATTGAAATTTTTTTAAACTTGCAATAGTGAAAAGCGACAATTGAGAAAACGTTGATTACAATTTGGGGCCGCAAAAAACACATTTTGTTGTTTGCAGTTATGGAGGGGTTGGTATAAAATTATTTGCCATACGAGGGTGGCACTGAAAGTTTTTAGTACTGGCTCTACACAGAGCGCTTAGCCACGGTAGACGGTAGTTTTTGTTCCGATAAAAGGTACATCGGGAGCGCGCATGTGTGCGCGCCGTGTGCGCGCCGTGTACGGACGCACCACAGACAAGCATCGGTGCGTGCTTAGTCAGGGCTGAGCCAAGCTGAGCTCTCGACGCAAGCGGTCGAACGTTCAAAATGTCTGAGGACGAAGCAAAGTATAGAAGACGTATATACTGCAGTGTGTTCGGATGTTTGAAGAATAATGCGCAAAATCCAGAATTGTCATATTTCTGCATTCCTAAGGATCCCGAAAGGTGTGTATTTTATTAGTACCTATATAAATGTTATATTTTAAGTCGTTTATAGAATGTTTGATAGTTTTGTGATCAAACTATACCAATTAAATAGGGTAGATAATTATTTTGTTTGACAGTAAAGAGTAAAATTAACAAATTTTTTAAACGTGTACTAATTAAATAGTAGTTGATTCTATTGATACATAAAATGCCTTAAACACGAGAGTGGTTTTATGAAACGAGCCGAAATATCGTTACGTTACTTACATGTACACGTACCAATACTAATTTATTTAAACTATTACTATTATACTTAATAACATTAACATCAGATGAGTGCGATCAGATAATTTCATATTAAAATAAGTAACTTTTACTAGGTTGACCTCGAACGATAGTTCGTTTGATCGAGGTCAACCTAATAAAAGTTACATTCGTAGTAAGTAGGTATTTTACAGAACCGACGAGCGGCAGCCCTGTGCCTTAGGCCGACTCCGGTGTCGCGCGCTCCTAAACGGCGAAGACGAACTACTTGGTTGTCTTTATACTTTGGCTTAGCGGCGGCGGTGCCTTTGATGTCGCCGACGAGGCGGCGCGGCGACTTATATAAACGTTGCGATGAGTGCGATCCGTTTGCTACATCTCATAGGTTCAATACGTACACCATTTTTGGTTTGTAATTATACTGTTTTTGGTTCAGCAAATTACACCTATGTTTATAAATTATGATTTTATACTTGTAGTAATTTTTTAGCGTATGATCCACCAAACCGTCAAAGTGGGTCACTAAACTTGAGTCGAAAAGAAATTTCGTTCAATTACGTTAAAAAAGTTTAAACAAACGACGTTAGTATCAAAGACTCTTAGATTAACAATAACAAACCATTATCTCATACATAAAACTGAAAAATATACCAAACACAAACACTTTCAATGAAGAAGCACTAAAGTTTAGTAAACCGACCAAGTGGGACGCTCCCTATATAAAATCACTAAACTTTATACACACAAAAAGTACTTATAATTTAATATTTTACATACTTTCTATGCTTGATAAGTATGTTTTTTAAGTAATCTCATGTTATATATTAAGAGACACATTTATTTTAATTTTTATGCATGGCACTCTTCAAATCATTTTTTATTAACTTTTTGACATAATAACTAAATAAAAGGATCCACAGAATTATTTCTGTCTTTTTTAGCATGGGAAACCATTTATAAATACAACTTTAATGATAAATCTGCGTGCCGTATAATAGAATATAGAAATAAACCCATATTCAGGATTTACATATTTTCGTCCTGTTTTTATGTTCAAGCCTTCATAACATTCAAAATATTAAGGTTACATACATGATTTTAACTAATTTAAAATCCCTAAAGTATGCCCATTCATTTAATACCAACCACTCCATAACTTCAAAGTAGAAGTGTGGTTTCTGCCATTCCAAACTTTAACCAACGTTTTCTCAATTGTCGCTTTTTTACTTCTGCAACTTTGCAGAATTTTTAAAAAATAACTATAGCACCTAGAGACATGAATCTTTCACCAAAAGATAGCGTATGATCTGTAGTATTAGAAAGAAAGAAAGAAAGAAAGAAATAATTTATTTAGCGCAAAAACATTATACAATAAAAACAACATATTAGGAACTACTCTTAACTCCATATCGACAAAGTGGGACGTTTTCCCAAAAACCGTCACATATGACGAAACATAGGTCATAGTCACGATGTTTAATATGTCACCGGCCTAAGGTCGAATCTCCTACAGCAAAATGTATGCCTTAAGGCTCGAAACCCAAAAAGCGTTGATCCGCGGTGCTTCGCCCGCACCAAGCCCGCAGAACTCCTCTCTTACAAAGAGTAGGTACATTGGGTGAATTGTAATATTCAACTTACCCCTCTAGTAGGTGTAGGTGCAGGTACATTACGGCCCACTTGCTGCCCTCTGAGATCAGCTCTCTGCCTGGCGGGGGTCATGACCCCTCGCATGAGGGAACGGGGAGTACTGAGTGAACTGGGTGTGCCATAGTTCAATGGAGAGCTCATGTCAAAGTCTGTCCCTGAAAGATTTAACCAACATATTATATTATACACCGTGGGTACGAGTAACCCGACAAACTTTAACTATAGATTCTAACAAACTATTAGGAGTACAAAAAAGTTATATGATGTATAGTCGAAAAACGCTTACTTTCAGAGATATTCATTATTTTTTAAATGAAAACTCCCAAGTGTGTAACAAGCACTAATAAATGTGACTAAGATAGTTTTACTAATTCTTAATTTTAAATCCTTTAACTAAACAGCAATTAACCTTCGCAGTATTTGGTGGTAAGCGACTACGAGGCCAAAAAATTTACCTTTCGTTTACATTTCAGCTTTTTTTTTCTTATTCATAACTTTTCCTCCAGTAAGAACATGTTTATAACGAGGGGCGGAATTTACTGATTTATTTTGTTCCATAAGACTATTAATGTAAAATGACAATATTCAACCTATGTTGATATAACGTTATTTACTTGTAATACCATCAGGAATATGTGGTGAAAGTTTGTCAGGTTACTCGTACCCACGGTGTACATACATAAAAGTTTTTTTACACCAACCTTTTTATCTAACATTACTTTTATTGAAGGTGCTCTCTTCAAGCATCTTTATACCAGCAGCTTGTTAAAAGCCCCTTATTGACAGCAGGTAATGTGGTAACAATATACAATACAGACACAAATGCATGATCCAATCTACAATGTGTCCGGGGACACTTGTCCAATATGTACAAGAGGTTTACTGCATGTCTACATTAACCTTCCAGTAACCAGTGACTCCTCTGAGAGTCTGCAATAAGTCTACATAAGATTCATATGAAATTCAAAATTAATTACTCCCTGGGAAGCGGCTAGTTAACAAATGGTCAATACATTTGATATATAAACACATACCAATAGGGCTTGACTGCAAAGCCCGGGCAGGGGACGTGCCGGGCACGCGGGGCGTGCGAGGAGTCCCGCGAGGAGTCCCACGGGGAGTGCCGGGGGTGCGGGTTGGTGTGGCTGGAGTCCCATCTACATACAAACTCTTATTATTAATATAATCTAAAAGCTTTATTCCGAGTGTTTCGGTGAGCGATATGTTATATTGCATCATTGTTAAATGATAGTTTACCCAGAGAAGCTGTCTAAACTAAGTAATTGTCATAGAATTAATAATAATTATTTAGGTTAGGACGGGCCATGAAACAAAGGTATTAAAACTTTACGATCACTCAAGTAGCTAACCTTGTGAAGATGTGCCTGAAGCACGTTGGGGTGTCTCCGGGATAACGACTTGTTGAGAGGACCGCGTCCTGCGGGTTGGAGTCGGTGCGTCCGAGGACGCTTGTGACGACGGCCTTTTGGATGGAGTTGACATGATAAATCAGTGCACTGTATAGTGATTATTATTTATTCTCTTAACCCAAAATGCTATACACTGAACTCTGAAGCGAATCAAAACAAAGTATTTATTTAATATTGTCAATGTCAGTATGCAGAAACGCGACCGGCGCGTGTTTAAGGCGCGAAAAGTGTGTTCCTGTCACTTCACTTCACTGTCATGATGAAAGCTGTCAAAAGTTTTTATTCATATTACACACCAGCGTTTTAAAAAGTAGCTTAAACCGGTTAGCTGTTACTTACTAAGTTGTAAAAAGTTAAAACAGTTTATAGAGGCTAACATAAAACTATACTTATTGGAACAATGACCTAATTCTCCTTGGTAAAAATTAATATCGTGTTAGCATAATTAAATATACCAAATCTCTTCCTTTCTACGACTACAATCGATCAATAATGAACATCCCTAGTACTGTCAAGTTGTTGTCAATTAACCATAGACAAAAGAATTAATCATTGATTGATCGTTCATTCACCCCACTGCTGACTGATGTTTTCGTGGTGTTTTACGATAATAAATAAATATAAACAATTATTGCGAAATAATAAATTCTATGGAATCGCGATGGTCAGCGGTATGTGAAGTCGGTGCAATAAACTTTACGGAGTCAATGACAAGCAATTGTAGTTGGCTATCATCGTAAAAGCTATCTTTGTGCAATCTACCTGCTTTGTCGGGCATATTATTGTGAATAAATTATCCTGACTGGACTTATAGGATATTCGATTTGAAGGGACAGATGGATTGTAAATACTGTGACTGTCGTTTTGTGATTCGGGCGTGAATTAGTGGTGCATTTTAAGGTAAATATCAGCGGTGAGTACGTAGAGATAGATATACCTATTCATAGAATGATTCACAGTATCTTCCGTTCATCCGATGGTTTTAAAAACAATGCAAAGGCATACATTGTCTATTAATCGTAAGGAAGTAAAGGAACAAACAAACTTGAAATCATGCTTTATTTCGTCAGAAGTTCTGACAAATTCTCTCGTCTTTTGAATAGTATGCGTAGTTTGTGAAATTGCGCATAAACTGGGTAATCTAAACAGGCAATGACGGACAATTTCACGAGTAAGTATCGTGATACAGCTTGAGGGTAGTTAAAAATTTAAACTAAGGCCCCTAAGCTGCAGTGATGGACTTCAGCTATTGGTTCTGTTTTAAATTTGATCTTAATTGATTTGCGTTTTTTTTTCTATATAGATGTATGTGTTGATGTAGAAATGATCTACACACACTTGAATTGAAATAACGTAGGCATATTTATAATATGACCATAGCCTTTTTCATGGAGTATGTATTTTTTGTCTTGATTCTCTGATAGTTTTCTTTTTACCTGAACAATTTTGAAAATTGAGTTCATTTCGAAATTACAAGAATATGCAATGCATTTAGCTAAAATGAGGGAGTTCAGCCCTATGCATAAATACCATAAACATTAAACAACCCTTTAACTCACCCTGACTTACCAAGACTTTTACCCCGCTATGCATAGAAATGCATGTGGCAGTGGAAAAGTAAGGGTTAACAAGAAATAATTACTCTTTCTTTTTGGGAACTATCTGGCCCCACTGTCTATGGTTTTCCTACTTTGGACTCCTTTTACATTTGTTCATAAAGCAAACTATTCTCTGTCAACACCCCATGTGTGTAGTTGGCCCCACTAGGTTTAAAACAGCCCTAAATACTCCTGTATCTTTTGGTTTCTTATTTCATTTTCGCTGGCAATATCAAGCTTTAAACATATTCTAAAACTAAGCATTTCTTTTGTTTCCTCGAACATATGAATAAAAGAAACTGACTAGCAAAATTTTCCGATATTTAGTGACATACAATCGAAGACACTGCTAACTGACCACTTGTCACCCTTATTACAATGTATTAAGGTCTACTGATGGTCACTTAACTGTGTCTTCGTTTGTACATATTGCAGCTCAACTGGGACGGAAATTGTTATTCTTCAGCTAAAACACACAAAGGCCCCATTTAGACGAGGCGAGAATTCGTATGCGAGTTTCATTACATTGCGGGTTAGCTAGGTACGATGAGTTCAGTCGATCAATTAAACGCTGCAATGAATATAAACTCTTATACGAGTTCTCACTCTCTCTAAATAGGGCTTAGGTATTGACTCCTCCAATTTTATTCTTGTGTGAATAAGGTAAGAAGTTAGTGGCATTTAGCCAAGGGTAAACACTCACACTATAAAGAAGAAAAACTATTATCGTCTATCCTCATTTCACATTTTTTTAAAACTTACCAGCATATTGATTTTGGATGACTGGGACAATTTTCATATACCGGTACAAATGAGGCTTGTGTCTGGCTTCCTTAAACTTCCAGCAGTGCCAGACAAAACCAGTGCGGGACTATAGCATTTTTTTAAAGAGGCCCTTGTTTGGTCCATGATTTAGAGCCTATGCACGGCGTCTTTTAAACACGCTGTCGACGCGTGTTTCATAGTGCTGTCTCTATTTATTTTTGGGCTAGTACCGAATCGTCCATATAGCAAAATGTCCAATGACGCAAATTGACTAAAAAGCGAAATGTCAGTGGTTTCTCATATTTAGGTGTTCACCTTTGTGGTCGACATTAGGTAATTTGCGTTTTCGACGTTTTAAATATTTGACATTTTACGTGCTTAGACGTGTTATTATCTAGTCGTGTCGCTTTATGGACTATATGCTAATTGTGTATATTACGATTTAGGCATCTTCACAAAATGGTCAATTTACATAATCGACTTTTCGCTTTATGGTCAATTTGCGTCACTGGACATTTTGCTACGTAGACGATTCGGTATTTCGACATCGACGGCGCGTATAAATGTGCATAGGCCCTTATATATGTGATGAAATGACACCCCCAATGCGCGGGGCATGTAATATATGCTACATCTGCTATTTGGTTAATCCGCCACAGACTGCCCCACCAGTGAATTTTTCAAATGATTTTATGCAAAAATTATATCTTCTGGGAGTTTATTCCATACTAAGTGTCTCATAAGATAGATATGCAGGTAAACAGGTTTTTTAGCTAATGACTTCTCAGATTGCATTGTAGTTTGGTTTTTATTACATTTAAATTATGTATGATCCTGCCTCCACTGTTAGATCCTCCCTTCAGATTAGGTTTTCAACTGATAGGTAGGTATCATGCATGATACATTTAGCAATCATCCTGTAATTTTTAAAGAGTAGAGCCACGTAATAAGTGAAAAAAGTATTGTGTACAGAAGTCTCTCTAACAAAACTGTCGATCGGGTCCAACCACTGGACGGAACGCCCCGGATCCGACCATCTCTTTCTATCACATAACGTGTGCTCATTCTGGTCGCTGGCTAAGGGCCGATACAGACGGACTGCAACCCAACTGCAACTCCCTACGATTTGTATGGGAACTGCATTACAACTGCACGCCGACGCGCCGTCGGCATGCAGTTGTGATGCAGTTCCCATACAAATCGTAGGGAGTTGCAGTTGGGTTGCAGTCCGTCTGTATCGGCCCTAAGGCTCCCGGGGGCATTAAGGCGATGTGGCGGTGTGAGCCACTCCTGGTATTAGTAAAACTAAGCTGTCCGAATATTTGTTCATTCTCTTTGCGAACATTCGGACACCTTAGATAATTCTTACTAAAGAGAGGGCTGAATGCGAGCGGTGACTATAGTGTCATTTTTATATACAAAAATAGAATGTGAATGTGTTGACCACTATTTTTAAAAATATCATAGGATTCAATTGAATTAGGTATAAAGAAGAAATAAAGCCCACTGAATGTCACATTAGGTACCTACTACCTTTTACTCTGAAATCCCAATGGCTGTTTAGTCATACTACTAGTTTCAGTGTAAGTAACATACCTATGTCTAATTTTCTAAAGCGTTTGAAATACCAACAGCTACTTGAATGTTTGTTTAGTACAGGGTTTCTTAAACAGTGGTCTGTGGACCTCTAAGGGGTCCGTGATACGAGAGCCGGAGGTCCATGGCTATGCATACAACACAAACTTTCATATTCCCATGATTTTCTTTTGCTCTGATTACATTCGGAAAGGGTCTGTAAGGTTTTCGAAATAATGTAGGGGGTCCGTAACCAAATAAAGGTTAAGAAGCTCTGGTTTAGTACTTAAGTATTACCAAACATCTATGTAGGTATAGAACGCAAAATGAGTGTACATTTCGCAGGTACTTTGATGTATTATTTATCAAAGATCAGCTTAAGGCAGGTAGGGTAGGATTAGGCTAAGTCCCGAGCCCCCGCGGTCTCCCGGCAGTGTGGCGTCGCGCATGCGTACTCGCGCCCCTCAGAGCACTCTTAAACACGCTCCACATTTCCCTGAATATCCCGGGGGAACGGCGCTCACGTGTGATTGTATGATTTCAGCCACTTTTACCTATCCTTGGTCCCACAGATATCTTTATATTGTAATAATAATAATATAGTCCCAAACTAAGCAATGCTTGTATTATGGGTTGGGTACTAGACGACGATAAACATACTTCTATTCTATAGCTAAATATACAGGGTGAATTTTAAATCGTGAATCGTTATAATTTTTTTGTAGTCTATACATAGTTAACAATAACTTACAATGCTTTTAAACCTAAATTAAGTACGTTTTTATTTTGTACACTTTTAATTTGATTTATCCTAATTTTTAAAATCTCGTGGTCACCCTACATTCATGTTTCGTATTTGTCATGAAAATTTCAACATTAGATATCCAACCTCCTAATATTGAAGTTGGCGGATAGAATTTTGGCACGTATTGTCAATAATGTCAACATCGTCGACATTGTCAACATAAGCATCTATTTAAATCGTATTTACTCATAAAATAATTCAGTTTTATTACGATTAACGGTATAAGCGCCTCCACCGTTTTGTTCATAATTAATTAAGCGGGTCTTTAATTGTAATTAACACTAGTGCTCTGTATTAGTCTTAAGTAGCTTTACCGGTAAACGTGGTTACGATTCACGATTTAAAATTCACCCTGTATAGAAACCATCCAAGACTCAGGAACAAATACTCGTGCTCATCATAGGTACAAATATTTGCCTTTACCAGGATTTGAACCCGGGACCTCTAGCTTCGTAGGCGGTGTCACTCCCACTGAGTTAAACGTGTCGTCAAAGTCTTTATATTATAGGTACCGGGGTTTGCGCAAGGGGGCCATTCATTTATTACGTAAGACGATTTTTGCCAGTTTTTGACCCCATCCCCCCCTTATGTAAGAAAAAATAAGAATCGGCTGACCCCCTCCCCCCCTATTTTATATATATTACGTAAGAATCTAAAGGAAAAATGATTTTACGTTTGGGCTGTTTTAATGTTTATTTTTCAAAGAATCATTTTTGTAGGGACTTTTATTTGCAGATACTAATAGTTTTTAATTTTTTAGTAAAAATTTTATACGCAACCGAGCACGCCTAAGCTCGCGCGGATTTGCGCACTTTTTTAAAAGTTAAGATTATTTTGCGCAATTTTATGATCTTACGTAAGAACGATCAAAACTCCCTCCCACCCATGGTTGACCCCCTCCCCCCTAAATCGTCTTACGTAATAAATTAATGGGCCAAAGGTGACTGGTAGAGAATTAATGCTATATGTATTCGTATTTTGTATGATGATGTTTATTTTAAGTATCTATATAGTGTATGGTTTATAGAGTGTAGGGAGATCAAGTTACGTAGATTTTACACGAGTTTAGCAACAGAATTTCGTACTGAGCGCTTATATAGGAGATAAGGTATTAAATAAGACATAGACTAGTCTGAACTAGTCCTTGGCCGAAAAGTCGTGACTGTAGATAAGATTCGTATCATTAGAAAACTGCGCAATCCGTTCAAAATCGATGAAACTGTGACGCAGCGACTATATAGAATGAGTAACAGATATGTACTAAAAACAATGATTACTGCGCTTCCACTTAAGCACCACTGCACGTATCGTACTACTATGTACCTATATTGTATATCCAACGTCTAGTCGGGATCCATACGCGACTTATTGAATGACAGTTTAATTAAGTCCCAGTTGTACGAAAGTTCAATTAAATAGCTCAGTTACTAAAGCGTTTTGCATCTACTTTTCTTATGAGGACAACCACAGAGTATAATTTCGTCGTCGTCAGAGGCATTTCCCTAAAATAGAACTTGTTGGTATCTCTTCAAATCGAGGGTCAATAAGCACTATCTAGCTAGGCTTCGCCGTAAACTTCATCGTCACTTTATCGTGATTGGATAGAGTTATAAAACATCAATTTTCTTTCTGTAATATAATGGTATTGTGGAATGATATTGTGTCGGTGGCAACGCGATGCAAAAAAAGGTTTCTAAATAAAAATATTCATAATTTGCAATACTCAGAAAACCCCTGTAGGTAGTATGGTGCGTAACCTGGTAGGTACGTACAATTGTACATAGCTAAGTTAATATGTAACCGATATGTATACCCGTTACTGAAAATCTCAAGTTAAGGTGTGGTGCGGTACTATGTGGAGCTACCAAGCTACGGTTTTCCGGCGATTGTCTTTTTACTAAATTAGTAGATGCCGGATGACGTATTACAGTTTGAGCTCGGAGCCAGGATCTCACGAGTTAGAAAACTCGCCAGAGCCGCGACCCCAGTAGACCGTGAGACCGCGCGTGCGCCCTGGCTCCCCTCGGGCACGCCGCAATTATTTATACCAATAAAGCCTGCTCCGGTTGCCCTTGACAGAACGTCCTAAATGGTCCGTACTACCAGCCCCGATACGATGTTTTGTGCATCGGAGGGCTGCCCCATTATTTTGTTAGAGTATTTGAGTGTAAAACTACGCTGTGGATTATGAGCTGCCGGCCGCAGAAACTGAACAGTTGGGGAGTATTTAAGAGGAGTCTAGGCTTGAATCTCGATTATTATGGCATTTGTTAGGTACAGTCACCAGCAATAACATATCGACGGTCCCTACGTATACTATAAAGTCAAGTCCAAAATTTTCATTTTTTATTGTTTATATGGTTTTAATTAGTTATTGCGCATCTAACGATATATATATTTTCTATGTTAATATATACAGGAGATATTCAAACGTATAAGAGGATAACTTCACTAAAATTCAAGAATTGGTGTTGTACGGTGTCTCTACTGCGTTTTGAAATACGCGTCATTTCGTCGCGAGGTTCGACGTAAATAGAGGTATGTTTGTTACTGGTGCGTCCTAAACATGCTTTATACAACCAGACAACATTTCTTTATTTTAGCGGTACTATGGATTTACTTTCCAGTAAATGCTTATATTAATTTGTTGATTTTAATAAATTAATGTTGATGTATAAAGTATAAACGGACATGTCAAACTTAACCGCACTTACAGTCATTCAAAGTCAAGGTAAAAAAGGTCATCAAGCCGATTTTTATAAAAAACGTAAATTAACAAAAAATGCTTAACTTTATGATAAACTATCCTATAACAATAGTATAAAACAGCCATGATATGTTTACTTTATCTCGTATAATAACTTTTAGTTTAGACCAATATGAATCTTCATTTAGCTCCCCTGAAAACCATGCATTCCAACATAACGCTTTATACGTAGGGACCGTCGATATGATGAAAAGGGTCATGCAAAAATATCTGACACATTCAATTGCTATAGCAATAATGTCGTGTCGTGTCAGATATTTATGCGTGCCTAGTTTCATTATGTATGTCATTGCCGGTGCACAAAGGGATAAAGGCATACAGCTATGTGATAAATTGGAAAGAATGTCACATAATTAAATATTGTATATTGTGTTGTGGGTTGTGTGTTGTCTGTGAAGTATTTTGGGAGAGGCCTATGTCCAGCAGTGGACTGCAACGCGCTGATGATGATGAATTACATATTTATAGGGAACAGCAGCCGGCACCAGATAATAGACTTTAAATAGGAATTAGTTTCTGTGGTTTTCTGAAGCTAGAATTGAAATAACTTTACGCGTCTAAATTTTCCATCGTACAGAACTTTTTGTAGTTTTTTTTTTGCGATCATAATTTCAGTTTCATTTAATGTAACATATCGATTTTAAAATTAGAATTTAGTTAGACAAATGGAGTAGCGTCGAGCATATAGGGGTATTTTAATGCTAAACCATTTCTGGAGCGAATGTAACGAATTTTCGGCAAATGTCAGAAAAGCGTGAAAGGTGTGAACAACAGTTTCAGTTAGCAACTCGGCGACGAGCTTGTCTCTTTTATTATAATTCAACTCTTCGTTCGTTGTCCAATTCACATTAAAGGCCCTGCACCGTAGGTACCTATAAAGGTTGCGCTTTAGCTTTTAATGGTTTACAGGTATAAAATGTCCTAACGCATTAAATTGCCAAATCATTCGTCCTTTTTAGGGTTCCGTACCAAAATGGTAAAAAAGGAACCCTTATGGTGCGACTCTGTCTGTCTGTCTGTCTGTCTGTCTGTCTGTCTGTCCGTCTGTCACAGCAAGATATCTCAGGATCTACTGATGCTATCGACTTGAAACTTGGAATAGTGTTAAAAGTCGCTGATTCGAGCCTATTGGATGGAAAAAAAATCTTATACCTTTTTTACTTTTTTTTTAAAGGGGTCCGAAATGGGATGTGGTAAAACAAAAGTGGAGCTATTATATCGAGTGGGATATCAAATGAAAGGGCTTAATTTGTAGATTCCAAAACAATTTTTGTTTTTTTTCTTAATTTTGTACTTTTTGATTTATGACCAAAAACGTTCAAAAAAATACCATTCCCCCCCTATTATCTTCGATGTTACTGAACAGAAAAATCTGTAATAATTACCAATTATTAATATCATCCTAAATATTACAGGAAAAATAAAACGGTTTTCCTAAATTGCATCGTTTTTTAGAAATTTTCAAAAAACGTACACATACTTATTTGCTCCTACTAAGCTAACGGCCATACAGTTTTTGTTGAACTATTCACGTATCTACTTACGAGTTTGTACGGAACCTTCGGTGAGCGAGTCCGACTCGCACTTGACCGGTTTTTTTTTTACATGTGTAAGTTAAAATGAATGAACTTTTAGAGGATTCGTAGCGTAGAGTCAATCATGTGTTACTGGCGAGGGGTCAAATCGTATTACGTACGTAATTAAATATTTTTTTGCCAATGAAATTGCAACTTTAAGATTTGTGTACTATCATGCTAATTATGAAACTTTTTTCTCGTATTTAATCTCGACATTTTTAAAGGTGCTGACGTTTTTGTATGGCCCTCTGGGAAAAAAGTTGGGAGACCCCTGTTCTAAATCGATGCACATCATATTGGTACCGAATCCAGAAAAGTGGAACATTGCTTATTTCGATCCAAAAAAATATTGATAGAAATTTTGATTTTAAACGTGAAATTCTCTTTGCAATTTTTCGAAAAAAAAATGAAATTTAAGTGGTCAAATAATAATAATCTCCAATTCAAAAGTATGGAAGAAAACGGTTTCGTTATATATTTCTACAGCTAAAAATAACGCCGGGATGAAATTTGTGTATCAAAGGGCTAATAAAATAGTATTAGCACTAAGTAAATAGTATTTTTATTTAGAAAATAAAAAATATATTTATTGCCACAAAAATATGTTACAAAAATAATAATACAAAACATTAATAAACTAAAAACTATAAACAAAGAAAAAAAGGAACTTCAATATTTTTTGGCAATGAGTGCCAATCTCAGCGATTTCATGTTGCGTTGCGTCGTCTAATTTCATAATTTACTATTCTTCTCACTTTCATTGTTAAAATGTGATCATGTACTGCTTATCCACGGACTACGGAGTTTGGACTAGGACGCTTTCATGGCTGAGCTCACGAGACTTACTCTAACTTGATAGTAACTGTGTGTGTTTATTATTTAATAGTCGCGAAATATTCCGCGAGGGGGAAGCCCGTGATAAAACCCACTCGTACTTGAGTACTACCACGAATACTTCGCGAGAGCATACGTGGAAATCATCATCATCATCGTCGATCTGGCAGTTTTCCCATTTCCTATTCTTTCCGAGTAGACTTTTTGACCATGGTCCCAGGTTTCGAGGGTCAGATGGAAGTTCACGTTTTGTATAAAACGATACATAGAGCTCGTTCACTTGTTTTTTCAAGTATTAGTTCACAATTCACATTTTTTTTTTCATATTTATTGCGTCAAAATTAATGGGTAACAAGCGTGTACAAAAACGTACGTACGCTTTCATCGTGGGTCAGCTTTTTTATTTATTGTACCCGTATTTGCAACGGTAGTTGTAAAGTAGAAAGCTATAAACATTGAATTTTAAATACCATCTGTTATTAAATTTAGTTTTCAACTTTACGATCTAAAATAAAACAAATAGCCAGGTACATTTAACTTTCCAAGTTATCTTTTAATGTCCGTTTCCGATTTCAGAGTTAACTTGTGCCTTTGTTGAGAATTACGACGTTATTAACTTATTGCAGTGCTTAACAAAGGCTGAGGCTGCAAACAAAGCACGCTGCGAGGGATACCGCGGTCTCGGAGGCTGTCGCAGGTAGCGGGGCATACACTTACATTACTGCACGGCTGGGCTTCTCAAAGTTTGCGAATAGAAATAAGGAATGTGGGAATTAAGTTTGATCGCAGGCCTCATGACAAATAACCTTTTTTTTAGGAAGTACATACGGGAAAAACCAGTTCATGTTTTTTTAAGAATCGTACAGTGCACATGTATTTTGAAAATGATGCATTCAGTACTCAATAGTACCGATTCATTCTTGCTTGTTTGTTACATATAAGGCCTTTGAGCACCTTATCCTCTTATCCTTCTAACGAACTTAAGTCAACTTTGCTCTGGCTTATCCATGGAGAAGTTTAATACCACGCGACTATTAGGTAAGTATATAGATCTAAATATAAGAAAATAATGATTTTTATGCCAACATGATTGAATTTAGTTGCACCTGTGTTATGATTAATCTGAAAAGCCTATCTAAAAGTGGAAAGTTACAAAGTAGCTTATTTACTAAACTTATATCTTACTACTAAACTTATGTCTTATCTTACTACCCAAAGGTAGTTGGATCAAAATCCAAACTGTTATAATTTAACCAAGATAACATGGTACAAGGTTAACATAATAATTTCAGTAAACATCTCAGAGCATAGAATACTAGAGAGAGGACAAGCCGCCGGCGACCGTGTCGCAGCTGTAAGCTCATTGTGCATACTCTGCCGCCAGTACACCGTCCGTTGTTAGCGAGTGTGCCCGCGTGCTGATCACAGTGAAAGTTTTGTTTTCTGCCAAAATGCCGAGTTGTGCAATAATTACTTGCAAACATCGCAGTGATTTAATTAATTTCCACACCAATGTGATCACTTTTCACAGGTAAATACTATTTATTTCTAATAAAACCATAAATTTAACTAATAATCTGACTTGTATCCATATAAGGTTATACATGTTTGTCATTTAATATATTGTATTACATTGCTGCTGTACAAGTTACATTATTGCGAAGCACAGTGTTTACGCCGCAATGAACGGGGTACAAAACGATACATTCAATGACAAAGTTCCTCATAGTGCAGCAGCGATGTCCGCCATATTGTGTGCTGCGGATAGTGCTGCGCGGCACCTATACCACGTATCGATAAAACCAGCCCAGGATTAGTGGATGCTAAAAATAATTTAAAAATGAAAGGATGGATACTGTCTTTAATATAATATTAGGTATGAAGTATAAATGTTGTGTAGGTAATTGTTTAGCTAATGTTTTGTACGTATGCAATGCGTTGATAAAAAAACTCTATGAGTGAATTTCGACATTTTAAAATATTTTTTGTGCAAAATAAGCAATTCCTTTTCTTTAGCTACATACTTTTTTTATAATACTAGTAATACCTTTAGATATTTTAACTGGCGATTAAACGTATAGAAAATACAATACAATTGTGGAGTTATTATATTTTTTTTGTATTTTATGTGGTAAAAATCAAATATTATATACCTAAGTTTACAAAGGGTTTGAATTGTATGGCATACTAGATTTTGCCCCCCACGTTGCCCGCGTAGAAATCGTATTTCGCATATCCCTCAGGAACCGTATTTTTTTCCGGAATAAAAAGTATCCTATGTGTTCCCATTTAAAACTTGAACATCAGATCGATAAGGTTAAGTTGGTTAGTCAATAGTCTACTCGGTCCACGATATCGAGTTAGTATAGCGTTCTCCCTGTATAGTGTCAAATTAACCGCTTGCCTTTACCTGCACAGTAAAAATGCAAAATGAGATAAGAGAGTAGTAAATAATAAAGGCAATAAATGCATTATTTGGGTTCGACCAGGTGTAAAATATAACATGCAACAATAATGTCCATTGTTGTTGGCGCACGTGTAATTACAAAAAAAAACTGTACAAGGACTTTAGTTAGTGTCCTTATCATATTTTGAGTTCTTTGTATTACCGACTACAAGAAAGCCTATTTTACTGACTTAACAAATTACTAGCGTACCAGAGACAGATGTTGACTGAACTTTTAACGCTATGTAGATCCATCCTTTGTGCGTTCGTTACCCTTATCGCTGACCGTATATACATAGTATGCTATCTCAGATTTCTAGTACTCACTCGACGTGTATCGAGTGTAATTTAAACTAATAATAGAGTTACTCTATTATATTATATATTATTATATTAGTAGGTAGACTATTGACTAACCAACTTAACCTTATCGATCTGATGTTCAAGTTTTAAATGACGAAGAAGACGCGACGCGGATTGAATTGAAATTTGTATGAAATTTTCAATCCAATGCAATCGCTAGGAGAGGATTGAAAATTTCATACAAATTTTAATTCAATCCGCGCCGCGTCGCGTCGCGCCCTGCAGGTGGAAAACCACCTTTAGTCAATGAAATATTAATAAAAAAATATCCCAAATATGCATTACTGAAAACGTAGTATATAGTCTGTTCTTTTAGGCATTAAAGAAAAGGTAAAGAAACCACGTGACTCGGATGATTCAGCCAATAAAGGTTACTTTATGTATCTGCGGCACAATGCCACTGATTGAAGGACCCGAGTTACGTGGTTTCTTTGTTTTTTTTTAATTGCCTAATAGAACACACTAGTTATTTTATTGTTATTAGTGGAAGTGTAAATCAGAATTGAGAAGAAATTATTTAAGGCATTTGTCAACAAAATATGAATCATAATAATTAGTAAGTAAACATTTGAAAACCCAAGGTGATAAATATTACGAATTATTAGTCATTAACTAAATTAAATATTACGAATTATTAGACATCTACTTAATAAATCAAATGTCTTTAACATTTTGATTGCCATAAATATAATTATTTTAAGCAATTATTAACAATGATTCCGAATATTTCAATAGGTACATTAAATTATCGACAGATACTCTTTTTTCGACAATTGTTCAATATCGATATCACGGTATCGCTGGCCTAGTACCCGCAATTATCGTTGTGTGCGTGCGTACTGACACGACTCGCTGCTCATCCGCATGTACACAGACATGGAAATGATGCGCGTGTATTCTGCAATAGGAGCGCCGATATACAAGTGTGTGTGATTTAGGTGTGTGCGTGCTTTGTCTTTACAATTACTGGTTCTTTGTGTTGGTTAAAGAACTTGCGACAGGCGGATTCAATACTAAATCGACCGCATGTCCGATCTCCTTATATTCTTACATCTGTGGTAAACATAAAATACTACGCAGGATTGGCAATCGGGGTAAGATTTAATTTCGAGATAACAAATAGTTATTAACGTCGTAAACGTGTAATTGCCCGGATAACCGAGAAATAGTTCTAGTGAGGTCACGTCTCAAAGACATTAAGATATCAATTATGACATACGGTTAACGTTTAATTACATTACTGGGCTATTCTCCAGAAATATGTCTGCGACTCATAAAGTCTCCATACATTTAGTATGAAAAAGGGCCAGATGAATGAGGTGACCGCAGTGAACGCCCTACTAACACTAAGCGAACGGAGCCGGAGACATTTTGTTTACTAGTTTTAAGAGAAAACTCGTTTTGTACATACCTTTGTAGGCCTTGTAGAGCGTCTGATTTCTACCAATTGAAAAGATGCAAACGTATTTTTAGGGTTCTGTACCCAAAGGGTGCCAACGGAACCCTATTTACTAGGCCTCCACTGTCCGTCTGTCTGCCTGTCAGAAGGCAGCATCTTTTGAACCGTAATAGGTAAAGACTTGCAAATTCACAGAATGTGTATTGTGTATTTCTATTGCCGCTACAATAACAAATAATAAATTCAAAAATTATTAAGTGGGTTCCATACAAAAAAACTTTTTTGCGTTTTGCTTGGTGGTGCTACGCAACCCTTTGTGTGCGGATCCGTTGTTTAAATATTATACTGCTAAACTATTTGTAGTAACTCTGTCTACTGAGACAATTTGGCAAGAACGAGAATTCAATTATAATTTATTTTAGCAAATCACTTCAAATACAGAAATTGGCGCTGGGGGGTAAGCACGTTCAGTGCCAAAAACCCGACTATCGGCACAGTATTATACAGTAATTTTTCTTTCTACAAAAGGTCCATCGTGCGTTTGAATATGTGCGCGCCGTGTAGGAACACACTACAAGCAAAGCAAGAATGCGCAAGAATGTTCCAGTTTGGATCGCACTCACACAGCTTCGCGATCGTGCGTCTGTGTATATACGTGTCGCGCGGTCCTAAACGGTCGAAGTTGGACTACGTGTTTGTCTTTATATTTTGCTATCGGGTTAATTTTGCATGAAAGTTAGGGAGCTTGGCATTGAATGTGCTAGAGTTTCAGCAGAGCTAGCACAACTAGCCGTGACTTTGGCTGTCGCGTGACAGAGCATGACGGGTCTGTCACTTTTGTATTATATTGGATGGAAAGGGATGGCGCAATATATACTTACTGATGTAAAAAATTCAGAAATTGCATAACTTTCCACTTTAGAAAAATCTCGGTAATTTCTCAAAATTTCCTATAGGGAATATTTCAAAATGGAAACTTTCTTAAAACTCTTGTGAAAGTGTCCAGAAATTTCTGTCAACTTTTTAAAACTCTGCAATTGCACATCTGTACAAACTAGAGCTAGTACAAGTATCTGCAGCGGCCATCACAATAATAGGTGCAATACCCTCGTAGTTTGAGTGCCGCAGAGCCGCGAAGGGCTGCAGGGTGCGTGCACCGGCCATGCCTCGTGCACAAAAACCGCGACGCGCCCGTTTTTGCCGCACAAACTGCGAAAGACGCGAGTGACTAACCTCTAGAGAGATTGACTTGCTGATTTCGTAGAGTATTTTAGAATACGTTGCTTATAGAGGCACGTGCGCAACTATATGTGTACCTAAGCTAGATGGCAACTGTGACTAGTCGAGCTTGGTCGTTCCCCAGTTCCTCATAAATATCTCGGTTCTCAATGACCAAATGAACGACTATCTATACTAGTAAATAGCGTACATACTTTGAGTAACAATAATTTCTAATCTAAGTGACAGTACCAGAGGCGTGGCGACATATGTACGTATTATGGGGTAACTAGGTGCTTTGGCTTATTTTATTTTCAAGAGCAGCAAATTAAGCATATTTGGTTTCTAGTACAGTAGGTAAGGATACTATATGATAACATTTATTTGACGTAAGAAACGCAGCTGTGATGTCAGTTTCATGTGCACTCATTGTGCGCCGTATGTACATATGTGGTTTGATAGGTGTCAGATTAAAAGAAACAATGAGAGAGAGGTGCAAAACATCGTTGGAGTCACAGGTTGGAGTGGAATTGAATCGTGAAATGTTTTCAAGTAACTTCCTTATCGAGTTTCCTCACGAGTTCACATTTCAAAGCATTTGCGATTTTACTTGAGAACTTACGTTTTGCATATCTATCGGTCTTTGCAAAACTGACCCATTTTGAAGCTAAAGTCAGAGCTTAGAAGACTGACAGATATTCTAAAACACTCTAAAATGGATCAGTAAAATGGGTAAGACAAAATAATAGGTCAATAAATTGTGACTGTCAAGATGGCGTACACCGTAAAGATATCCAGAATCTGATGCTGCTAATAAATACTATTAATTGTCAGCATCAGATTCTGGATATCTTTACGGTGTACGACATCTTGACGGTTACAATAAATTAGACACATGATAGATTCCCACGGACTACTGTTGTTAATTCTACAACAATCGATAATTCAGAAATAGATTCCGGTCACCTGCTCCGCTTGTCCGACGAGTGTATGTAAGGATATTGGACATTTCCTTAAACCTAGAACTCATTACAGGGGTATTTCCAGTGTCGTACTTAGGGTTGACAGATTGAATTACCGTATTGTCGGGAGCAGGAAACAATATGTCGGGATTTTGAGACTGGTCGGGAGATGCCCTGCGCGCTTGACGCGCGAGCTTTTTTTTTTAGCCTGAAAGAACAGAAATTTTCGCTGGCCGGACCACCTCGAGTGGATCGGACTAAGTTTTAAAATGAAGTCGTTTGTCGGGAGTCGGGAGGACATACAAAAAATCGGGAGAATCCCGCCAATTCCCGACCATCTGGCAACCCTCGTACTGTATAGTTTAGGTGGTGTTTGTGGCCGGGCCCTAACCTAACCTTTGCAGGACTACCCCCTGTCTAACTTATAGTATTCATCTTATCAACATTTATCCCAGGCTTGTGGAGAGCTTTGATGACTCGAGAACTTAGAATGGTCGAACCATCGAACTCACTGGCTTCAAGGCTCGATCATATGGGTTCGACAGTCGCGACTCGACTCTAGTAGTTTACGACTCAAAGTTATTAACTTGCAACACTAATTCGATTCTCGTCGACGAGAACAGAATTGCGAAAGATGACTGCTGCTTGTGTAGATATACTTTTGTTTCACCTTTTTGTAAGATTATGGGTTATTAGTCTTACGAATTAATATGTATTTAGTATTCGTTAGATGAAGTCCTGTGTTCCCCACAGCGTCAGTCTTGCATAGAACGTAATTTTGATGCATGAAGCCAAGATGACGAGGAGGGCCAAATTGACAACAATTCATATTTTCAAAAGATCTTAATTCGAAAACCATTTGGGTAAAACTGTATTTTATGCTCAAAAAAAATATTTTTGGATTTTTTTTCCCATTCATTTTGGAAAAAATCGTCAATTAGTGTGAACCGGAAGTGTGACGTCATTTTCCCTGCATTATCGAGAGAGACCTTAGTGCTGAAACGATTAAAAAGTGTATGGTATCCGGTTGTCATTTTCTGACATACTTGCCGTCTGACGTTTATTTGTTTTGAAAATTGTTACAACTGCTTAGCGGCTTTAGAAGTTTAATTTTCTTACCGTTGGTTCATTTGCACGTTTTCGAAGACCTTAAAAGACTTGGCACTTTCCCACTGGACTCCGATAACGCATTCAAACATTATTAACTTGGCCTTCTTTTACCGGACACCGATTTTTTTCATATAATGAAGACATCAGAAGGTTTTTCTCAGGCTGATAGCACGAATCTGCCGCGTGTTGAAATTATGATGATGGAGTACACATCGGCAAGTGATAAATATAATCCAGACCAAATAAGAGGAGCAAAAGCATCGTTGTCTTCCCGAACTTCCTATGTTGACAACGCTGTAACGCCTGACAGTTATTTTTTTAATCGTAATTGTCGCTCTGGATTCTTGTTTTTTTAAATCGTAATTGTCGCTCTGGATTCCAGTTGGGAAAGTGACGTCATTTTCTACATACGCCCTTTTAGAATGAGCTACTTTTCAAACTGCTATTTTTAATTGAAAAATTGAGTTAAAACGAAAAAGAAAAAATACGGGTAGCTTAAAATTCCACCTATTTTCTATCCAGCTCATAAAATGAAGGAGTAGAAAATTTGAAATATTGTCAATTAGATAAGAAACGTCACGTCTGGGTCAAATTTTACAAGTCGATTTTCAGTTGTGGGTCTACCTGAGATATGGTGCCTACAACGTAATATAAAGTTCCGACTGCGAAAAGGGTAAATAGGAAGACAGTAGGTTTCTACATCATAATCAGCTAGCATTTACCTACGGCCTTACCTGCGTTATTCCTGTTATTATCCTTAAGGAACCTTTAACCAAGATATAAAGTATCCTATGTTTCAATAATGGTGGCTTGGTCCACTTTCATACCAAACTTCGGCTCAGTCCATTTAGTTGTTACTGCGTCAATTAGTAACAAACATTTAAACATCCAAACATCTTCACAAACTTTCTCATTTATAATATTAGTGTGATAGTGTAATGATATTATTGTGATAGTGTGATGTGATGTGTTAGTACGATGTGATTAGTGTGATATGTACATTGTACAGTCAGCATCAAATAGTCTGTAACATTCAAAGCGACAATATGTCGTCACACATCTTTATGCCTATAGTAATAAAGGTGAGTTGCGGTATACATATATGGCGCTTTGGATGTTACAGACTATTATGATGCTAACTGTACAATGAAATACTTACATATGTGTTTACGTAGCATGCTAGTGGCAAGGCCGATTCACACCGGGTTGCCCATTTTAAGCTTTTGTACTCTCTCCTTTTGAAGAAAAAGTAAGCCAAACCAGCCCTATCTTTACAAAGGCAATTTCTAATACCTCGCCACTGTTTATTCACTTTTAGGGAGGAATATCAGAGCAATTGCTATTTGTTGTTGTTTTATACAGATTATGAAGCCAATAACATATAAGGTTACAATGAACGTCGATAAGAATCAAATTCTAAGTACTGTACTGGTGTTTACAACGTGCGGGATGACGGATGACGCATTCTCGACCGGATCTGAAAATAGTAAACACCATGCTTACAATACGAGTATCAGTATGCCATACTTATTAACAAACTGGTAGGGTTTCTCTTTATGAATGTCCTCATGTAGTACTACGGACGTTTATTCGTTAACGAAGTGTGTGTCACATCATTGGTCTCTCGACCTCTCGACAAGTAGTGTCAATGTCAAGCGGAAGGCTAGAGAATCCTGAATCTATGTACTTATGTTCAGTTTTTAGGGTTCCGTACCAAAATGGCAAAAAAGGAAGCCTTATGGTGCGACTCTGTCTGTCTGTCCGTCTGTCACAGTCAGATATCTCAGGAACTACTGCAGATATCAATTTGAAATACATAGTTTTAAAAGGCGCTATCACGAGCCTACAGGTTATTTTATATGACCGCTAATGCCTACGGCTGGTCAACTAACGTGACTCATCAGAGTGTGTCAAATGGCCCCAAGTTGGGGTCTTCTAGGGTTGGGGCCCCCAACCCTAGAATACTGAAATTTTCTAAGGTTCCGCTTATACTCGTACGACGTTAACAATGAAGAATAAGACCGGATTAGGTAATAGCTAATCTGTCCATATATGAGTATCAAGAGCGTACTCCCACCTGAAAGGCCGGCAACGCACCTGTGACTCTTTTGGTGTTGCAGGTGTCTATGGGCGACGGTGATTGCTTACCATCAGGCGACCCGTCTGCTCGTTTGCCCCCTATTTCATAAAAAAAAAAAATCAAATATTATATGCACACCTTTAGTGGATGTGGGTATTTTTATGGTAAATCTTGCACTTGTCGATAGAATAGAGTTTGAACTCGGTTATTCACAAAATTTGAATTTGGTATTATTGTGTTTAAAGTTCGTATTGTCACGGTGCTATGACGCATGTCCGGATCCCTAATTAGTCCGTCTTCGTCACCCACATTGTAATACTGTTTGCCCGCTGCCCCGTGTCGGCATTTTCCTAACAGTTTGGTTTGTTATTCATATTTCTGTTGGTTTATCTCCACGTGTCACTTTTGTGTACGAAATATCACGCTTCTAGGATCTTAGATATTTTAGCAACGGTTTAATCCTTTGTTTAAGACTTCAGATTTCATTCTTGTTTCAATAAATTATTTGTTTTTGTATTTTATTTAATGTAAATATTTTTAATCAATTAACGGATATTGAATGTTTGTTCGACAAATATCCGTGCACTGAAATCCCGTTATATGTTTATTTATATATTTTATTCGTTATTTTATGATTGTTAATTAATTACATAAGTTCATGTATTATGTTGTCTATTGAAATTGAAAATTTTACATGTATATTGTCCTTAAAACAAATCGCTAAAATCCTCTTTGAATTGATCTTACTCGTGAAATATATAAGTAAATATTAATATTTGGTGTATAGAGTTCTGCGATGATTCCATATTTTGTCGTCCATTTTGCTTGACATTAAGTACTTTTTGATGAATCTTATGTATTTTTATATTTTAGTGATCTATTCTAAATCTGTAATTATGTATACTTAGTTACATACTAAAACAAGTAAATGAAATACTCCATTTTGAGTTTCGCGCTCGTAATATAGTTACAAGTACTTCATTACAAACCTACGGATCAATAGACGAAATCATGTTAGCTTTATAGATATGTATTCTGGCATTAGATGCCAGTGGTAGCGCCCTTCGGGAAAGGGCGCTACCATCGATTTTTGGCACCCTCCGAACCAACGCGGGGGCGCTAAGATGGCGGCTGGGCCTCCGGACCTGCCTCAAGTCCCTCGCTATCCCAAGGTCACGTCGCCCGCACATGCTACCCGAAATACTGAATCTCGACTCCTTTCTCTTTCTGGTTACATTACAAACACATACTGCATCTCTGTCCCACGCGGACGGGAAATGTGGGATTGCCTTCCATCAGTAGTGTTGTTAAGGCTAGGCCAGGGTTGACATCTTTGGTTTTAGTTGTAATAAACCCTGGACCATGACCACGGTCAATTTAAGTATTTTTAAAACAATTAAATGATTTAATACGTAACTAACTCGGAAACATGTCATCCTAGAACACAGCTAAATAACACAAAATACCCTTTAAAATATCATCAATTTATTGTAATCGTAATCCTCGGTTGATTATAATACTCTAGCACACGTTTTAAAACAAATTTAAGTAAACAACAAATATGTATTTGCTACAATACAATAATCAACTACAACTAGTCGCCGGCGGCAACCCTAATCATAGTAAACGCTCTTTATCTATATTATGGAAAATTTTGGAATGCGACATTCAGTACCGCGGTCCCGCTCTCTCGCGCGGTATTGTGCGTGCGTCTCCTTCTAGGGTCGCTACCTACGAGGGGTAGTGGTAGGGAGCGCACAAAAGATTTGGGATAGATTTTTTTCGCAAACTGCACTTTATGGAGTGGCACAGTGCACCCATTACAGCCGCCCGGCTGGCACGCACGCACACGCATTTTTTTTTCAATATTTTGTAGTAAACATTTTTGTTTGTTGCCAGCCACATTCTTGTGTAATGCCGGCGTTGTGATAAGTTGACAGTTGTTGCGACTTGGACTAGTTATTTTTGTTGATCGTGTAAGTGTAAAGTGATACCGTGTTCTCATTTTGTCGTGTTAAGTTTTTTTGAAAGGCTCGTCATTCGATTGTGTTGATTCTGGTTGAATATTTGTTTATTATAAAATATCGGACTCTTAGGTAAACCAGTTGTTTAGGAAGATTCTTGGTATAGTGAACTGGAATTTGCTTTCTATTATAGTTGTTTCATAGTAAAGGCATACATGATTAAAACATTTATAGTAATGATGTTAGAGTAAGAGTAACCTTTCATTATTAACCTCTGAGCATCTAAATTAAGTAACTTATTCAAAATAAAAAAAAATACCTGTTATAAAATTGTGTAGCGTAAAGTGACTCGTGCTAAGTGGTGTCCTGTATCTTTTGCAGGTCTAATGTGACGCGCCTGGAGCAATGACGTCATTCGCGAACATGACGCAGGCGCTGGGCGCGAGCCTGCCGTCCACGTCGGGCGCCGGCACGGGCGCGGCCGCCGCGCACGCCGACCAGGAGGACCCGCTCGCCATGACGCACATCATCTGCAACCTGCTCGAGAACATGAACAAACCCCCCCACCCCGTCACCTCCGCCTCGTCCATGCCCTACGACATCTGGGCGCTGCCTTCCTGCAGCAGTACACTCCAGAACCCCCTTGGTCCCATCAGCCGTGAGTACAACTCCACGTCCAATAATAACAACCAACAACACTCCAAAGAGGACAACTCCAGCGGCTCACCCGGGACCTCCTCCAGCGTCTCCATCACTTGCTTCCGCTGCGAGGAACGCACGCCCACGACGCGCTGCCTGGAGTGCAACGACCTGTTCTGCCACGAGTGCTGCCACAGCGTCACCTCCGACTGCCAACTTAGAGAACACACCTTGCTCCCGATACACCAAATATCACCCATAGGCGTCCGGCCCAACTCAGTTAATAACGAGAAGGAAGTGTATTGCGAACTCCACGGCGACCCCGTCAGATTCTATTGCGAGGCTTGCGTTGTCTTCATTTGCCAGGAGTGCACGCTGTGGGTCCACAAGGACCACTGTTATACGCCTATAAAGGGCGCGCTTGATATGTGCCGTGTCGGCGTATTAAGGGCTATAGAAGATACCAAAACGGGAACGAAAGCCATCAAGACTGCTATTGATCGTGCGGTGGCCATGTCGAAGGCCTATGAGAAGGAAACCGCTGAGGCTAATATGAAAATAAGAAAGGCGATGCGTTGTTACGCGCAAGCTATTGAAGATCGCGAGAAATATTTATTGGACAAGGTGGAAAAGCTGCGCCAGGCGAAGATGAACGAGCTCACTGACCACATGAACACGCTGCGTGGAATCCTGGCCGGCCTCGCCCACACCAACGAGACGCTGGTGCGGAGTATGGACTCGGAAGGTCTCGATTTATTCATGGCCAAAGAGAAAGGTAGGGCTCAAGTCGATTACTTTTCGTGTATGTTTAAAAATATGTATATGACAGAGGAGCGGATAATGTTTGTACCTCCGAATTACGACTTAGTGGATCAATTGAAAAGACAGTGCGACGTGCAATCCGCCCCGGCCAGCGCTATTCATAATCTCAGCTCCGTTCCCTCTCTGCAATCCCGGCAATCTCTGCTATCACTTCAATCATTGCAATCTGCTCAAACTTTTTCGCCTTTAACACCCTACAATATGTCTTCTACCAACACCCTCAGGACGCTACCTGATTATTCAGCTAGTCACACCAGACCCACAAATTACTACGATCACAGTATTTCATCGAGTATGGCGTTGGATTCCAACTTGCCCCGTGGCATCGGTCAAGCTATTCCGGGGTACTGGATGTCAGTTACCGTCAGACCCACGAGAAGCCCGGTACCTGGGGTTCCCATGTTTTCATTTGGCAGAGAAGGCCAGGACGAAGGACAAGTGTCCCGACCATGGGGGCTATGTGTTGACAGAGAGGGTAACATTATAGTTGCGGACAGAAGAAATAATCGCATACAAATCTTTAACAGCAGAGGCGAATTCAGAACAATGTTTGGCTCCAAGGGGACCGGTCCGGGCGAGTTTGATCTGCCAGCGGGGATCACTACTGACACATACGGTCGTATCATCGTGATCGACAAAGACAATCACCGGGTTCAGATATTCACATCGTCCGGGAACTTCATCCTCAAGTTCGGCTCTTTCGGCAAGGAATGTGGCCAATTCCAATATCCCTGGGACGTCGCCGTCAACACTCTGGGTAACATCGTCGTAACCGACACACGCAACCACCGTATCCAACTGTTTACCAGCGACGGGACTTACATCACAAAGTTCGTGTTCGAGGGGGCCAATCCCGCCAAGATGCTGAAAGGGCCGACGACTCCCAGAGGCGTATGCTTCACCACGTCGGGTAACATAATCGTGTCGGATTTCGAGAATCACCGTCTGCTCATGGTGGATCCGACGCTCTCGAAGGTGCTACACTGCGTGGGGCGCGAGGGTTCGGGCATCGGCGAGCTGAACCGTCCGTCGGGGATCGTGACGGACGACGACGGGCGCATCATCGTGGCGGACTCGAAGAACCACCGCGTGCTGGTGTTCACGGCGGAGCTGCGCATCCTGTGGGCCGTGGACCTGAAGTCGCCGGGGCTGGACGACAAGGACCGGCCCAGCGACGTGGCGCTCACGCCCGACGGCTACCTCGTCGTGCTGTTCGAGACCCTGCCGGACACCGCGCGCGACATCTCCTCTCACGGCAAGCAATACATCAAGGTATATTAATCTATCGATAGGTATTATGTTTACACTAGCTGTGACCTAAGGTCGACCATATTCTATTTTGTTTTGTTTAAGTTGTGATTTCTTTGATAACGTGCCAATTTTATTATTCATTGGAAAGATCCGATTCGAGCATAGCTTGTCCGGAAACTTAGCACTTGCTCATAATAAGTATTTGCTAATCAAATTCTTCTTAAAATATTTTGTTAGATGTTTGGTTACCATAATAGTCATTTGTTTTTTGATATCAGCATTAGACTAGTCTTTAAGGACCAAACGTACACGATGTAGTAGCAACTCGTTATCGGTAGCCGTCACCGTCAGTATCCCAATAGACTTATTCTAATCTAGATGTACAGGTACACCAAATCCATAGTCGGAACACTTGCATTATGTCGATTACGCTCTGTCCGATTAGTCTTACGATTTATAATATTAATTAAGAAAAAAACTATAAATCGTAAGGAATGTAAAAATCACAATGTGATGTAAAAGATGTTTTTATGTGAGATAATTTAGAAACTTAAAAAGTATTTTTCCAAAATGTTAGGTTTGCGTTTTTAACTTGGTTAATCTACTAAATTCAGACGTTAGTGTGTTCCCTTACGCTAAGTTATTTCGCATTTTAGTTTGATAGGTATATCTATATATTTTTATTGAACGCTATTATTAGAGCGCTGAGAGCTGTAACTAATTGGCGTGGAAGCTGCTTATTTCTCAACTTCTTCTAAATTATGATTTAGAACGGGAAGCGTAGTATTATCGTGCAAGAAAATCAATGCAATAAAACTTTAAGACTGACTTTAGAAGACTGTCTTAAAGACTCGGGGCCCGGCGCTGCGGCGGCGGCGCCGCGGCGCTGGCTGCCGCGCGGAGCAAGGCGCCATCCGATGCGCGTATTATTAATTTGAATAAGTATCGTGATATTTTTATTTCATGTTTAAATTGAGTAATTTTTTTGTTTGTATACTAAATTTAGTAAAAATTGAGACTGCGGCTAAATTTATCTAAAACTTATGAACGCGAACGAAGAACTGAACTATGAATCGTAGCGTTCGACTCAAATGCAAGACCGTCAACTGTTACAACATGTAACACTTTGTTAATTTATTTCATTTATTATTTTAGGTTATAGGGGGATTTGAAGGGTCTACAGGGTTCTATACAGATTGAAATGTACATACATTGTCGGCACTCGATAACTTCTGCACTATCACGCACGTCACAACTGCACGTCAAATTCCATCTAATAACGTTCATTAAACTTTATTTACATTTTACGCGAACAGAAATAATCCAATTAATTTTATACTTATGAGTTATGTCGTAAATGTTTTTATGCCACACCTGGCCATAAAGTGGCTTTTTCCGCACGCTGCGCGTACGGAAAAAGCCGCTTTCTGGCCAAGTGTAGACATAAAATGAAGTACACAACACGGGAGGTAATAAAGAAAGCCCTCGATCGCATATTTACGTCCCTCGCTTGCAGCTCGGGCCGCAAACTTCTGCGATCTCGGCCTTTCTTTATATTACCACCCTAGTTGTGTAATGTACTATTTCAAGCATAATTTCTGAATTATACCTCGTGTAGGTAAGCAATAACTTGCACACTGGCAGGTTATTAAACATTTCTTAAATCGACCTTTGTTAAGATTGGGTGGGTTTGTGATAGCACGTCCTGGAATATGTCGAGTGTGGCTCTTTATGTGTGTATCTTTGCGTTTGTATAGAAACAGTAGCCAATTAGCGATGGCATTCTTCGAATAGAAAGAATATAAAGGCACTTGAATTTAAAATAGGCAATTTATAGATATTCTTCTACAAATTAATTATTTTTTAATTAGTTAATTGTGTGGTCTTATACAATCAAAATTGTTGTATTAGGTTAAATATTGTAGCGAAATTTTTGCCCTTAAATTCTATGAATTGATGCATAATAAAACTATTATTAGAGATACCTACGTCGATGATATTCGATTTTAACGCTGTGTTCATTCGATATGTGTTCACTTAATCTATTTAACATAAGTTTACGTATGTAGTGGCATGCCCATGGGCGTGGTAAAGGGTTGATTCTTATAAGAGCTTCGTACGTAGTTAAATCCAAATATACATAGTGGTGCCGGGCGATGCTGCCGGCGGCGCGTAGCTGTAAGTACTAAGTAGAGCGTAGCGTTCGCTTTGCTGTTGTGGGAATAATTTACTATTAATCGCATATTATAAAGGTTTCTAGTATCTATAACGATCAGTCTGTTTGTCAAGTAGGGTGCCATATCACGGCAGTGATTGACGAGAACCGCGCCGCTGCGCGACGTTACCTTTATCATAATAATGCTTAATAGACAAAGTAGTTAGATTGTAATAATGCCCATTACTCCCCAAATACGAATCGGTTGTATTAAGACCTTTCTAGAAGATATATTTTAGACCTACTTACCTACTCATTAGAACAATGCCTGAAGTAATCGAAATTGCCGTGGTTCGCGACGCGAGCTGACTTTTCATACATAGTTGTAGAATTGCTCTAAAACATTTAGGTACACTATAGGTTGTAAAAGTTAAACTAACATTTTTTCCCTTTGTACTTAGGGTTACGATAGAATAATTGATTAACTCTGAAACGTATTGACTAACCTGGTTTACTACCCGGTGGTAGTCGATAGTGATCACGAATTCAAGCAACAATTTTCTTGTGATGCGATGATTTCACTTAGATGTTAATAAGGAACTGATTATGATAAGGTGGTGACTAAAGAGTCTGAAACTTAAATAATTGCATAAGGGTTGAAAATTGTTGTTTGAAGAAAGTCGGCGGGCGGGTACGGCGCCGCCGACGCCGGCGCACGTCGGCGTCGGCGCGCACGCGTGCGCTCGCGCCGTCTCTATGTCGTAGTGTAGTCTGTGTGCGTGCAGTGTTTGCGTCTTGACGAATTGACAAATTCCGCTAATGATATATTATTAATATTTTGTTTTCATATCAGTGATAGGTATTTTTTTTTGTTCAGTGCCATTATTAAAGTATTACGTTATTTTAAAAATAATGTGTGGCATGAAATGCATTTTTTAATTAATGTATTTTCGGAGAATAATTACTTTATGTAGAATTCAAAATGTTTTCTTTATAACTTAATATTTAACAACGAATCTCATATTTCATGAAATCACAGTTGTTTGTAAAGATCGAATGGATTTGCAAAGCAAACGAAGAGAGCCGTAATGGTAATGTACTGATTACGTGAGCATTCTAAGAATGTTGCCAGTCTGTCATAATGACAACGTAATTTAAAGTGGGCAGTCGGCCGCTGGCTAGGCTTGGTCTTCGATTCCACCTTTTGTAAAGCAAGAGACATAAGTGTGTGTGTCGTCACAATACCACTATAAGGTGTCTCTAACCCACTACGTAAATGTATGAATATGTATGAATCTGGAAGGGTTTTGACGAAACACGACATGTATGTTTCTCGCTAAAACGCACGCCGATGAAGCAGTGTCATTCATTAAACAGCTACGTTAAATTCTGCGATTCAATACCACGCTCCTAGCTGATGACGGACATTTTGTATCGTTTCTGGCCTAAGTTAAAATCGCAGGACAGATCTGACATATATGACTAATGGCAAGCGATGATCTTAGGTGGGACATACTAAATTTTTTATCGGAGTCAGCAGCAAATATTTAAAAAGATATACACGCTGACTCTATTGCCAAGATTGGATTGGATTAACGGACGTCATATTGGTCTATTTAAATATTTATTCGTTTTTTATATACTAATATAACTATTCTGTACAGTCAGCAACATATATCAGCACACTTTAAGAGCTCAAAAAGTGCTAGTCAAGCTCTTTATAGAGTCGTATGAAAATCGAATTTTACTTCGTGTAATTCACAGTTAACTTTGTTGACATTACTAAACTACCTGTTTTCTGTTCATTTGTATTAAATAGAGGTTCCATAGAGCATATAACCTATAGAGGTTCCATTCGCGCTTGACACAAATTGCCGTCGAAAAATAGTCATTGCAAGTTTTAATTAAAAATAGTAAAAATTATGAGCAATTTATTAAAGTTTAATTTGACTGCTTCATCTTGCGTGTGGACAACGGAGCGACCGACACCCGAGACTATCTTAGCTTGGAGCTAAAGAGGCATGACTTCATTAAAGCAGCTTTTTGTTTGGCTTGGTTATGTTTTTTTAGATTTTTTTTTGTTACTTTCCTCGCTATTGCGGTAACATCGAAGATGCAGTTTTACAAAGATTTTGCTACATTTTGACTTGAGATTAATATGATTAGTTAGATCGTCTCCTTTTTAGGTGTTTAGACATAATCGGCTGCAATTTTTTTCGATAAATTGATCGCGTAAGCTGAGAAGGATTTTTCACGATCGTGTATGTTCGATGTTCCCGCAGCGCCCGGAGAGATTTCTGTCGCGTGAGGCGACTCGTACCTACTTTGTGAGATCTGCTAGCAGCTAGCAGTATAATTGTGGTTTTGTGATAAATACAATAAAATTGACAACTTAATAATAAAATATTTGAAGCGTAATCATAATTTCTATACAAGTTTTTAATGTTTAAAAACAGCGATGTATTCAGTACATGTGACGCGCCGCGCAGGTGCGGGTGCAGGAGACGCAACTCGGAACTGCATAATTAATACGTTTACGAGATTTTAGCTAATTGTATTAAGCCATTTTCGTGCTATTTTTGTAATGTTAACTAGGCGCTTGTGTTGTGTTAGTCTTAGTGTAAATTATATTCATTCGTCTCCTGTTTATGTTTCGATGCGGGTTCTATATTGTGGGCGCGTAAATGTTCAATCGGGAAGTTTTCTTTGATTTTAAAAGCGGAACAGACAACTATTTCGTCGGTTGTTAATCAAAACTCACTAATTGCGTTGAATAAATTATAGGGATCATCAACCTCATCTAGTGTCTTCTTCATATATTCTCGGGAATACCACATCCTTAACCTTATCAATCCATGAACATGGAAGGCTTTCCTGTAATAATTTTGTTTCAATTATAATGAGTTTTGAATACCCGACAAGTCCTATGATCTCAGCGAATAAAGGTGTCCACCGGCTACAGCGCATAATCTAAAAAATATACGAGAAATACGAATTTTCAATGATTCGTTTTGGTGGTCGGACACCTTTAGAGATTGTCGCTTTTTACCATCACAATCACAAATAGGAGAGGAATGCAATGGTCGATAAATATCATGTGTTACTGAGATAAGTAGTATTTTTGTACGCGGGCCGGCGCGGGCGCGGCCGCGGGGGCGACCCCGGCGGGCGGCCGCCCCGCGAGGCCGCTAGTTGTGTTCAAAGTTATAGTATAACCGCATCTACCTCACTTGTAAAGCATTTAAGACTGATTGGAATTAATGTAACGGTGGTCAGATCACCGCTTAGAAGTCTGTTGTCTACTGATACTTTACGCCCAAAAATTCTACTGTGTGCTTTACAATTTAATATATCAGTTTCGTTTCTAGGTACATAGTATAATTGTAATGAAATAATTGCGCAATCGTGCATGACGTGGTGGACAGCAGTCTTTTCTTTTTTTTTATATCTATATCTTACGTTAACTTCGGTAATACTGTTGAAAGAAGACTGAAATTTTATAAATGTTCCTATATTTTAATTTAGTGCTACCATATTTCGTTTACATTATTTTACCCTTTCGGTAATTATCATTACATTCTTATCTTATCAATTGTAAGTGACGCTATATAATGTCATGAAATTTTTGAAAATTTTAATGGAATTTTGTATGGAAATTTAATAAAGTGATTGATAGAACAGTGGCGTTATCATTTCCTAATACTTATTACCTCTAAGTGTTGCCTAAATACTTAGTCCCCCATCACTTCTATACGTATGTGTATACATATGTCATTTGTAATGAATGGTCACACTTACCATACGGAACTTATGTTCGAAATATGATCTGATACACTCACGGACAATGAATTCGGGTCATTTTCTATATAATTGTTAATAGAAAATGACCCGAATTCTTTGTCTGTGAGTATATTTATCAAAAACATTGTGAGGAAACATGCATACAACCGCAAAGAAATGAAATTCAAACGTGGTGACTGCAGGCCATTCACTCTCATCTACGAGAGTAGCCCTGTGCCCAGCAGTGGGACGTATACAGACTGATGATGATGGTCACAATTACTACAATACACTAAAAAAATACTAACCAAAACTGATTAAGTACACGCTAGAGCGATACAACCGTGCATATCTTGGCAACTTCGTTGGTGAGAACAGAGCCTCCGTCGGTCGCCATTCATAGTGGCGGTAACTTGTGCTAGTTACGGCTGCGCATAACAAAAACACACAGGCGAGTGTCACCAACGAAGTTGCCAAGCTATACATAGATACGAACGTATAGAATCAACACAAATCGTGACCATAGAGAACCTAAATAACCTGATAAAATACTCGACCGTCTAGGCAGTGTCATAAAAGTCATCTTGACAAAGTCAATACAGCTGTGATCGCAATAAAACGATGGGCATCAATTTTAGCTCTCTCTTCTCTGGTTTGGGGAGGTTCTTCGAGTATCCCGTAAAAAGGAAGCCCATATGTTTCTACAGGCAGGAAGATTTCACAGCTACAGGTACCTACCTAATAAAGTGAGGACTTGAGGAGGTACACGGGAAGGCTATTGCAGGATTTTAGGGAAAAACTATTACTTGCAAATTACCATCTATTTTCTAGTAGATTTTGCATTTTCAGCATTGAAAATAGGAGTATCTAAACGCGTTATTCACGTTATTTTTTCCAAGGAAACTCCTTACCGAGATAGTGTCCTATGTTTCAATCCAGAAGTTGATCTACGTACGTACAGTAAACGGCCATAAAGAATGCACATCGATCTTTGGAAAGAGGCAATCGGCTAATTTCGACTTCGTATAGCGATATCTGTGTCGCACACACCATGACGTTTGTTTTGTCAGTCGTGGTTCAAATGCGAGAGAGTGCAGTCGCATATCCAAGTCAATATATATATAGAGTTGCTAAAACTTTTACAAAATTAAATTTGTACTATGGCATCTATAGGAAAAGAAGGTAAGCCGTTACTTTGCCAGTCACGCGAAATTATCTACAATATTTATAAATATGTATTTTGTAACTGAAGCCGACCAATTTAAAAAACATGAGGATGTTAATGTAAGTAATTATTTTAAGAAGGTTCAACGGAGAGTTACAGATCCCACAGGAATTTCAAGAAGAACTTTGAACAATTTATTAAACGAAGTCGGCACTGGCACTGATACACATTCTAGTGGAACAAAGTTCAGCTCTCCGAAAAATGGGTGACCAAAAAAATAATTTCGTTTAGATATGGACGATTTTGATTATGATGTTGTTCGAAGAACGGTGTACGATTTTCTTCTGCGTTACAAAGAACTGCCGACAGTAAAATCATTAAAAGCTAAATTATCTGTTTTACAGCTCTATATATTCCACGTGAAATCAAAACAAAACAACAATAAAGTACTTAGTTCTAAATTCAAATTCCGATGAACGATTAATCTAATAATTGATGTACATGGAAATTAGCATTCGTTTGTATTCGGAAATGCGATGATTGCCGATGTGCATTCTTTATGGCCGTTTACTGTACCTATGCCACATCTGAGTTCATTCAAATTTTACCGCGTTCTTTAGTGACCAACATCCAAATATTTTCACAATCTTTCACATTTATAATATTCGTAGGAAGGATAGGATATGAGATGGAGCTCAATGGACAGAGTAGTATGTATTCGGCTTTTTTTTAAAGATTTTAGCACCCCAACTGGCCCTTCGCCTGCGGCAGGCATCAGCCCTGCCGTTGTCTGGAACAAGGGCACAGTGACAGTACTTAAGTCCGAAGTTATTCCGCTATCTCTTTTCACTTTCCTATAAAATGATATTGAAAAAGTGAGACGACTCGAAATGAGCTTTGGCATATAAGGTCCAACCACAAATATATCGAGATAGAAGGAATGGAAATGTCGATTTGTATGGGAACCAAGCGTGAACAATTTTCGCTTGACGCTCGACGCCAAGTGTAAGTGTAATTTAATCTAAGTTTATTCGAGTGGATGTCGGTTGTGCCGCATGGGTACACCTATAAAGTAACGCTGCGGGAGCCTTTATTTTAATCTTTTAAATAAATCTCATATACCTACATGAATTAAGTCGTGTTTGAGTAATCGTTAGATGGGCGTTAACGGATTTCAAAGAGATATCTTAAAAAGTGTTCAAAATATGCTAGTCTCAGGTAAGTCTAGAAATAATATGTTTTCTAATTGATTTTTATGGTTCCGTACCTCAAAAGGAAAAAAAACGGAACCCTTATAGAATTACTTTGTTGTCCGTCTGTCTGTCTGTCCGTTCGTCTGTCTGTTAATACCCTTTATCCCGGGAACACGTGGAGGTATCGAGTTGAAAATAAAACCATATACTCAGGTTAACGTAAATACAGATACGGCCGTTTATGCCGCAAAAATCGTATATTTCGACACTCGAGGGAATCAAAATTAACAATACAATTTTACAAGTATACTATATATCACAACAGAAAAACACATTACACGAGGTACAGTTCGAGTTCATCATTATCTGAGCAAAGATTGGACCAAAAATATCTGACCCTATTGTCAGAAGCATAAGAACTAGATCAGATATTTTTGATCTGTTCTTTGCTCAGATAATGATGAACTCGACTGTAGGTACTTACAATTTATAGGGTACTCGCACTTGTCCGGTTTTTTCTAAACATGTGTCTTTGTGTTCTTTAGAGGGAAGGATAAGGTGAGAATATTTTACGTCTCTCCATGTCGTCACCACTGTCATTCTTTATATTACCACCATGCTAATATGGACGGTAGTCTACATACCTGGACCAAATAGTTAATCGCTCGGGGGCGGGCCCGAAAGTTTCATCCGCTCATTCCCGAAATATCAGATTCTCGATATATCAGATTCTCCGTATACCAAATTCCCAAAATAATACATCCAACAAAATAATTTAGATCCTATCCTATATGAGCGATATCATTGAAATCGGTGAGGTCCATTCGTGACCTGATGACGCTTATACTGTTTGCATACTCAGAAAAGTCGCTTCTAAGTTGTATTATGGAACAGGCGAACCAGTGCGGAAGCCGTCGGACGTGCCAAAGGCTGCCATGACGGATTACGACAAGCTTGTCGACTTGTTCTACAAGCGGCTCGCCGAGCAGCGTCAGTACAATCAAGTATGATACTCGTAGATCTGACTAATGTATTTGATGGATCCGTAAGCTCTTTGAGACGCTCTTTGTTGCAAGGGAGTTTGTGGTCAAAGGGTGGCTTCTGACTACGCAGTTACAAACAAGCACTGAACCGTAGGTATTTAGTTATCTTTATAGAGCGTAAGGTACGTACATTCTCATTTTTGATAAGATAGGCTGAAGTTCTTCCATGCTCTCATCGTATACTAGTACCAATGAAGGAGAAAAAATCATGCTCATATCTTCTCGCAACACCCTCATCCTTTCAAACTGTATCTGTGTGTAGGAGATGAAGGATCTGGACCGACGCTGGAGCACACAGAAGGTGGTGCAGCGGTTCCCGGGCTGGAATGACGTCACTATCGCCAATCTACACAGCTTGTTCCTGCTGTTCGACAACCAAGCTAATGGCATGCTCGGATGCGACGACTTGTTAGTAAACATTCTTAGCTTGTTACTATGCGAAGCGCTTGCTGCTAAGCGATCCACGTTACACCCGATTAAGGATCGACCACACCGAAGCTTGACGCTGCGTATACGTCGCGACGCGTCGTTGGCGTCATGTTCTACATTAATTTGGTTAGATGAACACACCTTCAGCGTATTCAGAGCAACGGTGTGGTTACTCCTTTAACCTGACCCGGAGATTTCAGCCTTTCTCCTTTTTATAAAAATAAAAGCGGTATTTAAAAATACTTTGGAGGAAGCGTTGTATTTCTGGTCCTTTTGGAACGTGGGGCGCTTGGAGCGAGTTGACCCCGAAAAGTTTTCGAAAGTTCTTCGTAGTTGTGAACAACTCTAAAGGTTTATATTAGTTTAAGAGGTATATTAGTTTGTGAGAAATGTTATTTTCAGTGGAGCAGTTCTGGAAAGCCTGGGTGATGAGAGCTCGATGGAGCTGCGGAAAGAGAAGTTCAACGCTGCCGACACAGACAACGACGGCTGGATCACCTACGATGAGTTCCTCTCGGTTAGTGCGTTTAGACATCATACAAACGACCAACTTTAATAGGTCGTCTGGTCGTCTACTCGTTTCCGAAGCGATGCTTCTACGTGACCAACAAAACTCGGTGTGCACTGTGCAGTCAGTGGACGAGCAAGCGACACGTGACATTCGCGCTAGCTCGTACTAGTCGCTTCAATGTAATAGGTACTTCTTCTTCCTCATGACTGAGGGTTGTGACCGCATGAATGAGGCTGTTGTTCTATGCGCCAAAGCTCTTCACTCCACACGGTTTTCTGCCTCCCGGATTATATCTGTCGCTGTCGCAGTCAACTGGTTAAATCAGCCATTTGGTTAACTGCCCAGCCTTTTCACTAAACTATGACCCGTCTTCTAGTTCTGCTCTGAGGGACACAAGCTGACTAACAAACCTAACCTAAAATTTTAATGAAAAGGCTAGGCAGCTAACCAAATAGCTAATTAAGCTAGTTGGCGGGGACATATCGATCGATCCAATTCCAATGTAATAACTTAGTTGAATATTCTTGTCAGAGTGATTATAGCTGGCTTCACTTCCGGCTCTTTGTTGGAGGTAGTGTTCGTGGATGTGATCTGTCAAATGTGGGATTATGATCAAATATCGCACCGTAGCTCGCTACGCCCATGTCTATTGCGAAACAAACGGAAATAAGCACTACTAGTAGAAATTGATGACGTACTATTTAATGTGGTTAAATCTGGGGGCACGGCCCCCGCCAAGTCGAGAAAAACAAAGGTATAGTTATCATGAACATATTTCAGCTGGTGTACGGCTTCAACGAACAAGCGGAGGGTCGTCTGACGGGCCTGGCGTTGCTTTGCAACGAGATCGCGGAGAATATACAGTTCGTCAGCAACCTCACCGTCGGCGAGCAACTAGAATACGGGCTCTTTTGAAATAAACACAATAGGGTACTTTCCTGACAGATCAAATCAGTTACTTTTTATGAATTGTCAAAACGCTCGGATAGTATGAAGTTTCTATGAGAAAAAGCATAATGACGTCATTGTGCTCAAACATCAAATCATCTCCTCATTTATAGCTTTTGGTCTTTTAAAAATCGTTTAAAACGTTAAATAGGTGAATTTTAGTTGATTTTTGCAAATTTTCGAAAGCAGATTTCAAGGCTAGCGTAGAGATGGGCGCTCGTGGGTATTTACCCGGTAAATACCGGGTAAATACCCAATCCACCCGGTATTTACCCGTTTCTACCCATTTTGGTGGGTAGAAACTACTGAGGGTCAAGATAATTAACAATTGAATAAATTAATGTGTGCAAGGGATAAAATATTAAGAAAAATACATTTTGTCGTCATCGGAATGATATAATATAACTTGGATTGTTAGATAATGCACTGTTACCGAATATTTTCTGCAGGCTTAGCGTTTACATCTGATTTGATTCGATCGTACCTAATAAAATATGTTTGTTTTATTAAAGGAATGATATTGAGTTTTTCTGTAAACTTTCGAAGTCATACTTTAAATTTATTTTTTATATGAAAAAAATATATATATGACGGCGCGAGAACAATTTTAGTTTCTAAATAAACTATTTCATTCCTTTACTTAATTGATCGTATTATTTTAATTGTTGGAATGCAATCTGAGATAGTTCATTATCATGACAAGAGTGTGAAAGGTGTTTAACAAGGTAAGAGCGGGATATTCTAGGTCCCGAATAGGATAGTTTTGGCGCCATCGCAATGACAATCGGCTGTTTGACAGTTAGCGAGGAAGCGAGCGCGCGCGAAAGGCTAACCTATTGGCTCCTACTGTATTATTTGCGATTTAATGACTATTAGCCTGTTTATCAGTGCTGAAATCTAATCATTGCTACCCGAGTGATTGTGCAAGTGGATAGGAGTTGTTTTGTTTCCGAGGTTTCAGCCGCCTCTACGCCAAATGGGTGATAAGGACCATGACTGCCCCGCCAGTACTCCTGACGATCCGTTATCAGAAGTGGGATTACCGGACGAATCTCGGAAGCAGAGAGAACATGGTTTTGACACTGAAAGTGAACGCTGGAAGAATCTGTTTGCGTTGCAACAGAAAAATCTGTGTGAACTAATTCGTGCGATCTGGGAACCACGCGTGTCGGAAGCAAACATTACATTGCCCGAATTTAATCCGGACATCAAGGACAGTGATGCTCGTGCGTGGTGTGACACAGTGGATCTATGTTTGCAAGAAAGGCCCCTTTCTGGTGGTAATTTGATAATTACAATGAGCAAGGCACTTAAGGGTCCTGCAGCAACATGGCTAGCCCAATCTAGTTTTTCTGGAATTACGTGGCCGCAATTAAAAGACCTGTTTCTGGCCCGATTCGATTTTGTTGAAACTCCCGCTGCAAATTTGTGGCGACTACTAAATGGAAGTCCTAAAGAAGGGGAATGTCTATCGTCTTATGCCAATAGGTTGATGACTACTTTAACGTCGCGTTGGAAGTCTTTAACGACGGAGCAAATAGCGATTGCAGTGACACTGGCACACACTGCTAAAATAGATTCTCGACTTCAACAATTAGTTTTTACTACTGAAATTGACAGCCGTATTAAGCTGCAGCAGGAACTCATGGCATTTTCTTTTAGAAAACGAGGACTACCAATACAAGAGAAGGCTACTACTGCTGTGGAACCAAAAAAGCCCCGTACTGACATGATCATTCGGAAATGTTATAATTGCGGCAAGCCAGGTCATCTGAGTCATGAATGCCGAGGAAACAGTAGCCGCGATAGCAGCACAAATGCAGTAAGGTCTGAGTTTTCTAGGACTCCATCGTCTCAACAATTGAAAGAAGTGGGCGCACCAAAGAAGACTATTACTCCAACCTGTTTTAACTGTGGTGAGCAAGGTCACGTGGCCACACGCTGTCCCAATAAGGATACCAAAGCTGGGGACACTCGGATTGAACGCCGGGTGGATATCTGCGCCATCAAACCAGCTACAGACCATCTCTTCGACGAAACTGGTGAGAGAATTTCATTTTGTTTTGATTCTGGTGCCGAATGTTCACTGATAAAACAAAGTTTAGTAGACAGATTCCCAGGCAAACGAATGTACAATTCAGTAGCATTAATAGGGTTGGGTAGCTCTAGTTTAAATTGCAATACTCAAATTCTTTCCACGGTTTTGATTCAGGGTTACTCCGTGCAGTTGTTATTTCATGTAGTGCCTGACTTTAGTATAACTGATGATATAATCATAGGCAGAGATTTACTTGCCCTAGGATTTTCAATTGAAATTTTTGAGAAAAGCTTAGTACTCAAAAAGACAAAAATAATATCAATGTGTGAGATAGGTCAAAAAGTAAACAATTTCGAATGCATAGATAGTGATGTAACAGGGCATGAAAAACAACAGTTAATCTCATTACTTGAGAAAAATTCCAGCTATTTTGTAGAAGGCACCCCCACTGGTAGAGTTAGTACAGGTCAACTAGAAATTAAATTGATTGACCCAAACCGCACAGTTCAACGTAGACCTTATCGATTAAGTCCAGAAGAAAGGAATGAGGTGCGTCGTCAGACTAAGGAGCTTTTAACAGCTGGTGTAATCCGCGAAAGCTGCTCTCCTTTTGCGAGCCCAATTATTAGGGAATGCAATAACCGGCCAAAATTTTTAACCGGTTATTAACCGATGTGATGCCGAAAAAACCGGTTAACCGGTTAAAAACCGGTTAATTTATTTTCATCCATTTTTGTCGTTTTTGTGAGTGTATGATAATAAGAACTACTTTAAAATATTGCTTAGTCGATTATTAAACAAAATCAACTTAAATAACAAACAATAATAATGGGAACTTTACTGACAGTATATCGTGATAATTTGGCCAGACGGAAAATAAAAAGTAAGGCTTGTTTTGAAACGGATTCACTACCTAGATTTACAATATGAAATGAACATGACATGATGTTTTTTTATTAGTTTTTTAATGCGGGTAAATTACACCACATTTTTGTGTTACATAAAATCGAAGAAATCAAAATACATTGAAAAATTAAATGGCGCTGTCCTATGGTCCTGACCAGGAATCTAACCTAGTGCCTCTGGTCTTCGAGCACCAGGGCACCCAGCAAGTGCCTTCAATTTTGCCATCTACTTTGACTTTTGTATCATTCTGGTTTAATAGGTTTTTTTTTTAACTTAACACCGTCTCTTCTCGCTCGATCGTCAAAGCTGTAAAGTATTTTCATCGAGGGGGGTACATGTGTAACACGAGTTCTCATAGATGGCGACTCCCTTGGCTACAGAACCCAATACTGTTTAATATGTCAATACTGCTAGACTTCGTTGGATCAAGTCTTTAAGTTCAATTTTCTCTTGCTCTTTATCATCGTGGCTCAACCCTAACTACGGTCAAATCAATGCTGGAAAAGCGTATTATTTAACTAACACTGTGAGCCATTTTTTGTTAGCTTTTACCCGTAGCTTCACCAGCGTTAGTCCCGTTATTATATCAAGGGAAATCCTTACCAGGATATAAAGTATCCTTATCCAGGACATAGTCTACTTCCATGCCAAATTTCATCTCAATCCATTCAGTTGATACTGCGTTATTAAGTAAGAAACATCCGAACATCTAAACCTCCAAACATTGTCACACACATCAATAATATTAGTGGTAGGTATGGTATTATTGACGTAATATTGCTTTATCGAATGGTAACCAATACTCGGTTGCGAACATCACTTTGCTAAAGTACCTGCTACACCATATATTTGCAGACACTTCTACATTCCCATCATATTATAGACAAAGTGAAGAAATGTTCTTTCAGAAATGGTATAAGTAATATAGGTTAACAGGTTGCGTAGGGAATCAGTTTTACGCAGGTTTTGCCACAAAGTATCAAGTTTTTGACATCAATTTGGCAGTGATTTCCGGCGTTAGCTTTAGTTGATTTTTACGATTATTTATCTGAAAATTTGTGGAAAAAAATTGTCTTTGGTATAAATCATTTGTGACTCTGGTGTTTCCTATGGTGGTGTTTATAAAAAAAAAACTCTTAATTTGGCGAACCCGTTACGAATCAGACGTTAAGACCTAAAAGGGACACAAGGAAAAGATGTAGACTATTAACTATAATTGATTGAATCAGGCTGACTTGACTGTTGACTATAGAAAACTCCACTTAGGTACTAATAAAAAAACTATAGGTAAGAAGAAAAAACATAAAGGAAAAAAGTAAGATGATGAGAGTTTGTTAATTAATACAAGTCATGTGTGTAAATTAGTGTGTAATGTTCAAATTGCTTCAATCTGCAGAAAAACTTAAAGGAACATAGTAAAAGTACCAATGTGATTGATTTTTAAAGGTTTCTGAACTCGCAGAGTAAAACAAATGAGTAATCGGAAAGGAATACGGTAAAATTACAAAATTTTTGTTAATTTACTACAGTTTTTTACATTTCGGTTAAAAACCGGTTTCTGGGCTCGATAACCGGTTATTAACCGTTGCCAAATACAGACGGTTAACCGGTTTTTCGGTTAACCGGTTAACCGGTTTGCATTCCCTACCAATTATATTGGTAAAAAAAAAGGATGGAACTGATAGACTCTGTGTGGACTATAGAGAATTAAATAATAATACGGTACCTGACAGGTATCCACTGCCACTTATTGCAGACCAAATCCAGCGCTTAGTTGGAGCAAATTACTTTACATCTTTGGACATGGCCAGCGGATATCATCAGATACCTGTGCAAGAATCTTCTATTGAGCGTACTGCTTTTGTCACTCCGGACAATCAGTTCGAATATGTGTCCATGCCTTTTGGCCTACGCAATGGGCCATCTGTATACCAGCGAGCCATTAATAAAGCTCTGGGGCCATTAACTGAATCATTTGCCGTTGTGTACATTGATGATGTCATTATTCCATCACGTACTATAGAAGAAGGTCTTGAATGGTTACAGCTGGTTATGAAAGCTTTGACAGATGCTGGCTTTTCTTTAAATCTAAAGAAGTGTGCATTCCTCAAAACGAGAGTTGAATTCTTGGGTTTCGAGGTATCAGCTGGAGAAATAAGGCCAAACCCACGTAAAATTCGTGCCCTTACTGAACTTTCACCACCCCAAACCGTTACTCAGCTTCGCCAGTTTATCGGCTTAGCATCCTACTTCCGACAATTTGTCCCCGGGTTTTCACAAAGGGCCGCTCCTCTGTTCGGCCTTACCTCTGGAAAAGGAAAAATTAACTGGACACCAGAACTTGAAACAATTAGAAGAGACATCATAGACATACTAACTGACAAACCCGTGCTAACAATATTTGATCCCAAACTCCCTACAGAATTACACACAGATGCCAGCGCTGAAGGTTATGGTGCAATACTTATGCAACAAATAAATGGGAAACTGCATGTTGTCGAATACTATAGCCGCCGAACCTCCAGCGCTGAATCTAAGTACCACTCTTATGAGCTAGAAACACTGGCAGTGGTAAATGCTGTCAAGCATTTTCGCCACTACTTGCAGGGAAAGAAGTTTGTGGTGGTAACAGACTGTAATGCTGTGAAGGCATCAAAATCTAAAATTGATTTGACTCCCCGTGTGCATAGGTGGTGGTGTTTCCTACAAGCGTTCGATTTTGACATTGAATACCGACAGGGCAAACATATGAGCCATGTGGATTTTTTTTCACGCAATCCTCTGCCTATTGCAGAACAAATCGTCAAGGTCGAACAAAAGCGAATTAATTTAACAGAAATTTCAGATAGTTGGTTACAAGTTGAACAACAGAAAGATGTCGAAATAAGTTCAATTATGACTAAATTGCAAGCAAATGAAATTAACAATGACATTGCTAGGACGTATGAAATTAGACGCGGTCTGCTCTATCGAAGGATTGATAGGAATAACAAAAGCCTTTGGCTACCAATCGTGCCCAGGGCATTTCAGTGGGCCATTATAAATCATGTGCACGAAAGTATTATGCATTTGGGATGGGAAAAGACCTTGGAGAAAGTTTATTGTCATTTCTGGTTTCCAAATATGAACAAATATGTGCGGAAATTTGTGGAAAATTGCATAACTTGCAGAATGGCAAAATCTAATTCAGGAAAAGTACAAGCAGAATTACACCCAATCCCAAAGACCACGACTCCATGGCATACTGTACATATGGATGCAACAGGTAAACTTAGTGGAAAAAAAGATACAAAAGAGTATGTTTTTGTGTCTATAGATGCTTTCACAAAATACGTGATATTACATCATGCGCGAAATATAGATGCAAATAGTGCCATTAAGGCATTGAAATTTAATGTGTCACTATTCGGTGCACCTGCACGAATAATAGCAGACCAAGGTCGATGTTTTGCAGGAAAAGACTTTAGGGATTTTTGCACCGCACATAATGTTAGTTTACATCTTATAGCTACTGGCACTAGTCGCGCGAATGGGCAGGTAGAGCGGGTCATGTCTACGTTAAAAAATATGTTGACAGCGGTAGAGACAAGTAAGAATAGGTCATGGCAAGACGCGCTGCCTGATATTCAACTACTTAGCTATCAACTGCACTATGAGTCGGGTTACTAAAGCGAGTCCTTTAGAACTTTTAATTGGAAAGGTTGCGAGGCCCTTAGACTTGATGACACTAGAAACTGACGAGACTGACATTGACTTAAATTTTGTTAGAGAGCAATCGGCACGAGAAATAGAAGCCTGTGCTGCTTCTGAAAAAGTTAGGTTTGATAAAACTAAAGCCAAAGTAAAACAATTTAAAGTAGGTGATTACGTGTTGTTGGAAAATCACGAGCGTAATCAAACAAAATTGGATTCAAAATTTAAAGGACCATTTTTGGTGATGGAACGGTTGGATGGCGATAGGTATCTACTAAAGGCTCTTAACTCTAATAGGACCTATAAGTATGCACATGATCGCGTACGGGCAATGCCTGAGTGCTATGTCCCATTGGAGTTAAGCGCCGGCCTAGAAGTCCCTGTCAATGAAGTTGAGACAGAATGTACCGATGACGGCGCTGATAATGACATTGGTAAGTAACTATAACGACCACCGTGCTTGTTAGTTAATAATAAGGGATTCGTCATGTTCGTTACGTAGATGACTATGACAAGCCTGCGTGGCACATACTAGCCTGTGTGGCACATACTAGCCTGTGTGGCACATACTAGCCTGTGTGGCATATAATGGCCTGTGTGGCACATACTGGCCTGTGTGGCATACACTGATCTGTGTGGCACATAGTAGCCTGTGTGGCATACATTGGCCTTTGTGGCGCACTCTAGCCTATGTGGCACGCATTAGCCTATGTGGCACGCATTAGCCTATGTGGCACGCATTAGCCTGTGTGGCGCTGACAAGCCTGTGTGGCGCTGACGAGCCTGTGTGGCACTGACGAGCCTGTGTGGCACTGACGTTAGGTGGAATTAAATTTCCTATGTGGTAGGGGAGGTATAGCGGTCATCATTTTGAAATAATCCTGTGTCCTAAGTAGTATTTGCAAGTTAAAGGAATGAACATTCTTTCTGAATAATCAATCTAGCTAGGGGTGCAAATGAGTGTTAGGAATAGAGTCATGCAACATAAGGTTAGTCAGGGTGACCGAGTGGAGCGTGGTGTAAACCATTGTCTCTCATTTGTTCACAGATATTAGAGATGAGGGACGTACTACAACTACAGCACACGAGGACGTGTGAACTTGCAGGACGGCCGTGACGGCGCGAGAACAATTTTAGTTTCTAAATAAACTATTTCATTCCTTTACTTAATTGATCGTATTATTTTAATTGTTGGAATGCAATCTGAGATAGTTCATTATCATGACAAGAGTGTGAAAGGTGTTTAACAAGGTAAGAGCGGGATATTCTAGGTCCCGAATAGGATAGTTTTGGCGCCATCGCAATGACAATCGGCTGTTTGACAGTTAGCGAGGAAGCGAGCGCGCGCGAAAGGCTAACCTATTGGCTCCTACTGTATTATTTGCGATTTAATGACTATTAGCCTGTTTATCAGTGCTGAAATCTAATCATTGCTACCCGAGTGATTGTGCAAGTGGATAGGAGTTGTTTTGTTTCCGAGGTTTCAGCCGCCTCTACGCCAAATGGGTGATAAGGACCATGACTGCCCCGCCAGTACTCCTGACGATCCGTTATATATATAAGCTTCCCGTAAAGACTAGTACTAGTCCTCTCATCTCATGCTGGTTCTATGAGATTCAAAAGGTTGTCCAATAATTTTATTTCAATTTCAGTAAAGAAGTGAAGTTGTATAATTATTAAGACTTTATTAAAGGGTTTTTATAGTTTGGTGAAAAATTATTTCTACGAAGTGTCTAAATAATTTATCGTTAACTTTTAGAATTTTTTTCAGGACTTAATATCCTACGAGTACTCTAGTAGTGTTTACACAGTATTTTAAAGTTTTCAGATTCCTAGAAGCTTCTAGAAGATGTCTAGAAACGTCTAGAAGTTACATTAAAGTTTCTTCATGTTTTATGAATTTCATAGAAGGTTTAACCATATTTCTAAAAGATTCTTTGATGTCCCTAAACGTAGTCTTGAAGAGAGAAACGTAATCTTCTGGATGGTTCTATAGGGTTTATACAAGATCATACGAACTTCATAGATGGTACTACAAGGTTTTAAAGAGATCTAAGGTATTTCTAGAAGTTTCTAAGTTTCGTTTATAAAGTCTTTAGAAGCCTACAAATGAAATAATATTATTAAATGGTATCTCTCGTCATGTTTATGAATATCCTAGATGTACAGTAGGGAACTAAAAGGCCTCGTAAGGTTTCTCGAGGCTTCCGTAAAGTTTTGACATGGTCTTTTGAAGTTTCCAGCAAAGAATTCAAAATCTTCTGTGGTATCTCTTGTCATTTTTATGAATTCTAGATGTTACTATAGGTGACCAACAGAAGACTTGAGGTTTCTTGAAGCTTCTTTAAAGTTTTGACATGATTTTATGAAGTTTCCAGAAGTCTAAAAAAATATATATATATGAGATGTTAATAAGATTATCAAGTTTCCCAAATGACATAAGACATCTGGAAGTCTTTAAGTGGTTTTTACAAGGAATCCAGAATCTTCTTTTGTATTTCTAGCCACGCTTATGTGTTCCAGATGTAACAATAATACGCCTCAATGTCCTTGTAAGGTTTTTTGAAGCTTCCGTCAAGTTTTGAGAAGATTTTATGAAATTTACACGGTCTACAAAATAAGCAATATACAAAATTATCAAGTTTCCCGTCTGTTTTTCGACATATCTAGAAGTTTCTAGGTGGTTTTACTAAGGAGCCAGAATCTTCTGTGATACATTATAGTGTTTATGAGGTTCTAGATGTTAAAGTAGGCTTCATAAAGGCCATGTTACCATGTAAGATATCTAGGAGTTAATAATATGTTACAAGAAGCTATCTGGGTATCTATGATGGTTCTAGAGATTTCGATGAGATTCCTAGAAGATTCTGTGAGATTTTTAGAAGAATTATTAAAAAAAAAATTTGAAGTTCATAAAACCTTCTAAAAGAGTTTTGTGAAAGTATAATACATATTCTAGACTTTTTTGTGATTTTTCTAGATGGTTTTGTTAAGTTTCTAGAAGGTTTTTAAGGTTTTATGATCATATTTAGATTGTAACCTTCAATTAAACTTAAAATTGTCAGCGTCTCGACCAAGACACAAATCAAAAATTAAAGATGAATAAAAAGCAGGGAATCCCAGATTTTGCGAAAATCCAAACTGAGTAACGCATACTAATTATGTTTGTTACGTGCTAAAGTGCCCCTAAACCAAAAATCAGCTCATTCTGTGTATGGGAACCCGTGCCGACTTCATCCTAAATTTTTCATATTAACCGGTTGAGCTAAGTTTGCACCTGGTTTCCTTCGCACCACATACTAACCAGGTGCAAACTTAACGCAACCGAGATATAATAGATTGAGCTTCTGCTTTGACTTTTTTTGTTTAATTGTGACGAATTTCTATAAGATAGTTGGTCAGACAGAATCAGAGTGTCCAACTACATGAGTATTTCAAGCTTTTCATTTCCAGTAACTTCACAAATATGAAGAAATAAAATCGCAGAATTTTGAAAATGCAATGCGGTATTTTACATAATCTATGAACAAAACATATTTTCTAGCTCTTAATTAGTCGCCACCTTTGGTACAAAATAATAAAATGCGATTTAATTATAAAAAAAGAGCAACAATAGTTGCGCCCTTCAATCCCGGTTGCGTTAAGTTTGCACCTGGTTGGTCTGTGATTCCAAAGAAACCAGGTGCAAACTTAGCTCAACCGGAAGTCGGCACGGGTTCCCATACACAAATTAGCTGATTTTTGGTTTAGGGGCATTTTAGCACATAACAAACATAATTAGAAGGTATGCGTTACTCAGTTTGGATTTTCGTAAAATCTGGGACACCCTAAATAAAAAGTGCATCATTACTTTTGTTGATGTAACCTAAGATGCCTATTTCGCTATCCATAGCATTTATTCTTACTATACGTCTATATATCAACAACGTTTTTAATGAAATTTGTAAAGAATACTTAACAAATAGTTTATACCCACCAATTTGGGTATTTACCCAATTTACCGGGTAGATTGGGTAAATACCCGGGTATTTACCCGGTAAATACCTTGGGTATTTACCCACCGCCCATCTCTAGGCTAGCGTGAAGTAATTTATATTGACTACAGGCAAGTACCCTATTTGTTGTATCACATGTTTACTTAAACAAAAGAGTACACAAAGGAATGAACATACGAGTACCTACCTACAGTAACGCAGCAAATTCGCAAAATAATGAAGCTCAATGACAAAAAGTGGCCTTATATTTGGTAAATAATTTTGCAACGCGTTTACTGCAGAGTAAATTCATCTTCTGGCAATAGGTAGCATAATTATTTGGGCTACTACTTTTCACAGATAATGACTGCACTTTAATTGCGTAAATCAGTCCAACTGCACTTAGCACAACTGTGCCACTCTTTGTTACGTGACAACTATTATCTATCCTTTTTCATTCGATATATGTAGTACTAGCGACCCGCCCCGGCTTCGCACGGTGTTTCTGTATTATATTATGCATGTATTATACATATACACCTTCCTCTTAAATCACTCTATCTATTAAACGAAACCGCATGAAAATCCGTTGCGTAGTTTTAAAGATTTAAGCATACATAGGGACAGAGAAAGCGACTTTGTTTTATACTAAGTATGTAGTGATGAAAATTACAGGCCACGTTCGCGCGTTTTGCAGGCAGTTATGTCGCAAACAAGCTGTATAAGCTCTTATTCAGCTTGCATGTTACTAGGGCCAGCACTAGGTAAACAAGTGCGAGAAAATGACGGGCACGATGGGCATCTCAGTACACGGGTAGTTCATCGTCGCTGAGCGAGTCTTGGTCGCTGAGCTCCGCTAGGCTCGGGTCGCACGCGAGGCAGCGCCCGCGCACCTCGCGCCAGCACTCCCCGCAGTACAGGAACGGGCACTTTGGCATCGCGCATGCCTTCCATCCGCTGTCTACAAACAACATACTTAACTGTAATGTTACAGGAAACATGTTTAATGCCATAGTTAAAACTTAAATAGAAAAACTTCCGGCGCTTCTCATCAGAGGGTCACTACCCGAAGCGCCAAAAGAAAATAATAGAATCAGACTTGTAAAAGAGCCCTTGAGGGCCTACTTGTAAAAATAAATTATTTTATTTTAGTTAAATTGTCTCTTTCTCTGGTATATGATCGAACTGCTCATGCCCAAGATACCGCATTCCTAAAATACCAGATTTTTCAAAATACCAGATTCTCGATTTATCAGATTCCTGTCTTACCACATTCCCGTTACACTAGATTATAAAATCGTAAGTTACTCAAGGATCTAAATGATTTTGTTGGCTGTTGGATTCATTTTGGGAATCTGGTATACGAAGAATTTGATATACCTATCGAGAATCTGGTATTATAAAAATCTGGTATTTTAGGAATGAGGTATTTTGGGAATGAGCGGATCGAACACGCCGATGCCTAAAATATGCTGAAGGTTGAAGGTACGTTAACACACTATAGGTACCGGTGGGTTGCGTGTCCGCTGCGTAAACGCTCCAACGGTGTACCTACTTACATTGTTAGCTTCGGTATGGTTGATCTTTATGAAAGTAAGCAAGACACGCATATGGACAATGAGCGCTGTGATGCCAAGCAGAAGATGCAATTAGATGACTAACATTTTATTCTTCTTAAGAATTAAGTTGACGTAACTCCAACAACGCAAACTTGTCTGGCACGTAATGTCCGCATTACTTCTGTCTGAGGCATCACTATGAACTTACTTATGTTATTCCTAGGCTCGATCTCCCCGCAGATGAGGCAGGCCATCCTGGCTGCGGGCAGGATGCGCAGCCAGCCCAGCACGTTCGGGAACCGCATCAACAGGCTCTCTCCGGAGAGGTAGTGAGCCCGAACCGCCTACATTAAGAAACCGATATAGTATAAAGTTACCTACTTAAACTAACAGTCTATGTATGTACTAGTAACTAGTGAAATTGCCTGTCTGCGTTGGCTATGAATTGTGTATCTTAGCAAGAAGCCAAGTAAAGAAGTGCCTCACCTGGACAGCCTTCCGTCGCAAAGTCGCGTCGAGCTTAACGCGTTTCTTTAGAATGTCGTTGTAGAGGTGCAATATCCGCTGCTTTTCGCGCCGAGGGTAAAAGTAGCTGCATATGAGCCTGCGTGGCATTCGGGGTGATTAGTACGGACGTATTCCGCCATTCCAGAAAAACGTTATGTGCTTCTTTTTTGTCGCAAAACATGAATCGTGCAGCTCAATATCTCAAATGGTATAGCATAAACCTTTTTATGGCGTCTTAACTGTTATACTATACCTACTTAATTTCTAAAAAAAATACAATACCAAATTGGAAACATATAAGTAATTATATCAAAATACCTGATTCTCGGTGTATGAATCCCCATATACCAGATTCCCAAAATAATACATTGTACATAATCATTTATTGTACCGGGAACTGGTAAGACAGGAATCTGGTAAATCGAGTATTAAATCTGGTATTTTGAAAAATCTGGTATTTTGTGCATTAGCGTCTAACTAATATCTACTTAGTCGTTTAAATCGTTGTCTGACATGAAAATACATTTACACGTGGCCTTAGAATATTTCTTTAGTTACCTTCTCAATCGCATAGTGTAAGGGTTGGCACACAGCAGCAGCAGCACCCAGAGATAGCCTCCGTAGATCCTCAAGTAGAAGACGGCGGGCATGGCGCGGGGTCGCGGCAGGCACGCGTTGCTCGCAGTGCCCTGGACACGGCTGGCGCTCAAACTCAACAGCATCGCGCGAAGAGAGTTGGCTACGATGCCTGTTCCTTCCACCTGTTTTATGATAGCTTCAGTACCGTTGGATATAAAACTTTATGAAGGTAGCGAAGATTCGCTGCGTACTTAACTCACTTAGCAACTTAGTGATTTGCCGTTTGACATACCCTGATTTGTAAAGCGATGTAGCCGAGATAGAAGCGCACGGTACGGGCAGGCGACTCTAAGTTCGCTCCCGGGACTATATCATCTGAGTCAAGCTGTCACCAGTTTAAGATTAACTGGGTTTACATTCAGGACATCTGTTTGGCTCAACCAACTTTTATGCCTCACCTACCTCAATCTCCAGATCTGAAGTCCCCAGTTCCCCCTCAGTCTCTGCATGCTTGCGGACCACATCCAGCGCCTCATAGAACAGCCGGTCTAGCATGACGAAGGTGGTGGCCGTCACCACCTCGAGCAGGACTTTCAGGGTTTGCGTCAGCAGGCGGTGACGATCCGCTGTGGCGTATGCTAGGGAGTACACGTCCACGTATCGATTGCGCTCCATCTGTGAAGTTACTTAATGAATGGAGGAATATGTCACATATCACTATTCTTCCTAGCTGTCTTCCTTGTATAGTAAGAATTATCTAAGGTGTCCGAATGTTCGTAAAGAGAATGAACAAACATTCGGACACCTTATATAATTCTTACTATACTCGTCATATGCCATTTCATACGTAATCAATCAATATACATATTTCACATACCCGATTTCTCTTCTCTACTCTTTCTCTTCCTATCGATCTATAGATACTGGTCAGGATCAGGTCATGGTAGCTTACCCGGCTACGGCTAACTGTAGGACTCGTACCGATCGTATTTACCTTTTTCAATTGCAATATCATAGCGTGTAGGTACTATTCCTGTCGCTAACGATTTGCCTGAATAAGTCGATGAGCGTGACGTAGACCTTATCAGTCTGCATTGATTAAGGACTATTCGTGATTGCTTAGAACAGAAAGACTGACTTAGAATTCACGGCATTCACCTTCTTCAGCGGCAACAGCGTGTACTGATTCCTCCTACACCTCCTCCTATCGATCTTCCTGAACAAGTCCGTGACATAGATGTTGTCGAAGTCTATGCAGGTCAGGTACAGGTCGTGGTAGCCCTGGGCGGCCACGGCGATGCGGAGGAAGAGCAGCGCCAGGCATACGTTCACGACGGTGATGGCAGCCTGGATGATGGAGAACTTGTCTTCGAAGGCTTGCTTCACACGTTCGCCGGTTTTCTTCGCGACCTGAAATTTAGGTGAAACCGCACTTTCTAGTTTCAACTTTACTTGATTATGTGAAATAGGTAATGGTTTTTAATGGCTATATGGTTTAATTTTGATGGGCACAACCCAACTAGAGACTTTCTTCAGAATTATGTCTGCGGTCACCTCATTCGTCTGGCCCTTTTTCATACTAAATGTGTGGAGACAGATGAATGAGTCGCAGACCTATTTCTGAAGAATAGCCCATCCGATACTGGGATTATTTGTACGGCAATAATACGACATCCCGCTAGATATAGGCTAGATGACTAAAAAAAACTGTTTAGTCCGTCTGTTACATTATGAAAAAATATTGTACACGTATTTTTTGTTTTGTTTGACAAACAAAAACTGACGAGGATAGAGTGCTTAGAAGTTTCGAGTGACGTCACTCTTGAGTACAAATTGTACTCAAGAGTGACGTCACAAGCCCCCACTCCAGAAGTTTGATGATCTATAACGTTGTCGATTTTTAATATTTTGATGAACCAAAAAATACGTGTTCCATATTTTTCCATAATCTAACTGACGGACTAAATAGAATTACATATTTTTAACCCAGTCATCATCCCTATTGTCCATAGGTACATACTACAAATATCGATATTGGAAGTTTTGAACACAATATATAAGGAACCCGAGACCTAAACAAAATAAACGTTAGACATGGCTGGGGTACCTGGATATCACTAAACGTGTTATATTCATCTGGTACTTTGTTGATTATTATTATTTGATCGGGGTTTTTCGTCAACTCTATTTTGGCTCTTTTGATAGCCGCGTATCCTATTCCCAAACCTGGACCAATCTGCAAAATACATTCGCAAAGAATGAATAACTACCAATGAAGCGCCACACCGACAAACGATTGTAGTTGTCCATCTCTGAAGTCGTGGTACAACACAATAAACAACAAAACGCTTCGAGTTCTACCAATCAACACTTGTTTATACCTCGAAACGAGGCATACAAAAGACTCGCTTCCCACCAGCTTGCTTTAATTTTAAAACTGCAAGCTGCTCTGACTTACTCAAACAAGTCACCTATCGTACACAGAGTACCTACTATAAACGATCATATCTATCTAAAGGTAGATTTTTAAACTTCGACTACTTGAATTTTATGAATCGGGAGAGAGCACATAAATGAAATACGCACAAAAATAAGAATCGGAAGTAGCAAAGTCAACTTAAATAGAATCAGGGTAAAAAAATCACCTGTTTCCTACTTCAAGTATCTCGGGTCGGACCACGTGCAACACATTGCTCGCAGAATGCGGCAAAAAATACTTTTATGACTTTCTTGACTTTTGCTATTTTATTGTGAACTTTGTTTACATTATGTTTAAGAGTTATATTTATTTATATAATTGTTGTTAAATACCACATACCACGAAAACTAAATCGTTTTGGAGTTTCGTAGAAAAAAGGTTTTATTACCTCTAACAACTGTGAACTTTCCTACAAGCCACCTTTATAGTATCACTTAATTAAGAGTCAGAGTATTCATGACTAACATTTTCCCCATACATTCAACCGCGATTCGATGCAGGGCCGTCCTAAACCGTTCAGGCGTCCCGGGCGTGTCATTATTTTGGTGCCCTTTTGATACAATATTTTTATTGTACTTAGGTACTGCGCTGGCGCACGTTACCGCTAGGCCTTAAGCCGGCACTGATTCGATGGCAACAGCATAATGGCGGAGAAGTTGCAAAGTGTGCATATAACACCAGCGATAAAGACAAATACGAGTAAACCTGTTTCCTGCTGTCGCAAATGTCGGAACCCAGTGCGCGCGGTATGTCGCACGTGGCAGGCGACATGAGAGGCGCGCAGAGCGTCGGCTCCGCTAGCCTCGGCAGCGTATAGGCGCACGACTGCCGCACTTGCAACATCTGCTGCCTGCAGCGCAGCACGGCTTGCGACAGCAGGTTGTGGCAGCGGTACTCTGTCTTCAGGAGGTATTGCTTCTGGTAAATGTCCGGTTCTTCATCTTGGGGGGAAATGCTGGAGGGAATTAATCGGTTTTGGATTAAGGGTTTTGTTTGCGATTTTATTCAAATTTTAGCTTCAAAAGAGATTTCCATGCACAATTACGTTAATGGCAAATTATTCGTTTACCTTACCTACAATAATTTGATATCTCTTTCAGCATTACAAACACTAATACATAAATACTAGTTCAAAAGTAATAATCTTCTATATCTATGTACATCTATATCTTATATATATACATAAAACAAAGTCGGGTTAGTTACACCATTTATAACTCTAGAACGACCGTCGACGACGTGGACCGATTTTTATGATCTTTGATTTTTTGAGTTTGCCTGCCTCAAGAAACAGAATAAATTAAAAATTCAGAGGTGGAAAGAAGTTTGCCGGGACAGCCAATTAAGTAAGTATAAGGAAGGAGGACAGAATCGAGCATAAGTTTATTTCCCTTTATACTTACCTACTTATCTATTGAATTCAGCAGGTAGGAACAGGAAGATCCACACAGCTACCCACTTTAGACTCTGTGCAAAGTGTGATATCAATAGGTAACAGACTAACGTCGAACTAAGCGCCATCCATTTTGATACTAATAATACCGTTAAACACAAATACCCTTTAAATCGTCATAAATGCACACGAACCGGTATTTGTTCTCGATGCTGCTTGAGCGACTCTCGCGCAGTACTGCGTCCGCCGCATGCAACAACTCAGCGCTCTGCTGCAGCTCACCGACGAACTCTATCTCGCTCTCTATCGGAGCAGAGACATCTTCAAAGTATCTGATAAATAGCACTATATCATTAAGAGTACTCAATGTGAAACAATTATAAAATACACCATGAAGTCTTTGCAGCTAGTTGTATCTCTTTATACCTATTCTTGCGAACAGTTATCCCATAATAAAGTCGCACGGCTGGCGGCACGAAAATCTAGCGTGGACTTTGATTGCGCAGATGTTAATAATTAAGGTATCGTAGGGACGCAAGCGCTGCGCAGGCCGCCGATCCCCTTCACATTTGGTTCACCGCTAAACTTTCGTGTCGCGTGGTATACCTACGCTTTGGAAAAGGCCTGTTCGTACATACGCGCGAGTACTGCCATCACCATACTGTAGGTAGGTATAGGTATGAGTGGCGTGGCGTATAAGATAGGTATCCTTGTGCAAGCCGGTGTAAATTTGGCGTACTTACATTTTTCTTAAGAGCTGTAGAATAAAATGCTCAAATGCCTAATATTACAGCTGCCACATATCAAAACCTAGTAAGTGTTTCAGATCAAATTTTAAACAGGACGTAAAAACATAAACAAAAAAATGTTGTTAAGCTGTTTTTTAAAATTTGATAGAAGCACTTACTAGGTTTTGATCTGGGGCAGCGGATTAGGCAAGCCGGTAGGAATCGAGTTCTTTGGACGCCACGCCACTAATAGGTATGTATCTATATAAATGTAAAAAATTTGGAGGAATTCTAAAGACCTTAACGTTTCTGCTGCCCGTTCAATTTCTTCACGCATTCCCGCGACGGTGTCCCGCAGCGGACGAGCGATCATGGCGTCGCGCGCTATGGACAGGTTATGGGCCAGTTCGTTGCTACATGCGAACACTCGCACCACCTCGCGCGCGTTCAAGCTCATATTTGTTATAGGGCCTGTAATCATTCTCTGGTAGTAGGTACCCACATACTTAAAAGGATAGCTTAGCAATACATTTCGATGGAAAACTGCATATTGCTTGCACTTTTAAGTGACCAAATACGAATTTCACCCAGGTCTCTTTCTGTAATATATAATCCATTCATTCGTCTCTTGTTATAGGTAAGTAGTGGTTTATAGCGCGTGGAGAACGTTCGGTTTTAGCAACAGCTTTCACAGTAGGCACCAGACACAGCAAGAAAGAACTTAATCGTAATTTTTATTTATCACTTCGGTGGTTAACAGTTAACACAGACAATGTATATTTAACATGACTTACCAGCAACAACGTAGGTCAATATCAGCGCCTTCAGAACGCGGCGACCGTCCTTGCCGAGGTACATGGGAAACGTCAGAAGCGATATACAACGTATTTGAATCGCGGCAATATTCAATAGACCTACAAGAGTGGTATGAGGTATTGCTTATGCCAAATTATTACCAAACCAAACGACATATTATGCTTATGCATAAACCAGGCATACTTATGCTTCATAGTCTGTGCAGGCCTTTCAAGTCTGTGCCTTCTACATTAGTCACAGACAGTGCCGGATTTACCATTAGTGCGCAAGCGGGTGTGCAGCGCAGGGTCTTAAGGGGGCTCACGACCCCTCCATAAGAGCATGCGTCGCCTGAGCCGAGGCGTCGGCGCTATCAAACACTCTGTATCCGTGTTATGGCCAATGCCGGGTGCGGTAGCAATGCAGGCCGCGCGCGCCACGAGGGCCTCCTTTCGCCTACTAGAGGGCGTAAGCATATTTATTGCAACGGGCGCTATTTGGGCCAGAATAGCTTCTTGAGGATAGAGTGCTTAGGTATACCTATATTTTCTAGATCCTAGAGTGCGCCAATGTATTGAGGCCTATATAAATAGTGCACCGAAAAATTACAAAATGAATGTCTCGACCCCGCCTATAGTTGGTTTAAGGTTGGCCCGGATTTTCTAGGTAGGTATACATTTAGAAAATTTGAAAAGGGGACTAACCAATGGTTAAACTTAAAACTAGCGATACAACATTTCCCACGTCGTACGGGGATAATAAGTCCTTCAGCATATAATTGTAGTATATCTGTCCCAAAGTAAAACCCCCTACGAAAGCAAAGCATGCTTGTAAGCACCTTTGACATCCTTTGACCAGCATAGCTCTCCAAAATTACTTAATAAACTAATGCACAAAATATATTCAGATAAATAAGCTCATATCATTAAAACGAGATCAAAACAACAAAGTAATTTTACGTTTGTAACGTCATAATGGCATGCGTCACACGGAATAGGTCAATTTTGGGTAACGTGAAGGTAGGTATTTGTCTATGAAAGGACAAAGCCGGATTGTGGCCGGATTCAAGTAAACATCGATAAATAAATTGACATAAATAATGCATGTGGTGCGTCTCCCAGGCCCTAAACAATACACACGTACAGGTAGTTTCACGAGAGTTGAGGTGAATGATTACACACACAGCTACATGAAGTACTCATTGTAAAAAAAGTGAATGAATGAAATGAGTGAGTAAATAAACACAAGGCTATAGTTTAAACAAACTTTTTGGTCTATCTTGCAATTCACTGTTGAACCTGCTATCGGTACGAAAAAAGAACAGTAATTTCTAAATCCCGCTGTCATTACATGGCAGTGTTGTTGTGTGCGTGGCCTCAACTCTCGTGAAACTACCTCTACGTAAGTAAACTTACAGGTGTATATGTGGCTTTCCATAAGAAAAGGGACCTTATGACGGTTTCTAGTTACGGAGATATGGACGTTTTAGTGAAATGCTTCAAAATAATCATTTTTTTCTTTTATGCAAAATTGTAAAATATAGGAATAGACGTGTATTTGTAGCTTGGTTTCACTGCTGTACGTTAATTTTTTCTATATAAAAATTGGGTTCAAAGTTTAGTAGAAAAGGGACCTTATGGTAGATCACATACAAAAATAATAAAGCTGTTGATAAAACTTATTTCTTTTTTATACCACGACACGACGGTGGTGTTTGGGCTCATTTGTTTCGTCCTGTCGAGTACTTTGAACTGAGATGATATCCAGGGTCTGATGATGAAGCCGGAAGGTGGCCATAGGAACTTCGTAATAAAACGTCGGAACGCCATCGTGTTTGGGCTCAGTTGTTTCGTCTTGACAAGTACTCTGAGCGGAAATGATGTCCAGGGTCTGACGATGGAGTTAAAAGGTATCTATGGGAACTACGTAAAAAAACGACGCAACCCCATCGTGTTTGGGCTCATTTGTTTCGTCTTGACAAGTACTCTGAGCGGAAATGATGTCCAGGGTCTGATGATGAAGCCGAAAGGTATCTATGGGAACTACGTAAAACAACGACGCAACCCCATCGTGTTTGGGCTCATTTGTTTCGACTTGACGAGTACTCTGAACCGAGATGATATCCAGGGTCTGATGATGAAGCCGAAAGGTATCTATGGGAACTACGTAAAAAAACGACGCAACCCCATCGTGTTTGGGCTCATTTGTTTCGACTTGACGAGTACTCTGAACCGAGATGACATCCAGTCTGATGATAAAGCCAGAAGGTGTCCATAGGAACTTCGTAATAAAATGTCGGAACCCTATCGTGTTTAGTCTCAGAGTACTCGGCAAGACAAAACAAATAAGCCCAAACACGATGGGGTACCGACGTTTTATTACGGAGTTCCCATGGCCACCTTCCGGCTCCATCATCAGACCCTGGATATCATTTCGGTTCAGAGTACTTGTCAAGACAAAACAAATGAGCTTAAGCACGATGGGGTTCCGACGTTTTATTACGGAGTTCCCATTGCCACCTTCCGGCTCCACCATCAGACCCTGGATATCATTTCGGTTCAAAGTACTCGTCAAGACGAAACAAATGAGCCCAAACACGATGGGGTTCCGACATTTTATTACGAAGTTCCCATGGCCACATTCCGGCTCCATCATCAGACCCTGGATACCATTTCGGTTCAGAGTACTTGTCAAGATGAAACATCTGAGCCCAAACACGATGGGGTAGCGTCGTTTTTTTACGTAGTTCCCATAGATACCTTTTGACTCCATCATCAGACCCTGGACATCATTTCCGCTCAGAGTACTTGTCAAGACGAAACAACTGAGCCCAAACACGATGGGGTTGCGTCGTTTTTTTACATAGTTCCCATAGATACCTTTCGGCTTCATCATCAGACCCTGGATATCATCTCGGTTCAGAGTACTCGTCAAGTCGAAACAAATGAGCCCAAACACGATGGGGTTCCGTCGTTTTTTTAAGTAGTTCCCATAGATACCTTTCGGCTCCATCATCAGACCCTGATCATCATCTAATGCATTCGCTCGTTTGGTCTAAATCCACCTTAAGACACATAGAAGTGGATGTGAGCTCTGCTGTTCCTATTTTTCGAAAAGATGTATTGCCTACTTATGATGCGTAGCTAAATCAATTGTTAATCTCAATTAACGATTAACAATTACGTAATCGTTAATTGCAAATAACAATTACTTTTCATTAATTGTTAATTGCAATTAACAGATCAATCGTTAATTGTTAATTGGGATTAAATTTTTGCCAACACTGCAAACAAGCATGCGGCCTGCATAATGGTAAGCAAAAATTTTCAAAATGATCCTAGAAAGCTGAAAATTTGGAAGGAAAGGGATTGGGGGCAACAGATTCGGAATTGAAAAAAAAAAAAAAAATAAAAAATACATTTGTTTTGTGTCGTTTTTTTTTATTTTTTAGAAAAAATTTTTAAACCGATAAAAAAAGTGTTTTTGGCGTGCTTTTAGTGCTTTTTGACCATTTTTAGAAAAACCTTGTCTTTCAAAAATTTGAAAAAAATAAAAAAAAAACTGGCGAATGCCTGTCATTTTTGACCATTTAAGAAAAAGTTTTTTAATTTTTTTTCTTCAAAAACTTACGAAAATAGTACATTACACAACTAGGGTGGTAATACAAAGAAAGGCCGAGATCGCAGATTTTTGCGGCCCGAGCTGCAAGCGAGGGACGTAAATATGCGATCGAGGGCTTTCTTTATTACCTCCCGTGTTGTGTACATCATTTTATGTCTACACTTGGCCAGAAAGCGGCTTTTTCCGTACGCCCAGCGTGCGGAAAAAGTCACTTTATGGGCAGGTGTGGCATAAAATACATTTTTTTACGAAAAAAGTCATTTTTTGGCGGTCTCTATAATTTTTCACCACTTAAGAATAAAGATCGACAAAAACAAAAAAGTTTTTTTATCCTACCATTATGATTTTTTTTTATAAAACTCGGTAATTTTCGGTTTTATAGAAAAGTAGTCTATACAAAACACATCATCATAACACCATGGAGTGAATTATTCACCATTAACGTTATAATTATGAGAATAACTCTTAATTAATCAAGATTTGAAGTAAATTTCTAAAAACTTTTTTCTTCGGTATTCTGTTTTAATACAAGTTTAGTAAATAAATAACGTTAATATCGTGCCATACTGTAATTATCAACAAGTTTTGCCTGTCATTGGTCATAAGGCCATAATATTCCATACATTTGGGAAAAGGGACCTTATGACTATACACTTAAATTCAACGCAACATTATTTGAGAATTACTCTTAATTGATCAAGATTTGAAGTAAATGTCTAATAACCTTTTTTCTTCAGTTTTCTGTTTTAATACAAGATTAGTCAATAAATAATGTAAATATCGTGCCATACTGTAATTATCAATAATTTTTGCTTATGGCTGGTCATAAGGTCCCTTTTCTCAAATGTATGGGAATAAATTTGTGATTTTTACGTAACTTCAATCGTTTATAAATCAAAAAATACGACTTGTAGAATAATAATTACACTTTTGAGATACTTGTGTAGACTGATTAAATATAATTTAGAACTCATTATACGAAAATTGTAAATATTATAGGAATGATGAAAAATATAATAAAAATGACATTTTAATTAAAATAAAAATATTTCGTTGACAATGTGATTTTATTTCTATCCCAAAATGTACAGTCAAATATCTCTAACTATATACAATGGTTTAGATTACAATATATTAAAAAACAGGCCGAATTTTTATTTTTTTTTAATTTTTTTCTCATAAGCGACTTGCTCTAATCAAAGGCTGATTTTTCACGACCTGGAAGTCACATTAAAAAAACCATTACTGATTTCCAAAGAAAAACACCTTGAGATACATAATCAATCATCATCTCCATAACTTCCAACGGGAACATACTTAAAATTAGTTTCAAACTTCTTTTGACGATTTCTCAAAAGTGCAATTTTAGCATGTGCGGGTTTGATGTTTTTTAAAAAAAAAAGTATGGGACTTAGGGTCATGATTTTTTTTGTTTTAGATAGCTTATTTAACGCAGATTTAGGATCTGTGCTTAACTCAATACCTGCTATAAGGTCCCTTTAGCCATGGAAAGCCACATATCTGGCCTAATACGCATACGCGTATTATTGTTGTCCGACGTTTTGCATGATATACGTACCTATCGCCAAAATCAAGCTTTGATTCTGGATATCTTTACGGTGTACGCCATCTTGACGGTCACAACCAAGGCATTATTTTTTTTTTCATCACACTTGCTCGAAAATGGTGTCATTACACGTAGGTTCTGCGGGCCGTAAATGACCTATTACGCCCTAGGGCGTAATGGTTTTCTTTTTAAATTTGAAACGATGGTTTTGTTTTACTCTTATTTGTCGTGTTCAAAGGAAATGCCAATTTACTTTTTTAACTTTTATCACTGAAATATTATTTAAAGAGAACTGTTATTGCAAATACATGTAAACACATATTTCTGTAATATTAATTTAATGTTTAAATAGTGTATTTCAGTATTTTGCAAATATAAAATCAACCGTTTTAGGTATTTACCGTTATGGTTTCCGAACGTGACTCGACATTTGCATTGTCTATGGATATTATGTCACTAATGTCACTATCAGTTTTACAATTTTATTGAGGTTAAGTAAGGTTATTTTAATTAGATTTCCTCACAAGTGTGATGAAAAACATTGTGTGTGCCACGGGCGGTAAAGGAATTACAAACTCGTGTTATTAAAGCCCTCGGCTTCGCCTCGGCCTTGCAACAAACACTCGTTTGTAATTCCTTACTTACCGCCCTTGATACACAATGTACTATTTCTGACGGCCTCATGCCGTTGGGTTGATCGTCCCAATCGCATGACGCCGTGAAACATACAAACGCAACGATGATATACATAGTTCCACCAGAGTTGAGGTCACGCACACAACAACATGTCATGTAATGAAAACAGGATTTTCAAATTACTGTTCTTTTTTGTACCGATAGCAAGTTCAACTGTGAATTGCAAGATAGACCAAAAAGTTTCTTTAACAGGGTGACCACTATTTACAACAATCAAAATTCCCTGACTTTTCCCGGTTTCCAGCCGGTTTTTCTAGTTTTTCCCTGACTATAATCTTAACCCTTAAAGGCATGATTTTTTTTATCGTTACTAAAAAAAAAATATGTGGATACCTAAGGGCGTAATAAATACTAGCAAAATATAAAAAAAAATTAGTAAACTTGTACCTAATCTTTATGATATGTGCTTAGGGTTTCTGCTCGAGACTTCTCGAACTCGAGACAACTCGAGAGTTTCACCTCCATTCGAGACGAGAAATAAATAGCTGACTCTCGAGTTCCGGCAAAAACGAAATAAGGGCTAAAGTCAGGCTCGCCATTTTTTGGCTTTTAACAATGATAAACATTTGAAACGTTACACCCTGTATATAACACAGTGACACCGTGTATATATCACAGTGACACCCAGTATATAATCACAGTGACACCTGCTACTTGACAGCTAACAATTACCGAATGACAAAATACGCACACGATTGGCGGCAGAATAGTTGCGCCCATTTTGTGAATGACCAGTTAGGTTTTATTTTTGATGGATAAAATGAAATATTTTGCTTACCTACTGATTGCTTACCAAAATTTGATTAATTGTAGGTCGCTTAATGCAGCTCAAATACTCAATTTGCTGACCAAAATAATTTAGAGCAGTTCAGTATATCATTAATTGCAGACAGATTTATAAATGTTTGCTAAGCATAAGTTGCTTACCAACTAGCTATTTTGGCTGACCAAATACATATTTCTGCTCACGCTCATATGAATATTTTGGTGATCGATTAAATGATAGCTTTTTATTTGTTTTTTATTTTATTTTCAACAATAATTTACAATTTCTTACTAAAGACTCGAGAGTCGAGACAACTCGAGAAATTGGAGTCAAGATTTCTCGAAACTCGAGAAAAAAAATGAGGCGAGAAACCAAAAACCCTATATGTGCTACAACATTATACTAAAAAATAATTACTTATTTTGTTAAAAACTGTTATAAACACACTCAACGAAAACCTTAAATATTTAACTTTTTCAAAATTGCCGCCATTTTGCTCATAAAATCTAATAACTTTTTTTTTAATACAATTTTGCCAAAAATATTTATGGATGTATTCGGAATCTAACACGTAAATGTCACATTTATTAAAAAAATAAATGTGATTTTGGATAGCTGCATATTGCTGCACTGGCCATCAAATATACGATGCAGATATACATCATTATGCATTTAAGGGTTAAATATAATAAGGATGAAATATACAGGGTGTTTGGTCCATCGTTTGCCAAATTAAAATGGCGGATAGGTGGGGTTATTTTCTATCCCTCTACGCTCTCTAAAAAAATGTTTGGCCCACGTGTATTTTTTTTCTTTCTTTTGTTGTTTTTAAAGAATTTACAGGGCCGACGCGGTTAAATTTGAATTAAAAAAAAAGTAAGTGCAAAAGAGATGAAATGTTTATTGCATCGTGATGTGTAACGTTTCACGGTTGTATCAGAGTTAAAATTACTGACATGTTACTGCTAGTTTTCTTTTTACTGACCTTCAAATGTTTTACAACATGTAAAAATTTAGTCAAAGATGAATTTTGATTTGCAATAAAAAAAACTAAATGAGACCCACGTTCTTAAAATTGTTTTAAAAAATTCTGTGCTCTATCCTCTTTCTAATGATGTACAATAATCCCAAAGAACCTTTCATGAACTTTATTTTTTCCCGATTTTTTGTAACTGACGCAACAGGCAAATTAACGATGCCCAAACATTGACGCTGTATCATGATGTCTCTGTTTTCATTTTTCGGCGACCAGGCTTGCAGGTTGTGAAGATGTAAAATCCCTGACCTTCAATAAATTTCCCTGACAATTCCCTGACTTTTCCATGACTAGTGAAATTCCCTGACATTTCCCGGTTTTCCAGAAAGTGGCCACCCTGTTTAAACTAATTCAAACAAAACAGAAAATATAATATTTTGATTTATTTTATTGAAATATTTATAGATACCGATTCAAATAAATAAATAGGGTAAATTAGTAAACAAAGTTCAGCTATGTGTAGGTATATGAATATATTATTAATCGTAAAATCCAGAGAATAATAAATTACCTTGTTTTTATAATTTCTCATTCATTTCATTCATTCACTTCTTTTGCATTGAGTACTTCATGTAGCTGTGTGTGTAATCATTCACCTCAACTCCCGTGGAACTACCTATACGCGCCCGCATGATTCTGGAACTGCATGAAAAAAGGCGACAAAAATAACAAAAAGTATTCCTCGATCATTGTTTATTATATAAGTCTTATAAAATTCAATAGTAACCTACATTGTATAAAGAGAAATAAGACGATATTTTATTGAGAAACTTTAAAACAATGTGCCTTAAGCATTTAACAGCGCATTTAAAATGCCAATTTACAATAAATTAACGATCACTAGTGCCGTTGGCCCGAGGTACGACGAATTTCCATTTAAATATAAATAGTTAAGTTTCACGGTAGAAATAGACTGTATATTGAATTTTAACTACAATATTACACCTTATGCTCGTTAAAATAAGGTTTAATTTTGTCTTTAACGTTTAATAGACAATCTTTACCTAATGTACATATAATATGTTGACACCTAGCAAGTTTATATAATATCGTATGAAATTCATCAGGATACACGAAGAGTATAAGATCATAAAAACAAGTTTGTGCTACAGTAAACCGTTAGCCGTCGTTTCCACGGGGCAATTGTAACGCGAAAACACGCATTTGTCGACATTCCATAAGTTGACCATAGAATGTATGACATAGATAATTCAACTAAAATCTAACAACAAATTATCGTCCCATGGAAAAGCGACCTCATGTCGATACCTTTAGACTCAAAGAGCGTAAGCTCCATTAGAACCTACGGCGTTTACGTCCTTTGAGTCTAAAGGTATCGATATGTGACGTTCCGCGGTTAAAGGTACCTTGTGGATATTGTCGCTTGCGTCGTATACTACTCCGTCACTATAGGACATCAAGATAGAAGGACGCAAGAGACAATGTCCATAAGGTACCTTTAACCGTGGAACGTCACATATAATCGCATATTATGTTTGTACGTAAAGTATACCTTATCAAGCAGATATTACAATAAGAACAATCAATGTTGTTAGTAAGTGTTGGTACTAGTTAAGTAAAGGGGCAGTCTTAGATTTTCGTCGTGATTGCAACTAGCCAATATTTGGTTATATATATTTGGTTCTTTTGATAACTCCGCCTGTCACTGATCTTTATACTGACTGTACAGTGTATAGTGTAGCACAGACCGATACCTATCAATAACCTGTCAAAAAGTGTCGTTGAGCAACTAGTGACTGACATTGTGTAAAAACCTTTTCGTGGCGGTAAACTGATACTGGACTAATCACTTTTTGTACAATAGGGTACTTGACTGTCGTCATTATAAATTATGTCGAGTTTACCAGTATACTAGACGCTAGATGTCAAGATCAATAGGAATGAGAAGTTAGTGTCGTACTGAAATGGGGCTGACGTGACGGCATTACGCCCTCGCGGTGGGCGGGTCGCCGGCCGGGTCCTCGGCCACCTCGGTCACCATGGGCTCGTCCTCCGTCGGCAGCTCCAGGATCTTGGGCCCGTAGAGCAGCAGGTACGCGCAGTGCCAGTCGCCTGGAACAATGTTGCCAGATCAGTCAAAATAATATCACATAGCCAAAAAGTTCCTCGATTTGTATGACAACGTTGCGTGTCAGATTTTGTTTGACAGTTTGAACGGCCTAAGTGCAACCGAGAGATAATTTGCGCAAAGCACTTTGGCACGCGAAGTATAAGCATTTGTTGGGTCTACTTTAAAACATGGTTTGTGCACATAAACAAGACGCAAGAGGGTCTAAAATTAGTAGGTACTTAAATTATTTCATGAGCCTGAACTAGGAAAATCCTGTGTTTCAGGCAAAGAAAAAGTGAGTAGGTGGAGGCGCATACGACGCGATCCGTACTGCAGCATTTTTGCGCGCTCTTAAATCATTGCTTGTAGTGAATACCTTTTGTAGGAAGAAAAAACACTGCTACATTACGTCCAGAAATATGAACAGGTCAGATGTTTGACCTATTTTTGTAAATTATTATTCAGATTGTAACTTCTTGATCTCCCTCACGTATTGTAGACGTTCGGCTGACATTCGAACAGGTAGGGTTAACGCTAGTTTCGGGGCGCAGTTAAATAGCGAAACAGTATAATAGCAGTAATTTCTCTTCCTAAAAAAAGTAAATTGCGTGACTTGGGTGCGCGCCGTGAACGAACGCACTACAAGCAACGTTTTACAAATGCTTAAGAATGCTCCAGTACGGATGCACAGTCTGCGCCTGGACCTTGAATACGTATCGCGCGCTCCTAAACTGCGTCACACTACCTGCGGCCCGCAGTGGCCGCCGTCTCCGGCCTCGTGTGGACACTCACCGCCCCCGCTCAGCTTGAGCACCTCCTCCTCGGGCACGGGCGTGACGTTGTCGTCGTCGCAGCGCAGCCAGGTGTCGCCGCGCAGCACCCACGCCACGTAGTGCCCGCTGGTGGCCGAGCGGCCCTCGTGCGTCACACCTGCGGCCCGCAGTGGCCGCCGTCTCCGGCCTCGTGTGGACACTCACCGCCCCCGCTCAGCTTGAGCACCTCCTCCTCGGGCACGGGCGTGACGTTGTCGTCGTCGCAGCGCAGCCAGGTGTCGCCGCGCAGCACCCACGCCACGTAGTGCCCGCTGGTGGCCGAGCGGCCCTCGTGCGTCACACCTGCGGCCCGCAGTGGCTGCCGTCTCCGGCCTCGTGTGGACACTCACCGCCCCCGCTCAGCTTGAGCACCTCCTCCTCGGGCACGGGCGTGACGTTGTCGTCGTCGCAGCGCAGCCAGGTGTCGCCGCGCAGCACCCACGCCACGTAGTGCCCGCTGGTGGCCGAGCGGCCCTCGTGCGTCACACCTGCGGCCCGCAGTGGCTGCCGTCTCCGGCCTCGTGTGGACACTCACCGCCCCCGCTCAGCTTGAGCACCTCCTCCTCGGGCACGGGCGTGACGTTGTCGTCGTCGCAGCGCAGCCAGGTGTCGCCGCGCAGCACCCACGCCACGTAGTGCCCGCTGGTGGCCGAGCGGCCCTCGTGCGTCACACCTGCGGCCCGCAGTGGCTGCCGTCTCCGGCCTCGTGTGGACACTCACCGCCCCCGCTCAGCTTGAGCACCTCCTCCTCGGGCACGGGCGTGACGTTGTCGTCGTCGCAGCGCAGCCAGGTGTCGCCGCGCAGCACCCACGCCACGTAGTGCCCGCTGGTGGCCGAGCGGCCCTCGTGCGTCACACCTGCGGCCCGCAGTGGCTGCCGTCTCCGGCCTCGTGTGGACACTCACCGCCCCCGCTCAGCTTGAGCACCTCCTCCTCGGGCACGGGCGTGACGTTGTCGTCGTCGCAGCGCAGCCAGGTGTCGCCGCGCAGCACCCACGCCACGTAGTGCCCGCTGGTGGCCGAGCGGCCCTCGTGCGTCACACCTGCGGCCCGCAGTGGCTGCCGTCTCCGGCCTCGTGTGGACACTCACCGCCCCCGCTCAGCTTGAGCACCTCCTCCTCGGGCACGGGCGTGACGTTGTCGTCGTCGCAGCGCAGCCAGGTGTCGCCGCGCACACCCACGCCACGTAGTGCCCGCTGGTGGCCGAGCGGCCCTCGTGCGTCACACCTGCGGCCCGCAGTGGCTGCCGTCTCCGGCCTCGTGTGGACACTCACCGCCCCCGCTCAGCTTGAGCACCTCCTCCTCGGGCACGGGCGTGACGTTGTCGTCGTCGCAGCGCAGCCAGGTGTCGCCGCGCAGCACCCACGCCACGTAGTGCCCGCTGGTGGCCGAGCGGCCCTCGTGCGTCACACCTGCGGCCCGCAGTGGCTGCCGTCTCCGGCCTCGTGTGGACACTCACCGCCCCCGCTCAGCTTGAGCACCTCCTCCTCGGGCACGGGCGTGACGTTGTCGTCGTCGCAGCGCAGCCAGGTGTCGCCGCGCAGCACCCACGCCACGTAGTGCCCGCTGGTGGCCGAGCGGCCCTCGTGCGTCACACCTGCGGCCCGCAGTGGCTGCCGTCTCCGGCCTCGTGTGGACACTCACCGCCCCCGCTCAGCTTGAGCACCTCCTCCTCGGGCACGGGCGTGACGTTGTCGTCGTCGCAGCGCAGCCAGGTGTCGCCGCGCAGCACCCACGCCACGTAGTGCCCGCTGGTGGCCGAGCGGCCCTTGTGCGTCAGCACGGCTTGCAGCCGGTAGTAACCGCTGTTGTTGCTGCCCACGTCTACAACAATAGTACATTACACAACTAGGGTGGTAATACAAAGAGAGGCCGAGATCGCAGAAGTTTGCGGCCCGAGCTGCAAGCGAGGGACGTAAATATGCGATCGAGGGCTTTCTTTATTACCTTCCGTGTTGTGTACATCATTTTATGTGTACACGCTGCGCGTACGGAAAAAGCCGCTTTCTGGCCAGGTGTGGCATAAATAATAAATACTCCTATATCACTACGGGAGACTGGGATTTCAGGTAGCGCCTAGCAAGCAATTTTTTTCATGGCCGAGCACGAGCGAGGCCGTTCAATTATACGAATACAATACAAGTACACCGCTTACCATTTCGGTTTTTATTTCGAAATATAAAAACAATTGTACGGATATTGTAACATTATTGAATTAAAAACGGATCTTACTTAGAAAACCGCCGTGAGATTCAAACATATTGCAATAAAAACGGATCATTCACATTGTCAAAAAGACCACTCGACATGTTTCGGGAGCATTCGGCATTCTTTTACTCATTAATCATCGATGGTAGATAGATGATAGTCATGATCATGTTTGTCTCACGGTAGTTTTCTGAGTAAAATTGTAACATCAGTCCGAGTCAGGTTATGTTAACAGAGTCACGTTTTGATTTAGTTACATGAATAATATAAAAGCTTGTAAAACTTTCTTACCCTCTTCAAACCAGTATGGCACAGCTCTCTTAGATTTGCTGTCTTTTTTGCTATCGCCGTGATTCTTGTTTTTTGCATTCAAGGATGATTCCACGGATGCGTCTTCTAATTCCTACAAAAAATACAATTCAGTTTAAAATTTTATACCAATTGAGCTGAAAATTGTGTAGTCTTCCGACGCGAGAACTCCTCAACGGCTACATAAATGCTTAGTAGTATTTTTTCTTTTGTTTAACAAACAAAAAATGACGTGGATACAGTGCTTAGAAGTTTCGAGTGACGTCACTCTTTGGTACAATTTTATTTTCACCTAGGAGTGACGTCACATCACAAGCCCCCACTCCGGAAGTTTGATGATCTATCCTCTGTCGATTTTTATACAAAAACTACGTGTCCCATATTTTTCCATTATCTAACTGACGGACTAAATAGAATGATATATTTTTACCCAGTCGTCATCCCTATTTACCTTGAACTTATTCCTCATGGGCGTCAATCTCTCCTGTAACTCTGGCGTGCAGAGTTCATACACGTCCAGTTCTACGGGAAACTTGACATCTTTGAGGATCTTCGCGTATATGGACTCTTTCTCTTTGAAGTAGAACCGGATAAACTGGACCGTTAGGTACGCTGGGAGCCGGCTGATTTTAGACTGAAACAATCGTTCATTTGTTAGGTTAGTTAAGCTTGGTTTTATTGGAAAAGTTTTGAAAAATATTAAATTCGCTATAGTAAAAGACAGTAGTTACCGTTTTAGTGTAGATCGCATCTCGTCCCAGTGTTTGTGACATTTTTGTAATTTGTTCTGACATTTTCTGTAAAAAACAAGTATAATAGGATTAGTTTGCATTTATAGCAATTCAGCCTGTTTTTACAAGCTTTTATATAAATTGCTAGTTCGTAGTATGTATGTAAATGGTGGTTTCAAAATTAGCAAAGCATTTTTCAACCACTTCCTGGTATCCGATTGAGCTGAAATTTGACACACTTAATGTAAGTTTGGTGACGCAAGATTATGTCCTATTGAGCTGATCTGATGATGAAGTCGGACGGTGGCTATATAATCAAGTAAATTACTCATTTGATTAGTCTTCACATGAAGATTGCGATTTGCGATTATACAAAAAAAAGTATAGTCTGCAATAAATGTATAGTTGACTAAATTTATTATCATTTTATGTCAAAATTGTACGATTATGAGCCTTTTAGATGCTTGAAATAAATGTTTTTTTTTTTTAAATAAGGCAATTATAGCTTGTCTCAAAACTTTTTTTGCCAAAAATTTCCGTCAATTATTTTTTTGGACGATACAAGGGTTACAACTAAATAGAATCTTGTCTTCAAAAACAAAGTCTAGTTTCGAAGGCAAATACTCACGGATCGCAGGCCGGACTGCAGGTACTTGACGTCCTGGGAGATGAAGCAGGACAGCTGCAGGAAGGTCTCGCGCGCCTTGGTCGGCGGCTCCTCCGCCTCCGAGCACACCAGCTCCACGTCCAGCGTGCCGCCGAAGTACTGCTCCACCACTGAAGCTCTGCCCAATAAGGAATATGCATGAATTTGTTTTAACACATTGTTTAACAAAATAATCTGAATTTTCATATTCTGAATTCATAACGCAAGTCAGTATCAAAATAAAATAAAAATAAAATAAAATAATTTATTTCTGTAAGTAGGCCCTCAAGGGCTCTTTTACATGTCTTACATTCTTTGTCTTCTTTTCTTTTTGGCGCTTCGGGTAATGACCTTCTGGTGAGAAGAAGCGCCGGAAGAAACTCACCAGTTTCTCTTTTAATAATTTAATATACATTACATTACCTTAAAAACTACATTTATAGAGATGTAAAGGGTCTCTCTATGCGTCCAAACAATACAAATAAAAAAATAGAAAATAAATTGATACTAGAATTAATGGAGATGTAAAGAGTCTCCGTTGTCAAAATATTATGTTTTGGAGGTGTAAAGGATCTCCAAACGTCAAAATACAAATTGAAAATACTTATTTACTAAATTAAGTCCATTTTTTCTTAGAGATGTAAATGGTCTCTAAGTGTCAAAACAATTGGCAAGTACAAAAACAGAAAAAGACAACTAATCAAACATTGTTTTTAAAATATATCTATTTCCAGTCGCAGTTAATCCCACGGTGTTTCATCATTCATGTAGTCTTGTGTGCTGTAATAAGCCTTAGACATGAGTTTACGCTTTACACAATTCTTAAATTTGTTAATAGATAATTCAGTTATATTCCTTGGCAGCTTATTATAAAACCTTACACAATTACCCATGAATGATGTTTTTATTTTATGGAGCCGAGTGGTGGGCACTGCGAGCTTATGTTTATTCCTAGTATTAATATTATGTATGTCACAGTTCTTCTTAAAATTCATGATATTTTTATGTACATACATAATATTCTCATAGATGTATTGACAATGCAATGTCATTACATTAATTTCCTTAAACTTATCTCTAAGTGAGTCTCGATAATTCATCTTATATATCGCTCGAATAGCCCTCTTCTGCAGAACAAATATAGTATTAAGCTCTGAAGCACTAGCACTGCCCCACAGCAGAATACCATACGACATAATACTGTGGAAGTAACTAAAATATACTAATCGAGCTGTTTTTATGTCTGTTAATTGTCGGATCTTGTTGACTGCAAACGCTGCAGAACTTAGTCTATTCGAGAGATTACCAATATGGGGACCCCACTGGAGTTTAGAATCCAATGTTATACCAAGAAAGACTGTACTATCAACTAGTTCCAATTCCTCATCCTTCACAATGACACTTGCTTGCTCGCGATTTACGTTACGCGTGACAAAGTTTATACATTTAGTCTTTCTTTCATTTAACAGTAAATTGTTAACATTGAACCAATTCACTACTTTAGATATAGCATTGTTTACATCATTGTAAGCTTGCTGCTGTCGCTTGACTTTGAAGATAAGTGAGGTGTCGTCTGCAAACAATACTATATCATGGTGGGTCTTAACGAGGTATGGCAAGTCATTTATGTAAATAAGGAACAGGAATGGTCCCAATATTGATCCCTGCGGTACACCCATCGAGACCAATGACCCCGGTGAGTGCTGTCCATTCACGTCAACCCTTTGAATTCTACCTTGTAAGTATGACTTAAATAAATTCAGTGCCGATTCTCTGACTCCATAGTAGTGCAGCTTCCCGATCAATGTTTCATGACATACGCAGTCAAATGCCTTGGATAAATCACAGAAAATACCTAAAGCATCACATGACTCCTCCCAGGCATCGAAAATATGTTTAATTAGCTCGACACCAGCGTCGGTTGTCGAGCGACCCCGAGTAAAACCAAATTGCTTATTATGCATTAAGTTATTTGTATTAAAATGTTTCATTAATTGGGACAAAACTAATTTCTCAAAAATTTTACTAAAAGTTGGTAGCACAGATATTGGTCTAAAGTTAGTGGGGTCAGTAGTGCTACCTGTTTTGAATAAAGGTGTTATTTTACTATATTTCATTAGATCAGGAAACTCACCGCAATCAACACAGTTATTAAACACGACTACCAAGTCAGGCGCTATGATTTCTATTAGGGATTTAACAGCATGGACAGAGACTCCCCAAAGGTCACTAGTTTTTTTGACATTAATTGATTTAAACGCCTTTACTACATCTGAAGTACTAACATGTTCAAAATGAAAGTCTTTACTACATTCTGGGGCGTTATCTTTTAACAGTGTAACGGCAGCCGAAGGTGATGAATTTAAATGCTTAGTTGTGGATACTGGTATCTCGGTAAAAAACTTTTCAAATTCTGTTGCTACTTCTAAATTGGAATCTACAATTTTGCCATCAATTTTTAGTTTAAGATCGTTTACTGAGTGCTTCGATCGACCAGTCTCCACATTAATTACTTTCCAGGTTGTTTTAATAATATCAGAACTATTTCTTATTTTCTGGCTTAAGTAATTACGCTTAGCTAAATGACAATCTATCTTAAATTTCTTCGAATATTGTTTCACATGCTCTTTAAATTCATCACTCGTATTGAACCGCCGTTCTTCATACAAGGCATACAATTCCTGTCTACGTTTATGTAAGTCCACAGTAGCCCACTCACTAAAAACTGGTGCACCACTAACCACGACCGATTTAGAAGTAAATATTGCGTTATAATGTTCCATAAAGGTGTGAAAGAATGAATTGTACATGTCGCTAGGAGTCGTGTCGGAAGATAAAAAGGGTAGCGCCTGAACTAGACTATGTTTCATTCGTTCGACACGGTCCGTAGTTACTGGTACAAAAGTAATTTGTTTTCTCAAGATATTATTCCTTAATGACTCAAATACAATTAATTGACCTAAATGATCTGATTCCAAATTGCTGATTATACGTTTGGTATTAGGAAGAATATCAGTGAAAATGTTATCAATACAGGTGGCGCTAGTAGCAGTCACTCTTGTTGGCTCCATAAATATGTGTTTGAGATTACACGATTTGAAAAGATTCAACAGTCTGACACTTAATGTTGAATTTTCCAAAATATTTACATTGAAGTCGCCGCATATAAGTAATTTCTTACTAGAAGTAGCAATTATTTTATGAAGCACAGATTCCATTACGTTTTCAAAAAGTTCGAAATCACTTAATGGCGGCCTATAGACACAAACAACAATAAATTGATCTAATTCTACGGCACTTAGTTCTATGGTCCGTTCAACAGACAAGGATACAATATCCTTGCGTTCCTTAAATTTTAATTGTCTATTTAATATGATTAATGACCCACCATGTATGGAACTTAGTCTGGTGAACGAACTACCCACCTGGTGAATCTTAAATTGAGGCATTAGTTCATTATTTTCTAACCAATGTTCGGTTATACATAGAATATCTATATTATAATCGTTCAAAAAAAGTTCAATTTGCAAGTCTTTTCCTCTAATGCACTGAATGTTTTGATGAACCAGGTGGATATGATTTTTATGTTTGCAGCATTTTTCAATAGATTTATTTAGAACTAAATTGCCAGAGACAGAGTCCTCCTTTGTCTTAAGATTTAATTTAAATTGTTGGTTAAAACTGGAACCAACTCCAAGTTCAAACTACTGGACTGCTCAATAGGAGCAGAACCTGCCAAATTCTTGGCAGAAATTTCGAATAAATATGATAGCGACAAAGCTATTTGTCTTTTATAATAATTAGAAAGGTAAAACTTACCTTTAGTCAAAAATACTTTACTAACATATTTGTTTGTGTCTATTATGGTAAACTTACTACTATATGTACAAAAATTATACAAATATATATTTAAGTTATATCTAGCATCATTTTCTGTTTTTGGCACTTGATTACAATAAGGGAATGTGAACATAATAATTTCTTTCACTGTAAGACTGTTTAACTTTTCTAGGAATTTAATTAAATTATTTTTGTTCGCATTGCCCCGGTTGCCTATAAGAATAAGCAGTGTTGTCTTAGAATGAATATTATTATCATTCAAAATTTGTTTAGAGAAATTATCAAGGCTACTATAAGGCAGACAATTGCTGATTGCGCTAAGTCCCTTTAAATAGAAGTTCAAGTAATTGCCCATATTACTTCCAATCTCATCACAGTACATAATAACATTAGGTTTAGGTGTGCTTATTTGTGTAGAGAGGACGGAGCAATTATTTATTTGTTGTTGAGGAGGTAAACTGCCACACAGGTCCGGGCTAGGTACACCAGCAGACAAACGACCACTCACTTGTTGACATACACATGACTGGCCATTTGTCAGTGACTCAAACCGCTCTGAATTATGTTTAATTTGTGATATCAAATCATCCATGGCTAATGAATATTCAGTAATAATGTTTTTTGAACTCTCATTCATTTCATGTAATGATTTTATTGAATCCTCCAAACTCTGAATTTTTAATTGTAAAACCTGTGTGTCAGTTTCATATTTTGACTGACTATGTTGTAACTGAGCAGAACACAGTTCCAATTCATCTACCATATTTACATTAATTTTACTAAATCTCAATTTCCTAAAAAACAATTTATTATGTTTTGATAACTTTTGCGTTTTTTTAATGATTCTGTTCAGTTTAACATATTTCTTTAGTTTTTTACCGCTGCACTTTATTAATGTGGTAGATTCATTAGTTAAGTCTATAGTAACTACAGGGTTTTTAATTGCAGCGGTAACCAACTTGGGGTCGGGCCCGACTAGTTCCTCGAATAAGCTCTGAGTGTGCACCGCTGTAGCGTTGTCCTGGGCCTCCTGTAGCTCGTAGATTTGCTCATGAGCATCATGCAGTGCTCTCTCCAGTGAGTCGATATCCTTCAGGGCCCGCTCATACGCTGCAGCACACTCAGTAAACCTGTCCACCGTCTCCTGTAGCCGGGCCCGCTCAGAATTTACAACATTATAATCACTTTCTAAAGAACATAATTCCTTTTTTAACTTATCATTGCTAACAAGTACTTCTAGAAGCTCCTTCTCACTGTCCTCTCTCTCACCAAGCAACTGTGCACACAACTCCTTGGATGTTTTTAACTCAAGTAGGGTAAGTTTTAGCTTATCAACCTCTTGCTGGCGAGCTGCAGCGGCTGCTCTGCGAGTAAGCATTATTAATGTTATGATTCTTTAATAAGTACAAACAAGGAATTGCTCACTAAAGCTTGGCGATGTTTAGTACTTACTTACATGAAATCTTGACGTTTCACTGTGCCTATACTGTGTTCTAAATTTTTACAACAATTTACTCTTTATTACAACACAATTGGTATTGACTAGTAAGTAATAACTGGCCAAGAGCATGTCGGACCATGCTCAGTGTAGGGTTCCATAGCCGTAACTATAAGGTAAAAAATACGATGTAAAAAAGTACAACAACAAAAGAGCGTATCTTCATAGCAATTACGTCCTTTTGTTGAGAAGGGCAGTTTATCGGCAATAACTCAATAACTCAAAAACGGTTAATCCGATCTTGTCGAAAATAATTTTCGTTGAAAGTATTAATTAAGCGTTATCTTTGTAATTTTTTTTATATTTTTCGGATACACGGTTTAGAAGATAGAGGGGGGGGACACAATTTTCACCACTTTCGGAGCGATTATTTCCAAAAGTATTCACTTAATCAAAAACATTACTTAAGAACCTTAAAATGTTTTCAAAAGAGCTGTCGAACTATGTACCACACGTTGACATTTTGTAAAAAAAATTTTTTTAGCTTCTGTTACATGTATGGAGTGCCCCCCCTAATTTTTTTTATTTTTATTATTTAACTACCAAACTTAGTTGCGGCATCTACAAGACATCTACATTCCAAATTTCATCAGTATAGGTCTTGTAGTTTCTGAGTAAAATGCCTGTGACATACGGACGGACGGACGGACGGACGGACGGACGGACGGACGGACGGACGGACGGACATGACGAAACTATAAGGGTTCCTTTTTAGCCATTTTGGCTACGGAACCCTAAAAACCAGCAGATAAGATCGTAAGATGAACACAGATTTCGAATTGATAACCTATAACGGTTACAAATTCGAGATATTACAAGGCACTTGTAAACATCACTAAATCACTTCACTTATTATGTATATGTAAACAATTAAAATAAATTACTTATTTCACACCTAATGGGCTTAATATTACACGAAAAATTATTAAATTTGTAATAAATACGAGGGACAAAACGGAATCAGCTGCTTATTCGTTGACAGCTAGTGTTGCCATCCGTCATTCGTCGTCGTCATATCATTTTGTCAGATCAATCTGAGAAATTCATAATCTGAAAAAATCAGAATGTGTGTGGATAATAGTTAAATTGTATGCAATTCCGTGCGTTCTGAATTCAGATTCTGGATTCAGATTCTGAATTCAGATTCGGATTTAGACTGTGTAAGGCGGGCCTAAATCGCGTTTCATACGCGGCGGATCCGCGTCGCCTCGGCCGCCCTCTGCGAAACGCGATGTGCGGTTCCCGCCCAAAGCTGAAAATGACGTCTCACCGTTCGGCGTCCGGCGTCGGCGGCGGCGCGACGGGCAGCCGCTGCTGCAGCGCGCGCACGATCTCGGTCCAGCACTCGGAGGCGTCCTGCTGCGCGAGGTGTCCGCCGGGCGCGCGCTCGGCGAAGCGCGGCGCCGTGGCGTGCAGCGCGCGCAGCGTGCGCGCCGCCGCCGACGCGCACGCGCCCGCGCCGCCGCCCTCCAGCGCCGCCACCGCCTCGCTCAGCGCCGCCGTCAGCTCGCCCGCCGTGCCGCCGCTGCTGTCTAAGGGTTCACGTTACGACTATAGGATTATTCCATGAAAATATTTCGTAAGGGACACCACCGTTTTAATACTTCCGAGGAATAAATTCAGGAAGCTAATTATCAGCATTGTAATATCATAACTCGGCTTTAAGATTGATAGTGTTTCTTAGCAGCTAATACGTTTTAATAGGGTAGCTGCCATAGCGTTTCGTAAGGGACAAAAAGTTGATGTTTTCATGGAATGCTCCTATAGTCGGTCCGTTTAGGTATTTAAGGGCATCACACACGGCGAAGTTACTATAATATTTATGCCACACCTAGCCAAATGTGACTTTTCGTGCGGAAAAAGCCGCTTTCTGGCCAAGTGTAGACATAAAATTATGTGTGATGAGTCACCTGCAGAGATAAGTACCCTGCCATACTACGAATGTATGACAGGGGGGCTACTTATCTCTGCAGCTGACTACACACACACACACACGACACGGGAGGTAATAAAGAAAGCCCTCGATCTCGCTTGCAGCTCGGGCCGCAAACTTCTGCGATCTCGGCCGTTCTTTGTATTACCACCCTAGTTGTGTAATGTACTATTTATCTTAAGATACCTGGATATAAAATTATGCCCTTTAAATAAAGGTAAACAAAAAACCGCGTGATTCAGGTCGTTCAGCCAGTATTGCGCCACAGATAAATTGGTGCACCACCTTACTTTGATTGGCTGAACGAGCCGAGTCACGTGGTTTTTTTACCTTTATTTAAATACCTAAACGGACAGACTATAGGGAATGCAATCTCGAACCGAGATTGGCTATTCAAGATCTCGTCCAAAAATCTGATTCGAGATTGGGTGTTTCGAGCCGTCAGACTTTCGAGATCGAGATTAATCTCGACGAGATCGAGATTCGACAAAGTAATTAAAAATGAGTTATATTGATCAAAATGCCTAAGAATTCAGTATATACTACCTATTTTTGACAAGGAATCAACCGAATTACAAAAAAATATAAGGTTAGCGAACAAAAATTATACTAATAATTTTGGGTATGCGCGCACAGAGCGCACCACTGCGGCGCTCATATCGTCGGTGAAAATCGTCCGCGCACTGTAGCACCATTTAGCACTGCCCGAATAACACGAATCTAGCCTCAAAAACATTAATCAAAACAAATTAATTCATACGCATCGATCTCTCAATCTCGTTCGAGATCTCGAATATAATAACCAAGATCTCGATCGAGATCGCAAGAATCGAGATTTCCTGCTATCGAGATTGAATCTCGAAAATTATAATATCGTCGCACCCGAGGTGAACTCCCGAATCTACTCACTTTGAGAGAGTCCCTTATTGATGTAGCCGTGTAATGCAACGGGCGTACTTCGGGCACACGGCCGATAACGAATTATGAATTCCCGGCTAAATTAAAGACAGTGACGAGTTGCTCAACATTCTTGCGTGGTGACTGTATTTTAAAAAGCGTACGACGATTCATCTTGGAAGTTTTCCCCCTTAACGACCAAGGGAGTAAGCGTTTTTTTTTAACATTGTCTTGTGTGGAATGCCACCCAGTACTAATCCGCAAACTTGGTAAAATGTGGAGGGACAACCCTAACGCGCCACTGCACAGAAACTATAAAAGGTGAGACTAGTTATTTCTAATAAAAAAGGTATACCACATACTTCTCAATTAAATGCAGACTGAAAATTTAAGTATCAGTTGAATATAGAGATAAAACAGAATGATATCTCATATTGAATGACATTCCAAACGCAGGCAAGGTTATTGTGTCAGTAAACTCACTTTTGTTATAACTGAGGAGCGCATTCTTCAATTCTGGTACCGTTTTGAGACACTGTATCGTCGCGTTCATGTAGCAGGTGTTTCCCAGATTGATCAAACCCTCGGGGATATCCAGCTGAGAACATTGAAATTTCCAATAAACACCATAACGAATATACGAAAGAATAGGTCAATCGACTTTTTCATCCACAGTTTTTGTTACCTTCATTTAAAAACATTTAAGTTAATAAAAGTGTATAATCACTTTACTTAGAAAACTACCATAAGACTCAAACATATAGAATTAAAAACGGATCACTGTCGTTGTGAAAAAGACGCGATTTCCACTCGCCATGTTTCGGGAGCCTTCAGCATTCCCTTAATCACCCGAAACATGTCGAGTGGAAGTCTCGTCTTTTTTACATGAGTCATCCGTTTTTAATTAAATATGTATAATCAGTATGAATAGGCTACTTGATGACAGTTCAAATCAGCTTCTTTTTATGAAGTGTCAAAACGCTCCGAAAGTATGCAGTTTAGTACGAAATACTATCTTGTGACGTCATGCTCAACATGGTGCCTTATTTATAGTTTTCGTCATTGTAAAATCGTTGATGGCACGAAAATAAGTTTGAACGATTTTATCCGAGCTGTTTTGTTGTCAAATACCCTATTACAAATTAAAATAAATTTGAATATCCATTGTTTCGATCACCAAAGTATTGTTAATAATAGAAGTTTATGCAACTGATCAATAATTACCTTAAAACACCAAATGAGCAGAGATGAGTTTCATAATAAGATCACATGAGTGTTTTAAGGCTTAATTATATGCGGTTCTTGGACGCGTTATACCTCTATAATGCACCTCTGTTTTTTTAACAACCTAAGAAATTAATCAATGCAACTATTTAGGTAAGTGTGCTGACAATAAAATATTTATGAATTCACACTTGTTGCAAGCCTCTTTAAGTGTGGGACTCACTGTGTCACACTCAATTTAACAAATAAAGAGAAGCTATTAAAAGCAAAGCAAAGTGTCAACAATAAATTAACTCACGGCACTGGCGAGCTCCGACTCATTCATGTCTTCAACAAACTTGGTCTGTTCCACTGGGGCTGCCGGAACATCCTCCTCCTTACTGCCCATCACCAGCACTATGGCATTCTGCACAAAACAACAGTGATAACATTTTTTCAAGCAGATAATCTACAATAAGAATATTGTAGATTATATTTAATTATTTCTATGAATATTAACACTTTTGTGTTGGTAAATTTAATTAAGCATTGTTAAGCCTACATATTCGACGCCTACGGATGTTGTGCACCTGAAAGTGTTAACATATATGGAAGAGGGAACATATTTTTAAGCAGTAACATGTTATCTTCCAACTAAAGGCATACTAGTTAAATATCAGACTCAGAACCACCTGTCCTGAATCCGGCCTAACTATACTTTTGGTAGGGTGTTTCTGACTGCCAGTAAAACTGAACCGGCTTATTTCAAAACGAAAACCCCAGGGGTAAACAAGCAGTGTGGGGGTGAACTATAAAACCCAGCTAATCTACATTGCTTTACACATAAATTAGCCCTCAGTAAAGTGATGTGCATAGAATTATAATATTTATAATTCAAGTTGACTTATATTGCACTCTAGAGAATAGCTATTGTTATCAAAATGCATTTTGCTTGGGATAGATGGTTGCTTTATGTGTCAAAATGCATTTTCATGATAATACATATAGTAATATCTATGTTTTATTTTACAGTTACATATTAATACTATGTATTTAATGATTACTTTATAACTTACATTAACTAGCTTAAAGTTGCCCCACTCCTCGTCCCGCAGTGTGACACCCTTGCACACAACCTTCTGTCGCTCTGGCTGCACACCTGTCAGGGCAAAGATCTGCGCCTTGAACAGTACGGGGTCATCATCCGTGTTCACCTCCACACCGGGGAACATCTCCTTGCCCCATTTTACTTTTACTGGGAACAAAACATAAGAATGTAACTAAAGAGATGAACTTTGCAATTTCTAATTTATGGTAGCTATTATTATATACACCATTCTATAGACATGAACTATATTTATACCCCTTGTATATTTACAGATATGACACATTTAAACAGCCAGAAATTTGTTATTTTAATGCAACAAAAACTAAAATGGCAAGCGACTTTGAGACTTGCTATACGCAGGGTAATTCCATTTTAAATTTGCAGTAAAGCTAATTCAGCATTACAAGCTTACACAAAAACATGGTGGTGTGTTTTCATCCATGGAAAAACTCGTTCATTCCCAAAATACCGCATTCCTTAAATACCAGATTTTTAAAATACCAGATTCTCGATATATCAGATTCTCCGTGTACCAAATTCCCAAAATAATACATCCAACAAAATCATTTAGATCCTTGAGTAACTTACGATTTTATAATCTAGTGTAACAGTAATTATGGTAAGACAGGAATCTGCAAAATCGAGAATCTGGTATTTTGAAAAATCTGGTATTTTGGGAATGCGGTATTTTGGGCATGAGCGGAAAAACTATGTAAAAAGAAATATATGGTAACTTTAAGAATTAAAGATAATATTCATCAGGTAATAAACACTATCTACATGTCGGTAAGCATTATAATAATAATAATGTGTAAGGACCTCCGCCTCTGGCTTGCCTTAACCGGCCGTCCAGAGTGGAGTCGCGAGAGCTATTTGCTCCAGGCGTGGAAGTGTTAAAGGGCATAACGCCGCGAGTACCCTCGGAGAAAGCGCAGCACACCTCTCGACACCCTGCAGCCCTCGGCACCGGTGTTGCCCCTAGCTAGGCCATTGCTCATAATATCACTATTTATTTAACAGGGGCCCATCAGTGGAGGGCGAGTCACGGTCTGTCAGTGCCACGAAAGCCATGAGACACTTTTCCTGACAGGCACCGTCATGTCTCAATCCATAGCCCAGTATTTAGTCCATAATTCCACTACCATAACCCAGTAGAGTTAGATTCCATCAATCAACAATAGTCCTTGCATCTGGCGGGGGCTGTATCTGCATGCGTCCCATGACACGGGCAGGGACAGCATCCGCTGGGTGTACACGTTGCCTTTCATTAAATTGTCGAAAGGGCCTCTACACATTCGCTTCGGCTCCGCGCACGCCTCCCAAAGTGCCGGGACACCATTGTCCCGTGTACGGGATAGACATAATAATAATAATAAAAGCCTTTATTCAGACAAGTATATATTACATGTGATTTCACTTAAAAACTAACTATGCTTTGACATCCCTGTCTGTGTGCCTTTATTGACAAAGGCCTCCTCCAACTGTGACTACTTTATTCTGTCACTCGCCACTCTAGTCCAAGAGCTACCTGCCACAGCCTTGATTTCGTCAACCCATCTTTTAAACGGCCTGCGTCTTTTTCTCTTCTGGTATCTCGTGAACCAGTACATTATACTTTTTGACCATTTTTCCTTTCCTCTTATTGTATGTCCTGTCCATTTCCATTTCAGTTTTCTAATGGTCACTGTTACGTCCTTTGTTCTTGTATGTTTCTTTATTGTAGTGTTCCTTATTATATCTGATAACCGTTTCCCCATCATACTCCTTTCCATGGCGTTTTGGCATGTGGCAAGTTTCTTATTGTGGGCTTTAGCAAGTGCCCAAGTTTGGCAGCCATATGTGAGTACAGGTAATATGCAGGTATCAAACAGCTTCCGTTTGATGGTCATGCTCATTTCTTTGTTTTTCATTATCTCCTTCAAACTCCAGTATTGTTTCCATGCATTTCCTATGCGCCTGTCAATTTCTTTTGCAGTTGCATCCGTTGGGGATATTACCTGGCCCAAGTAAATATAATCATCCACATATTCAATTGCAGTGTTGTTGATGCAGATAGGTTCCTTCTCACTATTTGTCATGGCTTTAATTTTTTGCGTATTCATGACCAATCCCACCTGGCGACTTTCTGTATCTAGGTCATTAAGCATTGTCTGCAGCCCTTCCTTCGATGGCAATAAGATTATTAAGATGTCTGCGAATCGTAGGTGTGACAGTTACTCTCCGTTGATGGTAAGCAATATAGGCACATAATTATTACTCGTATTAGCTATAAGTTGCATGAAACACTCATAACAACTCAAGCAACAAACACAAGTTTCAAGTTCAATTACTAAAAAGTATTAAATTAATATATTCTACATTTGAGACATAATGTATTTTATGATGCTTGAAGCCTATACAAAATACATTTCGACAACATTTTAATTGGAAAGTCGTTCATGAAATTGTAATGCCGGTCGTAAGGTCAGTAAGATTCTTGTCCATTTTAGGGCACCATGACACAGCAAATACGATTTGTAATACGAGACGCGGTTAAGACTAATTAATTATAAACCCGACTACAGCAAAAAACAGTCTATAACAATGAAATTAAAACAAATACAAATTTGATGATAATTTGACTATCCTAACCTCACCACTCCTCAAGTAGAACTAGAATAGAAATGCATTTCTAAGATGCACTCACCTGAATATTTAGGCATTTTAACGTCAGTTTTCAACGCTACACTCTTTCAATCTTTAATTAAGTATTAATTATACGCCAAACTTTTACAATAAATATGAATTGAAAGTCACGACAACACAACTACACTCGATGTCAACCACAGATATACAAAAATATGAATGGTAGAGTTTGCTGTCAAATTATATGGCAACGTAAACTTTCCGTTCATTCATTGGTTTAAGTCAATAATACATGAATAGTCCTCTGGCTATTGGTTGAATTTTTTAGAAGAGACACTCCACGACTAAATCAAAATCTATCGATTGAATAATGGTGCGTCTTTATTTATTCTTCCTTATTTTTTGTTATCTGTAGTTCGATGAAATTATAGTTTTGGAAATCATAGACAACGTTGCAAAATTCAAAATTGTTCTTGACAGAATATCTACTGGGAACCTATTACGAACTTTATAAAATCCAGCCAATTGCCAGGCAATTCAGTTTCCGGGCAACTCTGGCCGGATTAGGTGACTGGATTTAATCGTATTACTAGGTACCTAAATCCATGCAGAAACTGACTGGATCCTCTTTTTGCTGGCCGGTTAGTGGTTTGAAGGAGCGTTTGAAAACTATATCAAGGATTTTTATCGATTCAATACCGGTTTTTTATTTCAAATCTAATCCATCAAAATTATTGTGTGCCTATGCAAAGATATGAATAAATTGATTATACATTTGATGATTAGAATGTGCTATTTAAATGATTTTTAGTTCTTGATATAATTTATTGCAGAAAAAGAAAATGAACAAATGTTTCGAACGTTCTTGAGTAAACGCTTGTCTATGATTAATGAAGTTTGTTTTGACAGAAAGTGGCACTAAGGCGCGGTTATTATAATTCGATTTGAATGTTCGTTAGTGCAAGTGCAGCGAGAATCGTTAGCAGCCAGTTATACTTCTACATTCCTTTTTTTTACATTTGTTCGTTTAATAACCAACAATTCATTTGTGTTAATAGTAGTGTTGCGGAGAATGGCGTAAGTGTAAATTTACTCAAATTTAATTGTACCAATTTAACGTTCTGTTAGAAAACAGCACTATAATCTCCCTTTTTACATTATCGCCTAGAATACCTAACAACTGGAAACTTAAACCGATGTTCAATATTTTCGCAGAGGTAAAGACCCTAAGCGCCGCGTTACCCTCAACCAACTCAACGTGCTCTGGGAGCATTTGAATGCTCATCGCGACATCGCTTTGGGCCATAACAAGTCGGCCCATGCACGTAACCATTCCCGAAGGCTGTGGCAAGAGGTGGCAGAAGCCCTAAATAGTATGGGAGAAGGTGCCACCAAATCGTGGAAGGAGTGGTCTAGTGTAAGTATTGTTATTGACTCTTATCACAGTCTAAGGAACATAGACACATTTAACACTATCACAACCAGATAAAAAATTAAACAACACCCCAGAAACCGACAGAGCTCGCAAGGTGGGTTTGTGAGGCCAATAATGTGCAATGCAAAATCGGCCGGCATCTGAGCATAAGCTGCGAGCGCCTACTAGGTGGGTTGTTGGTCATGAACGTGTTAAATGTCACATGGATCTATAATATGTATTATATTATAAGATCTTACTATCTATTTTTTGTCAGACACAGCTACCCACCTTTACAGGGTGTAATTTATACATATTATGTATGGCGGGACTTGGAAACTTGTAAAAACTTTTTAAAAATTAATGAGAATGCAAAGAGTATATTAAGATGTTGGCTGCCCAATATACTACAAATATCGGTATATTTGTAGTATGTGATCCCATCGGTGATGCTCATAGCAGCCAACGTGTTAAGGTGGGTTTAGACCAAACGAGCGAATGCACATTCTAACCCCACTCTACCAAATTCTTTGTGTGTACACACTTCTCTTGTGTGTACACAAAGAATTTGGTAGAGTGGGGTTAGAATGTGCATTCGCTCGTTTGGTCTAAACCCACCTTTAGGTAGATAATTTTAATATAACTTTTTTAACTTATTTTAGTATTGGGTTGACTACAAGGCAAAACTGAAGAAGAAGGTCTCTTCAATGCGTGCAGCTATGAGCGGTACGGGTGGTGGCCCGTCCAATGCTCCTGTGCTGCAGGATATAGAGAATAGATTTCTCAACCTTTTAGAGGCTGGATTTGGTAGTGGTATATCAGGTGTACGCGTGGATCCTTTCCCTGAAATGGTGGGTAATCCAGCACAAATTAAGATACACAAAATATTTGACAAACTGACTATATATATATATATTATATATGTATATTTATATAATACTGTTAAAATTTTCCAGCAACAGGAAGCAGACCCACCTGAAGAGGATGTGGAAATGGAATATATTATTGTTCCGGAGGATGCACCTCTGTCTCCTGTTGGGTCCGAGCCTTATAGGATCGTAGCCGCAACACCACCACCACCACCACCACCACCACCACCAACACCACCACCACGACCACCAACACCGCCGCCACCTGCACAGGGACCAGTGCGTCGCAGGCGTACCAGGCGTCGCATGGCAGATGCTGATCGGCTTGATGCCCGTAGCGCTCGGCGGTTGTTGTTTGAGATCAATCAGGAGAGGCTGGAGGGGCAATGGGAACTAAGGGAGATCCTTGCTTCTATCCGCGACAGCCTCATTAGGATCTCTGATACCATGGAGAGAATTGACAGGAGGTAATAATTATACTGTTTTTAATTCTTGTAAAATTGCTTTTTTACTGCATAATAGTAGATTGTATTACTGGGGAGTAAAATTATAATACATATATTTACGGCGAGTACGCCACATTGAATCCTGAATGTAGTGAAGGATTCTATTGTTACCTTGTAACACATACTGCTTTTCACTCCAACTACGAGGAAAATTCAAATAAAACGCTACCAAAATAACGAAATAAGTTTAATCAAAGTGCGTCACACATTATTATTAAAAATTGGAACTATGTCGAATTGTTAACTTAAATGCCCGGTTATTTAATAGTCAATGATCAAAAATATATATATTTTATTCATAAACTTGACATCGGCAAAGATCAGGTTAGACCATGCTTTACTTCGGGTTAGGTTCCATAGCCGACACACAAAATGCACTACAGATGAAAGGGTTCCGTACTATACTACCTACCTCTGTACCTCTGTACCACTCGAAAAAACACGTTTCTTGTATGAGGACTCTTTTATTTTTATTCTTTGTTGTTATAGCGGCAATAAAGATACACATTGTGTGAAAAATGTACCTAGGTACCCAAATTATGATAAATGTTAGGGTTCCGTGCCTCAAAAGGACAAGAAATCGAACAGGTTATTTGGAATAAAATAAAATATATGCGAAAATGTACCATTACCCCTTATCTCCCTAACGACTAGGCCTAAAAATTTGAAAAATAGTACAAAAATAGTCATTTACCTATTGATTACAAAAAAATATAAGAAGTATATTGTATTATGACATAATACAATATACTTCTTATATTTTGTATTTAAAGTAACAATAGGAAAATTCTTAACATACGGAACCCTCTCCATGCGAGTTTTTACTTTTCTGGTTTTTAGGGTTTCGTACCAAAATGGTAAAAAGGGACCCTTATGGTGTGCCTCTGTCTGTCGCAGCCAGACATCTCAGGAGCTATTGCTGCTCTATCAATTTGGAATAATGTTAAATTAAAATATCGCTAACCTAAATCTACTGGGCATAATAATAGTACATTACACAACTAGGGTGGTAATACAAAGAAAGGCCGAGATCGCAGAAGTTTGCGGCCCGAGCTGCAAGCGAGGGACGTAAATATGCGATCGAGGGCTTTCTTTATTACCTCCCGTGTTATGTACATCATTTTATGTCTACACTTGGCCAGAAAGCGGCTTTTTCCGTACGCGCAGCGACGTATGCACGCTGTGCTTGCAGCTCGGGCCGCAAACTTCTGCGATCTCGGCCTTTCTTTGTATTACCACCCTAGTTATGTAATGTACTATTTTTTCGGGCCCGAAATGGAATGTTTTTTTTGTATTCTCTAGCCACCCTAATTTTATAACCTACTAGCTGTCCCGGCGAACTTCGTTCCGCCTCAGATATTTTAGTTTTTTAGATGTTTTAATAGTTATTCTGTCATTAGGGACACAGACAAACCTAAAATCTCAAAAATCGGTCCGTCGTTCTCGAGTTATAAATGGTGCAACTAACCCGATTTTGTTTTATATACATTCAATGTAACACCCTGTACATCTCTGTACATATACATAATATATGAAGCTTGTTAAATAGCGTCAATAGTAACGCAGTAGCATTTTGCGAGAGTACCCGAAACTTGCCAATTGCTTCCTTTTGGCGACTTTATCGGTTGTCTATGCACCTCAGTTTGCATTCGTAATTCTTTCTGATATTTTTTTTATTCTAATAAAAGGACTCCTTACAAGTAAGTTTTGAGTTTTTGTCTATTGTACATGTAATCAGACTGTAATGACTGTATTACATATACTCGAAAACGGTGATTTCGTAGACTAACAAAAAAGTACATCAGAGTCTACCCTCATTTACTATAAAAACGTTGTTCGAATCTTTTAGTAAGTTGTCTTTTAGTAAGAAGATTAATTCTATAACACTCATTAAACAACCATAAGGTTGTTTTTTGTCGACAGATACAATTAAAAAATCGAACATTGGAGATGGCAGCCTAACTAGTCTAAGAAGTAGATACGGTAGAAAAGTTTGTTTTTTTTATGAAAATCACCTCTCTCTATCTCTTCATTATTTAGGTTCACTTCCAGCCACAAACTGGCACTTCGGAGCTTTTGCATTTATCCAGTGGTTTAATTCAGCTTTTTTTGTATTTGTAAACTTGAAGTAATGTTGCCTAAACCGTATGACGTTGCTAAAGCCCTGCCAGACGGACGTCAAGTTGCAAAATGAGGGTCCCCATTCACATGATAATCACAAGGCTGATTTTTACATAGGTCGTTACACACTCGCCAAACTAAAGCCCTGGCATACTTTCATAAATCTTTGGTGACAATGACAATACATAATCAGGTAAGGTGCATTGGGGTAATTTCGAACGTGGGGTAATTCTGAAAATTAGGATTTTTTAATTAACTATGTTTGTTTTAATATTGTCTTCGGTTTCCGCGATTATCACTCATAGTAATAAAACAACTTAAACGGATTAAATCGCGTATATACGCGAATAATCCGTTTAAGGGCTTTTTTATTTAAAGTGCGTTCTTAACTGACAGTTAGCAGGTCGTTACAGAACTGACGGTTAGTGTCAAACTCCATACATTTCGTTACGGACTGACAGGTTAGACGGTATTTGAACATAGCTTAAGTTTCGCCTAACCGTACATTTTAAGATAAAAATGCCCTTAAGTTGTTTTATTACTATGTTTGTTTTTTGGGGCAAACAATTAGTCAAAGCACTATTGGCGTGTCTAATACATTGTTAGCGCTTAATTCTTAATTTTCGGAACTATCCCATGTTCGAAATCACCCCAATGCACCTTATCATACAGTTAATCCGAAGATGGACCCGGATTATCTACATTACATTACGATTCGGTACCGAGCCGAATATTTAACGTTAAATTAATGACTAAGGTGCGAAAAAAAAAATGTCGAAAAACTTATATCGTTATATATTTTCAGGCTCGGTGGTGATGCCGATCGTGCCAGAGACGCGTAACTAATCGCTGCCTCGCTTCGACACCCAGCCGGCGCGGCGACGCCCGGCGCGTCCTCGTCGTCTGCGTCCTCGGCCACGCCGCGCTGCGGAGCACGCGAGCAGGTGAGGCGGCCCAACGGGTTGAAGACGAGCGTCGAGATGAGATCCTCCAAGCGGTCATCGTCCGCTGGCACAAATGGCAGGTTAGCTCTATTGCAAATGTTGTGTAATATTACACATGCGTTTACAATAGAGCCGGCCTTGCGAGGATCATAATGTAGGACCCTATGCACCAGCAGACAGCGAAAGAGAGTTTTCATCTACCGATGGCTCCTTCCGCTATAGTTCTCGCACGGCATTGCAGGTTGGTGTAGTGTGCCTCGGGTGTTCTCGGCTCGGCATTGGTGATAGGCGTCATCATTGTCTTCCGTTGAGGGTAACCCGAATCGCCTGTGAATGGAAATATAAAGTCGCCGTCAATAGAATTTGCTAACTATGTAAACAAAAGGCGTAACTTTGTTTTGTCACTGTTTCTCCTTGAATTTTCACACCATCTCATCAAACACCACTGAAACCATACACTATTTAAACGGTCGTTGCCGTAAAATACAAAACCATACAATAAATAATTGAATCTAGAATATTTCATTAAAAAATTAAAATAGTTTCATACATAGGTTATTATGTCATAATGGAATGACGTTTTTGTTTCTTTTAAATTCTACAATTGTCTATGATGATAGTGTTGTGACTAAAGTTGATGATATTGTAAAGCTGCTACACACTACCTAACTTACGCTCTGTACCTAAGAAAATAAAATGAAATATTTAGACGGCATCATCGATAGAGCTACGGATGCAATAACGGCACCTTTTGTGATAAATACTGGTGGATACATAATCTTCAAGTAACGATTCGTCTTCTGATTAAGCAAATTAAAAATACCTGTTTCTTGCGTTCGATACTTTAAAAGTCCATATGTTTTGACATAAAAGAGTAAAGTAAGAGTCTTCCCCATCACTAGTAAATTCATCATTCAGAGACAATTTCAATATGGCGGTTTATTTACAAAGTTAGCAAATTCTATTGACGGCGACTTTACGTAAAGAATTGTTTTTATACGAGTAAACATAATTTCCTAAATAAAATCGAGTAGTAATTTGTAGCTTTTACAGTAAAAAATTAACTAGCGCTAGTTTCTCAGACATTTTCTGAAAATTGAACTAAGTTAAGACACTAAGGATCCAACCTACAATAAACGCATCAGAAGAATTCCAACGTTCTGAAGATATCAATCTACAGCATTTTTTAACAGTATACTTCGACCGAGTTAAATGGCACAAAATGGAGGCCTTCGCTCAAAAATGAGAAACCGAATAGGCTAGATGTTTCATTTCATTCATCTTTTTTTATATATTATGATATGTATCAATCCGCTGTTTGTTACCTAAATCCTCCTAAACGGCTGGATCGATTTGGATTAAATTTTGTGTGTATATTTGAGCGGGTCCCTGAATGGTTTTAAAACACAATTAGACCTGGCAGATAGCGTCCTGACCGAGTTTTCATAAAAAAACGGATTTTCTGAATAATAGGCTATTTTAAAACTTTTTCTATGTTATATTATAGAAAAACCTCTAAATAATAGAAATATTTGTGAAGAAACCACTTCAATATTCTTGAAGCTCACATAGATAAAACGATGTTCAAATCACATTTTTAGTCTGTCCCATAAAAAGCCTCAGAACGCTTCATACTGAAGCATAGTTAGTAGCGATGTGAAGTCACACGGTCATACTTTCTACAGGGAGATCAAGTATTTGTCCTGCAGCTATGTTCAACTTGTGTTTATCGTAACTGTTTCATAACTAACATTTTTATTGGCTATTCAATGTTATTCACTCAAGGCTATTCACTCAACTTTGAAGACTCATAAAACAAGTTACACTTTAGGTATAATTCTTAAATTTAATTCAGTTTACTGTTTAGTAAGCAAATTAAAACAAATTTTATTGATTCTGAGGCGGAACGAAGTTAGCTGGGACAGGTAGTATATTTATAAGATTTTAAGTTAACATTTAACGGGAATAAAGACTTTTTTATATACTTTTGTTGATTCTATGCCTAAATATAAAAAATGAGAAATATTTAGGTACTTTGTTACTTTTGGTTGTTATTAAAGGATGGAAGTACTTGTATCGTATAGTCGCGGAACGTCAATGGACATTTAAACGAGGAACAAAAGACCGCAAGTGTCTTAGACACCTCTTTGCATTTGGCTCATAGCCGACTTATTTATTCCCTTTCTTACTATAGGCACTGATTTTTACTCTGCGACTGTACGTAGGTACATATTTCTATGGTTGCTTAAATCTGTAACAGACTACTGCTTGATTAGATCATTTTTATTTTAAAATTACTACTTATCAGATTGATTCGATAGTGATGATAGCATAACAATAAAACTATAGAATAAAGTCTTCATAAGAATTCCAACTTTCTTTCTTAGACTGAATAGTATATTTCTTTATGTCGACTGAGTTCAATGTCAGGAGGCCTACGTTCAAAAATGAAGAACCCAATAGTTTTGTTAAGATGTCTATTATAACAGTATTTAAAGGAAATAAAGGCTTTTATGTTATATACTTTTGTTGATTCTATGCATACATATAAAAGCGGGTGGCACAAATTATTGTGTAAATTGCAAATTTATTTCTAAAGCTTATTACAGCACACATGTATGATGAACCACCGTGGGTTTAACTGTGACTGAAAATAAATAATTAGTGTCCGACCGAAACTTGTTTTCACGGCCGAAACCGAAACTGTATTTCGGCTTTGATCTCAGTTTCGGCCCATAATTATATTTTAAAATAATGTTATTAGATTAATTAATTGTGTTTTTCTGTTTTTGTACTTGTCAATTGTTTTGACACTTAAGGACCATTTATGACCCAGAAACGTTTCAACCGTCCTTTCCGTTGTGCTTCTATTCATATAAGCGATAACAAAATGCTTTAAATTTAAATGATAATAAGGAGATCCGCCAATATTTTATCTATACCTATATCTGTCGCCGCCGACAGCAGTTAACCAAATCGCTAATTAAACCAGTTATAAATGAAAGTTATTGTAACACAACGGAAAGGACGGTTGAAACGCTTCTGGGCCTTTACTTTAAATGTATAATTTATGGAGGTCCTTTACACCGCCAAAATATAATATTGTGACAACGGAGACTCCTTACATCTCCATTAATTTTACTATGTCTATTTATTATCTATTATTTTATTTGTCTTGTGTTGACGCCTAGAGACCCTTTACAAAATGTAGTTTTAAGTTTAATGTAATGTATATCAGTTATTTGCTTGTTGCATTTTATTAATGAAATCTCAGGTAATAATGTCATAATTGCAGTATTACTTAATATTTTTGGAAAGAGAAACTGGTGAGTTTCTTACGGCGCTTCTTCTCACCAGATGGTCATTACCCGAAGCGCCAAAAGAAAAGAATAGAATCAGACATGTAAAAGAGTCCTTGAGGGCCCTACTTGCAGAAATAAATGATTTTGGTGGTTTCATTAGAAAGTAAATTTTTGGTCAGCCGTTATTAAAATTGATCCGCAAAAAAAAATAAGCAGTTAAATCATTTGGGCAGCATACAAAGATTTGGCTGGCAATAAATAAAATCGGGCGGCAACTCTTGTTCAGCAAACAGTTTAAAAACGGTTAACATTTTAACCAATATTAATCTGCTTTTTTAATCATTTGGCTGCCTAATAAACAGTCGAGCTGCAAAATAATTACTTGGGTAGCAAGATTTTACAATTGGTCAGCAAAGAGTTTAATTGAGATATACAGGGTGTCACTGTGATATATACTGGGTGTCACTGTGTTATATACAGGGTGTCACTGTGATAGATACAGGATGTCACTGTGATATATACAGGGTGTCACTGTGTTATATACAGGGTGTCACTGTAATGTATACAGGGTGTCACTGTGATAGATACAGGTTGTCACTGTGATATATACAGGGTGTCACTGTGTTATATACAGGTTGTCACTGTAATGTATACAGGATGTTACTGTGATATATACAGAATGTCATTGTGATATATACAGGGTGCTATTGTGTTATATACAGGGTGTCACTGTGATAGATACAGGATGTCACTGTCAGCAGAGAAAACATGTCTGTAAGCAGTTTAATTGAGATATACAGGGTGTCACTGTGATATATACAGGGTGTCACTGTGTTATATACAGGGTGTCACTGTGATAGATACAGGATGTCACTGTGATATATACAGGGTGTCACTGTGTTATATATAGAGTGTCACTGTAATGTATACAGGGTGTCACTCTAAAAACGAAACAGCTCCCAAAAGTAGGTAGGTTAGGGTAATTTTTTTTTTGATGACCCTAAAACGAAACGGCTCCCAAAAATAGGTAGGTTAGGGTTATTTTTTTTGATGACCCTAAAAACGAAACGGCTCCAAAAATAGGTAGGTTAGGGTTAATTTTTTTTGATGACCTTAAAAACGAAACGGCTCCCAAAAATAGGTAGGTTAGGGTTATTTTTTTTTATGACCCTAAAAACGAAACGGCTCTCAAAAATAGGTAGGTTAGGGTTATTTTTTTTGCTGACCCTAAAAACGAAACGATACACGTTGTGAATAAATAATATAACTTGTAAACATTATGAGATGTATTAAAAATCGAAATACCAATTTTATATGAGCCCATCACAGTGACACCCTGTATACATTACAGTGACACCCTGTATATAACACAGTGACACTATGTATATATCACAGTGACACCCAGTATATATCACAGTGACATCTTGTATCTATCACAGTGACACCCTGTATATATCACAGTATCACTCTGTATCTATCACAGTGACACCCTGTATATATCACAGTTACATCCTGTATCTATCACAGTTACACCCTGTATATAACACAGTGACACCCTGTATATATCACAGTGACACCCTGTATATATCACAGTGACACCTGCTACTTGACAGCTGACAATTACCGAATGACAAAATGCGCACACGATTGGCGGCAGAATAGTTGCGCCCAGTTAGGTTTTATTGCCCCCTTTTTTTTGATGAACAAAATGAAATATTTTGCTTACCTACTGATTGCTTACCAAAATTTGATTAACCGTAGATCGCTTAATGCAGCTCAAATATTTAATTTGCTGACCAAAATAATTTAGAGCAGATCAGTATATCATTAATTGCAGCCTGATTTATAAATGTTTGCTTACCATAAGTTGCTTACCAACTAGCTATTTTGGCTGACCAAATACATATTTCTGCTGACCAAAATATGAATATTTTGCTGATCGATTAAATGATACCCGTTTCATTATTGTGAATTATTTTAATTACTACTAGTTTGACAACCTTATAACATTGTTTCGGTTGGGTCTTTGGCTGTGATTAAAGGAAGATAGAAATACTGTACGTACAGTCAGCTACAAAAATAATAAACCGACAAAGGTAAGATAGGGGCGTTACTTATCTCTATAGCTAAATGTACTACTTCATTAGAGCACAGGCCTACTCTCATAGACTAGACTGATTGTATGGGATGTAGTTCGAAAGGTGTATGTGAAGTCCCCACGCTAGCCCGCCGCGGATTCGGGACTTCACATACACCTTTTGAATTCTTCGCAGATGTATGCCGGTTTGCTCACGATGTACTAAATTAGATAATTTTAGTAGATAGTTATTTATTCAAAGTTAATTTTGGTTGTGATGATTTAATCATAAAAAGTAGTAGATTGAAAAATTGTTTCATTAAAAACTACCTACTTAGTCTGTTCCGTATAGGAATAGACAGAAGAAAACAAAGGCCTTATAGTGCCAGTTTTAGGCGGACGTTCCAGCCCTTGGTGTGCGAGCCCGACTCGCACTTGACCACCTTTTTTTACAGCATATACAGATGTCAGGCTCCATACCTTGGCTACTTATTTCATAAACATTTGCAAGGAAATAAAACAGTATAACCTGCTTATAGGTGATTAATAGTAGTTTATGTTACTGTTACATAATGAAAATACAGTACGTAACCCTACGAGAACCATAGCATTAAACCCGTTGATGGCCAAGTCGAGCTTAATACTATTTCGCATTTTTTGTAAGTAAGTATTTATCGATTATCTTTAGATTTATAATTTTATTAAAATGGACAAGTTGTAGGTACCTTTTACTAAGTCGGTTAACACTTCTCGTATCATCCTATGGAATGTTATGTTAATGTCATGACAAAATAGTACATTACATAACTAGGGTAGTAATACAAAGAAAGGCCGAGATCGCAGAAGTTTGCGGCCCGAGCTGCAAGCGAGGGTTATGTTTACACTTGGCCCGATCTATCATTATTTTTTACCAAATTTTAAAAAGTGTATATCTCAACAAGTTACCTACCATAACCTTGTTTCTCACCTAAACTTTCACGGGTTTAAATATATGTTTTTGGTTTTTTACATACTGTATACGAGTGTGGGTTTATGAAACGAGCCGACAGGCGAGGCGGACTGATTTGGAAAAGGTTGCGTATTAGTAAAATAAGACATTAGAAAAATATTATATTTAAAAAAAATCTACCATGAAAATTCACAACGAAGGAACTATCGCGACTGAGAAATGTTGCTAAAAGTAGTTAAAATATAACCACAGTAAATAGTTCGTTTGGAAAATTAAAAGTGACTGGAAAAAAAGACGATCGGAATTGTTTATATAGTCCGTACAAACTTTAAGATTAAATGCTGTCAAACAAACGCAAGCCAAAAGCTACCTTATAATCAGAGCATAAGGTAGTTTTTGGCTTGCGTTCGTTTGACAGCATTTGGTGTTAAGAGTTTGTACAGTCGTCATCAGATATATCTGAGCTGTCAGTGTACTCATAAATATCTGAACACGGCTCTATTTTCATAGCATTAGAGGCGACTGTACGGACTATACAAGAAATTAAAAATATCGGGTAGTCCACCTAACAATTGTCTATTGGTAGGTACTATTAAAAATAATATCGCCTGAATAGAAACGGAGTCGCTAGAAACTTTCGGAACAGCCCTCGTATTTTATACATTGCCAAGACGCGCCAGGTATTCTACACATTACCTAAATATTGTATAGAATACCTGAATTAAACAGATTTGCGGTAACATAATTATATATTCATAGTTATATCACTAACTATTTAGTTACTTCACAAACTATATCGTGAATGCTACCAAATTATGTTAAATTTCATTAATTTAATGCTACTTATAAACAGGCTAAATGTTATCAGTATCCAAATCATTATAACATACCAAGAAACCAAATGGTCTCCCGCTGACTGATGTTCTTCAGGTGGGTATTGAGTGGATGATCGCCCCATATAAACGGGTCATGCGTAGCCCCTCCAAAACTCGCATCAACACTCATTATATATTTGTCTGCATCGCATATCTGAAAATATTTTCAGGTTTCAAAATATTTCGGGGAAAAGAAGGAACAATTTTCCTCTAATAAAGCCGCTGTGCCCGCATCGCAACTCGTCTCCCGACTCCAATTAAAGACTCGCTCACTAGTAACAACATCTAAGTACCTAGCCGTGGCATGTCGTACATACTATCAGATTTCTAACGAATTGCCTACATATGAACGTAAGTAATATTCCCAAGTTCTAAGGGAAATATTCCCGGGAACAGCACATATATCCTTAATCTTAAGCAACTCGTGATCATTCAAACTTTAAAAATTGGCTCTTACAATGGGATTTCTTAATCGCTTCAAAAATTTAACAGGCACCATTCATTTATTACGTAAGCGTAAGAACATTTATGGGGAAGAGGGGGTCGAATTTGTACAAGACTTTCAAGCGTCTTCAAGAAGATAACGAAAATTATAATCATAATCATATTCTTTAAAATATGGCTTGGGCATAACAGCTAGGCATCGACAACCGAATCATAGACTTTTAAGCCACCCCCCATATCACACTTTTACCTAACATATTTGACCTTGTTAGTATAGGCTGTCACATTTGGCTAGACCCCCCCCCTCCCCTCATAGGCTCATGGGTGTGACGTACTATATGTATTTATAAACCCTAATGCGGGTAAATTAGACCACATTTTAAGTTATATACAGGGTGTCCCTAAAACCAACTTTTATATGATCAGGGCTGATAGACCAGCTCATAAGAACCTAGATTAAGCAAATTTGACCTCAGTAAAAATCTCTTAGTTTTCGAGATATTGACGTTTTTGTAAAACTCGTGCTAAGTGATACCCTGACTCGGTGTTTTGAGTGTCATTGCTAAAATATCAAGTATTTTACAAATCTGTCTTTTGCTATGTGTGGCCAAATAACTATGCTATTGAACGTATTTTCTATTTTTGCTAATTTATTCATGCTGTGTACACAGTACAATAACAAAAAAAAATTATTCGATTTTTTTCAAATTTCACCTCTGACTTCGAACTAGCGTGGTGAAAAAAAAATGTACCAACATAACCAGGCACTCAACGTAAAAAAATTGCGCATTTATTGTAGTTTCTAAAATGGTATAAAATTTACTAAACACTGTAATAATTTTTGAAATAATGATATTTTGTTACAAAATTAACTGTCTGCCGCCTTCATCTCATACGATCCGGTTGAACTAAGTTTGCACCTGGCGTGCTTGACATCACATACAAATTAGGTGCAAGCTTCACGTAATCGTCAATATCTCGAAAACTAAGAAATTTTTATGAAGTCGATTTTACTCAGTCTCGTTTTTTATGAGCTGGTTTATCAGCCCTGTTCGCTATTTTGTAAAAGTCGCGAATTTTGATAGGCTGGGTCAGTCTTTCGAATGTCATGACGTCAAATTTCAGTATTTTCTTAATCTGCTTTTTGTTAAACATTACTTAATAATTATGCTATCATACCTTTTCTGTTCGAAATTCAAATTCTGGTACGAAATTTAACCAATGGAATATTGTAGTATAACCTCCTTTTGAATTAAAATGCTATTATCTTAAAAACTACGGTGTCTAGTGTGTAAAATCTTACTATTTTAAACTACATTATTTTTTTTTATTTTAGCATGGTAAATTTGTTTTAAGTATTACGCGATTCAAATCCGAGGTCATATTTTGAATCACGTAAAATCTAATTTATTTTGATAAGGTATGATAGCATAATTATTAAGTAATGCTTAAAACAAAAAGCAGATTAAGAAAATACTGAAATTTGAAGTCATGACTTTCGAAAGACTGATCCAGGCTATCAAAATTCGCGACTTTTACAAAATGGCGAACAGGGCTGATAAACCAGCTCATAAAAAACGAGACTGAGTAAAATTGACCTCATAAAAATTTCTTAGTTTTCGAGATATTGACGATTACGTGAAGTTTGCACCTAATTTGTATGTGATGTTAAGCACGCCAGGTGCAAACTTAGTTCAACCGGATCGTATGAGATGAAGGCGGCAGACAGTTAATTTTGTAACAAAATATCATTATTTCAAAAATTATTACAGTGTTTAGTAAATTTTATACCATTTTAGAAACTACAATAAATGCGCAATTTTTTTACGTTGAGTGCCTGGTTATGTTGGTACATTTTTTTTTCACCACGCTAGTTCGAAGTCAGAGGTGAAATTTGAAAAAAATCGAATAATTTTTTTTTGTTATTGTACTGTGTCCACAGCATGAATAAATTAGCAAAAATAGAAAATACGTTCAATAGCATAGTTATTTGGCCACGCATAGCAAAAACAGATTTGTAAAATACTTGATATTTTAGCAATGACACTCAAAACACCGAGTCAGGGTATCACTTAGCACGAGTTTTACAAAAACGTCAATATCTCGAAAACTAAGAGATTTTTACTGAGGTCAAATTTGCTTAATCTAGGTTCTTATGAGCTGGTCTATCAGCCCTGATCGTATAAAAGTTGGTTTTAGGGACACCCTGTATATATAGATACAACAAGAAATCAGAGTACATAGAAAAATTATATGGCACTCACCTATGGTCCAGACCGGGAATCGAACCCGGTACCTCTGGATTTCCGGTCCAGCTTCACAACCACTCGACCACCGGAGCACCCAGCAAGTGCGCTCAATTTTGCTATCTACTTTGACTTTTGTATCATTCTGGTTTAATAGGGTTTTAACCTAAACGCCATCTATGATTCGATTCGTTCGATTTGTGTAAGATTGTCCCCTAATATTTATTAATTTATAAGAACACGTTTTACACATGTAGGTATCCCACCATACCACTCACACCACCAGCACCACTCACGGTCACTGGTCTGGACCATAGGTGAGTGCCATTTAATTTTTATATGTATTTTGCTTTCTTGTAGTATCTCTAATGTAACTTAAAATGTGGTTAAGGAGCATTCCATGAAAATATTTCTTAAGGGACACCACCGTTTTAATACTTCCGAGAAATAAATTCAGGAAACTAATTATCAGCATTGTAATATCATAACTCGGCTTTAAGATTGGTAGTGTTTCTTTTTAATTTTAATTTATCTTGTTTTGACCCCTAGAGACCCTTTACATCTCTGAAAAATTTAGTTTTATGTTTATTGAAATGTATAGCTATTAGTTAAGCACTTGTTTGATTAATTGTATTACTTATTGAAATTGCATTTTCACAATTATTGTAATGCTCAATGTTTATTTTAAAAGAGAAACTGGTGAGTTTCTTCCGGCGCTTCTTCTCACCAGAATGTCATTTGCCGAAGCGCCAAAAGAAAGAATCAGACATGTGAAAGAGCCCTTGAGGCCTACTTACAGAAATAAATTATTTCATTTCATTAGCAGTTAATACGTTTTATTAGGGTAGCTGCCATAGCGTTTCGTAAGGGACAAAAAGTTGATATTTTCATGGAATGCTCCTTAATTGTATGTATTTGCTGTCATAAATAAATGTATTTTCTTTCTTTCTTTTTAATTTACCCGCATTATAAACTAATAAAAATAAAGAAACAACGTGTTTCTTTCATATCTAAGTATTAATATTAGCGTCATCTCATGCTCAATGGTCATGGCTGTAAAGTGCGAAATACGTGTTCTCATAGATGGCGTTTAGGTTAAGAACCTATTAAACCAGAATGATACAAAAGTCCAAGTAGATGGCAAAATTGAGGGCCCTTGCTGTGTGCTTCGGTGGTCGAGTGGTTGACGCTGGGCCGGAAATCCAAAGGTACCGGGTTCGATTCCCGGTCTGGACCATAGGTGAGTGCCATTTATTTCTTCTATGTGCTTTGATTTCTTGTATGTAAAATCATGACTTACTATTTGAACATTGAGGGAATGGTATTGCTTCCGACAAAAATATCGCTCTTCGTGCTCCGAAGGTCGCACAATAGCCACACGAGTGCAGTCAATTGCGCCCAGTACCCCAGGTATACCAAACTCAGCGTAAAATCTGGAAATATACAATATATTTATAATTAACAGACTTCCAAAAGAAGGATGGTTCTCAATTCGTCTGTATGTTTTTTTGTGTGTTTGTTCACCGATTACTCGAAGACGGCTGAACCGATTTGGAAAATTCTTTTATGGTTTTAAAGGGTATAACCTCCGAGGTGGTCCTATTGCAACCAAATAAGGATCTGATGATGGGATCTTGGATAAATCGAGGGAACTCTTCAAATATCATAGGCACACATATAGCGATTTGTGCGTGCATTTCTTATTAGAAATAAGTTTCCAGTCTTAACCGACCTCAAAACAAAGAGCAATTTTTATGTAGGTTTATTCCCCGACTACTTGAAGACGGCTAGACCGATTTGGATTTTTTTTCTTTTAACTAAATAGACATAAGTCTAGAAGTATATTGTTTTAACTAAATAGACATAAGTCTATTTAGTTAAAACAAAATTTTACAGCGCCACTAAAAATTTTAAAATAAAGTAAATTTTTAAACCAAAAAATAAAAACTGACTTCCAAAAACCAAGTTCACAAAAATTTGGCATGGTGGCGACGATATGTACATACTACGAATGTATGACAGGGGGGCTACTTATCTCTGGAGCTGACTGCACATATATTAAAGTACCCTATAAATTTTAATTTCTTTAGTAAAGTTAAACATGTATTGGTTTTCAGATGTTTCCCTTAACTTGTATAATAAGACGGTATTACTTGCCAAATTTCATAGTTCTAGGTCAGCTGTCGGCAACCTTTTGGCAGCCAAGGGCCACATAGTAGCAAACGATATTGACGCGGGCCGCACTGTGTTAATAATTTGTGATTTTATACGATTCTGAATATAACGACCTATACATACAAAATGGCCAGGGAGGCTCGCGGGCCACAGGTTTGCCGACCGCTGTTCTACGTCGACGGAACGTATCCTTTGAATTTCGGTTTCCTTGCGAGTAAAGAAGTGAGTTATTTACATTTTTTGCGGCATAAACAATATTATTTTTTTACGTTAACTTAGAAGATTGATTTGTTAACAGCTTCAAGGGACCGTAGACCTGAGTTTATTATAAACTCGATATCTCTACGCGTTCCCGAGATAAAGTCTTGCTCTTGACAAACGGACAGACAGACGGACGGACGGACAGACGGACAACAAAGTGACAATATAAGGGTTCCGTTTTTTCCTATTGAGGTAAGGAACCCTAAAAATGAGGCAGGACGAAGTTCGTCGGGACAGCTATTATAACATACATAATTATACCCACATCTTTTTAAAGCAAATAACCGACTGTCAATGAAACTATTTTGATAATAAATGCACAAGTGACTGTGAACAATACCCAAAACGAATTTGAAGATTCCCTCGATTTCTCCAAGATTCCATCATCAGATCTTGATTTGGTTGCAATGATACCGCCTCAGAAAAGAACATTCCAAATCGGTTCAGCCGTCTTCTAGTAATCGGTGAACAAACACAAAAAAAACATACAGACGAATTGAGAACCGTCCTTCTTTTGAATATTAATAATTAAAATAATCGTCTTTCAATGAACGTACTTCCATAACAAATGTACGAGTGACTATGGATAATACCCAAATCGCTATATGTGTGCCTATAATATCTGAAGAATCCCCTCGATTTCTCCACGATCCCCCATCATCAGATTTTGTTTTGGTTATAATGATACCGCCTCAGAAGTGTACCACTTCAAACAATAAAAAAAGAACATTCCAAATCGGCTCTGCCGTCTTTTAGTAATCGGTGAACAAACACACAAAAAAATACATACAGACGAATTGACAACCGTCCTTCTTTTGAATATTAAAAATTAAAATAATCGTCTTTCAATGATCGTACTTCCATAAGAAACGTACCAGTGACTATGGATAATACCCAAATCGCTACATGTGTGCCCATAATATTTGAAGAGTTCCCTCGATTTCTCCGAGATCCCATCATCAGATTTTGATATGGTTGCAATAAGACCACCTCGGAGGTTACCCTTCAAACAAATAATAAATCGGAATAGGTTCAGCCGTTTTCGAGTAATCGCGTAACAAACAAACAAAAAAAACATACCGACGAGTGGAGAACCACTTTTGATAGTCAGTCAAAAGGAATTCTTGAAATCCGACTTATAGTTTTTGAGATATGCGCGGACATACATACAAATATAAATCCAAAATCCATCGTTTATTTCAAATACCTTATGAAATTAGGCACACATATTTAGAAGCAACAAGACGGACGACGCAGCAGGGCAAGCCTAGACGGAGAAGGCGCGACGACTTGGACGAATTCCTGCTAGACCTTTTGTACACACAAAGCAATGAATAAATGAATATGAATATGAAGAACTGGCCGGAGGAGGCATCAAATAGAGAGTTGTGGAAAACACAGGGAGAGGCCTTTGGCCAGCAAGGGGACACCGCGCAAGTCATTTAAAAAAATGTTTAAAAGCTGGTATAGCCTAACATACATAAAAACTGTGCAATTCTGACAATATTACATACATATGGGTCGAATTGAGAACCTCTTTTAATGAGAAACGCACGAGTGACTATGGACAATACCCAAATCGCTATATGTGTGCCAATCCCTCGATTTCTCTAAGATCCGATCATCAGATCCTGATTTGGTTGCATTGGTACCACCTCGGATATAGACCCTTTTAAACAAAAATCCATTTTCCACATCGATTCAGCCGTTTTCGAGCAATCGCTTAACAAACAAACAAACAAACAAAAAAAAACATATACAGGAATTGAGAACCGTCCTTCTTTTGAAAGTAGGTTAAACCTACTTAAACTACTTAATAACTGGCCATATAAATCAATGTCTAGTTACAGGTTTAATGACTTAAATTGTCTAGATGTCTTGAATAAAAAAGTAATTTTAAATAATTAAACTGACTTCAAAAAAGAGAATATAAAAGTTTTTTTGAGGTTGGTGCCACCACAGAATAAGTAATAGTACTTTGTACAGAAGTCGCACTGTTTAACAAAACCCACGTTCGAGTCACAAAAACTCATAACGCGCCTTCTTTCCGGTCACCACGCTCACCGCTAGGGTTGTCAACAAAAATAAAATTATTATTATAACTTGAATTTCCTAGTGAATTAGAAGGTAGTTAAAAAATATATTTGCGTGACGTTATATAACTGTTTTGATACACGTCATACATACTTCATACAGGTCAAACACATAACCCTCATTTGGGCTTCGCCGCAGTCGGGTAACATACATACTTTACTTACGTACATACTTACATACATACCGGTCAAACACATAACCCTCCTTTGGGTTTCGCCGCAGTCGGGTAACATACATACATACATACCGGTCAAACACATAACCCTCCTTTGGGCTTCGCCGCAATCGGGTTATTTACACACTTACGTACCTACATACATAAATACGTACATACCGTTCAAACACATAACCCTCCTTTGGGCTTCATAGGTTTCGCACACAGGCGCAGTGTCGTAAATAGCCTTTTCTGCGCCCTGTGCGAGCTTCTATAACTGCGCCCTTGGTTTTTTTAGATATTATAGTTACCCTAGGGTCCTGCCTTGTTTGGCCATTCTTGCGCCCCCCAGAGTTTACGCCTTATGCCTGCCTGGGCACCGGTGGCATTTACGGCACTGCTCAGGCGCTGCCGGGTGTCGGCGCAGCCGAGCTTGCCTAATACATTAGGCATAGGCAAGGAAGAATAATAATTACGTCGAAACAAAATCGCGGAGTGTGACATGCCTGGTACCGCATAGGTACTACTACCAAAGGACTACGTTTATTCCAAATACAATCGGTCGGTTAAGCCGGTTTAATTATTTATAATTACTTTTTGATTTCTATATTTTCTTAATTTCAGTTGTAAATTGGATTACTCCGTTAAGCCAACGACACGTTTTCCTAGTGACTGATACTGTGCAGCCAGTATCTACAATACACACTTAACTCGCTCTCTCAAAAACTACCGAACCAATTTTGATGAAGCTTGCACAGTTCCCTAAGTTGAACTATAACTAGTCCAACAAAAAAATATTTTTTTGCAATCCGTCTTAAAGTTTTTGAGATAGGCGCGGACAAACATGCAAATTTATATGCATTTACGTAATACATATGGCACACATGCTTAGAAGCTGGCATAGACTAACATTACCGGAAAAGTGCGAGTTAGACTCGCGTGGAGAGGGTTCCGTACGTTCAAAACAATTATACTTTATTGCACAGACTTCTTATAGGTTTTCCTGTAATATAAAAAGATTAAAAAATATATATATTTGAGATTCTCACAGTGAGCCCTTTCATTTCATATGTCACACGATATAGTTCGCAAACTTTTGTTTTTTAATTTTCTAGTTGACCCCCCATATGTGGCCCACATGATTAAAATTCATATATATTTACGTAACATGTCCGTGTTTGGGTCATTAACCTTAATATATGTACCAAATTTCAACTCAATCGAACCAGTACTTTCGGAGCAAATTGGCTGTGACAGACAGACAGACACACAAGTGATCCTATAAGGGTTACGTTTTTCCTTTTGAGGTACGGAACCCTACAAACTGTGCGATTCTGATAATATTACATACATACGGATCAAATTGATATTAACCTCCTTTTTTGAAGTCGCTTAGTTACGAAATTTGCATTTAATGTAAAAGAAATGAATTCTGTGAGCACATGGAGCTTATTTTGATTTTAAATTGATGATCATATCATAGGAAAAAGTTTTATATTTCTGTGGAAACACTTTCTGGTTGTTTACGAACAATATCAGTATTACAAGGTAGCATCACATTATCTAACAGAAATGAGATTGTAAAGAATATAACCACAGAATTAAAAAAATTAAAACAACCGGCTCTTTCAATAAACTAATTTCTATAAGAAATGCTGAGACTATCTAAAATAACCAAATCGTTGTATGTGTGCCTATAATATTTGAAAAGATCCCTCAATAACTCTAAGATCCCACCATCAGATCGTGATTTGGTTGCAATGGGACAACCTTAGAGGTGGCCCTTCCAAACAAAAAAGAATACCAATACCAATTTAAATAAAAAAAATAATTTTGCAAATCGGTCTAGCCGTCTTCAAGTGATTGGGGAACAAACTTACATAATTTTTTCTCTTTGTTTTGAAGTTGGTTAACACTAGAAACTCATTTCTAATAAGAAATGCTCGAAAAACTATGAAAAATACCAAAATTGCTATATGTGTGCCTATAATACTTGAAGAGTTCCATCCCATCATCAGATCCTGATTTGGTTGCAATGGGACCACCTCTGAAATATACCCTTTCAAAGAAAAAAAGAATTTTCAAAATCAGTTCAACCGTCTTCGACTAATCGGTGAACAAACACAAAATAGAGAACTGTCCTTCTTTTAAAAGCTGGTTAAAAATTTTTTGCTTTGGCTTAGTCAGGTAAAAAGTATCCTATGTGTTAACTGCGGTCATAACATATACATAATCTACCTGTGCACCAACTTTCAGTTAAATCGGAAGTTGTTTTTGCGCTATGTGCGCACAAACAAACCGATAAACAGACAAAAATTCCAAAAGTCATTTATTTACGTCTTATTTCTTAATATCAACTTGGCTGGATGCGAGCAGCACAATGCCGACAGTAGTGGCGATCCTTGGGGAAGGCCTATGTCCACCTAAGGCTTATGGCCTACGTCATTCGGCTGATATGATGATGACTTATTTTTTTTACACTGCTTTAACTAAGTATACACATAAACCTTTGTCATGAAATTCATTGGTGCATCCTATATAAAAATCAGTTCAGTCGATTTTGAGTTTAACGCGAATTTAACTGTGGAGGAAGACATTTTATAGATTTAATAACCTTTGAGCAACTTTTGAGGCCGACCGTACACCTTTGTTTTGCTCGACTTAGCGGGGGCACAGCCACACCCCCAGATTTTGAATTGTCCTCTGATTAACATATGCTTGCAAAATTTCAGCTCAATCAGTTTAAGCTATCTGCTTCAAAATTGAGTTGCAAGATTCCATCCAAACAAACCTACATATACATGCATTGCCAGTTAAAACAAAAGCTTGTAAAATAAGGCCATGTTCAAAACCAGTATCATACAAAGATCATTTTTTCTCCCACTGTACTACTTACTACTGAAAAGTCAGTTATGTATAGGGTTTAGCTTTTAATACTAACTTGCGTACTATTATTCCACGTTCCTGTGCATTTTGTGGGAATCTTATGTATTTTTCCAAATTCAGGCAAGCTGTAACTTCCTCAATTACAGCAGACACAGTAGGCTGAGCAATTGAGTGTGCAGCTATATCACCAGTTGGTCATTGATATGATCCAGTAGCATAAAATGATAAACCTGTTAGAATCTGTAACAAAATAATTCTTTCATAAATTGATGAGCAAGAAAAAATATATATTTACTAGGTATGTGTCGATGGTACCAACAACTGATATAATGATATAACACATGAGAAATAAGTTAACACACACACACAAGTAATAAATGGGCCAAGTCAAACCTTAGACCGAAGATAGCTAGGGACAGAGAAGAGAGACGAGTGGGAGGCCTTTGTCCAGCAGTGGGACACAATACCAATGTAACAAAAAAAGGACATTAGAACATTTTAAATGCAGACTATAACAAAACTATTGAAAATTTCTGCTAACTGATTGAAGTACAAGAGCAATAAATGCAATCTTATCTTATCTTAATTTTAGCTTGATGTTTGATTGTAAGTGTTGAAAGCTTTTAAAGCCTCTCAAGGGACTGAGTTACACAAATAATGGTTTTTAGAGGTTAATAAGACTGATAATTCATTGAAATTTTGAACTAAGTAACAAAATTAGAGTCTCACTTGATATGCAAAATTTCATGTATGTCGGTCAAATAGATTTTAATAATTGGAAAAGGTTGAAAGAGGCTCAAAAATGATACTTTATATACTTTATATGGAAAACAACAATTCTGAATAGCTATTACGCATTAAACTATTTTTTATATGGATGGCACTCCATTCAATCACCACACTCTCTGCAAGTTATCTACGTACCTTAGTTTCAACCGTTAAATCCGTCGCCTTGGTAGGTTGAGTCATGTGCGGACGAAGCTCGTCGCAGAGATTCCTCGCCAGCTCCTTGGACAGTCGATACCTTTGCATAAATTGGACATCTTCTAGACCAAAGGGATCGCTTTGGATCCGCAACAATCTCCGACGTTCCTTAGCTTCAGCAGCTATGGCATTGTCTAACTCGAAGAATTCGAACAATTCATATTCATCTGCCATCTACAAAATAAAAATTAAACGTTAGGTGCTTTAAGTAGCAAGCAACACATTTTAACTCAGAAAAAAATAGCTTACCTTAATTGCGGGTCAATTATACTAGTCTTAAATTTCTTAAAACAGCCAGAGTATATAATCACAACCAAATCCAGTCAGATAAAGTTACTCTAGAGGAGCTTTTTTTGAATTGCTAAATTGACGTTTATTTTCCAGTCAACTCACTAAAACCATAGACAACGAAATGTCAAATGGCACCTCGTAATACGGTTATTTCCAGCCACTTAAAGCTGATCGTCTCAAGTGACGTCATAGCCAGCGAGCGTAAAACCATGATGGATTTAAGCGTTCGTAATACGATTAAAGCCAGGCAATTCATAAGCAGCCTGGATTTAAGAGTTCGTAATAGGTTCCCTGGAGTCTGGAAGTTTAATCAGATAATAACGTAAAAAAGAGGATTGTTTGTTTTTCTAATTAAAAATACTAAGTTTCTCATAAAATTGCGATTAGCACTTTTCTGTTCTAAGACAAATGATAATATTGTATGTTATATAGGTAAGGTTGTCTGGAAGAGATCGCTTCGTAGCCATAAGACCGCCTGTTGTCTGCCATTAGTTTTGAAAGATCTAGCTTGCAGAAATTTTTGCCTGAAAACGTTGCTGAAAGCCTCAACTGCTTGTTGCTTTGAAACTCGTTACATTATTATTTCTTATGCTTACGAAAAATGCATTTTAATAGATTTTATGCCGCATGCAAAATGTATTTTAATAGAGCTAGTTGCGTAATGTACTATTAAACCACACCTGGCCATAATAGTACATTACACAACTAGGGTGGTAATACAAAGAAAGGCAGAGATCGCAGATGTTTGCGGCCCGAGCTGCAAGCGAGCGGCGTGCGGAAAAAGCCACTTTATGCCACACCTGGCCATAAAGTGGCTGTTTCCGCACGCTGCGCGTACGGAAAAATCCGCTTTCTGCGCAAGTGTCGACATAAAATGATGTACACAACACGGGAGGTGATAAAGAAAGCCCTCGATCGCATATTTACGTCCCTCGCTTGCAGCTCGGGCCGCAAACATCTGCGATCTCGGCCTTTCTTTGTATTACCAACCTAGTTGTGTAATGTACTAAAAAATAGACACGACAATTTATGTCAGTAGATATCAGTCATTACATGTCAGTTAATCTATATCAGCCTAGGTGTTCGTTTCCAACTGTCTGAGACCTCCTAGCGACGCTTCCCAGAGGGTTCTCGCTTTTCACGTGTGACGGCGGAGGTCTCGCTGCTCTCGTTCGATGAACTTTCCACCCGAGGCTGCGCCCGCGCGCCCCAGCACCAGTCTCCACACTACTGCCGCTGCGAGTGCACGCCAGCTGCCTACACACTCGGTTTTTCGCGGTTTTCTACCTAGTCAAAGCTAGTGAGTGCCTGAAGCTATTCAGTGAAGTGAAATCCACCTGTACCGTGTTGTTGATCGATGGCAATGTTCGACATTGTTGTTGGATAACGAATGTGCGGATTCAACGGGAGCTTAATGTAAGTTCTCAAGCTTTGTGTTCAATTATAATGAAGTATATGAGCTTTTGCGACGTAGGTGTAGTCAACGGGTAGATTGACGATATAAGTTTCATTAAGAAAATACGAAATATAAATATCCTAGAATTCTGTATGTGTATGGTATTCAGCAAATGATATAGTACCTAAATCACTAGGTATCTACTAATATAGTCATATACGTATTATATTACATGGTACCTAGATGTATAATAATAAATATGGACGAGTGGTTTCTGCATAAACTACCTACCTAAGATTTTAATGGGTTTGATGGGTTCTTTTTGCGAGCGGTTATGTTGTCGACGCCAAACACCGACTTTGTCAATGAACACTTTCACATGACTATTTTGTGTGCTAAGTGGAAATGATTTTTTTATAATTTAAATGAAATCATGTTTCATTCAAATTTCTAGATACTTTTCTATGTAAGTATCATGATACTCTACACCTCTACAGTCTCTACATAATTATAATTTGCATAATAGAAAGACACATAATATTCTAGAACTAGATGATCATCTGGCAACCCTAGAGCTGGCAGGTCAACCTAGGACGATAATAGTACATTACACAACTAGGGTGGTAATACAAAGAAAGGCCGAGATCGCAGATGTTTGCGGCCCGAGCTGCAAGCGAGGGACGTAAATATACGATCGAGGGCTTTCTTTATTACTTCCCGTGTTGTGTACATCATTTTATGTCTACACTTGGCCAGAAAACTTTATGGCAAGGTGTGGCATAAAATAAAGAATGCCTTATTTATGCTGCAAAAAGAATCTCTTAGATCTGTTGATCTGTACCTAGTTCTTTTAAACCAGGAAAAACGAACAAGCACTCTTTCGCTTTTACATTAACGAAAACGAATGACGACAGGAAAATGCCAGGGACAGTATTTTCAGAAGGATAATTTTCAGGATCACAGGTGCGTCAACATCTACGTATATTATGGAGAAATAATTCAATTTTGTTTTCGAGTATTTTCTTGGCATAGGTATGCAAATGGACCCTGCTGCCGGCACCCATGCTTGCTTAAAATGGCTATTTTATCTTATGTACTATATGCGCTAATTGTACCTTTAAATTGTAAAAGCGTTTTTATTTCTACGACAACAAGCATTTTCGCACCTAAGCGCAGCGTAAAGACTACCAAACAGGTGCGAAATTCCGGTAGGTACCTATATCGACTGAACACCAGCGCGGACGCGGATAAGAAATCGACCGGTTCTTTTTAAGTACTTTAGTTATTCTGAAATGAAACTGACTCTTAATTCTCATACAATATCAAAACGACAGTTGTCCGGTGCACCATAAGTCCAACTATAGTCCGAAAGTTTTTTTTTATAGTTACGCTGGAAATCACTTGCCTCGTAGGAGTCGTAGGTACCTATATTGTACTACACACACACACTACACACTACCTTTTGTAGGTTAGTTTTCTTTTGTACAATAAATATTAAGGAAACAAAGATTAAACCTAATGAAACCTTGCTTGGACGGAGAACGCCTACCTATATCATATTGGACATAATTATTTCTGTATTACGCTACTTACTGCCTATAAGGATAGTACCTATGTAATAAGGACGGTATATAGGCTTAGAATTGTAAAATATTTATTGAACCAAGATGGACCGCCAACACAACATACTGAGCTTTATCGCACCGCAACTATGTTTCACAGCATAATGAGTCAGTGCGCATAAAGTTGTGCCCACATTATCCCTCTTATTCACACTCCTAATGGCAAAGGACGGGTGCTCTTATCCCGCGATAAACATAGCATCAGCGCCAGTGTTTATGCGATTAGGATGCAAAAAGCGTCATTACGCTCGGCTGTGTTTACGCCAGGAGCATAGCAAAATGATAAAAGTACGACAATTTCGAGACGATAACTAAGTTATTGAACAGGATTACAGGGCATAGGATTTTGTTAGTGTTGTAGGCAAGCTGCCTCGTGGGAAGCCAGTTCAGCCAAGCTCAAGACTTGTACGTATAAAGATAATGACATTAATGACACAATGTTGTAACTGCCAGCGTTTGGATATATCTACTTTAGCCTCTTTCTAAAACTCGTAAATGAGCTCGGTATGTAATACATTTTCCGTATTTGAAAATTAATTACTGCCATATGCTTGCAAAGATGCAATGTAGGTAATGTACGTGACCGTTTCGTGTAATTCCATCAGAAAGCGCCTTTAACGAAGTTAGCTCATAATGTACGGACGAGAGTAAGGAGATAATCTACAGCTACTTGTTCAGTCAGCCCACTCGAAAATACAATAGCTTCGTGATTATATAATGCTTACTGATATGTTTTGCGTGTGTTCGGGGGCTGTTTTAGCGCAGCTCGGAATGCATAATGGGCGAGGATCTACCTGCGCTGCGCACGGTCTGCTAATGATAACGCTCTCCGGTCCCGTTCTGAACAACATCGTATTAGACCTTCGCCTCAATTTATAAACAAATCATAGAGATTAGTAAAGTATTGTCCGCACAGCCGAGAGGAGACACTGGAAGAAAATCGATTCAGTCAGATTTGTCAAATAATTACATAAAGAGGTTTGGTCTTGGACTGTCTAGTACACAATTTGACTACATTTGATTTTTGCCTAGAGCTTAAAGTGGCTACTACATAAATGGGTCGATCACTCAAATCTAGTCACTTTAAGCTCTAGGCAAAAATCAAATGTAGTCAAATTATGTTCTAGACAGTCCAAGACCAACCCAATATAGAAATCACACAAAGATTCATAAATCATCACAATTATCATGGCTTTTTGTAAATAAATAAAGAATCCAATGTGATCCCATGTGTTGCCGACCTAATACTGTTTTGTCGACTTTGCAACATAAAAAAATGTATACTTATGTGACATAAGTATACATTTTTTTATGTTGCAAAGTCGAAATAAGTTATGTCGTGCTTACTCAGGGCCGTATTTGGGGGAGGGCAGGCGGGGCTACTGCCCCGGGCCTCCACAACACTTCCCTAATAAGTAGGGGCCTTCGCTAGTCCGCTAGGGGCCTCCAGTCTTTCGTTGACGTAGGGCCTTCACACCTCCAAATCCGGCCCTGTATAATCGATCTTATTTATACCATTTCGTTCTCATATCACATTGACATTATAAATCCAACTTATTCTTCGAGATCAGTGCGTCACATCCTTCAGGAAACCAACTTAACTGGAGCAATATTAAAGCTCTCACCACATTGACAAGAAGTCTAATTTTGCTTGATTCATATCTCATACAAGTTGGTCAGCAAAAATGCCGCGGGGCTCTCGTAACCCGGTCTCATTACAATGCGAGGCACAACGCAGAACCAGTAGCAGTAGGTACTCGTAACCTAGAGTCGTCTGCCTGCATATAGACAATTATAACCAGTTGGCAGTACCTACATGGTAATATCACATTAACACAAGATATAGATAGACCTATAGGAAGGTAGCTTGCATATCAGCATTCACCAGCTAGTAGTTCAAGGTTGTCTGTAGGAGTAGGAGCCTAGGAGCTCACTTTGGTAGTTTTTGGCATATTGGGTATAGGTATTTGGCGAAAACGTATAGCGTGTCCAACTTTTGATAGTCAATAAATTAAGATTTATATCAACATTTTGAGCAATACCAATAATAATATTTTTAGTAATTTCTATTTGGTAGGATAACTTTCAAAAGAAACTCACGAATAACCTCTAAAAGACTAAAAAAATGTTTGAGGCAAGTCAAGCAACACAGTTATTAATCTCATTCTTCCTTTCAATTCAATGATTGGAATGGAATATTTACTGCAATAATTATTTTGAGGAAAGAACCGCAACGTCTAGTTCTTCAGGCATCATTTCAATTGCACCAATTTTTTGCTCGCCCAAAAAATACAAAAGCTAACGGCCGCGATGTACCTGTACAATTGTATATACTCCGTGGCCACAACCCATTTTCTGTTCTTAATTAACAAGCTCTAGCATAAAATTGCAATCATTGTCGTTGCAAGCGCACACTCAATACTTTCTCACTTCGCAACTTGCTGCAGTGCGGGCGTGTCCGTGGAAAGATTTAACCTAATCTGCTTTAAGACCTGAATAATAAGAGCCATATTGCGTTGTTCAGTTTTTTTTCGAACGGCAAAGAATAGGTCTTCGCGTGGACGTTTTTACGAGGCACCGTTTCATTGAACGCGACATTGGCGGAGTTAGTAAAACGATGTGAAATAAATACTGCCATTAAGTTAGTTGAAGAAACGAGTGACATTTGTGGCTCAGCGATTATAGATCTTCTCACTTATGAAGAAATTCTTGACAATAACCCACTTCAAGGTCGGGTGAAACTTCTTTCTTATATGAAAGACAAATAACTAACGTTAATTCATTATGAAGTTATGTTTTGCTATACGTAACCTGATTTTCCTTTTGGTAAAATTGCATTTCCGTTTAATTTAATTTTAACATTATGAATCTTATTATATATTTTACCTCCTGTTGCAAAATTAACACTTTTATAAGTTTGAAGCCATAGTTTATATGTGTTTGTAAGTTGTTGATATGGCACCACTCCACTCCACTACCAGCATACGAGTACCTATCTATATGCTTGATCATAAAATGTTTATGATTCCGTTGGAGTGGTACAAACAGTAACAGCCGTTTCGGAAACCATCATTTTATACCAAATTTCACTTTCGTGTTTCCAATGTGAAGCACGATACGAGGTCAATAAATCGGCTGTCCGGGGAAACTTGATATCGATCTAAATCTATAGAAATATTGATACCGTTATTTAATTATAACGTGACGTGTGAATGCTAATTTGTAATTCAATAGTTTGACACTATTTAAATATTTATTGGCTCAGATCGATTATATCATGTCAACAGCGGCTGGCGTTCGTAACCACAGCCTAGATATGTCACGAAATCTGTAATCGATATCCGATATTCCATTGCATTCGAATGACTGCTTGAGTCAAGGACTCACAAAGTGGGAGGTCTTACGCAGAAAGTATTTACATGTCTTCGGGCATGCTTGATTATAGTATAGGTATAGGTATAATGTATATTAAAAACAAATATTTCTAGTTTGATCGAATGACTGAGACTTAACGCAATGTAATATTGTGAGAGCAGTTCAGTAGCGTTCCATTTATTAGCAAGACATTTTAAGATTGCTATATATGTATTAGGTATATTTGAGTTGGATTTTTTTGAGTCACCGATCATTGTAAATTGGTCCTTCGAACCAGATCACCGTAGTTTTAGTCGTAAATTCAAACCAACCTACATTATAATCGCATCATACACGTAACAGCCGTATAAAACTGTTATCAAATTCAAACATAGTTTCCTAGTACAAATTTGGTCGCTGTCGGGTCGTTGTCCAACCCGTCACGGTTCACGCATCGACGCCGACGCATCTCCTTACACCATATTTCTTCCAAATTCATATTTCACTTTTCCCTTAATTCCAAATCTCAACTTCATTTCGGAATGAACAAAGTTTATTTGGCAATAACGGGAGCAAGTGAGATAAGAACTTTAGCAACTACGTATAATCGATGCTTACATTTCATCCTCATATATTGGATTTAACAACAGTTATGATTATGACTGATAAGAAAACGGCCGGACTTTTTCCATGTTCGGATTTCAAAAATGGAATGCTAAACGCTCGTTCGAAAGACATAAACGCGCGCAGCACTTTCTTTGTGTAGCTGCTTATAGCGGACTTTAATTTTATGACTTTGTACTTACAAACTTGGAATTTAAAGGTCTTTAGCACATTTACTTAGTCTTTATTGAAAACAATTAAGTTTGAAATTAATTCGTTCTAATTAAGCTTTCGTAAACATTTCAGTTGTTATAGACAGTCAGCAATAGTAAATCTCAGGAAAAGAACTTTTCAAAATCATCTAAACAGTAAACACCATTACTCATATTCATACTCATACTCATTTATTGATAATATTATAAAATATTACATGTCTAGGTTTTGTGGTTATAATTATGTAAATGATTATATTGTTTAAACGTATCGCTTATTGAAGAACGAAGTTGTTTGTTGAGGCATATCTATCAGTCAACAGCAACTGATAGATATGCCTCAACAAACAACTTAGCTCATACTGTAAATAAACTAATAGAAAACACCAACTAGCGCTAGGACAAGTGTACATTTTTAACGTGAATATCTAGAATTTTGAAAACCTAAACCCATTAGATTTAATGAAGCTGCATCCGCTAGGTAGAGCTCATTGTCCAAATCCAAATACGGCCAACCAACCATGCCGCCCTGGGGCCTTGAAACCAAATTGCGCTGGGAACATCTCGGGCCAAATTACTGTTCATTGTATTGGCTACTTGAGATGATTAAACGTTACCGATAAAGAGAAAACTGAACGGAGAGTGTATTAACAATAACGTATTATCTCTAACTCCAGTGAACTAATACTTCAGCATGTTATTTACAGTGGCGTGCGCAGTGCATGAAATTTACACGTGGATAAGCCTAGGCAATGTTGCCCACAGATTAATAACTACTTATACCTACTAGTTGCCTTACTTTCCGTTGACTTCAGAGACTAAGGAATCAGGTGTTCAAATGCCATAAAATAAGCATGCCGGTGGAAATCATGTTCTGTAGACGCTACCGGTACGTAAGTATTCATATTTCGATCAACAACTTATTTCGATTACAGATAGGTATTACATATTGTCAAAATTTCACTTTCGCATTTATTATAACATTAAATGGATTTACTGTAAACACTAGTTTTGTAATATTATTGTTGAATGAAACTAGTTGGACTGGTATAAGTAGCGAGCTATTTCCGTTCTAGAGTTTGGCGTGGGCGTTACGCTCAAAATCGTAGCTTTCTATTGAATATTCACTGTTACTACATATCGTCGACCGTAGGCTGAATTACGGTAAGGGGCAGGCAAAATAATGTCCCTTACGCTAATTCAGCCTACGGTCGACGATATTCTGATAGATCTGGGTTAACAATTATGTAACATAATGTCACTGTGGATACAATAAATCAAGATATTTATGGTTTGTGCCACAAAACAATCTATATAAATATTAAACGATACTTATACATTTTAATAGGCTCTGTGTAATTATGTCGTTAAATTTTAATTCATTCATATATGTATAAAATAAAACATTATGTGAGTTGCAAAATCGATATTTTAGAATTTTCTTGACGTGATCGATTTTGGTACAGTAACTTTACTCTGCGTGTTCTGCTGCATGCTCTTAAGTGCGTAGACCAATTTTAAAGCACAAGTGAACGAAATAAAATAGGATACAAAAAGCTCCATCCCCCACCGCGGCACCGAGGACAGCTGCTCCCGCGCACCTGTCGCCGCCTACACCACGATTAAAGGTTTTGAAGGAGTATCGTCCGGTTTTTAGCAAATGCAGCAGCGTTCTTTTTAAAGGAAGTACGAAGTTTGATCTTCACATCACCGCACTTGCGGAACTTTTGTGTTGTTATAAGTAAGTTTATAAGCAGTGCTCGATAATATACTTAAAGAGTTCCCTAAATTTTTCCAAGATCCCAAAGGTTGTCTTAAACGTTTTCTGGAAGAGGTCGTTCTTCAGCGATAAGAATAAGACGATCTGTTGTTTACCGTTTTAAATTGTATTGTGTTAATATCTGATGTGTGAAGTACATTTGTATTATATCCTTGTATCCTATCATCATTTGCTTTTTTTTTAGGGTTCCGTACCTCAAAAAGAAAAAACGGAACCCCTTATAGAATCACTTTGTTGTTCGTCCGTCCGTCTGCCTGTCAAGACCCTTTATCTCGGTAGCGCGTGGAGGTATAGATAGAGTTGAAAATAAAACCATAAGTATATGTACTCAGGTCTACAGTCCCTTAAAGCTGTGAAAAAAATCAAATTTCTAAGTTAACGTAAAAAAGATACGGATGCCGCAAAAGAAATTAAAAATTTATTGGGTACTTTCCGTTAACCTACTTAGAGCTACATTTGGCAAGTAATACCGGCTTATACGTATGTATGTGGAAAAATCTGAAACTATACATTTTTAATTAAATTATTAAAAAAATGCCTTTACTAAGGGAATCAAAATTTATAGGGTTCTTTAATATATGTGCCTACAAATTTGTACGGAACCCTCGGTGGGCGATATTTTCTGTTATTCCGAAACTGACATGCGGTCTGGTGCCAATGGGTGCTCCCATAGGAGTTATAATTCTTTCGAATAAGAAAGAATTTTCTATATCGGTCCAGCTGTTCCAAAGAACTGAGGAACATTTCCCCTTTTTTGAAGTACCTTGAAAACCGAAAAAAACCGGACCAAATTTTAATGCCACGAAATTTCTCGGCTTAATTAAGGATGATGATGATTTACGTACGTGCTTTTAAGCTTACTACTTACCTCCGACTTCTACTAACTCTTATCTATAAGCAGTTAAAATACTGTTTAATATTTATATCGCGCACTCAGCACGGTTTCCACGAAGGGATGCGCAGTTGCGCACTGCCGTAGTAGTCGGGCATGATTAAACTCAATATCGTATTTAATAAGACTGCTTTAATAAAAGAATCCAACTTTTTTCTGAATGAAGGTACCTGTATCTCGTCTCGGCAATTAGTTATCACCCGAATACACCTATCATTTGTCGTTTTCAGCAAGGCTGCAAGAAACAGTCCTTCTGGTTGGATCAATGGATTGACAGAAATAATGTGATTGGTGAATTTGTGTCGTGTCGCTTCTGTGTTGCCTTAATAAATAAGAAATCCTCACGTTATAGTACGCTCGATACATTTTAATTATCAAGCTTTGTAAAAACACAATACCTACCCATTTCTATGACCTGATCTGATCCATTTCAAACCTATACATGTATTTGGAAAATCAAACGCCTCGATTATATCGATTTTTGTGCAATCAAGGACCTTAAAATAAATAGCCGGACGGGGCCTCGCTAACAAAGAACTGAAGCATGTCTAGTCCGCCGGCTGTCAATGTGTGCGTGCTGCTCGCAGTAGGAAAAAACTCGTAAGTAAGCAGCTGGCGGACTAGAAATGGCTTCTGTTCTCTATTGGCGAGGCTCCGTCCGGCTATTTATTTTAAGGTCCTTATTGTGTACAATCTACGACAATAACTTAATCAGGGAATCATAAAGAAGTTTGCGGCAAGTGTCCATTAATTCCAAAATAGGTACTTTAGTTAGTATGTGTGTTATTTTGCTGATTCGAGTAACTCTAAAATGGATCTGAAAACTTGAACAGATGGTGTATTCTGTTTAATCGATTCGAGTTCGAAAATGTTTGATCAGTAACGGTGCCAGTAACTGTATGGTAAGTGGCCGGGGCAAACAGCAATTGTGATGACGCCCGGGGCTCTAGACTAGCCTTGGATACCCTCTTGTCCTTCATTTATTCATGTTATTTTTTGGCTATTACTCTATGTGCACGTCGCTAAATAAATATTTATGTATAGTCAAGGGCAAAGATAAAAATGTATTGCAGCAGGCTAAGATGCTAGAAAAACTATAATCATCTCCAGATTTCTCTTAAGATACCTACATGCTGCCAGTTTTACCACAGTCAGCTCACTAATGAGTCCTTAATGCGTTCACGGTCATTTTTCACTCGGTCATCAGCGATTGCGGTAACTCTAACAAACGATGCCAGGGCATGACCTGTATTGCAACAGTATGCAATCCGTGAACGGATGACATTAACTCGTATATGACGATTATTCATGGCAAATTTGAACGTTACTCAAAGCAACGTGATTTTTACTGCTTGCAACACATTGAGAAAATAATTAAATTTCCAAAAAATGCAAAAGTTAACCCGTTTAACAATTCGCTTGCAAATTAACTGTAATTTTATATTTGACATGGCGTCGTCTCTGTGGTTATCGTGTCGTGTTTGAATTCTACGAAGAGTACGTATAGGTTGTTGCTACCTTCTTCATTTGCGGCGATACATAACGTGGGTATTTTTTAGAGATGGTTTGTGGAACAAAGGCTTTATCGAATATTGCGTAATGTCTTTTAATAATAACCGCCATGTAAATAGTCTCACGTAGAAGAAAGCAATTGACCCTATTGTTGTTTATGAATTAATGGCGAAGAATACTAATAATTACTGCCGTGGTCTTAAATAAGAAGAATTTCAAAAACTGTTATCACATTTATGTCTTAAAATCTCCTTAATAGGAATAAGCAATCAAATGTTCGTGAAAAAATATTTAGTTGTCTCTTATTATTATGGTTTCAGTTTAAAATCTTAGTGTTTTATTTAATCTCTTAACAACCACGCACTTAAGTGGTGTACTTACCTAAGACTTGGCTTAACACTTTATAATTTCTATTTGTAATGCACTTATTACATTGTACCTACCAAGATTACTTATTAACGCGAACTAAAGCACTTATTATAGCAGTTTTAAAGTGAGTTAGAAAGGTAGGCAGGCAGGAAAATAATCAAGTTGACGACTCATCTAAACTTTTGAAACTGCATTGTAATAATTTTGTTTAAGAGCGTACATTTTTCGACTATTATTAATATAGCAATATGAATACAGTCGTCAAATCAGATATTATCTATAGTAAGTAAAAGCTTATAAATGTATCTCATAAATGTGATCATAGAGCTAAATAAGAGAGTGAGATAGGTATCAATAGTTAATTATTAGTACCTACCTACAATTAGGAATTTTAGGGTATATAAATACTTTACTTGTCACCCCACCCGGTCTCAATTTTACCTATTCTCTAAAGACAACATCGAACAATTTGTTGAAACATTACAGCAATTTGTACATAATTTATATTAATATGCTTCAGTCCTTTCCAGCCAACCAAAAAAGCATTGCAAATTGCACAGGTGCTAGAGTTGCATAAAGTGCACGCAGGTTGTTTACTCGGCGCAGTCGCCGCGACAAGGACGCCCCATTCATAAAACGGGTTCCACTGCGGTCTAACCTATCTGATATTTACGACCGAGCCACGGCTATATTACGAGAGGCTGTATGTTATATTGCCAGCCAGGAACACTAGCAATAACGAACAAGAATACACTCATCCTTTCTTTCCTCATAGTTCATAATCTTGGTTACAAAAATAATTATTACCTACTTGTTTTCTGAACACAACATTGTAAATTTATGAAGATTATAAAACACGAGTGCCTTATAAGTTGTAATTCCATTGCTTGTAAGCTCGAACCAAAAATAATGAGTTTAATATCGACTTTAATGGCGAGCTGCAGGCGAATAGTCCAGTTTATATTTTTACGGGCTCTAGAGAGATAATAATCGGTTTAAGGTTATGAATCACCGGCGATATACGATGCGAGTAATAACTGATAGAATAATTGGATCTAAAACAAGTAGGTGGTTATGGAACAGCTTCTGCAGGCAAATTGGTAAGATTATCTATTCCGCGGTACAGACGGAGGTGGTGGTAACGGAATGTGGTCAAATGAAACCAACACTATATTTGAAAAGTAATTACATTCTATATTTGGTCCAAATATTTGGTAGCTTACTTAATAACGTGTGAAAACTCTATGATAAGCTTCATTTATGTAGACGCCAAATTAGACTGATGAAAATAAATTCAGATTAAAATGTTTCAACAGATCAATAGTCCAGCCAGTGTTCAAGAAAATACATCTCTGGAATCCGGATGGTAGGTGAGCGGTGAGCGTTTAAATAAAGTGTGTGTGAGCGTTTAAATGTAGTGTTGTTACCGAAGCTGTTTCTGCTGCATATCAATGACATGTTGTCTAATGATAGTGTTCGTTGTTATGCAGACGACAGTACCGGAGATGCATTTAATACGGGCCGAGCAAACATCCCTCGTTCCGAGGTGGAAGAAAGTCGTGAACAACTTGTGTCAAAAATATCCTGAGTCTCCGATTGGGGTCGAGGAAATTTAGTTCAGTTCAACCCCGCCAAGACACAAGTTTGCGCGTTCACCGCTAAGAAAACTCCTTTCACTGTGGCCCCACAATTCCAAGACACGGCCCTTACCATCTCGAAGAGTATCTGGATCCTAGGTGTTGACATCTCCAGCGACGTTCAGTTCCGAAGTCACCTAGAAGAGAAAGCGAAGCTGGCATCCAAAAAACTTGGTGTCCTGAATAGAGCGAAGCGGTACTTCACTCCTGGGCAAAGACTGTTGCTGTACAAATCACAGGTCCGACCCCATATGGAGTACTGCTGTCATTTGTGGGCTGGGGCGCCAGCATACCAGCTTGGCCCTCTTGACTCGGTTCAAAGATGCGCTGTGCGAATAATCGACGATCCCGTACTCACAAGCCGTATTGAACCCTTAAGTCTAAGGAGAGACTTCGCCTCCTTATGTGTGTTCTACCGCTTGTATAATGGGCTGTGTTCTGAGGAATTGTTTGACATGATGCCTACGGCCAACTTCTACCACCGCACCGCTCGCCATAGGCAGGGTATTCATTCACACACGTTGGAACCAAAATGGTCGCGCACCGTGCGGTTCCAAAGAAATTTCCTACCGCGCACAATCCGAATGTGGAATGAGCTCCCTGCCGCGGTTTTCCCGGAAGGCTACAGTATGGAGTTCTTCAAGAGGGGAGTGAATAGGTTCTTAAAGGGTCGGCAACGCGCACGTAATGCCCTTGGTGTTGCAAGCGTCCATAGGCTGGGGTGACTGCTTACCATCAGGCAGGCCGTACGCTTGTTTGCCACCCTAGTTGTGGCGTGTGTGTATATTAAATAAACGAATGGAAAAAACTCATGTATTTTTCCAAAACTTGACCAGGTAACCAAAATGTAGTTATACACCACCTACCTATTATCCCTGCTACCACATACCTACCAACATACCTAAATTGATGCACCTTTGGGATCACAGAAATACCTATATCGAGGTATAAGGAAAAAGTGTATGTACCGCGCGTGCTTAAAATAAGTGGCTACGACCTACTTTGGACATCGTTAACTTGAGTTGCCGTCAATATTATAATCAGATTTGGAAATCTGATAAAATGGTATAATTAATTCTTCAAATACCACCAAATGAAATGGAAAAATTATGTTTTCTACCACAAAATTACACTTTTGGCGTCAAACGCCAAGCGAAAAACGTTACACGCTTGAGTCCCATACAAATTGACGAACTATTTCCTTCTATCTCGATATACAGGGTGAATTTTAAATCGTGAATCGTACGTTTACCGGTAAAGCTACTTAAGACTAATACAGAGCACTAGTGTTAATTACAATTAAAGACCCGCTTAATTAATTATTAACAAAACGGTGGAGGCGTTTATTACCATTAATCGTAATAAAACTGAATTATTTTATGAGTAAATACGATTTTTAAATACCTACTTATGTTGACAATGTCGACGATGTTGACATTTATTGACAATACGTGCCAAAATTCTATCCAGCCAACTTCAATATTGGGAGGATGGATATCTAATGTTGAAATTTTCATGACAAGTACGAAACATGAATGTGGGGTGACAATTAAGGATCTTTTAAAAAAAAAAATAAAAAAAAAGGTTTAAAAGCATTGCATCTCTCTGGCTACTATTCTAGCGAAGGTTCTGGACGGTGTGCTTAACACATATCTTAACAGGCACATAAAGCTGCACGACGCCCAATTCGGTTTCCGTCCAGGATTATCAACTGAAACAGCAATACTTAGCCTTAAGCACACTGTTCAGTATTACACTGACAGGAACACACCAGTTTACGCGTGCTTCTTGGACTTGTCGAAGGCATTCGACCTGGTGTCATATGATGTGTTATGGAGCAAGTTGAGGAGCACGAGCTTACCTAAAGAAATCATAGAAATGTTTAAGTTCTGGTACAAAAATCAAACAAACGTTGTTCGATGGGCAGGTGAGTTCTCGGATTCTTACACGATGCAATGTGGAGTGAGGCAGGGGGGGTTAACATCACCCACGTTATTTAATGTGTATGTGAATGGGTTGATTGAGGAGCTCAGCAGTGCTGGTGTTGGCTGTTCGGTGGATGGTTGTTGTTTTAATAACATCAGCTATGCCGACGATATGGTGCTGCTGAGCCCCTCAGTGAACGCACTAAAGGTATTGTTAAATATATGTGAGAGATATGCTGCAGCCCATGGACTCAAATATAATACCAAAAAGAGTGAGATATTACTTTTTAAATCTGGCACTAAAACATATCCAGTCCCGCCTATAAGTCTCAGTGGTTCTCCTCTTCGGACTGTCACGAGGTTTAAATATTTGGGTCACTGGGTTGCAGACAGCTTAAAAGACGATGTAGATTTAGAAAGGGAACGCAGAGCACTGTCGGTTAGGGGTAATATGCTCTCACGCAGATTTGCGCGCTGTACTCGTGAGGTTAAGATTACCCTCTTTAAAACATTCTGCCAAAACTTGTACACGTGCAATCTGTGGAGCAACTACACCAAAAAGACCTTCAGTGCTCTGCGGGTCCAGTATAACAACGCCTTCAGGAATTTGTTGGGCCTGCCCTGGCGTTGTAGCGCTTCGGGAATGTTTGCCACTTGGAGCACTGATGGTTTCCATGCCGTTTTGCGGAAGCGTGTGGCATCCCTGTGGCAACGCGTGAGACGCAGCCCTAACACTCTCCTGAGGGTGGTCGCGGAGAGGATAGACTGTCCTATTGTCACGCATTGGATGTCTCTGCATGTGAGGTCCAATTTATTTTTCTAATTTATTTATTATTATTTTTTTTTTTTTATTTTTTTTTTTTTGTATCTACTAACCTAGTTATTAAGTGCTATTATGTTACTAACAAAGTATGAATTATGGACAAAATGTCTGAAATAAACAATTTCAATTCAATTCAATTCAATTGTAAGTTATTGTTAACTATGTATAGACTTCAAAAAAATATAACGGTTCACGATTTAAAATTCACCCTGTATTTCTGTGTTTGGGATACTTATCTCTTTATCATTCCGAAGACGATATGAAAATGATTTCCAGAGAACAACAGTCTAATTTATCCCGGGGACTAAAACTAAATCCAACTCCAATTAGCTGCAACGCCCATCCAGAATGGAACATTCTCCGCTAACGTAATTCTCATTACAACAATTACGTGCAATCGGCCGGAGTCGGCTGTCGGCCGATTGTCTGCGTATCACATTCCAAGAGTTGAACGACACGGTGATCCAGGCAGTGCCAATAACGGGTATCGGATCGCAGGTTCTGCAGCTTCGGTTTAAATCAATGAGAATTCTGTTGAAGAATGCAACCTAACGATACTTCGAGAAACATTTTATACATATACCTACGCATAAGCGTTTAGCTGGTTATTCCTTAGTAGGGAGATAAATACAACGCAACGAAGCAAAAATCTCTATGCTATATCAGCCATGACCGGCACTATCGGTTGTAAAGCTGACATAAAGGAGAATTACAACCAAGGAAATAAGAATATTATTGGCACAACAGTGTTAAATTTAACTCTTGATCGAAATCTCGGATTTCCAATTCTTGAGTATGAAGATATTAATATTTTCATGTCTGTAAGCACTCTATTATGTCCGCTTGGCAAGTTTTCTTGAATTTTTGCACCGATATTGCCGACCACCTGTATATCAGTTTATCTCCTGGTGTAGTGCTTTTACAGATTTTAGAAGCCGCACCCTGCAGGAAATATTGTGGGACAATACCCTACATTTGAGTGACGTAAATAAAAAAGGATTTTAGATCCCTTAGGCGTCTCCCATTTGCGCAAAGGGATCTTTTTTACCCAGACATACCTATCGCGAAAGTTTTCTATATAGAATCTCCGTAAGAATCAACAGTATCGAACGTTCAGCGTCCTACCGGGTAGCATTCAAAACATTACAATATTCACAATCAACTGCTGAGACTGCTTTACTAATAAAGGTGACCACAAAGCATTGTCTTGAGTTACCCACTTATACATGGTAAAACGGTAACTTGACATGTGTCGAGTTAGGTATATTACAACATAATCAGATTGCGTCCTCTTTCACACATAACAAGTTACCTATGAAGCGAATCTGGGCATGAATTTGGATAAGACGAAACGAAAGTCATGTTCAACACGCACATCGTTCCCGGACCGATCACCGTCGATGGAATACCTCTCGAAATTGTCGAAACATATGTCTACCTAGGTCAGACCCTACAGCTAGGTAGAAACAATTTCATGACGGAAACCGATAGGAGGATTCAGTTGGGCTGGGCAGCATTCCGGAAACTACGCCATGTATTTTCGTCGCCGATACCACAAAGCCTAAAAACAAAAGTCTTTAACCAGTGCGTCTTACCTACATGACCTATGGTGCCGAAACGTGGACACTGACGGTGGGGCTGGTCCACAAGCTAAAAGTTGCTCAGCGAGCTATGGAGAGGGCTATGCTTGGAGTCTCTCTGAGGGAATAGAATCCGTAACGAAGTAATCCGTCAGAGAACCAAAGTTACCGACATAGTTACTCGAGCAAGCAAGCTGAAGTAGCAGTGGGCTGGCCACATTTGCCCCAGAACAGACAATCACTGAAGCAAGAGAGTACTGCAGTGGAGACCGCGTACAGGTAAACGCACTGCGGGCGCCCCCCGGATAGATGGAGCGACGATCTGCGCAGGGCGGCTGGCAGCAACTGGATTATCGAGTAAAGTGGCGCGTCTTGGGAGAGGCCTACGTCCAGCAGTGGACTGCCGCAGGCTGATGATGATGATGATGATGAAGCGAATTTGACTGGATGTACAAAAATAACATCAGCCGAATCAAAGGAATAGAACTATGCAACTACTGATATAAGTAGTAAAGAAACGAATCTCAGTCACTTCGACTGATTGACTGCATAAACGCAATCTATACCTATTGCATAAATAAACCTAAGTACTAGTATGTACTTGTCATAATAAAATAAACATACATACTCAAATAATAAACTTATGGCTCTGTGATCTGTAGACCTCGTGAGTGTGTCAACCCCCATAGCTCCACCATTTTTCCAAAAACTTAATGGACAAAAATATATAATTATCGAACCTGCCTAAATTTCATGAGAATCGGTTGAAAAATACGACCTATAGAGGAGAATAGGTGGACATCCGGACAGACATACGAAAGCATTTTGCCCAAGCTGAAACGGAGACGCTTCGTGCTCGCTCGGTAAACAAAATATGTACTCATGCATAACAAATATAACACACATGCATGACAAATAATCAACTTTATCACAGAAACGCTTGCGCGACTTACGCTCAAAGAAGTATTTGCTGCTATAAACGATTTGCCTGAAGGGCGAAGGAATTGGTTGGACATCAAACCTGTTCGGTTATCTCTCCGGCCGAACTTTTGACCATTAAGCTCTAACAAACAAGTGAATTCCGCGATTAATCAATTGCATAGCAAACACGCTTCGGCTAATAGAGGCGCTCCCACGAACACCGCCGGTTATGCTAATATGAAGACAATGGACGGAGTTTCAACGCGCGACGCCTGATAGCCCAGGTATGCTGTACAAATGAGGCCTAGGTCAGATAATATGCACTCATTTGGGTATGTTGACGCTTCCGTAATGCAAGAACAGGAAACAACGATATTTAGATAACTACTTATAGCCATTTGAGCACGATTTACAGCAGCGTGATTCTAGATAAGCGAGTACGCGTCGGGCGGATATTGCGCTTTTTCCATTACGCACGCTAAAACTAGAAACGGAGTGAATGTAAATCAGTGGATAAACACTTGATTACGTTTACACTTTTAAAAAATACTAGCTGTGGAGTAAAAAACATAATTACCTACGTTCGTGATGTAATGGAGAAATGCATACTTTTGACCTGTAGCTGTAGTCATATTAATGATGAATTAATAGTAACTCTTTGTTACGGTTTACAACGTGTGACGCACGGTTTTGGAATATAGCAAGTAAGCATTAATATTATAAATATATATAGCTACTTACTGCATAACTTCATGGAGTGGTTTGGCTAAAACTACATTACTAAACCTAGAAGTGTCAGCCGCCCGGGGCCGAAGAAAATTATGCCGCCATAATTACCTATTCATTGCCGCATTTGACACAAAATGGCTAAAAAAGGGTATATACCTACCTAAGGGTATACCTATGCCCTGAATTTTGCCGACCCCTTTTGTATTTTTGCCGTCCGCAGGGGCCAACCCGGCCATGAAGCTACGCGACTGCAAATACTTAACGTTTACCTTATACCTACCAAATGTAACTCCAATATTTTCTAAGCTTTTTATTTCCTCTCCATGCTGTGACACGCCAATCTAAGAAACTCGTAGCAGCATATCTCAGTTTAATTACGTTAGCTACGGAAAAAGCTTATATGTTTATTCATTCTCGTAAGATATTTGATATCGACGTTTTAATTAAGAGCTAGTACGCTTCTAATTTCAAAGGGTTTTATGCAAGAATTTCTCACGTAACTTAATAAAGGTGTTATACAACATAGGTAGGTATGAGGATAAGTTAGGGGTGTTGCGCATTCTTATAACTGAGATTACCCAAACATGACTCGATCAAGGACTCAGTAATCACACTTTGTAGGTACACATATGTTTGCAGTCCTATTTACTAGTCCCACTACCATTTGTAAAAACCTTCTCCCACCTGACCCTGTTTCGTGTTGTATACAATTATTGGTCAATCGGTGTCGGTGTGTGTATCTTAGACCAAACCTCATCTAAGAATTTGATACAAACAAACCCCGCGCTGGCTTAATCCAGCACTTCACGTTTAACGGCATCAACTTTCCAAGTATCCATATTTAATACCTATAACTAATCATAATCACTATGGATTGCCGTCATTCATCAATATAGTTTCAATTATGATTCATAATTGTGAGATGTATATCTCATAATCTAATCCAGGCAGATTCGCGCCGGCTGAGTTACGGCGTCGATCGGGGTAACTCACAACTTCGCCATAAATCTCGTACCTAATATAATATGACCTTGAAATAACGGTTCGTAATAGAGCTCAAAATATGTCAGTCCGCTTGGTGCTTAGGCTTAGAGATTGATGTACCACATCAGCATAGGGTTGCCATACGGCAGGATTGTCCTTACATGTCAGCGTTTTTGGCCCTTTGTCAGGATTGTGGTGAGGCCTGGAAAGTGTCAGGATTTTTCAGGTTAGGTTTATTTAAAAATAACTAAATATACATTTTTACTACATATTTATTACAAAATTACTTTTGAAAGTGCTTTTTTGTATCGTCAGCAGCGCCTTTGAATTTTAAAGGAAAATAACTGTCACAAATTTACACAGTACCTCACTAGGCTTTCCACCTTTTTAATTAACGGGGCCCGGGATCGGTCATCGTCGTCCGGGGTCGCGGGTCGCTCTTTCAAGACCTTCGTAAAGGTACAAAGTCGTGGACTTTTACTACTCGACGCCAGTATCGAGACTAGACTAAACGATAGCTAATTTCTGTTATCGGAAATGTCCGGACTTTTGGGGTAATGTCAGGTTGTTGGGACATTTAATTTTTTTCATATGGCAACCCTACATCGGCTTCCCTCCTATTACGAACTGTTATTACTAGTTCACAGGTACGCGTGATTTTGTTACATAGTCCGTCGACCGTCAGTTATAGATAGGGAATGCAACTCGGTTATTTTTTGTATGGAAAAAACTCGGCTTCGGTTAAAACTCGAGTTTTTCCAACTATAAATAACCGATTGCAATCCCTAGTTTTAGATTATCAAAAAATATTGAACACTTTGTGGTGTCTACGTAATGTGTATTGACAGATTGGTAATATATATATTATATATTAATAAATGTATACGGACCGTTGGTAGAAAGCTTCCTAGTGTCAGTGTCAGACTAGACGTGGAGCAAGATGGTCGCTGTCAATCAACCGGCCCGGGTACCTACTGTACAAACTGTGTTTCATTCCTTTATTCCTGATATCCTTAGTACTGAACGCCACAATGGCGACGAGGATGAATTTGTGAGTAAATTACGTGCAGAAAAATGATAGCAAACAAATCAGTGATCAATAGGTTATAATAGTAAATGAGACCATCGTATGCCAACGACAAACATTTAAATGCTTTGTTCAAGATAAGTACCTACATAGAGGAGATTGATGCATTCGTATTTAGTAAGTAAAAGACTCGACAAACCTCGACGCGTAAGTTTATGCGCTAACTTATTGTTAGATAAAGTCTTTGTAATAAAATCACAAGCAAGCGTTGAAAAAAATGGAGGGTAAATGATAATTTAACTAGTTTTATGGTGTCAAAACAATAAGTGCTAACATATTTCCTTATTTTAAACAAATAAAGATTATGATTGATTTTGACATTTTAAGATATTTAAAGACATGGAAATAAATATATAGATTTATTTACTAGCAACCTTGGGAGAAAAACCCGACTTTAGAATGATTTATTTTTATTAGATCAAATTACCCTATTCTTACAGATACGTGACTCTGTTACATTTTGACGTTCTATTTTCACATAGAAGAAGTACAGTATGTGAAGATGGTTGGATGTTTGGGTATTTGGAGGTTGTTAATAAATTCTAGTGATTGAAAATATCGCGATGTGCTAAAAAAAAAAAAATTGTCTTGAGACAAATATCCGTTAATTTTAGTAATTCGGAAGTTTCCGTATAGTAACAACAATAACCAGGTACTTCATTAAACATGTTTGTGGTTGTGTTTACGATTCAATAAAATAACAATAACGCTCCGTATAGTACAATTTGTTTGATTTTTTAATTTGGTAATCAAGAAAGTGTCCTTTGGAGTCATTATGATCTCAGTGGTGATCGGGTATATCGCATAGAATCACCGGGTTGGATTTATGTCCAGTACTACGGTGATAGCCGGACGAAAGAGGTACTTACCTTGATATTTTAGTTTTGAAAAATGTTTGGTTGTAATGGGTACTTGAACTCTAGTTAGTGAATTTTATTTTGATATAGAAAATGAGAAAGGAACGTTTAGATAAAGTTCACCCCAAATTCAAAGGTCCATTTGATGTCAAAAAGTGGTGTTTTGTTTTGAAAGTACTAAACTCTAGATACACCTATAAGTACGCACACGATAGGCTGCGGGAAATGCCTGAAAGCCAAATACCTATTGACATTACTGTAGAAAAGGAAAATCGGGATGATAATTGAAACAATAATATTGTTTTATGATTTTTATCAGTTGCTGAGTTAGAGATGGTGCTTGGTTCGGTTGGTCGACTATACTAGAGGCTAGATCGTAGCTGTAGCTTGGTAGAAGTCGGTGTCTGCTCTTAAGTAGTCCGTGAGCGCGCAGTGCGCGGCTAGCCCTAGTGGAGGTCGGGTCTACCGCAGACCGGAGTGTAGGCCAGGGGGATGCGCGGCGATCCATTTGTTGGATGCGCGTAATAGCAAGCATGTGACTTGCTGTGTAGGCTTAATTGCCATAGGCCACGAACAAGTTGCCAGTCTCTTACTTAACTAATCATTGCTGTATTGGTACATAAGTCTTAGATTAATTGTGATCTCCGAACATAAGAGAGGCACTTGCACTGCGAGACAGTCAACACCGTGAAATATAGTCACAAATAATAGTTTTGAATTGTCAGAAAAACTTTAAAGGTTTACATTTGAGATTAACAATGAAAAAAAAAAGAAAAAAGGGGAGCGTGGCTCCACGAAGTGGTTGTGTCCCTACATTAAATTGTGAATCCACAAAGGAGCTTGACTCCACAAAGGAGCGTGACTCCACAAAGGGTTTGTGTCCCTACATTAAGTTGTGAATCCACAAAGGAGCTTGACTCCACAAAGGAGCTAGGCTCCACAAAGGAGCTAGGCTCCACAAAGGAGCTAGGCTCCACAAAGGGTTTGTGTCCCTACATTAACTTGTGAATCCACAAAGGATCTTGACTCCACAAAGGAGCTAGGCTCCACAAAGGGTTTGTGTCCCTACATTAAGTTGTGAATCCACAAAGGAGCTTGACTCCACAAAGGAGCGAGGCTCCACAAAGGGTTATGCCCTTGACGTTGATGACGTGGATGACGTGGATGACGTAGATGACGTGGATGACGTTGATGACGTTGATGACGTGGATGACGTGGATGACGTGGATGACGTTGATGACGTGGATGACGTTGATGACGTGGATGACGTGGATGACGTAGATGACGTGGATGACGTAGATGACGTGGATGACGTTGATGACGTTGCAGACGTGGATGACGTTGATGACGTGGATGATGATGATGACGATGATGATGATGACGATAATGATGACGATGATGACGATGACGATGATGATGATGATGATGATTATGATGATGATGATAATGATGATGATGATGAGGGCTATGATGACGATGATGATGATGACGAAGATGACGATGATGACGATGATAACGATGATGACGATGATGACGATGATGACGATGATAACGATGATGACGATGATGACGATGATGACGATGATGATGATGATGATGATGATGATGATGATGATGATCACGATTATTATTTATGATTTATTGATGAATTTATTGTAAGATTTACAAAATCACTGGAATCTAATTAATGGCAGTATTTCAAACATTAACGTAAATGAACCAGATTTGCCTAAAAAGTGAGTTAAAAAAAAAATAACGACATATATTACGATGACGTGTTGTCTACATAGTATTATGATTATTATATTTAGTCAAAGTCTGCTTAAATCAATTTAAATGTAATAATACTAAATCATTACTCAGGCAGGCCGCGCTCATCAGTAAAGCATATAAGTCAGTTCTTATAAATATAATAACTTAAAAGAATTGACTGGAAATGTTCAGTAGCTTATTGATATAATTATTATTGCTAAAATACCAGTCATTATAACTTTATTAGCCTTCAATTTAAGATGCATTATTAGTGCAATATACCTACATAAACAACTAGAAAACATATCTGTTTCTGTAACAGCTTGATATCACAATGAGTGAAAGCGCTAGGCGCGACGCGATACAAGTCCGTACTCGTTGTTTCAAGAGTTAAGAGGTTTATAAAAGGCAAGGCACAAAGTCTGACCTGTGGGTAATTCAACTTGCAGTGATGCATTCTAGACAGGGAAAATTAGTCTTCTTAACCTACCCCGAAATAACGAGAGCTCAAAGCAGGGACTGCATAACCGAAAAATGAAGGTAGCGTTTGAAAGCGGTATGACGTCATACCGTTTGTTTCGGTATGATTTCGGTAGCGCAGCCGAAATGATATTGTATCGAAATAACGGTACGGTAATTTTCTTTCGGTACCTTAACCGTTTTAAAAAGGTACCGTTTGAGATTTATGTGTGTGCTGCGAGCGTCGTCAACCAATCAGCGCTTAGTTAGATATTGTTCAGTTCGGCACATTTTTTACTTATTCACTGTTTATTTGACGGCTTTATTTTATCGCCGCGCGCGCGCGCCGCTTGCTATCAAGAGCGTGAGCTTGGATCAAGATCGAGCAAAGCAAGTATCTACCTACCTACATCGTAAAATATGAGAGCGAAAAATGTCGTGTGAATGTCATGATAATATAGGTTGGGTACCGTAATAATAAAGGTATAAGTACCGCTTTCAACATTAGCGGTACGTAGCGGTATAAAGCGGTACAGGAACAAACTATTTCAACCGATATAGTCTACCTTTATATCATTACGGTACCGATATTCTATAGCGGTACAGTACCGCTTATAACGTAACGAAAACAGTCCCTGGCTCAAAGGCAGTTTTATGATAAGAAATGACAACCTAAACAGTACTTACCTATACACTTGTTACTAATGCTATTTATGTACCTACTATTTAAGATAGCATAAATAATCAGTAATAAAAAAAAATATATATATACATATATACTAAAACTAGAGTAAATAATTCAATATGAGGTTGTTCAGTTACAGTTACGATAAATGATAATAGGGAATAATTTAATATACGCTAGGTGACCTTGAACCAAAGTTAGTTCAATAAGTGGTCTAAGGTCTCAGACACTTTTAATATCAGAAAACCATGAAAATGTTTTGTTTCATGAAATCTCAGGAAATAAACATATTATTAATGAGTAAACGATATACAAAAAGAGTGTTTTCTGAACGATATGTAAAATTGTTGGGATGGAGACCGCTGGGCGAGTAAAGTAAAAGCAAACTTGACAATATACTAATTTTAATGAAGGAGCTTACAATTATTATTGATGACCGTACGTGCTAACAGATTTATAGTAGAAGAGGCTGGTCATATACCAGCTTAGGTTTATATAGACCCTGTGTGAGCGACATCTATTAAGATCTACCATAACAATCTTCAGACTTAACCAGTAAAGCTAATGAACCAGGTAGATAGTTTGGAAAAGCTCCGATAGGGGTCGCTACTGTTCCCATACAAACAGTCTACACCTACCAGGACATAGTGGAAATCAGCTTAAATTGGTAATATAGAAAGCGGCCCAAATGGCGCCACATAGCTTGGAACTATCTATCTAGTTATATTATCCTAGATATTTATGTTACTCGTTAACAATAATTGCACCTTGCGATATTGTGTTACTTCTATTCAATAACAAAATAAGAATAAATAACAATAAAGCTAAGAATACATTAAGCTATATTACTTATTAGTGATTAATTATTTTGAACAAGCGGTAAATTTAAATGTCGCACCTACAATATCTCTGTTTATCCCAAGGGTAGATTAGGGGAGAATGCGTACTTTCTTGTATTCGGAAATTAAGTTTAAAGAATAATGATAATAAATTATATCTATGTAATAAGGGCCCAAGTGGCATGGTGCCATAGATGCTGGCAGCATTTTCTTGTTGTAACGCGATGCTGACACTGTCTGATACCTTGTGAGATAGTCTAATGATATAGTTATAGCACTATAATGTTTTGGGTCAAAAGATTTTCAATATTTTTGTTGTTATTGTGATTAATTTAGCAGGAAACTTTTCCAAAGTATTAATTGACGGTTCAAAATGGATTGTCCCACTGGGGAAAATTACATGCAAGTAAAATCACCTAAATTAGTGAATATGGACTACATGTCCCAGATGAAGACACACAAATTGGAAAAGTAAAATTGAGGAAAAAGAAGGAAGGAAAGCACGAGAATCATATTGAGAGTAATCAGGAAGAATATTAACATTTAAGAAAACTAAATAAATTTCAATAAATACTTTATTCCGTCTGAAATACATAGATATAAATTAGAAAATACATAGTATCAGATGAAATTAAAAGATTAGTAAGTGAACATTCACCACATATAAAACGTCTGAAATACATGGATATAACTTGGAAAATACATAGCATCAGATGGAATTAAAAGATTAATAAGTGAACATTCACCACATATAAAACTTACAATACGCATGGATCAGAGTCAGATTACAAGTGACGTAACAACATGCAGTCTACAGTATACAAGACCCCGCCGACGAGGGCGACCTCCTCGCGACACCATAACATAAGGGCCCGCGACCCGATTGCCCAGGATCCGAATACCCTGGATTAAATTCACTCCGACCATGGTCGGGCTCAGCTAAGTTTCTTGTCGGAGTCTTCTTAGCTGGGCTAGGGGTAGCGAACCGACAACTAAAACCCCCATTAGCTCGACATAAATTATCTTAGTAAGAATCGGTATCGTATTCATCAATATGTACAGTAAATAACAAAATAAAACAAAATCTATTAATGTGATAATAAACCTAATTATAAATACCTGCCTGTAAAATAAACACTTGAAAAAAAGGGAGAGATGTGGTGTCTACGTAATGTGTATTGACAGATTGGTAATATATATATATTATATATTAATAAATGTATACGGACCGTTGGTAGAAAGCTTCCTAGTGTCAGTGTCAGACTAGACGTGGAGCAAGATGGTCGCTGTCAATCAACCGGCCCGGGTACCTACTGTACAAACTGTGTTTCATTCCTTTATTCCTGATATCCTTAGTACTGAACGCCACACACTTAATTTTTCTCTTGAGAATTAAACCAAAAATAAGGAAGATATAGCCCGTTAAAGTTCCACCCACGTGACGTCGGTCGCGTAGAGGCTCGTAGTAGCGTCACGAGCCCCCAGTCCCGAAATTTAACGCGCTTTATCTTGGTCATTTTTTGTTTGATTGACAAAAGAAAAAATACATGTTCAATATTTTTTGATAATCTAACTTACGGACTAATTAATATAATTATAATTATGTTTTTTTTTTACCTAGGAAACATGCCTATTTTATATTGAAGACAAGATTGGCAGCAAAGTTCTGAATTGCCCTACAGGAAGACGCTAGCGCGGATTAATGCGCTCTGAAACTGGTTTTAGCTGCAAATATATCAAATCAACTTCTTACATTGCACTACTCAATTATGTAATCACATGGGAATATAAGTTATTTTCTTAATATGAATACTTACTCTCAGTTTTCATTGCACATTGAGGTACTAATTGTTCAACTACAGTAGACCCTTGTTTAACTTTGTACGGTGTAAGATAGGCTGGTTAAGGTCGCCGAAAGTCGATGGAGGCAAAAAGGGAACAACCATTTGTTCGTCAACCATAGTTAGAGGAGACCTATGTTCAGCACTGGACGTCTCAAGGGTGAAATTATGATGATGATGATAGGCAATTTGCCATGCCATGCGATAAAACACAGTTATATACTGAAATGAAATGCAATAATTTATTTCTGCAAGTAGGCCTCAAAGGCTTTTTCACATGTCTGATTCTTTCTTTTGGTTATGTTATAGTACATTGCTTACCTAAGGCGGTAAAACCCGCCCGAGCCGAAGGCAAGGGCGATAAATATGCGATTTGAGGCTTTCTTTATCGCCGCCCGTGGTAAGTATAAAAGGAATGTTCCGCACTCGTAGCTAGCGGTTATTGCCCCTTTATGGTCAGGTGTGACGTAAAAGTAAACATGTTGCTGATCAGATACGTAGAAAAAATAGATTAATATTCCCACGCCGTATTCGTCACAGCTTGTTAATAAATTATATACATTTTATTCCTATAAAAAGAAGGACAGGAAATTCTAATGGCAGTCTCTGAAGAAACTTGACAGATGTAGGGCACAAATACCTATGTGTACATATATGTAGAATCCTCTACTTATATGTACTTACAGAGGAACATATTATACTCTTAAGGAGCCTACTAGAGTATTCTATAGCCATATTTAGCTTTATTTTTTTCTGACCTCTATTATGTATTAGACAGACACATGGTCGAATGCAGGAGTTGTACCATAAGATACGCTCGTAATCATCGTCGTGTGCACACTAGTAAGTAAGTAGGTACCTGAAGTCCATTTTATTAACGTTTTTAACGTATAATTATATATTCAAGTTAAACTTGGTTTAAAATGTAAATTTTTGAGGATAATTTAGTAGCTATTACACTACCGTATAAAATGACAAGATGAGATGGACCCAAGCCCAAGACTCTCCTTACACTAAGGGATCTTCCATATTCATACGCTTTTTAAAATTTCTAAGAATATGTCACGTTTTTAGGGTTCCGTAGCCAAAATGGCAAAAACGGAACCCTTATAGTTTCGTCATGTCCGTCCGTCTGTCTGTCTGTCTGTCTGTCCGTATATCACAGACATTTTACTCAAAAACTACATGATGGATATTGATGAAATTTGGAATATAGGTGTCTTTTATGAATTATGATCCGCTACTTAGTTTGGTATATAAATAATTAAAATAAATATTTTTAGGGGGGGCACTCCATACATGTTAAAGACAGTAAAAATTTTTTTTTCAGCAAATATCAACGTGTGGTACATAGCTCGACAGCTCTTTAAAAAACACTATAAGGTTCGTAAGTAATGTTTTTGATTAAGTGAATGTATTTGGAAATAATCGCTCCGAAAGTTGTGTAAATTGTGTCCCCCCCTCTATTTTCTAAACCGTGCGTCCGAAAAATATGAAAAAAATCACGAAGGTAACGCTTAATTAATACTTTCAACGAAAATTATTTTCAACAAGATCGAATTAACCGTTTTTGAGTTATTGACGATAAACTGCGCTTCTCAACAAAAGAACGTAATTGCTATTTTTTACCTTATAGTTACGGCTATGGAACCCTACACTGAGCATGGTCCGACATGCTCTTGGCCAGTTATTTCTTCCTAAGTATTTCATTTTTTTGATTTGACAGAGGCTGACACGTTTGGCTAGACCCCCTTATTATCTATATCTATGGGATTTGTACATGTAGTCCTTCATGTCCTACGTCCTACTTTGGTCACGAATACTCGGATATCAAGATTTTTTTCACTGCCGCTGCCATCTTTGAACTGGTTCTTTAAACCTATACATCCTACAAAACAATCACAACCTTTCCTACTTTGCTTTCTTGTGTGTATCCAATACCACATTTCAATACTTAAATTAAGATCACTGGATCGAGGGCACTGTGTACCGGGTGTAAGTAAACTAGTATAGAATAACAAGCTCATATTTAATTACTGTATCAGCTATACGACTCGCATACAACTGAACCGTAATTCTTACATATCACTTAACACGCTATTCATTACTTCTTACAAGAACTGAATAAAGATGAGAAATTGCACTGTACACGAATAAAGGCATGGTATACAATACTGGCGATGAATATTAATAGGGTTAGTTTTATCTGGTATTTATATTGGCAGCTGTTCTCTAATATCCACGTTAGAGCAAAGTGGAGACCATTTTAAATTTCAACACGACGGTTTGTTAAGGTTATGTATATGATCGAAAGAAGGCAACGGCTGTCACCATCATACAGCCGCGGGAGTTAGGTACCTGTGCAATAGCTTTTTACGACAAGACACATATGACACTTTTATGACTTCCTCATGATTATGCGGTATAGAATCTATACTATAGATGACCTCTTGATAAAGGATTGTCTAGGATGCAGACGTAGAACAGGAACGGAAATCGCATAAGTTTTTTTTTAAATTCGTATAAGCTTGAAATCAGTTTTAAACGTCGATATTGTATTTCTGATTTCAAATCGTTAATGAAAAATTTCAGGTTTTATATACATTATTCACAAATTTATCTACATAAAACATAACACCAAAAACATTTTAACTAAACATTCCCAGTAAATTTCTTAATTTACAATACATTGACTGGCCTATGATTTTCTCTTTCTAACTGTATTGAATTGGATGACACGGGTCTACTGGTTTTTGTATGTTTTAGCAACTACGAAGTAGGGTTAGTAACATCGTACCACTAAAAGGAAACGACAATAGCCAAGTTTCTCGAGTAACAACGGGCCGCACCAGAGAAATGGCAGTAAGAAACAATCGTTAACTGCCGTGTTAGAACAATTAACGGTTCCGCAAACGACAAACGGAAACCATTCAAGACAACTCTTTTTATTGCCCATTAACTCACAATTGTATTAAGCAAAGCTGCCTTTTTAGGGTTCCGTAGCCAAAATGGCTAAAAAGGAACCCTTATAGTTTCGTCATGTCCGTCCGTCCGTCCGTCCGTCCGTCCGTCCGTCCGTCCGTCCGTCCGTATGTCACAGGCATTTTACTCAAAAACTACAAGACCTATACTGATGAAATTTGGAATATAGATGTCTTGTAGGTGCTGCAACTAAGTTTGGTAGTTAAATAATAAAAATAAAAAAATCTAGGGGGGGCACTCCATACATGTAACAGAAGCTAAAAAATTTTTTTTTCACAAAATGTCAACGTGTGGTACATAGTTCGACAGCTCTTATGAAAACATTTTAAGGTTCTTAAGTAATGTTTTTGATTAAGTGAAAACCTTTGGAAATAATCGCTCCGAAAGTTGTGAAAATTGTGTCCCCCCCCCTCTATCTTCTAAACCGTGTGTCCGAAAAATATAAAAAAAATTACAAAGATAACGCTCAATTAATACTTTCAACGAAAATTATTTTCAACAAGATCAGATTAACCGTTTTTGAGTTATTGCCGATAAACTGCGCTTCTCAACAAAAGGACGTAATTGCTATGAAGATACGCTCTTTTGTTGTTGTACTTTTTTTACATCGTATTTTTTACCTTATAATTACGGCTATGGAACCCTACACTGAGCATGGTCCGACATGCTCTTGGCCAGTTATTTCTCATCTCTATTCGCTAGGTGCAAAGTATGTACTAGGTGGGGTTAACATAATCTATCGCAGCGCGCGTCATGGCCAAAAAGGAACTTTCAGCAGACCAGCTGTCACTTTTTACTAGCGAAATTTACGTTTTTAGTTGCCAAAGTGCCTTGCAGCAAAAGCCACAAAACACAAAAAAAAAGTCCGCGGTATTTGTAACCGCTAGTTGGCGCTGTCATCGCGCACCCAGCGAATAAGACAACATACTTTTTCGATAATGCCAAAATATGAGCCTTTCATTGTACTTTTAATTAACCAGCAACGAAGCGATTGACTGACTGTGCTACGGATAGGGATAGTTTATAATGCCTCTTATCCCAGAATATTGCACGGACGAATGAATGAGCAAAAAAATACGCATGGCGTTGGCGTGCGATACAAACCGTGCATGGTGGGAAAGAGTTTTTTAGTAAATTAAAGTTTCCCCTATCCGGTCCAAAAACTTCCCTTGGTCCATAACCTTTTGGTTTGGGGATATTTTCCGTGACAAATTCTAGTCGATATGCTTATCCTCAGCAGAGCCGTCAGCCGAGTCAACTATCAACTATCGTTTCCTGAATCCTGAATCCACAAATGTCTCCAAGCCCTTCGGCTCCGATGGACCGTGAAGATAACCTGAATAATACAATGTACAAATACACTTTGAGAAAACAAGATAATAATTTTAATTGGCATCTGTCATAACTTGTCCATATCTTACGTTATTATATTATGCTCCGTCTCAAGCGACAAGCCAGTCACACTACTTTCTAAGCATCTTCAAGCGCTACAACTTTACTCATTATCCACTTTGATATATATATTTTCCAATGACTTAGCATACGATCTACATTACCAATAACACTTGAAGTACCATTTGTTTTGATTTCTCTTTGATGACACACGAGCAAATTAAGCATTCAGTTGATTCAGTCATGAATGTCATGATCAAGCGAAATCATGGTCGTGTACCGTGATTGTGATGATTATCTAGTTGATGATGTGGGTAGTGAATGTGTCAATTACAAAGACACCATTAGAGGTATGGTTACCACAGCACAGCAGTCTAAAGAGCTCCTTATGATAGAGTTCTATCATTAGTTACTTTCTATCATCCTTCCAATGTCTGTGTCTGTAATCAAATCTTGCAAGTTAAATTTGACATTCTCCGATTAAGCTGAAATTTGTAAGGATATGTAAATCAAATGACAATGCAATATTTTTATGACATGAAGCTGATCTGATGATGGAGCCGAATGGTAGCCATAGGACCATCTAGATTTAGAAAATAAATTGACCGTGTTTGTGCTCATTCGATTAGTTTTGTCGTGCAGTTTGCGATTATACAAAAAAAGTAAGAATAATCAGCAATAATTATCTGAAAAACAATTTATTGACAATAAAACGTAATTTTGCGTTCAAGTAGTAGGAAACATACGAAATATACAACATATGCAACCACAAATGTAAAAGTTATTTCTCACCCCAAGATAAAGGCGTATAATTGATCTAATCGTGTATCTTGAACTGGGTCATTCTGGCATTTTATAGCAGAAACAAGTGTGGATACCATAGAAAGTCTTCTACAGTTAAAACTCTTACGACCGCTTTAGCTTAGTTGGTAGTGATCCTGCCGTGAAGCTGGAGGTCCTGGGTTCGAATCCCGGTAAGGGCATGAATTTGTGTGATGAGCACGAATATTTGTTCCTGAGTCATGGATGTTTTCTATGTATTTAAGTATTTGTATCTATTAAATATATCGTCGTCTAGTATCCATAACACAAGCCTTATTGAGCTTACTATGGGGCTAGTTCGATTTGTGCAAGATTGTCCCCTAATATTTATTATTATATATTTTATCTTCCTTGGATAACGGCAGCAGCATTGCATATTCGATGATCCCATTCCACACACGAAGCACATCTGCATGAGACGAAGCATTGAGCAACCCGCGGCGCGGCGCCGCCGCACGCGACGCTGCGTGTGAACCGGCAGATCGCTATCCTTCGTGTGCGTGAATCATACAATACAGGATGACATACACCGCCATAAACTTATCCTATGATTTAAGCGGAATCGACGTAGCTTAATGTCACAAAAACATGGGAACTGGCTCCATGACTGTACTTGTTCTATATTCTGTAATAACTGTAGGACACTGCATTACATGAAATACCGCTATCAGCTGTCTATAATCCTTCCTCCCTCCTCGCGTCGTATTCCTCATTGCTGAGGGTCGTGAAGTCCCCGTGGAATCAGCGTCGTGGTGTCTATAATAAGTGTCTATAATATGGCGCTGTGAACGTGCAGATCGTTATCCAGGGGCCAAGGGGGCCCGGGGCGGCAGGCCGTGAGGGGCGGCGGGCACGTGCTACAAAGGGCGCCACAAAAGCACAAGGTGCCATCTGTAGGGCGGCAAACTTTCTTGACCAGGGGCTCTAAGTTTCAAAATGCGTCCCCGTCGCTCTCCCTCGAGTTCGTGAATCGTACAATGATGAAATACAAGCAATACAGCGTCATAAACAGAGCCGCGCCGCCCCCGTGTGCGAAGTGTGGGGCGCACACCACATAGGCTCCAACGCCAAGACAATCGGGGCGCCGGAAATCGAAACACGATCATGAGGACAAAAAAGCACAGGCGCTACCGGTGCGGCTCTGGTCATAAATTAAGCTTGTTTCAAGCGGAATTATCGTAGCTAAATGTCACAAACATGGGAATTTTCTCAACTTAGTTTTGTAAGAAATCATACTTGATGTAATATGTAAAATCTAACACCCTATAGAGTAGTCAAATGTGTGAGTGCCTGAGGATACTCAAACACACTCTGAAATGATGGCTTCTTTAGATAATAACTTGGTAAAACAGTGTGAAAATGCAAAATGACTTCATTTTGTCCGTTTAAATGTGTAGTGTTCCGAACATAACATAATTAACTCATACCGTCATACCTGTGCCTCACTTCAGTACCTACAGTCTGTCAGTCTGCAAGACTTTTCTTACGAAACAAGCGGGAATAAACCAAGCTTATGAGTATAGATAGATATGCATCAGAATATACGTGTTAATTGAAGAGATAATTAAACATACTTATAAACAATCAAAAATAGAAGACAACGGATGTTCGACCACCAGCACGAGTGGTCGATAAATACGGAGTGTTGACATAATCGGAATGCTTCATCAGGCTGCGTGACTGCGCGGAATTCCGAGAGAAACGCGCGCGCGCCGGCAATCGCGTCCATTACGCCTGTCGGTAACAATCCATGTCCAGTATGAAAGTGAGAGCTTTGACAATGCGGGTTTGGAGAAATGAAGATAGGACCAACAACTCGTGTTTCCGGAAATTTGGATAGGGCTAGAGTTCTAACAAAGTGCGTCTAGCGGTGGCATGGCGATCTTTTTCGTGGACAAGCAAATTGGCTAACTCAGTGTCGAACTTGCCACATAGTCGAAGTGGCGTTTGCCAGCCGGGCTTCAGCCTGCGCGGGCCCCCCAGGGGCACGGCTTGCGGGGCTGGCTGCAAGCCAGGTCCACTTAGGCACCAACATCGAATGCTTAAAAAATTGCAAGCCGGTGGGAATCGGGTTCCATGAATGTTTTAAAAAACTAACATCAGGACAAAATAGTGCCAAAATCAGGTCTGAAAGTTCCATAACCGAGATGCTTACCCTACTATCGTTTATAAATTGCGATACCTTTATTTGTACGACGTTAATATTTTTTTCTACTCCTGTACTTATATCTGTATTTTACTTGGTCACGAACACTACAAGAACAAGAACATACGTAATATGAGTTCAGAGAAGTCTATACTCTATTCCCCATAACAGCACTAGAGTCGTTATAGTCACATTACGATACTGCTAGCAGCCACAGACTTCTAAATCTAGGTTAAACTTAGGTCAAGGATTAAGCGCTCAATTCTAACTTTACGATAAAAATGCACAACTAGTACCAACTTAACAAACAATTAAATTCTTACGATTTTTCCGAATTAAATTAATTGATGCCAACATAAAAAAAGTATTTTTAATATCATCACTGCGTGTCACTAGCGAGTATACTTCAAATTAAAAAACGTTTACCATAGACACATATTGTCAGTCATATGTCATATTTGCCTTGTTTGATGTTTAATGATGTATTTTATATTTTAAAACCTAGTCGTAGAAAAAGTATTGTATGCAACGTTGTATAATTAAGTCAAAAAAAACTCATGGCGTCTCTATTTGCGATACTCGCCGCCACGGCGGCTCGTATCGCAACTCGCGCCATTCGTATTTTTGGAGCCTACTTATACAACTGTTGCATAAACTACTAATAATGGTCTTAATAGCTCTATAAATACTTTACGAAACTCGTAAAAGAAATGGTAAAATGCCAACCTGTCTCCAAAATTTCCTTAACACTCTCTTGTTTATTTTTCCTCTGCATTAACACATTTGTAATTTACGACGCTGCTCGAGGTTCGATGTGAATAAATTAAAATATTTAGGTGGTATTTGACACAATCTTGACGATCTTTGGATAAAACTTCCATAGGTAGGTACTAACTCATACATTTATGTAGAACCATCAGGTGTTCAGAGTAGACTACAGCTGCTTGTAGATATAGTTGGAAATCAAAATATCTCTGCAAAACCGCAGTACTAGTACTATTTATGGGCGAGTATTGATAGAGCCTCTATTTGTCTATCTCGACAGGTCTGTGTTGACACAACGTAAATATGAGGAGGCTGGAACCAACCGGACGCAAACAAACTGCTTTCTGAATAACTCGACCAAATAACTTGACTCTATTCACCATTCTAAATAACTTTGACAGTGTTGAGTAAATTACGAACCTACATTTTCAAAAAGGCAGAAACTGTTACTACCCTTTAACAAATAACCCCTAAGTAAATTGTAAATAGTAAACATTTGAGAAATAATATTTCATCTATTCTTTATCGGCCAATTTTGCAATGTTTGATACGAGAAAACCTAGCTCGGGGCCACGTTTTATTATTGTTTTATAACCGCCTTACGAAACTCATAAGGGTACTTACTTACTTACATTCTCTCACCTCGCACAATCGTCTTAATTCAGGTTACAAATGAGATTAGCATTAATTTTACATTTGTATTGCGTGACACGAGTCATTTAGATAGGCGCCGGTCTCTGTAGTTAAATATAATACCTAAATGCGCTGGGTAATAAAATGTACAGCATTGTTCAACTGTAGCCTGCTGCCCGTAACGACTAAGATATAAATAAGCCGTCAAATAATAACATTTTTCACGCTCATGTTCGTACTCCATGCCTAATTTTCGAGTAATTTCAATTGGGGTTTAAATTAATAAAATTTTCACGTAAGCTTTTTGGAGTACACTAACAGAAAGTTTACTTAAAGAAAGCAGTGATATTCAAATTAAACTTCTCCTCAAAACAACACTCCATAACGTCGCCAGTCGCCACGGCAAACGAGACGATAACGAAACATTTATTTATTTTTAAACTTTATTGAATAATAGTGAAAAAGTACAATAGGCGGGCCAAAGGCGGACTTAATACCACAAGGCATTCTCTACCATAATCATTATTTACTATATGCGTTAATTCATCTCTATGCTTGTAATAAATGTAACAATCTAAGTAAATCTTTACACTTCAACAGTTTTATATAGAAACTAGCTTATGCCCGCGACTTCGTCTGCCGTGTAAATTATAATTAGGCCATTAATCTTTATAGTTTCTGAGATTTGTTAATAAACTTGGTTGTCATTAAACAAAACCCTCAAATATTGGGCCCAAATCTGCACAATGCACATTTACCGCGAAAATCAATTCTGTAGTCCATTTAAGGATTATTTCTAAAAAATTAAATGCACTTCATAAACCACCTGTTACATGTGTCCGTCAAGATAGCGTACACCGTAAAGATATTCAGAATCTGATGCAGCCAATAAATAGTACCCAAATAGTACCGACGAAATACCTAGGTGAAAAAAATAGTACCCTTAAACTTTTCGAAATATAAGGCCTGTTCACGGTGTACGCTACCGGGCGTCAAGCTGGCGTACACCGTTTGTATCTCTGGAACGGCTTTGTTTTTGCCTAAAAAGGGATCAAACGGGGGTTGAACAGAAATCACTTTTCTTTTCTCTTTTGGAGAGCTCACTATATCTCGGCTTCTACGATAGCTAGAGTACCCTAGGGCTCTAAAATTTTATTTCTCTAGCTATCGTAGAAGCCGAGATATAGTGAGCTCTCCAAAAGAGAAAAGAAAAGTGATTTCTATTCAACCCCCGTTTGATCCCTTTTTAGGGATGAAAAAACGGTAAAACCACATTTTTTTGTTCTTATTAAGAAATCTATGTACGATGTCTCAGATCTCCAAAAATCGTTTGGTCCCTATACAAAGTTTCAACCCCCATTTAAACCCCTTTGGAGATGAATTCCAAAAAACAGCAATTACTTTTCTTTACTCTTATGGATCAGTCTGTGTAAGAAGTTTAGATCTACTTCAAATACCGTTTGGTCCCCATATAAAGTTTCGACCCCCGTTTGACCCCGTTTTCAGGGATGAATTTTGAAAAACGAAAAAACACTTTTTTTGCTCTTATTGAGGAGTCTATGTACGATGTCTCAGAGCTCCAACTTCAAAAATCGGTTGGTCCCTGTAAAAAGATTCAGCCCCCATTTAACCCCTTTTGGAGATGAATTTCGCAAAACGTTAAAACTACTTTTGTACTCTTGAGGAGTCTATGTACGATGTCTCAGAGCTCCAACTTCAAAAATCGGTTGGTCCTTGTACGAAGATTCAACCCCCATGTAACCCCTTTTGGAGATGAATTTCGAAAAACGCTAAAACTACTTTTTTTACTCTTATGGAGGAGTCTATGCACGATGTCTCAGAGCTCAAACTTCATAAATAGTTTCAACCCCCATTTAACCTCTATTAGGGATGAATTTCGAAAAACAGTAAAACTACTTTCTTCAACCTTTATTGAAGAATCTATATACGAAGTCTCAGATCTGTAACTTAAAAATAATTTGGTCCCTATATAATATATCAACCTCCGTTTAACCCCTTTTAGGGATGAATTTCGTAAAACGGTGAAATTACTTTTTTCAACTTATATTGAAGAATCTATGTTCAAAGTCTCAGATCTCGTACTTTAAAAATCGCGTGGTCTCCATATAATCTTTCAACCCCCATTTAACCCCTTTTGGGGATAAATTTCGAAAAACCGTGAAATTGCTTTCCTATACTCATATTGAAGGGTCTGTGTGCAAAATCTCAGATATCCAACTTAAAAAATCGTTTGGTGCCTATACAAAGTTTCAACACCCATTTAACCCCCCTTTAGGGATGAATTTCGAAAAACGGTGAAATCACTTTTTTTTAACTTGTATTAAAAAGTCTATGATCGAAGTCTCAGATCTCTTACTTTAAAAATCGTGTGGTCCCCTTATACATTTTCAACCCCCGTTTAACCCCCTTTGAGGATGAATTTCGAAAAACCATGAAATTACTTTCCTGTACTTATATTGAAGGGTCTATGTGCAAAGTCTCAGATCTCCTACTTTAAAAATCGTGTGGACCCCATATAAACTTTCAACCCCCCTTTTAACCCTTTTAGAGATGAATTTCACAAAACGGTGAAATTACTTTTCTCAACTTATATTGAAGAGTTTATGTTCGAAGTTTCAAATTTCCTACTTCAAAAATAGTTTTGTCCCTATACAAAGTTTCAACCCCCATTTAACCCCCTTCGGGGATGAATTTCGAAAAATCCCTTCTTATCCCTTACTTACGTAATACAACCACCTACTGTAAAAAAATCAAGTTTCTAGCTTCAGTAGTTTCGGCTGTGCGTTGATGAGCCAGTAAGTCAGTCAGGACTTCTTCTTTTATATATATAGATAAGCTAAAATTCAAAAAACGCCTCTGGATATACCTGGAGATGGGAAAGTGAAACATAGAGCTAAGAACCAAGACTCTGAATATAATTAAGGATACTTTGTTAAATCTTCGCTTGTATTGTTTCAGGCGATCAGTGCACACTGATGTTGTGTGACACGCACATGGTGCGAGGATGCGCGAGGAGGAGTTGGAGGTGGCGCTGAAGGTGGTCATCGTGGGCGATGGCGGCGTCGGCAAGTCCAGCATGATCCAGCGCTACTGCCGCGGCACCTTCACCAGGGACTACAAGAAGACCATCGGTGTCGACTTCCTGGAACGTCAGATTGAGTGAGTTACCGTCAGTGTTGTGTCTCTCGCACGCTGCGGGGCGCTGGGGTGATCGTGGACACGTCCAGCATGATCCAGCGCTACTGCCGCGGCACCTTGACCAGAGACTACAAGAAGACCATCGGTGTCGACTTCCTGGAACGTCAAATTCAGTGAGTTACCGTCAGTGTTGTGTCACTCGCACGCTGCGGGGCGCTGGGGTGATCGTGGACACGTCCAGCATGATCCAGCGCTACTGCCGCGGCACCTTCACCAGGGACTACAAGAAGACCATCGGTGTCGACTTCCTGGAACGTCAGATTGAGTGAGTTACCGTCAGTGTTGTGTCTCTCGCACGCTGCGGGGCGCTGGGGTGATCGTGGACACGTCCAGCATGATCCAGCGCTACTGCCGCGGCACCTTGACCAGAGACTACAAGAAGACCATCGGTGTCGACTTCCTGGAACGTCAAATTCAGTGAGTTACCGTCAGTGTTGTGTCACTCGCACGCTGCGGGGCGCTGGGGTGATCGTGGACACGTCCAGCATGATCCAGCGCTACTGCCGCGGCACCTTCACCAGGGACTACAAGAAGACCATCGGTATCGACTTCCTGGAACGTCAGATTGAGTGAGTTACCGTCAGTGTTGTGTCTCTCGCACGCTGCGGGGCGCTGGGGTGATCGTGGACACGTCCAGCATGATCCAGCGCTACTGCCGCGGCACTTTGACCAGAGACTACAAGAAGACCATCGGTGTCGACTTCCTGGAACGTCAGATTGAGTGAGTTACCGTCAGTGTTGTGTCACTCGCACGCTGCGGGGCGCTGGGGTGATCGTGGACACGTCCAGCATGATCCAGCGCTACTGCCGCGGCACCTTGACCAGAGACTACAAGAAGACCATTGGCGTCGACTTCCTGGAACGTCAGATTGAGTGAGTTACCGTCAGTGTTGTGTCACTCGCACGCTGCGGGGCGCTGGGATGATCGTGGACACGTCCAGCATGATCCAGCGCTACTGCCACGGCACCTTGACCAGGTACTACAAGAAGACCATCGGCATTGACTTCCTGGAGCGGCAAATTGAGTGAGTTACCGTCAGTGTTGTGTCACTTGCACGCTGCGGGGCGCTGGAGTGATCGTGGACACGTCCAGCATGATCCAGCCCTTCTTCCGCGGCACCTTCACCAGGGACTAAAAGAAGAACATCGGTTTCGACTTCCTGGAGCGGCAAATTGAGTGAGTTACCGTCAGTGTAGTGTCACTCGTACGTTGGCGGGCGCTGGGGTGAGCGTGGGCGATGACGGCGTGGGCAAGTCCGGTATGATCCAGCAATACTGTCGCGACACCATCACCAGGGACTACGAGCAGACCATCGGCGTTGACTTCCTTGAGCGGCATAGATTGAGTGAGTTACCGTCAGGGTTGTGAACTTGTGACTGTACAGTCAAGGGCACCCATATGTATACACCACAAAGTTTCAAAAATAATATGTATACCTACAGGTCTTATTATTACGGCAGTAAGGTTTATGTATACATATTTTAGAACTTATTGTGGACATTTATCTTTGCCCTTGACTGTACATACATCCCACGTTACATGACCCTCAAGTTTAGGGGTTGGTGATATAATGAATGAGTGGCTGTAACAAAGTCCGACATAAGTAACATAAACGAACGCTAAAAAATAAAATCACAAATATTTTTAGAAGATTTTATGGAAGACATAATATATCATTTACAATAGCATATAAAACAACAAAGACTGCTTATATTAAAAGAAAAACAAATACAAGAAAACTCAATGTTATAACTAAAACATACACACATTCACATTTTGGGCCGCTTGTTTTGTCAGAATATGTAAATTACTGATTATTATTAATCTTAATTAATTATATTATGGTGTTTATACCGTTATCCAATAATTTACGACATCCACATCCAATCGCTATAGCTTCCTTGTCTAATAAAGATTCTTAACCAAATTAGTGGAAATAATATGATTTAACTAATTATGTAAGTGTTGTGTAATGATTAGAAATAGAATCGCATGCTTGGTTGACATGTTATGGAAGTTAAAAGAACCTTCGAGCCCAAAACAAAACTAGTTTTCAAATAGCATGTTATTCATCCATTAGGTAACCAATACCAAAAAAGTTTTAATAGGTACTCAATCGGTAATGAAATGCAATATCTTGAGATTTTTTCCATCGCTTCGGTTCCCAAGTGAACTTTTAAACAGATGATCTAATGCGCGTTGAAATAAAGTTTTGTGTCCTAAGACTATCGGCTTAAGACTTATGCCGCTTGATAGCTTTTATCAAAGTTTAACATTCAAATCAAAATCGACTGGAAACCATCACCAAAACGCCATCGGAAGTGAGTTCCACAGTCAACAAATAAATTTCTAAAACGTATAGAAATTTAACTGACTAGTCTGGCAAACCGATTCCGATCTCTGGCCTAAGAGTCTAAAAAGCATCCAGCAGGATGTTGCCCATATTCAGTCGACCCAAATATGCTTTCTAGACCTGTCAATCCTCTCAATAAATTTCGTCCCAGCGGAGGTTTGCAATGACCTGTATAAAAGGAGCAAATGAGACATCATTTCCCCAAAATGGTCATCGATACTGAACAAATGGAACAACAATAAAAAAAAACACCTCCGATGACTTTCTTATTTGGAAATCGGCATCTGAATCTTAATGAATTCACCTATTTGAATACGCAGGATCGATGGCGAAGAAGTGCGGCTCATGCTGTGGGACACGGCAGGGCAGGAGGAGTTCGACGCCATCACGAAGGCGTACTACCGCGGTGCGCACGCGTGCGTGCTCGCATTCTCTACCACTGACCGGGACTCCTTCCTGGCGCTGCACTCATGGAAACTTAAGGTATGTCCCTGATTCAGGTTTCACCTACAGAGGGAGTAGAGTTCGAAGCCACCACGAGGGCGTACTAGCGCGGCACGCACGCGTACGTGCTCGCATTTTCTACCACTGACCGGGACTCCTTCCTGGCGTTGCACTCATGGAAACTTAAGGTATGTGTCCCTGAGTCAGGTTTCATCTAAAAAGGGACTAGAGTTTGATGCCATCACGAGGGCGTACTACTGCGGCACGCACGCGTGCGTGCTCACCTTCTCCACCACCGACCGGGACTCCTTCCTGTACGTCTAGCATAACTGGCCGCGACTTCGTTTCTCGCGCGACAGAGCATTACCTGTCACTCTCACACTATATTGAGTGGAAAGAGATAGGTAGCTTTTGTCACGTGACAAAGAGTCGCGTGTCACAGTTGTGCTAGAGGTACTGGTGCTGCACTCATCAGTCAACAGTCGCACTTAGTCTTCAGAAGGACTAGAATTCAACGCCATTGCCAAAACGTACCTACTTACTCTTTCTCTATCACCGACACTTTTTCTCTACCATCGACCGGGATTCCTTCATGGCGCTGCCCTCCTGGAAGTTTAAGGTACGATGTCAATCGGTTAACAGTCGGGCTTAGTCTTCAGAAGGGCTATACAGTTCGACGTCACCACCAAGGCGTACTACCGCGGCGCGCACGTGCGTGCTCAGCTCACCTTCTCCACCACCGACCGGGACTCCTTCCTGGTACTGCACTCCTGAAAGCTTAATGTATGTGACTCTCAAACTCTCAATCGACTATCAGGCTTCCAATAGGCAGTGGGAAGAGTCAGTTCGATGCCATCCCTAAAACATTAGGTACCTAGGTACCTCCAGAGGTATAGCTACAACCGCGGTGCGCATACTTCCCCAGTCCCCACCTTCGAACGCAAGTTATGGTGCGTCATAGTGCGTTGAAAGGCAGTTTACAGAAGAACTAAAGATTGACGCCATAAGTAGTTTTAATATTAAGATCTTCTTGGCGGTCGTGATCCGATAGAGCGTGGAGTGATATTGACACCCATCCAACTGATTCCCCAATATAATATTCGAACAATAGCTGTTCACGTGGTGTGTAGGTTGATTAGTGTTAAATTATCCCCTGATATTTAAAAAAGTTTCAAATCAAATGTAAAGACAGGCGTGTGGGTAAACTGATTATCCCAGCTGGAGCCGCTCACGCGCCGAGTGCTCGACATAACCGGTTGCGATCGATTCGCATTGTCGCCTACAATTACCGACCACTTGTCGCTGTCGATATCCGCCGACGTGTTAGCTCTTTATTTCGACTCTTTATTTGGTTTAAGTATATCAATTAAACGTACGTATAGATACCTAGTATAGGGTATGTTGTAAGGCAATCAACTCTACTTAGATAGGTAATTACTTTGAACTACTTTGGACTTATTCTTACAATCTGGTTATTTTACAATCTTTCATTTATATAATTTTGTTATATCATATAGGACTAAACTGTTATGTTATATAAGTTTGTACCTATAGGTAATTTAAGTATATACCTAGCTACGACGAGTGGTGTTCAACTAAGTAGGGAGGTACCTACTTCCCGGTATTATTTTAAAGGGGATCTTATAGGCGCCACTGTCCAGAAACGAGTTTTTTTTTTATTTCTTCCCAATAATTTAATTGTTCGTATGAAAATCATCCCCAATTCTCTCTCACCTGCTCAAAGGAGCTGGAAGAGATCCCTTACAGGGATAAGTTCACCTTTGTACAAAACCATTGATCCTTGTAATGTTTCTGTCTGTATGATTTTATGTGCAATATTACACATAAAATCATACAGACAGAAACATTACAAGGATCAATGGTTTTGTATAAAATTACGTACATACATAAAATCATCAACTTTGAGAAATCACTCGACATTCTGATCTCAAAGATAACAGAGGGCGTATTGTGAGTCTGTGCTATAACCCCAGCGTAATTAATGATAAGTTACTAAATATAATAGTCAGTCAGTAGTCGGTATTCAACCGTTGTTTACATATCAGTCACTATATTTGGACGCGTCGCACGTTCATCTCAACCACGCTGTACAAGGAAATCGCGATGCAAACTGCTCTTTCGGCCCTGCTTCTCGCCGTTTTACTTGCAAATTGTGAAAGTTCCAGTGAATCTCAATGCATCGATTATTACAAAACCGGGAGCAGCTTCGACTTGAGCACCTTTCACGGTTCGTGGCACGCCGTGTACTTCTGGCCGCCGAATAGCCGCCGCAGAGAGAGCTGCGAAGTGATTAATTTGAAAAACTTGTATCGGGATGAAGTCGACTCGATCCGGAGCACTTGTCCGAGCGCTAATATCTCGGCTGACGAGAACGCGGTGCTCGCGTCGTATGTTAACAACGTTGGGAAGTTGACGAACGTGACTTATTACGGAAACGATGAAGTCAAGTCTCTCTACCGCTCGTGCGATCGAGTCTACAAGTATATGTTCATACCTGTGAGGGATAAGTACGTGATGGGGATAAACTGTTCGGCGAGAGGACGGGGCGTGCTTTTATCGAGAAGTCTGGAGACTGCGGCCGAAGTGCAAAGCACTGTTGATAGCATAGACATTATGACCGGGAGAGAAGGCAGTCCGGATTGTCCTCTCAAGACATGAATGATGCGTATAACAAAGTGTCCGTGGATCTTTTACATACCTAACCGTAGTTTCGTTTCATACATTCTAGTTTTCAGTTTTTGTTTTTGTTCTTATTCAAATAACTAACTATTTATATGTCGGGGACAGCAGCGATAATTCAAGAAATCTAAGATCCTCAATTGACTACTGTAGTACTAAGTAGATTTAAAATGGCGCGAACGCCGTGTGACGTAACGACCGGTTGCGTTGCACGTGGGCGGGCTCGTTGGACAAGAGTGTCGATTCTCTTTCTGACTGTCGTGGCGACAGCACTTGTCTTACGATTCTGTCAGTTCGTCTGCCAGTAGTTAAAGTTGCTACTTGATAATTGTAATTCTGTCGATTAATAGTGAAAAGAATCATATTGTGTAACGTAATTGTCTATTTGCTCTCTTGAGTATCTACGCCATAATATTGTAACAACTATTGTAATGCCTGATGATTGAAAAGAGATCCTGGTGAGTTTCTTCGGCCCTTCTTCTCACCAGAATGTCATTTACCGAAGCGGCCAAAAGGATCAGACGAATAAATGATTTGATCTGACATGAATCCACTTCTTTAACCAACATACCTCAACGGCCAGCATTCTGCAGCTAACCCATCCTGACCAGTCAGTCAGTCACGCGTGTGAATATCCGACATCAGGCGTGGGATGTAATCAGCGCCCACAGGATGTGAATGATTTCCAGTGTTTGAGGCATTCCACATCTTCGTCAATATCCAGTGAAAGGCAGTTATGAGATTTTGTGTCTAGCGAATTACACATGCTTTGCAAATGCTTGGATCACAACAGTGGACATGTGAGTCAATGATAATCAACCGAACGGATGCATTTACTGTGTGTAGAATCATTGTGACAAAACAAAAATGGTTTTACTAGAAAAGAAGTCAATTTCTTACCTACAAAGCAAGTCCAGCAACTACAGCGCAGCCAACGTTAATGTATTCAGAATATCCAACACTGCCGGTTTTGTTTAAATGCAGTCTCTGAAGAAAGTTTGACCGCAACACTATTAATTGTGATCTCCGAAAATAAAGAGGCACTTTCACTGCACAACAGTCAACACCGTGAAATATAGTCACAAACAATGAAGAATCCTTCAAGAAGTACGGTTTGAAGCCACAACAAATATCATCAATGATCTGCTGCTGCGAGCAAAAGAAGATTCGTCGTTTGGACTACATCACGACACGCTACGGATGAGCCACTACAAGGTGACATGGGCGGCAACGGTGCTTCAGGCGCGTTAGTCAACAACAAGCACCAACACCTGCAAGATTCGCGAGTTTGTGGAAATCTAATGTGATCTGGTGAGTCGTACCCATTTTATTACGATTCTTGACCCGAGTATTTTCTCACAAAGCGAAACTTTACTTTTAAATTGTCAGAAAAACTTTAGTTTGCCATTTAAGATTAACAATGAAAAAGTTAACAGTAACAAACGAAGATTACGAAGTAACTGTTTATGACAGTCACTTATTTTTACGTTCTACCCGACAATTGTTCGAATTACGATATTGTAATCGTTCGAGCTATAGTTTTCTCCGTTATAAAATCGAATCAATACTACTACGTTTATCGAAAGGAAAATAAATGTTGTCAACCGTTGTTTTCAACTACCTTTAAATTTAATGTTTTTACAAATACCTAGTTACGCATTCATGTTTGGAAGTAATGTAAAGTTTACTAATGTGAGAAAAAGCGCGGTTCTATGGATTCTAGTGATTGAAAATATTGCGATGTGCTAAAAATGGTCTTGAGTCAAATACCCGTTAATTTTAGTAATTCAGAATTTCCGTATAGTACAGTTTGTGTGATTTTTAAATTTGGTAATCAAGATAAATGTCCTATGGAGTCATAATGATCTCAGTGGTGATTGGATGTATCGCATAGGACTACGGAGTTGGTTTTATGCCGAGTAACCACAAGGATGGTTGTAACACTACAGAAATTGCCGGACAAAAGCGGTACTTACCTTGATATTTTAGTTTTTGAAAAAATGTTTGGTTATAATTCGTAATGGGTACTTGAACTCTAACTTTAAATTTTATTTTGATTTAGTAAACAAGAAAGGAACTAGATAAAGTTCGCCCCAAAGTCAAAGGTCCATTTGATATCACAAAGTGGTGTTTTGTTTTGAAAGTACTAAACTCTAAACACACTATGACAGGTTGAGGAAAATGCCAGAGACTCACGTACCATTTTTGAGTTAAATGAGGATGTTAGCGAGACATAAAATGACGTTCTTAGTTCGGCTGGTCGACCGAACCGGAGGCTTCGCCGTAGCCGTAGCCCGTTAGAAGTCGGTATCTGCTCTGAGTAGTCCGTGGGTGCGCGGTGCGCGGGGAGCTCCGGCGGAGGTCGGGTCTCGTGGAGACCGTAGAGTCTTAGGGTAGACTCGGCGATCCCGTGGGGATGCGCGTAGTGTGGGTGGCTTGTTAAGCCTTAGGCCACGAAATGAGATACCTGTTTTGTTGTCTAATAGTTTTCGTGATTGTGATGAGGCCATAAAAGGCAGTCGAATAATGGTACTTGGTTTCTCTTGCATTTAAAATAGTTTTTTTTTTTTTATTTCATTTAACTTAAGCTGTAAGTAGAAAAAAAAGATTGAAAAGAAATGACCATAATTTAATCGCATTTCCACCACGAGTAATTTTGTAAGTAGTCGAGTAGAGTTAAATGTTTGAAATGAATTAAACGATGAATTTGAGTAAGGAAGTGTTACGAAATTAGAGATAAAGTCAGGAAAGACCGAATGGCGTACTGTGTTGTTTTTTTGCCTGTTTCAGGATAGACACACGAGGACGTGTGCTATGCAGGATGGCCGTGTCGGGGACAGCAGCGATAATTCAAGAAATCTAAGATCCTCAATTGACTACTGTAGTACTAAGTAGATTTAAAATGGCGCGAACGCCGTGTGACGTAACGACCGGTTGCGTTGCACGTGGGCGGGCTCGTTGGACAAGAGTGTCGATTCTCTTTCTGACTGTCGTGGCGACAGCACTTGTCTTACGATTCTGTCAGTTCGTCTGCCAGTAGTTAAAGTTGCTACTTGATAATTGTAATTCTGTCGATTAATAGTGAAAAGAATCATATTGTGTAACGTAATTGTCTATTTGCTCTCTTGAGTATCTACGCCATAATATTGTAACAACTATTGTAATGCCTGATGATTGAAAAGAGATCCTGGTGAGTTTCTTCGGCCCTTCTTCTCACCAGAATGTCATTTACCGAAGCGGCCAAAAGGATCAGACGAATAAATGATTTGATCTGACATGAATCCACTTCTTTAACCAACATACCTCAACGGCCAGCATTCTGCAGCTAACCCATCCTGACCAGTCAGTCAGTCACGCGTGTGAATATCCGACATTTAGATATATATTGATATTGTGCATTAGATATTGTGCTTTCATTTTTAACCGACTTCCAAAAGGACGGTTCTCAATTCATCTGTATGTTTTTTTTTTTTTTAATTTTTTTTTTTTGTGTGTTTGTTCACCGATTATATCTTTCCTGATCCAGTTTTTATCAGGTAAAAGTTATCAACGTGTCGCATCAATGTGTTACGAAGATGAAAACATAATGTACTTATTCCATTATTTTCATTTATTTTCAGGTGGAGAATGAATGTGGAGAGATCCCAACCATTATAGTTCAAAATAAGATAGACCTAATGGACCAGTGCGTCGTCGGGCCGTGAGTAATATTTTTCTTTATTAATCAGCTATGCCCCAGCTGCTAGCTAGGGGCTAGAATAGTTATCTGCCTAGAACATTAGGTAATTGTGAATTGTGATATCTTTGTTAGGTTGACTTACATACATCGATTTCCGACTTCAAATATCTCTTAGACACCTAATTAATTGGCCAAACGAAATGACGATCGATTGTATTTATTTATGTAAACAACTATTTTGCACAAGAGAAAACTTATCAATCTTATACAAAAGGCAAACTTAATGCCATAAGGCAGTCTCTCTCTACCAGTCAACCTTAGGGCAAAGCAGATAGCTTCTGGGTGGTGCAATTAACGTCCTATAGGTAGGGACAGGTGGCCCATTTCGATCGGTCAGTATGGGAAAGTCTGAAACTATAAGAGATACGAAGATCTGTTCTTAGGAATCATGTCATCGATTTTAGGGACAAGAAAAACTGCATACATAGATTTAAAAAAAAAACTTGTATTTTAACCGGTAATCGAACCCGGTCGTTTTGAAAAATAAAACTTGGGTACATTATTTCTATTTTGATATCGATTGTGTAGGTCATAAGCAGTAAGTGTTACTAGGAAACACGATATCTAAAACGAATAAAATCCATTGTATTTAATATCAATTCAATTAAGTTTTATTTTCCAAAACGACCTGGTTCGATTCCCGGTTAAAGTAATTTTTTTTTTTTCAAATTTATGTAAGCAGTTTTTTTTGTCCCTAAAATCGATGACATGGGTCCTAAGAACAGATCTTCGTAAATATGTCTTATAGTTTCAGACTTTCCCATACTGACCGATCGAAATGGGCCACCTTGTATAATGTGTAGGTATGTTTATTTGTTTGACATTATCTCGAGTACAGTTTACTGATCATCTTGAATTCTCCTTATTCCCTATTCTACTCATGTTCAAATTTAAAAGTTCTGTCAACCACTCTTCTACCACAGTTCGGGACATACTACTAGTATACAGACCACTTTGCAATTATTGGTGTAGGTACCATAAACTCAGGTTTTTCAACTGACTACACGAGAGTGCGTAATAGTTTGGACCATAGTTATGTGCACTGTACAGTCGGCCTCAAAAGTAGCTGGACACTTTAGTACTACGCCTCGATACGAATATGTTCAGCTACTTTTGAGGCCGACCGTACCATAAAAACAGGGCCGGATTAATCATGTCGGGGCCCCTAGTCAATGTAAATCTTGGGGCCCCTTTTCAGACGTTTGAATGTCATCACCTCTCTTTGAAACATTTCAATTTTTTGTGCGCGCACGGCGCCCATACCTGATGCGGGCCCCGCATCAGGTATGGGCGCCGTGCAGATTAGGCAGTTGACTAATCTGCATAAAGGTTAATCCGGCCCTGCATAAAAACCTGAGTTTACTGTATAGGTAATTTCAGAAGAGTTGAGGTGAATGATTACACACACAGCTACATGAAGTACTCATTGCAAGAAAAGTGAATGAATTAAATGAATGAGTAAGTAATAAACACAAGGCTATAGTTTAATTAAACAAACTTTTTGGTCTATCTTGCAATTCAATGTTGAACCTGCTATCGGTACGAAAAAAGAACAGTAATTTCAAAATCCCGCTGTCATTACATGACAGTGTTGTTGTGTGCGTGGCCTCAACTTTCGTGAAATTACCTATACCTACCAGTGGCGTGGCGTAAAAGATATCCTTGGGCAAGCCGGTGCAGACTTGGCGTACATTTTCCTTAAGAGCTGTAGAATAAGGTGGTCAAATGCCTGATATTAGGCAAGCCGGTAGGAATCGAGTTCTTTGGACGCCACGCTACTGGTACCTACCTACATTTTCAACTAGTTAATTAATCATCAAACGTATCGTTGTATTTCAGTGACGAGGCGGAGCTGGTGGCGCGCGCGCTGGGCTGCCGGCTGATGCGCGCGTCGGTGAAGGAGGACGTGAACGTGGGCGCCGTGTTCCGCGCGCTCGCCGCGCGCTGCCTCGCCGACCAGCGTGACGACGAGCGCGACGCGCCGCCCGCCAACATCACCACGCCCGTCATAGGTACATACACATTACAAATCCCGAATTACTCCTCAACAACATACCCTACGAAGCGGTTTATAAAATGCAGTCAAGTTAAAGATGTATATTAAAAAAACACGTTGTATCTACATTGTTACTACCAGATTCGGCTGACCGGCTGGCCAGATTGCATATCCAGACTTCCAGACACATATTCACTTTAGCACTAAGTGACTGCTCCTTGCTCTTGAAAAGTTTTAAAACGCGAAACTCGGTCGGGCGGTAAACTTACAAAATTTAATGGGCCCAGAGTGCTAAACTTCAAAAAACGCTCCTGTAGCCTGTCTCGATCAGCGTCAGACTGGCCATACAGTCGAGGTAGCGTTTGCCAGCCGAGCCAGAGCCTTCGCGGCTCCCCACGGGCTGGCTTTTGGGGCTTGCTTATAGCCTTCCGGCCCAGTCCAACTATGGATTCGATACCTATTATCGATTCAAATAGTTAGAATTATTTTTGCGTTAATAAACAACATAATTTTGTTTAAACACTGTATGCTTAGTTTTAGTTTTAACTTGTAACCTTTCTCATGTAAGTGAATTCTGTAATTCTTTATGGGAAATAAAGTTCTTTAAACATAAACATATTAATCGCCAGATTGTTGATGGTAAATTTTATTACAGGTCTTATTATTCCAATAATTGTCTCGAAAGTCGATCGTACCTAAAGTACCTACACGATTGGTAATTTTAGGTATCTGATATTATATAGCAACTAAATAAATACTTTACGTACTTACCCAATACAATGATATTTGGTCACGAGAGTGAAAGTTCACTTAGGTACGGGTGTCGCCATAAACGGTGCGTGTAGAAGTTAAGCTTAATACAAAACTTTCTTGCAATATCCCAATCATTGCGCAAATCAAGTTAAATACATTCGAAAGTGACACATTATTATCTCCCGCTAAGCGAAACAGTTTGTTAAACTTAATTACTACCATAGCGGGTAACAATTGTTTGAATAACATAAAACAGACTTGTGATGATAAGTAGGTATCTATAGATCTATATTTGCTCATAATTTCATTAGGTAGGTTCGTCACTGCCGGACTTTAGACATCGCCCTAAAAACCAGAGTCACCTGAATTAGGTACCCACACCCGCATTGAATTTTCGCGCCCAGAGTGGCTCACTCTGCGATTTCGCCGCGCCAGTACCAAATTTTGCCCGTACGGAGTGGCTTAGCCAGCGACCAGAAAGAGCACGCGTTATGCGCGAGATGGTCAGATCCGGTGCGTTCCGTCCGGTGGCCGGGTCCGAACGTTAGTTTTGTTAGAAAGAGAGACTTATGTACGTACTTACGTAGTAGTATCACAGCAGTAATTTTTCTTCCTACAAAGGGTACATCGCGGGCTTGAATGTGTGCGCGCCGTGTACGAACGCACTACAAGCAAAGTTTTAAGAATGCGTAAGAGTGCTCCAGTATGGACCGCACTCACATAGACATGCAATCGCGCATGTCCCGCGCTCCTAAACGGCCGAATTTGGATTACATGTTGGTCTTTATACTTTGGTATTATTACTTATTATGTGGCCCAAGTTTTGATCGTGTCAGTCAGATAGATAAATCAAACAAAACTTTTTTTATAGCATAACTAAGTATTCCACAGCTGGGCAAACGCCTGTCTTCTTCTCCGCCATTCGTACCTTTTCAGTGCATCCTCCCGCCACTCCTTGCGAAATGTGTCCAAGTTGTCCCACCATCTCCTTTTATTCTCAGACCATAATTATTTATTGTTATTTCCAGGCAATTTCACAAACCTGAACAGCAACGGCACGATTCTTCTGCGGCCGGCGAAGTCGCGGCCCGGAGGCAAGAAGAAGAACGTCCTAAGGAACGCTTGTCGGATACTTTAACTGACCGACTCTTTGCTAATGATTTACAACAGTTCTGTTAAAATTAAAAATCCGCCAATAGGGGCATGTGTAATACATGGCCACGTTGTGAAGTATAGTACATTACATTACAAAACTAGGGTGGTAATACAAAGGATTTCTTTATTACCTCCCGTGTTGTGTACATAATTTTATGTCTACACTTGGCCAGAAAGGGGCTTTTTCCGTACGCGCAGCGTGCGGTAAAAGTCACTTTATGGCCAAGTGTGGCATAAAGATGTTATTCGTGCTGTATAAAGCTCTTTTTGCGCAAACTTCGGAAGGAAAACATACCGAATTTGATATTTATTACAAAGAAAGGAAGCAACGTACGTGTCTTCATTTATTTTTAAGTACGAAGGTTACAGAAGGTACCTTACAAACGTAAGAGATTGGTAACGGTAACTGCACGCTGAATGAATCGAGGTTTATTTCTGTCACCATATCAACTATGATATGACGTAAATATAATGTTGCGGTGTAAATAAATGTATTGATTCAAATGCAGTACCCAGGCTATCTATAGCTTCCCTTCGGCCACTTGGTCCGATCGGCTTGTCCGATTGATCGGACGACGAATATTTTTTTTTTTACTGTTGGTTCGGTTGATCGGATAATGAGGATTTCTCAAAGTCCTATGGTCCTATTATCGAACTAATGGAATTTTTAATGTTTGTATCGACCAATCGATCGAACCATGCGACCTTTAAAATTCCTCGTTCACCGACCACACAACTTATTTTATTCCTGATGGCTCGATCGGTACGATGGAATATTATTGTGGAACCATATGTATATATTAAGTCATATATAATATACTAGCCACAGGTTTATTTTTCACACCATGGGAAATAGTATGAACGATAAAAAAAGGAAATAAAAAATATACACGAAAATATTTTTTATTTGCCTTTAGGTACACTTTATTGACAAAACTTTTTTTCCATTTTCACAACCAAAACCCATGTATGGTCTCCTGGTACTTTTTCTGAATAATGAGAGTTTACTCAAACATGCAATTGGGTATGAGATTCAGTTAAACTGAAAAGGTAAAATTGAGTCTAGGAATATAAAGATAACAACAGTAGGTTTACGCGGGCTTGTTTTCCACAACTCGTCGACAAACATGCGCCTATTTTGCGTAAAGATAACAGTAAAAAAAACACTTATATGAACATGAAAATTGTTATTTTGTCATTTTGATAAATAGTAAAACTAAAACTTGTCTCAACTCGAACCCGAATGTACCTAGTTACATTATCTATTAACGGGGTATAACGGGGTTTAGTAAAGAGTCTGAATCTTTAGTCTGACTAACAAAACTAGTTATGTCTTTATGGTTCGATTGAATATTTTAGTCCGATCAATCGGTCATACAGGAAAAAAAACCGACCTAATGGCCTTACTGATCGGACTACAAGAAAATGTAATCGTCCTAGTAGTTCGACACTCGGGCTACTAGAACTTTTAAGTTCGATCAATCGAACAGAAAAAAAAAAATATTCGTCGTCCGATCAATCGGACAAGCCGATCGGACCAAGTGGCCGAAGGGTATAGCTTAGACGTTAGCTTAGTTGTACGCGTGTACATATGTGTAGCTCTGTAAAAATAGTTTGCGATGTGCAATGACTAGGGTAAGTTTAGATACCAACAACATGTTTATAATTAAGTTATAGGTGTTTTATTGAAACGAGTCTCTACTATGTATAATGGGATCATTATAATATGACCTTCGGCATTTTTAGGATACTGAGAATGTTGGCTGATTTTGTTTTAGGTACTTATTGTTTTAGTGTGATCAAAGGACAGAAAGTAGCTTTTTTGTAGCACATTATGAGATCTCGATCTAATTCCTTAACCCTTTGAAAGCTAAGGGGCTGTCGTACTATGTTGCCAGGCCACCGACTACTCTATAAGGTCAACCGGGGTAATTGCGTCTATGGGGCAAATGCGTCTTTTCTTACATCTCTTTAAAACTACCCCTACCCTACCTGCTTGTAGTATACGCTGTACTTTACAGGTAGGGGTAATTTTAAAAAGTTGAGATTTAATGGAATCTTTAAAAGACAAATTTGCCCCTATAGACGCAATTACCCCGGTTGAACTTGGTAAATAATCAGTGCGTACAAGACACTATCTATAACCTATGTACTTGGTTTCAAGTTAGGTTTCATTTATCTTCTTTACATCAAAAAGGTTGGCGTGTGACAAAACAAAGGCCGCAAATACATTAGACATTACATCGCCAGAGGACTCGTTTCGATAATACGAATAAAAATACTAATTAACCCTTGAAACTTAGTCACTATTGTTCATATTGATAAATCCATGACATTGAATCATGTAAATAAAACATATTATTGTAATGAAACTTGTGGAAATAAATTATTTTTGTAACTGCTACTATACATGTTTATTTTTAATTCGGTTAATTAAAGCGTCATTGTAATATGTGATGACTTTGCCTCTATCCTGTAGTTAAAAAAAAAGTCGTAGTCGGCCAATAAATATTTCAAGTACAAATTAGCACTTTTCACTTTAAAATTGACGGTCTCGATATAAATTAACTTTCCTGTATTCTATTTGACGTTAAGGCGCGGTAGGACCTGGCTCGCATTTCACATACAAACTAGGGTCGGGCGGAATGCAGATTATTGCAGATTATCTTCGATTTCTAACATAAAAGTATACATTATCAACCCAAACATGAGAGGATGCCCTGCATGACTGTGAAATCATGATTGTCAGGTATTAATTTTGTCAGAAAAGGTAACTGGTGATGAACAAAATGAAAAAAAATGAAAAAAATACTTTATTTTATAGTGTTTTCGCGCTACTTTTCTATCGAGCGAAGTGTTCGCTATCGTGTTCTAAGTGAGAGGAAGCCCTAGATACAGTTCTGAATATTATTATATATGTTTTACAGTTACCTAAGAGTCAAATAAGTGCTCTAAAAATGATTTGGAAACTAGGCTTCCGTGCCCGATTCTGGTCTCACCTCGCCTTAATGTGAACATTTTAATTGGCAGCCTCTCTAGGTCTAGGTCCTAGGGTCCTAGGGTAGGTTCTAGGTCTGTACCTCTTCCCGGTCGTGGCCTTCTTTTAACACATTCAGTGCAAAGTTCCCAAATTTTCATAAAAAAATGAACCCGAACCCGATAGTCGAACCCTCAATTCATCTCAGTTTAGAGAAGATCTACTCTGAAAATAACTAAAAAAACGAATTTATAAATTGTTACATATTTTATTTTATTAGACATTAGTCTATAATAAAGAGGTACTTTGGAGTCCCTTACAGTACAAATAGCTTGAAGCCCCACATTAGGCTTGACATAGACAGCTCACTCCCTACTCCGGCGGCCCTAGAGGCGACCACACACTCACGGTCCTAGGCTTAGGGCTCTTAGGCTGAATATCCACCAAAGCTGAGATATCGATATCGCGTCGTGCTACGACACAGCATCGTTTCACGTTACGACGTCGTGTCGTGGAAAATCAATCAAAAAACAACTTTGTCAGTGTTGTAAGATTAAAAATAAAAATATAGGTCATTTTTCGTGTAAGAGCCCTGAGCAAGGAAGCGGATCTGTGCGCGAGGAGAACATATATCAATTAGGCTGCGTTTCTACTGACGCGGGTAAAGTGGAGGTACGGACTGTGAGTTGACCAATGTGATTATTCGTAAACTCACGACCCCTTCCTTTCCCCTTCGCCCCAGTGGAGACGCACCGTCATGCCACGCAGCGCATGATCAGGTGTTTTTCCTCGCGCACCGCTCCGCTGCCTCGCACAACTGGAGAATATTCAGCCGTATACACGGGCGGATATACTGCCAACGATGTTGTTGGTGCAAAATTCGTGTCGTGCCGTCTCAATCACACAAATATAGTATGACAGGAGAGCGAGAGGAATCGCACTATATGAACTGACGCCAGTCGTCATTGGCGATGGCAGATATCTGCTATGGTCGTTTTGATCGACGACTGCCGTTGAGAAGTGATTCTCTCGTCCAATAAGAGCTTTGAAAACAAGTGTCTATTACGTACCTCACACGGATGTGACACACACACACACCTCACAATCAGTGGGGTACCACTGCATGTGTGCGGGATCGTCTCTAGGACACAGTAAGAGCATAAAACTAAGTACAGTACATACAAATTCATCTATATCTTTAGTAGTATCAATTTCGTTACAATCAAAATACTTTTGTAAATATTAAGACACTTCGATTAAGTATTTAAAAAACTCAAAAGCGTAACTCACAATTTATAGCAAACCAAATAGCATAGCAAAATTAGATTCTTACAAAACATTGAAATCACTTCGAACTAAGCTAAGGCAATTTTGACACGAACGTAATGTTTATTCAATGTTAACTCTAGCTAATATACATACATATTTTACATATAAAAATTATAAAAACACTATATTAATGAATGCTATTTACTCGTAAATATCTCAATACCCAAATCACATTAATCAACAGCTAGTTTTGTGAAAAGCCCTGCTCTTCTCAGTCGCGCATTCTCGTTCAGTCCAGTCGTGTTTCGATTACTTATACAGCATTGGAGTGCCATTTTATAACATCAAAATAAAATCTTCAACGCTATATAACTACAAAATTCGAATACATAACTCAAAATCAAATAACAAAATAGCTATAATCGAGAAAGGCCTTCAGCAAAACTCGAGAATATCAACATTACCTAGTTGGAAACTGACACTCGCAAACGGAACTGTGCGCTTCCACACAACACCGCGACCTCCGTTTCCCCAATACGCAAAAATACAACGCCAAATACCTTTACATAAAAATAAAGAACTTCTTTTTATAAAGTAATAAACACCCTTTATTAACTATCACATCAAAAGAACTGTGAGCATACCAGTATCCTAAACATTGCCTCTCCCTTTCCTATCGTCTCGGGTGCGGGCAACCAATGAACACTTATACTTCTCTCTAGCTTTACGATCATTCTGATATTAGTTTTCTACGTAGCATAAATACATCGTTATCGGACAGCTAAAACTCACTAAATGCAAAAAATAATTGATATACAATCACTGTGTTGAAGAGCAATAAGGACGATGAATTAATAGTTTAAATACAGCGGTGTATTTAAACTATTCAAAATCCACCCCTGTTTCACACGAGAGAGTTTGCATTTTTAGGGTTCCGTACCAAAAAGGTAAAAAAGGAACCCTTATGGTGCGACTCTGTCTGTCTGTCTGCCCGTCTGTCACAACAAGATATCTCAGGATCTACTGATGCTATCGACTTGAAATTTGGAATAGTGTTAAAAATCGCTAAGCCAAGCCTATGGGTCAGAAAAAAATCTTATACCTTTTTTACTTTTTTTTTAAAGGGGACCGAAATGTGATGTCGAAAATCAAAAGTTAAGCTAATATATCGAGTGGGATATCAAATGAAAGGGCTTAAAATGTAGATTTCAAAACCGTTTTTATTTTTTTTCTTAGACATGCAGTTTTTGATTGAAGACAAAAAATGATAAAAAAAATACCATTATAAAATAGAATACCATAATAGGGGGGGGGGGGGGGGGGGGGGGGCTATTATCTCCGAAGTTACTGAACAGAAAAATCTGCAATAATTAGCGATTATTAATATTATCCTAAATATTACAGGAAAAATAAAACGGTTTTCCTAACTTGCAGCGTTTTTTAGAAATTCGCAAAAATCTTAAGACAACCTTATTTGCTCCAACTAAACTAACTGCGGCATAATGTCGATGTATGAGGACAACAGTTTTACAAGAGCAAAGTTAAGTTTGTCCCACCATACAGTTTTTCTTGAATTATTCACGTATCTACTGACGAGTTTGTACGGAACCCTCGGTGCGCGAGTCCGACTCACACTTGTCCGGTTTTTTTTTGTCTCACATCTCACATAAAACCCTCGTCCTGACAATTACAAACACAAAATTAAAAAAACGGCCAAACCGGTCGAGCTGTTCTCGAGTGATGATCGGTCGTACGCGCGGCAATTGATTTTTATTTATATAGATTTGGTAAGTTTTGGCTGCCTCTTGACAATAACACATGTTCATTCAGATATAGTGCGTGTAATAAGATTAAACATTGTAAATATGCCCGCACGTATCCAGCGTTCCTATCTTTTCGAAACAGAACTTATGTAATGAGATCCGATTAACTGAGCCTAAAAGGTTTATTCGATTTATTATTGTATGGTGTAAAAGTACAAAATTTCGCTACATCACGTGCAATTTCTACAATATATTTGTGATACTTAAAAAACAACTCTCCGTTTGATAATGATGCCATAAACTGCCAAAACTGACACACCTTACTTCATACACAACTTACTGGTCCGTTAACGAAAGAATGCAATAATAAAACTAGCTAACAAACGAAATTTTTGATATCTGTAAGTATAAATATACTTAAATAAGACATATCATAAATTTCCCTTGTAAGATAAATTACTCACGTGAACATCAGATGGGAATACTCAGCGATGTCACCCTTTAACACTACTCGCCCTTAAGATTATATTAAAGAATGTTAAAGCAGGACAAGACAACGCACTGGCTAGCCGCTTCTGCTATTTCTTGGTAGATTCATGACAGAATATACTCACCAATGACGTGGCGTAAGGCATCGCCCTAATAGAACGCGAATAAGCGATCTTCGTAAGTTCGCGCGAATTTTACTCGTACGAACGCGCGATCAAACATATTGAACTCGAATAGGTGTCCTAACTAACAATCGCGGGATCGCGCGATTGTCAGTTAGGATAGGTCTAACTTGTCAGTTAGGACACCTATTCGAGTTCAATATGTTTGATCGCGCGTTCGTACGAGTAAAATTCGCGCGGACTTACCATGATCGCGCATTCGCGTTCTATTAGGACGATGCCTAAAAGATATCCTTGGGCAAGCCGGTACAGATTTGGCGTACATTTTCCTTAAGAGCCCGTGCTCAAATGCCTGATATTAGGAATCGATTTCTTTGGACGCCATGCTACTGATACTCAATACATAGACAAAGGTGCGTAAAGGTAGATCTGCTATTATTTAGAAAAAACGCTGAATGTCCTTCAGAGCTATGTGAGTGTGGAGCAGAGCGCAAGGAAAAAATTCACCAATCAACGTGCTTCGCAGCCGTAATAGGGGTGACGACTGGGTTAAAAATATATCATTCTATTTAGTCCGTCATTTAGATTTTGGAAAAATATGGGACGTCTTTTTTGCTTTATCAAAATATTAAAAATCGACAAAGTTATCATCAAACTTCCAGAGTGGGGGCTTGTGATGTCACGCCTAGGTGAAAAGTGTACCATAGAGTGACGTCACTCGAAACTTCTAAGCACTGTATCCTCATCATTTTTTGTTTGTCAAACAAAAGAAAAAATACGTGTACAATATTTTTAATAATCTAACTGACGGACTAAACAGTTTTTTTTAGTCATCTAGCCTGTTGTTGGAATAATCCAATTAAATAATTCCTTGGGCACCACTCCACTACCACACACAGCTCCGATAGATATCCAGCTGGCCTAGTTTCAGTAGTTCGGTGATTTTAGTCCGGTTCATATATTTTTGTTTGAACCGGACTAAAATCACCTAACTACTGAAACTAGGCCATCCAGCTAAGGCATCGACCAAACTGAAGCCTGACGCTGCGTATACGCAGTCACGTGTCGTTAGCGTCACCTTTTCTACATACATTTGGTTGCGTAAACGCACCGTCAGTGTATTTTGAGGAGCTGTGTGGTCACTCCTTAAATATTTGCATCAAAGCGTGATACGGCAACGCAACATAGTACTGGGACAAATATCGAATGCTAGAGAGATCGGCATCTTGATAGGCACTAACTTAGTGTTATGATAAGGCTCGACCCCTTTGAGCTAAAACTAGACCATGGATTTGCTCGAGTTTGGGTTCGAGTCGGGATCAAACAAAGTAAAGTCACAGCAATCTGCAATATGAATACTGCAGTACTTAAAAAGATAAAAATGAACAAAAAGAAGAAACTGTTCAGGTTGCTAGTCATCATTCTGTTGAAAATCCTGGATCGATTTAAAGCTGCAGGCTCGAACCCCATAATATAAATACAAAAATTTGCCCTCTTTCACAATACTATGCCATAACAATAATAAATAATACTAGACTAAAACAGACACTGCTGCGAGATAAGCCACCGCAAAAAGCCTAGGAATCCATGGCCAGGAACAGCCATGTATTAGTAGTTTTTAATATTTTTAGGATTCCGTACCACAAAAGGAAAAAACTGAACCCTTATAGGATCACTTCGATTTCTAACTACTATGATAACCCCGAGCTACAATAACGCCGCTCTCACAGAGTTCGACTCGTCACTTTCGCACTATATTGAATAGAAAGGGGCAGGTCTTATATCGCGCGACAGAGAGCGGAAGCTTTGTAATGGTACGGCTACACACATCGCGATACCGCGAAGATTCGTGTTGGCGTCTCTTTCTCTGACATACAAAAAGAACAAGTCATCACCACGAACATTCGCGTAATCGCGATGTGTGTAGCCGTACCATAATTGACCATAATATCGTGGACCGTAGGCTCAATTAGGGTAAGGGACAGGCAAAACAATGTCCCTTACGCTAATTGAGCCTGCGGTCGACGATATAGTTATGCAGAGAGAGACCAAAGGTTTGTTTCTTTTTAAAAAATAAAGGAATGTTTCCTTTCAGTAAAATGAGCTAACTAAAGCATTTAAGGTAGTTCCCCTCCAGGGCCCATAGATTTTTTCCACCCTGTATTATACAGGGCGTATAATTATAATAATTATACGAAACTCACCTCTGGTCGCTTTCTCCATAACTATGGTCAATTGACGTATCGAATCTCGTACTGCGTTCACGAGAATCCAGCTTTATCACGCAGCAGCGTCAAACGGGCACCCGTTCACGAGCACGACGTCACATTCCTCTTCGCGAAGTAGTCCATGAGCCCCTGGAGGCGTTTCTTGACGCGCTTCTGGTCGTCGAGCGTGCAGCCTAGTATGGCGGTCTCGAAGTTCTTGTCTGTGGCGGCGGCGTCGGCGGCGCTGGAGCACGCGGCCATGTAGGCCTGGCAGCGCGCGTGCGCCGTGCACGCGTCCTCCTGCACCGACACCACCAGCTGGTCGATGTACATGTTCACCTGGAACGGACCCACCGGTCAGTGTACGGCCTGAGTGGACGCTCGAAGCGGGGCGGCAGCGGGGCGGGCGTCAAATAGAGCGTCTAGTAACTGGCGTCAGTGCACGCTCACAACGCGCGTGAACCGGTCGCATTTTCATCATGGCATCGACGTCGGGCGACATTATTGACATAATTTTAGAAGATAATCTATGGCTCAAAATGTGTTGTTTCTCTACAAAACAAGGTCTACTTGGACCTTCCACTTGGAGCGCCCACACAGGCCGTACACTTATGCTTCTGTGAATCCTACTTCCTACTAATATTATAAATGAGAAAGTTTGTAAACATGTTTGGATGTTTAGATGTAAATGGCGCAGTGGAAACTGAATGGATTGAGCTGAAATTTGGAATGCAAGTAGACCAAGGCTGCGGCTCCACTGAGGCGGAGACGAGCGGACGGAGAGGAGAGGTATAGGGATCAACCAATCACATTAGCAGGGAGCGTACTTTTCGTGCCGATGACAGGCAAATGACGTCAACCTACATACAGGCTGATTGTTAAGGTTGTACATTGATTTACCGTTACCGTAAATTACCAGTATCGTTTAAGTTATGAATTAATTATATTTTTTACTTTTATTCATTGGCGTCAATGGTAGAGAAGACATTTTGTAAGCAAAAAATAAATGTGTACGTCGGTTTTTTTTTATTTTAACAGAAAATTGGAAATATTAATCGAATATGCGATTTGACATATTATACTTATCCCAATGTATTATATTCATGCGGTCAAGGAAAAAACGGAACCCTTATAGGATCACTCGTGTTTCTATCCGTCTGTCTGTCACAGCCAATTTGCTCCGAAAGTACTGAACCGATTGAGTTGAAATTTGGTACATATATTAAGGTTAATGGCCCAAACACGGACGTGTCACGGAAATATATGAATTTTAATCATGGGGGCCACTTTTGGGGGATCAACTAGAAAATTTAAAAATATAATTGTGTTATATTGTTTTGAACGTACGGAACCCTCTCTACGCGAGTCTAACTCGCACTTGTCCGGTTTGTTAGAGAGAGACTTCTGTAAGTCGTACTATACTTATTCTGTGGTAATGTGGGCAGAGATTGGTTGACAAGTTACCTGATGCAGAGCCTCCTCTTGCTGCGGGTCGCGGTCGGTGCGCACGCACACCTCCACCGTCATGGCGCGCGCCAGGATGCGCTCCGCGTACCGAGAGATGTCGTCCCTGTCGCCTGCAACAATACACAAAACACTCACTATAAAATGCTATAATCTACATGTAATATTTTTTTAAAGTTCCTGTAATACTTATAAAAATGCTTTAAACTACATGTAATATTTTTAGGAAATTCAACACAAAAAGGTAAAATCGAACAAAGAATTCCCATCATATTTAAACGTGTATATATAATTCGGATAGAGGAATTAAAGAAGCCTCAGACTAGCTAGAATCTATAATTATAATATTATAAAGTTTGTATGTATGTGGGTGTTCTCATATGTACTCGTAGCTATAGCGCGGGAAACCGGTAGGACGGATTTCGACCATTTTTGGTAAGGCGATAGCTGGTTCTCCATTATATTTTTACAATACTACTGTGCCGAAGAAAAATATGGCTATTTGGGGCTTTTGCTCCTCGCCCGTGTTCAGTGCAATTTCATCAAAATGAATACGGAATATTAAAGGCAGGGACAGCTCCTTTGATTAAATATCAGAAAAAACTGACTGTTTTGACAAATGATACACGATGTTTATGAGCCTTACGAAACCCAGTTTAATTGGTGCAAAAAAAGAGCATTGCATTGGAACTATTTTTTATTCAGCTAAGAAGCAAAAGAAACTGTCTAGACCGCGCGTATTACCTTGGACGAAAATGCAATCAAAGTAAAAAGTATAGGCAGTGTAATAAATCTCATATTCCTTCTTGGAAACAACCACTACTAGAATATAGCATTTTTTTTACAGGAGATAAAAGCATATTTTCACTGATTGAGAATGCCTTATGGGATTAAGTTCACCTTCCGTAAGATAAGTCTTCTTTTGTGCAATAATGTTTATGTAAATACAAATGGAGTAATCTTTTTATTATTAAAAATATCGGACAAGAGCGGGTGGAACTCGCCCACCAAGGGTTCCGTACAAATACTTTAAATAAAGAGTATATTTTTTATGATTAAATTACAAATGTATAGATTTCAGATTTTTCCCTATACTTGTAGTATTAGACGGTATTACTGGCCAAATTTCATAGTTCTAGGTCAACGGAAAGGTCGGAAAGTACCCTATAAATTTTGGTTAAAGGGCCACATCCTTTTTTACGTTAACTTAGAAGTTTGATTATTTCACAGCTTCACTGTAGACCTGAGTATATGGTTTTATTTTCAACTCGATACCTCTACTCGTTCCCGACATAATGGGTCTTGACAGACAAACCGACGGACGGACAGACAGACGGGCAACAAAGTGATCCTATAAGGGTTCCGTTTTTTCCTTTTGAGGTACGGAACCCTAAAAAAATACAACTTAAACTAATATCTACTTCAATCAATGTAAATGATTTTGATGTAATACAGAGTATTCAATAGGCAATGGCAAGGGTTCATTGATGAACTATCAATCCAATTCCAAAAGGTTTGCCTATTTTAAGTATTCTATAATATTATACAGCTCTTAAAAAACACAAGCCAACTGCTCTGGCAATGGCAGTCAAATTAGACTTACAATTTACTCGGACACGTCGGACAGCAGCTCCGAGTGTTTGACGCTGTGTATACAGCGTGGCCAGCAGCGAATTGCGCTCCTCTCCCTAGCCCCGCCTGCTATGAGCCTGCATCACACATACAACTTACACTCGATCACGTCGAACAGCAGCTCCGAGTGTTTGACGCTGTGTAGCGTGGACAGCAGCGAATTGCGCTCCTCTCCCTGGCTCCGCCTGCTATGAGCCTGCATCACACATACAACTTACACTCGGACACGTCGGTCAGCAGCTCCGAGTGTTTGACGCTGTGCAGCGGGGACAGCAGCGAGTCCCGCTCCTCCCCCTGGCCCCGCCTGCTATGAGCCTGCATCACACATTCAACTTACACTCGATCACGTCGAACAGCAGCTCCGAGTGTTTGACGCTGTGTAGCGTGGACAGCAGCGAATTGCGCTCCTCTCCCTGGCTCCGCCTGCTATGAGCCTGCATCACACATACAACTTACACTCGGACACGTCGGTCAGCAGCTCCGAGTGTTTGACGCTGTCCAGCGTGGACAGCAGCGAGTCGCGCTCTTCCTCGATGCGCACGGTGTCGCGCCGCAGCCGCTCCACGCGCATCTCCACTTGGTCTAGTACTGCTATTAGCCTGTATGTAATCAATGACTCCTTAATAACAATCACCATGTGACCCTGAGACATTCTGTATGCAGACAGTATCTACTTATTAACAACCTTGTCAACCTAGGCCATAGGATGGATGCAATTAGCATCCATTATGTTAAGAGAATATCCCACATCCTGGACTTTAGGGAGTTAGGGGTTTCTCTATTAGGAATAATTTTATTTGTCGAATGTATAGTTTTTCTGAAATTTTAATCTGAATAAATTTTCTCCAGCTTAAATGAAAAACTTATCCTAATAAAGGTTTTGTAAACTAACTATTATGGACAAACTGAATTGCTAAAACAAAGGAATCTGTAAATAATGTGTGTGTGTGTGGGAATTTATGAAAAAAATTGTCACTCAAAGCTTTGAATTCAAGATGAAAGTTTATACTGCAAATCAGATATTATCCATAGGTAATCCATCTAGCACATGGAGAGTAAGAGGAACTCCTAGACACAGAAAGCATCATCATGAAGTGTTCTCTAAGTAATGCTAAAAACTGGCATTTAAAGTATGAGTGTAATAACCACCAAAAAGTAACAATATGGGATAATAAATATGTCTATTGTGCATAATGATGTAAAACTATAAAAATAAGTGAAATAAAACAGGGTATATCCTAAGCAACAGCTCTCCTTCCATATCACTGACTACTCAAGAGTAAACAGACCAATGTGATTGGTGGAAGTGGTAGAACTTTGTTTTATTGTGGGTATGCATGTATGACCGAGCTAATGGAATTTTTAGTTGTCAGCTCGCAAACTCTTATCCAGTCAAGACTCTTCTATAAGAAACTTATTTGAATAATTCACAGAGTGATTGGGATATTCAGATCCTGTGGCATGACATGAAGACATACCCTACCCCATAATAAGACACAAAGAGACTACTTCTCCACCATTGCATTCCTGTAGATGTATGATGGGAGGTGTAACATAGTTTCTTTTAACTCCTCGCAAGTTCCTTCATTATGCTTCTATGACCACTTAGCTTCATAAATAAATTATCCACTATAGATAATAACCAGCCTCATCCATAATCAGTAAAATTACAGAAATAAATGAAGTGCAATTTACACACAATCCATAATTCAGTTTGCGTATAAACAGACACGATAACGAGTTCAATCACCTCCCAACAGAGCCCAGTGACAGCTCCATGATGCACTTTCACAGGTCTCACTGACTCAAACACATTTCCACATATTACTTAAACTTCCACGCATTTTAATATAATTTTGATGAGCAAGCTGTCGAGAGCACGTGTTATTTAATCATTCTGAGGCATAGCAACAGATTTGTACAAAAGCGTAGGCGGCGGCTAGGCCTAAACAACGCGTTGACCAATTTCGGGCACAGTAAAAAAACACGAGATTATCTCTAGATCAACTACACAGATACCTAGCATAAATCGATTTTAGGAATCAAAGGGCGTTGAAGGTGACCTGTCTTTTGGAGCCTGCGTTCCTAGAGCTGTGGATTCGTCAATAAGCGGCAGCCGCGACCCTTCGCCGGTGTAATTCCATTCGTTCGTGTACTGATCCACTTCCATTGTGTTTATATCGCCCAGGTTCGAAATGGCGAGAGATACAAATCTTTCGTGCAGAGAAAAAGGTTTTGGTGTACCGGGATACAGTGAAAGTAAATAATAAACAGCAGCTCTGTCTGCACTGCACAAATTTTCACAGATGTCAGAATTTCGCAGCTGAAAGCCACTTAGTCGAAACGTCAAACGAAATAAATACCAAAGAAATTCATTCTTGTCTTTGGTAAACTAGTGATGTACTAAAGGCCAAATACTGCTTTAAATATAGGCTAAAAGCATAACAATATTAAGGTGGGTTTAGACCAAACGAGCGAATGCACATTCTAACCCCACTCTACCAAATTCTTTGTGTACACACAATTAATTTGGTACAGTGGGGTTTGAATGTGCATTCGCTCGTTTGGTCTAAACCCACCTTTATATATTGAGAATATGTGCATGTTATTTATTAAAATCTGAAATATTTTGCTACTGTGTAGATTCGATTGGCGGTGCTATTACATACAATATTTTATTGGTCTGGCAATACTTTCTACCCGCTTCCCGCCAATTTTAATAGAAAAGAGGGTAGGTAGAACATACTAAACCAAATTAGAGTTCTTCCTCTTCCTTGGCCCAAATTTTGCAGTATAGGTAGGTATGTAAAGAGAACTTATGCTGCCTTCAATTCTTCTGGTCCTATTTAAATGTGTACTTTTTCCGTAAAAACTAATAAATTTTCCTTGTGTGTAAAAGAGCCTTAGGTAAATATTAGCACAGTGGCGTCCAAAGTATTGTTTTGAGTTCTAGTTGCTTTATTTATGACGAAATAGGTGAATGGGGGAGGGTTGGCCTTGGAGGGACCAGTATCTCTGGCACACAACATGTCGTAGCTAGGATTTTGTCAAGGGGGGAGGGACAGACGTAGACAAACCAAGAATATATCTAAGATAAATGCTTCATGAGCAGCCCGTATCTCGCTACGCCCATCAGCCACGCATGGACGAAGTACGGTTGGTAAAGTGGTAAAAGGTAAGGTACGTAATAGGGGGTTACATAAATTTTCGTGTTGTTCACTAGAAACAGGTACTTTATCAGTAGGTAGCCAATAAGATTCTAGCAATAAGCAACTGTTATGAAGATTCAATTAATATTTTTACTAAAAAAAAACCGACCGCGGTGCGCTTTAAAAGTGCATAAAATTTATTTATTTTAACGAACTTCATTCATACCCAGTGACACTCGCGCCATTAAGACGAATCTAATGATGTATAATTTATCAAAATCGTTTGTGCCGTTGAGTAGTTACGAGCGGACATAGGAACGGACGTACATACATACATAAATACATACAGGTCAAACACATAACCCTCCTTTGGGCTTCGCCGCAGTCGGGTAAAAATAAAATGGCCTTTATTTGTTTATTTAAGTACATCCACATCGTATAATCATACAGTGTTTATATAGCGTCTTTATTGAATTGACAATTGGCAACCTAATACTCGTATCTTTTGCCTGAAAACTTTACATTTAAACCTAAGCGCTACATGTACTACATCATGTCATCATCATCATCACTACATATAGTACATCATGGGCATCTAACGTATAGATATAAACTTTACATTAACAAATTCGATAACCCCATAATTATAGAGAAAATCTAGTAGGTGCTGAAATCAGATTTCTGATTAAGTATCTAGAAATAATTGACAAACAAAGTCAATTTATGCTCGTAAGCGCCAGAGCAATTATTGTCCGGCTAGCGACCTGGTTCGACCCCAGGGAACGCCACGGCCGACCGACGGTCCGAATATCGCAACGCCCAACATGGGTCGCGAAAAAAAAAAGTGTCTTGAAAATATGAAAATTGGAACTATATTGAAACCTTTCATAAAGGTTGAAAATGTATTTAGAATTTATGGAGTACCAAGGGTCAAGTCAGGAGGTTCCTCTCCCTGCAGCCCTATCCCCGCCCCGCTGCCGGCACCCTAGTTTAGGTTTTTTATAATGTGTATTGTAAAAAACCCGAGTTAAATAGAGATATACAGGGAAGGCACACCGTAAACCATCGAGCATCATCAGCAGTTATTTGGGCTTTTTTATTTAAAGTGCGTTCTTAACTGACAGTTAGCAGGTCGTCACAGAACTGACGATTAGTGTCAAACTCCATACATTTCGTCACGGACTGACAAGTTAGACGGTATTTGAACATAGCTTAAGTTTCGCCTAGCTTAGATTTTAAAATAAAAATGCCCATTTATCTAAATTTACAAAACTTTTTTATCGGGGCAATAATGCGACCACAGTAGGTACTCTACTCACCAATCATATTTTTGCGTAGCATCCATGTTCTACCACAAAGGATTTTTTTCTCTAAACACGCACTTCAGACATCTCATTGTAGATGAGTTAAATTTTGACCATAGTCGGTCGTGATAATAATGCTAGTCGAAATTCAAACGATTCATAAAAAAACTGTTCCTCTAATATAAATATAAATAAGTATGTGATAGGCAGATACGCTAATCTACACGTTCATAGATTAGCCGAGTAAAGTAAGATAGCGTTCTATCCAAGATAATGGTTTCCCTCTCTCGAGCACGTAACTCAATCATATATATATGTATAACTCATGTAGCATAAGGTGAGAAGAGTCGGAGTGGAAGGTTCAATATAAACCACGTTTTAGACAAGTGAGTTTGACTAAACCCCCTACCCTGCTGCTAACTATCACAGTATAATACGAAGTTAAGATAATTGTCCACGCCACAAAAATGCCGTTAGAATTTCAATTTTCTGTTTTAGCGTAAAGATTCCAATCCATGTTATTTAAGTCACGGGAAATAACAGCGATAAATGCGGATATCTATCTATCTTGCCATCCCAAAAGCCGCTTTTTTTCTACGCCCCTGACTAGCACTATAAACTAGGTGCTGTGATACGGGGTGGCACAAATCATCCCTCTTTCACCTGATTTAATTAACGTCTCCCTTTCAACTAGTTATGACATCATAATTTGGACAAATATATACAAAAAAAAATACCAATAATAGGACCCAACGGCAAAATAATTAAACCAAAGTACGTAATTCCTCATCTAATCTCTTTAAAATTTCATCAACTCATAAACATTATGAATGTGCAGATTTAGTTAACACCTTCACAGTCCAGTGCCCCATATGTGGGTCACTACGAACTAGCTCCACAAATCCGTGCCCCACATATGGGTCATTAAAAATGACCAGGTACGAACCCTCTGTGTATGCATCTAATTATTTTGCTGCATATTAAGATGCTGGATGTACGAGAACATTCAAATATTTTGTATGGGTACTGTTAACTTGTTAAAGTTCTCCATTAAGCGGCAGGAATAAAGAATTATAAAAATTCCGACCCATAATTGACTTACTAGCTTTAGTATTTTATTCAAATAAAAAATATATAACACAATATAATAATTTTGCTTATTACCATTTTTGTTACATTCAGAGTTTCATTTTCTAACAAGACAAATCACTTCTGCCCTACCGGTCGTGCAAACCGCTGGGACATCTATAAATAATAATACATATATAGTACAAAACTAGATACATTGTTATGTGAACACAAAAATATGGCCAAGTGTACTCACAGATAAAACGTAATACTACCAAGTTCAACTATGTGAATATATTACATGATCGATATACTCATGTGGGTCTATACTCCGAATATCTTTGTTCGAATTTCGTTTCGTGCCGTACCTATCGATCTGTTATAATAGGGAACGTGCAGGAACTATAGGTGGCAGCACTAAATCGACAAAAGAGATATTACGCGGACAGTAAAGGAAACTTATCAGCCCTAAAAAAATCTGGTTATAAATGTCAATGTCAAGTGTAGTAAGTCGTGGCCACACTGACTTTAATCCTTCATCATCGCGATAATAACGGCGCTTCCCGTTAATGTGGCCCCAGCATGATAGAGTACAAGATTCGGATTGGCGGCACCAGTTGGCAGCACCTTCGTTCCCTATAGAACATTTGAGTGAGCGGGTCTGCAGAATACGCACTTTCAGAGTATAGGCCCAGTAGAAAAATTAAACATAGAATGTGATTTAACAGTAATAAATTAATAACAGTCCACCGATATATGGCGGTCTCTTTCGCACAGTTGCGTAGTTGGCGAGATGACGCAGGAGTGAGGGAGACGGCGTCATTTCCCGGTCCACTCGCTGATGCGGCCGTTCTCAAACGCCAGGTTTTTACGCGGCAAGGGAACCAAGGTGCCTCGTTTCACTATGCCCATGTCTTCTCCCGGGTAATACTGGAAATTTTTCAATTGTGTAAAATAATGTTATACCAATCTTGCAGATTGCAATGTATACAAGTAGAAAATTATGCGCTTTATTACACAGTTATTTTATTCGAGAACTATTGTATCAATAAATTCTATCTCTAAATTCGTAAGTTCGTTTAAGTTTCCATCAACAAGGTTCAGTTTTAGAGCATCGTTTCTGATTAAAATAAAAATTGAAAAGTGGCTCATCATTAAAATTTTATTTTATTTTGCAATTGGGGTAATGGACAGGCAAAATAAACTCCCTTACGCCAGTTGAATTTTGTCGACGTATGATATTACAAATAAATGAGTATTACTTACTTGACATTGTGATACAAATTTCAGGACGTCCGAACATATAAACTCATTATCTTCTTTAATTTTATCCAATCTGTAAATAAAAAATACATAATAATTAATACACTTTATAAACAAAAACCTTTTCCATAGCTATTAATATGTCCGGAATACTTACAGTTCTGGTTTTGCTATCCGATCAACTACACAGTTACATATCTTTTCGCAAAGGACCTCGTCAAATAATGGAATGCCGAACTGGAGATCTAGAATAGTCCATTTCTGAAAAAGAGTATTCCATATAAGAATTTTGTTTTTTAACCAACTTAAAAAAGTGAACTGAACATAGAACATGTTTGACGTGTAAAGTTTTTTGGGTAGTGTTTCTACAAAAATTTAGATCATGCTATGATTGTCACGTTTGGAAATAAATCTAAACGCCCTTTTTTTTCTATAAAATCTTAGAAAGGATATAGCGAAAATACGAATTTGTGATCTTATCAATGTTTAATTTTTTTTTAAACAACGGTGGCAAACAACCATACGGCCTGCCTGATGGTAAGCAGTCACCGCAGCTATGAACGCCTGCAACACCAGGGGCATTACGTGCGTGTTGCCGACCCTTTAAAAACCTATTCTGGGGTTCTCAAGGGGAGTGCCCCTTGAGAACCCCATGCTGATTCCACATCCATTTTTCTTGCATTGGATCAAATTACTAAAATATTGATGTATACTTTAACTCAGCGGTCGGTAACCTTTTAGCAGCGAAGGGCCAAGTAGCTAACGAAATTGACGCGGGCCGCACTTTGTTAATAATTTGTGATTGTATACAATTCTGAATATAGCGACCTTTACATACAAAAAAGGCAGGGAGGCTCGCGGGCCGCAAGTGAGCGGTTCACGGGCCGCAGATTGCCGACCGCTGTTAACTTATCAAATTGCTATGCAATTCCACATTTCCCGGTAACGTATTACGTAATACATACCTCCGGTTTACAAGTCTCGTCGTCAGACGCATTATGCGCAGTATCGACACCGCTGTCCCCTTCCGCCGTAATTTCGGTCAGCTTGTCGCTCAACTGCGTAAACATCGATATCGACTCTTCCGCGGGACTCAACAACTCGTTCAACTGACACTTCTCCTTTTCAAACTTCAAATTCTCGACAGAGGAATGTATCGCGACTATGTCGTCGGAAAGCGAGGATTTACTTCGCCACTTTTTGGAATGTTTGTCTTTCAAGTCTTCTATGCTGGTGGAGGAGGAATGTATGGGCACGAGGTCGTCGCTGGAGGGGAGGGACTCTTTGCTCTGGTGCGTGGGCTCGCTGATGGCGAGATTGTCGAGCTCCTCGCATAGTAGCTGCCCACCTGAATGACAGCATTAATGTAATGGGAATCGAGAAGCGAAAATATCTTGATATAATGATCATGAGATTCCTTATGTTTACGACAGAAACAGTAGTTAGTGTTACACGATCCTAGGGCCTAAGGTCTTATTAAAATCGACCCATGAAGATGCGATGCAATCTAGGCACGATTGACTGACCACAACTTCGCCTGAGGCTTTGCTATGGCTAAAGTTAGGCTTTGAGTTTCTTTACGATAGTACTGCAATTAGGCTACTTAAAGCTTGAAGTCGGTGACGCTTATCATCTGACTTGTCGGTGGAGTCAGTAGACGATGGACGTGGCTATGCGGGAGTGGGCGTGGATGGATGGACGTGGAGGCACTTGGGCCAAAACAGACAAACTGTAACCCAGCTGCAACTAGTATAGAAACTGCGCAGTCAGTGTGCACACTTGCGGTACCTCTAGCACAACTGAGGAGTGTCTTTTCAAAAGGGCTTATTTTTCTATGGTTTTCATAAAGCCCTTTTGAAAAGACACTCCTCAACTATCGACCGCGACTCTTTGGCACGCGACAAATACTAGCTATCCCTTTCCATACAATATAATCTGACAGTGACAGGTCACGCTCTGTCACACGACAAGCGAAGTCACGTTCAGTTGTGCTAGCTCGGTTGGAATGCAGTTTCTCATACCAATCGAAACTGGCATGCAGTCCGTCTGTATTCACCCTTAACTTAGCTGTTCCTTAGACATTTTTTTGCCTGGTCTGATTTTTGCAACAGTTTTACTGACTGTTGCCAAAATCGGACCAGGTCGCTTGGCCGGGCGGAGGTGGTCACCTTGAGGGTCGGACTAGGTGGGGGCCGAAGCGCCTGGGATCGAACCAGGTCGCTAGTCCCGGTCCACCTTGAAGTTATGCTGATTGCTTAAACTGAGCAGCGTACCAGCGGGAAGGTTGAAGCGGATCAACCTGTCCTTATGAGTGTGTGAATCGAACGAATGGGAGTTTTAGTTGCCGGTTCGCAAGGTCGAAATGACCAAAGACATAGGTTACCTTCTAGCGTAGTGAAGCCATTGGCCGGCGAGCTGGTCTTGCTGTCGGTAGATGGCGTGACCGCGAAGTGTGACTCTATCGGGGACTGCAGCCGGTGCGGCAACGACTTGTCGTCCGACTTGTCGGCCGAGTCGGACGACGATATCGACACTTCGCTCACGGGCTTCGCGATGCCGCACACGTCTTTCAACTTCCGCGGTGGAACTGTAACAGAATAATCGGAACTTGTAGGTCAGAGATTGTATAATCTGAAATGATAAACTGTTCCAAGCAGTGGCATACAAGTTGTATATATGTCGCCGCCAACTAGCATATAAGCTATTTGGTTAGCTGCCTAGCCTTTTCATTAAACACACTCCTTATTTTAGGTTAGGTTTGTTAGTCAGCTTGTGTCCCTCAGAGCAGAAATAAAAGGCTTCGTCGACCTACTGGCGGGTCATAATTTAGTGAAAATGCTAGGCAGTTAACCACATGGGTAATTAAACCTGTTGGCTGCGACATATATACATTTCGTTGGCAATACGCATCATTTACAGTATTCACACATATAGGTACAAACATAATACCATCCACCTGGATATGTTCGGACTATTAAGTCGCTAGCTTCTCTAAAATGTTATGACCAAAATGTCCATCTATTCAACAGAAGGTCGATGGAGTATTGTAATTTCTCAGTTGTTATTTTCCTAACCCTACGAGTATCACTTGACTACGAGAGTCACTTGACGAGTTGAGGTTCTATGAAACGGTCAGGAACCTATTGGGGGACTTGAGTGGTTGCCGCAGGGCGTCGCTCTCTGTGAGCTGTGAGGGAGGTACGTACCCAGCTGCACGGCGGGCGGGGGCCGCGCGCAGCCCAGGTCGGGCACCCCGATGTCCGCCAGCGTGACGTAGCCGGCCGAGCGCGCCAGCCGCAGCCGCGCCGCCAGCCGCCGCAGCCCCGAGTGCCGCCCACAGGGCGCCGCTCTCTGTGAGCTGTGAGGGAGGTACGTACCCAGCTGCACGGCGGGCGGGGGCCGCGCGCAGCCCAGGTCGGGCACCCCGATGTCCGCCAGCGTGACGTAGCCGGCCGAGCGCGCCAGCCGCAGCCGCGCCGCCAGCCGCCGCAGCCCCGAGTGCCGCCCACAGGGCGCCGCTCTCTGTGAGCTGTGAGGGAGGTACGTACCCAGCTGCACGGCGGGCGGGGGCCGCGCGCAGCCCAGGTCGGGCACCCCGATGTCCGCCAGCGTGACGTAGCCGGCCGAGCGCGCCAGCCGCAGCCGCGCCGCCAGCCGCCGCAGCCCCGAGTGCCGCCCACAGGGCGCCGCTCTCTGTGAGCTGTGAGGGAGGTACGTACCCAGCTGCACGGCGGGCGGGGGCCGCGCGCAGCCCAGGTCGGGCACCCCGATGTCCGCCAGCGTGACGTAGCCGGCCGAGCGCGCCAGCCGCAGCCGCGCCGCCAGCCGCCGCAGCCCCGAGTGCCGCCCACAGGGCGCCGCTCTCTGTGAGCTGTGAGGGAGGTACGTACCCAGCTGCACGGCGGGCGGGGGCCGCGCGCAGCCCAGGTCGGGCACCCCGATGTCCGCCAGCGTGACGTAGCCGGCCGAGCGCGCCAGCCGCAGCCGCGCCGCCAGCCGCCGCAGCCCCGAGTGCCGCCCACAGGGCGCCGCTCTCTGTGAGCTGTGAGGGAGGTACGTACCCAGCTGCACGGCGGGCGGGGGCCGCGCGCAGCCCAGGTCGGGCACCCCGATGTCCGCCAGCGTGACGTAGCCGGCCGAGCGCGCCAGCCGCAGCCGCGCCGCCAGCCGCCGCAGCCCCGAGTGCCGCCCACAGGGCGCCGCTCTCTGTGAGCTGTGAGGGAGGTACGTACCCAGCTGCACGGCGGGCGGGGGCCGCGCGCAGCCCAGGTCGGGCACCCCGATGTCCGCCAGCGTGACGTAGCCGGCCGAGCGCGCCAGCCGCAGCCGCGCCGCCAGCCGCCGCAGCCCCGAGTGCCGCCCACAGGGCGCCGCTCTCTGTGAGCTGTGAGGGAGGTACGTACCCAGCTGCACGGCGGGCGGGGGCCGCGCGCAGCCCAGGTCGGGCACCCCGATGTCCGCCAGCGTGACGTAGCCGGCCGAGCGCGCCAGCCGCAGCCGCGCCGCCAGCCGCCGCAGCCCCGAGTGCCGCCCACAGGGCGCCGCTCTCTGTGAGCTGTGAGGGAGGTACGTACCCAGCTGCACGGCGGGCGGGGGCCGCGCGCAGCCCAGGTCGGGCACCCCGATGTCCGCCAGCGTGACGTAGCCGGCCGAGCGCGCCAGCCGCAGCCGCGCCGCCAGCCGCCGCAGCCCCGAGTGCCGCGCCCACAGGGCGCCGCTCTCTGAACATACACAATAGGTTATTTTTTCAATAATATGATTCATAAATTTACGCAGGCGGGGATTAACAAAACTGAATCCGAACATATCTCATGAGTCTTGATACTTCATTAATAGATGGTTGATCTGTCGGAAAATAGCCTATTACTGCAATAAATTGAATGCTGAAACGAACCGATTAACCAACTGGTGCGCTCTTATCTTGTGGGATGGGAAATTTGTCATTTAGGAAATTCAACTTGCCTGGAGATGAATCTGCTTCGGGCGGGAACACGACGTGCCTTAGCCTCGCTGGCTGTCGCACGCCAACTGCCTACGAATAAAAGAAACACGTCAACAAATTGTGCAAAATACGCTGAATGTGCAGATATAAAATGAAACTATGAATACGATGTTAATACGCAAATTGGCCCGCATGAGCCCCACCACGCCACCACCAGCCGCGAGCCCCCGGCGGCGGCCCCGCACACACCTGCAGCAGCACGGGCCCGCGGCGCAGCGCCGAGTTGGCGGCCTGCAGCGCCGCGGCGGCCGGCAGGGCTCCCGGCGAGGCCCCCGCGCCGTCCAGCGCCGCCTCCGCGCCCCACCACGCCACCACCAGCCGCGAGAACCCCAGCAGTAGCCGCGGCACGCTGCGGACCACCGTTCCTGCAAATAAACATCGTACTTGTAAATATTATTTATTTAAATAAAAATAATAAAATAAATAAATGAACTTGTAAAAGCTGTAATGTAAACCTTAAAGTTTTGTCAAGAAATATAGACGCTGGGAGCGAAAGGCCTTGGCGGTACGCATTAAAACTATGAAACAAATCGCGATGCGCGAGTGAATGGAATATCAACAACAAATGGATGTAGTCGCTCCTCACGCCTGGCTGTCCGTTCGTAATAACCAGTGTTCGGATATTCGGTGCAATGTGGAGTATATGACTTCAAACATTATACAGAAACATGGATGTTACTCAGGATTTCGGGAATGGAATTATTACTATAGATGCATATAACAAAAAAAAATGCATCTACAATAATATCGCTATTTTGATATCGTCGTTACGTTGAGGTGGAACCTTTTTGTGGCAGCGAGATTTTTATTTTTTGTGTTTTCTTGTTTTTTTTTTACATAAATAAGTTTATTTTTTTGTTTCTTTCATATTCTATACCCCAAATTCCTAAGATCCGAATTCCGGTAATAACCCCTAGATCGTCAGTACCTTTCCTGAGCAGCAGCGTGGGGGGGCCGTAGCCGGCCACGTGGTAGAGGTAGAGCCGCATCCACGGCGTGGAGGCCTCGGGCGGGGCGGGGCCCACGTGCGGCAACGCCCCCGCCGCCAGCCCCGCGCGCGCCTCGCGGCACAGCGGCGCCGTCGACACCGCCAGCCTGTTTCAAAACGCTTCTCGTAACACCAGCAATTTAGTGCAATCACTATTTATGTAGGTATACATAAAAACAATGTAGTGACACGTATGTGGGGCACGGATTTCTGGAGCTAATTCGTTTTAACCTATAGCTTAAACGATAGGTAAATGAGGCAATTCTGCTTCCATACAAAGATTCTATGAGCACGGCGCGCGCCATAGAAACTGTATGGCGGGCACCGCGCCGTTTTACGGCGACGGCGCCGTGCCGTGGACATCGGGCCGCGGCCTATGATACAATATTACTGGCGTAGCTTTCAAAGAAATTATGGTAGCTCCGAGAACTGAACTCAAAATAAAGGTTGGTAAAACTTTTGTACCAAAAACCGTACTATATGTACGGTTTTTGGTACAAAACACTCGACACAGCGCGGATTCACTTTTTACAAGTTGAACAGGCCGCTTTTTGTAAACATCTTTGAAGGTAACTTATGTCCGGCGGTGGAGGTATCCCGGTTGAAGTGACGTTTACATAGTCGTTGCGTTTCTACGTTACGCAGGCACGTCGCCGCCAGGTGGCGCCACCTCTGACATACATACTTGTACTTGTGGTGCAGCAGCCGGGTGCGCTGGTGCGCGCCGAGCGCGTGCAGCGCCTCGCAGCGCAGCAGGTCGAGCGGGCGCAGGCGCGGCCGCAGGATGCGCAGCGTGCGCCGCAGGCACGCCGCCGCCGCCAGGTAGCGCGCCGCCTCGCCCTCGATTTCTGGGTCTCCTGCCACCTGAAAGCACGATTAATACTTAGAGCGCCCGCACATTGGGCCACTAAACGCGACCACAAGTGCGTCAGAGCGGCCGCACATTGGGCCACTAAACGCGACCACAAGTGACTCAGAGCGGCCGCACATTGGGCCACTAAACGCGACCATAAGTGACTCAGAGCGGCCGCACATCGGACCATTAAACGCGACCACAAGTGACTCAGAGCGGCCGCACATTGGGCCACTAAACGCGACCATAAGTGACTCAGAGCGGCCGCACATCGGGCCACTAAACGCGACCATAAGTGACTCAGAGCGGCCGCACATCGGGCCACTAAACGCGACAACAAGTGACTCAGAGCGGCCGCACATTGAGCCACTAAACGGGACCACAAGTGACTCAGAGCGCCCGCACAATTGGGCCACTAAACGCGGCCACAGTAACGAGCGCGCGCAACTCCCGCAGCTTGTGGCCCGAACGTGGCCACTCGAACACTAAACTGTGCGCCGGTGCCCTACAAAATGTATGAAAAGGCTGTGGCCCAATGTGCGGCGGCTCTTATGCCACTGAGCCACGCGGCTATCTTCCATACTGAAACGGCCTAGGGCCACATAATTTCGGATACGTCGTTCCTAAGGCTCCCGAGCTCCATATCCAAAATTATGTTTGAACGCCTTCGGCCGTGTGACGCTTTTGAACGCCAGTTATATCCCGATAGCGAAGCACGTTAAGGAGCGCAGAGCAGGAAATCTTTTTTGACGTTACTATGACGTGACGTCTGAATGACTACTTTTGCCTTTGACACGAAATTATTTGATAAGGTCGACCTATGATAGTCTACACGATCATTTGGACATCATGTCATGTGGACAAGAACAAAAATCACCTAATACCATCTACTCAAATGCGGTTTGGCAATGTGTATTGTGTAGAAGAACCATAACATATGCGCCAATTAAATCCTAAGAATACCTAAATAAATTGGCCATTGAAAATCCGTACCTAGAAAAGAAAATTTGTTTCTTTATTAAGTAAATAAAAATTTAAAAAAAATGAAACTTACCTTATCTAATTCCATGAGTAAACTATCCAAGCTTTCGTCGCATATTTTGCCAACTTCGAATAAGGTCACTGCGTGTGTTTTTAGATCCTAAAACAGAAGCACATATTGTTTACATGAATAATTATTACAAAAACTCCAATAAGTTAAATAAGGCACCAAAATTGCTGTTGCGTACCGGTGAAAGGTTTCCCATCATGAGGTATGCAGCTAAAGTAGAATCGAAAAGAAGCGCCACCCTCTTAGTTCCACCATTCGTATTATCGTTAATTTCTTGATAGCTCTGCAAATAAACAACAGCGTGAGAGAAATACGGCATGAAGTACCAGAAGAACTGCCTGATCAATAACATCCGAGCCTCGTTAAATCGAAGCAGAAAACCTAAATCACAGATCAACTACATCCATAACACAGCTTCCGCCAATAATACAGAATGAGGGTCCATAACAATTTACATCCATATTTACAAGAAATAATTAGCAACAAGTTTCGTCAATACATAACAAAACCGTACAAAAAATCGGCTGAAAGTGAAAACTTGAAATACCTGTTTGGATGTGGACGGTTCCTTCATAAGTACGGGCTCCATTTGTAACTCCTCTTCCTCCATGCTGGGGTTGAACGTTAGCGGCGATATTTGACTGTACCTACAAGACATACATTATTTATTGTTATAATCACCCTGATATTACGTTAAATAATGTTTAGTTCTACGCGAACATGCGAAAATTGTCACTGATAACTAAGCGACGCCGTGGAAATGCATCATGGTGCTAGCGATGTCACACGAGTTGCCGGTTATGCTGACTGATCACGGGACTAAACATAGGCTGTCGACCTGCTTAAGGTCGCCCGAAGCCAGAAATTGTTCACACGTTCATTGTAGAAATCTTTGGAAGAGACGGCGGTCTGAGACATTCTTTGTTTTACCGCCCTAGGTAAGTAATAGGATAGGAGCATATCATTAGATATGTATGTCGTAGCCAACTGGTTTAGTTAGCCATTTGGTTAACTGCCTAGTATTTTCACTAAACTATGACCCTGCGCGGGGCTTCTATTTCTGCTCTGAGGGACACAAGCTGACTAACAAACCTAAAATAAGGAGTGTGTTTAACACATTAAGTGCCGACTATCATTTTGTATGGAAATTTGAGAACATGGCACTGAATGTGTTAATGAAAAGGCTAGGAAGCTAACCAAATGGCTAACTAAACCAGTTGGCGGCGACATGTATACTGACTGTGGGTGTATGTGCTGCGTGAGTGCGGTGCGCCAAGACGGGTGCGCGGGCGCCACGGGCGGCGGCTGCAGGTGCCGCGCGAACCCCAGCCGGCAGTACAGTGACACTGCTTGCTTCACTAGCCCGCAGTCCACCTGACGACAACCAGTCACAATGAATAGACAGTGAAAGTTAGTTAAAAAATATACTGGAAAAATCCTTGATAACAGCGAGCTTATTGTCTATGAAATGCACCTTGCAGAATGTTCTGTAAAATGACTTATTTATTTAAGATGACTCGATTCGAGTTGCTCGGTTCTCAACACAAACGAAAAGAAAGTTGAAACGTTTCATGTTTTCCCGGAGACAAAATGCATCCAGCTACAAAATAAAAAACATTTCAACTAAAATTGATGTCGTTAACATAGATTCGTACCTCTCTTTATATTTGTATAAAGAACCGAGCGACTAGATTCACTTTAATTTACTAAAATATCGTTACTACTTTAAAAAGAAACACGTATCTGATAATGACTCCAGGTCGAAATGCAGTAAGTGTATATGAAGTTCGTATGTAACTTTTGACATTTTTTTCGAAGTAGTGACGATATGTACGAGTCTAGTGACGCCTCGGGCTCAACTACGAAGGTCTTCGTTCGAAGTATGTCTCGAGACTGCTCTCTTTCGATCTCTCCTCATGCAACATTTTAGGGAGCGAGGCGGCAATATGCGAATTTCGAACGAAACGCTCCGAATTATAAGCTCTAGTAGCAAACATTAATAACTTAACAACATACGTTTCCCATTTTGTATTACGTTTCGACGTTTGGAGGTCCTTTACACCTCCAACACATAATGTTTTTGACGACGGAGACTCCTTACATCTCCATTAATTTTAGTCTATGTTTGCTTATTGTCTATATTTTTTATCGTATTTTGACGCCTAGATCCCCTTTACATCTCTAAAAGTGTAGTTTTAAGTTTTTGTAATGTAGTGGATCCGGAGATTTTATACGACTCTCGGTAAAAGAAAAAAAAACTGTGCCTAGTTATTTGCATGTTGCATTTTATGTCATTTTATGTAATCATGTCACAATTGTAGTAATGTTTTTGAAAAGAGAAACTGGTGAGTTTCTTCCGGCGCTTCTTCTCACCAGGTCATCTACCGAAGCGTCAAAAGAAAAGAATCAGACATGTAAAAGAGCCCTTGAGGCCTAATTGCAGAAATAAATGAGTTTGAACAATATATTTTGGTAACCGCCAAAGTTTCGATCGTACCTGTAACACAGTAGCCAGCTCTGCGACAGTGGTGTGTTCGTCGATAGACACGAACACCTTGTAGAGCAGCGTCTCGAAGTAGTCGCCCGCTACGCGGTTCATCACGAAGCCTTTTAGAGGCGGCACCGCCGCGAGGTCGGCGGCCGTGATCGGCACGTCGAGGTATATCAGGCCTCTCCTGCAAATCGTAAATAAAGCATAAATTCTCATAATTTATGCGTGGTAATAGAAACTAGTCCAATAAAGCTTAATTAAACTAATACCTATGTTCTCATAACTCATTGTTGTAGAGGCCGGAAAGTTAGCAATGATAGAACGAGTGAATTCACTCGTTCATTCATTGCTAACTTTCGAAGAATAGAACGAATAATACGAATTCGAAGAATACGAGTTTATCTATTGCACTTTCGCTTGAGACTTAATATAGTACTTTTCACGGCTATTGCTTGGAAATAATAATAATATGACGTCAAAAATAAACAATTGAAATGTCAACTTTGTATTTTTCCATGTCTTAGAAATCTATGGCAATATACCGTAGACAATTTTTTTAATTCCGCTAGCAGAAAAGTTGATTTGGTAGGGTTAAAGTAGGTTAGGTTAGAACTGCATCCTCAACAAAAAGGAATTTGTGCTAGAAAAGTAATGTATGCTGACGGAAAGTACGCTAAACGTAATTCTGCCAAAAGATATTGCTGCCAGATAACTGAAATTTTACGAAACATTAGCAAACTTTGCTGACAATATAGTGTACATCATGTAAGTGTAAATCAAGAAAAAACTATATTGTACTGAACTGTACATGAAAGATGGGTAACCATGAGCGTAGCGAGGTACGGGCAGGGGGGAGAGGGGCAGCTGAGCCCCCCCCTACAAGATGCTGTTCCATTGCTCATGCAGCATTTACCTTGGATATATTCTTGGTTTGTCTAAGCCTCCCCCCCCCTTAACAAAATCCTGGCTACGCCCTTGTGGGTAACCTACCTGTACAAGGTCTTTACGACGTTGTAGTCTAGCGTTCCGGCGGTCTGCGAGCCGCGGTCGATCAGCAGGTCGATGAGCGCCTTCTCTGGCTCGCTGAGCGGCTAGCGACAAACCAGTTAGTTCACACAATCTGATCCAGTTAGCAAACAAAACACATTCAGACTTTTTACAACCGACTTCAAAAGAGAAAAAAAAGACTTGTTGAAAGAAAACATACTAATCATGTATTTGCTGTAGTTAGATATCCCAACCGATCATTTTAAGCACGTTTCACTACCGATCACTTGTGCAGTCGAGTTAATTTACATTTACACACAAGAGAACAAAAATTTTTGTACATGCTTTTATGCTCCTGACAATAGGGACTTGTTCAGATATATTTGTTCCCGTAAGTGTGTACATGTAAATGAACTCGACTGTAGCTTCCAAACTTGACGCTGGCATACAAAATATTGAGGTTCTGTATGACGTATACTGGTCAGACCATTTCCCGGTGCGGGTTGAGTGCGATTTGGGTCATATTAGAAGTAAGTTACAAGTAAGTGTTGATCACTGTAATAAAGGTGTTATTTGGGGCTTGAAAAGCGCAGAGGAGATAGAAAAATATAATAATTTATGTAGTCTTAAACTGAAGTTAATAGATTTTCCTACGGAGTTTCAAATGTGTGCCGATACATTTTGTAAGGATGAGTCACATAAGAAAGTTATAGACAGATATTACAAAACTATTATAGATACGCTGCGTCAGGCCTCAATCGACTGTTGTACTAAAAAACCTGTTAAAATAGTCAATAGAAATAGATGTTTGCGAGGTTGGAATAATCATGTGGCAGAAGCGCACAAACAGGCTAGGTTGGATTTTTGTACTTACATCCTGCATAACAGACCACGGTGTGGGCCTGTTTATGAGGCAATGTGTCTTAGCAGGAAAATATTCAAGTCTAGGCTAAAGTTTTGTCAAAGCAATCAAGAGCAAATCGCTATGGATATTCTTGCCTCGCAGCATGCGTCTAAACAGTTTGACAAGTTTTGGAAAAGCACTAAAAGGTTGAATGGAAAGGTATCTCTGCCCGTTAGTGTCGATGGTAAATGTGACCCGGTGAGTATTGCCAATATGTTTGGACAATGTTTCAAAGTAGATTCACCATTAAAATCATGTACGGTGCCAAGTACTTTGAACAGTACTGCGAGTCCTGTTTTTGGAATAACTAGTAAAATGGTATCGCAGGCCATTAAAGGCATGAAAAGGGGTAAGTCGCCAGGACACGACGGGCTGAGTATAGAGCATCTCCAGCACGCGGGTCCGCATTTGAGTAGGGTAGTATCCATGCTTTACACCTTTTGTTTACGTCATTCGTACTTACCGTGCGACCTAATGAGAACAGTTGTGACGCCGCTGATAAAGAACTCGACAGGTGACATTTCTGATAAAGCGAACTACCGACCCATCTCACTTGCTACAATTGTTGCGAAAGTGTTAGATAGAATACTGGATGTACATCTTGGCCAACATATACAACTGTGTGATGCACAGTTTGGTTTTCAGGAGGGTCTAGGTACCGAAAGTGCAATATTGACACTTAAGCACACGGTTGATTACTATGTCAAGAGAAAAACGCCCATATATGCGTGTTTTCTGGACTTGTCCAAAGCGTTCGATTTAGTGTCTTACGATATACTTTGGGACAAGTTAAGAAAAACAGGCGTGGCACCAGAAGTAGTCGATATTTTTTCATATTGGTATAGTAATCAAAAAAATAAAGTGAGGTGGGCGAATGTTTACTCTGACGAGTACTCACTCAGCTGTGGTGTAAGGCAGGGAGGGTTAACATCGCCTAGACTTTTCAACTTGTATGTTGATCAGCTGATTGGCGAACTGAGTAGCATACATGTCGGCTGCCGCTTGGACAATGTCAGCGTCAACAACATAAGCTATGCGGACGATATGGTGCTGCTCAGTCCGTCCTTCTACGGGCTGCAAAAGTTGTTAAATATGTGTGAAGTGTATGCAGAGACACATGGATTAAGGTACAATGTGAAAAAGAGTGAGTTCATGATTTTCAAAGGTAAAAATAAGTTACCAAATTACGTTCCACCACTTCTTTTAAACAATTTGCCTATAAAGCAAGTGTCACATTTTAAATATCTAGGTCATGTGTTATCCGATGACCTTAAAGATGACAAGGACTTAGAGCGTGAGCGGAGGTCATTGTCCGTTCGTGGCAATATGCTGGCTCATAGATTCGCTCGATGTACTGTACCGGTTAAACTATCGCTCTTTAGAGCCTACTGCCAAAGTTTTTACACGAGCGGTCTATGGGTCAGTTTTACGCAGCGAGCGTACAATGCACTTAGAGTGCAATATAATAATGCGTTCAGGGCACTGTTGCGGCTCCCTCGCTATTGCAGCGCGTCGGGAATGTTCGCGGACGCGGCCGTCGACGACTTTTACACGATAATGCGCAAAAAGTCGGCGTCCATAATACGGCGTGTGCGAGGGAGCGGCAACAGTATTCTGCAGATGATCGCGGACAGGCTGGACTCGGCCGTCCTCGGCCGCTTCGTGGATCTGCATGTGATGCCGAGGGATCGGTGAGGCGGCGGAGGAGGGGAAAGGGTCTGTCTTGATAATAAACAGTTGCTAATGGGCATTTTTTTATTTTAAGGTGTAAGGTTGGGCGAAACTTGAGTTATGTTCAAATACCGTCTAGCCTGTCAGTCCGTAACGAAATGTATGGAGTTGACACTAACCGTCAGTTCTGTAACGACCTGCTAACTGTCAGTTAGGAGCGCACTTTAAATAAAAAAGCCCTAATATGTGTAATAATTATTTTATTTGATTTCGTGTAACTAACATAGTGTATAAGTTGTTTACTAACAAAATATGGAACCTGATTTCTGAAATAAATTATTTTTATTTTTTTTTTTTATAATTATCCCACTGGACAGTAGCCATTAAAACCAAAAATTGAATTAAAATGAAAAAAAAAACAGCTTTCATTTATAAAAGCTAAAACTTAGTTTACGTAAAAGATAAACAAGTAAAACAATTTAAATATGAAACTTTTTTGAAGTCGATTGTTAAATTTAGCCCACTGCTTATTATATATTAATTCATTTCGTCACTCGTCTGGAACTTTGCATTACGGTTATTCTGAAGGTATTCAGATTTTTATCAACACTAACAAAGTGAAGTCCACAAGACGAGATAAACAAATGTGAATGCTCTGACCTATGTAGCTCATCCTAGAAAGTACATAATATAATACAAATCCAAAATTAGTTTTGAACTTTTATTGAATAAAATTTCAATTTCAAAAAACACAAAGACCTTGTCAACCTCATCCGTAATATAATTTGATCCGTGAACTAGTTATAACTGTCCGTAATCAGAGGTCACGCTGCTGTGATCCTTCAAATTCAAAGCGACGAGCGAACCGACATATTTTGAACCCCGATTGCAAATGTTATTACTAGTACACTAGTCAAAGTACATTCGGACGAAGTTGTGAATTACGCTAATGACACATATGAGGCTGTCCCTCGATTCACAAAAGTAAACTGCGATCGGCGAATAAGACTATTAGGTACACCAGTGCTTCTAGTAAGAAAGGGAATAAGTCAGATTTAAACGAGGTACAACACGCACCCTTAGTAATAAACCGGCCTAACTAAAAAAAAACTGGCAATTTATTTTTCATCTTAAAACAACTTCAAATGGTTTTAATCTAATTCAATTGTACAATCATTTTGAGTTAGGCTGGTTTATTCTAACAGTGCGAAAAGTGCATGTCTCATAGTAGGACTTACGCCTCTTTGCTTTTGGCTCATATCTGACTTATTCCCTTTCTTAGAGGCACTGACATAAAAATTATATTTCATTATTTATCTCGACTCGTGGACTACAGCAACATATTTCAGTTTGCAATCAAAACTCAGCCTTATTTCCAGCACACAGGGTTCATTACCTTGACATCAGCTTCTAGAACATATCCAAGCTCGACCCTCCACCATGGCTGCATGGGGATGTTGAGGGGGACCCGGGGCAAGAGGCTCCTGATGGCTTTGGATCGCCCGCGCCGCCCCAGCGACCGCGACTTGGCCACTAGCTCCAGGTATTCGTTGCGGCCTATGCCTAGTAATCTAAGACCTGCAGAACGTGAATATCCACTTTACTATTATTATAAAATAGTAAATATACTCGGGCAGGAGTAGCAGACACCGCGATTTCGCCTCGCGACTACTAGTACCGAATTTTGACCCTCCGGAGGGGCTTAGCAGCCACCAGAAGAGAGAGACGGTTGAATTCGGTGCGTTCCGTCCGGTAGTGTTAGAAAAAAAATGTGCCTGTGGCAGAATTCGAAACTGCATCTCCAACGGCTTTATAGCCAACACAGATGCACTACCAATTGTGGCACTGAAGTGCGAATTTGAGTAGCACTTGGCCGATTTTAATACACAGTGTTTTTTTTTTTTATTTCCGTTAAATTCGACAGGTTGTTTCATAAGTCAACAGAAGCTACCTGGTATATCACTTTTTGTTAAATTCGAAAAAATATTTTGTTTTTTCTTTTCATACAATATAAATTAATATTGAGTTAACAACCATTTTAAAAGACAACTCTGAGTTAGTCAAAAATTAGTGTCCGTCAAGATAGCGTACACCGTAAAGATATTCAGAATCTGATGCAGCCAATAAATAGTACCCAAATAGTACCGACGAAATACCTAGGTGAAAAAAATAGTACCCTTGAACTTTTCGAAATATAAGGCCTGTTCACGGTGTACGCTACCGGCGTCAAGCTGGCGTACACCGTTTGTATCTCTGGAACGGCTTTGTTTTTGGAAACGCTTTATATCTCAAAAAATAGTACCCAAATAGTACCCTAGGGCCCTAAAATTTTATTTCTCTAGCTATCGTAGAAGCCGAGATATAGTGAGCTCTTTCTATAAGGAATTCCCGGGTACGCCAGCTTGACGGTGTGAAATTTTGTACACCGTTAAGTTATGGAATATCTCGGCTTCTACGATAGCTAGAGAAATAAAATTTTAGGGCCCTAGGGTACTATTTGGGTACTATTTTTTGAGATATAAATCGTTTCCAAAAACAAAGCCGTTCCAGAGATACAAACGGTGTACGCCAGCTTGACGCCCGGTAGCGTACACCGTGAACAGGCCTTATATTTCGAAAAGTTTAAGGGTACTATTTTTTTCACCTAGGTATTTCGTCGGTACTATTTGGGTACTATTTATTGGCTGCATCGGATTCTGAATATCTTTACGGTGTACGCTATCTTGACGGACACAAAAATTAACGTCAACTGTGACAGTGTTGGGATTATAACAGCTCATTTATACTGGTTGGTGATTAAATTAAGATTATGAATATTTTAAAAACGGTATGAGTTACAAACATTAGTTTCTAGAGAAATTAACTTAATTAGATCTGGAGAATGTGCCCTCGAAGTTAACGGAAATCAATAAAACCACGGTGTATAAAGAATCCTCCATTTCGTCCCTATAGCGTTGAATTTAGAAAAGTTTTTTAGGCACATTGCATAGCATTATATGCACTCACAATCAGCGGCTGTGAAGTTGGGCATCGTGTCGTAGCTCTTCTCCAGCTCGATCAGCAGCGCCACCACCTCCACATAGTAGATGAACGGGGTTATCCGCAGACCTGTAACCAAACCCATATATTAAGTCCCTGCAGACAGAGTATGAAGACAGACAGGTAGTCAAACTTCGGCCGTTTAGCAGAGTGCAATACGTATTCAAGGTCGAAGCACAGACAGTGCGATCCGTACTGGCGCATTCTTACGCACTAAATATTATAGATAGGAATCCTAATTATTAAATATTTTAATAACTATTTAACACTCGTGTGATCTTATTATGAAACTCGCCTTAGGTAGGGCAATGAAAATTGACTTGAAGCTCAGGCTACATTTTATTCAAAGAACTGTATTATTTCGAAATGATTGATGAAGGGAATTGTTTTTATGAACTTGACAAGCTATACAACTATTATGAAATTAACTAAATATTTTTACTAAAAAAAACCCGACCGCGGTGCACTTTAAAAGTGCATAAAATCCGCTATTTTTAACCGACTTCCAAAAGAAGGACGGTTCTCAATTCGTCTGTATGTTTTTTTTTATTTTTTTTTTTTTGTGTGTTTGTTCACCGATTACTTAAAGACGGCTGGACCGATTTGGAAAATTCTTTTTTTGTTTGAAAGGGTAGACTTCCGAGGTGGTCCCATTGTAACCAAATCAGGATCTGATGATGGAATCTTGGAGAAATCGAGGGAACTCTTCAAATATTATAGGCACACATATAGCGATTTCAGTATTTTTCGTAATTTCTCGTCCATCTCTTATTATCAACGAGTTTTTAGTGTTAACCGACTTCAAAACAAAGGGTTAATTTGTATCTAGGTTTCTTCCCCGACTACTTGAAGATGGCTGAACCTATTTGGAAAATTCTTTTTTTGTTTTAAAGGGTATACCTCCGAGGTGGTCCCATTGTAACCAAATCAGGATCTGATGATGGGATCTTGGAGAAATCGAGGGAACTCTTCAAATATCATAGGCACACATATAGCGATTTTGGTATTTTTCTTAGTTTCTCGTCCATTTCTTATTAGCAACAAGTTTTTAACCGACTTCAAAACAAAGAGCAATTTTTATGTAGGTTTGTTCCCCGATTACTTGAAAACGGCTAGACCGATTTGGATTTTTTTTCTTTTAACTAAATAGACTTAAGTCTATTTAGTCAAAACAATATTTTTCCAGCGCCACTAAAAATTTAAAAATAAAGTAAATTTTTAAAACAAAAAATAAAAACCGACTTCCAAAAACTTAAACTAAAAACCAAAAAATAATATGTTAATCACCCCAAAGAAATGGATAATCAACGATTCATATATACATATATAGATATTTATAGTTTTTAACCTGTTATTTTTGAAGTCGGTGCCAGCTAAGGAGCTCAGCATAGCCAGCTTTGCGTGGCAGTGGCAGGCACCGACTTCAAAGATAACAGGTTAAAAACTATAAATATCTGTATATGTATATATGAATCGTTGATTATCCATTTCTTTGGGGTGATTAACATATTATTTTTTGGTTTTTAGTTTAAGTTTTTGGAAGTCGGTTTTTGTCATACCCAGTGACACTCGCGCCATCAAGACGAATCTAATGATGTATCATTTATCAAAATCGGTTGTGCCGTTGCGTAGTTACGAGCGGACATAGGAACGGACATACATACATACATACAGGTCAAACACATAACCCTCCTTTGGGCTTCGCCGCAGTCGGGTAATAAAATGGTATTTCATATTCGCTCATTTTAAGACAACGGCTTTTTTTATTAGCCTATATTAATGATCATTAGAACTACATTTCCTTATTAGTTACATTCATTTAAAAATAGACTTTATTCTTTAGAATATAAAGTTCCTAATCTGATAAAATGTTGCGTTTATAAAATTGTACAGTTTCATTCATAATGCACGCTAATTTTCTCAATAGGTATAATAGAAAGTATCAATTGTTTTATGATTGTGGGAACAATGCATGTGGCAGTTGTTATATGCATTGAATACTGTCTTATGTGGTCCCCAGTTTGCGTGGTACTTGAAATAACATTTCCGTTCTCCTATACAGTAGAAATTTCATGTTTGTTAGCACATCATGCATACAAATTTTCATGGAATTTGGTATACAGGGAGATTATAACCCCAGTTAACGCATAGATACTTTTTATCCAACTTATTTATCCTCTGCCCAATACATGACAACAAATTGTTCCACTTTCAGCCAAATGTATAATTTGATGAAAAAAGTTAACAATTACTTGGTCAAAAGTGTATGTTTGGTGATAAATAACATGTGGTTTAACTGAATTTGTATTGATGGAACCAATGTTCAGCCCATCTTAGTAAAAGTTATCATCTTAGACAATATTTGGTGCAGATGGTATGTGGTTCGGTAGTCTAGAAACCACGAATTAGCAAGACATAGATACTGGTTTTTTGGACCACAATGAGGTGGTAGGTCTTTGTTTGGGCATTTTTATTTTAAAATGTATGAATAGGCGAAACTTATGCTATGTTTAAATACCGTCTAACCTGTCAGTTGGTGACAAAATATATGGAGTTTGACACTAACCGTCAGTTTTCTGACGAACTGTTAACTGCTAATTAAGAGAAAATTTGAAATAAAAAAGCTTGTTTGTGTTTTTTTATATACTAGCTGTCCAAGCAAACTTCGTCCCGCATCAGAATTTTTAATTTATTAGATGTTTTAATAATTATTCTGTTATTTGGGGCACAGACAAACCCAAAAAATTAAAAATCGGTCCACCCGTTCTCGAGTTATAAATGATGAAACTAACCCAACTTTGTTTCATGTATGTAATAAGATAAATGGAGCAGTTATTACGACTAGCAAGAATGATAAAAAACTGAACCTTTTACGATCATGTCGGCCAAATGGTACGGGTACAGCATAAGCCTCTGGATGCTGCTGTGTACAAGGGTCTCATAATATTTCCTCTCATCTTTGAGTACCGTCCGCACTAAAAAAAAAGAATATTTATGTAAATGGTTATGAGCATTTTTGAAAAAAGTAGAGATACTCCCATAAAACAGGTTGAAAATCTAGGTCTTCACAAGACATTGAATGCAGAAATTACAGGTAAAGACTTATTTAAACAATCCAAAAATCATGTTAACAGAAATAAAATACAAAGTTTAGTTTCAAAACATTGAACAACAATGACAATGTTAAAAGTAAACCTGAGTTCAATAACACTACTCATAACAGGTATTTTTTTCTTTTCTGGTATGATTATTAGTAGCTTCTTCCATTTTTGTGATGAAATAAACAAAACTGCAAGCTCTACAAGCCTATGAAATAAGAATAATTTTGAGTTTCAAAAATTTTAACTATGACATACAACTCACCAAGACTTCCCCTGTACCGCAGTTGGTTTTTAATACTGAATTCAAATATATATCTCTCATACTCCTTGTTAGAATCACCCAATTGCTGAAATTAATACTTAAATTAAATATCTGTTTCACTAACCAGATTCTAATAAGAGTTGCTAAATTATTTAATAATACAACAAGCAATCAAGAAGACAACACGAGGCCTGTATAGATGTAAATGTTTTGTTTACTTTTACCTTGTGGCAATAACCACAAGATATATGTAGAGTTAAAGTATCAAATGTCCAGCATGCTGCGTTTAATTACTCTACTAAGCTGAAATAATACAAACTTATCATTCACCTATCAGATTACCTTTTTAACGTTTGCTGGCAGCTTAGCCCACTGTATTTTCTTTCGAACGCATTCTTCAACTTCGTCCTCCATAGTAGTGGAGCTGTATAGGCCTTATCGTAACGTAACTACATTGAACTCAATTATTTTGCAGAACGATTATCCTTGAGTAATTTCTACCAGATATTTTGATTTGATAAAGGAAAAGAACTGAAATCGCTATACGTTCCGATTGCGCGATGGCGAAGAATCACCGTTCACAATGTATGACACCCACGCAAAAATAATGATTTTACGAACTAATAGTTGAAGTTTATATGGCGAGGCCGAATGCAAAGGATTATTTTTAATGTTTGACTGTGCTGCACATCATATTGTCTAATTAGTTTAATTTTTATTACACTATACTTACATCAATAATAAATATTTTTGGTTTACATTTTTATAGTAGAGTGTTATGAACGTAACTTCTTCTGTCAAAGATGACACTAACCGATCAATGTTGCCAAACTTTTAATCCTATCGATTACTTTACTCCCAAACAATTAAAACGATTATTACGATGAACTCTCAGAGCTGAACTGCGCCTGACACTAGCAGACTTTTTATTATATTATCTTTTTTTTATAGTAGAGGAACTACATATTTTAATAAGTATTTTACCATATGTATATATGGTAGTACGTTTATTTGAACCGACTAAACCCAATATATACAAACAAAAATGTGATGAATGTTTTACAAAGCATTTTCGCAATATCATAAGTGCAATAGTATAGTAGCCAGTAAAGTAAGAAATGTGTGTGTAAATAAGAAAAAAAAGCCTTAGAGGTTTTCTTATTTACTGCCCAAGGTTTGTATATTATTTTTCTGACGGACCCAGAAAGTGGTAACTAACTTCGTTTAGCGCGGCGGCCCGCTAGTTGACGCTTTCCAGCCGGATGACAGCAGAGTTCCTTTTTCCATAATTTAATTTGCCATCGGCTGTTCAAGCCATAATCCGTTGTTGGCAAGAATATATCAGTATTATTTTCATTAATAAAACAACATTAATTCGTTAAATAGATATAATGTATTATGACTTTTGTGATGAAAGTTTTACAAATACAAATAATTTTCAAATAAATATATCATCAAATGTAGAATGAATTTGATTTATCATATCAGATGCAGTCATACTGCGGCCATAAATGGCGTAAGCTTTCTGATTACACAGTCTCGTAAATCTGGCTGCTGCATACACAGCTACGCTCTGTGCAAGCTGAACAGACTTTTCGTTATCGCAAAGATCGTATTTTAAAGCCCAGGTGTAAAATGTACCTAAAGAACCTGAAAGTATATCACCCTGCCCACCAGCTCGACGACCAGACCCTCCTTTTGATAAAGACCAATCAAAAGAAGCAATACTGGAGTAATAGTGATCTTCAGCACCTTTATGTAAAACGCTAACATTATCTCCCCAGAAAGTATACCAAGTGCTGTTGCTAGAAATAGCTGTTATAAATCTTTTAGCCTCCTTATTGTTAGGGGTGAGGATTGCGCCTGGTAATGGATAACCTTTTATAATAGACAAGTTGTTAGAAACTGCGTATAATCCATCAGCATCGATGATTAATGGCTTCTTAATCACCTTGCAGGCTTCAATAATGTCGTAAGTCAATTTCATAGTTTCGTCTTCTCTTCCTAATCCGGGCCCGATTATGATTGTATCCATTTTATCTAACAATGTAATAATTTTTGGTAAGTTCTTGGAGTTTAAGTAAGGATAAACAATCAAATCTGGGCTGTATGCTTTTATTACAGGTGCTGCGTTCTCAGTAGTTATAACATAGACTAAATCAGCACCAATCTGGAATGATACAATTTTTATAATTATCATGAGGTTATCTGCTATCAAGAATCACCATAAAAATAATAAAATTATATAGTTATTTACCTTTAACGATGAAATTGCTGCAAAGAAAGGTGCCCCAGTATACTCAGTAGATCCGCCTAACACGCATATTTTTCCAGCCTCACCTTTACTTTTGCCTTCTAATTCAGGTATTATTAGTTTACCCAAGCTCAAGAGCCTTTCCTCATTTAAATTGTCAATAGTAGAACATTCCTCTACTATTGATGAGGTTACAATATTTGTCCGCAATACTAAATACAGGCCAATAATTAAATAGGTCTTTAAGATGGTAATCATTTTGGAAAAGTCAACTTTCTACACTAATAAATAAATAACTACAGTATTTATAGAAACAAAGACTTCCCTGCGTGTCCTAAACCGTAGTAATTGCCGAAGCAAATAAATATGACCTTGCAAGTTCATTATTGGAAATACCACATTAAAAAAAAAAACAAACATTAATCGAAATACTGCTGATGCCAAAAAGTCGATTCATTCGATAATCAATTCGGATAATTTTTTGTACATGGCAATATCATGGCTTAGCTAGCTAAGCCAATAATAGACCAAGAAATATACCAGGATTTTAATTCGACCAATGACAAACGAATATTAAAATAAGGTACATATAAATATATGTACGTTCGAAAACCATAAATTATAAAATCTACCCTCAAAAAAGAAATAATATGCTCAAGCCACTACTTTGAATACGTGTAAAATTAATCGATTCTTGTCTCATGTTGATGTTAACCTCAATTGCATTTCAGTTATACCTAGGCTAGGTAGCTCTAATCTAAGTATCTGAACGTATTCCTTATGTCACTGTCAACTGTCAAGTCATAATAACAAAAGTATATTTTAGCACACTGTATTCATAAGTGATACATAAATTGTTTAAAAATGGACGATAAGTATGAGACGGTGAAACTATGTTATACAATACACAAATACTCGAGCCACTCGGCCAACTATATACCAGAGTGAGTGCCTTTAAGCGGGGAATATGGTGTTTATTGCGACAGATATTCTGCCCTTCCTGTAGCACGGCTCCGGTTTCTAATAAAACTAATAAAGACGTTTGTTTTTTCAGAAATATAATGGTGAACAACCCGTCGGATCAGCTCTCGCGGTGGTTCACAGACAGCAACACACCCGCGCAATATATAATGCTGAAAATAAAAGCGCCTGCAATTGTGGAAACTATCAAATTCGGGAAATATATAAAACCTCACGTCAGCGACTTGAAAAAATTTCAAATACGAGGAGGGACAGATGAATACAACATGTCCGTGTTGTTATCAGCGTGAGTAAACAACTTAATATGTATGTGTACCTACATCGTAGGTAAAATCTCAATTAGTGGACTGAAAAACAGCTGTTAAACTGTTTGTTTACTATTATCTATACCTATTTATAGCAATCACTCGACATAAAAACATGATATGTATTATTTACTCATTACAATACAATTAATCTTTATTGTACTTCCGTAAGCAACAAACACTAAACATTACAAGAGAATAATCTCTTATACCTAGATGTAGATAAGCAATTTAATCCAGCGAACCTTAGGGTAGCACTAACTTTTGGATAAGAAAACTACTACTACTGAGATAACTTTTGGATTATGAAATCATATCTCAGTACTGACTGAATGGAATTGTCTCATGTTATATGACTTTATTTGGGAATAACCAACTTGGATAAATCATATAGTTGCAAGGCATCCACTCAACTCAATTCCCACCAACTTAAAAATAGTCCAGATTTGCTTCATGAATATTCAATTCCATGATTTGCCCTTGAATCGGTGACACCATCGAGCTATAGGTATATAGGTAGGTAGGTATATAGATACATACATCCTATACTATGGTAATAAAATATTGTTGGTTTAATTTTCATTGCCATACATCAGCTACTAACTTGATTAAAGCAAAGATTTGAAATTTAAGATTTAACCTTGAAATTTGATATACAGTGGATTTCGGGTATAACGAAAACGTAGGAACTGCTGTTAGTTCGCTGTTATATCCGGAAGTCGTTACACGCAAAGGTTAAGACAGTAAGAGATACAATGCATTATGTTTTAGTTTTAATTAGTATTGTTTTATTAGAGGTAAGTTACACTTGTTTTAACTTGGTATTGTATTTTATTTTCTTAAGTGTACTTTTTATTTATATTTAAGTAAATGTAATATTATTTTAGTAATAATAAAAAAAGATGTACGTACATCGTTACAACACATATGTGCACACTAGAAGGGCATTTTCGACATCTTGATGCATCAGTTTTTTCTTCATTTTTAATGATTTGGATTCAAAGCATTCCAATATTTTATCACGGTTTTTCCACATCGTAGATATTGTTGAATTTGAAACTTTATGTTTTCTTTAACAGTAAATGTGCGTCTAGGAGCCATACTCGCACTTGTTCAACAGTTTACTAAACACAGTTGCCACCGAGGATATCACTTTGTTACTGAACCATAAAAACTCCAAAACGTACAGGCTACCTGACCAGCTAATATCTATAAACAAAAAGTAAAGTTCGCCACAGTTGTTGACCATCTGTGTGGATGGAAACAAAAGAGAAGAAAGCTCTTTGTGTCTTTGGTGGCAGACCCCGGGCGCAATATCTGCATTGGGTTTCTAGGAATTTATTGCAATTCATTCATTAAAAACAGTCGCTACACCCGAATGCGGCGTTACACCCGAAGTCGCTACAGCCACAAGAATTTTGTACTAAAGTATGCTTTAAATTCAAGGGACTTAGATTTAACGTCGCTATAGCCAAAGGGTCGCTACAACCAAGGTCGTAACAAATGAAATCCACTGTACATTGAGAAAGTCCAAGTGTAGTCGCAGTGCCACTAGACCTTATGGTTTTTTTTTTATAGAGGACTCAAAAAAGACAGTGCACCTGAGGTATTCAGGCTACGGCACAGGACTGCTGAAGGCCTGTACTTGCCAGTGCAGTATCTGCAGATAGAGCCGCTACAGTCCTGGGGCCCGGCATACAACTACACCATCTGGTATGTGGAGCTGCAGGGGAAGACACATGAGGATCTGATGGCCAGTGTGCTAGATACTATTAATTTGGTAAGTCTTGTTTAACTATAGCATTGCACAGGTAAAGATGAGATACATTTCAAAGATGAATATTAGTCATTTTTCCAAATTATTAGGAAAAAAGGTAGTTTTTATTAGCTTTGAAGAGTTTCCCACTGCTGGTCTGCCTATCCATTTGCCTGTTGGCTAGAAAAAAAGATTTATGGAATAAAAACAGAAAAAAATATTAGAATACATACTACTGCTATCCTTAACGCAAAGAGCTCTTCAAATACTACAGCAAGTAATGCTTGTCTATCACATAAAAAAAAAAGAAAAAAGAGTGACTTGGGTATTTTCCATAAAAGTCCATGAAAAATAGTCCTTCCATGTAAAAAGTCTGTAATTTTTCATGAAAAAAGCGTAAAGAAGAAGAAGCAGTGCGCATGCTGTTGAAACACCTGCGCCGGCGGCGATACAAGGACGCGTTCGAGGCGCTCTCGCGCGAGAGCGGCGTCAAGCTGGAGGGCGACATGCAGGCGCGGCTGTGGCACGCGCTCGTCGAGAACGGCGACTACAAGCTCGCCGAGGACATCCTGGACGAGGCCGTCACGGGTGAGATCACTTCACAAGTGCGGGCGACCTGCGGCGCGGCTGTGGCACGTTGGAGCGCCCGCACATTGGGCCTCTAGTGGCGCCACAAGCTGCGGGCGAGTTTTTTCATAATTCTCTTATGGCACCGGCGCACACCGAGCGTTTTCGAGTGGCCACGTTTGGGCCACAAACTACGGGAGAGGAACGCGCTCGCTACTTGCGGCCGCGTTTAGTGGCCGCCATTAGTGGCTCTATTCCATTGCCCACTTTGGCCCAATTGGTTTACGCTAGTAGCTTATTAGGTTGCCTACTAGGTATTGTCAAGCGCTCGCTGTTCGCTAATATGATATTTCGCTATCGCCATTTGTTAGATAAGTAGACTTTTTGGTCAATTTTGGTTGAGTGACGGATGCGTTGTTAAGGAGTAAAATGGCATTTCTTTGTATGTTTGTTATGCAGAAGGCGAATTCGACTGGTACATGTCCTGGCAGCCGTACACGCCGGTGTGGCGCGAGATGTCGGGCTGCTCCTTGCAGGTGGAGGAGCGGCTGTGCTGCGGCGACGCGCCGCCGGCGCCGCAGCACAGCAACGAGCTGTCGTGCGCCGACCGCGACCCAAGGCCCCGAGACTCGGTGAGGCACACAGTTGGTTAGGCTCGTGTCGTGTCAGAACATGAGAGATGTCGAGTGTTCTTCCCGCCGGTCTGGTCGTTATTGGCTATGTGCGAAGTGTATGGTACAGTAAACAATCGCAGCGCACGCCGTAGGTAAAAATAACTAGACTAAAGTGGTCGTCATTGTGTACATTAGCTATTTTGACATTTCTTCACAGTTGACAATCCCTTCTAGTTACGGACACTAGGTGGTGTTGCACACATAGCCAATGGTAGATTGGGAAATACATCACTTACGTCACTCTTTTACCATCTTTTAATTCAGGCAGGTCACGAACGTACGCTTTTGTTATTGTTCAAAATTCTGACTAACAAATAGACCAATTAACCACAAAATTAAAAATTTTAAAACAACCGGCTTTCAATAAGCTAATTTCGATAATAAATACCGAGACTATGTAAAATAACCAACTCGCCGTATGTGTGCCTATAATATTTTAAAAGTTCTCTCAATAACTGTAAGATCCCATCATCAGCTCGTGATTTGGTTGCAATGGGAAAATAATGTTCAGCCATGTTCGAGTAACAAACGTATAAATTGAATGCCGTTTTTCCTTTGCGGAGGTCAGTTAACATAAACACACATGAGACTCTATAAAAATACCCAAATCACCATATGTGTGACTATAATATTTGAAGAGTTCCCTCGATTTATCCATGATCCCATCATCAGATCCTGATTTGGTTGCAATGAGACCACCTCTGACTTATACCCTTTCAAACAAAAAAAGAATTTTCTAAATCGGTCTAGCCGTCTTCAAGTAATCGAAGAACAAACCTATATAAAATTTTCTCTTTGTTTTGAAGTCGGTTAACTCTAGAAACTCATTTCTAATAAGAAATGCTCCAGAAACTATGAAAAATACCAAAATCGCTATATGTGTGCCTATAATATTTGAAGAGTTCTCTCGATTTCTCCAAGATCCCATCATCAGATCCTGATTTGGTTGCAATGGGACCACCTTTGATTTATACCCTTTCAAACAAAAAAAGAATTTTCTAAATCGGTCTAGCCGTCTTCAAGTAATCGAAGAATAAACCTACATAAAATTTTCTCTTTGTTTTGAAGTCGGTTAACTCTAGAACCTCATTTCTCATAAGAAATGCTCGAGAAACTATGAAAAATACCAAAATCTCTATATGTGTGCGTATAATATTTGAAGAGTTCCCTCGATTTCTCCAAGATCCCATCATCAGATCCTGATTTGGTTGCAATGGGATTACCTCTGAAATATACCCTTTCAAACAAAAAAAGAATTTTCTAAATCGGCCTAGCCGTCTTCAAGTAATCGAAGAATAAACCTACATAACATTTTCTCTTTGTTTTGAAGTCGGTTAACTCTAGAAACTCATTTCTCATAAGAAATGCTCGAGAAACTATGAAAAATACCAAAATCTCTATATGTGTGCCTATAATATTTGAGGAGTTCCCTCGATTTCTCCAAGATCCCATCATCAGATACTGATTTGGTTGCAATGGGACCACCTCTGAAATATACCCTTTCAAACAAAAAAAGAATTTTCAAAATCGGTTTAGCCGTCTTCGAGTAATCGGTGAACAAACACACAAAAAAAAAAAAAAAAAAAAAATAAAAAACATACAGACGAATTGAGAACCGTCGTTCTTTTGAAAGCCGGTTAAAAAATAGCTTTATGCGGTGTCGGTATGAGGCCTATACATACAGCTGTTAAGGGGCACAACACGTAACTTCTATCCTTTAACTTACATATTATAAACAGGAGGTGAACTTCAACGGCGAATCAGCCGACTGCGACACATCCTGCTGCACGAAGCCGGGTCCGCGCGGCGGCCACCAGCTAGTCGTGGACTCGACCACGGGCACCCTGTACCTGTTCGGCGGCTGGAACGGTACAGAAGACCTGGATGACCTGTGGGCGTACGACACCAACACAGAGCGGTGGGCGCTGCTGTGCCGGCACAGCGGGCAGGTGGACGGGCCCTCGCCGCGCTCGTGCCACAAGATGGTGTTCGATCCGGTGCACCGGAGGCTGTACACGCTCGGGAGGTATCTGGATAATGCACAGCGGGAGCCTAGCAATATGAATGTGAGTCCGTTGTGTTATCAATTTGTGGTATTAATTTGTTGTTTGTACAATTCAGGCATAGGGTCGACGCTAATCTGATAAGCGTTTTAGTAGAGGTTTTAATTTTGCTTCTACAATATAAGCTTCGAAATCTGTGTCCCAATAATGTGTACATTTTCTTATTTTTTTTTCTTTATTACTATGATTGATACAAATACCAAATAGTCATAGTCAAAGCTGGCTTCAAACCAGCGCCTCTACTTCGCCGGGACAGCGTGCTAACCGCTACGCCACCTGATCACTTACCAGCCACATTGTTTTTTGTTCCCTAGAGCGACTTATACATGTACGACGTGCCAACGGGCCAGTGGTCGCTGGTGATGGCGGACACGGCGGCGGCGGGCGGGCCGCGGCTCGTGTTCGACCACCAGATGTGCATCGACAGTGATACCCGCACCGTCTACGTGTTCGGCGGCCGCGTGCTGCCGCACAACACGTGAGTGTCGTCTGTAGCCGACGTGTCGTCCACAGCCGACGGTAACGGCTGACACAGTTTTTGGGTTTTTAATTTTCTCTCGTCTTTCAAAATTGTTTAGCAAAATGTGAATGTGTATTGGATTTTCATTTTTTTTATTCTGTAAGTGACTAGCGATTGACTCCAATAGCGCCTGATGGTAAGCACTACTAAGCCGATATGTTTGACAACAATTTCTGGTGTACTAAAGTGAACGTGTTGTTGCAGTGAAGAGGCAGCGACACCACAATACTCCGGTCTGTACGCGTACTACCTGAACACCAACACGTGGCAGCTGCTGCTGGCGGACCGGCACTCGCTGCCCGCGCCGCAGCCGCGCGTCTCGCACTCCATGCTGTTCCACCCGGTGAGTGCCGCAGGTTGTAGTCAGGCGGCAGTACTCCGGGCTGGACGCACTACCTGCCACCAACACGTGGCAGCTGCTGCTGGCGGACCGGCACTCGCTGCCCGCGCCGCAGCCGCGTGTCTCGCACTCCATGCTGTTCCACCCGGTGAGTGCCGCAGGTTGTAGTCAGGCGGCAGTACTCCGGGCTGGACGCACTACCTGCCACCAACACGTGGCAGCTGCTGCTGGCGGACCGGCACTCGCTGCCCGCGCCGCAGCCGCGCGTCTCGCACTCCATGCTGTTCCACCCGGTGAGTGCCGCAGGTTGTAGTCAGGCGGCAGTACTCCGGGCTGGACGCACTACCTGCCACCAACACGTGGCAGCTGCTGCTGGCGGACCGGCACTCGCTGCCCGCGCCGCAGCCGCGCGTCTCGCACTCCATGCTGTTCCACCCGGTGAGTGCCGCAGGTTGTAGTCAGGCGGCAGTACTCCGGGCTGGACGCACTACCTGCCACCAACACGTGGCAGCTGCTGCTGGCGGACCGGCACTCGCTGCCCGCGCCGCAGCCGCGCGTCTCGCACTCCATGCTGTTCCACCCGGTGAGTGCCGCAGGTTGTAGTCAGGCGGCAGTACTCCGGGCTGGACGCACTACCTGCCACCAACACGTGGCAGCTGCTGCTGGCGGACCGGCACTCGCTGCCCGCGCCGCAGCCGCGCGTCTCGCACTCCATGCTGTTCCACCCGGTGAGTGCCGCAGGTTGTAGTCAGGCGGCAGTACTCCGGGCTGGACGCACTACCTGCCACCAACACGTGGCAGCTGCTGCTGGCGGACCGGCACTCGCTGCCCGCGCCGCAGCCGCGCGTCTCGCACTCCATGCTGTTCCACCCGGTGAGTGCCGCAGGTTGTAGTCAGGCGGCAGTACTCCGGGCTGGACGCACTACCTGCCACCAACACGTGGCAGCTGCTGCTGGCGGACCGGCACTCGCTGCCCGCGCCGCAGCCGCGCGTCTCGCACTCCATGCTGTTCCACCCGGTGAGTGCCGCAGGTTGTAGTCAGGCGGCAGTACTCCGGGCTGGACGCACTACCTGCCACCAACACGTGGCAGCTGCTGCTGGCGGACCGGCACTCGCTGCCCGCGCCGCAGCCGCGCGTCTCGCACTCCATGCTGTTCCACCCGGTGAGTGCCGCAGGTTGTAGTCAGGCGGCAGTACTCCGGGCTGGACGCACTACCTGCCACCAACACGTGGCAGCTGCTGCTGGCGGACCGGCACTCGCTGCCCGCGCCGCAGCCGCGTGTCTCGCACTCCATGCTGTTCCACCCGGTGAGTGCCGCAGGTTGTAGTCAGGCGGCAGTACTCCGGGCTGGACGCACTACCTGCCACCAACACGTGGCAGCTGCTGCTGGCGGACCGGCACTCGCTGCCCGCGCCGCAGCCGCGCGTCTCGCACTCCATGCTGTTCCACCCGGTGAGTGCCGCAGGTTGTAGTCAGGCGGCAGTACTCCGGGCTGGACGCACTACCTGCCACCAACACGTGGCAGCTGCTGCTGGCGGACCGGCACTCGCTGCCCGCGCCGCAGCCGCGCGTCTCGCACTCCATGCTGTTCCACCCGGTGAGTGCCGCAGGTTGTAGTCAGGCGGCAGTACTCCGGGCTGGACGCACTACCTGCCACCAACACGTGGCAGCTGCTGCTGGCGGACCGGCACTCGCTGCCCGCGCCGCAGCCGCGCGTCTCGCACTCCATGCTGTTCCACCCGGTGAGTGCCGCAGGTTGTAGTCAGGCGGCAGTACTCCGGGCTGGACGCACTACCTGCCACCAACACGTGGCAGCTGCTGCTGGCGGACCGGCACTCGCTGCCCGCGCCGCAGCCGCGCGTCTCGCACTCCATGCTGTTCCACCCGGTGAGTGCCGCAGGTTGTAGTCAGGCGGCAGTACTCCGGGCTGGACGCACTACCTGCCACCAACACGTGGCAGCTGCTGCTGGCGGACCGGCACTCGCTGCCCGCGCCGCAGCCGCGCGTCTCGCACTCCATGCTGTTCCACCCGGTGAGTGCCGCAGGTTGTAGTCAGGCGGCAGTACTCCGGGCTGGACGCACTACCTGCCACCAACACGTGGCAGCTGCTGCTGGCGGACCGGCACTCGCTGCCCGCGCCGCAGCCGCGCGTCTCGCACTCCATGCTGTTCCACCCGGTGAGTGCCGCAGGTTGTAGTCAGGCGGCAGTACTCCGGGCTGGACGCACTACCTGCCACCAACACGTGGCAGCTGCTGCTGGCGGACCGGCACTCGCTGCCCGCGCCGCAGCCGCGCGTCTCGCACTCCATGCTGTTCCACCCGGTGAGTGCCGCAGGTTGTAGTCAGGCGGCAGTACTCCGGGCTGGACGCACTACCTGCCACCAACACGTGGCAGCTGCTGCTGGCGGACCGGCACTCGCTGCCCGCGCCGCAGCCGCGCGTCTCGCACTCCATGCTGTTCCACCCGGTGAGTGCCGCAGGTTGTAGTCAGGCGGCAGTACTCCGGGCTGGACGCACTACCTGCCACCAACACGTGGCAGCTGCTGCTGGCGGACCGGCACTCGCAGCCCGCGCCGCAGCCGCGCGTCTCGCACTCCATGCTGTTCCACCCGGTGAGTGCCGCAGGTTGTAGTCAGGCGGCAGTACTCCGGGCTGGACGCACTACCTGCCACCAACACGTGGCAGCTGCTGCTGGCGGACCGGCACTCGCTGCCCGCGCCGCAGCCGCGCGTCTCGCACTCCATGCTGTTCCACCCGGTGAGTGCCGCAGGTTGTAGTCAGGCGGCAGTACTCCGGGCTGGACGCACTACCTGCCACCAACACGTGGCAGCTGCTGCTGGCGGACCGGCACTCGCTGCCCGCGCCGCAGCCGCGCGTCTCGCACTCCATGCTGTTCCACCCGGTGAGTGCCGCAGGTTGTAGTCAGGCGGCAGTACTCCGGGCTGGACGCACTACCTGCCACCAACACGTGGCAGCTGCTGCTGGCGGACCGGCACTCGCTGCCCGCGCCGCAGCCGCGCGTCTCGCACTCCATGCTGTTCCACCCGGTGAGTGCCGCAGGTTGTAGTCAGGCGGCAGTACTCCGGGCTGGACGCACTACCTGCCACCAACACGTGGCAGCTGCTGCTGGCGGACCGGCACTCGCTGCCCGCGCCGCAGCCGCGCGTCTCGCACTCCATGCTGTTCCACCCGGTGAGTGCCGCAGGTTGTAGTCAGGCGGCAGTACTCCAGGCTAGACGTACTACCTGCCACCAACCAACACGCGCCAGCTGCAGTGTGCGGAGAGTAATATGGTTTCTACTCCCTTCCAGTGGCCGTAGTCACTAGTCAGGTCATTTGTACATGACTTACGTTGCATATTTCGGGTCTTAGTGTACAATGGGGGTTTTTAGAAGTCATAATTCCATCGGTTTGCTCTTTGCAGCAATGGATGGAATCATGATTTCTCAAGTCCCTGACAAAATGGAATCCGTACTTGATCTACCATAGAGCAATACCAAACTGACGCCGCTAATTTTATTTATCTATCTGTACAGGTACAACGAAGGCTATACATCTTCGCCGGACAACGCAACAAAGAGCACCTGCTGGACCTGTGGTGGTGGGACGTGGGCACGGGGGAGTGCGGCGCGCTGTGCGCCGGCGCCGCCGCCTGCCCGCCGCCGGCCGCCGGGTTCACGCAGCGCGCCACGCTCGACCCGGACACTGACGAGCTGTTCGTGTTGTCGGTCAGTATGCAACAAAGCCAGGCATTTGTGAGGGCACAGAGTTGCTGACTAGGCAGGCATGCCTAGTAGCTACGCCTGATACCCGCGATAGACACGCAAATTATTGTCCCTTACGCCAATTGACACAAAGAAAGAAAACGTTCATTCCGTAACACACAGGACTTGGAGGAGATACAGAGAACAAACAGATCGAGGACAACATAATGTATGCGTTAAGGGGTGCACAGTGAGTCCCAGGGGCGTATTACCCTAGGGCCGGGCCAATGGCCCGGGGCGCCAATCCCAGCCGCCCCTGGCCGATTGCACTTTTTTTTGGTTTTGGCGCCAACCAACAAACTTACTTCTTCTGGGACAGCGAAACTTATTGGCCCGCGGCGCCAAATTTCAAATACGCCCCTGGTGAGTCCAGCAATGTGTACGATAATGAAAGGGCAGACTCAGCATTAGTATGTTACAGCTTGCAGGCGATGCAAGCCGTAACGCTGTTTTTAAACCTAATTAGATCTACAGTCAACGATATAATTAACATATTTTCTTATTCATTGCCCGAAGTTCCAACCTTGAGTAGAAGGTCCACATCTCATCTCAACCCATTTGTACTTGGGACTTGAATTATTGCTTTCAAACTACAAACTGCAAATTTGAACATATCGAAACACTAGAATACGATCGTCTAAATTACGAGAAAAACGTGTTATATTTAGTACATTAGTTCATACATCGTAAAGGTTCAATTTCCTTGGCAAAAATATCGAATGTAATTAATGCGATTATACACTAGGCCCTACTGTTTAATCATATTAAACGCTGATATCGATACCCTAGTGACTAGCGTATCGATAACAGCGTTTAATTTACTAATTTTCTTTTCAAAGTTAAATTGTTTCGTCGTTGTTATGTAACAATCCAAAGGTGCATAAGGAGTTTCAGAAATTTCACAGTTAAAGGCGCATAAAAACAAATGAAACAACGGTTCAGAATGGTTTTTGGTCGTGACCCTTGTGACCTTTTCATTTCTCCCAGATATAAAATCTTACTAGCCGTTTTATACTCTCTTTAAAAATCTCAACAACGCGTTCACCCTCCCGGTACTGACTTGGTTTAACATTATACCACTCATCTCAAAACTTATTTGCTGTAAAAGAATTGCGTTGCGAGACTTGCATATTTTTACATGTAATGTTTTTGATGTGATCTCATTTCTGTTTGTAAGTGGTCTTCCTTTATTTATCCTGCAATATGGTGGGTTCTCCTACTTCTAACACGATATTATGCTCATAATTTCGGAACCCTGCTTTTATGAAACAATTATGAATTGTTTCGGGCTTGATTTCTTCCCAATTTAAGTGTAGGTAGGTACGAACCAATTAGCATTATTTGGTTTTAGAAGGCGTTTTAAGCGGGACGCGAGTCGCCTCAAGTTGCAGGGACCGGCGTGAAATGGCGTATTATGCGGGAAATCGTATTAAACGTGATCGTATTAAACGGGTTCTACTGTAGTTAAACAAAGGGTTTCTTAACTCATGTGTAACGTCTTCATGTATTTCAGGGCATGAGTAAAGAGAAGGACAAGCGCGTATACAACACGCTGTGGGTGTTCTCGCTGCGGCGGCTGTCGTGGGCGTGCGTGTACCGCAACGACAGCGTGGCGCCGCACGAGCCGCGCCCGCGCTTCGCTCACCAACTGGTCTACGATCCCGTCAGGAAGGTTAGTGTTGTCTCCTTTTTAGGGTTCCGTAGCCAAAATGGCAAAAACGGAACCCTTATAGATTCGTCATGTCCGTCCGTCCGTCTGTCCGTCTGTCCGTATGTCACAGGCATTTTACTCAAAAACTACATGATGGATATTGATGAAATTTGGAATATAGGTGTCCTTTATGAGCCGCTACTTAGTTTGGTATATAAATAATTAAAATAAATATTTTTAGGGGGGACACTCCATACATGTTAAAGACAGTAAATTTTTTTTTTTCAGCAAATATCAACGTGTGGTACATAGTTCGACAGCTCTTTAAAAAACACTATAAGGTTTCTAAGTAATGTTTTTGATTAAGTGAATGTATTTGGAAATAATCGCTCCGAAAGTTGTGTAAATTGTGTCCCCCTCCCCCTCTATTTTCTAAACCGTGCGTCCGAAAAATATGAAAAAAATCACGAAGGTAACGCTTAATTAATACTTTCAACGAAAATTATTTTCAACAAGATCGAATGTACCGTTTTTGAGTTATTGCCGATAAACTGCGCTTCTCAACAAAAGTTTTGTTGTTGTACTTTTTTACATCGTATTTTTTACCTTATAGTTACGGCTATGGAACCCTACACTGAGCATGGTCCGACATGCTCTTGGCCAGTTATTTTTTTTTTGTTTTTTTTTATTTTGAAACTGACAAACTCGCAACCCACCTACTCGCAACCCACGCTACCCGGGCGTAGCGATTGTCGGACCGGGTGGTTGGCCGTAGCGTTCCCTGGGGTCGAACCAGGTCGCTAGCCAGACCACCCTGAGTTGGGTCGGACTGGGTGTTGTCTCCTTGTAGTGTTACACGGTTATATACAGCATGAGCACAGTGAAGGACGAGCACGTATACAACACGCTGAGGGTGTTCTCGCTATCAACGATCCCGTCAAAAATTTTTAGCGTTTTCCCGTTGTTAAGAGGTCTTAGAAGTTTAATATTGATTTTACTGTACCTATTGAAATATGGTGATAGTCTCGCATATATACCGGACGTTTAGCAACCTTATATAAAACCCTTATGTTTTCAGATACACTACCTATTCGGCGGTAACCCTGGCAACCAGAACAGCCTCCGCCTCCGCCTCGACGACCTGTGGGCGCTGCAGTTAAAGCGAGCCTCCATAGACAAGGTCTCTAGAGAGGCGAAACTTGCGCTGAGAGAAGCGTGCTACAGAGAGCTGGCCGCCACGCCGGGCAGGGACTGTATGGCGTTAAAGTATCTGAGGACAGAGCTGCATGATGCGTTGGATCATAGCGATCCTAAGGAGGTGAGTTCGGTTTGTAGTTAAGGTACTGTCACCTATTCGGCGGTAACCATGGCAACCAGAACATCTTCCGCCAGGAGAAACTTTCGTCGAGAGATGGTTCTTCTCCACTGCATGGTGTATATTTCACCGAGCTTATGCAATGAGTCGGGTTATGAATCGACTAAAGTAAGGATAACACGTCCGGGTCATATGTTAAGTAGTCCGTTTATATTCGACAATTAGTCGTATGTACCAACAAAATATTTAAATTTTAATTTTAAATTTCTGTTGGCATCAACTGCATCAAATATCGTAGAAGGAAAAGACAATGCCGTGTCACCGCTGTTTGGGGCGAACTTATTCCATGAAAACATCCACTTTTTGTTGCTTACTTAACGCTATGTTAGCTACCATAATAACACTTATTAGTTACTAAGAAACACTACTAATCTTAAACCTAAGTTTACCATATATCGGTATGGTAATATCATAACTTGGCTTTACTTGACGCCTTCCTAACTTTACATGTCAAAAGTATTAAAAAGGTAGTGTCGCTTACGTATCGTTTCCGTGGAATGCTCCTAATGTCTATACGTGTGTGCAGGTGGAGCGGTTCCAAAAGCTGGCGACGGTGTTGTTCGCCGGCGCGCTGCCCGCGCGCGGCGCCGTGGCGCTCACGCCGCGCCGCGTGCGCACACTGACGCGGCGCCGCGCGCGCCACTCCGCGCCGCCCGACCTCGCGCATGCTCTGCACGCGGTACGTTCCTCCACACATTGGGCCACTACACTAGTCTAGTCCTCTCAAGATGGTCCGGGCCGAGCGACCTGGTTCGATCCCAGGGAACGCCACGGCCCCCACCTGGTCCGATTTTTACAACAGTCAGTGAGACTTGTAAGTCTTGTAACCGTATAAGTGGGGTTAATGTCGAGTCGAAACGGACATTTTCGATCGCTTCGTTAACTCGGTCAATAATTAATCAGGTGCTGGGCGCCGACGACGTGATCCCATCGCCGCCGACGCCGTTCGAGGACGTGTCGGACGTGTGCGTGGACACGTGGGACGTGGGCGAGGACGCGGAGGACGCGGGCGCCGGCGCCGACTGGGACGCGCGCCACGCCCGCCTGCAGCTATACGACGCGTTATGCCGGTATTTCCGGCCCAGCCAAGTGCCGCCGAGGGACGATATCGCCGACTTGGTCACGCTGTGAAGTGAGTGAGTGACTAGGCTGGCACTGCTACGCCGCAATTATTAGGTACCTTTTATTTTCCGCGGGACGAAATCGCAGATCAGGTCACGCTGTGGAGTGGTATTCGACGCTACTGATAAAACCTCTCCAGGCTGGCAGAACAACGCCAAAATTATTAGGTACCTATCTCTTCCCGCGGGACAATATCACCGGTGTTACGCCTAACTGTAAGGCGACAGACAAATTCTACTTATCCCTCTCTATTCAGTAAAGTAAGAAAGTGACAGGTCATGCTTTGTCGCGTGACAGGCGAAGTCGCTTCCAGTAAGTTTATGATGCTACGCTTTGTCACGCGATAAATAAGTGATTAAGCATCCGTCACTCTGGCACACTATATGCCAGAACGTGACAGATGCTTTATCATTTATTTATCGCGTGACAAAACGTAGCATCATAAACCTACAGTTGTGCTAGCCTTACTGTGATCCCCTCGCCGCCGACGCCGTTCGGGGACGTATCGGATGTGTGTGTGGACACGTGGGACGTGGGTGAGGACACGTAGGACGCTGACTCCGATGCTATTTATTCAGGTGTACAATCGAACACACTGTACATTTGGAAACGAATGTCAACTGGCACAACTACGCTGCAACTAATATTAACTGCCTGTCTTTCTGTTTAGTACGGGAGATATGGTATTAGTTAATAGTATATTACACAACTAGGGTGGTAATATAAAGAAAGGCCGAGATCGCAGATGTTTGCGGCCCGAGCCGCAGGCGAGGGACATAAATATGCGATCGAGGGCTTTCTTTATTACCTCCCGTGTTGTGTACATAATTTTATGTCTACACATGGCCAGAAAGCGACTTTTTCCGAACGCGTAGCGTGCCACCAGGTGTAAAGGTCATTTGTGCTCGACTGATATAATCTCATTTTTAATTAAATGCAGTAATATGATAGGTTTTTGATAGTTACCAGCATATATCTGATTATTACGTCGTGCTTTAAGTATTTCATCATTTCTATTATGAGGTAATGTTTAAATAAAGAAATATTTGTTACGAGAGCTATCTAAAAGCTATCAGATTACTGTATCTAATGAAAATACGAGATAGCTCAATCCATAACCGCGGCTAACTATGTATAGTAGCTGTATTTATAGTATAACCAATCCTGCTATAATATGATAGGAATAATATTTATCACGCGAGTCAAATAGTTTTGAGCACTTTGATCAGCTACATATTATTGCAGGACTGTATTATAATCGGCATTCTTAAATTGCCTGTATACATGTTTAATATAAAAAAGGACGAAAATAAATGGACGTTTATACTTAGATATCATAAAGCTCACTTCAACATTGTATTCACATCTCGCAATATACTTTTGTTTTACCTTTATTTCAATATCTGTAAAATATACAACTCGCGTTTAGATACGTTTAAGAACTATGGAATAAGATTCGAAATTGTGTATAGGTAGGTATGTTGCAGTATAACAAGTGACTTCAAAAGTGAGCTTATTTATTAATAAAAAAGGAGTAAGCCTTAAAAGAAATTACACTTTTGGAAAGAAAGGCTTCGACATAGTTGTCAAATAAAGCCGTATAACGGTGAGACGCGCGCGTACGAAATAACGCTTTTTTTAATTTAACTAACTACACGCAAAAGGAGTTAAACAGTGAAGGTGCAATTTGTCAGTTCAAGTGAAACAATAAGAACTCAAATTGATCTCCATCGCTTTCTGACTAGTCTAGCACGAAAGAGATGGCAAGATAGCTAAGCTAACGTGCGGGAAAACCAGTAAGCTTTTAATATTGGGTATCGGCAATATTCCTTATACCTATTTGGAAGTATAAAATTACCACACGAACGGGGGCCTCCGGAGGCTGCCTCCATCGATCGCCATTCGTGTTGGCGGTAACTTGTGTAAGTAGTTACGGCTGCACAGAACAAAAAGCAGACAGGTGTGTGTCACCAACGAAGTTGCCAAGCTATAATAGGTATTTATGTGTGTATTAATTCACGAGTGTGATTTTTTTATCGCCGAAGGAGTTCATAATAAAATCACACGAGTGTTTTAATGCCTAATGATGTATAGTCGCATACATAACTTTATCTACATGCATATCATCATATTTCTACAATATGTACCTACAGATATGGCTGGCTTTTCACGGTAGTGGTACTATTAACTTATTTGTAGGTAACACAAATAATAAGAATAAAAAAAATATTTATAATCATTATTAACTTCCCTATGTACGGTGCAATGAGAAAATTAAAGTATCGGTTATCGTAACTTTAATGTAAACATTAAGATACTAGCATAGGTACAGGTTTCTTAATATAGGCCATTACCTTATCGTTTCTGAGCATATTGTAGGGAAGTTATGATAGGATGTAGATAAACGTTATAATCTATGTGTTGTGTTTTTTTTTTGCCGCGGAACATTCACTTAAATTATCCACTGTATTGTTGAATATCGAATTGATAAATTAATAACTCGATTAAATGTCTATGTCAGTTGTTGCGCCTACATAGACACGTGTCAAAGGTTTTTTAAATTTGTAGAATAATAAATTCTAAGGATCCGTAGAGGCTAAGCGGTTTAAAGTGCGTTTGTAAATTTGTAACGTAAGATCGTGTTGATTTTCATAGATAGTAAACAATTTTTTAGGTGACAGAAAGTGTAATTTTAGTTCTCTCAACTGTTTTAATACGTAGCAATGGCGTGGCGTCACAATTCTCCGCAGGTTAATCGGGACAGAGTTATTGTTTCTTCAAGACTCGTGGATAATGCTCGAATGCTTTAAAATAGACAAGTCGATAGGAATCGGTTTGTATGGACACCGCGCCATCAGTGGGTACAGTTTAAGGGAATATATGTGACGTTCCCAAATAAAAAGTACTACTTTGTCCCTTGCTATAAAGACGCATTAAGAGGAAACAGGAGGGCAGTTTTTTCATACAAACGTAGTCCCCTGTTTCCTCCCTGGATAATGCCAGTAGAGCAATAATTTTTTGTCCAAAAATCTATGGCTACTATTGATATGTTCCTATGTTTTCCTTTTTACGATAAATTGATTCTCAAAAGAGATATTAACCTTCAAAAACCTAAAAACATGCCAGATTTTCCGCTGTGTTCACACATCCAGAAAACAAATTTGACTAGATTATTAAAAAAAAGGAAAACATAGGAACATGCCCAAAGCCTTTCTTTAATGTTTAATGAAAAAATTAGTTAAATAAGTTAAGTTTTGGGGAAGAAATCAGGGGACTACGAAACGTTTTCATGAAATTTTAAAAGGTATTTTCGGTCCAAGCTGCAGTTGTCTCTATCGCGCTCTGCGGGGGAGAGGCGGGCAGTGCGGGACAGCGACGCATTTTACAAATACCTAATTTTCAATTCTCTCGACCTTACTGTTTCCTCTTAATAGGTTACTCTGGTTACTAGTACGGTACACAGGTGCAAACAAATTTGTCTTTATTAACAAGCGACGATACCTTTACATAGGGACCGACACGGAATTTGGCATAGGCGCACGTAACGCATAAGTATGCTTGTAATCGGTTAAATAAACGCACGACATCAAAACGACTGCGCAGTGATTTCTTGCGATGTACACCGAACCCGCAGCGTTTACGTTATGAAATTGTGAGTGCTGTTTGTACGTTTAGTCTCTAAGATGAATGTAACAAATTATTATGCGTCTATCAGTGGCGTGGCGTCCAAATAACTCGATTCCTTCCGGCTTGCCTAATATCAGGCATTTGACCACCTTAACCTACAGCTCTTAAGGAAAATGTACGCCAAATCTGCACCGGCTTGCCCAAAGATATCTTTTACGCCACGCCACTGGCGTCTATACATATGCGTCTTACCCTGGCCAGTAAGTGACATTTTCTCTCTGCGTAACGCCGCGTAGTGGACGGGAATTGCCACTTACTGCCCGAGGTAGTCAAAGTATCTTCGTGATCTGAATTTTAATTTTGGTAGCTATGAATGGCTAATAATATGTATATTCATTTAATAAGTTTTTACTGATACAACATTATTTGTTATTTCTCACGAAATGTTTTTTGTAACTACATTTTATTACTAAAATCTCGGTGAAATTATATTCATGATCATGAGTTCGGTTATTTTTACGGTTGGTTCAATTGTGGGCTTCATGATAACTCAGGAAGTCAAGTTACTATGATCTTATATATCAATTTAACAATAAGGTTTCACTAATTGTATTAAAATATGTAGTTAGGGTAACAACTAACAATTATCTAAGATTTTAAATGTAACAGTGTTCAATTGTGTCTATTGCATTCAAAAATCCATAGCAGAAGAGTTGTCTTTACAATTTTTAAACATGACATCCACATAATACTATTTCACTGCCAATAATCATGATAGATACTTATGGTACGTATTTTCCATATTTTTTCATCATCCCTTCCTTACGTGACAAACCGTTCTATTTACAAGCTTTTAAGTCTCGAGCCTTTACTTGAGTCTTGATCTTGGGCTGGAGTTTTTAAGGCACATAGAATTTTAGAGCTTGAGTCTTCAACGCTCGAGTCTTGATTGCTCGAGCTGTCAATGTTTGTGAACCTCTAAAGTCTAAAGGTCAAAAGTCTTTAAGGCTAGTCGTTTCACAATACTATCTGCCTACAGCTTGAGCTCGAGGCATCTGTACTGTTCGCCTTGCGGTGTCTGTGCGGTCGGAGAAGTCTCGAATTCGTAAATAACTTAATTTTATATGTAGGTATTTTTCTTATGACTACTTGCATAATCATTGACAGAAAACTATCAAAGTAGAACTAATATTATACTGCAAACATTATTGTATCTGTTGGAATTGACTTGCATTATTAGTATTTTTGTATTCATATTGAATGAGGGTTTTTAGGAAACCATTGTCACCCGAATAGCGTCTCCACACCCACCGATAACGACACTGATATGTCGTCGGCACACAACTCTACAGCTAAGGGCTCTTACACATAAACACGATGCGTTATCGCGTCGTGCTACGACACGGCATCGGTTCACGTTGCGACGTCGTGTCGTGGAAATCTACTACGAGCAACGTAAAAATTCACGACACGATATCGCAACGTGCCACGAAAATTATATTTTAATTTTTAATCTTTCTACATTGACATAAAGTTGTTTCTACCCGACTGCGGCGAAGCCCAAAAGAGGGTTATGTGTTTGACCTGTATGTATGTATGTCCGTTCCTGTGTCCGCTCGTAACTACTCAACGGCACAACCGATTTTGATAAATGATACATCATTGGATTCGTCTTGATGGCGCGAGTGTCACTAGGTATGAAGTTCGTTAAAATAAACAAAATGGCGGATTATATGCACTTTTAAAGTCCACCGCGGTCGGGTTTTTTTAGTAAATATATTTTTAATTGAATGTTTTCCACGACACGATATCGCAACGAGAAACGATGCCGTGTCGTAGCACGACGCGATATCGTATCGTGTTTATGTGTAAGAGCCCTATGAAGAGAAAGGGACGGGGGATTACGTCGCAGTGGCGGTTTAAGCTAGTCGGGCACCCGGGGCGGTAGAGTTCTTTTTAACAGCATATAACGCAATCCATAGAGAATGGAAAATAGTTAAAAACGATACGCAGTATCCCTGTCCAACAAACTGTATCTATTTAGTCGGGCTACACGACTATCGCTGGTGCTAGCTTGTACACACATTACAGCCGAGTTAGTGTGCACAGCTTTTTTAACATCTCTTCAAAAGTATCAAACTCTTTTTTGAAACGACATTCTTAGAAGAATGAAGAGTGCAACTTTGGCGTGGCTGTCTTCAACTTGAATCAGCCATCTTTTATAATTCTTGATTTGAGGTTCCACTTTATGGATTCTGGCATCACATAAAAAAGACCTCGCTCACCTTAGATGATGTTTTCTAGAAACCCTCACGCAAGGACTGCGTGACTGTAAAATTCAGTGTAAGGTTATTTTTACAATTACCTAGTATGTATTTAGATGTATTGTGGAAAATAGTTACAATTAGGTTTCACCCAAAATGCGTTGCGGTTCTTCATACAGCCTTTAAATAAACCTTATTCAAAACAGTCAGATTCGCAAAAATAAATACATAGTATATACCTGAAGAAGAATTATTTAGGAAGACCAACATTATCGTGAATGAAATAACAATTTCCTTTAGCCACTTTTTCTTTCTTAAACCAAGAAAAACACCCTCCTTCCACTTGACTCCCATACCTATAATCCCATAGGATTGCATTGTAATATTTTGGTCTCTTCGCTCCCATGGTATCAAAGAATATATTTTTATGTCTTTTGAATCCTATAAAATCCACGAGCAATTAACCATTTTTCCTCTTGGCTCCCAGGCAGCCGGTGTTTGGGATCCAGAAATAATATTTTTCCTCTTGGCTCCCAGGCCGCCGGTGTTTGGGATCCAGAAATAATATTTTTCCTCTTGGCTCCCAGGCCGCCGGTGTTTGGGATCCAGAAATACTATTTTTCCTCTTGGCTCCCAGGCCGCCGGCGTTTGGGATCCAGAAATAATATTTTTCCTCTTGGCTCCCAGGCCGCCGGTGTTTGGGATCCAGAAATACTATTTTTCCTCTTGGCTCCCAGGCCGCCGGCGTTTGGGATCCAGAAATAATATTTTTCCTCTTGGCTCCCAGGCCGCCGGTGTTTGGGATCCAGAAATACTATTTTTCCTCTTGGCTCCCAGGCCGCCGGCGTTTGGGATCCAGAAATAATATTTTTCCTCTTGGCTCCCAGGCCGCCGGCGTTTGGGATCCGGAAATAATATTTTTCCTCTTGGCTCCCAGTCCGACGGTGTTTGGGATCCAGAAATAATATGTTTCCTCTTGGCTCCCAGGCAGCCGGTGTTTGGGATCCAGAAATAATATTTTTCCTCTTAAAGTCCAAAGTAAACTTAGATGGTTCGAAATTTGGAACACGCGTTTTGAGTAATTGAAATAACACGTTATAGGACTCTTCAGTTCTGTCCGTCATCAAAACGTACAATAATGGAATAACGTTATTAGTCGTCATTGTACTCCCTGCGTCTCCATGAATTGAATAAAGTTGACCAAAAGGAGGTGGGCAACTGCGAAAGGTGCCATCGCAGAAGACATGCTTTACTTTCGGAAGTATGTTGACGATGTCCGGTAGACAAAAGAACCACAATTCTATTACCGTCATAGCTGTAATCGGCTAGCGTAAAATCGATCATTGACTTTGGGATTTCTACTTCTGGTACAGTTTTGAAGCAAGTCTTAATAACTCTGATAATCGTATATTCAATCATAGTTAAATTAATTTTAGTTTGAAGAACTCATTTCGTGCTTATATGTTTTAAAGTAAATTTTCAGTAAACATAAAGTACCTATTTGATAAATTTACTAAACTACAAAAATACTTACACGTATGGTCAATCTTCCACCGCACTTTAATTTTTTTCATTGAGAACATCGCCATAAACTCGAACCATTCTTGTTTTTGGTTTTGCAGTAATAGTTATATCCTTTATGTAATATTAAATCGCCTTTCTTATCAATGCGAGTCAGTTCATCCATATTACCTACTACTTATTTTATAATAAATTATAATTTTAATTTGTAATTCCGTATATACTCGTAGGCCTCTGAACTGCAGAGTCTGAAGTATCTAAATAAATGTCATTTAAATGTCTCCAATCAATCATAGGATTTACAAGCAGCCAGTAACTAAGCCAATCTTTAGTACTTGAAGTACTTATAGATATGAATCTAGACTAAGAACATAGCAATGTGTCAGCCAAGTTCGCAGTTAAAATGGGACGGCAGACAACACCAGCCATGGGTTTAGGAGCAAACAGGAATAATATTATTTCTGGATCCCAAGCACCGGCGGCCTGGGAGCCAAGAGGAAAAATAGTATTTCTGGATCCCAAACACCGGCGGCCTGGGAGCCAAGAGGAAAAATATTATTTCTGGATCCCAAACACCGGCGGCCTGGGAGCCAAGAGGAAAAATAGTATTTCTGGATCCCAAACACCGGCGGCCTGGGAGCCAAGAGGAAAAATAGTATTTCTGGATCCCAAACACCGGCGGCCTGGGAGCCAAGAGGAAAAATATTATTTCTGGATCCCAAACACCGGCGGCCTGGGAGCCAAGAGGAAAAATAGTATTTCTGGATCCGAAACACCGGCGGCCTGGGAGCCAAGAGGAAAAATAGTATTTCTGGATCCCAAACACCGGCGGCCTGAAAGCCAAGAGGAAAAATATTATTTCTGGATCCCAAACACCGGCGGCCTGGGAGCCAAGAGGAAAAATAGTATTTCTGGATCCCAAACACCGGCGGCCTGGGAGCCAAGAGGAAAAATATTATTTCTGGATCCCAAATACCGGCGGCCTGGGAGCCAAGAGAAAAAACATTATTTCTGGATCCCAAACACCGGCTGCCTGGGAGCCAAGAGGAAAAATATTTTTTCTGGATCCCAAGCACCGGCTGCCTGGGAGCCAAGAGGAAAAATGGTTAATTGCTCGTGGATTTTATAGGATTCAAAAGACATAAAAATATATTCTTTGATACCATGGGAGCGAAGAGACCAAAATATTACAATGCAATCCTATGGGATTATAGGTATGGGAGCCAAGTGGAAGGAGGGAGGATCTTCTGTTTGGAAAAACTGTTATAGAATCCCTTAAGATCCTCATAGGATTAAAGTTGCTATATGCATGTTTGAAATGCCTTAGTATACTTCAATCCCAGAAACATGGGAACCAAAAGGATATAAAATTATATCGTAGTCCCATGGGATTTAAGGCATGGGAGCCAAGTGGAAGGAGGGGAAAAACATAGGTACCTATTGAATAAGGAAAGTATTGACTTCGCCAAAGATAACTTCAGTCTTTTATTGGTTTTTAAAAACGTTTCACTTAGTATTTTTTTGAGTTCATCCGTGTTTATTTGCTGCTGACTGTACAAAAGACCAATTTTTTGTGGAGATTTATTTCACCCGTGAATGGTCTATAATAAAGTCTACTACCTAACTCGAAAATAATCAACGATAGGTGTACGCAGTGCCGGATTAAGCCAGCGCGGGGCCTGTAGCATTTCTTCAAAGAGGCCCTTGACGGTCTTAGATATGCTTACATACCGATTGACCGGTAATTTTATACGTGACGAATTACATAACGAGGGGGGGGTCCCCTTTTGCGAGTGGGCGCGAGGCCCCCCAATGCGCGGGGCCCGTAGCATTTGCTACTCTTACTATATGGCTAATCCGGCACTGGGTGTACGGGAACATACCCGTACTACTCGTACGTGACCCATTTTTTTGAAAGTTCAAAAATAAATAAAATAAAATTTTAGTTAGTGTTGCTACCTGTGAGCAACTGCTGGACGCTGCGTGCGATAATTTGAATAGCTCGAAAAACCCCGAAATTTCGCTAAAAGTATATATACTACGTGACGAAGACCTAAGACAGAATCGGTTACAATCATTATGAGCCAAGAATAATTATGACGAGTGATCATTATGACGTAAAATTGTATTATATACATTTTCGGACTTCCAATAATCGAATTTGCCATTTTATATGAACTTTGGCGCACCCGTTTTGAAAACCCCCCTTCCTTCCGTAAACACGTCACGTACCTAGTAGGGTCATTATTTGAGCGTTTCACCCGCCTCACTTTCGTGGACACATTACTGTCGAAGTTCCCTCAGATTTTAGTCTCATATCGAGCTATTTGGTACCTACATATCCGGGACTACTAACAAATACCTTAAAATTACATTAAAATCTGCCATAATCTCAACAATAATGTGTCTACGAAAGTGAGGCGGGTGAAACGCTCAAATAATGACCCAGTATGGGTACGTTCCCTACGGGGCTAAGGACCTCTGCTAGCTGACGCGGATTACCCGGAACGGACGCCCGTCTAATAAGAAATTGTATGAACAGCGCTAAGTGAAGCGGGCGCGGGTCCATACTTTTGCCCGCCCGCCTCGTGCGTCCGCGGCGGGCGTCCGCGCCAGCTAGCGGAGGCCCTAAAGAGGTGCTTAAAGGAAGCGCACTTCGTAGGTAATAGCTTTAAGCTCCGTTTCCACCAGCAGCCTTAGCCAGACATTCCCCTCTGCCGAGCAACCGTCAAACAACCAGAACAGTTGTTCTTTGTCATCAAAATGTATCATAGTGAAGACGTTAATTATCAGTTTGCATTTGTTTTATATTGTTTCGTCCAATAAAGAGCGTTGCCACAAATTGTGAAAACTCGATGAAGGCAGGTCCCACCACCGGCGAGTAAGCGAGTAAAGTTGGGCGAGTAGAATTACATTGCGGATCTGGAAAGGTTGATTGATCACACTCTGCCTGGTCAGCCCGCAATAAACTGTTACTCGCCCAACTTTACTCGCTTACTCGCCGGCGGTGGAACCAGTGCCTAAAGGTGGTTTTCCACCGGCAGGGCGAGACGAAACGAGGATTGAACTGAAATTTGTATGAAGTTTTCAATCCTCTACTCGCGCAGGCTACTTGATGACAGTTCAAATCAGCTTCTTTTTATGAAGTGTCAAAACGCTCCGAAAGTATGCAGTTTAGTATGAAATACTATCTTGTGACGTGCTTGTGACGTCATGCTCAACATGGTGCCTTATTTTTAGTTTTCGTCATTGTAAAATCGTTGATGGCACGAAAATAAGTTTGAATGATTTTATCCCGGCTGTTTTGGAAGCGTAATTTGCTGGTTAGAGTTAATGAATTTATTTTGATTGTTGTCAAATACCCTAATCTCGTCTCGTCTCGCCCTGCCGGTGGAAAACCATCTTAACACGGTCAAAGATCACTAGATATCACTTAACAGATATGTACCTATGTCGTGAACTTATCTTAACTTAGTGCAGCCCCCGCATGCGGATTTGCCAGTCTTGGCCTCTAGTCACTATAACCGCTCAAAGTGGGCGAACGGGCCAGCCTGGTTAAAGCGGTTCAACCTATGCTTGTTGTGTATGCCTTGTCTTCCAGGATTTTTCAACGTGGTACTTACCCCTAGTCTGAAAATGTATTAACTCTAGTTTAATGCCATTTGGTTAACTGCTTAGCCTTTTCACTGCCTGGATGAAATTTAGCCAATGCGTCAATGTATCAATTAACGATATGGCTGGCCGTTCGTTTAGTAAGGCAACTATGAAGTTAATGAAATGGCTGGTTTTCTTTCTAAACAACTATGACCCGCCAGCAGGTCGACGAAGCCCCGCGCGGGGCTTCTATTTCTGCTCTGAGGCACACAAGCTGACTAACAAACCTAATCTAAAATAACTGGTCAAGAGCATGTCGGACCATGCTCAGTGTAGGGTTCCATAGCCGTATCTATAAGGAAATGTGCTACAGATAAAAATAAAGCTAAAAATAAACAACTGGCAAAAGGTTTTAAATGCCGTGTAATTCGATGGCACTTAATACCTTTTGGTCGAGAAATTTTACGGCAATAACTTCAAAACGGTTTATTCGTTACTATTCAAAATAATTTTCGTTGAATGTATTTATTAAGCGTTACCTTACTGATTTTTTTTCATATTTTTTGGATTTACGGTTTAAAAGTTAAAGGGGGGGGGACACAATTTATGGAACTTTAGGGGCGATTATTTCTGAAAGTATTCACTTAATCAAAAAAAAAGTACATAAAAATCTTCTAATGTTTTTAAAAGAATTATCGAATTATGTACATCACGTTGACGTTTGCTGAAAAAAAAATTTTTTAGCTTCTGTTACATGTATGGAGTGCCCCCCCTAGATTTTTTTATTTTTATTATTTAACTAGCAAACTTAGTAGCGGCATCTACAAGACATCTATATTCCAAATTTCATCAGTATACGTCTTGTAGTTTTTGAGTAAAATGCCTGTGACATACGGACGGACGGACGGACGGACGGACATGACGAAACTATAAGGGTTCCTTTTTAGCCATTTTGGCTACGGAACCCTAAAAAGGAGTTTGTCTTGTTCACTTTTTCCACGCGGGGGCCGTCCCCCATGTGAGATCAGGTTCTAGGACAGGTTTATACAACTAAAATTTGACACTTAACTAAATGGCGCCGTTTGATGAAAAGGCTAGGCAGCTAACCAAATGACTAATTAAGCTAGTTGGCGGCGACATATACATTAGTAGAATAATGCATTGAAATAAAGACTACTAAGCATATATTTCAGTATGAAAACACCAGGTACCTATAAATAGTGAGTGATATCTAGACCAGTTTGACAATATTTATTGGATTGTTGAAAATTTGATTTTCTAGCTTGTAAGATAGTAGACTAACAATTTTATACATAATATTTAACTTCTCATTAATATTACAACAGTTGTATAATTGACACTAGACCATGTAACACATCAAAAGGCGGTAATAGTACATTACACAACTAGGATGGTAATACAAAGAAAGGCCGAGATCGCAGAAGTTTGCGGCCCGAGCTGCAAGCGAGGGACGTAAATATGCGATCGAGGGCTTTCTTTATTACCTCCGTGTTGTGTACATAATTTTATGTCTACACTTGGCCAGAAAGCGGCTTTTTTCGTACGCGCAGCGTGCGGAAAAAGCACCTTTATGGCCAGGTGTAGCATAAAGTGATTAATCGATTGTTCTTTGTTGAGAATAATATTATAGTATTATCGTAATTAGTCTGATAGAAAGGTTTCCTGGGATAGTTTAAAGTCTCGATGTTATTTTTAGGAGGACATATTTTCTTTTATTTGGCCAGAAATAGGTGTTTCAACAATTTACAATCCAGACGGTTAACGAAAAACATGGAATTTATATGTTCCAACCAATTACAATAATATTTATTAGTTATTACCATACAGTTTTTATACCCTCTATTAAATCTTAATATCTATTTTTGGAGTGACTTTTAAACGGTTAAATTAAAATGTTATTTCGGTGCGATGCATCCATGTATTTCTTTATGTATATCCTGCTTTATATAAAGTCACTTCACTATAAATTTCGTTTTATGTTATATAATTTTATTGTCGTGTACCGCCTAAATTTTAGTCAAAATAACCTTTATTTAATCTTAGTTGACTAATGCTTGTAAATATTATTTAATAGACTCTATAAATTTGTTGTTTTCTGTTTATAATCGTATAAAATATTTTGCATTATGAATAATATTTAACTTATATTAGGAGTACTTTCATCTGCAACTGGTGTATTGTAGTTGGACGCCAACAGTTTACCTACCCTATTATCACAGGTTATTATTTTAAGTTGGATGAAGTTTCGGTAGCATGTGGAGAGCTATGGAAAATTGTCTTTACATATATTTTCCTCAAAACTCGCTTTGTTCGAAAAATGACCATTCCTACTCGTAGAAATCAACGTACTGACGTTACACTGTAATATCGCGCCAGCGGCAGCAATGTGTGGCAACCTTTAGCCTAACCTGTCCGAGTTTCCACTCCCTTGTCAGAACACGCAATGTTGTTTTTTAAATCGTGAGTGGAATTGGGTTAACTGTCGGTAACCAGCTCTATTCTCTCGGCATCTATACTCAGGTACAGATTAAAGTATCCTTTTTTTATGTAATAAGTGGCAAACGAGCAGACGAGCTGCCCGATGGAAAGCAGTCATTGTCACCCATGAATATCTGCAACATTTATGACGGACGATTCTTTGTGAACGCTTTTCTTTTTGTTCATAAGCTGACGAAACTGAACGAGGATTCAGTGCTTCAACTTCTTTGAAGTTTTGTTTGTTATTTCTTAGACCCTAACCAGAGACTTCAGCGATTTAGTTCCTTATAATTGTCGTAAATAACACGAGCAAATCGACACGTGAAAGAAACCTTTGTATTTAATAAAAACATAATAAACAGATCACCGAAGCTTTTGGCTAGGATACAAAAGTGATTATATGAGATTTTGTGACGATCCTCAACAGTGGTATTTACTTGACTAAATAAACTATCCAATCACTAACAATTGTTTCTTTGACACACCCAAAAATAAAAGCCAAATGTTAAATATAATAATTTATTATTCTCATACATGATTGTTATCAGTCGTTGCGACAACACGGCGTGCCTTACAGTTTGAAAATATAGTCCGTCTATCATGATATGTTCCCGAAACTGGTTCGTACTGTGTCTGATTCCGACATAGTATAGCGAACGATAACATCTAAAGCTCATGAGTTACATCTGTTTGAGATTCTATTATGCAAAGACTTGTAATCTGGCGTGATTACACAACATTAAAGCAAATATCAATGGCCATCTTGCAAAGTATCTACTAGGAATAAAGGCGACAACGAACCATCAAACTGTGCAATATCTGATGTCGGCACTAAGGTAACTGATGAAATGGGAACATCCATGCGACCCGTTGTCCAACACTAAATCATGTCGCAATATAAACTAGCGGGCGTTTTAAATACTTTTAAATCTTTAATGATTATAAAAACTCAATAATTTTCTATGATAGAAAATAATATCTATGCCTAAGCAAAATAAGTATTCTAAAGAGTTAAAGTGTATAAATAAAGAAATATTTGGTTAATCGCTCTGAACCACCACCGGCGAGTGGCAGCAGACATCGAGCGACTCCGATCCGCGGCCCAAATCCCACTTCCATCGACATGGATCTCAAAAGCGACGTGACATTGAACCTCACTGACATGCATCTCGATAGAACAGGGATTTGGTCCACAGTTTCACAGTAACGCGGGGCGCGGCTGCACTCCCCGCGTAGTCAAATTCATCTAACAAAATATAACAATCTGATATAAATAAATGTAAACGATTTCACCATGTCAAAAAACTTGTGTACAATATTGCTAAACATAACAATGTCAAAAGAGATAATGTACGTGGACGAAAGAGGCTTATAGTGATAAAGTATAAATAGATGCTCTGCCATCATGGGAACTTTGACGGCCCGCCCGCACCGCCTCCGCCGCTAGCCAGATATTAACACTAAAGACAATTTCATTATCTGTCCCGTCGCATATAATACGCAAGAGCAGGACACTTAAATACTGATATTATAATTATAACAACCGCGTAGAATCAATTAATAATACTTAATTAATAAATACTTTCGGTGCCAAGCTTCGCCATTCCAATGTAATATGAACCCGCCTAGCGGGTTCTTGGCAGCGAAATTTGAACATAAGCTAATGGACAAATATGATCAACAGTATCTGGCTAAACGGCGACGGCGGTTCGCGCCGGTACATTGACTAGACATAAACAATACGTAAACGATGTCTGCTGCTTAGCTAGAAGAGAAAATAATAATACTTAGAAATAAACATATATACTAACTACTGCTGGTAAGTCCATCGTTTAAGTACATAAAGAAGCTACGATAAAAGCTAATTAATACGATAGTCTAAAACAATAAATGCAAGGCTATGGTCCTCGGGCGAGCCCGCTTTGAGCTATGCAAACAAATTATACTAGTAATGTTAATATTGCAAACCAATTCACTACGCATCTCGACGGAGATCTCGTTTAAATAGATAACCTACGAAGTATACTTGAAGGTTAACGTATCAACTAGCACTATAATATCTAATCCAGTAAAAATACCTACTACGGGCGAGTGCCCACTACATGGAACGGTCGAACTAGCCTAGGTCCGGACACTACGACTACGTCGCGCCGAGCGGCGAGCCGCTATCACATCCCACGACAACACAACGTAAACGATACCGTAACAAGTCAATAATATTTGTAAATTTCCCCTTAACAATAGAACGCCGATCGACCCCGTGAGCAAGTGTTTGAGCAACCTAGAGACCGATTTGTTTTTAAAGATAAAAATACGGAGTTAAACAGGGACAGGTCGTCGAAGCGAGCGGCGTCGTATCGGTCGATCGGGCGCTGGACAAGAATGGACGCGAGTGGCGAGGCCACGGGACGGCAGACGCGCGCCCGGCCCGGGCCACCCGCGGCGCGGGCGCCCCGGGCGCGGCGCGGCACAAACAAACACGGACACTACATAACTAGAACAAGATGGACGAAAGTAGGCGGCGGAGGGCCACAAACACAACGAACGTACTAACCGACTATAGAACAGATTACATAGTCTTTTTGCGCACACAATGGATGGACACCGATGATTATTTTTAGAAATTTCATTTTGGACGTACTCAAACATTCGTATCGAGTGGAGGATTTCGTAAATGTATATGCGAACCGTACAATTACATTATAAATATGTCATAAAAAATAAGTTTGCACGGCATTATCGATAATTCCTGTTTTCGACACGATAATAATAGTAAAATCTGCTTCGCAAGGGATATATCGTCTCGTACGCGACGTAACAACGGCGATAAATTCATTCGCGTAATAAAAATACACCGCAACTATTACAAAAATACTCGATCAACATTAATCTGACGGCGCGAGATAGATACGAATAGGAGGAAATTCGATAAACTAGTCGGCGACGCGACGGGAGCCGCGACCCGCGGCGCGGGTCGGCGACGACGGCCCGGTCCCGCAACGCGGGTCGGCAGCAACAACACCGCCCGACGCCCGCGGGGCGGGGCCGGGCGCCACACATTAAAATCAGTCAACATTAATTTAACACCAACCATTCATAGAGGGGCTTCGTCGACTCAAAGTTCAACTTTTACTCAGTTACTCTAAACTAAGTCCGGAGCGGGCGCGCGCACGCTATTGCACAGTTTGACGGTTCGCTCTCGGACTACGTGCGCGCGCCACCCTGACAAAAAATACATCGTCGAAGCCCCTCCGCCTAATCTTATTGGTACGGTTAATTAGATAATTTTATAAAACGTATAAATAATTTAGTCTCCTAAGAACGATTTATAAAAAACATCGAAGCGCCCCGCGACGCTCGCCGTCTAACAGAGCCGTCGCGCGGGCGCCCCGGGAATCACTAAAGAATCACTGCACGTGTCCAAAATCGAAGTCTGCGCCACCAGAGTCGAACGTCGAAACGTTAAATTCGTTTATTAACCACTTCGATCACTCTCTGACCTCGGGTACCGCGCGGTTAAGGGCCAGATCGCATATCAAGCCACTGACGACAGTATACAAAGGCAAAATGTATTTTAATTTGACTTTAGAGTAGGTAAAATTGTCAACCGTCAACAATAAGTGTCATCACAAAGGCAGCCGGCCCCGAAAGGTTTTAACCGAGCAAAGAACGCTTCGAGTTTTAACGTATTCCGTGCCGGTACCGTGCGGGTCCGAGCAGAGTCGAGCGATTTCCGGTGCTACCCGAAGTTAGCTTTAGTCCACGTCGGTTCGCGGCTAAGTTCACGGTCAGCGCATGTTGGGCGCGGACGTGGAGAGCGGCAGGCGGCAGGTGGTCCGGACGCGCGGCTCCGGTCGCGCCAGGAGCGCTCGCAGCGCCACGGCGGCGGCCTTGAGCGCGACCACGAGCCGCTAGAAGTCGCGCCCGCGCGTCCGCGTCGGCCCCGCCGGCTTCGGCACGCGCCGGGTGCGCATCTCGCGGTCCACCTGAATACAAAACCGGAACGTTATAGCTTGGCAACTTCGTTGGTGACACTCACCTGTGTGCTTGTTGTTCTGTGCAGCCATAACTACTTATACAAGTTACCGTCCGAACGGCGACCGACGGAGGCAGCCTCCGGAGGGCAACGAAGTTGCCAAGCTATAGATCAGGGGTCAAACTACGGCCCGCGGAGAAGCCCATGACCCGGCCCGCTAGAGCTCGCTCTCCAGTGAATACCCCCCTCCCCCAGGAAAGATTACTTAACTCCGTAGTCGACCATGTCGTGTGGTCCGCGTGAGATTTGCTAAAACGTTTGGAGAGCCCTGGGTTATATGACTGATATTTCATCATTTGATTGTAGTTAGTCATAAAAATCATAAAACCTACCTGCTGGGAGCACGGTGGCGACAGGTCTTTTTAACAGCAGGAGTCAAAATCTACCAATCACACCACAAAATTTTGAGGTTTACTGTCAAAAAGACCTTACGTCGCCATGCGGCCAACACGCGGGTTTATGATTTCTGAAATACCTAGTTTATGACAGATGAAAATATGAATAATGATTAAGTATTGCTACTAGCCGACCAGTGAACATTACGATACCTGGACTATCGGACACAGGTGCATTATAACTTTCGGACATTTCACCAATGGACTGTATGACATTAGGACTTTCTAACTTTTGGACTTATGTGGCCCTGAACGAGACCGAGTAACTCTTCTGCTGTCAAGACCCCTTGAGCCGGATAATTTTGTATATAATGTGGGAAATTAGATTTGAAAGTGAGTCGTTGATGAATGATGATGATGAGTTTCGGGTACGGGTACCTCAAGTTCCTCGAGGCGCTGCGTGAGCGCGAGCTTCTGCTGCACGGCGAGCCGCAGCAGCTGGTTGAGCGTCTTCTTCTCGTCCTCGGCGCCGGACAGCGCCTGCGTCAGCTCATCCACCTGCGTCACGTACTCCTCGCAGCGAGCCGCGAACATCGCGCGGAGACCTCGACGACAAAATTGTTTCAAACATTTGCCGACATTTCATTATTGACTCGGCCTGAAGGCTCGAGTCTCAGAGGCTTGAGCCTTCTCGGTTCGGCAATCGCGACCTCCGTATATGAAGGGTCCACGGAAAGAACATGTCTAGTCCGTTAAGTAACTTTTTGAGTTATAGCGGTTTGAAAGTTAAGTCATCGGGAACAATTACTATGGTAACCATTTCTTGAAAGTGAAAAAAATATATAATATTTTAAGATATCCACCTGTAATCAAGTGGTAAGTTATAGATCATTGTGAGCTCTACATTTTGAGATTAAAATCTCATTTTCAAAAAAAAAGTGACTAGACATGTTCTTTCCGTGGACCCTTATATATCTCTTTGTGTAACATTAAAAATCATTGGGAACTAATCGATTTTATGTCCGATTAAGTTTGTATAAGTTTACGAACATTATAAAAAAAGTGTATTTTTTTCACTTTGGTGTCACATCGGGCGGTACAGTCGAACACACTGTTAACTGTACATTTGTAAACGAATGCCAACTTTATTGCAACATATTAAAGTGGCTTTAAACAGTGGCTTCAGTTGTACAACTAAAAATTTTCGTAAAAGATAGGAAGTCAAGTTTTGAAAACGCAAAACTATTATAAGAAAATACGTGGAGTGTAAGCACCACAGGCTATCAATGGGATTGAGAGACTGAAAGAATCGAAACAACCCGTTCAATGGAAGAAAAGCATTAGCATCCCATTATGACAAATAGGCCCGTCCGAAATTTAAACAAAACACGTACAAATAGCAACACAGTTAACTATACACTTCAAAAATGGGAAATACTGCAAGAAAGAGAATCACACTTAAAGGCTTCGTGTTATGCATGTGTGCGTGTGTTTATGAGTATAAATTGGCTATTATTCAAAAGAGTTTTGAAACAATATTTTTTCTTTTATGGCTGATCCAACGTCATTATTGACATTAATGCCATATTATTGAATTCGTGGAAAATAATGAATGAATAATAAATATAAATTACATTATATTGGTGCATCATATCAAAAATATGAAGCACCAATAAAAGCATTAGCAATACAATTAGTTTATTTCATCCCAACGTTCGTCTGAAAGCTAAATCATAATTTTAACAAATTCACCTGTCTTGTTGAAATAAAACCTTTATTTACAGTATGAAAAAAAAACTTTGCCCAGACAACTACAATGACAAAGCTCAAAGGCACATTACACATACGCAAACGTTATTTGATTTGAAGTTGACATAATACGAATATATATATCTCTTTCAATCGTTATCATTTTCTCTCTGCTCTGTCTTTAATGGGCAGTTAAGTGTGTTGCTGTTTGTACCTGATACTGAATCCAGGTAACAGGGCAATAAGTGTCTATGAAGTTCGTATGTAACTTTTGAAGTTTTTATCTCAGACGTTTTTACCCGACTGCGGCGAAGCCCAAAGGAGGGTTATGTGTTTGACCTATATGTAAGTATGTATGTATGTCCGCTCGTAACTACTGAACGGCACATCCGATTTTGATAAATGATACATCATTAGATTCGTCTTGATGGTGCGAGTGTCACTGGGTATCAAGTTCGTTAAAATAAACAAAATGGCGGATTTTATGCAGTTTCAAAGTGCACCGCGGTCGGGTTTTTTTTAGTAAAAATGTGGTTATTAGATACGAATTTACTTCAAAGTAGTGAATTGTAAAAAAAAGGTGACTCACTTGAGAACGTAGCCGCGTCCTCCTTGAGCAGTCTCAGCTCGTTCCTCAGCTTGAGCATGGTCTCCGTGACGATCGTCTTCTCCGTCTCGTACTTGCTCTTCAGGTTGGCGAGCGCCACCTCGGCCGTGTTCTTGTTTGATTTGAGCACGGTGCGTAGAGTCGCGATCTGTTCGCGCTTGGTCGACAGCAGGGACTTGAGCTTGATGACTTGCTCTTGAAGCTCGGCGAGCTCGGCCGCGCGCTCCTCGGATTCCATTCCTGGGAAGGAAGTATTTGTGTTATAAGGGTGTAAATGCGATGACGGTAAATTAAAATCGAAACGGTTCAGAGGGTTTTTAATTTTGAACGCCGCATGGTATAGCAAAGATTTTTGGGATTAAAATGACCGCCCGCTAGGTTCGCTAATCATATCACTCAACAGTAATAATGGCGGCTAGTTACATCTATTTTGACCACCTCAGGAGTTTACTCTTTCGAATAAAAATAGAATTTTGAGAATCGAACCACAATTATCGATAGAAAAACATACATAAAACACAGTAGAACATATACCCTCCTTTTTTAACCAAAGTGTACACCCAAAGATACGGGATAAGAATATTCTATAAGTTTACGCACTACCTACCCTATTACAAAAACTACAAGGCACACAAATGGAAACTATAGCTAACTGTAACTAACACACTAAATTATTAGAGTCAAATTACCTAATCTACAAAACAACTTACCTAAATCCTGTGTAAAAAATCTACAAATCTATCGATGTATACTACTAAATAAGAAATTAAAGTTCCTCACTACTATAGTGGGCACCATCTTTCATGTCATAATCACATGATATACTGCAGCAACAACACACACGTCACTAGACTGGACCGCACCGAGTCTCTCACATTACTCAACACGTTAGAGTTCCCTTTTGCGTCTCGACAATACATCCCTTGTCCATGCAACACGGTCTCCTTCCACACAGAGTGGAAATCCTTGGGAGAACTTCTACTTATCAGAGGTTTTCTTATACTAGGGATGCTAGGCTTATTGTACGTTGAATTCAGCTTGAATTTCTCATAGCAATCATTCGATTTCCAAGCATACTTTTCGGATGGGACATCTTCTGAATTTTTAGATATGTGCTCAAAGTAGTCTGTAATTTTTTTGACACGACCGACGCCGCTGTAGTTTTCGCAGTGTCCGTCGGCTATTTTATTTTCCAGTATTGTTATTACGTTGGTGAGTCTTCGTCTCGTGTCCGCCATTTTGAGCTTAGCGTTGTTTTGCTCTTTGGCTTTCTTTATGGGATTGGTGTAGGGATTTTTCATTTTCCAGGATGGTGGATCGGGTTGAGGGGAGGCTGGAAAGTGGGAGGATGTTAGTAAGAGTATTATAGAATCCGCAGACAGTTTATAAGTTTGCAGTTGTGAGGTTAAGTGAATAGTGTTGGTTATATAAGGTTACTTTTTATCTCGGTGAGCAGATTATGTCGATCCGAGGGATTACACACACAAAACATTGCAGCTAGTTTTTTTGTTTGGGGTTACTGGTTTTGAGCCCGTCTAGTTTACCCGGGAATGTTCTATGCCTTTTTGGAGTCCCCATTGAGTAACGAAGCCACCCGACGCAGACACGCCCTATGTTTTCCGGTCCACCGCAGACAAAAGATTGTATCTTCAGAAAGCTTCCGTGAGACCTATATGTTGATGGGTGTTTAGAAAATTGCGGACACTAGCAAGAGGTCTGACAAGTGTGAACATGCGTGTTCTCTGATGTGGCCGCGCTGTTCGGAGCTCATCCAACTCGCCCAGCGCCAGGGCTAGCACCACATCCTCTACTGAGGCATAGCGCCGTATTAAGCCAGCGCGGGGCTTGCAGTATTTTTTAAGAGGCTCTTGGTTGGTCTCATAAGTGCGAAACACGACTGATTGGTAATTTTATACGTCACAAAATAAGCCCCTGAATGAGCGGGGCCTTTAGCATTTGCTATATCTGCTGCGAGCCTCTGCACATTGCGCCACAAATTGCGGGCGAGTTTTGTCATACATTTTGTATGGCACCGGCGCACACCGGGCGTACTCGTGTTCGTGTTCGGGCCACAAGCTGCAGGAGTGGCGCACGCTCGCTACTTGTGGAACCGTTGAGTGGCTGCTTTACGTGGTTAACCCGACACTGGAGCGAGTGTGTAGTGACGTACCTGGCGCGCGGTGGTGGTGGCGGCGCGAGTCCAGCGCGGCGTCGAGCGCGGCGCGCAGGTGCGTGAGCTGGTCCAGCAGCGTGTCGGCCGCGCGGGCCACGGCGCCCGCCGCGCGGAGCCCCTCCAGCTCGCCCGCGGCCAGGGCCAGTGCCTCGTCCTCCACCTCCACGGACCGCCCGTCTACGCCGCGAACTGGTGACAGAGATATTTGTGTCATTAAGGTGAGTTGATACGAGAAGTCTCAATAAACTAGAATTAACGTGCAGTCTGACAGTTTGAGGTCAGCGCCATCTATTATCGTTGTTATTATATTTTTTTGGCTAATTAAGATACCTCATGTCATTTTGCGCAAATAAAAATGTATTAAGCTATAAAATAAAGCGCATTACAAATATTATTGATAGCATGGAAGCAAACAACGACCTCTTTTTTTGTTCGCATGTAAATCCGATCCACTCGAATCACCGTAATGAACTCACTAGTAATTTCCGTAAACTGAAATGTATTTTATTGTAATAATGCCGGTAGAATAAGTGGTATGTTTACCGTCGGTGCTCGCGGCGTGCTCGAGCAGCAGCCGCTCGGGCTGCGTGCCGTTGACGGCGCACACGTGGTGGTACATCTGCGCCAGCGCCTCCGCCGCCGACGTCAGCGCCGGCGCCGCCGACGACAGCGCGCGCCCCGCTCCTGCAACACAAACACAGTTTACACACCACGAAACATGTGGGTGAATCAACTTTTCTTTGTCAAGAAAATTCCACCTTCTCCGACTAAAATTGAAAGGAAATCTTTATTTGGATATTTTTTGAATAAAGTGTATGCTCATTTAAAAGAAAGATAATAAAGCTACGTAATGCAAATATTTTTCATTATAATTTGTTTATTATAACTTGTTTATAAGCAGTGACCCAGCGGACATAGCTGTCCCCCACTTTTGTATGAAAGTAAGGATTCGTCCGCTGGGTCACCCTATTTATTTATTAAAAAAACGAGTTTCATTTTTATTTTTACCTAATGTATCTCTAGATATAAGATCTTGTTCCATTGAAATCATGTTAAAACATGCAAAAGGTGAACAAATAAGGAGAAAGGGCAATCTTTGCATAGAACAAAAAAGAGTTGATTCACCCATGTATAAAAGTGAAGTCGGGGATGAACGTCATGCATAAAACGTCATAACGCCAAACGTGATATCCAATATTTGAAATGTATGAAAAAAAGTGTCAAAAAAAAGGGATAGGGGAGGTTTAAAAATCTGACAAATTGTGTGACAACGCGTTTCAATTAGGGGTTATTCAAAGGTTACTTATAACCTTTGAATAACCCCTAATTGAAACGCGTTTTCGAGTACACCTTAACTTTAAGCGCCGAGAAAAGCCTCACCTCATGATGATTAAAATATACCAGACAATTTATTTGTAATTTTTAACCGACTTCCAAAAGAAGGCCGGTTCTCTATTCGTCTGAATGTTTTTTTTTTTTGTATGTTTGTTACGCGATTACTCGAAGACGGCTGGACCGATTTGAAAAATTCTTTTTTTTTCTAGCCTTGTCTTGAACTCTTAAGATGCCTCAAATCTATTCTGGATATCAACAATGCAGTCAGTTTTTAATTGTGTCTGTAAGATACTAGCATAGACACGTGGTGGCAGACATGGTGAGAAAACGCGCAGACTTGTGTCTTACTGGGGTTGAATTGGACGAAATTTCGTAGACCCCAATTTGAGACTTCCTCCAGGATAGCCTCGACTTCAGACACAAGTGTCTTATAAACTTATGGCCAGTTCACATTATTCCAGTCCAGTGATCCAGCGGGCTAATCCAGTCCAGTTGTGGACTGGAGCATATCGTTTACATTATTCCAGTCTTTTAAGAGTTGTTAAAGACTGTTACCAAAAACAACCACGCGTATTCACTATATCACGTTCAATCCAGCACTGGATTGACGGTTTACACTATTCCAGTGGCGCTGGATTGGGTGAGCTGGAATAAAAAGTTGACGGTCTCTCCAGTCACTGAACTGGAATGCTCACTGGAATGGGTATATTCCAGTGCATTCCAGTGTCGGTTCACATTATTCCAGTAGCATTCCAGCACTGGATTGGATTGTTGGACTGGAATGTTACTGGAGTAATGTGAACTGGCCATTACCTCCGGCGAGCGTCCTGAGCAGATCACAATCCGCCTGCAGCGCCGCGGCGCGCACTTCGGCCTCGGCGACCCTGTCGCTGAGCTCGGCGAGCGAGGCGCGAGCGAGCGCGGCGGGCGAGGCGTCGGGCGGCGCGGAGGAGGCCTGCAGCTCGCTGAGCGCGGAGCCGAGCGCCCCCAGCTCGCTGCCCGACACCCGCCACCACGTCAGCCACGCCGCCGCGCGCCCGGGCACGCCGCTGCTTTCCGACTTCTCTTCCTCCTAGAGACACAATAGCACATTACACAACTAGGGTGGTAATACAAAGAAAGGCCGAGATCGCAGATGTTTGCGGCCCGAGCTGCAAGCGATGGACGTAAATATGCGATCGAGGGCTTTCTTTATTACCTCCCGTGTTGTGTACATCATTTTATGTCTACACTTGGCCAGAAAGCGGCTTTTTCCGTACGCGCAGCGACTTTATGGCCAGGTGTGGCATAAACACATTTTTACCACAGAATAATAGGGTACTTTCCTGACAGATCAAATCAGTTACTTTTTATGAATTGTCAAAACGCTCGGATAGTATGAAGTTTCTATGAGAAAAAGCATAATGACGTCATTGTGCTCAAACATCAAATCATCTCCTCATTTATAGCTTTTGGTCTTTTAAAAATCGTTTAAAACGTTAAATAGGTGAATTTTAGTTGATTTTTGCAAATTTTCGAAAGCAGATTTCAAGGCTAGCGTGAAGTAATTTATATTGACTACAGGCAAGTACCCTATTGTACGACGTACAGAAGTCTCTCTCTTTCTAACTAAACTGTAGTTCAGGTCCGACCACCGGACGGAGCGCACCGCGTCCGACCGTCTTTCTCTATCGCATAAAGCGTACTAACGCGTGCTCGTTCTGGTCGCTGGCTAAGGACGCCTACAGGTGACCTCGAGGCCACGCGGCGAAATCCCGGAGTGATTCACTACTGCTATTACGCTGGGATAACACATTCATAATTAGGACCGAAAATAAAGACTGCAAGCTATCTTCCAAATACACCGCAAACATGTTTTTGCGACGAGTTGGAGTTGATGTTAGATGTATGTGGAAAGCGACCGCAACTTGCCTATACAACAGTGCAAGCCGGAGCGAGGTTCTCTTATTTTTCTTCAAGAACAGTAAGGTGGGAGGATATTTGTATGGCAAGCCACTACTACACATCTTGCAATGTGTAGAGGACATAGCCGGGATTGATACATATAGGGAACGTGCACGAACTATATAGGTGGTAGCACTAAACGACAAAAGAGACACGGGTGGGAAGTAAAGGAAACTATCACTCCTGTCAAAACAAGCTGTAAATGTCAATAACAATATGCAAGTGTCAATGTCAAATATAGTACGTCGTAGCTACACTGACGTTAATCGTCCTTCATCGCAATAAATTACGGCGTTGCCGTCAATGTTGCCCCAGCATGAGAGGGTACTTGATTTAGATTGGCGGCACCAGTTGGCAGCACCTTCGTCGTGCACTTTCCCTTGCGATTCGACCTCGAGGTATCTAGTTCGGGCGTCAAGTCGAGTAGTAAGCACTGACCGGCGCGTTGGGCTGGGTGTCGTGGTGCAGCGCGGCGAGCGCGGTGACGCGCGAGGCGGCGCGCTGCAGGCCGCAGCGCAGCACGCACGCGCTCGCGCTCTCGCTCTCCGCCGTCGCCTGCGCCAAGCGCACCGATGCCGATAGCTGGCTCTGCGGACACACATACAATCAATACAATACAATCACACTTTATTGCACACTAAAAGAAAAATTACAATGCAAACTTATATTAGAAACAGTAGTAAACAATAAGCGGTATTATCGCTAAAGACATCGCAACGACAACACAACAATTGCAATTTTAATTTTCAATTATAGATTAGATCAACTTCTCGAGTCACCTCCGCTAGACTAGAACTTCTAATAATTACGAAATACTACATATGAAAGAAGTGAGTACCATTTAATTTTTCCATGTACTTTGATTTCTTGTATCTATATATGTAATTACGAAATAGTTTTTTTAAAATCGCCGTTATTTGAACCCCTATTTTCCGCTGATAGTTTCGGCGATTTTAGAGGTCTAGGATTTTAGATGTCCTAGAAATATAAAACAAATATGTCACTGTTTTTGGAATATCAATATTCAAAAGAATGACGCTTTTGACTCGATTTCAGGTCGACCACTACATGCTGAAAATTTCAATGCTGTGTGACCCATGCAGTAGTAGGTTCAGTGGACCGATACTTTAAAGTGGGGGCAGACGGTCCTTGTATGCCGGAAAGTCTCAGTCAAGGATCAAAGAAATGGAAAAAAATTCATGCGACTTACGTTCTCGTTGTGTGCTTGCTCGAGCTGCTTCTCAAGGCGCGAGACCTCGTGGAGATGGACTTCCGAGAACAAGTCAGCGTGGTGCTCGCCCATAGCCGCTGCCAGTTCAGAGTTCGAAGCGCCGGGGGAGCCTTCTTCTGAGCCACCCTCCTCGCCCATACCTGCAAAGCAAACGTTCAATATATTATAACCTTTAAAACAAAACTGTACTACTTGTAATGATTTCATGTGATACAGTCCCGTTCTCTACTTCTGAAGGTTTTCTAAAGGTCTCTAAGTCAAGTAGTTGAGTTAATGAGTAACAGTAAGACAACGAAATCTTACTTTGTGTGCGGATCCCGTTATGTTACGTAGGTTCTTCTAATCAAGGTTAGAGCTCACCTCGTATACTATAGCCCAGGTTAATAATATTGTATGCGGCTTCACGATACCACCTTGCGCTCCGTCTGTAGCGCAGGTGTTCATCAAGACGTCTCTTTGAATGCGGTTACCTCGTATACTATAGGCCAGGTTGGTAATATTGTACGCGGCTTCACGGCTAAGGTGCGCGTCGAGCTCCTTCTTGGCGGCAAACTTGGCTTCGCGCTCAGCTTGTAGTGCTTCCAGGGCTTCGCCGAGTTGTCTCTCGGCGATGCGTCGCAGGGCGGCGGTCTCGTCCGCAGCCGCGCGGAGGTTCTCCGCCTCTTCGCGGAGTTGTCGGACCTCATGCTTTAGGCCTTCAAATTCCACCTGGAAAATTGATATCGATATGAAAAACTGGACGCAAAGACAAATTTTACGAAGCGTGTCTGCGTCTTCCTCAATCTAACTCTACTTTCAAGATAAACTTACATCCGACTACTTTAAAGAAGTCTCATGCTTTTAGTTAGTACCTCTTGTATTTGCTGCATAGCTCTAATGCATTATCGCTTGTTATAGTTTGTCGTCATTCTTATTGTATTTTTTTTCTAGAATATTCCGTTATTTAGTTCTTGTTGTGACACCAAACTAATATATTACTTCTTCTTCTAAAATCTCGATAATGGCATTAAGCTCAGCCCACAGAGCCGCGCGCTCCGACTCGCGTGATGCCTTGTCCTCGCCGAGCTCGGACCTTTCGACCCATGGACAGACTACGCTTGCTCTTGCAACATAGCTTTACCATGTCGCTTGTTCCCTGTGGATGACGGATGAAAAGGAGTCATACCTGTGAGGAGCGCAGCGCGGAGACTTGCTTCTGCAGCGAGATGTTCTCGTCCTCGAGGTCCCCTATGTCGAGCAGCAGGCGCTGCTCGCGCTGGCGCGCCTCGCGCAGCTCGGCCCGCAGCGCCGCGCGCTCCGACTCCCGCGACGCCTTGTCCACGCCGAGCTCGGAGCTCTCCGTGAGCAATCGGTCGCGCTCGCTCACGACCCGCTCTAGCTCGTGCCGTAGCTGCGAACAACGTTGCACTATTGGGTAAGGGTCTGAATAACATAGAAGACATCAGTCAACTGACTGTAGTAGTCTAGTATGGAATTGAGGGCTACAAGAATTTATTTTTCATCACACTTGCTCGTAAAGGGTGTTATAACACGCGCGCTTATAGACCAACTCGAGCCGATTTACCCCCCGTGGGTTACAAATATCTATAACTCCCACGGGAGGAAAAACTGTATGAAAATCTATAACTCCCTCGGGAGTTATGAGTTTAGTTTTAAAAGTCGTACGTCATTTCAGACTAAGGAGGTTTCGAATCAGCCAAGGCTATTTCACATCTTCAAAACTTGGCTACAAAACCAATTTTATTGTAAATAAAACTTATATGGTATATTTAACTATTATTTCCGTAGTTTTTGCGATTATTTTAATGCAATTAAATTAATTTAGTTTAAAAATTTATTGTGAAAATCGGTACAATCTGGCGACATTGCCTGTCAAGTTTAAAAACTAAACGCAGTTCTTAGCATTATCTGTGGAAGACTATATTGAAAAAGTTGACAGTTGAAGTTGTCTCTTAGCGGGTGCGTTTAGTTTATTTCATTTTTATGTTTTATTTTATTTTTCCTCGCAAATGTGATGAAAAACATTGTGTATATCACGGGCAGTAAGAAGATTACAAACTCGAGTCATTAAAAGCCCTCCGCCTACGGCGTCGGGCTTCTAATAGACTCTCGTTAGTAATCCCCTTCTTACTACCCTCGGTGCACAATGTACTATTGCTTCATAGACAGTAGAGATGATGAAGATGAAGAATTAAAATTGTTAACCCTCATTCTGAGATGATGTAATTAACATGCGAAAAAGGTGTGTTGGCTACAGTAAGTTGAGTGCCATCCCATCGGATTCGCAACTAGCCTGTTTTTGGAAACTATATAAATTTCAGTGGTTTGCGCTGTAATGCCGTTAACTCCTTTTTAAGCTTTATTCCCGGCTGGAAGCAGAATTTTCTGTCCGCGTGGCAGATAGTAATAATTTTTTGCCCGAAATAATGTACACTTTTTATGTAATGTTATTTTATGCCATACGGAATACGATGCGCGTACGGAAAAAGCCACTTACTGGCCAAGTGTAGACATAAAATTATGTACACAACACGGCAGGTAATAAAGAATGCCCTATATCGCTTATTTACGTCCCTCGCTTGCAGCTCGGGCCGCAAACATCTGCGATCTCGGCCTTTCTTTATTTTACCTCCCTAGTTGTGTAATATACTATTTCAATATCATTTCATCAAGAATAGCTACTTTCTCCTATGAAGAGAGCGTTTGTATATCAACATAATTACGTCAAAATCGGACGATCACATCTGTCTTAATAATAATCGTACATTAGAACGCCGCGTCGTGTAATTTGTTCAATCGTATACCTACAGAAAACTAACAAAAAAATAGTTTTTTGGCTCACGTAAAACATTGTCCAGTACGATAAAAATATAAAATTAGGTTAAAACATTCTAGACTTCCGTGGCGCTCGGTAATGAACTCCTAATTTCGCCACCAGGTCGTCGTCCTCCATACGGCACGATTTGCCATGATTTACACCGGACATTTTCTTTGCACGCAATTATAGAATACATTAATGCAGTCTAACACATTGTCTTACAAGCGGATATTATTACAAAACACATTATTTAGGTAGCCGGAAGGATATCAATCAGTTTCAAAACAGTGTTAGCTAAAAACTCTAGCTAGTCCTTTTTAGTCGGCTATGATCACGGTCGTGGATAAATAGACGTAGTAACCTATTAGGTTTTGTTTGAATTTTAAAATATGGAGTACAGTAGGGTATTTGACAACAATCAAAATAAATTAATTTGCTCTAACCATCAAATTACGCTTCCAACACTGTCCGGTTAAAATCAATTAAACTCATTTTGGTGCCACCAACGATTTTAAAATAACAAAAACGATAAATAAAGCACCACGTTGAGCATGACGTCACAAGTCAGTATTTCATACTAAACTGCACACTTTCAGAGCGTTTTGACACTTCTTAAAAATAAGCTGATTTGAACTGTCATCAACAGAGATCGGACAAATTTGCGTCATCGCTCGTAAATACTGATTATTTTCTTTAATAAATGTACATTGCAACAAACCTGTGTATCTTTTAAGAAATTAATTAAATGATTAATTATTTGGTTATATTTTTGGGTCATGTCCACATTTTTTAGGAGCAATGACGCAAATTTGTCCGATGTCTGGTCATCAAATAGCCTATTATTTTCTAAATAACCTAATCGAACTAGATCTAAATGGTGGTCCATACCATTAAAATATTTCGACGGTTTGCCTTTATACTTTGATGATGTTTGTGTGATTTTTGTATTTTAGGTACTGATACTACGTTACCAAGAATCAAGTTAAATGTTTAGGTACTTGTGATGGGAGTAGCTGAGAGTGGACTTCCCCACTTGAAGTAGAAATGGTACTTACTGACATCCTAGTATCGAAATTATAATAAAAATTACTTATAAAACGCGTAACCGAAATCCCTAATCGGTTAATTAGTAATTATTACGCTCGCCAAAGGAACACGTAGTCTAACTTGACTAAGGCGACATATGATGAGTACTTTAACTACATAAATCAATAATGAAAGCTAACGAATCCTGAATTATTGACATCATTATTTATGGGCTCGAATTTCATTGCAATGATGAACTCCGAGCCCATAAATAATTATGTCAATAGTTTGCGTCTAGACTGTGAATAATAAGGGAAATTTCACCCCAGCGTATTGTTACTAAGTCATGAAAGGCTGGGTGTGCCGGCCAATCTGAATTAGTGGAGCGAGGTGCGGCCTCGTAAATTAGTTTCATGTTGCCCCTTGTATGGATAACTGAATAATAGTCCTAATATGCCTCCAGTAAACCCGAATTGGAAGTAAATGTAACTTAGCTTTTCATTTACAGAAGGCTTGCCGGATAATACTAAATGGCTATATAAATAGCTATAGATGTGTCGATCGTTACCACATTCCCCATATTTATGTAGGCGATGTTCTATAACTCAGGTATATTCCTAAATTCCCTTTACATATTATGAATATCTTGATTATACATATGTGAAGCCAATTACACACCTGGCCATAAAGTGGCTTTTTCCGCAAGCTGCGCGTACGGAAAAAGCCGCTTTCTGGCCAAGTGTAGACATAAAATGATATAAACAACACGGGAGGTAATAAAGAAAGCCCTCGATCGCATATTTACGTCCCTCGCTTGGAGCTCGGGCCGCAAACTTCTGCAATCTCGGCCTTTCTTTGTATTACCACGCTAGTTGTGTAATGTGCTATTTCTTTAAAGTTCAATATGATTAGGGCTGCCATCCGTCCGGGTTTCCCCGGATTTGTCCTAGTTTGGAGAGCGTCCGGGGAACGTCCGGGGAACGTTTCATTTGTAGTCCGGGTTTGCTTGCTGCGGCTCGCGAGAGCTAATGCACCCCCCTCCCCCGGAAGCGAAAAAAAAAACTGCGTTGCTGTTGAGATGTCCGGGTTTTAAGCTCCAAAATCCGGGGATTTACGCTTTTTGTCCTAGGTGTCAAATTTTGGAGATGGCAGCCCTAAATATGATAGTCTTATCTAGTGCGTTAACAAAAAAAACCGATGAGAATCGAGTTGAATGGGCACCACGCAACTGCTATAATTATGTAAATGAGACGCTATCGACGCTTCTTTAGATTAGTTTTTTGTTGTTAGTTAATTAGTGAATTTACAGAATATTAGTTTCTACATAAATCTCTGAGTCTAAGTTAATTAATGCCATTTCAAAGTTATGATACCTGTATATGCAAGGTTCTAGTAATACCGATTCAACGTGTTGTATGAAAATTAAAAGTATTTAAGTTCATGTAAAATGGAAATTCTTGAGACTTTTAATAGTAGTGAAAAGTATTTCGTGACAAAAGAAATTACCTTATTTACAGGATTCATTGTAGAAATTAGACTAAATTACTTAATGTGAGAGCGCGCGAGCGGTATGTTAAAAGAAATTTGAACTGCAGATTTTCAGCGGCACACGAAACGTGCAAAATGTCGACCCATTTAAAATTGGCGTGCATTTTCATGTGCGCCTACCCGCAGTTTTTTTAGTCACGTTCGGATACTATTTCCAAACAACTGGACCAATAGAAAGACCGAGATAAAAATGAGTGTTCTAACAAATAGAAAGTAATCGATGTGAGTTTAGAGTGGATATTTAGATAAACATTGCTAGTGAAATCCAATTATATTGGTTATACTCGTATTATATTAAATTACTATGTTTCGATCACAGTAACCCAATTCTCTATATTGTTTCGTTACCTAGGGAATACCGGTCTAATATCAGTCCTAAAACACTTTGGTTCAGAATATTCGTGGCATTTTTCAAATTTTCCATTTGATTAGCATATTGTCGGCCGTGAGTTTGATTGGCGTCAGAGTTATGGGTTTGATTGTCCCTTAACAAAATTGACCATAGTTTTGCAAACAAAACAGACCAGAGGCAAGTTTTGTATACTTGGATTATATACTTAGTTTTACGCCGTTATTTAAGCAGAAAGTCTAGTTGTATGCCTACAGTTTTTCAGCGTTAGTCGATTTCTTCATATCTACGGTCAATTAAACTTAAAGTTGCTTACTACGGACGGCATACTAATTTTTTTTTTCAGAGCTGGTCAGCTATTTTGTAGAAATTTTCTTAAACCCGATACCTACAACCAACTTTCGACAGCACCTAGTCTAAGGTTTCCGTATTTTTTAATTAGTCAAGTGGCTTACTATCAAAGTAGCGCGTTAACAATCTCAAGGTCCCAGATATCGCATCATGCACGTCTAACAGCATTAGTCATATGCAGTGATAACAGAAACGACCTACCGCGGACCTGCTTATTGCACGTTCGTGCAAGTGTGCTGCAAGGTCTATCACACCATGTAATTCAATAAAATATGGTCAGCACATGAATTTATATGTTTATTATTATACTACACCCAGATACACATATCGAAAGTCGCTAGACAAAATATCAGAATTTAATGTACAGTCGCCATCAGATATATCTGAGCTGTCAGTGTACTCATAAATATCTGAACACGGCTCTATTTTCATAGCATTAGAGCCGTGTTCAGATATTTATGAGTACACTGACAGCTCAGATATATCTGATGGCGACTGTATAAAACTATACCGCACAAAATTTAATAAATAACTTGTCCAGTTGACCATTATGGACCAACGATATCCTGGTAATTTAATCCTATTCAAATTACCACTTTCAGAAAATGGTCATAGACTCAAGTGTACGTTTTTTCAAAACCTATTTTTTTCTGTAAGCATTTTTTAAAACAACATGGACATCACAAATTCTAAAAACTTAAAATTCCGTAATCACCCATTTTACTCGCAAAAGTAAAAAGGTGATTTTCCGGATACATGGTATTGCCCTGTAACTCGAACCTATGAAACGAATATCTGTCTTTTATTCGCAGACCCTTTTAATTATACAAAGCTGTTTTTGATGCAAATTAAGTGTATTAATTATCTTTCACTATTATTTGAGTAAAGTAAAACGTGTATACCAACCGCGGAAGGTCGGGTCATAAAATATTTAATGAGTAATATAAGACTTAATGAGCAATAACGGACGGCGGTCTTAAATTAATTCGACAGTCATCTCGCATCGCCGCTACAATGCGGGTCTCCAAAAGGATGTAACAGCCATACACTCAGCTTATTCAAATAGGTATGTCGTTAAATAAGTGGCAGCAGACTGCAGTCACTTCCTGTGGCGCATTGTGACACGGGTGTATTAGCAGATTTGGAAACTGAATGCGAACTGAAAGGACTGACCTGCCGTCATAGTCTAAATCGCGACTTTTTTGCTAAGGAAACTCATAGTAAAAGTCGCGTTTTAGACTATGACGGCAGTAACTGAGTTGCTCATTCGAAACCATTGTAGCAGAATATTGTATGCAAAAGGTTATCTAGTAAAGGTCTATTTTGTATGCCTCTATTGTAAATATTATCTTGATTAATTTTAGTTGACCCATTGACTCGACTCGCACTTCGGAAAAAATACCTGACGAGAAGATACATTAATAAGCCTAATTCTTCATTCTACCAGATTATTTGACCACAAATTAACCACGATAACGTTTACGAACACTTCCTTATTTCTTATTAAATTCACGTAGATAACATTACATTTTAACATTTTCCTCTGAAACCGTACAAAATAGCGTAGCAGTCGGCAGTGAAAGTGTTTATACCTATACACTGTATATTAGATGTAAACACCTCAACGCGAATTGGATAAAGCTCGTTACAGGGTATATTGCGGTAGCCGTAAACCCGCCCTAACCTTCCGGCCACGACATCGGCGACGAGCGGCAGCGACGAGCGACGGCCATAGGTGGGGCCGAAAGGTCGGAGCGCGATCTCTCGCTTTCACCTATGGCCGTCGCTCGCCGCCGATGGCATGGCCGAACCCTAAGCGCTGGCAACACGCCAGCCGCGGGACGAATGTCAACAACGGCCCATTATCTCTGTAAACACAGCGTGAAATACGACCCAACTTCGACAGGAGACTTCGCAACTTAGGACGTATGTTAAACGCACAATAGAAAAATTATTGGAAATTAAAAATGCTTGGATAACAAATAGAGGACGGACTTGGATATTAAATGTACAGTCGCCGAATCAAAAGTGACGGACGTTTTCATTTCGCGACTGCACGGTCACTAGCAATAATATGTCCCATCAAAAACATTACATGTAAAAAGATGCAAGTCTCGCAACGCAGTCCTTTTACAACAAAAAAGATTTGAGGCGGTGTCCACAGATCTCGATTCCCACCGACTTGCCTATTATTTACCCGTGGAGGGAGGATTCTTTATTTGAGATATTGAGAATATATTTAAGTCTTATTGTGCCCTATATATCCCTAAAAATTCAGGGTTCTAGCTTTAGCCAGTACAAAATTACGGGAGGCTGAAAATGGCCTGAATGGCTTCGAGAAAAGGATGGTACGGCCGTGGCTTTGTTTTGCTCGACTTGGCGGAGGCACTGCCGTGCCCCCAGATGATGAAACTCGGCACGCATTAAGGCACTGGTCCCACCGCCGGCAAGTAAGCGAATCAAGTTGGGCGAGTAGCATTACATTGCGGACCTGGAAAGGGCGATTGATCACACTATACCTGGTCATAGTTACTGGAACTGTTATTCGCCCAACTTTACTCGCCGGCGGTGGGACTAGTGCCTAATATGTCACAATCTTATCGCTATAGTAATAGAGTAGTCAGATATTTTTGCATGTTTCCTCATATGTTTTTGCTGGTGACTGTACAGTATCAAGTTTTTATTATCTCGAGCTATTTGTAACCACCGAACTAACTAATAACTGGAGCATACGCACCGTACTTTTAACATTAGATCATCACATATTTATGTTTAAAAGAATGTTACGTGGCTTTATCAGCTGAAGGCCAGCTCTATACAAAGAGGTAGGTTAATATAATACGAAAAGTTAACGTAACGTTAAGAGGAAACAGGAGGACAGTTTTTCCATACAAACGTAGTCCCCTGTTTCCTCCCTGGATAATGCCAGTAGAGCAATAATTTTTTGTCCAAAAATCTATGGCTACTATTGATATGGTCCTATGTTTTCCTTTTTACGATAAATTGATTCTCAAAAGAGATATTAACCTTCAAAAACCTAAAAAAAATGCTAGATTTTCCGCTGTGTTCACACATCCAGAAAACAAATTTAACTAGATTATTAAAAAAAAGGAAAACATAGGGACACGGCCAAAGCCTTTCTTTAATGTTTAATGAAAAAATTAGTTAAATAGGTTAAGTTTTGGGGAAGAAATCAGGGGACTACGAAACGTTGTTTTCATGAAATTTTAAAAGGTATTTTCGGTCCAAGCTGCAGTTGTCTCTATCGCGCTCTGCGGGGGAGAGGCGGGCAGTGCGGGACAGCAACACATTTTACAAATACCTAATTTTCAATTCTCTCAACCTAACTGTTTCCTCTTAATATTGTATGAACCTGGGGCATTGAAATTAGGGCACACTTGAGGAAGAAGTAAACGTATTTATTTTCGATCGTGATCCTGATTCGATCTTTGAATAAATATCAATATCTAACAATTTTGAATCTTACCACATAAATACAGATCTATACTTTCTCCGGCCACCTTTAATATATACGACGCCTTCCGATTGACTCACAATGTTACTTGACTATGACCGTTTTTAACTAAATATTAAATTACGAACAAATAGTTCTCATATCGCAAAATAGGCAAATAAATCAAAAAGTAAATAAACAGCTCTTAGCCGGTCTAGAATAGCAGCGAAGTCGTTTGTCGCGCGACAAAACCCGACCTATCACTATCGCGTTTTTATGTTTCACACTCGTACCTCGTCACCATTGACAGCGTCACCCATGTTTCCTCAAAATCACAACTGCATTCCGTTGATACACTACACACAGACAATTCACGCACGGTCCGCACGCACTTGGCACCCGCGCGCCTCCACCATCATTCAAAAGACACCGGCGCACAATCGTTCATTTCTAAAAAAATCCGTACCATTGACTAACGCGTGAATACGCGAATCAAGGCCGGGGATATAAATGTGTATTTCTGGAGCAGTGTTATGGATTCCCGACGTTAAGCTTACGTCACTTGCAGCAATAGGTATATTGCATCACGGTTGAGATTTGCTCTAGCTCACTATCGCTAGTACCGATTAACTTAAGATTAATCGGCACGAAAATAGCGACGAAATTTAATGGTATATAATCTCGTTGCTGAAACGAGATTGTTCAGAAGTTGCGATCGAAGGCGGGCCGTGGCGCGACTGGCGCGCGCGCAGGGTCCTATGATTCACGACGCATCAATTGCTCCCATTTCATGCGCGTAGGCACAATTCGTCAGACCCAGACGGGATAACGAGATAATGACCAACTCTGGATTACTGGCGTGTTTTTAAGTGAAGAATTTGTGTAGTTTTATTAACATGTTCATGCATTCAGAAGTGTCATAATTAGTTGAGATGCGTTTGACATAGAGTTAAATAAAATAATCAAGGTTGAGGGTGTTTCCGATAATTGTTTTAATTGCTCGGATGTGTGTTTATTTTTTATTTTTGGACTCTTCCGAGAATTTATATTTCTTAGTGTCTACTGATTTTTATACGGTAGTTACGCTTAATATCACATATACAATATATTTCCCTGGCCATAATAAAATGAAAATTATTATCAAGCGCAGTAGCTCGGTATATTTTAATCATAGCTTCACACACAACACAACGCAACACTCATGTTTTTTAGGCTTACTTTGAAATTAAAGTAAAGTGATAGCAGCGGTGGAGAACTTCGGTATAAAAATTGTCATTATTCTACCGACGGAGCTAATCAACACGAATTGCTCCAAAATTAAACGTAGGCACTTTTAATTAAGTCTGGTACGAGCCGCTTCGTCAGCTGTTGGCAAACGCCATGTTCGGATTCGGACATAAAGACATTTTATTTCAAACTGGTAGAGCCGCCCGCGACTACGTGCGCGGAGGTGAAGAAAGTGAATTTGTCTTTTTTAGCTTCGGCTTAGGTGGGTAAAAAGTATCCTATGTGTTATCCGGTGTCCGTCAAGATAGCGTACACCGTAAAGATATTCAGAATCTGATGCAGCCAATAAATAGTACCTAAATAGTACCGCCAAAATACCTAGGTGAAAAAAATTGTACCCTTAAACTTTCTGAAATATAAGGCCTGTTCGTTCACGGTGTACGCTACCGGGCGTCAAGCTGGCGTACACCGTTTGTATCTCTGGAATGGCTTTGTTTTTGGAAACGATTTATATCTCAAAAAATAGTACCCAAATAGTACCCTAGGGCCCTACAATTTCATTTCTCTAGCTATCCCGCTACGCCCGGTAGCGTACACCGTGAACGGGTCTTATATTTCGAAAAGTTTAAGGGTACTATTTTTTTCACCTAGGTATTTCATCGGTACTATTTGAGTACTATTTATTGGCTGCATCAGATTCTGAATATCTTTACGGTGTACGCTATCTTGACGGACACGTTATCCGGGGTAACAATCTACCTGTATACTAAATTTCGTGGATATCGGTCTGGTAGTTTTTACTTGCGCGCACAAACAAACAGACGAAATATTCGAAAAATAGTACATTGTGTATCAAGGGCGGTAAGTAAGGAATTACAAACGAGTGTTTGTTACAAGGCCGAGGCGAAGCCGAGGGCTTTAATAACACGAGTTTGGAATTCCTTTACCGCCCGTGGCACACACAATGTTTTTCATCACACTTGTGAGGAAATCTAATTAAAATGACCTTACTTAACCTAAATAAAATTGTAAAACTGACAGTGACATTAGTGAATATATCCATAGACAATGCGAATGTCCAGTCACGTTCGGAAACCATAACGGTAAAGACCTAAAACGGTTGGTTTTATATTTGCAAAATACTGAAATACACTATTTAAACATTAAATTAATGTAACAGAAATATGTATGTGCAATAACAGTTCTCTTTAAATAAATATTTCAGTGATAAATTTAAAAAAGTAAATTGGCATTTCCTTTGAACACGACAAATAAGAGTAAAACAAAACCATCGTTTCAAATTTAAAAAGAAATCCATTACCGCCCTAGGGCGTAATAGGTCATTTACGGCCCGCAGAACCTACGTGTAATTACACCATTTTCGAGCAAGTGTGATGAAAAAAATATTTACGTGCGTGTGCATATTACTTATTCTTAAAGAAATTGTCGTGTCTTATCAAATGTCCTATCATTTTTCCTCGTCCGTTTGCAATAATATTCAGGATTGTCCTCTTCTCTTTCACCATCATTAATACTTCTTTGGAAGGAAAGATAGAGGGAAAAAGAGGTAGAGGAAGACCTAGACGCAGTTACATGGACCAAGTGAAGGAAAAAGTTGATGTTGTGTCTTATCAAAATGTCAAGAAGCTGGCGTACGTCAGACAAGATTGGAAACTACTCCACCGACAAGAGTGTAACTCTTAAATTAATGATGATGATGATGACTTATTCTTAACACTCCCCAGTTATAACTATATGAAAGAAACATGATGTTTCCTTATAGTTTTTAATGCGGATAAATTGCTATTATTATACAGCGTCTATACCGACAAACTTTAACTATAGATTCTAACAACTATTAGGAGTAAAAAATGTTATGTGATGTATAGTCGAAAAACGCTTACTTTCAGAGATATTCATTATTTTGTAAATGAAAAATCCCAAGTGTGTAACAAGCCCTAATAAATGTGACTAAGATACCTTTACTATTTTTTTAAAATCCTTTAACTAAACAGGAATTAACCTTCGCAGTATTTGATGGTAAGCGACTACGAGGCCAAAAAATTGACCTTTCGTTTCCATTTTAGCTTTTTTTTCTTTTTGATAACTTTTCAGCCAGTAAGGCTTAATTTACTGATTTATTTTGTTCCATAAGACTATTAATGTAAAATGACAATATTCGACCCATGTTGATATAACATTTTTTACTCGTCACACCACCAGGAATTCATGGCTAAAGTATGTCGGTATAGTCCCTCCCACCCTGTATTATTCTTGTATTGTAACTATATATGTATCTCCTGATCTCCTCAGTTATTATTTGGAAAAATTGGAAAAAGCGGGGGGAGGCCTTTGCCCAGCAGTGGGACATAATGGGTTTATAATAAAATAGATTTGGGGTGATCAATGGGTAATGAAAATGAACTTAAGAATCAATATTATCATAACATAATATAAAACATTGTCTCTAAATAAGTTATTGTCCTTCATCGGTTGTTGAAAAAGTAACACTTATCCTTGTCTTTTTAGGAAAAAGACATTTTAGAGAGAAGATTACTTATTTGAGGGAATGAGAAAAAGGGGTATTTTACTTGTACGTAAAAAAAAAACCTTCATAATTAGGTCATATTCTTACCTAATTATGAACGTTTTTTTACGTAGATTAGTTGGAATGTTGTATTGAAACTAATGAAAAAGCTGTATCAAAAGTGGCAGTTTAGGCATACCTAGGCCGATCATATTATATGAAAATCCCTTGCAGCTATTCACACTCGTAAATAATATGTCGTGATTTATTATCACGAACAAACGACAATATTTGCGCCCATGTTTAAGAATATAAAATTGTCATAATGAGACCACACTACTGCACGGTCTCCGCTCTCCGGGGAGGTGTTCCTGCCACGGAATTAATTACTACACCTCTTGCATACTAACCAGGGAGGGAGCCTCACTTAGCAATTCATAGTTCGCGAGTTGTAAAACTGAATGTTTATGGAACAAAGCTTGTTTGCGGCTTAATTGGTTTGCATTTGCATATTCCAAGTTTACTTTTCTGCAATTCGTTTTTCTCGTGACTTTGTGGAGATGAATTTTATATTACAGCATCAGACTGTCTATAGCATAACTGCCCGCGACTTCGTTTCTCGCGCGACAGAGCATCACCTGTCACTGTCACACTATAATGAGTGGAAAGAGATAGGTAGCATTGGTCGCGCGAAAAAGTGTCGCGTGTCACAGTTAGGTTAGTCGAAGAAACACAGAAGTAGGTGCGTCCGAGAGAGATGGATCCACAGATTATTTTATAGCAGCGGTCGGCAACCTTTCAGCAGCCAAGGGCCACATAGTAGCCAACGAAATTGACGCGGGCCGCACTTTGTTAATAATTTGAGATTTTATACAATTCTGAATATAGCGACCTTTACATACAAATAGCCAGGGAGGCTCGCGGGTCGCAATTGAGCGGTTCACGGGCCGTAGGTTGCCGACCGCTGCATTATAGTAACTAAGAAACTGGATTTTTCATCATAATGAGTTCTGACGTAAAAATAAGGGTGTCATCTACTTGTTGTTAAATTGTAAAAACTACTTTCTATAGTCATCGCAAAGTACGATTGCGACAGAATGTATGAAAATTGGAATGCATCAAATGCGTAGCCTATGTATGGCGAAATATGTTTTCTCAATACCACGGTCAAACTGCTGGACAAATTTCAAGCATTTTTCATTAAGGGGTTGATGGATGTCCAAGGATGGTTCTAATAGGGTAGTTTTTACCTGAATATGGTGTCATGTCATGTCACGTCATGTGGCTTATTTTACCTTCACAAAAAGAATTGCAGGAACATAATAATGGCGCTTATCTTTAACCATTGTCTATGTGTGCCTGTTTGTAGCATCATAGCTTTCAAAGGTGTGGACTGATTTGGTTGTCGTGTTTTAGCTAGACGGTTAGTTTTCTTGTGGCAACCACCTTAGTGGTTTCATGAAAGTTATGTCACTAAATCCAAATTTGTGTAAACAAACTAAATTGTAGTGTTACCTGTTTAGTTTCTCCTTCCAGCTCGATGATCTGGAGTGTGAGCGAGCTTTCCATGGCTGCAGACTCGTTGAGGAGTGCATTTTCCTGCTCGATGCCACTCTGTGTGGTGACTTTCTGTGTAGAACCTAGTTTCATCAAAGCCTGCAACAAAATAGCATCATATAAATTGATTACAATCTCGTTCCTTAGTTGAGAAAAACATTTGTAAGTTATTTCCAATAACCAGATCAGAGGTTTGAGCCGATTCCTTATGGGAAAAAATCTACAAAGATCAGATTATAGTATTGATTTTGCAAGGCAAATGATTGACATATTATTTTACAGTTTAAAATTGTACAAAACGGGATATTTTTATTTTTATTTCGTTTGGTTTTATAAATTTACTAAAATGTTATGGAGAGAATCCCATGAAAAATATAACATGTAAACTGTTTTATAAATAATATAAAACTGTTTTATTGAAAACCTTTTAATATGTTTAAGTTAAGAATATTAATAACAGTAAACCGGAAGTGTATTGTATGTAGTTAAGCAGGTGAGAAATGCATGCGCTCACCATACGACATATATTGTACTTAAATTTTTCTCGTGTAAGTGAATTCCATTATTCTTACGAGAAATAAAGATTCTTTAAACCTAACATCTACAAAAAATTGCCACCACCTCTTACCGCCAAAAGTTGTGAGATATCATTTAAAACCAAGTTAGTTAATTTATTCAATACCTCTCTATGGGACCATCTACCCAAAAATTTTGTCTTAAACTATCACTGAATTAGTTAACCAACAATATGACTAATGTTGACTGATATAGTGACCATATCAATATTATACATCTTTATCTTTTTAATAAATATACTGACTCAGCCATCATATATCAACATAATTACTTAACACTTTCAGGCGAGCAATGTCTATCTATAGACGTCGAATATGTAGGCTTAACAACACTTAATTGAATATACAGTGCGTGAAAGTGTTAAGAATAAATCTCCTTTTTTAATCTAATTGAATACAGCGCCAGCAGGCCAAATTTGCACACACACAAACATAAATGAAGCAGGACATTCAGAGTGCTACTAAAAGTAGGCAGGTTTTGTTGCTTGTAGCTTTTATTGCCATGTGGGATTGACAAAGTTATTCCATTCATTAGAAAAGTAAACATCTGTAATAGATTTAAAGGCTTAGGTAGACACCAGGAAGTCCAAAGCTTGCTGTAATCAGCTGAGAATAAAACAACCTCTTAAATTTTCCATTGATTTCAAATAATGCTAATCATATTGGATTTTCCTAGGAACGTGAAGTCTGACAAGTTTTGTAATTCTTCGATGTAAACTATTTGTTTACGGTGTAAAATAAATACATTTTTAATAGAACTGTCAGTAAATAATGTACAAGTTAGATGACAATTTATACTGAAGCACACAGCAAGTAGGTTACCCTAGTCATAAATGTATCACCGCTCGTGATTTTGAAAGTAGTCCAACTTACGAATGCGAAATTGTAAAAAAATTACTTGGAAGTTAACGTCTGCACGCTTAATGTGCGGATTAATGCATGAAAAGTGAAAATGATGAGAATGTAGGCCACTAACCTCCTGTGTGATCTCGAGCTCGTGCCGGGTGTTTTCGAAGAGCGTCTCGAGGTCGTCGCAGCGCTGCTGCAGCGCGCTCTTCTCTTCTAGCAGCACCAGCCCCAGCTGCGCCGACTGGATCTTCTCGCTGCTGGCCTGGTCGAGCTCTCGGCCGAGCCTCTCGATCTCGGCCTTCAGCTCAACCACGGACAATTCTCCTTGCGCCGTGGCTGCCATCTTGTGACAGTTAGACGGCCGACTCTTTTATCCTCATAAACAAAGTAAATAATCTCGGAAAACAACGATTAAAAATGTTAAAATAAAAAATATTCCTACATTCTCCCAAAAGTATAACGTCTTGACAGTTCAATGCACTACTGACAGCCATTGCCAACATGAAGATTATGAAAAACAGAAACGTTCGGATACACGCTATCAATGTTGAATAATCGAAATATTTTACGCGTCTTTATGTTAGATCCAGCTGTACACACTTGGCGAGAGCAGATGGTTATAAAGATTCTAAAAAACTGTGTCTATCTTATATGAGAGATCAGTTGAAAAAGTGTCCACCTAAAAGAACTACACAACAGTTCAAAATCTCTCTAGAATGGCGCTAGCTTTGCAGGAGAGATGAAATTAAATAAGCACTTTTAGCAGTTGCAGATGGAGTGATGTGCGCTGATATGGAGGCTAGAGGTAAAGTTTTACATTTTTGGTGACTAAAGTAGGTAGTTAATAAAGCGGCAGTATACAGAATTTTACCCATCTGCAATAGTAGCGCCACCACTACTAAAGCACATTCCGACAGACACTTGAGCATTACTTCTACCCTCCATACTCCATAGTGTGTCTGACTTAACCTTTTTAAAACTTCCCCTTAAATTCTCTTGCTTTCCTGGGAAGACGGTCTGAGTATTACCAATGAATCGCCAATGAATAAGCTGTTACTAAACAAGTGTGCTACATCTACGGCTCCATAGTTGCTTACCATCGGATGAACTTATTGGTAGAGTCTGTGCGGAAAGAGAATAGGATTTAGATTGGGGGGCGCTGTAATACTTTTCTACCGTATGTGCCGGATTTTCTGTTCTGTGGCCATACTGGTTAGGTTAGTTCCGTTTTTCGCCACACCTATTCTCTTTCCGCACAGACTCTATCAATTACTAATCGGTAGTATTCACGTAGTTTATAAAAGGCTATCACAGCTTCAATTGATTGAACTGAAAATTAATCGTGACACGCTGATTCTTGAAGGTCTAAACAAGAGTTGGTACTTTTCAGCTTGTCAATAAGGACGATTTTTTAATTAGCATAGTAAAGTTATGCAAATTAAATCATTGCTAATTAAAAATAGACTTAGGTGATGGTAATTGAAATGCACTAAATAATGTTATGCAGGGTGGAAAGTTGAGTTGGGTCAGCAAGTATAGAATCCTTACCGCTATATTGCGAAGTGCCTCACGTTAGATACTTATCTTATTAAATAAAACAACAGCTTAATAAGTTTAATGCTGATTTATTCCTTGTACTTCTAATATAAATGAGAAATATATACAAAACAATGATTCCTTACAAAACACGACATATAAAATTCTATTGCATAACTTTGTACCTACAACTACAAGCCGATGACCACTATTGCTTTTTAGTTTCAAAAATATGGAAACAATTTTGTTAAATTTAAAATTTAAAACCTCAGACACTCATGTGAATTGTTCAAGAAAGTAAGTTCAACGTATGTTGTAGGATTTTGAAATCGTTATCTGTGAAATATTTGTAGACCATATACCAAATATTGTATGATAATATCGCATTGTAAATAAATCTATGATTTACAAATTTGTAATATCTTGTAAATTATTTTTTAAATTTAATATGATAAGGTCCTCAGTTGAAAAATGTTGTTGGTCAAAAAATTTTAATAACTAGATTATGTACAACTTTCAGTTTAAAAATTTGGCATCCAATTTATTTCCAAGATTCTAGTAATCCTAAACATTCATGCAGCAATTAAATGTATGTACCTTATGTGGACGATTAATGTATACAGTATGTATTTCATAAGAAAAGCGCGTCGTTAATACAAATTTGAACTAAATTTTGACTTACAATAAAAATTGACAAATGATTGTATAGGTAGTTTCACGAGAGTTGAGGCCACGCACACAACAACACTGTCATGTAATGACAGCGAGGTTTTGAAATTACTGTTCTTTTTTCGTACCGATAGCAAGTTCAACAGTGAATTGTAAGATAGACCAAAAAGTTTAGTTAAACTACAGCCTTGTGTTTATTTACTCACTCATTCATTCACTTTTTTTTGCAATGAGTACTTCATGTAGCTGTGTGTGTAATCATTCACCTCAACTCTCGTAAAACTACCTATAGTAGGGATAGTGATGAATGAATGAAATAGTAGTTATCTGCCTATTTGCAATCAAGTGAAGTAGATCATTTTGTCCACATTAGCGCCCCCTATACGCGTACATCTTAATTAAAAACCGGGGTACGTGTAAAGTACAAGTCACCGTCATCCCACCTCACGCACATCTCGGCTGTCAATTAACACATTCAGTGCCATAAACCCGACTATTGGGTCATTTTGTATGAACATTTGGGAGCTTGGCCATAGGCGTATATAGGGGGGAGGCCTGGTGAGCCGTGGCCATTCCAGTATGGTCTAGTGCCCACCCCAGGATGTAGGGTTACCGATTCGGAATTCCACGATGGACAACTAAATAATGGCATCTCAGGAGCCAGGCACCCCTTGAAAAATAACCCTAGATACGTCAATGAGCTTGGCACCGAATGTGTTAAGTTGTACGCCTATAATATCGGCTGCCTCGTAGAAACTCTACTGCACGGCACAAGACAGCCACGACTTGTCTCATGCGCCACGGAAGAACCAATTAGATTACGCGTACGTTGCGCTGCGTGTTTCCATTGGCCGTTACATATAGCGCGTGTCACAGCCATGTTAGGTACTAGCTGTGCGGTATGGTGTAATGATTCCAATGTTAATGACATTTTATTGGTTTAGGCAGTCAACATAAGAAGGCTTACTTCACCGTTGCACAAAAGGCCATACTGATATAGCAATGTTTGCTAAATATTCTCAATGTATTTCTTTATCAGTAAATAAACTGACTCAAGTTTGAAATAGTGTAATACTTGCATGGATCAAAATTATAAATAGTTTTAGTTGTCGTATTAAGTATAAAACATTCTTAAGGTTAGTAGCACCTTAGATACATAATTTCCGCACTGATTTAATAAGCTTTTTATGGATAATTGACAATGATCATAATGTCACTACCAAGAAATTATGGAATGTGATCGATTTTTTTACAGCTAAACACTAATAATACGCATAATTATCATTTTTGAATTAACAAGTACTTTTGAACAAATAAATGACTACAATTGGGTAAGTCAAGATTTTTAAAATTGTGCAATTTATATATTTTTTCGATAGTTCCCGACGTAATGATCTAGAAAATACCCCTATTGCATTTTTATTCCCTGTAACTCTTCCAAAATGTCGTGTTATACTCGCTTAAAAAAAGGGACGCCGGCCGGACTGACATAATTAGGTAGTGCCTAAATTCGTAAAAAAAAACAAACGTATCTGTGTGAAGTTTGGTCTGTCACAATTGTCAGCTGACACAGACTTCACACAGATACGTTTGTTTTTTTTAACGAATTTAGGCACTAATTTTGTCAGACCGGCGTCCCTTTTTTTAAATGAGTTTAACACGACATTTTGGAAGAATTACAGGGAATAAAAATGCAATAGGGGTATTTTCTAGATCATTACGTCGGGAACTATCGAAAAAATATATAAATTGCACACTTTTGAATAACTTGACTTACCCAATTTTGCTACTAGAGTCTGTGCGGAAAGAGAATAGGATTAATTTTGGGGGGCGCTGTAATGCTTTTCTACCGTATGTGCCGTATTTTCTGTTCTGTGGCCATACTGGTTAGGTTAGTTCCGTTTTGCGCCACGCCTATTCTCTTTCCGCACAGACTCTACCTACGGAAACATATGAATAATATATTTAATAATGATCATTATGGTTACATTTACATTAAAACATATCTAAATATAAAGAAAATTTGTACTTGGAAGAAAGCTCATGAGTATAATCCAATCCTTACTAATCTGATTACTACAATTACGAAGCATCACCCGATTGAGTGAAGTTTACACCTAGTTTCACTATATTAGCGCTATACAAATGAGATGCAAACTAACTCAATCGAGTAGTCATTTCAAATACGTAGCAATAACATACAACAGCTTTTTTAACGTTTAATATTTCCGTGTACAAACGAAGCCACTGTTAACTGACCACCCATAGACTTTAACACGTTGCAATAAAGTTGACATTCGTTTACAAATGTATAGTTAACAGTGTGATCGATTGTGAATGAATAGTTAACTGAATTTTCATTTTCATTTAATTAATACAAATTCTAGTACTTATATGCGATTTGAGATAAAAAAATATTAGCTGCACGAATGTTACTTTCAAAATAAATTTAAACTTCAGCCCTGCTCGGTTACATTAAGGTATATAGTGGCCTCAAGCTTTCTTCCTAGTTCATTCGTAAAATTATAAGTAATAATTTGTACTGCAATATTAATAACAAAATAATCAAAAAGCCTAAGGTATTGGCACCAAAATGGTGGGAAAATCAAATAAAAATAATAATTGCCGTTAATTGAGATTTTTTATATTTTATTGAGCAACAAAAAATATCAATGAGAAAATACAAAATTAATTTTCAAATAAAAATATAATATGAGCAACAAAATTCATCTATTGAATAAATCTACTTATCATTACAGTTTATAACTACTATTGCTATAATGTTTGATACACATTATCAAATTCTGATCAAAAACATATTTTGTACCTTGTACTGAGCTCAATGCTCAGTACAAGGTACAAAATATGTATAAATAGTACTCGATCACAGTGTGAACCATAATCTAGCGCTACCTACTCCAAATTTCGGAATGTAGGTATGTTTCACAATATTTTTACCGAAAGCAAATATGCTCGGAATACAATGTTTATCTAGAATCGTATAATTTCCTAGATGTATCGAATTAAGTGTCAAAAAGTTTCAAGTCGTAGTAATATCGTATCATAGTTGTTATGAAAGTTAAAACCTCATTATTCTTAAGTAACATTAAAATTTTACCAAAAAGTATTCAACGTTTTTATTATGGAGACGGAAGACCAATTTAATTTAATTATTGTTACTTTCCTCATTTTCTAAACAAAAATATAAGCATATACTTAACTATCCATTTCGAATTATTGTTAGCAATAAATAAATTATGTATTAGTTTAATGAAATAAATATAGTAAATCGATTAATTGTTATTAGAAGACTAGTAAACATAAATGAATTAATAAGTTAATTAAGTGTATTGAGAAGTTTATAAAAATATGTGACAATACAGCACCAAATGATTAGCTACATTTAATTAAAATAATTTTAATTCAAGAGATACTCAATTTCAAATGCGATTTCACTCAACCGGAATCTGCATGTACATTGTATGTAGAATCCAACCACATTTGATATGAACCACAAATCCATCATAGACCAATTAGCAGCCATAATTATACTTTCATTAGAGAATGCCTTCTGACCTTGTTACCTTTTAAGACTTATATGTGTGGGATATACAAATATATCACTGTGCTAAACACACCATTGTTAATATATTTTTCTTCATAAGTATATGTGATGTTTTCAGGCAAAAGGTAGTGTACCACGACTATGCTGATTTTCAATAAGGACCATTTTTGATTGCATCTTCATAGTAGTAGACTATTGCTAGGACCTTATTCAGAACTAGATAAGTGATACGTATTATGGCCTGAGAACGACATGTGTAGATGATAAAATAATGAGTTACCAAATCTATGTCCACGTTGATCATTTGGCAGTGTCAACCATATAGAATTCCAGAATTTTTCGAGAAATCGCCTAGCCTCTAAAATATCAAACTACTCCTTAACCTTCATTCAATCACGAGATAAAACATGAAATTTCGTACGGTACAAAAACCATCATAAAAATTCAACTAGTTCACTATTCAACTACTAAGTAACACAGACAATCTCACATCACCAGGGAACTCATCACAAACCACGTTTTAATTGGCGCTAGCTTCATAATTTACAACTTCATAATTTGCAACAATGTCGCTTATCGCTCGTCTTTTGGACAGGTACAGCGTCCAAAATGATGAAACGGGGTACCCAAAAATATCTCGCACGGCATAAGGGAACGTGCACGACGAAGGTGCTGCCAACTGGTGCCGCCAATCTAAATCATATACCCTTTCATGATGGGGCCACATTGACGAAAACGCCGTTAATAACGTTAATTTATCGCGTTGAAGGTCGATTAACGTCAGTGTAGCTACGACTTACTATATTTGACATTGACACTTACGTATTATCATTGACATTGACAGCTTGATTTGACAGGGGCGATAGTTTACTTTATTGTCCGCCCGTGTCTCTTTTGTCGTTTAGTGCTGCCACCTATATAGTTCGTGCACGTCATATAGCAATTCGATCGTGTCAAATATTTTTCGTGATCCCATTTCATCATTAGCTATTATTGCCACTGTACGTGAAACAATGTAAACAAAATTCAACTCTTGCGTCTTAATTTCAAAGTCGATTTTTGGACGCACGCTATATCTCATCGGATACGAAACTAATGGATTCTTTCCTCATTTTTTTCTTACTTCTGCTTTTCTGGCGGCTTGAACTAGGGGTCTTTAAGCTTTTTGACTCACATTGGCCGTTCATAAAAATTGCGCGGACAAGATTTTTTTAGATAGGCCCTGAAAAGGGCGGTTATGTCAAGGCGGGTTACCCATTAAAGGAGCTTGTGGACTGTAGTTTAGAGACCCCTGGATTACTCCAGTTGCTTCAACTTCTGCCGCCATAACGCAAAAGGGCACAACTAACATTTTTTTTCGACACTGAGTTAAATACATATTCGGAATCAGCGAAATTTACTGATTCCGAATATACAAAAATCTTGGAGTCGAAAAAAAATGTTAGATGTGCCCTTTTCCGTTGTGGCGGCCGACTTGGCGTTCTTCACGTGTCGGTATGCGAACGAGCTTAAATTTGTGTTAGCGTTGTTCCAGTATCCTGCATACAGCGTGTAGCAATATGTTTACATTACCACGCATCCCGCTTGCGGATCCTTCGGTAGCGGCGTCGGCGCGACCGCGGGGACACTCGCACGCACACTAGCCACCACATCCGGCACTGAACTAGGAGACTCCTTCCTCACAGTCTGTTTGATCTCCTGCGCTTTCTGCGGAGGCTGCAGTTTCGGCTCCGGGGGCTTCGGCTTAGGGTCCTGGTTGAGGGAGCCGGTGCTGGACGTCCGGACCCTGGTCTTGACCATGGACATGCGGCGTTCGCGCGTGTTGATAATTGAGGTTAGGAACGGGATCTGGTTGCTGATCGCCACCATGAACGGTTTGTAGCCCAAGCTGCAAAATATTGGTTACAATTTTAGGTTATAAGCGGAGGACACAGTATTATTAAAGTAATTTTTCTTCCTAAAAAAGGTACATCGTGCGATTAAATGTGTGCGCGCCGTGTACGAACGCACTACAAGCAAAGATTTACCAGTGCGCACCACTGTTCCAGTATCGAGTGCACTCACACAGACACGCGATCGTACGTCCTTGTAAATACGTGTCGCGCGCTCCTAAACGGCCGAAGTCGGACTAATTGTTTGTCTTTATACTTTGACACCGGTCTAGAACCATTAAAAAATAAAAAAAAAGTGAGACATTCTGCATTCGCATATTCCTTTTATCTCTTCCCTAGGCAATACGATAGATCTGGATACGACTCAGGCGTGTACTCGCTGTTAGGAATACATCTAACCTTTTTCTGCACTATTTTCTAATATTTTTTGGAAGGTAAATTAGGCGCACTCCACGCAGCTCGCCTCTGTCATCAGTTGTGTAATGTACTATAGCCTTCAAGCCACTCACCACTCGTTGTCGCTCCACGCGTAGATATGCTGCAGCGCGGTCTTGAGCCGTTTGACCGCGGCGATGTTGACGTCGGGCGTGCGCGCCGCGTTGCAGGTGCGCAGCACCGCCAGCGCGTCGCGGAGCGCCACCGCCACCACCAGCGCCCACTCCACGCAGCTCGCCTCCGTCATCAGTTGTGTAATGTACTATAGCCCTCAAGTCACTCACCACTCGTTGTCGCTCCACGCGTAGATATGCTGCAGCGCGGTCTTGAGCCGTTTGACCGCGGCGATGTTGACGTCGGGCGTGCGCGCCGCGTTGCAGGTGCGCAGCACCGCCAGCGCGTCGCGGAGCGCCACCGCCACCACCAGCGCCCACTCCACGCAGCTCGCCTCCGTCATCAGTTGTGTAATGTACTATAGCCCTCAAGTCACTCACCACTCGTTGTCGCTCCACGCGTAGATATGCTGCAGCGCGGTCTTGAGCCGTTTGACCGCGGCGATGTTGACGTCGGGCGTGCGCGCCGCGTTGCACGTGCGCAGCACCGCCAGCGCGTCGCGGAGCGCCACCGCCACCACCAGCGCCCACTCCACGCAGCTCGCCTCCGTCATCAGTTGTGTAATGTACTATAGCCCTCAAGTCACTCACCACTCGTTGTCGCTCCACGCGTAGATATGCTGCAGCGCGGTCTTGAGCCGTTTGACCGCGGCGATGTTGACGTCGGGCGTGCGCGCCGCGTTGCAGGTGCGCAGCACCGCCAGCGCGTCGCGGAGCGCCACCGCCACCACCAGCGCCCACTCCACGCAGCTCGCCTCCGTCATCAGTTGTGTAATGTACTATAGCCCTCAAGTCACTCACCACTCGTTGTCGCTCCACGCGTAGATATGCTGCAGCGCGGTCTTGAGCCGTTTGACCGCGGCGATGTTGACGTCGGGCGTGCGCGCCGCGTTGCACGTGCGCAGCACCGCCAGCGCGTCGCGGAGCGCCACCGCCACCACCAGCGCCCACTCCACGCAGCTCGCCTCCGTCATCAGTTGTGTAATGTACTATAGCCTTCAAGCCACTCACCACTCGTTGTCGCTCCACGCGTAGATATGCTGCAGCGCGGTCTTGAGCCGTTTGACCGCGGCGATGTTGACGTCGGGCGTGCGCGCCGCGTTGCACGTGCGCAGCACCGCCAGCGCGTCGCGGAGCGCCACCGCCACCACCAGCGCCCACTCCACGCAGCTCGCCTCCGTCATCAGTTGTGTAATGTACTATAGCCCTCAAGTCACTCACCACTCGTTGTCGCTCCACGCGTAGATATGCTGCAGCGCGGTCTTGAGCCGTTTGACCGCGGCGATGTTGACGTCGGGCGTGCGCGCCGCGTTGCAGGTGCGCAGCACCGCCAGCGCGTCGCGGAGCGCCACCGCCACCACCAGCGCCCACTCCACGCAGCTCGCCTCCGTCATCAGTTGTGTAATGTACTATAGCCCTCAAGTCACTCACCACTCGTTGTCGCTCCACGCGTAGATATGCTGCAGCGCGGTCTTGAGCCGTTTGACCGCGGCGATGTTGACGTCGGGCGTGCGCGCCGCGTTGCAGGTGCGCAGCACCGCCAGCGCGTCGCGGAGCGCCACCGCCACCACCAGCGCCCACTCCACGCAGCTCGCCTCCGTCATCAGTTGTGTAATGTACTATAGCCCTCAAGTCACTCACCACTCGTTGTCGCTCCACGCGTAGATATGCTGCAGCGCGGTCTTGAGCCGTTTGACCGCGGCGATGTTGACGTCGGGCGTGCGCGCCGCGTTGCAGGTGCGCAGCACCGCCAGCGCGTCGCGGAGCGCCACCGCCACCACCAGCGCCCACTCCACGCAGCTCGCCTCCGTCATCAGTTGTGTAATGTACTATAGCCCTCAAGTCACTCACCACTCGTTGTCGCTCCACGCGTAGATATGCTGCAGCGCGGTCTTGAGCCGTTTGACCGCGGCGATGTTGACGTCGGGCGTGCGCGCCGCGTTGCAGGTGCGCAGCACCGCCAGCGCGTCGCGGAGCGCCACCGCCACCACCAGCGCCCACTCCACGCAGCTCGCCTCCGTCATCAGTTGTGTAATGTACTATAGCCCTCAAGTCACTCACCACTCGTTGTCGCTCCACGCGTAGATATGCTGCAGCGCGGTCTTGAGCCGTTTGACCGCGGCGATGTTGACGTCGGGCGTGCGCGCCGCGTTGCAGGTGCGCAGCACCGCCAGCGCGTCGCGGAGCGCCACCGCCACCACCAGCGCCCACTCCACGCAGCTCGCCTCCGTCATCAGTTGAAGGAAGTATCTGGAATGGGTGACGTTAGATTGATAAGAGGGAACTAATATCAACTCGATCAACGGTTAAGGGTGCCTTTCCACCAGAAATGCTATGCTACGTTGCTATGGATGCGTTGATATCCACCAATCATATTCATTGGTCCACATAGCATAGCACTGGTGATAGCACTCGCAGTATAGCATAGCTGGATAGCACATCTCTGATGGCACCCTAAAGCAACCAGTGTGCCAGATAAGGCATATCTCCCTACATTATTTTAGTTAATATTTAAGCCAAAGACGGATATTTCGATCTTAACATGTCTTAATACGCCTGATCCAAGAATCCGGCCTTGTCGTAGTATCCAAAATAGGGGTGATGTTAGCTTGTTGAGAGGAAACTAAACTGGACCATTATCATTAAGATCAGCAAATGACATTGAAAGTCTTCCTGAATTTCTGTGAATGTGTAATTTGCTGGTCTTGGCTTCTCCCCTCCACCCTCCCCACTGACCTGAGCTGGACATGCGCGGTGTGTGATCCGCGTTCGACCTGGTTGTGGTGCAGGCGCTCCATGAGCGCGGCGTAGCGCCGCTCCTCGCCGGTCTCGCCCCACGACACCGCCCCGCCTTCCGCCACGCTACCATCTCCCGCAGAACTGACGGAATAGGCAATCGAAAGATAAGCACATCAAATAGTAGGTACATTACACAACTAGGGTGGTAATACAAAGAAAGGCCGAAGTCGCAGATGTTTGCGGCCCGAGCTGCAAGTGAGGGACGTAAATATGCGATCGAGGGCTTTCTTTATTACCTCCCGTGTTGTGTACATCATTTTATGTCTACACTTGGCCAGAAAGCACACTTTGTGGCCAGGTGTGGCATAAAAATAGAACCGGTCAAGCGCGAGTCGGACTCGCGCACCGAGGGTTCCGTACAAACTCATAAATAGGTACATGCATAGTTCAAGAAAAACTGTATGGCGATTAGTAGGATTTTTGCAAATTTCTCAAAAACGGTGCAACTTAGGAAAACCGTTAAATTTTTCCTGTAATATTTAGGATGACATTAATAATTGGTCATTATTACAGATTTTTCTGTTCAGTAACTTCGATGATAATAGGGGGGAATGGTATTTTTTTAAACGTTTTTCGACATAAATCAAAAACTACTTATTAAAGAAAAAAAAACGGAGTTTTAATCTACAAATCAAGCCTTTTCATTTGATACCCCACTCGATATAATAGCCCTGCTTTCAATTTTCAAAGTCCGATTGCGGACCCCTTAAATAAAAAGTAAAACAGTTACAAGATTTTTTATAATCCAATAGGCTCGGGTTAGCTACTTTTAATACTATTCTAAATTTTAAATCGATAGCAGCAGTAGTTTCTGAGATATCTGGCTGTGACAGACGGACAGCCAGAGTCGCACCAGAATTAAAAGAAAACGGCGATTGTCTATGAAAAGCGCAAGGTTACCTGACAGGTCCGGGGCTGACGGGCACGCCGGAGGGCAGCGCGGCACGCATCGGCAGGCTCATGTAGCCGCTATCGCCGCAGAGGCTGTCCGAATCGGCTGACGGCGTGTACGAACCTGAGGACATAATGATATCAACGGAAATCACAAAAGATAATTATTTGACGACTATTTCCCTAAAATAAATAACGTTAGAAATTCATACCTTCGTATTCTAAGTGCAGATTTCTAAACTCAAATCAAATTAGTTATCTCGCCTGAAGTATAGAATAGTTATTCGCAATCGCAATACTTACTAGTAACAGTGCTGCCTTTCCGCTGCAAATACTCGTCAGCGTCCTGAAGAACCGGATAAGGCCACGCGAAGTCCTCGTGTAGCCTTCGTAAACAAAGGACAGCGCTATCCACCCTCGCAGCTCTCTCCCTCTCCCCCGCTAGCCAGGCAACGAGATGCAAGTCTAGAGCTGCCGCCATCTTGCCCAGCGCGTGGAGACGCGCGGTGGTCAGCAATAAGCGAGCGTGTCGCTGGATCATCATGTCTATGAAGAATTCTTCCGCTGTGCCACTGTAGCTTTCTCTGTTGAAATTAATTTCAGTTACAAATAATCGTAACCTGTATCGAAAATGTTTAATACCTCCCCATCACTATTATTACCGAACGGTTTTGCAAACCCGTCGAGTTAACGTTTGAAATCTACAATCCAGAAACCTGAACAAGACGAAATAAACGAGCTTATTTATTGGCAGTTCAGATTCGCCGTACTTCTTCTCGTTTCGCTTCACATCCTCTACACCAGCGGTCGGCAACCTGCGGACCGCATGCGGCTCGTGAACCGCTCACGTATATTCCGGTCGCTATATTCCGAATTGTACGAAATCACAAATTATTAACAAAGTGCGGCCCGCGTCAATTTCCTTAGCTACCATGTGGCCTTTGGTTGCTAAACGGTTGCCGACTGCTGCTCTACACGATCGCTCCGTCTAGATCTGACTCTATCCCTACCTGTACACATTCGGCAAGATACACATGACGTACTCACACCATGAGAAGAATTCGACATGCGTGTCAACCGGTACCGTCGATTGTGCACAGCCGGGGTAAGTCGTGAGTAGTACGTAAAGGTGCTCGGAGTATTTCAAAAAGGCTGGGACTCAATGGACGTGTACTGCGGACATCATGGCACTGGTATAGCAGTACTAACTTGTCCTGTCTCGTGGGCACGGATTTCTTCCGCTTGACGGCGGCGGTGGCGCGGGCGGGCGGCGCGGGCGCGGGGGCGGGCGGCGACGGCGCCTCCGTCTCGGGCCGCGGCGTCACCGTCGTGCTGAAGCTCCGGCCGCGACCTCCGGCCAGCTGACAATTAACATGGAAAAATCGCTAAATGTATATATGTCGCCGCCAACTAGCTTAATTAGCTATTTGGTTAGCTGCCTAGCCTTTTCATTAAACACACTCCTTATTTTAGGTTATGTTTGTTAGTCAGCTTGTGTCCCTCAGAGCAGAAATAGAAGGGCTTCGTCGACCTACTGACGGGTCATAGTTTAGTGAAAATGCTAGGCAGTTAACCAAATGGCTAATTAAACCAGTTGGCTGTGACATATACAGTGTATAACAGAGTTAGGCGAACTAGGTTAACAGATACAAATATTGCTAAGGATATGAAAAATTTAATACTGTTAAGTATTGATAAAAATTTGTCCCGTAGTGCACGTACAGTCGCCATCAGATATATCTGAGCTGTCAATGTACTCAAAAATATCTGAACACGGCTCTAATGCTATGAAAATAGAGCCGTGTTCAGATATTTATGAGTACACTGACAGCTCAGATATATCTGATGGCGACTGTATCTAGGGCGATGAAACCCGTGGATACGAACAACTCTATCCCGCAAATCCCCGATCTATTTATTGCATAGTCGGCGATTGTTTAACACATCGCCACACATATGCCGTAAAGACGATAGAGTCCTGTAACAGTGTGCGTGCGTCTCCAATAGATTAGAAACTAACCTGCATACTCCCTAATATGACGGACAAGTCCTCCGCATTGGGGGTGACCGTTTGCGACTGCACGATCTGGCCATACTTCGCCTGTACGTTCACCGAGTTGCGAGGAGAGTCCACGTCATTAGGATCTGAAAAAAAAAACAATTCGTAATCCATCCATGTAGAGATACCTCAATCATCAATACAAATATAAGAACTAAGAATTTCAGAAATCGTATTTCCACCAGCTGGCAACATTGTGGCGAAAGGTCTTTTTGACAGTAGGTATCGAAATCGGTGGATTTTGTTACAAACGAGTTTCTTGTTTTTGTCTTGAAAACTGTAAGCTCTTACCTATAGCTCTGAGGAAGCGAACCAAATCTCTAGCCAAGTCCCAGCGCTCGTGCTGCAGCGCTGTGTCGAGCAGCTGCGTGGCCAAGTGTCTGCTCACCGCGGAGCTCTCCAAGTTCTAAAACAAACACCAACCATTAATTCCTAAAAGACCCCTCACATCCCATTGCTTTGTAAAGGCCCGTGGTTAGGTGACAGCTAAAACTCACTAAATACACTAAACAAATCACAGAGATAGTTAACCTTATTACTCTTCCGACACTGTTCATTTTCTTTGAGATTTTTGGTAATTAATTGGTTTTGGTTGTCACCCGACGATATTAGTAGGTACCTTATGCAATTAGGAACAAAGTATATTCTTGCATTTCTAATCTCTTTTCCTTAGTATTTAGTTTATTTTTATACATATAATTCTTCTGTACGTGTGTTTGTCACCTAACACCTCCAAACGGCTGGACCGATTTGGATGAGTGGGTCGCTGAATGGTTTGAAAATACAATTGGAACCGATAGATGGCGTGGTGACCGCGTTTTCATGAGGCGGGGCGGTTCGCCGGGATTGCTAGTATTATGATAAATTAAAGGTAAACAAATAATAAATACCCGTGAAATCTGCAACAGAGCAACGGTTCATTTCCTTCAATTATTGTTTCCATTTCCAAGTGAGTTATAAACAGAGAGTGAGTGAGTTGTATATAGCACAAAAGCCAAAGTTTGTGATATAGCGGGCCATAGTGTAATGATTACGCTATACCGTTGATATTACGTTCGGTTAGATTAGACTCTAATCTAACCGAACGTAAAATCAGCGGCCGAACTTCAGTGGAACAATACGGCTTGAAGTAACGTCACAATAAGCGATAACCTATGAATAAAATTGTATCCAGCCTCGGTGCATAACAGTTCTTACTATGTTATTACTCCAGTTGCATAGTCTGTCGAATGTTTGAGACCTGCATCCGTACAAAAACTGAAAAATGCGCCTGAATCATGTTAATTATAATAATTGACGCGATAACAAGCGGATACATGTAATGATTACATCAACCAATTCTCGTAACAGGCTTATGCTGTTTAACTATTATGAGACCTAATTGCAATTTGGTTTTAAGCCAGTCATATAGACTTGGCTAAGTTTAGTTTGAAGAGTAAGACTCTAGATTCAACCACGTTTAAAAAGTACCTGTCTTTATTGGAAGCACACTGCCTAAATTGGTAAAATTCAGAGCGTTTCTCATTTAGTCCACATCAATTAAAGAAAAAACCGTCCTTGTTATATTACAGTTTTATAAGTAATTTTTCATCCACGTCTTCAAACATCACGAAAGTAGGGTTCACTACAATAAAGAATTCTGTAATAGACATTTTGCAGTTTTTCTTTCTTGTTTTAATATTTTTGTGTATTTATTGTAAACCGTGTATAAATTAACCATAGTTAAAATAAACGTGTTCTTTGTGCTATGATTAACTTACTTGTAATATAATGAGGTACGAGGCTGCGGTGTCCAGCATCTTCCGTTGTAAGCATTCTTGGAACAGTTCCTTTGGTTTCCCTGCCGCTGAGAATAGGTAAGCCCATAGTGCTATCTCTGTCTTTCTCGCACATTGGACTACAGTCTGAAAGGAGACGCAGATATGTTATATTTTAGGAAATTAAGTCCTCTATGTATCCATATTGTACCTCGCATGTTTAAATCTGACCTGTAAATAAACTGGAAACTCGTGCACGAACTCGATAATACTAGGTAGTTGTGCGTCTGGTATCGGTTCTTTGCTCGTCGCCTCTTCTTCCAGTACCTGAAAACAAATTAAACACATTCAGAATCCATTGCTAGTGATCTAAAACCACACAGGGTTGGATTGGGCAAATAGTCGAGGTGGCATTTGCCAGTCGGGCCCTTTCCTACACCCTTATACCCTTAGCATGCATTAAATAGTATCCCATCTACCTTCATTCCAGGCTTGTGGAGAGCCCTTAAAATCTTAATTGCACCCGGGTTCTTCAGACCCAGTCCGCCCCTGAAACCATGTGCCGTAACACTATTCTTATGAACCTGCGCGGTTAGAGCATCCGGCTCCTCAATGCCTTCGAAATCCTGTCTGTGAAACCGATATTTAGAATCGTGTCATGTCTTTCACAGTTACCTACCTCATTTTAACTAGGAAATAGTATTTCTGACTGTTTTCAAATCTAAGTCAACTTTGTTTTACCACTAAATGACAAAAAAGCAAGTAGATCTAATGATACCAGAAACATGCAACGCGTTGCAATCTTTCATTTTATTTAAACCAACTCACGTTTGCGTTATTAACTTTTCGCTTTTCCTTTCCGTAAGCAGGCGTACGTCGTACGTCACTCCGCGATTTTGTTTCGCGGTAATTATTATTATTCCTTGCCTAATGCATTAGGCAAGCCCAGGGCTGCGCCGAGCCCCGGCAGCGCCAGTGTGCGAAACCTATGATGAAGCACCTCTTTATTGTGGTCGTGTTTCGACGAAATCTGGTTCATTTACGTTAATTTATGAATGTTATTAGATTCTAATGATTTTGTTAATTTTACAATCATTCCATTTTGAAAAGAAAAAGCGATCTTTTTTCCTTTTAAGTCCTATATTATGCAATGTAGAAAGCACTGGGTTGTGGTATTACAACGGTAAATAATAATAAAACATATTTGCTGTGCACCACGGAAAACAATACCTAACTTGAAATACTATATTATTTCGACTTTGTATAAAATCAAATGCCATTATTAACGCCATAACTACCTGTAATTTAACATTAAAGATAATCTGTAATGAGAAGTTTATTTTTATCGACAATCCTATTTGTGGGCGTGGCGATCAGAAAGAGCGCGCGTTATGAGTTAGAGCGAGAAGGTAGGATTCGGCGCATTTTTATAAGTAAAAATGGGATTATTACATCGACGTTTCAGACGTGGCCATTCATGGTCTGGAAGGGAGAGAGAAGATTTCAGTAGGTTTAAGTTTAAACTTACCTCGTGTAATAATAGCTCCAGAGAGTGGGGGAAGTAGGGTAACTGAGCGCAAGAGCGGGCGATCTCCCATGCGTGGTATCCCAGATTCCTTCGCAGTAGCTGTCTTAGTATCTGATGGAGGTATACTTGACTCTGAAACAAGTTTCATTATTCACGATCTTGTGATTATAAACATCATTGATCTGCCGCGAAGCCTACAAGTAAAGCTTATAATTGTAACCCTTGAGTACTTATCGTAGAAGATATTTGTCCAGAAGTGCTTGCTCTTTATAATTTAAGTAAACCTAATGGCTTCGTAAATATTCTTCTCTTCGTTCTAAATTGGATTGGTCAGGCTGCTCTTCGATACTCACGTCTCATCCACGACTATGGGCCTAATTAAAGATTGTATTCAAAGTATACTGTTTATTAAGAAACAGCAGCAGCAATATAATATTCTATCAGTAACGTAGCGTAAATTGAGCTCGATTCCCAACGACTTGCCTATTTTAAGGTATTAATATTAATAAAGTTTTTACTTATTCTTCCTGCTCTTAAAAAAGTAGGCCAACTTTACTCCAGCTTACTTGTCTGGCAATATAATTTCGTTACATGTGTAACTCCGAGTCATTGTAGCAACATAAAAACTATTAGTATTTTTAAGATATCGCTTTTTGCCGCTTGGTTGCAAGGATGCCATGTACGGCGAATTGTCTAACATATTTACTCAACCTTGTGCTCAAATACAAGTATTTAAATCGTAGCAATCGACAACATTTTACTTGCAATGCATCAGCGAGTCGCTTCATTGATCAAATCAACATAATTACCTTAATAGTGCAATTACCGAATAAATAAGCCAATTTTGACACTAAAGAGTGTTTCCTTTTGTATGCAAAGGATGCATTTATTCAAATGGATGCGAAACGGTGTTACGATTAATCGTACTAACCAGCGACAAGTTATTTGCATATGATCCAGTAAATTAAGTGATTATGTCAGATCTGATTAGTAGCAAAATGAATGGATACGATAAATCATGTAACAAGGTGTAACTGGAAAATTCCAAAGCAAATTATCGCACAATGCCACCTGCTGTCAAGTCACAGGAATACCTCACAGTTATTTTTCATATTTTATTTACAAATTGATTTTGTTGAAAGCACATTGTATTCTACTTATATACCCATATAGAGAAATCACAATGACGGTCTTAATTTCAATTCACTTTCATGTGTTTTTTGAAATTTGTTATGAATAGGTAAGGAAAAAAAACTTTAGTGTTCAATATTTTAATAGGACGACTGTACGTATTCGGTCAATTTATTTGAATCTCCGGCCATTTTGCACATTCAGACCGCTAACGGTAATGCAGTGTTTCTATTTCGAAATAATAATATTACAGGGAAAATGTTCTACTACAAATCAAATTAGTCTATTGTAAGGGCGGATGCAACTGTTCGTAATTTAGTCGTATATTATATGTATGTATGTAAACATTTTATTGCACATAAAATTACACAGAAACAGTACAAAGATCAATGGTTATGAACAAAGGCGAACTTATCCCTGTAAGGGATCTCTTTCAGCTAACCTTTGAGCAAATGAGAGAGAATAACTAATGTCAAGGAAGATAGACAAACCAACAAATGCAATTAATTTATTTACACAAGTACAGGAAAATAAGGCAAATTTTGAATACACATAAAAACTTAACGTGGATATAGGTAATATTATAATGCATTAACGTTACTATGGTCACGTATAAACAACAGTCAGTTGATGATATTATACGGCTAAATTACGAATATCGACAAGTGGCTCAACGAGCGCTACACACAACAGTGAGAGCAAGTGTACTACCATTTATCGGTATAGATAGTTTTGTACGAATATGTATTCTAGTAAGGAAGAGATGGTATAGCTAGAAATTACCGGTTTTAATAGTATAAAGACAAAATTCACTCACAGTTCTGTTGACAACGCAGAACGGTAGCGAGAACACAGAGTTAGTATCTGAGGAGTAAAGAGTGGTGTCGTTCTCCGCACCGAGGAGGATCGCGTCGTCGAATAGTATGGCTGTAACAAAATCATTCAGTTATCATATCTTACTGTCTACAGCTTTGCAACACGCAGTTAAACACAGCTTAAGATGACACTTACTCAACGGATATATGTTCAGATGGAACGGCAACATGATCCGTTTCGCCATAAACGTGTGTCTCGAAGAGTCAGGATGCCTCGTCGCGTCACGCGGTAGCAAGGGCAGCCAGACCCTCGCGCCGAGAGCTCCACACCAGAGCCACAGCGCTCGAGAGAGCTGGGTTTGGGCTTTGCTGCCGCCGCCGCAAGACCAAACGCTCTCGACGCAGGACGCCAGTACCGTCGCCGGTAGACAGCTGTATGCCTGGAACAAAATGTTAATGTTTATTTGACAACAGGTTTAGTGGGAGTGACTCCGCTTCGGGAAACTTGGGTTGAAATCCTGACATGGGAAAATATGTGTGACGAGTAGAAGCATTTTTTCCTGGATCTTGAATGTTTTCTACCTATTTAGGTATTTATTAAGATGTCCAAGTAAGTACCCATAATACAAAGCATTGTTTAGTTTGAGACTGTGAAAAGTCCCCCGATATTTACAAATTGTTTTTGTTGGAGGAGTTCTTTTTCGGAATATCCTTCCAAATTCCATGTTCCTATCTGCAGTGGTTTAGTCTGTGTGGTGCGATGTCTATCAATCGTTAGTCGTTACGTTAATCGTATGAATATCAAAATCCTCTAAGTCCTCGTAAAGTAGGTAAGTCAACATGAAATGTATTCCTTTTTTAGTCAAGTTCCACGTAATTTTGCGTGCTCGTTGCGTACACATATTAATTGACTAGAGGATGCTGGAACCGCATTTGCGCAGGGAAAATTAGTTAAATGCCTCTTTTTTGTTTCGCCGTAGTCTGGTAAAACGTATCCTATGAAATAGTTCCCGTAGTTTTCGCGCAATGAATGAACAAACCGACAAAAACTTATATTCTTTAGGTCCTTTTTTGGTCTAATCTTTAGTAAATAAACACTGTATTTTACTTTGCAACAAACTTTTCTACGTTGACTATTGGCCCTATCCAAGCTTACTCAAGAGTTGCGGAGAATCTAAAAAAAGATGCAAGAATTTCTGGAGCGAGAGACCCGGTCCGTAATTAGAAATGAAACATAATTACTTACTAGAAATTTTAAATTATAGTGTTTTAACTAGAGTAGTGTTAAGCATAGTTTAAACCTGTTTCGAGGTATGTACTTTTGGAAATGTTTTGTATAAATTATTTAAATGTGTAGGTTCAGCTCTAAGCTGTAAGTAGTCTGCGTCAAATGTAGCTGATCATTTATTTAATGTACAGTGTAGTCTTTGTTACTTTTAATAATATCACATTCGGTATTGCGATAAAGTACCGTTCGTGAAATATACGCACACATTTTTCCAGATAATTTAGAGGGTTCGGAGCGTCGCGTCGGAATGTCATGTATATGTCGCCTCCAACTAGCTTAATTAGCCATTTGCTTAACTGCCTAGCCTTTTCATTAAACGACCATTTAATTAAGTGCCTGGATGAACATGGGACCGTCTAGCCCTTCTATCAAACGGCTAGGCAAACTACTTTCGTTCGACAACATTAAATAACCCGCCTAGCCGAGTCCGTCAATTTTGTTGTATAAATCTATTCTGCAATGTCCTAGAACCTGACCTAACATGGGGAGACAGGGGGGCGAAGCCCCCTGTTCGCCCCCGGCATGGAAAAAGAGACCTATCCCTTTCGATTCAGTACAGTTCGAGAGAAATAAGTCCATATTTCTGATTATATGGCGTACGACAATCGAGAACACAGCCAATTATACTAAGTCCTACACTTACCTACATTTGAAAGATTTGGTGTTCACTCAATGACACGGAATGACCGAAAGGAAAAGGAAGTAAGTTGCATGTAGGTCACAATAAAGAGTGGTTCGCGGTTCCGCGGTCAACCTCTACACATTTGACACATGGACTTAAGTTCGTTTTTATTATACCACCCGGAACTAGATATAACTAATTAAATGTATGGAATTTATTTCACATATGCATATGTGATAAATACCTTTCGACATAATTACATTTCATACAATATAACGCTTATTTATATGCAATTATGCAAATACTGACGAAAAGACGAAATAATTGATTCTAGATCAGTTAGGTATAAAATATAATAGATCTAATTCGTGAATCCTTGAAATAAAAATATTGACCTAATGACATTAGATTTTTTAAATTTAGACATACTATTTTAATAGTAATTATACTGCATTTTTATTTGTATGTCAAGGAAAGCCAAAAATGCAGAATAAAAGCAGCCAATGAACTGATTTACATGCATATATATGTAAAAACGGAACGATATTGCATCACGAATTAATTCATGTCAAAAACTCCTAAATATCTCAAGGCTTTACTTAGTCTGCGGAGTATAATCACAAGCAATGAATATGTAACAAGTTCAGTGGCGTCAAGGGCACGATACGTAAGAAGAAATTGTATAACGGTTACGTTCGCGTATGCGCTTGGATTAGCAGCGGTAATAGTCTAAGGGGTTAACTATTAAGCATATGCATAGAACAGTCGCGTGCGCGCCTCGTGGTACCACTACTAGTAGTTCGCAATTGGAGCAAACCGTCGCATTACCCCGCTCGCATTGCGTCAAAACGACACGCACCGCAGCACCCTCCATGTCCCATAACTATCATTACCGCTAGGAAAGTTATTCCAGATCGAGCAAGCGCTAAAATAATAACACTAATCAACCGAATTAAGATTAAACACGCGGATACACGTAATTTCCAGCAAATATCTAAGTAAACAGACATTTGCAAATAGCCCCTATATCCTGCGACCGAGACGCACATGTACGCGCACGGTGTACGTTTTCACTAGCCGAAGGCTGTATGAAAATGAGGAAGCCTGATGCAACCCTTGGTGATTGTTGTTGAAGCGGAGCAGCGCGAAACACCCGGCATCCGCCGCTAACAGGACGAAGGTCTAAAGCAATCCATATAAATGCCCAGATTGCTCTTTTCGTGTCAGTGCGTTTTTGACACGACGTGGTCGCTGCGTGTCCGTCAAAATGAATTTATACGTTGCGGTGCGTGCATTATATTTGAGTTAAATATTGGATTGTTTTGTGTGCGATAGTGAAGTGACGGTTTGAATTTCCACAGATATGTCTGCTGGCTGTTGCGGCGTCAGCGAACGCTGACGGGGCTTTGGGTCTCGGAGGTCTAGGAGGCCTAGACGGCCTAGTGTACGCTCCTGGTCACGCTTCGGCCGATTATTACGTAAGGTGACAGAAACAGATAGGTGTTTAATTGGTTACAAATGTGATTTTTTAAAATGTATATTCTTTTTTAGGCGTATCCCCGTTATGCTTTTGAATATTCCGTGAAAGATCCTCACACTGGCGACAACAAAGCTCAGTGGGAGAAACGAGACGGAGACGTTGTCAAAGGTAAAAAAAAAAACTTACATTGAGCAATTTGAATACTAAACCGAGCAAATAAATAAATATATAAATTGATTTCATATATTTCAGGAGCTTATTCACTGGTGGAACCTGACGGCAGCCTGCGTGTCGTCGAATACTGGGCTGACGACAAGTCAGGCTTCAACGCCGTCGTGAAGCGCTTGGGCCCCAACCTGCACCCGACCACAGTGCACGCGGCTCCCATCTACAAGGCGCCCATTCCAGTACTTGGCCACGGTCCAGTCGTCTCCCCTATCTCCATCGGTTCGGTGGCCAGTTTGGGACACTTAGCGAGCGCACCTCTGATCTCTGGACCGATCCACGGCCCCGCTTTGTCGACTCAAAACCTTATTAAGGAAGCTGTGCCGATCGTGAAGACTGTCGTGCCTACACCGATCCTGCCAGCACCCATCCTGCCGGCTCCTATCCATCACGCGCCGTACTATGGCCGGGGTGTCCTGCCTAATGAGCCAGTTCCGATCCTGAAGTCTATACTGCCTGTGCCACTTGTCCGGGAACCGATAGGACATGCACCACTCCTGCAAGCGCCTATCCTCCCTGGACCTATCTACAAATCTGGCCCGATTTATTCTAAGCCTTTAGGACCGCTGCCGATTTACAAGGAGCCTTTGCCACTTTACAAGGGAGAGCTGCCACTTTACAAAGGAGAGCTGCCACTTTACAACGAAGCGCTGCCACTTTACAAGGAGCCCTTGCCGCTATACAAGGGACCGCTGCCACTTTACAAGGAGGCACTCCCACTTTACAAGGAGCCCTTGCCGCTTTACAAGGAGGCGCTGCCTCTGCCTTTATTGAAGGGCCCGGTTGAGGTCGGCCCCGTAGGCGACTGGCAAGTGATTGGCAAAGGACCCATCGCCCCGTGGGGAGGTCTGGGCAAGGGACCGTATGGTTCGGAAGGTTTAGGCAAGGGTCCGCTCTTTGGTGATTTAGGTTACGGTAAGGGCATCGGCGCGCTGGGTCACCTGAACCCGGTGTCTCTGGGCGGTCATGGTTTAGTTAAAGGACCTATTGAACCGCTTCCCTATGAGATTATAGAAAAAGCCCCGCACGTACCCGCATGGAACGGCCCACTGGAATCCTACCCTCTGTATCCGGGCGGATACAAGCACTGATCACAGTCCACGACAAAAACTAGCATTAGCAATAATTCGCCTCTGCCTTAAGGCTCTTTTGCCATGTCTTGATTAGAACAACTAACCATGAGTCCTCTTTGGTGATGACAACGTAGACGAGTAGTATAGACCAAATTGTAATTATTGTAGGATATTTAATATTTATGACGCTATGATTAAGTTAGTCAAACTTTACGAACACGAATATAGCATGCGCCACTGTGTGGTATATCATTACTGTTTTATTGTATTTCTCCTTCTAATTTCCTTTTTAGGACAGCTAAGGACTGGAACTCAATTCCAGCAAACCTTTTCGCGAAAAAATGTTACGTGTATCTCTTTAAGTCATATCTAGGTAAGCATGCCACGTCATTGACTTCATCGTCATTTACCAACAGGTGATATCAAAGCCAAATTATTTCCTATAGCGAATTAAAAAACTAATAAAAAAGCAATAAACAGTGTAAACATAGCAAGAAAAGGTAAACTGTATGCAAGCTATTGAAGGGATATTTACAAAAACAACATAACCGACTAGACTGGTTGATACTTAAAGAGAAACATTTTTAATGACAGTAGGTTTAGTTAGTTAAATATGCTCTTTTTGTAAACATCCCTTCAATCTATTAGAGTACAGTCGAGGAGATTTATATGGGAATACTGGCACATAAACATCTGAAAACCCGTGTAGAATAGTAGATCTGATATTTCTGAACCAATTTAATCTTTCATGTACAAGTATTATTATGAATTAGATACACGTAATTCAAATCAATCGGATTAATCAGTAGTGCAAAATGCATATACGGATAACGATAAAAAATAACTTGTACAGCATCGTTCATTCAGCCATAGAGGTACCCTAGACCCAAAGACACGTTACCAATCACATTATTAAGGTTTATATATCTGCCAATCAGACCGATAGACGTTTGTAGAACGCCTGAATGAAAGGTGTCACATGAATGAACAACGACGATATATGTAAGTGTAAGTAGCGACATTGCTGAAATGTTTACATGAATTAGTGCGTTAATCTACACTTTGACTCAAAGGAAATAATATTAGAATCGGACGAAGTTATTTATTACAGTAAGCCTATTGCGCTCCACTTATCGTGTAATAGGTAGGTACCTACCAGTGGCGTGGCTTCCAAAGAACTCGATTCCTACCGGCTTGCCTAATATCAGGCCTTTGAGCACCTTATTCTACAGCTCTTAAGGAAAATGCAGGCCAAATCTGCACCGGCTTGCCAAGGGATATCTTTTACGCTACGCCACTGGTACCTTTTTTTTTTTTTGACGGTGGGAAAATGCATTACGCATACCCCCCCTGGGCCTAGGGAGGCCCGATGTTGGTTGGGGGGGTTATGTGGGACTCACTCCTCTCGCGCACATGCCACTGGTACCTACAATAATATCAGTCAGAATGATATGTTACGCTCTCAAAGATGGTTTTAACTTTTAATAATAAATATCTAATATCTCAGATATTATGAGCGTTCGTCTTACGTCTTTGTATTATGTAGTATGATCACAGAAATATAAGGAAATAGTTCGTCGATTTGTATGCGAACCAAGCGCGTAAAGTTTTTCCCTTGACGCTTGACGCCGAAAGTGTATAAAACATAAATTTTCCATTTAATTTGGTGTGGTGGTATTTGAACAATTAATTATACCATTTCAGATTTTCAAATCTGATAATAATATTGACGGTAACTAAAGTAAATAGCGTGCAAAGTAGGCCGTTGCCACTTCTTTTTAGCACGCGAGGTACATACGCTTTTTGCTTCTGCCTCGATATATTTCTGTGAGTATGATCGCTCGATACCACCACAGATACCACCCTCAAGCTGTCATCGAGCTGTCAGCAACTTTAACTTTGGATTTCCAGATTTCACGGCACTTGTTTTAATGTGTTGTCAAACTTTAATGTAAGTTAGATAATAATCATCGTTTGGGAATTCGGGCGTAGGTCCAGCGGAGGTGGTTACCTTGAGCATACAATCGAAAGTAAGGGCCAGGCCACCCGATCTAAGTAAGTTGGAGTGACCTCGAAATGGGCTAAGCGCCTTTACTAAGCTGAGAAAATGGTCGTTCAGATGATTACATTAAATGGTTACGTCATAGATAACGAGTTCAATAAATTATTACTGTTTGTTAAATTGGTATTTGAAGTGTAAAATATAAAGACTGACTTCAAACAGCCATTATTGGAGTGTAATGTAATTGTAAATACTTATGTATAATAAAAGTACTTTGTAAAATATGTGATTTTTTTAAGAAATAACACATAAAAAATACCTACTTTATGCCACACTTGGCCATAAAGTGCCTTTTTCCGCACTCTACGCGTACGGAAAAAGCCGCGTTTTGGCCAAATGTAGACATAAAATGCCGTACACAACACGGGAGGCAATAAAGAAAGCCCTCGATTGCATATTTACGTCCCTCGCCTGCGGCTCGGGCCGCAAACATCTGCGATCTCGGCCTTTCTTTATATTACCACCCTAGTTTTGTAATATACTATACTGGGATCGACATCTTTCCATCATTTATAAAAAAACTATTAAAATGATAATGTTCTCAAATCTCAACCATGAATTAAGTTTCTGTCAAAAAATGTTTTTTAAGACAAGTTTTTATTGCCGACTGTACTTTTTTGTATAACATTGCACTGTCATATGATTTGCACATCTTTACAATTTCAGCTCAATCGGAAACCGGGAAGTGGGTCAAATTTAACTTGCTAGATTTGGTTACAGACACACAGACACCGGGACAGGTGAAACTAAATAAAAGCTTGTAAAAAATGGCTACGATTTTAATTTAGCTTATCAAAAGAAGAACCGTCGCACACGTCACGAGTTTTTTAACAGTTGAGTTTAATGTGGGGTAAAGATTTTAAGCTTATCAGGTGTCGCTTTAGTTGATAGCACTGCACATATGTGTAAATTTACCTTGCAAAATAACCAGGCAAACTGTATTTCTAAAACATGCAATGAAATATTGACATTACGTGCCTTATAATAGGCCGCAAAGTACCTCGTTTCCGGTGCGGCTAGAAGAGAAGCCTTTAATGGAATTTCATACAACATTACCGGCCTGCAATGTGTTTATTTTTTATTTATTTGTGACACTGCATCACGGCGTTCAGCCATTCAAAAAACAAACGATGTTTGCTATATTTTGTAGTTTTATTTTTATAAAATCTACATGAACATAACAAATAACACATTATAAATTTCAATAATTTTAAATTGCAAATTTAACTACACGAATACACATTTAACATATCGTCGGGTGAGAATACGTTTTTTTTTATGAAATAGGGGGCAAACGAGCAGACGAGTCTCCTGATGGTAAGCAATCACCGTCGCCCATAGACACCTGCAACACCAAAAGAGTCACAAGTGCGTTGCCGTCCTTTAAAGCCATATCCATCGATTTGTATGGAAAATGGCTGGATATGGCACAAACGTATTCTTACCCACCGATATTTCATCTAAATATTCGCGGTACAAATGTGTGCTGAAAAAGTTTCTGGAAAGGAAATTGAAAATTTTTCATTCTATAATTAATTTTTTTGTGCTACTTTACTTTTAGTGTCCCTAGAAAATAAAGTTTGATTATTTGGAGTGTTTTTCATTCATTTCATTGGATATTTGAGACAAGCACTATACATACCTCGGCGTGAAAAGGGGTTGCCAGCCTCGTAACTACTTGGCCTCCCTTCGCTCAGCCATCTATATGTACTCGGCCGGAAACCCCTTGCTTCCTGGCCTCTGCAGTAATGTATTATTTAGCTATAAAGTATCTATAATGAAATGACACTTGCATTTCCCATAGCGCCGCTCTAAATAAAAAAACCGGTCAGTGCGAGTCGGACTCGCGCACCGAGGGTTTCGTACAAACTTGTAAGTAGATACGTGAATAGTTCAAGAACTGAGAAACTGTATGGCGGTTCGTTTAGTAGGAGCAAATAAGTATGTGTTACGATTTTTGCACTTTTCTAAAAAACGGTACAAGTTAGGAAAACCGTTATATTTTTCCTGTAGTATTTAGGATGATATTAATAATTGGTAACTATTTCAGACTTTTGTGTTCAGTAACTTCAAAGATACTAGGGGGGAATGGTATTTTTTTGGTAGTTTTTCGTCCTAAATCAAAAATTACATCATTAAGAAAAAAAATAAAAATGGTTTTGAAATGTGCAAATTAAGCCCTTTCATTTGATATCCCATTTGACACAATAGCACAACTTTAAATTATTGACCTCCCATTTCGGCCCCCTTAAAAAAAAGTAAAAAGGTATAAGATTTCTTTTATCTACTGTAGGCTCGGGTTAGCGATTTTTAAAACTATTCCAAATTTCAATTCGATAGAAGCAGTAGTTCCTGAGATATCTGGCTGTGACAGGCGGACACAGTCGCACCATAAGGGTTTCTTTTTTACCATTTTGGTACGGAACCCTAAAAACTTGGTATTCCCCATTTGAGCAACCGAACTGTAAAACAAAGCTAATCTACAGTGCTAATTGCAGTGCAACATGCAGGGTCGCATAACTCGGCCGCTTGCCGAAGCAGAAGGCAACGGGTCGCGCCAGTTTTTCAGGCCCTGACTCGGACGGACGGACACCCGTATAAAAGCATTGTTCACTACTAAATTACGCATTACATACCGACAGCTAGCAGACGGAAGCGAAAATGACGAAAATATTGGTAATTATTTTTCAATTGTTTGATTAACTCTCTGTTAACTTTGGTTAACGAGATGGATTATAGTGGTAGCCGTTTGAAAAAGCAGTGCTTGAGCGATTGTTATGTTAATACGTTTGTCTCTGCACGAGCAAACATGTGTATTATGAATCGATTTACGACTATCGACTTATTGGTTTTGGAACTTGGAACATAGTTTATTATTATCATTGGTTATGTTGCCTCGGGAACAAACGGGCCGTTGGGTTGGATATGATACTTTAACTAAAAGATAGATACATCTGTCCTATCATAGGGCCCAACTCAAAATTCTCGAGATATATGACGTAGAAGATGATGCCATGTTGCCATAAGACTGTACTAAGTTATCTATTTATTTTCAGACTGCATTAACTGTGGCGCTACTAGCGGCCACAGTTTCAGGCGGCGGCGTGATTCCCTTAGCACCAGTTATACACGCCGCAGTGGTATGTATTGACAAAGATAATTCATATAATAAATGAACCTTGAGTGAAGGTAGATAAAGTTCATTTCACATTAACAGGACCACCATCCCCGATACGCTTTCGACTACGCAGTCAACGACCACCTAACGAAAGACAACAAGGCGCAGTGGGAGATGCGGGATGGCGATGTCGTCAAAGGCTCGTACTCTCTCGTCGAGCCTGACGGGAGCCTGCGGGTCGTCGACTACAAGGCCGACGGGCACACCGGCTTCAACGCTGTCGTCAAACGGCTGGGCCCTAACGTCCATCCTACCCCTATACACAAAGGAGTCCTGGCCCCGTTTGGGAAAATACCACTAGCTCCATTAGCAAACATTCCCTTAGCTCCAATTGCCCCATTAGCGAAGATACCTTTAACACCGATCGCTCCTTTACCCTTAATCCCGCCTCTGAACTATGGGTTCGGGCCGGCGCCGCTAGCCATCGGCTTGCCTAAAGCGGCTTCGCTGGGACACTGGAGTCTACCCTGGGACCCGGTGACGCACTCGTACGGGGGCTGGGTGCCGCTGCACGGGCCCCTGTGGCCCCTCTCCCTGGGCCCCGGGCCGTACGCTACCATCCATAGCAAGAAACTTATCAATGGGAAACTCGTTAAGTGGACCACTGGCCCGATCTCACTAGCGGGCAGAACGCTTGTTTTGAAAAAACATTAGATTATTAATATAGAATACTCTAGAAACTTCTAGAATATTGCTAAGAAGTGGTAGTGGACTGACATTTTGTAAATATTTTACGCTACTGTACCTGATGTTTTTAGTTGAAACGTTACTAGTCTACCTATTTTAATACTGGCGCGAGATGTACTCGGAGCAACACGTGTGTTAAACATGTAAAATAAAGCATTTTAACTACCTATTTTATTGTTTAACTAATTTATCACTTATTTACTTAATTTATTAATTATAGAAAGTTCTACACATGTTTTTGAACCTTATAAAGTTTTACAAGATTTCACTTTACTTAATTTATGAGGGTAAAAAAGTCATAATCTCTAATTTTCTTTATCGTACCTAGTTGGGCAATTTTGTACATACTCTTAGATATTAAATTGGTTCAAATCCGTTCAGACGTTTTGACGTGATGAGTATACAAACATAGCCCGATAAGCTGTTGGAGAGATTGCTCTGCTAATAATAATGCCTCTATATTTCAAGCAGGTCCTACATTAAGGTGAACCGAGTCGTTGGTTATCTCCATATACAAATATAAAGAAGATTAAGAATCCATTTTAACGTATCTTTTGGCTGAAATGTGTGGTAATTTGAAGAATAATAGATTTTTGTCCGCCCGAAACAACACGAGAAGTTCAAAAAGCCAAAAAAAAAGTATAATTGAACCTTTAGCTTTGAATCATGATAATAGATGGCGCTGATCATAAACAGCTAATTATATATTTTTCAGACTTTTAATTATATGTATATTCAGAATTGTATAAAATCACAAATTATTAACAGTGCGGCCCGCGTCAATTTCGTTAGCTACTATGTGGCGCTTGGCTGTTAAAAGGTTGCCGACCGCTGAACTAGACTATCCCAGGCATGTGTCGATATGTATCAAAATTATGTTAGTCCAAGCTATGAGGTTAACAACTACCAATTGCCCACTGCACATGTCGCTTTCTATTCTGGTTCTGGCGTTCGAAGTGCCGTCACTACATAGTATAAAACAAAGTCGCTTTCCGCTGTCTGTCTGTCCCCATATATGCTTAGATCTTTAAAACTACGCAACTGATTTTGATGCGGTTTATTTTAATAGACAGAGTGATTCAAGAGGAAGGTTTATATGTTTAATACATGCATTTAGTATCAGCATTGCACCCGTGCGAAGCCGGAGCGGGTCGCTAGTTTGTAAATAAAGTACGATCGCTAAGCAGAAAGAATTTCGTACAATGACCTTTACGCCTACTGCCAGCGATCAGTAACAGTTTTATACAAAGTTCGAATTTATAAAATATTGTGAAGAGGTTTTACCGAATAAAATATTATAATGCTTTTCATTCATTTTCTTTCTAATACAGTATGAGCGCAATTATTGTAATACCCACTAGGTTACAGAAAGCCAAGAAAGAGGTCTACCACTTTTAAACTCTAAAAGTGGTAGACCTCTTTTTTGGCGTACTTCGCGTGTTTAAACACATTTATTATCATGAACTGCTTAGTTTTACTAAAATGGGATATTTTCCGTTTCTTTCACGAAGACACAGACTTCTTGAACGAACGTGAAGTAGACGGAGTAGGCACGGTATACGGTAGTTTTTCTCCGAACAAAAGGTACATCGGGAGCGCGCATGTGTGCGCGCCGTGAACGGACGCACCACAGGCAAGCGTTTGCGACTGCGCGCGACTGCCACAGTATGGCGTTCACTCACACAGACGTGTGCGCGTCGTGTGTCTGTGTAAATACGTGTCTGGCGCTCCTTAACGGCCGAAGTCGTACTACTTGGTTGTCTTTATACTTTATAACATTGTAGCAAAACAACAAAATAAACAATAACAATAAGACAACAAGACAAACTTAACGTCGAAAACTATTTCACTGAATCCGAGAACTGAGTAACCACAAGTGTATCCCAATACCTATGGAATTACGTTACCGTGCCAGTGTTTTAAAAAAATTGAAATATACCTAACGCCGAAGAGCACCTGAATAATGTCGGCCTAGTTTCAGTAGTTCGGTGATTTTAGTCCGGTTCATATAGGTATATTAGTTCGAATATATATGAACCGAAGTAAAATCACCGAACTACTGAAACTAAGCCTTTTAATCAAAAAACAACACGTACATACGTGCGCGCCTGTCTCACAAAAAATACTTCTGAATAAAATATTCCCCTCTGCACAGTTATAATTTCAATTTATTTATTTTTTATTATATCCGACGTCATATTTATTATTTTACGGTGGCAATAATTGGTAACAAAAAGTACTTTGAACACCAGAATCAAGCTATTATAGCTATAGATAAAAGTGTTGCTTAGAATTCAAAAAATGTAATATTAAAAAAAATTTAATTCAAAGCATGAACTTTGAATTAAATATTTTTTAAATCGAATGTCAAGAAGCATATGACGAACCATCCGCTTGATAAAACCTACCCTTAAAGATGTAAAGCCCCTCCCAAACAAGAATCCATTCTGCGCTACTGCTTACTCATTATGCTAACAAGTTTCATAAGATGGCGTAAATAGTCGTAAGATGGCGCTGTGCAGACGAACATACAATCTGGACACTTGTAAATTATAATGAATTAAATACTTCTAACGCTTATTTTATCCACAAAGCAAAGTACGTTATCGTAAAATAAAGTACCTATCTATGGTTTCTATTGTATCTAAAATTGGTTTAGTGTATTTCTTAAAAAACGAAACTCCTGCTTATAGGTGCTTGGCAATATGTCGAAGTTAAACAAAAATAATAAAGTACAAGGAACAATGTTTATCCGTTTTGTTAATAAACACGTTTAAATATTGTAATGAAAAATTAGGGATCTGATTCGTTTGATTCTGATGGCATATTGCTGGAAAATGGAGAGATACTTTTACCAAAGGTATGTGTGCCAGTGGCTTCCCATATAAATGAAGGGTACAACACACACGGACAGAACATATCTAGTCGCCTAAGTAAGTTTTTGAATTATAGCGATTTGAAAGTTAGTCTTCGGGAACAATTATAGTAACCATCTCTTTAAAAGTGAAAAATATTATATACATATTAATTTAAGATATTCACTTGTTATCAAGTGGTATCAAGTGGTGGTTCATTGCGAGGTCTACATTTTGAGATTAAAATCTCATTTTCAAAAAAAGATGACTATACTATAGACATGTTCTTTACGTGACGTTTAAGAATTCAATGATCTTACTGCTCACTAGAGTTACGTAAAAAACTTCCTTTAGGTCAATCACAGTATTTTTATTTTAAACTAGCATTTACCCGCGACATTGCCTGCGTCATTCCCGTTATTATCCCAAGGGAGAATTCTACCGGGATACAAAGCATCCTGTGTTTCAATCCAGGACATGGTCTACTTGCATGCCAAATTTCATCTCAATCCATCCAGTTGTTATCCTCTTATTTAGTAACAAACAGCCCAACATCTAAACATCCAGGCATCTTCACAAACTTAGGCATTTATAATATTAGTGGGATGTTTTCAATCGAGATTATGAGAAAAGTGTTTTGATAGTGTCAGCCAACTGATTGACGTAGATAGACGATAGTTTTTACGAATTTTGAACGCTGACGGTATTTGGTATTATTGCATGTCCGATAGAAGAGTAAAAAACGCGATTTCGCCTTGAATTTTGGGGCGATGTCAATTAATTATAACCAGGGGTCGGACAAAAAGTGCCGATGACGTAAAAATGACGTACATAATTTTGCAAACAGGATGATGTTTGTGTTTAAACTTCCGTGTGACATGTAGTAACGAAGTAATATTAATGAAGTAACAAAATAATCGTAAATAAATCCATGGAATTAATAATACAGGTGGTACGGTGATGTAGTGAATAAAATAAATTTCACGAAACTTGTTACCATAAGGTACGATTATTTAAAATTAATTAGGATAAATCTGTGGGAACCTCAGATAGATAGGTTTAATACTCGTTACCTTCGTTGGTATATCTTGATTACAGCAAGAGCAGTATACGTGTTTGTCACGTACCTCCAAAAACGGAAAGTTGCCACAATATTCGAGTAAAGATGATATTTTACAGCGTTTTTTTATACATTAGTAAATATAAATTATAACTAAATATAATCGTGAAGATACAATAGCTAAACAATAACGAAGTCAATTTATTGTTCATCTGATTGACAATGTGTCAGTCAAAAACGTACTTACTCATTTCAAGTGGCGATATCGTTTAATAAAGAGGTTGATAAATGATAAGTGATAATTGTGTATGAAAATCAAAAATACTATTTGAAATCATCCTATAAGTGGTTTGACGTCATCCGCACTTTTTGTCAGACCCCTGATTATAACTTATTTATTTCTATAAGTATTGGGTCTCCATAACATAGAAAACGCCATCAGAAGTAAGACGATTGACATTGGAATGCTTACCCGAGATGGTCTACTAACATCAGCAATGTGGACTCTAAGATGTCTTAAATAAAGTAAGTTGAAGTAAAATAAAAAGGATATTTATTCAGAACTAGCATTTACCTGCCCCACGTAGTTCCCGTTACTGTCCCAAGGGAACTCTTTACCATGATGTAAAGTATCCTATGTTTCAATCCAGGACTTTGTCTGCTTGCATGCTAAATTTCAGATAAATCCATTGAGTCGTTACCTCGTTATTTAATAACAAATATTCAAATATCCAAACAGCTAAACATCCGAATATCTAAACATCTTGATAAACTTTCACATTTATAATATTAGTGTGATGTTATTATTGAAGTATTGTAGCGACCCGTTACTTCGGCTGCCTTACCTATTCTCGTCTAGTTGATTTACCTAATAATCTCTAGAGATTATGAGGTAAATCAACTAGATTAGTAGTTTCAAGCGCATCTTATCCTAGTATATGTGCTTAAATCTACTATCAAGTACCTGTTCGTAACTTGAGTTTTAGTAGTTTTATAGGCAACTTGCCCTAGAGATAATTAGGGAAATAGAGAAATCAACTAGGCGAGGATGGGTTCCGCAGGTAAAGTTATGGTATTAGCAGGCATGTCTCACTCCGCGATTTTGTTTCGCGGTAATTATTATTATTCCTTGCCTAACTGCGCCGACACCCGGCAGCGCCTGTGTGCGAAACCTATGAAGCCCAAAGGAGGGTTATGTGTTTGACCGGTAAGTATGTGTGTAGTAGACTTTTGTATGCATGCATGTATGTATGTATGTACGTAAGTATGTATGGGTGTATGTATGTATGTACGTAAGTATGTATGTTACCCGACTGCGGCGAAGCCCAACGGAGGGTTATGTGTTTGACCTGTATGTATGTATGACGTGTATCAAAACGGTTATTAACGTCACGCAAATATTTTTTTTAACTACCTCTAACTCACTAGGAAGTTCAAGATATAATAATTATTTATATTTTTGTCGACAACCCTAGCGGTGGGCGTGGCGACCAGAAAGAGCGCGCGTTATGAGTTAGAGCGAAAAGGTAGGATTCGGCGCATTTTTGTGACTCGAACGTTGGTTTTGTTAGACAGTGCGATTTATGTACAAAGTACTATTACTTATTCTGTGGTATTAGGTAAAATATTTACCTAGCACACCCCACTGAAAAAGTGTAAGATACATCGTGGATACATCAATGAATGTTGAGATAATCCGATAAGGGCAATTGGCACATATGATTGCACGACCTAACCCAAACTAAAATAATTTATGATAATACGAGTCGCAACAATTAGAGGTAAGTAGTTAAGTAATTCATTCGTATAATTCGGTAAGTTACGTATATGCGGGGAATAAAATTAGCAAACAAATGTGGAAGTCAATTGATCCGTGGCAAGATTTGACAAACCAGAGCGCGTCCGGCCGAATAATCAGTGCAGTATATAATGCGGGTGGGAAGTGACAAAGGTACAGTGCACTTCGCTCGCTCACTGGAAAACCTTGTCGGCAACATGAACACATATATTGCGGTAATTATGATAATATCATATGTGTTTGTGTCTAAGGGAACATTTTTGCCTCATTGTCATAGCGCATTTGGGATTCATTTTAGAAAACTGTTACATCTAATTTATTGAGAGGTATGGGAACCTTCTAAATTTATTACTTTGTCGCTGAAACTGGATTAAGTGTCCTGGTTTGTTCCATCTAAATATGAGTGTCTACTTCTTACATATGGTATGAAACTCGTAAAAGATTTTTTTATGATCATGAGATTCATAGTCTTTCGGCAGCCGCTGTAAAACGCGTCACGATGAAATCAATTGAAAAAGTAATTTAATTGTGCAATGACATCCAATTGTTTTTTTACCTCCTAAAACGATACGAACAGTGGCTCAAATCTGTTACAAAAAAAAAAATATATATACAGGGTGTCCCTAAAACCAACTTTTATACGATCAGGGCTGATAGACCAGCTCATAAGAACCTAGATTAAGCAAATTTGACCTCAGTAAAAATCTCTTAGTTTTCGAGATATTGACGTTTTTGTAAAACTCGTGCTAAGTGATACCCTGACTCGGTGTTTTGAGTGTCATTGCTAAAATATCAAGTATTTTACAAATCTGTTTTTTGCTATGTGTGGCCAAATAACTATGCTATTGAACGTATTTTCTATTTTTGCTAATTTATTCATGCTGTGGACATAGTACAATAACAAAAAAAAAATATTCGATTTTTTTCAAATTTCACCTCTGACTTCGAACTAGCGTGGTGAAAAAAAAATGTACCAACATAACCAGGCACTCAACGTAAAAAAAATGCGCATTTATTGTCGTTTCTAAAATGGTATAAAATTTACTAAACACTGTAATAATTTTTGAAATAATGATATTTTGTTACAAAATTAACTGTCTGCCGCCTTCATCTCATACGATCCGGTTGAACTAAGTTTGCACCTGGCGTGCTTGACATCACATACAAATTAGGTGCAAACTTCACGTAATCGTCAATATCTCGAAAACTAAGAAATTTTTATGAGGTCGATTTTACTCAGTCTTGTTTTTTATGAGCTGGTTTATCAGCCCTGTTCGCCATTTTGTAAAAGTCGCGAATTTTGATAGCCTGGATCAGTCTTTCGAATGTCATGACTTCAAATTTCAGTATTTTCTTAATCTGCTTTTTGTTAAACATTACTTAATAATTATGCTATCATACCTTTTCTGTTCGAAATTCAAATTCTGGTACGAAATTTAACCAATGGAATATTGTAGTATAACCTCCTTTTGAATTAAAATGCTATTATCTTAAAAACTACGGTGTCTAGTGTGTAAAATCTTACTATTTTAAACTACATTATTTTTTTTTATTTTAGCATGGTAAATTTGTTTTAAGTATTACGCGATTCAAATCCGAGGTCATATTTTGAATCACGTAAAATCTAATTTATTTTGATAAGGTATGATAGCATAATTATTAAGTAATGTTTAAAACAAAAAGCAGATTAAGAAAATACTGAAATTTGAAGTCATGACTTTCGAAAGACTAATCCAGGCTATCAAAATTCGCGACTTTTACAAAATGGCGAACAGGGCTGATAAACCAGCTCATAAAAAACGAGACTGAGTAAAATTGACCTCATAAAAATTTCTTAGTTTTCGAGATACGTGAAGTTTGCACCTAATTTGTATGTGATGTCAAGCACGCCAGGTGCAAACTTAGTTCAACCGGATCGTATGAGATGAAGGCGGCAGACAGTTAATTTTGTAACAAAATATCATTATTTCAAAAATTGTTACAGTGTTTAGTAAATTTTATACCATTTTAGAAACTACAATAAATGCGCAATTTTTTTACGTTGAGTGCCTGGTTATGTTGGTACATTTTTTTTTCACCACGCTAGTTCGAAGTCAGAGGTGAAATTTGAAAAAAATCGAATAATTTTTTTTTTGTTATTGTACTGTGTCCACAGCATGAATAAATTAGCAAAAATAGAAAATACGTTCAATAGCATAGTTATTTGGCCACACATAGCAAAATACAGATTTGTAAAATACTTGATATTTTAGCAATGACACTCAAAACACCGAGTCAGGGTATCACTTAGCACGAGTTTTACAAAAACGTCAATATCTCGAAAACTAAGAGATTTTTACTGAGGTCAAATTTGCTTAATCTAGGTTCTTATGAACTGGTCTATCAGCCCTGATCGTATAAAAGTTGGTTTTAGGGACACCCTGTATATATATATCAAAATTATGATTGGATTCACTGGGGGTCGAGAATTCATTTTGGGTATCTGGTGTCGCATGGCTAAAAGCTATTTTTGTTTGTATACAGGCCACCTGCCTTTTGGCACTCGCTGTCATCGCATCAGCAAACCCACCGGCGTATTTATCATACGTACCCCTCACTACCATCGAGAAAATAGTAAGTAGATCACTGACCATTTACGCAAAGCCGAGACGAGCCAGACTGTTCACAATGCTGTTTAATCCTTCAGCCAAACCCAAGCTACGGGTTCAACTACGCGGTGAACGACCCCGCGACCGGCGACAACAAGGCGCAGTGGGAGACCAGGGACGGCGACGTCGTCCGTGGCGCGTACTCGCTGGTCGAGCCCGACGGGAACGTGCGGCTCGTCGAGTATACTGCCGACTCGCTGCATGGGTTCAACGCCGTTGTAAAGAGGACCGGCCCTAATGTGCACTCGGTCGCGTTGCCGGTCGCCGCGCCCGTTATCGCCCCGGTCGCGCCAATCGTTCCTTTAGCCCCGATCGCGCCCGCCCCGATCGCCCCTATCGCAGCTATAGACCCGGAACCCATCATCCACAGACCGATCATCACCCCCGTCATCGAGACCGAACCGATAATCGCCCCCTACGACGTGTACCCGATCCTGCCCGCACCCGCGCCCTGGGTGCACCTCTCGGGTGCCTCCTACGGCCACAAAGGCAACATCGTCCGCCGGTGGACCACCGGACCCATCCCCCTGGGCGGCCAAAAGCTCACCATTCGAACCAAGCACTAATAAGTGCTAATATTTATAATCTTCTACGTGTATAGGTAACCATAGTTACTCACGGCGCTTGTGTGTTTTTACATACAATCATATGTTAAAATACACATAGGTCTTGATAGAAGTTAAGTTACGGTTAAATTCCAAAGCAGCGAAGTGTATCTGAGCGAATATGTATCTGTGAATAAATGTAAATTATTACTTATGGACTTTTCTTTTTCGAAGTATTTTAAACTCAAACCATGAAATGAAATTAATTCTCCCTGGATTTTTACTTTTGTTATAAGACTAGAAGTCCTTCTCGTAGGTACAGTCAAGGAATTTAATTTCCAACCCACCTAAGGTCCAATATCGTATAGCATACTGTCATCATAAGAGCTAGCTAGACTACGACGTTACTTTGACATATCACACGCATTGTTTTGTGTCAGTAACTAGGTAACAGATTAACAACGTTGACATGGTGAACTGAAATTTGGAACGTCAAGGCACTATCAAAAAAGGTCGACAACCGCGGAATCGAAATTCGAAGAAAGTCTATCATTCTCGCTCTTGCAATATTCGAATGAAAGGAACGCAGATAACGAAATTTAGATTATCGACGTTTGTGGTAGACTTTCCGGAGTCTGGATTCGGAATTATTTTAAAATGTTCTCGATTGACACTGACACCAACTGACACGTATTCGTAATTAGATGAGCAAATGACTTCGCAAAGAGGTTATCTTTAATATGCAGTGACAAATAATACGTATTGACATTTAAATACTATTACTGAAATAGAAATTTCGACCTTAATGCATTGTGAATGCTTAACAGCATTTCAATGAAAAGGGTAGGAAATTAAATTCCTTGACTGTACAACTCAAGTAACGGAATACAAATCGAGATAAATACATAAATAAATACCTAACTACGGTCAAGCAGTGTTCAAGTTGATGAACGTGGAAGACTAAAAAATATACAGCTCTTTACATACATAAGAATAAAGCGATATTTCCATGTAATCACCCCTAATTAAAGGAACTGGATTGCGCCCAATAATTGTACCAGTTTCAGTATTACATAGCCAATATTAACCTATCTAGATCAGTGTGATAAACGTCTAATTTCAAATTCAAATGACCACGATCGAGTTAACGTGCTCTTGCATTGGTTCGTGAAAAAGCGCCCTGCTTGCCGGCGCGGCGGTGCGCGACGCTCCACTGAATTTATTCAAAATCTATGCAACTTGTGATGCAGTTCGATCAAGCGAGGTAGGATAGTTGCTGATAATAATGTCAAACAAGTTATGGGCAATATAAACACAGCACTGCATTTCTATCTATATATCAACCACATACGTCCACTGATGGATATAGGCCTTCCCCATAAATAGCCACACGATGCCGTCCTGTGCAGACCGCAAACCCCCGCTACTCTCACGACAAAATATAAAGACGGAAAAGTAGTCCAACTTCGGCCGTTTAGGAACACGCGAAAGCTCGTCTGTGTGAGTGCGATCCGTTGTGCGATTCTTACGCATTCTTAAATCTTTGCATGAAGTGCGTTCGTACACGGCGCGCGCGATGTACTTTTTGTAGGACGAAAAATTACTGCTATTATACTGGACTCTGGGCGTCCTATTTACGCTGCGTTGCACTGCATTTAGTGTTGGTACTATACTAATACTATTCACAATATCGTCACTACTTTAAATGTAATCTTTTAATGTATCTGATACTGACTTCAGGTAAAAACGCAGTAAGTGTATACGAAGTTTGTATGTAGCTTTGACGTTTTTCTCTACGACGTTTTTAGATACTAGATTTTTTCAAAGTAGTGACGATATTTTGTTTATGAAAAGATACTTCTATAACCTGATGTTGTTGACAGCAGCTTTCTAAACTACACAGAATAAAATAAATTTTAGGAGATTCTTACGCTTGGCTTACACATGCTGCAGAAGTAACCCCTGCGGCACACGTTTAGTACCTTAAGATCCCTTACCTAAGTGTCTCTAACACTGGACCTGGTTAAATCCCCCCCCCCCCCCCCCCCCCCCCTATAACACTGTAATACGAATATGCACGTAATAGGTGAACGCAGGCCAAGAGAACGTCCTTCAACAGTTCGTGTAGATAAAACTCGGAGTTTCGAGAATTTCTTCCAGCACCTATTCAACTAAAATTCTTCTTTCAAGTAAAAACGGAATAAGCAAACAGCTTACCGGATTGTTGTCTTCGTCCACATCGTACTCTTCTCTCTGGACCATCATGAGGCGACCGCTCGCATTCAGCACCTACCAAAGGACCTGTTATATAGTGAATTTCAACGCGGCTGGTAACCCTGCAGCCCCATTATCGGGGATTCGGCCAAGGTTCGTGTTGGTGTATCTTTCTCTGACATGTAAAAAGAACGAGACGCCAACACGAATCTTCGTCGAGTCCCGATAATGTGGCCGTAGCGTAAGTGATTGGTGTATTAGTGAGTTCGTTGTCACTGCGATCATACATAAGGCAAAAGGGCAAATCTGACTTTTATTCGAAACGGTGTTGTCTATATAAGGTCCTAATTTATTAGTTGCAGATATTTTAACACATTATACTTTACATTAAAATAATTAACTTTAAATACAAATTAAAAAATCTTTTCATATAACTTTTTGATTTCATTAACCTAACAAAAAAATTAACACTATCTGTCATGTCAACAATTGACAACATTTCATTTTAAGAACACTTCAAAATGTATATGCGATTCGAAAGCATTTTGCCTGCTGAACACTACACTATTTTTATATTTTTTTTATATCGCTTAATATAAAAAATACAAATAAATAAAAAATATGTTCTCATTTTACCAGTTCTACGGCACAATAGATGAAATTCCAGTGCCTTTTGCCACAGAAAAAATAAGCTGTCATCATTTTGAATTTGACATTGTCAGATCTTTAATGCGTAACGTGCCGAAGTAAAATTAAAAGATTATTTACATTTTATTTTAGTTAGTAAGTAGTCCTACTATAGATAAACCCGTATGGATCGACAAGGTATATGGGCGCATAAAAATAAAGCGGAGTGGTATCGAGCAGTAGGGAAAGTAGTGAGTCCAAAGAAACCACTAGTCATCTGTGAAGGACCCTATCTTGATGTAAGTTTTTGTATTGGCATAAGACATCGCTTTTACCTGTTTATGCCACACCTGGCCAAAAAGTGGCTTTTTCCGCACGCTGCGCGTACGGAAAAAGCCGCTTTCTAGCCAAGTGTAGACATAAATTGATGTACACGACACGGGAGGTAATAAACAAAGTCCTCGATCGCATATTTACGTCCCTCGCTTGCAGCTCGGGCCGCAAACATCTGAGATCTCGGCCTTTCTTTGTATTACCACCCTAGTTGTGTAATGTACTATTATACATTTCATCAGTACAATACAAAAAAAATGTGTATTTTTTAAATTTTACAGTTGGAATATGACCTTGAAACCCATGAATCGTGGAAGATATCTAAAGGTAACGCCAAACTGAGATTCGGTGTGCCATTTTAAAAAAAATATCCAAACCCACAACTGAAACTATAACGAAGATGAACCAGGGCCATCAAGAGTGTCAAAAGCGAAATGTGTAGGACCTGTTTTTGGAGACAAGTCTGTAATTTGCACTCCAAAAACTGCCACAAAATCTACTCAAGTAAAACCAAATATCTAGCAAATATCCAAGCAATCATTGATGCAATAAATGTTTAGTCTCCAATAATAATAAAAAGGGGTAAATAAATGAATGTATTATACCTGTCTTGCTGTTTTTATTTGCCGAATATACATTTGACTGTAGTCTCATAATAAATAACAACTAGGGTGGTAATACAAAGAAAAGTCGAAATCGCAGAAGTTTGCGGCCTGAACTGAAAGCGATGGACATAAATATGCGATCGAGGGCTTTCTTTATTACCACCCCTGTTATGTATATAATTTTATGTTTAAACTTGGCTAGAAAGGGGCTTTTTCCGTACGCATAGCGTACGATAAAAGCCACTTATGCCACACCTGCTATAAAGTGACTTTCCGCACGCTGCGCATACGGAAAAAGCCGCTTTCTGGCCAAGCGTAGACATAAAATGATGTACACAACACGGGAGGTAATAAAGAAAGCCCTCGATCGCATATTTACGTCCCTCGCTTGCAGCTCAGGCCGCAAACTTCTGCGGTCTCGGCCTTTCTTTGCTTGGCAACTTCGTTGGTGACACTCCCATGTGTGGTTTTTGTTATGTCTGCAGCCGTAACTACTTACACAAGTAACCGCCTCCGGGGGCCTCCGGAGGCTGCCTCCGTCGGTAACATCACCAAAAGCACATTATATCATATCACCAATGAAGTTGCCAAGCTATAGTGTGTTTTATTTTAATAAGAGAACAAAATTAAAAAATGGAAAAGAAACCATGTTCTTTTACTAATAACAATAATTTATTTATTTAGTGCACACGCCATAACTTTAAGAAATATAAATTGTGCCAGAGTTTGGTGCTTCTTTGACCCAGTGTGTTATTTTGTATATCATTGATCTTCTCCTCAGTAATTTTTTCTTCACAGAATGTTTTGAATTGATAATAGGTAAAATCACTACCATTTTCTATACTGCATTTTATTGCTAAATTAAAAACGGTAATCAATACATCACTGATTTTCCTTCTCTTGCACTCGTTTATAAAATCGTCTTTAGTAAATAGTGGGACGGGTTGAGCAACCTGTTTTTTTCTTTTAGTCAAATGGTCGCCGTGACCTTATACATTTTATTTTATACATTTTCGTTCTAATTCCATGTTCAGGAGTAATACGGCACTTAACTAAACATTTCCCATCCTGTCTTTTGACAGCCACGTATCCGATAGCATTATCAACGTATGCGTCTCTAGTTGAATGCAAAATTTTAGCACCTCGAATTTCAGCAGCATTGAATGCTTCGTTGTCACGCATGTACTCTATCCTAAATAGTCAATGTTTATTATCGTCCGTTGAATCCGTATGAAAGCCAGGTGTCGTATTTATATACAATGCAATATCGGTATCCCTTATCACAGCCAAAATCGTCGTAAAAGTCTTATCTTTTTGCACAAATATAGGAATTATATTATATTAACGAACAAAATACTCCACAGACCAGTTTAAGACAATGATGACATTATGACAACGTCAAATGTCAGATCGCTTACTTTTTTTCGATCGCGATAAGACTAAAGTAATGGTCTATTCTACCGTAGAACTGTAGTTACGTCCTTTTAGAATAAGTAAATATTAATATATTAATTATAAATTAAATACAAACCCTGGTGAAACAAGTAAACTATCAGCGTATTCGTCTTTTCAAACCGAATACAGAGAACCAATAAAATTAAAGGCTCAAAAAAATGAAAGGTTGTCAATTGTTTGTCGTAAATGTCGTAACGGTTCGGCGGGAAAACTGCAAATGTCATTAGGATGGGATTTATCGACGTGAAGTGGCCAGTTACAGTTAAGTGGTACGTAAAAGAGCTACTAGAATCTGTTCAATGAGTTTTCATTTAGTAATCACATTAACAGGGTGTTATTACGTAGCAAATTTGTTTTTCCTTTTTCTCCAAAAAAACATCGTAAAAGCTATACTGTTTCATGCTTTAATATACTCCAGAGACCGAGTACTATCAGTTGTAAAAATATCTGCAACTAATAAATTAGGACCTTATATATTAGACAACAGACAATTTTACTGATTCCTAATATACATATATAGAACTCAGTTTCGAAAAAAAATGTATAAGTGTTGTTTTGCATTATGGCAGCAACATATACAGGTCAGGTTTAATTTATCAATGCACCTATTTGGCTGTTGAGGAGCCAAGTAGAGTTGAGATTGTTACAACTCTTCTTTGCTCTCACTATGGGTTGCAGCCGAAACCTAATTTATTTTGCTTTGTTTACCTTTTTTTTGTTACTAGCATCGTTTTCTAAGTTTTCCTGTAACTAACATTATATGGATCATAAGGTCTGAAATAAATGTGTTTATGCCACACCTGGCCATTAAGTGGCTTTTTCCGCACGCTGTGCGTACGGAAGAAGCCGCTTTCTGGCCAAGTGCAGACGTAAAATGATGTACACAACACGGGAGGTAATAAAGAAAGCCCTCGATCGCATATTTACGTCCCTCGCTTGCAGCTCGGGCCGAAAAGCGATCTCGACCTTTCGTTGTATTACCACCCTAGTTGTGTAATGTACTATTTTTTTGGTTAAGTATAGATACCAGCGAGTCGGGTTGCTGGTGCTGGTTCTGGCGCTGGTAGTCCTGCAGGCGACACAGCGACGCCGACACCACGCACGCCGGGTGCGACAGTGCCGACACGTCCACCGCCTGCACGCACCGCATCTCCACGTTGCCCACTGGAATAGCGTTATCATGTTGTGAGCCCAGTCAGCTAGCGACCTGGTTCGACCCCAGGGAACGCCACGGCCGACCACCCGGTCAAACAATCGCTATACCCAATAAGGGTCGCGAGTTATTCAGTCTCAAAAAAAAAATTGTGAGGAAATCCGATACCAACAAAGCCTCCACAAGTTCACGCGCTTAGAAAATCGGACGACTGATCGACTGTAAAACGCTACATTTTAAATTGTAAAACCAGGTGTACTTCTGTCACAGTGGCACAATATAATTATCGTCACAATATAGTCATTGGTGCAGGCCGATCGGCCAATATCAAAGGACGTACGAGTAGTAGGGAAACGTACTGCACTGCGTGAAGTTTACCGTACTGTGGCTGTGGGCCTGGCGCGCCCGTCTATTGTTTAGTGGCGAGCGTGGGAATTCTTATTTTTTGTATGTAAACGCGCGAGAGTGAAATATCTGGTTATATTCTCTAATCTGTGGTAAAAAGTCCTCATTTGACTTAATACACAGATGCTCTTACTTTAGAATTGACACTAGTTGTTGGTTAATTTTCGGTTTAAGCACTTTTCTATTAGCTTCCGTCCGCTTCGTGAGAAGTTAATAATTACGGTTATCCTACGTGAGAACACAGAGCCAACTCACCATTATCAACACAGCTCAGCTCATAGATAGTGACGAGCGCGTCCGCACCGAATACAACTAATTGGTCGTCCAGCGCATCCAGTACGAACACCTGAGTGGATAGAAATGAAGAATAATGAGGATTTTTAGAAATAATCATTTCACCTGCTGTCTTCAAACTGCCACAACAAAGTCGTCAACGAAATTCGAATTTTCAGTCTAAAATTTAAGGTCGAAATTTCGTTGACGATTTTTTTGTGGCCACATTCAATCTGACATTATAAGAAAATTCGAAAGCATCGCACAAATAGACAATTTTTGTCCGTCGATTTAAAACTTAGGTGTCAATTTAAACACGTTAGTCAAGGAAGGCTAATTGAACCTGTATCAATGCTTCAATAAAACTATTAAACAACATATATGTAAGTATTAACCTGAGAGTGAACACGAACGATCTTCGCGAACCGATTGTCCAGTTTCGAGTCCCGCGGGTAGAAACGAATCTCGTCATGTCCGTCCAGAATGCTGTAGCAGCCTGGAAGAGAATCAAAGTTTAGCACTGCAAATAATATCTTTATGCCACACGCTACGCGTACGGAAAAAACCGCTTTCTGCCCAAGTGTAGACATAAAATTATGTACACAACACGGGAGGTAATAAAGAAAGCCCTCGATCGCATATTTACGTCCCTCGCTTGCAGCTCGGGCCGCAAACATCTGCGATTTCGACTTTCGATTTCTTTGTTTTACCACCCTAGTTGTGTAATGTACTAAACTAGCATTTATCCGCGGCTTCGCCTACCACGCTATTCCCAAGGGATTTTTTTGCCGGGATATAAAATATCCCTATCACGCCACTGCTCGGAAAGGTAGTGATTGATGGCCGGAATTGGGACCGCAAAATGGCGAGTTCTTGGATAGCAAATGAGAGCCAACAATGTAATCATACACGACAACAATAATAGTGTTGGTCAGGTTACAACAGCAATGTGACCAATAAGAGCACGCCGTATACCTCGGCCGTATTATAATAGACCAATCAGGTCACGCAACATTGACAAAATTCGATACATCCATGTCCCGCTAGTACTTGGCAAAATTAAAAAAAAAAAAACAAGTGTCACTTTCGTTGACATCTGCATTTAATTATTATGCTGAAATATCCTTGAACGTCAGATATCGTGGTGACCGTATGTGATGTCACGTACCTATGACGATGTAGTCGCGCCACCACAGCATACCGCCAGTGACCACGAAGTCTTTCTCCTGGGACTCGTTGCCGAAGAGCATCCACCTCCGAGCGGCGCAGCTGTAGTGTGCTAAATGAATGGCCTGTGACGTCACTGGCGCCGGATACACGATTGGACCCCGTGTGTTCGATGCCGGTTCCTGGTTTCCCCGGGGGACGTTGGTCGGGGGGAAGCAGGTAAGGGAAGGCACACTGGCCATGCTACAGTGTGCCTTTTTCGGAGAGAGTTCGCCCTAGGGCGAAGGTGCCGGTGATGTCGTGGTGGCTTGCTAGTGATCCCACGGCATCACCATGAAGGCACAGGGTGGAAGCATTCCTGAGTTTTAGTGGGTAGGCCAATCCCTTCTGGAGCGGAGAGCCCCACATAACCAATGCCGCACGCACCTATGACGATGTAGTCCCGCCACCACAGCATAGGTCACAAGCTGATGGTGCAAGAGGAGGAAAATCCTATAGCCAGTGAAAGCATGTTACAATCACAGCAACCGTCCATCAGTGAGTCGATAAAGTATCCTGAAATAAATCTTCCTAGCTATGCAGGCGACCTGACTCAGTGGTTACAGTTCAGGGACACATTCGATGCTCTAGTCAATCAAGGTAACTTGCCGTCGATCGTTAAATATAAATACCTACGCAGTTGTTTACAAGGCGGCGCGCTACAGGTAATCAGTTCACTCGATTTTTCTGATGAGGGGTACACGCTCGCGTGGCAAATGCTTTGCGAGCGTTACAATGACCCACGGCGCCTTGTATCCAACCACATGCGAGCATTATTCGACATAGAATCTGTCCCATCAACTCCCTCGAGCCTCAGGGGTCTTAGCGATAATATTTCCAAACATATGAGGTCCCTGCGCTCACTAAAAGTACCCGTCGAAAATTGGGATCTGATGATCATTTATGTACTAGCAAACAAGCTAGACACCCAACATATGGTTTGCTTATGGCATGGGGATCGGTTTATGCTCATAGTGACCACGAAGTCCTTCTCCTGGGACTCGTTGCCGAAGAGCTTCTACCTCCGAGCGGCGCAGCTGCAGTGTGCTAAATGAATGGCCTGTGACGTCACGCACCTATGACGATGTAGTCGCGCCACCACAGCATACCGCCAGTGACCACGAAGTCTTTCTCCTGGGACTCGTTACCGAAGAGCTTCCACCTCCGAGCGGCGCAGCTGTAGTGCGCTAGGCCGGTGCGGCCCGCCACGCATACGTTCACGCCTGTCTCATCTATCGCGCTGTACTACAATATACAATACAATTTTAATAAAATAGGAGCTACCATAAAGTTTTGCTTCTGGAGTGGCGATAATGAACTCAAAGATAATAATATATACGAGTACTTCTAGTCAATAAAAGAGTCACGTTGACTGATCATTTTGTAAGGTTGATTGATTGATTGATTGATTAAAACTTTATTCATGCCCAAAACATACATGATTACAAAATGATTACAAAAAACTTAGAAACTAGTAAAAATTAACTTATCAGGTAACCATGTGTCGTGGCAGAGAATAGGCGCTGGCTCAGCATAAATGAAGTGGCAGGCCACTTCGCTGGTATTCTGCCAGGACCCACAAAACAAAAAACAAAGAAGAGAAATTGTGTAATAAATAGTAATATGAACAAGAGGTGTGTATCAAAGTGTAAGAGGGCGTGTATATGTGGTTCAGTGAGCATAAATATATATGTATAGTTGTTGATGAATGAGTTTTTCAAATTGGACACATGAGCAGGCTGTAGTAGAAACAAGATAAAAAAGATGAGATTTTAATTGAATGAAAAATGGGGATCATAAACTTTATATATGGCTGAGCAGGAGACAGGAAGGGAGTTTAGGATTTCAATTTTTGTTCATTTAATAAATGTAAGCGATATTGTAATCTGAAAGTTGACTTATGATTAAGTTGGCGAATGGGTGGTGGTATCGTATTCCAGCATTTTGTTGCTCGATACCTGAAACTCCCTTTAAAAGCAGCTGTTCGGTGTCGGGGGACTTGTAACACTATTGCACGTGAAGCTCTTATTCGGTGGTGACTGTTATTACTAGAGAACCATTCGAGTTTCTTATACAGATAAGAGGGCAAGTTTCATAGATATATGCAAGGTAAGTTTCATAGATAACATAAATGCTCAGTCCCTTCAACTACAGCGACATCCAGTGAGCTTGGAATTGTTAGTCCTAGAGGATCAAAAGGCTTCTACATGTAAGAATCACTTATCGATTCTGAGATCCATTACAGATACAATCATTTTTGTTTTTGTTAGGTGGTAGGTCTAGTGCAATTTTTTTGATATGTTCGCCTTTAAATTTGTACTGACTGTTTTGTCAAGGGTCGATTTCAGAGCGTTTCGACCGCGGCGGTTTTTTTTATCCGTGTTCCAGCAAATATAGCAGCAAGCGGTGGTGATCACAGATAACTTTTAAAATAAACAATAGGCGGTATCGTGGCTATACATGATTTAATCAAAAGTTGTTTTCACTCGATAGTAATTCGCGGTAAAAATCGGGAGACACTAATGAAGTTAAAAAATCGGTCAAGTGCGAGTCAGATTCGTCCCACCGTCGAGAAACAGACGCCAAAAACCACGTTTATTGTATGGGGAGCCCTTTTTATTATAAACTTTATTTTGTTTTTACTATTTGTTGTTACACGTGGTTTAGTGGCAATAGAAATACACATTCTATGAACATATCAAGCATTTACCTATTACCATTATTAACATCGAGCAAAAAAGCACGTTTCTAAAAAACGCCGGAACAACGCCTGAAATCGACCCTCATACTGAAGGACTTACCCTTAGTGGCCAGTTGGTAGCTATATACGTAGCAGGTAACGGCAGCACGATCCACTGTTTCCTGCATTCGTTGTCGTCCACGTATTCCCTACACAACACCAATGAAGAAATGTTTACAACAATCAAAATATACCTGACTGGACTAGTTAACATTTATAGAAAAACATTTTTATTGGCAGTGTCTGTGATATTTCTTCCAATCTCAAAAAATAGAGAAACCTAGGATAAATATAAAGAGTTTATTGGCAACATAATTAAAAAAAAAAATACGGCATATATATCATAATTTTATTAAAGACGTCAACTATAACCATAGAGAAAGGTTACGATTCTTTCTACACCATGTTATCATTAGCAGCACACAGTAGTAGTTAGTCATAGTCTTTTTTCCATGATAAAGTTCTATATCTATGACTCATAGATATAGAACTTTATCATGGAAAAAATCTGCGAAGCCGTAGCCTCCGCGGGAGAGCTAGGTTACGAGTTTGTGGTATTTCTAGCAACTAAAAACTCTATGGTGACCACTGTCCGCATACTTTGATAGATAAAAAACACCCGTAGCTCAGGAACTCGTGCTCATCACACAAATATTTATCCTTGCCTGGATTTGAACCCGGGACCTCTAGCTTGGTAGGCGATGTCACTCCCACTAAGCTAAACGTGTCGTCGACGTGTCAACCGCAGCTTGTGGCCTATGTGCGGCCACTCTGAGCTACTTGTGGTCGCGTTTAGTAGCCGTTAGTCCGGAGGCTCTTAGTTGCCGTTTACAGAGGAGTTCATAGACCTAGACTTGAAGGTATAGGACCCTGAGAACAAACCTATATTTAGCGCTGCTCTCGTACTCAGGGCTGGGCTGGTCCAGTCCATTCTCTGCCTGGTAGGTCTCCGCTGAGGAGTCTATGATGCAGATCTTTGTCCGTTTCGTCAAATTATCCTCTAGGTTGACGTAGAGTTTGTCGTCCGCTTGGAGGTAGAGGTGGCTTTGGTTGCTCTGGAAATCAATAGTTTGTTCAGTCAAGAAAACGTATGGACCACATGTTTGAAGATGAAATGTTATAGATGTGCCATCTAGTAAAGAGAAGGAGATGGTCACCGGTCAGATACTGCCTAGTTAAAATAAGAAAATAATAAAACAGTTACAAGAAGCGTACAACGCTGAAACACTTATTTGTGGGTTTAGTGAAAAGGGGTAAAAGTCACATATAAACTAGGTACAAATGGTCACAACTTTACTGTAAGACTTGAGCTCTTTTGGCTCTTAGGTTATATTATATGACTTGTACCCCTTTAAACTAGATCCAGAGATATAAAGAAGCTCAATACTTAAGATGGTAACGAAGATTGCTTACCATACAAGGATTGACAGTAAGCGGACTTTTGATAAAGTCCAACTGTATGAGGTTGGTGCTCGAGTCCGCTTCCACCTTCACCATCCAGAGCTGGTAGCCTTCCGTGGCCCATTCCTGCAACATGAACCAACATCACTACCAGAAAACAAACAACAATACCTCATACATGCCCAAGTTCTAAACTAGTCAATATAATCTATAAAATACCTTTGACAACATAGTCTTGCACTAAAATATGCCCCTTCAAATGATACCTCACAAAAGTAATTCGAATTTAGGGTCCGTTTCTTCCTATAAGTATAAGGCCGGATTTACACCTGTAAGTTTTACTTACGTAAGTAAGGACGGAGCTATACGTTAGACTGAGATAGTCAGTCTAACGTATCGTGTCTAACGTGTAGCTGCATCCTGCAACAAATCCGGGCTTATACTACAATCCTATCCTTTTGCTAACTCACTCTCATCTCACTATCCCACGCCAGTAAGCAGAGCACATGAGCAAACCACCGAACATGTTACACACTGAAATTCGGCCCTTCTCTCAACTCACTGCCACCGCTCGCCCTGCAGTCACCCACAATACTAACTATGCTAGATACCACGAGCGGGTTGTGCTTGCTCAGTTCCTGGTTGAGGCCATAGTCCCACGCCAATGGGCACATGAGCAAAGCACCGAACGTGCTCCACACTGAGATTCCGCCCTTCTCCCAACTCACTGCCGCCGCTCGCCCTACAGTCACCCACAATACTGACCATGCTAGACCACGAGCGGGTTGTGCTTGCTCAGGTCCTGGTTGAGGCCATAGTCCCACGCCAATGGGCACATGAGCAAAGCACCGAACGTGCTCCACACTGAGATTCCGCCCTTCTCCCAACTCACTGCCGCCGCTCGCCCTACAGTCACCCACAATACTGACCATGCTAGACCACGAGCGGGTTGTGCTTGCTCAGGTCCTGGTTGAGGCCATAGTCCCACGCCAATGGGCACATGAGCAAAGCACCGAACGTGCTCCACACTGAGATTCCGCCCTTCTCCCAACTCACTGCCGCCGCTCGCCCTACAGTCACCCACAATACTGACCATGCTAGACCACGAGCGGGTTGTGCTTGCTCAGGTCCTGGTTGAGGCCATAGTCCCACGCCAATGGGCACATGAGCAAAGCACCGAACGTGCTCCACACTGAGATTCCGCCCTTCTCCCAACTCACTGCCGCCGCTCGCCCTACAGTCACCCACAATACTGACCATGCTAGACCACGAGCGGGTTGTGCTTGCCCAGGTCCTGGTTGAAGCCGTAGTCCCATTCCAGCGAGCACAAGAGCAAAGCACCGAACGTGCTCCACACTGAGATTCCGCCCTTCTCCCAACTAGATATGAGCGCCGACGGCCAATTTCACGGCGGCGGCGTGGACTAGAAATTTTCGCGGCGGCAGCGTCCTGGCGGCGGCGTCGTGGCGGCGTGGCCTTGGATCTTAATATTTTTATTAAAGCCCGATTTGTAAGAAAAAATTAAGAGAACCATATTTTGATACCAAATTAAGCTGTATTTTATTCTAATAAACGAACGGAGAACATAAACAACCGTAGTAGAAATTGTTAATTTTTAAAGGACGATGGGCAGAAACGTCTCCACCCACCAACAGAGATGAGGCATGTGTCAGTTAATAGACCTTGGTAACACAATGGATTTTTACTATGGCGACGATCACCCCAAGAATGCGGTTTTCTTGGAAAATCGTATTTTGTTTTCTATAGGAAAGGTCCAAAAACAGACCCCTGTGGAACACCGCACTGCACTCCTCGCGGTCTCCGTGCTCCCTTCGTTCTGCAGTACCGATGTCTACACCCACTCACTGCACCCTCCCCTCTTTCTGGTCGCGTAGTCCCTAACCGTCCTGGGAGTTTATGGCGTCCATGGTGAATCCAATCCGAACTGTCACTTGATATGTCCATCCCCGGGCTGTGACGAGCGTATCATCAGCATAGCAAATCACGCTAGTTCCCGGGAGGAGCGGACCGCGAAGCAGCGAGTCGAAGTCAACGTTCCACAGTACAAGCCCCAACACAGAGCCCTGCGGATCGCCGCATCCACCCAACGAGGCGATGGTAGAGCCTCCTGTCTGCGCCCTCCCGCCATAGTAAAAAATCATCGTGTCGTCAAGGGCTATTAACTGACACATGTCGCACTCATTTCTGTTAGTCTTGGGGACACTGCCTATACAATGCCCATGGTCCTTTCACACTTAAAATTGTGTGTTTTTGAGTCGTGGAAGATTTTTCATAGGTACTTGTTACGTGAATATCTCTTACTTGTGTTGTAAACATCAATTGGAGACGATAATAAACAAACATACGTTCATTCGACTAAATACTCGATGCGACTGAGTGTGCAAACGAGTGCGAGCGAGAAAGCAAGCCTCAATTTGCTGCGGCGGCGCGCCGCGTGTTTTCCTCGGCGGCAGCGCGCCGCAAGAACTCACGGCGGCGGCGGCGCGCCGGCGCGGCGCTCATATCTACTCCCAACTCACTGCCGCCGCTCGCCCTACAGTCACCCACAATACTGACCATGCTAGATACCACGAGCGGGTTGTGCTTGCTCAGGTCCTGGTTGAGGCCGTAGTCCCACGCCAATGAGCACATGAGCAAAGCACCGAACGTGCTCCACACTGAGATTCCGCCCTTCTCCCAACTCACTGCCACCGCTCGACCATCTGCAGTCCACCTATGAAGATAAACAACCTTAACAGTATCGAAATAAAGATCAAAATTCACTTTTAATCTTCTAATAATAAAAGGATGGCGTACCAGCTTGAGCTGGCTCTGGCAATATATTAGCAACATAAGTCTTATTGATTGAGAAGACACTTGACTGTAAAGTACGTTAAAATCGTACGGAAATAACGCATGAGTTAATGATATGGTAGCATTGAACAAAAAACCTTATGCAACTGCAATAAGACTAAATTTAGGAAATATAATCGTTTCAGCAACTGACCTTATACATTTGACGGGTCCAGGGTCACCGGGGAAATCTTTGGAACTTAGCACCATTTTGTGAGAAAGCTCTAAGCCGCCGGTCGCCTCGTCGATCGTATAAACATCTACTTGTGAACTGAAAGACAATAATAAAGGCTATAATTAGAAGTGGAGTTTTATTGAACTTGCACATAACATTATGTTACCGATTGTTTGAATGACGAGTGTTTGTTGACATTATTGATATACCAAGACCAAATTACATTTTTCCAGTACTTACTAAGGGTATTTGAGGTAAGCCGAGGATATAGAGACAGGCAGACAGACGGACTGACATGGCAAAAGTATAAGGTTTCCTTGTAGACTACGGAATCCTAAAAACTTAGTAGTTGGTATATGTAAATCGGTTAATTCGAAAACAATCAAAGTATGTATTGTTTTCAAAGTGATTGGTTGTTCCGATGCATTTGTAGGATATAGATGCCTTACTTGGGTTTCACTATTAAAACATAAAACAAATTACATGAATAACGCAACTTACTTCTTTCTACCAATGGCGATAAGTCTAAACTTGTGGTTGACTCTTGCGCAGGTCGCGTCATCGATGCCCGGTGCCCAAATACCCTGGACCGCCTGAAATTACATACACGTTTCAGTTTATCACAATTTTAGTTGCATTAATTCAGTTTTAACTTCTTTTTTAACCAACTTTAAAAAAAGGAGGATATTTTAGGTATCTGCCCTAATAGGGTATTTGACAACAATCAAAATAAATTCATTAACTCTAACCAGCAAATTACGCTTCCAAAACAGCCCGGATAAAATCATTCAAACTTATTTTCGAGCCATCAACGATTTTACAATGACGAAAACTAAAAATAAGGCACCCTGTTGAGCATGACGTCACAAGATAGTATTTCATACTAAACTGCATACTTTCGGAGCGTTTTGACACTTCATAAAAAGAAGCTGATTTGAACTGTCATCAAGTAGCCTATTACTTGAAGACGACTGGACTGATTTGAAAATTCTTGTTTTGTTTAGAGTGTTTTGTAAAGAGAATACACCTGGGAGGTATACTCTTTAGTATACCTCCCAGGTGTCTGTGTCACCAAGTCAGCAGGATCTGATGATGGTATCTTGGATAATTCGATGGAAATCTTTCAATATTATAGGCACACTCAAAGTCATTTGCTTGCTTGCTTTTATGGTAGCTCTAAAGCTACCATTTTCAATTGAATACACTAGTTAGAAGTAGGTTATGCGAAAATAATGTTTTTTTTTATTGATAGCTACTAAGAAGTAGAATAAAAATACGACCTAGCAAAAAATGTTAAAAACTTGAATTTGAGTGTCAATGGAAGTTTGACCTAGCTAATGAAAATTTTACACTAGCTTTTTAAACTTTAATCTACATTTTACACTCTTTTACATATTAAAAGATAAGCCATATAGTAGACAAATAAACTATCCATTACTGTTTAATGAAGAGAAGGGATGTTGCGATAAAAATTAAGTGTAAGAACACTTGTGCAAAGGGTTCACCAAGATTAATTTAGCACGCCTACATAACCTTACCCTCAAATCGGTATCCAACAATATCTGAGATAATAAAAAACTTAATTATATGAAAACATTCGAATATCTTACTAAAGCTACTAAAAATATTTGCGCCATTTTATAATATAAATTTAAAGGCATTATGAGTGTACCAGTAAAAGGCAAATATAAACTAGTCTAAGTTAACTTACGTTATGGTTAAAATTGAGATTAGGTGCAGTGAGGTAGGCCGCTTGGCCGTCGTTCAGCGTGATGCCGAAGGCGCACAGTAGTAAGTAAGTACTATCGTTCACGTGTGTGTTATCTTCTAAGTTAACATACTAGTCTGAGTTAACTTACGTTAGGATCAAACTTAAGGTTAGGTGCAGTGAGGTAGGCCGCCCGGCCGTCGTTGAGCGTGATGCCGAAGCCGCACACGAGTGGCGAGTACTCTATATCGTTCACGTGTGTGTTATCTTCTAGGATTGGCTCGGCTGAAAGCAATAAAGCAAATACTGCCTTTAGAGTTAATCTAGCTACAATTACATATGCGGTTTAAACAGACTTAACTTATTTTTAAGCGCCGATGGTGCAGTTAAACATGCGAAGCGATAATAAATAGAGTTAAACATACAGCACTAAACCAGTGGTTCCGAACCTGGGGTTAATTACCTCTCCAGGGGTAAAACGATGTTTTCTCAGGGGTAATACGCATGAATGTTAGCCGTTTTACTTTGAGCAGTTTCTTATAAGCTTATAATACCTATTTTTTTAGAGGGGTAATAATAGAAATCTCGATGAGAATGTGGGTGATATGATAACAAAGGTTAGGAACCACTGCACTAGACGATTATATAGTCATATTGATTTATTGCTGATGCTGATAAAAGAAACACAACAGTCTTCATCCTTTTCTATATCATTTAAACAGATATCTGTTGATGTCATATATTATTCACACAAAACTCAGATGCAATGCAACAAAGCAATGACGTTAATGAAAAGAAATTGCATATATATTTAGGAAAGAACAGAATTTTGTCTTGAAAAAGTAATAATGTGTGAGACACAAGAAATCAGTGGTCGCAAAGCAGGCAAAGCCAGTAATAATCGCAAAAAATCCAAAATAAAAGGCGTCATTTTCATCCTCATCAATTTGTATCAATAATACCAGAACTCGCTGGAAAAAAAACCGGCCAAGTGCGGATTAGATTCGCACAAAGGGTTCCGAACCACCGGCGAGCAAACAGCGCCAAAAACATTTCTCATTTATTTTTAATTTAATTTTGTTTTTATTATTTGTTATTTTAACTGCATTCTGTGAAAATTTCAAGTGTCTACCTGTTACGGTTCAAAAAATACAGTCTAGTGACAGATGGACAGACAGGCAGGCGACAGGCGGACAGCGGAGGCTTAGTAATAGGTTTCCCTCGGCACCCTTTGGGTGCCGAACCTTAAAAAGAACAGTAATGTTTCACCTTTAGAGACTTGTTGGTTGATGGAGAAGGGTATCCTGCCAAGGTCGAGGCAGTAGTCCCGGTTCTGCGAGCCATCCCAGCGGTACCGCAGCAGGTGCGCCCGGGTCGTGCATACCAGGATCTCCGTGCCAGATATGCAGCACATACGGGTGATCTGTCCATCCCATACTAGCACCTCCTTAAACTGATGGAAACAATACCTTTAATCATTCTTTAAAGCATGTAGTTGGCAGTTATTCATTTTTTTCAGGGAATCTGGTAGAATAAGAATGTAGCGTTTTGCGACTGAATAACAGTAGCGTTGCGTTCATAGACCCTGCTTCTCGGCGCCTTGCTTATTTTAACGGATCCAAGTTACGAATCCTTTCTGCTCTTGGACTCTCATTCCCAAAATACCGCATTCCTAAAATACCAGATTTTTAAAATACAAGATTCTTGATATATAAGATTCTCCGTATACCAGATTCCCAAAATAATACATCCAGCAAAATCATTTGGATCCTTGAGTGACTTCCGATTTTATAATCTAGTGTAATGGTAATGTGGTAAGACAGGAATTTGATAAATCGAGAATCTGATATTTTGAAAACTCTGGTATTTTGGGAATACAGTATTTTGGGCATGAGCGCTCTTGAAAAGGTGTGACAAATTTACTTTGACTTAACCTTGAAAAAGTTTAAGAGGCCACTGCTGAATAAAGCAAAAAAAAGCTACTTTCTGTCTGGAAATTAGTTGCAAAACTGATTAAAGAAAAACAAGAATCCTAATATTGTTTCAAGAACAAATAAATTAACAAACCAAAGTAATCTTCAGAGATGGTATGACTTCTTTCACAAACAGTTCTGCAGAGTCTCTCCGCAAGCTGGCAGTAGGCGGGTCATACTGCTGGTATGCAGTCTGGTCGCTCACCACCTCCACATTGTACAGAATTAAATGCCCTTCTGATGTCTGTAATTAAAATAGTCTAATATAACATACTCTACATCTAAGGATAGATCACAGTGGAAGGAGTTAGAGGAGGCCTATGTCAAAGGACAGCCTGACGAATAGTCAGAGAAAAAAGGCTATAATAAATAAATAAATAAAAAATATAACATACAACTAAAGTACAATAACATTCCTTGCCAAGTATGTATGTATGTATGTATCTAAACACTTTATTGCACAAAATAAGCAAAGTACAGGGTCAAGTCATGCTTTTATAATAAAGATGATAAATATTTCGTTGACCGTAGGATGAATTAAGGTAAGGGACAGGCAAAACAATGTCCCTTACGCTAATTCAGGTTGACAATTTATTTTACAAATGGATGTGATAAAATTATCTAAGCCTTTATTAATTGTTGCCATCAGTGCCATCGATTGTCACTCATCATAATAAAACAACTTTAACCTGTGACTTCAACCAAGACCAGGAATGTTGAAAAGGGTTATGAAACGTTGGGATGTAAAAATTAAGTAATATGCACGATTTATTCAGTTAAAGTTGTTTTATTACAATGAATTGTAATTATTTGGTTTCTCCATATATGCAAACTAATATCATAAATGCAGAAGTATATATGTATGTAAATTTTAGACATTTTATTGCACAAAATAAGACAAAGTACAATACAAGGTTGCAAAATAAAGGTACCAAGACAAACTTATTCCTTTAAGGGATCTCTTCTAGTTAACCTTTGAGGAGTTGAGAGATAGATTAACTGAGAATCATGGTACAAAATATTATAAACGTATTTAGAAGTAACTTCTAAATAAGTCTTTTAATAATTTAGATGAAATTTGGTATGGAGATTGTTTGACACTCTAGGGAAGACATACATAGGATAGTTTTTATCCCACAAATCATCCCTTAAGGGGGTGAAAAGGCAGTGGAACTTTGTATTGAGAACCAATGTTTTCTAAAGGAAGGCATAGAAAATACTGATTCTATGCAAACAAAGTCTTGGGCAAAAGTTAGTAACAGAATATGACATAGGTAATCATTTTCTAAACATATACAACCCTGGACAGTGTGGGCAGGAGTAAAACATTTGTTTTCACAGTGATGGCATAATAATTATGGGAATTAACTTAGAAAGTAAAAGTTCCAAAAACCATTTCCAAAAAACAAATTACAATATTGATACCCTCACACAGTCAGTCATACTATCTTTTTGATGAAAATAGTTGTAATTAGTAAGTTAGTGCTCAAATCTATAAAGTAGAAATTTCATTAGCAAAATAATTGTAATTAGTATAACTGTGAAGCAGGGTATCAATATGAGGTATAGCTTTTTAGCAATGACAGGGTAAAACTGATTAATGTATTACCGAAACGCATATCATAGAAGAGTCTGGTTTCCATTCCACACCAACATTTACTCCGAGACGTTGCAAAGATTCAGGATTACGTTTGTGGTGCACAACAGGAACACTTGGCTAGAAGAATAAAATTATTTAAATAGTATCACCACTAACGACAGCACTATATGATATCTGAACAACTAAGATACTAACAGTTTGCAATCATTGTATGGCACTTGAGATCCGGCTTACCTTACAAAACCATACCATAAGACAGTCATCGCTAAGCGAAGCGAACAATATTTTATCTCTGTTCGATACAATCTGGATAATCTGGTGATCTGCTCCAGGATTTTTCAGTACTTTGGGCCATCCTATTGGAAAGTACATCGTGCTGTAATAACATTTGATGCACTGTTTTCATGAATATGAATACTAGCTGTCTACAACAATTGGGTTGCCTATAATTTATAAATTAATATGGTACATGAGTTTAGTGGTAAACGCATAATTTTATCAAGTAAATAATCTTCACAACACAACACACGTCTCTTTTCATCGTAATTGACATTACTGAGTAGTGCTACCACATAGAATAAATATATAAAAGAATTAATTTCAATATTAATTTTAGGTTGATATCAAACCCTGTTGATTCAATAGTATATCAATAACATCAATTTTATGCAGTTGTATTTAATAGGTATAATAAATTCAATACAAAATTCCTTAATTTTATAATTAATAAGATATAAGTTGGTATGAAAATTGTGCTATTTTATGAAGTGGTAATACTCAGTTTAACCTAGGCGTTTTCACAGCAATATTAACGCAGCATACAATATAATTGCGCAATATCACCATTTGTGCTGCGCAAAAGACTGAGTGAGTTTAATCCTTATTGTACAATCTCGGAGTATTGTATTATCTGTAGTGCATATTGCATAATATTTTTTTGGATAAATATTAAAACTTCTAACCTTTTGTTTTTTTACCATTTCCTGAGTAGATACCTACACCCTTAGTAAAAGTAGCCTCAAGAAAACCTTGATCATATTTTCATAGTGTTAGCGATTTTTTAAATACTTTTGAGGAAAGCATTAATTTGTAGGGTAAAACTGGGGATCAAATTACCTGTCGATTCGAAGTTCGTCTCTCTGCGGCGGCGGAATACAAACTTCGAATAAACTGTAGCCTTAAATGTTTCTTCCTACAAAAGGTACATGGAGTGGCTTATATGTGTACGCGCAATAAACAAATGCAATGCAAGCAAAGTTATAAGAATGCGTAAGAATGCTGACCTATATAGATAATTATCGAACCTGCTCACAAAATTTCATGAAAATCGTTTGAGAAAATGCAATCCGAAGATTAAAACAGCCTGAAAGCTGGATAAACAAACATACGAAACCGGATTTGTCGAAGGTGAAACAGCTCAGAGACGCTTCGTTCGCTCCGTTAACATGTGGGTGGTATTGTGCAATATCGTCTGCTCATTACATTCTGTAATGTTGCATGAATTCAAAATGAGGCAGGTAGATTATATGAGAAGAATATTGTGAAATGTTTGGGGACTCGGTGATTATTACAAGGCGATAACTTCAGTACTTTTATTGAACCGTACGTTGCTAGGTCTACAACAGAAGTCATCATTTGTCCTTCCGCTAGAGCGAGACAGACTCAATTCGATTAAATTTGAATAGTTCCAAAGGCTGCCAGTCTGTCATACAAGGCGGTAAGGTTTGCATAGCATGGTACAAACCTTACAATATACACAATAAACTGTAAACCATTTGTATTGAATAATGAATACCGCTTTACTCCTACACGTCGCAATATATTTAATATATTACACGTTTGCGAGTTCTAGCTCACATTCGCATTGGCGTATATTTAGCATTAGGCGAAGGCATTTCCATGAGTAAATATTTTCCACCATAGATCTATGTTATTTTAGTATATCAAGTCCATGTTTTCCACAAATTATTTCGTAAAACGATATAAATACGACCAAGGATATCCTGTGGCTTTTTTGACTCAGGAAGTGACAAAGAATACGATTGTGGATCTAAAAACTTGACAAAACAGTATATTACACAACTAGGGTGGTAATACAAAGAAAGGCCGAGATCGCAGAAGTTTGCGGCCCGAGCTGCAAGCGAGGGACGTAAATATGCGAGCGAGGGTTTTCTGTATTACCTCCCGTGTTGTGTACATCATTTTATGTCTACACTTGGCCAGAAAGCGGCTTTTTCCGTACGCGCAGAGTGCGGAAAAAGCCGCTTTATGGCCAGGTGTGGCATAAAGTTAATAATATTTTTTAAAAAAAATATACTTAACACGTTCGCTGCGATATAAGGCCTAAATACCCGATGCATGTACTCCCGCTCTGTGCGGAGGCGAGAAACGGTGAACTTACCCTGGTGCGGCGGCTGTATAATGAGTATTTCTGTATGTACAAAAGAGACAAGTATAGGTTTGAGTTTAGGACTTTAAGGGCTACTCGATAAAGCATTAAAACTGTGCTAAGGTTTTCCGGCCCGATAACGCACTGACTGATTTTTTTTCGATTCCTTGCGGGTAATGGGCCGAAAGGCCCATCATCGATTACAAGGTCACTCCACCCCTTCCCGCACTGAATAGGTGATTGCATTGGTTTACTTCCGACTAGTGTTGTGACGTACTTAGCGGGAACCGACGTAGATACGATAGTGCATTAGTCTAGCTCTAGTGTTTGTTTACGTTTTTAGATTGTGGCGACTCTCTTCCAGTAATATTTGATCATAAATATTACAATAATAAACACATTACGTAAGAGAAATTCTTAGAGTTCTAACTGTAAGACAGTCACACAAAAGGATTGTAAGCTGTAAAGTTTAATTTAAAGTAGTAAAATGCGACCTTTTACCAAACCAACCACCACCAAATGTTTAGTCTTTGTTTAGTACTAGGAACCTTTTAGGACCCTTTAAAAGAAACCGACTTTATTGTTTCTTAGCGCAATTGTTCTACCGCTAGTTGTAAAGTAATTGGTTTTTAAATATTTTAGAGATTGTAAATTAAGAAATTGCAGTAAAATAGTACGTTACACAACTAGGGTGGTAAAACAAAGAAAAGGCGAGGTCGCAGATGTTTGCAACCCGAGCTGCAGGCGAGGGACGTAAATATGCAATCGAGGGCTTTCTTTATTACCTCCCGTGTTGTGTACATCATTTTATGTCTACACATGGCCAGAAAGCGTCTTTTTCTATACGCGCAGCGTGCGGAAAAAGCGACTTTTTAGCCAGGTGTGGCATAATAATATTTTCTGTGTAGAATATGAGAAATAATAGTTACTGTCTGTCATGTTTCTATCATAGAATTTGTCTCTTTTTTTCTTTGATAAATTATATTCAAAATAATATGTCGATAATTTATTTCCCATCACTAATACTGCCTCAATTAAACCTATTATTCAATGCGGTTTCGGGTCACAAGACCTTACATATATTTTTGCATATATCTCTCAAATGAATAATAGGAACCCGAGGCGAAGCAAATACTATGACCACCAACTCGTCTACTATGGATATTGATAGGTAGGTATCCAATTTCTTACGTTTTTGCTTAGTTATAGTCATTTATAGCTGTCGATACCTTACCGGGCCAATAAGCCCCATATCGCCGCGGCGGAAAGTTTAAGTACCAGGCCGATCGGCCAGTTAACGCACCGTATAAAAAAATGCCAGTTTTGATCCCGCAGCGAACGTGTTAAACGACACAATAATGTGACATTGTATAATTCAATTTAAACTTGCTCAATCTTTCCTTTAATCCCAACACTACGTGAATCGTCAACATTGTCAATAATTGTGTACAATATACGATATTGCGCAATGATATTGTAAGTGGATGGGCTGCCTAGCGCTAATTAGTTAACCGAAAAATAAAAATGTCTTTGGTCAGCGTACGATACAATGCAATGGCGATGGTGATTTGAGCTAAGGTTTTGCAAAACTTTAAATAGAGTACTGTATTTCTTTTCATTTCGCTTAGATTTCTCGAATTTAAAACAATTTTAATAACTTAACATGTGATAATTCCATACCGGCCTTATTTGCGAGGACATGACTTGTGTGAACACTTTGCCATGTCTGAAGAAATCGACATGAATGTAAACAACCTCTCAACCACCGAAGAGGCATTTGAGGTATTTCAATCAAATTCTATGTATGAAGAGGATGAGTCTATCACGTTACCCATCAGAGCGTGCCCGGAGCCTGCTGCCGTGGACGAGGTTAGCGAATTAAGCGATATGTCTATAGAAAACGAGGTTGTCTCCTCCACCAACATCGAGGATCAATCACAACTAAGTTATTGTACCTTAGAAGTAGGTAGTGAAGTAAATATCATCGAAGAAGAACCGGACGGAGCAAACCATGCACTGGAACTTGAAAATGAAGCCAAGTCAAACCCTGGTTATTCACATGAAATAGGGGGTTTGCAAGAACAGGGCAGTGAAGCTGCGTCAGACCCTAATTATTTAGATGAAGGAGATTTATTGCAGGAACAGGGCAGCAAAGAAGTGAATGATGTAGAAAACAATGTTGACATGGACATAGCAGAGACTGTAGAGTTGGAAACAGTAAGTAGCTCGGAAGTAAGTCAGTTCACAGCTTCGTCTTCTTCAAAAAAAGGTAGAGGCAGAGCAAGAGGCAGGGGCAGAGGTAGAGGTAGAGGAAGAGGGAGGGGACGAGGCCGCCCCTTTGGCCGTGGCAAGAAATCTTTACTGGACTTCAATCCAGACCTTACTAATGACACAGATTTACCGAATGATAGTAGTGGGAACTTAAGCTCGGAATCTGTTCTGGGTAATACACTAGACTCCTCAGCCACTGATGTTAACTGTATACAGGCTGAGAGCAATGGTTTCATTACATCACCTACCCAGAGCATGGAGACACCGACTAAAGAAATTCCTGTAGTGTGTGTTAGAAAAAGAGGTAGAAGGAAGAAGGAGCCATCTATTGTCAGTGATAATGAAACATTGCAAAGTCCAGACAATAGTGTAAGTCCCAAAGTCCCACGCAAAAGGGGCCGCCCAAAAAAAGATTCCAAGCTAAATGCTGTTGAAGATCAACCTCCACTCAATGGAGATACTATACCCAGTAATGAAACCTCTACTGAAATTAAAGATCTAAATAAAATGACAGAAAATTCAACTGAAATTGAAGACAATTTGTGTAAAATTGAAGATAGTCTCTCTAATATTGAAGCAATTGATGAAGATGATGATGAAGACATTTGCTTAAGTAAATTGAAATCTGCAATTGATTGTGATAATAAATTATCTGAGCCTAAAGACCCTATACTGAAAGAATTGCAAGAAATACCTTCTTCACCTATAACCGATGAAAGAACCGAAGAAAGAACTGAAGAAATGAAAATTGAGAATGGTGATAATGCAGCTCCTCCTAATGAGCCAATCCCTGCAGTTGAAGAAATAAAAGAGAATAATATTGATGTGGATACTGCACAAAACATGGCTGTTGAAGATGTATTAGAAAACCAATCTAATGATCCCAATGAATCACTCCTAATAGAAGATGTGTCTAAACGTCCCAAGCGGAGCAATGCTAAGAAAACATTAAAATACAAAAATGATGATGATTCTGATGAAGATCCATTTGCAAATGTTGAGCTCTCAGATGATGATGAACCAAGAAGAGGGAAAAAGAGTGGCAGGTATCAGTCAGATGAAGAGTATATACCAGGAAGAAAAGGTAGAAGCAGTTCTATAGATTCATCAGATAGTGCTGTTGGTGATACACTAGAAGAGTTAAAAAAACAAACCAAAAAGAGAGGGCGAAAGAAAAAAGATATTGATTTTGAAATTATGAGCCCCAGTCCTATGAAAACATCAAAATTGGATATTAATGATGCCAAACAGGAACCTTGGAGATATTCGCCAAACGACACAGTTCAAGATCTATGTGATGATAATGATGCAGGATTTGCTCAACCATCACCAAGCACTGAGATTAAACCCATTGTGCCTACAAATTCATGGGGCTCCAGTAATGAATTTGAAAACTTCCTTGCCAAGAAAATCCAAGGTACAAATCTAAAAATAAAAAAAGTGTCTTCTTCTAATTCCTCACCAAGTGTAGTAACTCCTTTGGAAATCCCTGTGTTAGATGCAAATGAAGTTAAAAAGAGAATAGATTGCTCGGCTCAAACTGACAAAGTTCACACTTCAACTACAAGTATACAGACCAGTGGGCCGGGTACACTCTCCATGAAGAACAATGTTCCTTTAAGTAATGAACAGTCTGAAAATGCATGCAAATTCCTTACAAGTATTGTAAAAACAACTTCAGAATTGGGACAGTTGATGACTCAAAAGTCGGATGATTTTATTCAAAAGAAAATTAACACTGCTAATGTTGTAGACACTTTTAAGATGGACTATTGTGTTAAGAAATCATTTTTGCTACTCAAACTTGCCAAACATAATCTTTTACAAATGGAAGAGGACTTAGCTTCTCAATATGAAAAGTTTCTGAAAGAAAATGACCTGCTATCGCACAGAGAACAAGAGAAAAAAATAGAACCAAAACCAAAAAAAGCAGACAGTGATAGTGATTGCGAAATTATTGAGGAACCAGCGTCGTCACAGAAAGTCTGTCCAATAAAAAAAGACATTAAACCGAAATTTAACCCAAAAACAGTCTTTTTGAATAAGGAACTTTCAATTAAGATTGCTAAAAAGCCAAGTGAAGATGTGAAAAGCAAAGGCAAACAAAACATTAACATCAAGGGCAGACACACTGTGTGGATCAATGATTCGGTGATGGTAAAGAAAGTAAAAGGTTCGCAGTCTTTTTTAGCCCAGGACAGCCGAAATAAAAAACCTCCTGATTGTAAAATTACAGAAAAAATGGTAAGTGATTTTTTTGCAGAATATAATCGCCAGAAAGCATTATTTGTCTGTGCCCCATTTATATCCACCGAATGGTATATCTGGCGATCAAAAAATTGTATCTGCAACTATTTTTCTGTTGAACCTGATAAACTTACAAGTGGTAATATTTCTAGAACTGACGAGATGTTCATGAACAATGAAAATAATGCAACTGTGAGTGATAGTGCTAATGGACTTAGTGAGAAAGTAAAATGTGAAGCTAGCAAATTGAGGAACCCAACAACACTGTTATCAATATGCTTGAAGAATCTACAGGAACACTTTTATGTGATGGAACCAAGTTATGGGAATATTTCTCCCATTTCTGAAGTTACAGTAAGTGAGTTTAGCGACAATATAACTCATCAACCAAAAACTTTATTTTCTTTGTGTTTGGATCTTCTGACAAAGAATCAAGAAAATATAAAGACACAAAATATTCCTTTACGAAATGCTGTTGACATCACATCTCAAGATGTACCTCTTTTGAAAACATTGTGTCATGCAAGGATTAATGAACTTTATGTTGTGAGTAAAGACGAAACTGATCAAGAAGTAACACAAATATCAGTTAGGAAAATAAATGACAGTGAACATCATAGTAAGTCAGACACTCAATGTGATGGCTATGGTAGAATAGAAGTTAAGTCATTGTTTACCTTGTGCATTCAGGTGATTCAACACAGACAAGAGGTCCTTCTGTCTAATAAGGAAACAGATTTTTGTATCGAGAACAGTTTTTCGTTTTCGTCTCCAAATGCATTAAAGGCGATTGCTTTTCAATGTGTCAAAAGTTTACTGAACGAATATTACTTTAAATCTGATACTGATTTGACACAAAATGTTACAACAGGTATCATAACCCCGTATAAAGTAAAAAAACTCGCCGACATATGCTTTGATATTGTATCAAGATTTTATGAAGCTGATGACTCTCATGATGGTGAAAGTGGAGAAACTGTACCTATAGAATTAACCATCAATGCAGTGAATACACTATCTGAAGAAGCATTCCTTAATATAGAGGAAACAACTGCAAATGATCAAAATAATTCAGATTATTATGAAGATGATGGTGACACTTATTATGAAGATGAGTCAGCGGAACCTGATTATAATGAAGTTGAAGATGCTAATAACAGAGAAAATGAAAGTTGGATTTCAAAAGTTCAGTTAAAAGAGCTAAAGTCTTGCTTCATGGCTGAAAAATCCAAAAATAGTTTGAAATCCATAACAGATAATGAAAATGGTAACATCATAACTGAAAATTATCCCCTTATAGCTCAAATTAAAACAGAACCTGAGTTAGAAGACCCTCTACCTATGAGTGAAAGCTTTGCTCCAATTATTAAAACTGAACCAGACCATTATGTTGATCAAATGACTATTATACCAGAAAGTGTTGTTACAAAAACAGAATCTATAGACAATGTTGATCCATTGCCTGTTGGAAGAGAACCAATTCAAAGAGAAAATAGCGCAAGTTTTGATGAAGAAAACTTTGAAGCCTTTGTAAGATCTAACAAGATGATACATGGTATAAGTACTTATGGTAATGATAATGAAGAAACCTTTAGTCAAAGTGCTTTAAGAGTCCGTAGACAGCATGAACCTGATTCAGACAATGAAAATGACACAAGCATGAGTTTATTAGTTCCGCACGCATTTGAAGCTCTTACTGTCGAGTCAGCTAAAGGTAGTCTTCTAGAAAACAGCTCAAGTGATAGTGAAAATGTTAGTAAAAAAAATAGTAAACGAAAACCTACCAGTAGACGTAAAACAAAAAAACCTGAGCCTTCAAAACAGAACAAAGAGCTACCTTCAAAGGGAAGCAAAGAGATACAGCCAAAAGAAAATAAAGAACCGCAGCCAAAAGAAAATAAAGAACCACAGCCTAAAGAAAACAAAGAAGAACAGCATAAAGAAAACAAAGAGGTACAATCGAAAGACAAACCTGTGGCCGTTAATGAACTGGCAATACTTACAAGAAGAATGAAAGAACGAATACGGCAGGAAGAAAAAAAAGTTGAATCTTCAGAATCAGAATCTGAAAATACGTCGTTATCTTCAAAACCAGAAAAAGAAACAAAAAGAGAAACGAGACGTTCCCGCACAATGGCTAAGAATAATAACCCCGTTGACAATGATATACAGTGTAATAATGTAGATTCAACTGAGCAAATAAATGAAACTACTCTTAATAAATCTACCACTAAATCGAAATTAGAATCTGAATCAAGCACTAAAGAAGATAATAAGTTCACCGGATTTACTGCTGTTGACCAAAATGAAATTTCTACTTATCATAAATATGTGAAATATGTGTATGATCAAATTATACCTAAAGTAAATGACGAGACTAAAGCGAAAATTACAGAAGAAACTACAGATAAAAATGATCCAGAACATGAGAATGATAAAACTGAAGATATAATTAATTCTGATGAACCAATAGAACTTTTGGAATGCACGCCAACAATGCCGATGTTTGATGAAGAGGTTGTTAAACCGAAACGAAAATCAACCAAAAGTGAAGCAAAGTCACCAGGTAAAAAGAAAGAATCTAAAGATGCCATACAGGAAAGTACTGGACATAATTCTAACACCAAAGAAGAATTAGAAGGCAAGAAACAAGAGAATGTAAATTACTTTAATGCTAAAGAAGAATTTGTAAGCAACGAAAAGACAGAATTATTCACTGAACGTAATGGGTGGAAATGTTATCCCATTCAATGTAGTGATACAAAGCTTTACGAACAAGTAATCATCCCTTTAGAAAAATTACCTGAATCTTTTGTTCAGACATACTTTGAATATCAAGAGATAGCTTTAAAAAGCAAAGATGATGAGGAAATCGATAGGTAAATATGACTACATTATACGTTATTATTTATGCGTTTTCATATTACTGTTGTTTAAAATTTTATTTTTATTTTATTTTAGGTTGATAAACCTGCAATCTTTAAATAGGGTATCTAATACAAAGAAACCTAGAAGTCGGAGAGATAAAGTTTCCGGAGAAGAGCAAGAAAAGTCAGTACAGAGAGACACTGAGCAAACAGAGACTCCTACAGATACTGCTAATTACAATGAATTATCGCCCTCTGAAGATGAAGGTCCACATTACGAAGACGATTACACGGCACCAGTAAGTATTTTTTATTTAGGAATTGCTGCTAATTTTAGAGCAATATAGGCTGTAATGGAATCGCCAGAGATAGGCGATCCCTAATAAAGGATACATGTGATCAGCCGCATATACCCTTATCAATTTATGAACACTTTCATTACACGGTTTTGATTCAAAGTCTAAAGAGTGTGAGAGAGAAAAGTTTAAAGTGTGTTTATGAAATTGTGTTTTGTGAAATGAATAAAATTGCTCCAATTTCCAACTAAAATCAACTATAACTTATGTTTAAAGATTTGAACAGAAACGAAGTATTGTGATCATTTTCCAGGGGCCAGACGTTGCTGAAAACAGTTTAGCGAAAAATTCTCTTATGAACGATGATGAAGATGAGGATGATGATGTGCCACTGTCCATGAGAAAAGTTAAACAGGAACCCGAAACTGACATTGTTTATAAAAAGAAGAGACCTGGACCCAAATCTAAGACGGTGGAAATTAAGCAAGAGCATCCAGACTCGTTAATGCTCACTGCAGACAAGATGATGAACAAAGAATTGACACTCTTGCACGCGCCAGTAATTTTAGATAATGACAATGCGAAAACACCAACAAAGGGTCCCGTGACCAGAAATAAACCGGTATGTATTTAGAAGTGAATATAGGGATGATATCTCTACCGAACAAAACTAATTTGAATGCTTTTGATTTTCAGAGAACTGGTACAAAGAATTATGGTAAGGGCGAGCGAACTAAATCTGATGATTCGTCTTCCGAGGAAGAAAAGCAATGGGTAAATACTAAAGAAAAACTGTTGAAAAGAATGGGGAAAAGACAAGAAACCGCCATGTAAGCACCGCATGTCACAAAGTCTTTGTTATTAATTATTGCCCAAGATTACTATTAAATTTCGTGTTTCTTTTAGTGAGGACGACGCAAAACGGGCTAAACTCGTAAGCGAGTTCATCGAAAGACGCAATGATAAACCGATATTGAACCATAAACCTCGTGGTCCTACAAGACGCTCTAGAAAAAAAATGTTGGAGAGGCAAAAACAGATGAGGTAAGATTGAATGTCATTTATCATCCCTAGCACACCTTATTAGTTTTGTAGAAAATTAATATCACCCAAGATTTATGTTTCTTTTAACACATTCAGTGCCCAGCTCCCAAATTTTCATACAAAATTAACCTGATAGTCGAGTCCTTGGCAATTCATGTGCTAAGCACCATCACCAGCCTATATACGTTAGATATGAGCGCCGACGGCCAATGTTACGGCGGTTATTTTCACGGCAGCGGCGGCGTGGCCTTGTGCCTTAATATTTTTATTGAAGATAGATTTGTAAGAAAAAATGAGGATAACCATATTTTGATACCAAATTAAGCTGTGTATAAACGAACGGAGGACATAAGCAACCGTACTTGTTAATTTGTATATTTCACACTTAAAATTGTGTGTATGTGTGTCGTGGAAAATTGCTATGTGAATATCTTTTACTTGCGTTGTAAACATCAATAGTAGTCGATATAAACGAACATACGTTCACTCGACTAAATACCGACGCGACTAGCTGGCCATACATGTACGGATTTTCCCGCCGGACCTGCCTGAGAGGTGTGTCTGACGGGCATCTGACGGGCACATCCATCAATGTGTGGCGAGAAATAGACACAGATTTGTCCGCTGTCCGTTGGTTTTTAGCACGTGCCCGTGCACGTGTTATGGATATGCCCGTCAGACACATCTGTCAGGCAGGTCCGGCGGGCAAATCTGTACGTGTATGGCCAGCTACTGAGTGGGCAAACGCGGGCTGGCTACGGGTGCGAGCGAGAACGTAAGCCGCAATTGTTGCAGCGCGCCGCGTGTTTAGCTCGGTGGCGGCGCGCCGCATGAACTCGCGGTGGCGGCGGCGCGGCTCATATCTAATATACGTCCCACTTCAGGGCATAGGCCTGTGCCCTTTTGTGTGTTCTGTGCTTTTAAGTATCAATCTGTTATTATTAATATAAGTAGCGTTATTGTATGGCCTACACTCTTTTTATAAAGGAAGAAAAGCTACCCGATTTTATCATGTCTCTGCAACTATAATCCGGACTTCAATAAATATTACTTGTTTCCTTTTCAGAGTACTGTCGTACGAGCTCCTCGGAGAAGCGGGGACACATATAGGGAAAGGAAATTCTGGAGCTTATTTCAAAGGTCGACGTAACATCAGAAAAGTAAGTTACAAAAATCAATCATAATTGGGTACTTTCGTTACAGATAAAATAAGTTACTTTTTAGGTGTCGAAGCTCATATAGTATGAAATAGTACATTACACAACTAGGGTGGTAATACAAAGAAGGGTCGAGATCGCAGAAGTTTGCGGCCCGAGCTGCAAGCGAGGGACGTAAATATGCGATCGAGGGCTTACCTCCCGTGTTGTGTACATAATTTTATGCACTTGGCCAGAAAGCGGCTTTTTCCGTACGCGCAGCGTGCGGAAAAAGCCACTTTATGACCAGGTGTGGCATAAAAAGTGTTATGACGTCATTTCGCACAGTGGTCAAATCATTTCCTTATATTTAGTTTTTTATCATTAAACAATCGATAAAAGCGCTAAATTTGTAGGCCCTCCTATTTAGCACTTTCATCGATTAGTTCAGTTTATTTTTACAAATTTTCGAAGGGAGATTTAATGGTTTGCATACACATTTACATTCACTCATTCATTTACTTTTTTGCAATCAGTACTTTATGTAGCTGTGTAATCATTCACCTCAATTCTCCAACAACCTATATGAAATACTGATTTGTGGAGTCATGGTACCTTATTTTTAGTTTTTATAATTTTAAAATCGATGGTGACATGAAAATGAGTGTAATTGATTTTATCCGAGCAGTTTTGGAAACTTAATTTGACGGTTAGTGTTAATTTATTTATTTTGATTGTTGTCAAATACCCTATTCTGTTCCTTTTTGTTTTAGGTCATAGATAAGAAGTCGTTGGCCCGGAGTACGGTAATAGCTAATATGGAAGAATTCGAAAGAAAGCGTAGACTCGGTATGAAGCAGAAAAAATTGGTAAGCATTTACACCATTTCAGGCATATTTGAATCCTCCTTTCCAAATAATTTATGGTTGATATGACATACTTCTACATTTACCAGAATTCTATTTTTTCCTAGAAATTTTCGTCACCATTTTAAGAATTGATGATTTTTTGAAAAATCTGAGTGCATGTTTCTAAAAAAGTTGTACTGTAATTTTCACGTCCTTAACTTCAATGGATTCTGACTTATCTTATAATGCATGAAAATAAAAAGTATATTAAACCCATCCTCAATAATAGGCTACTTGATGACAGTTCAAATCGGCTTCTTTTTATGAAGTATCAAAACGCTCCGAAAGTATACAGTTTAGTATGATACTGTTTAGTATAGTACTGTCTTGTGACGTCATGCTCAACATGTTGCCTTATTTTTAGTTTTCGTCATTGTAAAATCGTTGATGTCACGAAAATAAGTTTGAATGATTTTATCCGGGCTGTTTTGGAAGCGTAATTTGCTGGTTAAAGTTAATGAATTTATTTTGATTGTTGTCAAATACCTAATAAAAATTGGTCTAGTACTTTTTGACTTTATTGCAAGCGAACACACAAGACATGTGCATTGTGCAACTAGGGACTTTGTTTTGAAATATACTTACTTATATTAATGTCTCAATCATGGAACCATATTAAAGTACATTACTTGCCTAGGGCGGTAAAACAAAGAATTTCTCAGATCGCAGGTATCGAGCCGAAGGCAAGTGCGATAAATATGCGATCTGAGGCTTTCTTTATTACCGTCCGTGGTAAATACTAGTACATTGTGTATCTAGGGCGGTAAGGAAACTCGTGTTATTAAAGCCCTCGGCTTCGCCTCGGACTTCTAACAAACACTCGTTTGTAATTCCTTCCTTACCGCCCTAGATACACAATGTACTATTTGATGCCTAAATATTGATATTATTGATGCTGTAACTATTTGTATACAGGAAGAACTACTGGGCTGTGAAGAGGGCGTGAATGTGATTGTCACTAATGATGAAGTCTGCTTAGAGTATGACTTCGAAGTGGGCCAGCCTGCTGTCACTGTGCATCCCTTCTTCACCAAAGTTATGAAAGCACATCAGGTAAGGGTTAATCAGCACCTTGATTCTGACTTTAATGAATGGGGAGTTGTCTTAGTGTTAGTGGAATGTGGTTAATGTTACTCGGGGTTACTTTCCTCCATGCATTGTCATTTATAGGTACGAGTACAGTTGACTTAGAGCAGGCTTGTGAGGTGTGGAGGAAGGGTGGTTACCTAAATATAAAAAATAAAAATAAATATCCGCGGATAATCTGACACAAATCGAGCTAGTCCCAAACTAAGCAATGCTTGTACTATGGGTACTAGACGACGATACACTGACATACTTAAATAGATAGAAAATATCCATGACTCGGGAACAAACCCTCGTGCTCATCACACAAATATTTGCCTTTATCAGGATTCGAACCTGGGACCTCTAGCTTCGTATGCCGTGACACACGTGATTTCAAACATTCGTCTAGACTACCTTAATTCCGCTAAACCCGTTTTTTCACTGTTTGTAAACTACATATTATCCTTTCAGTACGAAGGCGTCAAATTTATGTGGGATGCGTGTTTCGAAAGCCTTGAGAAGGTGGAATCGGGCCATCCTGGTGGAGGCTGCATACTGGCGCACTGCATGGGCCTCGGGAAGACATTACAAGTCCTCGCCCTATTGCACACGGTGAGTAACCCAAATTGGAGATCCTTTAAACCTCCAAAACATAATATTTTGACAACGGAGACTCTTTACACCTCCATTAATTTTAGTATCAATTTATTTTCTGTTATTTTACTTGTATTTTTTGTCCGGATAGAGAGACCCTTTACATATTAATGTAATCTCATGTATTGACGTCATTTTGTTGTAATACTTGTAATATGGTGGAAAAAAGAAACGGGTGAGTTTCTTCCGGCGCTTCTTCTCACCAGAAGGTCATTACCCAAAGCGCCAAAAGTAAAGAATAGAAGCAGACATGTAAAAGAGCCCTTGAGAGCCTACTTCCAGAAATAAATTATTTTATTGAACTTTATGACCGTGTATTAAGAATGAAAATTAGAATACCAGCTAATGTCCATTGTTTATTTGCTATAGGTACTAACTCATCCGAGAGTAGGCATGCAAAGAGTACTCGTCTGTTGTCCGCTGTCTACAGTATTGAATTGGGTTGATGAAATACATAAATGGATTGGACCAGTTACGGACGAGATAAAGGTAAGAAATGTGACTAATTTAATACCAGTTTAGTGAGAACGTATCAGTGTTCCATTTATTAAAAAATATTCCTTTTCATTTCAAGCCAAATAAAATGAGACGGAAACTACAGGTAACATTCAGTAGTATTTTAAAGTACTTGTTCCACCGCCAGCGAGTAAGCGACTAAAATTGGGCGAGTAGCATTACATTGCGGATCTGGAAAGGTCGATCGATCACACTGTACCTCAGGCCGTAATGAACTGTTACTCGCCTAATTTTATTCGCTTACTCGCCGGCAGTGGGACAAGTACCTGAGATTTTAAATATTTTATGAAAATATGTTATGTAGTGGTATGGTGTGCCCTAAGGTTAACGGGTAGAGAATGCCTCATGGCATTAATGCGCCATTCGTACGCTAAGTTTTCTTTTGTGCAATAAAGTTTAAATAAATAAATATAATTCGTTACCCACTTGCTAGCCTCTCTCAAGGTAATGAATACCAAAGTGAGCCAATTTCGCTCTGGCTTACTTGGAGGAGTTCGTAAAATAATTGAAACATTAAACATAGACTAGAATATAGAAAGTAGAATGCCCTTATACCTAGCCGGAAGAACCAAGTTGTATTTACAACATGAGCAATGCTAAAGAAGAAACCTTAAATTACAAAATAGCTACGATTTCCGAATTTCCTTTCCACCTTAGATGTCTAATGTACATACTCACTAAACTTTTCTACGCTTTCTTCTAACATAAAAATTGCAAATCAGACGCCACGTCACAGCTCTGTCAAAACCGAAATTTAATTTAATGCTGGTCCATGTAGGTTTATATCGCTCTTTGTCACCTTTAAGTGTTGTTGGCGTGCTAGGCACGAAAATACACGACACCTTTAGGTGTTCTTGGCATCCAAAGGGCTTAACTCACACACATTCACAGGTTTTCGAACTATCGAAGCTAAAGAAAACCTACGAGCGTGCGTACCAGTTGGAAGACTGGTACAATGGCGGCGGCATCTTCATAATAGGCTACGAACTGTTCCGCAGCCTGACCACTCTCGACACAGAACTAGACGAAATTCGACAAACCATCATAGATAAGATCCGCACAGCCCTATTAGACCCTGGTCCAGACATCATCGTATGCGATGAGGGGCATTTACTGAAGAACGACTGCTCTGTGCTAGCGGTCGCTATGAGCAGGGTGGCCACTCGCAGAAGAATTGTGCTGACAGGAACGCCTATGCAGAATAACTTGCGAGAGTACTACTGCATGGTTAACTTTGTCAAACCAAATCTGCTTGGGACATATGCGGAGTATTCCAACAGGTAAGTTTTAAAAAACACATTTAGAAAGTATATTGTGTCCTTCCCAAACAAAAGGTACTAATCGCCGCTTGTCGATAAAGATGAAAGTTTGCAGCTTTACACCAGTAACTAATAGGCTACTTACTTGATGGCAGTTCAAATTAGCTAATTTTTATGAAGTGTCAAACCGCTCCGAAAGTATGCAGTTTAGTATGAGGGCATGAAATGTACGGCTAGGCAGAACTTGAGCTATTTTCAAATAGCGTCTAACCTGTGTGAGTTGGCGAAATATATGGAGTTTGACATTTATCGTCAGTTTTGTGACGACCTGTTAACTGCTAGTTAAAAGGACATTTTAAATTAAAAGGCCCATGAAATACTGATTAGTGATGTCAAGCTCAACATGATGCCTTGCCTCGTTTTTGACATTTTAAAATCGTTGGTGGCACGAAAATGAGTGTAATTTATTTTATTAGAGCAGTTTTGGAAACCTGATTTGATGGTTAAAGTTAATTAAATTGATTTATTTCGATTGTCAAATACCCTATTGTGGCAAGCGTCTAAGTGGTACTTTTTACTTGGGAACACCGCATAGACACACCAATCATTGTGTACAGTATACAGAGAAATTTGTCTACCAATTTTGACTTTATTGAGTGGTATTAGAGTTCAAAAGTGGTGACCACATGATATTATATTTTATGTATTAACTATTTTGTTTATATTACTGTTTATAGATTCGAAAACCCTATAATGAACGGCCAGCATAGAGATTCCCAAGTGGAAGACATCAAACTGATGAAAGCCCGCACTCACATCCTTCACAAAGTGTTAGAGGGATGCTTACAACGCCAAGAAGCCTCAGTACTCTACCCGTACTTACCCAAGAAACACGAGTACACTGTATTCATATCGCTCACAAAGTGCCAGTGTGACCTATACAAGCACTACCTCAATGTATACGCCAATAAGAACAAGCAGAGCATTTTGAAGGACTTTCATACGCTGCAGAAGATATGGTCGCATCCCCAAGTGTTGCATAACTTCCAGATGAAAGCGCGCGACGACCAGAAGAATAAAGTGAAAAGTAAGAGAGTTCTCGATTTATTTACATTCTTATTTTGAAAATAGCGTTATACTGACTCGATTGAGCGATTGATTGATGATCATCAATTAATCGCTATCGTTCGCTTGTTTATCTAATTGAATATTCTCCAACCATTTTCCTCCAGCCATTTTCATACAATCTCGGTCTTTTGTTAGGTGTGTCACAGAATAAGGATTAGTACTAAGTACAGAAGCTTCTCTCTAACAAAACTGTTGTTCGGATCGAACCAGCTAGAGCACGCGTTATGCGATAGAGAGAGAGACGGTTGGATCCGGTGCGTTCCGTCCGGCGGTCAGACCCTTACGACAGTTTTGTTAGAGAGAGAGAGACTTCTGTTCGTAATACTGTTACTCATTCTGTGGTTTTGCAAGGGCTAATCTCCTAATATATGACGAAATTATTTTTTCATAGGCGAGAAACTGGAAGACGATCTAGCGCGCGAAGACCTGACGGCCAGCGAAGACATCAAGCCGTCCAGCACCGAAGTGTGGTGGCTGCAGTTCCTGGCTGGCGGCGACATGCTCGAGCGGCTCGAGAGCTCCAACAAGTTCATGGCCGTGTTCAGGATACTGGAGGAGAGCGTCGCGTTGGACGACAAAGTGTAAGTGGTTTGTCTTACCCGATTAAGTCATCTAAGAGCCTCCGTACATTGGGCCACTAGTGGCGGCCACAACCCGGCCACTGGTGGCCGCCACAAGCTGCGGGTTAGTTATTTCATGCATTTTTTATGGCACCGGGCATTCGAGTGACCGTGTTCGGGTCACAAACTGCGGGAGTGGCCCGTGCTCGCTACTTGTGGCCGCGTTTAGTGGGCCAATATGCGGCCGTTCTGAGGAGTGTGATGGCAGTACCTGGCGGGCGGCGACATACTCGAGTAGCTCGAGAACTTCAACAAGTTCATGGCCTTCTTTTGGATACTGTGGACGACAAAATGTAAGTGATTTATTTTACCCGATAAGGTCAGCCATCTAAGGAGTGTGATAGCAGTAGTTGGCGGGCGGCGACATGCTCGAGTATCTCGAGTACTTCAACAAGTTCATGACTTTCTACTGATACTGTGGACGACGAAGTGTAAGTCATTTATCAAGGATTATTTATGTAAGGTCAACCAGCTTTACGTCTTTTAATAAATATTTTCCAAGAAATTTCGATGCAAGCTATCAATTGTGAACAGTTTTTTTTCAGCTAAAAACCAGTACATACTATACTAACATAGTTTATTTATGCCTTACAGTTTGATATTCTCCACTTCGCTGATCACGATGGATGCCCTCGAATACTTCCTGAAGAAGATCAACAACTGGAGCCTGGGGCAGGAGTACTACCGGCTCGACGGCTCCGTGCCGCCCGAGGTGCGGCAGAAGTGGTGTCGCGAGTTCAACGCCGAAAACAACTATAAGACCAAGTGAGGACATTTGTGAAACATGTCAAGATTTAAAAAGACGTACCTCCCCAAAGTCTTAAAGCGTGCCCTAAGCGGCGTATTCTTGCAACAGTTGTCTTTACCAATGTTTCAAAGTCTTGGTCTCAGCTAATCTCGACCAAAATCGCGCCCATGTTCTGTCTCGAGTCGGACTCTAGTTAAGAGTCTCTAACGGTCTCGGCTTAGCCAGTCTGAAAAAGTTTTATGTCCATACAATAAGAGCGAAAAAGACGTAGTCGCCACTGGAATGCTCGGTAGTTAATTGGCCAACAGTTTATGTATTAGCGTCATGTCTTAATTAGATATTTTCTCATGTTCCTTAGCCTCAGCTAAACTTAGGTAAAAGAGAATGAACTTAATTTTCATACTTCGTCAATCCAGAAATTATTAACTTAGTTTTTTGTACTTTTAATGTCCCGTACTTAATGTAATACACTTTCTTTGTTTTTTTTTTTAATTTATTTAATGTTTCTCTCTCTGTAACTTTCCTTTTGATATACTTATGTATTTATAACATGTAATCTTTCATAGATTGTGAAATAACTGCACTGTTTATTGTTTATTTATTAGGCATGTTGTGTCTACTGTTTTAGGGTGTACGAAAATTGTTTTAAGTGAGCTATCCATTTGTTATTACAGTTAATTTTTATCATCCAGTTTGTAGACCTTTAATAAAAAAAAATACTGACAGACTTACTGGACTTGTTCATTAATAGGTGAGGTTGCATTTCCAGATTGTTCCTGATCTCTACCCGCGCCGGCTCGCTAGGGCTGAACATGACTGCGGCCAACCGCGTCATCATACTGGACACGTCGTGGAACCCCGCCCACGATATTCAGAGCATCTTCCGCGTCTACCGCTTTGGACAGAAGAAGGACTGCTATATCTACCGTCTGGTCGCGTTGGTGAGTTGCATTACGTCCTATTGTCGTCCTTATGCTGTCTTACGGCAACCTAACTAAGAGCCGAGTTGTCAGGTGCAGGAAGAAGACTGTATCTCATTCCGCGGCTCCCAATGAAGTTGTATGTGTCTTTGTTATGTATCAAGTCAATCAAGATTTGCAGTGTTATGGTTATTTGCAGGGTACTATGGAACAGAAGATCTACGAGCGCGCCGTGACGAAACAAGCCGTATCGTGTCGCGTGGTGGACGAGCAACAAATCGACCGTCATTACAACATGGCCGAACTTACGGAACTCTACAGGTATATATACTCTCTATCCCATTAACGATACGACACTATAGTAGCAGCGCGCTTATGTCACCTTTACCCTTCCCTATCTTACCCAGGACATCCTCGGCAAGCGGCAGCGAGGAGTGGTAGCCATAGGTGGGAGCGACAGATTAAGCTCTGATCTTCCGCTCTCACCTATGGTTACCGGTAACCGCTGATGTCGTAGCTGGACTGATAGCAATATCAATCGCAAAGGCACTTCTTATACCTTTCGGATTTGAATAAAAAACCTCTTAGGCAATCAAACACTTGATGGTGTGATGGTGGAACTCGTTACAGTTTCGACGAAGCCGGAGTAGGAGTGGCCAGCGGCGTGGCGGTGGGCGTGCAAGACGTCGTGCTGCTGCGCGTGGCGCGCGACGCCGCGCTGCACGCCGTGCACGAGCACGACTCGCTGCTGCGCGGCTCCGAGCCCGCGCTGCCCGAGCACGAGCGCGCCGCCGCCTGGCACCAGTTCCAGCAGGAGACGCAGCACAAACGTGAGTACATTGCTCTGTCTATACAACACGTGCTGCTGCGCGTGGCGCGCGACGCCGCGCTGCACGCCGTGCACGAGCACGACTCGCTGCTGCGCGGCTCCGAGCCCGCGCTGCCCGAGCACGAGCGCGCCGCCGCCTGGCACCAGTTCCAGCAGGAGACGCAGCACAAACGTGAGTACATTGCTCTGTCTATACAACACGTGCTGCTGCGCGTGGCGCGCGACGCCGCGCTGCACGCCGTGCACGAGCACGACTCGCTGCTGCGCGGCTCCGAGCCCGCGCTGCCCGAGCACGAGCGCGCCGCCGCCTGGCACCAGTTCCAGCAGGAGACGCAGCACAAACGTGAGTACATTGCTCTGTCTATACAACACGTGCTGCTGCGCGTGGCGCGCGACGCCGCGCTGCACGCCGTGCACGAGCACGACTCGCTGCTGCGCGGCTCCGAGCCCGCGCTGCCCGAGCACGAGCGCGCCGCCGCCTGGCACCAGTTCCAGCAGGAGACGCAGCACAAACGTGAGTACATTGCTCTGTCTATACAACACGTGCTGCTGCGCGTGGCGCGCGACGCCGCGCTGCACGCCGTGCACGAGCACGACTCGCTGCTGCGCGGCTCCGAGCCCGCGCTGCCCGAGCACGAGCGCGCCGCCGCCTGGCACCAGTTCCAGCAGGAGACGCAGCACAAACGTGAGTACATTGCTCTGTCTATACAACACGTGCTGCTGCGCGTGGCGCGCGACGCCGCGCTGCACGCCGTGCACGAGCACGACTCGCTGCTGCGCGGCTCCGAGCCCGCGCTGCCCGAGCACGAGCGCGCCGCCGCCTGGCACCAGTTCCAGCAGGAGACGCAGCACAAACGTGAGTACATTGCTCTGTCTATACAACACGTGCTGCTGCGCGTGGCGCGCGACGCCGCGCTGCACGCCGTGCACGAGCACGTCTCGCTGCTGCGCGGCTCCGAGCCCGCGCTGCCCGAGCACGAGCGCGCCGCCGCCTGGCACCAGTTCCAGCAGGAGACGCAGCACAAACGTGAGTACATTGCTCTGTCTATACAACACGTGCTGCTGCGCGTGGCGCGCGACGCCGCGCTGCACGCCGTGCACGAGCACGACTCGCTGCTGCGCGGCTCCGAGCCCGCGCTGCCCGAGCACGAGCGCGCCGCCGCCTGGCACCAGTTCCAGCAGGAGACGCAGCACAAACGTGAGTACATTGCTCTGTCTATACAACACGTGCTGCTGCGCGTGGCGCGCGACGCCGCGCTGCACGCCGTGCACGAGCACGACTCGCTGCTGCGCGGCTCCGAGCCCGCGCTGCCCGAGCACGAGCGCGCCGCCGCCTGGCACCAGTTCCAGCAGGAGACGCAGCACAAACGTGAGTACATTGCTCTGTCCATACAACACGTGCTGCTGCGCGTGGCGCGCGACGCCGCGCTGCACGCCGTGCACGAGCACGACTCGCTGCTGCGCGGCTCCGAGCCCGCGCTGCCCGAGCACGAGCGCGCCGCCGCCTGGCACCAGTTCCAGCAGGAGACGCAGCACAAACGTGAGTACATTGCTCTGTCCATACAACACGTGCTGCTGCGCGTGGCGCGCGACGCCGCGCTGCACGCCGTGCACGAGCACGACTCGCTGCTGCGCGGCTCCGAGCCCGCGCTGCCCGAGCACGAGCGCGCCGCCGCCTGGCACCAGTTCCAGCAGGAGACGCAGCACAAACGTGAGTACATTGCTCTGTCCATACAACACGTGCTGCTGCGCGTGGCGCGCGACGCCGCGCTGCACGCCGTGCACGAGCACGACTCGCTGCTGCGCGGCTCCGAGCCCGCGCTGCCCGAGCAAGAGCGCGCCGCCGCCTGGCACCAGTTCCAGCAGGAGACGCAGCACAAACGTGAGTACATTGCTCTGTCTATACAACACGTGCTGCTGCGCGTGGCGCGCGACGCCGCGCTGCACGCCGTGCACGAGCACGACTCGCTGCTGCGCGGCTCCGAGCCCGCGCTGCCCGAGCACGAGCGCGCCGCCGCCTGGCACCAGTTCCAGCAGGAGACGCAGCACAAACGTGAGTACATTGCTCTGTCTATACAACACGTGCTGCTGCGCGTGGCGCGCGACGCCGCGCTGCACGCCGTGCACGAGCACGACTCGCTGCTGCGCGGCTCCGAGCCCGCGCTGCCCGAGCACGAGCGCGCCGCCGCCTGGCACCAGTTCCAGCAGGAGACGCAGCACAAACGTGAGTACATTGCTCTGTCTATACAACACGTGCTGCTGCGCGTGGCGCGCGACGCCGCGCTGCACGCCGTGCACGAGCACGACTCGCTGCTGCGCGGCTCCGAGCCCGCGCTGCCCGAGCACGAGCGCGCCGCCGCCTGGCACCAGTTCCAGCAGGAGACGCAGCACAAACGTGAGTACATTGCTCTGTCCATACAACACGTGCTGCTGCGCGTGGCGCGCGACGCCGCGATGCACGCCGTGCACGAGCACGACTCGCTGCTGCGCGGCTCCGAGCCCGCGCTGCCCGAGCACGAGCGCGCCGCCGCCTGGCACCAGTTCCAGCAGGAGACGCAGCACAAACGTGAGTACATTGCTCTGTCTATACAACACGTGCTGCTGCGCGTGGCGCGCGACGCCGCGCTGCACGCCGTGCACGAGCACGACTCGCTGCTGCGCGGCTCCGAGCCCGCGCTGCCCGAGCACGAGCGCGCCGCCGCCTGGCACCAGTTCCAGCAGGAGACGCAGCACAAACGTGAGTACATTGCTCTGTCCATACAACACGTGCTGCTGCGCGTGGCGCGCGACGCCGCGCTGCACGCCGTGCACGAGCACCACTCGCTGCTGCGCGGCTCCGAGCCCGCGCTGCCCGAGCACGAGCGCGCCGCCGCCTGGCACCAGTTCCAGCAGGAGACGCAGCACAAACGTGAGTACATTGCTCTGTCCATACAACACGTGCTGCTGCGCGTGGCGCGCGACGCCGCGCTGCACGCCGTGCACGAGCACGACTCGCTGCTGCGCGGCTCCGAGCCCGCGCTGCCCGAGCACGAGCGCGCCGCCGCCTGGCACCAGTTCCAGCAGGAGACGCAGCACAAACGTGAGTACATTGCTCTGTCTATACAACACGTGCTGCTGCGCGTGGCGCGCGACGCCGCGCTGCACGCCGTGCACGAGCACGACTCGCTGCTGCGCGGCTCCGAGCCCGCGCTGCCCGAGCACGAGCGCGCCGCCGCCTGGCACCAGTTCCAGCAGGAGACGCAGCACAAACGTGAGTACATTGCTCTGTCCATACAACACGTGCTGCTGCGCGTGGCGCGCGACGCCGCGCTGCACGCCGTGCACGAGCACCACTCGCTGCTGCGCGGCTCCGAGCCCGCGCTGCCCGAGCACGAGCGCGCCGCCGCCTGGCACCAGTTCCAGCAGGAGACGCAGCACAAACGTGAGTACATTGCTCTGTCTATACAACACGTGCTGCTGCGCGTGGCGCGCGACGCCGCGCTGCACGCCGTGCACGAGCACGACTCGCTGCTGCGCGGCTCCGAGCCCGCGCTGCCCGAGCACGAGCGCGCCGCCGCCTGGCACCAGTTCCAGCAGGAGACGCAGCACAAACGTGAGTACATTGCTCTGTCCATACAACACGTGCTGCTGCGCGTGGCGCGCGACGCCGCGCTGCACGCCGTGCACGAGCACGACTCGCTGCTGCGCGGCTCCGAGCCCGCGCTGCCCGAGCACGAGCGCGCCGCCGCCTGGCACCAGTTCCAGCAGGAGACGCAGCACAAACGTGAGTACATTGCTCTGGCTATACAACACGTGCTGCTGCGCGTGGCGCGCGACGCCGCGCTGCACGCCGTGCACGAGCACGACTCGCTGCTGCGCGGCTCCGAGCCCGCGCTGCCCGAGCACGAGCGCGCCGCCGCCTGGCACCAGTTCCAGCAGGAGACGCAGCACAAACGTGAGTACATTGCTCTGTCTATACAACACGTGCTGCTGCGCGTGGCGCGCGACGCCGCGCTGCACGCCGTGCACGAGCACGACTCGCTGCTGCGCGGCTCCGAGCCCGCGCTGCCCGAGCACGAGCGCGCCGCCGCCTGGCACCAGTTCCAGCAGGAGACGCAGCACAAACGTGAGTACATTGCTCTGTCCATACAACACGTGCTGCTGCGCGTGGCGCGCGACGCCGCGCTGCACGCCGTGCACGAGCACGACTCGCTGCTGCGCGGCTCCGAGCCCGCGCTGCCCGAGCACGAGCGCGCCGCCGCCTGGCACCAGTTCCAGCAGGAGACGCAGCACAAACGTGAGTACATTGCTCTGGCTATACAACACGTGCTGCTGCGCGTGGCGCGCGACGCCGCGCTGCACGCCGTGCACGAGCACGACTCGCTGCTGCGCGGCTCCGAGCCCGCGCTGCCCGAGCACGAGCGCGCCGCCGCCTGGCACCAGTTCCAGCAGGAGACGCAGCACAAACGTGAGTACATTGCTCTGTCTATACAACACGTGCTGCTGCGCGTGGCGCGCGACGCCGCGCTGCACGCCGTGCACGAGCACGACTCGCTGCTGCGCGGCTCCGAGCCCGCGCTGCCCGAGCACGAGCGCGCCGCCGCCTGGCACCAGTTCCAGCAGGAGACGCAGCACAAACGTGAGTACATTGCTCTGTCTATACAACACGTGCTGCTGCGCGTGGCGCGCGACGCCGCGCTGCACGCCGTGCACGAGCACGACTCGCTGCTGCGCGGCTCCGAGCCCGCGCTGCCCGAGCACGAGCGCGCCGCCGCCTGGCACCAGTTCCAGCAGGAGACGCAGCACAAACGTGAGTACATTGCTCTGTCTATACAACACGTGCTGCTGCGCGTGGCGCGCGACGCCGCGCTGCACGCCGTGCACGAGCACGACTCGCTGCTGCGCGGCTCCGAGCCCGCGCTGCCCGAGCACGAGCGCGCCGCCGCCTGGCACCAGTTCCAGCAGGAGACGCAGCACAAACGTGAGTACATTGCTCTGGCTATACAGCGTAAACGATAATGCAATTCTAATAGAATTTAAATCAGGTTAGTGTTGTCAGGCGAAGTTATCCTAATAACTTCGTCGCGCGACAGAGCACCACCTGTCACTGTCACATTATTGAGTGGAAAGAGATAGGTAGCATTTGTCATGCGACAGAGAGTCGCGCGTCACACTTGTGCTAGAGGTGCAGGATTTCTTTATTACCTTTCTCACTTTTCTTTTTAAAGGGAAAATAAATAACACTACACAACAAGCATTTCTTGAAACGCTAAGGAAGTTGGGCCTTGACTTACCTTTTTTATTTTCTTTTCAGAAATGGAAAACGACCATGTACCCAAGAAAGAGAAAAAGGTGGCTAAGAGAACTCTAGACAAACCCACTCCGGCAATAAAGCCCGAGGTCAAGTCAGAACCGAGTACGGACGACCACGTCCCAGTTCCCGCAGAAACAAAATCGAAACGGGGGAGGAAAATCATCAACTGCCGCATCCCTATCCAGTCCACCCCCCAGCCGTCCACCAGCCAGCAGCCGGACTTCTTGGTAGACAACAGCCAGGAATTAGTCACCCAGATATCTCAGATTCTAGTCAGTCACGAGTTCAATAACAAGAACGCGGCGCGGGATCTTTCCAAACTTATAACTACCGTGCAGCAGGTCGTCGCGAGCGGGAACCTGAGTCTGCTGCCGCCCGGCGACGAGGCCGCCGCGAGCATCGCTCAGATCTTAATGAGAAAGGAGCCTCCGGCCGCCCCGATACTGCCCGCCATGCCCGCTCTCACCGATATACAAAGCACTCCACAAGAAGAGCAAAGAAAAACCAAAAGGAAACAACGCGAACCCGAACAACCCGAAGATTTCAACGCGGAGACTATCACCGGCGACCTCAACGTCAAGACGAGGCGGAGAGCCGCCATGTCCGCGCAGAAGAAGTTCGATTCCATAGCGGACGACATCGTCATAGACTTGAATGATGATGACTGGCGCAACGACGCCGACTTCACAATGGCGCCCACAAGAAACCCCGACCCCGAAAAACCGAAATACAAGCCCGGACCAAAGAGTAAAAAGAAGGCGGCCAGAGCACCGACGCCCGAACCCGAACCGACACAGCCTGAACCGGAACCGGTTCAATCTATGGAACGATCCGTAGAAGAAAGTATCTTATTGAGCGACGATGAGATCGTACCTGAAGTCCGACCTACGGTTAAAGTTAAACAGGAACCAGACGCTAACACAAGAGCCGGCGATACTGAGGAAAAGTACCCACTGCACCCATCGCTGCTGACCAATGAGAACTTCGTGAAGATAGTCGCGCACACGTACCTGACCGGGAACCCCATGTTGGACGAGGACGCAGCGACGTTGGCGGCGCGGTACAGCACTAGTAAAGCGTTGCGCGAGATGGAAGCCACCGGGAACTCCATCGATAGCGGGCCCATATACGACATCGCTGTTAAGGTCAGTATCATATTAATATGTGCCTGGCCAGGATCACATAATAGTACTTTATGCCACACCAGGCCATAAAGTGGCTTTTTCCGCACGCTGCGCGTACGGAAAAAGCCGCTTTCTGGCCAAGTGTAAACATAAAATGATGTACAGTCGAGTTCATCATTATCTGAGCAAAGATTGGACCAAAAGTATCTGAACAAGACCCTATTGTCAGAAGCATAAGAACTAGATCAGATATTTTTGATCCGATCTTTGCTCAGATAATGATAAACTCGACTATACACAACACGGGAGGTAATAAAGAAAGCCCTCGACCACATATTTACGTCCCTCGCTTGCAGCTCGGGTCGCAATCGGATCTCGGCCTTTCTTTGTATTACCACCCTAGTTGTGTAATGTACTATTTTAATACACTTGCTCAAAAAGTGATACTTTTCGTAGCTGTAAATCGTGCGCACGATATACATCTACGAAAACTTTACTTTTACTTTTTGAGCAATTGTATTAAAAAGTTACTATACCGGCCGTGCCTTGCTTAGTAACAAGTGTTTCTTTGAACACATAATAGTATATTATAATATGCGATCGAGGGCTTTCTTTATTACCTCCCGTGTTGTGTACACCATTTTATGTCTACACTTGGCCATAAAGCGGCTTTTCCGTACGCGCAGCGTAACCTGCAATAATAACTTAACTTTAGTACATGTAATTATATGTAGATACATTGAGCAAATACATTGAAAAATCAAATACGATTTGACTACAGCTAAAGCCGGATTCGAACCCGCATCTCTGTCATTCCGGGACAGCGAGTTTTATCCAATTTCTCCATTTAGCTTCTGACATTACCGTACGTAAATGTATCTATAATTATAATAAAATTGCGGTGTTTCCACATTAAATCTATAGGAATTCAAAATATTTCCAGTAAATATGGTGATTCCTAAAAAGTTCATTCATTATCTTTAGTACATGTACTAAGGGAATTATTTGACGTTAAATTATCAAAACAGATTTCCCACCCTATAGTTATCAATTTCTACAGAATATGAATTTAACTAACTCGTTTGGTTCTTGACAGAATTGTTTCCTTGTCTTTAGCCGGGTTTTGTGCTGCGATCTAGTCTTTATCTCAAAAAGCACAGATGATTTATTTGAAATAAGCAATTGTAACATGTTATTACTTCTGATAATTAATGATTACTCTAAATATCAGAGACTAAATGATTAATATGTTATTTAAAAATGAAGACTGACTGATTATGATTGTCATTTTTTTTTCTTTCCACGAAAACATGACCTTATATAGAAGTTTCGGTTCTGGTTTCGGCCGAAACTGAGATCAATGCCGAAATTCGGTTTCGGCCGTGATAACTAGTTTCGGTCGGACACTACATTTAACGAAACGTCAACTCTCTCAATATAGGTCTTGGGCGTAGAAATCCTCAAAAAACTACACAACGGCGGCAGCCCCGCTAGCACTTCTATGAATAAGAAAACGCACCAAAAGGCGCTCGCGGACACAGAGCGGATGCTCAGCAACGCCTCGGTCGAGCCCGAGCCGAAGCCCGCTCGGCTGAAAGTCAAGGTCACCTCGGACCTGATGCCGAAAGAAAGGAAGCCGGTGATAGCCAACCTGGGCCGGGTGAAGCTGACTCCAGTGACGCCCGTCATCGCGGCGCCGGTTGTCGTGCCTGTTGGGTTGTGAGTATTGCTGTTTACTCTACAATAGGGTATTTGACAACAATCTATAATCAAAATAAATTAATTTACTTTAACCATCAAATTAGGTTTCCAAAACTGCTCGAATAAAATAAATTGCACTCATTTTTGTGTCACCAACGATTTTCAAATAACAAAAACCTAAAATTAAGGTACCATGTTGAGCATGACGTCACAAGTCAGTATTTCATACTAAACTGCATACTTTCTGAGCGTTTTGATATTTCATAAAAAGAAGCTGATTTGAACTGTCATCAAGTACGTCGTCAAACTCGGTCCTAAAAGTATATTCCTGCTACCTACTTTAACTTAAGGTAAGGGTGTTTAGAAATCATAATTTTGCCAACAGGCAAGACGGTGGCGAAAGGTCTATTCGACAGTAAATGTCAAAATCTTCTGATTGGTGGATTTTGACACCTGGTGTCAAAAAGACCGCTACTGTGTTGCCAGCTGGTGGAATTAATATTTCTAGAAACCCTCATTGAGAGCTAGGGTATGCATAAGGTGCAAGAAGAGGGCAAATATGACTGGCCAACTTTGTTATAGCTCGGCCATAAACCTCACGGCATGGTCGACCACGGCGGTGGGTAATCTTATTTCTCGAGCGCTCTGGTGTCATTGGAAAACGAGCTCTCGCGGGCCGGACTATGGGTTCTTCCGCGGGCCGGATTGAACCGGCTCACGGGCCGGGTTTGACTCGCGGGCCGTAGTTTGGAGACCCCTGGTCTAGAACAACACTCATAATTTGAGCTCTGATTCTATCGCAAAAACTTTGCTATAAATGCTGATAACGTTCTTGTTCAGGATAAAACGCGCCGTCCCAGAGGGATCCCACTCGGCCGCCGTAGGTGAAGAATGCATCCTGCCCGACGATGACGACGTGCGAGTGGTGGACACCGCCGCCCCCGCCCCCGCCCCCGCCCCGCCGCCCCTGGCGGCCCTCTCGCGCCGCACGCGCGCGCCCCTCATACTGAACAGCGTAGTCGCCTCCCATTCTTCAGTGCACCAGGACGATCGACTGCTCACCAACATTAAGGTTCCGATCGCGCCGGCGATCGATCCCGCGACGCCGATGGAGAACCGCCCGATAATAAAAATTGTAGGGAACAGGATTATTGCTATCGGGCCGGACGCCCCGGCGCCGGTCGCCGCGGCCGCTACACGGCCGCTGCGCGCCGCCTCCGCACCGGACCCGGCAACTATCTGTTTGGACAGTGACGACGAGGAGACGCCGGCGCCCGTCGTGCCCGTCACGCTGACCGCCGCCACTTCCGGTGTCCGGCTCGAGCTGCAGACGCCGCAGGAGACGCCGCTGAAGGCCCAACCCTCGAAAGCTAAGGGCGCGAAACCTCGCCGCGACTACGAGCAAGGAAAGTCGACGCCGTCGCCCGTCAACTCTCTACTAAAGACGCCCCGGGCCGAACCGCCGCTGAAACCAGCCCCGGAGTCGAAGAAAATCGAGGTGCAGATGAAATCTAAAACGAGCGTCTGCAAACCGGGCGATATCATTCGGATCAGCAAAACGGGACAGGTCGAGGTGCTTAATCAGGTCGACGCCCCCGATTTCGTGACGCGTGGCAAGTTCCGCGCCGCGCCGGCCTCCTCCAAACCCGCGGCTCCGGAAGCCCCGCCGACCGCGACGAAATCGGCAGAACCGAAGAACCTCCCTACACTAGTGGAAAAACCTCTCCGCGTCTCCAGCGGCAGCAGCTCCAGCTCCCGCTCGGTCAGCCCGGTCGACCCGCTCTCTATCCTCAGGGACGTGGTGCAGATCCCCGCCGACCGCTACCAGAGTCCCTCCGCCGGCGCGCCGAATCCCGCCCCCTCTAAGCCACCGGAAAAACCTAAATCTATCGCGCCCAAGAAACCCGATAATAAAGCTGATAGCTTATTACAAAAACTGAATTCATTAAAAGGGCTAAGAACTAAAGAGTTACCCGAACACGACATCGCGGCTCAGTTGAAGAAGCAGGTGACCGTGGCTAAGGGCTCGAGCATCGTGGTGGAATCGGTGGATTTGACGGACGCTATTGCCCTGCCTGGCCCCAGCAAATCGGATAAGAATACTAAATTATACACTAAAAAGTCCTCTACGACTGCGATCAAGAAAATTGAGCCTGTGTCGACTGTGGTGGGAACGTCCAAGAACATCATTCTGTCCGGCGCAGGGAAAACCAACAAAATTTCAGTGGGACTTGCGCCATCCACCTCGTAAGTACTTCGCACTATTCAGTCAATAGGTATCCCTGCTTGATATAATATTAAGTAACTTTTGTCCGCAACTTCGTGTGCGTAGAATTTGAATTGTATGTCCCTTCAGAAATGATTGATTCCCCACACAAAATTTCACCGCCCTTTTCCGTCTTCCAATATTTTTTAGTACAGGGACACTTGAACATTTCTAGATGGTTATATGATACTTTTTATCCGACTACGGCGAAGCAAAAATTATTAAATGAATTTCAATAACTGCTCCCTCGCGGACGAAGTGCGAGCACCTTCTATTCCTATATAACAAATGTGTAACTTACAGTGGGAAGGGCCCGGGGGTGCGCGTGACAAACATGGAGACGCTATCGCCGGCCACGTTCAAGCCGCGCACCGACAAGAAGCGCCCCGCCATCAAGCAGGAGCCCGAAGCGCCAAAGAGGAAAAAGACTGAACGTGAGTACCGTCTTATACACTACACTTGGCTTTTTAACATGTTGCCCGTCAAGTGTATCTAATTTCGTATCAGTTAATACCAATGGCCCAATGATATCCTAGATAGGAATGACATATTTTTGACATCCACTCAGAATTAGGGTGTACTTAGAAGCCCTTGTATCTAAGTAATACATCTTTTATGCCACACCTGGCCATAAATTGGCTTTTACCGCACGCTACGCGTACGGAAAAACCCGCTTTCTGGCCAAGTGTAGACATCAGAATGTACACAACACGGAAGGTAATACAGAAAACCCTCGGTCGCATATTTACGTCCCTCGCTTGCAGCTCGGGCCGCAAACATCTGCAATAACGGCCTTTCTTTGTTTTACCACCCTAGTTGTGTAATGTTACTATTATACAATAGTCAAGTCGACTTTGGGGTTAGATTTTGTCCTTGTATATATATAGCCCAAGATGACAAAACGTTGAAAATAGGAAAAAGTGTTACATAAGGAGAGGGAGGGGCTAAACATTTAAAAATTGTGTTTGATATGAGCCCTTGTTGTTGAAATATGATGACGCTATACGTTTAATTGTTTTATTTCTTTTGTTTCAGTAATGACTCTCAAAGACTTCAACTTGGATGACATTGATGACATCATCGAGTTGGAATAAACTGTGCATGCACTACACAGACTTGGGATATTTTTCATATTCGACAAGAAGACGACTAGTTGAATGGTTGTCTTTGAATGATTCGCTGTGACATGAAAACTAAACCTACGAGTATAATCAGTAGCTTTACGCACTTTCATAATTACAGTACGTTTTAATTAGGCAGCGTTTACATTCGTCGATAAACAACTCGTACGGGTAAACTCATCGATCGTGATCTCTCATAGAATGCTGTCCTAATTTAAAATTCCCTCCTTCCCCCAGTTTTGCGCTTCTGTTGCCTTTAAGTTCCCGGGCTCATTGGGACGCCATAGCGACGTCGCCAAGTGTCGTAGCCAGATAATTCGTATTGAAATGTATGACAGCGAACTCACTTGACGACGTTTGGCTACAATCTTTTTGTACGGTATACGTAGCCAGCGACGTCGCCATGGCGTCCTAGTGGGGCAGGGCTCTAAGTGTAAATGCTCCAGTATATATACGTTTTATTAAATTTCGTGAAAATTATTTTGTATGTCATAATTTTACGCAATCGCTTAGTTATTGGTGCTTCTCGTCACATAAAAATGCAGTGACATAATATCTCGCTTTTATAAAAAAAATTGTGGTATTCTTTTCAAGCAATATTATGGAAACAAATGTATTGAAAGCTGTTCTGCCTTTTTTTTGATTTTCTTGTCAGACTGTAATTGAAAACTTACTGATTATTATATCAACAATGAAAACTTACTCGTGTTCCACAGGTAAAAGTGTTTCGAATATTATGATATATATGTATAAGTGTGATTTATTTTAAACTATAAGTACACAGTCAAGTGTTTTAAATTCTAATAAGTTTGTGATGACGATGTTATATTATTTCAATTATGAGTTACTATTCGTTGTACGTCTGTCGAATACTGAAAGAATTCGTTTTGGTTATAAAAGTATAATTGATAAGTGAAAATATGTTTTATTTTATCACTAAGTTCTAGGTGTAATGTAAATACTTTATCTTTTAAGGTTAGGACTTGATTGTATCTGAATGTGATCTAACTTTTTATTTTTCATAGCGTTGATGAATAGCAGCTTGTGTAAGCAAAAGGTCAAATGTACCAGCCAGGACAAGTGTAGAATGTACATTTTAATTTTTTATTTAAATATAGATATCCTCGAAGTTTAGAAATTATAAAGTGATTATATCGCGCTGAGGCGTGGACTTATATCCTTAGACGATTTAAAGATTAGTTGGTGTAATTGGCTGTAACGCAACCTTCGTACACGTTTGTTGGTATTAACTACATAGGTGACTAATTGAAATAAATGATGACTTCTAATCATTGTTTTATTATATCGTATATCCTTATACACTTACAACAAAATATATTAAACATTCATAATTCATCTTATTTATAAACGTTAAAGCTATTACATAGATACATTTCAAAAATAATTTCATAATTCGAAATTAAAACTGACCAGTCGCTTATCACTTTCCATCTTACAACTAACAATATAAATATTATAATAATTACAGTAATAAGTTTGCGGCACTGGTATTCGCTTATTTGTGTTGAATCCCGCACACGGAGCAAACCAATTTGGCCGCTAAGTTCATAACATTTATGTTACTAATCGTAGGCCAAGTGTAGGATGCTGGTTTGCCAAAGTCCATGGCATTAGCAAGCCCAACTATTTCAGGGGTTTAAGTGTTCATGTCTAGCGCAACGTTAAACGCAAATAAGTGAATAACAAGCACAGTAATGGCTGCTACGTCTAATAAAAAACGAATATTTGTTCGAATCACTAAAAGTAAACCGCAGCTAGAAACTCAAGTGTATCAACAAAAAGCTGTTTCCGTCCAGAAAAAATAATCACCTGAGTTCCTGCTCAATAAATAAGAAGCAAAGACAAGTACAGCTTGGCCAGAGCTTGGCAAAATAAAATGGAACTCATCGCATGTTGAAATCTGATTAAATGTGTGATAAGGAGTCTTCTTTAAATTACGTCATTCTAATATCTGGTGACTAGGGTTTCCAATCCCGGGATTTTTAATACGGCCGATACCGGTATCCCGGTATAACTATACAAAAAAATCCAGGGGTTGCAAGCCCTGCTGGTGACTTAGCCAAACGTAACAGCCTATGTTAAAAAGATGAGAAAAGCGTGACAAAGAGGGAAGGAGGCTCGACAAATCTTAAGCTCTTCGGATGCCTGGTAGGGTTTGATAGACCCCGATTATCAAGTAAGTACTATGTGACTTTCTTCCACCAGGCATGCAAAGGGTTTAAAATCGTATGACCCCCAACTTTTTTCAAACGCTTGTTTGTCCAAGCTGTACCCGCTACGTGGTGATCGCTTATACAGGTTGATTCCTTAGTCACTAGCCATATTAATTCCAGGCACTCGGTAACACTTAAGGAATCTACTTTCAAAGGATTTTTTTTTAATTTAAAGAAAAAAAAAACCTTTGAAAGTAGATTCCTTAAGTGTTACCTAGTGCCTGGAATTAATATGGCTAGTGACTAAGGAATCACCCTGTATTTCAGAATTATATGAATGAGTATACGTGTAATTAACACTTTCAACACCGGGAACCGGCTTCGCGGGCGCTAGGCTCGTAGCGTCTACGGGCTACATACGGATTTTCCCTTGTTATCGGCTTTGAGCATGGCGCGTAGCGCTACGTGGTTCCGAAAGTGTTAACAATCTCAAATGACCACTGCCCACAAAATCTGACGCTTCAGATTTTTTCGGCGTAGTCTCATAACCCATACAGATTCATACGTGCATATTCTTATACTAAAGCCCGGTTCATTCCATGATAATATGTAGCATGAATGCCATGAATTCCTTCACCATTATTTTTATTCCATTACCGGGGTTTCTAGTGCCTATAATGTATTTAGCGATACGATTTAGATACAGCAGAACTGCGAGTTGAGTGCAGCCCTGAGGAATCCGCTAGTGCTCTGGACTGGTAAGGCCAGTAGGTTCGAGTTAGCAGTTTTTAAAACTATTACCAATTTCAAATCGATAGCAGCAATGTTTTCTAAAATATCTCGTTGTGACAGACATACAGAGTTGCACTATAAGGGTTCCTTTTTTACCATTTTGGTACGGAACCCTAAAAATGGACAACATTTATAGGTTGTCAACAACTGACCAGTTTACCCTATCACATATGGCATATGGTGTGAATGATTACTTAAATTCTTGTAATAATCAAATCCATCTGGACCATCGGTGGCTCCTTTCACGAAGCTACAAGTTACAATTCTACAAGAATAAACTGGCAACATCGGTTAACCTTTTCCACGCCAACGACGTATATATTGGCACTGCAGGTTGGACGCCAACGACGCATATATTGGTCACAGACCGACTTCATGCACCAGCATAAAGTTTAATTTCGGTTTTGACATTGTTTTGCCATGGCGTCTGATTTGCGATTTTTAATGTTTTACGTAGCGGCGAAAAGGTTAAATACAACAGCACCACTTCTTGTTATTTGTTCACATTCTAGACCGGTGGTTCCGAACCTGGGGGTAATTACCCCTTTAGGGGTAAAATGAAATTTACTCAGGGGTAATACGAAATATCAAGTCGTGTTCTTTGAGTACTTTCTTATACTGTCTTGTATTACTTATTTTTAAGGGTAACAATATAAACAAAGTATAAAGACAACCAAGTAGTTCGTCTTCGCCGTTTAGGAGCGCGCGACACCAGAGCGGGCCTAAGGCACAGGGCTGCCGCTCGTCGGTTCTGTAAAATACCTACTTACTACGAACGTAACTTTTATTAGGTTGACCTCGATCGAACGAACAATCGTTCGAGGTCAACCTAGTAAAAGTTACTTATTTCAATATGAAAGTATCTGATCGCACACATCTGATGTTAATGTTATTAAGTATAATAGTTTAAATAAATTAGTATTGGTATGTGTACATGTAAGTAACGCAAGGATATTTCGGCTTGTTTCATAAAACCACTCTCGTGTTTAAGGCATTTTATGTATCAATAGAATCAACTACTATTTAATTAGTACACGTTTAAAAAATCTGTTAATTTTACTCATCACTGTCAAACAAAATAATTATCTACTCTATTTAATTGGTATAGTTTGATCACAAAACTATCAAACATTCTATAAAAGACTTAAAATATAACATTTATATAGGTACTAATAAAATACACACCTTTCGGGATCCTTAGGAATGCAGAAATATGACAATTCTGGATTTTGCGCATTATTCTTCAAACATCCGAACACACTACAGTATATACGTCTTCTATACTTTGCTTCGTCCGCAGACATTTTGAACGTTCGACCGCTCGCGACTATTGCTCAACCCTGACTAAGCCCGCGCCGATGCTTGCCTGTGGTGCGTCCGTACACGGCGCGCAAACGGCACGCACACATGCGCGCTCCCGATGTACATTTTATCGGAACATAAACTACCGTCTACCGTGATATAAATGTCGATGAGGCATGTGGTGATGTCGTAATAAAGGTTAGGAACCACTGTTCTAGACGCTTGGCATCCTAAAAACAGGCGGGGATCACGCTCATTTTTGCCACGAACTGGCAGGATGTGGAACTTCCTCCTGAGGTGTTTCCGGAGCGAGTAAACAGGGCTCTCAAAGATCGGCTACATATAGGTAACATCTCTGCTGTTGCAGGTGTTCATGGGCGACGATGACGGTTTTTCATCAGGCAGCTCGTTTGACAGTTATTAGGTTTTTCATTAAAAAAAAAAAATGAAATTGTAACTTGTAGCTTTGTGAAACGGGTCACAGAAGGAGAATCCGACCTCAAAAATAATCTCGAGCTTCATTCTCAACACTCAAAGTGCGATTAGCTAAAATACAAAATTCACACAAGAAATCGATACTGAATTAATTTAGAGTGGCACCAATTAATACTTACACGTAATAACACCAATTTTATTTACATTAAAGAACAGATATCTGCCGTAACCATATAATCATTTGGTGACGATTTCAAAAGTTTCTATCTCTATCTCGATCGAGATCTCGACCGAGATTGGAAGAATCGAGATTTCCTGCAGACGAGATTGAATCTCGAAAATCGGCTCGAGATCTCGCGAGGCAGAGATTGCATTCTCTAGCTTGTATGGACATTGCATGGCTCCCCGCTGCACGCTGTCGTCCAGCCCTCTGCCTTATTTTATACGACAGCCCAAAGGAGTGTTATGAACGGTTTTATTTGGCTTGACCCCGTATATTTGTTTGTTTCAAATCTTGCGACGGATTTTTCAATTGCTTGGACTAAAGCGATTTATGAAACTTTGTACAGACAGAGTTTTCGTGATAATACAACATTGATAATTTCTACTTGGTCAGATGATGGATGCAGAAGATGGCCAATGGAACAACTGATGGGTTAAATAAAACGGTTTAGGTTAAGTTGTTTTGTTTGAGTACGTCTCAAATTTACTATATTGTCTGTTACCATGGTTGAATCAATGGAACCACCCGTTCCAACTACTGAACATTATTTAGCTTTTTTACCTACTTACTTTATTCACGAGATAACATCAGATTCCGTTAAAAAGGTGCATTTTGAGGTTAGAAGGTCGCGACCACAGAAATACCTATATCGAGGTATAAGGAAAAAGTGTATGTACCTCGCGTGCTAAAAAGAAGTGGCGGCGACCTACTTGGCACGCCGTTAAATTCAGTTGCCAAATTTGAAAATCTGACAATAATGGTATAATTTATTTTACAAATACCACCAAATGAAATGGAAAATGTTTTATTTCCATAACTAAATTACACGTTTGGCGTCAAACGCCAAGCGAAAAACGTTACATGCTTGGTTCCCATACAAATCGACGAACTATTTCCTTTTATCTCGATATATTTCTGTGGTCGCGACCATTGCGCTGCGTTGCAGAGTCACGTTTCAATTGGTCGCGGCCATCTTAATAGGCCCTATTAAGATGGTCGCGACCCCTGGGGAGTCCAAGCGGGGAAAATCGGTACTTTGTCGAGCGTCGTTGAGACTTCTAACCGTGCTGGAAAATCACACTGGTTGATGAGGCAAGACAAATCCCCCCCCCCCGATACCGAGTACTGCATCTTTCGTGTGGTGTTCTACCGTGAGTTGACCCGCGCTAGCCTTGCGCGGTCGAAGCCACAGATGGCGCTGAGGAGAGCGCCGCGCGCGTCGTTCGGACTCGCCGCCGCCCGAGGGCTCGCGTCCGCGCCGCTCGTGTCGCCCGCTGCAGATAGTGACAAAAGTTCAAAAGATACAGCCCTGTGACACACGGACAGACAGACAGTGGAGCCTTGATAATAAGATCCCGTTGGCACCCAAGTGCCTTGACTGCGGACGTGTTGACTGCGTTTTTTCCTGGGAAATTAGAATCAGATACGTGCTTTTTAGCGTTCCGTACCTCGAAAGGAAAAAAAACTGTCCGTCTATGACGCTTAAAGAACCCTTCTTACGGAATGGGAATTATATTAATATAAGGAAACTGAAGGGAAATGGGAAAATGATTTGGTAACAAAGTAACTTACATATGTGTGGTGGCGTGGGCGACGAAGCGGTGCTGGCGCTTTGAGAGCGCACCGTCTCCGCCAGTGACGATGTCGACTTCCACATGCTATCTCGCTTCCTCTGCGGAAAACGAGTACACGTTAGAAGAGCGACACGATATGACAGCTTGGTGTTAAGATAAATATCCGTCGAGTAACTTACCGCTCTTTTCTTCTGCTTCTTTAGTTCCGTTTCTGAGCTGAGTATTTCCTGAATACGTACTTCTCGTTTGGCGCTACGAACCTGAAAACAAGAGGTCATAATACAATATTTTTATTAATGAACCTTTTTTATCCTCGTGTATACCTTTTTTTTATTTAGATGGTAAATATGACCAGGTATTTTTTTAATAAGGCGAGGAAGTTAAGGCAAGGAGTACATAATTTTTGGAACTTCCGTTTCTGAGCTGAGTATTTCCTGAATACGTACTTCTCGTTTGGCGCTACGAACCTGAAAACAAGAGGTCATAATACAATATTTTTATTAATGAACCTTTTTATCCTCGTGTATACCTTTTTTTTATTTAGATAGTAAATATGACCAGGTATTTTTTTAATAAGGCGAGGAAGTTAAGGCTAGGAGTACATAATTTTTGGAACTTGAGGTGTCGCGCCTCCAGCCGTGCGCCGTTGAGCGTGACTCGAGTGTACAACGCCAACTCCTCAGTAACCAAAAGTACGCACCAGCTTCTGGTCGACCTTGAGCCTCGCTTCGACGGCCGCTTGTCCTTGAGCGGCAACGGGAACTTGAGTTGCTGCGCCTCGAGCCGCGCGCCATTGAGCGTGGCTCGAGTGAACTATACTGTTGTCCTTGAGCGGCAACGGGAACTTGAGTTGCTGCGCCTCGAGCCGCGCGCCATTGAGCGTGGCTCGAGTGAACTATACTGTTGTCCTTGAGCGGCAACGGGAACTTGAGTTGCTGCGCCTCGAGCCGCGCGCCATTGAGCGTGGCTCGAGTGAACTATACTGTTGTCCTTGAGCGGCAACGGGAACTTGAGTTGCTGCGCCTCGAGCCGGGCGCCATTGAGCGTGGCTCGAGTGAACTATACTGTTGTCCTTGAGCGGCAACGGGAACTTGAGTTGCTGCGCCTCGAGCCGGGCGCCATTGAGCGTGGCTCGAGTGAACTATACTGTTGTCCTTGAGCGGCAACGGGAACTTGAGTTGCTGCGCCTCGAGCCGGGCGCCATTGAGCGTGGCTCGAGTGAACTATACTGTTGTCCTTGAGCGGCAACGGGAACTTGAGTTGCTGCGCCTCGAGCCGCGCGCCATTGAGCGTGGCTCGAGTGAACTATACTGTTGTCCTTGAGCGGCAACGGGAACTTGAGTTGCTGCGCCTCGAGCCGGGCGCCATTGAGCGTGGCTCGAGTGAACTATACTGTTGTCCTTGAGCGGCAACGGGAACTTGAGTTGCTGCGCCTCGAGCCGCGCGCCATTGAGCGTGGCTCGAGTGAACTATACTGTTGTCCTTGAGCGGCAACGGGAACTTGAGTTGCTGCGCCTCGAGCCGCGCGCCATTGAGCGTGGCTCGAGTGAACTATACTGTAATGTAACTCCTCAGTGACCAACAGTACGCACCAGTTTCTGGTCGGCCTTGAGCCTCGCCTCGACGGCCGCCGCGGCGAGCCGCAGCTCGTCCTTGAGCGGCAGCGGGAACTTGAGATGGTGAGCTTCGAGCCGCGCGCCGTTGAGCGTGGCTCGAGTGAACTATACTGTAATGTAACTCCTCAGTGACCAACAGTACGCACCAGTTTCTGGTCGGCCTTGAGCCTCGCCTCGACGGCCGCCGCGGCGAGCCGCAGCTCGTCCTTGAGCGGCAGCGGGAACTTGAGATGGTGAGCTTCGAGCCGCGCGCCGTTGAGCGTGGCTCGAGTGAACTATACTGTAATGTAACTCCTCAGTGACCAACAGTACGCACCAGTTTCTGGTCGGCCTTGAGCCTCGCCTCGACGGCCGCCGCAGCTCGTCCTTGAGCGGCAGCGGGAACTTGAGATGGTGAGCTTCGAGCCGCGCGCCGTTGAGCGTGGCTCGAGTGAACTATACTGTAATGTAACTCCTCAGTGACCAACAGTACGCACCAGTTTCTGGTCGGCCTTGAGCCTCGCCTCGACGGCCGCCGCGGCGAGCCGCAGCTCGTCCTTGAGCGGCAGCGGGAACTTGAGATGGTGAGCTTCGAGCCGCGCGCCGTTGAGCGTGGCTCGAGTGAACTATACTGTAATGTAACTCCTCAGTGACCAACAGTACGCACCAGTTTCTGGTCGGCCTTGAGCCTCGCCTCGACGGCCGCCGCGGCGAGCCGCAGCTCGTCCTTGAGCGGCAGCGGGAACTTGAGATGGTGAGCTTCGAGCCGCGCGCCGTTGAGCGTGGCTCGAGTGAACTATACTGTAATGTAACTCCTCAGTGACCAACAGTACGCACCAGTTTCTGGTCGGCCTTGAGCCTCGCCTCGACGGCCGCCGCGGCGAGCCGCAGCTCGTCCTTGAGCGGCAGCGGGAACTTGAGATGGTGAGCTTCGAGCCGCGCGCCGTTGAGCGTGGCTCGAGTGAACTATACTGTAATGTAACTCCTCAGTGACCAACAGTACGCACCAGTTTCTGGTCGGCCTTGAGCCAGGGGGCCGACACTCGTTTTTCGCCGAGCGCGACCTTGAGTGACGTCACTTACCGCCGGCGGTACAAAACTCAGTTGGTTGTCACGCGTTCGCATGCGTGCAGCCTACCGCTACGAAGTAAGTCCGATAGTTTTGACAGCTCCTTGAGCCTGTTCACGAACAAAAAAACAAAAGCGCTCGCATGGACCGCGTCGCACCGCACTTCGATCGCGTATTTATAATTTAATATTATTATTTTGTTGATAATGGGGCGTGCGCGTTGCAGTGTAGTGTAGACGGCTGCAACAATATCGAGTTAAACAAGCATTTATCGTTTTTTGCACTAGCCAAAACAAATTATAAGAAAACACTGTTTTTTAATTCAATCTATTTGTGAAATAATTTATTTGTGTATCGGTTGACAGCCCTAGCACTGATTTTACGCCGCGCGGGGTCGACGACCGCACTTCGGACGTTATGATTCCAGAATGTTCTTTTCTATTGTATTGCGGGAGAGTGTCGTATCTGTTCGAAGAACTATTATATAATCTGTGCTTGAGCCTCGCCTCGACGGCCGCCGCGGCGAGCCGCAGCTCGTCCTTGAGCGGCAGCGGGAACTTGAGATGGTGAGCTTCGAGCCGCGCGCCGTTGAGCGTGGCTCGAGTGAACTATACTGTAATGTAACTCCTCAGTGACCAACAGTACGCACCAGTTTCTGGTCGGCCTTGAGCCTCGCCTCGACGGCCGCCGCGGCGAGCCGCAGCTCGTCCTTGAGCGGCAGCGGGAACTTGAGATGGTGAGCTTCGAGCCGCGCGCCGTTGAGCGTGGCTCGAGTGAACTATACTGTAATGTAACTCCTCAGTGACCAACAGTACGCACCAGTTTCTGGTCGGCCTTGAGCCTCGCCTCGACGGCCGCCGCGGCGAGCCGCAGCTCGTCCTTGAGCGGCAGCGGGAACTTGAGATGGTGAGCTTCGAGCCGCGCGCCGTTGAGCGTGGCTCGAGTGAACTATACTGTAATGTAACTCCTCAGTGACCAACAGTACGCACCAGTTTCTGGTCGGCCTTGAGCCTCGCCTCGACGGCCGCCGCGGCGAGCCGCAGCTCGTCCTTGAGCGGCAGCGGGAACTTGAGATGGTGAGCTTCGAGCCGCGCGCCGTTGAGCGTGGCTCGAGTGAACTATACTGTAATGTAACTCCTCAGTGACCAACAGTACGCACCAGTTTCTGGTCGGCCTTGAGCCTCGCCTCGACGGCCGCCGCGGCGAGCCGCAGCTCGTCCTTGAGCGGCAGCGGGAACTTGAGATGGTGAGCTTCGAGCCGCGCGCCGTTGAGCGTGGCTCGAGTGAACTATACTGTAATGTAACTCCTCAGTGACCAACAGTACGCACCAGTTTCTGGTCGGCCTTGAGCCTCGCCTCGACGGCCGCCGCGGCGAGCCGCAGCTCGTCCTTGAGCGGCAGCGGGAACTTGAGATGGTGAGCTTCGAGCCGCGCGCCGTTGAGCGTGGCTCGAGTGAACTATACTGTAATGTAACTCCTCAGTGACCAACAGTACGCACCAGTTTCTGGTCGGCCTTGAGCCTCGCCTCGACGGCCGCCGCGGCGAGCCGCAGCTCGTCCTTGAGCGGCAGCGGGAACTTGAGATGGTGAGCTTCGAGCCGCGCGCCGTTGAGCGTGGCTCGAGTGAACTATACTGTAATGTAACTCCTCAGTGACCAACAGTACGCACCAGTTTCTGGTCGGCCTTGAGCCAGGGGGCCGACACTCGTTTTTCGCCGAGCGCGACCTTGAGTGACGTCACTTACCGCCGGCGGTACAAAACTCAGTTGGTTGTCACGCGTTCGCATGCGTGCAGCCTACCGCTACGAAGTAAGTCCGATAGTTTTGACAGCTCCTTGAGCCTGTTCACGAACAAAAAAACAAAAGCGCTCGCATGGACCGCGTCGCACCGCACTTCGATCGCGTATTTATAATTTAATATTATTATTTTGTTGATAATGGGGCGTGCGCGTTGCAGTGTAGTGTAGACGGCTGCAACAATATCGAGTTAAACAAGCATTTATCGTTTTTTGCACTAGCCAAAACAAATTATAAGAAAACACTGTTTTTTAATTCAATCTATTTGTGAAATAATTTATTTGTGTATCGGTTGACAGCCCTAGCACTGATTTTACGCCGCGCGGGGTCGACGACCGCACTTCGGACGTTATGATTCCAGAATGTTCTTTTCTATTGTATTGCGGGAGAGTGTCGTATCTGTTCGAAGAACTATTATATAATCTGTGCTTGAGCCTCGCCTCGACGGCCGCCGCGGCGAGCCGCAGCTCGTCCTTGAGCGGCAGCGGGAACTTGAGATGGTGAGCTTCGAGCCGCGCGCCGTTGAGCGTGGCTCGAGTGAACTATACTGTAATGTAACTCCTCAGTGACCAACAGTACGCACCAGTTTCTGGTCGGCCTTGAGCCTCGCCTCGACGGCCGCCGCGGCGAGCCGCAGCTCGTCCTTGAGCGGCAGCGGGAACTTGAGATGGTGAGCTTCGAGCCGCGCGCCGTTGAGCGTGGCTCGAGTGAACTATACTGTAATGTAACTCCTCAGTGACCAACAGTACGCACCAGTTTCTGGTCGGCCTTGAGCCTCGCCTCGACGGCCGCCGCGGCGAGCCGCAGCTCGTCCTTGAGCGGCAGCGGGAACTTGAGATGGTGAGCTTCGAGCCGCGCGCCGTTGAGCGTGGCTCGAGTGAACTATACTGTAATGTAACTCCTCAGTGACCAACAGTACGCACCAGTTTCTGGTCGGCCTTGAGCCTCGCCTCGACGGCCGCCGCGGCGAGCCGCAGCTCGTCCTTGAGCGGCAGCGGGAACTTGAGATGGTGAGCTTCGAGCCGCGCGCCGTTGAGCGTGGCTCGAGTGAACTATACTGTAATGTAACTCCTCAGTGACCAACAGTACGCACCAGTTTCTGGTCGGCCTTGAGCCTCGCCTCGACGGCCGCCGCGGCGAGCCGCAGCTCGTCCTTGAGCGGCAGCGGGAACTTGAGATGGTGAGCTTCGAGCCGCGCGCCGTTGAGCGTGGCTCGAGTGAACTATACTGTAATGTAACTCCTCAGTGACCAACAGTACGCACCAGTTTCTGGTCGGCCTTGAGCCTCGCCTCGACGGCCGCCGCGGCGAGCCGCAGCTCGTCCTTGAGCGGCAGCGGGAACTTGAGATGGTGAGCTTCGAGCCGCGCGCCGTTGAGCGTGGCTCGAGTGAACTATACTGTAATGTAACTCCTCAGTGACCAACAGTACGCACCAGTTTCTGGTCGGCCTTGAGCCTCGCCTCGACGGCCGCCGCGGCGAGCCGCAGCTCGTCCTTGAGCGGCAGCGGGAACTTGAGATGGTGAGCTTCGAGCCGCGCGCCGTTGAGCGTGGCTCGAGTGAAGAACGGGTGCCGCAGTAGAGGCTCTAGAGCCTCCGCCACGCGCGCGTTCTTGCACGCCGCGCTCGATATGCACAGGTGGAGGACTGATTCTGCAATGTTTGTGCTGTTATTTAGAAACGTAATTTATGCCACGCCTGGCCATAAAGGGGCTTTCCGGCCAAGTGAAGACATAAAATGATGTAAACGACACGGGAGGTAATAAAGAAAGCCCTCGATGGCATATTCACGTCCCTCACTCTCAGCTCGGGCCACAAATGTCTGCGATCTCGGCCTTTCTTTGTTTTACCACCCTAGTTGTGTAATGTACTATTTCCCTATTTTTTTGTAAACAGTGTCGTTATAGACACGTGCTTGTGTGTTGAGTCGCTAGAGATGTAATCAAACGTCTAAATACTATATTTAGCATTAGATACTCTATTATTATTTATCTATTTTTATTATTATTTATTGAAAGTTCTACAGAAGATTGTTCACAAATGTTTTGTAGGGACACGGGCAAACACCAGGATCGAGACCGAATAAGGATGCAGTTGTAAAATCTCTCACTGGGCGCATGAAAGGCACTGCCTGAAATTGTATTAATCTCTCAATTTGTAAGGGGACTATCGATACTGTGAAACGATTTTTATGGTTGTATTTTATTGTACAAACTGTTCCTCAAGGAACACTCTAGAAAATAAAATCGGGACTGTTTAGCTTTCGTTCTAATTAAACATAAATATATGATATTACGTAATTGTAAGTTGAAATATGTCGCTATATGAAATAACGCTGCGGGCAGTATACCAATTTTACGTGAATTCGTTTGGAAACTGTGGTTAGCGCAACCCACACAAGTCTGACGCAAGAGAGAGATGGATTAGATACTATTGTAGCACCTAATTACATATTTTTCGAAACCACTAAACAGTGAACCAGAAACCACAAGTTATCGTATAAAATAAAGGATAATAATATTTATATTATTATCCTAAATATGTAATTACGTGTTACAATAGTATCTAATCCAGAGGACTATTAATATGAATCAGACACATAGTCATATACGTATCCTATATTAGTAATTTGAGAATAAGTAATTCTCTTCGATTATACTTACAGCAACGAATAGGTATAAATTTCATTCATATGGGTAGCCTATAAGCTCAGGTGGGGTAAGACGAGCACCAGGACAAGACGAACACTTGTATGGAATTTTCATACTTTCCGCCTTACCCCAGGCAAAATAAACTATGTTCCTCTAACCTAACCCCAACTGACCTTATGCCAGAAAGTAGCATAGACTACTTATTGTATAAAAATATACCCAGTCTTGGAGGATAAACGAAGTACTACGCTTTCCTAAGGACATAACCACGATATTACTATTAGCATTTAACCACGGCTTGTTGTTTTTACTATTAACCGGGATATAAATCCCATGTTTCAATCCAGGACTTGGTCTACTTACATGCCAAATTTCAGCTCAATCCATCCAATCGTTATCCCGTTATTCAGTAACAAACATGCAAATATCTTCACAAACTTTCGCATTTATAATATTAGTAGGATATATCCAATTAACGGAAGCCGGCTTGTGTACATAGTTGAATTAATGTGGTGTACTTACAATGAGCAATTATTACAATTTCAACCTTCTATCTTAGAATATAGAATCGATATTTGCTCGATAGTTACTTACCTAATTCGGATGAGATTCCATGTGGATAAACATCACAGTAGTAGCTATCTAGGGGTTCGGCGAACGCCAGTTCGTACAGGGTTCTCCCGAAACAGTATACATCCACCGCCTCAGCACTTGACACCTTCTTCAGTTCCAAGATGTAAGGACGGTGGAGACATGAGACGCCGAGGATATTGTTCTCTATGTCCATTAGGAGCACCTTTTCATTCTCTATCGCTATGTTGCCCGGGTGGAGATGGCCTGAAGACAATGGAGTTATGAAATAGTACATTAAACAACAAGGGTGGTAAGGTAATATAAAGAAAGGCCGAGATCGCAGATGTTTGCGGCCCGAGCTGCAAGCGAGGGACATAAATATGCGATCGAGGGCTTTCTTTATTACCTCCCGTGTTGTGTACATCATTTTATGTCTACACTTGGCCAGAACGCGGCTTTTTCCGTACGCGCAGCGTGCGGAAAAAGCCACTTTATGGCCAGGTGTGGCATAAATACCTATTATGTATACCAAAATTCCATGACATTCTTTCTTAACATTGCGTCCACGTTAATCGTGAAAAAATAAGCTTGCAAAATCTCTTTGTTTTGAACATTGATTTTTTTAACAACTCTTCCTTCTTTTATAGAGATAACATTATCATCGGTTTTCCGCGATTAATCACTCATTGTAATAAAACATTTTAATCTCTCTGAATTCTTAACCGCGTATGTTTTAATTTTACATGCAAGTTTTCAAGGAACTAGTTTGCGCAACTGTAATTTAGACGGAGAAAAATTATGTTTATCCCAGTCTATTCGCGACTATGAACGCTGTAGAGGGTTACGAAACGTAATGTACCTAAAATTAAATAATATACATGATTTAATCAGCTTAAATTGTTTTATTTCAATGACCGATAATCGCCGAAACAGAAGACAATATTATCTCTTCACATTCTAAATGTAATCTACATATTTGAGCCGCCAACGCCCGGCATGAGTCATTTTATTTAATTTAAAGAAAGAAAGAAGAAAGAAAATGCATTTATTTATGACAGCATCACAAAATATTAATACAGCCGTAAATAAAATAAAACAATAAAGATGAATGCAGCCACAAAATGGTCCCACCGCAGCAAAATGCCGACCTAAGAGCCAGGGCTGGTCTTCCGGTGGAACCAGACAGAGAGTTTGAAGAATGAGAATTTACCGTTAGTCAATGGTCTTAAGGTGGGTTTAGACCAAACGAGCGAATGCACATTCTAACCCTACACTACCAAATTCTTTGTGTACATACAAAGAATTTGGTAGAGTGGGGTTAGAATGTGCATTCGCTCGTTTGGTCTAGACCCACCTTTAGATATAGTACATTACATAACTTGGGTGGTAATACAAAGGCCGAGATCGCAGAAGTTTGCGGCCCGAGCTGCAAGCGAGGGACGTAAATATGCGATCGAGGGCTTTCTTTATTACCTCCCGTGTAGTGTACAGCATTTTATGTCTACACTTGGCCAGAAAGCGGCTTTATCCGTACGCGTAGCGTGCGGAAAAAGCCACTTTATGGCCAGGTGTGGCATACATTTTTTCCTGATTTTATGTGTTATTATACAGTTTTAAGTTATTATAAACACCCGGACATACAGATAAGCGCACAATCGTACATACCATGTGGTAATCCCTTATCATGTAAAAACTTCAGCGCTTGCAGTACTTGGTATCCATAATGCGCTATTTGCCCTTCGGTCAGGGGCTTCCTCACTTTGGGATTCCCGTATTTGGCTAGGTGGTTCCTCGTGTATTCGGTACCGTATAGTATGTCTCTTAGGCTGCCGTTTTCATGTATCCTTCTGACTACATAGGCACCAGATTCCAAACTATGAATTGCTAATATTTTGTCTATGTGTGGATGCTGCAAACCAAAATGTGCTATTGTTCATTCAACCCCAGACAGACTGATAATTTAAAAGGCAAGCTCGCCATGCGCTTACTAACATTATCAATACTTCATTGCCTATTGCATACTTACACCTATGCCCAATAATCAAATTACATTTAACTAAAAGTCTTGCCAAAATTGACTCAGTAATTTTCGACTTCATCACGAACAGACATATTCGGCCGTATTATAAGCTAGACCGCAGACAGAGTAACACAAAGCGTAGGCGAACGTAATCATAATACTGGAAGTCACACTACAATAACCTTGCATACTCTGCAACTGCGTTATGATACTTATGATATTACATCCAAATCCACTCAACCGACAATGTGTGATTGGATAACTATCATACATTTACATTCATTAATATGAATATAATTACTAGTGGACCCGCTTGCGACTTCGTTCGCGGAGGTGGAATAAGTCGGATGTGTTAACCGGGATCATAATATGCCTTAACTTAACCTCCTGCCGCCCAAAGCTTATAAAAAGGACATTATTATGTACTTCAATGTAATTTATAGTACATTACACAACTAGGGTGGTAATACAAAGAAAGGCCGAGATCGCAGATGTTTGCGGCCCGAGCTGCAAGCGAGGGACATAAATATGCGATCGAGGGCTTTCTTTATTACCTCCCGTGTTGTGTTGTGTACATCATTTTATGTCTACACTTGGCTTAAAATATTTATTAAAAAGAATAAAGTTGCATTTGTTTTGTTTCCTTTCAAACTAAAAAGTAATAAATTCAACTCTATTCCATGTCGTTTTTGCGCGATGCGCGAACAAACATACATTTTCTACGATTTTATTATATATACAGACTAGTTGCCTGCCTCGGCTTCGCACCTGACAATAATGAGCACAACAAAAAAATAATGGTCCAATTTGGTGCAGTTGTTTAGAAGTTATGCATGTACATTCGTCATTTTCTGTGAACAATTTGTATATTGGAAATGACCCGAATTCATTGTCCGTGAGTGTACATATCGGAGATTCGCTTTTATTTATAAAGATAGATAATAGTTCATATTAAACACTTACATCTACATTCCTTATGCTCTTAAATGCTGCCTGCAGATCCTTGTCGCTTAAATACCTATCAGGCCCATAGTTCAGCCACGCTAACATACAATTTGTTCTGCTCTCGGTCTCAGTCACCTGAGAACAAAGGTATTTTGGTGTATTGAACTGCCACGAGTAGTCAACAAAATTATCATACTTGATAAATGTCTCTGAATAGTAAACACATGCAGTCATTCATAACAAAGATAATTATAAAAAAAACGTTTAAAAATATTTTTACTGGGTTATAAAGTATCCTATGTTTCATTCTAAGAGTTGCTCTATTTGTATGGTAAATTTCATCTCAATCTATTGAATTATTACCACATTATTTATCAACCAACATCCAACAATCTTAACAAACTTTCACATCTATAATATTGACTAGTAGGATAAATCATATCATAATTATTTGATGCACCACTCTGCTGTGATTTCATTTGATATAACTGAGTTTATTTAGTTTGGCCTTAGATGTTTGTGTGTACTAAGATAAAATGACACAAATATTATAGTATGAAGTGAAATTTCACTCACTCATATAACTTTATGGAACAGAGTTTTGTAATTACTCACATAGGCGTATATATCTGGGGCCTCGTGGGCCGTGCCCATCCCCGTATGGTCTAGTGCCCACCCCAGGATGTAGGGTTGCCGATTCGGAATTGAATGGACATCTAAATAATGGCATCTTAGGAGCTAATTAAATAACTATGTGACAAGTAGTTTGGCAGTGCTTGCACATAGTTAATAAAAAACACTATTGCGGATTAGCATAGCTACATTTTGTTTTAATTAACATGGATTTCAGCAAAGTAACGCCTAATTCAATCAATTACCTACATAGTTAATATTAAAGCGTTACTTAATTTAATTTATAAAGTTAACATGCCAGAATTCTTACATTGAAATGAGTCAAATGTGTAGGCATTGGTATATAATCAGTGCAGATCTCAGAACAAATCATTCACAGCTTAAAAATAAACACAAGAGTCAAGTTGTGCTTGAGAATAAAATCAACTTGAAAGTTCTTATAAGGTCTTAAAGTGTCCCTAACAAAGTGGTTTACTCTATAACACTTGACCCTACAGTTCAATGCTTTATTTTGGTGATGGGTCCTACTTGCAGAATAAAAATGGTGACATCTTTCAGTCTCTACTAGCTTTTCGGAAACTATGAAATTTGAAGAAAAGAACTGCAAAAGAAACCTTTTTCCAAAATGTAAACTTTACTAAATAATGTTTCAAAATCTTACCATAAAATAGTGTTTTCTAACCCTCCAACCAATGTCAGCCAGGGGCCCCTTCAGCTCAAACTGCCCGTCTCCCCGAAGGGCTATGGACACTGTCTGCAGCGCTTGCTCTAAAAATAAATGTTTACTGTAGTGAAAATAATTATATAAAAGATTTCAAAACAAATTCTTTTAAATTTGTATAGTTTTCACTGTAAACCTCTATGGAAAATGCATAAATAATTTATTATATACCTACGTTAACAAAAATCAAGCAAAAGTTACCTGCAATATTCAATAAATAATTATTTGGGTCCAAAAAGCTCCTCACTGGCAATGATAACGCTAAGATTGGATGCTTCAGCACTTCATTTATGTATTCCTGGAAATATGTGTCACATTAGCACATTATCAGCAGATTGTACGTTTTATTTACACTTGGGTTGGCTATAATGTACCTGCAAGGCTATTTGTCTTTCAGCAATAAAAGATGGTTGCATGTTCCCAATAAGTTTCTTTGGTGGCAAAGGCAAGTCGATGTTAGCTTGCTGCAGGACCGAATGCAGCGCTGCAAAGTCTCTGTACCGCCGAGACACCGTCCATTTAATCTCTTTAGTAGGGCCTCTCTGCACTTGCAATCTGTATTCCTATAAGAATCATAAACTTCTTATTTTGGTACTATATTCGCAAGACAATGACCTATGAGACCCAACAAACCGTGAAATATTTCACATTGAATATTACTTACAGTGTGCTTGTTGATATTTTGTGCATTTTCTACGATACAAATAAGTTTTTCTGTATCATCTAATATAACTTTGGAATGAGACTCTTTCTCAAATATAGCCATCACATCTACAGCAACAACAATTCATTGGTTAAGATTTACATTATACAAGAACAACAAATCTGTTGTTATTACTGGAAAACAATAAAAAAAGACTAAAAACTGGGAGATTTAATTTGACAGCTAGCAAAAATTAAAGCGACACATGACGTTTACTTTTTTTTTCTTTTCTTCCCTGTTTGGCAATGGTAAAGACAATGATCGGTCTGGAATTATTTTATTATAAAGTATTAGCTGAAAACTACAAATGTATTCACATCATCTTTCCATTTCGGTTTTTCTGTTTATATAAAAGCCTAAGGCAGTATTAAATTATATATTTAATTTTATTTTTATTTCGTCGTCAATACTTCAATATCCGCTTTATGTGACGTTCTGAAACTAAATTCTTTATGTGGCTAATCAAGCAGCTCCAGTTACACAATGGACCAAAAACTTTAATAAAATATTTTTAAGACTAATTTAAATTATAATAAATATATTCGAAATTAAATGAAAAACTTTATTATTATTTTTCAGTTTGATAACCGTATTTGGTTACTAAAAAAGTTAGGTATTGTAACGCCCTACATTTTCATGGACAGACCACAGACAAGGATCGATTATGTCATTTCCGGCTTAGCACCAACGAAGAACGAGCGGAGAACCACACGGCCCTTCTGTACACCAGTGTTATAAGAATTTGTGAAAAATGTCGCTGATCTCCGCTCGTTTGGCCTCTTCAGTGGCCAGGCGTATCCCTAATGCCGCGACAAAGGTATGCGATAATTTGTAACTTAAAATCCGTAGTGGTGATCTACTGTAATGTCCTAACCGGTGATATGATAGTCTGCGGTATTACTTGGCAAACCACTTAAATTGCCATTAGCCGCTTGTTATTTCAGTGGAATTAGCGATAATGATGTCCAGTGGAGTGATATTGCTAAAAATCATTCACAATTTGTGTTTAGTATGATGTTCATCTTCGCGTATGATTCGTGTTATGTAATAGAGGGCGATACTGCGGGACGTCGGTATTCCAATGGAAATGTCATTGGATAGTGCTTATCTAATTAGTGGATGGTTAAAAACCGGGATCGTAAGCTGTTCTATGGTGTAAAGAAGTGTTTTATTAGTGAATCGTCAGTTGATAGTTTGGTTATGGTCGCGGCAGGTCTCGAAGGTCGCCGTGCCCGCGGCATCGGTGGCGGCGCGCAAGCTCCATGTCTCGTGCACGCAGCGGGCTGCCGAAATCTCCACCATCCTGGAGGAGAGAATCCTCGGTGCTGCACCCAAGGTAAGCGGTTACATAAACAGTTGAGGTTAAGATAACTAAATTACATTATATTTTGCTTATCTAATTCCAAAATTATAGTCACATAATGTGATTTCTGGGATTTTCAAGGCTGTTGCCATGTCAATAGTCCCATATAGATAATTTCTTACATAAATTATGTGAGTTCTGATCAGCTGATTTTGTAGGGAAAAATTTCATACTAAAATGACTCTTTGTATTGCATTATATTATGTTGACTTTCAGTCCGATTTGGAAGAGACTGGCCGTGTGCTGAGCATCGGTGACGGTATTGCCCGTGTGTATGGCCTCAAGAACATCCAGGCCGAGGAGATGGTGGAATTCTCCTCTGGTCTCAAGGTTAGTAAACCATGTTTTCAGGATTTTCTTACAACACTGCACTACATACTAACATAACTGTATTGTAATATAATACTGCATATCATTCCTTTACTTTCTCAACCACAATTGACTAGTTTCATAGGAAAATCGCACTTTTCTACTCTTAACACTTGTGCTTTTTCTATCAAACTATTCGATTAGATACATGGTTGAGAAAGTAAAAGAACAATACTTTGAATGCCTTTCCCATACTTTGCCATCCATTCCATGTTTGACCTCTTTATCTGTTAAGTTGTCACAAGAAATTGAGTGAAAAAACATTTTATTTTATTACTTAAGACTTTTGTGACGAAAATTCAGTCAAATCACTTAACTCCAATTCACTTTTTATATATTTAGGAAAATCTGAGCCTATCAGTAACATATAGTGAAATCATAATTCAAAAGTGTGAAAGCCTTGGCACAGTGCCAAGTTCTCCAGACTTAATCAATAGTTTTGAATGAAAGCATAAGTATGAAAGTACAAAGTGAATGCTTCTGAGAAGTGCAATTTACGCCAATTATTTATTAAACAAAAAAAAATGTTTTTAAATAGAAAATCACTTAATCTTTATTGTTCTTATATTTTCTTTTTTTTATTTTACCCTCAGATTCAAGACTGGTTGTTGCCTTGGGTCTTTCTAGCTAAATATGCTCATCAATCTGATATCCTGCATACTAATCAGTACCGCCAACATAAAGTTGCAATTTAAAGTTACAAATTTCAAATGCACTTTCAGGTGGCTTATCCACCAAACATCCTTCCACCTGAACAGAACAACATATCTGTGGGTCTAGTGAAGAGGGTTACAAGTCACATTTATACCAGGAACAAAAGGTCTCAGCTCTATTGTATGACTTAAGCTCTTTTGCTCCTAAGTTATAAGCGACTTGTACCCCTTTTCACTAGACCCACAGATATATACTTTTTGATGTAAACTATGTTCAGAATAAGCTTGTCTATGCCTGGAGTTTTAATGCACAAAAATGGTGTTAAGTTGAATTGATGTAGTAGTAAGTTGCAGAGTTTTTATAAATATATATTATTAGTTAGGAGTTGTTTTAGTCCTGGGCACAGGAACCAGCTAAAATGTTGTCCGGGAGATTCATAACAAACTTCTCACCTCCCTTCAGTTTCATTAAACAGCTACAAACTTCCAGGGTATGGCCCTCAACTTGGAGCCCGACAACGTTGGTGTTGTCGTATTCGGTAACGACAAGCTGATCAAGGAAGGCGACATCGTGAAGCGTACCGGTGCCATCGTGGACGTGCCCGTCGGCGAGCAGCTGCTCGGCCGCGTCGTGGACGCGCTGGGTAACGCCATCGACGGCAAGGGCGCCATCGACACCAAGAACCGCCAGCGAGTCGGTGTCAAGGCCCCGGGTATCATCCCCCGCATGTCTGTGCGCGAGCCTATGCAGACTGGTGAGTGTAACACTTCTGTGGCCGTGCCATGTTGTCGACGGTAGATGCAATTGACGTAAGGGACATTTTGCTTGTCTCTTACCTCGATCGAACCTATGGTCAAATCGGTCAATGATAAACCACGTCTATGGTTAAATATTCGTAACATTACCTCTATAGGAATAGAAATTGATCAGAAGCAAACCTGAAATTTTCATTTTCTTTTCTATCTTTATCAAATTCATAATTTTTCTTCAATTTCTATGTATGTAACATGAAACCTTTAGTCTCATTGAAAAAATTCAGTTTTGCACATGAATAGTTTGTTACGTAACAAGACCTCTCAACCTGACCTATTTAAAATGGGTCAGTAGTGAGCATCTATTGATTCCAACTAATGCTACTGTGACTGGTCTGAATTTGTCTTTTTTATTTATATTTTATATGCATTTCTCAAAAAAATTTTTCATCAATTAACAGATTCTAATTGATTCCTATTTTGTTATCAATATTTTTGATGATTATTAATAATTGGTTCATATTTTATTAATTTATTTGGATAATTAGGGTAAAATAATCTTAATAGAATCTTAATTATGCAAAATAATCAATAACAATTTTGTTTATCATTAAAATAAATTGGTAACAAAATAGGAAGTTAACAAGTTTTGTAACAGCTAACACATCCATACAAAATTATCTACAAACTTCTTGAGAAATACTCTTATATGACATCATGAATGATATCATATTGTTTATTCTACTATAATAACCTCTATGCTGATCGTCAACTAGTTACATGACAGCAGCAATAACAAGCAGAAGTGAACGAAAGAAATATGTATAGCATATGAACAATCACTACATAGTATAAAACAAAGTCGCTTCCCGCTGTCTGTCTGTCCCTATGTATGCTTAGATCTTTAAAACTACGGAATGGATTATGATGCGGTTCTTTTTAATAGATAGAGTGATTCAAGAGGAAGTTTTATATGTATAATACATGCATTTAGTATCAGCATTCCACCCGTGCGAAGTCGGGGCGGGTCGCTAGTTTGATAAAAGTGCAAAACTCAAGAACATAATCCCTTATTCCAGGCATCAAGGCCGTGGACTCCCTGGTGCCCATCGGCCGTGGCCAGCGTGAGCTGATCATCGGCGATCGTCAGACCGGCAAGACCGCTCTGGCCATCGACACCATCATCAACCAGCAGCGCTTCAACAAGGGCGAGGACGAGAAGAAGAAGCTGTACTGCATCTACGTCGCTATCGGACAGAAGAGGTCCACCGTCGCGCAGATCGTCAAGCGTTTGACTGATGCTGGTCAGTATATTATGTTAAACTAGCATTTTCTCGCCTGCGTTATTCCCGTCAATGTCCCAGGGGAACTCTACCGGGTTAATAAGTATCGTATGTTTCAAGCCACGGAATGATTTAATTGCATCCTAAATTTCATCTCGATTCACTCAGTTGTTACTGTATTATTTAGTAACAAATATCCGAACATCAAAACACCTTCAACTCTAACATCTGGCCAGCCCAATTTGGGAGCATCCTCAAAAACGTACCTTCAAGAGTAGGGATGTAACGATACCGATACCGATATATCGGCCGATATATCGGTATCGCCGATATTATACAACCGATATTCGAAGAATTTGCTGTATGAAAAAAAAATCTGCAAAAAGTAATTTCAATTTCTGACTTAATTTATGTATTGGTCTATTACCTTGTGCAATGATAATTACTATGTTAATTAAATCTTTGGTTCTTAATTAAAAAAAAAATGAATTTTGAGTTGACAATTTATTTATTTTTACTTTACACTTTCAAGGTTGACTCTCTGGTAAATATAGCCAGTAGTCATTGCTATTAGTGATAATAAGGACATACAAATATCTGAAGTTCATACTTCATTATTTAGCTAAGATATCGGTATCGGTATCGCCGATATTAACTACTATATATCGGTATCGTATCGGCAAAACTGTGTATCGTTACATCCCTATTCAAGAGGATAATACAATTTTGAACATGACACTCAAAATGAGGCATCGCAGGTGCATTGAAGCTTGGAGCCATCTGCAATCAGCTTCGCTATTGTCACCTCATTTCATGACAATCATTCCCATAGCTAACTCATATCTGACGACACGTTGCGCTCAGTGGGAGTGCCGGTGGCACTCCCTACGAAGCTAGAAGTCCTGGGCTCAAATCCTGTTAAGGGCAAATATTTGTGTGATGAGCATGAGTATTTGTTCCTGAGTCATGGATGTTTTCTATCTATTTAAGTATATTTATCTATATAAGTATGTATATCTTCGTCTAGTACCCATAGTACAAGCATTGCTTAGTTTGGGGCTAGCTTGATTTGTGTAAGAGTGTCCCCCGACAAAAAACTACTACAATAATCGGTATCGTAGTAAATAATCGGCGATACCGATACCGAATCTTAGCTAAATAATGAAGTATGAACTTCAGATATTTGTATGTCCTTATTATACCTAAAACTTGGCTATATTTAACAGAGAGTCAACCTTGAAAGTGTAAAGTAAAAATAAATAAATTGTCAACTCAAAATTAAAAAAATATATATATTTTGAACCAAAGATATAATTAAAATAGTAATTAAATGATTATTGCACAAGGTAATAGACCAATACATAAATTAAGTCAGTAATTGAAATTAATTTTTGCAGATTTTTTATCATATAGCAAATTCTTTTCGCGGTCTTCAAATATCGGTTGTATACCGGCGATACCGATATAGGAGCATTCCACGAAATCGTCTACTTTGTCCTGCACGAGATTACTGCTACCTTAAAAATATATAGAAAGTCCTAAATGACATTATCAATTTAGAAACCAAGTTATAAAACATTGACATGCCAAAAATTAACTTATCCTCCTAACTTTGTTAGAAGTATGAAAAAAATGGCGCCTTGTGACATTTTGGTGGAATAAATAAATAAAAAAAAATAGTTTATTTCTGCAAGTAGGCCCTCAAGGGCTCTTTTACAAGTCTGATTCTAATCGGAATGCTCCTATATCGGCGATACCGATGTATCGGTATGGTTACATCCCTACTAACTAGTATGTGTAATTGTGTATAGGTGCCATCAACTACACCATCATCGTGTCGGCCACGGCGTCGGACGCCGCGCCGCTGCAGTACCTGGCGCCGTACTCCGGCTGCGCCATGGGCGAGTTCTTCCGCGACAACGGCAAGCACGCCCTCATCATCTACGACGATCTGTCCAAGCAGGCCGTCGCCTACCGCCAGGTAAATGTCTATGTATTTACCAGTGGCGTGGCGTAAAAGATATCCTTGGGCAAGCCGGTGCAGATTTGGCGTACATTTTCCTTAGAGCTGTAGAATAAGGTGGTCAAATGCCTGATATTAGGCAAGCCGGTAGGAATCGAGTTCTTTGGACGCCACGCTACTGGTATTTACAGAAATAAGTTAACTAAGCGGGGTTGAGATTCGATAAAGCTTTTGAAAGTTGTTCGCCGAACAAGCATAGCAGGGAATACTGTTTTGAACCAGCAATCTCTGCTACCGTTGCAATTTACGACCATAGACCGCATGTAGATGCGGTCTTTTGTTGTGAACAAAGCGCGTGTATCCAGAAATCGTCAGAGACACACACACCAAAGAAATTACAGTAATAGTCATTAACCATTTCCTGTCACTTGTTATCTCACTATGATAAGCTACAGATAAAACTTTTCATCTGATTGCGCTAATATCAATGTTGACAATTTCTATTAGGTTGAATTAGAATGCGAAGTATTTGTAAATCTCGGTTTACCCTAGCAGAGTATGTGAACATAGCATATTTTTTGCATAATAAAATGAGTTACTGACGAATGGTAAATGTTATGTAGATGTCCCTGCTGCTGCGTCGTCCCCCAGGTCGTGAGGCCTACCCCGGTGACGTGTTCTACCTCCACTCGCGTCTGCTCGAGCGTGCCGCCAAGATGTAAGTCTACTCTATTCTTTACACTGGAAAGTCTTAACCACCTTTGACTTCCTCTCTTGAAACTTATTTATTGAAAACAAAATTCATTTATTTTATCCACAACACGTTTCGCCTTAAGTATACTAATTTTATCTTCATTATTTTATTTCTGATGTCGCATATGTATTATTTTCATTCTGGACCAAAGCCTGAGTTGATGACACGATTTGTAAAAATAAATTTCGAAGATTGATCAATTTATAGTCTCCTGAAGATCCTTAAAACTATTTTCGATAAAGTATCTGATACCTCTCTCACACTAAGATACTTATCATAATGCACTTATACACTTAGACGTACGTCAATTCAGAGATGTATTAAGCATGCGGTGTGGCAGAGCTCCCCGCCCCTCACGCGGTTCTCAATTAGATTCTAAAATAGATTTGAATATTTTTTTTAATGTAACCACTTGTTTTGTTGTACCCAGGTCCGACAAGATGGGCGGTGGCTCCCTGACCGCTCTGCCCGTCATCGAGACCCAGGCCGGTGACGTGTCCGCCTACATTCCCACCAACGTGATCTCCATCACTGATGGCCAGATCTTCTTGGAGACAGAGTTGTTCTACAAGGGCATCCGGCCCGCCATCAACGTCGGTCTGTCCGTGTCCCGTGTCGGATCCGCCGCCCAGACCAAGGCCATGAAACAGGTAACTGATCTGTTTGTTGCTTACAAAAAGTGAGACGCAAATTTACGTGGTGCAATCTGTCTTTTGTCCAGCACTAGGACACCCATTAGTGACGTGGCGTCAAACTTCTTCGAAGGCAAGCCTTAGGTACTTTAGCGTACTGTTTCTTTGAGAGCGAGAAGAATATAGTACTAATTTATTTGAAAATAGGCGAGCCGGTAGGAATCAAGTTCTATGGACGCTACGCCACTGACACCCATAAATATTGTCAAAATAATTGGCATTACTCTTATTAGGAAAACAGTAAAACCGAAAACGTTCTGTTATCCTCGCTTTTAAATCAGGGTGGCCACTTTCTGGAAAACCGGGAAAACCGGGAAATGTCAGGGAATTTCACTAGTCATGGAAAAGTCAGGGAATTGTCAGGGAAATTTATTGAAGGTCAGGGAATTTACATCTTCACAACCTGCAAGCCTAGTCGCCGAAAAATGAAAACCCGCGAAGATACAGCGTCAATGTTTGGGCATCGTTAATTTGCCTGTTGCGTCCGTTACAAAAAATCGGGAAAAAATAAAGTTCATGAAAGGTTCTTTGGGATTATTGTACATCATTAGAAAGAGGATAGAGCACAGAATTTTTTTAAAACAATTTTAAGAACGTGGGTCTCATTTAGATTTTTTTATTGCAAATCAAAATTCATCTTTGACTAAATTTTTACATGTTGTAAAACATTTGAAGGTCAATAAAAAAAAACTAGCAGTAACATGTCAGTAATTTATTTCTGATACAACCGCGAAACGTTACACATCACGATGCAATAAACATTTCATCTCTTTTGCACTTACTTTTTTTTTTAATTCAAATTTAAACGCGTTGGCCCTGTAAATTCTTTAAAAACAACAAAAGAAAGAAAAAATTATACACGTGGGCCAAAAATTTTTTTAGAGAGCGTAGAGGGATAGAAAATAACCCCACCTATCCGCCATTTTAATTTGGCAAACGATGTACCAAACACCCTGTATATTTCATCCTTATTACATTTAACCCTTAAATGCATAGATAGATAGATAGATTTATTTATTTCATAATACAAAATTACATGATGAATTATACATGACATGTCATTATGATGTAAATCTGCATCGTATATTTGATGGGCAGTGCAGCAATATGCAGCTATCCAAAATCACACTTATTACTTTTTTTAATAAATGTGACATTTACGTGTTAGATTCCGAATACATCCATAAATATTTTTGGCAAAATTGTATTTAAAAAAAAGTTATTAGATTTTTTGAGCAAAATGGCGGCAATTTTGAAAAAGTTAAATATTTAAGGTTTTCGTTGAGTGTGTTTATAACGGTTTTTAACAAAATAAGTAATTATTTTTTAGTATAATGTTGTAGCACATATCATAAAGATTACAAGTTTACTAATTTTTTTTTTATATTTTTCTAGTGTTTATTACGCCATTAGGTATCCACATATTTTTTTTTAGTAACGATAAAAAAAATCATGCCTTTAAGGGTTAAGATTATAGTCAGGGAAAAACTAGAAAAACCGGCTGGAAAACCGGGAAAAGTCAGGGAATTTTGATTGTTGTAAATAGTGGTCACCCTGTTAAATGTATCATAAAATCTGCAAAGATAAATCCCGACCACACCACAGCATATACCCCTATGCGCGCTAAATATGAAGCCACATTGTTATCCAACAAAAATTTAATGAACTAAACAGTTGTTACATTCCATCAAAAGATATATAAATCTCACGTGACTGTTATTGTGCAGGTGGCCGGCTCCATGAAGCTGGAGTTGGCGCAGTACCGCGAGGTCGCCGCTTTCGCCCAGTTCGGTTCCGACTTGGACGCCGCCACCCAGCAGCTGCTCAACCGCGGCATGCGTCTCACTGAGCTGCTCAAGCAGAGCCAGTACGTGCCCATGGCTATTGAGGAGCAGGTAACTTCCGTGAAATTAATCAACTTTGTACCCCCACAAGCTCTGGTGACCTGATTAAGGTGGATATAAATTGAGACAAAATGTGAGAGACCTTTCGTCGTCTTTGGGGGATTTTTCAGCAGTGGAGTTGTGGGTTGTAATTGTAATGATGCTGTGATAATGTATTTGCACACGACGGGCGATGCAGACGGAGGGCGGGTATGACGGAGATGGTGGGGTGGCTTGGATGTTTTCTGCGACAACTGGTTGGAAGAGGCATCAAATGAACCAGCAATTTAAGAAAGTCATGAAACTCGCATTTTCACTAGGGTGGGGGTAGGTTAGGGCTTCACTCATTTAAATAAATAAATAAATAAATAAATATTAGGGGACAATCTATTTCCACCCACTAGGGTGGGTTACCAAAGTCCTTATTCCTGTGCGTCCTTACCACACATTTAACAATGCTGTAGGTAACTAAATTGTATGTCATAAGCGAAAATTGGGGTTAAATTTTGTTTCTCTAAAAATATTTTAGTATGTATGTATATACTAATACCCGGGTCCGAAGACTCCAGAGTAATTTGTACCAGCAAAGTCTAACCACATGTGGTTTCTCCAGGTCGCCGTCATCTACTGCGGTGTCCGCGGTCACTTGGACAAGCTGGACCCCACTAAGATCACCGCTTTCGAGAAGGAATTCACCGCTCACATCAAGGCCAGCCACCAGGGCCTGCTTAGCACCATCGCCAAGGACGGCCAGATCACGAAAGAGTCTGACGAATCCCTGAAGAAGATCGTCACTGACTTCCTCGCTACTTTCACCCAGGCGTCTTAAACTAGTGTATTATTTATAGCTCCAGGTTGTGCTGCGATACAAGAAATCGGCTGACTCGCAGCACAAACTCGAGCTGGCAGCGGCCTACGGAAGCATTGATACTGCAATGCTTCCGTCAGCAGCTCAGTAGTTTAACATTCGTATGGACTGTATTGTATGTGGATACAAATCATGGAATGTATTTATCTCTCGCAACGTCAGGAGTATTGGTTATATAAAAATATACGTCTTTAAAAAGTGTTTTGGTCTTTTTTGTTCAACTTCTACTACCTACCCTACCAGTTCATCCAGATTCAGGTTCAGTCCAGATTTTTTGCCATCAGCGCGGCTGAATCAGTGAATCAGTGGCGTAGCTAGGCGGAGCAAGGCACCGGGGCCCCAAAACTCAGAGGGGAGCCTCCGAATCTTGTGGTCAACTTTAAAAAAATCTCCAACCATAAAACCTAACAACTAGTGGGCCCATTTTTTTCACACCTGGGCCTTGTAACAAATTGGACAAATTTCTGTAAGTTAACTTCAGCCCGATTCGAGGGCCCCGTGCCAATAGCAGAGAATACGGTTACAAATACTCGAGCCAATTTTAATTTATAATTTGTATTCGATCTGTTCTTACGATGTGCCATACGATTAAATAAATACTCGAGCCTAGCGTTTTAAACGTGAGCTTAAATAAAGGTACTGACACATTTGCTTAAAAATCAGCATGCTCTGTAGCTGTCTCATCTAATAAGCAAGCCTGTTCAGACGAGCTTGAAGCATGCCCCCTTCCACCCGCGCTTGCTTGCTTGGTAGCATGCTTACAAATCAAACAGCGGTTGATTTTTAAGCATGCTTATTAGTGGCAATGACTAGACACACATGCCACTAATAAGCACGTGCTCATTAGTGGTATGCTTTCCAAAGAGTAAAGTAATCCCACTAATATTATAAATGCGAAAGTTTGTGAGGATGTTTAGATGTTTGTTACCTAATAACGGGATAACAACTGGATGGATCAAGCTGAAATTTGGCATGTAAGTAGTCAAAGTCCTGGATTGAAACATAGGATACTTTATATCCCGATAAAGAGTTCCTTTGGGACAATAACGGGAGCAACGCGGGCGAAGCCGCGGGAAAATGCTAGTATATTATAATGCTTTCATGCTACTAATTAGACATGTGTAAGTAATGCGCGTAATATCACAAATGAGATATCACTCGAACGCGTTATGTTGCATTACGCATCACATCGAGAAATAAAGCATCACTCCAAACATCACTTGAAATAACATTACCCGAGCGCGAGTGAGAGCGAGCGACCGAGTGAAGCGAGCGTAATAGTTTCAAAAGACGCCCTAGAGTCCAGGGAACACGCGCTGCGTAATGTAGGTGATAGCAGTGATGTTGCTATCTCGCGCCCGCCCGCGCTGCTGCGTATCGCCATCGACTATGAACGGGTGATGTTTCGAGTGATGTGATATTACGTTTTCGGAAAAGTGATGTGATATAGCACTACTTTTTGAAGCACTGTTTCGCGCATGTCTACTACTAATAAGCAAATGTGTCATGGTGGTACATACCAAGCCAACGAAGGTTCGCCGGCGTTGGTTCGTTGGTTTTCGGTCAACTGCGTACACACCAGACCAACGAATGGGTTTCGTTAGCCGTGTGTGGACGGTTTAACAAACGCCAACGATCGTTCGTTGGCGTGTGCCGGCGTTTCGCAGCGCGGCGGCAACATCAGAGGATTTGAAGCAATCTCAACGCGGTGTGGACGGATGCACGAAGGCCAACGAACGAAAGTTTTTGTAGACTTTTAACCTAAAAAGACATTTTGTATTCAAAACATAACGAACCTTTGTTGGCGTTCGTTGGCTTGGTGTGTACGCAGGTCAAATGCTGCGAATTGCTGATGCTGGCCCACGCTAACGAACGATGATCGAACGCTCGTTTGCGTTTGCTAAATCGTCCACACCAAGCCAACGAAGGCCGGCGAAGCCCATTCGTTGGCCTTCGTTGGTTGGTGTGCACGCACCATTAGTAGGACCTTAATATCAAGCGTTGATAGTCCGAATTGGATGTTTTACTGAATTGAAATACAACCACTTTTCATACTTAGAACAATAAACAACCACTTAGACATTTAATGAGTTTGTAATTTTCATAAGATTGTGCCTAGCCTGACGTACAATAACGTCAGGCTACGCACTAGGCAGCTAGATCTAGATAGCACTACATAAATACCGTCGTCGTTACACTACAAAATAGCTAGTGTAACTCGGACATAAGTTTGTTCGACATTGACAGTAAATAGTATTGACTTGACACTTCCTTTCCTTGTCAAGTCAAGTCAAAATATCACTGACCGCGTTTATTTTAAGTTAGTAGTTTTGTTTGATAAAAAAAGTAGCAGTAAAAGAATAAAGTGGATAGATACAATTAGATTTGTAAGAGCAAAGTGCAAGACTTGTCAATATAAACATACCGATATCAGGCGCACTGTGTCTCAACTCATTGTTTTGCAGGTATGGAGTTTTTCGAAAGAGCGCATGTCGCCAAACGAAATATCAACACAGACGACAATATGAAGAAACAGCTAAAGCAAATGCTGTACGGGTACAAACAAAACGACAATAGGCTCATTATGGATGCCGCGAATGCTGAAAATGAGATGGACGATTCAACGTCTGTAAGTGGATTTTCTGACCTGAACTTAACTGTATCCAGTGACGAAGTAAACACTACACGACAAAGGATATCTTTTATTGGCCGTGAAAGTGTAGAAGATTCTACCAATATCAGTATTGATGATTCCACAGAAAGCCAATCACAGAAATCTGTAAATCTAGATAGTAGTTTTGATGAGAATGCTAGCTTGCCAAAGACCAGTGATGTATCACTTTCTGATATAAACGAAGACATGGAGAGTCTTTCGGAAGCTTCTTTTTCTGTTGAGGGTGATGGCAGTGATGATCATTTCTCAATGACGAGCACCTCTGCAGATTCAGCAACAGATATTGAATCTAGTGCAAGTGATCCCTTTGACTGTGACGGCCGTTTAGCCTCTAAAATATTAGAAAACTTAAAACTGAAAGATAACCCTAAGCGGCTAAGAAAAGAAAGAAAGAGAAAATTAGAACTTAAACTAGAATCAGGAAATAATAATCAAGAATCTGATAAAATGGAAAGTGACTATTCAAGTCCAGAGTTGGTTTCCGACAATGGATCAGAAGGAATTTCAGCAGGAAGTATCAACTACACAAATGTTGTTTCACCTTCATTTGTTTCTATAACTGCTTCGGACATGCCAGACCAGAGCCTCGGTGATATCCTGGGAGACTACACATATCCCACCATAAGAAACTTGCCATCCGAATCTCAGAATGTATTTGCTACAAATAAATCTGGTGTATTCCCAACTACTGAATTAGACGATAGTGAAGTCAATACCAAAGCATTTGACAGTTTACTCCCTGAATTGGGTAGTGAACTTGATATTGAGCCGGACTTAGAAACCAGTACTGCCATGCCGGTTGACGAGAGCTCATATAGTTACAATACAAGTTTACAATCCGAGCAAACATTCCAAAGAGAAACTTCAGTAGAATCAGTAACCAACAACTATGTTAGCCCTATAAATATTTTCTACGGAAAAAAGTGCTGTATTCTAGTACTGAAACATCCTGCTGAAATTTACATCCATGGAAAAGTGAGAGTAACCTCACTAGGTGGTGTGATTGAAATTGGTGGCTACACTCTCCAAAATCAAACATACAATATTTACGCACCAAATTATAACTTTGCCCAGTACTTACGGACACTGGAGCATGAAAATAGTTACTACGGGTTATTTGGGAAGCTGACGGGTTCCGGTCTATCTGTCGCAACAGCAGAAGAAATCGTCACCACCCTTGGTGCATATGATAGTGTTGTACAGATGCAACCACTGCATGATAGGGTGGCTCAGTTTGTAGAGAACAGCTGTATGGTAACAGACTTGTTCTCTAAGACAAATAAGAATGTGGATGAGTGCTTCAGAAAAGCGTCAGATTTCTTGGGATGCTCATTGTACCTTATGAAACCTTGGAAATGTTTTGAAGAAAATCCGTGTTGGAGCAAAGCCTTGGAACATGGATGTAGTAAGAGCTTTTCATTAAGTCTTAAAAATAATAGAAATTACTGTTTAGCCAATAACACAATAAGCCTTTGACTTGAAAATTAAAGGGTTTAGAATTTAGATAAAGCCATATTTCATATGTATTGTGTTGTTGTATTGTGTGTATGAAATAATAGCTTCTTAGAAGTTTGAGGAACCAGCTATTATAGAGTTCTGAGGTATAGGCCTCGGACAAATTATATCAGGGTTTCTTAAACTGTGGTCCATGGACCCCTTAGGGATCCGTGATAGGGAACCGGGGGTCCATGGCTATGCCTTCAACACAGACTTTCATGTGCCCTTGATTTTCTTTTTCTCTGATTATATTCGGAAAGGGTCCGTAAGGTTTTCGAAATAATGTAGGGGGTCCGTGACCAAAAAAAGTTTAAGAAATTCTGAATTATATGATAGCTTTATCAGCACTGTATGTTTCATGGCAGCTTTATTTTAGATATATGCACTTATTACAAATTTTTTACTAGTGGCTCCGCTATTTTGAAAATTCTACTAAAATTTAATATAAAAGAATCTATGTAACTATCGCATATATATGTCAAGATAATAGGAACAACTGCAGCATGTAAACATTAACTTGCAAGAATTACAAAACACGAATGAAGATTTTGTGACGAATTTTAAACTCTGTGATTGTAAATAATACAAAGGTTCAATTCCAGAACATCACAGTCGAGGTGTCGTGTGCGGCGGCAAGGGTTCGGGCAAGAGCTCGTTCCTCCGCTACTACGTGAACAAGTTGGTGGCAAGAGGCCCAGTGCTGGTCATTGACCTGGACCCGGGGCAGTGCGAGTTTACCCCGGCCGGCAGTGTCTCTGCTACAGTCGTCTCCGAGCCGCTGCTCGGCCCAGCGTTCACGCACTTGAAGACAACCGACAGGTTTGCATCTCCTCCACTATAGCAGGGGCGTCCGGCCCTAGGGCACCCGCCATGGCCCGGGGCGCCAATCCGCCAGGGCAGCGTAGCCGCCTCTGGCCGATTGCATTTTGTTTAGATTTTGGCGCCATTCTACCAACTTATACTTCTGGGGGGGCGAAACTTATTGGCCCAGGGCGCCAAATTTCAAAATACGCCCCTGCACATGAACACTCGCGGACTTTAATTGACAATATTTCAAATTTTCTACTCCTTCATTTTATGAGCTGGATAGAAAATAGGTGGAATTTTAAGCTACCCGTATTTTTTCTTTTTAGTTTTAACTCAATTTTTCAATTAAAAATAGCAGTTTGAAAAGTAGCTCATTCTAAAAGGGCTTATGTAGAAAATGACGTCACTTTCCCAACTAGAATCCAGAGCGACAATTACGATTTAAAAAAACTAGAATCCAGAGCGACAATTACGATTAAAAAAATAACTGTCAGGCGTTACAGCGTTGTCAACATAGGAAGTTCGGGAAGACAACGATGCTTTTGCTCCTCTTATTTGGGCTGGATTATATTTATCACTTGCCGATGTGTACTCCATCATCATCATAATTTCAACACGCGGCAGATTCGTGCTATCAGCCTGAGAAAAACCTTCTGATGTCTTCATTATATGAAAAAAATCGGTGTCCGGTAAAAGAATGCCAAGTTAATAATGTTTGAATGCGTTATCGGAGTCCAGTGGGAAAGTGCCAAGTCTTTTAAGGTCTTCGAAAACGTGCAAATGAACCAACGGTAAGAAAATTAAACTTCTAAAGCCGCTAAGCAGTTGTAACAATTTTCAAAACAAATAAACGTCAGACGGCAAGTATGTCAGAAAATGACAACCGGATACCATACACTTTTTAATCGTTTCAGCACTAAGGTCTCTCTCGATAATGCAGGGAAAATGACGTCACACTTCCGGTTCACACTAATTGACGATTTTTTCCAAAATGAATGGGAAAAAAAATCCAAAAATATTTTTTTTGAGCATAAAATACAGTTTTACCCAAATGGTTTTCGAATTAAGATCTTTTGAAAATATGAAATGTTGTCAATTGAAGGGATGTTTACAAAAACAACATAACTGCCTAGACTGGTTGACACTAATAGGGGAACATTTTTAGAGTGACAGTAGGTGTCAACCAGCTTAATTAGTTATGTTGTTTTTGTAAACATCCCTTCAATTGTTGAGCCATTTAGGGTTCACCTTACAAGAGTCGTGTCATAGATTGTGTATTACACGACCAAATTAGACTGAACCCTAAATGTTTAACAATTAGTCCGTGACCGCACATGCATGAAAATAAATGGAACACAGTTTAAGCTGCTAAAGAGCACTACAACGTATAAGTATGTCTGCCTTAGCGGTATAGTGCGATGGTCGGCAGATGGCGTGCGACGACAGATTGCAGTGGTCTTGGCCGTACAGTGTTGTTTCTTTTTACAAACAAGGGCTTGCGATGTTTAGTTCACCAAATATCGGTTTGGTTAATGGGACTCTCTACCTACCTTGTCTTCCGTTTCACTTCGTATTTAATTTTCTTTTATTGCAGGCAAAAAAATCTGTTAGCCCATATTATATGCCTGCACAGCGTATAATAGCAGTAGCGTTTGAATGTGTGCGCGCCGTGCACGCACTACAAGCAAAGAAATAAGAATGCGTAAGAATACATCGGTATGAATCGCACTCACACAGACGCGCGATCGTGCGTCTGTGTGAATACGTGTCGCGCGCTCCTAAACAGCCGAAGTTGGTCTGCTTGTTTGTCCTCATACTTTGCTAAAGACTACACAGATAGTAACAAGCTAACAGATATAAGCCTAGCAAGGGACTTGCAACCTTTTACTTGAGCTGTACGTTGCGGTGTTATAAGGCTGCAGTTTCTGTTCTATCAGGTGGTCAATGCATCAATGCTTGCTTGTCAGACGTTTTTTATTAGGTAATAAAAGTGCAAGGAAAGCTGTCGCTTGTAACGGCAAGGGTAACCAAGAGTTCGGTTCAGACCTCGCGGCGTTCACTCACTTGAAAACACCCGAAAGGTTATTTTTGTCCTTCCACTCCAGTACCTTTTTACTAATTTTATACGAAGTAGCGTTCTAATCTGGGTAGTAGCGTTCTGAAGTCTAGCTAATAGGTGTTGCACCTTTGATCGCTACGTTAAATAAGAGTGTTTTCTAAAATGTTTATCATTCAAAATAAAGGACACGCGAGTAGGTGCATACTAGGATTCTATTGGATCTGTAAACAGCCCGCAAATATGCAACCGACTAAACCTGAAGAGAAACTACACGACATTCTAAGAAATCTATATTGACAATACAATATCGACTATACAAAGATTCCTTATCGTAGTCGCAACTGAAAACGTAACAAATATTGTTTCTCCTAAACCAGTTACATTTGCAAATATCAACATATTATTCGATAGAAATATAAAAATTGTATAAATTATACCAATGACCCAGGGCCGCGCCGCCCCTGAGTGTGAAGTGTGCAGCGCACACAGGCGCCAAGGCGATAGGGGCGCCGGAAGTCGAAACACGACCACAGAATATAAATAGAGCAGTATGGAAGCTACACTTACTTTTTGAAATAAATACCTACGCTCCATTAGAGCGTTAGGGTTGTTTAAAATGAAAAGATCGCGGGCTGTCTGTGCGCGCGCACGTAACAAACGCAAAGCGCAGCCACTCACCTCCATGCGCACTCGCGACTGACGGCACCGCGAGATTCCCTTAGGGGCCTTGTAAAGCGCGCGTCTATGTGTGCGTGCGTTTCGATCGTTTTGTTTGTAGCTTCCTTACTGCTTTAGCTTATATATATTCTGTGACACGACGACAATAAAGAGGTGCTTCATAGGTTTCGCACACAGGCGCTGCCGGGGGTCGGCGCGGCCCTGCAATGACCTCGACTAAGTAAACATAAGCAGGCAGTGTTCAGAGAAAACTTTGTTTACAAACCGTTTGTTCCAGGATGTTGAACATCGGTCTCATAAACACAATGGACAACCCGCGTCGCTACGCCGCGGCGGCGGCGTCGCTTCTCGCCTACTGCCGCGGCGAGCCCCGGTATCAGACCCTCCCCTGGATCGTCAACACTATGGGGATGTGCAACACCCTAGGCCTCCAGTTCATAACACTCATCACCATCCTACTGCAACCGACGTTCCTACTTCAGCTCGACAACAAAAATCCCAAGAAAAGATTCGCACATTACTTGGATTGCGAAACTGTAAAAACGCTGTACAACAAATACCGGCACAACTATCTATTCAAGACGATTAAAACTCCAAATGATCTAGATTACGCTCTTGTGATCTCCAGCTCTAGTCATGTTAAGAGCAACTTCTCGTTACCCCCTCGGGATGAGAGATACCTGAACTTCCTGTCGTACTTTGGCAGCTTGCTGAATAATTATAACACTGATGACTTCCTGATGGGTGTTGTTCCTTATGAGTAAGTTGGATTTAAAATAACTATGGAGCTATGCAGGAACTTAGTTCTATTACCTATTTATGGATTAAGGAAAACATTGTGAAATTCTGCTTATAAAACCAGGAAACACATTCATCTATTGTATGTGAGCCATTTTTTTTTAGTTGTACACTTAACTTTTTTTTTTAGATCTTAGAAATTTTACATCATTTCTACTATACGCGTACTATCATCTCTGATGAAAAAAGTGTCCCAAATTTTTTCCGTTTCTTTTCCATACACTTGTATGGCGGTAACGGAACGGAAGAGCGATATTTGTATGAAAAATTTGGGACACTTTTTTTCTTCTATCAGAGACGATAGTACGCGTGATTCTGAGCAGAAATGATGTACAATTTCTCAGATCTAAAAAAAAGTTAAGTGTACAACTTGAAAAAAAAGGCCCGCGTATCTTTCATGACGCTGCTGGTTTTAGACATATCGTCGACCATAGGTTCAGTTGGCGTAAGGGACTGTCCTTTACTCTAAATGAACCTGCTAAGTATCGACAATATTTCTAATTAGAAAACGCATAGAAAATATAGTCCCCACTACTTAGTATGGAAAGTTCAAAACTTGTTACTCGATCACCTAATAATTTCCGAGTATCCTCTATCCCTATCCAATGACATTGACTTGAAATTTGGCAAACGTGTACCTACAGTCAATGACTAACAACAATAAAATATTCAAAAAAAAAGCTTGGCTTGAATGAATTATAGCAAAAACATATGATACACAAACAAGTTTGGGACACTATGTCCCGTTTTTGTTCGCGTGGTTCCCAGTAGCGAGTAATGAATGGATATATTGCGCGTCTCGGTAGGTGACTCACCGCCCGGACGGACGAATCATTTATCAATCGCCCTTATCACTACTGTGCTGCTGCATCTAATACCTCCGATGACATCATTGTTAATTGTAGTGAATTTCACACCTATTATTAGAACTTTTTTATACGTTTATGCCGCTGTACTAAATTAGCTCAGTAATTCTTTAGCGTAGCTCTATCTATAATTATAAGCCATATGATGCGATTTTGATTTAAACTTTCGTGTCCTTCAATTTTTAAAATCCCTTGCAGTTCATTTACGTTATTTAAGGAAATTAAATTCCTTGAGTACCTTAAGACTACAATATCTAGTCAAAGAGTATCGGGAACGTCCTAAGATAGGAATCTGAGAAACCCGGGTTATTTTGGAAAAGTGGTATTCTGGAAATGCGATATTTTGGGCACGAGGGTTACAGTTTATAACAAAGTTAATAGTAGATATTGCATTTATTTTTTGTTTTCAGAGTGGATCTACGCAACTTGTACATAGCCGTGAACGTTACTGTAAACCGAGACAGTATCGCGCGGGTGATCAACGGCAAAGTAGTGGCGCTGTGCAAACACGCCGGAGATAGCGCGCAGAAGATATTTACACTCGCCGACGCTCCGCTGCGCTGCTATGGACACGGTAATTTCATTTATGCCACATCTGGCCATGAAGTGCCTTTTACCGCACGCTAAGCGTACGGAAAAAGCTTTCTGGCCAAGTGTAGACATAACATGATGTACACAACACGGAGGGTTATAAAGAAAGCCCTCGACCGCATATTTACGTCCCTCGCTTGCAGCTCGGGCCGCATACATCTGCGATCTCGGCCGTTCCTTGTTTTACCATCCTAGTTGTGTAATGTTTTATTACGTTACGCCAGACCGTAAGTGGCATACCTACGGTGATAAACAGGGCCGGATTTGGAGGTGTGAAGGCCCTGGGGCAACGAAGGAGCGGGGGGCCCTAACGGATTAGTGAAGGCCCCTACTTATTAGGGAAGTGTTGTGGAGGCCCCGGGTCAGTAGCCCCGCTTGCCCTCCCCCAAATCCGGCCCTGGTGATAAAATCCCACTTTCTGCCCAGGGGAAGACGTACAATTACCCATCACGGGCGGTAATAAAAAAAACCCCAGGTCGCAATATTTTTTTCCCCCATCTATGTTTCGGGCCACAGACATCTGCGATGTGGCACATTCTTTATTTTATGCCCACCTGGCCATAAAGTGTCTTTTTCCGCTTGCTGCGCGTTCGGAAAAAGCCGCTTTCTGGCCAAGTGTAGGCATAAAATGATGTACACAACACGGGAGGTAATAAAGAAAGACCTCGATCGCATATTTACGTCCCTCTGTTATCTCGGCCTTTCTTTGTATTACCACCCTAGTTGTGTAATGTACTATTACGGCTCTAGGCGTGTACAATAATTAGTGACTATAGAGTTTATCTAGTAGGCAAAAATATGGTCACCAACTTTAATTTTCGACCCACTTAAATATAGATTTAACCTTAGCCGTTTAAAAGTTGTATTAATCAACTTAAGTTATTAATCATCAAAAAGTGTTATGTTATGAATGTCCCAAGAACATTTTTAGGAAATTGGTCGAAAAATTAAAGATTGTGACTATACCTAAAAATCCTTGTCTAACATACTAATCTGTTCAGATATTTTGACAACAAAAGTTATAAATACTGACATTCAATATGTTTGAAAACATGGTTTTTGGATTAATTATCTTCTCAAACACAATCAAATTACTCAAATTGTATGCAAATAAAACTTTATAGTAGTACCTATAGATTTTATTTACAACTTATTGATGAGAGCGTCAGTTATTCATCAATGAGTTACTACTAAATCTGAAAATTTGTGTTTCCTCATATTGTGACTCATGTAATTGTAATGACGCCATATGATCTGAGTAATTTATTTTACCTGTTTGTCATATCAAATATAATTTCAATAAAAAATTAGCAAAACGATTTTAGAGAGTATAGCGCGATCAAAAGTAACTAGGTCATGTACCGCCGTTATGATCCGAGCGAGCGAAACCAGTGCCAAAAACTTGTTCAAAATAATTACAATGTTTATCAATGACCACCGCCAGTCGCGATATAGAATTTTGTTCAATCTCAACTCAGCATTTTTTGATCAATTGGCATGCAACCAATTTTAATAAAAGTTTCCTTTCTGCAACGTTATCAATCATTCATAAAGGAACCGCACAGTAGTCATAAAACTCATAAATATTTACGTTATCTGGTGCAAAGTAACGGCAATAAGGTGCTGATTAAAGATAACTGGTACCCGATCGAGCGAAGGTTGCACCCGGCGTCTTCGACGTCGCATACGACCGAGGTGCAAACTTCGCCTAATCGAGATATTGGAGTAACAGAAGTACAGGATTGTATCACTCACAGGGCTAGTGCGCGGGCTGGACGTGGAGAAGGGGCTGTGTTACGTGGTGACGCCGGCGCCGGCGGGGGCGCTCGCGGCGGTCGACACGCTGCTATACGCGGACTGGGCCCCGGAGCTGGCACTGAGCTCGGCGGGGCTCGCGCTCCTGCCGCGCGGCACCGCCCTGCCGTACCGCGCGCCAGACGCGGCGCCCCAGCGACAACTAATGTCCGCGCCCCGCAGGCGATACAACCCAGTACAACTACTAAAAATGTCAAGGATTCCTAAAGTGAAAGCTTCGGTTAGTTAATAAAATTGTAATTGGAGTAGATCCAAAATATCATCTTAAAATTATAAAAGGAAGTCTAATTATGTTAATTCATGTATATTTGAAAGATAATTTTGTACTTACGATACTAATAAAACATAACATAGATGATTGATTTTAACTTAAATATTTCCCCATCCTAAACACCTCGGATTCGTAAATGCTGTATTAAATTTTTATAAAAGTCAAAAAGAGTCTAGAAAAGAATTGTTAAAACGTGGGGTTCGTTTATTACTAATAAATTATATTAGCATGCGATGTGATCATACAGAAGTTAAGATTTCACACAAACAAATAGATTACAAAAAAACTGCCCTACACGAGAAGAATCATTGATTGGACGTCTCGCAGACGCATCAGCTGACTGCACTCGGATGCGTCAGGGCGCCCGAGTCAAACAAACATCCTACACATTGTACATTACTATTTTATTGAAAAATTAAAATACAAAATATGAAACTAAACAAAAGTCTCATTGAGACGGGACGCAGTCGAGGAATAAATCTATATCATGAAGAAATGCTACTTGATTATATAACTTGACAGTATAGCACAAAAATTCCAGTGGGCCCTTAGACAGGGGGGGCCCACTTCCGCCCCTGACTACATTTGTTAAGGCATTTATGCTTACTCTTTATAGATAATCTATAAAATATACAAGTACCAATTGTGAAAGTGTGGCCACACGAATACTGAGTGGATGTGCGTGCAGCGGCGAGACTCGGCGCCTGCAGGAGGCGGGCCCCTGCGGCGCGGCTGCAGCCCGGTCGTTTCAAACGTAAGTGTTCAGGCAGTATGCGAACCATTCATAAATCAGAGTCTCCCAACAACGGCACAATTACAGCAGAGAACACCTAGTCTTCTTCTTCTTCTTGACCTGTAGCGCGGCGCGGGTGGCCGTCTCGAACACCTCGCGCACGCCCTCCTTGCTCTTGGCCGAGCACTCGAGGTACGCGAACGCGTTAATCTTTTCGGCCATGGCGCGGCCCTCCTGCGGCTTCACCGGCTCCTGCTTCATCTTGCGCAGCTCGTTAATCGTGGCCGGGTCATTGCGCAAATCCTTCTTGTTGCCCACCAGGATGATGGGTACGTTGGGGCAGAAGTGCTTCACCTCGGGCGTCCACTTCTCGGGGATGTTCTCGAGTGAGTCGGGCGAGTCCACTGAGAAGCACATGAGGATCACGTCCGTGTCCGGGTAGGACAGGGGTCGCAGCCGGTCGTAGTCCTCCTGGCCGGCCGTATCCCACAGCGCCAGCTCCACCTGTTTGCCGTCCACCTCGATGTCGGCGACGTAGTTTTCGAACACGGTCGGCACGTACACTTCCGGGAACTGGTCCTTGCTAAACACGATCAACAGGCATGTTTTACCGCAAGCACCGTCACCTACGATCACTAATTTTTTGCGTATCGCCGCCATCGGTCCTGTAAAACAATGCAACGCAAATAATTACAAGTGAGCGTCAACGCCTTTCGTGACTTATAAATATGGCCGCCGTATAGGATTATGGGTAGGGAGTAGTTAAGACAAGCCCTCAATTGTGAATAAGCACCTGAACTAGCGGAAGAAGAACAGCACCACCACATAGTACCCTCACATGCGAGGGTGGTTATTTATTATATTTTGTAGATACCTGAAGATTCTGGCTAATTTCTGCAGAATATTGGCTTATCGACACTACTAATCGTCTTGCTCATCACAAGCACTTTCGTTCGTACAGTGAGTGTTGCGATGTCAAAAAATGTTACAGTTTATTTTAGTGACAAATAATTAGAATTAAACGTTAACAAAGCAATGATAAATATCGCAGTACAAACCTTTAACGAAAATTTCAACTTAAAGTAATGTTTTCAAGCAGTTTTATTAGAGGACAAATATTTTCCTTATGACATAAGCCCACAGAGTTGCCATACTAATGACAAAAGTGATGACTGCACCATTTGACATTTTGTTTTATTTTTAAATTCCGTTATACGCAGCAAGCGATAAGAAGACATAAAGGTAGTTTCCCACGATCGAGCTTAGTTCTGAATTTTCATTTATTTAGTGATATTGGAGCTAACACAACAGGGATTTAATTTATAACACCAGAGAGCTCCGATATATCTCAGCATATCCGATGCAAGCTAAATTATCAATAGGCGTATGGGTAGTCTCGGATTTAAACTACATTTTGATTCCCATGAAGGTGTAGAACACATTATAAAATTGGAATGAACATTGAAAACCTAAAACAGATCCTTATTTGAGATCCTTATCAGCTTCTGTGTGACGATAATGCAAACACCATTCACAGCCCTTGACCTTCATGCCTCGTAGTATACCTAGCTAGTTAGCGGTAGCAGAGCGCCCTATCCATCATCGTTATTTATAGAATTTGCATAACTCCATGTGAATAACTAAAGTTCACGCCTTGCGCATACAGACAGATATTTATACAACCAATTTTTTGATTGTAGACACAGGCTTATCAGTCGAGATTTTCAACAGTAAAAATATTTTTATTAGTAGTCTTGTTGAGGGTGATATTCTACTCATAAAATTTTTGATCGAATCTTTTTATTCGACATTATCCTTCGTCTTATTGCACCCGATGCCCTTCTTTCAAAGATATTCTTATTTGTCTTGACATTGAAAGAAAAAAACTGATGATTACCTTAAACATTTATACAACGTGTCCCAAAACTCAACGATAAGCCGGCACCAGAGGATGGAGCTACTTATGATTAGTCGAGAAAAAATAAGGAAAAAAATATATCTCAAATTATTTTTTCTCGACTAATCATAAGTAGCCGGCACCAGAGGATGGAGCTACTTATGATTAGTCGAGAAAAAATAATTTGAGATATATTTTTTTCCTTATTTTTTCTCGACTAATCATAAGTAGCTCCATCCTCTGGTGCCGGCTTATCGTTGAGTTTTGGGACACGTTGTATACTCGTACCTATCAGTGGCGTGGCGTCCAAAGAACTAGATTCCTACCGGCTTGCCTAATATCAGGCATTTGACCACCTTATTCTATAGCTCTTAAGGAAAATGTACACCAAATCTGCACCGGCTTGCCCAAGGTTGCCGGCTTACGCCACGCCACTGGTACCTATACTCTAAGGCAGGAGTCTCCAAACTTTTTTGCCACACTGCACCTATGAAAATGTCGCGCGGGCCACACGACATGGTCGACCGTGGACATAGTCACATAGGTATAGTCTTTTCTCGGCCGCCGGCGTCCTTTCATTAGAGAGCGAGCTCTCGCGGGCCGGGCCATGGGTTCTCCCGCTTTCTTTCAGCGGGCCGGATTGGAATGGCTCGCGGGCCGGATTTGGCCCGCGAGCCGTAGTCTGGAGACCTCTGCTCTAAGGGAATTGATATACAAACTCTAAGGGAATAGTATTAAACAAAGGGAAATTTGTATAATTAAGGCACTTTATTGGAATGTTATTTATTTTCACAAATAATAAACAAATCATAATTTGTGACAAACAATATTAATAAAAATATATAAAAAACAAACACAGCCTTTCCATCGTTACGCCTATTTTAGTGCTTCAGGAAACCCAAAAAAGATGTAGAGATTGCAAAGCACTGCTATGTAAGAATTTCAAGGGAATGTTGATGATTTTTAATCTCCAAATCGCCTTTGAGCATCCTGACTCTTTCCAACCAAAATATCATAAAATATATAACATCAAAATACGACACACGTGTATTTTATTTACGATATGATGATATTGCATTTAAAAAAATCATTGGTACTCAATTGATGGCTGCTATATCGACCTAATGTAGTTACTTATCATCATATTTTAATACAACGTAGTTTTTATACGGCAACACAAAATTCAAATACCATCACCGTAAATCAAACATGAATAAATCAGTTTCTAGCTCTCTAGAAAGTAAAAATGTTAATTACAATAAGTTTACACACTTAGTTAGTGATAATAATAGATAACTTGGTTTCCGAGACAATCAAAAAATATAAAAGAAGTGCTTACAATTCGCCATTCTTACAAATTTATACAAAAATAGAGATAGAAAGATTAAAATCTAATTGCAAATGGCAAGTGTTACTCCTAATGTATTATTAAATACGTATTACGTTGACGTATCAAACGGATCTAATCGGCGTTTAAAGCATTACTCAGTGTACCACGTTTGCTTTAATCATAACAAATACAAAGTTATAACACATAACCGAAAAAAAGTACTACGGATATAAATAAATAAATGCAATAGCTGAGTGGAATGCTTGGGTTCCTATAAAGATACATTTTATGTGTAATAGTTTATACATATAACAACTCTTCTTATATAACAATATCACATGAATTCCTGGTATATCGTCTTATCAAGTCTGTAGCTGCCTATAGCTCTTCTGAGGTTGCCTGCAAATAAATAGAGACCAGTTAATCACATCATACTTGTCTAATAAATTAAGAAATACCTAATATCCGCACTTCAGAAGTATAACACTTTAAGTAAGTATGGGAAACAACAGGACTTGCAGTGGGGTTCCCTCTATTTGGCATATGTTTTATTTGTCCGAAATTATTGTTAGCCCGAATTTTATTTCGCATAATTTTTCTCCAGCTTTAACGGAATATATTTTGGAAAATCTTTTACGTAAGTCACTTAGTATGAGTGAGGTTACGTTTCTTTTATAATTTATTCTGAAAAGTCAATGGTGCCTGTAAAATAACGATTATGCGTAAATATGGACAAATAGAACATTCGGACAAATAAAATTATGCCAAAACAAGATCTCTTGCAGTGTTATGCTTCTCAGGTACGGATATACAGTCAAAAGCAAAAACATGTGTCGAATAAATCGTTTCATAAGTGGGTAATTATTTGAGCGTTTCACCCGCCTCACTTTCGTGGACACAGTAGTGTCGAAGTTCCTTCAGATTTTAGTCTCCATCGATCTATTTGGTACATATCCGGGACTACTAACAAATACCTTAAAATTACATTAAAATCTGCCGGAATCTCAACAATAATGTGTCCACGAAAGTGAGGGGGGTGAAACTAGAGATGTGCCGTTCCGGGAATATTCCCCACTTGTATGAGGAATATTCCCGGGAATGGCACATCTCTAGGTGAAACGCTCAAATAATGACCCAAGTATGGTACGAAGTTCTTGTTGCACTGCAGAAGGTGTATTCGGACTTATTTGTGAGCAATTTGTTTGCACACACTTGACCTATATATTTATTATATATTTCCCATAAGTAGAGTCGAAGCGAATACTGGTTTAAACTGTTAGATTTGAATAAATACTAGTATATTGCTATTATTATTTGAATAAACCCTTTCCATGTGAAAGACTCTATTTGTTCTAGTGCCATTATAGAAATACTTATTTTTCTACTAGTGTATCTTATATCACTATAGCTATTTTTTATTGCTGGTAACTCCAAAATAAGCACGTTGATTATTGTTTCTATGATTACTCCTCAATTTAGTAATTAGTATCTCTAGTAAGTTTTGATAATTAAACTGATCACTATATCGCATAAATAGTCGGAGCGCTAGGTTATCCATAAAATTCTCAAATCTTAAGGGATTTTGTTGTATACTGCATACTGTCTCAAGGAGTTCATATTTAATTTTGTAGACCTAGTATTGAACTCGGGGATAGATGTAGGTAACTAATTTGAGGGTTTAGATTTTTACTATGTTTTATTGATAATAAAACAAATTATTGAATTTGTAAATATTTATTTCAAGATATACAAGTTATATGCCAATTTGTAATAAACAATAACAAGATAAACCGAACGGGTTCTTTAGACATACATTTTCCGTATTATTCGTAAAGCTAAGTCTTACTAACGTTACATTATAAATTATAATACAGTTCCATCACAACAATGTATGTTGAAGATTTATTAGTATTTAGGGATCTAAACCGTATTTTTATCCTATTTACTTTCGTTTTTTTTGTTAGTACCAATTTATTTACTTATATAGACATTTCTATCGGCAGCGGACGATGTAACAACAATGTTAAATGTTTACTTTAATGTGATTTTATTTTTGTTTCTCCCGACCAAAGTGACAAAATCCCGAAAAATTGTTTATGCCACACCTGGCCATAAAGTGACTTTTTTCGCACGCTGCACGTCCGGAAAAAGCCGCTTTCTGGCCAAGTGTAGACATAAAATGATGTACACAACACGGGAGGTAATAAAGAAAGCCCTCGATCGGATATTTACGTCCCTCGCTTGCAGCTCGGGCCGCAAACTTCTGCGATCTCGGCCTTTGTATTACCACCCTAGTTATGTAGTGTACCTTTGTCCCGATGATAGGTTCATTCGTTCTGGCAACCCTAGTCCTAGCCTAACCGAACCCTTACTTCTTTACCTTATTCCAGGCGACGAGGCCGTAGGTGAGGCCGGCGCCGAGCGCGACGCACAGCAGGTAGGGGATGGCGCCGTAAGGCAGCGCGGGGCCGTGGCGCTTGCGCATCAGCGCCGTGATGAAGCTCAGCTTCCCGTCGGTGTATGGCGGGTAGCGCGACCTGCAGATAATATAATAGCCACAGTATAATACCAATAATAGACTAGCCAGCGGTCGGCAACCTGGAGCCCGCGAGCCTCCCTGGCTATTTTGTATGTAAAAGTCGCCATATTCAGAATTGTATAAAATCCCAAATAATTGACAAAGTGCGGCCCGCGTCATTTTCTTCAGCTTCTATGTGGCCCTTGGTTGCTAAAAGGTTGCCGACCGCTGGGCTAGACGACTAAAAAAAAACTGTTTAGTCCGCCGGTTGGATTATTAAACAATATTGTACACGTATTTTTTCTTTTGTTTGACAAACAAAAAATGACGAGGATAGAGTGCTTAGAAGTTTCGAGTGACGTCACTCCTTGGTACAATGTTCACCTAGGAGTGACGTCACAAGCCCCCACTCAAGAAGTTTGATGATCAGTTATCAGTTCGTTTATTGCTTTCATAGGTTAACATAGCTCAGCTATGAAACCCTGCAGGGCACTGCAACATCTATAACGTTGGCAATTTTTAATATTTTGATAAACTAAAAAATACGTGTTCCATATTTTTCCATTATCTAACTGACGGACTAAACAGCATTGTATATTTTTAACCACTTTTTAACCTGATTCGTTGATTCTGGTTTTTGGGACTTCTTATACAAATTCGTGCAAGTAATATGTGTCAAACTATAAAATGAAACATTTCAACTACGATTGATGTCGTAGAGGTAAATGATGACCCTCTTTGTGAGAACCGACCGACTCGAATGGCCTTAACCCGAAGACGATTAATTCAGCACAGCTATTAGTACATTACACACCTAGGGTGGTAATACAAAGAAAGGCCGAGATCGCAGATGTTTGCGGCCCGAGCCGCAGGCGAGGGACGTAAATATGCGATCGAGGGCTTTCTTTACTATCTCCCGTGTTGTGTACAGCATTTTATGTCTACACTTGGCCAGAAAGCGGCTTTTCCGTGGGCGTAGCGTGCGGTAAAAACCACTTTATGGCCGGGTGTGACACAAAATATCTACCAGTTTGGTAGAAATTGCGATCATACAATCTTATCTTCCATCCGATCTTAAACTCATTTATTTCTGCAAGTAGGCCTCAAGGGCTCTTTTACATGTCTGATTCTGTTCTTTTGGCGCTTCGGTAGATGACCTTCTGGTGAGAAGAAGCGCCTTACCCGGGTAAACCTTAATTATCAGTGTGAGCACTTACGCAGCGAGCTTCTCACCGATGGGCGAGAAGTTCTTGATAAGACAGCTCTTCTTGTGCGTGAAGGTGTCAAATGTGGCCTTCCCGTGGTACGCGCCGACGCCGCTGTGGCCGACGCCTCCGAATGGCAGCGTCTCAACTGGAATAGTCGACCTTATTGCTTACTCGTTACGACATATTATACGGTGAAGAATGCACGCGAAAATAATCAAGTCAGTGGAATCAACTTATAATTTTAATTAATTTTGTCGGATCTCTGGCTCCTGGGGCTTATGGTATGATGTATATGGTAATATTTTTTATGGTATAATGTATTCTAAATAGAACGGATAAATTTAGAGCCTTGATTATTTTCTGTGCAAAATTTTAATACTAGGTTGGCATGCCACTGATCAAAATTTCTTGCACTTTCATTTTTATTATCTGCCCTAACGAGTCATAAAGGCACATTCAATGCCGTCTTAAAATGATTATGACGCAAATCAACGTTAGATAAGAAATAATGAATGGTATATCACATCCTTCGAAAAATAACCTTAAAATTATTCAAGTTGGTCGGTTCTCCATACAAATACAAAGAGGGTCATCATTTGCTTCCGCGACATCGTGGTTGGAATATGTTTCATTTAATAGCTTGATACATCTTGTCTGCGCGAAATTACATGTGAAATCTCAAAAACCCCGAATAAACGTGCAACGTACCGTTTAAGGTCAACGCCATCTATTATAATCGTCTGAAAGCAAACGTTTTTTGCTAAAAATGTATATTTTTTTCAAAGTTCTCATATCTTTTCGTGCTATGTTGTGGAAGCAAACGATGACCCTCTTTATGTTATGGGGAACCCACCGGCTCAAATCATGTTAAAGGATGAAAAACAACTGACAGTGAACAGTTTCATATTAAAAAATATTGAAACCGATCGTTTCACCTTCCATTAGTAATTGTTTACACACATTGAGTCAAAACTATGCAGTTGATTTTTGGTGGATTATTTTCTAACATATCGTCACTACTTTAAAAAAATCTCGCATCTGATACTGACTTTAGGTAAAACGCAGCAAATCTATATGAAGTTTGTATGTAACAGTGACGTTTTTCTCTACGACGTTTTTAGATAAGAGTTTTTTTTTTCAAAGTACGATATGTCTAGCAATAATAAGGAATTCCGTGCGATTAGTAACTTCGAGCGTCATGCGGTTATTGAACGAATAGCGTGCCAAAAGCCAATAAATATTATATTTACATCTATAAAAATATCAACTTTTACAAGCAAAGTTACTTTATAAACTTTATGCCACACCTGGCCAAGTGTAGATATAAAATGATGTACACAACACGGGAAGTAATAAAGAAAGCCCTCGATCGGATATTTACATCCCTCGCTTGCAGCTCGGGCCGCAAACTTCTGCGATCTCGGCCTTTCTTTGTATTACCACCCTAGTTATGTAATGTACTTATTACGTCTTACGTCTTCCCCTGGCTAGGAATTGTAATTTTCTTTCGGCATAGCGGACAGTAAATCCCGTTTAAGTCATGTGGCCTGTTTCACGAAGATACAATTTTAAATACAAAGTGTAAACTACAACATTGGTTAAAATACAACAACACCATTTGTTGGTGTGACCAATGTTTCTAGTTTAGATTTATAAAGTTGTAACTTGTAGCATCGTGCAACGGCCTTCAGGGGTGACGTAATAGTACATTACTTAAAAAGAGGTAAAACAAAGAATGTCTCAGATCGCAGGTATTTGACGCCCGAGCCGAAGGCAAGGGCGATAAATATGCGATCCGAACGCTTTTTTTACTACCTCCCGTGGTAAGTACAAAATTTTACGTCTCACCCAGGTCAGGAAGTGGATTTGGTGTGGTAATTGCCACTTTCTGGCCAGGTGTGACGTAAAACAAATAATGTCCCAGATTGCAGGTGTCTGTGGCCCGAACCGTTGCTATAAATATACGGTCCGGGGCTTTCTATATCATCGCCTCTGAAAAATACCAATTTAATAGCTCTTATGACGGAGGTGCGAAAATGGGATTTTCTTCCGTCGCAGCTAGGGAGTCCAGGATGGCGTAAAAACAATTACCCATTGATAGACACACAATGTAGTAAGGTAAATATCCAAACCTCCCATGTGCATCAAAGTGTCGTTGACGCACATCCCCCCGCAGCTGGTGCTGTTCACAATGGTGGACACTAGTTCCTGGTCCTTGCTGAACACGTACATCGTCAGCGGCTTCTCTCTACACGGGGAAAGCACAGTCAGGCTACCACCACTAGCTAGTTGTTGGAAAAATAGAGAGCCAAGCTCATTGACAGTGACGTAACAATAGGGCAAAATGCCACGGGGCCCCGTTCTGAGGGGGCCCCCGACTTGAGAAGGAACCTAGAATTTGCTATAAAAATTCAGAGGGGCCCATTCCTGATTTGCCACGGGCCTCAGAGGGTATAGTTACGTAACTGCTCATTAATGTAACACAATGCTTTTTTACAGTACAGTAATACAATACTACAGTATCACAGTACATACAAGGTGTCCATGAGCATTGCGAGGGATTTTAACAGGATATTCCAGACCATATTTTAAGTTAAAAATGTTAATTAACGTTTCCTAAATTCGGCTCGGTTTTAGAGATATTTCCATTTTTGTGTAAAAATGTTGTAATGAAATCTCCAGTATGAAACACCTTTATGGTTGCGACGTTGCGAGACTTAACCATCTAATTTGACTGTCAAAGTCAGATAGCAATAACCGACGTTGCCAGCTCGTCGTAAAGGCACGTTTCCACTAGATTAGAATTATTAAGCAATTATTATGTATGATTCATAAAAAAATTAAAAATCATAATTCGACCTAGGTTCATATAACATTTATTACTCCTTATAGCCTCAGGAATTCGTGGTTAAAATCTCTCGCAATGCTCATGGGCACCTTGTATAATAGCAGTAATTTTTCTTCCTACATAAGGTACATCGCGCGCTTGAATGTGGGCGCGCCGTGTACGAACGCACTACAAGCAAAGAAATAAGAATGCGTAAGAATGCTCCAGTATGGATCGCATTCACACAGATGTACTATCGCGCGTTTGTGTGAATACGTGTCGCGCGCTTCTAAACGGCCGAAATTGGACTACTTTATACTTTGACAGTATAATACAGTATTTTTTTCCTACAAAAGGTACACAGCGCGCTTGTATGTGTGCACGCCGTGAACGCACGCACCACAAGCAAAGTTTTACGAATGCGTAAGAATGCTCCAGTACGGATGCCACTGTCTGCGCATCGACCTTGTTCGCCTTCGAAATTCTTTTTTTGTGCGACCCACGAGTGCTTCTGACCGTTCCTTTTAGTTAATTTTATATCTACTGACCAGTGCATTACAGTCAATTATTCTGTGAACGGTCAATTTGGAACTAAACATGTTAATAGGCTAGATGACTAAAAAAAACTGTTTAGTCCGTCTGTTACATTATGAAAAAATATTGTACACGTATTTTTTGTTTTGTTTGACAAACAAAAACTGACGAGGATAGAGTGCTTAGAAGTTTCGAGTGACGTCACTCTTGAGTACAAATTGTACTCAAGAGTGACGTCACAAGCCCCCACTCCAGAAGTTTGATGATCTATAACTTTGTCGATTTTTAATATTTTGATAAACCAAAAAATACGTGTCCCATATTTTTCCATAATCTAACTGACGGACTAAATAGAATTACATATTTTTAACCCAGTCATCATCCCTATTGTATTGTTACGAAGTCGTTGTGTTATGTTAATGTGATTGGGTCTCGAGTCGTTCCAACAACTATACCACTTGTATAAGTCACAAGGGGTAAATGTGATTAACAAATATTGCCGATGTAACTTATGTGTGGTTCTACTTTTTCTATACTGTCTTAAAGAGAAGAATATTAAAAAAAAATCTTTTATGAAATACATTATGATTACTTTAATTTATTATTAATAAAATAAAATTCGGAGCCATTTTTTTTATTCCACTCTTTAAGGCGTATGTTTTGGTATAATAAGCCAAAAATCGGGATATATTAATTACATACTTATTAAATAGTAGTAAACAGGGTAAGTATAGCTTTATAAAAGGGTAAATATAAAACTGGCAAATTTATTATTAACTGAATATTAAATACATAACAGATTTTTACACTTAATTATGTTATACTATATTACACAACTAGGGTGGTAATATAAAGAAAGGCCGAGATCGCAGAAGTTTGCGGCCCGAGCTGCAAGCGAGGGACGTAAATATGCGATCGAGGGCTTTCTTTATTACCTCCCGTGTTGTGTACATCATTTTATGACTACACTTGGCCAGAGAGCGGCTTTTTCCGTACGCGCAGCGTGCGGAAAAAGCCACTTTATGGCCAGGTGTGGCATAAATTACTACTTATACACTATTCCATACAATTCTAAAAAAAAAAACACCAAAAGCACAGGTAGTTGTAACTTTTTAGAACTGTCTGGCTGATTGTCGCCACCACCACACTGAATACAAAAAACATGAACCACCTCTCATTAGCCTACTCCATAATACTAGCCGACACCAATGAAGCCTTTCACCATTATTATTGCAAGAGATGCATAATGGTATTCATTGCAAGTGTATTCCGTTTGTCAGCATAAAATTCTATTGACTTAGTAATAAAAGACCTTGCGCCACAGATTGAAGCTGTGGCAGCTTCAATCTGAATATAAATAAATAAATAAATATAAATAAATAATAAATAAATTTATTTGCCAGAATACTTATTTTAGGTACAAGGTCTTATTGCAATAATTATGTTACAGTATTCAGTCGAACAGGGCCGACATGCAAATTTACAGATATGTTTTGAACTATATACACACTAATATGACTCAATATTATATCTTATGTCATTTTATTGATTATGTGATGTCAATATTATATGTTATATCAATCACATACAGTGAGACATAACTATTCTTCCATATATATTTTTTGGAATAGAAACTGTAATATTTGAAATCAGTCACGTATCTACATACAGCCGCCAAAAAGATATTCAAGATTACAATATTTACTTTTTTCGACCTCTGCAAACTTAGCATAGTCCGACTATATCAATCAAAAAACACCGAAGGTAGGTAATCCCTAAGTACAGAGATTGGGCCTATTGGGACGTCATCTAAATTTCCATTTATTTTCATACATAAATATGTTTTTTTTTAATCTTTATTGTTTGTCTCTTTTATTAATAAATAAGAGACTGTGATAATCCTTTCAAAAATAGACTTTAATCGTTCATAATAAGGTACTTTATTATCTATTTCAATGAATTCATCTGACAGCGGAAACCTTGCCGCTCTTACCGCCGTAAAACATGATAGTGTCGTTGTAGCACAGACTGCCCGAGCGAGTCTGCTCTCTGAACAACTCCTGAATGTTGCTTTGCGTACTGAACACGTAAAGCACTAATGGGTGCTCCCTGAAACCGTTACATGACGATGAACTCACGCACACAGACACAACATTCTCTGGATCGGTCGAGAATTCGAGATCCCATCGAAATAATGTGGGAAGTTTTGAGAATCGACCACTTGAAGTTTCAATTCGAAGAATTTCTAATGGTACTATTAGAAATTTCAATTGATGTCATTTGATATTTCGATTTGCTTAAATCGAATAGTCTGGATCGATTATTGAATACGTAGTTGTTAAATAATCCTGTACAATCGAACACACTGTTAACCGTACATTTGTAAACGAATGTCAACTTTATTACAACGTGTTAAAGTCTAAGGGTGGTCAGTTAACAGTGGCTTCGTTTGTACACTTCGTTTACTTTGTTAGAATTTGTCTCGAGCGGTCGGTTCTCAAAAATCCAATTGCAGGTGTTCTATGGGTCATTCTGTGAGATCTCGAGATAAAAATGCATCTCGAACGAACCGAGAATTGGACAATGGACCCACAATGGTGTGGCGATTAAGTCCAAACACATGAAGAAGGTTATGGCGACCTCTATAGCCAATGATAATATGTCACACATATAAAACGACAGTTTGGTTGACTGACCGGAGTCACGTGGTTTTTTTTGTTTACCTTTTTTAAGTACCTTAAAGTATGCTGCCGTTCTATGACTAAAACCCGACTAATCTCTATGGAGTTGTATAGAGGTTAGCCGGGATCTAGATACAGGACCGCAGTATAGACTATAGGTACTCTATCCTCTATCAAACTTTATTACCATGACGTAAAATTGAGTAGTGGATGATTTATAGCTGTATTGCAGGTAATAACTGAGATTAGAAGTCGTTGCCGACATTGTACCTGCCAAGTTCAATGTTCAATAGTTCATGGCCTTGTCGGTTCAAGGAATATGCGGCAGGCCGACTGCAAGCTTCATATGTGCAGTTTACTATAATAGGCCACATTTGAATATATGTTTCAGAAATTAGAACAATGGTGGATATAACACAAAGACTCCACCGCTATGCTAAATGTAGGCAACCCACCCATCTATTTTTTTTACTAATGTTTACAAATGACAGGGTCATTATTTATATCTTTTAATACTTTGGTTTAGAGAAGTGTGATGAACTAGTTTACAACTACGTCATAGCCGGAAACTACAAAACAATTAGACGCAATCACTTGGAAAAATTAATTGTTTTCCTTTTTTCAGTATGTAATGGGTGAGAATAGTTAGATGAAACTGTGTACCACAAAACATCGCGTGGAGGCTTTACGATGATTGGATAGCTGTGATGGTACCAATTATAACAATTATTCGTAATTTGTTTGTAATACACGTGGCCTATCAATATGCAATTATAGTAATGGACGCACTTCAATTAAATGAAAGATGAATGAAAAACAAGGCTGAAAACGAAAACGTTATTTTGAAACTGGACGAATGTACCCAAAAATGATAGTTGTACTCAGTTCTCGTAGTCACTGCAGTTTTCACAAACCGGACTAAACATTCTGACTTGTACAAGATGACAAGATCACATATTGGTACACTACACTGAAGTATTCTTTATTCGTTTTATAGGTGCATCGTGTACTAAGTTCTTCCAACCGCAAGGAAAATAACGCCATAAACAGGTAATAAGATGGACTTTGTAACATAAATTATTATTAGCCTTGAACAAGTACGCAAAAGGACAACCACTGACCGCGGAACTACTATTATAACCCATCTTGATTTAGTATTAAGATGGGTGAAGTCACGCTCAGGGGGAAGTTCAAATTCAGCGTGTATCATTCCATAGTTCCATACACAATTATTTGATCATTGTAAGTATCCAGATTTGAATATCTTATTTATTTAACACATGTATGTATAGCCTTGTATTATATTTATGACATATTTTTTTTGTAAATGAACATTGGAATGTTTTGCCTAAAATCGTGTCTAGAAATACTTCAATTAGCGAGAAAATGACCTACACAGAAACAAATACAAATTTCAGCGTAAGGGCGCGGAGCGTTTCACCAGTCGCCCTTTCCTTGGTGTTACGAAATATTCATATATAATATGTATAACAAATGCTTCAAGTGTAAAAAAGAATAAGAAGATCCACTAATATTTGATCTATATTCATCTGAAGCTTATGCATTTTTTATTACGGATAAAAAAAAATAAAACATTTAAACGGCTCTCAAATCACGCCATAGACATTTTATCAATGAATACAAGAACCACGTACAACTTTCTGAACGAAACGAAAAAAAAAAAACTGGACACATGACAGTTACCTTTCATTGATAAACTTGATCGCCTCGTAGGCGTTCTGGACGGGGAGAATGGGGAGGATCGGGCCGAAGATTTCGTCCTCCATGATTTTGTCGCTGCCAGTGACGTTTGTGAGGATTGTGGGCGCTATGAAGCGCTCCTGGGCGTCGTAGTTGCCGCCGACGGCGATTTTGTCCTTGCTCGCGTCCACTAATGCTTGGAGACGGCTGGAATTCAACATGCTATAGTAAATCTACCTGTCTATAAATAGAGGTTTGCGCAGGTCAGTTTTCCACAACTTGAAGTCTGATATGCGCCTATTTTGCGTGCCTATCTATAGGGAACGTGCACAACGAAGGTGCTGCCAACTGGTGCAGCCAATCGGAATCTCTATCATACTGGCCACATTAGTTGTCATCCACAAAGTACGTCACACGATTTTTCAGACTTTTAGACCCCCCCATGTGGGTGATCCCTTAACGGGAAACTCCGTTATTATCGCGATGAAGGACGATTAACGTTAGTGTAGCCACGACTTTACTATACTTGGCATTGACAGGACGTAGTTATACAATAACGTTCCAACCCACAAAACAAAGTATCAACCTTCTGTCTTTATAAACAAAGTCCATAATCCAAAAAAAAATCGCATGTGGAATGGAACGTTATTACGTAACTACGTCCATTTATAACCAGTATGACATTTCTTTCAGGCCTGATGCCTGAGTTTCCCTTACTGTCCGCATAGGGTCTCTTTTGTCGATTTAGTGCTGCCATCTTCCTACATACAAGTGTTTCGTGATTTAGGTACTGAGAAACAACGTATGGCATTTTTAAGGGCACTAAGAAAGGATTTTTCGAAATTCGACCCCTCAAGCCTGCGTTATTCCCGTTATTGTGCCCAAGGGAACTTTCTTGACTTGAACTTTCAGTCTAGTACTTGGTCTACTTGTATGACAAATTTCATCTCAATCCATTCAGCTGTTACTGGGATATTTCGTAACAAACTTCCAAACATCCAAATTTTGAAAACATCTTCACAAAATTTCAAATTTATAATATTAGTAGAATTGTACAGAAGTCTGCCGGTATAGTACCTATCTGAACAGTATCTATACATCAGTGTATGTAAAAATTCAAATATTACCTACACTTACATTATGTAACTACCATCACACTCAGATATCAAGGACAGGTCACAATTTGAAGGTAAACAACTAGCAAAAAATACTATTGTGTATTGTGTTTTCTTCTTGGTACTTTATAATTCTTGTTTTAATATGCGGTTTAAATTTTTTATTACTCAAAATCCCACTACTATTATAAATGCGAAAGTTCGTGAAGATGTTTGGATGTTTGTTACCTAATAACGGGATAGCAACTGGATGGATCAAGCTGAAATTTGGCATGCAAGTAGACCAAGTCCTGGATTGAAACATAGGATATATTATATCCCGGTAAAGAGTTCCTTTGGGACAACAACGGGATCAACGCGGGCGAAGCCGCGGGAAAATGATAGTTTGTCATAAAGCAAATACCTGCTGTTCACAATTCGGCACGATCGGGGGACTTTTAAGTGTCTTCACTGTATATTATCACTTATTGAGCAGTTAGGGGTCAGGCCACGAATTTTTCCTCTATATATTAACAGTAAATTTGACACATCAAGTAGATTTCCCGTAAAACATATGGTGGTGGTACCTGACATGCCCGCAGTTGACAATCTGGCATAGATTGGGGGACTTTTGCGCCTAGCCGTACTACACTTTGAGGACTTTGTGGGCCTTTTGGTCACGAATTCTTCCTAGACAGAGTCAAAATGTGACATGCACGAAGCAAATCCCACTGATATTATAAATGTGAAGGTTTGTGAAGATGTTTGGATGTTTGTTACCTAATAACGGGGTAACAACTGGTTGGATCAAGCTGAAATTTGGCATGTAAGTAGACCAAGTCCTGGAATGAAACATAGGATACTTTATATCCCGGTAAAGAGAGTAAATTCTTTTGGGACAATAACGGGAACAACGCGGGCGAAGACGCGGGAAAATGCTAGTTTCCATAAAATATGATGGTTGTGGAATAAGTGCCTGCAAAGATCGGGTGACTTCTGCGGGTCTTCGCCTTACCACTCCTTGAGCATTTTGTGGATCTTGGCCCCGAATGGGCTAGACGACTAAAAAAACTGTTTAGTCCGTCAGTTAGATTATAAAAAATATTCGATACTTTTGTTTGACAAATAAAAAATGACGAGGATAGAGTGCTTAGAAGTTTCAAGTGACGTCACTACTTGGTACAATTTTCACCTAGGAGTGACGTCACAAGCCTCCACTCCAGAAGTTTGATGATCTATAACTGTCGATTTTTAATATTTTGATAAACCAAAAAATACGTGTCCCATATTTTTCCATAATCTAACTGACGGACTAAATATAATTATATAGTTTTAAGCCAGTCGTCATCCCTATTTTTCCTGAACTTCCAGAGTCAAAATTTGATACGCAGGAAGCAAATTAATAATGGTGGTACCTGAAATGTCGGCTGTTGACGATCCTGCATAGATCGGGTGACTTCTGCGAGTCCTCGCCGTACCACTCCTTGAGGACCTTGCGGGCCTCGTCGACGAGTTTGTCCTGGATCTCCTTGGTGCAGAGGATGTAGTCGGGCGCGATGCACGTCTGGCCCGAGTTGATGAACTTGCCCCAGAGGATGCGCTTCGTGGTCACCTCCAGGTTCGCTGTGCTGTCGATGTACACTGGGCTGTGGGGAAAAATAACAGATTATTGATCAGTGGTTCCGAACCTGGGGGTAATTACCCCTCCAGGGGTAAAACGAAGTTTTCTCAGGGGTAACACGCATGAATGTTAAGCCGTTTTACTTTGAGCAGTTTCTTATAAGCTTATAATACCTATTTTTTGGAGGGGTAATAATACAAATCTCCATGTGAATGTGGGTGATATGATAATAAAGGTTAGGAACCACTGTTATAGCTGTTTCCGCGATTATCACTTGTAACAAAACAACTTAAACCCGCTACCGCGAACGCTGAACAGTGTTACTGAAAGGGACTTAAAAAATGAAGTAATATACGCGATTTAATCCGTTTAAGTTATTTTATTACAATGAGATTACAGATGGTTCCCTGTGTTTTGGCATAATTTTTATTTATAATTATAAAAGAAACCTAACCTAAACCCTTTCTAAATTAGTTACGTAAAAGGTTTTTGAAAATACTTACCGTTATAGCTAGAAATAAATTATGCGAAATAAAATTCGGGCTAACAATACTTTGGGACAAATAAAAAGTATGCCAAATAGAAGGCACATACACATAATCATCATATAATCTAATCTAATAACTCTGTTTACATTATATCTGTTTAGATTACATTAAAGATGGATCCCCTTATTTTAGCATAATTTTATTGGTCCGAATGTTCTATTTGTCCAAATACTCATTACGTATAATTGTTATTTTACAGATACCATTGACTTTTTAGAATAATAAAAAAAAAACCTAACCTATTCTAAGTGACTGACATAAAAGATTTTCCAAAATATTTTCTGTAAAAGCTGGAGAAAAATTATGCAAAATAAAATTCGGGCTAACAATACTTTCAAACAAATAAAACGTATGGCAAATAGAAGGAAAGGAACCCATTAAAGATGTTTCTAGAATCAAAAATAAGTAACTAGTGGCTCTGTGAGCTGTAGACCGCGCGAGTCGGTCAACCCCCATGTCTCTGCCATTTTGGAGAAGTTCCATAAACTGAATGGACAAAAAATCTATATAATTGTCGAACCTGCTCACAAAAGAATCGGGTGAGAAATGAGGTCTCCATAGAACAGCCGGGACCGACAGATAAACATACGAGCACATTTTGCCTAGCTTCGGAGACGAAGATATTTCACGTTCGCTTCTCGACGGTTTGTTTGTTCGCGTATCACGCAAAAATACCGGTCCGATTCTCAAAAATTTTGATGTACTGGTAGATTATGACCCCGGTTAACATAAGATACTTTTTACTATAAGTACATTAAATAAAGCAGTAAAATAGAATAAATACAGGACTTCCAATTTCCACTATGTTTTGTGTTAAAACTTTCACGGGTACCTATAAGTGAATTTTCTGAAATACCAAAATTTTCTTCTTAAAGTGTCCATCATTGGGGTATTTACCTTAGCAGCCCTCAACCAAAGTGTGACGACTGAGGCAATAATATTTTTTTTTTTTTTAGAAACTGACAAACTCGCAACCCATCCTGGGCGTAGCGATTGTCGGACCGGGTGGTTGGCCGTGGTGTTCCCTGGGGTCGAACCAGGTCGCTAGCCAGACCACCCTAGGAGGCAATAATACCAATAGGCTTGCGTTATCTCTTTCGCATTGTCTTTTCCTGAGCGTGCCGGGGACCACAGTGCAGGTAGTAAACACGCTAAAGGAATATCGATAGAATTGAATGATAAGGCACCGTCGAAGGCACTTTTCCGTGTACATAGAGACTACAGACTATGGCGAAGCAAAACAGACATAGGTATTTAGCTTATTTCACCTCCGTGAACAAAGTTGCCGGCATCCCGGCATTACTAATAATAGCATCAAATTAGATCCTCCCTCTATTCGAAGTTTTAAAATAGGCGGTCTCGTTGACATGTCATTAAAGATTCAAATTGCCGGTTATTATACGAAAAACTTTAGTTAAACTAACAGGTCGAAGTCTTCGCCACTATGAAAACCATCTATTATACTTTTTGTCTCTATTAATAGATCTTTAGTAAACCTTGTTTATACAGGGAGGAAGGAAAACTTCGGCAGAATAACCTTCACCGTTAAATGGAACTTATATTTATTTTGTTTCGGCACAGGAAAGTGTCTATTTAGTGAAAACCATAAATAAACCATACTACTTTCATGGAATCCCAATTCACTGAAAATTATTTAGATTTAAAAGAACACTTACTGCTCAAAGGATTATCAGGTATCTTTATTTTAATAAGTGGCAAGAGAATGGAAAGTGGTCATTGTCGCCCATGGATCAGTGACCTAGTTTAAACCAGTCGGGCACCCGGGGCGGCGTAAAGTGAAAAAGGTCTACTCACAGTGTTTGACACACGGGGCGGTCCGCCCCTGCCGTCCCCTTGCCCTTACTAGTTACACCGCCACTGCCATGGATATGTCGCCGCCAACTAGCTTAATTAGCCATTTGGTTAACTGCCAAGCCTTTTCATTAAACGGCGCCATTTAATGAAGTGCCTGGATGAACATGGGACCGTCTAGCCCTTTTATCAAACGGCTAGGCAAACTACTTTCGTTCGACAACATTAAATAACCCGCCTAGCCGACTCCGTCAAATTTTATGCCTAAATGCCTATCTTTCAGACGCCTCCTACTTACTCGCTTTGTGTCGAGTCCGCACGTTATAATGCAGCGGGAACACCTCAGGAGATTGAAAGATTTGTTAAAAAAGGAGTGTTTATTATTATTACCTTTTACCACCGAGCTCGAGGGTGACTGGTGTGAGGAACTTGGCGGCGGCTTGGTGCACGATCTTGCCCACGTTGGTGCCGCCCGTATAGAAGATGTAGTCGAAGCGCTGCTTGAGCAACTCTGTGGTCTCTGCCGGTCCGCCTTCTACCACTTGCACTGCGTCCTAGAATGAACCAACTAGTTGAGGAGTGTTTTATAAAATTGTATACGATTTCTTCAAATGCGATAGAAAGAGAGGCAGGCACGTGTCTGATGCAATAAGGAGAGAAAGACATTTGGTCAAACATTTGCCAAGTCCAAGTGATATAATAATATACGAAGTTGGCGCAGGCGACGGACAGCTCACTCGGCTTGATGATGGTGTTGCCGGCGAAGATGGCGCCGAGAAAGCAGCAGTAGCTACAGGCTCAGCCACTTACATTGTCCAAGTATTTGTGCAGCGTTCCTACCACGAAGTTGGCGCAGGCGACGGAAAACTCGCTCGGCTTGATGACAGTGTTGCCCGCGGCGACAGCGCCGACAGAGCAGGAGTAGATACAGGCTCAGCCACTTACATTGTCCAAGTATTTGTGCAGCGTTCCTACCACGAAGTTGGCGCAGGCGACGGAAAACTCGCTCGGCTTGATGACAGTGTTGCCCGCGGCGACAGCGCCGACAGAGCAGGAGTAAATACAGGCTCAGCTACTTACATTGTCCCAGTATTTGGGCAGCGTTTTCACCACGAAGTTGGCGCAGGCAACGGAGAACTCGCTCGGCTTGACGATGACGGCGATGTTCTGTTGGCGCCATTGCCGTCGACAGAAAAGCGTTATTTACAGACTCGGCCACTTACGTTGTCCAAGTATTTAGGCAGCGTCTCCACCACGAAGTTGGCGCAGGCGACGGACAGCTCGCTCGGCTTGACGATGACGGCGTTGCCGGCGGCGATGGCGCCGGCCATGGGCAGCAGCAGCAGCTGCAGCGGGTAGTTCCACGCGCCGATGACGAGCGCCACGCCGTACGGGTCGTTGTAGATCACCACTTCGTCCAGCATGTTCACAAAACCTTTCGGCGGCTGTGGAATTGGGTCATTGTTAGGACACGTCTTTGTTTTTTTAATGTTATAGAATTCTTTGTGTGGATAGCGTCCTTGCTTTTTTATGATAAGTGGCAACTAAGCAGTCGAGCCGCCTGTTACCGACACACGAAGACGTGGTCATCGGTGGCCATGGATACGTGCAACACTAAAGGAGCTGCCTATACGTTGGGGACCTTTGACGGGACTATTTACTTGCTTTCTGAAGAACTCCATGTCATAGCGCAATGGGAAATCATCAGCATTTTCAACTTATTTATTTAAAGCTGACCGCTAGTGAGACGGTAAGTGCTTAAGATACCAAAGACAGGACAAATGATGTAGCTTGCTGGTTTAGTAAAAGCCCAGTTACTCCAAAGCCTTAAGTAAGTGAACGTTCGAGAATAGGCTAGACAACAAAAAAAAACTGTTTAGTCCGTCAGTTAGATTATTAAAAAATATTGTACACGTATTTTTTCTTTTGTTTGACAAACAAAAAATGACGAGGATAGAATGCTTAGAAGTTTCGAGTGACGTCACTCCTTGGTACAATTTTCACCTAGGAGTGACGTCACAAGCCCCCAGAAGTTTGATGATCTATAACTTTGTCGATTTTTAATATTTTGATGAACCAAAAAATACGTGTCCCATATTTTTCTATAATCTAACTGACGGACTAAATAGAATAATATATTTTTAACCCAGTCGTCATCCCTATTTTGTATAAACTCAAAAACTCTTGCTAAGACCTGTTTTTGCGGATATTCCTCAATTCATATCAGATACGATCGTTAGGCGTTGTCGTTTTATAGAAAACGTGCTTTGGAACAATGGAGTTTAGATAAATATGTTTTGAGAGATTCACTTTAGCAGTAATTTTGTTTTCCTGTTTCTGTTGTCAAGACGTTGACTACCACCTTTGACCTACGTAACCATGACGCAGGATGTTTATGTTCAACATAAAACTATTCGGGTCAAAAATATTTTTAGTATGAGTTAAGGTTATACGTCTTTCCTGTGGACATTATAAAATTGTTAGTTATTAAAGCCTAATTTTCTTACTGGATCCTCATGGACTTATACAAACAGTCTTTTTCTTAAATCTGTATGATAAAAGGATATGTAAAATGTACCCAAGTCGTTAACTTTTGTAATATCCAAAGAAAAGACGCCCGTTTTCCTGAACGTGTATGACCCATTCACACTATTCTGTTAATGATACAGGTTATTGTAACTTTATAAAAAGAAGCCTTAGATATTAGTGAAACTCTCCCACCCTCAATGTCTATTTGGGTTCGTCATACGGGGCTCTATCTAATGTTTTTGTATGTAGTTCAAGTTAGTAACTACCTACCTAGCTAGACATTTAACTAAATTTTTTGGACCATAATTCCTATGTCAACATTGCAGTGGCGTGGCCTAAAGGATGTTCTTGGGCAAGCCGGTCCAGATTTGGCCTCCATTTTCCTTGAGAACTGTAGAATAAGGTGCCCAAATGCCTGATATTAGGCAAGCCGGTAGGGATCGAGTTCTTTGGACGCCACGCCACTGCTACATTGTGACAATAATTTCAGGATATTATTGATTAAGTTAGGTACCTATCGAATGCGATTATGCGAATAATAATAATAATATATAAATTTTGTGACTTCTGTACACAACGACACGCAAAAGGGGCTTTACTTAAGTTTTTTACCTATAATTCTTATTGTATGCTGGAGAAGCATCTGTCGAAGAATGACAGATCAAATTAGCTACTGCTTAAGAAAACTCATTGTTTATCCATCACGCGACTATTGTCTAATATGATTTGCAAATTTGAACTTTTTTGTACTGAATACTGAATTAAGGTGTAGTACACTATTGGTACAAATACGTGGCAGAGGAATGATAATACACATTTCAGGATCTATTATCCATGATAGCTATGATGAGACATGATGAAACATGACAGTTTTGTAGTTTTATACATTTATGCCACACCTGGCCATAAAGTGGCTTTTTCCGCACGCTGCGCGTACGGAAAAAACCGCTTTCTGGCCAAGTGTAGACATAAAATGATGTACACAACACGGGAGGTAATAAAGAAAGCCCTCGATCGCACATTTACGTCCCTCGCTTACAGCTCGGGCCGCAAACTTCTGCGATCTCGGCCTTTCTTTGTATTACCACCCTAGTTATGTAATGTACTATTAAGAAATTACACAATTGAACACGAACGTGACCCGCATGCTCGTAAACAAGATGGTCAAGATGTCAAATTACTAATAGTCGGAAAAAAACCATACCTATCCATAGAGGTTAACTGAATAAGTTTTCAATTATGAATCAATTTGCATAGGTTAATCATCATCATCATAATATCAGCCGAAAGACGTCCACTGCTGGACATATCGATACCTTTAGACTCAAAGGGATTAAACGCCACAGGTTCTAATGTCGTTTACGCCCTTTGAGTCTAAAGGTATCGATATATCTTTACCTTCTCCAATGATCTCCAGCACTGTCGGCAGTGCTGCTCGCATCCAGCGGTTTCCCGCGATTTTCACTAGACCGTCGGTCCACCTCGTGGAAGGCCTGCCAACGCTTCGTCTTCTAGGACGTGGTCGCCACTCCAGAACTTTAACGCCCAAACGGCCATCAGTTCTGCGAGCAATGTGCCCATTGCCACTTAAAGTTTACAATCCGTTGATCTATGTCGATAACCCTAGTTCTTCTACGGATCTCCTCGTTTCTGAGGCGATCTCGGAGAGAAACGCCGAGCATAGCTCTTTCCATTGCCCTTTGAGTGACCTTGAGCCTTCTTATGAGGCCCATTGTAAACGACCACGTCTCGATGCCGTAAGTAATCACTGGCAACACACACTGGTCAGACTTTCGTCTTGAGACACTGCGGGATTTGTGACGAAAAGATGTTACGTAGCTTACAGAACACTGCCCCGCCGAGATGGATTAACCTCTTTCTCGCAGACTTTCTTAACTGGATTGTTATCTCCAGGTTCATCATTGTCGACAACTTCGAGAGACAGGTTATTCTATTTTATTCTGACCTCCTTTGACTCATTAAATAGGTACTCGTTAGACACGAGTAGAGACTTTATACTTTGGCGTGGAGAAACATCGTGAGGAGACCTGCATACAGCCGCAAAGAAATTCAAAGATCCCCAACTCGCACTGAGTCATGTGGGAACTACAGCCCATTCACTCTCATCTATGAGAGCAGCGGTGGGACGCAGTTATTGCTGTTCAGTTAAATGTCGTTCTTATTGACAAGCGACAAAGTAGTGCTTTTTGCCAGAAAGCGTCACAAATAGTGGAGAATAATCTAATGGTATGAATATAAAATTACAACCCCAACTCAAAAAAACTAAATCTTATAAACTGCTAAACCGATTATGGTGAAGTTTAGCTAAGAACACTCTCCGTCATGTGACCTTTCAAGGAAAAGAATAACCGCACCAAAATCGACCCAGTACTTTTCCAGGAAAATGTTAACAGATATACATAGCCCCAAACGCATATAATCCGTCTCCGTTCCGACCGTCGTGAATAAAAGACGTATTATGAATGGAGCAAAGTCAACTTTATGTATGAATAACACATAGATAATAAGTATGGATGTAACGATACACAGTTTTGCCGATACGATACCGATACCGATATATAGTAGTTAATATCGGCGATACCGATACCGATATCTTAGCTAAATAATGAAGTATGAACTTCAGATATTTGTATGTCCTTATTATAACTAATGGCAATGACTACTGCCTATATTTACCAGAGAGTCAACCTTGAAAGTGTAAAGTAAAAATAAATAAATAGTCAACTCAAAATTCAATTTTTTTTTATTAAGAACATTATTTGTATGTCTTTCCCGTACACGAGACAATAGTGTCCCGGCCCTTTGGGAGGCGTGCGCGGAGCCGAAGCCAACGCGTAGAGGCCCTTTCGACAATTTAATGAAAGGCAACGTGTACACCCAGCGGATGCTGTCCCTGCCCGTGTCACGGGACGCACGCAGAGACAGCCCCCGCCAGATGCAAGGACTATTGTGGATTGATGGAATCTAAATTTACTGGGTTATGGTGGTGGAATTATGGACTAGATACTGGGTTATGGATTGAGACATGACGGCGCCTGTCAGGAAAAGTGTCTCATGGCTTTCGCGGCACTGACAGACCGTTAAGAACATTATTATTATTATTATTTAATTAACATAGGTAGTAATTATCATTGCATAACGTAATAGACCAATACACAAATTAAGTCAGGAATTGAAATTACTTTTTGCAGATTTTTTTTCATACAGCAAATTCTTTTAGCGCTCTTCAAATATCGGTTGTATAATATCGGCGATACCGATATATCGGTATCGGTATCGGTATCGTTACATCCCTAATAATAAGTCACTTTAGGCATATATTTAAATAAAAACACGAGACAAAGTGTTGTTTATACGACAATGACATTGGCTGACTACAAGTTGGCTGCAATTATTGAGCCAATGTCAAGATTTATACAAATAATTTTCTGCACGATACTGCAAAACTGGAACTAAATTCCTAATTTTGACGAGCTATCTTTCAATAATACGATACATACCGGTTTTTTGGCGGATAATATAAAAACTGTTCAAGGTCAGGAGACGTAAAAATAATTCCTTATTAGAATTGGCTGGCTTATTCAAATTAAACATTATTTATTGTGTCTCGAATACCAATGGGTTAATGCAGTGGTTCCTAACCTTTATTGCCACATCACCCACAGGTCCCCTTTAGATTTGTATCATTACCCCTCCAAAAATAGGTAATACAGACTAGTATATGAAAGTGCTCAAAGAAAAACGACTTAATATGAGTATTACCCCTGAGAAATCTAAATTTTACCCCTAAAGGGGTAATTACCCCCGGGTTCGGAACCACTGGGTTAATAATGTATTGTTAGGGAATACTCAAACCCATGAAAAACATTACATGTAAAAAGATGCAAGTTCTTCTACAACAAAAAAGTTTTAAGATGTAATGTTAAACCAAGTCAGTACTGGGAGGGTGTTCACAGAACTCGATTTCCACCGACTTGCCTATTATTTACCCGTGGAGATTCTTGGAAAATGTGTTGCTCCCCGATTGGTATTTTATCGACCCAGGTAGGTATTTTATCTCATTTGAATAAGTCAACTGTTTAACTTGTGTCTGTGATGGTTTAATGATAAATTGATAATATACGAAACGAATACACCCCACATCCAGGGCGTGTACGTCATATTAAATAAAAAAAACCGGTCAAGTGCGAGTCGGACTCGTGCACCGAGGGTTCCGTACAAACTCATAAGTAGATACGCGAATAGTACAAGAAAAACTGTATGTCGATTTGTTTAGTAGAAGCAAATAAGTATATGTTATGATTTTTGCAAATTTCTAAAAAACAGTGCAAGTTAGGAAAACAGTTATATTTTCCCTGTAATATTTAGAACCTGACGTGTAATGATTCTATTTAATAGCAAGGACCATTAAATCAAGAGGACTGTCATTCTCCATAGCCTAGGAGTATTAGGTTTTAAACATAAAATCCTTCCAAACTACCTAAAAATTTGCACACGTACTCATAATACTTCGGAAAATACTGTCCTAAAACTCCCCTCTCCTCCGCCGCGTGCGTTGCTAGATATACCCCCCTCTCCGCCTCGCCCCGCGCGCGCTTTGGAAATCGAGTAAACATAGCACAAACCGCACACACAGTCGGCCATTAAAAATGTGTGAAGCCATTGAAGAGTTCACTGGTGTAAAATCAGAAACATCAGACCAACATGTTGACCAGCGAGATGCAAGAAAAAGCAGAGACCATCAAGATCTACAAATTTTACGTGACTGGTTATCAAATCATAATCCATTTGTATCAAGGCGAAAGAATGAGCTGGTATCTTTGGCCACTGGATTACTCGGTGACGAAACCATAAATTGTGATAGGGCTCTGGAGATTGGGCAGGAGTCTATGAAAAATGTTACTGGAAATTTCGAGGACGTAAACCTGAAGAGGAAGGACAGAGTTAAGCCTTTGACTGCTATGAGTCGCTTATAACTGTGCGCAATGCTCGCGTGGAAGTGAATCCACAACAATTATTCAACAGAATAGTGTGTGTTATGAAAAACGAAGACTGCCTTAAGGAAGCTTTTAAATATGAACTCGTGCCGAAACCCCCCTGTCTGTTTGATGATGTTTCATTGAGGAAGACAAACAAGGCACAACTCGCAAAGAAACTTGAGTCTTACTTCCCCTGTTCATCTAATTCAACATCGGACACGTCTTATGTCCTTGACGGGGGATATCTTATACACACAGTAAACTGGCCAACACGTCCAGCAACATATGAAGATGTATGTAATTCTTGTGTATCATACATTCAACGGAACTTTGGAATATCTTGCGTTACGGTATTTGATGGTTACAGAGGAGACACAAGTACAAAAATGGAAGAACACCGATCTCACACGTGTGAAAGCGCCGATCTGCAGGTAAATCGTGTGCAGACTTGAACGTAGAATTCCACTTACCGATTGTGTCTGGGAGAGATGAATTTCTCTGTAATCCAAAAAACAAAGCCCAACTTATAGACCTTTTGATACAAAAGCTACGGGCAAACGAAATGGTTGCACACCAAGCTGAAGCAGATGCAGACACACTGATCTCAGAAACAGCGATGAGTTTATTTTCCAATAATCCGTCAGTTACTGTAGTCGCGACAGATACTGATATTTTAACAATATTAATAGCAAGATCAGACGAGGATGATGCTCCAAAACTGAAGATGGTAAATCTGGAAGTCAAAAAAGGGAGAGTAAATACTACGACATTGCAGAAATCCAAAAAAATATAGGCCCTTTGAAAGATGTTTTACTTTTTGCACACGCTATGTCAGGATGTGACACGACATCAGCGTTCTTCAGAAAAGGAAAGGTAAAAGCCTTGCAATGTCTAAAAAATGCATAGTTGCGTACAACTGTTTCCGTATTTAACGACTTTCGAACTGAACACGACGACATCGCGAAAGCTGGGGAGGCATTTGTTTTGCATTTATATAATAAATCAGACCTTCAGATGGATTTAGATGAGTTAAGGTTCTTTCTGTTTAAGCAGACGATTGCAAAGCAAACCGTAAAAGATAATTTTCAGCTTTCTTCTTTGCCACCCACTAAAGATGCAACTCGGCAACACTCGTATCGTGTGTATTTACAAGTGCAGCGATGGTGGGGGAACTGTCTTCCATCGTGCGACTGGGGTTGGACAAAGCGTGGCCTAACACTTGTTCCAATCACTACAGAGCTTCCCCCTGCGCCTGATAATTTACTGAATCTCATCAGCTGTGGCTGCAAGAAGGGGTGTGAACGTTGGTGCGAGTGTAAGAAAGCAGGTTTAATGTGTACGGCAATGTGTCGTCATTGTATCGGCCAATCATGTGAAAATTCACCGGATATAATACTTGACGATGACGTGATTGAAAATATATAAAAAAAATTATCTATGTTACACTTTTACTATTTAAAGTCCCTTTCAAAAATAGTATTGAAAAAATATATTTCTATTTTATATAAAAAATCATTTTTATTATATATATTTTAACACTCTGTATATCTCATGACGCACACCGCGGAAGCTTGGGGAGTTTTGACTAGTTGTTAATCATAAAATACAGCGTCAGTATAGCAAATTTCAGCTAGTTTGGATCGATTTTATGTATTTGGTCAAATTTAACCTAATATTCCTGAGCTACCATACAAAAAGCTGTTCCCCGAATTTACAACGCCATCTATGTATAAGCTTGGTAAAATAATTATAATATTATTTACAATTATTTAACTTTGCAAACGTGACACAGTATTTAAATGTATTTAAATTTATTTATTATTAGCTGTTTACGAACTAATTGTTACTATACTATGTTTCTTTGTTCAATTATAACATCGTTAAATGTTTAGTGTTTTAGCGCCATCTAGTTTTGCTCGAAAATCCCCTAGCGTGAAACATGCCATCGCTTAGTTTTGCTACTCGCCGCTAGGGATTTCAAGTTTTGTAAATTTCTAAAAAGGTATTAAAGTTAGCAAGACCGTTCTATTTTTCCTGTAATATTCAGGTTGATATTTATAATTAGCAATTATGACACATTTTTCTGATCAGTAACTTCGGAGATAATAGGGGGGAATGGTACATAAAAATGTATAAATCAAAAACTACTTATTTAAGAAAAAAAATAAAAAGGGTGTTTTAATCTACAAATTAAGCCCTTTCATTTGATACCCCACTCAATATAATAGCCCTACTTTCAATGTTCAAAGTCCCATTACGGAGCCTTTTAAAAAAAAAGTAAAAAAGGTACAAGATATTTTTTATGTCCAATAGGCTCGGGTTAGCTACTTTTAACACTATTCCAAATTTCAAATCGATAGCATCAGTAGTTCCTGAGATATCTGGCTGTGACAGACGGACAGACAGACAGACAGACAGACAGACAGACAGACAGAGTCGCACTATAAGGGTTCCTTTTTTACCATTTTGGTACGGAACCCTAAAAAAATATAATATTGCACTTACATGTTCAGGCTTGACCCAGTCATCCAGCTGATGCAGCATGCTCTTCAGATCATTGATGAGGTAGTCGACTTCGAGTAGCACCGCCTCCATCTTGGACCGGCGCAGGTCCTTGTTGAGGGCTTCCACCATGGCATTGTAATTCTCCTCGTACATGCGCAGGAGGTTCTTGAGCTGCTGCTTGCGCCATGCCAGCGGTTTAGTCACGCCGCGGGCGAATGTGTCTTTGGCTCTTTGGACTACCTGTGTGAAAATAATTGTTAAATGGTCAGTAATCCAGTTACAAACTATGAAGGCGGATCTCCCCCGTCGCCAGGATTGACCGTAGCTTCCATGTATACTGAGGAGCTGACAACGAAAGAAGCGGAACAAAGGCAATTCGTCGCTTTGGTATCTGTTGCGCTTCCGACGAAAAGTCATCTGTAAATCAACTTCACCACGCAGACCATCGACACGATGCTGCACTAGGTTGACTGGTTGTCAATCTCGTTCCAATATAGCATCAAAGAGGCGTAATGGAGCCACCAAATGAATTGCTTCAATCTTGCACTTTGTTTACTAATTGTTTAAGTTAATTCCGTACTGCTAGAAGTATCATAGTGAGGAGCGAAAGGGAAATCTGACTACTTTTAGTGTGATTTTTATATATTATCACGCATTCTAAGTTATTTCCCAATACATACATGAAATGTTAGAGGAGGAGTCAGTCTAAAAGAAAGATGTAGTATCGGCATCCAATGTCAACCAATTTAAGAACAGATTAGACAAGCATAATTCCACTCAAGCACATCGATAAGTTATTAGCTCACTGGATACAGGCATTATCAGTTGTACCAACTGCCTGCCTGATTAAATAATATAATAAAGATATACGGAAATATAATAATAAAACCTCATCAAACATCATAAAGTGGACGGGGACATCTTTTGCGCTGAAATGTTTGTACATAGTGTGTGTGAGTAACCTTAGCAACATACCTCTTCAATATTCACCGGCTTCGGTTTTGAATTTGTTACCACCCCTGTAACAAAAGAAGAAATGCTTATAAGAAAATGCATTGACAGTAATAACAAAAGAAGAATGGCTTATAAGAAAATGCATTGACAGTAAAAAGAGCCTTATTTAACATGTTGATGGACAGAACTATAGGCGTTGAAGGCTTACTATGGAATTACTTTGCCCAAGGACGACGCCTATAGGCGTTCTGCCCATCAACATGTTAATTACTTATTGTGGTGTCAAATTTACAATAGGTAAACAACAGACAGTAAATATAACCCTGATTTTGAATAATTGGACCTGAAGTTCTGACTATTCATACAAAGCACACACAACAACAAAACACACACAAATTTAATAAACCTAGATTCAGCCTCTGGACCATCTTTTGGTTTCTTCAATATTCACTTTTTTTGTAAAGATATCTTAAGCCACCTTTTTGACAAAACAAACTTTCTATTTTCTCTTTTATATCTAAGGTTAATATATAAATGTAGTAGCATATTGTCATTAAAAGAATCCTAAGTAAAATATTAGGAGTATTTTGTTGCACCCATGGTAAACTCAAAAAAATGATCTGAAATTGGAATTAAAAGCCAACAAAAATATGTCCAATGTCTATCCTATTCTATTTAAGTTTCATAGTTATTATACCACTGGGCAGGAAAACTTGATTCAGTGATTGCTTAATTGATATTCACACTTATGTTGATCTTATATTTATGTGGTTGAAATAGGTACATAACTTTTAATATCACCTCAAAAAAAAGCTGAAATTAGAATTAAAACCAACAAAAATTTATCCAACATCTATTCTTTTCCATTTAAGTTTCATAGCTATTATATCACTGGGCAGGAAACTAGATTCAATAATCGCTTAAATTGATATTCACATTTCAAGGTTATAACAACCTGTTCACCTTTAAAATTATTGTAGTTATTTTCCATATTCAGATTTTAATACTTACCCACAAGTGATTCTAAAAACAACATTTCTAATCATTGACTATTATTACTATTAAGTTAATTGTTTTGTTATAGAGAATGGCAAGACCTGACTGACATACATATAATAGTTTACATAATCTCTTAGGCAAGTCTCTGATCAGGTCACTCACCATATTTACCAACCTATCGAGAGATACATACACAGTAACATAGCATATAATGTATGTTGTGCAATATGAAACATATTAATAAGTTTGTTTTGAAGCATAATTATACAGGAATAATGTAGTGTACTATTATTTTTATTCAGTAGGTATGTTTATTTAATATGCTACGCTAGACGATTTGCGGTAGAATTAATATTAGGTCAAAAACAAGTTTCGAGTAACAACTTACCGAGAGTCATCGTTCAGTGAAGCGCACAGACGGGTAATCAGAAATGAAATGGACAGCGTATACTTCCTTTCTTATCTACACAATACGATACAAAGTACAGTTCTGATTGTGATATCGTGTTTTAAATAAAGGAATAATGACTGAGCAACAACAACTTTCCGATAAATGTGTACAAGCAGTCAAGCAATCATCGCAGTTTGTATTGATTTGACAGCTGACACTGACGGTTAGATCCACTATAGAATAGACCACTTATAGACCACCTATACCTAATATAATTTATTGAATGAGTGAATGAATGGAGTTGTTTTTTTTTGGCAATGAGTTGATTGGTGAGATCATGGTGAGATATTATAATGTTGCCACTACGAATAAATCCTTCTACAGATGAAAGCGTTTTGAAATGTCGGAAAATGGTGTCTAAAACAGTAGGAAAATAGATTTCGTTATCTAGTATAATTGATTCACGTTTATTATAAATAAAGATGATAAAAAGTTAGAAGTACATGTTATTTGGCGAAAAATTTCAAAAATATCTTTCTATATTACTTTATTTATTCTCAAGAACAAAACGCAACTTTACTCTTTCTTGCTCTTTCTGTGTTTTTCTTTCCCGCCCGAATTCAAAAGTTTTTAAAGCTTTTGAAAAACAATCAAGCAAAAAACTCCGTTGTCCTTTAGCGTAAAATAAAGTTAGATAATTTTTCTGTTATAATAAATTTATATCTCGATAATGCACTAGTATGTTAAAGCTAATGAAGATCTGAATCTTGGAAGAGCAGCCTAATTGCATATATTTCTCAAGTCGAGTACGCTGTGCGTACGGAAAAAGCCGCTTTCTGGCCAAGTGTAGACATAAAATGATGTACACAACACGGGAGGTAATAAAGAAAGCGCTCGATCACATATTTACTTCCCTCGCTTGCAGCTCGGGCCGCAAACATCTGCGATCTCGGCCTTTCTTTGTATTTTTTTTTGTACTATTAATTGACCGGCCGCTGACAGGTATTTGCAATCGGCAATAATTTATCGAATGCTCGTTCTTAATGTAGAAGCAGCTGGAAACTTTAGTGTAAAGGAAGAAAAGAAGAGTTAATGGAAAGTATTCAGTCACTTCATAGGTTCTTTACGAAGAGCAATACCTATACCTAGTTTTCCCTTAAATTAGAATTTTAACGGTTATATTTGCTCACGTATCTCGTTCTCACATTTCTCTAGGATATTAGAGGGTAAAATTGTGCTAAGTTGACTTATTTCAGTACCTTATTAAGCTATTAATGCACGACTCATATTTTCCGGTTTCGAAACGGTTTTCCTCAAAATCACATGGCGGATAACGCACGATTATTGTAATCTAAAATGAGACTCATTGAGGCAAAGTTTCGAATGGCTTTTCTTCTAAAAATAATTGGGTATCAACTTTGACTTCGGCCAACATTAATAATAAAAATGGCGAGAATTCAAAGGCGTGGTGTGAACCAGACAGCGATTTTTGCAAGAAACATACCTACTAATTATTGTGGCCTTGACTAAAACATTGCGTTCCGTACTCTGCCGGTCTTCAGACAGTTTGTGTTTGTGTCTGTATATATATTTCAGGGTTTCTTAATCTTTTTCTGGCCACAGACCACCTACAATACTTCAAGCGTCTTACAGACCCTTTACGAATATAAACAGAGAAAAAAGAAATCAAGTACATACCTATCTATTTGAAGTTAGTGTAGTAGGTATGCGAACCACGGACCCCTGGCTCTCGTATCATGGTTTAAGAAACACTGTTTTGATTATGCTAATCCTGACAGATCAAAAATTGTCTAGTTGCGCCCAGTATTGTCTGTTCGTAATCAAATCTTGCAAGTTAAATTTGACCCACTTACCGGCTTCTGTTTCAGAGTTTTGCATGCATATAGGAATATTAGGGGCCCGTTTCACGAAGCTACAAGTTACAAATTACAAGCGGAAGTCTCTTTTCAATACCTACCTTTTGATAGAAAGAGACTTCCGCTTTTTTTTTTTTTTTTTAATCTTAATTTTAAGGAGCTTGGTCGTTGAACGATCATGCCGCTCCATACGTTCACTTAATTATTATAAGATATGCGTCAACCAAGCTACCACTTAGTTGATGCACATCCTATACAACTTATAATATAATTTAGCTTGATCTGACTCTGGATCCGACAGCCCAGCATTACAAAGACCAGTGTTATAGGTTAGACGACGGGACCGGCCCCGCACGCACTCCATCAACACATGGTATACGTCTTCTACAACTCCACAATCCACACAGTTAGGACTGTTTACTTTTCCCATTAAAAACTTAAATTTATTAGTGGGGACGTGGCCGGAGCGTAATCTCATCGCCATAACCAGATCTTGCCGTGACAGAGAACAGTGGGTTATCCACGGAGACTGTAGGGGTTCGGGCTGGATAGTCTTGTACCATATACCTTTCTCTTGGGATCGTTCATCAAAAAACTCTTTCCACAAATCAGAACAGTGCTTCCTGACCTTGCCCAGGGATTCGGTATAAAAGGGCACCACATGCAAATCTATGCCCTCAGAGGACGCCGCCTTAGCTAATCGGTCCGCGGCCTCATTCCCATCAACGCCAATGTGTGAAGGGACCCATTGTAGAGTAATGTTTTTATTGTTAGCCTTATGTTTCCGAATGAGGTCTAAAATTAAATAAGCTATCGGTAGACTTCCGCTTGTAATTTGTAACTTGTAGCTTCGTGAAACGGGCCCTAGAAATCGGATCGGATGGCATTTCAATATTATTATGTCATCCATGATATGATTGTATTTGATCCAATGCAATTTATGTGATCCGGCCAGCTACCGGTTCCATCATCAGATCAGTCCCAAGTGTTCGAACATAATACGAAGATACTAAAAAGAAGTGCCTAAGCGCAGCAATGCCGCAATGTGCATTATGATGAGATTTTTAATTACTAACAGAACAGGAAAGTAATGAAATTAGCTGTACCCAGACACGATATATCAGCAGAACTGAGGATATAGATATCAATTAGGTACTGTCATCGTAAATCCGTTGTTTATTTATTTATTTTTTATAGGCATTAGCAAGGTTGGTAACATTCCTTATTACGTGACAAACAAATGGACAAGACGGCTCTGCAATAAATAATAAATATGCAAGCTGCCAGTTAAATTATAAATACCGGCTTGTCTGTTGAACTGTGGCAATCGACAAAAATGATATTAGGTATTCATCATTGCCATCTCACAACTACCTCCTGAGTTTTTGTCCGAATTTCCACTAAATGTGTAGCTTATAATTTGCTTTCCTGACCTGAGTTGACAGTATATTATTAGTACATAATCCAGGTACCGACCAAATACCTGCAGGATACAAATGTAACTAAGTCCTTCTTGTTTCCTTTGGTGGTCTACTACCCTCACTCACTTCTGCTTTTATTTTCCACAACTCTACTGCTACTCTAAATTTGTCTGGAAGAGATGGCTTATTATAAGCGATAAGTCCGTGGTGTATTCCATTCCATTTAGTGGTGTGTTCAATTAAAGTATTTTGTAATAATTTGTTTTGGTGCACAATAAAGAATATTGTACTGTGCACTGCACCCGATGATGGCTGCATCCCGCAAGTATCATCTAGCACAGGGTTTCTTAAACTGTGGTCCATTGGTCCCTCAGGGGTACAACAGGGGGCATACAACACAAAGTTTCATGTGCCCTTGGTTTTCTTTTTCTCTGATTATATTCGGAAAAGGATCTGTACCTAAGGTTTTCGAAATAATGTGGGGGTCCATGACCAAAAAATGATTAAGAAACTAGCAAGATCGATCTACCTATACTGCTAATTGTTAAGAAATAATGTCCCGGAATTATTTATTAAAGTTCTACTTCTATAAAATATAAAAGCCCTGAAACATAACATTGACCTTCCCAGATGGTGAAGGCCAGAAGCAGCAGGTAGAATTGACAGTTTTATGATCATTATATGCGTTAAAAAATTAAAGGTTGTGTAGATAATAATACCTATTGGTCAGATATTATGACTAACCTCGATAAAAACAAAACGACTAAGGTGACCCAGAATGGGTTAAGATATATGCCAAAAATAAAGATATGCACTTTTATGATGTCTTTTTGTATGCGAGTGAATGCAAAAAGACATCATAAAAGTGCAGGTGCAGATTTGTGCAGGCAGGGGACTCTTTTCCTGATGGTATACTACTCGTATATAGTGATTGGCTATATGCTATATCGTTTACCTGAATCGGAGATAAGTAACTAAGTAGTTTTCATTTTATACCTGTTCTGCGATTGACGTCAGCAGCGCTTGATGGTAAGAGATTATACACGATGACATCTAATCGGTGATCAGGTACCAATTTTTCTTACTCAGTAATTGATAGCGGTCACGTTGATTTTGTAATTAGTTACATCTAAACAATTTTTTTTCTGTGATAATTTTTATTTCGAAATCAGTTTTATCCTAAATTCCTTGTCACCCTACTAATCTGTATCTGTGAGATTACAACCTCTTTAAAAAATTAATGGCAATGATAATTTATGAGTAATAACTTATCACTGTCATGTATGTAAACAAAGTCATAGAAGTCGCAAATATTGAATGAGAAAAGTAAATTAGTTATTAAAAAAACATGCCTCGACCATATTTGTGCTCAAAATATCGAGCGTTACAATATTGTAGGTACGTTTATCAATACAAACCAAACAGCTGAAGATGAACTCAAGAATTATTCCACGAATATCATCCAAACGTACCAATTCTCACGCACAGTTTGATAAACCGCATGAACTAAAACCTCCGTGACTTCGGACAGTTCACAGTGCCAAACCACGCTCAAGCACCTGGCCGGCCTCGACGTCGTCCTGACGATCTGGATCGACGCATTTTAAGATACTTTGCTCGGGATTCTCGTAGGAGCAATAAGCAAGCAGCGAGAAGGTTTCATGTGAGTCAGTCCTTCGTGTGGCGGCTACTTAATTCGTCGGAATTGCATTCTTTTCATTTTCGGCCATTTTATAAATTTTAATTCGTTATCTATCACGCCCTAACTACTCATACTCGTAGAAAAGTTTATTTACTTAAGATCTGTCAAATTTTCCGCGAAAGCGATGGCACTTGACGTATGGTGATCACGTGATTTTACTTCAATAATTAATGTAGGTGACCATGTATCCAGTGGTTATTAGTTTAAATTATGTTTTAACCTTTAATTAATTAAACAGTGAGGTATTTGTGTGAGACCTCGCCTATTAAGTTTGATTTTAGCTAGATATTAATATTTGTCTACTGCTGATCACCAAATAAATTTCACCGTGTATACAATGCCGAAGAAGTAAGTACCTAGCTCGCTGGTTTAGTAGAGTTTTCAGATGCTATAACATGATTGTTGGGCATTTATTTTTAAAGTGCTACTTGACATTTACGTATTCCCTACTCAGCATCGCGAGTAGGTACTATAATATCAACTGTGATAGGAGAAAATAATGAGTCCTAAGATTTTTTATTCCTTTTCCGTTACTTTTCCATAGATTGCAATCCTCAAGCTGAACAACATTTGTTCAGCGATATTTAAAAATAAATGTTTTCATTTTTAATACACTTTAAAGTTTATTTGAAACCGCAATGTATTGCGATGTTTTTTTTATGTTTGTAGCGTGACAGACAAGCGACCTCAATTAGACTGATGTTGACGTAGGTACATTGAAAATAGGTACTATTTTCAGCCCTTTGAGAACGCAATAGGTGACTACCTAATACTTATAATATAGTAATAGAGTAACTTCCTGTCGACGTGTGTAGTCGGTTCAAGGCTGGAAGGATAATATAAAACGAGATGGCACGTGTAGCTATCTAGATACTACTCGTTGACCTAACAATCTAACATCTACGACGACACGATTGTTTTGAAGTGCGATTTCGATTTCTGAGAAGAGTGTTAGGACATCGCTGGCGTAATGATCTATTATGTTACATTTTCTGGGTAGTGTTTTTGGCTTTGTCTTCCTCATGAGGTCAGTTGCTGCGAGGAATGATTCTCTGCCTTAGCTCTACTGAGCTAGGGCATGGTGGTCCAAGTTTCAATTCGTCAAAAGTGTATGTATGTATGTATGTAAACACTTTATTGCACAAAATAAGACAAATTACAGGGTTACAAGATTAAGGTATATGTACAAAGGCGAACTTATCCCTTTGAGGGATCTCTTCCAGTTAACCTTTGAGCAGTTGAGTGATGAGACAAGAGAGATGGTAGACAAACTGAGAAACATGTACAAGAGATTATAGAGGTATTTATATGTAAATAAATAAAATAAATACATATACTGTATACATATATAAATAAATAAATACATATATATGAGTATATATACATATAGCAATACATAAAAATATACAGAACCTGTAAAAATCATAAAACGTGTCAAGTATTCATTCAGAGGGCAACCACAACTTTTTTAAGTGAAACAGAACCCTGTAATATTGAGCCAACGACTTTATTTTTTTAGGGTACTAATTCTGCAACCATACGACAAAAGGGAAATAAGTAATTTTCTCTGAAGTCTATTCATCCAAGTGCCAAATACAAGTTCTGGATTGCGAACGGAATTAGTAGATGGTGTGAAATTTTAGACGTGGTTCAAATTTACATTTTCTTAATTTTATGTTGGGTAGCAGGTGCACTTCACTCGCTTTTGGCCTCCCGCGCGGTGGCCGTAGCCGACCCGGTCGCCGGCAACCGAAACGTCACTGTGGCACAATATAAATTTCGTGACAGTACGCAAACGCCGTTGATGCTGGCCGAACGCCGCCACCGAAAACTATGCGAGAACGTATTGTAATGTGCGAAGTTTTCGTGCTGTAGCTGTGGCGGTGGAAATTCCCACGCTCGCGTCGAAACAATAGGTTTCGACGCGAGCGTGGGAATTATTGATTTTTGTATGGAAACGCGCGACAGTGAAATATCTGTTTATATTCTTTAACCTGTGGTAATAGACTAATAGCAATAACTGAATAGGTACTGGCAGGATCTGAAAATCAGATGTTAGAGATATTGACGGAAACTCTTCAAACAACTCAGATCTTAGAGAAATTGACGGAACTCTTCAAACATTATAGGCACACCGATAGCGATTTGGGTAAGCCATTTTGTAGTAAGGTGAATCTTGCATTTAATAATTTAATATAAGTTTGAAGTCGGTTGACGTACAAACAAATAGCCATTTTGGGTCGTTTTGATAAAGTTGAAAATAAAACGACAAGTTAGCTATGACTAGAGGTTAACCTAAATTGGATATTTCATACGGTTATCGGTTCGTATAGTATTGCCACTCGCAAGTTCAGTTTCGAGGTACAAGGTGAACCGGCGCTCGCGCCGCCCTTGTACGGGCATCGTGTCTATTAGCTAATAGATAACTGGCAAGCTTCATAAGCAAATTAAATGACCCGGTTTAGAGGTGTTTTAAGGTATTCGCGGGCTAATTTTCCGCAACTCGATGTCTCTTATTTGCGAGATGAGTTGAAGGCACGTGCCAACCCAAGAGTTAAGAGGTGTACCTACCTAAATAGGCTTGTGCGCGCTCGTGCATTGAACGGATCGCTCCGAACTAGGACAATCGTGGCAATGTACTAGTTCGGTCGTTTAGTTCATTTAGTTCACTAGTACACTACTGTTTCTATCTAAGCGTTGCTCCCGTTTCGTTCTGTACTGTTCCGCTCTGTCCGATCAGGATCGTACCGAGCGATTTATTCTAGCACTGAGCTGTTGCCTTCCATTTTCTCTTACATTCAGTGCTGTTAGGTACATGTTGGATGTCGGTCGGCGATTGATCGGACTTGATCGGTTAATGTACTAAACGTACTAAAGAGCGAAACGAAACGGAATACAGTGAGCGGAATTCATTCTTTTTAGTACTTAGTACATGTACATACTTACTACACAAGTCTCTTTAGGCTTGTGTAAGTACATGTGTATACTTGAAAAGGTTTCATTTTGTATAGTCCACGAAAATTTTGAAGTTTTAACCATTCACATGATGTGACTGCACTTTTGCTCTGCTAAATACTTTCTGTTTGGATCTATTTGATTGTGATTACTGGGGTTTTTATAGCACTGCTCTGATTAAGGTTTAAACAAAAAGTTAAATGTAAGGTGATGCTTGCGATTCTACACATGTTTTAACTTAGTATTTTTTTTTAAACTGCCCTAAAAAGGAATATTTCGTACGGTATATTTATAAAACTATGCAATAATAAATATCATCCATACATACATATTATACGTATACGCAGTGAAGACCTTTTGTTGAGTGTCGTTGGTTTATTCTATGCATTATAACATCCGTTGCTGTCAGCAAGTGTCAACAAGCTCGGATTCCTTGCATAAACATAATGCCATTGTCAATATCTCTATACATAAAACATCTTATATCTTCTATATACATAAAACAAAGTCGGGATTTTTAAGATTTTTGGGTTTGTCTCTGCCCCGAATAACAGAATTACTATAACATCTAAAAAACAAAAAAGAAACTGAGGTGGAACAAAGTCTGCCGGGACAGCTAATACCTACCTATGATAAAATTCATAAAACAATGTAAAGTGTCTACATTGGATATGTCTACTTCATTAACGTTCAGTTCCTTCCTAAACAAGTTTTTCCATAAAATAATGGGAATAAGAAAGTTTTCAGGGAAAAGGAACACTAAACAATGTGATAATAAGTAAATGGCTTTGAGCGTAAATAGGACCATAACCTGATAAACGAAAAGTATTAAGCAGCAATTTATTATTAAATATTCGGTAAACGGGCTACAAACATATCTAACACGGCGCGGTTGACATAAGAGACAACAGACAATATAAAACTCATATGAGAACATAGAGGCTGGAGTTTTTATATCTCTAACAGTGTGACCATGCCCATCTGCTACGAACTTCAAGTGTAATCTTAATAGAAATACTTATAGGAATTAGAGGTGTGTCTTTCTATCTTGTCATAAAAAACTAAGTGTTCCTTATTCGTTCTTATGGAACCGACGCGACGGACAGTTCTTGGTTATCCATACTTCCTTCCTGCTTCCTCCGCTTTCTCTTGAGTGAGTCACGCCACGATAACCAGTTAACATCTATATAATTAAGCCAACTACTACCCGGTTACCCCGAGTTTGCACCTAGTTTCTGTGACGTCGCATACAAACGAGGTGCTAACTTAGAGTAACCGTTTTGTAGGAGTTTTATGTACCTAAATAGATTCAGTGCCTCTAGCATAACTATCGACGACACTTTGTCGCGTGGCAAATACTAATCTCTTTTCATTAAATGTAGTGTGACAGTGACAGCTTAGGTCATGTTGTATTGCACGACAAACGAAGTCGCGGCCAGTTCAGCTAGACAGTCAGGTAGAGATTCCCGGCCCTCTTCCTAAGTAATTTACACATTTTCCTACAAGCGACCTGGTTCGATCCCAGGCGCTTCGGCCCCCACCTAGTCCGACCCTCTCAAGGTGGTCCGGGCCAAGCGATCTGTTTCGATCCCAGGCGCCCCGGCCCCCACTTAATCCGACCCTCTCAAGGTGGTCCGGGCCAAGCGACCTGGTTCGATCCCAGGGAACGCTACGGCCACGACCTGGTCCGATTTTTGCAACAGTCAGTAAGACTTATAAAAAAAACGCATTTTCCAAAATGTCAGCTGGAAGAGATTCGCCATTGTGGGTACATTTTCAATATTTTGTCATTGACTTTGTGTTATGCACAATGAAGTGTAAACTAACTTATTAGGCCACATATTATTATTATTTGATATATTAAAGCGAGATAAGTACAACTATAAAGAATGCATGATTGCTTTGATGCAATAGCTTTGACGAATAACGTTCTTCATACATAACCCATTGATCGATGCGATTCGAATCGTGCGTAGAATTTAGACGAGACTAATATTTTGACTAGACCGATCCTCTATTGGACCACCTAATAAGGGTGACTGAACGTTAGTTTGCATTTTTGGCGACTTTGTCTATTACTTTTCAGCCTTGCTCATCGTTTACATATTTCAGTGTTGTTCAAACATTTTGCAAGTCAAAACATTCTAGCGGCGTGACCTCCTAGGGCAGTGGTTCCCAACCTTTCTTACCATATCACCCACATTCTCATCGAGATTTGTATTATTACCTTTCCAAAAATTATGTATTATAAGCTTATAAGAAACTACTCAAATGAAAACGGCTTAATATTCATGCATATTACCCCTGAGAAAACTTAGTTTTACCCCTGGAGGGGTAATTACCCTCAGGTTCGGAAGCGCTGTCCTAGGGGGTTACGCGACGTACACTTTGAAAAACACTGACGTTGTACCGATTTTTTTTAAGCCTGTCAAACTTGCAAGTCTTACTGACTGTTGCAAAAATGCGGACGAGGTGGGGGTCGTGGCGTTCCCTGGGATCGAACCAGGTCGTTTGGCCGGACCACCTTGGAAGGGTTGGACTAGATAGGGGCCGGGGGCGCGTTGTTGTACAGAACAGACTACGGTAATGAAGCCTTGCTGATATTATTATTTGATGATGGCGTACATAGGCGCCGCTCTCATATTCAGTGTATAGTTAGTCTAATAATCTAACTTTAAATGTCTACTATTGACTGTAGCGTAGGTAAGCCAAACATGCTTTGGCTTACATTTTCTTCAAGGTCAATTGGATTAACCAGCTCAGCTGTCTTAAAGTAGGTAAGCCGGTGGGAACCAGGTTATATAGGCGACAATCCACCTACCTAACTATTTTTTTTTCCATTTTATCTTGACCTTAACCAAGCGCGTTAATTACATTTACACGAACCTGTTAATTATCCAAATGATATCAGCGTAGGAATTCTTTTGTTGACAGTTTCTGATGGTTCTGTGTGTCATAAAATTCTTTTGTTTGGTTTATTTTGTATGCCAAACCAGTTCGTGTGTCGTCGCGTCAGTAGGTAGTCATATTTAGTGATATTTATGTACAGGGTGTTACGTTGAACATAATACAAATTAACCGATTCGTTGCGACAGGCGTGTCATGAAGGTTGGTGTGTGGCGTCATTCCGCACTGAAAGGGTTAATCAATTCTGGCTCAGTTAACGACAGAGAACAAAATGCAGGAATTGAGTTATTAAAAGAAATTAAAATCTCGTCGTGTGGTCAGGTCACCCATCATAACGTCACGCTTACCTGACCTATTTGTTTTTTTATGACAAATATGTATCTTCAATAGTGTGTCAGAATACATTTTATTTAAAAATTATCGGCTTAGATAAGATAAAAGGTAAGTGTTCACTACAAAATTAGATTCAAACTTTTTTCTCTTAACTCTCTAAGTAGGGTAACCACGATGAGGTAAAAAAAAACATGAATAATTAAAACAGTGATATTAATCATTTCCTCGCCAAGGACGTATATATCGGCACCGCAGGTTGGACGCGAACGACGCATAAAATTTATTGGTCACAGACTCACCGACCGCAAAGCTATATTATAAATCTTCATGCACGAGCATAAAGTTCAATTTCGGTTTTGACACTGTTATGTCATGGCGTCTGATTTGCGACTTTTATATTTTACGTAGCGACGAAAAGGTTAATTAATTAAGATGACTTTAACAACACAAGACCTAGCAGAGGGTTTTAACATCAGAGAGATGAGTTTAAAAAACATGAGTTGTATTACGTTCAATGTAACACCTTGTATATAAGTGGTTAAATAAATTACCAACACTTGTTAGTGCATATAAATAATTAATGTTGCTTGTGATACAGACGATACGAGTAGGTATATTATTATTTTTTCCTTATAGTCAAGATACTCGTCGTCCACTGTTCTGAATAAATTAGAAGACATTTTCAATTTGGCAATTTTGGGTCAATTTCATCATTATTAAAATAGTAATTATAATGTAGTAGCGTAAAGATATCACCCTACAACCTACATATGACTTTTTGGAATTGTACCACAATAGCAGAATTTGAATATAATGTATAATTGGGCACATGCATAAGTGATGCACCAAGTAGGTAACGTTTCCTCATTAATATCCACGGGTGACACTTTTAAAGCTTGTGTCTTGTCTGTGTCTACTTATATTATAACATACACAAATGTAACACAAAGGTAAAAAACAATGTCACGTCTACAATCAGCATCAAATGTAGGTAGGTACCTAACATTGAAAGTGCCATATATCTCGTCACACATCTTTGTGCTTATATTAATAAAGACGTGTTGCGATATTTATACGCTTTGGATGTTACAGACTATTTGATGCTGACTGTACAAAAAATATTTTGAGCTACATAGTATGCACTGAACAAGAACACGAGTACTTTCACCGTTTACGTGCCTAAAAGCGTAACCATAACAACGGCCCAAACAAAAGAATGGCGATGAGGTTCGAAATTCGAGCTGTTTTATTTTTTAGGGTTCCGTACCAAAATGGTAAAAAAGGATTATGGTGCGACTCTGTCTGTCTGTCTGTCTGTCCGTCTGTCACAGCAAGATATCTCAGGATCTACTGGTGCTATCGACTTGAAATTTGGAATAGTGTTAAAAACCGCCTACCCGAGCCTATGGGACAGAAAAAAATTTATACCTTTTTTACTTTTTTTACTTTTTTTTTAAAGGGGACCGAAATGGGACGTCGAAAATCAAAAGTTAAGCGAATATATCGAGTGGGATATCAAATGAAAGGGCTTAATATGTAGATTCCAACACCGTTTTATATTTTTTCTTAAACATGTAGTTTTTAATTTAAGACAAAAAACGTTAAAAAAAATACCATTGCCCCCCCTATTATCTCCGAAGTTACTGAGCAGAAAAATCTGTAATAATTACCAATTATAAATATTATCTTAAATATTACAGGAAAAATAAAACGGTTTTCCTAACTTGCAGCGTTTTTTAGAAATTCGCAAAAATCGTAAGACAATTTTATTTGCTCCTACTAAACTAACTGCGGCATATGTCGATGTATGGGGACAACAGTTTTACAAGAGCAAAGTTAAGTTTGTCCCACCATACAGTTTTTCTTGAATTATTCACGTATCTACTGACGAGTTTGTACGGAACCCTCGGTGCGCGAGTCAGACTCGCACTTGACCGGTTTTTTTTTCTTTTTTATGGCTTTTACCTTCAGTCATATTACAATCCTGGTCGGTTTCGATGGTCACGACGGTTTCACACTCGCGGACTACGGTAACACGTGCGTCGCCGCCGGCGGTGTCGGGCACGCCGTGCGACGCAGGCGGGCTCATCGTAACTGGAGGACTGGACTGGACTCGCGGTTTCGCGAGTCACTGACCAGAACAATTGAAGCGGTCGGTCGGTGTTTTGGTTTAGGCAGGAAGTGCGGATGTTTTATTAGTAATTTGCAAGTCAAACACAGGCTAGCAGCACGGCAGTTCAATCAGGGTGAATTGTGCACATATCATGAAAATAATAATGTGAAGATATTCTTTAAATACAACTAGATAAACTTTTTGACAAAAATGAGCTGCTACTTACATCATGCATACATTTTGTTCGTGCGTGATGCACCTATAGAAACCTACAGTGAATCGAAGATATAAGATTTAAGCATATTTGATAGATAGATATATTTAAGTCTAACAGTACAAGAGAGACACATACCAGAGGGACAGGTATAAAAATTTCGACATGATTTATAATAATTATCAAACCTAATTTATTAATTTCTTGTCCTCCTCATGTGTCAGCAATCAATCATCTATAGCAGTAGTTCCTAACCTTTATTACCACATCACCCACAGGCCCCCTCTAGATTTGTATCATTACCCCTCCAAAAAATAGGTAATACTGACAAGTATATGAAAGTACTCAAAGAAAAACGACTTAATATGAATATTACCCCTGAGAAAACTTAATTTTACCCCTAAAGGGGTAATTGCCCCCAGGTTCGGAACCACTGATCTATAATATAGGTAACGATGATATTGCAAGAAATAATAATAGACGATCAAGTATTTAATCAGTGGTTGGACTTAAAACTTTGATCTATGTAAGTTAATTATGGAAACCATTGGTAATCTTATCAACTCAAACTGCCGAAGTGATTTCAAAAATGGCACCAATGAGGGGAAAGAAGGCTATCGTATCACTTTCTACACAAAGAGGAATCAACTCGTTATAAGTCCATTAAAATTATTTCTCGCTCAATGGGTCCATCCGGCTCTTAAGTGGTTGACCGCTCAGGCTAAGTAGACTTAGCCGAAAATCTCAAATACTTATCATTATATTGCGTCGAATGTGTCATAATGATCGCAGACAATTCCCTTCACTTATTCATTAGACCCTCCGCACATTGGGCCACTACACCACACCACACCACAGAGTTTTAAGCTGGTTTTCCACCGGCAGGGCGAGACGAGACGCGACGCGGATTGAATTGAAATTTGTATGAAATTTTCAATCCAATCCAATCGCTAGGAGAGGATTGAAAATTTCATTTACATACATTTTGTATGGCACATCGCACATCGGGCTTTCGAGCCACAAGCTGCGGGAGATGGCTCGCTACTTGCGGCCGCGTTTAGTGGCCGCCACTAGAAGCCCAATGTGCGGCCGCTCTTAGTGGTTGTATTTTTTCCGACGGGATACAGGCGTGTGTATATAGGGCCGGGTGGTTACCAGTATGCCAGTATGGTCTAATGCCCACCCCAGGATGTTGGGTTACCAGTGTTACCATTTCGAAATTCTAGGATGGACACCGGAATAATGGCTTTTAACGAGCCAGCCCCTCCCTCCCTTAAAAATAAACCCTAGATACGCCAATGGATATAGGGTGTGTCGTACTGTAGGGCATAGCTATTCAAGACACACTAGCTGTATAATGATCGTATGCACCAATTATACCTCCAGTTTAAGCGCTAAAATGTTGTACCTATAAGCTTTAATACACCTTGGATGTTTATTACTTAATAACGGGCTAACAACTGGATGGATCAAGCTGAAATTTCGCATGTAAGTAGACCAAGTTCTGGATCGAAACATAGGATATACTTTATATCCCGGTAAATAGTTCCCTTGGGACAGTAACCGGAACAACGCGGGTGAAGCCGCGGGAAAATGCTAGTGTAAAATTAAACACATTTCTGACTTTGGCCTTGTTCGCTGTAAACAACCAAGTATATTTTTATGACTTCCCTACCGGACGACTATGCAAATTATGGATGGAATTAGTTGTCAGTTTATGGCTTAGGGTACATTATTTTTTCATGTTTACCAATAAATAACATTTATTTTCGCATCCCATTTGCAAATATAAGTCAATATTAAATATACGGAACACTCAAAAATTCGGAAAAGACATAATTCCGAAATTTAATAATCTCGAACGCTATTTTCTACGGGACGGTGATTTTACCGTAGACGGTGTAATTAGAATGTATAATTTTAGGAGGCTAGGTTAGTGTCATACAGGGCCGGATTAATCATGTCGGGGCCCCTAGGCAATGTAAGTAAGTCTCGGGGCTCCTTTTCAGCCGTTTGAAGATCACCTCTCTTTGAAACAGTTTCATTTTTTTGTGCGTGCGCCACTACGCGGGGCCCCTCGGCAGTTGCCTACTCTGCCTAAAGGTTAATCCGGCCCTGGTGTTATATCCTGAAAATATAAAAACTCTTTCAGCGCAACATGGGTTTCGGAATCATGAAATTTGAAAGAATTATGCATTCGAAATTTAGACTTTTTGGAATTATGCTGTGTACTCTATACTTAGTCAACGAATATTTTCCGCATTGTCATAAAATGAATGACTACATAGTCATAATAATGTAGGTAAACAAGTGCGCATCAAATGAAACAGGTTTATTTCAAGACACGCTAATGTCTCTGGCCAAATAATCATAAGTCCGTAAATTTTGTCCTTTTAGCAGATTTTCAAAAGAAGGACCGTTCTCAATTCGTCTTACGTGATTACGCGGTAACGGCTCGGCTGGAAATTCTTTTTGTTCGAAAGAGTAGGTACACCTCCAAGGTTGGAAACCAAATCAGGATTATGGGATTATGGAGAAATCGAGGGCACTCTTTAAATATTATAGGCACGGTTTACTATTGGATCGCATAAATTTAAAAGGCATAATGCATAATTTCGCATAATTCATCATTTGGCATAATGCTTTTTTTCTGACCCCGTAAACTTTTCAGGATTATTATAACGCAAACCTAACCTAACCTATTTAACAGGACGAGGCCTTAAAGGGTCCTGTGAAAAGGCTACAGTTTAAGAAAAAAATGCATTATGCCGAATGATGAATTATGCCAAATGATGCATTATGCCTTTTAAATTTATGCGATCCAATAGGTTCCCTATAGGCACACATAGCGACTTGGGTAATTTTCATAGTTTATCGTGCATTTTTTATTTGTTGAAACATTTTGTACCTATTACGTTTGATTAGCTGTATTTTTTTTTCAATATCTATTCATATTATACAAATAATAAATAATAGCGTTAGCTATCCAACGAGGTAATGAGGCCAGCCTCCTGGGCACCCTCCCTCGTGGCACCGACCTGGAGCCCGTGCATTATTTATAGTTTATTTTCTATCCTTTTATTAACCTTACTATAGTGTAATTTAATAAGTATGTATGTAACCTATTAATAACCTAAAAAAATAAGTTTTATTTTAAATCCCCAGGCAGAAGATGGCAAGTGGAACAGATTCCATCATCAGAACAAGTTGAATTCATCGTACCTAATATGTCACGGAACCTCAGTGAGTGCGTAGTTCCATATCATAAGAGTTGGAAGTACTTCCTACTTGAAAAAGCAAGATTTGAAAAAAAACAAATATACGAGATCAAGCTAAACCTGTTTAAAAATTATCTTCGAACATGAAATCTCAACGACATTTACTGTGTGTGTTTTCATTAAATTCGAGAAGTTTCCCAAAATTCTTTTTGTATAATATCATCTTAACTAAATATTGATAAAAATTAGATCAATACGGAATCATGGCCTTTCAATAAAAAAAGTAAATTCCTATCGGTTGACAAAGTTTAAGCTTATGATGCTACGTTTTGTCACGCGATAAATAAGTGATACAGCATCCGCCACTCTCACACACTATTTGTTAGAACGTGACGGATGCTTTATTATTTATTTATCACGCGACAAAACGTAGCATCATACGCCTACTGAGGTAACAAACGAACAAAAAACAAACAATCGAATTGAGAACCTTCCTTTATTTCAAAAAAGTCGATTAAAGGGCATTTCTCCAGAAATATGTCTGCGGTCACCTTATTCATCTGGCCTTATTTATTTATTTAAACGGTTTTAGGGTTCCGTACCAAAATGGTTAAAAAGGAACCCTTATGGTGCGACTCTGTCCGTCTGTCTGTCTGTCTGTCCGTCTGTCACAGCAAGATATCTCAGGATCTACTGATGCTATCGACTTGAAATTTGGAATAGTGTTAAAAACTGCTAATCCGAGCCTATGGGACAGAAAAAAAATCTTATACCTTTTTTACTTTTTTTTTTTAAAGGGGACCGAAATGGGATGTCATAAATCAAAAGTTGAGCAAATATATCGAGTGGGATATCAAATGAAAGGGCTAAATATGTAGATTCCAAAACAGTCTTTGTTTTTTTTCTTAGACATGTAGTTTTTGATTGAAGACAAAAACCGTTAAAAAAATACCGTTCCCCCCTTATTATCTCCGAAGTTACTGAACAGAAAAATCTGCAATAATTACCCATTATTTATATTATCCTAAATATTACAGGAAAAATAAAACGGTTTTCCTAACTTGCAGCGTTTTTTAGAAATTCGCAAAAATCGTAAGACAACCTTATTTGCTCCTACTAAACAAACCGCGGCATATGTCGATGTATGGAGACAACAGTTTCACAAGAGCAAAGTTAAGTTTGTCCCGCCATACAGTTTTTCTTGAATTATTCACGTATCTACTGACGAGTTTGTACGGAACCCTCGCGAGTCCGACTCGCACTTGATCGGTTTTATTTAGCTTACCGTGTTTGTGTCAAGTTTTTGAACGGTTTTATTTAGCTTATCGTGTTTGTGTCAAGTTTGTTTGGGTCAAATCTTGCGGCAGCTTTTTCAACTACTTCTACTAAACCGATTTTTATGAAACTTTGCACACAGATTCTGTTTCCGTGACAATACAACATTATGATAAATTCAAGGTGGTCTGATGATGGAGTCAGGAGCTGGAGAGTGGAACTCTTCAACCGTTACTACTAATTCCATCGAGCGTGGGCTCATTCGCTTGGTATTGACGAGCCCGATTCGTTAAACCTGGTGACGAGGGTCTGATGATGGAGTCAGGAGGTAGAGAGTGGAACTCTTCAACCGTTACTACTAACTCCATCGAGCGTGGGCTCATTCGCTATTTTCTACTTTTTGGTACATTTTTTAACATAAGATAAAACCGTTTGACTTAAAAAGTTTTTTTACCTATTTTTATTCGTACTAAATGTATGGAGACAGATGAATGAGTCGCAGACATATTTCTGGAGAAATGCCCTAAAATCAAATTTACAGCATAAATATGCCTACATCCTATTTTTTATGCCAGCTTTTTGGGCATGTTGTTGGTTGGTCTATACTGATTTAAACTTTCACGACTTTCATTCATTATGAATCCTATATGTTTTTCAGGTAATAAATATTATAATAAAATGCGACCAATGACATAGACATAAATAATGGCACGTCCGAAACATTGAGGCAAATACATCCAGTTTTTAAGTGAGCTTTAAAAGAAAATCCCTAGTTCTCGAATATGTTTAAATTACATTGAATGAAAAAACTTACTAACAAAGAAAGTCTAAAATAAAAATAGGTAACTCACCGTTTCCGTTCATGGTTGAATCCTTCCCGCTGTCTATTTGCACCACGACTGCCGTTCCTTCGTCGAGGCCGGCTATGATCCGGTCTATATCGCCGTCGATATCAACAATATGCACGTCACTGTTCTTATCACTCGCGTCCACTTCGTCCGGCGATGTCATTTCAACTCTCAACTAGTTAGCTTCTTGTAAACTAGTGGACGTTGAGCGTCAACAACGCTACACACAACACTGCTACAACTAGTTTTCAGACAAAAGTGGCAGATCACCGCTTTGCAAAAAAAATAATGTATTCAGATTTGTACTGGTTAAAGTATTTAATAAATTTTTGAACATGGAAGTTTAATGGGTATTTAAATATAAGGTTTTCAATGCACAAGTTGTTTATTTTTCAACAAAAAAAAATACTTATAAGAAACTATAGGTCTACTATTTTAGTAATTGTAGCTTTGTAAGCTAAGATGTTTTGTAATGTTACTTAAGACTGTTTGTTTCTTAAATAAATATATAAAACTGTTTTTAGGGTTCCGTACCAAAATGGTAAAAAAGGAACCCTTATGGTGCGACTCTGTCTGTCTGTCTGTCTGTCTGTCTGTCTGTCTGTCTGTCCGTCTGTCACAGCAAGATATCTCAGGATCTACTGATGCTATCGACTTGAAATTTGGAATAGTGTTAAGAACCGCTAACCCGAGCTTATAGGATGTAAAAAAAATCTTGTATCTTTTTTACTTTTTTTTTAAAGGGGTCCGTAATGAGACTTTGCAAATTGAAAGTAGGGCTATTATATTGAGTGAGGTATCAAATGAAAGGGCTTCATTTGTAGATTAAAACAGTATTTTTGTATTTTTTTTTAAATAAGTAGTTTTTGATTTATGGCGAAAAACGTTAAAAAAAATACCGTTCCCCCCCTATTATCTTCGAAGTTACTGAACAGAAAAATCTGTAATAATTACCAATTATTAATGTCATCCTATATATTACAGGAAAAATATAGCGGTTTTCCTAACTTGCACTGTTTTTGAGAAATTTGCAAAAATCTTAACACATACTTATTTGCTCCTACTAAACTAATCGCCATATAGTTTTTCTTGAACTATTCATGTATCTACTTATGAGTTTGTACGGAACCCTCGGTGCGCGAGTCCGACTCGCACTTGGCCGGTTTTTTTATTTTTTTATTTATAAATTTGTTAATGTGTTTATAGCTAGCTAGCGGCAAAGAGGTGCCTATTGGGAATATCACACTTTTAGAGGCCTCAGAAAATTGGAAATGTTTTTATTCGATACTGTATCAAGTTATCAACTCACTGATGAAAGTTTTTACCTAATTAATTTGTAATTTGTGTTGTTTGTAATTGTTTTGTATTTTTGTTGTTTGTATTTGTAGTTTTTAAGGTGATTCGAGTCGGTCGGTTTTCAATACAAACATTAAGAGGGTCATTGTTTACTTCCGCGACAATTATTTTTGAAATGTGTTTTATTTTATAGCTTGAAATATTTTGTCCATACGAAATGACATGAAAAGTCAGTTAAATCAAAATTTACTTGCCAGTAATTAAACTGCACTGTTCTTCTATTTTTACGTTTGCTGTCTTGTCATATTATGAATATACTTACACCAAATTTGTAGGGGGCAAAACCACTGTAAAGATGTTGTTCTATTGGAAAACGACGCAAGTCTTTATTCAAATTTAAAAACCGGACTAGTATTCGTTTTTTTATAATAATTAATTAAAACTACGAGACTTGTTGATACTCGACGGCTTAATAAACATATCTAATTGATCGCTATTTTTATCGGTGACATTATTATTTGATTAAGATAGTACTTTTACATTCTATCAGTGGTATTACTAGCAACCAGTTACCATAATTACTTACTAATTATGTAATTACTTGGTTATAAGAACTCTAACAAAGTACAAGATTAATTATAGATAACTATTTGAATCGGTAGATATTCGTACGCTACATATATCAGAGTCGTAATTCCGAAAGTATAATTCTTTTGAATTTAATTATTCCGAAACCTATTTTGCGCTGAAATAATTTGTATTTTTCCGAATATAACTCTAACATAACCTATTTATATCTACCTTCATACCATCTATGGAAAAATAGGGTACTTTCCTGACAAATCAAATCAGTTACTTTTCATGAAGTGTCAAAGCGCTCGGATAGTACATATATGAAAGGAAAGTAATTTTTTGGTCAGCCGTTATTAAAATTGATCCGCAAAAAAAAATAAGCAGTTAAATCATTTGGGCAGCATGCAAAGATTTGGCTGGCAATAAATAAAAATCGGGCGGCAACTCTTGTTCAGCAAATAATTTAAAAATGGTTAACATTTTAACCAATATTAATCTGCTTTATTTATCATTTGTCTGCCTAATAAACAGTCGAGCTGCAAAATAATTACTTGGCCGGCAAGATTTTACAATTGGTTAGCAGAGAAAACATGCGTGGATTGCGTTTAGTTTGAAAAATCAGCAGTACTGTGGGCAGAGCAAAACAGACCACGTGACGCGAGCAGCCAATCGTGGGCGTGTTTGTTTTGTCAATGTCATTCGGTGATTGTCAGCTGTCAGTGTCAAGTAGTAGTGTTTATCAATTATCAGTGATTTTTACCGTATTGCTATTTTTGAAGATACTACTTACTATAAAATGTAAAAAGCCTGCGAAAGTCCAAATTTAGGGCTCTCGCTGGTTAGGACGCGTGCCGACACTGCGCGCCCTAGAGTGTTTTTATAGAGCCGGACGACGGCGGAAGGGCTGCTGTTCCCGCAGCGCCGGAGATACGGAAAGTCAACTTTTTCAACTTTGAAGTCAAATATCTCGGTTATTTTTGATTTCAGAGAAAAGTTTTTTTCCATAAAACATGCTTATTTTAGCGAACTATATACGAAAAAACAATAATAAATAGGTGTTATAATGACACTAACATTCATCGATATTTTTAAGTCTTAAAAATTTGTCAACTTTGAAGTCGAATATCTCGGACATTTTTTATTTTAAAAATAGAAGTTTTTCTAATAAAATATGCTTATTTTATTGTAAACTCAAAATTTTATTTAGATGTGCCCTTTTGCGTTATTGCGGCAGAATAGTCGCGCCCATTTTGTGCATGCCAATTAGGTTTTATTGCACCTTTCATTTTGATGAACAAAATGAAATATTTTGCTTACCTACTGACTGCTTACCAAAATTTGATTAACCGTGGATCGCTTAATGCAGCTCAAATATTTAATTTGCTGACCAAAATAATTTAGAGCAGTTCAGTATATCATTAATTGCAGCCTGATTTACAAATGTTTGCTAACCATAAGTTGCTTACCAACTACCTATTTTGGCTGACCAAATACATATTTCTGCTCACCAAAATATGAATAATTTGCTGATCGATTAAATGATACCCTATATGAAAGTTTCTATGGAAAAAAGTAAAGTGACGTCATTTTACTCAAACATCAAATCATCACCTTATTTATAGTTTTTGGTCTTCTAAAAATGAAACGCTAAATAGGCGAAGACTAGTTATTTTTTGTAAATTTTCGAAAGCAAATTTAAAGGCTAGCGTGAAGTAATTTATATTTGGGGGCACGGTAGTGCCCCCGCCAAGTCGAGCTTGACTATACAGACGCAAGTAGGTACCTACCCTAAATCCTCAGGTGATATGAAAAGGATATGAAGTATTGTTCTTGTATTGTTCTAGCTTTATGTTTGTATATGTATAGGTATACGTAGGTGTAATAGCACCTACATTGTGTATTTATTGACAGTTATTTTAGCAATGACTTTGTACATGAACTTTAGGCCGGCTTTACACCTGTAAGTTTTACTTACGTAAGTAAGGACGCAGCTATACGTTAGACTGAGATAGCTGACTGACTATCTCAGTCTAACGTATAGCTGCGTCCTTACTTACGTAAGTAAAACTTACAGGTGTATAGCCGGCCTTACAAATAATTAACTTTTGACACTGGCGTACATAATAAGTAGGTAGGTAGGTATGTGTCAAACGGGTTGACGTATGTCAAGTGTTAATATCTAATAGTAATCTAATAGTACATTCTAGATACGGTAGATTGTTTATTGTATTTTAATAGACCCGGAGAATCTCGATAAAAACAACTGTGTCCAGGTAATTTGTATGTTACATTTATATTATATTTATATGTATATTGAAAATAAAGTTCCATCACATTTACTGCCGACTAAGTATTCTTTTTTAGGGTTCCGTACCCAAAGGGTGCCGATGGAACCCTATTACTAAGCCTCCGCTGTCTGTCTGTCACAGAGCGCTATCTTTTGAACCGTAATAGGACTTCAGATTTTCTCAGAATATGTTTCTATTGCCGCTATAAAAACAAACAATAAAAAGAAAAAAAAAATAAAAAAGGGGTCGCCATACAAGAAACGTGTTTCTGTCGGTCTGTCACAGGGCTGTATCTTTTGAACCGTAATAAATATTGACTCGAAATTATATCTACAAGATATAAAATGGGGGTCCCCATACAAGAAACGTGTTTTATTTGGGTTTTTTTTTTTGCGTGATTTTATTAATGGTAAGAATGCCGCAAATGCTTGATATGTTCACAGAATGTGTATTTCTATTGCCGCTATTACAACAAATATTAAAAACAAAATAACGTTAACTATAAAAGGGGGTACATACAAGAAACGTGTTTTTTGGCGCCTTTTTGCTCGTTGGTGGTACGGAACCACACACTTGGCCGATTATTTTCATACATTTTTAACTTAGATGTTTCGGCAAAACTGATTATTTTATTTATGTTTCCTACTACTAATTATATCGAGAATTACTTATATACAACAGAAATGTCTTGTCTTTCCGTGAGTCTGCCAAGTGCTACATTACCATCATTGTCTTTGTCCCCTAACAAACAACCTTATTGACGTAATAATTTATTGAAGTGACAAACACTGACACTCATAGCACTACACTATCTCGGCTCCTCGCTCAAGGGTTTTTAGGGTTCCGTAGCCAAAATGGCAAAAACGGAACCCTTATAGTTTCGTCATGTCCGTCCGTCTGTCTGTCTGTCTGTCTGTCCGTATGTCACAGGCATTTTACTCAGAAACTACATGATGGATATTGATGAAATTTGGAATATAGGTGTGTTTTATGAGCCGCTACTTAGTTTAGTATATAAATAATTAAAATAAATATTTTTAGGGGGGGCACTCCATACATGTTAAAGACAGTAAAAAAATTTTTTTTCAGCAAATATCAACGTGTGGTACATAGTTCGACAGCTCTTTAAAAAACACTATAAGGTTCCTAAGTAATGTTTTTGATTAAGTGAATGTATTTGGAAATAATCGCTCCGAAAGTTGTGAAAATTGTGTCCCCCCCCTCTATTTTCTAAACCGTGCGTCCGAAAAATATGAAAAAAATCACGAAGGTAACGCTTAATTAATACTTTCAACGAAAATTATTTTCAACAAGATCGAATTAACCGTTTTTGAGTTATTGCCGATAAACTGCGCTTCTCAACAAAAGGACGTAATTGCTATGAAGATACGCTCTTTTGTTCTTGTATTTTTTTACATCGTATTTTTTACCTTATAGTTACGGCTATGGAACCCTACACTGAGCATGGTCCGACATGCTCTTGGCCAGTTATTTTTGTATTTTTTTAGACTGTGTGGAAATGGGTGAATCAACTTTTTTTTGCTTTATGCAAAGATTGCCCTCTCTCCTTATTTGTTCACCTTTTGCATGCTTTAAACAAGATCTTACATCTAGAGATAGATTAGGTAAAAATAAAACTCGCTTTTAACAAATAAATAGCGTGACCCAGCGGACGAACCCTTATTTTCATACAAAAGTGGGGGACAGCTATGTCCGCTGGGTCACTGCTTATAAACAAGTTATAATAAAAAATATTTGCATTACGTAGCTTTATTATCTGTCTTTTAAATGAGCATACACTTTATTCAAAAAATATCCGAATAAAGATTTCCTTTCAATTTTAGTCGGAGAAGGTGAAATTTTGTTGACAAAGAAAAGTTGATTCACCCAAATGCATTAGCGTTAGTGTTACGCATAGGGCGTGCAGTACCGGGAAATTTTAATATGGCAGCACCGGGAATCCACCGGGGACCCATACTAAAATTTCCCGGTACTGCACGCCCTAGTTACGCACCCTCCAAGCCATACTAAGCCTTGATCAAGTGGGGTTCATGTTAGGTTAGACCCTGTCAAGGGTAACCAGGTAGGTATATTATGTTTAAGATTCTTCACGGGAAGACTCAAATGCTAACACATCTTGGCCTCCCAATTCGAATAGAGTCACTGCCAGCGGTGTAGGATCTGTAAAACCAGATTCCCTCCGACTGGTTTTCGACGTAATTAAGCACCATTGCACTGAGACTTTGAAAAACGTAAGCCAACATTGCTGCGTGCGGCTTACTCATGAATAAGCTGGGGCAACCCACGGCGCGCCACTGGGCACTCACTCACTCACTCACTTACTCGCTCACTCACTGGTAGTCTAGTCTGGTAACGGTTGAGCTCGGACAACGTGTTGTGATATTTTCCGAATAGTACGCCAGCATTTATGTAACGAATTGCTGTAATTGTACCGAGCCGCCGGAAGGAAAACTGACGTTACTCCATAATACGTTGGATCATTACTGATTATGAAGTCAGTAGAAACCTGTACCTACACTTAAAGTTATTCAACAAGTTCCAACCTCGTTTTACAAACTATATGAATAATGTATATATAATTGTCTATCGTTTAATTGCTGAATCTAATCATACGTGCATTGATGAGTCTCATTACAAACATAATAGCTTAGTGTCTAGGGATTGCATAAACTAAAAATAATGTTTCCTGTAGGCTTATGATGCTACGCTTTGTCACGCGATAAATAAATGATAAAGCATCCGTCACTCTCACACACTATTTGCCAGAACGTGACGGATGCTTTATCATTTATTTATCGCGCGACAAAGCGTAGTACCTATCATACGCCTACTGTTCGGAAATTCATTAAATGTGTCACGAAATACGTTAGAGAAATAATTGCCACTCGGTTACTAAAAGTATTTTTTAGATTAAAGCCTGAGCCAAAAATGCGGCATTTCTTTACATGAGTCAAAGGCGAGTGTACAGATTTGTATGCCTTTCCCTGACCACGAAACAAGCGGTTTGATCACGTTACATTAAATACGTTACACGATAGTAAGGGAGCTGGTGAGTGAAATATCTGTATGATTTGTGCATCAGACAGACTTTACAAAGTGTCTATGTGTGCCGCTTGAACTTTTTAAAAACTATTACTTTTTAAATCCGAACAGATTCGAAAATCTGGTAATAATGGTAGAATTAATTGTTCAAATATCATCAAATAAAATGGAAAATGTATGTTTTCCATCACTAAATTATAGGGATGTAACGATACACAGTTTTGCCGATACGATACCGATACCGATATATAGTAGTTAATATCGGCGATACCGATACCGATACCGATATCTTAGCTAAATAATGAAGTATAAACTTCAGATATTTTGTATGTCCTTATAATAACTAATGGCAATGACTACTGGCTATATTTACCAGAGAGTCAACCTTGAAAGTGTAAAGTAAAAATAAATAAATTGTCAGCTCAAAATTCAATTTTTTTTTTATTAAGAACCAAAGATTTAATTAACATAGTAATTATCATTAAACAAGGTAATAGACCAATACATAAATTAAGTTATTGAAATTACTTTTTGCAGTTTTTTTTTTCATACAGAAAAATCTTCAAATATCGGTTGTATAATATCGGCGATACCGATATATCGGTATCGGTATCGTTACATCCCTACTAAATTACACTTTTGGCGTCAAACGGCAAGCGAAAAACGTTACACGCTTGGTTCCTATACAAATCGATGAAATATTTCCTTCTATATCGATATATTTCTGTGATCCAAACCGTCCCTGATTATTTATTTATTTAATTGCAATGGCTGTTTGAATATTTATTTTTACCGACTTAAAAGAAGGAGGTTCTCAATTCAATTTTTTTTATTATAAAATGTCTGTTTTCTTAGAACTTTGTTATTTATAAATCGATTTGGAACTTATTTTTTTAATGAAAAAAATTTTTGAAACGATTTCTTTCTTAAAATCCTGTTTTGATGGAATCCATGAACAATTAAGAGAACTCCTCAACTGTTAAAGGGACGTTTGAGGGGTATAATACTTATAATAACTAACAATATCTATAAGTACTTAGACAATTTAACTAACAACACAATGGATCTAGTTATCTAAAAATAAAATTATAAACAAAAAAAATAATACACCTGCAACGTACCTTAATAAATTCCCATTAAACTAATGTTCTATTTGTTGTTGTTTTCTAGTCATATGAAACATTACCGTAAAACGTTTCTACTTTCCTACCAAAATTAGAAAATTCGAAATAAATCTGTGAATTTTTAATTTTAAGACATACTTGTTTTATACATAACAACCAGAAAAATGTATTTCCTAACGCGTTATAAATTGAAAAATACCACTATACATAGTTTATTAATAAGGAGGAATATATCTATTCCGTCAAATATATAGAAACAATAAATTCGGAGCAAAGTTACCCATTGACGCGGCAAAACTTTTCTCCTAAATATTAAATGTTTCTCGGAGCAAAGTTAGACCAAATTTGCTCATAAAATGGGAACGGTAATAGAAACAAATTACAACCCGTTAAATATATTTTCGGGTATGGAGCATAGTAATCCCTGTAGGAGCAGAGTGTTTTGAACTTATATATAATGACTTTATATATTACTAGCTTATGCCCGCGACTTCGTCTGCGGTGTAAATTATAATTAGGCAATTACTCTTTATAAATTGTTTCTGATATTTGTTCGTTAGCTTGGTTGTAATTGAAGAAAACCCTCAAATATTGGGCACAAAACTGCACATTTACCGCGAAAATCAATTCTTTCACTTCATAGACCACCTGTTACTTACACAAAAAAACAATCTACTAATTGCTATATGCTGCGCATGGAGTTTCAAACATTTTACTTTAAAAACAAACACAAACAAACCCCCCTAAACAAACTTTCAACCCCTACCTACTCAATAAATTTTAATGAATGATGAAATCAATCAGTTTTCTACTTTAAAAATCGTTTGGTGCCTATACAAAGTTTCAACCCCCATTTAACCCCTTTCGGGTATGAATAAAAAAAAACCGTGAAATTACTTTACTATACTCAAATTGAAGGATCTATGTGCGAAGTCTCAGAGCTCCAACTTCAAAAATGGTTTGGACCCTATACAAAGTTTCAACCCCCATATTAACCCCTTTGGGGATGAATTCCAAAAAACAGCAATCACTTTTCTTTACTCTTATGGATGGATGAGTCTATGAACTAAGTTCAAGATCTACTACAAAAATCGTTTGGTCCTTTACAGAATTTCAACCCCCGTTTGACCCCTTTTTAGGGGTCAATTTTGAAAAACGGAAAACTACTTTTTTTACTCTTATTGAGGAGTCCATGTACGATGTCTTAGAGCTCCAACTTCAAAAATTGTTTAGACCCTGTACAAAGTTTCAATCCCCGTTTGACCCCTTTTTAGGGAAGAATTTCGAAAAACGGTAAAACTACTTTTGTTTATTCTTATTGAGGAGTCTATATACGATGTCTCCGAGCTCCAATTTATCCAATTTATTTGGTCCTTTACAAAATTTCAACCCCCGTTTGACCCCTTTTTAGGGGTCAATTTTGAAAAACGGAAAACTACTTTTTTTACACTTATTGAGGAGTCCATGTACGATGTCTTAGAGCTCCAACTTCAAAAATCATTTGGTCCCTGTACAAAGATTCAACCCCCATTTAAGCCCTTTTGGGGGTGAATTTCGAAAAACCGTGGAATTACTTTCCTGTACTCATATTAAGGAGACTATGTACGATGTCTCAGAGCTCCAGCTTCAAAAATAGTTTCAACCCCCATTTAACCCCCGTTGGGGATGAATTTTGAAAAACGGTAGAACCACTTTCTTCGACCTTTATTGAAGAGTCTATATACGAAGTCTCAGATCTGTCTTTTAAACATAATTTGGTCCCTATACAATATTTCAACCCCCGTTTTAGCCCTTTTAGGGATGATTTTCGAAAAAGGGTTAAATTACTATTCTCTACTAATATTGAAGGATCTATGTGCGAACTCTCAGATCTCTAACTTCAAAAAACGTTTGGTGCCTATACAAAGTTTCAACCCCCATTTAACTCCTTTTGGGGAAGAATTTCGAAAAATCGTGAAATTACTTTCCTGTACTCATATTAAGGAGACTATGTACGATGTCTCAGAGCTCCAACTTCAAAAATCATTTCAACCCCCATTTAACCCCCGTTGGGGATGAATTTTGAAAAACGGTAAAACCACTTTCTTCGACCTTTATTGAAGAGTCTATTTACGAAGTCTCAGATCTGTCACTTAAAAATAATTTGGTCCCTAAACAATATTTCAACCCCCGTTTGACCCCTTTTAGGGATGAATTTCGAAAAAGGGTGAAATAACATTTTGCAACTTATATTGAAGAGTCTATTTTCGAAGTCTCAGATCTCCTACTTTAAAAATCGTGTGGTCTCCATTTAAACTTTCAACCCCTGTTTTACCCCTTTTAGGGATGAATTTCAAAAAAGGGTGAAATTACTTTTCTCTACTCATATTGAAGGATCTATGTACGAACTCTCAGATCTCTATCTTCAAAAATCGTTTGGTGCCTTTACAAAGTTTCAACCCCCATTTAACCCCTTTTGGGGATGAATTTCGAAAAACCGTGAAATTACTTTCCTGTACTCATATTGAAGGGTCTATGTCCGAAGTCTCAGATCTCCAACTTTAAAAATCGATTGGTCCCTATACAAAGTTTCAACCCCCGTTTAACCCCTTTTAGGGATGAATTTCAAAAAACGGTGAAATTACTTTTTTCAACTTATAATGAAGAGTCTATGTTCGAAGTCTCAGATCTCCTACTCTAAAAATCGTGTGGTCCCCATATAAACTTTCAACCCCCATTTAACCCCCTTTGGGGATGAGATTCGAAATATCCCTTCTTATACCTTACTTACGTTATACAACCACCCTACTGTGAAAATTTCAAGTTCCTAGCTTTAGTAGTTTCGGCTGTGCGTTGATGAGCCAGTAAGTCAGTCAGTCAGTCAGTCAGTCAGTCAGGACATCTTCTTTTATATATATAGATTACGTTATACAACCACCCTACTGTGAAAATTTCAAGTTCCTAGCTTTAGTAGTTTCGGCTGTGCGTTGGTGAGCCAGTAAGTCAGTCAGTCAGTCAGTCAGTCAGTCAGTCAGGACATCTTCTTTTATATATATAGATAGATAGATAGATGATACGTACCCGAGTAGGACCGTTTTACGGTAACAAATTATACACCTAAATACTCACCAGCTCCTTACTAAACTGTATAATCGAAATGGCTCCAATGGCGCCAATTGGAAAGTGCCAGGAACAACACTCGAGATGATTTGGTCACGCGATTGTGAAACATTGAGAGAAAGTATTTTTAATGCACTAAATATAAAGTACCTAAGTAATTGAAAAATACACAGGTCTGCATGCTAGCGGCCCAAAATTGTGGCTTCGTAATTGTAAGCTAAGTAGGTACTTAAGCGTTTTTGAGGTTTACGTTTACCCCTCTTCTCATAAAGGTTGTTGATTGGAAATAAGATATCTATCAGTTTATGAAATGGCGTTAGTCGGCAAAGTTCTAGAAAGTGATGACGAATTGTGTAAAAAAAAAACATACCTACTTATTATTAAGCCACAGTTTTCTTTGTACAACTAGAGATTACCAAGCAAAAGCCAGGCTAACCATAGCCGCAAACGATTCACCGCATACAAAAAATGGCAAGTAATAGGGACATGGGTGACAATTATGTTTTTTGGAAACCGTTAGTCGAGAAAGTCGAGATCCAATAAATTAGTATTTAATTTAAAATTTATCTTTGATACTTTTTAACTTGTCTGATCTAGCTTTGATGTACCTGCTTATAAGTAGTTTGAACAATCGTTTAGTTTAGTAATAGCACTATCGAAGTGCCAATGCAACGCGTATGTGGTAAAGAAACGAACTGCGAGCTCTTCCACCGGCAACACCTGACTGAATATAAAATTCTTTACAGTTTAAGGCTTGTTCATGAACACAAGTAGCCATGGATAAATGTAAATAAATTGCGTTTGCCTCGTGGTATTTACAATACATTTATGCATTATGCATATTTGCACGTAAACATATGCATACGTTTAAAAAACAGCAAAACAAGAGATTCAAACACCAACTCACATTATCTATTCCAAACCTAGAAATATACCGCAATAGCCCTCTCTATGCAGCAGTAAAATATTACAACCAGATCCCAGATCACATAAAAGCTGAAGAAAAAGATGTGGTATACTCAAAAAAGTTAAAGACGTTCCTTGCCGAAAAATCTTTTTATACAATGGATGATTTTTTTTGATGAGGTATATATTAAGTAGGTAGCTCTTGACTGGGGTGCTAGACAGGAAACCTCCCAGAGTGTCTGGATTCTTCTCATTCCTCTTGATCCGGTTGATCCCCAGGAAAGGGAAGCGTCTTGGCCGGTGCACCCCGGGAGCAATGGCAAGTGATTTCTTAGGGGCCCCTAATTGATCACTGCCGATGCTGCGAATGAGCCTGTCAGGTAAGGTTGGGGGGTCCCGCACCGGGTTTCCTCTGTTAGAGGACTCTCCAGGTGCGGCACGCGAGGGCGGAGCGTCGGGCACGGGCAGCATCCCTCCGACGTTTCCTTTTGGGGGGCACTGCGGGCAGGCACCAGACGGGTGACCTGTGCCGCTGCGTGGTGGCGGTGGACTAGTCCTCTGCGTCCCGAGAACTCAGCCTTGCAGGCTGCCGCTACCTCATGTGCTGGGGGCGGGAGGCGGAGGACTGGCCCACCGCGGTCCGTAAGGACAGGCGGGAGTGTCTGCGGGGTAGGGGCGTTTATCCTCCCGTGGACGGCTGCGGGGCAGGGGCGTTTGTCCTCCCGTGGCGGCGAGGGAGGGACCGGGACACCGCGTGTCTGGTGCCGGTCCCTGCTTCCCCGGGGGACGGCAATTTGGTCGGGGGGAGCTGGTGAGGGAAGGCACACTGGCCATGCTACAGTGTGCCTTTTTCGGAGAGGGTCCGCCCTAGGGCGGAGGTGCTGGTGATGTCGTGGTGGCTTGATAGCGATCCCACGGTATCACCGTGAAGGCACAGGTCGGTAACATCCCTGGGTTTTAGTGGGTAGGCCAATCCCTTCGGGAGCGGAGAGCCCCACATAACCAATACTTAACATCTGGCTGTCACCCCCGATGGCCTTAGGTTACGTAGTGGTATGCAGTTTTATGCATTTCCCGGGGTCAAAAAAAAAAAGGTAGCTTTTGACTGAATTTAGTATTTTTGTTAATTTTATTTACGTTTCATTTGTAGTGTTTATTATAGTTATTTTGTTGTGTACATTTGGCTGTGCTAATGATACTAAAAATATGTATAAGTATGTGACTGTGTACCTAAGTGATAATTATTCTTTATACTTTAAGACTTAGTTTTAAGATTTTGCTCACATTTGCCTCACAGGGCCCATGAGAGACTTGTACTTATATATTATTTTGTAATGTAATAAACGATATTTCTATTTCTATTTCCCATACAAAACTATCGGACAATGTTACTAATCCCAACTGTGCAATCAGTATGGGGAAGTGATCCCATAGTGGAAGCACCGACTCCTGAAAAAAATCTTTATGACCACCCACTTCTTTATGATTGGGGGCACCGGGACAGGGAACGTGTTAAACCACACACAGAGGTAGTAAATACTTGATGAAAAATGCGATATTTTTTTTGTAGAATAGGCGGAATTTTTTTAATTTTTTCGAAAACCTGTCATCAGGACACGAACTGAACTGTTGTTGATGTGATAAGCGGCTGTGTTCCATATTTTTTGAATCATGTTCACTGTGGCTACTTCACCCTTCTTGGTTAGGTATCACTTGATGTTTGCCCAATACCTTCCTATCACGCGAAGTTCTGATCAATTTGCTGGCCTTATATTTTTGGAAGATAATTGGTATTTTCCTTATTAGGTAAGCAAATTTAACACGTCCACTGTCCCCATACAAAACTATCGGTCAATATCACAAGTCCCAACTGTGCAATTTGTACGGGGAAGTGACCCCATAGTGGAAGCACTGACTCCTGAAAAAAACCTTCATGACCCCACATTTGGGGCACCGGGCAGAAGCGAAACCTGGCCAAATTATTGGAGGATATGTGTTTACGATACAAGGGCAGAATTCGCTTCTTAACTATCTCCGTTGATTTTAACGGTGAAAATGCTCGAACTTTTACGTCTAATAAAGCTTGTTCACGAAAAAAAGTAGCCATCGAAAATTAAGTCTCCACTGTCATCCAGTAGGTCTGGGTAGTTCAAACTGCCATTACATTGCAAACTGAGTGTTTTTTTATCTGTATAAGAATCTAAAATTCATACATTTTTTCTCAAAACTTGTGAAATCCTTCATAATGGCAGTTAAGGCTTAAAGCTAAAATGGTCGCATAAAAATGTGTGTAATTTGGCATGATTTGAAACAATATCTAACTTGCATACGGTAACTAAGAGTCTGGCAAGAAATTCGGAAAAAATACAGAATCGTTAATCTATTAGAGTAAAGAAAAAAAAAAGAATCTGTATGATGACACAAACTTGAAAATTACAACATCTAAGACAAAAATCCATGGATTTCAAAAGTAAGCCCAAAAATTAAGAGCAGGTAATGAAAATACATACCCATAACGCCAATCAAAACGAAAGGCGAAGAGTCCTTCTTTTTAATGTCATTCTTAACAAATTGTCATTTCATATTAAAAACCTGAATTACACGGAAGTGGCTACTTTATTTCGTGAATGATGAGCAAATGGCTTGCCATACTTGATCTTCTGGGCGAATTTTTCAAAACCACACCTTGCCACACGTATAAAACTAGGGCCCCCGTAACGTTCCCATATCTTTTTAGACATTTGTTTCATCATGTATTTAAATACATCAATCGCGATTTCTAATTAAAAACTTGTTTTATGTTTTCGCTCGAGATTTCATTCTTTCAAGCGGGGAATCAGCCCTTTTTGGGAATTTTCTGTTCCTTCTTGGTTATTTGGAAACGTGTATAATTATTAACATTATACACGTTTCCAACTGAACTATTTAATATTTTGGCAACATCTCGAGTAAATATTGATGGATTTTGACGAAAACACGCAATTGTGGCAGCGTTAAATTTTGGTTTCGCTCAACCTTTTCTGGCGATCTCGCAGATAATACCTATTAAATACCTCAAACTTTTGTAAAACATTGGTTAACAAGGTTATTTTATATGTTTTTGTGAGTTGTCGCATGAAAATGACCTTTTCTGTACAATAGGATATACGATATTTATTATATTTTCATTTATCCTCGGCATGTGAATTTATCCACTCAATATCATGAAAAATATAGTTTTCTTAAATTAGACTATATCTATGTTGAAATACCACGTTTTCACAAACAAAACATGTCTAAATAATTCTGAAGGCCCAACTAGGTGGCTGATGAACAAGCCTTTACGACCTAGCATAAATGCGTGACCTTGAATAAATAAGCGTTATATATAGGGTTCCCTCGTCTCAGATAATTTTTAGGGTTCTGTACCAAAATGGTAAAAAAGGAACCCTTATGGTGCGACTGTCTGTCTGTCCGTATGTCACAGTAAGATATCTCAGGATCTACTCATACTATAGATTTGAAATTTGAAATAGTGTTACAAATCGCTAACTCGAGCCTATTGGATATAAAAAAATCTTATCTTCAAATCGATGCTGACAGAGAATAGGATTTAGATTTGGGGGCGCTGTAATGCTTTTCTACCGTATTTGCAAAAAAAAATTGCCATACTGGTTAGGTTAGTTCCGTTTTTCGCCACGCCTATTCTCTTTCCGCACAGACTCTATCTGGCTGTGACAGACGGACAGACCGCCAGAGTCGCACTTTAAGGGTTCCTTTTTTACCATTTTGGTACGGAATCCTAAAAATTATACCAAAATAGGAAAGTTAACGACTTTAGTAACAGTTAACGGGTTCATAGAAACTTTTTTAGAAATGCGTCACCAAGTTTCTACTCTAACTTGTCTGATTTTTTACGCACAGTCAACATCATAAATATCTGTACGGATGAAGTGACAAAATTTTGTTACACTCTTACGAGTGTATAGATATTTTTGTCGCTTTGGTAACGTATATATATTTATGATGTTGACTGTGCTTCGATAGGGTGTGCGCTACATAATATCAGCTATTTCAGGTACTGCTTTGAAGAGCTATCTGCTACTCAATTTGACATGAGAGGAGGCGGTGACGGCTGTCCTTACGACAATACAATGTCAAACAATATTGATAATGATAATATTGATAATAATGGATATGGCAAAGATAGTTAAAAAATTGACACGATCTATATTACATATTCGAATAATTACATTCATTTTATTAAACCCCGATATAAAAAGAAAGGTGTAAGTTATGTAAGTTTTAAGGTGTTGTGTGTTGTGTATAGTAGGACTACGCTTAGTTTGCAGAGGTCGAAAATAAATATCTGGGTCCATCTTGCACACATCGATCTAGTTTCAACTAAACTAGGCGATTTATTCCAGGGTCTTGGATAATTTGTATGTATTTAAATATTATATTTAAATATGTACATGTATACAAGCATTGCTTAGTTTGGTTGAAATGAAACTAGATCAATTTGTCCAAGAATATAATGTTTATTTCAGTAACTAGGTATGTAGACACATTACATACTTATTAAACGGAAAGATATTCGCCAAGTATCAAGACTAAATTAATCATCTTGCTTGTGATGTTGCCATGTGTGTTTTTTGAGATAAAACCTTTTTTCGACCTCTGCAGTCTTCGCGTAGTCGGACTCTATCTGTGGTTATTTCTGTGCCATCGTATCAAATAAGGAATCTTCCATGACGACATCTGAAAGAATCAACGGACCTGGTATCATTAGGAGGTTCGTGTCTACCACAGAAATATATCGAGATATAATATATCTATGGTGTCTACTATAGCGTATGCAATATCGGTATTATATAAGTAAAATGCAGTCAGACTCAAAAAGTAGGTACCTACTCCAGCTATTTTTGAGTCCGTCTGTATTATATGGACATAACTATAGATAGGTATGTCGTTACAACCATCGTCATCATCATTTAGATAATTAGTAAAGCAATTAGTTCTAATGTTGTTTATTTTTGTAACGGCATGTGCGTTTGAAAACACAAAATCTATATAATTACGGGTCCGAACGCGAATAGAACGCTTACGCGGTGCGTAGCTACCTAAGCACTTATAAAAATACCATTTACAGAGAAAACTGAGTGGCATAGCATACTTTAAAAATAATAATTTATATTTAAATTAATTTTTTAAGATAATTGTGATGTTTTGACTGTATTTATAACATAGCTAAGTAAGTTTGTAGTACTAACAACATTATGGGCTCCGCCTGAAATAAAAGTTTTGATTGATTGATTGATACTAAATTTTTGTTAAAAAAAACATAACGTGTAATTTTGCTAGAAAAAAGACTTTTATGACCAGTAGGTTATAAAAACCGGACAGGTGCGAGTTAGAGTCGCGTGGAGAGGGTTCCCTACGTTCAAAACAATTATACTTTATTGCACAGACTTTTTATAGATTTTCCTGTAATCCATAGGTGTAGGACTATTATCTATATTTTTTTTTAAATTCTAGGTCCAATAGTTTCGGAGATAAGGGGGGGAGGATGGTAAATTTTCGCCTATTTTCTTAAATAACTTCAAAACTATTAATATAAAAAATTATAAAAAAATATATTTGAGATTCTCATAGCCCTTTCATTTAACATATCACACGATATAGTTTGCTAACTTTTTTTAAAATTTTCTAGTTGAACCCCCGAAAGTGATTAAAATTCAAATATTTTCGTGACACGTCCGTGTTTGGGACATTAACCTTAATATATGTACCAAATTTCAACTCAATTGGTCCAGCACTTTCGGAGCAAATTGGCTTAGACAGACAGACACACGAGTGATCCTACGAGTATAAGGGTTCCGTTTTTTCTTTTTGAGCTACGGAACCCTAACAAAGTAACATATAATCATACTGATCCATTTTGTACGGAAATTGAAGCAATCATTGTAATAGGTTAATACCACTCCATCGGAATCTGTATTTTGTTTTTAAAATTCATAAACAATTCATGTATGATAGGTAGGTCTTTACGCGTGGCTTCTCTTTTGCTGAATTTTGTAGTTGTAGTAGAAATATTTTTATAGATAGACTAGCCATTGTTGAACCAAAATAATCATTGAAGTGACGGTTGCTGTTCCATCGCAATAAATATTTAGTCCTATGCCACATAGCACTACATATTTACTCTTCATGAGATGAGGACCCAAATGTTTCACATATTAATAACAAAGACAAGCAAAATGAATTAGTGTTTGTATACAGGGTGGAAAGTTTTGATGGGCCCTGGAGGGGAACTACCTTAAATCGTTTAGTTTGCTCATTTTACTGAAAGGAAACATTCCTTTATTTTTAAAATTAAAAAAATCTGCATTTACAGATTTTCCAAAAATTCGCTTGTCTCACCCGGAAATCGAACCAGCTAAAAATTCAAAAAATAAGCACTCACTATTTTATTCTACTAATATAACTAATACGATACGATAGGACTATTATTCAGGATAAAATCTTCCTAATAAACATTTGGTCTTACGAGTAAAAAAGATCGTGAAATCTATCATTAATTTTATTTTACCATAAATTCCAATACAACGGTCAAGAAAATTTAAAAAATCTATGAATGCAGTTTTGTTTAATTAATTTTAAAAATAAAGGAATGTTTCCTTTCAGTAAAATGAGCTAACTAAAGGATTTAGGGTAGTTTCCCTCCAGGGCCCATCAAAACTTTCCACCATGTATACAAGAAGTGGATGCAAAATAAACGGCTTAGTCATATTCCGCGCTGCAATTATATTTAAATAAAGAATTCAGAACGACTGTCTCAACATGATAGGCACCTGTGCAGTTCACAGGAAAATAATACGTAAATGCTATTCTACAAATTACTGGGTCAAGACTTTACAAGTTTTATGTTTTCTGTTTAATCGGCTGAGGAGTTCATCGCATTTTTTTAATGTATGTTCCCGGATTGCACGAAAATCGTTGTAATTTAAATAGTACATTTTTCGTAAATACATATTTCGGTAACATTAATTAAATGTTTAAATACCTATTGCATTTCAGTATTTTGCAAATATAAAATCAACTAAAATGGCCGTTACCGCTATGGTTTCCGAACGTGAATTGACATTCACATTGTCTATGACATATGTCACTAACGTCACTGTCTGTTTTAATATTTTCTTGTCATACTGGGTGGATTAGTAAGGTTCATGCTATGTTCTCTTAGTATATTGAAACAGGACCGCTAAACACATCTGCCATCTATCCCTTGTGAACGAAACCTCTAACTACTTTTTGTTTCTAAAGTCATGATCACAATCAAAAGTTCAAAATCAAAAATTAATTCAAGGAAATAAGTAAAAACGTCAAAAATATAAACAATATAAATAAGGAATAATAATAATGTAAATTTATTAAATATACTTATAGTAACATAATATATCTTGATCGCAGCCAATCTAGATAATTAAGACTTTTCTTGCCAGCATACAGGACGAAACTACCATTGTCATCATGCATAATAAAAATCTTTTACAAATTATTTCATTATTATTACTATTTTTGAATTAACACGTTTATTGAATAATTTGTACGTCATAATTTCCACCTTTTGACAATTCTCAACCTAAAATAAAGATGAAGTAGATTAGAATGGTAGTACGACTTCAAATGTTATGGCAACACAGTACACATGTCAGTTGTAAAACTGTTTTGGTTTTTTTCTCTTTTAAAGTTTGTTTATATTTGTTGTCGGCATCGGTTAAATTTCATAAAGTTCCTATTTGTTTCAATCGGGGATCTCAATATTATTTTAACGTCGAGTTGAGCGTAACCTCCTCCGTTTATAATTTGAATCTCGTTATTGTGAGCAGACTCGTGAGATAAGACTCTTTGTGTTGCGCTTTTTGGTTTCAGATAAAAGACTCGTGTTATTTATTGTGATAAGTGAGATTTGACTTGTGAAACACACAAAGAAAGACTGAAAGCGTATTTTGTTTAAAAAAAACTGTCCGAATTTTTATACAAAATTGGTGCAAACTCATTAACAGTCTTATGTCGTAAACACAGCTAATGGACGATTTAAAAATTTTCAAATTTGCCTTTGAGGACTTCCAAAAATATAAAACTAGAAAATGAAATCTTGTGGTTTATTTTTGCATCTATGCGTAACTGCCCATATGTACACATATCGTCAGATGCCATGTAAAACTTACTTACTGCCGAACAATTAATGATTTCGGCATCAAGTATACGTTTTACTGACCATCTGACAAAATTGAAGGGTCCACTGCAATAATGAAGAATGTTCAAAACTATTAAATTTTAAGTAAATACGTGATTCGCGTCATGTGTTCGAATAGCGTATTTACTGGGAATTACAATAATTTTGAACATTCATCTTTATTGCAGTGGACCCTTCAAATACGATAAATTACAATTACCTTCCTATATATATCTATATAGGTACGTATATAACTATATATATGTATATATATATATATATACATATGTATATACATATATATATATATATGTCGGATATTCTCGTGACACTGACTGTCAGGTCAGGATGGGTTAGCTGCAGAATCCTGGCCGTTGAGGTATGTTGGTTAAAGAAGTGGATTCATGTCAGATCAAATCATTTATTCGTCTGATTCTTTTGGCCGCTTCGGTAATGACATTCTGGTGAGAAGAAGGGCCGAAGAAACTCACCAGGTTCTCTTTTCAATCATCAGGCATTACAATAGTTGTTACAATATTATGGCGTAGATACTCAAGAGAGCAAATAGACAATTACGTTACACAATATGATTCTTTTTACTATTAATCGACAGAATTACAATTATCAAGTAGCAACTTTAACTACTGGCAGGCGAACTGACAGAATCGTAAGACAAGTGTTGTCGCCACGACAGTCAGAAAGAGAATCGACACTCCTGTCCAACGAGCCCGCCCACGTGCAACGCAACCGGTCGTTACGTCACACGGCGTTCGCGCCATTCTAAATCTACTTAGTACTACAGTAGTCAATTGACGATCTTGGACTTCTTGAATGATCGCTGCTGTCCCCGACACGGCCATCCTGCAGAGCACACGTCCTCGTGTGTCTATCCTGAAACAAGCAAAAAAAAACAACACAGTACGCCATTCGGTCATTCCTGACTTTATCTCTAATGTCGTAAATGACACTTCCTTACTCAAATTCTTCGTTTAATTCATTTCAAACATTCAACTATACTCGAAATAGTTGAGTCGAAAGAGTCGACAAAATTACACGTGGTGGAAATGCTACTAAATTATGGTAATTTCTTTTCATTTTTTTTTTTTTTTTTTCTAGTTACAGGTTAAGTTAAACGAAATAAAAAAAACTATTTTAAATGCAAGAGAAACCAAGTACCATTATTCGACTGCCTTTTATGGCCTCATCACAATCATGAAAACTCTATAAGACAACAAAACAGGTATCTCATTTCGTGGCCTAAGGCTTAACAAGCCACCCACACTACGCGCATCCCCACGGGATCGCCGAGTCTACCTTAAGACTCTACGGTCTCCACGAGACCCGACCTTCGCCAGAGCTCCCCGCGCACCGCGCACCCACGGACTACTCAGAGCAGATACCGACTTCTAACGGGCTACGGCTACGGCGAAGCCTCCGGTTCGGTCGACCAGCCGAACTAAGAACCTCATTTTATGTCTCGCTAACATCCTCATTTAACTCAAAAATGGTACGTGAGTCTCTGGCATTTTCAACCTGTCATGGTGTGTTTAGAGTTTAGTACTTTCAAAACAAAACACCACTTTGTGATATCAAATGGACCTTTGAATTTGGGGCGAACTTTATCAAAACGTTCCTTTCTCATTTCCTATATCAAAATAAAATTCAAGGCTAGAGTTCAAGTACCCATTACAACCAAACATTTTTTTAAAACTAAAATTTCAAGAAAAGTACCTCTTTTGTCCGGCAATTTCTGTAGCGTTAGAACCATCCTTGTGGTTACTCGACATAAAACCAACTCCGTAGTCCTATGCGATACATCCGATCACCACTGAGATCATTATGACTCCATAGGACAATATCTTGATTACCAAATTTAAAAATCACACAAACTGTACTATACGGAAATTCTGAATTACTAAAATTAACGGGTATTTGTCTCTCGACCATTTTTAGCACATCGCAATACTTTCAATCACTAAAACTCATAGAACCGCGCCTTTTCTCACATCAGTAAACTTTACATTACTTCTAAACACGAACGTAACTAGATATTTGTAAAATCATTAAATTTAAAGGTAGTTGAAAACAACTGTTGACAACATTTATTTCCCTCTCAAGAAACGTAGTAGTGTTGATTCGATTTTATAACGGAGAAAACTATAGCTCGAACGATTACAATATCGTAATTCGAACAATTGTCGGGTAGAACGTAAAAATAAGTGACTGTCATAAATAACCACTTCGTAAACTTGTTTGTTACTGCTAACTTTTTCATTGTTAATCTTAAATGGCAAACTAAAGTTTTTCTGACAATTTAAAAGTAAAGTTTCGCTTTGTGAGAAAATACTCGGGCCAAGAATCGTAAAAAAATGGGTACGACTCACCAGATCGCATTGGATTTCCACACACTCGCGAATCTTGCAGCTGTTGGTGTCTGTTGTTGACTAACGCGCCTGAAGCGCCGTTGCCGCCCATGTCACCTTGTAGTGGCGCATCCGTAGCTGGTGGTGTGTAGTGATGAAGTCCAAAACGACGAATCTTCTTTTGCTCGCGAAATCAAACGATGATATTTGTTGTGGCTTCAAACCGTACTTCTTGAAGGATTCTTCATTGTTTGTGACCACATTTCACGGTGTTGACTGTTGTGCAGTGCAAGTGCCTCTTTTATGTTCGGAGATCTCAATTAATAGTGTTGCGGTCAAACTTTCTTCAGAGACTGCATTTAAACAAAACCGGCAATGTTGGATATTCTGAATACATTAACGTAGGCTGTGCTGCAGTTGCTGGACTTGCTTTGAAGGTAAGAAATTGACTTCTTTTCTAGTAAAACTATTTTTGTTTTGTCACAATGATTCTACACACAGTAAGTGCATCCGTTCGGTTGATTATCATTGATTCACATGTCCACTGTTGAGATCCAAGCATTTGCAAAGCATGTCTAATTCGCTAGACACAAAATCTCATAACTGCCTTTCACTGGATATTGACGAAGATGTGGAATGCCTCAAACACTGGAAATCATTCACATCCTGTGGGCGCTGATTACATCCCACGCCTGATGTCAGATATTCTCGTGACACTGACTGTCAGGTCAGGATGGGTTAGCTGCAGAATCCTGGCCGTTGAGGTATGTTGGTTAAAGAAGTGGATTCATGTCAGATCAAATCATTTATTCGTCTGATTCTTTTGGCCGCTTCGGTAATGACATTCTGGTGAGAAGAAGGGCCGAAGAAACTCACCAGGTTCTCTTTTCAATCATCAGGCATTACAATAGTTGTTACAATATTATGGCGTAGATACTCAAGAGAGCAAATAGACAATTACGTTACACAATATGATTCTTTTTACTATTAATCGACAGAATTACAATTATCAAGTAGCAACTTTAACTACTGGCAGGCGAACTGACAGAATCGTAAGACAAGTGTTGTCGCCACGACAGTCAGAAAGAGAATCGACACTCCTGTCCAACGAGCCCGCCCACGTGCAACGCAACCGGTCGTTACGTCACACGGCGTTCGCGCCATTCTAAATCTACTTAGTACTACAGTAGTCAATTGACGATCTTGGACTTCTTGAATGATCGCTGCTGTCCCCGACATATATATATACGTATTTTAGTACCGTTCACACGGGATAGATGGCTGCACATGTAGGTTGCCTTGAAATCGGCTGAGTTGCCAGTCTATACCCAAGTATACAATAGTAGTCTTTGGTAAGGTTATTTTTATTGAAGATTTCCTCACAAGTGTGATGAAAAACATTGTGTGTGCCACGGGCGGTAAAGGAATTACAAACTCGTGTTATTAAAGCCCTTGGCTTGGCCGCGGGCTTGTAACAAACACTCGGTTGCAATTCCTTCGTTACCGCCCTAGATACACAATGTACTATTTTGTACAGAAACATTTTGAAGTTGTTAAAATGTATGTTTCGTTATACTAACGCCATCTATGTAAGCAACAACAAACTTTAATACCGGAGGTTAGGTTGCCCACCTGCTAGGTATGTACCTATGACCTGAACGCGTTTCAGTGCCGTCCTAACAGATGTCACTAGTTGATTCGAATCCATTCGCAGAATTATCAAACTTTATAATGATAACAATGGGGTAGAAACTCGAATCTTTCATTATAGTACATTACACAACTAGGGTGGTAATACAAAGAAAGGCCGAGATCGCAGATGTTTGCGGCCCGAGCTGCAAGCGAGGGTCGTAAATATGCGATCGAGGGCTTTCTTTATTACCTCCCGTGTTGTGTACATCATTTTATGTCAACACTTGACCAGAAAGTGGCTTTTTCCGTACGCGTAGCGTGCGGAAAAAGCCACTTTATGGCCAGGTGTGGCATAAATTATATAAAACTTTTAGCCACAATTTAATTGTATAAGTAATAAATTGTACGTTTTTTTGATCTGATAGTCATTTTGTTAAGTCAAAATAAAAAAAAAAAACAGCAAATAGCGAATAGGTATATGAAATATAGAAACTATAAGTTTTATCCAGTAAAAACTGGACAAGTGCGAATCCGACTCGCCCACCGAGGGTCCCGTACAAATTTGTAGGTACAGTATATTAAAGTACCCAATAAATTTTGACACCCTCACCCTCACCCTCTATTTTTTTATGATTTAAATTAAATAAAAATGTTATAGTTTCAGATTTTAGTATAAGACGGTATTACTTGCCAAATTTCATAGTTCTAGGTCAACGGAAAGTACCCTTTGAACTTTGGTTTCTTGAGAGTGTCGAAATTTACGTGTTTTGCGGCCGTATCTTTTTTTCACGTTAACTTAGATGCTTGATTTTTTAACGTTTCAAGGGGCCGTAGACCTGAGTATATAGTTTTAATTTCATCTGGATACCTCCACGCGTTCCCGAGATAAGGGTCTTGACAGACGAACACACAGACAGACAGACGGATAACAAAGTGATCTTATTTAAGGATTTCGTTTTTCCCATTGAGGTACGGAACCCTAAAAAAACCTGCAACTAAACTTTTTGTTTTTGACAAATTCAATTTACGCTGTACTAAGTGCTGCATTCAGAGAAGGTTTAGAAAAAAATGAATATTATACTTGTACTGTGTCTTGAACGTCAGGAGTTTTATTCGCAAATCAGAAATTTTGTGATGTATTTCAAGTATCTGGCAACCCTAGCAGTAACCAAGTTCGTGTCACTTAATTATTTACTGGCAACTATGCTAATACCTGTTGAGTGTAAACTTTGGTCCGTTCTAAGGCAGGCGAACACTGCTCTTTGTCTTATGCCCTGTAGTTACTTTGGGCAACTTCATAAATGTATGTGGTACTTATAATAGGGATGTTGACTAATGTTGAATTTTACAACATAATATAGTCACATGGATTGGAAAATACTAAATTATCATAACACAAAAGAAATAAACAAAAAATGTTTAAAAAATATAAAGTTATGAGACCACAAATTAAAAAAAAACTATATTTTTTTTATCGTCTTAAAGAAAAACTAAAGTCAATTTCGGAATGCTCAAATAACACTGAAAAAATAAATGTACAACAACTATGTGCTTAAACGCACTTTTTCGTGCTCAAAATGGCAAAATGCTATTTTTTTCATACAGACTTAGTACTGCGACGGAACGGATGACGTCATAAGTTCCTACCGTTTGTATAGAGCGTTTTATACTTATACAAATGTATTAGGTGTCATATAGATATTTGTTCCTCTCCTCACAAATAGTAGAATCTATTTACGACAGAAAAAAATCGAGTCAACAGGCGAATTGAAAATAATATTTGTATAAGCGTTATTTCGCTTCGTTGTCTTTCACTATCCTCTATAACAGGGTGGGAGGGACTATACCGACATACTTTAGCCATGAATTCCTGGTGGTGTGACGAGTAAATAATGTTATATCAACAAGGGTAGAATATTGTCATTTTACATAAATAGTCTTATGGAACAAAATAAATCAGTAAATTCAGCCCCTCGTTATAAACATGTCCTTACTAGAGGAAAAGTTATCAAAAAGAAAAAAGAAAACAAAATGGAAACGAAAGGGCAATTTTTTGGCCTCGTAGTCGCTTACCATCAAATACTGCGAAGGTTAATTGCTGTTTACTTAAAGGATTTAAAAAAAAATAGTAAAACTATCTTAGTCACATATATTAGGGCTTGTTACACACTTGTGAGTTTTCATTTAAAAAATAATGAATATCTCTGAAAGTAAGCGTTTTTCGGCTATACATCACATAACTTTTTTTTACTCCTAATAGTTGTTAGAATCTATAGTTAAAGTTTGTCGGTATAGTCCCTCCCACCCTGTATAGATACATTTAATTTTTCGATCATAAGATAAATAATACATATTCGTTTTATTTAAAGCCCTAAGTCAGCTCGAGTGTCCCATCCGTGGCATAGGTATAGTTTGAAAAAATGTTTATCAATTGGGCAAATTGTATAATTTTGAAAAGTATATTAATTATGTACGTAAAGGTCATTGGGCATTGTGTTCGGACATATGACCCACGGCGTACACAAACGAAATAGGGCTACGTATGTTCCTCTGTACGAGTAGTATGAGTCGCATTCTTGTAAACCATGGGAGAATTGAGAAAAAAATAAAAATCATTTCTTATCATCATAGAATTTTTGAATTATTATTTCAAAAATACTTTGAATAGCTGCTGTTATATTGCGTTGCTGTAGTTATATTGTTTAATATGAAGAAGAATAAAATTAAAATCCAGTTTTAAAAACCAATTTTTTATTATGCTTGATCAAAATCAATTGCTAATTCGTCTAAACAGGTGTCAATCACTTCTTGATGCCTGGCCCACGATAAAAAATTGAATAACTTTTTTCTACCGGTTGATACATAAAAAAATACATATTTAGAAAAGTGAGATTAAATTGTCTATTTTAAAACTAGTTTGGTCTCTGTACGCGAAAGTTCGGAAAGCGGGTCAAAAACGCCCAATGACCTTTGAAAACGTAACTACAGAACTAATAATGGTTCAAGGTGATTTTGTCTCCAGAAATATTAAACTATTATAAGGTGTGATAAAATTGTAATTGTAAGTAAAACAAAACAACAAGTGGTCTCATGCACAGCGTCCGATTCGAACCCGATATAATACTTGCCTCTCTAGCTCTTAGTTAGGGACTAAAATTATGCGATCAGAGGCGGCTCTAGCCCATGTAGTGCTCGTGTGCAATCAATACCCTGGCCTCTTCCAATAGGTAAAAGCGCGAGCGACGCAAGGTCTCTGGAGGTGTCATAAGCGGTGCACGGCGCCCCCTAAAAGGAAACAGGAGGGCAGTTTTTCCATACAAACGTAGTCCCCTGTTTCCTCCCTGGATAATGCCAGTAGAGCAATAATTTTTTGTCCAAAAATCTAAGGCTACTATTGATATGTTCCTATGTTTTCCTTTTTACGATAAATTGATTCTCAAAAGAGATATTAACCTTCAAAAACCTAAAAAAATGCCAGATTTTGCGCTGTCTTCACAGATCCAGAAAACAAATTTGACTTAATTATAAAAAAAAAAGGAAAACATAGAAACACGGCCAAAGCCTTTCTTTAATGTTTAATGAAAAAATTAGTTAAATAGGTTAAGTTTTGGGGAAGAAATCAGGGGACTACGAAACGTTGTTTTCATGAAATTTTAAAAGGTATTTTCGGTCCAAGCTGCAGTTGTCTCTATCGCGCTCTGCGCGGGAGAGGCGGGCAGTGCGGGACAGCGACACATTTTACAAATACCTAATTTTCAATTCTCTCCACCTTACTGTTTCCTCCTAAGGCCCTGCAGTTGTATGCGCTGCACACCCTGCACTATCAGGCAAAGTATAAACGCAAACAAGGTAGTCGAACTTCGGCCGATTAGGAGCGCGCGACACGTATTCACACAGACGCACGGTCGGGTCTGTGCGAGTGCGATCCATACTGGAGCATTCTTACGCATTCTTAAATCTTTGCTTGTAGTGCGTTCGTACACACATTCAAGCGCGCGATGTACCTTTCGTAAGAAGAAACCTTACTGCTATTATACTGTGCTATAGGTAAAGCCGACTCTGTATCGTATAGGATGTGACGTCATTCCGTGGCACCAGTGATATCATACCGCGACGCGAGATGTTTCGGCCCTTATTGATCGCGCCTGTAACTCTAAAATTCGGTCCCAAAATTTGGTAGTACTCAATTTTGACTGTCTCTTTTTCCCGGGTTCGAAAAGGGAGCTGTACCTGTTGCACTAAAGTTATAATTCCTCGTGATTTTGTACAAGGTCCGTAACAAGGCCGTCGACGGACATTTCAGAGTATTTCTTTAGGAAGTTGTCCCAGAACACAGCTCGGTCGCCGAGAGGGTTTGTCTTCATCCGCGGGTTCTTAGTTATGTGCAAGTATTGGAGCTCTGAGGTATCCTTGTTAACTGGGCTCCATTTAGTTTTTTTCAGGATATCGTCTTCTTCATTTGGCGTAGGGTTTCTGAAAATTTGAATAAAATTAAGTTATTTGTTTTGCAACTACATACATACTAAACTAAACTAAACTTTGGAGCTTTGGTTCTCAATTCTCATAAAAAATATGAAATACCGAAAATGTTAATAATAGTGACTGACAGACAGCGGGGAGGGCCTAATATTGCGTATACATCTATTAAATAGTTTCCTTATTCTGTAAAAATAATAAAATTGTAACAAGACAATGTTTGTACATTAAAGATTTTTCCAAAAAGTAAATTGGGGGTATTAGAAATCAGCAACAAAACCCAAATAAATAGGTTCGTCTGTTTGTTTGTTTTTCGCGCAAAACTACAGGAACGATTGTCATGAAATTTGGTATACAGGTAGATTACGACCCCGGTTAACACATAGGATACTTTTACCCAACTAAGCCGAAGCAAAAAAGATACATTAACTTATTTCAGCTCCGCGAACAAAGTCGCGAGCGGGTCTAATAGTTAATTAATATTTTCAAGGAATAGCTTACCCAGTTTTAATAAAGTTTGTCCACATCCGCACCATTTTCTTCAAGACCTTTATTTCAGCCTGCTCGCTTACCAATTTCATCATTGATTCGTAAGCCTTCTTTATCCGAGTACACACGTGAAGGTAGCACAGCTCGTCCCCCACTGTGGCACCCCAGTTCTTTGTGCTGCCCCTCGCTCTGTTCGCTATAAACACACTGTTCTCATTCAAATCCCCTCTGAAATCCAACATGTAGTAATACACCGGAGAAGACAACTCTTTAGCCAATTTCTTCACCGTGTAGTCCAAAGCGTAATCCTGCAGCATATCTCCGACGTAAACAGCGTATTCTAGAATGTTCCCGTTGTGAAGGTAGCCATCTTGGAAATAAAAATCCTTTATTTCTTGCTCAACGCCCTGGAACAAGGAGCTGTTGCGATCAAATCTAAAACCGGCTCTTATAGGAAAGTGAATTAAAAAATCCCGCGTGGTTTCTGCCAATAGACGAGGTTCAAATAAATAGTGCGAGACCAAATCTAGACCTTCTCTGGAATTAAGCCCCATTAAAACGGGAACGTCATTGACAATTTTGGCGTTTTCTGGCAGTGTAGTGAGCACAGGGTCAGGTTGTTCTGTTTCGATAATCGGCGCAAATGGGAAAATAGACATCTGTCGCAAGAGCAAGTCATCGTTATCAAAAATATTAACTTGTTTAAGAATCAATTCTTCCGTATCTATTATTTGTAACTGTTCCAGTAAAGTACTACTGTCTTCAGTCTTAATGTCAAGTTCTTCTCCAAGCTGGAAAGCCTTTCTTCTTGCCTTTTCGGAAAAGAAAGCCGCTGCCAATGCGGTACCACTTTGAATGATGGCGCCAGAAAATAAACCTTTAGCTTTCTCGGAGAACAGTAAAATGTGTATTAACGTGGCACCTCCTCTACTTCCCATCAAAGTCACTCGGTTCGGGTCTCCTCCAAATCGCTCAATATTTTCTTTAACCCATTCCAAGGCCAAGATAAAATCTTTTAAACCAGCATTAGGGGGAATAGCTTTATCTTCTGTAGTAAGATAGCCGAACACATCTAAACGATGGTTGATCGTGACGACAATTACATCTTCTTCCAAGAAAAAGTCAGGTGAATAAGTGTCAGTGCTGTTAAAACCGGTTCTGAAGTTATCATTGTAATCGAAGACCACAACTGGAAGGGGGCCTTGGAGAGAAGGGGTAAAGACGCTGAGGTGAAGGCAGTCTTCGGAGCCTGAGATGCCGATAGGTTCGTCGTTTCGGCCACGCGCACTGTACTGCATGCATGTTGGTTTGTTAGTGTGGGCTTCGTACGTGCCTTCCCAGCCTTGATGAAGTTTTGGAGGCTGAAAATGAAATGAAAATAAATACATTACTACAGAGTCTAGGAAATCCTTGTTTATAATGGCCCTGTTTTTGTCTTTGATGCTCAAGACAAGATATTCTGTGAAGATCCATTGCTGCCGCGCGTGGATTAAGAGCTCGTAATGAACGTAAGAACCCTATTTCCGCGTATGTTATGAGAAATTTTGTAAATCTGTACGTTCAGTCAACTTTCCCGGCACATGTACTCGTGTGTGATATGAACATCGATTGTTTATTAAAATCAAGCCCAGGGAAAGTTTTCGTAGTAATTACAGTTATTAAACTCTTAATAATGCTTACCAGAAACCTCAACGCCCCCACCGGAGGCTGAGCATAGGGTATACCTCTGAACGCATTATAATCCCGTTGTCTTAATAATGTTTTATGCACCGTTCCCGACAACGCTCCTCGCTTCAACGTAACTTGCACGTCATCACTGTAACACGTATCTACAGCTAATAGAATTACTAAATATACTAAACTATTCGACATATTTCCTTCTTATATTAATGTTAAAATGACTATGATTTAAAAAACATTAGTGACGGCGACGGCGAGTAAATCGTTTCGATAAGAAAGACTAACGTGTATTAATTTATCTTTGTTGATAACAAGTTAGATCGCGGGTGTTTCCAATTGGACATTTTGGATTAATATTAGATTTATTAACCTGTGGCATGTCATTGTAACCAGGTATACTAAGCGTAAATTTTTAATTGTGTGGCCATATTACTAGATACCTACTGGTAATAATAGTAATAATTTTGTGTTTAAGTACTCAGAGGGCTTCACAAAATTTCGGGAAACTTTTGGGTCTACACAGACAATTTTAGTCTCATATGCTTACTATGGGGCTAGTTTGATTCGTGTAAGATTGTCCCCTAATATTTATTTTATTATTTATTTATATACTCGTAGTAGCACACTTTAGTCTACTTTAAAAGCGTCCTGATAATCCTTTAGGGTTATAATCGCTAAAATCTGAAAAATATCCGAAATTTTCGCGGTTTTTTTCGATTTTTGACAATATTGCGTTCGGCGCTCGAGGTCTTGAATAACCGATTCATTGGGCCAACATCATAAACAAGTCTGCAATAAATCAGAACTACCGGATTTAACGCAAAGTACCCCTTATTTTCAGGCGACAAGGTTAGTTACTAGATTAATAAAAAAGTTTATATTCTAAAGTTCGTCTTTAACGTCATGTAAGACTCCGTCAATGCTAGCTCTGCGCATTTTTCCAGCCAGTCTCAGAAGCATGAGAAAGCAAATAATTATACATTACATAACTAGGGTGGTACCTAATACAAAGAAAGGCCGAGCTCGGGCAGCTCGGGCAGCTCGGGCCGCAAACATCTGCGATCTCGGCCTTTCTTTGTATTACCACCCTAGTTGTGTAATGTACAATTTTGACGTGACAACGTCTTATAAATTGGTTTGCCGGGTGACACTTCAAGAAACTGCGTTACGCTCCGCTCACGTTATGCGCTCACAATGAGAGCGAGTGAGAGGCACGCGTCCCTTCCACTCGGGCATGGTTAGTCGTTGTCACGTAAAACTTTCGCCCGTATACCGACTTTACAGGCAACCAATTTTTTTTTTGAAGCCTCACGAACTTGCAAGCCTTACTGGCTGTTGATCCAAAATCGTACCCGGTGGGGGCCGTGGCGTTCTCGAACCAGGTCGCTGACTCTTTAATATCATGCACGACTTCGTCGTCGGCCATTTCTCCGTACTTCGCCAGTTACTCGTCCCAGAACTTGAAATATTTATCGTATAGTCGCGCGATCATCACGGACAGTTAGTCTGCCAGGTGCCCTACTCGGAAGGTAGCAGAAGGTAAGTAAGACCGAAATTATTACAAAAGTATATATTCTAAAGTTCATCTTTAATATCATGTACGACTCCGTCCACGGCCATTTCTTCGTACTTCGCCAGCCAGTCGTCCCAGAACTGGACATTGTCGTCGTACATTCGCGCGGTCATCGTCAGCTCGTCCGTGATGACCAGGCACTCTTTGTTTTCCTTCGTTGCGGGCTGCCAGGTGAATTCCTCTCCAGGAGGCGTGGGATTGCTGGAATGTTACAAAATCCATTTTTTACACCCTGTTGTTTGGGTAATGAAAATGAGATCGCGCTCGTAGCGGTTCAAAAATAATTTCTTAGTTTTTTAAATGATGGAATTGATTACCCTTGGTTCTGACAGACATGGAAATTGGAGACAATGGAACACACGATAACACTAAAGATTTCTCTCACCATTGAAACTCTCACTTTATCTCTTACGTTGTATGTCAACTAATGTGTAATAATTTACGCTTCTACCTACCGGTTTAGATTGTGCGTCGTCTGTCGTAGAGTTTTATTAAGTAAAAAATATATTTTTTTCCTTACCCAGTTTTTGCGAAGTTCGTCCACAATCGGACCATATTTCTCAACACTTTGATTTCCTCTGAATCTTCTTCTTTTAATGCTTTACTGTAGGTTTTTCTTATACCATTGCATACAAACATATAGCAAAGTTCGTCTCCAACCGAAGCACCCCATGCACCATCAACATTCATAGCATTTTCAAGAACCTGTTTCTTTCTAACATTTAACTCTCCACTGTAGTCAAACATATAATAGAAAATAGGACTACTTGATGTATTTGTGTATTTCCTTACAGCATAGTCTGTGGGGTAAAACGACATTATATCCCCCATGTATGTCAGGTATTCTCCTGGTTTACTGACTTTAACATATCCTTCATCGAAATAGTAATCCTTAATATCTTGAACAGCTTGGACATATATGTTGTCGTTTATTTTAAAATGATAATTTACCCGAATAGGGAAAAGCATGAGGAAATCTCGGTCGGCAAATGTGAGGTATTGCGGTTTCTGTAGGTAACGCTCCGAGCTCTCTATTGCTTCTCGAGAGTTAAACCCAATCATAACAGGTACATCGAAATCAACGGGTTTGTTGTCGGGTAGTTCAGTGATAATTGCATCGGGGTGGTCATGTTCGATAACAGGTCCAAAAGGAGGCACGCCTCTTTGTATCAGTCTCGCTTCATCCGCATGCACAGCCTGAACCTCTGACTCTACAAGTTTGATGGCAGGGATTGTAGCCAACCGATTCAGCAAGAAGGAACTAGTTGCAGACTCCTCTTCAAGCGCTTTAGAATATTGGATCGCCTTTTCACGGTCTTTTCCGTTAAAATACATGGAGTTCCATAATGTCCCACTTTGGATAATAGCGGCATTAAACAATCCTTTTGCTTTCGGCGAATGCAACAAGACTTCTGTTAGCACGCCACCAGTCTGACTGCCCATTAAAGTGATCCGGTTCGAATCCCCGCCGAAGTATTTAATGTTTTCTTTTATCCATTTAAGAGCTAAGATCACATCCCTCAATCCATTGTTACCTGGCAGCAAATCGTCCTCAAAAGACAGAAAGCCGAGAGCACCGATTCTGTGATGTATGTTCACTATAATAACATCTTCCTTCATGAAGAAGTCTGGCCCGTAGGTTCTGGAACCATTGAAAGTTATTCTTAAGTGCTCACTGTACAGAAATACTATAACCGGCAAGTTCAGGCCATCCGCCGGCAGCTTGGGAGTGTATATGCTGAGGTTTAAGCAGTCTTCATCTCCGCTGAAGCCTTTATTTTTTCTAAAATTAGATTGAGCGCAATTTTTCTTTTCTTTCTTAGCTTCTAATACGTCCTCCCAACCGGGATGTGGCTCTGGAGGCTGAAATGGTACGAGGTTCATTAATATAAGACACAAAGAAATAAACAACAAAGATACATATACGTTTAAGTTCCTTTTCAAGAATAGAATGAGTGAATGTGATAGGGACTGTTTCTTTAGGGGAGTGTGTTTAGGTAAATGCCTGTTTTCACTTACCATAAATCTGAGGCTGCCGACAGGTGGTTTAGCATACGGTATGCCCGCGAAAGAATAGTACTTCTCATCTTGTAAAATAGACGGCACTTCTTTACCCTCCACCTGCCCCGAGTTCGTCTTTACGATCAAATTGCCTTCAATTTTATTCACGATACATAAAATTGTAAGGTAATAAATTATATATGTTTTATGTGTCATGTTAAGGCCGGTTGTCGAATTTGTGAGTCTTTAGTATCGATATCATTATTTAGTTGGTAATAGACTGACGTGGCCTATAGATACGTTGTGAGTTAATCTTTCGCATTACACTTACTGGTTATCTATTCGGTAAAAGGACGATAGCAGGTCTAATTGATATCATTTAACTTAAACGATTAAACGCTACATATCACGATTGATAAATAATAATGACACATATTTAATGTGGTCGATTTTACGTGGAATGGAACGCATTTTATATAAGGTATCGTATATCATATAGTCGGTCGGACTACGCTAAGCTTGCAGAGGTCGTTTTTTTAGGGTTCCGTACCAAAATGGTAAAAAAGGAACCCTTATGGTGCGACTCTGTCTGTCTGTCTGTCTGTCTGTCTGTCTGTCTGTCTGTCTGTCTGTCTGTCTGTCCGTCTGTCACAGCAAGATATCTCAGGATCTACTGATGCTATCGACTTGAAATTTGGAATAGTGTTAAAAACTGCTAATCCGAGCCTATGGGACAGAAAAAGAATCTTATACCTTTTTTACTTTTTTTTTAAAGGGGACCGAAATGGGATGTCATAAATCGAAAGTTGAACTAATATATCGAGTGGGATATCAAATGAAAGGGCTTAATATGTAGATTCCAAAACAGTTTTTATTTTTTTTCTTAGACATGTAGTTTTTGATTGAAGACAAAAACCGTTAAAAAAAATACCGTTCCCCCCCTATTATCTCCGAAGATACTGAACAGAAAAATCTGCAATAATTACCGATTATTAATATTATCCTAAATATTACAGGAAAAATAAAATGGTTTTGCTAACTTGCAGCGTTTTTTAGAAATTCGCAAAAATCGTAAGACAACCTTATTTGCTCCTACTAAACTAACCGCGGCATATGTCGATGTATGGGCACAACAGTTTCACAAGAGCAAAGTTAAGTTGGTCCCACCATACAGTTTTTCTTGAATTATTCACGTATCTACTGACAAGTTTGTACGGAACCCTCGGTGCGCGAGTCCGACTCGCACTTGACCGGTTTTATTTTTCATTATGAACTATATTATATGGCAACATGCGGAAACTACAGCAAGAGTATTATTTAATCTTGGTCCTTGGCAATAATTCTTCCCTTTATTACAAAATGGGTCTACATATCTACTGAAATAAATATCTGGGTCCATCTTGCACACATCGATCTAGTTTCAACTATACTAAGCGATTTGTTTCAGGGTCTTGGATAATTTCTATGTATTTAAATATTATATTTAAATATGTACATGTATACAAGCATTGCTTAGTTTGGTTGGAACTAGATTAATTTCTCCAAGAATGTGAATGTTTATTTCAGTAGGTATGTAGACACATTATAATATGTACTTATTAAACGGAAAGATATTTGCCAAGTATCAAGCCTAAATTAATCATCTTGCTTGTGATGTTGCCATGGGTGTTTTTTTAAATAAAACCTTTTTTCGACCTCTGCAGACTTAGTGTAGTCGGGCCGGACTCTACCATCATTTATTCATGAGGAAAAATTACACTTTAGAAATTAAATCTGATTGGATGCAAATTTATTTTATTAATTGTATATTGCTCCCGTTCGTCCTAAATGGGTGAATTTTCGCCATACAAATTTGTATGCCATACATTTAGTTTGGCATACAAATGTCGCGGACGTAAATCCACCCAAATAATGATAAAACGTGAAAAATACGTGTATTATGATAATAAAATAAGTGCTTATTGTCTAATATGTTTTATGACAAGTAAAGTATACCTACTTACGTATTGACAAATTTGAAAATAAGGAAACGAAATCTCAAAATGGTACAGCAAGTTCTTTATAGCTTTGTTATTTGGTTACACCGTTCTATGTTTTTTAAGAAAGTTAACTCATAAAATACGTAGCTTATATGTCGTTGTGGTTTTATAATTATGACTTCGGACCTCAAGACAAGTAGGAAGTAGGTAGTTGAAGTTTTCTTTCGGCTCTCCAAGCGGCTGAGAAACGCCGGTACCGCGAATGATTCCCGCCTTAGCCAGTCAAAAAGAGCGGCATAATTTGGTGATTTTCTTAAAGTCAAAAGTAAGTCGAAGAAATAAAACAATTGAATCAAAGCTCGTCTTTATTTGTCTGGTCGGAAACGACGCCGCCCCGAGCCCTGCTCGCCCACTTCTCAAGGAATCTCTCCCAGAATCGGAATCTGTTATTGATTGAGTTACGTCTCACTTCAAATTGTTTGTCGATGTGGAGATATTCGTTGGTTTCACTGTAACGAGGCCATTTGAGGTTTTCTAATGCAGTGTCGCTTTCTGGTGTTGGGTTCCTGCAATAACCATTTTATTCAATTCAGTAGGGTAATAGGCTATTTGATGACAGTTCAAATCAGCTTCTTTTTATGAAGTCTCAAAACGCTCAGAAAGTATGCAGTTTAGTATGAAATACTGGTCAGTATGTGACTTCATGCTCAACATGGTGCCCTATTTTTAGTTTTTGTCATTTTAAAATCGCACCTACGATTTTGAAAATGAGTGTGATTAATTTTATCCGAACAGTTTTGGAAACGTAATTTGATATTTAAAGTGAATTAATTAATTTTGATTGGTGTCAGATACCCTATTTACACCTGGCCTAATATAATTTGACCTGTGTTCCTAGTAGTAATAACAGTTAGTAATCGCAGGTTATGCTGCTCCGTCACAGTCAGAGCGAACAGCGGACTAACATATTTTGACCCCCAGTTACGAGCTGTTATTCACAGGTCAAATTTTATTTGGGACTGGATTCACGACAAAATTGTGGATTACTCTGCAGATTAGTGCTAGTTAATAAATATGTGCTAAGTTACATATTTTAAGTCTATTCATTTATGCAAGCCTGAGTTAAGGAAAGCTAACTTAATAAATATGTAAAGCTAACTTAGTAATAATGTAAATAAATAAATTTAGTACTTATATAACTGACATTTTATAGGACTGCATGTATCTCATTTGAAATCCAAATTTAGCTTTAATTTAATTGAATTGTATTTAATTTTTACTTTAATTAAGGACCTATATTGTGCGCCCTAGCAGGGTATCATGTACCTACTTAAATTACATGTAAGACTGTAAATGATAATATGAACATGATTGCAATGGAATAAATGATTATGATTATTATTGCGTAAAGAAATAATAGTCAGTATCAATTCACAAAACTACGTACGAAGATTTGATCCTGGTAGTTTAGTGTTAGGTTAATTAGAGCTAAACGGTAAATTCATACACACTTCGGCTCGTTTAGCGTATTCTAGCCTGCAGGCTAGTCTGGTTAGAATATTTAGTTTTACTAACGTGTTTTATTATAGAATATCGTAAAATCTGGCCTGTGAGAAGCTAAGCATATGCTTAGTATAATTGTAAGCATTTTGTGTTTGTTCGCGCATTAAGCATGAATCTACAACTGCGTTAAGTTCCTGATTAAAACAGCTCACTTTTTACTGTACAACATTTAAAAAGAGGAATCGTATGATTTCTGTACTATAAAATACACGCTAAAGGAGTTGCGAGTAAGGTAAACGTCCGAATGCTCGACACTGTCCCAGTAGTCACTACCTTGAACCTTAACCTTAAGTCATGATCAATAGAGGTGACTGTAGGGTGTCGACTATTGGGCATTAGCGTGTCGAACACTAGGACGTTTACCTTACCTTTAGTAGGAAATATTCTAGTTTTTACCCGTATTTTGCGAAATTGCTCCACATCCGCACTAATTTTCGGGAAACTCGAATTTCCTCCGCTCGTTGTTCGTAGTATTTCTTGTATTTATTCTTTAATCTAGGACACAGGAACAGGTAACAGAGCTCGTCCCCCGCCGCGGCGCCGCCTATCCCCCCTTGCACCGTCGACATCCTCAATAAATTATTTTTATTCTCGCTCAATTCGCTGTAATAGTCAAATTGGTAATAAAACACCGAACTCGATGATATATTCGCGTATTTCTCCACCATAGCGTGCACAGCGTACGTTGTTAACACATCCCCTATGTAAGTCACGTATTCCGGCGCACTACTAATCGCAACTTTACCGCGAGTGAAGTAAAATTTCTTAACTTCTTTCACAGCGTCGTAGTAACTATTACTGTAAGGATCGAATTTAAACCCGACTCGCCTCGGTAATAGCAGCGGGAAGTCTTTTTCGAGGAAACTTAAGTACTTGGGTTCTATGAGATACTGCAGAGACGCTTCTATACCCTCCCGAGAGTTGAATCCAATCAAAACAGGCATGCTTGTTTTATTGGCCCGCTCTGGATATTCGCCCACTAGACTGTTCGGACGGGTTTCTACTATAGGCCCAAATGCAAGCGCACTTCTTTGGAACTCCTTTGTGTAATCTTTGGGATTGGCAGCAATTTCGTGAGCCAGTAACGTCTCGGGGGAAATTTCTTTGAGTTCGGATAAAAGGCGCTCGCTACTGCTGGTGCTTCTTCCTGACAGCTCGGCGAGGGAAAAGGCGCGTTCCCGCGCATTTTCCTGAAGGTACATAGTGCTCCACGAGCTGCCGCTTTGTATAATGGCGGAATTGAATAATTCCTTAGCCCGTGAGTGGATGAGGAGGTCGACCGCGGCCGCGCCTCCCTGCGAGCCCATCAATGTAATTCGTTTAGGATCACCCCCGAAGTACATCGCATTATTTTTCACCCACTCCGCGCCCGCGACGATGTCCTTTAATCCCGCGTTTCCCGGCACAATATCGTCTTCCAGGGAAAGGAATCCGAACAAAGACAAGCGATGATTTATTGTTACAACCACGACGTCTTCTTCAATGAAGAAATCCGGGCGGTAATCCGTTTTATTGTATGTATACCTGAATTGGGAATTGTGTAGGAATATAATAATGGGGCGTTTATTTTCATCTAAGGCAGGTGTGAAAACGTCTAGGTAGAGGCAGTCTTCGGCCCCGTAGCGATTGAACGTTTGACCTTTTTTGACGTCATTGCTGTATTGAATACAGGGCTGCTTGTATTTAGTAGTATTTAGGACCCCTTTCCATGGCTTGACAGGTTGCGGTGTCTGTAATAAAATAAGTTTAATTAGGTTAGAAATAGTTGAATGTGGCTAAGGAAAGATGAGAAGGTGACGAAAGAACTAGCGCATTCTGTGACGAAGGTAATCGGTAAATCACTTTTCTGGCTGACTTCGAAAGAGGACCGACAGCTCCTAATTCATTAAAAACTTTCTGATATATTCTTATTAAAATCAAGTTACCTACTTTAGAAACAAAATCCATACCATAAACCTGAAAGTTTGCACCGGTGGCGCAGCATAGGGTATCCCTCTGAAGCCGTAGTATTCCACATCTTTCAACAACGTCCTCAAAACTTTCCCCGCGATGCTTCCATGCGTTGTTTGCACTACTGGTTGGGCGTACACAATAACTAAAACCGTCCAAAATACATGAACACACGATTGATTCAACATTGCACATCTAATATCGCATTGTTATAATTATAGACTGGGTGGGTGATAATGATAACTACTTTACCGTATCGTATCGATAGTAATCTTTATGGCTGTCCTAAAACTTGAGTACTAAACTAATATTTTTTTACATATATAGATACAAGAAATCAAAGTACACAGAAAAATTTAATCAACTCTCGCTCGATCGTCGCAGCTGTAAAGGTGCGCATTGGGGTGAGATACTTGTGTAATATAGGTTCTCATAGATGGCGTTTAGGTTAATAACCTATTAAACCAGAATGATACAGAAGTAAATGTATATGGCAAAATTGAGGGCGCTGGCTGGGTGCTCCCGTGGACGAGTGGTTGAGTCGCTGGGCCGGAAATCCAGAGGTACCGGGTTCGATTCCCGGTCAGGACACAGGTGAGTGCCATTTAATTTGTCTGTGTACTTTGATTTCTTGTATCTATATATGTAATATAAAATGTGGTGTAATTTACCCGCATTTAAAAACCAATGAAGAGACAAAAATGTTTCTTTCATGTATAATATTTTTTTATTTAGGTATATCTTTGCACCTTGTCAAACTAGCTCCTAGTATAAGCCAAAGTGTAATTCTTGAAAGACACTATCTTCTTAAGCTAGGGCTGCCATAGGTGTGCGGACTCTGACCGATATGATATTAATAATCGGTAATTATTACAGATTTTTCTGTTCAGTAACTTCGGAGGTAATAGGGGGAATGGTATTTTATTTAACGTTTTCTGTCTTAAATCAAAAACTACATATCTAAGAAAAAAAAACGGCTTTGGAATCTACACATTAAGCCCTTTTATTTGATATCCCACTCGATATACTCTACTTTTGATTTTCGACATCCCATTTCAGTCCCCTTAAAAAAAAGTAAAAAAGGTATAAGATTTTTTTGTTCTCCAATAGGCTCAGCTTAGCGATTTTAAACTCTATTTTAAATTTCAAGTCGATAGCATCAGTAGATCCTGAGATATCTTGCTGTGACAGACGGACAGACATACATACTTTTTACCATTTTGGTACGGAACCCTAAAAATGACTGTTCATTGCAAGTCTAAGCAACGTCGACGGATAGACATTTATGTTTCTTAATACGTAATAATTACATGGCCTCATTACTATTTATAGTTTTAAGTACTTCAAAAACCTTTTTAAACAAAGTTGATAATACATGGACTAGGATTTTGTTCCACTATGAATGGAATCGAATATTTATTAAACATTTTCACGGTTTAAATATAGTTTATAGTACACCTTTCCTTCGCCGCCTTGAGAACTGTAGCATATCATGCGATTCAATGTCTCAAACATGCCGCTTTAGAAACCATGCTACTTTCTATCATAACTTTTGTAAAACTCGTTTTGTATTTAAATTTGTTTTCCGGGTTTTCATGGAGTTGTGAGGACACCGTGAATTTAAAATCGGACGGAGTTGTGATCATTGGAAGGAAATTAGTAACTTTGTTTGGGCGTAAGCCGTTTGCGGCGTTTTGGAGAATACCCTACGCCGAGCCGCCAGTCGGTTCGTTGAGGTTTAAGGTACGAGTAGGCATATAAATTATTAATACCTGTCTGTGTTCTTCAATTATATTTTGCCACCAACATTAAATATGTATGTAGTCCAATTACACAATGAAGTTTGTGACAGTTTTCAGTTCGAGAACAACTCAATGTTAGAATACGCATTACTCAATAAGCTTGCTGGATTACGTTCTCATTTCGGCTATCCGACTACGTGTCTGACTCAAAACGCTCAGTAGAGGTTTGTCTACCACCTCTTTTGTCTTATCACTCACTTGCTCAAAGGTTAACTGGAAGTGATCCCTTAAACGGATAAGTTCGCTTTTGTACAACCTTTATTTTGTAACCTTGTCTTATCTTGGGCAACTTGTGCAACAAAATGTTTATAAATACATACACAGAGTTGCAAATTGAGTTCCTTTGGCGTTCAATACCCTTATAATATTGTCTTGTGCGAATAATTTTACTGTTACAAAATCTACTTGGTTTTTTACTAATAAAAACATTTTACCTACGTTTCAGCCACCAAACCACTTAAGGAACGCGTTCGATTGTAGCAATAGCGACTATAGTAATCCCTACGAAGAGACATGTGCTACCACATTGGACGAGGATTGTCTCCACCTCAACATTTACTCGCCGTTTTCGTCGAACAAGACCTGCAGCTTCCCTGTAATGGTGTGGATTCAAGAGTCTGCAGACTCGTACGGGCCAGACTTCCTACTCGACGAGGACGTTATCGTGGTCTCAATCTCGTATCGAACGCACATATTAGGTTTCTTGAATACGGAGGACAATTTTGCTCTGGGCAATATGGGAGCTAAGGATATCTTAACAGCTTTAACATGGGTACGAGACAATATCAGTATTTTCAATGGAGACCCAACTGCGGTAACTGTAATTGGGTTTGGAAAAGGTGCTACATTGGTGGCGTCTCTCTTGATATCAAATGCGGCCGACGATTTGTATAGAAGGGTGATTATTCAAAGCAGCAGCGCACTTTCACCCGCTGATTACAGGAGCTACAGCTTCGAAATTGCCAACAAGTTATACTGGAATATAAACGGACCGTTTGACAGATTTAACCGCACTAAACTTTATGAACTTCTCGCTAAAGCATCAGTACAAGAGTTGGTATCTGCTTCTGAAGATCTATTTGATAGTACCGAAGTTAGAGATAATCAGAGACTAATTAACTCCTTCGGGCCCACTGTTGAGAGAACAAAGAAACACGCTTTTACGCATAAATTGCCGCTGGAAGTGTATAAAAGCCGTATGACAAATAACATTGCCGAGGTAATGATAGGGTACACGAACTTGGAATCCCTTTACAAATTGAAAGGTTTAGTGAAGAACAGGAAGGTTCTGAAGTATTTAAATTACAATTTCCAATATTTGGTGCCGTTCGGAGGCGCGGTGGATGAGTACGGATCCAAAAGATACAGAAGGATACTTAGAAAAATAATGGAGTTTTATTTCGTAAACGGAACGATCGGGGAGCGAAGTTTGCGGCGGTACGCGAAATACGTGTCAGACCAAGTTATTTATCCTTTGATTCGGCAGGCGAGATTACACGCTCGAGTGTCGTGTACCAAACTTTACTTGTACCGATTCTCCTTCAGGGGCGCGCTCAATACTGCTTGGATTTCGTCGGTGGGGAACTTGAATTTGTCGGGAGCGACGTTTGGGGATGAAATCTGCTACTTATTCAGATGTAAATCGGCAAACGAGGTATACAATAGCGGCGAGGGTTCTAATGAAAGGCACTTCATTAAGAAAATCGCTAGGCTATGGACGAATTTTGCCAAATACGGGTAAGGCTGAAAGGGTTGTAGCCGCTCTTATACTATATTCACCGTTCACAGGAATTAAATTTCAGTTCATTCAATTACCTTAATTGATTAGGAATTGAGGGCCGCTTTTAATGGTATCGCGGAAGAAAAGAAGGAAAAAGAAAAAAGTAAAAATACAGTGTATCAAAGTTGGTTTTATATACTCTACAATGACTTACCCATAAATTTTATTAGAACATGGAAAATAATAATTTTGTAATCCGTTTTTTAAATGTTTGTTCACCGTCTGGACACAGGGTTGACTTTATGAGTATCATAATATGTTTTAATTTCAATGTTACTAAATTAAAAATAAAAATGGTATATTTTTCAGAAACCCAACACCTCAAGACGACGATCCTCATTTGGGAAATCTTGTCTGGGAACCAATGGTCGACGAATTTCCACTTAGGGCTTTAAATTTAGGGCCCAAAATCAGGATGGTTAACATCCCAGAGGCAAAGAGGGTGAAGTTTTGGGATGAATTACGCCAGGAATTTTATCCGGAAAAAGAATGGAAAGACGAACTATGATTTTTATTCCGTTCGGGATCTTCAACGTGAGTTCAAACATAGTTGATTGATCTTTAGTTTTTTTATTTGTTGATTATATTATACTTACTTACGTTGAAAAGTTTAATTTAGTGTTTTGTCTCCTAAACTAGTAATTCTTCAAAAATCATCATTACTCTTCAGTTTTAAACATTTTTTAAATTCTTAAGCAACTTCAAAAAAGGGAGGATGTTCTCAATTCTTCGGTTTTTTAGTATGTTCCCCGATTACTCGAAAATGGCTGGGCGAATTGAAATTTATTGTTGTGTTTAAAAGAGTATTTTTTTTAGTTTTTCCCATTGCAACCGGGTCACGTAATGACGAGATCTTGGAGAAAACGAATGTACTCTTCAAATATTACCATCCACCTATAGCGAATTGAATATTTTCCATATTAAAATTTTTAATCTTGTATTAATTATTGTCCATTCTATTTTCATGTTTGTGTGCCAAACTTCACAATCGTTCATTCGACTGTCATTTATTAATGCAAATTGGCCTGTTGGGTATTGGTATCACGGCTCCAATAATTAACCGAACGCAAATATTACTTTGATTAGTATTCCTAGCTGACTGAGTACACTCGCATCCCGTGAGGTCGTGACCGGTGGATTAATTCACAACTTCGGCGTGAATTTCGACCTCAATACAATTTGGCCTTTCAACTAGTAATAATAGTTCGGAATTGGAGGTCACGCTGTGGTGCGTCGGTCGATTTAGAGCAGTGGTGGGAATTTTTTTGTCAACGGACGGGGGCGGACAGAAAATTTAAAAAAATTTAGTGTGCCAGAATTATAGCTTAACTTAATTTCGTTTTATCGCGGGCCATATACCACAGTATAATAAATAGCAGTAATTTTTCCTCCTACAAAAGGTACATTGCGCGCTTGAATGTGTGCGCGCCGTGTATGCACGCACTACAAGCAAAGAAATAAGAATGCTCCATTATGGATCGCACTCATACAGACGTGCTATCGCGCGTCTGTGTGAATGAATACGTGTCGCGCACTCCTAAACGGCCGAAGTTGGACTACTTGTTCGTCTTTATACTTTGCATATAGTAGCACCGTATTGTATCATCGCACCGTATAGGCAGCGCCAAAAGCTCTGTCCACACTATGGAATGCAATTACCGGTAATTTACCAGGAATTTATCGAACTTTATTATGAAAAGACGGTAAATTTACCGGTAATTTACCGGTAATTGTATTCCCTAGTCCACACTTGTATCATTTTGCCGTATCGTATGTCCGTCGCGTAGCACCGACGCGTAGCATGATTGGTAGTGCGGACGCCAAATGAAACGCACTGTCAATATTGATGTGATCGGTGATCGGATCGGTACACGTACACACTATATTATGTCCTACTACTGAGTTCGAAGGACCGTCGACAGGCGTGATTGTGATTAAAGCCATTTTATTTTAAGGAACTTTTGTCAGACTGACTATGCCAGCTCCGTTAAGCCTCTACTATACAATCTTCAAAGAAAGCCATACTTTGCTCGCGACTAGTTTAGGGTATAAAAGTTTTATCATGTTGACTTTTTAACCGACTTCACAAAACAAGAAAGTTTTCTAGTCGGTTGTATTTTTCCTTTTGCTACCCCAGAACCAGAGATGGGCATTAATCGATTAATTTTTTAGTCAACTAATCAATCGATTAAAAAAATCAATCGTACAAAATAATTTAATCGTTAGTCGCGATTGAATAGGTTAATCTCAATCGTTAATCGTTAGTCGATTAGATTTTGCCCATCACTGCCCAGAACTACGTTGTTAATAAATAGCAGTGGCGTGGCGTCCATAGAACTCGATTCCCATCGGCTTGCCGAATATTAGGCAGTTCAGTTAATTCTAGTGCTCTTAAAGAAAATTGAAGCCAAAACTGCTCCGCTCCGGCTTGCCGAAGAATTTCTTCAACGCCACGCCACTGATAAATAGCATAACGTGACCTGATTACATGAATTTTCATAGTAATATTTTCCAAATTAACAAATAACTAGCGGAAATTGAAAGTCAGCCCTATCATATGCCTGAAACATAGGAGTAAATTATAATTAGAAATTTGTACCAATGAAAGGGTTCGAAAGGTTTCTAACTACGTTGGCTTACTTTAACTACGGTTAACTACGTTCAATTTACCTATCAGTTGGGTCGCCATACGTGCCGTATATAGGGAACGTGCACGGCGAAGGTGCTGTCAACTGGTCACGCTAATCTAAATCAAGTACCCTCTCATGCTGGGGCAACATTGACGGAAACGCCGTTAATTTATCGCGATGAAGGACGATTAACGTCAGTGTAGCTACGACTTACTATGTTTGACATTGACACTTACATATTGTCATTGACATTGACAGCTTGATTTGACAGGGGTGATAGTTTTTGTCGTTTAGTGCTGCCACCTATAGTTCATGCACGTTTCCTATAGAAGACTGCCGTCTTATTTCAATACCGCGTGTCGTATCGCAAGCTACGCCATATTGTACTATTTTCATAAATACACGCGTCTTATAAGTCCATCTTACAACATTTGATTACGATTAATTGGAGTAAAAAGATGGATGGTTATGTTGAATTCTTGTTAGTAAACTTGTTCACGCCTCCTATTAAATAAAAAAGCCTATTCCGTAAGAGGGATCAAAATGGTACTTTTCTGTTCCAGGACTTAAGTATGAACTTTTAAATTTCCGATCATTATCTTGATTTTGCAAAATAGTATATTTCGTACGGTATATAATACTCTATTTATATATCTTACAAAATATACTATTTACTAACAGTAGTGTATAATTGGTGCAGCTGGCTCAAGGAGAGCCAGCTGCCCCAATTATACATTCGAATAGTCACTTTTATCTATTTGAGAAGTCATATATTCAAGTACTCGTAGTTACTTCTAGATAGAAAAAACAAGCGTTCGAATAGTCAATGGGTTCGGTCGTTCGAATACTTACTGTAAAAGTTGCATATTCAATGAAGCTCATTTGCCTACGGGGGATACATAGCTTTTTGACTGATTATTATAGTAATGAAGTAGAATGAAGTAGTAGTAGTAGTAGCAAGCTTAGAGCCAGCTGCCTCAATTATACACTCGAATAGTCACTTTTATCTATTTGAGAAGTCACATATTCATACTTGAATAGTTACTACTACAGTGGGAGGGTATAGACTTTACTAGAGTCACCCGAATAGTCACTTCATATGTATTTAAAAAGCTAAATTTAAGTAATTTTCTCATATATTCAAGTAGTTACCTCTACCTTATTGGAGTGTTGTTAATTTTAAATATCCATACTCATTTGTACTAAGTGTAATATATATGTGTGTATCATTTAAACTGCCAATAATATGATCAATCGCAGATCTTACTTTGAAAGTTTATAACTTCCGAAATAAAACACAAAGTATTCATAGGTTTATTTTTTATTTTTCAAAAAACATTATTTTCTATACACCACTTATTCATACAAGATACATATTTAAAAGCACAAACATTAGAATGGTACATACAATATTCAATATCGGATGATGTAGCGTATTTTTCACATAGTCTTTGCATATTAGGACAATCAAAATTTTCTAAATTATATACATTATTACACTCTAATATTTCCTTCACCCACTGCACTTTTTCAAAACCTTTTGTATAAATGCGCTTATGTTTACAGAGGTTCATTATTAAATTTTTATAATTAGAATATGGTACATATCCTTCGTTCCAAAGTATTCCTCTGTTTTTTTCTATCCAGGAAACTTGTAAACGTTCTTTTTTCGTTAAATAATAAAATGGATAAGGCGGTTTAATCAACAACACAATAACTCTTTTCTTGCAAATAATCGCAATTTCTTTAGGTATAAATTGATTGTTTTCGCTTTTAAATCCTTGAACATCTATAATCACGTTCATGATAATTTTCGAACTATGTTACTCAGAGGTTTATATTCAATAAGACGATCGTTAATAATCAGGCAGTATGCTGTTGTATTATTAGGTATATCTTCTGAAGACTCAATTTCTAAACGGACATCAACTGGTCCTGTTTTCAATGAATCGTTTTGCCTAGAGCAATCAATAACGAATAGTGGCGCTTTTTTTCTGAACTCATTTAAATTAAGCAGGGGATCGACGCTGGTACCAAAATACGACTGGCGAAAATTAGCATACATTTCGTATAATATACTATATTTATCTTCACTAAATTTTAAATTCAGTGAGTCATAAGGAAAATACTGTGAATTTAAAAACAACTTGATGTTTGTTATATTACAGTGGTCAAATTGAGAGGAACTTTTCGATTTAGTCAGTTTTCTGTCTGTTTGTAGACTGAATATGACATATCTTGGCTTTTCTAACTGAGAGGTAGTTTTGACAGACCATGCATGTTTTGTAGTTTTAGGTAAAAGTGGATATTCATATAAATCCCAATTCCTGAAAGCTAGTTGTATGGCGCGATCTTTTTCCAAGTGCTTAAGTAATAACAATTTATTACGATCAGAAACTCTAACGTGCGGTACGCGCCATTGAATTTTTTGTATGTTTATTTCAACATTTTCGTTTTTATCAATCAGAACACTATTTAAAACGGAATTACTTCTCTGCAGTATAAGTTCATGCCTGCAATTGATGACAATTTTATTATAATCTTCTGCGAATCCTAATACTTTGTTCAAGGGTATTATAACAGAAAAATGCTCTTGCTTCTGGATTAATCCGCTTAAATTCCAACCCCATAACGCAGCATTTTTACTTTCACCTTCATTCATTGAGATAAGAGATTTCATCGTTGTGGTGATTCCCACATTTTTAGTACGATCTATTTCAACACCATTCAGTTCGTAACTTATATCTTTGAATAAAAATAATATAGGATTATTTGTGAAGGTTACATCTTTTGCTATTTTATGTCCTGCCGCATCGACTGTGTATACACTTACACTCCCTTCAATGTAAATGGAGCTAGCAGAAGGCAGTATATAAACTTCTTGTTGGTTAACAGGAATTCTGATTTCATCGTTTTCTTTAAAGCTATGGTTGTAAGGATTGTAAGTATGGATCTCATAGCTTTCTATAGAATTGTCTTGTTGCGGCAATTCAGCGATCTGCAGCATTTTATATTTTTATTTTATTTTGAAACCTAGAGAACGAAGAAATTTTTTATTGCTGGGGGTAATATTTTTTGTGGCAATTGATCGACCTCTTCCTTTGAACACGGGGAGTTGAATATTAGATTTCGGTTTAGTAATGGGGCTTTTATTGAAAACATACATGGTGATGTATACGTATAACTAGTGAGTTGTATAAATATTTACTTAACATCCAATGCGAGACACTGTCGGTGAAGGAATGTGCTTTACGGTAATATGCCATTTTATAAATAGTATGTTATATTTATTATTTTATTTATTCTGCTATATATTCATTCATACTGCATATATTTAGTTTCCCAGAATGATTTCAGAAATTTTAAGCATAAATGCCCACAGTTGTATAAATGATTTTTTTGTAGATTTTTATAATTGTAGTGAATGTTTGGTCCCATATATTTTATAAATTCTCTCGGTGGTTTTAAGTTTCCGTAACTGTCAAAATATTCAATATAATCTTTAATTTTTCCATAGGCTACCCAGTGTGTACCACAATTTTCTGACGAATCTAAATTGATCACACCACATTCTATCGATAATGGTACAGAGGGTAATTCGTCTCTCATAAATACACCTCGAAAATATGGAATATTTTTCGAATGTTTTATAATATCGATATTAGTTAAAGCTCTTTTGGGTAGCCTATTACCTAGTTTTTTTTATTTGAAACAAAGATCCCTAACCCATCCTTGTATGGCTTGAGTTGTAATCCTTTTCCGATACAACTTGCCTGCATTTTCATATTTTGTCTTTTCAAATCAGCTAGCTGTCTTTTAGCTGACTTAAACTGATTTACAGCTTTGCTGATTCCTGCAACACCTCCGGCTAAACTTCCCGTAGCTGATAGGCCAGCCAAAATAGGAATTAATGGTAGAAAACCACCTGTTTTAGGAATGGGTATTACTCTAGGAATTTTTATAGGCATGTCAGATGCTAATTCTTGTGCTGCTGCGTACGCCAATTCCATTAACAGTTTCTTACATTTTGGATTTAAATTACTTATATGTTTTTTTGCGTGTGAAACAATATTATTAAAAGATTTTTTCAAACCAGCTCCAATTTTCCGCGTGGCTCCTGATTTATTTTTTATGTTCTTATTTTCATTTTTAGGGTTATTTTCTGAACATGACATTTTTAATAGGTATTATTGGTAAGCAGTGAAAATTTAATTTTTTAAAGTCGTCTTTATCGTTTAAAGACCTAATTACAAATGATGGCAGAAAAAGTAATAGGTAATATAAATACAATTTAAAACACTTTCACTATAGACGATTATTTTTGTCAATCCAGCTATTCTCACTTGATGGAAGACCAAGCCATTTAACATATACTTTGTTTCCTTTTCGCTTCAAAACTCTCTCAACAAGGTAAACATCAGGGTATGAAGTTTTTTGAATTTCTTGTGCATAGAAAGCTCCTAAAATGGGCCTAGACTTTATGTCTTCTAATAAATATGTAGTGGGCTTAGTTCCTTGAACTTTAATTATCTTAAATATTTCTGTGGACCAATTAGGTGTATACCCTTTTTCAAAACATCCTTTATATTTACTAATTCTTACAAAATCGCCTGCATGAAACCTTTTACAGTTATGCAACTTCTTTGATAATGAACTGTTAATATATCTTTGTAATACAATTTCTTTATTATTATGGTTAATTTCTGCAGGAGGTTTCCCCACTGTTCTATGAAAAGAGTGGTTATATTCTAAAACCGTCTTATCGAGTGTTCCATCAATCCATTTATAATCCCCCTTTAAACTAAACTCTTTGTAGAGTTTAGATTTAAGAGTTCTTATAAGTCTCTCAACAATTGACGCCTTTTTTGTAGAATATGTAGAATAATGGTTTATATTGTAGTTATTAATAACTTTTATAAAATTATTATTATAAAATTCTTTACCCATGTCTGTTTGCAAATTTCTCGGTATACGGCCTCTTTCTAAGAGTGTTTGAAACTCATTAGATACGATTTCTTTAGTTTTGCGCTTGAGTGGAAATGACCACGCATACTTTGTGAAACAATCAATAATCACTAATATGTATTTATAACCATCATTAAATTTGGAAAAAGCTTGCAAATCCATTAAATCTGCTTGCCAAAGGTCATCGATATCTCTTAATATTACACTTCTGCGGGGGAAGGTTACTCTTGCATTTTTATGAATTTCATTTACGACATCTGCTTTGCTCATAATGTTTTTTTATTTTTTCTTCAAGTTCTTTGTTTATAATATCTTCTTCGACTTTCTTTATTCGATTACTTAAACTCAAAATTAGCTTATTAAGATTTCTACAATCTTTAACAATTTTGTTAATATTTTCTTGATTAGCTGAATTGAATAACACAAGTTCTTTCAAGCTTAGGAGTTTATTCAGTTCTGCTTCATCTGTATTGATATTTTTATTTACGATTGATCTTTTTTCGTCATTCATGTCTAATAGGCGTTTCATAACTGAGCACAAAATAATGCTTCACTAGATTTTATTCTTTTATAATACCAGCTTCCTTTAGCTCTTCAATAATTGATATAATTTCATTATCATGACTAGTGTTACCAGCGCTTTTAGATGCAATTAAAAGTTTTAGTCTTTCAATTAATTCATTCGCATCGTCCCAGTAAATATAATCAGTGCTGTTTTTATACTGCTTTAATTCGGGTAAGTGCCCCCCTAGTTTTAAACTTTGTAGTGGGTCAGATAACTTTTTGTTTGAGTCAGCTAATTGGGAAAATAAAGGTTTGATAATAGTGCAATATTTTAATCCCTTATCGCCTTTTATTTTACCGTTAGGGTCATAATCTCGTTTATGTGCGTTAGTATGATTTAACATTTCTTTATAATCATTTTTGTCTTGTTCAGTGACAAACTGGAGGTTAGGTTTATTGCGCATTAAAAGTTCCTTTAATCCTGCAGTTAACTCGTAATTTTTTTTATCTACTGTAATCACGTAGCGTTTTTTATTATCGCTAGCATTATTCGAATAGGATAAACTTACATCAGTGTTTCCCATCATCAGTTTCTTATTAATACTACGAATACCAAATGGTATATTAATGTTGTCATATAAGTCAATCATGTCTTCTTTTTTTAGAGATAAAAGTGTGTCATTATTTTGCTTTTGTTGCTTATCGATATCATCAGAGTATTCATAATATTCTGAATGCTGATCAGAATCAACGTCGATAAAATCTTTAAATTTTTGATATCCTACAGAAGCGTTCAAATCTTCGAGCGTATTATTTTGATCTATTCCAGTGGCCATGTTAAAAGTGGGGGTAGCATTAGAATTTATCTTATTAAAGCTTTCTAAAGGATCTGTAATGGGTTTAAACACCTTTTTGAAATACATATCAGCTTTATGTTCTTCATCTTGAATCTGCTTCATTTTATTTTTTATATTATCTACTGATTTAATGAGTTGGTTTTTTAAATCGATATCCATTACAGGAACGTTGAAATCGTCTGTTTAATACACACACTCGATTTCAAGTGAAGTCATGGGGAAAAATAGAGGTGGTTTTATATTAGCGCAATTAAAAGTACACAAATAAATCAAACCCCTGTCTATATCGACCTTCATTTATGGCACAGTCTTTGTTTATTAACAAAAAACTATATTGGTCTTGCCATATTGTAGAACAAAGTTCTTTAAACTTTATCCAATCTATATCTGTATTAACGTGTTCATTGTATATGTGTCTTAAGTTAACATCGTCCTGTCTAAAAATAATTAAGAGATTAGCATTATCTCTCATCAACTGTTTGGGGATTTTGGAATAAGTTTGGGATAAATAAAAACAATCGATTTGTCTATGTCGGCCCATAGCAAAGTAGTTTCGAATATTTACTTGATTTTCGCATGCAACATCATCAAAAATCATAATTGAATTGCGCAGGGCATCATTTGGGTGGATGACCTCGTTATTATCATGATATATAAAAAAATTCGCGCCACGAATTTTCTCCATAACTAGCTCAAGGTATCTATATTTAGGTTGAAAGGTAGTCTTCGAATACAAATAAATATGCTTAAATCTCAAACCATTTTCATGTAACAATAAATTTAACATTATGTTAGTTTTTCCGCAATTTGATGGACCACATATTATGCAACGAATCGTATTGGGGAACAGAGTACTATGTGTTGTATTTTGCGCTTCATTTTCAACTTTAATATTATTTACTGGCAGTGTTTGAGTATGCTTGACGAATTTCATCGTGAATATGAGGTAAGTAAAATGTGGGAAAGCTTTATATAGGTGTTGGTTTACTGAATGAAAACAGCATTTTATTAGGGATGACAAGTATATTTATTAATTACAATCGGATAAGGTGCAATTTAATTTCGCATAAGTAAATAATTTATCCTAGATAAGTTACAATAATACATGCATATTCTAAATAACTTACAAATGTACATTATCACATTAAAACATAGTATTATAATGCCCCCAAGGTAAAGTTTCTACATTGTTAGACAATATCTGCCGTTTATCATCGTTACAATTTAAAACCACCTTGTTAACTTGCTGAGAATACAACACATGCTTGATAGATCTAATCATAGTCATTTTATGACTCAACACCTTTTTCGTATGCAATGCTCGGTCAAAGTCTGAAATCCGCAATCGATTCGTTATAGGTTTCGTGACACCTTTAGCTTTTTTTATTGTGTTTTTCACACTTTTTATACAATAGAGTTTAGCTCTTAATCCCACGAATTCAGTGATAATCAACCCGCCCAGTTCATCTTTAAATAAACCGGGTACTTTGGCGTTCAGTTGGGGTATACCGTGCGGGTTATCAGCTTCATAATTACTAGTGTCGAACTTTACTATGTTATTACCTAAATCTTTGTAAATATCATCGGTAATAATGTTATAAAGAAGACTGTCGGTATCAGTATAACAAAGTTTAGCGTTTTCTTGGTATGTTTTTTTAATGAAATCATAGTGAAATCGATACATATGTTGTTTTGCGAGTTCCAACACCGTAAATCCAACATAAATGGGACGGTCTAAACAAATTTTCTCAGGACTTAATTGAACAGCAACAAAGTTATTAGAAAATATAGATACATTTTTTACATTTGGTTGTAACAGTATTTTTTCTGCACCAAGGCACTTATTAGTTTTATTATCATTATCTTTCCATGTTGTTATTAATTGCACCTGTACATGCTTTCGCTTATTTTCAATTGTTTTACCAAATATAGAATTATTTAATAATTTAAAAAAGTCTTTTTCGAATTTGGTACATGCCCTTTGTCGCAATTGAGTATTTAGATCGATGTACTTTTCAAAGAAGTTGTCCTGTCTAAAACGAAGAATACGATGTACATTCTTCAACACAAGCCCATTTTTTATACATTCTTTTAAATGTACAAAATGAATCACATAATTGTATTTATCATATAAATTCGCAATTAACTTTTTTGATTTACCACCTGGGGGGGTAAATTTTTCAACTGCAAAAGGTAAGTCAGCATGCAAATCGTGTAAATATTCGGGATAGGTCAAATCGACTTCCAAAATATATCCATATTCTCCATTTTTCGGAATAGTTAGTATATCAAAATGTTTAAGCTCCTCTTGGTTTAAAAAATTAAATTCAGATATAGGCATTTGTTGTTTCATAGCATAACCGTAGAGATTGTTACAATCCAAATACATTAAATATGATGTTGGTTTTGAATCATCAAAATCGGGGGTATATTTATTATTTGCTTTTGAATGACGCAGAGAACATTGGGCTAGTCCACCGCGTATTCCTTTTTCTATCATATGATATATGTCTAAATCAGATATTAACTCTAATTTAACTTCTGTGCACAAAAGCATGGCATCCCAACTTAAATTCGGCGCAGACACATAATAGGCGGGGTCAAGATTATAATGTAGCAAACTTGTATTTCTAAAATGTTCAAAAATGTCACATAATAATAAGACATCGCATTTGAGATACAAATCGGTATATTCTCCTAGGGTCGCTATGTTAAAAGTGGACCATACAGTTTGTGCATGTGTATAATCGATATTCGAGATATGTTCTAATTTCAAAGAATTATAAAATTGGTTCTGCTGAGGCAACTGTTTTTCTTCGTATTTAGACCAGGAATCGATATAATCATATGGATAAACACCTTTACGTGTCAATAACTGCAATTGTTGCTTATCAGTAAATTCATTTGATAAATTGGTAAAATCTCCTTCATTCAAACTTTGAGCTAATTCATACAAACTAGAACTTAAAAATTGATAAGAATCTATAAACTTTATTTTTATAGTTTCTGAACCTGATTCGTTTGTTGAAAATACAGTTTTTGTAACGGATGTATATTTTTCCTTTGACTGAGCTATGATTTTTATAAAACCCGGGTATTTGGCAAGTTCTTCTATAAATAAGTGACTATCGTACCCAGAAAAATTATGTAGTACTACAGGTATAAACCGACAAATTCTATATTCTAAATTGCATAATGAATGAGCTGCACCTCTGTATTTTGACGTAATGTGATCGTGATCACGTACTTTATCGCCAAATAAAAACTGCTTACAGATATGACATACTGTAGCATTTTCATAACTAATTTCTTCTTCGAATGTTAAAGGAGTCATAGGATTGTTTTGCACTAGTATACTGTTAATTTCCTGTATATCGTTAATTAACCATTCTATGAAAACTCTTACACAATCTTTGCCTCGGTATGAAACATATTTCCTTAAAGTGGCATCGTGTGAGCAGCATACATAATAACCAAAACATGATGGGACATGTTTTTTAAGGTTTTGAGTGTTGTTGCTATTTTCCGTTTCACAATTAATTAACAGACTTTCAAAATCTGCGTATATTACAAAATTTATTTTTTGCTTACGCTGAAAGTTCTTAAATTGAATTGTGGTATTTTTATTAGGCATGACAGCAACAATTTCGGTACAGTAGTGTGTCTTAAATTTATTTTCGCTTTTGAAAAATTGTAAACACAGGTCACAGAAATACATTTTGCCTCTGTGTCGAGTCACTTGTCGTCGGACTAATCGAACAAGGTCTTTAATTAAGCAATAGTGTCCTGTACCATTTTCTTTGATGTATAACAGATTGATATGATTATTTTTCTTTGATTTCGATTTATACAATGGACCTGTTACCACACTTTTATTATCTAATCCATATATATTTATGCTTATATCGCGATTATTCTTTTCAAATAATTTTATGTCGTTTACTGATAACGGGAATGACATTCCATCTATATTTAAAATATCCGAATAATGTGGATATGATTTAGTTCGACATACATTACTCGTTGCGGGATAAAGGTGTGCAATTATACTCCATAAAAAGCAGCAATTATCATTGTTCTGAATATTTATACAACTTTTGGTATTTTTAATAATAGGTGGTAATGGTATGTAAGTACCCCCACGCATAGGACAATACTTGTTAACATTTATTTCTAAATGGCTTACAGCAACGAAAGACCAGCCTGATTCACGGTGCTCAAATTCAATAACTTTATTTTTTAATTGTTCAATTGTATTTTCAAACATCTCGTTAACATTCGTGTTTCTATAAATAACATTATATTTAGTATTAAATGACTTTAGTTGTTGTCCATCTGAGTGAGGTAAAGTAAAGTAAAGAAAGAGCTCATAGTTTATTTTGACACTCTTATGTTTTAATAATGATATTTCTACAACTTTCATTATATTACTTTGTATCTCACATAGAAACATCTCAGGAGTGAGGTATTCTTCTTGTGAGGGATTTAAACGATAAGTGACAATTCTGTTTTTAAACGCTGTAGCAATTATTTCAATGTCTTTAAATTCAGTTTTTAATAAACAGTTAGATTTATGTAAATTTGTTCTTAAATGAAATTTGTATTCATTTTCAGGCAATTCAATTTCACATTTATCACATCTCAATGATTGAAGGTTACGTGATCCGTCTGTAAACAAAAAAAAAACTATTTATAGAAAAATATTTATTGTTAGTACCTATACAATACAGTCATCATTAATGGAATAAACAATTATAATACGGAGTAAGTATTAGCTAATAATAACAGATTTTCAAGTTTGATTATATTGATAATTCTTCTTATATGTAATAGATTATAAGCTTAAAAAAAAAAAAAAAAAACATACGACAAAATCACGCGCTATAATAATTGCTGACAAACGCAGGCGGGCATGTTCTATATTCCTTGCGGGTTGCAATTATAAAATTCGCCAAATGTCTCCAAGCTTCGGTATCATCATCTGTGCGATTTTTAATGTTTATCACAGCATGACGCCATCGATTTACCGGTGCAACCTTCTCAATATCACTACATTTGTAGACCTTCACCTCAACAAAGTGTGAGCCCTTTTTCTCAGGGTTCGTTTGTCGCGCAAAGCCATTCGCTAGTCGGCGGGAGATATATGATGGTAATTTACCCTCAGCAGTGGGCTGTATCCCCTCCATTTCCTCGTCCTCGCTGTCAGCACCGAATAGTTCAGCAGCTGTGGCGTGCTGCAGTTTCACGGGGGCTATCTTGACCTTCTTGCTCGCAGATGCGGAGGATTTGCTCTTCTTCTTTTTCTTATCCTTATCGGCATCAGACTTCGGCTGCGGTGTCGGCGGCGGTGGCGGGGGAGGTGAATCTTCCTCCGAGGACGATGAGAGGAATAAATCTTCAGCGACGTGGGACGAACGTTTTGACCTGAAAAAAACAAAATTATTTATTATTAAAAACATGTACCCTATATTATCTAGCATTATTATTATTATTTTAAAAGAGCGTTATGGTTTAACAAATGAATAATCAACAATTTTTTTTTTTAATCGAATAATTCACATACGAAACGGGTAATTCAATGTAAATATAGCAGGATGCATGTGACTAACGATCCATCACTATAATTATTCAGTGTGACTAAACCTACATCATAAATATGCACTATGATTATGACATCAGGTAAAAATAAAAATAAATCGGGAAAAATTATCTGTAACTACACACAAATTTGAATACTAACAACATATTATAAATTCAGACTTACATTTTTTTTTATGAAGAGGTGTCCTTTGTTCCAGTAGGGGTACCAAGGCGGTGACTTTTCCTTGCTTCGTGATGAGCGGAATGATCCAATAGGCCCACTATCGCGGCTTAAGTAGGACAAATTCACGTGGATCTCACCCATATATGAAAATCATCCGCGTGATGAAAAAAGATGCATCAGCACTAAGCCTAAGTAGGAGTTCTACATATAATTCGCATACATTAATACAGCGACTTTACTTGCATAATATTGTAATATGGCTTCGTATATAAAAAAGGGTCAAAGTTATTTGGTAACTGAAATAAACAAACGAACAAACAAACAATATAATTAATATTTTAAATATACCTATTAGGGCGAATATAAAACCTCCTTATTTTTAAGTCAGTTTAACTCGATTCATTAAGGTTTCTTTTTGTCTCTTTCGAGGCCACTTTACGCATGACTCTAGATTTGTGAGGGTCTCACAACAAACATCAGATCCCGTAACCATGTACTTAAGGTAACAATTTTTTTAATTAGTAACGAAGTACGACTTGTTGTCTGGAGAATTATCTATTTCTCCTCAGACAAAGTCACGATAAGAGCTAGTAGATTTCGTATGCTACAACGCATACTAAAACGAAATAAATTCATTCTCATCACTATGCAACTTGAATTAAAAGACGTAGGCAGTTAGACTCAATCTAATGCATCGATTTAATTTCACTTACCTATTCCACCTTTTAGTATTCGCCTAAAGCGAAATCTAGCAAAGTATGACCCCTAATTATGCAAAGTAGTAACGGATCGCAGTGTCAATATATACCGGTCATTGGTGAGATGAGACGAGACAAGCCGTGAATATCATCTATATATGGATGTCAACACAGACGGTATCGTTTTTCTCTGAGCGGATTACGCTCCATATGAATTTCCATATATGAAATTTTACATTTAGGTGTATTTTCATAACCGACATTGAACTCTATTAACACGATATTTTCTAATATAAGCCCAGAGAATAAGTAATCATAAATCAATAAAAAAATATATATTAAAGTGACTGGTTCTGTGAGACAATATGTCGGTAAGTCGTAAAAGAAATAAATATACTTTTTTTTAATTTAATGTCATCTTTTGTATGATAGTTATTTAAATAATGGATACTTTTATTTGATTAAGAAAACTGTCTCACATGTTACTCATTAATTACAGGATACATCAGAACATCTATTCAACTTTATACCTCGGGCCCTGTCGCGAAATCAAAGCGAGCAACGTCTGAACCTAGGAGTCAAGAGAAAAGCAGCACCACTCGTTTACTCATTTATCAAGAAGCCTCATCGGGATAATACCGCAAAAATAGTTAAAATTGAAATTTATGACAGTGACAAACTAGACCCCGATTATGAACACGTATGCAAATGCAACGCTGAACTGTGTGCACAATATATTGTGAAAAATACATTACTAGACGAAGTATACGAATTAACGCGTAGAGTAATAGACAAAATAGAGACATGTTTCTCAACGGACCCGCCGAATAGTTACACCATCTTGTAAATAAATAAATAAAAACTTTTTGAAGAACAAATCTGTTATTTTATTTTCTAGGTATTATATAGAAATATAATTCACAACCTACATAAGATTACCTCAAAGAAAAAATTTAGAGGTTAGATATGAGCTTGCTACTACTACTACTACTTCATTCTACTTCATTACTATAATAATCAGTCAAAAAGCTATGTATCCTCCGTAGGCAAATGAGCTTCATTGAATATGCAACTTTTACAGTAAGTATTCGAACGACCGAACCCATTGACTATTCGAACGCTTGTTTTTTCTATCTAGAAGTAACTACGAGTACTTGAATATATGACTTCTCAAATAGATAAAAGTGACTATTCGAATGTATAATTGGGGCAGCTGGCTCTCCTTGAGCCAGCTGCACCAATTATACACTACTACTAACTACCGGTGTGAAAAGCAGTACCTATTTGTCATGCACGCGGTAGCGAAATTATTTTCATCTTGGGTGTTAGCACTTGAATCCCACAGGTACATGATTTTGCTTCATTGTGAAACAATCTTAAACAAATTATATGAAAAGGGTAAGGGTTACAAAAGGGTATAAAATTAACGTTAATAATGAAATCTCGACAAATTCTAAATACTATTACGATAATAAAATGTTACTATTTTTCAGTGTTTATTTCTTAGGTACTATAATGTTTCACGTCAGTTCTCAATTATGACAACCCTGGCCGTCTGCATAAGTGATTAGAACCCTCATTAACCCCCATCGATGTAACGGTACAGATATCGCGAATTAATTAGTGCTTTCTGTGATAAGGGGGATGTTATGAGGATACTGTTTGTTCATATAAACTTTTCGTATGTTTGGTCGGTACATAGGATAATTATTTGTATATATAGATTTTGAACCCCCTTTTCGTTTCTATAGCACCGAACGACTCAAATCACCTTAAAGTATCTGAATGCAGTTGTGATGAACGTACCTATACAATAACCATAAAATAAAAAAAAAATCAAATAACCGACTTTCAATGCACCTATTTTCATAGAAAATGTACGAAGTGACTGTGAATGAACAATACTTAAATCGCTATAATGTACGTATAATAATATTTGAAGAGTTATCTTGATTTCATCAAGATTCCATCATAAGACTACCTCGCAATGACTGCAATGGGACTAATTCGGAGGTACACCCTTTCAAACAAAAAAATATTTTTTTCAATTCGGTAAAGTCGTCTTCGAGCGATCGCGTAACAAGCACACAATAAAAGAAAAGAAACGTACAGATGAATTGAGAAATATATATAAGAAAATTAATAACCACATTTTTACTAAAAAAACCCTACCGCGGTGCACTTTGAAAATAAAATCCGCCATTTTGTTTATTTTAACGAACTTCATAGCCAGTGACACTCGCACCATCAAGACGAATCTAATGATGTATCATTTATCAAAATCGGATGTGCCGTTGAGTAGTTACGAGCGGACACAGGAACGGACATACATACATACATACAGGTCAAACACATAACCCTCCTTTGGGCTTCGCCGCAGTCGGGTAAAAAGCTTTTTAACCGAATGCATCATAAAAAAGTTATTAGTAAATTGGAACTAAAACACATTTCAACCAAGACTGATATCGTTAAATTCGATTCTTTTTGTTTGTATGGAGAACTGGACGACTACAATCACCATAAGGTAACAGAACGCAGCTGTAGGTATAAGTATATATGCGATTAATGAATGTATGCACGTAAGGGGCTGTAAAAAAGCTTTTAACTGAATGCATCATAAAAAAGCTATTAGCAAATTGGTTCGACTACTATGGGTAGTAGCCATTAATGAACTCGACCGTAATGGGAACTGTGGTTGGATTTTTGACGAGTAGCCATAACCGTTATGGTCGTTTACTTAAGGTAAGCGTATAAAATAGCGTATATTATATGTATAGTAGCGTCGTTTATCCGACTGACAACTAGGTCGGATAATGAAATGAAATCAAAAGTTCGGATAATCGAAATGTAGGTTTTTTGGGACGACATCATAAACAACACCTTTTTACAGAAAAAATATTACTTATTATACATATATACATTTTTGACATACATATTGTATTTTAAACATCTGAAAAAGGGCGAATGCTTTTTTTAAATATTATTTTTTAAACTTAAAATCTACATTTCTTAATTGACGAAAACAACAAGGCAAAGTAGCGAGCAACAGTGTATCTGTTACCGGCCAAACCCGATTTCAGGCCAAACTAGTTTGTCCTAGACCAAACCGGTTTACCCGGAGCGTGTCAGGATAAACTAGTTTGTCCTAGGCCAAACTAGTTTATCCTAGGCCAAACTAGTTTATCCTAGGCCAAACTAGTTTATCCTGACACGCTCAGGATATACTTGTTTGGCCTAAATACTTTAGGCTTAACTAGTTCGGCCTAGGCCGAGGTTTGGCCGGTTTAATCGATCCTGATTTCAAGCCAAACTAGTTTGTCCTAGGACAAACTAGTTTATCCTGAGCGTGTCAGGATATACTTATAGTTTAGCCTAGGACAGTCTAGTTTGCCCTAAATACTTTAGGCTCAACTAGTTCGGCCTAGGACGAATTTATTTTGAATTATTATTCAAGTAGGTAAATGAAGGCTTAAGAAGTCTTAGGCTGTGTATCCACCGGAACTGTGCGAGGATGCTTTGCGAGGGATGTGTTTGTCATGAACCAATAGAAACACTTCATTTACCTATCCTCGCTTAACTCAGCTCTGGTGGAAACAGCTCAGCGGTGCGAGGTGTTTGTACATACAAAAGAAGGGAAAGATGTGTGCGAGGAATAAGTTGCGAGGGATGTGCTGCGAGGCGGCGTCTGCCTGGCGGACGCGAGCTCAGTCACTGGGTACAGTCAGAGGCAGATAGATGTGTGGTGGCGGCTACACATCCTCGCACCGCTTAGCTACCTCGCAAATCTTTGGTGGAAACATTCATACCGTTACACATCCTCGTTGTACAGTCTCGCACGCACCGCTCGATATCTATCGCGTTAACGTTCGAATAATTGAGCGTTCGGATTGACTACATGTGCTACGTCATAGTCCGTAGCACGTATGTAGCGGAAATGCTGCTACGAAGAACTCGATAATTGGGTCGGTGGCACTCAGACTCAACGCAATAATTTCACCTGCGAATAACAGTTCCTAACCGGAATAATACATAACTCCTCATAGTCGGGATTGTAAATACAAGCATGTGTTTGCGCGCCACCATATGCAATAGATAGACCAACGAATTCTTTAATTATTTTGGCCAAGCAAAGCGACGAAAAATCGCGTGGTTGTTGACCAACAAGGTGAAACGATAAAAACCCGTCATCCTCCAAATTCTATACAATCGTAAGAGACGCGCTGGGCAGTAAGCGGTGAAGACAGATCATCCGCTCCCACAGACCACTAAACCTAAAGACGTCGCTTCGTAGGATTGTTTCATTGAAACCGATTCTGCCAAAACTAAAGGGGCGCGGGAGACGCGACGAGCGCTTACCGCACTGTGATTTGCCGATTGAAGGTCAAGTGGGCGTCACACAGAAATATAAACAAAATGTCTGGGGGCCGCTAGTGATGTGACGATGATCGATGATTAGAGCTAAATTAATAAAACAACCCCATTCATTCAAACATACCCCCCCCCCCCCCCCCCCGACTTACATACCTACTCTATTACACTTCACTGTTTTCAAACTATTGAGTAGGACATGATTTTTAAATACTGACAGCAATGCATTGTTACTGGCATTATCATTAAATATATTGTTAATTCTTAAAAATAAAACTTTATTATAAATTGCTATTAATTTGAGCTTAATTGTAATAATTAATGCCACTATGCTGCTGTTAAGTGCTGCTGTATAATAAGTTTGAGCATCGTAGTCACGGCAATAAATTAGCTAATTTATTGTTTGTTATGTGAGCACTTGAGGCCAGACTAGGCGAGCACTTGAGGCAACAATTGTTCTCGTAAGTCTGACTGAGTGTCAACGAAATACTATAACGGTAAACATTGCCTTTACACAACTCAGCTGATAACGAAGAATCAATATACTCATCACAGTTGGTAAGTGAAGCGTAGGAATGGCATTAGAAGTCGCCTGTTCCCAGATTTTGTCTATCTAAAATATTCTGATTTAAAATGGCGAGAACATACGATACTTTGTTTTGTACCATCAAATCAATCCATATTTCCTTTATATTAGGACACTTCGTAAACCTTAAAGAAATTAAACACATTTTAGTTGACATGCTTTGAATGATTTATAATGTAACACTGCAGTATTAAAAGACAATTTACCACTTTAAATATATAAATAATAATTAGACGCGGCTGCGCGCAAATACTTTGCCCATATATGTACATATGATGGATAATATTTCGATATTTTTAAATTATTATCGAAAGTAAACCAACACATACTATGGACATCACTAGTTCGCACTTAGTAATGCCACGTAATGGTAGACAAGAAAGGTGCGATTATTCGCATAGCGTGATAGAAAGAGACTTTGTTAAAAGACATCAACGAGTGACTACGGCAGTCTAGAGAACTTTATTTGATAATACGCCTATTTAATTAGTAGTTTTATTGAAATCTGCTTACCTGTAAAATGAAATTCCATCCTTTTGTACGCCAGATGTTTTAGTGTTTTTGCCACACAATTTCACGCAACAATAATGCATTTTTAATCATGTTACTTACACAACTTCCGAGAACAGACTGAAGTTTTTAACGGGGGCGTGTCTCAATCTTGTAGTAAATTTACCGTATGAGTGGCAGCGGGGGTCGCCTGACTATGCGACGTCTTTAGGTTTAGTGGTCTGTGGTTTGTGGGCTAAGAACATTCTTGATCGCGTTTCTGATAACTACCTACTTACTTACAAAAGTGTGTTTTTAATTAAATAGCCCGTAAGCTCGAGGCTCCATTGTTTTAATTTTCATTAATAAACGACAACTTCTCGCTCTTATATCTTGTAATTATTTTATATTAAAACGGAAACGGTTTTAAATTAAACTGTTAATATGTTTTATTATTTTACGCTCTCCAATTTTATTATTACTTCCTATGAAAACTGAAACGATTTTATTAATCTGTTTCATTCCGTACGCCAATGATCTATGCGCATCTTTATCCATACGGAAAATACGTGAAGCGGATGGTACTATAAGTTTTTACAAGGACAATTTTTTAACAATTTATTTTGTAACTTTTCTCGGTAACATTTCGGCAGACTGCCGTTCATAGAATACCGCTTGCGGTCTTAAAATTGACTGTACCTACATAATATAGATTCCATTTCATTTCAATTCACATAATTTTCTACATTGTAACTTTCCTTGAGCGTCGTTTTATGCTTAGTTCATGTCGTGCTCAAGCAATTCAGCGAAATGCAAGTTTGTATGACTCGGCGAAACGCGGATTGAATTAAATTCTCTTTTGCTGGGAATATGAACCATGATACACTTTTAGCTGATTGTGAACACGCTTATGAAACAATGTAAAGGGTTTTAAAATACTAGTACCCGTATTGTTTCGAATTACGTTTGCGGGTTATTCTTCAAAAATATGTCTGCGACTTATTCCTCTGTCTCCATACATTTAGTATGGAAAAGAGCCAGAGGAGGAATAAGGTGACCGCAGACATATTTCTGAAGAATAACCCTTGCACTATCTTGTGTGGAAACTATCTCATTACAGCTTAGCGTACTGGGCAGGGCTCTCTCTAGTGAAAGAAAATGTGTATATGTACTACACTCCACAACACACAAACTGGTTTTTCGCCATCGGTCATGCAATCACCGGCTAGATATGAAAGTGAACACACAAATAGTTTTGCTCTAATATATTTACACATATATTGAAATATCACGATTTGTGAAGGGGCGCTCAGTTTCAGATTGGTTAGACTTTTGGTGGACGACTTCAGGTTGATATAATGAACTGTCCCGTGTCAATAAAGACGATTTTGAATTGTATTCTTAAATCCTTATTCGTAATTAGTATTCAATTCAATCATTTATTGGTAAAATATAAGGTATTTTACATGTCACATAATTCATTAAATAAGATGTCATGGGGTACAATTTTAAATTTTAATTTATTCTAATTCTGTAATCTATGGATAAGACTATTCTTTTTTACATTATTTTTTAAGGCTGAGTGCTTAGGCAAATGATCAGGCAATACCATCCGATGACTGGAAGAACTCATCTACAGAATATAATGCGTCTGAGATTAATTTTATTTTCAGCTGGTTTGTAAATGACTTATAAGTTGAAGCGTTTTTTATGGCAGTTGGGACAGCGTTGTATACTTTAGGTCCAATAACTTCCAGGATTTTTTTGGACTTAGCAAGTCGTTTAGCTGGTGGTCGCAGGTCGTTACGGTGTCTCGTGTTGCGGGCATGGGCATCACCGTTCGTGGGGAACTGTTCTAGGTTTCTTCTTACGTATTTGGCGACCTCTAGTATATAAAGACTAGGTAGGGTTAAAATCTGGTGTTTCCTGAATAGTTCCTTTGCTGGGCTATCCCAAGACGCACTTGCTACAACACGAATCGCACGTTTCTGCGACCGGAACGGTCTAACCCGCTCCGCAGCATCACCCCAGAGGTCAATTCCGTAGCCGAGCAACGAGTGGAAGTAGCCGTAGTATGCTTTTTTTACATTAGTTATATGCAAGCTGGGGCGCAGTCTGCTGAGAGCAAAGCATGCAGATGATAGTCGGTCACATAGGTTGTCAATGTGGGGGCCCCAAGTGAGACCGGAGTCGATAGTCAGGCCAAGGTATTTTACCTGGTCCACTTGTGGGACAGGCTGTCCATTGCAGACGACTTGTAGCTCGTGTTCTTTTTTACCGCGTAGTCCAAACTGGATTATGTTAGTTTTTTCTACATTTAGTGCCGTGCCGTTAGCAGAGAACCACGATGCCACCTGGGCCATTACAGTGTACCAAGTACCAAGTACAGTGGTTCTTTTTGCCTGAAACCGATATAATATATTAATTTACCAAGTAAAATAAAAAAAGAAAATATGATTACCAACCCCCAGCCAACCCCTTGTTACCTTTACATTGTCCAAACGTACGAGAAGTAAGATTTTACAGTCCATAACATTTGTATAGAGGCAGAAAATTGAGTGAGATGTAAAATTTAACGCGCCATAACCTGACAGGCTGAGATTCAAAATGGCGCCGATGACGTCACGGTATTTATGGCACGCGCGAATTGATTCCCGTAAACGTTTATAGCAGACAATAAAGCTGCGGTAAATAGACACTCCAAGACGTTTAATATGCCTTCAGAATGTTAAACCCCTTAATGTGTGGCCCAATTAAGAGTTGTTCATAAGTTAATATCCTCCATAATACATATGAAGCTGTTTTTAAGGTTCCGTGCCTCAAAGGAAAAAACGAAACCCTTATAGGATCACTTTGTTATCCGTCTGTCTGTCTGTCCGTCTGTCGAGACCCTTTATCTCGGGAACGCGTGGACGTATCGAATCGAGTTAAAATTAAACGATATCCTCAGGTCTACGGTTCCTTGAAGCTGTGAAAAAATCAAACTTCTATGTTAACGTAAATAAAGTAAATTTTTAAAACAAAAAATAAAAACCGACTTCCAAAAACTTAAACTAACAACCAAAAAATAATATGTTAATTACCCCAAAGAAATGGATAATCAACGATTCATATATACATATACAGATATTTATACTTTTTAACCTGTTATTTTTGAAGTTGGTGCCTGCCACGTAAAGCTGGCTGTGTTGAGCTCCTTAGCTGGCACCGACTTCAAAAATAACAGGTTAAAAAGTATAAATATCTGTATATGTATATATGAATCGTTGATTATCCATTTCTTTGGGGTAATTAACATATTATTTTTTGGTTGTTAGTTTAAGTTTTTTACCAAATAGACTTAAGTCTATTTAGTTAAAAGAAAAAAAATCCAAATCGGTCTAGACGTTTTCAAGTAACCGAGGAACAAGCCTACATAAAAATTGCTCTTTGTTTTGAAGTCCGTTAAGACTGGGAACTATTTCTAATAAGAAATGCACGAGAAAGTAAGAAAAATACCAAAATCGCATATGTGTGCTTATGATATTTGAAGAGTTCCCTCGATTTCTCCAAGATCCCATCATCAGATCCTGATTTGGTTGCAATGGGTCCACCTCGGAGGTATACCCTTTTAAACAAAAAAAGAATTTTCCAAATAGGTTCAGCCGTCTTCAAGTAATCGAGGAAGAAACCTAGATACAAATTAACTCTTTGTTTTGAAGTCGGTTAACACTAAAAACTTGTTGCTAATAAGAGATGGACGAGAAATTACGAAAAATACCGAAATCGCTATATGTGTGCCTATAATATTTGAAGAGTTCCCTCGATTTCTCCAAGATTCCATCATCAGATCCTGACTTGGTTGCAATGGAACCACTTCGAAAGTCTACCCTTTCAAACAAAAAAGGAATTTTCCAAATCGGTCCAGCCGTCTTCAAGTCATCGGTGAACAAACACACAAAAAAAAAATAAAAAAAATTAAAAAAAACATACAGACGAATTGAGAACCGTCCTTCTTTTGGAAGTCGGTTAAAAAAAGATACGGCCGTTTATTCCGCAAAAAACGTAAATTTCGACACTCTCAACTCAAGCAAGCAAACCAAAACTCAAAGGGTACTTTCCGTTGAACTATAAATTTTTAATTGAATCATTAAAAAAATTGCCTTTATAAAGTTTGTTACGTATTTTTTAATTTTATGCCACACATGGCCATAAAGTGTCTTTTTCCGCACGCTGCGCTTATTGAAAAAGCCGCTTTCTGGCCAAGTGTAGACATAAAATGACGTACACAACACGGGAGGTAATAAAGAAAGCCCTCGATCGCATATTTACGTCCCTCGCTTGCAGCTCGGGCCGCAAACTTCTGCGATCTCGGCCTTTCTTTGTTTTACCTCCCTAGTTGTGTAACGTACTATTAAGCACTAAGTGCGTAACCTCATGAACAAAATTTTAATCCACGCTAAGATTTTCTTAATTGGGTACAAGGAAAATAGAAATGCCCATGGTTGAGGGCGTATTGGAAGAGGGTGCACAATAATAAAAAAAATACAGTTACAATTGTACATAAACAAAAATGAAAAGTCATTTATTGCCACAAAGAACAAAATAAAAGTATAAACCAGTCAAAAAGAACGTACGCGCATTGCGTTGCGCTGCGTTACATAGGTGAGCGCGTTCATTGGCCGTTACAGTCGCTTCGCGTCATAGATATGTCCCGCCTATCTTACAAGTCGTACATAACTGCACTCAGTAAATACATGCGAGCACATGTATAATTTCACTACAAGCTTATATATTAACAGTGTCAACAGGACACATGTCTCACAGCACTGTGAGCTTCGTTAGCTGCACAGTGTTTATTATCGGCCTACTCATAACAGGTATTGTCTTAGCAGCCTACTAGGGAAACATCATGATACGATATAGTAAATAGCAGATATTTAGGTTTATACAACATTCATAAAATCGCAGTAAGACGATGTTTAATACATTCAGAGGCGGCTCTAGCCGGTGTGCAGTGCAATCGATACCCTGGCTCCCTCTGGTAGGCGAAAGGAACCACTCGGGCCACGGTCAGTGTGTCACGCTGGCACAGCGAGCGACGTTTGATCTTCTCGAGCAGTGTTAGGCGACCCTAAGACCTTGCGACCGTGTGCGCTGCACACCCTGCACTATGGGGCACCCTGTTAAAGCCGCTACTGTAAACAATAAAGGTTTTTCCAAAAAAGTAACTTGGGATTGTCAAAAGAAGTATAATACGCATATATGTTTTTCATCACACTTGCTCGAAAATGGTGCATTACACGTAGGTTTTGCGGGCCGTAAATGAGCTATTACGCCCTAGGGCGTAATGGTTTTCTTTTTAAATTTGAAACGCTGGTTCTGTTTTACTCTTATTTGTCATGTTCAAAGGAAACGCCAGCTTACTTTTTAAACTTTTATCACTGAAATATTTATTTAAAGAGAACTGGTATTGCAAATACATGTAAACACATATTTCTGTAACATTGATTAAATGTTTCAATAGTGTATTTCAGTATTTTGCAATTATAAAATCAACCGTTTTAGGTCTGTACCGCTATGGTTTCCGAACGTTGCGCATTGTCTATGGATATGTCACTAATGTCACTGTCAGTTTTACAATTTTATTTAGGTTAAGTAAGGTTAATTTTAATTAGATTTCCTCACAAGTGTGATGAAAAACATTGTGTGTGCCACGGGCTTTAAAGGAATTACAAACTCGTGTTATTAAAGCCCTCGGCTTCGCCTCGGCCTTGTAACAAACACTCGTTTGTAATTCCTTACCTACCGCCCTTGATACACAATGTACTATTGTCTGCTAGTCGGTTTCCCTGATTGTTTGATTATTTGTTACGCATAAATGTTTGGTGTGCAGGTACTCGTAGATTATGAGCCCGGTTAACACATCGGGTAATATTTTTTAGTCTTACGGTGAAGCAAAAATTAAAGAGGCATTGTACTTATCCATTTTCGCGAAGGAAGTTACTGGCACTCTATACTCGTAGTACCTACTAAAAATATAACGCTATGAACAAATTGACATTGTACAAGTCCCGACAAGCATTAGCATTTGTCCTGCGTCCAATAACGGCATTTTTAACCGCCGAGGGCTAATCCAGGGCGAGATAGGCCGGAGCCGTCGCAGGGCTCAAGAAGGGTTAGATTGGAGGCATTGAAAGATTTGGCCCTGTAATGGATGGCTGTAATTGCCTTCTAATGGCTTATTTATTGGGGTTTAGAAATCCATGTTCTTTATAATGTATGTAATAAGCAGGAAACTTTTTTGGAATAGTTAAATATTGGTTATTAACAACACACTTACTTGTACTAGTGGGTATCGATTGTTCCTTACATTTAATGATAATTTAAAAACCGTCCTGAGAGATAAATTGCCTTAGTCGCATAAAATTACTGATTTTGGTAGTCTCGATCTTGTGATAAGTTACTGGCCTAATATTTTCATTTCATTCCTTACAAAATGTACAAACCTAAATAGGTTATTTTGTCAAAGCATGGTTACCTTTTTTCGAATTTGACAATAGTAAATAATATAGACGTACCTACTTATTATTTTTGCCGACCGGTTTAGCCTAGTGGTTAGACGGTCTTGGGTTCGAATCCCGGTAAGAGCATCGGTGTGATGATATTTGTTTTGAGTCTTGGATGTTTTCTATGTATTTAAGTATTTGTATTTATTAAATATATCGTCGTCTAGTATCCATAACACAAGCCTTATTGAGCTTACCATGGGACTAGTTCGATTTGTGTAACATTTTCCCCTAATATTTATTATTTATTTATTTATTATTGTTGTCGCTCTCAGTCCGAATTGCCAATTTTATCGGTAACCTAAGAGTGCTGTATCGGGGGCGATAGGGATTACCATTTGGTCGGTTTCCGCCAATAATGGTAATTTTTACCGGCGAGAGCTAATCCGAGGTAATCCCGGCCGGCCCCTCAGGCCCCGTCAAGGACCCGTCTTGAAAGATATGCCCTACCATCTAAATGGAGTCCGCTGTAATTGTATTTTTAATTTGTTGACACTTATGAAGATTAAGAATTTGTATCGGAAAATTAAGGTAAACGTCCTAGTGCTCGACAGCACGACAGCACAATAGTCGGTACTCTGCTGTCACCTGTATTTCTAATTACGTAACCCTTAGATATAGGTAGTTCCAAGAGAGTTGAGGTGAATGATTACACACACGGCTACATTAAGTACTCATTGGAAAAGAAGTGAATGAACTAAATGAATGAGTGAGTAAATAAACACAAGGCAATAGTTTAAAGAAACTTTTTGGTCTATCTTGCAATTCACTGTTGAACTTGCTATCGGAGCAAAAAATGAATAGTAATTTGAAAATCAAATCCACGTCAATTTGCGATTTCGTGACCAGTTTCTACTTGTGCAATTTCAGTAGTAGTCATTTTTGATACCGTATGCACCTAACCTAAGGGTTAACGTCCTAGATGACGACTACCGGGACAGTGTCGAGCACTCGGACGTTTACCTTACATAATCAAGCTTTAGTTGCGAACGTTTTAAATACATAGGTACACAAGTATTAAAATTGTAGAACGAATGTTTGTAAATTTTGTAAGTAACTTAAGAATAAGTAGTAAAACGTTAATATTTTTTGGATTTAATGTGCTTTTTGGGTTGTCTGTTTGTTTGTGTGGGCGCGCATCACGCAAAATCTACCGGTCAATTTCCATGAAATTTGGTGTACAGGTAGATTATGACCCCAATTAATACATTTTGTATTTGATTATTTGATTAAGTCGAAGCAAGAAGGATATTTAACAATGATTTCTAAAGTATACGTTGTATACGTCAATGGTATTTAACTTATTTCACCACCGCGAACCAAGTTGCGGGCCGGTTCACCGCTAGTTTATAATACTTACTTACTCAAAAGCATCAACACACAACCCGACCTCAATGACACGACAGGCATCAATTTGGCATATATTTGGATCACAATCGGCGCTAGGCGCTAATAGATACGGCAGGTAATTGCCGCCGCGACAGTGACGTGGGTACGGGAATGGGACACTTTACCGTAAATGGGAGTACGTCACTCGTCGTTGCCTATTCTAAGTAGTTTGCATTTTGAGTTTCGGTGTTGGAGTTGGCAGTATGTCAAGGTTCACTATTATCCAATTGTTATGTTAATAAAATATATTTTTTCATCACACTTGCTCGAAAATGGTGTCATTACACGTAGGTTTTGCGGGCCGTAAATGACCTATTACGCCCTAGGGCGTAATGGTTTTCTTTTTAAATTTGAAACGCTGGTTCTGTTTTACTCTTATTTGTCATTTTCAAAGGAAACGCCAACTTACTTTTTTAACTTTTATTACTGAAATATTTATTTAAAGAGAACTGTTATTGCAAATACATGTAAACACATATTTCTGTAACATTAATTAAATGTTTAAATATAGTATTTCAGTATTTTGCAAATATAAAATAAACCCTTTTAGTCTTTACCGCTATGGTTTCCGAACGTGACTTGACGTTCGCATTGTCTATGGAATATGTCACTAATGTCACTGTCAGTTTTACAATTTTATTTAGGTTAAGTAAGGTTATTTTAATCAGATTTCCTCACAAGTGTGATGAAAAACATTGTGTGTGCCACGGGCGGTAAAGGAATTACAAACTCGTGTTATTAAAGCCCTCGGCTTCGCCTCGGCCTTGTAACAAACACTCGTTTGTAATTCTTTACTTACCGCCCTTGATACACAATGTACTATTACACCATCGGATTAATCGCGGGCATTAATCTGTATGTTATATCTAATCTGTACCCATAGTCTTTCTAAGGGATTCTAGGTCAGTCTTATCGGGACAAATGTATCATGCATGACTATAGGCGATTAAGTCTGGTTTTGTTATTGGCAATGATGTGTACCTAGGGCGGTAAAACAAAGAATGTCTCAGATCGCAGGTATTTGACAAATATGATTGATATTGATTGATAAATATGCTTTTTTACCGCCCGTGGTATGTAAGTACAACATTTTACGTCTCCCCCAGGCCATGAAGTGGGACGCGTAGCGGGTTGTAGCGGGCGTGTTATTTGTACTTTATGGCCGGGAGTGACGTAAAATTATGAAATTTTAAAAGTTTTAAAACACGCCTGCCTAGTTTAGGCGGTATGTTGTATATCAGTTACCTTGAATAGTTAGCTACGGAACTGTTTTATAAACAACCCATTTTAACAATTCAAGGGCAAAAGCGACTCATCAATATTACAACTGTCTCGAAATGACAAAAATGATTTACGGTTTTCCGATAAAATATCGGAATATGCTGACAAAGGAACATCATTTCGGATATGGAGGGCCCGGACGTAATATTTGTGTTTATACGGAACACCGCTAAGCTAATAAGAGATTGCTTTTCCACAAAAACCTTGTTTCTTTTGTATTTTTGTCGTTGTTGTTTAGATGTTTGCTAAAATATGATTTACTATATTAGGGAGAATATGGACAAAAATCTATTGTATTATACAAATTCTTTGGCCATAAGACGACCGCTTTAGCTTAGTTGGTAGTGACCCTGCCTGCGAAGCAGGAGGTCTTGGGATCGAATCCCGGTAAGGGCATTTATTTGTGTGTTGTGCACGAATATTTGTTCCCGAGTCATAGATGTTTCCGATGTATTTTAAGTATTTGTGTCTATTAAATATATTGTCAACACAAGCCTTATTGGGCTTACTATGGGGATAGTTCGATTTGTGTAAGATTGTCCCCTAATATTAATTTATTTATAAGAAATACGATCGATTCTGTTCTAGGTTGTTAGTTCTCCGTAAGGAGAACGAAACGGAGATGCTTCGCGCTCGGTCAATTGAGGAGCAAGAAAACAAGGTATAATACAATATTCAAAGTATCCTCCTCAATTGACGAGCCAGAAATCATCCTGTATAATTTACATTATACAGGATGATTTCTGGCTCGTGGAGCAAGAAAACAAGGTATAATACAATATTCAAAGTATCCTCCTCAATTGACCGAGCGAGCGCGAAGCATCTCCGTTTCAGATTGGGTAAAAATGCTTTCATATGTCCGGCTGTACTGCTCTACAGGTCGCATTTCTCAACCGATGCTCGTGAAATTTTGTGAGCAGTTCGATCGTTATACACTCACGGACAATGAATTCGGGTAATTTTCTATGAACATTATGGCTGGGATTGAGTTAAAGATATTAAATACAATGGATTTTATTCGTTTTAGATACCGTGTTTCATTTAGTAACATTTACTGCTTATGTTATGACCTACACAATCGATATCCAAATAGAAATAATGTAAGTTTTATTTTTCAAAACGACCGGGTTCGATTCCCGGTTAATATACAAGTTTTTTTTTCAAATCTATGTATGCAGTTTTTCTTGTCCCTAAAATCGATGACATGGTTCCTAAGAGATCTTCGTATCTCTTATAGTTTCAGACTTTCCCACACTGACCGATCGAAATGGGCCACCCTGTATAGGTATGTATTTTGTCGATTCAGTTTATGGTATGGTAATAATTAATAATTTTAGTCTTCGGATTTTTTTCGATATGGCGATGTCAGGGGTTTGATAGACTCGCGAGGTCTACACTAAAGCTCATAGAGCCGAGAGTGTGAGTTGTGTGGTAGTTGTGGTACAGTCGGCCTCAAAAGTAGCTGGACACTGTAGTACTACGCCATGATACATATGTGTTCAGCAACTTTTGAGGCCGACCGTACCTACTTAGTTCTGGCCACGTTTTTTAATATCCATAAAAATAGCACTGGTTGAATTATGGAAACATTTGTGTATGTTGAACTGTCTATTTAGGCTGCCTAATTCTGGAGTACACAGTCGGGTCATAAATCAAATATTCAACAGGCCTATAAAATATGAGTGGTTATGAGGCCATAAATCTACGCTACGCAAACCTACTAATTTATTCAGGATATACCAATTTAGGTTATACTAATTTAACGAGAGTGACATATTACCAGCTTTTAGTAAGTAGTCGTAATTTTTTTCACGCCAAATCATGATCCTCAATTATCCCTAATGATGACAGTAGGTAAAGTTCATTCATTTCATTTTTCATACTTTTTTGGGGCGTTGCTATCACTTTGAACTGTTTGCAGACATTGTTTGGAAGTATAACTGCAACTTTATGTAGAAATATGATATTAAAGTGATAATAGGTAATACGTGTTTTTTTTTATTTCCCAATACAAAAAATAACCGTGGTACGTCACAACGCTAGTATGCTTTAGTATGAAGCGTTTTTTTGGGAATGTGTAAAAATGAGATTTTAACATTGTTCTATCTCGGTGAGTTTGTATGATATTGTTACGTTCGTGGGGTAGGTACGTCATAGAAACATGCACTAATTAACCACTAATTATAAACGCAAACTTTATTGCAAAATGACTAATTAACAAAACTAAAACACTGTACTAAATCACTTCACTTTAACGCACTTATTAACTTTTCACTTAGGATTGCCTCGAGATTCGCACTATATCGCTGTATAGTTAAAACTGACTCCAGTCGGCGCACAATGTTCGGCTTTTATACCCGGAGACCATTGTTCTAAAACATTCCTGAAAAATCATATCTCGAATAAACATTCAGATTCCAGAAAAGTCCACCCCACGGTACGCGGCACATTGCGTTTGTTCTAGTCGCGCACACGGGTCTATATAAACGTAAGCATGTATAGGCTCAGCCTTCAGGGCAGTTTGTCAGTTTAAAAAAAAAAAAAAGGCTCAGCCTCTTCTTCCAACAATCTGTTAGCATATACGGTCGGCAATAAAGTAAGCTCTCTCATTAAATTTAGCATATTCCAAGTTTGCTTTCCTTTACTCGCCCAACGGTCTCCATCCCTACACTCACACACTTCTCGAATATTATTACTATAGCTGTCTCTTTCCAATAGTGCTGTCTCTTTCAATCCTTCGAGAAATTTCGCCATATATTGAAATGTATTTCTAAGGCCCATATGGAGTTTTCAGGTTATTGCGCCATCTGATAGAGGGTGCCCTGAAACGGACTGAGCACAACGGCAATTTTCGATCTTCTATTATGTGAAAGAGCCACCTCTGTACTCTAAATGCTCTATAATCATTTCTGTTTGCTGAAAATGTTTCTAAAGTTTTTGCACTAATATTTCTATTATTGAGAGGTCTTTCTATAACATACACAAGGTGTAAGAGTAGTACCTTCAAGCGGAGAAAATGCTCTGTCATATACGGATCATAATTCGGCGTATATAAGCTTATACACTTGTACATAGTTAACTCCAGCCTTTAATTTAAGATTGAAAAAAAAATCGTACTTCATTGGTTCTGCAAATTTAAGAAAAACCGTCTTCAAACCGGAAAATGTGAATCTTTAAAACGTAATAAGGTACTGAAAATACTGAAATACGTGAAATAAGTACAATAACCCACTGGTATCCTAGGGAAATGAACAAACGTGGGCAGAAAGTACCGTTAAAACTGTAATCTAAAATGGACAGTGTTATGCATTATCAAATTTAATACACAGGATTTCTATAACTATAACATATATTTCGATAGTGCATAACACCGTCCAAGTGAAATAAACTATACTGTCAGAAGCCAAGATCCACTCTGGGTCGCTGAGCTAGCGTAGTAAGTTAGTATAGGTATAAACCAATACACACCACTCGAACATTGACAACCTTTACCTATCCAATTTCGAAACTTCGGTGCTCGAAGTTAGCACGATTGCTAGAAATGCAACTAGTTCAATTCTGAATTCTAGTTATTACGGTACGTTGGGTTCGAAAATTCACAAAATTACGTGGCTGTAGCTGACCTAATTCAACATGTTGATCTTCCAAACGGAATTGCTGAGGTGCGCGTTAGTTTGAGGGTTCACATCATTTTAAAGTCTAGTCAGTCCAAATAAACTTTGAGTTGATCATGTAATCCCTTTCTGTAGTTTAGAGCAAATGTTAACTGAATCTAGTTATGTACTTGTATAATATAAGAACACACTGTGTAGAACTGCATTGTAACTAAAAAAACTGGATACACAAGAAAAACAAAAATACATATTAAATAACGAAATTAACGGCTTACTAAAAAAACTATTACACACGATATTGAGCAACACTCGTCAATTTCATATAAAATAATTTTCATACAAAACAAAAGATTTTGAGCGTTAAAATTGGAATAAACATTGAAGAGTTAGTAATTGCAAATTTAAGGCGCGGTAGGACCTGGCTCGCATTTCACATACAAACTAGGGTCGGGCGGAATGCAGATTATTGCAGATTATCTTCGATTTATAACATAAAAGTATACGTTATCAACCCAAACATGAGACGATGCCCTGCATGACTGTGAAATCATGATTGTCAGGTATTAATTTTGTCAGAAAAGGTAACTTGTGATGAACAAAATGAAAAAAAAATGAAAAAAATACTTTATTTTATAGTGTTCTCGCGCTACTTTTCTATCGAGCGAGGTGTTCGCTATCGTGTTCTTAGTGAGAGGAAACCCTAGATACAGTTCTGAATATTATTATATATGTTTTACAGTGACCTAAGAGTCAAATAAGTGCTCTAAAAATGATTTGGAAACTAGGCTTCCGTGCCCGATTCTGGTCTCACCTCGCCTTAAATTAAATTTTCATTCCAGTTTTAAATGTTTGAGGTGTCTTAAAAAGAGGTTTAATATACTGTTAGCATTGACGCAGCGAGTGCACCCAGGAGATGCATAAGCGTTTTGACGATAAAAACGTTGGGGTAACTTTATTGCTCAGGAACGGCGACGCTGGGCAGGGGATTCAAAGGCTGCTCGAGTGATGAATGAAGATGCATAACTGTATATGGATATTATAATTTCAAGCAGAGCTTACAATGACATCGAACACTGAATACGCACATACCTTCTTAATCTGGTGTTTTATTTCCCAACTATTTTTATTTATGTAAGATTGTCGTTCGAGTGCTTGTACCAATATTTGCCGTCATGAATTAATGTTTAGGCATAAATGTGTCTTAAGAATATAATTTTAATATTTTAATGGATCACACTGTTCCTTTTACTATACTTTCTGTTTTGCTAATATAAGTAGCCAGTACAGCAGCTCAGTAAAAAATCTCTAAGAAGTAGCCCTTGGGATCATTTATTTATTTGTTCTTTATTTTGTTAGATAATTATTTACGTATTTAAGTCAGTACAGAAAATTAAAGGGGCCAAATTTTAAACATTTCGTTCTCCTATTTGTAAAGCAGTCGCAAAAGAAAATTACTCAAGTAACTTAACTTTTGAAACGCTTGTTTTATTTTCCCGAAAACAAGTTAAGTGACTTTTCCGTATTTTTTTTCTTGGAGCAGAAAATATACATTTAAGAAGAGTTTTAATAATAAAACATGGAAACATATTGAATCTAACGAAAAATATTTCTTATATACCTAATGGATTATCAAGTCAAGACTCATAATTGTCATTATCTCGTCAGTCATGATGCTTTTATTGTTAAAAAGGCAATATAGGGGCCAAGTTTCCATCTCAAAAGTCCTAACCCAACCACCAAATCTTGATGAAGAAATCTGCCGCTAATGTAATGTGGTGTCATGCATAGATCTGCAGAATAGGCATCAAACATCACAGTTTAAATGAGAGTCAGGTTTGAACATATATCACTAAAGATATAACGTCCTAGTTCCTAGACTGTTATGAAAATGATCTCCAACATAAATCTACTACCTACTTATACAGCGTGTAAGTATAATACGGGCGATAAATTAAATCGGACATAGTATTCATTAGTGTAATCATGAAGTAAAAGGTTTTTTTAAGTTGCAGTTCATTACGACCCCATAATTAATTTTATTAAAATTTCTCTGCAGCAATGTACTGTAAACATAGTTGCGGTACGGCGGTACCGAAATGTCAACGTAACTGTCAACGAGCGTTTAACGTGAGTGTGTTTGCCTTACATTGCGGGCTGAATTATTTTGTATGGACAAAATTATTGTTGCAACTTTAAGTAAATGTTATCTAATTACCTTCACTTTGTCCTATACTAACCACCGTTAAGAGATTCGCCCGTATTAGACTTACACACTGTATAAGGAAGACAATAAACTTCTGGGCATTCTCAAGCGTTATGACTACGCTTTTCGAAAGTCATTATTGTTCCACCACTATTTACATCAACAGAAGTACAAAATACTATATCTTTGCTCAAATTAGACTCAGTCTCAGGACTATCTTTTGTTTCATAAAACGTTATCTCTGAACAAATTTTAATGAGACGAAAATAAAACGTTGTAAAAATGCTGAATATCGGCTCTCCTATTCCTATATAACTTAGTAAGTACTACAGTTTACTAAATCTCAAAAAAAGAACTAGATGAGCTAAGGGTGGCCACCAGCGCCTTCTCAGCCATTATAACTTCTTATAAAAGAGGAGATTTTTGTTTGCAAACAAGAGATTGTTCACGTTTTGCGACTAAGGTGCTGGGTCCTCTTCCGTGAATTAATAAAAGAATCTTTGCAGACGGGCGCATTTTCTGCGGTTATAAGCTCGTTTTTGCGTATATCGCTACTTATCATGAACTACGGCGTAATCCAAAATGAAAAGTAGATTTATTTTGAGTCTTATTACTCAATGTTAGGATTTAAAGTTCAAGAAGGATTATCTTGGATTACAGTTTGGAGGCGCGCGACTAATCTATAGTGCCCCGAGTTACGGAAAAAAAGTTCACATCCGGATACCAGCACCAAATTTTAGTATGTTGTTAGGCATGGTCTCTGGACCCCAAAACTGCCGGGAAACAGTCTCTGAGAGGTCAAGGTCACCGAATATGAGGTCATTCATCTAGCCGCTCCCGCGTTCTTAAGAAAGTTTAATTGTGCCAAAACTACACATCTCACATCCACATAAGAGGTATCAAATGAAAGGTAATTAAATGTACTATAATTCACTTAAACATTTAAATTTGATAAATGTTATACTTTAGGAATTATTCACACAATTATTTCAATGTCAAAAAAAAAATATACGGAAATTTAGGTTTTACAGCAAAACTAAAAACACTAAGTTATGCAAATGTTCCACAAAAATAAAATAAATTTATTAAGCTTCATAACATAGTTTAAATCTTGAAAATCTGTCAATAAATATAGAAGCTACAGCTCAAAAACCTTGAGCGCGCGGAATAATCCCATAGTGCCCCGAGTAACAGAAAAAAAATTTTTTTCCGGATATCAGCACCAAATTTTAGTATGATATTAGTCAAGTACTCTGGACTCCAAAACTGCTGAGAGACGGTTTCTGAAAGGTCAAGGTCAACAGTTATGACGTCACCAAAGTGGCGGCCGCTACATTTCGAAAAGTTGTCATTATTCTTAAACTATGCACTATACCGTAACGTGTGTGGTATCAAATGAAAGCTCATTAAATGTTCTATAACTTTGTTTTAATATATAATACCATTATTATTGAAAAATAACAAGATACAATAAAAAAAATCCAAAAAATAATTTTTTTTTATATTTGTACATATTTTAGATAGTAAATCACTTACATTAGACAATAAAAATGTTGTACAGAAATATAGGTAATTTCTTTTTCTATAATATGAAGTTTAAATCATTAAAATTGGTTGAAAATAAACAAAGATATGTCAATTACAATGCACCGCGGCGGACGCTACAAACAATGTACCCGCCGCCCGCCGCATTTGAAAAATGTAAATCACATTCAAACTATGCGATGTATATATACTTGTAAAGTATTAAATGAAAGCTGACTAAATGTTATATGATTTTTTGCTTAAGTATACTGGTGCAAGAAAAAAAACAAACAGGTCATATAAAGGAAAACAAAAAAAAAAGTAGGAAAACATCCATATTTATTTATAAACAGGCTAGAAATCAATTTTATTGAGAGTTTTACATACGTAAAAACTATATATAATTTTTTGGTCATTTGCCTGACCGATAGACATATAAAAGGCTACAGTAATACACAAAGACGCCCTAGTGCAACATACCAAGCGTGCCATTTTTCAATCTCAAACATGGACGAGTTGTCTTATAGATAACCCACAGCCAATGAATCCCTGTAACTGGGGCTGGGAAAAAAAAGCAGAAGGACTCGGCTACATCCCTGTGTGGAAGACTCTTCCTGACGCAAGTGCCATCTGTCAAGAACTTGTTTCTTGCAAATGCAAGGACAGATGTTCACGATGTCGATGCGTCAAGAATGATTTAAATTGTACTCTCCTTTGTGCATGTGAAGGTGCGTGCTCAAGAATTTAGGATGCTTTATGTTTTGTTTATATGACAAGTAGCTCGCAGCGAATCGAGGCCTCGTGACTCCGACAACTTAAAGTACAGCCTTTCCTACTTCCGGTATTTGGATGGAAGGCTTTCAGGTGGGGTCGCAAGGTCACTCACTATTCGCTGCGAACTACTAGTGACAATAATTACTGATGTGTATTACTGTGGCCTTTTATATGTCTATCGGTCAGGCAAATGACCAAGAAATTATATATAGTTTTTACGTATGTAAAACTCCCAATAAAATTGATTTCTAGCCTGTTTATAAATAAATATGGATGTTTATCTACTTTTTTTTGTTTTCCTTTATATGACCTGTTTGTTTTTATTCTTGCACCAGTATACTTAAGCAAAATATCATATAACATTTAGTCGGCTTTCATTTAATACTTTACAAGTATATATACATCGCATAGTTTGAATGTGATTTACATTTTTCAAATGAGGCGGGCGGCGGGTACATTGTTTGTAGCGTCCGCCGCGGTGCATTGTAATTGACATATATTTGTTTATTTTCAACCAATTTTAATGATTTAAACTTCATATTATAGAAAAAGAAATTACCTATATTTCTGTACAACATTTTTATTGTCTAATGTAAGTGATTTACTATCTAAAATATGTACAAATATATAAAAAAAATATATTTTTTGGTTTTTTTTATTGCATCTTGTTATTTTTCAATAATAATGGTATTATATATTAAAACAAAGTTATAGAACATTTAATGAGCTTTCATTTGATACCACACACGTTACGGTATAGTGCATAGTTTAAGAATAATGACAACTTTTCGAAATGTAGCGGCCGCCACTTTGGTGACGTCATAACTGTTGACCTTGACCTTTCAGAAACCGTCTCTCAGCAGTTTTGGAGTCCAGAGTACTTGACTAATATCATACTAAAATTTGGTGCTGATATCCGGAAAAAAAATTTTTTTCTGTTACTCGGGGCACTATGGGATTATTCCGCGCGCTCAAGGTTTTTGAGCTGTAGCTTCTATATTTATTGACAGATTTTCAAGATTTAAACTATGTTATGAAGCTTAATAAATTTATTTTATTTTTGTAGAACATTTGCATAACTTAGTGTTTTTAGTTTTGCTGTAAAACCTAAATTTCCGTATATTTTTTTTTTGACATTGAAATAATTGTGTGAATAATTCCTAAAGTATAACATTTATCAAATTTAAATGTTTAAGTGAATTATAGTACATTTAATTACCTTTCATTTGATACCTCTTATGTGGATGTGAGATGTGTAGTTTTGGCACAATTAAACTTTCTTAAGAACGCGGGAGCGGCTAGATGAATGACCTCATATTCGGTGACCTTGACCTCTCAGAGACTGTTTCCCGGCAGTTTTGGGGTCCAGAGACCATGCCTAACAACATACTAAAATTTGGTGCTGGTATCCGAATGTGAACTTTTCCCATAGAAGCATGTCCGTAACTCGGCGCACTACTAGTGGGTTCGGTGGGTTCGCACGAGCAAGTGGATCAGTATGGCTAGCACAGAGGTAGGGCAAGGGTCTACTTGTATACTAAATTTCATGGAAATCGGATTGCTTGATGTAAACGAACAGCCAAAATTTCCAAAACACTAAATAGTGTTTTGGAATTTGTAGGTATGCGCCTTTATCACTGATTTTTTTATACTCTCTAGTTACTTTTTTGGAAAAATCTTTAATGTATAAACATAGTCTTGCTACGATTTTATGATCTATATCGACGGCGAAGTAATACCATGAACATCAAGCAAAGATTTTTATTAAATTTCGAGCGTAACCACATAAAATCTTAAAAAATGTTAGGAGTTCATGGTAGAAGTATGTACCGTCCCGTACCGCAGGGCTCGAAACCGGTATTTTTCAAAAACCCCGAAATAGCCCAATATTTTGCCCTGCCGTACCGTATGCCGTCCATATGTACTTATAGAATAGATAGATCAGCTATGTACGAGTATAAGTGTCAGATATGTATAAAACTGAACTTACACAGACAGGAAAGACGCCCCGTCTGTAAAAGTTCAAAGGCCGTGGGAGTTCCGCTACGACAGGGTTGCCATGACACTGATTATATCTTCCTTTTGATTCATTATGTTGATTTTAGGTACTTACTTAAATATCAAACGTGAACGGAAATGTATTAAAGGCGCCATTTTAATCTACCAACGGCTTCTTATTTTCAATATTAACCTGCCTAGCTAATAATGTCACCCGAGGTCGTAAGTGAAATTTTCCACTCAGTACGCTGAGGAAAATTTCCTGGTTAGGGGAAAACGTAAAAGTACACACTACACTTTACGGGCGGTAATAAAGAAGGCCCCACATAGCATATTTATGTCCCTCACCTGGGACTCGGGCCACAAACACCTGCAATTTGGGATATTCTTTTTGTCACGCGATTTCAGGGAAAGTAATCTTGAATCGGAAAAAAAGCGTCGTGCCATCTTTAAAACGTAATAAGTTACTGAAATAAATGTAGTTAGATCGAAATTACCCCGATATTCTAGGGAAACGAAGAAACGTGGTTTTACACTGCCGTATAAGACCAGTTGACGGCCATTCTCACGAAGTATGATTGCGTCTAATTACCGCGTCTCCATACATTTAGTATGAAAACAGCGTCGCGGTAATTAGGTGACTGCAGACATACTTCGTGAGAATGGCCGTTGACGGCAGAATAAAACTGACGTTGAAATTTACCCCAAAACGCCCACTTTTTAAAATCATTACATCTTTGTATCAAGTGGTGTTGATAATCAACTTAATGTTTACTATTTCCGAGTCTAAAGTCATTTATGACAAATACTGATATATTACAATACAATTATACCTTATTGCACACCAATAGAAAAATTACAATGTAAACTTATATAAAAACAGTGGTAAACAATACAGGGTGATATAAAGTTTCAGTAGCCGACATTTTCGGATAGGTTGCATATCGTTTAAAAGACAAAAATCTGTGATGTTACAAACCTGCAGATGAGAAATTTATTTGATGGTGTAGTTTTTTCATCGCTACGCAGTCCGTGGAGTCGATTTTGAGCTTCATTTACGCTTCCATACTTAAGTATTATATTCCGATGCCTCCACTAGAAAGAACAATTTATTGACGGAGCTTCTTTAGCGGCAAAACTTCGACTAAGAGTAACTAAGATCCGCCCTCGTCATGTAGGCACGTCACACACAAAACCATAACATCATATCTTCGGAAACAATGACACGCAAAAAGTTACCCTATATTCCATTAGAATGGTCTCAGAACCGAATAACAGTAGGAAGGCTAGTGAATTTTGTCTTTAACCGCATTCACACGGGCCCTTGCCCAGGGCTGACAAATAGCCACAATAAAAGTATCCCGGTTATTCGCAAGCACATGCTTTACTAGTGTGTATTAAAGCGACAGCGCGCTCCACCTAAGTGCCTCCGGAGGGGATTTATTGGATAGCCTTTTCAACCTATTCGCGCAAGCTGGGTATTCGAAAAATGTTAAAAGAATTTACGTCACTCCGGGCATCATAAGGCCAGTATGCTGAAAAAATACCACTTGCTGGCTAAGAGCAGACCTAAAATTATGATATGACTAGCATTTACCTACCGCTCCGCCCGCGTTATTCCCGTTGTGCCAAACTTCAGCTCAGTCCATTCAGTTTTTACTGCGTTATTTAGTAATAAACATCCAAACATCTTCCCAAACTTTCATATCATACTAATAAATGTTAAAGTTTGTGAAGATGTTTAGATGTGTGGATATTTGGATGTTTGTTACTAAATAACGGGGTAACAACTGGTTGGATTCATGAAATTTGGCATGCAAGTAGACCAAGTCCTGGATGGAAACGTAGGATACTTTATACCCCGGAAAATAGTTTCCTTGGGATAGTAATGGGAACAACGCAGGCGAAGCCGTGGGTAAATGCTGGTTTACAATAATAGAAGGATAAATAAGGAAACATCCTAGTGCTCGACACGCTAATGCCCAATAGTCGACACCCTGCTTTCACGTCTATTTCTAATTGCCAGTGGTCGGATTAGGTAGTGCCATTTCGCGGAACTTCGGTGCGTAAGCTTAATATGGATGTACCTTTTAACCCCGAGATTTCATATGAAAAGTTTAAAGTAAATTTTTGCGTCTTCTTTAAATTTTGCACAGTAAATATTATGTCGATCGATAATATTTACTGTGAAAATTTTCGAGCCCCGGAATCTCAAGTCTTATCCATGTTATGCGCAATGTTTAAGGTCATTCACCCGAAATGGCACTACCTAATCCGAACACTGCTAATTACTTAGCATTAAAGATGGCAGCTACTGGGACATTGTCGAGCAGTCGGTCGTTTACCTTATTACATTTTATGTTAGTGACCCAGAATATTTACTTTCAAGTGTAACTCCACGGTGTCTATACACACCAAAATATATACTTGCTTATATTATATGTCAGGCCATTATGTGCAGAGTTCCAGCATGTAGCTAGTTAATGAGGGATGCGTCCATCACAGCTGCAAGCTTGTGAGGGACCGCACTAACGAGCCGTTTATTTTGCCGACCGTACAGTACATATCAGCCACACTGTAATGTTACTGAAACTAAATTAGTTCCTTATTTAGCCGGGCTATTAAGTTCAGACTCGTAGCGTCTTGCATGTACAGTCAGATTCTTTTTAGATGTCGTAAGTAGTAAAGAAGTTTTAAGCTTCAAGATGCGAATTTTTACCGAAAACTGGTGTATTCGCGTGATTAAAACAAAAGCACTGCTAGCATAAATCGGCTGCGACATATCTCGTGACCGACACAGTGTAAAAGCAAATAGCAATCAGACCAAATAATATGATAGCGCGCACCTTGACCTAGCTACGCTGGCATGTAGGTATAAGCAGACTAACTTATGCGCTTACTAACGTACACAGATAAATTATGACCTTCGATAGTCTCGTTAAACGTAGAAAATACGAACGACTACTGGTTTACGGTCCCGCCCGGTTAACTGCTCTAAGCTATAAAGTTGAGCAAGTGCAAGTTACACGTACTCGCCCATAGTCACGCCTCGCAGTAGTTTTCCTTTGATGACTTCGTCTTTTGACCCCTATATCATGTTGTCAAAGTAATAATGTTAGCGATGTTACTTCTTAAATATAAATTGGCTTCTTAAATATACAGCCTGTAAATCTAATACGGGCGAATATTGAAACGGTGGTCAGCATAGGACCTAAGAAGCATATTTAGATAACTATTGCTTAAAACCACAATGAAAATATTTACCATACAAAATAATTCGGGCCGCAATGTAACGCAACACATTCAAGTTGACAAACACGCTAGTTGACAGTTACTTTAAAAAAGCTCATATCTCGCAATGTCATAACAAGCATTTATGCGGTACATTGCTGCTCGGTAAATTTTCAAAAATTACGAGGTCACTATTAAGTGTAATTTAAAAAATCATATTAATTAATGATAACACTACTAAACGCTATATCGGGTTTAATTGTTCGCCCGTATTTGACTTACACGCTGTATATTGTATGAAATGATTTCATATGTTGGCTTTTTATTCAGGCACCGGATTAATTTATTTTTTATTTTTCCTGTGTTGCCATCCCCGACGTTAAAAGAAACTTTCCACGGATTTATTTTATCGTTGATTGGGTACTAAAGGTAGTTTGTTTTATACATTTATATTTACAGTATCAACATATTTAAGCATGCGATTATGATTGCAATGAAAAATTACAAAATGAAGACATGTTAATAAACTGATTAGTTAATAAACACAAACTATTTACGGAATCGAAGTGTATGAATGAGGTGGTATAGAAATCTTCAAAATTCCGCTAAATAATGAGAGAAAACGATGTAAATGCGACATTGTCAGCTGCAGCAGCGCTAACGGCCTGCGGCCTGTGTAGCCCCATGCTGCACTCAGATCTGCATGATTTATTGCTAACCTACTTGCGCTACTATAGTTGGCAAGTATATCCTCAGTTTACCCAAAAGATCATATGTTACACGTAAATCGCAGAAACTTACGTCCTTCCGCGCCCGAAGGTAGCATAACACTCATGTCCAGACTCCGATAATTGACTTTTAGTTGTGAGTACGTGCCAAATCCCAGACCGCCGGCGGCGTTTATTGACGTATCGACAGTTTTCAGCTCAACTTGGATTAGTTCAATTATTTGCCAAGTTTCTATAATGTGTATTGTTAAGAACATGCTTACACATGTTAAGCTTGGAGTGGACAGATACTGATAGAACGGGACAATGTCTAACAAGGGAACTCCTTAGGTACCTAATCGTGAATCTAATGTATGTAGCCAGGTACCTAATTGTTAAATCTACGTACGTCTACCTGTTACATGAGTTGGAGTGTATAATAATAAGATTTTTTTTTATTATTGTACAAAAAAACATAGAAAAACTGTACTTTTATAGAGGGTATTCTCAACCAGCCAACCGTAAGGCGAAGCACATATTGTACTGTTATAAGATGGTTATAAGCGGCGGTACGAGTATTTCATAATTTAAGTTGACGACCCCTTTAGCTTAGTTGGTAGTGACCCTGCCTACGAAGCAAGAGGTCCTGGGTTTGAATCTCGGTAAGGGCATTTATTTGTGTGATGAGCACGAATATTTGTTCCTGAGTCATGGCTGTTTTCTATGTATTTAAGTATTTGTATCTATTAAATATATCGTCGTCTAGTATCCATAACAAAGCCTTATTGAGCTTACTATGGGGCTAGTTCGATTTGTGTAAGATTGTCCCCTAATATTTTATTTATTATAATGTTTGGCTTCGTGGCCAACTTCTACAAAATAAATGCTTTATGCCAGTGTTAATAGTATCGTACTAGCTCTCCAGGTCAGTTGCTGGAAGACGTGTCGATTTTAGCGGAATGCCTAGATTTTCCCTCGATGGGCAAATTGCTCCGATTTTCAGACAGCTATGGAGTAAGTCTCGGAATGAATCTCTGTGAACAGTTAAAACACGAATCAAGTCATTTTGAACTTACTTGTGAATGCTTAAATTTTCACACAAATTTCCTTTTAATAATTGTAGTGGATCGTTATTATGCTCTCTCGATTTAAACGCCGATGTCTTCATTTTAATTAAAATGCTGTTCCGGTTTTTAATAAACTGGACTTGACAAGATCGCTATTGGTCTCTTTTAGTTTACGTAACCAGCCCTACCAGAGTCACTTAGTTCGCCCGATCTAGGGGCATCGTAATCTGAGAGGGCACTCTGCAGAGCTGTTAGGCGGAGACAGCTGTGATGAATTTACTAAAGTATACAGATCAATAACTCAATCTTTGCTGAACTCACAAACGAGGCCTATAAATTACTAAAGTGTCAGTAAAGAAAGAAAAACGACACCTAATTATAATTAATTCTATCGCAAAAGAGGAATGCATTGTATTGTTTTCTGTTTTGGTTTGAACCGACTCAATGAAAATTACAGGTACATGAAAAATTATATTTATGTTTTATTGTATTTTTCTATTACTTTAAGAAGGTTAGCGCTTTCGCTTTCCTGTCACAGAAAACTATAGTATTTTATGCAACAGTTGTATAAGAAGGTTCAAAAAATGCGAATTGCGTGAGTTGCGATACGAGCCGCAATGAGCGTTTTTTGACTTAATTATACAACGTTGCATACAATACTTTTTCTACGACTAGGTTTTTTAAAATTTAATATAAACAAGGCATGCAAGCAAGGCAAATATGACGTATGACTGAGTATGTGTCTATGGTAAACTTTTTTTTTTAATTTTAAATTGACACGCAGTGAATATATTAAAATTACTTTTTTTTAAGTTGGCATCAATGAATTTAGTTCGGAAAGTTTCGTTTTTCTTAAAAGCCATAGGAATTTAATTGTTTGTTAAGTTGGTAGTTCTGCATTTTTATCGTAAAGTTAGAATTGAGCGCTTAATATTGGCCTAAGTTTAACCTAGATTTAGAAGTCTGTGGCTGCTAGCAATAACGTAAAGTGACTATAACGACACTAGTGCTGTTATGGGGAATAGAGTATAGACTTCTCTGAACTCATATTATGTATGTTCTTATATTAGTGTTCGTGACCAAGTAAAACACAGATAAAAGTACAGGAGTAGAAAAAATTATTTTATATACTTTGTATTATTGTAAAAAAGTACCAACACTAACCTAAAAGCCGAAATAAAAACCTATTCATTTTCCGAACGTATAATTTTATTGGACACACATTTATTTCACAAAGTCCGATAGATTTACTTTATCACGGCACATTTTATGTATTACGCTCTTATTGTAAGTCTGCTTTGGTTTTCATGAAGAAAAATACATTTCTCTTTGACGTTAGGGCGATTCGTTCACTTGAAAGGAATAACATTCGACAGAACCTTTAAATTGGTCACGAGCTGAGTTCGAGACGATACGAAGTTTACCCAATGTGGCGCTAGATGTCGTTGCTACATTCAAAAACATGGACGTTTGTCTGCCATACAATCCCTAAGGCAACTTGGCTTAAATTTCTAGGTATTTACATAGCGGAGTAACTGCAGTATTATAGTACATTGTGCACCGAGGGTAGTAAGAAGGGGATTACTAACGAGAGTCTATTAGAAGCCCGACGCCGTAGGCGGAGGGCTTTTAATGACTCGAGTTTGTAATCTTCTTACTGCCCGTGATACACACAATGTTTTTCATCACATTTGCGAGGAAAAAAAATAAAACATAAAAATGAAATAAACTAAACACACCCGCTAAGAGACAACTTCAACTGTCAACTTTTTCAATATAGTCTTCCACAGATAATGCTAAGAACTGCGTTTAGTTTTTAAACTTGACAGGCAATGTCGCCAGATTGTACCGATTTTCAAAATAAAATTTTAAACTAAATTAATTTAATTGCATTAAAATAATCGCAAAAACTACGGAAATAATAGTAAAATATACCATATAAGTTTTATTTACACTAAAATTGGTTTTGTAGCCAAGTTTTGAAGATGTGAAATAGCCTTGGCTGATTTGAAACCTCCTTAGTCTGAAATGACGTACGACTTTTAAAACTAAACTCATAACTCCCGAGGGAGTTATAGATTTTCATACAGTTTTTCCTCCCGTGGGAGTTATAGATATTTGTAACCCACGGGGGGTAAATCGGCTCGAGTTGGTCTATAAGCGCGCGTGTTATAACGCCCTTTACGAGCAAGTGTGATGAAAATAGGTATAACACGTTTAGTGCCATCGCTACGTGTGCTACGCCGCAATCTGTAGTATGTTAATACTCTAAACGCCATGGACCCGATAGTCGGGTTCTGGGTCTACGCGGGTTTTTCAAATGGGAATTAACGTGCTACGTGCCGTAGCACGCACACCGTAGTGTGACACATACATATAGCGATGCTTGGCACTGAATGTGTTAATTGCCGTTTTTGTAGCGCAAAACCCGCGTAGCACTTGACCCGGACTATATCGGGTCGGTGGCACTCAAAAATATATACAGAATACACACACGTGGGCGGTAGAATAAAGAATGTAGGTACAAATCGCAGATCGCAACTCGGTCTCGTCCCATCTACGTATCGCTCATTTAACACACTGTTACTAGAGGTCTAAACATCTTCATCGGTCGACTGTATGTGTCTGCAATACTTCAACATACAGTAGACCTACAAACGTTAGAATTTAAACACATATAGGTTAGGTAACATTTATAAACGCATGACCTCGGATATTATTATCTTTTCGGCCCCTGTCACCCTGCGTCCGACGCGGGGCTTCAACATGGTCCGCGTTCTCCAAATTACTCGAATTATTATCTTATATATTAGTACAACTAGCTGCGAATCCGGCGTCCCTCGCGATAAAAAAGGTTGACAAGATTATCCCCTACTACTATTATAAAGGTCAATATCAAAAAAAGATGTCCGTATAGCTAAGGAATGAATCTAACTAGAAGTTAATCTAGTTCCTTTGTGTAGGTATAGATAGTTTCACCAGAGTTGAGATCACGCACACAACGACATGTCATGTCAACATTGAAAAACCGGTCAAGTGCGAGTCGGACTCGCGCACCGAGGGTTCCGTACAAACTCATAAGTAGATACGCGAATAGTTCAAGAAAAACTGTATGTCGATTTGTTTAGTAGAAGCAAATAAGTATATGTTATGATTTTTGCAAATTTCTAAAAACAGTGCAAGTTAGGAAAACAGTTATATTTTCCCTCTAATATTGAGAACCTGACGTGTAATGATTCTATTTAATAGCAAGGACCATTAAATCAAGAGGACTGTCATTCTCCATACAAAAAGCTGTTCCCCGAATTTACAACGCCATCTATGTATAAGCTTGGTAAAATAATTATAATATTATTTACAATTATTTAACTTTGCAAACGTGACACAGTATTTAAATGTATTTAAATTTATTTATTATTAGCTGTTTACGAACTAATTGTTACTATACTATGTTTCTTTGTTTAATTATAACATCGTTAAATGTTTAGTGTTTTAGCGCCATCTAGTTTTGCCCGGATATCCCCTAGCGTGAAACATGCCATCGCTTAGTTTTGCTACTCGCCGCTAGGGATTTCAAGTTTTGTAAATTTCTAAAAAGGTATAAAAGTTAGCAAGACCGTTCTATTTTTCCTGTAATATTCAGGTTGATATTTATAATTAGTAATTATGACACCTTTTTCTGATCAGTAACTTCGGAGATAATAGGGGGGGAATGGTACATAAAAATTTATAAATCAAAAACTACTTATTTAAGAAAAAAAGTAAAAATGCTGTTTTAATTTACAAATTAAGCCCTTTCATTTGATACCCCACTCAATATAATAGCCCTACTTTCAGTTTTCAAAGTCCCATTACGGAGCCTTTTAAAAAAAAAGTAAAAAAGGTACAAGATATTTTTTATGTCCAATAGGCTCGGGTTAGCTACTTTTAACACTATTCCAAATTTCAAATCGATAGCATCAGTAGTTCCTGAGATATCTGGCTGTGACAGACGGACAGACAGACAGACAGACAGACAGACAGACAGACAGAGTCGCACCATAAGGGTTCCTTTTTTACCATTTTGGTACGGAACCCTAAAAATTAAAATAACTAATAACGAAGCCATAATGTTTGGTCAAACATATTGATTACGAACAAAAATACAAGTAATCTGTTACAATATACAAAGGATTACTAACGAATATGGATGATTGGTCCCGACGTCGCGGCCGTCGACCTGTGCCCGTATAGTCTCGCTGGAAAATCGTGGCAGCAACTATATACTTAAAGGAAAATGCTTGATCATACTCTTTTTGATTTAGGACGAAAAACGTTAAAAAAATACCATTCCCCCTATTATTTTGGAAGTTACTGAACAGAAAAATCTGTAATAATTACCAATTATTAATATCATCTTAAACATTACCTACAGAAAAAATATAAATTTTCCTAATTTGCATCGTTTCTTAGAAAATCGTCAAAATCGCAATACAAACTTATTTGCTGCTACTAAACTAACCGCGACCTATATGGATGTATGGGGACAACGTTTTTCAATAGCAACATTAAGTTTGTCTCACTATATGAATAATTCAATAAAAACTTTCTTGAACTATTCACGTAAGTATCTACTTACGAGTTTGTACGGAATCCTCGGTGCGCGAGTTCGACTCGCACGTGACCGGTTTTTTTATTGCCAAGTCTCACCAGTGAGACTACACCCGAAATGGAGATGATATGAGACCCGAGACGTTATTTCTCAGCGAGTCTGCGTTCCGAGACTCCCGCTCAGCGGAATGGCTAATGGAATTTACCTATTAGTCGCTTGCTCATCGTGTTATTATTTAAATGAATTATGAGAACCGCTTAAAATTTGCAAGACACGTGAATGAACTTTGTAACCTTGTTAAATATAACACCGTAGACGTACCTATCTTTAAGGTTTGCATACAGAATTTATTAATAAAATATACTCTTCATTTTATAGAATCATAAAATTCCTTAGCGTTTCTTACGCTGCTGTATAGAAAAGGACGCAACGCTACGTTATAACTATTTTTAGATCTTTCTAATGTAAATAGACAAAGTAACTGCTATTTTTACTGGTCTTTAATATTGATAGACTCTATTCGAATGCAAGTTTTACATGGCAATATTAAAGTAAGTAACACCTGCAAATATTACTTACGCATAGTACCCATTCACAATCAAATATTGAGAGAAGCTACGTGTCACCTCCATCATGAAACACTAGCTCGCAACGGATAAAATGAAATACAAAATGTGAAAAGAGAGCAGGAAAAATAAAATATACTGCTTATTCCGGCGTTTTGTAATAAACCGACGTAAACCGCTAGTAATCCCTGTTACCTCCGGAACTATCGCCGGGCCTTCCTTTAGTGAGCCATTTGGTGAGGGTCGCCATCAAAGGCTGCACCCGAACAAATTTCTATGCAAAACTATATTCTCCTAGTATATTATTCGCCTCGGGTCGGGGCCTCTGTGACGGGGATCGCTGAAGCTAATTCAGTTAAGGTCGCGATTATATAAGGGTTTATGCTGTCTAAAGGTCTATTATATTTTTTTACATATACCATTTTGAACAACGAGGTGAAGGCGACTAAAATTAGAACTAAAGTACTGCCATGGAACCGTTGGGACAAAAAGTATAGTAAAATAAGTATTTACAGTTCTGCGTATGTTTGTTATCTTGAGAGATATATTTTTATGTAAAAATGTCCGGTTAAGCGAAATTTATGTTTCAATACCGGCTAACCTGTCAGTTTGTTTGTTTGATATGTCGTATGACATTAATGGTCAGTTTTGTGACGACCACTAACCACGATACTGAAAACTAAAAAATATATATAACTAAAGATACATTGAGCAAACATTGAAAAATCAAATGTGACTCACACCTCCTACTGCAGCTAAAGCCGGACTTGAAACTTGAACTTGCACAATTTCACTATTTAGCCGGTCCGTGGAACGCTCAAAATTTGTCAATGTAGTCGTTACAAGTTAAGCACGCTATAAGGAATCAAAATATTTCCAGTAAATATGATGTTTCCAACTGCATTAAAAATTTCCTTGCATTCCAATTGCTAAAATATTTTTCGACTTTTAGATAGTTGTCACTGTTGTCAGCCGTGGAAGCAAACAATGGACCTCTTTATGTTTGTATGGAACATTAACCGACTCGAATCACCTTAAGATGAAACCTTATTTTGTCCGATGTCTTTTTTGTTTCGCAGAAAAGTCTAGAATGTAGTTGTCCGGGTCTGTCACGCCAGTCATGTAACATTTGATTTTTTTTTACCACAAAAAATATTTTACATGGCGTTTTCTCAAAAGTAAGTATTTTGAAACACATGAGATATGACATGACTGGCTAGTCATTGCAGTTCTGTGATGGAATTCTTGTGGCAAATATCGTGTATTTAGATGTGATCTACCGGTTTAGATTAGGTATACTAGACGCCACCTTGCGACTAAGTCCTTGTGAATTTCTGACTTTTTAATTTTTCGTGAATTTCAAACTTTCATCGCTTTTAAGGGTACCTTTTAGCTTAATAATAATCCCTCCGAAGACGATGTGTTTAACATTTAATTTCGCTGTCTGCAGTGGTTTAGGTTATTCGCTGTCTGTTGTACCTTTGTTACGGAGCTGTTTTGTACGTATATATATTGTGTGCCGGTTACTGTGAAGAATTTTACTAAGTAGAGATGGATGAAAGCACAAGGTACTAAAACGTCGCCACACCACAAACTCCCTGCGGCCGAGCCTAAGATCCGCAGCGGTTATGGACGGTATACCCATACGCATAAATAAAGGATCTGCCACATCATGCGGCGGTGAATAAAAATGGTCCATCGCACTGAAATGCCCCGACATCACGGTTTATGAACGGCCGTCTGGCATGCGATCTATGTAGAAAATTTACCCATGTCACAGTATTTATTTGTTCGTTTATACATTTGGTTTTCTTGGGCTGTTTGCAGTGGCAGCGTTAGGCGTTGGCGACGGGCTCGCATCTATAGGAGCCTCACAAAGATTTTTTTACGGAAAATGAAAAGGGTTTCATAAAGGTGATGTCGCCGACGTGCAAGTTTCACCTAGCGCCGTCATTGCAGGTTCGGTCTCTAGTGGTTCGAGCCAGCATGCCCTGTGGGTCGGGCTAGCGCGCGTTACCTCTAGTACAGCAGTTGGCAACCTTTTAGCAGCCAAGGGCCACATAGTAGCTAACGATATTGACGCGGGCCGCACTTTGTTAATAATTTGTGACTGTATACGATTCTGAATATAACGACCTTTACATACAAAATAACCAGGGAGGCTCGCGGGCCACAGGCTGCTCTAGTACAACTATGACAAAAACTATCTTAATTTTTCATTCAATATAATGCGAGAGTGATAGGGATAGGTCAAGCTCTGCCGCTTGACAAGTGTTTTTTCTATCGGCTTTTTGTGATACAGGTCGTCAAACGTCATACGTCGTAATCAAACTACATACAGTCAGTTCCAGAGCAGGGAAACCAGTCATTAATTCATAGTATGACAAGGGAGTTACGTTTCTCTGCAGCTGACTGTACTAATGCCACAGAATAAGTATTAGTACTACTTACAGAAGCGTCTCTCTCTAACAAAACTGTCGTTCGGGTCCGACCACCGAACGGAGCTCACCCGTATCCGACCGTCTCTCTCTATCGCATAACACGTAGGTATAGTCTGTGCGGAAAGAGAAAAGGATTAATTTTGGGGGGCGCCACAGATATATAAGAAATGTTTCTTATAAATCCGTGGGGGGCACTGTAATGCTTTTCTACCGTATGTGCCGTATTTTCTGTTCTGTGGCCATACTGGTTAGGTTAGTTCCGTTTTTCGCCACGCCTATTCTCTATCCGCACAGACTCGACTAACGCGTGCTCATTCTGGTCGCTGGCTATTACCACCCATGGGTGGTGAAATTTAATAATAATAGCCGCGCAACGGAATAGCGGAGTGGGTCAGTCCCGCTAATGCTACAGCTACACACAAGGACCTTAAAATAAATAGCCGGACGGAGCCTCGGCAACAGATAACTCAAGCAATTTCTAATATGGCGGCTGCTTGTACTTACGAGCCGCGCGCACACATCAACTATGTAGTTTTTCTATTGCGAGCAGCACGCACACATAGTTAGCCGGTGGATTAGACATGATTCAGTTCTTTGTTAGCGAGGCTCTGTCTAGCTACCTATTTATTTTAAGGTTCTTGGCTACACACATAGCGACAACGCGAAATTGCGTGTTATCGTCTCTTTCTCTGACATACATAAAAACGAAACATCAACACGAATCTTCGCGTTATTGCGATGTGTGTAGCTGTAGCAATAAATAGACATATACTGCAGCTGAACTAACTAGTGCACAAGACTGCTAGTTATTGCCTTGTCAGTCCAACTTTGCTTTGAGCCGTGTTTTCCTTTGTGAGCATTCATTATAGTAAAATAGCGCTGATATTGCGTTTCCCTCAACCGCTAAGCTGATGAAAATAAATGAATGAACATTTTCGCACAACATTCGTATCATTAAATACGTATAGTGAAACACAGAAATTCTTTGTATGGACATCAGAGATTTTTGAACAAATTTTCACGGAGATCGGTCCGGTAGTTTTTAATTGATTCGCGAATAATCAATAAAACAAATAAAAAAATCAAAAAACTGTTTATTTTACGTTTTGTTAGTTACTTATCTTTTACACTCTACAGTAACTTTTTTGCAAAAATCTTCAATACACTTGCTACGATTTTATTATATGTATTGATAGACAGATAGTGATACAGCGAGCAATAGTATTTCTACTCGATGTCTCTTTTCTAGAATCTAGAATTTTCGTAATTCGTAAGTAATATTTTAGGGACAATCATTCATTATCTAGTACCCATAGTACAAGCATTGCTTAATTTGGGACTAGGTTGATTTGTGTAAGATTGTCACTCGATATTTATTTATTTTTATTTATTTAATTATTTTAGGGATAAAAATATTAAATTTATTATTGTTTAGTTTTGTTATACCTACTTCTCACGTCCGTAAGTATCTTCTTAGGGTAAGAATATTCTAAGTATATTCTAAGTTTTCTTTAGTTTTAAGTACCTAAGTAGGGTTCTACTATTCGCCATTTCACCAATGCAACGCCGTTAAATCAAAGTATAAAGACAACCAAGTAGTTCGTCTTCGCCGTTTAGGAGCGCGCGACACCGGAGTCGGCCTAAGGCACAGGGCTGCCGCTCGTCGGTTCTGTAAAATACCTACTTACTACGAACGTAACTTTTATTAGGTTGACCTCGATCAAACGAACTATTGTTCGAGGTCAACCTAGTAAAAGTTACTTATTTCAATATGAAATTATCTGATCGCACACATCTGATGTTAATGTTATTAAGTATAATAGTTTAAATAAATTAGTATTGGTATGTGTAGATGTAAGTAACGCAACGATATTTCGGCTCGTTTCATAAAACCACTCTCGTGTTTAAGGCATTTTATGTATCAATAGAATCAACTACTATTTAATTAGTACACGTTTAAAAAATCTGTTAATTTTACTCATCACTCACTGTCAAACAAAATAATTATCTACTCTATTTAATTGGTATAGTTTGATCAACAAAACTATCAAACATTCTATAAACGACTTAAAATATAACATTTATATAGGTAGGTACTAATAAAATACACACCTTTCGGGATCCTTAGGAATGCAGAAATATGACAATTCTGGATTTTGCGCATTATTCTTCAAACATCCGAACACACTGCAGTATATACGTCTTCTATACTTTGCTTCGTCCTCAGACATTTTGAACGTTCGACCGCTTGCGTCGAGAGCTCAACCCTGACTAAGCACGCGCCGATGCTTGTCTGTGGTGCGTCCGTACACGGCGCGCACACATGCGCGCTCCCGATGTACCTTTTATCGAAACAAAAACTACCGTCTACCGTGGTTAAATACTCTAATCGGCTCATCTCCTCATAAATAATTATTGAAAATTGGATCATTCATAATTTCAAATTAAACCAAGAATCGTGTTTCGGATTGAAAAATCTTTCGACTCACCCTTATTAATAATAATTAGGGCAATGAGCCTGTATATTTAAAAAGGTGTTCGAGCGGCGAGGCCCGCCATCAATCTTGAGGGTTACGCGGCGGAATTTTATCGCTGTCTATTCGCGTCGCGGCGCGGTATCTACCGCACTCATTTAATATGATACTTTTTTTATAAATTGCGAGTGATATGGTAAACTGTGCTATAATATGGTTTTCATCACACTTGCTTGTAAAGGGTGTTATAACACGCGGGCTTCTATAACCCACGGGAGGTAAATCGGCTCGAGCTGGTCTATACCAGCTCGGGCCGATTTACCTCCCGTGGGTTATAAAAATCTATAACTCCCACGGGAGGAAAAACTGTATGAAAATCTAGAACTCCCGATGGAGTTATGAGTTTAGTTTTAAAAATATAGAACCTACCCGTACGTCATTTCTGATTAAGAAGGTATCAAATCAGCCAAACTTGGCTACAAAATAAATTTTAGTGTAGGTATATAGGACTATTGTTACAGCCTTAAAGGCTAGCAGTGTACAAGCATAAAAAAAAGAAGATAGATAGGTAATTTGATTTTTGTCTAATTTTTTTCCCTCGCAAATGTGATGAAAAACATTGTGTGTATCACGGGCAGTAAGGGGATTACTAACGAGAGTTTATTAGGAGATCATCTTTTTAATGACTCGAGTTACTGGACACTACTTTCCTCGATGCTCGGTGTAGCAGATTCGGTCCTATGAACATGTTATCAATATCTATCAGCGTCGAGGTGTGGGAGATGTTTTTAACCATCTTCAAATATAGACGCTTAGCAATTCGATTCGGCTTTTAGTCATATATTCATCGTTTTAAGTTATTTACTAACGTACTAGAGTCTGTGCGGAAAGAGAATAGGATTTAGATTGGGGAGCGCTGTAATGCTTTTCTACCGTATGTGCCGTATTTTCTGTTCTGTGGCCATACTGGTTAGGTTAGTTCCGTTTTTCGCCACGCCTATTCTCTTTCCGCACAGACTCTACTTCGTGGCAATTCTGAACGATCTGTGTATTGTATATGATGACTAGCATATCGGGACCTACGGACCATCATATTAAATATATGGAATCAATTTTATTCACATTTTTAATAACGTACTAAGGTAAACGTCCCAGTGCTCGATACGCTAAAGCCCAATAGTCGCCACGCTGTTATGACCTCTATTGCTAATGACTTAACGTTCAAGATGACGGCTACTGGGCACAGCACAATAATTGCGAAACAAAAATTAGGATGCAGTCGGCAGTCCCGTTTACAAAATGAACTGATGTTTTGTTTAGGGGCATTTTAGCACATAAAAAATATAATTGGGGGTATCCGTAACTCGGTTTGACTTTTCGCAAAAAAAGAGACACCCTATCGTAGAGGTACAGGGTTACTTATTATTCTCCGGGTATTCTACACTAGCGTGCAGTAAATTATTTGCTAGTTGTAAGGTCACAAACCTCATTGCTAGACCAATTTTAATTTAATTTGCTTCATTCATCAGACCCACGTTCTAATTCCCGACTTGTCGGCTGTAACTGTGGACTTATATTGATCACCGAGCCATTGTTCCGGCTCGCTACGACTGCAAAAAGTCTGTCGTCGCCTGAGCGCCCCTCGTGAGAAGTTTCATTCTTTTAGAAACTGTTTAAAATAACTTAGAAGTTTGGTTCTTTTGAGAATGAACTAGCCAAACTATGTTCACTTCTCATACTGTAAAGAAAGCTTTATGGTTTTCCAGGGATGTTCTTTTGTCAAGAAATATGCAATAAGTAAAGCAACTGTATTAAATAAAATATAAATTATGCAGTTCTTTACACAGTGCTGTTTAAAGTTAGATAGCAGATAAAAGTATTTTGTCAATGGGGATTTTTTTATGGTTAATACATTGTTTGTTGACTGATCTGGAACTGTCCAAAGCTACGCTAATGCTAATAAAATAAAATAAACCAAACATTATTTGAAAATATTTTATTGATGACTTGGAGTTTTCAACAGTTGTGCTATGATTTTTCTTTAGGATTTTTAAATAGAAAATCAGTATAAAAATTACATTATATGGATTCAGATGTAAATATTTGTTTGAAATCAGTTTCAACTTTATATTCAGCTCTGAAATTCTCATTAAATTAGGTACATATTACTTATATATTAGAAAACACGGCTTCAACCCATTTATAAACACACTTCGTATTCAAATTGCCCAATGTTGCACAAATACTACGTGAACTTGATTTAAATGCAAATCCGTGTAATAAGCAAATTCGTCGGTATTTACATGCTAAGATTACGTTAGCAATTTCGTTGCATTCGCACTGAAATAGATGAGCGTGGTAATATGCGAGTTGGACAAAATGGGTAATTTGAATTAGTCGGGTCCGCGAGTAAGTTGGCGTCCGACTGCCGAATCCCTGACTACGTATTAACTTATAGGTAGTTTCACGAGAGTTGAGGTGAATGATTACACACACAACTACATGAAGTACCTACTCATTGAAAAAAAAGTCAATGAATGAAATGAATGAGTGATTAAATAAACACAAGGCTAGTTTAAACAAACTTTTTGGTCTATCTCGCAATTCACTGTTGAACCTGCTATCGGTACGAAAAAAGAACAGTAATTTCATTGATGTGTGCGTGGCCTCGGCTCTCGTGAAACTACCTATACTTAAAAGTAAGTACTACTACTACTATATTACTACTGGACAAGAGTGGGCTATGTTGGTCATTACAGTCGAAGCTGTGTTGGTCAGCCCGAACCGTTAGGTGAGGGCTGTAATAGCCGAGACTGTAATGATCAATGCCCACAAGTATCATACGACGTTTTTCAACACACTTGCGAGGAAAAAAAAAATTATTAGAACAACAAATATTGAAATAGTACATTACATAACTAGGGTGGTAAAACAAAGAAAGGCCGTGATGTTTGCGGCCCGAGCTGCAAGCGAGGGACGTAAATATGCGATCATGGGCTTTCTTTATTACCTCCCGTGTAAGGTAAGGTAAACGTCCCAGTGCTCGACACGCTATTGCCCAATTGTTGACACCCTGCTGTCACCTCTATCGCTAATGAATGACTTAACATTTAAGATGGGAACTCCTGGGCTTGCGTCGAGCACTCGGACATTTACCTTGTGTAGATTTTGTTAGAGTTATAGATCCGGGAATAAACATAGAACACTTTTTGCCTGAAAGAGTGAGAAATGAGGGTAGACGTTTCTAAGGGAGTGCGACATTAATACTATACGTAAGGGAAATTACTTAAAAAAACCTAACCGCGGTGCACTTTAAAAGTGCTTATTTTAACGAAATTCATACCCAGGGACACTCGCGCCATCAAGACGAATCTAATGATGTATCATTTATCAAAATCGGTTGTGCCGTTGAGTAGTTACGAGCGGACATAGGAACGGACATACATATATACTTATATACATACATACATAGATACATACAGGTCAAACACATTACCCTCCTTTGGGCTTCGCCGCAGTCGGGTAAAAATCATACCCAGTGACACTCGCGCCATCAAGACGAATCTAATGATGTATCATTTATCAAAATCGGTTGTGCCGTTGAGTAGTTACGAGCGGACATAGGAACGGACATACATATATACTTACATACATACATGGATACATACAGGTCAAACACATAACCCTCCTTTGGGCTTCGCCGCAGTCGGGTAAAAAATAACAAAAATAGACCATGTCCTGAATTGAAACATAGTACACAGTAGATATGAGCGCCGCCTCAATTTGCTACGGCGGCGCGCCGCGTGTTTTCTTCGGCGGCGTACTCACGGCGACGGCGGCGCGCCGGCGCGGCGCTCATATCTAGTACACAGTCATTATTTATTTTTCATCACACTTGCTCGAAAATGGTGCATTACACGTAGGTTTTGCGGGCCGTAAATGAGCTATTACGCCCTAGGGCGTAATGGTTTTCTTTTTAAATTTGAAACGCTGGTTCTGTTTTACTCTTATTTGTCATGTTCAAAGGAAACTACCAACTTACTTTTTTAACTTTTATCACTGAAATATTTAATTAAAGAGAACTGTTATTGCAAATACATGTAAACACATATTTCTGTAACATTAAATGTTTCAATAGTGTATTTCAGTATTTTGCAATAATAAAATCAACCGTTTTAGGTCTGTACCGCTATGGTTTCCGAACGTTTCGCATTGTCTATGGATATGTCACTAATGTCACTGTCAGTTTTACAATTTTATTTAGGTTAAGTAAGGTTAATTTTAATTAGATTTCCTCACAAGTGTGATGAAAAACATTGTGTGTGCCACGGGCGGTAAAGGAATTACAAACTCGTGTTATTAAAGCCCTCGGCTTCGCCTCGGCCTTGTAACAAACACTCGTTTGTAATTCCTTACCTACCGCCCTTGATACACAATGTACTATTTCGGTGTGGCAATGCCCTTGCAATAATAACGGGATTAACGCAGGCAAAGCCGCGGTTAAATGCTTGTAAACGATATATAATAAAATTGTAACCTAGCCTAACCTACCATAAGATTCCATATTTCCTGGCAAAGCGTTTCAATTACGGACTCGTTTATTTCAACGCCAACCATCTAACTATCGGATACCGGCCTACGTGCGGTTTAGCAGGATTTCTGTGCAGTGTAGTAAATTTGATTCCTAAAGACGATAACGAGGTTTCCGTGCACAAATGCAGCGAATAACTGAGTTCTATACATATTCGGAATCAGTAAATTTCACTGATTCCGAATATGTAATATGTGTCATTGTCGAAAAAAATGTTAGTTGTGCCCTTTTGCGTTATGACGGCAGAATAATTGATATCGTTACACGAATGGCTCCTCTGGACTAGGGGAGTTTTAACACATTTTTAACCGACTTTTAAAAGAAGGACAGTTTAATTCCTTTGTATGTTTTTTTGTGTGTGTTTGTTACGCGGTTACTCTAAGATGACTGAACTGAACCGATTTAGACAATTCGTTTTTGATTCATTTTGTGGCTAACATTATTGTTTTGGTATTGAAATAAAAAAACGGTTTATTTGTTCTATCTAGATGATTTGTTATATCTAAATCCTGTCCTGCTAATACTACTAATAAAATAAAAATAAAAATAAAATAAAATAAAATAATTTATTTCTGTAAGTAGGCCCTCAAGGGCTCTTTTACATGTCTTACATTCTTTGTCTTCTTTTCTTTTTGGCGAATATTATTAATGTGAAAGTTTGTGAAGAGGACTTACTAATTACCGCGATAATGCAGGCGAAGCCACGGGGGCTTGTGAGTAATAATCGCAGAAATTGACGATGATTTGAATGGATATGTGTCGAATTGGATTTATGGCACCATACGGCGCCTTGACCATAATTGTCTGAACATTAATATAACCGGTGTGTTTTTGAAAACTAACTCGCAACGCAACCCTTATTGGGCATAGCGATCATTTGACCCGGTGGTCGGCCGTGGCGTTCCCTGGGGTCGAACCAGGTCGCTAGCCGGACTACCCTGAATGGATCGGACTGGGTGGGTGCCGGGAGCGCGTGGGGTCGAACCAGGTCGCTTTTCCCGGTCCACCTCGATAGGGTCGGACTAGAAGCAGACCTGAAGGCCTGGGGTCGAAGGACGTTTGGCCAGGGCCACCTTGACTTTTCGCTGATTGCTCAAAGTGAGCAGTGGACCAGCGGGAAGGATGAAGTGGATCAACCTGTCCTTATGTGAGCGTGTGTATCGAACGGATGGGAGTTTTAGTTGCCAGTTCGCTAAACCTAGCCCAGCTAAGAAGACTCCGGTAAGAAACTTAGCTGCGCCCGAGCACGGTCGGAGTGTAACCGGTTTGATAAAGCATAGTTTACAAGTAAAACAAGTTGATATCTAGACTAAAAATCTATTGTCGTTTAGTCAACCCAGTCAGCTTTTTGGGCACTGTGCCCAATGTAGCGGCGGGTCTAAATTTGGTTAAACGTTGGTTTTAAGTTACTTTACCGTACAGTGTTCGGTTGCTGTTTTTACATATTTTTAATACAACACCTTTGTGAATATTGTTACATTCCTTAATTTTATTCGATGTAAACAAAGTAAGATAAAATAATATTTCAATATCTTTTAATAAAAATTAAACTTGTTTCAAACAAGTTTTGTATAAACCACTTTTAATAAAATCAAACAAAAACTAAAAATAGGTAATGAATTATATCACTACGTATTTTAAATACTGTACCTATGTATTTTAAGCTATGTTAACTAGTAACTCATGACGTCACATAGCTATACGTAGGTATACCTAGCGGGTATCCCTCTAAACGGGTGCGAGAGGTATAATAATGTTAATCCCGTGACGATAAAACGACTTTACGGCTCGGCAACATCTTAATAAACGAGAATGGGGCAAAATTAATACGCGCACGTCGAATAATAATCCCTCTACATGTATTAATAAATATAAAACGAGACATCCACACAAATTGTCGGGTCTCCGATTATATTTAGTACCTACTAGATGACGCCAGTAACTTAGGACGCCGAGGTGAAATAAGGCATATGAAAAGTAGGTAACCTATGTGTTAACCGGGATCATAATCATAACCTACTTGTATATCATCATGGGAATCAGTCAGGTAGTTATTGCGTGATGAGCGCACAAACATATTCTGTAATGACTGTTAGCTTAATAGTCTATTTCTCGTGGTGAAACATACGTTTCCCATTTTGTATTTCGACATTTGGAGGTTGTCTACACCTCTAAAACATAATGTTTTGACAACGGAGACTCCTTACGTCTCCATTAATTTTTGTCTATGTTTGCCTATTTTCTATATTTTTTTATCGTGTTTTGACGCCTAGACCCTTTACATCTCTAAAAATGTAGTTTTAAGTTTTGTAATGCAATGGATCCGGAGATTATATACGTCTCTCGGTAAAAGAAAAAAAAAAACCGGTGCCCAGTTATTTGCTTGTTGCATTTTATAAATGTCATTTTATGTAATAATGTCACAATTGTTGTAATGTTTTTTTTTAAAGAGAAACTGGTGAGTTTCTTCAGGCGCTTCTTCTCACCAGAAGGTCATCTACCGAAGCGCCTAAAGAAAAAAAACAGACATGTAAAAGAGCCCTTGAGGCCTACTCGCAGAAATAAATGAGTTTGAGTTTGGATTCATCATTACCTGCCTGTAGTGTTAGTACAATGTACAACTTTTTTTTCAGCTTTTTATAGGGAGAGTCAAGTTATCTTATTTTTCAGCTTTTCATAGAGTCAAATCAGTTTAGCTTTTTTTAGCTTTGCATAGAGTCAGACAGGCACTTGCTTGCCTTTACTTACTTAGGGTTTATGATGTCCATAAAATAAAATTCAAAACTCATTAAAGCTAAGCAAGCTTCAGTGTAACGGGTCCTTAATAACGGTAATGAACAGTGACTATCAGTACAAAACTTTAACAAAACTTGTAAAGCTGACATAAAGGAGTACTTACAACCAAGGAAATAAAAATTTTATTGGCGTGTGTTAAATTTAACTCTATATTGAAATCTCGTATTTCCAATACTTGAGTATAAATATATTAATATGTACGAGTATTATATATTAACATGGCTGTAAGCACTCTATTATGTCTGCTTGGCAAGTTTTGTTGAAGTTTTGCACCGATAGTGCCGACCACTAGTAATGAATGAGGTTTTTTATTTACAAAAATAAGACTAAAAATTGCAAAATTTATTATTCACTATCCTTGCCTGGCCCAGGTTATTTAGTGCACTCGAATGAAAATTAAACGAAAGACCAGTAAATGTGACTAAAATTTTTCGCCACATACCTATAGTATTCGATCCAATATGCGTTCGTACCGAGTGGTCCGTGTAGCTGTCACAAACGCACGGACATGCCAGGACAATAACGGACAGCATTTTCCATCTATTTCACTTTTCCCACAACAACGCCAGTCACCGTCCGCTTTCAACTAACAAACAAAATAAGAACGCGTTTAAACCTACTTTCAGTTTTAAATTGAATTTACTTATCCCCCTCCCAAAGTTGGCGGGCCCTTAAGTTTGTTACAAAGCTTTGGCAAAATCTGAACCCTCCGTAACATGGTTTGCGTGCAAAGTTAACAATAATTGTATCGATGTTTAATGTTTACGTCGGAACTTTTTGTTTTTAACATAAATTACTGGGCGTATCCGATATTTTAGAACATAGCTTTAACACCGATTGGTCTTTGTTCGTTTTCGTTTAAAATTGAGAGTTCGATTTGTGTTCTGTGAATTACTTACAATGAGTCTGTGAATGGTATTTGTTTAGGAATTAAGTGATGCTTAATTTAAAATATAGCAACTTTCTAAACCCTCAACTTGATCATCTCTGAGGTTCGGTGGTTATTGTGGTGACCTCCCCGTTCCCATCTTACATGTGTATTTTTTACAAAATAGCTTGAAATTTTCTAGAATAATTGAATGAACAATTCTGAAAAAATGCACAAATATGCCCTTTTCGAAATTGCTCATTCAACTCAAACTCAAAACCACATAAAACGTAGTCAAACATTAAACAACTAAGTAGAAAGAAGAATCCATACAACTCATAGTGGAACCACGTACCTAATTGATAATTTACTTTCTCGGGGTTAAAAATACACGCGATATTTCATCCTATTATTCCTTGTCTGTATTTTGTACCTTCTATATAGTCATGCCATGCTTTAGAGTACGACTACAATCAATCTATAGTGTGGTATATAGTAACACCTGCATTTGAAAGTCATATTTTCATAGAAATTTGACTTTTAAATGGAGGTGTTGCCATATACCCTACCACTCTAATAAACTTAACTTAATTAATTAATTATTATTCTACTTTCTAAAGTCATTACTCAGACGAAAAGACCGCTATCAGAATTTTCCAGACAATGCTTAGCGAATATTCCAGTCTGGACATAGCTGGAGAACTAAAATCTGCGTCCATTTACTGTAAATATACTCGGGAGCAAAATAAAACAAGGATTGTTGATCTGATCTTAATTGCATTCGCAGTGACGGGTGGCCCAGAAGCGCAGTGGGATGGTCGCAGCGCGGCTGGGGCGAGTCGGGTCAAACAGATCGTATATTATTTATATTGTCACAGAATAAATAATAGTACTACGTACAGAAGTTTCTTTTTCTAACAAAACTGACGATCGGGTCCGACCATAGGACGGAACGCACCGCAACCGACCGTCTCTCTCTATCGCATAACGCCTGTTCTTTCTCGTCTGGCTGAGCCCCCTCGAGGGGCAAAATTTGAAAAACCACGGTAGTGTGACCAAGTTCAAAGAAAAACAGTAATTAATTAACCGCAAGATATACTGTTAGAACTGAAATGAAGCCCAGTTTCAACATTTAGCAGAACAGAATTTGCATGTCGGAAGCATGCTCGTCCCGTATGCATTGCGTTTGTCGCCTTCTAAAGCGGCGTTCATACTGGTGGTTTTTTTGTTAACGGTGTGGAAAAGCATTACGCATACTCCCCAGGTATTACCAGGCCCTTTCCCAGGCCCTTAAAAGGACCCTTCGGGAGGGCACTGATTGTGGGAGGGACCTAGGTCTAGGATGCCAAGGCCGGACTGCACCTGCTGCTCTTCTGCTGGACCTGTAAAGCTAACAGAGGATGAGTGTGGAAGAGTACCTAGCCTAGACTTACTATGTGGCCTGGCTAATGTGATTTGAGCCTGTTGAGTCTCAGATAGATAAATGAGGGGGTTGGATCTACTGACTATATTATAGCGGTCAGTCTCAGGTTCATACTAGTGTTGCGACAATGTGAATTTTGTATGCCATCTCTATAGCTACTGACAAAATTCAATGTAGACATTGTTGTGTAGAATTTCTAATTTGTAATTTGGCTGCCCGTGCACTTTTTGGCACATTTTTTGGCCTCATTCTTATGAGGTAGATTTTTCGAAACTATATATTGAAATTTCAAAATAGTTCAATCATACATACTGCACCAAAAAATCTCTCGACCATGGACAAGCATAATCAGTCGGGTAAAAATTTAATATAAAAGCTGTAGCTAAGATTATATTCGTTCAAAATGTTTTCATTTTAAGTCCGCTAAAACCCTCCAATGAAGAAGAGGCTTAGGGCCTCATCACCTGGTGATTTGCGAGCGAGTTGCGAGCTTTTTTCATACAGATTTCGATCGCAGCGAACTCACCGCGCGCTCGCAACTCGCTCGCAACAAGTTTTGTATGAAAACACGCTCGCAACTCGCTCGAAAATCGCCAGTGTGGTAAGGCCCTTAGCTGGACCGGGTATAGAATAAACAACAGTGCTCCAGGTAACTAATTCATACGAATCGTCGCTGGCCCCGTTTGTGTCGCGTGAAATGTGAATGTTTCCGGGTGCCGGCGAAAGGGAATAAAATATCTTTGCATTAAGCACTTAAACCCTTGTTCAGTAGGATGACAAATAACATTACCTTGTGATAACATGAGATCCTTCTCAAGATACTATAACATCAAAAAGAGATTCTTGTGAGTATATCTTTATTTAAACTACATAAAGTTAAAATATATCAAAAACACATTATTTACTACTTACTAACTAAATTCGACTTATCTCAACCTACTGGGACCTAAACTATAGGTTTGTAAAAATGTCCCCTATGTCGCCTCCTGTAGTGGGTGCTCGTAAGTCCCAGTTTTGTTATATGTGATATCACATTACCAATGTACTAGATTATAAAATACAAGCTAATCATCGTACTCGTATCGAACATTTGGTGTATCCGTAAGTGTATTAGGAAGCGTATACTGGGAAATCGGAGCTTTGATTTAATATCATCAGAAACGAGTGACAAATTATAGCTCGGCTCGACTCGCTCGTATATTGTTAACGTATATTGCACAATTTTTGATTGCCCAAAGTGGCCTTTTAATGACCAAACGGGACATAGACAAATAAAAAAAAACCAACCTTCTGCTAACTTATGTTTCGAGATTTAATATCCTATCCACTAATATCATAAATGTAATAGTTTGTGAAGATGTTTTGATGTTTGTTACTAAATAACACGGTAATTGTAAATGGATTGAGATGATAGACTAGTAGAATTTATTAGGGAATGATACAAGCGAAGCTGCGGATAAATGCTAGTATTATTCCGTAGAGTTCACGACAACCTCTTAGTAACTTGAGTCGTCATATGACAGGCTAATGCATGCATTGGGCGCGGTAGCCGACGCGACAGATGCCTTCAGCTAATAGCGTGCCCCTAATGCAACCGCCGGAACAAACTGCATTACTAGGAAAAATATTCGAAACTAGCTTCTGTCCGTGAATTCGTCTGCGTACAATTGGAATTTTATATATCTCATACAAACTTCTATCCCCCTGGGGATGAACCCCCTATAAGGTAAGGTGTCCGGGATAAAAACTTATGTCGTTCCCAAGGTTTAAAACTATCTCCATACCAAACTTAATCCAAATCGGTTCAGCACAGCAGGTTTCAAAATACAAAGCGTGAAGAGGTAACAGACAGACAGGCAAATCGTTACTTTTGCATTTATAATAATAAGTTTCGAATCGACGACCATCGAAACTTTCGATGGTCGCCGCTTTTACACTCCGAGTTGTAACTACTCGTTATTTTTATAAAGCCATTGTTTGCTGAGAGGATATTGTTGGTTTGTAACTTTGGACAGACGTTAAAGCGGCGTGAAAGCATTAAGACATTTGAGTTTAATATTTAACAAGCATTTACACGCGGTTTCGTCTGCTTTATTCCTGTTATTATCTGAACGAGCAGGCATCTTAAGTCCACGCCATAATCAGACGAACTAGTTTGACAGTTCCACGAGCACAAATGTTGCCAGAGTTAGGCCAGTGATGCTTTGTCGATATCATAAAAATAAAGACTGATATAATGAAAATAAAGAATGATGACTGTGATTTAATTTATAACCTAATAAATAAATTAAGGCGACACAATAAATTCCTGAAAACATTTGAGGATTACACGTTTCATGAATTTATTTTGTCTTTTTAGACCTATCCTGATGCGTGCAAATTATGGTCGATAACATTTTATCGATATTTACCTATCACTATTTAATTTTCTGTGAGCCAGCCAACATTTTTATCTGTCAAACTAGTTTGTCTGATTATGGAGTCGACTTTAGTTAATATTATATGCTTCAATCCATGACTGGGTTTACTTTTATGCCAAACATCTCATTAGATTCAATCGTTACTCTAACACTTTTCTATTTCTAATTTAACACTTCTAGTGCCACCGACCCGATAGACAGGTTCTGGGTCTAACACACATACCAACTTTGAATTCACTTAATAAAGCGTAGCACACTAAGCGATGGTTGGCACTGAATGTGCCAACGCTACGTAACACATCGCATCGCATCGCTACGTAAGTATAAGTTAATAAATAAATAAATGTGCTAAACATCCAAACATTTTCACAAACTTTCGCATTTTTTAATACTATATTGCATTTATATACAGGGTGAAATTAGGAAAGATCTTTCAAAATGTAGTAATATACGCGATTTAATCCGTTTAAGTTGTTTTATTACTATGAGTGATAATCGCGGAAACCGAAGACAATATTAAGATCTTTCAAGTCTAGCAGCCGAGCTAACACAATGACCGGACTTCACTAGTCGCGACCAAGGACCATTAAAACAACTCATCCACCATACAAAAAGCCATCAGTCATTCTCCATACAAAAAGGTGTTCCCCGAATTTACAACGCCATCTATGTATAAGCTTGGTATAAGAATTATATTATTTACAATTATTCAACTTTGCAAGCGGGACACAAAATAAAATTATTATTATTATTTAAATGTTAGAATTTATTTATTATTAGCTGTTTACGAACTCTCTCTCTCTCCCTCCCTCTCTCTCTGTTTCTTTGTTCAATTATAACATCGTTATATGTTTAGTTTTTTAGCGCCGTCTAGTTTTTGCCTGGATATCCCCTTGCGGTTGGGGTACGATCCAAAGTATGGAGAATGACAGTCCTCTTGTTTTAATGGTCCTTGGTCGCGACAGAGTATGATCTATCTGAAAGAAAGTAAGAAAATACAATATAGTATAGTATAGTAGAAACAGTAATACCTTAGATTTCATTTAGAGTCAAAAAGGAATTTTTGATTTACGTCAGTTTAACTTTACAGAAGTCGCTTTGGTGTTTATTTTCGGGCCATGAGTTTATCTATTTTATTTACGGTGATCGGTCCTACGGCAGCTGTAATAGATCTCCCAAATCACACGGACCGCATTTTAATCCTATCAGATTATTTCACCACTAATTGTTTCAACCACTCGGGTCTCCCCCGTCCTCGCTTCACAACCTAAAGGACATAAGTGGTATACATGTACCCAGTACACACTACTAATGACCTCTGAGGCATAGCATTATACGGTGCATAAATATAATCTGGATGGCAGCGTGCTGCATTTAGTTGAGTGGTTGGAATATTAATATATGTTTAATTGAGCCTCGAAATGTGGTTGATATATTGTGTAAAATGCAAAGCTTCTAATTTCCAGATCACCAATAGGCTTGAAACGATTCTATTCTTTTCACTAGTCGTGTACCTGCTGGGATTTTTATAAATAGCTTGTGCAATATTAAAGCACTAAGGTCTTAGAAAACTGTAATGTTTTCAATCGAGATTATGACAGAAGTACATGACGAGGTACATGGTTTTATTCGTATTGCGTTTTGTCGAAAATACCCTAAGTGAAAACAAACGCAACTGCAGCTCGAAGTTTGGTAATTTGAAATGATGTTACTCACAAAAAACCTCTACGAAAAAATAATAAAATACTTGTCGGCTAACTACTTGTGCACTAGGTAGTTGTCCATAACAGAGCTCAACAAGGTGGTAATGGTAAAGAAATATCAAGACTGCTCTTGAATCATAAAGAAAACAGTTTATATTGCTGAGCTTTTCAGATGTCTTAGAGGGCGTAGGTATTTACCTTATGGCTAAATAGGCCATGGTCCAGGCTGGCAGGTCGCGAGGGGCACCTCAAACTGCCCCTCAAGTTCAATACCAGGTACGAAGTGCCTCCCGATCGGGTGGCAAGTTTTATTGGTCCCGGCTGGGCATTGTCTTTGCTTCTGGTCCCACCGGTTTTGGCTTGTGTCTACTCGTTGCGGTTAAGATTTTTTAATATGAATCGTAGGCGTACTAACTTAATTAAGAGCCGGGGTATATAAGAGGCGATGATGTTGTCTCTTCCGCTACTCATGAATGCCGCGTTGTACGTCAATACATGTTATTTAGGCTACTATTTTGTGGCGTGAACGTAGAACAAACGTGTAATTTGTTACATACCTATTTATGACGATGTAGGCGCACGAACAGAGCACACTGCCCGCGGCAGTTACTCAAGGAACCGACATACGTGCCTCTTATTGCGAAACTTGTGCTATGAGAGACAGGTAAACATATTACTTACCAACATACCTACCAATGTTGACTCGCTGGGACTGTCACCCCTATTGCACACGACGAACAGGGCTGGCACGCAAGCAATAATAGATAATTTTATGACATTTTAAACTATCCCATAAGGTCATCCGGGGCTAAAGCAATTATGAGGCGAAAGTAATTAATTGAAGTGGTTTATTAGTCTTTCTTGGAAAGACTTCAATTAGTTACCTTAGCCTCCTGGTTGCTTTTGCCCCGGGCGATCTTACCTACGTATTTTTTATAATGTCCTAAGGCTATTTAAATAATAGGCATTGTCAATAATATCGGACATTTAATTGACAATACTTTTTGGTAGCACTATTAGTCGTACGTAACCTTCAATCTGTGAGGGTCTTTCAGTAGTTTTTAAAATGATTCATTGGTACCATATCCAATGAAATAAATACATTTATTGAGCAAATGACTAAGTTACACATTCTATACAGAATCAATTAGGAATTAAATACAAATGCTGAATCGGTGCTAGTATCGTCGTAACCAGTTCAATTCAGTAAAAGTTGTTGCCTTCAGACGCAAATTTTCATTGTTATAATAGAATAGAAAAGAAAATTGTTTATTTTTTCTCTTTTCTGCTACAAGTGTTGAATTTGGGTGTGAATATTATGGTACAGTTTCATACTAAACATGGTAGTAGGTATCTGAAACTGTAATGTTGTGGTTTTTAATAAAAAAAAAGTAAGCCAAGCGCTCGCAAGCGGTAGGGGAGACCGGGTATGGTTGTCTCACGGGTTGGTTGTCACAGCAGCCATTAAATAATACGAAACGATGGAATAAGTGCATCGATTGGTGAAGTAGGGAAGGAGGTGAAGCTCTTGCGATCTTTTAACACCGAGCGATGCAATTATTCCTTCGTGTCGTATTATTTCATGGCTGCTGTGACAACCAACCCGTGAGACAACCATACCCGGTCTCCCCTAGATTCTAAAATCTCGATTGTGTACCTATAATAAGTAGAGACCGGATTTGAAGTATCGATCTCAATAATTAATATGGATATGTCTAGTGCAATTTGTTAAATACATGTCATGTTGGTTATATAAAGTCTAGGTTAGGTATTTTTACTGTGCATTGTGCAGAAGAAATTTTACAGAAGAACTTTAAATAAAATTCAAAAATTAACAAACAATGTTTTTATTTATTATCACCATAATTTTTGCCCAATATTTACAAAAGCTTCCAAAAAGGTTTTTACTTTTTGTTCCGATAAGTTACATTATTTTTGTGTGTAGAAAAAATAATAAATTATACCAGGCATATCCATATTCATATTGAGATTGCTACTTCAAATCCGGTCTCTAATAATAAGCTTAGATCAAAGCATAGACGTTGGCTCGACGTCGTTGAGTAAGTCAGGAACAGAGGTTACTAAAGCTTTATCCTCAGTATTGTTTGCGGGAATTTCTGCATCCGGCGATGTTGTGAGCAAATTAATATCCGTGGAGTGACACCGCCGACGTGGTCTTATTATATGGAATATTAATGCTAGGTATGTCGCATGCGAGTATTAGGCGGATCTCACACTGCAGCGAAAATCGCGGCGACACGCGACTCAGCGATTTTCAACTTTGTATGTAGAATCATCGATTTGTATACTAGAAAAATCGCGGGGTGGCGCACACTGACGCGTAAATCGCGGCGACTCGCAACTACTATGCGCAGCTACACGGAAAATTACTATGAGACTTACAATAAATAAGGCTCACTTAAACTGCTTAGAGTAGATGAGTATTGCTCGACTCGTTCGAAGCCAATTTGTGGATCTAAGCACAGTGTGTCAAGAACCCTCATTTTACACATTCATCACTAAAATAACCTTTATTTCCTTTCAAAAGCTATTAAGATTTCTTCAATGCACGTTTTTTTTAATTACCCAATATTGTTCCAATATTTGTTCTTGTCACACTGTGCTTAGTCATGAGAGCTGCCGACCATTGGCATCTATTGATTGGCAGGAAGGAAGTGAAATAAAAACATAATTTATACAACAAATAAATATATTTTCCATTAAGTTCCATGTATAAATTTTAAAATTACACTTCAAATAACATTCATGACAACAATATCTCAATAAGTTATATTACAATATTTTGGAAGTTGAAAACTTGAAATCACAATGCTTCTATAGGTAGATATAATATAATTTATATTCTTACATATTAATTACATTCCTAGTTTCTAGTCAAATTCTTCACTATGTATATGGTATACAATAGTTTGGTATAATTTAATGTTCATAGATATTTGGACTACAAATTCATTCTATGTCATTTATTTACATAAAAGATGGTCGGTGCGCGAGATTTTACCGTAATACATACAAGTTACTCTTAATTATAAAGAAAAGCACGCTTCTCGCGTGTTTATGTACGTTCCTAGTACTAAAGAAACGTCGTAAAATGGTCCACATGAAATTTTAACTTACAATAAAGCGTAATCACATAAAACATTATCTAAACACCAAAGTAATGGGATACATAATATATATAAAATATTAAGCGTTATATGAAAGAAACATTTTTGTCTCTTCATTGGTTTTTTAATGCGGGTAAATTACACCACATTTATGTTACATATATAGATACAAGAAATCAAAGTACATAGAAAAACTAAATGGCACTCACCTGTGTCCAGACCGGGAATCAAACCTGGTACCTCTGGATTTCCGGCCCAGCGACTCAACCACTCGTCCACCGGAGCGCCCTCAATTTTGCCATCTACTTTGACTTCTGTATCATTCTGTTTTAATAGGATTTAACCTAAACGCCATCTCTATGAGAACTTGTATTACACAGGTATCTCACCCCAATGCGCATCATTACAGCTACGACGATCGAGCGAGAGATGGCGTTAATATTAATACTTTATGCGCTTACTGGGTGCTCCGGTGGACGAGTGGTTGAGTCGCTGGGCCGGAAATCCAGAGGTACCGGGTTCGATTCCCGGTCTGGACACAGGTGAGTGCCATTTAGTTTTTCTACGTACTTTGATTTCTTGTATCTATATATATATTAAGCGTTGTATGTGCGCGCAAAATGATGTTCCGCTATAGCAATGAGGTATATCTATTTATATGTCTACGCTGTAGGCAGTCCTTATTTCAACCTTGTGTTAAATAAAAAAAATGTTGGCCACATAATCCATAATACGTTGTCTTTAACCCTCTCTATACTGCATGCCATAGTAAAACCTTCGAAAAAAATATATTTTTTCTCTCGAAAAATGGACGTTACAGAAATAACACCAATTGCATACGAAGCCATATAGGTATGGCTTTTTCAAAAAACTTATCAAACTTTTAAATAGTGTATATTTAGTTCAAATTTTTATAACTACTATAGTCTTAATTAGGCATTTGATGTACTTTATGACACTGAATTTACCACTGAAACGAACTGATTTTTATCAAGCAGGTATTTTTTAGTTGGACATTGATAGCTTTCCAAATCAATAAAAATATATTTCATATTTAAAAAAAATCTTGGCTTCGTATGCGGTAAAGGGTTAACAAAATTAAATATTTGAACTACAATATTGAGAATATTGCGGACGAATACTCAACATGCTTAAAAATATTCAAGGTGTCTCAAAATATATCAAGGGAACGGCCTAGTACGGCTAATAGGAAAGGCATGGCAGAGATTTTGAACTACCCCACTCACTGGTACTTACGTAAGAGTCAGGACGATATTTTCTTTATTTCACTTTAAAATGTATAATTCCTCTATAGGATTGCTGTGAATTGGCAGGTTTGTAAGCTGAGCAAGAAAATCATCAATTTGTGCAATAAAGGTTTAACAAGTAAATAAAATCAATTTGTGCAATAAAGGTTTAATACTTTGTTCAATAAAGGTTTAACAAGTAAATAAAATCAATTTGTGCAATAAAGGTTTAATGAGGAAATAAAATCAATTTTCGCCATAAAGGTTTAACAAGTAAATAAAACCAATTGGCTACTTGACAACTTTTTTCTATGATATGTTATAGAAACACCTCTCAATAATAGAAATATAAGTGAAAAAACCACTTCAATATCATAAAAACTGACCGAGCTACTACAATGTTAAAATCACATTTTTAGACTTTCCCAAATACGTGCCGAAACGCTTCCTACTGAAGCACGTTATACAGTGACGTCACTACTCATTCGTTGTTTGGGGAAATCAATAACTTTGTTCTGCAACTATGTTAAAACTCGCGTTTATCGTAACGGTGTCATAACAAAAGTTACTATAAATTTTATGGGTGATTTAATGATACTAATAGTTCTTAATAATTTTATACTTTTAAAATGGACTTTCCCACTCAACTTTGGAGGCTCATAAAAAAAGTTACACGTTAGTTATCAAACTCAAAACTTGAACATATTTCCTTATTATGCTTATTTTAACAGGATAATATGTAATTTTTACAAATTTCAGTTACAGTAAAGTACCCAATTTGTTCAATAATGGTTTAACAAGTAAATAAAACCAATTTGTGCAATAAAGGTTTAACAAGTAAATAAAACCAACATGTATATGGTCGCTTTGACAACGCTTACAGCTTACACGTTTATGAAATGAATAAATAAGCATATTATTATGTGTTACCTTTTTTCCATATACTTTGTATAGTGGTAACACAAGGAAAAGTTTCATTAATTGTTGATAATTTTGAGACATCTTTTTCTATTGGGCCGGAAATGACTCGTAATTCCAAGTAGAAATAAAATAAGACCGACGAATAATTCTCCTCTGAAACCAGTTTTGTTTAATTGGTTTTATAGTTATCGATGAAAATGTCGATAAAACAGACACCGGTGTGTGTGTTTATGTGGCTGAGCGTATATGTATATGTTTGTAGTAAAGAGCCGACATCGTCGTAGAAATGCTACGAGAGTGCTACGGCGTAGCACTCGAGCTGTGACGTAATAAGGACTGCCGACTATCGCATTTTGTGTGATGACCAGAGAAAATGAGATCAGTCATATTTTTGCTTCTTCTAATATTGTGTTATCGTATTGCATACAAAATAAATATACACAAATATGGACGTAATTGTTACAGTTTTTAAACATTCCGAGAATAAATATTTTCGCTGTAAATATAACTTAGTTTATAGTAGGATATTTTTTATTTTCGTAGTCCAAATACAGAGAAAACATGTTCCAGTTACAAATTTTGTTTTTGTTTGTTAATTACAGCTGTTTTTACCCGACTGCGGCGAAGCCCAAAGGAGGGTAATGTGTTTGACTTGTATGTATGTATGTCCGTTCCTGTGTCCGCTCGTAACTAATCAACGGCACAACCGATTTTGATAAATGATACATCATTGGATTCATCTTGATGGCGCGAGTGTCACTGGGTATGAAGTTCGTTAAAATAAACAAAATGGCGGATTTTATGCACTTTAAAGTGCACCGCGGTCGGGTTTTTTTTAGTAAAAATATTTAGTTATTGAGAGGATATTTTCGAAATATATGTACCTCTATTGTTTATAAAATATAAGGGGAATAAAGCACAAAATGTCTTTTTATAATACAATAATTCCTTAGTATAAGCTAACAATCCTGAGTGCGTAAAAACGTTTCGAGGGACACTAAATTATTACTATATTTAATATATATAAATACATAGGACAAAGGTTGTGCGTTTGTCATTATAACAATGTAAATATATCCATATAGATATTAGTATAAATAAGTAAACTTAGCTAAAGGATAGCTTTTTCAAAAATATGCTATTAAAATATGAATATCAAGCGAAATCTGCAATTTCAATATTTATTCATTCGATAGGGATTGCCTTAATCTATTTTCCACAGTTATATTTTTCTCAGACACAAATATGAATTATATATTTTAATAAAAATAATAGTGCATAAATGTAATTTTTACTTATAATAACAATAATTGGGTATGAATTTTCTATTTGCCTAGTTATTAAAAGAAAATTGCAACTAAATTATATGAGAACAAAAACGTTACAACAGAAAAATCGATAAATTATGTTTGTTTAATACGAACCATGGGTTCTTCAAAAAATGTGTATAGTTTGTGCTGAGTTAATTTTTGTTTAGCTTTTATAAGGGGCGTATTTATCCTAGGGCCAAGAGGGCCATGGCCCGGCAGGGCTGTAAGGGGCGCCCGGCTCATGCCACGAGGGGCGCCGCGGACACCTCAACGCGCCTCTCAGTTGGACAGTAAACTTGATTGGCTTTAGGACTAAATTTTCAAAATACGCCCCTCGCATTTATTATATGAATATTCCAATGATATACGCAATAAACACCACAATTATAGGATTTAAGCCTATAACATAGCTTTGCATTGGCACGATTCTATCTAGTACCTATCTAACACAACGTATAAAATAATATAAGGACTGTTACTCGCCATATTTAATTGTCCATTGACATTTTACGCCATCTAATTCTAATAATTGGCAAAACTCTTCTTTTAACTATTCAACTTTAGCATTACTGCTACCGCGATGCTTTTTAACTATTATACCCATTTACGAACTACCTAATGTTAGGTATTAAAGCGCTATCTAGTGCTAGAATTTAATGCTCAATAGTAAGTGGACCAGTGCTAAGTATGGCGTTTAACAGTCCACGCTAAAATTGGAGGAAGGTTTCGAATAGTGGTCAAATTCAGGAAAATTTTGCATACTTTTAAGGAATAAACAAAGGGCAAAATCCCTAGAAATAAATAATTTATAAGTTCTAACTAGGTATATTTCCTATTTACATATATTAAAAATAATTAATCTAGAACGCCAGCGTCCTTTTACATTATAAGTTTAAATAACTTCAAAAGTTCGCATGCCTGTCGGCAGCGCAAGAAATTGGCTTTACAAAAAACATTGTTCCACGATGGAACCACGGACTCCTTAAAAACAATTTACCCTTTTAAATTCTTTTCTAAATATATAAGAGACGTAAAACAAGCTTTATAACATTTATAATTATCTCTTCACGAATGCTAAGTTTCTATAAATATAAATAGTACTAAATAAGGGTAATATTTTCTATACAAAAAAGGACTTCAAGCCCGTAATACATTCTGCGCGAAGTACACAAAGTATTAAAATTAAGTATATAATTGGCACGTTTCAACTACGGAAATAACATTCAATAAATATTCATCTTTGGACGTTATCAGCACTTATCACACACTAACGCGGGCTCAACGCTCACATGCAGAGATCGAGCCGAATTCAATACTTCAAAATACTTCGTATTAAACAAAAATATTCAATGATTTTGATTTCGACTTCCATTGATATTCACGAAACACCGGGGCTAAGTACTCCAAAGTTCCAAAATCGTAAATCGTATCGTTTCGTCTTTCATGCACTCCTGTAACATTGTTTGAGCGAGCAGAATACAAACGGTCTTGGAATTTTGGACGACGGAGCACTAGGACAGATATCGAAGATCGACCGTGACCGCACGTTATTGTCGACATATCTCGAAATCGACTTTATCTCTACAGTGCGGGAAATGGGACCCCTCTAAATATAGTGCTGACGGTAAATAGGGAATACGCGATATATCTCACGAAGGATAACGAAAGCAAGTATCGAACACATTTCAACAACACCGAAACACTACAAACACCAATATATGGAAACTTAATATCTTTAAGACATTTATAAATATAAATACGTATGCTTACTTGCAATATATATTTTGCTTGGCATTATAGAAATAAACTGCAGGATTCGACAAATCAATGCGGCATATTACTCATATTTATTAAAAACAACTATCTAATAAATTTTATTTCTGAAGGACTAGCTACAGTTATCTATTTGTTATATCTGTAAATACATATATAATTCTCAAATAGAGTCGGCTTTTAAATGAAGACTTTAATATATTAACCATAAAGAGACTAGAGTGTGTGGCACGGGCGCCTGTGCGGCATCGGTGGAGCGGCGAAACGCACGTGCCACATGCGGCACGATACACTACTTACGTTCATTAGGTAGCTAACGATGACCCTGTGTCAGTCGTGGACTGCGCCCGGGCCGCGCGGCGCGACTCGCCCGGGCACAATTTTCTATCTAAGAAATTTAGAATCTACGCTCTACGCACGTCGTTTTAGGCACTGCCTACCTTAAGTACCTCCTAGGACTAGGACTATAAAGACGGCGCTATAAACTAGTCGGAGTAAGAAATGTACACGAGTTCCGAGTCATTTGGCAGTTACGATTCGAATAGGCGAGTCTAGACGTCTCTTAACGATTCTAAGGGTAAAAAAAGACGGCGACGCGACTAGATCGGCGGCGGTCCGCCGAGCTATACCTACACGGGACCTCTTAACAGTTTAACGTCACTACGAGCGTCTAGGTCCAGGAGGAGCGGGCGCTCGAGTCTGCAACGCGCGGCGAGGGCGGGGTGCGGGGCGCGCGGCGGGAAGGCACGAGGGGGGGCGCGGCGGCGGCTGCGGCGCGGCGGGGGGCCCGGCGCCGCCGCGCGCCATCAGAGCGGGAAGCAGCGTGCCGAGCGCCGCGGCTCGCTGGCGCCGCGCCGGCGCCGCCCCGCGCCCGACCGCACCGAGCCCGCGTCGCCCTCGCCGCCCGCGCCGCCCGCCGGCCGCTCCGGCGACAGCGGTTCCAGCTTGTGCATGGACGGCCGGCTCGACAGCCGCGCGCCGTCCGCCAGCGGCGTCGACGCCGGCCGCTCCGACACCTCGTCCAGTTCGATGCGCCCGAGCTTCAGGGCCAGCGCGTACTCGGATCGCTCGATGACGCTGTTGGGCTCCTCGTCCGCCACGGTGGTGTCGGCGAGCGTGGAGTCGGCCGCCGCCGAGTCGGCGCGCGCCGAGTCGCTCCGCGCCGTCAGGTAGCGCCGCGTGTCGGCGGACGACGGCGACGTGTCGGGCGCGCGCCGCTCCGGCGTCGTGAACACGGAGTCCGACGCCCAGCTGCGCGACTCGGAGTTCTGTCGCAGCGTGTCGTCCACGCTCCGCTGCGAAGTGCGACGGCTGCCGCGCGGGCTCTCGTCGTCGATAGCGCGGAAGTCGAGCGTGCTCAGGTCGAAGGGCCCGCGGCGGTGCGACCCGTCGCGGCGGAACGAGGGCCGACGCGACGTGAACGCCGCGTCGTATAGCTCGCAGAGACTCGTGCGGTCCGACAGGGGCTCCTCGTAGAGGGTGAGGTTGCGCGTCTCCGTCGCGTCGGACGGCGTCTCGTCCCGGACGGAGGGCGCCTCGCTGCGTTCCGAGATATCGAAAGTGAAGCGGGCTTCGAACCGTTCCGGGCTGATCGGCGGGGCGGAGCGCGAGCAGTCGTCGCCGTCGGGCTCGTCCCCATCGAGGGGCAGCGGGCGTAGAGCGGAGCGGCGGGGCGAGGTGTCCTCCGAGTCAGTGGAGCGGTCGGAGCGCGGCGCGCGGCATATGTGGCGGCGGCCCAGCGCGGGCTGCGAGCCGCACGGCGCGCGCCGGCAGCACGCGCGCTCGTGGCGCACGTCCGACCCGCTGCTGCCTGTCGACTTCGAGTGTGGCGGTCGGCGACGCCGGTCCGTCTCCCGTCCGTACAGCGAAGTGAACTCCTCGGAGCAAAACTTTTCGAACAGTTCTTGCGAACTCAGACGCGTGGAACCCGTGGCGTTGTAGAAGGCCTCCGTGGGCGACCGGTCGGCCCGTTCGTACAGCGCGCTCGAACTGGCGCGTTTGGACTTGTCCAGGCCGAACTTGTAAATCTTCGGCAGGCGTCTCTCGAACACGCCCTGGGAGTGCGCTCGGGCGGGGCCGCGCAGGGCGGGCGAGGCGTCCCTCGCGTCCGCCAGCACGCGGTCGGAGGACACGCCGCGCAGGTGCGGGCGCGGCGCCGGGCGCGGCTCGGCGGGCGGCGGGGTGGCGGCGAGCTCCGGTTCGTATTCGTCGTCGTCGGCGGTGTCGGCGGAGTGGCCCGAGCGCTCGAGCGAGCTGTGCGCGCAGTCGCACTCGTCGTGCTCGTCGCTGGCGTCGCCCTCGTCGAAGGAGGGCGCGCGCGGACCGTGCAGGAACACGCGGCGGCGCTCGTCGGCGGCGGCGTCCTCGTCCTCGAGGCGGATGGAGCGGCGCAGCGGCGGCCGGTCGCGGCGGGCGCGGCGCGGCGGGTCGACGGTGGCGGCGTGCGGCAGCTGCGGCCGCACGACGGCGGGCAGCAGGCGGTCGAGCGACAGGCCGCGGCGCGGGCGCGCCGGTCGCTGCTGCCGCTTGTCCTTGGGCACCGCCGTCGGGCTGGTCTCCTCGGGCGTCGTGGGCAGCGCCGCGCCGCGGCCGAACTCGATGAACCAGGGCTCGCCCTTGAGTTCGCACTCTCACTTCTTTTCATTCATGTCTTTATTCAAATAGTGCAGCACGTAGTGGAGCACCAAGTCGTAGCAGTATTTGTATTCAGTCTGAGGACAAAAAAATGTTCATCTTCATTTCAATTCATAACTAGGCATGAAGCGAGAGTGGGTGTGGGCACTGAAACTTCACGCTTCTAAGAATAGGTAATATACCTACATATGTGTTTATATATATAAGAATCATAATATGGTATCAGACTAGACGGAACAAAGTCTATGTCTAGAAAAATAATCTTCAAACGCAGAAATGATAATGCCGATAGCGAATCGCTTCGTGCGAATACGTTGTTTGTTGTTGAAACGGGGATGGTTCCTTTAAGGTACAAGTCCGAGATGGGCTGAAGACCGCAAACTACAAGCGACACCACTGGTTTCTATGAATCTCTTGATTCCGAGCGCGGCAACACTGCGGCCTGCAACCTGCAACCGCGACCGCAGGCAGCCGCACTCTCGCCTACGGTTGCAGTCCATCTCGGACTTGTACCGTAACTCGCGTGGTAGACACACTGACCATGTTCTCGACGAGCTGCGGGCGGTGGCGGCGCACGGTCTTCACTGCCTGGAACACGTCCACCTCGCCGTGCTGGATCACTTGCTCGATGCACGCGTTCGCCGCGCAGTACACCCCCGCCCGGCTGCGTCCGTCTCTGCACAACCAATAAAGTAATAATTATAGGACGAACGATTAAATGAGACACATGCGCGGGTACAAGGGAGCAGGGGTTAGCTCGCTCCTCACAGTGCGCTCCCTTTATCATCTATCCCCGCGTCCCTATACCCTGCAAACGCATTTTCTTTAAGCGGTCTAGATAGAGGTTTCATTGATTTTGGCGACACATTTAGCAAAGTGATAATGGCGCTAGAAGTCCTGAATTCCAATCTGGAACTTACTTAGAATTAGGATAATTTTGGACCAATAAATCACCAAAAATGCAATGAATGAACTCCAATAATGTTGTATATTATTATTGAAGTGGACCTTTCTATGGAGTAAAAAATCATGTTGCATTTTTCGATGATTTATTTGTTATTCTCAAACAAATATGGTGCCTATCCTAATTTGGATTGCTTGTTCATATACTTACACGTCCCGATATGACGGCAACATCAAATAATACGAATATTCCACTTTCCTGCAGCAATGATTGGAATACTACGATGCTCGTGATAAACGTAACACCAAAGGAATCCATTTATGTCTGCCGAGCGAAGTGTTCGATTCTCAACCGACAAATTGCATGCAAAATGCAAGCATTTGTCTTCGGCTTACTGTTTGAAAGTTCCTTTGTCGTGTTTCAGGCTCTTAATATGGGTAAAGTGCATTGGGGTAATTTCAAATGTAGGGTAGTTTTGAAAATTATGAATTTGTGCTAAACCACGCAAGTTTTTTGAGGTGTACGATTAGCGGACGCACTATTGGCGTGGCGTGTCTAGTAATATGTTAGCGTGTTACAGTAAATATATGTTACAAGGATTAGGTACGGTAATTTCTTCATTTTCGGAACTACCCCATATTCGAATTTACCCCAATCCACGTTATAAGGTTTTTAACAGCATAATGTATACAATATTTTGCGGGTGATTGGTGCAATATCCAATTGTAGAAAGACAATGTATGTTAGGTAAATAGCTAGCTTGAGGATGATCATAGGAATCGACCTTTTTAGGTTGATTATATATTGTGTATTTACCACGTACTTAATAAAATTTCATGTTAATATAATAAGTTGTGTTCTGGTCTTTATTTTTTATTTAAGTTATCAATGGTATCCACAGTTAAAACTGTTCATTAACATTAGCCATTAGCTTATCATGATTGTTATAAAATAAATCTAAGATCACCTAATGTGAATGAAAAAATAGCATGACTTTTCAAAATAAAATTTTTGACAAACAGTACATTATCAAGGGCAAGGGCCACATAGTAGCTAAAGAAGATGACGCGGGCCGCACTTTGTTAATAATGAGTGATTTTATACAATTCTGAATATAGCGACCTTTACATACAAAATAGCTAGAGAGGCTCGCAAGTGACCGGTTCACGGGCCGCCGGTTGCCGACCGCTGGTGTAAAGCACTAAGGTACCATAACTTTCTCTACAACGTGTTGAAAGCAATATCACAAAAATTTCCTATAAAGCTTGCGCAAAAAGGTTTACTAAACTACCTGTTGCGCAGTTTATTGCCGACGCGTTACAAGCACCGTTGAATAAACATGACTAATGCTCGGAATTACTTCAAACAATAGCCTTAACACAGGTGAATAAAAATAGGGAAGTACAAGGGAAAATCTACACAAGCAATTTGCTCCTGCGGTTTTTTGTTCCTAAGCGTTCCACTTTGACAATAGAAAGCTATGGTAGCCAAGTGGTTCGGATATATGCCTTTCAAGCAGACGTTACAAGTTTGAATCTTAACTCCCATAATGAGTTTTTCGGAACTTATGTACGAAATATGAAAGATATTTTTACTATTATATTTTTTCGGTGAATGAAAAGCATCGAGAGGATGCGTACTTCCGCGAAGAATTTTAAAGATGTGAAGTCTTCAACCCGCACTGCCAGCTTGGGAATTACAGACCATTCACTCTCATTTAACGGTAAGGTGAGAAAGGTTCAACATTGTTGGGGTCAGTTGGAACAGCATCATTTCAGAGACTTTTATACCATTACCTTTACAGAGATGTGATTCCACAAAAAAGGTCAAGAACAAAACTCACGGCGAGATAGCACAGACGGGTCCGTTGTCAGTGCACTGACGCCATCGCTCCACCATGTTCATAAACTCCACTAGCGAGTTGGTGGACGTCGGTATTTTATGCCCCATCAGCCAGCAGGTCAGTTGGAACAGCTGCACCGTTTCTGGGACTTTTATACTATCTTTGCAGGAATGTGATTCAACTAAAGGAGTTAAATAATAAAACTCACGGCGAGACAACACAGACGGGCCCGTAGTCGGTGCGCTGTCGCCATCGCTCGACCATGTTCATAAGCTCCACTAGCGAGTTGGTGGACGTCGGCACTTTATGCCCCATCGGCCAGCAGGTCAGTTGGAACAGCTGCACAGTTTTCGGTGGCGCCTTCACTCCCGCCATCAGCTCCGTTAGGGACACGATCTGTAGGGAACAAAACATTTGTGGGTATTTTGTGACTTTCAGTTAGTTTCGCAAAAGCACTTCGGTAAAGTGTGTTGCGGCGACCTTGGATTTCTTTTGAAAAAAGCTTGTTGCTAATAATTTGGCGTTTTAAATATGGCAGACGTTGTTATGGATACTCATTTTGTATCTTTGACGAAACCTGCGTTGTGGATACAGGTATAGTAAAATTGTGATTTTGGTTTTATTTCGTTTTAAGTAATTCAATGTTGGGTTGATCTTATTGTAAGTTCACTAACGTGCTGTGGGACAAGTTTCGACCTACAAAGATTCGTTTAGGAAGCTCATTACAAAGACGAAATATTTCAGCACGTAGCAGCGAAAGTGGGACGAAATAAATAGAAGCACAATACAATACAATACAATCATACTTTATTGCACACCAAAAGATAAATTACAATGCAAACTTATACAAAAACATTGGTAAACAATAGGCGGTCTTATCGCTAAAGAGCGCACCTTGTTAGTTCTATGTTGAATTTAGACGGTTGTTTATTGCCAATTTCCTGCGCTGAAATTTACAAATTCTATTTCTAAGACTCGTTGAAATTTACAAATTCTATTTCTAAGATCCGTTGTAAATTCACAATATACGTTTAACTAATACCACGCGAAATGTTAGTTCAAATACAATATTATACATTTTTAATTCTATATATGAATGCGAAAAATATTTAATCTGAATTGGATTTATCTTTATGTACCTACCTAAGCAAAGGAACGGGGAAGTGTTGAAAGTAAGTAATAAAACGTAAATAACTAGTTTTTCAAAATTTTTGTCTGTTTGGCGCACAGAAAAACAGACAAAAATTATTACGCAAAAACTACCGAGATGATTTGGGTATACGAAATTGTCGACGAGGTCCATGAAATTCGGTATACGTCTAGATAATGACCTCGGTTAACACAAAAGATACGTTTATTTGACTAAGCCGGAGAAAAAGTAATCTTCAACATATTTCACTTCCGCGAACGGTGTCGCGAGGGGGTCCACTAGTAGGTAATAAGTTATTTGCATAGTCTCTTCTTACCTTAACTTAGGAACCGCTGTGACTTTCTCTCCCCCACATTATCATAACTCAATATTATATCCTTCCTCGAGTTAATTTTGAATGGACTGAATTATCAATGGAGATGAATTTAAATGGAATTCTTAGCGTTCACGACATAACAAAAGTATTTTGCGGGCCAATTATACGAGAGCCGAAAGTGGGAGCGACAATGGATTTTGCGATGTCTTTGAGGCGATAATTCGGAGCTTGAATTTTATCACTCCATTGTATTGATGAAATAATTTTATCAAAGAGCCTATTGATCCGTTACCTTCTTATTGATGCGAAATATCCAGGTTTTGATGTTTGTGAAGTGTTCGTGTGAGATGTGGTCTAATGTGAAGACGGGGCCGTATTTTTTCGGACTTCGGCTTTCTGGCCAGAATGGAGGATATTGTTGCTGAAACAAAAAGGAAATAAGATAAATTTAAATAGATTCAATAACTGATCCTATCCTACTGTTGTTCGAAATAGTAAAAAATATTAAGGTAATGAAAAAAAAAACATTTTCAAAAATTGTTCTCTAAAAGTAGGCAAACTAGTTTACTGAATAAATATATTTACAAACACAACAATATTGGCCAATATTGGCCGTACACTGACCAAGAATCTTCTAGCGTCTCGACTTGATCAATAGCCGACCCAATATTCAGCGTTGTATTTTCATCATTGTCGTTTCAGTATTGCTAAAAAAGACGATACCTAGCTTATAGAGTTGACTTTATATGAAACTTTGTTTAAATCTGTCTCTTTTTGTCATTTCGTTTCGTCACAACGATGTGCTAAATAAATCGTGGGAAAACAGTGACTATCGAGCCGGCGAGCGGTCAAAACACTCGGAAAATCTCCCAGTCACTCGATCGCGATGTATTTGTAAGAATAACTTACAGAGTTTTTAGGAGGAACACACAACACGACGACCGCAGCGCACTCGTAGTCGTACACTAGCGACCAGAATTCTCCCTGCGTCTTGACCAGCGGCCACTCCGTCACGATGTACTCGCGCGGTTTGGTGTAACCCTGCAACAACACATGTCCATTAACATTTGCTGTCCAAAGTTCCCTTGTGTCCGGACTTAGTTTGTTGTTAGGACCATTTGCATCTGTTTTGAGTTTCCTGATTGTGTTTTCGGTTTTAGATAGTGAAAATCCCAACGTAGTTAGTGTTGAGTGCTGGAAAAACTTTTTAAGTACATATTTGAACTATTTAATTACACTGCAAAGTGCTTAGAATTTTGCTCAAATTTATGCACCTCGTATTTTGAGTTTTTGCGTAAATAAATAAACGTTTTTGGTGTAGTTTACTACTTACGTCCACAAAAACGGCGTTGATGTAGTCTGTAAAGCTGTTGCCTTGGAAAGAAGTCAGGTACGGCCGAAAGTTGTCAGCTGTAACAAAAGTTTCAGTATTTATTTTTCGTTCGGTGAATTTTAGTCAAATTATTAACCCGCCCACGACAACGTGCTACTCAATAACAGCTCGTGCCTAAATTGTACTTATTCCCTTTGGTAGATGTTGAGCCTTGTTATTAGGTCCCTCTGGGATTTGTCTTCCAGTTTTCTTGTAAGGTGCATTACAAAAAAAAACCGGTCATGTGCGAGTCGGACTCGCGCACCGAGGGTTCCGTACAAACTCATAAGTAGATACATGAATAGTTCAAGAAAAACTATATGGCGATTAGTTTAATAGGAGCAAATAAGTATGTGTTAAGATTATTGCAAATTTCTCAAAAACGGTGAAAGTTAGGAAAACCGTTATATTTTTCATGTTATATATAAGACGACATTAATTGGTAATTATTACAGATTTTCCTGTTCAGTAACTTCGAAGATAATAGGGGGGAATGGTATTTTTTTTAACGTTTTTCGCCATGAATCAAAAATTACTTATTTAAAAAAAAGTGTTTTAATCTACAAATCATGCCCTTTCATTTGATATCCCACTCGATATAATAGCCCTACTTTCAATTTTCAAAGTCTCATTACGGACCCCTGTAGAAAAAAAGTAAAAAAGTTACATGATTTTTTTTACATCCCACAAGCTCGGGTTAGCGGTTCTTAATACTATTCCAAATTTCAAGTCGATAGCATCAGCAGACCCTGAGATATCTTGCTGTGACAGACAGACAGAGTCGCACCATAAGGGTTCCTTTTTTACTATTTTGGTACGGAACCCTAAAAACCCAGACCCGCACCTGGGCTTACTACTATAACGGTCGGTATCTTCGGGATACTTACGAGGAACTACCAGGACATCTCGATTCTTCTCCCGATTGTCGCCTCTGTGTCCGCCCGCACAGTCCCCGATCGTGAAGCGAGGCGTTTGTTTGCAGATCTGCTGGTACTCCCGCTGGTAGTCGTTGAGCTTGGTCACCGGATCCCGGAGGGATTTGTCCTTCAGTCTTCTAGTGAGGTGCGACACGGGAAACCAGGAGACGCCGCAGACGACGTGCTCTTCTAACGTGTCGTAGACGAATTTGTATTGTTCCTAAAACAACAGACACAATTGAAAAAAAAGGCATGTAAAATTCTTTTGGCCCGTTGCCGTTGTGAACCTACAAAACTTAAGTAAATATGTTTTGCATGTTTCTATCTGGTACAACTGATAAAAGGAAGGAAAAAGGCAAAAAATACGCAGGACTTATGACATGGCTGAAATAGGATAACCTAGTAAAACTCAGCGATAGTGGGACTTTAATATAAGTTTTTTAAAGTTCAGAATGTCGTTGCTTCTTAGGTATATATTTCTTACCTCATTCTCTATAAGGCCTTTTCGTGATTGTCTGAGCTTCTTTAAAAATCCGAAAACATCAAAGCAGTCTTCTTCTTCGGCCAACTCGAGGTTGGCATCTATAGATAAATAAACTCCTGAACGGCCGCCTCCATCACTGCAACAAGTAATGTAATATTGTTTGTAAATAGCGCAGTAAACGCGACAAGTGCCTACCAAAGCACTGAAAAACAATGACATTGCGCGGGGAGAAAATCCCACTTCCTGAACTGGGGAAGACGAAAAAAATGTGTACACACCACGGGCAGTAATAAAGAAAGCCCCAGTTCAAATATTTATGGCCATCGTCTACGGTTCGGGCAACAATTCCGCTATATGGGTCATTGTTTACTTTACCGCCCTAGGTATGCAATAAATTTTGCAGTGCACTAGCATGAAAATGGGCCAGTGCAGCAAGCCAGCGGCAGACCACGGTGCGCAAGCGCTGTCGAAACTCCAGCAGCGCGTTGCTGAACGGGCACGTGTGGGAGTGCCATTGCATGTAGTGAAACTACAGGATGAACTGTTCTTCAGTCACACCTGCCCTGACATTACACGGACACTATAATGTCTACTCACTTGCAGTGCACGACCATGGGCCCCGCGGCGGGGTTGGCGGCGAGTCGGCGGCCGACCACCGCGCGCACGCGCCGCCTGAACTCCAGCAGCGCGTTGCTGAACGGGCACGTGTGGGAGTGCCACTGCGTATAGTGGAACTGCAGGATGAACCGCTCTTCGATCACCACCTGCCCAAATATAACCCAAATATTAGCAACCTAAGTTTGGCCGCCCACATTGGATCCCTGAGGGAAGGTTCCCATTGAGCCAGCTAATTCGTATGGGACATGTCGTTGACCCTAAGTTCAATTGGGGTAAGGCACATTGTTTTAGGGTTATTCTTCAGAAATATGTCTGCGGTCACCTTATTCCTCTGGCCCTTTTTCATACTAAATGTATGGAGACAGAGGAATAAGTCGCAGACATATTTCTGAAGAATAACCCTTTACCCGTCCCTTACCCCAATTGATCTAACGGGTGATGATATTTTTTATAAATTTCCTGTTCTGAATGTTAGGTTGAGTTATATCGTGAGCCAGAAATCCAAAGAGTAAATTTTCCGAAACCTATTTTGCGCTGCAAGATTAAATTTTTACGTAATCTATAGCTATACATACTCATACTTTCAAGTAAGTATACCGCTTACTAGTACTTAAATTCTTCGGGCACATCACCCGTAACGCCATGGAACGATTGGTGGTGCAAGGGAAAGTCGAGGGCAAAAGATCTTGTGGGCGCTCACCAACACGTTGGACAGACCGCATCAAATCTGTGGCATATTCTAGCATAAGTGTTAATTCTCACTCCGCCAAACAGAGATACATGACGTCACATCACAAGAGAAGCGATGGCACAAGGCTCGACCAAGACATGACCACGAGTGCTGCCAAAAGTGCACGGCTAAGAAGAAACCGCTTACGTCAAAATTATCTTTCAACTGCAAAAAGCGGTCGAATAAAATACAATTTTGGATTAGGAAAAATAACTCGTCGGAATTTTGTTGTGACCTCGTAAAATAATACTCTTCTTCTACGTTCTACGTTTGTGACTTTATCCGTCCAACTGATGCGAAGCATGTGAAGGTATGACCACATTACAAAAGCTTACTACTTTTTACGAAGCTCTAAAAAAATACTACTGCGCTGCAAATCCGAGATACCTAGTATACTCGCATTGTTGACAAAACAAAGTTGGATTGCAGTTATATTAAAACGCACAGAGGAACAATTACAGGGAGCGACAGTTTTAATGAAAAAGTCCGGTGCTGCAAAATGAAACCGACATGATACGAAAATGTATATCAAGTTAGCAAACGTTGCAAGTTGCTTTCTGCCGCGACCAAAAGTTATCGAATTCGCATCGTGTCGATCGCCTTCACGCGTCCGATTTATTCAACCAGCAAATATTTATTCGGGGAAAGCTGCGCCCATTACTTTTATCAGTTATTTCACTTTATTTTCTACAACTCATTCTCGGTATAGTGATTCGCAAACATGTTAAAAAACTGATCAGATCATATTCGAAGCATCGACTTGTAAAGGCCCGGCCAATTAGCGCGACTGTATCATAATCCGGCCAGTAGTTGCAGACTTTATTTTTTACTGTGAACAACATACAACCGCACTCTGTTGCATCTCGCCGCCGACTGACGTTGCCTTGAATCTAAAACCGATTTTCAGGGCCAGCGCACTGGTACAGTCGGCCTCAAAAATAGCTGGACACTTTAGTACTACGCCACGATACAAATATGTTCAGCAACTTTTGAGGCCGACCGTACCATCAGCCGCATCCGCCAGTTGACCGGGTCCTATGAGTATACGAGTATAAGGTTTAAGGTGACTTATCGTGGTCAAAGTTTAATAGCCTGCGAGCTGCTCTTATCGGAACAACGTGGCAATAGTTATTGCATCAGCTGTTCTACCTAAAGACTTGTTTCGCGCAATCCTCGAGACGTATCGACATGGCCTGTGAGCCAAAAAGAAAAATAATAGGTTAATTTTAGGCATTAGGCCAGAGATGGCAAACCACCTCTGTTTCACGTGCTATTTTTAGCGATGGTGAGATGATTTGGAGTCCTTTCTTATGGATTAGCCAAATGCAGCAGGAGGAGGATCTTTGCCCAGCAATCGGCTAGTAAAAAAGTAAAGTACGAGTTACTTACATCTTTTTCATTTTTCTTATAAAGCCTGAAGGTGCGTATGTGGAAGTTAGCGAGTTCCTCCTCCCGCTCGATACACACGCGGATGTCACCGTAAGTCTCTTCCTTTTCTTTACTTGGAGGCCAGTATTGGACACACATCACCTGAAACAAGCGAACACATAAAATAAATAGAAATGAAAATTAAAGCAAAAACGTCTATTACCCAAATAAAAACTTTTTTTTATTGGGGCGAAATTGCAAAAAGTAAGTTTCGGAGGAAATTTTAATTGTTTTTTTTATTGAGGCAAAATTGCAATAACCACATTTTTATAAAAAAAAACCCGACCGCGGTGCACTTTGAAACTGCATTAAATCCGCCATTTTGTTTATTTTAACGAACTTCATACCCAGTGACACTCGCACCATCAAGACGAATCTAATGATGTATTATTTATCAAAATCGGATGTGTCGTTGAGTAGTTACGAGCGGACACAGGAACGGACATACATACTTACATACAGGCCAAACACATAACCCTCCTTTGGGCTTCGCCGCAGTCGGGTAAAAAGTAAATTTCGGGGGAAATTTTAACTAGTTGAAAAATCCCATGTTTCGGGCACCCGTGGTGGTAGCAGGATTGGAAGTGCGTTTGTGTTGGCACGGAGAGTCGTTGCCCAAGGGCAGGACTCGAACCCACAACTCCAACGACGTGTTTTATTAAAGCGAAAAATTGTATATCTTGATATATAATTTTTCGCTTTAATAAAACACATAATTATCAACGTTTAATGTATTCTAATGAAATGTATACGAAAAAAATGGCGATTTCTGTAAGCTTATAATCTTATAATGCTAGGCTTAGTCAACCAATAAAGCATTCGTCACATTCTGACAAGTATGTAAGTGACGGATGTTTTATCATTTATATACCGATCAACAAAGCCTAGCATCATATCATAAGGCTGTAGCCATGGCATTACCGCCCTCCTGATTAAGCTTTGCAAAGCGACCAGTTGCCCTAACATGCAGCCAGGAGTATAGTATCTTGGAAGACGGGTCAGAACTCATCTGGTGCGAGTAACCGTCTCGTCTTCCTAAGTCTATTCATGAATGCTCCTAATAATATAATTAGGAAGTAAGTTTAACATTCGGTTTTTCTGTAGGCTTTGCCAATCTAATCTTAATTTAGCAATTGTTGCGTTATAGCAAGAAAATGCCTATCTTCTTTGATATTGACTATCCTCTCTCATTTATTCAAATGTTAGCTGGAATAGATACTTCACAGGGATAAATTCACCTTAGTAGCTACTAAAGTAAAAAGGAAAAACAAGATCAAGGCAATTTATAGCTATGTTGACATTCATTATGCAAAATAAGGAATGAAATGTTAATCGCATAAGTTCGCTGACCCTCTCCGTGTGTACACAATATTTTAATAATATCGTAGAAATAAACACAACAAGTAACGTACAAAAGTGTATAGCGCTTTATATGAGAAACAATAACTTTCCTCAACACGGCCGTAAATAAAAGAGAGAACTAATAACAACGTTGGAAAAAGGCTTTTAAACTTCGGTGTATTCCAATATTTCTTTATTCCATGCTTTTATCGATGTAACCATCGAGCGTCCCATTTTTATAACCTTATGTAACTTTCAACCCTCAATATTACAAATAGGGTGGAAAATATTTTTCAAATTTCGTCAGCTCGTCGGCGAAAGCGATCGCGAGCGGCGTTGGCGTGGAAAATGCTGACGGCACTGGAGCCCAATCAACGAGGATGAGGAATAATATCCAGTATATTTATTTATCCGTCGAAATAATCCACCTACTCAAGGTTGCACGTGCCATGGAACGATATTCGGAATCTCTCTGCGGGAAAGTGCGAGATGTGCCCATTCGTCGGCCAAGGTCACCGATAACAGAGTAATGTAATTAAAATTGCTATAGGCTGGTACATTATGTCGCAGAGATGATGATAGACGGAGCCAGCGAATAAAACAATGGAGATCTCGGTCAGGTAGCCAAAGTGTGGGAAGACCACAAGCCAGATGGCCGGGCGAAATTAAAACAAACGACAGGGCCGACCTCGACTAGAACCGCTGCAATGATGATAATAATATTCAAATGGAAATCCATGCCAAAAGGATATGTCCAGCAGTAGATTGCCATGTGCTGAGAAGGAAAGAAACCAGATATGTGTATTCACTTCAGGTAGTAATAAAAACAATGTATAAAAAAATAGGATTATTCAAAAAAATAAGGCAAGATATATTAAAATACTATGCGAGTACTTTTTGGTTCAGTTGATTTTTTAATCCGGTTTTAAATTATCACTATAATCACTACATAGTATAAAACAAATTCGCTTTCTCTGTCCCTATGTATGCTTAAATCTTTAAAACTACGCAACGGATTTTGATGCGGTTTTTTTAATAGATAGAGTGATTGAAGAGGAAGGTTTATATGTTTAATACATGCATGATATAATAGAGAAACACCGTGCGAAGCCGGGGCGGGTCGCTAGTTTAACATATACTTATCAAAGCTGTTTTGTTTGTGTGTTTTAACAAACAGGCCTCATTGACTGGGGTTCGAAATGATCAAAACTTTTACGTATCAAGTTCGTTTGCTTGAAGCTCGTACGTGCTAAAATCGACAAGCCTGGTCGCGCGTCCGTTCTCTCAAATATGCTTATTTTGGTAATCAGCACTATTCAATGCTCTTCAATGGCAATGATTTTGAGCCTGCAATTACGTCTGCCACGACGCATCGGCTTTTATTCGCTTATTTTTAAATTGATTGGCTGATAAATGGAAAGAAAAGTCAGCTAATGACGAAAATATAACTGTGAGCTTAACTGGTTTAACGTAGTTAACGCTAAGAGCTTAAAAACACAGAACTTTCTGACCAAGTGTAGACATAAAATGATGTACACAACACGGGAGGTAATAAAGAAAGCCCTCGATCGCATATTTATGTCCCTCGCTTGCAGCACGGGCCGCAAACTTCTGCGATCTCGGCCTTTCTTTGTATTACCACCCTAGTTGTGTAATGTACTATTTTGTGAAGATTGATGTCTGTTTTTTTAGGTTCCGTAGCAAAATGGTAAAAAAGGATCCCTTATGGTGCGACTCTGTCTCTCCGTCTGTCACAGTCAGATATCTCAGGAGCTACTGCTATCGATTTGAAATTTGAAATAGTTTTAAAAGTCACTAACCCGAGCGTACTAAATATTTAAAAAATATCTTATACCTACCTTTTTTCTTTTTTTAAAGGGGACTGAAGTAGGAGGTCAAAAATTTTAATTAGTGCTATTGTATCAAGTGGAGTATCAAACGAAAAGGCTTAATTTATAGACTCCAAAACCATTTTTTTCTTAATCATGTACTTTTTGATTTAAAACGAAAAAAGTTCATAAAAAATACCATTTCCCCTTATTATCTTCGAAGTTACCTACTGAACAGAAAAAATCTGTAATAATTACCAATTATTAATATCATCCTAAATATTACAGGAAAAATATAACGGTTTTCCTAACTTGCACCGTTTTTTAGAAATTTGCAAAAATCATAACACATACTTATTTGCTCCTACTAAACTAATCGCCATACACTTTTTCTTGAACTATTCACGTATCTACTTACGGATTTGTACGGAACCCTCGGTGCGCGAGTCCGACTCGCACTTGACCGTTTTTTTTTATTTGTCTGTATTCCGTTTAGTCAGACTAGAAGTACTTATTGTTTAAAATGCAAAATGTCTATAATATGTACTTATAACATATTTGGTTGAAATTTTCTAGTGACACTGCAATGAAAAATATTTTTACTAAAAAAAACCCGACCGCGGTGCACTTTAAAAGTGGATAAAATCCGCCACTTTGTTTATTTTAACGAACTTCATACCCAGTGACACTCGCGCCATCAAGACGAATCTAATGATGTATCATTTATCAAAATCGGTTGTGCCGTTGAGTACTTACGAGCGGACATAGGAACGGACATACATACATAGCCTCCTTTGGGCTTCGCCGCAGTCGGGTGAAAAAAATCCTATGTTGCGAAAACGTTACGTCTGCTTAGAGAAAATATTGGTATCTTTATTGAAATTGGTTATTTAAAATCATGTGAGCCCAAAAGTAATAATTGATGTAAGTATTCGTATGTAATTTCTTATCTCAGCACGTTGAAATTGAATAACAAAATTTCAACCATATATAGCGGAACATTAGGAAAGACCTCAAAAATTGTTGTAGAATACTCTTTGTCCAACTGCAGTGGAGCAAAAACTAAATCAAGATCTTTTATACCACACCTGGCCATAAAGTGGCTTTTACCGCACCCTACGCGTACGGGAAAAGCCGCTTTCTGGCCAAGTGTCGACATAAAATGATGTACACACGGGAGGTAATAAAGAAAGCCGTCGATCACATATTTACGTCCCTCGCTTGCAGCTTGGGCCGCAAACATCTGCGATCTCGGCTTTTCTTTATTTTACCACCCTAGTTGTGTAATGTACTATTTTTATCGCTCCTAACGAAGTCATGAGTAAATTTTAGTATCTGCATAATGAATAGTAAACTTTTTTACTGCGAATATTACAGCCAACACAATATTCCATTCTTTTTTAGATTGTACCGTAGGAACATTAATAAAATACGTCGCAAACTTGCAGCGGTTTGCATTGTGAGTATCTGAGTAACGTTTTTTAATTCAACCGCCAACCTTTTTAATTCAATTTACATGAAAGTGAAGTCGCCGTCCTTGCGATTGTGCAAATTAAATTCACGTTTTGAATTATCTATTCATTTAATTCAGTGAACTTACACGACTTTATTTATGAAATGCAAAGTTCCTTTGTGTCTCGGACATTTCAAGAAAATATTTATAGCGGTTTATTGTTGGCAGATTTTACTCGGCGGGTTGGCTATGGATTAAATTGCTTGGAAATGTGCAAGCCTTTATGGTGAAAATTATGAGATTGCTGTTAGAAATATTCCCGATTTCAAAGCAATAAGGTTAGATAAATCAAGGACCATTAAAACAAGAGGACTGTCATTTTCCATACAAAAGCTGTTCCCCGATATTTACAACGCCATCTATGTATAATTTTTTACCAAATATAAGTTTACATTTAAATATATATGACATCTGCCAAACTGTGTAACAGTTTGTTGGCAGAAATTGTACTATGTTTCTTTGTTTAATTATAACATCGTTAAATGTTTAGTTTTTTAGCGCCATCTAGTTTTTGCCTGGATATCCCCATGTGGTCGGGGCACGATCCCAAAGTATGGAGAATGACAGTCCTCTTGTTTTAATGGTCCTTGGATAAATGTATGTTTTCACAAATTATATTAAAATGAAAAAAATAAAATGAAAATGCTATAGCATTTGTTTCTCAAATGTTGCATTATGGCAAGTAAGCCACCTCTGATAGAAGAAGAGTTATTTTTGTCCACGGATAGGCATATAAAGCTACAATCTAGAGTAACATAACACAAATCAATTCAGTTTTATGAAATAATTCTTACTACTAAATACTTAATCCCTAGTTAAGTATTAGCTGCGTTCACACGAATGACATTAATTTGTCGAGGGTTTGATTTAGTTTTTATATGGATTTAGTAGCACGGGTGTATATAAAAGAAACTTGATGTTTCATTATTTTTTGTTTTTAATGTGGGTAAATTGTACCAGATTTCTATATTCCGGGATCGATTCCTGGTGTGGACCATGGGTGACCGTAATTTAATTTTTCTATGTAATTTGATTTCATGTACTATAAATAAGTCTTGGGTTACTGGCAATGATCAGTAATTCACAACTTTGCTGTCAATTTCGGCTTTAATGTAATTTAATCCATGAACTACTCGATTGTAACGCTATGGTCCACCAAAGTAGAAGCAACGAGCGGACTAACATACTATGATTATGAATTGTGTTTACTGAATACAAGTTTACGGGTCAAATTATATTACAGACACGGCTGACAGCAAAATTGTTAATTTACCGTACTGTAGACAAGCTAATCTAAATAGCGAAGCAAAGTCTTTATTAAGTTAGCGTGTCAGTGCAGACGGGGTGAATTACCGGCATTAACTTGCAGTGTAACCGTGATGAGGGAAATAGAGGCAAATGGGGCGGAGCTAGGGTTGCCTGATTTGATGCCGTCGAATCCGGGACAAAAACAAAATAATTTTTTAATTGTGCCATATATTTTTTAAAAGAAGGACGTATATAAAATACTGGTAGAGGGTGTCTTATGGCAGTTATGGTATTAAGTTTACTTTTTGAACGATGAGTGCCATATAATTTTTTGCAACGAAGTTTTAATAAATAATTCGCCTGTTGACTCGATTTTTTTTCTGTCGTAAATCGATTCTACTATTTGTGAGGAACAAATATCTATATGACACCTAATACATTTGTATAAGTATAACAGCCACAAATTGTAATCAAAAGTAGCAGATCGCACTGAGTACTGAAAACGCTCTATAAAAAACGGGAGTCATAGGTGACGTCATCGCTTCTATCGCTGTACTAAGTTGTATGAAAAAAATAGCATTTTGCCATTTTGAGCATTTTTTTGAAACTTTGTGGTCTCATATTAACTTTATATTTTTTATACATTTTTGGTATATTTCTTTTGTGTTATGATAATTTAGTATTTTCCAATCCATGTGACTATTATTATGTTGTAAAATTAAACATTAGTCAACATCCGAATTATGTACTATATGTAAAGAAGATAATTTTGTATACAGTTTGTCAGCATTAATATCGGAATTCATGATTTATCATTTCTGAATTTGATAATAGTACCAGTCAAGTAAACGCTTAATTAAAATTGCTTTTTCTTCAGGTTTTTCTTCCAATATAATATAGCTCCTGTGATGCTTATTATAGGTTTTCGTGGTACTATTTTTAAAATACCGGGTAATTTTTTAAATTTAGGGCAATCCCGAGGGCACAGTATAATACAGTAATTTTTCTTCCTACAAAAGGTACATCGTGCGCTTGAATGTGCGCGCGCCGTGTACGAACGCACTACAAGCAAAAATTTACCAATGCGCACCAATGCTCTATGATGGAATGCACTCACACAGACGCGCGATCGTGCGTCTGTGTAAATACGTGTCGCGCGCTCCTAAAGGGCCGAAGTCGACCTAAATGTTCAGTTTGTCTTTATACTTTGCCGAGGGTTTCGATCACCTGGCAACCTGGCAACCATGGGTGGAACTGCAACTCTCGTTCGCTTCGGTCGCAGTGAGTATTCATTTACTTTATATACTGCTTTGTAATGCAAATCCGGTGGCTGTATTGGTTTTTAAGTTCAATCCGGCGTTTTATACACAGACATGACATCACAAATTTACTGTTGGCTCTAAAATCCTTTACAGTTAGGTTAGGTACTTATTACTTTTGTTCTCTAATAAATTTAATAAAAATGTATTCGCCACGTTTACTTCGTCGTCTTCAGTAAAACCTTTTCTCACCCACAATTTCGAGCAGTTCATTCTTCGTTTTAGTTTCTGATGGCGCTTTTACGACCTTTTTACTTACTGATACCATATAACGAGACACAATACTTCCTGTTGTGGAACTACCACCTACCGCTAAACTGGCGCCCAACGTGGGGCCATCAGGATCCCTCAGGATTTATCTTTCAGAGCAGGCCAGGTATTATAACGAGGCGCAATGCGTTTCCGTCTACCGTTAAAACCGCTACCATACCTTCTGTTGTTCAGATTTCTCTGTCGCAGGGCCACTGAGGTTAGATGGCAATTGTTTCATTGACCTCTCGTACCAAATTAGAGATCATATTCAAAGTGTACCCCAAAAGAGACGGGAAAAAGCACTATCTTACCTTGATGAAGTCGAAGGTCTTGGTCAGCATGACGATGGCAGCCGCCCGCTCCTGCCATATCATCCGCCAGAAGTCCAAAACCGTGTCTTCTGTAGGCCCTTGCGTCACTATGTACGCATTGGGCTTTAATATACTCTGCCAACAAAAAGCATAATTATAAGGTGAGATTATGACTCACAATTTTTGTATTACCTATAGTATACTAAACTTGTATTGACCACCTTTTAACTTGTACTGATATTTATTATACGTAGCCTCAAAAACATAATCTACGTCATTTAATTACTAAGCACTGTTGTTCAGATTTTTCATAGGTAACAATTTATTTGTGACGTCACTGCTCCACATGATGAATAATATTTTTATAATTTTAAAATCATTCATTGTAAATGTTTTTTTCGGGCAGTTTTGGAAACATTTAGATGGTTAGCAAATTTATTTTCATTATTGGATCACAGATAATAGGTGAAAAAGGAGTTAGGCAAATTTTACCGTGTAAAATTATTAAATTACTAAATCATCAATCCATCACCTTGCAGACATCAAGTAATTCGTTGATTCTCAGCTAACTGATAAACATTATATCAAAAAGACGGTTCCCGCTTAAAACAGGAACCTCTATCTTCCTAATCTACAATTCGTACAATGATAACGTTATCCCGAAACCGAGCCGGTGTCCAGGGTGGCTCTTATTCTATTAGGGCAGATAAGAGCCGCGTCCATTCACCCCCATTACGCCTCGATAGTGACCGCAACAAATTGGCTTCATTTGTGCTCATTGCGCCCCTTTAAGGGCCTCGATATGACTTCATGAAAGAGCGTTCGGGCGTTGGATGCCTTCTTTTGAGTATAGACGGACGATCTGTGGAGAATACAGGATTTTGGCAGTTTCTCTAGAATTCTGAAAGGTTTTTATTGGACCAAATTATCACACTTAAACTATAAGTGTAAAATGTTGGCTCAGATTCCGCGTAGCACTAACAACAGTGTCTGAAAAGGTGTCAAGTTGCCAGTCAAATTTATTTGTATATACGGAACTATAACTTCTAAAGTATTCAAAGAATCATTTTAGTAGTTTTGAAACATACGGCGTTTAGCTAGCAAAACTATCTAAAGAAACGTCAGCCCTTATTTCACTAGTCAATAAATTACACCAGGTAGGTGATTAATTATGGCGTACCTAAACATTCGGCAAAAACAAAATGACATCAGTGTAGTTCGTCTGGACGTTAGTCTAGACACATCTGGGACTTAACATTCCAGGCACTCATTATGGACAAACGTGCCACGACTGCCAGCCCGGGCACGGACGAGAAAGTAAATAATATTTATTAATCTTCCAGTTCGTGAGTTACGTTTTAAGAGTTTTCGGGGAATCGTACAATATTTGGCCGAGGCTCAGTGGTACTCGAGCACCAGTCTCAGTCAGTTATCTAGCTTTTCGTATTTAATACGGAGTTTTCTGCCGGCTTGAAGTGTCTTCACGAAACGATTTATTTTGTTAACTTTATACGATGGCTCTACGTAGTTACGCAAACTTTCATTCGTTTAGTTTAACCTGCTCAGGTTGTACGGTCTGCTTAGTCTGTTATTAACTGATTAGTAAATATAACTATTAAATAGATAACTTTATATAACTTATGTAGCCACTGTTATAGGGCTGTGTGTTGTGTTGGGTAGCCACTGTTTCAGAAATGTACATTGGTAAACTCGCAAGTCTGTTTATACAAAGGGGCCAGTGCCATTGCATACGTAGTTACTAAGTGTTTGTACCTCTCACGTTAAGGAGCATTCCATGAATACATCAACTTTTTGTCCCTTACGAAACGCTAAGGCAGCTACCCTAATAACACGTATTAGCTGCTTAGAAACACTACCAATCTTAAAGCCGAGTTATGATATTACAATGCTGATAATAGGCTCCCTGAATTTATTTCTAGGAAGTATTTTCATGGAATGCTCCTTAAGTAGATGAGGTCTATTAAACTAAATATAACGACGACAAAAGATTTAAATAGCAAATAATTAGTAGCCTAAATACGTAGTAAGATCTAATGATGAGTGCTGAGATCATATTTAAAGGACAACTTGTACGTAAATAATTTTTAAAATTAATCAACTTGCAAAGTCTCAAAGGATAAAATATTAAATAAACTGCTTATTCGCAAGTAAACTTCATATTTACGTTCAAAACTGAAACATGCCAACGGTCTCGAGTAAAAGCCAATTCAGGCAAATCTCCGCCTCGAAAACAGGTTAACAAAATATTCCATCGCTTCTCCGATACCAGGTTAGAATAAACTTCATGTTAGAATTTATAAATTGAGAATAGCTTTAAAGCGTCTTTTAAAACCATCGTCTAAAATACGTTTTACGCTTTTCGAAAGATTCTAACTTAATAATGTCCGTTACACTATATTTGTTTTGGAAAAACTATAAGTATCGTATAAGCAACTATAAGCAAAACATATCGTACCGTCCTTTAGTAAAGTGGTAGTAGCTGTAAGAAGGCACGCGTGTCTTGCGTAAATTTACCGAAGATATCGTAGGCCCGCTAAGTAAGTAACAATGAAAATAGTTAATGGTTTTAAAGAAAAGTTACTTTCTATCAAGGACCATTAAAACAAGAGGACTGTCATTCTCCATACTTTGGATCGTACCCCGACCGCAAGGGGATTTCCAGGCAAAAACTAGATGGCGCTAAAAAACTAAACATTTAACGATGATATGATGATGAACATAGCTAATAATAAATAAATTCTAACATTTAAAAACTGTGTCACGCTTGCAAAGTTGAATAATTGTAAATAATATAATTCTTATACCAAGCTTAGACATAGATGGCGTTGAAATATCTGGGAACAGCTTTTTGTATGGAGAATGACAGTCCTCTTGTTTTAATGGCCCTTGCTTTCTACGAAGTGGTACCCTCTGTCGAACGAAACATTTTACGAAATATTGTCAGAAGTCACAAAATATCTATGTCGATAATTTAAGCAACGGCAAATCGCAAACCTACCAATTTAGGCTGCGTTTCCACCAGGGATGTGCGAGGATGCGTAGCGAGGGATGTGTTTGTCATGAACCAATAGAAACACTTTATTTACCTATCCTCGCTCCGCTGCGCTGTTTCTATTGGTTCATGACAAACACATCCCTCGCTACGCATCCTCGCACATCCCTGGTGGAAATGCAGCCTTAAACTTTCAAATAATTAGAGAAGACTGAATTGTGGTAATATTCCAATGGCAGAAAAAATATTTTTAACGCAATCCGAGAAATGTAAAAGGAACCTACCAAAATCATTTATCTACAAAAAATAATAACTTAACTTAGGGACGGTACGCAATAAAAACAGCTTTCTTTCTACTGATTTTGTGATCTTGTGTACTCGAGCGCCTTAATCTAGATACCATCTTGTTCAACGTTTAATAGATTGAGAACAATTTGAACTCATTAAGTACGAGTAAAACTCGAGTTTGGCCTTCACAACCCACTTCTGTAAGGATTCTTCAGCAATTTCATTATTGTCTCATGTCTGAAGGAAATTTGGGTCTGTCTTGACGTAATGGCTCTTCAGAACGATTGCCTAAAATTGTAGTATTCGAGGAGGAGGAGTCAACTTAGAACGTGTAGGTAAATATGATGGATTGCCAAATGTTAATAGTATTTTATGCAACAGTTGTATAAGAAGGTTCAAAAAATGCGAATTGCGTGAGTTGCGATACGAGCCGCGAATGCGGCGAGTATCGCAAATAGAGACGCAATGAGCGTTTTTTGACTTAATTATACAACGTTGCATACAATACTTTTTCTACGACTGGGTTAAAATATAAAATACATGGACGTCACGCGTGTCTCGTCCGGTCTCTCCGAGTGTGTACAGCCGGCATGACAGTTGTGTCTATGGTAAACTTTTTTTTGATATGGCTGGTGACACGATGTGACGATAATTAAAATACTTTTTTTTATGTTGGCATCAATTAATTTAATTCGGAAAGTTTTGTTTTTCTTATGAATCGTAGGAATTTAATTGTTTGTTAAGTTGGTAGTTGTGAATTTTTATCGTGAAGTTAGAATTGAGCGCTTAATCCTTGACCTAAGTTTAACCTAGATTTAGAAGTCTGTGGATGCTAGCAATAACGTAAAGTGACTATAACGACACTAGTGCTGTTATGGGGAATAGAGTATAGACTTCTCTGAACTCATATTATGTATGTTCTTATATTAGTGTTCGTGACCAAGTAAAAGACAGATAACAGTACAGGAGTAGAAAAAGATTTTTAAAGTGAACCCAGGTACTTAATTTTACAATGACTTTCTTAATATACAATAGCATCATCAATTTTCCAGTAATTAAAACAAATTAGTAACGCTAACCGTCAAATTATGTTTTCAAAATTGCTGGAAATACTCTACGATTACACTCATTTTCGTACCATCAAAATCATGACGTCATAAGTCTGTTTTTCGTGGAAACTGCACACTAGCTGAGCGTTTTGACATTACATAAAAGGGAAGCCGATTTGATCTGCCAAAACGGCGGTAAAACAAAGAATGTCTCAGATCGCAAAAAATATGCCTTAAGATTTTTGTTGCCTTAAGATAAGTATTTGAATTATTTTATACTTACATCTATATAGGAAGCATTAATATAATCTGAATCTGGTTCACGGTCCACTGTGTCTAGCACCACTCGATTGTAGTCATCTGTAACAATTAACATTAGAATTTTCATGTTATTACCATACCTGCACATTAAAACGTCTAAAATATAAACGGAACCATATTTTGGTGACTGTAAAGTGTAAATAATACAGTATGAGGAGTCTGAATTTGGATATGGGATTTTTTTAGAGTGGTATACTTAAGTGTGCCTTAAGATTTTTGTTGCATTGTTAAAAATATCCCTTTGGATATTACCATCAGAATGTGCAAGGTTATAAAGTTCATTTTGTCCTCGCACACCGGTCTGTTGCCTCGCACAACTCCGGTGGATATACAGTATGGTGTTACAAAAATGGAAAAATATGAATCACCCTAATATACAGCATAAGGATGTGTTTCCACCGACACGGAGCTGGGCGGAGCGGAGAGGATCGGACCATGAGTTGGCTAATTACACTGTTTTCACTTACTCGGAGTGGAGATGTATAGCACTGTTAATTCGCCTGTTGACTCGATTTTTTTTCTGTTGTAAATCGATTCTACTATTTGTGAGGAACAAATATCTATATGACACCTAATACATTTGTATAAGTATAACAGCCACAAATTGTAATCAAAAGTAGCAGATCGCACTGAGCATTGAAAACGCTCTATACAAAAAGGGAGGAACCTATGACGTCATCGCTTCCATCGCTGTACTAAGTTGTATGAAAAAAATATCATTTTGCCATTTTGAGCACGAAAAAGTGCGTTTAAGCACATAGTTGTCATACATTTATTTTTTTAGTGTTATTTAAGCATTCCGAAATTGACTTTAATTTTTCTTTAAGACGTTAAAAAAATATCGTTTTTTTTAAACTTTGTGGTCTCATAACTTTATATTTTTTATACATTTTTCGTTTATTTCTTTTGTGTTATGATAATTTATTATTTTCCAATCCATGTGACTATATTATGTTGTAAAATTCAACATTAGTCAACATCCGAATTGTCAACTCATGATCCATTTCTTTCCAGCTTCGCGTCAGTAGAAACGCACCCTAAGGCAGCTAAAGCTAAATCGGTTAAAAGAGCATTCCAGTAATAAAACTAAAATCCCAATTTTAATAAAATCAGCTCAACGATTCCAGAGATTAATATAATGGCGCTTCTGTTTTGGGTAATGATAATGGAAAGTTGGATTTTTTGCCCCTGAGGCCGTCAACCCTCGCTTAAAAGGCTATTAGGGGTAAGTTTGGGCATCAAACCCGCGGTCAAGGGCGGCTCCGCGGCGCCGATAAAACCACCTTTTAAGCCCTCGTAAAAAGTCTAAACAATAACAAAAGCCTAGCCGCTTATGATTTTTTAATGAATTTTATGAGTTCGCACGTTTTTATCGATATAATATAAAGAGTACAAGATTTTCGCGGTTAATAAGTAATTCATATATTACATATCACTACATATTATAAAACAAAGTCGCTTCCCGCTGTCTGTCTGTCCCTATGTATGCTTAGATCTTTAAAACTACGCAACGGATTTTGATGCGGTTTTTTTAATAGATATAGTGATTCAAGAGGAAGGTTTATTTGTATAATACATGCATTTAGTATCAGCATTGCATCCGAGCGAAGCCGGGGCGGGTCGCTAATAAGAAATAAATACAACTAAGTAAGTGTGATTTCACAGTTTTGTTTGATTTTTTTTTGTGAAGATGACACTTGACATTATATTTTTTATAAACACAGAGCAAAAAAACATCAATAAATATAATCTAAGCTTTGAAAGACGCATTTGATGCTGCCAAAATAACTTCGATGTAAATATAAACACATGTAAAGATGTAAATGAAGAAAAAAAATGAAAATGAATATGATTGAACTTTGGCTTGTATGGCAGTCGCCATGTTGGTATATCGCTTTCCACTGAAATCCAAGCTTCCAAATTTTCATATAATATGAACCGAATAGTTGGGTACTTGGCACTGAATGTGATAATTTTTTTTTAATGAGGATACAATAATTTTTCGTCGATTATTTTCGACTGTTAATCCGAACTTTCTGAATTTTGGTTGGAGGGTAGTTGAGGACTAGGATTTTTAAGTTAGAAACAATTCTACTCATGTCCGAACTTTAAAATCCTATTGGTTTCAATTATCCTCCAACAAATTTCGGAACGACGGAAAATGGTACTTGAGTTTTCCGAGTTGTGCGGTCACTGTTCGCTTCGAACTACTAGTTTATATAGTTTTGTAATTATTACTGGATGTCTGTCATTGTTTTAAGCAGTTTTTATAACATTTTGGTTATATCTACTGATGTGCCGATGGATAGTTTCCAAAATTTCGCGTAATTTCTATTCTACAAGGTGAAATTTTAGTGGTTGTTTTCCGTTTAAGGGCATGTTCAGTATCGTGTTTTGATTAGGAAAAAGTAGAAGAAATTTTTTTTAACGCGAAAAAAAAATATTTTCTATGGAGCAGGTCGTTCGAATTAGCCGACCCTCCATACAAAAGACAATTTTTTTTACGTCAAAAAAATTTTTTTTCTTCTTTTTCCGATTATAGAGAACTTCGCAAATTTATAAGAAACTTAAAGTAATTTCCTCTGAAAGTTTCTAGAAATTTCCGAGAACTTTCCCAGATTTTCCGTAACCTTCTTAGAGACCGGCAGCGCATTGGTAACGCATCGAGTGTTGCAATTAAATGTCTATAAGTGGCGGTGAACACTTTCCATCAGCCGTCTGGTGGTTTGTGGTGGGCCGTCTGCCCATGGTGGGATGTCACAGTTCAAGAAGCGACGTTTTACTATGAGTTTCCTTAGTAAAACTCGCGTTGACGACAGTGCTTGTGAGTCAAAACCATTAAAAAAACCAGACAAGTGCGAGTCTCAGGGCTCGGATACCGGTATTAGCTCCATACAAAAACACCGGTATTTTTTCCGTTCTTTTCGTTCTTTGGTTTATTATTTCATTTTTAATCGGACAATCTAATAATACGAAGTCATTACTTAAATACATTATTGAGCGCCACATAAATAGCATAAAACAATTCAAAATATTGCGCGAATTCGGGGTTTTTGCAAAATACCGGTTTCGAGCCCTGGAGAATCGGGCTCGCCCACCGAGGTTCCCGTACAAATACTTTAAATTAAATAAAAACTATATTTTTTATGATTTAATTACAAGTGTTGTATAGCTTTCAGATGTTTGCCTACATTTTTAGTATAAGACGGTATTATTTGCCAAATTTCATAGTTCTAGGTCAACGGAAAGTACCCTATAAATTTTGGTTTCCTTGAGAGAGCCGAAATGTACGTTTTTTGCGGCATAAACGGCCATATTTTTTCCGTTAACTTAGATGCTTGATTTTTTCACAGCTTCAAGCGACCATAGACCTGAGTAAATGGTTTTAATTTCAACTCGTGACTCCACGCGTTCCCGAGATAAAGGGTCTTGACAGACGGACGGACGGACAGACAGACGGACAACAAAGTGATCTTATAAGGGTTCCGTTTTTTCCTCTTGAGGTACGGAACCCTAAAAACTTGCACATCGGTAGTTACACCTTGTATTCTCGCTAACTGCTGACTGTTTGCGTAGCCGTAGCAGTCACGTAGCCCTCTACGAAATGCTACGAATTGAATTTACTCTCAATTTAATTAGCAGAGCAAAGCTCAAGCCGTTCATACACAAACTGAATCAGCTTACGAACTCTGAGCAAAACTTAAACTAATTCAATAACTGTATTGGGTAGGTACCTACAAATAACTACAGGGTGATTCGGGAGACGTGAGCAGAATCAACCCTATGGGTTCAGTAACTTATAAGCTACTGATTTGTACAATAATTAGTAGTGAGATCAACGTTTTTTTGTTTTGAAAACCTAAAGTTTTAAATTATTCAAAGTCAAAGTATTTCAATTTAGGCATATTTAAGTGCATCTATGAATGTCAAGATTTGTTTACAACATAAGTATTTAAAAAAACTATATTGAAACAAAAATATAATCTAAAAATTAAAACACCGATTTGCTATATCCAACAACAATTTTTTACAACACTAATGATCATTTTACAGTTAGAATCCGTCAAGTACTGATATTCGCCATTTTACATTTTGTGGATGTTTGTAAACTTTGACACTGCCAACTAATAAAAATTACTTCTTCGTTATCGTGTTATCGTAACAGTTAAAGTGGTTTTATAATTATTAATTAGCTGAAGTAGATTGATTACGAGTGTCGAGAATTAAGTTCAGTATTTAAAAAATAAATAAAAAGGAATGGGTGTTTCACTTAAATATAATGGTGAACCATCAATTAACATTTACTGAATCCGTAGGGGCAGTTTCGCTCACGTCTTCCGAATCATTCTGTATATTGGGCGGATATAATTTGGTACGAATATTTGTACAAAATGTTTATCCAAAGGGAGCCAAGATGGTCTGACGACTTGGTTAAGGAAGTTCTGTCATCTTCCTGCCCTTAACCCACTTTACGTGGGGTGGGCACAACATATTTTTTCCTTCCATTCTCCTCTATCATTCGTCATCTCAGCACTCACTCCTTTCTCATGTCTTCCTTCACACAATCCATCCATCGCTTTTTTGGCCTACCAACTGCTCTCCGTCCCTCGACATTCATCCCTAACATTACTTTATCTATATGACTTCCATCCCTCCTCATTACAGGCCCATACCAAGCTAACCTAGTGCTGCGCATCTTTTCCGTCGCCGGTGCCACTTTCAAACTTCCCCTTATATACTCATTTCTGATCCGATCCTCTCTCGTCACTCTACACATCCATCTCAGCATTCTCATCTCAGCTGCATGCACTCTCCTTTCATCCGTCACTTTTATTGCCCAACATTCTGACACAGAATATATACAGGGTGGCCCAAAGGCCACCCTGTATATATTCTGTGTCAGAATGTTGGGCAACATATAACCCGACCAACTTTAACGTAGTTATTTATGGGAGAAAGTACAATTAATAAGGATAATATCACTAAAAAAACACGCAAAAATAACTTACCAAAAAAAAGTTACATGACTTGAAGTGCACACCCGAAGAATTATTGAAAAAAAAACCTTAAAAAATTAATAACTCGAAAACTACAAAAAATCGGCTAACATACATGGGGTATATTCTTATAGCCCACGACGTGAGGAATCTAAAAAAAATTATGACTTCAAGGTTTGGGCCACCCTGTATAAGCTAAAGCAGTAAGGAAGCTACAAACAAAACGATCGAAACGCACGCACACATAGACGCGCGCTTTTCCAAGGCCCCTAAGGGAATCTCGCGGTGCCGTCAGTCGCAAGTGCGCATGGAGGCGAGTGGCCGTGCTTTGCGTTTGTTACGTGCGCGCGCCCAGACAGCCCGCGATCTTTTCATTTTAAACAACCCTAACGCTCTAATGGAGCGTAGTTATTTATTTCAAAAAGTAAGCGTAGCTTCCATACTGCTCTACGACAGGTCTTACGATCGCTTTATAGATTTTCCCCTTAAGTTTAAGGGGCATTCGTGGGTCGCAGGTTGTTCCCAAGATCTGTCGCCATTTCATCCATCCCGCATTTGTTCTATTTCTCACTTCTAAAGTAGGAAGTTCTGTATATGTCCCAAAACGTTAGTTACCATTAGCAAAACGTCAAGCAATATCATTGTGAACGGGCCCTTAGTTCCCTGAAGTTCCGAAGTCCCCCGCAAAGTGCTAACAATCAGGTCGCGCTGTCTCCTGAATGCTTTATTGTACAATAGCAACCCGCCCCGGACTTGTTACGGAACATTCACACTTTGATCGCTGTTTCCATTTGATCCCGGACTGTGATAAACAAAACTTCATCAATTATTTTATGGGTAAAATGAAATATAGCTATGCTGACTTCTGTTCATTTTTTAGGGTTCCGTATCTCAAAAGGAAAAAAATGGAATCCTTATTGGTAACCGTAATGTAATAAATAGGTAACTTACAAGGTATAACTTTTTGGTTCTGGTTTTTGTGTAGATTAGTCTTCTTGGTGGCGTGTCGACACGAATGCGTCTCCACTTTCACCGCTGTCTGCAAAAAAAGATTGTCGTGAGAAAAAAATAACACTGCATTATTAAGTTAAGCTAAATTTGCACCTCGCTTCAAGTTACATCTTAGGCAGCAGGTGCAAACTTAGGTCAAGCAATAAAACTTATTAGTGACATTTGGGCCATTTTCAACAAATAATGGCTTTAGTTAGGGCTAATTGAACAAAATGTTAATCTTGTACCTTTGTGTAACGGAACCTAACCATATAATTTGTATGGTATATTTCGGTACAAGGAACAAGATTAACATTTTATTAAATTTACCCCTTAACCACGGACATCTTTTTTTGATTATGACCCATTTATGAACTCTCAATGTATAAAAGGGCTATTTTTACAACTTATAACAAATTAGCATTCAGCCGCGGCTTCGCCTGCGTTGTTCCCGTTACTGTCCCAAGGGAACTATTTACCAGGATATAAAGTATCTCATTTTTCAATCCGGTACTTGGTCTACTTGCATGACAAATTTCAGCTCAATCCATCCAGTCGTTACTTAGTAACAAACATCTGCACAGACTTTGGCATTTATAATATTATAGTAGGATATAGTGTTATCATTATCTGTAATTTGTTTGATCTATAGGTGTTAGGGTGTCCCAGAAAGCAAATCTCCATACTAACTTTGAAGCCAAGTCGGCACGAGTTCCCATCATCACAGAGAGCTGAAATTTTATACACCATTATACATATTTTAGTAGTTCCAACATTTAACAAAATAATAAAAAAAAAAAATTGTTGTATGGGCAAGATTTATTTTTACCCGACTACGGCGAAGCAAAAAGGAGGGTTATGATTTATTTTTTGTGTAACGCATACCGCCTAAAAATGTTGGAACTAGGGGAGACCGGGTATGGTTGTCTCACGGGTTGGTTGTCACAGCAGCCATTAAATAATACGAAACGAAGGAATAATTGCATCGCTCGGTGTTAAAAGATCGCAAGAGCTTCACCTCCTTCCCTACTTCACCAATCGATGCACTTATTCCTTCGTTTCGTATTATTTAATGGCTGCTGTGACAACCAACCCGTGAGACAACCATACCCGGTCTCGGTGATGATGGGAACCCGTGCCGACTTGGCTTCAAAGTTAGTATGGAGATTTGCTTTCTTGGACACCCTAATAGGTGTACAAGTTAGTTGAGACCCGGGGTACTTATGCTGTGCGGAAGTGAGGTAGGTTTCTATGGTATGTTATAGAAAGACCTCTCAATAATAGAAATATTAGTGAAAAAGCTTCTTCAATATCATAAACTCACCGACATACAACAATGTTAAAATCACATTTTTAGACTTTCCCAAAAACGCTTCAAACTAAAGCCTGTCGAGTGAGGTCACACGTCACTTTGTACGGTGAAATCAAGAACTTTGTTCTTCAGCTATGTTGAAACTTAGCTTATCGTAACGGTTTCATAACAGAAGTTGCCGTCGATGTTATGTCATGGCGTTTGATTTGCGACTTTTATGTTTTACGTAGCGGCGAAAAGGCTAGAGCAGGGGTCGGCAAACTTTTTAGACAAAGTGCCAGATGCCGGAAAATATCGATTATTCGGAAGCTCAAAGAGCCGCAGTTTTCTGCTTCAGGTTTTTCACTGTATAGTGTTATTTAGGGAGGAAAAGGTGTCCGCGAAATCATACGCATGCTTCATTTACAGAGCTATATTCAGACTGATCAAATGTGGGTACCTTCCGCTAGACAATAGCGGCCCGACTTAAAGCTGCCCCCAAGTTCCTACACTAACATAAAGTAAAACTTTTTTGAGAAGAATTTGAAGACCCGCAGCTAACCCTTCAAAAAGCCGCATGCAGCTCGCGAGCCGCGGTTGCCTGCCGTTAAATCCGTTGTGTAAGAGAAAAATAACAGCATGCACATTCTGTGCATCGCTCCACTCGCAATATATTTTATAGTTATTTCAGCATTTCGATTCAAAAGCTGTAAGTTTCAATGAAACTGGTTAATAGTACATTACACTACTAGGGTGGTAAAACAAAGAAAGAACGAGATCGCAAATGTTTGCGGCCCGAACTGCAAGCGAGGGACGTAAATATGCGATCGAGCGCTTTGTTTAACTATTACCTCCCGTGACGTGTACCTACTGTGAAGGCTGCATGTGGTATGCGACCTTCACACTGTTTCCGAGACAGACTCTATTCCTTTAAATTCAAACCATGACTTATTCTTCTAAAGCTTGCCAGTCTGTCTCGGAATCATTTTATGTCTACCCTTGGCCAGAAAGCGGCTCTTTCCGTGGTTTCCTCTTAAACTATTGGAAAGAAAAAAGTACTTGGTGCGCATTATTTTCCCAATCCTATAGTATGAATGTTACGGTGAGCGTTCTTAGCTCTTCATAATACACTGTAACAATAATAATAGTAGATCAACTTTGTTGGTCTGCAGTTACTTTAGAAGAATAAAATGCCGTATTAGGGCATATTTATTTTAAAATGTACGGTTAGACGAAACTTAAGCTATCGGCTAACCTGTCAGTTGGTGACGAAATATATGGAGTTTGACACTAATCGTCAGTTTTGTGACGACCTGTTAACTGCCAGTTCAGAGGACATTTTAAATAAAAACGCCCTTAGCGGAGGCACCGTCCTTGTAAGGATCCTTTTAGAAAGTGAAAATGAAGGATTGGGACGTAACCCCGGCTCAAGGACGCAAATAATAATTTGTTTACTTTTCCGGGCCGCAAAAGTAGAAGTACTGTAGTAAGTGATAAGTTACGATGTGCACATTGACGTAGATACATTGCATAGCTTTTATAATCTTTTGTTTTGGTGCACGAAAAAGAATATTGAATTGTATTGTATATCATGAAAATGTAAAACGTTATATTATATATTGGAAGCACCAGTTTTTGTTACTACGAGTAAAATGTTATTTTCTTTATTGTAGAAGGAAGATGGTAGAATTGTGTTAGATCGATGCGGTGGCTGAATATGTGTTCCTTCAGCACAAAATGCATTTTGTCAAGTTTATCTTTACGTTTACATCTAGCTATTGAGTATCCCTATGCATCTGACTTTTGCGATTGCGTTACAAAAATAGTAATTCAGTTAAATTTTTCGGGTTTCGGCTGGATTTTTTAAAAAAGCTTTATTTGGTTCTCTTAAGTCTTAATACAATTTGAGGCTTGTTACTCGTATATATAAGTGGTAAATTTTATGGTCGCAATATCCTTGTACAAACATTACAAATGTAAAACAAGGAGTATAACCAACAGCGAAATAATTAAAGTAATTATGAACACAAAACGCAGATGATCAGGCGTAATGAGACTCTTGTGTGTTTTCCTTTCCATTAAACTGAACAAAGGGTAAGCTTCGGATTTTATTGTTATTTCCTTTGATAATGTTTGCAGAGTCTTCAAAATCCATGAAATAATGCTTCTCTGAGCAAAAACTGCTGCTGTACGAGTATTTTATATGGTAATGGACTTTTCTGTTGCGTTAATTACATGTTTATTTTTTTACCCCACAGTGAAAATATTTTTAAGTAAAAGCACGTAAAAGCATTTATCAGGTGACAACAGTTTTAATTTTAAATAAGCAGCTACAATGTATATACTCCTTATACCGCTGGACCAGCCCCATAGGGCTGGTCCACAATGACACATACACACACATATCACAGTATAGTAGCAGATCAAATCAAAAGTGTCCCAAAATTTGTATGGGATTTTTGTCTTTCCACTACGTCACATTCATACAAACACTATGCAAAATGGTGACGTAATGAAAAAAAAATTGGGACACTATTTTTTACATATAAGGTTCGAAAGTACTAATGATTCTGAGCCAAAAAAACCTCACAAGTCCATATTTTGAGAAAGTAGCTACCCCGGTATTTTTTTTGGAAAACGCTCAGCTTCATAGATAATATGAATAAATGATACAACATCGATATTGATGTTATTATGACGCAATAATAACATTTTCACAGATACGGATTTTTTTCTAAAAAACAGTTTATCTTTATGCTGGTTGTAATTGTCGGTTTTTGAACGCGTTATAGAGAGAGGGTTTGTGATATGTGTGCTGATAAAAAAATTAAGGCAAAAAAAGCTAATGGTTGCACATTCTATTAGTTTATACATTGTTACCATGCTGACAATTATGGGTCAGAAATTAGAGCATCACTATTAGAACTAAACAACAGGGCAAGTGCTTATATTCAGGGTCATTATATTAAAGCTGTTATTCTGACTTTGTATATAATTAGATCAAATTTATTATGTATATCTCATCTCAAAGGTATTCATAGCGAACGCATCTGTATATCTGGGCATTTTCTTTTAAAATATCCTCTTAACTAGTAGTTACAGGTCGTCACAAAACTGACTATTAGTGTCAATCTCCATATATTTCGTCACCGACTGACAGGTTAGTTAGACGGTATTTAAACATAGCTTAGCCTAGCTGCCAATTTAAAGTAAATTGCCCATTCATACTTATTATTTAACTAAAATTTAATTACTGATTAAGTTAAGCGATAAATAAAATTATTGGCAAATGCGCAGTAAAGTGGAGGCCTCACAATCTCGTCTCAGGCCTCCAATATTGACTGGAGCCTCTTTCATCGCGATCAAAGGAGAATGTAAAATGTTTAGCAACAAACCTTGATTACGAGGGAATTTGTTTTATTCTGTGTTTCTTTATTATTATTCTCCTCCATTTTTTTTTAGATATTATTACATATAGTGAATTTCATGGAAGTATTGTCCGGTAGTTTTTGTGTGATGCGCGATGCGCGCACAAACAGACAAAAAAATTTAATACTTTTGATTTGCATTTATTCACTTATCTTTTAGGAAAATCTGTAATGCACAAACAGAGATTCGTCACTTTACATTGTGTCACCATACAAAATATTGAAATAAGTTATTTTTTGTCTCTATTTCTGTCATCTTCTTCTAGCTTCTTTGTTGTGTTCCAAATATTATTATCTGAATAAATATATTAATAAATAAAAAAAAAGAAATTTTTATTCAAATTGAAATTCTTTCTTTCTGCAAGTAGTCCTCAAGGGCTCTTTTACATGTCTGATTCTTTTTCTTTTGGCGCGTCTTACTACTATTTTATTATATGCCTAGAACTAGAATAGATAGACAAGGAGACAGACAGCAAATTAAATGCCACTTCGTACTAATATTTTTGTTCGTAAAAAAAGGTCATATCCTATAGAAATTTAAGTACTTGTCTGTTTTTTGGTTCTATCCGTCTATTTCTTATTTCATCGGATAAAGCCGTGTATTATCTAGCACCCTTTAAACTCGCTAATAGTTTTCCGTTAAGTCGCTTAATATCCTGAAAAGTTGAGATATTGTAGACTTTTCCCGTTCGGCTAAGCCGAGCGCCGCGAGGGCCGTCGCCTCGGCTTAGCCCCGCTATTTATGCTTCGAGCACGTTTAAAACTATACACAAATTGTACTTCCGACTTACTAACTATTTATTACTTTGTAAACTTGCTTTTCTGGAGTTTTCGTTGAGAAATATCACTGTCGTCCCGGATAACGATCAAAAGTTAAGAAACGTGAGGAGAGTGGGGACTTACTAGATCGAAAGCGAAGTAGATAACTGTATTTACTAGCTATATGAAACGTGCGTATTCTAAAATAAATCTAGATTTACTCATAAAATATTTGTGCATCAAATTATTTGTAGATACAGTAAATAAAGAACTAGAATACTTTTTTTAGTCCTTTATTTACTGTATTTATTTATTTATTTAAACTTTATTGCACAATAATAAAAAAGTACAATCGGCGGACTTAATGCCTTAAGGCATTCTCTACCAGTCAACCATCGGGTAAAACAGAGACTTTAGTTGGTGCAGGATTGTATCTGATTTATTGAATCACACACAATACTTTCTATTTATGTCTCAGTCAATTCGACATTTTAATTTGTTGATATTAATACATGTTTCCCATTACAGATTTTTCTTTTGTGCAATCTGCGTCAGGGAACTGAAATATAAAAGAGGACTTAAGGTCAACAAATACCATTTTTTTAACCGACTTCCAAAAGGAGGACGGTTCTCAATTCGTCTGTATGTTTTTTTTTTGTGTGTTTGTTCACCGATTACTTGAAGACGGCTAGGCCGATTTGGAAAATTCTTTTTTTGTTTGAAAGGGTAGACTTCCGAGGTGGTCCCATTGTAACCAAATCAGGATCTGATGATGGAATCTTGGAGAAATAAACCGAGGGAGCTCTTGAAATATTATAGGCACACATATAGCGATTTCAGTATTTTTCGTAATTTCTCGTCCATCTCTTATTAGCAACAAGTTTCTAGTGTTAACCCACTTCAAAACAAAGGGTAAATTTGTATCTAGGTTTCTTCCCCGACTACTTGAAGACAGCTGAACCTATTTGGAAAATTCTTTTTTTGTTTTAAAGGGTATACCTCCGAGGTGGTCCCATTGCAACCAAATCAGGATCTGATGATGGGATCTTGGAGAAATCGAGGGAACTCTTCAAATATCATAGGCACACATGTAGCGATTTTGGTATTTTTCTTAGTTTCTCGTCCATTTCTTATTAGAAATAAGTTTCCAGTCTTAACCGACTTCAAAACAAAGAGCAATTTTTATGTAGATTTGTTCCCCGATTACTTAAAAACGGCTAAACCGATTTGGAAAATTTTTCTTTTAACTAAATAGACTTAACAATTTTTTTTCCTGCGCCACTAAAAATTAAAAAAATTAAAAAATAAAGTAAATTTTTAAAACAAAAAATGCCAGCTAAGGAGCTCAGCATAGCCAGCTTTGCGTGGCAGTGGCAGGCACCGCACTTCAAAAATAACAGGTTAAAAACTATAAATATCTGTATATGTATATATGAATCGTTGGGGTATATATATCCATTTCTTTGGGGTAATTAACATATTATTTTCTGGTTTTTAGTTTAAGTTTTTGGAAGTCGGTTTTTATTTAAATATTGTCTTCGGTTTCCGCGATTATCACTCATTATAATAAAACAACGTTTCTTAACCTTTTTCAGCGTTCCCCGCTGCAGCGCTACCCGCGACCACGAAAGCTGAGAAGGGTTAAGACACGTCGGGACGTAAAAATGAAGTACCTAATATACGCGATTTAATCCCTTAAAGTTGTTTTATTACCATTTTTCTCAATATTTATGATTTTGACGACAATTTGTGATACCTATTGAATCTTTTTATTAACCGTGTCGTATCGTGATAAAATAACAACATTATATATATTAGCCAAATATCTGATTATTGGCTTGGATAAAGTCGCAGAGAGGGCGCTAGTTATGAGTGACCATCTAGTATTAGATCCTTTTTGAGTAATGCAGGCAGTTTAGATTAAAAGGAGGAAATATGACGTGGACGGATGAATTGTCAGTCTTCTTTGGAATATGTAAGCAATTGTGCTTATCTCTGTGAATTTATCGTGTAACTGTAACTTTTAGCTTATTATCAACGCGACATTTAGATTGTGTAAAGAAAGACGTGGAGAGCAATACACCAGTACTCAAACTGGTGCGGATACTGGATTATTGAATGATTACCGGACCATAACACTAAGGTGACCAAAGGTGATCCGGAACCCAAAGGTCACAATTACAAATTGTAGGCCTTCCTCGTCAACCATATGGATATTCTGCTTCTGATTGCTCTCTGATGTCTTCTATCTACTTTACAGTCTGTCTATTTTGCAAATCGTAAGAATCTTATATGTCTATTCCACAGAAATATTGAGGTAGAAGGAAAAAGTGTGTGTACCTCGCGTGCTAAAAAGAAGTGGCAACGACTTACTTTGCACGCTTTAACTTCAATTGCCGTCAATATTACTATTAGATTTGAAAATCTGATAATAATGGTATAATTAAGTGTTCAAATACCACCAAATGTAATGGAAAATGTATGTTTTCTATCACTAAATTATACTTTTGACGTCAAACGCCAAGCAAAAAACGTTACACGCTTGATTCCCATAAAAATCGATGAACTTTCCTTCTATCTCGATATATTTCTGTGGTCCGTTCATATATTGTCGATACAAGGTACAGTCCAGGTCATAAATATATTTACACTTTTCGACCTTATTTTCTTGGAATAAGGTCGAAAATTGTAAACATATTTATGACCTCGACTGTACATTCAAAGACCGGCGAAACAAAAAAATATTTTATAAAAGTAGATTTATTCACAAACGCTCCCATGCGATTGCAAACTGTTTCTTTTGAAATTAGTTAGTTACTCGAAACGCCGATATCTACCGAATTTCCTGAACGAAGCTTTGAAAATCTTTGAACATAATACCTGTTTGAAACTAGCTCGTTTCAAACTTGCGACTATTCAGGACTGCGCTTCGCACTGTTTCTATACTAGTTTTCCGTTCCAATTTCGTTCATCAAGAGCATAAAACAGTTTTCCAATTTGTAGCGACAAAAGAAACCAATGGTAACGCTCTGTGCACAAGTTCGAGTGAGCTGGGTGCAATATACTTGCCTCTATTCATACGAGCACACTACCGGCACGGTATACGGTAGTTTTTCTCCGAACAAAAGGTACATCGGGAGCGCGCATGTGTGCGCACCGTGTACGGACGCACCACAGGCAAGCATTTGCGACTGCGCGCGACTGCCACAGTATGGCGTTCACTCACACAGACGCGTGTCGTGCGTCTGAGTAAATACGTGTCGCGCGCTCCTAAACGGCCGAAGTCGTACAATACTTTGTTGTCTTTATACTTTGCTACGGGTGAAGGCTTTTCGAAATAAATTTCTCGAATTTAGTGGACAGAAAATGCGCTTGTAGGGAATATGTGTGATGTTCCCAAGCAAAACTTATCACTTTCCAGCTTGCCGTGAAGATAACTAAAACAGATGGATCATTTTTAGGGTTCTGTACCTCAAAAGGAAAAAAAGGAACCGTTATCATATACTCAAGTTTAACCTTGAATTTGTTACGTTTCTAAGTTTAAAAGATATGGCCGTTTATGTCGCAGGAAACGTACCTTTCGACACTCTCAAGGAAACTAAAATTTATAGGGTACTTTCCGTTGACCTAGAACTATGAAATTTGACAAGTAATACCGTCTTATAGTATAGGGAAAAATGTGAAACTTTATATTTTTAATTAAATCATAAAAAATTGACTTTAAGGGAATCAAAATTGATAGGGTACTTTATTATATGTACCTACAAATTTGTACGGAACCCTCGGTGGGCGAGTCCGACTCGCACTTGTTCGGTTTTTGGTACTAAGACAGCTATAGAGCTACGAGTCCAAGAATCGTTAGGATAATTTTTACCCCACTGGCGGTAAAACAGAAAAAATTGTGTGAGTTCTAATTTCGTGGATAAAGCTAGCAAGCTCTAGCGCTCAATGAAATTATAAGTAACTGGAATTGTATTCTCAAGGGTTTAAAATGTTAAACTTTTTGCGTCTCATAGCTCGTAAAAATTGGAATAGAAATGTAAAATTTGAATAGAAACTTATTCCATTTTAAAATACGGATCTCATACTTGTAAAGTCGTGCCATGGGCAGTATGGGCAGTTTGTACGCCGTAATGAGTATTTATTGATGAGTATTTTACCTTATCTACATAGTCTAAGTCTATTTAAGTATAGACAGGGTGTCCCAAGACTATACGACATGAAAGGAAAGTACCTCAAATATTGTAGATGTAGATAGGATATTTTGCTATACTTTATTTTGATTTTTAAAATAATTAGAACTGCATTCAAAGACTTTTGAAATATGACTTACCTTAACCAGGAATCGAACTCACCAAATTTGAAATATAAACAATGTTTTATTTTACTTCATCGATCGGAAGGGCTACCCATTAGAATCTAGGGGCACGGCAGTGCCCCCGCCAAGTCGAGAAAAAATCCTTTTCTCGAAGCCATTCAGGCTATTTTCAGCCTTCCGTAATTTTTTACTGGCTAAAGCTAGAACCTTGAATTTTTAGGGATATATAGGGCACAATAAGACTTATATATATTTTCAATATCATTCAATTTGAACGTGTAGCTTAAGAAATATACACTGACTCACTGACGACTGATCATCATAATTCTAAGGCACTCCTAGTAGACCCACAAGCTCCAAATTTTAAACATAGTTAGTTTTTAGCCTATCAAGTCCTACAAAACATAAATATATTGCAATTTCAGTCACAACTGCACACATAAGTTTGTAACCCTATACAAATACATGCGATTATAAAGTTAGTAGTCGTAGGCTATAGACATATCTAGTCTAGTAGTAACCCTATGGCGTATTTTTTGCAAGTTAAATATGACGTAGAATTTCCTGGATGTAATGGTAGACAGCGAGTAAAGTGAAGTGTTTCTTTCTGAAGCCAAACTGATTTTTATCTAGGATTTCTTATTTGCCGAAGAAATTATACAGGATGAATTTTAAATCGTGAATCGTAATAATTTTTTTGTAGTCTATACATAGTTAACAATAACTTACAATGCTTTTAAACCTAAATTAAGTACGTTTTTATTTTGTCCACTTTTAATTTGATTTATCCTAATTTTTAAAATCTCGTGGTCACCCTACATTCATGTTTCGTACTTGTCATGAAAATTTCAACATTAGATATCCAACCTCCTAATATTGAAGTTGGCTGGATAGAATTTTGGCACGTATTGTCAATAATGTCAACATCGTCGACTTTGTCAACATAAGTACCTATTTAAATCGTATTTACTCATAAAATAATTCAGTTTTATTACGATTAATGGTGTAAGCGCCTCCACCGTTTTGTTAATAATTAATTAAGCGGGTCTTTAATTGTAATTAACACTAGTGCTCTGTATTAGTCTTAAGTAGCTTTACCGGTAAACGTGGTTACGATTCACGATTTAAAATTCACCCTGTATACTTGATTTACCATTGCTTTTTCAAATAACTTGGAAATAATAGGTAAGAGCGCAATTGGCCTTTATTGGCTTGGATCCGTTTCGGGGCCTCGTGGTTTTAGAACGGGTTTAATTTTTGTAGGTACTTATTAGGTAGGATCAATCTGCAATATTTAAATCGCCAATAAAAAAACCGTTCCAGTGCGAGTCGGATTTGTACACGAAGGGTTCCGTACTATCTTAGGTCTCCCCCAATGAACCGTCGCAAACATATGTGTATAGCAAATAATATGTGGGCAATTTAATCTCTAGATCAAGAACTGTAAGTTAGTACAAACAGCAACACACTTAACTGCCCATTAAAGACAGAGCAGAGAGAAAAGGATAACGAATGAAAAAGATATATATATTTGTATTATGTCAACTTCAAATCAAATAACGTTTGCGTATGTGTAATGTGCCTTTGAGCTTTGTCATTGTAGTTGTTTGGCCGAAGTTTTTTTTTTCCATACTGTAAATAAAGGTTTTATTTCAACACGACAGGTGAATTTGTCAAAATTATGATTTAGCTTTCAGACGAACGTTGGGATGAAATAAACTAATTATATTGCTAATGCTTTTATTGGTGCTTCATATTTTTGATATGATGAAACAATATAATGTAATTTATATTTATTATTCATTCATTATTTTCCACGAATTCAATAATATGGCATTAATGTCAATAATGACGTTAGATCAGCCATAAAAGAAAAATTATTGTTTCAAAACTCTTTTGAATAATAGCCAATTTATACTCATAAACACACGCACACATGCATAACACGACGCCTTCAAGTGTGATTCTCTTTCTTGCAGTATTTCCCATTTTTGAAGTGTATAGTTAACTGTGTTGCTGTTTGTACGTCACATCGGACGCTTGGGTCGCTTTACACATGTATTCTGACGATGACGGTTCTGTCTGGACATCTTTGGAGGAGACCTATGTTAGACGATGAACGTTTCAAGGTTGAATTGACGTAATTTTGTAAAATGGCCAGTTATTGGCGGTAGCGGTGTAATATAATTAACATTTTCTTACAGCGTTCGTGTTTAACTCGTTACTGGGTGTATTTTCAAAAACGTAATTTCTCTGTCATGACATATTAGGGAATACTGAGAAGATTCTGCCTTATTAGAATTGGACTTTTGGTTACAATGTAGAATCAGTCAAGTTCTAACAAGTAACCAACGAATGCCAGTCTAGTGAGGAGGAATCTTTTAAATATTGGTAGCTAGAGAAATTACTAATCAAGAAAATGGAGAGGTGTATTGTGTAAGGATTGGTTTCTGAAAGTCCGACCGGTCATGAGCCCAAAAATCCTGATATGACAGGACAAATCCTGAAATATAGTAACTCTATTATACGACTGCTCGGTCGTCTGTAGCTCAATTGGTAATTGACTGTATTTCTTGCAAATAAGAGAACGTTTACGATTCTTTTACTCCCAGTGCGAGACCTAAAATAGTACATTACACAACTAGGGTGGTAAAACAAAGAAAGGCCGAGATCGCAGATGTTTGCGGCCCGAGCTGCAAGCGAGGGACGTAATTATGCGATCGAGGGCTTTCTTTATTACCTCTCATTTTGTGTACATCATTTTATGACTACACTTGGCCAGAAAGCGGTTTTTCCGTACGCGCAGCGTGCGGAAAAAGCCACTTTATGGCCAGGTGTGGCATAAATGTGATTAACGCAACACATAGTGGGTGTATTCCTTCAGTTCGACCGTAAACAACATCATGGCACAACACAATTCAACGTCTGCCACAGACACTAACATATGTACTGGCCATTTCAGACTAAAACGAAATTTATATATCAGCTTTTCCCGCTTTTATCTTAAGTAATAAATTAGATGACCGATTTTTGAAGATATCTAATTAAAGTGTCAATAACGAAATTAGATTGTTATAAATATGTAAAGAAAGGAATCTTAGGGCTCTGGCACACTTAGCGTCGTTCGAGCGTTGTCGTCGAGTAAACGCCCGCGCAGCGCCGATGCAACGTTCACGTTGCGGTGCCGCGACGCCAGTGGCGTCATTCGAACGTCAGCGTCTCGTTCTTCGCCTGCGCAGCGTCGACGCGGCGTCCGCACAGCGCCGCCTCGACGTCAGGTGGCGACTGTCAGATGCCGGCGTCTAGCCAGCGCCTGCGCATCCCTTCCCCGGGACTCGCCGCCGCGTCCGTTCCACCTCAACAACCTCAGTTACTGTCAGTCAGAGCTATAGAGAATGCACATCATGTCCGAAATGCAGTTATCGCCAGAAGACGAGTTTGGTACTGAACTTATTATACAAGAAATACAAAACCGCCCTGTAATATGGGATGGGGTGAACGTTGCGTCGGCGCTGGGCAGGCGTTTACTAGACGACGACGCTTGAAAGACGCTAAGTGTGCCCGGGCCCTTAATTGTAGATTATGCGGCTCATAAGCCAAGTAAAAGATATATATAATTCTTTTAAACAAACTAGTAATTTACGTTTGTGGACAGCATAGTCAGCAAACACTGTTTAATAACAATTTAACACAATGTAAGCTCTAGCACCGAAGTTTGCGTGTCACGCGGCAGAACGCGTCTGTTACTTTTGCAATCTATTGAATGGAAAGGGATAAGTAGGGAAAATGTAACAGAAATTACGATTTCATCGCGTGTTTATTTCTTTATGGCGTAAATTTAAGTATTTATTTTAATCTAGATAAGTACAACTTTAATACCTAGATATATTGACACCATCAATAAAAAAACACGCGAAAAATTGGTAGCTTACGTTACTCTCTGTCGTAGAATTACCCAGTAGTATTTATCGCGTGACAAAGTGTCGAAGTTGTGCTAGAAGAACTGAACGCAAGTAAACAGGTAAAGATACACGTGATCGTGTATCTCATTGTCCATAAAGTTCGCTAGTCCTTGACGTCTACCCACTATTCTGTTGGTTCGTTAGGTGTAATTCCGCCTGTACGCAAGAAATCGTCGTGAAGACGGCAATCTCAGGCGTCGGGGAAATTAAAGTAGGTACCTGAAACTAATGCACCTGCCAGCGCTCTTACTGTCTTAGAATTGAAGGCGATTTTCCCATGTCCCACCAGTGCGTGCAATTTACACGGTACCAGAAAGAAAACAAGTGCATCTACCATCGCTCTTATTTCCTAAGTTTTAAGGACTATTTTCAAACGACAGAGTGTTTCGCGTAATTAAGGAGGTATCGGATGCGAAAGCGGCTACTAAAGCTCTTATTTTCATAACGTTAAGGTTTATTTTTCAACGGCACCCGTGGTGGATAAGGGACAATACGGTTTATATTGTCACGTTCAGTCAATACTGGAAGAGACACTTAATTGCAAAGCGTCGGTCTGTATTGGAAAGTGTAGATTAAGAGTAAATTTAATCCTTAACAAGAGGTCTTGGTAGACATCACAGGTGATCATTTAAGACGACTAGAGTACTTAATAAACGTCGGAGTGAGAGAAATTTAATAAGGAGATTACTCAATTACTCAAAAACGGCTCAATCGATTTGGAGAATTTTATTTTTGTTTCAAAGGGTACAACTACCAAGTGGTGATATTGTCAACATCAGATCCGGATCTGATGATGAAGGTGACCTTGAATATCGAGGGAAATCTTAAAAAAATATACAACACGATAGGTACTAAAGGAAGCCCTCGATCGCATATTTACGTCCCTCGCTTGCAGCTCGGGCCGCAAACTTCTGCGATCTCGGCCTTTCTTTGTATTACCACCCTAGTTGTGTAATGTACTTACTATAAGTAGGATAGGATTACGCATGATGCGCTGGTTCTTCATTTGAACTTTTCACCAAGTCGTTTCAGATTGTAATTTAAGAGATGCTTTTAAATTAAAGACTAAAGACTCGCTTTAGGTTAAAGACTCGCGAAGTACATGCACTCGTGACATTTATCTTAGTCCGAGAAGTATATTTTCCAAGCGGCATATTTTAAGTATCCCCGAATATTATTACATTATTATCTAAAAGAGAAAGCAGACAGTGAACTTGTATCCTATTTAGTTATTCGGAATAATGGTTATTGTTTGCGATTAGAGATCATGAGCATCGGTTATTTGGAGCATCGCCAACATCTTAATGTCATCTTGGACTAATTATACTTAATCGGCTAATAAATACAACAGAAGTGATTAGTTTCGTATCTTGCCACTTTCACTATTAAACATTCAAACCCTATGCTAGCATAATGGTCACTTCTCATAATCATAACGGTCGGTTACTTCGATATTTCAAAGAAGCAATATTTTAAAAGAGATAATATTTAAAATGGGCAGTTATTACTTATTAGCAAGGACTGTGCATCGAAACATTCGTAACAGCAATAAATAAAACTATTCTCAATCCTTAGAATATGTCAGCCTGTATACATAAATTGTGAGCCCGTTGATAATAAATATGTAATTAATTATAAGTCGCTGGCTCAATAATACAGGGTTCTTTTGGGGTTAATTCAGGGTTAATTCAGGGTTATTTTGGGGGTAGTTAAAATTAGAAATTTCAATTCGTTAAAAGTCAAACATAGAACCCTGCAATATTGAGCCAGCGAAGTGTGTACACAAGTACTAATAAGGCAAGTTAAATAAAAGTTTGTAATAAATAACAGTTACTTACGTACCTAGTGATAATACAGGGTGACTTCGAATTGGTAATACAAAATTAATGTTTTACATACATATCCCCTAAACTCAGCCCCTCAATTAAGTCTCATACTTTTAAAATAATCAGAAGTATGTTTTTTTTTAATTATTAATTTATCTCATTTTTGTTGGCTTAACATGGTTATCCTACCATAATAATAAACAAAGAGGTTTAAAGATTTTCATTCAAATGAACACTTTCCTCTTTGGTTATCCGTCACATGCCGCAATATTTATGAAGAAAACGTGTTTTGATTAGTAATTGTCAGTTGTCAAAGAAAATACGAGTGACAGGTATGACACTTAAGTATTTAATGGAGTGTAACCACACTTTAGGACTTTAATTATTTGTTTTGTTAGAAAATTAGCAATAATTAAATACAGCAAATTTTAACATAGGGGTTAATGTGTTACACTACATGGCATTAACTGAGCCATAATCAAGTGTTTTGTATTACCAATTTGAAGTCGCCCTGTATAACGGCTAAATTACGAACATTGCCAAATGGCTCAAGAATTCGTGCACAGCACGCCACTAGGCATTGTGTAAACAAGAGTTAAGAGTTAAACCTATTTCTAAACTCAGTCTTTCTTAATGCAACTTAGCAATACCTTAAGTCTGTTTTGAGAGTTCTATCTTATACGAAAGTGACGTCGCGACAGACCATTAAAGTGACTTATTAGATCGAAATGGAAGTTTGTTGGCGGCGCACCAACTAGGCGAGGAAGTGTACATTATCAATGTGTGTCAACGTCTGAGTATTAGGACCGGGCTGAGTAGGTATACAGTTTGAATCTATAAATTGGTTATTGGTGTTCCGTATTTTCGTCTAGCACAGAACACAACGTGTTTCTTTATTTTATAATTATTAAATTATATTAAAACTACCTTCGATGTCAGATTTATCGTGGACTAAACGCAGCTCAAATCGCGAGCAAATACAAAACGCAGCGACAGTGCTGCCACAATTGACTTCTCTAGCCTTCTTATGGCGCGAGACGTTCTACACAAAATCATATTCTTGTGCCCCTCTCCTTCGGAGAGGGGCACAACTCCATGATTGCCCAAAGTGGTCATCAACTGACCAGGCGGGACACAGACCAACCAAAAAAAAAAAAAAAACACAAAATCATAGCTCGCAATGAGGGTGTTTAGAAATCACAAACCCACCAGCTGGCAGTAGGGTGGCGAAAGGTCTTTTTGACAGTAGACGTCAAGATCCACCAATCACACCACCTGATTTTGAGACCTTTCGCCACCCTGGTGCCAGCTGGTGGATTTCTGATTTCTAAATACCCTCATTGCATTGCTTGAGCCTCGCTCGCGAAAATCTCAAAACCCAATCCAACTACGTTCCAAAATAGCATCGAACGCGACACTCGTGAGGCATCTAACTGCTAAAAATGCCCCTTTTGCCCCAATCGACTGCTCGCTGCTGCTTAATCATATTATATAAATCGCTCGAATAAAATTAGTTTTTTTGAACTATCAAACTTCGGATAATTGTTCTATTTTACGTAATTAAAAACGCGGTATATTCGATTTTGAAATCAATTTCCATTTAATAATTCGACTTTAACTCTGCTGCTGTAGCTAGTGAAATGTTCAACAACTTTTAAACAAAAACTCTTAGAAAACATGAAACGGCTAGTAATAAAAGTTGTAATTGAAGTGTTCCACGCGTGCTGGAAATAATGGAAAAATACTGACAGGTTCGTAATTAAAGGCTAGAGGTCACACAGTGCGAGAACTAGCTATGACAGTGAACATTGAATAGTCACTCGCATTCAATAGTTTGTTTGAGGTTTGGTTCGCTTTAATCGTATAGAATTATACCTAAACTCTAGTTTGCGATTCAAGGCCAAATAAATTTATCATGTATATGCCCCTGTCAGAGAGACTTACGTCATTATCTGTGAAAATGTAATGTTATCAAGACTTAATGTGTGTTGCAAGTTTAATATTAGTACATAATATTGTTATCAAAAATAACTTCTGTTAAAATATTTATAAGGATGCCTTTTACTTTCACTCAATAGTTGTTTGTGTTCACATATTAGGAACTGATTAAAACGACAATTCTCTTATAGGTTTAGAACACGCTTACATATTCTATTTATTACATTATCACCACAATATTGGAGTATTTTTATTCAGAAAGAGATTTCCAAATAAAGAGTTGACATTGTGCGAGCTAAGAAATATATGGCGCAGTCGGTAGGCTAAAAAAAATCTAAGTAGTTTCCTTGTATAAAAGCACCTCAAATTGAAGCTTAATTGCAGGACAGAACGTAAATATTTGCGTTTCAAGTTTCAAGATTGGTACATACCTGGAATTCGAGTTTGTAGAGGACGGGGAACTTGCGTCGCTGTTCGCACAGCTTGGGAAAATTCTTCATCTCAACGGGCCGGTCGGGTATGGTCTCCGAAATGGAGCCATTCTCGTCAGCTGTGTCAGAAAACACACGGTTAAATTATATTCGGGTGGGAAATAGGGAAGTTTTCATTCAGTGTTGAAGATTTTGATGTGTAGAAGTTTTTTGAGAATTCTTGATGTTGATTGTAATTCATGCATTGATTTCAATGGTTGGGATTATAGGCTTCCTAGCATGCCACCGTTTATCGCTAAAGTACAGCACTCTTGTGGTGAGTTTATACCAGCAACTATTGTATGGGACAGCGGTAAACGGTGTGCTAGGGGGAGGAGGCGCCGATTGCTACAACTTACAATGAATTGTCGTATTATGAATATATGTAATTAAAAAAACTATAATGATTATGAATGAAAACATCCCTTGAAACTGTACGGTTAAAAAGTACGGTTGGTGCGAATGTAATTTGATGATGTTTATGTGATTTTTCGTTGCTTGTGCAAAATATGCTGTCGCCTAACCCACGTCCATATTCTCGGCAATAACAATCAACATGAGAAATGAGAGTCGTTTTTATGAAACTTAAGTTAAAGAAAGACATCGCATTATACTCGTGTTGGTTTTCCGAGATATGTGTGCGAGTTTAGTGTTGTGTTCGTGGTGAATGAGTTAGTTTTATGCGAGTTTGTGAGCCACAATACATTAGTTATATCTTCAAAATGTACACCAAATAAAACAATAAACCATTTTCAGCGTAAAACATCCAATAAAAAGTAGTAGTTTTTGTAGTAGGTATTTGAAAAAACGTAATGAGTAATATTTAATATTATATCTATATTTTTACAAATGGAAAAATATAAGTTTCACAGTGTTGTGGAACAGATAAGTACCGACATAATTTCTGTATTATCACTATGCCTTTTCGTATTTGTTTCCTCCTTCACCATTTGCAAAACAGCGTACGAATTTTACGAGGCATTTTAATGAAAGCATGTTGTTTTGGAACATATGAAATGAGTTTCAGCAATATTCTACTTATAAACTTGCCTCGTTTTAGAAAATGCCCCAATGTTCCGGTTCAAATCGAGCAGTGAATGCAGAATTGTAAAATTTAGCATCCTAATGAGAAAGGTAGGTACTAGATACTACTAACACCCCGAAGTAGTCAGTGTACACAAACAACAACAACAATAACAACAGTGTTTAATTGACGAAGAATTGCGGCTATTCAACTGAACTTGTCAACAGAAAAAGAACAGTGTAAAGAAGATGTTGGTCTTTTACTAACTAAATACAGATTAGTAATAAATTAACCAGTTTTAATCAAATGATTCAAGAAAACTCCAATGTTCTTGAGTAGGTGTGATTTTTTAACCTGCTTAAGTATCTCACAACTGGGCAAAAGGCATTCCCTTCTATTCACCACTCTTTGCAAAACGATACGCTTTAAAACTAAAATTCATCATAAAATTATTAAAGTGTTGAAGTACCAATCTATATGCAATTTCGGGCGGTCTAAACTCAAATTATAAATTCAACATGACATCCTGTTTGTGGTCGGCCTTATACGCCCTTTTATACGCGGGGAGTGTTACATAGTTTGTTACGTCACGTTACGTAGAGTATCCGCCTTTTATTTATGTGAAGCCGAATAATCGCTTGGCTACTGGCCAGCCCGTTGGCATTGATTTCTGTGGGCCCAGCTAATCGATCCCATATCTAGTATTGGAGATGCAATAAAAATAATCGTTTAAATGCACGCGTGAATTCAGCGCGTTCACAACAACTTACCGTTCAGAACTCGCGCGTAGTACACTTGCTAGCGTATTCATAAAAGCCTTTTAATATAAATTGCACCTAACGTTCATGTTTGCTTACAAAGAATATACCTAGTAATAACTTTATTTGGAGTACCTTAAAGTTTGCGATATCGTTGTTACCTATTCCTGATTTTGTATGAGAAAACTTGAGAATGAGACGTCTAATCATTGACGTATACTTATTGAATTTAGTTATTATTCTTGAATCTGTTGCAGTTCCGTATAAAAACTTTGTGTTCAATATTAGCAGTGACTCCGCTACATATACTATAGAAAATACGCAAACTGTATTTTTTTTTAAAGTTTGGTCAAAAAGTACGGTACCAATTTCCACCTTAGCCGCTACATTTCTCATGATCACATTTGAAAGGCTCATTTCCCTAAGCTCGCCCATTCAGTAATGTTACTCCTTACTTCCCTATTTCCCAGATTTAAGATATCCACGACGGCTGCATTCCGATACACAGATAACATGGCCGGGCCTCGGGCTCATATCGGACACCGACTGAATACAATATTAGAAGACCAAATGTAATAAAATCAATACGGTATTTTAGTCTGCAACCAATAACTATGCAATAACAGATATACAAGCTATACGAGCTAACCATGGAATATTTGGATAAGAAGAAAAATACTGAATAAAGACCGCTCCTCCGGGAACACCCAAATACTCCGAATTATTTTATTCCGAATTTACTTATTCCGAATTTCAAAACTCCGAATTTCATAAATCCTAAAAAATAAAATTCCGATTATTGAAAAACACTATATTTATTATACCGAATTTCAAAAATCAGATTTTTCTATATTCCGACATTTATTTCTCCGAAAAATTAAAAGCTCGATGTACCCTTTGTCCGTAAAACGGAATTCCGATTTTCATTTGTCCGAAATTTCGTTACTCCGCTACCCAGCTAATCGATCCCATATCTAGTATTGGAGATGCAATAAAAATAATCGTTTAAATGCACGCGTGAATTCAGCGCGTTCACAACAACTTACCGTTCAGAACTCGCGCGTAGTACACTTGCTAGCGTATTCATAAAAGCCTTTTAATATAAATTGCACCTAACGTTCATGTTTGCTTACAAAGAATATACCTAGTAATAACTTTATTTGGAGTACCTTAAAGTTTGCGATATCGTTGTTACCTATTCCTGATTTTGTATGAGAAAACTTGAGAATGAGACGTCTAATCATTGACGTATACTTATTGAATTTGGTTATTATTCTTGAATCTGTTGCAGTTCCGTATAAAAACTTTGTGTTCAATATTAGCAGTGACTCCGCTACATATACTATAGAAAATACGCAAACTGTATTTTTTTTTAAAGTTTGGTCAAAAAGTACGGTACCAATTTCCACCTTAGCCGCTACATTTCTCATGATCACATTTGAAAGGCTCATTTCCCTAAGCTCGCCCATTCAGTAATGTTACTCCTTACTTCCCTATTTCCCAGATTTAAGATATCCACGACGGCTGCATTCCGATACACAGATAACATGGCCGGGCCTCGGGCTCATATCGGACACCGACTGAATACAATATTAGAAGACCAAATGTAATAAAATCAATACGGTATTTTAGTCTGCAACCAATAACTATGCAATAACAGATATACAAGCTATACGAGCTAACCATGGAATATTTGGATAAGAAGAAAAATACTGGACTCTGAGAATCAAAGTTCATCTCGGCAGGGTATTGTGAATAAATATACAGTTTTCTTCAGCAATTAATAGTAAACCTATAATAGTGTTACGTCCAAAGTGTACTTTTAATATAAAACTATGTCCCACGAAATTTAAATCCTAACGAATTGGTATAGATATAAAAATAAATGTAAGTATTCATGGATAGAACTGACACATACGTAATTATGACTCATTCAACAAAGCAATCGCTGTCTGCATTGTCGCTTATCGATAAGATCGACATCAAATATCTATTTATATGTAAGCAAGCATACCCAACCAATGGGGATTTGATAGGTTTATAGAAATTGTGCAAAAAAACTGTGTAGGTAGTAGTCATTAAGTTATGATATAAGAGTATGATATTGTATGACTGTTTTGAAAAAATATACCTCGCCAAGCCTTAGCCGGCTCTTCTCGGGGCAGAGGTTTCACATTAGAACTGATGGAAAATCTTGAAATTCATAAGTGCATTTTAATATGCCTAAATTGAAGAATAAAGAACTACAATTGAAACGCGCTAAACGAAGATATACCGCTTTCTGGCTCCGTCGAACAGAGAAATAGTATACTAACCTTGGCCAGTAAATAAGATAGCCTCTGATGTAATTGTCGGCCGAGGCGAACCCGAGAGACATTTCTTACTGTACTGGCTTCGGTATGTAATATTCTATACAATTGTTAAACATTATTATTTGCAAACAGTTGTGCAGCAATTCAATTAAGTTCCTGCACCGAGGCGCCGTTGCTATAGACATTTGGCACAAAGCGGCGATTCCCGGCCAGCTAATGATTGCCGAGAGCAAAACCCGTCCCCGCCGATGCATTGTTGGCGAAATGTACAACATTTCGACTCTTTTTAAAACACAGGCTTCTGTATTTTGCAGCTTGAACTTATTTAATATAATATATACTCTATATACATATAATATAATCGTAGCAAGACTTATTCTGTATAATTAAAGACTTTTTATTATATTTTTCATCAATATTTATTGAACATTTTGTCGGTTTCCGCGCGCATTGCCTAAAAACTACTGGGCCGATTTCATATTGGGTCATACAGATTTTTAGTATGAGTTAGTGTTCGCGTCTTTCCTGTGGACACCGCCAAAGACAAGCTTCACAAGCCTAATATTCTTGCTTGACCTTTAGGTAGTTTGTAAGTACAAACCCTCTAGTACTACCTATTAGACCTGTAGAAAACATGTGCCTGTACTGAAAACATAAAGCTTACTATTTGACGACCGCTTTAGCTTAGTTGGTAGTGACCCTGCCTGCGAAGCAGGAGGTCCTGGGTTCGAATCCCGGTAAGGGCATTTATTTGTGTGATGAGCACGAATATTTGTTCCTGAGTCATGGATGTTTTCTATGTATTTAAGTATTTGTATCTATTAAATATATCGTCGTCTAGTATCCATAACACAAGCCTTATTGAGCTTACTATGGGGCTAGTTCGATTTGTGTAAGATTGTCCCCTAATATTTATTTATTATTTATTTAATGTAAATTATAATCTTGAATAAGGTCAACCGGGGTAATTACGTCTATGGGGGCAAATGCGTCTTTTAAAGATTCAATTAAATCCGAACTCTTTAAAATTATTCCTACCCTACCTGCCTGTAAAGTACAGCGTTTACTACAGGCAGGTACGGTAGAAATCATTTTAAAGAGTTGGAATTTATTGGAATCTTTAAAATATGCATTTGCCCCCATAGACGCAACTACCCCGGTAGGCCTTAAGTATTAATAAAATCACATTTTAATAATTTTTGAAGAGATCCTTATGATCCGAGTCTCCGTAAATATCCTATTAGCTAATAAAACTGAATAAAGACCGCTCCTCCGGGAACACCCAAATACTCCGAATTATTTTATTCCGAATTTACTTATTCCGAATTTCAAAACTCCGAATTTCATAAATCCTAAAAAATAAAATTCCGATTATTGAAAAACACTATATTTATTATACCGAATTTCAAAAATCAGATTTTTCTATATTCCGACATTTATTTCTCCGAAAAATTAAAAGCTCGATGTACCCTTTGTCCGTAAAACGGAATTCCGATTTTCATTTGTCCGAAATTTCGTTACTAATTCGGAATTTTGTCATTCGGAGTTTTGAAATTTTCTAAACTCTTAATATTATTGAAATATGAGGCGCAGGTTTTAAAGTCTGAAGAAAGTCAGGACTTTTTTGAAAAATTTGATAATTATTTTTATAGTTTTGCCTTAAAAAATACGCTACGTTCAAATAATAATAATGGCTGAGATAATATTGTATTTTATATGCATTAGAGAATATGTAACAAAACCCGAATCGGAGCACCCCACTATCCACGTGGTCTTGTCTGCTGTACCCCTAGAGTGTATATAGAAAGCCGGAGGCGCGGAGGGGGAGCAGCCCTCGCCCGCTGTAGCAAAGCACAGGCACAATGTGAGCCGTAGCGGCTGAGGCTGGTCGCCGAAGGCGACCAACAAGCCGAAGCTGCGAAGGCGAGCATTAGGGCCGTGCTTTGATACGCAAGGGCGAAGGGGCTGCTCTTCCCGCAGCGGCGGAGCAGTTGCGGAGTCCGACCGACTGTTTTTAAGTCCTGTATCTACGTTTATCATTATTTAGTCGAAATTTTTATTTTTCGATATTTTGGAATTCGGAGTTTTGATAATCGGAATTCGTACTTTTGATGTATCGGATTATTATAGATTCGGACTTTTCATTGTTCGGTGTATGGAATCTCGGACTTTTGAAAATCGTAATTCTTACAGTTAGACGTTTTGTAATTTCGGAATTTTAAAAGTCGGAGTTATGAAAAATCGGGATTTTAATAATAGGAATTTTAATCCATTCGGAATTTTAAAAATCGGTATTTTGATATTCGTGATTGTGAATATCGGAATTAAGTTTTTCGTATTTATGTAGTGTACCCCGGTCCTCCACTAGGGCGATATCGGACAGCATGCAGAGGTTACAAAACATAGATAAAAATGGAGAATGGAAATTCCAAGAACAGTAAAAATAATGTTGTCTAGGTATGAAGCCTAACCATTGCCAAGGTAGGCTTTATCAGTACCTTTGTATCCCTCTGACTAAGACCTCTCCCACACACAAAGTAAGCCTCCAATTAATATTTCGCGTCAGAATATCCACAGGTCTGATCAGTGGTCCCACTCGCGTAAACCCTGGCGCGTGACCGAGTAAAGGTAGAGCTACACAGACGGCGATGAAAGTCTGAACTTGGTCCTCCAAAAATGGAGGACCAAAAGGCTGTGAAACGTAAACGGCCTTAAGGGTAAACTTCAATTCTCCTTGAATAATTCTAAGCTTGATCTTACGTGTGTTCTGGCTGAAAATTATACAAAGAAGAATATTCATTTGAGCGTACTAACTTAAGACGGATTGGGCACACCTTTCGACACACGTTTTTGGGAGTAATATCACAGATTAGGTAAAATCCGATACCTCACATTCATTGTGCTTTCGTACAAAAACAAGATTATTCTGACTATTGCGAACTTTAAGGTACCTACCTTAATTACGAAGTTACTATAGCGCTTGGTTACTTGCTAACGAAAATTAACGAACTTAAAATTTTGGTTACAAAGGACCTCAAAGACTTTACGAGCGCGTGGCTTCAAGCGAATAACACCTGCTTGGTATCTCTTACGATCTCCTCTGAAAGGACGACGACATTGACCTGCGGTCATCCTTTACATAAGTGGCAGTGTTCTATTGAAGGCGTCCTTGGAGCTTGGTTGAGATCACAGAAATATATCGAGAGAGTAGGATATACTAAATATGGTGTTTTAGATTCAAGTTTTATGACCTTCGTTTTGGTGCACAATAAAGATGTAGTTAATCGATTTATATGGGTACCAAGCGTGTAACGTTTTTCGCTTGACGTTTGACGCTAAAACTGTAATTTAGTGATGGAAAACATATTTTTTTCTCTTCATTTGGTGGTATTTGAACAACTAATTATACCTTTATTATTAGATTTTCAAATCTGATCATAATATTCACAGACTGACGTTGACGGCGTGCAAAGTAGGTCGTCGCCACTTCTTTTTACCCGACTGCGGCGAAGCCCAAAGGAGGGTTATGTGTTTGGCCTGTATGTATGTATGTCCGTTCCTGTGTCCGCTCGTAACTACTCAACGACACATCCGATTTTGATAAATGATACATCATTAGATTCGTCTTGATGGTGCGAGTGTCACTGGGCATGAAATCGTTAAAATAAACAAAATGGCGGATTTAATGCAGTTTCAAAGTGCACCGCGGTCGGCTTTTTTTTTATAAAAATGTGGTTATTAGGTACATACACTTTTTCCTTCAACCTCGATATATTTCTGTGGTTGAGATGGAATTAATGGAGCAAGCTGAGGTATCGCCGTGTCGGCGGTGTAGCAGGGCCTTAAGGCCGCCTTCATACAAGTGCCAATTAAGAGAAGCCTAATTAAGTCAACAATGTACGGCGATCCCAATCCCGAGGACTGTTCATATAGGGCGCCGCGTCAGCTCGGCTGGGCCGTCGTTTGATTCACGATATCTTGCACTTTTGCTACGGTTCCTATGCAATCGTGATATTTCCACAGGGATTTGAGATCGCGAATACTCAATGAGTGCTGAGTGCATTCCAAATATATCGAGACATATTCGTCTGTTTATAATGCGAGTGATCCGTTTTCAATTCAATATGATTTTAACACGTTTAGATAATAAATTACTTTACTTTCCGTCAATATTATTATCAGATTTTCAAATTTGATAATAATGGTATAGTCAATATTTCAAATACTACCAAATGAAATGAAAAATGTATGTTTTCCATCACTAAATTACACTTTTGGCGTCAAACGCCAAGCGACAAACGTTACGTGCTTGGTTCCCATACAAATCAACAAACTATTTCCTTCTATCTCGACTTTGACGACCGCTTTAGCTTAGTTGGTAGTGACCCTGCCTACGAAGCAGGAGGTCCTGGGTTCGAATCCCGGTAAGGGAATTTATTTGTGTGATGAGTACGAATATTTGTTCCTGAGTCATGGATGTTTCCTATGTATCTAAGTATTTGTATCTATTAAATATATCGTCGTCTAGTATCCATAACACAAGCCTTATTGAGCTTACTATGGGACTAGTTCGATTTGTGTTAGATTGTCCCCTAATATTTATTTATTTTTTTATTTATCTCGATATATTTCAGTGGGCAGACTATGTCCGCACGGAATACTCCCATGAAAACATAGGCACCTATAGCTGTGAGATAATGGGTAACAAGTGACAAAGCTTTTTGCCGACGAAGCGCCTGTGAGCGTTGTTTGTTGTGCAGTCTTTGTTGAGACGCCTTCAAGCGCTCACGGCTGAAAGCGTTGTTATTTCTACGCATGTCTCAAGACGTTACGAGTCCTAACAACACATATTTCTAGGTTTGATCAACACTCGAGCAAATGTTGAGAGTTTAACCGCGTAGGGGCAGGGTATAAGTTAATTGTACCTTGAGATTTTTGTTTTTATTTCAATCTAACAAGTGGTACGAAGTCGGGTATACCCAAACCATTCAAACATTATTTTCTTGAAACTGCTGTTATAACCCTATTTTATAATGCTTTAGGTAAAGCGATCAATCTATAGGAGGAGCAGAGACTGTGACTAGTACCTCTAGCATAACTGCCTCACGCGACAAGTATTTAAATTCAGGTTCTCTTAGAGTAGCTATCAGTGGCGTGGCGTAAAAGATATCCTTGGGCAAGCCGGTGCAGATTTGGCGTACATTTTCCTTAAGATCTGTAAAATAAGGTGGTCAAATGCCTGATACTAGGCAAGCCGGTAGGAATCGAGTTCTTTGAACGTTTGAACGTTACGCCACTGGTAGCAAGTATAGCTGTACTGATCCGTAGCGTTATACTTAACCTACCTACAGTCGTAAAAAGCATTTTACCTGCATTACATTTGAGCTTGTTCAAGAAAAGGTTTACCGCACATTCGATAAAGTACAAGGAGCTTTTTTTTATTGTTAGGAAAATGTATTTACGCATCCCGCAAAGTACATTGAGCTAGAAACAGAGTTGACTGAAACAAAGTTGAGTCATAAACTGACTGATGAATAGATAACACGTTCAATATCCCGTGACCCCACATATGGGTCACGGCAAGCCTTATTACAAAGCCGTTTAACAATTTAAATTGGGACTGTGAACGTGTTAAGCAGAGTGTGGTGGACAGTGAATTATGTTTGTAAGGAATACATAATCTAACCCTTGCATGTTCTGCATTAAAATATTTTTATTTTCATTTTACCTACAGTAGTTTAGCGATGCAATTAAAATGATCAAGGCAAAAGCTACCTTTTGTCTGGAAACGTCAGAACTAATTGTACCTTCATCTCTGTTTTAAAATTGCTCACTGCTTTGTTCGATTGTTCGAGCAATTTTGTTATTTGTTACCTGCGTTCCAATATCTCTAGAAATAAAACCGAACGTTGGAAAGATAATCGAATCGCAACGTGAACAAAAAGCCAGGCGTCGGCGCGAGGAAATGACGTGTTAACGGATCTAGATTAAAAATGTAGCTTTCCAATATGTGGATTACACTGCCCCTGGCAGTTGAAAGGGCACAACTATATAGGAAATCTGAATGAGATGTGCCCTTTTAAGTAACGGTGGCAGTACACATATAACATAACATCGCATGACGCGGCGTCGCGACGCTCTGATCGAATAGATTGTCTTTATTGAATATTTTTTCTTTTATACGTCGATGTTGATTTCAAAGACTTGCATTTGCATTTCGATAGCGATGAAAAGTTAAAAAAATATTGAAATATCTTTACAACGATTTTTTAGCAGCACCATCTGCAGGCGAAATTGGGAGTATCTTCTACTAACGTATGTATAAAAGTAAATGGACCATTTTTTTAAAAGTTGTACTCTAACTTTTTCATACAAATATCGCTCTTCCGTTCAGTTACCGCCATACAAGAGTATATGGAAAAGTAAAGGAAAGAGCAAAAAATGGGACACTTTTTTTCTTCTATCTTATCTTTTTTATACTTCTTATTACAATTTCTTTATTACCTACATCCTGGATTCAAATTTTAAACGCATTTCATACTAAAACCTAGATGGAATACCTATATTCCTTATTTCAGTTCAATCAAACATCGAACTTCGATAATAAACGTCGTGACTGAATCAACTTTGCGGTATTATTCTTCAGTTAAGAGCGTCGACCCAGTTTTATGGGATTGGATCTTTTAGAAATACTAGGGAATCACAATTCAATTAATTTCTTTTACAAGTGCCTAGGCCTGAAGGGCTCTTTTACAGGTCTGATTGTACCAGCACTTCGGAAAATGGCCTCTCATGAGAAGATATGCCGCCAGAAACTCATCAGTTACTTTTTTAAAAACATAGTGCTTTGTTAGTAATGTTTGTATGTTATTGTAATACAATAATATACAAACATTACTAACAAATAGGTACAAAGAAATGTGTATAACCTATATAACAATTTCTGATCTAAAGTCATAAGTAGGTAGACTTTTTTCCAAAAAAGAAACGCACTTAAATTTGTGCGGGTCATTTGGGATGGGAGGCAAAAGAAATGCTACCTAAATCACACTCGTTCACATGAATCATCAAAATTACTCCAAACTTTTAGGACAAAAAAATGGAGCCCTTTAACTTTATTAGAAAGATTTAGGGGCCCAACTACTGCATTCGGAAGAGGTAAGATACCAAGCACACTGAAGGACTTAGTGACTTGATTTTAATAGAATACTTTTTCTTTTCATAGCATTAATTGTTTGAACTGTTAGAGTGTCAGTTGTTATAATTATTTATAGAAACTATTACAATTACTTGTTTTTCCTTTTATTTTATTTTAAAACAATATCATCAACTGGAATAAAACCCAACTCCAGCGCTTTTATTCAACATCACTTTATCTTAAATAAAACACATTTAACCTTTTTAAATTTTACTATAGAAGAAGAGAATTAGAAAAATAACACCCCGCTAATTACAGGGCACCGAAGCGTCAAGTTGACAAAGGGTGAGAAAAATGGCCGTCCCTTCTTATTAAACTGCCGTGTCTGCTTCCTTGACATTTTAATTGTGCATCTGCGCCCGCCATGTTTCATTAAAGCGCTTTGAAAACAAAACTCGCGTCACTAACAATCACGAGGGCCGTGAGAATTAAATTTTCAGTGAAAGGAATGAAGTTTCAATGCAGTAACTCTTATTTCCTTCGTGTATTTAAGAAGTTGTGTCGTGTGGCTATATTGCGTTCAATTCATTTTGTGCAGCGCTGTAGAAACTTACCACCGCTTTAAAAGTCTGTTAATTATTAGTTTCTCTACCCAGTGCTTTTGTGAACTAAGAGCACGGTACAAACCATTTCTACAGCGCAATTTGTGAACACATTTCGTTAACAGCTCACCTTTACAGGACGGACGGCATGTTTTTTTGCCTCTTTTAGTGTTTTCTTAGTGGGTTAAGTAAGTAGCTTGAAAAGCGATAATAGCGTGATTTGCTTGACTTTAATTTGGTTCTATACTGCTAGTTGGCGCAGGAAGCAGAATGCGTCGCCATTCTAGCTGGTATTTTAGGAATGCGGTATTTTGGGAATGAGCGAAAAAAACGCAGTGTAGGTATATGATGATCGTATGTAACTTTTGATATTTTTCTCTACGACGTTTTTAGATACCTACGAGTTTTTTTTTTCAAAGTAGTGACGATAAAATATGTTGAAATAAATGGTTGTCTCGAAATGGACTAACACATATTCCTAAATATGAAAGTGTAATAAGTTAATAACATATTTTTTTTAATGACCATAAATAATTACATATCGTAAATTCAATTTCCCACACGGACCTAGAACGACCAGTAATAAACCTCACAAAGAGTAATAAACATGTTTGTTCTCGCCCGTGCAGCCTTTAATTAACATTTTAGCCTAAAATAATGAGCAAAGCGCCATATCGATAAAAACCTACAACAAGATCGTATTTAACCTATCCGTGCTACGCTAAAACCGGCCTTATTCCAAGCTAATAAGGCACGTTATTCTATTGAAAATGTTTTCTATACTTGTTTTCAAAAGTTCCGCCGAGTGTATTATAAAAGTATTAAAATCCCACGGTATTTTACCCAGCGAAGTGTTTGTCGGGCATAAACAAGTCACGTAACGGTAATAATTCAGACAATTATCGTGAAAACAGCTTTATTATTCCGACTCCGAAATAATACTTAAGTCCACGTAGTCATTTGCATATTATTCGTAAATATTTTTGCTATGGAACTTAATTTTATTATCGTAGTAAAATAGAGTGCGTAAATGTAGTAAACAGGCAAATATTTGAATTATTAGAGGCGAATATTAGAGGATCTGATGAGTAAATTAAATATTCAGCCATGTGCTTGTTCACACGCTGTAGGTATATACGCGAAATAAATTAGAGAATAAAATTAAGGAAAATAGGTCCTTATTAAATATGTCGTTGGTATAACTTGTAAATTCATAAAGCGAAGCCTAAATTAGGTGTACACATATTAAATTGAATTCTGTTCTGGTAAATGAAGTAAACTTATTTGCAGTGTGGCTTACAAAACCTATAATATGTTAGTATTAATTACGTTTTCTTAATCATTATTATGTATATGATTTAATATTAACACCGAGATATCATCAGTACTTAAAAAAAACATGTATCTGATATCAACTCCAGGTAAAAAATGCAGTAAATTTATATGAAGTTCGTGTGTAACTTTTGACGTTTTTCTTTACGACGATTTTAGTTACGAGTTTTTTTTAAAGTAGTGACGATATTTACCATGTATATTTGTTTTTAGGAGTTCCCGGTGTTAATAGTAGTTATTATGTTAGCGTAAAATCGTATATTGTTTATGATTTATATATGTGATGTAGTATTGATTTAACTTAGTTGTGTATATGTGTATGAATTTAAATAAAATATGATAGTTTTGCAGAAGTAAGTACTTTCGAATGTAACTTATATTCTAAATGCAAGTGTCTGACGTGATGTAGTTTATTGTTATCATCATTTCATAAAATACACTTTAATCTAAATGATATATCTAAGTCTATATGTGACTGATTACGAGTATAACATCCATTTGTATTAATCACGTTCTAGTTGGCACACAATAATTAGCGGAATAACATTTGTTAACAGTCTACTCTAAATTCCTAATACTAAAGAACAATTCTAGTCTAACACTTATAATGTAGCCCCAATCGTTGTTATTCAGCTACAATAGAACCGCTATACGCAGGATGCTTCTAGTATACTCTCCAGGTGTTCGGATCACAATTGCCTCTTATTGGCAGTGACGTGCAATCCATAAAGACAAAAATACTGTCTACCCTCTAATTTCTTCCCTACTAAGCGTCTTCTTCCTTCTCGGTATCACTCTTGACAGAGTGGTCGTGGTCATCACTTCAAGCAAGCTTCACAACACGCCACCACTCTTCAAGCAGCGATCAACCAGCGTGTATCATATTTGGTGCAGTCTCGTATCCTCACCTTTTTTGGTCACATATGCCGCCGAGGGGAGGTGGCTATTGAGCTACTTGTGGTCCAGGGAAAGGTCGAGGGTACCAGGCCACGAGGAAGATCGCCTATGAGGTGGACTGACCAGATAAAAGCGGCTGTAAATGGCTCATCATCACTACTAAGCGTAGGAGGGTCAAAATTAGTAGGGTAGGCGGTATATTAACACATTGCCTACCTACCCTACTCATTTCTACCCTGCTACCATTAATAGGGTAGTACTTAGAGGGTAGGCAGTATTTAAAGACAAAAGTTTTTTAGGACATTATCACACTTGCGATTCGCGAGCGAGTTGCCAGCGGGTTTTCGTACAAAATTTGTTCTCGATGAAAAAAAATTGAGCTCGCGGTGAGTTCGCTGCGATCGAAATCTGTATGAAAACACGCTCACAACTCGCTCGCAACTCGCCAGTGTGATAGGGCCCTTATGGAGTGCGCGCCACTGCATATTGGCATTTATGGGGACTAAAATGATGAAATGAGGCAATTACAAGCCACCAACTAAAATGCCGTAACACGACTTACACGACTATAATTTGGCATTTGAAACATAATCATCCCCATTTGCGTAATAATGACGATTTGCAGTGACCATGGCTTTGAGTAGATTTGATTATAACTAGTATTTAAGTGATCGAAATATTAATTTAGACCAATCTTTTTCATATATGGCGGACATATGCACCAAATTAAAGCAAGAAAACAGAATCCTATTAAGGTCAGATAAGAAAAATAAATGCCATTTCACGGTTTAATGACACTGAACTGAACAATATTGAGATCACTTAAAGGTCTTGGAGCAAGTATTGTAAGCTCGTATTGGTCAGAAACATTACATTCTTACTTGTATTTTTCGCTGTGCCAGTATCAAATACTTGTGATTTCACCCTTGGACTTTAAAATAAACTAAAATTCCATTGAGAAATCAGAGGTTAAAGTATGTTCATTATTTTATCCTATAAGTACCTACATACATTTGATATACGAATACGCAACTTCCGATGCCAAAAAGTAATAATCCATATCAGGGTCATATTATGATTCGCTGCCAGCACAAGAAAAATGAATAAGAGATCAACACCACTTTAAGTGTACAACGAGGTACATCTCGTACAATGCATTACGCAAATGGCGGTGACGCTTCAAAATGCTTCCGGATTTATCCCACAACAGTGCCACGTCGCAACATGTCTTCCCGTGTCACTGAAACGTCGAATCTTAGTACAAGGCGCATAGTAGATACAACGTTTTAGAACGGTGATGGCGCATACATATACAGATAAGATGCAAAGTACGGTCTGACACAGGATGCTCTAGGTCGTTACCTAGAGCCTGCATGTGGCCCAATTCCCACTTCCATGGAGATGTACCTTTATGATATTGTATGAAAAATGAAAAGCCAATCGCCGCTTATCTAACACCACTCTATTTGCCATTCAAAATTCCAGTTTTCGATATCTAAAGTTGGCAAAAATTATTTCTCAAAAATTGCATAATAATGCATAATTTGCAATAAGCAATATGATTCCATTTTTTCAAAGCCGTAATATCATCTTAATTCTTAATCGAAGCTGAAAATCGACCTCAAGTGTGCTCAAGTCAAGAATCTAAAGACTTCGTACCTAAACAATGGCAATGCATTTAAACAATAAAATGCTCCATCATTGATAGATATTGGCTTTATCAGGTTAGCTTTGTGTCACATGCGGCTCTTTAAAAACGAAAAACTATACATATCATCTGTATGTATAATTACTGGCACGTGTAGTATGCTATCTAGTTGAATATTACATTGTGTCCATAGTGACAGACCAGCCAGTTTGGCCGGACATGTGGGTAAAAAGACCGGACACCCTACATTATTGAGGCTTTTGTGTCTCAGTATTAATAGGTGCGACAAAAAGAATTGACCGGACACCGTTTATTTTGGCCGGACACGCAATCAAAAAGCCTAGCTATGTCTGGCTTTATCCGGACGTCTGGCAACGCTACTTGTGGCAGGCGAGCATGCCAACGATGCCACGAGCTATGGTAGCCGAGCGGTTCGGATATGCGCCTTTCAAGCAGAGGTCATTGGTTCGAATCCTGACTCGTACCAATGAGTTTTACGGAACTTATGTACGAAATATTATTACATATTTACCATTAGCTGTACGATTAAGGAAAAACATCGTGAGGAACCCTCCATACATCCACGAAGAAATTCAAAGGTGTATGTGAAGTCCCTGATCCGCAGTGGGCGTGGGAGAACAGCCTATTCACTTTCGTCTAAGAGAGTAGGCCTGTGCCCAACAGTGGGACGTATATAGGCTGATGATGATCCTTGTGCACAACCAACACATGATATTAAGAGAGCAATCAATTAATACCCTGCGGTCTCGCGCATCAAATATTCTATAACAAGAAAGCGAGAGGGAAAAAACGAACGTCGAACTTATTAGATATCGGAGTATGTAGGTCTATAAGGGTCTTATCACACTGGCGATTTGCGAGCGAGTTGCGATCGTGTTTTCATACAAAACTTGTCGCGGCTAACCGAAATCTGTATGAAAACACGCTCGCAACTAGCTCACAAATCGCCAGTTTGATAAAGCCCTAATGCTCTTAATATGACATATCGTTGCACCGAGGGTCTCAGCTACCATTATAACCTTAATGAACCCGATAGTCTGCCTACACGCGCCAGTGATTTAATTATAGCACCTATATTGCCGAGATATTGACAATAGCGTATCATGCATTGACGTGGCACCCCTATCTCGCTTATATCAAGCTATCTAAGCTAAGCTGCAGTTAATCGGCTCGATGTTATGGCTACTGCAAGCGTTTGGTTAGATCTAAAACCATTCTAAAACGACAATACATACTTAAGCATTAACGCTGATTGCTCTACGGCTTGTTGATGGTTGCTGCTATTACCCTGAATTGCTATTGACTATTGATGTACTTAACCTATACCTACCATTAATTTAAATAAAAAGGGAAAGATTTGTACTTGTAAATGGGCCACTAAATAAGTCCAAAACTCCTCTGTCTGTAGCAGAGCGTTTTCCAAAAAAAATACCGGGGTAGCTACTTTCTCAAAATATGGACTTTTGAGGTTTTTCTGGCACAGAATCGTTAGTACATTCGAACCTTATACGTAAAAAAAAGTGTCCCAAAATTTATATGGGATTTTTTTCCACTAAGTCACGTTCATACAGACACAATGCGAAATGGTGACGTAATGGAAAAAAAAATTGGGACACTTTTTTACGTATAACGTTCGAAAGTACTAACGATTCTGAGCCAAAAAAACCTCACAAGTACATATTTTGAGAAAGTAGCTACCCCGGTATTTTTTTTGGAAAACGCTCAGCAGCATTTCTGGTTCTAAACAAGGATATAAGAACGATTCTCCGGCTATTCTAGGGTGCCGTGCCGTCTTCTATATAAATTACTGCTGTTTGAAACGTCGGCGAGCGTAGAGGTGACGAACGTTGTTATTTTATGGGGGTACAAATTTCAGAGCCGGGGTAAACTTTAGGCGTGGGGGGGGGGGGTACCACAAAGTGCGACTAGTCACGGTTGATCCCCACAACCCAACATAGCCCGATGTTCGATTAAGTTCGCCTATAAGTAGTCCTTCCTTATGGACGTTACGCATCTTTCCCTTTTTATAAATAAAACCTGTACAAAGTGAAGCGAAAAGGATTAGATATATCGGGTAAAAAGTTTTGTTCAAATATATAGGTAACCTTTTGGAAAATTAAAAACGAATGTTGTGAAAGTAGCTTCCAATTTTAAATAGTTGTGAAATATATTCGTACGCGATTTATTTTCTGCCACTCGTCTGTTGTTTCGAGCATTGTATTAATTAACGAAAACAAATAGCTTTTTTCTGAATCACTAGTCAGTGAAACAATCCAGTTAAGTTTTAGCTAAATATGCAAACATATCTTATGGCTTATGATTCCTCTACGACTTAACAAAATATTTGGGACTGGTGCACCATTTGTGAAGCCCGTATTTCACGTTTATAGGGTCTATTGTCGGGTATTATTTGGGCGTCCAATGTTTGCTAATACAGAAAAAAAAACAATTAACATGACTATTTCGCTTCACTTTAGTATATCGTCAGATTATAATCTATTTCTTAGATAAGGAAATCGTCTCACTAACACATTATATATATTTAATCATGGCAATATTCGTAAACGATTAGTACAAGTGATCAAAATCACTATGACAGGGTTTTTCTTATCATGTCACCGAATGCTAATGATTTTTTACTAATAAATATAACGCCACTGTGTGACGCCGAATAAAATACCGACCGATCTATGCCTTTAAAATCGTGACCATAACGCAATTTTGCGAATTATGAAGGGATTTGTATAGACTATCTGAACATTAAAAAAAATGCCAATTTCTTAATTGTGAAGCCAATTTCTTTTCTACCAATTTTATTTCTAAAATCCCACTTCCTGGCCTTTGAGACGTAAAATTTTGTACTTATAGTAAGAATTATCTAAGGTGTCCGAATGCTCGTAAAGAGAATGAACAAACATTCGGACACCTTAGATAATTCTTACCATACCACGAGCGGTAGTAAAGAAAGCCTCAGGTCCCATATTTATCGCCCTTGCCTTCGGCTCGGGTGTCAAATACCTGTGATCTGAGACATTCTTTGTTTTACCGCCCTAGGTGAGTAATGTACTATTAAACTATTATGTATGTTTTTGAAGCATAATGATAAAGAGCTTAGATTCATTCATCTCTTTTCTTAGATACTAATAATGTCGGGTTTAAAATACAGTTGCATTTCGGTTGACACAATAGGATGGCCCTTCAAGACGACTTCTGTAATTCACAACTTTGCCGTCAATCTCGTTTTTAATATTATTTGCCTCTTTATCTAGTTATAACTGTTCCTAACCGGGGGTCAAAATATGTTGGTCCACACGTCGCGTCGACTTTGATGGACCACAGCATCGTAACTTTCAATTACGAACTATTAATACTAGTTTACGGTTCAAATTGGGATGTTGACAGTAAGAGAAATTTGTAAAAATTACATAACATCCTGTTAACACAAGCAAAATAAGGAAACTTGTAATTTTTTTGAGTTCGATACCTAATGTGCAACTTACGAATCTTCAAAGTTGGGTGGGAAAGTCCATTTTAAAAGTAAGAAAGTATTAAAAACTATTAATACCATTGAATAACCTATAAAATATATGGAAACTTTTGTAATGAAACCGTTGCGATAAACGCAAGTTTTAACATAGCTGCAAAACGTCACTATGATAGACGGCTTTAGTATGAAGCGGTTTTGAGAAAGTCTAAAAATTTTATTTTATTATTGTTGTATCTCGGTAAGTATTGGAGTAGTTTTTTCACTAATATTTCTTTTATTGCGAGGTCTTTATATAAGAAATATGTCCACAGTTAAATGTTAATTGAACAAAATGTTAATCTTGTTCCTTTATATAACGAAAATTATCCATAAAAATTATATGGTAAGTTTCGTTACACAAAGGAACAAGATAAACATTTTGTTAAATTAATCCCTTAACTAAACATCTTTTTTTGAAAATGTCCTATCACAGAAAAAAATTGTCAAATACCCAATTATATTAGTGACGCGATTGCCGGCAAAATTGTGAATTAACGTACTGATTGTTTCGACTGTCATTTTAACTAAACATTTGCCAAGATCGTTCCTTCTCTCAGACACTTCTACTTCAACTTGAAACAATTCCAGTATAACCCGGTTATTTAATTTCCCGTTTAAAATAGCGACTGAATTATTCCTCGCTCGGTTTCAAAAGAAGCTCTATGTCAGCTTTATTAGGCGCGAGAGTACCAATTAAAGCAAATTGTGTGACTTTGCCTCAAAGTAAATAAGTACAGAAGGTCCACTTTACACCACGTCATAGTTAGTACCTTGCTCCAAAGGAATAAGGCACCATCTTCCTTAAATTCTAATTAATAGTCGTATCCGCTGACAAAACGGGACATAGACATATAAAAACAAGAACTATTTCTAGTAGAGCTGTGTACATCGTCTGATTAACGATACAGCCATCGCGATAATAATTCTCCAATCCGGTCCTTGAATGAGTGTGGAAATATCTCTTATAGGGATTTAAAGATTCGCTCCTTTTTCACGAAATCATTTTAAGAAAATAAAATTCGTAAAAATGCTTATGTTTTATAAAATCTTTAAAAGCATTATTTTAACAGTTTTATTTCAATTTACCCTCAAGTTTTGTTAGAATAACTGGACTCTTTTCACATTGTATTGAACGGACGAGAGAATTCATGGAGTTTGGGCGTGTGATAAATAATTGTCTTATATTGATCTCGTATAGAATGGGTTAGAAATTCAACGTCTATCAACTGTGGCGAAGTGGACATTCTGTACAGTACTATTCTATAACTTTATATTTCCCACTATGAAGACAACTGTAGAAGCATTAGTTCTATCGTAGCGTTCCCATTAAAGCGCTGTGAAATTTCTAAACACAAATAAATTGGGCACAAATCCATTGCTGACTTACTCTCTGGTTTAAACGTCACCCGTTCTGAAATAACAAAGTGAGATGTTAATCTCAAGTCGGCATTAGTTACGACCTTCCACTCTTACCTTTGTCGTGTACCAAAATCTAAACTAATTAACTACATCATTGACTTGGTCTCGTGTTCTAGGAAAGTTCATTTTGCATTAATTACACGCACGGGGTTAATTTTGATTCCAGATCATGTTCCTGTTAGGTATTAATCATTCTTAATGTTAGGGCCGTTTCACACTTGCCGAGTAAAGAGCGCGATGTTCAGTCGGCTGTTAAAGCCATGTTTACACGGTACAAGTGCTTGTTCGAGTTAGTTCACGGTCGGATCGCTACGACACAAAATACTTCGGCCGAGAATTGAGGCTGAGAAACTGGGTGTCTAGGCGGATGAGTGTTCTGGCTCAGTCGAGCACACGTCGCGTGTAAACTAGGTTTTATTCGGAAAGTGTGTTCAGCATTTATTAATACTTCAATAGAGAGTTCCACTGTTAAACCCCTATTTTGCCTAACAAGCTATACTAGTAGATGGAAAGGATTAGCATGAAGGGTTTCAAATGACTGAAAAGAGCAGACACATTTTTAAAATAATCTGAAGAGGCAAGATGATGGAAAACTTAATACCAGCAACTTTAAAACTATCCTTGAGATTGGTGAGGTTAATGAACTTAGATAGATGATTCCAGGATACCGTTGCTGCTGCATTGTATCAGGAGATCAAAAGATTGACAGGACAAATAATTTGTTCTTAAATGTGTCACTTCGGACCAAAAAATTATTAATAAAAACCTAATAAACGTCTAATGTCCTGAAAACATTCAAAATCCCTTTTGTATTATGAGTAAAACATTTACATGCCAGAATAATTTGGCGAGATATGCGAGCCTTATAATCAAATTTATACCATCACAACTATTGTCATGTGTCAAGCAAATTTTCATTTTCATTTGGATAGGCACTGGTCTGTATTGGATGTTAGGCCAAATATCGGCTGAACAGTATCTCTCTATGTAAAACGTAATCAAAATTCAAGTTTAAAAGAATCAAAAGCAATCCCATACGCACACTGACCATTAGAAACAAGTTATTTACATAAATCAAGTTACTTATCAAAGCTAGAAGCGAGTTTAAGTACATAAGCTACATGTTGCTACATATAAACGCTCTACACTTAGGGTTGGCTGCTTGTCTCGCAACGGCCATTACACTGGACAGTAGCTCAGATTAGATTAGAACTTGAAGTGGCATCCTTGATATTGAGTGCTCGTATGAGGCAGCCCTCCTTTGGCCAGCTAATTAAGCGCTGAGGCTAAAGTGCATGTGGTTTACCAATGTATGTATCGTTTACATACATGCTTAATCTATCTTGGATACTCCCGTCTAAATTTGACTAATTATATCAAATTTAGACGGTCAGTTACTGATTTTGATCTTTTGCGTAAAACGTGCACTTACCTGATTTGATCGGCCAATAAGGTACATGAAACAAAACGATTATAAATTAGTTTGATGATTTATTAGTTTATTTATTGGACAGTCGTGGAATGAATATAGGTTCGGCACTTTTCTACTCCATGTCAATCAGTTTTGGTTTAAAAATGACCAATCTCATTCGGCGACTATACTTTTTTGGGCAAAAATAAACTTATCGTACAAAGGTAAATCAATTACCATAAGGCATTATTACCAGATAACATTCGGGCGAAGCGAGGTATTTGGGTCGTTCTCAAAACCGTCCGTCCGTCCGTCGTGTGTCCGTTGTTAGGGATTTATTAAACTAAGTGTTAACTTTTTCTTTTGCGTAACGAAAGTTAACCATATAAAATGTATGGTAATTTTCGTTACACAAAGGAAAAAGATTAATATTTTGTTTAATTAAGGCCTTTTACAACGGACATCTCTTTTTGAGAACGACCCATTTAATAAGTATCGATATTTTTAGTACGACCAATGTTGGGATCGCCGTATTGAAAATGAAAATGTTTATTTTGGTTCATACAGGTTATAATGAAGTACACGGAGCCTCCTGTTAAGAAAGGAATTTTGCTTGTATCAGGAGACACCGGCATTGTGGTTATAAAAACTAGAGGCATCTATAGGAAAGCCCTAATGCCTTAATAAAATTTCAGAACATGTTAACATCGCAAATAATGAGCACAGCGCACTGCCAAGAATAACCGATCATTTTGGTAAATAATTTCCCAGCGAATTATTAATTATACACGAGTAAGATAACGCAAAATTTCCACGTGAGGCCTTTTCACCCTCCGGGATTATTTCACATGTTGTTTCACTGCTTCGAATTAAATTGGGATGTTGAATAATGTTGAATGTTACAACATAATACAGTCACATGGATTGAAAAATACTAAATTATCATAACACAAAAGAAATAAACAAAAAATGTATAAAAAATATAAAGTTATGCGGCCACAAAGTTTAAAAAAAAACGATATTTTTTTTATCGTCTTTAAGAAAAATTAGTCAATTTCGGAATGCTTAAATAACACTGAAAAAATAAATGTATGACAACTATGTGCTTAAACGCACTTCTTCGTGCTCAAAATGGCAAAATGCTATTTTTTTCATACAGACTTATTACAGCGATGCAACGGATGACGTCATAATGTCATACCGTTTTGTATAGAGCGTTTTCAATGCTCAGTCCGATCTGCTACTTTTGATTACAATTTGTGGCTGTTATACTTATACCAATGTATTAGGTGTCATATAGATATTTCTTCCTCAGTAGAATCGATTTAGGACAGAAAAAAAATCGTCTCAACAGGCTAATTGTGGTAAAATTTCCCGCGGTGAAAGACCTTAATAACTGGTGTACAGAATTGTTGTACCTACCTTTTTGTGCTCAGGTCACATAGTGATATTTATAAACATTACGATAGGCCCAGAGCGACTGTGCGACCAGAAGATGGCTATAAATCTTATTCCGCTAAATGCGTTTTACAAAATACTACGATACATGGGAAATACGTGTTGACGTCAGCAGGGAAATCCATATCGTCACAACTTTGAAAAGTATCTAAAAACGTAGCAGATCTAAAATCGCTGATTTTCTCAAGTGACAATATTTAATTACAGATTTTTGTAGAGTAGTTAGCTCTAAAAACATGAGGCGTTTTCTTTCAATGCCATTGCTATGGTGGATCAAATATATAGAGGTAGGGGAGACCGGGTATGGTTGTCTCACGGATTGGTTGTCACAGCAGCCATTAAATAATACGAAACGAAGGAATAATTGCATCGCTCGGTGTTAAAAGATCGCAAGAGCTTCACCTCATTCCCTACTTCACCAATCGATGCACTTATTCCTTCGTTTCGTATTATTTAATGGCTGCTGTGACAACCAACCCGTGAGACAACCATACCCGGTCTCCCCTACACTCGAGAGCAAATATTCAGGGTCACTAACATTTAATGTAAATGTAATGTAGTACCCCGAATATTTGCTCTCGAGTGTAGGGGAGACCGGGTATGGTTGTCTCCAGTGTTAATACTACATTATTTTCGACAAATCAAGGTTATATTAATATTATATCACATATAACGCCAAATCAGGCAAAATAGATTAAGTTTAACATTCATAAATATTGCTACAACCCAACTAGTGCTGTTTATTTCGACATTATTAAAAGAAGCTTGGTGTTCAAAATATTCTACTTCTAAGTAAAGAGCTAAGTAATATCGACTTTTCATGAACTGATCTATTACATTTTTCGTGTTCTTAGCAACATTTATAAGTTTTACAACTATTAAATTAGTTCGGCTAATTTTAGTGTTTACTGCAGATAAGCCCCTTTTTGTTTTCCATGAGCACTCCACGAGCTTTGAATGCTTATTCATTACCTACTTACATTATCACAAGAACAACGTTTCCGCGCAGCTTATCACCCCATGAGGATTATCCTAGCGCGTTTAAATCCCTGAAATTTGATCGCGGTATTTTTGCCCGTCCGCTGTCGCGCCAGCGCGGCGCCGGGCGCGACCTCCACTTATCCCCCCTGCGAGGCACGTGTTTCGCAAGGCACGAGCGACTGCCACATTTGGCATCAAGGGTACTAAAGGTTACACGTTTCTGTAAGTTTTAGTAGCCTTGACTTGAACGGTCGCATTGGCTATTTCATGCCATCTGGAAGCCTTGACTTCAGCGATTACATTGCCTAAATACTTCATAGCATGAGGCTTATGTCCAGCTGTGGACATCCGCGGCTGATAGATAGATAGATAGTATGGATTCACACTAAAGCAGTTATGTAGAGAGCATCAACTTCTTACTTGGTTAAAATAATGCCAGTAGATGTTAACCAGCTTAGTCAGTTAGGTATGTTGTTTTTACAAACATCTCTTCAATTATAAATAGTTCAGTTTAAGGCATATATTAAAAGTTTCAGTTGGTAAATCTAACGCGCATGCTTCTCAAGTTAGCACCAGTTATACCACTACTCTTGAAGGCTGCGATAATATATAATAAACGTATCTAAGCAAGCTAAGTAAGTACCTAGTAAGTCTACACGTGTTTTTGGACTGGCATGGAGTTGAATGGAGCCAATTCGAAGAATATTGGCAATAAAACTTATACAACTTTCGTTTCTATAAGTTTTATTGCCATAACGGCCTGTTTTTGAGCTAGCTCGATATTCGTGGAATGGCCAGCCACCATCGCGGCAGCGTAGACTAGTTGGCTCTTGTGAAGCTCGTTTTATATAAAACTTATTTTTTAGCCAACTTCAAATAAAGAAGGTAGGTGCTTAGTTCATCAGAATTTTTTATGTATTTCCTCCGATTAGGTACTCGAAACCTGGTAGACCGATCTGAAATTCTTTTCTTTTTTGTTTGAAAGGGTATACTTTCCAAATCTTGACCAGATGATAATGGTGGTAAACGTATCCACAACGTGACTATCATGTTTGCAAATTAAGGACATTCAATACTGATTCAGAAAATACATATCTACCTATATTATAATCATATTCAAAAATTATCTTAACAATCCCAACTTAAAAATTAAATTTAGATCTCTAAATCTAAAAATGACAGAATCGCGTATCGCTTGTCCCTTGCCCTTTACCTTTTCTCTCACGACAAGGCTTGCAAAGCCTCCCTCAAATAAACACCCAGTTTCCATATAAATTGCGACTCCGTAGACATTGACAATATGCCATAATTATGACACGGGGGTGAGAATTATGCTGTGACATATGTGTCAGTTTACACATTGATTCAGGGTACTTTGTTATTGAATATTGGAAATAGACTGTTTAGTAACGACGTCCGTTCAATAAGAATGGAGCGGCACTGGTATCTTATTCTTTTTTGGAAGCATTATGGGGGTGAGTTATAATATTAATAATTGTAAACTCTAAAATAAGTTTTAGAGCTTTACACCATTATTTAATAGTATTTTATGCAACAGTTGTATAAGAAGGTTCAAAAAATGCGAATTGCGTGAGTTGCGATACGAGCCGCGAATGCGGCGAGTATCGCAAATAGAGACGCAATGAGCGTTTTTTGACTTAATTATACAACGTTGCATACAATACTTTTTCTACGACTAGGTTAAAATATAAAATACATGGACGTCACGCGTGTCTCGTCCGGTCTCTCCGAGTGTGTACAGCCGGCATGACAGTTGTGTCTATGGTAAACTTTTTTTTGATATGGCTGGTGACACGGGTTAGTCTCATCTCGTCTAAAAAAGCAGCTGGTCTAAGTAGCAACTGGTCTAACGCACAGGTGGTCTAATTAGCAAGTGGTCTAAAACGCGGTTGGTCTAAGTAGCTAGTGGTCTAAAAATCAGCTGGTCTAATTAGCAAGTGGTCTAAAAAGCAACTGGTCTAAAGGTCTTACCAGAATAAAGTAGAACAATGACTCGTACTTACTCGTGAAAATGCATATGTCATGTACGGAAAGGTAATAAATAAGTTTCTATCAAAAATTTATTTTTTAAGTAATTTTTATTACTGACCGATTACCGATTGGCCTGCAAGTGGAAACAATAATTATTCAAACTCCTTTACATCGGAAACATACTGGTCACTTTAGATTATAGATACCGTGTTTGTTTTCCTGCCTTCGTGCTGAATATTATTATGTGAAATGGTTACATTTTAATTATAATTTAAATATGGATCCTGGACCAAGTAGTGGGGATTTTTGTTGTTTTCAACGCCATCTAGTGAAATGTTATTGAACCAGCAACATGCAGTTTGTATATTAGACTGGTAGATATTGGCACCAAGGGCGCCAAGGGCGCCAAGGATGCCCTTCACAGGAAAATGATTTCGATCTGTCCATGGACTTTTGCAACCGGCTGTACATAGTACATAGAAGTTTGCTGCGGGTAAATACTTTAACGCAAGCGCAAATAGGTAGGCTACCTACCTAGGTAGGCTACCTACCTAGGTAGCCTACCTACCTATGTAGACTACGAAAATCCACTTTTAAATTTATCTCAATAAGGTGAAAAAGTGGACACATGTCTTTGTAGTAAAGGAGTTGACTGTACATATAGATATTTAAAATTTAAATAATAATAAAAATATTATGATTGATACAAATCAGTGCTGGCTAATTTGAGTTTAGAAGACATTAATTTTTGACGGTATGTGATTTAGACAAAGAACGTTATAGACCAGTTGCATTATTGGCGGGTAGCGTTTTAGACCAGTTGCGTTTTAGACGAGAAGCGTTTTAGACCAGCTGCTAGGTGCGTTTTAGACAAGTTGCTACTTAGACCAGTTGGTTTTTAGACGAGTTGCTAATTAGACCATTTGCTTTTTAGACCAGTTAACTGCTTAGACCAGCTGCTTTTTTAGACGAGATGAGACTAACCCGGTGACACGATGTGACGATAATTAAAATACTTTTTTTTTATGTTGGCATCAATTAATTTAATTGGGAAAGTTTTGTTTTTCTTATGAATCGTAGGAATTTAATTGTTTGTTAAGTTGGTAGTTGTGAATTTTTATCGTGAAGTTAGAATTGAGCGCTTAATCCTTGACCTAAGTTTAACCTAGATTTAGAAGTCTGTGGATGCTAGCAATAACGTAAAGTGACTATAACGACACTAGTGCTGTTATGGGGAATAGAGTAAAGACTTCTCTGAACTCATATTATGTATGTTCTTATATTAGTGTTCGTGACCAAGTAAAAGACAGATAACAGTACAGGAGTAGAAAAATAATTTTACAGGTCTACCTTTTATTTGCCAGCGTTTGCATGCGCGAAGACGAAACATGCAACTAAGTCGACGCGACGGAAAATAATAGGTACCAGTAGCGTGGCGTCCAAAGAACTCGATTCCTACCGGCTTGCCTAATATCAGGCATTTAAGCGCCTTATTCTATAGCTCTTAAGGAAAATGTACACCGAATTTGCACCGGGTTGCCCAAGGATATCTTTTACGCCACGCCACTGATAGGTACTATCAGGTAGTTTCATGGGAGTTGAGGTGAATGATTACACACACAGCTACATGAAGTACAGCTAAATGAATGAGTGAGTATATAAACACAAGGCTATAGTTTAAAGAAACTTTTTGGTCTATCTTGCAATTCACTGTCGAACTTGCTATCAGTCAGTACGAAAAAAGAACAGTAATTTCAAAACCTCCAGTCATTATGTTGTGTGCGTGGCCTCAACTCTCGTGAAACTACCTATACCTAAACGGTTATTTAATTTTATAATAGGCTATACTGACTTGTAACGTCATGCTTAATTATATGCCTTATTTTTAATTTTTACATTTTACCCATAAAATCGTTGGTGGCAAGAAAATGTTTAAATTGATTTTTTGGATCAGTTTTAGAAACGTATTTTGATGGTTAGAGTCAATTAATTTATTTTCATTGTTGTAAAATTCGTGTTAAAGTATACGTAGGTATGTATTCAATCCTCGATAGTTTAAAGGCTCATGAAATCACGCTGATACTAACTGCTTACAGTTCATACCGGATAACAATAGACTCTAGAAGGACACAGAAGCAGGGATTCCAAACATTTTCTGTAAAGTTGTAATACTTGTAATAATATTATTTAATGTAAAATTGTAAGACAGTTTGTAAACCATACAACAAACATTCACTTTTTCTTCGCGATGGTCGAGTGACAACGCACGCTAGAGCAAACGCCTCTTCCACTACCTACTTTTCCACTCCTACAGAATCTTTCATGTTGAATTGAACGTTACAAATAACTATTCACCAATTAGGTACTTAGCAATAGCAAACTATAACTGAAACAGTATACAATTAAAACAACATACGAATTAGACATAACTACTTATTTGATAATGACAGCTCCCACCGAGCACAAATGGCTCATATGTTGAATGTTGCTTATCTCTGGCTCTTTGGGTATTTTATAAGGATACTTTTTTTTAATTTTCAGCCAACCAAAAAGTATGGACATCATTGATATTAAATGTTTGACCAACTCCTTTGAAATGTCATTTATTGAATGTCATGTACGTAAAACCGGCACTATAAAGAACCTTTTTTTTCTTCTGTCTATTCCTATACGGAACAGACTGTAGTTAACTCCAGGCCACAGAAGTTCGATCCACGGCGGCGAAGCCAAGTTACAGGTAAATTGTCACACCGCAAGCGCCCCAGGAGCACTTGTATAGGTACATCAGCAGTCAAAGCGAAAACTTTGCTCCACTGTCAGATGTTATTTAACTTTGTGCCCGCTCTAGTAGATTTCTAGAAAGTTCTGTTGAGAATATCTAGTGTTTATCTCCGAACGGAGCGCCCTCTACAGCTAGTGGAGAAAAAAATAGTTTCTTCATCTGTCTATAGACTTATTTGACTACGGTCTTTTGTGATGACTGAGTAGAACATCACGACTAGGGTGGTAATACAAAGAAAGGCCGAGATCGCGGATGTTTGCGGCCCGAGCTGCAAGCGAGGGACGTCAATATGCGATCGAGGGCGTTTTTTATTACCTCCCGTGTTATGTACATCGTTTTATGTCTACACTTTTTCCGCACGCTGCGCGTGTACCGAAAAAGCCGCTTTCTGGCCAGGTGTGGCATAAGTAAGAGGATTTTACTACGTCGCACCGCGTCCTCGACTTAGGAATTGACTCAGACCTTTTTATATGTATAATTGGTAATATAAGTATTTATGTTAGGTTTTTATGTGTATTCAAAACTTGCCCTATTTTCTTTGTGTAACTAAGTAAAAGAATTAATTTTGTTAGTTAGTCTATCTTCTTTGATGTTAATAATTCTTTCTCATTTGCTCAGAGGTTAGCTGGATGAAATCCCTTAGAAGGATAAGTTCGCCTTTGTACATAACCATTGATCGTTGTTCTATTTCTGTATGATTGTTACGTGCAATAAAGTGTTTACATAGATACATACAAAAACAGGTTATTTAGTGGGAAATTGTATAGCTAAAAATTTATAGAACGCCCTTCACCCAATCGTCTGATAGTATTATACTGTTACGCGTAATCGCTCATACGTGTTTGTTGAATGGTTTATATAACTCAACAACTACATTTATGTGTGCGTGCCACATTGTCAATTAATATCAAGCTTATACAAGTTTAAAGTGCTTTTATAAAGGGTGAAGCTAATATAAATAAACGCAATGGAACCTTCCATACGTTTTTATATTTCCATGTTGTGTTCTCTGTAAACAAATGCGATTAACTCCTAATGGCGAGGATTACCTACCGAGCCGGGTTGACACCGGATTAATGCTATGAAAGGTTGTCACAGGAAGGTTGTATTTAGCGATCACTCTTGGCCGAGATTGGTTTTTCTTTACAGCTTATACGCTTATCATTCAATTACATTTTTTTATTCATATTAAATTAGAACTGATGGAAAGTGAAGGCAAGGTCTAAGTCTTACCCAGACGCTTACCCAGAAGACATTATTTAAAAAAAGCGCTCTATTATGCATTTATTTACCCACCAGGACATTTCTACGCCTCACAGAACAACAGTGTAGGTATTGGGTGTTCCTAGGTCTTGAATGGAACTTTAGCGTTTATTAACAACTAGCGACCCGCCCCGGCTGCAATGCTGATACTAAATGCATGTATTATACGTATAAACCTTCCTCTTGAATCACTCTATCTATTGAAAAAAAAAACCGCATGAAAATCCGTTGCGTAGTTTTAAAGATCTAAGAAGCATACATAGGGACAGACGGACAGCGGGAAGCGACTTTGTTTTATACTATGCAGTGATACGTAGCCCCTAAACTACCTCGCTTTCCATTTCAGTGACAATATGTTTCAATGTCATTAGATACAACTAACGGATGCCATAATACTCAGTCCCCAGTATCTGCTATCCATATTGTGTTGTGTGTCGCCGGGTCACCATCGACCAAGTAATTCAAATATGTGGCGTTGTCAGCGGGAAGCGAACTTACTGTCGGTATTGAGTTATTGATATCCCCATAATCTAATAGTACATTGTGTATCTAGGGCAGTAAGTAATTCCTTTACCGCCCGTGGCACACACAATGTTTTTCATCACACTTGTGAGGAAATCTTAATAATATAACCTTACTAATCACCCCAGTATGACAAGAAAATATTAACACAGACAGTGACATATGTCATGATATGTCCATAGACAATGCGAATCAAGTCACGTTCGGAAACCATAGCGGTAAAGACCTAAAACAGCCATTTTAGTTGATTTTATATTTAATAAAATCAACTACAAGACCTAAAACAGCCATATTAGTTGATTTTATATTTAATAAAATCAACTAAAATGGCTGTTTTAGGTCTTTACCGCTATGGTTTCCGAACGTGACTTGATTCGCATTGTCTATGGACAGATCATGACATATGTCACTGTCTGTGTTAATATTTTCTTGTCAAACTGGGGTGATTAGTAAGGTTATATTATTAAGATTTCCTCACAAGTGTGATGAAAAACATTGTGTGTGCCACGGGCGGTAAAGGAATTACAAACTCGTGTTATTAAAGCCGTCGGTTTCACCTCGGGCTTATAACAAACACTTGTTTGTAATTCCTTACTTACCGCCCTAGATACACAATGTACTATTAGCTATCGAACCATGCAAAAAACATGCATGTAGGTTTAATAGATATTAAAAAAAATGTTGAAACTCAAAACTCAGAAAAGTAAGTTTACGTGGGTCGCGGTGGCCGGCGAATGTGCACGCGAGACGAGCCACTAAGGGTCTTACTTGCGATTTGCGGACGAGTTAGATGCGAAGTTGCATACAACTCGCCGCAAGTTCGCCGCGACTGGTTGTGTACGAAAACTCGCCCGCAGCTCGCTCGCAAATCGCAATTGTGATAAGGCACTAAATGTGGCATCATACATTCGATTCGGCCAAATAAAATTATGCGATTTAGAGGGAACCCCTTTAACATATCGATTGTTTGTAAATTTACTAACTTTCAACCATGGAACCAAACACGCACCGAGTAGGTAGGTATAAACTCTGAAGATTAAGCTCGGGTTTCGGTCCCCGAACAGTGCGGTTCCACTGAACCCGGCTAATGGCATGCATCAATTCGTATCTCCGTGCGAACAACACAATTAGAGTCCATTAGGCTGAAGCAATTACGGTCTAAGATAATTAATGCGCGGCGAGGCCGAGGCAAGTATCGAAATTTAGATAGCCACAGACTTGAATGTAGCTATGTGGCACGTTGAGAAACAATGACAAATCACGGCGAGCTTCTTGGTATCGTATTTAGACGCTTACCCAGGACTCGAAACGGCTATTTTTTAAAAACCCCGAATTAGCCCAATATTTTGAATTATTTTATGCTTTTTATGTAGAGCTCAGTAATGTATTTAACTCATGATTTCGTATTATTAGATTGTTTGGTTAAAAAACGAAATAATAAACCAAAGAACGATAAAAACGGAAAGAATATTTTTGTATGCAGCAAATACCGGTTTCCGAGCCCGCTTACCATCAGGTACTACTGAGGTCAATGGCAAGTCCGATAAAGTAATAAGTAATCGAATACGAGTTAAATACGGGCATAATATTAATGTTTTAACCTTATATCGTTGCTAAGTAAGTCTGTATGTAGTGCTATAAGTTTATCTATAGCGGAATGAAGCATCGAGACAAACCAAACTGTGGTTTAACGATACTACGAGTATTGTAAGTGTAACTAAATTATGTAGGTACTATTTATTCATATGAAGAAAAAAAAAGAATGAAAAAATAAATGCATGGCATGCATGCCCTTTAAGTTAACTAATTGGAAACTCAACAGCATTTTGTACACCATCATAATCCGTATATTGTTAGCTCTATTGGTCATGCCACAAGTCTGTAAACAAGTTTGTCTTATGTAGCTAAATGCGATTTTCGAAGTCGGTGGGAATTGTTTCAACCGATCTTAAGACCTAAGTTAATTCAAGAAGACGCTTTTATCTGTTGTATAATCGACAATAATGCAGATAACACTTAATGTTTTTTCTAATTTAAATCAGAGATGTTTTGTTGTTTTTATTTATTCATTTCAGTATTTTTTTATCATATAGTTACCTACTTCAAATCATAAAAGAATACCAACAGTAACATCATCTTCTCCATAAATATTCAATCCAGATTTATCTATATTACTAGTATTATAATACATATGGATGTATTTGTAAATCGTTGCAAATCGCACACGGGCCAGTTTAACATAAACTAGTTAGGGAAAGTAAGTTCTAGGATTTTTATTGGCAACCCAGTACTTGTGCTTTGCCAACATTTTGGGACGTATCTGCTGGATAAAGTTGTGATAGTGATCTGTACTAGTTTACAAACTAGAACGAACCGTGTTTTAGGCTGCGTTTGCACTGGAGCTAAGCGAGGTAGCTAAGCGGGGTGCGAGGAAAAAATCCACCAATCAACGTGCCTAGCCTCACTCAGCGCGGCCCGGCATTGGAGGATTTTTTCCTCGCACACCGCTTAGCTACCTCGCTTAGCTAAGCCGGTGGAAACGCAGCCTTAAGCGGTCCTTGAAGCTCCGTATTACATATTTTCCAACGCCTGAATATATGGCTCCATATTCATACTGCTTTAGAGATAAGTAGGTCACATTCATATCCTTACTATGAAACAGCGAGTTTATAGTGTAATGTGATGAATTAACAGTAACTCTTCGTTACTGTTTACGACATGTGACGCACGGATTTGGGTTATAGCGAGTAAGCATTATTATATTATAAAAAGATGTAACTAGCTTTAAGACACGTCTTCGCCTTTGGTCTTTGTCTTGTACTTGATCTTACTATAGTTACACAATATAACGACTATCATCATGAAGGAGTATTACTTCGAACCCCCATAAACCCCCAGTTACAACCTCTCTATTACATGGCGACCCATACCAGCGAACCAAAGAAAATAAAGAAAAAATAACCAGATAATCAGAAGAAATCAAGAAAGAAAATCAAACAAATCGAGTGTGAAGAAAAGTATTTACAACAATAAAATTATTGAAGACTCAAGAAAAAAGTTATGAAGAATGAAGCCTAAAATTATGTTTAAAAAAGAAACTTAAAATTAAAATCGAAAAATAATATGAAGCAAGAAGAAAATCACTATGAAAGAAGCCAGCAAGTCTCAAGAAAAGAAGAGCGTTGTCCAGGGTTATCCCGGCTCGCAATTCAAGAGGTGTCCAGGGTTATCCCGGCCCACTTCAAGAGGTGTCCAGGGAAATCCCGGCCCATGTTCGAGGGAGTCCAGGGTTAGCCCGGCCCGTCATCGAGCATCAGCAGCATCATCGAGCGTCGTGCCCGCCAACGTGACCCGCGTCCCGCCCCGAGGCTACCTAGCGCAGCGTCAGATTGATCAACTTACCTACTGGTACATTGACTATAACTAATGTAAGTTTTTAAAATAATATTGTGAAGTAATATGATTAGGGTTCTCATAAGATTAATTTTTTTTTAAATAGTTTATTTACCTATGTGTGTTAACTACTGATACAGTATGTTATTTAGTTTCGCGATAATTAAGGTACATTAAGTTAATAAATAGTAGATATTGGTTAACAAGTTTAATCGCTGTCGGTCTTGCGTTTACAGTCACTAGTAATAGTCAACAAGGAGCAAGATATTGGTTTAAATAAACTAATATTTCAGAAACTAAATATAATTAAAATCTAGTTTATTATTGCATTCTATAAAAAGATGTGCTTAGCAAAATTAATCAGTTCGTTTTTTTTTACGTAAAAATTTGAATCGCTGTTTTGACCATTACGATTCTACAGGAAATTAAAGTATTTTTTTTATTTGAATAAAGATATAGGTATTTCGCAATATGATACAGTATGTAATGTAGAACAATATTCTGCTCGGTCAGCACGCGGCGGTCATTGCGCCCGTGCGCCGCTCATCGCGCCCGCGCATAGCGTCGGCATTATGTCAATTATAATGAGATTTTAGTATGACCTACTTACCGAAAATATGTATTTGATTTTGCATTCCAGTAATAATATTTCTCCAGATTTTTTTATATTTCAAAGAGTTTATTACGAGATATACCCGCATTTCTAGGTCTGATCAACCTAGAGTTTGGGATAGCATCAAATCCTTAAATTGTCTAAGTAACAATATAACTTGAATAATTAATATACAGAAGGTTTGATATCCGGGTACGGTACATATTATTGTGATTTTTGTGTTAGGGAAGTTAGAGCACTAGTCCTTCGTGTTGGCTCATGGTGTTTTGGACTACCGTGCCCTCCGTGAAAACCGTTGGAGACTTATAACGTCTTAATGTATTTGTGACTCTAAGTACAGGCAACCGAGAGTTAGGCCTGATATGCCGGTAATTAAGGGTGACCATGCCCTTGGGTAACCATTCCCATTTGTGTTTTTGAGAGGATTGAAGGGTGACCATGCCCTTGGGAAACTATTCCCATTTGTTTTTTTTTATTAGGAGCTAAGGACTCCGATGGCATTAGATATTTTATCATTGGGTAAATGTACCGATACCTAGGAAATGTTTACTAATGTGTATGATTATAATTTATGGCTAAATAAAAGTAATTTTGAATTAAATGTTAACACCTTCTTGCTTGACCGATATGGACAGTAATTTTGATAAACTTGTGTATTAATTTCAGTTATTATAAATACCTACCTACCATGTGTTTAATTATTTTTTTTAGTTCATTTTATTAAAATGCTACAAATAAGAAACAAAAATGTAAAACTCAACTGCGTTCGTCACATTTTTTTTTGTTGCATGAGGGGGTGAAGAGTGAACTTTCGGGGGAGATGTAATGTGATGAATTAACAGTAACTCTTCGTTACTGTTTACGACATGTGACGCACGGATTTGGGTTATAGCGAGTAAGCATTATTATATTATAAAAAGATGTAACTAGCTTTAAGACACGTCTTCGCCTTTGGTCTTTGTCTTGTACTTGATCTTACTATAGTTACACAATATAACGACTATCATCATGAAGGAGTATTACTTCGAACCCCCATAAACCCCCAGTTACAACCTCTCTATTACAATAGGTTTAGTGTATATTTTTACTTAACTACGGTTAAAAGTTATCCAAACCGGATTAAATCTAATTTTGGTTAACTGATTTCATTTTTTAATTTTCATTTTTCATTAAATCAACCGTTAGTACTTATTTCCAAAATATAACAAAGGTAACAAACCTTTTTTTTTATTGTAACTTTAATACCGGTATTATTTTATTATTGTATTCACATCGGGTTTTCGGTTACATACCTGAAGAGTAAACACTCATCTATTTGACGAGGAAGGCCTACAACCATACCTTTGGGTTCCGGATCACCTTTGGCCACCCTAGTGGTATGGCCCAATAATCAGATATTTTTGGCTAATGTAACGTTGTTATTTTACCACGATACGACATATTTAAGTAAATCTGGCCCTGAGTTTGGGCAAAAATTACTGAAATTCGATATGTAACTCGTTACACATACCAAACATACAAACACATACACCAAACAACAATAAACTTAATCAAAATCTCGTCAATCAATAGTACTTCAACTAGATATAAGTAGGTATACAATAAAATACACATACATTGCTGACATTGTTTCACCCAAAGATATCTTACGGTTATAATCATCAAAATAAACAGGCCTGTAATTGTTTTACAGCTTTTTGTGTTTTGTCTACAACGCGCGGAAACGGAATGCGGGTGGGCGAAGCGAAGCGGACATAGCCCGCGCTTCTATATCAGCCAAGCCACCGTAGCTACGTTTGGCCTTTCTTTTCAGAGTTTCGTACCTAAGAGGTACCAGAAGAAAGTTTGAAATAAATATGAAAGTTTGTGAAAATGTTTAGATAATAACGTGGTAACAACTGGACGGATTAAGATGAACTTTAGCATACAAACAAGTAGATCAAGTCCTCGATTGAAACATATGACACTTTATATACCAGTAAAGAGTTCCTTTGGGGCGATAACGCAGGCAAACCTCGGGTAAAAAATGCTAGTTAATTATAGTGTAATGAATGAATAGTCTATAACAACATTCCTCGAAACAAAATGCTTCGTAGATTTATCTTGTAGTACTAAACAACGGCTGTATTAATACACGCAAATATATCGTGACTGACCTTCCCCATAAAACATAATTTACACAAGCCATCGCTGTCTAAATAAACTTGGCAATAATTAAAGCTTTTCGTGTTGTCTACAGAGAGAGAGCGCTGAATGCGGACGAGTAGAGTAAACAGGTAGTTCCACTCTCAACCGCTCTCACATTCCTGGTCGCATTTTTGACTATTTCCCTGTAGGCTCGCATGAGAACGAAAGAATAGTACATTACTGCACAGGCCGGGAAATAACGGGTTGCCGGCCGAGTACATATAGCTGGCCGAGCGAAGCGAGGCCAGATAGTTACGAGGCCGGCAACCCCATTTCCCGCCGAGGTATGTATATAGTGCTTTTCTCAAATATGCAATGAAATAAATAAACTTACTAATATCCTTACTTACCCTAAATATTATTTTAATCAGAAACTTTCTATCAGAAAGTGACGTTAGTGACATATTATATCCATAGACAATGCAAATGTCACGTTCAGAAACCTGTTTCAGTTTACATTTTTACCGCGAATATTTAGATGAAATATTTTAAATGTGTATTCTTGTGGTTTAGTTTGCAATTTATAATAATTGGAAATTGTTTATAATGTGTTATTTGTTATGTTCATGTCAATTTTAAATAAATAAAACTGCAAAATATAGCAAAAATATTTTTTTGTTTTTTTAATGGCTGAATGCCGTGATGCTGTTGCCCAAATAAATGTGGAATGGAAATTAAAAAAAATTAAGTATGAAATTTCATTACGTGCCAAGTGTCAAGCCGCACCGGAAACGAGGTATTTTGCGGCCTATTTTTAAGCACGTAATGTCAACATTTCATGCCATGTTTGAGAAAAATACATTTATTCATGACATCACAAAATGTAAATACACCAATAAAAATAATTATGAAGTAAAAGTTGAAGAAAATGCCGACCGAGGGCTGGTCTTCCGCTGGAACCACACAGGACGAAATAATCACATGATTTAATTTAATGGCAGCGGCAACCAATTCGGCCAACCGATCGAACCAAACCATGTCAATCTCTCTACCTCTGGTCGCGACCGTGCGTCAAAAATCTCAAGATAAACCCATGCTAAAATTAATACAAATTAGAATTAAAGGACCCCGCAGCAAAGTTAGGGAAAAAGTGGTTTCAGTCAAATCTCACTAAATTTTACTATGATGTAGATTCAACTCTCCTGATTATTTTTTTATAAGAGCACTACTCTCAGATGTAAACTTTCTGAAATAATCAAGCATATATTTTTTATTTACGCGACGCCCAAGTAGCACACAAAGCTGTATAGCAGCTGAATAATTGGTTTAAATTACGTTTAAAGCTGTATAAGGAAGCTGTATAAGAGCTGTATAACCGGTTATACAGCTCTTATACCTCCTATTTGGGCACAAATTATTCAGCTTTAAGTTCACACTGCTGCTTAAGAGCGGTATAACAGCAACATAACAGCGGTATAAAGGGTAACACCAGTCATATGAGCTGTATATCGACTGAATAAGAGGTAACATGTTACCCTTTATTCAGAAATTGTGTCACATGTACACTCTTTTATTTCTTTTAAACCGGCTCTAGCTGACGTAGGTCTGTATAAAAGTGTACATCAATGAAATTAACGTAGGAATGAAGCAAACATTTTATCTTTGACGTGCGAGTTAATTGTCTTAATGGCGGATGGTGTATACAATCTCATATGATGATGGTGAATACAGTCATAATTCGAAGAAACTGTTTGGGGATGCAAATTTACTGACATTATCGATACATATTGTCTAAGAAAATTTTAGTGGGCCATGAAAATATTCAGTTTTTAATTAATTATGTGATGTAAATAAACCTTCATAAAAACTTGGTGAACAATTTTCAGAGCTTTGAACAGAGTTTTAAAGATTATAAGTTATTATTAGTATATTAGGAAGTAAAAACGAAAGCATTACATTCATAATTCAGGCATAATAATATCATAAAAGTTGGAAAATGAATCAAAATATTTATAGGTTATACAATAAAATGGTGGTTTGATGTAAATACCGATGTGAACCGTTTGTAGTCTAATATTCAGCAAAAGGCTGTTTAAAGATACCTTATGTGAACCACTACTAAGTCTAAGCCGTTAAGTCTGTACACAAGTGAGTCCCTAAATAACTACGAGGCCTATAGTGAATGTTTAAACAGCTACTATGCAGATAGTATCAATAGCAGTATAAAAGCTGATTAACAGTAGATATGTTCAACAATAAGCTGTGTTATGCGCCACAAATGAACCATTATACGACTATTGGCTGCATAACAGCTCACATGTGCTCCCTTAATAAGTCAGCGAAATATAAGTTCACAAATACCTCCTTATACAGCACTAAGCGTAAAATTACCCACTAAACAGCTCTTATTACAGTTAAAGCATTGGAATATGTTAAAAGCTGAATAAAGACGTTAAAAATATACCTTTATAGCACTCTAAGCGTATTAATGGTGGTTTTGTGGGCCGTTATTCAGCTCTTATTCAGTCTAAGCCGTTTTAATATTGACTGATCGCTGTTATGCAGCTACAGGTTCACCGGTGAGTTCTTAAAACACTCTTAATAAGCATAAAGTTTTAAATTGGTCTAAAGGTGGGTAGTTATACAGCTATCTGTGCTACTTGGGCGTGTATCCTAAAATCGGTATACCTATTACGAAATGATACGCCCTGACAGTTACTGACGTTGTAAGTATTTTTCTTATTTTTATTCATGTGCTTGCATGTAATAACACAAGTATCGAACATAAAATATGACCTTTGTAATGTTTCTGTTACGTTGACATTGCATTTTATCAATTATCTATGTTACGAACGACATGCCTGATACCCATAACAGAGCAAAAAGGAGGAATTACGTAAAACATATATTTTGTATAAAACAATTAAATTGATCATTTCAGAAAGTATACATCTGAGAGAGTTGTGCCCTCATAAAAAAAGTCAGGAGAGTTGAATGTACATCATAGTAAAATTTTGTGAGATTTGACTGAAACCACTTTTTCCCTAACTTTGCTGCGGGGTCCTTTAAAATATTACCATTTTTTGTTATTTTCTAGAGGTACTGGTATTCTACAAAATAACGGAAAATGGTAATCCGAGCCTACGGGGAAAGAGTCACAAATACAACTAAAAATGTGAGAGCGTTTGAAACGCTAGCAGAACTACGCAAACAAATCCTGCTGGTCATACCAATGAAGTTACGAAGGTTTGAGTAGCCTTGTTATTTAGAGTTTTATATGTGGGCATTGACTTATACAAAGGACAGGGCTAAGCAAGCGCGCAGACGGTTCTAACGCTTTGGCGGTAAAAATACCGCCAAATCAGTACCAGCCGGCAGTGCGGCGCGTGCACTAAATAATAGTTCCGAACTGTTCGGATGGGCCTATCCTTACTTTTGAAATCATTGTGGGTGGGTATGTGGGTAAAAAACTTAGGTAAAACTATGAATCATTATAACTGTGAAATTTTGTGAAGATATAAGGATGTTTGGAGGTGTGAATGTTTGTTATCTACCTCTATTCATATAATAAAATCGTAGTCGTAATTTAATATTTATTCACGCAACACGTGAAAAGTACCGAACCGATTTCTATGAAAATTGGTATACTTACAGCTAGATACGGTATTTGAAAACAATCAAAATAAATTCATCTAACCAGCAAATTACGCTTCCAAAACAGCCCGGATAAAATCATTGAAACTTATTTTCGTGCCATGAACGATTTTACAATGACGAAAACTAAAAATAAGGAACCATGTTGAGCATGACGTCACAAGATAGTATTTCATACTAAACTGCATACTTTCGGAGCGTTTTGACACTTTATAAAAAGAAGCTGATTTGAACTGTCATCAAGTAGCGTATTAACCCCCGGTTCACAGATAGGATACTTTTTATCCAACTTATTTCACCTGCGCACACTAGGTTGCAAGCGGGTCCATTAGTTAGTAATAATCATTAATAATTACTTATGATTTACTAGCATTTTCCCGCGGCTTCGCCCGCGTTGTTCCCGTTGTTGTCCCAAAGGAACTCTTTACCGGGTTATAAAGTATCCTATGTTTCTATCCAGGACTTGGTCTACTTACATGCCAAATTTCAGCTTTATCAATCCAGTTGTTACCCCGTTATTAGGTAACAAACATCCAAACATCCAAACATCTAGACATCCAAACATCCAAACATCTTCACCAACTTTCACATTTATAATATTAGTGTGTCAAGTCCAGAATCCTATAATTTTTTATTGTTTATATGGTTTTAATTGGTTATTGCGCATCTAACGATATATGTATATATATATATATTTTTTTTCAATGTTAAGATATACAGGAGATACTCAAACGTATAAGAGGGTAACTTCAGTAAAATTCAAGAATTGGTGTTGTACATGCGGTCATGTATAGGTAGGTAGTTTCACGAGAGTTGAGGTGAATGATTACACACACACAGCTACATGAAGTACTGATTGCAAAAAAGTGAATGAATGAAATGAATGAGTGAGTAAATAAACACTAGGCTATAGTTTAAAGAAAGTTTTTGGTCTATCTTGCAATTCACTGTTGAACCTGCTATCGGTACAAAAAAAGAACGAGTCATTTTTAAAAAAAATGTACATAGTTAAGGGCCTAATAAAAACAAAATCACGATCGCTTCCTCTGTGTTACGAAAGTTAGGCATACAAACTATATGGGTAACTTTCGTAACACAAAGGAATAAATTAAGTTTTGTTTTAATTAAATCCCTTAATTGTGTACAATTTTTTTGAAAATGACTCCAGTACCTAATTTCAAAATCCCGCTGTCATTACATGACAGTGTTGTTGTGTGCGTGGCCTCAACTCTCGTGAAACTACCTATACACATAACCGTCTCTACTGCGTATTGAAATACGCATCATTTCGTCGCGAGGTTCAACGAAAATAGAGGTATGTCTGTTATTGGTGCGTCTTAAATAATAATAATTATGCAACAAGCCAACCAGACAAAATTTCTTCATTTTAGCGGCACTGTGGATTTACTTTCCGGTAAGTGAATGTTTATATTAATTTGTTGATTTTAATAAATTAATGTTGATGTATAAACGGACATATCAAACTTAACCGCACTTATACTTATAGAAAATCAAGGTAAAAAAATCATCTAGCCGTTTTTTATAAAAAACGTAAATTAACAAAAAAGCTTCACTTTATGATAAACTATTCTATGACAATACTATAAAACAGCCATAATATTCTTACTGTATCACATATAATAACATTTAGAACAATGTGAACCTTCATTTAGCTCCCTGTGAAAACCATGCATTACAACATAACGCTTTATACATAGGGACCGCCGATGTTATGGTTATGGCTGCTTGTTATGGTTATATTATGATTGTTACTATGTTAAACCTCCATAACGCGGTAACAACTGAATGGAATTGAATTGAAATTAAATTTGGCATACAAGTACCTAGGTAGATCAGGTCCTGGATTGAGACATAGGATACTTATCTCGAGAAAGAGTTGCTTTGGGATGATGACGAAATAGCGCAACAGAAGATACGGGCCAGTAAATCATAAATTAATGTCAAGATAGAGTTTGTACAATATCTAGTAGGTATAAACTTTTGGATGGTAAATGAAGGACATATTTTCGGGTAATTTTGTATGGTAGTCGTGCTCACACTTGGTTCACTTCAACCTGCGTAGTATCCGTCTTTCAATTGACCGTAACACGCGACGCGCATGCGTGCCGCCCACGCCTCGTCGCGTAGCAACAGGTGGCTCCGTACCCCTGCGTAAAAGGCTGCGAATAATCTCCAATGAATACATTACATTGCCCCTTTACATCTCCCGAGCAAAATCAAGTGCATCTACACCGGTTAATGTATATTGTATTTAAAAGTAATTCCTTATCAGATACGTGTAAATGCTTTTATTGGGAATCTTGTATTTAGTTTGAGCATGTTTACTGGGGGTGCTGCGTTAACTTCTATCACTGCCGTTTCGACGTTTAATGGACGATTAAAATCAAAAGCGTAAACTTGGATTGTATCAAGATAATCTGCGTAATACGAATGTGATTCGTTTTGTAGTATTGTAAATTCTGCCGTCCTCAAACTAAAAGGCCGCTAGTTTGTATGAAGTTCTATACAAATTAGCGGCCTTTTAGTTTGAAGACGGCAGAATCAGTTGAAAGTTCGCTACACGGTTGCAGCGTATCAAAAGAGACTCGCTATACCGATATTACCCATAAAACTATTGTGTATTCAAAACTTGCCCTATTTTCTTCGTGTTAGTAAATTAATTAACTTTGTCAGTTTGTCTATCTTCTTTGATGTTACTTATTCTTTCTCATTTGCTCAAAGGCTAGCTGGAAGAGATCCCTTACAGGGATAAGTTCGTCTTTGTACACAACCATTGATCTAGGCTACTGTTTCTGTATGATTTTATGTAAAATAAAATAATTTATTTCTGCAAGTAGGCCCTCAAGGGCTCTACATATTTGATTATATTCTTTTCTCTTCTTTTCTTTTGGCGCGTCGGGTAGTGACCTTCTGGTGCGAAGAAGCGCCGGAAGAAACTCACCAGTTTCTCTTTTCCACCATTTTATAAGTATTACAACAATATGACGTTAATACATGAGATTTCATTAATACATTACATTAAACTTAAAACTACATTCATAGAGATGTAATGGGTCTCTCTATGCGTCCAAACAAGACAAATAAAAAATAGAAAATAAATTGATACTCGTACTAAAATTAATGGCGATGTAAAGAGTGCCATAAACTGTTTACATACATACATACATCACTTTATCGTAACATACGCTTGATATGTTTACAGAATGTGTATTATGTGTATAACAAAATAAAATAATGGGAGTCTCTATACAAGAAACGTGTTTTTTGCTCGACAATGGTACGGAATCCTTCATGTGCGTATCCGACTCGCACTGTTTGTGTTTTAGTGTCAATTCTAACGGCAAATGACTCAGAACAATCTTGATTGTGCAATTTTTCAGTTAATTCTGGAGGCCTAATTGAGATATGTACCTTTTTTACCCGACTGCGGCGAAGCCCAAAGGAGGGTTATGTGTTTGACCTGTATGTATGTATGTATGTCCGTTCCTGTATCCGCTCGTAACTACTCAACGGCACATCCGATTTAGATAAATGATATTACATCATTAGATTCGTCTTGATGGTGCGAGTGTCACTGGGTATGAAGTTCGTTAATATACACAAAATGGCGGATTTTATGCAGTTTCAAAGTGCACCGCGGTCGGGTTTTTTTTAGTAAAAATGTGGTTATTTCAGCATTGTGACACGTATGTAGAGGTGGACGCACAGAAATAAATCGAGATCGAAGGAAAAAGTGTACGTACAGCCAACCAATTTGATTCCTAGGCCACTATAGAACTTTGTCGCATTAACTAATAGAGAATTACAACGTCAGTGCGGGTCAAACGATTGATTGATTCATTGTGACATGGTTCTATAGTGGCCTAGCAATTAAATTGGTTGACTGTACCTCGCGTGCTAAAAAGAAGTGGCGGCCACCTACTTAGCACACCGTCAGCTTCAGTTTCCGTAAATCTGATAATAATGGTATAAATAATTGTTCAAATACCACCAAATGAAACGGTAAATGTATGGTTTCCATCACTAAATTACACTTTTGGCATCAAACGCCAAGCGAAAAACGTTACACGCTTGGTTCCCATACAAATTGACAACTATTTCGTTCTATATATAACTCGAAGGCGACCGATGCAGAGCCATGTGCGTGACAATCGATAAGTAGAAACACAAAAGAATGCAGTGATTTGGGGCTGCGACACAACTCTGAGACCCTGGGCTACGCTATTTCGTCAGCTCAATTCCTCAGTGGAGCTCCTGTCAGTCTGTCAGCACAAAACATCAAACCAACGAATGAATCTAATTCAATTAGACGTCATCGTATCGCAGCCAAAAACACTCAAGCATAGACAAACTTGACATTCCTCTGTGCTCGATCTGCATCATTCTGCGACATATATAGGGTGATTACGGGGTCATGGAGCAAGAAAGAAGCATTTAACTTACTTTCTCCTAAGGATCACGATAGGTTAGGACTAACAGTACACCAGCGACTTATTTTAGTCAGCAAAAAAAACTGCGATAATTCGAGATCATGGTCACCCTACTATTTCCCAAGAAAACTTATGTCAAGTGCATGGACTTAACAATCGAGAGAGTTTGTTTTCTAAAAAGGTGTAATATTAAAAGTAGGGTGACCACGCATTTTGAGTCGATAATAATTTTTAAATAAAAATACGTAAATAACGAATCATCTTTGTTTCAATTAAAATAAATACAGGTAGCATCGCAATCATTTACTGAGTCAGAAAAAAATGGTTGGGATCACGACCCCGAAATCACCCTGTATATATTAAGGACTGGTCAGACGCACACCATAACAATAGGGAAGAATTCAAAAGAAAGTTGAATGGGAGTGGAAGAAGCAAGATAGGGAAGGATGCCTTTGTTCGGTAGCGGCACATTTTAGTCTAAATATAAATAGTAGTGGACTTTTATTGGTTGAAGTTTAAAACAATAAGATATATAGTGTTTGAAACACTGAATACCCAGCCGCTGTAACGTCTTCACTGTTCGAGGGTCGGACGCTTTGTTTAGTTTTAATTAAACGGCTTCAGCAAGTCTTAACAAGTTTCGTTTCGAGGCCGGACGGAAGTTGAGTATATTGGACAAGTTATAGCTATAAGTATAGACCTAACTATACGTATTGACTTGCTAGCAGAACGTGGCAGTATTTTTATACTATTTAACATAGTATCGGTGAAGTGATATTATCCGGCATTAGCTGTAGTCGATCGTATTTGATTTTTCAATGCATTTGCTCAATGTAATGTATCTATATTTATAATAAAATTGTGGTGTTTCCACATTAAGCTATGAGGATTCAAACTATTTCCAGTAAATATGATGATTCCTTAAAAATAGTGCATTAAGTCATACTGCATTCAAAGATTTTCTAAAAATTACCTGCTTCGTGGGGAAATCGAATCGACTCAAGTGTGAAAAAATAACACCCCGTATTTTTATGATGACAATCGAAAGAGAGGACAACAAATAATTCCTCTTAAGTAACTTAGTGTCTCAAATAAAAAGGAGTAGCGTAAAATATTTGATTTAAAATTAAAATGTTAAGAAAATTAATTCTCGTAGAAAACAAGTATTTAAAAAAAAATCTTTCAGTATTACTTACTAATAAAAATAAAATAAATCTCCTTTCAGCAAAATATTCTATCTCCAATATTTAAGGCACTTTCCCTTCATGTGGCGTAGCCGTGGGACGCCCTGTATATCTGGGCTATGCGACTCTTTGACGTGCAATCAATATGTCTCCTCCGTAATCTTTTATTTTTGTTAACTTTAAGCCGCGTATCGACTGCGCGCGGCAAACCATCAAACATTGGCTCGCGCGGCGGCCGCGCAATATGGGGACGGGACCGCCGCGCGCGGCAGCTCGAACATTGGCGCGCTCGAACGTGCCGCGCGGCGAACCAGTTCGTGTCGGTTTTTGGTGGCGCGGCAAAGGAGCGTCAGTGTGTTGTGACGGACAATTGGGACGGACCTTTACTTAGAGAAGGTCACGGATCGCCTGCCGCGCGCGGCTGCCGCGCTATATGAAAATATGCGCTTAAAATTGGCTCGCGCACCAAGACGCAGGTTTGCCGCGGTCGAACATGGCTCGCGCGGCAGCCGCGCGCAGTCGATACGCGGCTTTACATGCATCGGCTCCGCTACCCAAAGGTTGTCTGGATTGGAGAGTTGACTTGAACAGTCCGATCGAATTTTCAGTTTCGGTTTCGGCCTAGTTTCGGCTAAGCAACCGGTTTCGGCTGTAGTTTCGGTTTTGGCCATGCAGCCGTAACTACAGCCTATGTTTCATTTCAATCCAGGACTTGTTCTACTTGCATGCCAAATTTCAGCTAAATCCATCCAGTGGTTACCCCGTTATTAAGTAACAAACATCCAAATTGCAAACATCTTCACAAACTTGCGCATTTATAATATTAGTAGGAATACTTCAAATATCAGAGAGTAAATCATTAATATGTTTTAAAAATGAAGACTGACTGATTATGACATTTTTAGGGTTCCGTACCAAAATGGTAAAAAAAGGAACTCTTATGGTGCGACTCTGTCTGTCTGTTTGTCTGTTCGTCTGTCCGTCCGTCGCAGCCAAATATCTCAGGGACTACTGCTGCGATTTTAAATTTGGAATAGTTTTAAAAGTCGCTAACCCGAGCCTATTGGACATGGAAAAATTCTCGTACCTTTTTTTTTTTTAATGGGGCTGAAATAAGATGTTGAAAAGTAAAAGTACGGCTATTATATCGAGTGGAACTAAATGAAACGGCTTAATTTGTAAATTTCATACCTATTTTTACTTTTTTCTTAATTATAGACTTTTTCAATTAGGATGAAAAACGTTAAAAAACACCATTCTTCCCTATTATCTTCGAAGTTACTGAACAGAATCTTAATAACTGTCGATTACATACTTGTAATAAATAGTCTAATATCCCAATAAAATCAGCAGGGATTTCGACAAAAATGACACAGAATTGAGGCGGTTTAAACGCTCGATTTATGTTATGACCCCATTTACTATCGACAGGTACAAATTGTATACTAGCAAAGACATCTGAATCTAAAATAAGAACGTTGTTTCTACTGGTAATAAACAAGTCCTCGTGTTACCCGGAGCTGGCTTTGATGTTTTTCCCATTTGTCATAAAAACGAATAGTAGAACAGTAAAAAGGTTGGTTCTGCACCGTTGGAATGCGCTCGTAAAATACGACTCTTGTGCTCTAGTGCACCGAGTTCAGTGATTATTGCCTAGGAATCTTGGGAAATGGCACGAACTCAACATAAAATATAAACTGGATGTGGATAGATACGTCTGTCTCGTAAAGCAGAGAATATCGATTCGGTACTTACTGCTTTATTTCTTAGACTATCCGTAGAAGAGGCAAAATACGTGTTACGATCTGGTGGGTAATACGGATCAGGTGCCCATTACGCAAAATATATGGAGTGTAAAACGTGGAGTTGTGTAGGTTTACTATTGGATCGCATAAATTTAAAAGGCATAATGCATCATTTCGCATAATTCATCATTTGGCATAAAGCTTTTTTTTTGAACACGTAAACTTTTCAGGATTATTATAACGCAAACCTAACAACCTAACCTATTTAACAGGATGAGGCCTTAAAGAGTCCTGAAAATCCTACAGTTCAAGAAAAAAATGCATTATGCCGAATGATTAATTATGCCAAATGATGAATTATGCCTTTTAAATTTATGCGATCCAATAGGTTCCCAGTTGGGTATACCCATCCTATTGATCAGAATCACTCCACTGTACCGTACTGGACGAGGCAGCGTGGGTCGGCTCGTACAAGATGGTTTGACGACTTTGGTAAAGTCGCCGGAAGTTGATGAAGGCAAAGAGCGCGACAACGGTCGATGTGTCTTTGGGAGAGACCTATGTTCAGCAGTAGACGTCTGAACGGGCATCTTCTGGGTAAGCAAGCTCCCTTACTTTGTCTCCTATTTCAATCAGGACACCGAGGCCAAAATCAAATCCTTATAAAACATTGTAGTTAGGTAGTAGATGTAATTTCAAACTCATTATAAAATTGAAAACACTTTTTCTGCAAATAGGTCACATAGGTAGGTTTTACAGACCTGAAATTACCAGCGCTTCGGCACGTGACATCCAAAGAAGAAACGCGGCAAGAAATACCAATAAGGAAACGTTCTAGTGTTTGACACTTTAATGCCCAATGGTTGACACCCTGATATCACCTCTATTGCTAAGGACATAACATTCAAGATGGCGACTGTCTGGGACAGTGTCGAACACTCGAATGTCTACCTTAGATATTTCCGTATAAAACTTTTTGTATGTAGACGTTTAGTGAATATTAGACCAAAAATCGCTTAATCTTGGGAGCACGGCAGTGCCCCCGTCAAGTCGAGCAAAACAAAGGCACGGCCGTACCATCCTTTTCTCCAAGCCATTCAGGCCATTTTCAACCTCCTATATTTTTGTGCTGGCTAAACCTAGAACCCAGATTTTTCAGGGCTATATAGGGCACAATAAGACAAGTATATTCTCAATAATATTCAATCCCATCAAAGCCATTGCATGTAAAAAGATGCAAGTCTCGCAACGCAGTTCTTTTACAACAATTTTGAGATGTAATGTTGTAATGTCGAAGAAGCGGCGCAAAACTGGTTAACACCTAGTGTCATTAAAAATGTTTCTCAATAAGTAACAACCAGTCTAGTTATTTACGTTGCTTTTGTAAACAATCCTCTAATTGCTATTTCCGTAAAAAATTCCAATACAACCGACGTCTAAATCACTGGTAAAGTACCACGCTATCTTGGGCTCAAAAGAACAATGCGACTGAAGTAACCACTATGCTCGTAATCAAAAGAACTTGCGCCCGGCCCGAGTCAGACAAAGCGGAACTCTTTCAGAGCCGCGGACTGGAGTGCCGTTTGTTTGGACATGCGGTGAGCTAAACTAGCTGGTAAACAGTACTTACATCTAGAAACTTCGACGAACTTGCGGCCTCACTGCGCGGCACTAAGCGGTGCTCAGACAAGACATAGGTAATGCAAGCGATATTCATCAAATCTATTTTAAGGGCGTTTTTATTTTAAAATGTACGGTTAGGCGAAACTTAAGCAATGTTTAAATTCCGTCTAACCTGTCAGTCGGTGGCGATATATATAGAGTTTGACACTAATCGTCAATTTTGTGACGACCTGTTAAAAGTCAATTAAGAGGTCACTTTAAATAATATTTTTACTAAACAAAACCGACCGCGGTGAACTTTAAAAGTGCATAAAATCCGCCATTTTGTTTATTTTAACGAACTTCACCCAGTGACACTCGCGCCATCAAGACGAATCTAATGATGTATCATTTATCAAAATTGGTAGTACCGTTGAGTATTTACGAGCGGACATAGGAACGGACATACATACATACATACAGGTCAAACACATAACCCTTCTTTGGGCTTCGCCGCAGTCGGGTAAAAAGTAGTCAAAAACCAGTAGTTTAGGCTTGGTAATTGATAGCTATTTTGGGGCGCAGTAGCCATGTGTGCGTTACCAGCAAGCAGGCTTTTTTTAAAGTAGGGTAAAGTAACGTTGTTTCTTAACCTAACCATGACCTTCATTTAATCCATCGACTAAAATTCCGATTTCATAAATTTTCTAACAAAATTTTAATTGCAAGCAATGTACAGCAAAGTACTAAATTGACAATTAGATGTAAATGCCAGCCCTTCATTCTTTGTTTATAACGAAGACGTCAAGATAAATGCCTGCATCTACCTATTTCAACAATTAGAGATACCAGGATTGCTACACTTAAGAAAACTACGGAAAAACAACACTAATAAAATAAAACTTAAAAAGCAATACGAGTACTAGACATTTGGACCTGTTTGAAGTGATCGAGAATCCTTTCTTCAAGTTGTACGTGCACAATTCCGTTTATAACCCTTTCAGACTAACCAGATAGGACCATGCATTCTCTGGACCTCGCTGGACAGCCATTGTTATCAAACGAAGATTATGTGGATGCCGCTGATTTCGAAACCACTCTCGATAAAGTCTCAAGGCTTGAGGAACATTTCCACGTGTCGCACAAATCATGTCAGATAATTCACATGTGTCTTTAGCCATTTTAACGCAAAAAAATATCAGTTTTGCAAATAAATGTTTGTTTTGTAATTTGACAAGCCAATGTCAATACTTTTGTAATTGTCATCTAAAATTTTAGAAAAAACTCTTTAAGCTGTGTAAAAAACTCCATACATAAACGTAATGATAAGGACGGCATTAATTGTGGGATTGTTTTTCTCAACTTTTCACCTCCGTACCACGACATGCCTTGTACCAAGTGCATCAGCGATATGAATAACGATAATTACGTAGTACACCTACTACATTTAAAGTGCGGATTTAGGAAATTGAATTGTGCAGTTAATTCGCATAATTAGGATTTGCTAATACTTGCAAACGATTGCTAATGAAGCATATTATTATCAGTTTTAATAAAAGCCCGCATACCGGTAACACACTGTATACATTTTTACATTTATTTAGTCGGGTACCAGTAATAGTCTACCTACCGAAATAAATGTAACTTGCAGTACGTACGTAGTGCATTTCTAGAGTAGGTAGGTTAATATTATGAATTTGTTTCAACGTTTCTGATTTGTGTACGTTAGTTTAATAAAACGAAATGTGTGAAATAAGAAGATAGTTATTATTTAATAAAGCGAAATGTGTGAAATAAGTATATAGTTATTATTTACCAAGACGTTACAGATTTACTGCACCACTCATAGTTACAAGAGGGTTGAAGAAGCAGTATCTAAGTTTTATTTGGTTAAAACATGGCAATGCTGTTACGAGTCAAATACTTTCTTTCATTAAAGACGGCGTTGGCCGTCTAGAAAAGGCCATTATAGCAAAGGTTAATCTACACAAAAGGTCATTTGAAGTATTTAGCTAATGAGACTAACGACTATCGTTTTTATGCCAAGATTTATTGTACGTTTACGTTCAAACGTCCGTCAGAAATAAACTCTAATCATCAAATTATATTTTAAAAACTGCGCGAAAATCTAGTTACATTAATTTTCGTGTCAACAACGGTTTTAAAATCAAAAAATAAGGCACCAATTTGCATGTTGCGTAGTTACTTCACAAGTTAGTTTTACTTGGAAACTGCATACTCTCTGAGAGTTATGATTATGACACGTCATTAAAATAAGCAAATCTATCAGCAAGTAGCCTAGAAGTAAAGCCAGCATCGTTATAGTATCCAAAGCGCCATATCGTCATTACTTTGAAAAATAAACACGTGTCTGATGCTGACACCAGGTAAAAACGCAGTAAGTGTATATGAAGTTCGTATATAACTTTTGACGTTTTTCTCGACGATATTTTTAGATACGAGATACGATTTTTTCAAGGTAGTAACGATATAGTATATGGCAACATATATTTATTAGGTACTCTAGGCACGAAGATGTGTGATACATGGCGCTTTGTATGTTACAGACTATTTGATGCTGACTGTACACAAATATTTTACAGTTATCCAGAGGGTAAACTTACTAATTGAAAATACAGTGGAACCTCGATACGTCGAACCTCGATGAGACGAAATCCTCTATACCACGAAATAAAAGCCCAATCCCTTCCCTTCAAGCCCCATAACTCGAAGTATTAGACCACCATAAGTCGAAGTTACCAAGGACTCCCTACAAGATGTTTCAGTACATTGTTTACCTCTACATCTCAAAGAAACAGTTCTTTTGTTTTATTATCTCGAAGTTTGTGAATATACCTCTATAGCTCGAAGTAAAATTATGCCAGGTTGGTCATACGTGCCTAGTCTATGGGAAATGTTACATCTATAACTCGATTTTTTATTTATTTTACCTCTATAACTCAAAGTCAAAAACTACAGAAGCCTTAACCTCTAAAAGTCGAACATGGGCCTATGAAAACCTCTGTAAGTCGAAAACCTCTATAAGTCGAAACCTCGTTAGCACGTTTTTTTTAGCGTTTCGACACTTTCGACTTATCGAGGTTCTACTGTATTGGGACCGAGCGCGACGACAGCGCCACGTGATAGGCGGCCATTATGGACAATATTGTCACCGCTGTCAAACAAGAAGTAAGTAAATATTGTGAAAAATATTAATGAAATCTTGTGTTATTTTACTATATTACACAATTTTGGACAATGGTAGTCAGTAACATTATAGCCAATAATATTAAAATTGTTGTTTTCAGTGAGAAAAGTCAGCGACAAAAATGTCAATTTTAGCCGTAGCGAGCGCTGTGATCGTTTCGGCTACCCCCTCCACCCGCTTTGCACTCTGCCACCGATAAACTCTAACGTCATACTTTAAATACCTTCTTAAAACTTTGACCGCAACATTTCTTAAAAAGAAAACAATTTTGTTTTACCCGAATTGAATACAGCTAAAGCCTTTAAAGGTCCCGCAGAGTCCAAGTCTTAAATGATTCTTGAAAGTTTACCGTTTCTTAAAGTACTTTCTTGAAACTGAAAAGTTTTACTGTTCAAATCGAAACTGGGTTGTATAAAGAGCCCAAAAATGATGCTACAAGAGAATCTTTGTGTATACATTTGTCAATGAAGTTTGAATATTTGGATTTTGCATAGGACTTGGCACTCATTTAGGTCTCCATTCTTTTTGCGGCGAAGCCAAGCATAATTTTTGTATTGAACTTGGCTCTCCTTTTTTACATTTAAGTTTTTGGTGGGTTACTTATTCTGTGACCGTGCAGAAGTCTTGAGCGAAAATCGTCTGTCGAAAACCGTCATAGTACACGGGGCAAGGGGCGGATGTGTTTGCGGCGGTTTCCGACGCGATAGGGACCGTGACGTTTTATCGGCGTCGCGTTTTTATCTAAACGCCCCCTTTATTGATAGGAAGCGCTCACGAACATTTCGTACGTGCAGGGCGTTTTAGTGAGAGTAAAATAGTACATTGTACAGGGCGGTAAGGAAGGAATTACAAACGAGTGTTTGTTAGACTTTAATAACACGAGTTTATAATTCCTTTACCGCCCATGGTACACACAATGTTATTCATCACACTTGTGAGAAAATCTAAATAAATAACCTTACTAATCCACCCAGTAGGATAAAAGTAGAAAGTGACTTATATCCATAGATAATGCGATGTTGCGATGTCAAGTTACGTTCGGAAACCATAGCGGTAAAGACATAAAACGGCCATTTTAGTTGATTTATATTTGCAAAATGCTGAAATACACTATTTAAACATTTAATGAATGTTACCGAAATATGTGTTTGCATGAATTTGCTGCAGTTCTCTTTAAATAAATATTCCAGGGATGATAAGTTAAAAAAGGAAGTTGGCGTTTCCATGGAACATGACAAATAAAGAGTAAAATAAAACCATTACGCCCTAGGACGTAATAGGTCATTTACGGCCCGCAAAACGTACGTGTAACAAAACCATTTTCGAGCAAGTGTGATGAAAAAAATATTACGTTGTATCTGAGGGTATGTTTTCACTGTCGCGGAACTGAGCGGAGCGGAGAGGAATGGTGTGTTTCCACTGTCGTAATGTGGAGATTTCGAGCGCTGTGATTGGTCAACTTACGGTCCATATTTCTTTGCCCCGCCTAGCTCACACAGTCATAAAACGCTTCTGACCATTTCCTTACCGCGATTGTACTTTAAGTAAGTTTAGTAAATACCTTGGAATTATTTTTAAGTTTTCCTCGTTAGTGTGATGAACATATACGTACCTGAAAGGAAAAATAGAAGATTAAAGTTGGCGAGAATATTACATTCGGCTCATAAGTCATAATAATCTTAATCCCATCAAAAACATACATGTAAAAAGATGCAAGTCTCTCAACGCAGTTCTTCTACAACAAAAACGTTTTGAGATGTAATGTTAAACCAGGTCAGTACCGGGAGGATGTCAACAGGCCTCGATTCCCACCGAATTATTTACCCGTAGGATTATTTTTTGAGAACTATTAAATGTTCCTCCACGGTTAATAATAGGCAAGTCGATGGGAATCGAGGTCTGTGGACACCCTCCCGGTACGGATTACAGGCTGAGCCACACCGGCTGCGTGTGCACGCACTGTACGCTGCAGCTCCTTGACTTTGAGCGGGACTAGCCGCCATTTTGAAAAACATGCCACGCGCACGCACACGTGTACGCAGCCGGTGTGGCTCGGCTCGGCCTTACATCTCAAAACTTTTTTGTTCTAGAAGAACTGCGTTGCGAGACTTGCACCTTTTTACATGTACAGTCGAGTTCATTTACATCTACACACTTACAGGAACAAAAATATCTGAACACGACCCTATTGATATTGTCAGGAGCATAAAAGTGTGTTGAGATTTTTTTGTTCTCTTATATGTGTACATGTACCTTAAATGAACTCGACTATAATATTTTTGATGGGATCTCATTTCTTTTTGTAAGAGCTCTTCCTTTATTTATTACATTCCAATCCATTCTATTTCCAATTTGAACTACAAAAGTATCTTTGTAATCGCATGTATTTGTACAAGTTCAAATTGAATGTTATTGAGAATATATCTAAGTCATATTATGCCCTATATATCCCTGAAACTACGGGGTTCTAGCTTTTGCCAGAACAAAATTACAGGAGGTTGAAAATGGCCAGAATGGCTTCGAGAAAAGGATGGTACAGCCGTGCCTTTGTTCTGCTCGACTTGGCGGGGGCACTACGGTGCCCCCAGATAGTGACTATTATGAAACTTTGCAATAAATTTTCCGACTAAATCGATATAATATTTTATCGAGGATTATTAGGATTATTTTGAGGTCAAATCAAAATGATTTGTTTTTTGAGATGTTCGAAATTTGAATGTCATAATAACATCGATTGCAATATTATTAATTAGTCTGTTGCACAATCAACGATTATGTAGTAATAACACAGTAGCCTATGTGTTATGACACTGGCAGTTACATCAGAGCCTGCACGCATCCATTCTGAAATACACACCCCGCCGCCTCATGCATATTAATGCGGCATCAGTTATGCTCCGTTACAGAGATGTAGTGATGAACAAGTATTGCCATCCGGGTGCGGATGTTTCAAGTTTCATATTTATGGATGCGCGTATGCGGACGTTAATAACACGTAAAAATATTGTATAATTCTTGCCGCTCCCTCCCAGAAATCATCGGTAACATTAAGGATCTGCTAGGTTTTCTGTAAGCTTTGTCACGCGATAAATAAGTGATAAAGCATCCGTCACTCTCACACACTATTTGTTAGAACGTGACGGATGCTTTATCATTTATTTATCGTGCGACAAAGCGTAGTGTCTTACGCCTACTGGTCTTGGGTTAGTAAGAGTGCCTTCAACCCATCTCGCAAGGTAGGTGCATACTAGCCCATGTAAACCTCACTCTATAATTACTAGTCGACCCCATCGGGTTTCCCATCTCGTACCGGAATTCTTATTTATGTTCGTGTTTTCTTCCTGTCGTGTATCAAATACGACGTTGCATAAGGATTTAATTTTTGTGATTTTATTACTTTTGTAACGCACGAGGAAACTTTTCCGCGGCGAGACAAAAACAGCTCATCGAAATCAATAAATCAGTTCTCGATATCTTTAAAAAGTATTTCCATTCGAAATGTAGACTCACGTACAATTAATTCGGGTCATTTTCTATATAATTGTTCAAATGACCCGAATTCATTGTCCGTGAGTGTATGAAAGAATTAATTTACAACATTATTTTTTACAACAAAAACACTACACCTGCCTAGTATAAGAAATCCATACTGTGTTGTCCTAAATATCATAATGCAGCAGTGTGTATTTTTTTTGTCATAAAGGCAAACGAGCAGACGGATCGCCTGATGGTAAGGGATTACCGCCGCCCATAGACACCAGAGGAGTCACAAGTGCTTTGCCCGCCTTTCAGGTGGAAAAGTGTACCTATATTATAAAATCGATGCCGAAGTTCAAACTACGGATGAATATGCGGATATCTGGGACATCCCTGCTTTATACCTAATGGAATATAATGCAATTAAGTGTTTAAACGTCAGTCCAATTTAACTCCAAAATAATTTCAACCACCAAAATCAATACTTTGAACCAGTTTCGAACTGTGAGACAATTTTGCGCGGCGCTCCCGGACTAAACACAATTAACGCCTAATATAATTACCATCGCCAGTTATTAGTAGGCATAAGGCGTGTATCCCACCACCGGCGATCAGCAGGAAAAGTACAAATAGATGTAGAGTACTATCCATAAGGCTCTGACAGAAAAACAGCGTTACCGCTTGCATCACCTGTAAACTGTAACACAATGCTGAGTCAAGGCCTTTTCATTATCGCACACACTGCTGGACTCACTGTGTACTCCTGAACGCGTAATCTTATGTGATCTGTACTTATGTTCTGCGTATCTCCCCTAAGTCCTGTTTTGAGTGCGTTACTGAATAAACGTTTTTATTTCTTTCTTTCTTTAAATAACAAAGACGCAAGTTTTAATAGTGGAAAAAGGTTGTCTGAAAGAGATCGCTCTTTAGCGACAAGACCGCCTATTGTTTACCACTGTTTTTATATAAGTTTGCATTTTAATTATTTCTTTTGGTGTGCAATGGAGGAACCGCTCAGTCTACAAGTTTATAGCAGCAACAAGAGATACCATCGCTCAGCGATACTCGCGTGGTGGTCAGAGTACTCGCCGATAAACTCACTCGATACATAACTCTGCATTCAAGGGGTAGGGCAACTGTCCCTCTACCGGCGATCAGCGAGACACGAGTACAGCTAGAAACGAGTTGGCGAGCAGCGTGAAATCTACTGGTTTAATGGTTTTGTTGGTTGGTTTAATTTGTAGTAATGGTTTTCTCGCTGGGCTGTAAGCAGAGGTCGGATAAAGGTATTGTCTCCATACAAAAATACCGGTATTTTTCCGTTCGTTTCGTTCTTTGGTTTGTTATTTGATTTTTTAATCGGACAATATAATAAGAAGTCATTACTTAAATACATTATTGAGCCCTACATACAAATAATAAAATATTATAAAAATATTGGGCTATTTCGGGGTTTTTGCAAAATACCGGTTGCGAGCTCTGGCTGTAAGTGAGTGTGAGACGGACACGGACAATTAGGCAGCTTTTAACACTAGCAGCTATTTTATTTTACACCTATTTGTGTTTGTACGTTTTAAAGCGAGAAAATAGTAGATAGCTTGTCGTTTCCTCGGCGGTGAGACACTTGCCTAAACGTTCATAGGCGTAAATTTAAACATTTCTAACATATAGATATAGATATAGGCTTTGGAATTGGGTTTAAATAAGATGCCGCGGTTTGGCAAACAATGAGGGATGACTTAGTGAAGTGCGGAATTTGGATTTGAGTCGAAGTCGGCTGGATGTGTAATGACATTTAGTATTTACTTTATGCGGATTGCATCATCGTCAAGCTTGACTTGAAGAATGCGTTCAACTCCTTAGAGCGTGACTCTCTTCTTCTTTTTGAAGTCTTGGAGAAGGCTCCATCTCTTTATCCGTTTTTATTTCAGGCCTATTCGTCGCCTTCTAAGCTCTTTTTTGATGGATCTCTCGTAATGTCCCAGGTTGGTGTTCAGCAAGGTGATCCGCTGGGCCCCCTGATCTTCAGTCTCGCCATACAGAAGGCCATCTCCCGTTCTCGATCCTCTCTTAATGTTTGGTACCTGGATGATGGTACTCTGGGGGGTAAGCCAGGTGAAGTTGAGCAGGATCTACGTGCGCTGCTTCCGCTCTTGCGGGAGCTGGGTCTTGAGGTCAACTCCGGTAAATGTGAGTTCTTCCCTTGCAGCTCCATTTCGCGGGGCTCCTTCTCTTTGATTGCCTCCTTGCTCCCTGATCTTAAGGAGGTGTCGCCCCAAGATTTTCTGCTGTTGGGTTCTCCGATTTGTTCCGCCGCGGTTCCTGGGGCCTTTGAGGGGAAGGAGCGGCTTCTCCGGACCGCGGGGGAACGGCTTAAACAACTCTCGGCGCATGTGGGACTTACTTTGTTGAGGTCCTGCTTTTCCTTGCCCAAGGTGACGTACTTTTTGCGCACCGTGCCGACTTGGCTACACCCCGGGCACGTCTCCTTCGACCTTGCGTTGAAGGAGTCGGCGGAGTCCTTGCTTAATGTCTCCTTGGGTTCGGACCAGTGGGTTTTGGCATCGCTTCCTATTCGGAGTGGTGGGCTTGGTATCAGGCGCGTGCGGGACGTGAGTCTTCCTGCCTTTCTGGCATCGGCGGCGGGGGTGGTGGGCCTTGTTTCTAAGATATTACCCTTAGAGGGTGGTGAGGCTACCATACCCTTTGCGTCCGATGCTTTGGTGGCCTGGGAGTCCCTCAACCCGGGTGCGCCGGTTCCTGGGAGGCTGGACTGTCAACGCTTGTGGGACGAAGTTGGTGTTAAGCGTTTGTTTGACGGCCTTTTGGGCGGCGCTGTTGGCGCTGATAGGGCGAGGCTTCTCGCGGCTGCGAGACCAGAATCTGGCGCCTGGTTGCACGCTCTCCCGTCCCCAAATTTAGGTACTCTCCTCAACAATGACTCGTTGCGGGTGGCTGTTGCTTTTCGCCTGGGCTGTGATGTTTGCCAACCACATCTATGCATTTGCGGTTCCATGGTGGAGAGCAATGGGCATCACGCCCTGAGTTGCGGTCGTTGCGCGGGTAGGTTCCCGCGGTACCATGCCTTGAACGACATCGTCCGGAGGGCTTTAGTGTCTGCCAATGTTCCTTGTGTGCTGGAACCACCAGGTCTTAGCAGGTCGGATGGCAAGAGGCCGGACGGTCTGACGCTGGTACCTTGGGAGAAGGGCCGGTGCCTCTTGTGGGATGCCACTTGCGTGAGTACTTTTGCTGCCACTCACCTTGGGCGCACCGTGCGGTCACCAGGGGCGGCCGCTGAGCAAGCGGCGTTGCTCAAGAGGGCCAAGTACTCGGGCCTGTCTGGATATTCGTTTGTTCCCCTTGCGGTGGAGACGTCCGGCTGCTGGTGTGCGGAAGCAAGGGCTTTCCTTGGGGAGCTGGGTCGTCGCTTGCGTGAGAGGGGTCATGACCCCCGCTCCGGTTTCTTCCTGGCGCAGAGGCTGTCCATCGCGGTTCAGCGCGGGAACGCCGCGAGTCTGATGGGCACTTTTGCGCCGGGAGTAATGCGGGGGGGGGGGGGGGGGTCTTTTTGAAAAGATTTTTTTTTTTTTTCTTTTTTTTAGTTTGTTTTTGTTTTTTTGTAATTAAGTTTATTGTGTTGTATAAGTCTGACTTTGTATTTTTTTTTGTTTAATAATAAGTTGTTTAGGGTTTAATTAGTTAGTTTTAGTTTTCATTTTAAATTTCTTCCTTTTTGTATGCTGTTTGAATTTATTTATCTGCCTTTATGTTTATAACGAACGTTATTATTGGGTCACGGGAAAGTTTAGATTGACTGTACAACGTTACAGGATAGTAAGTATTACGGTTAGCAAAATATTTATGCTTTGGTCAGGCGTTTGCGGCTTTTAGTAGGTTAGGGTAGGTTTATGTTTGGTTTATACCTATTGACTTGATAAATTATTTTATGCCACACCTGGTTATAAAGTGACTTTTTCCGCACGCTACGCGTACGGAAAAAGTCGCTTTCTGGCCAAGTGTAGACATAAAATTATGTACACAACACGGGAGGTAATAAAGAAAGCCCTCGATCGTATATTTACGTCCCTCGCTTGCAGCTCGGGCCGCAAACATCTGCGATCTCGGCCTTTCTTTGTATTAACACCCTAGTTGTGTAGTGTACTATTGCAGGCCGAAGTAAACCAAAAACATATCGTATGTCTTATATGACCGTAGTTTCTATTTTCTAGCAGATGGACTACATGTTTGTCTCTTTGTCTGACGATTAATTGATGCTCTGTAATTTAAACATTATATTTTTGTGCAAACCCCAGGGTGACAAACAAGCGTACGACCGGCCTGATGGTAACTTGGTAATCAATCACCGTAGCATATGGATGCTTACAACGCCAGGGGCATTAAGTGCGTGTTGGCGACCCTTTAAAAACATATTCACACTCTATACAGTAAGTAAAGCCTCAATAATTTACAAACTGGTGAGTAAAAACAACGTACTCAGTTTAAATAAAGCTCGTAAAATAGAAATATTTTCCATATATCCGCATAACATTCGTTTATGGCCGCAGATAAAGCAAATCCTAGGAAACGGCCATAAAACGTTTATTTTCGGTATATCAATAGAAATATTCCACTCGTGCCAGATGTCAAGTGTTGGTTGATGGAGCGCCGATAGCCATCGAGTTGATGCTATGCCAGCCATTAATGAACGGAAACTCATTTTTCTATTATATTTTCCAATTCGAATAGAAATAGAATAGTAGTACATTACACAACTAGGGTTGTCAAGCGAGGGACGTAAATATGCGATCGAGGGCTTTCTTCATTATCTCCCGTGTTGTGTACAGTATTTATAAGGATAACACATCACAGTACAGTACAGTTACATACTGCCGCCATGACGCAAAAGGGCACAACTAACAGTTTTTTTTCGACACTGAGTTATATACATATTCGGATTCAGCGAAATTTACTGATTCCGAATATGGAAACATTTTAGTGTCGAAAAAAAAATGTTAGATGTGCCCTTTTGCGTTATGGCGGCAGCATACCTTGCAGGCAATACACAAAGACAGATTTCCAACTGAAATGGTCTTCACTCAGCAATGCAGTTGGCTGGGCAACGTATACCTAAGGGTCAATTGCAGAAAAAAATTACCTTTTACTTTTTTTGTCTAATCATGGTGTGTCTTACACCATTTTACTCATAATCACGAGCACTTTTCATTAATGAAATAAAAAAATGTAGCGCAAAATGTCCCAACTTTTCCGTACAAATTTTGAATTTCTCAGTTTCGTTACGCCGAAATATAGTGGAAAATCGTAACAAAACTAAGATTTAATTTTTTCTCACGCTAAAAAAATTAAAAATAATGGTGTGTTCCCACTGACGCGGAGCTGGGCCGAGCAGAGAGGAATGGGCCGTAAATTTCATTAGTCAAACGAGCACCAATCATAGTGCTCGAAATCCCTACTTCGCGAACGTGTAAAGAGTCTGATTGGCCTACACACGATTTGTTTCTGTCCGTTCCGCGCAGCTGCGTGTCAGTGAAAACGCACACTAATACATTGTTTTTATTCATTAAAATTCCACCATTTACATCGATGACTAGGACATTGTAAATTTATAAATTCTATGCAGTCTGGAAAAATGCATAATTGAAAGGTAATTAAAACTATGAAAGCACCAGAGGTCAAGCATTAAAGGAGCCAGTGACACTTTTAACAGGTAATTTCCTTATTACTTACAATACAATAATTTTAAGCACACAACACGAACTCTTCTCCTGTAGCTTCGGTCTTTTTTCGTTTCGACTTCATTGAGGAAAAATTATGTCAATACGAGTACAGAACTCGTACTTATAAAGTAACGTTTCATAAGAATAATAAAGGAAGTGAATCTTGACATTCAGTGCCTTAAGCAATTCGTTCGCGGTTTATTACAATACTGAGAGAACATTTCAGAATACATTTCGCATTCATATTACTTTATTCTCTTGAATGAATTACAAACAAGCATATAAAAGGTGCTTTTATGTTCGCACCAAAGGCGCTCCAGTGCCCTGACTATAACGAGCACGCACTCTTCTGTACTCAAAAAGTACATAACTGCATTAAAATTTCGGTTACACTTGTGACTTTTTGAAAGTCGATTATACTTGGCTGAAACCTCGCTCATTCCCGCTACTTTAGTTGCGAAGTACTACTAAAAGTTTAATGTTGCGATATTAAAATGGAAAAGTTATTATTTTTAAATCCTTTGAGGTTTTGGTGCGGATTATCCTGGATTCGGGTGTTTTCATTTAATGGTTTCGAACGGAGACACGGTAAAATCCGCTGAATTGTAAATATAGAAGTGAACATTTAAAATAAAAAAAAAACTGTGAAAATGTTCATCGGGAATTTTAGGAGACATGTAGAGACATACCCGTACATCTGAAACTCACATGTTAATCTATACCTAATCTATGTAATATGTAATTTATCTTGACGACAGTGCTTTTGTGTGACCATTTTGGTGCACGCATTTTTGTGGATTTAATTACTTTTTCGGATCGTTCAAAATTTACTCATACTTATGATAAAGATAATTCATGATAGAGTAAAGGCTTTTTCGAACGATTAGAAACAGTTATTAATAGTACATTACACAACTAGGGTGGTAAAACAAAGAAAGGGCGAGATCGCAGATGTTTGCGGCCCGAGCTGCAAGCGAGGGACGTAAATAAGCAATCGAGGGCTTTCTTTATTACCTCCCGTGTTGTGTACATAACTTTATGTCTACACTTGGTCAGAACACAGCTTTTTCCGTACGCGTAGCGTGCGGTAAAAGCCACTTTATGGCTAGGCGTGGCATAAATGAATGTAAGTGACTGTGCGGAAAAATGAGAATGGACCAAGTGAGTGTAGGTATAATGATAATTTGATAATATGAATCCTACAGATGAGTTGAAGTCACGTTGGATTCAATTATTGTATAAATTCTCTGAAGCTGAGGTTATTCTGAAAGTATCCACATAATTAAAAAATACTTAACCGAAATCCGCTTAAATATTCCCACAAATCATTGCTGGCGATTGAAATTACGTTGTAAACAAATCATTATTGCTTTATTATTCAGGCTGCCTATTAAAATTTAATTTACGATCCATACTCACATCAAGTTAATTGTCACACATCGGTTAACTTTAAACCGTATTATTTAACTTAACCCCGTTAGTAAATACTCCTACTAAATCGGTTGAAACTTTGCCCAAATAGTATGTTTTCGCAATAAAACAACATAATGCTAATTTTGACCTGGTTGAGGGCCTGTTAATAAAGGCAGCGTCTAACGGAATAGCTAATGATGAAGATCTTCACATTGTTACTAATCGTTAGTAGTGTAAGTGTACCATCTGTTAAAGTCTGTCCAGAAAGAGAATAGGCGTGGCGAAAAACGGAACTAACCTAACCAGTATGGCAAATATTATGGTAGAAAAGCATTACAGCGCCCCCAAATCTAAATCCTATTCTCTTTCCGCACAGTGTCTAAAGGCAAGATTTTTTTAACTGACTTCATATTACCTACGGTAAAAAACATACAGGCACTGTCGGGCAGACCGGCGGACAGACAGCGGGGCATTAGTATTACGAGTTTGTTGTCATTTTTTGGGTAACAAACCTTAAAAGCGATCTACGCTTCATAATCATCATTTGCTTCATTACTGAAAGACGTGCACAGTCTAGAAGCCTTTCATCGAGCTCCTAACAATTATTCAGCATCGTCTTCTGTTTTTCTGAAGACATGAGTTATAGGGTAACCAGTAAAAGTCTTTTATGCCACACCTGGCCATAAAGTGTCTTTTTCCGCACGGAAAAAGCCGCTTTCTGGCCAAGTGTAGACATAAAATTATCTACACAACACGGGAGGTAATAAAGAAAGCCCTCGATCGCATATTTGGGCATTTTTATTTTAAAATGTACGGTTAGGCGAAATTTAAGCTATGTTCAAATACCGTCTAACCTGTCAGTCCGTAACGAAATGTATGGAGTTTGACATTAATCGTCAGTTCTGTAACGACCTGTTAACTGTCAGTTAAGAACGCACTTTAAATAAAAAAGCCCATTTACGTCCCTCGCTTGCAGCTCGGGCCGCAAACATCTGCGATCTCGGCGTTTCTTTGTTTTACCACCCTAGTTGTGTAATGTACTATAGGTACTTGGTCTTTTCATCGGGTAAGAGTAGGAGACCATCCACGCCGTGTTGTTCCCTCCACTTTGCCTACACCAGTACATTGGCACGTTTCACGAAGTCTGATCTAGCAACATTGGTGAAAGACAACAACGCCATTAGTTCGTTTGTCCATTTTTGCTAGTTTAGATTAATTTTTAACTTGTAACTTCATAAAACGGGTCCCTGGAGTTTTTTAAATTATGTGGGTCTTATCTTATAGTGCAACAAAGCAACTAGAATGATCGATTCCAGCATAGCACGTGGTGTTCCTACTAGTATGAATCAATAGGACCACAACCGAAACTGCAATCCAGCACCATTTCGGCTATTTTACGCCAGTCTCCTCGTAAACACGTCGGGAAACACTCAACGCGGCCGGCTATAGTCGATTACCTTCTGTGTCGTAATTAAGACGCAGCTCAGATGCAAGCCGTTGTTAACACGTGACAGGCGGGTGAACACACAACGTGCTAATTAGTATTGACTAAATAACATCTGCGGACACGACAATGTCGCCACCAAGTCGAACAAACAACGGGTATAGTTACCCGGGGGAAAAGCAACTACGAGGCAAAGGTAACTAATTGAAGTTTTCTGCAATCTAATCGTTTTTTTATCACACACTTGCTCATAAAGTGGCTCTTATTTCATTTGTCAATTACTTACCTTGGCCTCATAGTTGTTTTTACCCCGGGTGATCGATCTTACAGCCATACCATCCGTATCTCAAAGCAACTCATGGCACTTATTGCATCCTATTATTAGGGACTAGCGTTTACCCGCATCTTCACAAACTTTCACATTCAAATTCATAATGTTACTAGGATTCTTGTCGATCTCGAGATTTGTGCGGGTCAATTCAATTCGTTCATTGCATATCACATTACAAACATATATGGATGAATATAAATAAGTAGGTATACATGTGACACCCTGGAAGCGCACAGCAATAACAGAGTGCTAATAAATTTACACATACATTCTTGGTACTTTGTACTTCAATTCAAATTACTCTTCCAAAGCTTCTATATGAGTATTTTGGTATTGATTTAAACTTTCACGATTTTCACTCATTATATAAGGAAAGTAAATTTTTGGTCAGCCGTTATTAAAATTGATCCGCAAAAAAAAATAAGCAGTTAAATCATTTGGGCAGCATACAAAGATTTGGCTGGCAATAAATAAAATCGGGCGGCAACTCTTGTTCAGCAAACAGTTTAAAAACGGTTAACATTTTAACCAATATTAATCTGCTTTTTTTATCATTTGGCTGCCTAATAAATAGTCGAGCTGCAAAATAATTACTTGGGCAGCAAGATTTTACAATTGGTCAGCAGAGAGTTTAATTGAGATATACAGGGTGTCACTGTGATATATACTAGGTGTCACTGTGATATATACAGGGTGTCACTGTGTTATATACAGGGTGTCACTGTAATGTATACAGGGTGTCACTGTGATAGATACAGGATGTCACTGTAATATATACAGGGTGTCACTGTGTTATATACAGGATGTCACTGTAATGTATACAGGATGTTACTGTGATATATACAGAATGTCATTGTGATATATACAGGGTGCCATTGTGTTATATACAGGGTGTCACTGTGATAGATACAGGATGTCACTGTCAGCAGAGAAAACATGTCTGTAAGCAGTTTAATTGAGATATACAGGGTGTCACTGTGATATATACAGGGTGTCACTGTGTTATATACAGGGTGTCACTGTGATAGATACAGGATGTCACTGTGATATATACAGGGTGTCACTGTGTTATATACAGGGTGTCACTGTAATGTATACAGGGTGTCACTCTAAAAACGAAACAGCTCCCAAAAATAGGTAGGTTAGGGTTATTTTTTTTGATGACCTAAAAAACGAAACGGCTCCCAAAATAGGTAGGTTAGGGTTATTTTTTTTTATGACCCTAAAAACGAAACGGCTCCCAAAAATAGGTAGGTTAGGGTTATTTTTACGGCTCCCAAAAATAGGTAGGTTAGGGTTATTTTTTTTGATGACCCTAAAAACGAAACGGCTCCCAAAAATAGGTAGGTTAGGGTTATTTTTTTTAAACGGCTCTAAAAACGAAACAGCTCCCAAAAATAGGTAAGTTAGGGTTATTTTTTTTGATGACCCTAAAAACGAAACGGCTCCAAAAATAGGTAGGTTAGGGTTATTTTTTTTAATGGCCTTAAAAACGAAACGGCTCCCAAAAATAGGTAGGTTAGGGTTATTTTTTTTGATGACCCTAAAAACAAAACGGTTCCCAAAAATAGGTAGGTTAGGGTTATTTTTTTTGATGACCCTAAAAACGAAACGGCTCCCAAAAATAGGTAGGTTAGGGTTATTTTTTTTTGATGACCCTAAAAACGAAACGGCTCTCAAAAATAGGTAGGTTAGGGTTATTTTTTTTTGCTGACCCTAAAAACGAAACGATACACGTTGTGAATAAATAATATAACTTCTGAACATTATGAGATGTATAAAAAATCGAAATACCAATTTTAGATGAGCCCATCACAGTGACACCCTGTATACATTACAGTGACACCCTGTATATAACACAGTGACACTATGTATATATCACAGTGACACCCTGTATATATCACAGTGACACCTGTATCTATCACAGTGACACCCTGTATATATCACAGTTACGTCCTGTATCTATCACAGTTACACCCTGTATATAACACAGTGACACCCTGTATATATCACAGTGACACCCTGTATCTATCACAGTGACACCTGCTACTTGACAGCTGACAATTACCGAATGACAAAATGCGCACACGATTAGCGGCAGAATAGTTGCGCCCAGTTAGGTTTTATTGCCCCTTTTTTTTTGATGAACAAAATGAAATATTTTGCTTACCTATTGATTGCTTACCAAAATTTGATTAACCGTAGATCGCTTAATGCAGCTCAAATATTTAATTTGCTGACCAAAATAATTTAGAGCAGATCAGTATATCTTTAATTGCAGCCTGATTTATGAATGTTTGCTTACCATAAGTTGCTTACCAACTAGCTATTTTGGCTGACCAAATACATATTTCTGCTGACCAAAATATGAATATTTTGCTGATCGATTAAATGATACCCATTATATAATAAAACGGGACTCAACCGCTAAAAAACATGTTTTTAGTTTTACCTCGATGTTTCGGACGTACATGGACGGGACCATGTGGTGGGAAGGGTAATGGCATGTTTTTACGCAATTAAGTCCCGTTTTGTTATAACAGTGAGTATATTGGTGTTTGAAAAGACTACAAATGTGGCATTAGGGTGTTGATAGTCAAGTCAAACCAGTTTATTTCTCTGCAAGTGTTGACAACTTGCATTTGAAAGACTAGTTAGGCACTAAATTGTTGATAGTGAAACTAATCTGGGGGCACGGCAGTGCCCCCGCCAAGTCGAGCAAAACAAAGGCACGGCCGTATACCATCCTTTTCTCGAAGCCATAAGATAAAATTAATTATTAGCTTAATTTTTTTTTCTGTAAGTAACCTTATATTATAATATCGCGTATTTTTACGTGAGAGTCGGTTTAGATTTTTATCTCAAATTTTAACATGCGATTCCAAATAGACTTCGACTCTCACATATAAAAAACTAAGCCAAAAGTGCTATAACCGTGTACATAGAGGATCAAATAATTAGTTAAGAGATCTCCTAAACCCCAGAACAATATATCAAGTCGTATTCGCGAGTGAAAAGAGCCCCTATTACCCGTGGTCCCACCAGGGGGACATGCTGGTGGGACCAGGGGTAATAGGGGGAAAAGAGGAGTTTAAGCGTCATGGGGGTTACTACAGGGTAGGTACTTTTGTATACTGCGGTGTAACGTAACTTTGATCTTCTTTAGACAAATTGCCTAAACATAGATGGGAAAACTTTGGGAGCAAATTTTACGTTAATGCTTACACAACAACACACGATTGCCTTAAAATTACAATATTTCAATCCTTTTTTACGTTTACTTATGTTTGAAATTAAACGTGACGACGTATATTTGTTACAGGGTTGAGTGGTAGAAAGATAAAATGAATATAATTAACAAGCGGTAACAAAGACGGTTCGTACGCCCTTGCTCGGCATTACGAGTAAAATAGATACTAGAGGACAATTTTCAACAAATAAAGATATACGTAAACTGACCTCTAAGTTTGCACGTGATACATTCAATCCAAGCTTAGGAAGAAATTGCCCCTTTAATACATTACACAAAATAGGCTCTTGTAAATAAATAAATATTGCCGGACATCTTACACAAATCGATCTAGTCTCAAAATAAGCAATGCTTGTATTATGGATCCAAGACGACGATATACATACTTATACAGGGTGGGAGGGACTATACCGACATACTCCAGCCATGAATTCGGTGTATACACCGTGGGCCCGTATAACCCGACCAACTTTAACCATAGATTCTAACAACTATTAGAAGTAAAAAAAGTTATGTGACGTATAGTCGATTAACGCTTACTTTCCGAGATATTCATTATTTTTAAAATAAAAAATCCCAAGTGTGTAACAAGCCCTAATAAATGTGATTAAGATACTTTTACTGATTCTTTTAAATCCTTTAACTAAACAGCAATTAACCTTCGCAGTATTAGATGGTAAGCGATTACTAAGCCAAAATATTGACCTTTCGTTTCCATTTTAGCTTTTTTTTCCTTTTTAATAACTTTTCCTCCAGTAAGGACATGTTTATAACGAGGGACTGAATTTATTGATTTGTTTTGTTCCATAAGACTATTAATGTAAAATGACAAAATTCGACCTATGTTGATATAACGTTATTTACTTGTAATACCATCAGGAATACGTGGTTAAAGTTGGTCGGGTTGTACGGGCCCACGGTGTAGATAAATACATTTAAATAGATAGAAAACATCCATGATTCACACAAATATTTGCCCTTACCAGGAATTTGAACCCGGGACCCCAGCTTCGTAAGAGGTTGAGTTGTGGAAAACTACTAATTTGGTGTCCCACATCTAAGTAGGTAAAGGCCCTCCTTTTTAGGGTTCCGTAGCCAAAATGGCTAAAAAGGAACCCTTATAGTTTCGTCATGTCCGTCCGTCCGTCCGTCCGTCCGTCCGTCCGTCCGTCCGTCCGTCCGTCCGTATGTCACAGGCATTTTACTCAAAAACTACAAGACCTATACTGATGAAATTTGGAATATAGATGTCTTGTAGATGCCGCTACTAAGTTTGGTAGTTAAATAATAAAAATAAAAAAATCTAGGGGGGGGCACTCCATACATGTAACAGAAGTTAAAAAAAAATTTTTTCACAAAATGTCAACGTGTGGTACATAGTTCGACAGCTCTTTTGAAAACATTTTAAGGTTCTTAAGTAATGTTTTTGATTAAGTGAATAGCTTTGGAAATAATCGCTCCGAAAGTTGTGAAAATTGTGTCCCCCCCTCTATCTTCTAAACCGTGTGTCCGAAAAATATAAAAAAAATTACAAAGATAACGCTCAATTAATACTTTCAACGAAAATTATTTTCAACAAGATCGGATTAACCGTTTTTGAGTTATTGCCGATAAACTGCGCTTCTCAACAAAAGGACGTAATTTCTATGAAGATACGCTCTTTTGTTGTTGTACTTTTTTTACATCGTATTTTTTACCTTATAGTTACGGCTATGGAACCCTACACTGAGCATGGTCCGACATGCTCTTGGCCAGTTATTCTCTCTTATCTATGTGGAGCCGTATCATATAGGTAATATTGTTTATTTTATTTTCAGCACGACTACTCGCAAGACATCGCTATAAAGAAGACGTGCATTGTGGACTGATAAAGTTATCAATCTTTATATGTATGGGCGAGTGGCCGAAACATTAGTATGCTAGCCCTGTAGCCCCCACTCCAGTAAATAAGATTGACTCAATATTATAAATCACAAACGCCTTCGTCATAGCTCAAGGCACCTGGGCTATTCTTCGAAAACATGATTCCTTTGGCCTTAAATATTGGCGAATACTTAGAAGATTCCTCCTTATTAGAATGGCATTTTTGGTTAATGTGTTTTCGATGTTTTCGAAGAATATACCACCTAACTCCATAATAATCTACAAAGTTTTAATTAATTCTCGTAGACAAGAGGTTCTCTTGTACTTCTAAGCAATGTGGGTGCTACCGCAGAATATTATCGTCAATTTACTTTACACAAATTAAAAAAAAAAACCCATTTTATTTGGGGGTATTTGAACAATTAATTATACCATTATTATCAGAGTTTCAAATCTTATAATAATTCGTTTTAGCACGCGGGGTACATACACTTTTTCCTTCTACCCCAATATATTTCTGTATGGACAAAATGTCTTGATTCCATATCTTCGAGGTTGATGTGGTATGTATTTTTCTTCATTTCATTTCATTATCCCTGGACTTGTTACTTTCTTCTTTCATATTGATATCATATTATACAGAAACACGTTCTGTATGTCCTATTGTTTGATGTGGTCAATTTTATTAGAATACCGTACATATTTAAGGTGTAATAAATAAAATAAATATTAGGGGACAATCTTACTCAAATCAAACTAGTCCCATAGTAAGCTCAATAAGGCTTGTGTTATGGATACCTACTAGACGACGATATATTTAATAAATACAAATACTTAAATACATAGAAAACATCGAAGACTCAGACACAAATATCATCACACAAATAATATTTGCTCTTACCGGGATTCGAACCCAGGACCGTCAGCTTCGTAGGCAGAGTCACTACCACTAGGCTAAACCGGTCGTCATTGTTTGTATTTATACGTATAGTATAAGCTCTGAATGTCGGCTGTAACGTATGCGATGCATATGGAGCCGGACGGAGGCGAGCGGCGAGTTCCGGCGCTTCCGGGAGCCGCGTGGCAATTAGTGGCGACGGCAGTTTGCCGTCTGCCGGCTGCCGTGTCTAAGAATTGTTATGTGTGATCCAGGCCCGCGCCGACGCCCGGCAGCGCCTGTGTGCAAACCTATGAAGCAACCTCTTTATTGTCGTCGTGTTTCGAATTCCGGCGCCTCTATTGCCTTGGCGCCTGTGTGCGTTGCACACTTCGCACACAGGGACGGCGCGGCCCTGGTGTGATCCATTTTAATACAATATACGTGTTGTGTCTAAACGTTGGCATCTGTGTACACTAATGTGTGATTGTGTATGGCTTTGAATATCACCGTAACGTATGCGGGGAGCCGGACGCCGGTGAGTTCCGGTGCATCCGGGAGCGGCGAGGCAATTAGTGGCGACGGCAGTTTGCCGTCTACCGACTGCCGTGCCTAAGAATTGTTTTATGTGATCCTTTTTAAAACAATATGCATGTCGTGTTGTGTCTAAACGTTGGCATCTGTGTACACTAATGTGTGATTGTGTATGGCTTTGAATATCACCGTAACGTATGCGGGGAGCCGGACGCCGGTGAGTTCCGGTGCATCCGGGAGCGGCGAGGCAATTAGTGGCGACGGCAGTTTGCCGTCTACCGACTGCCGTGCCTAAGAATTGTTTTATGTGATCCTTTTTAAAACAATATGCATGTCGTGTTGTGTCTGAACGTTGGCATCTGTTTACACTATGTGTAATTGTGTATGGCTTTGAATGTCGCCGTAACGTATGCGCGGAGCCTGACGTCGGTGAGTTCCGGCGCATCCGGGAGCGGCGTGGCAATTAGTTAGGACGGCAGTTTGCCGTCTGCCGGCTGCCGGCACGGCTGTCGTAATTAAGAATTATTTTATATGATCCATTTTAATGTCATATGTTCATATTCATATTCCTTTATTGCTTTATGTTGTAGAGATTACAGGCCCAAAGATTTAAGTACTTTCAACAAAAATGTTTGCCGTGTCGTGCTTATGGTATGTATACGTCTCTTTAGATTGTTCGTAAACATTGCCAAGTAGCTTTATTTAGGGATTGTGTTAGGTATATATCCATTTTACATAGTAAAAGGTTTTACGAGTATAAAAAAACGGAAAGCAGCTTAAAAGTTCGGAAGGAACTGAATTCGCAAGCTGAACTGGAAATTAAGTTACATTAAATTCGCGTGCGTGATGACAATTCAGTTAACAAGGCTGTCACAGGTTAATTTCAGTTTGTTAACAGTTGATTAACGTACCTTTAATGGGCATAAAGGCATAACTGACGACCATGGCCAACTAGATACGCCCTTATGTTATAATTGGTAATAGTTTTCATTAGGGTAACTCGATGTTTACCCGAGTCGCCAAGGTCCATTATCGCGTTACACTTAATTAACGAATTATGGGTTGTTATGGCTCTTAATGAGTGCCTGTTAATGTAAATGTCGTGGATATTCGATAATCGTTGTTATTTTGTTAAACAATGTGTCGGGGCACGCTTACGATAAACTTTAAGAGCGGATATATAAAAACATAATGTAGGGGTAAAAGTAAATCCTCTCGCTGCTGCCCTCATTAAATTTTTGACGATCGTTGAGATTTTACTTAGACTTTAACTTCTCGTGGTATTAGTTTAGGTACCTACGCTAAAACTACAACATCACGAGAAGTTAAAGTCGTATTGACTTAAAAATAATCAGCAAAGGTAGAAGTAGTTTACCTATTTACTCTTACCTTACCTAGCCAGGAGTAAACTTAAAGTACCTAGGCAAAGAGGACGAACTCAAAACCACCGCATAGGAGAAGCAAGTCTACATACATATAAGCAATAGTACATAGTAATACCACAGTATAATAGCAGTAATTAGGGTTCCGTACCAAAAATGAACCCTTATGGTGCGACTCTGTCTGCCTGTCTATCCGTCTGTCACAGCAAGATATCTCGGGATCTGCTGATGCTATCGACTTGAAATTTGGAATGGTGTTAAAAATCGCTAACTCGAGCCCTATTGGATAAAAAAAAAATCTTATACCTTTTTTACTTTTTTTTAAAGGGGTCCGAAATGGGATGTGAAAAAACAAAAGTAGAGCTATTAGATCTCCGTAGGTATTTTTCTCCCGATGTGTGACAATAAATACTTTGTTATTCTTATTTTTCTAACAATATTTGTTATGTCAAAACAACAAAAATACACGTTTACAAAGGGCATGCACGATTTCAAATTCAAATTCAAATTCAAAAACATTTATTACCAAAAACATAATTAAAAGTACATACAAAACGATAGAAACTTATTTTACTAACTTAACATTTAGTAGATATTTTAGAAGGTATATATAAAAAAAAAAAAAAACTTAACTATGTTTGGTAATGGGTACCAGTCTCAGCATGTGCTAGGCTGAAGCCCAGCGCTGATTTTCAGACTAGCCCCTTCTATGGGGTTGGTCGCAACACTACGTACAAACAACAAATTAATTAAAACAAAAACAAAAAAAACATGGACAGAGAAAAAAGAGAAGAAGAAGACAAAGGACAAAAATAGTCATAGTACTTACCTAATAGGTAGTAAGTATAATAGAGAATGTATGTTATTTTATATATATACATATTGTTACATATTACATAGTAGGGGTGAATTTCACATGCAGAAGTTTATAATGTAATAAATATTATGTGTATAGTAATGTAATAAATAGTGTGTGTGTCTTTGCGAGATTTTATTTTTGCCTTTGCATTTCAAGAAGGTGAATTCGCATCAACTTTTTAAATTTTAGAAAATGCATGGGTTCCCTAAATGGTGGCGGTAGGTCATTCCATATTTTTGCAGCGGCAAATTTAAAACCTCCTCTAAATGAGACCGTCTTATGTTGAGGAATTACTAGTGTACGCTCCCGGTGGCTTCTCAACTGTCTTCCGCGAGTGCCTTTGACCCAGATCAGTTCCTCAAATAAGTACCGTGGGGTTTCAAACTCGATGACTTTGCGGACAGTGGTGGCCAGGTGCAGATGTCTTCGGTTGTCCATGTTCAGTATTCCTTTGTCGTTAAGGTATGGTGTGATATGGGCTCGTTTTGGTATGTCGTAGCAAAAACGCGTACAAGCATTCTGTACGCGTTGAATAGATTTTTTGGTCATTTCCAAAAGCCTCGGACCGTAAACAATATCACCGTAATTGAGCTGTGATAAAACTAAGGACTCGATAAGTATTTCCCTCACTTTTTCGCTAAGGTACCGTCTTATGCTGTATAGCGATTTGAGCCTGTAAAAGGCGTTTCTGATTTTCGAGTTCACGTGTTCTATGAACCGCATTTCTCCATCCAGAATGATACCAAGATTCTTAGCCTTTTCAACACGAGTGATCGGTTCCGATCCTATGAGAATTTTGGGGTCCTGTGCGATAATCCGTTTGCGCTGCATTTTGCTACCCATTACTATGAATTGCGACTTCGAAGGGTTTAGAACCAGATTGTTCTCAACAGACCAGTTGGCAACAGCATCAAGATCTACATTTATTTCACTTATTGCAAGGCTCATATCTTGAGGGGTAAACGAACGATACAGTTGGGTGTCGTCGGCGTATAGGTGTACATGACAATGTTTCAGTTTTGATACCAAATCTGCCGTATACAGAATAAATAGCAATGGACTTAAAATAGATCCTTGCGGAGTCCCGCGACTGAGATGTTTTGTGCTTGACTTTACTGCTTCTCCAAGTTCTGTTTGTAGTTCAACGAACTGCTGTCTGGCGGCTAGAAATGATTGAAACCATTTACAGGACATTTCAGAAACTCCATAGTAGGCCATTTTTGATACTAACAGAGTAGGGTTAAGGCAGTCAAATGCGCGGGAAAAGTCAAGTAACACGAGTATGGTCCCCATGTCTTTATCTGAAGCCGCGATGATGTCATTTGTAACCTTTAAAAGAGCCGTACTCGTACCATGTTTACTCCGGAAGCCAGACTGTGAAGCTGGTAGTAATTTATGGTCTTCCAGAAACTTTGAGAGCTGAACACAAACGATTCTTTCTATTATTTTTGAAAGCAACGGAAGAATACTAATTGGACGAAGATCTTTATATTCTTCTGTTTCGTTTGATTTAGGTATAGGTCTTACTTTGGCGACTTTCCAGCTGTTAGGGAAGGTGGAAGACTGAAACGATGCATTGATGATGTGCGTAATTATAGGAACAGTAACGTCTAACGTGAAGCGGATCATTTCAATCGTAATTCCATCATGGCCGCTTGCGTTAGTGTCTATTGACGAGATGATGTTAGATACTTGTATTTCGGAGCATTGTTTTATGTTAAAAATCTGGTCTGTGAGCTTATCACTCGTAAAGAAAGTTTGTGCAGCACTATTAGTATCTGAATTTCCCGGTAACTTCAGGAAAAACTCGTTAACTAAATCAGGGTTACATAAGTGTTGTGGTATTTGTGGCTTGTCCGTGTCACCCAAAATTGATGAATTTTTGAGGTATTTCCACATATGTAACGGGTTATTTTTATTTTTATTTACAAAAAACGTGAAATATGCGGTTTTTTCACGTTCCAGGGCTCCATAAGTATAGTTTCGTAAAACTTTATAGTAGTCTCTATGTGATTGCATCTTCGTCATGCGCGCTCTGCTAAGGGCAGAGTCCCTTAAGCTCATCATAGCTTTAATGTTGTCAGTAATCCATGGGTACGACTGACGGTTCACTTGGACGCGGTGAACCGGCGCATGTTTATCAAAAAGTGTTATAATTAGATTATTGAAAGTATCTACTTTAGCATTCACATCATCCAGTAACAGAATCACGTCCCAGGGGGCACAGTTGAGGTCCTTCTTAAATTCGTCTAAATTAATTTTGTTAAGGGACCGCTTATACGCATACTGAGGGATATGTTTTGGTTTCGTGACTGATAGTTCTGCGATCACCATTGCATGGTCGCTAATTGTGTGGTCGTGGTGTATGTGCACTTGTTTGCATAAATCTGGACTATCGGTAATAAACAGGTCTAATAAAGAATCGGTGTCATTTGTTATTCTAGTCGGCTCCTTCACTAATTGATGTAAATTTCTATGCTTCAGAAATGTTTGAAGTTTGTCGATATTCGGAAGATTTATTGACATATAGTTTACGTTGAAATCTGTAAGTAGGAAAGTGTTTGTACACGTTCCGAACATATCTAGAGATTCACTGAGTGCATCAATGGCGTTATCAACCGAAACAGATTCCGGTCTATACGCCGTGCCTACAGCTAATTTACCTACGCCGCGAATCTGCACCTCTAACCACATCTGCTCGAGTGACGACGACGGATGTTTTACAATACGCGCCCGGACGCCTTTACGTATATAAAAACCCACACCGCCTCCTTTTTGTCCGCCAGTCCACCAGATTTGTGTCTAACTACGCAGAAGTTCCCAACTATTTTTCCTTTAATTCCAAACGTGGTGAATTTGTAAGCCAGTGCGGATAAAAATGTTTAAAATTGCTCTCGAAATTCTTCATGCATAGCTAACAGACGTGCCGGATTCTTTTAACAGAAACATACGCCATTTTTTTATTTTAAATACTAAATTGTATTTGTATGCAACCAAATGGAGCATAGTACTTTATAAAAATACGCACGTCGGTCACTCAATTTAATTTAATACAATTATACTTAATTTACAATTCTAGGTTTCTGTACTCGCCTTTCGGAACTGGGAATCCTTGTATATATAACCAATTATTCAAATGAAGCTGAAATAAAATATTTCTGCAGACGAATTCTTTTTCATAGAATATTCATTTAAGTTGATTGTATTACTAAAACGGAACCTAAAACGTGCTCGTTTATCGTAATTGGTTTAAAACTACCCGAAAATGGTGTTAACTTAGTCCAGCGGTCGGCAACCTTTTAGCAGCCAAGGGCCACTTAGTAGCTAACAAAAATGACACGGGCCGCACTTTGTTAATAATTTGGGATTTTATACTATTCTGAATATAGCGACCTTTACATACAAAATAGGCAGGGAGGCTCGCGGGCCGCAGATTACCGACCCTTGTTTTTTTTAGATAGTATAGGTACCCTAGGGTCCTGCCTAGTCTGGCCATTCTTACGCCCCCCAGAGTCTACGCCCTGTGCCTGGGCACCGGTGGCACCGCCCTATTTACGGCACTGCTAGCAGACCCGTCGAAATCTTCCATGTTTTTGTAACAGAGTTACTAACGATCTTTGTATCTATTTCTGTTTGAAAGGCTTCATGCTTAGCTCCACCCTAGGACACGCGTACGCAGTGCCCCTTGTCCGCACTCCTATTTCAGCAGTGTCAAGTCATTTTAATCAATGTATTTAGAATTTTGAATGTGGAAACACCACTATCTTTTTATTATGATTGTCAGCTTGCAATATTTGCTGTAAGCATACTAATATAAATAAAAACCTTTCAAAACATTTACCTAAATACTCGATTGTTGTCGTTATACACTCAGCAACTCTGTCCCGATATTTCCCGACAATTCTCTAGTAATTTCACTAGCTACCTGGACGCTTGCAGACGCCCGCTAAATATTTAACGTTGCTCCGCTCCGTATTCTGTAGCCTGCCTTTGTGCCCAGGAAAGGAGAAACTTGTCCCAATTTGTGTATACAGCGTGTTCTGTGTATTTTCATGTAAGGATTTTACATGTTGTAGTAAGTAGTAGTATGTAGCTAAAAACTAGTGCCTCTGTGTGCTGAGGACTTCACGAATCCGTCAGCCCCCATGGCTCTGCCATTTTGAAAATCTGAGTCGACAATAAATCTATATTTAATTATCGAATCTGCTCACAAAATTTCACGAGAATCGGCTGAGAAATACGACCTGTAGAGGAGAACAGACAGACATCCGCCAGCTAGACATTCGAAAGCATATTTGCCTATAGTCCAGTCATTATATCGAAAAAAACCGACCCTACCCGTGAATAATCAGTTCTTGGATTTTTTTTCGTAGGTCACTGGGAGTGTAAATTCAAAAAGTAGATCGAATCAGGCTCCTGCGTATATTCGAAAAACGGTTTTTCTTGAATAACTCGGCTATTTTTGATTTTACAGTAAAACCGTGAGGACAAAAATTGTAGGAAATTTGAATCTCTACAAGTTTGGTCCTTACAATTTTTCTTCTAGGATCGATATTTTGGAAATTAAATTTGCTCTGTGACAACCATACCCGGTCACCCCTTCTTATACTATTGCGAAAGTGACAGGTTTTTCTGTCGCGCGACAAGTTAGCGGCTAGTATTGCTATACCGGCTGAACGCATCGTCAAGCTGATGTTACTTACATGACAAGCATCGTACATTTTACGCCCGCCGTAAACGCCCTTTATTCGCCGGTTACGACGCGATGTGCGGAGATTGGAGGCTTGATACCTGATTACGCTGTAACTGGTCGTATCTGTGTATAACCCGCCAAGCGCCAGTCGCGTTCGGGTTCTGAGGGTTACGTTTTTACGTTACAGGATTGCGGTTACGTTATTGAGGGTTCTTTTTATACTTCTTCGTATTTTGTTCTTCATATTTATATTTATGCCACATCTGGCCATAAAGTGGCTTTTACCGCAAGCTACGCGTACGGAAAAAGCCGCTTTCTGGCCAAGTTTAGACTTAAACTTATGTACACAACACCTCGCTTGCACCTCGGGCCGCAAACATCTGCGATCTCGGCCTTTCTTTGTTTTACCACCCTAGTTGTGTTATGTACTCAGTGGCGTGCACTTAATAAAGACAAAAAGACACTGCCTACCCTCTAATTTCTATCCTATTAAGGGTAGTAGGCATTGACGTATATAAAGGACAGGGCTAACGAGCGCGCAGACGGTTCCAACGCTTTGGTTCTAAACAACAGTTTCAGGACCAACGGCGGCAGTGGGACGCGCAGCGCACAGCGTAGCCGGACGTTATAAAAATGCCTTATTGCGTGGTATAAGGCTCCATTTACTGTTACGGGGAATATAGACCCGGGTGGATTTTCGTCCGCGACATTTGTATGCCATACATTTAGTTTGGCATACAAATGTCGCGGCCGAAAATCGACCCACCCGAACTGTTCGGATGGGCCTATCCTTACTTTTGAAATCATTGATCATAATTCGTTAGCAGTCGTGTGCCCAAAGTACGCCCGATTTAGATGACACGGCTAAATTAAGAACTGTGACATGTGGCGTAACATTACCGCGTGCTGACTGTACTTTATAGTCACGAAAAAAAAAGTATATATAAAAGAAGATACGCTAGAGTAGATTTTTTTCTCGAGTACAGTAACATTGACTCCACAATCTACGTTAATTGTTCTATTATGATTATCAAATTTGCTGTCAAAGGTTATTTATTGTACAATCGAACACACTGTTAACTGTACATTTGTAAACGAATGTCAACTTTATTGCAACGTGTTAAAGTATATGGATGGGCAGTTAACTGTGGCATCGTTTATACGTACATATACCTAAAAACGCAAGCAAATTAAATTTAATGGAGTGTTTACAAAATTATCTCCAAGTAATATTTTACTAAAATATACGAGGAAAACGGTTGGGCACCCGGTTTTCTTCGCATATTTTAGTAAAATATTACACAGGGTTGTTTGCGACTGTCTTTATTAGGACAAACGAGGATTCTGGGCTAATGTATCCATTAAAGCGGTGTCACGGCCACTAAGTACATGCGGAGGCGGAAATGACCGGATTCCGGGGAAAGTGGGGTAAAACATTCCGGGGTAGAATGAGACTTGACGAGAATGGATGTAGTTCGATACAAGACGAATGGGTTATGTTTATGTAGGTGGTGCTGATTTTGCGCACATACCTGCGGGAGTCAATGGAGGCACCGAGCATGCATTGTGGAAGTCTTTGGAGAAAGAGAAGAGCTATGTCAAAGTATAAAGACAGACTAGTAGCCACTCTTCCGCCGTTTAGAAGCGCGCGATGCCTATCCAAGGTCGAGGCGCATACGGAGCGATTCATACTGGCGTATTCTTACGCATTCGTAAAATTTTGGTTGTAGTGCGTTCGGTCACGGCGCGCACACATATAAGCCTTTTGTAGGAAGAAAAATTACTGTTATTATACTGTGGCTAAGTTCAGCAGTGGGCGTCTCCTCGTTGAAATGATGATGAATGATACATTATATTTTCAAGTTGGTTATTTTTCCTCTTTTTTAAAGTGTATAGTTTAGTTTTCTATTCATATCGTGATGTTCCTGTCGCTCTCCTGTCTTATAATATTTGAATGAGCAGGAGAGCCAAGCTCTTTCGGGAATAAAAACGTAGCACTACTTATTCAACGGATTGAGGGCAGAATTTTGATCATAACATGGACTGTATACTTAATTTTGTTCGACATACTGAGCCAATGTGTGTCACCGTCTAAAAAATATTTCTTTTAATTTTAAATATTTTTTTCTTTAAACTACTGGAGATATCACATACTAAGCTTTAAGTATACCTAAGTTAATGCCTATTTAATTTTAAAACCAACGCACAACGTACAACTAAATTATTTTGGTTCAATGGAATAGATTTTATGAAGTTTAGCCCCGTATTACAAAGTAATGTATGCAGTTGCTTGCGAGCCAAGAGCGTTTCGCTTATCCCGCGGAAAATTTGCATTCATCCGGGACAGAATGTAACCTACGCTCCGTGCACAAATACCGCGCTCAGCGCTCTATTACTACGCAAATAGAGCGTGATATACATAGTATTAGTGCAGTGGTTGTTTTGTTGATAAATATTTTCGCAAATACTAGGTCGCAATAACTGTATGTATAACCGTACGTCGCACTATACGGATATGGTTTCATATGGGAGTACTAAGGTGTAAGTATACGTCAGGACGTAACTATTCCATTTTTAAGCCAACACACAACGTAGTGAGTAATTTGGTTCTAAAGAAATACATTTTCTGAAGTTTAGCCCTATATAACACAGTAATGTAGTTGCTCGCGTGCCAAGAGCGTTTCGCTTATCCCACGGAACATTTGCGTTCATCCGGGACAGAATGTAACCTACGCTCTTTGCACGAATACGTTCAGCGCTCTATTACTACGCAAATAGAGCGTGATATACATTGTATAAGTGCAGTATAAGTTTTGTTGATAAATATTTTCGCAAATACTAGGTTGCAATAACTGGATATATATAAACGGACGTTGCACTATACGGATATAGTTTCATGTGGGAGTACTAGGTTCAAGGCTGTAAGTATACATCAGGATCTAACTATTCCATTTCTAAGCCAACACACAAAGTAATGAATAATTCTGTTCTAATGAAGTACATTTTCTGAAGTTTACAGTAATAGCGTTTCGCTGATCCCACGGCAAATTTGCATTCATCCGGGACAGAATGTAACCTACGCTCTGTGCACGAATACGTTCAGCGCTCTATTACCACGCGAATAGAGCGAGATACACATGTTAATACAGTCATTTATTTTGTTGATAAATATTTTTGCAGGTCGCAATAACCGGACGTCGTACTACATGGATGCGGTTTCATTTGAGAGTACTATGCTCGTCAGGACTTAATTATACCTATTTAAGGGCCTTATCACACTTGCGATTTGCGGGTGAGCTGCGGGCGAGTTTCCATACAAAACCAGTCGCGGCGAACTCACGGCGAGCTCGCTGCGAGCAACATTTGTATGGAACGTCGCTTGTAGTTGTAACTCGCCCGCAGCTCGCTCGCAAATCGCAGGTGTGATAAGGCTCTAAGCCAACACACTTATACATAGCAACAAATAACTTGGTTCGAATGGGATAGTTTTTATTAAGTTTAGCCGTGTATTACAGGAATGTAGTTGCTCGTGTGCCAAGAGCGATTCGTTAATCCCACGGAAAGTTTGCATTAATTCGGTACAGAAATTTAATCATATATGATAGGTTTATTGAAAAGCAATAATACCAGTTTTTATAGTAATTATCCGTTCAACAGAGCTAATGCTGTTAAAGAATACAATACTATTGAGAGGTAAACCACAAATTAGGATAACAAGAATATAGTGTCAATAAAGTATAACTGCCTTGAAAGATCATTACATTATAGATTCTATTTACTAGACAGTAAAGTGTAAATGCAGTTATAGATAACTGCGATCTTAATTTGTTTTGCATTTCACATTCGCCCGACGGTCTGCAAGTGCGTATTCCGTAGAGAAAAGACTTAGAGATACTATGAGCTTTCAACGGATTATCGGTTCTATGACCGTAATGATAAGGCAGCAAATGCTTTCAAACAAAAAAATAATAATGCGTTTTGCTTTTACAGATTCAACGGGGAGCCAGGTAGACCGCCCGGGTTTACTCGTGTTACGCATTGTTATTTTTTTTTTGTGGTATTGTATTACCTCAATGGCATTGTTCGCTCAATGACATTGTATACTTTAACAGCATTAGCTCTCTTGAACGGATAATTTCTTTTAATAATAGCAAGGAAATAAGAAAATTCTCGGAACCCAGTACTGCTATTATATCCAATTTTAATATACGGCGCATCCAATCTGCTACTACGTATATCGTAGAATGCAACACATCACTATCGGCTGCGATATCTCGGTTTAAAATCTCCAATACCCTCGAAGCGACACTTCAAGCGGATAAAGTGATCTAATCCATAAATGTCAACACCAAACACTTGGGCCAACGGACGGGGCGTCTGATATCGGCCTACCGAAAATTGCGTTGTTTATTTGGGTGGCTCTAGAGTTTTCGATAAGGGAAAATGTCAGAAAATGTGGTTCAAAAGCCCTTTGCGTGGGAGCGTTAAGACGCTCAGCGCCGGTGTTTGTTCTTTGAATGTTTGCTGCAATTTTATTCATGTTATTCGTGAGTACCTATCTGCTGTCGAGGTATTTTTTCGGATAATTTTTCAACTGCTACTTAGACAAAATCACAACATGAAAATTTGTGAATGTATTTTCCGCCTACATTATTTATGTGACTGTAAATACTTATCACACTATTTATTATGAATATAAAGGTTGTAAATATGTTTGCTTCTTTGTTGCTCAATCATGCGAACCTCATTGAATGGATTTAGATGAATCTTGGCACGAAGATAGACTAAGTTCGAGTTTAAATCTCGTAGTATATACAAATATTGTATTATTAATAAGTGCAATTAATACGTAGAGCTATGAATTAACGAAATATTAACATTTTGGTACTTTGAGCATGGTATACCGACCTATACAGGGTGGTTTTCGATAAACTGTACATATTAAAACGGGTGAAATTTCAGCCAATTTTATCGGTAAAACTGATTTTAATTTTTGATTGTGGCCATTCGTTTTTTACAGATTTATAAACTTTGCAGTGAAATTTTGGGCAGTACAATTTCTGTTTGACGCGGTATAACTTTTGATCTAATTGTTTAAAATTGTAAAAAAAATGCAGTGTCATGGCAATAGACACGTTATTTAGTAGCAATAATAATAAACCACAGACTTGAAGAAAAAAACCACAAAATAAATGATAATTGTGAAAAACGGCTGCAAAAATATAGTTTGTTTATGTTTACGGAAAACGCCATTTTTCTCAATTTGCGAATTTTGTGGCCATTTTTTCATACTTATTTTCGTTTAGCACTTCATTTTGATCTTAAAAACATTTTTTTCTTACAGTTTTGAACAATAAGATCAAAAGTAGTACCGCGTCAAACCGATGTACTGCACAAAATTTTGACTGAAAAGTTTAAAGATCTGTAAAAACAAATTATACTAGAAACATTTTAATTTATTTATTCTGTTCGGGAAATGAAAACCAAAAATATCATATAAAAAAGCTTCTTCATTTCTATAAAAAGTTAATTGTGTTGATGTAAGTTAAAATGTCTTAAAATATTGGTACTTAATTTGTTAGCACCTTATATACCGGGCTTAACAAACGGAACTAAAAACTTCAGAAACGATATCTTAGTGTCGAATATTCATATTATAGATAGATGAATAGAAATTAATAAAAATAGAAAGACGAGAGACATCTTTCCGCATGTTGGCAGTAATATTAACAAATTTTCAGTACCTAATGGAATTCTACTTTCATCAATTAGTTGTTATACAGGGTGTCCCTAAAACCAACTTTTATACGATCAGGGCTGATAGACCAGCTCATAAGAACCTAGATTAAGCAAATTTGACCTCAGTAAAAATCTCTTAGTTTTCGAGATATTGACGTTTTTGTAAAACTCGTGCTAAGTGATACCCTGACTCGGTGTTTTGAGTGTCATTGCTAAAATATCAAGTATTTTACAAATCTGTATTTTGCTATGTGTGGCCAAATAACTATGCTATTGAACGTATTTTCTAGTTTTGCTAATTTATTCATGCTGTGGACACAGTACAATAACAAAAAAAAATTATTCGATTTTTTTCAAATTTCACCTCTGACTTCGAACTAGCGTGGTGAAAAAAAAATGTACCAACATAACCAGGCACTCAACGTAAAAAAATTGCGCATTTATTGTAGTTTCTAAAATGGTATAAAATTTACTAAACACTGTAATAATTTTCGAAATAATGATATTTTGTTACAAAATTAACTGTCTGCCGCTTTCATCTCATACGATCCGGTTGAACTAAGTTTGCACCTGGCGTGCTTGACATCACATACAAATTAGGTGCAAACTTCACGTAATCGTCAATATCTCGAAAACTAAGAAATTTTTATGAGGTCGATTTTACTCAGTCTCGTTTTTTATGAGCTGGTTTATCAGCCCTGTTCGCCATTTTGTAAAAGTCGCGAATTTTGATAGCCTGGATCAGTCTTTCGAATGTCATGACTTCAAATTTCAGTATTTTCTTAATCTGCTTTTTGTTAAACATTACTTAATAATTATCCTATCATACCTTTTCTGTTCGAAATTCAAATTCTGGTACGAAATTTAACCAATGGAATATTGTAGTATAACCTCCTTTTGAATTAAAATGCTATTATCTTAAAAACTGCGGTGTCTAGTGTGTAAAATCTTACTATTTTAAACTACATTATTTTTTTTTTATTTTAGCATGGTAAATTTGTTTTAAGTATTACGCGATTCAAATCCGAGGTCATATTTTGAATCACGTAAAATCTAATTTATTTTGATAAGGTATGATAGCATAATTATTAAGTAATGTTTAAAACAAAAAGCAGATTAAGAAAATACTGAAATTTGAAGTCATGCCTTTCGAAAGACTGATCCAGGCTATCAAAATTCGCGACTTTTACAAAATGGCGAACAGGGCTGATAAACCAGCTCATAAAAAACGAGACTGAGTAAAATTGACCTCATAAAAATTTCTTAGTTTTCGAGATATTGACGATTACGTGAAGTTTGCACCTAATTTGTATGTGATGTCAAGCACGCCAGGTGCAAACTTAGTTCAACCGGATCGTATGAGATGAAGGCGGCAGACAGTTAATTTTGCAACAAAATATCATTATTTCAAAAATTATTCCAGTGTTTAGTAAATTTTATACCATTTTAGAAACTACAATAAATGCGCAATTTTTTTACGTTGAGTGCCTGGTTATGTTGGTACATTTTTTTTTCACCACGCTAGTTCGAAGTCAGAGGTGAAATTTGAAAAAAATCGAATAATTTTTTTTTGTTATTGTACTGTGTCCACAGCATGAATAAATTAGCAAAAATAGAAAATACGTTCAATAGCATAGTTATTTGGCCACACATAGCAAAAAACAGATTTGTAAAATACTTGATATTTTAGCAATGACATTCAAAACACCGAGTCAGGGTATCACTTAGCACGAGTTTTACAAAAACGTCAATATCTCGAAAACTAAGACATTTTTACTGAGGTCAAATTTGCTTAATCTAGGTTCTTATGAGCTGGTCTATCAGCCCTGATCGTATAAAAGTTGGTTTTAGGGACACCCTGTATATTTGACGGGAGATTCAGTGTTGACTGATTGGAACTGAGTCTATTGTTGGCAGGCCGGTGATCATCAAATGTATGACGTATCTATAAGTCATACATTTGATGATTTAAATGTTTGCTGTTATGCCAGTAGTAATCTGCGTCTTTATTGAGATGGTATAATAGTAAGTAATAATATGTTGGACGGCTAGCACCAGTCCGCCGCGTATTTCGCGGGATGGAACAGCCAATAAGACTCACTGGGTGTAACAGCCAATGAGATCGCGGGTACATTGCGCTGCGTTATACCCATTGGCTGTTACCACAGAATTGGTTGTTACATGCTGTATCACACGTGAAATTTGTTGCAAAATTACTGGGAAAGTCGATTCCGAATAAAGATAATCAGACTTAGAACAGACAGAGATACGATGAACTGGACATTAGAATTTCTCCCTCGATAATCCAGCAATGATATAGGGATTTCCACGTAAAAATAGCTACAAAAAGATGGTAACATACCTATAATGCATTTCATCTGTTGTAGCATTACGTCCATGGGAAGACATCCTATCGGATTGATCTGCTTGTTTGCTACATTTTACAATAAAAGTAGCCACTTGGGACTCGACAATCACACGGCAGAAGGTTAATTTCATGGGTTTATATTTACCTACTGTTCCCATGCACAAGGTCTTAAATTACATTCTTTTCCTTTAGTAACAAGGATGTTTAAGGCTGCGTTTCCACCTGAGCCGTGTGAGCTAGCGGCGCGGCGTGCGAGGGAATAATCCGCTAATGGGCAACTGCACTGAGCGAGGATAGGCTGGTTGATGGATTTTTCCTTACATGCGCTCCGCTACTTCGCACCGCTCAAGTGGAAATGTAGCTTTAGCAAGGTGTGTTTAGCAAAGAACAACAAGCGGGAAGTGTTTGCTGCATTATTCATTAACGAACGTAAACACAAGGTAATTAGGTATAAACACACCTCTAACACACTGCTGTTTTATTAGAGCGCAGTGAACCGCAGTAGAAGTGCATACTGAGCGCTAATGTGAACTAAATGAGGGCTAACAATGTTTTCATCACACTTGCTCGAAAATGGTGTCATTACACGTAGGTTTTGCGGGCCGTAAATGACCTATTACGCCCTAGGGCGTAATGGTTTTCTTTTTAAATTTGAAACGCTGGTTCTGTTTTACTCTTATTTGTTATGTTCAAAGGAAACGCCAACGTACTTTTTTAACTTTTATTACTGAAATATTTATTTAAAAAGAACTGTTACATGTAAACACATATTTCTGTAACATTAATTAAATGTTTAAATAGTGCATTTCAGTATTTTGCAAAAATAAAATCAACCATTTTAAGTCTTTACCGCTATGGTTTCCGAACGTGACGTGAATTCGCATTGTCTATGGATAATGTCACTGTCAGTTCTACAATTTTATTTAGGTTAAGTAAGGTTATTTTAATCAGATTTCCTCACAAGTGTGATGAAAAACATTGTGTGTGCCACGGGCGGTAAAGGAATTACAAACTCGTGTTATTAAAGCCCTCGGCTTCGCCTCGGCCTTGTAACAAACACTCGTTTGTAATTCCTTACTTACCGCCCTTGATACACAATGTACTATTACGTCTCCCCCGGCCGTAAGTAACAATTTACGACCCGCTACGCTGCGAGAAAATTCCATTTCCTGGCCAAGGGAAGACGTTAAAATATGGCGCCATGGGCGGAAATATTAATAAAGAAAGCCCCAGATCGCACTTTTAGGTGTGACGCAAAATTGCAGGCATTGTGAAACTAAATAACATAAGTACAGCTCTTAGAGCAATACTAAAAGGAGACTTCAAAAAAGGTGGAGGTGCACATATCGTCGTATGAGGAAAGAGGGGGAGGGGATGGCACAACACACCTGTACATAAAAATTGTTGTGCTTGGTTATATTGACGCCCTAATACAATTTTGACTATTAAATACTGTGGAATCGCTATAATTAAGCAATGGCGTAGTAAATAACAGTTTAAGATGATTTCTGAACACTCGAAACTATTCAAAAAGTACTCTTCAAGTACAAACCCAATATAAGACTTTCATCTTATGAGGAATTCAACCGTATACAAACATGAGGCTAAAAACAAAAGACTGTCAAAGAGAAAGTCAAAAACAATAGAAGACGTAGGTGCCTACTTTCGTTTCTTATATTTATTATACCCAGAACAAAGGTTCTATTTCAATTAGTCTCAATCTGGAGCCTCATCTAGTCTAGCAATAAGGCACGTTAGACCCAGATCGATAGCCTTCGGCTAGGCCTAATAGACCAGGCGGGCAAATAAGGCCGTACCAAATGTGTTATTTGCCTGACCCGGGTTAGGGCGTTTGATCACCAGCGGGCTACATTGCCAAGATTAATGGTAATAATGTCACTGTTGTGTATGGCTTTGCAGCCCTGACCTAATTTTTGTGGGAGCGGCCGAACTAGGGATGTTATTAGGGCTGGTTACGAGGACTTACAGTATCAATGAGAGGTCTTATATTAAAGTAAGTACACACACCTGCATGTTCTTGCTTTTCTATAATCACAATTTTCCATTCGAGATATCAGGAATACTAAGTAAGTTCCAGTGAAAACCTCAAAAAAATTATACATGAAGGAAAAAAAAAGAATTCTGTATAAAATGTAAAAGTAGCGGATCTGAAAATGTGTAACATGAAATCATGTAACACAATTACCTTGCAGGATACTGTACCATGTAAGGGTCGTTTTCATAAAAGAATGTCTGTAGTTAAAACTTAATTGAACAAAATGTTAATCTTGTACCTTTGTGTAACGGAACATAATCATATAAATTGTATTAAACATGCGCAAAATGTGTCACTAAAGGGTAAGGCTGAAAAATTGGGCTTATGTAACATAAAAGTAACTAAAAATATATGTTACTGAGTAACTTAAAAGTTACATAAAAGTATTCTAAAGGGATATTCACAATGTCTACAATACAAACACTTTTTTGTACTAAGTGTTTATTTAAGAGATCAAATAGGTATATAAGGTCCTAATTTATTAGTTGCAGATATTTTTACAGCTGATAGTACTCGGTCTCTGGAGTATATTAAAGCATGAAACATTATAGCTTTTACGATGTTTTTTTGGAGAAAAAGGAAAAACAAATTTGCTACGTAATAACACCCTGTTAATGTGATTACTAAATGAAAACTCATTGAAAAGATTCTAGTAGCTCTTTTACGTACCACTTAACTGTAACTGGCCACTTCACGTAGATAAATTAAAAGACATTTGCAGTTTTCCCGCTGAAACGTTACGACATTTACGACAACAAATTGTTGATATGACAGATAGTGTTATTGTGACATGTGATAATGCACATGATGATTTATTTAGACGAAATTATAATAAATTTTATTCTTAGGTAAATGAAATCAGAAAAGTTATATGAAAAGATTTCTGAATTTCTATTTAAAGTTAATTATTTTAATGTAAAGTATAATGTGTTAAAATATCTGCAACTAATAAATTAGGACCTTATATACTTTGGTACATTTTTGAACAAAGATGAATAAGTAATTAAAGGCTGATAGCCACACAAAAGCTGTCTTCACAAATAAAATTAAATCATAATTTTTCCCCGGATTACTTGTTATAATCATTGTAATTATGTAAAATAAAATAAAAAACACGTTACTCTTCTTTGTGTTGCGCAGTTGGGTATAAAAATTAAAACAAACCAAATATTTTAAACTCAAAAACCCGACTGCAAGAACTTGTAACTGAAAAGAAAGCGTGAACAAAGCTTTACTTTACTTTTATGTTACGTAACTTAAAAATAAATTAAAATGGTAACATATGTAACTTAAAAGTAACATAAAAGTTAACCTCTATTCACTTTCATTTGCATTATATAGAACAATAACCAACATATTAACTCGAACACGACACCTAGCTATAAACTAATATGAAGATTATATTAATAATGTATTACGTAATACAAAACAGAACAAATTTACCATGAAATTCACTCGTAACTTTTAAATTCCATAAAAAATCCTCGGCACAAGTTGAATCGACGCACTGAACTACCCACAAAATGGCCGACCAGTGAGAGGTATACCAAGACTAAAGAATAAATAGTGTTGCCGTTATAATGAAATCAAATTCCGCAAATCAACTGCTAAAATAGCAAGACAGAACGGTTACTTAAATTAAGTAACTTAAAAGCTTCAATATGTTGACTTGTCTTATGTTACACGTAAATTATTATTTTAAATGGGAAATGCTAATGTTAAAGCTCGAAAAACGTTGCATTAATATATGACAGTTATAAAAAAAACTCCAACATATCAGTATAATATCACAAAACTAAAAAACGATAATTACAATCTTTCAGGAACATTTTTGGGACATTTTTATTTGTATGGAAATCGATGTAATTGCATAGAAGAAAAAAAAATTGGAATACAAACACAGAGATTTACATTTGTTAGTGGACTAGAACTAGTAGAAAAAGTTTTGTATTTTGCACGGAAAATTAAAAAAGTAAAATTTTGTAATTACTTTTCGTAAAAACAATGCCGGACGCTTACAAGTCACGAAATCATCCCTTTTTTACGGCCTTACCCTAAAGTGAAAAGAGTGATATGAATCTTTGGCTCTGAAAGATATGCATCACTCTTTTAGCTCTGTAGCTCCGCGGTGTGTCAACCAACGGCTCGCTGGCTCTTATAAGCTCAGTAACTCCGTGATGTGTGAACAACTCACTAGTTCTTACAGCTCAGTAGCTCCAAATCCAAATATTTGCGAACGAAAGATACAGCAGTAATAGGTATACGGTGACAAGACAGAGACGAAAAATTCATGATGATCGTGTCTTTTCTCGCAGCTCACGGCTCAATGGAGCTACTTTAGAGCGAGTGAACGAGTGAGTTGAAAGGTATACTGAGTTGTTTGAATCGGAACTGAGCTAGTGAGCCGGTGAGCTAGACCAACTAATATAGCTCTTTTGAATCACTCACTCGCGAGCTACACAGGTCTAAATTGTATGGTTTATTTCGTTACACAAAGGAACAAGATTAACATTTTATTAAATATAATACCTTAACCAAAGTATAAAGACAACCAGAACCAAGTAGGTAGTTCGTCTTCGGCGTTTAAGAGCGCGCGACACGTACGCACAATCGCGCGTCTGTGTGAGTGCACTCCGTACTGTGGCATGGGCGCGCTTGCCTGTGGTGCACACACACGTACACGTGTGCGCTCCCGATGTACCCTTTTGTCGGAAGAAAAACTGCTGCTTATACTGTGCCTTAAGGCTCGTCATCAAAAATTTAAGCTATTTTTTAGTGAGATTTTTGTAAAATCTACATTATGAAATGGGCTGCTTTTCAGATATGTGTTTTTTGACTATATAACCTATTCAGTGATTACGGTGGAAACATGTTTGCTTAAAATTTCTTCGATAGATAAGAGATCCGAAAATGCGTCTTCAAATTCCGTTTTTTGTGTAGTATGAACAAACAACCGATTAATAAACGGTAAAATTATGTAAAAATGTCATTCATGCCTTTATCTTTTAAGTGATTAAAAAAAATGTTAATAAAACATAATAATATCTTTGATTTAATCGTATTTTTATATCTGCCGCTTACGCCAAAAGACCCAGGCACGTACTGTATATGGCGTTCTCTTTCTGTGATGCGCGTGAACTATAAATGCGTCCCTTATTACAAGTAACGCCCCCAGGCACTCCCGGCTCCCACCCAGTCCGACCAACTCAGGGTGGTCTGGCCAGCGACCTGGTTCGACCCCAGGGAACGCCACGGCCAACCACCCGGTCCGACAATCGCTACGCCCAGGAGGGGCTGCGAGTTTGTCAGTTTCTAAAAAAAAAAAAAAAAAAAAAAAAAAAAAAAAAAAAAAAAAAAAAAAAAAAAAAGTAACGCCCATTCGCCGGTGAGGCTTTACAGAGGTCGGACCTGTGTTCGTTTGTCCCAGCGGCCGCGTCGCGACTAGTGGGCCATTCTGAAGGTGTAGAAACAACTTCCTATTTTCGAGCGCGGGCACACTGTTTTTATAGCCGAACGGCTCAACGAGCGGGCGCGTAATGCACCTCGGCCAAAGTATTAGTCTATAGTTCGAATCCTCGAGATGGTCACTTTTTTTTACTTATTAATAATATGAAAACATGTTTATTATTTATGTTTTGGCATTTTTGGATAAAATACATAACAAAACATTTATATTTATCTATAACAAAGTATGTGTATCGTCGCCTGGTACGCCCATAGTACATGCTTTGCTTAGTTTGGGCCTAGGTCGATTTGTGTAAGATTGTCCCTGATATTTATTCATTTAAATATGAAATACCTACATACCAGTATAATAAATACCTATATAACCGCTGAAACATTTTCGGACGATTTAATAAATCATGCTGTTCAAAAATGTAATTTGTTTATAATTAACTAGCTTATGCCCGCAACTTCGTCTGCGGTGTAAATTATAATTAGGCAATTAATCTTAATAGGCAATAAATAGTTTCTGATATTTGTTCATAAATTTTGGGCCAAAAACTGCACAGTGCACATTTACCGCGAAAATTAATTCTTTAGTCCATTTAAGGATTATTTCCAAAAAATTAAATGCACTTAATTAACCACTTGTTACTAACACAAAAAAGCAATCTACTAATTACTATATGTTACGCATGGAGTTAGAAACCTTTTACTTTAAAAATTGTACAGTCTCTAAACAAACTTTCAACCCCTACCTATTCAACCGGTTTTCGAGATAAATTTTAATGAACGATGAAATAATTTGAGTTCTATTCAGTTTAATCAGTTTTAGATACCCTACTTTAACCCTTTAACGCTCAAGATATTTTTTTCTAATTTTCTTTTGTTCTAGGCATTGAAATGCGTAATTAGGGGTCATGAGGCTGAGAAAAATAATAACAAAAATCATACATAAATAACTTTTTAGAAAATATATGTTGAGAATACTCAACATTGTCCAACATTGAACAATTCAGTTAACTTAAAAGACGTTGAGTACTTGAGTATACTCAACACTGCGCATTTTGTAGGGATTGAAGTTCATATAAAAATATTACTTTCTTTTAAATAATTTTATTTAATTAAGGTCGTAAATAGAGTATAACTAATTTCTTTCTCACTACAAATAATTTCAACGTATGTTTTGTGACAATAACTCTGATAAAAAAAAATATTGAAGCGATTCCTCCTCTTTTTGTGCCATTTATTACAGGATACTGAGCACTACCCTTGCAATAAATATGTCTATGTACGTTATCAATGATTTCTGATGATCACAAACTCTCCCCAACAGTTTCTTGCCCTAAATTTCCTCTTCAGATTAGTCTTCAACCGCTCTAGTCCCGTTTCCCCAGTTTAACTTCTCAAGTTTGTATCAGCCCAGTCTAGCAACGTGCCTCATATTATTGCAGTTTATACTAATTAACCATGTTAAAAACCTCCATTTTCTTAATTATGATCCGCAGAACTGTCTCAGTCTGCATCTTGTTTAAGTAGTTGTCAACTTTTTTCTGTAGTACATCGCTGAAATACTGGAAGACGCTTACAAAGTGTTTTAGTGAACTTAAGATCATTATGATTAGAAATTACTGCAAATTTTTGGTTGTTTTAAATCTATAAATCTATTGAACAAGCCATATACAGCCACTTTACTTGTTGGAATGCTCAAAACTTTGCTATAAAGCTGCGAACGTTAGTCATTCGTTATATTGATATGTCCAACATCTTTATTTGACTATTTAGAGTCAATTTTACCTTGATTTTTATATTTTTTGGTAAGAAACACTTAAATAATTCACTTATTTAGTTTATGGCAGAATCAGATTGCAAAAATAACATTAAATTAATTTATATATATGGACTATATCAATGTTTAGGTATATTATACTCCTACAATATTGCCAGATCAAAGCTTCATTGTCTGAACTAAGATGGCATGAAACGTGATTATGAGCTCATACCAAAGAGTACCAGTGTTATCTTTGTGCCATACTTCTTCGTATTTATTTGTTGCTGTCAGAAGAATCAGTATTTCCTGACAATGTTTAGTACCATAACTTAAATTGGCTGATATAATCCCGTTTCAACGAGTAAGTAAACGAAAAGAAACACACCTAGCAAATATGACCTTTACCTATGTGTATAGCTAGTTTAAAAACCGAAATTGAATGACAAATAATGTACTTTAGTACGGTGATAGAGAACATTTTATTGTGCTGCTAATATTATCATTTATAACCTTAACTTCGCAATGTTGAGAATACTCAACAAGTTTGGTCCAGAGTAGATTGTATAATGTTGCGCAATGTTGAGAATACTCAACATGCATATTCGTAACCCTATAGAATGTTGGGTTTTCTTCTAATTTGTTATAACTACACAAAAATATCAAGCAGACATCTTCAAAAACTTGTACCATCGTTAGTTAAATTAATATTATAAGAAATAATATTTTTTCTAAATTTATTTCGAACTTGCATCTAGCGGTTAGTGGTCGTCTCCACTTCACCTTACCTCTAAAAATCAAAATACCTGCACCTGAGTTATTAATTGATACGGTAAGGATAGGTTTGGATATAAATTATTGTTTTATTAAAACAAATAGTAAAAATAAATCAAAATAGCATGACAGGATTTTTTTGTTTTCGATGTTGAGTATACTTACCATTGCGAGAAAAAGGGTTAAAAATCATTTGGTCCCTTTATAAAGTTTTAGCCCCCATTTGACCCTTTTTGGGGATGAAATTCAAAAAACGGTTTAACTTTTTTCTGTGCCCTTATTGAAGGATCTATGTACTAAGTATCAGATTTCCTACTTCAAAAATCCTTTGGACCCTATACAGAGTTTTGAACCCCCATTTAAACCCCTTTGGGGATAAATTTCAAAAAACTGCATTCACTTTTCTTTTCTCTTTTGGATGAGTTCAAGATCTACTACAAAAATCGTTTAGTCCTTTTACAAAGTTTCAACCCCTGTTTGATCCCTTTTTAGGGATGAATTTCGTAAAACGGTAAAACTACTTTTCGTTTTTATTCTTATTGAGGAGTCCATGTACGATGTCTCAGAGCTCCTACTTCAAAATCCGTTTGGTCCCCGTACAAAGATTCAACCCCTATTAAACCTCTTTTGGGGATGAATTTCGAAAAACCGTGAAATTACCCCCCTGTACTTATGTTGAGGAAACTATGTACGATGTCTCAGAGCTCCAACATCAAAAATCGTTTCAACCCCCATTTAACCCCTGTTGGGGATGAATTTCGAAAAATCCCTTCTTATCCCTTACTTACGTTATACAACCACCCTACTGTGAAAATTTCAAGTTCCTAGCTTCAGTAGTTTCGGCTGTGCGTTGATGAGCCAGTAAGTCAGTCAGTCAGTCAGTCAGGACATCTTCTTTTATATATATATAGACTTCTTTTATACATATAGATTACCTAACTAATTTTTATCTTGTATCTATTTACTGGAATATTCTGTTCTAAATCTTTCAACCTCTCTCCTCTATTTTTAGGGTTCCGTACCTAAATGGTAAAAAAGGAACCCTTATGGTGTGACTCTGTTTGTCTGTCCGTCTGTCACAGCAAGATATCTCAGGATCTACTGATGCTATCGACTTGAAATTTGGAATAGTGTTAAAAACCACTAACCCGAGCCTATTGGATGGAAAAAAAATCTTATGCCTTTTTTTTTACTTTTTTTAAAGGGGTCCGTAATGGAACTCTGAAAAAAGCAAGTAGGGCTATTATATCGAGTGGGGTATCAAATGAAAGGGCTTGATTTGTAGATTAAAATGCCGTTTTTTTTTCTTAAATAAGTAGTTTTTGATTAATATGACGAAAAACGTCAAAAAAATACCATTCCCCATTCATTCATTCATTCATTCTATTATCTTCGAAGTTACTGAACAGAAAAATCTGTAATAATGAGTTGAGTGTACGATCGGCGCTAGCGAGTTTCTCGTATCGAGATTCAGTGCACCTCTCTCGCACGCGCCAATAGTACGAAAGAGATAGACTGTCGAAAAGTCAACTAATGGTAGGTACAGGGTCAGTCACAGCAGTGTATTTGTTTGCGAAGGACGTATAGGTACGATTCCTTCTTGTGATTGTGAGCCTTACTTGCGGTCCCTCCCTACAGTGAATCATATTGTAAATATTTTATAGTTGTAAATAAGTACGTAGTAAATAAGTAATTATATAGATGCTGTGCAAGATTGCACAGCCTTTTTATAGGTTTTTTTACTATCTTACTATATTATTAGTAAATAACATTTGAATACTTACGGTCCAAGTTTATTATAAATAAATAATTTATGAGTAATAAATTCTTAAATCACAAATAAATAAATATCTTGGACAATCTTACACAAATCGACCTAGTCCCAAACTATAATCAAAGTCATCACTAACCCAATGTAACACGCCACCTGTTGCATATTTTTGAAAACAGCTAACTTTCGCCTTAAATTACTACACGTTGCGGTAATTCAGCAATTTAATTATAGAGGGCTCTAGCTCTCATAGCTGCCAGCACTAGAACTACTAGACGTCGCGTTGTAATTATCGAAGCGTCGTATTAGCGAAGAGCACTCTAGGCTCCGCCCATACCCTCAAGGACGTTAGCGCGTGTAGGAGCCTTAACTAAGAAACATCTTTTTACCCGACTGCGGCAAAGCCCTAAAGGAGGGTTATGTGTTTGAACTGTATGTATGTATGTCCGTTCCTATGTCCACTCGTAACTATTAAACGACAGCCGTTTTTGATAAATGATACATCATTCGATTCGTTTTGATGGCGCGAGTGTCACTAGGTACGGTCAGCCTCAAAAGTAGCTGAACATATTTGTATCGTGGCGTAGTACTAAACTGTCCAGCTAATTTTGAGGCTGACTGTACCAGTAGCGTGGCGTCCAAAGAACTCGATGTCTACCGGCTTGCCCAATATCAGGCATTTGAGTTCCTTATTCTACAGCTCTTAAAGAAAAAAAACATAATTGCACTTTAATGCGCGGTATTTTTTGCACTGAAGTCGGTTTTTTTTTACGTAAAAATGTGGTTATTTTGAAAATACTTTTTTTTTTATTTATTGTCTTTACATAAATATTACATATTTCAGTTACAATAGCATCGTTAAACCACAAGTTGGTTTGTCTCGATACGTTCGTATCTTATTCTATATTTTAGAACCAAAATAATTAAACAATTTCAACTAGGATAATCGTCAATATTAACATGCAAACATTTTGAGCAAGTACTTGGAGATTAAGAACCAAGTTAAAATTTCCGCATCCCCATAAATTGCGCTCGTTCCAAATTATGTTTGTTACGAAGCGTTACTTTGGATAACTTCGTCCAATAAATTAGCGAAGAATGTTAAGGCAGTAAAAGTTCACTACAGTCCGTAAATCATCAGATAATCTCCGATTACGCTGTTAATTTGCTTTTAAGTTCCAACTCCTAAACATACTATTTAGGCATTATCATTTAAGGGTTATTCTTCAGAAATATGTCTGCGACTTATTCCTCTGTCTCCATACATTTAGTATGAAAAAGTGGCCCGAGGAATAAGGTGACCGCAAGCATATTTCTGAAGAATAACCCTTAAAAATGTACCATACACTACCACCCAATGCCGTAGTGTAAATTGGCACGCAAGCCAAAGCAAAAAAGGCAATAAGAAACAGTATTCAAATCGCTTGGCCGGTGGGAATCGAAATCTATCACCCCGCCACTGCCGCCACTGGTACCTACTTTTGCTCTCGAAAAGCAGTTGATTTATGCGACATGGTCACTTTCATGACAAAGATCTTCAATAAAGAGAAAAAAAAGGATTTGATGATTTCAATAGTACTAAATATTACACACCTAGGGCAATAAATCAAATCAATATTTATTTTGCGTAAAAATGAGGTACACAAAGATGGTTTTTACATTATTTGGAGGTTTCACACACTTTACCAGCAACATTAAGTCATGAGGGAAATAGTGAATAGTGCATACAAATCTCGTCCAAGATCCATTAAATAATTTGTCAAATTAAGTAACCGAAAGAAGTACGTTATAAAATAAACAATAAATGTTGAACAGTAATAAGTCACAATTAATCACAATTTAGCAGTACAGCAATGAATTTAATGTAGGGCTCGGTACCGGTAGGGGAGACCGGGTATGGTTGTCTCACGGGTTGGTTGTCACAGCAGCCATTAAATGATACGAAACGAAGGAATAAGTGCATCGATTGGTGAAGTAGGGAAGGAGGTGAAGCTCTTGCGATCTTTTAACACCGAGTGATGCAATTATTCCTTCGTTTCGTATTATTTAATGGCTGCTGTGACAACCAACCCGTGAGACAACCATACCCGGTCTCCCCTATTTTGCAAAAACCCTGAAAGTGCCCAATATTTTGAATTGTTTTATGCTTTTTATGTAGGGCTCAATGATGTATTTATGCCACACCTGGCCATAAAGTGGCTTTTTCCGCACGCTGCGCGTACGGTAAAAGCCGCTTTCTGGCCAAGTGTAGACATATAATGTACACAACACGGGAGGTAATAAAAAAAAATTCCTTGTATTACCACCCTAGTTGTGTAATGTACTATTAAGTAATGACTTCGTATTATTAGATTGTCCGATTAAAAAATTAAATAATAAACTAAAGAACGAAAAGAACGGAAAAAATAGGTACCGGTATTTTTGTATGGAGAAAAATTGCCCTGAATTTTAATGTCAGCGATATCAGAATCCCACTAATATTATAAATGCGAAAGTTTGTGAAGATGTTTGGATGTTTGTTACCTTATAACGGGGTAACAACGGGATGGATCAAGCTGAAATTTGGCATGCAAGTAGACCAAGTCCTGGATTGAAACATAGGATACTTTATATCCCGGTAAAGAGTTCCTTTGGGACAATAACGGGAACAACGCGGGCGAAGCCGCGGGAAAATGCTAGTATGGAATAAATTGTAATGCCAGAGTATATAATTATATTTAAGTATGGATACTTACAATTTGGCACACTTATTTGAAATAGTTAAAATATTGATTTACAGAGTAAAAACTGTTTTATACTAACCAACTTTTTAAGTCACATTTAAATTTATTCATAGGTAGGGTTTTTTATATCTTCGTGTAAAGTATTATAAATAGAAACAGCCATACACTTCTAACTTGCTTTACTTTAACTTCAAATAATGTACCTACATGTTCCCTTGGTCAGGAAGTGGTATTTTTTCCCCGCGCAGACTGCAGAAAATGCCACTTACGTGACGTAAAAGATATTTTCGTCTCATGGGATAATTGCACTAAATTATTATATTTAGAGTCCCTTTCCTATTCATTAAAATAGGATCGCACGTTTTGAGGTGATTTAAGCATAATAAACGTTTGCGAAACCGGACATATGCATATCAGCCACAAATATCAGCTTGGAAGAAAAAAAGTAAATTTTTAAAACAAAAAATAAAAACCGACTTCCAAAAACTTAAACTAAAAACCAAAAAATAATATGTTAATTAGCCCAAAGAAATGGATAATCAACGATTCATATATACATATACAGATATTTATAGTTTTTAACCTGTTATTTTTGAAGTTGGTGCCTGCCACGTACAGCTGGCTGTGTTGAGCTCCTTAGCTGGCACCGACTTCAAAAATAACAGGTTAAAAACTATAAATATCTGTATATGTATATATGAATCGTTGATTATCCATTTCTTTGGGCTAATTAACATATTATTTTTTGGTTTTTAGTTTAAGTTTTTGGAAGTCGGTTTTTATTTTTTGTTTTAAAAATTTACTTTATTTTTAAATTTTTAGTGGCGCTGGAAATATATTATTTTAACTAAATAGACTTAAGTCTATTTAGATAAAAATTGCTCTTTACTTTGAAGTCGGTTAAGACTGGGAACTTATTTCTAATAAGAAATGCACGAGAAAGTAAGAAAAATACCAAAATCGCATATGTGTGCCTATGATATTTGAAGAGTTCCCTCGATTTCTCCAAGATCCCATCATCAGATCCTGATTTGGTTGCAATGGGTCCACCTCGGAGGTATACCCTTTTAAACAAAAAAAGAATTTTCCAAATAGGTTCAGCCGTCTTCAAGTAATCGGGGAAGAAACTTAGATACAAATTTACTCTTTGTTTTGAAGTCGGTTAACACTAAAAACTTGTTGCTAATAAGAGATGGACAAGAAATTACGAAAAATACCGAAATTGCTATATGTGTGCCTATAATATTTGAAGAGTTCCCTCGATTTCTCCAAGATTCCATCATCAGATCCTGATTTGGTTGCAATGGGACCACCTCGAAAGTCTACCCTTTCAAACAAAAAAGGAATTTTCCAAATCGGTCCAGCCGTCTTCAAGTAATCGGTGAACAAACACACAAAAAAAAAAAAAAAAAAAAAAAACATACAGACGAATTGAGAACCATCCTTCTTTTGGAAGTCGGTTAAAAATAAACAGAGGGCTGTTGACTGCCAAACAAACTACGGGCGCGTGACGCGGCCGCGTAGTTCTCCCACGTAGCAGCGAGTAGTGTTGCCAGGTCTAATTTATCAAAAATCCCTACTTGCAATAAAATCGGGCCTTTAGTGTTCAAATTGGGAGAAGATACATTAGTGCATTACACAACTGGGGTGGTAATACAAAGAAAGGCGGAGATCGCAGATGTTTGCGGCCCGAGCTGCAAGCGTACGTAAATATGTGATCGAGGGCTTTTTTATTACCTCCCGTGTTGTGTACATAATTTTATGTCTACACTACGCTACGCGTACGGAAAAAGCCGCTTTCTGGCCAGGAGTGGCATAAAAATACATGCTTATGACCACTCGCAGCAACTACGTTAAAATAGGTGTGATTGAGGGTGTGATGTGAATTCCTCTGGCCTTTTATTTGACACTTTTATTTAACACCCCCTAGATAACAGATATAAGTAAATTTTTTTAAAATAAAAATATTTCGTAGAAAAATATAAAATAAGTACATATCAGTGGCGTGGCGTAAAAGATATCCTTGGGCAAGCCGGTGCAGATTTGGCGTACATTTTCCTTAAGACCTGTACTGTTAGGTGCTCAATGCTTGATATTAGGCAAGCCGGTAGGAATCGAGTTCTTTGGGCGCCACGCTACTGGTACATATGTATATAAGCCTTTATTTTGCAACCCCTTACTGTACTTTGTCTTATTTTGTGCAATAAAGTGTAAAAATACATACATACGAGCCACCGGTTTCGTACGCAGCCAAAGGGGTCCATAGACCCCTGAAAATCTGGACATCCCGCTTAAATCAGGACATCTGGCAACTCTACACGTAGCAGCGAGGAATGCTACGTCCGGCGCGGCAGAATTTCAATGCGGTGTTGATTTGAGGTACATTGCAACTCTTGACGTGACGTCTCACTCGATATTCTGGATAGTCGTCGTGAGGTGTCCGTGGAATGTAGAAAGTATTGGTGGATCAATATCGGGTAACTACCCAATCTACCAATAGGGATGTTGAGTGATGTTGAATTTTTCAACAAAATATAAATAATTTTATGGATAAGAGACACGATACAACTTTTTACTTGACGATTTACAGTACCTAATGGCGTCACTGGGCATTCATGGAACCTAATTTCTATAGACGTGTCTAATTTAGAACACTTTGCCACATCATTACTTGACTACTCTTTACTATAAAAAAAAACCTTCTTTTTTGAAGTCGGTTAATTAAGCCCAATTTGCTAAGCCTTTCTCAAAAATATTTCAGACACCTCGCCGTTACATTTAAGAATGTCACTATAATTTGTTAAAAAAAACTTTGATGACATTTTATAGCGTAATTAGTAGTAAGACGCCTGCGAATTCAGGTGTCCTGGGTGGCAATACACATAGGGGTTCAGAATCCTAAAGCAATCATAACTACTTTGATACAATACAGATTGCTTTCGTGAGGTTTAAGCCAAAAACAACACGTAACGTTCGTTTATTGGATAGCATGTCGATTTAATGATTTATGACGTAAGGACGGTAATAAATCATTGGAACGTGCTTTGTGATTTTTTCAGAGCAGATTTAAGGAGAAGTTATTGCTCAGGTGGTGCGCGATCAATCACGGAGCCAGGGCTAAACATGGAGCTTTCCATCTATCTACATTGTTTTCGCATTAAAAAATGTTGGGATTGTAAAATAGCATTGAAATAACCAATTTATACTAAAAAAACCCGACTGTGGTGAAACAATACCATGCGTTAAAGTGCCAGTGCAATTTTTTTTTTTAATTTCACTTGCCCTGTGGCACTCGCGCCATCAAGACGAATCTTGGACGAATCTTATGATGTAGGTATACAGTCCGACAACAAAGAGTAGAAATTAAAAAGTGGCAACATCGTAGTGTCATCCCTTTCAAATCAATCTAAGAAAAAAGGGATGACGCTACAGTGTTGTCACTTTTTAATTTCTACTCTTTAATGTCGGACTGTAGGTAGTTTCACGAGAGTTGAGGCCACGCACACAACAACACTGTCATGTAATGACAGCGGGATTTTGAAATTACTGTTATTTTTAACCGACTTCCAAAAGAAGGACGGTTCTCAATTCGTCTGTATGTTTTTTTTTTTTATTATTCATTTATTTATTTTTTTTTGTGTGTTTGTTCACCGATTACTTGAAGACGACTGGACCGATTTGGAAAATTCCTTTTTTGTTTGAAAGGGTAGACTTTCGAGGTGGTCCCATTGCAACCAAGTCAGGATCTGATGATGGAATCTTGGAGAAATCGAGGGAACTCTTCAAATATTATAGGCACACATATAGCGATTTCGGTATTTTTCGTAATTTCTCGTTCATCTCTTATTAGCAACAAGTTTTTAGTGTTAACCGACTTCAAAATAAAGAGTAAATTTGTATCTAGGTTTCTTCCCCGATTACTTGAAGACGGCTGAACCTAATTGGAAAATTCTTTTTTTGTTTAAAAGGGTATACCTCCAAGGTGGACCCATTGCAACCAAATCAGGATCTGATGATGGGATCTTGGAGAAATCGAGGGAACTCTTCAAATATCATAGGCACACATATGCGATTTTGGTATTTTTCTTACTTTCTCGTGCATTTCTTATTAGAAATAAGTTCCCAGTCTTAACCGACTTCCAAACAAAGAGCAATTTTTATGTAGGTTTGTTCCTCGGTTACTTGAAAACGTCTAGACCGATTTGGATTTTTTTCTTTTAACTAAATAGACTTAAGTCTATTTGGTTAAAATAATATTTTTCCAGCGCTACTAAAAATTTAAAAATAAAGTAAATTTTTAAAACAAAAAATAAAAACCGACTTCCAAAAACCTAAACTAAAAACCAAAAAATAATATGTTAATTACCCCAAAGAAATGGATAATCAACGATTCATATATACATATACAGATATTTATACTTTTTAACCTGTTATTTTTGAAGTCGGTGCCAGCTAAGGAGCTCAACACAGCCAGGTTTACGTGTAACGCACAGCCAGGACTGGCACAGGTAAAAACGTCGATAATTTAGTAGTGATGGGAAAGATAAACCAAATAAATATATCGAAACAATTTATTACCTACTTTTTTACATTTTTTACATAACGATTTTTTCTAAGGTATTTTTTACATAATTTATACACAATAATGTGTTTCATTAAAATAATCATGTTCCGATACGCGAACTTTGGATGCTGCACTCTTTGGATGAAACGCGAACTTTGGATGGAACCACTAAGTTACTGACTTTACGAGGTGGTCTTTGTACCAACTTCTCAAAAATTTTGTCCAACATTCTTCGAGACCGCTTTTTAGACGCATTCATGTTTACGTATAAACAGAAACAAACGTGTGTACTAATAGCAGGGTAACAACACTAATGCACTCTGCACTTACTTGTAGTGCTATACAAGGCCCTACGCAACAGGTCATATATGTCCTGTTCCGCACTGAATAACAAAAGTTTTAATCTGGTGCGAACAGGTCATATGTGACCTGTTAATTAATTTATATATTGTCGGGTAGATCGCAAAATGACGAATCTAAATGTATACTTGACTATATAAAAAAAATTAAATATCAAAACATTATGGCCTTCGCATCAGTGCAAAGTCGCGTATTTCGGTCGCCGCACCAGGCGAGAGTTCAGAACAGGGTCAAAATGACCTGTTTCGCAGTGAACGTGTTAATAATTTGATAAACCAAAAAATACGTGTCCCATATTTTTCCATAATCTAACTGACTAAATAGAATGATATATTTTTAACCCAGTCGTCATCCTTATTCACCTGCCAGCGACATATGCGATGCACGGGGGCTTCAAAACAAATTTATTGCCCGAATAAACAACCGCACCGACCTACTGAAGTTCCCGAATGTTCCTAAGGCATTGTTCTGCTCTATCTTTATTTATTGTTTGTTTCTTCAACCAGCGGAACATTCGAGGCGCGGCCGGCGAAGTGGAAAATTTGCCCGTATCTGGAATTGCAAGGGCATATTTGTATGTAGATTTCGAAGTTACATACGTCAGTTCTTACTGGTTCAAACGTATTCTACGTACTTTGTAGGATGTTTGTCGATGAATGAGTTATCCGTTTATCAGCCGATAATGTGTCGAGATAGCGCTGAGTGTCTGCTAATCTTCTCGAGTAATGCCTCATCACGACCATTTTAAAGCGCATCGTTTTTAAGATTACTTTTAGAATAACTTATAATTATTATCTTACTCATAGCTACCGCTCGTATTTCTTATATACACAATTTAGAGTTTTCTTAAAAAGTGATCGTATTAAAGTGTTAACTTTTGGCATACATTTTACTAACACGCTTCAAAATTTAACTTCTGGTATTAATACAAGTAGGTTATACCACAAAAACATAACCCGAAGTCCTGATGTGTTACTAATTGACCATTTAAAATATATGCATGTGTAATTTTGTAGAGATTGTAAGGCAGCATTAAATAATCTTTTGAACGCTAAAACACCATCAGTTAACTGTATTTATAAGTACGATACTAGCCTCAATATTTATACTTCAAAAACTCATTTTTTCAGGCTGTTCAGATACGGACTTATGGCTCAAAAACCGTTTCCCCAATGGATATAAAAACATTTTTAAAATTCCACGCGTATTCAAAAAGAAATTACGTGGTTTAAAGTACACATTGACGCCCGGAAATTTTCATGTGACAACTTTCCTGCTTTGTCGCTGTTAGAACTTTTTTAATTAGGTGACTAAAAGTAATTTCGGGTAGCGTTTTGGTGAGTTTCGTGTTGAATTACACGCTCGTTCCTGGCGTGACGAGTCCGGGACATATTTTGAACGTTTTCAGGTAATTAAGGGCCTATTGGTGTTAGAGGAAGTTGGATCTTTTATTCAGAAAGCCTATTACAATTATGTATTTTATTGTTTAGACTGTATGCGGTCTCACTGCTGGATAAATGCCTAGATCCTTTGGATATCCACAGGTAGTATAACAGATTTACTACTTATCTAAATGTAAAACCATGAATTAACTAGTGAGCACTCTCGGCTCTTTAGAATAACCGAGGTCCGATGCATGACTATAATATGATAGAAGGCTATGTTATCAACAAAATGCACAAGGGATACGAAGTGGGACGCCCCTTGGACCATTGATCTGGATCGATTAGTTAAAGCTACGTTCAGGTCTTTTACAATTGTAAGAAAAAATACAATAAAAATCACAAATTGCTTGTTATCCCTATGTAGTAGGCACATATGCGTTGGCTCGCGTAATGACGTCATGACGCTCAGTCGCAATGTCCGACATTGACTCTCATTCCTGACGTCTTTGCTGGTCTAATTGCAGTCGATCCCATATTAATATAGACATTTGAGCATTTAAATTAACAATCTTAAAGTAGATTTGATGGACGTTTTAGCTAACGTATGTACGCATTTAAGTTTGATTTCTTCAAAGAGTAGGTAATATTCATACATAGTCATAGATAATCCTTGCATTTACTATTGTCCCACTGTTTGATAGATTTGATGATTGAAATATCGTCACTACCTTGAAAAAAACTCTTATCTAAAAACGTCGTAGAGAAAAACGTCAAAAGTTACATACGAACGTCATATACACTTACTGCGTTTTTGCCTGGAGTCAGTGTCAGATACATGTTTATTTTTCAAACTAATGACGATATGCTATTTAGAGATCCGGCGGAGAGAAATTAGTTTGTGTAGTTTTTAACCACATAACATAAAAACGACAGGACGGATTTAAAACAGTTTTTGTTCACTGATAACTGGACACCATTGTTTATAGTTATAGGACATTCAGTATCCGCCGGGGCATTTCTCCAGAAATATGTCTGCGACTCATTCATCTGTCTCCATACATTTACTATGAAAAAGGGCCAAATGAATGAGGTGACCACAGACATATTTCTGGAGAAATGCCCGCCTAAGCAAAAAAACGTGCTACAACTTCTTCACCTGTCACCGACGAGGTTATGAGCTTCTTATAGTGATAGTATAAACATACCTAATGAAATGAGACCGCTATTCAGCATGCTGAGCTTGATGGTGTTGGGTATAGAGACCAGGCTGGTGGCGCCCGTTCTCTCGTCCTTCCCCTTCGACTTCTTCTCGCCAGGCCTCGTGGACGACCGCGACCGGTACTTGCGCTGGCTGGTCGCCACTGACGTCCCGCGATGCCCCGTCCGAGACGACATTTTGAGACTTTTGTTTTTTTTTTAAATGGAAAATGCTCACGGCCCTAAACACTGGCACTTTAAACTATGAACTTTGTGTAAGCTGTACAAACACTAAACGTAGAGGTTATAAGCGTAATATTCATATCAAAACATTTACGTATTTATATACACATTTGACACGTAACTATTTTACTGTTATTTAATAGGCAGTAGGAAAGTTAAAAACTTGTATTATTAAAGCCGCTAAGCAACGCCCTGGCATTGTTTTGGTTCTCGCCACCTGGAACAAAAGAAAATGTAGTTTAATTAAATGAAATAGAACGTTGGAACAGCATTGTGTCGATAGTTCGATAGATATCAAAATCGCCCAAGTCCTCTCTAAATTCATCTTTTAAAGCAGGCATTAAAATATGTATCGGCACATTTATAGTAAACACTATTATATATACTTAATTATCTCGTCATAATTTAAGGTACCTATAGAAACGTAGCGAGACCGGGGCAGACACAGAACATCATGGACGAAGAATGTCAAGGACTGGTTGGAGGCTGAGAGCACAGAAAAACTAATTCGCATGACTAAAGATAGGTCGACATATTAGAAAAATGGTCGCCGACCTCCGGGATAGCGATGGCACTTGAAGAAGAGAATATAGAAACCTACACTAAGTATCCAAGTCACGTGTATTAAAACAAAGTTATTTTCACTTAAATTCCCGGGTATGCTTCGTCTAACCTGGAGTCGGTAATCCACGGATGTTTCCAAAAAGAAAGGCACTTGTAGAAAAAATTCTAAATAAGAACCAATGACAATGTAACGCGAGCAATACCTCAAAACGACTGACCACACTGGGCAACTCAAAGGACACATCTCATCACCTACGCGCATGCGTCGCCCACTCCCTGACTTCAAAATCAGTCGGGGAAAACTGCGCGGCCGCACGCGCCGACATTTGTGAATGGAACCGAAATAACCCTTATGAGTAATAAGGTATTGTTTACGCCAAGTTCGATGGTCGGAATGTGTTTTTCATAAAAACTTGTTTTATGCTAATGGAACGCGCCGGTTGAGTGACACATACATATAGTGGAAATCTTTCACTTTAATTTCATTAGAAATTTTCATAAATTTGGGAATTGTTCAGTTTTCACTAATTTATAGCCCTTTTGTTTTAATGGTTAAGTTTATCTTCAACTAGAATGTGGAAAGTTGTTTTAAAGAGGATACATTTAATAAATACGTAAGAAGCAGGTACCAATGTATATCACACAGAATTGGTAACTTCCTGCAAGAATGCTCCCAAAAAGAGTGCGCCTAATTTACCAGTTTTCTTATCCACTTAAATCATATATTCTAAAACAAAGATTTGTGTCGATTGTGAATTTTCAATTGTGAAATCATGTAGTAGGTTTACTGTTCGCAAGGGAATCGTGTTGTTATGATGCTGTACTTGCATTTAACATTTGGAAATGAAATTATTCGGTTATGAACATCAGATTAACTGCAGTAAATGCCAAAATTGAATCTCAATTACAGTGGCACAGAATGACGAAACGCTGCTTGTTTCGTAGGCTTCCTAACGGCTCGCTGCAGCGTCCGCTTTTGACTCGCTATGATGAACGGACTTAATTGAAAATGCAATTTCGACAGGCTGCAACAAATATCTATGCGTAGTATACTTCCCGGGTTATTTTCAATAATGAAAATGTTGTTTATCTACCGCTTAACCTAAAATTAACGGCAATTTTATGTGCAGTAAATTATTTAAATTAAGTAGCTTTACTACCGACTGCGCCATATAGGTAATTTTACTTAATAAACGAAAGACTTAATGAGTTTTGAAAATTGATATTAAAACGATTATAATTCGCTTAAATCCAAATATTTAAATATAAGTATTATTCAGATTAGATTGTAATAGAAGACATGTATCTTGTATAATTTTTTCTCTTTCCTTGATTACTTCTCTCTTCTTGACTTTCTTGCAACTAATGTTCCTATATTATCGGGCTATAGCCAAAATCGAGCGTAAATTGTGAATACTTTTAGTTTATTTAATGTGCTCTGCTGGCTTTTTTGTGTTCACGTCTTACTGTGATCCAATTTGCACAGCGCGTACTGTTCTTGAAAATCTCTCTCTCCCAAGTTTACCGATGACGTTAAGTTTAGTATTTTTAGACCTTGTTGTGCATCTGCGGTGAATATAAAGATGCTCTGGTATTTACGAGCAGTTTTACGTTCCGTTATTAGCCGTGTAGGCCGTAGTTTATCAAAGCTAATTCGATTTAATAACCGTCGTAAAACAAATTTAATTTTAACCTAGTCTGAAATTTCACGTAACAAAATTAACTCGACTTTGGGAGATATAAATTTAGTAAATATCTCCAATTGGGAAGTTGAGATTGAACTGTAAATTGGGTAGCGAGATAATAAGTTGCCGGTTGTTTCTATATTTTGGCAGTACATAATTAAATTAATGGCAAAATGTGGGATGGTGACTTGCAGTAAATGCGCTAAATTTTGCTTGATAACGATGTTTAGTCCCATATTAATTAATGTTGCTTTTTCGCTCTTCGATCCAATGTAATATGACGTCATTGGTGTAGTTTACGATATTTCTGTGTTTATGCAGTGCGTTCTGGTGTTTTCAAAGATTTAAAAATTACTGTCCGTCTTTGCTTGTTTTTCTCTATTCCACACATATTGTGCTTTATCCGCATTTGTTGTCTAAATGTCAGTCTCAAAGACATCAAACCTACTGAAAAATCCTCGATAGTTGTATGTCATTATGATTTCACTATAGATATAATCCTGCCTACTCAAACATATATTCCAACTACGGGTTCAATCTCTTATTGAGTATCGAATAACTGAATCTCTGAAAAACGTATTTATATTCGTACTCAACCATCCTCAACACTATTAGAATTCCATGTTCAAACAAATGCATAACCGTGATACGAGTTTGCGTTATCCGCAGCTTCATAACGCAGATATCATCCGCATGTTTATGAATGGGCGCCGAAATAAACAGTGAGTCAAGGCATGCCTCCACTGAGTCAAGGGCGATCTTTATTTGTTGTGTGTAAAGGTGGGTTTAGACCAAACGAGCGAATGCTCATTTTAACCCCACTCTACCAAATTCGTTGTGTGTAAACAGAGACAGAGCATTCTTTCGTTGTTCTTCCTTATTTTGCGAAGATTCTAAGAATGCTCGTGGAATGCTCGCTCGCTTGATGTAAACGACGGACGAGCGTACGAACAGTCGCCGAGCGCGTTCGCTCGTGTTCGGACCTGCTCGCTTCGGGGAGCGGTCTCTTCAAAGCGTTCTAGCCTCCTGACACCGAGCATTCAAATGAAATTCCTTGCCACTATAGCCGAATGTACTATACAAAGCATTAAACTGTTTCTGTTGTAAAGTCCGAGACCTTGGCTGTTGAAAAAAACATAAACTAAGGTGTTTCTCAAGTTTTCACTAAAACAAATGTTTTTTATTATTGTTTGATAAAGACATGAAACATATTTCTGTTTAGGTATTTTTTGTCTTTTATAAAGGACTTTCGGTCATTCAAGCATAAGTAGGTTACGTAAATAAATTAAACAAATTATTTAAAATTTTAATGTAATGTTACACATTGAGTACTAAATAATCATATTTTTTATTTTTTTAATATAATCATAAAAAGTAAAAAAAATACCCAATCAACACTTAGTTTTATAATGTTACTAGCGACCCGCCCCGGCTTTGCACGGTGTTTCTCTATTATATTATGCATGTATTATACATATAAACCTTTCTCTTCAATCACTCTATCTATTAAAAAAAACCGCATCAAAATCTGTTGCGTAGTTTTAAAGATTTAAGCATACATAGAGACATAGGGAGATAAGGACATAGGGACAGAGAAAGCGACTTTGTTTTATACTATGTAGTGATTCATGAAAAACACATACACTACGAACGAAAGGTCTTTGTATAGGTTTAATATTTTTACGACGGTTTATTTACTTTACTGTACTTCATTTCTACACAAAAGTATGTGATTTTGAAAGAATGTTTACTAATTTGCAAGTCTATAAAAAACCTACGTTAAAACGAACGAATTTAACAAATAAAATATAAGTTTTAGTTACTGCGTCGACCACGTGCCGCGATAGCTGTATACTCCTGAGCACACGTCGCAAGAATGGCGGCCACTAGGTAGGATATCTCTATCGAACTTCAAGGACAAACTATCGCCATTACTTAAATTTCATTGGCTGTGAGCAATCACGTGTCCAATATCTTTTAGCGGGAAAAAACAAACACTCGGGAATTGAGGCTACATGTAGGTCATCGTCCGTTATTGATATAAGGAGTTAAAAAATATTCGGACTTTACAGTAAAGTTTATTTAGCACTTTGTAAAGGACGCCAGGTGTCAGGAGGCTAGTGCTCGAGGGACTTGATCTATCGTTGTAATTATAGATTGGTCTCAAGAAAAATGTCTTCTAATGATAGAAGCTTACCAAATTGCCAGGTGTCTGTGGGATCCGACTTTTGTAAATTATAAAAACACAATTGAGTCAGGATGATAAATGAAAAACTTGCAATTACAATATCAGTCTCAGAGTCAGACATAGTGCACATAGTCCACAGACACCCGACGAATGAGCAACGGGCACTCGTTCGCCTGATCTAAACATCTCTAGAGCATATGCTCTCGAATCCTAGTTCTTGGGTTGCATTCTTGCTCGCTGATATTCGTGTGGTGTAAACGCTGAGAACGAACTTTTGTTTACACTAATAGATCAAGAATGAATGCTCTACTCTGGTTCTAGCTCTTTGTTCGTTTGGTCTAAACCCAGCTTAATATGCGCTTGTGCGCTGGAATATTCCGCGGCAGGTTTAGCGAATATTTAATACATTTTCGCAGACATACGCAGGAAATAGGTAACATATCGGATCCTTAAGTTCGTCGTAAAGTCGTAATATATAGCGAAAAATTGCATTTCGACTAACTTCGAGCGCTTTAGCAATGCGCACTGAATTTTCAAATGACATATTTTTAATGAATTGATTACTAATCAACCACATCTTTGTGGTTTATAAACAGAATTTCTGAAAAACAATTACTAAATTTGTCATTTGCGTCACGCAAAATATTTAAAATAGCAATTTAATCCTCATTGTTTTTTATACTTTCATCTCGTCGGTTCATTATTAATTTCACGCACTCCGAGATTGTTAACGTTGTTAATCCAACAAAATGGATCTCGGCCACTATCAAAAATTCACTGAACGCAACCTACCTCGACGCAGTGCCTAACGTTTTCATTCATATACGCGTCCAGTCTAGTGAGGCCCGTGGCCCAAGCTTACTTTACTGACTTGTTCATACATTTCTAGTAAAACTCTGCGATCGTAAAGGCCAACGTATACTGGGGACAATAGCGATACAAGGGATTAGCTTACCAAGGCAAAGAACAAGGGTCGTGACCGGAGTTTTTTTTATGATAAACCTCTGTGTAATTCCTGTAAGGTGCTCGGTATAGGTAAGCATTCCACGTTAATAATTTACGGTGTAGCCTGAACACGTACCCGCCACGCGTTTGAGTGGTTTCATTTGTCTGGAGAAAAGAAAAATTCCTTTGTAAATCCAAATTTTGCGGTAAACTGTTTGAAGAGAATTTATAATGTAAAAACCCGTAATTAAAAGGTAAAGCAAATTCTAATTGCTGGATTACAACATTTATTAAGAATTAATTTTCTCGAAATTGGCTTTTGACACGAATGTTTAGCATGTTTTTACTTTATTTAAATTGCAATCGTCGAATGAGTTTCTGTAAGTTGTTCATTTCAAAACTAGCAAATCATATTTCAACCACTTGCTGATATCAAATTCAATTGAAATTTTACGTAAGTTTGGTGACAATGCAATATCATGCCACTATTAAACTGATTTCATTATTGAGCTGCGATGTAGGGACTGGAACTCCCTGATGGTTAATGATATAGTCGAATTGGGGCTAGTTTTGTAACCATGAGTAGGTACCAGTGGCGGGGCGTAAAAGTATACTTGGGCAAGCCGGTGCAGATTTGGCGTGCATTTTCCTTTAGAGTTGTAGAATAAGGTGGTCAAATGCCTGATATTGGGCAAGCCGGTAGGAATCGAGTTCTTTGGACGCCACGCTACTGGCTAAAAATATTGTACCTAAAAATAACTATTTTTGAGGGAGTTATAATATAACTCGATTTAATATGCATTTGCGTTGCAATCCAATATACGAGTACAAAGATAAACTACTCCCTACGTACTTCATAAGCTACAAATTCAAAATACGTAATATTTGAATTTTTAACACGTTCCTTGTTCCGGTGTCCCCAACGTGGGGTCATAAAGGTTTTTTCAGGAGTTCGTGCCTCCACTATGGGGTCACTTCCCCATACTGATTGCACAGTTGGGACTCGTGACATTGTCCGATAGTTTTGTACGGGAACAATGAACGTTTTAATGAATAAAAGATGGTTCCAAAGTCAACACCACTAATAGTGTTCTGGGACTTATAAGAATGAATATATGTGACGTTCCGCAGGAAAAGGTACCTTATGGAGGGTCGGCACTTACGTCGTGTAGCATCAAATGAATATAGGAGTGCCGTTAATAACAGCGTAAGCGCCTACCCGCCATAAGGTACCTTTACCTGCGGAACGTCACATATAGGTATATAAGTTTTATGTTACATCAATCACTGAAATTGAGTTAAAACATAACAATTATCATCCCACTAATATTATAAATGCGAAAGTTTGTGAAGATGTTTGGATATTTGGATGTTTGGATGTTTGGAGGTTTGGATGTTTGGATGTTTGTTACTCCATGACTCAGTAACTACTGGATAGATTTAATTGAAATTTGGCATGCAGAAAGACCTAACCCTGGATTGAAACATAGGATACTTTTTATCCCGGAAATTAGTTCCCTTGGGATAAAGTTTGACTTTAAAGATGCTTTAAACACATTTATTGCTGTTGAGCTGTCAATGAGGAAATGACTTTCCATCGGGAAAACTCGGATCTCAATTGAAATACGATGGCACCCGAACTGTCAATCAATGATTGTATTAAATGAGTGACGTTTTCATATCCATTAATATGGAACTTTATTGTTTAGTGTCAAATGTCAGAGTGAAAAATGGCGATGGGTACCGAAGCTGATTGAGAGAGCACCACGGATTTATAAGAAACATGGATATGGTCAGTAGGCGTGGCGCGCGTTTCAGCTATAGGGGCAAAATGACCTTATAGCGAGAGAACAGTTGACAGTTGCTATGTAACCGCCGTCACACGCTGAGCTCTGCTTTTTTACGTTTTCGTGAGGTAAAAACAAGCAATTATGCCAAACTGTTCTGTGTTAAGGTGACCAAATAGAAGTCGCATCCAAAATTAATCGAAAGCAGGCATTTCTTACCACAGGTATGTAAATAAAATGAGTTTTCCGAAATATTTTTATTTCGATTTAATTTAGTTGGCATTTATTTAGAAGTCGACTCTATTAATTCACCGATAAAGTTCATTTTACCTTGTCAATTCTCATGAGTCCATTTTGAATGAACTAACAGTAGTGAGTTACCTGTTCGATAAAAATATCGATATGATTGGATGAATGAATGAATGGAACCATTTTAAGATAAATCATAGTATATTTAAATTTAATGCACTGACAACGTATTAAATAAATATAAAATATTAATTTTGCATTTCAAGCAATTATTTTGTTGCAGTTATTTTATGTTTATTACAGTTATTCATTGTGATGTTTTAGGTTTCCTGCTAAAGCCACATTAAAAGAAAAATGGATCGATGCGACTGGGAGAAAGGACTGGTTTCCAAGTAAAAATAGTGTGATTAGTTCAAAACACTTTGATGAAAATGACTTATATGTAAAGAATGTCTTAAGAATTACTTATATGTCAATAAATATATTTTGTTCAGGGGCGATTAAAGTATTTGATTATTTTAAAAATGAATGTTATTCTCTACCCCTTTCCCTTATTATTCCCTACAAATTTCTCAATTTCAATTGTAACAACAGTATGTAAAAATAACCAATTATGTGAGAAAGAACAATAAATAATCATGACAATGATATCGACAGCTCTTCAAAGATATATTCTTTGCCTAGCTAATCTATTTATACAACTAAGAAGTTACCACAACACAACATCATTTATTTATATAATATTGTAGTAAAAAATTTAATTCATCATTGTGTCCATTTGAACACCCTAATTGTAAAAAAAAATCACACAAAAGAAATAACGAATTACGATTCGTTATTAGGTATTTATTTTTAGTGATTGATGAACGGAGCAACATTCATTCATTCGTTCATCGATAACTTTTTATTCTTTGTCAAGCCCTTACGTCGATGAAATATTTAAGTGTGTGCGTGTATTGAGACGGCGCGGGCGTTAGTGTGTACTAGCCAATAGCAACGACAGCGTTGCTGTAGTGTGTCGCTGTGTTCTTTGATGATTGGCGGTGACGCTAGTTTATTTGTGGGTGTTGTCTTTGCATGTGCACAGCGTTAATGTATGTGTGAGCAAAACCTGCGACAGCGGTTCTAATACAAAACACGTGTGATTTCACATCTTTGTTTCTTATATATCTGTGGAGAGCACGATAAATACGAACTTTTCCGAAAAAGTACGATGGAAAATCATTTTCCACTACATCTGCAACAATTTTCTAAACCATTTTAGCGATTTATTTGTCTATGGATATATGTCACTAATGTCACTTTCTATTTTAAAATTTTCTTCTGATACTGGGTGGATTAGTAAGATTTTTTATTTAGATTTTCCTCACAAATGTGATGAAAAACATTGTGTGTGCCACGGGCGGTAAAGAAATTACAAATGAGTGTTTGTTACACTTACCACTGGCAGTAATAAAGAAAGCCTCCGCCCTAGGTAAGTAATGTACTATTCATGCCAAATTTATTATTAACCGAAAAGAATCATGAGAAATATCATATTTGTTATGGCTATTTTCTTAGTATTCAAGTCTGACTCCATTTAACCAGTTTCACACGTTCTTTTGCATTTACAGTTATTACAATATGACGCGGAAACGTAAATCCAATTTATCAAAAAACACTAGCAAAGCTCGAGCTATGAAGGTGGCTAGGAATCAAGAAACATCTCCTCAATCAGAGCTAAGGAGGATTGAGCAGGCTGAGCGTCAAGCGGCCCTCCGAGAGGCGGAGACGTTGGAACAAGCGGATGATCGCCGTCAACAACACGCTAATTATCTAGCATCCCAACGCGGTGCCGAGACGGCAGAGCAATCGCAAGCACGGCTCGTGGAACAAGCTGAACGGCAAGCCAGCTTGAGAGCGGCTGAAACCCCGGAGCAGTCTAACCATAGGCGACAACAGCACGTTGACTATCTGGTATCCTTGCGGGCGGCTGAGACGCCGGAATTATCCCAAGTACGGCTCGTAGATCAAGCGGAACGGCAAGCCAACTTTAGGGCAGCTGAAACGCCTGAGCAGTCATATTATCGCCGTCAACAACACATTGAATATCTGGCATCCTTGCGGGCGGCTGAGACGCCGGACCAGTCCCAAGTAAGGCTCGTGGAGCAAGCTGAACGGCAAGCCAGCTTGAGAGCAGCAGAAACCCCGGAACAATCTAACCATCGGCTTCACCAACACGTTGAGTATATGCTATCTTTGCGGGCGGCTGAGACGCCGGAACAATCCCAAATACGGCTCGTGGAGCAAGCTGAACGGCAAGCCAGCTTGAGAGCAGCTGAAACCCCGGAACAATCTAACCATCGGCTTCAACAACACGCTGAGTATATGCTATCCTTGCGGGCGGCTGAGACGCCGGAACAATCCCAAATACGGCTCGTGGAGCAAGCTGAACGGCAAGCCAGCTTGAGAGCAACTGAAACCCCGGAACAATCTAACCATCGGCTTCAACAACACGTTGAGTATATGCTATCCTTGCGAGCGGCTGAGACGCCGGAACAATCCCAACTACGGCTCGTGGAACAAGCTGACAGGCAAGCTAGCGTAAGAGCAGCTGAAACCCCGGAGCAGTCTAACTATCGCCGTCAACAACACGTTGAGTATATGGTATCCCAGCGCGCGTCCGAAACACCGGAGCAATCGCAATTTAGGCGTCAACAACACGCAAATTATTTAGCATCCCAGCGGGCAGCAGAAACTGTGGCGGAAGCGGAATCTCGCAGACGTGCTGTTGCGGATAGAGCGGTAGAGCGACGGCAAATGTTTACTCAAAACACATGGGGCGTTTTTCAGAATGCTGCATTACAATATGACGCAATTCTCGACTATGGCAGCCACAGGCTTCTTAGAATAGAAAGAATGTGTACAGCGTGTAGGTTTTGCGGAGCACTGAAATGGAAAGAAGAAACCGCTGGTATGTGTTGTTCTGGAGGGAAAGTAGTAATCCCAAGGTTAGTGGAACCAGTACAACCTTTAAAAGAACTTTTCACATGTGACACAGACGAATCGCGGTATTTTCTAAATAATATAAGAAAGTATAATGGCTGCTTTCACATGACATCTTTTGGTGCGGATAAGGTTGTTACCATGCCAGGTTTTTCGCCGAATTTCACTGTACAAGGGCAGATTTACCATAGAATTGGTTCCCTGCTTCCTGTTCCGACCATGCAAGCACAGTTTTTACAAGTTTATTTTATAGGCGATGAAGATGCGCAAGTAGAGCGACGATCTGGAATCATTCAAGGTGTTAACAGAGAGACAATTAAAAAAATACAAAGAGTACTCAATGACAACAATATTTTGGTACATGAATTCAAGACAGCTCTGGAAAATATGCCTAATGAAAATTATAAGGTGGTGATCCACCCGGACCGGGTGCCGCGCGGCGAACACGCACGGCGGTACAACGCGCCCACCACCAACGAAGTGGCAGCCGTGGTGGCGGGCAACGAGCTCACCTCCAACAGGGATATCGTGCTACGTGCGCACGACGGGCAGCTCTCCCGCGTCGCCGATACTCATAGGTTCTACGATGCTCTCCAGTACCCGATTATTTTTTGGAAAGGCCAAGAAGGGTACCATTTCGAAATTCCCCACACAAATCCGCAGACAGGGCGCCCTGTGACCAATAAAAAAGTGTCTTGCATGGACTTTTACGCTTACCATATCATGGTACGTGAAAATGATTTTAATTTGCTATTGCGTTGCAGGAAACTTCTGCATCAATTCTTGGTAGATATGTATATTAAAATAGAAAGTGAGCGCTTAAGATACATATCTTTGAATCAAAGCAAATTACGGGCAGAAAACTATATTCATTTACAGGACGCAGTAAGGAATGATGGTAATATAAGCGCTAATAACGTAGGACAAATGGTCATCCTCCCTTCCTCAGTCGTCAACAGTCCAAGATACCTGCATGAGTACACGCAGGATGCATTTGCGTACGTCCGGAAGTATGGGCGCCCTGATTTGTTTATCACGTTAACATGTAACCCATCATGGCCTGAGATCACCAAAGAGCTTATGCCTGGTCAAAAAGCTACCGACAGACCCGACCTCACTGCTCGAGTTTTTAAAATAAAAGTTCAGAAGTTAGTAGCTCTGCTTACGAAAGGCAAAATATATGGTGAAGCTCAGTGTTTTATGTACTCCATTGAGTGGCAAAAACGCGGTTTACCTCACCTTCATCTTTTATTGTGGTTAAAAGAAAAGTTGCGTCCCAATCAAATTGACGATGTTATTAGCGCAGAAATTCCTGATGTCAACGTTGACAAAAAGCTACACGACACAATTGTCAAAAATATGATCCACGGCCCGTGCGGTGTACACAACACATCATCCCCGTGCATGAAGGACGGGAAGTGCACAAAAAAGTACCCTCGACCGCTACTGAAAGACACGCAGACCAGCGACCATGGATACCCACAGTACCGACGAAGATCCCCTCAAGATGGAGGGCGCACGGTCACTATTAAAATTCGCGGAGGTGAGGAAGTTGTTGTAGATAACAGGTGGGTCGTGCCATATAGTCCTCTTCTGTCTAAAATATTTGATGCTCATCTCAATGTTGAGTTTTGCAGTTCAGTCCAGGCCATAAAATATATATGCAAATATATAAACAAAGGGAGCGATCAAGCTATTTTTAATGTCAGGCAAGATGGAAACGCCAATATAAACCTGAAAGATGAAGTGCAAACTTTTAGGGCGGGCCGATACGTGTCCAGTAATGAGGCCGCGTGGCGAATTTTGGGCTTACCACTGCACGAGAGACACCCCACTGTCACTCACCTAGCAGTGCACTTGCCCAACGGTGAGCGAGTTTACTTCACCGAACAAAATTTTCGCGATAGAATGACGGCGCCCCCAAAGACGACACTAACTGCATTCTTTCAACTATGCCAAAATGACAACTTCGCAAAAACACTCGCATATGCTGAAGTACCCCGATACTATACGTGGAATTCCTCCAGGAAAGAATGGAAACGCCGTGTGCAGGGAGCACGTGTCGAGGGCTGGCCTGACGTGAAGGCCGCAGATGCATTGGGTCGAATGTATACCGTCCACGTTAGCAACTTTGAATGTTTCTGCTTGCGTATATTGCTGAATCTGGTACGAGGCCCAACAAGTTTTCAGATGTTAAAGACCGTCGATGGGCAGGAGCGAGCAACATTCAGAGAAGCATGTGAATTGCGTGGACTTTTGGAAGATGACAACCACTGGGAGGCAACCATGGAGGAAGCAGCGCTGTGTCGCTCAGCTGCTAAGCTCAGAGAGCTCTTCGCAATTTTACTCTGCACTTGTGGACTTTCGAACCCTCTCCAACTGTGGGACAAATACAAAGACGCATTGTCAGACGATATCGCGCATAGACTACAAGGTATGGAGAATGACGTCATCATTAATGAATCATTAAAGTTGCTTGAGGACAGTGTCATTTCCATGACTGGTAAAAAACTGGCCGATTTCAATTTACCCACACCTCAGAGACGGGGAGAATTGTCAAACGAAGTCGTACGGGAGCTCAACTACGATGTGGCGGCATTAGAGACGTATGTTAACGAAATGACGCCACGTTTGCTTCCCGAGCAGCGGACTATTTTCGATGAGATACTGCAGCGCGTAGATGGTGAAGAAGGTGGACTTTTCTTCCTGGACGCCCCCGGAGGCACGGGTAAAACCTTCCTCCTAAATCTACTGCTGGCCCAACTCCGCAAGGATCGTCATATAGCACTGGCAGTAGCTTCTTCGGGCATTGCTGCAACATTGCTCAATGGTGGGCGGACAGCGCATTCTGTATTCAAACTGCCGCTTAATCTTACAAATGAAGTAACTCCGACTTGCAACATCAGCAAGAACAGCGGTCGTGGGATTCTGTTGCAGCAATGTAAGTTGATTGTGTGGGACGAGAGCACCATGTCGCACAAACGCGCAGTAGAGGCGTTAAATCGCAGTCTCCAGGACATCCGTGGCAACAATTTTTTAATGGGTGGTGTTTTCGTGTTGCTTGCTGGTGATTTCAGACAGACACTGCCGGTTATCGAGAGGGGAACACCAGCGGACGAAATGAACGCATGTCTAAAAGCGTCACCACTATGGTCTAGGGTAGTAAAATTCCACTTAACATGTAATATGCGTGTGCATCTTTTTAACGACCATGAATCAGGTGACTTTGCAGATAAGCTCCTGCAGATCGGAGAAGGTCGACTAGAAACGGACGGGGATGGCAAAATTTTATTTACGAATGAATTTTGCCATCCGGTCGCGACGGAAGAAGAGCTCATTTCCCATGTTTTCCCAGACATCCAAAATAATATCAGTAACGAAGATTGGTTGCGTGAGAGAGCAGTGCTTGCACCAAAAAATGAGTCTGTTAATAAAATTAATAAAAAAATACTAGACAAAGTGGTCGGAGATTCAAAAACATACACCTCTATAGACACCGTGATGACTGATGATGACAGTACTGCCTACCCCGTGGAATTTCTTAATTCTCTAGAATTAACGGGCGTGCCTTCCCACAAATTGGAGTTGAAAGTTGGCGTCCCGGTTCTACTGATGCGTAACCTGGATGCACCGAAATTGTGCAATGGTACTAGGCTTCGAATTACTGAACTGGGAAGGAATATTATAAAAGCCATAATTCTTACTGGAGCGGCTAAAGGAGAGACTGTTTTGATTCCTCGGATCCCAATCATACCCAATAACTTGCCATTTCAATTTAAGAGGCTCCAATTTCCGCTGAAGTTGGCGTTCACAATGACCATTAATAAGTCCCAGGGTCAAACGCTGACAACCGCAGGAATTCATTTGGGCACGCCGTGCTTTTCACACGGTCAGCTCTATGTTGGCTGTTCGAGAGTCTCACGTGCCCAAAATTTATATATTTTAGCTGCAGACAATAAGTCTCACAATGTTGTATATAGGTCATTATTGCAATAAATTTTCTTTAGTGTGGGCAATATCATTATGTGTTTTACTCATCTTCGAGGCTCAAACATGTTCGAAAGTAGGTTTCATGTTTTTAAACACAGATAAATGGAGCACTATATTTTTCGGTGACTCCGTAAAAAAAACAATAGAATCGCAGAAGAATGCATAATTCCTGAAATACACACGCGGTAGCTAAATTGTTTTCATCTTGGGCGTTTAACACTTTAGTTTCCTCCCTATGCTTTGGCTTTAATGTACAGCCTCACCGTACATACATCTTTCTCCCCCCTTGTGACACTATAACTATTGCTACGCGGGCGAAGCCGCGGGTAAAAGCTAGTAAAGATATAAAGCAACATTTCAAAGGTTCTTAGTGCGACGTCGACGTCGAAATGAACAATTGAACACCTTTGGCAACGTTAATCCCACCGCGGAGCTTGCTCAGAATAACAATTGGTTTGATTTATGAAATGCTTCTACTGCCGGGCAAAAAAATAATAATTAATTAACTTAATAATTAATAAAATTTTTGCTTTTAGAATAATGTATGTAAAATAAAAGAAATGAGTTTTTTTTCATTTGTGAATTATGTAAATTGCAAACGTACATAAAAATCAAGTATTCACTATCAAATGAAATTAATTACACAATGTTGCCACACAATGTACCTGATAAAAAACCTCAAGTTGACAGATGTCAACTTTGTTTACCAAATTTTCACATCTAAAAAAAACGAAGTATAGTTGCCCGAAAGAACATAGCCTGTCACTTTCTCATTATTTTGAATGGAAAGGGATAGAACGTATCGTACGACAAAACGCTGTAAGTGTCGATATAGTTTGTTTTTTACCCATGACAACATCTGCTCTTCGTTTTACCATTTTGTACCGCTAATACAGTTCTGCAATATATTTGGTATATTTATTTACTAATAATAAGTAGCTTCCTTTACATGGTGCCGAAACCCGGGAGGTTTATGGGAACGTGGACTCATCTCCTTTAAATTGGATATAGTTGTGTTTACTAGCACTATACAACGGTGTTGGATAATGGATAGTATATTGGTTGATGGTCGGTATCTTGACAACACCTTGGTCTATTCGAGATTGTACTTCTCGGTGGTTAGCAAATTCATCTTCACGCGGTAGGTTCTTTTTTATCGTAGTACCTACAGCAATGATAATAATATGAGCATAATTTAAAATATGCTATTAGACATTATGTGCTGAGTTCCCGTGAAAATACATTCATGTTTCTAGTCATAATTCGCCTGCGTTTTTTCTTGTTTCTGCACCTATTTAAAGTATTCACAATTTTTTCGTTCAGTTGTCTATTTAAGACAATGTTGATACTTTTGCAGTATTAATGTTATCATTTAACATCTTATCTTTCTATAGATTTTTCCATTTACCTGCTTTCTCCCAACCTTTTCCCGCTAGCTCGCAAACTAAGATAATTTCGGGCCGCCTGAACTTCCTCATAGAGAAATTTGAATACAAATTGAATGTTAATTTTCGTTTAATGGAGGGCTGGTATTGTTAGGGCTGCAGGGGTGTAATACTGCTTTAGTCGTTCATTGAAGCAACACAACAGCGACAAAACACTTAAGAGGTTTTAGAAAATTTAAAGTGTTTCCCATCGAGATTATGACTAAAGTATTGATAATGTTTGCCAACTGATTCAATTATATGATCGTTTTGTATGAATTTAAGGAGTGGGGAGCTAATATTAGGTTTTAAAGCGTGTACTAATTGGTATATAAGAGCAAAAAACGCGGTTTCAGCGTGAATTCTGGTAATTTAATGTGATGTTTGACACAATTTGATGGTCTATTCGTCCCACTGCTGAGCACAGGCCTACTCTCATGGGTGAGATGTCCATCTTACCTAAGAGAGTACCCCCCACAACCCACACTGGGCCTGTATGTAAGCCCTGTAATACCCCACGCTGGCCCAGTTTACAGTTTGGGTTGTGGACTTGACATACACTTTTGAATATCTTCGCGTATGTTTACAGATTCCCTCACGATGTTCTTCATCGTGAGGGAATCTGTAAACAAAGGGAATCTGTGAACATCAACGATGTTCTTGCCTCGGCGAAAAGCTAAGTATAAAATCATATTTCGAGCATAAATGCCGGAAAACTGATTGGTACGACCGAGGATTCGAACTCACGACTGCAGCTCACCTTTGCAGTGGTTCATTACTAATTCCAATTTTTCAACGTACCTTTGCAGTGCAGTGGTCCATTACCAGAGATCGGACAAATTTGCGTCAACGCTCGTAAATACTGATTATTTTCTTTAATAAATGTATATTGTAACAAGCCTGTGTATTTTTTGACTATCAAAATTAATCTCAGGTAAGAAATGAATTAAATGATTAATTATATTTTTGAGTCACGTTCACGTCCACATTTTTTAGGAGCGATGACGCAAATTTGTCCCATCTCTGTCCATTACTAAAACCCAATTTATCAACAGTTACAACTGCGTTGCCATGGTAACCGACATAAAACCCGATAATAACGTGTTGTGGTTTTATATCTCCTATAACTCCGGCAACTGATTAATAGGACTATACAGTGTGGCTTTGCTCTAAGATTCCTGGTTCAGCAAGCAATGTTATGGTTCCACGGAAATAATTGAATTACCCGCGTCCAAACTGACCGAACTCGGTCCACAGTGGGCCCTCCAGGGAAATCCACCACAAGCCCCCTAGGACTCGCGTATGTGGAACTTTTCAGAGTGTTGGTGAGACGTCATATATTACCTAGTAAAAATTAGTAATAGTACATTACTGCAGAGGCCGGGAAGTGAGGGGTTGCCGGCCGAGTACATAAAGCTGGCCGAGCGAAGCGAGGCCAGATAGTTACGAGGCTGGCAACCCCATTTCCCGCCGAGGTATGTATAGTGCTTTTCTCAAACATGCAATGAAATAAATACGAGTAAACTTACTATAATAACCTTACTTAATTTTCATAACACAAACTTTCTGTCAAAAGTGACATATTATAATAAATAAATAATATTAGGGGACAATGTGTATTCGTGTAGTTAAAATTGCAATTTAAACTTGTTTATAATGTGTTATTTGTTATGTTCATGTCAATTTGAAATAAATAAAACTGCAAAATATAGCAAACATCGTTTTTTGTTTTTTTAATGGCTGAATGCCGTGATGCTGTGGCCGAAATAAATGTGGTATGGAAATTTAAAAAAAAAATACATTGCCTGCCTAGGCCAGCAATGTAAATATGAAATTCCATTACGTGCCAAGTGTCAAGCCGCACCGGAAACGAGGTACTTTGCGGCCTAGTTTTAGGCACGTAATGACAGCATTTCATGCCATGTTTGAGAAAAGTTATATTTAGTATAAAATCTAGCTAGATCCTTTGTTAAAATAAGTTACGGGGTCACAGACAGAAATATATCGAGATACTTAGAAGGAAATAGTTCGTCGATTCATATGGGAACGAAGCGTGTAACGTTTTTCGCTTGGCATTTGACGCCAAAAGGGTAATTTAGTGATACATACATTTTCTGTTTCATTTGGTGGTATTTGAACAATTAATCATACCGTTATTATTAGATTTTCAAATCTGACAATAATATTGACGGCAACTAAAGTTGACGGCGTGCAAAGTAGGTCGCCGCCACTTCTTTTTAGCACGTGAGGTACATACACTTTTTCGTTCTATCTTGATATATTTCTGTGGGTCACAGTAGAGGAACCTGCGTCACATATTTCTTCCTAATTTAGTCCATTATTCTAGCATAGGCTGTCATAATAAGTGTGGGTAGAGATGTGCCATTCCCGGGAATATTCCCCGTTTGTATGGGGAATATTCCCACCGCGGGAATATTTCCCATACAAGTGGGGAATATTCCCGGGAACGGTACATCTCTAAGTGTGGGACGTAATATATTGGTGACTAGGTAACTAATGAAGATCGTAAGAATTGCGAAGCTTTTTAGGGGAAGCCTAAAATGTGGGAACAGTTTGTTCAAGTCTCTTGGCTTTGAAAAATATGATATAATTAAACAATTAAGACGTTAACTTACCACGTATACGGTGCACGGTGGGTCATAATTTAATTATAATATTGGATTCGTTAATTTTTTGCTGAAGGTATGTAAGTAATCAAATCATTATCTATCTTCTATATATATAAAAGAAGAAGTCCTGACTGACTAGTCAGTCAGTGACTACTCATCAACAACGCACAGCCTAAACTACTGAAGCTAGTCCATCTATATGTATAAAAGAAGAAGTCCTGCTGACTGACTTACTCATCAACGCACAGCCTAAACTACTGAAGCTAGGAACTTGAAATTTTCACAGTAGGTTGTATAACGTACATAAGGGATAAGAAGGGATTCTTCGAAATTCATCCCCAAAGGGGGTTAATTGGGGGTTGAAAGTTTATATGGGGACCACACGATTTTTTTCGAAAATCATCCCCAAAAGGGGTATAATGGGGGTTGACATTTTGTATAGGGACCATACGATTTTTGAAGTAGGAAATCTAAAACTGATTGAACTGAGAACTGAAATGATTTCAACATTTTTTTTAAATGTATGTTCAAAACGGATTGAGTAGGGGTTGAAAGTTTGATAAGGCACGTAGCTAGCTTAATATGCTACCGTAATGACAGTGATTCGAAACTTAGTACTCTTTAATTAGTAGATTGTGTAAGTAACAGGTGGTTTATGAAGTGAATGAATTTTTAAAAAAGAATTTCGTGGTAAATGCTCAGTTTTAGGCCCAATATTTGAGGATTTTGTTTAATTACAATCAAGTTTATCAACAAATATCAGGAACTATTAATGAAGACTAATTGCCTAATTATAATTTACACCGCCAGACGAAGTCGCGGGCATAAGCTAGTTAGTCTATACACTTCACCGAATAGTCTTTTCCGACAAACTATCTTGGTTTGATAATAATATTCGCATCAAAAATGTTATACAGACTAACAAAAATTTCAAAACTGGTATAGTTTTTTAAGTAGAAAGTTCAAAAGATAGTGCAATTAGCACTGATCCCAACTTCCCCCCGCCATACTGAACGAAATGTCCCAGCAACTTTTATCGCGCTGTTAAAAGGTCATATTTTTTTATCAACTTCACAGATATGTAAAACATATTTGTACCTTATTATATTACCATAAGGTTCATACTTGTATACATGTCATTGAAGTCAGTTGCAAATACGCCCTTTTAGCGTAGGCAGTCTTGGGCATCCAATTAGGGAGACAGAGACGCTCCATGAAAAATGCAAAGCGTCAGTTACCATTAGTTCGGGAAACTTCGTTGGGGTACATGGCATAACAAAAAGGATGTAAGTGACATCGTTTACCTTCTCAGAAATATCATTTTTCGTAGCCGTAAAAAGGTTTGATTAAATAGGAATTAGGGTGTAGTTTTATTGTGAAGACGTCTGAGTGTTAAGTCATTAAGTACTAAAGTAGTATTATAGAAATATATAATCCACCATCTAAGTGTTGTTACACCTCATTAGGCCAAGGTATTTTCTTTTCTCAGACAGACTTCAGGAAGTACTAATTGAAATTGAACACTCATTCATTAGTACCTTGTTAGAACTCGAGACTTCAATCTTGAGAGATGAAAGGGATGTTGTGTAAGCAGCATTATATTTTGATTAAAGTACCTAGGATTTATAGATGGTTCAGTGTTTGTTCATACACAGACACAGGGCTCAAAGAAAAACGAGCCAGCCTCCGAAAGTTGTGGCATGATAACTTTTCTATACATCGAAATATAATAAGTTATTGGAAGCGTAACTGACGCGAAAAGTCGGGCCACGGCATCGAAGTATAATGTGTTCTATACATAACGTAACGAAAACTGGCGTTGAAATTTGCTCCACAACGCCCACTTTTTAAAATCAATACGTCTTATGTATCAAGTGGTATTGATAACCAACTTAATGTTTAGTGAGTCTATAATCATTTCGGAAAAATGTTAGTATTAAGTTTGAGAAGACTTCATTTTTGGATAGGTTTGCATTTGCATATCGTTTAAAAGGCAAAAATCTGTGATTGGTTACAAAGCTACTGACGTGAAAATTTCATTTGCCACTATGATTTTTTCTTCAGTACTAAAGTACTAGCTCCACCCTGTTAGTACGTATTCCGTGGGGCCGTGCTAAAGAAAATAAAAAACCGGTCAAGTGCGAGTCGGACTCGCTCACCGAGGGTTCCGTACAAACTCGTAAGTAGATACGTGAATAGTTCAACAAAAACTGTATGGCCGTTAGCTTAGTAGGAGCATATAAGTATGTGTACGATTTTTGAAAATTTCTAAAAAACTATGCAATTTAGCAAAACCGTTTTATTTTTCCTGTGATATTTAGGATGATATTAATAATTGGTAATTATTACAGATTTCTCTGTTCAGTAACTTCAAAGATAATAGGGGGGGAATGGTATTTTTTTGAACGTTTTTGGTCATAAATCAAAAAGTACAAAATTAAGAAAAAAAACAAAAATAGTTTTGGAATTTACAAATTAAGCCCTTTCATTTGATATCCCACTCGATATAATAGCTCTACTTTTCTTTTTCCACATCCCATTTCGGACCCCTTTAAAAAAAAAAGTAAAAAAGGTATAAGATTTTTTTTCTATCCAATAGGCTCGAGTCAGCAACTTTTAACACTATTCCTAGTTTCAAGTCGATAGCATCAGTAGATCCTGAGATATCTTGCTGTGACAGACGGACAGACAGACAGACAGACAGACAGACAGACAGACAGACAGACAGACAGACAGACAGAGTCGCACCATAAGGGTTCCTTTTTTACCATTTTGGTACGGAACCCTAAAAACTATAGTGACAAATGAATTTCTTACGTCAGTAGGTTTGTAATGAATCACCGATTTTTGTCTTTTAAAGGATATGCAAACTATCCGAAAATGTCTACTCAAACTTTATATGAATGTGTGTCATAAATGTTCATCCTCAAACATAGTAAACTAACATAGTAAAAATAAGTTGGATATCACCACCACTTTATGCATAGGAAGTATTGATTAAAATGTGGGCGTTATGGGGCAAATTTTAGCGGCAATTTTGTTATGCGTTATCGTTCCATACATTATATTTCGATGGGTACACGGATTACGGAGAGAACTGCTCGCGTTTCAGCAGTCATGGTAACAAGACAAGGTTGAACAAGCTTTAATGATGATGAACTTAATAACATTACCTAGAGTCTGTGCGGAAAGAGAATAGGCGTGGCGAAAAACGGAACTAACCTAACCAGTATGGCAAATACATCAAATATTTTTTTCTACGGCAGAAAAGCATTACAGCGCCCTGAAATCTAAATCCTATTCTCTTTCCGCACAGACTCTAACAGTAAATTTGTCTGTTATCTGTTGTCAATGTCATAGTATCAAAAACACAAAAATGTTCTATCTATGTATTTCTGAATTGTTTCTAACCAGAAGGTGTGGTCAGTTAAGTGATAAAATGTGTCGTTCCACGGGAAAAGGTACCTTATGGTTGGTATTGAGTTAAGCACAGATCCTAAATCTGTGTTAAATAAGCTATCTAATACAAAAAGAGTCATGACCCTAAGTCCCATACTTTTTTTTTAAAAAAACATCAAACCTGCACATGCTAAAATTGCACTTTTGAGAAATCGTCAAAAGAAGTTTGAAACTAATTTTAAGTATGTTCCCGTTGGAAGTTATGGAGATGATGATTGATTATGTATCTCAAGGTGTTCTTCTTTGGAAATCAGTAATGGTTTTTTTAATGCGACTTCCAGGTCGTGAAAAATCAGCCTTTGATTAGAGCAAGTCGCTTATGAGAACGAAATTAAAAAAAAAAAAATTTCGGCCTGTTCTTTAATATATTGTAATCTGAATCATTGTATATAGTTAGAGATATTTGACTGTACATTTTGGGATAGAAATAAAATCACATTGTTAACGAAATATTTTTATTTTAATTAAAATGTCATTTTTATTATATTTTTCAACATTCCTATATTATTCACAATTTTCGTATAATGAGTTCTAAATTATATTTAATCAGTCTACACAAGTATCTCAAAAGTGTCATTATTATTCTACAAGTCGTATTTTTTGATTTATAAACGATTGAAGTTACGTAAAAATCACAAATTATTCCCATACATTTGAGAAAAGGTACCTTATGGCGGGCCATAAGCAAAAATTATTGATAATTACAGTATGGCACGATATTTACATTATTTATTGACAAATCTTGTATTAAGACAGAAAACTGAAGAAAAAAGGTTATTAGAAATTTACTTCAAATCTTGACCAATTAAGAGTAATTCTCAAATGTGACTTCTTACGTGAAAAGGTACCTTATGAGGGTTTCTAGTTACGGAGATATTCAATGTTGTGTAAAAATTGTGTTTTTTTTATTATGTATTTCCATTTAGTAAATTATATGTTACGACACGTCTTTGCCTATCTTTATTTTTTTTATAGGCGAATTAAAGGCTGAATAATATGCTTCTAAAGTTTAGTACAAAAGGTACTTTATGGCGGTGTAATTTTAGAAATATTAGAAATATTTGTCGTAACTTGCTCAGTTTTTGTCCTTCATACCGCCGTGCCGCGGTATTATTTTGGCTACACCGCCAGTACCACCACGCATCTGTCCTACTCTCACCAACACTTTACGTATCGTTCTCTCTCGGTCTTGCTGGCCGCTCGGAGTCTCAGCCGGCCGGCATGAGCAGTATTTGCTTACCTTTTCGTTCGAATAGTTGTGAGAAGTGTTCGTCGTGGATTTTAGCGTGCTTTAAATTAAAAAGATTCTTTTTCTTAAGTGGTCAAAAATTATAGAAACCGCAAAAAAAGTATTTTTGTAAGTTTTTTTGAAAAAAAAATTAAAAAACTTTTTCTAAAATGGTCAAAAATTATGGGCATACGCCAGTGTTTTTTTTTATTTTTTGTCAATTTTTTTTAAAAAAAACCAGGTCTTTCTAAAAATTGTCAAAAAGTTATACGATTCGTCAAAAACACTTTTTTATCTAATATTGTCTTCGGTTTCCGCGATTATCACTCATAGTAATAAAACAACTTAAACGGATTAAATCGCGTATTTCTACCCGCGACCACGAACGCTGAAAAGGGTTACGAAACGTCGGGACTTAAAATGTAGTAATATACGCGATTTAATCCGTTTAAGTTGTTTTATTACTTTTTTATCTGTTTTAAAAAAATGTTTAATAATTAAAAATTTAAAAAAACGACATACAAATGTATTTATTTTTATTTTAAATTTTTTTTCAATTCCGAATCCGTTGGCACCCAGTGGCCCTTTTCTTCCAAATTTTCAGCTTTCTAGGATCATTTCGAAAATTTTTGCTTACCATTATGCAGGCCGCATGCTTGTTTGCCACCATCATGGTATAAAAAAGAAATAAGCAAAAGTTGCTAGTAAATTTTATTAATGAATTTTATCAACAGCTTTATCATTTTTGTATGTGATCCGCCATAAGGTACCTTTTCTACTAAACTTTGAACCCAATTTTTATATAGAAAAAAATAACGTACAGCAGTGAAACCAAGCTACAAATACACGTCTATTCCTATATTTTACAATTTTGCATAAAAGAAAAAAATGATGATTTTGAAGGATTTCACAAAACCGTTCATATCTCCGTTACTAGAAACCCTCATAAGGTACCTTTTCACGTAGGACGTCACAAATGGTTCAAAAACTACAACATACCAACCAAAATATCCTGAAATAAATATTGCAACTTTTGACTACACTGTTTGTGTTTAGTAGTCTCGTTGAAAAAACCGCGCAATAAATTCTCTAACCGTAACTTTACGAAATTCCCCTCGCATACTGTTACCCTGTGTACAATTCCATTACGACCTCATGTTGGGGAAGAATTTCAATTATCTAGCTTTGAGTTTGAATATTAAAATACGTGAAAGCGACCGCGGCCGGACCCGCGCCCGGAATGCCGTGCGATTCGTTCCGGGTCCTATCGGATCTGTAATGTTTGCTTACTGTGCATAGTCGCTTTGTTACTTTTATTTGATTTTATTGTGGTGTGAACTGTTATTGTTTCAGATTTCGACAAACCTTGGTAGACGGGAAGATAGACGGACGGCAAAGAGCTTCTATACGGTAAACGGTAGCGTCGTAAAGCTCTTGGAAATTAGTTTTAGGATTATAGATAAATTGTAGTAAAGTGAATTAGAAAATAGAAGTTAACCATGATTGCTATCACAATCAAAGAGAGTCTGATTTACCATGTTTCTTAAAATATTGAAAAAAAAAAACATCACTCCAAATTGCCAGAATCAACGCTGAAATCACATTTTTAGGGTTCCGTACCAAAATAGTAAAAAGGAACGACTCTGTCAGTCTGTCCGTCTGTCACAGCAAGATATCTCAGGATCTACTGATGCTATCGACTTGAAATTTGGAATAATGTTAATAACCGCTAACCCGAGGGCTAGCGGTTTATTGGACAGACAAATTATCTTATACCTTTTTTACTTTTATTTTTTCCTAACTTGCAGCGTTTTTTAGAAATTCGCAAAAATCGTAAGACAAACTTTTTTGCTCCTACTAAACTAACCGCGACTAGGGAAGGGACAACAGTTTCTCAAGAGGAAAGTTAAGTTTGTCCCACCATACAGTTTATCTTGAATTATTCACGTATCTACTGACGAGTTTGTACGGAGCCCTCGGTTCGCGAGTCCGACTCGCCCTTGACCGGTTTTTTAATTTCGTATTTCACTACACATCATACCAACAATCAAATATTAGATATCATAAAAAAATATAATTTGCTTCAATCAGTGGACTGAAAATTATCAATAGGTACTTTGTAATATTCTGGACTGCGTAAAAACGTTGAAAATTTTCTAAAGTCTCTTTAATATGGAACGTAATTAAGTATATGCCCAAATAATAGAAACATGTGGTGTGACCGGGAAACCAGGATCCATTAGTAGTCTACCACAATTATTGTGTGGTGGATCAATTGCATGTTTTATACCAACTATTATTATATTGCATGAATGTGAACTTTTTTTTTATTCAAATGCAATGGCGATCGAGGGTACAAATATAACTGAGGGTTAATCATACAGTGAAAAACAAAGGGAAATTATAAGTCAAGCCGCAGATTTATTTCTTGGCCACGTGCTCAAACTTCTCATTTTATAACTAAGCAACGGGAAAATGAGATAGCCTCTAATAAATTAATTCGTCTCTTTTACAACGCCAACTAAATATTCTTTAGAAAGCGTCAAACAAAGATCAACAATTATCTTAACTTGCCTTCTTGTTTATATATTGCCACCTAATTTACTAACTCAGCCATGGATTTTACATTTCATCACCATTTTACGTTTTACGGCTTCAACACAAAGTCCTCAAAAAAATATAATTCAAGCTTCCATTGACAACATCATTTATTATAACTTAGCATGTAAAATAATACATCATATTCTGTTATCGAGAAAATAGCCACTTCAAAATTTGGCGCGAGTGCGCGAGACGACAGTGACCGGCCATTTGCACCAATCAGAGAGCGCCATTCATGTACCGACGAGTTAGTCCAGGGTTGCCAGACGTACGAGGTTCCTTGTACAAATACGAGATTTGTGGTCTGCTGTACGAGGTACGAGGACACTATTAGGCTCGTACGAAATTGTACGAGGTTTTGGGTTAGGAAGCTTTTTTACCATTTCCACATACAAAATTTCGTTAGACTCTGTGCGGAAAGAGAATAGGATTTAGATTGGGGGGCGCTGTAATGCTTTTCTAGGTATTCCCTTGACTTGTCTAAATTTTTTTTGTCTAATTTCAGTTTGTCTAACAACTTTTACTATAATGAATTTTTTGTCTAAAGTCAATATGTATAAATTCATTTTTCATAATTATTGTTTTGTCGAAACTCGTTTTACCTAAATTATCATTTGCATAACTCTTGTTTTGTCGAATATTATTTTATCTAAAAGTCACTTTGTCGATTCTTATTTTAACTAATCATTATATAGCCGAATATCATTTTAACTAAATTTTTTTTGTCTAAAATAAGCGTGTTTTGTATGGGTAATTTTTCTCTAAATTTTATAATTACCAAGATAAATGACGGATTGTAAAATGTAAAATTTTCAATGATGGAATATTATGTATACGATATTAGCCTGCGAAAATCCGAATCTAGGGCTCTCGCTGGTTAGGACGCGTGCCGACACAGCGCGCCCTAGAGTGTTTTCATAAAGCCGGGGGCGTGGAGGGAGAGCAGCCCTCGCCCGCCATGACGAAGCGCGGGAACGAGTGAGGCGAGCGGCTGAGGCTGGTCGCCGAAGGCGACCAACAAGCCGAAGCTGCGGAGCCGAGCGAAGTGACCGTGCGCCGTCATGCAAGGGCGGAAGGGCTGCTGTTCCCGCAGCGCCGGAGATACGGAAAGTCACTATTGACATTAAAAACGAGCTGCTACCAGAAAACTGTGGTGTGCGGATGTGTTATGCGCTCCGATTTAAAGTCATTCGTCGAAAATTTTACAAGTGCTAGAAATTTGGTTGGTTTATAACAAAGGGGCCGTTGGGGGAAATGACTTTAACAAAAAACTTAAATAGGCTGAACGAAAAAGGCGGCCAGAAAGCGGCTTTTTCCGTACGCGCAGCGTGCGGAAAATGTCACTTTATTGCCAGGTGTGGCATAAAGTAATTTAAAAAATTAAACCGACTTCAAAAAAGGTTAAAATAAAAGTTTTATGGTAACTTTTCTAGAGCTCGGTGCCAGCCTTAGTACATACATTACATAATGTACTCATGTAAATATTTCTTTAAAACTAAGGCTGGCACCGACCTCAAAAAAGAAGTTACCATAAAACTTTTATGTTAACCTTTTTTGGAGACGGTTTAATTTTTTAAATTACTTTATGCCACACCTGGCAATAAAGTGACTTTTTCCGCACGCTGCGCGTACGGAAAAAGCCGCTTTCTGGCCAAGTATAGACATAAAATGATGTACACAACACGGGAGGTACTAAAGAAAGCCCTTGATCGCATATTTACGTCCCTCGCTTGCAGCACGGGCCGCACACTTCTGCGATCTCGGCCTTTCTTTGTATTACTACCCTAGTTGTGTAATGGACTAATTTTATGTCTCTCCTCAACAGTTTCTAGGTAATATTAGTGTCCAAAATTTACTATTAGATGACAATTTTAGCTAAATTTTGACGATTAATTAATGTGGGTTGAGTTATATTTTAAGCGTACTGAGTTAAAAAATTAGAAGCTAATAGCATATCTTTTTTGATGGCATATATTAAGATTTTAGATGTCTACTGCTTGAATGCATGTTACAAGTTTAGATGCTAAAAAATAACCACCATGCTGAGTTGTATTTAGAGTGGCCTACATAGAAGATAAGTAGTGGCTAAGATAGTATAATTCAGACGCTCGGTAATTGTGGCTGACTTAGTAATTTAGATGGCAATGTAGATTTTTAGAGGCGAATAATGCTATTAAAAAGAAGTCTGTTTAATTAGCACCCAAAAACAAAGAAAATCTTCTATTCCGAAACGTCAAGGGCAGTGGAGTAACAATTTTGCTTTTATATATTATATATTTATGATTGATATCATAATAGGGAATATGCATGAATTTTTTTAACACATTTCTTAACAAAATATGAAAATACCCTAAAAAAGATGACATAAAGTCAAAACAAAATTAAAATCGACCGAGAAATACGGAAGATATAAACATTTTAGAGCACTAATCAGACAGCGATTAGACAGAGAGATCCGATATGGACTATGACGTCAAAGTACACGGCTGCCATATAATCTCCATACTATATTCAAAAATACGTAGCAACTCATAGGGGAAGTGAATGAGATGGGAAACATTTTTCGGACAAACGATACTTTTACTAAACGTGAAATGGTAAACAGAAAAATTAACGAAACCCTGTCATGATTCTAATATTTTTTGGACAAATGAGATGTGGTGAAAGGATTTTAGTGTTTGCGATAATTAGTGTTCAGCTTAGTGATCCAAAGGACTCCAGCCTTTTAGCCCTTTTTTTAAGGCTGAGGCTCGACGCCTAAAGGGCTAAAAGTCTAATAAGCTTTTTAGCCTCCAAGCCTAGACATATTTAAAGATCTAGATCTAGATTCCGAAACAAGGCGTTTGGCCAGTCTAAGAGTACTTCTCTCCTAGACAGGCAGTGATAACCTGTGTGAACCTAAGGATCTCCTTAGAGAAGATCCGTAGAAGCACTATTGACGTACCTCGTAATAAGCAAGTGGTAATACCATACAATATAGCTCGAATAACCAAGGTCTGATAAGGCGTAAAATTTCTCGAATAGATACCACATTGGAAGATGTAGCACGGGTCACCTTCCCTCAGTGGATGGCTTTGGCATAGTGATGTCATGATTATGATAGCTAGTGCCAAAAAGGAAAAAAAACGCAATTTTTTACCATTTTATTTCGAATTTCTTGTAATAATTTATTTTTATAGCATTAAATCAGTGTTTAAGGTGATGTACGGCGACATTTTAAGTAACTCTGTCCTTAAATTACGGTTTTTGCTGTGTGAAATTCTGTTTCAATCACGCCGAAAATACGCCGCCACCGATTTTTCATCAAATGCCGCCGCCGACAATTTTACGATCGGCGCACATGTCTACTACTGTCACTAAAAATGTTTCTCTATAAGTATCAACCAGTCTAGTTAGTTATGTGGTGTTTATAAACATCCCTTCAATTAAGTAATGCAAGTTGTTCGAGATGCATATGTTAAAATACCTATTCTTAAACTAAACCTAAACAACTCTAGGCTCACTCACTTACTAGACCGGTGATAGAACGGGCAATCTATCGGGTCGTCAATACAAATCAAGTCTATATAAAATCTAAGTCCAAACTCAAGGGGTTTACTAGAAGTCACTGAAGAGTTCCACTATATATGGCCTGGCTCCATCATCTGATCAGCTTCAAGATACCAAATTATTCTATTTTCACCTGACCTACACATACAGTACAAAGTTTCATTTCTATACGACAATTAGAAGTAGGTTAAAATTGACTTCCCAAATTTGACTACTTACACTAGTTATTTGTTAGTTACTTAATTACAAGAAAAGCTAATTCACCCGTGTTAAAAATGCCTGGATACCTATATAAGTAAAAAGACAGATAAGTTTTGTGTAACATTAATTTAATTTCAAGCTTTTTAAGCCCTCTTAGAACCAACGGAAGGAAGGAAGTAACAAATTCAGCGCTTCTTCATTCTCAAGATGCAAGCAATCTCTTTGCCTTCTTAATAAGAACAGTGAAGAGATTTTCGAGCATTATAAGCTTTTTCGGACACAAAAGAAAAGGTAACAAATTTGCGCTTCTTTAGTTATTAAAAAGTAAGTAATAACCCTTTATTACAATCCGTTTAAAAGACAAAATTCGATACATATTACTACATTCCGGACATGGATTATATGTATACTATGGTAGATCACAGATTAGATACAACTTACCAATCACGTCACGTCAATTTATTAGAAGTCATATAAGGTCAAAGGATAAATTACAAATAACTATATAAGACTAATTATTAAAAATTATCTGATAACAGGGAACAACCCTTTTTCTCGAAATGATTTTTGAATCATCATACATTACAAAATAATGGGATAACCCAATTACACAAAAGATCCCATCGCGTCGAAGTGTATCTGAAAGGACCCCTAATACCAAGATAAGATAAGGCTTTTAGTGAATAAAAAAGTCAGAAAAATGCTTTAGGGGAGACCGGGTATGGTTGTCTCACGGGTTGGTTGTCACAGCGGCCATAAAATAATACTAAACGAAGGAATAAGTGCATCGATTGGTGAAGTACGGAAAGATGTACAGCTCTTGCGATCTTTTAGCACCGATCGATGTACTTAATGTTTCGTTTAGTATTATTTTAAGGCCGCTGTGACAACCAACCCGCGAGACAACCATACCCGGTCTCCCCTACTGCAACAAGCAAGCCGATAAAATCCCTGTTACCTCGTTATTTTTTATAAAAATTCGTTTACAAAATGGCGGCTCTAACTCGACGAATCAATGCTATCGCGGTTTTCGTCTCACGCGTGTAATTTGTCAAATGAATGATCCGTCTGTCGGCCGTGGGCGGATATTCTGTCGTGATATATCGTCCGATCGGATCGTGTTTCACTCGTACGATGGTGGTTACCGCTGTTAGCTCTTGTCAACATTTTCTTGAATATACAGCTAGTGCAGTGACAACATTAGTCGCTATTTAATGCCTATCTGGATCATTCCATAAAATCTACTTTTTGGCCCTTACGAAACGCTATGGTAGCTACCCTAATAAAACCTATTAGCTACTAAGAAACATTCTCTCTCTCTCATCTTAAAGCCAAGTTATAATATTTATGCCACACCTGGCCATAAACTGGCTTTTTCCGCACGCTGCGCGTACGAAAAAAGCAGCTTTCTGGCCAAGTGTAGACATAAAATGATGTACACAACACGGGAGGTAATAAAAAAAGCCCTCGATCGCATATTTACGTCCCTCGCTTGCAGCTCGGGCCGCAAACATCTGCGATCTCGGGCTTTCTTTGTATTACCACCCTAGTTGTGTAATGTACTATATACCGACATTCAGCTTCCTAATTTTACATGCCAAAAGTATTAAATAGGTAGTGTCCCTTACGAAATATTTTCGTGGAATGCTGCATCTACCCCTTCTATAAAATGCGCTACAATAGCATTTTGCACAGAAATAGCGGCACTACTTTGAAAAAAAAAAACACGTATCTAAAAACGTCGTAGAGAAAAACGTCAAAAGTTACATACGAACGTCATATAAACATACTGCGTTTTGCCTGGAGTCAGTGTCAGATACGTGTTTTTTTTAAGTAATGACGATAGGTATGCTATACCATGTAAACTTAAGTTTTATTGTACAATTAACGAAATTACAAATGCTGGACTTAATACAGCTTAGACGACCAGATGTCGTTCAGTTGACGTGTTTTCATACAAAATCAGGATTACAAATACCGCAAACGCCGAGTGAAGATAACTTTATTCAACGTGACGTTCTAAAAATCGTACACTTGGGCCAATAAAGACGCAAGAGACTAAACGTCAAAAGTGGTTTTATCACGTGAAAATGCTAGAAGTAACATCGTTTCATATAGTAAATCAGCCGGGCCCTGGGGTGTGTTCTTTAAAGTTAACTTTACCTAACATTGCTCGTTATTTTATTCCGCTTCTCTAAATTGTAACGTGTGAGTGCTAAAAGTGTTTGATGTGTAAGTGCTAAAAAATTTCATGCAAACTTTATTAAACATAATTTACTATGTGAAACATTACTTCTGTGATAAACTAGCGTTTTCACGTGATAACATCACTTTTGACGTGTACTCACATGCGCCTTTATTTGACCAAGGGTACAATTTTTTTCAATTAAGAGAAGCGGAACAAATAACGAGCAATCTTAGCTAAAGTTACCTTTAAGGAACACACCCCAGGGCCCGGCTGAAGGCTCAACTTGTTTTGTGCCGCCGGCCCGTCGCTCAACTTTCCTCGCGCCACAGTCAAAAGAATAAACGGGGTCACTAATATACTAGCTGAGGTACATCATTTTATATGCCATAAATTTTAGCAAGATATGGGCAAATATTTTAATACCACTTATAATAAAATATTCGGCATCTAACCTCTTCTTTTTCTTTTATTTGATTCTAAACTTATCAGTGAGTGATTCTAGTATCACCACTCAGCAGATTTGTGAATTACTCTTAACTTAATATGCGCAGATAAGTGTTAGTTTTGAATAAATATTATTTGTATATTTTAGTAATTTACGTAATCGAATCGGAACCAAGGAAATCTGTAGGAGAACGACTGCCTGATGATATACAGTACTGACCAAAAATACACCACGTTTTTAAGGCAAAACATTTTTTTATGTTTCACAAATCATTTGCACACTTCTTTCATCAGGTACTATGTAGACTCTTTGAACGACTGAAGAGAGAACTGCCAAAATATAGCGATTTTTTCTCAGTCTTTTATACGTAACACAGATGTGATATATTTTAAGCCAGTACTGTATCTGCCAGAGTATAAGAAATTTGAAGTGGAAGAGCAAATAGCCCGAAGTACCGATGACCGATAGAACGAAAAGGTTCTCAAAAGGACACGACGAACCGGAAAACGCAGCTTGGGTCGGCCCCTCACAAGATGGTCTAGCGACCTAGTTATGGTCGTCAGAAGTCGACGGAGGTAAAAAGCGTGAACTGTTCGTTGTAGAAGTCTTTGTGGGGCATCTAGTAGTAGAGTAGTGGTTCCTAACCTTTATTGCCACATCACCCACAGGCCCCCTCTAGATTTGTATCATTACCCCTCCAAAAAATAGGTAATACAGACAAGTATATGAAAGTACTCAAAAAAAAAAACGACTTAATATGAGTATTACCCCTGAGAAAACTAAATTTTACCCCTAAAGGGGTAATTACCCCCAGGTTCGGAACCACTGTAGTAGAGGTATCCATGTTGAAATGGTGACGACGATATTTTAGTACGAATTGGTCGACAAACGATCAATTTCATAGCTTGCATGTTTATTTAAAATTTGAGGCAAAAACAGCGTTAAGGGCGTACTCGGTTCTCTAATGCCGTACTTTTCTTTTTTCGCTGTTACTCCACTTGTCACTCGGTAAAAAAATGTGTTTTCCTCGCCATCCATTTCAACTTCCGTGATTTATTACTAATGTTACATAAAAATGCCATATATCAATTAGGTTCAAGAGGGATTTGCAGGAAATCTCGTGTCACTCGTTGGGGAGGCGTTAAAATGCAAATTTGTAAAGTGCTTTATGATAACGCAGGTAAGTCTTGATGATATATTTGACGACGGTAACCTTTTGACCGGGGGTTGTAATTTTAACAACATTATCTGGGTAAGCAGGCTTCATCATAGACCATGTCTCTCTCTACCAAGTGAGACCAAAGCTTAATTTTGGTTTTTGATGAGAGATTTTCAAACAAATATGAAATACAAAAAGTGTGCTAAACCTAAACATGACATTATATCGATGCAGTTTATTGAAATTATTCATTTTTCATTCGCGAGTTCTACAGCCTCAGAGCTACTAAGTAACTAAAAATATATTTCCTTGTGTGTAATCGTACTGATAGTTTAAGAAAAAAAGTTCGATATTTTAGTTTCGACTAAAAGCTTCCGGGTTAATCGCGTAAATTACTCCCGATAGTCTTATCTATAACCAGCAGCGATAAATCAAAGGAGGCTGACTGTACAGTACTGTCAGACGAAGACAAAGTAACTTGCCAATCTTGCCATTAAGTAGGTAGTAATAATTGAACTGTAAGTTGTTGACCTAAGGGTCGATTCAAGACATTGAAACGTGAATTGGCGAGCGACTGTTTCCAATACTAACAAAAACACATACTGTCTTTTGTTTTCATTCGAGACTTCAATGAATTACCTCCTATTTTTTGACCTTACAAACTGACGGTAAGTTTCTATGGGATGAAATAAAATACTCAATTGAGTCAACTATTCAAAGGTTTTGACAATACAGCAAAAAAGCCTGAACTATTGTAGTAACAAATATGAATTTATGAATATTTCTCGATTTGGAGCTAAATGAAAATATAGGTAGGTACCTAGAGTATTTTCATTATATCATCAGTCTTTATGTTGTGATGTCGATGAGATATTCGAATTTTAATGAACCCTTCCTACTATTTTACAGAAAACAATATAAAGGTAAGCAAGGATGGTAAGGGCTTATCACCCTGGCAATTTGCGAGCGAGTTGCGTGCGTGTTTTCATACAGATTTCGATCGCGAACTCGCCGCGACACGTTTTGTATGAAAACACGCTCACAACTCGCTCGAAAATCGACAGTGTAATAATAATAAGGCGCTAAGTCCAGGGGTGCACGAAACCCACTACAATTTTCAATCTTAAGTATCAGCACATCGTATACTCTCAGCCTTAGGCACTAGTCCCACCAGCGGCGACCAACGAGCAGCGAGTAGCGATTGGCGAGTTTTTTCTTCGCGGGCGAGTGAATTCTCTTAGAAAATTTACTCGCCGGCAGTGTGAACAGCCAGCGATGAACTATTAATGTATGCGTCTCTTTTACTAACACAGGATCCTTATCTTTTGTTCGTTTCTTGGGCGAGAAAATCGCCGATAGCTAATCGCTTCCTCGCTCTTGGTGGGACAAGTGCCTAAAATAGTGCGATAAAAGTATCAAATCGTATCATGTATGAATCGCCTTTCGCTGAAATAGTATTTTATGCATCAGTTGTATAAGTGGGTTCAAAAAATGCGAATTGCGTGAGTTGCGATACGAGCCGCGAATGCGGCGAGTATCGCAAATAGAGACGCAATGAGCGTTTTTTGACTTAATTATACAACGTTGCATACAATACTTTTTCTACGACGAGGTTTTAAATTATAAAATACAAAATTAATCATAACCTGGAAACAACGCAAATATGACGTTTGACTGACTGTATGTGTCTATGGTAAACTTTTTTTTTTAATTTAAAATATACTTAAATTAAAAATACTTTTTTATGTTGGCATCAATGAATTTAGTTCGGAAAGTTTTGTTTTTCTTAAAAACCGTAGGAATTTAATTGTTTGTTAAGTTGGTAGTTGTGCATTTTTACCCTAAAGTTAAAATTGAGCGCTTAATCCTTGACCTAAGTTTAACCTAGATTTAGAAGTCTGTGGCTGCTAGCAATAACGTAAAGTGACTATAACGACACTAGTGCTGTTATGGGGAATAGAGTATAGACTTCTCTGAACTCATATTATGTATGTTCTTATATTAGTGTTCGTGACCAAGTAAAAGACAGATAACAGTACAGGAGTAGAAAAACAGTACTTATGTCCGTTATTTGATTTTGAAATACATACTTAGGTAGTACATTTACTTCCGAATACTTCATTTCTTTTTTATGCAGAACCGGCCAAAATATACCACCTTTGTGTTACGAATAAAATAAAACTGTCATGTATTTTTTTTAACCATGAAAAGACTGAGAAACAATCGCTACATCTACATGTATGTGTAATCTAAATAAGGAATCTATCCCTTAAAAGGGTATCTTACAATGAAAATAATTAGAAAAAACTGAGATCAGTACCTACAGCTAGCACACTTACACCGACCAATGGTAAACTGGGAAAGCACATCTGGAGCGCATAGCAAAGTAAGGGCTTTCTCATAATGATATGTGTACGCCGCGTAGAACATTTTTTCGATCATAATAATAAACGTCAATTACCACAAAAATATTTTTTTTTCGGTAACCGTCTTCCAATAAACCTATTTTGATGAGAAATGCATAGTGACTATAAACAATACTTAAATAGCTAGATTTTTGCCTATAATATTTGAGAGTTCCCCAGATTTCTTCAAGACCCCATCATCAGATCCTGATTTGATTGCAATGAGACCGCCTCGGAGTTATACCCTTTCAAACAAACATAGTATATTATACAACCAGGGTGGTAAAACAAAGAAAAGCCGAGATCGCAGATGTTTGCGGCCCGAGCTGCAAGCGAGGGACGTAAATATGCGATCGAAGGCTTTCTTTATTACCTCCCGTGTTGTGTACATAATTTTATGTCTAAACTTGGGCAGGAAGCGGCTTTTTCCGTACGCGTAGCGTGCGGTAAAAGCCACTTTATGGCCAGGTGTGGCATAAAATAATTTTCTAAATCGGTTCAGCCATCTTCGAGAAATCGCCTGACAAACATACAAAAAAAATACAGACGAATTGAGAACCGTCATCCTTTTGAAAGTCAGTTAAAAATTACACTAAGCACTAAAACGTTTACGGAAAACATACCTAGTATTATACTTCGTTGCTGCATCCTAGGAGATTTAATAACCATGTAGTCCGTTTTCCGTCGTACTGCATCTTCACACGATTTTTAGACTATATTTATTTAAAAAAAAGAAAAAATGTTATTATCTGTGCCTAATCCGCCATCGGTCCGGTGGCGGCGCGGTCATCATTCGTTTTCATCGTGTTGCATCTGTCACGTACTTGTTCCGCGATAAATATTTAATTTTGTGTTAAAAGTGAACGGATGGTGTCTAAAAATGGGCAAAAGAACACGTGAAAAGAGTTCGCTCGAGATTAGGAGTAAAATTCAACGATTAGAAAAGGAATTGCAGTCTCGTGAGTCCCGAAACAACCGGCGAAATGGTAGGTTATCAAAATGTCGTTTTGTTTGTTTTCATTATTTTGTTCTATTATCAGGACCTAACTACAGTAATTCATTGTTGAAAATACGTTTGCATTGAAAGTTTATTTCAACTTTCTCTCAATATCATACCTCGATGACAAAATATTGTCAACCGAAATGAAAATAATGGCGGCTAATTACCTACTCTCCTAGCGTGGTGGTACCTAAGTGATGCCATCCAAAAAGTAGACAAAAATCACAGTTTATGTGAGTTAAAGACATCTTGTTAAGAATAAAAATGTCACCTTATTCTATTTCCTAAGTGGTAACACGCGATGTTATCCGGAAATAATTGTTTAATTTCTTAACGTGGTGACACGTGATGTCATCCAGAAGGTCGACAAAAACTTACAATTTACGTGTTATAAGGGTCATTTGTAAGAATTGAAAACATTGTCTAATAAATTATTCTATTTCCTAAGTGGTAACACGTGATGTTATCCGGAAATAATTTGTTTACTTTCTTAATGTGGTGGCACGTGATGTCATCCAGAAAGTTAACCTTTAGCTTATTTTTCGAACAGAATTCGAAGATGATCCGGATCTTGAGTACTACTCCCATGACGAGTCTGATTTGGTCAACGAAGATGGCGGTGAAGAAGGGTCTTCGCCTGAATTACTCATCGAGGAAGATTATGTGAGTACTGAAACACAGTGCCACACTGGCCCGGAGGTGCAGTCAGCACCAACTGAAAAAGATCAAGAAGTTCCTTCAGAAATATTGGCAGTATTGGGCGAAGCAAAAAAGTCTGATGAAATCCCCGGGAAGAAAATTCCAGCAGAGGTATCACAAAGATGGGAAAAAATCCTAGTAGACGGGTTGGCTAAGGAATTGAAAGATGGCCTGATAAATAAAATTCTCATTCCGGAAAATTTTCAATTGGCAAAAGCGCCCAAACTAAATGCAGAGGTTGCGTCAATCATCAGTGAAGCAACTAAGAACAGAGACAAGCGACTAGAAAAAATGCAACAGCAATTAGGAGTCGCGATAGCGGGGCTTGCCAACTTAACTTCAGAACTAATAAGCAATGACATGGACAAATTAAATATGATAAAAAACATATCGGAAATTAACCAGATCCTATTGGATCTACATTATGAGGAAACAATGAACCGAAGAAGGCTTCTGATTCCGATGTTAGATAAAACCTTCATTAACATTATCCAAGGAGTGAAACGTGAAAAGTTTCTTTTTGGAGATAATTTGGGTGATAACATTAAAACTACTAAATCAATCGAAAAAGCCAGTCTGGAGATTAAAAAATCACAACGTCCCACTTTTCGACGACCGGCAAACCAGCCGGGAAACTTCCGAGCGCCTCCTCGTCAAGCAATCGGAGCCGGAGTGACGCGTGGGCCTCCCGCGACCCCACGCTACTACCCGTACCCGCCGCCGCCTGCGCAACCCGCACCGCATGCGCCCGCCACGAGGAGGCCGCCACCCCCACCGCCTGCGCGCCGCCGCCCGCCGACACAGTCGAGTCGCTCCCAATGGCAGGACCGTCGAAGCCGCCGCTAGAGGTACATGCTGGTCGTATTCAGTATTTTTTCTATAATTGGTTACAAATTACTAGCGACCCACAGGTCCTAGAGATAGTTGAAGGATATAAATTAACATTTATACAAACTCCTACTCAGATAATAGAGCCATCTAACCCTCCATATTCCAGGGCAGAAATGCTGTATTCAATAAATCAACTTCAGTGCCTAGGATCTATTGTGCCATGTGAGCATTGTGAAGGTCAATTCATCTCACCAATTTTTCTTATACCAAAAAGCAATGGAACATTTAGATTTATACTTAATTTAAAAAATCTCAACAAATTCATTTTACAAACTCATTTTAAGATGGAAGATGTTCGCACAGCAACCAAATTATTGTCTAAAGATTCTTACATGGCAACAATAGATCTGAAGGAGGCCTATTTTTTAGTGCCGATTCATGAATCTTACCGGAAATACTTACGTTTTCGCTTTGATAATCAAGTATTTGAGTTCACTTGTTTGCCTTTCGGCCTCTGTTCAGCACCGCTTACCTTTACTAAATTAATGAAGCTTGTACTTACCTTTTTACGTGGCAAAGGCCACCAAATAGTGGGATACCTAGATGACATCTGGTGTGTGGCTAATAAATATAAATCATGTTACAATACAGTAACAATAGTGGTCAAAACTTTAGAAAAGCTGGGCTTTGTAATTAATAAAGACAAAAGTAATTTCATACCTAGCAAAAATTGTAAGTTCTTAGGGTTTATACTCAATTCTCAAAATATGACTCTAGAATTGCCAGCAGAAAAACGTAATAAAATTCATGAAATGGTTTGTAATATGTCTACTAAATCCATAGTAAGCATACGAGAATTTTCTCAACTTATTGGTACCCTCACAGCTGCTTGTCCAGCCGTAATATATGGGTGGGTATATACAAAACGTTTTGAACGTGAAAAATACCTTGCATTATTAAAACATCAAGATAACTATGACGCGAAGATGAAAATTAGTGTGTCACTTTCTGATGATTTCATATGGTGGGAACAAAAAATCAATTATACAAATAACCCTATTCGCACTGGTCATTTTCAATTAGAGATTTATTCGGATGCTAGCCTTACAGGATGGGGAGGTTTTTGTAATGGAGAAACAGTTATGGGCTATTGGTCCCAGACCGAAATGAAAAAACACATTAACTACTTGGAGCTGTTAGCGGCCTTCATGGTGTTAAAGTGTTTCTGCAAACATAGTAATAATTCAGAAATTTTATTGAGGATTGATAATACCACTGCCATTTCATATATAAATAGGATGGGTGGGATACAATTCCCACACCTAAATAGTATAACTCGAGAGATATGGCAGTGGTGTGAGCACCGGAATATTTTTATCTTCGCGTCATACATACGGTCACGTGACAATACGGAAGCTGACAAAGCTTCAAGATGGTCAAACATTGATACGGAATGGGAATTGCATCAATCTTGTTTCCAGCAAATTGTTAAAGAATTTGGCCAACCAAATGTGGATTTATTTGCATCTAGAATTAATAAAAAATGTAAAAAATTTGTCGCCTGGAAACAAGATCCAGATGCATTTGAAATCGATGCGTTCACGCTGAGATGGGACAAAAGCTTCTTTTACGCTTTTCCTCCTTTTTCCATAATAATAAATTGTCTCAGAAAAATCATCAATGATGAGGCCACGGGCATACTAATTGTCCCTTACTGGCCAGGCCAACCGTGGTTTCCGTTGTTTATGTCCTTGACTATATCAAATATATTATATTTTGGGCCAGATGAAAATATGTTAATTTCTCCTTTCAGAACACCGCATCCTTTATGGCCCAGTCTTACCCTGGCGTGCGCAATGTTATCCGGGAAGCATTTACCAGACAGTCATTAGATGTCGGTACAGTCGATATAATGATTGAATCGTTGTCCAAGAATACAATGCAACAGTACAATACAGCATACAAATTATGGTTTGCCTTTTGTAACCTGAATGATTTGGATCCATTTAAAGTACGTATTCCAGATTTGTTAAAATTTCTTACAAAACAATTTAAAAACGGTGCCAAGTATGGTACATTAAACTCGTTTAGGTCAGCCTTGTCGCTAATATTAGGTAAGGAAACCTGTACTCATGAGAATGTTGGTAGATTCTTAAAGGGCGTTTTTAAAATTAGACCTAATTTACCCAAATATAAAAATTCCTGGGATCCAAATATTGTATTAAATTATCTTTCTAATCAATTTCCTAATGAGTCCTTATCATTAGAGGTAGTTACCAAAAAACTTGTGACTTTACTCGCATTGGCAACCGGACAACGCGTTCAAACATTATCACTTATTAATATTAATAATATTGTGATAAAGGAAACGGGTGTTCATATAATTATAGATGATGTTATCAAAACATCCAGACCTACTAGAGCTAATCCGAAATTGATAATTCCTTTTTTCTATGAAAAACCATGTATCTGCCCAGCTAAAGCTCTGACTGTCTACTTAGAAAAAACGCGCCACTTGCGAAATTCCTCGGTTACAAACCGACTAATCCTTACAGTGAAAAAACCTATTCGTAGTGCTAGTTCGCAGTCCATCAGCCGCTGGATCAAGCAAATTTTGAAGGAGAGCGGCATAGACGTCGGGGTGTACAGTTCACATAGCACACGTCATTCTGCGACATCGGCGGCCCGACGCGCCGGCGTCTCCGTGGACGTCATTAAACAAACGGCAGGCTGGACTGGCTCCTCCCTTTGCTTTGCTAAATTTTATAACTTGCCATTACCAGACACGGTACAGGACAGAGCTTTCGCTGACGCAGTTTTTAATGTTGGTATGTCATAAAGTATGCTAATTGTGACGTAGTGGTGTCGTCGGTAAGATGATAATGTAGGTGGATAATGATGCAGGGTTTATTATATATTCTATATAAAATAAACGAGTTCACTCATGGATCTGCCTTTAATTCTGCATTAGAGCGCTAAACATCTACATGGTTATTAAATCTCCTAGGATGCAGCAACGAAGTATAATTTATGGTTAATTGAACTTACCTTAAGTGAACTTCAACCAAAATTATACGAGTTGCTGCATCCGTAGAGATTTAAGATCCCGACCCTCCCTTAGGTTTGCTAAGTTGACCCAGAATTGCAGAATTAAAGTTCTTAAACGTTCTCTGAAAAGAATGATGACAGCGCCGCCACCGGACCGATGGCGGATTAGGCACAGATAATAACATTTTTTCTTTTTTTTAAATATATATAGTCTAAAAATCGTGTGAAGATGCAGTACGACGGAAAACGGACTACATGGTTATTAAATCTCTACGGATGCAGCAACTCGTATAATTTTGGTTGAAGTTCACTTAAGGTAAGTTCAATTAACCATAAATTTTACAACATTGTAGGTACCACTCCGAGACATGACCCGTGGCTTACTAGAATTATGTTCAGCCATGTCTAGACAGTAAAATGAGCATGAAAGGATTGCCCACAAAAATGCCTTCCCCATAAACCTATATAGGAATGACTTGTAAATTTTATGAAATATGAAATCTCTATCTGTATGTAGGTGCATATAATAAAATCGTAGAAATACTATGTCTGTACATTAATAATTTATCCAGAAAACTGGGAACGGGGAGTGCTCACAATATATAATAAAACGTAAATAAATAATGTTTGGAATTCTAGTTTTTTGTCCGTTTGTTTGTCTATTTTATTGATCAAGAAATATAAGAAGGGTTCCGTTTATTTTTTTTTTGAGCTACGGAATCCTAAAAAATAGCAGACTGATTTCTATGAAATTTGGTGTATAGGTGTATTATGATCCCGGTTAACACATATGATACTTTTGCCCGACTAAGCCGAAGCAAAAAGAAATTTAATTTACTACTAGGTCTTGACCTCCGCCAACGAAGTTTGGCTAGTAATTTATTTTTTTAACATAGGTAGGTATAACTTATTTCATTTCATATAAATAGTTATACCTAACTAAATACGAGCAATAATCTAAACTGCATTTGATATGCAACCGTCATAGATGTTGTTTTAATTTATTTACCAGAAAGTAGTTCGCAAAGATTTACAGTTTACGCAAATACTCACACACATTTAATGCAAATCAATTTTGACGCACATTGCCAACATTTTACCCCCCAAATTCAATTAATTCAATGGCACAAAGGCTTTGAGTGTTGAACTATGAATGCGAACGCGTTCAATAGTGATTCAAATGAGTTATTTGTTATCCGGTTAAAACCTCTCACGAAACAAATATAGGCGTGTTCTATTTATTTCAAGGTTAACCACCTTTTAGTTAAATCTCACAATTGTCTCATCACAATCTAATTTAATTGAAGAGTTGTTTACAAAACCAACATAACTAACTAAGCGGTTGACACCTACTAACATAAAAAAATGTTTCTCTAATAATTATCAACCAGTCTGGTCAGTTCAGGGACCGTTTTCGTTACGATATAAGCGGTACGGTACCGCTATAGAATATCGGTACCGTAATGATATAAAGGTAGACTATACCGGTTGAAATATTTTGTTACTGTACCGCTTTATACCGGTACGTACCGCTAATGTTGAAAGCGGTACTTATACCTTTATTATTACGGTACCCAACCTATATTTTTTCAGTACCGAAATTTTTCGCTCGCATATTGTGGCTTTCCATAAGAAAAGGGACCTTATGGCAGTTTCTAGTTACGGAGATATGGACGTTTTTGTGAAATCCTTCAAAATCATCATTTTTTTCTTTTATGCAAAATTGTAAAATATAGGAATAGACGTGTATTTGTAGCTTCGTTTCACTGCTGTACGTTAATTTTTTCTATATAAGAATTGGGTTCAAAGTTTAGGAGAAAAGGGTCCTTATGGCAGACTTCATACAAAAATGATAAATCTATTGATAAAATTGTTTAATAAAATTTACTTGCAACTTTTGCTTATTTGTATTTCTTTTTTATACCACGACGGTGGCAAACAAGCACGCGGCCTGCATAATGGTAAGCAAAATTTTCAAAATGATCCCAGAAAGTTGAAAATTTGGAAGGAAAGGGTTTGGGGGCCACAGATTCGGAATTAAAAAAAATTTAAAATAAAAATAAATACATTTGTATGTCGTTTTTTAAAGCTTATTTAGGAAAAAGTTTTTAAACATTTTTTAAAAAGTGTTTTTGGCAAATCGTATAACTTTTTGACCATTTTAGAAAAACCTTGTTTTTTTTTCAAAAATTACACAAAAAAAAACTCTGGCGAATGCCTATCATTTTTGAACATTTTAGAAAAAGTTTTTTATTTTTTTTTTTAGTTTTTTTTTGGATGTTTCTACAATTTTAGATCACTTTGTCATGTTTAAAAACCTTTTCAGAAAAAGATTTATAAACATTTTTTTTAAACATGAAAACGTGTTTTTGGCGAATCGTAAAACTTTTTGACCATTTTAGAAAAACCTTGATTTTTCACAAATTTTACAAAAATTAAAAAAAAAAACACTTTCTGGCGAATGCCTATAATTTTTGACCGTTTTAGAAAAAGTTTTTTAATTTTTTTTTTCGAAATACTTACGAAAAAGGTTAGTTTTTTGGCGGTTTCTATAATTTTTGACCACTTAAGAAAAATAATCCTTTTAATTTTTTTTCAAAAGATCAACAAAAACAAAAAATTTTTTTTGGCGAATCCTATCCTACCATTATGATTTTTTTTATAAAACTCGGTAATTTTTGGTTTTATAGAAAAGTCGTCCATACAAAACACATTTATTTTAGCGTATTTTATATGATAGCATCACAAAGCATAGGTCATCATAACACCATGGTGTGAATTATTCAACATAGTGTTATAATTATGAGAATAACTCTTAATTGACCAAGATTTGAAGTAAATTTCTAAAAACCTTTTTTCTTCGGTATTCTGTTTTAATACAAGTTTAGTAAATAAATAATGTTAATATCGTGCGTGCCATACTGTAATTATCAATAAGTTTTACCTGTGATTGGTCATAAGATCATAATATCCCATACATTTGGGAAAAGGGACCTTATGACTAATCACTTAAATTCAACAACGTTATTTGAGAATTACTCTTAATTGATCAAGATTTGAAGTAAATTTCTAATAACCTTTTTTCTTTAGTTTTCTGTTTTAATACAAGATTAGTAAATAAACAATTTAAATATCGTGCCATACTGTAATTATCAATAATTTTTGCTCATGGCTGGTCATAAGGTCCCTTTTCTCAAATGTATGGGAGTAAATTTGTGATTTTTACGTAACTTCAATGGTTTATAAATAAAAAAATAAGACTTGTAGAATAATAATGACACTTTTGTGATACTTGTGTAGACTGATTAAATATGATTTAGAACTCACTATACGAAAATTGTGAATATTATAGGGATGATGAAAAATATAATAAAAATTACATTTTAATAAAAATAAAAATATTTCGTTAACTATGTGATTGTATTTCTATCCCAAAATGTAAATTCAAATATCTTCAACTACATTATATACAATGATTCAGATTACAATATATTAAAGAACAGGCCGATTTTTTTTTTAAATTTCGTTCTCATGAGCGACTTCCTCTAATCAAAGGCTGATTTTTCACGACCTGGAAGTCACATTAAAAAAACCATTACTGATTTCCAAAGAAAAACAGCTTGAGATACATAATCAATCATCATCTTCATAACTTCCATAATTTGTTTTATTTCTGTTTTTTACCTTTTTTGTTTTTAGTTTGTGTTTATTGTTATTTTTCATTTATTTTTTATTTCTTTAATTTTTTTGTTTTTATTTTGTATTATTTACTTTATTTGTTTTTAGGTTGTGTTGATTGTTATTTATTGTTTTTATCTTTAATTTTTTTAGTATATGTTGTTTAGGTATTTTTTAAAAACAAATTAACGTAAAAAAACAGAAAATACCGAATCATCACAAACTAAAAACAAATATAAGGTAAAAAAACAAATAAAAGAAAAAATAGCAATCAACGCAAACTTAACTACCAATACAAATACTAATAAAAATAAAATAAATAAACAAACAAACAAAAAATACCTAATCAGCAGAAACTAAAAACAAAACTAAGGTATAAAAAAACAAAACAATACAAAAGAAAACAAATAAAAGGTAAAAAAAACAAAAAATAACAATCAACACAACTAAAAACCAAAAGGTAGAAAATTTTAAAATATAACAAAAAAATTAAAAACACCAAATGAAAGAAAACAGTAACTCAAAATTAAAACAAACAAGGTACAAAAAAAAACAAATTTAAGATAATAAATATAAAAAGTACCTAATCAACACAAACTAAAAACAAAAACAGGTAGAAAATACAAAGTAAATCCAGTACATCTAACATAAAAAAGCATAAAATACCTAATCGACACTAACTAAAAACAAGAATAAGATAAAAAAACAAATAAAAGAAGAAAAAAAAACAAAAAATAACAATCAACGCAAACTTACAACAAAAATAGGTAAAAAAAAACCAATAAAATACAAAAATAACACAAATTAAAGATAAAAAAGACAAAAACACCTAATCCACACAAACTTAAAACAAAAATAAGGTAAAAAAACAAATAAAAGAAAAAAAAAACAAAAAATTACAATCAACGCAAACTTTAAACAAAAAATGTAAAAAAACCAAAAAAAATAAAACAAGTTAAAAATAAAAAACACCTAATCCACACAAAGTAAAAACAAAAAAGGTATAAAATACAAAGTAAAACACATTAAAGATAAAAAAAACATAAAATACCTAATCAACACTAACTAAAAACAAAAAATAAGGTAAAAAAAAACAAATAAAAGAAAAAAAATAGCAATCAACGCAAACTTAAAACAAAAAAGGTAAAAAATACAAAGTAAAACAATCCAAAGATAAAAACAAACAAGAAATACCTAATCAACTAAAACTAAAAACAAATAAGGTAAAAAATACAAAAATAAAACAAATTAAAGTCTTCGGGGAAGACCTATGTTTAGTAGTGAACGTCTTAACGTTGAAATGATAATGATGCTCAAGGCTAAAGACGACGCGATTGAAACTTGACGACGCGACGACGCTCGGCGCACACACATAAACCTCAAACGGTACCTTTTTAAAACGGTTAAGGTTACCGAAAAAAAATTACGGTACCGTTCAATTTCGATACCGTTTCATTTCGGTTGCGCTACCGAAATCATACCGAAACAAACGGTATGACGTCATACCGCTTTAAAACGCTACCTTCATTTTTCGGTTATGCAGTCCCTGGGTCAGTTAGGTATGTTGTTCTTGTGAATATCGCTTCAATTTATATAAAATCGTGACCGTCTGAAATGTTACCTGTACAGGGGTGTATTGATTGTACATTTCTTGTTTTAGTTAAATCTCACAATTGCCCCATCACAATCTAATTTAATGGGTATCATTTAATCGATCAGCAAAATATTCATATTTTGGTCAGCAGAAATATGTATTTGGTCAGCCAAAATAGCTAGTTGGTAAGCAACTTATGGTAAGCAAACATTTATAAATCAGGCTGCAATTAATGATATACTGATCTGCTCTAAATTATTTTGGTCAGCAAATTAAATATTTGAGCTGCATTAAGCGATCTACGGTAAATCAAATTTTGGTAAGCAATCAGTAGGTAAGCAAAATATTTCATTTTGTTCATCAAAAAAAAGGGGGGCAATAAAACCTAACTGGGCGCAACTATTCTGCCGCCAATCGTGTGCGCATTTTGTCATTCGGTAATTGTAAGCTGTCAAGTAGCAGGTGTCACTGTGATATATACAGGGTGTCACTGTGATATATACAGGGTGTCACTGTGTTATATACAGGGTGTAACTGTGATAGATACAGGATGTAACTGTGATATATACAGGGTGTCACTGTGATAGATACAGAGTGATACTGTGATATATACAGGGTGTCACTGTGATAGATACAGGACAGGATGTCACTGTGATATATACAGGGTGTCACTGTGATATATACATAGTGTCACTGTGTTATATACAGGGTGTCACTGTAATGTATACAGGGTGTCACTGTGATGGGCTCATATAAAATTGGTATTTCGATTTTTTATACATCTCATAATGTTTAGAAGTTATATTATTTATTCACAACGTGTATCGTTTCGTTTTTAGGGTCAGCAAAAAAAATAACCCTAACCTACCTATTTTTGGGAGCCGTTTCGTTTTTAGGGTCATCAAAAAAAATAACCCTAACCTACCTATTTTTGGGAGCCGTTTCGTTTTAGGGTCATCAAAAAAAAAATAACCCTAACCTACCTATTTTTGGGAGCTGTTTCGCTTTTAGAGTGACACCCTGTATACATTACAGTGACACCCTGTATATAACACAGTGACACCCTGTATATATCACAGTGACATCCTGTATCTATCACAGTGACACCCTGTGTATAACATAGTGACACCCTGTATATATCACAGTGACACCCAGTATATATCACAGTGACACCCTGTATATTTCAATTAAACTGCTTACAGACATGTTTTCTCTGCTGGCAGTGACATCCTGTATCTATCACAGTGACACCCTGTATATAACACAATGGCACCCTGTATGTATATATTAGGGATGTAACGATACACAGTTTTGCCGATACGATACCGATACCGATATATAGTAGTTAATATCGGCGATACCGATACCGATACCGATATCTTAGCTTAATAATGAAGTATGAATTTCAGATATTTTTATGTCCTTATTATAACTAATGGCAATGACTATACTGGTTATATTTACCAGAGAGTCAACCTTGAAAGTGTAAAGTAAAAATAATAAATTTTCAACTCAAAATTCTTTTTTTTATTAAGAACCAAAGATTTAATTAACATAATAATTATCATTGCACAAGGTAATAGAATAGACCAATACATAAATTAAGTCAGAAATTGAAATGACTTTTTGCAGATTTTTTTTCATACAGAAAATTCTTCAAATATCGGTTGTATAATATCGGCGATACCGATATATCGGTGATACCGATATATCGGCCGATATATCGGTATCGGTATCGGTATCGTTACATCCCTAGTATATATCACAATGACATTCTGTATAATTCACAGTAACATTACAGTGACACCCTGTATATATCACAGTGACATCCTGTATCTATCACAGTGACACCCTGTATACATTACAGTGACACCCTGTATATAACACAGTGACACCCTGTATATATCACAGTGACATGCTGTATCTATCACAGTGACACCCTGTATATAACACAGTGACACCCTGTATATATCACAGTGACACCCAGTATATATCACAGTGACACCCTGTATATCTCAATTAAACTCTCTGCTGACCAATTGTAAAATCTTGCTTCCCAAGTAATTATTTTGCAGCTCGACTGTTTATTAGGCAGCCAAATGATAAAAAAAGCAGATTAATATTGGTTAAAATGTTAACCGTTTTTAAACTGTTTGCTGAACAAGAGTTGCCGCCCGATTTTATTTATTGCCAGCCAAATCTTTGTATGCTGCCCAAATGATTTAACTGCTTATTTTTTTTTGCGGATCAATTTTAATAACGGCTGATCAAAAATTTACTTTCCTAATTTAATTGAAGAGATGTTTACAAAACCAACATAACTAATTATTTAAGCGGTTGACACCTACTAACAAAAAATGTTTTTCTAATAATTATCAACCAGTCTGGTCAGTTAGGTATATTTTGTTCTTGTGAATATTACATTCAATAGCCACACATTCAATGACATAGATGAACTGCTTCGCCCAGTCCCACTGGTCCGTGCGGTATGGCACTATGCTAATGAAAAGTGGCCGCGATTGGTCCTCATTTTAGAATTGCGCTTTTTCTACATAGGATCTGGTCAACAGCTCGAGCGAGTGGCCAGTTCAGTGGATCAGAGCTTGAAAGATATGGAGCTATGGTATCTGCCGTCTGATATCTAAAACTAGACTAACCCCTATACAACTCTATAGAGGTTAATCCAGTTTTAGTCATAGGACGGCAGATATGAGATGGCTTCTGAGAGCGGAAAACTACTAGAAAGACAAGCAGGGAAATTATTAAAAAATGAAAGCGCAAAGAAAGTAAGGCTGTCAAATGATTATGAAATAAACCCTTAAAACCTATTCCATCGGAAGCAAGAACGACCGCAATGAAAACCCGATTTCCTGGCGGCTAGCCCCATCCATCACTGTCGCTATAACATCGCTCCATTATGTGTCCAACATAGACCAGGACCATGTTGTCGCTAAGACATTGTTTTTATAAGGGTCAGTGATTAATCTGAGGACCCTTAACCTCATACAATATGAATTTTCATAGCTAAAAAAACTATATTCCAAACCCATTTTTAATTGCTATAAACAACACAAGTAATTTTGAGATAACACTTTTTGACCTAGGCATAAACGTACAGTCGAGTTCATTTACATCTACACAATACTACACATAATAAGAAAAAAAAATATCTGAACACGCTTTTATGCTCCTGACAATGTTCAGATATTTTTGTTCCCGTAAATGAACTCTACGATAGAATGAGAACCGTAGCATGCTTTTTGCACGTAGATTTAATTTAGAAAGTAGATGATAGCTTATACCTTATACCTAATTATTTAAGTAATAATTAGTAACCAAGCCAAGCCATAAAATGCGACAGGTCCTACGTAAAGAAACGTGGCTAATATCCACTTGGAACGTGTTACTAGTATTTTCCCATATAAGTACCTATTTCTATTTTTAGATCCTTGATCAGTAAATAATAAGAAATAATATTTTCTCAAACATGGCATGAAATGTTGACATTACGTGCCTAAAAATAGGCCGCAAAGTACCTCGTTTCCGAAGCGGCTTGACACTTGGCACGGAATGGAATTTCATACTTACATTGCCGGCAATGTATTTTTAAAAAAAATTCTATTCCACATTTATTTGGGCCACAGCATCACGGCATTCAGCCATTAAAAAAACAAAAAACGATTTTGGCTATATTTTGCAGTTTTATTTATTTAAAATTGACATGAACATAACAAGTAACACATTATAAACAATTTCCAATTATTATATATTGCAAAGTACACCACAAGAATACACATTTAAAATATTTCATCTAAATATTCGCGGTAAAAATGTAAACTGAAATAGCTTTTGGTTTCCGAACGTGACATTTGCATTGTCTGTGGATATAATATGTCAGTGTCACTAAAGTCACTTTCTGATAGAAAGTTTCTGATTAAAATAATATTTAGGGTAAGTAAGGATATTAGTAAGTTTATTTATTTCATTGCATATTTGAGGTAAGCACTATACATACCTCGGCGGGAAATGGGATTGCTGGCCTCGTAACTATCTGGCCTCGCTTCGCTCGGCCAGCTATACGTACTCGGCCGGCAACCCCTTATTTCCCGGCCTCTGCAGTAATGTACTATTCCTTAAGTTGTTCCCAATTTGGTTTTAATATCAAACGAAGTTAAAATTAAAAAGCGATAAGTACTTTCAGTTTTAGAACGATGCATTTCAGGAAAAGGTTTTAAAGTATAATCCGATTCCGTACATCCGTAAGCAGCGAAGGGTCGCAAATGGGCGTTTTCCAAAATAAATACCGGGGTAGCTACTTTCTCAAAACATGGACTTTTGAAGTTTTTCTGGCCCAGAATCGTTAGTACATTCGAACCTTATACGTAAAAAAAAGTGTCCCAAAATTTGTATGGATTTTCTTTTTTCCACTACATGACGTTCATACAAACATAAGGCAAAATGGTGACGTAATGGGAAAATAAATTTGGGGCACTTTTTTACGTATAAGGTTCCAAAGTACTAACGATTCTGAGCCAGAAAAACCTCAAAAGTCCATATTTTGAGAAAGTAGCTACCCCGGTATTTATTTTGGAAAACGCCCAAATATAAAGCTAATGCCGAGCCCGAAATGGAAACAATGTTGCCTATCCCAACGCGACCTTTATGCGTAAGTGGAATTGCTAATGGGACTGTTAAATGAACAGAAATAGCGATTGTACGACGACTAAGTGGCGATTTCACTGCGTAACGTGTTCTGCCATTTGTCGCCCCTATTATTGTGGATCGTAATCTAGCTCGTTTTAAGAAGTGGCCGTCCGGTTTACACTGGTTTAGAGCCATTGCTTAATGCGAATATCAGCAGGCTAGGAACGTAACTGGGGAAAACAGAAACGTCAATGCTTGGAAGCTGAAAGTAGAAAGAAAGAGCGGTAAAATAAAGAATATCCCAGATCGCAGGTGTTTGTGGCCCAAATTGTAGATGAAGGCCCATAAATATGCGACCTGGAGCTTTCGTTATATGGAACGTGCAGGAACTATTAGCTATATGTGGCAGCAATAATCGGCAAGAGACATTATGCTGAAATTAAAGGAAACCTATCATACCTAAAAAAAACTGGTTATAAATGTCAATGTCAACAATGTGTACAGTCAGTTGTAAAGTCGCCGTCAATAGAATTTGCTAACTATGTAAACAAAAGGCGTAACTTTGTTTTGTCACTGTTTCTCCTTGAATTTTCACACCATCTCATCAAACACCACTGAAACCATACACTATTTAAACGGTCGTTGCCGTAAAATACAAAACCATACAATAAATAATTGAATCTAGGATATTTCATTAAAAATTTAAAATAGTTTCATACATAGCTTATTATGTCATAATGGAATGACGTTTTTGTTTCTTTTAAATTCTACAATTGTTTATGATGATAGCGTTGTGACTAAAGTTGGTGATATTGTAAAGCTGCTACACACTACCTAACTTACGCTCTGTACCTAAGAAAATAAAATGAAATATTTAGACGGCATCATCGATAGAGCTACGGATGCAATAACGGCACCTTTTGTGATAAATACTGGTGGATACATAATCTTCAAGTAACGATTCGTCTTCTGATTAAGCAAATTAAAAATACCTGTTTCTTGCGTTCGATACTTTAAAAGTCCATATGTTTTGACATAAAAGAGTAAAGTAAGATTCTTCCCCATCACTAGTAAATTCATCATTCAGAGACAATTTCAATATGGCAGTTTATTTACAAAGTTAGCAAATTCTATTGACGGCGACTTTAGCTACACTAACATTAATCGTCCTACATCGCGATAATTAACGGAGTTTCTCGTTAATGTGGCCCCAGCATGATAGAGTACAAGATTCGGGTCTATATTAAAACGCATACAGTAAATCTTCCTATTTTGACAACGCATACCGTTGTTACGCATAATTGTATATTCGCATAATATTAAAATGTATATTTTAAAACGCATATTTTAATTCGCATACCATTACTACGCCTAACAATGACTTAGTATAACATTATTCTTCATAAATATTAAAAAGTATAATTTTAATATGCCTAATGGAACGTTGAAAATTCCTTTTCTGATGGGGTTGCAGTTCAAATCTAACTTAACTTAACCTAACCTTCATTTTTCGTAGCAACTCGATTCTTTCGGGTTGCAGTTCAAACCTAACCAAACCTACATTTCCGGTAGCAGTTCGTTTCTGTTGGGGGGTTCACCAATCCCGATATTATAATGACATATTTTTATAAATTACATAATTTTTGATCAAAACATAAAAATAATAGGTACTATTTTCGGATTTTATCAAAATAATGGGATACATTCTTAAAATGAATCGTCGAAATTTCGGGATTGGTGATGACGGCGTTTGAAACGCTGTGAAATCCACCCTGGGGCCGCAGCTCAAACCTAACCTAACCTACACTTTTCTGGAAGCGATTCGCTTCCGTAAGGGTCGCAGTTCTAACCTAACCTAACCTAATTTTTGTAGAAATTTAGTTTAGCCAGCATTTACCACCTAGTAATAAGAAAAACCCAAAAAGTTAGGAGTATGTGAACAACGGATGTAAAACTTAGAATAGTTTTCCAGAAACGCTTTTTTATACCGAACGCATAAATTTATGCGTTCGGTATACCTAACAATATTATGCAAATTTCAGGTATGCCAAATCAGTCGGTATGCCAATTAACGTGTATGCATTTTTATTATTATGCCATTTAAGCGGTATGCTCAATCATCGTATGCCTAGACTGTTATGCGTTTTCATAATAGGAGTTTTAAATTATGCCTAATAAGGGACACCCACAAGATTCACATTGGCGGCACCAGTAGGCAGCACCTTCGTTGTGCACGTTCCCTATTACCGTGCGTAGAGTGGAAACATTTTTGTATCTTTCCCTGGCCAGGATGAGGGATTTTCTTCTTACATGCGGATAGAAAAGCGACATATGACCTGGGGTGACGTAAGTCATGGCGAAAACAGATCGACATACGGAAAAATAGTTGCTGACCTCCGGGATAAGTACAGAAAAAGAAGAAGATGAATAACATAAAGAAAAGAAAAGAGGATAAAATAATGTGAGACATGTAAAAGAGCCCTTGAGGGCCTACTTGCAGAAATAAATTATTTATTTATTTTATTTCATATAATTGGCCGACAAAGACCCACGGGGTGAGCCTAGCCTGAGTTACATACATTGCCATAGGAACATGGGCCATAATTTTCATGGCGTGCATGATGCGCACAAACTGTCATAAACAACTGTAGGTTCAAGGCTGATATTATAGCTGTTGGCCAAAGATGTTTTAAACTATGGCATGGTAGCACATAAATGCGCCCGACATGTTGATATTATTATTCTTTATATGTATTAATGAAATCTTATATTAACGCCATATTGTTGTAATACTTGTAAAGTGGTCGAAAAGAGAAACTGGTGAGTTTCTTCCGGCGCTTCTTCTCACCAGAAGGTCATTACCCGAAGTGCCAAAAGAACAGAAGAGATGAGACATGTAAAAGAGCCCTTGAGGGCCTACTTGCACAAATAAATTATTTTTATTTTTTATTTTATTTTTTTATTTTTATAGAAAAAATTGTCGATACTTCGGTACTGAAAATTGAGGTTGGCCGAGTTTGTAAAATAATAATTATTACATTTTATAGTGTCCCTTCAGATCAAGGCACTGTTTCCGCAAAATGGTTGTTCATGACAATCCTAGAAATAGATAAAATAAAAACCGGCCAAGTGCGAGTCGGATTCGCACACGAAGGGTTCCGCACCACCGACGAGCAAAAAGGCGCCAAAACTACGTTTCTTGTATACTTATACACGATGATTCTTAATCGGTGATCAGGTACCAATTTTTCTAACTCAGTAATTGATGGCGGTCACGTTGATGTCGTAATTAGTTACATCTAATCTATTTTTTTTTTCTGTGATAATTTTTATTTTGAAATCAGTTTTATCCTAAAGTACTTGTCACCCTACTAATCTGTATCTGTGAGATTGTAATCTCACAACTCTTTAAAAAATTAATGGGAATTATAATTTATGAAATAACTTGTCACTGTCATGTATGTAAACAAAGTCATAGAAGTCGCAAATATTGAATGAGAAAAGTAAATTAGTCATTAAAAAAACATACCTCGACCATATCTGTACTCAAATATCGAGCGTTACAATATTGTAGGTACGTTTATCAATACAAACCAAACAGCTCAAGATGAACTCAAGAATTATTCCACGAAATTCATCCAAACGTACCAATTCTCACGCACAGTTTGATAAACCGCATGAATTAAAACCTCCGTGACTTTGGACAGTTCACAGTGCCAAACCACGCTCAAGCACCCGGCCGACCTCGACGTCGTCCTGACGATCTGGATCGACGCATTTTAAAATACTTTGCTCGGGATCCTCGTAGGAGCACTAGGCAAGCAGCGAGAAGGTTTCATGTGAGTCAGTCCTTCGTGTGGCGGCTACTTAAATCATCGGAATTGCATCCTTTTCCTTTTCGGCCATTTTATCAATTTTAATTTGTTATCTATCACGCCCTAACTACTCATACTCGTAGAAAAGCTGCCAAATTTTCGGCCAACGCGATGGCACTTGACGTATTGTGATCACGTGATTTTACTTCAATAATTAATGTAGGTGACCATGTATTCAGTGGTTATTAGTTTAAATTATGTTTTAACCTTTAATTAACTAAACAGTGAGGTATTTGCTGATTTTAGCTAGATATTAATATTTGTCTACTCTGATCACCGATTAAAAATCGCCGTGTATAGGACCTTTACGTTTTCATTTTATATTGGTATTTATTATTTTTCATTATAGCAGCAATAGAAATAAACATTCTGTGATGAGATTGACATTGAACTTCTGCATTACACTACTGCTAAATTGTAACAAATCTCGTCATGATAATCAAATGTAAAGGAGCATAAAAGCGGTGTACTGTTTGAACTTTCATTTCGGGTACGCTGTGGTTAAAAATAACATAGCTTGTTATGCTTTAATTTAAGAACACATTTTGAGAGTCGCGCTTGTTTCGTCTACGAGCCAGACTCGCAAGAGTCGGTGCTCAATCCGCGGTGTACTCCAATCAACGAAGGCAAAAAGAAAACTTGCAATAATCTCCACGTTTGAATATGATGTGTTGGAATATTACATGTTCAGCCAACTTAGTAGTAAGGATACCCACGAAGGTCGAGGTGCTGGGTTATATACGTATGTACGTACCTATGCACAGCTATAGTTGTAAACTGCAATTCTAGACTAAAAGACTAGAAGTTTATTGGAATTTTATTTAATATTGGAATTACAATAGGTATATTCCTGGTCTATCCATCTGTAGTTCCTGAAAAAAATAACTTAGCACACTTTAAGATAACCTACACCTTTGGCCTCGTAGTTGGTTACCATCAGACGCTATTGAGGTTAATCGCAGGTCAATTCATAGCCTCTAGTAAGTAAGGGAATTCAAATATGAGCCAAATGCAGTCAGGCGCAAGTCCTACTATGAGACTTGCGACCTTTTGTACCTCGTTTAAATTTGATTTTCCCTTTCTTACTAGAGACACTGAGTTATAGAATAAAAAATAAATTAAAAAGTATATCTCAATCTTTGCATTGATTGGAGTGTTGTTCAACTGTAGAAAATACTTCACCGACGGCGTTCTAGTTTGATGTCACTATAACAAATGACCGTCTACGACTGGTTACGCGACGCGCTGAAATGCAATTTTCTTATTGGTTTCCACTAGGTTCGTTTTATCAATGAGATAAAACTACTTAGTCTCAAGTAGCACACAAGCTGTATAAGGGCTTATACAGCCTTTATACCTCGAATTTGAGCACTATAAGAGCTGTATGAGCTCATATACAGCTTATGATGGCTCTGTGAGCTATAGACATTTCGAGTTTATCAACCGACATGGTTCCGCCATTTTGTAAATTTTTAACCGACTTCCAAAAGAAGGCCGGTTCTCTATTCGTCTGAATGTTTTTTTTTTTGTATGTTTGTTACGCGATTACTCGAAGACGGCTGGACCGATTTGAAAAATTCTTTTTTTATTTGAAAGGGTATACTTCCGAAATGGTCCCATTGCAACCAAATCAGGATCTGATGATGGGATCCTGGAGAAACCGAGGGAACTCTTCAAATATTAGAGGCACACATATAGCGATTTCGGTATTTTTCGTAGTTTCTTGTCCATTTCTTACTAGCAATAAGTTTTTAGTGTTAACCGACTTCAAAAAAGGAACAAATGTTTATGTAGGTTTCTTCCCCGATTACTTAAAAACAGCTGGACCGATTTGGAAAATTATTTTTTTGTTTGAAAGGGTATACTTCCGAGGTGATTCCATTGCAACCAAATCAGGATCTGATGATGGGATCTTGGAGAAATCGAGGGAACTCTTCAAATATTAGAGGCACACATATAGCGATTTTGGTATTTTTCTTAGTTTCTCGTGCACTTCTTATTAGATATAAGTTTCTAGTCTTAACCGACTTCAAAACAAAGATCAATTTTTATGTAGGTTTGTTCCCCGATTACTTGAGGCTAGACCGATTTGGAAAAATTTTCTTTTAACTAAATAGACTTTAGTCTATGAAGTCGGTGCCAGCTAAGGATAAAAGGAGCTCAGCATAGCCAGCTTTGCGTGGCAGGCACCGACTTCAAAAAAACAGGTTAAAAACTATAAATATCTGTATATGTATATATGAATCGTTGATTATCCATTTCTTTCGGGTAATTAACATATTATTTTCTGCTTTTTAGTTTAAGTTTTTGGAAGTCGGTTTTTATTTTTTGTTTTAATTTAATAATAGAATCAACAAAAAAATCCTACCAATATTATAAATGTGAAAGTTTGTGAAGATGTTTGGATGTTTATTACTAAATAACGCAATTTAGCATACAAGTAGCAGTAGCGTGGCGTTCAAAGAACTCGATTCCTACCGGCTTGCCTAATATCAGGCATTTGACCACCTTATTCTACAGCTCTTAAGGAAAATGTATGCCGAATCTACACCGGCTTGCCTTAGGATATCTTTTACGCCACGCCACTGACAAGTAGAGCAAGTTCTGGATTGAAACAGAGGATACTTTATATCCCAGTAAAGAGTTCCCTTGGGATAAAAACGGGAACAACGTGGGCGAAGCCGCGGGTAAATGCTAGTAATATAGAAATGCTTGTAGAAAAGCAGAACAGGCAGACAGACAGATGTTTCATAGTAGAAAAATTAACACGGAAAGGAGCCTTGTAGTACTTTTGGGTAACGGATAACACGTTAAGGCGCGGTAGGACCTGGCTCGCATTTCACATACAAACTAGGGTCGGGCGGAATGCAGATTATTGCAGATTATCTTCGATTTCTAACATAAAAGTATACGTTATCAACCCAAACATGAGAGGATGCCCTGCATGACTGTGAAATCATGATTGTCAGGTATTAATTTTGTCAGAAAAGGTAACTGGTGATGAACAAAATGAAAAAAAATAAAAAAAATACTTTATTTTATAGTGTTTTCGCGCTACTTTTCTATCGAGCGAAGTGTTCGCTATCGTGTTCTAAGTGAGAGGAAGCCCTAGATACAGTTCTGAATATTATTATATATGTTTTACAGTGACCTAAGAGTCAAATAAGTGCTCTAAAAATGATTTGGAAACTAGGCTTCCGTGCCCGATTCTGGTCTCACCTCGCCTTAAGCTTAGTGGGAGTGACACCGCCTGCGAAGCTAGAGATTCCAAGTTCGAATCCTGGGAAGGGCAAATATTTGTGTGATGAGCATGAATATTTCTTCCTGTGTCTTGGGTGCTATCTATTCATTTAAGTATGTATACGAGCGTTTTCCAAAAAAAAATACCGGGGTAGCTACTTCCTCAAAATATGGACTTTTGAGGTTTTTCTGGCTCAGAATCGTTAGTACATTCGAACCTTATACGTAAAAAAAGTGTCCCAAAATTTGTATGGGATTTTTGTCTTTCCACTACGTCACGTTCATACAAACACTATGCAAAATGGTGACGTAAGAGAAAAAAAAATTGGGACACTTTTTTTACGCATAAGGTTCGAAGTACTAACGATTCTGAGCCAAAAAAACCTCACAAGTCCATATTTTGAGAAAGTAGCTACCCCGGTATTTTTTTTGGAAAACGCTCATATCGTCGTCTAGTACCCACAGTACAAGCATTGCTTAGTTTGGGACTAGGCCTATTTGACTGTCCCCCCCAAAATTTATTTATTTATTAATTTAATTACTACCCCGCGCGTAAAGTCGCCGTCAATAGATTTTGCTAACTATGTAAACAAAAGGCGTAACTTTGTTTTGTCACTGTTTCTCCTTGAATTTGCACAACACCTCATCAAACACCACTGAAACCATACACTATTTAAACGGTCGTTGCCGTAAAATACAAAACCATACAATAAATAATTGAATCTTGGATATTTCATTAAAATTTTAAAATGGTTTTATACATAGGTTATTATGTCATAATGGAATGACGTTTTTGTTTCTTTTAAATTCTAAAATTGTCTATGATGATAGCGTTGTGACTAAAGTTGGTGATATTGTAAAGCTGCTACACACTACCTAACTTACGCTCTGTACCTAAGAAAATAAAATGAAATATTTAGACGGCATCATCGATAGAGCTACGGATTAAATAACGGCACCCTTTGTGATAAATACTGGTGGATACATCATTTTCAAGTAACGATTCGTCTTCTGACTAAGCAAATTAAAAATACCTGTATCTTGTGTTCGCTACTTTAATAGTCCATATGTTTTGACATAAAAGAGTAAAGTAAGAGTCTTCCCCATCACTAGTAAATTCATCATTCAGAGACAATTTCAATATGGCGGTTTATTTACAAAGTTAGCAAATTCTATTGACGGCGACTTTACATAAAAAAACAGGACAAGTGCGAGTCGGACTCACCCACCGAGGCTTCCGTACAAATACTTTAAATAAAGATTATATTTTTAGGATTTAATTTGTATTATATTATAAGACGGTATTACTTTCCAAATTTCATAGTTCTAGGTCAACGGAAAGTACCCTATATATTTTGGTTTCCTTGAGAGTATCGAAAAATACGACTTTTGCGGTATAAATGGCCATATCTTTTTTTACGTTAACCTAGAAATTTGTTCACAGCTTCAAGGGACCGTATACCGTATATGGTTTAAATTTCAACTCGATACCTCCAAGCGTTCCCGAGATAATTTTTTTCACAGGATGATACGACAAGTGTTAACCGACTTAGTAAAAGTGGTAAAAGGTACAACTTGTAAATTTTAACAATATTATAAATCCAAAGATAATCGATAAACAAACTAATAAAAAATGCGAAATAGCATTAAGTAATGCTTAAACTCGACTTGGCCATCAACGGGATTAATGCTTTGGTTCTCGTAGGTTTACGTACTGTATATGTCGCAGCCAATTGGTTTAGTTAGCCATTTAGTTAACTGCCTAGCATTTTCACTAAACTATGACCCGCCAGCAGGTCAACGAAGCCCCGCTGCGCGGAGCTTCTATTTCTGCTCTGAGGGACACAAGCTGACTAACAAACCTAACCTAAAATACGTATAAGGAGTGTGTTTAATGAAAAGGCTAGGCAGCTAACCAAATGGCTGACTAAACCAGTTGGCGGTGACATACATATCGTAACACGCCTTTATTACTATAGGCACAAAGAGTTACGATATATATATTTGACGATGACTGTGCATAATTAGAGTTATAGCAAGGTTATAACCTTATATTCTTACATCTGTGGTTATAACGAATCGAAATATTGATCGTATTACAACGCTTATCTATACGATAAACAAAACGACTAGCATTGGCACTCAGCCTTTATAGTCCAGTGACCTTCGTAATACACGCATTAGGCTGCGTTTTCCACACATGTGCGAGGATGCGTAGCGAGGGATCTGGGGGCACGGCAGTGCCCCCGCCAAGTAGAGCAAAACAAAGGCACGGCCGTACCATCCTTTTCTCGAAGCCATTCAGGCCATTTTCAACCAATCGCGTAGCGTGCGGAAAAAGTCACGTTATCGCCAGGTGTGGCATAATGTATCTAACACCTACTTATCAGTTAGTTAAGCTAGCACACTAAGTTATATTAACACTTGACCCTCGTTCTAGATTTTTCAAGAGACATTTAATGACATACTAACAGCTCAGCTCAACCACTTCCAATATTCGATCGTATTAGCAGGTCTGAAAAGTCGACTCAATGCAAAAATATGAGGGATGTAAATAGGTATGCTCTCACGGAAATTGCAAATTATGAATTGATTTTAAGCCCGCTTTGAAGAAGAATAGCTGATGTGGGCGTTTGAATTCCAGCGTAATCGGTACGATATTTTTCATCACACTTGCTCGAAAATGGTGTCATTACACGTAGGTTCTGCGGGCCGTAAATGGCCTATTACGCCCTAGGGCGTAATGGTTTTCTTTTTAAATTTGAAACGCTGGTTCTGTTTTACTCCTATTTGTCATGTTCAAAGAAAACGCCAACTTACTTTTTTAACTTTTATCACTGAAATATTTATTTAAAGATAACTGTAATTGCAAATACATATAAACACATATTTCGGTAACATTAATTAAAGGTTTAAATAATGTATTTCTTTATTTTGCAAATATAAAATCAACTAAAATGGCCGTTACCGCTATGGTTTCCGAACGTGACTTGACGTTCGCATTATCTATGGACATATGTGACAAATGTCACTGTCTGTTTTAATATTTTCTTGTCATACTGGGTCGAAAAGTAAGGTTATTTTATTAAGATTTCCTCACAAGTGTGATGAAAAACATTGTGTGTGCCACGGGCGGTAAAGGAATTACAAACTCGTGTTATTAAAGCCCTCGGTTTCACCTCGGGCTTATAACAAACACTCGTTTGTAATTCCTTACTTACCGCCCTAGATACACAATGTACTATTCTTTTTCTCTGATTATATTCGTAAACGGTCCGTAAGACGTTGGAAATATTGTAGGACCTACCATATTTCCAACGTCTTCGTAGGTTGTCCATGGCCGAAAAAAGATTAAGAAACCCTGCCTTAGGCACTGATAAATACAACACTAAGAATATTACTAATGATGATAAAAATATTAATATCACAAGATGAATACATTAAAACAACGATTAGGTATCAGTTGCTAGAGGAGCTGTTTAGCTAGCGAGCAACTGTTTGGAACGTCACTTTGAATGTCTGGTCGTCATGGAAGTTAAAAATGTCGTATAATGTTTGCTGGATTCAGCTTGGTTTTTGAGATATTTGCGTTTTTGTTTAAACAAGTTGTAATGAAATCTCCAGTACAAAGCACCCTTATGATTGCACTTTTACGTAAATCCTGCTTTGAAACAATTTGTCTGACAAGGAAAATTCTTATCCTAAGGTTTTGTTTACTGGTGAAGGAAAATTAAATGAATGTATGAAAACATTAAGAAAAATTAAAATCATATTTCGACCTAGGTTCATGTAACATTTTTTGCCTCTTACATGATACGGGCTTGGTTTAAAAACAAATATTTGACCAACAGCCAGAGCTTCCAATAGAGGGTATTATTTCTAAATACTGTAATCCCAGTATTGATTATACAAAAAATACCAGTATTGAAAGTCTTAGCAAACACCCATACCTATTAACGGGTCATACCACAGAACAGAAACAGCCGCCCACGACAGAAAATGCAAGAGCGATCCATTCATTGTAAAAAAAACGCGCGGTCATTCAAGCCATGTAAATTATCTACCGAGTTACTATAGCTTGGCAACGATCGGCGGAGGCGGCCGGCGTCGGTCGCCGTTCATGTTGGCGGTAACTTGTGAAGTAGTTACGGCTGCACATAACAAAAAGCACACACGTGAGTGTCACCAACGAAGTTGCCAAGCTATAAGCACAAATATTTTTCCTTCCCTTTGTCATAACCTTTCAGTGAAGGAATAACGTCATGTGTGATTACTACAAAACAAACCTAAATATAACCCAATCTAAGGCCCCCTGCGTACTAGACATGGTTGCCACAGCCTGGCTGCGTGCCAGGCTGCCTGGTATGCGGGGGGCCTAATGGCAAAGTATAAGTCGAACAAGTAATCCAACTTCGGCCGTTTAGGAGCGCGCGACACGTATTCACACAGACGCGCAATAGCACGTCTGTGTGAGTGCGATCCATACTGGAGCATTCTTACGCATTCTTAAAACTTTACTTGTACTGCATTCGTACACGGCGCGCACACATTCAAGCGCGCGATGTACCTTTTGTAGGAAGTAAAATTACTATTATTATACTGTGCTAATGGTAACTATAATAATATGATGAGTTGATGACCTTTTCAAAAATCATGATCGTTTACGGTTTAAAAGAAATTCTCTACGAAATAACAATTCGACGAAACGTTTGTAGATAAAACGTCTACACACAGTCATACACCAGGTGATTGGCCGCCTGATACGCAGTGGCGTAACTACAGGGTGGCAGGGCTGGCAAAATGCCACGGGCCCCCGACCCAAGAGGGCCCCGGCGTAAGTATAACGTTAAAATAATAAAGCTAATGATAGGGCCCCCATTAAAGGAATTTGCCACGGGCCCCAGATGATATAGTTACGCAACTGCTGATACGTTACCCTCGATGTTGCCAGTCACCGTCAGTTTTTCTAGATTGTTACATCTTCTAGTTTGCATATTGCGAGTATGCAACGAATTTGCATACAGATGACTACGTTAAAAATCATTGCATAACACGTTGAGCGCCGTCGGGCACATACTCTGAACAAAAATGTTCCGAGCGTTCCGAGTCTGTGTCCGACGGCATTCAATGTGATAAAGGAAATCACTCGCTTGCAGCAAACTGACAAAAATTTCAAAAGTTGTCTATTTGCGTTTTGTCATTTATTCGTTACAGGTCCCCGTAACTTTTTTGGAAAAACTGCAATGGACAGACAGTTTTCTCACAATTTTATTTTTCATTTATATCATTTATTTGGAGAACAAACATAGATAGACATACAAAAAACAATGATATATATTTTAAGATTAACATGCATCTATCTATTCAACAGTTCCCACTAAGGCATATTAGTAGGGGAGCCCACGATGCTAAATGTGGATTTACTCGAGCGTCATAGAGACCTATTGGGTTGCGAAGCTTAGATGATAAAAAGAAAAAAATGTTATATAATGTATACCTTTTCACCGGTGGGGTGAGCGTCTATAGATTTTCAAAAATGTAAAAAAAACTGTTTCATGGACATACTCGAGCGCGTCAGATATTGATAGCATCCATGTCCCACGTATTTTTAATCATTGATCATCAGACATTCTCGAGCGCGTCAGATTAAGATATATATGGTTCATCTTGATGTCCTAGACGTGCTGGCTGCTAATTTGACAATTATCTGGAGGGATTCGCCTAATCTGACGATTAAAAAATTTAGCTGGTTCGATTCCCGGGCGAGACAAGCGAATTTTAGAAAATCTTGTAATGCAGTTTTGTTTCTTTTTAAAAATAAAGGAATGTTTTCTTTCAGTAGAATGAGCTAACTAAAGAATTTAAGGTAGTTCCCCTTCAAGGCCCATAGATATTCCTAACCGGTTGAGATAAGTTTGCACCTCGTTCCCTGCGCACCACATACTAACCAGGTGCAAACCTGACGCAACTGGGATTGTATGCCGCAACTATTGTGACCTTTTTTATACAATTAATGCGCATTTTATTATTTTGTACTAAAGGTGGTGATTAACTAAGAGCTAGAAAATATGTTTAGTTGATAGATTATGTAAAATATCGCATGGCAGCTACAAAATTCAGCAATTTTATTTCTTCATATTTGTGAAGTTACTGGAAATAAAAAGCTTGAAATTCACATGTATTTGCACATTGATTCTGTTTGACCACTATCTTGGAGAAATTTGACTCAATTAAACAAAAACCGACAAAGCAGAAACTCAAGCCGTGAATCTATTATATCTTTGGTTGCTTTTAAGTTTGCACCTAATTGGTATGTGATGCAAAGGAAACCAGGTGCAAACTTAGCTCAACCGGTTAGTATGAGAAAGTTAGGATAAAGTCGGCACGGGTTCCCGTTACTTGGGCTTGTGGAAATCGTCAGATTATATATTTTCCGTTATCCTTGAATTATTTCCTTGAAAATAAAAAAAAAAAAATTAGCTACGCTCGAGAATGTCCAGTTGACGTTTTTTTTACAACTATGTAACCGTCCCACTTCTTTTCGTCACTCACGAATCGTCAGATTAGTGGAATATACACTTTTTAGCATGTAATTAACTCACCCTACCTTAATCTGACGCGCTCGAGAATGTCCGATGATCAACTTTTTTTTACTAATCTGATCCTTAATCCTTGACGGGCGGCCATATAATATGGGGCTCATATTTGGTAGAGGTACTTAACCGGGTACAAGGTACCCCTTGTATGTTAATCTGACGCGCTGGAGTAAATCCCGCAATCCCCTATTGGGCTCCCTAACTATATTATGTAGTTTTAAATATATATAACCCTGGTTTTTAAACTAAATCTAGTGACAACCAAAAAATAAACCATGTTGTGGTGTCTACGTAATGTGTATTGACAGATTGGTAATATATATATTGTATATAAATAAATGTGTGCGGACGGTTGGTGGAGGGCTTCCTGGTGTCAGTGTCAGACTACACGTAGAGCAAGATGGTCGCTGTCAATCAACCGGCCCGGGTACGGATACAAACTGTGTTTCATTCCTTTATTCCTGATATCCTTAGTGCTGAACGCCACAATGGCGACGAGGATGAATTTGTGAGTAAATTACGTGCAGAAAAATGATAGCAAACAAATCAGTGGTCATTAGGTTATAATAGTAAATGAGACCATCGTATGCCAACGACAAACATTTAAATGCTTTGTTCAAGATTAGTACCTACATAGAGGAGATTGATGCATTCGTATTTAGTAAGTAAAAGACTCGACAAACCTCGACGCGTAAGGTTATGCGCTAACTTATTGTTAGATTAAGTCTTTGTAATAAAAAAATCACAAGCAAGCGTTGGAAAAAAATGGAGGGTAAATGATAATCTAACTAGTTTTATGGTCTCAAAACAATAAGTGCTAACATATTTCCTTATTTTAAACAAATAAACATTATGATTGATTTTGACATTTTAAGATATTTAAAGACATGGAAATAAATATATAGATTTATTTACTAGCAACCTTGGGAGAAAAACCCGACTTAAGAATGATTTATTTTTATTAGATCAAATTATCCTATTCTTACAGATACGTGACTCTGTTACATTTTGACGTTCTATTTTCACATAGAAGAAGTACAGTATGTGAAGATGGTTGGATGTTTGGGTATTTGGAGGTTGTTAATAAATTCTAGTGATTGAAAATATCGCGATGTGCTAAAAAATTGTCTTGAGACAAATATCCGTTAATTTTAGTAATTCGGAAGTTTCCGTATAGTACAATTTGTTTGATTTTTTAATTTGGTAATCAAGAAAGTGTCCTTTGGAGTCATTATGATCTCAGTGGTGATCGGGTATATCGCATAGAATCACCGGGTTGGATTTATGTCGAGTACTGCGGTGATAGCCGGACGAAAGATGTACTTACCTTGATATTTTAGTTTTGAAAAATGTTTGGTTGTAATGGGTACTTGAACTCTAGATAGTGAATTTTATTTTGATATAGAAAATGAGAAAGGAACGTTTAGATAAAGTTCAACCCAAATTCAAAGGTCCATTTGATGTCACAAAGTGGTGTTTTGTTTTGAAAGTACTAAACTCTAGAAACACCTATAAGTACGCACACGATAGGCTGCGGAAAATGCCTGAAAGCCAAATACCTATTGACATTACTGTAGAAAAGGAAAATCGGGATGATAATTGAAACAATAATATTGTTTTATGATTTTTTTATCAGTTGCTGAGTTAGAGATGGTTCTTGGTTCGGTTGGTCGACTATACTAGAGGCTAGATCGTAGCTGTAGCTTGGTAGAAGTCGGTGTCTGCTCTTGAGTAGTCCGTGAGCGCGCAGTGCGCGGCTAGCCCTAGTGGAGGTCGGGTCTACCGCAGACCGGAGTGTAGGCCAGGGGGATGCGCGGCGATCCATTTGTTGGATGCGCGTAATAGCAAGCATGTGACTTGCTGTGTAGGCTTAATTGCCATAGGCCACGAACAAGTTGCCAGTCTCTTACTTAACTAATCATTGCTGTATTGGTACATAAGTCTTAGATTAATTGTGATCTCCGAACATAAGAGAGGCACTTGCACTGCGAGACAGTCAACACCGTGAAATATAGTCACAATAAATAGTTTTGAATTGTCAGAAAAACTTTAAAGGTTTACATTTGAGATTAACAATAAAAAAAAAAAAAAAAGAAAAAGGGGAGCGTGGCTCCACGAAGTGGTTGTGTCCCTACATTAAGTTGTAAATCCACAAAGGAGCTTGACTCCACAAAGGAGCGTGACTCCACAAAGGGTTTGTGTCCCTACATTAAATTGTGAATCCACAAAGGAGCTTGACTCCACAAAGGAGCGTGACTCCACAAAGGGTTTGTGTCCCTACATTAAGTTGTGAATCCACAAAGGAGCTTGACTCCACAAAGGAGCTAGGCTCCACAAAGGGTTTGTGTCCCTACATTAAGTTGTGAATCCACAAAGGAGCTTGACTCCACAAAGGAGCGAGGCTCCACAAGGGTTATGCCCTTGACGTTGATGACGTGGATGACGTGCATGACGTAGATGACGTGGATGACGTTGATGACGTGGATGACGTTGATGACGTTGATGACGTGGATGACGTGGATGACGTTGATGACGTGGATGACGTTGATGACGTGGATGACGTTGATGACGTGGATGACGTAGATGACGTGGATGACGCAGATGACGTTGATGACGTGGATGACGTAGATGACGTGGATGACGTAGATGACGTTGATGACGTTGATGACGTGGATGACGTTGATGACGTGGATGACGTGGATGAGGTGGATGACGTTGATGATGATGATGACGATGATGATGATGATGATGATGATGATGACGATGATGATGATGATGACGATGACGATGATGATTATGATGATGATGATGATGATGATGAGGGCTATGATGACGATGATGATGATGACGAAGATGACGATGATGACGATGATAACGATGATGACGATGATGACGATGATGACGATGATGATGATGATGATGATGATGATGATGATGATGATGATGATGATGATGATGATCACGATTATTATTTATGATTTATTGATGAATTTATTGTAAGATTTACAAAATTACTGGAATCTAATTAATGGCAGTATTTCAAACATTAACGTAAATGAACCAGATTTGCCTAAAAAGTGAGTTAAAAAAAAACGACATATATTACGATGACGTGTTGTCTACATAGTATTATGATTATTATATTTAGTCAAAGTCTGCTTAAATCAATTTAAATGTAATAATACTAAATCATTACTCAGGCAGGCCGCGCTCATCAGTAAAGCATATAAGTCAGTTCTTATAAATATAATAACTTAAAAGAATTGACTGGAAATGTTCAGTAGCTTATTGATATAATTATTATTGCTAAAATACCAGTCATTATAACTTTATTAGCCTTCAATTTAAGATGCATTATTAGTGCAATATACCTACATAAACAACTAGAAAACATATCTGTTTCTGTAACAGCTTGATATCACAATGAGTGAAAGCGCTAGGCGCGACGCGATACAAGTCCGTACTCGTTGTTTCAAGAGTTAAGAGGTTTATAAAAGGCAAGGCACAAAGTCTGACCTGTGGGTAATTCAACTTGCAGTGATGCATTCTAGACAGGGAAAATTAGTCTTCTTAACCTACCCCGAAATAACGAGAGCTCAAAGCAGGGACTGCATAACCGAAAAATGAAGGTAGCGTTTGAAAGCGGTATGACGTCATACCGTTTGTTTCGGTATGATTTCGGTAGCGCAGCCGTAATGATATGGTATCGAAATAACGGTACGGTAATTTTCTTTCGGTACCTTAACCGTTTTAAAAAGGTACCGTTTGAGATTTATGTGTGTGCTGCCGAGCGTCGTCAACCAATCAGCGCTTAGTTAGATATTGTTCAGTTCGGCACATTTTTTACTTATTCACTGTTTATTTGACGGCTTTATTTTATCGCCGCGCGCGCGCGCCGCTTGCTATCAAGAGCGTGAGCGTTGGATCAAGATAGAGCAAAGCAAGTATCTACCTACCTACATCGTAAAATATGAGAGCGAAAAATGTCGTGTGAATGTCATGAAATAATATAGGTTGGGTACCGTAATAATAAAGGTATAAGTACCGCTTGCAACATTAGCGGTAAGTAGCGGTATAAAGCGGTACAGGAACAAACTATTTCAACCGATATAGTCTACCTTTATATCGTTACGGTACCGATATTCTATAGCGGTACCGTACCGCTTATAACGTAACGAAAACAGTCCCTGGCTCAAAGGCAATTTTATGATAAGAAATGACAACCTAAACAGTACTTACCTATACACTTGTTACTAATGCTATTTATGTACCTATTATTAAGATAGCATAAATAATCAGTAATAAAAATATATATATATATATATATATATATATATATATATATATATATATATATATATATATATATATATATATATATATATACATATATACTAAAACTAGAGTAAATAATTCAATATGAGGTTGTTCAGTTTCAGTTACGATAAATGATAATAGGGAATAATTTATTATACGCTAGGTGACCTTGAACCAAAGTTAGTTCAATAAGTGGTCTAAGGTCTCAGACACTTTTAATATCAGAAAACCATGAAAATGTTTTGTTTCATGAAATCTCAGGAAATAAACATATTATTAATGAATGAGTAAACGATATACAAAAAGAGTGTTTTCTGAACGATATGTAAAATGGTTGGGATGGAGACCGCTGGGCGAGTAAAGTAAAAGCAAACTTGACAATATACTAATTTTAATGAAGGAGCTTACAATTATTATTGATGACCGTACGTGCTAACAGATTTATAGTAGAAGAGGCTGGTCATATACCAGCTTAGGTTTATATAGACCCTGTGTGAGCGACATCTATTAAGATCTACCATAACAATCTTCAGACTTAACCAGTAAAGCTAATGAACCAGGTAGATGGTTGGAAAAGCTCCGATAGGGGTCGCTACTGTTCCCATACAAACAGTCTACACCTACCAGGACATAGTGGAAATCAGCTTAAATTGGTAATATAGAAAGCGGCCCAAATGGCGCCACATAGCTTGGAACTATCTATCTAGTTATATTATCCTAGATATTTATGTTACTCGTTAACAATAATTGCACCTTGCGATATTGTGTTACTTCTATTTTATAACAAAATAAGAATAAATAACAATAAAGCTAAGAATACATTAAGCTATATTACTTATTAGTGATTAATTATTTTGAACAAGCGGTAAATTTAAATGTCGCACTTACAATATCTCTGTTTACCCCAAGGGTAGATTAGGGGAGAATGCGTACTTTCTTGTATTCGGAAATTAAGTTAAAAGAATAATGATAATAAATTATATCTATGTAATAAGGGTCCTAGTGGCATGGTGCCATAGATGCTGGCAGCATTTTCTTGTTGTAGCGCGATGCTGACACTGTCTGATACCTTGTGAGATAGTCTAAAGATATAGTTATAGCACTATAATGTTTTGGGTCAAAAGATTTTCAATATTTTTGTTGTTATTGTGATTAATTTAGCAGGAAACTTTTCCAAAGTATTAATTGACGGTTCAAATTGGATTGTCCCACTGGGGAAAATTACATGCAAGTAAAATCACCTAAATTAGTGAATATGGACTACATGTCCCAGATGAAGACACACAAATTGGAAAAGTAAAATTGAGGAAAAAGAAGGAAGGAAAGCACGAGAATCATATTGAGAGTAATCAGGAAGAATATTAACATTTAAGAAAACTAAATAAATTTCAATAAATACTTTATTCCGTCTGAAATACATGGATATAAATTAGAAAATACATAGTATCAGATGGAATTAAAAGATTAGTAAGTGAACATTCACCACATATAAAACTTACAATACGCATGGATCAGAGCCAGATTACAAGTGACGTAACAACATGCAAGTCTACAGTATACAAGACCCAGGATCCGAATATCCTGGATTAAATTCACTCCGACCATGGTCGGGCTCAGCTAAGTTTCTTGTCGGAGTCTTCTTAGCTGGGCTAGGGGTAGCGAACCGACAACTAAAACTCCCATTAGCTCGACATAAATTATCTTAGTAAGAATCGGTATCGTATTCATCAATAGGTACAGTAAATAACAAAATAAAACAAAATCTATTAATGTGATAATAAACCTAATTATAAGTGCCTGCCTGTAGGATAGGCACTTGAAAGAAAGGGAGAGATGTGGTGTCTACGTAATGTGTATTGACAGATTGGTAATATATATATTGTATATAAATAAATGTGTGCGGACGGTTGGTGGAGGGCTTCCTGGTGTCAGTGTCAGACTACACGTAGAGCAAGATGGTCGCTGTCAATCAACCGGCCCGGGTACGGATACAAACTGTGTTTCATTCCTTTATTCCTGATATCCTTAGTGCTGAACGCCACACATGTTGTTGCTATATTTTCCATAAAGGATTTTAGATAAAGATCCCGCTAATATTATAAATGTGAAAGTTTGTGAAGATGTTTGGATGTTTGTTATCTAATAACGGGATAACAACTGGATTGATCAAGCTGAAATTTGGCCTGAATAACAACAGCGATGATTCAAATCTGTCAGATGTCAACTTGACGGTTTCACTTATTTTTTAAATGGAAGACACGTATTGCAGACTTAGGCACGAGCTCTATTCATATCACCAACCGCTTCATCTGTCAAATGAGGTATTCAAAAAATATTTCTACAAAACAGAAAGGAATAAAAATGGGATAGCCACAGTTTTGAACACTTTTAGCCGTTTACTTACTACAAAAAATATAATATGGACCACTTAAAAAAACTTAAGGTACCCAATTGCCTGAAATGGAACAGAGGCGTTTCAGCCAAAAGTTTTTTTTTTTACTTGCATGCATTCAATGATAAAAGTAACCTGCGAAAATTGGTAATTCAGAACAATTGTCGAAGATTGAAAAGCAAATTTAGTCCTTTGAAACGCCACCATCAAAGCTTTAGTGAAACTTCCGAAACGAATTCATTCAAATAGATTTTTATCGTTGTGGTGGTTTAATAGTCGGAGCAAAAGATAATTATTCTTTTTCTGAAACTACATAAAACAAAAACATTTTTACTTTAATCTTTACATAATACCGCAGTTATAATTATAACGATTTTTCGAAATTCGTTCCCTATATGTATATGGATGCTATTTTGATTTAGTGTATTATAAAGAATATCGTATTGTATGTATATGTAAAAACTTTTCAACTAATTTACTAATCTCAAGTAACATTCAATTAATGGGCTGAACTCGAGCGACGTTGACGTCACGCAAACATTAACTGATTGCAATTATGCGTAATCGCCGGGAAGATGGCTACTAATTCGGCAATTTGTCTTAATTAGCTTACAGTCGTAACGTGTCGAGTTCTACTACTTATATACAGCGTAATTAAAATCGAAGTAGATACCTCTTAGTTTATATAGTTACCCACATAAACACACGTCTCTTACGCTGCGCCTCAAAAATTTAGCCATTTGGGACTTTGACTTAGGTACGTAAGCGGTAAGATTAATGTGTCCAAATCTGGAAATATTTTGATTCTTTAGAATTTAATAACACCAGATTTCAATAAGTACAATTTTTTTACGTTAATCAAAAGAAAAAAATCAATGTATTTGGTGATTCGTATCCATAAAATCGTAGTTGGTTGGAACTTGGAACGGGAGTCGCCCTTAGGACGTTCATCATAATGCGAGTTCTAATCAGTTGCTCAATAGCTACAAATAACCACCAATATATCGCCTTGAAAAATCAATTTATGCCACACCTGGCCATAAAGTGACTTTTTCCGCACGCTGCGCGTACGGAAAAAGCCGCTTTCTGGCCAAGTGTAGACATAAAATAATGTACACAACACGGGAGGTAATAAAGAAAGCCCTCGATCGCACATTTACGTCCCTCGCTTGCAGCTCGGGCCGGAAACATCTGCGATCTCGGCCTTTCTTTGTATTGCCACCCTAGTTGTGTAATGTACTATTTCCTATGGCAAAACGATGCAGACTCCACCTAATAAAAAAAAATGTTTTGTTTATCAGTCTTTGAAAAGGCCGTTTACAATAATGAAATAGCCAGTATCGCGTTATCCTGAAATCGATGGCTCAGCATGATTTACATAGGCCGCCGCACACATGGGCTATGGATCCCAGGGCATACCCATAAGGATACCAGCGCCAAATCCGGGATATGCGGCCTTTTCTACCGCTATCTCGATTCACGAACATTTACAAGACAAGCACAAGTTTTTGTTGTAGTAAGAAACCAATAGCTTGTATGTAAGTATTGGTATCGGCTTGAAAAGCTAGTTTTTAGGGTTCCGTACCAAAATGGTAAACAAGAAACCCTTATGGTGCGACTCTGTCTGTCTGTCCGTCTGTCACAGCCAGATATTTCAGAAACGACTGCTGCTATTATACTTGGAATAGTATTAAAAGTAGCCAACCCGAGCCTATTGGATGTAAAAAAATCTTGTAACGTTTTTTACTTTTTTTTAAAGGGATCCGTAATGAACATTGAAAGTAGGGCTATTATATCGAGTGGGGTATCAAATGAAAAGGCTTGATTTGTAGATTAAAACCCCTTTTTTTGAAATAAGTACTTCTTGATTTATGATGAAAAACGTTAAAAAAAATACCATTCTCCCCCTATTATCTTCGAGGTTACTAAACAGAAAAATCTGTAATAATTACCAATTATTAATGTCATCCTAAATATTACAGGAAAAATATAACGGTTTTCTTAACTTGCACCATTTTTGAGTAATTTGTCATAACACATACTTATTTGCTACTACTAAACTAATCGCCATACAGTTTTTCTTGAACTAAACTATTCATGTATCTACTTATGAGTTTGTGCGGAACCCTCTGTGCGCGAGTCCGACTCGCATTTGACCGGTTTTTTATAACAAAACGTGACCGATTCCTCTCAATTAAAAGACATTGTACGTCTGTGAAGGTAGAAAACGTGTCTCGAAACACAATCTCAAAATTGTTTGTGAAAACGGGGCTTTTTCTTCGAACTTTTAATTTTTTTTTATTCGGTACCCTATCTACGGGATGGATTGAGTTATAAATAGCGTCACACCTGGGCTATGTACTGTCTGCCCGTCTATATGCTGTCTGTCCGTCTATCCGTGCGTCACAGAGCTCTAGCTTTTGAACCGTAATAGGTAGAAACTTGAAAATGGCCCCTTAAGGGTTTGTTTCGTTTCCTACGTTTTACTTCTTCTCAGTTCAGTTTTAGTTCCCGCGACCTAGTTGGTTTATTGTTTGGTTTCTTTATTATATTTTCAAAAGTTAATATTTGGTTTTTATTTTATTAAACTCACCTCTTCTACCTCTATCTTACTCTACTCGTTGACGCTAAACATTACGAAACTCAAAAAATATATATGCTAGATCACCAGAAATCCCAGTATGCATAAACCCTTATGCAGAAAGCTGTATGGGAATCTAGTTATTGAGCAGAGAACGCCCGCTTTGTAGTGAGCTTACTGGTCAATGGTAGGGTTGCCGCGCGCCGCTTCTTCTATTTTGCGTGACAATAACCGCCTAAATAGAAAGGATCGAAGGATCGGGTACCCGTGCGGACAGTTTTATTCCGATGATTTATTTACGCGAACAATCCTTCCTATCAGGGTTTATGAATGGTTTACTCGGCCAGAGGTTTATTCTAAATGGAAATTGGATTCTAAGTTGTCTAATACTATTTATGGATTTTTTTTTTATATATAGCTGATTTAACCAATAGGTACTCGTATTTTGAAAAGCTGCTATTTTTAGTAAATAATACCCATCAAAAATTTAGAAGCCACCCAAAGGTCTTGTTTTGGGTGACGTCATTTGCGTTTAAATGATGACTAAATGTGCAATGAAACAACAAACAAATGTGTACAAGAAACATAATTCCTGTATTTAATGCATTTCATTCCACATATAAAAGTACTTTTTTCGATTGGTAATCGACAATGTGATGTAGCTGCCTTGAATAACGCCTTATCGTACGCATGCCTGTGGTTGTTACAATACTTACATAGAGTAATATATTTAAGTTGAGTAAAACCAATCTTAAACTGTAGGCTTATGATGCTTCGCTTTGTCACGCGCTAAATAAATGATAAAGCATCCGTCACTCTTACACACTATTTGTCAGAACGTGACGGATGCTTTATCATTTATTTATCGCGTGACAAAGTGTAGCATCATAAGCCTACTGAACATGTTTATGCTCACATCTGAAGAAAGTGTATAGATGCACTACACACAAACAAGTTTTCGTGATTGGTCACAAGTGTTGCAATAAATATTTTCTCTTGCGTATTGAAACACCCGGATAAGTTTTCAGTTAAATAAATCAAATAAAATAAATAATATTGGGGGACAATCTTACACCAATCAACCACAGATAGAAAACATTCATGACTCAGGAACAAATACTCGTGCTCATCACACAAATATTTGGCCTTACCAGGATTTGAACCCGGAACCGCAAACTTCGTAGGTGGTGTCACTCCCACTAATCTAAACTTGTCGTCAAAGATAAAAGCAAAAACCGGTCAAGTGTGAATCAGATTCGCCCAACGAGGGTTCCGTACAAACTTGTAGTATGTTAATAGTTCAAACTGTATTGAGAGACAAACTTCACGTTGCCGCTGGAAAACTGTTGTCCCCATATATTGACATAGGTCGCGGTTAGTTCAAATTTCTTAAAAACAATGCAAGTTAGGAAAATCATTCTAAAAGTAAAAAAAGCTATAATAGTTTTTTTTATGTCCAATAGGCTCGGGTAAGCGATTTGTTTACTGTTCCAAATTTCAAATCAATAGCAGCAGTAGTTCTTGAGATATGGCTGTGACAAACGGACAGATAGACAGAGTCGCACCAGTCCTTTTTTACCATTTTGGTACGGAACCCTAAAAAGAGAGGAAAGGAAGAGGAAAGGAGTTTAACATTGGCTTTACTCTAACCATTTATCAAGCACCAGATTTAGTTCAGAGTATTAGTCTGTGAAGTGGCAGCCCTACGTCACTGAGTGGCAAGCTGTCGCTCAGCGCGTTCTCGCTTGGTCGACCGCATTTATTAACTCTCATCGATTTTTCCTCTTAAAGCCTACGCTCTTAGCGTACATTCATATATACAGCCACATGTACAGTAATTTCTAAATATATGTACATATACATTTCGAAACTTCTGTCTGAGGAATAAGACTCGTGTGGCAAATATTCCAGGTGACTACATTATACGTTATAGAAACACATTATATGTTATTACCCCGCAATATTTGCTTTTAAGTGTATTTTTAGACTTAACCGTACGGTACATTTATACACATTTATAAATAATAACGTACCTTCAGATCGCCTAGCTTTAAATCTCTTCCTTGTGTTTTGTCATAATTAAATGTCCTAACTTTATTAAAAGAAAAGCTTTTCTACAAGTTTTATTTCATAACAGTGGTAACCAATCATCACGAAAAAACAACACAACACGATATAAAAAATAATATTTTATAATATAAATGGCCCTTGACCGCGTTATTTGGAGGGCCGGCCGTTGCAGTGGTCAAGAATCACGATCCTCAGTAATAAGGGAACGACGAAGAAGAATAATTATAAACAAATTGATAAACTTTAATTACGTTATTGTGTTGCATAAATAAGTGTCAAAATGATGCATATTTAATGATATTTTAAAACGCGGCAACCCTAGGTCAACTTTCTGAAAAATTAATTATAATTTGGTCGCCGTATACACGGATACGGATTGACGCCCGCCACTGGTATGGTAATTATTGTCTCGGAACAATACGATCACCATTATCCCTCGGGATGGGAACAAGCAAATCGATTTCGATGGGTCGTGTTGTTTACCTACAAACCAATGAGCAAGAAATGGACTTTTAGTACATTGACATAAAGTCTAAATTTGCTTGATAAACCGAGCAGATAGTCTAGACCCAGCTCAAGCTTGCAAATGACAAAGCACAGCTAGCTCTAACTCAAGGCTTAGGTTAGGACAGCTCATAATTGAGTGAGAGTTGGATTCGAACTTAGCAATAAAATGAAGATTTGTTTAGAACCTCATTTAATATCAGTATAGGCCAATAAACGTCAGAAACAATAAATAAGCAACAAATTTCCCATATTGTATGACGAGAAAAGCCTAAAAACATTACATTCAGGTTTCGGATCACTTTTGGTTATTATGGTATACTTAATCCAATATCCGCACCAGTTTGATCATTGATGTATTGCACTTGGCATGAATACATAATAAAATTGCAGACCAGCCCAATTCCTTGCATTTTCCAATGAAGACTGACATTCCATCCTTCAACTTCTTATTTCCTCTTTCATAGCCAACTTCAGAAAAGGATCACTACTACGGTAGTACTAGATGGCGAGTAATAACTAGCGTCCTCACTGCGACCGGCCTTATCCAAGCCAATAATCAGATATTTTTGGCTAATGTAACGTTTTGTTATTTTATCACGATACGACATATATTACATTTTTTTTTTTATTATTTTATTACGAAGCACAAATGTTATGTAATATAGTTACAAGAAATTTGAAAAAAAAAGTATCTAAGATATTTCATACTTACAGAAATGTAGTGTAATTTACCCCGCTAAAAACAAATAAAGAAACTTCATGTTTCGTTCATATAGAACTATTTTCCTGTTCCGATTTTTCTTTGCACTCGTTACATAAAACCGAAACATGAACTGTTACGTAATTTACTACCGAAACATTATTTCTTCAAAAACTTTCAAGGCATTCCCGTTAACGTCATTATAAAGCTAGCCCAGGGTGCCTACCATGAGTTGAGTGTACGATCGGCGCTAGCGAGTTTCTCGTATCGAGAGTCAGTGCACCTCTCTCGTACGCGCTAATAGTACGGAAGAGATAGACTGTCATCGAGCGCTCGATACTCGCTAGCGCCGATCGAAAAGTCAACTCATGGTAGGCACACAGCTACTAAGCATTTCACCCTACTTAGACACTTTCGTTTTGACAGACAGTTTTGCTAGTATGATTTGTTGCGAATATCGTGTTTTGAGAATATCATATTTTGCTAATATCGTGTTTTGAGAATATCATATTTTGCTAATATCATGTTTTGCGAAAATGATGTTCAGCGACGGAGGGAGCGAAATTTGAGGCAATATCGAAACTTCCCGAACAATGATAGAAAACGGAGGTTTATCTACAGCCCTCGTTCCCAGGGACCGGTCGTCCGTCAACCAATACCTACGTCGTTATTGTAGCCCCATCAAGTAACCAAACAAGGCGAGTGGATTTGTAAGGAACGCTTGATTTCTCCCACTAATTTGCTGAAAGCTCGTCCGAATGACAAATTGTCCTTATTGTACAATTTCGCGTTTTTTACCTGTCCATTTTCATTAAAACTTGGATGGGGAATGGAACTTCGAGAAGTTATTAATTACACAGATGAAATACACGTTTCTTAACTTTGTGATGGTTTGAAGCAACATGATTTAACTGCTTTTTAATAGGATATATGAGGTCTCTGCCTGTTACCCCTCTTCTCTTTTTTTGACAACTAGTTAAATTAGGTTTTTATCGTAGTTACATAGTAAGTTTTGTTTTAGCAGCCCAAAAGAATATTCCCTACTAACTTGATGTTTGTAGCATTACTTACACTACCACTTTTATAATCTTTCAGTTCACGCAACGTTTGACTGAATTCAAGATAAGCTTCAAAGAATTCACGATATAGGTATAATCGGTAATAAGTAAGCGTAACAATCTAGGTATCGTTCGACGCAAATATTACCCTAATATTTCCTCGACGAAGACAATTTACGTTAATAAAGAAAGTCATTACCCCTCCACATTTTATTACTGATTTCAGCTGAATTTCATAATACCGCCCTAAATTACGGTCTTCTTGATTATAAAGGCGAGACATAATTTTCATTTGATTTTCTTCGTTCCACGAATCGATGACGGAAGTAATTTTACCGCACAGATGGGTTTATTTGATTGCAAAGACGGTTACAGTGAGTCGTAAATGTGAAGGTCGGGAAATAATATTGTTTCATTTCGTTATTTGAAAAGACGTACTTTTGTGTCTCGATTACAGTCGGTATAGACAAAGGCATCACTACATAGTATAAAACAAAGTCGCTTTCTCTGTCCCTATGTATGCTTAAATCTTTAAAACTACGCAACGGATTTTGATGCGGTTTTTAATAGATAGAGTGATTGAAGAGGAAGGTTTATATGTATAATACATGCATAATATAATAGAGCTATAGCGATATGCATTTTTGCTATTTTACATTAATTCACATAAAGAGCGATTTTGACAAAAGATCTTTCTAACACGTCGCATTTCTGCTGTATTTTATGTTCAGAACTTATAGATTGAGTTTAATACCTATCTGAATTTAAAAATAAAATGACCTGAAGGTATACTGCGTTAAGCTTTTAAAGCCACTCGCGCTCAGCGATGCCTGAAGACAAATCGTAACGCGAACTAAACCAATTAATGCTGAATAGTCTTCATCTTTCATTCGCTTTTTGAAGCCAATAAATTTTGTGCATTTATTACAGACTTATGTTACCTTTACCCTTAGTTACCCCCTACCCCACAGGACAGGTAAAGCCTAGTGTGGGGGTCCGTATAAATGTATCAGTGTGCGTGTGGATTGAGTGAGCACCCTTCTGAAATAAAAAATAACTGGCCAAGCGCATGTCGGACCATGCTCAGTGTAGGGTTCCATAGCCGTAATAAAAAATACGATGTAAAAAAAGTACAACAACAAAAGAGCGTATCTTCATAGCAATTACGTCCTTTTGTTGAGAAGCGCAGTTTATCGGCAATAACTCAAAAACGGTTAATCCGATCTTGTTGAAAATAATTTTCGTTGAAAGTATTAATTAAGCGTTATCTTTGTAATTTTTTTTATATTTTTCGGACGCACGGTTTAGAAAATAGAGGGGGGGGGACACAATTTACACAACTTTCGGAGCGATTATTTCCAAAGCTATTCATTTAATCAAAAACATTACTTAAGAACCTTAAAATGTTTTTGAAAGAGCTGTCGAACTATGTACCACACGTTGATATTTTCTGAAAAAAAATTTTTTTAGCTTCTGTAACACGTATGGAGTGCCCCCCCTAAAAATATTTATTTTAATTATTTAACTACCAAACTAAGTAGCGGCTCAAACAAGAAACCTATATTCCAAATTTCATTAATATCCATCGTGCAGTTTTTGAGTAAAATGCCTGTGACATACGGACAGACGGACAGACGGACAGACGGACGGACGGACATGACGAAACTATAAGGGTTCCGTTTTTGCCATTTTGGCTACGGAACCCTAAAAACATATAAACAAATAAAAATAAACAGGATGTTTTTTTTTATTTCAGAAGGGTGCTCACTCAATCCACACGCACACAATGGCTTGGCCTCGGCCTTGTAACAAACACTCGTTTGTAATTCCTTACTTACCGCCCTTGATACACAATGTACTATTTCATCACACTTGCTCGAAAATGGTGTCGTTACACGTAGGTTATGCGGGCCGTAAATGACCTATTACGCCCTAGGGCGTAATGGTTTTCTTTTTAGATTTGAAACGGTGGTTCTGTTTTACTCTTATTTGTCATGTTCAAAGGAAACGCCAACTTACTTTTCTAACTTTTATCACTGAAATATTTATTTAAAGAAAACTGTTATTGCAAATACAAATGTAAACACATATTTCTGTAACATTAATTAAATGTTTAAATAGTGTATTTCAGTATTTTGCAAATATAAAATCAACCATTTTAAGTCTTTACCGCTATGGTTTCCGAACGTGACTTGACATTCGCATTGTCTATGGACATATTGGACATGTGTCACTGTCTGTTTTCATATTTTCTTGTCATACTGGGGCGATTAGTAAGGTTATATTATTAAGATTTCCTCACAAGTGTGATGAAAAACATTGTGTGTGCCACGGGCGGTAAAGGAATTACAAACTCGTGTTATTAAAGCCCTCGGCTTCGCCTCGGCCTTGTAACAAACACTCGTTTGTAATTCCTTACCTACCGCCCTTGATACACAATGTACTATTACGTCTCCCCTAAGTCAGGAAGCGGGATTGCCACTTTATGGCCAGGTGTGACGTAATAGTACATTACACAACTAGGGTGGTAAAACAAAGAAAGGCCGACATCGCAGATGTTTGCGGCCCGAGCTGCAAGCGAGGGACGTAAATATGCGATCGAGAGCTTTCTTTATTACCTCCCGTGTTGTGTACATCATTTTATATCTACACTTGGCCAGAAAGCGGCGTTTTCCGTACGCGCAGCGTGCGGTAAAAGCTACTTTATGGCCAGGTGTGGCATAAAATTACTTAATTTAAGTAAATCAATAAAAAAAATTGATGAAAATGAAAAACGATTTATAACGATTAAAAATTTAAACGATTAAAACCAACTTTGTTCAACAATTAATTCATGCACAGAACATGAACCAATAAAATTTACTAGTTCAACTTATGGATTCGATTCCGGTCAATGAATTCCCTGTTGATTTTGTTCGTTCATTTCATACGTATCGTGTTCAAAATTTGAACTAACTGATTTGATTCGTTCAAGTTTTAGGTAGTGGTTTGTAAGATGAACATTTTTGTTTTTATAATATTAATTTATTGCCCAATATTGTTCCTTCTGATTATTTGTCCAATGGGCAAAGTTAAGTCATTAAGTCATGATCATGTTGGACGATTTCACGACAAAAACGTTTATCTTATGATACTGGTTCAACTACTGGGGTCTAATCGTTCAGAAATTGGACACGTCGTTCATCTTCTGGGAAAATTCGCCTATTTTGATAATAATATTTTTTTATAAAAATACTGTATTATAATAAAAGGTGTTGAAGTATTCAAATCGAATCTAGGAACATGCTGAATCATGTAAAAAAATAAAATTTGTAGAAAGTAGGTTAAAACCGTCCGAAAAAAAAATCTAAAGTGGGTGTAGTCACTTAATCGTTCATCTTTTGGTGACTTTACCCTGTATAATGTCGTCATTTTGTTCTGAAATGTTGATATCTGAATCGTTATGAAGGCGATAGTTACAGCCCGCCACACGGGGCGAAATGAGGAGCATGCTAATTGGGACTATTCTTAGCCCGCCCTTGGCTCCGTGTGACATTGTCGTACATAATGAAGCACTGTAACCGCGGGCTGGATTTAACGTTTCCAAACCCGGCTTCCTAGTGCTTTGGCATTCTTCTCGGTACCCGTAAATTGCCGTAAAGTTAGACGTCATAGGTGTCGATACGTATCAAAACCGCCTTAAGGTGCGTTACATTGCATTTTCATATTAATGCAGTATTTTAAAGTGTGTTTCCCTTATTTGTAAACATTGCAATTATAATTTGAAATTCTAATATTAGTTTTAAGATAGTATAAGATTAAATTGTAATGCCCCTCACTCAGGGTATCATGTATACTACCCAGACTCTATGCTCCTAACACCTTGCAATACTGACCATTAAAAGTACATGTAAGCAATAAATAAATAAAAGTTGGTGCACATTCACAGTCAAACGTAATAGTACATTACACAACTAGGGTGGTCGCCACTTTATTGCCAGGTGTGACATAAAATAACTTTATGCCACACCTGGCCATAAAGTGGCTTTTTCCGCACGCTGCTTGTACGGAAAAAGCCGCTTTCTGGCCAAGTGTAGACATAAAATGATGTACACAACACGGGAAGTAATAAAGAAAGCCCTCGATCGCATATTTACGTCTCTCGCTTGCAGCTCGGGCCGCAAACATCTGCGATCTCGGCCTTTCTTTGTTTTACCGCACTAGTTGTGTAATGTACTATTATGAAACGAAGTGGTCAAGAATTTGTAAATTGATGTTTTTTTTTCATCGAAAGTTCTCCTGTAACCATACCTAATAAAAGGGTTAAGATATGTCATTGCAATGTCGTTCAATTTCCAAAGACGTTTGATTTAAAAATACTTCAAAATAATAGAATGAATAAATTATACTAAGCCATAATACAAAAACAAAGTGTAAGCAAGTAGATTAAAAAAAACCGGTCAAGTGCGAGTCGGACTCGCGCACCGAGGGTTCCGTACAAAATCGTCAGTAGATTCGTGAATAATTCAAGAAAAATTGTATGGTGGGACAAACTTAACTTTGCTGTTGTAAAACTGTTGTCCCCATACATCGACATATGCCGCGGTTAGTTTAGTAGGAGCAAATAAGGTTGTCTTACGATTTTTGCGAATTTCTGAAAAACGCTGCAAGTTAGGAAAACCGTTTTATTTTTCCTGTAATATTTAGGATAATATTAATAATCAGTAATTATTTCAGATTTTTCTGTTCAGTAACTTCGGAGATAATAGGGGGGGAATGGTATTATTTTAAACGTTTTTGGTCTTAAATCAAAAACTACACGTTTACTGAAAAAAATAAAAACGGTTTTGAAATCTTCATATTAAGCCCTTTCATTTGATATCCCACTCGATATATTAGCCCAACTTTTGATTTTAGATATCCTATTTCGGTCCCCTTTAAAAAAAAAGTAAAAAAGGTATAGGATTTTTTTTCTGTTCCATAGGCTCGAATTAGCGGTTTTTAACACTATTCCAAATTTCAAGTTGGTAGCCTCAGTAGATCCTGAGATATCTTGCTGTGACAGACGGACAGACAGACAGACAGACAGACAGACAGACAGAGTCGCACCATAAGGGTTCCTTTTGTACCATTTTGGTACGGAACCCTAAAAAGGTTTAATCGTTCAGACATATCACCTAAGTAAAGTAGTTAATCAAACTGCAGTACTAATATCGTATCATGCCCATATAACGTCTACCATAAGATATGGGATTATATTCTGGGGCAACTCAACGGATAACGACTTAGTTTTTAAAGGACAAAAAAAATGTATACGATCCGTCTGCAATTTAGGCCCACGGGAATCATGCAAACCATACTATATTAAATTAAAAATATTAACTTTCCCATGTCTTTACATTTACGAACTAGCGGTGTACGTCAAAACTAACTTAAATCAGTTTTCAAGGTTTAATAGTATTCGGATGCAAAATAAAATAAATAATGAACCATATAAGACTGCACTACTTGCAAAAAGCGTCTTTGGGATGGCACCCAGAATTTACAACAAATTGCCAAGTACCATTCTTGAATTAAATAACACCTATTCATTCAAAAAAGCATTGTTTAAATTTTTAGTTAATAAAGCGTACTATTCGATATCAGAATATCTTAATGACAAGTGATATAATACAATATAGAAATAAGAAATAATGTAAATATTCAGTTCGATTAAATTTCATGTTTAGTTTATAAGCTCGCTCTCTGCATGCTAGTTATAGCTATTTGTATGCCGTAAGGCAAGGCATAGTGGCTCGAAACATTATATCTTACATCTTTTGTACATACCTATGTTTTACAAATAAATTTATTCTTATTCTTATTCTTATTCTTATAAAGTAAACACAAAAATGATACCATGAAAATTTTAAATTTATATTCATAGGATTATGCACCAGTTTTTATGCTATTTTAACGCCTATAAATTTTTATTGACAATTTAAATAAAATAGATACAAATCGTCAAGTATAAAAATGATTAAAAGATAGATTAGATACCGATATCGCATTAACAAAATTCAATTTTGCTTTAACGCAGAATAATCTTAGAAGATACATATCTTCATTGAAAGTCTGATTATTTTAGCTTCGGCACATTGCTTATGCCCAATAGATTTCGTATAATTACTGATACAGTTATTCCCGTCTAAATATACTCGCAGCTAAAATTGTCTGCCAAAACTAATTGAGAATTTAAAAACAACTGAAGTGTCGGTGGCATCAGTTAGCAGATTTAAATTAAGAACGTAACGTTGTGTGTGCGGTCTTTCAACGGATGGGAACGTAGAAATAATTTATTCGTTTCGAAATACCTTTTAAAATATAACTGATTTCATGATGTGTTAGGCCTAAGTTCATGGATATATCCAACAATCGTTTGTATCTGCTGTTACTTTTTTCGTATTTTCAATTCTTTTTTGTGTAATTATTACCATAGAAAATCATGGAAAATATTATCACTTGGAACACTGCTTACTAGGCAGTTAAAGTATATAATAAATATTTTTTTTAATCGTGACCGGGCGCTATAGTGTAGCCCTGAAGTTGATTCATTCATTCAGTTTTGAGTGGAATGATAAGAAGGCGAGCATGCAACCAGATGTTCGCTAAAAATAGAGTTCTTACTCATTTTGTTGCATGAACTGAACAAAGTCCGGTGATTTCCAATGCCGGTTGAATTTTATGGTTTTCTGACCGCATATTTTTAAATTAAACGGTCTTTTGGTTCGTAACCCAAAAGCTACCTTGGATTAAAGTCGAGTATCCATCAGAGCTGTGCGAGGTAGTGAAGCGGTGTGCGAAGAGAAAACCACCAATCAACGTGCCTATGTCATTTAGTGCGGGTCGGCACTGGTGGATTTTCCTCGCACAACGCTCCATTACCTCGCTCTGCTCTGGTAGATTTTCGACCTAAGTTGTATTTTATGTACCTCTCTTTTTCGTCCTTCCTGACAATTGTGTAAAACTTGGAGAAAGACGAGTCCTTCATTCGATCGATTCACGTCTCATATTCCCCATCTTTGTTTATTTGATTTCCAATACATAGCTATTGTTACACAGACAAAACCGCTGGGTAACTATGTAAATTATTATTATAAAATATTATCCTCGTGACGTCATCACTAGGATTTACACTAACTTCGGCAAGCCTATTTATGGCAGCTTTCATCGCATGAGAAATGAATGCAGTAGCGCGTTTCGTAAACGCGCTACTGCATGGCGACAGTCGCCTCCTTGTCGTATTTGCAACGCGCGATAGAACCAATGCAACAGCGATTCAAACGCGCAACGGTCGCGATGCAGTAGCGCGTGCATCAATGCTCCATCGCAACTGTATTGATGCTGCTGAATTGCGGCTGTATCGCGACGGTAGTGATGCTGTATCGTGATAGTAGCGATGCAGAACCGTGTTTACGAAGGCATGTGACGACCGACAGCATCGCGACTGTATCGCGACTGCATCACGACTGCGTCGCTGTGTGCTTTCTCCCTAAATAAAAGAAATAGTATCAAAGGGTTTGCGCTAACGTCTCGACAATTTAAGTACCTACCTAGTTTTCGCCGTAATACAGCTATTACTACACGAACAAAGCCGCAAGAGAAGGCTAGCTTTTATAATTTAATAACAACGTAGATGTCAGAACATTTAGCGAGCACCGGTCCGTGGCGTGACGTCATCGCGTTGGTTCGCGCTGACATCAGCCCCGCTTTCCGCGGTGGATGTCGCCGCATTTCACTAAATAAGCTTTCGCAAACACTGTCACGTAACGTAATGTAAGGATTTGCTAAAAAGGATAATATTATAATGTACGGTAAGAGTTCATGTATAATGTTTGGTTAGTGGAGAACGGTGTCGCTTGTGACAAATGTAGAATTTAGTAATTTCAACGTATCTGTAGTAGTTTCTCGGAAAGAGCCGGTACAAGAATGACATATCCGTTTTCTCAAAGTGAATACTCGTCGAGCATTTGGCAGCGACGCCACCTATACTAACATTCAATAGGCTAGTTTCCTAACAGGTCAACTCAGCTTCTTTTTATGAAGTGTCAAAACGCTGCGATAGTATGGACCTTCATAGATAATTTGAATAAATGACGTCACAGGGTGCTATGATCAAATTGTCTCCTTATTTTAATATCTTATCTTTTAAAAATCGTTAAAAGCAAGAAAATAAGAGAATCTAGATTTATTTGGGATCAGTTTTGGAAGCTGAATAAGATAATCGCCGTTTCTCATAACTCTGACGGCGCTTCCACGAAGCGGGTAGGGTAAGGTCTTGATCGGCCTCCACGGTGCGTCAACTTAGACAGAAAATCATTGTATATACCGAGTGAGAACCATAATGGGACGGTGTTATGCAATATCGAATTAAGCGTCATGGAAATCCTATGCATTTAATGCGATATTGCGAAACTCCGTCCAAATGTCATAGGAAATTATCTACTTTTGTCGCTTAAGTAACGCGTATAGTATCGTAATAAAACGTATTAGCTGCTAAGAAACACTAATCTTAAAGCCAATTTATGATATTACATTACCATATCGATATTATTATATGTATGTTACAGATATTATTACTTGTACAGTGCAATAAGGTTTAGGTAAATAAATATTCAGCTTTCTAACTTTACCACTTACCCAAAAGTTTTAAAAAGGTTGCGCCGTTTACGTAACGATTCCGTGGAATGCTCCATATCAGATGTTGAACTTGAAGAGATTATTATAATATTTTTTTCATTATTATAACAAACCGCGATTTAATCGCGTAAAAACATGCTATTACCTCGACGTTTCGGACGTGCCGTGACGTCCATGGCTGTCCATGGCGTCCAGCTGTCAAAAAATCAAACTTCTAGGTTAAGGTAAAAAATTATATGGCCGTTTATGCCGCAAAAAACGTATATTTCAACACTCGTAGTCTGTGCGGAAAGAGAATAGGCGTGGCGAAAAACGGAACTAACCTAACCAGTATGGCATTTTTTTTGCAAATACGGTAGAAAAGCATTACAGCGCCCCCCCCCCCCCCCCCCCATCTAAATCCTATTCTCTTTCCACACAGACTCTATTCGATTATTGTCTGCGCAAAACACTCTGAGAAAACACAAAAATATGCAAATAGGCCATTAGTGCCCAAGCGCTATCTAGTATTTATTGAAAATTAGTATCTATTGAAATTAAAATAATAAACTCAGAATTTCGCGAATTAGAACAAAATGCAGTCATAATTTATCCAATATTTTGGTTTAAAAACATACACTCGCGGTCAAAATTTCGGGTCAGTGTAATACCGCCATATTGCCTAAAATACTCCAGGTTTGTGAAATTTTGAATCCCGTTTTGATCTTTAATTAATTTTAGATAAGTATTATCTGCAAATAAAACACAGAAAATAATAGCAATTACAAGTTTAGAGCGAACTCGTAAAAACCCAATGAAAAATAAAGACGCAAATCACAATTTTTAGGTTTAATTTATAGTTAATTTTAGTTTACTAGTAGTTAGATATAGTTTTTAGATTGTCAAATACAATGTAATTTATTTTCCGTTTAAAAAAAGAAAAAAAAAGGTTTGGATAATAATATCTTTATGCTGGGTTAGCGGATATTGCTAATACAGCCAGGTATTATGATGAAAAGTATATTGTGTCAAATGAAACAATTGTCAAATATTGAAAAACACCTATTTCTAATATTTAAATTACGGTGACCCGAAACGTTTGAGAGTATTTTATTTGCTAGTCATAACGCAATCAAGCTAGCTTCTATTGTGTAATAAATTTCCGACTCTAGATATAAGCAATTGAGCATCATCATCATCATCATCATTTCAGCCATAGGACGTCCACTGCTGGACATAGGCCTCCCTCATAGATTTCCACTTAATTCGGTTGGAAGCAACCAATAGCAATGGAGCATGCTATAATAAAAACTGATATTTAAAGCCCATACTGTCTGAAACAATTAGCCAACCCAGTTTTCACGCGCCGAAAACAGAGCTTAACTGCAGTAAAAAATGCTGACGAGTTTGTGGTATCAATAACAAGCTAGTTCAATCAACAGTTCGTATGAAATGATCTCTATGACGTCATATCAAAGTCCACAAATAAGCATTGGACGGCTGGACGGAGGGTGGACTCGATATATAGCAAATAGAAAGACGCAGAGTTTGACCCCAGCGGTCGCCACATACCAATGAGTTTGTAATTTACTGTCTGATTCTCCTTCCCTGTTCTAAATAGTGAACAATTTCCACCTTCAAGTATATCTACCTTTTATTTTGCAAAAACTGTTATTATAAATAAAGCATGGCGAGACAATAGTTTACGGTAGACTGGGGTTACTCTGATTCACGGGGTAACATTGATCATCGATTTTTCAATTATAAGAAGTTGGTTTTTGAATGCATTCAGAACAATTTACTATTGAGTTAAAATACTTAATAAACATGTTCAAAATCAAAGGTATTATTTAGGTTGGGTTTAAAAATCAGCTTTCTAAACTACGACTATCCTATATTTCAATCTAGGATGAGGCCTACTTGTAGGCTAAATTTCAGCTCAGTCCATTCCCTTCTTACCGCGTTAATAACAAACATCCAAACCTCGAAACGTCTAAACATACAAACATCTTTCATACTATCACATTTATAATATTAGTAAGATACTATGGGTACAAAGGTGGTGTATAATTATAATTAATTTAAATTATAATAGGTATAATCCTTACTTATTAACCAGCCTTTCCCTTTTTTTTAAAAGTGCTATCATCTATACTTTTGATATGAGCGGGAAGATTGTTGAATTGCTTATATAAAAGCACTCTTCTTGTACATACGCATTATTAATTTTTGAAGTTTAATATCATATTTATATTGAGACCAAACATTAAATTCGCAAGTGTCTTTAGACAATATTCTTATAGATTTCTAGAATGCACTAACGTAAGTGAACCAGGGCTCGAAACCGGTATTTTGCAAAAACTCCGAAATAGTCCAATATTTTGAATTATTTTATGCTTTTTATGTAGAGCTCAGTTATAGTCAGTATTTAAGTTATGATTTCGTATTATTAGATTGTCTGGTTAAAAAACGAAATAATAAACCAAAGAACGATAAGAACGGAAAGAATACCGGTATTTTTGTATGGAGCAAATACCGGTTTCCGGGCCCTGAAGTGAACTGTTAGTTCAGTTTGGACGTTTTCTGCTCAACCACGTCGGTTATCCAGTAAAAGTCCGGTGCGTTTCCATGCTGTTGCGCCCGGCCCGCGCGCTCGTCCGGAACGAACGACTGGGCAATTGGGCCACCGCCCTAAACCTCACAGGTATACAATATAGCCACGATCAGCAAACTATTTACTAGTCGGTAACCCTTTTTGCACTTCTCCGCGTTACAAACGTAAGTCATTTGGTTTTGGATTCAGCTTTAGAACGTCGATTTTCGAATGTGTATCAATTTATAAAATGAAACGTATTCGACTAAATTGTATGTCTGTAAGGTGGATTTGTATGGACAACCGAGCGACACGAACATCATAAACTTTAACAAATTAATTAATTTAAAATTAATTATAGTTGTAGTGAATGTCTCGCCAGCCACTTCTTACAGTTCTGAAACCCAAGTATATAAAACCAGCTCAAATTTCCCTCAGTGATTCATATTTTTAAGTCTTACGCTAACAGAAGTCTAATTAATTTGTAGTTGACTTATTAAAACTCAATTACCCAGAATGAGGCTAGTTTATGAATTTTAAATTGTTTGCTCAACTAACGAAACGGAATTATAAAGTTTTAATGTGAATCTGTTTTAGTTTATCCTACGTCGTAAAAGCTACCATGTAACTACAATTCTGTGGGTCACATTTATACCAGGACCAAAAGGTCACAACTCTATTGTATGACTTAAGCCATTTTGCTCCTAGGTTAAATGCGACTTGTACCCCTTTTCCCTAGAGCCACAGAATTTTGATCGTTATTACGACAGAATAAGTCATAGCCTACCATGTATGGGGACTCTCCTTCTAACAAAACTGAGGTTGCGCTCCGACCACCGGACGGAACACACCGGATCCGACAGTCTCTCTCTATCGCATAACGCGTGCTGGCTGAGGGGCAAAATGTGGTACTAGGTACTAGCCGCGCGGCTAAATCGCGGAGTGAGTCACTCCAGTTGTTTCTATGAATGTGCAAAATAATCATCTTCATTTGTTTATTCACAATCAGTTACAATATTAAACATAAGAATGCTTATGTATCTATTGTTTGAAAAATATGATGATGAATAAGCACTTTCACTAACTTCATCGCCAGCTACTAATACGTGAGATATTTATTATGCGATTTTAAATGTTTTCCTATTAAAAAAAACATAAAGTTTCCTTACTCCCTCATTATTCATGATCAGAGTTTGCGGCCCGAGCTTAAAGTGAGGGACGTAAATATGCGATCGAGGGCTTTCTTTATTACCTCCCGTATTGTGTACATTATGTTATGTCTACACTTACACTTAAAAAGTCACTTCATGGCCAGATGTGGCAAAAAAAAATTAACAAACCCCATAAATTAAAAAAATGTAAATCAATGTATTAACGAAGTTCGGTGGTAACAGACATATCTGAACAAAATCGAATAAAGAAACCTCTTTTATTTTGGAAGTCGGAGACCCTCGACTCCAGATAAACAATTAGGTCCTCAATAGAATTTCAAACTGGTCTATATTCGCGTTTATTAATTACAGTGAAGATGAACATAACGTTTCTTATGAATAAAAATAATATAATAAATCTTTTCCCTTGCATCAGTTATCTGATTTATAGTATAGACGGGAGAGTTAATCTTAACCGGCCTACATCCCGTGGCCTATTTTACCTAAGTTTTATTAGTGCTGTTTGTTCCGATTTTCCTTATATCAGAGAGTGGGCATTACCTACTTGAGACAGGGCGCGGAACCGGAATTTTGCAAAAACCCAAAAGTAGCCAAATATTTTGAATGATTTTTCCATAACCAGGTGTTGCCTGAGCTAGGATCAAATAATTAAAACGTAGATTGTACTCCGCAAACTGAACACCATTTGTTCAGCGACATTTAAAAATGACTTATGTTTTGATTTTCAGTACACTTTAAAGTTTATTTGAAACCGCAATGTATTGCGATGTTTTTTTATGTTTGTAGCGTGACAAGCGACGTCAATTAGACTGATGTTAACGTACATTGAAAATACTATTTAATTTGTATGAAAAAGATAAAATCTAAAGATTACATAATTTTTAATAGTTGTTGAACAAAAGTTTTATTGTTTGATGAGTAGAATCTACGTTTTAATTATTTGATCCTGTTACAAGCAACACCCGGTATAGGGCTCAATAATGTATTTAAGTGATGACTTCGTATTATTAGATTGTCCGATTAAAAAATTAAATTATATACCAAAGAACGAAAATAACGGAAAAATACCGGTATTTTTGTATGGATAAAATCCATGGAAAAATACCGGTATTTTTGTATGGATAAAATCCGACCCCTGACTTGAGAGGATATTTACGGTCACCACCATCCAATAATATAAATTTTCTCAAACATACAATGAAATATTGACATTATGTGCCATATAATAGGCCGCAAAGTATCTCGTTTCCGGTGTGGTTGGACGAGAGGCCTTTAATGGAATTTCATCTAACATTGCCGGCCTAGGCCTGCAAGATGTTTTTTTTTTAATTTCCATTCCACGTTTATTTGGACGGAGTTATGCAATAACGTTCCAACCCACAAAACGAAGTATCAACCTTCTGTCTTTAAAAACAAGGTCCATAATCCAACAAATTTTGCATGTGGAATCGATCGTTATTGCATAACTACGTCCATTTGTGACACAGCATCACGGCGTTCAGCCATTAAAAAACAATAAACGATGTTTGCTATTTTGCAGTTTTATTTAGGTATATAAAATCAACATGAACATAACAAATACCTAACACATAAACGATTTCCAATAATTTTAAATTGCAAAAACTACACAAGGTGCGTGAAGATTCTTTAAATTTAACATGATGATTGCAATATTTTAGTTACTTTAGAAATATACTACCTTACAATATAAAAGGAATACGCCGATTTGTGAATAATGTGAAGGTGGATTTAGACCAAACGAATTCTAACACATCCTAACCCCACTCTATCAAATTCTTTGTGTACACACAAAGAATTTGGTAGAGTGGGGTTAGAATGTGTTAGAATTCGTTTGGTCTAAACCCACCTTTAATGATTACCTTGTGTTGTGTGTGACGGCTACTTCCGTCGTTGGGGTAAAGACAAATAAGATAAGGTACATACCTGAAACAAAAATAAACATCACTATTAATTTGTTTATCAACATTGACGATGACGATGGACTCGAATTTATGCCACACCTGGCCTTAAAGTGGCTTTTACCGCGCTACGCGTACGGAAAAAGCCGCTTTCTGGCCAAGAGTAGACATAAAATTATGTACACAACACGGGAGGTAATAAAGAAAGTCCTCGATCGCATATTTACGTCGGCGAACTCGGCCTTTGGGCCTCCGCTAGCTGGCGCGGACGCCCGCCGCGGACCCGCTTCACTTAGCTTAGCGCTGTTCATACAATTTCTTATTAGACGGGCGTCCGTTCCGGATAATCCGCGTCAGCTAGCGGAGGCCCTTTCTTTGTTTTACCACCCTAGTTGTGTAATGTACTATTATTTGCAACTATGACTGTTTGTCATAACATTTTTGGCTTACCATAATTGGGTGTTTTTCAAAAAAGATCTCGAGGTAGCTATTTCTAAAAATATGGACTGTTAAGGTTTTTCTAGCCACAAACACTGCCTAGGCTGGAAATAGGTGTTTTATGTTTTGACCTAAGCAACATATCACCCCTTTTTACAATGCCTCCTACTGCTATCAGATAGGTACATAAGGCTATCGACAATCGCATTTCAGTTTAATAATTTCAAATGATTTATAGTCAAAGCATACCTACAAAGTGTCTATTAAATTAAAATAGCCAGTGTGCCTACCATGAGTTGAGTGTACGATCGGCGCTAGCGAGTTTCTCGTATCGAGAGTCAGTGCACCTCTCTCGCACGCGCCAATAGTACGAAAGAGATAGACTGTCATCGAGCGCTCGATACTCGCTAGCGCCGATCGAAAAGTCAACTCATGGTAGGCACACAGCTACTAAGCATTTCACCCTACTTAGACACTTTCGAGCGACAAACACCCCAGTACGTCTAGCATAAATGGCCGCGACTTCGTTTCTCGCGCAACAGAGCATCACCTGTCACTGTCACATGACATTGAGTGAAAAGAGATGGGTAGTATTTGTCGCGCGACAAAGAGTTGCGTGTCACAGTTGTGCTAGAGGTACAGGAGTGGATATTTATGATAATTCGCGAGGTATTCCTAAGCCCGAACTTCCAAAGCAGATTAAACTGCCAAGTAATACAATTGGCCGTTATATTTTAATTTCGTTATCACAATATTGAATGGAATTAAGTGTCTCCTTTCAGAAGAGCGATTCGGTTCAATATACGGATCGCGATCACGATCAAAGATATCTGATGTGCCGGTTCATTACTCCCCCTTTTGAGCCGTCGCCCGGCCAATATTGTTAATCGTCTGGCTTGTAAAAATCCAATTAATGCCAATGTGAAGTACGAATACTCCATTTTAAATCAGATATCTTCTTACTAATATTACAAATGTAAAAGTTTGTGAAGATATTACACTTACAGATAATAATTCGGTAACTGTACAGCGGATTAAGATGAAATTTAGGCCATAGGTACTTAGACCAAATACTCGATTGAGATACAGGACACTTTATATCTTCGTAATGAGTTTTCTTAAGCGGTATTACGCGTATAACGCGGACGAAGCAGCTAAGCTGCGAAAACCAATTGTCAGATATTCATACAGACTTTACAGGTACAGCGGTTAACTGGTACCTATTAGAATGCCTTATGGCATTAAGTTCGCCGTTTGTAATTTCCTGTATTGTGCAATAAAGGAATAAAAAAATACATTCCCCTCCCCGAACATTATCAAAGACAATTCTATTTATTATTTTATGCCACACCTGGCGATAAAGTGACTTTTACCGCACGCTACGCGTACGGAAAAATCCGCTTTCTGGCCAAGTGTAGATATAAAATGATGTACACAACACGGGAGGTAATAAAGAAAACCCTCGATCGCATATTTACGTCCCTCGCTTGCAGCTCGGGCCGCAAACATCTGCGTTCTCGGCCTTTCTTTATTTTACCACCCTAGTTGTATAATGTACTATTGTTACAGTGGGTCAGTCAAAAAACAACTTTGGTAGCTCTAATTTGTCTGTTAGTCTATCCTATTTATTATAATGAATTAAAATTCACTTCGTGAAAATTAAACGTTACCCAAGGATAAAACGCTCTAAAATCTCGTTCAATTTTTATTCCAAAACGCTTTGGAGCCGTGAACTAACTTTATCTCCAAAGGAGATAAGAGAGTCCGATAAAATTATCGAAGTAAAAACCAAACTCTAGTAACTCAATCGAGATGACAACGACGTCGCAAAAGGCACCGCATTGCCTCCATTAACATAAAACCTATTAAGTGACATCAAAGAATAGACGCGAAGAATTCTCAAAGAGATTCGATTCCGTTTAAAGCGTGTTGAAATGTTAATGCAAAGGGCTCCCACTATGTACAGTCAGGCAAATATATTAGAGCCGGTGAGGTTGGACACGTATCTCGGACACTCTTGAGGTAAAAAGGGAAACTATGTTTCAAATAAATTGAAATCTTCTTAGATGTTTTTGGGTTGATTTAATGCCACGAGACGATGTCGCAGCGTGACACAACGTCGCATCGTTCCACAAGGCGACCTCGTACCGTACCATGTAATCGTGTTTTGGCGCTAAGGCCATCACAACTGACTACGACTATGCTTGTCGTGCGACATGCCATTCCGTTTCTCTCGCAATTTTCAGTCAGCTGCAGAGAAAAGGAACCCCTTTGCCATACTACGAATGTATGATTGGGAGATTCCTGTTCTTTCCAACTGACCGTACTAATAACTTAATTTAAAGTCCTGTAACGTCATTGCGGTTCTAGTTTCTCGCTCCAGCTGAGAAATGGGCTTGAAGTTTAATCTTACACTTTGTCAGCTGCACAACCTCTTTACGTCGCCGACTGTACTCGCAGAGAAGATTGAATCCTTATTGTTACACGCTCACGTTTCCCTTGCCCTCCGATTGCCTCGCACGCGCGTCACAATCAAACAAAACAGTTGCCACCTCCATTTCCCAAACACAACGAATGCATGCATACAGAAGGTCGGCCTCTTTCAATATACGAGTACGAGTTCTAATATTAGCCAATATACACTCACGGACAATGAAATCGGGTCATTTTCTATGAACAATTATATAGAAAATGACCCGAATTTATTGTCCGTTAGTGTTTTATCAAGAAATTAGTGTTAATGTAGAGCAAATAAAAACATAAAACAATAATTTAAACGTATCAAATCGAGCGTATTACTTTAAATTTACATCCCGATGTTTTAACTTTTTACCGCGTTCGTGGTTCGCAAACAGATCCCTGGTAGCAATGAATGTAAAATTAAGTAGGTAACTCACGCTATTTAATCACGTGATTGTTTTATTATATTGAGTGATAATCGCAGAAATCGATAACATGACCACGTACAAGGTATGCAAACACGATTTCGAAGAAAGGGAAAAATACAAGAATTTGGAAAGCTAACCTGACTGTCGAGAAGGTATGCACTATGGTCATTGCGTCATTGAGATAATGTGGGATAATGAGATACTAATGTGTTTTTAAATTACGCCTAATATACTTCATTAGGACTATTTATCTTAAGACACTGACATGTGCTGTCTTGTCATAGCTGTCTGTTACTATTATATTGTATTTTCATATGTATCGTTTTATGCTGATTAAAGCCTTGTTTTCCTAAGGGTTTGTCGTTTCACGTGTATCAATTTAATCAGCATAAATTATAATGCCTAACGAAGAAGAAAAATCGCGGCCATCGAGCTCCAGCGCCCTAACAACTCACAACATGTCCGTGGCGCGTTACCTACGGCCCGAGCGGTTCGACGTCGAGCCAAACACAACAGCTGCCGATGTAAAATGGTTGCACTGGTGTGCTACATTTGAAAATTTTCTAGAAGAAGATCAATCTATAACAGACTCGGCACGATTGAAGATTCTAATCAACCATCTTTCGCCAACCGTCTACTCGCTTGTTCGTGACTGTTCTACGTACTCTCAAGCAATGTCACAACTTGGGAAAATGTACGTAAAACCTAAGAATGTGATTCTTGCTCGCCACTTGCTTATGACACGGAAACAACGTTCGGATGAATCAATTTCCGATTACTCTCGTGCATTAAAGCTTCTGGCCCACGAGTGCAAATTCGAGGAAGTCTCCGCCCAAGTACACGAAGATCAAAGCATAAGAGGTGCATTCATAGCGGGAATCACTTCTCAGAAAATAAGAGAACGTCTCTTAGAAAATTTGAGTCTCACTTTGGAACAAACGCTTAATCAAGCTATATCTCTGGAAGCAGCTGAATATAACTCCAAAATTATTGCAACTAACTCTGACATGGTGCTTAATGCTCTCCCCGAAACTACAGATCTAAATGCTAATACGACAGCTCCACCTAATCTAGCTGTATCTACTCAACAACAGCGGAGAAAATGCTTCTTCTGTGGAGGGAGTGTTCATCAGAGAATAAAATGCCCCGCGTTTCATGCTACTTGCCAATTGTGTGCTAGAAAAGGTCATTTTGCGAATGTTTGCAGAAGTGGAAAACCAGCATCAGTTAATTCTGTTACAACCAGCATTCCAAGACCGTCTCAGGAGCCCGATGCCGTAGCAAGTGTAACTGCGATCTCTGCCGCTTCACCTTCGAGTCTGCACAAAGCAACTGTTCCCGTGACTATAAATGAAGTACGCGCTGACGCTCTAATAGATACGGGTAGCTCAGTTAGTTTTATCAATAAAGATCTGGCCCATGTCATGAACTTGAGGCAAAAACCTTGCAAGCAAACGATCACATTGGCCTCCCTCAACCACGTGTCTTTTGTAGAAGGGATGTGTTTTGCGACTATTAAACTGCAAGAACATAGTTATAAACAAAGACCTCTCTTGATCGTAAATAACTTGTGTGCGGACATCATAATAGGTCATGATATTCTTAAGGACCATTCCACCCTAGAACTACGTTTCGGTGGAAATAAAGATCCCCTGCAAATTTGCAACGTGATGGAAGCCTCTGTCCCACCAGCATCGGTTTTTACAAACTTGTCTCCTGAAATTAAACCAATAGCTGTCAAATCGAGACGCTACTCCGTCGAAGACAGAGATTTTATCGCGCAAGAAATTACAAAGCTTCTGGAGAACGGAGTTATAGAGCCAAGTGTATCCCCTTGGCGCGCGCAAGTACTGGTTGCAGGTGGTGGAACACACCGAAAACGTATGGTTATAGATTACTCACAAACGATTAATAAATATACTCTGTTAGATGCCTACCCGTTGCCAAATATAGAAAATATCGTATCTAAAGTTGCACAATTCACCTACTTCAGCCAGATCGATCTCAAGAGTGCATATCACCAGGTCCCGATTTTACAGAGAGAAAAGGCTTACACAGCGTTCGAAGCAGGAGGTAATCTCTATCAATTTACCAGAATCCCCTTTGGAGTCACCAACGGCGTGGCTGCTTTTCAGAGGACTCTTGATTTTATAATCAAAACGGAGAAACTACAGGGCACTTATGCATATCTAGACGACGTCACGGTATGTGGCAAAAACAAAGAAGAGCATGATCAGAATCTGAACAAATTCATGACCGCCGTGAACAAATACAAGTTGACTCTAAACGAAAAGAAATGTATATTTGGAGTGGATTCTATCAGTCTTCTGGGATATACAATAAAGAATAACGCAATCGTCCCTGATCGTGAGCGTCTAAAACCACTGCTGGATCTACCTGCCCCTAATAACGTTAGTGAACTTAAGCGAGCTTTAGGTATGTTTGCCCACTATGCAAAGTGGATTACCAGATTTTCGGAAAAACTGCAACCATTAATTGGCATTTCATCGTTTCCATTGAGTAATTCTGCCAAAAACTCGTTCGAGGAATTGAAATCAGACGTCGCTAAAGCATGCCTTGTGGCAATCGATCCCGATGAGACTTTTACGGTCGAGACAGACGCTTCAGAATTCGCAATAGCTGCTACTCTTTCTCAGAAGGGCCACCCTGTCGCCTTTTTCTCACGAACTCTATCAGGGTCCGAGCGTAAACAATCTTCGGTTGAAAAGGAAGCCAATGCCATCGTGGAAAGTCTCCGGAAATGGAGGCATTATCTTATCGGCAGACATTTCTTACTTGTTACAGATCAACAATCTGTCGGATTTATGTTCAATCAAAACCATAAAAATAAAATAAAAAATGAAAAAATTGAGCGCTGGCGTCTTGAAATGTCATGCTACAAATATGATATTGTTTATCGGCCTGGAAAAGAAAACGTCGTCGCTGACACTCTTTCGAGAGTATGTTCCTATCTTAACCACAATAAACTCAAGGAACTACACGAATCTCTTTGTCACCCTGGTATCGTTAGAATGGCACACTGAGTCAGAATGAAGAACTTGCCTTATTCTATCAATGACATAAAGGCAGTGATTGCATCATGTCCAGTTTGTGCGGAGATAAAACCACGTTTCATGAAATCTAGAGGACAATTAATAAAAGCGACTGCACCTCTTGAAAGGTTGAATATCGATTTTAAAGGTCCCTTACCCAGTAGTACAGGTAAAAGGTACATTTTAACAATTATCGACGAGTACAGTCGATTTCCTTTCGCATATGCCTGTAAAGATATGACTTCTTCTACTGTAATCGCTTGTTTGAAGGACTTGTTTTATATGTTTGGCACGCCACTCTATATACACAGTGACAGAGGAACCTCGTTCATGTCTGAAGAATTGCGCCAATTCCTAGCATCTCTAGGCGTAGCATGTAGTCGTACGACTCCTTATAACCCGCAAGGAAACGGGCAGATTGAACGACTCAACGGCACCTTATGGAAGACTATCCAATTATGCTTACGTTCTAGAGGCCTTCCTACTGAAAATTGGGAGCAAGTGCTTACGGTATCTTTACACGCCATACGATCGCTCCTCTGCACATCGACCAACACTACGCCTCATGAGAGGATGTTCCTGCACCCACGTCGATCTTCAAACGGAGAATCCTTACCGACATGGCTCGTGCCAGGTCCAGTCCTAATGAAGAAAAATGTACGTAATAAAACCGATCCTTATGTTGAAGAAGTGGAACTTCTGCAAAGCAATCCTAATTATTCTTATATTAGAACACAAGAAGGACGAGAAACCACTATCTCAAATAGACAACTTGCACCTCTCCCAGTTCCAGGCCCTGGATTTCCCGGATCGGTTTCCGATGACGATGAGCTAGAGATGCTAGACGCCGAGTCGACGCCATCGATCGGCTCACAGGGACCCCCGGAGGAGCTTCCGGAGGAGCCTGCGGTTGAAATGCCGCGTAGATCCGGACGGGAGCGTCGTCTGCCACAACACCTGCAGGACTACGAACTGTAGTAACTAGAGGGGGGGTGAATGACATGTGCTGTCTTGTCATAGCTGTCTGTTACTATTATATTGTATTTTCATATGTATCGTTTTATGCTGATTAAAGCCTTGTTTTCCTAAGGGTTTGTCGTTTCACGTGTATCAGACACCCTTCTACTAAAAATAGGTACCAACTAATGAAGAAACACCAGACGTTTGTAATAACCATTTTGCAAAAAATCAAATTGCATTTAAAATCGACTGTTGATGAAGTGTCAACCGTGTCAGGCAGAGCGGCGTTTTTAGGGTTGCAAATAGAAAAAAAACCAAATGTCTTTTTTCAAATTTATGAAAAAAAACATGAAAAAAAACCTGCCACCATGGTTTTTTTTCTAAATTAGGTTTTTTTTCAGATGAACAAAAATATGCCACAATAACGGTTTTTCGTGATTTATTTAACTAAACAACAACGTACGTACATTTTAATTCGATAAACTTTCAGTATACAAACAATTTTTGGGGAATCCCTGAATTCCCCGATGCGGCGACGAGAGGCGTTGGTGTCGTCAACAGTAAATTGCGATAACTACCACTACAGATTTCATTTATGTTGTTATTAATCAAAGTTGTTAAATTAAATTGGTTTAATGGTTAACATAAAGTCTAAAACAAGTAAAACAACCGTATAAAAGTATTAACTGCCTTGCAAATTTTGAGTTTTCATACTTTTGAAAAAAAACGTACTCCAGAAAAAAAACGGTTTTTTTTCACGGTTTTTTTTCATGTTTTTTTTCAAGTCAGAAAAAAACCGTTTTTTTACAACCCTAGGCGTTTTCTACAAATAAATGAGAATGCTGAAGGTTATTTCTTAGTGTGTGTTGCTACTAAGGTATAGGTAATTTCACGAAAGTTGAGGCCACGCACACAACAATACTGTCATGTAATGACAGCGGGATTTTGATATTACTGTTCTTTTTTCGTACCGATAGCAGGTTCAACAGTGAATTGCAAGATAGACCAAAAAGTTTGTTTAAACTATAGCCTTGTGTTTATTACTCACTCATTCATTTCATTCATTCACTTTTTTTGCAATGAGTACTTCATGTTGCTGTGTGTGTAATCATTCACCTCAACTCTCGTGAAATTACCTATACTCGAGATATCGCTTAATTACATAATGCTGTCTGAACCAATGCCACGTACCGGAAAACGCAGCGTGGGCCGACCCCAACACACAATAAGATGACCTGCCGACCTTAATGTCCCCAGAAATCGATGGAGGCAAAATATGAAAGTTTTTGTGAAAGACCTGTATTCAACAATGGATATCTTCAGGTTGAAATGATATATGCTGATTTCCTTCATAGTGCGAGCTGACACTACTTGCTCATCGAAATATTTTTTTTTTTTTTTTTTTTTTTTTTTTTATCGTATAAAATAATAACTTATTAAATACGTATACAATTACAATCTAGCCTAAATAAAGACTAATGAGTAATATAAATTTGACCTAGTTTTATAAAGTTATGATATATAAGATTGTGTCCATCGGCACTTTTCTTATTGTCTCTATTTAAGGGGAAGTCACTTTGTTCATGTGTCTATAGTTAATACTTTCACAGCACTTTTTATTTATCACTTTACACTAACTCAAAAGGTTTCCTTCTCTTGAGCCGTCGCACGATGTCCGTGTGATCGAGGAGCTGGATTGCCTCGACGTTCACATGATGAAGCAGCCTTTTTTCGTGGGCTTCAGCGTATTTTTTTACAACTTTATCGACGAACTGTATGTTGAGGTCCCGGTGTAGGTCGTCATTTCTTATATACCAGGGTCCATTCACAATGACCCTAAGTACTTTATTTTGAAATCTTTGTATAATGTGCATGTTGGTTTGTTTGGTACAGCCCCACAGCTGTATTTAGGGTTGCCACCCGTACTTTATAATAACGTATTGTACGTTATTTCAGGTAATTGTACTCTATACTTTATGAGAACAATAAAGTACACGAAAATACGTTATTTGGCGTTATTTGATTTCTTTGGGATTTTAAAACAAATTTAGTCAATAGATAAATTTCGTGTAACGAAAAAATACTTATTTTTTCGTTAAACGAAATTTATCTATTCCCGCCACATCAGCATTCACAGAAAGGATTTTTTCTGTAATGAAAAGCAAATGGCGAGACGAAAGAAACAAAGCGTCTCTGAATTTGATAAAAAATGAATTACTTATTTACTTTAATTTAAATATAGACTGTAAAGATGCTGCGCAATTGTTTAGTAAGGATACTAATTTGATACAAACTGCAAAAAGCAATAAAAATATGTATTTAAACATAATAATAAAGAAATAGTACATTACACAACTAGGGTGGTAATACAAAGAAAGCCCGAGATCGCAGATGTTTGCGGCCCGAGCTGCAAGCGAGGGACGTAAATATGCGATTGAGGGCTTTCTTTTTTACCTCCCGTGTTGTGTACATCATTTTATGTCTACACTTGGCCAGAAAGCGGCTTTTTCCGTACGCGCAGCGTGCGGAAAAAGCCACTTTATGGCCAGGTGTGGCATAAAATAAATTGTACTTTATTTTGATACTATGTACTTTTTTTTCTTACCCATAATAACCAATGTAGGTACTTTAACTGCGAAAAAAAAGGTGGCAACCCTAGCTGTATTCCATAAGTCCATACTGGCATAAGGACTTGTTTATAGAGAAGTAGTTTGTTATGTACTGACAGTGAGGAGTGTCGTCCCAGTAGCCAGTACATCTTCTTGAACCGTATTTCAAGTTCGTCTCTTTTCTTTTTAACGTGAGCTTTCCAGCGAAGCTTCGCGTCAAGCGTCATACCTAAGTACTTGGCTGTATTTTCGTATGGTATGCGTTGTTGATTTATATAAACTGGGCAGTACTGATCTTGTTTATTTGTAAAGTTGACATGAATGGATTTAGACTCGTTTAACTTAATTCGCCATTTCTTTGTCCAGTTATGGACTTTGTTGACAGCTACTTGAACCTTTTCCGCTGCTTCTGCATGGGTACTTCCAACCGCCATTATAGCGGTATCGTCGGCAAAGGTCGCAATAGTGTTGTTGTCTAGTTCTGGAATATCACTTGTGTACAGTAGGTACAGGACCGGGCCTAGTACGCTGCCCTGTGGTACTCCAGCTTTTATTTCTTTGATTTCTGAGTAGGCATTTTCTTGCCTTATTCGGAAGACTCTACCTGTTATGTAGGAATGCAGTATATCTGTAATCGACTTGGGTAACAATCTTTTTAATTTAATTATGAGGCCTTCATGCCAGACTTTATCAAAAGCCTGCGCCACATCTAAGAAAACCGTAGAGCAGACTTTCTTGTTTTCAAGGGTATTTTCAACTATATTTGTGATTCTGTCTACTTGGTCTATTGTCGAATGACTTTCTCTAACGCCAAACTGATGTTCAGGGATAAGTTTTTTATCTTCTATAATAGGTTTTAGTCTTTTGAGTAAGAGTTTTTCAAACAGTTTTGACATGACAGGCAGCAGGGAAATTGGCCTATACGACGTGGTGTCGGAAGGTGGCTTTCCAGGTTTAGGTATCATTATTACCTCAGCGACTTTCCATGAATCTGGTACATACTTTAGCCTTAACGCAGCATTAATAAGGGTTGTCAGCTTAACTATAGCTTTCCTTGGAAGATTGTGTAGTATTTCTCCTGATATAAGATCAAAACCTGGACATTTCCTAGGATTGATATGTTGTTTTATTTCTCGTTGAACTTCTCTAGGTGATACCAATTTTAGTTCGAATTGATCTTCACATACGAGTAAGTAGTCGTCAATTGGTTCGACATTTGGTTGGGAATCGTTTGGTCTAAATATACCCTCTAGGTATTCAGCAAATTGTTTTGCTTTTTGTTCATTAGTAACTGCCCAGCTTCCGGTTCCAAGTCGAATTGGCGGAATATGATTCATGGGACGTTTTAAGTTTTTAGTTGCTTTCCAAAGTGAGTAATCTGTGCTACGCTCACTAGTTAGCTTTTGGAGATATGTACTTGTACAAGAATCGGTGTGGCTTTGGATTCGCCTCCGTAGTTGTTTTGTGAGATTATTTAACACGTTTTTGTCTTGTGGAGACCTAGACTGGTGCCATATTTTTCTCTGTTTTCTTTTTTCTGCTATTAGTTGCCGAATTTCCTTGGGGTATGCGTTCTTGGTATCTCTTTTTATAATTTCTGGCGTATTTTTCCATGCGGTTTGTTGTATTAGCGTTACAAAGTTCTCTAAGTCTAAATTTAGCTCCTCTTGGGTCTTTAATGATACTTTGAGGTTTATACTTTTATCTAATTCTAGTTTAAAGCTCTCCCAGTCCGTTTGTTTGTTAACAAGGCTAGGGCTAGTTTCCTTATTTAGTACTTTTTTATGTATTTTTAAGTATATAGCTGAGTGATCTGAGTTCATATCATAACTTTGCTCAGTTTCTAGATAGTTACGAGATATATTTTTGTATACAAAGAAGTCTATCAGGTCTGGGATTTTTAATGGGTCAGTTGGCCAATATGTAGGAGATCTTGTTGATGCAACGTCACATTTAATTTCTGTAATGGCATTCATGAGTTCTCTTCCTTTTGTATTCGTGAGTCTGGAGCCCCAGTGCGTATTTTTTGCATTGAAGTCGCCTCCTAATACAAATCTTTCACCGAGTCGCTGCAGAAGGCTTATATACGTGTATTTTTCTATAGTATATCGAGGTGGACAATATATAGCTGCCACCGTGAGTGGGTATTTTTCGGTTTGGATTTGGATTGCTATGCATTGGGCCTCAGGTAGTTCGTGTTTGATTTGTTCCTCATGTTGAATTTTTGATTTAACAATCACAGCACTGCCGCCTCTGCCTTTGTTTGCTGGGTGTAGTGCGTGATAAATGTTATAGCCTTTAAATGTAATGTATGATTGTCTTGTAAAGTGTGTCTCTGATACAAGGCACACATCAATATTCTCTATGTCTAGGATTACTTGAAGTTCATTCTGGTGTTTCAGTAGTCCATTACAATTCCATGCCATAATTTTTAGGGACTTATGCATGGTTATTTCTTCTGTATATTATGTATAGCTGTTTTAGTGCTATTTTCAATTCTTTTCAGGCGTTCGTCAAATGACGCCATGAACTTTAAAATTTCATTGAGTTTGTTTTCCTCAGTATTAGTTTGCACTTGACGCTGTATGCTTGAAGCATTTTTGGCTGCAGTCTGAGCATAAGTGACGTTTTTATTTACAGCTGACACGACTTTTGAGCTGGGTTTTTGCTGAATGGCGGTTGGCGTATTTTTCTTGACCTCTGGTTGTTTCTTGGCGGTCTTGTTTCTCAATTTCTGCATTTCCTTGGCTATCATACAGCCTCTGTAGTTTGCCGGATGCGCTTCTCCGCAATGCACACATTTTGGCTTGTCTTCTACTCGTTTCTTGCAGTCTATAGTAAGGTGTTTTCCCGTACATTTAACACACCGCGGTTCTTTAGCGCAGTATTTATGCGTATGTCCATAAGCTTGACAGCGTTTACATTGTGGGATTAGTTTTGATGACTTCAGCGGTTGAATGTCTACCACACATCCTAATATACATTTCAGCTGATAGATATTATTGATGCTTTCCTTATTATTGAAGGTAAGCATAAACATGTTAAGTGGTTCCTTGGTTTTCCAGCTTAATTTGTTTACAGCATCTTCAATGAGTAAACCCTTAGATTTTATGTCTTCTATTATTCTTTCAGGTTTACAGGAAGAAGGTAATTTCTTCACCATTACTCGTATGGGTCTTTCCTGTTTGTTTTCGTAAGAATGCCAGTGACAGTTATTATCTTTTAGCAACTTTGTGATCGCTTTATACGACTCCTCGTTACTTGCGTTTATTTTGACACCATCGCCGTTCAACATCTTTATTGAAAAGGTGCCAATTATTTGATTTTCTGACAAAAAGTCATAGAATTTTTGATAATCTTTCACGCCATCCACTACGACGGGCGGTGGCGGCGGTACTTTCTTTTCCTTTACCTTCCTAGGATTTTCTTTTTCTTGTGGTGAGAGTGTGGGTGACTTGTTCAATTTCCTTTTTTTCCTTGATTGTGATCTGATCCACTCTGTTTCTTTGGCGAGTTCTTCCTCGTCGGTGCCATATTCCGCATCCGGCGACGTTGTCTCCATAGTCAATGTTGATGCAGCTATAGTTTTTGTTTCCATAGCACATTTTAGCTGATTTTGAAGAATTTCAACTTGATTCTTCAAATCTTCAATAAGGCTTTGCTGTTTTAATCGCTCTTCCCTTTCTTCACGATACCGGTCGTATAACATCCGTTCCGTTTCGGTTACTAGCTTGATACTAGTTTTAGTTGGCGTATCCATTGTTAAGGCAGGCGATAACTTCGCCTTAACAATATTATTTGTCGTCAATATTTACATACCTAGCGCGATGACTAACTAGGTCATCTCGTCTCGGCCGTATGCGACGGCGTTTTGATGACGCGTATTCACTATGCACTGTTGGTAATCGCGTTCGCGACCGACACAACTGTTCTAAGCGAAAATCGAACGTGCAATCGAAATATAATAAGAGTCATTACTTAAGCGTTTCATCCGCCTCACTTTCGTGGACACATTATTGTCGAGATTCCGGCAGATTTTAATGTAATTTTAAGGTATTTGTTAGTAGTCCCGGATATGTATAGGTACTAAATACCTCGATATGAGACTAAAATCTGAGAGAACTTCGACAATAATGTGTCCATGAAAGTGAGGCGCGTGAAACGCTCAAATAATGACCCATAAGTATGGAGGCGTAACTAACGCTCAAAATCGGCCCCTCGGAATACGTACTAACGGGGCGGAGCCAGTACATAGTGCAAAAGAAAAAACTATAGCGTTAACAGTACATTACACAACTAGGTTGGTAATACAAAGAAAGGCCGAGATCGCAAAAATTTGCAGCCTGAGCTGCAAGCGAAGGACGTAAATATGCGATCGAGGGCTTTCTTTATTACCTCTCGTGTTGTGTACATCATTTTACGTCTACACTTGGCCAGAAAGCGGCTTTATGGCCAGGTGTGGCATAAATTAATTTATCACGTCAGTAGATTTGTAACCAATTACAGACTTTTGTCTCTTAATCGATATGCAACCTATTCGAAATTGCAGTCTTCTCCAACTTAAGACTAATATTTGTCATAAATGACTTTAGACTCACACCTAGTAAACATCCCTCTGAGACAGTAGTACTACCACGGAGTTCAACTGGTAGCACAAATGATACACCTTAAGGTCATTAGTACTACCAGTAGTACTAATTACCATAATGGAGGACCGGTAGTACTACTGTGCTGTAGTCTGTTGCGTTCATTGCGAGGAGCAAAGAGGCGAGAAAAACTATTTTCACGTAAACTCCATTACTATATTAACATTACTATAATAATAACATATACGGGACCTTAGCCGCGTATAAAATAAACTATAATATATTTATTTACCTCAACGTTTTGGACGTCACATCGCGTCCATGGTCTCGAAGGGACCAATATGCGTATTGATGGAGGAATATGCGTACCTATTGATCAACCTTCTTTTAAGCTTTTTTTAAAGCATCTTTTCCTATTGTATTTTATGCCACACCTGGCCATAAAGTGACTTTTTCCGCACGCTGCCCGTACGGAAAAAGCCGCGTTCTGGCCAAGTGTAAGCATAAAATGATGTACACAACACCGGAGGTAATATAGAAAGCCCTCGATCGCATATTTACGTCCCTCGCTTGCAGCTCGGGCCGCAAAATTCTGCGATCTCGGCCTTTCTTTGTATTACCACCCTAGCAGTGGCGTGGCGTAAAAAACATCCTTGGGCAAGCCGGTGCAGATTTGGCGTACATTTTCCTTAAGGGCTGTAGAATAATGTGCTCAAATGGCAATAGGCAAGCCGGTAGGAATCGAGTTCTTTAGACGCCACGCTAATGCACCCTAGTTATATAATGTACTATTGTTTACATCTGACATGTGTATCATATGTACTACCAGCTGAACTTTTAACACTGTGGTCTATGACAAAACCCGGGTGTTTTTCTTGTATTTTTAGTAGTAGTACTAGTGACCTTAGAGTGTATCATTTGTACTACCAGTTGAACTACGTGGTAGTACTACTGTCTCAGAGCGGTAAACATTAATTAATTGGTACCAATATCACTTGATACATAAGACGTATTGATTTTAAAAAGTGGGCTTTATAGAGCAAATTTTCCCTTCGGACCCGTGGCTCCCCTGGTAAACCCCCTGGGGGAGACATCAGGAATCTTTAGTACCGGTGTCTCCCCTTGCTTGGGGAGACATCGGTACTGGGTTTTGAATTATATTTGAAGTACTCGTGTATCATAGTTATACATACTGGGTTTATACTGGCCACTTAATAACTAATGAGTATTTATTAGGCTATCAGTATCTCATCAGGACATCGTATAGATCGGTGTAGGGACAGCCGCCGAATATACACGCAGTCCACTCCGGTGTTCTCCGCAATGGCACCGCATTTTCACTTTCTTGGGCTACTGGAATTTCGCCACTCATCTTGAAAACAACTATTGTAATCCCTTCGGACCCGTGTCTCCTGTGTCTGTTATTAATGACAACTTACTGCCACTGTAAAACATCAAATACTTCAAAAAATCGTTTTATTTTTTATATGGTGTAAGTCATATGTGACAGGCGATACACGAGTACTTCAAATATAATTTAAAACCTAGTACCGATGTCTCCCCAAGCAAGGGGAGACACCGGTACTAAAGATTCCTGATGTCTCCCCCAGGGGGTTTACCAGGGGAGCCACGGGTCCGAAGGGCAAATTTCACCGTCATTTTTGTTAGATTTTATCGTTTCATTCATTATATTTCGATGTACTCGCTATAAATCACGCTTGCGTTTACACGATATACTTTCGAATGAAGTGTGGTTGCTCTTAGTATTGAATGATTGTAGTAATACACGTGGATGTGCTGTGTCTAATACAACTACATACAGTCTGTACAAGTATGAAGCTTATGTGGAACACTGAAGACTCGGGCCGCGGCGTCCTAATGGAGCCTCATTGATGGCACTTCTCAGTATTGGGCCAAAGGATTAAGTAACTGGGCACTCGGCACTGAAAGCCATCGTTTGAGGACGGAAACTAAACTGAATAAGGACTGTTTAGTTGACGGTTTTCCAGTCTCATTGATGGTCAAATCAAGGTCAAATACAACAATAAGTACATTAATGTACAACCATTCAGACGGTAAGAGGTAATCTGATACATAATAAAATCGTAGCAAAACCTGTGATTGTAAAGTACATTTTTCCAAAAAAGTAACGTAGTAACTTTTAATTGTTAATAAGTTGTTTTGCGCAGACAAATTGTATTAAGCTATAAACTATAGACACATTTCAACCTTTGTTGTCATTAAAGTCGATTCTTTTAACTAGGGATGTAACGATACACAGTTTTTCCGATACGATACCGATACCGATATATAGTAGTTAATATCGGCGATACCGATAACGATATCTCAGCTAAATAATGAAGTATGAACTTCAGATATTTCTATGTCCTTATTATAACTAATGGCAATGACTACTGGCTATATTTACCAGAGAGTCAACCTTAAAAGTGTAAAGTAAAAATAAATAAATTGTCAACTCAAAATTCATTTTTTTTATTAAGAACCAAAGATTTAACTAACATAGTAATTATCATTGCACAAGGTAATAGACCAATACATAAATTAAGTCAGAAATTGAAATTACTTTTTGCAGATTTTTTTTCATACAGCAAATTCTTTTCGCGCTCTTCAAATATCGGTTGTATAATATCGGCGATACCGATATATCGGTATCGATATCGGTATCGTTACATCCCTACTTTTAACCATCATTTACGTTTGTTTGATAGACGAGCACCTTAAAATTTCATTCGTTGGAAAAAAAACATTTGTCAAAAAAGTTTGTCTAATAAATATCTCAAAATTGTGCACCTTTACGAGTGAATAAATTTTCTTATTACGACATTGACAAATTTCTCAGTAATATGTATTGTGAATTTACGCAAAACCTTTATGCTTTAGTTAAACAAGTCTGACAGCGATATATATTCCTTAAGAATCATATCTCCGGCGATGCATCAAAGGATTACAAGATGGAGTGCCGTTCAAAACGAGCGCAAGGGAATTTCAAGAAAGATTTTAAACAAATGCAAAGGTACTACTTGGCTTGATAGTTCTCATGTTATTTCGCGCAAATAAAATGTATCCGGCTATAAAATACAATCGCGGTCAAAAATAGTGGGTCAATGAAATGCCGCCATATTTCCTAAAATACTCCAGGGTTGTGAAATTATTGAATCCTGTTTTGATCTTTAATAAATTTTAGATATTATCTGCATAAATAATACTAAAAATAATAGCAATTTCAGGTTTAGATAGAACTCGTAAAAACCCATGAAAAATAAAGACGTTAGGGGCCATTCATTTATTACGCAAGACGGTTATGTGGGGGGACCCCCCGGTCAACCATGTCTTATTTTTTCCTACAGGGGGGTGGGAGGGGGTTTTGATCGATTTTACGTAAGATTATTTTGCGCATTTTTATGATCTTACGTAAGATCGATCAAAACCCCCTCCCACCCCCCTGTAAGAAAAAATAAGACATGGTTAACCGGGGGGTCCCCCTCGAAACCGTCTTACGTAATAAATGAATGGACCTTAGATAGGGCTTTCTGGCTTATGATGGCAGTATTTACCCGACTGCGGCGAAGCCCAAAGGAGGGTTATGTGTTTGACCTGTATGTATGTATGTATGTCCGTTCCTGTGTCCGCTCGTAACTACTCAACGGCACATCCGATTTTGATAAATGATACATCATTAGATTCGTCTTGATGGTGCGAGTGTCACTGGGTATGAAGTTCGTTAAAATAAACAAAATGGCGGATTTTATGCAGTTTCAAAGTGCACCGCGGTCGGGTTTTTTTTAGTAATTTTAATTTTTGGCCTAAGTTACATAAGTAAACTTTCCTCAAACGGCCTTTCGTATTCAGGAGCAGCATTAATTAGGAGTTTGTCCCACTAAAATACATCTTTTGCAACCAAGCTAGCCATCACGTAAGTAGAAAATTATTTATTCAGGCTTTACTCGGGATAACGGTCTAGCCTTGAGGGTGGAGCTTTGTGCGTAGTCGAACTTCTACAACTTACGTAGCCGCCGGTTACTAGTTTATTAGGAGTTTGGTTTCTGTTTATTCGGATGCGTGGTTCTAAATTGTTTCTACTTTGTGAGGGAACTCTGCAAATGGATAAAGGACGTTACTCGTGTAATTGTTTGCTAACCAAAATTAACTAACTTTATGCTAGCTACCTAAATATTAGTCTAATTGTAGACACTGGTCATTAGCGTGTTCACGAATTTTGTTTCATTCAATCGGAATTCAAGAATTTGTCATACATACCTTTCAGTGGCGTGGCGTCCAAAAAACTCGATTCCTACCGGCTTGCCTAATATCAGGCATTTGACCACCATATTCTACAGCTCTTAAGGAAAATGTACGCCAAATCTGCATCGGCTTGCCCAAGGATGCCGGCTTACGCCACGCCACTGATACCTTTTCTGGTACATCTCGTTTATAAGTATGAAGACAATTGAAATACGTGAATAATTATGTAATTTTCGGTGTCTAATTATTTTTACATACGTGTAGTTTTTTTGTATTTTACAACGGAGCCAAACTATTAGATTGTATACTATTTCGATTAGCTTAAGAAACTGTAAGTGGCGCAGAAAGTTTCCATTCTTATTGTTACTTTCCCACCCACAGATAAGTAACAAAGACTTTCTTTTACTCATAGCATCGCTAATGACAAAGCATTTGCACATTTCCCGGCGACATTATCAGAGCAATATCCCCCGGGTCAGGTCTTGCGCTTTATCTGTTTTGCATATTTAAAACAAAATAATACCCTTTTTGTTCGCCATATTGCGAATCCGGTTGTACGCGGTGGAGGCCCGTTATTTTTGAATTTAAATCGTCCCGAATCGAACGCTGTACACGGTAAAAATTAAGTTGAATTTTTGTTGTGAAGCGCAAATATGACAGCAGTGTCATTTCGGTATCGTTTCTCGATACTACTTAGATTTATCTCGGTTGCAATTCACATGTCTAGAGTCTGTCCAAGCCACGTCTGCACCACGCCACGCCACGCCACGTCTGCCACGTCAAACAGAGGTTTTGTTTAAAAAAATACATATGGCAACATAACAGCAGCAGTATTAATTAGTCTTCGATTCCTACCGGCTTGCTTAATATCAGGCATTTTAGCACCTTATTCTACAGCTCTTAAGGAAGATGTACGCCAAATCTGCACCGGCTTGCCCAAGGATATCTTTTACGCCACGCCACTGGTGTCTACATACATACCTACAGAAATAAATATCCAGGACAGTATTTCACAATTTGATCTAGTCCCAAAACCATACCTACCTACATAAACATCTATATTGGAAATGTCGTAGACGGTAACAAAAAAATACGCTGGTATTCAGAGAAAATCTTGAAAATTAATTAATTCTGTTCGAGAAAGGAAAAGCACAGAGGGTTCTAAAGTAATATTCTAAATAGAGTGGACTATATTGTGTCAAAAAGAAACACTTTTTCTTAGATCCGGTCTGCCAATTCAATAACACAAAAAAGAATAGAAGAAAATGGAAACGACCATCAGTCAATATTCATCTCTCGATAATGGAAGTTACAAAGTCGGAAAGCAATGAGAAAAATACAATTTCAAAAATACAGATAGTGACCGATGCTTTTAAAGTCATTCGACGGACGCCACTCAATCACCGGGTGAAAAAGTTTTTTGTGCCCATTTTCCTGTACCCATCTATCAAAGGAATATTGTTTAAGTTTTATTGAAGATATTTCGCCTTTTATTCCAGGCTTTTGTGAATAGTCTCGGCGCTATGTCAAATATTGCTGAAACCTTCGAAAATATGCTGGTTCTTTTTGTTAATTACAAGATAAGAGAAGAGTAGATAAGAAAATGTAAGCAATATAAATACAGTAGGTACCATTTATGCACTCTTTTTACTTTGTTTCACATATTTAGGGACGTTTAAAGAAATAAATTTTAAGGCGGCATGAAACAGATTAGATTATTAAAAGCACTTAGAGTATTTTAACAGATTTCCGAAAATTTACAAGTTTACAGTTCGCCGGAATCTTTTAAGGGTTCCGTACCTTAAAAAGAAAAAACGGAACCCTTATAGGATCACTTTGTTGTCCGTCTGTCTGTCTGTCAAGACCTTTATCTTGGGAACGCGTGGAGCTATGAAGTTGAAAATAAAAGCACATACTCAAGTCTACAGTTCTTAGAAACTGTGTAAAAATCAAACTTCTAAGTCATTTACTCCACTTGTGGTCTCTTGTGATGGCGTTGTCGGAACTGAATATGAATCCTTCATAAAAAAAACATGTCTTAAGCTATGTGAAAAATGGTCCAAGCCATACTCACAAATAATAAACTGGATCAAAGTCAAAATACAAATATCAATCATCAGAGCAGTCTCTATTAGAATTAGGGGAACGAGAAGAAAAATAGGAAGATTTGGATGCGAAGATGGCTGCGGAATACCCATCCTGGAGCACTAGATTTCTCTTCTTTTTACCGTATTTTACCATAGTCTGTTTATTTATTTGTATTATCTAACGTAATAAAATATTTATTCGATATCTTGATAAAAAAAAAACTTCTAAGTTAACGTAAAAGAAAGATATGGCAGTTTATGCCGCAAAAGAATATTTACACTCTCAAGGAAACCAATAGCGTCCCTTGACTAAGACATTTCGCAAGTAATAGCTTCTTATACCCGTCCGTTTTTACTCGACTGCGGCGAAGCGCAAAGGAGGGTAATGTGTTTGACCTGTATGTATGTATGTCCGTTCCTGTGTCCGCTCGTAACTACTCAACGGCACAACCGATTTTGATAAATGATACATCATTGTATTCGTCTTGATGGCGCGAGTGTCACTGGGTATGAAGTTCGTTAAAATAAACAAAATGGATTTTATGCACTTTTAAAGTGCACCGCGGTCGGGTTTTTTTTTAGTAAAAATATTTAGTTATTAAGTACCTATAGGGATAAATCTGAAAACTATACATTTGTATTAAATCTTAAAAAATATTATCTTTATTTAAAGTATTTGCACGGAACCCTCGGTGGGCGAGTCCGACTCGCACTTTACTCGTTGTTTTTTAAATGTACTCGAAGACGATTGGACCGATTTGGATTTTTTTCTTTGTATGAAAGAATAAACTTTCCTGTGGCACTAAATCAGGATCTAAGAAATCGAGAGAATTTTATTTTTGATATGGGTATTTTTCAGTAGCTCGTGCATTTGTTATCTTATCTTTTCAAATAACTTCGTTATAGTCGGTTATACTAATTTTGTAATAATTATCAAAAGGAACTAAAAGTAAAGTTTTTCAAAGTATTAAAACGCTGAAATAAACGCCAGCCCCAAGAACGTTACGTTACGTTTATTCAATTATTACGTCAGCCATTACACAGCCTTAATTATACAACCCCGCGGGCTGAATGTGGAGAGGCCACACTAATCCCGAAAAACTTTCCTCGACTTTTTCCCAAAGAACTTGGAAATTAATTTATATATGAGCCCAGTAATGAAGACATCGAATCGCTCGTATTAACGTCCCCTCACGTACACCACGTCGGCGGGGAATTAAGATATGTAATGGGGAGGAGTCTCCGAGGACTCTCGGACCGTGGCCTTGGGGGTTATTGCCAATCAAAGTGGGAAACTTTGTATTGTTCAAACATCCGTGGAGGAGTGTTGGGCGAGTTTGAATCTCAGTTAAGATACTTGAACAGCGTTTAATTATTTGCTTTCTCTTCTCTGGGGAATAAACAAATAATCGCATATTGTATACTTAACGTTATACATACTTTATATGAAAGCCCGTGTAAACTCGTAATGTTATATGTTCAAGTATATGTATATGTTCAAGCTTTTATTTTAGGTGTATATTGTTTCTACTTTAGGGTTTTAGTTTAGTATCTATACTCAATGTCGACCTCTTTCCCGGAGATTAATTATATACAAGAGGAAGCAGTCGTATTGAAGCTTTATAGTAATATTAAAATAGATAATAAACGACACACAAACCCGGTAGAATTAAAACTAACACAATAATAGCCGGTGTTTTAACGCCCTCAGCGAGTACGCTCTTTTCTACAAATGGACTTTAGCTTTCCGATCTACTATATGTTTTTAGTGCAGTTTTTATTTTGAACTCTATTTTTCTCAACACAAAGTAGTTTTCGCTAATTCGGGCCTGAGATTTAAAGCAAGCAATTGGAATTGGAATGCTCTAGGTAGTTTTACTATTTAAAACAAGGTCTTGTTAACAGACTTTTATCTCTTTTTATTTTCGTTTTCGTTAACTCGGCTTAACTGGTACTGCCATGCGGGCAAAAAACTAAAAGCATGTTTTCGACTTCCGCCTTAGCAATAGTCTTTAGATTCGTATTTCTGCACGTGGTCACAGTACAGTTACATTACGCATAAAGCAGTAACTTAGCTCTGTCTTTTGGACGGTCCTCATGCACATGCTAAAATTATGTCTCGACTTTCGTTACTTTCGGCTGAGGCGAATATTTTAATAAAATACATAGAGCGCCAATTGTGAAATAGAGGCTGTGACCCCCGGTCGGGTTCTTAACCGGACCAACATATATATTTGGCCAAGTAGCGGGGCTATAGCATACTTGGCACTTCTGGACCAGGTGTGTCGAATCGGGATTTAATTCTAATTTAGGTACCTATTAAAAATATATAGTTCAGGGGTTCCCAAACTTATTTACACTTCGACTCCTTTGGCAGGTTGTAAACTTTTTGCGACGCCCTTGTAAACTAAGACACGTGCGGGTCGTTATAGGTTTAACTTACGGCGACTTGAAACTCCCGTGTCGCGACGCCCCTGGGACAGTGTCGCGACTCCCTAGGGCGTCGCGACGCACAGTTTGGGAAACCCTGATATAGTTTATAGCCCTAACTTTGTTATTTTTTTTATTCACCACTTTCGGGGTTACTCTAGAAACCTCACACGATTTTTGGTATCGCGCAAATCTGGCGTGTAAAATGCATTTTTTTCTTAATTTAAAATTTGTTTTTATACTGTTTGGTGAGTTTCACAAACATCTTCGAACAAAGTTTTCCACGTTTGTCCTTCATTGTTTACTGCGTTAGCTGATATATTGTCTGTAGCCCTATTGTTTTCAGGAACATAATTTCAAAGAATCTCTCCCCGTTTACATGTTGACACATCTTTGAAGGAACAACGTCATATGTGTTTAGGAGATCTCTAATCATTTACGACTACATTCCACGAAGCGTGTGTCTATCCGTAATGTTGGATCGTATATTTTCGGCGACATCCTAGTGAAAGCAAACTCTAGTAGCGATTCATCACTCTCCATACGTTTTGACGCAAACGCTAGGCCACACAATAAATAAACTTGCACTACTGTAAAAACTAGTTGCACATCCATGTAATATTCCATTACATAAAATAATCTGCTTTTGTATTATCAGTGACGCATATTTTAATTGCGTTTATACCCTTTCGCTGTTAGCAGCTGCAGGTTTCATAAATTTGATAAAATTGATATGATATGAAAGAAACATGATGTTTCTTTATTAGATTTTAATGCGGGTAAATTACACCACATCTATAAACCTATTAAAACTAGAATGATCAATGTAGATGGTAAAATTTAAGGCACTTGCTGGGTGCTCCGGTGGTCGAATGGTAAAGACGCTGGGCCGGAAATCCAGAGGTACTGGGTTCAAGTCCTGGTCTGGACCTTAGGTGAGTCCCGTTTAATGTTTCTGTTTACTTTGATTTCCTGTATCTATTTATGTAATATTGATATGATTTTAGTTCAAACTAAAGAAATATAGTCGGAGAATTTTGTGTATTCCCAGTAGCATTTTTGGTTCTAGAAAGGCCAAAATAAGATTCCATAACAGATTTATGGCCAATTTTGAATTCTACAAATCCAAGTGTATGTTAGTTGTAACCCTTTACACCCGGGCCGATACGGTAGCCAATTTTACTTCGATACACAAGTTCACATAAGGACAGGATGACCCGAGTCATCCTTCCCGCTGGTCCGCTTCTCACTCTGAGCAATCAGCGCAAAGTCAAGGTGGCCCTGGCCAACGACCTGGTTCGACCCCAGGCGTTCAGGCCCCCACCTAGTCCGATACTATCGTGGTAGGCCGGGCAAGGTGACCTGGTTCGACTCCAGGCACCCCCGGTACTAACCTAGCCCGACTTGCGTGTCGACTGTGTGTGGCACACAGTCGAACATTCAAGGGTGGTCTGGCTAGCGACCTGGTTCGACCCCAGGGAACGTCACGGCCAACCACCCGGTCCGACTATCGCTACGCCCAGGAGGGGTTGCGAGTTAGTCAGATCAAAAAAAAACGGTAGCCAATTACAATTAAACTTAATTGACAATAAATTAAGAGTCCATTATCCAAGCTCGCATTATCAAGGTTCAGTTGTAAAGAGGTAAAGTAACTCAGTGCAACCTGTTTCTTTGCCTAATCAAACACTTTCTGCACAAGGTTCGTACTTTTTTTTATTTACATTGACCGTTCAGGACTTCCACTGCCGTCAGAACCAACTTAATTCCAATACTGAAGCTCCTATCCCAAGGGCAAAAGGTTTATTTTTGCTCGACAGGTAACCTGCTAGCCTGGACAAATAGCACGTTCAAGCAATCTCCATCGGAATCGAATGAATCACCCGGTGATTACCACATGCAAACAGTTGCCGTATTTTCATCCGTTCGCCGTGTGTTTTGCGGCTTTGTGGGTAACATCAGAAATAAACGGAAAAAGCTGGGTGACCGCGTAGGTACTAAGTCACTTTTTGATATGTTAATACATTTCGTAATTATACGTATTTTATTATATTTATGATTCAGTGCTTATTATGCAAGGATTTAACTTATATATATCTCTTTGGGTTTAAATCTATTTCGTAGGTATTTAAGATTAGTTAGACAATGGATATTTTAGGCTCAGTACTAGTATTGCTTCATTGCTTCGTATGCACTGTATAATTCATTTGACGTCTCAATTATGTACATCGACCAAAGGGTTGTTATTAGTAGCAATTATACACCCCACACCCCACCATGAATATGGTATGATACAGTGCGTTACACAACTAGGGTGGGAATACAAAGAAAGGCCGAGATCGCAGAAGTTTGCGGCCCGAGCTGCAAGCGAGGGACGTAAATATGCGATCGAGGGCTTTCTTTATTACCTCCCGTGTTGTGTACATCATTTTATGTCTATACTTGGCCACAAAGCGGCTTTTTCCGTACGCGCAGCGTGTGGAAAAAGCCACTTTATGGCCAGGTGTGGCATAAGCACCTTTTCTTCGTTACCGACTGTACCTACATAATATAACAGGTTTCCCATACTTCATATTATCATATTTGCAGTGTGTGTGCTGCTTTGTCTGTTAATGTGATTAAGTAGTTTTATCTCCAGTTTTATCTGCACCACTTCTGCGTTTATCTATTGTGTGTTTTCATGCACGTTTGTTCCCGGAAACAAAACACGTTACGGAAAATTTGATAATAGCAAAAACAATGCCCGAAATGTATTACCTAAAAGGGTGGTCCCGGCGACGCAAAAATGGAGGCAGCATTCGAGCTTATTGTCTGAAACCACTGGAATTAAGCTGATAGGATTTGTATGAAAAGTTTATTTTTTTTACTGTAATATTATGAGGGCCCGGATTTATGTACGAAAGTAAACATACAGGGTGTTGTTTTAGTCACCTGCAATATTTTGTGGGTATGATGGGCTGGCCATGTAAAAATGTAATACAACAATAAATAATTTTGAATAGAGGTTCTCGTTACGATGGAAACTAAAAATAAGATAAGATTTTTTAGCATTACCATGGTAGTGAAACCTCGACCAAATACAAATAAAATAGTCGTAATAAGAATAAAGACTACATTCTGTAGAGACGCTGAAGTGAAGTTTGATAATAATATCTTTGTTGATCTCTTTCATTTAAATAAGGCAGCTTAGTATATACCGGCTATCTAGTTACGTTAATGTATAAGGTTGCCTAGATCGCAGTCTCGTTTGTCATAATCAGTCATGACTTAGGTTACAGTTGACTCAATTCATTTAACCCCTTAGCATTAGCACTACTTTTTGCCATTAGACTTGAACCCTTGTCGCCTAGAACACCATTTTTTGTCTTCGTCTGACAGGATTTAATCTTAGATGGGTAGTTAGTGTGTTATTAGTGTTTCAACCGCTTTTAGGTTCCCACTATATTAACCAGTCGCTAAGCTCGATGGGATTTGGCTCGAAATTTAGACTGTTTTTTTCGGAGATTACACGTCTATCTGGGTGAATCAACTTTGCTTTATGCAAATATTGCTCTTTCTCCTTATTTGTTCACCTTTTGCATGTTTTAACATGATGTAATGGAACAAGATCTTACATCTAGAGATAGATTAGGTAAAAATAAAACTCGTTTTTAACAAATAAACAGCGTGACCCAGCGGACGAACCCTTATTTTCATACAAAAGTGGGGGACAGCTATGTCCGCTGGGTCACTGCTTATAAACAAGTTATAATAAAAAATATTTGCATTACGTAGCTTTATTATCTGTCTTTTAAATGAGCATACACTTTATTTAAAAAATATCTCAATAAAGATTTCCTTTCAATAGTCGGAGAAGGTTAAATTTTGCTGACAAAGAAAAGTTGATTCACCCATCTGCATTAATAATTTAACAAAGTAAAACTTTACTTAAACACCAAATATCATCGAAATCGTTGTAACCGTTTGCGTGCGTATACGATTACAAACATATGAATTGTCGGTTTAAATGGCAGGTTCTTGTAGGTGTACAGGTAACCATTTACGAAAATGCTTTTGTAAGATGCCTAGACTTCTAGAAAAGCTGAAATAGGTAATTTGTACTTACTAGGAAACAAACAAACGATATTAGTATTTAGTAACGAGGCGTTAAAAAAATACGATATTAAACGATTACTTAGCGACCGACAGAGGAAGCCTCCGGAGGCCCTCGTTCGTGTTGGCGGTAACTTGTGTAAGTAGTTACGGCTGCACATAACAAAAAGCACACAGGTGAGTGTCACCAACGAAGTTGCCAAGCTATAGTACTGAGGCTATGGAGGATAAAGGTAAGGAGTACAATCTTATATGAGGGCTCAGTTGAAAAAGTGTCCAGCTAAAATGCACTAAATACGAGTAATGATTCAAGATCTCAAAATGGCCCCAGCGTTGCAGGAGAGTATGCAATGAATTTAGAACTTTTAGCAGTCGTAGACGGAGTGAACTGTGCTGATATGGAGGATAGAGGTAAGGTTTAATATTTTTGGTGACTAAATTAGGTATTTAATAAAGCAGCGGTATACCAAATTTTACCCATCTGCAATAAGTAGTAGAACTACCACTATTTAGCACATTTTGACGGATATATTTCGACACACAGAGAGGATTCTCCTTACCTTACCTTCTATAACTGAAGCTATCCTACGCTGTCAATGTCATTCGTATGCCACCGACATCACAGGTTTCGGTCCTGATAGTATAATGACATACTATACATTTTTAATTAAGTGGTTATCTAATCTAAGCCGTAGCTTGCCGAGAAGCAAAATAATGCCACTGTGATGGCGCCGGTTCCCATTGCGGCTTATCAACGCGTGCCGTCGAATCACAATTAGGAGTAGGGCGTGCAGAACCGGGATAGTATGGCAGTACCGGGAATTCCCGGTTCACTCATACTAAAATTTCCCGGATCTGCACGCCCTAATTAGGAGTAAAGTGGATTACATATATAGATACAAGAAATCTAAGTACATAGAAAAATTAAATGGCACTCACCTGTGTACAGACCGGGAATCGAACCCGGTACCTCTGGATTTCCGGCCCAGCGACTCAACCACTCGTCCACCGTAGCACCCAGTAAACGCCCTCAATTTTGCCATCTACTTTGACTTCCGTATCATTCTCGTTTTAATAGGATTTAACCTAAATAAATCCTATTAAAACGATAATGATACAGAAACTTTTCTATGTACTTTGATTTCTTGTAACATAAAATGTGGTGTGTAATTTACCCGCATTAAAAAACCAATGAAGAGACAAAAATTTTTCTTTCATAAGTATAAAGTGCATTGTTTATCCCGCTGTGTTGTGTCGACGTGAAATAAAAAAAATGCTACAAAGTGAGGCAACTGATCTTTAAAAACACATGCTAGGTATGTTTTTTTTACGTAGTATGTCAATGTTTTCGGCTCTATTTCTGTCAATCTTGATGGTAAAACGACGTAATAATGCACACTTTTCGGTCTGGTGGCTAGTAAAAGAAACCGGTCAAGTGCGAGTCGGACTCGCGCACCGAGGGTTCCGTACAAAGTTGTAAGTAGACATCTGAATAATTCATGATAAACTGTATGGTGGGATAAACTTAACTTTGCCGTCGCAAAACTGTTGTCTCCATACATCGACATAAGTCGCGGTTAGTTTAGTAACAGCAAATAAGTCTGTGTTACACCATAGGGGTTCCTTTTTTCCCATTTTGGTACGAAACCCTAAAAACTTTACGTATACGATTAGATACTAGGTAAATCTGACATTTTTAAGGTCACACTTGGAATAATTTTAAATAATAAGAGATAGAGAGAATAGGAATCATGGAGAGGAAGGAAAGATCCCGACGATCTGAGAACCTCCTTTTTTTTAGAATTCAGTTCAAAATATAAAGCTTTTTTTAAATTTCTTATAAAGCTTTAATGTGGGTCGACGTTATAGTTGGTTTCCGAATGAACCGAACGTAACGTACGAGTATAACGCCTACATTGCTGAATTTATCTGTCTGGTAACTCACACAGGTCTTTGGGAAAACAATCTCTTCGCCTTCAATATAAAGTTCATATTCCAAAACTACCAACGACATATATGTGAGGTTTAGTAGCTAGCGGTGTTACATTGTGGCAAAATGCGGTCCTATTGGACGCAAGATGTACGACGGAAAGTATTTAATGGAACTGTCGTTTGTAACGAGTAAAAGTGTAGCAGAATGAAACCTTCAGGATAACATGAAAAACACATTAAAAGCACTTGATTTATTAAATTTTGCACCAAATTATACTATAAATTACAATTTATGCCACACCTGGCCATAAAGCTAAGCGTACGAAAAAAGCCGTTTTCTGGTCAAGTGTAGACATAAAATGTGTGTGTGTACATACACAACGCGGAAGATAATAAAGGCAGCCCTCGATCGCATATTTACGTTCTTCGCTTGCAGCTCGGGCCGCAAAGTTCTGCGATCTCGGCCTTTCTTTGTTGTACCACCCTAGTGTAATGTATTATTAAGCAGTTACAAATCACATTGATTCCAATCAAATCGCTTAGTAAATCCTTAAGTAGGTTATCGAAGAGTTAAGGAGAATTTAACTATCTTATACGAGAGATTAGTTGAAAAAGAGTCTAGCTAAAAGCAATAATAATAGTTCAAAATCTCCCCAAAAAGGCACTAGCATTCAAGGAGAGTATGAAATGAATTCAGCAGCTGTAGAAGTTGTAGACGGAGTGAAGCTTGCTGTGGTAAGTTTTAATATTTTTGCGACTAAAGTACAGTCTGTTCTGTATAGGAATGGACAGAAGAAGAAAAAAGGTTCTTTATAGTGTCAGTTTTAGGCTGACGTTCAATAAATGACATCTTTAAAATCGATGCTCAAAAGTAAAATATTGATATCAATCCTTTTATCTAATTTAATACCAATGCTTTTTGCTACATTTTACCTCAGAATTTGTAAATAATAAAATAAAACTAGTCCTATTAACCTTAAAATAAAGAAAGTGTCCTTATAAAATATCCAAAGAGCCAGAGATATAGTCCGTACTTTTAGGTATTTAAAAAAAAACCGGTCAAGTGCGAGTCGGACTCGCACACCGAGGGTTCCGTACAAACTCGTCATTAGATACGTAAATAATTCAAGAAAAACTGTATGGTGGCACAAACTTAACTTTGCTCTTGTAAAACTGTTGTGCCCATACATCGACATATGCCGCGGTTAGTTTAGTAGGAGCAAATAAGGTTGTTTTACGATTTTTGCGATTCTAAAAAACGCTGCAAGTTAGGAAAACCGTTTTATTTTTCCTGTAATATTTAGGATAACATTAATAATTGGAAATTATTACAATTTTTTCAGTTCAGTAACTTCGGAGATAATAGGGGGGAAATGGTATTTTTTTCAACGTTTTTTATCTTAAATCAAAAACAACATGTCAAAGAAAAAAAATAAAAATGGTTTAGGGATCTACATATTAAGACCTTTCATTTGATATCCCATTCAATATATTAGCTCAACTTTTGATTTTCGACATCCCATTTCGGTCCCCTTTAAAAAAAAAGTAAAACAGGTATAAGATTTTTTTTCTGTCCCATAGACTCGGATTAGCGGTTTTTAACACTATTCCAAATTTCAAGTCGATAGCATCAGTAGATCCTGAGATATCTTGCTGTGACAGACGGACAGACAGACAGACAGACAGACAGAGTCGCACCATAAGGGTTCCTTTTTACCATTTTGGTACGGAACCCTAAAAAGGTAAACAAAAAACCACGTGACTCGGGTCGTTCAGCCAATGGTATTGTACCACAGATACAAAACGTTACTTTGATTGGCTGAATGACCCGAGTCACGTGGTTTTTTTGTTTACCTTTTTAGGAATCCGTACCCAAAGGGTAAAAACGGGACCCTATTACTAAGACTTCGCTGTCCGTCCGTCTGTCACCAGGCTGTATCTCAAGAACCGTAATACAGATGACAATTGAAATTTTCACAGATTGTGTATTTCTGTTGCTGCTATAACAACAAATGCTATAAAAACAGAATAAAATACATGTTCAATAATATTTTTTCAATTTATTGTATTTATTTACATCTAGCGCCTTTCGAAGATTTACGAGCAAAAGCCTCCTTTCGAGAATTAATAGCAATTTTATTATAGATAATGGTACGGAACCCTTCGTGCGCGAGTCCGACTCGCACTTGGCCGATTTTTTAAGTACCTAAAAGTACAGAATATAGCGATAGTTCGACGCCATGAATGTCCGTTGAGCTGACTGATTCCTTTAGCTGTTTCTCTCATCCCGCTTGCATCGGAAATACACTCGCAGTCAAAAATTTCGGGTCAGTGAAATACCGCCATATTGCCTAAAATACTCCAGGGTTGTGAAATTATATAATCCCGTTTTGATATTTAATTAATTTTAGATTATCTGCAAAAATATCACCATTTTTGGATAATAATATTATATTACTTGATGGGTTAGCGGATATTGCTAATACAGCCTGGTATTATGAAGAATAGTATATTATGTAAATGAAACAAGTGTCACATATTGAAAAACACCTATTTCTATTATTTAAATTACGGGGACCCGAAACTTTTGCTCTTGAGTGTATATGGGAATCCAGAACGATGCGTAAAAAGTCGTTTTTATGTAAAAATATAAGTTTACTACATTTATTCTGCGGATTTTAAATAGCAATCATGAGGAGGATACTTAGATATCATGTTTTGGCAGCTTATTAACCTTTTGTTTTTTGAAATTGTACATAGGAGTCGCTGATATAGTCTCAAAATATATTTGTCGCCGAAATATATCTGTTGGACGATTTTGAAAGCACCATAAAGTCCCTAAAATTAAAACCACATTATATCAGATTATATGGTCTAAGGATACCCTTCAGTCATACTCCCAGAACATAGTGATACGAAAAAATACACATGTCAACAGTCAGACGAGGTTTTATACCTACCTGTATATATAATAAGCGATATAGTTTTAAATCCGATAGTGAACAGCCGCTGCATTTTACACTAAACACTAATTCTTATAGAAACTGTTACTTGTGTCATTTCAGGCAAAGGCTAAATTTAACCAGCTGTTAATAAAATACTAACAATAAACTAATGAACCCTAACCTAAGCGAATAAAGATATACAGAATAACTAATGATATAAAGATGCAATAAAAATAGTCCTTGGTAACAATCTTTACCCTAGAACGTCATATTTCGTTACTTGATTATAATAAGTCACTTGCCGCCGTGTGTATAAAAAATAGGAGATTATTTTCTTGAATTGCATAAAGTATGTCTTTTCTCAAGTTAGTTAGCTTTAATTAAAATTATTCTCGCGTTCGTGCTTACACACAATTTGCATACCTAAATATACTTATAAACTTTCAAAACGACACATCAAGGTTCTCTTCAGTTCACATTTCACGACGTAGCGAGAATATTTGAGCTCCCCAAGACGCTGCGAATAACATTATACTAAACCAGTTTAGAGTTTTCGTATTAAAAGTATCCATGTTCCTTCCATAGATTTTACTAGAAAATGTACTGCGAGACGACCTCAAAGATTTCATTTAGCCGGGGCTCTACATTTACGATGCCAGAACAACCGCGGTACATAATCTAGTATAACATAATAAAAGTGCGGTATTAAAACTGGGATTCTTTGGACTTGGGTGCAGAAATAGCTTGATTAACTACAAAATTTAGATCAGGAGACAAACAACTATAAAATACACATTAAGCTGGTTAATGGCAGCTTCCAATTTTGCGTATCCAATATTAAAATCTTCTTAATCACTTTAAACTAACAGTTCTTGTATCTTAGAGTAACTGGCCTTGGACACTCATTTAATATTTCCTTATTGTTCTTTATTGTATTGTCAAATCAATAGAATTATCGTATTCGCGATCTCTGCTCTCATAATCGAACAAGGAGACCTCGCTCGAGTTACTAACTTCCAATCACCACCCTTCATTCAATGTTGCCGTATTTGAGTGAAAATAAAATATAAACCTGTGGCGGTTTCTTCGGTAACAAAGGAATTTACACACACCCACATAACCTGTCCCACGACGCCACTCGAAAGCTGGAGAATGGAAAAGATTCTAGTTTCTATTGTCGGATGAAAGAGGACGGCAGATGTCCAAATGTCACGGTTAGCGTAATATGTTTGAGAAAAATACTTTTGTAGGAAACTGTGATGGTATTTATTGCTCATGTTTGGTGACTAGACTATGTTTCGTTTCTTTTATAACCTGCTTAAATGCTCCACTACTGGACTAAGGCCGCCTTTATTATCCGCCATTCGTTCCTTTACGAAATGTGTCCAAGTGTGAACGACCATATGAAATAATGTTTCATACGGGTCTAAAATAAATGAAAACTTAAAAATATATGCCATAGGCGAACACGAACCTGCATCTTTAGGGCATTTCTCCAGAAATTTGTCTGCGGTCACCTCATTCATCTGGCCCTTTTTCATACTAAATGTATGGAGACAGATGAATGAGTCGCAGACATATTTTTAGAGAAATGCCCTTTAACAACAGTGCCAAACCGGGCGCAATACCAATTTTACCACCGAAGCAACTTCTCTGTTTTGATAAAAAAAATCATGACGCGCTATAACATGGTTAAAAAATAATGATAAAATTAGATTAAACAACCTACCCAGCGCCGCCAGTATTCAAAAATAATGAAGGATGAAAAGCAAATATGGACCGAGGAAAGGAGCGCAGGCAGAGTTTATTTTACACTCACAGCGCTCCCTCGCAGCGGCATATTTAAAATATGTAGACGTAGGTAGTTATAGGTTACATTTCGTACCTAATTACCTACTTAGAAAAATTAATGTATATATAAATTATACACACCTACTCACGAGCTTGTTAACAAAAACGCAGTAAGAGCATTATGAACTTATACCATCTATGTGTAATGTAATATGCATATGTATGTATAGCTGCATATTATGTTATTATCCTTAGTACAAGAGGTGTTTAACAGTTCTTAAACTAGAGGCGATGTCTAGTAGGACATGATAGAAGCAAAACTCTCTATTGATGTTACCAACATGTAAATGGAGATTTAAAATATCTGAAACCAAATGTTAAACTCTAAGACAATTCGGATGTTGACTAATGTTGAATTTTACAACATAATATAGTCACATGGATTGGAAAATACTAAATTATCATAGCACAAAAGAAATAAACCAAAAATGTATAAAAAATATAAAGTTATGAGACCACAAAGCTTAAAAAAAAAACGATATTTTTTTATCGTCTTAAAGAAAAATTAAAGTCAATTTCGGAATGCTTAAATAACACTGAAAAAATAAATGTACGACAAGACAACTACGGGCTTAAACGCACTTTTTCGTGCTCAAAATGGCAAAATGCTATTTTTTTCGTACAACTTAGTACAGCGATCGAAGCGATGACGTCATAGGAGGACCCGTTTCGTATCTAGAGCGTTTTTCAATAGTGCGATCTGCTACTTTTGATTACAATTTGTGGCTGTTATACTTATACAAATGTATTAGGTGTCATATAGATATTTGTTCCTCACAAATAGTACTTAGAATCGATTTACGACCCAAAAAAAATCGAGTCAACAAGGCCCGGTAGGACCTGGCTCGCATTTCACATACAACTAGGGTCGGGCGGAATGCAGATTATTGCAGATTATCTTCGATTTCTAACATAAAAGTATACGTTATCAACCCAAACATGAGAGGATGCCCTGCATGACTGTGAAATCATGATTGTCAGGTATTAATTTTGTCAGAAAAGGTAACTGGTAATGAACAAAATGATAAAAATGAAAAAAATACTTTATTTTATAGTGTTTTCGCGCTACTTTTCTATCGAGCGAAGTGTTCGCTATCGTGTTCTAAGTGAGAGGAAGCCCTAGATACAGTTCTGAATATTATTATTATATGTTTTACAGTGACCTACGAGTCAAATAAGTGCTCTAAAAATGATTTGGAAACTAGGCTTCCGCGCCCGATTCTCGTCTTACCTCGCCTGGTAATTCGAGCCATACAATCGTTGTTGAAATGTGTTTTATAGCTTGATTGATACGTTTAGTCTGCGCGAAATGACATGAGAATTCGCAAAAAGCCAATCTTTTTTGCAAAAATTGATTGGTTTCAAATTATGATAATAGATGGCGCTGACCACAACCGGCAAATTGCACGTAAATTCCAGTTTATTGAAACTTGTCGTATCAATTCGTGCAGACAAACTGTATAAAATGACACACATTTCCATCACGATTGATACCGTGCCTGCAAAAAATGACCCTCTTTATCTTTGTATGGAGAACCGACCGAATCGAATCACCTTAAATAAGGTCAACAGGGTAATTGCGTCTATGGGGGCGAATGCGTCTTTTAAAGATTCCATTAAATCCAAACTATTTAAAACGACCCCTACCCTACCTGCCTGTAAAGTACAGCGTAAGTACTACATGCAGGTAGGGTAACGGCACGTAGTTTTTCTTCCTACAAAAGATACATCGGGAGCGCGCATGTGTGCGCGCCGTGTACGGACGCACCACAGGCAAGGATTTGAGCATGCGCGAGCATGCCACAGTATGGCGTTCACTCACACAGACGCGCGTCGTGCGTCTGTGTAAATACGTGTCGCGCGCTCCTAAACGGCCGAAGTCGTACTACTTGGTTGTCTTTATACTTTGGTAACGGTAGTTTTAAAGAGTTTGGATTTAATGGCGTCTTTAAAAGCCGCATTGGCCCCATAGACATAACTACCCCGGTTGATCTCACAAGAATTAAGTTAGCTTTCACGATATTTTTTAGCCTATTGAGATGTTCCACTAATGAAAAAAGCTCTCCCGTACTTTCCTCTATTCGAGTCATACAATTTTCAAATAAAGTCTTTCCTGGGGACAAAACAACGTTAGTTAACGGCCCGCGTACATACCACAATGTTTTTATCATAAAGGTCTAGGAGCAGTACCAAGAAGGTTATGTGCCTATAAAGGTCCAGAAAGAAAATAAGGCTTTTAAACCCCTTCACTTCACGATGTCCACAGGACAGACGCGGATATTTAACTACTGCAGAATCCTTATGACCCATTCATCCCTACTGAGGCGATACTATGTAACTTGGATCTCTTTAAGGTGAGAGTGAATAAGCACTATCTAGGTAAACATGCTCCATCGTCGGCTTCATCGTCACTTACCAACAGGTGAGATTGAAGTGGAATGCTTACCTATCCAACATTAATAAAAGTACATGTGCCATTCTTCGCCGGAGGTGTCTAGAACTATTTTCATTTTCATTCACAAACTGCTGTACCCAACAGGGCCTTTATTGTACTTATTTATAGTTTGTTTGTAAGATATTCCGCTATCTCCTTTGCGGTTTCACAGCTTTTTTTATTTGTGTTTCCCACTGCTGTCTATTTACCGCCACTCGTTCCGGTTTAATACGGGCTCTTGCCACCTGAATTGAAATACCACCGACTTGCCTATTATTTATCCGTGGAGGATTATTTATTTGGAAACTATAATATGTGTTCCTCCACGGTTAAATAAAAGGCAAGTCGGTAGAAATGGAGTTCTGTGGACACCCTCGAGTACTGACTTGGTTTAACATTACATCTGAAAACTTTTTTGCTGTAGGGGAACTGCGTTGGGAGAGTTGCAACTTTTTACATGTAATGTTTTTGATGGGATCTCATTGCTTGTAAGAGGTCTTCCTTTATTTACTTGATAGGCTAAAAACTAATTATGTTTAAAATTTGAAGCATGTGGGACTGCTAGAAGTACCTAAGGATTATGATGATCAGCGAGTGAGTCAGTGACAAAACTAACGAACTTTGACGTGCAATAATTTCTAAACTACACGTTCAAATGTAAGGTTATTGGGAATATTATATTTAAGTTTTATTATGCCCTATAACCTACAATTTTAATGTTCTAGCTTTAACCAGCACAAAATTATGGGAGGCTGAAAATGGCCTGAATAGCTTCGATAAAAGGATGGTACACATTCAATCACAATATCTCACGCGGTCTCATTTGGACGTCCTATTTCTATAATTAACACAGAAACAACTCGATAGCCACTATCGTCGTCTTATGCTCATCTTCACCGTCCAAAACTTTTCCTTTTATCTTTTGCGACGGCCGACGAGCGATGATATTTATTGAGATAGAAATCTTGTTGTGCTGATAAACTATTTATAAGAAGTTGGAAAGTTCATTCAATTATGATTTATTTCTTTTTAACGCAAATGGAAGTCGGCGTCTTTGTTGGAAATTTGTCCTAGAATTTAAAAAATACGGAAATAAAAGCGGTCTGAAGCAGGGAAGTTGGGTCGTTCATACCGGCGCGACACTATAGGGATAAATCACAATTTCTGGAACATTTTTATTTGACCTAAATGCCAAATGGACATGTTCAACTAGTATTGATTTATTGACGTCTTAGACACAGAAATTTATTTATTTATTTAAACTTTATGGTGCAATAATAAAAAGTACAATAGGTGGACCTAATACCTTAAGGCATTCTCTACCAGTCACTCATTGGGTGTGTTGTTTAATAAAAGCAAAGCAAACTTGGAAAAATCTAGTTCAGGAAATAAAGTAGGTATCTGTAAGATCTCGTCACTTCAAGAGTTACAAATGAAAATTCAATCTCTGCTATTCCAAAAGACGTTTTAAGCCCTTTGGCACCTGTAGCAGTTCGGATTGGACGCTACATTATCAAAGAAAGTGCATCGGCTGCACTGTTTGGCTACAATGTCAGAAATGGCGTCGGGTCGGCGCGACGTCTAGTCGTTTAGAGGTAGTTGGGTCATACACGTTTCAGACAGTGAGTGTCTTTCTTGTGGACAATACAATAGTAAACGGCATGGATACAATAAATCATTATGTATTTATCTTAAAGGTCTACATGTACTACATGACCTACACCTATAAGGGTCCAGTAAGAAGATTAGACTGTTAAAACATAATTTTGATGATGTCCACAAGATGAGAACACGAACGCATACATAAGTAGGTAACGTGGAATCGTAGTTTCGATATTCAGTAATACTATGCCAATAAATTGCTGAAGTATGCAATTAAGTGAATAATATCCGTAGACCTATGATAAGAGTCGATTCAATATTGAAATCCAAAAACACGGCTGATTTGTATAAGAACTGTAAAACATCGTACAACATCCGCCAGTTTCCCTAAATTCATCGGAATAGCGTTTGTATATTAGTTAATTCAGGATCACACACATTTTACGCCTATATAATTTGTTCAAGTATTTAACCCAAGTGGCCCTTAGACTTGCATGTATTATTTATTTATTTAAATTTTATTGCACAATAATAAAACTAACGGCCTTGGCGGACTTAATGCCATAAGGCATTCTCTACCAGTCAACCATTTTGTGTATTATGAACCTAAAACGATCTTAAACCCTAGAACTGGCAAGTAGTCTGTCTCTGGATACTTTGTATTTGACGCGACCTGCTGAGAAGCTGAACGCGTCTGTAAAGTCGTTTCTTCCACAGCAACATTAAGTGGGTAAAGTAATATAAGTAATGGTTACAATATCAATCCAACTTAATATTTACAAATAAATGGTTTAATCAACTTTTTCTTGTTTGTTATTTTGTCCCGTTGTCCAAGAGACATCAGTGTCAGGAGTTTCTTAAAAAAACTGCTTTAGTATTAGTATGCTACTAATGTGCATAGACGGCTCATAAAATAACGGGCTTATAACTGACAAAAATGTACGTTTGATGAATTTTAACTGTAGAAAACTTATAGAAAATCTTGTTTTTAAGGAGTTGTCCAGGAGACGTAACCATGGTAACGCAGTACAAGATAAAATTGACTGACCCGACTCTCGTCTATTGTAGCATCAAATTGCTTATGCTCATCTGCACAAACGCTTATTAACCAAGTTGAGTACTAAGGACATTGTCATGGATATTTTAATCCCTTTCACCGCAACAAATCTAAGCGAACGGGGTTTTTACGAGGAGCACTTGTACGACCCCTAAAAGATACGAGCACTCTCATTTTATGTCACTGTAAAACCAAAATAACTGAAGAAATCTCGGAAATGACGGGGACTCGTTTCGACTTAAATGCAATCACTATACCCCAGTCTGACGGGAGCTAAAATGCAATACTGCAAGTGATTAATAAAATCGGCTCATGATTTATTGACATCGACATTATGCTGTTGATGTCGTAGTGTTAAAATATAAGTAAGCCGAAGAAGATTATTGTTTAGATAGTTTATCTTCAAGAGCATAACAAAGCAGTGTTCAAAAGTTCTGACGTTGATAAACCGGTAAAAATCGGGTTATATGAAATCCTCGCCATTGATGCCTACTTATTAGTTGCACTTTCATTTTTATAACTATTATTTATAAACCTTGCCAAATATTCACATACACGAGTAATAACTCCCAAAGATTTAGCCCACCGAGAATCCCCTTGTTTAACCTAAAATGACCAAAGTGTGAACTACACTTGTTTGCATACTCATTACGTAGCATATATGTATATACTACACAGGTCAGCCAACTGGGAAGCGACGCGGTTTGCGTGCTCTTGCTCGCAGCATATAGGCCAGACAGGTCAATGAACGACCTTAAGTTTAAGTAGTACATACCGACGTCTTCGAGTAATCTATCTCCCTGTCACCCTATCTAGGCAATCCGCATGACCCAAATATTCCACTGAATTGTGCTTGCGAGGAATCGATTTGGATGACAATTGTTTCCCTATATGCATATCCGTAGATATCTGGCTGTATCCGACCGACCGATTCACCCACTATTGAGTACCTATATATGAAGTAACTTTAGCTATATGCTGTAACTAGCTTATGCCCGCGACTTCGTCTGCGGTGTAAATTATAATTAGGCAATTACTCTTTATAAATTGTTATATTTGTTCGTAAGCTTGGTTGTAATTGAAGAAAACCCTCAAATATTGGGCACAAAACTGCACATTTACCGCGAAAATCAATTCTTTAGATAGTCCATTTAAGGATTATTACTAAAAAAATTAATTCACTTCATAGACCACCTGTTACTTACACAAAAAAACAATCTACTAATTGCTATATGCTGCGCATGGAGTTTCAAACATTTTACTTTAAAAACAAACACAAACAAACCCCCCTAAACAAACTTTCAACCCCTAATTACTCAATAAATTTTAATGAATGATGAAATCAATCAGTTTTCTTCTTTAAAAATCGTTTGGTGCCTATATAAAGTTTCAACCCCCATTTAACCCCTTTCGGGGATGAATAAAAAAAACCGTGACATTACTTTCCTATACTCAAATTGAAGGATCTATGTGCGAAGTCTCAGAGCTCCAACTTCAAAAATGGTTTGGACCCTATACAAAGTTTCAAGCCCCATTTTAACCCCTTTGGGGATGAATTCCAAAAAACAGCAATCACTTTTCTTTACTCTTATGGATGGATGAGTCTATGTACTAAGTTCAAGATCTACTACAAAAATCGTTTGGTCCTTTACAAAATTTCAACCCCCGTTTGACCCCTTTTTAGGGGTCAATTTTGAAAACGGAAAACTACTTTTTTACTCTTATTGAGGAGTCCATGTACGATGTCTTAGAGCTCCAACTTCAAAAATTGTTTGGACCCTGTACAAAGTTTCAACCCCCATTTAAATCCATTTGGGGATGAAGTTCAAAAAACAGCAATCACTTTTCTTTACTCTTATGGATAAGTCTATGTACGAAGTTCAAAATCTACTACAAAAATCGTTTGGTCTCCATACAAAGTTTCAACCCCCGTTTGACCCCTTTTTAGGGAAGAATTTCGAAAAACGGTAAAACTACTTTTGTTTATTCTTATTGAGGAGTCTATACACGATGTCTCCGAGCTCCAATTTAAAAAATCATTAGGTCCCTATACAAAGTTTCAACCCCCATTTAACTCCTTTTGGGGATGAATTTCGAAAAACCGTGAAATTACTTTCCTGTACTCATATTAAGGAGACTATGTACGATGTCTCAGAGCTCCAACTTCAATAATCATTTCAACCCCCATTTAACCCCCGTTGGGGATGAATTTTGAAAAACGGTAAAACCACTTTCTTCGACCTTTATTGAAGAGTCTATATACGAAGTCTCAGATCTGTCACTTAAAAATAATTTGGTCCCTATACAATATTTCAACCCCCGTTTAACCCCTTTTAGGGATGAATTTCGGAAAAAGGGTGAAATAACATTTTGCAACTTATATTGAAGAGTCTATTTTCGAAGTCTCAGATCTCCTACTTTAAAAATCGTGTGGTCTCCATTTAAACTTTCAACCCCTGTTTTACCCCTTTTAGGGATGAATTTCAAAAAAGGGTGAAATTACTTTTCTCTACTCATATTGAAGGATCTATGTGCGAACTCTCAGATCTCTATGTTCAAAAATCGTTTGGTGCCTATACAAAGTTTCAACCCCCATTTAACCCCTTTTGGGGATGAATTTCAAAAAACCGTGAAATTACTTTCCTGTACTCATCTTGATGGGTCTATATGCGAAGTCTCAGATTTCCTACTTTAAAAATCGTGTGGTCTTCATATAAACTTTCAACCCCCATTTAACCCTCTTTGGGGATGAATTTCCAAAAACGGTGAAATTACTTTTTTTAAATTGTATTAAAGAGTCTATGTTCGAAGTCTCAGATCTCCTACTTTAAAAATCGTATAGTCCCCATATAAACTTTCAACCCCCATTTAACCCCCTTTGGGGATGAATTTCAAAAAATCCCTTCTTATCCCTTACTTACGTTATATAACCACCCTACTGTGAAAATTTCAAGTTCCTAACTTCAGTAGTTTCGGCTGTGCGTTGATCAGTAAGTCAGTCAGTCAGTCAGGACTTCTTCTTTTATATATTTAGATTAGTCGCCGGATCATAAGATCTGGTAACTGATCCTATGGCCACCAATCTGACGCAATCGAAGACTCAGATGTAGGTACACATTTTGCCCCGAAGAAATGTCGCTGGGAACACCCACGAGAATCAGTGAAGTTTCTTCAAACCTCAACAGATCAGTGAAGCATTCAATAGTATTCACGGTATTTTTTTTAAAACCAGGGCACCAAAGATCTTAGTGACAAATAATCTAATACGAGAATAAAGTATAGTTTATCCAAGCATACAAACGGGACAACAGTACGGATGCGGAACCAAATTGCTTGAGGTCTTAGAAAACGCAATCCAGATTATGAGAACAGTAGGTATATTCATAAATTCAGTCAGTTGAAGTGAGGTATAATATACTTGTGTTTAAAAGGGCAGAAATGGGTTTCATTGCGTGTAGTGGAATATACAGTGGAGTAAAAAAATCAATCAGCTTCGATTTTGGGATTTCGGAAGGATATTTCGCACCATATTTAAGTATTTAGGTAAAATTTGTCGGATCTCTGTGTCCTTACTCCTTACAATGAGAAAAAACGAGAAATGCGGCGGTCACCGTGACAAAATATCACGCGTGTGCGCCGTGTGGTAAAGCCTGTAACGAAATTCAGTGGCACCACCTCATATCGGAAGTCAATAACCAATCAGAGCGCTTGAACGAGTAAGGGTGCATTATAATTAGGGCTTGCAAATATTCGACTTTTTCAAATATTCGAATATTCGAATATGATTTTGTAGATATTCGAATAATTCGAATATTATTCGAATACTACCAAAAACTATTAAAAAATCGTTTTTCTTAGTATTTTTTGTGAAAAACATGTTAGAAGAGATATTTTTTACGCTGCGATTACCTTAAGACTAATCAAACTTAATTAGTCTTACTCAAAACCTATAAACCGACTAGGTAGATGAGGGAATTGCTTTGTTTGCAATATTTGCACTGTGGCATTCACTGTGATGCAGATGACAGCACGGGTGATGACTCCTACACCGGCCGAACCAATATTTCTCGGGATAACGTCATCGAGAGCCGTAACAGACTTGTGTCTGAAATTGAAACTTCCCTAAAAAAAGTTTCAGAATGGGGTCGACTTAATCTAGTCCGTTTTAACCCTACGAAGACACAGGTTTGCACTTTCACCGCTAAAAAGCTTACGTTTGTTTCATCACCTCGTTTTGAGAGCACCCCCACCTAACTGCCACAGCCACTATTAGAATCAGTGAAGTCCAGTTCCGCGGCCATTTAGAGGGTAAAGCTAAATTAGACTCTAAGAAGCTCGGTGTGCTCAACAGATCGAGACAGTATTTCACTCCGGCCCACCGCCTACAGCTTTATAAGGCGCAGGTCCGTCCACATATGGAATACTGTTCTCATCTGTGGGCTGGGGCTCCCCAGAACCAGCTTCTCCCTCTAGACCGCATTCAGCGGAGACCGCATCGTATCGTCGGCTACCAAGATATTTCAGATCGGCTCAACTCCTTGGCACTGCGTAGAGATGTAGCCTCGCTCTGCATCTTCTATCGTCTGTATAACGGGGAGTGCTCCGAGGAATTGTTCGGATTGATCCCTGCCGCATCTTTCCGCCATCGTCCTACGCGACAATATTTCCATCCTCACCACTTAGATGGTTGGCAGTCCACAATTGTGCGTTTTGCTAGAAACTTCCTGCCTCGCACGACTGAACTGTGGAATAAATTGTCGCCTGCAGTGTTTCCGGACCGTTTTCTCGTTTGCCCCCTATTTCATAAAAAAAATCCTTTGGGGGAGTTATGTCGGACTCACCCCCTCAGAAGGAGAAGACATACCCATTAAACCACCAGGACCCGAGTTAACTGAGAATAGCAATCTGTCTAAGAGTTGGAGTCAAATATTTGCATGTACCCCACACATGCTCCGTGGCATGGACGTTAATCAGGTGGGGCGAGGGGAGACGCCCTTTCATGCAACAGAAGCACCGGACACGTGGAAGCTCCGTAGACACAGTGCACATGCTGGTGCAACGTATCCACAAGCCCTGGTGGGTAGTTAGTTGGCTGAATTCCGCATTCATGCAACCTCTTAACAGGCTGGTTCAGCGTATAACCAGTCCCAAATCATAAAGCTGTCCCGTCGCCGCTTTTTTGTACTTTAACTAAATTAGTAGGTTTATCCTCGTAAAGCCGGTTTCCTAAATTTAGGATATTTTGCTGAAGTAATTTTCGAGGTTATTAAGATGAGAATAGAATTCTAATTTCATATATGCTCCCCTGCTCATCACTATCTCATGGGCCTCACGAGGATATTAGTTTTAGAAATTTTAACTGACTGGTCCATGCTTCGAGAGATCCCAGAGCTGGCGCATACTTCTCCCAAAAAAATGTCCTTGCAATTAAGAAAGTCGCATGCAAAAAGAAGACCATGCCACAGGCAGCAGCTCAGCCTAGAGAGAATATTCTAGTTTTTAATTTAATCATTGTTTTTTCATAACGTAAAAAGTTACGCTGCGCTATTTTAGGTGTATTTAGTTTGAAAAAATGTAATTGATTACTTTATCCTTCTTTATTATGCACTTTAATTTAAATTCCATTTAATTTAAATAGGTAGTAAAATTATTCGAATATTCGAATACCTTACCAGGTATTATTCGAATAGTAAAATTAGCCGAATATTCGAATAATTCGAATATTCGAATATTCGAATTGCAAGCCCTAATTATAATATAATCATAACTGTCAAAGTGCCGATGAAGCCACTCACGAGAAAGCCAGCTGGCTCCCGAGCCCCACATGCATACGAGTTCTGACACTTCTGACATCGATGAAATGTGGAATTGTGAAGCGCGCCTCGAGAATATGGGTCGGAAACTTTAACATAAAATACCGCATGCATTTGAGGAATAGAGTTGTATTTGCATGATAGATGAACATTTTTACTTAAAAATAGTATTCGGACACATATGGCAGTCGTAAAGTAAGATGGAAGTACTTATAACACAAACTCATCACTGAGTTGCAGTTGACGAAGAAATAATAGTTTTGATTACGTTATTTTTATAAAGATAGATAGATGCCATCGTGAGTTTGCCGCTGTAAATTTACCTTGGGAAAATGTATCCAATACACAACAATGATTACAACTGATGAATTGTTTTACAAAAACGACATTCATCGGATATTTCATGAAATAGGTACGAGTACACTCAGAAATTGCCAGGTACAAAAACTAAAGCTATTAGAAAAATCAGTTAATAAAAGTTATTGAAAAATTAATTATCTTTCTTTACTCGTCTCGTCTCCATTAGAGATGAAATACTTCCAAGGTCTTCGTAAACATCAAAATCCGATTAGCTGTCGTAAAAATGATCAAAAAATAAAGTAATTTGGTTGTTTTTTCTTGCGAGGCAAGCGCCATTCACCACCAGTATCATAACTAGGTACCTAAACCACTTTGATTTTTTACTTTCGTAGCTGACCACCGACCGGCCTGATATCACATGAAAGTAAGCGATAATGGGGACATAGATAAATTACTTTGAGAGAACCTGAATTGATTTGTCAGTTGTCAGCGAATATAGATAACGGGGGCCAACTCCATTCCATAGCAGTTCGTGCTAGGTAAGGAATTATGAAGTTAATCGCTTCATACCTTAGAGCAACACGGAGAGGAGGCGACAAGACGCGCTTGTCCGGTGCACAATTTTGTTGCTCTAAGCTTCATGCGAATGAATGGTAACCATATCGACAACATAATGATGAAGTCGCTCCCCAAATCCCCACGCCTGGAAGTCTGTGGTGGAATTAAATCGCTCAACGTGTTCAGATTTAGCCTTTATACCTACTGTAGCATTATCGCTACAGGTTTTGTGTCGCTAGTTCGTTTGTTCGCTAGTGTTGGCTAACTTGTAAGGTCGCGGACTCTCTTGGTCGGCCACGTGGTCATAAATGGCGGTGACTGTATAGCGATGCGTAATCTGTCAAATTCGTGCTCTATAAAATCGGTTGTACTCTCGCCGAGATTGGATTACGTCCTTACTTCACTTCAAGTTTTTTTGGCGTGCTGGTGGGTTTCGGTTTTGCTTTTTCAAATTGAAGGCATGTTTACAAAAACAACATAACTACACTGGACATGAATTTACAGGAAACGAAAAAAACTAAATGTCTTCTTATATATTAGCTATTGGACACAAACGTTGTATACGTTATTTAAGTAAGTGGCCATTAGTTCCGAAACACACGATTACACATCTCAAAGACAATTATTTTTGGAAAAAACATGAAAAATAAGTTCGTCAGTTATGCTGTTTTTGTAAAATTTTGTTAGTTATGTTCTTTTTGTTAGAAAATAAAACAAGTTTCTATAGAAATTATGTTTTGTATTCTATCATTTATCTTACTAAACTAGTGGATCTACTTTAATCTTCACATCCGCTGCTGTTGTCATCGTTATCTACCTCCAGAGACGACGATTCTTGACACGTATTATACAAAATTGATTGGTAGAATTGATGGCTCGATGGTTTGACCAAAAACTGCATCAATTTTCTCAAGTCGCCTACTTTGTGAGGATTAAGGGGAAGTGAAGACTCATAAGCACGTTTTAAATTGATGTTCTTGGGCATTTTCTTCCTATTTCTTATATCAATAGTAACCCAAGGTCCCGTAAATGAATAGCGGACCAACACATATTTCGTGTCTTTTTCTATTTTTATCATTCTCACCTCTTTTAATTTCATAGCAGGCTTACTATTGCGTAAAAAACAATGTAGATATGTAGTTTTTGTAAAATGGGTATATTTTTGGGGACTGAGTGTGGACAATTGGGGTCATTTTTGGACACTATCTTTTGCTCTACGTATAGATCCTGCTTAGACGAATGCTATGATACCATAAACTCAAATCCGCAAAAAATGTTAGTTATGTTGTTTTTGTAAACATGCCTTCTCAAGTTTTTTTGGCGTGCTGGTGGGTTTCGGTTTTGCTTTTTCAAATTGTGGATTCCAGATTCGTCGAGTTTGAAATTTGGGTGTGAGAACAAACGCTGGGGCTTTTTTGGATTCTCAATCTGGCTTTCATTTGAAAAGCACGTTACGTGGTCTAGCATATTTTTGCGGTTTTGCTTGTTTTTCTAGCCCGTTGGTGGGCTTAGATTATTGCTATTTAAAGTTTCTAAACAACTGTGTTTCATTGTAATTGTGATCGTGTCAAGTTCGCGTTTCATGTGCGTAGCGCGGTTCAGTGCTGTTCCGTATTCTAGAGGTCGAGACGCATAGCCTTGTGGGTTGTGTGTGAACCTCCTACGGCGCTTTAGCGACCCGGTGTGGTCTGTTTAACTGAAGCTGGTCACTCTTCGTGTTCCGGCTCCCACGTGACGGTCCGTTTCGACTAGAAGTACGGCGTACGCTGGCGGTATTCGCGAGCGGCTTTCACGGCTGGTGTTGACGGTCCGGTGGTGGACGCTACTGCGGAACCAAATGAACGAGCGCTGCAGGATGCGAATCTAAAGGACGACGGCGACAAAGTTTTAATAACGACAAGGAATAATAGTGTTAGCGTTTAGCCAGGTACCTGGTAGTATTTAGTGACATTCGCGTGCTTGTGATCGTCTTTGGACGCTCTGTTATACGTCCGGCGCGGCCAGGCAATTTATTTCTGTTTGCGACTTCTCAAAATTCAGAAAGGCTCTTACCCGCCAATGTAGTATTCAATTTTTCGGTCATTTTAATTTCTCTTTGCGACACCCTAGGGTTTTCATCAAAATCATCCATCCTCTCATTACTTCACCACTTTCAGCCCTAGGTACCGTCAGTATTCCACGCGTACGTTCGATCTTGGGTTCGCTCGGACGACTTGTTCCCGAAGCTTTGTCCCAACACCGATCGTACCCGCTACGCCTTTATTTTTAGACTACTTGACTTGGTATTTGCCTTTTGCTAATATTACTACTACTAATCGTCCTATCGCGTTCCAGTTAAATAAAACGAAAGTGTTCGTGTTTCTAGTAATTTAATGGTTTCTGGTTATATGACAATTTTATCAATAATACTTGCATGAAGTTGGTCTTGTGCCTTAATAACGCTCTCTGTAACTTGTTTACTTATTCCTTAGGTAAATAACTGTGCCATTACGAACTCTGTACTCCTACTAGATTATTTTCAGGAAAATAAACAAAATTATACGTGTTGTTGTGTGTGATTTATTTTTAGTTTATTCACTACACTACGTAATAAGGTCTCTTTTTTATCAGAACAGTGTGTGATGCGAATCTCAGAAAATAAGTCGATTTTCTGTTTGTGAAACCATTGAACTCAGCTGTTCGCGACGTCACACATTTATTGGCAAAGACTCAGAATCAACATACTACACATGCCTTGAGCACTCACTGTAGATAGATAGTTCTCAGAAGCGAGGCCAATTGTTTTAGAAATTATCTTGAGTGTCGTAATGAGTTTCCTTTTCAATCAATCCTCGTAACACGCTTAAATATAACACATTACACACCTAGGAAAGTAAATAGTGTCTCAGACTGCAGGTATTTGTCAATGAGCCAAAGAGAAGGCTTTCTACCCTCCTACCCTCTCTTATAAGTAGGGAAGAAAGGGGAGAGCGGAGGGGGGGGGGGCAGTGTCTTTTTGTCTTGCAAGCCACTGCCGCTCAAGAGCGGAGAAGAGAGTAGCGGAGCGATGTACTTCTTCCCTACGACCACAAACAATAATAGATCGACAGTCCATAGCGCTACGAGACAGATGTTCGTTCCCATTGCCTGTTTCATGCGGTGTCGTGCACTCATTTGCTTTTAGTAACTAACTAGTCAGCAACCTTGTTGAGACAATAAAAAGCGAGTGGATATTACTAAAGAGTGGCAATTATATTTTACACATTCATATCAGTAGTCTCCATTAAGTACCTACAGAATATTTCTAGTAAATCACAAATCTCTCAAAAATGTCAATAACGTCATCGGCTTTTTTGAAGTCCGCTTAAAAATAATGAAACCACAATTTGAATGAATGTTGAAAACCCATCAGAATATAAATCCTCGACAGGTATTTCAATTAGGCAAATCTTTGATTGCACGCTCAAAGCGACCGCAAGCCGCAATAAGGCAACACCAAATCACAGGCTAAGCCGCGCCAACCAATTAGGCGTTTGCACGGCCCTGTAGCATCTCGTCCGCAACCGTAAGCTCAAAATTACTCGCTTTTCAATTAAAAATAAGCATTAATATTAGGAGATATCCTTATCTTACTTCCTGCTAATATTAAAAATATGAAGTGTTTTGAGGTTTGGATGTTTGCTACTAAACAGTAAAGAAACAATTGAATTAATTGAGATGAAAATTCGCTGTTTTCCCAGGATGCTACAGTATGGACTTCTTCAAAACCGGAGTACAAGTACATAGGTTTTTAAAGGATCGGCAACACGTACGTAATGTCCCTGGCGTTGCAAGCGTCCACAGGCTACGGTGACTGCTTGCCACCATCAAGAAAGCCATATGCCTGGTTGCTACCCTAGTAGTATAAAAAATGCCATTGCAAGTACTAGAATTTGTGTGTTTGTAGTCCTGATTTGAAACATAGGATACTTTATATCCCGGTAAAAGATTCCCTGAGGATGACAATAACACGAGGTTGAAGCCGCAGGTAAATGCAAGTTCACAATAATTTTGCAGGTTTGTAGTTCTATTTTACAAAACTTTGTGAATATCAGCTTATCAGACGTTCTGAGAAGTAAAATCAATCCTTTTACGCTGCGAAATATCACAGTGAAGAATTGTTCACTTCGATTGGGTTAACTTCCCCGCCAAGAGTTAGTTAAGTTGCCAATAGTGGAGCTTTCACGGGGCTCCCCTATTCCCGGATTGAGGCGAAAGTTTCAATCGAATGGCTAATTCACTGAGGTCTGAAAATAAATTACATGGAGAAATGGAAGGCTTTGGCTGGCGAACGGATTCTCGCTTTGTCTTCCATCTGCTATAGTGTTTAATTGCAGTATAACAAAATTACTTCCTTAAAGGCAAAATTCAAAAATCACGATCATAAATTAAAGAGTTAATACTGTCGTTGAAGCTAATGGACCGTGCAACTCTGCTCAAATGAAAGCTACCTCCTTCCCTGTACGAAAAATGTTTCATCATCTTGGATCAGCTCTAAGGGTACCTCCTAATTTATCGGCAGAAGTTATCGGCAGCATCAAGTGTCTGCTAGGGTTTCCAGTAGAGTTAGGTTGGCCAGACTAGTACCTATTGCCTATCACGCAAAATAGACGCATTAACAGACGACGAGATGCGGAACAGCCCGCGTAAACTTATAACCAGTAACCCAGATATTACCGGACAGGAAATGTGTTAATGAAGTAACAATACCCTTTTAAATTCTCAACTACCGCTTAAATTAACTTCTTAACCTAAAACATGTACATATACTCCCCCCGTTCATCCCGCATTCTAAAATATGGAGCGCTCTGTGCCAGCGCCAACGATCCGAAGCCAAATTAGGTTTACACTGCTGGCCTACAAAAGCCGGACACGGCTGAATGGCTTTAATAAAATCCAATGTACGTTTAAGCACGAGCGTGGTACCTGATTGTCGTCCTCGCCGCGACCTGTAATATCTTGTCGGGTCCAGTCTGTGGTGAAATTCCACAAATTGTTTGTCAAGTAGTACAGAATCCGACCGCCCCTCATTATGCGACCTACTCTCCCCCGCAAGCGGTACGAAAACGTTTCCAAAACGTATTGTTTTGTACCCGTTTGTGCACCTGTTCTGGAGTTTGTTTCGGACGAAATTATTCATCGCATGCCGAATTTGCTTTGAAATATTTTTAAATTGGCTTTGTTATTAAAATATGTCCCGGAATATCTCAGACAACACGCGTTACAGCTTACACACGCATTTTTCACCGGTAAATATGAACCAACTTTGTCGACAAATGGATACGGGAATGAAACCCGACATTTGTGTTGGATAAAAGCGTTCTTTTAATATTCATGGTATGCTTGTAGTGGCAAAATCTGAAATGCAACACAGACAAATGTTGGCTTTATGTAGCCGATTGAACCGCTCGGCTCGAGACAATTGTTTTATGACGCCTAAAATCTAAAGAATTCAATTGATCAAAAGTCAAAACATGCTTTGGTTCAGCTCACACATTAATAAACAGCTCCATAAATTTAACATGAAACACTACATAAAACAAATGTAAATCGCATAAATTAATAGCACCAAAGTAACGCTTTCCTATAAATTAACGTCCATTCTTTCGTTAAAGTGTCCTATAAACGTTTTGCCCAGAATTTAGTCAGAACGATAAATTTGAGTAACTAGGTAACGGTCGTTGGTGGGGATTAGTCCGTGTTTATTTTAAACCTGCTTATGCCCGTGAAGTCTCAAGGCGCGTGTTATTGTTTGTTTTCGCGCAAAGAACTCTAAATTAATAGTACCTACTTACATTACTATAGAGGCCGGGAAGCGAGGTGTTGCCGGCCGAGTACATATAGATGGCCGAGCGAACGCGAAGCCAGATAGTTACGAGGCTGGCAACCCCATTTCACGCCGAGGTATGTATAGTGCTTTTCTCAAATATGCAATGAAATAAATTAAAATTACAGAATGAACAATTTTCAATTTCCTTTCCAAAAACTGTTTCAGTATACATTATTACCGCGAATATTTAGATGAAATATTTTATATGTGTGTTCTTGTAGTTAAGTTTGCAACTTAAAATTATTGGAAATTGTTTATAATGCGTTATTTGTTATGTTCATGTCGATTTTATATAAATAAAACTGCAAAACAAAATATAGCAAACATCGTTTATTGTTTTTTTAATGGCTGAATGGCGTGATGCCGTGTCCCAAATAAATATAGAATAGAAATAATAAAAAATCACATTGCAAGCCTAGGCCGGCAATGTTGTATGAAATTCCATTAAATGCCAAGTGTCAAGCCGCACCAGAACCGAGGTACTTTGCGGCCAATAAGGCACGTTATATCAACATTTCATTGCATGTTTGAGAAAATATCTTTCCAAGTTTGAGACTTGCAAAATGATAATATCGTGAGACCTTTTATGAATTTGGATTATTGGGAAAGATAACTCGAGCGAACATGTCTGATGAATATAAAGCGTGTCTCAATATTATATTACATAGGTATATAGAATGTCTGCGTATGTTTTTGACGAGTTCGTTTATAACTTTATAGTTAGTCTTCTTGTTGCCTCTTATAGTATAGGTAGTTCTCTTGTAGTTTAGCTACACATCCTCTTCTATAATAACAATGCTTAAGAGGAAACAGTAAGGTGGAGAGAATTGAAAATTAGGTATTTGTAAAATGTGTCGCTATCCCGTACTGTCCGCCTCTCACCTGCAGAGCGTGTCTCTATCGAGAGACAACTGCAGCTTGGACCGAAAATACCTTTTAAAATTTCATGAAAACAACGTTTCGTAGTCCCCTGATTTCTTCCCCAAAACTTAACCTATTTAACTAATTTTTCATCAAAGAAAGGCTTTGGCCGTGTTCCTGTATTTTCCTTTTTTTTAATAATCTAGTCAAATTTGTTTTCTGGATGTGTGAACACAGCGGAAAATCTGGCGTTTTTTTTAGGTTTTTGAAGGTTAATATCTCTTTTGAGAATCAATTTATCGTAAAAAGGAAAACATAGGAACATATCAATAGTAGCCATAGATTTTTGGACAAAAAATGATTGCTCTACTGGCATTATCCAGGGAGGAAACAGGGGACTACGTTTGTATGGAAAAACTGCCCTCCTGTTTCCTCTTAATGATAAAATCAAAAAAAACCTCGGACTGCCTCTATCCAAATCTTTGCAATGCCCTCCAGGGTGTTTTATATGTTACTATTTTTTCTTATGTAAATTAGTATGTAAGGATAATATGTAACATGTGAATGCAATAAATGAATATGAATATACTTAATTTCGACATTTTTGACATTTGTCTATAAAATTGTCTTCACAGTTTCTACTGTGGCCATTCCTACTGTTTCAGTTTGATATTTACTGCGATGTTTATGATTATGGTTATTATTGTGATATTATTTTATTTTGCGAATATTGTATAATTTAATTCTTTATTTATAATTTAATGTGTCGACTCACAAAAATATTTGCACGCTTGCTTGCAAGCAAAATACACTGAACCTAATTTGTACCTACCACCTATTATTGTGACTGTATTTTTGCAAATAAATGTATTTGATTTGATTCCTATCGCTTATAACTGGCTGAATTTTATTCCATGGCTGGGCAGCCGCAGTGCTTATGTTTTCATATTCTGAAGGAAACTGACTAAACTTAGTTAAAACAAGGCGAGTGAATCAACAAAATTGCTGTAATCCGTTATTACGAAAAGACACAGATACAAATATGTACAATTGGCTGCGTTCTTATGTTCTAACATATTTTGAGTGGTAATAAGCTAGTATTATGCGATTGCTTTTTAACCATTTGATTGATCAGCGATTCATATTCCATTATTAACAGCAATCTTGTCAGGTCAATGTTCCTTGATGAGGGTTTGCTCAGCTTGAAGCAGAATGCTTCTAAAACTAAAATAGTTCGATTTACATCCAAAAACAGTAGACTCACAGATGTATTGAGTGTAGAAGTAAATAATGAAAAAATTGAACAAATATCGCACACTAATTTTCTAGGCATTACCATCGATGAATGTTTAAACTGGAAAGAACAAGTCGAGAAAGTTTCTGCGAAAATCAATAGATTTATTTTTGCTCTCAAAAAACTTAGATGTGCTACTTCCGAAAAAACGGCATTATTAGTTTATCATAGTTATGTTTGCTCTGCATTACGCTATGGAGTGGTATTATGGGGAAATGCCACAAATATACAACGGGTGTTTGTAGCACAAAAAAAATGTATCAGGGCGATAGGCGGAATAAAACGATCAGAGACCTGTAAGACACTGTTTACGAAATACGGCATCCTGACATTTCCGAGTTTATACATATTTGAAATTTGCAAATTTGTAAGGTATAATCCGGAACTTTTCGAAAAGAAATGTAACGAAGGTAAACGGAAAGTAACGCATAAGTCATTGGTTGCTCCTAAAACTCGACTACAACTGAATAAAAAAAACTGTTACCATATGGCTATTAAGATTTATAATGTGCTCCCTATATCATGGACAGAACTCCCCGATAGGAATTTTTTCAAAAAACTGAAATCTTTCTTACTCGAAGAATGTTTTTATTCACTGAACGATTTTTTTCACAAAATGACAAATATAAATAGTGTTAATATATATTGAATAATGTCGGTTTTTTTTTTAATGTTATTTTTGTGTATCTAATTTAATTATGAATTTATTGCAAGTAACTTTTGACATCTTTAATATATAATTTTTCGTGTTTTGTTTTTAAGTTATGAATTATTTAGCAATGTAATGAGTTTATAGAATGAAAATATTAATGTACTGAACTGTAGCAGAATTTTGACAATCCTAAAATGATATATATTTTTTTTCATGTGGTTAATTAATTAGTTTAAAACTTCAGTAATATTGTGTACCGTAAAACGGTTGATTGTGATACTCGCCTACTATTAATTTAAACATCTTTGTACATGCACAATTTTACAATAAATGATTTCTGATTCTGATTCTGATTCAGAATTGTGCCAATAAACTTAATATCTATTATTCCTCACCTTACTTATGTCTAAAACAGCGATATGCTAGACATATTGACGATTCAGGTTCTTGTATCACGTATATTAATTAATTTTACAACTAGACCAAAAGGGCATAAATACCATGTCTTAAGAAAGTATTTACCAGTATCAGAACAAAGCATACTGATGAGGAAGATTTGGGGTCTCCTAAAATGTATCGTAAGATAGCCAAGGCATATCGTCGACCATAGGCTGAATTACGGTAAGGGACAGGCAAAACAATGTCCCTTACGCTAATTCAGCCTACGGTCGACGATATTCTAGCAGCGCCGTCGAACAAAGACATAATCAAAGTTAAAGAGGCATCGATACTGAAGACGTTTTGTAAAATTCCTGGAATAAATTAAGCTTGAGCCTTCATTCCGCTTCAATAATGCGATCAAATTACAAAATGAGATAAACTACAACAAAGCTCATCCACTGTATCGTGAATTATGCAACTATAAACTAAACACTACTTTACTTGTAAATACAGTACATATTTTTACTTTTGCCAATTAAATTATTAACAGTGATTGAAAAACTAGGCACAGCCTGAACCGTCATAAATCCCTTTAGAATAAAAAAACCTAGTACAAATTTGAAGAAAAGTGTTTCAATTAATATACCTAACTGAAACTTGTGTAAGACAAACGAAGTGGCAGTAAAATTGCGTCAACATTGTTATAAAAATAAACATATTTACGAAGCATTCGATCGACTCAGCTGGCTCGTTTATCAGAATGTCTACGCAAATACACGATGATTTTTAATCGGTGATCAGGAGCAGAAAAATATAATATCAAGCTAAAATTAAACTTAATAGGTGAGGTCACACGCACCTACCTCACTGTTTAATTAATTATAAGTTAAAACTTAATTTAAACTACTAATTACTGGTTACTTGGTCATCCTACATTCATTATTGAAACAAAGTCACGTGATCACGATAATCGTTCCATCACTTTGGCGGAAAATTTGATAGATTTTAAGTCAATAGACTTGATGACAATGACAAGTTATTAGGTACTCATAAATTATGATTGCCATTAATTTTTTGAAGAGGTTGTATTTAGGATAAAATGGATTTCAAAATAAAAATTATACTAGAAAAAAAAGGTTTGTTTCCATGTAATTAATTACGACATTAACGACTAACGTGACCGCCATAAATTATTGAGTTAGAAAAATTGGTACCTGATCACCGATTAAAAATCATCGTGTATACAAACACGCGAAATTTAATAAAGTTCTTGTGAATCAAGGACATTTCCTTTAATATTGCCTCAAAGTATCTATTTACTACAAATTTCATTTATGCAAATGTAAATTGAAAAACCACTAAAATAAAAGCTACTTTGAAGAATTTTCAAATATGTATTAGAAAAACTGAAAGTCTCGAGCAAATCGTCGCTATACTTACTCAACCACGTATCTGCTCGAATAGTTTGATAGAAAATGCACCTTTGTTACGAGTAGAAAAGTGCGATTTTCCTATGAAACTGTTGGAGTAGATACGTGGTTGAGTAAGTATAGCGGCGAAATGTTTTGTCTGTCCCTTTCCCTAATGGAACCAACGGCCGACGGGAGGCCCTCAAAATTATAAAAGGTACGGCAAAAAAAAAAAAAAAAAAAAAATAGAAAGATAGATAGTAAATAATGTACAAAGACAAACCTATCCCTTTAAGAGATTTCTTCTGTTGGGTAGACTGTTTGCACTAGTTTTTGTTGTGGGAAGATGGATTGCAGCAGCAGTGAAAGACTTGGACTTGATTATTGTAAACCGTGTATTCGCGACCGTGGATCGTATACAGTGTGTAAGTCTAATACGGGCGAATCTCTTACCGGTGGTTAGTATAGGACAAAGTGAAGGTAATTAAATAACATTTTCTTAAAGTTGCAACAATAATTTTGTCCATACAAAATAATTCAGCCCGCAATGTAATGCAAACACACTCACGTTAAACGCTCGTTGACAGTTACGTTGACATTTCGGTACCGCCGTATTATGGGGTCGTAATGAACTGCAACTTAAAAAAAACCTTTTACTTCATGATTGCACTAATGAATACTATGTCCGATTTAATTTATCGCCCGTATTAGACTTACACGCTGTATACTATATACTATCAAGGGACGCTTACCATACACAAAAAATAGATTAAAAAGGAAATAAAATCAATAGTGCCAACGCACGCATACACTAATACTAAATTATTGTTGGACTTGCCAACATCTTCCAGTTGACTTTTAAGCAAGTGATGATATCTCATCACACCAGAGGTGTTACACAAACCGAGAAGCAGACAGATTTTAATATACAGGGTGACTGGAAATTCGCCGTATTCCTTGATAGGGGTTTTTCTACAGCTCATTTGCAATAATTTAGGCCCAGTCAACTAGGGGTCAAAATTCCTTGGTTTTCGAGATACTCAAGTTTTTTGGTTTTCTTTTTAAATACCCGTCTCTTGACATAAAACCGGTGATTGTGCAATTGTTGTAATGTTTTGGCACTTTTTACTATTGTAAGGTAATCAGTACCTAGTTTATTAGCTATTCAAAACATGTTTTTTTTTATTTCAAAATTGCGTAGTTTCTACACTATCACCAGTTTTATGTCAAGAGGCGGGTATTTAAACAGAAAACCAAAAAATCAACAAGGTTACCTGTATTGCTAAATTAATAGTACATTACATAACTAGGGTGGTAATACAAAGAAAGGCCGAGATCGCAGAAGTTTGCGGCCCGATCTGTAATCGAGGGACGTAAATATGCGATCGAGGGCTTTCTTTATTACCTCCCGTGTTGTGTACATAATTTTATGTCTACACTTGGCCAGAAGCCGCGCAGCGTGCGGAAAGTCACTTTTTGGCCAGGTGTGGCATAATAGTACATTACACAACTAGGGTGGTAATACAAAGAAAGGCCGAGATCGCAGAAGTTTGCGGCCCGAGCTGCAAGCGAGGGACGTTAATATGCGATCGAGGGCTTTCTTTATTACCTCCCGTGTTGTGTACATCATTTTATGTCTACACTTGGCCAGAAAGCGGCTTTTTCCGTACGCGTAGCGTGCTTACTACTTATACTTTATAAAGGTCACTTTATGGCCAGGTGTGGCATAAATAAAATTATGAAACGAATTGAAAATTTCATCCTTGACTTAACAAGTAATCCAAATTAAGAGTTCCTAAGTATCTGTTAACCGCTAAAACTTGCTTAACTAACCAAACCCTAAACGAGATTACAAAATTAATTTAGGTGTAGGTAATTAAATAATCTTCTAAGGGCACAGCGGTCTGAGGTTGGAAACGCCGCCGGAAGCAATTTCCGGTGCAGGGCCAATTCCGGTCAGGCTGTAACCGCGGCTTTACGTCCCGCACTCGTTCTTATCTGATGGGATCCGTCCGAATCGGATGGAGTTTTTTCTGATCGATGATCCGTCAATAAAACGGAGGGCTAGTTGAGGAACACCTTGACGGTTTAGGCATAAATACCGCCACGAGCCCGACTGTTGTGACAGCTCATAGAGCTAACACCTGAACAGGCACAAAAAAAGCCTTGCCTACCTCAGAAGTAGAGCACCTTGTATTGGGACCGAACGCGACGACAGCGCCACGTGATAGGCGGCCATTATGGACAATATTGTCACCGCTGTCAAACAAGAAGTAAGTAAATATTGTGAAAAATATTAATGAAATCTTGTGTTATTTTACTATATTACACAATTTTGGACAATGGTAGTCAGTAACATTATTGCCAATAATATTAAAATTGTTGTTTTCAGTGAGAAAAGTCAGCGACAAAAATGTCAATTTTAGCCGTAGCGAGCGCTGTGATCGTTTAGGCTACCCCCTCCACCCGCTTTGCACTCTGCCAATTGATAATATAAAATACTTAATATATGTCTTAGTGGTCTTAGTGGGAACTGTTGAGGAGTTAGATGCATGTTAATCTTAAAATCTATACCTACCATAGTGTTTTGTATGTACGTCTATCTCTGTTTGTTCTCCAAATAAATAAAATAAAATTAGGGATGTAACGATACAGATACCGATACCGATATATCGACCGATTGGTATCGTCGATATATCGATATCGCCGATTATATACAACCGATATTTGAAGAGCGCGAAAAGAATTTGCTGTATGAAAAAAATCTGCAAAAAGTAATTTCAATTACTGAATTAATTTATGCATTACCTTTTGCAATGATAATTACTATGTTTATTATATCTTTGGTTCATAACCAAAAAAAAATTGAGTTGACAATTTATTTATTTTTACTTTACACTTTCAAGGTTGACTCTCCGTTAAATATAGCCAAGTTTTAGGTATAATAAGGACACAAATATCTGAAGTTCATACTTTATTATTTAGCTAAGATATCGGTATCGGTATCGCCGATTATATTCTACAATAATCGGTATCGGTATCGTATCGGCAAAATTATGTATGTAATAAAATATGTATGATTCGATATAATAAGATAAAATTAACAAAGAAGTTCTTGGAAAATTCTTTTACAAATCGTTTCTCAATTTTAGGTAACTCCAATAGGAAAACGTAATCCAATCCAATACATATTCCGGATTTGAGCGTAGGTACCTATTCGTTTCCGAGTGCCGAGTACTACCACATTAGGCTTCGCAAATACGAGGATTTTACCTGCGAAATATTGTTACGGTATTCGTTATCGTTATTAAGGATTGGGGCCTCTGAAGTGATGTATAAATATGAGCGGCTGTAGCACGGACACTTAAGCGGGTATTTTTCTCCAATCGGAAGCGTTTGTTATCTTATTTGCTAGATTTTATTCCGTCTCTTTAGGGTTCCACATTCCACACACCCAAAGTGTGCCAACGGAACCCTATTACTAAGCCTCCGATGTCCGTCTGTCTGTCCGTGAGTCACAGGGCTCGAGCTTTTGAACCGTAATAGGTAGAGACTTGAAATATTCACAGAATATGTATTTTATATATGAGGAAACATTTTTTGTCCTTTCATTGGTTTTAATGTGGGCAATTTACACCACACTTTATGTTACATATATAGATACAGGAAATCAAAGTACACAGAAAAACTAAATGGCACTCGCCTGTGTACAGACCGAGAATCGAACCCAAATAACAAAGGTTAATTCCTATTAAAAAACAAAGATACGGAAGTCAAGGTAGATAGCAGAATTGAAGGCATTTTCTGAGTGTAAGGTGGACGAATGGTTGAGTCACTGGGCCGGAAATCCAGAGGTACCGGGTTCGATTCTCGGTCTGTACACAGGCGAGTGCCATTTAGTTTTTCTGTGTACTTTGATTTCCTGTATCTATATATGTAGAATATGTATTTCTATTGCCGCTATAACAACAAAATAACGTAAAAAATAACTAAAAGGGGTCCCCGTACAATGAACGTGTTTTGGGCGCCTTTTTGCTCGACGGCAGTACGGAACCCTTCCTTTTGTGCGAATCCGACCGACACGCACTTGGCCGATTTTATTTAAATATTTTTTGTCAACGAATTATTTTTTAGACAAGTTTTTTATTTTGCCGACTTTTTGTATACAGGCTGGAAAGTTTTGATGGGCCCTGGAGGGGAACTAAACCTACCTTAAATCCTTTAGTTAGCTCATTTTACTGAAAGGAAACATTCCTTTATTTTTAAAATTAAGCAAATCTGCATTTAAAGATTTTCTAAAATTCGCTTGTCTCATCCGGAAATCGAACCAGCTAAGAATTCATAAAATAAGCACTCACTATTTTATTCTACTAATCGATAGGACTATTAGTCAGGATAAAATCTCTCTAATAAACATTTGGTCTTACAAGTAAAAAAGATCGTGAAATCTATCATTAATTTTATTTTACCATTAATTCCAATACAAAGGTCAAGACAATTAAAAAAATCTATGAATGCAGTTTTGTTTAATTTTAAAAATAAAGGAATGTTTCCTGTCAGTAAAATGAGCTAACTAAAGGATTTAGAGTAGTTCCCCTCCAGGGCCCATCAAAACTTTCCACCCTCTATAGTCGCAAATTGCATGTCAAAACCAACCAAATGAGGCCAAACACTGATGAGTGTTTTAAGGTTTAATGATGTACAGTTGTATACATACATTACTTTATCTATACACATATGTGACGTTCCGCGGGTAAAGGTGGGTAGGCACCTTATGGATATTGTCGCTTGCGTCGTATCCGACTCCATTACTATAGGACATCAAGATAGAAGGACGCAAGCGGCAATATCCATAAGGTACCTTTACCTACGGAATGTCACATATTATGAATGATGTGTTCGGCAACCATAAGAACGACCGCCGTTGCACCGCCCTGGCCGACTAGATTTTAAATTTTTTTAATCATGATCGCTTTGTATGGCAGTGAGACATGGACACTGACACAGAAGGACCGAGAAAGGCTGGAAGCGTTTGAGATGTGGTGCTGGAGGAGAATGGAAAGAATTAGCTGGACGGAAAGAAAGACCAATGAAGAGGTTCTGAGCATGGTGAAGGAACAAAGAAGTTTGCTAAAAACAATCCAGAACCGGAGAGGAAAGATGATTGGACATCTGATACGACATGACACTTTCTTTGTGAACATCTTAGAGGGGAAAATTGAGGGCAAGAGAGGCAGAGGTAGACCAAGGTTAACATACTTCAATCAAGCGAAGGAGAAAGTCAGCGCCGCGTCGTATCAGGAAACCAAACAAATGGCGCAGAATAGAGTAGAGTGGCGATTACTCCACCGACAAGAGCGTAGCTCTTAAGTTTAATGTGATGAACAACTAGATTTTCATAATAGTGCCGATTTCGATATTATTATGATTTTTCACACATTATTATAACACTGGCAAAGATAATACATCGTATTACATAACTGGTTGCAATAATGGTAGTATTATATACGGTTTCCCAACGCGTAATAGAGGGATCATGATATAGGTGTAGATACACTCACGGACAATGAATTCGGGTCATTTTCTATATAGTTGTTCATAGAAAATGACCCGAATTCATTGTCCGTGAGTGTACATAAAATAAACCCACTGTGTTTGGGCTCATACATGAATTTTGACAAGCACTTTGCAATTATACAAGCAAATGTACAGTCGGGATTAAAAAACTTAAATCAAACATACAAATGCTGACGAAAATTTATAAACGAGCTAGAAAAATGTATACCCAAGGTGAAATGTAAAGTATACTTAGATAAAAGCCACTTTATACCCAGGTGTGGCCTAAAAACAAATGTATCCACTAAGAAACACTACCAATCTTAAAGCTAGGTTATGATATTATCATATCGATATTTAACTTCCTAATTCTACATGTAAAAAGTATTTATGCCACACCTGGCCATCAAGTGACTTCACACACGCAGCGCGGCTTCTGTCCAAGTGTAGACATAAAATGATGTACGCAATACGGGAGGTAATAAAGAAAGCCCTCGATCGCATATTTACGTCCCTCGCTTGCAGCTCGGGCCGCAAACTTTTGCGATCTCGGCCTTTCTTTGTATTACCACCCTAGTTGTGTAATGTACTATAAAAAGGTAGTGTCGCTTACGTAACGTTTCCGTGGAATGCTCCAAAAACCCATCTTTGGAAAAAAATATCGCATTTTCGGAAATGTCACGAAAAATCGGAGTCCTCATGTCATTTCGCACATAAAGTGTATCAAGCTATAAAATAAAACACATTTCAAATATAATAGGGTATTTGCCTGTAGTCAATATAAATTACTACACGCTAGCCATTAAATCAGCTTTCGAAAATTTGCAAAAATGAACTGAACATCACCTATTTAGCGTTTTAAACGATTTTTAAAAGATCAAAACCTATAAATAAGAAGATGATTTGATGTTTATTTCACTTTTATTCCATACAAACTTCATACTATCTGAGCGTTTTGACACTTCATAAAAAGTTACTGTCAGGAAAGTAGCCTATTGACGCCATGACCCTCTTTAAGTTTGTATGGAAACCCGACCGACTCGAATCACCTTAAGGTGAATAGGGATGACGGCTAGGTTAAAAATATATCATTCTATTTAGTCCGTCAATTGGATTATGGAAAAATATGGGTCACGTATTTTTTGGCTTATCAAATCATCAAACTTCCGGAGTGGAGGCTTGTGACGTCACTCCTAGGTGAAAATTGTACCAAAGAGTGACGTCACTCGAAACTTCTAAGCACTGTATCCTCGTTATTAGGGTTCCGTACCAAAATGGTAAAAAGGAACCCTTATTTTTTGTTTGTCAAGCAAAATAAAAAATACGTGTACAATATTTTTTATGCCACACCTGGCCATAAAGTGACTTTTTCCGCACTCTGCGCGTACGGATACAGCCGCTTTCTGGCCAAGTGTAGACATAAAATGATGTACACAACACGGGAGGTAATAAAGAAAGCCCGATCGCATATTTACGGCCCTCGCTTGCAGCTCGGGCCGCAAACTTCTGCGATCTCGGCCTTTCTTTGTATTACCACCCTAGTTGTGTAATGTACTAAACTGACAGACTAAACAGTTTTTTTTAGTCGTCTAGCCTATTGTGTCTCGGTTCTCGGTTCTTAATACAAACGAAAAGTGGGTTAAGAATGTATCCACTGTGATGATGTGTTCCGTATTCTCCTTATTCATATTCATATTCGTTTATTTAGTAATGTTCATACATACAAGGCACGGAACCATAAAGCAATAAGAACGTAAGAGCTTAGACAAACAGACGTATATTGCATTAGTTCCACCGCAGCCGTACGCGGAGTGGCACTATGTGGCCGCACGAGCGTTCCTCAAACATTGACGACTCGAATACTACACTAAAGCTCACCTTTATATCATACAGGATGTTTCAGGAGGATTAACCACTAATAAATGTTAAAGGATGGTACAGGTCGATCCACAAGTGCTGGCGCGGATTTAGTATGAAATAAGCACTGGCTGCATACAAAATCCGCGCCAGCTCCTGAGAATCGAACTGTACACGATCGTATTTAATTGAAACACGCACACTTTTTCCTTTCTTTTTACTTTTTGTAAGGTACAAAACATAATTATTAGAAAATTCATAGTTAAGTTTAGTTTTTTGATAAGTAATGTAATTTCTGGTACCATTAGTAGTAGTAGTATAGTAATGTTACAGTGCACAGTGTAGGTTAAGTAACGAGTGCTATATTCGCCAACAAACTGTTCCGCAGTTTGGCGAAGACATGAAAAGTGTAACTATGTACTGTGTTTGTGAGAAATAAATTAAAAAAAAAAAAAAATTCTCTACAATCATGATCGCCCAACAACTAATTACAATACAATACAATCTTACTTTATTGCACACCAGAACATAAATTACAACACGAACTTATACAAAAACAGTAGTAAACAATAGGCGGCAGTGGCGTGGCGTTGAAGAAATCCTTGGGCAAGCCGGAGCAGCTTTGGCTTCAATTTTCTTTAAGAGCGCTAAAATTAAGTGCCGAACTGCCTAATATTAGGCAAGTTGATGGGAATCGAGTTCTATGGACTCCACGACACTGATAGGCGGTCTAATTAATAAAGATAAAACCTCTTTAACTGTTACGACAATACTTTGATTACGAAGAAAGTAAACTGTCACTGTTATTTTGGCAATGATTTGCCGACGTTTACAAACGTTTAGAGGTAAAGCGAAGAGTATCGGTACTTGGCGGAAGTACGAGTACCTATTCTAATTGCAGAGTGGTCACTGTCCTAAATAAGTAATTTGAAACTTTTTGTTTTGAACACCAAAAAAAAATGCATTAATCTGATCAGTTAGTACTGGTAAGTAACAATAGCTTATAATTTACTGAATCCGTAAGGTTGATCCTGCTTACGTCTACCGAATCATCCTGTATAGAGGTTATGAAGATGTCTTTTCAGGCAGCAACATGTTTGGATCAATACAATATATGGGGGGGGGGGGGGGGTATAGTTCTCAAATAAAGAATCCTCCACGGTTAACTAATAGGCAAGTCGATGGAAATCGAGTTCTGTGACCACCCCCCAGTACTGACTTGGTTTACCATTACATCTCAAAACATTTTTGTTGTAGAAGAATTGCGTTGCGAGACTTGCAACTTTTTACATGTAATGTTTTTGATGGGATGTTTTTCGTCATATACTAGAAGGCAGGTGCCCATAGTTCTATACGCAGAACAAACCACCCGATAAAAAATACTGAACATTCTCCACTACTGTCTATATCGATGGCAAAACGCGGATACATATAGTAACCACCAAAGGAAACAATGGCGGTTACTACGTTTCCGTTTTTTGCTATTGATATAAAACGAATAAGGAGAAAAGCCTCTCAAAGGAGAAATAGTTAAGTACATGGGGAAATTGGATTAATCGCAGCCTGTTCTGCTGGTCGAATGGTTGAGACAATGAACTGGAAGACTAGAGGTACTGGGTGGGATTAATTCCAAGTGTGGTGCATGGGTAAGCCCTTTTTAGGGTTCCGACAAAAGGATATCACGGAACCCTTATAAGATCACTTTCTTGTCCGTCTGGCTGTCTGTCCGTCGGTCAGGAGTCTATATCTCAGGAACGCGTAGAGGTATCGAGTTGAAATTTAAACCATATATTCAGGTCCACGGTCCCTTGAGGCTGCGAATCAAACTTCTAAGTTGACGTAAAAAAAATAAGGCGTTTATGCCGCAAATACGAATATTTCGACACTCTCTAGGAACCCAAAATTGATAGGGCACTTTTCGTTGACCTAGAACTAGTTGTTTCTTGTGCTGTTATTTTTATAACAATAAAAAAAACAATTGTATCGACGTAGTATCGTAATACTTAAGTAGCGGTTTAAAGCCGTGCCATTTGGTTTATTTGGACCGTTCGCCAAGTTTATATCCAAGCCATAACAGAAGTATAATACCCACCAAAGATTGGAGCCATCGGACCCTGCTTACTATGCAAGAAGTTCTGGGTTCGACTCCTGGTTGGGTAAACGAAAGTTTGGGATATTGGGCTGTAACAAATACGTTAGATTGCCATCGCCAGCTATTCCGAATGCCTATTTTTTTTTAAACATAGCACTTCTTTTTTTGGGCAGTCGTGTAAAAAGCAGCACCTTTCTTAGCTGCATATCGTGCAGAAAGTTGTATTTTTCTCACAAGTGCTTTTTAGTTTTCACCTAGCTTTCGTACTCGTACACTTGATAATACATATTTATTTGCAAACAAATCAAGTACAAAGTAATACAAAATATTATATTGATTTTCCATGTTAACTTAATTAAGTATAACTGTATGTCTCTTCCCAAAATAATTTCTTTAGATTTGACTTGAAAGGTGACAACCGATGGCATGTTTTTGTTTCGTTGACATTGTTTTTCGCTAAAGTATTAAGAAACGTCGTTTTATACACGAGCCTTGACACTCACCTGGCGGCTCGGGCCAAGAGTCACGGGACTCGTGAGAAATTACATACTCTCCGCACTTATATCAAAAGTGCTATTATTCCAGTCTGATATAGTGATACTTTTAAATGTAGCCGGTCTTCTTTACCCTGTACAGCCAACGACGAAGATATCCATGCATTTATGTATTTAAAGGTAAAAGAATCAAATCAACGGCCTCGTAATCGCTCACTACTGAAGTCAATCCTAGGTCAGTTACAGAATAAACAAGGGACTGTAGACCTGACTATATGGTTTTAAATTCAACTCGATACCTCCACGTGTTTCCGAGATAAAGGGTCTTGACAGACGGACAGATGGACATACGGCCAACAAAGTGATCTTATAAGGGTTCCGTTTTTTCCTTTTAAGGTACGGAACCCTAAAAAGTCATTAACCGTAAAGTTTCATCACTTTGTGATTAATCACGGAACTAGTACCTATAGTTATTGACTATACACCGTGCCCCCGAATACCCCGAACAATTTTAACCACGTATTCTCGGTGTTAACTAGCAACTTGCTTGAATTTTTTTTCTGTAGAAGTTGGAGGGGTTTAGCCACTTTCAGTACTTTGAAGGACAATTTTTCCTAAAAAGTTGAACTTGGGCAGCTAAAAAAATACGTGTCTGCTATTTTAGACTACTCTATTACATACATATATCAAAATGAATCAAATCGGAGTCGGACAGTTGGGTACCCTTCCTTGTCAGTCACATTTATAAGGGCTTGTTACAAACTTGGGAGTTTTCATTTAAAAAATAATGACTATACATCTTATAACTTTTTTACTCCTAATAGTTGTCAGAATCTATTGTTACAGTTTTTTCGGGTTACTCGGGGGCACGGTGTCATTTCCTATAATTTTCACACCTCCTATTCAGAAAAAAGTATTTTGATCCCTCATAAGAGGGATCAAAGTGATACTTTTCTGTTCAAGGACTACCTACAGGGTATTTTTAGTTTGAACCTGCTTAGAATATGCCATTGCCATACCATACATTATAGACTCTACATATTGACTCTACATATCAACTCTACATATCGACTCTACATTATTGACTCTACATATCGATTCTACATATCGACTCTACATATGGACTGTCCATATCGACTCTACATTATCGACTCTACATTATTGACTCTACATATCGACTCTAAATATCAACTCTACATATCGACTCTACATTATCGAATCTACATTATTGACTCTACATATCGACTCTACATATCGATTCTACATATCGACTCTACATATCCACTCTACATATCGACTCGACATATCGACTCTACATTATCGACTCTACATTATTGCTCTACATATCGACTCTACATATCAACTCTACATATCGACTCTACATATCGACTCTCCATATCGACTCTACACTGACTCTACATATCGACTCTACATAAAGTCGATAATAAGGAATGGCCCAGACCACAGGTGTTTGGGGTCCGAGCCGCAGGCGAGGGCCATAAATATAATATGGAAGTGGTAAATTCGTCCCGTCCGTAAAAAGTAATAAACGTTTTATAAAATAATAAGGAACTGTAAATTTAACAATTTCACATTTCATTTTATTAAAAATGTGTGATGCTCTTTGACTAACTATATATTTCGTTTTCGTTATTTTGGTAGGTAGCGTTTGTATTTAAATTTTCCTCATAGTCGGTGTGAAAAGCAGTATGTGTCACAAGGTAGCAAAATTATTTTCACCACGGGCGTTACCACTTGAATCCCTCACTACGCTCCGGATTCTACTTTAGAATCCCTCGCTACGCTCGGGATTCAATTGTAGAATCCGTCGCTTCGTTCAGGATTCAATGTACGCCCTCGCCGTAAATATATCATTTTGCTCCCTTGTGACACAATCTACTATTCCTACTTTTTTTCAACTACCATATTATTCTATTTCTCAGATTAATTCAAGTCTAAAACCTCATTAAACTCAGCATTTCGCCAAGGGATTGAGTGTCTACGAGCAAATCTTATAGAAAACTCTCAAAGCAAGAATGCCAGCAAAGCTAATGCAATAACATTGGTCTTTCATTTAATACCCTTCAAGCAGACTTTTACACTCAAGAAAATTTCACTCATTTCTTCTCCAAGAATGCTTTTTGTTTCGTTTTTTCCTTGGTGTTAACGAACGGACCGACCACGGGTCGGCCCCGGCGGGATGCCACCCCCGTAATCCCATTTGCTCTATCTGATACGGATGAATTTACGAACTATTGCCTTTTAACGGCCATTCTCACGAAGTATGATTGCGTCTAATTACCGCGTCTCCATACATTTAGTATGAAAACAGCGTCGCGGTAATTAGGTGACCGCAGACATACTTCGTAAGAATGGCCGTAAACAGTTCCAAATCTTTCCTTAAAGTAACTCAGTAACCGAACTCTGAGCCTTGACATGAATACGGTTTGTTTTCGTACCTCTCCCGGAATATTATTCGTCAACGAATCTCAACACAAACGGCGCGCTACAGAATGAAATTCCTGCGCTATTTTTAAATACCTACCAACCGACCTTACAAGCGTTAAACCCAACCGAAAAGGTCTTCAGACGAGATACCGAATCTTTTGTAGGCGACACCTCGTATCGCGAACTCAAGGTTGGTTCGCATTTCATAAAATGGCCGTAATTTCCCGCGTGATTAGGAGTATGCTTGAAACTTGTTTAAATACTCACCGCGGTCGATGGTCAAAGCAGAAGTCACTCACTACAGAATCGAAACACAATTCACTGTCAGTAGGTCATCAGTGTTGGCGAGTTATTTTAACGCGGCGGCGGCGCGACTGTCGGAGGCGGCGCCGGCGGCGGTGTCGTGTCGGCTCGGGCGGCGGGCGGCGACTGGCGTCGGACCGGCGCCCGCCCGCCCTGCGCCGCCCCACCCCGCTTATCACACGAATAAAATGTATTTAACGGTTAATCGGCCCGACGACGATCACATTGAAATTCTCTTTCCAAGAATCCTCACCATAATTCCTGACCCGTTTCCGATCCGATCAGATCTTAGCAATCTTCAAACTTTCGTTGATATCGTATGAGGAAGCGGGTCACGTTTGCAACGACAATATTAAGGCAGAAGTGGGATAGTGCTAGTCCGGTCGCGAGGGACCATGGGAGGAATAAAAAATAAAATCTTTCTCAGTTCCGCGCTCGGAAGTCGTTTGCTAGAGCAAATATAATTTATGTAATGTGTGGATGTGATGTACATGCGTTTAGAAATTGAGTGTAGTTTCATGAAATTGGGTATTTGATTGAATTTATGATAACATTCCATTATTGATAATGTTTGCTTTGGCTCGAAGGCTTATTGAATTGCCATGTATGCGTGGGGTCGCGTGAGAGACAACGAACCTGCCTCATTCAATTAATAGTTTAAACAGAACGTGGGGCAGGTCAGATTAACGCTTAAGCTATAAACTCGGGTCATTATTTGAGCATCTCACGCGCGTCACTTTCGTGGACACATTTTTGTAGAAATTCCTGCAGATTTTAATGACTAGAGACCGGATTTGAAGTAGCGATCTCAATACTAATATGGATATGACTATAGTGCAATTCGTTAAATACATGTCATGTTGGTTATATAAGGTCTTAATTTTTACTGCGCATTGTGCAGAAGAAATATTAAAGAAGAAGAACATAAAAAATAAACTATTTCAAAAAATAACAAACAATGTTTTTATTTATTTTCACCATAATTTTTGCCCAATATTTACAAAAGCTTCCAACAAGGTTTTTACTTTTTTGTTCCGATAAGTTACCTTATTTTTGTGTGTAGAAAAAATAATAAATTATATCAGTCATATCCATATTAATATTGAGATCGCTACTTCAAATCAGGTCTCTATTAATGACATTTCATAATATTTTTTAGGAGTCCCGGATACTTAGGTACAAAATAGCTCAATATGAGACAAATATTTCAGGGAACTTCGACAAAAGTGTGACTACGAAAGTGAAGCGGCCGAAACGCTTAAGGGCCGATACAGACGGACTGCAACCCAACTGCAACTTCCTACGATTTGTATGGGAACTGCATCACAACTGCACGCCGACTGCGCAGTCGGCGTGCAGTTCCCATACAAATCGTAGGGAGTTGCAGTTGGGTTGCAGTCCGTCTGTATCGGCCCTAAATAATGACCCAACTTCACTAATCTGAATACATGTTTGGTCAGAAGCTTTGATACAAAACAAATAACTACATACACCCGTTTTGAAATATTAATATTATAGCACGTAGGTATATATAATAACAGTGACTCACGTAAATTTGACACTTTAAGTTTGCCACCACTGATGGTGTGCAAACTTTCTTCATGGGGCGCCAGAAATTTCATAAAAATCACAAACACACCAAAAATGTATTTTTGTTTGCAGCTTAAAAATAAAAACCGGCCAAGTGCGAGTTGTATTTGCACACACAGGGTTCTGTACCACCGTCGAACAAAAAACACGTTTCTTGTATGTGTTTCCCTTTTATTTTTATTTTCTTTTCACTATTTTTTTTTATAGCGGCAATAAAAATGCACATTTTGTGAAAATTTCAAGTCTCTACCTATTACGGTTTAAAAGATACAGCCCTGTGAGACACGGACAGTGGAGGCTTAGTAATAGAGTACCGTTGGCACCCTTTGGGTACGGAACCCTAAAAACAGTTTTCATTATTGCCTTTTGTTGTTTAAATAAAATACAAATTTAATAGGTTGATAGACAGTCATGACTCTGACGATGTAGCGAAAGTGAAATTACGGCTTAATATTAACCGTCTATTTATCTAAGCTCGAGAATTTGCTACTCAAAGGCCATGACAGCCTGTTATTCATCATTACTTAAAATGAAGGGCATTTTATCTTCACTAGGTATATTTTATGAGAAATTAAATTATTATTTTGTAATCCAAATTCAATGAAAAATTTATAGTGAATTAATTAATAGAACTATCTCCAAAGACACATTAAACACTACCACTAGTAGTCATTGCTTTTCTTTATTTCACTAGGTACTACTTGGGTCTAAAATCGAGCGTTTAAACTAGGGATGTAACGATACCGATATATCGGTATCGCCGATTATATATAACCGATATTTGAAGAGCGCGAAAAGAATTTGCTGTATGAAAAAAAATCTGCAAAAAGTAATTTCAATTACTGACTTAATTTATGTATTGGTTTGTGCAATGATAATTACTATGTTAATTAAATCTTTGGTTCTTAATAAAAAAAAATTGAATTTTGAGTTGACAATTTATTTATTTTTACTTGACACTTTCAAGGTTGACTCTCTGTTAAATATAGCCGAGTTTTAGGTATAATAAGGACATACAAATATCTGAAGTTCATACTTCATTATTTAGCTAAGATATCGGTATCGGTATTGCCGATTATTTACTACAATATATCGGTATCGGTATCGTGTCGGCAAAACTATGTATCGTTACATCCCTAGATTAAACCGCCTCACTTCTGTTGCCACATTTTTGTTGAGATCCCTGCAAATTTTTATTTGGTGGTGATCCCAGACTTCTAATAAACACTCTGATACATCCCATTGAAATCAGCAGAGATTTCGACAGAAATGTGTCCACAGAAGTGAGGCGGTTCAAACGCTCGATTTATGACCCACTTGTATGACACATCGTACCCTTGGTCAAATAACGACGCATCTGCAAAATGACAACTTTTCAGGATCTGTGTGTATCATGTAGTTCGTATGATTTGTATGACTTTTGAGCAATAAATAACCACATTTTTACTAAAATAACCCGACCGCGGTGCACTTTGAAACTGCATAAAATCCGCCATTTTGTTTAATAAACACTCTGATACATCCCATTGAAATCAGCAGAGATTTCGACAGAAATGTGTCCACAGAAGTGAGGCGGTTCAAACGCTCGATTTATGACCCACTTTGTATGACACATCGTACCCTTGGTCAAATAACGACGCATGTGACTTTACGTCACAATAAGGATCTGGAATGAACTTCCTGCTAAGATTTTCCCACTGCGCTACAATATGGGATTTTTTAAAAAGGGTGTCATCAAATTTCTTCGAGACCGGCAACGCATTGGCAATGCATCTAGCGTTGCAAATGTCTATAGGCGGCGGTGACCGCTTTCCATCAGGTGGGCCGTCTGCCTGTTTGCCAGTCTATAGCAAAGTTTTTTACCCGACTGCGGCGAAGCCCAAAGGAGGGTTATGTGTTTGACCTGTATGTATGTATGTATGTAAGTATGTATCTCCGTTCCTGTGTCCGCTCGTAACTACTCAACGGCACATCCGATTTTGATAAAATGATACATCATTAGATTCGTCTTGAGATGGTGCGAGTGTCACTGGGGTTGTTAAAATAAACAAAATGGCGGATTTTATGCAGTTTCAAAGTGCACCGCGGTCGGGTTTTTTTAGTAAAAATGTGGTTATTTATTGCTCAAAAGTCATACAAATCATACGAACTACATGATACACACAGATCCTGAAAAGTTGTCATTTTGCAGATGCGTCGTTATTTGACCAAGGGTACGACATACTTACAAGTTACAACATAAAACCATCCATATACATATTTATAAATTTGCAATAATAACTGTCCATACCGATTATATTACTAACTCTAAATTGTTACTAACATCCTATGGATCATTGGTCTGCAATAAATGATTTTAATTTTTTTATTTTTATATTATAAAATTCCTCTGCAAGTGAACAGCGAGACCTCGATCCATTCATGCATCTAATTGTAAGTATTTTTTTATTTCCACAGTAGGTAGGACCACAGAATACGAGTAGAGTCTGTGCGGAAAGAGAATAGGCGTGGCGAAAAACGGAACTAACCTAACCAGTATGGCATTTTTTTTTGCAAATACGGTAGAAAAGCATTACAGCGCCCCCAAATCTAAATCCAATTCTTTTTCCGCACAGACTCTAAGTAATAGTACTGCGTAGGTACAGAAGTACATTTTTTTAACAAAACTGACGTTCGGCTCCGACCACCGGACGGAACGCACAGGATTAGACCATCTCTTCTCTATCGCATAACGCGTGCTCTATCTGGTCGTTGGCTAAGCCCCTCCTAAAAAATAGGTATTATAAGCTTATAAGAAACTGCTCAAAGTAAAACGGCTTAACATTCATGTGTAACACCCCTGAGAAAACTTCGTCTTACCCCTGGAGGGGTAATTACCCCCAGGTTCGGAACCACTGGACTAGACATAGGCGTATTTGAACAAATTTGAATACTAGCTGAATATACCTATGAGAATGGCTAGGATACCTTAAACTGGAACTATGATAAACGTATGCAGAAGTGCACCTGAACATGTGAAACGTTTCATAGAATATATAATTGCATTATTTAAAATTTTAAAAGCTCGTAGAACGAACTCATTAAGGCGAGGTGAGACCAGAATCGGGCACGGAATCCTAGTTTCCAAATCATTTTTAGAGCACTTATTTGACTCTTAGGTCACTGTAAAACATATATAATAATATTCAGAACTGTATCTAGGGCTTCCTCTCACTTAGAACACGATAGCGAACACTTCGCTCGATAGAAAAGTAGCGCGAAAACACTATAAAATAAAGTATTTTTTTCATTTTTTTTCATTTTGTTCATCACCAGTTACCTTATCTGACAAAATTAATACCTGACAATCATGATTTCACAGTCATGCAGGGCATCCTCTCGTGTTTGGGTTGATAACGTATACTTTTATGTTAGAAATCGAAGATAATCTGCAATAATCTGCATTCCGCCCGACCCTAGTTTGTGTGTGAAATGCGAGCCAGGTCCTACCGCGCCTTAACAATTTCATAATGAACTAAACTAAAATACAATCTCTCCAAAAGAACCTACGAAACCGAATTCTTTTTATTGCCTCAAAACAGCTGGTTTAATACAAGAAATAAAGACCTCTTATCTTTCACAAAATCTGGTCTCGCTAATTACAGTGAACAAAACAATCTTTTTTCTTTAGAGATTTTCAGTCCGTTTGGAAGATTAGAGATATAGATTCCAAGGGTTCCAATTAGCAGCATTATAGTTTCTAAGGGCAGGGTCGAGAGCCGAGGGTCGGATATGGCCCCGAATACCTATACGCTGTAATGTAGAATGAAGTGTGGCGGAAAATTTGTGCCCAAACATAATAGCCAGTGAATAGATGCATGAGTGCTATGTTTATTGTAGGAACGCAAGTCGGCTGAGTGAGCTATAAAGGGGTCAATTGCAGAAAAAATGTACCTTTTACTTTTTTTTGTTTGATCATGGTGTGTCTTATACCATTTTACTCAGAATCATGAGCACTTTTCATTTATGAAATAAAAAAGTGGTCCAAAATGGCCCTAATTTTGAATTTCTCAGTTTCGTTACGCCCAAACTAAATATAGGGGAAAATCGTAACGAACCTGAGAAATAAAAACAGTTTCGTTACGATTTTCTCCTATATTTAGTTTGGGCGTAACGAAACTTAGAAACTCAACATTTGTATGGAAAATTGGGCCATTTTGTACCACTTTTTTATTTCATAAATGAAAACTGCTCATGATTCTGAGTAAAATGATATAAGACACACCATGATCAGACAAAAAATGTAAAAGGTAAATTTTTTCTGCAATTGACCCAAAGACGATTTTGTTCATAACTTTGTGCTTATGCAATATTTAGGTAACATATCGCTGTGGCAAATATTTATATTGTCTAGACAACGGTTTCTAGATGCTTCTTTTTTCAAAATGGTGTACGTAAGTAAACGTTTACAATTAACTCGCCAAACTGCTAACACAGTTTGTTGGCGAGATTGCGCTCATAGTTCACAGTTCTTAGCAACATTCACCTATTTTATTATATCTAACAAGTTATATGTATAAGTTAAATAGGTTTTGGATTATTTTGTCGTGGGACGTTTCAATTTTTACAAGTCCAAACTAACTATAAGGTGCTTTGAATGTACCCCATTCAAACATAGGGTACCTAATTCCGAAATTTAAGAATTTTTCGTAATCCACTCAACACATTTTTATTGTAACATGCTAACACTGTATTAGGCACGCTAATAGTGCTTCGACTAATTGCATACCTTAAAGATCTTGTACCTATGGTTAAGTAGAAATTTCTAATTTTCAAAATTACCCCAATCCACCTTATTGGTCAAGAATAACGGCACTATTTGTTGGTTTTGCCAATAAGTATTGTTAGTTTAGCAATGCAAAATGGAAACTTCGTGAAACGGCCCCCAGGTTGATACCTATAATCAAGATCTTTTTTACAGATATTATCTTAAAAGAGCATGTTAAAAAAGTTCGAACAAATTTTTGTATGGGCACGTTAACTTCAGAAAAGTCGTTAAGTTTCCTACTTTGCTACCATTTTTACTACTATACTGATATTGATATTATTTTTGCATTCTATCGAGAATATTCTTTCTGAACTATCCCAACGAATCCACAAGACATCATCCAATAATAAATAATCATCAAAACTATTGATAACACAATAGGAATCAATTAAGGATTCATTAATTGATGAACTTTTATAGGAATGCTCGCAAACATCATTGGTAGTCTTATACTATATTATACCCGAGAAAACTCGAATCACGAATATTCAGGATAAAATTCAGATGTGAATGGAAAAAATATTTCAATAAACGCATGGAAAAAGCAGTCAAGCATTTCAGGCGAGGCGTGAATATGAAATCAACATGAATAAAAAACGCTTTTAGTCAAATGAAAGTTTACTGGAGTTAAATAATTTAAAAGGTTTCTGTAAAATTTCGTACAGCATTCTATGTTGTTTTTCTATGCTGTGTAAGTGAACACAAATGTCGTGCAAAAGGAATGCCCCAGCACCGCACCTGCAAAATTATTTGGTAAAGTAATTACTTAAAGTTATGATTATGAAAGAAATATTAATAAAAGACCCTAATTTTGCCATGCCCACAGAAAAGACACGAACACTTAGGTAACTCATTCTACAAAATCTGTATGAACCCCAAATAACGTGTTCTAGTGTATTTTATATGTGTCATTCCTCGGGCAAACTTACCTTATTGAGCTTGTCGCCTGCGACCTTCTATCTTGATTGAGGAAATTATACTTCAAATATAAAAGTTAAAACGGTTTTAATGCAGCGAAATAAATAACAAAGGTGACGATGCAACAATAGAGTTAACGCGTATAGTGAGTGGCGCCGCGAGTGGCTTAATCGAGAACTAGGTAGTTGTGACATATTGAATCAGTTCAGAAATGATATGCAATTATGTTTACAATCTTCCAATATCCTCCCTTAAACATAATCCCATCTTGGTAGAGCAGAAAGACAGTTTTGAGTGTGACGTTGCCTTGGTTAGTGCATCTGCAATCATCTCATCCGTCTGTATGTAGCGTACATCAATGATCCCTCCAAGTACCTTATCGCGGACAAAATGGTGCCTGATGTCTATATGCTTTGTCCGGGTATGGTATCCATCAGATCCTGAAAGTTTTATAGAGCTTTGATTATCGCTATAAATTACCAAGGCTTCACTCTTCAGTTCTGGCCATAAACTTTCTTGAAATTGTTTAAGCCATAGAGCTTCTTGTACACACGATGATAAAGACATGTACTCCGCCTCCGTTGTAGAGAGTGCGACGGTAGGCTGGCGTCTAGAGTTCCAGCTAATTGTTCCTCCCTGAAACAAGAATGTGTAGCCTGTACAGGAACGCCGGTCGTCTTCTGCACTAGCCCAATCTGAGTCACAGTAACCATGAACCATTGACTCGTCTGGGTTCTGTTTGTAACTCAGTCTATAATCTTGAGTGCCTTTCAAATAACGCATGACGCGCTTTAGAGCAATCCAGTGTTGCATTTCTGGTTTAGTATTATATTTACTTAACATATTTATCACAAAACTTATATCCGGTCTAGTAATTTGTGAAACATATAATAAGCACCCAATAATCTCTTGATAAGGAATATCATGTAAGATTTTAGTATCCTCTGTACTTCCTTGTACCTTACTATTCATATCTATTGGAGTTTTTACAGTTTTGCAATCAGACATTCCATATTTATTTAACACCTCTAGTATATATTTTTTCTGATCCAAATATACAATGCCGTTGGTCCTGTCTCTCTCCACATGTATTCCAATGCAGTAACTTACATCTCCTAAATCCTTAATTTTAAAATTATTATGTAGCTCCTCCTTAATATAGCTTTTTGATTCATTATTATTTGCGAAAAGTATCAAGTCATCGACATAGACCGCTAGAAGCACTATGTTACTTTTATCCACAATTTTATAATAAATGCAGGGATCTAACTTTGACTGCAATAGACCCATATTTTTAAGCGTAAAATCAAGTTTTTTATTCCATTGCCGGCTAGCCTGTTTTAATCCGTACAATGACTTTTTTAATCTACATACTTGATCAGTGTTACCAATATTGTACAGAGGTGGTTGCATCATATAAATCTCTTCTTCAATGTCACCTTGAAGAAATGCAGAAACAGCGTCCATTTGACACATGTCTAAATTGTATTTAGCTGCCAATGCAAACAAATATCTCAAAGAAGCATACCTCACAACTGGTGAAAATACTTCCTTGTAGTCGATGCCAGGTTTTTGTGAACATCCTTTGATTACAAGCCGGGCCTTGTATTTCACTATTTCCCCATTTTCATTTGTCTTTGTTTTGAAAACCCACTTGCAAGGTATTGGACGTTTGTTATCCGGTAGAGTAATAATCTCCCAAGTGTTGTTTTCCAACAAGGACCGATACTCCTCATCCATTGCTTCTTTCCAGTGCTCAGCATTAGTGCTCGACAAAGCTTCTTTGACAGTGAGTGGATCTGAAATCTGAACACACATGAAATTATTACCTATTGAACTATGCTTTTGATGACGTCTCAACGTAATATTTCGTTCAATGCTGTCATTGCTATCACTTCCGCTAGGATAATATGTTTCATCATCATTTGTATTTGTCACACAGCTGTCAAAGGATGTATCGGAACTCGAGGGTAATAGTGTTTCATCATGAGTCTCAAGGTCATTATTAACAGATATTATCTCTTCACTTTGCCTCCTTACTGTGTCTTGACTTTCTAAGTCCGAGCTAAGAGGGATGGTGACAAGCTGTGGCTCTGGCAAAGGTTCCTGTGCAATATTATTCATACAATTTTCAATAAATATTACATCCCTGCTAACAACTGCCTTGCCGTTACCTGGATTGATCAATCTATATCCCTTTGTGTTATCACAGTAACCAACAAAAATTAATTCTTGAGATTTACGATCCCATTTCAAACGATTCTGCTTAGGAACGTGTACCATGGCCTTGGTGCCGAAGATCCTTAAATGTGAAATATTTGGTTTCTTACCAGTCCATTTTTCGTAAGGCGTTACCTCAGCCAGAACCCGTGATGGTGATCTGTTGATAATATAAGCTGCGGAGGCTACGGCCTCTGCCCACAGAGTTTTCTTCAGTTTTGCTTCAAATAACATGCATTTTGCACGCTCAACCAGACTCCTGTTCATCCTCTCCGCTAATCCATTTTGCTCTGGAGTGTACGGAGTGCTGGTTTGATGTTTGATGCCGGAAGCTGCTAGAAAACCAGAAAATTGTTTATTACAATATTCTTTACCATTATCGCTTCTGAATACTTTTATTTTACCTCCTAATTCATTTTCTACCTCTTCTTTATACTTTTCAAACACTGACTTAATATCCATTTTGTTCTTTAGGAAATACACATTTACTTTTCGGGAATAATCGTCTATGAATGTTATGAAGTACTTCGCGCCTCCAGCAGACGGTACCTCCATCGGACCACATAAATCGCTATGGACTATTTCTAGTAATGCGTTTGCTCTTGATCCGGAAATGGGAAACGGTAATCGTGTTTGCTTTGCTTCACAACAGGGTTTACAAACAGAAACTACTTCTTTATTGGTTATTGTAATACCCTCTGCACATTGCTCCAACCTCTTAACATCAGCCATATTTAAGTGTGCCATTCTCTTATGCCATGTAACAATATCTGCTTTACTATCTGATGAAACAGCATATGCATTACCAGTAGCTGTATTAAGTTTATACATGTTATTGGTAAGTGCTGCGGTTGCTACAAGTGACTTATTGGCGTTGTATATGTTACAGCCCATATCAGTGAATTCCACCTTACAGCCATTTTTAGTTAATTGACTGACCGATAACAGGTTGGCACTCAGATCAGGAATAAATAAAACATTTCTCACCTGGATGGGGCAGTTATCTTCACATAAACTTGTTTGAATGTTTACTTTACCCATACTTTGCACGGAGACGGAGTCACTGTTTGCCACCATTATCTTTTGGATCGGAGGTGGTTGTAAATCATACATCCAGTCTGAAGATCTTGTCATGTGCATTGTTGCGCCGGAATCAATATACCAGCAATCCTGATTCACTGAGCTGTAAGCTGAAAACACCGCTGAAAAACCACTATGATTAGGTTTCTTCACGTTACACTGATTTTTAAAGTGTCCATATTTATTACAGTTGAAACACCGTGGGCCTTTTCCTTTTGGCTTAGAATGATGGTTTGCGGTATTCTTGTGCCTGGTTAAAAATACGGAAGACTCAGAAACTTTCACTTCTTGTAAAAGTTTTGTCTTAATAAAATCTGCTGAAATTGTTATGCCGGAACTCTCCAGACCCATGATCATAGGTTTATAATTATCCGGTAAACCCGCCAGCATGAGTGTTCCCAGCCATTCGTCACCAACATCGAAGCCGATATTTCGTAATTTATATGCAGAACTCATAATTTTATTCACATAATCCTCGATACTGGAACAGTTGTCTAGCGAAGTGTTGATTAAATCCTTTAGTAAGCCGACTTTTCTTGATAGCCCGGAGTCCTCGAATGCATTTTGAAGATTTGTCCATACTTCTTTAGCTGACTTTGCATTTTCGATATGTATGTAGTTTATCGGTTCTACCAACAAAATGATCTTCGACTTGGCCTTAATATCTTTCTTACTATCCACCGTAGTTCCTGGATCCACACATTCCCAAAGTTCTTCATGTTCCAAGTATGATTTAACAGCGAATTTCCACGTCGCATAGTTCTCCCGGCCGGCTAATTTCTCAATTTGAAGGTTAGACGTAGCCATTGTTCTCGGGTCGGGACTATGTTCTGCCGCGAATTACTAATTATAACGACTTTACTGCAACTAAAATATTTAACTTCAGTCGTATTTCAAGTATATGGGACGGCCCATAACCTGAGGAAATTATACTTCAAATATAAAAGTTAAAACGGTTTTAATGCAGCGAAATAAATAACAAAGGTGACGATGCAACAATAGAGTTAACGCGTATAGTGAGTGGCGCCGCGAGTGGCTTAATCGAGAACTAGGTAGTTGTGACATATTGAATCAGTTCAGAAATGATATGCAATTATGTTTACAATCTTCCAATATTGATGTCTTATATAATTTCTTTAGTAACGGGGTCGTATACGTCGCAAGCGACAGCGTCCATAAGATTACCTTTACCTGCGGAACGTCACAGATAACGATTTTTGACCGCCTACTTTTCTGTTGTTTCTTACGATATCTCCGCTACCCAAAGGTTGTCTGAAAGAAATAGCTTCTTTAGCGATAACACCGCCAGTTTTTATTAACTCGTTTATTTAAGGATCTCTCTATTTCCTTCCGGTGCATTCGGCACTAAATTCAAAATACACCAATATATAATACCACCTAATCTAATATTATCTAAAATATCTATTATCAATAAGAACGAAACTCGAAATATACTTTTCATCACACTTGCTCGTAAAGGGTGTTATAACACGCGCGCTTATAGACCAATTCGAGCCGATTTACCCCCCGTGGGTTACAAATATCTATAACTCCCACGGGAGGAAAAACTGTATGAAAATCTATAACTCCCTCGGGAGTTATGAGTTTAGTTTTAAAAGTCGTACGTCATTTCAGACTAAGGAGGTTTCGAATCAGCCAAGGCTATTTCACATCTTCAAAACTTGGCTACAAAACCAATTTTAGTGTAAAATAAAACTTATATGGTATATTTTACTATTATTTCCGTAGTTTTTGCGATTATTTTAATGCAATTAAATTAATTTAGTTTAAAATTTTATTTTGAAAATCGGTACAATCTGGCGACATTGCCTGTCAAGTTTAAAAACTAAACGCAGTTCTTAGCATTATCTGTGGAAGGCTATATTGAAAAAGTTGACAGTTGAAGTTGTCTCTTAGCGGGTGCATTTATTTTATTTCATTTTTATGTTTAATTTTTTTTTTCCTCGCAAATGTGATGAAAAACATTGTGTGTATCACGGGCAGTAAGAAGATTACAAACTCGAGTCATTAAAAGCCCTCCGCCTACGGCGTCGGGCTTCTAATAGACTCTCGTTAGTAACCCCCTTCTTACTACCCTCGGTGCACAATGTACTATTTCTCGATAGACGCGTAGCGGAAAGGCAATAAAGAGTGTATAATTCTCGTGTAAGTATTGGTAACTTCATGCACCCGTTTCCAGCACACCGCCACCGTTTCACCAAAAGATAAAGTCAATTAAAGTAGATTTAAACGCAACGCAAATGGGAACCGAATGCAATTAGTCCTGTTTAAACCGGTGAAAACGAAAATGACTGATATCAAAACTTTAATTGGGTTTCCGTTCGTTTCCCGTTATTTGCGGGCAATCGAATGTTCACGATAATTATATATTTACGAGTTGGGTTCCCGAATTTTGTAATGTGGTGTTAATTGAGTTTATAAATTGTGGCACGGGGTTTAATCTGGGGGCATGGCAGTGCCCCCGCCAAGTCGAGCAAACCAAAGGCACGGCCGTACCATCCTTTTCTCGAAGCCATTCAGGCCATTTTCAGCTTCCCGTAATTTTGTAATGGCTAAAGCTAGAACCCTGAAATTTACACACAATAAGACATATATATTCTCAATATCATACAATTTGAACGTGTAGTTTAAGAACTATTATACATTTCAAAGTTCCTTAGTTTTGTCACTGACAGACTGACTGACTGATGATCATCATAATTCTAAGGTACTTCTAGCAGACTCACAGGCTCCAAATTTTTTAGCAGATGGCAATAATTAAATTCAAGTGTATAAAAAAATATGTAAAAAGATTGTCAAATTATGTGGTCAGGATCCTATCAAAACACAACAAAGGGTTAATGCCATAAAAGGGTTAAGGCATTCTTTGCACGTTAACCTGAAACACTATCTTATGACACTAATACACTCACTTTGCAAAAACCATTAAAACACTTAATTAATTGGTACTTTTAAAATATGATCTCTACTACTAGTTCGGAAAAACGCCAAAAAGAAGCTGCGTAAGAAACATGGCAAGGTATTTATATTTAAGTCAGTCAGTCAGCAATCATAAAGTGGCTATTACAGCCCGCTACGCGTGCGGAAAATACCACGGGCGGTAATAAAGAGAACCTCAGATCGCATATTTATAGCCCTTACCTTCGGCTCGGGCGTCAAATACCTGCAATCTGAGACATTTGTTTTACCGCCCTAGGTAAGTAATGTACTATAATAAAACACTCCATTATTTTCATTCTCTACGCTAGTATAAAAAATGTTGAAGTAACTTTATCGGCAACTCATTACGAAGGAGTAGAGTAGCGACATAGTCGTTAGTGTTTGCTTTTACGATCTCACGCCGTGTAAGCGGCTAGGCTCAGCTCTTCTTACAGCTTCTAACGACCTTTTTACCTGAGCGCGGTAAAAATATATTGAATGAAGTTATACAAGGGGAAAATAAGTTCATACCGGGTGGAATGTAATGAGGGACTTTCCTAAAAATATAGTGTCATTATATTTGATGTAGAATCGATTTGCAATAGTTAAATGCTTGTAATAATAAAGAAAAACAAAACTATCAAAATAGTACTTTTTAATGTTTACATGTACAACCCTACTACGTCGCCGCCGCTACCGCTACACGCTGCCGCCCGTGTCCGCGTATGGCCTCTAAATAGGGTTGAAACACGCAGTTTTTTGCATAAAAACGGTGATGGATATTAACCTAGTTTATTTGAAGGAAATAATGCACTAAGGCTAAACAATGCCATATTTGCATTGAAGTCCCTCGTTCTGTTCCACCCTGTAAAATAAGGGCCTCCGCTAGCTGACGCGGATTATCCGGAACGGACGCCCGTCTAATAAGAAATTGTATGAACAGCGCTAAGTGAAGCGGGCGCGGGTCCATACTTTTGCCCGCCCGCCGCGTGCGTCCGCGGCGGGCGTCCGCGCCACCTAGCGGAGGCCCTAAGTCAGTGGTTCCGAACCTGGGGGTAATTACCCCTTTAGGGGTAAAATTAAGTTTTCTCAGGGGTAATACTTATATTAAAGTCGTTTTTCTTTGAGTACTTTCATATACTTGTTTGTATTACCTATTTTTTGGAGGGGTAATGATACCAATCTAGAGGGGGCATGTGGGTGATGTGGCAATAAAGGTTAGGAACCACTGCCCTAAGTGTTCACTCTACTATAGTGTATGGGTACTGGGATGACGACCCCCCTTCTTGTTAGTTACTACAAGCCGGCGTTCACATAATTTCTTCCACGCCGTGAACGCCGCCTTAAAGTACTCAATTTGAATGAAACAATGAGCGGGTCTTATTCAGCCTTTACTTTACAGGTAAAAAAAATTGACTTATAGACCAAGAACTGAAACGTAAAGTTATATTTTCAGTATCGTAAATGTTATTTTACAAACCAATCAGTCTTTCATAGCATGGGTATTAGGGTGGTCCATGATGGTATGAAGGAAAAAAGCGACCTCACCCCGATTTTTGTGTTCGCCACGACGGGGGTAACAAAACGAAGTCGTGTTAGTTTAGTTAGTAGCCGTTTATAACTCGAGAACCGGTGGACCGATTTTTATGATTTTTGATTTTGTCTCTGTCCCGAATAACAGAATAACTACTGAACCATTAAACATTCTGAGGCGGAACGAAGCGGGGACAGCTAGTGTAACACAAACGTGCGTGTATCGTTTTATGGTTAGTAAATAAAGTCCATTCCTTACTGTCCTGCATCGTCGCCCTCGTGAGCCACACTGCTTTGTATTCAGGGCGCGACTCTTTGTAATCGCCCGTTTAAATGCAAGGACGACTCACCCCCAGTTTAGAATTAACCACGGCTAGACAATTACTCTTTCCGAGTGATTCTTCATTAGAGTTAATAGCTACCTCAATTAACTCAAATGAAGAATCACTATGTTGAGACTTGGCTGCACATTTAAAAGGACACCTTACTTAATTAAAGCTACTTTGGCTTCAGAGATACTGGGTGTAATAATGTTAATAGAATAAATGAATAACCACATTTTTACTAAAAAAAACCCGACCGCGGTGCACTTTGAAACAGCATAAAATCCGCTATTTTGTTTATTTTAACGACCTTCATACCCAGTGACACTCGCACCATCAAGACAAATCTAATGATGTATCATTTATCAAAATCGGATGTGCCGTTGAGTAGAGAGAGTAGAGTTACGAGCGGACACAGGAACGGACATACATACATACATACAGGTCAAACACATAACCCTCCTTTGGGCTTCGCCGCAGTCGGGTAAAAAGAATAATAATAAATGCACCCATTCTTACCTACCTTTGATGAAGATCCAAAAGGCCGATTTGAAGATGTCGAGGGTGTTTTAAATTTAGAAGTTATTCACAACCTTTATCCTGTCTGTAGTATACGCTGTACTTTATAGGCAGGTAGGGTTGGAGTAGTTAGTAGTAGTAGATCGGATTTAAAGGAATCTTTAAAAGACGCATCCATACACGCAATTACCCCAGTTGACCTTAGTATTTAGATTTAAGGGTTATTCTTCAGAAATATGTCTGCGGTCACCGTATTCCTCTGGCCCTTTTTCATACTAAATGTATGGAGACAGAGGAATGAGTCGCAGACATACTATTTTTGAAGAATAACCCTTAAATATTACACTTTTACATATATTAACTTAATTTCTGGCCAAGTATAGACATAAAATGATGACACGACACGGGAGGTAATAAAGAAAGCCCTCGATGGCATATTTACGTCCCTCGCTTGCAGCTCGGGCCGCAAACTTCTGCGATCTCGGCCTTTCTTTGTATTACCACCCTTGTTATGTAATGTACTTAAGGTATAACATAACTACGGCATTCCGTCGCAAACGGTTATTTTTTGTCAAACCTTAAGACTAAGAGATTAAGGGCTTTGCGGGAAAATTGTGTTGACGCATATCAAGCCCGCCTACGCCCGTGCAAAATGATAACGGAATTGAATTTCATAAATAGCATTTAGGTATCGTCCGCTAAGCCAGCGAGATAATGTCACTTCCTTGTCCAGAGAAATTTCAAATTACATATGTTTATATGTCAGGGACGGGCCCTGCCGAGTAATTCAGAAACTCGGTGTGGTGATTCCTCGTCTCTAGAATAAATTGAACCCTGAACTTGTAATAACGTTCTAACTAATAAGAACTATAGATAAAACTAATAGTGGACTAGAGGCGGTTTTATCACTAAAGATGCGATCTCATCCAGACGACGTTTGGGTACGGCGGAGATGACGTAAGAAACAACTTTAAAAACGGGTACAAAACTACGATAGTTAGATAGAAATACACAAGAATACATAGATGCATATACTCGTAAACGGTACAAACATATAATATAAAGTGCATTGGGGTAAATTCGAACATGAGGTTATTCCGAAATTTAAGAATTTCTCGTAATCCACGCAACGTATATTTACTGTAACATGCTAACAGTATACCTACTACACACGCCAATAATGCTTCAATTAATTGCACACCTTAAATACCCTCCGGTCGACTCTGACCACTTCCTAATTCGTCCATTTCCAAAATTGACCAGTTCCTAATTCGTCCACTCCTACATAGAGATGTGCCATTCTCGGAAACGTTCTCCGTTTTGTATGGAGCGAGAACATTTCCCATACAAAACTGAGAACGTTTCCGAGAATTCCCGAGAATGGCACAACTCCTACAAGGTCCTTTTCCAAAATTGTCTCTTGTTATGTTATCTTGCATTATTTAGTAGAAATTCCTTATCCTCAAAATTACCCCAGTGCTGACATATATACATATAATAATGTACCAAACCGATAAAACGGAAAGAAGCGCCAGGAAATAGTGATCGTCCACAGAAGCTTATGCTGTGCATAGTTTGTCAGGCGTTAAATCGATGCGGGAACTGTTTTATATTGGAAAATGTGAATTGTGCACGCTCACCGATTTTCCTCAACATACAGTCAGACGAGGAAAACCATCTCCAATAGTTTCCGAGATTAACACGCCCGAATGAATAGACGTGACGAAGAGCTTTATATTATTTAGTGAATAAAAGTATTTTATCCACAGAAGGAACTACTGAGTGAATATATACCTACCTAAGAGATGAAGTATTTATGCCCACTTTTTAAATGTTATGTTTGTACCTACTTGCTTTATTTAATAACATTAATGAGTTAATGAGTTGGCCAATAAATAGAAGCCGAGCTCGCTGTGATACATTTATTCCATGGTAAATATAAAGTTTCAGACCAAAATTTTTTTTCAATAATTGTTCTAATAATTTAATGTTTTTTATTTTTTTTTTCTTCGCAAATGTGTTGAAAAACGTCGTATGATACTCGTGGGCTTGGTCATTACAGTCTCGGCAATACAGCCCTCGCCTTACGGCTCGGGCTGTGCAACACAGCCTCGACTGTAATGACCAACATAGCCCACTCGTGTCATAATATACTATTTTTTACAGAAAATTGTTATTTTTCTCCTTTGCATACCTCAGTTCGTCGACCCTCGTTTTGCAGAGACGAGAATTTATGCGTGTGCAACGCTTCACGCGCTATGCTACGCTATAATAAATATTGTACCTATATGTTTTTATTCATATCTAAGTAATGTCAAACATTTGCAGCTGACAATGACAAATACTTACATATAATGTTTTTGTTTGACGTTTATGTAGGTCCACTAGGCGACACAATAAATAAAAAACCGGTCAAGTGCGAGTTGGACTCGCGCACCGAAGGTTCCGTACAAATTCGTAAGTAGATACGTGAATAGTTCAAGAAAAACTGTATGGCTATTAGATTAAATAGTTGGAGCAAATAAGTATGTGTTATGATTTCTGCAAATTTGTAATATTTAGGATGATATTGGGTAATTATTACCTAGAGAGTTTTCTGTTTGGTAACTTCGAAGATAGTACCCCTATTATCTATCAGGTATTTTTTTTTTAACTTTTTTCGACCTAAATCAAAAAGTACACGATTAAGAAAAAAATAAAAATGATTTTGGAATCTACAAATTAAGCTCTTTCATTTGATACCCCACTTGATACAATAGCACAACTAGAGGTGTGCGCCGCGTCGGCGCGCCGCCGCCGCCGGTCGTCCGATCGGCGTGAACTCGGCGTGTATAACATTTTATTGCGGATGCTGTTTTTCGTATTGAATACCAAATCTAACGAGTTGTACTGGCAGCTCATAGAAAAGGTCCTGCTTAAATCGAATTTGCAATTTGTTTATTTTTGAGATAATGTTCTCTTGTGATCCTCGTGCAGGATTTGCGTAGTATAAAATTTGATAGGGGCTAGTTGAAATAGTATATTCGGAACAGTTGCGCATATGTGAACTGGATTCTGCGGGTTTCCTAATTTCTGATTCGATCACGTAAAGCCATTCTGAGCCTTGCTCTCTCCATACCACGTTAAGATGTCGTCGTCTAGTACTTGCACACAATACGAGATTACTAAAGCTTAATTATTAGGAATTAGGTCATATCCTCGAATAATCACTTATTTATTTAATAATTCATAACACACCCAATTTCCAAGATAAAAACCTTACCTTACACTATCGGTAAGCTTATCAAACATCGACTGCGAGTAACCCTATCAAAAAACATGGTACTTCGCTAATACGTGAGCTCTAACCTTCCCATACGTCATCCTATTTCATACGGTTATACCTACGGACCTGCTTATGAAGAAAGATATGAAACCTTCGCATAAACGACTTACATTCTATCATCAATATCAGAATGACAACATTGCGGTGCCAAAACGTCGTACCAACCTAAGACTTTCGATCATCAATGCTCCTTTTGGAGTGAAGGTTTCCATGAAGGGGTTTAGGGGAACATAGATATACATGTCAGGGTAATGATGCTCGTAGATGATGAGGAAGCGGACATTTTCGACCTTATGGGGACGCGATAAGAGTAATGGGATCGATTCGTTTGACGCGGTACCTAATGAGACGAGACAGTTTGCCGGATTAGCGATTCTGTTTTGAGAGCGAAGCCGTGATGTGTTACGTTATGTTAATTAATATTGAGTTTGTTAGTTTTGACATCTACTTGAATATGAACTTAGAATATTTATCATATCTTGAAGCGATTACCATGTACCACCAGCATGGTGACTACAATCCAATCACTCTCATCATATGCGCTCTGTGACAAGGAACCAGATGAAATGCCTTTCGATAATTTAATGAAAGGCGTGGGGTGCACCGAGCGGATATTGCTCTCGCTACCCGTGTTATAGGACGCACATAGAGACAGCCCCCGCTAGGCGTAAGGACTATTAAGGATTGATGGTATCTAGATAAAGAAAGTAAGTACATTTATTCATCACAGCACAAAAGGAAAAAATTGTAAAAAATAACAAACAAAGTACGCTGCCACGAAACGGTCCCAAATGCCGCCTTTAGAGTCAGCGCTGGTCTTCCGGTGGAACCAGACAGGGGCGACGTTATCACAAGTAACTCGCATGACCGGTCCAGGCCATCATATTTATCTACTTTGGCTGGGTCAGCTCGGACCACTGAACGCGACCATTAGTGACAGCGCGACCAAATGTGCCATCCGATCAAACCTAACCATCCCATTATCTATGGACACGGCCTGGCGTCAACAGATTGACTAGGCTATGGTAAGGAAATGATGGACTAACTATGTAGGTACTATAGATAGACTGATTGCGTCCGCGAGGAGAAAAATGTCTTATGAGTGTTTATTATTACGTCATTAAGCTTGTCCTTATCCCTTTACTTGGGGTCGGCGCAGCATGTATTTTTCTTCCATACCTCTCTATCACTCGTCATCGCATCGCTTACATCCTTAGCCATATTATCTCTCACACAATCCATCCGCCTTTTCCTTGGTTTACCACTTCTTCTAGAACCCGCCACACCATACGTCTCCTACACTACATCATTAAGTTTATACATAGTAAATACAAGTATGTAGGGTGTATTCTCTAACATGTTTGTTTACCAAACTGGCTTGTACTGGCTCGAAATAAACTTCAAGAAACTCGCGTCTAACGTGTTCGCTCGCATACTGTCGATAAATTAGCTAAGTCGCTGGTTCTCACTACTTACAATTAACAATAAGTAGGACGGAGCCACAAATCGTAGCTCAACTATAAACTCTAGAATGTATTCAACACCAATCAACAGTCCGCCAGGGTGCTAAAAACTGTCACCACCCGTTGTGGCAGACTCAGAAATACCACTACGTAAAATTCGTGTCGTAGCTGTCATAGTGATAACACCCAGGATGACGTCACAAATAGGAGACTGGTTGAAAAATTAGACGGCTTGGGTATAGCTTCGGTGGTGCAATTAGTAGCGCGCCTGTGTTGGCCCGGAAAGCCGTTGGAGACGCAGGTTCGAATCCTGCCTGCGGCATTTAATTTTTCAACGTTTCTCTTCTAATAAAATAACTAAGGATATGGCCACAAAATTCATAGAAATAAAAGTACATTGTGTATCAAGGGCGGTAAGTTGTAATTCCTTTACCGCCCGTGGCACACACAATGTTTTTCATCGCACTTGTGAGGAAATCTGATTAAACTAACCTTACTTAACCTAAATAAAATTGTAAAACTGACAGTGACATATATCAAGACGACAAGTCACGTTCGGAAACCATAGCGGTAAAGACTTAAAATGGTTGATTTTATATTTGCAAAATACTGAAATACACTGTTTAAACATTTAATTAATGTTACAGGAATATGTGTTTACATGTTTTTGCAATAACAGTTCTCTTTAAATAAATATTTCAGTAATAAAAGTTAAAAAAAGTAAGTTGGCGTTTTCTTTGAACATGGCAAATAAGAGTAAAACAGAACCAGCGTTTCAAATTTAAAAAGAAAACCATTACGCCCTAGGGCGTAATAGGTCATTTACGGCCCGCAAAACCTACGTGTAATAACACCATTTTCGAGCAAGTGTGATGAAAAACATTATGAGTGTTTACATATTATTGTACGCCATTAGATGCATAGAATGTTATTAAATATACAGAGTCTATTCTCTACCATGTTTGTTTACCAAACTGGCTTAACATGAACTTCAGGAAACTCGCGTCTAACGTGCCCGCTCGCATACTGTCGATAAATTAGCAACGTCGCGGGTTCTCACTACTTACGACTAACAATAAGTAGGACGGAGCCACAAGCCGTAGCTCAACTGTAAACTCTAGGTCTAGAATGTATTCAACAGCGACCTACAAGTCTGTCAGTGGGTAGTTCACTTCAAAAGTTTCAGGAATTTTAGGACAATTGTCACATACTGCGCAGTTTGTGTACCTAATATGGATAAGTGTTAAAATAATATGAAAAGAGTCACCCAACTACGTTACGCGACTGTTCAAATAAAGATAAATACACAAAACAAAGTACTTAATCTTAATTGCTGAAACTGTTACTTGAAAAATGTATAAAACGATACGATCAAAATTTTTAAGGCGAAAAAATTATCTCCTATTTTTACTTTTATTTAACCCGCCGTGTTATTTTATTATCTATGTACCTATATTTGCTTAGGTCAAATAGTGGAAGTTTAATTAACCACTTCCTGAAATTCGATTGGGTTCAAATTTGGTATACTTGCGTATCGGTGACAATGTAATGATTTGGATGGAGTTGGTCTCTTGGTAGTGGAGAGGTGTGCGAGGAAAAAATCCACCAATCAACGTGCTTTGCCTAGCCTCGCTCAGCGCGGCCCGGATTGGTGGGTTTTTTCCTCGCACACCGCTCTGCTATCTCGCACAGCTCTCGTGGAAACGCAGCCTTATGATGCAGTTGTAAGGTAGCCATAGGATCATCTAAATTACATCAGATGAACTTCCCGTGTTTGAGCTTATTTGATTGGTTTTCACATGCAGTTGATGATGATGACTATACAAAATAGGATACATTCGGCAATAAAAAACTTATCTGAAAAATATATTTTTTAAATAAACTTATTTCTTATTTATCTAATCTTTAACTAATTCCTGTATACCCAATAGCCATACTCCTTTCTAAAATCGGTTGATAATAACATGACCCACATCTGCCACGTGATATAGGCCACCATCTCTTTAATCTATTATCTCATATCCTACTAGGCTTGCATAAGTTATAACGATCCTCGTTCATAGTCGAGGGATGTATATTACACACCTAGCGAATAGCTGTGTGTAATAGGTACTAACGTAAATCCTAGGCTCTATATTATTTGTCTTAGTAATAGAATTACTGGAGGCAGAGGCAGGAAGATCGCACAAATTATAAACATTCATCATCATCGACATCAGCCCGCAGTCGTCCACTTGACATTGTCGTCCTAAGCATAGCAATACCAAACTATAAAGACGAACAAGTAGCCGTACCCTTGGTCAAAGAACGTCGCATGTGACTTTACGTCCAAAGTTTTTTTATTGCTTAAAAGTCAAACAAATCATACGAACTACATGATACACACAGATCCTGAAAATTTGTAATTTTGCAGATATGCATTATTACATTCCAACTTCGGCCGTTTAGGATCGCGCGCGCGACACGTATTCACACAGACGCGCAATAGCACTTCTGTGTCCTCGATCGCATTTTTACGTCCCTCGCTTGCAGCTCGGCCGCAAACATTGGCGATCTCGGCCTTTCTTTGTTTTACCACCCTAGTTGTGTAATGTACTATTACAAAATAAAGAAACTAAAATACATGGATCCTGAAAACATAACACTCCTTTTTTGGGCAGTGGTGTAAACAGAGGGAGTGATAGATGAAAAATTTCGATGACTCAAGTGTGGCCGCGGTGGAACTAACTATTATTAGATATACGAAATATTATTAGATATTTACCATTAGTTTTTCGGTAAAGGAAAAACAACGTAAGGAAACCTGCATACATCCGCGAAAAAAAATTGAAGGTGCATGTGAAGTCCCCAATCCACAGTGTGCTAGCGTGGGGACTATAGTCTTATCTATGAGAGATTCACTCTTATCTATGAGAGTATATATATGCCTGTGCTTAGCAGTGAGACGTACATGCAAATCAGATATTTCATCATCTATGGGCATTTTGATGGGTAAATTCGCCAATCTCGGGGGACCCAGATGATAAAAACAGTCAGGTTAGTCCAGTACACTATTTAATAAGGTTACACAATATTACAGGTCCATTGTCCTTGATAAATCTCTAACACTAGGTAATTAGTCCAATAATCTAATCGATCACTTGTGGTCCCTTTCTCCCGCTGCCCGCGTACTTGAGAGCAGGGCTCGGAAACCGGTATTTGCTCCATACAAAAATACCGGTATTCTTTCCGTTCTTTGGTTTATTATTTCGTTTTTTAACCAGACAATGTAATAATACGAAATCATGACTTAAATACATTACTGAGCTCTACATAAAAAACATAAAATAATTCAAAATATCGGGCTATTTCAGGGTTTTTGCAAAATACCGGTTTCGAGCCCCGCTTGAGAGTGCTTCTACGTAGGCTGATGATGAAAATTAAACTGCATCACTGAGACGATGTTAAAATTTCAATTCATTAAAAGTGAAAAATAGGACCTTATTATATTGAACAAGTGATTTTTTTTATTCGTAGCCTTAATTGGTGAATAACTATGGTTAATAAGAAGATAATAATTTGAATGGATATCCCATCGCGCATATGCCCGGGCTACACGAGGCTAGTTTTTCAAGCTAGGGTAGTAAAATCAGTTGTGGGGGGACGCTACTAGCCTAATAACTAAATATTTTTACTAAAAAAAACCCGACCGCGGTGCACTTTAAAAGTGCATAAAATCCGCCATTATGTTTATTTTAACGAACTTCATACCTACCCAGTGACACTCGCGCCATCAAGACGAATCCAATGATGTATCATTTATCAAAATCGGTTGTGCCGTTGAGTAGTTACGAGCGGACACAGGATACATACATACATACAGGTCAAACACATTACCCTCCTTTGGGCTTCGCCGCAGTCGGGTAAAAATAGAACTCCATCCTATTAAAAACCGTCCTGGCTTGTAAACTAGCTTACTAGCTTGCTATCCTAGCTTAAAAAACTAGCCTCGTGTAGCCCGGGCAATATTGCACGAAATAAAAATAAATAATTGCCCTATAAAATAAATTCTTTAGAAAACGCCATCTTGAATGCAAATGCACAAAATTCAAATAGCTTTCTATATTACAAAATTTCAAATCCCTCATAGTAGAGTTTTGCGAATAGCGAAGACAATCTGCAATTTTGCATACACCGGAGCATATGAGCGCGTACCTCTCATATCAACCTTAGAAAATAGTAGGACGTAAGTCACTACGATTTTACTAATATTGCACGCCTTTTTATTAAAGAGCACTGTGTTTGCATATTGCAGTATTCTAACTCCCTTTTCGGCTTATCGTACATACGTAAGTGAATTTGGAAACTTATTCTGAAGGCGCTCCTAATTTCAATATGTACGTCAGTATTACAATAGTGCAGTGGTTCCTATAACCTTTATTGAAAGAAAGAAAGAAAGATTATTTATGACAGCAGCACAAAATATGAATACAGCGGTAAGAAAAAAATCGGTTGTCTGTAAAGTCGGTTTACTGACGATAGTCGAACGTGATAACGTTGACCTTGACCCTGACTTTGACTTTGACTTTGACTTTGACTTTGACTTTGACTTTGACTTTGACTTTGACTTTGACTTCGACTTCGACTTGAGTACCAGCCGCCCTTTTCTCAGCAGCAGCAGTGATTTTTTGTCACGATTGGCCGCCCCTAATATCTGGCCGCCCTAGGCCCGGGCCTACTAGGCCTTAGGGCAAATCCGCCACTGGTCTCTTGTCATTCAATAGAGATTTTTGACAGCCGTATCTTAGGGAATAAGGGCTATTTTATTAACAATTTGTAAGAAACTATCGTCTTAACGACTTTAGTGCTGGAATAATATAAAGTACCTATTTGACAGGTAACGACCCTGCAAGGTAACGGCCCATGACGTCACACTTTTTCGTGCGTGCAGCCGGCTCCATCGAATTATAAGACGTTATCACGTCAAAAAAATCAATAAAATTGGATGCTACATTAGCCACATGTCTGAATTTAATGCCTTATCGTCGGGGATAGTGCAATGCCGCGTAAGTATACAAGGTGAAATCTTTTACGTGATACAAGATAATTAAACCTCAATCTATACATGATTTTGAACAACTTTTACTATGGGGTCAACTTTGTAAATGCAAAAAAATATACAACTCTCTCATATACATTTTGATTAATTCATGACCTTTTCTATGAAACAGTATTTTTTTTTTTGCATTTCCAAAGTTGACCCCATAGTAAAAGTTGTTCAAAATCATGGATAGATTGAGGTTTAATTATCGTGTATCACGTAAAAGATTTCACCTTGTATAGGATAAGGTTCAGTTTCAAGCAAATTTGTTAGAAATTGAAACCTTATCTACATGTGCTACTTACGCGGTATTGCACTATCCCCAACGTTATGGCATTAAGTTCGCCGTTTGTAACTATACTTTCTCGTATACTTAGTGCAATAAAATCTACTGCATCTGCAAGCTACTGCTGCAATACTGAAATCAGTATGGGGCAGTGACCCATGGTGGAAGCACGGACTCCTGGAAAAAACTTTCATGACCCAACGTTGGGGGCACCGGGACAGGGAACGTATTAATACAGGCAAGTATGGTGCCAAAATTTAGACATTTTACATTACATCAAGATCAAGACAGTTAACTGTAATTAGAAAACAAGACACCTTTTTATGATACTTTTGTTCTAAATTCTTTTCAAGTCGGTTCATAAAAGCCGGAGTTCTGAGGTAGCACATATTTAAAAAAAACTCCTTTGTATCAAATCGCTTAGGTAAAAAGCATTGTATTTATTCTTCTACACTTACATAAAAGCTAGCCAAATCTTAAGAAATTTGAACGTCTCGTATTTATATGCGATCCTTAGATGATATAAATCCTTACCGAACCAACAGTGACATAAACCTTCATTTTGATAAATTAATTTGTCACAATATTCGTGCCACAAGTTATGGGCCCGGCATTCTTTAATTACGCAATATCCGAGATGGCCCGACCACAGTATAAAGACATACAGTTGGCCAATTCATAGCAATAGTTAGGCACTTGTCTCACCGGTGGCGAGTAAGCGAGTAAAATTGGGCGAGTGACAGTTCACTGCGGGCCGACGAGGTAGGTACAGTGTGAACGATCGAACTTACCAGATCCAAAATGGAATGCTTCTCATTTATTTTTTCCCATGACAATGATAGAAACAAAGATCTTCGTCAATCAGAGCCTAAGTCTAATGCGAAATTGGTTACTGATCTGTTAATCGATACCTTTAGACTCAAAGGGCGTAAACGCCGCAGGTTCTAATGGCGTTTACAACCTTTGAGTCTAAAGGTATCGTAATAAGGTTTTTATTAGTTTAAGTAATTTTTAGGGTTCCATACCAAAATGGTAAAATAGGAACCTTTATGGTGCGTCCGGAACACAACACAATTTTTTAATAGGAGACTATACAGCTCCGTCCGCCGTCTGTAAGCTCCCTGCACTGTGCTGTGACTCAACTAATCCACTCGGATAGCATTTTAATCGCATGCGGCTTGATGTGACACCCGACACAGTTCCCCGGTCAAAGGTCCCATTATGTGGGCGATTACGTATTTTATTGTATAAAATAGTAGGCCTATTGGACAAGTATTTGTCAAACTAGGCCAAGTTTGGAAAGCGCTTCCACTAGCTTACACATTTAGATATTTATATTTTGTTTGTCTTCACCGTCGTGTCGGGTTGTTTTAAAAAATCCGTAGTTTAGAGATTAATTTAATAAAATCTTATGTTCCCTTAAGTAACAAAATAATTAATATGAATATTGAATAACTTTCGAAATACAATCGAACAAGATTAACATTTTTTTAATCTATTTCAGAAACAAACAGTACAGTATTAAGTAACATTACAAAACATCTTAGCTTACAAAGGTACAATCACTAAAATAGTTTCCTATAATTATGTATTTTTTGTAGAAAAATTAACCACTTCTGTGACCATAATCATGTGCATCAAAAACCTTATACATTTTATTTAAATACCCATTAAACTTCAACTTTCAAAAACTTATTAAATACTACAGATCTAAATATAAAATAACGTCAAACAGAGTTTTTAAATACTGCCAACAAAATTAGTGGTGGGATTGATTTGTTTGTTAGTCACCAATCAAATCAATCCCTCCACCAATTTTAATTAATAAATTAAGCCCTTACTACGGACATCTTTTTTGAAAACGACCCATCTAGAAATAACACAACGTTGCTTATCCACTTAAAGGGTGCAATCCAAAATGAATAGTAGATTTATTTTGAGTCTTACTAATTTAATGTTTGAATTTAAAGTTCATCACGGAATTATTTTGCATTGGGACGTTATTTTTGATAAGGAGACATGTACAAACTTCGAGTTGAGGACGACGTCTTATATTTTTGATTATTTTATACCTTAAAAACAGTAGCAGCATAAAGAGCTTACCTAATTGACAACTTCACCTTACCTACTTATAAACTTAACAACTTTAACGACAATAATATATGATGCTTAATATCACACAATATGAGATAGTCAAGTGCACTTCGGCTTGTTGGTGGTGCGCGTGCCTCGGCCGCTGCAAGATACCATCGCATGTGCTGACTTCTGGCCGAAGGGTGTCGTGTTTCGACGGTTCCGGGGCAACCTGCCGAATCCTACACCGTAGACGACGATGCAACGGGGCCACGCCGCTTCGTCGCCTAAATAGATATTTTATTTCTACGTTTCATGACGCATTGGTTTTTAGGGTTCCGTACCAAAATGGTAAAAAAGGAACCCTTATGGTGCGACTCTGTCTGTCTGTCTGTCTGTCTGTCCGTCTGACACAGCCAGATATCTCAGGAACTACTGCTGCTATCGGTTTGAAATTTGGAAATGTAGCTCGAGCTTATTGGACATAAAAAAAATCTTGTACCTTTTTTACTTTTTTTTTAAAGGGCTCCGTAATGGGATTTTGAAAATTGAAAGTAGGGCTAATATATCGAGTGGGGTATCAAATGAAAGAACTTAATTTGTAGATTAAAATACCGTTTTTATTTTTTTTCTTAAATAAATAGTTTTTGATTTATGGCGAAAAAAGTTAAAAAAAATACAATTCCCCCCCTATAATCTCCAAAGTTACTGATCAGAAAAATGTGTCATAATTACCAATTATTAATGTCGTCCTAAATATTACAGGAAAAATATAACGGTTTTCCTCACTTGCACCGTTTTTGAGAAATTTGCAAAAATCATAACACATACTTATTTGCTCCTACTAAACTAATCGCCATACAGTTTTTCTTGAGCTATTCATGTATCTACTTATTAGGATTATTATCTGTATGTCTTTCCCGTACACGAGACAATGGTGTCCCGGCCCTTTGGGAGGCGTGCGCGGAGCCGAAGCCAACGCGTAGAGGCCCTTTCGACAATTTAATGAAAGGCAACGTGTACACCCAGCGGATGCTGTCCCTGCCCGTGTCATGGGACGCACGCAGAGACAGCCCCCGCCAGATGCAAGGACTATTGTTGATTGATGGAATCTAACTCTACTGGGTTATGGTGGTGGAATTATGGACTAGATACTGGGCTATGGATTGAGACATGACGGCGCCTGTCAGGAAAAGTGTCTCATGGCTTTCGCGGCACTGACAGACCGTGACTTGCTCTCCGCTGATGGGCCCCTGTTAAATAGCGACATTATGAGCAATGGCCCAGGGGCAACACCGCTGCCGAGGGCTGCAGGGTGTCGAGAGGTGTGCTGAGCTTTCTCCGAGGGTACTCGCGGCGTTATGCCCTTTAACACTTCCACGCCTGGAGCATATAGCTCTTGCGACTCCACTCTGGCCGGCCGCTTAAGGCAAGCCAGAGGCGGAGGTCCTTTCACTAAATCCCATGACCCTCCCTAAGGACCCCCCGGAGCACTCGGGTACGTGGGGTCGCTACTCCCCAACAGCTCGCCACATTATTATTATTAGGAAGACCGTTATATTTTCTCTTCCTAACTTGAATATTTTTTGGACGCTTCGTCGACATGAATCCGTTTCTCGGCAGACGCACAAGTGACGCAGTCAACCCCCCACCCGCCCCGGCCCCCCCTCTAGGGAATGGGGCCCCCGTAGATGTCCCTTAAGGCGCTACGGGGCTTGCTAGAGTGACCCGCCCTTAGGGAGGACTCACTCATTCCGACCCAGAGTACATGGTCGTTCTATACTGACCAGACTCGGAAAATCAAAATCAAAAAAAAAAAAAAAAGTCGCGTAACCTCGGTTTATAATGGATAGTAATTTACGCTTTGAGAACCACGAAGCTGAAACGGTCCGGTGCTGTATGTATCGTCTCAAGGTTCTATATAATGTTCGGGACTTCTTGAGTCACCTTCGGGTGAGACTCTGTGAGGGTTTAGTTTTATCCAAAATAAATAAATAAATATTAGGGGACAATCTTACACAAATCGAACTAGCCCCATAGTAAGCTCAATAAGGCTTGTGTTATGGATACTAGACGACGGTATATTTAATAGATACAAATACTTAAATAAGTACATAGAAAACATCCATGACTCGGGAACAAATATTCGTGCTCATTACACAAATAAATGCCCTTACCGGGATTCGAACCCAGGACCTCTTGCTTCGTAGGCAGGGTCACTACCAAGTAAGCTAAAGCGGTCGACAAAAAAAAATATAATTATGGACCTTGTCTATTGCTCGCTTGTGTTATGGATACTAGACCCGGCTGCAAAGGTTTCAGAACGCGTGTGCCAGGTTCTGTTACAAGTTTCCTTCGCGTAGCCATGTCACTCCATTTTTAAATGATGCCAACTGTCTCAAAATGCTTGCACGACAGGATCTCATGTAAGCATGCCTGCTGTTTTGTATGGCATTACCGGAATGAACTACACTCACGGACAATGAATTCGGGGCTTTTTCTATATAATTGTTTATAGAAAATGACCCGAATTCATTGTCCGTGAGTGTAGTAGATTCTAGTGAAAATTGAAGGAAAGATTTTACAACACGATTATATTAGTGGCTAATATTTACACCTGATGAATAAATATTTGTCTCAATCGTTAAAGATGACATAGTGTATATTAGGGCACACTAATGACATCAAATGATTTATGGCTAAATAGCGTTTTGGTAACATCTAAAACTGTATATCGAACGTGAGTGTGTCGGAAGAATATTTTCGTAAGAAACATCGGATCGGTGTCCGCTTTAGTTTAAATCATCGGTCGGCAACCCGCAGCCCGCGGGCCACATGCGGCCCGCGAACAGCTCATTTGCGGCCCGCGAGCCTCCCTGGCTATTTTGTATGTAAAGGTCGTTATATTCAGAATCGTATAAAGTCACAAATTATTAACAAAGTGCGGCCCGCGTCAATTTCGTTAGCTAATATGTGGCCCTTGGCTGCTAAAAGGTTGCCGACCGCTGGTTTAAATCATTGACATTTTGTATGCAATTGTCTAATTTCACACCGAACTGATTACAAAGTTCTTATTTTTTTTTTTATTGTCTTGTCTTATTCTTATCTTATTTTGGTTATAGGGGCCCTTACGGATACATTTCGAGTTTCGACCCAATGGGATCTTTTGTGTTACAAAGTTGTTGCGGCGAGCGAAATCTGTATGAAAATACGCTCGTAAGTCGCTCGTAGTCGCAAATCGCCAGTGTGATAAGGCCCTAAAGCCCGGTTACCACCGCGAGCGGAGCGGACTCATTAATGACTCCGTTTAACTTTCATCGCTGGTGGCACTCGCAACTGTACACCGCATACAAGCACTTCGCCAGCGATGAAACTTCAACGGACAGGGCTCGAAACCGATATTTTGCAAAAACTCCGAAATAGCTCAATATTTTGAATTATTTTATGTTTTTTATGTAGAGCTCAGTAATATATTTAAATCATGATTTCGTATTATTACATTGTCTGGTTAAAAAACGAAATAATAAACCAAAGATAAGAACGGAAAGAATACCGGTATTTTTGTATGGAGCAAATACCGGTTTCAGAGCCCTGTCAACGGAGTTATTACGGAGTCCGCTCCGCTCGCAGTGGAAACCCGGCTTAAGAATCGACTGCAGACAATGAAAGTCTTACCCGGTAAAATAGTCGTAAACATTTCGATGTCGGCGCGTGTTCTCTTGTAGAACTCAGACAATTAAGTGGTATGAGCGCGAATGAATAGACCCGTGATAAAATTGCCCCCCCAAGGCCCCGCCCTATTAAGTTACATTGATTAACCAGCCTTCGGGGACTTTTACGTCCCGAAAAGATTATTAATCAACGTTACGCGTTAATGGAAAAGTCAGTCAGAAAGTTCGGCAAACGATTACTAGGTACTTGCACGTGTTTTACCTACAGGCTTAATTGACTGACGGGTCGGTTTTTATTCGTTTATTACAGCGATATTTTGAGAGAAACTGTAAAAAACTACAATAACCTTTTTCTTTTGGAGGAGGTAACAGATATTTTGAAAAATTACTAACTACTTTTCAGTGGCGTGGCGTTGAAGAAATCCTTGGGCAAGCCGGAGCAGCATTGGCTTCAATTTTCTTTAAGAGCACTAGGATTAAGTGCTGAACTGCCTAATATTAGGCAAGCCGATGGGAATCGAGTTCTATGGACGCCACGCCACTGCTACTTTTTTATTTATATATTATATATATTTGTCGTATCGTGATAAAAATAACAACGTATCATTAGCCAAAATATCTGATTATTGCCTTGGATAAAGTCACAGAGAGGGCGCTAGTTATGACTAACCACCTAGTATTAGATCCTTTTTGAGTAATGCAGGCAGTTTTAGATTAAAAGGAGGAAATACGACGTTGATGGATGAATTGTCAGTCATCTTTAGAAAATGTACGGAATTACGCAGCTCTCTGTGAATTTATCGTGTAACTGTAACTTTAGCTTATTATCAACGCGACATTTAAATTGTGTAAAGAAAGACATGGAGAGCAATACACCAGTACTCAAACTGGTGCGGATACTGGATTATTGGATGATTATTGGACCATAACACTGAGGTGACCAAAGGTGAACCGGAACCCAAAGGTATGATTGTAGGCCTTCCTCGTCATATTTATTTATGGAAAAATTTAAATTGAACTTTTTGTGAGTGAGTGAAGAGCTACACCATGCCCAAGAAGTAACAGAAGGATTTTTAACATTATAGGTATAATAGCTCATTTCTGACCATGTTTAGAAATTAAATCCGTACATGAAAAGCATAAAACTGTAAGTCCTATTGTTTTTCATACTTACTTTGTATTATGGAATGTATGTTTTTAAAGACACAAGGTTGTGCATTGGAACATTTCTGCTTAACAACATCCTTTTAATAAAGAGAGATAACAATAACCAGCTTAGTCAGCTCCTCCTGACGCATTATTTCTTAAAGAAGTGATAATAATTGAAAAAAAAAAAACAAAATTTGACCTAGGTTTAAAACCTCAGTAGATACCTCTAGTACAACTGGGCGGTGCGCCTCTTCGTCAAGTGATAAATACTACCTATCGCTCTCCATGCAATATAGTGTGACAGTTTCAGGTCATCCTCTGTCCCTTGACCAGCGATGTCGCGAACAGTTGTGCTAGCTTGGCAGGCTCAGGAATCGACTGTTAAAATCTTTTAAGTACGGGGCTTACAATGTTTTCAATTTTTATTTAAGGGAGTAAGCGAGTAGTATTGCATTGCAAATTTAGAAAGATCGATCGATGACATTGTACCCCGTCAGCCTACAATGTAATGATACTCGCCGAATTTTACTCGCTTACTCGTCGGCGGTGGGACCAGTGCTTTATTTTCATTTCCAAATTGAAACGTAAATATACAGCCCACTTACTAAAGTATCAATTCAATAGCACAAGAAACTAATCCAAACAAAGTCGCAAGAAATCCGAGTAAATATCACAATAACCAATAACTTTATGAATTTTTCTCACAATAAGTTTAACTGAATATTCTTACATATCACGCAGCCAATATTCACACGCCGTCCATAGGTTACATACTTAATAATATCGAACAAAAAGCATAATGCATACAACCGATACATAGCTCGCACTTCGAACGCGTGTAAAAACGGAGTTTATGCAAACTAATGGTATAAGATTAGTAATACTAGTTACATATGGCATGATCTTGTCACAAGGCTCATAAGTAGGATAGCATGAATGAAATGAAGCAATTAACTGGCAAAGAAACGGGCGCCGACAATGCAATAAAAGTGGGGAAATAGGGAACGGTTATATATCTCAGTTTTATGAATCAATTGAGTTAATTAATTGCACTGAATCGTCTCAGTTTCAGCATAAAGGAAATGGATCTAGTGGAAAAAATCTCACAAATATCACGAGATTTCCGTTTTCGTGAAATCTTTATTCGTACTATTAAAGTTCGCTTCGTCAGAAAATATTTTTGTCTATAAAATGTTTTTAAAATGTTTTTGTGTTTTTTGTAATAATAATTATGAATTGATAAATAAATTATTCTATTCTATTCTATTCTATTCTATACTTATTTAGGCTGCGTTTCCAACACGGCTGTGGGAGGATGCGCAGCGAGGGATGTGTTTGTCATGAACCAATAGAAACACTTCATTTACCTATCCTCGATCCGCTGAGCAGATTCTACTAGAGCTGCCCTCGCTACGCATCCTCAAACATCCCTGGTGGAAACGCAGCCTAAATAAGTATAGAAAATAGTACATTGTGTATCAAGGGCGGTAAGTAAAGAATTACAAACGAGTCTTTGTTACAAGGCCGAGGCGAAGCCGAGGGCTTTAATAACACGAGTTTGTAATTCCTTTACCGCCCGTGGCACACACAATGTTTTTCATCACACTTGTGAGGAAATCTGATTAAAATAACCTTACTTAACCTAAATAAAATTGTAAAACTGACAGTGACATTAGTGACATATTCCATAGACAATGCGAACGTCAAGTCACGTTCGGAAACCATAGCGGTAAAGACTAAAAATGGTTTATTTTATATTTGCAAAATACTGAAATACTATATTTAAACATTTAATTAATGTTACAGAAATATGAGTTTACATGTATTTGCAATAACAGTTCTCTTTAAATAAATATTTCAGTAATAAAAGTTAAAAAAGTAAGTTGGCGTTTCCTTTGAAAATGACAAATAAGAGTAAAACAGAACCAGCGTTTCAAATTTAAAAAGAAAACCATTACGCCCTAGGGCGTAATAGGTCATTTACGGCCCGCAAAACCTACGTGTAATGACACTATTTTCGAGCAAGTGTGATGAAAAAATATTTTCTGACGAAGCAGACGAATGACTTTAATAATACGCATAAAGATTTTACGAAAACGGGAAATCTCGTGACTAAAATAGTTCTGGAAGCCTGCTGCACATCAACATTTTTGTGCTTATTAGTATATTATACTAAAGCAAGACTGTCATGATTAAGCTAAAGTAATGTTTCTTCAATAGCTTAGTCAAGAGGTTCCCAAGCGGTGTGTCGCAGAACTGTCTCAGAGACGCCATGGACGGTATGCTAAGGTCGCCGTAAAGTAATCCAGTCTTACACGCATATGTATCTTCCTTTACAACGGCGTTGCAAAAAAAAAACTAACTGCTTTCTACACTAGTAGAAAGCATCGTAGTTTAAGGGCATTTTTATTTTAAAATCTACGGCTAGGCGAAACTTAAGCTATGTTCAAATACCGTCTAACCTGTCAGTCCGTGACGAAATGTATGGAGTTTGACACTAATCGTCAGTTCTGTAACGACCTGCTAACTGTCAGTTAAGAACGCACTTTAAATAAAAAAACCCTTAAAAATAATCTTATTAACCTCTGGCTAAAACACATCATAGAGAGTATAATGTGGATAATCACACTAATATTATAAATGTGAAAGGTTGTGAAGATGTTTGCATGTTTAGATGTTTGTTACTAAATAAGGGGGTAAAAACTGGATGGATTGAGCTGAAATTTGAGTTGCAAGTAGACCAAGGCCTGAATTGAAACATAGGATACTTTGTATCCTGGTGAAGAGTTCCCTTGGAGTAGTAACGGGAACAATGCGGGCGAAGCCGCGGGTAGATGCTAGTTGTAAATATCTGAGATGGCAATGACCACTTTCTATCAGCGCCTACAAGTCTGCGGCGTCTATTGCCTGAACATTAATATTCATTCAATATAATGCCGATATTGATATGTCTTTTATGTTAATATTCGCATTTCTATCACCAGCTGTTTAAAAGTAAGAAGAATCGGAACTGGACTCGCCAAATTTTAAAGTTATTAAAATGGAAATAATATTACTACTTATATTTAAACCAAGGGAAACATGAATAGAACATAACTTAACAAAGATTATATTATTAAACATCAGTTGCAACCAATTTTCGTAAAGAAAATCAGTGTGAATCGGACAAATAATATTTACATTTTTGAATACATGACATTTGAGAATTACATGATACGAGTTCTGACAGAATGCTTTGTAAGTGTGAAATGGCATGGCTCCCTCTAGGAATAGGCCTGGCAACCAAAGAATATATATATAATAATATAAGAATAGGTACATACATAAACCTACATGGTAAAGAAGCGAATCAGAGTTTAAGCTGTTATAGAGCATGCAATGCTACGGGCACCGCGCGGACCCTTCAGATAATCCCCTGGCTGAGCCGACGAAAACCGTTATCGACGCGCACACAGCGGCCGCCTACTCATAGTAGTGTGCCCTGTGTGTACTGCAATACGGTTGTGTGCTTTCCCGGCTGAGAGCTCCTGAGGAGCTTCGCCCATATCCGATGTGCAGCAACGTGCGGGGGATCCAGGCGCCGCGGCGCCAGGATCCCGTCTGCAGCGGCGCGCCGCTGCAGACGATCATTAAATGAAACCGACCAAGTGCGAGTTGGATTCGCGCACGAAGGGTTCCGTAACACAGTCAAGAAAAAGACGCCAAAACACATTTCTTGTATCAGGACCCCCTTTTATTTGTAATTTTATTTTGTTTTAATTATTTGTTATTATAGCGGCAATAGAAATATTAGATCTATTACGGTTCAAGCGATAGAGCCCTGTGATCAACGGACAGCGGAGGCTTAGTAATAGGGTTCCGTTGGCACCCTTTGGGTACGGACCGCTAACGGTTGTGTGCGGTAGCGTACCTATCAGAGGGCTAAGTCAGTGGCGGGCAAAGTACAGCCCGCGGGCCATCTCCGGCCGGCGGGAGGCTTTAATCCGGCCCGCCGACGGGCCTTGGGAATAAGTAGTACTTACTTACATGGCACGCGATAAAACAAGATTACCTTTGCTATAACTCTGGTCCTCCTCCTCTCCTCTTCTGAAATATGTTACACTTTCTAACCCACCATGAAAAAAGCTGCCCAACACTGGACGAGGTGGTACAACGCATTGGGGCCTGCAGGGAAGTCCTCAAACCAGTCCGAGTTTATCCATCATTCCTAAAACTGAACATTCGAAAATATCTTGCACTACTAGACCTTTGGCTTTGATAGGGCCATATTATTTTTTCGCTACGCCACTGGTTGCGTAAATCTTAAACCAGGGTTTCTTAAACTGTGGTCTATGGACTAGACATGTGCGCCGATCAAAAAATTGTCGGCGGCGGCGTTTGACAAAAAATCGGCGGCGGCGGCGTATTTTCGGCGTGAAATCGGCGTGATTGAAACATGATTTCACACATCAAAAAACCGTAATTCAAGGACACAGTTATTTAAAATATCGCCGTACATCACCTTAAACTCTGATTTAATGCCATAAACATATATTTTTACAAAAAAATCGAAATAAAATGGTTAAAATTTGCGTTTTTTGCCTTTTTGGCACTAGCGATCATAACGTTACGATGCCAAAGCCATCCACTGAGGGAAGGTGACCCATGCTACATCTTGGTTCTACATGGTACATCTTCGGTCTATTCGAGAGGTTTTAGGCCTTATCAGACATTATTTATTCGAGCTATATGGTATGGCCACTTGGTTATTCGGAGCTACATCAATTAAATAGTGCTTCTACGGATTTCCTCATTTCTATGGAGATACTTAGGTTCACACAGGTCATCACTGCCTGTATGAGAGAAGTTCACTGGCCAAACGCCTATAGTTGCAGGATCTAAAGCGTCGCGAGGATGAACTTAAGTTTTTCCAACGTTACCCAAACGTGTTAGACTACGCAATAGACCAAAATTAGATTAGGTACCACAAAAAGGCTTGTTTTTTCGATCTCTGGGACTTAACTGTCATCTTTCGGAAGCTTCCATGTAATTCCATAAGAGCGCGTGGTCAAGGTACCTCAAGGCCGAATCTCTAATACGGTTCTGTACTGGAAAAACATATATAGGTAGCAGCAGACATAAGCAAACCACCGCTGTCACAAAAGTATAGTAAACCTGGTTAATAAACCAGCGAACAAAATGATTAAAAAGGGCAGAGTTCAAACTGGCTGGACTACTTACCAGCTACAAATAACTTGCCATTCACTTTGATGGACACTTTAGTTCCTCTGATGCCCAATATCTTCCTGGACTCAAATATTCCCAAAGGCTTAGAAATGGGCCGAACTAAGGCTACTGCTGTTATAACTCAAGTATTTGGTCCAGAATGTTTGGCAGAACTGATAGATTTATTAAAAACTATAAGGGTTCCGTTTTTGCTATTTTGGCTACGGAACCCTAAAAAAGAAAAAAACTACGTTTCTATGATATTAAATGAAACCACAGATACATCTTTATCAAAAAACAATGTGCATTCATTGTCATATATTGTGTTGAAGATTTCAATATCAAAACTTCGTTTCTTGATATGGTGCAGCCAGAGTCAATGCTCAGGGGTTAAATGCTCATGAAACCTACACAGCTGTGGTATATTGAACGCAGCTTAGGCGTTCACCTCTCTCTTTCCCGCCTTGATGATCTCTCTCTTTTATATTAGCCATTGTCACATGTGTTCAGCTCTGGTTCAAATAAATCCTAATTAATTAATTATAGGAGTTTAATTGAGATACCGCAATCTGTATTCATCTCATCATCATCTGTATTCTCTAATTTAAAAGATTATGAGTTTACAGAGAAAGAACATGAACCAAAGTATGAGATAAATTCTACTCCAAGAACCTGTAAGACGTCTTTTCTTAGAAACTGATTACCACAGCTTTGGTTTTTTTTTTTGGTTGGTTTGTGTCCCGTATGGTCAATATTGACCACTTTTGGTTGATCTGGAGTTGTGCCCCTCTCCGAAGGAAGGAGAGGGTTACAGGAGCACAGCTTTGGAGGATGTCTTGAAGCTTTTGAACTAGAACTGATTTAGAATCAACGTCGCTAACGACTACCTTCGATTAGCTAATGACATCGTCGTGATGGTATAGTCCCTACAGGGCGCGAAAAATATGCTCAACGACCGCTGTGTTTATAAGACGAAAGTTATGTCGAACTCCCTGATACCCCAGTCGCTCTTGGGGCAGTTAACCTTGAAGTTGTCTAGGACGAGAACTACGAATACACATATGTAGCTGAAACATACACTCCAGTTCTTCTCTGTCACCGTGTCTCAATGTCTCAAGAATAGTTTTTGACTAGTGACGAGATATCCAGTAGACGTATAGTCTTTCACCTTCATAAATAGGGTCGAGTCGCTCAACGTTCCATAGAGAGAGCTAGACCAAATTAGTAATTAGTAAATCCGTTTCGTTCCGTTTCCAAAGAACCTACTTAGGTGACATAACTCTAGCAAGATGAGGTGGTAATGGGCTGGGCATATAGCTCGAGCAACAAAGACCGATGGGATAGAAAGGTTCCCAAATGAAGACCACGAATCTGAAGGAAGATGGAGCGTGGGTTGGCCTCCACAAAATGATCTGAGGACATGTTTAAGTTCGTCGGCATTCGATTAAGAGAAAACGTGTGCATTGCGACTGTTCGTTCGGAATTGTTTAGGGCAGACCTATGTTCATCAATGAATGTCTCCGGATTGAGATGATAATGATGATCTAGACCATTTTAACTAGCCTCTGCCGTCTTTTGAAATCCTACGAGAGGATAATAAGAAAAAACGTTATCCAAAAATGGGATGAACCTTGATTTCAACAGAGTATATGCTATGAACTGCTAGAACAAAGTGTTAAGTAAGGTTAGTTTTAATATATGGTACGAAAATCTGCTTTTGCAATAAGTTTTTTATTCACGCCGATTTCACGCCGATCAGAAATCGGCGGCGGCGGCGTGGCCAAAAAAGCCGGCGGCGGCGGCGCGCCGGCGCGGCGCACACCTCTACTATGGACCCCTTAGGGATCGGTGATACGAGAGCCGGGGGTCCGTGGCTATCACCAAATTTCTTCGAGACCGGCAAGGGGCCATTCATTTATTACGTAAGACGGTTTTAGGGGGGACCCCCCTAAAACTAAGGGGGTTTTGATCGATCTTACGTAAGATTATTTTGGCATTTTTATGATCTTACGGAAGATCGATCAAAACCCCATTCCACCCCCCTGAAAGAAAAAATAAGACATGGTTGACTCCCCTAAAACCGTCTTACGTAATAAATAAATGGCCCCTAACGCATTCGCAATGCATCGAGTGTTGCCAATGTCTATAGGCGGCGGTGACCACTTTCCATGAGGTAGGCCATCTGCCTGTTTGCCAGTCTAAGGCAATAAAAAAAAGATAACTGGAGCTCCTCTAGTAAGCGTACATGTGTACGTACTATCGCAAGTAACCGACCGGCTTACCAGATCAGTATCAATTATTTGTTAACAAGCGATTTATTTTAAGGTCCTTGGTTCCGTTTCTTTTTTGCCTCTGCCCAATACTCAGTCCCTGCTCCCAATGCGCTGTGACTCCCCGTAACTTCGCTAACTTAATCCTCCGAACGTCTCAATCAGACGCCATTGTTCGATATTGCACCAGCCTGATACTATTACGTGCCGCAATTATGTAGGTATGTCTGTACACCACAATGGGACAAGAAACCCTACGCATTCACATGACAATCAAAACGGGGAGATTTTTATAAAAGTTACGTGTGTAATGACTCTAATGAGGCGGTTAGGCGTTTCAAAATTTTTGTTGTTGTTTTTTTACAAGGTTCTAGCCGCTAGTAGGTAGTTTATTTCATGTTTGCATTGAATACAAATATCACATTTAAGAATCAATCAATCCAATCCAATCTGGTTGTAGAGCTCTTGCCCACTATGAACTTAACGACTACGAGGCCCACGATGCAGCTCACCTGTTCAGTAACAGCATATTCATTCTTGTTTTGAAGATTTCTAAGTTATATTTGACATGAAGTACAGTCGATCAATTCGAGACCACTCTTATTGCCAGACTTTTGACACAAAACATAAGTGTCCTTTGATAAGCAGTCAACTTTCTCAGAATAAATTAAGGCTACGAACTAATCCACCCTAATGCTAAAATATTTACCGCACTCTATGGTACTTATCAGAAAAGGTTTCTTACAAAAACATTTCTAATAAATCATCTACTACCAAAACATTTTGTGATATCTCGAACAGAAAATATTTGTGAACTACTTTGCCACAATATTTTTATGCTCTCCTACAACGTACCTAGTGAAAGATAACGATGGATTTTCTTATTCATTGCTTTCTTTTTTTATCGCCCAAAACAATGAGGGATAACTACGTTTTTTGTAGTTCGTACAAGCTTTTTCTGTGTGTGTATCTACTTATAAAATATGTTTAATGATTCGAGTACAATATACTGTATTGTATTGCTACATTCAATAAAGTAATACACACTAAAGGCTTTAAGAGACCTTAGAAAATTGTCATCATCATCATCATCAGCCTATATACGTCTCAATCCTACTGCTGGGCCCAGGCCTACGATCATAGATGAGCGTGCATGCGCTGTAGTCCCTACGCCAGCCCACTGCGAATTGGGGAAAATTATATGTATATGTTTTTAATCCAAATTATGACACATTTTATTTTCTTTTATTTTAGCCAATTTTTTAAACATATGGAAGCTCATACAAAACTACCATATATTTTAAAAAGTTAAGGACGGTAACGGGGCTAATACTTGGTTTTATTGTCTAATGAAAAACAATAGCTACATAAAAATGCAATTTCAGCTTGTTTTGTAACGTGATATTTGACTCACTATTACCTATACTGGTCCTACTGGATGAATAATAAATGAAATACATATCAACCGCGTGCTATCAAACTCAAAACATTAGTCCTGAACTAAAAACGGTAACATCAAACCACTATTTAAATCATCAAAAAAATGCATAAATGAATAAGATATTGAAATGTTTAAGGCCCCTAGGCTATTATCTAGCAATCGATAGTTAAATGAAACCGAATCTTGCAGTTGATGCCAGGTCTCTTGTACCATTCATCTCAATCACAATAAGCACTTAAATTATCGAGTATTACGAGAAAAAGGGACAAATTAATACACACAATACTGAAAACAAAGAGCAATAAAATGGGTAAATTAGTGAGGTCGAGGTAGCAAGTCGGGTTCTGTAGGTTCTTTGAGTTAATTTATAAATGAAGTTGAACTGCAGAAACAGTTAGCTCTCAATTAGGTTTGCGTTGCACTCGCTGCCGTTTTAACTTTTAGGAAAACGTTTTCAAATTTTACCCAGCTTAACTTTGCCAAAATTAAGCGATTAAGAATTTTAATGAAAACTTGGCATACGAGTTAGTAGGTAAACTTGATTCGATAATATAATTTGTTTCGCTATAACCGGAAGAGCTAATTAGCTTTTATTATTGTGTAGTTAACCCTGTAACGTGATGAAAATATCTAATAAACTGTCAAATATGACAGATTTTTTTCAAAATCATATGTATGTGCTTCTCCAGAGCGTGGTTCAGCACACGTCTATGCGACACATTAAACCTCTATTCAAACCTGTAATTATTTTGTCAAAACATTCACGATTTTCACTCATTAATACAAACGCAAAATACAATAATTTAAATTATACTAAATACAAAGTCAAACTTATACTACAATATAAAAAAAAAACCTAACATTATTTATAAAAAAACATTAAAACAAAATACAAAATAAACATCAGACAAAAAAAAGAAGTAATTAGTTCTTATTAGAATAGTAATGGTGTATATTTTCGTTTTTCTTATTACATTAGTTTTCAATAAAAGGTACCTAGTAAGGAATTAATTTAACATGCTTCTTTGTGTTAGTTAACCATCGTTTTTTCGTTAACCATTTCGTTACACAGGGGAATAAGATTAACATTTTTTTTAATTAATCCCTTAACCACGATTTTTTTTAAAACGACCCATTAAATACATCATCCCTGTTTAAAATAATTCCCCTTACAGTTTCATCGCAAACGCACATTTTTTCTAACCTAAAAAAGAAGTGCTTGTAGGTATGCTTCGAGTCTAGTAAACAACACCCTAATGAAGATCAAGCAACGGTACCCTAACGTGGAATTTATTAATGGCGCCCCATGTGAAGCTTGGTAGGGCAGCGTGTCACTGCGCACTCGAGATAATACCACTGCCATATACGAAAAGCTACATTCGCGCATCGGCCGCGCAGCCACTATGTTGCACCCATTCATTGAACGCTGAGTTTGTTTATTTCATTCCGTTTTCGCTCGTTTTCGTTCAGTTCAGTTTGGTACAGTGGACGTGCTTTAAGACTGTGTAGTGTTATGGACTAACATTATGTGGAGATTGATATTCGGTGAGTTTTAATGGAGTTTTTTGTGGTGTAGCGCGGGAACTGAATGCTTGAATATATAGGTCTGCGGGAAATTATTTTTACTGTGTTTATTTAACTTTAGTTAAGTATTTTAGTATACTAGAAGTGACTTAACCAATTCAGGCGTAGTTAATCGTACTTTGTCTGCAAAATGTCCAAGAGATGGCACAGTTCCGTTGCTAAGAAAACGCTACATAGCGCTATAAGGATTTATAAATGTACAGACAGCATCAAACAATGTGTAACATCCGCGTCAAATCGCCATATATATCAATACACATCATTGTATAAACAATAAAGTATGATTGTATTATCGTATTGTTCGAAATTAACCCAATGCACCTTACTAAGCTTCTAGTTATCACATCAAGCGTATCAAATGCTACTAATATAAACTAAAAGCTATTAAGAAACAGTCGGTAATTTATTTGAAATGAAAGCTTGTTGAGCAAAAGTTGTTTCACATTGCAGTTGACAGAACTAACAAACTAGTTTCAAAGGCTTTAATAAACCTAAGATAAGGCTAAATACTCTCCAATAAAATGTAAAAGCTGAAGTCGCATCCGCAAAGCTAGAAGCTCCTTTGATATCGTAAAAACTTGCACTCATTATCGGCCGCAAGCCGCAAAGAACTTTTACTCCCGTAGTTTCTTCACGAATAACTTCGTCGCTATTTGATTGACTTTTCAACGACTTATTTAATTACTTTGGATAAAAAAGTGCTGGACTCTGAACATGATTAGTTGTATGGTGGTTACATTGTAACTTACTTTCATTAAATGGCTTTCAAAGCGAAGTGCAGCGCCTGAAAGGAAACCGAATTACATTATACGATGGCTTTAAATGCTAAGGACTACTTTTGCAGTACCTAGGTAACTGAAATACCGCTCCGACAAAAATCTTAACTAATGACACATTATTATGACAAAACGGGCCTTCACCGCGTTAAAACATATAATGAAAAAATCGTGAAAATTTACAACAAAATCAGTGATAGAAATAGAAATCTTTATTTGCTATAAATGTAAAACTTAAATATACGTGACCTGCTTTGTCACGTATATCTTATATTAAAAATGTTAGCCACAATTAGAAGTATATTAATAATAATTTAATTATTGATATAAAATGGTTGGATACATCTGAAATGCTCACACTTTGATTTGACAGTGACGGAGTATAGCTAGCTATCCCTCAGAAAACTACCGTGAGTGAGACTCAAAGGGTGGATTTTCGGCATAAAAATTTGTATGCCATACATTTAGTTTGGCATACAAATTTGTATGCCGAAAATCCACCCCAAACATATTGAATTAAAATCGGATCACTCACGTTACAGTATTTGACGGGCAACCTTCGTGACTACTCATGATTTTTCATCACATTTGCTCGTAAAGGGTGTTATAACACGCGCGCTTATAGACCAACTCGAGCCGATTTACCCCCCGTGGGTTACAAATATCTATAACTCCCACGGGAGGAAAAACTGTATGAAAATCTATAACTCCCGAGGGAGTTACGAGTTTAGTTTTAAAGAGATAGAACCTACCAGTACGTCATTTCAGACTGACAGACAGACAGACAAAATGGCGGAGCCATGAGGGTTGACATGCCCGCGAGATATAGGTACAGCTCACAGAGCCACTAATATCATCAATACTTTTGTAATAAAACAGCTTTAACGGATTAAATCGCGTATATTACTACATTTTTACGTCCCGACGTTTCGTAACCCTTTTCTGCATTCGTGATCGCGGGGATCAGTCTACACCACAGACTACCTCCACTAGACGGAGCATGTTGGGCGGCGCGCGCTCACATCAGATATGGTCGATTGTATAGCATTACGATATTACACGACCGGCCGCTCGTTCAGTTGCGACCATGTTTCTGACTTGTGTGTGCACCAAACGTGAAATATATATTTCTGTTCAATTCGACGACAATCTCGAAACATAAAATGATAAAAAAGATGTGAAACGCGCGTTGTACAAGTAATATCTACCGATATTTAATCGCCCATATGCGTGGTGAGCTCGTATCGTATGGCATGCTCCGTCTAGTGGAGGTGGTCTGTGGTCTACACACAAACGTATTACAATGAGTGATAATCATGGAAACCGAACACAAAATGATATCAATACTTTTGTCATAGTGGCGACTGAAAACATTTCCACTTTCCAGTTTTCTCAGGCTTCTTAAGCATCAAGTCCACTAACAAACTAAGATCTCTACAACTCATTTTCCAACACACTTGCTCATAAAGTCGCTCTTATTTCGTGGTTCTTACGCGCGGAACGCAGCTTATTTTACACAAGTGCTTTTTACTTTACATTACCGCACAAGTGCTGTAATTACCGCCAATTGGCCAATGAGAGCACGCCATGTGGCTCGGCGCGCGGATATTATACCCGCGCAGCGCCGACACCGTGTGTCTGTTCATGAGCGCGCCCACACTACGCCGACACCACACGACGAGGTGACGATAGATGAGTTTAGATAAACCACTAAATAAATATGTACAAAAACATAAATTCTAAATGATAAGTATTATTTTTTATTCGCAAGTGTGTTACAAAACGGCGTATGACACTCGTGGGCATTGGTGTCCTGACGGCTCGGGCTATGCAACACAGCCTCGACTGTAATGACCAACTTCGCCCACTCGTATTAGCGCCCTCATCATCATCAGCCTATATACCTCCCACTACTTGGCACCGGCCTACTCTTATAGCTGAGAGTGAATGGGCTGTAAGCCCCACGCCAGCCCACTGCGTATTACGGAGTTCACATACACCTCTGAATTTCTTCGCGGGTGTAAGCAGGTTTCCTGACGATGTTTTGCCTTCACCGAAAACCTAATGATAAATATCTAATAATATTTATGCCACACCTGGCCATAAAGTGACTTTTTCCGCACGCTGCGCGTACGGAAAAAGCCGCTTTCTAGCCAAGTGTATACATAAAATGATGTACACAACACGGGAGGTAATAAAGAAAGCCCTCGATCACATATTTACGTCCCTCGCTTGCAGCTCGGGCCGCAAACATCTGCGATCTCGGCCTTTCTTTGTTTTACCACCCTAGTTGTGTAATGTACTATTCGTACATAAGTTCCGAAAAACTCATTGGTACGAGCCAGGACGACTTCTGCTTCAAAGGTGCATATCCGGACCGCTCGGCTACCATAACATTTGTTGAAATATAACTTTATAGTGACAGTATTAATTTCAAATAGACCACAATATGAGAATATTATCGCTGTGACTTAATGGATATTAAACCGGCGCCATATTCCATTTGTAATGCGTCGTGCGTCGCAATTTAATTAACTCAAGCTTATTACAAAACAAACTAACACAAAAAGGGGGAGGTCCTCTAGTCGGTTGTATATTTTTTTTCATCACACTTGCTCGAAAATGGTGTCATTACACGTAGGTTCTGCGGGCCGTAAATGACCTATTACGCCCTAGGGCGTAATGGTTTTCTTTTTAAATTTGAAACGATGGTTTTGTTTTACTCTTATTTGTCGTGTTCAAAGGAAATGCCAATTTACTTTTTTAACTTTTATCACTGAAATATTTATTTAAAGAGAACTGTTATTGCAAATACATACAAACACATATTTCTGTTACATTAATGTAATGTTTAAATAGTGTATTTCAGTATTTTGCAAATATAAAACCAACCGTTTTAGGTCTTTACCGTTATGGTTTCCGAACGTGACTTGATAAGTATTCGCATTGTCTATGGATGTCACTAATGTCACTGTCAGTTTTACAATTTTATTTAGGTTAAGTAAGGTTATTTTAATTAGATTTCCTCACAAGTGTGATGAAAAACATTGTGTGTGCCACGGGCGGTAAAGGAATTACAAACTCGTGTTATTAAAGCCCTCGGCTTCGCCTCGGCCTTGTAACAAACACTCGTTTGTAATTCCTTACTTACCGCCCTTGATACACAATGTACTATGAGGGTCAATATTAAAACGCATACAGCAAATCTTCCTATTTTGACAATGCTTACCGTTGTTACGCATAATTGTATATTCGCATAGTATTAACATGTACCTGTAGGTATTTTAATTCGCATGCCATATTGATACGCATAACAATGACTAGAAATAACTTTTTTTTTATAAATATTAAAAATTGAATTAATTGTATGCGTTTTTATTATGATGCTATTTATACCTAGGCATACGATGATTGAACCCATAACAGTCTAGACTGTTATGGGTTTTCACCCAAGAAGAGTTTTGGCCGAAAGGTGTCATGTTCCGGCGCTTCCGCGGGCGGCTACCTGACACCATGAACAGCGTTACCACATCGCAGTGAAATGTGACCTAGTTGTTAAGTTTATCTTGTAATATTATTTAATATGTAAGTATGTTAAATTGTAAATTTGGTCAGCCCTTATATTAAGAGTGTCATACTTTCTGGCGGAGACATGCTGTCGTACCGAATTCAAAATAGCATAAAAAAAATTACGAATAATGTACTAAATTGTACGCTAATTAAAGAAAACTGTACTGCACGCACTTACGAGAAAACAACGATCAATCTGTCACCACTGGGAAGCATACTTTCTGGCGGGCGCTATCTATTTCACTTTGTTGCCGTTGAGTTTTCGTCTTTCTTATGAATCAGTAAATATATACGATATCAGAAATTCGAAAACTCGACGTCAACATAGTACCTACTCGTAAAATAGATAGCGCCCGCCAGAAAGTATCCTTCCCAGCGGTGACAGATTGATCGTTGTTTTCTCGTAAGTGCGTGTAGTACAGTTTTCTTTAATTAGCGTACAATTTAGTACATTTTTTGTACATTTTTACTGGTTCATCAGAAAGTTGAAAACTCGACGGCAACATAGTAAAATAGATAGCGCCCGCCAGAAAGTATCCTTCCCAGCGGTGACAGATTGATCGTTGTTTTCTCGTAAGTACGTGTAGTACAGTTTTCTTTAATTAGCGTACAATTTAGTACATTTTTTGTACATTTTTACTGGTTCATCAGAAAGTTGAAAACTCGACGGCAACATAGTAAAATAGATAGCGCCCGCCAGAAAGTATCCTTCCCAGCGGTGACAGATTGGTCGTTGTTTTCTCGTAAGTATGTATAGTACAATTTCTTTTAATTAACGTAGAACTTAGTACATTTTTTGATGCTATTTTGAATTCAGTACGATACCATATCTCCGCCAGAAAGTATGACACTATTAAGAAAAGTCCAGGATATATTTGGTCGTTGTTATGCAATACCTATCGAAAACTCCCCACAATTATGAACTACATACATTTTCAGGTTATGTCAGTTATGTGACGAAGGGGATGAAACCTTGTGGCGATTACTTTAGTCTGTACTTTTAGGTACAGTCAAACCCTCCAACTTTGCCCACCGCCCAATCTTTGCCCAGGAAGAAAATAGTATATTTTAAAGGCAAAGATTGGACCACATTGGACGGTGGGCAAAGTTGGAGGGTTTGACGTATTAGAAAAACCCGGCTAAGTGCGAGTCGGATTCACACACGAAGCGTTCCGTAGCAACGACGAGTAGAAAGGCACCAAAACACGTTTCTTGTATGGCGATTTTTTTTGTTTTATTTGCTCCACAAGTACTCGCGTAGGTGTCGCTAGGAACTAATAGACTTTTATTTTTCACTCAAAAAAATCTTCAAATCTGAGCGACCCCTAAACATTGACAAACACAAAAAGAGCCCTTGAGGGCCTACTTACAGAAATAAATTATTTATTTATTTTATTGTTAAATTTCACTCTAATTTTGCAGAAGGGCACTTAGGCCTTATCAAATAAAGGGAGCCTTGTGGAAAGAATAATTTCCACCCTACTCTATACCGATCAAAAGGTACCTTTACCCGTGAAAAGTCACATACACAAAAATATATCGAGATAAAAGGAAATACACTCACGGACAGTGAATCGGGGTCGTTTTCTACGAACAATTAAAAAGTGACCCGAATTCACTGTCCGTGAGTGTAGTTCGTCGATTCGTACGGGAACAAAGCGTGTAAAGTTTTTGCTTGGTTTTTTGGCTCCAAAAGTGTAATTTAATGATGGAAAGAAAGGAAAGAATTTGAACAATTATACAATTAATGTCAGACTTTCAAATCTGATAACAATATTGACGGAAACTGAAGTTGACGGCGTGCAAAGTAGATCACCTCCACTTCTTTTTAGCACGTGAGGTAAATATACTTTTTCCTTTTACCTCCATATATTTCTGTGGTCACATAATATGATCATTGAATATGACTCAAAGTCACCCGTAGTAGGGGTGCAGGGTGTTCAACTAGGTCAAGTGTGTGCACGGCCATCCGCAATTCTCCATTTGGAGCGAATATCGATATGTGAAGCATCTTCATGGCTATTAATTTTAATATTTTCAGTGTCTCTATTGGATTTAGTAGCGAGATGCCTACTATCGCACTTCGTCTATCTTATATTTTTTACTTGCAGTATATAGCATAATGACAATATTTTGAAAAGTCCATACATATCATCGCATTATGCCGAAAATCGCGATCTGTCGAACATTATTCTAAATAGACCAAAGAGTCGCATAATGACGACTTTCGTTCTCACCAATGTTTTTGTTATTTGTTTTGCCTACAAAATGTACAGTCAAAAACAAAACACGAATTGTATGAACATAATAACGGTTTTATTTAATGAATTCTAATAGTAAATAATTAAATAAATATCATATTTTTAAGGCTAACCAGTAACCAAACACTCCTTTCCAATTAACACAAAATTATACTTCATACCAACAAAGTCAACGTTTCATTCCTTAACCGTGGTACCATCAGATTGTACCATCAATGGTACTATGGCAAAAAATGTTTGCCGTGGTTCCATTATGTCAATGGCACTACGGCTAATATTATTTTTTATTAGCCGTGGTACTGAAAAATGGAGAATTTGGTATTTACCTAACAGTCATGAGGGTAATGGTTAATTTAAGACCATTTATAACAGCAAGTAAAACAATGCAACTCCACAATCATCATCATCATCATCAGCCTGCGGCAGTCCACTGCTGGACGTAGGCCTCTCCCAAGACGCGCCACTTTGCTCGATCATCAGCTACACTCATCCAGTTGCTGCCAGCCGCCCTGCGCAGATCGTCACTCCATCTAGCCGGGGGGCGTCCCACATTGCGTTTACCTGTTCGCGGTCTCCACTGCAGTACTCTCTTGCTCCAGCGATTGTCAGTTCTGCGGCAGATGTGGCCAGCCCACTGCCACTTCAGCTTGCTTGCTCGAGTAACTATGTCGGTAACTTTGGTTCTCTGACGGATTACCTCGTTACGGATTATATCCCTCAGAGAGACCCCACAATACATTTTTTTAATTATTTACGCCTAGTATGGATGACACTGTTGTGTGTATTAAAAGAATTGCACTCCGCATAACTCTGACAATGTCCTCCGTATGAGCTAGACTAAAGTGCTCGCAGACATTTGGTGACTCCGTCAGTTCTTCCCACGTGCCAGCTTCTAAATGTTCGCCGCACACACGGGTATTTTGTGGGATGTAAAAGTTCATGTCACATAGCATTTTTACCCTTACCATGTCGGGTATGCACAACAATGGTGTGTTTGAACATCCATTAAATATACATCGAACTGTATCTTCGTAGGCTCGAATAAGACTCATGTTTATATCCGACTGAGCCTCTGTTCATATAACGGAAACAACCTGAATGAAGAACTTTAGCTAATACTAGCTATTACTGACAGATATAAACTTTTTCGATATTACTGACAGTCAAAAACTGGCATTCGCCAGTGATTTTAAATCAACAAAAAGGTCCATTCGTATTGCATTCATAAAGTATTTAACCGCTTACCGCATGAATTATTAAACGTCATGCTCCCCAGCAGGACCACCTTGGCTTTGATGAATTTAAACATATAGGAAAAATTCTATATAAAATCTATATAATTCTACTACCAATAAAAAAAATTCTATGTGAATAGTTTCGCCGTAAATTTGATTGCAAGGTGGTCCTGCTGGGGACCATACTCCCCAGCAGGACCACCATTATATCTCTTTTGCTGCTTATGATACAGGCACGTAAATGACATCAAATAATTCTATAACAATTCTATACTGACCTAGCTTACGACATTCTTCAATTTATTTTGGATATACGAACTTACGATGCCACAAACTTTTATGTAAGTAATTATCGCTGCGCCTGAATTTAATATCTTAGCAAACACACAAATGTGTGGAATGAATTACTTTCAGGCGTTTGTTCACATATGCGCAGTCGCCAATGCCATTATAATATCGAACCGAATAAGGTGCTCATAAATATTTTAACGTGACTCTATGGTCAAAGCGTTAGAGTGCATGTTCAGATATAAGCCCCCTGAACAATTATATTTGATGGTCACTGTGCAACACATATATGAACGACTTTTTAGCTTTAGGTTTAAAATGTATCATTTCTATCATTTTTCCTTATTTTTTCTTATTCTAAAGAGATACGACGACTTACAGCCTCCAAGAACTTCGGCGTCGTAAGAGATAAAACTGCTTGAGATTCATTATTTGCACGAATAAAACACAACTAGGGTGGTAAAACAAAGAAAGGCCGAGATCGCAGAGCTTTGCGGCCCGAGCTGCAGGCGAGGGACGCAAATACGCGATCGAGGGCTTTCTTTATTAGGTACCTACCTCCCGTGTTGTGTACATTATTTTATGTCTACACTTGGCCAGAAAGCGGCTTTTTCCGTACGCGTAGCGTAGCAACACGGGAGGTACAGTCAAGGAATTTAATTTCCTACCCGTTTCATTGAAATGTTGTTAAGCATTCACAATGCTGCCGTCCTAGTCTAAAAGGCGACTTTTTGCTATAGAAGTTCATAGTAAAAAGTCGCCTTTTAGACTAGGACGGCAGAATGCATTAAGGTCCAAAGGAGGATGGTCAAATTGGCCTATTGACCAATAAGGACAAGCGATATGTCACTGGATAGCTTATTCAACGTCCTAAAACTTTTACTATGGCAAGTAATCCCAAATCTTTGTGTGAAAAAAGTTATTGCTGCATAAAAAGTTTAATGACTTGAAACTTTACTGCGTACCTTTTTTGATACTAAGTTCCTATATCGCTTTAGACTATAAAGGTTTTCTTACTGTAGATGATTTTGTGTCATGTTTTGGGTGCCATGGGTTCATCATTCTACCACGGATACATTTTCGGAGTTCCAATAATCGAATTTGCAATTTTATATGAACTTTGGCGCACCCAATTGTTCAGGGGGCTTATATCTGAACATGCACTCTAACGCTTTGACCATAGAGTCACGTTAAAATATTTATGAGCACCTTATTCGGTTCGATATTATAATGGCATTGGCGACTGCGCATATGTGAACAAACGCCTGAAAGTAATTCATTCCACACATTTGTGTGTTTGCTAAGATATTGAATTCAGGCGCAGCGATAATTACTTACATAAAAGTTTGTGGCATCGTAAGTTCGTATATTCAAAATAAATTGAAGAATGTCGTAAGCTAGGTCAGTATAGAATTGTTATAGAATTATTTGATGTCATTTACGTGCCTGTATCATAAGCAGCAAAAGAGATATAATGGTGGTCCTGCTGGGGAGTATGCTCCCCAGCAGGACCACCTTGCAATCAAATTTACGGCGAAACTATTGACATAGAATTTTTTTTATTGGTAGTAGAATTATATAGATTTTATATAGAATTTTTCCTATATGTTTAAATTCATCAAAGCCAAGGTGGTCCTGCTGGGGAGCATGACGTATTATTAAACCAAATATGATCGACCCTGATTTCACTCCAATGCATATGAAGCCTAATATGGCACTTTCAAAAACTAGATGAAATGCAGCCTTCAGGCAACCTAATATTTATAAAAAATCGTGATTAAATGGCATTTTTTGCCATAGTACCATTGATGGTACAATCTGATGGTACCACGGGTAAGGAACGCAACGTTTTAATTCATTATTAACCTTGAGAATGATTAAAAAACAAGTGGTTTACTTATCCTCATTAAAAAAACCGAACTTTGCTTAGTCTACGTAAACAAACTCCCATTTCAAGATGTTGATCAAGAAAATCCTGAACAATTTTTTTTATGCGATCATTTGTTATTTTTTCTTTTTTAATTTGTTTTTTAGTTTTCGGGAAATGGATCTGGCTCTTTCGTATATCGTGATCGTATTTTATGCTTTCATTTTTTATACTTTTAATGAATGGGAATAGGTTTGGCTTTTTCCGTTTAATTATTTTATTTAAGCGTGAATGCCAGCCCTCCACTGCATTTATAGTACGGTGAGGATTATCAAAGCAGCTTACAGCATGAATTAATTTCGGATCCATCCACTGTTTTATAAAGTAGTTTACGAAGTCGTTCCAGCCCTCTACATTAGACAGAACCTCAAACTGTATACTGAGGAAACCCTCAGGCATCAAAGTTGCTGGTAAATGTGCCAGTGCTACAAAAAGAGCAATTGTTTTATTATTAAACAAATGCAATTGCTTAGCCTTTTTGTGAAGAGCTTGGGCATAATGAAAAAAACATCCTTTTATGTTTGCGGTAGGGAATGTGATTTGAAGTGCATTCATCGCCGCCATTTCATAATCTGTTTGAATTATTTCTGGATTCATATCCGGAATGCATGCCTTTATCATTCCAAACAGCCTTTCATATGTATATTGCTCCTTATTAGGTAATAGACAATATATTAATGGAGTAATGTGAGCCGTAGTTAGCCCGTGAACGGTGTACAGCTGTTTGAAAGGTGGCGGTACACTCTTAAATGTCCCATCCGCAAAGAAATGTCTTACATTTTTTATTGTTTCTCGAGCCTCTGTACTACAGAATATTAAAATTTTATCTGCGTTGCCATCGTCACAGAGCAAGAAGTCTTTATTTAAGCTTTCACTTAAGACGACATCTTCCAATTTTTTGAAAACTGTCGCGTGTACATCAAGATGCGACTTTCTGGCTCTGTAAAGTGCATCTTTTACCGATTCATAATTTGGCAATATATCATCGTATTCAGGATCGGATTTGTATGGTAACATCACGCGTTCATATATTTGGGGTATGGGACCCAAGTCATCGCAAACGGCTTGTTTTAAATTCGCCTTAATCACCACCACTTTGTAGGCATACAAATCGGATTGGCATGTATGGTCACTTATTCTTGTAATAGTTTCGTCATCTTCCATCCAAGTGACGGATCCTGAGCATCGTCTATTAGTGCATCGCCAAATACTAGAGCCATTTTTATTTGATTTTTGGCGTGTGTGACTATGTCCGTTTCTCCACAATGACCAGGAACCCTGTTACAAACATATATGTATGCTTATAACGGTTGGCATTTTATCGATCGTCTATAGGAGTGGTAGATGACAATATCCCTCGATAAAATGCAACCACAATAAGCCGGATTGATTTGATAATAATTTTAATCAAAAAATTTAACCAGATACTATTGTAATCAAGTTAAACGCCGAAAAGAATAGCTACATAATATACGTACCTTGGTATTTTTTATTAACACGATGTCACTGTTAGTGATGTATTTTATATAGTTATTATTCATTTTTTTCGGTAGGTAAATAATAACTGTAATCTTAAAAAGATACTGTAATTAAACGACATAAGTCATCGTACCATACATGACGTTCTTATTTTATTTTATGTAATATGATTAACCTTCTTGCACTTACCAAGGAGATAAGCAATGATTTTAAATAAAGACATATGTAATGTATACTTAACTTATATCACGACATTATTAAGTAGGTACTTACTTTAAAAATAGTCCAATTTTAAGACCTTTTTAACACGACTGTACTAAAAGTAGCATCATGATATTCCTGAAACGATTTTTCATAAAAAATGGCAAGCTGCGATATATCAGTCACAAAAATAAAAAAGTAGGCATAGTGCGATAACGTGCTTAGAGGTTTTATAAAATGGGCGGTATGCTACCAATTGTATGAAAAGGTAAAAAAGTCAACTAAGTGCGATAGTAGGCATCTCGCTACTAAATCCTCTATTGGTAGAGTCTGTGCGGAAAGAGAATAGGATTTAGATTGGGGGGCGCTGTAATGCTTTTCTACCGTATGTGCCGTATTTTCTGTTCTGTGGCCATACTGGTTAGGTTAGTTCCGTTTTTCGCCACGCCTATTCTCTTTCCGCACAGACTCTATCACTAACATTATTTATTTAAACTTTAATGCACGATACAAGAAAGTACAAATGGCGGACTTAATGCCTAATGACTTAAGGCATTCTCTACCAGTCAACCATCAGGGTAAACAGATCGGTTATTTTTAAGGATATTCAACATCAGAGAAAAATAACCATCCTGTAGGCGTATGATGCTACGCTTTGTCGCGCGATAAATAAATGATAAAGCATTCGTCACGTTCAGACAAGTAGTGTGTGAGATGAGAGTGGGCCTGTATACACAAGATACTAAAAACTAACGGTAGGCAACAGGCGGGCTAGGAAGCGATCTCTTCCAGACAACCTTCTTCGCCATAATGCAAGTTTCATCACGATTTTTTTCCTTTACCAAAAAACTAATAACCCACAACCCCTGCTTCAAAAGCGTAAGTCCGAACCACTCGGCTATATATAAAATGCTTTTCTCAAAACTACTACTACCTACTTATTGCACACCAAAAGAAAATTACGTTGCAAACTTATATAAAAAATAGTGGTAAACAATAGGCGGTCTTATCGCTAAAGAGCGATCTCTTCCAGACAACCTTTGGGTAGCGGAGTCTATGCAAAGTTAACAAAAGTAAATGGTGAGGAAAAAATTGACAGAAACTTATTTTTACGAAAAATATTCTAAGTTGTACTTACATACAACTATAGTGGCATTTTCCCTCTTGCTACACAAGATATTCTTATTGTCCTCCATTCAGCGAATACAACCTACTGTACTGATTAACCTAATGACTTCGACACTACTTATTAAACACCATAAAGCCTAATAAGCCCCGACCTGTGTCATCACGCACCTAAACTAGTCCATAACCGTTACCTAAGCATATTGTCACTTTCTACGATAGATCACGAACAACATCTGCTTGCTATTCTAATTTATGCGAATCTTATGAAACGCGTGTGATATGGAATATTGAGTAGGCTCTCAAAACGGCTATAATCTGCACTGCAATGATTAGAGATGAAAACAAACGCTGTTAATATACCTACGTAACATAATATCTCCATGCCAATCAGTAGTCTATTTCTCGTTTCCCATTTTGTATTTTGACGTTCGGAGATCCTTTACACCTCCAAAACATGTTTTGACAACGGAGGCCCCTTACATCTCCATTAATTTTAGTATATGTCTTTTTATTTTCTATTTTTCTTTGTAATTTATCTTGTTTTGACGCCTAGAGACCCTCTCTAAAAATGTGGTTTTATGTTTATTGAAATGTAGAAAAATTACTGCCATTATACTGTGGTTGAACGTTCGTAATATATTTACGTATGCTGTGTATGGCTGTACTTGTACTAGGTAACTAAATAGTGGGCATTGACTGTAGGCTGTAGCTCTGTTGCGGACCCAATGGTCCGCAACAGAGCTACAGCCTACAGTCAATGCCCACTATTAGTAGTAAGTTCCAATGAACTTACTACTTAAGAACACTTACTTTATGTTATTTTTATGCGACAAAGTGAGTTAGTGTACGGCCCTGGTACGGGTCTGGCCTGCCATCAACTTTATCTAGACGACGGTCGACGAACATTTAAAGAAAAACTAACTCAAATATGCTATAAAAGAGCGAAAGGGACGGCACGACACTTCGACCAAAGTCATTCGGAGTATAGACCCAGAGCGGAATGGAGGTTTTTCTCTGGATGATGTTTATTAGCGTGACGTAACTTCCTCGGGCAATGCTTAATGGAATTCATTTGATTCCACACTCGCTTCGCCACTTTTGATGCAATTATGTTTATTAAAATCTTAGGAGTTTAAGTGGCCGTATTTGTAAATTAATATTAATTTATATCCCCATAAACTCTTTCCATATCAATGAAGTAACATTAATTTGGGTAATATTCATAAGAACGTTACTCGTATTATCAAACCATATCAACAATATTGTATGGTATCTCAAAATACAAAAGTGGGTTAGTTTGTTAGGAATTTACGTCTTAACAGCTCAGATATCAATATAATGAATAAGGTATTTATATAGATAAAATAAAGTACGTGAAACTTCAAAGGGTACCCTATTACTAAGCCTCCGCCGCTGTCTGTCCGCCTGTCTGTCCGTGAGTCACACAGAGTTTTGAACCGTAAGAGGTAGAGACTTGAAATTTTCACAGAATCAACCTCAACGATGGGCTAAGATTTCCTATAACAGGGATCCTCAACCTTTTCCAAATCAAGGGCCAGAAATATTTTTTTTTTGCATAGCGGACCGCAGGTAAAAATTGGTCCACAATCTGTCCTTATACAAAAAAAAAACTGGTAATTAATTAATTAATTAGGTGTTTAATTTATAAACGATTGACTATTTAGTTTCGATTTTACAAACCCAATTTTACTATTAAACAATACTCGCATGAAAAAAACTGGCTAGGCTGTTGCCGGGCCGCAGGCTGAAGTCCCTTGACCTAGAATATGCCTGTTCAGTCTTATTTTTAATTAAAACATCATAATCGTAAGTCGTGTTAAGGACAAATATGACAATACAGATGACTGAAGAGAATTCGGAATAAAATGCGAATGCGAACCATAAAGAACTTCTGAAATCACGCTGAAGGGAATACAACCATCTAAACATCCAATTATTACTGACAATAATAACATAAGCTACACAAATACACACTCGTTCATACAGACAAATTCAAACGCTTTTGGTACCTATGTGGAAGAACGGGCTAGAACACATCCACATTCTTTTGAGGTATCAAAATAATAACACAATTTCACGCCTATACTTAACAAACATGACGATATTTAAATAACAGTCCTTGGTTAATATAATTATACTAATTAAATACGAAACAATGACACTTCGAACCTATCCATGGAGTAAGACAATTCATATGGCACTTGTGGGACTGTCACGCCCCATTGATACGGTTTTTGCCTGTCTGATTGCTCCCAACACTGCAAAAACTATGGGAACTCCGTCTGTTTAGAGATTGCAACAGTGGAACGGCTCTGAGCTGAACATGTGACGTTTGTTTTGTTTGGGAAAAATGAGATCAAATTGTTTATTGAGAGTAACTTTTGTCCCTGTGTTTTTCTGTTTCTTATAACTAGTATTGTGCCAATTATTTGTCACTCGAAGAATGTTACCTAATATTAGTAGGCTACTAATAAATAAACCGCTCATACCCAAAATATCTCATTCCCAAAATAGCACAATTTTCAAAATACCAAATTCTCGATTTATCAGATTTCTGCCTTACCACATTCCCGTCACACTAGATTATTAAAATCGTAGGTTACTCAAGAAACTAAACGATTATGTAGAATTTATTATTTATCAAATCTCGTTGTATATAATAACAATGCAACTCTGGGGCCTTGGTCAGCCGACATGAAATTATTCATGAGGACCCTGTCATCCCGGCTGGTCCTCGCCTCGGGAGACCCCAGGGCTGGCGCCTATCTGTCCCAGCGGATCGCTATCGCGGTCCAACGAGGAAACGATGCCAGCCAGCGTCATGGGGTCGATGCCGCAGGCAGATCTTTTGAGAAGGGGTTTTCTTTTTATAGTTGTATTTTATTAGTTTTGGTTTTAATTTTCTAGAATAGTTTTATAATAATATTGTCTTCGGTTTCCGCGATTATCAGTCATAGTAATAAAACAACTTAAACGGATTAAATCGCGTATATTACTACATTTTAAGTCCCGACGTTTCGTAACCCTTTTCAGCGTTCGTGGTAGACTACCCGCGACCACGAACGCTGAAAAGGGTTACGAAACGTCGGGACTTAAAATGTATTTTAAATGTAGTAATATACGCGATTTAATCCGTTTAAGTTGTTTTAGATTTATAATGTTTAGTAAGTAGTTTTATTTAATTTAAATTGCATTTATTATTTTGGAAATCTGGTATACGGGGAGCCCGATAAATCGAGAATCTGGTATTTTGAAAAATCTTGTATTCTGGGAATGCAATTTGGGCACGAGGGAAATAAACATATTTTGGAACAAAATCTTACACATACCGGCCTAGTCCTAAACGAAGCAATTCCTTAACAGGACGTAGTTATGCAATAACGTTCCATTCCACTTTTTTTTTGGATTATGGATTTTGTTTTTAAAGACAGAAGGTTGATACTTTGTGGATTGGAACTTTATTGCATAACTACGTCCCTTTGAGTCAGCGGCGGCGATATGCATCCAAAGTAATATTTTTAATGCGAAAGTAACTCTATTAGCCTATTAACTTTTCAGGTTTATATCGATTTAGATGAAATAATTCTTCTGCATATACCTGCTACAATATTTTGTCGAAATAATTTTCCTTGAAGGTACATACATGAAGAATTGTACACAGATCCTCAATTTCCTTTACTACGATTGCTAAATCTGTTGAATATTCACTTAAAAAGCTATCTACTCGTAATCCTAAGTAATTAAAAAAAAAGAACCAATCGGAAATGGTACATTTTATTATAGGTTATGGGTAAGTAAGTACTTCATTACATACTCGGACTATATAATTTTAACATGGCCACTAGGGAGTGTATAGGTACCTAAATTTCTAAGTAAATTAATGTAAATGAGGTCCTATTATAATAAATTTTTGACTATCAGTATCAGGAGACTTGTTAAACTTATGAAACAATAAACGGTACCATTTAATTACTTAGGCGAATAATTAATGTTGCCATTGGGATGTAATGTGTTTAATTTGATCGTATAATTCACTCAGCATGGGCTAACTAAACTAACATGAATAAGGTTCCCATAAAAGTAGGATAATAATAGTACATTACTTACCAAGGGCGGTAATACAAAGAATGTCTCAGATCGCAGGTATTTGAAGAATAAGTATGTGGTCTGCGGCTGCCCATTTGTGTAAGATTGTCCCCCGATATTTATTATTAATATCGTTTTCAGATTTTTCCCTATACTTGTATTATAATACGGTATACATTAGTTGCCAAATTTCATAGTTCTGGGTCAACGGAAATTTGAATTTTGGTTTCCTTGAGAGTGTCGAAATTTACGTTTTTTTGCGGCATAAACAGCAGTATCTTTTTGTCGCATTAACTTGAAAACTTTTTTTACAGCTTCAAGGGGCCGTAGACCTGAGTATGGTTTTATTTTCAACCGTTACCTCCTCGCGTTCTCCAGATAAAGGGTCTTGACAGACGGATATCCAGACGGACGGACAGACGGACAACAAAGCGATCCTATAAGGGTTCCGTTTTTTCCTTTTGAGGTACAGAACCCTAAAAATTGACTTCGCTGACATCAAAGATTGAATGTGATTCATTTTGTAGCTTAATGCAATTTGCCTGTGCAAAACAACATGAAAAATCTCAATAGCCGAAAATGATATATTTTTAGTAATTAAAACTATAGTTTCGAATGATCGTAATAGATGGCGCTGAACATGATCAATTGCATATTTTTTTCTGATGATGAAGTTAAAGACATTTCAGAAGCATTCCATGAAAATATTTCGTAAGGGACACCACCGTTTTAATACTTCCGAGAAATAAATTCAGGAAGCTAATTATCAGCATTGTAATATCATAACTCGGCTTTAAGATTGGTAGCAGGTAACACGTTTTATTAGGGTAGCTGTCATAGCGTTTCGTAAGGGCCAAAAAGTTGATGTTTTCATGGAATGCTCCTTCAACCAAATTTTATGTTATTAAAAACGAATTATTACTGTATTTTCGTATGTATCAAGAACCTAGAACTGAAGACTCGAATCTCTTTAATTCATACCATTTTATGAAACACGTCCCAACGTTGCTTCAATATTTATCCTTTATAAAGGTTTCGTATCAACAATCCAACCCCTCATAATCTCATCCGGGCAAGATAGCCCCATAATAAGATGATGCCTCGTCACAGGAAAATATGAATGTTTACTACACAATTTCGTAATATAATTAATTTGTTTCAATTGTGTTTGTTATTGTGAATCGTGATGAATTTTAGTACAATTACAATCTGCTCTTGTTTCAAAGGACTTTGAACAATACCGTATAACAAACAGTTCACGTATTTATTAGAAGCGCCCTGTTCTCAGCGCGTATTTATTTTAAATTCAGTAAGTGGATTTACTGTTGACGAAGGACGCATTCATAATAATTTCTGCTAAAAATAAAAACCGGTAAAGTGCGAGTCGGACTCGCGCACCGAGGGTTCCGTACAAACTCATCAATAGATACGTGAATAATTCAAGATACCTAAACTGTATGGAGGGATAACCTTAACTTTGCTCTTGAAAAACTGTTGTCCCCATACATTGACATATGTCGCGCGCGGTTAGTTTAGTAGGAGCAAATAAGTTTGTCTTACGATTTTTGCGAATTTCTAAAAAACGCTGCAAGTTAGGAAAACCGTTTTATTTTTCCTGTAAAGTGTAGGATGATATAACAATCGGTAATTATAACAGATTTTTCTGTTCAGTAACTTCGGAGATAATAGGGACAGGGGACAGGTATTTTTTTAACGTTTCTTTATCTTAAATCAAAAACAAAAACAGTTTTGGAATCTACACATTAATCCCTTTGATTAGATATCCCAATCGATACGAGTATAATAGCTCTACTTCTGATTTAAGACATCCCATTTTGGTCCCCTTTAAAAAAAAAGTAAAAAAGTTATAAGATTTTTTCTGTCCAATAGGTTAGCGGTTTTTAACACTATTCCAAATTTCAAGTCGATAGCATCAGCAGATTCTAAGATATCTTGCTGTGACGGACGGACAGACAGACAGAGTCGCACCATAAGGGTTCCTTTTTTACCATTTTGGTACGGAACCCTAAAAATACTTAATGAAGCTGTTTCCATGAAGATATTTTTTCACGCGAACACGCACAGGTGTAAAAAGCTGAACATTTTTTCATCCTTTTAAAAGGCTAAGCATATATTAGCCCGTAGTAAATTTCTGTTTATTCCCTTATTCAAATTAATAATGTCTAAAGAGTTCAACTACATTTTGAAATTGAAAAAAAAATGGAGAAAAGTCATCCAATATGTTCAACTGGTTGGACAGATAGTTTAACATATTGGAGCAAAGGTTTTCGGTCTAAATCAAAAAGTAAACGATAAAGGTACGACTATCGTAAGGGGATATTTTTTGGCGTTTTCGTGTGCAATCCGACTCGCACTTGGCCGGGGTTTTTTAGTTCATACGACACGAACACGTTTATGCCCATAGTAGGCCAACCGCGAATTTGCGGCGCGTGTCGTCACAACTGTCATTCTTGTGCATGTCCTTAAGCGTCCTAGTGATGCGCCAGACTTCGTAGCGTTTTTCGATATTCAAATATTGGTACTGTCACTGTATAAATGAGTATTGTATCTATGTGCCCCCCCCCCCCCCATGTGTCTCAAGCCTTAATTTCGAGATGTGGGTGGCGTAGCCTCGGCAAGCCTGTGTCCCTGCAGCCATATTAATAATATTTTCTCATGCTTTTTTCCAGTATGCTTGTTTTCGTGGGCGGGCGGTCAGAGCGGGCGGGCGCCGCGGCAAGACCACCACGGGCGCGGCTGGGATATCCGGCTCGCCGTGCCCGGACAGCCGGGGAACGACTACCCCACGCTCAGGAACATACCCCGGACCTCCTTCTCGTGTGCCGGCAGGGAGCCAGGTGCGTAATAAACGAAAACCGAAAGAACCACTAGAGATGCTTTGTCGATTCCATACAAAATACACTCACGGACAATTAATTCGGGTCATTTTCTATAGAAAATGACCCGAATTCATTGTCCGTGAGTGTACTTAAGGTTAACGCGGGCTATCTTTCCGCAACTCGACTACGGATATACGCCCATTTTGCGTGTACAAAAGACTTAAATCAAACAGAAGTACCACATAGACGAGACTGGTTTCAGGTAAAAAACTCAGTGGTTTATTTTGGGCGTACCTATCTGAGTATGTACATCAAAAATTGCTTAATAGTAAATAAAAGCGCGAGGGAAAAAGCAACAATTTTAATTAATACCGATATCGATCCCTGGTAGTACCTCACCTTCGCTTCTGACGCATACCCTAGGTCTCGATTAAGTTGTATGCCTATGTAAAAGGATGAAAAACTGCGTGGATTTTGTACATTGTGGTGTAAAATTTGCATACCACTCGACCGCGTATCTGCAAATACGCATCATTGCTACGTTTTCATCTGCATCGTCAGTAGAACTAAATGCAGCTCAGTTTTTGCATGGTGCCCTTTTATCTATAAGTGGCAATGTATTGTGGCGCTTATATTACTAATTCTTTCATGAGATCCCTCGTGCGTATAACATTACACCTATTCAAAATGGCCTATATTGTATTCCAGGCTACTACGCAGATCTGGAGACGAACTGCCAAGCCTTCAGGGTGTGCACGGCAGGCTCCACCTACGGTTTCCAATCCTTTCTTTGCCCCAACGGCACCCTGTTCAACCAAGCGGTCTTCGTCTGCGACTGGTGGATGAACGTCAACTGCGAAGCCTCCCAGAAATACTTCAATAACAGCAATGAGAAATTCGGAAATCTCAAGCTCGGACCACAACTAATGAAGGATATTAAGAAGATGCTAACGCATCCCATGAGGAACCCTTACGATAAGAGTATCATGAAGAGTAACCTCATTGTGATGCAGGACTACAAACCACCTTCAGGGCAGTTATTCCCTAATAGTGCTCTCATAGCAGATAGAACCCCTACCAATGTCTTTGTTCCTCCAAAAATTATACAACAAAACTTCGGACAAAATAACTTCATTAGAGACACATCCTTTGCTGGTTCTACGCCAAGCCCCTCGTATATACCGTTTGATGTGCAGCCGACGCAGGCAGATGCAGAAATATTCCAAAGACAGCGGCAAAATGGCCAGTACGTTCAAAACAACAGGCAAAACTCACAATCAGGGAACCAATTCGGTCGCCTAGTACAACCCACCAGTAGTACTAATAACAATATTAATACACTTCGACAAAATCAACTAAGTCAAGCACAATTGAACCCTGCACCAACTACATACAATCCTCAGAATTTCAATGGTCAAAGACTACAAAATGGACAAAACATACAATACACAGCCAACAAAACTCCTACACAATGGAACAATGGGAAACAAGCAGAATTCGGAGTTTCTTTGACAAGGCAACAATTCAATTACAACGCTAATCAGGGAAATCAGCAACACACTTCAGGAATCCCCCAATTTTCCAAAGATATTAAAGGTCCAGCTGGCAACGAAGCCAAAGAAAACCTGGTAAGTAACCTTGCTGTACCATCTACAGTCATAACAAAAACTATAACTGTCAATCGAATTATTCAAGAACCAAAAACGGGACAACCAAAATCCCGAGTTGTGTTCAAAACTTGGATTGTGAAACCTTCTAAAGCTGCTAAATTAGTCGTAGAACCAACACAACCTACTTATAGCCGAACTACTGCGTCAATTAGCGAAAGACAGTTTGACGAAAGTACTCCTTATGTTTATAATAGACCAACCACACCACCGCCTGTGGCGAAATTAGTATCAGAACCTGACGAACCTTATGTTTATAATAAACCAACAGATGCAGCTAAAATAGTATCAACTGTTAGACAAGTTCCTCAAGATGAACCTTATGTATACAACAAACCAACAGTTGCGGCTCAAATAGTATCAACTGTTAGACAGGTCCCTCGAGTCCCAGAACCAGATGAACCTTACGTTTATAATAAGCCAACTGTGGCAGCTAAGTTAAAAGCAACTGTTAGACAACTGCCTCGAGTATACCTTACTCCAACCACCCCAGGTCCAACCGTTGGTAGATTATATCAAACACCTACAACACCGGAACCAACCAAACCCTCCCGACTTTACCTGACTCCATCTACGTTCAACCCAATCGCTCGGCTCTACTTACCGCCATCTCAACCTCGACCTGTAATTTTATCTCGACAGTACCTAACACCCGATACAAACCTCCAAACTCCGTTCTCTGGAAATGAAAAATTACAAGTTGCTCCTACCTCACCTTCACCAGTCTTTGCTGCCGCAACGAAGGAGATTGCTGATACACCATCTTTCACTCTTACAAAACACTCCCGTATTAACGCCAATCATAACAATTTAACATTCGCTGATATTTTAACTAAAGAAAAACTGGATATTACTGTTAACGACATAGTAAAAGATACAAGTAAAATTCTAAAATCTGCATCTAATGAACAGTTTGGTCAACTCAGGCAAGACCTAAATTCAGTAGACTATCCTGAAGACAACTACTTACCACCGGATTCCAATGCATCGAGTAAAGAAAGTCTTACTCCATCAACTCTACCAGATACGGTTAAAAGTTCCCGTCTCACTCAAATCCCATCAAAGGATCTAGAACCTCCACTAGAAAGCTTCAAAGAAAATCAAAATACTAACCAGCTCTCTAATCTACCATTTTTCAAACAACCTACTAACACGATTGAAAGGACCGTCTCACTAAAAATTTCTATTCCAGAAAAAGTTGCGTCATATCTTTTTAAAAATACCAATGACAGCGACTTTGACAGGCTAGAGATACTTAACACGGGTAGCAGCAATTATCTAGTCCTCACTAACCAACTTGCCACAAGTACCACTCCTACTTTCATACCCATAGGTAAATTGATTGCAGATAAAAACACAACTTTTTCTAATTCACAGGCACTGGTGTTCTCTTTGTTGGCCAACTCGATCAATGTAGCCAAGGAATACAGCAACATCGCACAACAAAACGTACTACCAGCAACACCCACACAATCACAGTTCCAGAACGTTAACGACGATGAACTAGCTCGCATCACCAACCAAATATCACAACTCACGTCCTCTCAATACTCTGGCAATAATCAAAACAATTTTGATAACGCAAATATAGTTTCTACTTCCCAAACTACCACAACCAATGGTGGTAACCAATACAGACAAACCCAGTACACGAACAATTTAATACAAAACACGGGACAGAGTGGACAGTACAACGCTGCACCACAACAGACAGGCAGCTTCTATTCATCACAGTTCCAGCTCGGAAACGGTTACAGCCCAACTATTGCCAAGCCTAATCCAAATCAAATATACAGCGGTCAATTGTATCAACTCCCGGTCCCAGAAGTTACCAACCAGATCTACAACCAAGGTAGTCCAGCTAAGCTTATTCAGGCCAACAATGTTAGTAATTACGCTACTGAAGCGGAACACCTCCATGAACCTGATCAATTCTCTAAATTAAACAATAAAAATGCAGTAAAACAATCAAGCGCAGAAGTGGAGATCGTTCAGTCTCAGAGTTTACCTTTACCGAGCCCGGAAAAGCTACACGTAGCACCAACTGAAGCCAACTTCAACAGCCAAGAAAGCTCCCAAGCATTCATCAATAACTTTTTAAATAGCGAAGGAATATCAGCTCAAGTGCAAGACAATATAATCGGAACAATACCGCATCCTTTAGAAAAGAATAAACTCGTAACGTACAAAAAAGATCAATCCTACTACGTCTATACAAAACTGGATAATAATGTTCTGGCTAATCAAGGCAAAAATAATGGAAAACTTCAATCGAATATCAATCAACAAAGTGGCAAACTTATTCAGGCTGATGACGATTTTTTATCTACATTCCAATTTATCCCATCTGTAAGCTACCAGCTCGAAGATGAAAAAGAACAAGAGAAGATACTAAACGCTTTCAATATTGATGAATTTGGAAGTCCTAATTCAGGTAACAACAACAATAACGAAGGGTATCAACTTCCAACTCCCAATCGTAGAAACGATGTCTTAACTACGAATGTGAACTTTGCTGTAACGCATCCTTCACAGAGTAAAATTCTTGGCCAAAGAAAACTCAACGCAATCTACGACGGGCCTTCCTCGTATTCAGCTCCACAAGGATCTATCGGTTATTTAGATTCGAGGCAACGGCTTTTACAGAGCCAGAATTTGAATTCTAGATTAGAACAATTTGACGTTAGCAGTAATTTTAATGGATATCCACCAACTTCTCAAAGACAATATGGATACCAATAATTACTTGTTTACCTATCTCATGTTTGAAAGACTTTCTTAGTACGGTAATAATAATTGTAAGTCAAAAATTACATGTAAATATACGAAGTAAATTATAACTAGTAGAAATAAGTTCTTATGTTAAAGTACTGTTAAGTGTCCAAATTTAAATAAATAGGTACCTATAACATGTTTGCTTTCATCATTTTCCTTAAGGTTCATTTACAAACCAAAGAATAATTACTGTATGTACTTACTAGCCCTATCGCGGTAACAAATTTTACGTTAAAGAGGTTTTGAGTTAAAGTGGCACCAAGTGGTTCGTGTAATATTACACTCGGCGCTGGCTTGCTTGAACTTGGCTTGATACGCTGCCGCGTGTCTAGATATGGATTGAGATGAAATTTGGCACACACGTAGATCATGTCCTGGATTGAAACATAGGATACTTTGTCGTCCAATAAAGAGTTACCTTGGGGAATTAACACGGGCGAAAACGTGGGTAAATGCAACTACCGCGGATTCATAAACAATCGTCGTCGAATTAATTTTGCCTACTCCCCTCTATTTGAATTTTCCTACAATTTTCGATAATTAACAAACTCGTGTCGCTGATATCTCTGGAAATGGAATTCTGGTAATCAACCCCTGCACATTATCTCATGCGATAGCCCTAAATGACCGAATCTCGATCCCGCACAGCACAGATTAATACGTACATAGTAGTACAACACGAAGAGACTCCGTGCGTTCATGTCCCTCCACAGTTCATCTCGCCATCGCCACTGCAAAAAAACCGGTCAAGTGCGAGTCGGACTCGCGCACCGAAGGTTCCGTAGAAACTCGTAAGTAGACCAACCTTACGACTAACAGCAACCGTGCCTTTTTTTTTTTTTTTTGATTCTGCTGTTCCGAGTCTGGTCAGATTATACGACCATGTACTCTGGGTCGGATTAGTTGTAACAAACAAACCCCGTAGCGCCTTAGGGGCCATCTACGGGGCCCCATACCCCCGAGGGGGGGCCGGGGCGGGTGGGGGGTTGACTGCGTCGCTTGTGCGTCTGCCGATAAATGGATTCAGGTCGACGAATCGTCCTTGTCGAGGTTGGTTCGTGTCGGCGGGCGGGTGCAGTGGCGGAGCTCCGGTACGCCTGAGAGGTATTAGTCTGGCGGTGCCAGGGACGGCAACGTAAGTAACAGCCGGTAGGAAGCCTCCCACCGGTCTCGGATCATCTAACAAGCAACCGTGCCTTAAACGCACTTTAGCCTTATTAAACCAGGAAAAATCTTAACAGCGCGATGCAGCGTATGCTACAGCGACATCTATTGATACTAAATAGCGCGTAAATTTTACTTGTAATTTAACTTTAAACGTTACTTTTTGTTATTGGCTGATTGAAATAATTGTTTGTCAACTAAGTTAGTTCTCATGTATCATTTTTCATTAAGGAATCATGTTTTGAAGCACACTTTATTTTAGATTTGTGTCCCTATATGGCGCTAGTGGTATGTCATTTTTATGATATTTACTAGTGTAAAATTTCCTAACATACTCCTATTATAGAGTTTTTAATAATTATTGTTACTTTATGTTTTTTTCCCGATTCCTGATGAGTGATCATTGTATTTAATAGACATTTTTTATGTAATCTGATATAAACATTATAAACCATCGCTTAGTTTTGCTACTCTCCGCTAGATGGCTCTCGTATCCCTACTACCTACGGGTAGAAGAAATATGTTAAGATTTTTGTAAATTTTTAAAAAAGTATTCAAGTTAGGAAGAGAAAATATAACGGTCTTCCTAATAATAATAATAATCCTAATAAGTAGATACATGAATAGTTCAAGAAAAACTGTATGGCGATTAGTTTAGTAGGAGCAAATAAGTATGTGTTATGATTTTTGCAAATTTCTCAAAAACGGTGCAAGTGAGGAAAACCGTTATATTTTTCCTGTAATATTTAGGACGACATTAATAATTGGTAATTATGACACATTTTTCTGATCAGTAACTTCGGAGATAATAGGGGGGGAATGGTATTTTTTTAAACTTTTTTCGCCATAAATCAAAAACTATTTATTTAAGAAAAAAAATAAAAACGGTATTTTAATCTACAAATTAAGCTCTTTCATTTGATACCCCACTCGATATATTAGCCCTACTTTCAATTTTCAAAATCCCATTACGGAGCCCTTTAAAAAAAAAGTAAAAAAGGTGCAAGATTTTTTTAATGTCCAATAAGCTCGGGTTAGCTACTTTTAACACTATTCCAAATTTCAAACCGATAGCAGCAGTAGTTCCTGAGATATCTGGCTGTGACAGACGGACAGACAGACAGACAGACAGACAGAGTCGCACCATAAGGGTTCCTTTTTTACCATTTTGGTACGGAACCCTAAAAACGGTCAAATTTGAGTAGCTTACTTAGAAGTACGTATACCCTAAATGTTTGCATAACACAACGTACCTACATTCACTTGTGCCCAGGCTTTGGTACCGACCTGGAACACCATGCTGGTCGATACAATGCAAAAAGAGGAGGGCTAAGTATCCCGCCACACCGCCGACAGCGTCCATATAATATTGTTTTATGCCACACCTGGTCATCAAGTCACGCTACGCGCACGGAAAAAGCCGCTTTCTTGCCAAGTGTAGACATAAAATGATTTACACAACACGGGAGGTAATAAAGAAAACCCACGATCGCATATTTACGTCCCTTGCCTGCAGCTCGGGCCGCAAACATCTGCGATCTCGGCTTTTCGTTGTTTTACCATGGTTTTACCACTCTAGTTGTGTAATGTTGTACTATTAAGTGGGTACATAAGAGCGAGAACTTTATGACTATCTATATATATACTTATGATACGAGTAGTGTTGTTAAAATAAACATAAAAAATATACTTATTGATTTAATGAGCATTGGATTATGTCACATGTTAAATGAGGTGATGATGTTTTTGCGATGCAAATCCATCCATGTTTTTGTTATGTTCCTGCCGCCTTGAAAACGCCCCTAACTGAACATTGAAAATCAATATTGCATTACTGTCATTGTAATAAAGAATTAATTGCATATTAATAATGGCAGCCCGGAAGCTTATACTATAAAACTAGATAAAAACTAATTTTATAACGCAGGGAGGCGAGGACCAAGAGGAAACACGTCAGGTAACACGGAATTGACTTTTCTCAAACATGGCATGAAATGTTGACATTACGTGCCTAAAAATAGGCCGCAAAGTACCTCGTTTCCGGTGCGGCTTGACACTTGGCACGTAATGGAATTTCATACTTACATTGCCGGCCTAGGCCGGCAATGTATTTTTTTTTTTAAATTTCCACTCCACATTTATTTGGGCCACAGCGTCACTGCATTCAACCATTAAAAAAACAAAAAACGATGTTTGCTATATTTTGCAGTTTTATTTATTTCAAATTTACATGAACATAACAAATAACACATTATTTGCAATTTTAACTACACGAATACACATTTAAAATATTTCATCTAAATATTCGCGGTAAAAATGTGAACTAAAACAGCTTTTGCATTGTCTATGGATATAATTATGTCACCTTCTGACAGAAAGTATGTGTCAAAGAGTAAAGTAATATATAGGGTAGTGAAAGAGAGAGAAAAAGAAAGAGAAAAATTGGTCAACGACGCTAACCTAAGAACAGTCGACAACCCTCACAAAAAAACACCGCTAACAAAAGGAGAAAAATGGTCGACAACCCTAACTAAAAGGACGGCGGACAACCCTATACTCCGTTTTTTTTTAGATGTGAAAATTTGGTAAACAAAAGAAGCAGTGGTCGTCAACATTTGTAATTATCAATGAACAATTTAATAGTACATGATATTTATTATGTCGTTTTCGTTGTCCGATATTAATTCATTACTTATAAGCCTAAAGTACTCACTTAGTAGGCCAAGCCAAGGCATAGTAATATAATGTATACTTAAAAAAGATTTTCGACATACGTGCTCATAAAGTGACTCTAATTTCATTATTCTTATGCGCGCAACGCAGCATATTACAGACACACACTTTTTACTTTGATAAATGAAGCTGGCTGTGTTGAGCTCCTTAGCTGGCACCGACTTCAAAAATAACAGGTTAAAAAGTATAAATATCTGTATATGTATATATGAATCGTGGATTATCCATTTCTTTGGGGTAATTAACATATTATTTTTTGGTTTTTAGTTTAAGTTTTTGGAAGTCGGTTTTTATTTTTGGTTTTAAAAATTTACTTTATTTTATATTTTTAGTGGCGCTGGAAAAATATTATTTTAACTAAATAGACTTAAGTCTATTTAGTTAAAAGAAAAAAATTCCAAATCGGTCTAGACGTTTTCAAGTAACCGAGGAACAAGCCTACATAAAAATTGCTCTTTATTTTGAAGTCAGTTAAGACTGGGAACTTATTTCTAATAAGAAATGCACGAGAAAGTAAGAAAAATACCAAAATCGCATATGTGTGCCTATGATATTTGAAGAGTTCCCTCGATTTCTCCAAGATCCCATCATCAGATCCTGATTTGGTTGCAATGGGTCCACCTCGGAGGTATACCCTTTTAAACAAAAAAAGAATTTTCCAAATAGGTTCAGCCGTCTTCAAGTAATCGGGGAAGAAACCTAGATACAAATTTACTCTTTGTTTTGAAGTCGGTTAACACTCAAAACTTGTTGCTAATAAGAAATGGACGAGAAATTACGAAAAATACCGAAATCGCTATATGTGTGCCTATAATATTTGAAGAGTTCCCTCGATTTCTCCAAGATTCCATCATCAGATCCTGATTTGGTTGCAATGGGACCACCTCGAAAGTCTACCCTTTCAAACAAAAAAAGAATTTTCCAAATCGGTCCAGCCGTCTTCAAGTAATCGGTGAACAAACACACAAAAAAAAAACACAGACGAATTGAGAACCATCCTTCTATTGGAAGTCGGTTAAAAAAAAATGAATCTGATTTTTCCTTTTAGAATAATGTAAGTAAAATAAAAGAAATGAGTTTTTTTCTTAATTTGTTAATTATGTAAATTGCAAACGTACATAAAAATCAATTATTCACTATCAAATGAAATTAATTGCAAAATGTCGCCACACAATGTACCTGATAAAAAACCTCAAGTTGACAAATGTCAACTTTGTTTACCAAATTTTCACATCTAAAAAAAAACGGAGTATAGCTAGTGGCTAGTGTCGCACCGCCTAGGGCACCACCAGGTGGCAGCGCGCCAGGTAGTACTCACGAACCCCGGTAAGTGGCGGCGTACGACGTAGTCTCTGGCGACGCCTGACGAGACCTCGTGACCGAGTATAACAAAATTCACCACACACAATAGTACATTGTGTATCAAGGGCGGTAAGTACCTTTACCCGGTCCTTTACCGCCCGTGGCACACACAATGTTTTTCATCACACTTGTGAGGAAATCTGATTAAAATAACCTTACTTAACCTAAATAAAATTGTACAACTGACAGTGACATTAGTGACATATATCAAGACGACAAGTCACGTTCGGAAACCATAGCGGTAAAGACTTAAAATGGTTGATTTTATATTTGCAAAATACTGAAATACACTATTTAAACATTTAATTAATGTTACAGAAATATGTCTTTACATGTATTTGCAATAACAGTTCTCTTTAAATAAATATTTCAGTAATAAAAGTTAAAAAAGTAAGTTGGCGTTTCCTTTGATCGTGACAAATAAGAGTAAAACAGAACCAGCGTTTCAAATTTAAAAAGAAAACCATTACGCCCTAGGGCGTAATAGGTCATTTACGGCCCGCAAAACCTACGTGTAATGACACCATTTTCGAGCAAGTGTGATGAAAAAGTATAACACGTACAGTTACGGCAAGAAAACAAGATTAAACGGAATCACCTACGCTACCAAGCGGCAGAGCGCAGCCCTGGACTACTTACTACACTACACCACGAAATACAGAACAGAATGCCCGACTTGGCGGGGGCCCTATATACTACGTTACTCTTTGGCGGGGGCTCTCCCGTGCCCCCACATCAAAACTCTCACATCCTACCGCGGCAACGGCACGGCCCAATGTGTCGAAGCCGGCGGAGAACATGGATAGGTTGAGTTTTTAAAAACACACTTCAGGCTTTATGTATTCGAAGGGAAAGCTCTGATAGCGCGATGTAACTCGACGCCAGTGCCATCTATTGGCCTTCAGTGTGATGAAGGCACTGGTCCGTTTTTGTATGGCGCGGGCGGTACTACGAGTAGCACCTGGGTGTTGTGAAGAGAGGCGTTCTGAAGGGGATGCGTCCTCTAGTGGCGATTGTACTACAATTTTAAATTTATTGACTTTTAAATAGAGCGGAAAAATAACTGACAATATAAAAACACCGGAAACATGTAAAAACTAGCCGAGACAATCTACAAGTTACATTTTACAAGTGTAAACTCTAGTAATATTGGTAAAAAACAACAGCCATGAACCGGGCCACACCAAGTCCTGTCGCAAGCATTTTTATTTTCAAATTATTAGCAACAATTTTACTTGTTCAAGAAGTTATCAGATGAATTTTTGCTTTTAATTATAGTATGCTGTTTTGTGCCACTTTTTTTAAATAAAAATTGTAATGTGAATAATTGCTATAATTTCACTACTCGAGACTAGCAATACTCATTTAAATGTCACAAATTTCCCCGATTGTACTGCCAGCGGGAGACGATAATGCACAGCCAAAATAAAGTCCGGCCCGATAATGCACAGCCCCGATAATCCGTGGCCACAGGGCCGCGAATTATCGCGCCGGGCTTTACCGGGTCGAGCTTTCTCGCCCTGTACAGATAATGCTCAGCCCGATATTTCGAAGCCACGTTTGGCACAGGGTGATAATGTACAGCCCAATAATTGGTGACCAGCGATTCGAGCCCAATGGCTTCGAATTATATGGCCGAGCATTATCTGTACAAGGTGATAAAGCTCGACCCGATAATGCCCGGCCCAATAATTGGAAGCCTCCTTTTTTTAGGTTAGGTTTTATAGTCAGCTTGTGTCCCTTAGAGCAGAAATAGAAGCCTCGCGCAGCGAGGCTTCGTCGACCTGCTGGAAAAATGGACACCAATTATCGGGCTGTACATTATCGGGCCGGGGAATATCGGGCTGGGCATTATCGGTACAGGGTGATAATTGGAGTCCCTGAATCAGAAGCGATGTACACCAATTATTTGGTTGCGCATTATCGGGCTGTGCATTATTTGGCCGTGCTTTATTGGGCTGAACAAGTTTGGTTCAGGGCGATAATTGGAAGCCACGTTTTGCACAGGGTGATAAAGCTCGGCCCGATAATCCGCGACCATTTTTGGGGTCGCCAATTACCGTACAATACGGGGCCGGGCATTAACCGGACCCCTGCCAGCTTCATATTTATATTTAGATGAAAAGCGGTGTGTGGCAGTTTAAAAAAGTATTTCCTAAAAAAATGCTGATTAATCAAATTACTCTGAATATCTGCCAATTGCATAATTTATTGACTGAGTTCGATAATAAATAATTATAATTCAAGATATTTTTAATTAGTGTAACATTGTCAAAAGTTCTAGCGCCAGAGATTCAAACCGCTGTCATGCCAACAGTTCTGTTGCCATGACAGCTTAAACATGTTTTTGTTTCCTAGTTGTAATTGTTTACTTATCCTAGTAGACTCAGATTTTGTATAATCAATAAGAAATACGAAACTGTACCTTGATAAGTGTATGTAATAAAAAGTTAAAACTCGGATTCAATCGGAAAGTTACCGTGCGAAAAACATAGGCGATGTAACGTTTCAATTATTAACATTCGGTGAATATCGAAAATCAGGTAAATATCATATTTCTCAGCTATTTACTGTGATTATACAGGCGTACAACTTCATTGAGAGCCGGGATATGCATGATGTGCGGGACTGGAGATGTGCCATTCCCGGGAATATTCCCCGTTTGTATGGGGAATATTCCCACCGCGGGAATATTCCCCATACAAGTGGGGAATATTCCCGGGAACGGCACATCTCTATGCGGGACTAGTTGAGCTTTTCCGTTCCAGGAGTGGCTTTCGGCGATAATTTGCCCCTCCGGAGGGGCTTAGCCGGCGACCAGAAAGAGCACGCGTTAGTATAGTCCGTACAAACTTTAAAATCAAATTCTGTCAAACGAACGCAAGCCAAAAGCTACCTTATCATTAGAGCATAAGGTAGTTTTTGGCTTGCGTTCGTTTGACAGCATTTGGTCTTAAGAGTTTGTACGGACTATACCCACTCACGTGTTTGATATTTTGCGTTCAACTCTATGCTATCTTGACATAAGGGTGCTGACATGCAGCTATAGCTGCATAAAGCATGTGAGTGGATAAACATTATGCGCTAGAAATAGGTGCGTCCTGTCCGGTGGTCGGACCCAAATGTCAGTTTTGTTAGAAAGAGGAACTTCTGTACATAGTACTGTACTATTACTTATTCGACGGCCGTACCACATCCTCACACATTACGTTCTCAATTACAATGTACGAACAAAGGTCGAGGCCTTTAGTAATACGCTTGAGCATGGGACCTGACAGGATGATTTTCAGGGAGGTGCACTTATGAATCAACATCTACACAATGTACTTGAATAATAATTCAATTTTTTTTCGAGTATTTTCTTCCTGACAGGGGCTTGCAAATGCCCTTGCACCTTGCTGCAGGGCGCTCATGTGCCTGAGTTCAAAATTTACTAACCATACACACTCCCTCAGACGACCTGGCGAGACATGCATACAACGATCCTTTTCTTCCCCATCTCATGCTCAAAGTTCGACATGCCTACCTCGCTCAGTCTCTCGAAAGTGTCAAGTCAAGACACGAATAGTTATTCCGGTCATATTCAAGACAATCTATGAATGGAAGTGTAGCAATAAATGCTGCAAGGGTATTGTTGGTTATACACATACACTAAAGAGTGTTCTAAATAGGTAGAAGTGCCTACATGGATCATATCTCTGCCGTGCAGAACCTAAAGTACAGTAAGTGTGAAGAAAATGGTATTAACTTACTACTTTAGGTTCTGCACGGAAGATTCTGCTCAAGTAATAAAAATTTGCCAAGTCTGGGTGGTAATTGTGCTAAAAGTATAAACTGACTCATGACTCAAAACACCATTTAAGGTTACATTCCCAAATGGAACCTTATTACTAATTTCTAATTTGAATTTTTAATACAAACATTATATTAAATACATACAGGACCTCAAACGAAAAATGAGCGTAAATACACTACAATTTAATTTTCAGAATGGAGAAACGTCCCGACCATAAGATAAGCTTTGGAGCACCTCCACAAGAAGTGCTGTCTGATTCCAGCATTTCTGAAGTTGACTTAATTGACATCAGGAATGATCCTCGGGCCATCTGGATCAAGAAAAGGATTATCTCATTCATTGGACTTAACGATGAAGACCTATTCTACAATATGTTTGAAGGGCCAGATGTGACAGCGAAGTTTACGAAATTCCTCACTGAACCGATGAAGCCTAATGAGATGGAACTAGATAAGAAAACATTTTACGTCACTAAGATTATTGTGGACAAGCTTGTCCATGATGATAAAGAGTTCACTGAGTGGAGTAAGTCATTTTATAATCTGTAATAATGGATATAAATTATTTCGAAGTTACTTAAGTGACAAAATCCACCATGCATTAAATTTGTTGAATAAGATTTATGATTTCAGTGGTGCCATCTTTGACAGTGATTTTATAAGTCCTCTTAGATATAGATATGTTTTGTGTCATGATGGTGTGTGATTGGAATACTTTATTCCTTTTTTTTTTCAGAATATGCTTTGGCTAAGATTCTAGATAAAGCAGCTCATGTTATTACCATGGATCAGCTGTCAGCTGACCTCTCACAGAGGAACTAAACCAATTGGTTCATAGTTCCACATTAAGTAACCTCAATCTGCAGGTTTCCTTAAGATGTTTTCCTGAATTTTCGTAGCTCTCTGTCTTATGCTTTATTTATCTAATTTGGTCCAGCGACCTTTGGGTGGAAATTTCGTTAGCTCATTGCCTGTTAGGACACCCTTTTATTTGCTAGCCATCTCACGGGCACGACTCTTCCACTATCCAAATTTCTGGCTCTTATGGTCATGGTCAGACACAGCAATTTTTGAATCATCTGACATTGGTGGTAATTTAGCCGCAGCCGCATGATGATATTATACCGCTAAATTACGAACATTGACTAACGGCTCAACGATTGGTACACGCTACTGTGTCCATGTATCATGTACACATTTCATACATCATCAGGACTCATACCACCGCCGCCGCCGCCACCACCGCCGCCGCCGAAGCAAAAAAAGGGGAAAGGCAAGAAAGAAAAGGAACCAGAGCCTGCCCCAGCCGCTCTTTCGGCGGTGCCGTCTGAAAAACTCGAAGCCGTCAGCGTGAAGAGTCTCAAGAGCATGAAGAGCCTTAAAAGCATTAAGAGTCTTAAAACTGTTAGCTCGAAAAGTACAAAAGGTAAATCTCTTTTCTTAGTGTAGTCCCTAGAGTTTCTTTCAACTACTTTCTGGCTAGTAGCCGGACTGTAAATACTTTGGCTTCAAACCTTCAAGAAAAGAGCGTACTCCCACCTGAAAGGCCGGCAACGCACCTGTGACTCTTTTGGTGTTGCAGGTGTCTATGGGCGACGGTGATTGCTTACCATCAGGCGACCCGTCTGCGCGTTTGCCCCCTATTTCATAAAAAAAAAAAATATTAGGCCTCAGAGTGGGTGTAGGCAGGAGTGCCTCACTTCGCGATTTCGCCGCCCGGCCTTGACGCAACCACGAGTGGGCCTTCGCCAGCGACCAGAAAGAGCACGCGTTCGCGCGCGTTATGCGATAGAGAGAGACGGTCGGATCCGGTGCGTTCCGTCCAGTGGTTGGACCCGAACGACAGTCTTGTTAGAGAGGTATTTCTGTATTACTAGTTATAAGTAATATTAGTTATTGTGTGGTGTAGCTCAAACGCAACAGCTTCCTTCTGCGCTAGTAAGGCGGAGTAGACACGCTGTAAGAACTTTACCCACAGCATTTGCCAAGCTCTCATGATTACGCCCATGGATTGAACAGAAACATTTTGACTATTTCTAAAGAACATTGCTGGTCTCTTCTTTATAAAATCCAAGATATTGTTGTCACATTCATCGTTGGATTAATATTGTACACAGAGAATACTGTTTATTGACGTATTAAATGTTAATAGTAACATTTTTTTTATGCAGGTTTTTCTGAATTGGAATCTGGAGATGGTAAGTGTTGTTATTGTCAATACAAGATTTAGTTTCGTCGTTTTGATTTTATGTCATATCAAAGCTTAGAATTGTATCGAAGGGAGTCGCCATAGGGAACGTGCATGACGAAGGTGCTGCCAACTGGTCCGCCAATCTAAATCACGCTGGGGCCACATTGACGAAAACGTCGTTAATAACGTTAATTTATCGCGTTGAAGGACGATTAACGTCAGTGTAGCTACGAATTACTATATTTGACATTGACACTTACATATTATCATTGGCATTGACAGCTTGATTTAACAGGGGTGATAGTTTCATTTATTGTCCACCCGTGTCTCTTTTGTTGTTTAGTGCTGCCACCTATAGTTCGTGCACGTTCCCTTGTCATGATTTTTAAAATATATATTTATAAATTAGTAGTTGATTTGATCAAATTTAGAATTATACTGGCACTTCCGGTATTGTGTTCGCGCTCTGCCCCCCCATTTGCACAGACGGGGCGGTGTTGTTAAAAACCCATGACACAGAAGGAAGGGGGCATTCGGTTCACAACCTGCAGAGTGAATTATTAACCACCTAGGAGTTACTTAAATTGTTTTCATCACACTTGCTCGTAAAGGGTGTTATAACACGCGCGCTTATAGACCAACTCGAGCCGATTTACCCCCCGTGGGTTACAAATATCTATAACTCCCACGGGAGGAAAAACTGTATGAAAATCTATAACTCCCTCGGGAGTTATGAGTTTAGTTTTAAAAGTCGTACGTCATTTCAGACTAAGGAGGTTTCGAATCAGCCAAGGCTATTTCACATCTTCAAAACTTGGCTACAAAACCAATTTTAGTGTAAAATAAAACTTATATGGTATATTTTACTATTATTTCCGTAGTTTTTGCGATTATTTTAATGCAATTAAATTAATTTAGTTTAAAATTTTATTTTGAAAATCGGTACAATTTGGCTACATTGCCTGTCAAGTTTAAAAACTAAACGCAGTTCTTAGCATTATCTGTGGAAGACTATATTGAAAAAGTTGACAGTTGAAGTTGTCTCTTAGCGGGTGCGTTTAGTTTATTTCATTTTTATGTTTTATTTTTTGTTCCTCGCAAATGTGATGAAAAACATTGTGTGTATCACGGGCAGTAAGAAGATTACAAACTCGAGTCATTAAAAGCCCTCCGCCTACGGCGTCGGGCTTCTAATAGACTCTCGTTAGTAATCCCCTTCTTACTACCCTCGGTGCACAATGTACTATAATTAAGTGAATGAAGTGTGTGTGGTAAAAATATACTCACAGTGAAAACTAGTGTTGAAGTTTTATTATATTACTTCAGAAGAGGGAATCTTACCCAAGAAGGATTAAAAATAAGGTACGTTTAAATATATATATATATTTTTTAGGTACGATAATTAAGAAATAAAATAAATCGCCCACGTAAAACACATCGATTACGATAAATTTCTAGTACAGTCCTGTATTTAGGCCTAATGAGAATTAGGAAGTAGTACAACCTATGCAATTTAGGTAACCTCCACAAAGGAACCGGCATAATACATAGTACTGACTAATTACCACCAACATTGATTCCCGACTTATACTATTTTTCTATTCCTATAAATCACTTGTAGTGTGCTCAAAAAAATTGCCTTTGTTCCGTTTACAATTATTTTATATATCTTGGTAATATTTATGGAAATGTGTTGGAAAATGATACAATTCCGATGAAGTATTTTTTTTTGCCTTATCGGTTTATACCTGTTACTTTAGTGTTTTCTTGTGGTTCTTACTTTAATAACAGTTGAAGATTATTCGCGTATTCTTTTCCTTTCCAAACTTACATATGTTACTTTTAAAAAAAAGTATGTCACTCACACTGGTATTCCGTGTAGATAGATGACACTGCTTAACAATGACCTGTACCGACTATAATACTAAAGTGCACGTATAAAACTACTTATTTTAAACATTTCGTTTATTCTAAACATTTCGAATATTTGAAATAGATTTAAATTTATCCACATGCTTATTCGCAGTTCATTAAGATTTTTATAGTGCGTAGGGTAGTTACCTGACAGCTCAATTTCCTACTTTGTGAAATGTCAAAACGTTTAGTTTAATTTACTGAATACTTAAATGGTCTTCTGGTTTTCAATAAGTGATATTTTGAAAATCGTCGAAGTTGTTCGTTTTCACAAATTTTTGGAAATTATATTTGTTGATATTGTAAATCAATGTATGACGACTTTCTATACGTTTTTATTACAAACCTGTGATTCTTCTGCCAGTGGTTGTTATAATCGTGTTTTTACGTTCAAACGATAATACCCCTGTTGTAGCCTATAGACATATAGTATATACATTTTATTTTTATTAGTACATTAACTCGTGTGTTTATCTTACCAATACCGATGGTAAGTTAGTTTTCTGATTCCCGATGGATAATTGTCTATTAATCGCTAAACGCTACATTAATCGTATTTATTCATGTGCATTAACTACCTACTGATTTAATTGCAATCTCACCTCAAAGCGGTAAGCTACTGTTTCTAATTTTTATTGTATATCATATTGCACTAATGATTCAATTACAGTAGCACTTCGAGATGGTAAGCGATTTTTTTTTGTTGACCTTGGGAACTTCATTTCATGACCACGATATGTATGTTTGCTGAGTTGTTCGGACGGAAGGTTTCCGCTAGATACTTGAGTGGATATGTTTTCCACTGGATACTTGAGTTGATATGTTTTCCACTGGATACTTGAGTGGATATGTTTTCCGCTGGATACTTGAGTGGATATGTTTTCCGCTGGATATTTGAGTGGATATGTTTTCCGCTAGATACTTTAGTGGATATGTTTTTCGCTAGATAACTGATTTTATATATGTTTTTCCGCTGAACACTCAAGCAGGATACATATTCGCATCAATCTATTATTTTAAATCAAACAATTAATCCCCATACTCTGGGCACGATATATAGTTTATTGAATTATTGAGTGGATGATTACCGATGTATACTGCGGAAATCTTTATATTTGCGTCATATTTCTATAGTGATTTTAGATATTTAGTGAGAGTCAAGTGCTTGCTGGATTTCATGAGGGTTATGGTTACCCACTGGTTAACTGTAATAATAATAAGGCGTTTTTATTTTTAGTTTCCCCAATGGTTCTTTATTTGGTATATATTACAAGATTTAACAAGAATGAAATGACTAAAGTGTATACAGCAGTTATTTATTTAGATGTGATACTTTCAAGGAATATAATATCATTACAGTTCTCGGCTTGACACGCGATGGGCAATGATAGCGAAGGCGGCACGCCGCCAGGAACACCGCCCGGTATGAGCCGTAGACGGAAGCGATCGAAGAGGAGGAGGAGACACAGGAGTCCGTCTTCTTCATCGACCTCTTCTGAGTCTGACTGCGTGCGACGGAAGCATCGCAAAACCTCGAAAAGCCTGTCGGCAAAGGACGTATTGAACCTATTGCTCGCCTGGAAGAAGGAAAACAGTAAGACTCCGAGCTTAAGTAACAACAACATGAATAATGTGGTTCCCGAGTTCGATCCATCCAACAGGGCTCAAACCATTGATTGTTGGCTACGAAAAGTCAATGAGTGCTCCCAAATTTATGGTTGGGATGAAAAGCAAATAATCCACTTTTCCCTTCAGAAGCTTACGGGCCTAGCAAAAAAATGGTTTGAGGCCTTGCCCACTGTCGTTTACAGCTGGGATGAATGGCAAAACAAACTTAAAAAGGCGTTTCCTAGCGAGGAAAACTATGGACGCCTTTTAGAAGAAATGTTACGACGAACTTCGCGTAGTGAAGAACATTTACGTGATTACTTTTATGATAAGCTAAGTCTACTTACTCGTTGTGAGATCCATGGCAAAAAGGCTGTTGAATGTATTATTTATGGCATCACAGATAAATCAATCAGGAACGGAGCACAGGCACTGAATTGCTCCGAGCCTGAAGACTTGCTCAACTATTTAGTCTCTCAAAAGCCTCAGCTGTTTGTACAGTCTGGTACTAGTAAACTCCGGGATCGTTCAGCATACAGGGATGTCACAACAAGTAATACCAGTACGGCTACGAGTTCGGTTACCTGCTATAACTGTCGTTCTAAAGGTCACCCTTTCTTCAAGTGCCCCAAACCAATACTGAAATGTAAACGATGCAATAGAATCGGACACGACAATGATAGTTGTAGGTTAGAGCCCTTCAAGAATACCCCCTCGACTAACACAAATAACGCTGATAGTGTTAATGAAAAGAAAACGTTGAAAATTGATATCACTGCTAAAGCAAACGATAAATTTTATAAGAATGTAGCCATTGACGACCACAATTTTGTAGGTTACGTAGATTTTGGCAGTGAATGTACCCTCTTACGGAAGAGTGACGCGGAAGTTCTAGAGCTAACAAAGAATTTTGATGCTGTCCCAGTAGTTAAGGGATTTGGGCAGTCTACTGTCGTCCCTTTGTATAAATCACTGATTAATGTGAAAGTCGACGAGGTTGATTCAACGATTGAGGCTTTAATAATAGACGATGAATTCATGCCAACAGCTTTGATTATCGGTCAGAATTTTACGGAACTCCCATTCGTCACTGTACTCAAGGACAATCAGAGACTAATGTTTTATAAGTGTCCGAGCGACAACCCCTTTGATGGCGAGGATAATTCTTTGAAGTTGCATGTTACCCATTCCATTGAAATCTCCAAAACCTCGACCGTGCCGGTTCACGTAGAATCAAACTTCACTGGCGATATCTTCATAGAAGGTTATACCACCTTAGAACCTGGTAAAGAATACCGTTTGATGCAGGGCGCTTACCATCTTAACGATGGCAAAGGTGAAGTGGTTGTTTCGAACTTATCACAAAACAGTGTCAAGTTCGACACAAACACAGTTATTGCCAGGTCCATTCCTTTTACCGAGCGGGCGGCCTGCCAAATAAATAGGATCACCACCGATATTGCCCAATTGGAACCTCTAAATAAATCTGACATTAAAATTGGTCCAGGACTGACAGACGCACAAACTGACAGACTTTACTCATTGCTACAGAATTACCGCGATTGTTTTGCTACTAAACTGAGTGAGATCGGCTGTGTTGCCGATATAGAAATGAAGTTGGAACTAACGGATAATAAACCAATAGTATACCGACCGTACCGCCTATCTCACTCTGAGCGGGAGCAAGTAAGAGAGACAATCAGTGAGCTATTGGAGAACGATATAATCCAAGAGTCTAATTCTAATTATGCAAGCCCTATTCTTATGGTTAGAAAGAAGACTGGCGAACAGAGGCTCTGTGTTGATTTTAGGGCTTTAAATAATAAGACAATTAAGGATCGTTTTCCCTTGCCTGTAATAGATGACCAAATATCAAATCTTAGTGGTAACAGCTTCTTCACCACACTTGATCTAGCCTCCGGCTATTATCAAGTTCCGATGGCCGAGGATAGTCAACATCTCACTGGTTTTGTTACTCCAGACGGACATTACCAGTTCAAACGAATGCCCTTTGGACTGGCTAATGCGCCAGCTGTTTTCCAGAGGATGATAAACAAAATTTTAGGGAACAGGAGATTTGAATATGCCTTGGCGTATCTAGATGATGTCCTCATTCCGTCTCGATGTGTCGAAGGAATGTTTGAACGCTTGGAGGAAATACTAGCACTCTTCAGGCAATATGGCTTAACACTAAAGCTCTCAAAATGTCGTTTCTTCGATACTCGTGTAAATTACCTTGGTTATGACATATCATCTGAGGGTATACAACCAGGAGAGACTAAAATATTAGCTGTGAAAGAGTTTCCCACGCCAAGTAACGTGCACGAGGTCCGCCAGTTCCTCGGTCTGACCGGCTATTTCCGGAAGTTCATCAGAGGTTATGGCGAGATTGCTCGTCCACTGACCATGTTGCTAAGAAAAGATTTTGCATGGCAGTGGTCCGATCAAGCACAACAAGCTTTCTGCAAATTGAAGGAAATGCTTGTCAGTCGACCGGTGTTGGCACTCTATGACCCTAAGTTGGAGACTGAGCTGCACACTGACGCCAGTTCTCTGGGTGTAGGAGGAATTTTGATGCAGTGGCAAAGAAATACCCGCGTCCTGAAGCCTGTCGCTTATTTCAGCCGACAGACCACTCAGGAAGAGCGACACCTGCACTCCTATGAATTAGAGACACTGGCCGTCATATCCTCACTAAAAAAATTTAGGGTTTATCTCCTGGGTATCCACTTTAAAGTTTATACAGACTGCGCTGCACTTAGAACTACGCTGACTAAAAGAGACCTCATTCCGCGGATAGCCAGGTGGTGGCTGCAAATAAGCGAATACACTTTTGACATTGAATATCGCCCAGGAGTGCAAATGTCGCATGTAGACGCATTAAGTCGCAACACCAATCTATCCGCGGAGGCCGAGGATAATCCTTCTGTTAACATATACAATATAACCAAAGAAAATTGGTTGTTATCTTTGCAAATTGCTGACCCGGATATCGCCCGCATACATAAAATTCTTCAGCCCGGAGATGACCAAGAATGTAAGGACGTTCGTAAAAATTATATCGTCAAGAATCATGCCGTTTATAGAAAAGTAGACGATCGTTTATTGCTGGTAATCCCGCGTAGCGCGAGGTGGCAGATATGTCGTGCTAATCACGACGACATCGGCCACCTGGGCTACGCTAAAACTCTCGAGAAAATCAAAAACCAATATTGGTTTCCGAAATTGCGCAAATTTGTAAAGAAATACGTTTCAGCGTGTATAGAATGTGCTTATAACAAAGATTCAGCCCCAAAACAAAAAGCCGGGCACTTGTATCCCATCGAAAAGGTCCCTGTGCCGTTTCATACTGTCCATATGGATCATCTTGGGCCATTTGTAAAGAGTAAAGGTGGAAAGTCCTATATACTTACCGTAGTTGACGCTTTCACTAAATATGTATTCATCAGAGCTGTAAAAGATGTCAAAACATCAACTACAGTTAAAACTTTAAATTCAATATTCTACGACTTCAGTCCGCCATCTAGGATTATTTCTGATCGCGGTAGCTCGTTCACATCAGCTGCATTTAAAACATTTTGCAGTGAACATGGCATAAAGCACGTTCTCAACGCAGTCGCTTGCCCCAGAGCTAATGGCCAGGCTGAAAGATTTAATCAAACAATTCTTAATTCATTAGCTGCACAGAATTCCTTTGGCCAAGAGCGGGACTGGGACAAGCGTCTGGGTAAGATCCAGTGGGGCATTAACAACACTATTAATGCATCCACACAAAGAACTCCTTCGGAGGCATTGTTCGGGTTTAAAATGCACGACAGTTTGGCAAATAAGCTTAATATCTCAGATGACGCAACCAGTTCAGACTTAAATGAAATTAGACAAGGTATTAGCAACAATATTGAGAAGGAACAAACAAAAATGAAGTTAAGGCACGACAAAGATAGAGTCCCTGCCACTAAATATAACGTCGGTGATTTAGTTAAGATTTCACGGAATAATTTTGATAACTGCGGAAAGAGCACAAAATTACTGTCCAAATTTATAGGGCCTTACAAAATCACCGAAGTTCTAGGCAACGACCGCTATAGAATAACAGATGTCCCCGGTTTTATTAAAAGAGGTAAACTATATACAACTGTGATAGCGGCCGACAGAATTAGACCGTGGATACACATCAAAACTCTTGCACTGCACAATAGTGATGCCAGCAGTAGCAGTAGTAGTGATGACAGTGATTAGATTTATGTAAAGAATTGATTTAAGTAATGATAATTAACAATAATGATAACATAGTAATAGTGAAAGTGTAATATACAGAAAATAGTGTGTAATATATATGAAGTAATGTTTAAATCGATTGGGGCAGTATAGTACATGAATGTATTTTCATTGAAATTAAAAATACATTGCTTTTATGCTAGTAATGTCTACCGAATGTCATGATTTTGTTATGTATAGCTTGTAATTTTGGTTGTCGTGCGTCAGGAGTCTGCACGATACTGGATGGCCGAATGTCATGATTTTTAAAATATATATTTATAAATTAGTAGTTGATTTGATCAAATTTAGAATTATACTGGCACTTCCGGTATTGTGTTCGCGCTCTGCCCCCCCATTTGCACAGACGGGGCGGTGTTGTTAAAAACCCATGACACAGAAGGAAGGGGGCATTCGGTTCACAACCTGCAGAGTGAATTATTAACCACCTAGGAGTTACTTAAATTGTTAATTAAGTGAATGAAGTGTGTGTGGTAAAAATATACTCACAGTGAAAACTAGTGTTGAAGTTTTATTATATTACCCTATAGCACATTTTTCCGATACTAACCCGTCTGCCATATTTTGCGGGGGATCTAGTAAAGTACACTTACTTAGACAAGCCACACGCGTACATAAAAACGCGCCTGTCACTACGATACTAACAGGGGGCCGACACTCGTTTTTCGCCGAGCGCGACCTTGAGTGACGTCACTTACCGCCGGCGGTACAAAGCTCAGTTGGTTGTCACGCGTTCGCATGCGTGCAGCCTACCGCTACGAAGTAAGTCCGATAGTTTTGACAGCTCCTTGAGCCTGTTCACGAACAAAAAAACAAAAGCGCGCGCATGGACCGCGTCGCACCGCACTTCGATCGCGTATTTATAATTTAATATTATTATTTTGTTGATAATGGGGCGTGCGCGTTGCAGTGTAGTGTAGACGGCTGCAACAATATCGAGTTAAACAAGCATTGATCGTTTTTTGCACTATCCAAAACAAATTATAAGAAAACACTGTTTTTTAATTCAATCTATTTGTGAAATAATTTATTTGTGTATCGGTTGACTGCCCTAGCACTGATTTTACGCCGCGCGGGGTCGACGACCGCACTTCGGACGTTATGATTCCAGAATGTTCTTTTCTATTGTATTGCGGGAGAGTGTCGTATCTGTTCGAAGAACTATTATATAATCTGTGATACTAACCCGTAACGAATGAGACATCACAATGACATTCACGACCACAAACATAAAAACCTGACTAACTTTTGGTGGAGTTGCTGGAGAACTTTTGGCTAAGGCTTCCTACGAAGTCCTCGTTGCTCTAAGTCAGTGGTTCCGAACCTGGGGGTAATTACCCCTCCAGGGGTGAAACGAGGTTTTCTCAGGGGTAATACGCATGAATGTCAAGCCGATTTACTTTGAGCAGTTTCTTATAAGCTTATAATACTTTTTTGGAGGGGTAATAATACAAATCTCGATGAGAATGTGGGTGATATGATAATAAAGGTTAGGAACCACTGCTCTAAGTATTTAAATATATAACTATTTACGAACAGATATCGAGAACACGGCAGTGGCCGTTATGGGAGAGAGCGAGAGCTCTCACAAGTCCGAGTCACAACTCTCGATGGAGCAAGGAGACGTACCTTTAAAGGCCGAAGATTCCTACTTCTTCCCGCCGCGTAAGTTTCCCCCTCAATCTTATTTTGTGGCTGCTGCTTATAATACGCTGTTTTTTTTTAAGAATTTGACTTTGATCATACATACCTGTTAGTGACGAATATTACGTCGATGGAGCATGTTTTAATAATAATAATTCATTTAATTCAGATAATTAAAATCCATACAATTGTGCTATACTTACTGACTAATGTTAGAATACTTAACTTTATGTTATTCCTGACCTAGATGGAACCTATTCACTCTTTACTTGAGGATATCGTAGTTATATTTTAAAGCGTCAATGTAAAAGAAGGCACTTTGTTGATATCGTCCCTTTACTTTCACAACCTCGTATCTACTCGCGTAGTTTCATCGAAAAAGTACCTGTGTTACGAGTAGAAAAGTGCGATTTTCCTATGAAACTATTCGAGTAGATACGAGTTTGAGAAAGTAAAGGGACGATATGCACGATCCTCAAGGAGATAATGAATATTTTGGTATTATGAAGCAATAGATTGTTTGTAATAACGATCATTGTTTTCAGCTCCCGAAGACCTGGATCCGGAGGTTGATGGAACGATTGAGTTTTACACAATCATTGTAAGCCATTTGAATTCTTCTTTGGTACAAAATAAGAAATCCCGTCCAAGAACAAAGTGTTCTGAATATTTGAAAGTGAGGTAGTTTTTGAAAAACTTTATGCATTATTGTTAATCATCAATATCGCCGTAATCAAACTCATAGGTATATTGGAGAACTAAGAAGTAAATTTATAGATTTAGATTATTTGGACTACTTTTCTGATGCCAATTCTTTTCTTCAACAGAGGCCGGTTCCTCGCATCATCAAGTACCCAAAGCTGGTTCCAATCTTCGGTGCGTTCACTCCGCAAGTGGCGCACCGCAAATGCCGCTACATCTACTTCGTGCGGCAGTCGCAGCACGGGGTGCCGCTGGCTGAGACCCCGGAGATCACCATGGCAACCATGCCGGAGAAGTTCCTAGTGGGACTGACCTCCGGCAAAGTGCTTAAGAGCTTGGGGTTGCAGTTGAAGGAAGTAAGCGATTTCTTCATAGATTCCTCTAGACATAGTGCATATGGAAGTCTTCTAAGGGGTTAGTATCTCCAGTGCCTTCACTCTGCAAGGCGCATGGCAAATGTCGCTAAATCTACTTCGTGCGGCAGTGAGGGTGTTTAGAAATCAGAAATCCACCAGCTGGCAGCAGGGTAGCGAAAGGTCTTTTTGACAGTAGGCGTCAAGATCCACCAATCACACCACTTGATTTTGACATCTACTGCCAAATAGACCTTTCGCCACCCTGCTGCCAGCTGGTGGATTTCTGATTTGTAAATACCCTCGTTGCAGCACGGGGTGCCGCTGGCTGAGACCCCGGAGATCACCATGGCAACCATGCCGGAGAAGTTCCTAGTGGGACTGACCTCCGGCAAAGTGCTTAAGAGCTTGGGGTTGCAGTTGAAGGAAGTAAGCGATTTTTTCATAGATTCCTCTAGACCAATGGTTCAGCAGTGGCCCGCGGACCACTGGTCGTCCCTGGAAGCACCTGAAGTGGTCCGCGAAGCTATCCGAAAAAGTACTGTATTACCTCCAAACCTATTTACTTTATATTAACTCCAAACAGTTGGTACAATTGTGGCCATGACACAATTTTGTCAAATGGTCCCTCATCGCTAAAAGGTTAAGAACCGCTGCTCTAGACACAGTGCATATGGAAGTCTACTAAAGGGTTAGTATCTTCGGTGTCTTCACTCTGCAAGGCGCATGGCAAATGTCGCTACATCTACTTCGTGCGGAATTCGCAGCACGGGGTGCCGCTGGCTGAGACCCCGGAGATCATCATGGCTACCATGCCGGAAAAATTCTTAATCAGGCTGGCCTCTGGCAAAATGCTTAAGAGTTTGGGGTTGCAGTTGAAGTAGAAAAGTACGTGGTTTTATCTTAGATCACTATAGATATATCCAGCTTCTATTTTACAAATGTGAACGTGCGAAAGAGAGTCGAACAGTACGTGTACCGAACTATCATGTGTTTTGTCTGTTCCAGTCGTTCATACCACTGTTCAAGAAGCAGTTCCGTGAGGTCACAGTCGACAGCCAGGATGCAGAGCAGGGCTCGGCGGGCCGTCGCGTTTCTTTAGCGGGCGGGCATGGAAAGGAGACTGTCGAGGGAGCTACTCAGGTGACCTTTCCCGAAAAGTGTAGATATAGGGAACGTGCACGACGAAGGTGCTGCCAACTGGTGCCGCCAATCTAAGTCTTGTACCCTCTCATGCTGGGGCCACAATACAATACAAGTATACTTTATTGCACACCAGAAAAACACATTACAAGAGGTACTTACATAATTAGAACAATTTAAAAAGCTAGACAACAGGCGGTCTTATCGCTAAAGAGTGATCTCTTCCAGACAACCTTTGGGTAGCGGAATTGACACAAAAATAAAACAAAACAGTACATAGGTGGTGCGAAGCGTAACAAGACCGAGGGCTAATTTGGTACCAAAAATAAATAACCGCAGGGGCATAAACATGCATAAATAAATAGATATATAAACCTACATATACCTATAAAATACAAATAAATAAAAAGGGGAAAATATTAACCGCAAAACAGTCAGCAGACGTTACATAGAAACTGTTTCAAAAAGTACACAATTTAAAGAAAATGTTTTTGCGAGGGATAGGTAATGAATGCTCTTTAATTTTGGTCGAATTGATGGAAACGTCGTTAATTTATCCCGATGAAGGATGATTAACGTTAGTGTAGCTACGACTTACTATATTTGACATTGGCACTTGAAGAGATAATTTGAATGAGGGTGTTTAGAAATCATAAACCCACCAGCTGGCAGCAGGGTGGCGAAAAGTCTTTTTGACAGTAGGCGTCAAAATCCACCAATCACACCACTTGATTTTGACATCTACTGCCTAATAGACCTTTCACCACCCTGCTGCCAGGTGGTGGATTTCTGATTTCTAAATAACCTCATTGACAGCTTGATTTGACAGGCATGATAGTTTCCTTTATTGTCCGCACGTGTCTCTTTTGTTGTTTAGTTCGTGCACGGCACGTTCCGTAGTCTAATGGCCTAGTTCCAGTAGTTCGGTGATATTAATCCCGTTCGAACTAGTATATCGTGAGGTGACAGCCAAAAGTCACTAATTATACTCAACAAATCACAGCGATAGTCAACCTTATTACTCTTCCAACACGGTTGATTTTCCTTTGAGATTTCCTTGGTAATTAACGAATTTTGGCTGTCACCACACGATATAGTGCACCGGACTAATAAATCGCACTTTGGTTGACTGTTTCGCCTGAGCTACAGAGAAATGGAACAAACTTAAAATTCAAAATAAAATTAAATCATAGACAAGATAGACAACGCCATTTCTCCAGACTCTCTCGACATCTGGTGAACTCCTTACTTTACCCATCCATTTTAGCTCTCCTTTGCGAATCCAATAAAGATCTCTCATACTTTTTAGGGTTCCGTACCAAAATGGTAAAAAAGGAACCCTTATGGTGCGACTCTGTCTGTCTGTCCGTCTGTCACAGCAAGATATCTCAGGATCCACTGATGTTATCGACTTGAAATTTGGAATAGTGTTAAAAACAGCTAATCCGAGCCTATTGGACAGAAAAAAAATCTTATAACTTTTTTACTTTTTTTTAAAGGGTACCGAAATGGGATGTCGAAAATCAAAAGTAGAGCTATTATATCGAGTGGGGTATTAAATAAAAGGGCTCGATTTGTAGATTAAAATGCCGTTTTTATTTTTTTTCTTAAATAAGTAGTTTTTGATTTATGACGAAAAACGTAAAAAAAAATACAATTCCCCCCCTATTATCTCCGAAGTTACTGAACAGAAAAATCTGTAATAATTACCGATTATTAATATCATCCTAAATATTACAGGAAAAATAAAACGGTTTTCCTAACTTGCACCGTTTTTTAGAAATTTTCAAAAATCGTACACATACTTTTATTTTCTCCTACTAAGCTAACCGCCATACAGTTTTTCTTGAACTATCCACGTATCTACTTACGAGTTTGTACGGAACCTTCGGTGCGCGAGTCCGACTCGCACTTGACCGGTTTTTTTCTTTGTAGGTGAACTATCTTCGCCCTTCGGACTATCGGCGAATGTCAAACATAGCAAGAGGCGAGAATGCTGAAAAGAGGTAAATATATCCGCTTCAAGTACAGCGTCATAAAAATGTTAAGCTTAATTTAATTGACCATAGTTATGCAGAAAGAGACTAGACGCAAGTTTTGTATACTTTACGCAGTTAAGCAGAAAGTTTACTTTTAAGCCTACAGTTTTTCAACATTAGTCGGTTTTTGCATAACTATGAGTATAGTCTGTTCTTTTAGGTATTTAACACGTTCACTGTCCGAGTCTGAACTGTAAACCTTACGGCTTTGTAATAGAGGCTTACTGTAACCCATATACGGGTCACGGACTGTGAACGTGTTAAACAAAACCACGGGATCTTTCAGCCAATGGCATTGTGCCACAGACACAAAATATTCCTTTGATTGGCTGAACGACCCGATTCGCGTGGTTTTTTGCTTACCTTTTTTAAATACCTAAAAGAACATGATATAACAATATTTTTTCTACTCCTGTACTGTTATCTGTCTTTTACTTGGTCACGAACACTAATATAAGAACATATATAATATGAGTTCAGAGAAGTCTATACTCTATTCCCCATAACAGCACTAGTGTCGTTATAGCCACTTTACGTTATTGCTAGCAACCACAGACTTCTAAATCTAGGTTAAACTGAGGTCAAGGATTAAGCGCTCAATTTTAACTTTACGGTAAAAATGCACAACTACCAACTTAACAAACAATTAAAATCCTACGGCTTTTAAGAAAAACAAAACTTTCTGAACTAAATTCATTGATGCCAACATAAAAACAAAAGTATTTTTAATATATTCACTGCGTGTCAACTTCATTTAAAAAATAAAAAGTTTACCATAGACACATACTGACAGTCATACGTCATATTTGCCTTCTTTGCAGGTTATGCCTTGTTTGTATTTTATAATTTTAAAACCTGTCGTAGAATAGTACATTGTGCATCGAGGGTAGTAAGAAGGGGATTACTAACGAGAGTCTATTAGAAGCCCGACGCCGTAGGCGGAGGGCTTTTAATGACTCGAGTTTGTAATCTTCTTACTGCCCGTGATACACACAATGTTTTTCATCACATTTGCGAGGAAAAAAAAATAAAACATAATAATGAAATAAACTAAACGCACCCGCTAAGAGACAACTTCAACTGTCAACTTTTTCAATATAGTCTTCCACAGATAATGCTAAGAACTGCGTTTAGTTTTTAAACTTGACAGGCAATGTCGCCAGATTGTACCGATTTTCAAAATAAAATTTTAAACTAAATTAATTTAATTGCATTAAAATAATCGCAAAAACTACGAAAATAATAGTAAAATATACCATATATGTAAGTTTTATTTACACTAAAATTGGTTTTGTAGCCAAGTTTTGAAGATGTGAAATAGCCTTGGCTGATTCGAAACCTCCATAGTCTGAAATGACGTACGACTTTTAAAACTAAACTCAACTCCCGAGGGAGTTATAGATTTTCATACAGTTTTTCCTCCCGTGGGAGTTATAGATATTTGTAACCCACGGGGGGTAAATCGGCTCGAGTTGGTCTATAAGCGCGCGTGTTATAACACCCTTTACGAGCAAGTGTGATGAAAAAAGTATTGTATGCAACGTTGTATAATTAAGTCAAAAAACGCTCATTGCGTCTCTATTTGCGATACTCGCCGCATTCGCGGCTCGTATCGCAACTCACGCAATTCGCATTTTTTGAACCTTCTTATACAACTGTTGCATAAAATACTATTATTTCTCGTTTTAGGATTAAAAACATGCGTGCTAGTGCCAGCGTGCCGAGTCCTCGGTCTAAGTCCAACCGAGATCAAGTAAGCTTTTAATACAATAATGTATATTATTGACCTGAAAACAGCAACCTCGTTTTTTACCCGACTGCGGCGAAGCCCAAAGGAGGGTTATGTGTTTGGCTTGTATGTGTGTATGTCCGTTCCTGTGTCCGCTCGTCACTACTCAACGACACATCCGATTTTGATAAATGATACATCATTAGATTCGTCTTGATGGTGCGAGTGTCACTGGGCATGAAGTTCGTTAAAATAAACAAAATTGCGGATTTAATGCACTTTCAAAGTGCACCGCGGTCGGGTTTTTTTTATAAAAATGTGGTTATTTCTTAAGGTTATTCGAGCCACTCAATTCTCTATGCAAACGAAAAGAGTGTTAATAATTGGCTACTTGACAACTTTTTTCTGTGATATGTTATAGAAACACCTCTCAATAATAGCCATATTAGTGAAAAAACCACTTCAATATCATAAAAACTCACCGAGATACTACAATGTTAAAATCACATTATTAGACTTTCCCAAATACGTGCCGAAACGCTCCCTACTGAAGCCCGTTATACAGTGACGTCACTACTCGTACGTTGTTTGGGGAAATCAAGAACTTTGTTCTGCAACTATGTTAAAACTTGCGTTTATCGTAACGGTTCCATAGCAAAAGTTACTATAAATTTTATGGGTTATTTAATGGTATTAACAGTTTTTAACCATTTTATACTTTTAAAATGGACTTTCCCACCCAACTTTGGAGGCTCATAAAAAAAATTACACGTTAGGTATCAAACTGAAAACTTGAACATATTTTCTTATTATGCTTATTTTAACAGGATCTTATATAATTTTTACAAATTTCAGTTACAGTCAAGTAGCCAATTTACTTTTACGACATCTATTTTGGTTGAAATGTCTTTTTTTTCATACCTTTTGTCTCCGTAAATTCTCTTAAAGCCAAAAATATATGCATTTTGAGTAATTAAAGTTTTAGTTTCGAATTATGTGATTGTGTACTATGCAATAATAGGTGGGCAACACATTTCAACCAAATTTGATGTCGTTAACATGGTTTGTTAACCCTTTGACCGCCACAGACGGCCACAGCCATCAACGGAAAATCGTGACTGTCACGCCAATGACGGCCCTGGCCGTCAACGTTTTTTTAATGAAAACCTATTGAGCAGCCCCCTTTTATGTTGGCATTATTTCTTTACCCGTCTTTATTTTACCCCTGTGGCGTCAGTGGCACGGCGTATTGCTTCGCCCTTGAGCGTTCAAAAGGTTAAGGCCTTTTTGTTTTTATGGAGGACATAGCGATCTTAATCGTGATAGTGTGTTTTTGTTGTCGCCTAACGATAATTTTGTTATCTGTTGCTCAGTTTGAAGACGAATTCGAGGAGATGCAATCCCGTGCCAAGTCCACCGCTGACGAAGTCACCCATGACATAACGGAGCTCGTAGGAATCGTCGACTGGTGAGGGCTTGTTCATTAATCATGTGATACGTTTTATCTGTCTAAGCTGAAGCAAAAAAAGAGACATTCAACTTATTTCGTCTCTGCGAACGCAGTCGCGAGTGGGTCCTTTGGTATAGAATATACTTACAGGTTATATTCTCAGTCATTGTAAGTAATTTTTTAAGAAATATACGTGGGGGTTCTGACTACATGCAAAGCAGGCTTGCACTTGATGGGCCTTTATGTTTAAAATGGCCTCTTAACTGGCAGTTAACAGGTCGTCTCAAAACTGGCGTAGTGTCAAACTCAATATATTTCGTCACCAACTGACAGGGTAGACGGTATTTGAACATAGCTTAAGTTTCGCCTAACCATACATCTATCTTCTATGTATACTATACATAAAACAAAGTCGGATTTATAAATCGAGAACGGGTGGCCGATTTTTATGATTTTTAGGGTTCCGTACCAAAATTGTTAAAAAAGGAACTCTTGTGGTGCGACTCTGTCTGTCTGTCCGTCTGTCACAGCAAGATATCTCAGGATCTACTGATTGATGCTATCGACTTGTTTGGGTTGGTCTCTGCCCCGAATAACAGAATAATTATTAAAACATCTAAAAGTTCCAATTTCTGAGACTGAAAGTAGTTCGCCGGGATAGCTAGTTTTAAAATAAAAATGCCCAAAAACGTTTGAAAATACTCTTGTACCTACAGTATATCGCGCCGTTAGAATAAAAGCGGCCTAATTCAACATTTTTAACAATTGAGTGCAAACCGTTTTAAACTGTTAATAGATAGATAGATAGATAGATTTATTTATTTCATAATACAAAATTACATGATAAATTATACATGACAGTTTATATGAATGCGTATTATGATCGTCAGAAGCAAAAATAATTATAAAAAAAATTAAAATTAAAACTTATTATTGATTATTATTAATTAAAATTTAATTGCACTGGCGGTGCTATATGTTAACTTCTATTAGAAGAATACCTACATGTTTGCAATATTTTTTTTTGGAAATATGTTTACGGAAAATGCATTCCCACCAGGCCACTGATTCCCACTATCCTTTCTATTATCAGATATGAGCATCTACTAGAGATTCAGAGAAGTGCACATTATGACACATAACATTTTGGGAAAGTAGTTTCAGCAAATTAATAATAATTATATGAAACTTTGTCTATTCGAAAACTTATTCCCAGGACCATAGAGCACATAGAAGGCGAGATCCACCTGCCGATGCCGGTGATACCGGTATTGCAGGACGAGCAAGCGGTCATAGATCTTAAAGACGAGGCCTTCGTCAATCAGCTACAGGAGGCTGTCTCCATGTGGGAGACCCATATCGACAACACCATCACTGCTTGTTTGGGAAAGGTAATCTATACAAAGCTAGGTATCTGGCAAGAACGCCGGCTTTACACTAGGAGCAAGCTTGGTTCTCAAGGATGAGGTATTGGAGATTAGCTACCGGTGGTTATCACCATGTGGGAGACCCATATCGATAACACCATCACTGCTTGTTTGGGAAAGGTAATCTATACAAAGCTAGGTATCTGGCAAGAACGCCGGCTTTACAGTAGGAGCAAGCTTGGTTCTCAAGGATGAGGTATTGGAGATCAGCTACAGGTGGTTGTCACCATGTGGGAGACCCATATCGATAACACCATCACTGCTTGTTTGGGAAAGGTAATCTATAGGTACAAAGCTAGGTATCTGGCAATGATGCCGGCGTTACAGTAGGAGCAAGCTTGGTTCTCAAGGAGTATTGGAGATTGGGTATTGGAGATCAGCTACAGGTGGTTGTCACCATGTGGGAGACCCATATCGATAACACCATCACTGCTTGTTTGGGAAAGGTAATCTATAGGTACAAAGCTAGGTATCTGGCAATGATGCCGGCGTTACAGTAGGAGCAAGCTTGGTTCTCAAGGAGTATTGGAGATTGGGTATTGGAGATCAGCTACAGGTGGTCGTCACCATGTGGGAGACCCATATCGATAACACCATCACTGCTTGTTTGGGAAAGGTAATCTATAGGTACAAAGCTAGGTATCTGGCAATGATGCCGGCGTTACAGTAGGAGCAAGCTTGGTTCTCAAGGAGTATTGGAGATTGGGTATTGGAGATCAGCTACAGGTGGTTGTCACCATGTGGAAGACCCATATCGATAACACCATCACTGCTTGTTTGGGAAAGGTAATCTATACAAAGCTAGGTATCTGGCAAGAACGCCGGCTTTACAGTAGGAGCAAGCTTGGTTCTCAAGGATGAGGTATTGGAGATCAGCTACAGGTGGTTGTCACCATGTGGGAGACCCACATCGATAACACCATCACTGCTTGTTTAGAAAGGTAATCTATACAAAGCTAGGTTTCTGGTACAGTAAGTTTCCTTCCTACAAATGGTACATCGGGCGCTTGAATGTGTGCGCGCCGTGTACGAACACACTACAAGTAAAGTTTTAAGAATGTGAAGATGAGATAGAGAGATAATAGATGAGATAGAGATCAGATGTGCTAATCGCGGGAACCTATTGGATCGCATAAATTTAAAAGGCATAATTCATCATTTAGCATAATTCATCATTCGGCATAATGCATTTTTTTCTTAAACTGTAGAATTTTCAGGACTCTTTAAGGCCTCATCCTGTTAAATAGGTTAGGTTAGGTTTGCGTTATTATAATCCTGAAAAGCATTATGCCAAATGATGAATTATGCGAAATGGTAAATTATGCCTTTTAAATTTATGCGATCCAATAGTAAACCGCTAATCGCGTGTCTGTGTGAATACGTGTCGGGCGCTCCTTTATGGCCGAAGTTGGACTATTTGTTCGTCTTTATACTTTGTTTCCGGCAAGGATGCTGACGTTACAGTAAAAGCAAGCTTGGTTCTCAAGGACGAGGTGTTGGAGATCAGCAAACAGGTGGTTGTCCCTATGCCGTATCAAAAACGCCATAACATATTCAGAGAAGGTAAGACAATTTAGAGTTGTTTTTGCCGATAATATCGGCGCTGCGGGATAGGTTAACTAGGACTTTGATGATCTGTAAGATATACCAGGTTATACATTCTAAAATTTTGGTTGATGGTTCTTTTTTTAATGAGTGTAATCGTTTTCAGACTCGACAAGGTAACGGGCCGGTAGCCGAGTACAAGTATTGGAGAGAGCGAGACGCAGAGCTATCCCTGCTAGTGGAACAGTTGAAACAGCCGATGGTGGTCAAGATACTGGATTTACTGCAGAGGACGAGGCCCAAAGTCTGCGAGGTAAGTATAAGAGCGGCCGCATATTGGGTCACTAAACAAGACCACAAGAGACTCAGAGTGGCCGCACATTGGGCCACTGATGGCGGCCACTAAACGCGACGACAAGAGACTCAGAGTGGCCGCACATTGTGTAGTGACCCAATATGGCGGCCTGTGAACGCGGCCACAAGAGACTCAGAGTGGCCGCACATTGGCTAGTGACCCAATGTGGCGGCCACTAAACGCGGACACAAGCGACTCAGAGTGGCCGCACATTGAGCCACTAGTGGCGGCCACTAAACGTGACCACAGGAGACTCAGAGCGGTCGCACATTGGGCCACTGGTGGCGGACACTAAACGTGGCCACAAGAGACTCAGAGTGGCCGCACATTGAGCCACTAGTGGCGGCCACTAAACGCGACCACAGGAGACTGAGAGCGGCCGCACATTGGGCCACTGGTGGCGGACACTAAACGTGGCCACAAGAGACTCAGAGTGACCGCACATTGGGCCACTAGTAGCGGCCACTAAACGCGACCACAGGAGACTCGGAGCGGCCGCACATTGGGCCACTAACAGCCACTAAACGCGGCCACCGCCCGGTCTGCGCCGGTGCTATACATAATATACTCGCCCACAACTTGTGGCGGTCACCAGCGGCCGAGCTGTGGCCACCACTAGTGGTCCAATGTGCGAGGGCTCTAAGGGTACGTTTCCACTGACACTGAGCTGGGTGGAGCGAAACGGACCATGAGTTAACCAATAACAAAGTTCGAAATCTCTAATCCACGTCACTTCGAGAACTGTCATTGGTCAACTCTCGACGTTCTCAACACGGAGCTCAATTTTAACACTTATACACACTATGCCGTTAATTCGTACATATGCTTCCATATGAATATTAACTTCTTTGAGATCGCTATCGCGAACCACTGCATTAAATTCGCATGTATGGATAGTGTATTTTAACACGAACGGTGACCGACGGAGACTGCCTCCGGAGGCCCCCGTTTGTGTCGGTGGTAACTTGTGTAAGTAGTTACGGTTGCACATAACAAAAAGCACACAGGTGAGTGTCACGAACGAATTTGCCAAGCTATATAACAATCATTTAAAAATGTTTCAGCGAGAAAAATGTCTATTTCAGCAAAAGATTCCCCCACCAGTTTCATAACCTAGAAGGCGTTATTTACAATACAAATATAACTACTATATTAATTAATGTATATTTTTATATGAATTTAGATTTTCATGAACTACAAAGAGAAGCTGTGGGAGCAGTACAACCTGGCAGGAGACAATCTGAAGTTTTTGTCGACTCTGATGCGGTTCTTTGTCGTAAGTATCAAAAGGTTCATACAGATTTTGTAGTATAAATTAACTGTTCGCGACTTTGCGGTGGCCATGACCGAGTTAAGGGCTTTAAAAGCCTAATTTAGTTCCTGCGGGCCCTTATACGGTTTTACACTACCTAACTACAAGTAGATAATTATGATACAAATATAGTGATAAGTAGGTACTCGAGCCGTTACTACATTGTTATGAAGTTCTGATATACTTTAAACCCATGTAAATTTCAACCATTTTAGTTCGGGAATAGAATTTAAAGAATCAGTTCAATACAAATTTAGTTTTTATTGTGACGTCACGTTCCACTAGCACTGTACCTGATGCATATGGAAAATCAAGTTATAATAGGGTATTTGCCAACAATCAAAATAAATCAATAAACTCTAACAATTAAATTCCATCTCCAAAACTGCCCGGATAAAATCAATTAGATTCATTTTCGTGCCACCAACGATTTTAAAATGACATAACGACCGCTTTAGCTTAGTTGGTAGTGACCCTGCCTGCGAAGTAGGAGGTCCTGGGTTCGAATCCCGGTAAGGGCATTTATTTGTGTGATGAGCAAGAATATTTGTTCATGTTTGATGGATGGATGTTTTCTATGTATTTAAGTATTTGTATCTATTAAATATATCGTCGTCTAGTATCCATAACACAAGCCTTATTGAGCTTTCTAACATTTATTTATTTATTTTTATTTATAAACTAAAAATAAGGCACCATGTTGAGCATCGTCGCAAGTCAGTATTTCATACTAATCTGCATAGTTTCTGAGCGTTTTGTTTCATCTTCATAAAAGAAGCTGATTCGAACTGTCATCAACAGAGAGCGTACATTTGGTGCCGATGACAGGCAACTTACGTCAACCTACGTATAGGCTGATTTAGTTCAGATTTTAAATTGATTTACCGTTCCCGTAAATTACCGGTATCATTTTAGTTTTATATTTTTTTTACTTTCATTTATTGGTGACAATGGTAGAAGACATGTTGTAAATAAAAATTTATACGTCTGTTTTTACATATATGTACTTATCCGAATGGATATATTAAAATGCGTTTCCGATTTATTTTCCAATTACCCGATTCAATAAATAAAATAACACAGGCAGCCATATCTTGATTTATAAAATGGCTTCTACCATTGCATTGACAATTGACACCAACTAATGAAAGTAGTGATAAAATTAATTCATAGCTTTTCCGATACCGGTAATTTCCGGTAACGATAAATCAATCTAAAACCTGAAGTGAATCATGCTATATATGTATTTTGACGTCATTTTTACCACCAAAAGTACGCTCCCTGGTCATCAAATAGCCTATGCTCTACGTTGTAGGCATCGAAATATAATAAATGGGCATTTCTCCAGAAATATGTCTGCAGTCACTTCATTCATCTGGCCCTTTTTCATACTAAATGTATGGAGACAGATGAATGAGTCGCAGACATATTTCTGGAGAAATGCCCTAATATGGAAGCGTAACTGAAGCTCAAAATCAGCTCCACGAAATAAGTACTAACGGGGCGGAGCTCTGCTAGTACTGAAGAAAAAACTAGCGGCAAATGAAATGCTCACGTCAGTAGCTTTGTAACTAACTACAGATTTTTATTTTTTAAACGATATGCAACCTGTCCAAAAATGAAGACTTCTCAAACTTAATACTAATATTTGTCATAAATGATTTTAGATTCACACATATTATAGGTAATTTCACGAGAGTTGAGGTGAATGATTACATACACAGCTACATGAAGTATGTACTCATTGCAAAAAAAGTGAATGAATGAAATGATTAAACACAAGGCTATAGTTTAACGAAACTTCTTGGTCTATCTTGCAATTCACTGTGGAACTTGCTATCGATACGAAAAAAGAACAGTAATTTCAAAACCTCGCTGTCATTACATGACAGTGTTGTTGTGTGGTGTGCGTGACCTCAACTCTGGTGAAATTACCTTACAGTAAACATTAAGTTGGTTATCAATACCACTTGATACATAAGACGTATTGATTTTAAAAAGTGGGCGTTGTGGGGCAAATTCCAACGTCAATTTTATCATTCCATACATTATATTTCGATGGTTGTAGGTGATAGAAGACGAGTCTCCCCTCACCCAAGTGATCGAGATGCTCCCTGAGTTGATGGAGAGCATCTACATGATGTGGGTGCTCTCTAAAGGGTACCGGCAGGACGAGACCATGGTGCCGCTGCTGTCCAGGATATCCTGGGCGCTTAGCGACAAATTGGAGAGGTTCCTCAATGTCCACAAGCTTTTTGAGTACGTATACGAGTATTCGCTGTTTTTTTTAAGAACTCTGTGTCATAGTGCAGTCGACAAGAGTCGGTCCCCAAAATAAGCTGGATAATTTAGTAGGTACCAGCAGGAGTGGCTCACTCTGCGATTTCGCCGCGCGGCCTTGAGGCCCCTGCGAGTGGGCCTTTGCCAGCGACCAGAAAGAGCATGCGTAATGCGATAGAGAGAGACGGTCGGATCCGGCGCGTTCCGTCCGAATTCGGACTCGAACGACGGTATTGTTAGAGAGAGAGACTTCTGTACACCGTAATTATTCTGTGGTACCAGGCAGATAGTACTAAAGTGTCCAGCTACTTTTCAGATTCCTGTTTCAAATACACGATAGCGTTCTGGGACTTTTAGGATATAAATGTCAATGTAAAAGAAGCCGTACGAATAAGGCCTTTTAGAATTATGCAGCAAGCTGTCTAGCATAACTGGCCGCGACTTCGCTTGTCGCTCGACAGAGCATGACCTGTCACTGTCACGCTATATGGAGTAGAAAAATATAGCATTTCTCGCGCGACAAGGAGTCGCGTATCACAGTTGTGCTAGACATTAATAAAATGCTTAAAATTAACCCTTCTTTCCCACCGTCCACCTCCCGAGACCACTTAGGTGAACCGTTGAAAATTTTTTTTTACTACCGTTCACCCCCGAATATATCGTATTCTTTATATTGGTGACCGTCCACCTCTGAAATTTATTTAATTAATTTTTGGGTGGATTTTCGTCCGCGACATTTGTATGCCTAACTAAATGTATGGCATACAAATTTGTATGGTGTACACTTTAAAAGTGCATAAAACCGCCATTTTGTTTATTTTAACGAACTTCCCAGTGACACTCGCGCCATCAAGACGAATCTAATGTTGTATCATTTATCAAAATCGGTTGTGCCGTTGAGTAGTTACGAGCGGACATAGGAACGGACATACATACATACATGCATAAATACATACAGGTCAAACACATAACCCTCCTTTGGGCTTCACCGCAGTCGGGTAAAAATCAACCCTTTTCCATGTTTATGTATATACATTTAAATAAGAACCACCGGAATAGTAGTTGTCAATGCCATATTGAAATTATGTGTATAGACAAACTTGAAATCTGAAGAGTTCTGATAATAGGTATTGATAATAAGGTGTACGGTGGAAATAAAATTTTTCCCATCGTACACCCAAGGTGGTCAAAGGTGAACGGTAGTAAAAAATATTTTCAACGGTTCACCCAGGTGGTCTCGGGAGGTGGACGGTGGGAAAGAAGGGAAAATTAATTGTGTTGTGCCAGCAAATCCAATGAAGAAGTCCTGAGCGTCGCACGCGCCGGCCAGAAGATCATGGAAATGTGGCACTCCCTTTATAAAGAAACCAGGCATGAGATAGAGATGAGCGGCAAAGGGGCACGTTGGGAATTCGACCAACCCTTACTCTTCACCACCACTGACTATATAGGAGAGGTGGCGAGGGATCTGGGAGATGTCATACAGGTACCTTCCTTATGTTTTAATTGGATGCTAGTATTATTATTTTTTTATATTTGTTTATTACCAACTTACATTTACAGCACAGACCAAACATGAAAGTTATACGTCACATCACAATACAGTATTTAATTATTATTATTAATTAACATTAAAGACAATTTAACTAATATACATACATTTCATTTTATTTCAATTTACTAATAATTAATAGATTACTAAATTTATTTAAAAACACCTAAAATTAAATTACACCCTAAATATAAAACAACTCCCCCATGTCTCTCCCGGGCGGCAGGGTGCCCAGAAGGCTGGCGGCTTACGCTAAATAGCAATGCCGATTCTTTGAGCTTAGATTTAAAATTTTATATATTTATTTTGTTTTGTTTTAGTCCTTAGGTCACTGGTTCATATCTGGTTCGAAGGATTAGTGCACAACTGAGCATTACGCAAAGGAGTGGCAATGGGTACTCCGGGAATTCAACTAACTCCTACTCTACACTACAGGAGAAGTGACTAGGAACTTAGAGATTATACAATGAGGCTAGCACAAGACCAGACAAAGACATGGCTCGTGCCCGACGCGACATGTTACTGCCAATCAGAACGCGCTTACAGTACCTTGCGTTACCGACACGCGTATCCATTGGCCGTTTCAAGTCGCATAGCGTACAAGACACAATACAAATAAACCTAGAATAAGACAACATTTACCAAGAACCTTACAATAAATAGCTGGACGAAGCCTCGCTAACAGATAACTGAAGCACCTTTAGTCAGCCGGTCGCCTTGTACTTACGAGTGACACGCACACATCGACAAACAGCCTTCTACAAGCAGCGCACACAGATCAACCAGCGCTAAGCGAGGTACTTCAGTTACCTGTTAGCAAGCCTGCGTCCGGCTATTTATTTTAAGGTCCTTGATATTTACAAAAACTTACATTACTTCTTTCAACTTCTTTGTTACAAATCTTCATTTATCTTTTTCATTTGCAACTTAGCTTGTAACTAATGATTTCCTTCCTCAGGTCCTGATAGATTTCGAGCGCATCTTCGGCCTCGAGCTAGCGTCGATCATCAGCGACCCGACGCAAATCGAGGACGTGCGCAAGCGCGTCAAAAACCTCGTGTTCCCCATACGGACCATAGACTTCAGCGTGTTCGTCTACGACAACAAGGAGAACTGGGACGTCATCATGGGGGACTTCTGGACTGAAGTGCGCTTCTTGGAGGAGGAGGCGAAGAACTATATCAATCAGAGTTTCGGAAATTTAAGGTATGTTACAGTAGACATGAAACCAAATCATTTATTCTGCAAATGGGTCAAAATCGTGCGTTTAAACCACCTCACTTCTGTGGACCCATTTTTGTCGAGATCCCTGCAAATTTTTGTGGCGTTTTAATCTATTAGGTAGTGATCCCGAACTTCAAATAAATAGTCTGAAATCCCATTCATGTGAGGCGGCTTAAACGCTCGATTTATGACCCGAATAGGCCACACAACAGGGGCAAGCCTGAATCTATCAATGCTGCTGAAAGGGACAACAGAAGAGACAAAACGCCACATCAAACTCCTCAGTTAGTCCACAATCAAGCTCTAAATAAATAAAACAAAATCTCTAACATTGCTTGTAATAGGTCGTCAGAGGAAGCCCTGGACGTGCTGCTGAAGTTCCTAGAGTTCGACACTCGGGAGTCCATCCGGAACCAGCTCTCCACCAAGTTCGACTTCATCATGCGCCAGTTCATCAAGGAGCTCACCACTGTCGAAGACATCTTCACGGTAACATACCCGATCCTAAACATCGGACGTGACGTCACTCGAAACTTCTAAGCACTATATCCTCGTAATTTTTTTGTTTATCAAACAAAAGAAAAAATACGTGTACAATATTTTTTAGGGTTCCGTAGCCAAAATGGCAAAAACGGAACCCTTATAGTTTCGTCATGTCCGTCCGTCTGTCTGTCTGTCTGTCCGTATGTCACAGGCATTTTACTCAAAAACTACATGATGGATATTGATGAAATTTGGAATATAGGTGTCTTTTATGAACCGCTACTTAGTTTGGTATATAAATAATTAAAATAAATATTTTTAGGGGGGGCACTCCATACATGTTAAAGTCAGTAAATTTTTTTTTTCAGCAAATATCAACGTGTGGTACATAGTTCGACAGCTCTTTAAAAAACACTATAAGGTTCCTAAGTAATGTTTTTGATTAAGTGAATATATTTGGAAATAATCGCTGCGGAAGTTGTGTAAATTGTACTTTTTTACATCGTATTTTTTACCTTATAGTTACGGCTATGGAACCCTACACTGAGCGTGGTCCGACATGCTCTTGGCCAGTTATTTAATAATCTAACTGACGGACTAAACAGTTTTTTTAGTCGTCTAGCCTATTCTGGCGAAACATTGACAACGGCCTGATGAATATTAATTGAAATATTTAATTTTCATCAGTCCGCACGATCAGTACGTCAGTTCGAAGGTTACACGATAATAGGGTATTTGACAACAATCAAATTAAATAAATTAACTCTAACCATCAAATTACGTTTCCAAAACAGCCCGGATAAAATCAATTAAACTCATTTTCGTGCCACCAATGATTTTAAAATTTCAAAAACTAAAAATAAATTACCATGTTGAGCATGACGTCACGAGTCAGTATTTCATACTAAAATGCTTACTTTCAGAGTGTTTTGATATATCATAAAAAGAAGTTGATTTGAACTGTCATCAAGTACCCTATTCCATCTCTTGTTATTCTGACCATAATAATGGACCGAACTGACGCCAGAATTAGCGTGTAACCGATGTTTTTGAAGCAACGTGGACTCCGTAGGGTACTTAGCCTTAGGGCCCAATTAGGCTGCGTTTCCACCAGAGCTGTGCGAGGTAGCTAAGCGGTGTGCGAGGAAAAATCCACCAATCAACGTGCCTAGCCTCACTCAGCGTGGCCCGGCATTGGTGGATTTTTTCCTCGCACACCGCTTATAGTAAAATCCACAGACCTACGGACTAAATTGACAAGTAAGTAAGAACAAATGTTGCCACAGTTTGGCCAGTGTCCTTCTCATCGATATTAAAATTATTGTTACATCGCAGGTTTAAGGTCCACCCAGACGGTACAATCAAATTGGCAATTTGATCGGCTAATCTATATACCAACTTTTTCCAGTGATTTCGACAGATCAAAAGGTCTGTAGACCCCTAATTAGAGATAAAAATTTAATGTCAAACCAGCAATAATGTACATGAAAATTATATATTTATGATAGTTTATTGAATACATACATTCAATTAAATGAATTAATAAAATTATTGTTCTTTATTTTCAAATTCCCAACAATGTGGTCCATCTTTTTAACAAAAAAAAGCGGGTATCTTCCGAAATAGTTGACCACTGTTTACAAACTGTGAACGTGGGTAAAAACGCATTTTATCCATCCACTACCTCGAAAATCAAACAAACCAAAATTTGTACCTCTTATTTGAAACTAATATACTTATTTTTGATTTAAACTAGTCTGTTATTTGTACTTTACAACTTGTCGATATATTGTTATCGACATATACTCTTCACTATTTTTATTTTGCTGTTCCTGGTATCATTTTACCTGTCAGTCATTTGTCAATTTAGTCCGTAGGTCTGTGGATTTTACTTTAGCTACCTCGCACAGCTCCGGTGGAAACGCAGCCTTAGACAGGGCGAGAACTCGTATGCGATTTTCATTTCACTGCAGCGATTAATCGATCAACTGCATCATCGTACCTGGGCAGCCCGCAATGTACTCAAACTCGTATACGAGTTCTCGCCCCGTCTAAATGGCTCCTTACCCCGACGATTCCCTATACCCAGCAACCCCTCCAAATTGGTCAGGTATTTGTCTTTGTGCTTGTGAAATTGTCTTTCGTCATGTGTTAGTATCATAGTGACAGACGGTTTATTATGTATGCGTGTGTATGTAAATGTAGGTACGCAGATCCCACGGCAAAAATAGCAGACTGTATTGCATCGGCATCGGTTACATGTTTTATTTAGATCACTTTAAAAAACTCATTCAAACCAAACTATAAAGACAACCAAGTAGTTCGTCTTCTTGAGAAAAACTACTGCTTATACTGTGTCCAAACTATATTTGGTCTATGAGCAGGGATTTCAGTTCATGGATATTTTTATACACGTCACTTTCTTCATTGCAATAAGGTCCAATAAATGGACAGATACATTCAGCTGCAGAGAAAAGGAATTTCCCCCTGTCGTTCATTCGTAGTCTGGGGGTTACTTTTCTCTCAGCGCAACGTTCATTATATATGTGCCTAACGCTAACTGAATATACTTACGTCTTCAAGAATAAATATGTCTTATCTCATTGTATATGTTCAAACTAATCTAGCATGTTCATAATTAGCTAACCACCACCAACTTAACTAAAACTAAAGTAACGGTATCATTTAGAAACGAGTTGCGGAAAGGAATTAAAGTGTTATTCTTTAGAAGTTTAGATACTATACTGCCATCATTGAAATAGCTTATTTGAAAATATAAATGATATTTGGTATTACAACGTGTTAAAATATGATATCGTCCTACAGAGGTGCCGTAAGAACCCTCCGTTGCTGTGGAATCACCCGCCATCCGGTGGCTCCATCTACTGGGCACGAGCGCTATTCAACAAAATGAAACGACCAATCATGAAATTCCAAATGGTGAGACATGTCACGTGATTTAGCGCTAACAGTACGTATTGTTTGTCATTACAATTGCCAACGACCATACCACGTTGAAAACACCGGTTCTCGTCCGATCACCGAAGTTAAGCAACGTCGGGCGTAGTCAGTACTTGGATGGGTGACCGCCTGGGAACACTACGTGTCGTTGGCTTTTTTGCAGTTGTATTTAAACTAACACAAAAAAACCATTCAAATTTACTTTCTTTTTGTCTATTATAGACAAAAATCTATAATAGACCACATGCAATCGAATAGATTAAATTTATCGTGTATAATAATTAAACACACAATGTTTAGCATGTTTTAAAACCATCTTAGACTATACACGAATATGCACTATAGTCCAGTCTAGGTTTTTGAACACGTTTACTTTTTACTATACATGTAATGTAACCTAGTGTTTCAAGTGATTTTGAACGTTATGTCGTTACGTTATGATTATTGTAGCTACAATTTTTTATTCATATATACCTAAGATTTATAAAATTGGCTGTATCTGTCGCCAACGTCCATACCACGTTGAATACACCGGTTCTCGTCCGATCACCGAAGTTAAGCAACGTCGGGCGTAGTCAGTACTTGGATGGGTGACCGCCTGGGAACACTACGTGTCGTTGGCTTTTTTGCAGTTGTATTTAAACTAACGCAAAAAAACCATTCAAATTTACTTACTTTTTTGTCTATAGAGACCACATGCAATTGAATAGATAAAATTTATCGTGTATTAAACACACAATGTTTGGTATGTTTAAAACCATCTTAGCTTAGACCACCAGTCGGCAACCTTTTAGCAGCCAAGGTCCACATAGTAGCTAACGAAATTGACGCGGGCCGCACTATGTTAATAATTGGTGATTTTATACATATTTGAATATATCGACCTATACGGCGCAAAATCACCAAGGTGGTAAATTCGTGTTGGAGTAAATTAAATCATAGAATTTATTTATTTTAATTGAAATAATGCTTTATAGATTATTCGAATTAACTTATTTAATCAGTACCTCAAAAGAGTTTTTCTTATTTTATTGATAGATTTTTTTTCACATTTTACCCCTAAAACGTCATTCCAGGAACGCGTCCCCCAAGTCGTTATCTACTGACAACAACAGTTAAAATACATTTTTTTTAATGCTTTATTTTTAACTTAGTTAATACTTAATATTATAATAAAATGATATGTATAAGCTTTTAAGTTGATAGATTATTAATTTTCTTTTTTAATTAATCTGAAAGTTTGGCGGAAAGGGTCTAGCCGCAATCCTATAGTGAAACTGCCCCAGGCTGAAATGTATTCTTAGGCGCTTTTATTTGTCTTATTATAAGATATAATTTTACCAGATTTCAAGCCTGGAATCCTCTTGGTTTGGACAAAAATGAAAAAAAACAATAAATCGTTTTTATTTATTTTTAGCTAAACCAAAAGTTCGATTTATTTGAAATTTGGATGACACGTGTACCTAATAATTACTCATTTTCAAAGAAAAATCAATTAGACTATTTTTATTATTGGGCTTTGTTATAGGTTCCACAATTAAATGAGTGCGAACAAAAGAAGGAAGCCTTCCTTCAATACAAAGCATTTTCCAAGCTCATCAAAGAATATGAGGATACGAAATTTAAGGAATGGGTGAATGTTGCCTCGACTTTCGTCGACAATATGATGAAGAAAAACATTTTGAAAGTTGTATTCAAAACGGAGAATGGTATGATATTCAAACTCATGTATTTATATGAAACGATTGCTATTTATAGTCGCATTCTTACGCTATTACTCTTAAATTATGTACGAGTTTATAACTAACATGTATATTTTTACAAGCTGGGTCATTTGAGGACAGCGGTGAGTCCATTCATAAACGTGATAAAATAGTCTAAAATCCTGTATTTCACAATTCTGAAGTCACATTTCACGAGAAATCATGCCAATGTGTTTGCATGTAACGAAACATAACTACTTTGAAATGAAACTCGGATGTCTTTAGATATGATATTTTTTATCCAACTATTACTTACTATATCGTTGATTTATCGACGTATGAGATTATGCAGCAGATGTATTTTTATTATTTAATACATAAATTAACAAAAAGATTACGAATTTTTTCAAAGTAGTAACGGATTACTACTTTTCGCTTTCTGTCCTAAAATGAAAATTATTATTAGAACCAGCGCCATCTGGCGCACGGGGAATGAAATTGACAGCCGCCGGGCGAGCGCACGTGGCCAAAAAGAAACAGTCGCACACTGAGCTGCAGCCGGCAGATGTCGTTAACAAGCAGATCGCTGACAAACGAAAGAGAGACAAAGCTTGTAAGTACCTATTCAAAGAGCATCCATAATGTACTGATAAGGCGTAGGTAGGTACGTAGAAATTAGAAAGGGGAATATGATGTTTTTGAGACTGTGACGGAAAATATAGTTTAACTAAGTCAGTAACCGGCAAATAGATGGCGCTATGTGTATTAAGTATTCCTACTAAAATATACCTAGAATAAACGTTTCATACGTTTCCATGAATGAAATACAATACAATAATGTGTAAGAATAAATTTCACTATGTATTCATCATGATTCATGAGACATCAAACATTACTATGTTTCGTATTGTAATATTGTGTACAATCGAAGACACAGCTAACAGACCACTTGTCACCCTTATTGCAATGTATTAACGTCTACTGATGGTCACTTAACTGTGTCTTCGTTTGTACGATGTGTTTCTCACTTCAGTAACTAAATGTCAAAACAATAAATTTATTAGTCAGGTCACGATCAGGAACACGATTAATATATATGTCATTAGTAACATTAATGTATTTACAAATTGTATTTTTATTCTAAATATGGAATAGTTGGTAATATTTTTACTAGATGACACTAGTTGCATCTTCTTTTGTACTTGTTACTTACTTTTTTTAGATAACCCACTTTAATGAAAACGATGATAATATGTTTAATATGTATGTCTTTCTTCACACGACTTCATACAACTTTAAATAACCAAATAGTAAATATTACCAGTCGTTTTCACAATCCCCTACTAAACCTGACGGATGACAGTAAATGTCCCAGTTGTATTTCAACGTTGATTTTAGAAAAAATTGTACTTAGTAAGTAGATTTGTAAGTTTTTAGAGTGTATTTCATGCGAAGTTAAGTAATGCAAAAGCTTAAAAATTAATAAATCACACCAGATCCTTGGAAGCAAATTTTTCATTCAGTTAATTACAGGATATTATGACAGATGGCGCTACTATACTTACTCACTCATGGAAAACGGTAGGTTACCCGTAAATTGAGATATATCAAATTTATTCATAGCTTTATAAAAATATTTCGTACAAAGTAGTAAGTCAGGCCCTTCAAAAAATTTTTTTATGTAATTAGTTGTAAAATATTAGTTTAGATGACGCTAGTATACTTACTCAGTACATAAAAAAGATACGATTTTCTGTAAATTGAGATATGATAAATTGAATCGTAATTTTTGGATATAGATTTCTTACAAAGTTTAATAATCTAAGAGCTAATTCATCAAACCCTGATCTTTCCAGAAACATTTCTACGCATTTAGTTGTAGAAATGTTAGGATTGATGACGCTACTATACTTACTTAATACATGAAAAAGGTGGATTTTCTGTAAAGTGAGATAAGATAAGTTTATTCGTAATTTAACAATATGTATTTCCTACAAATTTAAGTAATCTTCTAATTCGTCAAATCAAATCTTTCACGGAACATTTTTAAACAACTAGTTACAAAATTTTATGATAGATGACGCTACTAATACATAAAAAAATAGATTTTCTGTTCATTTGTGATTTGAAAATATGTATTTCTTACAAGTTTAATTAATCCAAGAGCTAATTAATCAAATCAGATCTTCCTGGGAGTTTTTACGCAGTTAGCTATTAAACATTGCATAGATGACGCTACTACACTTACTCAATGTATTAAAATTATTATTTTTCCATTTCCAGTAATGTTAATGAGGATACCTGGCCAGCATTACGTGAATGTGAGATCGCCGAGCTCTGTGTCCCTGCTAGCAAAGGAAGGCTTGGTAAATCCTATTTATTATGTTATAGGGAACGACGGAATGTGCAAAACGAAGGTGCTGTTAATCCGAATATTGTACTCCTTGTTATGCTGGGGCCATATTAACGGGAAACGCTCTTAATATAACATTAGGCGGGGTAAATCAGCGTTTCTTTTAAAGTGCAATTCATTGTTCTTAAATGTTGTTTAAATACCGTGTAACCTTTTGTTGCGTCACAAAAATTATTGATTTGAAGTTACTAGTCACTAACTTTCAGTTTTGTCACTGCTCTTAATTGTTAAAAACAAAAACACTATTTTTCAGACGGACGTGACATGGCGAGATTTGACCGTACACAAATTAATCCAGGAGTATGACTTGGAATTCCAGCCTCAATTCGACAATGACTTATTCCTCGTCATGCGTGAAGCCGAGCTGATGGAGAAGATGGGTAAGGAACTTGTCTCAACTGGTTCAAACCAGTACCTACCTCTAGCACACCTGTGACACACAATTGCTTCCTATCTCTTTCCACTCAATATGGTGTGGCAATGACAGGTGATGTACTGACGCGCGAGAAACTAAGTCGCGGCCAGTTATACTAGCTGCACGCAGCCAATAGAGAATATGCATGATTTTTTTTAACGCATTTCTTAACAAAATATGAAACTACCGTAAAAAAGATGACATAAAGTGAAAACCGAGAAATACGGAAGATATAAACATTTTATAAAAGAATCTACTTATTTTAATAAGCGAAAAAATGAAATTCTTCATGAAAAATCGCTACATGAAGAAAGACGAATAATTAAATTTGCGATCATGAAAAAACGCGATGTGAAAATTCGCTAATTTTCCCACCGTCAAGATGGCAAAATCAGGGCAAACGCGGGTACGGTAGCTTGATGGTGCGAAATTTTGTACACCGTTAACCTTTTCACCGCTACGTCAAACAGAAAAGTTGCAAACCAGACGCCATGAACTTTATGCTGGTGCATGTAGGTTTATATCGCTCTGTGCTCTGTGGCGGATTAATCTGTCGTTGGCGTTGAACCCGTGGTGCGGATATATCCGTCGTTGGCGTCTGAAAGGTTAAGTCATGGAATATTATTTGGGTACTATTTTTTGAGATATAAAGCGTTTCCGAAAACAAAGCCGTTCCAGAGAGATACAAGCAGTGTGCGCCGGCTTGACCGTAGACCGTAGCGTACACCGTGAACAGGCCTTATATTAAGAATAGAATAAGAATAAGAATGATTTATTTATTTCGAAAAGTTTAAGAGTACTATTTTTTCGACCTAGGTATTGCGTTGGTACTATTTGGTTTATAGGCAGCATCAGATTTTGGATATGTTTACGGAATACGCCATCTGGACGGTCACTTTTTTGTGCGATATTTCAAAAGTTTGGTCCTCACAATTTTTCTTCTAGGATCGATATTTTGGGGGGAAAAAGGTGGGAACCAAAATTGTTCAGAATTTGATTCTCTACAAGTTTAGTCCTCTTCATTTATGCCGTAAAGTTGAAAATAAACGAGATGATGAAAATATTTTGAATTTGTCGCTTTTTTCAAATTTAATTTCCAAAATATCGATCTTAGAAGAAAATTTATGACGACTAAACTTGTAGAGAATCAAATTTCCTAAAATGTTTGTCCTCACGGTTTTACTGTAAAATCAAAAATGGCCGAGTTATTCAAGAAAAACCGTTTTTCGAATATACGCAGGAGCCTGATTCAGTCTAATTTTAGAATTTACACTCCCAGTGACCCCCCCGAGGGACCTACGAAAAAAAAATCCAAGAACTAATTATTCACGGGTCAAAATCTATAATAACTGAACTATTGGCGAACAAAACCATAACAACACGCGACGTGGCATTAAATTCAATGAAGATTTCTGCAACTAACTCATAGGTATATTCCAGGTTTCGCCCTCCCGGCAAACATTCGCGACGTCGCCATGCAGAAATCCCGACTGTATTACGAACTGGAAGCCTTGACTGAGGTCATCAAAATGTACAACAAGACGACGTCTTCTCTAAGCCTGTCGGAGACGTTTCTGATGAAGCGCCATCTGTTAGATATGGAGCGACATGTGCTACCAGGGTTGACGAGGCTGACGTGGACTGCGTTAGGAATTAATGATTATATCAGGGATATAACTAAAGGTTGGAATTTACGTAGTTAGGAACCTTATGTTGAAAGCAAATCTTTGTGTAAACGGCGTCGGCGATCAATCGGTCATCAAGATGTGCGTTCAATGTGGTCGAACCTTGAAAGCATCTGAATTTTGAACTGTATTGTAATAGTACATTACACAACTAGGGCGGTAATACAAAGAAAGGCCGAGATCGCAGAAGTTTGCGGCCCGAGCTGCAAGCGAGGGACGTAAATATGCGATCGAGGGCTTTCTTTATTACCTCCCGTGTTGTGTACATAATTTTATGTCTACACTTGGCCAGAAAGCGGGTTTTTCCGTACGCGCAGCGTGCGGAAAAAGCCACTTTATGGCCAGATGTGGCATTAAGTTAAATAAAATAATTCAACTATTTGCTCGCCAACGTCCATACCACGTTGAACACACCGGTTCTCGTCCGATCACCGAACTTAAGCAACGTCGGGCGCGGTCAGTACTTGGATGGGTGACCGCCTGGGAACACCGCGTGTCGTTGGCTTTTTATGCTTTTATTATTAAAATTAATTTCAGGTGAAAAATCCTTGAAAGCAGTATACCAACAATTGAAAATGGTTGAGAAAGAAATTGTTTTTCTGATGACGCAGTTCGAGATGTTTGATCTTTTTCCAGTACTTAAGCCTAAGAATTATGTTGATCCTGTGACAAAACTACCAGATGACACTTGGCTTTATCCCTGCAAGGTACCTACTTATTTTTGCAACATAAAAATTTGACGCAATTAGTCGTAGTCCTGAACAAGTTCTAGGGTTATCATTTTCGTTAAAAGTGAATCATCAGTGGCGGTTAAAGCCAGTCGGGCACCTTTATAATTTTATAATAGTATATTACACAACTAGGGTGGTAATACAAAGAAAGGCCGAGATCGCAGATGTTTGCGGCCCGAGCCGCAGGCAAGGGACGTAAATATGCGATCGAGGGCTTTCTTTATTACCTCCCGTGTTCTGTACAGCATTTTATGTCTACATTTGTGGCATAAAAATATGTATATAAGATCCTGTTAAAATAAGATAAATATGTTAAAGTTTTGAAATCGATATATCTATCGTGTAACCTAACTTTGCAAACCCATAAAGGGTTTGCAAAGTTAGGTTTGTTTTCAATAAAGCATAATGGTCTAAAACACAATTTGCAGTCATACTTCGTAGAAGTAGCGAACGAGCGCCTCGAGCGAGTCGCGGCACTGTCCCGCATATACGACCGCATCGGGCCGATACTGATGAAGCTGGAGTATTTGATCCTCGGCTCCAGCACCGGCCGTTCCGAAGTCATGGTGCAGTACTACGACTACTGGGAAAAGTATATCTTCAAGGCGCTTGTTAAGTATGTAATCATTGCTTGGTAACTCTCTCTCTCTCTCTCTCTCTCTCTCTCTCTCTCTCACCCCCTTCCTCTTTCTCTCTTTGGCTCTCTGTCTCTCTCATAAGTAGATACTGATGAAGCTGGAGTATTTGATTCATGGCTCCAGCACCGGCCGTTCCGAAGTCATGATGCAATATACTATGACTACTGGGAGAAGTACATCTTTAAGGTGCTTATTAAGTATGTGATCATTGATTAGTTACTCTCACTCTCTCTTACCCCCTCCCTCTTTTTCTTTCTCGCTCTCTATCTCTCTCATAAGTAGATACTGATAAAGCTGGAGTATTTGATCCCCGGCTCCAGCACCGGCCGTTCCGAAGTCATGGTGCAGTACTACGACTACTGGGAGAAGTACATCTTCAAAGCACTTGTTATGTATGTAATCATTGCTTGGCTACGCCCTCTCTCTCTCTCTCTCTCTCTCTCTCTTTCTCTCTCTCTCTCTGTCTCTGTCTCATTAGTAGTATACAAGGACATCAGGCCGATACTATTAAAGCTGGAGTATTTGATCCACGGCTTTAGCGCCGGCCGTTCCGAAGTTATGGTGCAATACTACGACTACTGGGAGAAGTACATCTTCGAGGCCAGTAACAAGTTAAGTAAGTTGTCCTACTGTTGGGCCCTCTGGCCTGCCTCGTCTAAGTGGTCCATATTATGGCACTCTCTCGGACCACACAAATAAACCTTTGCTTGTGGCCAGAATAGTATCATTTGACCCAAGTAACACTTGGCCTGATTATTTTCTCAAACTCTCTTACTCATCGGTACTTCGTTGCACTTAGTTTGTCAGAATGATCTTAGCTGCCGTATCTACAACTGACAAAATAGTTTTTCAAGTATTTATATTACTTAATTATTTATATTTTTAGACTCACCCTTGAAAACTTGGAGAATTTCCAACAACAACTCAGCGAAAAAACGCCCATGTTCCAAGTTGACGCCATGTTAGTGCCCCCCGACATTACCATGCGGCCCACACCCGTAGAAGTCTGCAATATACTGGGCTATGACGTCAGACATTTCTTCAACAGGTAATGATAGTTAATCCCTATTTTATCATTGCTATCGCCAACGTCCATACCACGTTGAATACACCGGTTCTCGTCCGATCACCGAAGTTAAGCAACGTCGGGCGCGGTCAGTACTTGGATGGGTGACCGCCTGGGAACACCGCGTGTCGTTGGCTTTTGTCTTTTGCACCTCCCTATGTTTAGAAAAGTATCTAAACTGTATCTTTTTAGGCTAACATCCTTTCCTCGTTGGATGAAGAAAACCTGCCTACCATGTCCGCCACAAAGGATAACTGAAGCGACAGGGAACGAATTTTATGTGTTCTCCTTCTTTGAAGACATTTTACGCGTGATATCGATAAATGACGTCACGCTCCTTATTCAAGACACGATATACCGACTGACTCAGGATATCAATGTGTACATACAAAAGTAAGAGATAACATTTGTTTTAGCATCGGTGGTATGTTGTTGCAGATTAATGAGCATGTATATTTATATTCAAAATATTTAACAGGTGGCATAAATATCAGCATCTCTGGGCGTTCGACAAGAATTTATCATGCGAAAAGTACATTCAAAAACACGAACAAATACAGAAATACGACGAAAAGTTCTTCTTCTTTGAAGACATTATAGCAGATTTAGATGCACACGTGAAATTTGTTGATATCGGCGCTATAAGAGTGAACTTGAGACCCATTATACGACAAATACAGGATCATGCTACAGAATGGAAACACTGTTTGGGAGATTGTATAGCTACTAAAACCAGAATGAACATGCATGATTTGAAAAATCAAATTGAGGTAAGTTACAGATGAAGCGTAAAATGTTATACTAAATTTTGTCAATAAATTCACAACCACAATTGCCAACGTCCATACCACGTTGAACACACCGGTTCTCGTCCGATCACCGAAGTTAAGCAACGTCGGGCGCGGTCAGTACTTGGATGGGTGACCGCCTGGGAACACCGCGTGTCGTTGGCTTTTTGCTTCATGTATGCCAACAAAATTTGTTTTTCATTTTAGTCTCTACGTATGACCATGAACATGAACATCAAGGGTTTGGAGGACTTCAAATTAGTAATGGCCACCATTGCCTTAGTACAACAGTACACAATCACGGCCGAAGTCAAGTACAGAGGAATGCAGGACATATTTCACATGCTGAAGCAGCATGGCATTGATGTGAGTAGTCTTTACGTCTACGTATTTGGCATTGAGATAAACCAAACTGTGGTTTAACCCCTCGATTTGGATAGGTTCCTGACCACATACTTATTTAGGCAGTCTTTTTACATTTAGTCATTTTTAGGGTTCCGTAGCCAAAATGGCTAAAAAGGAACCCGTCCGTCCGTCCGTCCGTATGTCACAGGCATTTTACTCAAAAACTACAAGACGTATACTGATGAAATTTGGAATATAGATGTCTTGTAGATGACGCTACTGAGTTTGCTAGTTAAATAATAAAAATAAAAAAATCTAGGGGGGGCACTCCATACATGTAACAGAAGCTAAAAAAATTTTTTTTCAGCAAACGTCAACGTGAGTTACATAATTCGATAGTTCTTTTAAAAACATTATAAGACTTTTATGTACTTTTTTTCGATTAAGTGAATACTTTCGGAAATAATCGCTTCGAAAGTTGCATAAATTGTGCCCCCCCCCCTTTAACTTTTAAACCGTAAATCTAAAAAATATAAAAAAAATCAGGAAGGTAACGCTTATAAAATACATTCAACGAAAATTATTTTGAATAGTAACGAATAAACCGTTTTGAAGTTATTGCCGAAAAACTTCTCAACCAAAAAGTCTTAAGTGCCATTGATTGACACGGCATTTAAGACCTTTTGCCAGTTATTTATTAAGACGGTTTTTTTTGTACGGTGGTACGGAACCCTTCGTATGCAAGTCCGACTCGCACTTGGCCGGTTTTTTTTACAGATATATTTTTTGCTTAGTACGGTGCTAATGTGGCTTGATTCCGCGATTTTTTCGAAATCAATCACACAGACGAAGGATGAGATAAAAAAATTAATATTTTGGTATGAAGTCGAAGCCGTCATGGCCGGCGCATCTGCCATATAAAAACAGCAGCTGCGTCCTTATTTTACCAAAGTTACAGGATGTATTCTTTATTATGAGTATCTAGAGATTTATGTTTCCATATATTTAAAAAAATAAAATTAGTGATTCGTTTTCTCTGCAAGACATTGTCCGGTGTCCATCTATCACTATTAAATGCAGTATAAAGTAACAAAGATACGAGTGACAAAATTGCCTCACTTATCAGAAAACGTGATCTGCAGGTATCAGACGAAGATATACAGTTCGCATCGAAACTCCAAGCGTCGTGGGGCACGTTGTACCAGACGTCCTTATTCCGTGGCAACACACTGGAGCAGACGAAGGATAAGTTCTCCAAGCTCAATGTGGTGGAGATCTCCAACTTCCTCAAGGAGTTGGATGATTTCGTGGAGAAGTTTGATGCCGAGGGTCCGGCGACGGTTGGCGATGATATGGATAGGGGTCTTTTACTGATGGAGGTACTATTTACCACTTTCTTCTGGTTGCTATCCCGAGGAACTCCTTAGCGGGATATAAATCTTTCTATGTTTAATCCAGGTCTAGGTCTATGGTATGCCGAATTTCATATTAATCCGTTCAATCGTTACATATATCCAAACTTTCATATTTATACCTTTAGTAGGAATTATGATGAATATCCTGTTTAGAAAAAGTGCCTCGAAGTATATTCCGTGGCAGAACTTAGTTTTTGTTGATTTACCTCATATATATAATATATGTATATATATTGTATGTAGTTCATTTCTTCTAACCAGAAGTAAGCTGATGATGCTACGCTTTGTCACGCGATAAATAAATGATAAAGCATCCGTCACTCTCACAAACTATTTGTCAGAACGTGACAAATGCTTTATCATTTATTTATCGCGCAAGAAAGCGTAGCATCGTAAGCCTAAAGAACATAGGAGGATAGTTCCAGTGTACACATAGTGTCTTACTTAAACTTGGTCAGCCACCCCCCACTCTCCCTCTCTCCGGATGCCCTGAAAATCAGCGGCATCGATATCAGTCGCTTGGCTCATTCTAAGTGGTAACTTTTCCGGTGTATCAATTATGTAGGCAACGTTTGAAGTGTATCCTATGTAACCAGGTTTAGTGGTCTGTGTATGTAACAAACAATCACGTCGAATAAAATATTAACTTTAACCAGTTTATTTATAGGGAACGTGCACGACGAAAGTGCTGCCAACTGGTGCCGCCAATCTAAATCATATACCCTGTCATGTTGGGGCCTCATTGACGAAAACGCCGTTAATAACGTTAATTTATCGCGTTGAAGGAAGATTAACGTCAGTGTAGCTACGACTTACTATATTTGACATTGACGCTTACATATTATGATTGACATTGACAGCTTGATTTGACAGGGGCGATAGTTTGCTCTATTGTCTGCCCGTGTCTCTTTTGTCGTTTAGTGCTGCCACCTATAGTTCGTGCACGTTCCCTATATCTATAGTCAATAAACGATCTATTTGAATGACAGGAATACACAAAACACTTCGACGAGTTAGACGGCAGGAAGAAGGAGCTCCAAGCGGCGGAACAGCTGTTTGATAATCCTCTGGCAGATTTCTCCAACTACAACCGTGCTAAGACCGACTTCCAGAACATGGAACAGGTGACAAATGTCGAATTTTTACAATGTTAATAAATTTGCGTTTTGCTTTAGTCTCATCGGATGGAAACCGGAGACATAGTGGAGGACATGAATTGCTGGTATCAGCGTAATTCGTCCCATTCGGTTTTCGTTCAATTCGTATTTCGTCTCATTCTTTATTCGTCACACATTCTTTAATAAGACTATTCTTTATACCTAATGTGTGACGAATATAGAATGAGACGAAATACGAATTGAACGAAAAACGAATGGGACGTATTACACTGATACAGAATTGCTGAATCGAAAATATCTAACATTTTTTTTACAGGTGTACAAAATATACAAGGCACAGAAGAATGCCCGCGAAATATGGGCCAAGACCCTATGGGTCAATCTGAACCCTCAGGCCCTGGTTGACGGGATCGAGCAGTTCTTTAAGGAATACAGGTCAGTCACATTGTTCATCAGCCCAATCTCATATTCCGAATACAGTCTTTTCTTCTCTCTTAGGAGGGATCAAAAATTACCTACTTTTCTGTATAAAAAAATCGAGTACGTATTTTTAATTTACTTTCAATATTTTAATTTTCCGGACAGTTCGCACATAGTACGAGTATATTCGGTATATATTTGCCTAGTAGTTGTATTCTCGTATAGGTGATCGAGAGCTTGGAATTACATTTGTAGTGGTTGTACCGGTTCGCATGAAATGGAGATTAATTTAAGTATAATAAAATTCAGAATTTGACACTTACATTATTTTGGTGTTTAATTCTTTAATATAATTATAACAAACCTCTTTTTATGCAGAGTAAGGGAAAATAGAAAATTCAAATATGGAATGCCTGTAAACACACAATAGCACTACATATGCAGTCCCGTGCTCTCGGTAATTTATCTATAGAGGTAGTTGATAGTGCAAAGCATGTTTCACACGGTAGCAAAATTATTTTCATCATGAAAAACAAAAATGAGTTTTAACACTTGAATCTCTCGTCACGTCCTTGAGTACCTCCTAGCAGTAAATATATGATTTTCCTCCCTTGTGACACAATTACTATAATATAATTAGGAAGCTTCCGAAAGTGGTTCGCCTCAGCCCCACGGGGCTCATGCTGGACCTGAAGATGAAGCAGTTCAAGGGCGTGGTGCCGCTCATGGTATCGCTCAAGAACGAAGCTATGCGCGAGAGGCATTGGAAGGAGCTCATGCATAAAACTGGTAACAATTCAGTGCTTTTAGTAAGAAAGGGAATAAGTCAGATATGAGCATCGAAATATAATAAGTATGGAAGCGTAACTGACGCTAAAAATCTGCCCCATGGAATACGTACTAACGGGGGCGGAGCTTAGTACTTAGTGCTGGAGAAAAATCATTAGCGGTAAATGAAATTCTCACATCATTAGCTTTGTAACCAATCACAGTTTTTTGTCTTTTAAACGATAAATAAAGTCTTCTCAAACGTAGGTAATACTAATATTTGTCATAAAAGAGTTTATACTCACACATAGTAAACATTAAGTTGGTTATCAATACCACTTGATACGTAAGCCGTATTGATTTTAAAAAGTGGGCGTTGTGGGGCAAATTTTGACGTCTGTTTTGTTAGACGTTATTGTTCCCTACATTTCTGACTAGAGGCTGTGCGGAAAGAGAATAGGATTAATTTTGGGGGGCGCTGTAATGCTTTTCTACCGTATGTGCCGTATTTTCTGTTCTATGGCCTTACTGGTTAGGTTAGTTCCGTTTTTCGCCACGCCTATTCACTTTCCGCACAGACTCTAAAGGGTAAAGGCACTATATTTTTTCTTGACTAAGCGAGCGAAACTAGTGAGGTCTACGAGTCGACCGTAAATTCGGCATATGTAGAACTGAAATATTAATACATATACCCACAGGGCAAGACTTCGATATGTCACCGGAACGGTTCACCCTGGAGAACATGTTCGCCATGGAACTGCACAAGTACCAGGAAGTCGCAGAGGAGATCGTCAACCACGCTATAAAGGCAAGTTGTTTCTACTGACATGGTTATTACCGCAGCGCGGCTGTCATCTGACCTGATTAGTTCTTGTCGTCGATCGTCATTTGATCATCCGCGGTCAATTTAGTACTTTGCCGCCTAAAATAACTATGTCTCTTAGCGATATCTATTGATTTATGACGACTATACCTACGAACTTTACGAATATTTTTTATGCATAGTGTATCCCTATTTTATAATTCAACTGCAATGATATGATATACAGAAATTTCGAGACACTTTGGTGTTGATTTGAAAAGATGTGTCAATTCTCTAGCTAAGGAGTACAATTTTGCTATTGGCAGAGTGCAAAGCGGGTGGAGGGGGTAGCCTAAACGATCACAGCGCTCGCTACGGCTAAAATTGACATTTTTGTCGCTGACTTTTCTCACTGAAAACAACAATTTTAATATTATTGGCAATAATGTTACTGACTACCATTGTCCAAAATTGTGTAATATAGTAAAATAACACAAGATTTCATTAATATTTTTCACAATATTTACTTACTTCTTGTTTGACAGCGGTGACAATATTGTCCATAATGGCCGCCTATCACGTGGCGCTGTCGTCGCGCTCGGTCCCAATAGTTCTAACGCCATATTCGCCATATACGCCTTGATATTCGAACTATATAAAAACTGATATCATTTTTTTTTGCTACACGGTACGTTACCTAATAATAAGTTGTTACTATTCTGCTGTAATCGATTTATGCATAAATAAGTAAGTAAACTCTTTAAACTACTTATAGACAAGTCCTATCATGTATACAAGTAACGCCATCTATGAGAATATTTAAATTTTTTTTTTTGATACTGTAATTCTATGTAGGTACTAACATGAGTTTTTAGAACCCAATATCTAATAATAAGTTTTACTATTCTGCTGTAATCGATTTATGCATAAATATGTAAGTAAAATCTTTAAACTACATAAAGAAAAGTTCTATCATGTGTACGAGTAAGTCCATCTATGAGAATATTTAAAAACTAAAATATTTTGATACGGTAATTCTATGAACTAACATGAGTTTTTAGAACCCAATATCTAATAATAAGTTGTTACTATTCTGTTGTAATCGATTTATGCATAAATAAGTAAGTAAAATCTTTAAACTACATAAAGACAAGTTCATCATGTGTACAAGTAACGCCATCTATGAGAATATTTAAAAACTAAAATATTTTGATACTGTAATTATATGAACTAACATGAGTTTTTAGAACCCAATATCTAATAATAAGTTGTTACTATTCTGTTGTAATCGATTTATGCATAAATAAGTAAGTAAAATCTTTAAACTACATAAAGAAGTCCTATCATGTGTATAAGTAACACCATCTATGGGAATATTTAAAAACTAAAATATTTTGATACTGTAATTCTATGAACTAACATGAGTTTTTAGAACCCAATATCTAATAATAAGTTTTACTATTCTGCTGCAATCGATTTATGCATAAATATGTAAGTAAAATCTTTAAACTACATAAAGACAAGTTCTATCATGTGTACAAGTAACGCCATCTATGAGAATATTTAAAAACTAAAATATTTTGATACTGGAATTCTATGAACTAACATGAGTTTTTAGAACCCAATACCTAATAATAAGTGGTTACTATTCTGCTGTAATCGATTTATGCATAAATAAGTAAGTAAAATATTTACACTACATAAAGACAAGTTCTATCATGTGCACAAGTAACGCCATCTATTAGAATATTTAAGAACTAAAATATTTTGATACTGTAATTCTATAAACTAACATGAGTTTTTAGAACCCAATTTACACTCTTCACTTCGGCTTCAGTGCCCTTGCATGTCAAAGCCATACCGCCACAAGACCCAAAGAGCTTACCTGTATAAGAACAAAAAACCAATGTTACAAACATAGGTTATAAGAGAATTGTCACTAAAAAGAAAGAAAAATGATTATCTGAAACGAGACGCATCTGGTTGCTACTGATTATTATGAAATAATGTTATAATTTGAATTCATACTGACTTTATTGTTTGACTGTATTATAATTTAATGTATTCCATTGTTTATTATTTAATTGTATTACCTCAAATTTGCATGTCACCCTGTGACAAAGCATGCGAGATCTGTATTATATTATATTATCACCTACGTACCTACCATGTTTTATGCAAATAAATGAATTATGAATTAAATCTGTCTGTCTCCACAGGAGCTGGCCATAGAGCGCGGCGTGAAAGACGTCCAAGAGACGTGGGCCAACATCTCCTTCACTGTCGCGCGGCACTGGACGCGCGGCGAGGACCGCGGCTACACGCTCAACCCCTGCGACGATATCATCGTCAAGGTCGACGACGATTCCATGTCGCTGCAGAGCATGGCCGCTTCACAGTAAGGGCTGGGTCATACAGTTTTTGTAGTATGAGTTAAGTGTTCGCGTCTTTCCTGTGGACATCACAAAATTAGGGGCTTTCATCATCATCAGCCTGCGGCAGTCCACTGCTGGACGTAGGCCTCTCCCAAGACGCGCCACTCTGCTCGATCATCAGCTATACTCATCCAGTTGCTGCTGGCCGCCCTGCACAGATCGTCGCTCCATCTAGCCGGGGGCGTCCCACATTGCGTTTACCTGTACGCGGTCTCCGCTGCCTTTAAAAGCCTAATTTTCTAGCTGGAGCGAATAACCCTACTCTTCTACTTCTAGGCCTATATGAATAAAACGTAGTGATGTGTATTCGGGTCGTTAACTATCATTGAATTGTCCACAGTAAAGACGTTTTTTCGAAATCTGTATGACCCGGCTACTATAGTCTATGTTTAAAAGACGTCCAAGAGACGAGCCACCATCTTCTTCACTGTCGCACGGGACCCGCGGCGAGATGAGTCACAATTTTACAAGTCTAATGTAGCAACATTGATTAACTAATGGTGTTGTCATGTTGTTTGTTTTCGGCCGATATCATTTGTAAAATTGTGACTTGTAGCTCCGCGGGCTACAGGGCGACGATACCGTCGCTGTAGTTCTCAGTGAACAAAAAAATAAAAGATACAACTTCATAGACAACTTAAATGTTCAGTCCCTTCAGGTAAAACATCATAATGGGCAGTTTAAAAATGTGAGCCGACGGTGTTGCGGAAATCAGGCATTATAACACAGATATGGAAAGCATTGCATTCATCCATTTCTCGATATATCGCAGAACAGAAAAATAGCTTAGATGAAGATCAGTTTTGCAGATTTGCACTAGATGGCGCTAGTAGTTCCAAGCTAGATTGCGCTTATACATAAAAAAAAATATTTACACTTGTGCATTTTCCTATGACAAAAAAAATGGTTACTGTTTCCATCCTAAAAAAACAAACGTGTGAGCGTAGGTATGTGCACTCTCGTCTTTAAATAATTATCACACGCTATACATATCATAATTCCTACCGCACGTTTGCGTACTGTGTTTGATCTTATTCTTACAGCCTTTTTATTGATGAAAGGCATTTTAATTTCTTAGATTCATCGGGCCGTTTCTCTCAGTGGTTCACACTTGGGAGCGGCGACTGTCGCTTATCTCTGAAGTGATCGAAGAGTGGTTAGCCACACAGCGCAAGTGGCTGTATTTAGAGGGTATCTTCGTCGGCGGCGACATCAGGCAACAGTTGCCCGAAGAGGCGAAGAAGTTTGACGACATTGACAAGGCGTTTAGAAAGGTAAGGTTTTCGTGACCTTTTGATGAGATTTTTCGTGACCTTTTCATAAGATTTGAAGTGTAATTTCTCTATGAGAGTAGGCCTGTGCTCAGCAGTAGGACATATGGAATTATGAAAGTGAAATTTATGGATATAGTAATAATAGGCTACTTGATGACAATTCAAATCAACTTCTTTTTATGAAGTGTCAAAACGCTCCGAAAGTATACAGTTTAGTATGAAATACTATCTTGTGACGTCATGCTCAACATGGTGCCTTATTTTTAGTCTTCGTTATTGTAAAATCGTTGATAGCACGAAAATAATTTGAATGATTTTATCCGGTCTGTTTTGTCAAATACCCTATTTACAGAATTACCCTCTTAAGGCCCAGAGCACATTTTGTAACCTTTTTCATTTCCATACTGTGATGGTGGATTTTATCCATAACATTGAAATGGAATATAAAACATGTGGGTTAATAAATATTAAGTACTTTAACTACTACATAGACTTCATCGAACCAAGAGATCAGACCATAACAAATTTGTGATTATGGATATCATTTGTTTTCAATAGTTTAATAGGTGTTAAAAAACCAGCCACTCAGACAGCGACAGCACCCCACGCCTCCTTCCGAAGAAGGAAGTGAACGATCATCGATGGCTAATGTCTGTAAAAGTCATCGCCTTTCTCACGCTCAGGGCACCGCGCCACATCTCATCTTCGTGGGTGGGGTCAGCTCACATATTGTGATTGCCTGGTGAAGAGCTTACTATAGAAATGATCCTATGAAGTAAGGTCTTAATGAAACGGAACCGGGCGAGGAGGGTCGTTATTTCAGGAAAAATCTTAACAGCGCGAAGTAGAAACCGCCGTCGGCGGAACAACGACATCTCTTGCGTGATTGAGTAAGCGCGTCCGGCACGTGTGTGATCCCCAATGGGTCCCCACGTGGTTTCTATATTTACTCAGCGCTGACGCAATCATCGTCTTGCCATAATACCGTTTGATAAACATGTATGATACATGTATGAAATGCCCAAGCACATGTAAAAAGCAACTTTATGATCATCTTACTAAGGTTCCAAATCTAAATTAAATGTTACTGCGGTACTGGCCTTTATAACCGGGCAGACAGGTATAATAATAGAATTTAGAGAAATTGAACCTTATCGCCCTACATTGAAGTCTTATTTTATCAACAGATCATGCTCGACACTGCCAAGCGCCTGAACGTCGTGGATTGTTGCTGTATATCTGGCAGACTGGAGGAGTTTATTAATCTAGGACTGGGACTACAAAAGTAAGACTCAAAATAACAAAAGTAACTATTGGAAACATTCCGCAGTATCACAATGATGTTATCTGCACACAATAACACGCTAAAGGGCTAACGTTCATTTGTTTCCAAGAAATCTATTATTGAACAGTTTTAACACTATGCATTTTATTGCACACCTTAAAATAATAAAGTAACAATTATAGAAGAGGCAAAGAACAGGCGATCTTATCGCTACGGCGGCGAAATATTATGTAGTACGATCGCTATCCGTATTTCGAAATACAGTTTAAGTAGTACTGATAGGCCATTGCTTACACAAAGTAATAAAATTGGACTTGTAAGTGTTCATGCGACTTACATAGTGAATTCACTGACTTTATGTCCTACCAGACAACGCATAGCAAGGCTCCTTGAGCCTAACTCACTATTAAGTGATGGCAACAGCCATTTGTATTAGCCGATCAGTACCTAGCACAACACAATTGTGACACGCGACTCTTTGTCGCTCGACAAATACTACCTATCCTTTGCTATTTGATATAGTGCAGTGGTTCCTAACCTTTATTGCCACATCACCCACAGGCCCACTCTAGATTTGTATCGTTACCCCTCCAAAAAATATGTCATACAGACAAGCATATGAAAAAGTACTCAAAGAAAAACGACTAAATATGAGTATTACCGCTGAGAAAACTTAATTTTACCCGAGATAGTGTAACAGTGACAGGTCAGGTCATTCTCTGTCGCGCGACAAGCGAACTCGCTAGCTTGGCAGGAGGCACCGCGCGATTATCACATGATTGCATGTTCTCTAGGTGCCTTCTGCACCCCTCATGTTTGATACACCGATACTTTTTTTTTATGTAGCCTGCGCGGTGTCCCACGGCTGGGCAAAGGCCTCTCCCTTTGATTTCCACAACTCCCTATTTGATGCCTCCCCAGGCCAGTCGCTAAGCTAAGGAATGCGTCCATGTGATCGCGCCATCTCCGTCTAGGCCTGCCCCGCCTGCGTCGCCCGTCTTGCGGCACCCACTTGGTGGCTATATTAACCCACCTCTCCAGGTGCATGATACTTAACAGAAATAAAATGACGGATACTTAACAGAAATAAAAAAAAATAAAAAAAAAATCGTCGAAGTCATCATCATCATCATCATTTCAGCCATAGGACGTCCACTGCTGGACATAGGCCTCCCTCATAGATTTCCACTTAATTCGGTTGGAAGCAACCTGCATCCACCGTGAGCCAGCAGCCTTAAGAGGAAACAGTAAGGCCGAGAGAATTGAAAATTAGGTATTTGTACAATGTGTCGCTGTCCCGCACTGCCCGTCTCTCCCCCGCAGAGCGCGATAGAGACAACTGCAGCTTGGACCGAAAATACCTTTTAAAATTTCATGAAAACAACGTTTCGTAGTCCCCTGATTTCTTCCCCAAAACTTAACCTATTTAACTAATTTTTTCATTAAACATTAAAAAAAGGCTTTGGCCGTGTTGCTATGTTTTCCTTTTTTTTAATAATCTAGTCAAATTTGTTTTCTGGATGTGTGAACACAGCGGAAAATCTGGCATTTTTTTTAGGTTTTTGAAGGTTAATATCTCTTTTGAGAATCAATTTATCGTAAAAACGAAAACATAGGAACATATCAATAGTAGCCATAGATTTTTGGACAAAAAATTATTGCTCTACTGGCATTATCCAGGGAGGAAACAGGGGACTACGTTTGTATGGAAAAACTGCCCTCCTGTTTCCTCTTAACTAGATCATCTGTCCATCTTGTTGGTGGACGTCCGACGCTGCGCTTGCCGATTCGTGGTCTCCATTCGAGAATCGTCGAAGTAGCTTGTATGTATCTTCAGGTTAATCTGTACCTCTGTTTTCCTCGTCCAACATATTCCTGACACCTTCTTAATATCACCATCTACGATATTGTCTGCTTTTACTTCGTTTATTATATCTAGGGCACCATTCCGTCACGTCTTTGGCCCACTTCTCTGTCCTACTTCTCATTAGAACCTATACGTATATGACTAAACTTAACTAAACATTGTCCAGGTGCCAAAAGTCCCTGAACGACTACTTGGACTCGAAGCGGCGCATCTTCCCTCGCTTCTTCTTCATCTCCACCGATGAGTTGCTCTCGATCCTCGGCAGCAGCGAGTGCAGCTGCGTCCAGGAGCACATGATCAAGGTAACCGTCTAGTATACAGGCAATATTATAAATAACCCAGGTGCCAAAAACACCCCCGTGCCGTTTACGAATGTAAACTTTATTGCAACGCGTTAGAGTCTATGGGTGGTTTGTCTGTACAGTCAAATTCAATCTTATTAACTCACAAAATTTTATAAATTACGAGTACCTTAGTTTTGAAAATTGTTTCAGATGTTTGACAATTTAAAAGCACTGGACTTGTATGTGGATCACACAAATCGCCCGGTCGCTGCCAAATTGATATCCGCTGAGGGAGAGGTTAGAAGATCTATTTTTTATTATTTCTCCGTTTCAACTTGGGCAAAATACTTTCGTTTGTCCGGCGGATGTCTGTCCCTTCTTCTCTACAGGTCGCTTTTTTTTACCATACAATACTTACAAGCCTTTTGGCTCTTGTAAAAATCGAACAAGGTGGCTTGAGGCGTTCCCTGGGATCTAACTAGGTCGCTTAGCACCGGACTGGTATTTAGAAGTTTTTCGCGGGGTTTACAGTCTCAATACCTTATACAGACAACTCTACAATTGATTGATTTATTTGTAAACCTTACCATCTGACGTACCCGCAAAATGCCCCCTGGAGTGCGGTGTATGTGTCGCAGACAACTAGTTTAATTAGCCATTAGGTTAACTGCCAAGCCTTTTCACTAAACTATGATCCGCCAGCAGGTCGACGACGCCCCGCTGTGCCGGGCTTCTATTTCTGCTCTGAGGGACACAAGCTGACTAACAAACCTAACCTAAAATAAGGAGTGTGTTTAATGAAAAGGCTATGCAGCTAACCAAATAGCTAGTTAAGTTAGTTGGCGGCGACATATGCATATGAGTGTTATAGATAATGGAGTTCCGCAACGTGGTATACACGGAAGGGCGCGTGGAGGACTGGATGAACCTCGTGTTGGGAGAGATGCAGCGCACCAACAAGTTCATCTCCAAGAAGGCCATCTTCTACTACGGCAAGAACTGGCGCGTGCCCAGGTAGCTACTCGTGTCTCAAGTAGTATGGCAACACTGAATAGGGAACGTGCTAGAGGGCGATTCTCCAAGCGTTTTAACCGCGCGGTTTGACAATCATTATTGTCCGACGATTATTTACTTAACGAAAGGACAAATCGTGACAATTTTGATAAAACTAGACTTAAGCTCGGGACTGTTTTTCGGTTTCATAAAAAGTTAACCCTAGGCATCGTTTATTTGAACAATATTTACTGAGACAATAATGACGAAAATAAAACGCCGTAAAAACGCTGAATATTGGCCCTATACCCTAGTTTCAGGAGTTCGGTGATTTTAGTCCGGTTCAAACAAATATATATGAACCGGACTAAAATCACCGAACTACTGAAACTAAGCCCTATACTGTCGTCCTAATTCAAAAGGACGCATCTCAAAAAAAATCTAATTTCGTTTTTTTTTTCATTCTTATATAGAAAATATATCAATGCATCATATGACTGATCACTGATCAGGCATATGGACATGACTTAGAAATTTCCTGTTTTCCTAGAACTGAGTGGATCATGGAATACCAGGGCATGGTGTGCCTTGCTGCTAACGGCGTGTGGTGGACGGCCGAGACAGAAGAGACATTTATTCGTATCCGCAAAGGGAACAAGCGCGCCATGAAGGAACATCTGCAGCAGCAGAATGAGCAGTTAGACGAGCTAGTCGTTAAAGTCAGGCAAGGTATAAAACCTCTGATTTGGTTCGTCCAATCGTCTTGGTTAATTGGTTATTTAAATGCGCGGAATCATTAGGGCTCGTCCAGAAATCATGTGATCAAATTTGGCCTATTGTTGACGCCCCCCTCTTCCTTGGTGATTGTAACGCTGTTGTAGCATGCAGCACGCTGCTGTAGCATGGTAGGACTAATATTGAAAGAATGCAATACGCTATTCCTCTTGAAGGCTCACTTCCAAATTAATTAATTAATGTATTTTATGCCACACATGGCCATAAAGGGGCTTTCTGGCCAAGTGTAGACAGGAAATGATGTAGGTACTATTTTAATGTACTATTTTTTTAATACATTTGCCCAAAAAGTGGTACTTTTCGTAGCCGTAAATCGTGCGCAAATTTTGCTAATTTACAGCTACACATTTATTTGCAAATAAGTAAAGCACAAAGTAATAATAAATATATTTTGCTTTTTCATGTTTAAATTTAATTAAATTTTGTGTTTCTTATCAAAATAATTTCTTTTGATTAGGCTGAATGGTGACAGCCGGTGCCATGTTTTCGTTTCATCGAAATTTTATTCGCAAATGTATTAAACAACGTCGTTTGATACACGTGCGGAAGTGTCGTTTCCACTCGTCCCGAGTATTTACCCTCGCCTCGCGGCTCGGGCCAATACACCTCGGGACTCGTGAAAAATGACATACTTTCCGCACCTATATCAAAAAGTACTATTCTTTCTTTCTTCATCTAATTAAATCCTAAGACCTTAGCGATCTAAAATAGATTATCCATTACGTCTTCAGTTCTATATTTGAGTGTTCCTCCACAGATCTGGGGTCCAACGACCGTCTGAAGTTCCGCACGATCACGACCATCGATGTGCACGCGAGGGACATCATCGAGAGCTTCGTCCGGGACAACATCACCGAGGCTGCAGAGTTCGAGTGGGAGAGCCAGCTGCGCTTCTACTGGCTGAAGAAGGACGACAATATGTGGATACGACAGTGCACTGGTTTGTTAATAGTACATTACACAACTATGGTAGTAATACAAAGAAAGGCCGCAGATCGCAGATGTTCGATCGAGGTCTTTCTTTATTACCTCCCGTGCTGTGCACATAATTTTATGTCTACACTTGGACAGAAAGCGGCTTTATCCGTACGCGTAGCGTGCGGTAAAAGGGCATTTTCAAAAATCGTTGTTAATTTAACTTTTTTCTTATATTTCAAAAATTTTAAGTGTTTTCGAATTAGGATCATGAGCACTATCGACCCCGATAGAAGAAAAAAAAGTGTCCGTAGCACGTAGAACAGATGGCCGTTGAGGCCGAAAGGTCGGAGGTCCCCCAACAAGATGGACAGAGATGATCTGGTTAAAAATACTGGCTCACGGTGGGTGCAGGTTGCTTCCAACCCAACTAATTGGAAATCTATGGGGTAGGCCTATGCCCAGCAGTAGACTGAAGTCCTATGGCTGAAATGATGATGTATTGAGACTATAAAAAAATTAACTCGCATTTCAGGAGTGTTCGAGTACGGATACGAGTACATGGGTTTGAACGGGCGGCTGGTGATCACGCCGCTCACGGACCGCATCTACCTCACCATCACGCAGGCGCTCACCATGCAACTGGGCGGAGCCCCCGCAGGTTCGCCACTGTGATTAAAAGCCTCCGCTAGTGTCCGACTGATACTAGTTTTGACAGGGCCGAAACCGAATTTCGGCTTTGATCGCAGTTTCGGCCGAAATCAGAATCAGGCATGTTTTCGTGGGAAGAAAAAAATACAATCATAATTTAACTTGTAGGTTAACTGGTAGAGAATGCCTTGTGGCATTAAGTTCGCCTTTTGTACGATAAGTTTTCTTTTGTGCAATAAAGTTAAATAAATAATCAGTCAGTCTTAATTAGGGTTCCGTGCCAAAATGGTAAAAAAGGAACCCTTATCGTGCGACTCTGCCTGTCTGTACGTTTGTCACAGTCAGATATCTCAGGAACTACTGCTGCCAATTGAAATTTGGAATAGTCGCTAACCCGAGTCTACTAGATATAAAAAAAATCTTATACTTTTTTTTTAAAGGGGCCGAAATGGGAGGTCGGATATTATAAATTGTGCTATTGTATCAAGTGGGGTATCAAATGAAAGGGCTTAATTTGTAGATTCCAAGATAATTTTAATTTTTTTTTTCTTAATCATGTACTTTTTGATATAGGATGGAAAAAGTTCTAAAAAATACCATCCCCCTATTATCTTCGAAGTTACTGAACAGAAAAGTTTGTTATAATTACCAATTATTAATATTGTCCTAAATATTACAGGAAATATATAACGGTTTTCGTAACTTGCACCGTTTTTTTGAAGTTCGCAAAAATCGTAACACATACTTATTTGCTCTTACTAAACTAACCGCCATACAATTTTTCTTGAACTATTCTTGTATCTACTTACGAGTTTGTACGAAACCCTCGGTGCTCGGTTCCCAAAATACCATATTCACGGAATACCAAATTTTCCTTATACCCCAGATTCCCTAAATTATACATCGACCAAAATCATTTAGATCCTTGACTAACCTACGATTTTGTAATCTAGTGTAACGGGAATGTGGTAAGACAGGAATCTGATAAATGAAGAATCTGTTATTTTGAAAAATGTGCTATTTAAGGAATGCGGTATTTTGGGCATGGGCGCTCGCACTTGACCGGTTTTTGTACAGGCCCCGCCGGTACGGGCAAGACTGAGACGACGAAAGACCTGGCCAAGGCCCTGGGGTTGCTCTGCGTGGTAACCAACTGCGGCGAGGGCATGGACTTCCGCGCCGTCGGCCAGATCCTGGCTGGCCTGTGCCAGTGCGGCGCTTGGGGCTGCTTCGATGAGTTCAATAGGTTAGAACTGCTGGGCTGAATAGGCTACTTGATGACAGTTCAAATCAGCTTCTTTTTATGAAGTGTCAAAATGCTCCGAAAGTATGCAGTTTAGTATGAAATACTATCTTGTGACGTGCTTGTGACGTCATGCTCAACATGGTGCCTTATTTTTAGTTTTCGTCATTGTAAAATCGCTGATGGCACGAAAATAAGTTTGAATGATTTTATCCGGGCTGTTTTAGAACCGTAATTTTCTGGTTAGAGTTAATGAATTTATTTTGATTGTTGTCAAATACCCTATTGCAAGTGTTACTCTGTGTTTGTAGGCAGTTGCATACAAAATCCCATCCCACTAATATTATAAATGCGAAAGTTTGTGAAGATGTTTGGATAATTAGATTAGATGTTTGGATATTTGATGTTTAGATGTTTAGACTAATTAACTATAAAAAATTAAGTATTGTTACTAAATAACGGGGTAATGACTGGATGGATGAGCTGGCATGAACGCAGACCAAGTCCTGGATTGAAACCTAGAATACTTTATATCCCGGTAAATAGTTCCCTTGGGACAGTAACGGGAACAACGCGAGCGAAGCCGCCGGTAATTGCTAGTATAAAATACAATACAAATATACTTTTCACACCTCCTATTCAGAAAAGAGTATTTTGCTCCCTCATAAGAGGGATCAAAGTGGTACTTTTCTGTTCAAGGACAACAGGGTATTTTTAGTTTGGACCCACTTAGAATATGCCATACCATAGACAGCTTTATTAGTATATTACACACAGAGGCGGTATAATGAGTGAGATCACAAGTGTTTACGGTCCGAGCCGCAGGCGAGGGCCATAAATATAACATGGAAGTGGTATTTTCGTCCCGTCTGTAAAAAATAATAATCTTTTTATAATATAATAATGGACTGTAAATTTAACAATTTTTAACATTTCGTTTTAAAAATAATATGTAATTCTCTTTGATTAACTATATATTTCGTTATTTTGGTAGGTAGTGTTTGTATTTGAATTTTCCTCATAGTCGGTGTGAAAAGCAGTATGTGTCACAAGGTAGCAAAATTATTTTCACCTCGGGCGTTAACACTTGAATCCCTCACTACGCTCCGGATTGTACTTTAGAATCCCGAGCGTAGCGAGATTGTACAATCCTTCGCTTCGTTTAGGATTCAATATACGCCCTCGCCGTAAATACATCATTTTGCTCCCTTGTGACACAATCTACTATTATTGCACACATTACTAGAGGTACATTACATGATATACATGGTTTTCTGTGCTGTAGTATGCATTTTATTTATTCATTTAATCTTTATTGCAAAAAACAAGAAACTAAAAACGGCGGGCTTAATGCTGTAAGGCATGCTCTACCAGTAAAGCATTTTAAGTGTTTTAGCTGTAAATATTTTGGCAGGCTTGTTCCTATACGGTAGTTGGAAGTTGGGCCCGCTTCTATGACGTCGTATTTAATGCCGTAAGATATTCTCTACTAAAAATACTTTATAAAAGATACGTTATTGGTGAGGAGATAATGAACTAAAAGTTTGCTTTTACTACAGGATCGACATATCGGTGCTCTCCGTCATCTCCACACAGCTGCAATGCATCAGGAGCGCGTTACTTATGAAACTGAAGAGATTCACGGTATGTATTATACTAAGGTGTTTATAAGTGAACCTTGTGGACTAGAACTCCAGGTCTAATTTCAACATAATGAAGTAAAAATCGAAGTACGTGATAGAGTACTACAATTTGACCATAAATAAATATCATGTCACGGTAATTCTTGTCTATAATACAGAACACAAATTTGGTATGTTGCATCGCCAACGTCCATACCACGTTGAATGAATACACCGGTTCTCGTCCGATCACCGAAGTTAAGCAACGTCGGGCGCGGTCAGTACTTGGATGGGTGACCGCCTGGGAACACCGCGTGTCGTTGGCTTTTTGTTGCTTCTAGTTTTTGCTCAAGCTTATGTGATGAATAACAATAATTTTGTGAAGTCATACGTCTTGGTTTATTTTAGCCCGTACCTGGTCTGTTAGTGACTGTCAGTAAACAAATTTTTATGCAATAAATATTATCTCTCAGTTCGAAGGCCAAGAAATAAACATGGACAGCAAAGTAGGCATCTTCATCACCATGAACCCTGGGTACGCGGGCCGCACTGAGTTACCGGAGTCAGTGAAGGCTCTGTTCCGGCCCGTGGTGTGCATCCTGCCTGATCTAGAGATGATCTGCATGATATCTCTGTTCTCGGACGGGTTTTTAACTGCAAAGGTACATGTTTTGGTAGATGTTTCTGTAAGGTTTGACATTTTTATCAACGGTTTTTTTTTTACTACTACGTAACAAACAGTATTAGTTACTAAGGTACTCGGAGTTGCATAGTACATATACCAGGTTATGAATACTAAGTATAAATACCTTATACTGACAACTCGAAGATTGATTTATTTGTAAACCTTACCATCTGAGTACTTACCAGCAAATGCCCCCTGGAGTGCGGTGTATAATAATGAGTATGAGTTCAGTAGACATGAGTAATCATTTAGAATGAAAAAGGGCCAGATGAATGAGGTGACCGCAGACATATTTCTGGGGAAATGCCCTCGATATCTCGATTTCTATCGATAGGTACTACTACTATGATTACCTTATAGGTCCTGGCGAAGAAGATGACAGTGCTTTACAAGGTAGCTCGAGAGCAACTGTCGAAGCAGTCTCACTATGACTGGGGGCTTCGTGCCCTGACCGCCGTGCTTCGCATGGCCGGCAAGATGCGCCGCGAGGGCGCCGGCCTGCCCGAGATCGTGGTGCTCATGCGGGCCCTCAGGTGAGACAGGACCCACCACCGACCCATGGCTCTTGGGTCCTCCGAAGCATGAGAGCTTCTTTCATTAATAATTTAACCCCGAGTGTGAATTTATGTACATTACGTATTCTTATTAATCCCGGGAAATCCCGCGTTCAATTAAAATAAATAATTATTTTTGGTGGTTGTAACCACTCTTAGTTACGTCCTCCCGCGAACTTTAGGTAAATAGGCACTACCTATTCCGAGCTCTGCTGATCAACCCTACAAATTTATATGTTTTCTTTTGAATTCAGGGATATGAACTATCCGAAATTCGTGTTCGAAGACGTGCCCCTATTCCTTGGGCTGATCAAGGACCTGTTCCCGGGCGTGGACTGCCCACGCGTGGGCTACCCCGAGTTCAACACTGTTGTCCTTGATGTGCTGGAAAAGGACGGATATATTATCATGCCCGTTCAGGTGAATACCACTCTTACGATTTTTAGAGTTCCGTACCGAAAAGATGCCAACAGGAGCCTACTAAGCTACCGACAAAGTATAATACAGACAAGTAGTCTAACTTCGGCTGTTTAGAAGCGCGCGATATACTACACCGTGTTTTTTTTATTTCCGTTAAATTCGACACGTTGCTTCGTACGTCAACAGAAGCTACCTGGTATATCGCATTGTGTTAAATTCGATTTTTTTTTACTTTCCATACAACATTAATTAATACTGAGTTGATAACCATTTTTAAAAGACACTTTTGAGTTAGTCCAAAGTTAATGTCACCTATAACAATGTTGGAATTATGACAGCTCATTTATACTGGTTGGTGATTAAATTAAGATTATGAATAGGTATTTTAAAAACGGCATGAGTTACAACATTAGTTTCTTGGAGAAATTAACTTGATTAGATCTGAAGAATGTGCCCTCGAAGTTAACGGAAATCAATAAAAACACGGTGTATGTCCAAAGTCGAGGCGCATACGGTGCGATCCGTACTGCAGCATTCTTACGCATTCTTAAAACTTTGCTTGTATACGGCGCGCCCACATACAAGCGGCGCAATGTAGCTTTTGTAAGAAGAAAAATTACTACTATTATACTATGGTTACACCTACCAATTAGGTTAGAAATGGCAAATAGCCCTCTTCAGAGATGTCCATATCTCCATTGTTGAGTGTTCTAAAATGGCGACGGTTAACCTTAAGAAGAACAATGTTGTAAAATGTGTGCAATTATTCATTATTTTCGTAGACGTCAAAAATAAACATAATACCGAAGTGAGAATACAGATTTATTGTATTTACATATGTAAAGCACTGGAAAGCTTGGGATAAAAAGAAAATGCCAACTTCGATTCTTTAGTGTCTTTAATTTTTTTGGTTAGGGGATATACAATACAATACAATCATACTTTATTGCACACCAAAAAATAAATTACAATGCAAACTTATACAAAAACAGTGGTAAACAATAGGCGGTCTTATCGCTAAAGAGCGATCACTTCCAGACATTTTATATCTTACACAAGTAAACCTACAAACTAAGGTGATTTTCAGGTGGACAAGGTGGTTCAATTGTACGAGACCATGATGACGCGGCACTGTTCCATGATCGTCGGCCCCACGGGCGGCGGCAAGACCGTCGTTATCCAGACGCTGGTCAAAGCACAGACCAACCTGGGTCTGCCCACCAAGTTGCAAGTCGTCAACCCTAAGGTAGGCCGCTGTCTCTTATAGAGAAGCTGCACGAAACCATGATGATAAGACACTGTTCCATGATAATCGGCGCCACAGGCGGAGGCAAGACGGTAATCCAGAATTCCAGACGTTGGGCAAAGCGCAGTCCAACCTCGGTCGACGCCCACCAAGTTACAAGTCGTCAACCTTAAGGTTAGTCCCTGTTCCTCATAGAGAAACTGCACGAAACCAAGATGATAAGACACTGTTCCATGACCCAGGTAGCAAGCTGACGTCATCACGACGTCCCACGACGTCCATTACGTCATTATGACGTATGAGTGACGTCGCTTATACGTCGCTGACGTCAGTTTGCTACCTGGGTATCGTCGGCCCCACGGGCGGCGGCAAGACTGTCGTCATTCAGACGCTGGTCAAAGCGTAGACCAACCTCGGTCTGCCCACCAAGTTACAAGTCGTCAACCCTAAGGAAGGGCCCTGTCTCTTATAGAGAAACTGAACGAAACTATGATGATAAGACACTATTCCATGATAATCGGCGCCACAAGTGGAGGCAAGACGGTATTCCAGACGCTAGTCAAAGCGCAGACCAATCTGGGTCTGCCCACCAAGTTACAAGTCGTCAACCCTAAGGTAAGTCCCTGTTCCTTATAGAGAAACTGCACGAAACCGTGATGATAAGACACTGTTCCATGATAATCGTTCCCACGGGCGAAGGCAAGACGGTATTCCAGACGCTAGTCAAAGCACAGACCAACCTGGGTCTGCCCACCAAGTTGCAAGTCGTCAACCCTAAGGTAAGTCCCTGTTCCTTATAGAGAAACTGCACGAAACCATGATGATAAGACACTGTTCCATGATCGTCGGCCTCACGGGCGGTGGCAAGACCGTCGTTATCCAGACGCTGGTCAAAGCGCAGACCAACCTCGGCCTGCCCACCAAGTTGCAAGTCGTCAACCCTAAGGTAGGCCCCTGTTCCTTATAGAGAAACTGCACGAAACGAAACCGTGATGATAAGACACTGTTCCATGATACTCGGCGCCACGGGCGGAGGCAAGACTGTAATCCAGACTTTGGAAAAAGCACAGACTAATCTCGGTCTGCCCTCCAAGTTACAAGTCGTCAACCCTGAAGTAAGTCCCTGTCTCTTATAGAGAAACTGCACGGAACCATGATGATAATACACTGTTCCATGATCGTCGGCCCCACGGGCGGCGGCAAGACCGTCGTCATCCAGACGCTGGTCAAAGCGCAGACCAACATGGGTCTGCCCACCAAGTTGTCGTCAACCCTAAGGTAAGGAGCCAGTTCCTGTTTCTTTTAGAGAAACTGCACGAAACCTTGATTACAGGATACATGATAGTTGGACCCACATGAAAGGTGGCAAGGGGCAGTGGCAAAACCGTAGTTTAATTCGGTCTGCCCATATTGCAAGTAGAGTCCGAAGACCACAACTTCGGTTTCGGCAAAAAAAATGGGTTTCGGTATAGTTTCGATTTCGACTGCCATCCGGCCGAAACCGAAACTGAATTTGATTGGTTTTGAACTGCGATCGGACAGTCTTTTTTTCAAAAAGCACAGATAAACTATTTGAAAGAAGAAGTTATAATACTGTAAATATCAGAGACTAAATGATTAATATGTTATTTAAAAATGAAGACTGACTGATTATGATTATCATTTTTTATCTTCCCACGAAAACATGACGTTAGGTATAGAAGGTTTGGTTTCTATACCTAACGGTATAGAAGGTTTGGTTTCGGTTCTGGTTTTGGCCGAAACAGAGATCAAAGCCGAAATTCGGTTTCAGTTTCGGTTCCGGCCGTAAAAACTAGTTTCGGTCGGACACTAATTGCAAGTCGTCAACCCAAAGGTACAGTCGCCATCAGATATATCTGAGCTGTCAGTGTACTCATAAATATCTGAACACGGCTCTAATGCTATGAAAATAGAGCCGTGTTCAGATATTTATGAGTACACTGACAGCTCAGATATATCTGATGGCGACTGTACTACTGTTGTTGCACATATGGAGATTATACGAAACCACGATGACAACGCACGGGGCCATGGTCGTCGTTCCCACGGGCGGCAGTTAAACCGTCGTCCTTTACACGTTTTTACCATTTTCGATTATAAAATGTCTTCGTTTTCATCTTCAACAGGCCTGCTCCGTCATAGAGCTTTACGGAATATTGGACCCTGTGACTAGAGATTGGACAGATGGATTATATTCTAAGATTTTCCGAGAGATGAACAGGTTAGTCAAAAAACATGATTCTATAGCATATTGAAGATATAAGGTAAACGTCCTAGTGTTTGACACGCTTATTCCCAATAGTTGACATTCTGCTTTCATCTCTATTGCTAATAACAGTAATAACTTAATATTTAAGATAGCTACTAGTAAAGTGTTATAAAATTGTGGTAAACGTACTAGTACAATACAATATATGCATTATACTTACATATGTTGTGAACACAGAAAAATATTGAGATAGAAGAAAACAGTTCGTCAATTTGTATGGGAACCAAGGGTGTAACGTTTTGCGCTTGGCGTTTGATGCAAAAAGTGTAATTTAGTGATGGAAAACATACATTTTCCATTTCATTTCATGGTATTTGAACAATTAATTAATTGTTCAAGGTGTACCGGTCGATCTGAGGTGTGGGAGTGATAAAAACAACCGTTCTTTCCGGTAGCTAATGCAAGACCGTTTATTGTAATAAACATGCAGTTCGAGTGCATTTTGAGACGCCTAACGCCATCTACATACATGAATGTGAATTAATCTTTAATATTTATGTAAACATGCAAAATTTATCTTTTTTATGAATGGTACATGAACGTTAGGTAATAAATTAGTAACTATTAGCTTGAACATACTCCCCCCGAAAGGACGGAGTCCTTTGGCAACGGTAAGATACAGAGTTTGGTTATCGATCTTTGCATAACACCAGACGCCGTCCTTATATCGTATGTCCGAGTCAAACCATCAGGACCTGAGTGTTTTTGAATTATGCGGCCCATGGGCCAGTGACCTGGAGGGAGTCGCTGGTCTTTGACCAATACCAAATCTCCAATGTCCAAATCCTTTGTTATACGATTCCATTTCGGCCGTTGCTGCAGACGTGTTAAATATTCTGTCTGCCACTTCCTCCAAAAGTCTTGCAGCATCTTTTGAGTTAGCTGCCATCTGGACAGCTGGTGAATCTTAAAATCTGTAAAGTCATCCTCTGGGATGCTGACTATCTGTTCGCCTGTCAGGAAGTGGCCAGGTGTCAAAGGTTGCAACGAGTCAGGGTCTTCGTTAAGCGGATATAAGGGGCGTGAGTTTAGGCAAGCTTCTATCTGTGAAAGCAACGTCGTCATCTCTTCAAATGTGAGCGTGGAGTTGCCTACGACTCTTTTCATGTGAAATTTAATCGATTTCACGCCGGCTTCCCAAAGCCCGCCAAAATTGGGAGATGCCGGAGGAATGCACTTCCATTTAATGCTTAAGTCCTCCAACTGTGCGGCAAACTCATCGGGAATTCTTGCGTGACCTTGGCGCCACATCGCAATCAATTCTTTCTTGGCACCTATAAAATTTGTCCCATGGTCACTCCAAATCTCTGCGCATCGTCCACGTCTAGCCACAAATCTCTTTAGAGCGGCTAGGAAAGCTTGTGTAGTTAAACTGCTAACAAGTTCAATGTGGAACGCTCGCGTTACCATACAGACAAAGAGAGATATGTAGGCTTTGCTTGATTTTGCTCCACGGCCCTTGCTCATGCGCACGTTTATAGGCCCCGCAAAATCGACACCGCTAATCAAAAATGGCTTTGCAGGCTTCGCTCTTATCGCAGGTAAGTCTCCCATAAGCTGATTGCTTGTTTCTCCTCTCTGTCGTATGCAAACAATGCAGTCACGTACATATCTCTTTATTTTATTTCCTGTGTTAATAAGCCAGTATTTTGAGCGTAAATATATCGTCATTAGCTGAGGACCGCCATGTAGAGTGCTGCTGTGTGCTTCTGCTAAAAGAAGAGGTAACAGAGCATTGTCCTTCGTTACGATGATAGGGTGCTTCTGCCCGGCTCCTAAATCAGCATGGCGTAGTCGGCCGCCCACTCTTAACACACCCTTTGCATCTAGAAAGGGGGTGAGGGACAACAATCGACTTCTTCTTTTCAGCTGTCTCTTACTCCTTAAATCGTCCATCTCCTCAGGAAATTCATTTTCCTGGGATCGCCTCAAGCAAATGCTAAGTGCGTCATTCCTCTCTTCAGTCGTCAGGTAAGTCGGTAAATGTTCTTTATTTGTCCTTTTTCTTTTCAGGTGCAGTACCCATCTTCGACAGTATGCGACGATTCTCACCAACTTCCCGAACGACGAGTATCTACGTATCAAGGTAAGTATCAAATCTTCTTCATTTGCTTTAGTTTCAGTTACTAATGACGTGATAATTTTACGATGTTCTAATTCTGTTTCAGGTACTTCGCGTTGCGGTAGCTCTACAACTGGTTCCGCTAAAAATGCTGGTCCATTCCACCACAGGGTGTTGGATAATAGTTTTCTGGGCATTATTCCTCGCGATGCTGGATCAGCTGGATTGTGTTTCGTATTAACGTAGTACCACCCGTGAATCTCGTTCGTGTTTTTTATTACAGTAACTCGATTTTTTACAAAAGGAGTCCATCGAACTGGATCACCCCTTATCCATGCTAGCACGACTTGAGAATCTGACCATGCAAACACTTGATGTTTTTGTAGTTTTAATATCTTTACTACGTGCTTGAGCAGTTTGCATAACAGAACAGCGCCACACAACTCTAATCTTGGCACGGATACCTGCTTCAGAGGGGCTGCCTTCGTTTTAGCTGTAAGTAACGATACTTTTATTTGACCATTTGGGTCTATAGCTCGCACGTATACTACAGCGGCATAAGCACTTATAGATGCATCTGCAAACCCGTGAATTTCAATCGTGCTTCTATCAGCCGTGCTATGTATCCAGCGATCGATTTGTACTTCTGTCAAAGCAGGAATCTCCTTCCGAAATTTCAACCACTCTTCTTTCACATCGTCTGCGAGCTCCTCATCCCAACTTACACCAAGTGTCCATAATTTCTGCATAAATGTTTTCGCGATGACAACGGAAGGTGCCAGCCACCCCATTGGATCGAACAAAGAAGCTATATTCGCTAAAACATTTCTCTTGGTTATTGGTTGTTCAGATAAGTCTTTCAGATTATTCGTTATTTGTAGTTTGTCTTCTCTCATCTTCCATATAATACCCAATGTCTTGATGCTATCTCTTCCATCTACTTCTCGTTGGGTAGTATGAGATCTTTTGCCTGGTTCAATCTCTTCCATGAAGCTTTCGCTATTTGAACTCCACTTCTGGAGTTCAAACCCACCCTTTCGGAGAATTGCTGTTATCTCTTTTTGATTACTCTTGGCTTGCTCTTCTGTTTCATGTCCGGACAAGAGATCGTCCATATAGAAATCTTCTAGAATTATACGGTGTGCCTCAGGATACTCTTGACCTTCATCCAAGGCCACTTGACGTAAGGTTTTTATAGCTAAGTAGGGCGCACAGGCAGTTCCGAAAGTTACCGTGAGAAGCCGGTAATCTTCTATGGGCTTCTGAGGGTCGGGTCTCCAGACAATCCGTTGATAATCTGCGTCGGATTCATTTACTTTAATCTGCCGATACATTTTAATGATATCTGCTACGTAAGCAATCTTGTGAGTTCTCCATCTAAGTAGAATATCTCTCAGATCTTCTTGCAGCGTTGGGCCTATGAGTAATCCATCATTAAGTGTGATTCCATTTTTACCGGCGCATGACGCGTTGAAAACCACTCGAACTCTCGAAGTCTCCTTGCTCTCTCTTACAACGGCGTGATGCGGCAGGTATACGCAATTCTCAGGGGCTACTGTCTTGTCAACCTTCTCCATGTGTTTCAGATTTATGTATTCTTGTAATACATCGTTGTAGTCGCTTTTCAGTTGTGGTGTTTTCTCTAATCGTTTTTCTAAGGACTGCCATCTTCTAACTGCTATATCTCGTGACTCACTTGGCAAAAGTGGTGTTTCTTCTCTAAATGGCAGTTTGACCACGTAACGACCATCTTCTCTTCTAGTGTGTGTTCTCTCATAAATGTCTTCTGCCTTCTTTTCGTCTGAAGTTAGTGTGTTGCCTTCTTCTTCTTCTATAGTTTCTAACTCCCAGAACTTCTTCAGCATGTTGTTTAATTCGACATTGAGGTGCATGCTGACGATGTTTTTAGTGGCAGTGTACTCGGTCTTCGCGTTCCCGGAAACTATCCACCCCAGGTGTGTATCTTGCGCTATGGGTGTTCCTGAGGGGCCTTTCATCACGCCAGGTTTAATAACTTCGCTACAAACTTCGACTCCTAAAAGCAAGTCGATGTGACCTGGTGTGTGACATGACGGATCCGCGAGACATAACTTCTCAAGATGCTTCCAATCTTCAACTTTCATTTTGTTCGCCGGCATCATGTCGGTGATGTGACGTACCACGTACGCAGTTACTTCCATCTTCATTTCAGGCTCGATTCTTGATGAGAACTGTATTTCAGCCGCGTGCTTAAGGGAAGTCTTCATTTAGCCAACTCCTGTGACATGCCCGCTTATTGGTGTGCGGCGTAAACGAAGCCTTTGTGCAGCTGACTCGGTTACGAAGGATTCTTGTGAACAGGGATCCAACAAAGCTCTCAACAAGTGTTTTTCTCCATTTGCAGTGTTTACCTGCACTAAAGCAGTCGGCATCATCACCGCGTGGTTCCCCGTAGTGAGGTGAGTAATTATATGCTTTTTATTTTTATCTTCTTTTTCTTCCTGGATATCTTCTTTATCTTCTAGACGCGGTGCTGACGCCTCCGGAGCCGACCCTATGGTTTGCGGCTGCGGACTCCTCGTACTGTGAAGCAGAGAGTGATGCTTTCTCCCACATCGGCGGCAGGATGATCGGTGTTTGCAGAACTTGACTGAATGCCCCGGTACCAAGCAATTAAAGCACAGCCGCCAGCCTTGCACGTATTCTACTCTCTTCTCCACGTCCAGTTTTACAAATTCTTTACAAGTGTATAATAAATGATCTTGATTACAAAAAATGCATTTTTGTTCAACTTTATTTACATGAAAACTTCTTTGTTTCACAGGTGCGCTCGACGAAGGTGTATGAATCATTTCCAAAACACGGAATCTTTTTTCAAGGAACTTGGTTAGCATGCTCAATTTAGGTAGTTCACAAATATCTAGGGATCCCAGTTCATATTCCCATTCTTTGTGTGATTCTGCATCGAGTTTATTGACGATTAAGTGAATTATTAAAATATCCCATGTATCAACTTGTATTCCTAGGTTATTCAATTTATTTAAACATTCACTCGTCGTGTCCAACAAATCTCGTAGACCCTTTGACGTTCCAGTGGTTAATTTTCGTTGATTTACTAAGCGACTCAAAATAGTGTTAACGATAATCCTTTTGTTATTGTATCTATCGGTTAAAATCTTCCATGCCAAGTCGTAATTACTCTCGGTTATAGGTATATGTTTTAGTAATTGTTCCGCTTCGCCAGATAAACAACTTTTTAAATAGTGCATTTTTTGTACTTTGCTTAGTGTTGTTTTGTTGTGTATTAAGGATATATATAAGTCCTGGAACGAAGTCCACTCGTGGTAAAGGCCCGAGTACTGGGGAATATTCACACGGGGTAATTTCACTTCTTCACATACGTGTGGGGCTGTTGAAGGGTTATGAGAACTTGACGTACTTGCTTCTCCACTTAATGCACTTATATTTAATAACGTGTCCATCATATTTGCCCGTAAATCGATGTATTGTTCTTCCATTTCCGTGTAAACATCTTTTGTAAAATACTCGAACTGTCCACGATCTTTTACAGGTATTAATTTCAACATGTCGAAATGATTGTTGTTGAATTTCGTCCAATATTCAATAAGGGTTTCCATTCGCAATTGTATATAACCTTTAGTTAACCTTTGCTTGGGAGTTTTCTTGAAATTAGTTATTGTTTTCATTAACAACAAATATAGGTTTTCTTGTTCTCTTATATAGTTATCCATGATGAATCGATGATATTATACACGCACCAATGTTCGTATACACTTATAAAGTCGTTTTATCACTTATTATTGAGTCTTTTCACTTTAATTTTTAGTTCCAATAATATATTTCACAAGTCGTAAACAACATTTTTAAGGTTAGTTTGTAGTTGCACGAAAATAGTTCTTATATCCGTTCGTTAAGGACCACTTATTTGTACCGGTCGATCTGAGGTGTGGGAGTGATAAAAACAACCGTTCTTTCCGGTAGCTAATGCAAGACCGTTTATTGTAATAAACATGCAGTTCGGAAGCAGAAGCTCAAAGGAGGGTTATGTGTTTGACCTGTATGTATGTATGTCCGTTCCTATGTCCGCTCGGAACTACTCAACGGTACAACCGATTTTGATAAATGATACATCATTAGATTCGTATTGATGGCGCGAGTGTCACTGGGTATGAAATCCTTGAAAATAAACTGAAAAATGGCGGATTCTTGAAAAATGGCGGACTTTATGCACTTTTAAAGTGCACCGCGGTCGGTTTTTTTTTTAGTAAAAATGTTTAGTTATTAGTACGTGAGGTACATACACTTTTTCCTTCTACCTCGATGTTTCTGTGGCTGTGAAATATTTTACTTACTACAACAGACCAGCGGAAGAAGGCGAGCGCCGCTACTCTCTTTTCGACGGTGACGTGGACGCTCTATGGATAGAGAACATGAACTCAGTAATGGACGACAACAAACTCCTGACCCTGGCCAATGGCGAACGAATTCGGCTCGCGTCGTACTGCGCACTCCTATTCGAAGTAGGAGACCTAAACTACGCCAGCCCCGCTACAGTCTCCAGGGCTGGAATGGTGTTCGTCGATCCCAAGAATTTGGGATATGAACCGTATTGGGAAAGGTCTGTATACTTACAAATAAAAAACCGGCCAAGTGCGAGTCGGACTCGCGCACCGAGGGTTCCGTACAAACTCATAAGTAGATACATGAATAGTTCAAGAAAAACTATATGGCGATTAGTTTAGTAGGAGCAAATAAGCATGTGTTAAGATTTTTGCAAATTCCTCAAAAACAGTGCAAGTTAGGAAAACCGTTATATTTTTCCTCTAATATATAGGATGACATTAATAATTGGTAATTATTACAGATTTTTCTGTTCAGTAACTTCGAAGATAATAGGGGGGGAACGGTATTTTTTTTAACGTTTTTCGTCATAAATCAAAAACTACTTATTTAAAAAAAAATACAAAAATACTGTTTTAATCTACAAATTAAGCCCTTTCATTTGATACCTCACTCAATATAATAGCCCTACTTTCAATTTGCAAAGTCTCATTACGGAGCCCTTTAAAAAAAAAGTAAAAAAGTTACAAGATTTTTTTTACATCCTATAAGCTCGGGTTAGCGGTTCTTAACACTATTCCAAATTTCAAGTCGATAGAATCAGTAGATCCTGAGATATCTTGCTGTGACAGACGGACAGACAGACAGACAGACAGACAGACAGACAGACAGACAGACAGACAGACAGACAGACAGAGTCGCACCATAAGGGTTCCTTTTTTACCATTTTGGTACGGAACCCTAAAAAGTAGAATAGTGTTTTTAATTAGCAAAAGGCCAACGACACGCGGTGTTCCCAGGCGGTCACCCATCCAAGTACTGACCGCGCCCGACGTTGCTTAACTTCGGTGATCGGACGAGAACCGGTGTATTCAACGTGGTATGGACGTTGGCAACTATGGTTGCGAATTTCTTCAACTAGACTTCATAACGTTACATAGGTATCGATCAAAAACATGGCTACCGTTTTTGTGCTCACCAATTGGCGCTACTGTCGAGTAGGGTCCTGATTTCCTGAAGTATAGCTGTTAGTTTGTTATTACGGTTGTGAAAACGAAATTTACATTTCAATCGTATTTAATGCCCTAAGACCGTATTCCAAAATATCGAACATGCCGCAGTATTGCGTTTAGTTCGGAAAAAAAGAGGACGTAAGTTTCCGAATGATTAAACTGTCTTAAAGCACTGACATTTGCTGACCGGTAACTCATATTTGCCATAAATAATATCAGATATTGCAAAATATTATTCTAATAACAAATAACCCGTGCAGCCCCCCACAAACAGTGACATTTGACATTTCAGAGACCACGCGCTACACTAGCGCCTCTAGCGGCGAAATTCATTCGCGGTAGCCCTCATTGAAGGGATGTTTACAAAAACAACCCACTAAGCTGGTTGACATCTACTGTCATTAAAAATGATTCTCTATGAGTATCAACCAGTCTAGTCGGTCATGTTGGGGTGATGAATTGATGATTGCAAATTAAATACCAAATGGGAAAGGTGAATAACCAGAGATATTTTATTTTGTCAATCCATAGAAACCAAAAATCATACTTATGGTTTATTTTTTAAACCTTGTACCTTGTGTAAATATAGTACATTACGTTTTATATTCGTAGATGGCTCCGCGGCCGCAACAACGAAGAGGAGCGCGATCAGCTAAAGGATCTCTTCGAACACTACGTGCCCGGCGCCATCAACTACATCGTGTTCGGGCTGTTTGGCTTACAACAACAAACGCCCTTGAAGACCATTGTACCGCAAACTACGCTTAATCTGGTATGTCCAGGTTAAAATTAACGTGAAAACTGTGAAATTAATTTTTAAAATAAACAATTTACAAGTTATAAATAGACTGTAAAGGTTGACGACATCTGTACCCTGAAAAAAAAACTGGCACGTGAGCATGGCGGCTAGCTAGACTTGCGCCATCTATGCAATGAGTATAAACTGACCAAGCGCGCTTAACAACTAGCTAACTAGTTGGCTTGTAGTTCAATGCGCTAGCCATAGAGGGCGATATATTTAATGAACAGTTTCTGCCATATTTGCTATTTCTAACTAAATTGTTTTTTCACAGGTCGTTCAACTCTGTTACATGATAAGTGGCTTGATGCCTAACAAAGAAAATGCTAACGATCCTATAGATAGAACCATCGTTGAGTGCGTCTTTATGGTGGTATGTATTCAAAACCATTTATTTTAGTGATTTAATTTTGCAAACAATCCATACAAATTCTTTTATATTTTATGAGTATTGAACAACCCTAAGATTTTTTTAATATAAGGATGCAAAAAGAAACACTCTTATTGGAGGTGCGGGGTATCGATCCCCGTACTTCTCGCATGCTAAGCGAGCGCTCTACCATCTGAGCTACACCCCCGGTTGAATAAGTAGCCGAAATTAGTGTACCCTAAGCATGAAGTATTTTTTTCATTACGTCACTGGTAGGTGTACCAGTCCCCCATTCCATACGTTACTTATTTATTTGGCATGAGTATTAATCAGTGCAATGATTGTATAAACTTCTCTAACATATTTTGTTAAATAATGTATGGAGGGTTCTTACCATATTAGGGCGTTTTCCAAAAAAACGTGTCCGAAAATTTGTATGGATTTTTTTTTGGAAAAAAATCCATACAAATTTTCGGACACGTTTTTTTGGAAAGCGCCCATTAACGTACCTATGTTAGTTGAAAACCAAAACAATTCAAAAACAAAATCGCATCTCGGTACTGAAATGATACTGGGATCTGACCTTTCTCCTCGTCAAAAAAAAAATAAGTTACCAAAACTGTTCGGAAAAAATCCAGCTACCTACACTCATTTTCGTTCCATCAACGATTTTAAAATGACAAACTAAAAATGAGACATGTTGAGCAGTGACGCCTACGCCACAAGCATACTATCTGAGCTTTTTGTTTTGACACATCATAAAACGAAGCTGATTTGATCTATCTCAAAATAGAGTATTACGCATGTAACAAAATACAGGTACGGTCGGCCTCAAAAGTAGCTGAACATATTTGTATTGTGCCGTAGTACTAAAGTGTCCAGCTACTTTTGAGGCTGACTGTACCTGACTTTTAATCTGTCCCGAGGGATCTAAAAATGTGGAATGGATCTAGAAATAACGAGACTAATGTTATGTTAATCCAACTCAACAGTCGATGTACAACAGCCTGGGAGCTGCAATAATTGACGATGGACGGTTTGACTTCGATGGTTACATCAAGAAAGCGTGCCCGATGATGCTTGTCGAAGATAGTCCCGAAAAAAAGGCTACTACCAGTAAGTTTGAACTTAAAATACACCTTAATTTGTAAGTCATAAAGGTCATATTCGGTTGAACAGTTGAATGTTCTTTGCCATTATGAAGACAATTTTTGTACAGCATGTTGCCAACGTCCATACCACGTTGAATACACCGGTTCTCGTCCGATCACCGAAGTTAAGCAACGTCGGGCGCGGTCAGTACTTGGATGGGTGATCGCCTGGGAACACCGCGTGTCGTTGGCTTTTTTGCTTTTTAGAGTCCTGCATATTACTGCTCGGCCGTTCATTCTATCTTTTGAACCATCATAGAAATACATTTTAAATTTTCACAGAAAGTGCATTACAATCGTCACTATTTCTATAACAACATTTTCTTGGGAATATGCATGATATTTTTTATGTACTTTCAATAAAAGCTCGTTCATATAAAAAACAGTAGGAAAAAAATATTTTTCGAATAACTATAAAAATAACCAAGATATAACACAACAAAGATTTATCTCTATCTCTTTCTCGCAAAACAGAATATAGTATGGAGATTGTATGGCGGTCGTGTACTATGACGTCATAGTCCATATCGGATCTCTCTCTCTAATCGCTGTCTGATTAGTGCTTTAAAATGTTTATATCTTCCGTATTTCTCGGTCGATTTCAATTTTATTTTGACTGAATGTCATCTTTTTTACGGTATTTTCATATTTTGTTAAGAAATCTCTTAAAAAAAAAACCGGCCAAGTGCGAGTCGGACTCGCGCACCGAGGGTTCCGTACAAACTCATAAGTAGATACATGAATAGTTCAAGAAAAACTATATGGCGATTAGTTTAGTAGGAGCAAATAAGTATGTGTTAAGATTTTTGCAAATTCCTCAAAAACAGTGCAAGTTAGGAAAACCGTTATATTTTTCCTGTAATATATAGGATGACATTAATAATTGGTAATTATTACAGATTTTTCTGTTCAGTAACTTCGAAGATAATAGGGGGGGAACGGTATTTTTTTTAACGTTTTTCGCCATAAATCAAAAACTACTTATTTAAAAAAAAATACAAAAATACTGTTTTAATCTACAAATTAAGCCCTTTCATTTGATACCTCACTCGATATAATAGCCCTACTTTCAATTTGCAAAGTCTCATTACGGACCCCTTTAAAAAAAAAGTAAAAAAGTTACAAGATTTTTTTTACATCCTATAAGCTCGGGTTAGCGGTTCTTAACACTATTCCAAATTTCAAGTCGATAGCATCAGTAGATCCTGAGATATCTTGCTGTGACAGACGGACAGACAGACAGACAGACAGACAGACAGAGTCGCACCATAAGGGTTCCTTTTTTACCATTTTGGTACGGAACCCTAAAAATCATGCATATTCCCTATTGCGCGGTGATACGTGCGACTCGCATTTGGCTGATTATTATTAGCATCAATTCCTTTGGATTGTTAACCAGTATTTTCTTTGTAGAACACTTCCCCATGGGTTTCCCAACGTTGTACGACTACTGTTTGGAACTGAGTACTTTGACGTGGGAAGCCTGGGAATGGCTCATACCAGAATACATCCACGACAGAGACATGAGATTTTCCGCCATTTTGGTCCCCACCGTCGATACTTTGCGGATGACGTGGCTTATTAAGATTATGGAGAGTGTAAGTAGCTGCTTGAAGGATATCTTACTCATTATCATTAATTATCACATAGGATAGGTGTCTACTAGGGATATTGTGGATGCAGTTTTTTTGACATCCGGGGATGCCTGGTGCCAGTGGCGTGCAGTCAGTACAAATTTGGGTAGGCAGTAGGGTAGGCAGTCCATACAAAATGACCAAAAAAAAATTTTGTCTGTTTCGATTATTTCTTTTATATTCCTTTAAAATAACTGGACTAGAACCCGTTCTCATTGTCCACCTTCAATGCACGCCACTGCCTGGTGCCTACCTGGGTGGGTAATGCCGAATTAAAAAAAAAACGCTTAATCCACAAAAATTACTGTTAGTTACATGCTAACACTGTACTAGACAAGCCAATAGTGCTTCGTCTTATTGCACACCTCAAAAACAGTAGAAATTCCTAATTTCTAACATTACCCCACGTTCGAAATTGCCCCAGTATTTCTTACTGCCCACTCAGTTACACCGTACAGTACAGTTAAGAATTACCTATTAAAACTCGCGTTCGCTACTGGAACTTATGAGTATGGCGTATAGCTCCTGTCTGTGAACGCGAACATTTAGATACGATAAATAAAGCTACCTATTCATGGAGTAAAGTACAATTTCTGAAGTGAATATGTTTACAGTCTGGGTAATAACTTAATAAGCTTCTATAATGTCCAGGTGGAGAGACCGGTCTTGCTCGTCGGCGACACGGGGACTTCGAAAACTGCCATCATTACCAATTACTTGCGCGGTCTACCTTCGGAAAAATACGTAAGTAGTATGTGGAATTTTCTGATTCATAGATTGATATACCCAACCGACCTTATCATATCATATTATGTTTTGTTTCTCATGTATTCGCTTTATTATGTTATAACGTCTTTGATCAAAGTTGTCGCCAACGTCCATACCACGTTGAATACACCGGTTCTCGTCCGATCACCGAAGTTAAGCAACGTCGGGCGCGGTCAGTACTTGGATGGGTGACCGCCTGGGAACACCGCGTGTCGTTGGCTTTTTGCCGCGTTTGACTGTCACAGTCTAAGGAGTCGTCCACTGTGACATTATTATGCCAAGTCAACAAATAAATTCAGGGACAACTTCTGTAGCCAACAACTTGGACAGTCTTAATAAAATAAGACAGTTAACATTCATACGAGTAAACATGGTATTCTAGATGGTAATTTATTTTGGCATACATAAAATACATGTTACTACAATAAATGCTTTGAAATAATTTTTCACCCATTTAATACACTTGTATTGTATACCGAGCGTTATCAGATTATTTATTTTTATCTGATAGCAAGGCCACGTGCTTGCGCCAGTAACGCCACGTAACGCTGAGTAAGTAAATATAAAAACCACATGGGGACCGCACATGTGCCGGACGTGTTTACTCAATCACGCGAGAGATGTCGTTGTCCCGCCGACGGCGATTTCTACTTCGCGCTGTTAAGATTTTTCCTGAAATAACGACCCTCCTCGCCCGGGTCCGCTACTTTAAGACCTTACTTCATAGGATCATTTCTATAGTAAGCTCTTCACCAGGCAATCACAATATGTGAGCTGACCCCATCCACGAAGATGAGATGTGGCGCGGTGCCCTGAGCGTGAGAAAGGCGATGGCTATCACAGTCGTCAGCCATCGATGATCGTTCACTTCCCTTTTCGGAGGGAGGCGTGGGGTACTGTCGCTGTCTGAGTGGCTGGTTTTTTAACACCTTTTAAACTAATGAGACAATTGCCACTAATTTATTAGTGGATTTATCTTTTAATCGGCAGCTAAGATCACACGATTAACGACATCCTAGACAGACACTCCGTTAATACTCTTATAATGTGTGCCATGCCACTTATCTCTGTGAGACATCCCAATGACCGACTACAAACATTTATTTCGGCAGCTGTGAATTATCTTCATAGTTTTGTTTAAGTGTCAATAATTCGGCTAGGAGAACAACATTTGGAAGACACATTTAACAATACGAATATAAATGTGCAGGAATGTGGCAGCGCTAAATCGACAAAAAAGATACTATGCGAACAGTAAAGGAAACTTATGCGGCATGAAAAAAAAATACTGATTATAAATGTCAAATATAGTAAATAGTGGCCACACCAGCGTTAATCGTCCATCATTCCGATATTTAACGGCGTTTCCCGTTAATGTGGCCCCAGCATGATAGATTACAGATTCGGATTGGCGACACCAGTTGGCAGCACCTTCGTTGTGCGCGTTCATATCACATCCGTAGTTAAAATTGTAGGGATGTTTATAAAAACAAATGACTAGACTAGTTGATACTTATAGGGAAAAAAATTTAATGACAGTAGGTGTCAACCAGCTCAGTTAGTTATGTAATTTTTGTAAACATCCCTTAAATTTTGTTAATCGTTACTGAGGAAGATAATGGTGTTCTGCACTGTATGGTATTTATGCAATAGTAAGTGTGTTGATATATGCAATTCGTGTTTGCATACCTGAAAGGGGTAATCCATAAAGTACGTCACACTAATTTTGTGACTTTTTGATCCCTTCTCCTCACAGTTGGTCACATTTGTGAGATCCCCCCCTCCCTAGTGTGACGTCACATATTTTGCAATTTTACATCTAGAAATTTTTAATATTAATGTGTTTTTAATTAGCTCGCCAACAACACAATTTAATTTAAACCTTATGCCCATACACAGTTGGAAATATTTTTAATTTTTTGGTTAATAGTTCAAATTTGTTATTTTAACACTTAGATGTACCTACATAGTACATTTTGACATGTGACGTCGATGGAGGAGCGATTTTCATAGATCTATATTGAGTACAGTTATGGTGATTTGTTAAACTTGCAATAAAACATAGACATATTAGACATATATTATTTTTTCACAATCAGTGCAAGACAGTCGGTTAGCATCTGCCTTTGTTTTTTCTCTCGCCTTCCACCTCTGCCTATCTTCTGCTATATTTTATCATTTCTTTTTTTTATTAGGTTCCTTTTATTTAAACTGCACCCATTGACCAATTTCCTGTATTCGGATTGACTTGAATTTTGATATCATTACCCACAAGCCGGCTTGCAAATCCTGTCCACATGAATCAAATAATTTTAATACTCAAGTATCTTTATTTTGCCCACAGCTTGTCCAACAAATGAACTTTTCTTCGCGTACTTCGTCTATGGACGTGCAGAGAAATTTGGAGTCTGTGGTAGAGAAACGGACTAAGGACACGTTCGGCCCGCCTGTGGGGAAGAAAATGCTCGTCTTCATAGACGACATGAACATGCCTATTGTAAGTCTAGAGCTCATGATAGTGATATATAAATGATGAAATATCCTGTACTATCACTCGACTTACGCACTTTTCGGAACGTGGTGGGGCTGATCGGCATTTATTTACCGCGCGTTTGGTCGATGATTATAGGCCCCTAGGAATCCCGTGTGCTTAGAGTAACTGGCATCTAATACTTGGACAAACCGTGGCAAAGTGCATCTCCTATACTCCGTTTTTTTTAGATGTGGAATTTTGGTAAACAAAGTTGACATCTGTCAACTTGAGGTATTTTATCAGATACATTTTGTGGCAATATAGTGTAATTAATTTGATTTGATAGTGAATACTTGATTTTTATGTAGGTAAACAATTTACATAATTAACAAATCAAAAAATAGCATTTTAGTTTTATTTTACTTACATTATTCTATAAGCAAAAACCTAATTTTTTTTTGTCTATTATTGTAATTATTGGTATAAAATATTGCACAATAAAATACCCAAAGAGGCAGAGGTTTTGAAGCAATGGTCAGGTTTTTTAACGTCGTTGTCGTTATGTTTAGTTTTTCAACACAGTTGCGAATAAAAAATAATTATTATCACATAGAACAACTGATTTTGTATTTATTTTGTGATTTATCAAAGTAAAAAGCACGCGTGTGTAATAAGCTGCGTTCCGCGCGTAAGAATAATGAAATTAAAGCCAGTTTATGAGCGTGTTGAAATTATTTTTAAGTATACATTATATTAGTATGCCTTAGCTTGGCCTACCAAGTGAGCACTTTAGGCTTATAACTAATAAATTAATATCGGGCAAAGACAACGACATCATGTTCTTTTAAATTGTTCATTGATGTTTACAAATGTTGACGACCACTGATTCTTTTGTTTACCAAATTTCCACATCTAAAAAAAAACGGAGTATAGACAGTGTGCCAAGCCAAGAACTATAAAAAATACTTTCTCTTGTAGAGCTGAGTAAGTTGCACAAACGTCTTCAAATAAGCAAGTCGATGATGGTCGGCTTCTATGAGTATCCCTGAGCAGAAAGTACAGGATTTCCAAATTCACCTCAACTGTCGCCAACGTCCATACCACGTTGAATACACCGGTTCTCGTCCGATCACCGAAGTTAAGCAACGTCGGGCGCGGTCAGTACTTGGATGGGTGACCGCCTGGGAACACCGCGTGTCGTTGGCTTTTTGCTTTTTATGAGACTACATTGTTTTATTTTTCGTCAACAGGTAGACACTTACGGCACTCAACAACCCATTGCGTTGTTGAAATTGCTTTTCGAAAGAAAAGGATTTTATGATAGAGGCAAGGATCTAAACTGGAAGAATCTCAAGGATATAGGCTTCCTTGCTGCTATGGGCAAAGCAGGCGGTGGTAGGAATGACGTAAGTACAAAAATTATGTATTAAATTACAAAATCTAACCAATGATTTTTGTCTTTTAATATAAGTTTTAAATTCGCTCCACAAGTCAAAAAAAACAGCATTAACGTATTTTCGTCCAATTAAGGCCAGCGCCATCTATTAGCATCATTTGTAACCAAACGCTGAAAAATATTTGTTTTTTGCCTTAATCTTAAGAGTTTTCTTGTCGTTTTGGGCAGACAAACTGTGTTAAGCTATAAAAATAAAACACATTTCAAACATACGGGTTAATTTTCCGCAACTCCACGACAAATATGCACCTATTTCGCGTGACCCTTTTATTTGTTTGTTTGAAAAACAATCGACTCGAATCACCTTAAATAATCTAAATGTAAATAATCTGCTGTTTTCAGGTGGATCCCCGTTTCATCTCCATGTTTTCGGTATACAACCTGCAGTTCCCTGCAGAAGCAACACTGCGTCATATCTACACGTCCGTCATCGCCGGCCACTTCGCAATTTTTCCGGAGGAGATACAGGGCATCGCCGACAAAATCGTTCAAATGACGCTGGATCTCTATAAGGTATCTCTTTGTCTATTCAATCTCGATATTATTTGGGTACCCACTGATCATATACAAATAACGTAATAGGTATTCGACAATGATCAAAATAAATTAACTCTAACTATTGATAGTTAGAGATTGGTAGTTTGGGAACGTAATTTGAATTACGTTCCCAAACTAAACTGATAAAATCAATCAAATTCGTGCCACCAACGATTTTAAAATGACAAAAACTAAAAATAAGGTACCACGTTGAGCATGACGTCACAAGTCAGTATTATACTATACATACTAAACTGCATACTTTTTGATCGTTTTGACACTTCACAAAAAGAAGCCGATTTGAACTGTCATCAAATAGCCTGCATCCAGGATCTGAAGTCATTTCAAGTAACATGGAAGTTGTGATATAATATAGAACCATTATATACCCACCTCCAATTTTAGTGCTAGGTATAAGGATTGTATAAAGCCTATATTTAAGGGTCGTTTTTGCAACTTTTTGGGATTTCGCATATTGTAAGCGCAGATAATATGTTACAGGCTATAAAACAAAAACACATTTCAACCAAACTTGATATCGAGCGAGTGGTTAACATTATAATACTTAACCCTCTGTATTATGTGTATGAGAACCGAATTACTAGAATCAACTTAACTTGGGGAAATATTGATAGACGTTGCACTTGTTTGTGGTGCTTGTTCTTCTAATCTTTGTGTCCAATCCAATAAATATGACAATTCAAGCAGATTTAAACACTGCCAAAGATGTTGGTTAAATAAAAAGTGCATAAAATCATTTAAATATAATATGCATGCTGTGTAGTTTGTCGTTATTTATCTCCTATCCACTCACTTGCTTGTTATTTTCCGTTCAACTCTATGCTATTTTAAGATAAAGGTGAATAGGCACTAGTTCGCTCCCTGCCAGTAGGTATTGAACTGAGTTACCCAGACGTAATAAGTAACACGAGAAAAGCTAGGCGTTGCATTTGTCCGTGAAGCAGAGCGAGCATGTGCGCGTGACTTGTTCTCCTGATCTATGTTTTGTACCGAGAACTTAGTCTACTTGTATGTCAAATTTCAACTTGAGACAATTAAGTTGCTGTGTTATTTAGTAACAAACATCCAAACATCTTCGCAAACTTTCACTAATATCATGGGGTAGGATATAGTAAGATATAATTTTTGACACTACCTACTCTCCTTTTACAGTTACTTTCTTGGAAAAATCATTACTATACCAACGTAGCCTTACTGCGATACTATCCTTAAGTTTGTAAAATACAAAAGATACAATTCAAGCCTAAAAGAAATTAAATACAACAAGAGCATCAATTTATGATAATAATGTTTACTGTATAAAGCTTGACGTCATTACTCTGTCTTCTGAGATACCAGGACATAATGTCTAATATGAGGATGGCTACACGTTGCACTTGTCCGTGGTGCAGAGCGAGCATCTGTGCGTAAAAGGCCACTGCATGTAGAACTGCAGTCCTCGGATATGCCCCGTGGCCTGCTTGCAGTCCAGCGTGGTCGTGTCCGACCAGACACTCGCGCAGCCTCGGTACCAGTTCTGATACTCCTTGTTTCCCAATCTATGTTTTAATCCAGAACTTAGTGTACTATTGTATGTCAAATTTCAACTCCAATAGGATTTTTGATACTTCCTACTCTCCCTAGTTACTTTTTTGGAAAAATCATTAATATAACCAACGTAGTCTTACTACGATACTATCCTTAAGTTAGTAAAATACAAAAGATACGGCAATTCAAGCCTAAGAGAAATTAAACACTACCAAAAAACTGGTTAAGTAAAAAATACAACAAGTGCATCAATTTATGATAATAATGTTTACTGTATAAAGCTTGACGTCATTACTCTGTCTTCTGAGATACCAGGACATAATGAGTAACATGAGGATGGCTACACGTTGCACTTATCCGTGGTGCAGAGCGAGCATCTGTGCGTAAAAGGCCACTGCATGTAGAACTGCAGTCCTCGGATATGCCCCGTGGCCTGCTCGCAGTCCAGCGTGGTTGCGTCCGACCAGACACTCGCGCAGCCTCGGTACCAGTTCTGATGCTCCTTCTTCTCCGAGTCTGCGTCTGTATAAAGGTTAAGATTATAGCTTGGCAACTTCGTTGGTGACACTCACATGTGTGCTTTTTGTTATGTGCAGCCGTAACTACTCACACAAGTTACCGCTAACACGAACGACGACCGACGGAGGCAGCCCCCGGAGGCCCCCGTTCGTGTTGGCGGTAACGTTGACGGTAAGTTGACATTCTACATAAGGACTGGTGGAACCGTTTCAACTATTCTCGCTGGTTCGTTGCTTATTTGAGCAATCAACGAAAAGTCAAGGCCGTGGCTACGAACCTGCTCGTAGGTTTGCAAGCCCCGACCTGGTCCGATTCCTACCCAAGTGTCAGTAGGACTCGTAGGTCAAGTCAGGTACTTACATTTTGAAAACATTTTAAAGCAGACAGTGCTCGCGTTCGATGGAAGTGACCGATTGAAGCGCAGGTCACAGTCTACCACATAGTCCTCAGCGTTGGGAGGTGGTTTGAACGGATCTTTACAGCTAAAGTTGCCTTGCAGTACAGCGTCGGTACCACAATACCAACATTTCACGGGTTCGCCTACAACGTGAACCAACATTTACTAGGTGACTAGGTCAACTATTTGAAGCCCTGTAGGCTTGTGATGCTACGCTTTGTCACGCGATAAATAAATGATAAAGCATCCGTCAAGTTCTGACAAATAGAGTGTGTGACGGATGCTTTATCATTTATTTATCGCGTGACAAAGCGTAGCATCATAAGCCTACTGGATTTCGTCGTTCATTAGGGTGAGTCTCCACTGACGTGGAGCTGGGCAAAGCGGGGCAGAAGGGACCGTGAGTTGACCAAACACACTGTTTCCTCGAACGTGGAGTCAGGCCCGCGCCGACCCCCGGGAGCGCCTGTGTGCAAACCTATGAAGCACCTCTTTATTGTCATCGTGTTTCGCCCCTATTGCCTTGGCGCCTGTGTGCGTTGCACACTTCGCACACAGGGGCGGCGCAGCCCTGCGTGGAGTAGAGGTGTCGAGCACTGTGATTGGTAAACCAACTCGCGGTCTGTTCCACCCCGCGTCAGTGGAGACGCGCCCTTAGCCGCGTTTTACACATAGGATAACGGAATAATTAAGAATGTTACTTACCTTTGTGCAACAACAATATTAAAGTAATTAACAAAACCAGCAAATACACAATGTTTTTCATCGTCAAATAACACAATGTACCTAACAGTTACTTATAATACATATTTGGTAAGAGTTCTGTACAACCATTGAGCCGTTACGTTAATAATTGCCTTGTAATAAATAACGTAATCATTTCCTACAGCAATAAACGAGTAATAAAAACTGCATCATATCTAAATAGGTACGAGTATAAAGCATAATGCCCGTTATTCACGCTTTTTCTTAACTAATCGGTGTTATAGCTTGATCCTTGTATTTGTGGTATTCAAATCTTGCGTCAGCTAATTCTACGATAACTATGCTAAAGATAGAAACATTGCACAGACATGACAATACAACAATATGACAACTTTGGCTTTGAAGTCTGACTGATGATGGAGCCGGAGGTGGCCAGTGGAACAAATTGTGACGAAAGATAAAACCGTCTAGTTTTTTTAATGTTATACATTTTTTTTAACCTGACCTGCGCTGCGCTTGACCTTCATACCTTGTAAGCGATTACGAGACCGGAGATGTAGCTCGCCAGTTCAATAACAGCCTAATCATAATCACTCTCGTCTTGAAATTATATTAGTCCCAAGTTATATTTGCCAGGAAATACAAATGATCTCGTAACATAATTTATGCCACACCTGGCCATAAAGTGGCTTTTTCCGCACGCTACGCGTACGGAAAAAGTAGCTTTCTGGCCAAGTGTAGACATAAAATGATGTACACAACACGGGAGGCAATAAAGAAAGCCCTCGATCGCATATTTACGTCCCTCGCTTGCAGCTCGGGCCGCAAACTTCTGCGATCTCGGCCTTCCTTTGTATTACCACCCTAGTTGTGTAATGTACTATTCTTTTATTACAGATAATAATAGTAGACCTTCCGCCCACTCCTGCAAAGTTCCACTACATCTTCAACCTTCGCGACCTGTCCCGTATCGCCGCTGGTTTAATGCTGACCCACCCTAACTTCTTCAGCGAGAAGAAAGCCATGGTGCGGTGCTGGCGCAACGAGTTTACTCGCGTCATCTGCGACCGCCTTATCAACACGCAAGTACGTTGTATCTCAGTACAAGCTCAGTATTAGACGCCAACATTCGAGACCTATCTCGCATCGCCGCCGGACTGATGCTGATCCACCGTAACTTCTTCAGCGAGGAGGAAGCTATCGTGTGATGCTGGCGCAACGAGTTTAATCTTGTCATCTACACTGCCGTGTCTCACGTATCTGATGTAACTTAGAGCAGTGGTTCCGAACCTGGGGGTAATTACCCCTTTCGGGGTAAAATTAAGTTTTCTCAGGGGTAATACTCATATTAAGAGGAAACAGTAAGGTGGAAAGAATTGAAAATTAGGTATTTGTAAAATGTGTCGCTGTCCCGCACTGCCCGCCTCTTCCGCGCAGAGCGCGATAGAGACAACTGCAGCTTGGACCGAAAATACCTTTTAAAATTTCATGGAAACAACGTTTCGTAGGCCCCTGATTTCTTCCCCAAAACTTAACCTATTTAACTATTTTTTTCATTAAACATTATAGAAAGGCTTTGGCCGTGTTCCTATGTTTTCCTCTTTTTGTAATAATCTAGTTAAATTTGTTTTCTGGATGTGTGAACACAGCGGAAAATCTGGCATTTTTTTTAGGTTTTTGAAGGTTAATATCTCTTTTGAGAATCAATTTATCGTAAAAAGGAAAACATAGGAACATATCAATAGTAGCCATAGATTTTTGGACAAAAAATTATTGCTCTACTGGCATTATCCAGGGAGGAAACAGGGGACTACTTTTGTATGGAAAAACTGCCCCCCTGTTTCCTCTTAAGTCGTTTTTCTTTGAGTTCTTTCATATACTTGTCTGTATTACCTATTTTTTGGAGGGGTAACGATACAAATCTAGAGGGGGCCTGTGGGTGATGTGGCAATAAAGGTTAGGAACCACTGACTTAGAGCCTCCACACATTGGGCCATCTGGTGGCGGCTACAGCCGTTACGACGTCAAGTTTAGCTCAGTGGGAGTGACACCGCCTACGAAGCTAGAGGTTCCGGGTTCAAATCCTGGTAAGGGCAAATATTTGTGTGCTGAGCACAAGTATTTGTTCCTTAGTCATGAATGTTTTCTATCTATTTAAGTGTGTATTTAACTATATAAGTAAGATTGTCCCCCGATATATAGAGTCCGCTGTACTTGTGGACGCGTTTAGGGGCCACCACTACTGGTCCAATGTGCGGTTCTTTTAAACTGTGAACTCTAAAATTGATAACGTTGGTACAGGATAATGATCTGATGCGAAATCATATGAGAGAGCACGTCGTGAAATACTTCCCGGAGGAGGAGCCCGTGGTGTTGGAGGAGATCGTCGTCCCCGAGGAGGAGGAAAAGGAGGCAGAGGAGTTGGATGGTAAAATATGAAGTGGGTGGCTGACGAATTCACATTACGTCAAAATAATGACTAACGATATACGTAGTATGGATATGACTACAATTATTTAAAAAAAGATAACATCATTGCAAAAAAGTTATAGAATTAAAGTACAAAATATGTACTGACTGACAAAAACTGCATATATTTTTATACTTAATTAACCCTTCGTCTGTGTTGGTAAAGGATCCTGTTGTTACCACCGTCTGCGGCGCGGAGCGAAATTTAGAGACTGTCGTCTGTGGTTGTTTAGGATCCTGTTTATACCATCGTATGCGTATGATGAGGATCCGTATCATTGCTACCTCTGCCTATTTTTTGCGATTATACACCTTATTTTTAATACTCGAAATTTAATAAAAGTCTTATCCATCTTATGCTTTCGTCACCATATTGCATTCATCGGCCGCCCTTGGAATACAAGGGTGAATCAACTTTTAGACCCACACTTTCGACGTCTCTGGCGTTATCGAAAATGTCTCTGAAGTTACCAAGAAATCGAACTTCTAATAGGATATTTTTCTATTTATTAGGTTTATGAGACGGGGCCTTCACCGTTCTAACATACACCGTAAATTTAAACATACACAAACCATTATTTAAAGGCGTTATTTTACAACGAAAACTAAAAGTTGCGGACATCGTCGTGTGGGTAAAAAAGTTGATTGACCCATAATCCACTGACAGTCGGAATCAATTAGTTTTTGTAGAACACTGAAGTTATAGATAGATGGAAACTATTCTTGCACAACATAGGTACATGATTCGCAGCTATCACAAATTTACAGTTTGAGCATTGAAAAAATAAGCAGGAAAACCAGCACTTTCCATCAGGCTGGCCGTCTGTCTGTCTGCCAGTCTAAGGCAATAAAAAAATCTGATGCATTCGTGTTGTGTGTGGCCCGTAGAGTTTGGAGAGCCTATAGTGAAGGAGGCGAAGCCAGAGGAGGCCGCGGCTGCGGAGGAGCCCACTGTGGAAGAGGAGATAGAGGAAGAGCAGGAGCGAGTATTGACGGTGCGTGATCATTTCCTATAAGCAAAAACTTGTCCAGACCACTGGGGACTACAGAGCTGGCTCGTTCCTCACTCAACGGATCAGCATAGTGACCTGGAGGTGGAACGCAGCCTTAATGGGGACCCTGCCCCAGGGGCGATCAATGAGTTTTAGTCTAGGTTAGTTCAATTGTATAGTTTTTTTTATTCTTCAATGCACGCCCACTCCTCTAGTTATAGAATATTTTACAATAATCAAAATAAATTAATGAACATAAACCATCAAATGATGTTTGCAAAACTGCTTGGAAAAAATCCATACCATCAACGACTTTAAAATAATAACAACTAAAAATAAGCTGCCAGTTTGACAGTGCCGGCTTTACCTATATATAGTACAGGCCGTGCGGCACATACGGACGCAGGGTCTTATGGGGCGCCGAGCCCCACTCGCGCGACACCTCCAAAGCAGTGGCGGGCACACCATAGGACAATAACCCTCCTTTGGGCTTCGTCACAGTCGGGTAAAAAGACACTGCCTAGTTTCCGACCTAATAAAACTAATAAGGTAGAAATTAGAAGGGTAGATGCCGCCTACGCTACTAATTTGTCATGCATGTTGAGCAGTGACGTCAGTGACGTTAGTTTTTCTTGGAAACTGCATATACTATGAGCGTTTTGTTACTATATGAAAAGAAGCTGACTTGATGTGTCGTCAAATAGCCTGTTCTGTTTTGTTAGCTTGAAGAGTACGTGGAGCGGGACCCCCTACTGTTCGGCGACTACAGGAACGCTCTGGACGAGGAGGAGATCCGGTACTACGAGGACTTGCTAGACTACGAGGCGGTCTACTTCCTGTTCCAAGAGGTACTACTACAAACTACCCCTTTGTTTCCTTACTGAAAAAACCCGTGATTTCATCCGCGCAGGTGAAAGTCATCATCATAATTTTCCCTTCACCGTCGTAATTAGATAAAAAATATCCTATAACTACTTTGAAAAATGTATACAAATTGCTCGTCTGAGTCCACACACATCAAGCAGAGCCTCATCGACAATAGTATACCTACCTCCTCTCCAGTTAGGGCGTGCAGAACTGGGAAATTTTAGTAGGGGAGAACCGGGAATTCCCGGTACTGCCATACTAAAATTTACCGGTACTGCATGCCCTATTTCCAGTCAACTGTTAGGGCGTGTCCACTGACGCGGAACTGGGTGGAGCGGAGTGGAACGGATCTCTACTTGATTGTTCTAATTCCATTTTGAACCCTATTTGAACAGAAACGGGGTCGCTTACAGCTTGTCCATTTACAATTTTAACATAGAATAAGAATCGTATACTCCCTAATCTACGCTAACAGATTTTGGACGAATACAACGAGCGCGTCGGCAAAATGTCGGTCGTACTGTTCGAAGACTGTTTGGAGCATTTGACGCGATGCCACCGGATCCTGCGCATGGACCGCGGCAACGCCATGATCATCGGCGTCGGCGGCTCGGGCAAGAAGAGCATTTGCCGGCTGGCCGCATTCGCTGCTGGTAAGTGCCCACAAACTATAAGACAATGTCACACAGGTTTTTTGTTATTTGACTGATTTTGTTATTTTTGTTTTTTGATTGAGTAGATCTTTGTTATTTGACTGACTAACAGTTAGGAACTTTTTTCGGTTTGAAAATGACTTAAGCAAACGATCGGTACCTACGAGATATATCGTAAAGGCTAATAATAAAACGGTGCAAGCATCATAAGCCTGTAGATTTACCCTTGAATCGTCGACCAAGTTTTATCGACATATCGTTTCATCGCAAGCATTTTTCTCTGAAAACGCTAAGCAACCGATCGGAATGTTAATGCATCGGCGCCCTGAGAAGAAAAAAAGCGTTGTCTTGTCAGGCAGCCGCTTGAAAATTTCGGAAGAGTAGACATGATTTCCTCCTTCCGAAATTTGGTAGAAGAGCAGTTAAGGCTAAGGCACTTGTCCCACCGCTGACGAGCATAAGCGAGTAAAGTTGGGCGAGTAGCAATTCCTTGTTGGCTGACCAGGCACGGTGGCCCGGCCACGGCCCTTTTCAGACCCATTCAGTTGAATGCTCTAACCAAAATAAGAAGGCAGCCTCCGTTGAGGTCCTGTATAGGGCGAACCCACTCCTGGGCATTTCTCCAGAAATATGTCTGCGATCACCTCATTCATCTGGCTCTTTTTCATACTAAATGTATAGAGACAGATGAATGAGTCACAGACATATTTCTGGAGAAATGCCCTCCTACATTTCGACACTGAGAAATTGAACAAAACTTCCGTTTTCAGGTTGCGACGTGTTCGAGATCGTGATCACGCGCAACTACAACGAGAACACGTTCAAGGACGACATGAAGCGGCTGTACACGCAGCTCGGCGTCGATAATAAGAAGACAGTGTTCCTCTTCATGGCTGCACAGGTGTGTATGTAGCCGCCAACTGGCTTAATTAGCTATCTAGTTAGCTGCCTAGGCTTTTGATTAAACATACTCCCTATTTTAGATTAGGTTTGTTAGTTAGCCTGTGTCCCTCAGAGCAGAAATAGAAGCCCCCGCGCAGCGGCGGTGCTTCGTCGTCCTGCTGGCGGGTCATAGTTTAGTGAAAAGGCTTGGCAGTTAACCAAATGGCTGGTTAAACCAGTTGGCTGCGACCTGTACACTAGCTTGTAGACAAAGGGTAATATAGATTACTAAGATGCTACACTAAATTAAATATCACACATAGACAATGGACTGCGGCATTTTTATATCCTATCTAATTTGGTCGGGTTGGTCTCATTGCCTCCGATCTGTCAGAACGCGAGTAAGAGACTGGAAATGTGACAGTGCATCTCACTTTCACACGTGGTACTCTCTATGGGTGCATCTCTCTCATTTATTGCTTGTCATTCCAATTCCAAGACTAGCTCTATTACTCAGTCACAATAAGGAAAGGTCGAACTGCTTCAACCAATCCCAGTGGTCCGTACGCTCACTTTGAGCGATCAGCGAAAAGTCGCTATTGGCCGAGGCTGGCAAACCTACTTAGTTTGCAGGATTGTAAGCCCCTTGTAGCACAGAATAAGTAATAGTACGTATAGAAGTCTCTCTCTCTCTAACAAAATTGTCGTTGGGGTTTGACCACCAGACGGAACGCACCGGATCCGACCGTCTCTCTCTATCGCATAACGCGTGCTCTTTCTGGTCGCTGGCTAAGGGGCCAAGACCCCTCGCGGGGGCCTCAAGGCCACGTGGCGAAATCGCGGAGTAAGCCACTCCTGCCCGTAGTTAGGAATGCTATAAAAGAGCTCACCAAATCGTGTTCGTCAAGATAGCGTACACCGTTAAGATATTCAGAATCTGATGCAGCCAATAAATAGTACCCAAATAGTACCGTCCAAATACCTAGGTGAAAAAAATAGTACCCTTAAACTTTTCGAAATATAAGGCCTGTTCACGGTGTACGCTACCGGGCGTCAAGCTGGCGTACACCGTTTGTATCTCTGGAACGGCTTTGTTTTTGGAAACGCTTTATATCTCAAAAAATAGTACCCAAATAGTACCCTAAGGCCCTAAAATTTCAATTCTCTAGCTATCTTAGAAGCCGAGATATTCCATAAGTTAACGGTGTACAAAATTTCACACCGTCAAGCTGGCGTACCCGGGAATTTCTTATAGAAAGAGCTCACTATATCTCGGCTTCTACGATAGCTAGAGAAATGAAATTGTAGGGCCCTAGGGTACTATTTGGGTACTATTTTTTGAGATATAAAGCGTTTCCAAAATCAAAGCCGTTCCAGAGATACAAACGGTGTACGCCAGCTTGACGCCCGGTAGCGTACACCGTGAACAGGCCTTATATTTCGAAAAGTTTAAGGGTACTATTTTTGTCACCTAGGTATTTGGACGGTACTATTTGGGTACTATTTATTGGCTGCATCAGATTCTGAATATCTTTACGGTGTACGCTATCTTGACGGACACACCAAATCTAATTAGAGGGAGCAATTAGTTCTTTACGACTTATTGGCATATATTTCTGGTCAGATCCTCGAGGAAGGCTTCCTGGAGTTTATCAACAACATCCTGATGATCGGCATGATCCCCGCGTTGTTCGGCGACGACGAGAAGGACGCCATCATCAACTCCGTACGCAACGCCAGCGCCGACGCCGGATACGGGGTCGCCAAGTAAACTATTTTATAACTGGCATTTGATATTGATTTAAACTTTCACGATTATTGTAATAAAATAGTGCCCGGGGGTGACCAAGTACCGGGCACACCACCTCGGAACACAGGGGTCACTCCCAGAAGTTGAAACCTCTAAAGTCTAAACATTCTAACGTCTTCACTAACTTTCATATTTGTAGACACTTGCGAACAGTTTTATCACTGCTTATAATATAATGAATGATTGTTTCAGAGACTCCGTCTGGGCCTTCTTCTGTAACCGATGCGCTGAAAACCTACATGTCGTCCTCTCTATGTCTCCGAGCGGTGACATTCTCCGGAACAGGTAAAATTAAACCTTATAACAATGCATTAGGGTCGATCAACTTTTTCTTGCACCTCGTTGCCAGGGTTACGTTGCCAGTAAGCTTATGATGCTACGCTTTGTCACGCGATAAATAAATGATAAAGCATCCGTCACGTTCTAACCAATACTGTGTGAGAGTGACGGATGCTTTATCATTTATTTATCGCCTGACAAAACGTAGCATCATAAGCGTACAGGACAACTTTTTATAAACATGATTTTCTATAACTTTTCTACAGTTAAAATTCATGAAACGTACATTTTTGTCGTAGTTATAAGCCCATTATTTATGGCCTGTCTCCTATGCACATTCAATAATATACTGTAACAGTTTTTTTATGAAACTCTCATACTGTAAAGTTTAATGAACTATTAAGATTCATTTTAGCAGAACCATCTGACACATAACTTTGTCACTAGGTGTCGAAGTTTCCCGGGGCTCGTGAACAATACTACCATCGATTGGCAATTCCCATGGCCCAAGCAAGCTTTGTTGGCAGTCGCAAACGTGTTTTTAGCAGATGTAAGTAATAATAAAAAAATATCGTATTTAGGCACCCATGCCCAATTTTGATATGTACGGATTAACAACCAACGTAATCTTTGTATGTACATACCTGCCAACTATTTGACTTGATATGCTAAGGTTTACACAGTATAAACTGTAAATTGGCAACACTTGTTGCCAACGTCCATACCACGTTGAATACACCGGTTCTCGTCCGATCACCGAAGTTAAGCAACGTCGGGCGCGGTCAGTACTTGGATGGGTGACCGCCTGGGAACACCGCGTGTCGTTGGCTTTTTGCATTATATTCCATTTTTTTCCTCAGGTTGAGAAAATACCAGAAGAATTCCGTTCAATAATAGTAGAGCATGTTGTTCACGTACACATGTCCGTGGCGAGATATTCGTTAGAGTTCTTGCAACGGCTGAGGAGGAATAACTATGTCACGCCCAAGCACTATATGGACTATTTGACAACTTATTTGGCATTATTGAACGAGAAGGACTCTTTTATCATTGCACAGGTCAGTTCCAATAGGTACATTGTAAATTTTAAACCAATGTAGAGGAAGTTCGGACGTTAATGTCCCCTTGTGCGTACTGTTAGGTTCTATAGTGTTACGTGTTAACCTATTTCTTTTATAGTCCATCCATTTATCTCATGTAATCGAAAAAAAACTACCTATACACCGTGGGCCCGAATAACCCGACCAACTTTAACTATAGATTTTAACAACTATTAGGAGTAAAAAATGTTATTTGATGTATAGTCAAAAAAAGCTTACCTTCCGAGATATTCATTATTCTGTAAACGAAAACTCCCAAGTGTGTAACAAGCCCTAATAAATGTGACTAAGATACTATTACTATTTTTTAAAAATCCTTTAACTAAACAGGAATTAACCTTTGCAGTATTTGATGGTAAGCGACTACGAGGCCTAAAAATTGACCTTTTGTTTCCATTGTAGTTTGTTTTTTCTTTTTGATAACTTTTCCTCCAGTAAGGACATGTTTATAACGAGGGGCTGAATTTACTGATTTATTTTGTTCCATAAGACTATAAATGTAAAATAACAAAATTGTTGAGCTATGTTGATATAACGTTATTTACTAGTAATACCATCAGGAATACGTGGTTAAAATTGGTCGGGTTATTCGGGCCCACGATGTATAAGTTATTGATACCATTTTTTAAACGATAAATAACAATAACAATAAATTATCCCAAACTAAAATAAATATACTAAACCTGAGACTAAAGATAAAACTACCCATTAAATTAAGTATATCTACGAACCTATTTAACGAAACGACTTACTTCTAACTGCTAATAAAACGCCTGTACAAAACATGTCCCAGCTAAGTTATTAGCATTATTACTGATATTTGCTTCATGCTAAAATACGTGAAACCAATCTCAACACGCGTAAATAAAGAGTTGAAATTCAATACTTTGAATATGCTACCATTATTAGATTTACGTACCAAAATGATAAAAAAGGAACCTGGTGCGACTCTGTCTGTCCGTTTGACACAGCCAGATATCTCAGGAACTAAAAATGCTATCGGTTTGAAATTTAGGGTAGTGTTAAAAGTCGCTAACCCGAGCCTACTGGACATAAAAGTATCTTGAACTATTTACATAATCTACAAGTTTGTATGGAACCTTCGGTCAGCGGTCAGCCGGCCAAGTACTAGTTGGACTTGCGTCCAACTAGTACTTGGCCGGCTTTATTTATAAAAGGTTAATTTAGTTACTTACACCATTACAGTGCGAGCGCCTGATTGGCGGTTTAGCGAAGATTGAGGAAGCCAACGTGCAGTTGGCGGATTTGAACGCCAAACTAGCCGTGCAAAAAGTGATCGTGGCTGAACAGACGAAGCAATGTGAAGTCCTACTAAAAGAGATCTCAGTTGGTACGGAGGCTTGTTGTTGTGTCTTTATGCTCAATACAAATAGGAGATTAAATCTTTTAAGTGATTTTTAATCCGTGAAATTCCCAGTTCCGAGTCCGTGTTTTTAGGTTACTTATATTGCGGGAAATTTTTCGACGATATGCGACTATTTTGCGTGTTTTTTATGCGTATGCTTTAGGTACGAAAATACAAGAAAGATTTACTCCTTAAAGATGGCAATAAAGCGTCACAACAAAAACAACAACAACTAAAATGTTTCTCCATTTTAGTATAACATTTTCCATGGACTTCACCGTCAAAAGCTAGCACTATTACCTCGCTCGAGTACGTATATAATATTAAAGTACGTACGTATGTATTATTAATAGTATTTATTGCACAATAATAATTATTGTGCAATAAATGTCACATGTCCTTTTTCTTTCACAGCACCGTTTGCTCGAATTATTGGTTCTAGTTCTGCTTTTGATGTATGTATGGATTGGTCTTCCCATACGCTCTGATTGTCATTTTTATTTGCACACTTTTAGCCACGGATGCTGCAGTGAGCAAGCAGCAAGTTGCAGCCGTAAAAAGTGCAGAGATCACGGAACAGAAGGTCGTCATAGCCGCAGAGAAGTCGGAGGCCGAAGAGGCACTGTCCGCCGCTATGCCGGCGTTGGAAGCAGCCAGGCTGGCCTTGGCTGACTTGGACAAGAACGATATCACTGAGATCAGGTCTTTTGCTACGCCGCCAGAGGCCGTCCAGGTATGTGCACTGTTACAGAGCTTCAGCTCCGGTTCTGATAAACCGAAAGCTCCAATTGAATTTAGACCTGCGGCTTCGGTTTCGGTAGTTTAATTTTATCGGAGATTATTTCGGAACTCGAAGTGCAGCGACCGCGGTGCGTGTTCTACCTACTGGTACAAACGTGTTCCGACCTGTCTCCTGGGAATCACCCCACGTGCTTTCTAAGGCGATTAGTCATTCGTTCGTCTCCTCCCTGCTTCCACCTTCCTCTTGTTTGGGTTCCGATTCGATTCCGTTAAACTAAATATAAAAATTCTGATTTCGACTTCGGTTCCGTTAAATCCACCTCCGTAGCATCCCTAATGTAGACCTTTGATGTTTCTGCTCGTCTCTGCAACTCATCACATGACAACTTGAAGAATTCATCTCGATATGCTCTGTATTACTATTCTGCTATATCTATAAGCCCTCAATCGCATACTTAGGTATGTCCCTCGCTTGCAGGTGGGGCCGCAAACACGCGATCTCGGCCTCTCTTTATTTTACCACCCTAGTTGTGTAATGTACTATTGTAACAGCGCGCTTCCTACCATAGGCGGCTTTGTTGGCAGATTTATGAGCCTTAGCCAACTGTAGGTTTTACCAGTACTGTTGACACGTTAAAAATAAAATAATTTATTTCTGCAAGTAGGCCCTCAAGGGCTCTTTTACATGTCTCATCTCTTCTTTTGGCGCTTCGGGTATTGACCTTCTGGTGAGAAGAAGCGCGGGAAGAAACTCACCAGTTTCTCTTTTCGACCAACAAGTATTACAACAATATGGCGTTAATATAAGATTTCATGAATACATTACATTAAACTTAAAGCTACATTTATAGTTTATAATTTACGTTTTACCTTAGGTGGTATGCGAGTGTGTGGTGATTATCCGCGGCATTAAGGACGTGAGCTGGAAGGGCGCGAAGGGCATGATGGCGGACCCCAACTTCCTGCGCAACCTGCAGGAGATGAATTGCGACCTGATCACACAGAAGCAGGTCAAGGATGTGAAGACGCACATGAAGAAGAGCAAGAAGCTGGATACTATGCAGAATATCAGTAAGGCTGGGTGAGTATAGCGTGTGTTACAATCTAAGGTCAATATGTAGGTATGTATAATTGTATACTATTATTCTGTGTAGCTTCAACAGCGTTCCAACCTCGTGGGCTTAACTGGTCGTTACTACCAGTTTGGTTACCAGCTGGCAGATGAATATGCTGCCCGCTCGTGAACTATTCAGGGACAGAGAAAGCAGAAAAGGTATCACTCATTGTCATGTCAGCAGAAATATTTGAACGACGACCGGCGGCACACCACATTCTGCAAAGGACTGCATCTGAAACACGCAACAGTATATCGTGAATAAAACATGCATGATTTTACACTTGAAACTTCGCTTAGTGTAAAATCATGGGTGTTTTATTTTTTTGATAAGCAGCGATATGCCAAAGCGCAGCGGTCTGATGTCTCCTCGAAATAAATCTTATTTCTTCTCCAAATAGCTATGGACTTCTGAAATTCGTAATCGCCGTACTCGGGTACTGCGCCGTCTACAAAGAGGTCAAACCGAAGAAGGACAAAGTGGAACAATTAGAGAAGGAGTACACCGAGGCGATTAACTATCTAGATTCTCTGAACAGGGAAATCAATAGGCTTCAGAGAACATTGGATCGTTTGAATGAGAAATATGACACTGCCATGACGAGGAGACAGGAGTTGCAGGAAGAGACGGAAATTATGATGCGGCGGTTGGTGGCTGCGGATAAGCTCATGTCAGGTACGATACACTACTTTTAGCATAAAACAAGATAACTATAACTAATGGTATAGGTAGTTTCACGAGAGTTGAGGCCACGCACACAACAACACTGTCATGTAATGACAGCGGGATTTTGAAATTACTGTTCTTTTTTCGTACCGATATAGCAGGTTGGACAGTGTATTGCAAGATAGGCCAAAAAGTTTGTTTATACTATAGCCTTGTGTTTATTTACTCACTCATGCATTTCATTCATTCACTTTTTTTGCAATGAGTACTTCATGTAGCTGTGTGTGTAATCATTCACCTCAACTCTCGTGAAACTACCTATAGACACCAGGAGGTACAATCGCTTAAGACGCGATCACTTAGGAACAACAGTGATATCAGTATTTTTATCAGATATTGAACAGTGAAGCAGTCAAAATCAATCAGAAATCATTAAACCCAGTATCATATTAAATCATTTTTTGTTGGTTTTCTCTTAAGATCTATTGTCTGTTGAAGAATCTTAATATTTCAATGTCATATCACCGTAATTCATAATACTCGTAAAAGGGACAGTAGACAGCAAGAAGGATATGTCGTAACTTGTCTTGATTAATTATTATGTAAATGTATAATGTAATGTTTTCCCGGGGTGCGAGCCTGGTGATCTGTAATACAGGCTCACGCCTAGTTGAGACACCAGTCTCTCACAAAGGACTACACAATTATTAAACTCAATACTGTATCTGTGAAATTGTAACATTGTATTTGTATATCCTTTGTGAGCAGATAAATAAAAAAAATATTAAAATGATTATTACTTTAGAATTGAGGCAAATACCAGAACTGAGTATTGAAACCAAACCAATCGTGTGGACTACCAAAATTATTAACCATAAAGAAAACAAAACCGGCCAAGTGCGAGTCGGACTCGCGCACCGAGGGTTCCGTGCAAACTCATAAGTAGATACATGAATAGTTCAACAAAAACTATATGGCGATTAGTTTAGTAGGAGCAAACAAGTATGTGTTAAGATTTTTGCAAATTTCTCAAAAACGGTGCAAGTTAGGAAAACCGTTATATTTTTCCTGTAATATATAAGACGACATTAATAATTAATAATTATTACAGATTTTTCTGTTCAGTAACTTCGAAGATAATAGGGGGGGAATGGTATTTTTTTTAACGTTTTTCGCCATAAATCAAGAACTACTTATTTAAAAAGAAATACAAAAATATTTTTTTAATCTACAAATTGAGCCCTTTCATTTGATACCCCACTTGATATAATAACCCTACTTTCAATTTGCAAAGTCTCATTACGGACCCCTTTAAAAAAAAGTAAAAAAGTTACAAGATTTTTTTTACATCCTATAAGCTCGGGTTAGCGGTTCTTAACACTATTCCAAATTTCAAGTCGATAGCATCAGTAGATCCTGAGATATCTTGCTGTGACAGACGGACAGACAGACAGACAGACAGACAGACAGACAGAGTCGCACCATAAGGGTTCCTTTTTTACCATTTTGGTACGGAACCCTAAAAACACGAAAATCAACCGTGTTTGAAAAGCAATATTGTCAACTAATCCGTAATTGGCCACTGTTAAGCAAAAATGTATATGCCTAAATTATTTGTAACTTGTGCTGTGGATTTTTTATAACAATAAAAAAAAAAAAAAAAACTATCCCCGTCATTTGTTTAGTGAGTTCGTGAGTTTTGATTATCTCGACCTGACGATATCCTAACGCAATTTCTTCATAGGCTTGTCGAGTGAACAGAAACGCTGGACCATAGACCTGGCCGCTCTCTACGTGGAGCAGTCCCGCCTCATCGGGAACTGCCTACTCGCCGCCTCATTCCTCTGCTACGCGGGCCCGTTCTCATTCTCCTTCCGACAGACCATGATCTACGAGGACTGGTTCGGGGACCTCATGGAGAGAGGCGTACCGCTCACGCTGCCGTTCACGGTTGAGAAGAACTTGACTAATGAGGTGGAGATTAGTAGGTAAGCTTCCTATTATCTCTTTGTGACTCGTCTATTACAAGACATATATATCCATAAGGTCAATCCTATCCTATCGGGGGGTAGTCCTATCGGGAATGCTCATTCGTCTGCTATGCGGGGCCGTTCTCTTATTTCCATTTATTTAGACCATGGCTTATGAGAACTGGTTCGGAGACCTTGAACCAAACCCTATTTTCAGACGTGTAAAGTGAATATAACTTATTAACATGTAAAGTAAATATATATATTATGAGACAGAACATCTTAACGTTCCAGTTGGAATTCCGAAGGGCTGCCTCCAGACGAGTTGTCGGTACAGAATGGCATTCTGACTACAAGAGCCTCTCGGTTCCCGCTGTGTATAGATCCACAAACACAGGCGCTGACGTGGATCAAGAAGAGAGAAGCTAAAAATAATCTAAAGGTATAAAATATACGTATCACACGTTACGCTCTCGCTGTTTTGACGTCATGACAACGTAGAGTCAACTAACAACTGCAAACATTGCAATGTGAGACTAGACTTGAAAAATCATCAGTGCTATCGCCAACGTCCATACCACGTTGAATACACCGGTTCTCGTCCGATCACCGAAGTTAAGCAACGTCGGGCGCGGTCAGTACTTGGATGGGTGACCGCCTGGGAACACCGCGTGTCGTTGGCTTTTTTATTTTGTTTTTTGATCCCCATTTATTAATTTGTTCAGGTGCTCTCCTTCAACGACCCACAGTTTCTGAGACAGCTGGAAATGGCTATTAAGTATGGAATGCCGGTACTTTTCCAAGACGTTAATGAATACATCGATCCAGTCGTAGATAACGTACTGGAGAAAAATATAAAAGGTTCGTTTCGCATTTAAAAGTTTGCTTTAAAGTTTTGAAGAATATGGATATAAGGTTTCGTTATAACTGAACCTTTAGTGGTTATAACTGAAGGTTTTAGTATGGTACGGTACGACATGTCAGTAGATTCCATTGATACACCAATTTGCAAACGCCGTACTATTTCAGCCTTGATCAACCCATTACAAAACACTGGCTAGCTTTAGCTTGTTACTAACTAGTCTACGAACACAAACAGACAGGGTTGACTAGATTTCATAGTTATGTAAAGATCTTCGACTACCCGATATTGTAAAGTTAGGCATGTGTCTCACCGCCGGCGAGTAAACTTGAGTGTGTAGCATTGCGGATACGGAAAGATCGAACGGGCGAATTGTGCATTGCGAGCTGAAAACTTGAAAAGGTACAGTTTGTACCTTTTCAGCTCGCAATGAGCAATTCGCCCAATTTTACTCGCTTACTCGCCGGCGGTGGGACAAGTGCCTTATCCACGGTTCCATCTCGGTCTACAAGTTAACTTTGCCTATTCCCGTGTGCAGTGGAGAGCGGCCGCACGTTCGTGATGCTAGGCAGCAGCGAGGTGGACTACGACCCACACTTCCGCATGTATCTCACCACCAAGCTCGCCAACCCGCAGTTCAACCCCGCAGCTTACGCCAAGGCCGTTGTCATCAACTACACCGTCACTGTGCAGGTGATATATTGATAGATCTGTCGCAGCCAACTGGTTACCCAGCCATTTGGTTAACTGCCAAGCTGGACGAGCCCTATTTTAGTGAAAACACTAAAATAGGGCTCGTCCAGAAATGGTAATCGAATTATGGTGATTCGAGTCGATCGGTTATCCATACATACGAGTATGTTTATGTGCTTACGGTATCGCGCGACAACTCTATTCTTGTTTACATCGATTAAAGCATAGGCCGATAGAATAAAGTTTAATTTAATACGCACTTATTCAGTACTCATACTCTTCTATAGGGTCTAGAAGACCAGCTCCTCAGCGTAGTGGTGAGAGCTGAACGATCAGATTTAGAGGAGCAACGCGAGAGCCTCATCATAGAGACCAGTGCCAACAAGAGTCTGCTGTCAGGCCTGGAAGACAGTCTTCTTAGAGAACTGGCCACGTCTACGGGCAATATGCTGGATAACGTAGAACTCGTGAATACCTTAGAGAATACCAAGTCTAAAGCTGGTGAGGTAAGTGTTATGTATCATTTAAACTTTTGCCAAGTAGGAGCGGTATTGAAATAATCACCATAACCATCGCTGTTCTAGAAGTTTTTGAACTTGGGCATCATCTCTTTTCCCGTGCATGTATGTTAGTCCTATACATCTAGTTATACATATACTGACTGATATTGTCTAAGGGTGGGATGGCAAAACGTTAAATTTATTTATGCCACATCTGGCCATAAAGTGGCTTTTTCCGCACGCTACGCGTACGGAAAAAGCCGCTTTCTGGCCAAGTGTAGACATAAAATGATGTACACAACACGGGAGATAATAAAGAAAGTCCTTGATCGCATAATTACGTCCCTCGCTTGCAGCTCGGGCCGCGAACATCTGCGATCTCGGCCTTTCTTTGTTTTATCACCCTAGTTGTGTAATGTACTATTGCGCATTGGTACACGTACTTGTACGGGAGTCGTTTAATGAGGGTATTTAGAAATCAAAAATCCACCAGCTGGCAGCAGGGTGGCGAAAAGTCTATTTGGCAGTAGATGTCAAAATCAAGTGGTGTGATTGGTGGATCTCGACGGCTCCTGTCAAAAAGACCATTCGCCACCCTGCTGCCAGCTGGTGGGTTTATGATTTCTAAACACCCTCATTGGATCAAAGAAACTGGGAGAGTTAGTCAAGAGCGTTTGAGACTATACTAGGGATACAGTAAATCAGGTTTTGAAAACCCTAGAAGAAAGAAAGGAAAAAAATTAACCCTCTAGATACGAGTATAGTAAGTGCTGTTATTTTTCAGGTAATGGAGAAACTAATTCTCGCCGAAGCCACGACGAAGGACATCGAGAAGTTAAGAGACGGCTACAGGCCGGTGGCAAAGCGCGGTTCCATACTGTTCTTCGTGCTCTCTGACATGGCTGGGGTCAACAGCATGTATCAGTACTCGCTGTCGTCGTACCTTGAGGTGACTTGGTTATTTAACAAAACATTAATTCCAGACGCTGCGCCACGTACATTTTTTGAAAACAAAAACTAACATGTTCGAGAACCCATAAAGGAATTGGACGGCCACTTTCCGTACCAGATTCATTTTTCAATCAGTAAAAACAGCAGACATCGCGAACGCAGCGCCACCAGTAGCCTAAAACGCAACTACTTTATGCCCGGTGTATATAGGCATATCAACAAATGCACTGGTCTCATTGATCTACCGTATTTCTCATTAGGCACATCGTGATATGCTTGGCCATATCTTAGGCATACCATGATTTAGCGAATTATATTACGATCAGCCGACGACATACACATACATACGCGCATCTATAGTCTGCATTGCTCTAAACTTCCCCCAGTCGTTTTGTTACTGACTTTGAAAACTCCACGTCTCGACTTGCCCCAGGACCCGAATGTCCCGGCTTAACATCACTCCGGCCCTGCTCGGGCTCAGCTAAGTTTCTTGCCGGAGTCTTCTTAGCTGGGCTAGGTTGAGCGAACCGGCAACAGTTAGCCCGATCTACTCAAGGTGGTCCGGGCAGCGACTTGGTTCGACCCCAGTATACGCCACGGCCCCTCCTAGTTCGATTGTTGCTACATCCAGTAAGGATTGCAAGTTAGTCAGGCTTCAAAAACCTTGACTACTGCGAGACCTGCTGGTGTAAAAAATAACCTTCGGCAAGCCGGTGCAGATTTAGATTTAGTACATTTTCCTTAAGAGCTGTAGAATATTAGGTGCTCAAATGCCTGATATTAGGCAAGCCGGTGGGAATTGAGTTCTTTAGACGCCACGCTACTGCTAACCAGGGGCTTACAGACCTGGCAAGCTGGTTGCTAGCCCGACCACCAATGACTTTGAATACAATCAGTAAAATGTTTCAGGTGTTCGCATTTTCCCTGCGCAAGGCGATGCCCAACGTGATCCTGATCCGCCGCCTGCGCAACATCATCGACATGCTCACCAAGAACGTGTACGACTACGGCTGCACCGGTGGGCCTGTTATTTCAGTGCCTCTAGTAAAAAAGCGCCCTTTCCCAAAATACCGCATTCCTAAAATACCAGATTCTTAAAATCCCAGATTCTCGAATTTGAGCAAGATCAGATTCTCCGTATACCAGATTTCCACAATAATACATCCAACAAAATCATGTAGATCCTTGAGTAACATACGATTTAGACTCTGAGAATAACTCGGAAGAATCGAAAATGTGGTATTTTGAAAAATCTGGTATTTTAGGAATGCAGTATTTTGGGCATGAGCAACAGTCTGATATGAGCCAATTTAAATTTTTGCCTTCCTTACTCGAAGTTTTCTTTTATCTAACAGGGAATGGAAATCAAGGGGGAGACCTTTGCCCAGCAGTGGGACACTACGATAGGCTAACAAAAAAAAATCAAAAATGGCGAATAGTTTTTAATTTGAATGTGCCCGAATATATTTTCTAATGTCGCAGTGACATGCACGCATTGATTGGCCCGCCAACTTTACGCTTAGACGTTTCTAAAAACTATTCCCACAAAAAAGTCCTTACACGTGGCGTATGGGTAACATATGGCGTTTTGGGTATTTTTCAGTGTCTCGTGCATTTCTTATCAAATTGCTTTATTTGATGTCCATTATTTCACAACTCCCATAAAAGAAGGACGGCTTTCAATTTAGACGTGTCTTACGCGATTACTCGAAGTTGACCGAGAGAGCTCTTCAAATATTACAGGCGTGGGCATATAGAGTTTTGAGTGTTGTTCATAGTCATTCGTGCATGTCTTATCAATATAAGTTCACTGAAGTCGGTTATTTAAAAAAATGTGTTTATTGAAGGTATCTTCGAACGACACAAGCTCCTGTTCTCGTTCCAAATGGACATAAAAGTGGAGCAGAGCGAGGACAACGTGAGCCAGCAAGAGCTGGACTTCTTCATCAAGGGCAACGTGTCTCTGGAGAAGGCGGCGCAGCCCAACCCTGCCTCCTGGCTACCTAGCGCGGTCAGTGTTCTACATTCAATCCCGATACGAGAACTCTTGAAAACTAAATATCTACAAGCTTTAAAACTAAAAGTCGATAACGAACTAAAGGTCGTGCAAAACTTACAGACTCGCTGGCTTCTTGGCATCAACACAGTCAGAGTCTGGGAATCTATAGTCCGTCAAAAGTGAAAGTTACAGTCTGAAGACCAGCTCGAAGTTGGCCGGTTCCAAAGCTACAGACGTCACACATGCGAAACAATTTGTCAGGATTCCAACACTTCGTGCATTAACACGTACCAAAGGGGGATTCTATCACTTAAAATTACACGGCTCCAACAAATTACTCTAAATTCGAATTAAGATCATGGGTACAAATCTCGTCTCACGCGGCCCAAGTTCGTTCCCAAAAATTTATGAGACAGCCCGTCAAACTGACAGCTATAGCTTGGCAACTTCGTTGGTGACACTCACCTGTGTGCTTTTCGTTCTGTGCAGCCGGAACTACTTACACAAGTTACCGCCAACACGAACGGGGGCCTCCGGAGGCTGCCTCCGTCGGTCGCCGTTCGTGTTGGCGGTAACTTGTGTAAGTAGTTATGGCTGCACAGAACGAAAAACACACAGGTGAGTGTCACCAACGAAGTTGCCAAGCTATAGCAGGTGTTGTCATATGAAAAGTCCTAATTATCGTCCTAAGTATCGCCACTATTTACCCTGACCCTTAGAGATCCGCTTCAACACTACACAGTATTTTCCTCCGCCTCCATAAGCTGGATGATGTAACCGCATAACATTGCCGTGAATTCCTTTGGGTCTCGATCAAAAGCAAAGATCTTTTTTTTCTATCAAAATCAGTCATTTCACTCTTACTACCTAGATGAATAAACAAAATTCATATCATAGAGTAGGAAATGCGCTTCGTCGTCTCTGTTTTCTCGCTACGTATCCAATCTTTAACTCAATATATAAAGACTCCTAAATTACGGCAAAATTTGATTTTCGCTTGTCCCATTCGTTCTTTGTCAAGTTCTTAATTAGTCTCATTCTGCTTTTGTCCTCCATTCTTAATTCGTCACTTTCGCCGGTAGTCTTTGGTCAAATTTGCTGTTTGTCTTGTTCTTATTCAGGCTCATTCCGGTATTGGTCTTCATCGTCTTTGGGCATGTTCGATGTTAGTCTATCTCTTTTTTATTCTCACTCGTTATTCGTCGTATCGTCTTTGGTCTTTTTATACCTTATTTTTTTACCTTAATTTATTTCCCTGAGATGAAACTCGTCGATGCTTGAACTAATCATTTTATCTCTGTATGATGATGGTGATCAAAATATGTTCATACTTCCAGGGTTGGCAAGACATAATCAAACTAAGCAGCGACTTTCCGGTCGCGTTTGCAAACCTCCCCGACCATATCGCTCGCTCGCTCGACGACTGGCAAGAGGTATAGTACCTACAACTGGCAGGTTTTGAGGTAGGTATCCGACAGATAAATAGGTTTGTGGACTAAGCTAACGTAAAGATACATGAGCATTACCACTCTGATACTCTTACGTCCTTTTATAAGGATAGCGTATTCTGACAATATGTCGGAGCCCTTTTAAGTTTTTCCTTAAAATTTTACGAAGTAAACTTTATAAAACGAATACCTACAATTTTCTGTTACAATTGCAATTTTGCTGTCTAAGATCGCTTAATTTTATGATGTAAGTTCATTCCCACAGTAGCATTTTGTCTTATTCCGTTTACATGCCATTATGGAGTTGTATATGGACACTCATGGGCTTTGAACTTCTTACAAATAGCCTATAAATGTTAATCTCTGGTGATACGAAATATTGATACAACATTTCCTGTTAACAGTGGTTCGACAGCGACACTCCGGAAACCAATCCGATTCCCAACGGATACCGCGACATCCTCAAGCCATTCGAGCTTCTGATGCTGCTGCGGTGCTTCCGCGTGGACCGCATCTACCGCGCGCTCACCGACTACATCACCGTCACCATGGGTGAAGAGTACATCACCCCGCCCGTCATCAGGTATACCGCCATATACACGATCCACCACCAAATGTAGACATAAAATGATGTACACAACACGGGAGGTAACAGAGAAAGCCCTCGATCGTATATTTACGTCCCTCGCTTGCAGCTCGGGCCGCAAACATCTGCGATCTCGGCCTTTCTTTGTTTTATCACCCTAGTTGTGATTACACATTAGTAATACTATTCATTCTTTATAGCTGTAGTCAACACGTGACAAATCCATATTACATGTACACGTTAGAGAATGTCTAGTCGAATAAATTCACTGTCCCAGTCGCCAACGTCCATACCACGTTGAATACACCGGTTCTCGTCCGATCACCGAAGTTAAGCAACGTCGGGCGCGGTCAGTACTTGGATGGGTGACCGCCTGGGAACACCGCGTGTCGTTGGCTTTTTGCTTTTTCTAATCCTAAGGCTGGTCTTATTTTATCGGTATGCTGTTTTATTTTCAGCTTCGATGTAATCTACGAACAAACGACACCGTTTACGCCTGTGGTGTTTATCTTGAGCCCTGGATCCGACCCGACCGCTGATTTGATGAAACTGGCCGATCGTTGCGGGTTTGGTGGAGGGAAATTCAAGTATTTATCTCTTGGACAAGGGCAAGAAGGGGTGAGAAAGACATATCGTTAATAATTAGCATTTCCCAGATTAGTTATTGTCTAACCTGATGTATCATATATCAGTCGCGTCGGTCTAGTTTTCCAATCAAGCTGGGGACTGGGGTCAAGGTAAGTAGATCAGATTGTCATCATACTACAATAATAAACGGCAAAAAACTTTTAAAACCCCGGGGTCGCTCCAAGACGTCGTCACCCACATCAAGGACCTGCTAGGCTTCCTTTCTTAGAGTGAGGTTAGCAAGAGTAGGGCCTTTCAGGCATCACGCGGAATAGGCCCATTATCAGACCTTGAGTTAACCTATAATAACCTGAACTGTCAAATCTGGGATAGATCTGGGGTCAAAAGCGTATCCAGAGAAATGAGAAAAGCGCTAGTAAATTGTGATTAATAATTATGTAGCTTATTATATTTGTTGTTGTACGATCAAACACGAATGTTAACTTCATTGCAACGTGTTAAAGTCTATTGGCTCAGTTTCATTGGTCGATAGGGCCCGCATGCGGGGAATTGTTTTCATTGGTCGACAGGGTCCGCATGCGGCGTGCGGTAGTTCGACCAACCGAGTTATCGACTTATGAGTTTCACTGGTCGTTATACCGTCTGCGGGGAGTCACCGCATGCTGTATGTCGACCGAGTTATCGACTTGTGAGTTTCACTGGTCGTTATACGTCTGCGGGGAGTCACCGCATGCTGTATGTCAACCAAGTTATCGACCAATGAAACTGAGCCATAAGGGTGGTCAGTTAAGTGGCTTCGTTTGTACTGTTAATAATGATCTTACCTTTCTAGGCTGCCCTAGCCTTACTAGAAGGCGCGATCTCCCACGGCCAATGGCTGATCCTGCAGAACTGCCACCTGCTGGTGTCCTTCCTCCGCGAGCTGGAGAAGCAACTGGAGCTCATGGAGAAACCCCACCCCGAGTACCGGCTGTGGCTCACCACCGACCCCACACCCACCTTCCCTATCGGCATCCTGCAGAGGTCGCTCAAAGGTAACAACTATCCTTAGATAAGGCTCGATCTTTAACGAACAAAGGCGGATTGTTCAAAACTGCAATTTACCAATTTGCAAGTAGAAGCTGATGGAGGAATTCCACCCCGAGTACCGCTTGTGGCCCACGTAATAACACCCTGTTAATGAGGTAGGTAATCAGAATTCAGCGATTAAGACTTCTTTGATTATCGTATGAAACCTCTTAATGCACGCTCGCTTGACAGAAAGTGATATGATAACTGATAACCACCTGGTCAGTTAAATGCACAGGTTGAATATATTTGGGCAAAATTTTATTTTAATTATTTATTACTATTTGAAGTTAATTATTTTTATGTAAGTTAACGTCTCTTAAAGCATTAGCATCTAATTTGGAAACACTTTTATATCGACGTCCTAAATTCTACACAAACAAGAAATTTAAAAGGTTAGTTTCTACGTAATGTATTGAACCTAATTCGTATGTTTACTTTCCTGTTAAAATTTCATAGCAACAAAAAACGGATCCGCTATTTACAAATAAGAACGTCTTACATTCGATAATTCTGAGAAATCATTACGTCATTCAATACATTGTTTGAGTAGATGTTGACACAGAATACACATTTTCGCTCACGTGCTTCGCTCGCGAGAAACAAATTGAAAACATTTACTTTAAATATTTTATGTTATGTAGCAAAACCCCAATAGGTAGGTATACTTGTGAACTTGTAGATGTTAACTAGTAGGTTAATCATTCTTATTTTGTTACAAGCAGTTCGTTAGGCGTTCCATCCATACTGAGTACGATGTGACCATCGGCAACTCTACCTGATCTAAGTAGTACCTATAGTGCCAGCATCCAGACAGATTCGGGACAGAGGACAAAAAATCCTACTATTCTACTAATGTTATAAATTTGAAAGTTTGTGAAGATGTTTAGATGCTTAGAGGTTTATATGTTTGTTACTAAATGAATCAATCGGTTATCAGTTCCTTTATTGCTTTCATAGAGGTCTTATACTTATTTCTAATAGCTCAGCCATGAAACCCTGCAACATGTAGGTACCTTATTGCAAAGAAATTTGGCAGACCAAATTCTGGATTGAAACATAGGATACTTTTTATCCCGGTTAAGAGTTCCCTTGGGATATTAACGGGAATTACGTAGTCGATGCTGCGGATAAATGCTAGTTTGTCTATATTTGAGTCTACAACTCGCAAGCAGTTGCAGTGTAGGCCAACGTTAGGAATACCCTTGGGTTGTTACTAAGCCATTCTAGCTGTAGGTGCATCTCTCTCGTGGTGGTACGCTGCCCCTTGCGGCAGCACTTGCCAAATATTTATTGACACTCTTAGAGCGGCTGCACATTGGCCCCTATTGGCGGCCATTAAACGCGATCATAAGTGGCTCAGAGCGGCCGAAATCAGCGAGCGCGCGCCACTCCCGCAGCAACGCGGCCACGAGCACGCCCTGTGTGCGCCGATCCTATACAAAATGTATGGAAAAGCTCACCCGTAGCGTGTGGCCGGGCTGTGGCTGCCACTAATAGCACAATGTGCGGTGGCTCTTAGCTCGAAGACATTACTTGACAAAAACTAACAAGGAAAGGTACCCAAGTTACCCAACTGTCCGGCTCCGATTTGATTTATTTTGATATATGTTAGAGAGTAGTCTAAAATAATAGACACGTATTTTTTTTAGCTACCCAATCTCAACCTATTGGGACATACTGTCCTCCAAAGTACTAAACCTTCCAACTTCTACAGAAAAAAATTCAAGCAAGTTGCTTATTAATTACTCGTTTCATTATATGTTGAAGAACATGAAAAAAGAATAGACACGTGTTTTGTAATTTCACCTCAAACTCATATTTTCCTAAAAAAAAACACCCCTCAAAGGACTCAAACTTTTGGTAAGGAAAATATGAGTTTCAGCAAACATAATATCAATAGATACTAATCTATCGCAGTGGTGACGGAGCCGCCCAACGGCCTGAAGTTGAATCTGCGCAACACGTACTTCAAGATGCGCGCGCATGCGCTGGAGGAGTGCGCGCACCCCGCCTTCAAGAAGCTCGTTTACGTGCTCGCCTTCTTCCACGCCGTCGTTCAGGTACATACTAACAAATAGGTTACATAGTAGTTGATACAGATTACAGAGTAGTCAAACTTTGTATGTATGTATGTAAACACTTTATTGCACAAAATAAGACAAAGTACAGGGTTACAAAATAGAGGTATATGTACAAAGGCTAACTTATTCCTTTTAGGGATCTCTTCCAGTTGACATTTGAGCAGTTGAGTGATGAGACAAGAGAGATGGTAGACAAACTGATAAACTTTGGTCGTTTAGAAGCGCGATACGTATTCAAGGGCAAGGCGCAGACAGTGCGATCCGTACTGGAGCATTCTTACGCATTCTTAAAAATTTGCTTGTAGTGCGTACGTTCACGGCGCGCACACATACAACCGCGCGATGTGCTACACAAATTTTCGTGCCATTAGCGATTTTTCGTACTCCTGTACTTTTATCTGTCTTTTACTTCACGAACACTAATATAAGAACATACATAATATGAGTTCAGAGAAGTCTATACTCTATTCCCCATAACAGCACTAATGTCGTTATAGTCGCAAAACGATACTGCTAGCAGCCACAGACTTCTAAATCTAGGTTAAACTGAGGTATATGTATACCTCAAAAGGCTAGAACATTCAATAAAATAATGATAAGTATGGTTCAGTACATAATATGGGGCGAGATCAGGCAAAACACGCATGTCGTACATTTCTCACGACGTGATTAAGACAAGAACGTCATGCGTGTCGTGGTCGGTCTCGCCGCGTATGTACAGGCGCCATTATAAAAACAATCATAATAAACTTCAATCAATTTGGGCTCGGTTATGAACATTTGCTGATGTAATTGTTTAAACAAATGGCTAAGTAATACAATGCTCAATTTCGGCGCGCTTCTCATTCGGTTCCATGGTGTAATGGTTAGCACTCTGGACTTTGAATCCAGCGATCCGAGTTCAAATCTCGGTGGAACCTGATTTTTGCTTGTTGTAAATCAAACTTCAAAGATAAAAAAATTCAATGTGAAAGAAGTAAAACCTCGTTATAAAGTTTCTGGATTCGATAGATAATTTCAATGATTTCAATGTCAGCCCGGTTCATTCTGGTGGCAAAAAAGCCTAGATGCCACCATTGAAAAGTTTTATAGTACAGCGGATCATTCAATAATATTTTTATGTTGATTAATGATTACAGTTTATTGTCTCTTTCGACAGGAACGACGAAAATACGACAAAATTGGTTGGAACATTTCATACGATTTCAGCGAGTCTGATTTCGTCGTATGCATGCAAATACTGAACAGTTACCTGGATCGCTGCTACGCGGTCAAGGGAGCGATTCCCTGGGCTACACTGAAGTACTTATTTGGAGAAGTAAGTTTATAGTACATTACACAACTAGGGTGTAAAACAAAGAAAGGCCGCGATCGCAGATGTTTGTTATCTGAATCATCTGATTTACATATTCTTGCAAAAATTTCAGCTCAATCGGTTGAGGATATGTGCTTCAAAATTGATTTGCACGATTCCACCCGAACATATGTAGTTACATACATACATACATACATCATTACATTGCAAGTTAAATAAAAGCTTGTAAAAACTATGTCGTTCTCAGGCAACCGGCATTACAGGCTCAGCAGGGCAGTATACTGCTACGAAGTGAAATTATACATCGTCCTTAGCGGCAAAGTGGTTCTATTTGATTGGATGAGCTTCATAAATCGTAAATACAACAATGTAGCAAAAAGCCAACGACACGCGGTGTTCCCAGGCGGTCACCCATCCAAGTACTGACCGCGCCCGACGTTGCTTAACTTCGGTGATCGGACGAGAACCGGTGTATTCAACGTGGTATGGACGTTGGCGATTACATGAACAAATTTACTATTCATACGCGATCTATAATTTTACTACGTTATCGTAGGTGATGTACGGTGGGCGAGTGATCGACGACTTCGACCGGCGAGTAGTGAAGACCTACATGGACGAGTACTTGGGCGACTTCCTGTTCGACAAGTTCCAGCCGTTCCACTTCTACAAGGACTCCACGTTCGACTACGTCGTACCTCCTGACGGCGAGCGTGACGAATACATCAGTAAGTTATGATTTATTGTTATTCTTATCAGTGACGATCCATGCAGTTGCGCTGTTGTACGGTCGTATTATTTAGCTATAGCTTGGCAACTTCGTTGGTGACACTCACCTGTGTGCTTTTTGTTATGTGCAGCCGTAACTACTTACACAAGTTACCGCCAACGCGAACGGGGACCTCCGGAGGCAGTCTCCGTCGGTCACCGTTCGTATCCATTTAAATTTTCGACAAAACGAGGATCTAAAACATTAAACGCCAAGCGGATCATTGGTGAGCCCCATGATGGTGACCGGCGACTCCCATTTTGATATGTATCTGTCGCCGCCAACTAGCTTAATTAGCCATTTGGTTAACTGCCTAGCCTTTTCACTAAATGGCGCCATAACTGCCTGGATGAACATCGGGCCGTCTAGCCCTTCTATCAAACGGCTAGGCAAACTACTTTCGTTCGACGACATTAAATAACCCGCCTAGCCGAGTTCGTCATAGTTGTATACATTTATTCTGTCCTAGAACCTGATCTCACATGGGACGGGGGGCGGAGCCTCCCACAAGGGGAGCTCGGGAGGCGAAGCCCCCCGCATGGAAAAAGTGAACAAAACAAACTCCTTTTATTAGGTTAGGTTTGTTAGTCAGCTTGTGTCCCTCAGAGCAGAAATAGAAGCCCCGCCCAGCGGTGCTTCGTCGACTTGCTGACGGGTCCTAGTTGTTTAGAAAGAAAACCCTAATCTCCTCGTTGCCCTACTAAACGAACGGCCTAAGCATTGGCCAGCCATATCGTTAATTGATACATTGACGCATTTGCTGAATTTCATCCAGGCTCTACATGGCTCTACAGGCTCACTAAATGGCGCCGTTTAGTTAAAAGGCTAGCCAGTTAACCAAATGGCTAATTAAACCAGTTAGCTGTTACATCGTAACAGTTAGACCGGCCGCACACTGGGCCACAAGTAGCCAGCGCGCGCCACTCTCAGCTCGTGGCCCGAACGCGGCCACTCGAACCCCTGGTGTCAACCGACGCCGATGCCGTACAAAATGTATGAAATAGTACGCCCGCAGATTGTGGCGCCCACCAGTGGCCGAGCTGTGGCCGCCGGTTCACTATTATCTGGCAGAAACTTTTTTGACATATATTTGGTTCGCATAATAATACTTAGCAGAAGTATTGTTTGGCAGAAACACCTTACGCAGAATTTTTTTTAGCAGAAATCGTTTCACAGAATTTTATAATCCCGAATCATATGTTGGCATAATGTTGATGGTCATAACAGTCTTCTAAAGGAATAGTCATTTCGTAGATTATTTTTCTGCATAATATTTAGGTGGCATAAAATTTGCTTAGCAGAATAACATTTGATGTCAAGGTGAACTTAATTTACTACTCTAACTGTACTAGACATATGCAGGATAGGATAAATTGCTCATAAGAATCGCGAGGCGCTGTACCAATAGTATTTTTGTAGGTAGTTCGTTTTTTTGGGGGACGCAGTTCTAACCTAACCTAACCTACTTTTCTGACAGCAGTCCGTTTTTGTTAGGGGACGCAGTTCAAACCTAACCTAACGTACTTTTCTGACAGCAGTTCGGTTTTGTTGGGGGACGCAGTTCGAACCCTAACCTAACCTAACCTAATTGAACTTATGGTTTGAGTTTTTTTTAATGCGGGGGGCTTCGCCCCCCGAGCCCCCCTTGCAGGGGGCTCCGCCCCCCGTCCCCCCTTTTCGTTCTACGCCCTAATAATTTACCCAAGCAGAGAGGCTTTATGGGCTGCTGTAAATTTGCTGCATTTGTGTTTATTTTTATGCGCGGGGCTTCGCCAACAACACCACTACTGCCATTAACGACGCCCTAGACATCGTATATACCGCGAAGCAATCCAAAGAGCAGGTTATAGCGGTGTCTCTAGACATAAAGGCAGCGTTCGACATGGCGTGGTGGCGGTGGTGGCAGTTCTAACCTAACCAACCTACTTTTCTAACAGCCGTTCGTTTTTGTAAGAGGTCGCAGTTCTAACCTAACCTAACCTACTTTTCTGCAAGCAGAAAAATCATTATGCCATAATAGAAATATGCTACAGGACTATTATGCTACATAAAATTATGCTAAAAAAAAATCTGCGAAAGTCATTAACTGCAAACTGATATGCTACAAAATGTATTGTATGCCTAGAAATAATAATGCCAAATAAAGTTTATGCAAAACTACCATTCGACTAAATGTGTTTCTGCGAAACATGTTCTGCGGAGTGTATTTCTGACCAATATTATTCTGCCAGATGAGGGTAACCCGTGGCCGCCACCAGTGGCCCATTGTGCGGAGTCTATTATTCAGGAATTAAGATATTGATGTGTTGTCCAGTGTTCGTGGACGTGCTGCCGCTGGTGAACTCGCCGGAGGTGTTCGGGCTGCACCCCAACGCGGAGATCGGCTACTTCAGCCAGGCCGTGCGCGAGATGTGGGGGCACCTCATCGAGCTGCAGCCGCAGACAGGTCGGTACCCGGCCCAAAATTCTGCATTTTTAATTACAGCGTTTTACAATAGTTACAATACGAATATACTTTATTGCACAGCAGAAAAACACATTAAAAGAGGTACATTACATAATTAAAAGAATTTAAAAAGGTACACAACAGGCGGTCTTATCGCTAAAAAGCGATCTTTTCGGTAGCGGAATTGACACAAAAATAAACCAGAAAATTAGGCGGTACGAAGGGTAACAAAAGTGAGAGCTTACATACATAAATAAATAGATATATAAACTTACCAATACATACATACATAAATACGATTTATGCCACACTTGGCCATAAAGTGCCTTTTTCCGCACGCCACGCGTACGGAAAAAGCCGCTTTCTGGCCAAATGTAGACATAAAATGCTGTACACAACACTGGAGGTAATAAAGAAAGCCCTCGATCGCATATTTACGTCCCTCGCCTGCGGCTCGGGCCGCAAACATCTGCGATCTCGGCCTTTCTTTGTATTACAACCCTAGTTGTGTAATGTATTATTTTGAATAATTATTAAAAATAACCAAGATATAAGCCATCAAAGATTTATCTCTATCTCTTTCTAGCAAAACAGAATATAGCATGAAGTTTGTTTGTATGGCCGTCGTGTATTATCGTCATAGTCCATATCGGATCTCTCCTTCTAATCGCTGTCTAATTAGTATTATAGTTTAAAATGCTTAATCTTCGTTATTTCTCAGTCGATTTTAATTTCACTCTATGTCATCTCTTTTACTCTGTCATCATTTTTATTTTCGTATTTTATTAAGAAAAGCGATATAAAAAAATCATGCATATTCCCTATTCATTGCGGCCTTGATTTAGTCGGTCCACATCAAGGGGGACCTGCCTTGTGGTCTGGCCACAATACGTAAACAAAAATATCGCGCTACCTGTGTTTAGCACCGAGTTGTGCATAAGTACCTTGAGTATTACTTAATTCTAAAATATAATTTTTCATGCTGCCTTGTAATAGTGTCCGTTTTGAAAGGTGAGTACTTTAACTAAGTATTTAAATTGAAACGCTTAATGATCCTAATCTACTCCTGACATATAAATCAGTCCAATGGTACCGGTTGTTGCGTTTAATTGCTTGTAATTGCCTCCATTTGCATAGCTGATTAATAAGTGATTATTTATTGTCGATGTAAGTAGAACTGACTATTTAACTGTGTAATTATTTTTTGCCGCCTTGGTAGCCGGATCTGAAGGTAAGTTTTAAGTCATGATTATATAAAGCATTGAACTTATTGCCTCTTTTAATGACTTAATTCAATTGGTTAAAAATAAATCAGGGTTTTCTACATAAAATCTGCAAAAACTTTCGCTTAGCAGTTTATAAATTTTATGCCACACCTGGCCATAAAGTGGCTTTTACACTAAGCGTACGGAAAAAGCCGCTTTCTGGCCAAGTGTAGACATAAAATTATGTACACAACACGGGAGGTAATAAAGAAAGCCCTTTATCGCATATTTACGACCCTCGCTTGCAGCTCAGGCCGCAAACATCTGCGATCTCGGCCTTTCTTTGTTTTACCACCCTAGTTGTGTAATGTACTATTGTAGTAGTAGTGACTTGATACTTGCGGCGACTAGAAATTGATAGTGGCGGGTAACAGAGGTTATCATTTGATGGTTTTTGGATAATCGCACCATTTTCCATTCACTTGGATAGTCGGCAAGTTAATGGAGGCAACAAAATAGAAACTCGTCCTGAAAGTTTAGGTATTTATGTCACTCCAGGCCGTATGCGGCCTTTTTCTATTCACTACACAAAAAGAAAATCTCACTTCCTTACCAAAGAAAGACGTAAAATTATGTACCTACCTACATCACGGGATGTAATACAGAAAGCCCAAGATCGGATATTTATGGTTCTCACTTAAGGTTCGGGCCACAGACACCACCAATCTGGGAAATTCATTATTTTACCGGTCTTAGTGTGTCATAATATACTATTATTTTCCAGGTGCGGGTGGAGGCGCCATGTCGCGCGAGGACTTCATCGACAACATCGCCGTAGACGTGCTAGCTAAATTACCGCCCCTCTACGAGATCTGGCGCGTGCGCAAGACGTTCGAGATGAACCTCACGCCCACCGGCGTTGTACTGCTGCAAGAGCTAGAGAGGTAACCATCGACAGTATGGCCGTGCCGGCAACGTTGCCGTTCCTGTACGAGATCTGGCGCGTGCGCAAGACATTCGAGATAGCCAATATGTTAATGCCAAAAATATCGATATCCATAAATGTCGATAAAAAATTTCGTCTCCCTCTAGTACCTGTCAGGCGTTTGCCCCTTACATTCCTAGGTCTGGAGATGACCCACACGCCCACCGGCGTTGTGCTGCTGCAAAAGCTACAGAGGGATCAAACTACTCAAGGCTAATAATCGAAATATATCGATATATTCCTGTGGTTCTATCGTTAGGATCACATCTTCATCTATAACTCTACGTAACGTAACTAGTATTCTCATCCCCAAAGATGCCTTCTTTCAGGTTCAACCGTTTGATAAGTCGCATGCGCTCGACCCTCACTCTCCTACGCAAAGCTCTGGCCGGTGAGATCGGCATGGACGCCGTACTGGACAATGTATCCTACAGTCTGTTCAATGGGCAACTCCCCAATGTATGGCGATCGTTAGCGCCGGACACCTGCAAGGGGCTAGGGGGCTGGATGGACCACTTCATGGCTCGCACTAAACAGTATACTGACTGGGTGAGTGAGACTTTATAAAAAACAATGGCGGTTCTCGTATCGTCTCTGGTGTAAACGCTACTGCGGCCTCAGGTTAAGAGTCGGTACGTGTACCCACTGTCTTGCGCTATCTTGTTAATTGCATAAAAACGGGTCACTCACGTTATATTTGCCGAAGAATAGTTGAAATGAAGAGTGCCGGATGCACTGATTGGGTAAATGCTCAAAAAATATTTTTAACTCGTTAAGGAATGTCTCAACGGAGTCGATTCCAGATAACGCTTATATTATAAAAATAAAACAGCATAAATCTCCGTTTTAGTGTTACGATTAATAGACTTCTCTGAGTTGAGGTTTATTCCAGGCGACAATGGAAGAGCCGATAGTGATATGGCTGTCCGGGCTCCACATCCCCGAGTCGTACCTGATCGCGGAGATCCAGATCGCGTGCCGACTGTACACGTGGCCGCTGGACCGCTCCACGCAGTTCACGCGCGTCACGCAGTGGACCAGTGCCGACGACATCGAGGAACGCCCCACCACCGTAAGGACATATATTTTGACGTAACAATAGAAGAACTAATCGTGGTATGGCTGTCAGGCTGCGCATCCCAAGTCGTACCTAATCTCGCAAATCCTTGAGCGCTTGAATTGGCCACATGGCCCTTAAGACATCACGAAACACACACTGTTAACTGTGCATTTGTAAACGAATGTCAACTATATTGCAACGCGTTAAAGTCTAAGTGAGGGAGGGATGTATGGATGGTCAGTTAACATTGGCTTCGTTTGTCGAACCGTACCGTACGTAGTCGTACCTGATCTCGCAAATCCAAATCGCGTGTCGGCTATACATGTGGCCACTGGTAGCCCTCAAGACATCGAGGAACGCTCCACCACCATAAGGACGCATTGCTATTTTGGCGCGACAATATAAGAACCGGTCGTGGTATGGCTGTCAGGGTTGAGCATCCCAAGTCGTAACTGATCTCGCAAATCCAGTGTCCTGTATTCACTCACGTGCTTTTCGCAGCTATAGCTGCATTTCAGCACCCTTATGTCAAGATAGCATAGAGTTGAACGCAAAATATCAAGCACGTGAGTCATCAGCCCTGAAGACATCGAAGACATTGCAAAGATGCATTTCAGTGCTAAATCCAGACTTAATTTTTCTTTTGATCTCAATTAACTTATACGCCTATAAAGGCAATCTCTATCACGCGGTCTAGAGCATAAAGGATACGTAAAGGATAATTGCTTTCAGTCACAACCCTCAGAATATTACACTATTTAGTAATTTCCTATAAAATATCTTGTATTTATAAGATCATTGTGGCAGGGTTGCTACGTTCGCGGGCTATACCTGGAGGGAGCGCGCTGGGACATAGAGGACAAGTGTCTGCGGCGCTCGCACCCCAAAGTGCTCGTCACGGAACTACCCATCACGTATATCATCCCCATCGAGGCGCACAAGCTGAAACTACAGGTAACCTGCCTTATACACCGCCTTATCAATGGTCATAGTGGGGTTGCTACATATCTTCAGCCTCAGGTTCAATTAGGGTAAGGGACAGGCAAATTAATGTCCCTTATGCCAATTGAACCTACAGTCGACAATATGGTAAATTTTCTATTGAAGATAAAGTATATTTTTTCTGTTCATTTTGAGTGTAAACAATTTTCCTGAAAAATTACATGTGACGTGTATCGACACAAATATTATTCTCCACAGAACACGTTGCGAACGCCGGTCTACACGACATCTACGCGACGGAACGCCATGGGTGTAGGGCTGGTGTTCGAATCCGACCTGTGGACCGCCGAGCACTGCTCGCACTGGATCCTACAGGGCGTATGCCTTATCATGAACACCGACTAGACTGTGTTCCCACAGAACACTGTACACGACTACCATACAACACAACGCCATAGGCGTGGGGCTGGTGTTCGAGTCCGACCTGTGGACCGCCAAGCACTGCTCGCACTGGATGATCCTACAAGGCGTCTGCCTCATCATGTCATTATGACACCGACTAGACTGTATTCCCACAGAACACAATGCAAGGTGGGGGGGGAGCTAGTGTTTAATACCTGTGAACCACTGAGCACTGCACCCACTTGATCGTGGTTGGATTTTGTTGGTACCCAATTATAATTGTATGTATTTACTTTGTACCTACTGAATAGTAATCAGTTGTTGACTATATTTACTGAAACATTGATCTCAAGGAAACAAATGTGTTCATCCTCTGGTATTCTATATTTAACGTAATATAGAATAGAATATTGTTAATGTCTTCGATATCTGCATTTTAAGGTAAAATAAAGTTAGGTGATTGTAATGTTGATATTAATAAAGACTGATTTTACAAAAATGCGTTTTTATTTTTATATAAATTATCATGAATAGCATGATTTAAGTTTAGATTTTACTTGGGGCAAACATAAATTATAAAAGGAAGAGCTGAGGAACTCTTTGAGCGGTTGCCATTTTACCCAGCCCTTGTTCTGGAGAAATTCCTTTGTCTGCTCTTTTCCCACATAGTGTGGATCCTGAAAGTAAATAAATAGTAGGTAAATTGTATATTTCACTAAATTACATAATTACTCATATACAAGTAAAATAAAGCACTCATAATACTGCATTAGCAGAATACCATACTTTTCAAAATACCTGATTCTCGATTTATCAGATTCCTGTCTTACCGCATTCCTGTTAGAGATAGTGTAGAGAGTATTTTGAAAAATCTGGTATTCTAGGAATCTGGTATTTTGGGCATGAGCGACTGAAAATTAGTCCAATACAAAATCTCACCACAATTAAGAGGCTTGCTCCAGAATCCCCAACATGAATTCCCATGATGCCTTTGGATGAGCAGTCAATGTCTCCGCCCATCATGATGGGACTGCCAAACTTCTCAAAATGGGTCTTCAGAGTATCCACTATGGCTTTTAAATCATCACCTTTGTTCACATGGAGTATTTTACAAGGTATGTCATATAGTTTATCTATTACTAAACACACCTGCAAAAAAAAAAGGTTTAAAGAAGTTTTCCTATCATCGTGTAGATATTATAATTTGTTTAATTCCTAACTGGAACATCATCGTCAGCCCATAATGTCAGCCTATATGGCCTGTGCTCACTATTGGGCACAAGCCTACTCTAAATAAACAAGGGTAAAAGGGCTGTATTCCCCATGCTGTTTGCTAGTGCGGATTAGGGACTTCACATACGCTGTAAATTTCTTAACAAATATCGTCTCCCCCATGCTAAACTTACAAATGTGCAATTTTGGTGAACTTGGATTTTAGACCTAAACCTATACAGATTATGATCAAATTTGCGAATTTCTATAAGTGGTAGATTTGTGAGTTTAGCATGGGGACAACGATATATGCAGGTTTCCTCATAAAGTGGAACATCATCTTTATATAATTCTTCTGTATGTGTTTGTCACCTAACTGCTCTTAGACGGCTGGACCGATTCAGATGAAATTTTGTGTGTATATTTGAATGGGTCCCTGACTGGTTTGACAATTGGACCCAGTAGATGGCGTGGTGATCGCGTTTTTTTCATGAGGCGGGCCAAATTCGCCGAGACTGCTAGTTACATATAAAATAAAGATAATTGTAAGTACCTCAAAGCTACCGATCCATTGCTTAGAACCTAAAAACGATTGAGGTTTATCTTCCATTTCTACTAAAATCTGTTGTATTTCTCTAATCGATGGTACTTTCACACTTTTCTGATAATTATAATTCATCCAGGAACACAGCGACTGCAAGGTCCTGTATCCACAACCCCAGCCCTTAAAAAAAGAGTAATAAAAATGTATCGTTTAGGTTAGAATTTTAGAGAGTTTAACTTAATGAAATAATCTCAAAATAAAAAATAAAGGTTTACCCTATCGTCAAATCCATCACATAAATAATGATAATATTCATATTTTCCAGAAACTAAAGAAGAGTTTCCTGATGCAAATTGAACTTCTGTGCCTTCATGGACGTTTGTCAACAGGCTTGTCATAATCATAATTGTTTACTTTACTTTTTTACCTGTCAGTTAATGGCACTGTCAGTTTATTTGACAGTTGACAGGAACAGAACTACGGATACAAGTTATTATGCCAATAAAAGTTAACGGCGGCTGTACATACGCGGCCAGAGGGGGTAAGACACTTTAGACACTATCTATTCGGCCTCGGTCGCATTCAAGTCATGCTTCCACCACCACCATAGCTTCCTCAGTGAGGTCAGGAAAACGGCTCAGAGTGTTACTATATGTACAAGCAAGCAATACAAACCCAAAATAGGATCATAATGACATTAGACAAATCCACCGCGTTTGGAATCATTTGATTGGTTTTGATATCCAGTTTGATTATATTTTGACGACTTGTTTAGCCTGTGGGAATGCCACCGCTTACGAAGCTAGAGGTCCCGGGTTCAAATCCTGGTAAGAGTAAATATATAATATATCTATGATGAGCACGAGTATTTGTTCCTTAATCATGGATGTGTTCTATCTATTTAAGTATGTATTTATCTATATAAGTATGTAATCAGCGTCTAGTAGCCATAACACAGCAGGTATTGCTCTTGCTTGCTAGATCGATTTGTGTAAAATATCCCGCAATATTTATTTATTAGGTATACGAAAAAGCCAGTACCTTAGTTTCTTCGAAGTGCAATAAGCTAGTATGCAGTAGTTTATCACGTGTATATGACACGTGACTTGACACTGCATTCGCAGTCAAATTTATTAAATTATACATCAATGCATCTGAGCTAATAATAAAAACGTGCCTGAAAAAAAAATATAACGAGGTGTTCTTGATAAATGTATTGGATGCGATGCGATGCACCTCTGTGGCAGGGCAGTCGCGTGGTCTGCACCGACCACCGGTTTCATTAGTTAGTTGGGATTTTGGGAATCATGAGCGATGCCGAGAGAAACTCAGGAAGTTACTGAACCATGCCTCTGGCCAGTTCCTTCTTTCTTTACAGTTTACATCACATCAGATAACTAGTAGACAATGCTTTGTTGCAATAAGTCCACCATTTGTACTTTCCTGTACCTATTGTGCAATAAAGTATAAATAAAAACAGGCCAAGTGCGAGTCGGACTCGCACCCGAAGAGTACTACCGTTGAGCAAAAAACATCGATAAACACGTTACTTGTATGGGCAATGGGCACGTTACTTATATTTATACCCTTTTATTTTTAATTACCCGACTACGGCGAAGCAAAAAGGAGGGTTATGATTTTATTTTGTTTTATTATTTGTTGTTATACCTGCACAATAAATACACGCATTCTGTGAACATTTCATGTGGTAAAAAAACTTGACTAAAGGACCTGTTGCATGTAATAGTAACCTGTCCGTATAGACAGTTTGACGTTCCATTTTAGAAAAAGGACATACGGTCCGCTCCCTATAAATTCCGTGCACTACTACACACACCGAATGCTTTAGTTAAGTTTTTTTACCTATCCCAATTACGGTTCAAAATATACAGCCCTGTGACATACACGATCAGACGGATGGCAGAGTCTTAGTACCTAAGTAACAGGGTTCTGTTGGCACCCTTTGGATACGGTACCCTAACAATGTATGACTTTACTTTCTTTTGCCAAGTACCTTACTTGGTGGCGGTTCTAGGAGTGGGTGACCTCTCGCTGCACAGCATTGTGGCGGCCATGCTGCTGGTCTTGGGAGGCAGTGGCCTCCTTCTGCGACACTGTCATCTCGCAGAAGGAGGCCATGGAGCGGGAGCGCGAAGATAGGCGACAGGCGCTCCCGCTCCGGCGTAGGCGGAGGGGGAGGAGGCGGGCGCAATTCGGCGCTCGCCTCAACCCCTAGTGGAGTGTGGGTTAGGGGCCCACATATAGACTCCACCCGTCTGGGGGAAGGATCGTGGCGGTTTCCGATCTTTCCCTCCCTTGGCGCGGGAGCCCTCGCGGCGTAAAAGCCAGGGCAGCCGGGGGGCACACATGGTAGAAGTGCAACGAGCCCATTGTGCCCCCAAAACGGCAGTGCGGAGAAACGCCGGTGGGTTTTTAATGGGTAGGCTCCTCCCCCCCCCCCCTCTGACTAGCAGAGGGGTGCGAGAGGAGAGAGCCCACATAGGCCCCTCAACCAACATCGGGCCTCCCTAGGCCCAGGGGGGGTATGCGTAATGCATTTTCCCACCGCAAAAAAAAAAAGTACCTATGTACTAGGTACTTGGCAAAAGAAAGTATAATGTTAAGTAAATTTTAAGAAAAGAAAGTGCTTTCTTTTTTTTACTCCCGATGCAATGAAACTTGTGTTAAAGTTTGTTTGACGCTGATGTGTACCTGCATATATAACTTATTAATTATTGCTCCGATTTTAATGCGGATTTTTTACCAGATAACTATTTTTCTTGAGTGAGTGATCCTTTCTTAACCATAATTCATGAAGATCATCTAGTAATCGAAATCGGAACTTTTTAATTTAGCGTTAGGTATTATGTAGCTTATAAAATTGTAGGTTTATCCAGAAACTCTTCCGAAGTTTGTCAAAAATTAAACGTTTTGCATAAATTCCACATTCCACCTCAAAATTTGTTTAAACGCAGATAAGAAATAAACCAGACTATACGGTTAGCTCACTCAGACCCATAGTTACATGGATAGGTAACGTAGTACTTAATTATAATATGAACTGGTAGAGGAAAACGATCGCATTAACAATTTGTTTCGGCAGCCAATATTTGTTCAGGTTGCGTTGCGGGGGTTATCCGCCGGTATAAAACCGAGCACTTCTCAGCCATTTGGGGACATTGTGAAAATAGCATCATGAAGGCTGTAGGGGTGAGTTAGTTTAATGCTGTCTATGTTTGTTTGTCACGTTTAGTTTAAGACATGTTCGATATCTAGAAGCATTTTTAATCTCAACTTAAGTAGTTACTTTTGTAAAGAAGATAAAATACTTAAGTATAGTCTGTTTTTTTAGGTATTTAAAAAATCGACGCGGCTTGGGTCATTCAGCCAGTGGTATAGTTCCACAGATTTAAAATGTTAAGTACTTTGATTGGCTGAACAACCCGAGTCACGTGGTTTGTTTCCTTCCTAACTTCCTAATTTTTACCCGATTGTGGCGAAGCCCAAAAGGAAGGTTATGTGTTTAACCTGTATGTATGTATGTACGTCCGTTCCTATGTCCGCTCGTAACTGCTCAACGACACACCCGATTTTGATAAATGATACATTATTAGATTCATCTTGATGGCGCGAGTGTCACTGGGTAGGTATGTCAAACTCATGAAAAATAAAACAAAATAGCGGAATTTTATTATGTTATGCAATAGTTAGACAAACCAATGAAAATCAATTACAATTAACGCTTTGTTATAGTATGTCAATCAACAATTTTATTTTTGTGTTGGTTGTTACACCGTGTTGTTATGCATAACTTTGTGAGATTTTGGCAAGCCAGTATCTATCTGGCATATAAACAGATTCAGACTTAGAGAGTTTAGAGACCTGTGGTGACCGGTCAAACATGGGGTCTTTTTTCGTTTTTCAGATTCTACTTCTGGCCATCGTATCCATGGCTTCGTCGCAGGGTGAGTTATTTTTATTATACCTAGTCATTTTCATTGCACCTTCATCAATTTCACCGAAGCATTACCAACCTACCCACATATAGGACTCTGGATCAAGGACTCGGAACCGGTATTTTGCAAAAACCCCGAAATAGCCCAATATTTGGAATTATTTTATGATGTAGGGCTCGGTTATGTATTTAAGTAAAGATTTCGTATTATTAGATTATCCGATTCAAAAATGAAATAATAAACCAAATAACGAAAATAACGGAAAAAATACCGGTATTTTTGTTAGGAGACTATACCGGTATCCGAGCCTTGCTCTGGGTAGTCACATTAAGTAAGGTCTCATTCATCAGTAGGCTGAGGAGGTTTGAGCCGTGCGCCGGCTGCAGATAATTGGGGCGAAAAAGGGGTTTTTCCGTCTTGCAGAAAAAAGTCTGCAAGATATCGTAACGATCATTTTTCTATCTCCCCTGTCACTGACATTCAACGGGACCGTAAAATTTTATATTCTACTGGCAAAACACGCAGTCCACAGCTCTGCCATCATAGAGTCTAAAATGCGACTTTTTACTATGGAAACTCAAAAGTAATAAGTCGCGTTTTAGACTAGGCTGCAGAGCTGCCAACCAGTAATCGGCCTCTGTTCTTTGTATGCCTGAAGAGACCAAATTGTGGAAAATATACTGTCAATTGTAGAAGTTTCTCAGGGCGGGAAAGCTTTTATATGATTTAACTATGCTTTGGAAATGTATAAATCTGTCTGGAGCTCGCTGCCACCGGACTTTAGTCCCATCTCGTAGCCGATTTGGTAGCTAGCTACGAGATGGATGGATGGAGATCATTTGGAGGCCAGCTTCAAAACCTAGCTACGAGATGGGAAGTCCAGATTCCCGTTTCGTAGGTAGCTCCGAAATGGGATTATTTTTCCCATTTCGTAGCTAGCTACCAAATCTGGCTACGAGATGGGACTAAAGGGCCACCGGAGGGCAACACATTGAGTTTCGTGCTCACTATTCCAAATTATACTTCTTCAATCCTATGCTTGATTTGTCTGATCACTCTACAGATGGTCCACACAGGGATTTGAACGCAGTATCTCTGGGGTTGTTAACTTTTTTTGTTTGATCTTTGCGATGTCTTATTTTGATTTATACCTATTATCATATTAAAAAAAAAAAAAAAATATTCAAATAATCACGTAAATTTGAGAAACAACCGATTCTTGTAACTTTGCACACACGAGTGATAAATCATGGTCCACGCGGGGATTCGAATTCACTTTGTAGCTCTGGAGTTGAAACGATAGACCAGATCCGTGTTTTAACTTGTTGACTTTTTTGTTTGATCTTTGTGGTGTCTAATTTAGATTCGTGTCATCATAACTTAATCATCATAGTAGTGGATACTTTCCGTTCTGGCTAATGTAAGTAATATTTATTTTTGAGGCCCGAGTTACTCAATATCCACTTGACCGGTATCACATTGTTGTCACACTTTGTTATAAAAATATCAAGGAGGTCAAATTTCTAGAAGAATCTAGATTAGAGACCCATTAATATGAAACACCTTAAAAAAAGATTTATATTTGTGGTAGAAATCATCGACTCCGCGTTCTACAGGCCGTCGACCGGAAACTGCGGTGACAACGGCGGTAAGTACCTTACCTACCTACCTACTCATAGATTAGTACCTAACAGTTAGTAACCTCTTCATAATCCGCCATGATTGGCGATTCCACGCCACATATGTTGAGGGCGTAAGATACTATACTCTATATTCGGCAGGAGTTTCCGAAACAGACTCATTTTTGAAAAAGATAAATAATTCCGTTTTCTAATCTACCTAATGTCGAAATTTTGGTCCTGTCGTGTCGTGTTTGGAATCGCCATGGTTGTTATAAAAAGGGTGGCGTCTGCACATAAGGCTGCTAATCCCGTTTATATGAAATACCTTAAAAAAAGATTTAAATTTATGATAGGCATCATCAACCCCGGGTTCTACTTATCACTGCTCGCGACTCTTCGAGTGCCGTCGCTATGGACACTTCTTTTTAGTACTTTCTATTTAAAATTTATATTTCATTATGCTTTTCCAATCGTATGCTTGATATATCCTGGTAAAAGTATTTTACTTTCTTTCAGGTGTTAATGTGGTCGACAACAATCCTGGTGCTGGGCAAGGTACCAAACTTCACATTTGACGTGTATATTATGGTTACACAACAGAATAGAAGTTACACTCACCTTACCCATCTTCTAATGCGTGCTTTGTTTCTTGCAGTCAATGTGGTAGAACAGCCAACCAATCAAGGTCAACAAGGTAGGTACACTACCTATTATAAACCATTGCATTGTAGGTACTGTATGCGTATAAAAAAATCGTGACATAGATACAAAGATGAAATCACAAAGTAACATTAAATAGTGGTCACACAACTCATGGTCCACGCGGGGATTCGAATTCACTCTGTAGCTCTGCAGTTGAAAAGCTGGTCCAGATCCATCTTTTAACTTGTTGACTCTTTTTGTTTAATCCTTGTGGTGTCTTATTTAGATTCGTGTCATCATAACTTAAGTATCCCATCACATACGTAATAATATATCGAGTAGTAGTGGATACTTACCGTTCTGGCTAATGTAAGTAATATTTATTTTTGAGGCCGTTGAATGTTTGTGTTCAAAATTATGAAAATGTACTCAATATCCACTCCATAATCACCAGTATCACACCATGTTATACTTAGAGGTACCTATGTTTGAATTAGTTTTGTTGTCACACTTTGTTATAAAAATATCGAGGTCAAATTTCTAGAAGAATCTAAATGAGAGTAATTGTAATTTAAAAAATCATATTAATTAATGATAACACTACTAAACGTTATATCTGGTTTATTCGTTTGCTCGTATTGGACTTCCACGCTGTATAGGCTTTGTGATGTCACAGGAAAGACGCGAACACTTAACTCATGAACAGTTAACAGCTCTTTTCGAAAGTCGTCCAATTAATATGTTTATATTCTTTATTCGTCGTAAATCATGGTATTTAAAATTGTACATATCAAATGATACAACATGGGCCCTGTTAGGGAATGGCAACGTCTTAACGACGGGTTTCAAATATTCTAAATGATAATACCTAACATGAATGTTTTTTTTTTTCAGTTATTACCGATCCAGACCCGGGATTTAACCTTCCATCTGGTAAGTTGAAGTAATTTATTAATAAGTACCTAAATATTAACATAGTACACTGATTTCGTATTTAAGAAGTTTAAATTAACGAACAAATAAACGACAATCCAACAGAGAAAATTTTCAAATGCTATTTATTTATATATTACGTTTTATTACTTATTTTTTAACGCTACCCAGTTTTTTGTCATAAAATATCTTATATGTAGGTACTAAACACAGTCTTTCTACGATTTTATTATACTTATGTTTAGATCACTTCACGTTTAATAGTTAAGTAAGCATGCAACAAACAAATGATAACAAATGCTCTTGTGCATTAAGTAGATCCGCATTTAACAAGTTAATTCTGGTTTTTGAGACTTACATGTTATTCCGCGCAGACAAAATGTATCAAGCTATAAATATGAAGCATTTCAACCATGACTGTGTATGGGAACCGACCGACTGAAATCACCTTATTATAACCACCACCACCTGGCCTAGTTTCAGTAGTTCGGTGATTTTAGTCCGGTTCAATTATATATTTGTTTGAACCGGACTAAAATCACCGAACTACTGAAACTAGGCCACAGAACAGAAATTATTCCGTGAACTAGGCCCACCACCTCACCTTAATTACTTATTTTAATATTTAATAATATGCAGAAGTTTAATAAATAATTATTTGTTATACAGACCAACAACTGCAGGACAAGCCGTACCCACCGAAGCAACGTGAGTACTTTTTAACCGATTTCAAAAAAGGAGCTTATCGACCCGTATGTTTTTAATATTTATTGGGTCCATATTGTGTTGCATATTATTAAGAGGTCACCCATCAATTACGTCACACTTAAAGAGGTGGGTTGCCGAAGTGTGACATTGTGTGACAAGGGGTGGGAGGGGTGTCACAAATGTAACCAGCTTGCCATAGACGGGGGACCACGAAATCATGAATTTGTTCGTTTTTCTCTGAAACCTTTAATTTATCAAAATTGTTATAAAACAAACGTAAGCTAATTTAAAGGTGATTTTCAAAAATCCTGAAGAGTCAACGATTTAAGAGAGAAAGAATATGTGGAATGTGCATATATAATTTAGGCATTTATGTTAATGTTGTTCATGCGTGTTTATGTTTTTTTCAGACGCAAACCCCGCAGCGCGCGGCGGCAAATGAAAAAAAGGAAATCAAAATAATATATCCATAGTTATCCGAAGTAAACGTTTTTTTTTATATAGGTACCTATATGTAATTGATTAAAATTTCTACTCGCATGTAAAGGTCTACCTTTGAAGGCATTGGATTAGTAAGTATTAAGCAACTGCCATTACCTACACTTTGTGATTGCATTTTTTGTGTCTTAATAAAACTTCGAATCTTATAAATCTCTAGTTTTATTCAGTCTTAACACCTATGTTTGACAAATAAAGTATTTTGAATTGGAATTTGAAAAATGTAAAAGGAAATAGCCTCCTTTAATAAAGATGCACTCTAACCTCCTCCACAACCGCGTAGCTACCGAACACCTAGAACAGCAGTAGCGTGGCGTCCATAGAACTCGATTCCCATCGGTTTGCCTAATATTAAGCAGTTCAGCACTTAATTCTAGTGCTCTTAAAGAAAAGCTCAGCCAAAGCTGCACCGGCTTGCCCAAAGATTTTTTCAACGCCATGCCACTGTAGACCAGTGTTGTATAAAGTATAATTCCTGGTCACGGAACAAGAACAGTAATTCAGGGACATTCCCGGATTCCCGGCCATCTAACAACCCTAACCGGCCCACATTTGCTTTTATATATACTTACTACAATTAAATAGTGTTGAAACGCGCGGTTTTTTGCGTGAAAGCATAACAAGCCGACCGTGGGCCCGAATAAAACCCAACCAATTTTAATCACGTATTCCTGATGGTATTACAAGTAAATAACGTTATATCAACATAGGTCGAATTTTGACATTTTACATTAATAGTCTTATGGAACAAAATAAATCAGTAAATTCAGCCCCTCCTTATATAAACATGTCCTTAAATGAGGAAAAGATATCAAAAAGGAAAAAAAAGCTAAAATGGAAACATAAGGTCCATTTTTTGGCCTCGTAGTCGCTTACAATGAAATACAGCAAAGATTAATTGCTGTTTAGTTAAAGGATTTAAAAAAAATAGTAAAAGTAACTTAGTCACATTTATTAGGGCTTGATAAATGTGACTAATGATGATTATCTCGAAAAGTAAGTGTTTTTCGACTATAAATCATTATACATTTTTTCATTCCTAATAGTCGTTAGAATCTCTATAGTTAAAGTTTGTCGAGTTACTCGGGCCCACGGTGTATATAACTTGAAAACGGTGACAGATATCAACCGATTAATAATTGATTACCTGATTTTCTGTATTAGGATAGAATGCAGGCCATGTTATTAATATGTTCCAACTTCCTAGACTTCCTACACATACAACCAACCTATGTATCAGTGGCGTGGCGTATTAAAAGATATCCTTGGGCAAGCCGGTGCAGATTTGGTAAACATTTTCCTCAAGAGTTGTAGAATAAGGTGATCAAATGCCTGAAATAAGACAAGCCGGTAGGAGTCGAGTCCTTTGGACGCCACGCCCTGCTATGTACCTACCTATACACTCGATAAGACTTTACTAGACGCGCATTAAGTCCTTCTCTCACTGATTTGGTTAGTAATAATTCTCGCCGAGTGTGTATATCCGTGGTTATGTTTTTGTTTTAAGACATTGTAGTTATTTTCGGTAGGTATAAATGTATTGTCATTTATCGAAAATGTTTTATTCATTAAATAACTATAGTGTCATAAATAACAATAACACCTTTACCGGAAATAATTAGCATTTACGAAAACAATATTAATTGCGAGAAGTCCGATTAATCAACGTTATACATAACAAAACAAATATGTATACGGCATGTTTTGATGTATTTATTTTCCTTACGAATTTATTGGAAATTGGTCATTAACAAGTCGATTTCTTGTAAACTGAACTTAATATCAATAATAAACTCACGTTCACGTTACTAATTAGATTGTAGTTATTCCAAATCAGCAAAATATGTATGTAGGTATTATTAGGGCCTTATCACACTGGCGAATTGCGAGCGTGTTTTCATACAAAAGTTGTCGCGGCGATCGAAATCTGTATGATGAAAACAAACAAGCTCGCAAATCGCTCCCGAATCGCTAGTGTTATAAGGGTCTTACGACAAGCCAAGGCGTAGCGAGGGATTCAGGTGTTAACACGCAAAATGAGACAAAAATGCTACTGTGCGACAGTACTGCCATGTACTGCTTTTCACACCACTACGAGGAAAGTTTTATTTTCAGAATTAGTAGACCCGATTCTTATAAACGAACACAATAAAAAGGCTACGGGGTCTTAGAGATCACAGCATACCTTCCAAACTAGGTACACCTGTACCCAGTAATTTCTAACGACGTTCGTAGTTAAGGCCCTGTACATATAGGTACGTAATATTGGCCGCACGAGTTAAGTGCAGTCGCATGAAATGCGCTAGTAGTAGAAGCACTAACATAATCGGAGATTTAGGTAACTACTCTGCGCTCGGGCGTACGCCTTCTCTCTCTTTACGCATTGGTGTGCATTCAAATCATGATTTGAAGCATGCTTCCACAGTATAGCTTCTACGGGCCAAAAAAACGGCTCAGAGTGTTCCTGTGTACAGTCAGCTGCAGATTAATGTGATCACACACACCTCTACGATATATATTTTGTACTTCAAAGGTGCAGAGTAGTGTGACCCCTCTACGATATAATATTTTGTACTACAGGGGTCAGCTTTCTCTACAGCTGACTACAAGCAAGCAATATGATGGAGCCGGATAATGAACATAGGATCAAAATTACATTAGACAAAGCCACCGTATTTAGACTCATTTTACTGGTTTTGATACGCAGTCAGTTTGCGATTAGGTATACGAAAAAAGCGATTCTGCATTGAAAAGCTAGACCCAAAATAAAATGTTGGACAGAAACTCTATAGTTCCTTCGTAGTCCAAAAAGTTTATCAAGTGTATATGACTCTTGATGCATTGATATTTGCGCTATGCATTTGCATTTGTGCTATTAAAAAAGGTGCCTGAAAAATATATAATGAGGTGTTCTAGATAAATGTGTCGAGTGCGTTGGACCTCTGTTGCGTGGCAGTCGCGTGGCCTGCACCGACCAGCTGTTTTCATTAGTTGGAATTTTGGGAATCATAAGAGATACCGAGAAACTGATGAGCTTACTGATTCATCCTTCTGACCAGTTCCTTCTTGCTTTACAGTTTACATGACATCAGGTAACTAGCAAACAATGCGTTGTCGCATAAAGTCCACCATTAGTACTTTCCTATACTGGCTTATTGTGCAATAAAGTTTAAATAAAAAATAAATGACATAAGTAGGTACTTTGCAAAAGTCATGTTGAGTCAATAATTTTTTTCCAGATATTTTTTACCAGATAATGAATTGAGTGGGTCCTTTCTTAACCATGTTTCATTAGCGTTAGGTAGGAATGTAACTTATAAAACTGTATGCTGTAGGTAGGTATACTATGAAAAATACAGGTTTATCAAGAAAATCTTCTGAAGTGTTTTGCGTAAATGCCACCTCAAAATTTGTTTATATTATGCTGATTAGAAATAAAACAGACTGTGCGGATGGCTCAGACCCAGTCGTTAACATAGCTAGGTAACGAACCTCAGACCCAGTCGTTAACATAGCTAGATAACGAACCTCAGACCCAGTCGTTAACATAGCTAGGTAACGAACCTCAGACCCAGTCGTTAACATAGCTAGGTAACGAACCTCAGACCCAGTCGTTAACATAGCTAGGTAACGAACCTCAGACCCAGTCGTTAACATAGCTAGATAACGAACCTCAGACCCAGTCGTTAACATAGCTAGGTAACGAACCTCAGACCCAGTCGTTAACATAGCTAGGTAACGAACCTCAGACCCAGTCGTTAACATAGCTAGGTAACGAACTACTTATTACTTACCTAGCAGTGGCGTGGCGTCAAATTTATTCTTAGTAAAGCCGGAGCAGAATTGGATTAGTTTTTCTTCAGGAGTAGTAGATACTCCGGTCATATGCTTTAAAAAATAGGCAAGCCGGTGGGAATCCGGTTCTATGGGCGACACGCCATTGTTACCTAGTAATAATACGAATTGGTACAGGAAAACGCTCGCATTCACAATCTGTTTTTGCTGCCAATATTTGTTTTGGTCGCGGGGGTTATCCGTGACTATATAACCGAGCACTTCTCAGCCAAGACTGTTGTTTGGGCACAGGCGTTAGCAATTAAACATTGTGAAAAAATAGCATCATGAAGGCTGTAGCGGTGAGTACTGTTTATGTTTGTTTTTCGAATAAACAATAATTAAAAAAAAGAAAACGTAAATTTTGCGAAAAAGTCGTAGGCAAATTTTGGGTCTGAAGTATGTCGATATACACCGTGTTTTTATTGATTTCCGTTAACTTCGAGGGCACATTCTTCAGATCTAATTAAGTTAATTTCTCTAAGAAACTAATGTTGTAACTCATACGGTTCTTAATATATTCATAATCTTAATTTAATCACCAACCAGTATAAAATTAGCTGTCATAATACCAACACTGTCATAGTTGACATTAACTTTTTACCTAGGTACACCACATTAACGACACACATTAACGAGAAACGCAGTTAATATCGCCATGATAGACGATTAACGTTAATGCGGCCACGACAGTCTTTTTTCAGCCCTGATAAGGCCGCATAGTGTCTCTTTTATCGCTTTAGTGCTGCCACCTATAGTTCCACGTTTGCACGTTCCATGCAGGATTCGATTAACCTTATGTTGCCTATAATAGTACATTACATAACTAGGTGGTAATACAAAGAAAGGCCGAGATCGCAGAAGTTTGCCGCCTGAGCTGAAAGCTATGGACGTAAATGTGCGATCGAGGGCTTTCTTTATTACCTCCCGTGTTGTGTACATCATTTTATGTCTACACTTGGCCAGAAAGCGGTTATTTATGGAATATTTTCCTTACATAGACCCCATATTGGTCCAAAAATATCTAGCATATTTACCTACTCATGTCCCAATGCATGAAGGTTGAATCTCTCAAGTCCTTATATCTTTCTTAGAGCCTTACCACACTTGCGATTTGCGAGCGAGCTGCGGGAAGGGGAGTTAGAAGCAAAGTTCCATACAAATGTCGCTCGCGGTGAGCTGCGAGTTCGCCACGACTGGTTTTGTATGGAAACTCGCCCGCGGCTCGCTCGCAAATTAATCGCAAATGTGATAAGGCACTTAGTTCAAGGCTAGGTGGCGATTGTAGGTCAAGTGTTCCATCCTATTTGGGCTGAAGATAAGCTTGCAACAATCAACATACATTTTAACAGAGTTAAAAAAAACGAGGTTATCAATTCGACCCGTATGTATGTGATATTGTCAGAATTGCACATTTTTTAGATATGTGACTCTATACCAGCTTCTAAATGCGTGTGCCAAATTTCATGAGTGTATGTATGTCCACGCATAATCTCAAAATCAAAAACTATAAGTCTGATTGTAAAAAATATTTTTTAGTTGGACTAGGTATGATCTAACTTAGGGAAATAAATAAATAAACATAAATACTGTGGGGACAATCTTAGGGGACAAACTGTGCAAGTTTCATTAAAATCGGTTCTGTAGTTTTTGAGATAGAGAGTTATGTGTGTATAAGTCACTAGGAAGACGTGTACTTATCAACGTAATAGGGTATTTGACAACAATCAAAATAAATTCATTAACTCTAACCAGCAAATTACGCTTCCAAAATAGCCCGGATAAAATCATTCAGACTTATTTTCATGCCATCAACGATTTTACAATGACGAAAACTAAAAATAAGGCACCATGTTGAGCATGACGTCACATGATAGTATTTCATACTAAACTGCATACTTTCGGAGCGTTTTGACACTTCATAAAAAGAAGCTGATTTGAACTGTCATCAAGTAGCCTATTCGATTACTACTACTGAAAAATTAAGAAATAAAAAAGTAATTAAAAAAAATTAAGCCGACTTCAAAAAACGAATAAATAACAGTTTTATGCCAACTATTTTTTTGAGGTCGGTGCCAGCCTTAATAAAACATTTCTTCGACCTCTGCAAACTTAGCGTACTCGCACTCTATGAAGCATTGATAAATGATCATTAATTCAGTACAATGATTTTATTCTTCCGAAAATATCAGAAAGAAACGGAGAAAAACGAATATTTCAAATAAACCCGGAAAAAACCTTTGATTTTTTTTCGGATTTTTCAACGCTACCACAGACGCTACATCGTAAGAAACGCGCAGCGTTGGCTCATTTTACAGAAGTTCTACAGTGGCTTGGCTTTAAATAATTTGACCGTACCTACAATCTACACTACATATAATGTGCGCTTCTAGGACTGGCTAATTTTTATCGCTATTTAGTCTGATAAGAGCGATTATTGACAATTTTACAACGTGCGTATCAAAGTCTCAACCTATCCTTTGTAATCGTTGTACCTAGTTACCAAAAATTACTTGTAAGTAAAGTTTTTATTACTCAGTGTACCTCCACTTCCCTTGTTTATTCAATTAATTAATAAGTAAAGTGTCATTTGTTAATTGTGTGACTAGGTTAATTAAACACGTTAATAATAGTTTAAGTAAATAAGCAAAAGTGAACAATGACAAAAACCGAGAGTTCGTAATCAAATATTTTATCAGTGAGATACGTAACTTTGATAAGTTGAATTCATTTAACTTATTTTATTGCTGATAATATGATTTTAATAGGATTTTTTCTTGATGCTAAACGAACTACATCATTAGTTGTAACTCTGTGAACTTGTTTGACATCAATCAAAATAAATTAATTAACTCTAACGGTCAAATTACGTTTCCAAAACCATTCGGATAAAATCAATTTACATAAGTAAATTTCGTTTTTTCAATGATTTTAAAATGACAAAAACTAAAATAACTGGCCAAGAGCATGTCGGACCGTGCTCAGTGTAGGGTTCCAGAGCCGTAACTATAAGGTAAATAAAAAAATACTATGTAAAAAAAGTACAACAACAAAAAAGCGTATCTTCATAGCAATGACGTCCTATTGTTGAGAAGCGCAGTTTATCAGCAAGAACTCAAAAACGGTTAATCCGATCTTGTTGAAAATAATTTTCGTTGAAAGTATTAATTGAACTTTACCTTCCTGATTTTTTTCATATCCTCGTCCTGCCCAATGTTCTCAATTAAGAACAAATTAGATTTGATAGTTCCTGCCCAAGCTTTTTTATTTATACTTCCGAATTCTGCCCAGTGTTCTCAATTAATCACATAATATTCAAATTTGCCGCACAGCGGGCAAATGTTTCGCACTTTGCGATTTTTATTTACTTGTTTCTGATTGGTTGGAGTATTAGCCAATACTTAATCAAGCCCTTGTGGTGAACTTCCGCGGACTCGCCGATCAGTGTCACGCCACGTGTCAAGGATGGTGCAATTTCGCTGGAGAGGTAACTTCCATCCCTCTTTACCTTGATAATCAACCGTGCGTTTTTAATGAGTACCATATAGATGTAAAGCCATATAGCTCTAATATGTCACAATAGCTTTATTTTTGGAAAAGTTTTTATTTTAGATTTTTCAAGGTAACTCATCGAAAAGTGTGATTTATTGAGAACATTGGGCAGAACTGACTACCAATACCGCTTAACTCAAGTTCTATCTACGAAACAGTTAGACATGTCAGAGATGGATGTGGTCGCAGATTTTACGGTCAACAAGGTAGTAGACGAGGTGGTGGCAGAGAGGTAGTTAAAGTAGAGACTTACAAGCTGGATCAACCAGAGGCTCTTTGCCATTGCAGTCGTCACCAGTTCCAATTCCTGCGTGGCGTGATGACTCATTTGCACCTAACTTGCCAGAACAGGTATCAGTCCCTAATTTGTTCGACCACACTGAACGTCGGTCAATTCTGAACTACTTTACTGAACATTTAAACGATGATATTTTGACTGTATGTGTTGAAAAAACTAACCAGACTGCGGTGCAAAAAACAGGAAATAGCATAGATCTGAACTGTGTGTAATTGAAAAGGTGCAATGGGATAACATTAATCATGGCCACTGTGGACTACCAAGTTCTGTATATGTATTTTTTCCACGATAAAAATCAATTAAAATCCAGGCTCTTTAATATATTTTCCTTTAATTATTCAATAAATACTATATTTTAATTATGAAGTTCATGCCCAATGTTCTTAATAAATAACAAATCAAAGATAATAAATTTACTAAAATCTGCCCAATGTTCTTAATAAAGAACATAAGATATCGACGAAATATCTAGCTCAGTCTATTTAATATCTAACCCCTATAACCTAAAAAATTATATAAAAAATCCTACTTACTTTTTACACACAAATTTCAGCAAATAATGTCTTGGGCAGAACCCATCAAAATTAACTTGTGCTTAATTAAGAACATTGGGCAGAAACTGAAAGTCTATTTAAATATGTTTGGGCAGGACGAGGATATATTTTGGACATACTGTATAAAAGATAGAGGGGGGGACACCATTTTTGTAACTTTCGGAGCGATTATTTCCGAAAGTATTCACATAATCAAAAATATTACTTAAGGACCTTAAAGTGATTTTAAAAGACCTGTCGAACCATGTACCACATGTTGATATTTGATGAAAGAAAAAAATTTCGTCTTCTGTTATATGCTGTTATATGTATGGAGTACACCCCCTAGAAATATTTATTATGCCACACCCGGCCATAAAGTGACTTTTTCCGCACGCTGCGCGTACGGAAAAAGCCGCTTTCTGGCCAAGTGTAGACATAAAATAATGTACACAACACGGGAGGTAATAAAGAAAGCCCTCGATCGCATATTTACGTCCCTCGCTTGCAGCTCGGGCCGCAAACTTCTGCGATCTCGGCCTTTCTTTGTATTACCACCCTAGTTATCTAATGTACTATTTTTGATATTTAACTAGTTTAACTACAAAACTAAGTAGTGGCTTATACAACACACCTACATTCCAAATTTCATCAATATACGTTACGTAGTTTTGGAGTAAAATGCCTGTAACATACGGACGGACGGACGGACATGACGAAACTATAAGGGTTCCGTTTTTGCCATTTTGGCTACGGAACCCTAAAAAGGCCCCATGTTGAGCATGACGTCACAAGTCAGTTATTCATTTAACTGCATACTTTCTGAGCGTTTTGACACTTCATAAAAAGAAGCTGATTTGAACTGTCATCAAATAGCCTATTAAGTCTTAGATGAATTTTAGTGACAGGACACATTAGAGAATATAACCAGATGTCTCACTTTTGGTTTTATAAAAAAAAAACAGAAATAGAGTCTGTGCGGAAAGAGAATAGGCGTGGCGAAAAACGGAACTAACCTAACCAGTATGGCCACAGAACAGAAAATACGGCACATACGGTAGAAAAACATTACAGCGCCCCCCAAAATTAATCCTATTCTCTTTACGCACAGATTCTAGCTATATTCTCGCCAACGCTATGGTAACTTGGCCAGAAATATGAATAGCAGTTTAAAAATTAACGTTAAATTGTAATTATTAATGAAAGATTTCAAAGACAAAAATGCAAAGACTGGTGCTATACCTACAGGTAAAAAATATTATATAGGTACAAAAAAAGGAAACATTGAAAAAAAAAACTATAATATTAACCTTTAATAAGAACCCTAACGTAAAAATTGTGTCAAGGATTAAAATGTAGGTATTTGTACAAAACCAAGCAGACCTCTGATGCAATATTTGAGGACAAATGTAAGCACTAATGTTTGTATAATTATTAAAATTGTAGACATAGACGGTGATTTAGCTGTCTGTCCTTGAATTAACGGTTTTTTCCCACCTTCAATCGGTGTTTGGAGATCCTTACACGTGTCTTGCTCAGTGTTCAAATAACCTTAATAAGACCATCACGTAATTTCTTGATAGGTTAGATTGGGTAAGTAGGTAATAAGAATATGGGTACCTACTAGGTACCCATATTCTCATTTTAATTTTTTTTATGAAGTAGTTTTGTACTCAGACACAAAACAAATATAACGATATGATTTTATTTATAGCAGCTTTTTATTTACATTCAAGGCCTTTTGAATATATTCTTCATTATTTCTCGCTCTCACGATTCTCGATCGATTTCACGTTTTCATGAAGCGCTCTATGTTTTGTGTGTAGGTACCTACCTATTTCATCTCTATGTATTAGACAAACCGATGAAAATCTAATACAATAGGCATGACGACTGAGTTAAAACTATATAATTATATTTAGTCCGTCAGTTAGATTATGAAAAAATATAGGACACGTATTTTTTGGTTTATCAAAATATTAAAAATCGACAAAGTTATAGGTCATCAAACTTCTGAAGTGGGGGCTTGTGACGTCACTCCTAGGTGAAAATTGTACCTAGGAGTGACGTCAATCGAAACTTCTAAGCACTCTATCCTCGTCATTTTTTTTTGTCAAACAAAAGAAAAAAATACGTGTAGAATATTTTTTAATAATCTAACTGACGGACTAAACAGTTTTTTTTTAGTCGTCTAGCCCATTAACGCTTTGTTAGTAGTATATAAATCACCAATTTACAAAACCATTTCAACCATCCATTATAATGTACCTATACGGAACACTTGAGACACACTAGCTATGTATAGGCACTTTCAAAATTGCAGGTTATTCCAGCTAGACTCGACATTTCGGCTGTCGGCAGGCAAACAATAAAATTGCAGCCAATCTAGTTTTTACAGAATATATTTAACATCAGATGACACACCGTGTTGTTTTGCATTACTTTGTGAGAGTTTGAGAAGCCAGTATCTTATCTGGCAGATAACTCTGGCATATAAACAGATTCAGACGGAAACTGCGTAGAGAGACCTGTGGTGACCGGTTCAATATGAGGTCTTTTGTCGTTTTTCAGATTCTACTTCTGGCCATCGTAGCCATGGCTTCGTCGCAGGGTGAGTTATATTTATTATAGTCGTTTTCAATGCACCTTCACCAATTTCACTGATGCATTACCAACCTCCCTCCTTGCCTCGACTGCCCAATCGCTAGGTATTGGGTCGCAGTGGCCGTTGGGAGGGCCAAGTAGAGAGTGACAGCTCTTCTTTGCTCTCACACCTCAACTCAAAGCACTCAAGCTCAAATCTAATATATTTATTTAGTTTTGTTCAATTTTTTTAGTTTCATTTAAAAAAAATCGTTTATTGTTACTAACGTCGTTCTTCTAAGTCTTCCTGTAAAAACAGTATATGCATCGTAAGGTCTGAAATAAATTATTTTTATTTTTATTTTATTTTTTTAATAACAACCTACCCAAGCATCTATGTAGGGTTCAGATAGTCACATTATATAAGGTCAGATTCATCAGTGTGCCTACCATGAGTTGAGTGTACGATCGGCGCTAGCGAGTTTCTCGTATCGAGAGTCGGTGCACCTCTCTCGCACGCGCCAATAGTACGAAAGAGGTAGACTGTCATCGAGCGTTTTTCCATGTCCCCTTTTACTGACATTCAACGGGACCGCAAAATTTTATATTCTACTGGCAAAACACGCTCGGAGCTCTGCCATGCCAAATTTTTACAATGCAAACTCATAGTAAAAACTCGCGTTTTAGACTAGGACTGTAGAGCTGCCAACCTGTAATCGGCCTCTGCTCTTTGTATGAGTGAGAAGGGAGCAAAATTGCGAAAAATATACTGTCAGTTGAAGAAATCCCTAAGGGTGGCTAGGCTTTTATATGATTTACCTATACTGTATAAATCTGTCACTAAGAGCTCGCTCGTTACCACGGGAAGCCAACACATTGAGTTGCGTAGGTACCCACTTTTTTTCGTTGCGCGACGCGTCAAATAGATATCCATTCACTATTCCTCATTATGCTTCTACAATACTATGCTTGATTTATCTGGTAAACTGGTCTTTCTTTCAGTTAATACGCACAACAACATGCCTGGCCCTGGGCAAGGTACCAAACTTTACTTTTAACGTGTACGATATGGTTACACACACCTTACCCACCTTCTAATGCTTGCTTTGTTTCTTGCAGTCAATATTGTGGATCGTCCTGCAGAGTCAGGTATCTTATCTTACACTTTTAATACTAATTGATTATTATATCATGTGAAATTATTATTCTTAAAAAGTATCTAGTATGTTTACTCGTATAACTATTTGTAACCCTTTCTGTATTTTAATGTTTCCATAAATTCTTGCAGTTCATGTGGTAGAACAACCAATCAACCAAGGTCAACAAGGTACACTATTATATCTACACTATAGTACTTTATGCGTATCAACACATTTTGTGATATATGGATACAAATATGAAAGCACAAAGTAAAATTAAATAGTGGTCACACAACTCATGGTCCACGCGGGGATTCGAATTCATCCTGTAGCTCTGGAGGTGAAACGCTGGACCAGATCCAGTGTTTCAACTTCTTGACTTTTGTTGTTTGATCTTTGTGGTGTGTTATTTATATTCATCATCATAACATAATCATTCCATCACGTACATAATAATGTATCGAGTAGTAGTGGATTTGCGTGCTGGCTATTATAATCACGTAGATTCGATAAACATATTGGAATCAACCGATCCCGTCATTTTGAACACTCAGGTGACCACACATAAGTGGCCTTAAAACACGTCCAACGATTGGAAAGCTTAGAAGAGATTAAGTAATTTGCTAATTCAGAAAAATATATTTGATTAAACTGTATTATCTCTCAACCGGCCGAGTAATATAACCCGAGTGTTCAAAGTTACGAAAATTGACTCTATGTATATTTCCTTATCGACTCCATAAGATATCGCATCACGTTAAATGTTTTAATTAGTTTTGTTAGATTAGAGGCTCCTTTATATGAAATACCTTAAATAAAGGTTTAATATTTCTGGCAGGCATCGACTCTGGGTTCTACAGGCCGTCGGCCGGAAACAGCGGCGGCAATGTCGGTAAGTAACTACCCGATTATACACGGTTTCATTTAAAAAAATAAAATAATGTTTCCTTTAAGTAAAATGAGTCAACTAAAGGATTTAAGGTAGTTTCCCTCCAGGGCCCATAGATTTTTTACACCCTGTATATTTTGTACACCCATAGATTAGTATGATTGGCGATTCCACGCAAAATATGTTAAGGGCCTAAGATTCTATATTCTGTCTTCGGCAGGATTTTCCAAAACAGACTCATTTTTGAAAAAAGATAAATAATTTTGTTTCGAAATTTTGGTGGCGGAGTTAGCTGCTAATCGCTAAAATGACTAACTTTTGGTTTATGCGACGGAGGGGATCTGTCACTAACTCTAAGATGCTCATTTTACCGATAGTCAAGTACCTTATATGCTGCGACCTTCTTATCTTTTCGTGGAGTGGAGTGGGACCAAACCAAACGTTTATCAGTGTTCTTACACACCTCATAAATCTGGGAGCTATCGGTACTTAGTACTTATTAGATTAGACCATAAAAATCTGATCAAAAGTTCCTCAGCACGACTCGATATTTTTGATCCAACAATTTTGCTTGAATAGACCGATAATGTCAATCATTTATAAATTTAGGTACTTTATCATTTGCTCTCGACTTTTCAAGTGCCATCGCTATAGTTTTCTATTTCATTCCCTTTCTTATATGGTAACTCTCCTACAAGTTCCCAAAAAATTTAAAATATTAATATTATAACTAATCGGTTTAATAAGTACTTATCCACGTGTAAAGAGCTGTTTACTCAGTATACAATTTTATGAACAAATGTGAATAGGTATCCCGAGACGTGGCTTACCCACTCTAACAAACTATCCTTTGTTTTTCCTGGAATTATTCATATTTCAAATTTCAACAAGAGTACTTAATTTATAGCTTAATTTGTAACGTTTAGGTAGATTTTATACTACTGAAACCAACAATCTCCAGTACATATTCTATTCATAATTAATTTACTCATTAAATCGCAAAAACGAAACTCTCCTCAATTGGCTCTATTTATTTTTTTATTTTCAAAAAGATTTGACCAAAGTGTGACTAGGATGAAGTGAAATATGTTCATACAAAATAAATATCTTTGATGAAACTACTACTAGGCCTAGACTAGGCAGCTAATCTCAAGTTAAGAATTTATTGTTATATTATTTTATTGTATTTGGAAATATTAAAACATAATGTATTTTTAGCAGATACGGGTCCACCTTCGTATCCGATCAGTAAGTTTCTTGTCACGTCATTATTTTGTGCGTCTATATTGTTCCTGTGTCCTACATTCTTCAATGAAGTACAGATTGGTGGCGGGTAGTCTGGTTAATGAGTCAGTTTCAAAAAAAATGTCCGTAATTAGGGCTTTATTAAACAAAGTTTTCACATTTTTCCTTTGTGTGACGAAAGTTAACATGCAATTTATATGGTTAACATTCGTTAGGTACACAAAGGAAAAAGTTAACACATTGTTTAATAAAGCCCTAACTACGGACATCTTTTTTTGAAAATGACTCTAATATCTACTCATATAGGTATAGGTCATCTGAAAATTTTCTGATATTAATTTTAATATTTAAACCGATTGATTGTGATTTTTACCGGGAAAAGTTATTCAAAAGATATTCTTAAAGAATGACAAGATTTCTCTGGTTACAAATACTCAGAAGATTTCTCGTCACCAGAATGGCATTTTTTGTTACTTTGAAGAAGTTTGCAAACTATAACCGAAAATGCCAGTCTATATAGTGAGGGGGCATCTGCAGAGGGAAAATTTCAAGGCATTGGACAGGAGAATCATGTTTTCGAAGAATAACCCTCAAATAGTCATGGTGCATGTTGTGTTATTGTTACTATATGTTAGTTTGTGGTTGGGTCTTTATTGATTTTTTTTTCGTCATTTTGGTATCATTATTTCACAGTCACCAATCCGGATCCCGGCTTCTACCAGCCATCTTACCGTGAGTAAATCTTGCGCTTAGGCATTTCGTCTCTAGTACCGAAAATGTATCATTGTCAGAAGTCATTTGGACCTAAGTAACATCAGTTTTTATTCCATATTACTTTTATTGCAAAAGTAAGTAGTAGTCTTGAAATATTTAAGAAATATATAAAAAGTAAACAGTGGAATTTTAACTAACAAATTTATTTCTGCAGCGGAACAGCCATCTATAGCTCCAACTTGTAAGTAACTTCTTAAAAATCTAAAAATACTATTATTTTGTATACTTCATAGATGCTTACAATTAAAATCTAATTTTCATTTATCTACAGTTGTGGTGGATCCCGGTTTCTACCGACCTTCTGATCGTAAGTGGAATAACTTAATCGTGAATACGTTTACATTCATACATGCAAAATATTAACTTAAAGATCTGTTGCATGTGAAACCTTGCGCGCAGCAATAGAGTAATTTTTTTACCCAAGAAGTGAAATCTATTACTTATAAATATTATACTTTGTTTTAGCTAACGCACCGACATCTTTAAATCCTGCTTGTAAGTTTTCTCTACAAATACGTGAATAATAAAGTAATATATCGTCGGGGATAGTGCGATACCGCGTAAGTAGCATATGTAGATAAGGTTCAATTTCAAGCAAATTTGTTAGAAATTGAAACCTTATCTACATATTATGCTACATACGCGGTATTGCACTATCCCCGACGATATTCCTAGAAAAGTTTTGAGTATTAACTTCAAATTATTATTATCTTCAGTTGTAGATCCGGGCTTCTACCGGCCCTCTGATCGTAAGTGAAATCAAATTAATATTAAAATATGAAATTTAGCTTGAAAGTGAAATCCGTTCTAAATATTAATATCTGTTTTAGCGAACGCACCGGCATCGTTAAATCCTGCTTGTAAGTGTTATCTACAAATATTAATACGTGAATAATAAGGTAACATATTGCTAAAAAGTTCTTAGTACCTACTAACTTCAAATTATTTTTATCTTCAGTGGTAGATCCGGCCTTCTACCGGCCCTCTGACCGTAAGTGAAATCAAATTAATATTAAAATATGAAATGTATCTTGAAAGTGAAACCCGTTCTAAATATTAATATTTGTTTTAGCGAATGCACCGGCATCTTTAAATCCAGCCAGTAAGTAAATTAAAAAAAAAACAATACAAGAAAATAAATTATTTTCTTAGTAGTACTATCTAAAAATATCCGTTTTATCTTCAGTCGTAGATCCCGGCTTCTACCGACCTTCAGACCGTAAGTGAATTAAATAAAAAAATTAAATTAATCACGAAAAGTGAATTCTACTCTAATATACCTGAAATTGATTTTAGCTAACGCGGCGGCTTCCTTGGATCCCACTAGTAAGTGATTTAGTCAGTGGTGTAACTATATCATCTGGGGCCCGTGGCTAATTCCTTTGACGGGGGCCCTATCCTTAAGCTTTATTATTTTAACGTTATACTTACGGTGGGGCCCTCTTGGGTCGGGGGCCCCACCGTAAGTATACGCCACTGGATTTAGTAAAATACATGAAAATTAAATTCTACTTTGTTCATAAACTAGAATCACAATAAGTTTCACATGTTAATGGATTACTCTAATGAAATAAAATAATTAAAAAACGTGTTAACTCTTCCATCAATAATAAATATTTAAATGTTTTTGTCTGCAGTCGTGGATCCGGGTTTCTACCGACCATCCGATCGTAAGTAAAATGAAACCCCTAAAATGAAAATATTAATTTTCCCCATCCAACTTTCATTTTACCTTAACTTAAACACAACACAAGAATACACAAGATAACAACTGTTCAGTGATAGCTATTTAAATACTTAAAAGTTTAGGCTAGAACCTATAGAAGTAATAGTCAAGCAAGACTCGCCTGAATGAGCAATATTATCACACTTTACGTAATTTAAGGTTATTACTAGTATACAATCATTAATGAATGAGTATGCGATAGAGCCAATTGAGGTAAAATTATGTATTTTTTTTTATTATATTTTTAATAAACTATACATATATATCAATAATATAACCATTATACCATCATTTCATTGGTCAACGTATACCTACGTACGTACAGTTATTAGATATTCATGGTACAATAAAACAAGGTATAGGTATTCTTCCCGTGACAGTTGATGACGTTGTGTGGAATTGATTACGTCATAACCAGTTATTTTTAAGTCTGATAAGTTTCTGTTACTGTCCGCATAGTGTCTCTTTTGTCCATTTAGTGCGTTCCCTATAGTGACGTAGGCATGTTCACCCTCGGGAGAATCGAATACCTTATTTTATTGTACGGTAAAAGTTTAGCAGGTAAAAGTAAGCCTCTTGCCTCACTACGAATGTACGACAGGGGGTTTTCTCTGCAGCTGAATATACCATACTAGATATCAATCTGATAAGTGTCACTTCTTTCCAGCACAAGCACCTAGCTTTGGTCCTACCTGTAAGTACCTGCCTACATACTCGTTTTACACAGTCTGGTCTGGTATAATTAATCTGAATTTATTTCCAAACGATTAGGCCTAATTGAAACCAAACCAAAACTTGACAAATAGCAAAAAAATATTTTCTTCATAAATGTAAAATCTGTCACGCATTTATCTTGTAAAGACAGACGATGAACGCGAATATTAGCACAAATAAACAGGATTTTTATAAAACAATCTGGCTCTCAAAAGTTTTTTTTAATGAGGGTGTTTAGAAATTATAAACCCACCAGCTGGCAGCAGGGTGGCGAAAGGTCTTTTTGACAGTGGGCGTCAAGATCCACCAATCACACCACTTGATTTTGACATCTACTGCCAAATAGACCTTTCGCCACCCTGCTGCCAGCTGGTGGATTTCTGATTTCTAAAACCCTCATTGCGTCAAATGTATTAGGGTCAGGGTGATACAGATTTTAAATACTTAAACTTCTTGTGGACTATTCGATGATAGCTAACGGTGGGACTACAACATATCACTATGTTTTTATCATAACGGTCCAGTCCGTGCGGTTTTCAAAATCTTAGCGTCTTATGATTGGAGCTTTCGATTTCGTAGTTTAGTATCTGACAGCACTGAGTCCAGTAATACTCGTATTAGAGCAGGATTACGATCAAGCAAGAAAACTAGGCTTTGTGATGTCACAGAAAAAAAGATGCGAACATAGAACTCATGAACAATTGGGTAAACAGCTCTTTTTGAAAGTCGTCCAATTAACTTGTTTACTTAATTCTACAGGGTGAATTTTAAATCGTGAATCGTAACCACGTTTAACTGTAAAGCTACTTAAGACTAATACAGAGCACTAGTGTTAATTACAATTAAAGACCCGCTTAATTAATTATGAACAAAACGGTGGAGGCGCTTATACCATTAATCGTAATAAAACTTAATTATTTTATGAGTAAATACGATTTAAATAGGTACTTGACAATGTCGACGATGTTGACATTATTGACAATACGTGCCAAAATTCTATCCAGCCAACTTCAATATTAATAGTTTCGATATCTAATGTTGAAATTTTCATGACAAGTACGAAACATGAATGTAGGGTGGCCACGAGATTTTAAAACTTAATTTTAAAGTGGACAAAATAAAAACGTACTTAATTTAGGTTTAAAAGCATTGTAAGTTATTGTTAACTATGTATAGACTACAAAAAAAATATTACGATTCACGATTTAAGATTCACCCTGTATATTCTTTATCCGTTGCATCCTGAGGTTGCGAACCATTTAAAATGGTAAAACATGAACCCTGTTAGGGAATAGCAACGTCTTAACAACGGGATTCAAGTTTCAACGATTCTAAATGATAATAACATGAATGTGTTTTTTTTTTCAGTTATTAACCCAGACCCGGGATTTTACCGTCCATCTGGTAAGTTAAAGTATTTTTGTTATTAATACCTAAATATTAAAATACGTAGGTACCAGTGGCGTGGCGTCCAAAGAACTCGATTCCTACCGGCTTGCCTAATTTGACCATTATATTCTTCTGCTCTTAAGGAAAAGTACGCCAAATCTGCACCGGCTTATCCAAGGATATCTTTTACGCCACGCCACTGATAGGTAGACCGTTGTCGTACTTATTTACGGTTAGCTATTAAATAATTAAATAATATTGCAACCAGCAATGCAACATCAGTATGTTATCCGAGACAGTGTTGTTATAATGTATAAAAAATCATAATAACATTGAAATTGATACTATTCTGAAAATCCAGTTGGTCATGATTTGAAATCTAGACTGACATGGCGGTACGTCACCCTAGAGGCCGTTAGTGGAATTTTCCTGCGCGCGAAGAAAATACTGCTTCCTGGATCATGGCCAAGGGAACACGTAAAATTGTAGACACACCGCGGGCGGTAATTAGTAAAGAAAGGCCCAGACCACATATTCACAAACACCTGCGATGTGGGCGATTCCTTATTATACCACCCTGGGTGTGTAATGTACCTACTGTTTCTGCTTGTTCACAGCTGGAGGATCTGGATCTGGAGGGCAGTACAGTGAGTACCGTTTCTTTTCTTTTTTTATGTGTGATAGACAAGCATTTGACCACGATCGCACCTGATGTTAAGTGACGAGTTCTTATCCTTTTAACTGACTATAAATAAATAAATAAAATAAAACAGCCTGTATTTCATACAGAAATCATGTACAAGATATTTTTGTTAGTATAAAAAAAACGTTATTATTTCTAATGTTAGTAAGATTGATTTTTATTTAATACCGAGTAAAATATTTATAAAAAAGATTTGTAACTAATTATTATTGATATTTGGGACGTTAATTTCTGCATGAACCCCTCTGCAGGTAAAGGCCTCCTCCAAAGTTAACCAGTCTTCTCTGGATTTAGCTATTTGCATCCAGTTTGGACCCGCTGTTCGTTTAAATTTTCGTTTTAACCGACTATAGAAAGGACAATCTCAATTCGCTTGTATATTTTTCGGTGGCGCAATTGGTAGTGCGCCTGTGTTGGCCGAAGAGCCGTAGGAGACGAAGGTTCGAATCCTGCCCGAGACATATAATTTTTCAACGTTTCTCTCCTAGTAAAAATATTCTGTATTTTTTACGTTTGTTATCAGAGAACATCGATAAGGAAAATTAGCATTTTATTTAAACAAAATTTGCAAGAAACGTTTGGTTTCAAATGATGCTAATAGATGGCGCTGACTAACCCACGAGCACTGGAAATATTTTTCACCTATTTACAAATAGTGATTATCTTCTTTAAAATCTTACTTAATTTTCTTTATGCATAATGTTAAAATACGTTCCTATAAAATTACAAAAAACTACACATTGGTATATGGATTTTAAATATATTTTTTTTAATTTACAAAAAGATTAAATTCATGACACGTTAATTCAATTTATCAAGCTACAAAATTTAACACATTTCTGATGTCGTGAAAGCGAATGATGACCCTGTTTTTGTTAGTATGAATCGATCGACTTATATCACCTTCACCTTCATTATAATGTAATAATCAATAATATGCAAACTAAACAAAAATGTTTGTTATACAGACCAACAAATGCAGAACAAGCCGTACCCACCGAAGCAATGTGAGTACTTTTTCACCGACTTCAAAAAAAAGAGGTTATCAATTCGACCCGTAACCCCCTCAGTATGTAATTTTATATTGCATAAGGAGTCATCCATCAATTACGTCTCACGTAAAGAGGTGGGTTAACGAAGTGTGGCATTGTGTAATAAGGTGTGACATTTTGAAACAACACAAATGTAACCAGCTTATCATAGACGGGGAGAGGCAAAAATCATTAAAAAAACGTTAGTTTTTCTCTGAAACAGAGCTCGAAACCGGTATTTTTCAGAAACCCCGAAATAGCCCAATAAGAGCTTAGTAATGTATTTAAGTCATGATTTCGTATTATTAGATTGTCTGGTTAAAAAACGAAATAATAAACCAAAGAACGGAAAGAATACCGGTATTTTTGTATGGATCAAATACCGGTTTAGGAGCCCTGCTCTGAAACCTTTAAAATTTTACAGAATTGTTATAAAACTTAAGCTTATTTTGACCTAAAGGTGTTTTTTTTTCAAAAATCCTGATAAGTCAACGATTTCAGAGAAAAAAATATGTGGATGGTGCATAATTTTTAATTTAGGCATTTATTTATGTTTATGTTTTTTTTCAGATAACAACCCCTTTGCGCGAGGCGGCAAATAAAAACATCATAATACCATATCATAATCATAATCTATTTATAAATAACTGATAAAAATGTGTACTCGCATGTAAAAGCCTACCTTTGAAGGCATTGGATTTATAATATTATATTAAGCACCTGCCATTACAATTTGTGATTGCGATTATTTGTATCTTAATAAACCTACTTCATATAAATCTCTAGTTTTATTCGCAGTACTTCGTCCACAAAAGTAAAAAAAAAATGCCTTCTTTAACCCTTTAATGCCCAATAATCACAGAGTTCAAGCCTCTTTGGGGCTCAATTGTGCTTAAGAAAAAAAAAGCCAAAGGACGATGTTGTAAGGTGGTCAACTGGTCATTTTTAGGGTTCCGTAGCCAAAATGGCAAAAACGGAACCCTTATAGTTTCGTCATGTCCGTCCGTCCGTCTGTCCGTATTGCTTTATGATTTTTTTCTGCCCTATCAAGGGTTAATATCGATGCCCTCTGACCTCATCCACCGCAGCCTTACCAAAAACCTATAACGCCGAGCAGCCAGAAAATTTGAAATATTTCAGAAGAGGGCAAGAACTAGGCAGGTCACGGACATAATTATTGAGCCATTTAGGGTTCAATCTAATAATCTAATAAACACTCTATGATGTGTCATATAGTCGTGACTTTTGTACTCAACAATTAAAGTCCATGAGTGTAAAATAATAATAATAAAATAAAATGTATTTATTCAATAACCAGAAAAGTTTCAATTACAGAAAGTGTTGGCGCCTCTTTTTAAGTATTCTTATACCTGTGTTAAGAGGCACCGCTCTTCTTAGGTGCTAAATAACATAATATCTATCTAGACATAATGAGATCTTTTTCCATAACAAAACAACAAAAACAAAAATCAAAAAATAAAACTTAAGAGCTAGTAAACATATTTGTTTGTGTGTGTGTGTGTGTGTGTGTGTGTGTGTGTGTGTGTGTGTTATGTTATATGTATTTATATTTCCGTAACATTTTGTATTAAATTCTCTGTGTCATGATAAGTCTTTGTTTTTAGCCACTTAACGGTCAAGTTTTTTACTTCATAGCGTGATAAGGGGTAAATATTTATGTGTTTATTGATTAAATTATATAATTTTGCCGATTTTGTGAAATATTGTCTGCTTGCAAAGGTGGTGTTAATAGAAGCCGTTGGTATTATATTATCTTTCCTTCTACGGTTATGTACATCAGGTAGATACGGTATGGATTTGTGTAGTCTTAGAACTGTAGCCGTGATGTACAGTTTTCTGACTGACAAAACATCAGAAAGCTTATATAGGTCTATGGTAGGGAATCTGAAAGGCTTAAAATGAATAACTTTTAGTAGAGATCGTTGTGCTCTTTCAAGTTCTAAGAATTTAATTTTGGTAGCTCCTCCCCAAACCGGTATGCAGTACGTAATAATGGATTGAGCTAAAGTTATGTATATTTGTGTAAGGAGTTTCTTTGTCGCAATGTATCTTAAGTTTTTAAAGACCCATATAAGTTTTCTAATTCGGGACATTATTAGTTCCATGTGCAAATGCCACGTCAGCCGCTGATCAACTATTAGACCAAGATATTTTGTATTTTCTACCTTATTAATTTGAGAACATAGACAGTTCAAACTTTGTGGGTCGTTGCATGTATGTATCTTTATTGTAAAGTGGGTTTCTGGTTGTGAACTATTATAATTTGTGAAGCAAATGTAATTTGTTTTGCTAATGTTTAATGTAAGTAAATTAGACTGTAGCCAATAAGCAATTTTTGAAAGCCCATGGTTAGCAAACTTTTTAACGTCCTCCCAAGTGTTTCCAGTGAAAACTATTGCAGTGTCATCTGCATACGAGAAGATTTTTCCCTCGGTAATTTGCATATCACACAGTTTGTTGATATAGATTAAAAATAGAGTCGGCCCAAGTATGCTACCTTGAGGAACACCATAAGCTATGTTGGTTGTATCACTGATGTAATTATCTATCTTCACCTTTTGTTTTCTGTTATGCAGGTAATCTTTGAGCAAGTCTAAGGGAACATCTCGTATACCTATATTTTCTAGAGTGTTAATAAGAGTCGGTATGGAAACGGTGTCAAATGCTTTTTTGAGGTCTAAGAAGACTGTTAAGCATTTTTTATTCTGGTCTATGGCATCTACAATCAAAGAAGATAGTGCTATTACTGCATCTTCTGTGGATTGTCCTTTCCTGAAGCCAAACTGAGATTTAGATAGAATTCTATATTTATCAAGATAATTTAGTATACGGATATTAATTAACTTTTCTAGAATCTTAGAAATTGCAGGTAAGACGGAAATTGGCCTATAGTTCGATACATCATCTCTGGTTCCACTTTTATAAACCGGGGTAATAATTGCTTCTTTGAGTGTACAGTAAAAATTATGTTTTAAAATCTCTATAGTGCAGGACCGTCAAGATATATTATCACAGGCCATAGATAAACCGTATTTCGAAGGACCGGCGGGCCGGATTAAATCCTCCCGGCAGAAGTTGGCCCGCGGGCCGTATTTTGTATTTTCTCAGTGGGAGTGGTGGGTGAGGGCTAGATGGTGCCGAACACGGGGCTTTACAGCTCAGGGTGGCCTCAGATTCTGACCAGTAAAACCACAGAAATATGTTGAGATAGAAGGAAATTGTTCGTCGATTTGTATAGGAACCAAGTGTGTAACGATTTCTGCCGTCCTATGTCCAAAACTAGGCTAACCTCTATGGAGTTGTATAGGGGTTAGTCCAGTTTTAGATATCGGACGGCAGATTTTTGCTTGGCGTTTGACGACAACAGTGTGTAATTTAGAGATGGGAAACATAAATTTTCCATTTCAATTGGTGGTATTTGAACCATTAATTATACCATTATTATCAGATTTTCAAATCTGATAACAATATTGACGGTAACTGAAGTTAACGGCGTGCAAATTAGTTCGCCACCACTTCTTTTTAGCACGCAAGGTACATACATTTTTTCCTTCTATCTATATCTAGATAATATTTCTGTGGGTAAAGCTGATTTTTTGCACTCGTGCATATAATCACAAGTGTAAAAAAATAATCAGAATTCCGGTGAATGTAGGGGAGACCGGGTATGGTTGTCTCACGGGTTGGTTGTCACAGCAGCCATTAAATAATACGAAACGAAGGAATAATTGCATCGCTCGGTGTTAAAAGATCGCAAGAGCTTCACCTCCTTCCCTACTTCACCAGTCGATGCACTTATTCTTTCGTTTCGTATTATTTAATGGCTGCTGTGACAACCAACCCGTGAGACAACCCGGTCTCCCGTACGAAAAGACGTGCGTTGTGTCGTGACTGATATTTTGTGTATGTACAATCGAACACACTGTTAACAGTACATTTGCTAACTCTGGCAGCTACCTATATTGTTGACATTAAATTTTCTACGGATATATAGGATACATTAGTTACATAGGATAGGATATAAATAGATATTATAAAGATAGTTACCATTTATAATCCAATTGAATATGTAATTAAACTACATAAGTACTTCGTATCTTTTCGCGTTCCACTACCACGTGACGGGCAATCAGTAATTACTGTCATCGCTAACAACCGATTGAATTGTTCTATTGTTAGTTTTTGCCGCATTCTATAGACATTATTGACTAACGGTTGCAACCGGAGTCGTTTACAGCACACGTGGATTTCTCTAAAATGGTCTAAATCTTCCAAGACATGACCACGACCACTCTGCCAAGAGTGCACGACTAAGAAGAAGAAATAGTTCCCTTTTAAACAGTAACGGGAACGACGCGGTCCAAGCCGCGGGTAAATACTAGGCAGGCACGCGGCTTGAGTAGTCGGTGAAGGAAGGCAAAAAGCGTTGCGACGGTTCATTGTGGAAATCTTCGGGGAGATTGAAAAAATTACCCTAGCGGTTGAAATTACGATTAATCGTAAGTTTTCATAAGAAATAAATACAGGTAAAGTATACCTCAACCACCTCACTTCTACCCAATCAACTCACCTCTACCCCAGTATACAATAGTAGTCTTTGGTATACCTGTATGACAGCCAAGGTGTTTTAAATAAAGAAACATTAGAGTCTGAAATAAAACCGTTTTTCGACCTGTACATATTTAGCTTACGCAGATTCTATCTAGGTTCATAGACCGGCAACTAAAATTCCCATTAGTTCGATATAGACACTCTACATAAGGACAGGTTGATCCACTTCAGATTCTCCCCCTGGTCCGTTCCTCACTTTGAGCAATTAGCGCAACTTCCGTGGTGGTCCGCAGCTAAGCGACCTGGTTCGATTCCAGGGAACGCCTCAAGCCCCCACCCTGTCCGATTCTTGCAACAGCCAATAAGACTTAAGTATTGTCAGTTTATAAAAAAAAAACTATTTTACTAGGGCGCGAGTACCTACAGTCCCGACATTGGGCCCACTCATCGCGGTCGTTTTAATTGGAGAATATTTTACGTGAAAAAAAGTGTTTAATTGTTCCTTGAACATTAAGCGCTACGGCGCTAGAACGATCTCGAGTCGGAGATACTCACTGTAAACCAAATCTCCAGCTTAGGGAAAAATAATGGCGTCTCACTCTACGAACAAACAGTAATGTAGATTCAGGTAACATTGTAAGTACAACCATGGACACTTAGTGTCACGTTATACTTTAATTTATCACGCTTGCGCAGAATGGCGCGACGTATAAAACTGCGACACATCACTAGCATTTGTATTAGGATCTCTGATTGCTCTTCTGAAACATGTCGCGAGTAATGGTGAGTACATTTATTATTTTATTTTGATCAACTTTTTCTCTAATCTTGAGCAAACTCGGGCCTGCCAACTCCTCGGTTTACCTCTGCTATGATCATCCCGCGGATAGAAGACGGTTTACGCCCCTTTGTTTCCTTTGGACATCAGAGGATATTGTCCGGAGTATCTCACTCCGCTATTTCGCCGCGCAGCCACTAGTACCACATTTTGCCCCCGCGGAGGGGCTTAGCCAACGACCACAAAAGAGCAAACGTTATGCGATAGAGAGATACGGTCGGATCCGGTGCGCTCCGTCCGGTTGTCGGACCCGAATATTAGAAATACAAACTTCTGTACGTTGTACTATTACTAGTCAGTGCTCATGCTACTTATTTCTGTAACTGATACGTTTTAAATATAGCACGACGAATATTTTCTCGTTTCAAGGCTGTTTTACTTAAAATCTCATGCCGGATAACCCACATTATTGTCATCTGAAATAAAAGCGAAGTATAGACATACTATTCAATTGACAACCCGATATGCATAAGATTCGAGGAGAGAGCACCTGCCCACCACTACTTTGAACGACTAGTCACCTGACTAATTTTTCACAGTCACCTGTACGTCTAGCATAACTGGCCGCGACTTCGTTTTTCGCGCGACTGAGCATTACCTGTCACTCTCACACTATATTGAGTGGAAAGAGATAGGTAGCTTTTGTCTCGCGACAAAGAGTCGCGTGTCACAGTTGTGCTAGTGGTACTGACTAGTCTTTCACAGTAGCGGTCAGCTGCCGCACTTTGGCTCTCATTAAATTATACGCCTGTATCAGTATCTATTAGATTAGAATCTAGATACGCCTGTATTAATCAAGAGCAATCTATCTATTCCGCATTCGACGTGGGCACCTAAGCTGCTTAACACGATACTAAAGGCTTCCTACAAATTGCATTACCACCGAATTAATTAGATGCAATACGCCAATATTAAAGGGAATAGGTTAATTCTTCGAAGACATGATACCTTTGGATGGAGAGAAGATTGCTTCTTCTTTTGTTAGAATAACATTTTGAACGATTAACTTAAATGTCTAATGAAATGAACTTTCAATGGTAAAAACGGAACTCTTATAAGATCACTTTGTTGTCCGTCTGTCAAGACTCTTTATCTCGGGAACGCGTGGAGGTATCGAGATGAAATTTGAACCATATACTCTTGAGTCTATAGTCCCTTGAAGCTGTGAAAAAGACATTTCACAAATGATCATTTAACAAATAACGTTTCACAAACTATTCACTTCACAAACATACTATTTCTCAAAATCTTCGTTTTATAAATGACTAGCATTTTCCCGCGGCTTCGCCCGCGTTGTTCCCGTTATTGTCCCAAAGGAACTCTTTACCGGGATAAAGTATCCTATGTTTCAATCCAGGACTTGGACTACTTACATGCCAAATTTCAGCTTGATCCATCCAGTTGTTATCCCGTTATTAGGTAACAAACATCCAAACATCTAAACATCCAAACATCCTCACAAACTTTCGCATTTATAATATTAGTGAGATTATTTGACAAATGTACATTTTGCAAATATATCGAATGTTAAATAATCATGTTGTGTATCAAATGTTCAATTCACAAATGATCGTCTTTCAAAGTAGTTGCAAAACTCCGACGGATTAATAAATTATTGTTCGATTAATACTGTATGTCTGCAATTTTTATTATATAAAAAACAGACAAGTAATTATTTCATACAAATACACAGTATAGGTACATGTATAATGTACTCGTAAATTATTTTAAACCCCGGTTTGGGAGAACTGCGGTGACTTCGGTGCATAAAACTAGTTACAAAATAGTGTTTCTGATGTCATTTTACTTTAATGCTCGAAATATGCTTGTATTATGGTCGTAAGACACCTAACGCTAAGGAGCGTTAGGTGTCTTATATACGCTCGCTTCGCTCGTCGTCGTACCTAATGGTGACTCTGGAAATATTTTTCTCTATTGGCAGTAAATCGGAAGGGTTGCGGTTAATATAATTACATATTTGTGTGTGTGCATACGCAAACAACACAAAATAAATTTACAATTTTAGATATTACCTTCGTGTCATATCTTGACTAAATCAAACTATGCATTTTATTAAACGTTCATTTAGAAAACGTTATTTTGTCAATAGTTGTTATTAATAAATGAATATTTGTCAAATAATTATTTGTAATATGATTTTTTATCAAGCAAATAATTTTGTGTAATGAAAATGAACAATTTGTAGAACGTTATTTTGTGAATCGACTAAGTTGTCATTAGTTCATTTGCTGTTTTTAAAATGAATATTTGAAAAATGATTGGCTACCGTTTTTATCACTTTGTTTTTATTTAGAACTTTCCCTAAACATTCGCCATTGTCGGGACAGTTAGGAAGAGCGTTTATTGGGCGCTGTTCGGGAATGTTCGGAAACCGGTGTAGTGGCTTATCATCATCCAACATCATCATATCACCCGAAAGACCTAGGCCTTCCCCAAGGATCGTCACCACTGTCGGCATTGTGCTGCTCGCATCCAGCGGTGTCCCGCTATTTTCATTATCGACCGTCGGTCCACCTTGGTACGCCTATAGGGTACCTTACTTGTAACCTTATTTGTAATCCGTTCCAGCTGTTCGTGTGCCTGTTAATGCTGGCCTCAGCGACTATGAGCCTGGACCTCCCACAGGCTCCCAAGACCCCTGACCTGGGCAAGCTGCCGGACGCGCCCAAAGTGCCCGACGCACCCAACCTGCCCACCAAGACGTTCGTCGACGTCGACGACGATAAGTAGCCCCGACGACCTCTCTACGACGACCATGAAGTTATTATTAAGTATAATGTATTTATGAAGCAAATTAAAAGCTGCAGCTGATGATTGTGTTTTCTTCAGCCCCGACTCTCATTTAAGAGCCTTATAACACTTGCTATTTGCTAGCGAGCTGCGGGGAGTTAGAAGCTAACTTCCATACAAATGTCGCTCAAGTTCACCGCGTTGTGAGGAAACTCGCCCGCAGCTGCCCGCAAATCGCAAGACGGCATCGCAATTACACAAAATAAGTATGGGTTTGAGGGTGGATTTCACAGCGTTTCAAACGCCGTCATCACCAATCCCGAAATTTCGACGATTCACTTTAAGAATGTATCCCATTATTTTGATAAAATCCGAAAATAGTTATTTTCATGTTTCGATCAAAAATTATGCCATTTTTAAAAAGATGTCATCATAATACCGGGATTGGTGGTGACGGCGGTTGAAACGCTCTGAAATCCACCCTTGAACATAATGATTTGGTCGTTCAGTATAAACTATTTAGTATAAAACTGGCGTGATTTGAATATTTTTCTTTAAAGATATCGTTTTTTTTTTTCGATTTTCAATTCAGTATGACGTCACATAATAATGAGAGTTTGGACTATCCACTATAATATAAATGCGAATGTAGCCCTGTAGTTCATTATCACGCTAAAACCGCTGGATCGCTTGTGATTAAATTTGGTATGTAGATACATAGCTTAAGATGTGGGAATGGACATAGAATACTTTTTATCACAGAAGTCGCACCCTTGGTGCAATAAAGCAGCATCTGCAAAGTGACGACTTTACAGGAGAGCCATTTAAAGATTCTGCCATTGAAATTTGGCGGATAACTTTTGCACGCTTAAAGTAAGGCTTATAAAACTTTACAACTGTAGTTATAACGATGTACTCTATTTATTAAGAAGTTGTTTATGCCAATAATTCAATTATTTCCGAAAATCGTGGGTTGCATGTTTACTCACGGCTATATTGCACCAATCCACAGCAAGCGTAAGTAGATATCCGTCGTTTTTGCACGCACAAGTGCATGACGTACTGTTACATGCGTCGTTTTATTTCGTTTATTTATTTAAAAGGTAGGACGTAAGTGAAAGAAATAATAACAACTTTTTAATTTTGATGTTTAATATACGTAGCAAAATTGTTGGATAACGTGACAACAAACAAAAAACGTTATATAAAAAATGTCATAACGCTCAGCATTATTTATTTTGTCAAAACAACTTAATTTCTTGCAGTTGCATGGTGGTCTCATGATTTTCTTGTCTACAGTTTTCCCGTCATTCCGAATGTATTCTTGACCCAAATTTTTTAACCGTTTACGTTTATTCCGAGCCCATTCGTTTCTACCTTTGAGTTTTTTTACGGAGCCTCTAGGGGTTGAAACTTCACTTTCGATGGTGTCAGAAGGGCAATATGATTCCGTGTCAGAATTATGACTGCTGTTGACGTTGAAATTTTCATCATTTTCATCTTCCGAAGAAGGCAGGGATGCAATAGAGGGCGTGACAGACATCTCTGATTCTACTTGGATAACAGACCGCTGAGATGGTGAAAAAATTTTCTCGATGTTTCTTATGCACCTGCGTTTTACATTGTCTCTTTGTTCACGACGATTGCCAAACCGTTTTCGAGAAACAGGTGTAATATTAGTAGTAATCGTCGTCTCATCGTGCCCAACGCAAAATCCACTGGTACAAATATCCTCGCAGGTATTCGGACTATGTTCAGGAGATGGCATCGGCGTGGGAACATTTATATGTTTAATTACCAAGTTAGAAATGGACACTGATGGAGAGTTATCAACGCTTGCAACTGATTCAATGTTGAATGGGGTGAGCACGCGACTTGCAGGTAGAGTACTATGAGGACTGCTATTTCTCTCATTCGCGTGACTTGGCTGTAAAGGTCTTGGCTGTGTTTCAATGACGTCTATGGATTCCACCAAGTGAGGCTTAGAAATGGACACTGATGGAGAATTATCAAAGCTTGCAGCTGATTCAATGTTGGATGGAGTGAGCACGCGGCTTGCAGGTAGATTACTGTGAGGACGGTTATTTTTCTCACCTGCATGACTTGGCCGTAAAGGTCTTGGTTGAGTTTCAATGACGGCTATGGTTTTCACAACGCGAGGCACATCAAAAATATTCTCATCTTCGTCAGATGATTCACCCCAGAAGCAATTGATGCTTTTAATACCTGAAAAGATCCATTATAGTAACATGCCAGCAGTGCTCTTAAATAAATGCTTTAACCTAAAAATAACTTATATATAAAGTATTAAATTGGTTAATGATGTCATAAACCAGATTGCAAACTAAACCCTATTACAAGTAGCTTTAATATAGTAAAAATGAAATACAACAATACGATTTTCATTACGAAATGGAGCCCTATAATTTAAGTTTATTTATTTATTTTCGTAAGGTAAGTAAGTATGTACTAGTCCACATTTTAATTTTGATAATGATACGCAGCGAATGTGTTAAAAGTAAGATTGTTTGAAAATAAATAAATATTTTTTACGCTTATATCGTTGACTGTACTTTTTTAAATAGTCATGTAAGTAGTTTTTGTCAAGACAAATTTAATGAAACAAACCCAAAACTTGTTTTATTTCAGTCCATGGCCGTCTTTTAATTTCATCATAAGATTAAAAAGCTATGTGCATGTCATCATAATATTCAGCTCAATCGGTTGAATATACTCGTATATGCTTCAGGATTGAGTTGCAAAATGCAGGTTGTATGTTGCATTCAGGTTTATAGTATAGTTGTTAGTTACATAGCATTTTAAGATAATTAAAATCTTACAAAGAAACAAAATCAGGCCACTAATTATTTTATAGCGTTTAAATGTAATTCCAAATGACATATACATGAAAATTTAAAATATTTCATTCAGGATTGTACTATTATTATGAGGTTAAAGTGTGCAATAACGACGTTTGTTTATCTATCTCGTGCAAAAACGACGCTTGTGTTCTTGCTGCTAGAAAAATGTCGTGCAACAACGGCATATGTGACTTTATATCTAGCATTTTTTTTACTTATAAAAATATGATTCCGGCAGTTAGTAACAACAATAATACATTATTAACACGTTTCTTGCCTAAAACTTGTTAGTTCCACTTATAACCGTAAAAAACGACGTAATTGCAATCAATTTGTAGTTCAAGATAGCCGTAAATGCATATAAATACCATAATTGAAAAAACACATTTCAAAAAGAAATAAGTCTCTTACTTGTCTGTCCGGTCCTTCCCGAATCCATTTTACGCAATTTTGGTTCGACGTGCGAAACATCCTCCTCGCCCGGCAATACGATCGCAACTGAAAATACGGCGGCGCGGGCGCGGGTGATCCATTCGGTTTAACTTCGGGCAATAACGACGGTTGTGCCGATGTCGCCATTTTGCAGGGTACGCCTATTCAATGCGTCGTTCTTCACTTGATACATTTCGGAAAGTAATAAAGATACAAGAAAAAAAAAAATTGTGTCGGATTGTAGACATCATTTGTGTAACTTTTACGTAATAAAAGCATTTTGGACGGAAAGTCACTTGTGACTTTATTGCACCAAGGGTACGTTAGTATGTGAATTGTGAAATGAGGGTGAGTTTCTATGGGAGTGCGATAAAATTAAAACTACCTACGCCTAAGGGAATTTAATAGCAAATATACTTTAAGGCGATTAACGATACGGACGGAGTTGTGGTCAAAAACCATAATCTATACTCTGTCCTGTTAGTTATTTAACCCGGCGGGAGTGTGGTGGGTTGTAGCATACCCTAACAATAAGTTACTTAGGTATATTTTTTTGTACGTTAACACTACAATTTCGCGGCTTCGTGTAGCTGGAGTTAAGGGGTTGCAGGAGGGAATTAGGACGTCATCTCAGTGTTGCACTGGTCAGCATTTAACATATACGCACTCAAACGTCCGTGGGGTACGTCACACCCCGCCACATAGTTCGTGTATACTTTTTTCTATTGTTTTTCTTCTTATAATTGAACTATTTATGATTAATTTTTAGGTTTTAGATAAAAAAATCTCTGAAAGATGATGAAAGACGGCTTGTGAGAATGTTTGATGGGATTTAAATTACTCATCAGACAAATGAAGTTCATTCAAAGTATCAGACCATGCCAATTTTCCTAGCAAAAAATGTACTGATCCCATGCAAATAACTAAGAAGATGTTCCTATGTTACTATCTAAATTTTGATATTTTTATATCATTTTAGATCTCTTGTTCTTTAAAAATTAAAGAGATTTTTCAAGTTTCAAAAATATTTGATATTTTTTTTTTAATATTACAGATGAGTACATTTATTTTTGTTGTTACTAAAACCAGTGTTAAAAATAAACAAAAATAAAATAATTTATTTCTGCAAGTAGGCCCTCAAGGGCTCTTTTACATGTCTTACATTATTTTGTCTTCTTTTCTTTTCTTTTGGCGCTTCGGGTAATGACCTTCTGGTGAGAAGAAGCGCTGGAAGAAACTCACCAGTTTCTCTTTTTATCCTTTGATGAATATACATGAGATTTCATTAATACCTTACATTAACTAAAAAACTACATTTATAGAGATGTAAAGGGTCTCTCTATACGTCCAAACAAGACAAATAAAAAATAGAAAATAAATTAATACTAAAATTAATGGAGATGTAAAGAGTCTCCGTTGTCAAAATATTATGTTTTGGAGGTGTAAAGGATCCCCAAACGTCAAAATACAAATTCATGTTTCGCATCTCTTTAGTAAAATAATTAAATGTATTAAGCATTTGAATTATTATTATATTTTTTTATACAAACCTAATATAAAGTTGTCATTTAACATAATGTTGATGGGAAACTAAGTTAACTTGGGTTTTTGTCCTGGGGTATGTCACACCCCACCACACATTCTAAGTAACTTTACGGCACCACACTCCCGCCGGGTTAAATAAAGGTAAACAAAAAACCACGTGACTCGGCTTTTTCAGCCAATCAAAGTAAAGTTTTGTATCTGTGGCGCAATACTACTGGCTGAATGAGCCGAGTCACGTGGTCTTTTTATTTACCTTTAGTTAAATACCTAACAGGACAGAGTATATAAAAAGTTAAGTAGTTGCTTGCGGTCGTTCAGTTAGTACAAATTTGGCGGCTTCTGGATATTTTTATTCTGTTTCCGTAATTTAAGGATGTTATCAATCGGATAACGAAATACTCCAAAATACAGAATTTAATCGAGAGGAATACGAGAAATGAAGCCTGCATCGGATTCCGGATTATGGTTTAGGAGAGGTTTACCTCGCTGAGGGAAGTTTTTTCAAAGTAAAGATTAACAAATCGATTGAATCAGGCGTTACTTTGTGCATGTTAAATAAAAACCAAAATTTTGCTTTGCTAATCCGCGATATGATAACGTGTTAGATAATTAGTACCAGCCCGTTATAAATACTTGCGTATTTCTTCAAAACGAAAAAACATGCAAATAAATATAACAATCCATCAACAAAAATACAAAACTCGACACCGTGTTTCGCCTCTCTACGAGGCATCCTCAGGAGCTGCTGGAGATGTTGACCGTCCGGCGACCACTGACGAAATGAGCAAGTGCATGAAGAAATACGCAAGTATTAATAACGGACTAGCACTAATTACCTAACACGTTATCATATCGCGGATTAGCAAAGCACAATTTTTGTTTTTATTTAAAGATTTAACAAGCCCACAAACCAAACCTGGTTGTGTTGCTAAATGAATCTGATGAAACGAGCTGCACCCACTTCATCAGTAGATGGAAACAAAAACTGCAGCCATACGTATACACGCAACCACTTGAAGTAACGTTAACGTCAACCGTAATGAAAATATGGCGTACCTAAATACAAAATACACCTCAGAAGAAATAAATACTGTATACTACATAAGTTCCGACGAAATGGGAACTTTTTTCTTTTTTTGAAGTCGATAGTCTCAAGAACTGGCCGGTTATTAATTAGGTTGTACGTGTACTCAATAATTAATGATGGTGATCGGTGGCGTAGGTAGAGTGGGTGACACCCGGGGCGGATATCTACGTTGTCACCCCATAAGCCAGTTTTTTAGGGTTCCGTACCTCAAAAAGTAGAAAACGGAACCCTTATAAGATCACTTTGTTGTTCGTCTGTCAAGACTCTTTATCTCGGGAACGCAGAGAGGTATCGAGTTGAAATTAAAACCATATATAGTAAGAATTATCTAAGCTGTCCGACTGTTTGTTCATTCTCTTTAGGGACATTTGACACCTTAGATAATTCTTACTATACTCAGGTCTATAGTCCCTTGAAGCTGTGAAAAAAATAAAGCTAAGTTAACGTGAAAAAAAGATACAGCCGTTTATGCCACAAAAAACGTAAATGTCGACACTCTCAAGGAAACCAAAATTCAAAGGGTACTTTCCGTTGACCTAGAACTATGAAATTAGGCAAGTAATACCGTCTTATACTACAAAGTACTTATAGGAAAAAATCTGAAAGCTATACATTTTTAATTAAATCATTAAAAAATAGACCGTTTACTAAGGGAATCAAAATTTATAGGGTACTTTATTATATGTACCTACAAATTTGTACGGAACCCTCGGTGGGCGAGTCCGACTCGCATTTGTCTGATTTTTTTCACGGCATGCATTGCATTCAGCGATTGCATGTCAATCATAATTGAAATTTTACTTTTTCGCAACCAGATATACCTATGTGTCACTGTCAACCCCCGATGGGTGTCACCCGGGGGCGGGGGTGCGGTCATCATCATTGGTAGCGTAGCTACCCAATGATGATGTTGATAATGCTTCACTATTATCTCACTTTATGCTACACGTAATTAGGTATGCTAAGTTATAGTACGCTGGGATAATATACGACCAACTCTGGTATTACAGGAAAATGAAGTAAAGAGCTAAATTGTAACAATAATTTATTTATTAACATAATTAATTTGGAATGTTATTGACAGTTAATGGTATTTTTAAATAATTAGATTTATGTAATTGAAATAATTAAGGTACAATTTCCATGCAAAATCGTCTAAGTATTGGACGATTAGACGTACTGACAAGGTTTGTTTCTTAAAACCCTACTATTGGCCTAAGGCCTCCCGTATTCCCGTCCGCCATTCCTTAATATGTCCTCAACTTATCCTACTATCTTTATTCGCTTTCTTACACATTTCTTAACTATCTAAAGATACCTTGTCAGTACCGTCGAACCGTCCTTTACTATGGACTCTCAAGATCTACCACATGGACAACACAGCGATGGCACTTTCATGATAATCTTGAGAGGTTGATTAATCCCTTTGATCGCCACAGTTGACAAGACATCCCATATAAGTTGAATGCCGGAGCCTTTAACCACTGCATATTTCTGTTACATTTCTAGTTCAGGTTCAGCTACTGAAAAGGCTTCCTTTTCAAGTATCTCGCGTACCGCAATCATAATTGGTTCCACTCATTTCTTTCTTTCGCGTATATTCAGTGCATTTTAAAAAGACGGTGTGCATCGGCTCTTATTAATATAATCTCTTTTGTACTTGGAAGGTAGCAAGACACAGCTTATTTCCCAAGCTTTCTTTTGCTTATTTAAAGCATTCTTCCCTTTCTAGCGTATACCCGATGCGTCTAGTGCTAATGTGGTTTAGATAGAACCAGGTCCTTATCTTGAAATTCAGCGCTCTGTGCTAATTTGCCGTCAGATCGAGAGGATACCTCGTGCTTTAAATTTGAGCATGAGCGGCCAGCCCAGGCCATGGCTCACTTGGTACTAGGGTAGGGTTAGCACGCCTCTGTTTAGAAAATAACAGTGGTAAGGACGGTGGCGTCAAAGGGTCGCTAGGGTTGTCTATCTGCTGCCTTGGTTGGCAGCCTTGGTGGCTGCGTCACCATCGGGGGCGGCTGCGTCGGCGGCAGGGGCGGCGGGGGCGGTGTCGTTGCTGGCGGGTACGGGGGTGGTGGACGCGTCGACGGGCGTCGTCGTCGTGTCGTCGCCGGCGGCGGCCATCGCGACCAGGACCATCACGGTGAACAGGATCTGAGGAGAATAGAGTTCATCAAACGTGGTTGGTGGAAAATACTACTAAGTGCCTGGTTATGACCGGTCTGAACAAGCACCCTCAAAAGTGTGTAGGAGTAAAACCTAAATTAAGAAACCGGGTAAGGTTTTTTACTGTGACAGCATTAATCAAAGCGATTAATACATATATTATTATATTTCTCCCTCGCTGCGCTCTGCTATTTTCTTTTTGTTTCAGCCACAAAATACAATGTCACTAATCACTCTAAATACAGACATAAATCGAGTATTAGCAAATGTTTGCATTAGAGATACCTACGTATGAGAGCATTCCGTTGGGTGGGTTATACTTATGCTCGTTTATGTCTTTTTAATCGGGAAAAAATTGTAAAGTATCTTCCCAAAGCGCGAACGTTAAGTTGTAGCGTTATATTTATTTATTTCTAACGAGAGAGTTCGCAAAATGTGTAAATACTTACTTCTGAAATATTAGGAGAGAGACCGAAAAAGAGCATTTCTAAAAAAGTTTATACCAAATGTCGTATCGACACGTCGACTGTCGCAAAAGTAATTTTACAATCCTATTTTGTTACCAATTTTTTAAAATGACTTAAATATCTAATAATGCTAAATGACCCAAATGAATTTACAAAACTAAAACAAAATAATTAATAATCAAAAATACTGGAAATAAAATAGGAATTAGGGATTCGTTGATTAATGTACAAACTTTTTTATAAATGCTGAAAAGGTAAAAGTTACAGAGCTAATTTAGCTGAATTTAGACAGTTTTTAAAACTGTCTAAATTCAGCTGGCTTGGCTGGGTAATTAACGAAGTTCATAATTTGAGTACCTAACAGATTATTTAACTTTAAAATGAAAATCATTAACGAACTCGTCAATGTCCGTTAAATATTGATTAGATAGTTAATCGTTAAATTATTTAAATGACACGTTATTTAAATGATACCTCAAATCTTTTAATCTCGGTATTTTTGTCCAGTGAAAAGTGGAACATAGTTATTTATTTTTATGCCTACAAAAAGTTAGTAATGTTTTATTGAAACATAAAGTACAAAGGATTATATTATAGATTATAAATATAGGTAAAACTAGACAAAGACATATAAACATCCCTTAAATTATTTAATAAATAAATACGATTGACTTATTTCAACTGCATAAATTTAGATTGATCAACTTTAGCTTCCGCTAAATTGTTTGTAATTAGCGCTTTAACATTAATGAAGTCAACTTATTTAGTAATAGATATTGATTAACAAAGTTAACGTTATGATTAACGAATGCTATGCCAACTCTGTATCTCACATTATTAAGTTCACCGCTCTAACTTTCAGCACAGCGGTAGTCGCGTTATTGTTGAAAGAGTAGATCAGATGTCGCTAGATTTTAGCGAGATCTGATCTATTCTTTCAGAGAGGTAATTAATAAAAATCCAGCCCCTCCACTAATGCCCAAAAATGCCGTCCAAATCTGAATCGAATGAGAAACGAAACGGAGTACTTTTGACCCTCAATTTTGGGACTAATAAACCAATGAGGTACCTATTACCTACTTAATTATAGTTAAGATATTATAGGTAATTACATAGGTAAGTACTTACGATAAGTTTAGCCATATTTATCCTGATATCGGTCTACACTCTGTAACAATCTCAAGAGGTAATCTCTGTAAGAAGCCTGTTCGATGACTTGCCGTACTTTAGCGAAACATCCTTATATATCTAAAAGAAACTGACAATTTAATGACCGGTAAGCGTGCTGAAAATGAGATAATGATTGAAATCATTCTGGAAGGTGATTACGTCCACAATGAGGCGGGGATTGGCGACATTGTGGTCGGCGGTCCCACGAGCATCGAGCCTTCGAGGAAATTAATACGCAACCAATTTGTACCTACGTGTACATGCAAATGGACTAGTATGTAATCAATAATTAGACGATTAACCATACTAGCATACCTACTACGCTAATGAACTGTTAATATAGTCCATGATCCTTCGATTTTTTTGGCCGTTTGTCCTTAACGAGCTAGTTTTGTGGTCACTGAGTGAAGACTTTCCATGAGAATGAGTTGTGTAAAAGTAATCTCAATTTATTACAACCCATTAGCAGGTAAATACTTATCAAATCCCTTACGCTGGTTAATAGTGGTTAGGGGCCCGATTATTTTATGGAACCCTTTGCAACTTCATTGGTAAGGTTGGAAGCGATACAAACCTCCTTTTTGCGTCATTCTAGTCTTTCTAAAGTCTCCACGCTCATCGAGGCAAAAATGGTTTTTAAACTATTTATTACCTATTTTTGGCACACTACCACCGCAAAACTCTTAAAACTTTCTTTTTACTTAGAATTGTCGACAAAGCCTAATTCTTTAAAATATTTTCAACTAGCATTTATCCGCGACTTCGCCCGCGTTGTTCCCGTTACTGTCCCAAGGGAACTATTTACCGGGATATAAAGTATCCTATGTTTCAATCCAGGACTTGGTCTACTTGCATGCTGAATTTCAGCTCAATCCATTCAGTTGTTACCCCGTTATTAAGTAACAAACATCCAAACATCTAAACATTCAAACATCTTCACAAACTTTCACATTTATAATATTAAGTGGAATTAGTGGGATAGTGTGATGATGTACAAATTTTGTACTAGAAGTATTTATTTGAGAAGTGTAGTACTGTACCTACATACGTATAATTATGCAAGCAAACTTAATTAAAACGAATTTCTAGTAAGTAAGCAACAATTATGCAACGATGTCGATTAATTACCGATCCTATTGATTGACCTGATAATTGTCTTTCCTCATGGGAACCGCAGGCGAGCACTAATTACGCCGATAATTAAGTAACTCATAATTACCAGGATGTCACTGAGAACCATGACCAATATCATTGTATCTAAAACCTTGCCGTAAGGCCTGACGAGAAAAACGTCTTCCTGTCTGTTATAGAGGTTTTGTAACTATTAATAGACTAGATATCGCTCGGCCAAGTATACAATAGTAGTCTTTGGCCCGGCCCGTGATAATTTCGGCGGCAGTATAGAGATTTTGAAACCAAAATATTGCAGTGGCATTACAAACTTTACGTTCAAGCTTAGTTTTCGTTTACTTACACCTATTGCTATATTATAGTATTTTTTCTACTCGTACTTTTATCTGTCTTTTACTTGGTCACGAACACTAAATATAAGAACATATATAATGTGACGTTCCGCGGTTAAAGGTACCTTATGGATATTGTCGCTTGCGTCGTATCCGACTCCGTTACTATAGGAATAGGAAGTATAGGAAATCAAGATAGAAGGACGAAAGCGACAATATCCATAAGGTACCTTTAACCGCAGAACGTCACAATATGAGTTCAGAGAAGTCTATACTCTATTCCCCATAACAGCACTAGTGTCGTTATAGTCGCAAAACGATACTGCTAGCAGCCACAGACTTCTAAATCTAGGTTAAACTTAGGTCAAGGATTAAGCGCTCAATTCTAACTTTACAATAAAAATGCACAACTACCAACATAACAAACAATTAAATTCCTACGATTTTTAAGAAAAACAATTCTTTCCGAACTAAATGCATTGATGCCAACATAAAAAAAGTATTTTTAATCACTACCGAGTATATGTCAAATTTACAGACATAAAAGATTTATAGACATAAATTCACGGACATATGACAGGCACATACAGTCAGTCATATGTCATATTTGCCTTGTTTGCGTGCTATGTTGAATTTTTTATTTTATATTTTAAAACCTAGTCGTAGAATAGTATTTTATGCAACAGTTGTATAAGTGGGTTCAAAAAATGCGAATTGCGTGAGTTGCGATACGAGCCGCGAACGCGGCGAGTATCGCAAATAGAGACGCAATGAGCGTTTTTTGACTTAATTATACAACGTGGCATACAATACTTTTTCTACGACGAGGTTTTAAATTATAAAATACAAAATTAATCATAATCTGCAAACAAGGCAAATATGACGTTTGACTGACAGTATGTGTCTATGGTAAAAAAAAAAATTAATTTAAAATATACTTAAATTAAAAATACTTTTTTTATGATGGCATCAATGAATTTAGTTCAGAAAGTTTTGTTTTTCTTAAAAACCGTAGGAATTTAATGGTGTGTTAAGTTGGTAGTTGTGCATTTTTACCGTAAAGTTAAAATTGAGCGCTTAATCCTTGACCTAAGTTTAACCTAGATTTAGAAGTATGTGGCTGCTAGCAATAACGTAAAGTGACTATAACGACACTAGTGCTGTTATGGGGAATAGAGTATAGACTTCTCTGAACTCATATTATGTATGTTCTTATATTCGTATTCGTGACCAAGTAAAAGACAGATAACAGTACAGGAGTAGAAAAAAAGTATTATTGTATGCAACGTTGTATAATTAAGTCAAAAAATGCTCATGGTGTCTCTATTTGCGATACTCGCCGCCGCGGCGGCTCGTATGGCAACTCGCGCCATTCGCATTTTTTGAGCCTACTTATACAACTGTTGCATAAATACTATTATGCAACAGTTGTATAAGTAGAGAGAGTAGAAATAGTACATTACTGCAGAGGCCGGGAAGTAAGGAGTTACCGGCCGAGTACATATAGCTGGCCGAGCGAAGCGAGGCCAGATAGTTACGAGGCCGGCAACCCCATTTCCCGCCGAGGTATGTATAGTGCTTTTCTCAAATATGCAATGAAATAAATAAACTTACTAATATACTTACTTACCCTAAATATTATTTTACAACAGAAACTTTCTATCAGAAAGTGACGTTAGTGACATATTATATCCATAGACAATGCAAATGTCATGGTGCCTCTACACGATGGCCCATCGTTTGGCTCACTATGATGGGCCAGCGTGTGGAGGGCATAGTGGTGACGGATGGCTTATGGCGCGTGCGATGGCCGTGGAATGGCGACGGTGTCGGTTTTTCGGCGGCACATCAAAGGGAGTGGGCCAGCGATGGCAGTAGGTACGCCTCTACACGATGGCCCATTCCATAGTGTGGACGTCAAATATCGCATGGCAATCTCACTGGGCCAGCGATGGCCCATCGTGTAGTTGCGTATCAACCATCGCATGGCCATCTCACTGGGCCAGCGATGGCCCAACATGTAGAGGAGCTATCATGTCTCGTTCGGAAACCATATACAACCAAAAGCTGTTTCAGTTTACATTTTTACCGCGAATATTTAGATGAAATATTTTAAATGTGTATTCTTGTGGTTTAGTTTGCAATTTATAATTATTGGAAATTGTTTATAATGTGTTATTTATTATGTTCATGTCAATTTGAAATAAATAAAACTGCAAAATATAGCAAAAATCGTTTTTTGTTTTTTTAATGGCTGAATGCCGTGATGCTGTGGCCCAAATAAATGTGGAATGCAAATTAAAAAAAAATACATTGCGTGTCAAGCCGCACCGGAAACGAGGTACTTCGCGGCCTATTTTTAGGCACGTAATGTCAACATTTCATGCCATGTTTGAGAAATAGTACATTACTGCAGAGACCGGGAAATAAGGGGTTGCCGGCCGAGTACGTATAGCTGGCCGAGCGAAGCGAGGCCAGATAGTTACGAGGCCGGCAATCCCATTTCCCGCCGAGGTATGTATAGTGCTTTTCTCAAATATGCAATGAAATAAATAAACTTACTAATATCCTTACTTACCCTAAATATTATTTTAATCAGAAACTTTCTATCAGAAAGTGACGTTAGTGACACTGACATATTATATCCACGGACAATGCAAATGTCACGTTCGGAAATCAAAAGCTTTTTCAGTTTACATTTTTACCGCGAATATTTAGATGAAATATTTTAAATGTGTATTCTTGTGGTGTAGTTTTCATTTTATAATAATTGGAAATTGTTTATAATGTGTTATTTGTTATGTTCATGTCAATTTTAAATAAATAAAACTGCAAAATATAGCAAAAATCGTTTTTTGTTTTTTTAATGGCTGAATGCCGTGATGCTGTGGCCCAAATAAATGTGGAATGGAAATTTAAAAAAAATACATTGCCGGCCTAGGCCGGCAATGTAAGTATGAAATTCCATTCCGTGCCAAGTGTCAAGCCGCTTCGGAAACGAGGTACTTTGCGGCCTATTTTTAGGCACATAATGTCAACATTTCATGCCATGTTTGAGAAAACATATTTACGGCACATTGACAGGAAATCTTATTCTGTAACATGCAATGTAAACCTAGGTATTATGTCACAATTTGTGAAAATGTTTCTAGGTATGGAAGACAGATTGTAAGCAGAACTTTGGTGCATTAAGTGAAAAGATGAATCTGTCATGTGCGTTGTAAGCATGTTTTTGTCATGTAGTGTGTAAATTTATTTAAACGTAAAGGTATTTTTGTAACACTCAACTGTAGAGGTATTTTGACCTTGACTGTACCTATTACTTGTTATGAAGGAAATAAGTTATACCTATTCTGGACCGCTACACAAGCGGATCTAGATCTTTAATGTGTATGCGTCACGAATGGCCGATTATGGCAGATGACAGATGACTTACATGACCAATGACACGTAAGATGAGGGGTTATACAATCAAACGAGATAATTTGTTTTCAAAACTATTTATTTTATTTACAGTAGCTGTTTCTGAGTATTTATCAATTTCTGGTGGGTTATCTGACTAGCCTTTAACGGCAGGGGTTAAATTATCGTATCTTCCGACACAAATCTTGTAGATGTAGTGGAAGTTTCTGGTTGAAATGTGATGCACTCCACTTATGTTGACCAGAGGTAATGTACCTAACCCAAAAATAATGGCTCTAACTCTGTTGTAATCCCTGGCAGGCACTAGTGGGCTAAGATACTTTCATCTTTAATATCCGTGTTGCTTGTATCCGCCCTGGTGTCCGCCCTGCCCGAAACCACCCTGTCCACGGCCACCGCTTTGTCCAAAACCACCCTGTCCACCCTGGCTGAAACCCGGATCAACACCGAAACCTTGCTGTCCATGACCGCCCTGTCCAAAACCACCCTGTCCACCTTGACCGCTTAGTCCACCTTGACCTCCATGACCTTGTCCCTGACTACCGAAACCGCCTTGCTGACCGCCTTGCCCGCCCTGGCCTCCAAACCCTCCCTGGCCACCATGTCCGCTGTGACCTCCATAACCTTGCGGGTACGCTGTAAATACATAATAAACATAATATTAATGATAACTAGTTTAGTTAGTTTTATTATCAGTTAGGGTATAAGGTGAACGTCCCAACGTTTAACACTCCAATGCCCAATAGTTGTCACCCTGCTGTCAACTATTGCTACTGACTTAACATTGAAGATGGTAGGGGGAAAGTGTCAAGCATTCGGACGTCTACCTTTTATTTTTATAAAGCGAGCATTTGAGTAGGTTTAATATGAATGTGAATGATTGGCACGATTTAAAAACATGCTTGTTAAAAAGTTTCAATGGATTTCAAAAATTGTTTGATACTATCATATTAGGGATGTAACGATACCGATACCGATATCCATATATCGGTATCGCCGATATTATACAACGGATATTTGAAGAGCGCGTAAAGAATTTGCTGTATGAAAAAAAATCTGCAAAAAGTAATTTCAATTTCTGACTTAATTTATGTATTGGTCTTTTACCTTGTGCAAATCTTTGGTTCTGAATTAAAAAAAAATGAATTTTGAGTTGACAATTTATTTATTTTTACTTTAAACTTTCAAGGTTGACTCTCTGGTAAATATAGCCAGTAGTCATTGCCATTAGTTATAATAAGGACATACAAATATCTGAAGTTCATTCATACTTCATTATTTAGCTAAAATATCGGTATCGGTATCGCCGATATTAACTACTATTGATCGGTATCGGTATCGTATTGGCAAAACTGTGTATCGTTACATCCCTATATAATATATATTAAAGAATTAAATAAATCATCAATCAATACATAAATACTAGTAATCAGGTAAAGTTTATGCAGAATAATGTTACCAACTTTTGATTCTGAAAATCCATTATTTAAAGGAAAACATTTTCAATAGGGATGTAACGATACATAGTTTTGCCGATACGATACCGATACCGACATATTGTAGTAAATAATCGGCGATACCGTTACTGATATCTTAGCTAAATAATGAAGTATGAACTTCAGATATTTGTATGTCATTATTAGGTATACCCAAAACTTGGCTATATTTAACGAAGAGTCAACCTCAGAAGTGAAAAGTAAAAATAAATTAATTGTTAACTCAAAATTCAAATAGGTATTTTTTTTATTAAGAACCAAAGATTTAATTAACATAGTAATTATCATTGCACAAGGTAATAGACCAATACATAAATTAAGTCAGTAATTGAAATTACTTTTTGCAGATTTATTTTTTCATACAGCAAATTCTTTTCGAGCTCTTCAAATATCGGTTGTATATAATTGTATAGTATCGGTATCGTTACATCCCTAATTTTCAATGAAAGTTCTTCACACGAACTATTTTTAAAAACTTCATTCGTCAGTGCCCTGTAGTTTCACATTTTTAGGGTAGTGGTAGAAAACGCCTTCAAGAAGGTTAAGAAAAATTGTTGCACTTACCGAGGGCGGCCACTGCCAAGGCAAGCACTAAGCACGCGATCTGAAAACAATATAAAATTAGTGACCGTATAGAACTAGGTCTTTCCACGTAATCGGCTGTTACGGTGAAAACTATAGGACGGTTAGATAATAAACCATAAAATTGCTGTCAAAATTTCCATAGAATTAATTTTTTATTTTTATTTTATAAAAAAAGAACTTTTTAATAGAGATGACGACTGGATTAAAAATATCTATTTAGTCCGTCAGTTAGATTATGGAAAAATATGGGACACGTATTTTTTGGTTTATCAAATTATTAAAATTCGACAAAGGTAAAGATCCCAAACTTTGAGTAGGGGCTTGTGATTGTGACGTCACTCCTAGGTGAAAATTGTACCAAAGATTGACTGACGTTACTCAAAACTTCTGAGTAAACTCGTCATTTTTTGAAATTTGAAAAGAAAAAATACGTGTACAATATTTTTTAAGAATTTAACTGACGGACTAAACAGTTTTTTTAGTCGTCTAGCCTATTTTCTCTGTAAACGTTAACTGTCTTATATTCGTGGCTCCTCCTTGAGCAGTAGACATCGCGAGTCTATCAACCTTAAAAATAATTCCAGAAACTAAATTGACTAAAATTCTCTATTTATAGTCATTATCGAACCTGTTCACAAAATTACACGAGAATTGTTTGAGAAATGCGACCTGTACAGGAACACAGCCGAATAGAAATACGAAAGCATTTTTGACCTAGCTGAAAAGGAGAAGCTTCGGTTGCGCTTGGCGCTCGCTCGATCAAAAACAGGCCTAACCAAATCGCTAAAGTTGTCCATGAAATGAAAATTCGATTCTATGAAATGTTGCGTACCTACGAAATGGAAGAACATCATAACATAGCTTATAGTAATGTATGTTTAACATAAACTGGCTTTTACCGCACGCTCCGCGTACGGAAAAAGCCCCTTTCTGGCCAAGTGTAGACATAAAATGATTTTTTCATCACACTTGCTCGAAAATGGTGTCATTACACGTAGGTTCTGCGGGCCGTAAATGGCCTATTACGCCCTAGGGCGTAATGGTTTTCTTTTTAAATTTGAAACGCTTGTTCTGTTTCACTCTTATTTGTCATGTTCAAAGGAAACGTCAACTTACTTTTTTAACTTTTATCACTGAAATATTTATTTAAAGATAACTGTTATTGCAAATACATGTAAACACATATTTCGGTAGCATTAATTAAATGTTTAAATAATGTATTTCTTTATTTTGCAAATATAAAATGCCGCTTACCGCTACGGTTTCCGAACGTGACTTGACTTCGCATTGTCTATGGACTTAAATGTCACTAATGTCACTGTCTGTTTTAAGAGGGTTTACGATGGAAAAACGCGAAATCGTTGATTTGCCATGATTTTGCGCATAGTTTTCGTGGTAACGTTAACAGTTTCCACCAAAAATATCACACCAACATAATAGGCAACTCATTAGTTTTGGGGTCAATTGACTAAATTTTGTATATTCTTATGTTTTATTACGATTGTGGGCACTTCTTTCATGCACGTTTTCAAAATTTGCCAAAACATGCTGTCATTTTCGGCATTTAAAGCCTAAACTGTCTGAAGTTATGAAACATGATGTACATTTTTAGAAACGTAATAAAATGTTCTATTTCCTCAGTTGACCAAATTTGCGATTTTTTATGTTTTCTTCAACTAATTTGATTGATGAAAACTACTTACTTTTCGTTAACTTTATGGCACGTTTTGGCTAACTAATTGCTAAACAAAAGGTCTGTTTATACATGAATATGACAAAACAACTTATCCTGTATCATAATCAATCAAAAAAAGTAACAATAAATTTAATAAAATATGTATTTAGATTCATTCAAAACTACCTATAAAACGTGACGCGTGCGCCTCGGCTCGTCATTCCGAGCCGCGGCTCTTTAGAGAACGGACGTATCGCCGATTTTAAAAAAATATTTACGTCGTGTCGAGCTTGAAGGTCGAAGAACTACAGAAAACTTTAAACTCAAAAGTCGTAAATGCCATTGTAGCCACTGGCATTTACGCCCGATTAGTCTACAGGTTTCGATATAGTATCTAAAGTTTTGGTGTATGAACGACTGTGATACTTGGTTACTGGTAATTATGAAATTATTCATTCAAGTAGATATGCTCAAGTAGATAGATGTTCGTAGGAATCGTAGGCATGTATTTGTTAGTGTAGCTAGATTATCAAGGCCTGACGCTGCACTTGGAAGGTAGTGACAGAAACCAAGTAACGGCTTACAGTAGATCCCCGTGTTTGGGCTCAAACGTATTGTCTAGTCGAGCCCTCTTTGTCTAGCTGATGGTCATGACCTGATGCTGCATTTGGAAGGTAGTGACAGGAACCAAGTAACGGCTTACTGTAGATCCCCGTGTTTGGGCTCAAACGTATTGTCTAGTCGAGCCCTCTTTGTCTAGCTGATGGTCATGACCTGATGCTGCATTTGGAAGGTAGTGACAGGAACCAAGTAACGGCTTACTGTAGATCCCCCGTGTTTGGGCTCAAACGTATTGTCTAGTCGAGCCCTCTTTGTCTAGCTGATGGTCATGACCTGATGCTGCATTTGGAAGGTAGTGACAGGAACCAAGTAACGGCTTACTGTAGATCCCCCGTGTTTGGGCTCAAACGTATTGTCTAGTCGAGCCCTCTTTGTCTAGCTGATGGTCATGACCTGATGCTGCATTTGGAAGGTAGTGACAGGAACCAAGTAACGGCTTACTGTAGATCCCCCGTGTTTGGGCTCAAACGTATTGTCTAGTCGAGCCCTCTTTGTCTAGCTGATGGTCATGACCTGATGCTGCATTTGGAAGGTAGTGACAGGAACCAAGTAACGGCTTACTGTAGATCCCCCGTGTTTGGGCTCAAACGTATTGTCTAGTCGAGCCCTCTTTGTCAGCCGATGGTCATGACCTGATGCTGCATTTGGAAGGTAGTGACAGGAACCAAGTAACGGCTTACTGTAGATCCCCGTGTTTGGGCTCAAACGTATTGTCTAGTCGAGCCCTCTTTGTCTAGCTGATGGTCATGACCTGATGCTGCATTTGGAAGGTAGTGACAGGAACCAAGTAACGGCTTACTGTAGATCCCCCGTGTTTGGGCTCAAACGTATTGTCTAGTCGAGCCCTCTTTGTCTAGCTGATGGTCATGACCTGATGCTGCATTTGGAAGGTAGTGACAGGAACCAAGTAACGGCTTACTGTAGATCCCCCGTGTTTGGGCTCAAACGTATTGTCTAGTCGAGCCCTCTTTGTCAGCCGATGGTCATGACCTGATGCTGCATTTGGAAGGTAGTGACAAGAACCAAGTAACGGCTTGCAGTAGATCCCTCGCGTTTGGGTAGAAAGTAATGTTTATGATTTTTTTATACTTCATTAAGAAACGTTTTACGGTTCAGCTATATAATTGTTTTAGATCAAGTAAAATGGGTAATAAAAAAGAATCATCACGATCAAAAAGAAAAAGAGATCATAAGGGCAACATGGAAAAAGCCAGAGAAGCTAAGAGGTAAAAAGTCTAAATGGTTTTGAAATTTGTCGCCATTTAATTTTTTGTGGTTTTGTGAGATTTTAATTTTTAAGTTTTATGCGAATAGTTATTGAATATGTCCACGTGCGTATTCATTGAATAAGTCCACGTGCGTGCCAGTTCATTTATTAATTTGGTATTTGTGCCATTCAAAAAAGGTATTTAATATTTATTTATAAAATTGTGAGACCATTGTTGTAGATTATAATTAGCGACATTATGAGCAATGGCCCAGGGGCAACACCGCTGCCGAGGGCTGCAGGGTGTCGAGAGGTGTGCTGCGCTTTCTCCGAGGGTACTCGCGGCGTTATGCCCTTTAACACTTCCACGCCTGGAGCATATAGCGCTTATTATTATTAGAATGAAAAATTCGAAATATGTAAAAAGCCCTAATAAATGCGACTACGATACGTTTACTTATTTTTTATTTCCTTAATTAAACAAAAAATAACCTTCGTAGCATTTGATGGTAAGCGACTCCGAGCCCAAAAAATTTACCGTTTGGTTACATTGAACTTTTTTCTTTCTTCCTCCAGTAAGGACTATTACAAGTAAATAATATTTTATCAACATAGGACGAATTATTTAATTTTACATTACTATTTTTTGTGAAACAGAACATATAAAAAAATCAGCAACATCCTGCAAACGTGTCATTGCCATAGTTAGCACATCAAAAATGCAAAAAAAAACTGATTTACCATCAAGAGGTAAGCTTTTTAAACAAAAATAAGTTTCTGTCAATAAATGTTTTGTTGAGACAAGCTTGTATTGCCGACTGTACTTTTTTGTATAATCGCAAACTGCACGTCACAACTAATCAAATGAACTCAAACATGGTGAATAAACACGGTAGATGATCCTATGGCTCCATCATCAGATCACCTTCATCTTATAATAATATTGCATTGTCATCTAATTTACATATTCTTGCAAAATTTCAGCTGAATCGGTTGAAAATACCTATCTGCTTTAAAACTGAGTTGCAGTATTCCAGCCGAACAAACAGAGTTACATAAATACATTGCAAAATAAATAAAAGCGTTTAAGAAAATGATTTTCCGTCTTCGAGTAATTGTAAATGCATACTTGCATATAAAAAAATCCCGTTGAATTGAGAACTTCTTTTTTTGAAGTCGGCTAAAATCGTACCAAAGGCTTGAAGTCACGCGAAACTTCGACACTGTAGGTATCATTGAATTTTTTTTATTCGTTAAATTAATGAACAAATACGTATTAAATATTTGTTAATAACGTAACTGGAACATTTAAATGAAAGAGTTTTTAGTGACTACAAGTCAATCAACATACAGCAATAACATTTTAGCCGCTTTACCGCTGCACTTTATTTGATTCAAGTATCAAAATGTCATAATCGCGCTATACTCCCGGGCGGCTACGCAACTTACGCACACATAGACTGCGCGCGCTTGTGTGACGCTATTGCTGACGGCTATCGCCGATCTAGTGGCCGATATTGAGTTACGCGCTGCATCGTAAACGGGCGATTAGTAAGGTTATATTATTAAGATTTCCTCACAAGTGTGATGAAAAACATTGTGTGTGCCACGGGCGGTAAAGGAATTACAAACTCGTGTTATTAAAGCCCTCGGTTTCACCTCGGGCTTATAACAAACACTCGTTTGCAATTCCTTACTTACCGCCCTAGATACACAATGTACTAATGCCATGCCTGCCCATAAAGTGGCTTTTTCTGCACGCTGCGCGAACGAAAAAAGCCGCTTTCTGGCCAAGTGTAGACATAAAATGATATACACAACACGGGAGGTAATAAAGAAAGCCCTCGATCGCATATTTACGTCCCTCGCTTGCAGCTCGGGCCGCAAACTTCTGCAATCTCGGCCTTTCTTTGTATTACCCTAGTTATGTAATGTACCAGTATATGTCGCAGTACGATAGATAAAGCCGTTATATAGTTATAACCCTAGGGATATAATTATATGTCGTAACATAGTTATACGAATGCGATTCATTACTATCTTATTAGGAATATAACTATAATACGTCGTATAATACGTTATAACTATATAGCGGCTTTATCTATCGTACTGCGACATATACAACACGAGAGGTAATAAAGAAAGCCCTCGATCGCTTACGCCCCTCGCTTGCAGCTCGGGCCACGAGTCGGTACTGGTTTGCAATGAATAAATGACTTATGACTTATGACATCTGCGATCTCGGCCTTTCTTTGTTTGACCACCCTAGTTATGTAATGTACAATAATGAACCAACACCAGGAGTGGCTCACTCCGCAGTTTCGCCGTCCGACTACTAGTACCAAATTTAGGAGGCTTAGACAGTGATTACAAAGAGCACGAGTTATGCGATGCAGAGAGATGGTCTGATGCAGTGCGTTCCGCCCGGTGTTCGGACCCGAACGTCAGTCTTGTTAGAAAGAGAAACTTCTGTAAAAGATTCGTTTTGGCTTCCCTTTCTCTGACATACAAAAAGAACGAAACATAAACACGAAACTTCGCGTTATTGCGAGCGCCGCAGCGTAAGACTACCATTATAGCCTGTTGCGATCAGCCGAATTAAATCCTAATTTAATTTCGCCAGAATAAAACAAATCAAATTACTAGTGGCGTGGCGTCAAGCTTTGCCGAGGTAAATCCGGAATTACATTAGGCAAACTGGCACTTCATTTGAAGTGAAGCTAAGCTGATTTAACACCTTAAAATTGACAACTCTGTAAGAATCGGATCCTATATGGACCCCGCTCCACTGATACCTAGTAAAAACCAAAAAAATGTTAAACTACTCAAGAAATAAAATAAACAAAACTTACTTTGAAAGCCATAGTAGCGAGTGTTCTCTTGAAAATCTTTAAGTGATGTCGCCAGCTTCGTGTTATTAAGTTTATATACGCGTCGTTATCTTGAATATCGTTGTTTACGTACGTGAATACAATTCCACTAACCAGTTAATTGCCAGTTAATCATTAAAGTTATTATTAAGTAACTGGAATGACGAGATAATTTGACCAAAAGGAATGGAGTAAGGAAAAAACAAACACACTCGCGTGTGTTCACTACGACTGCGCAACGATTTCGTCGTGAGCGCGCAACGATTTCGCAGCGACTACGTAACGATTTCGTCCCGAGTGCGCAGTGCCGACACGGTATACGGTAGTTTATGTTCCGACAAAAGGTACATCGGGAGCGCGCATGTGTGCGCGCCGTGTGCGGACGCACCACAGGCAAGCATTGCCGGCTGCGCGATTCAGGGCTGAGCCATCGCTGCGAGCGGTCGAACGCACAAAGTCAAGTATCGAAGTCGTGTATACCTAGTGCAGTGTGTTCGGATGTTTGAGGAATAGTGTTTTAAGTGTATCCATTAATTTCACTAACAGTTAAATGAAGTTTCATTTATTACCACCTAGCATAAACGACGTTTTTCTAAGTAATTGACAATCCAAAATAAAAACTTTTAGGTACTAATAATTCGGACTATACAAACCTTTTACAAATGATGTACCTATACTTTATCTACTTACTAGTATTTACTTTCAAAATGTCGAGACGCAACTATATTTACTATTATTTCATATAGTCACACACTTACTTACTAAAATTGTATTATAAATAATAACATTGAATTTGCACTGAGCTTCTGGTCTTTGGAGTTCTTTGTAAGTTGCCGCGTAAGACACATGCCGCCGTCACGTGGCACGCACAAAGGATGCCGCCGAACGATTCTTCGTTCGAGGTCAACCCACCACACGAGGTCAGGCCACCTTAATAAAAGTTACGTCGTGGTAAGTAGGTATTTTACAGAACCGACAGGCGGCAGCCTTGTGCCTGTGTGCACCCTACGTGTCGCGCGCTCCTAAACGGCGAAGACGAACTAGGTACTTGGTTGTCTTTATACTTTGGTGCCGATGCCGAGGACTTCCTGTTGTAGGTACACTTACATTAGGGTGGTTAGCTGTTAATTCTAAAAATATTTTTATTTCTATTTTTTAGAAATTTTTCAAAATCTTAATTTCAAAGAAAACCAACAAGAGCATATTGCAAGCTCTTGTTTGACTTATAACAACAGCCATACTTATATATAGGTTAAATATAACTATAATAAAATGTGACTAAATCGGTAAAAAAACAAAAAAATATTAAAAATATAAATAAAAATATTTTTTTAAATTCACATTTTATTAATCACATGCCCATACAGTGTAAAAACAATTACTGAAATAAAAATCAGAGACATAATTATTTTATTTTTTTAGGTTTCATACAACATTAAACATTTCAAAGTCGTTGAGCACCACTTTATGGGTGAGATAAAATTACAACACTTGGTGTATTTTCTCAACATAATATGTGTAGGTAACAAAATAAGGGGGTGGCCTTTCAAAAAATAAAATAACTGGCCAAGAGCATGTCGGACCATGCTCAGTGTAGGGTTCCATAGCCGTAACTATAAGGTAAAAAATACGATGTAAAAAATGTACAACAACAAAAGAGCGTATCTTCATAGCAATTACGTCCTTTTTTCCAACGGCATTAACTTAATAAAAACATTACTTAAAAACCTTAAAATGTTTTTAAGAGAGCTGTCGAACTATGTACAGTCAAGGAATTTAATTTCCTACCCTTTTCATTGAAATGTTGTTAAGCATTCACAATGCATTAAGGTCGAAATTCTATTTCAGTAATAGTATTTAAATGTCAATACGTATTATTTGTCACTGCATATTAAAGATAACCTCTTTGCGAAGTCATTTGCTCATCTAATTACGAATACGTGTCAGTTGGTGTCAGTGTCAATCGAGAACATTTTAAAATAATTCCGAATCCAGACTCCGGAAAGTCTATCACAAACGTCGATAATCTAAATTTCGTTATCTGCGTTCCTTTCATTCGAATATTGCAAGAGCGAGAAAGATGGACTTTCTTCGAATTTCGATTCCGCGGTTGTCGACCTTTTTTGATAGTGCCTTGACGTTCCAAATTTCAGTTCACCATGTCAACGTTGTTAATCCGAAAAGCGCGGGAAACGTGAAACGCGGCGGTTCTGGTTTTTCGTTTTCTTAACTTTTATTTTAAAATTTATGTAAAATAAGATCAGATTGGTAGTAGATTTGTATATATTTGGTTTATTATATCTGTAAATATCTTTTTTTGTATATAGTTTACATAAATACATCAAACTAGGTAAGTTTTTTTGTAAATATTTTTCATGAGACCGGAGGAGAAAAAACCTCCCGACCCTGGAGGTGCTAATCTCCAGGTCGGCTATAATGTTACAATTGACTCAGAATCCGGCATGGACACCGATGCATCGGGTAAAAATGAATTGAAACGTCATAAATCTCATAAGCGGTGCAAACACTGCAATAAAAAAAGGAAGAGGGATCAGAGCTCTGGCGGGGAATATTCGTGCGATTGCTTAGGTGCTGAAGTTGTTCATGAACATTCACTTAATAATACTGCAAATACTGTACCTGACCCGGTTACTCCAACTAACAATAAAACAAGTACGCAAGTTTGTAGAACTTTATTTACTAATACAGATGTCGCCCCCTATACTATACATGTTCAACTCTCTAAAGATAATACAAGCTCCTCCTTACATCCAGTTGCTTTTGGGAGGTTTCTGATGAAAAATAACTTTCGAAACGTCGTAAACGGTAGTGTGAAGCGGATTGGAAGGACCCGTATCTCGATGGCCTTCTCGACCATGATCGACGCCAACGCATTTATCACCGATGGTCGCCTTGAGGCAGAGAATTTAAATGCCTACATCCCTTCTTTCTCCGTTACACGCATGGGATTAGTGCGGGGGATCCCAGCACAATGGTCGGAGGAGGAAATTACCTCGAACATTTCAGTACCATTTGGGTGTGGCAAGGTTCTAAAAGTAAGGCGCTTAAACCACAAAGTCATGGTTAATGGCTCTGTCACCTGGCAACCGTCAGAAACCATTGTACTAACGTTTGACGGTCAAGTATTACCTAAACGGATTTACTCCTGCTATAACTCCCTATCAGTAGAGCTTTATGTATACCCAACCATTCAATGCTTTAATTGCTGTAAATTTGGTCATACAAAAACAAACTGCAGATCAAAACCCAAGTGTTATAAATGTGGGCAAATGCATACTGGTGACACTTGTACGGTTGAAGAAGATTCTGCAACTTGCTTCTTATGCAATGGTTTCCACTATGCAACAAATAGGTCATGCCCAGAACATAAAAGACAAAAAGAGATTAAAGTAACAATGGCAAATCAGTGCATCTCATATGGAGAAGCGGTGAAACTTCATCCAGCAGCTATAAAATCGTATGCAGATGTGCTAGTTTCCCAGCCCCAGCGTCACAACACAAATACAATCCAGTATACCCATAACACAAGCACAACTACTAGCCAGCCTTCACCAAGTCAAAGCTATAGGAAAACAATTTTCCTAAAACCCAGAGTAACACCTAGGAAAACTAATAAAGGCTATGACCAAGCCTCTCATAATGCTCTAATACGGGAATTCTCTATGCCATCTTCCCCAAATGGTTGTGCACTGCAGGAACCTACTAGTAACCAATCTGAAACACAATCTGTAGCTGAGGCTATTAAAGCCTTGATTAGTTTGCTGTCATCTCCAAACCTTACTCTACCGTCCCACGTTGCCCCACTGCTTGAATTACTTGCAACTTCACTAAAACATAATGGACAAAATAGTTCAATGGAATTGCAGAAGTGTAGTGAATAAAAAACATGATTTAATTTACCTTTTGAATAAATACGAACCTTTCGTTTTCGCCCTGTCTGAGACATGGCTGAAGCCTAGAGCTCTTCTTAGAGTTACTGGCTACGCATGTCTCAGAGAGGATCGACCTGATGGGTATGGCGGAGTGGCCTTACTCATTAGGAATACAATTTCATTCACCCCACTTCCTCTTCCTCCACACAGTGACGATTTTTCTATCGTTGCTGCCATTGTAAATAACATTTGTATCATATCTGTATATATCCCACGTCCATCTTTAATTATATTTCAAGAGTTAGAACAAATAATAGCTTCTATTGAGAATGAATTGTTAATATTAGGTGATTTTAATTCACAACACTGTTCTTGGGGTAGCTCAATTTCAAGCTATCATGGAGAACAACTTTTAAAAATGGTTGATAATCACAATCTATGTGTTTTAAATACCGGTTCTCGTACTCGTCGAACGGGGCCTTTAGAATCAGTTAGTGCCATAGATCTTTCAATTTGTTCTGCGCAACTCCACTGCCTGTTATCTTGGCACACTTTAGAATCAACATATGGAAGTGATCATTTTCCAATTATAATTTCCTTCCCGTCCTCTATTCCATCAATTCCAAAGCCTAGTCCAAGACTAAAGTACATTTTAAGTAATGTAGATTGGGAAAAGTTTAAATGTTGTGTTGAAGAGAAGCTACTGCAACTGCCCAGCACAGACGAAAATGACGTCGCAAGTTGCTCAGCTGCCCTGGCTAGAGTGATGACAGATGCGGCTGATGAAATTTTCCCTGTTAAAAATAGTGCATCTGGTAAAATTCCGTCTCCACCATGGTGGGATTTCGAATGTACACAGGCAATTAAAAATCGCAAAGAGGCTGAAAAGCGTTACAGTCATTCAATGACAAACGAAAACTTTGAGTCATATATACAAATTGCACGTGAAACTAAAAAACTACTGCGTAAGAAAAAATATGATGGATGGAGGCGTTTCTGTGCCTCTCTCAGTCCCAATGTAAAACCATCAATAGTGTGGAATAATATTAAAAGGTTCAGACACGCTTTTAACGAAACATCAAGGTCAATACTTCCACCCAGCCTTGCTGAACAATTTATGGATCAATTGGCACCAGCATCGGTTCCAGAACAATATGTTTATAAGACCTCTGCACTGCTGGAAAATCCTTCCACTATATTTAATTTGAACTGTCCATTCCAAATAGAAGAGTTAAAAGGCGTGTTAACTAATTTGAAAGATACTGCACCTGGTGAAGATGGAATTCCTTATTCTTTCCTGGCCAATGTCAGTGATAGCACTCTTTGTTACTATCTTCAAATTATAAACTCCATTATACAGTCTGGAGTCGTCCCAGACTCATGGAGATCACAAATAGTTATTCCTATTCTAAAGCCCCATAAACCAGCTTCGGAGGTCTCTTCATATCGTCCCATTGCTCTTTCGTCAATATTTGCTAAAGTTACAGAGCATTTAATTAAAAACAGATTAGAATTCTTTGTTGAAAGCAATATGTTACTGGCTGAAAGCCAATTTGGCTTTCGCAAGGGGAAATCCACTTATGATAGCTTGGCCATATTCACATCTCATATTCGTTTAGCTTTTTCACATAATGAATCAGTAGTTGCAGCCTTTCTTGATATCAGCTCTGCTTATGACAATGTTTTAGTTTCAATACTTAGGGACAAACTTGATAGGTTAGGCATACCGACAATGCTAACAAACTTCATAGTTAATTTTCTATCAGAAAGATTCATTAGTCTCCTTATTGATGATAATAATAAAATCACCCGTGTTGTGTGGAGAGGACTCCCACAAGGGTCTGTTCTCAGCCCTTTATTGTATAATATATATACATTTGATTTAGAATCTTCACTAAATAATTCTGTTAGAGTTTTACAGTATGCAGATGATTTATTGTTATACTCGTCAAATGTCTCCGTCCAACATGCTAGTAAAACCCTTACCTCTTCATTAAGGTCTTTAAAGTTCTGGTTAGACAGCAATGGTTTAGACCTGTCAGTTGCCAAAAGTACTGTAGTTTTATTTACACGAAAACAATTTCCTCCTCCGATCATTGTTAAATTTGGAGATTTTCACATAGCAGTAAAAAGCCAGTGTAAATTCCTGGGTGTCATTTTGGATAGTAAATTATCTGGCCTTCCACATTGTGATTACGTGGTTTCCAAGTGTGAGAAGAATATGCATATTCTTAGATGTGTATCTGGAGTGTGGTGGGGTGCACACCCTTTTTGCTTAAAGCTGTTGTACAATGCCTTAATTAGAAGTGTTTTGGATTACGGAACTTTCCTATTAGAGCCAGGAAGTGCTGCAGGTTTCAAGAAATTGCGTGGCATTCAGTCTAAAGCACTTCGAATTGTCTGTGGCGCCATGAAATCAAGTCCCATTAATGCAATGCAGGTGGAGTGTGTTGAGCCTCCACTCCATTTGCGAAGACAATTTCTTTCTGACAGGTATATTTTCCGCTGCTCTCAATTTTCAAACCATCAACTCTGGCCTATTTTAAGTGAACTGTCATTACAAATAACCCTTTCAAACTACTGGAGACACAAAAACCCGCCCTGCCTTCTTAAGAGCTATGCTCATTTTAATTCCATTTCAGCTCAAACCATTAATTCTCCAACACTCCCCATCTTTCAATTTGAATATCAATCTTTAATTCTTAAACCTTCAGTATTCTTGAATATTGGAATTGCAAAGCATGATGTGGAACACAACCGTCAATTTTTGGGCTTCCTTGGCAATGATGCTCAGGACACCCATCATATTTACACAGATGCCTCTAAGACGTCGGCTAATGGATGCGTTGGCGTTGGAGTATTGCATTCACAATTTAATATTGTACAAAAAGTTAAAATGCCTCCTGAGTCATCAGTTTTCACTGGTGAATGTTTTGGAATTCTGAAAGCAATAGAGTACATTTTATTAGTGAAACTTAACAAAACAATCATATTTTCAGATTCCTTGAGTTCATTACAGTCAATTGCCAAATTTCCATTCAGATCGAAATCTAACAATCCAATAATTTACAAAATTCGAAGTCTCTTGTTCAAATGTTCACTGAATGGATATATTGTTTCTTTAGCCTGGATCCCCGGGCATAGGGGTATTAAAGGTAATGAAAGGGTTGACCAAATAGCACGCGAGGCCATTGACTGTGGGGACCTCTTTCCATATAAAAATATTCCTGAAGATCTCTTGGCGCTACCAAAGACGTACCTAAGGGATGCTTGGAATCAACTCTGGGCATCCCCTGATGTCAGGACTGGCTTGCGTTATCGTGATATTCAACCCATGATTCCTGTCAAACCATGGTTCTCACAAATGTACATTCCAAAACCGGCTGTGACTATAATTATCCGTATGAGATTGGGACACGTTTGTACGCCAGAGCACTTAGCAAGGCTGGGAATCGTGCCCAGTCCTGCATGTGAATGTGGAACGGATCCTTGTGATCTTAACCATTTGTTTTTCGCCTGCCGGCTTTACGATCGCTCTTCCTTGATGTCACAACTGACAGATCTTGCCATTCCGTTCCCTACCTCTATCGCATCCCTCCTACATATAAACAATAGCTCAGCGATATGTGTATTTAAAGCACTTTCTTCATATTTATCATTTAATAATATTAAACTGTAATTTATTTATATTCCGTACCCCATCCTGATCTTTTCCTCGCCTTTTCCAAATTCCGTATATTCCGTTTTCCTATCTTAAACAATTCCGTTTCCTCGTTTTACTTGTCTGGCTGAATGCGCCAAGAGCGCGATGCCATAAAAAAAAAAAAAAAAAAAAAAAACGTTGTTAATCTGTTACCTAGTTACTGACACAAAACAATGCGTGTGATATGTCAAAGTAACGTCGTAGTCTAGCTAGCTCTTATGATGACAGTATGCTATACGATATTGGACCTTAGGTGGGTTGGAAATTAAATTCCTTGACTGTACCACACGTTGATAATTTCTGAAAAAAATTTTTTTTAGCTTCTGTAACATGTATGGAGTGCCCCTCCTAAAAATATTTATTTTAATTATTTAACTACCAAACTAAGTAGCGGCTCATACAAGAAATCTATATTCCACATCAATATCCATCGTGCAGTTTTTGAGTAAAATGCTTGTGACATACGGACAGACGGACGGACAGACGGACAAACGGACGGACGGACACGACGAAACTATAAGGGTTCTGTTTTTGCCTACGGAACCCTTTTTTTGACCACCCTAATTTACATACGTCCGCCTACTTCTCCCCAGTTCAGTCTTATCCAGGGGTCAGAAACTTATAGAGGGCATTGACGTATACAAAGGACAGGGCTAAACGGGCGCGCAGATGGTTCCAACGCTTTGGCGGTAAAAATACCGCCAAATCAGTTACCAGCTGGCAGTGCGACACGCGGCGCGTGCACTGCGCAGCTGGTCTTTAGCTGCATTTTTTGTTACGTGAAAATAGTTCCGAACTGTTTGGATGGGCCTATCTTTACTTTTGAAATCGTTGATAGAGAAGGAGCTTCTAGGGGGACTTATAGGGACATTTCGAAAAAAATAATAAATTCAAACTTACTGAACAGAAAAATCTGTAATAATTACCAATTATTAATATCATCCTAAATATTGCAGGAAAAATATAACGGTTTTCCTAACTTGCACCGTTTTTTAGAGGAGATTGCCGACTTTTGGTACCAATATCGTCATTAAATTGTGTCACAACCAAAACGATACCAAAAACTTAGTTTTATTTTTTTAACCAGAGGGATTTTTTTATTACTGAATTTAAAATGGGAAATCTGAGATCAATTAAAAAAGAATGTGTTGTACGATTTCCGCCGCCGCCATGAAAAATGTATGATTTCCTTAAAACTGTATTTGACAGACAAAATAGGTCAAAACCTAAAAGGCCTATGACAGTGGCACCACCGTCTACACAAATGTATACAAAAATTTTAATTCCATAAAACTCCGCGGTTCTTTCTTATACGAACTGCATCCAGCTGTCCTATACCCAGGAAAGTAACATGTTTGTCTCGTTCTTTCTTAAGACTACTTCTAACATGAGTGTAAAAGACAAAGCTAACGTCATAGATACGTCTTAATACAATTAATTATGTATGTAGTTTTCTTGATCTTAGCACGAAAATTGACAGCTTGACATTCTGTCTTAGGGTATGCGCGCACGAGCAACTTAGTCGCAAGGAGATTTATTTGTCTCTTTCGACAAATTAATCGCCTCCTCGCCGTGATGCGCGCACGAGAGCGACAGCAGCACGACTTTTTCTACGCAGTCATCAACATGGATTTTGAAGAGACGGCTGTGGTAATTGCACTTGTATTAAAAAACCGAAGAAAACGTCGAAAAAAACAATATTGGGTGCATCCATTATGGAGCGATCGGCTGACTCTCGGAAAATTTCAAACTATGTTTATGAAATTGAGAGCATACCCAAAAACATTTTTTCGCTACTTCAGAATGAGTGTCGAAAGTTTCGATGAACTGTGCAAAATCTTACGACCTGGCCTCGTTCATGAAGATACAAATATGAGATTAGCTGTCTCATCAGAAGAGTGGCAACTGGCCGCCGGCGACTTATTTGTCGCCCGTGCGCACACTAGCATTAAAACCAATAGGGAAGGAGACAGTTGCGTCGCGGGCTTGTCTCCGAACCCGCGGACAAAAAAATCTCCCGGGAGTCGCGTCGCTACGTGTGCGCACTTCCATACTAACCCATAGACTTGACGTGAGAGACAAAATAATCGCGGAGACAAAAGTTGCTCGTGCGCGCATACCCTTATTCTAAGTTTAAATATAAGGTACTTTATAAGACACGTCTTTTCACAATTTTGTGTCGAAGGTCGTAAATCATTTTAAATTCTTTATTTGGTACAAATAACTAGTGATATTTCGCTGATACTTCACTATACGAGACATTGAGCGTAAATGTAATGTTACAATATTTTTTATCTCACGATGTATCAAAATAGTTTCAAATAACTTTTTTTATAATATTATTTTAACAATCTGAATAGGCACAATAAAATACCTAAAACAGGTATCCGAAATGGCATGTCATACGACTAAGTTAAGTGAAGTCTCGTCAACGTCAGGAATTAAAGTTATTAGGTGATTTTGTATTTGGCCGTTTGACAAATACTTTGACGATTTGCTACGCAAAAACTCACTTCGAAATCTGGAAATCAATCTCAATTTCCTATGGATCCCCGAATACGATTTTAATGGGATTTAGTGATTAGGAAAGGCAGTTTCTTGTTCTTTAAGATACAGTCGGTTTCGTGTTGACACAATGACTTTTGATTTGGTACGAGGCCCCATAGACGCGTCGGCAATCTCCTTTGCATACTTATTTGCCTACTAAACTAAACGCCATACAGTTCTTCTTGAACTATTCACGTATCTACTTACTAATTTGTACGGAACCCTCGGTGCGCGAGTCCGACTCGCACTTGTTTCATATGGCAACCCTAATTCTATTATACAACTCGAGCTGGTCCCGACCGCGTCTCACTCCGCGCCCTTCGCTCAATCAATAGGCTAGATTCCTAACAGATGAAATCAGCTTCTTCCTATGAACTATCATCGTGTGCAGAGGCCTAGCCCCCCACGCAACTAAGTAGTTACTCTCTGTTGTGTGTGTGAGGGACTCCTCAAATAGGCATTCTACAGGCTACCAGTATAAAAAAAAGTATTTTTATGTAGTGTCAAAACGCTCAGATAGATTATTATAAATTTTATGCCATTTTAAAATCGCTAAAGTCAAGAAACTAAATTAGAGTGCGACTGCGCTAAGTTTGCAAAGATTAAAAAAAGGTTTTATTAAAAAATGCATATGGTAACATCACAAGAAATATAATTAATTAGTCTTGATACTTGGCAAATATATGTCCGTTTAATGAGTATATAATGTATCTACATAGCTACTGAAATAAATATTCAGGACAGTCTTGCACAAATTGATCTAGTTCCAACCAAACTAAGCAATGCTTGTATATATGTACATATCTAAATAGCATACTTAAATACATAGAAATTATCCAAGACCCTGGAATAAATCACTTAGTTTGGTTGAAACTAGATCGATGTGTGCAAGCAATTAAGACTGACCCAGATATTTATTTCAGTACCTAGCAGTGGCGTGGCGTCCAAAGAACTGGATTCCTACCGGCTTGCCTTATATCAGGCATTTGACCACCTTATTCTACAGCTCTTAAGGAAAATATACGCCTAATCTGCACCGGCTTGCCCAAGGATATCTGTTACGCCACGCCACTGGTACCTAGGTATGTAGACACATTTTGTAATAAAGGGAAGAATGATTGCTTGCTGTAGGTACTTAGTTTCCGCATGTTGTCATATATATATTTTTTAATAAAACCTTTTCTCGACCTCTGCAAACTTAGCGTAGTCCGACTATAATCTGTAGGTAATTTGTGATATGACTTGGGAATTGAATTTGATAATTAGGTAGTGTTGAATAATTTCTTTTTCATCACACTTGCTCGAAAATGGTGTCATTACACGTAGGTTCTGCGGGCCGTAAATGGCCTATTACGCCCTAGGGCGTAATGGTTTTCTTTTTAAATTTGAAACGCTGGTTCTGTTTCACTCTTATTTGTCATGTTCAAAGGAAACGCCAACTTACTTATTTAACTTTTATCACTGAAATATTTATTTAAAGATAATTGTTATTGCAAATACATGTAAACACATATTTCGGTAACATTAATTAAATGTTAAAATAATGTATTTCTTTATTTTGCAAATATAAAATGCCGCTTACCGCTATGGTTTCCGAACGTGACTTGACTTCGCATTGTCTATGGACTTAAATGTCACTAATGTCACTGTCTGTTTTAATATTTTCTTGTCATACTGGGGCGATTAGTAAGGTTATATTATTAAGATTTCCTCACAAGTGTGATGAAAAACATTGTGTGTGCCACGGGCGGTAAAGGAATTACAAACTCGTGTTATTAAAGCCCTCGGTTTCACCTCGGGCTTATAACAAACACTCGTTTGCAATTCCTTACTTACCGCCCTAGATACACAATGTACTATTTACTACAGAAAACTACCGTATCGTTCTGTCTAAACGTCTTATTAGACAGACATAGATAGTCTGGCTGTGGTATGACAATACTAAATATCATACCTATAGCTACCAACTAGTTTTTACCCAGATATACACGATGGCATCTAATCGGTAATCAGGTACCAGTTTTTCTAACTCAGTAATTGATAGCGGTCACGTTGATGTCGTAATTAGTTACATCTAAACATTTTTTTTTCTGTGGTAATTTTTATTTCGAAATCAGTTTTATCCTAAATTCCTTGTCACCCTCCTAATCTGTATCTGTGAGATTACAACCTCTTTAAAAAATTAATTACAATGATAATTTATGAGTAATTGTCACTGTCATGTATGTAAACAAAGTCATAGAAGTCGCAAATATTGAATGAGAAAAGTAAATTAGTAATTAAAAAAACATGCCTCGTTTGTGCTCAAAATATCGCGCGTTACAATATTGTAGGTACGTTTATCAATACAAACCAAACAGCTGAAGATGAACTCAAGAATTATTCCACGAAATTCATCCAAACGTACCAATTCTCACGCACAGTTTGATAAACCGCATGAACTAAAACCTCTGTGACTTCGGACAATTCACAGTGCCAAACCACGCTCAAGCACCCGGCTCGACGTCGTCCTGACGATCTGGATCGACGCATTTTAAGATACTTTGCTCGGGATCCTCCTAGGAGTAATAGGCAAGCAGCGAGAAGGTTTCATGTGAGTCAGTCCTTCGTGTGGGGGCTACTTAAATCGTCGGAATTGCATTCTTTTCATTTTCGGCCATTTTATCAATTTTAATTCGTTATCTATCACGCCCTAACTACTCATACTCGTAGAAAAGTTTATTTACTTAAGATCTGTCAAATTTTCCGCGAAAGCGATGGCACTTGACGTATCGTGATCACGTGATTTTACTTCAATTATTAATGTAGGTATCCAGTGGTTATTAGTTTAAATTATGTTTTAACCTTTAATTAATTAAACAGTGAGGTATTTGTGTGAGACCTCGCCTATTAAGTTTGATTTTAGCTAGATATTAATATTTGTCTACTCCTGATTACCGATTAGAATCCGCCGTGTATAATTACTTGTTATGTAGGTAATAAAGTAATAAATTAATATTCTCAACCGGTACATATGCGGATCTAGATCTCTAATTTGTACGCGACACGGATAAAGCGTGTCACACACTACGCAGATACGATAATATTTTATCTGCGTATAAATAACTTAATGATCTGAAATATACGAGACGATACATTCAGTCTAAATCCTTCAAACTGAGTAGACTTGGTTTGGTGCGGATTGTTTATACAGGATGTTTTCGTGTTTATCTCTTCTAGATTTACTAGACAGCTCGTAATCGTCACATCAACCTGTACTTATCTGCAGATAAAATACTAGGGTAAGTGCTCCAGTGAATGAACAAATCCAGTGAACGAACAAAATGCATATTTTTGTCGTAAAATAAGATTTCTGTACCTTTTTACCACGCGTGATATTTTTTTTTCGGCGAGCAACATTATTTGACAAGTTCTGGTAGCACTTACTTCAACTCATACGCATCAGTGTCAAAATAGCGGCGATGTAAAGTGGGCATGCGGTTGCTGTTCGTTTTTTATATGGAGGTGTAATAAGGGTTAAGGTAAGCTACGTTGTGTTTAATATGTGATCCGGAGATTATATACGTCTCTCGGTAAAAGGTAAAAAAAAAACTGTGCCCAGTTATTTGCTTGTTGCATTTTATAAATGTCATCTTATGTAATAATGTCACAATTGTTGTAATGTTGTTTTTAAAAGAGAAACTGGTGAGTTTCTTCAGGCGCTTCTTCTCACCAGAAGGTCATCTACCGAAGCGCCAAAAGAAAAGAATCAGACAATCATAAATGAGTTTGAGTTTGAGTTTGAGTTTGCTAGTGCGTGTGTCCCGTGCGTCTGCCTTGTACAGTGCGTGTTTTTTTAAGCCTTAAGGTCATGTTTGTGCTATTAATGTATAGTTTAATGTGATTTATTTTCAAATAGTGGCTTTTAATCCTGTGTTCTATAACTAGAAATCAAAATGGCTTAAATCCAATGAACGAACGGGGGGGTTCATTCACTGGAATTGCGTGATTTATTGTTTGTTCAATATCTGACGTTTCCTTAGTAGTTATAAGATTTGGTTTTCTATGACTTTGGTAGAAATGTGCTGTCTGACAAAAGGCCAGTGTTCGAACAAAACTTTAAATATTCAATTTTTAACAGTTTATTAAATTTTTAACAGTTTATTCACTGATCTGAGTTTTCCAGTGAATGAACTACCGCAATGACAGTTAGTCCATTAATTAGTTTCCATAACCAGTGAATGAACTACAACATTCATTGTATTTTTCTTGTTTTAAACATGGAAACTTCAAAAAAATCATACAAAATATTCCAATATGACCAAGAATCTCTCGACAAAGCCCTAAAAGCCCGTATACCAAAGTAAAGCATTATTTTTATGTTAGTTCATTCATTGGTTTCATTTGTTCATTTACTAGAATTGTGTGTTCATTCACTGGTGATTTTCCATTTTATCCGCTACAGCTTGCTATAATTTAAAACTGTGCAGCACTACTACAAAATAAAATTGATTTTAGAAAACTAGAATAGGTAGTTGTTTACTCTATAGGAACAGTAATATTTGAATTTAATTATTGCTATCAGCCAAAAATATTTTTTTAAAGTTGAAAATTTCCTTAAGTGTTCATTCATTGGAGCACTTACCCTATACCATATTTATTTTTAATTTATTTACAGATATTATACACAGATCAATTGATATACGCAGATAATATCTTTGCCATCTTTCGATATATGTCGGTGCCCACAGATACTTCACGATGAAATATAAGTTATCTGCGCTGTGTGTGTTAGCTCATTGAATTGTATAGGGAGCGATTTTGACAGATGTGCGTTCAGATACAGATATCTTATCGTATCTGCTTAGTGTGTGACACGCTTAATGGCCGATGACAGATGACTTCCATGACCAATGACACGTAAGATAAGGTGGTTACACAATCAAAACATGATAATTTGTTTTTAAAATTATTTATTGTATTACAATAGCTTTTTCTGAGTATTTATCTATATAACAACAATTTCTGGTGGGTTATCTGACTAGCCTTGAACGGCTGGTTTTAATTATAGTATCTTCCGACATAAAGATCTTTTATGTACTTAGTTGTAAAGTTTCTGGTTGAATTATGGACTATGGTGTACTAGTGGACTAAGACACTTTTATTTTTAATACCCGTGTTGCTGGTACCCGCCCTGATGTCCACCATGACTGCCTTGGCCAGGGTCGACACCCTGTCCAAAACCTTGCTGTCCAAAACCTTCCTGTCCATGACCATTCTGTCCAAAACCTTGCTGTCCAAAACCTTGCTGTCCATGACCATTCTGTCCAAAACCTTGCTGTCCATAACCTTGCTGCCCATGACCGCCCTGACCAAAACCTTGTTGTCCAAAACCTTGATGTTCATGACCGCCCTGACCAAAACCTTGCTGTCCATGGCCGCTCTGTCCCGAACCTTGTTGTCCATGACCACCCTGTCCAAAACCACCCTGTCCCGAACCTTGTTGTCCATGACCACCCTGTCCAAAACCACCCTGTCCATGACCGCCCTGCTCATGGCCGCCGAAACCTCCTTGTCCTCCCTGTCCTCCGTAACCTCCTCCGTATCCTCCCAGACCAGCTTCACCCACGAATTTCTGGTGACCGTGACCGCCATGACCTCCAGACCCTGTCTGGCTTCCGTGCCCTCCAGACCCTGTCTGGCCTCCGTGCCCTCCATGACCGCCCTGCCCAAGGTGTCCACCATCTCGGCTCGGGTACGCTGCACAAACATGAGAAACATAAGTAATATTTTTTTTAAATGATAACTACACTCGAGAGCAAATATTCCGGGTTACTGACATAAAAAGTAACATCTCGAAAACGAATGCAGCGAAAACTATTTTTACTTTTTAAAAACATAACATGATTGATGGCGTCCATTCGTTTACAAAAATACTGAAAACAATCAATAGAATCTAGCTGCATTAGCATACGTACGAGATATATATTAGATTATTATGTTACTGACCCACAATGTTTGGTTCGATATCGTTGTTTTAATAAAGCGAAAATAAACTAGATAATATTCAATATAAAATCACACTAATATCACATCACACTAATATTAAAGCGACAATGAGGGTATTTAGAAATCAGAAATCCACCAGCTGGCAGCAAAGTGGCGAAAGGTCTATTTGGCAGTAGATGTCAAAATCAGGTGGTGTGATTGGTGGATCTTGACGCCTACTGTCAAAAAGACCTTTCGCCACCCTGCTGCCAGCTGGTGGGTTTATGATTTCTAAACACCCTCATTGAAAAATGATCTGTCTCAGACGGTGTTTAAATTAAATCATTTGGGTAGATTTGGTTAGCAAAATGTTTCTGGTTCAATACCAATTTCTGTCCGAATAGTCAGTGACATTATGATTCGCACTGTTTGCAGTAAACACCAAGGCAATCCACCTTGGTGATTTCACTGAAAAATCTGTATACATGCGTAAAAACGACAGATAAAAACTTGATTAATTAGTATATTAAAATCATTTACGCCACACCTGGCCATAAATAAAGTGGCTTTTTCCGCACGCTACGCGTTCGGAAAAAGCCGCTTTCTGGCCAAGTGTAGACATAAAATGATGTACACAACACGGGAGGTAATAAAGAAAGCCCTAGATCGCATATTTACGTCCCTCGCTTGCAGCTCGGGCCGCAAACATCTGCGATCTCGGCCTTTCTTTGTTTTACCACCCTAGATGTGTAATGTACTATTATCTACACCAATATCATAAACCCTCTATTATTTATTTAAACATTATTGCTCAATACAAGAAAGTACAAATGGCGGACTTAATGCCGTACGTAAGGCATTGGCATTTATTTTATGCGTTCGGAAACACCATTATTGCAATCAGTATATATCGTCGCCCCCATGCTAAACTTACATATCTGTAATTTTGGTGAACTTGGATTTTAGACCTAAACCTATACAGCTTTAAAATGTATGAAAAACCATATTAACATCGAAATCGATGATATCATGAAAATCTAGTTCGTCATGGCGGTGCAATGGCGGCCATGCTTCCCGGATCCCGAAGACATCATTGAGGATTATAATATGTGTGTACATAAAATTATGTATGCAACTGTTAAACACTCATCTCATTGTGAAATTCGCCTTCGGCACGTTTCCTTAAATTACACTCGTGTTTTATGGCCTTTCATTATCTGTTGGGCATTTTTCTAAAGTGCTACACAGTCATCCATTATTATTATTATTTTTTATTTGATATATTTTATTTGATATAAATCAAAAACTACTACTTATTTAAGAAAAAAAAAATAAAAATGGTATTTTAATCTACAAATCAAGCCTTTTCATTTGATACCCCACTAGATATGTATAATAGCCCTACTTTCAATTTTCAAAGTCCCATTCCGGACCCCTTTAAAAAAAACTAAAAAAAGGCATAAGATTTTTTTCCATCCAATAGGCTCGGGTTTAGCGGTTTTTAACACTATTTCAAATTTCAAGTCGATAGCATCAGTAGGTCCTGAGATATCTTGCTGTGACAGACAGACAGACAGACAGAGTCGCACCATAAGGGTTCCTTTTTTACCTTTTTTGTACGGAACCCTAAAAAATAAGTGTGTAGCACTTAAAAAATGCCTAGTTGCATAAACCAGGTACTTAATTAGTTTAAATGATCAGCATTCCTTTGAAATTATTTTCGAAAGAAATCTTAAATCTAAATGCGTTGTCTGACAAACTACTGCGATTTTTTGAGGCAATACTTCCAGCCTTTCAGGGCCTCACTCTTAATCCCGCAACTGGCGCATGTCGCGGGATCCCGGAATACCGAAATCTCCGAATACCGGGATTGCAAGACAGTATTTTTTTTTAATGTGTGATAGACAAGCATTTGACCCCGATCACACCTGATGTTAAGTGACAATGAAGCCTAAGATGTAGCATGCTTGTCTAGAAGATGCCTATTCACTCTCACAACACACTCTCAGTATAAAGCCTTCAAGGAGGTTAAGAAAATAGTTGCACTTACCTAGGGCGGCCACCGCCATGGCAAGCACTAAGCACGCGATCTGAAAAATATAAAAAAATTAGTGACCGTATAAAACTAGGTAAATAGGTACAGCTCGCGGCAATTAAGCCTAGCGGTGACATTGATTGCGCAGTAGCAAAATGTAAGGGATCGTATAGGGACGTTTCTGGGGAAAAAAACCCGGTCGCCCTCGTACCACTTGGAGGCGCACAGTAAAGAAGGAGGCTGCAACAAATGGCCTTGGATGGAAGGAGCTGGAGGAGGTCGCGCAGGATCGTGACAAATGGAAATCCCTTCTGAGAGCGATATGTCCCTGATGAGGGATAAAAGGATAGCATCATCATCATCATAGGGACGTTAGTAGTGCGTAGATCCCCTCCACATTTTGTTCACCGCTTCAGGGTGGATTTTCCGCCGCGACATTTGTATCATGCCAAACTAAATGTATGGCATACAAATGTCGCGGACGAAAATCCACCCTAGACTTAGTTGCCGTGAACAGTACTCATAGGTACCACATAAACGACAAACATTGTAGATCGGTTAGATAAGCAACCATAGAATTGCTGCCAAACGTTTTTATAGAATGATTCATTTCATAGAAAATAATACTACACGCGTAGGTTCGTACCTGGTGCAAAGGTTGTCCATCGCCATTCAACGTGGTAACGCGGCTAGTGTGATGGGTACCTTTGCGCCAGGGACAGCACGAAGGGGACTTTTTGAGGGTTATTCTTCAGAAATATGTCTGCGACTTATTCCTCTGTCTCCTTACATTTAGTATGAAAAAGGGCCAGAGGAATAAGGTGACCGCAGACATATTTCTGAAGAATAACCCACGACTAAGCAGACTTAAGCTAAGAATTCTTTGTTATATTGATTTGTCTTGAGTTAAATAAATTTAGATTTCATAGAAAAACGTTTTTATTTTCTCTGAAAATGTTAACTTTTTTATAAAAACAAACCCAACTTAAAGGCGGTTTATTAATTAAAAATTCGATTTAATGAAAGATTTTACGAAATCGAGGAACAACATAACAAAGCAATTAAGCAGTAGTATAAGTTAATCAAATCATCATCTTTTAACTCCTAAATCGAATTTTGATGCGTACTCTTAAGACTAGCATATCACTATGGTCTTTTGCGAACTATGGCCTTTAGTGAAGGTTGAATTAGATCCTGGTTTATTCACCTTAAGCCCAGAACACTTTTTCCGATTAAGAAAATCAAACCATCTTTCATTCTATTAAAGTTTAAAACTCTTTTCGATATAAGTAGATCTGAGGGACTTAGGAGGTTAATTCAGCCTAAATAAAATAAATCAAACTGCTTTAAAAGTTAAAAAGATGCAGGTAAACAACTCAAGTAATTACATTAAACAATACTTACTTTGAAAGCCATCGTAGCAAGTGTTCTCTTGAAAATCTTGAAGTTATGCCGCAAGCTTCGTCAGATGAGGTATATATACCCGTCGTTATCTAAAAATTTGAACGTATGTGTACAATAGTTGTTTACGTACGTAAATACAATTCCACTAAACAGTTATCATCAGGTTAGTAGGAATTACGATAATTTAACTGGCAGTTACCATGGACAAAATTTCCTTAAGACTCCCCGTCACGAATCACGAAGTAAGAAAACATAAACATTTGGCAAAACCAGCAACTAAAGTACCGTTCTGTGCGCGGTACTTTAGTTCGATACCTTCAAGAAGTGTTTACAATTATTCTGAAGTGCATAAAGAAAGAAGCAGTAATTCAAGCTAACGCCTTTTCTAGTTAATTTAAGGTGGATCTGGGGGCACGCCAGTGCCCCCGCCAAGTCGAGCAAAACAAAGGCACGGCCGTACCATCCTTTTCTCGAAGCCATTCAGGGCATTTTCAGCCTCCCGTAATTTTGTACTGGCTAAAGCTAGAACCCTGAAATTTCAGGGATATATAGGGCTCAATAAGACCTATGTATATTTTCAATATCATTCAATTTGAACGTGTAGTTTAAGAACTATTGCATGTCAAAGTTCCTTAGTTTTGTCACTGATTCATTCACTGAATCACTGATCATCATAATTCTAAGGTACTTCTAGCAGACCTACAAGCTCCAAATTTTAAACATAGTTAGTTTTTAGCCTATCAAGTCCTTAAAAACCTAAATATGTTGTAATTTCAGTTACAACTGCACAGATAAGTTTGTAATCCTATACAAATACATGGGATTATTAGTTTTGCGGTTCAAATTGAAAAGAATGGATTGGAATGTAATAATTAAAGGAAGACCACTTACAAAAAGAAATGAGATCCCATCAAAAACATTACATGTAAAAAGATGCAAGTCTCGTAACGCAGTTCTCCTACAACAAAAAAGTTTTGAGATGTAAAGTTAAACCAAGTCAGTACCGGGGGGGTTATTTAACCGTGGAGGAACACATTTTATAGATCTAATAATAGGCAAGTCGGTGGAAATCGAGTTCTGTTGGTACTGACTTGGTTTAACTTTACATCTCAAAACCTTTTTGTTGTAGGAGAACTGCGTTGCGAGACTTGCATCTTTTTACATGTAATGTTTTTGATGGGATTCTAGATGACTCATTCTAACCATTGCTATTAGATTTACGTAGAATTAAGGGTGCTCTTAGGAACTGAAAGCTATCCATAGTATCCATTTCCACCAGTGCAATGTTGCGTGGGCCAATGACTATGATTGGTGGATATCAATCAAACGCATCCATAGGGGTCATCCACAAATCTGCCGTCCTAGTCTAAAAGGCGACAAGTTCATAGTAAAAAGTCGCCTTTTAGACTAAGACAGCAGAAATTACGTCACACGATTTTTCTGATTTTTGACCCCCTCTCCCCCCACACCTTTTCCTAACAAATTCCATCTTTTTATCATAAACTTTTTTTTCCACTTTGTTTTACTACAATCTGTCTCCTTTTCTATTGGGACATTCAGCAGTATGTTGGTTGTTACTATTTTGGCGTGCTCGGCATGTGACCTGTGTCGCATCCTCTTCTTTTAGACAGCTGGTTCACTGTGTCTGGACTAAGTCTTGTGGTATTTTTCGCTTTAACCGACGCGCTTGTTTTACATCGTCCATTAATGAGCGGGCGAGAGTGTTTGGATGGTGTGCTATGCGTTCCTTATACGACTTTGTGTGACGTTGAATTTCTTGTTTTACTGTGGGTAATCTTAGGTCGTGATGTAGTAGCTCATTGGGCACATACCATAAGCAATAAACAATAATTTATTTTGTTTCAAACTCAGTGGTTTCAAAGATAAGGCAAGGTTGAGGCTTCCCAGTATAGATATAATATATATATATATATATATATATATAATACCTGTGTTGGGAGGTCTCGCTCTGCCAAAAATAGAACGTGGTAACAATGCACTAGTCCATATAAACAGGTTTTACTTATTTTATCCTAATTTAACCTACTTACATTTATTTTAATTGTACCTTAATTGTACCATTATTATCAGATTTTCAAATCTGATAATAATATTGAAGGCAACTGAAGTTAACGGCGTGCAAAGTAGTTCGCCGCCACTTCTTTTTAGCACGTGAGGTACATACACTTTTTCCTTTTACCTCGATATACAGGGTGGCCCATTTCGATCGGTCAGTATGGGAAAGTTTGAAACTATAAGAGGTACGAAGATCTATTCTTAGGAACCATGTCATCGATTTAAGGAACAAAAAAAACTGTATACATAGATTTGAAAAAAAAAACTTGTATTTTAACTGGGAATCGAAGTCGGTTGTTTTGATAAATAAAACTTAGGTACATTATTTCTATTTGGATATCAATTGTGTAAGGTCATAAGCAGTAAATGTTACTAGGAAACACGAATAAAATCCATTGTATTTAATATCGTTAACTTAATAGTTTTATTTTCCAAAACCACCGGGTTCAATACCCGGTTAAAGTACTTTTTTTTCCAAATCTATGTATGCAGTTTTTCTTGTCCCTAAAATCGATAACATGGTTCCTAAGAACAGATCTTCGTATGTTTTATAGTTTTAGACTTTCCCATACTGACCGATCGAAATGGGCCTCCCTGTATTTCTGTGGTCACCCTGTTGCTGTTGTCACCTGTATTGCTAATGACTTAACGTTCCAGATGGCCACTACTGGGACAGTTTCGAGCATTCGGACGTTTACCTTATCCCAATATGTAGTATGCTTTTATCATCTTTTTGCCGAGACTTTTACTTAAAGAAACGATCGTTTTAACACCAGCCTACCTATATTCAAGTTAAACTCTAAAACTACTCGAGTTTCAGTACACATTCTGTGACGTCACTAGTCATATTTAAGTATAATTACTGAAAACAGAGGTTTAAAGCAAAGCCTTATTCAAAGTAGAAGTTCTTTTATTATTGAATATCACCGGTTCGAAATAATAAACCTCTGTACCGAGAAGAACCGGCGCAAGAAACTCGGTGAGGCGCAGATTTTCAAAACAGTATCGTTTTTGCAATGTCACGGATTACACTACAATATTTTTACAAAGACGATTTTTTACCGACATTTTTTAGAAGTCTGTAAAGGTGACGTCATAGTATAAATGACAGCATAGGTTCCACTATCAAGACATAATCAAGATATAAAATAAAATTCAAAATGGAATGCGGACTATTAAATTAACATATCATTATTTACTTTTGAGGCTAACATTATCAACCTATATTTGATATAATGTCCATAATTTGACGCGTTTTAATTTATTTTATGACATTATAGTCTTGAGCTGTGTGTCAACTTACTACGGCTACAATATAGGTCCTATTCGTGCGAATAATGCTTGCTATATTTGCAACGTTTCTGAACACAATCTTAGGTATTTCAGTCGCCACGTAGCTTAGGTACAAGTTATAAAATAACAACTAGTATGCTCTAAGCTATTTTTATATTTATTAGTCGTCAAAAGTTTACAAAATTCAGCTAAAGATGAAATTTACATTCATATTTACATGACCAACCGTGTTGAATTGAGATCTGCCGCTAACCATTTCTATGGAGAAAGCCGAAACGGATGTAGTATCTGTGGGTGTCCAATCAAGAGGTTCCTGTTTTTCTTATTTTAGTGCCATTTGCCACCAACACCGTGGCCCCAGCCGCCGCCGTAGCCGCCGCCGTAGCCGCCGCCGTAGCCGCCGAGACCTCCGAGGCCAAGTCCGCCAACGGCAACTGGGCCACCGACCGCCACCGGCACGGCACCGACGATAGCGCCTCCACCGATGATGCCACCCGCGCCGAGCAGCGCGGCTCCAGCCTGAGCCTGTCTAGCCGCGGCGTCGGCTACAGCCTGCGCCTGGGCGGCGCTGGCAGCCACGGCGGACGCCTGAGCGCGGGCGGCCTGAGCGATGCGAGCGGCTTCGACGGCGCGAGCCTGAGCGATGGCGAGACCCTGGATGCGGGCTGCGTTGGCGAGACGGTCGGCCTCCGCGGCGCGGCCGGCCTCCAGCGCGCTACCGGCGGCGGCGTTACGCGCAGCCTCAACGGCTCTAGCGTTCTCGTAGGCGGCGGCCTGAGCCCTCTGCAAGTTGGCGATGCGAGCCGCGTCCAGGGCTCTCGCGTTGTTGATGGCGTTGACCTGTCCGGCGCGAGCGGCACCTTCAGTCACGCGAGCCCCCTGGATGGCGGCGGCGGCGGCGTTGGCGATGTTGGCGGCCTGCACGGCTTGGGCATTCTGGATGGCGCTGAGCTGAGCTGCACCAACGGCGGCGGCGTTGTTGAGGGCCTGGCCGCTGCCGACGAGACCGCCGCCACCGATGAGTCCTGGACCTCCAGCGACGATGGCGGGGCCTCCGGCGATCAGACCAGGGCCTCCAGCGATAAGGCCGGAGCCGCCGACGAGGCCGCCACCGATCAGGCCACCGTGACCGCCCAGCCCGGCAGCGATCGGGTAAAGTCCCGACTGCTCAGCATTGGAATCAGTAGCGACGGTGTCTTTCTTCACACCTAAAAAAATTCCAATTCGATTACTCACTATTACATGAACTTAACAATTCACACGTTAAAATATTTTGATGCTAATTTTGACTAACCTTCTCCGAAAGCTTCATACGCCAAAGCGATGACAAAGAGAATCTGAAAAAATATTTATTTATAAACAATGGTTTTGATAGTTTTTTCTTAAAATATGTTGTTGTTGTAGCATCCTTTTTTGTTTGCTGATCAATCACTAAACACCACTGTAGGTATATATCACTGAACAGTCCTTACCGTAAAACGAGACATCGCTTAGTTTTATTAGTTTGTCCGCTACAGTACACCTCCGAATCAAACCGGGGAATGTAATAATGCCTTCCACTAAATTGCTTACACTTTTATACTGAGCCGAAATTTATTTACATTAATTAACAATGCTGATGCCGCCCCATTTGAATACTGCAGCTGAAAAAACCTTCGACGGGCGCGGAGCGGTGGCAGCGCGTGAAACAATGTATTCGACAGTGAGATGCCGTCAAAGCGGTGCATTTGCAGCACCACTGTATCACAACCCTTTTAATATTCCTTAGAAATTCGAATTAGCATCCACATCCTTCAAAACATAACTACTCCGTCTATGTTCGTGACGGGAAATGAAATCAGGGATCTGCGAAACTCGCGCCCACCGAAAGTTACGTGGATAACGATTAATCTAGTCGTATTCGAACATGCAAAGTAATTTTCAGTGAGGTCATAATCCCAGATGATTTAATTCGGTGGTTAAAGGCAATAAATTAGATTGCGAAATGCGATGCATTAGGCACAGTAGGCAGGACGGTGTTGCACAAGGCTGATGCAACGGCGCCAGAGCCGGCTGTCCGGCCGCTCATTACATGCTTGCCATCGGCAAAAACAACCCACAATACTGGTAACGCGAGCAGCTGCCAGCAGGTTCCGTCGAACAATTCCGTCATTCATATTTTCATGAACTAATACAGCTCATGTACTTTATTTATTTTTTTATTATTAAGCCTTTATTTTTCCATATTTACATTTACATTTCAATATGACTGGTTATTAGATTTTTTTAGTACACATCTTAAATCTATTTGTTAATATGGTTAGTGTTGGTTGTTTGTGGTATGGATCCCATCTCGGGTATAGGCCTCCTCCAGCTTTTTCCATTCCTTTCTGTTCTTTCCTACTTCCATCCAGTTCCTGCCTGCAACTTCACAAATGTCATCCGACCACCGTTTGTTCGGTCTCCCAACTTTTCTTTTTCCTTCCGGCCCTTTCCATCTGGTTACTTTCAAGGCCCATTTATCATCAGTCAAGCGAGTAACATGTCCAGCCCATTGCCATTTCAATCTCAAAGCGTGATTTAACGCGTCAGTAATCTTAGTCTTCATTCTGATGGTTTCACTTCTTACTTTATGGATTCTTCTAATTTTTAAGATGCTTATTTCCATTCCTCGCTGGCTGGCCCTCACTTTGGACTTAATTTTGTTTGTATATACCCATGTTTGGCAACCATAAGTTAGGCATGGGAGAAGGCAGGTATCCATTACTATTTTCTTCATATGAAGACTGTAGTTGCCTTTAAGTATTTCTTTTTGTGACCAGAATTTCTTTTATGTTATGATTATTCGCCTTTCTATTTCTTCTGCGTTACTCGTTTTACTGAACGACACTTGCTTGCCCAGATAGATGTAGTTGTTTACATACTCTATGTTTCTGCTCCTCACATTGACTGGGTTTTTATGGCTGTTAGTTAATATTTTTGTTTGGTCTGCATTCATTTCCAGGCCAATTTTTGAGCTCTCCTGAGCAAGAGAGTTTATAAGGTCTTCTAGTTCCTTGGTGCTTTCTGAAAATATGGCAATGTCATCTGCGAACCTTAAATGGGTTAAGTAACTATTATTGATCTTTATTCCTTTTCCACGCCAATCTAGTTTCTTGAATATCTGTTCTAAAATGGCAATAAACAATTTAGGCGATAAGGGGTCTCCCTGCCTGACGCCTCTTTCTATGTTTATATCGTCAGCTCTTTTCTCCAGTTTTACCCGACCTTTTCTTGTTTTATAGACATCCTTGATGATATTGATGTATTTTTTATTTATTTCACAAGCTCTTAGTGCTGTCCAGATGGCGTTATGGCTTACACAGTCGAATGCTTTGCTATAGTCAATAAATGCTATATATACTGGTCTGTTGTACTCTTTGTATTTTTCTATGATTTGTTCGATTGTGTGTATTTGATCAACCGTGGATAACCCTGATCTAAAGCCTGTCTGCTCTACTGGCTGATGCGAATCAATCTTTCGAGTAATCCTTCGTAGCAAAATTGAAGCAAAGAGTTTATAGATACATGGCATCAGACTTATTGGTCTGTAGTTTGCTATGTCTAGAGGGTTCCCTTTTTTGTACAGTAGAGTAAAATATCTGAGGAACACCATTGTTTTGGTACAGTTTCATCTTCGAGGACCATGTTAAATAAGTTTGTCAGTATGCTCGTTAGGATTGGGCATCCTAGTTTAAGTGCTTCATTACTTATTCCATCCTGTCCTGGACTTTTGTCAGATTTCAGGGATTTTATATGTAGTATAACTTCGCCTTCTAGTATAGGTTCTATATTATTGTCCTTTTCTGTCGGATGTTCTTCTTCGTGTACGTTTTCTTCTCTAGCTGTTTCCTTGTGACTATTTCTACTATATAAATGACTATACAAATTTGTTGCTGTCGCTAAAATATCGTCTCTTGATGTTGTTGTATTTTTATCGGTGTTTTCTAGGTTCTGTATCCAATTTTTGTGCGTTGTTAACTGGTTGTATGCCCTTTTTGTGCTACGATAGTTCTTTAAACTCTTTTCAGTGCGGCGCTTGAGAAGTGATTTTGTGTGGTTGCTGAAAATTTTATTAACTTTAGTGGAAGTTTTCTCTACGGTCATGCTGTCCTTTATGGCTTGTAATACATATTGTAATAGTTTTGAATGTTCATGTATGGGCAGTTGGCATCTCTAATTTCTTGTGTGAAATGAAATGAAATGATTTATTTGCATAACATTATGTTCAATTGAGCGGTGGTAAGCTCAGTATGGTCATCCAATAATGTCAATTACCTTATAAAAGTAGGCATGCAAAATTTTAAGCTATATCTAAAAATATAATTTATTTAATACATCACATTAAAATAGAATTTTTTTTTGTCACAGTGCATAATAATAATAATAATGTCGAGTTTGAGTGTCTTAATACAATTCTTTCCGATAGTCAGCACTAAGGTATTCTTTTAGGCTATAGAAATTGTGTTTGGCTAGAAATCTTAGGAGCTCTCTTTTGAATTTATTTAAGGGCGTCTCTAGGAGGGTTTGTGTGGGGATTCTTAAACTAGTCAGGTAATTTTTCTTTTCTTCCTCTGATTTGGGTGTCTTAAGTGATTTGTTGAAGTTGACTCTTTGGGTTTTGGGTTGTGTTAGACGAAATGTGGCACGAATCAGTATGTGGTCTGACGGAAAACCGAAATTTCCTAAGACTTCTATATTATGTATTAATGTTGGTTTGTTTGTTAATGTAAGATCTTTCTCTTTTTGACGTGATAACGTCTTATAAATCGATGAAGCCGGCTGCACGCACGAAAAAGTGTCCCGTTACCTTGCAGGGTCGTTACCTGTCAAATAGGTACTTTATATTATTCCAGCACTAAAGTCGTTAAGACGATAGTTTCTTACAAATTGTTAATAAAATAGCCCTTATTCCCTAAGATACGGCTGTCAAAAATCTCTATTGAATGACAAGAGACCAGTGGCGGATTTGCCCTAAGGCCCAGTAGGCCCGGGCCTAGGGCGGCCAGATATTAGGGGCGGCCAATCGTGACAAAAAATCACTGCTGCTGCTGAGAAAAGGGCGGCTGGTACTCAAGTCAAAGTCAAAGTCAAAGTCAAAGTCAAAGTCAAAGTCAAAGTCAAAGTCAAAGTCAAAGTCAAAGTCAAAGTCAAAGTCAAAGTCAAAGTCAAAGTCAAAGTCAAAGTCAAAGTCAAAGTCAAAGTCAAAGTCAAAGTCAAAGTCAAAGTCAAAGTCAAAGTCAAAGTCAAAGTCAAAGTCAAAGTCAAAGTCAAAGTCAAAGTCAAAGTCAAAGTCAAAGTCAAAGTCAAAGTCAAAGTCAAAGTCAAAGTCAAAGTCAAAGTCAAAGTCAAAGTCAAAGTCAAAGTCAAAGTCAAAGTCAAAGTCAAAGTCAAAGTCAAAGTCAAGGTCAAGGTCAAGGTCAAAGTCAAAGTCAAAGTCAAGGTCAAGGTCAAGGTCAAGGTCAAAGTCAAGGTCAAGGTCAAGGTCAAGGTCAAGGTCAAGGTCAAGGTCAAGGTCAAGGTCAAGGTCAAGGTCAAGGTCAAGGTCAAGGTCAAGGTCAAAGTCAAAGTCAAAGTCAAAGTCAAAGTCAAAGTCAAAGTCAAAGTCAAAGTCAAAGTCAAAGTCAAAGTCAAAGTCAAAGTCAAAGTCAAAGTCAAAGTCAAAGTCAGGGTCAAGGTCAACGTTATCACGTTCGACTATCGTCAGTAAACCGACTTTACAGACAACCGATTTTTTTTGTGATCTGGGGAGGACCATGTCCATTTCCTGCTATTTTACTTCTTGAAGAAGGTGTTCATGATCGATAGTTTGTATTCATAAGCGTAGTGTATTAGTTGTTCTCCTCTTTCGTTTCGTTCACCGTAGCCATAGTTCCCCATTACTAAATGTTCTTGCTTGTTTGGCTTCCCTATTTTAGCATTAAAATCTCCTGTGATAATTATTGTGTTGTCGGCAAGGGTATGAGCCTGACTTATGTCCCTATAAAATGTTTGTAGATCTTCTTCTGTTGAGCTTTCAGTTGGTGCATATGTTTGTATTATGGTAATTGCTTGTCCATTTATTTCGATTTTCAAAAGCGCCACTCTTTCTGAGATCCCAATGTAAGATTTGATGCAGTTCTTTAGGTGTTTTTTTACTAGAAAAAAGTAAGTAAAATAAAAAAGTAAAATAAGTACTTGCCTACATGGAAAATTAAACAATCATCAAAAATTACTCTGAAAATGAAAGGGAATCCATTTAAAGCCGATAATAGTAAATTACAGACCAGGGCTGTAAAATAAAGAACGTCCCAGGTCGCAGCCCATGCCGTAGGCGAGGGTCATAAATAAGCGATCTGGGACTTTCTTTATTACCGTCCGTGGTGTGTATGTCGCAGCCAACTGGTTTAATTAGCCATTTGGTTATCTGCATTTTCACTAAACTATGACCCGCCAGCAGGTCGACGAAGCCCAGGGGCTTCTATTTCTGCTCTGAGGAACACAAGTTGACTAACAAACCTAACCCAAAATTTGAATGAAAAGGCTAGGCAGCTAACCAAATAGCTAATTAAGCTAGTTGGCGATATGTACATAATTTCACATCTTTCTTCGCCAAGAAAGATTTTCTGCAGAAAAGGCATTCTGGACTGAACTTAACTATATTTTTCTGACTTCTTTCTAAGAAACTTTTACAAATCGCCCATGTCAAGCTTTTCCTAACATATTTCATCTTTTTAAAATAGACCGTCACATTTGGCTAGAACCCCCCCCCCCCCCCCCCCCATACCATGGGTATGAAGTATCCCCCCCTGTTGACCCCTTACATGTCACCACTTGAGTGGTCCAAACCAAAGGAAACTTAAAACAAATTAAGAGAAATTAAGTAATGATGCTTAACGGAATTGCAACGTTACATACTGACCCCTAATTCACGGTACGAACACTAAGCGGGCAATTGGATGCATCGCGTGTCATTGCTATGCGAGGGTATGACTGTAATTAATTAATGTATAGTAAATTCAACACAATTGCACAGAATATTCATTGATTACTGGGCTGACAACGATTATATTTGACCCAATTTAAGGAGAAAAACGGTCAAGTGCGAGTCGGACTCGCGTGCTAAGGGTTCCGTACCGCCATAGCATAGAATCCATACTACTACCTACGTATTTTTATAATAAAAAAAAATCATATACCTTGTAATCATAAAGTTAGGTTTGTCGTATCAATCAATTAACGTAAGACATAAATAAAATAATGCAGAATTACACTTTAGAATAAAAGTAAAATTAAGATACAAGATATAACCTATTAATTTTTTTTTTCTTAAATCAAATAATTATATTTAATATAATAGCTGTAATACGTATTTAGATATACCAAATAGCCACCAGAAACTATACAATGTAAAATGTGAGACTATAAAATTGTATAGATACCAGTGGCGTGGTGTAAAAGATATCCTTGGGCAAGCCGGTGCCGATTTGGCGTAGGGGAGACCGGGTATGGTTGTCTCACGGGTTGGTTGTCACAGCAGCCATTAAATAATACGAAACGAAGGAATAATTGCATCGCTCGGTGTTAAAAGATCGCAAGAGCTTCACCTCCTTCCCTACTTCACCAGTCGATGCACTTATTCTTTCGTTTCGTATTATTTAATGGCTGCTGTGACAACCAACCCGTGAGACAACCATACCCGGTCTCCCCTACATTTTCCTTAAGAGCTGTAGCATAAGGTGCTCAAATGCCTGATATTAGGCAAACCGGTAAGAATCGAATTCTTTGGACGCCACGCCACTGATAGATACATAATATCGGTCCGTCTTTAAAACTTAAAATTTTCGCAAATTGTAATTTTGAGGACTTAGGCGCTTTTGATGTATGTATCGACACGATTACCAAAAATATGTTTTCTTTATTTGTGTTATGAGACCTGGAGGAAAATAAAAATGTACCGAGACATTCCAGCGGGCACTCGATTAGTTCAATAATTGTCCGCATGGTCGAGCGAAGATTTTGCTCAATCGACCCTTTTATTTGTGTTCATACTATTCCTATTCACAATCAGCAATTTTTTTTTAATTTATTTAAACTAAAATAATTTTAACGTATAGGGTGGGATACATGCTTATGCCACTATAGGAAACCTTAATGGTTTTTATAATAGATGGCGAGATCGCGCGGATCAGTCCGCATTTACATTTTTGCTTACTTAACTAATTCTCCAAGCGCATTGATTATTATTATCACAATATAATACTATGAGCAGTACGAAACATCCATAAAAACGTCCGAAAACGCAGCAGGCGTCACGCATCATTGGAATGTTACTGGGCCTCGATTGCAGTGGCGTGGCGTACAAAGAACTCGATTCCTACCGGCTTGCCTAATATCAGGCATTTGACCACCTTAGTCTAAAGCTTTTAAGGAAAATGTACGCCAAATCTGCACCGGTTTGCCCAAGGATATATTTTACACCACGCCACTGCTCGATTGCTATCAGTCGCGTCAGCCACACAGGGGAACTATTTATACATACCAAATATAATTCTAATTTTGAATTCTTAGTCATTATTCTTATTCAACATCAAATTAAATACAGAGAAATATATGTAGATTACATAATATAGCACAGGTCGTATTTAAAAAAAATATAATTGTCTGGTAGAGAATGTCTTACGGCATTAAGTCCGCCATTTGTACTTACTTGTATTGTGCAATAAAGTTTAAATAATAATAATTGGCATATAAGTATCTCCATTATTGATAGTTAACTTTTGTTAAGAGAGTTTATATTTCGAATAGGTCATTAAAGTAAATTTCACTTTGGCGCTTTGCGCCACATGGTCCACCGCCTGATTAAGTCCGCTCTTCACCCTGTGGAGTGACATGCGGGCGTTGAGTTGAGCTACTGCTTTCGCTAATATATTTGCTGTGGCATTTATTATCGACGCCCCAGTGCACCAGAGCGTCGTCCGTGTTTGGGCGTGCGACGCTAGCGTTGCGAACTATTGGCACATTCGTTACGAAACAATAATTACATTATTAGTAACAGTTACCATAATTATACTAACCTAACTGTTCTATTAATGAGGGCTAAACATATCGCTCATAAGTACCTACACTGATCTACGAAGCTACAGGTTACGATTTTACAAATTTAATATAGCAACATTGGTAGATTCAATTTTTTTACGTAAAGAGAGCGGTCGGAATTCTGCCGTTAAATTTTAAGGAATAAGTAATAGTTATGAACCAAATAAAATCATAGGTTTGTGACATTATTTATGTTTTAAGTAATGTTTTCTCATACGAAAGTTGGCATCCCGATGGTATAAAAATTCTAACACACTTCAAATTATAACTACAGAAAAGTATGTCACATTCCTGTACCTATAGAAATAGTATTAAAATTAGGAGTAGCCGTGGGTTTATGTGGATATAACAGGCGATAGGGAACGTGCCGAGCACGACGAAGGTGCTGCCAACTGGTGCCGCCAATCTAAATCATATACCCTCTCATGCTGGGGCCACATTGACGAAAACGCCGTTAATAACGTTAATTTATCGCGTTGAAGGACTATTAACGTCAGTGTAGCTACGACTTACTATATTTGACATTGACACTTACGTATCATTGACATTGACAGCTTGATTTGACAGAATCAGAATCAGAATCAGAATCAGAATTATTTATTTGTCAAACATAGGTAGGTAATATTGGTGTTTTTACAAATTTTGTATCACTATGTTTTGCCTCGAGGCATACAAATAGCTACAATAATTAGCATGCAGCATGCATTTTAGTATTAAATCAAATGTTATACTAATTCTGTAAATAGATTTAATATTCTTAATTTAACTTACTACTAGGTCATTATCATTTAAATAGTCTTTTAAGGAATAGTATGCCTTGTTAATTAAAAATGTAAACAATAATTTTTTGAATAGGTGAAGATCATGCTGAGTTCGGATTGGTTTCGGTAATTTATTGAAGATTTTTGGTACCATTCCGAATACACTTTTCGAAAGTAGGGCAGTTCTATACGATGTGTTGCTTATTTTATCCTGCATACGTAAACTATTAAATTTCATGAATTGATTTATATGTTTCTTAGCATATGTCAAAATACCTAATTTTATAAAATATGGTTTGCATGATTCTGTTGGGCGTAGGCTACAGATGGCTCGAATACATTTCTTTTGGCCTCTAAAAACTAAATCCTTGTCAGTGGAATTACCCCAGAATATAATTCCATATCGTAGTGTGGATGTTACATATGCGTGATAGGAAACTAACACTGCAGATTGGTTAGTTACTTTGCTCAGATGGTAAAGAGCATATGAGTATTTACTAAGTTTTTTACATACAGTGTCAGTTTGATTTTTCCAGGTCAATTTATTGTCTACGCTTAATCCTAAAAATTTCGTCGTGTCAGTTTCATCAATTGAATGCTCCTTGTAATGCACATTTATATTCCTAATTTTGTCAACTCTTTGTTTAAAATTCATAATTTTCGTTTTGTCTAAATTTATGCGAAGATTGTTTTTATTCAGCCATTGTATCAGTAAATCTAGGGATCTATTTATTTTTGCTTGATAATTTGATAAGTCTTCTCCAGTGAATATTACAGTGCTATCATCTGCAAAGAGTACCATGGATTCCTCAATAGACTGTGGCATGTCGTTAATATATATTAGAAAGAGAAGTGGTCCTAGGACACTTCCTTGTGGAACACCGAGCTTCATAACTTTGAAATCAGAATAGTGAGTGACTAGTTTTTTACTTTTGATACATATATGATCTATTTGAGTAGCTTGTTTTCGTCCTATTAGATAGGATTCAATTAAACTATGAACATTTCCTCGAACTCCGTATTTGTACAGTTTGGCTAGTAATATACGGTGGTCAACAAAATCAAACGCCTTACTCATATCCATGTAAAGAGCGGTTACGGGAATTTTCTTATCCATATTGGTCATAATTGTTTTAAGTAGGTCAAATATTGCCATATTTATTGACTTATTTTTACGAAAACCCTTTTGTTCAGGTGCAAGAAGGCCAAATGTTTCAAAATAACTATTAAGACTATTATAAATTACTTTTTCAATAATTTTTGAAAAGACAGGTATCAGAGCAATAGGCCTGTAGTTAGTTATACAGGTTTTATCGCCCTTTTTATGGACTGGTCGACAGGGACGACAGTTTCCTTTATTGTCCACCCGTGTTTCTTTTGTCGTTTAGTGCTGCCACCTATAGTTCGTGCACGTTCCTTAATGCTGTCATTACAATAATTACCTATCATCTCGTAATAGGTAATATAGGTACGGCAAAGTTGAAGAATAAAAATCATAGAAATTAATGTAAAGTTTTATTTACAAACAAAACTACAATTGCTTACGTAAATCTTATTATTATTATATAAATAAACTGTGGTTACGATAGACAGACTCATAGGCAGTCGGCTTCGACCCTCTGGATCAAGGGGTAAAAGCGGGCAGGCTCCGGGACCCTGGAATATAAAACACCTTTGAAATAAACACTAACAATTAAGTACCTCTAGTCATGTTATGAATCTCCTGATAAAGTCGTTTAACAATCAATTATAAACTGAAACATAATCTTTAGGTAGGTCGGTGAATCAACTTTAAAGGCCGAGCCACACCGGCTGCGTACACGTCTGCGTGCGCGTGGCGTACGCGTTGTATAGTATGAATGTTTTTCAAAATGGCGGCTATTCACGCTCAAAGTCAAGGAGCTGCAGCGTACAGTACGTGCACACGCAGCCGGTGTGGCTCGGCCTTTAGACCCACACTTTTGACGTCTCTGGCGTTACCGAAAATGTGTCTGGAGTTACCAAGAAATCGAGCTTCTAACAGGATATTTTTCTATTTATTAGGTTTATGAGACGCGGCATTCTACGTTCTAACATACACCATAAATTTAAACATAGACGAACTATTATTTAAAGGCGTTATTTTACAACGAAAATTAAAAGTTGTGGACAGCGTCGTTTGGGTCAAAAACTTGATTGACCCAGGTACCTACCTAATATCGCAGCACAATTTAATATTTTAATTAACATTTTATTTTAAATATATCTCGGCCATTTTGGTTCTTAGGATCAACTTTTATTACGTAAGTAATTGGCACAAATAACACTTTCTTTGCTAAGCGTCACTCTTGTCAAAATCTTAGGCCATTTTTTTATGAAAATCGGGCCTTTTATCCGGTTTTCAATTTTTCCGGTCACCCTGAGTGTGATGAACCGTAATCAATGGTGAGAATGTGCTCTTACTAGAACGATGACCGCAAACCACGATTAACAACTATTGTGGACACAACTGAGAGACTTTAGCATAGAAGACGATTCGAAGATTTCGAAGTATGAATGTTTTTGTTTCGACTGCCCTTTAGGAACGATAATGTTTTTAAAACTGAGATAATTTTAAGCGTATACCTATCTACAAATTTTTGTTTACAAACAAGGAATCAAGTAGTTCCAGTTACACGGAAATCGAGTGTTTACATTAAGTCTGATAATAATATTCTCAGTAGGTAATGTTTCGGTCATGTGAAACAGTTATTGCCAAATTATTAAAGATAATTTGATACATAGAATAAAACGTATTCTGGAAAATATTTACTGATAACTCACTACTTAATAAATAAACGACATCAAATCAAAACATTAACTAAATCGTTTTAGATTGAAACTAGTTATATTAGGACTAAATTCCGTATGAATGTGTTTCTGAATATGTTCTCTTCTTCTCTTCATATTAGCATAATCTCGGGTCGACAGAAAGTTCAGTAGGTATGGTACTTCATAGAACTGTCACTGGGTTATAAAATAGACGCGAACTAAGATGAACTTCACTTTCGCTATTCAGTCTAATTAAATCGAGATCTAACTAAATCTTGTCATGATTACTTAGGTATTAAAGAGATATTGCCTTACCTGGTACTTACCCCAATTCAACCTACGATAAACGTTATATGGTGGATATTCGCTCGTACATTGCAATTATCAGGTTATCACAATGATGATACTGCTTGATCGCTTTGACCTTAAGTAAAATCACGCTATGGGCTTCATAGTCTGTGGGTCTGTTCAAGATCGGAGACTAAAGGCCTTCGGAATTTCAGATCCCAAATCAACTTATCTGTAACTATGACTGTATGTGCGTAACGAAGTAGTATACTTCAATACTTACTCGGAGATAAAGGTAGCGCTGACACCGAGTGTCTCAGGCGGCGAACGCACAAACAGGTGTGTCTTAATCATGCTAACTTTCAGCTAGGGTTAATATGCTTTGTCGTCGTCATGTTGTTATGTTGCTTTGGTACTCACTCGTAGATAACGGGTGGTGCGACGACGGGTGCGGCGACGGGCTCAACGACCACCGGCCCCGGGTGCAGAGTCTCGGTGGCATTGCCGACGGCGTCGATCTTGTGCTGGACTGAGCTGTGGGCCGAGCTCCACATCCTCCTCTCTTAGATCTGCTAGGCTCCTAGGATAGGCTAATCAGGACCAAAGCCAGACGAACTTACCTTGATCTTGATGAAGCTCGCTGCAATTGTGAATATAAATTGAAAGAAATTGTTACTCACTCGTAGATAATGGGCGGTGCGACGACGGGTGCGGGAACGGGCGCAGCGATGACTGGGTCAACGACGACCGGCTCAACTACCACCGGCCTCGGGTGCAGGGCCTCGATGGCATTGCCAACGGCGTCGATCTTGTGCTGGACGGCGCTGTGGGCCGAGCTCCACAGCGAGGACAAGCTGTTCAGGACCGGGGGTAGAGGTGGACTTGTCTTGACCACGACGGTGTTTGCTGCGACAACGCTCGGGACCTTGAAGGAGATTTGGATTATTTATTAATGCATTATCGTATCCTCACTTTCGGAACAAAAAATGCTGATTATGCTAGATTTTACGTAACCATTTTTATATTTTCATTAGCCGAATGCGTGATGATGTTTATTATGTCACAAAGTTTTGTTTCATATTTAAACCCTTTAGACTCTAAAGCGTTTTTCGGCTTAAAAAGTTAAGTTGCTGTTGTCTTACCCAAAAATTTAACAGCGACTCCGATCGATCGCAACAACATGTTGGTTGATAAGTTGCAAAGCTTACGTTAGAGATTTTTTTTATAAAAAGGTGTAATTATGTTGCTTAGGGCACAAGATTTCCCTTCAAGAACAGACAGACTTAAAATCAAAGATTTCCCTTTCCTCAACTTTGCTTAGCAACTTTACCGCGTATCGTATGAAAGCCGGATTCTGGACGACCACCGCTGGCGGATGCACGGCATGCAGTTTGCCCACGGTGAGGTTGGCTACCTTGGCGGCTAGCGCCAACGCACCCTTCACCGCGGCGCCCTTCGCCGCCAGGATGGCAGCACCCTTAGCTGCCGCGCCCTTCACAGCGCCTGTGACAAAATAGTACATTACCAGTGGCGTAACTATACCATCTGGGGCCCGTGGCAAATTCCTTTGATGGGGGCCCTATCCTTAAGCGTTATTATTTTAACGTTATACTTACGCCGGGGCCCTCTTGGGTTCGGGGGCCCGTGGCATTTTGCCAGCCCTGCCACCCTGTAGTTACGCCACTGTACATTACACAACTAGGGTGGTAATACAAAGAAAGGCCGAGATCGCAAAAGTTTGCGGCCCGAGCTGCAAGGGAGGGACGTAAATATGCGATAGAGGGCTTTCTTTATTACCTCCCGTGTTGTGTAGGTACATCATTTTATTTTATGTCTACACTTGGCCAGAAAGCGGCTTTTTCCGCACGCTGCGCGGCACTTTATGGCCAGGTGAGGCATGTTGATCACTTTACCCGTAATAATACAGCAGTCTTAGCTTAGTCGAAAACTGCAAGTGGGCATTTTTGGAAAATTACATATTAAGTGTCGCAACGCAGTTCTTCTAAAACAAAAAAAAATTGAGATGTAATGTTAAACCAAGTCAGTACTGGGCGGGTGTCTACAGAACTCGATTACCGTTCCACCGACTTGCCTTTTATTTACCTGCATGTATTTGTATAGGATTACAAACTTATCTGTGCAGTTGTGACTGAAATTGCAATATTTTTAGGTTTCGTAGGACTTGATAGGCTAAAAACTAACTATGTTTAAAATTTGGAGCTTGTGAGTCTGCTAGAAGTACCTTAGAATTATGATGATCAGTCAGTCAGTCAGTGACAAAATTAAGGAACTTTGACGAGTAGGTAATAGTTCTTAAACTACACGTTCAAATTTAATGTTATTGGGAATGTATTTAAGTCTTATTGTGCCCTATATATCCCTGAAAATTCAGGGTTCTAGCTTTAGCCAGCACAAAATTACAGGAGGTTGAAAATGGCATGAATGGCTTTAAGAAAAGGATGGTACGGCCGTGCCTTTGTTTTGCTTGACTTGGCAGGGGCACTACCGTGCCCCCAGATTCGGTCTAAGCGCATATTATCCTGATTTTGGTAAAGCTGTTGATTGATGTCCTAGCGCCAATCCCCACCACCTCCTCCTAGATGCAAGCAAGATGGTAAAGATTGATGTACCTTTGATGGCCGCGCCTTTGACAGCGAGCGCGCCCGCGCCCAACAGCGCCGCACCCTTCACGGCGCCGACCGCCGCTGCCGCCTTGAGCAAGTGGATGCTGCCCAGCGCTGGTGCCGTCAGACACGACAAGCAGGCAAGCTGTGGAACATTACCATTGATAATGTTTACTCATTTGTAAATTCCGATATATCGCTATACGGAGCGCAATCAGTTTCCAATTCATTTCATAGTTATGCCTGAAGCGTCATAACTACAACATATGGAGCAATTTATCTTACTCAATGCCTTATTTTGATGAATTACAGAGTCTGACTGAAATAAGACTCTCTATCTATCTTCTCATTATCAGTAAACTAGCGACCCGCCCCGGCTTCGCACGGTGTTTCTCTATTATATTATATTATGCATGTATATAAACCTTTCTCTTCAATCACTCTATCTATTAAAAAAAAACCGCATCAATATACATAGGGACAGAGAAAGCGACTTTGTTTTATACTATGTAGTGATAACCAAATCTAAACTATGTGACCACCCAAATAAGTAAAATAAGGCACAAGAAAATGTTTATGGGCAGGTAAATGTGCATAATGTGATTAACAAACATCAAGATTATACCCAGACTTCTTTGTCTGAAATAGAACCATTTTTTATTAAAAAACCGTAGGTACTCACCGAGAGAATAAACAGTCTGAACTCCATGTTGGTATTGCTCGTCGTCTGACAGCACTGCACTACTGCCCTATGTCAAGGTGAAGGGCATTTATTCACAATACCTGAGGTCGTTGCAAAACCAACAGGTTCCCAAAACGCTTAACAATGTCATCTAAGCCTGTTATAATGGCTTTTCCCAGTCACTTACCTGTTCCAATCAAGTTGCGGTATTTTAATGCAGCCGGATTCTAATTATGCTGATCTTAATCTTCATATTAATCTTAATAACACAATAGATTTTACCAGAATGTGGTGGACAAGGTTCTTAAGTCAGTCTTTTAGCCAGCTACAACGGGAAGACTGGCACATGACGAACCATCATATGAAGATTTCGTCATAACTGTAAAAAGAAACGTATCGGACACTGACTCCAAGTAAAAACGCTGTAAGTGTATATGACGTTCGTATGTAACTTTTGACGTTTTCTCTGCATCGTTTTTAGATACGAGTTTTTAGGGTTTCGTACCAAAATGGTAAAAAAGGAACCCTTATGGTGCGACTCTGTCTGTCTGTCTGTCTGTCTGTCTGTCTGTCCGTCTGTCACAGCAAGATATCTCAGGATCTACTGATGCTATCGACTTGAAATTTGGAATAGTGTTAAGAACTGCTAACCCGAGCTTATGGGATGTAAAAAAATTCTTGTAACTTTTTTACTTTTTTTTTAAAGGGGTCCGTAATGAGACTTTGCAAATTGAAAGTAGGGCTATTATATTGAGTGAGGTATCAAATGAAAGGGATTAATTAGTAGATTAAAACAGTATTTTTGTATTTTTTTTAAATAAGTAGTTTTTGATTTATGGCGAAAAACGTTAAAAAAAATACCGTTCCCCCCCTATTATCTTCGAAGTTACTGAACAGAAAAATCTGTAATAATTACCAATTATTAATGTCATCCTATATATTACAGGAAAAATATAACGGTTTTCCTAACTTGCACTGTTTTTGAGAAATTTGCAAAAATCTTAACACATACTTATTTGCTCCTACTAAACTAATCGCCATATAGTTTTTCTTGAACTATTCATGTATCTACTTATGAGTTTGTACGGAACCCTCGGTGCGCGAGTCCGACTCGCACTTGGCCGGTTTTTTTTTTCAAAGTAGTGACGATTTGCTAATTGAAACAATAAGTAAATTAGTGATTCGTGTCGATAAAATATCAAAATCGCCTAAATCCACGAAAATTGGTACCTATGTCTATTTGAAGTTTTTTATTTTTTTGAAAATCCAGAAATCTTGTACGGTCGGCCTTAGAAGTAGCTGGACACTTTAGTACTGCGGCCTGGTACTAAGTTGTCCAGCTACTTTTGAGGTTGACTGTACCTACGTGTTTATTGATTTAAATATAATATTTACCTCTAGGATCTATTATTGCGTGTATTAAAGTCTGAAATATCGCACGAAGCGCCACTTGAATATAGGCAGTTTTGATATTCAGTGATGTCTTTGCTTGTATTATTATTATTACAGTGAAACCTCGATAAGACGAAATCCTCTGGAAGTCAAGCTCCAAAACTACCATGACCCGAAGTTACTAATGAAATGACTCTGATACGTTTAATTAATTTTTTTCTCTCTATAACTCGAAATAGATGATTTTTCCATCGAACCTCAGCATCTCGAAGTTTGTGAATACATCTGTAACTCGAAATAAAAGTCAGGAAGATGGCTAGATATAAAAGGTATATACCTATGTATTTACTATATATCGGGCCTATTGCATAACAAAGTACAAGCTGGTATAACAAGTGATTTTGTATGGATTTTCACTAATAATATTAGCTTGTATTTTATTGTGCAATTGGGCCGTTTAAGTATGGTAAATATAATTGATGTAACTCGACTTTTTATCTGCTTTATTTTTGCACACGGTAACTCAAGTAAGTATAAAGTTTAGAAGGTGAACATGAGAATATAAAAACCTTTTTAGATCGTAAACCTCTGTAAGTCGAAACCGCCGCTTTACCTCAAAACTTTTTGTAGCCATTAAGGACTTAGCAAGTCCCATATCACTTGGCATCCAAGTGATATGGGACTTGCTAAGTCCTACCGAAGTGTTTGTTTGTAAAACGTGGTAAATGTGAATGTACAAGTAATGTGTCACGACTGCCGAAGTGGAGCGACGCGTTGAGTAGATGCTAATTGTTCTACATCTTCGTCAGGAAAAGGTATAGAAAAGACTAGTGTCTTAAAAATAATTCACTTTGCCCAAACATGACAATATAGGTGAAAACGGCAAGACAAAAAATATTTTTTTCAGCTTGCTAAATGTACCTACTTACTTCGTTAACTTTTTTTAGTCCTGGCAAGAGAGAAATGCTACAGTAGGTTATTTTGATATACCTACATTATTTTATGTTTATTATGTGGTATGGTATTCAATAAAAAATAATAAGCTGCTAATAACATTACTTAGATTCAAAATATTTCCAGGGCACATTTTACATTTAGCTGTATAATGAGTACCTATCCAAAGTGCCTAATATTGTCGCAGAATGACTGGCCAGTTGGACATGAGGAGTGTCCAATAATAGTATTACCTATTTACCCTGTTTTGCGGAAAATTGACTCGATGATTTAACTTTTGTGATAAAATATTATTATCGTATCTATAAAATATAGAGAAATGTCATTTATGATGTCAAAGTAGGAAAAAAACTCGAATATCTAATGAATTAAATACCAGAAATACTTGGTAGTAAGCATTATCATTGTTTATACAGATGACTGGGAATTGACCGATTAACATTTTTATAGCAGTGTTTACGTTGTTTATGCAAGATTTTTAAAAACCGCAAGAGGAAATAAACAAAAAGGCTATTAAAGGGCGTCCGTTTCCCAAGGGTTTGCCAACTTCAAGTAATCATACATAGGTACGGTCAAGCCTAAAAATATGTGTACGATTTAGACTTTTATTACACCGACATGAGTTCCGATATGTATACATATCTCTCGACGTGACTTAATATACCTAGCCATTTTAGGGTTCTATACCTCAAAAGGACCAAACGGAACCCTTATAGGATCAGTTTCTTGTCTGTCTGTCCGTCCGTCTGTCTATCCGTCTGTCAAGACACTATCTCGCGAACGTTTGGAGGTATCGAGTTGAAATCAAAACTATATACGTCTACGGTCCCGTGAAGCTGTGAAAAAATCATACTTCTAAGTTAACGTGAAATTATCCTATGTTAAAAAATGTACCAAAAAGTAGAAAATAAATTTAGGACACAAAACGGGATCTTTTCGAGATTTTGACGTCTGTTAGGTGGAAAATCGTCCAATAAGCGGAATAACTAATAATCTGGGACTTAACATACTAAATAATAAAAATAGGTAAAAAGACTTTTTAAGTTAAACGGTTTTATCCTATGTTAAAAAATGTACCAAAAAGTAGAAAATAAATTTAGGACACAAAACGGGATCTTTTCGAGATTTTGACGTCTGTTAGGTGGAAAATCGTCCAATAAGCGGAATAACTAATAATCTGGGACTTAACATACTAAATAAAAACGTGGGGCGCAATTTTTAAATAATATTCCTTTGCACGGGCTTTCAAATACATGAGTTTTCCTATTTACATAATTAATAACACCCGCATCATGCCTTGCCTGGATTATTACGCACAGGTAATAGAATAGACACATTAAGCAAAGTAACTGTTCTAAAACCATCTCAAAGTATCAAGCAGTTAGTGCAAACCGCATCAACGTAGGTAGTCCAGCAGTTTTCATGTTTATACGGACAGACAAACAGATGCGGGCGGATATATATTGTTTCATAATATGTAGAGATATAGATAGATGCAAATACAATGCGCCCCACGTTTTTATTTAGTATGTTAAGTCCCAGATTATTAGTTATTCCGCTTATTGGACGATTTTCCACCTAACAGACGTCAAAATCTCGAAAAGATCCCGTTTTGTGTCCTAAATTTATTTTCTACTTTTTGGTACATTTTTTAACATAGGATAAAACCGTTTAACTTAAAAAGTCTTTTTACCTATTTTTATTTTCTAGTTTTTAGTTTAATATTCAACTTTTGACTAAAAACCATTGCGCAAACTATTCCTTATTTTGAACTATCCTCATTTCATTTTTGTGAGCCCGAAGAAAGTCAGGAGCTGAACAGGAGAATTTTTCAAACATTAGGTACTAGTAACCCTCTCTAGTTTGGTTGGACTCATTTGGTTGGCATTGATGACTCCAATACTTTATACTTGGGGTCGAGGAACTGATGATTGAATTAGAAAGCGAAAACTACTAATCAATTTTAAAGGTAAAGTCTCATCTAATTTTTGCGATTACCAATGATGAGTTTCAGGGTGCAAAACCGATAATTACACGTTCAATACTGCGGAGCTGCAGAGTAGCTTTCTGCGTATCACCAACTACGCATATTATCCCAATGTAGCTTGCACCTACGCAAGCATAAGGACCGAGTTAAAGGCATTTGGGTGTTTGTAAATACGTGAATGGGCTCGCCTTGCCACACTGTGACGATAAACGCCTACGGTTTGGGGTTACTAGTAACAGTTAAATATTTTTACTTTCCGTTTTCTCACACCGTCATCAGGCCCTTGGCACTAAGTATAACGTAACAGACCTTATTGTCAATACAAACCGAATTACACAAAACTCGTTGGGATTAAGTAACGTTCCATTTTCAACATACAGTTGAAGATTTCTACATTTTACCTCCTGATTCCATCAGCCGACCGTCAATATCAACCAAAAAAACCTAAACTCGAAAGGGTTAATAGTAACGGTTGAGGATTTCGACTGTCCACCTCGAGACTCATCATCATTGCCTTCGTTAGCAAGCGTAATTTGGACTCATCAATACCAGCCAAATGAGCCTGAATTCGAAGGGGTTCCTAAAAACGGTTGACGAGTTAAACTCTTTAGCTCCTGACTCTATCATCAGACCCTCGTCACCATGTATAACGTATTGGGCCCGTCAATACCAAACGACCAACCATTTGGTTGAAGGGGTTAGGTACTATAAACGGTTGAAGATTATCTGCTCTTCATATCCTGACTCCATCTTTAGACCTTCGGCACCAACTTTAACGTATAGGGCTCGTGAATACTAATTAAATGAGACCAAACTTTAAGGGCTTGTTAGCTACGGCTGAAAAGTTCCACTCTCTACCTCCTGACTCCAGCATCAGACCGTCGCCATCAAATATAACGCATTGAGCTCATCAGTACCAAGCGAATGAGCCCACACTTGGAGGAGTAACTAGTAACGGTTGAAGAGTTCCACTCTCTACCTCCTGACTCCATCATAAGATCCTCGCCATCAAGTTTAACGTAACGCGCTCGTCAATACCAACCAAATAAGACCAAAGTCGAAGGGGTTACTGGTAACGGTTAAAGAGTTCCATCCTAAACATCCTGACTCCATCATCAGACCCTTTTCACCAGGCTTAACGAATTGGGCTCGTCAATACCAAACGAATGAGCCCACGCTCGATGGAGTTAGTAGTAACGGTTGAAGAGTTCCACTCTCTACCTCCTGACTCCATCATCATACCCTCGTCACCAGGTTTAACGAATCGGGCTCGTCAATACCAAGCGAATGAGCCCACGCTCGATGGAGTTAGTAGTAACGGCTGAAGAGTTCCACTCTCTACCTCCTGACTCCAGCATCAGACCGTCGCCATCAAATATAACGCATTGAGCTCATCAGTACCAAGCGAATGAGCCCACACTTGGAGAAGTAACTAGTAACGGTTGAAGAGTTCCACTCTCTACCTCTTGACTCCATCATCAGCCCCTCGTCACCAGGTTTAACGAATCGGGCTCGTCAATACCAAGCGAATGAGCCCACGCTCGATGGAGTTAGTAGTAACTGTTGAAGAGTTCCACTCTCTACCTCCTGACTCCATCGTCATACCCTCGTCACCAGGTTTAACGAATCGGGCTCGTCAATACCAAGCGAATGAGCCCACGCTCGATGGAGTTAGTAGTAACGGCTGAAGAGTTCCACTCTCTACCTCCTGACTCCAGCATCAGACCGTCGCCATCAAATATAACGCATTGAGCTCATCAGTACCAAGCGAATGAGCCCACACTTGGAGAAGTAACTAGTAACGGTTGAAGAGTGCCACTCTCTACCTCCTGACTCCATCATCAGACCCTCGTTACCAGGTTTAACGAATCAGGTTCGTCAATACCAAGCGAATGAGCCCACGCTCGATGGAGTTAGTAGTAACGGTTGAAGAGTTCCACTCTCTACCTCCAGACTCCATCATCAGACCCTCGTCACCAGGTTTAACAAATTGGACTCGTCAATACCAAGCGAATGAGCCCACGCTCGATGGAGTTAGTAGTAACAGTTGAAGAGTTCCACTCTCTACCTCCTGACTCCATCATGAGACCCTCGTCACCAGGCTTAACGAATCGTGCTCGTCAATACCAAGCGAATGAGCCCACGCTCGATGGAGTTAGTAGTAACGGTTGAAGAGTTCCACTCTCCAGGTCCTGACTCCATCATCAGACCACCTTGAATTTATCATAATGTTGTATTGTCACGGAAACAGAATCTGTGTGCAAAGTTTCATAAAAATCGGTTTAGTAGAAGTAGTTGAAAAAGCTGCTGCAAGATTTGACCCAAACAAACCTGACACAAACACGGTAAGCTAAATAAAACCGTTTAAAAAGGGCCGCTTATGCCGTAAAAAACGTAGTATTTCGACACTTTTAATGAAACGAAAATTCGTACACTTGGTCAAATAACGACGCATGTGACTTTACGTCCAAAGTTTTTTTTATTATTCAAAATTCATACAAATCATACAAACTACATGATACACACAGATTCTGAAAAGTTGTAATTTTGCAGATGCGTCGTTATTTGACCAAGGGTACGAAGAAATAGACTAAGGGAATACTGAATTTTATAGGGTACTTTAATATATGTACCTATAAATTTGTACGGAACCCTCGGTGGGCGAGTCCGACTCGCACTTGTCCGGTTTTTACACAAGACTTAACTGTCACTGCAGATATCGCGTGGGGTGGCGTCAGATCCTTGAGCAAGCCGGAACAGATTTCGCTTAATTAATACTACTTTTTCTTAAAGGCGAATCGAGTCAAAAGAAGTTTATGAAACGTCTTTAATTAAATCAATGGTTGAAATGTGTTTCATTGTATAGCTTAAAGCTTAATACATTTTACTCCGCAAAACGACATGAGAATGTATGTTTTACAATATTAACAACTTTGTATATTATATTATATATAACACGTGAATTTCCTAATATCGTAGTAATAGATACAATGTAGGTTATTTATTTAGGAATGGAACCTACCATTTTATTAGGTCCCTACCTTTAAAAAAAGCCCCGCGGAAATAATATTTTTTTTTAGGGTGCCGTACCAAAATGGTACAAAAGGAACCCTTATGGTGCAACTCTGGCTATCTATCTATCCGTCTGTTACAAGCCAGATATCTCAGGAAGCACTACTGTTATCGATTTGAAATTAAGAATAGCGTTAAAAATCACTAACCTTATAGAGTCTGTGCGGAACCAGTATGGCCACAGAACAGAAAATACGGCACTACGGTAGAAAAGCATTACAGCGCCCCCCCAAAATTAATCCTATTCTCTTTCCGCACAGACTTATTTTTAAAGCGGCTCGAAATGGGAGGTCGAGAATTTAAAGCCAATAATTGTAGTGATGACCACAGGAAATATCTAACAATACCAACTCATACTAAAAACTTATGACGCAAAAGTAAAGTGTCATCTCTATAGATTCTATGTTCCGGCTCAGTGGGTCAGTGCAAAAGGTGATCGACTATAAAGGCGAAAGTCAAGTTCAAAGCTATTTCACTGGGTCTGTCTCAGTACACCTGTTTTCAACGATTTTCACTAAAAATATTACATATTAAATTTACTTTGGAAATAAATTATTTCAATCAGAGACATCATGGTGCGTTTTAAGCTGTTTCTGTTACAGGTATGTTTTCTGACCCGAATATATTATTAGATATAAGTACCTATTTTGTTTGAAAGACTTCAATTAATTTAAATTAGAGTATATATTGAACATTATGAAAAGTTTCGGCCAATACATTAAAATTTGCGATAGATTAATGACACCTTTTCGTATGTATGTGAAATCATATGTTAATATAACGTTATACATGACTGTAATGATAACCCCTCTGTTAGATGTAGTCAATAACAATAACATTATCTATGTATGTTTACATATATATGGTTTATATTACACCAGTTTTCGTGCACCTACTAGATTTTATCAAATACCTACTGCAAAGCCGTTTCTGAGATAAGTGTAGTTTTTAGGGTTCCGTACCAAAATGGTAAAAAAGGAACCCTTATGGTGCGACTCTGTCTGTCTGTCTGTCTGTCTGTCTGTCTGTCTGTCCGTCTGTCACAGCCAGATATCTCAGGAACTACTGATGCTATCGATTTGAAATTTGGAATAGTGTTAAAAGTAGCTAACCCGAGCCTATTGGACATAAAAAATATCTTGTAACTTATTTACTTTTTTTTTAAAAGGCTCCGTAATGGGAATTTGAAAATTGAAAGTAGGGCTATTATATTGAGTGCGGTATCAAATGAAAGGGCTTAATTTGTAGATTAAAACACAATTTTTATTTTTTTTCTTAAATAAGTATTTTTTGATTTATACATTTTTATGTACCATTCCCCCCCTATTATCTCCGAAGTTACTGATCAGAAAAATGTGTCATAATTACTAATTATAAATATCAACCTGAATATTACAGGAAAAATAGAACGGTCTTGCTAACTTTAATACCTTTTAAGATATTTACAAAACTTGAAATCCCTAGCGGCGAGTAGCAAAACTAAGCGATGGCATATTTCACGCTAGGGGATTTCCGGGCAAAACTAGATGGTGCTAAAACACTAAACATTTAACGATGTTATAATTGAACAAAGAAACATAGTATAGTAACAATTAGTTCGTAAACAGCTAATAATAAATAAATTTAAATACTGTGTCACGTTTGCAAAGTTAAATAATTGTAAATAATATTATAATTATTTTACCAAGCTTATACATAGATGGCGTTGTAAATTCGGGGAACAGCTTTTTGTATGGAGAATGACAGTCCTCTTGATTTAATGGTCCTTGCTATTAAATAGAATCATTACACGTCAGGTTCTAAATATTACAGGGAAAATATAACTGTTTTCCTAACTTGCACTGTTTTTTAGAAATTTGCAAAAATCATAACATATACTTATTTGCTTCTACTAAACAAATCGACATACAGTTTTTCTTGTACTATTCGCGTATCTACTTATGAGTTTGTACGGAACCCTCGGTGCGCGAGTCCGACTCGCACTTGACCGGTTTTTTATTTGTTATGAATACATTCAGATAATATAATTGGATTGGTTTAAATGGAAATCATTTGTTTATTTTCACTCAAAAAAGAAATCAACAGTTCATTATTAATATTCTAATATTTCTGATCATGTGACATTAGACGATATCTTTTGTTTGTGTTAGGCACTTCTTATCTTGGTAATAGGGGTCCTTACGGATACACTTCGACCCAATGGGACCTTTTGTGTAAGTACCCCTTACCGCATCTACGCCATGGCTTGTTCCACCATCTCCATAAATCGGATGATGGACCCCATTGGTAGTGCCTGGAATTCATATGGCTCTGGGTAACCAGAGCCAAATTCTTTCATTCTGGTTCTGGCGAGGGCATGACATTCGCACAATATGCGTTAGGCTCTTAGACGGCACGCAAGGAACGATTTTAGCTTGTTCTGTGTGGCACCTGAATAGTTAGAGCCCTGCCCCACTAGGACGCCATGGCGACGTCGCTGGCTACGTATCCAGTACAAAAAGGTGGTAGCCAAACGTAGCCAGGTGAGTTAGCAATACAAATTATCTAGCTACGACACTTGGCGACGTCGCCTTAGCGTCCCGGTGAGGCAGGGCACTTACTTACAGACAGCAAATATATTTTTCTGTCTTCCGTCCGGAAAGCGTTAACTTTCGGGCCGCTGCGCTAAACGAAGTTGTCCCTTTCCGGCTCCGTCCAACAGAAAAATAGTATATACACCTTGGCCAGTAAATAAGAAAGCCTCAGATCGCATATAATTGTCGGCCGAGTTCTTACTTTACTGGTATGTAATATACTAAAAAAACATTACTTTTACAGATAATTTTAATACTCGCCCTCTTCCACGCGGCAGCTGCCTACAAAACAGAACATAACTCCAAACATGAACTAACTGACAAAAAAATACATCGGCCACTTAATGAAAAAGAGTACAATTTACAACTAGAGCAAAAGTTGAAGCGGAAATCAAAAAGAAGCTCCTACAGACGACAGTGGCCGTCTCCAAGTATAGACTATGGGTCGTCCAGCAAATATAATAAGTATAGCGGACCACCGCCATACTTAGTGTATAATAGAAAAACTGGAACTTATTATCCCTACTACAACTACCCCAAGGAGAACGCCATCAGAAGAAACGGCATGCGTGGTTCGAGAAAATGAAAAAATCGTACTAAACTTAGTACGTAGTCCGGTTAGTTTGCTCCTACTATGTATACTACGTCGACGTCTTAGACGAGGGGTCTCCAAAGTCCAAACTACGAGCCGTTTCAATCCGGCCCGCGGGAAGAAAGCAGGAGGGCCTATGATCCGGCCCGCGAGGCATTCTAATCCGGCCCACTAGACCTGCTCCGGTTATCTGTTAGCGACGCTACGTCCGGCTATTTATCTTAAGGTCCTTGGTAATACTGCCACATGCAGCCACCGACTCCATTCCACCACATGCAAGACCACCCCTGTCTCAGTCGGTTTATCTATCTATATTACTTATTTCCGATATCGAATATTACTTATTTCCGAAAAACTTGTCAATATTCCTAAGTAACAAAAGAGTCTTAGTCATTTTTGTATAGTTCAAGTTACGAGACAAACATAATTTAATTTTCATCACACTTGCTCGAAAATGGTGTCATTACACGTAGGTTTTGCGGGCCGTAAATGACCTATTACGCCCTAGGGCGTAATGGTTTTCTTTTTAAATTTGAAACGCTGGTTCTGTTTTACTCTTATTTGTCATTTTCAAAGGAAACGCCAACTTACTTTTTTAACTTTTATTACTGAAATATTTATTTAAAGAGAACTGTTATTGCAAATACATGTAAACACATATTTCTGTAACAATAATTAATAAATAATAATAAATAAATATTAGGGGACAATCTTACACAAATCGAACTAGCCCCATAGTAAGCTCAATAAGGCTTGTGTTATGGATACTAGACGACGATATATTTAATAGATACAAATACTTAAATACATAGAAAACATCCATGACTCAGGAACAAATATTCGTGCTCATCACACAAATAAATGCCCTTACCGGGATTCGAACCCAGGACCTCTTGCTTCATAGGCAGGGTCACTACCAACTAAGCTAAAGCGGTCGTCAAATAATTAAATGTTTAAATATAGTATTTCAGTATTTTGCAAATATAAAATAAACCATTTTTAGTCTTTACCGCTATGGTTTCCGAACGTGAATTGACGTTCGCATTGTCTATGGAATATGTCACTAATGTCACTGTCAGTTTTACAATTTGATTTAGGTTAAATAAGGTTATTTTAATCAGATTTCCTCACAAGTGTGATGAAAAACATTGTGTGTGCCACGGGCGGTAAAGGAATTACAAACTCGTGTTATTAAAGCCCTCGGCTTCGCCTCGGCCTTGTAACAAACACTCGTTTATAATTCTTTACTTACCGCCCTTGATACACAATGTACTATTATGCCACAACTGGCCATAAAGTGGCTTTTTCCGCACGCTGCGCGTACGGAAAAAGCCGCTTTCTGGCCAAGTGTAGACATAAAATGATGTATACAACTCGGGATACTCGCTTGCAGCTCGGGCCGCAAACTTCTGCGATCTCGGCCTTTCTTTGTATTACCACCCTAGTTGTGTAATGTACTATAATTTTATAGAGCAATAAATTTTATGTTAAGTTTAATATTAGGAATGTGTTGTAAATAAACAAATAAGTTATTTTAATGTTGTTTGAATTATAACTGCCATAAATCTCAGTTTGTTGACCTGTAGAAGTCAGACTCGAATATCAGGAAACTTAGCGGTTTTTTAATTGGTACAGTCACAGACAATATTATATGTGAATCAGGGACACGTAAACATATTTGATACAACTTAATTACTTATTATAGGAAATGTCAGATATTCGGGTCATTTTTCATAGAAAATGACCCGAATTCATTGTCCGTAAGTGTATTAGTATTTGCGTTTAAAAATGTAGGTACAACATAAATGTAAAAAGTATGTGTGTATGTATGTATGTGTAATGTATGTGTGTATGTATGACTTGGATCTCTTCAAGTTGAGAGTGAATAGGCATCTTCTAGACAAGCATGCTACATCTTAGGCTTCAACGTCACTTAACATCAGGTGCGATCGGGGTCAAATGCTTGTCTATCACACATAAAATAACTAAATATTTTTACTAAAAAAAACCTGACCGCGGTGCACTTTAAAAGTGCATAAAATCCGCCATTTTGTTTATTTTAACGAACTTCATACCCAGTGACACTCGCGCCATCAAGACGAATCCAATAATGTATCATTTATCAAAATCGGTTGTGCCGTTGAGTAGTTACGAGCGGACACAGGAACGGACATACATACATACAGGTCAAACACATTACCCTCCTTTGGGCTTCGCCGCAGTCGGGTAAAAATAAAAAAAAAATTACCGTTAACTATGAGGGTGGCTGTCATGTGGCTGTCACAAAACTGACGATTAATGACAAATGGCATACGTTTTGTCACAAGTTGACGTGTAATACGGTATTCCAACAAAAGTTTGGCTTAACCGTACACGAAATGCCCATTATTGGTGACTGTTATGCTACCTGTTTATGACGGTGACACGTATCGATAACAAAAAGCGAAAATGTATAACCACCAAGGGTTTCCTTTGGCGGTTACTACATTTCCGCTTTTGCCATCGATATGTACAAAATTAAACACTATGGCTATGTGAGCTGTGCTGCCGTCCTAATTCAAAAGGACGCATCTCGAAAAAATCAAATTTAGTTTCTTTGCATACTTGTATTATACAAAATATATCAATGCATCATATGACATTTCCAAAAAGAAATCTTAGTTCATAAGCCTGTAACCTGAACCTACCAAGACCTGAATGCCGTGGTCGAAACGCTCTGAAATCGACCCAGGATCGGTTATGGTGACGGTTCTTGGCGGAGGCCTATGTCGAGCAGTGGCGTGGCGTCCAAAGAACTCGATTCCTACCGGCTTGTCTAATATCAGGTATTGGAGCACCTTATTCTGCAGCTCTTAAGGAAATTGTACGCCAAATCTGCACCGGCTTGCCCAAGGATATATTTTACGCCACGCCACTGATGTCGAGCAATGGGCGCCCTTCGGCTGATGATGATTCTAGATAAACAATAATATCCATTTCTTTATACTAACCAGTTGCTTTCGGAGGTGTACGTCAGATTTCCTGTTTTAAAAGTATACGCCAGCTAAATAAAATTAATTCAAGGTCATTCAAAACGGCATTACTTTCAAAAAGTGTTTTAGGTAATGGTCACTAAATTTCATAATAAATTGCCAGATTCTGTAAGAGAATATGATATGCCACAATTTAAAAGGGCGTTATTTGATTTTTTTGTAGATAAGGCATTTCATTCAATAAAAAAATTCTTGGAAAGTTAATAAGTAGGACTAAATGATACCTATATTTAATAAGTAAGTATAGCATGTTGCATGCTTGGACAACGTTTGTATGCCGATTGGCTGTACAAAGTGATACCTCATTAATATCTGTACCACCTTTGTAACCTACGCTTCTCAAATAAAATATAGTTTACTTCACTTTTACTTACTTTACTTCAGTATGTATTGAACAGAGAGGATATAGGGAACGTGCACGACGAAGGTGCTGCCAACGGTGCCGCCAATCTAAATCATATACCCTCTCATGCTGGGGCCACATTGACGAAAACGCCGTTAATAACGTTAATTTATCGCGTTAAAGGACGATTAATGACAGTGTAGCTACGACTTATTTACTATATTTGACATTGACACTTAATTATTATTGATTGATTTGACAGGGGCGATAGTTTCCTTTATTGTCCGCCCGTGTCTCTTTTTACCCGACTGCGGCGAAGCCCAAAGGAGGGTTATGTGTTTGACCTGTATGTATGTATGTATGTATGTATGTATGTATGTCCGTTCCTGTGTCCGCTCGTAACTACTCAACGGTACATTCGATTTTGATAAATGATACATCATTAGATTCGTCTTGATGGTGCGAGTGTCACTGGGTATGAAGTTCGTTAAAATAAACAAAATGGCGGATTTTATGCAGTTTCAAAGTGCACCGCGGTCGGGTTTTTTTTAGTAAAAATGTGGTTGTCGTTTAGTGCTGCCACCTATAGTTCGTGCACGTTCCCTATAAATGATATTAATAAAGACACAATAGGAGTATGCTACTAAGTACGAGTAAGACAGTTTAAGTTAGCGTGTTATGAATAACGCAACACGAAACATACCGGTAAGTAATTACTATCATTATAAAATATCTCACTTACAGGTTCAATAATTACCACGACTGGATTAACTTTATTAAAATGCTATAACTTGTCATCCGCGACCACATTAGGGTAATTCAGAGGTCAAAATATGTCAGTCCGCTTGTCGCTGCGAGTTTGACGAACCACATACTTGAAGCAAATCGGAACTTTCTCCGCTACAAAAGAGTCTGCCATTTTTTTAGGGTCAAGTTATATTATTGATGAAGTTGACGGTGTAGTTGTGAACTACATTGCCGCCTACATTCAAAAACACGGAAATCAAAGGTAAATTAATATTTATCGCGTTCGACCCGTCCCATTACATTTTGTGTCAATTGTTCAAAACGCGAGATTGTTTAGGTAGTATTGTTTAAAAGAGCATTGGATTTGGTAGAGCATTCCATAGAAACGGTACGTAAGCGACACTACCTGTTTAATACTATTGATATGTAAAATTATGCATGGTAATATCATAACTTGGCTTTAAGATTGTTAGTGTTTCCTAGCAACTAAAACTTAAGTTTATATTCATATTCATCTTTATTGGTAAAATAACTCAACAGGTCAATCTCATAATAAGCACATCAATAATGTTATATCATTCATTATAAAATACAAAATAAACAATAAGTTCAATAACCATGAATTATATCTACAATAATATTATTGCGACCTCTATCTATACACAATCATACTAGGTATATATTGTTCCGGACAATGTTAATATATAATATGCACTGGTTTTGGTGCCCAGGAACAAAAACAACTCACTTTCACATTAATAAACTATTTATTTCCAACTTAAAACTCACAGCTACGTGCTCGTCCAACTCATCGTCCTTTTTCTTCCCTCCTTTATTCTATACGGCCATAGACAATTGAGGTTCAACTTTGACATGCACCAAAAAGTATTTACTATATAATATATATTTTGTTTGGTTCTGAACATATATAGTAGGTATATGTAGCTACTATAGCGTTACGTAAACGACCAAAGAATGCTCCTGATAGCCTAATGGCTCCGAACTTAAAATCATAAGGTTAAGGGTTCAAATGCCAAGGGTCCTGCTCTGTCTGGGCTTGCAATCTCTGAAATATGGCAACCAGGACAAAAGACCCCGGATTTTGGAGCTCAAAATTCCGGTATTGGAAGCATTTATGCCTCTAATTTGAGCACGTACACACACAGTTCGTATATGAAATATAGTAGTAGCTGCAACAGTGTAAAGTCATAAAAAACACATGTTATTATGGCATTTATGACACTTGATTAATATTCATTATAATGTAAACCACAATCTTCCACAAGACGATTATCTTTATGCATCCATAAATGTTGGCAATAAATAGTGAGACAGGATTAGCACAAATAGGACAGCTACGTCAAGAATGCACTTACGAGTATCAGTATAGCCACGATTTTCAATTTGTGACCCATTTTCCAGAAATGTTTTTTGAACGCATTAACGTTGCTTCGCCTAGTAACCTGTGGACCATAGGTTCCCAAAGTGGTCCCTACCGCCCCCCAGTGGGCGTTGAGAATTCCCAAGGTATAAGACTTTTTTTCTATCCAATAGGCTCGAGTGAGCGATTTTTAACACTATTCTAAATTTCAAGTCGATAGCATCAGTAGATCCTGAGATATCGTGCTGTGACAGACGGACAGACAGAGTCGTTATGGTGCGACTCTGTCTGTCTGTCTGGGTTCCTTTTTTTACCATTTTGGTACGGAAGCACTTGACCGGTTTTTTTACGTTAGCTTAGAAGTTTGATTTTTTAATTAATTATATGGTTTTATTTTCAACTCGCTACCTCCACGCGTTCCCGAGATAAAGAGTCTTAACAGACAGACGGACTGACAGACGGACAACAAAGTGATCATAAGGCTACCGTTTTTTCCTTTTGAGCTACGGAACCCTAAAAAAACAGTGGCTGACAGAATGCACAACCTAAATCACAATCATTAAAGAGCGTCACACGGCGAAGATACTATAATATTTTTCATCACACTTGCTCGAAAATGGTGTTGTTACACGTAGGTTCTGCAGGCCGTATATGACCTATTGTGCCCTAGGGCAGTGGTGGGCAAAGGTTTTTCATGGCGGGCAAGAAAATATAAGAAATTTCAGAGGAGGGCCAGAAATATACCAAAAATTAATTTTGTTTTATCAGGGGCCATATATAAGTACTACTTACCGGACCGCCGGCGGGCCGGATTAAACCCTCCCGCGAGCCGGAGATGGCCCGCGGGCCGTACTTTGGCCACCACTGCCCTAGGGCGTAATGTTTTTTTTTTTAATTTTGAATACGCTGGTTCTGTTTTACTCTTATTTGTCATGTTCAAAGGAAACGCAAACTTACTTTTTTAACTTTTATCACTGAAATATTTATTTAAAGAGAACTGTTATTGCAAATACATGTAAACACATATTTCGGTAACATTAATCAAATGTTTAAATAGTGTATTTTAGTATTTTGCTAATATAAAATCAACTTAAATGGCCGTTTTAGGTCTTTTCCGCTATGGTGACCATAATAGGTACTATTTATGCCACACCTGGCCATAAAGTGGCTACGCGTACTGAAAAAGCCGCTTTCTGGCCAAGTGTAGATAAAATTATGTACACAACACGGGAGGTAATAAAGAAAGCCCTCGATCGTATATTTCTTTACGTCCCTTGCTTGCAGCTTGGGCTGCAAACATCTGCGATCTCGGCCTTTCTTTGTTTTACCACCCTATTTGTGTAATGTACTATAATATACTGACCAAACGGGATGCAGACAAAAAAAACGCCGTGCCAAGTATTAACTCACCTTAAACGATGTGCTTATATGGACCATACATAAGTACCATTCCTTCCTGACTCAGACCGACAGTTACGGTCACTTAAAAGGTCCACCTTGTTTTGGCATAATTTTATTTGTCCGAATGTGCTTTTTGCCCGAATACTATTTACGCATAATTGTTATTTTACAGATAATATTGACTTTTCAAAATAATAATAAAAGAAATCTAACCTAACCTAATAATATGTTCTAAGTAGCTGATTTAAAAGATTTTGCAAAATATTTTCCGTTAAAGCTAGAGAACAATTCTGCGAAATAAAATTCGGGCTAAAAATACATTCGGACAAATAAAACGTAGATATGCCAAATAAAGGGAACCCCACTTAAGAGGAAACAGTAAGGTCGAGAGAATTGAAAATTAGGTATTTGTAAAATGTGTCGCTATCCCGCACTGCCCGCCTCTCACCTGCAGAGCGCGATAGAGACAACTGCAGCTTGGACCGAAAATACCTTTTAAAATTTCATGAAAACAACGTTTCGTAGTCCCCTGATTTCTTCCTCAATACTTAACCTATTTAACTAATTTTTTCATTAAACATTAAAGAAAGGCTTTGGCCGTGTTTCTATGTTTTCCTTTTTTTTAATAATCTAGTCAAATTTGTTTTCTGGGTGTGTGAACACAGCGGAAAATCTGGCATATTTTTTAGGTTTTTGAAGGTTAATATCTCTTTTGAGAATCAATTTATCGTAAAAAGGAAAACATAGGAACATATCAATGGTAGCCATAGATTTTTGGACAAAAAGTGATTGCTCTACTGGCATTATCCAGGGAGGAAACAGGGGACTACGTTTGTATGGAAAAACTGCCCTCCTGTTTCCTCTTAAAGCATCGCGTCACACAAAATATCTGGCCGCGACCATTCTTATCACTGTTATCAGAAATTATTTCATCTACACAATGCACATTTCTTACTTATTATACCTACTTAATTCTGTTTTTTTTTTCATTTAAACTAAGGTAAACGTCCGAGTGCTCGACACTATCCCAATAGTCGCCATTCTGAATGTTAAGTCTAATTAGCAATAGAGGTGACATCAGGGTGACAATTATTGGGCATTAGCGTGTCAAGCACAGGTACCTACTTTAACACGTTGACTATGCCCTTACAAAACTATCGGACAATATCACAAGTATAATAGGTTAGATGACTAAAAAAAACTGTTTAGTCCGTCTGTTACATTATGAAAAAATATTGTACACGTAGATATTTTTTGTTTTGTTTGACAAACAAAAACTGACGAGGATAGAGTGCTTAGAAGTTTCGAGTGACGTCACTCTTGAGTACAAATTGTACTCAAAAGTGACGTCACACGCCCCCACTCCAGAAGTTTGATGATCTATAGCTTTGTCGATTTTTAATATTTTGATAAACCAAAAAATACGTGTCCCATATTTTTCCATAATCGAACTGAGGGTCTAAATAGAATTACATATTTTTAACCCAGTCATCATCCCTATTACGTCAATAGTGTGCTCACATGTCCCCAATGCACGCGAACTTTTGCGACGAAGATTGGGTACATCAGTCACGTAAACTGACCAACAGCCCGGGGGAGTCCAGTTGACTCTCAATCCAAATCTCATATTACGGACCCTCGACCGTTTTTCTCTTCCGATCGCGAGTGCCAACCCGATCGGGATTTAAATAATTGTATTAAAAATTCTCCTTGTTTAAATGACTATCCGGTATCCCTTGTGACATTGGCTGCGCTAGAGGTGACATCAGGGTGACGATTATTGGGCATTATCGTGTCACGCACTAGGACGTTTACCTTATTTGTATGTTGTTGTTTTGACCATTTTTGAAATCGTTATTTTATTTTGAATAATAAATTTTCTGAATAGGTATCGCAGGTATAATTGGTTTGGGTCTAATAAAATATTTTATTCGACTCCAAAGAAACTGAATGTCCAATTAACATATTATCACGTACCGTAAAACGGGGTGAGTAGGGACAAAATTGACATTCAAACCTCGATAGCATTTTATTTGTTTATATGCAAACTGAATTGTATATATAATAAATGTTCCGGTCGTTTGTATTTTAGTTCTTTTTTATGATTTTGGGTAGTTCCATTTCAGAACTTTAACAATAAACACAAAATCCCTCCTCACCCCGTAGTCCCTCGTAGTTGGGGTGAGATGGGTAAATTGTTGGAGCGCCACTTTTGGATTATGAATAATACTATAGCTCCATTTGTAATAAGAATATATTATTTAGGTAGCAGTAGCCTTTAAAAACCAGCTCACCCCTCTGTCATCCCTACTCTCCCCATTGATAACCCAACTGCCCTCGCAATCCCTTCTCACCCCATTTTGCGGTAATAAATGTTATCCTGCTTTTGTCATAGCAACATGACCAGGACCTGTTAGTTTCGTGCTTTACTTAGAACTAAAACGTCGAATGTATTATTTGATAAAATCGCACGTCTTTCTAAATGCTTCTAAAGAGTCAGATTACCATAACCAGAAAGATTTAATCAAAACAAAAATAAGAAACAACTTGCTATCTATAGAGAAAACCGTTCATGTCCATTCTAAAGGTGCATATACAATCAGCATCGGAGTTGGTCTGAAAGGCAATATGGTAGATGGGATGCCTACTATGGGGTAGGTAGGATAGAATGCCGGCGTAGGATAACCCATCTTACGTAATAAATGAATGGCCCCTAACGTACCAATGAGTTTATCGGAATTTAAGTACCTACGAATTATTATTATATATTTACCGTTAGCTTTTCGGTGAAGGAAAAACATCGTAAGGAAACCTGCATACATCCGCGAAGAAATTCAAAAGTTATGTGAAGTCTCCAATCCGCAGTGGGCTAGCGTGGGGACTACAGCCCATTCACTCTCATCTGAGAGTACCTAAGCCTGTGCCCAGCACAGGACGTATATAGGCTGATGATGATGATGATGATGGTCGCATACCTGGACCAAACGGGAAATCAAGAATCAGTATATTATACATAAACTAGCTGAAAACCCGGCTTCGCCCGGGTAAAATGTAAAAATTACAAACCCCATTTAACCCTTTCACCTCGTCAGAAATAGCATTAAGAAAAGAATCTCTTTAGTTAGGTACATTTTGTTATTTATCTTTCGAAGCCTTTTATTTTTAACCGACATCTAAGAAACGTGGGTTCTATATGTAGTTATGTTTTGTTGAAATTCAGGGAACTTCACAAACATTTAATACATTAGGTATGTAATTTACATATCAAAGTTTATTTTCAAATATCTGAAATAATAGATTCCTATTCAAAATTTTACCCCTTTTGGAGCCAAATCCCATTTTTTACTCTAATTATTAATGTCCCACTGAAGGGTAAATCTATCCCGCTTGCAATACTTCTGGTCAAAAGGACCACCCAGACCAGCCGTTAAAAAATACGTCTAGGTTCTAGGTTGTCCTGCCATTTTCACCGTGGCATGCTACGTCCTCGCCACCCAGCCTGTACCTCGGGCTCACCCACCCCAACATGGTCTAAATTTTTATTTTTAAGCCCTCGACCTTGAGTTACAAAATATGACAGCCGTCCCGGTTCCGAGCTAACTTTGGACAGCCGTTAAGAAATGCATTCAGGTCGTCTCACCATCTTCGCCGCGGCCTGTTCTAGCGTCGTCGGACTGGCCATATAGTTAAGTTGGTGTTTTCCAGTTTTCCTAGCCGCCGCGGAGCCCCCACGGGCCTGGCCGCCGGCTTGTGGTTGTTGTTATTGGGCCCCGTACTCGTGGGAAGTCAGGGAGCCCAGTCCGGTCCTGTCCATTCAACATGTCGCACCTACTTCGAAGCCAGTTTAGCCCGCCTATTTCGATACATACTACAGACGTGGCCGGCCTAGTCTTACTTCAACCTAAGGGGTTAGCATCTACATCATCAATGCAGATTGCCGTGCGCAGCGTGGTGTTCCGAACTCTGTCGGTTTTTTTTTCACTCCCAGCTTACTACGTTGGGTTTGATTGCTGCGTGCGTGATTTGACAAACCTTAAATTTTGTTTTATTAATTTTACCATGTTCTTCAAAAACTACGGACTCATCTTATGGAGGTAAAATTAACCGGCATCCTCTATGTTGCTTCCCGTAGGTAGAAAAAAAAATTTCGAAAACCTTATTTCAACGTTCCTATTCCTACCTCAAACATGAAAAAAAAACCGGTCAAGTGCGAGTCGGACTTGCGCACCGAGGGTTCCGTACAAACTCGTAAGTAGATGCGTGAATAACTTAAGAAAAATTGTATGGCGGTTAGTTTAGTAGGAGCAAATAAGTATTTGTTATGATTTATTCTAAATTTAAAAAAATATCACTTAATACAACAGCACAACTTGAAATTTTCAACCTCCCATTTCGGCCCCCTAAAAAAGTGAAAAAGTTATTAGAATTTTTTTACGCCCAGTAGCTCAGGTTAGCGACTTTTAAAACTATTCCAATTTTCTAATCGATTGCATCAATAGTTTAGGATATCTGACTGTGAGAGACGGACAGACAGACAGAGCCGCACCATAAGGGTTTCTTTTTTACCATTATGATACGGAACCCTAAAAACATTGAGACCTGCATCCTCAAGTTTATCTGTATTATGGTCGAATATTTCAAACGCCTGGTTAATTTTGTCTTTTCACCTAAATCATAAACATTTATTTTCACTTTTCTGTCTTTGTACTAAAAACGGGTATAATTTAATGTGTTGTTTTAAGTCAGAATAAATTTAAGAAAACTTAAAAAGCTACCTACAGAGTTTCGCCCCTAACTTACAACTTCACCTTCAGAGGGATTAAAAAAAATGTGCCTATTCCTTTTTTTTCGTTTAGAAATTTATCTGACACCTTCGCCCATGTTTGTTACTTTTTCTTGGGTTATGTTTCAATAATATTGTACAATATTATTGCCAATATTATTACATTATTTTTCAATTGTGTCAGTAAATTATTAATTATATTCCCGTTTAAAGATTGTTTTCTTTGAAATAAAATTATGGAAACGTACGATTTTTCTAGTTAAAATAAATAACGGTTTTCTTACCCATGCCAAGTTTGTACAGCCGCGCCCGCAGTTATAGTCGCATGCTACGTGCCCCTGCACTAAACTGTGACAATTTCAGAACGAACTCGAATTGACGCAAGCAAACATGGCCGACTGTTTTTGGTATTATTCGAATTATTTTACATCTTTATACGCTTATTTCTACGTTATACGAATTTTGCGAATATAAGTTGTCGATTCGAAAGTGTTATTTTTTTACGCTTTAATTTTTGAGGCGCTTTTCGTTCAGGTCTACCGTAGGGCCCGGCTAAATTATTAATATAGATAAAAACATTTTTCTTCCTACAAAAGGTACATCGCGCGCTTGAATGTGTGCAGTGTAAGGGACGAACTACGAACGCACTAAGTAAAGAAATAAGAATGCGTAAAGGTGCGTCTACGCTAGACGAGCCGAGCACGAGCGGGGCGGAGCCGTTCTGGGCGTCGTTCGCGGCGTCAAATGTGGAGTTACAACGAACCTACAACGATCAGTGTCCGCGGAGCGTCGAGCGCGATGCAAATCCCTTTGTGTTCGTCAAAAAACTGACAATTGGCGGGGCACAGTCGAGCACGAACCAAATGCTCGAAGCGCGCTCGTGCTCGGCTCGTCTAGCGTAGACACACCTTAAGAATGCTGCAGTATGGATCGCACTCACACAGACGTGCGTATGTGTGAATACGTGTCGCGGACTCCTAAACGGCCGAAGTTGGTCTACTTGTTCGTCTTTAAACTTTGGTAAAACTGTGTGCATTTTCAATTAACTTATAAAGAACATCGCCAACGAAGCATTTGATGCTAAACGTTCCGGTGTGTCCTCAGCCTTACAGCTAACTTATTGCGCCAAGGGGGCAGTAAATGAACTGGCGGTCGGGGACTTTTCCTGTGAAAGTCGAAAGTTATTCTAGCAACTGATGTACCGACGGATAGTTTCCAAAATTACGAAACTTAAGTCGTAAGTTCTCGGTAATTTCTCAAAATTACCTATACGAGTTCGTTTCAAAATTCAAGCTTCCTGTGAAAGTTTCCAGATCCGAGAACTTTCCCAACATGTTGGAAATTTTCTGCAACTTTCACATCTGTCGTTCCAGCTGATCATTTTGTGCAAGTATATTTTATGTGGAAAATATGACATTCGATTTTTAGCTCATGGTGATAAACTGTCATTTGGAAAAGAGGAACTATTTTGATATTCTTATAGGACGTATTGGACGGACGTTTGGCTCGGTAACTCGCATTTAATCAGTTTAAAGGCTGGTTTTCAGTTCTTAAACTACCCACTTATACACTCACCTTACCCACTTAAAAATCACCCGAAACGTGAAGTTAAAAAGTAGCCATCTTTTCTTTCCTGTGTAAATGAAAACTACCCGCGCATTCCTCGAACTCATATCCATACCTTTAGACTCAAAGGGCGTAACCGCTATTAGAACCTACGGCGTTTACGCCTTTTGAGTCAAAAGGTATCGATATGTAGCATACGTAGTCAACAAACAAGATTACTGGTCACTAGAGGTCACAGTGAGATGATCCGAATGCGGCATACGAGTATTTAAGCCGGAGTGGAGTCCACTGGCGTATAGTACCGGTCAGGATCAGACAGCGTCAGTACGTAGCACGATGGTCAAGTTTTTGGTGAGTCACCTTGTTTACTAAAAGACTGCTTGTTTTGTAAATAATAATAAAAAGAGTTTACATTCATTTCATGTATGCATATAAATTACGATAAATTGAACCAGTTTCATGATACGTAGTCTCCGATAGTTAGCTACCTATTTAAGGTACCCTATACTACGTTTTTCCAGCGGTTTTGCCCAAGTGCTTAAAGTTACTTACCTATCCTTGCGGGATCGTGCATTTCTCTGGACGTAGCCCACATCACGCTCCAATCGTTATTCTGTCTCTATTCTAAAAATCACGTCAGTATAATTGCATTATTGCACCATAAATGGGAATAAATGTATTAACCACATACGCACTTTCACATTTTGTGATTGATCCGCCATTAGACAAACGTTATATGTACCTACTCCAGACGCGGAGCAAGTTATATTATAAAGGTAATGTACATAACTACGGTTCGCACACAGTTTTGTAACTAGTGTACCTAGTACTCAACGCAAAGATAAAGTGTGAAATGATTGAAATAATTATAATTAAAGTTGATACAAAAGTTTTAAACGGTGGCAAGGTGTGGCTCACATCGCGATTTCGCCGCGCGGCTACTACCTATTACCAGATTTTGCCCCCCCCTCTGAGGACCTTAGGCAGCGACCAAAAAGAACACGCGTTATGCGCTAGAGCAGTGGTTCTTAACTTTTTCGTGATGAGGGACCATTTGACAAAATCTGTGTCTTGCCACGGACCACCAACTGTTTGGAGGCAATAGAAAGTAAATAGGTTTAGAGGTAATTTAATTTTTTTCGGATGGCTTCGCACCCGCAGACCACCGGTTAAGAACCACTACGCTAGAGAGAGACGGTCAGATCCGGTTCATTCCGTCCAGTGGTCGGACTCGAACGCCAGTTTCGTTAGAAAGAGAAACTTCCGTACGTAGAGTCTGTGCGGAAAGAGAATAGGCGTGGCCAAAAACGGAACTAACCTATTCAGCATGGCCACAGAACAGAAAATACAGCACATACGGTAGAAAAGCATTACAGCGCCCCCCAATCTAAATCCTATTCTCTTTCCGCACAGACCCTAGTACTATATTCTACGTAGTACTGTACTATATTACTACTTACTTATTCTTGGGGGGCTAATATTTGATTTTATTGCATGTACTTAGTGGAATACAATCAAGCAAAGAAACACGGTTTGACCTTGAATTTTAGCATTTCTTAATTAAAAATATAAGACAACCGGGTGCTCTTAAATGACACAGTGGTGAACTTAACAGTAACATCAAAAAACATCGAGACTCAAAAGAATTGGAGAAAATAGCCTAAATCGATTAGATTTTCAAATGTCTAAGGCCATCTAATTATTCTACACCGGCTCGGTGACTACTCGACAAGAGAAACCATGAGATAAAGATATCGAATGTGATAAATAACAACTGTTTCACAGGTAATCATGGCGGTGGTGGTGGCTGCGGCGGCGGCGGCGGCTTACCCAGGTAAGCGGGTCTAAAAATTTATCTTAAATTTAAAATTGATAAGGTCGCGAACCCGTATTCTCGAAGGTTTTCTGGCCTAAGTCCAACATTGAAGAGCTTATGGATGGTGCTCTAGTACCTTGCTTTGAGAAAACAAAACATATATCGAATTGACACTAGATGCTACAAAAATATCGTCGATCGTGGGCTGAATTACGGTAAGGGACATGCAAAACAATGTCCCTTACGCTAATTCAGCCTACGGTCGACGATATAGGATATTTTTCTATTTATTTTATTAGGTTTGTGAGACGGGGCCTTCAACATTTAATCATACGCAATAAATTTAAACATAGACAGACCATTATAAAAAAAAGGCGTTATTTTACAACAAAAATTAAAGCCGCGGACAGAATCGTGTGGGTAAAAAACTTGACTGACCCAAAAATAGGTAAAAGAATATATTTATTAGGTACCTCAAGAAACAACAGTTAAATAGTGTTAACTTAAACTTAATTAAGTACCTACGTGGCCTCAGGGCTCAGGTTTCAGCGTATGCTGTAAGGGTGTTCGGCTGCACAGGGTTAGATACTTCGCAATTTACGAGGGGAACAATCGACCTTTTAGTTTAGTGAGATTCTAATATTACTTGTCCTTCATTCTGGACTTTCTGACACTGGGTAGGTTATGGAGGCGGCCACGTTAGCCACGGGAGTAGCGGCGGATTAGGATACCAGAGTAGCGGTCACGCAGGCAGCCACAGCAGCAGCGGACACGGTGGCGGCGGTGACTTCGGTAAGAAACATTATCTGTGAGGCTATTTCATGACTTGATGACAGATCAAATCAAAGCTGCTTTTTATTGACCGAGTTAAAATAAACGAGATTATCAATTCGACCCGTATGTATGTAATATTATCAGATTTGCACAGTTTTTAGATATGTTACTCTATACCGGCTTTTAAACGTGTGTGCCAAATTTCTTAAATGACGTATGTATATGTATGTTTGTTTCCAAGAAAAACTTGCTGAAAAACTTACTGACTTGGTTTAACACTATATCTCAAAACTTTTTTGTTGTGTGTGACTGAAATTGCAATATTTTTAGGTTTTGTAGGACTTGATAGGCTAAAAACTAACTGTGTTTAAAATTTGGAGCTTGTGGGTCTGCTAGAAGTACCTTAGAACTATGATGATCAGTGAGTGAGTCAGTCAGTGACAAAACTAAGGAACTTTGACGTGTAATAGTTCTTAAAATGCACGTTCAAAATGAATGTTATTGAGAATATATTTAAGTCTTATTGTGCCCTATACAATGTGTCCCAGGGGCGAGTGACCAGCTGCTAGTGATGGTTGAATATTCACGCGAAGTCATCTATAAAAAAAAATATTTCAGAGGTATACAGCAATTGGTTTTTTCGGAATTTTCGGCGAAACAATAAAAAAAATCGTTTTTTTTGGCTTATTTTCAAATTTGTTCCTTAATTTCTAAATGTGTAATTTATTTTGGTCAGTTTTTGTAGCTTAATCGAATTAGTTACAATATTGGCTATGCAAAAAAAATACAGAATAGAAAATAAAGTCAAAACCAAGAAAATCTCGCAAATGTAGTGCAACAAGTCGGCTGACTTCACTAAAATAAAAGAAATAGCAATAAAAAAACTAATTGTTTGAATTTGTTGAAATATTTTTTTATCGATGACTTCGCGTGAATATTCAACCATCACTAGCTTGGTCACTTGCCCCTGGGATACATTGTATAGCCCTGAAAATACAGGGTTCTCTAGCTTTAGCCAGCACAAAATTACAGGAGGTTGAAAATGGCGTGAATGGCTTCGAGAAAAGGATGGTACGGCCGTGCCTTTGTTTTGCTCGACTTGGCGGGGGCACTGCCGTGCCCCCAGATATAAAAACTGCATTTTTTTTTACTGGACCGGTTTAATTTTTTACTGGGTTTTTCTGAACAGTATTGATAACATAATTTGATGGTTAACGTTAATTACTTTATGCCACACCTGGGAATAAAGTGACTTTTTCCGCACGCTGCGCGTACGGAAAAAGCCGCTTTCTGGCCAAGTGTAGACATAAAATGTTGTACACAACACGGGAGGTAATAAAGAAAGCCCTCGATCGCATATTTACGTCCCTTGCTTGCAGCTCGGGTCGCAAGCTTTGCGATCTCGGCCTTTCTTTGTATTACCACCCTAGTTGTGTAATGTACTATTATTTACACACGACTACAGCCATAGTTTGAACTATAGTGCATTGGGCCTTAGAACCGTAAGTGTTACGGAACTATTTACATAACGATGAAGGTTTAAGAGGAAACAGGAGGGCAGTTTTTCCATACAAACGTAGTCCCCTGTTTCCTCCCTGGATAATGCCAGTAGAGCAATAATTTTTTGTCCAAATATCTATGGCTGCTATTGATATGTTCCTATGTTTTCCTTTTTACGATAAATTGATTCTCAAAAGAGATATTAAAAGAGATATTAACCTTCAAAAACCTAAAAAAAATGCCAGATTTTCCGCTCTGTTCACACAATCAGAAAACAAATTTGACTACATTATTAAAAAAAAAGGAAAACATAGGAACACGGCCAAAGCCTTTCTTTAATGTTTAATGAAAAAATTAGTTAAATAGGTTAAGTTTTGGGGAAGAAATCAGGGGACTACGAAACGTTGTTTTCATGAAATTTTAAAAGGTATGTTCGGTCCAAGCTGCAGTTGTCTCTATCGCGCTCTGCGCGGGAGAGGCGGGCAGTGCGGGACAGCGACACATTTTACAAATACCTAATTTTCAATTCTCTCCACCTTGCTCTTTCCTGTTAACAGGTCACGGCAGTAGCCACGGTGCGCACAGCGGCGGCCACTCCAGCCATCTAGACGGCGGCTACGACCAAGGGCATGGGCATGGCGTCGGTAAGAGACCATTTTTAGAGTCCTGTACCAAAATGGTAAAAAAGGAACCCTTATGGTGCGACTCTGTCTGTCTGTCCGTCTGTCACAGCCAAATATCTCACGAACTACTGCAGCTATCGATATGAAATTTGGAATAGTTTTAAAAGTCACTAATCCGACTCTTTTACACGTCTCATCTCTTCTTTTCTTTTGTTTCTCTCTCAATCTTGTACCTTTTTTACTTTTTTTAAAGGGAGCCGTAATGGGAGGTCGAAAATTTAAAATTGATGACAAATGAAAGGGCTCAATTTGTACATTCCAAAACCATTTTTTAGGGTTCCGTAGCCAAAATGGCTAAAAAGGAACCCTTATAGTTTCGTCATGTCCGTCCGTCCGTCCGTATGTCACAGGCATTTTACTCAAAAATTATAAGATGTATACTGATGAAATTTGGAATAAAGATGTCTTGTAGATGCCGCTACTAAGTTTGGTAGTTAAATAATGAAAATAAAAAAATCTAGGGGGGGCACTCCATACATGTAACAGAAACTAAATTTTTTTTTTTCAGCAAACATCAACGTGAGGTACATAATTCGATAGTTCTTTTAAAAACATTATAAGGCTTTTATGTACTTTTTTTTGATTAAGTGAATATTTTCGGAAATAATCGCTTCGAAAGTTGCATAAATTGTGTCCCCCCCTCCTTTAACTTTTAAACCGTAAATCCAAAAAATATGATAAAAATCAGGAAGGTAACGCTTAATAAATACATTCAACGAAAATTATTTTGAATAGTAACGAATAAACCGTTTTGAAGTTATTGCCGAAAAACTTCTCAACCAAAAGGTTTTAAGTGCCATTGATTTGCACGGCATTTAAGACTTTTTGCCAGTTGTTTATTTTTAGTTTTATTTCTATCTGTAGCATTTCCTTGTAGATACGGCTATGGAACCCTACACTGAGCATGGTCCGACATGCTCTTGACCAGTTATTTTTTGTTAGTTATGTACTGTTTAATGTATGACCAAAAATGTTCAAAAAAATACCATCCCCCCTTGTTATCTTCGAAGTTACTGAACAGAAAAATCTGTAATAACACTAGTCAACAAAAAAACAATTTTTGCATGTAACGTGAAAAATTTTGTTTAGGTAGTCATGTTTAGGACAAGGATAAGGATACTAGAAATAAAATTAAAATGCTTCAAATACGAATAGTTTTTTTGTAATACCATTTTATAACATTTCAGAAATTTTGAATTTTTATGAACAAAAAGAAGTTATTCCGATTTATTGCTACATTAATATGAATTTACTTTTATGATTTTCGTCTGTATTTTGCTTCAGGAACATCTTGTTTTAATGTCCAACAGTAATCCGCTAACATACGTGGGCTCCAATGATATTTTATAAGAAGATACGTTATACGCATACTCGCCAATGATATTTTATAAGAAGATACGTTATACGCATACTCGCCAGCTGAGAAATATGCTTCCAAGAAAGCAGCAGCACACATTGGTACCTCACTGTACGGTGTACATACTCACACATATTAACAGATTGCATAAAAGAGATGGCATAGTTACAATAATGCAAAAAAAAAGAGACAGCTAGCTTTTTGTTACTTGCGCGATTAATTTTTAAACGTAACCGAGTGAACCCATCGGCTAGATTCGGATTGACTCGGAGCCTGCTCGGCGCTCGCAGATTAAGCACGCAGAAGGTTGGTTATCCTTGTCACTCTCATTGTCAAAGACGTAAGTTTGTCTCTTTCATTCAAATGACCTCTATGGTAGTAAGATGGCGTCGTATTTGAAAAATAAAATAATAAAAATGATAAAATTAAATTATTTCAGCGTACTTACAGGTGATATGTGATCCCTTGCGCTTTGTTGCACTTTTTGCTATGATTGGTGCACTTTCTGATCACACACGACGGCATTTTTTTTGTGAATCTTGTAAATATTCACCCTTGACATCGTCGTGCGTTTCGTTGACCGACCCGCGAGTGACTACCCACTACAAAAAGGGCACCAATACATTTATCGTGGTTTCAGTGCTTCACTTTTGGAGTGCTTGTAACCTATCTACTTATAAAATATCATTGGTGGGCTCCACTTGCCCTGATATCGTTTTTCTATGGTAGAAATGTCTTGATGGAATCTTTCACCGTGTTCATCGCTGACGGTGCCCAAACTTTCAGGAAAAAAGTCTAAATGTGAATGGAGAAAATGTATTTTCAATGACATATTACAGCCCAAAGCCTTATAAGTAGATAAAAGCTCCACGATAATACATTTATAGTCACTTGATCGGTGATTTCCTAGAAAATTGGAAGTTACTTTCATGAAAGATTCCCAAGCAAATTTTTCTAAATTACTAAGCTTTTCTTTGAATATATCATCTTTCATCAATTGCCTGATTTGGGGGCCAACAAATATGCCCTCTTTGATTTTTGCTTCACTCAGCTTAGGAAATTTTTCTTTTAAATATAAAAAGCCGTCACCACTCCTGTCCATAGCTTTTACGAAGTTCTTCATAAGCCCAAGCTTTATGTGTAAAGGTGGTAAAAATACATTCTCAGGCTGCACCAATGGAGGGTTTTTGATATTTTTTTGTCCTGGAGTAAGAGATTGTCTTTTGGGCCAGTCTTGCTTAACATAATGATTTTTTCAGTCTCTGCTATCCCACTCACAAATAAAACAACAGTATTTTGTATAACACGAAAACTAGATCTGATGGAATCGAAATAAATATGGTTGAGGTATGAGGGTATGTGGGTAATTTAAAATTAGCCAGCACCTTTCTTGTTACAAAATTTTGTTGACCAGTGTAATTACCAATTATTGATATCATCCTAAGTACCTACTACAGGAAAAATACAAAGATTTTCCTAAATTGCACCGTTTTTTAGAAATTAGCAAAAATCGTAACACAGTTATTTCTACTATTACTTTACTAAACTAACCGCCCTACAGTTTTTCTTGAACTATACACGTATCTACTTACAAGTTTGTACGGAACCCTCGATGCGCGAGTCCGACTCGCACTTGACCAGTTTTTTTGATCAGTGGATCTGTTAGTTAGTCTTAACCGTGGTAGCCATGGTGGAAGCTACCACACCAGCCATCTAGACGGCGCCAACGACTATGGTCATGAGGAACCATATCGCCCCATGCTAAACTTACAAATGTGCAATTTTGGTGTACTTGGATTTTAGACTTCAACCTATACAGATTATGATCAATTTTGCGAATTTCTCAAAGTGGTCGATTTGAGCGTTTAGGATGGGGGCGACGATATTATATAGTGGACCAGTTTAGTTGAAAATAATGTTAACCGGTTAACAGACACACGCTCTAAGCTTGTTTGACTAGAAGCATGAAATGTTTGCACTTTATTACATAGTAACACACTAGGTACTAGAGGATTTTAGAAATTCATCTCCCAAAGCATTTTATATCTAAATATATGAAACTCGTCGTGCATAGGTAAGGTTATCGACGTATAAGATCCGCTATCCAAGGAATAGAAAATAGCTAGGCAGCTCAAACTTTGCTTTTCTCAAAGTTTAACCGTCTTCAAAAAAAGAACAGAGACTTATATAGTTTCTCTTATTATTGATCTTGGTCTCTCTTTTGGGGAACAGTGGAGGCAAGTTGAACTTTGGCTTATTTGTAAAGACATCTGTTACTCAATCATGCGCCCCTAATAATCAACGGACTAATACCCTAGCATCCACCATTGCACTAACTCACATTTCCATTTGCAATTTCACAGGTGGCAGCCAGGGTGGATTTGGAGGAAGCCAGAGTGGATTTGGAGGAAGCCAGAGTGGATTTGGAGGAAGCCAGGGTGGGTTCGGCGGCAGCTACGGAGGAAGCCGCGGGGGAAGCCAGGGTGGCTTCGGAGGCAGCGGCGGTCACAGCAGCTACGGGCACCATTAAACTAAGATAAAAAAAATTTATATGTATTCAAAAATGTGATATTGATTCCCAACAATCCCAACCCAGTAATAAATTTTATAAGTATCAAACAGCGTATTATTTTTGGGTAAGGTTTGAGCACGTTAAAAACTTAACTATTAAACTATTATCGTACTCAACTAATATTATAAAAATATTAACCTTTGTGAAGATGTTTGGATGTATGTTAATAAATAACGCGGTAACAACCGAAATGAATTAAGATGAAATTTGACATACAAATCGACTAAATCCTAGATTGAAACATAAGACACTTTATGTCTCAGGTAGACATGCGCAAAATGTGTCACTGAAGTGAAAAGAGTGATATGAATCTTTAGCTCTCAAAGATATTCGTCACTCTTAGCTCAGTAGCACCGCGGTGTGTCAACAGCTCACTACCTTAGTAATATTCTAATACAGTTAGAGACGTGTGAAAAGTAGGTTAACCCGATTTTAGCTACCTAATCTTAAATTGAACCGCACACATTTAATGTTTAGATTTATTTATTGGATACAGGAATGCATTATAGCAGAGACTGCCTGTCTCGTAAGTATACCAAATTACCAATAAGACCTCGCTGATGGGCATATAAATCATCAAGCGACTCAAAACTTCCAACCCTGTTTGTAAAATATCATCATAATGTTCTATAGTTACTTAGCGTCTAAATAAAACCAGTATCTACATTAGAAACAATAATGCTGGAGTTATACACGTGTATTTTTGTGATAAGCAATTAAGCATGTTATATTTACAGGGTCAAATGACCCCACATCGCCGTGACCTGATAAAAGCACTGATTAGCTCTGTACCGCACCTACTAATTTCTGATCACTATTTTTAGGGTTACGTTTAAGGGCGTTGTCAGCTGTGCAATATGGATATGTTGAGCACCGCGACTTCGCTCGTCGCCCGACAAAACATGACCTCTCTCTTTCGCACATGGAATGGAAAGGGATCGGTAGCAATTGTCGCACTGGACAGTTATGTTAGAGGCACATTAAGTTTGATTGTTGTTCGTGTCGTTACTCTCAAATGTAACCGACGTTTTTATTCATAACCGACCTGCGTTTGTCGTCAAAAGTCGAAGCGACGATTAGACCGACAGATCTTGACCCCCTATTATTTTTCGTACATATTTATTGATTCATAAGAAAGTCGAAAACTCGACTGCTACAACTACCAGAAGCCCCCGCCCCGCCAGAAAGTATCCTTCCTAGCGGCGACAGATTAATCGTTGTTTTCTCGTAAGTATGTGTAGTACAATTTATTTAGTACATTTTTTTTATGCTACTTTGAATTCGCTACGATACCATGTGTCCGCCAGAAACTATGACACGGTTGATTGACCGTGTTAAATAAAACTCAGAAATCATAAAACAATAGTTTATTATATTTTAGACATATTTTTTTCTATCTGCAAAATGTCATTTTCCTGACCTATTACAACGATACAACGATGAATTTACTCGTAATGTAGTCCGATTGTATCGACTCCCCGCCCTAACCGCCCAACTTGCCGCTGCCCTACCTCAATTTTCCCCGCCTAGAAATCTGCCCCACTGAATTTACATGATGCTGAATCTTTGGAGCTGAAATTACATTACTGGAATTTAATACTGAACATGAAAACATAAGGAATCTGAAGTCTTAGGTAATTTTCTCTGAATTTAGTGTAAGTACTAAAAGCTGTAAATACTAAACTATACCTGTGATTTTTATTCCTATTTGCTAGATATTCTATACCTATAGTATTAATCAAAGCTTGTCTTGGTCATGATTCGGCCATGGCGTGATCGTTCTAGTTTTGGCAGGACCCTTCGTTGTGATGTAAGTAACCCAGAACTCTTTTCGATAAGACAGGGGATCCGCAGGAATATTTGATACTGTTAAGAATTCGTAAGTAAAGTAAATATAAAATATATGAGTTTAATTTGCCTATCCTACGTAAGACAGTGTGCTTAATAAATACAATTCCTTCAGAGGCCGCTAGTGATTAGTAGTCATATAGTTGGAAAGTCGTATGATGATCTAGTGATTGGAAGGCGTGCGTGTATGTCAAGTTGTTGGGAGGTCATAGAAGAAATGTATAGCTGTCAATAGGGGCATGTCATGACAGAAAACTAAAATTATGTGAGATAAAGAATTTTACTTTTATTTTATTTTTATGAAAATTAGAGAAGTGTGGCAGAGGATACTGCGCCAATCCCCGCAGTACCGGTACCCTCGGCCAGAGACAGGCGGGTTCCCCCACACGACCAGGAGGTCTCAAATATATATACATATATTTAATTTATTAATTAGCGCAGATGTTAATATGTCGAAGGGAGGACAAAAAAGGGATGTCATCTTGTATGCTATAGCTTTAAGGAATGCTAGAAAAAAGCATATCCTAAGTATAGCTTATTTACAGAAATGCTTCTAGCTCTATTTTTCGGCAAAGTAGTGATAACCAGAGCCCGGAAAATCCATAGCAAAACAAAAGACCGTCGCAATTCAACCAGTGTTTGAAACATTTATCGATATCGATTGTTGTGTAATATGAGAAAAAATGGCCCACCAAATGAAAACAATAAATAAAGGGAAGGATTATTACTTAATATGAAATATAAGTATCGTTGATAATATAAGTAACGTTGCATTTTAGATTAAATAACACATATAAAACAAACCCTTAACTTACTACTTCTTGCGTTTGGCGTGATGATTATAAAATAATGTACCTAAACATATCGGTATGTTTTTTTTTAGACAAAATATCGAGTGATATCGATAAAAAAATGCTTCCCACACCAGCTGAACCGCGACAGTCTCCCGCCCCGCTATGGACTTTCCGGCCGGGCTCTGGTGATAACGGATTGTTGTATTATTGTTGTTCCATTACACAATTTTTATTCTACCAACGCTTTGAATTAAATGGCTTTTGGATGGTAAAAAGCGTCGAAATAATCATCCGCCCTAGGACTCAATTTACTAGTCAAGTATTGAAGTTTATAATCAGTCATGTCCATATTGTCAGATGTTGTAACTTATTTGTAATCAAAAAGTCAGTCAGGTTTATATCGTCATGGGATTAAGAAAATTGTCAGTCGCGTCTTTTATGAACATGCAACTCGTGGTTGCATGTATAAAGTCAGTCATGTCAATAACCGTCACGGCAAGTCACGGGGCTGAGTTTGAGTGGTAAGGAGTCAGATGATCATATCTAGATCATTAGTATGTAAGTAATGAATTGAGAATGAAGCTAGAATTTTAAGATGTCAGTCAGTCAAACCTGTTTCATAATAAAAGGTAAGCAGTCAATAAATTATTTATTCCATTTATTCCTCAGACATACCATAACTCACAAATGCAGACTCACATAACTATGTAAACATTTTGTTTTTATATTTTACTAAAATTCAAGATTTAGGTACATACTATTTTTTTTTTTAACAAATCTCGTTGTATATAATAACAATGCAATTTAAATGAAATAAAACTACTTACTAAACATCATAAAACTATTCTAGAAAATTAAAACTAAAACTAATTAAATACAACTATAAAAGAAAACCCCTTCTAAAAGGTCTGCCTGCGGCATCGACCCCATGACGCTGGCAGCGTCAATAAAGTCTATATCGTAATGTGATAGATGTTAAGTGTAACTTTGATGTCCTAGAAGTTATGATGTGGGAACCTAGGATTTAAACAGTGTACCTAATTCCCTACTAGCATTGCTTGCCAAGGGTCCTACCAGAACTGGTTCTTATTGACGAGTAAGAGCTGTGGATCAAGTGTTCAAACTTGTTATACAATTGAGAATAAATCTCTCCCTATGCCAACTATAATACCGTTCCCAAAGCACTCACGTTAAAGAGTTCAAAACCACATACTCAATAGACACCGGCCGTGGTCCTGCATGTCTCCGCTATCTATCACGGGATATGGGCCCTGACCTCTCCGGGACTGCATAATAATATGGCGTGACGATATATGAAATGGTAACAGTAAACCGTGATCGTACGAACCATCACACACCCTCAAGAGACCAGAGCGCCTGGCAGACCCCGGCCGGCGGCACGCCGTATGCACTACTGCTCGCCCAACATCTGCAAGCCTGCTCACCAGACCAACAGCCCAGGCGAGTCCAGTCGACTCTCAATTCCAGTCTCATATTACGGACCCTCGACCGTTTTTCTCTTCCGATCGCGAGTGCCAACCCTATCGGGATTTAAATAATTGTATTTATGCCACAACTGGCCATGCTACGCGTACGGAAAAAGCCGCTTTCTGGCCAAGTGTAGACATAAAATTGTGTACACAACACGGGAGGTAATAAAGAAAGCCATCGATCGAATATTTACGACCCTCGCTTGCAGCTCCGGCCGAAAACATTTGCGATCTCGGCTTTTCTTTGTTTTACCACCCTAGTTGTGTAATGTACTGTTTAAATTACTATCTAGTAAGGAGCTCTTGTGACAGTGGCTGCGCTGGAGCGGGGGAGTTAACATCAACAACAAAAGTTAACAACAATAGAGGTGACATCAGGGTGTCGATTATTTAATTGGGCACTATCGTGTCACGCACTAGGACGTTTACCTTCTTTTTGTTGTTTTGAATCGTCATTTTATTTTGAATAAGTAATAAATTTTCTGTCACATCACAGGTATAATTGGTTTGCGTCTAATAAAATATTTTATTCGACTCCAAAGAAACTGCATGTCCAATTAACATTTTATCACGTAAGTACCGTAAAACGGGGTGAGTAGGGAAAAAATTGACATTCAAACCTCAATAACATTTTATTTTTTCATATGCAAACTGAATTGTATATATAATAAATGTTCCGGTCGTTTGTATTTTAGTTTTTTTTTATGATTTTGGGTAGTTCCATTTCAGAATTTTAACGATAAACACCCCGTAGTCCCTCGTAGTGGGGGTGAGATGGGATTTCATACTAAGGTGAGTTAGGCAAGTTGTTGGATCGACACTTTTGGATTATGAATATTACTATAGCTCCATTTGTAATAAAAAATATATTATTTAGGTAGCAGTAGCCTTTAAAAACCACCTCACCCCTCTGTCATCCCTACTCTCCCCATTCATAACCCAACTGCCCTCGCAATCCCTACTCGCCACATTTTACGGTATTAAATGTTATCCTGCTTTTGTCATAGCAACATCACCAGGACCTGTTAGTTTCGTGCTTTACTTAGAACTAAAACGTCGAACGTATCATTTGATAAAATCGCACGTCTTTCTAAATGCTTCTAAAGAGTCAGATTACCATAACCAGAAAGATTTAATCGAAACAAAAATAAGAAACAACTTGTTGTCTATAGGGAAAACCGTCCATGTCCATTCTAAAGGTGCATACAAGGTGAAATGTTAGTGGTTGTTTTCCGTTTAAGGGCATGTTCAGTATCGTGTTCTGATTAGGAAAAAGAAAAAAAAAATTGAGGTAAAAAAAAATTGTCTTTTATATGGAGGGTCGGCTAATTTGAACGACCTGCTTCATAGATTTTTTTTTTGCGTTAAAAAAAATCTTCCACGTTTTCCTAATCAGAACACGATACTGAACATGCCCTTAAACGAAAAACAACCATTAAAATTTCACCTTGTATACACCAGCATCGGAGTGGGTCTGAAAGGCAATATGGTAGATGGGATGCCTACTACAGGGTAGGTAGGATAGAATGCCGGCGTAGGCTAACCCATCTTACGTAATAAATGAATGGCCCCTAACGTACCAATGAGTTTATCGGAATTTAAGTACGAATTATTATTATATATTGGGACGTCTATAGCCGGGTGCGGGCCCGATATTTGATAGCCGATAGATTTGACTGCCCATATTTAAGGCATTGTGAGGATATGCATGTTTCTAGAAGCACCTATTATGTATAAACGCTGTGTAGGTGTTTCTAGAAACACAACCATTTAGTATAGTTAGTTGTAGTATAAGATTGAGATAAGCCGATATTAACATAATTATAAGTAGATACTAACCATTATGAGTCTGTAAAAGTTACTTGAAAATAAACGATTTATTTATTATTATTATTATAGGCTGATGATGATGATGATGATGGTCGCATACCTGGACCAAACGGGAAATCAAGAATCAATATATTATAAAATAAATACATTTTTCTTCCTACAAAAAGTACATCGCGCGCTTGAATGTTTGCACGCCCGTGTACGAACGCACTAAGTAAAGAAATAAGAATGCTGCAGTATGGATCGCACTCACACAGACGTGCGTCTATGTGAATACGTGTCGCGAGCTTCTAAACGGCCGAAGTTGGACTACTTGTTCGTCTTTAAACTTTGATAAAACTGTTCATTTTCAATTAACTTATAAAGAACATCGCCAACGAAGCATTTGATGCTAAACGTTCCGGTGTGTCCTCAGCCTTACAGCTAACTTATTGCGCCAAGGTGGCAGTAATGCCCGGACTAGATGAGGCTAGTTTTTCAAGCGAGGATAGCAAGCTAGTAAGCTAGTTTACAAGCCATGACAGTTTTTAATAGGATGGAGTTCTATTTTTAGGCTAGTAGCGTCCCCACATCACTGATTTTGCTATCCTAGCTTGAAAAACTAGCCTCGTGTAGCCCGGGCATAAGTGAACTGGCGGTCGCGGACTTTTCCTGTGAAAGTCGAAAGTTATTCTAGCAAACGTACCTACCGACGGATAGTTTCCAAAATTACGAAACTTAACATGTCGTAAGTTCTCGGTAATTTCTCAAAATTACCTATACGAGTTCGTTTCAAAATGTAAGCTTCTTGTGAAAGTTTCCAGAAATTTCCGAGAACTTTCCCAACATTTTGGAAATTTTCTGCAATATCCACATCTGCCATTCTAGCTGGTCATTTTGTGCAAGTATATGTGGAAAATATGGCATTAGATTTTTAGCTCATGGTGATAAACTATCATTTGGAAAAGAGGAACTATTTTGATATTCTTATATTCTCGGTAACTCGCATCTAATCAGGTTAAAGGCTGGCTATATTCAGGTCTTAAACTACCCATTTATACACTCACCTTACCCACTTAAAAATCACCCTAAACGTGAAGTTAAAAAGTAGCAATTTTTCAATTTCAGTTCCATTGTGTAAATGAAAACTACCCCTGCATTCCTCGGACTCATATGAAGCATACGTACCTATGTCAACAAACAAGATTGCTGGTCATTAAAGGGCATCACACACGGCGAAGATACTATAATATTTTATCTTAAGATACCTGGATATGAAATATTATACCTAGTATCTTAAGGTATCACACACGGTTAAGATACGATAATATATCTGCTTGAATCATTCTCTCAAAGGCTTGGCTAGAGGTAGGTACATGAGGTGTACATTGTGCCACTGAATCCATATATACAGGCTGACTATGAATAATACGGCCCTACTGTTAGTTGTAAAAGACAGCTCATCAGATTACCATTTTCAGTTTTTTTTTAGAATGTCTGTACCTATGGATATAGTCAAAAATGCGACCACTCCGAACGATTTTTTTTAAGCCCTGGCCCTTGAAAGGTTCTGACCTTTGAACCCCAATATCTCGGTAAATACTTATTGGTCGGAGAAAAAAAGTTTATGAATCAATATATCCTTATTTTAGCGTAATCTACACGACTCAATCTAATTTAAAAAGAGCAAAAAAAAATGTTTGATGAAAAAAATCCCAAAACCTTTCCAATTCCTTTTAACAAAAAATACAACGAGTAATCACGAAAACTCGTGAGAAAAGGTTGTTGAATAAATAAAATACTTATCATTAATTCCATTTTGATTCCGATATTCACTGCACACTCTGTATAAAGATATTGTAATATAAGTATATTTTGTATGTTAAGATATATTACGCATCTTAAGGTATCTTAACATAATATTTCCATATCACTCGGTATCTTAAGATACTGTAATATGAAAATATATATTATCTTAGCCGTGTGTGATAGCTCATACAAATTGTATAGTGAGCGATATTTTATCTTAAGATACATAGAGTATTATAGTATCTTCGCCGTGTGTGATGCCCTTAAAGGTTACAGTGCGATGATCCGAATGCGACATACGAGTATTTAAGCCGGGGTGGAGACCACTGGCGTATAGTACCGGTCAGGATCAGACAGCGTCAGTACCTAGCACGATGGTCAAGTTTTTGGTGAGTCACCTTATTTACTAAAAAACTGCTTGTTTTGTAAATAATAATAAACATGCATATGTATGCATATAAATTACGATATTATATTGAACCAGTTTCATGATACGTAGTCTTCGATATAGCTAGGTACCCATTTAAGTAGATTCCTATAGGTACCAGCGGTTTTGCCCAAGTGCTTAAAGTTACTTACCTAGCTAGGGCACATTATACCCTTCTCAAACGAAGTCAAGTATCTAGGGGTCACACTAGACCAAAAGTTAACTTGGAACACACACCTGGAAAATATAATCCAAAAAGCGAAGATGGCTCTATGGACTTGTAGTCGGATGGCAGGAGCAAGATGGGGTTTAAAACCCAGCATTGCTATGTGGTTATACACAGCGGTTGTGAGGCCCATTATCACATACGGCTCTGCTGTCTGGTGTAACAAAACTAACCAAAAGATAACCATCCAAAAGCTAAGCGGCCTACAACGCACCGCATGTATAATTGCAACTGGAGCCCTATCCTCTACACCGGGGGCAGCCTTGGATGCACTGCTGGACCTAATACCACTGCACCTGCAAGTGCAGAAAGAGGCGGAGCAGTGTATCTATAGAATCTACACCCAAACGAGGACCACATGGCGCTCACAAACACTGACCAAGCTTAAAGCCTCAGTGTTTGAAAACAACACCCTATGCACGCCCACTGATGCTATGAATGTTGTATGTAACTTTACAAAAATATACTCAGTGGAAATACCCTCTAGGGACGAATGGGCAAATGAACAAACGTCCTTCGAAAAGGGCAGCCTGATCTGGTTCACGGATGGCTCAAAAAAAGGTGATGACGTAGGATGTGGAGTCTAAGGACAAAGGCGAAAACTCAGGGTAAGCGTCAGCATGGGTAAAGAGGCCTCCATCTTTCAAGTCGGAGGAGACTGCCATGCACATCCTTTGCTCATGCGGACCACACATGTGCAAACGCAGTATCCATCTAGGGCGACAAATTCTGTTTCCGGATGAGATACAACTACTCACTGCCCAAAGAATCTGAAATTTCCTAGACTCAGCGGGCCTCTACAGTGAAATATAACAAAAGGGCTGCCACAATAAATCAGAAATGGTCGAAGCAGCATATAAAAGGCCCAAATCCTACAACAATAATAATAATAATACTTATCTATCCTTGCGGGATCGTGCATTTCTCCGGACGTAGCCCACATCATGCTCCGATCCTTATTCTGTCTCTATTCTAAAAATCACGTCAATATAATTGCATTTTTGCAGCATAAACAGGAATAAAAGTACATTGTGCACCGAGGGTAGTAAGAAGGGATTTACTAACGAGAGTCTAATTAGGAGTTTGTAATCCCCTTACTGCCCGTGGTACACACAATGTTTTTAATCACATTTGCGAGGAAAATAAAATAAAACAAAAATATAATTATTTATTGTCAAGTTTTTAATATATAGTCTTCCACAGATAATGCTAAGAACTGCGTTTAGTTTTCAAACTTGACAGGCAATACCGCCAAATTGTACCGATTTTCAAAATAAAATTTTAAACTAAATTATTTTAATTGCATCAAAATAATTGCAAAAAATACTAAAATAATAGTTCAATATACCATATAATCTTTGTATACACTAAAATTGGTTTTGTAGCCAAGTTTTGAAGATGTGAAATAAGCCTTGGCTGATTTGAAACCTCCTTAGTCTGAAATGACGTACGGGTAGGTTCTATATTTACCCGACTGCGGCGAAGCCCAAAGGAGGGTTATGTGTTTGACCTGTATGTATGTATGTCCGTTCCTGTGTCCGCTCGTAACTACTCAACGGCACATCCGATTTTGATTAATGATACATCATTAGATTCGTCTTGATGGTGCGAGTGTCACTGGATATGAAGTTCGTTAAAATAAACAAAATGGCGGATTTTATGCAGTTTCAAAGTGCACCACGGTCGGGTTTTTTTTAGTAAAAATGTGGTTATTTAAAACTAAACTCATAACTCCCTCGGGAGTTATAGATTTTCATACAGTTTTTCTTCCCGTGGGAGTTATAGATTTTTATAACCCCCAGGAGGTAAAACGGCTCAAGCTGGTCTATAAGCCCGCGTGTTATAACACCCTTTACGAGCAAGTGTGATGAAAATGAATTAACCACATACGCACTTTTGCGTTTTGTGATTGATCCGCCACTAGACAAATACTCAACTCTTAAGAGAGCTTATAAAATGTGAAATGATTGAAATGACTATAAATAATTATAGTTTCAAACGGTAGCAAGGTGGCTCACACCGCGATTTCGCCGCGCGGCTACTAGTACCTACCGAATTTTATAATATATTAGCTATATACAGGGTGATTTGAAATTCGACGTATTCCTTGCAAGGGGTTATTCTATAGCTTATTTGCAATGATTTAAGTCCAATCAACCAGGGGTCAAAACTCAATGGTTATCAAGTTATTTGAGTTTTAACTTTTTTTTAAAGATCTAAACCTGTTAATTGTGAAAAAACTACTAAATAATAAAATATAATAAAAAATTAATTAGGAATGAAAAAATCCAACATCTAATAGTCGATAAACGGCTGATTAAGTAAAATCCAAAAGACAACCAAAACCTTTTTAAAAATTTTACGAATAAAAGGATTTGAAGTCAAAAGTTTTTAGATTTTGTTCAAAATTTTGTAATTCTTCGAGTCATTACTTAAAAAACATTATGACACTTCGCGTACAAATTACAAAACTTAAACTATTTCATAATAAATAATAAAAAAAATCACGATTAGCAGTTTTAGATCGAAAGGCGGCTTTAAAAAAAAAGTTAAAACTCAAATAACTTGATAACCATTGAGTTTTGACCCATGGTTGATTGGACTTAAAGCATTGCAAATAAGCTGTAGAATAACCCCTTTCAAGGAATACGTCGAATTTCAAATCACCCTGTATAATAGCCTAAATCGATTAGATTTTCAAACGTCTAAGGCCATATAATTATTCTACACCGGCTCGGTGACTAGGGTAAGTGCTCCAGTGAATGAACAAATCCAGTGAACGAACAAAATGCATGTTTTTGTAGTAAAATAAGATTTCTGTACCTTTTTACCACGCGTGATATTTTTTTTTCGGTTAGCAACATTATTTGACAAGCTCTGGTAGCACTTACTTCGACTCATACGCATCAGTGTCAAAATAGCGGCGATGTAAAGTGGGCATGCGGTTGCTGTTAGTTTTTTATATGGAGGTGTAATAAGGGTTAAGGCAAGCTACGTTGTGTTTAATGTGTTACTGCGTGTGTCTCGTGCGTCTGCCTTGTACAGTGCGTGTTTTTTTAAGCCGTAAGGTCATGTTCGTGCTATTAATGTATAGTTTAATGTGATTTATTTTCAAATAGTGGCTTTTAATCCAGTGTTCTATAACTAGAAATCAAAATGGCTTAAATCCAATGAACGAACGGGGGGGTTCATTCACTGGAATCGCGTGATTTATTGTTTGTTCAATATTTGACGTTTCAGTAGTAGTTATAAGATTTGGTTTTCTATGACTTTGATAGAAATGTGCTGTCTGACAAAAGGCCAGTGTTCGAACAAAACTTTAAATATTCAATTTCTAACAGTTTATTCAACTTTTAACAGTTTATTCACTGGTCCGAGTTTTCCAGTGAATGAACTACCGCAATGACAGACAGTTCATTAATTAGTTTCCAAAGACCAGTGAATGAACTACAACATTTATTGTATTTTTCTTGTTTTAGAACATGGAAACTTCAAAAAAATCATACAAAAGATTCCAATATGACCAAGAATCTTTTTGTATTTTTACACCAAAATAAAGCATTATTTTAAGGTAGTTCATTCATTGGTTTCATTTGTTCATTTACTAGAATTTTGTGTTCATTCACTGGTGATTTTCCATTTTATCCCCTACAGCTTGCTATAATTTAAAACTGTGCAGCACTACTGCAAAATAAAAGTGATTTTAGGAAACTAGAATAGTTGTTTACTCTATAGGATCAGTAATATTTGAATTTAATTATTGCGATCTACCAAAAATATTTTTTTAATGTTGAAAATTTCCTTAAGTGTTCATTCACTGGAGCACTTACCCTACTCGACAAAGGAAATCATGAGATAAAGATATCGAATGTGATAAATAACAACTGTTTCACAGGTAATCATGGCGGTGGTGGTGGCTGCGGCGGCGGCGGCGGCTGACCCAGGTAAGAGGATCTAAAAATTTATCTTAAATTTAAAATTGATAAGGTCGCGAACCCGTATTCTCAAAGGTTTTCTGGCCTAAGTCCAACATTGAAGAGCTTATGGATGGTGCCCTGTAGTACCTTGCTTTGAGAAAAAAAAATGTATCGAATTGACACTGGATGCTACAAACATATAGGATATTTTTTTATTTATTTTATTAGGTTTGTAAGACGGGGCATTCAACGTTCTAACATACACAATAAATTTAAACATAGACAAACCATTATATAAAGCCGTTATTTTACAACGACAGCAGGCGGACAGCATCGTGTGGGTTAGTTGACTGACCCAAAAATATAAAATATAATATATTTATTATATACCTAGGTACCGTAAGGTCGGGGTACTTTCGCCCTGGGGGGTAAATTTGGCCATAGGGATTAATTGGGTCCAGGTTTGATTATTGCATTTAAATTACGGCACTTTGCCATGTGGTTGGTTTTAGCTGGCCGTTCCTGTTTATTATCAGACCCTATAGATTTGAGATATGTGATTTACAAGGAGGGCAAAGTTACCCTACATTTGGCCAAAGTACCCCGACCTTACGGTACCTCAAGAAACAACAGTTAAATAGTGTTAACTTCGCAAAAAATATAGAAGGTCCACAATTCAAGCCTCGCCGGGATTCGATAGTAATAAGACGTGCGATAAGAGTTAGAAAAAAATACAAAAATATGGCCAAAGAGTTTGTGAACTGTACTTAATTAAGTACCTACATTTTTTAAACCGTGGCCACAGGCACAGCGTTGTTTGCACCTTATTGGGGTTATTAGATACTTCGCAATTTACGAGGGGGACATTCGACCTTTTAGTTTAGTGAGATTCTAATATTACTTGTCCTTCATTATGGACTTTCTGACACTGGGTAGGTTACGGAGGCGGCCACGATAGCCACGGTAGCGGCGGCTACGGACACGAGAGTGGCGGTCACGGAGGCGGCCACGGCAGCGGCGGCCACGGCGGCGGCGGTAAGAAACATTTAGCTGTGTGTGAGGCATTTGATGACAGATCAAATCAGCTTCTTTTTATGGAGTGTTAAAATGCTCAGATAATATGCGTAGGGTAGAGGTAAAGAGAATAATCTTTTCTCAAACATGCAATGAAATGTTGACATTACGTGCCTAATAATAGGCCGCTAATTAGTTTCCGGTGCGGCTTGACACTTGGCATATATGGAATTTCAAACAACATTGCCGGCTTATGTGTTTTTTTAATTATTTTCCATTCCACATTCATTTGTGACACGCCATCACGGCGACCCACACCGGCGACGGCCTAGGCCTAGGCAGCCTAAATAAGATTTTTTGAAATCGACTAAATTTTTTGATAGTATGTGTCTATGGTGGACAAATATACATACAATATACATACATTTGCGAAATTTGCCACACATGTTTAAAAGCTGGTATAGACTAACATATAAAAACTGCAATTCTGATAATATTAGACACTACGTACGGGTCGAATTGATAACCTCCTTTGCTGAAGTCGGCTAATGAGTGTAGGGTAGGGTGGTCTAAGACTGCGCGATCGATAACAATGCGCCATACGTGATAAATATCTTAGATGGAAAGTGAAGTTTGCGGTTAACTTCAGTATTGTTTTGAAGTGTAATGGCACCTGTTATTGCTCCCGGAATTTATTGATTTTACTGTGAAAATACGACACTCCAGGTGAAATTGAACTTTTTATCACATTTTGATCTTATGTCTTATGACGACCGCTTTAGCTTAGTTGGTAGTGACCCTGCCTATGAAGCAAGAGGTCCTGGGTTCGAATCCCGGTAAGGGCATTTATTTGTGTGATGAGCACGAATATTTGTTCCTGAGTTATGGATGTTTTCTATGTATTTAAGTATTTGTATGTATGTATCTATTAAATATATCGTCGTCTAGTATCCATAACACAAGCCTTATTGAGCTTACTATGGGACTAGTTCGATTTGTGTAAGATTGTCCCCTAATATTATTTATTTATTATTATTTATTATTATTATTATTTTCCTTCAATTTGAATGTATTGTTATGAGTACTTAGATTTAAGTAAATTTAAAGTTGAGACCTTGAGTTTACATCGCAAAAAGCGGCGTGTTCTACCGGGCATCGCTAGTTCGGGTCATTCTGCATAGATGGGTTTATTATTATGTTTTAGTAAAAACGGACGACTTGTGTAAGACTGTGCAAGGAACGACCGTGTGAGACGGCGCGCGCAGTCTTTCACATACATTTGTTTTCCTTGTATATTTAATTCGAATATTTTGACTTACATTACTATTTAGGTGTATTACTTTTTACTGCATGCTTATTTTTACTGCACTGCGAAGGAAAAGAGCATCAAACCGTTCTATTAACCCCCATTAAATAGTAGAAGCACCCAGATGTGCTTGTATTGCATATGACGCGAGTAGAAGATCTGTTGCAGGGGAACTCGAATCTACAGCAAATAATGGCTGTAAGAATATTGCTAAGCCTGAACGAATGACAGCCAAAAAACAGTTAAAAAAGCTACACCAAAGTAAAATTTACCTAAGAAAACTTGGAGATGCCCGGGATGTGTCGAGATATATAAAGAGCGAATTATTGAGGACTGGATGATGTAAAATTGTATAAATAATTATAGCCTTCTTAGGTATCGCGCATTCTTACCCCTACCGCGCAGACTTACGTATCTTACTGCGCAATCTTACACCACCGGTAGTGTACGAATGCGTTTTTCTCATTTTTCAATTATGCTCAAATAACTCAAGATTCATTGATCTCATTAAAAAATATTGTTTAAAATTGTATTTTCAAATCATTTGGGATTAAAAATAATAAGAATTGTCCCTCTGAGACAGTAGTACTACCACGGAGTTCAACTGGTAGTACAAATGATTAATGATACACCCTAAGGTCATTAGTACTGCCAGTAGTACTAGTGACCATAATGGAGGGCCGGTAGTACAACTGTCCTGTATGTAGTCTGTTGCCTTCATTGCGAGGAGCAAAGAGGCGTGAAAAACTATTTTTACGTAAGCTCCTTGATGTATATTTTCACACATTTTTATAATAATAACTTACACGGGACTTAACCGCGTATAAATAAACGAAATATTTATTTACCTCAACGTCAATATACGTATTGATCAACCTTCTTTTAAGTTTTTTTAAACGATCTTTACCTATTGTATTTTGTTTATGGCATGTGTATCATATGTACTACCAGCTGAACTTTTAACACTGTGTTCTATGACAAAACTCGAGTGATTTTCTTGTATTTTTAGTAGTACATAGTACTAGTGACCTTATGGTGTATCATTTGTACTAGGTACCAGTTGAACTACGTGGTAGTACTTCTGTCTCAGAGGGAGAATTGTATTCAGTTATACCGTTGGTTTTTATTTTATACGATCTCAAACCTTAAGTGCGCAGTCTTAGACCACCCTACCCTAACTGGATTTTTCTAAACAGTGTTGATAACATAGTTGGATGGTTAACGTTAATTTATTTATTTATGCCACACCTGGCCATAAAGTGGCTTTTTTGCCAAGTGTAGACATAAAATGATGTAACTACACAACACGGGAGGTAATAAAGAAAGCCCTCGATCGCATATTTATGTCCCTAGCTTGCAGCTCGGGCCGCAAACATCTGCGATCTTGGCCTTTCTTTGTTTTACCACCCTAGTTGTGTAATGTACTATTACTACAGCCATAGTTAGAACTATAGTGTATTGGACCTTAGAAACGTGTTACGGAACTGTTTACATAACTAAGATGGTTTAATAGGTTACGGAGGTAACCACGGTGGGCACAATGGCGGCGACTACGGCCATGGCCACGGGGGACACGAAGGGCATGGCTTGGGTAAGAAACAATTTTTGATCAGTGGATCTGTTTAGTTAGTCTTAACTGTGGAAGCCATGGTGGAAGCTACGGCGGGGGCGGCTACGGCCACACCAGTCACCTAGGCGGCGGCTACGACCATGGCCATGAATGTGGTTTCAGAAAGAGACCATTTTTGATCTGTAGATCTGTTTAGTTAGTCTTAACTGTGGTAGCCATGGTGGAAGCTACCACACCAGCCATCGCCGACGACCATGGTCATGGGAAACCATATAGTGGATCAGTTAAGTTACAACAAATGTTATAGTATTTTATGACACACCTGGCCATAAATGCTGCGCGTATGGAAAAACCCGCTTTCTGGCCAAATGTAGACATAAAATGATGTACACAACACGGCAGGTAATAAGAAAGCCCTCGATCGCACATTTACGTCCCTCGCTTGCAGCTCGGACCGCAAACTTCTGCGATCTCGGCCTTTCTTTGTATTACCACCCTAGTTGGGTAATGTACTATTATGCAACAGTTGTATAAGTAGGCTGCGCCACAGCGGCGAGTATCGCAAATAGAGACGCAATGAGCGTTTTTCGACTTAATTATACAACGTTGCATACAATACTTTTTCAACGACTAGGTTTTAATAGTATTTTATGCAACAGTTGTATAAGTGGGTTCAAAAAATGCGAATTGCGTGAGTTGCGATACGAGCCGCGAATGCGGCGAGTATCGCAAATAGAGACGCAATGAGCGTTTTTTGACTTAATTATACAACGTTGCATACAATACTTTTTCTACGACGAGGTTTTAAATTATAAAATACAAAATTAATCATAACCTGGAAACAAGGCAAATATGACGTTTGACTGACAGTATGGTGTCTATGGTAAACTTTTTTTTTTAATTTAAAATATACTTAAATTAAAAATACTTTTTTTATGTTGCCATCAATGAACTTAGTTCGGAAAGTTTTGTTTTTCTTAAAAACCGTAGGAATTTAATTGTTTGTTAAGTTGGTAGTTGTGCATTTTTACCGTAAAGTTAAAATTGAGCGCTTAATCCTTGACCTAAATTTAACCTAGATTTAGAAGTCTGTGGCTGCTGGCAATAACATAAAGTGACTAAAACGACACTAGTGCTGTTATGGGGAATAGAGTATAGACTTCTCTGAACTCATATTATGTATGTTCTTATATTAGTGTTCGTGACCAAGTAAAAGACAGATAACAGTACAGGAGTAGAAAAAATATAAAATACAAAATTAAGCATAGCTCGCAAACAAGGCAAATATGACATATGACTGACAGTATGTGTCAATGGTAAACTTTTTTCTTAATTTGACGTAGGTATACTCGCTAGTGACACGCAGTGATGATATTAAAAATACTTTTTTTATGTTGGCATCAATGAATTTAGTTCGGAAAGTTTTGTTTTTCTTAAAAACCGTGGGAATTTAATTGTTTGTTAAGTTGGTAGTTGTGAATTTTTATCGTAAAGTTAAAATGAGCGCTTAATCCTTGCCCTAAGTTTAACCTAGATTTAGAAGTCTATGGCTGCTAGCAGTAGGTATCGTAATGTGACCTTAACGACACTAGTGCTGTTATGGGGAATAGAGCGTAGACTTCTCTGAACTCATATTATGTAGGTAGGTATGTTCTTATATTAGTGTTCGTGACCAAGCAAAAGACAGATAAAAGTACAGGAGTAGAAAACTGTGGTTAACAGACACACGCTCTAAGCTTGTTTGACTAGAAGCATGAAATTTTGCAGTTTATTACAGAACACACTTGGTACTAGAGGATTTTAGAAATTCATCTCCCAAAGCATTTTATATTTAAATATATGAAACTCATCGTGCATAAGTACAGTTATCGACGTATAAGGTCCGCTACCCAAGGAATATAAAATAAGCAGCTCGAAAAAAACTGCTTTTCTCAAAGTTTAACCGACTTCAAAAAAAGAACAGGGACATAGGTATATAGTTTCTCTTATTATTGATCTTGGTCTCTCTTTTGTGGCAAAGTGGAGGCAAGTTAAACTTTGGCTGGAATAATTATAAAGGTGAATACTTATTTGTGAAGACATCTTTTACTCAACCATGCGCCCCTATAATCAACGGAATAACACCCTAGCATCCACCATTGCACTAACTCACATTGCCATTTGCAATATCACAGGTCACGGCGGCTACGGAGGGCAAGGTGGCTACAAAGGCAGCAGCAACCACGGCAACTACGGACACCACGGTTAAACTAAGATATTAGTTTTTTATATGTATTCAAAAATGTGATATTGGTTCCCAACCCAGTAATAAATTTTATTAATATTAAACAGTGTATTATTTTTGGGTAAGGTTTGGGCACGTCAAAAGGACCCACAAATATATAATCTATCCTCCTATGTATCGTACTTCCTACTAACATTATAAAAATATGAACCTTTGTGAAGATATTTGGATGTTTGTTAATAAATAACGCGGTAACAACCGAAATGAATTATGATGAAATTTGGTATACAAATAGACTAAGTCCTAGATTGAGACATAGGACACCTTATGTCTCAGGTAGACATGCGCAAAATGTGCACTAAAGTGAAAAGAGTGATATGAATCTTTAGCTCTCAAAGATATTCGCCACTCTTTTAGCTCAGTAGCACCGCGGTGTGTCAACAGCTCACTACTTAGTAATATTCTAATACAGTTAGAGACGTGTGAAAAGTAGGTTAACCCGATTTTAGCTACAAATTGAACCGCACACATTTAGTGCTGGAGTTATACACGTGTAAGTTTTGTGTGATAAGCATGTTATATTTATAAGGTCAAATGACCCCACTTCGCCGCCGTGACCTGATTAAAGCACTGATTAGCTGTATTCTACCGTACTAATTCCTGATCACTATTTTTAGAGTTACGTTTAAGGGTGTTGTCAGCTGTGCAATATGGATATATTGAGCACCGCGACTTCGCTCGTCGCCCGACAAAACATGACCTCTCTCTTTCGCACATGGAATGGAAAGGGATCGGTAGCAATTGTCGCGCTGGACAGTTTTGTTAGAGGCACATTAAGTTTGATTGTTGTTCGTGTCTTTACCTGACGTTTGACCCGGTATCATCTAAATTCTAATGAAAATAAACTATGGGAGCGAAGATGATCGTTGGTCCAGGAGCTTCTTCATTCAGTCTCAGAACAGTAGTAACAACAGTTCGTAATCGGAGGTCACGCTACTGTGGTCTGTCAAAAGTGGAACCGACGATTAGACCAACATATCTTGAGCCAAATCAAATTATATTAGATGGAAATTGGCGTGAAAGAATGTCATGCTCCCTGGAAAGCCCACCGTTTTGTAAATTTATTAAGACAACACTGATGTACACAATATGTAGGTACTGAATTGGTATACTTAAAAAAATGTAAGTACCTATCTCAATACATCGAGAGAGAGAGAGAGAGAGAATACAATACTTCAACGCAGAACCGCAGTACATTTTTTTTCGACATCTTATTTGCCGAAAAATCCAGTATTTACGTGAAATTTCTTAAACTTTGGGGCTGCTGGGGAGATGCTCTACAGCAAGTCCAGATTCAGTTTATTGTACTTTCGATCTATTGAGGTAATTTTTGTATTTAGCTATTCAGTACATATTGTGTACGTGTGCGTGTGGATTGAGTGAGCACCCTTCTGAAATAAAAAAAAACATCCTGTTCATTTAGTAAAAGTTCTAAAACAATTGTAAATGTACATGTAAATCACAAAACAGGCTGGGGGGTTTCCTGGGAGCATTACATAGCAAAGATGTGAATTACCCCGCTGAAGTAAATGCACGTGATAAGATGGCGGTTGATTGACACATGTTAAATAAAACTCACAAATCATAAAACAATCGTTTATTATTTTAGACATAATTTTTTCTATCTGCAAAATGTCATTTCCTCTGACCTATTACAACGATGAATTTACTCGTAATGTCGTCCGATCAACTAAACGCAATTCAATTTCAAGCACGACTTTAACAAATGTATGTGTCGCATGAGAAAAACTACTTTTTATTATAGAAAAATACACGTCCATAGTGCGTTGACCGCCTCGTACATGACCGCTATTTATTAATATACGTTACACTGTGCATAGGATATAACACAGATGCTAGTCTGCGATGGTTCTCACTGGAACGTCTTGTTAGCAACAGTTTAGGCGGACTAGGGATTGTGCCTCTCTCCTTAGGTACCATTTTCGATTGCCATTATGATGACCAAATGGGATGCATACAGACAAAAAACAGTCCATCGAAAAGGGATCAAGTCACATATAAGCCAAGGGGTAGACTGTCTATGAGCCTGTACTATCGTGTGAGTACCTGGTTCATCAATGTGTCTCGTTCCCTTTTTTACTGGAGGCACAGTTTTCTTGTTGAATACCATAAACTTCTGCCAATTTTTGGCTTTATCCGATGGAAAAACTATTTTTATACAAGATGAAATCTTTATATAGGTCAGCAAAGCACTGCCGTCGATCGAAAATAAACTGAAAGTTAGTAAAGGTCTGCTAAGGTGATTTTCGAGTGGAAGTTATGCTGCCACGTTTAAACTTTCCGTACTGTATGTATGGTGACAGATTTTGCAGTTTATTGGCTAGGGAAGTCAAAGAGCCTGCTTAATTCCCTGCGCTATAAGAAGTGGTGTTGTATATTATAAATATGTATTAAATGGGTAATCAAGTTCAAGACACTCGAAACCGATTCATTCTTCCATTGCGTTTGTTTTAATTTATGTCGTTGCACAAAGGTTTCAGCTATGCGAATAAATCAAATCAGATTTCGAAACTTCACAAAGGCGTGGCTTTGTATTATAATTCAGTAGATGCATACGTCAGAGAGTGCAACAACCGATATTTCCTCGAAGATACAAATCATGACATCAAAAACAGAGTACAATAATGAAGATTAAGTGCAGTTATTTGCACAGTGTAAACTAATTGGGTGAATCAACTTTTAGACCCACACTTGTGCCGTCTCTGGCGTGACCGAAAATGTCTCTGAGTCTGGAGTAACCAAGAAATCGAGCTTCTTATAGGATATTTTTCTATTTATTCGGATTATGAGACGGGGCATTGAACGTTCTAACATACCTACATCATAAATTCAAACATAGACAAACCATTATTTAAAGGCGTTATTTTACAACGAAAATTAAAAGTTGCGAACAGCGTCGTGTAGGTCAAAAAGTTGAGCGACCCAATTACCTCAATATGCGTTCTTAATAAGTGAGGGTGACCGCCAAAGGATTAACTTACATAAGTCGTTTAGGTCATCTTTTGTATTATTTTGGTCAGCATCAAATTCTCTTTGTAAACGGACTTTGAACCGTATCGCACAGAATATTACGGTCGCAATTTGAAAACGTAAGTATTTCCATATAAGCCTAATTGGAGCTGATACTATTGCTAACAAGACATGTCCAGTCTGAACTTATCGCCTAAAGGCATAGTAGTTACTTTGTATAAAACGTGATCATAAAATTACATTAGTGTTTAACAATGTTTACGCACCCTCATATGATGTTATACCCCCGTTATTTTATTAGCAACAATTTAATTCAAAGTGATTCAAGCCACTCCATTTTCCATAACGAAAAGAGGGTTAAGAATCGAGTTTAACGACATACAATTTGGTTGAAATGTATTTCATTCCATAGCTTAATACATTTTATCTACGCAAATTTTGAGTAATTTAAACTTAAGTTTATAATGATGGTAATAGATGGCGCTGATCATAAACGGCCGATTACATGTTTATTCTAGTTTGTTGGGACTTCTCATGTTGTTTAGCGCAGACAAAATATCTCAAGCTATAAAGAAAACACATTTGAGCCTAAATTGATGTCATCTAAATGGTTTCTTAACCCTCTTTAAGTTCGAGAAACGAGTGACTCATTTCACCTTAAGGTACGCTATTAGATTAACATCTTTAACATATACTGCGCTCTAAATAAATATATATTAAGACCTACTATTTACAAGTTCTAACAGTTATATACACAGATCAATAATTTATTAAAAACAAAAATAAAAGCATTATCTAATTCCCAACTAACATTAAAGCATTTTAGAAGGCGAATAAACGAACACTATTATTACAATAATATTATGATAGCCTATCGCAATAGAAACAATCTTATTGTTGTTATTTAGATTATTCCAATAGTTATTATATCGGGACTTTAGATAAAATAATCATTCGTAACATCAACTGTCTCGTTTTCTAATTTATTGATTTACCCTGTATAATCAAATAAATGAAATAAATACTCTTTTTAAAATGTTTTCACTAATCTATATAAATCGAGATTTATAGCCTCTGGGTACTCAATCGAATCGAATTAAAAAATATTTGCATATAAATGCCGATTTCAGATACAATAAGTGGCATTTACCGACTGCCACACTACGCGGAGAGAAGATTGCACTTCCTGGCCAGGGGAAGACGTAAACCTATGTACACTAGGGTGGATCGTCAAAACGGATTTTATCAATATCATAATTAAATAGCACCAAAATACCTTTTTACCTACTTTGTAAATGCTATGTTAATGATTTTTGACAGCAATTTTGTTACATGAAGTATTTATTCAAAAACGTGTTTTTCGGACTATTGTGGGTCTTGGTTAAAAGTGATCTAGGAGCATTCCACCAAAATGTCCCGCACGAGACGCCATTTTTTCATACTTCTAACAAAGTTAGGAAGTAAATTTTTGGCATGTAAATATTTTATAACTTAGTTTCTAAATTGATAATATAATTTAGGACATTCTATATATTTTTAAGGTAGCTGCCATAGTCGTCTCGAGCAGGACAAAGTAGACGATTTCGTAGAATGCTCCTCTATCGGTGAATAATAATAATAATTAAGCATTCCTGTAACAAAAGGGTCTTGTTCAAAGAATAAAACGATTACGAGCAAAAAAAATATGTTAAATTTTACGGCAGAGGGTCAAAAGTATATATATAGCTAAGTTTTTTTATTTATTTTTCCCTAATTGTGTTATGTAACCTTCTGATATTGAATTGTGATATTGAGAAAATCCGGTTTGACGATCCACCCTAATATTCATATCACGATGTAATAAAAAAGCCCCAAATCCCATATCGATACCTTTAGACTCAAAGGGCGTAAGCTCCATTAAAACCTACGGCGTTTACGTCCTTTGCGTCTAAAGGTATCGATATATATATAGCCCATTCACGAGTACGGACCCCATAAATGAGTGATTTGGGACATTCTTTATTTTTCCGTCCGAAATGTGTTACTGGCCGCTAGAACACATATATAAGTCTCATTAACTCCACAAAATAATGAATAATAAACCGTTAAAAAATGCGACACGGCTATATACAATGAATCCTGAAAATAGATACTGAAAATCAACATTTATACGCAAACGATATAAGCAAATTTAACATCTGAGTAACGACAATATATTGTAACACACCAAGACATCATAACTTCGTATAAAGATAGCTTTACGGGTTAAATAATCTCTCACACAAGGGAATTTTAAAATTTGAGTCATTAGAACATAGGTAGATTAATAGTATCATAAATGCGTTACAATAGAAAGGCAATGGATAGTCCCAACGTATCGCAAGCGCGCGATGCCCGCTCCTATTGCCTTAGAAATAAAGTCTAATTTTGTCTGCACGCGCGCTCGCGATTCGCTTGAACTGTATGATATGCTAGTTGAAGCTGGTGACAGCATTAGCAATTACAAGGCCTATACATTTCTTCGTAGGAAGTTAGAATATACCGTCTCTTTCACTCCCCCGTTATACAATATTCAAGTGAACGGGACGACACGAAAAAAATAGGCTATGTTTATCGTAGAGGGTCTCCGCGCAAACAACATCGTAAATCGGAACATATGGAACTTAACTTGCATCAATTATTAAATTATACATTAAAAAAAATCACACATACAAATAGTTTCTTAAAGTGTTGACCCATTCCGACGCCGTTCCCGCCAACTTAAAATTGGCAAAATCAAACATAGCTATGAATTATCTCAGTTAAACCAGCCTTCTAATGAAACATGTCACTTTCCAAAGATATCAATCTACTAATACAAAAAATGAAGATCTCACATAGCTGCCTCTGCCCAATAGCAAACAAAGTCTTCTCAAATACAATGATGACTCATTGTTGACCGGTCAGGACCCTCGCAATAACTACTAAATCGTTTGATACATCAAATTGGATAATCGACGAATCGAAACAGACCTGTGGCCTAGTTTTCCGTTCGATCGAAATGCATCTATGTAGTAAGATTGTGTGAAATGTCAATCTAACATACATATAGCATCACGAAGACATAATAGTCACTAAATAAAATTATAATTAAAGTATGTTCGCCTCGAGAATATAATGACTAAGGGTGTCTTTTATTATAGGGACCAATTATCAACATCCTAAAAACTACGTGCTCAATACTTTTATAGCTGCACGAAATTCAATGTGGTACGATATTGCTAGCGCGGATTTAAAAATAAACCTTAAAAGTATCGTAAAAAATGGTAAGTAAAGAATTAGTAAATATTGGCTTGTTTGTGTTAGTGACTACAGTCTATCCAAGATCACTCGTCTTATTTATTAAACACATTTTTAACCTCTCAACCCACATTTCCTCTAAAGCAGCATTTTTCCTAAATAAAACAATCTCAGAGCAGTCGGCAAAACATTAGAGATTAGTTAAAAATTCTGCTTCATGTTATGATCGGAAGCTGAAATCTAGCGGTTTATCAGCGACGCACAAAACGCTACGTAAATCTGCCTAGATGTAATGATAGCTTATGAGCCCCACTATTTTGCCCAAGTTTCTTTTTGCATATATGAGCCCATGGGAGAATATTCAGCTTTTTAACACCTTTTTCTTTAAATCATTATCACCTCGGCATATATTTTGAAATAGTTCAAGTAAAGCTTTTTATGAAACCGAAAGTCAGTCAGGAGGCTGAGTCTAGTTTGATCAAAGTTGTGGCGGTTTCCATTATTTGTCGCAATAATCGCGAAACAATAAGCTCACAGCATATGCTGAGACCTGCGCCTGTTGCCACTGTTTTATGTGGCAATGGTTTTTACCCGACTGCGGCGAAGCCCAAAGGAGGGTTATGTGTTTGACCTGTATGTATGTATGTCCGTTCCTGTGTCCGCTCGTAACTACTCAACGGCACATCCGATTTTGATAAATGATACATCATTAGATTCGTCTTGATGGTGCGAGTGTCACTGGGTATGAAGTTTGCTAAAATAAACAAAATAGCGGATTTTATGCACTTTTAAAGTGTACCGCGGTTGGGTTTTTTTTAGTTAAAATTTTTATTGTATTTGTGCCTGCCTGCTGTATAACTTTTTTATGATTTTGTGGCAATAAATTAAACTAGTAGTATCGACATAATTAAGACGAGTGAATGAATGAAGACTTAAGCCGCATTCACATTTATCTGACGTGTTGTGACGCATCAGATCGGTATCGGTTTCATACATTTAGTGAGTAGTGTAGTGTCCGACCGAAACTAGTTTTCAAGACCGAAACCGAACCCAAATTTCGGTTTTGATCTAAGTTTCGGCCTAAACCAGAACCGAAACCGAAACTTCCATATATAGGGCTTGTTTTCGTGAGAAGAAAAAAAAATTACAATCATAATCAGTCAGTCTTAATTTTTAAATAACAAATTAATCATTTAGTCTCCGATATTTAGAGTAATCATTGATTATAACATGTTATAACTTCCTCTTTCAAATAAATTATCTGGGTAGTTTTATGCAGTAAAAACAAATAATTCAACGCTAAGTACCAAAATTTTTTTTTTTGGCTTTTAAGTCTTTCTAGTCCTAGTCCTAGGTTTAAGCCTTTTTATCTGTACTATTAAATGGTCAGCAATTATCTGTGTTTTTTAAATCAATACTGTCCGATTTCACGGCGAAACTCCTCAAATTCAGTTTCGGTTTCAGCCGGATGACAGCCGAAACCGAAACTCGGCCGAAACCGAAACCGAAATTTTGGTCGGACTCTAGAGTAGTGTGTTGTGATGTGACAACACTAGTACAAACGGTGCGTCACAGCACGTCACGTCAGACAAATATAAAGCTGGCTTTAGATGTAGGTGGGACAGTGGTCGAGGCTGGTGCCGCAGGCGTCGCAGGCGCCGGCCGCGCGCGCGTTGACCAGCGTGCACGCGGGGCACTCCCGCCCGCCCGACGTTAGCGGCTGGATAGAGGGGCCGCGCTTGGATTTGCCTACGACAAACATTTTTTTTTAATAGGCTAGTTTCCTAACAGGTCAATTCAGCTTCTTTTTATGAAGTGTCAAAACGCTGCGATAGTATCGAGCTTCATAGATAATTTGAATAAATGACGTCACAGGGTGCTAGGGTCAAATTGTCTCCTTATTTTAATATCTTCTCTTTTTAAATTCGTTAAAAGCAAGAAAATAAGAGAATATGGATTTATTTGGGATCAGTTTTGGAAGCTTAATAAGATAATAAGTGAAAATATATTTTTTTTTACTACAGGAAACTAGCCCATTAGGTACTTGACTGTAACCGAAATTTGTAAAAATTATATAAGATCCTGTTAAAATAAGCAAAATAAGAAAATATGTAAAACTTTTGATTTTGATACCCAACGTGTAACTTTTTTATATGAAAATAATGGTATCTCCCAATAAGAATCGTCATCACAACATAATAGTATGTTACACAACTAGGGTGGTAAAACATAGCGCCGAGATCGCAGACATTTGCCCGAGCTGCAAACGAGGGACATAAAATAAATATGCGATCGAGGGTTTTCTTTATTACCTCCCGTGTTGTGTACATCATTTTATGTCTACACTTGGTCAGAAAGAGGGCAGAAAGCGTACGCGTAGCGTGCGATAAAAGCCACTTTATGGCCAGGTGGCATAAAAATATAAAACACTTAATCAAGACGATTATTACGAAAAATCATATGTTATTGCCAGTGGCTGTATGTACTATGAATGGTTGAAATCAACGAACATACATAATTTCCTTTTTTGCCCTGCACGATAAGCCCTGCTGGATTCCCAAACCTTAGTTACTAGCTCTACTGTAGAATCATTAGTGAAGTTCTACAGATATACAAGTTAAATAAACTTACCGCACATCTCACAAGCTTGTAAATTGGCCTTATTCAGGTACGTGCACGTTCCACACTGCCACCGCTCTAGCTTGTCGCCCTCCGCCCTGGACTCGACTTTACTGCCAAGCCTTAGTTGCTAGCTCTACTGTAGACTTATTAGTGTAGATCTAAGATATACGTTGAATAAAACCTACCGTACATCACACAAGCTTGTAAATTGGCCTTATTCAGGTACGTGCACTTTCTACACTGCCACCGCTCTAGCTTGTCGCCCCCGCCCTGGCCCCAACTTTGCTGCCAAGCCTAAGTTATTCGCTCTATTATATAATCATTAGTATAAGATATACAAGTTAAATGAACTTACCGCACATCTCACAAGCTTGTAAATTGGCCTTATTCAGGTACGTGCACGTTCCACACTGCCACCGCTCTAGCTTGTCGCCCTCCGCCCTGGACTCGACTCTGCTAGTGGGCCGGGACTCCCCGTTCTGTTTGGGCGGGGAACGCCGGACCGAGTCCGTCTCGTCCAGGGACACTATTAGTTGTGCTTTTAAATCGTAGTTTGGCGTTGTGCTCGAGACTGCAAGGAAATAAATACAGTTAAAAGTGAATCTAGTTTGCACACTTTTCTTTAGTTTTAGTCAATCAAACTATGTAGTCAAATAACATCTGAATTTTCAACGTTTAATCAAGATAAACGATGCTGTATAAAATCGATGTAAAGTATGTGTCTCCATTTAACGAGTGTGCTTTCAAAAGGCACGGAGAGTTCACGTTAAAGATAAACGCAGCAGTAGCGTGGCGTCTAAAAAACTCGATTCCTATCGACTAATATCAGGCATTTGACTTTAATCTACAGCTCTTAAGGAAAACGTACGCCAGATCTGCACCGGCTTGCCCTAGGATATCTTTTACGCCACGCCACTGAAACGCAGTATTACACTAGGTCTGATCCTATAATCCTATAAATAACCATATTATAACCTAGCATTTACCCACGGTTTCGCCTTTGTTATTCCAGTTATTGTCTAAAGCATAGGTTCCCAAACTTTTTGGCTTGCCGCCCACTTAGGCATGATAAAAACTTTCAGTGCCCCCCACGACAAAAAACAACCATATTGTTGAATTTTTTTTCAGCGACGGGGGTGGGGGGGGGGGGCTGCAATCGGGATCAGGAGAAACCCCTACCGTCGTAAAATGACGCGTGATTTGGGGATAGTACCAACGCCAGGAATAGTGTGTACTGTAGCTGATATTGTTTTTTTTTCAAAAGCGATAGCGCCCCCCCAATTTCTCCCTGGGGGGCGGTCAGGACCATTTTGGGAACCTATGATCTAAAGGGAACTCCTTACCAGGAAAAAAATATCCTATGTTTCAGTCCAGGACTTGGTCCAGTTGTGTGACAAGTTTATCTCAATCCATTCATCCCGCGTTATTTAGCAAAAGACATCTTAACATCCAAACATCTACACAAACTTTCACCTTTACAATATTAGTAGGATCACATAAATATACGAATGTAAACAGGGTGTATAGGTAGTTTCACGAGAGTTGAGGCCACGCACACAACAACACTGTCATGTAATGACAGCAAGGTTTTGAAATTACTGTTCTTTTTTCGTACCGATAGCAAGTTCAACAGTGAATTGCAAGATAGACCAAAAAGTTTCGTTAACCCGTCAAGTGTCCGACCCTCTGAAGCGAAATGTGCGGGAAATGTCCCATACAAGCAAAAAAGTTCCGATTTCTCGCGGGAGATAAGAATTCTACCTACCTTAGATATAATTATATGTGACGTATTATATATCGTTAGAAAGCTAGATAAATTTCGAGTTTGATTCAATTAATTTTAGACATGCCACTTACTTGTATTTAGAGACAAATATATTTATTTTCCACGACTTGAAGTTTTTGCACAATCCGCCACAATTCATTTACGATTAGCACTTAATTTATAGCCACATATCACATTACACACACACTACAATGAAACTGGCCAGTTTACGCGTCGATTTTACATAATATAACTACCACAACACTTGTATTTACTTCACAACAAGCATTTATTTACGTTGTTGACAAAAATGCGTGCGAATCGGCCATTGATGCCATACAATTCGCATACATTAGCCGCCATTGCAAATATTGCGACTTTCAAAAGTTTCAGACTTTTTTTGCTAGAATATTTAGTCGTGCGGCTAAATTTGGCATCAAAAACATAAACTTTATTTAATTGCGAGTAATTTGATATAAAATACATGGTATAATCACTAATCGTTTAAAAGATTTCGACATGTTTACACAACACTCGGATCACAACAAATCTCTTCAACTGTCAATATGGCGGACTGAATTCAAACACGGAGTTTAAAAATTTTTGCAGCCGCCAATTCTCAATTCTGATTGGTTGAAAAATTAAATTTGGTTGCTACAATAACTGTGATTTGCTAGTAAAAAAAATCAAGACTGCCAACCAAATGCATCGCAGCAGAAAAAATGCCCCAATGAGCGGCCACCTCTGCGCACTAACGTAGGCCACGGGACGCTACCCGCACAAAATTTCTACGCACTGCCGTTAGTGCGTGGGACGCTCGACGGGTTAAACTATAGCCTTGTGTTTATTTACTCACTCATTCATTTCATTCATTCACTTTTTTTGCAATGAGTACTTCATGTAGCTGTCTGTGTAATCATTCACCTCAACTCTCGTGAAACTACCTATACATAGACAGAAAGCACATTGGTTTACCTGCATTAGATTTAGATGTGTGCGATGTAGAATGACCATTCTCGTATGGTTTACTCCTAGGCTTCTCCGCTTCCGGTTTAACGGGTTTCTTCACTTTCTTGACTTCTGTGTGTGAAACAGACCCGTTAATAGAGTTCTGTTGCTTGATAACATCCTTTCTGTCTTTCACGTCCTTCTTAGTAAGTAACCTGAGTTTGTCGGGCGCAACTTTGGGCGTGATAAGCGCATCTGCTTTAGGATTACCAACGGGCTCGATAGACTTCCTAATCTTCTTTTCATCTGCTTGCTTCTTTAGTTGCTTCGCTCTCTTCTGTTCCTGCTCTTGTTTTAACCTCATTAGGTTCTCATTAACCTTCGCCGTTCGGTACATTTCCTCGTCATACGTCCGATCGAGGTTTAAGGCCTGTAGTCCATCTTCTAGGTCTAAAGTGGTGGGTTGGTACTTAGCCCTCCTCTCTTCTCGATCTAACCTATCCAATGTTCTAGAATCTCTGTCGAGCGACGGCGAAAATCTGCTTCTACCGTCGCCTTCCTGATCCTTACTCGATAGATTCCTAAATACATAATCCCAGCTTTCGTAAGTCCCCATACCGTCTTCCCTCGCTTTGCTTAGAGCCGGTTGGGTGTCGGACCGAGGTAAACTCGGTAGGGAGACATCACTGAACCCTGATTTTGAAGTGCTATTCCTTCTAGAGCTTTCCAGTTGTCTTCCTTTCTTTTGACTTCTGTCGACGTCGTCTCTATGCCTATCGTATTTTCCGTTCTCGTATATGGAAGGCGAGTCGAGTTCGATTAGTTGAGCTGTTGGGACTGTGGGGTACCTGTATTGAGGAGGGTAGCCATTGACTGGAACGTTGTTGGCGTGTTTGATAGGAGGGTACATGGGAGTGGGGATCATGTAAGGGGCTTGTACAGGGTAGAAGTAAGGTACGGGACCGTACGGAGTCATCATTGGCACAGGGTTGCACTGCGGTATCGTCATGTCGTGTACGTGAGGGGGTACGGGGTAGATCATCTGGGGAGGTATGATCTGTGGGGGGAACATGTACGGAAGAATCGGGGTGGGGGTGTCGTCGAGAGAGTCCTCGGGGAGGAGGTGGGGGTTGGAATTGTGGTAAACTGTTTCAGGACGAGCTCGGATTGTCTGCGTCGGTTCCAGCGGTACCGTGACGGGGATGTTTGAGTAAATTTCTGAAAGAGAAAAATATCTTTTAAAAACCTCCACGAGAAGAAGAAAGTCAATTAAATTTAAGGTAACACCTGTAATACAAACTGAAATGAGGCCGAAGGCTTTTACCTACAGGTCGCGTCACGTAAAAAGAACGCTGGTGGTGGGGCTGCGCAGTAGGCAAATTATCGGTCTATTTGGTGGTATGAGGTGCGGCGCGGGGAGGGCGGGTGCCGCGCCGCATCATTGCCGGGGCGCTATTGGTTCGTCAGTCGACCTTTGCTTTCCGCACTGTGTTCACGTCACGTTCGTTCTCAAAATACTGTCGCGCACAAAAGTGTATTGTTTATTACAAAATGGTTTTACATAGAAAAATGATTTATGATGTATATTGTTTTTTTTATTCCATTCTACACAGAAACATGTTTTTAATTCCATTTAATAATATATCAACTAATAATACTCAAGGATCCCACAGTCAAACTGTGTATACAGTTATGGGGGACGATGTTTTACTATTAAGCGTCATACCAAAAAGAAAATTAGGTTCATGAGACGGGACTTTCAACGTTTTAACATACAATATAAATTTAAATATAGACAAACCATTTTTTAAGGGCGTTATATTTCAACGAAGATTAAAAGTTGCGGACAGCTTTGTGTGGGTTAAAAAGTTGATTCACCCTATTAATAAATAAATAATAGATAATAATACATATACTTTTTAATCGAACCGCGCCGCGAGCGAAAGGCTAGTTCAAAAATAAAACAATAAACATAGTACTTTCGTGCGCGAGTGTACCAATGCGCAAACATACCCCCTCCACTTTCTTCCAGCGTTCTTTTTACGTGACGCGACCTGTACTATTGTAGGTAAAGGACCAGTTTATTGTAGAAAAGGTATACATACGTATTAAACATCATATTATAATCTGATTGGTTCAATTGATAACTAAATGTATTCTTAAAAACTGTGATTCTGTAAGACAAAACTTGGCAACTTAAATTCACACATCCTTAATTATCTATGGCACTAATTGTCCTCGATGTAAGAATATCTTATAAGATATTCAATATGTTCGCGTAACTGAACCCTTCGATAAACTCTTGTGGTAAACTAGTCCCGGGATTCCTAACGAATTTAAAGCTTGGGAACAGGCATTGCAATCGCTCAATATGAAATAGAACACTGACCTGGCGATCTACTGCTGAAGCGGCTTTCTGAGCGTCTCCGTAATACTTCTGGCTGGCCAGCACTTCAGACACCTTAAACAGTCACACACCGAAAAGCAGCAAGCGAGTCCGACAAAACCGCCGTAAGATAATTTTGGGAATAAACGCACACCGCCCGCGTCTGCGTTCCGTCTGAGCCGAAATAGTAATGTCAACCGAAAGACTGTCCGGGGAGCTATCTACCCGTCAATTCTCCGCCGTAGATTTTGCAGTCTACCTGCATATTAAGAGAATACAATGCCTGAACACAATATATATGATGTAGTTAAGGTTGCCAACTTTTTGCTCCCATACCAGGGCATCATCACACAATGATCACTGACCGTCCCTAACGGCGAGCAGCCTCCCGGCGGTGGCGGCGGCGCTGCCGGCGGCGGCGGCGCGCTCGCGGGCCACCTGCGCCCACGTCACGCGCCCGCCCCCGCTCCACACCGCTTCCCACACCTGCGCCATTATCTGAACACAAACATACCAATGATTTCAAAAGTAAGGATAGACCCATCCGAACAGTTCGGAACTATTTTCCCGTAACAAAAAATGCAGCTATAAAGACCAGCTGCGCAGTGCACGCGCCGCGTGTCGCACTGCCGACTGGCACTGATTTGGCGGTATTTTTACCGTCAAAGCGTTGGAACCGTCTGCGCGCTCGCTTAGCCCTCTCCTTTGTATACGTCAATGAAACATACATAATGGGCTAGACGACTAAAAAAACTGTTTAGTCCGTCAATTAGATTATTAAAAAATATTGTACACGTATTTTTTCTTTTGTTTGACAAACAAAAAATGACGAGGATAGAGTGCTGAGAAGTTTCGAGTGACGTCACTCCTTAGTACAATTTTCACCTAGGAGTGACGTCACAAGCCCCCACTCCAGAAGTTTTATGATCTATAACTTTGTCGATTTTTAATATTTTGATAAACCAAAAAATACGTATCCCATATTTTTCCATAATCTAACTGACGGACTAAATGGACACTGTTATGCAATAACGTGTTAAATGCATAGGATTTCCATAGCACTTAACACATTATTGCGTAACACCGTCCAAATAGAATTATATAGTTTTAACCCAGTCGTCATCCCTATCAACGTCATTGAAATGCGTGATTGTGCGACCTACATGATAGATTTAGGAGCGACCGCACATTGGGCTACTAGTGGTGGCCACAACTAGCGAGCGCGCGCCACTCCCATAGCTTGTCGCCCGAACGCGGCCACTCGAATGCCTGGTGTGCGCCGGTACCATACAAAATGCATGAAAAACTCGCCCGTAACTTGTGGCCGCCACAACCCAGTCACCAGTGGCTGGATGTGCGGAGGCTCTAAGCTTTAATTTATTTGTAAAGCCCGCGACCTAATCTTGAGCTATTTTTAAGGAGTGTAAATTCAAGTTGTAGCCCCACCCACCTGGCACTCGCACTGCGCGATGATGGCGTCGCGGGAGATGGCGGCCGCCATGTCGGGACACACGGGCGCGTCGAGCGCGAGCCGGCCGGCGCCCGCCGCGCGGTACCCCATCGCGTGCAGCAGCGTCTCGGCGCCCACCATGTGCGCTTCCACCTCGTGCTTGTAGAACCCGCTGTATAGCTGGAACAATACACCAACTCATTTTAGATTTTAATACTGACTGTGTTATATTTAAGATTTAAAAAAAAAGAAACTGGTGAGTTTCTTCCGGCGCTTCTTCTCACCAAGGTCACTACCCGAAGCGCCAAAAGAAAATAATAGGATCAGACTTGTAAAAGAGCCCTTGGGGGCCTACTTGCAGAAATAAATTATCTTATTTTTTATTTTATACCAGACCCAGAATAAGAGATTGATGGAAATCGAATTATTCACCCATACGCGATTTATTAGGTACACTTTTGATGTTGATCAAGGTGTAAGGATCCGATTGTAACACACCACCATACTTATGATGTGTACCGCACTATTCACGGCCCAGCCCTGCCCCGCCCGGTACGCGCTGAACTGGGACAGTTCCGTCACTGTCCGCCGGGACACCTTGTAGCTGTCCGCCGGGACACCTTGTAGTGACACTCACCCGTATGAGTCGGTACTCGAGCCGCCACGGCTGCGCGAGCAGGTTGGCCGCGTACCGCGCCAGCGCAGCCCAGCCCTGCCCCGCCCGGTACGCGCTGAACTGGGACAGTTCCGTCACTGTCCGCCGGGACACCTTGTAGCTGTCCGCCGGGACACCTTGTAGTGACACTCACCCGTATGAGTCGGTACTCGAGCCGCCACGGCTGCGCGAGCAGGTTGGCCGCGTACCGCGCCAGCGCAGCCCAGCCCTGCCCCGCCCGGTACGCGCTGAACTGGGACAGTTCCGTCACTGTCCGCCGGGACACCTTGTAGCTGTCCGCCGGGACACCTTGTAGTGACACTCACCCGTATGAGTCGGTACTCGAGCCGCCACGGCTGCGCGAGCAGGTTGGCCGCGTACCGCGCCAGCGCAGCCCAGCCCTGCCCCGCCCGGTACGCGCTGAACTGGGACAGTTCCGTCACTGTCCGCCGGGACACCTTGTAGCTGTCCGCCGGGACACCTTGTAGTGACACTCACCCGTATGAGTCGGTACTCGAGCCGCCACGGCTGCGCGAGCAGGTTGGCCGCGTACCGCGCCAGCGCGGCCCAGCCCTGCCCCGCCCGGTACGCGCTGAACTGGGACAGTTCCGTCACTGTCCGCCGGGACACCTTGTAGCTGTCCGCCGGGACACCTTGTAGTGACACTCACCCGTATGAGTCGGTACTCGAGCCGCCACGGCTGCGCGAGCAGGTTGGCCGCGTACCGCGCCAGCGCGGCCCAGCCCTGCCCCGCCCGGTACGCGCTGAACTGGGACAGTTCCGTCACTGTCCGCCGGGACACCTTGTAGCTGTCCGCCGGGACACCTTGTAGTGACACTCACCCGTATGAGTCGGTACTCGAGCCGCCACGGCTGCGCGAGCAGGTTGGCCGCGTACCGCGCCAGCGCGGCCCAGCCCTGCCCCGCCCGGTACGCGCTGAACTGGGACAGTTCCGTCACTGTCCGCTGGAACACCTTGCCGGTCTCCGCCAGCCCGAACTTGCATTCGTGCGGGACGATCGACAGGTACTCCATTATGTAGCCTGGAATAACAAAATGTAGTTTTTAGTAAGTGCTCATTGCAATACTCCATTTGATTAAATTCTTAGTTATTAAATCGGAATTCCGGTATTTTGTTTTTTTATAGCCTATTTGGTGTCCCGAGGCCTCCTCTCCTTCCACTTCTCCCTATTTTCAGACAGGTTTCGCCATTATTTTCCGAAATTATCTATACTCTCCCGCGACGACCATCACACACCACAAGCTACACAGCTGACACGTAAACAACAGTACCCTCGAGCTTCTTCCTCTGCTGCAGCTTCTCGGGGCTGTCGTCAGTCTCGAGGTAGCTGTAGTGCGCGTCCTCGATGCGCCGCCACAGCGCCGGCAGCCGCTCGCGCGCGTCGCCCATGCCGCCCGCCGCCATCACCATCACATACGCCACAAGCTATACACCTGTAAATATACAAACGAATGTTCGATTGTACACATTTTAGAATAACTTCATTATTACATGTATTACGTCCAGCAGTGGACTGCCACAGGATGATGATGATGATGAGGGACAATCAAACCAACAAACGGATAAAACCATCAAAAACTATTTATTTACGTTTTATTCCCTATTTTTCACACTTTACAGTTAATGTGTGAAAATCTTCAATATACAGGTTGTCCCATAATCGACACGTCACAGTGACACTGGAGGTAGACCAGGTCAAGAGGTACCAGACCAACTTAGCATGACCCGAGTAAAAGTGGCACGGCGTGTCAGTGTCACTGTGACGTGTCGATTATGGGACAGCCTGTACATAGACTTACTGCGATTTTATTATAGGTAGATTGTAAATTCAATAGCAGATTCCTGGCGTCTGCCGTGAACAGTAAAAGGGCAGCAGTCCATGATGTCAGCAATTGTTTGTTATTGTTGTGATAAGTTCATTGGATGAATGAAGAATGAATAAATGCATGTAGCATCAAATCTGTGACGCGTTCAGGAAAGCGTTTTACTGCAATTCAATAACGACGATTTTTAACGGCATCTTCATAGCCCATTGTCCTAGCAATAGCCTATTGCTAGCATGCTATTCATAACTAATAGTGCAGTGAGCTCAACGTGCTATGGAGGAAGCTATGCTCGGAGTCTCTTTACATGATCGGATCAGTCCAGCCCAGTACCTCTAGAACAACTGTAACGCGCGACTCTTTGTCGCGCGACAAATACTACCTATCCCTTTCCATTAAATATAGTGTGACATGATAGGAAATGCTCTGTCGCGCGACAAGTGAAGTCGCGGCTAGTTATGCTAGCTCGGCAGAAATGAGGAAATCCGTAGAACTAAGATAAGTAAACGACATATTGCCAGAGTTAGCAAATTAAAGTGGCAATGGGCTGCGCATATAGCTTGAAGAGCCGATGGCTGATGGGGCGTAAGGCACGAACCATATTTCGCGTTTCGTACGCGGCGCCCGGGACGGCCTCAGCCGCGCGCCCTCCGCAAATCACGGTGTAAAGTAAATAACCACAATTAGTACGAAGATGGTCTGGCACCGGAAGTCGATGAAGGCAGAAGGTGTGCAACTGCTTGTTGTGGTCTTTGAGGGAGACCTATGTTCAGCAATGGACGTCTCAAGGTTAAAGTGATGATGATAATTGCAGTACCTTTTTATGAACGGCACATTTGCCTTTAGAGATTTTAAGTTCAATATGAAAAATATGCATATCTAATTAATTATCTTCTCAATTTTACAGTTAATTAAATTAAAATGTTAATATACTCATAAATTAAAAACAATTTCACACTCTCAGTTAGAGCGCTGTCACAAACATTTTTATCTTTCTGACCTTGTTTTATCAAAACATATGTTACTCATTCAATGATAATAAGCAAATGATGAACCAACAGTATACTGGTACACAAAGTCACGACTGAATACGTAACCATGACAACCACTGTATATCTAAATAATCTATATAAAAAGTATACAAGGGGTGTTATGTGCAACCACAACAATGCAACCAGTGAAGCGAAACCGACACAAAACGTGAATCAATGAATCACGCATTCATGAGGTCATTAAACTGTGACAAACCCTGTTTATTACCTATCAATAAATCACAGGCTTATTATGTTACAGGCATCCACTATTTACTAATATACTAATGTTCCTGGTACTTTTAGAAGGTACATGTTATTAGATGGTTAGGACCTAACAGGCAACTCCATTGTAACTGACAAAACAGGAACTTACATGAATGAAGGCTATAAGACATTTTTCTGCCACCAGGGCGGACTACTAAAAAATTAACCATTATTAGAAACCACTTTGACAGTTCAGATAGATAGTTGAATGCCAGATAAACAAGTGAACTTTATCAGTTGAGCGATAGGGATGCAGGTTCCACCATAATGGACTGTCCGGACAGAGCCAATCTGGTTAGGTCTAATGGTTGACTAACAAAATTGACTTGTTTGAAACAAATTTAAAACTCAAAACAAAATTAAGTCATAGACATAAAGATTAGAGAACAACCAAGAAGCTCAAATAGTCATCATAAATGTTTAATGGGTTGATTCATTCACTAATCATCTTTGTTATCTATTGCACATATACAACAATTTGAACAGGAATCAGCTAAGGTACAGAATGATAAGATAAACATACTGTTGATAATTACAATGTATCAAAATATAATTTTATAATTGAGGAGTGCCCGGCTAGTAGAGCTTAGATTAAATTTATTGGAAAATTTAGGGCAGATGCAATATATGAGATTAAGGTTACCAAAGAGGTTTACTTTTTTATTATTGTTATATTATAAAAACTTTCTTGCTTCATTGAGTTCTCTTTGCAGAAACTTAAGACAATAATTGGACGGAGTCATGGAATAACGGATTAAGCACTATGGAGATCTATAACGCTTATTTCAATACTCCATAACTCCATCCAATTTTAATGTTGAATTAAAATGATATGAATGTACACCAGTATTTGTATAAACACTTGCATTGATATTTGATAGAACAATACACTCAGCTATAGATCCAAGGCATGCCAGACATATCTTTCTTCAAAGCATGATTCTGATGAAAAAACATTCAAGTAACAATCCTATTAACCCCTCGTATGCTTAGACACCGATCCATGCCAAGCGTTGAACTTTATGTTACATATATAGATACAAGAAATCAAAGTACATTAAACACCCAGTAAACACCCTCAATTCTGCCATCTACCTTGACTTCCGTATCATTCTATTTTAATAGGACTTTAACCTAAAAGCCATCTATGAGAACCCACATTACACCGGTGTTGAACTTTATGTTTTAAGCTTAAGGTAAATTTTTCAATAACAAATTGTTTCGCCCCATACGAGGGGTTAATATTATAAATGTTAAAGTTTATGAAGATGTTTGGATATTAGGAGGCTTGGGTGTTTGTTACTAAACAATCCAGTAACAATTGAACATATTGGGATGAAATTTGGCACACAAATAAATCAAGTCCTGGATTTAAAAACAGAATACTTTATATCCAAGTAAGGAGTTCCCTTGGAATTATAATGGGAATAATGCTGGCAAAGCCACAGTAAAATTCACTTTATTCATAGATCCTTGGCTACATGTCATTCCGCCTTTTTCACCATATAGACGGCTGATATTAAATTAATCAATTTTATTCTAATAAGATTCTGACTTGCACAAGTAATATGCAATGTGTACAGAAACTTTAAGCCTGATCATGTAATAAATGGTTATGTTTATGACTTTAACAAATAATAGTATCATCAAGAATGTGTTCAAATATTCAACAAAAACAGTGCATAATTATACAATTCATGGACAAAATAATTTCATACACTTTTCGTCAGCTGATTCTTTGAATATAATAACTTTTTTAAGAAACACACGATTAGGATTTGTAAATAAAAGTGCTACCCACACACATACCCACAAACTTTTCAATAGCCATGATAAAACTTAGAACGAAATTGTGGTGTTTATCAATAACTGAGCCTAACTAAACTCAAGAGCTACATCTTGCCGCATTATGTATGAAGAAATCTTACCGCAGAACTATGCACCACTGAACTGACGTTTCGTGCACGTAAAAAATATGTTAATGATCTTGCTGCGACGTATGCTACTTAAAACAACAGTAGCCACTCATTACTTAGGCAGCCACGCGTTAATAACACTCATTACAGCTTGCGCCGAAATGTACTCACCATATAGGAAGAACATTCTTTTCCTGGATGTCAAAATTATTCCAATGCACTGAATGTAGAGCGGACAAAAATAGTTCACCCAAAATAACAAAGGCTGCTGCCAGCGCACCTTATGTTACTAGCTTACAAGTCTTTAAGCGCCGCTCCCTAATCATAATTGTAGTTCAATCCAGATAAAGCTTTATATTTATGAAGAAATAATTATTACAATAAGTATTACAACAAAATTACGGATTTTGTTTTGACGTTTCCAGTTGACATTTTTGTTCGATGCCATTTTTATTTCGGTGTCTCTTGTCTATGATTTCATAGAGCAACTGGATCATCATCCGAAACGTTACCAAAAACGTTTAAATCATGATAGTATTTTTATTTCATATATGTAATACAATTACCTATATATTGTGACAGACACTGTCACAATATATAGGTAATATATTTACTTCGTGGATGTAATGTGAAGAGAATATTTTACGTGATCTACTCGAACTACTTCCGTACCGCCACTTTACTTAGTCTGTGGCCTAACGTTTTCTTTTTCAATAGCGCATGGCGCTAAAACTGAATTTATAAATTACATATCACACAATTCCTATTAGAACCGTAATTACTCCGTTACTTTACTCATATAGTACAAAGGATAATGGATATTTTATTCATAGATAATAAACGACAAGATGAAATAGAATTGTTTTACGATGTAAGTTACGATGCATTTAGTTTATTTTAGCTTGGATTATACATGCTTGTTTGGCTTGTATATATCACGTGGTACATGTAGTAGTAAGGGATTACCTATTTTGTAGACGAATCTAAAAGCAAATACCTATGTAGGTATGTATAACATTTTGTTTCTTTCCGTTTCGTTAGGCAAGCCAGCGTCACAGAAATTATTACAGAGGCTATCCCAAGGCGTATCATCCGTTGACCTACTTCCTGGATGCCAATTACATGTGGCAATGTCCACCGGATATGACTCCGTATGTATTAAACAAGTATTTTGGACTACCCTACCCGAAACAAAATTCTCTCGTTATCAGTGGCCAGGGCCTCGTTTCACGAAGCTACAAGTCTACACAAACTTGCAATATTGGTCAAATACAGTAGCGTATTGGTTGATTTGGCCAATGTTGCTATACTAAATAGTTAAGACTTGTAAAATTGTAATGTGTAGCTTCGTGAAACGGGGCCCAGACGTCCATACATAGAGTTGCCAAATCACTGGACAAATTTTTGAAATGTCGGGATTTTGGGCTTCGTGCCGGCAGAAGGAAATGTAATACTAAAACATTTAACTTTAACCTTAACTTCAGTAGGAGCAAAAGAGCTTGAGTCATGAATACTATGGAGTTGTGACCTTTTGGTCCTGGTATAAATTTGACTTGTACCCCTTTTCACTAGACCCACAGAATTTGTCGGGACTGTTCATATTTTGGTGGGAATCGGGACATGGCATGAAATCTCTGGAGAATCCAGACGAATCCCGACCGTCTGGCAACCCTGTCCATACAGCACATCTATACCGGCTAGCTTATTGATCTCATAAACTTGATCCTATAGCTGTTAAAGAAAAAGTAAGTCTGCTTTGCTTCGCTTTGCTGCGGCTTACCCATATTGAGTCTGTCCTTTGTATCTAGTTTGTTTTTACTTATTCCATCAAATCATATCTTCCATCGCAGAACATACCTCAGTTTCCCGTCGTTCCACGTGAAGTACAAGCAGCCAGTGGTCCTGCCGGGCAGCTCGGGCCGCACCAGCGGTTTCCCGGCGCTACCTGAGCGCACGCTCGCCGGCCGCTACAATAAGGCAGCTTGCAAGGCCTTCGTTAGATAACAATTTAACGGAATAAATGCGCTTTTCTTCTACCCCAGTGCCGGATTAACCAGGTAGTAGATGTAGCACATATCATCGCCACCATGCTAAACTTACATATCTATAATTTTTGTGAACTTGGATTTTAGACCTAAACCTATACAGATTTAGATCTAAAATCCAAGTTCACAAAAATTACAGATATGTAAGTTTAGCATGGTGGCGACGATATAGGCCCCGCGCCGACCCGCAAAAGGAAGTTACTTCATATAAAATTACCAATGAGCGTTTCGCACAATATCTTAGACCAACCAAGGGTCGCTTGACAAAAACGCTGCAGGCCGCGCGCTGGCTTAATCTGGCACTGATTTTACCATTCCTATACGGTTATATAAAAAGGAAGTAGATATAGGACACTAACATAATGTCTTTATAAATAAAAAATAAGACTTCTAAAATAGGTCACCACGTGTTTAGATCAACATGAGTAAAATTTTTGTACCAGACATTTTTTGCCTAGGAAAATTACACATGTTATATATAAAAGCGCATAATGTGACTATTTGTTCATTATTGCACGAGTATTTTATAAATAAACTACAGACTTCAGCACATACTTTTATTTTCGTAGTTCGTGTCAGTGGCGTAACTACAGGGTGGCAGGGCTGGCAAAATGCCACGGGCCCCTGACCCAAGAGGGCCCCGGCGTAAGTATAACGTTAAAATAATAAAGCTTAATGATAGGGCCCCCATTAAAGGAATTCGCCACGGGCCCCAGATGATATAGTTACGCCACTGGTTCGTGTATAGGTAATAGGTGGAAGATTAGACACTAATTGCTTATATCCTAAAGTAGAACGACGTGTGAAACTCTGTTATCCTTGACATTACCATTTTGAATTCGCTCAAACCCATGCTTCCCATGTTGTCCAATTTCATCTCGTTCAGTATCTGAAAATGTTTGTAACATTATCTGCTGGTTAGGAGCGGCTAATAGTTAGTGGCATTTTGCCACTGTACTATGCTATATGGGTAGTAGGTAGGTGCTGATGCGAACACAGAGTTGAGACGGGGATTTTGAAACAGAAGAAGTAATTATTTATATGTAACAGATATAAAAATAGTCTATTTTGTGTCCCAAAAGAATTAGCCCAAGTAACACAGTGAAGCTATACCTATAACGGCAGTGTTAAGTAGGTACCTACTATAAATGGCTTTAAGATGCCTATATAAAGCGATAAACTATTGGGTGAACTTTTACAAAACCTAAACTCACCAGTGATTACTTAAAAGGCTATTTGTGTTACTTGGGAGGTGAATGAATATTCGTGGCTCTGCATTATCAAACTATCAAAAAACTTCGTAAGGAAGGAAAAGATGGAAGGGTAGGACAAGCACATTTGAAAAGTTTATAACTATACAATATGGGGTAGTTGCTTACTATGTCAGCGATTTTCTTCTTAGAGCTGATTTCAATATAATGAAGCTTGTTATTGGAGTCTTCTGTCAGCCTGTCGATTATTCCACTGATGTCTCTGGCGGAAATCTGACCGTCTTCGTCCAAATCTGTACATTAACGAAACCAGTGTTACACTAATATGGGTATTACCAGGAAATTGCTAGATTAAAAAGTGCATAAAAACAGAGATACGATAGTCATTAGGCAAATAATCTACTGCTGAAACTTGTAACTGACTTGTTCGAAGATAATTTAAATAAGTATTACCAAAAATTCTAAAGGCCCATTCAGCTTTGACCTCTGTGGGGCAATCGGAGCTCATGGCCGAGCATAAGTCCAGCAGGTCCTCGAACGAAAAGCACTCATCCTTGCAAGAAGAGAACACGCTGAAGAGACGATCTTGAAAAGGATTGTTCTGTAATATAACATCAGTAAAACATTGAGCAAGGTGTGACTGACCCGTTTCGCGAAGCTACAATTTTACAAGTGTAAAGTTTTTTTTTTGAATCCTGACACACTTGCAAATCTTACTAGCTGTTGCAAAAATCGGACCAAGTGGGGGCCATGGCGTTCACTGGGATCGAACCAGGTCGCTTGGCCCGAACCACCTTGTGGTTGACTAGGTGGGGGCCGAAGCGCTCGGGATCGAACCAGGACGCTAACCCAAGGCCACCTTGAACTTGGACCAGCGGGAAGGTTGAAGCGGATCAAACTGTCCTTATGTAAAGTGTGTAGATCGAACTATTGGGAGTTTTAATTGCCGGTTCGCTTAACCTAGCCCAGCTATAACTCCGGTAAGAAACTTAGCTGAACCCGAGCAAGGTCGTGAAGTTAATCGAGGACATTCGGGTCCTGGGGCAAGTCGGGACCCACAAGTGTAACGTAGCAACATTGATCTAAAGTATCTAAACCAACAACAACATTGGTTGATCTGACGTTATTTCAACGTTGGTCGAAAACACTTAGGAATATTTATTACGGTTCCGTTTTTTCTTTTTAGATATGGAGTCCCATAAAAGATAACTTAGCTTTTGTAACTTACTCTTAGCACATCAAACTTTTTCAGTATATCGTCTTTGCTGAATCTGTGATGATAGTTTTCCTTGATTTTCTCCGGATCAATAGAATATACTTTTTTCATTAGGCTAAAACAAAAGAAAGTTGCGAAAGTTTCTACAAAAATTATGGAAGATAAAAAGAGGCTTCTTAAAATCCGATTACAACAGAAAAAATCTACAGATCAAATGTATTGCGCAGAGTATATACTTACTACAAATAACCAAAACGAATCACAAACAATGAAGACATTGGCACAGCAAACGCAAATATAAAACATTTGAAATGAATTAATTTTTGCAGTCTTGATATGCAATACTTACTGCAGTATTTCTCCCTTTTGTAAATAAGTTAACGTTCTATAATCTTCTAAAAGATCCTGCGTCAGACCAGGATAAGACTGTGATCCACCCATTGTTACAATGTTTAAGGCACAAAACAAAACGATGGTTCCATCCACTTGTATCAACAATGGACTATTTTCAATGGTGAATTATCTTATCGTGTAATATTAACATCATATTTAATTGACGATATAGATAAGAGCCTGATAGTACTCAACATTGTCTAGGAATAAAACAACTTATAAGAGAAAAATAATTTATTACTCTAAAATATTGTGAGATCGGACTCAGCAATAGTAACAAAACACATAAATGGTCTTAACCTTGCCAAAACAGGAAAATATTTTCCGCCATATATGAAACAGAAATTTATAGCGATACCAGATTGCGTCGTTATTACAAAATAAAACGAATTAAAGAAAACAACGAGCGAAACTATAAAATGGGAAGCACAAAAGTGAGCGGTAACATTTTATGGAATAGACTTATTCTATTGTCACGTGCAAGTTAAGAAATGCAAGATTAAACTTTACACACAAATCGTCCTGCCCATATTATCTACAGATATGTAGCTACTATAAGTGTACGCACATTTTGACTAATATGTCGCAAACTGTCAATCGTAAAATATTCAATCAAATCACTTATAAACAATACCAAATCACTTTAAACTTATAAACAAAATAAAAATGTCACTACTACATAGGGTTCCGTAAACTAGATTAACGGCCGCCTGCACCTTACAAAAACATTGACGACGTTTTGGAATCATGAAATAGTTCAATCGATTTGTCAGATATTTACATTGGACACCGTAATCAGAATAAAGACGGATGAAAACTAAGAAAGCGGTGCAGCGCGCCCTTATTTCTTAACGGTAGCAATATGCTCAGCGCCCGATTTCCGTCTAGGCCTCAGCCTATATATAGGCCCCAGCGCACAGTGAACTATGTAGAACAAGCTAAGTGGACAAAAACCACCACTCATTATCTCAAAACTCATTATCAATAATTATACCTAATACCCATACATTAAGATCGGCACGTGTTATTTTTTCCCCCACCCCTCCATTTATGAATGATAAGGGTCACTTCTTAAGACAACAGTCAATTTTTAGTGCATTCATTTGCGTAATAGCGCTTGACCCTTTACCCCCGTGTGCGTTTCTACAAAGTTCAAACTTCTATTTTTGTGATGGATTCTAATCTTCAGGGTAAGTAAAATATTCTGTAATTGTTACTTTTAAATTTTACCCCATTTCATAGACAATACAGGTGCAGTACGTTGGAGTTGTAGAAATTTTTAGTCCTAACTTAAAGTTTATCGGTCTGAAATCAACATGTCCCCACTTGTCCCCGCGGAGATTTTCATAAATATGATACCTATTTTTACGCTCTTTCATATGATAGTAAAATGGTTTGCTCATTATTGCACAAAATTAATTTATGTCGTTTTTTCCAGATATGAACGTCTCTGTATCGAGAATGGACATTTGCAATGCATGGTTGTCTCATGCAAATGAAACAAGAAATAATTAACTGTTTAAGCTAGTTTCGGCCAAATGTGATTTGAGTGGAGCGACTGAAAGCTCGATAAGGGATATCAAGGTTGAAATATCACGATTTTCTTCAAAAATTCTTAAATAGTGGGAAAGATGCTTTAGATGCCGACGTTTATTTGAGAGGAATGATGAGTGGCTTCGTGGAGAAGATTTATTATTTAAGGTGTCTATGAGTCCTGCCCTGCCATCCACATCCTCGGAAGCTACACCAGGTCCCGGAAGGCCCCAGACCAAATTTTCGAAATCTTGTCCTAGAACGAAACGTCGACGTATTGATGATCTTGTACAAACTCGTAGTTCGAATATGCCGCCGAAGTATCGGCACGTTTATCAGGTAGTGCAAATGTGGCACGTAATATAAAGCATTGACTTCGGGTTACGATATTAATATTGAGGCATTTGAAAAATTGGCACAACAGACTAAAACACTTTACTTAAATCTCTATTCATGGTATTGTATGCCGGCTACAGTTCACAAAATGTTAGTTCACGGTGTGCATATAATTCGATCAGCTGTGTTGCTGATTGGCCAACTTTCTGAAGAAGCTCAGGAAGCCCGCAATAAAGACTTAAGAAGGTTTAGGGACCGTAATGCACAAAAACAATTACATCACGCCACAAATAGAGATTTAATTAATATGCTGGTGATAATATCCGGCCCTTTAATTAACAGTTTCAGAGACGCCCCAAAGAAAAAATCAGGGCCGCTTCCTTCTGACGTTTTAGCTTTATTAATTCCACCTAATGTTAAGAATTCAAATGTTGATGTAGTTTCTAGTTTCCATACTGTAAATAGTAATGATTCTTCAGATTGATAATATTTCAGATGATTCTGAATCTTCAGATGATGAGTAATTATAAGTGATTAAACCTTTACAGGTTATAAGTTAGGGCTTATTTTTAATCGTTGATAATTAAGTTAATAGTTATCTATTTATTTACAATTTATTTTATGGTTAATAATTAATTTATTTATTTATTTTAATGAATAGCAATTAGTTTATGATATTTTTGTAATTTATTGTTAATATAGTTTTTTTTTAATAATTCTTGGTTTTATTATTTTAGTAAAATAGAACGGATTACAATATTTGGTTTTGATAATCTAACCCGACTCCCTCAATTATTCCAATTATCCACAAAACACATTAAAAAATGTTTATATATGTATAATAACCATAAATAAGTTTAAAAAACTACAAAAATAATTTTGTCCAGTGAGCTTGTTCTAGAGAGTTCACTGTGCAGCGTGGACCCTTCATATAAGCCCAGAAGCATGGTTTGCTTTTGAGCCTAGGATCTTTTTGACAAATAGTAAAGTGGTACCTTTTGTCTGCGAACGGCACATTTACACTTAGAAAGAATGAAAAATGTTAGTACGCTGTGCCCGTAAAATTGATATTAATGTCGCCTAGAAGATCGGGTATGAAAATTAAGTGAAGCCAGACGAGCGTATTTTTTTTTGAGTTGTGAGTCGCGTAATTTCTCCTACATTCGGTTTCATAAAAAAACTCCTGTTTGGTTCACACGGTGACGCAAAATGAGTCATCAAAATGTATTGTTGAGAATTTCCGCAGCTGAAATTACGCAGCTCACAACTCACAAAATTACGCTCGTCTGGCTTGACCCTAACACAAACCCTGTGCAACCCGCTCAATCCAGTAACTGCGGCCTATGATGGTTGCGTACCTGACACGTCCTGACAATAGGCTAGTTGAGGACAGTTCAAATCAGCTTCTTTATATGAAGTGTTTGTGACGTCATGTCCAACATGGTGCCTTATTACACGACTGCCCATAATATGCTGGTGATTAGCGTTAATGATTTTGATTGTTATCAAATAACAAATGAAAGTGACGGATGCTAGAACTTCATTGATTTAAAATAACGCGCTATCATAAAACTGGCGCTGAAAGGCTTAGAACTGCTTACAGAACCTCAGGACTATGATGACACCACATGCGCCATCTAACTTCAATATATTAAATATATATGGTTTAAAAGCCATTATTAAAAGCGTTTTCAAAGTTGTACATTAATTCTACAACTAGCCACTGCTGAACACCTGCGATCTCGTTTGACGTTAGATACCACAGTATTCGCTGGGCGCGAAGTATAAGGTGGGGGAACCACGAGACGATCGCAGCGCGCGTCATGGCCAAAAAAGGAACTTTCGGCAGACCAGCTGTCACTTTTTACTAGCGAAATTTACGTTTTTAGTTGGCAAAGTGCCTTGCAGCAAAAGCCAAAAAACAAAAAAAAAAAGTCCGCCGTATTTGTAACCGCTAGTTGGCGCTGTCATCGCGCACCCAGCGATATACAAAAGGTACATCGGGAACTCGCATGTGTGCGCATCGTGTATGGACGCACCACAGGCAAGCATTTGCGCATGCGCGCCCATGCCACAGTATGAAGTGCACTCACACAGACGCGCGATCGTGCGTCTGTGTAACTGTAAATACGTGTCGCGCGCTCCTAGACGCCGAAGACGAACTACTTAGTTGTCTTTATACTTTGTTAGATAGATACTAAGCAGTAGCGGTGTAAGGGGGGAGAAAAAGTAGACCTTTTTACTTCACACCGCCCGAGTGCCCGACTGGCTTAAACCGCCACTGGTACTAATGAAGTACAGAACGATAAAAGCTATTATCATACGCATAAAAAAGAAAAGAATCAGACATGTAAAAGAGCCCTTGAGGCCTACTTACAGAAAGAAATGAGTTTGAGTTTGATATATCCTTTCAATTTTATATTTCCGTGATCACAAACATTTTATCGTAATTATGAAAGAATTTAAAACAAGCCGTCGCAAGTTTAGAGCCCAATGGAATATAAATTGTAGTTGCACTACGACAAACTAAACAAACTCCCGCCACGTTTTCGCCGTATATATTATTATTTTATTTTTTTTATTATGCCTAATCCAGATTTTTTGTATCGTAACAGATGTCCAGCACGGCAATCAAGACTAACAACTTCATACCAAATTGCGCTCAATTTATTAATGATATAAGCTAATGATGCTACCACATACAAGCCTAGTCACACTAATTCATATACCAGATATTTCTTTCTAATCATTGCCCTACTTAAATAATTAAAATAATATTTCAAACACAAACATTTTACCGAAATCAGTCATTTATCTTAATAATTAAAAGTTCCTTTCAAACAGATCACCTCTTAGGGAAATCAAGATTGTCAAAACTAATTTGTCTCCGCGCTCTCATTTTAGCAGCTTCTTCAAATGAGGGCATAGAGTTTGACTTGAAAATAGCTGTCTTATCCAACATGCTGAATCCACTACTGCTATTGGAGCTAGAGTCTACATTGATGAGTTTGTCTTGCAGCACATTTTTGGATCCACTCCGAGGTTGATCCTGTTTGAAGGAACCGCTGCAGGTATTCTCTTTAATTTGTGATGTTAAAGTACTGGGTGCGGCTTGTCTCGCCTTGAACTGTTGGTAGGCGTTGGCTGATATGTAGCCGGATAGTTTGCTGTTACCATCATTGGCAAGCTTCATTTGTTCCTCTTGGAAGCACTCTTCGATGCTGCGTCCTTGGATGATGGCAAACACGTACTGGCGAGCGAGTCTGAAAACATTCGAATTATTTAACCGATTCGTTGCGGATGGCACAACAGGCGTGTCATGAATGTTGGTGTGTGGCGTCATTCCGCACTGAAAGGGTTATTGTGTAAAATATATAGACGAGCGAGTCTGAAAACATACGAATTATTTAATGTGTAAAATATATAGACACTCAAGTTCACCTTTCGGCAGATAACAGATTGAAACTCGCATTGCACATTTTATCTGCATAACATAATTATAGGCAGAGATTGTGCGTTAAAAAAATATAGTAAGTATAAGATCTTTGTTCGGTATCAACGATTGTTGTTAGGGGTCAACGTAAGAGTTAATAAAATTAAAAGTACATATCAAATAGCAAAGTTTTAAATAAGCAAACACACTATCATCATTCATCAAGCATATATCTGATTAACCGAGGAACCACAACCAACATATCCACAGAAAGATGTGTAAAGAACAGTGGCGTGGCATCAAATATAATCTTAGTAAAGCCGGAGCAGATTTGGTTCACTTTTTCTTTAGTAAATAGTAGACACTCCGGTCATATGCTTTAAAAAGTAGGCAAGCCATTGGAAATCGGGTTCTACGCCACGCCACTGGTAAAGAAATACATAACTAAAGTAAACGCCATAATTAGGCGAACTAGTTTGACAGATGAAAATGTTCCCTGGCTCACAGAAAATTAAATAGTCATAGGTAAATATCGATGAAATGTTATCGACAATAGTTGCACGCATCAGGATAGGTCTAGAAAGACAAAATAAATTCATGAAACGTGTAATCCTTAAATCTTTTCAAGAATCGATTGTGTCAGCTTACTTTATTTATTAGGTTATATATAAATTAAGTCACAGTCAGTCTTTATTTTTATTATATCGACAAAACAGCACTGGCCTAACTCTGGCAACATTTGTGCTTGTGGCACTGTCAAACTAGTTCGCCTAATTATGGCGTTTACTTTAGGTGGTTATAAAACAGCAGGACACTCGTAGGCAGACAGCCCAGTCCGAACCACTCAGGGTGGGCCGGCTAGCGACCTGGTACCTGGTTCGACCCCAGGGAACGCCACGGCCGACCACCCGGTCAAAAAATCTCTATGCCCAATAAGGGTCGCGAGTTAGACAGTCTTCAAAAAAAAATAAAAGGCAGACAGATTGTCTCGATACATACTTGAGCATGGTCTCTGAAGTAGAGAGCTTTGGGGAGGCAAACTTGGCAGCGTGGGGGGGTAACGTGAGTAGCCGGCGCGTGAGCCGCGCGAGAGCCTCCGCCTTCTCGCGGAACCCGGCCGATGACATGCGCCAGCCGTGCACACGTAACGCCTCCGATACCGCCCATAGAAGCTTCTGGAATTTTGAGAGGGCTTGTCAAATACGCGACTCACAATACTGATATAAGGCCTTTGCCACAGACTAAATTAGCCATCTTTTTGCTATGAAGTTGTAACTCACGACAAGAAATCAATAGCGCAGCGATACTGTGTCTGTGGCAGGGGCTGTGGTTACCTTAATCACTCCCTTCCATAAAAAAAACGCAATTTTTAAAGGTCTAAGTTTTAATTTATGAAAAACTAGCATTTTCCCGCAGCTTCGCCCGCGTTGTTCCCTTTATTGTCCCAAAGGAACTCGTTACCGGGATATAAACTATCCTATGTTTTAATCCAGAACTTGGTCTACTTACATGCCAAATTTCAGCTTGATCCATCCAGTTGTTACCCCATTATTAGGTAACAAACATTCAAACACCTTCGCAAACTGTCACATTTATTTATAACACTAGCATTTTCCCGTGACTTCGCCCGCGTTGATCCCGTTATTGTCCCAAAGGAACTCTTTACCGGGATATAAAGTATCCTATGTTTCTTGATCCATCCAGTTGTTACCCCGTTAATAGGTAACAAACATCCAAATATCCAAACATCTTCACAAACTTTCACATTTATAATATTAGTGGGATAGTGGGATTAGAGAGGTTATACAAAATAGATCTCACCTTTTTATGAGTTTCATTCAGCTCCACAGGATTCCTTCTAGTGAACACCTCCGACGCTCGTCGGTTCATAATGTGTGGATTCATGCTGCCTATCGTGTCTCCTCCAAACGAGAGGCTCTTCGCTATTTTACTCCTACTGGTTTCCGGTTGCTCGTCTAACGCGTCCAGTTTGCGTTTCAAGAAATGATCGCTTTGTGTGCCATCGGCGCTTTTAGTTTCGGCAGTCCTATCGGGAGATGAGAAGAGAGCTCGTTTGGACTTCATAGCTTGAAGGGGCACTGATGTACTCGCAGTGCTTGGAATCGCTTTTCTGTTGTCCGGACTGACAAACAATGCCCTTTTTAAAGTCTCGCGTGTAGGTTGCGATCTGGTCATAGTATCAGAATCCATAAGCAATCTTCTCATTATCTTCTTTCGGCTGGAACCTCCACTTTTCGTCTTTGGGGTTTTTGCTGGGGTCTTTTTGCCTGGGGTTTTACGGGTGGGGGTTTTCTTGCCTGGTGTGCGCCTAGCGAGGCGAGGACTCTTTCTTTCGGCGGAGTTGATCAGTTTTCTGTGAGGGAAGTAACTGCAAATTGTTTGGATTAGATCAGCGCTCGGCAACCTTTTACCAAACAAAGACAAATAATGTTACGGTGGACCGCACTTAGTCAGAATATTTTCGAAAGATACATAATTCGATAATATTGAAACGTAAAAACACAAAATATACACTTTCCTACATTTTCATTGAATAATCTGGAGAAGCTACTAATTACTGGTCGCATGGCAGGAAAAAGGAGGGACCGTATGCCTATGCGATGGACGGACACAATTACATCTGCAACTGGAGCCACATTAAAGGCTAGCATTCATCAAGCCCGAAATCGTGCAGCTTGGAGAGCGTTGGTGAAGAGTTCCCGCAGCCGTCACTTCCCTCAGCCATGAGGATACGACGAAGAAGAGAAAGTAAATAGGTTTGGAGGTAATACAATATTTTTTCGTATGGCTACACGGAACACACACTGCTGTAAATAAATGACTATAAAACATTCACTGGCCGCAAGAAACAGGCTGACCGGCCGCTGAGTCACATATTTTATCTTAAGGAAAAAGTATTTTTGGGGAATATTATTGTATGTTACTTACTTCTTATCAATAAGCACCATTTTGGCAGTGCCTGCTTGTGCCTTTTCGTTGATAGTAGCTGCACTGCAAAATGCTTGCCGTCGTCGAGCCAAATGCGATAGCCGCCGGCCTGGAGACTTGGCTTGAGCCATCCTGAAAAATGCAATTTATCTATTAACTCTAATATTCAATTCTCAATTAATTCTAGTGATCACCAATAATGAATTAGGAATCAATCAATACAAACAGCAATTTCAATATATCTATTGGATTAGGGACCTCCTAACTTCGCGTTAGGCACTGGTCCCACCCGCCGAGTAAGCCTTTTCCTGTGCAACTTTTTCATTAAAATAATTAATCCAATTTTATAAAGACCTGAAAGTTTCGAACCTTAAAAGATCAAAGGTTACCAAATGGAAGGCATGATAGAACCCCCCTCCCCCCCAACAACGACAGTTTTTTTACGCTGACGCAGCGTGGAGAGGCCCCTGCGTCATTTGGGGATAGTACCATTGCCATCAATTGCCGAGCCTACATCACTAGCTAGAGAAATGAGCCCTAGGGTAACTATTTGTGTACATTTTTTTTGAGATATAAAGCGTTTCCGAAAACAAAGCCGTTCCAGAGATACAAGCGGTGTACGCCAGCTTGACGCCCAGTAGCGTACACCGTGAACAGGCCTTATATTTCCAAAAGTTTAAAGGTCTTCGCACATTACAACAACTCAACGGCGACTCGACTCTATGCCTAATATTGAAGTGTACGACGAGTGGTCTACGCGTTGTACACTATTTCAATATTAGGCATGAGTCGAGTGTTGAGTTGTTGTAATGTGCGAAGACCTTAAGGAAACAATTTTTTTCACCTCGGTATTTCGTCGGTACTATTTGGGTACTATTTATTGAGAACATCAGATTCTGCATAACCTTACGGTGTACGCCATCTTGACAGTCACCAACACTAGGTGGATCTCACCCTTGTTTTCAGTGGGAGAAGTTATCAATAAAGTTTATGGTGTTTTTGTTAGATATTTCTTACTTGAGGCGAAGTGCCTTCCTCTTGTGTGCACTGCTAGGTGACTGGAGTCCTCCTGAATAAACAGTGACGCTGGTCTCAGTTTCTGCGCCGACGTATCTCTCTCCGTACCGTAACGCCAACATTTCCATCCTTTCCGAATAGGTTGTTGCATTGTAACTAAAACAAGTTGATAACACATGACATCCATTGAAATTTAAGGTGCACAATAATGGATTATGTGCACTATAGTTACATGTTATGTAAATGGTTTTGTATCAATATTGTTTTATTGTTGATGTTTCCCTATTATTTTTAACACCAGTTAATGTCATAAAGATGGTACAAAAATAAGCAAATTAAGGAGGTCATGATAACAAACAGGGGTGACTAACACAGGGGTATCTATGTCGTGACCTATTTATTGAACAAATAAAATATGTAATAAGAACTGCTTATCTGTTGTCTTCGGTGACTTTGACACAAAATCAAACAAACAAAAGTAGAAAAGGAAGTAAGGCTCAGGAAGTATTCATATAATCACAGTATCAAAATTAATTATAATATCAAATCAAATTTTCCTATATTACTTTTTACATTATACCTTGGCATTGGCACATAAGTAGACTAAGACCTAAATTATGACATAGACAGAATCCAAGTTAAATAGCAGGTTGAAATTAGTATGTATGTGAACTTATTTTCTTTAATAGACTGCACTATATGCAAACTGCCTTTACAAATGAACTTAGCCCTGTCTACAAATAGAGTCACTCTTTTTAAAAACTTAAAAACCAAGGATCAACATCTAAAATCGAGGATTTAGGAAAATAATATGAAACAGGTATACATATTGAAGAAATACTTACTATACATCATAATGCCTGCATTTCAACAAATCCGGCCATGCAGTTTCCTTTGCTTCTGCTTCAGTGCACATATCAAGAACAATACTCTTATCATTGGCACTTGTGTCCAACTCATCAATTCTCTCCACATCTATTGTGCTTGAAGACTGGACAGTTTCCTCTCTAGGTAATTGAGATTTTGGTATTTCTATAAAGGAAACTCTTTTAGTGGGGGTAACCGAATTAACTTCAGGGGCGTTGACCTTAACCTCATTGTTAAATGCAGGCAGAAAACAGTAGTATTTCTTTAGCATTTCTGTTACATCTGTCCGCAGTGTTGTGACTGATGGTGGTGGAAGAATCCCTTGGAGCTTTTCCTGTATATAAAATAAATGGTTTTAAACAAACTTGAATTTAATCAATGAGAACATTACAAATAATCTTAATAAAGACTGGTGGATTACTGAAGTAAAGCAAAAATAACAATGCTCACCTCCATTTTCTTTACTTTTTTCTTATCATGCTGTTCATAATTCTTCAAAAAACTCCAAAATGGCTCCGGTGCTGCATTATCTTCAGCTTCATCATCATCGGAACAAAACATGTCCGGGGACCTCACACCACTGTCAAATGATGCTTCTAAAGAGGAGTAGCTCTGATCATTACTCCATTTTGTACTTTTATCTTCAGGCCTTGGAAATATACTATCTTTCCTGGAGAAATCTTCATATTGTGAATCTCCAGTGCTCTCTGTACCTTTATCTCTTTCAATACTTCTTTCGTCAGATATGTCGCTAGCTGTAGGGGTGTGACAGCTCTTATCTTCAAAAGCATTGCTACTATTCTCATTAAGATTCTGCAAAGGGAAGCAATCTGGTTCTTGGGATTTCTCGTCTAAAACGAGCCCCGCATTAGCAGTAAGAGCAGTAATAGGATCCACAATGGGTTTCAACTTCTGCACGTGCTTTATGGTGCCATTAAAAGTCAATTCGCTGATCGGCAATTTGAAGACGCTCTCGGAATGTCTTACGTCACGAAGCATATCGACTGCATTATTACTGTTTTCCATAGTAGAGGTTATAAATATAGGCTGTTTGAAACAGCTGGATTTAGATTCATCCGAGGATGCTGGAACGTCCGCCGGGTTAGATTTGTCTGTGAGGTTGTGGTCGACGGTGAGTGAAGAGCTTTCATGCAGCGACGGCGCGAGAGAAGTACAAGGAGAACCAATTTTATGACAAGTATCTGTTATTAAACTACCCTTATCGGCGGTATTCTCACCGAGACCCAAAGAAACACAGTCGCTCTGCGCGCTTTCGTAATGTTTACTATGCTCTTGAACATTCGTTTGGATAGCAGCTGACAAGTCAATGTTACCTCCAATGCTGCGGTTTTCGTAATCAGTTTCGTAATCGGGTTCGATTTGTTCGCGAAAAGTGTCCACCACATTAAAACTTCTCATGTAACGTTCGTACAAAGAAAAACTATCACTCATAGAACGGCAATTTGAGTCTTCAAAGGATTCCATTACCACCGCATTTTTTCCACAATGAATGTGGTAAAAACGGGGTCTTTTAGACAAACATAGTAAGATCCTATTTAATATTAATTGGAACACAATTATTCACACAATTTCAGCGTCTAATTAAAATAAAATGGCAATCGAAAATGTAGAAAGAAACTGCAACAAACCAAACCCGCCATCCTTCAGCCCCACCATAAATTTATATAGCTAATCTAATTTATTTTTTTATTCGCTCACAAGCCAACCATAAACACGATAGATATAATTGTTAGGGTCCATAGTCACGATTGAAATTTATCTTTTTAAATGAATACATTTTCATATCAAGATTTGTATTATATAAAAGTAATAAATTAAAAGATCAGATATTCCTGATATAAAGAGAAATATAAAATGTAAAAATGTTATTGCTTTGTTTTATTATAACTATAGCAGTCAACGTGTGAAAGGTTCTTATTAGACTGACGTCTGTCAAAACTTCCAATAGTTTTTCGTGTTTTTCGTTTTCATTCCGTGCGATGGGTGGTTGGCGTGTGTGCTTCATCGGCATTTTTGTTAGTTCACGTAATTAATGGCAACTTACAAAAAAATTAATGTTTAGTACTTTCAAATATATAGTTTCGCTAACAAGCTTGCGTATGCGCACACCAGTCTAGAGTCCGGTGTGATATTTCTAATTGTATGATCAAAAGCAGCTGAACCGGATTCCGCATTTGTAATTCTATTGCCTTTCAATCGCAGCGCTCTTAATATATTCAAGAGTGGGTAAGTGTATCAATTAATATTTATTTTGGTCGGGTATTTTTTTAACTGAACACCAACACGTGTGTAAATTATTCTTTTTGATAAAAAGTAAAGTAAGCACTTCTAATAAGTAATTATCAATCAATCTTTTTATTCAATTAACATTCCATTTACACTATTCACATAATTCCTATAAGTAAGTATGCATTACATGACTTGTGTTATAAATGCTTTATTTGAACATGTGTATCAACTTCAATACATATCAATGAAATGAATGAAAAAAAATTATATCTATAACAGTTGTTTAATTGAAGTTTGTTATCAGTTTTAAATATATATTTTTAATATAGTATCAATACAAATGATAAATCTGTCACTATAAATACATTAACATAACAAGTCAACAAGTATTAGATAGTTTTATAATCTAAATCAAAACAGAGAGACAAACAAACCACCTATCAATTACATTGGTGTGGATTGGACATTTGTCAGCACGGTGGCTCATATCAGCCTACGATTGCAGTGACCTCTGCACCTCACACTGCTTACATTATCTATAAGGTATTCAGAAGTCAAAATGATGTATTTATGTTTGCTGCACTCTGTATACCCTGTTCAATGCAACATAATTGCCCGGCCAAACGAAAATAGCTCTTAACGGTTAATTATCTTAGTAAAGTGGACAGTGTATTGTTACATGTAAAGGTGATAAGAGTGCATCCAGTTTTTTCTACGCAAACAGCATGCATGAATGAAACATAAAAGTTTTTTTCTACTCCTGTACTGTTATCTGTCTTTTACTTGGTCACGAACACTAATATAAGAACATACATAATATGAGTTCAGATAAGTCTATACTCTATTCCCCATAACAGCACTAGTGTCGTTATAGTCACTTTACGTTATTGCTAGCATCCACAGACTTCTAAATCTAGGTTAAACTTAGGTCAAGGATTAAGCGCTCAATTCTAACTTCACGATAAAAATTCACAACTACCAACTTAACAAACAATTAAATTCCTACGATTCATAAGAAAAACAAAACTTTCCGAATTAAATTAATTGATGCCAACATAAAAAAAAGTATTTTAATTATCGTCACATCGTGTCACCAGCCATATCAAAAAAAAGTTTACCATAGACACAACTGTCATGCCGGCTGTACACACTCGGAGTGACCGGACGAAACACGCGTGACGTCCATGTATTTTATATTTTTGCCTAGTCGTAGAAAAAGTATTGTATGCAACGTTGTATAATTAAGTCAAAAAACGCTCATTGCGTCTCTATTTGCGATACTCGCCGCATTCGCGGCTCGTATCGCAACTCACGCAATTCGCATTTTTTGAACCTTCTTATACAACTGTTGCATAAAATACTATTATTTGCCGTGTGTCATTGGACTTTAAGGTATTATTTGCCCACTCACTTTTATATCACTAAGTACATCTAGTCTTTGACTATTTTGGTTGCATTATTCAACTATCACTATCACAATACTTCTACCATTGCTGTTTTCTCAACTACATCCTCCTGGCCTATGGTTAAAACTGGGAGAAATAGATTGAGACACTCGGGTCCAGTTTATTTGAAACACAATTTGTGTCTAAAAACTTATCTCCATACAAAATTTCACTCACAAGATAATAAAAATCTTACAGAGAGACAGACTTTCTGTGAGGAACTTCTGTGTTAGATTTCATTCTCTTAGACCTGCTGGTTTAGGCGGTGCAATGTCAGCCAGTCACTCTTAAGATTTTTACTGAGTAGATATTTATCATATCAAGGTATTTAGTTATTTATTGATAACCATCATCCACTGCTGAGTGTAGGCCTCTCCCAAAACGCGCCACTTTGCTCGATCATCAGCTATACTCATCCAGTTGCTGCTAGCCGCCCTGTGCAGATAGTCGCAATATATTTATTGGTAATAAGATGGATAAAAATAAAAACAGTACAGAGTAACTAAAATTAAATTAAAATTAATTGAGTAGATTGAGTAAACATTCAGGCAGAAAAATCAACTTTTGGGAAATACTTAATAAGATGTCATGTTTGTTACAATGTAATTAAATTACATATACCTTGATATAGTATAAACATAGCTTAATCCACCTAATTTAATACTATTTATATTCTAAAATATGCAGCAGGTGTAATTAATGTTTTTACAACTATTATTAAATTGAAATTTCTAATCCAACCAAGTCAAACTAGTGTGAAAAAGAGCCATTACTGGCTGTTTGGTATATATATCATACCTATTACACAAACAACATGTGTGACTGGTTATAGAAGGTTGATAACACAATAAATGTGAAACAAGCCATTTTTTTCAATCAATTGTAACCATGTCCAATTTGGATTAACTCGTTTGGGATGGTTAGTAATAATTTCTGACTAAACCCGATTTCAAACAACTCAATTCCTCATAGATCCCATCATCAGCGCTGTTGGCTGCTGTGTAAAAAAAATGGGACCAAGTTGGTAGTAGGGGTGGAATGACATGTATTAGCATCAAATCGCATTTAGCTGGATAATTGCAGACACACTATACGCATTGCGAGTTCTACTATGTTATTACAAGTTTATAACTGCTAAAGATTGCCATTGCATGCTTTCAACTGGCTAAAGGATGCCATTGCATGCTTTCAACTGCTAAAGGATGCCATCGCATGCTTTCAACTGCTAAAGGATATTGCAAGCTACTTTGTATTTGTTCTACGACAGTTGGAGTCCCCCCTCCCCCTTCATTTGCGTAAGCAACTGTTCTCATTCACAAGCATCCCGTTGTATGCGTAAGCATACCGTTCTCATTTACAAGCTTCCCGTCGTATGCGTAAGCAGCCATTCGCATTCGCAAATCGCAAGCATTCGGTCCACGCGTAAGCAACTGTTCTCAATTCTCATGCGTAAGCAATCGTTCTCATGCGTTAACTCGAATAAGCATCCTTCAGCATGTTAAATGGATTGCTACACTTATACACATTTAATTACGCATTTTCATAGAAAAAAAAAAAAAAACAATTTATATGAAATGCGATTCGATGCTGATAGATGTGATTCCACTCTAAGCTTTCAATAAAAGTTTATGAATGAAGTAGTTTTGCAAGGCTAATAGAAGATGGCTGCATCATATAATGAGAAGGCGCGTACATTGCGTTGTAACGCATCTGTAACGTCAACGTTACAGATACTCGTTCCCATTGGCTGTTACAAGTTGCGTCGCGCGCGAGATATGTTGCGGCCTTCTTGTGCTACAGTGCGACTACCTTAACTCTGACTGACTATGAAAATGTGACTTTTAAATGGAAGTGTTGCCGTATACCTACCCCACTGCAGAGTGCAGAGTTATCGTGGACGCACTCTAGCCGTGCTGAAGTAACAAACATTAAACATATTAAAAAGTAATACAGCCAATTCGAGAACCTTCCCTTTTTTGAGAAGTTGTATAGCATACGTACATTTGTATATAGGTATAACCAGTTAAAAATGGAAAGCAAAGTTGATAAACACAGTTATAAAGCCCCAGCAGATAAATCATGAAATGGCTTCACTACTTCCGCGAGTGAGTCTTAGATCGTGACCCCTGACCCTTGCCCGCACGTTATGATCACTTCAAATTAACATCTATGTTCTGCTGAATATACCTGATTAATATTTAAATGGTGAATAATCATGGGGTTACATATATAACATGGTTCCATTCCGTGCTGTTGTTTAATTCGTATGATTTTCATCTTTCATTACTACTGCTCTCATGTGTTATAGCAGCTAGAAATCTATATAAATTTCCAACTTTTTCATTCAAACTTTTGTTTCTTTAGGGTTTATTGAATTTCGATAAATCCTTTTTTAGTGCACACTTAAATTCCCTAAAGAATATGTGTTTGAAATTTTACACCACGATCTGCAGTGGTTTCCGCTACATATCGTCTGCAGTTTGTGTCCGAGTGTATACTCTACTTTCCGAAAATCGTTTTTTCCTAATAGCGATTAATACCAGTCGCATATTTTACCACTTTTTATTTTCTCGTTAGCTTCCTTTCCTGAAAGTGTTTTTAACCAGTTGCATATTTTGCCAGTTTATTTATTTTTCAAAAGCATATTTTTCCAATACGTTTTTTAACCACTTGGACGATTTCTCACGGTATTATTTTTTCAATAGCATATTTTTCCGATAGGGTTTCTAACTATTCGCATAATTTACCACTATATTTCTTTTTCGATAGCTTATTTTCATGACAAGTGTTTTTGTCGCATCTGCGGAGGGCACTACAGAATGCAAAGAACATTTCTGCTTTTCAAGGGTAGTTTTGTTTATGTTTAAACGTATTGTGCTAGACGGTTTATTTTGTGACGTAAACACTATACAGCACATGATAGGGATTTCATTCGTCTTGTGGCTGAAACGTCAAAGACTACTATGAGATACCGGTAATGGGACTTTTGGGACAACAATATGGATAAAAATATTAGTGCCACTTGTCCCATGGGACTGCTGGGACATTCAGATCTAGGAATGTAAGGGGCAAACGCCTGACAGGTAGATAGATAGTCGTCGTCTAGTATCCATAACACAAGCCTTATTGAGCTTACTATGGGGCTAGTTCGATTTGTGTAAGATTGTCCCCTAATTTTTATATATTTATTTATTTTATTTATAAAACATTTATTTGTTCCACTATAACACACACAAAAATACAATAATTACAAAAAACCTAGGAAACAAAAAAACAGAAAGGTGAAACATGAAAGAAAAAAATAATGATATTATACACAAAAAAAATAAAACAAACAATGCACAAGGTAGCTTGTAAAATTGTACTCTGTGTGCCTTGCAGCAGTACAAAAAGGTTCCAGCTCAGTGATCAATATTGCTCATGACAACTGAGCAAAACACTCGTATTCGGCTGGACAAAAAGGTCATCCAAAAAAAAAATATATATATATATATATAGTGGGTCAAAAATGTCAAATACATACAAATAATTAGAATTATAGTGAGCTTCATCAGACTAACCAAATAAAAAAAATAGTATTATTTGTCACTTCTTTAGTATTATTTGTCAAGAACTTCATATGGTAAGAAAAGTCGAAAACAAAAATATCGATATCCATAAATGTCGATAAAAATTTTCGTCTACCTCTAGTACCTGTCAGGCGTTTGCCCCTTACATTCCTAGATCTGAATGTCCCAGCAGTCCCATGGGACAAGTGGCACTAATATTTTTATCCATATTGTTGTCCCAAAAGTCCCATTACCGTCATCACAGTAGGTATCTCATAGTAGTCTTTGACGTTTCAGCCACAAGACGAATAAAATCCCTATCATGTGCTGTGTAGTGTTTACGTCACAAAATAAACCGTCTAGCACAATACGTCTAAACATAAACAAAACTACCCTTGAAAAGCAGAAATGTTCTTTGCATTCTGTAGTGCCCTCCGCAGATGGGACAAAAACACTTGTCATGAAAATAAGCTATTGAAAAAGAAATATAGTGGTAAATTATGCGAATAGTTAGAAACCCTATCGGAAAAATATGCTATTGAAAAAATAATACCGTGAGAAATTGTCCAAGTGGTTAAAAAACGTATTGGAAAAATATGCTTTTGAAAAATAAATAAACTGGCAAAATATGCAACTGGTTAAAAACACTTTCGGGAAAGGAAGCTAACGAGAAAATAAAAAGTGGTAAAATATGCGACTGGTATTAATCGCTATTAGGAAAAAACGATTTTCGGAAAGTAGAGTATACACTCGACGAAATACCTAGGTGAAAAAAATAGTACCCTTAAACTTTTCGAAATATAAGGCCTGTTCACGGTGTACGCTACCGGCGTCAAGCTGGCGTACACCGTTTGTATCTCTGGAACGGCTTTGTTTTTGGAAACGCTTTATATCTCAAAAAATAGTACCCAAATAGTACCCTAGGGCCCTAAAATTTTATTTCTCTAGCTATCGTAGAAGCCGAGATATAGTGAGCTCTTTCTATAAGGAATTCCCGGGTACGCCAGCTTGACGGTGTGAAATTTTGTACACCGTTAAGTTATGGAATATCTCGGCTTCTACGATAGCTAGAGAAATAAAATTTTAGGGCCCTAGGGTACTATTTGGGTACTATTTTTTGAGATATAAATCGTTTCCAAAAACAAAGCCGTTCCAGAGATACAAACGGTGTACGCCAGCTTGACGCCCGGTAGCGTACACCGTGAACAGGCCTTATATTTCGAAAAGTTTAAGGGTACTATTTTTTTCACCTAGGTATTTCGTCGGTACTATTTGGGTACTATTTATTGGCTGCATCAGATTCTGAATATCTTTACGGTGTACGCTATCTTGACGGACACTGCAGTTTTAGGTACCTTAGACACGGAACTGTTTGTTTATCTATTTACAAATAAGAATCCAAAGTGCCATATATATCGTTACAGGTCCTTATTAGGTACTATAGGCACAAATATTTATGTATGACGATGTATTGGCAAATGGCACTTTGGATGCTACAGACTAGAGTAAGTTCCCTAAATATGGACTACCTTATGGATTTAATGAAATGAAACGCAGAAGTTTGAAGTTAAACAAGTGTAATTAATGTCAGTCAGTCGAGAAACTATCTAGTAATTACATCCTGTGCCAAAATTGCAATAAAAAACAAATCCTCAAACAATATTTTAGTTTTTATAAAATATGTCGTACTTAGGTATTACAAAAGAGGTAGCTTAATATGGACCACTAGGTATTTAATACGGACTAGGGGTACAAAATATGGACCATGATATTTTGAGTATGATATAATCTTAATTTTGCAAAAAATATAAGGAACTTATTCATGTAATCAGTCTTAAATGACAAGTAAATATATGTTTTACAACCCCGCCTTGAAATACCATTATTTTTAGCAATATTCCCATCAAAATTAAATACGACTAACAGCAGCATATTTACCATGGTGCAAAACACAGAATTTTAAAGTCAAACTAGTCTAATTAATGTGAATCAGTCGAAAAACAATCTAGTACTTACATCCTATAATAAAAATGCAATAAAGAAACAAATCCTCTAACAACATTTTCTTTTTTATAAACTATGCCAAACATAAGTCTTACAACAGAGGTAACTTAATATGGACCACTAAGGTATTTGTATGATATTTTGAGTAAGGAACTTCTTTATATAATTAGTCTTAAATAACAAACAAATATAATTGCAAACCCCCTCTTTGGCATAATGCAAAATCGAATGTCTTTCATTTTTTGCAATATTCACATAAAAACAACACGCCATCTACACCAGCGCATTCCTCATGTGCCCATCGCTGACGCCTCCATTTCAAGCACATATTTCGCTAAGTCAGCCTCTAATTCGGCAGTAAGTGTAGCTTTCCTTCCAAGTTTAAAATTTGTCACCTCCTCTAGTGGTATATTATCATTTTTTTTAGATAAACGTATGAGGGTCGTTTTTGGAACGCCAAAAACTTTTGAGGCTTTTAAAAAACCCATTTTTTTTTCACGGATAGCCAGTATAGCCATAGTCATTGAGTCTTTGTCCCATATTTGCCTCTTTGATGTCGATGCCATGACCTTAAACAAATAAATTTTCGAATGTAGATACCTACTTATTATATGGATTCACAAGTAGTCCATATTGTCATCATACCTCATAATATGGACCACTAGACCATATATGAAACCTCACTATGGGTCCATAATAAAAGCCAGTGCCTTTTGAGCGTTAAACATTTAACAAAAATTATAGGTATGGCGTACAGTTACACATTATATCAAGAATATTCCCTAACAAAACACTGTTTCTAAAAAATGTAGATTCAAGAATAAGTTGCTGTAATTAACGTAGTAATAATCTTACAAAACTCACCGTAAAGTTACATGAAATGTGCCTACTATTTCAAAATGGCGATCACTGACGCGTACGGACATGTAGCCTCGTGGCAATCGACTGACAGAGGGGCGCGAAGCCAGGGCATCAAAAGCGGCCCACTTCACTGCGATAGCAGTGACACCTAGCGAACTATTGTCGTGGTCCATATTATGTGACTGGTCCATATTTAGGGAACTTACTCTATTTGATGCTGACTGTACTAGGGACGTAACTATAACTTCCCATTGGAGCCGAATACCTTTCCCCCCGACAAGGCATACAATCTAAACTGCTCTATTCTTTCCAGTCATGGATGTGATAGCACTAGTGAAGGAGGGCTTTCAAACCGTCATGGAGCACGCAGCCAGCTACAAGATGGGACAGACGGTGCTGCGGCAAATCGACAAGGCGCTTTGGGTGGTCGAGAAATGCGCGCGCTGGGCCGTACCTCCGCCATGTAAGAAGTTACTTTTTTAATCTTTGCAACAGTATGAATTTGTACCACAGAATAAGTAGTACCACGTACAAAAGTTTCTCTCTCTAGCAAAACTGACGTTCGGGTCCGACCACCGGACGGCACACACCGGATCCGACCGTTTCTTTCTGTCGCATAACGCGTGCTCTTTCTTGTCGCCGGCTAAGCCTGCTGGCCACTCAGAGTTAGCAAGTTGAAGTGGCAATAACCTAGGCATATTACTCGAAGAACCGAATCGGGAGACTCGTCACGTTATAAAATGCTCTGATGACCTAGTTAAAGTCGCCAGGTATGAATGGAGACAAAAAGCGTGCGACTGTTCGTTATGGGGGAGATCTATGTTCAGCAGTCGACCTCTTCGTGTTAGAATGATGCTGATGATGAACATTACGCTTCAGAGAATTATTAGGCCTTTTTTAGCCAGACTTGAACTTTCTTTCAACAGTTCTTTCTCAAAGATATAGATATTATTAACTTAACAAAAACAAAATTTGTAGTGGACCCAGAAGAAAGACCACAACCAGAGCTCGTCCGTCCACTGCCGTGGGTGTTCTTCCTAATGATGCTGGTGGCGCTCAGGGTTACGCGAGAGTCTATATCCCTGGTCAACCTGGTGCTGGGCAAGCCACCGCTGCGGTCAGCTGATGTGGTGAGTTGGATAAGATATTAGCATAGATGGAATCCGCATCATGGTTGTTTTGATGATGCTGGTGGCGCTCAGTCTCGCGGGAGTCCATATCCCTGGTCAACGTGGCAAGCCGCCACTGCGGTCAGCTGATGTAGTGAGTTGGATAAGATGTTATTTTAGATGGAACTCGTATCGTGGCTGTTCTGAAGCTGGTAATGTTCAGGGTCACGCGGAAGTCCATATTACTGGTCAAACTAGTGCTGGGTAAGCCGCCTTAAGGTCAACCGATGTGGTGAATCAGATAAGGTCATAGATAGAGTTGGGTTGAAAGCAATAGAAAAAGGTACCTAGTATATGAGAGACCAGCACAGGTGCACTCTGTTTGACACGCGAATATTTTCTTATTTCTGGATTTCTAGATCAACAATATTCACATGAACGTGGTTGAGAGAGGCCCTTAGACGTCTCTTGTACAGATATAGGTATTGTCTTCGCGTACATAGTGCAGCTTAAGTAAAACTCAAACTTCTTCCAAATTACAGTTTTAATGAATAAAAACGTTAAAATATACAGAGGTACATGTTTGTCTTTCAAGTTAGTATGGTAATGTGAGTCGAATCGCGGTAGGAATACAATAACGACCAAAACTGTTACTGGCGCAAAGTAATAGCAATATTTCTCGCACTAGTATTTGTTGTCTTGCATTGTCAGGCTCAGCTGGGCCTGAACATATTCCCCCCCGTTGAAAGGCCCCGTCTTTCAACCAGTTAGCTCTTCTTCGGATGGTAGTGGGCATAGACGCGTCAGGGGGCGACGCACACATCCTCTCGTAGTAGTCACGTCCGCAACTCTTGAGACTCCGTCCGGTCCGTGAAACAATCGGGTGACTCGACCCAATCTCCAATTTAGTGGAGGCACGTTGTCTTCATGTAGGAGGACGAGATCGCCTACGTTTAATTTAGCATGGTTGACGCGCCATTTCGTTCTCTGCTGGAGCTCGGCGATGTACTCCTTTTGCCATCGCTGCCAAAAGTGTTGGTGTAGCCTTTCGATACGAGCATAGCGACGTAGGCTGCTTTCTTTATAGTTTTCAAGCGCGGGCGATGGCAATGCGGTCAAGGGTCTTCCAATAAGAAAGTGCCCTGGGGTAAGGGGAAGCAGGTCGTCAGGACTGGAAGATAGGGGATAAAGGGGGCGACTATTTAGAATCGCCTCCACTTGAGAAAACAGAGTGGTAAGTTCCTCAAAAGTCAAATGGCTGTTTCCCATAACGCGTTTTACATGATATTTTGCCGATTTAATACCCGATTCCCAGATTCCGCCGAAGTGAGGAGCGTAAGTTGGCGTGAACGTGAATTTAATGCCTTCCTGGTTCATCGCATCACATAAAGGATCTTTAACTTGCTTAATAAACTTCCCCACCTCTTTAGCAGCAGCCACAAGGTTCCGGCCGTTATCACAGAATATTTCCGCTGGCCTGCCCCTACGAGCAGTGAATCTGCGAAGTGTCATGATAAACGCGTCTTTGGACAAGTCGCTAACAACTTCCAAATGAACGCATTTGTAGCGTAAACATATGAACAAGCAGAGGTAACATTTTACCAAATTGGCACCTCTCCCTTTGCGATTTAAAATTAGAAACGGCCCGCCGAAGTCTAAGCCGACCGACAAATAAGGAAAGTCGGGAGTTATGCGCTGTGTGGGTAGGTTGCCCATCTTAGGACACAATGTTTTAGCGCGCAGACGTCTACAGCGTATACATTTATTAGCAGTGCGTCTGGCTAGATACCTACCCTTTATTGGCCATACAGTTTCTCGTACAGTGGCCAACAACAATTGAGGTCCAGCGTGTAAAGACCTTAAGTGTTCATACTCGAAATACAATTTTGTGAGACGGTGAGACGAATGTAGCAATATCGGGTGTTTTTTCTCATACTTGTAATCAGACGCATCAATTCGTCCACCAACTCTAATGATTTTTCGTTCATCCATGAAAGGCGATAACGATAATATGCTAGACCGAGGACTCAATTGTTTATTTTTTGAAAACAAGTCGTACTCTGTAGGAAAGGACTGACGCTGAGCAAGCGCGCAAAGTTCAAAAAAAGACTCATTTAACTCATCTATGGTCAAGTTTCCTGAGCGTTTGTCTTTAGGGCACTTTACATTGAAAATAAATCTTTTTATATATGCGTAACATCGCTGGAGTTTTGTCAGTTTAGAATACTTTTCAAAATTAATTACATGCTCCTCATCAATATTAACCAAATTCGATTTAATTTCCGGTATATGATCAATGCTTAGGTTAATCTTAGAGACTGGCCATTCGGCCTCATTTACCGCTAAGAATTCGGGGCCAGACCACCATAGTTCTAAGGAAACCAACAGGCCGGCGTCCACCCCCCTGGAAATTAAATCAGCTGGATTAGCTGACGTGGGAACGTAGCGCCAAGAAGTCGGTTTCGTGATCTCACGAATCTCAGCAATACGATTAGATGCAAATGTTTTTAATCTGAGTGAATCATTGGTTATCCACGCTAAGACTACGTTTGAATCGCACCAGTGTACTAGACGATCTGGTTTAAATCTTAAGGAGTCTACGACGGCTTTGCATAGTCTAGCTGCTAACAAGGCGGCGCAGAGTTCCAAACGTGGGATCGTAGTAGACTTTAATGGGGCGACTTTCGATTTGGAGCACAGCAATCTAACAGTGACGTCACCGTTGACGTCTATAGACCTCATGTAAATGCACGCGCCTAAGGCACGCTCTGACGCGTCGCTGAAAGAATGCAATTCAATTATTTTAGGATTCTCACATAAAACATTTCTATTTATTGCTATTTTTGAGATGAACGGCAAATTATCACAATACCTAACCCATTCCTTTTGGATGTTCTGTGGGATAGGATCATCCCAGCCGATCTTTTGCTGCCATAATTTTTGTAACATCATTTTTGATTGAATGATAATTGGGCTCAATAGCCCTAACGGGTCAAATGTTTTAAATGAATTAGACATTATGTGTCTTTTTGTAATTTTGTTGACTTGGTTCATGACATTTTTAACCGGAAAATGCAAGTGGTCATTGGAAGGATCCCAACCCAATCCGAGCGTACTTGATGATTCGCTAATAGTTAATTTTTCTTTTGTATTTAGATCGGAATTTTGAAACAATTTAGTCGAATTGGTTTTGAACTTTCTCAGATTAAAGCAACCCGATTTCAAAGCTTCTGTAACTGATATTTGTATACGACGTAACTCTTCTTCGTCATTAGCGCCCGTAATAAGATCATCGACATAAAAGTCGTGCTTTATTATAGTTTTAATCAACTCATCCTCCTGCTCCTCACCTACCTGTTGTAGACACCTCGTGCTTAAATAACTCGCACTTGCTGTTCCATAAGTAAGAGTATTTAACTGCAGAGTTTTAATAGGCTGGGACTCATCTTCTCTCCATAATATGAGTTGGAGGTTGCGATCATCATTATGGACAAGCACTTGACGATACATTTTTTCTATATCGCCAGTCAAAATGTACTTATATTGCCTCGCTCTCACTAAGATGGAGAAAAGAGAGTCCTGGACATTTGGGCCTACCGTTAGTATGTCGTTAAGCGACAAGTCGGAGCAAGAAGCGGCCGAGCCGTCGAACACCACGCGAAGCGCTGTGGACTCGCTATTGTCTTTAAAAACTGCGTGATGACACAAGAAGTAGCTCGGGTTGGGTTTGGCAATATGGGACTCTGTCAAATGTCCCAAGTCTGCATATTCCTGAATGAACTTGGTATATTCATTTTTTAGTGAGGGGTTGCGTTTGAATTTCTTTTCTAAATTTAACAACCTTCGCCTAGCTAAATTATAAGAATCTCCCAGTGAACTCGGAGGCTTAGTTAATGGCAATTTTACCATGAACCTACCAGTACTAAGTCTAGACACATTGGCTAAGAAGTGTTTTTCGCAAGACTGTTCCTTAATACTCAAACTTTTGCTTTCGGGGATTTCTTCTATATCCCAAAATTTTGTTAGTAAGTCATCAATTGATTCTTGTGATTTTTGTGTGATTGAGACATGATTGCATTGTGTGTAATTGTTAGGCAGGTCTGAACTCGTCGGACCCGATACCAACCAACCTAATTTGGAGCTGCGCAGCTTGGGGCATTCAGGACCTAAGGACCTTTGCTCATTTCCTAAAATGTCCCAAAATATATCGGCGCCAATAAGCATGTCAATAGGCGCGGGTTGATGAAAATTTGGATCAGCCAAGACTATGTTGGTGGGTATATTTAAATTTTGTATATTTACAGGAGACTTTGGCAGTGCTCCCGTGAGTTCCTCTAGCACTAAGCAAGACAACCTAACACTAAAAGCGCTGTTGAGGGAGTTCATTTGCACGTTACAAGTTTCAACTACATTATTTGTGCAGTTGTTTCCAATGCCAATGACCTTTAGTGAGTCAATTTGGTTGGATTTTAGTGACAACTTCTCCTTAAGGGAGCTTGTGATGAAGGATGACTGGCTACCACAATCAAGAATGGAGCGTACCCTTATTGTTTTATTTGTAGTAGGGTTCGTAACCTCTACGAGTGCCGTGGACAATAAAACCTGAGTGCTATTTTGTTCAGACAAGTTGACCACAGATGCAGAATTAGTAGACACTACATTAATCTTTTCGGCAGATTCTGGATGTAGCAAGCTATTATGGTTCTTCTTACATTCACGACAAGGACCCATTCGACATTCACTCAACGGGTGCCCCTGCCGAAGACAATTAGCGCATAATTTATATAAAGCAACATCAGCTAGTTTGTCATGCATACTTTTACCCTTGAATGTTGGGCAATCATAAATTTTATGGTTTTCGTTACAAATGATACAAACGTAACTGGTCTGGCGAGGATGGCTGGTGCTCGCAAACGATTTCGTGAAAGAGCCCTTAAATGGCTTGTTATTAGTCGCGTGCTGATGTAGAGGTTTGTTATTGGTGATATTACCCCTATTATTTTGAAATGACACTGATGGCGTGGGTTTGGCCTGAAAACTATCGTGTCGGTTGCGACTAAGTGCCTCGATGACGTCTGCTCGATCAGTTAAAAACTTATTGAATTGTTCCAAAGTAGGGACGTCGTCGAAGGAGTTACGATGTTCTTCCCATTTGACCAGTGTATTTGTATCTAATTTCGATGACAACATGAATATTATAAGTATATCCCATTTGTCGGTCGGCTGGCCTAAGCTGGACAAAGCGCGCAAATTTTTTGTAACATGGTCCACCAAAAAACGCAAAGACCGTTCAGTTTCTCGTGTGAGCGGCTGAATATTAAACAACGAACTTAAATGCTGATTAATAAGCAAGCGCTTATTATCGTATCGCTCACCGAGCAGCCTCCAGGCCTGCGTATAGTTATCCGATGACACTTCGAGATTTGAAATTATTCTAGCGGCGTCTCCTTCTAAATAGGAGATCAGGTAATGGAACTTGTGTATGGGCTTAATGCGGCCATTGTTGTGAATTAAACTTTCAAATGTGTCGCGGAACTCAAGCCAGCGAAAATATGAGCCGTCAAATTTTGGTATTTGTATTTGAGGTAATTTAAAACTAAGCTCCTGATGGTCGAGCGAGCACTGAGCCTCATTAGCGATCGATTCTCGTCGATTCTGATTTTCGATCCTATTGTACTCGTCTATTAAGGTTTTTGCCTTAGCGATGTTAACGATTATATCGTGCTCAATGCTCTCCCGCTCATCAATCTCATTTTTAAGGTGCTCCGCATTTAAAATTTCAATGCTGCTTTGTAAATTGTCAAACTTGACAGATACACTCTCGAATTTCGTTAGCTTAAGGCTTAACTCTGCTAGTTCTACGTTAGTTAACTCGGATTTGCGACAAACACTCGATAGGTAGTTTTTAAACTTAGTTATCTGACCCTTTATGGAGCTACGTGAAGTAAGCAAATCCTTAAGTTCGGCTTTATCGGACGACATAGTTGCCGTATAATAATTAAATCAAGCAGTTGTAGTTAAATAATAAAATAAGTATTAGCTCACGCTCCTCAATTCGCTGGATCTCCGATAAGAAGCCGGCCCGTGCAGCACAGCATATACTGGCGGCGAGATGTAGCCTTCGTACTTCGTTACGTAACAGCTGCAATCCCGTGTTCCTGGAATAATCGGCCAACTATCTAAATATCGCGAAATTACGGGCGAGGACGCTATGAAGAAATGACTACGAAATATTTAGAATTAAATTTTACAACAAGAACGAAATAATTATCGATAAACCTGTACGGGATTCAATTATGTTAAAAAACAACAAATTTTACTATTTCCGCTATTAATCTACGTGTAATTTAATAAGAAATTAACATTATTTACCTTAGTTAATCGAGAAATACTTAAATTGCATTGAAAAATACTGATTAGTTAAAGTTAACGGTATCTAGCGTTCGAGAATAATCTAATGACAATGATTTAGGTTATAAGTTTGTAAAAATTACCTTTTAGAAGCGATGATTAAATTGTACCTTTAAATGATTTTACACAACTATTTTCTCAAGTGGAGACTTGTTATTTAGATTCTAGTTTTTGGAATGATACGTGAATTTAGGAAGGAAACAAAGGAAGGGCACTTAACTTTCAACTGATCCCGTCGCGCAGTGCAAGATTTTTGTATTCTCGCTGGCTGAGCTGATGACAAGATCCCGTGGCAATGCTGCTGTGATGCTCCTGTGTCTCCGTATGACTATGGACTTCGTCAACTCTTTAGATCCAACGCGTAGTGTATGGAGGTGATGGCAAATTCCAGTTCCTTTTTGGCAAATATTTTGCTATTTTGCCGTGTATATCACGTCGGGGTCACCAAATTATGTCTTCGCGTACATAGTGCAGCTTAAGTAAAACTCAAACTTCTTCCAAATTACAGTTTTAATGAATAAAAACGTTAAAATATACAGAGGTACATGTTTGTCTTTCAAGTTAGTATGGTAATGTGAGTCGAATCGCGGTAGGAATACAATAACGACCAAAACTGTTACTGGCGCAAAGTAATAGCAATATTTCTCGCACTAGTATTTGTTGTCTTGCATTGTCAGGCTCAGCTGGGCCTGAACAGGTATAAATATAAATAAAATAAACGTTTTATTTTATTTATATTTGATATTGGGGTCTATGAACTGTAGACTCGCACATACACATTATGATCTGATGACAGCTTTATTTCAGGTTAATTAAGCATATTAAACTCTGTACCAAATACACGTTTATCAAATGACCTGCGGTTGTATTAAGTATCTCTGCTACTAATTAGTACTGTAACAAATAAACACGGATATACAAATAATAGCTCAATAATCAACGAGCGGAATCCTTATATCAACCACAATGCAAAGTAATTTAACATTGTTTTCTATTAATTTTTCTAACTATACATACATACCTCCTGCTCTTTAAATTTTTGACATTAGCGTGATTAGAGTATGGGCGTGACCTATATATCTATTTCAGATTATTACTTACAAGATCTGACCCGGTATCGCTCCCAAAAATCGTCGGCGACATCAAGGATCTGCTAGGCTTTCTGATGGAGTTGGGTTGGCAAGAGCAACCAAAACCTTTTGCAAAATAGGCGCAATACGAGTATCAAACGTCGAGTTACTGAAAACCAGCCCACGCAAACCTGTAACAGGATGTTACCCGTCCGTCGCTTATAATTAACCCCATTTAGATCTAAACAGTATTTTCAAAACAGGATTACCTACTCGTCCATCTATAACAGCGGTCGGCAACCTTTTAGCAGTCAAGGGCCACATAGTAGGTAACGAAATTGACGCGGGCCGCACTTTGTGAATAATTTGTGACTTAATACGATTCTGAACATAACGATCTTTACGTACAAAATAGCCAGGGAGGCTCGCGGGCCGCAAGTGAGGGGTTCGCGGGCCGCATGCGGCCCGCGGGCCGCGGGTTGCCGACCGCTGATCTATAACAATTAACCCCATTGAGGTCAAGACAATATTGACAAATCAACTAACACGGTTCCAGGTGACATATATACAAGGCAAACGTCGCTATTTGCGCACGTTGAAGTACCAGGGCAACCGGATGGTGAGGCGTACGGGCACGACCCGCGAGTCGTGGTACAGCTGCCTGAGGTGACTCTTCTAGTTCACCATGTGCGCAATCTTTGCGCTAGGGGAACGAATAATAATACATTTAAGACTATTACTTACAAGATCTTACCCGGTGTAGCTCATAGAAATTGTCGGCAACATCAAGGGTCTACTAGGCTTTTTGGTAGAGTTGATTTGACGACACGTTTAGCTCAGCGGGAGGGTTCAAATCCTGGTAAGGGAAAATATTTGTGCGATTAGCACGAGTATTTGTTCCTGAGTCATGGATGTTTTCTATCTATTTAAGTATGTATTTATCTATTTAAGTATGTATATCGTCGTCTAGTACCCATAGATAGATAATCCCAAACTATGCAATTGCATCGTTTGGGATTATCTCGATTTGTGTAAGATTGTCTCCCGATATTTATTTATTTCTCACGCGTAAACCTATTTATGGCCAAAAACAGGATTACCTACTCGTCCATCTATAACAATTAACCCCATTGAGGTCAAGACAATATTGACAAATCAACCAACACGGTTCCAGGTGACATACATACAAGGCAAACGTCGCTATCTGCGCACGTTGAAGTACCAGGGCAACAGGATGATGAGGGCACGTACGGGGACGACCCGCGAGCCGTGGCACAGCGGGCTGAGTTCGCACTTTTAGTTCACCATGTGCGTTAGGAGGCAATCTTTGCGCTACGGGAACGAATAATAATACATTTCAGACTATTACTTACAAGATCTTACCCGGTGTAGCTCTCAGAAATTGTCGGCAACATCAAGGGTCTGCTAGGCTTTTTGGTAGAGATGATTTCGCCTGCGTAAACCTACATATGGCCAAAAACAGGATTACCTACTCGTCCATCTATAACAATTAACCCAATTGAGGTCTAGACAATATTGACAAATCAACTAACACGGTTCCAGGTGACATACATACAAGGCAAACGTCGCTATCTGCGCACGTTGAAGTACCAGGGCAACAGGATGATGAGGGCACGTACGGGGACGACCCGCGAGCCGTGGCACAGCGGGCTGAGTTCGCTCTTTTAGTTCACCTTGTGCGTTAGGAGGCAATCTTTGCGCTACGGGAACGAATAATAATACTTTTCAGATTATTACTTACAAGATCTTACCCGGTGTAGCTCTCAGAAATTGTCGGCAACATCAAGGGTCTGCTAGGCTTTTTGATAGAGATGATTTCGCCCGCGTAAACCTACATGGCCAAAAACAGGATTACCTACTCGTCCATCTATAACAATTAACCCCATTGAGGTCAAGACAATATTGACAATAGTACATTGTGCACCGAGGGTAGTAAGAAGGGGATTACTAACGAGAGTCTATTAAGAGCCCGACGCCGAAGGCGGAGGGCTTTTAATGACTCGAATTTGTAATCCCCTTACTGCCCGTGGTACACACAATGTTTTTCATCACATTTGCGAGGAAAAAAAAAATAAAACATAAAAATCAAATAAACTAAACGCACCCGCTAAGAGACAACTTCAGCTGTCAACATTTTTCAATATAGTCTTCCACAGATAATGCTAAGAACTGCGTTTAGTTTTTAAACTTGACAGGCAATGCCGCCAGATTGTACCGATTTTCAAAATAAAATTTTAAACTAAATTAATTTAATTGCATTAAAATAATTGCAAAAATTACTGAAATAATAGTAAAATATACCATATAAGTTTTATATACTCTAAAATTGGTTTTGTAGCCAAGTTTTGAAGATGTGAAATAAACCTTGGCTGATTTGAAACCTCCTTAGACTGAAGTGACGTACGGGTTGGTTCTATATTTTAAAACTAAACTCATAACTCCCACGGGAGTTATAGATTTTCATACAGTTTTTCCTCCCGTGGGAGTTATAGATTTTTATAACCCACGGGACCTAAATCGGCTCGAGCTGGTCTATAAGCCCGCGTGTTATAACACCCTTTACGAGCAAGTGTGATGAAAATCAACTAACACGGTTCCAGGTGACATACATACAAGGCAAACGTCGCTATCTGCGCACGTTGAAGTACCAGGGCAACAGGATGATGAGGGCGCGTACGGATACGACCCGCGAGCCGTGGCACAGCGGGCTGAGGTCGCTCTTCGAGTTTACCATGTGCTTCAGGAGGCAGTCGTTGCACTACGGGAACAATAATACGATGAGAGTCAGCAACAATGATGAAGTGCTGGTAAGTGCATTTTAATATCGTATAAAATCGTCGTATTGTGTAACAGTGGCGTGGCGTTGAGATATGTTGAGGTTTGGATGGGAGTTTTCAAGTAAAACCAGACATAGTACCGGAGATGTTGTATTCACGGTATGTCAAAATATCGAACACAGTTAATCTAGGTTAATGAATACTTATAGTTAATTATTGCTTACTGGCTAATATTCCACTTCGTGCGTCATATGTTGCGAGGCGTATTGGTGAGTTGTAGTTAGTCGAGGCACACAGTACACCTCCCCCGAAGAGCACACAGTACAGCGTCCATAGAACCCGATTCCCACCGGCTTGCCTATTTTAAAGCATATGACCGAAATATCTACTGCTCCTGAAGAAAAAGTAATCCAAATCTGCTCCGGCTTTACTAAGAATATATTTGACGCCACGCCACTGTTGTGTAAGTAGTTTAAATTTTATCAGAACTGAAATTTGCTGGTGATGTAAATATGACGTGAATCACGGGCGATATGCCGCACGCCTGTTCTTATTTTAATTCTATGAATGTTAATTTCTGAACCCCCAAAACCCTCCCCCTGGCTACGCCCGTGACGTGAATGAATAGACGTGATTTATTTATTTAGAATTTATTGCACAATAGAGGAAAGTACAAATGTGATTTCTGCAATGAATCACGGAACTCATCTTCGAAAAGGCTGACCAGTTCTTCTACGAGTAGCTAAGAACCACAGCAAGGAAACCAGCAATATAATTAAAGAACCGCATTTGAATCGGTCCACGCGTGCCACAGCAGTCAGACGTGTGTGTCAAACTTTGACTTTCAAAAGCTTCAAACTTTTACTTATCTCTTTTTATGTCGGAGGCTAAAAAAATAAGGCAGTAAAACATTATTTTTTCGTTCTTCCTTTCGCTTTTGCCTTAGTACTAAGGCAAACGCAGGATACTACATCGTAGAAGAACATTAGGTCTGCTGCATATATTTGATATACAGTACGTATCTGATCGTAAAGCAAAGCTGTAAGCTCGCCAACGTCGATATGAAGTATAGTGTAATGGTATAGTTTGTATCACTGTTGCAGCAGTTTTTTTTAGATTGAATAAAAAAAAATGTGAAGTACCTGTTATTTGCAGATGATTTTGAAACAGCCTGTGGAAGTAAACAATCTAAACGTCGTTGTCTTATCGTAAACCAACTAAACATAACAAACATATCATCATAACGTTCTTCAGATTATCGCATTTCAACTATGATGTCGTTAATTTCTGTTTTCGTTAAGGCATAAATGCGTGTACTTACTAATTAAGAAAATAACATTTACTAGATTACATTACTTTAGATTTCATTACTTTTTAGAGATAAACAAGCAGCTCCATCGAGATTTGGCTAGTTTTTTACAGAATGTTTTTGGTGGGATTATTTATTACAATCTATGACATTTAGAATACGTCAATGCAATCACGACATTTTGATGTTCATTTTGATGATGAAGTTAAATTTTTCTCGTCCAACCTCAAACCTAAATCTGTCTCTATCGTTCTTGTCGTTTATAAGATTGTAAACAAATAATACAGGAGGTTACACAAAGTTATTTGATATTGTTTTTTGTTTATTATAACTTGTTTATAAGCAGTGACCCAGCGGAATATGATATAAAATAAGGGTTCGTCGGCTGGGTCCGCTATTTATTTGTTAAAAACGAGTTTTATTTTTACCTAATCTATCTCTAGATGTAAGATCTTGTTCCATTTAAATCATGTTAAAACATGCAAAAGGTGAACAAATAAGGAGAAATCTTTGCATAAAGCAAAAAAAAGTTGATTCACCCAATTATCATAATTCTGGACATTCATAATTATTGCAGTGTCTTCGATATCCAGATCCACTTATAAGTGTTGAAATAGACATGCAAAAAATGCTAGTAGCTCTAAATCCAAAGATTTCCAAACGAAAGAGAGCATTTACACAGTATAAGCAGTAGTTTTTCTTCCGACAAAATGTACATCGGGAGCGCGCATGTGTGCGCGCCGTGTACGGACGCACCACAAGCAAACATTTACCCATGCACACCCATGCCACAGTAAGGAATGCACTCACACAGACGCGCGATCGTGCGTCTGTGTAAACACGTGTCGCGCGCTCCTAAACGCCGAAGACGAACTACTTGGTTGTCTTTATACTTTGGCATTTAGGTATACGATGACAAGACAGGGACGAAAAGTTCGTGTTTATCGTGTCTTGCAGCTCACGGCTCAATAGAGCTACTTGAGAGTTTGAATCGGAACTGAGCTAGTGAGCCGGTGAGGTAGACGAACTGATATAGCTCTTTTAAATCACTCACTCGCGAGCTACACATGTCTAGTTAGTTGAACAGTATTTCATGCTAACAATCCCTTCGTGACACAGACCGCAGTTCGGCAGTAGCATATATGACTGAATTGACATGATTATCGACAGATTGAGTCACAATGAAGTGTTATCGAAGGCATTCCATGACCTATTAGAGCATATCCGATTAGTGGGAAGCCGCATTAACGTGTTAAGGGGTCCTGATATGGAAAACGTGTCTTGATATTTGAAGGGTACCTACACGGAAAGAACATGTCTAGTCACCTAAGTGGCTTTTTGAGTTATAGCGGTTTGAAAGTTAGTCGTCGGGAACAACTACTATGGCAACCATCTCTTTAAAAGTGAAAAATATGTATATTATTTTAAGATATTCACCTGTAATCAAGTGGTAAGTTTATAGTTTATTGCGAGCTCTACATTTTGGCATTAAAATCTCATTTTCAAAAAAAGTGACTAGACATGTTCTTTCCGTGGACCCTTCATTTGTTTTTTACGTTATCAAATTTTTAACTGAATAGACTTTTGTCCGCATCGCTGATTTATCAGCGGTCGGCAACCTGCGGTCCGCGGGCCGCGTGCAGCCCATGAACCGCTCACTTGCGGCCCGCGAGCCTCCCTGACTCTTTTGTATGTAAAGGTCGTTGTTTTCAGAATTGTATAAAATCGCAAATATTAACAAAGTGCGGCCCGCGTCAATTTCGTTAGCTATGTGGCCCTTTGGGTGCTAAAAGGTGGCCGACCGCTGGACTAAATTATTGAGTTAAGCCAAAGGTCTCCAAACTTTTTTAGCAAAGAGCCACACCACACCTTTGACAATCTCGCGCGGACCACACGACTTGGTTGACCACGGAGTTATGTAATCATTTATTTCTCCACCACTAGCGTCCGTGTATTACTGGAGAACGAGCTGTCACGGGCCGGTCCATGGGCACCTCCACGGGCCGGATTGGAGCGTCTCGCGGGCCGGACGTGGCCCGCGGGCCGTAGTTTGGAAATCCCTGTGTTAAACGAAGTAACACACTGTTAACGATATAACACAATGTTTTCTACCAATCTGGTCGAAAGTAACTCGCATAGTAACTTTAATGTTAATCACACCTTTTTACAAGTTTTTTAGTAAGTTGCAATGTTTGTTTGTATGTATGTTGATCTGTCAAATCTTGCAAGCCAAATTAGAACCATTTCGTTTTTTAAAAATGGTAGTTGAATTTTTACATGTTGGTTCAGTTTCGATGACAATGCAATAATACGATACTATCGAGCTGATTTGATAACGACGGAGACGGAAGGTGGCCATGGGATGATCCAAATTACTGCCGTCATATGGAGAAAGGGCGCATGTGAATTTTTTTGCAACCGAGTTACATATATATTTAGAATCAGTAAAATGAGACGAATCTAAATATACAGTACGTATCTGTACGTATCGTAAAGCAAAGCTGTAAGCTGGACAACGTCGATATGGAGTATAGTGTAATGGTATAGTTTGTATCACTGTTGCAGCAGTTTTTTTAGATTGAATAAAAAAAAATGTTAAGTATCTACCTTTTATTTGCAGATGATTTTCAAACAGCCTGTGGATGTAAACAATCTAAACGTCATTGTCTTATCGTAAACCAACTAAACATAACAAACATCATCACAACGTACTTTAGATTATCGCATTTAAGCTATGATGCCGTTTATTTTTGTTATCGTTAAAGCATAAATGCGTGTAATAATTACTACACACACACACACTTACACAAAAATATTTGATATTGTTTTTTTTTGCCAATGGTAAAAAATTACTGCATTTCATTAAATCAGGTACCGTTGTCATATTTACGATCTAACAATTGCGTGGTACATTTCTTTGCTTTACGTTTGGTTACATACTGTACATATATGTAACTCAATGGTGAAAAAAAATGTCAGATTTCCGAGTTTGCGATTTTACAAAAATAAGATACAGTTCGAAATAAAAAACTCGTCTCAAAATTAAATAATAACTACTTAATTAAACACTTTAAAATAACCGACTTTCAATTAACCTATTTTGAACATAAACAATAAACAAAACGCTATAACGCATTTTGGGTAAAACATATAACGGCTATATGTGTGCCTCTAATATTTGAAGAGTTCCCCCTATTTCTCCAAGATCCCATCATCAGATCTTGATTTGGACCACCTCGGAGGTATACTCTATCAAACAAAAAAATAATTTTTCAAATCGGTTCAACCGTCTTCGAGTAATCGCGTACCAAACACAAAATATAGACGAATTGAGAACCGTCCTTCTTTTGAAAGTCGGTTAAAAATGACAGAAACTTATTTATGTTTCTTTCGGGATATGCAAAATCGTAAAAAACGAAATCCTAGCTTCGGATCATAGTTACATATTCAGTTATCTTATCTCAATATGCAGTTAAGCTTGCTTACTCTTATCGCCAAAGAGCGATCTCTTCCAGCAATTTTTGGGTATCTGAGTCAATGCGTGTACACGATGAAGGGACTTCTGAGTGACAACTGCCATCCTCGGAAAATGTGCGATTCTCGGAACGTTCTCCATTTTGTATGGAGCGAGAACGTTCTCGAGAATATTTCCCATACAAAACTGAGAACGTTTCCGAGAATCCTCGAGAACGGCACAACTCTATCCCATGTATACTAGGATTGCTAAGAGTACTCTGCTCTTGATATATACCTTCTGACTCAAAGGGCGTAAACGCCATTAGGACCTACGGTGTTTACGCCCTTTGAGTCTAAAGGTATCGATATGTGTCTTATTTTAATATCTCTGAACCAGACAGCGGCCATCAAATCTAATCGTTATTAATTGTAGTGCCCCTGGACTTGAACTCTGTTCGAAGTCTGTTTCCTATTTTTGTTGTTATCACTATCGTTAACACATAACTGCACATAAAAACTAATTACGTTATTTTACCGGCCGCGTTGTTAAGTCTCCATTACAGGGTTTATACAACCAGGGTTCGGAAAGTCGGGAGCTATTTATTATATCTAAACTTTGGGCTCAGTGCCTACGCCGCGTCGATGTTGACTAGTATACTACACACACATTCATACTACACATACGTCAACATCGACGCGGCGTAGGCACTGAGCCCAAAGTTTAGGTATAATAGCTCCCGACTTTCCGAACCCTGTTTACAACCATCTTAAAACAGTACATATTTAGTTCGAAGTTATTTTTTTGTACGTGTGCCACACCTGTGAATAAAAATGCATATTTTTAGAGCAAACGTTAGTGAATAAAGGTCTCTGCCCACTACACCGTATCATACCACGACCGTACTATGATCGTTTCAAGCAAAATAAATAGTATTTGTATTAAAAAGTATGAGACTAGCACGTTCCGTCACCGACCGGCATTTGTCATCCCGTGTCTGATACTTTCATAGTAGTGGCGTGGCGTAAAAGATATCCTTGGGCAAGCCGGTGCAGATTTTGCGTACATTTTCCTTAAGAGCTGTAGGATAAGGTGCTCAAATGCATGATATTAGCCAAGCCGGTAGGAATCGAGTTCTATGGACGCCTCGCTACTGTTTCATAGTACAGTACCTTAAGGCTACGCCCAACAAATAACATACTTGCAAAGACCAGATACTCCGATAGATTGAAAAAGTCCTCCACTTTTTTGTAAAACGTTTGGTAAAACCACCTAAAGGTTTGGATTTGACGAAAATTTTCAAACAAAAGCGAAATACATATACTCCTTTTTTGAAATATCCTAAACTGTCTTCTTAATCCTTAGGTGGTGAAACGCAGTAAGCGTCGTCGCCAGGAGGAAAGCCCGGTGGCGTCCACTAGCGAGACGAGCATGGAGCGACTCATCGAGAAGATGATGGTGGACCTGGACGCCGACTCTGATGAGGACTCCAGCTATACGGTGAGTTATCTGCTGAATGTGAAACTAAGTGAACTCTGGCCCTGAGTAGGAGTAAATTTTGGACCTACAATTTTAAAGACTCGTTTCCGATCATTTTATTTAACAACCGACAGCACCACCCACCGAAAACAAGGAATCGGAAACTTGAATCGGCATATTATCATGGAAGTCGAACGAAAATATGATCATTGTTTATTCCAAAATTCGATTAAGTGCTGTGCCTATCCACGTAATAATTTTAATTGCTAACTTAGTGGTAATAAGCTCAATCTTAATTTTTAAATTTTCAGCTCACGAACGCCACTAGCGTGAAAAGCGACGGGTCTGAAACGGCCGAATCTGAACAAGGACCCACCCCCAACGACGTATCAGTCCCAGCCAACCCTAAACCGGACCACAACGAAACACCCAAAACGCCCGAACCACAAAACTCAAGCCATCAATCCGACACTGAACAGACCAAAGAACCCACGCCTGAAAAGCAAACTCCAAACTCAACCGAAGATTTAAACGCTGACCCCAAACGCTCCGCCATGAGAGACTCCGAAGCGTTCATCCAAAACGAAAAATGCCGATACCAACGGTCACCGAAAGACAAGAAAATCGGTAACAAATTCTTAGCTTTCTTTCTACCCAAACACACACCCGCAAAGAAACTGAAAAAAACCCTAAAGAGAAACAAAGAACTCGACGCTATGAAGTTGGAGAATTGACTGTTTTCTTTATTTTCAGCGAACGGCCGGACGGTTAAGAGTACCTCCGAGAGAAACATAGGTATTTAGTAGAGCATGGATAGTTGCATGTTAAGCTAAGCTTGGGTTATAAACACGGGACTTATATTTAACCTCGAGGTTGGGGCATGTGGCGGTTGGTTATAGCGGAGTTTTTGCCGCAGGGGGTGAGAGGCGGGAGGCGGCCAATAGAGCGGCGTCCGCGGACTTCACCACTCGTGAGAGGAAGGGTAAGATCAACTTTTTTTTCGTGAACAAAGATACTGCGGCCCGTATTAATACCGCACACAACTCTGAACGCGCTTTCAGGTAGCCTTTTTAATACATAATAGAAAAAGGATACTCTTTAAGGCTGCGTAGCCACAGACTACCTCCACTAGACGGAGCATGCTAGACGACGCGCACTCACATCAAATATGGTCGATTGTATAGCATTTCGACATTACTCGACCGGCCGCTCGTTCAGTTGCGACCATGTTTCTGACTTGTGTGTGCACCGAACGTGAAATAAATATTTCTGTTCAACTGACAATCTCGAAACATAAAATGATAAAAAAGACGGTTTTTTTTTTTATTTATTTAAAGTAAAATAATTTTAACGTATAGGGTGAGATACATGCTTATGCCATTATAGGAAACCTTAATGGTTTTTATAATAGATGGCGAGATCGCGCGGATCAGTCCGCATTTACATTTTTGCTTACTTAACTAATTGTCTATGTAGGTACAGAAATATGAATATAACTATCAGTTTCTAGAAAGTGTTTTTTTAAGATTTTTTTGCACTTTCCAGTGCTAGTAATATTATTTATGGTATCATGTAGCAAGTCTTTCGGTAGGTGATTAAGAATGAATGGGATTAGATAGGTATTTGTTCTTTTACCGTAAATATTATTTATTACTGCATGGAAGCGAGTAGGCTGGTAGATAATCTAGGGTGCGCAGGTGATTAGGACGGCATTGTTGTTCCAGTGAGGGTACAGCGTCACATTCTTCAGTGAAACAGGCGTTGTACTAGTAATATCTACCGATATTTAATCGCCCATATGCGTGGTGAGATCGTGTCGTATAACATGCTCCGTCTAGTGGAGGTGGTCTGTGGAGGCAGCGGAGCGGTGTGCGAGGATAAAATCCACCAATCAACGTGCCTAGCCTCGTCCGGCCTGACATTGGTGGATGTTTTCCTCGGATTGGTGGATTGGTGGATTGGTGGTGGTGGGTGTGATTGGTGGTAGCGACCTCGCACTGGCGAAAACGCAGCCTAAATATGGAAAAATGTTGACGTGAGTTCGGTATCAGAGTTAACTGCAGTTTATTAATACGGGTCTACCTGATGAAAGACAGAAACTGTAGCTAAAATGAAAATGCCCAGCGCACATATAAGTATATGTACAAAGGCGACCTACACATTTATGGAGTCAAATTTAATGAGTTTCACCAAATTTCTTTGTCTCTGGAACGATGCTGGTCTGAAACTCATTTTACATACGGGTTATTCTTCGAAAACATGATTCCTCTTTCGAATACGCAGAAGATTCCGCCTTAATAGAATGATTCCGTACCCATAGGATACCAACGGAACCCTATTACTAACACTACGCTGTCCGTCTGTCGCGGGGCTGTATATTTTGAACCGTAATAGGTAGAGATTTGACATTTTCATATGTGTATTTCTATTGCCTCTGAAACAACTAATATAAAATTAATAACCACATTTTTATACAAAAAAACCCGACCGCGGTGCACTTAGAAACTGCATAAAATCGGCCATTTTGTTTATTTTTACAAACTACATTCCCAGATTTCCCAGTGACACTCGCACCATCAAGACGCATCTAATGATGTATCATTTATCAAAATTGGATGTGCCGTTGAGTAGTTACGAGCGGACATAGGAACGGACATACATACATTTGGACTTCGCCGCAGTCGGGTAAAAATAAAAGGGGTCCTCATACAAGAAACGTGTGCTTTCGGCATTTTTTGTTTGACAGTGATACGTCGTGTTACACATTACTTTGTAGAACACGTCAAGTCTACAGAGTAATCAAAATGTCAGTAAGTAGGGAGGAATATTCTGAGTATTTTTGGCCAGAGGAATCATGTCTTCGAATAACATACTTTAAGGCTGCGGCTCCACTGAGGCGGAGACGAGCGGAGCGGAGAGGAGACATGTAGGGTCGACCAAGCACATTAGTTGAAATCAGGGCTAGAAACCGGTATTTTGCAAAAACCCCAAAATAGCCCAATATTTTGAATTATACGTATTATTATTATTAGATTGTCTTGTTAAAAAACGAAATAATAAACCAAAGAACGGTAAGAATACCGGTATTTTGTATAGATCAAATACCGGTTTCCGAGCCTTGGTTGAACACACTAATGTGATCGGTCGATTCCTTTCCGCTCCGCTCGCCTCCGCCTCAGTGGAGCCGCAGCCTTAAGCAAAAAAGTAAACTGGCACAGATCACGTTGTGTAGTAACTGTCACAGACAATAAGATGTTCACTCTAGTTAACTAAAGCAACACCTGTTGAGCTAACTACTATAATTTTTACCCCTTATATGTAATGAAATACTTAAACTGATTAAATCGCGTATTTTTACGTCCCGACGTTTCGTAACCCAATAAGTAAGTGATAATAGTGAAAACCAAAGAGAATATTATAGACAGTGTCTTGTTTTATCTTTCAGAAAACTTCTGGCAGACTCCGTAAAACAGCGTCCAATCCTACACAGTAACTATAGTAGAACCACAGAAATATATCAAGGTATAAGGAAAAGTGTATGTACCTCGCGTGCTAAAAAGAAGTGGCGACGACCTACTTTGCACGCCGTTAACTTTAGTTTCCGTCAATATTATTATCAGATCTGAAAATCTGGTAATAATGGTATAATTTGTTCAAATACCACCAAATGAAATGGACATTTTATGTTATCCATCACTAAATCACACTTTTGGTGTCAAACGACAAGCGGAAAACGTTACACGCTTGGTTCCCAAACAAATCGACGAACTATTTCCTTCTAAAGTCGCCGTCAATGGACTTTGCTAACTTTGTAAATAAACCGCCATATTGAAATTGTCTCTGAATGATGAATTTACTAGTGATGGGGAAGACTCTTACTTTACTCTTTTATGTCAAAACATATGGACTATTAAAGTATCGAAAGCAAGAAACAGGTATTTTTAATTTGCTTAATCAGAAGACAAATCGTTACTTGAAGATTATGTATCACCAGTATTTATCACAAAAGGTGCAGTTATTATTATTTTTTTATCTCGATATATTTCTGTGAGTAGAACAGTGCTGAAGACTGTTTATTTGTTTTTGCTCATCTAGTTAGCGCCAATGGTTATGTTAAGTGAATCATTTTGTTATAAATATTCTGCCTCGTTAAGACATTAGACGACTCGTGTATTTTATTAATTTTTGTTACCGTTTAGGTGAAAATTTCCCGTCAAGAGAACTAAATAAAAAAAAACTCAATGTCGCCTGTTGTCTTAGTGGGGTAGTAGGTATATTAAGATTGATATGTAAAATCTGCAGGTTTGATTCTATTAAGATATATAGTATAAAGTTAGCGTTAGATAGCTTTGAACAAACATGTGTTAAGAATAACTATCGTCAACATTTTTGCTCAAATTAAATTTACCTTAAGTTTTCTCTACTTTATAGTCTGTATTTTAGGTATTTAAAAAAATGGTAAACAAAAAAACCACGTGACTCGGGTCGTTCAGCCAATTAAAGTAACGTTTTGTATCTGTGGCACAATACCACTGGCTGAACAACTCGAGTCACGTGGTAAAAAACCACACGTTCTTTTTTTAAATACCTAAAAGTACAGACTATAGGTACAACCTTTGAATAACTTTTTATCATTTACTACCAAACCAAAGTTTGTCCTGACATTTCATGAAAATTAGGCGATACATGTATCACTTCCAAAAAAATAACTATAATGTACCAATATTTACATTTTAAACATTAAGGTCTTTATTTATAGCTCCACTTTGAGCAATGAGTGTGTATCAAGTAGCGTAAGCGAACGTTAACCTAACCTAAATTTTAAAAAGGAGGTTCTCTGTTTTTTTTTATTGTTAACTAAAAGAATCTCAATACATATTCCAGTCTTTTGGGGCGTTGTCTGCTAGTGCCTTAGAGTTTGACTAAATAGCATTTACATAATCTTCGATATAAAACGGTCAATGTCATTATCCTAATTTTTCACTAAAAATTTAACGGCTCTGTTAGGCAGAATAAGTAAATTATATTTTATGCTCTCTTTGTAAAAAGTCATTACATAAAATTTTACGTATGATCATTCAATAAAATTTCACCATTAAGTTTGGAGTCTTTGCGACATTCTTCATTGTAATTATATCAGTTGTGGTAATCTATTTCAACTTAATCAAATTAATAAGTAGATACTATTTTTTATACGTGAATCATTAATTGATTAACGATTTCTTTGTAAGATTACCTTTGTACAATGCAAAAGTAATCTTACAAAGAAATCGTTAACATATGATTTAATTTAGAAAATTGGTTATGAAATTGACAGTTTTAAATAATATGTTCGAAGAACGCTACACCCGCTTTATTTAAATATAAAATTGGCACCGCAAAATCTCAAGCTCGCGGCCCGTATGAAAAACTGCGCTCAAGTGAGATGGCGTACTCAAGTCGATTTTTTACTGTTTGCAGTGGCTTGCACTGTATAAAGACAAAATACAGTGCCTACCGTAATAATTGTAGGAGGGTAGAAATTAGTAGGGTAGTTTGTTAAGCTACCATCTACCATACTAACTTCTACCCTTACTATACTCTGCAGTGGCGTAGCGTCCACAGAACTCGATTCCCATCGGCTTGTCTAATATTAGGCAGATCATCACTTAATTCTAGTGCTCTTAAAGAAAATTGAAGCCAAAGCTGCTCCGGCTTGCCCAAGGATTTCTTCAACGCCACGCCACTGATACTCTGTCCTGTTAGGTATTTAAATAAAGGTAAACAAAAAAACCACTTGACTCGGCTCATTCAGCCAGTAGTATTGCGCCACAGATACAAAACGTTACTTTGATTGGCTGAACGAGCCGAGTCACGTGGTTTTTTTGTTTACCTTAATTTAAATACCTAACAGGACAGAGTATAGGCAAGAAATTAAGGGTAGGCAGTGTCTTTATGGGTCGATCAACTTTTTCTTGCCGGGTTGCCATGGTTAACATGGTTTTATATAAGTTTTCTACAGTTAAAATTCATGAAACGTACATTTTTGACATATTTCTAAGCCTATTATTTTATGGACCGTCACCTATGCACATAAGTGGCATATATTATAACAGTTTCTTTAAACTCAGACACTTTTGTCCCTTGGACAACGGGACAAAATAACAAACACTAAAAAGTTGCTTGACCCTTATCTTTATTGAGTGCTATGCACGCCACTACTACTATTTAGTAAGTACATTTAATCAAATGTCTACTTGAGTGCGAAATCAGTCTTTAGTGATTTATTATTACTTAAAGTACGATTCCATAATCCATCCACTCTTAGTTTTATTGTAATTAATTAATCTCCACCTAGCTCTATACTTAGTCCTGTTGCATTTTTAAGTTCATTCCAGTCATAAGTGAACCCAATTTTGTTCCTAACAATCTAGTTACTTAGTCTTAAATGCATTCATTCCTTTATTGTGCAATAATCACAAATTTAAAGTGCGTTTTTGTACCTATATTTTTTAACTAATTAACATTCATTTGTGCAATTATTTTATTATGATAATCGAATTGTTACGGTCTAATAGAGATTATTAGTTGATACAAAATTTTATTTATTGATAATCAAAATTGTTGTTCCAAAGATTTGGCTGTGTAGCGAACTATCTGATAAGAAAAGACTGACGTTAAAATTATACTTCTTTTCTTTTGTATACTGTTGTTTCGTAAATTATAAATCTTATTTAATCTTTATAAAGTTTTGTAAGCCTAATGGATTTTTGAAATATTTTATAAATTGTGAACGATATTGTTATAAATATATTTCATAATTAATTTATTGAAGTGTTTTCTTTGTAGCCCCCTTCGCTACGTTACCTAAAAACAAAGCAATGATTTCATATACACAAGTTTTTCATAACTATTAAGTTTTCCTGTAATGAAGTTTGTAATTATATAAATAGGCTACTTCATGACAGTTCAAATCAGCTTCTTTTTATGAAGTGTCAAAACGCTATCTTGTGACGTCATGGTCAACATGGTGCCTTATTTTTAGTTTCCGTCATTGTAAAATCGTCGGTGGCACGAAAATAAGTTTGAATGATTTTGTCCGGGCTGTTTTGGGAGCGTAATTTGCTGGTTAGAGTTAATGAATTTATTTTGATTGTTGTCAAATACCCTATTCTAAATGGAAACTTAGTAAAACATTTTGTAAAGGATTGAAACTTCAAATAAAATTGCATAAGAAAAGCAAAAACTGTTTCCGCCCGGGATCGAACCGGGGACCTTGTGCGTGTGAAGCACACGTGATAACCGCTACACTACGGAAACTGTACCTAGATTGGTGAAAATGTCGTTCTGTCTACGCAACGTATTTCACGTTGTCACCAAATCGAAATATTTCACGAAAGCTATGCAAAAAAAGTAGAGTTCTGCCAGCTATTCCGCGCCGGCTAATCTTATCTGTGAATTCACCGGCGTCCGACAGAAATAATAAAAGCGCTCAATCAGTTCTAACCACGTCCAGTCTCCTCTCGCTCCGACAGTCTCGCGGCTACTCTGCCCGCGGTTAGTCGCGGACGCCGTACCGCACTATTGTCGGTGTTTAGTTGTGCCATAAATTCAAATTTAATTGTAGTTACCAAAAATCATCCACCATGGATCCCGAAGCCTTCTTGGACCTGGCCAACCAGGTCATAAAACTGAAAATGTTCCCGTATTTTGACATCGCACATTCGTTATTATGTGCACTATCCGTGAGAGAGGATTTGGGTGCTGGTAAGAGTTATTCTATATTTAAATGAACCGCCAATTTCGTAATGTTCATCGCTTCCGCATCCTTTGCACTATTTTGCCCGTATACGCAATGTATGAGCCAAACCAAAAATAAATATTATAGGTACCCGGTTTAAAAATAGACTGGTTCCCTGCCGATCTCACCACTGCTCCTATATCTAATGCTAACCAGGTGGCTAATTATAAAACACAATTTTCTAAGAATTTGAACTTTGCCGGTTTTATTTTCCAGTGAAATATTGAATGAATGAATTATCTAATCGCAGTAGAGAAATTGCAGTTGTAACAACTAATACAAATATCACATTAGCAATCTTATCGTTAAAATAGATAAACATTATGCATTTCCATTTAGAAGTGATAAACAGAAAAGAAGTCGAGAAAATTCTGATTTGTTTTGAAGAATATGTAGGTTATGTTTTTGATATGAAACCTTTTCCTGCAGAGTTTTTCAGCAAAGGGGCGAGATTATTTCAGCTCAACCCTATAGATGGCGCCAAAGTAAAAACGAATTACCTATCTAAAATTTTGTTGGTAAATCAATCATGGACCCTTTTTTTATAGCAAAAAAATCTAATTAAAATGTACAAAAAGTAATAAAACTTCCAAAAAGGTGAATTTCACCGGGCTCGTCCGGGATTTGAACCCGGGACCTCTCGCACCCGAAGCGAGAATCATACCCCTAGACCAACGAGCCATATCTACAATGCGCGAAATTACTCAATCAAATCTACAACATACTACGTCATCACTATCAGCTGCCGGAAGCGCGTTGCGTGGGCGTATTGTAAAAGTTTTCTACAGCTTTTTGAAGAAAGATAATATAATGTCGTATTTACAACTTTGTGTATTAAACTTTTATTTTAGTAACCCCATTTAATAAAACAACAACTGTTCTAATGTGTCCACATTACAATTCAAACCCTGCACTCAGATTTTGTAAAGTAATCAAATCAAGTTGCCGATTCAAATTCACTCGCACAGACAAATCAAAATCAGCCGATTTTATAATCGTATTGCTTCGATAATAAGAATTAAAAGGTACTAATGGGAGGGGTGCTACCTACCAAATCTGTTTACCCTGGGTATTTTTGTAGCTAGGGCTAGGAGTGGTTTTAGGTAATCGCACCCACCGGTTTAGTGTATAATAAATGATTGAGCGTACGTTCACGTACTTATTCCTTTAAAATAATCACAACATAGAACAAAAAACTTTATTATTTATGATCTAGGGTTGATTTTTGATATATATGTCATATGTTGTACATATTATGGCTTTGACACGAATGTTCGATACTATTACGACGGAAAAAGGTGAAGCTATGTAAAAAAAAGTAAGCTAACAAATAAAATACATGCCTCGGGACTCGGGAGACCTGGCGCTTACCTCTCGCAAACATAGCTTATAGCTATCCAGAGAGGTAAAATGACTCCAGTGTAATGGCTACCATGCCGCAGGCAGAACTACCTGAGGGGGTGTTCTTTCTATAATATTTGTTTTTAGACAGTTTATCTTAGCTTTTGTAGGTAGGTAAATTAGTTTTCGATATCATATCAGTTATTTTTATCATTCCGGGATTGGGCAGTCAACGTGAATTTTGCCATCATTAAATTTTTAATATTTAATAAGATGGACATTTTAGCTACAAAAGTAACATAGGTTCGGCCGTTCCCCGTTATAATTTATGTAGGCAGATACCTAAAATCACTTCACAATATAGTCCTCAGAGGCAACGCATATGGAATCTGAAGATTGCATAAGTCCCACATATAGGCCACACAGCGTCACTTTATTATCGGGTGGCCTGTGTTCCCATTCGCCTACACCGCGTCATAATAGTAATACACAACTAGGGTGGTAATACAAAGAAAGGCCGAGATTGCAGATGTTTGCGGCCCGAGCTGCAAGCGAGGGACGTAAATATATGCGATCCCGTGTTGTGTACATCCTTTTATGTCTACAATTGGCCAGAAAGCGGCTTTTTCCGTACACTGCGGCCACAAAAGCCACTTAATGGTCAGGTGTGGCATGAAAAGAGAAAAAAAACAATCACACAAACATGTTATAAACAAAAAAACGACATTTCTATACAAATTTGTTTCTTAGTTGCACTTATAGGGTAAAAAAAACCGGTCAAGTGCGAGTCGGACTCGCGCACCGAGGGTTCCGTACAAACTTGTCAGTAGATACGTGAATAATTCAAGAAAAACTGTATGGTGGGACAAACTTAACTTTGCTCTTGTGAAACTGTTGTGCCCATACATCGACATATGCCGCGGTTAGTTTAGTAGGAGCAAATAAGGTTGTCTTACGATTTTTGCGAATTTCTAAAAAACGCTGCAAGTTAGCAAAACCATTTTATTTTTCCTGTAATATTTAGGATAATATTAATAATCGGTAATTATTGCAGATTTTTCTGTTCAGTATCTTCGGAGATAATAGGGGGGGAACGGTATTTTTTTTAACGGTTTTTGTCTTCAATCAAAAACTACATGTCTAAAGAAAAAAATAAAAACTGTTTTGGAATCTACATATTAAGCCCTTTCATTTGATATCCCACTCGATATATTATCTCAACTTTCGATTTATGACATCCCATTACGGAGCCCTTTAAAAAAAAAGTAAAAAAGGTACAAGATTTTTTTTATGTCCAATAAGCTCGGGTTAGCTACTTTTAACACTATTCCAAATTTCAAACCGATAGCAGCAGTAGTTCCTGAGATATCTGGCTGTGACAGACGGACAGACAGACAGACAGACAGACAGACAGACAGAGTCGCACCATAAGGGTTCCTTTTTTACCATTTTGGTACGGAACCCTAAAAACTTAACTAAAGCACCTGTTGCATGTACCTAGTAGTGTACAGAATTTATATGGAACTTATGTCCTTTTTCTAAAATGGAACGTCAAACTGTCTATACGGCCAGGTTACTAGTACTACAACATGCAACAGGATATTTATTTAGTTATTTTTTTTACCTATAGATACTTCTATTTTACGTAGGTGCGCAGGCGTTTTCGCGCAAGCACCCTCTGGCTTGCTGGCTGTCCACCATGCTGGTCATCTTCGCGGGCGGCATGGTGGTCAACGGGCTGCTGGGCGAGCCCATCCTCGCGCCGCTCAAGAACACGCCGCAGCTCCTCATCGGCACTGTCACCTGGTGAGATATACTTAGTGCTGACTGTTCATCATGCTGGTCATGGGGCATGGTGTTCAACGGGTTGCTTGGTGAGCCCATCCTCGCGCCGCTCAAGAACACACCGCAGCTCCTCATCGGCACCGTCACCTGGTGAGATATACTAATGCTGGCTGTCCATCATGCTGGCCATGGAGCGTGGTGGTGAACGTCCTGCTAGGCGAGCCTATCTTCGCGCCGCTCAAGAACAACTCCTAATCGGCACTGTCACCTGGTGAGATATACTAGTGCCGACTGTTCATCATGCTGGTCATGGGGCGTGGCGTGGAACGGCCTATCCTCGCGCAAGAACACTCCGCAGCTCATCGGCACCGTCACCTGGTGACCTGTACAGCTAGTGCTGACTGTTGCCCACCTACCTTACATTTTCGTGAGTGGGATGGTGGCCAACAGGCTGCTGGCCGAGTTCATCCTCCTATCTTAAGAACTACCCCATCCACGCTTCTCAAGAATACGGCGGTTCAACTTTTTATTTAAAAACCGTTGCGTTGGGCCTTCGACTGCCATAATCTGCCACTGCCGCTGTATACTACAATGCTCTAATAACTATTAGTCTCTGGATATGATATCCTAATCATTGTTGCAATCAATCCACCGCCTGCCTATTTTTACTCCTGATACTGATTTTGCTCCTTACGATACTTCCAGGTACGTAGTATTCTACACGCCGTTCGACGTCGGTTACAAAGTCGCCAAGTTCCTGCCAGTGAAGATAGTCGCATCAGCCATGAAAGAGATCTACCGCGCTAAGAAAGTCTACGATGGAGTTAGCCACGCCGGCAAACTGTATCCCAACGCGTACCTCATCATGATCATTATTGGTGAGTGCAAACTATGGAACTACTTATAGAGCTTCTTCAAACTTATTGAATCATGCAAACTTGCGAAAGACCAATGTGTGTTATCTTTTTACCTAGAGTGAATAGTTACTCCGACGTTTAGTTTTGTGAAGGTTCTAATGAAGAGTTTTCGCGACCTTGAACGTAGAGTTTCACTTCGAAAGACCTTTGCTTTCCTGTCGCAATGAGTTTACAAACTATAAAGGCCGTGTCATTGCGCCATATTCCTCAAGAAATTGCAACAATTTTCACTGCACTCTAGATAATATTTAGGTATCCAGGCCCTTATCTGCTTGCCTATTTATTACGAATCTGCATAAGTACTGTGCAGTCTGTAACATTCGAAACGCCTTATTCCATACATCGACGGTGTCTGACGATATATTTGGATAAGAATCGTATGAAGGGATGGAGCGGTAGCGAAGTAGGTTTGTTTCCACTTTGCAGACAAGACTGCTTGTGAAATTCTTATGGCATCATACTTTTTGCAGGTACCCTGAAGGGCAACGGTGCAGGCTTCACCAAGCTGTTGGAGAGGCTGATCCGCGGTGCCTGGACCCCGACTGCCATGGAAACTATGCAGCCTAGCTTGTAAGTACTTTGCTTCGTTTATTATAATCTTTTCCTTTCTGGATATTGAGGCCTTGGCCCAATTCTGAACAGTCTCTCAATAGGATCTCCCAAATCGGCTTTTTAGAGAAGTTCTACGTTCTACGACACATAGTACCTACGTGAGAATCGTCCATTACTGAGGGGTAATTTCTACTGGACATTAAAAAGCTAAAATACCTAGTGAATATGCGCAAGAACTGCAATTGTATATTACACACCTAGGACGGTAAAATAATGAATGGCCCAGATCGCAGGTGTCCGCATAAATATACTACTCTGGCGCTTTGCTTATTACCGCCCGTGGTGTCGAAATATTACGTTTTCCCTTGACCAGGAAGGAAGTGGTATTTCCCGCGCAGCAGATAGAAAATGCCTGTAACGGCCTAGGGTTACGTAAAAATGGTTGACCTCGGTAACTGTATCATTTTGATTCATACTTCATTGTACAGTACGTCCCATTGTTGTATGGTAACGACGTTACTTTTAACCCACTCCTATATAAGTAGGTAAGGACGTGACTTAAGTACCTTACATATAGCAAAGTCAATGAGCAAGTTCTAAAGCAAATACACGTATATTCCAGCTACACGAAGGCTTCGCTGGTGGCATCGGTGATCTTCGTGCTTGACAAGAAGACCGACATCATCTCCGCGCCGCACGCGCTTGTCTACTTCGGCATCGTCATCTTCTTCGTATACTTCAAGGTACGGACAACATACATACATCCCAAGTAGCATACAAACTGTATAAGAGCTTATACAGCTATTAGCTCTAGTTTAAGTGCTATAAGCTATTATACAGCTTCACAACTGTAAACGACTGTCGATATACAAATAATACCTATCCCTTTCCATTCAATATGGTGTGACAAGACAAGTCATCCTCTGTTGCCCGATATACCAAGTCACTCATACATCTCGTTAGGAAACGTTACCGAGATTATAAAATAATACATGCTAACAACTCAGTTATACAAGTTATTGTATGCAATTACCGTAGACTTGGCCTTATGACGTCGACGCCAAAGTGACTGAGCGTTTTAGAACGTTGTTGCAGTAACTTACAATGGTGTGACGCGACAGTCTGAATATATAACAAATAGAAAAATTCAGTGTTTACGCTAAGTGTCGCAATGTTCCAAATTGTCGTCTAAATTAGGGCATTGGAGACCTTGTGCTATGTACCTACCTACTAATACTAGTAAAGTTGATTGTTATTTTAATTTTGTGAACGTAATTAGTGAGTTTTCGTTGTTACCCGACGATATAAAACTGATAACGTCTCCGAGAATTCCCGAGAACGGCACAACCCTAAGGTTACCAGACTTGCGATGTCTTTAGCTCACAGAATCACAAATTAACCTATACTTTCCACCAAACAAAAAGCTTATTCTCTGCTACACAACCTTTACAAAGGTAGGACAATCGATCTGCGGAAGTCCGTAAAAGGACAAAGGCACTCAAAAACCCAAATTGAAAGGTTCAACTACAAGAAATCTACAGAGTTATTATCACTCAAAAGATTTAAAATCTGCTCAGTGACTACAATCTTCACTGGCCACTGCAAACTGAACAAACATCTGTTTCAAATGGGTATGAAACAGGATCCAGCGTGCAGGTTGTGCCAAGAGTCAGAGGAGACTGCCATGCACATCCTTTGCTCATGCGGATCACTTATGCGCAAACAAAGTATCCATCTAGGGCGACACATTCTGGCTCTGGAAGAGATACAACTAGGTACTCACTGCCCAAAGAATGTGGTATTTCCTAGACTCAACGGGCCTCTGCAGTGAAATCTAACAAAAGGGCTGCCACAATAGATCAGCAATGGTCGAAGCGACACATAAAAGGCCCAAAACCCAACAATAATAATAATAACCTATACTTTTGTTGTATTCCAGCTGTCCTCGATCCTGCTGGGCATCCACGACCCGTTCGTGCCGTTCGAGAACCTGTTCTGTGCGCTCTTCATGGGCGGCATCTGGGACTCGCTCGCCAAGCTGCTCGGCAAGGGACAGCCTAAGGAGGAGACTAAAGACGTTAAGAAAACTAATTGATGCGACACGTGAGTGTTTATAGTTTTATATATATTTTTTGAAGTAAAAACGACTTACCAAATACAAACCTCCACAACGCAGGTTTCGTCAAAATTCCCATGGTGGCAAATACCCGAAACAAGCTTTGTCAAAATAAATACAAAGAAATCCGCAACAGGCTTCGTCGCAAGGTAGACGTCCTAGTGGTCGACACGCTAATGCCCAATAGTTGACAACCTGGGCTTCGTTTCACGAAGCTACAAGTTACAAATTTACAAGTCTACACTTGAAACTTTGGTCAAATACAGCAACGCCATTGATTGATTTGGCCAATGTTGCTAGTTTAGACTTGTAAAATTGTAACTTACAGTTTCGTGAAAAGGGGCCCTGCTCTCCCGTGTATTGCTAATGACTTAGCATTCAAGATGGCGACTACTGGGACAGTTAGTGTCAAGCACTCGGTCGTTTACCTTTTACTAAAGCAACTTATAACTTAAATGTGTTTATTTGAATTTTTTCAGGTAAAACATACCTACGCTACGTTATCAACTGACACCGACAATGCATTACCGGTCGCAAAGACTCGAAAGTATCGAAGAAAAAAGAGAAAAAACGTAAAAAAATAGTAAAATACCTTAAATCCTAAAAAAATGGCACAACGACCAAAGTTTTTTTAATTTCTTTTTGTATTGTTTGACTAGTCATTTAAGTTTATAAGTTAAATCCTTAACTATATGTAAGTAGTGTTAAATTTGTATTGTTTGGATTATTCCTAATTCCTATGAATTGCCAAAAATAAGTTACAGATTTATTATTATATGTGACCCGTGGTTGACCTAAAGATATATTTTGACAAAATGGTGCATTTAACTCTTACATTGTTAAAAAAAAAAGTACAAATACCTGTGTTCCGTTAGAACTATTAAAATGGGACTATCCTAGCCATGTAAGGGTTAAATGATACATCTTTAATATACTATGATACGTGTATTTGTGTGAAAAAAAAACAAAACATGATCGAGCATTGTAATTGTTACCTATAAAATATTTAGTTTAGAATCGAACGATACCGACACCGACTTCCTTTTCACCAAATTTTAATTACTTATAAGCAGATTATATGAACAGTATTGATAATATTTAAATGAAGTTTAATATGTTAATAAATGAATACAATTTGTATGAAACGTCTGATCGAACCGCAGGGTGCACGCGGTGAGAGCCACACGTTTCATCAATGGACATAATTATTTAAATAAATTGTTTGTTGTTATTGTACTTATGCAAAAGGAAGTATTAAATTGTTTTATTAATATGACAGTTTAATTTCGTCTGACATGTGTGTGGTGTGTAGAGATGTGCCATTCTCGGAAACGTGGAGAACGTTTCCGTTTTGTATGGAGAGAGAACGTTCTCGAGAACATTTCCCATACAAAACTGAGAACGTTTCCGAGAATTCTCGAGAACGGCACAACTCTAGGGTGTGTGACCAAGAAAGAAAACTCTTAAGAGCTGCCTGCCTACTGCCTTGTAAAATAAATTTGACATTTTTGGACGCAGTCCAATAGTACCCATATTGAGCGTGTTAATAGACGATTAAGAGAGAAAATCATTGCAGCAAAGTAAGTAGAGCAATATTCCATTATCCGAGTAACCTAAACTAGAGGTTCTCTTGTTTTCGAACCAATATATTTACTGAAAATATTTAGATTCTTTACTATTTAATGTGGAAACACCATAATCTTAAATTGCATCGATAATGAATCGTAGCAAATGTTGTCTTTTTATCAGTAAGGAAACTGGTTTCCATAAGTATCGTCTGTGCTCGAGTAAAAGTCCACCGATCACCCACCGATCATGTTAGCATCAAACAAGGATATGTTACCAAATAACAAATAAAACATTTGAACATTCTTATTACATTAGACAAAGAGTCGATTATCGCCTGATTCAGATGAACGAAGCGTTGGTAATATCCGACCCTCCGGCTTGATGGCACTGCCACGCTCTATTAACTTCCCTAGCGTTTGTTCTTATGGCTTATCATGTGCAACACGTTCAGTGGCGGGGTTTAGGTCGGGGTATAAAAGCACTCAGTAGCATGGTGTCAAATATGTCTGCAAACAATGTTTGGTTACTATTTCTCTAAAACAGTAGATATCACAGTACCAGGGGTGGCTCATTCTGCGATTTCGCCGCGTGGCCTTGAGAACCCCGTGCGGGGGCATTAGCCAGCGACTAGAATGGGCACGCGTTATGCGATAGAAAGAGACAGTCGGATCCGGTGCGTTTCGTCCAGTGGTCGGACCCAGGGCTGTCTTTAATCTATTGGAGGCCCTGGGCATATTAGGATAATGGGGCCCCTATGACTTTGACGGAACACAATTTTGTTAGTCCCTACCCCTGTCGATCGCGGGGCCCTGGGCACTTGCCCAAAGTGCCCACTGGGAAAGACGGGTCTGGTCGGACCCTAACGACGGTTTTGTTAGAGAGAGAGAGAGTCTTCTGTACGTAGTACTATTACCTATTCTGTGACAGTAGGTACTCAAATCTGGTGGTGGTGGCTCTGGGATAGGTAAGGATTGTTAGTCACCTTACCCAGTGAGTGGGTTGCAAGAAAAAAGTTGGAGATTTGCCTAAATGGGACATATGTGCACAATACCATAGTTAACGGTGTGGGTACATTATGTTTCTATTTTAAAGGTCTAATAATACTACATGTTATGTACTATGTACATGCCTACAACAAGGGTCCCGCAAGAAACTCAAGATTTTTAAAACCCTTCATTTTAGTAGGTCATAGTCAAGTGTAAAAATATGTCGGACGGAATATACCTTCTGCACTGGCAATAAGAACTTTGTTACCTACCATATTTATGAATAGATTTATTCGAACCATGTTTTTGTACTTGACTGTACCTAAGCAACATCTTTTTTAGCTGTGCCTTACCCGATTGAACCTATGGTCCACGTTTTATTATTCGGGACCACAATAAACCTTAATATTTGGACTATAGGACGCAAAATCCGTCCAAGAATTGAAACATCAACAACGTCCCGTACAAAAACGTTAGATTAAGCACCGGTAATTCCAAAATAGATAGCCGAAAGTGAAGATAGTCTGGCAGGCAAGGACAGATAGGTAACGGGACTATGGCCCAAACTAACCATACGACCAAGTTATGGTTACGGTATTCCGCTGCCAACTTATACGCAATCTGTCGAAGTTCTTATTGCTTGGGAATAAGGCGGGTTATTGTTTGAGTCGGCGTATGGGTAGTGTGGTGGGTTTGTAGCTTCAATGGCGGCGAGGTCACTGCCGGAGACTGGACCTGGCGGCTCTCACACCGACGCGAATCTGCTAGGTTAGCAAATCGCTAGTAGAATTCGACCTGTAAAAGAGCTCTTGAGGCTTACTTGCAAATATAATCTATAAAAAAATGCAATAAGACTGCCTAAATATGTGATAAGGATCCTTATCAAATACAGACTAGGGGTTAAGCCGTATCTTCGAGTAATTGGGGAACATACAGTAGGTATAAAAAAAAATATTCCGACGAACTAAACTGAACTAAACCTCTCTTCTTATTTTGAGGTTGGTTAATAAAAAGTATCGATGACGGGAACAACGTAAGGTAAAAGGAGAAAAATTTTACTCTATTATTACAACTTAAGTATATGGTTAGAGTTTTTTGCGTGTAACGATCATATAAAGATTATAAAGGCTATTAAAATAGTTATGGCTGCCGGATGTAAGGTCCCGGCAGTGGACAAATCTTAATAAGGTCACGGCCGGTCGAGACTTAACTTGTAGAGAAAGCTGTTCCTTTCCTGATTATCCGATTATACGAGTATATATAGCTGGAGAAAGTAGGCAAAAAGTTCGAGATTGGAACAAGATTACTTTTCAATACTTACATGCAATATTAAACTTAGTTAGACACACTCAGTCAGTTAAACGTGAGTAAGTGGCAGAATGTAGGTAGGTATGTAGAAAACTTAACGCGACTAGGTAGTTATCGACTATTTTCTCGCTCAAGAAATGTACAATAATAATTATGACGTTGATCCTATCCTATGCAGCTTAGAGAGATACCGTATTAGTAGTTGATCTCACTGTTCTCACTGCCGGCGACAACAAGAGCTACAAACCGGGGCACCTGCTTCGGTCAGCAGGGGGCGCCAAATTCTACTTCTGTGAGATTTTTGAAATAATTTATCTCAGCCCCGAAGGCACATCAAATTTCTGCCCCGGCTCGGAAAAATTGTAGATCCTGGGCTGCTGCTTGCCAACTCCTTCCTAGCTTACTCGTTACCTACTCGCTGGTCGTCAGCGGTGGGACAGATTTCTTCCGTGCTGGATTATCCCCTATGTCTTCTGTTTAAGATGTGTTAAACACCGACTGACCGGTAATTATACTTGACAGAGTGGTGTAACGTAGAGTGCAACTACGCAGTCAGATTTTCATAGGAATTTGACTTTTAAATGGAGGTGTTGTCATGTCCCTTTCTGCAAAGTTATCGTAGTCGCACTCTAGTTCTCCTTGCGAGTGGTCTAGGACCTGCAGCATTCGCTAGATCTGCTACGCGGTTAATCCGACACTGGACGCTCTAACCTTCAGTGTAGTCTACTATCGAATCTTAATGGCGTTGCGGCATAAGAATTCGCATCACACCCGTGTGACAGACAACCAGGTTTGCAATGAACAGTGAAGTGTGCGCCAGCGCGTTAGATGCGCGCACGCGTGGGCTCGGCGCGAACGCGTTCCATCATTTTTCAAAATTTAAACTTTTTAAAAACGTTTTCGTAACGTGCCAGTGAGTGCAGTTAAGTTTGAAGTTAATGGGAATTAGGAACAGAGGTAAGTACTTGCTGTTTGATCAAGTTTGATGTTTTTGTGGATGGTGAACATTTTCTCTGATATTTTCCGTGAAGCAAGCGATTCTCGGAAAACTTTCAAATAAACATTCCGACAGAGTTTAGGTTTTAACTGTTAGTGAGATAATCTTTGCAATGTTACTAGTAATGTACCGTGATTTCAACTAATTAAACTCAACATCTTTAAAACTTATTCTATGCAGGGCCGCCTTTAACATATTGGAGACCCTGGGCATATTAGGATAATGAGGCCCCTATGACTTTGTATTTGATCTGAGGATAATGAGGCCCCTGTCGATAGCGGGGCGCTGGGCACTTGCCCAAAGTGCCCACTGGGAAAGAGGGGTCTGATTCTATGGTTCTGGTTAAATTGTTACCATATAAGAAATTACTAATGTCGTCTTGCTTTTGAATAAAGAATTTTAAATTTAGTGATTTCGTTTCTTAAAACTCACACGCAAACGCACAAATTTTAATTGTTGCTAATATCACTTTTAAGTACTTGATCCTTATGTCTATTACTAAAAGACACAAAGTAGAAACCTATATATAAATAATTAAAATCCAACTTAATTGAAGCATTTCTATAGAATTAGCCTCATCTCCTGTACCATTATAGGTAATTCGCATAACAAGTGGCTTCAAACCGGTCTTTTCCCAGTAAATATGAATCATTCATTCATTACGTTTACGACCATCCTATAAGGCTTAACATCTGCTTTTGATATAATGGGGTGATTAAACTAATTAAGTAAATGTCAGAGTCATTAGGATGTGCGCAAAAAGAGTTAGGTAATGCGATACACGTCCTGCCTGTCTGGCGCATATGCAAATAATTAAATAAGCCTATCTATTGTTATACTTTTTCAAGATAATTAAAAAAACTTACTTCAAACATTGAATCACTATGAAACTAGTAAGAATAGAATACTCAATTCCATCTAGATCCCATAATCAAACCTGGATTTGAAAGCAAATGCACGAGTTATTATAAATAAATACAAAAATTGCTAAAACATAGGACATGCACCCTTATAAAAAAAAATCATATCGATTTATAAATAATAGAGTTCTGAAAAACAAAAAAATACAGCCGATTACAGAATCTCCTCCGTTTTATGAAGCCGGTTATAAAACTTCATATACGAGTGAGAGTGATTCATTTTCTATGTATAGGTATGCACATAATTATTACAGTACATTAATATATTTGAAGTCCTGAATCAGTTTCCATTCGTCCTGTTCATTGGTCCTTCAAACCGGATATCGACTACACACTCATCCTTTTCAATACGTATGATTATACAACGTTTGTAAATTTTTTAGTCTCAGTATATAACACAAATTAAACCAATAAATACAACAACTTTTGGGTCATGCAGATTTTGCGTAAGTATCAGTAAAGTGTTCGCGTCTTTACTGTGGATGTGGAAGTTACCTACGGGCTTTAAAAATACAATTTTCTTGCTGGACCCTTATAGACACGTAACACTACTCTACTACTACTAGAACTTTATGGTAAAAACAAGTGATACCCGGCCTATGACTTTAACATTACCAATTTAATATTTCTGTTTGGCCCAGCGGGCAAAATTATTTCCCTCGGGTGCAACTTGATAAACAATAACAATCACAAACGACGGATAAAAGCGCATTCTTATCAAGATAACAAGATCTTTATCAAAACATCTTCCTAATTGAATTAAGTGATCATTCCTGTTATCATCATAATTGATGATAAACATCAACATGCTTGATAAAAAAAAATCTCTTTCTAGGGTAGTTTCAAAGCTGTTTTGTAAACATTCCAGTTTTCTTTTATGAATAAGACTTACTAACTGCTTCAACATCAATTTATTAAAATCAACAAATTGATATAACCATTTACTTACTCGAAAGTACTGACGAAGTATACTTCACTATGTATATCCAGATAACTAAATGTTTGGTGATGTATGCGGGTAATTCGATATTAAATACTAACTGCTTCAATTGCAAATATTGCCAAAGACCAGGGCCCTGTTTCACGAAGCTATAAGTTACAATTTTACAAGTCTAAACTAGCAACATTGGCCAAATCAACCAATGGCGTTGCTGTATTTGACCAATGTTGCAAGTGTAAAATTGTAACTTGTAGCTTCGTGAAACGGGGCCCTGATGATCAAATTATTTTTGTAGTACCTGGCCCAGAGTGCTTCTGTGTTTGTTAAGGTGCTTCTAAACGGGCAATATTTTCCTGCAATTTGTGGCCGGCAAGTCTTGCTATCTCTCTCTTACTTCGTATGCTAAAGTAAGATGCACATATATAGAAGCACCTTTATTTACAACACAATGTTGCGGTATTACCACATTGCTTACTGCACTTGCGCATAATTGGCGTGGTCATAATCATAACATTGCATTGGGGGGAATGAACTGCGCCCCAAGACAGAAAAAACTAAAAAAGAACACGCGCAGACGCCGCGTCGATTGCAGTTATCAATTATTTTAACTACCTCGTATCTTTCTGTGAAGTGGTTTTGTGAAGTGAACCTAATTATTTACAAAATAGAGTTATTTTTATAGTAAGAAAATGAGTAAAGTATGATGCTCCAGAGAATAAGTGCCCCCTGTTATACTTATACATGGTTTTAACCGAGCGAGCGAAGCATTTTCGTTTGAGTTTGGGCAAAAATGCTTTCGTAGGTATGTCTGTCTATCCGGTTGTTCTGAAGAGAATGCATTTCTCAACCGATTCTCGTGAGTAATCGTCTCTTCTTTTTTTTGAAGCCTGACAAACACTTGCAAATCTTACTGACTGTTGCAAAATCGAACCAGGGCAAAAATCGGACCAGGAGAAGTCGTTTCGTGAGTCGTAAGCAGATCGAGAATTACTCATACCTATATAAATGTATGTATAGATGTAATAGATGTTTTGACGATTTAGTTTTTGGAAATTAGGTTATAATGGTAAAAAAACACAGACGACAGAAAATAATATTGAAATGAATCACTTATTTTTTCACCAAATTCAAGTAAGATAGGTCATATAGGTACAGATTTCAAATAAACGTGTTTCTTGTGGACAATACAGAGAATGTACTCAGGCCATTACTACAAATCTAACCACATGTGTTTATCATAAAATAAATGTCTAGTTATATTAAAGTAGTTTCAAGAGCCTTTATAGGACCATGTAAGTAAATTAGGCTTTTAATATTACATTACATAACTAGGGTGGTAATACAAAGAAAGACCGAGATCGCAGAAGTTTACGACCCGAGCTGCAAGCAAAGGACGTAAAGATGCGATCGAGGGCTTTCTTTATTACCTCCCGTGTTTTGTACATCATTTTATAGATATTTTATCTACACTTGGGCAGAAAGCGGCTTTTTCCGTACGCGCAGCGTGCGGAAAAAGTCACTTTATGGTCAGGTGTGGCATAAAGTCCTTAACTTTGTGATGTCCGCAAGAGAGACTCGCGCGAACATTCAACTCGAACTACAAAATCTGTATAGACTGCTACTTTTTTGGAAAATTTTACGATCTAGCATTAACCCCCCTAAGCCACTGCCAAAAACGTGTCAACTTATCTTTTCGTCGAATCATATCTTTTGATAAGCGTCATAGGAATCTAATCAGTTGGTCGCCGTGATTTAAGAATGATCAATATAAGGTATACATACAGTCGTGGTATGAAAAAAGGTATTAACACTGCGTAAACTTCACACAGTCCTAGCATTTCTCTTTTAGGCAGTGGACTTGGATATTCCATGACGTAGTTACTAATTCAGATCGTAATAAAGATAATAAGGATTAACTTTAGTTTAAATAGACAATCTGGTAGTGAAAGGACAAGGAAGAACGTTGCGGAGTTATAAAGAAACATTTGCTAAACAGGTAATTTTATTGCACATAGCCAGTGGCCTATATTATTGGATATAATTACGTATTAACAATAAGCCTGGTGCCTTTTCAGACCCGTCTTTCCCAGTGGGCACTTTGGGCAAGTGCCCAGGGCCCCGCGATCGATAAGGGTAGGCATCTAACAAAATAGTGTTCTGTCAAAGTCATAGGGACCCCATTATCCTAATATGCCCAGGGCCTCCAATAGGTCAAAGACAGCCCTGTGTCTTTTTCCTGAGAACGACACAAATGTAGTACGATTACGATTGACTTCCCATTACTATATGTATACTTTGAAGAACAGCTTCATTAAAGGTATTAATTTGTTGGGTAAAACGTGCACCTTCTATATGCCTTGTATTTACTTTCTATGCGACACAGACCACTAAACCTAGTGGTCTGTGCTATGCGATTACTTACATCGAATTACTGTTGCGACTTTATAGAACATAGCGCAATGCAATTGTAATAGAATGCTTTTGATGGTACTGATTGACATTATTTCACAGTGTTTTAATAGATTGAATTCATAATGTAATTGATTCGTGTTACGTGCACGCGCCCACACAGCCCGCGATCTTTTCATTTTAAACAACCTTAACGTTCTAATGGAGCGTAAGTATTTATTTCAAAAAATAAAGTTTCTATACTGTTCTATTTATATTCTGTGACAAGTGGTGACGCAACCCTATTGATCAACGCCAAAGCGGCATTGACAAAGAAACTTGTGCCGACAAGTTTCTTTGTGTCGCGCCGCCTGTATTGTTAGATTCGAATAGCGAGGGAGCGGCCTTGAATACATTGAAGACATTGAAGGCATTGAAGACATTGAGGACATTGAAGGCATTGAAGACATTGAGGACATTGAAGACATTGAAGACATTGAAGACATTGAAGACACTGAAGACATTGAAGACACTGAAGACATTGAAGACACTGAAGACACTGAAGACATTGAAGACATTGAAGATATTGAAGACATTGAAGACATTGAAGACACTGAAGACATTGAAGGAAGACGTTGAAGACGTTGAAGACGTTGAAGACATTGAAGACATTGAAGACACTGAAGACGTTGACGCAAGTGACGAGCGTGGTTTAAATACGAGTCGTGCGCTACGGTCGAGAACATTTTCTTTGCAAACCCGAACAGTACGGACGTCTGGCTGACGTAGATTCTCGCCGCGTAAATTGCTTCGTATTTAAATTGTTTTGTGGAATGGTTTGGTGTATGATGGATTTTAATGACTGACTATTACTTTGACTATGACTAATTATCCATTGAATATTGAACCATTTTATTGTTATTTTATAATTGAAATATCACGCATTTAAATTGTTTTGTGGAGTGATTTGGTGTTTGATGGATTTTAATTGTCCGTTAAGTATTGAATCATTCTATTATTATTTTATAATTGATTTTAAATGTATTTTTGAAATTACGGTTTTACATGATTGAGTACCGGAGTGTTTTGTGGATTTATCCACTGACTATTTGGCTATTTAATTATTGTTTTAATCGTAAGTTTCGTGTGATATTATTTGATTTGATTTACGCCAGAATCCGTACATTAGCGAAGTGTGCTAAACAGAGCTTTTAACAACGAATAACGGTGACAAACGTTGAAAGCTCTGTGTTCATAGTTTAACGTAGCTTTCAAGGGTGGCATCCTTGACTCCAGATCTTATATAATGCTGGAGAATGCCTCGAGGTTCAATGGGGTCCAGCTAGCGTATATCTGAGAGGACCACAGAGTTGGACATTTGGGATACCATACTCTTGGAGCTGCGCTAGTCCCGAATCTCGGTCTTGTTAAATATATTTATCTATTATTTTATATACACGGATAGAATTGTCTTACTTTGCGTATCCATAGCTGTTTCATCAAGCTTATTGCGCAAGGGGGAGGCACTCACACTGGGTTGTAAGTTGCTTTCTCAGTCACCCAACTGAATTTTAGTTGCATAGTTAGGGACACACTACACTCACGCATTTAAATATGAGGCCGGCCTCTTTGATATACAAACTTTAGTAGTGATGGGAAACAGATAGATTTAGAGTCACACACATTGGGGGCGGGATAGTGCAGGCGGATAGGAAACTATTTTGTAGCTAATTTATTATTTAGGTAGCATTATTATTTTTAACTCATTTTAATTAGTTATAGTTATCCTTTGATAATAATTATCTGGGTTTATGGGTATCTGATGGAATTCCTGGTTATTTTAACTGTTTACTTGTATCTTTCTAAGATGTCACGAATTCTAATTATAATGTTGAAACAATTAATTAAATTTTACTTGCAAATAATTTATTCAGGAAAGTATAAGCTAAGAATGGCTTACCCCAGTCTAGATTTAGACTACCAGAATGTTCTGGGCTTGCTGAGCCGCCCCAGACTTCTATCTACTTCATCATGCTATCTTGAATAAAATAAAAGATATAGGCTTGCGGAGCTGTCCTGTATCTTATTTAACTATACTATTTCAGACCGTTGTATTGGAGATTGTGACATCTATCTTTAACAATAATTGAATATTTTGTTCTGGAGAGTATAAGCTAAGAATAGCTTCAGTCTAGATTTAGACTTATAGAATGTACTATGCAGGCTGAGCAGACATAGACTTCTATTTCATCATCATACTATCTTGAATGAAATCAAAATCTAAGGCTGGTTGAATGGCCTAATATCACTGAAGATTGAAACTTCTTTATTGATTTATTTGAATATTACTATTATGGAAAATATTAGCTAAGAATGGCTTAAGCCTAGATTTAGGCTTGCAGATGTTTAGAGCTTGCTAAAGCCGTCTCTAACTTCTGTTGTTTCATCATACTATTCTGAATGATTGTAATAACATAGGCTTATGAAACTGGCCTAAATTCGACAAGGTATAAAGGAAGGATTTCATCCTTTCCTTAGACATCGACTCGTTGACAAGACCTTTACAGAAGTAATTACCTACCGGCGGACAAATGTTTCGTTGCTTTATTTTGTCCTTAACGGCCCTTGGTTACAAAGCGATAGTAGACTGAAGTCTGTGGGAAAAGGATGCTTAATATAGCACCCACATATCAGAGTATAATTTGCATTAGCTTTCCTTGAAATAAGCCTGAAATGGTGAATGTTCTGCTTTCTCTGGAGAGTAAGAATGTAATACCCATTCAGCACAAAAAAAAATACTCCCTTTGCATATCTCCTCTCGAAATGATTAGATTGCGTGCTAATCACCATTGAACTCTGAGAAGCCTCTTCCAGGCTAGGAGGCGAGGACTGCCCATGCATCAGGCTGAGGTCCACCGACAGTAGCGAGGAGTGTGCTACTGTCCTGTGCTCCAGTAATAACAGAGTTCAATAGCAGTAGCTAGGTACATTCAGACAAACCTTGACTTTGACAATATGACTAAACCACTTCTGACTATTTATCTTTGCCTCTATCACTTACCATACTAATCTTCATTGACTATAGACTTATAGTAAAAGGTAACGAATAAATAGGTATAGGTATTTCTCGTAGGGATAAATAGGTATAGACGTGTGCAAAGAAATAGCTGGGTTCTGTGTGTTACATTAAAGAATATGGGTTCTCGGTTCATAATGTAGTGTCCTACCATTAGACTAGACGATCATACGGTTGGCCAAGCCATAAGACTGGAAGATTCTTGTAGAGGTCTGATCATCTTTTACAATGATATGCCGTGAGCAGGATGTAGAACTATTTTATAGTTCTATTTTGACGACTAGCGTGTATTTTTCAAATTAAATTAAGCTAATGCCTTTTTGGCACAATGTTGCATGTGAAAATTGGAGTGTACCATAGGTCTCGGCTGTTTCCTTGCACACACAATCAAAGGCTTATAGAGTAAGAAACTTTAATCGTTAGGAATCTACTTATCATTACGCATGACTTTATACAATAGTGCCCATAACGTTTAATGTGTAGACTTGAGGCACTGACATACAGGTTTCCCCTAGTTCAGGCGCCAGTCTCCACCACACATGTATTTATCTAACAGAAATATAGTTATATTGAAACTGTGGTGGAGTAATTAAATGCTTTTATTGTTATTATTAATCATAATGAACATGCTGTGTAATGGGCATGGATTAGATTCATATAATTTTTTTAAGCATATCTTATAATGAACGAGAGTCGTTGTTCATAGAACAATTTAACCATGCTATATAAACGTATGAACTGCAAATCGCATAAGCCTGTTTTTGTTACTTTGCTTTTACAGTTTTATCTTGTGATCACTCTTCACTAATAACTTTATCTGGGGGTATTTATAGTCATCGGTGCTATGGCTTGACAAATGTTCAACATTTGTAATTATCATTAAAGCAAATTATGACTACCCTTATTATGACTAAATAAATGTGTGAAATTCTACATTGTGATTGAATCAATTGAGATTCCGTATGACTATGACAGAGTACAATGTATGCCAAAAAGGGAAAATATGAACATCAATTTTATGCTTGAAGCGTTGTGGCAGTCGATATTATGACAGTGGTTGTTATGCACCCAGTCGGGCACCCAAATCAACTCCTCTTCTTCATGCAAATTGATGGTCTTGTGAAATCGTCAACTGTAACAAAGAAAATTAGAAATTAGAATTTGGTTTGAAATCACATATCTACAGGTTTTAGTTGATATACATTCGTAGGTTAGGTATAGGTAGATTAAAATCGTCAGCTATCAATAAGGGTGATTATAGGGTCCCAAGTAATAACACAGTGGTATCACATAAGTTGATATAGTTGTCTGTTGGTTCGACTACTATATTGTGGTGTTATTGGGCTAAGATTATTGAATTATATTGAGTAGGAATCTATTAGGATATGTGTTTCAATATTTAGAATTCGCAATTGGGTTTAGTAGGGGCGCTAGTGTTGAAACTACAAATTTAAAGTATAATATAGTAAAAATACCTTTTTCTATAATAATTAATAATAATTTGCTTCCGGCTGAGATTAGCTGCCAATCATCGGGTGGCGTGGCGTCGTATAATTCCAACCTGTAACATTTATTAGATCAAATTTAATAAAATCATATTATGCAATATGAGTATGTATATGTATATATAATAAAATAATACAAAGACAAAAATTAAAATAAATAGGAAACGTCATTAGCACTATCAATGTCAGAACTAACTCGTGTTTATTTTGACATTGTTGGTGTATCACTGCAATTGTGATGTGTTTATTCTAAACGAGTGAACCATGTTGTAGATACATTATATATGTATAATTTTAATGATAATGATATGTTTATTGGTAGTAGAATTAATCAACATTTTTATTCCATTTGCATTGGCAGGACAGATTGAAATATTTGAATTCCAACTCAATTGGATATGTGCACCAATCAGAAAAATTGTAGACGGGGTGGCGGTGGCATGCCGACGCGGCGCACATCTCTAATTCAGATACAATAGTAATAGAAATAAAAAGAAATGGTAATACTTACGGTTAAAAGGAACCGGAAATCATTCAGGATTGTTCAGAGCAGATTCCAAAAGGTCTAGCTGGTCGAATGATATATTCTGTAAATAAGGAATGAAAAGAATTAATAACAAATTATTAAATATATTCAAAAATAAGGTCAATATCATTCTAAGAGTGGACTTGGGTTTCGCTCTTACGTTGCCGAAATATCAACAACTCGCACAAGGCACTTTGCTTCCACTTTTTTTTATTGGGACAATTAAGGAGTGGAACTCTCTTCCAGCGGGCCTCTTCCCGGGGAAATGTAGCTTGGATCTCTTCAGGTCGAGAGTGAATAAGCACTAATTAGCTGGAAGGGACACAAGATATAGAGGACACATGGCAACGGTATAACAAAACAAATAAGGGTAAAAAAGTAGGGTGTAATAGTAAAAGAAATAAATAGTACTTACTCGATACAATTTCTGTTTATAAGATTTCAATTTTCGGTTTAAATCTTGTAAGGTGAGGAGGATCTTTGAGTGTGTATTACATTTTTCTAATAACTTTAATTTGGCCTCCTGTTTTAATATTCGGTCATTGGAATTAAAGTCAAACCTATCCCAAAGAATGGGAAATTGATTTATTAAAGTTTCAACAGAGATTTCCGGAGAAAGGGAGTCCGTGCCGTCCATGATGAAATATTTTCACTTTCTCAGTTTGTTAAAACTTATTAATTTACTGAAAACTGAATGCAAACAAAACAAACCACGAAGAATATACGCACATTGTATTTGTATACAGTATTGTAACAGTCAGTCGGGCAATGTGACCAAGAGAGAAAAAGGCTGGACGAAAGTATGGCGTTTTGTTTTTGTCAATCATTATTGTCTCAGTAGATATTTGACAACTTTTGTGAAACAAAGAAAAAACGGTCCCGAGTTAAAGTCTAGTTATATTAAAATTGTTACAATTGATTTTTCTTTCTCGTTGAAGTAAGTATTCGTCGGATAATGATTGTCAAACCGCGCGGTTGAAACGCTCAAAGGATCATCGGTGATTAAATCAGATTAAATATGGGTTTTGACAACAACGGAATAAATTACATTGACAAGCAGAATAGCTAAATCTACGGAAAAATCTGTAGATTTACGGTTTTCAAGCCTTGTACACAGACTTACGGATTTATTAATTTATTTTTTACTAAATATGTAACATAATAAATTTGTTGTTCAATTTTTCTGCAAGCAACGAAACGCAAATCTATTCATAGATAATCCATGACAGTCACTGACAATTATATTATTTGCGTTTCGTTATACGCAGTTTACATAGTACAAGAACCAAACTAAGCCTGTAATTATATGTGACATTCCATCGGAAAAGGGTCCTTCGCTGATACTGGCGTTTGTTTTCGCAAGCATTCGCAACGCTAGAATAGCCTAGCTGCGCGGAGACCATCATATACGTATTCTACTCTATTACTGGTCGAGGGTTCGCTTCCTGCGGGAGATATTCTTTTTATTTTTTCTTTAATTAAGATTTTATAGTTTTTTTTTGTATTGAAACTTTCTGTGTTTCTCTGTTGCTAGTTTTAATTCATAGATTTAATTTTATTCACAATATCTAGTATAAGTTGATTTAATTAATACATCCGTTATTACTTTTGTGCACAACTCTTCAGTTATCTCTCTATACGAATTATAACCACGACAAAGCTTAGGATAGACTAGATAGTTTTATCATTTAATATTAATGATAAACGTGTATTGTAAGCGGGATGATGATGATGACTTATAGTATTTCAAGTTTTAAAATTATGGGGGCGAATTAAAAAAAAAAATATTAATACTAGGTCATATTATTATGTAGCATTCTTTGGGGAATGCCTATTTTCTGCATGGAAACGGAAACGCTGCACGGAATTCTATTAACCATACGGGTGATACGAGACTCTAACGAGCGACCCTCGCTAGTTTCGTCGGCCGTTTTTCGTTGCCGCGATTTTGAGCGCTCCGAGAAACGTGTGATCGCGCCGCGGAACAGAGCATTGCGTTTCTTGTAGTATTATTACGATTTATTTTGTTTTTAAAAGATTTTAAGTTAAGTAGGTACCTATGTAAGATTTATGTAGGATTAGTGAGTTATGCGACCGGATAGTTAAATGCCAATGTGTGTAGTAGAGATAGAGATGTGTATTATGTTGTGGGAGTGTTTGGGTGAATTTCGTTATTAACGGTATGTATGTATGTATGTATTGTATTTGCAAATTAGGTAAAGTATATGATACTTAGATACAATTGGTTATTAGTCTGTGAGAATCAAGTAGATTAAAATTCTATGCGCATACTTTCTTAGGTAGATGTATTGTATTGTATTGTATTTGAATGTTATGAATGTCATCTTCAAATTAGTTTACGAACTATTTGAGAATTGGGTAATTACTCGTACATTAAGAGCGCGCCAAGCTTTTGGTGCTCATCGATTTTAGATATTCTGTGCGCGTCGTGTACGTGTGCGTTTTCGGTGCCGTGCGTGGGCGCGGGCGACACAGATTCCCCGTTCGACAGCCAAAGCACGACTGATCCGACTGATGTGACCAGGGATTGAGGAAACGCGAGGCGAGGCGGCTCGAGTTAGAGCGGACGGAACACGCGCGTCTTTAGGTATTTCCTTCGTATTGTTCAAACTATACAGATTTTGAAAACGTAAAACGTACACGTTATGAACAACATTTTTTTTTTGTTACTATTTAGAAACTGATGACCTTCCGTACAGTATTCATGACATACTGAGGGTTTGTTGTGTATTTTGGAGGTAACTTTAGAATTTTTCTCTATCGAGCGAAATAGAATTAATCGTGTTTCTAAAACATATGGGTAGGTACTTTGAAGAGTGGATTCTTGAAATGTCTTACATATTGTTTTTATAACTAGATCTTTAGTAATAACGTTGCAGCGGGAATCAAACCAACGCAATTTTTGCGAAATTGGCTCGACTCTCTCTTTTAAAAAATTAGATAATTTGAGGACGAGTAAAGTTATTAATGTGAATTATATTTAATGTTGATAAACATTCATTTCAACATTAAGTAATAGGTATGTATGTATGTGGGCAAGTTGTTGCAAGTCGAGTCGTGCAGGGGCGGTGCGGAGTCGGTTGTTGTGTACAAAGGCGAATCTATCCCTTATCTCATGCTTATCATGTAATTTAAAGTATTTATTTTGTTTTATAACTTATTTATTACCATAGTAGTTGTTGGTGATTTAAAAGGAGTTCAATTAAATAGCGAAATGAATATTACTGAGGCTGTATATTGTCTCTCTACAAAGACTTTTACAAGACTAACTTACAACTAACTCCTCGCACTAATAGAGCGTGATCGACGGAGGCGAAACATGTTGCTCTCTATTTCATGCAAGGCGCATTTGCGACATCTCGTAATGAAGTATTAGATTCGCTAACAGTAGTTCATGTTGTATTAAAGTAATTTTCAGTTAATTAGTATTATCAAGGGTTGGGGTTTGATATATGATTCTAGCATTTGCATACATTCTGGAATAAATAATTTATTTATGGTGGGATTAAGTGAGATAAATGACAGATTTTAATTATTTAATACTAGAGGGGGGAAACGTTTTAAGGATGTTTGGCCGCAACTAATGAGCTTCGGCGGGTTGATCAAATCGAGTGTTTTAGAGTATGAGGAGGAACGTATTGGAGTCTGTTATGAGGAATGAAAGTGTGATTGTACGAATGTGGAACTTGAATGACCGATTTGATGGAAAGTTGATGGGAGTGAATGGATTTGTTCAATTTGACGGAGTTTGAGTTGAGGTCAACTCAGTAGTGTCGGTGTCCGAATCCTAAAAGTAAAAATAATGACAATGAATATTGTTATTATTCACAAAAATAGATATCATAGTTTTAGGCGCTAGGTTACAATCGCTATGCGATAAGACCCATGTTGGGTAAGCTATGGTGTCTAAAACTCTACAAGGTATGAAGACTAAATGACTATTACACACCCACGTTTGATTTTAGAGGTATCAACGGAGTACATTGGTTTTATAGGTTTAATTATACGGGGAAGGCAGGAAGATTAGGGGTACAAAGTTAACGAGTAACTATTATTAATAATGTGCTAGCGAAAGCATAACCAATCATACTGTTAGCAAGACATGAATTAATTAGAAAATACTTTTATTTTTAAATAAAAATGGTATGTATAATTTTGTAGAAAATATTTTTTCTGAAATTATGGTTTATTACTTTCAATTTAGGCAATGTAAAATTGCTGGGTTGTTTATAATCTACTATTATCTTGCTAATAGCAACCATATCTATGGTATGGTATGGTGGTGTGCGGTTATGTTTTGGTGTTGATTAGTCTAAAACAAAAGTGAAACATTCTCCGAGAAAACGTGTAGTGGGGGTGACGGGGTGATTGGAGTGGAATCGGACTTTACGTATTGAATAATGAACGTTCCAATTCTTGATACGAAAGGTTTTCTTGACCGGCGAGGAGGTTCTTGTTGATTTCATTATATCTCGGTCAACGTGAGGTCGGGAAACAGTCGGGCAATGTGACTACCTCCCAAATGAAAGGGACAAGGATCGTTTCACAGGATTCGTTGGCCTCACAACCCAACGCTTCAGCTGGAAAAAGAATTCTTGGGAAGGGACAGTCAAGGTTCACTGCTGGGGTTCAAGATTTCATTCCGGCATTTTGTCACTTCTGATACACTTAGTATTGGTATAAATACACATTCATGATGGGAGGGGGAAGGAGTTGGACACTGACGGTGCTGAGATTCCAATTGTTATTAGAATCATTAGCTTATTGAATCTCAAACTTAGCGGTTTCAAAAACCAATATAGGGGAGAATAGGGTGAGGTATCTTATTTAATTTAATGAGTTTTTTTTTCAAAGATATGAGGGAGTTCGATAAATCTACGTGTTTGGCAGAAGTTTACACACTGCGATTTTATCGAGGGGGCGGCTGTAATAGAATGCTTTTGATGGTACTGATTGACATTATTTCACAGTGTTTTAATAGATTGAATTCATAATGTAATTGATTCGTGTTACGTGCACGCGCCCACACAGCCCGCGATCTTTTCATTTTAAACAACCTTAACGTTCTAATGGAGCGTAAGTATTTATTTCAAAAAATAAAGTTTCTATACTGTTCTATTTATATTCTGTGACAAGTGGTGACGCAACCCTATTGATCAACGCCAAAGCGGCATTGACAAAGAAACTTGTGCCGACAAGTTTCTTTGTGTCGCGCCGCCTGTATTGTTAGATTCGAATAGCGAGGGAGCGGCCTTGAATACATTGAAGACATTGAAGGCATTGAAGACATTGAGGACATTGAAGGCATTGAAGACATTGAGGACATTGAAGACATTGAAGACATTGAAGACATTGAAGACACTGAAGACATTGAAGACACTGAAGACATTGAAGACACTGAAGACACTGAAGACATTGAAGACATTGAAGATATTGAAGACATTGAAGACATTGAAGACACTGAAGACATTGAAGGAAGACGTTGAAGACGTTGAAGACGTTGAAGACATTGAAGACATTGAAGACACTGAAGACGTTGACGCAAGTGACGAGCGTGGTTTAAATACGAGTCGTGCGCTACGGTCGAGAACATTTTCTTTGCAAACCCGAACAGTACGGACGTCTGGCTGACGTAGATTCTCGCCGCGTAAATTGCTTCGTATTTAAATTGTTTTGTGGAATGGTTTGGTGTATGATGGATTTTAATGACTGACTATTACTTTGACTATGACTAATTATCCATTGAATATTGAACCATTTTATTGTTATTTTATAATTGAAATATCACGCATTTAAATTGTTTTGTGGAGTGATTTGGTGTTTGATGGATTTTAATTGTCCGTTAAGTATTGAATCATTCTATTATTATTTTATAATTGATTTTAAATGTATTTTTGAAATTACGGTTTTACATGATTGAGTACCGGAGTGTTTTGTGGATTTATCCACTGACTATTTGGCTATTTAATTATTGTTTTAATCGTAAGTTTCGTGTGATATTATTTGATTTGATTTACGCCAGAATCCGTACATTAGCGAAGTGTGCTAAACAGAGCTTTTAACAACGAATAACGGTGACAAACGTTGAAAGCTCTGTGTTCATAGTTTAACGTAGCTTTCAAGGGTGGCATCCTTGACTCCAGATCTTATATAATGCTGGAGAATGCCTCGAGGTTCAATGGGGTCCAGCTAGCGTATATCTGAGAGGACCACAGAGTTGGACATTTGGGATACCATACTCTTGGAGCTGCGCTAGTCCCGAATCTCGGTCTTGTTAAATATATTTATCTATTATTTTATATACACGGATAGAATTGTCTTACTTTGCGTATCCATAGCTGTTTCATCAAGCTTATTGCGCAAGGGGGAGGCACTCACACTGGGTTGTAAGTTGCTTTCTCAGTCACCCAACTGAATTTTAGTTGCATAGTTAGGGACACACTACACTCACGCATTTAAATATGAGGCCGGCCTCTTTGATATACAAACTTTAGTAGTGATGGGAAACAGATAGATTTAGAGTCACACACATTGGGGGCGGGATAGTGCAGGCGGATAGGAAACTATTTTGTAGCTAATTTATTATTTAGGTAGCATTATTATTTTTAACTCATTTTAATTAGTTATAGTTATCCTTTGATAATAATTATCTGGGTTTATGGGTATCTGATGGAATTCCTGGTTATTTTAACTGTTTACTTGTATCTTTCTAAGATGTCACGAATTCTAATTATAATGTTGAAACAATTAATTAAATTTTACTTGCAAATAATTTATTCAGGAAAGTATAAGCTAAGAATGGCTTACCCCAGTCTAGATTTAGACTACCAGAATGTTCTGGGCTTGCTGAGCCGCCCCAGACTTCTATCTACTTCATCATGCTATCTTGAATAAAATAAAAGATATAGGCTTGCGGAGCTGTCCTGTATCTTATTTAACTATACTATTTCAGACCGTTGTATTGGAGATTGTGACATCTATCTTTAACAATAATTGAATATTTTGTTCTGGAGAGTATAAGCTAAGAATAGCTTCAGTCTAGATTTAGACTTATAGAATGTACTATGCAGGCTGAGCAGACATAGACTTCTATTTCATCATCATACTATCTTGAATGAAATCAAAATCTAAGGCTGGTTGAATGGCCTAATATCACTGAAGATTGAAACTTCTTTATTGATTTATTTGAATATTACTATTATGGAAAATATTAGCTAAGAATGGCTTAAGCCTAGATTTAGGCTTGCAGATGTTTAGAGCTTGCTAAAGCCGTCTCTAACTTCTGTTGTTTCATCATACTATTCTGAATGATTGTAATAACATAGGCTTATGAAACTGGCCTAAATTCGACAAGGTATAAAGGAAGGATTTCATCCTTTCCTTAGACATCGACTCGTTGACAAGACCTTTACAGAAGTAATTACCTACCGGCGGACAAATGTTTCGTTGCTTTATTTTGTCCTTAACGGCCCTTGGTTACAAAGCGATAGTAGACTGAAGTCTGTGGGAAAAGGATGCTTAATATAGCACCCACATATCAGAGTATAATTTGCATTAGCTTTCCTTGAAATAAGCCTGAAATGGTGAATGTTCTGCTTTCTCTGGAGAGTAAGAATGTAATACCCATTCAGCACAAAAAAAAATACTCCCTTTGCATATCTCCTCTCGAAATGATTAGATTGCGTGCTAATCACCATTGAACTCTGAGAAGCCTCTTCCAGGCTAGGAGGCGAGGACTGCCCATGCATCAGGCTGAGGTCCACCGACAGTAGCGAGGAGTGTGCTACTGTCCTGTGCTCCAGTAATAACAGAGTTCAATAGCAGTAGCTAGGTACATTCAGACAAACCTTGACTTTGACAATATGACTAAACCACTTCTGACTATTTATCTTTGCCTCTATCACTTACCATACTAATCTTCATTGACTATAGACTTATAGTAAAAGGTAACGAATAAATAGGTATAGGTATTTCTCGTAGGGATAAATAGGTATAGACGTGTGCAAAGAAATAGCTGGGTTCTGTGTGTTACATTAAAGAATATGGGTTCTCGGTTCATAATGTAGTGTCCTACCATTAGACTAGACGATCATACGGTTGGCCAAGCCATAAGACTGGAAGATTCTTGTAGAGGTCTGATCATCTTTTACACAATGATTCCTATTTATTTTTATTTATTTATTTATTTATTAAAACATAGGGTTAACATACACTTAGGAACAGTGTCCCACAAAACCTTTAATAAGGTTTGTCTGCGGGATCATGAGTCTCTATATAAACTAAGTAATTAGTATATTAAGTTAATGTGCTTAAATAGTGTTTTTTTAACAGTCTTTTAAATCGCTTTTTGTTAGGCTCACGTCTAATTTCTCCACCCAGCTTTTGCATTCATATGCAAAGACTCCAAACCCTCTAATTTTCCAGTTTGCTTTTGAACATGTTGTAATGTTCGACAAATAAGCCTATATGTATAATATTTATCTAACGGAATGCTATCACTAAATGGGCATTGTGTGTTAATCTTGTAGAGTGAAGATGAACACTAAACAAAACCTGTACACAAAAAAACGATGAACATAGCTGTTTTATTTATTTAACTGCGTTTTAAGACAGATTAAATATTTTTACTAAAAAAAACCCGACCGCGGTGAACTTTAAAAGTACATAAAATCCGCCATTTTGTTTATTTTAATAATAATATTCATACCCAGTGACACTCGCGCCATCAAGACGAATCCAATGATGTATCATTTATCAAAATCGGTTGTGCCGTTGAGTAGTTACGAGTGGACACAGGAACGGACATACATACATACATACAGGTCAAACACATTACCCTCCTTTGGGCTTCGCCGCAGTCGGGTAAAAAAAACAATTAAAATTCTCGCTCAAGAATTAAGCTAGCCTGGAGTTCAACGATTTTCTAGCCTCAACCACAAAGGATAAATCATGAACAATGGCTTGCAAAGTTGTGCAAACTCCGTTTAACAAGACGTTATTAACAACGGGTGATGTTTCACTGGCTTGACTTCTCTGTTTTTGCAATAGCTACCTATACGAAGGACTTTAAAATAAATAGCCGGACGTAGCCTCGCTAGCAAATAACTGAAGCACCTCTAGTGAGCCGGTCGCTCTGTACTTACCAGCAGCACTGGGTCGATTTCAGCGCGTTTCGACCGCGGCGGTTTTTTTCATTCGTGTTCCAGCAAATATAGCAACAAGCGGTGGTGATCACAGTTAACTTTTATCATAAACGATAGGTAGACGCTATCGAGGCTACACATGATTTAATCTAAAGTTGTCGACACTCGATAGTCCTTCGCGGTAAAAATCGAGTGACACTAATGAAGTTAAAAAAACGTTGGAAAACCGCCTGAAATCGACCCACTTACGCACACATTGACCTGGCCAACCAGCGCTAAGCGACCGGGTCACTAGAGGTGCTTCAGTTATTTGCTAGCGAGCCTACGTCCGGCTATTTATTTTAAGGTACTTAGTTTTTTAGACTACAAATTTTAATGGTAATTTTCTCCCATGTTTCTTAATTTCCCTAAAATATGATAGCACGACAAATATTTTCCCGTCTCAAGATTGTTTTCGACGCACGATTTTTCTGTAAAACAATAAACCTCCGCTCTTTATATTAGAATATTGACCTATAGGTAGGTAGATTAATTTTGTATGGGTGATCTAAATCTTTATATTGAGCGTTTATCTACCTACCGCTGGGTATAGGTTTCTTCATTCTTACGCCAACCCTGCCCTGTGTCAAGCATCCTCTGCTTGATTGCAGTATGGGCGATGTAGTCAGGCAGTCAGTCAGTACATATTAAAACATACAAAACCATGAAAACGTTTTTAAACCGTAGAAGTAGAAGAAATAGTGCTAAATATACACAAATTAAAATTTGGCGGTGGGCATTATTTATGGCCACAGAGAATTTGACTCTGTGAAAGTACTAAAAAAAATATTTATTGGATGCAGATTGTCCAAAACCCTGGAAATTTATAACACTAACGCAATACCGACATAAAGCTAACTCGCAACGCTTGTATGTACTTCGTTTAGCATGGCGATAATAGCTAAGCAAGGGCAATGGCTCGGTGGCGATGGCCCTTGGCTCTTAAAATAGAACAAAAATTACCCTTGCTTAAACCCTTTATGTTTGATGAAGTACCCAGTTCATACGATCAATATGTGCATACGATTTTGAGTCTTCTTCCACAGACATAAGATCCGAAATGTATACATATTTTAGACGTGTCTGTACATTTATCTGGCAATTATGCGAGAATGCAATAAAGAGAATTGATCACAAGCCAGTTTACGAGTATATGTTATAAGCTTTTACGAATGTGTCTTATTAGTGAATGCTCCATTTCTATTTTATATTTAACTACCTACAGGAGATGCGACACTTTACTATAATATAACTTAGTAAGGTAGGAGTAGGTATACAACAAATGATAAATAAATACATTATCCCATCAATGGCATCGTTAAATTCGATACCAGAGGTATTCTTGAAAAAATCCTTACTCCCTAATCTTTACTAAAAAATAAAAAGGCATTTTGAGTTACCTACCTACTGTGTTGAGCCTGTCAAGTACTACAAAGTAAATTTACTAGTGAGGAGGTATCTTCTGAGTATTTAGAGGAAGGGATGTCTTTCAAGAATAACTAGTTACCTTCACATATTCTTATTGTATTGATCAATATTAGTGGCAGGCTGATATCAAGAAAATTGACGGTTTTTATATCTTCTATTTTTATCACGCATTAATAATTGCTGTTAAGTAGTAAATCACGTTTAACAATCGTGTCTTCCTCGTCAGCTGATGATTAAGACGTGATTGAGCCAGGGTCAGTCTGCCGTTGGGTTAATGGCATATTGTTCGTGACAGACGGTCCAACATTATACGTAAATGCATAGCGTATGCTGCATTGCTGCATAGGTACGTTTGGTTAAATTTGTATATTGTAATCTAACGTTCAGAAGTTCTTGACTAGCCAGCTAGTCAAGAACTTCTGAACGTTACATTACAATGCCCAGGCACTGAAGACCTTTAATCCGTAAACCGTTACTTGGTGGGGTTGGAATTTTGAGTGGCGGTAAAGCCGGGTCCAGACAAGTGTAATGTGTAATGTAAGATTAGGTACGTGTAATTTCCCACATTCGTGGGAATATTGCCGTCCACCCGCAGAGTTCGCGTTACATTACACTCGTCTGGACCCAGCTTAATTCTTATAAGATGGCGATTAGCTGTATGTTACGGATATGTAATTAAATAAATAAATTAAAAAAAGAGTAATAAGTTCATATTCAAGCTCAAATGTCAATTCAAAATATTTCAGTTGATTAACAGACTTCGTAAAACGGAAGTGGTTCTCTAGTCTTCTGTATTTTCCCTTGTTTATGAACCGATTAGATACACTCTTTTTAGGGTTCCGTACCAAAATAGTAAAAAAGGAACCCTTATGGTGCGACTCTGTCTGTCTGTCCGTCTATCACAGCCAGATATCTTAGAAAATACTGCTGCTATCGATTTGAAATAGTTTTAGAAGTAGCTAACCCGAGCCTAATATTGGATGTCAAAAATATCTTGTAACTTTTTTACTTTCTTTAAAGGGGTCCGTAATGGGACTTTGAAAATTGAAAGTAGGGCTATTATATCGAGTGGGGTATCAAATGAAAGAATCGAGATGAGGAAAAATCTTAGAGACGAGCCGCAATTTTATTTGAAGATAATTAAAACTATACGATACTGATTTTCGAAGGCCTACGACGTCTAAATATGTAATATTAAATTACACAATATTAGTTTGGAACTCGCAATTTTCCATTTCCACGGCAGCCGAGTTAAGAGAGAAGCCAATGAAGATGAGGTGTCCTTGATTTTGCCGTTAACTTTCTATTTACTTTTGCGGCCGTTGCCCGCTTGGCATCAAACTAGCACGACAATAATATAAACGAAATTATGAAAATATCGTGCTTAAAACGCTATAATCTCTATTTTCACGCAATATCTCGATTGCTTGAGAAATAACACTATTAATGAATACCATTTAAGAGAATGGGTTTTATGAGAATAAGAATGGATTGTAGGTATTTTTCTCGTGAGATATGAGCGCATAAGTTGAAATATCGTGACAGTACATTGAATACAAGCTACCTAGCCTACCTAGGAGTAATATGAAATTAGATACAGATTATCACGAGAATTCCTAGTACACAATACCTATCGTGAGCAAATATCGCTTATATTAAACCCGGATAATATTGTACAAAAAATGTGAAATAAATGCTAAAGTTTAGTTGTTTAACAACTGTTTTCAAATAAGTATAGTTATTTATTAGCTTAGGTAGATATATAATTTTGGAACAACCCACAATATTAATAATAATTCTCTAATTACCTTTATTTATGCGTGTCCGGATGTCACTTGTTATATGAGAGATTTTCAAAAGTTAGTTAACATCGCAAAAGTAACCCCTATTTATAAACAACTATGAGCGTAAAGAAACAATCCTTATTTTCAAGCAATGCAAGCCGTAACTATAGATAAGCTTCTATTTTTTTTATAGATAAAATTGCATTTTGTCTATGCCTCAATAACTCAGTCAATACTCTTATTTTCAAAACGATCCTCAGCACATTCTCGAAACTTCCAGAACAGCCAGGCACAATGCCACGATTCAAGACCATCCTAGTAACCGGTGGCGCCGGGTACATCGGCAGCCACTGCGTAGTCGACCTCGTCCAGGCTGGGCACGAGGTCGTGGCCATCGACAACTTTGCCAACGCCGTGGGGGACGACGAGGGATCCCCAGCGCTGAGGAGGGTGGAGGAGATCACAGGGAAGAAGGTCACGTTTTATAAAGCCGATCTGCTCGATAAACCGCAGATTAAGGATATCTTCGACATGGTAAGACATTTTCCCCACGAAAGATGTGGAATGCTCCCTCCTGAGTTGTTTCCGGGACGCTATGATACTTCAAGAAGCGAGTAAACTGAGCACTCAAAATTCGGCAACGTAGGTAGGCAACGCCTCTGGTGTTATATCTATATCCATAGGCGACTTTCCATCAGGTGGGTCGTCGGCCGTTTGCCAGTTATAACATACAAAATAAAATAAAAAGACATGCCAAAGTCCACTGGCATCAATTACAGAAATTATCGCCCATCAGTCTATTCACTGATTATTCTCGCCCTTAATTCAGATATTCTAATCTAACTCTCAAATAAATCTCAAAGCATTTACCGTTAAAGAAACGTATTTATTTTCCAGCACCCGATAGACTGTGTCATCCACTTTGCCGCGTTGAAAGCTGTCGGGGAATCCATGCAGCAACCTCTCCTCTACTACCAGAATAACTTGCTCGGCATGCTTAATTTACTCGAGGTAATCAAAATAAATCTTATATTTATTCCATCCATCTACGTGGACTACTAACTAGTTTTATACTTTTACATATTTAACAAAAGAGGGGTCCAAAAACACTTGCATTCTCTGGGATATGGGAGGTTTACCAGGAAGTTACAGTATTGAGGTTCTTCAATAGGTTTTTAAAGGGTTGGCAACACACACGTAATGCCCCTCGCGTTACAAGCGCTCTTAGGCACTGGTCCCACCGCGGCACCGCCGGCGAGTAAGCGAGTAAAGTTGGGCGACTAGTATAGCATTACATTGCGGATCTGGAAAGGTCGATTGATCACACTGTGCCTGGTCAGCCCGCAATGAACTGTTACTCGCCCAACTTTACTCATTTACTCGCCGGCGGTGGGAGCAGTGCCTTAGATAGACTACGGTGACTGCTTAATATCAGGCTTGTTTGGTTAACCTAGCAGTACAAAAAATATCTTCAGAATTTTCAAAGTGCCAATAATTTAACACGATAAAATTCTGATACACTGACTTGTTTATTATTCAGATTAAGTTTACAGAGATGTTAAAGTTACGTCTGAACGTCTGCCGCCTAATTTTCTCACTATGATCTTTATCAAGAATGTCAATATCAGTGATGTAACGCTTGGCCATGAGGAGATCGAGTTATTTTATAGGCCAAGTTATTGATTGACAAAGTTTTACCAATCGTATAATTCTAGTTTAATAGGTTTTTAACCTAAACGCCATCTATGAGAACACGTATTACACATGTATCCCACCTCAACGCATAAACTTTACAGCCATGACAATTGAGCGAGAGATGGCGCTAATATTTTACCATCTACTTTGACTTTCGTATCATTCTAGTTTAATAGGTTTTTAACCTAAAATGCCTTAACTAGAATGATACGAAAGTCAAAGTTTTACCAAATTTAACTTAAATTTACAGATAATGCGTTCGCACAACTGCTTCCAAATGGTATTTTCATCGTCCTGCACTGTTTATGGAGAGCCGAAACATTTGCCGATCACAGAGGACCATCCGACCGGGAACATCACAAACGTCTACGGGAGGACGAAGTATTTCATTGAAGAGATGCTTAAGGACCTCAGCACAGCTGACAAGGTTTGTATTGGCAAAAAGAAAATACGTAATTGATCTACTAGGGCTGTTAAATCATTTGGTTATGTACTGAAACTCACTCGTCAAGAATTGAAGTAAGTATACTAAAAAATATGTGCTACTGAATCTCCACCTACCTACTCTCCTAGACCTACATCTTTTTGACTTATTGAACAATAACGGAATTATTATCTGCCGCGGGTTATCCGTTTTTCTGTGTCAGTTACATGAAACCTTTTGTACCTAACTAAGTCGATGGTAACTAAGTCGATGACGATGATCGAATAAACCGCCATAAAAAAAATTGGGTTTAGTTTCGCGATTGCATTTTTTATTTAGGAACTTGATTTGATATAATGTTTGACCTTAACCTCACCTGCTAAGTGATGACAGGGTCCAATATGAATCATGCTGGGTGAACCCAAAGACCATTAAGTCCATAAGTAGGTGCAAGTATTTATTTCTTGGTAAACGGCCATCTTAGTTGTACAAGGAACGGGGCTTATAACGGTCGTATCTAATGAGAATCTTTCGTGAGAACTTGATAAGTAGAATGACATTGTATTGACCGCATTGTTTGGCCCTGGTTAATTATGACCTCTTGACGTCCACAACCATGACGTCCCAATAACTTGAACTTCAACCTTTTGACCGCCTTACTGTGACACAAAATACTGTCGTTCAGATTTTCGGACGCCAGAATAAAAAAAACCGGTCAAGTGCGAGTCGGACTCGCGCACCGAGGGTTCCGTACAAACTCATACGCGAATAGTTCAAGAAAAACTGTATGTCGATTTGTTTAGTAGGAGGAAATAAGTATATGTTATGATTTTTGCAAATTTGTAAAAAACAGTGCAAGTTAAGAAAACCGTAATATTTTTCCTGTAATATTTACGATAATATTAATAATTGGTAATTATTACAGATTTTTCTGTTCAGTCATTTCGAAGATTATAGGGGGGATGGTATTTTTTAACAGTTTTTCGTCATAATTCAAAAAGTATATAATTAAGAAAAAACTAAAAATAGATTTGAAATCTACAAATTAAGCCCTTTCATTTGATACCCCACTTGATATAATAGCCCAACTTTAAATTTCTGACCTCCCATTTCGACCCCCTTTAAAAAAAAGTAAAAAAGGTATAAGAGACTTTTTACGTCCAGGAGGCTCGGGTTTACGAGTTTTAAAACTATTCCAAATTTCAAATCGATAGCAGCAGTAGTTCCTGAGATATCTGGCTGTGACAGACGGACAGACAGACAGAGTCGCATCATAAGGGCTCCTTTTTTACCATTTTGATACGGAACCCTAAAAACGATTTGAAAAGAAAGAAATTCAATTCATAATGTACCTATATTTTTCAAATAGTTTTGTACCGGCTTATGTGCGTCGGCAATAGGCTAGATGACTAAAAAAAACTGTTTAGTCCGTCTGTTACATTATGAAAAAATATTGTACACCTATTTTTTGTTTTGTTTGACAAACAAAAACTGACGAGGATAGAGTGCTTAGAAGTTTCGAGTGACGTCACTCTTGAGTACAAATTGTACTCAAGAGTGACGTCACAAGCCCCCACTCCAGATGTTTGATGATCTATAACTTTGTCGATTTTTAATATTTTGATAAACCAAAAAATATGTGTCCCATATTTTTCCCTAACTGACGGACTAAATAGAATTACATATTTTTAACCCAGTCATCATCCCTATTGCCGACTTGGATTCGTAGGCACGCCATCCCGATGTGGTATATATGTATATAGTAACCTGGCTCGGTCAAAAGGTGGAATTAATCTTTGATTTGGAGTGAACCCGTCACTTTCACTATCAACATATCGTCGACCGTAGGCTGAATTAACGTAAGGGACATTGTTTCGCCTGTCCCTTACCGTAATTCAGCCTACGGTCGACGATATAACTTTGTAAGTAATTATAAGAATATGCAAGATATTGATATTGTTGAAAACTGTGCCGTTCAGTACCTATAACTAGATACATTACTTTGATTCGTTAGGACAGTGTTTTTCAACGTGTGGATCGCGACCCCCGAGGGGTCGCGAGGCTTCTTTAGGGGGGGTCGCAAGAGGTCGAGACGACTACTTAATTAAAAAAACTATAAAGTTTTAAAAGATAGATTTCATGTCTGTCATACATGATCAAAAAGGTCGGGGGGGTCGCGAATTTTTTTTTCATACCAGGGGGGTCGTGTCATGAAAAAGGTTGAAAACCACTGCGTTAGGATATACAGACGATGAGAGCAAGGTCATTCGTATTAAAAACGATAAAGCGGATCACTTCATGCGAATCTCAAAAATAGTAATATCGACAAGATAGGGGTGAAGTCGCTCTTCGTGCCTAAATATCCGATGATGGAACTGCTCTCAGTTCTGAAAGTAAACAACTTATTTTCTTTGCAGAGATGGAACATAATATCGCTTCGCTACTTCAACCCCGTGGGCGCGCACCCCTCAGGTCTCATAGGCGAAGACCCGACGAAGGAGTTCACGAACCTAATGCCCTTCATGGCGCAGGTCGCGTTAGGGAAGAAACCCGTCCTCACAGTCTTCGGGAACGACTATCAGACCCCTGATGGCACTGGTAAGTTATCTCCACCCATCCGGTTGGTTCCAGGATTCAGCGTAAGAGCAAATAGTACGACTTCGGCCGTTTAGGAGCGCGCGACACGTATTTACACAGAAGCACGACGCGCGTCTGTGTGAGTGAACGCCATGCTGTGGCATGCTTGCGCAGTCGGCAATGCTTGCCTGTGGTGCGTCCGTACACGGCGCGCACACATGCGCGCTCCCGATGTACCTTTTGTTCGAAGAAAAACTACCGTATACCGTGGTAAGAGTTTATAAACCTAATGCCCTTACAAAGTGGCTCTTGTGGCCATGAAATGACTTGTAACATGAAATGGGCTGAGAAAATGGTCATTACGAAATGATTCCAACATATCGGTCGACGGACAGGTGGCCCGTCCTGAGAATGTTCCTTAAGGTGATTCGAGCCGGTCGGTTTTCCATACAAATATAAAGAGGGTCATTGTTTGCTTCCACGACATCAATTATGATGAAAATGTGTTTGATTTCATAGCTTTATACATTTTATTTGCGCAATGACATCAGAAGATTGAGAAATCCCAAAAAACTGAATTAACGTGCAATTGGGTCAGCGCCATCTATTAGCATCATTTGAAACTTGATAACGCACACTTTTTCTAATCTAAAATTAAAGACGTATAGGTATTGTGAAAGTAGCAAACGTGACATGAAATGAAGATGATGAAGTAATTATAGACGTAAACGTGTCATCATCTTTCTAAACTGCCGATGCCGTGGAGGTAAATGTAAAATTTAGCGTCTACGTATAAGCATCGGTGGTTCAGTGGTAGAATGCTCGCCTGCCACGCGGGCGGCCCGGGTTCGATTCCCGGCCGATGCAATATATTTTTAATGGAAAGAATAAATTTAGTGCATTTTTCATTTTTAAGGGCTCTGTTCAGGTATAAACCAATAGTTTTGATAAACCTACTTCAAAAAAGAGGTTCTCGGCTCATCGGCTTCTTTGTTGGCATGAATTTGCTGAAATGTGGTGTATGTTTTGTATGGACAATGTAAAAATAAACCGGTCGAGTGCGAGTCGGACTCGCGCACCGAGGGTTCCGTATAAACTAGAAGTAGATACGTGAATAGTTCAAGATAAACTGTATGGTGGGACAAACTTAACTTTGCTGTTGAAAAACTGTTGACCCCATACATCGACATAGGTCACGGTTAGTTTAGTAATAGCAAATAAGTTTGTGTTAAGATTTTTATTTTTACGAATTTCTAAAAAACGATGCACGTTAGGAAAACCGTTATATTTTTCCTGTAATATTTAGATATTAATAATTGGCAATTATTTTGTATTCTGTAACTTCGAAGACAAACCCCTATTATCTTATCTTATTTTCCTATTATTTAGGACGAAAGACGTTCAAAAGAATACCATCCCCCCCGTATTTGGTTATCTTGGTATTTTTTTTAACGTTTTTCGTCCTAAATCAAAAACTACATGATTAAGAAAAAATAAAAATGGTTTTGAAATCTACAAATTAAGCCCTTTGATTTGATAACCCACTTTATATAATAGCCTTTTCTACTAAAAAATATAACATTTTTTTATGCCCAGAAGCTCGGGTTAGCGATTTTTAAAACTATTCCAAATTTCAAATCGATAGCAGCAGTCCGGCTGTGACAGACGGACAGACAAACAGAGTAACCATAAGGGTTTCTTTTTTACCATTTTGGTACGGAACCCAAAGGGTTTCTTAGAGTCCTTAATTGATACATGAGTTCTTATTCTTATTTTTCTTTTGGTCCACAGGCGTGCGAGACTACATACACGTCATGGATCTGGCTAGCGGACACGTGGCAGCCTTGAATCTGATCAGTGAAAACCATGTTGGACTAAAGGTAGCTAATTTAATCATACATACTCGTAGGCCTAGGCATATATCTTTCCGACATAAACGTCGCAAATCCATTTCTGGCTGTCTAAAAAATTGGTTATTCCATTCAGAAAACAAAAATTAACAAAAGAACTCCTGCCGTGAACTTTTGTTTCGTGATCTAACGCGTTTTAAAAGACTGTCTATCATAGTTTCGAATATGTACGCTCGGAGTATCATGCTATCGAATGTTCGTTGGCTCGACTGTTACTGAATCGAATATTCGCTGGGTCGAAAAGCGTTGAAACAATAAATCGTCAAATCGAAATTGACGTGTCGATTGTCATCCCATAGAAGATCTCAGACACGAATGTTCGTTGGGTGGGTCGACTGTTACTGAATCGAATATTCGCTGGGTCGAAAAACGTTGAAACAATAAATCGTCAAATCGAAATTGAGGTGTCGATTGTATTAGCAAAAGAAAAAATACTTGACTAATATTTTTGATAATATAACTGACGGACTAAATAGAATTTCGTTTTTTTACCCACCTTATGACATAGTGATTGGCTCAACGGAGCCCTTTAAGAGAACAATGAAATTAAGTAATAGTAGAAGATCACACAAGCGTTTTTAAGGCATAAAGTATGTACTGTTGCAAACGTAACTTTATCTACCTACAGTTCATGAGCTCTTGGAATAACTTTCGTATATAAATTCTGAAGACATTTTAATAGCTCACGGGCACACACATTATACTTATAATATCTTAACTTATCTTAGAGTAGGTACTTACCTAATCGATTGTACATATTTCGGCCACAAGTATTTCGATCTAGCGAATATTCGATACAATAACAGTCGAGCCAATGAACTTTCGAAACACCACTGATCGAAACCCTATAATTCTAGATTACGTTTTGTCGATTGTACATATTTCGGCCACAAGTATTTCGATCCAGCGAGTATTCGATACAATAACAGTCGAGCCAATGAACTTTCGATATACCACTGATCGAAACCATATAATTCTAGATTACGTTTTGTCGATTGTACATATTTCGGCCACACGTATTTCGACCCAGCGAATATTCGATTCAGTAACAGTCGAGCCAACGAGCATTCGATAGCATGATATTCCGAGAGTACGTTTTCGAAACTATGATATACAGTCGTTTTAAAAACGGACCAAAGAGCAAGGGTCTGTGCAGACGCGATCGGGGCACTTACGTCCCTTAAAAATCGAAGTCACCTAAGTATAATTTTGCGTTTACAGGTTTACAACCTCGGCACCGGCAGAGGTGTTTCAGTGAAGGAGTTGGTGGAGGTATTCGAAAAGGTGACCAGCACGAAGATCCCATTGCAATACGAGGCGCGGCGGCTAGGAGACATCACTGCAATGTGGGCTGACGCGTCGCTCGCGAAGAACGAGCTCAACTGGGTCACGAAGCACACTATTGAGGAGATGTGTAAGTTGGTAGGGAAGTTAAAGTTGCAAAGAGGTGGTCCGGAAGATTTCGGAATAGTTCGAAGTTATTTGGCTAAGGGACAGCACTAGCATGTGAGTAGTGGGGCTTCCAGTGGGGAGAAGCGTTGCTCATGAAGAACGAGCTCAACTACGGGACAAAGGACAGTATCGAAGAGATGTGTAAGTTTATAAATAGGGGAGTTAGGTAGTGGTATGAGGGCGTACCCAGGAAGGAAATTTATTTAGTAAATAACGCAAAATAAAAATAAAATCTTCAAACTAAATAGTCTATTCAATTCAATTAACAAATGCAAGAGTTACTATAAAAGCACGCAAATTCCTATAAGTGTACCTATAATATTTGAAGGGTTTGTTCGATATCCCCGAGATATAATCACCAGACCCTGACCTGGTATAAACAATGGGATCGCCTGAGAAGTATACTCTTTCAAACAAAAAATAATTTTCCAGATCGGCTCCACCGTCATTAAGTAATCGGGGAACATACAATAAAATCCAAAGCATTCAGAACCTCCTCCTTTTAAAGTCGGTTAATAAATAATGTGACATTGGATTACAGGTACCGATTTCTGGCGATGGCAGACCATGAACCCGGACGGCTACCCCAAGAAGAACGTGAAAACCAGTGTCATCGTCAACGGGAAGAGTTAATCTCGCGATTATGACTTATATTACGCATTATTATTAATATACTAGTATTTCTAATATTTAACGAAAGCCTAATTTTATTTACTATCCTTTAGTCCGACCTAGTTAAGATCGTCGGAAATCGGTGGACGCCGAAAGCGTGCGACCGTTCATCTAATTCTTAGGGGGAGACCTATGTCCATTAGTGGACGTCTCCAAGTTGAAATGATGATGATGACGATGATCTTTTAGCATCCTTTATTTATTACTAGCATTTAACCGCGGCCCGCGTCATTCTCGTTAATATCCCAAGGAGACTCTTTACCGGGATATAAAGTATCCTATGTTTCTATCCAGGACTTGGTGTACTTGCGTGCCACATCTCAATCCATCTAGTTATTATACCGTTATTTAGTAAGACACATCAAAACCTCAACATCCAAACCTCCAGACATCCAAACATCTTCACAAACTTTCACATTTATAATATTTGTAGGTTTTTCCTCCTGTAACTAAACCAACTCAGCTCAGCTCGTCCAGAGATGTCACAGATGTTTGTAGCGAAGCAGGACCAAACTTGGTGCGACTTGAAGTATACTTCAAGCGGTATAAATGTGCTATACCTAGTGCTTTAATTTAATCATAATTAGCGGGCCCGCAGTCATCGAAAACATCCCATGTAAATAAATAAAAGATACCGAAAAATAAAACCATCGTGTTTATTTTCGGATCCTGATTAGAGCCCTAAGGTTACCCAAATGCAAATTTAAAATGTACTAAATTTATTCTTTCTATTAAAAATATATTGCATCGGCCGGGAATCGAACCCGGGCCGCCCGCGTGGCAGGCGAGCATTCTACCACTGAACCACCGATGCTTATACGTAGACGCTAAATTTTACATTTACACGGAATCGACGGCATAGAAAGGACGTGATGAGCGCTTCAGTCTATTATTACTAAACTTCACAATCTTCGTTTGAAGTCACGATTACGTTAGCTAATAACTACTTTCACAATCCTACTGATAATCTATGTGATGAACTAAAAACACTTGTGGATGAATGACTTTGCTTTATACGATGAAAATTAACGGGTTAACGACTTATCAAAACACTTACGTAAACACCCTTTATGTCGTTGTAACTACGTTGTCTTTAAGTATTTTTTAATCCGCCTACATACTGAAATGATTTAAAAAAAAGGTAGGTACTTATCGTTTTTTAGTTCCATACCCAAAGGGTGCCAACGGAATCCTATTACTAAGCCTCCACTGCCTGTCCGTCTGTCACAGGGCTCAAGCTTTTGAACCATAATAGGTAGAGACTTGACATTTTCACAGAATGTGTATTGCTATTGCCGCTATAACAACATATAATAAAAACAAAATAAAATGAAAAAGTAAAGGGGGTCCCCATACGAGAAACGAAACTTAAAACCTTCATGAAATGTGTACTTTTATTGCTAAAATATCAAATAATAAAAAGAACATTAAATCAAGAATTAAAGGGGGTCCCCATACAAGAAACGCATTTTTGCTCGAATTTAATAATGGTAATAGCTAGATGCTTGATATGTTGACAGAATGTGTATTTCTATTGCGGCTATAACAACAAATAATTAAAAAAAAAGTTAAAAATAAAACAGGGCCGTCGTGTTTTTTGGCATCGTTTTGCTCGAATGAATAATCACTCAAGTGAACGTTTCATATTTCTTTCAAAATTGTTTCACTTCGTGTTCAGTAGTGTCACTTTGAGTGAAAGAAGCAGAATTAAACACGAAAATTAACATCTGATTCCACCTTAAGTTAAACAATTCATTTTACCTTCAGCCTTTATTCATCAACTTATCCTATTGTACAGAGAAACGTGTTGCCACTTCAGCGGTTCGTAGCCGACGCTGGTCGTGTTCGGTAGGAGGTACCTCGCAAACAACTCCAATGTTTTTGGATCGGACGTTTTCATGTACGGTGACAGCAGTTCTGGAAAAAAAGTGGAATAGTGTCTTGATACATACAGGGTGTCCCAAGACTACGAGTATGCTACATGAAGGGAAAGTACTTCAAATATTTTAGATAGGATATTTGCTGAAAGGAGACTTTGATTTTAAAAATAATTAAAACTGCATTCAAAGATTTTTGAAAAATCACCTGCCTTAACCATGAATCGAACCCACAAAAATAGAAAAAAATAAACAAATTTTTAATTTAAGTATACCGATCGAAAGGGTTACCCATTAGAATTATTTTTTGTTAAATAACACAGCATCTTAAACAAAAGTAACGTATATATCATAGGCACACTTGTAAACCTATCTTAAGTTTAATCTCTGACTTCAAAGACCCTGCGCCATGTATATGTTTCTGTTTAGTCCATTGGTTGACTGGTAGGGAATGTCTTAAGGCATTTCCGCCATTTGTACTTTCTTATTTTGTGCAATAAAGATTAAATTAGTAAATAAATAAAAGATAGACCATGAAATTAGTGAAAAAAGTGGCGATGAGTGATGGACAATGGGACGTAAAAATAGAAATCATGAAACGGAAGACTCAGCGTGGGTCCATCGACCAGGTTAAGGTCGCCAGAAGTCTACGGATTCCGAAGGCGCGCGACCGTTCGTTGTGAAACTCCTTGGAAGACACTTGGAAATAAACCATCTAGGCAACATTAAAACGTGTCCAAAACGAGCCTAAGGCGATGTCAATAGCTGTATGTTATGAGACTTTCGTTGTTACTCTTGAGTGTATACATTTTCTATTTTATCATCTAGGTATTGAGATCCCGTGATCGTCAAGGAGTGCACTAAAATATTCATTTCTGGGCACAAAAGATACTGAAAAGCCAATTATATAAAATAAAATTCTTACCCAATAATGGGGGTTTATGCGAGTGTAAGGCGCTTGGCACACTGACAATCAACTGCTCCTCTGGTATAGATAAATCTCCAATTTTTCCCAGTATAATCCTCTCATAAGGTTGTTTTTTGCATCCAGCGCTGAAGTCGCATAGTGGTTCCATATCGGTTGTAACCTATAGATAATATGTAGACAGTAAATACCATTACTTCTTAGAAAAAGTCTATTTTTCAACAAATTATAACTCAAATAAGTTGGTCAAAATAGCTTTAAAGAAGTCAAAAATTATGATAAGGAAAATGTAACATTTCAGTATACACCAAGTATAAAGGGTTAATACATGTACGTATATGTATGTATGATACGGAATTATTACATGTAATGACATATCCACTACATACCTTTAACCAGTACCAAGTGGTTAAGTACTCTACTCCCCATGAAGGGAATATCAGGTCTTTGACTGCAGTGATGTTGCTCGGTGCGTTTGTGCACCAGACTGCAACAAGGCAGTTTGAAGCGAGCAGATTCTTAAGAGGTATGGAGGCAATGTCCTCATTGAACATCATGGAGTAACTGAAAGCAATGTTTGTAAAGTAGGATACAAGTATATTACAATATATTTTCTTTTTCATTATTACATCTTTTTTAAATTAAGACACCTAACCTAATGGAGTATATAGGTAAATTGTTGTTTTAAAACTCTGAAAAGTTTACAGTTCCATTGTGCACCCTAACTTAGCATGGGGTCCCCCTAGTTGACTTTTAGGATTCCATCCCCTAAGGTTGCCAATGGAACGCCCCCCCCCCCCCTTGTCACAGAGCTCTAGCATTTCAACCGTAATATTGACAAATAATATAAACAAAATAAAAAGGTTCCCCTGTTAACATGTTTTTTGGCGTTTTTTTGCTTGACTGTGGTATGGAACTCTTTACGTGCGAATGCCACTCGCACTTGGCCGGTTTTTTAAATTATTTTATTGAACTATTGATATTTTAACAAACCTGAGTTTATCATTAGCATGTTTCAGTCTCCTTATGTATTTATTCCACCATGGAGGATCTGCTATTACTATATCAAAAGTATTACCACTTAATTTGTCACATTGCTCCTTTACACATCCACAAAAGAATCTGAAAAATTAATGTTTGGTATCACAAATCTGATATAATACAAAAAGTATAATTTGTAATCAGAGTTGATTATTGGGATGCGCACACATCTCTGGAATTTTATTCTACTTTACATGTCACATGTCCCATTATCCAACGTTTGATAATAGAAAATTTTATATTAAGAACTTTCTTTATATATGCATAGAATTGATTTTTAAATAAAGTTTAATTTGACATGACATGCCATGGGTTAAAAAAACTTCAAATGTTTATGATACAAAAATACCTGCATAAAGATAAATAAAATAAATAAATAAATATTAGGGGACAATCTTACACAAATCGAACTAGCCCCATAGTAAGCTCAATAAGGCTTGTGTTATGGATACTAGACGACGATATATTTAATAGATACAAATACTTAAATACATAGAAAACATCCATGACTCAGGAACAAATATTCATGCTCATTACACAAATAAATGCCCTTACCGGAATTCGAACCCAGGACCTCCTGCTTCGTAGGCAGGGTCACTACCAACTAAGTTAAAGCGGTCGTCGAAAAATGATGATGGAAAACAGTTAAAGAAGGAAGCTTGGCTTTTTCAGCTTCTTAACACTTTCATGACCAAAGACCCGCCTAGCAGCAGCCTATACAGTCTACCCAACAGTAGGCGCTCGTAACTTTTGCTCAGATGCCGGCCGATTTTGTGCTGCTCATTATTGGCCTCACTAGCCCACCTGTCGGTTTCTGGGGTATTGTTCAATTTTTTGTCTGGTTGTGAAAGTGTTAAGTGAAGTTACAGGCAACTTGTAATGAAAGCATATTAACTTTTCACACACACTATAACAATAATGCTTACCTGGACATGGGTGGAATAAGAAAACAGTTATTTTTGATTGTGCATGCCAAAGCATTATCAGATTTATTCCCACCACTTATGCCCTTTAAGTCAAACAATGTAGACTCAAACAGCTTCTGTGCCAAATTCCGCACCTCACTAGTGTTGCCTTTTATGTTTGAACTTGATTTCAGACCTGATGGCAGCTTATTTAAAAATTGTTCATATAATTCTTTTATTTTTGTACACTGAAATAAAATTCCTATTGTAAAATAATTATTCTAGGCATCTGTTGATTATTTAAACTACTTATGATATTGGAATTTGGATACATTGGCTGCAAGGAAAACAGCAAGGAATCGATTTTATAGTAATTTTCAGAACACAAACAGGTTTGTTAAGTACATACTTCTTCGTGTAATTGTTGATTTTCTAGTTTTCTTTTTTTACTGGGCGGTTGTCTATCACTAATTATACAAAATAAACTTGGGTTCATCTTGTAAGCACTAATTTCGTCACTGAAAGAAACACTGCTGTAAATGATATCTATATACTTTTTGTGATCAATCAAAATATTAGTGCCATTCTGGTATAAAATACTCATGCTTTTAAATGTTCTGTAAATAAGTATGTAATCTAGATTTTATTTATACTATCTGCAACAAATGAGACCGGGCACACGGCGTAAACAAATAAATGTCAAAAAGTCAAAATTGATAAGCATGTGTCAAAGTCAAAGTGATGCTATTTAAACACAATCTAAAGCAGCCGAAATTAATAGACAAATTAATTAGTACATTAAAATTAAAATTGTTTTATCAAAACTAGTCTTGCTATATTCATTTGTTTTAATTAAATAGTTAAAATACTTGCTTTGTATTATTTGATTTCATATGATAATTTAAATTTGGCGGTAATAGTATGGGCTTGAACAATTTGACCTTTTTATACTGTTCGAGCTTAAAAAATAAACGCAGAAGATGAGGTGTGAAATGTAATTCGTTTTATAATTTAACTTTTGTCTTAAATAGCTTCCAAGGTGACGAAGTGTTGTACGATGTCATGCAAAGTTTATATCGATAAAATCCAGAATGAGACGAAAAAAAAAAAAAACAATGAGCAAAAGAATGAAATGAGAAATATTATTGCTAATCGTGCTAATATACATATATATATATATATATATATATATATATATATATGGATAAGTTATATAAAATAAAAGCAGTAGACATTGGGCCCGTCAATTTTATTCAACTCAATTTATTTATTCTTTATTTCTTATTTAACGTCTCAGTCTCACCATATGTGGTAGATGAGATCAGATCTCCCGTCTCTTTGTTTCCATTGCTATAGAGTAGAAGGAACGGGACAAGGGGTGTTCACGACAATATATCTGAGCTGTTAATAGTACGTGTGAAAACGCTCTAAGAATCCTATAAGATAGTTTTTGCTGTTACTTATAATTAATTATTTTTGACAACATTAAAATAAATTTATTTAAAAACACCTAAAATTAACAACATACTAATAATTTAAAAAACATACTAGATAAGGTAGTTGTATAAAATTCTATCTTGATTAACTAGCTACTACTACTAATACTTAGGCACAGAAAGTAGAAACAGTCACGGTAATGTGCATATTTGTACGAAAACAACCACATCTGTTCAAAATTAGTAGATCAACCACGATGCTATGAAATGAGAATTAAAACTAACCTAGCCCTAAATACAAAACACAAATTCCAAACGAAAGATGCACCAAACTGGCCCAAATGCAATGTCGATAAAAATCTACAACCAAATTCCTGACAGCATGAAAGCAGAAAAAACAGAAAAAATATTAAAAAATTGTTAAAAGATTTCCTTGGAAAGAAGAGCTACTACATTTAACAAGAATTCTTTAATAACAGAAATGTATAATGTTGAAAAAACCTCGGACTGCCTCTATCCAAATCTTTGCAATGCCCTCCAATCCCTCCATAGGCCGATAGTTCAAGTAATAATTTTGACATCACTACGCATGTCGTTAAATTTTTTCGCTCTATATGACGTCTTCGTCCGAGTCAAGTCAATCCAAGTTTTTCATTTAAAATTCATACTTTCCATAATTATGCCATAATCAACAAAGTGATGAATAAAATAATGGAACATCAATGAAATAATATCTTGCTGCGTCACGTGCGAATAACTGGTCAATTTGTGAATAATATCAGCCGATAATGAAATTATGTGAAGAAGTGTTTTAACTACATAAAATAATCTGCTACAGACTTGACTACTATATTTTCAGGGCTCGTAATATCTTAATTGACTAAAGGCCTAGAGAATTTGGAATGACGACCCCCAAAGGTGAGTTCCTATGTTATGCCCTACGAACGAAACGAAAGTAAAGCCAATACAAGTACGGAAATTTTACGTATTTTTATAAGTACCGTTAAGATACGCAAACTATTTTTACTCATTTATAGTGACTTTTGGTTAAGTATATATCAATCTTAAATACTTCTAGAAAGAGTTACTTGTTGTTTTAAGTTTGATTGTTTTTTTTTTAAATTCAACAACTGCTACGTCTTGTTATTGAAATGATTGTTAGGGCAGTTCCGGACTAAGCTAGTGCAGGGCCTGCAGCATTTTCAATTTTAAAGAGCCCCTTTGTGGGTCTCAGATGATCCGAATGCTCAGTAAACTGAATGATCAGTAATTTATATGTCACAAAGTGATGTAGAAGGAGGGTGGTCCACCTATGCGAGTGGGTGTGAAGCTCCCCAATGTGCGGGCCTGTAGCAGTTGCTACATTTGGTACTAGTGGTGGTGTATGGGCCGGCGGAGGAAGGTTCCACCCCGGCTGCTGAGTACTGAGGGGTGACACAGCGCACCATATGTCATATGCTAGTGGGGGCTGCCGAATCCCGCAGTAAGCATCATAAAGTCTACATTCTATTAAAGTTATCATTAATATAATCTTATTAATTTAGAGAGAATTTAGGAACCAAAGCTATTTTAAAGGCGTCAATAAATACAAAATAATGATCATAAACAGTAGGGATGTAACAATACATAATTTTGCCGATATGATATAATATAGATACCGATTGTTTTAGTAAATAATTGGCGATACCGAGATCAATATTGATGGCTACATACTGAAGTATGCACCTCAGACATTTGTATGTCCTTATTATACCTAAAACTTGGATATATTTAACAGAGACTCAGCCTTGAAAGTGTAAAGTAAAAATAAATAAATTGTCAATTCATATTTCAAAGAAAATATTTATTATGAAACAAATACATAATTAACAAAGTAATTATCATTGCACAAGGTAATAAACTGATACATAATTTAAGTCAGTAATTAAAATTACTTTTTGCAGATTTTTTTCAGACAGCAAATTTTTTTCGCACTCTTCAAATCATCGGTGTCAAATATAATAGGTGAAGCCGATATATCAGTATCAGTATCGGAATCCTTACATCCCAAATAAACAGCAACTATTCAGGAATTATGATTTTTAATTTATTGTTTTTTACTTTCATATTTTTTACACATTAGCTATACTGGCATCAAAAACATACTCCTCATTACTTAGCCTTTGTTAAGTTGTGGTTGCTGGTAAAGTGTGAAAACTGCAGGATAATATATGTATTTCCCTACATACCAACATTTTCATGCATTTTTTGGAGTAAATGATTCAAATCACAAAAAAATCAATGTAAAACTATGAGCAACCAAAAATCCCTAAATTATTAATTTTATTTAATTGTTACCCTACTATGAGTAAATTGTCATAATGCAGACCAGACTCGGCACGCACAGACAAAAAAAAACAGATGAACAATGATAGAGCTTTGCATCCTGTTCTACAAATTTGTGTAGAAGGGTGCATATCACTCTCTTTATTTTTATGTTCATATGTGCATTTGATTCTATTCTATAATACATTTTAGACATTCCGTAGTACCTATAACCAAGGACCATTAAAACAAGAGGACTGACAGAGTTCTCCATACAAAAAGCTGTTCCCCGAATTTACAATGCCATCTATGTATAAGCTTGGTAAAAGAATTATATTATTTACAATGATTCAACTTCGCATACGTGACACAGTATTTAAATGTTAGAATTTATTTATTATTAGCTGTTTACGAACAAATTGTTACTATACTATGTTTCTTTGTTCAATTATAACATTGTTAAATGTTTAGTTTTTTAGCGCCCTGTCCCCCGAATTTACAACGCCATCTATGTATAAGCTTGGTAAAAAAATTATATTATTTACAATGATTCAATTTCGCAAACGTGACACAGTATTTAAATGTTAGAATTTATTTATTATTAGCTGTTTACGAACTAATTGTTACTATACTATGTTTCTTTGTTCAATTATAACATTATTGTTTAGTTTTTTAGCGCCATCTACTTTTTACCCGGAAATCCCCTAGCGGTCGGGTTACAATCCAAAGTATCGAGAATGACAGTCCTCTTGTTTTAATGGTCCTTGGTATAACATAACAACTGGGATAGTCAAAGTTAGTTATAGAAGGGTAAAGTATAAAACGACTAACATGAAAGGGGTGATTGGTGGGCAACGCGTTGGTTCGTTGCATGTGTGTATTGAAAGTGAAACCTTTCAAAACTTACACCCTTCTGTAATATCAATAGGTAAATTTAGTCTACCTATGCCTTGTTTTGTCATTCGTGGCTATGCACGTATACAACTAAAAATGTAAACGTAAGAAATGAAAATAGAGGTTCTTCTATCATTGATACTATAGAATCCATAAATAATCTATAGCAAGCATGATATCTGGTGTGAATACCGGGATCCAGGCATTGGTCATACAAAAAAACCCGGCATTGAAAGCTCTAGTAGGTACCTATATGGTACAGCGAAATTGTTCCAATATCCAATAATGATTTCCTTCCTCAGAAAAAGGGATTGTTCGAGCTTTAAAGCCCAAAATGATGTAAGTCTCAAGGAAAATGACATAAGTTACGTCCTTTTGTGTTATCACTATCAGCGTTATATTCGTATTTATTCGTATTTGTCATTCTTATTTTAGTTGTTTAGGAATTACTACGAAAACAAAATTTATAATTTTATTTTATAGATTCCTTTTTATACATTGCACTAAATGCCCTAACAATAGCCATAGGTTTCTAATAAATGTAGGTAGTAATCTAAAACAGGCTACACAGATAAGATTATGGCTCTTACAATATTAATTAATCGTATTCGAATTGCTAAATTCCAATAGGTTTTTTTTTATTTTGCATTTAATAGAAGTGTCTACATTTTCGTGTGTTTTATCACTTTTCTATATCTTTTTTCCTGTCTCGTGAATTTGGGTACAGTTTAAAAAATACTTTCTAATAGAAGAGTTTGATTAGGCGTCGAATTTATAGAGTTCAATTAGGCGTTTTACATTTTCCGGTATTTTAACGTAAAACATAGTCAAACGCAAACGCGATTGTAACAGAATGAAGGGAACCATAAAAGTTGCATAGTGTAGGGTTCCGGTACGAATATTGATCAAGGGTTGCTCTGCGTTGGTGTGCGCATCCCCTCACTGCGCGGGTTAGTGTGCGTGACTCGCCCATGTGCCGGCCGCCGCGAGTCGACCCGTCTCCCACTAAATTTATAAACACTAAATACTAAATGCACTAATCCGACTACACCGTCTTCACTAAATACTCGCGGGAAAAGGGCCGTAATCGACAATGAAAACGAAACGCCGCGTCAAAAACCCCAACAGAAAACGCGTCCTATAAAAATCAATAAATCACGTAGTGAATTTCTCCAATAAAATATTTGAACGCGTGCCGCCCGTGTGGAGTGCATTACAATAGTGCTTGCATTTCAGTGATACCAAAGGTCTAACGCGATTTTCCGATGTTCAATCACAAGTTACCGACTGACTTTCCGATGCAAACCCTTCGTAAGAAAACCAGCCCTTGCAAATGTGAGTGCACCAACGTGTTTATCTCGATTCGCTTCAGCTCTCTTACTTTCTATCTTTATTTTATTTAAGACTCTGCGGTGTTTTAGATAGCGCCTAAATGTTACTTCGATCACGTTAGCATCAACGCTTTCCTATTTATATTTTGCGATGTATGTTGTAACCAGCATGGAAGCTACGATTCACCCTATTCGAGCTAGCGCGAGCTAGAGTTCCGATGCTAGTCCATGTCATAATTAGTGAACCCTGGTATTTTGGACAGAGAGTGTTTGGGCCTGCGGCGAGGAGCGGCGCAGCGGGGGGCGTAACTAACATTGTTCCGTTTAGTAAGGGAAATAATGCAGGTGTGTCATTTCCAGCATCTCTTGCGGCAGTTCGGTAAGTAATTGTGTCACAAAGATTTCATGCTTCGTTGTGTGCTCGCATGGTGTTCTACTGTTCGACTGTCCGCCTTACTTCGTCTACTAACTGCTTGTAATGGAACCAGGGCCTTGGAACAGCTGTTCGGTCAGCTGTTCAGGAAGTACGTGTGTATTTTGCACTTGCAGTGTCTGATGTAGCAACTTGTTCATAAATCAGTGATATACTGGCACATCTACACGTGCTCGCTAATCTCACGTTTCAATCATTTAAGAATTTAAAAGCTTCAGGTATAAAGGAGCTTACATTGTTACACAAATAAAGACTAATTAATAAGATGTAATTTGTGAAAACTATGCGGACAAAAGACATTCTTAAACTCTTATCTTTCTTTCTAAGAAGCGTTATCATCAGTATTCTCTTGGAGATAATGCAAATGACTTGTGTTTGCTTGTTTGTTACGCAAATATGCTGCTGTCAAACGCAAACGAAGGTGTTTGAGTAGAGTAACGTTCTATCTAGTGTTCACACGTTGTTGCCGCTAAAGTCGGCATCTCAACAACGCGGGCAATTAGTTCCTAATACTAAACACACGTAGCAGTATATAACGAGTTAACAAAGCATGCTCTTTCGCAAATAATAACTATTTCTAGACTTCTATGCCGCTATATCTTACGTAGTTTAGCAACATTCTTGAATCATAATATTTCCTTGCTTTATCGAGATTAATCGTAGATTTTTGTACCTAATGGTATCATACCGGCGATGTAGCGGGAGGTCCCAGCGAGTCCCGATTCTAAATTTAAAAACAGGAAATTCAATTAAACGGGAATGATGCACCGTAAACAAGGACAGAAATAGGACAACCGGGCTCACTTTTATTTTGCACTCCACTCGCGTATCAGCTTTGTTTTTAAACAACATGACGTTAAAAAAGTTAGAGCTCAAAAATCTCATCGCGGAAGGTACCATAGCTTCGCTTCGGTTTATTTTGAGTTGTTTTTGTGTGAATTTACGTATTGCTAGTGCTTGTTAAACATAGCTTGCTTCTCGCCCAGTGTTAGCATAGTTCATCACGAGCTTACACGTTGCGCAGGTTAAATAATTAAAACAAAATGGCGATCGCTTTAGACAATTTGAGGAACGGGTACGGATTTCAAAAATGGAAAACGCGTTGTACAGACAAGAACGAGCCGGGCCGTTTCCTGGGGGAGGGAGTGTCGTTCCGGGCTAAGCTGATCGGGGTGTTGGAAGTGCCGGAGGCGCGGGGAGACAGGATGTGTCAGGAGGCCCTGGCGGATCTGAAGATGGCCATCAGAGCGGCTGGGGAGCACAAGCAGCGCATACAAGTGCACGTCGCCATTGATGGCCTGAGGCTTCGGGATGACAAGACTGGGGTAAGTTTTTCCTTATGAATAGAGCTGCACTTTAAAAAAAAATTGGTTGCTCCTAACAAGATTGTGATAGTTATAATCAAGCATCTTGATTCCATACGAGCCTAACAAGACGTTAGATGCACCAATTAAGATGATATTGATTGTTTATCATAGTTCAATTAACCATGTTCTAATTTGTTTCAACAAACATTGATGTATAAGGTAACTTAGGTAATTAAACATGATCGAATCATACAAAGAAGAAAATAATGATAGAAACAAGGAATATATTTGTTAAAATTATCAAGATTCTAGATTGTTTAAATCACTGTTTAACTACCTATCACTAACTTGCTGTTTTAATTACTCAGCTTTCGTTGATATATTTCAATCTTGTTTGTTTTATTTAAGTTAACGCCAACAAAGAGAAAAATCTCTCTTAGTTGGCTCTGATTTTTTAGAGTGTGGGCGCTGGTGTGTAAATGTCAGGTAAACCTGGGTGTTTACCCAGTGAAATACCCAATCGTTCAAAGAGTAGATTGGATATTGAGGTAGTATTTACCCCCGAGCGCCCATCTACCTACTTATGAAGCTTTGTACCTATTTGTGTCGTTCGGCCAAAAGGGGCAAAAGGTAACATTCGTCGCTTATAAATAAAGACGAAATTTCTTATAGTAACCTTTTAATGTCTCCTTAAGGCGAGCAGGAGATAGTGCCTTACAATTATGGAGTGTCTACTGTCTACACCAGTTCGGTTGACGATTAGGACAGACGACTTCGTATTTTTATACCTATAAGTGATACTACTGATAAGTTACTACGATGCACCAAATCCACAGATACGTAGGTACGCTCAATTTCGTTCATTCCAAAGTTATAATGTGTTAGAGAGAAAAGAATAGAGCTAACAAACTTCGGAACTTCGGATATAGGACGTCCTACTGTTTAGTAGTAGAACCTCTGTTCGACCGCCGAATTCAACTATCGACCCTGCTGTGAGATGTGATTTAACACAAGCAGTCTGTTTTACGAAGCTACGATTATAATTTTACGAGTCTGAACTGGTAACATTGGTTAATAGTACATTACACAACTATAGGGTGCTGAAACAAAGAAAGGCCGAGATCGCAGACGTTTGCGGCCCGAGCTGCAAGTGAGGGACGTAGACATGCGATCGAGGGCTTTCTTTATTACCTCCCGTGTTGTGTGTGTACATATATCTCTTTATGTCTACACTTGGCCAGAAAGTGGCTTTTTCCGTACGCGTAGCGTGCGGTGAAAGCCACTTTTTGGCCAGGTGTGGCATAAAAACAATAACACACCATTGGTTGGTTTGGCTGATATTGCTATTTTGACACTTTCAACATCGGGAACCCGCTCCGCGGCCGCTAAGCTCGTAGCAACTACGAGCTACATACGGGTTTCGCCAGGTTATCAGCTACGTGAGTAGGGGTACGAAGTGTTTGGTTGCGAAAGTGTTACTTGTGACATTTGTAGATTTGTGAAACAGGCTACAGTATTTTTTTTGTAAGTTACGCGTTACCTGTATTTAGCGGAATATTCGACCGTATGAACCTGAATAAGCGTATACATGTTGCGTTTTTGACAAATGACTGCTACGCACGCTTTATGGCGTTATTATACGCAACCTGGTCTAATTTATTAACATATAAGCTTGCAGCACACATATTGCGTGAAACCCATACATCTTACGATTTAAAAGTACTTAATGTGAAACGATACAGTAACCTAAGAATGTGGTCTACCACTTTTGAACTCTATTACCACTTAATAAAGTCGAAAAGTGGTAGACCACTGAAAATTGGCTTAGGTGCTGTACTCGTACTTCGAGGGAAAACATGCCCATTTTAGCAAAGCAACTTCTGACTCATATACACGCAATATTCAATTATTGACCTCTCCTATGTGAGAAAGCCAAACTCTGCCTAGCGAAATTTATTAAATTCAAGATAGGAGATTTTATTGAGAATGAATATAACTTCCACAAGCACTATCCTTCGCCAATGTGCTCTTAGTGACATTCCAATCTCGGGAATATTCAACAAGTTTCCCGATACAATTTGGGGATAGGTATTTCCGAACGGCAAATTGGCGTGGCCAATCTAGACCAGTGGTTCCGAACCTGGGGGTTACCAGTGGCGTGGCGTTGAGGAAATCCTTGGGCAAGCCGGAGCAGCTTTGGCTTCAATTTTCTCTAAGAGCACTAGAATTAAGTGCTGAGCTGCCTAATATTAGGCAAGCCGATGGGAATCGAGTTCTATGGACGCCACGCCACTGGTAATTACCCCTCCAGAGGTAATACGCATGAATGTTCCGCCGTTTTACTTTGAGCAGTTTCTTATAAGCTTATAATACCTATTTTTTTGGAGGGGTAATAATACAAATCTCGATGAGAATATGGGTGATATGATAAAAAAGGTTAGGAACCACTGATCTAGACTATCAAAACAGTTCCATAATTAAAATACTGACCGAAACATGAGCGTCGGCAGCGTGGTTCAAGGGGGTGCATTTGCACTATCACGAAGAAAATACTTGAAATTATTTCATAATGTGTAGACGTGGAGCCGGCGCCTATGCACAGACAACAAGTAACAAATTAAACCACTATGTAGTGGCATTAAACTCACATTTTTCGAAATTCATCTCTTGAAAGTTTATATGAAAAAGTTGGGAATTCACGCAGACAAAAATGCGGGCTTAGCAGCCAGTTAGTTCGTAATACTCATAGTAGTTTAATTCCTCAGGACTCCCTATACCACCACCCCGTGCACAAGATCTCGTTCATCGCGCAAGACATGACGGACTCGAGAGCCTTCGGTTACATATTCGGCGCCCCAGACACCGGCCACCGGTTCTTCGGTATCAAGACTGATAAAGCTGCTAGTCAAGTAAGTTAATCAACGTTCTATTTAGAAGGTTGATTCGAATACATGTCACGCGACGAATATGGTCACTACTTTGAAAAAAACTCGATGATCGTGTCTAAAAACGTCGTAGAGAAAAACGTCAAAAGTTACATACGAACTTCATATAGGTACACTTACTGCGTTTTTACCTGGAGTCAGTATCAGATACGTGTTTTTAGGGTTCCGTAGCCAAAATGGCATTTTACTCGAAAACTACATGATGGATATTGATGAAATTTAGAAGATAGGTGTCTTGTATGGGCCGCTACTTAGTTTGGTAGTTAAACAACTAAAATAAATATTTTTAAGGGGGGCACTCCATACATGTTACAGAAGCTAAAAAAAATTTTTTCAGCAAATATCAACGTGTGGTATATAGTTCGACAGCTCTTTAAAAAACACTATAAGGTTTCAAAGTAATGTTTTTGATTAAGTGAATATATTTGGAAAAAAATCGCTCCGAAAGTTGCGTAAATTGTATCCCCCCCCTCTATCTTCTAAATAGTGTGTCCAAAAAATATGAAAAAATTACGAAGGTAACGCTTAATTAATACTTTCCACGAAAATTATTTTCAACAAGATTGAATTAACCGTTTTTGAGTTATTGCCGATGTACTGCGCTTCTCAACAAAAGGACGTAATTGCTATGAAGATACGCTCTTTTGTTGTTATACTTTTTTAACATCGTATATTTTACCTTTTAGTTACGGCTATGGAACCCTACACTGAGCATGGTCCGACATGCTCTTGGCCAGTTTTTTTTATTTTTAAGTAATTACGATATATGTTCTCTGTAACTACTATATAAAACTTATCTATGGTAAAACAGTACGTGAGAGACGGAAGATGGCATTTCGGGCGAAAATAAGGGTTCTCAAATCACTCGATCTTTATGACACCAGGTGTTAAAATCCACCAAAAACACCAAGATTTGGACTTTTACTGTCAAAAGTCTATTCGCCGTGCTGCCGTGGTAATGCTAATGGATTTATGATTTCTGGAAAGTGGAAACCCTCATTGAAACCCATGATTCAGAGTTTCTTGCATTATTTCTCTTCTCCAGATGTCATATTTTCGGAAGCGTTAGTAGATTGAGTAAGAGTAGTTGTAAAAGTGCTTCTGTTGCTTATTTGAGGCATAAACGATATGATTAATTGATTGATTTGGTTGTGTTGGCTTAAGGCGAGGTGAGACCAGAATCGGGCACGGAAGCCTAGTTTCCAAATCATTTTTAGAGCACTTATTTGACTCTTAGGTCACTGTAAAACATATATAATAATATTCAGAACTGTATCTAGGGCTTCCTCTCACTTAGAACACGATAGCGAACACTTCGCTCGATAGAAAAGTAGCGCGAAAACACTATAAAATAAAGTATTTTTTTCATTTTGTTCATCACCAGTTACCTTTTCTGACAAAATTAATACCTGACAATCATGATTTCACAGTCATGCAGGGCATCCTCTCATGTTTGGGTTGATAACGTATACTTTTATGTTAGAAATCGAAGATAATCTGCAATAATCTGCATTCCGCCCGACCCTAGTTTGTATGTGAAATGCGAGCCAGGTCCTACCGCGCCTTAACTGGCTAAACATTTAAATATTGGAGATGTCTTCTTAATCGTATATTTTGCCTCTTGGTTGATGCCTCTTTCTCTTTCATTTTCTCTAGACTTGGAGGTTACCTCTACAATGTATTAGTAACCAGTACAAAATTACAGGAGGTTGAAAATGGCCCGAATGGCTTGGAGAAAAGAATGGTACGGCCGTGCCTTTGTTTTGCTCGACTTGGCAGATAGATCTGCCTGGCTCCTGTCGTCGTCTAGGCGGCTGAAGTTCGACTTCACGGGTCTTACTAACTTTGGATCAGATCAATGCCGGATTAAGCCAGTGCCGGGCCCGTCGCAATCCTTTCATAGGTCCTTGGTTTGGTCTAAATTCTAAAATATTCTCAAACACCGACCGATAATTTTAAACGTTACGAAAGGATAAAACGTTGAGGTGGCTTTAGTGATTAGGCGCGGGTTCCGCAAAGCAAAAGGACTAGGTGCTTATACTACTTATATTAAAAGGCACGTGCGTGGTGTAAGCGTAGGAGGTCGAGTGTTCGTGGATCATTAATTAGATGACCTTTTAGATTCCGTAGTGAGTGAGTAATTCGATCGTCTAGGGGTGTGTGTTTACCTGTGTGTTTACATCGGACCGCCTGCTAAAATCGACGGGCGACTTCAGTTAAACAGACGATCTGGCCCTATAAATCGAATGTCTTCGAAGTTCGCCTTGTGTATCTCTCACTCTCTTTTTTATAACGTTTGAGTGAGAGGGACGGCATGATACGAACAATGAAGCGTTTCGGAGTATAAGCCCTGGTAACGTTTTGATGCATCCAATTTATATGAAAAGTTTACCAAGAAGTTTTGGCAATAAAGATTCCATTCCTAACCAAATATAAGAAAACCGGCTTATAGCTACTTATTACTTATTTTAGAAATCTTAAAACGATCACTGCTAGGAAATGTAAATAGGGTGTATATTTAAATGCAATGCGGTCTATGCAATACCTGTAAACAATTCAGCAACTACAACTTAAAAAGCAAACAAATTGCGACCACTGCATTAGTTAAGGCTGGAAAGTCGAATCAGTCGAAACATTAAAACACCCGGCACACGATGGTACCAATCAAAACCCAATTTAGAAGACAAATCGAAGAAATTTACGTGGACGATTATCTTCATTGTTCCTTACCGGTATACCGGTATAGGTAAAGATGGATGCTATGGTAGATTGGTTATTTACTCGAGGAATACCCATATATCGATATGGGTATTCCTCGAGTAAATAACCTTTAGATTCAAAGGGCGTAAGCGCCATTAGAACCTACGGCGTTTACGTCCTTTGAGTCTAAAGGTATCGATATGTATTCTCCCGTTATTTACCCTTCAGCGCCCTTCTCGAAGCATAGGTAGTGTTCTGAGGTAGTGTTACATCGAAACTATAATCTGTCCTTTTAGGTATTTAAATAAAGGTAAACAAAAAAACCACGTGACTCGGGTCGTTCAGCCCCTTACTCCTTACAGATAACCGTGGCTAGATAACTAGTGAACTGTGAAGATTTTTTTTCCTAGAAGATAACTAGTTATCTCCGAGGATTTTATATTCTTCGCAGATAACTTTTTTTTTTAACAGTTTTCTGTGAGGAAAATCCAATCCTTGTAGATAACTGGTTACCTCCAAGGATTTTATATTCTTCGCAGATAAATATTATTTTTTTAAGTTTTCTGAGATTAAATTGTATTCATCGGAGATAGCTAGCTAGCTAAACTTAAAAAAATAATAGTTATCTGCAAAGAATATAAAATCCTTGGAGGTAACCAGTTATCTACAAGGATTGGATTTTCCTCACAGAAAACTGTTAAAAAAAAAGTTATCTGCGAAGAATACAAAATCCTCGGAGATAACTAGTTATCTCCAAGGAAAAAAAATCTTCACAGTTCACTAGTTATCTAGCCACGGTTATCTGTAAGGAGTAAGGGCGTTCAGCCAGTAGTATTGCGCCATAGATAGAAAACGTTACTTTGATTGGCTGAACGAGCCGAGTCACGTGGTTTTTTTGTTTACCTTTATTTAAATACCTAAAAGGACAGACTATAAGGATTTAGAAAAAAGACGGTCGGGGGACAGACGATTTCTTGAAAGTAGAGGGGAGCCAGGCAGAACAGCACTTTGTACTGTTGTGTAGTGGAGGCCCAAGTCCAGCAGTGAACATCCGTGGATGATAGACAGAAAAAAGACAGCCAAAGAAACTTTGAAAAAAAAAACATGTATCTGACACTGACTCTAGGTAAAACGCAGTAAGTGTATATGACGTTCGTATGTAACTTTTGACGTTTTTCTCTACGACGTTTATAGATACGAGTTTTTTTCAAAATAGTGATTAAATGTTCAATTGCAAAATGTGCAATTGCTTTTGCTGTTTTGTAAATCAAATATGAGCGGTATCACTGCATTTGTGCTCACACAATTGGTGCAGGTTATAACTACCAAATACTGGGTAATTTGCCACGACTTTTGGGAATAACAAGGTGCTCGTTATACAAAAATAGATCTTTAGTACTTTGAAATAAAGTCTTCCTGAATTATCGTCATAATGCAGATGCTATAAGCATGATATAGATATCAGCATCCCACACGAGGAAGCGTTCAATTTAGAGATCCCCACGTGATATGAGCAATTAACTGTCGCCATATCTCTTTAAGTCAGAAAGTCACATGTTTGTTATTTATGCGAATGAGAGAAACATGATCCCAACACAAACAGATAAATGGGCATTTCCATTCAATTCAATTCAATAATTTAAGTATTGGTAAAATATAAGGGACATAAGGTCCAGTGGGTCCATTGGTATGGAGTTAAAATTTGTCCTTTTCGTTAAGCACTATTTCAATGCTTAAAATTAAATACGTAACAAACAGTGCAAATCTTCCCTTCTTGTTATTATTGTTAGACTTTTACAACTTATTACGTTTTTTTTATCATTTTAACGCGTAACCAAAAGGACTATATTTAACTCCACAAAATGTCTTCATCGGGTACAGTCGAGTTCATTTACATCTACACAAAACTTTTATGCTCCTGACAAAAGGGTTGTGTTCCTCAGATATTTTTGTTCCCGTAAGTGTGTAGATATAAATGAACTCGACTGTACAAGGAAAAATAGAAATGCCCATATGTCTCGGAACCTTTGAAAAGATTAGGTGTCTTCTTTTGTTCTACTAAAACGTATCGTCTGTAATGGAATATATCTTAAGGACTTTTTTGATCTAGAGCAATGGCATCGATACCGATGGTATATGCACGTCATCCCCACTCAAAAGTGCCTGTTTATTGGGTAGTTCTAGCAGCAATTCATCTGTTCTAATGAAGTTATGTAACATTTCCCCGTAGATTCCGTTTACTAGTTTCGGTAATTTTGTAGAATACCAATACCTCTAGAAAGTAATAATTTTGTTGACACTGCCCAGTTACTTTTTTGCGAAAAACCTTAAGAGGAAACAGGAGGGCAGTTTTTCCATACAAACGTAGTCCCCTGTTTCCTCCCTGGATAATGCCAGTAGAGCAATCATTTTTTGTCCAAAAATCTATGGCTACTATTGATATGTTCCTATGTTTTCCTTTTTACGATAAATTGATTCTCAAAAGAGATATTAATCTTCAAAAATCTAAAAAAAATGCCAGATTTTCCGCTGTGTTCACACATCCAGAAAACAAATTTGACTAGATTATTAAAAAAAAGGAAAACATAGGAACACGGCCAAAGTCTTTCTTTAATGTTTAATGAAAAAATTAGTTAGATAGGTTAAGTTTTGGGGAAGAAATCAGGGGACTACGAAACGTTGTTTTCATGAAATTTTAAAAGGTATTTTCGGTCCATGCTGCAGTTGTCTCTATCGCGCTCTGCGGGTGAGAGGCGGGCAGTGCGGGATAGCGACACATTTTACAAATACCTAATTTTCAATTCTCTCGACCTTACTGTTTCCTCTTAATGTACATACTCGTATAAAGATAGTTTACGATTTTATAACGTGCTACGATTTTATTATAAAACAAGAAGCGGCACTTTATCATGGACATTGTACAAAAATATTTTTAAAGTAAAAAAGGACTATACTCGTATTTTATCCATACGGTTAGGCCCATTTAAAACTGCGAGTACGTCCAGTCTGAGGAGTTACGTTTATCACATATCTACTCTAATAACATTATCGCGGACTCAAACGAATCTATTATGATGGTATTTACCATAGAAACTCTAAATATTGTGTAATCTTTTTATTTGAAAGACAACAAATACACGGAAATATTAAGCTGTTCCTTCTTAGATATGACACTTGATAAATAAATCTACCAAACCTTGTTTACGATTTTTTATAAGGACAAGATATCCTACTACGTAATTTACAAACAGAAAATAAAGCCTCTGAATTGAATTAAATTGAATTAGTTGCACTAAAGTTCTATGCAATCCCAAATAGGGTAACATTGGCATGCGCATTCTAATAGGTGGAGTTAAATAAACTTCACTCTCAGCTATAAGAATAGGCGTGTGCCCAGCAGTGGAACGTCTATAGGGTAGTAGTAGGTATAATAAATAAATAATAAATATTAGGGGACAATCTTACACAAATCGAACTAGCCCCATAGTAAGCTCAATAAGGCTTGTGTTATGGATACTAGACGACGATATATTTAATAGATACAAATACTTAAATACATAGAAAACATCCATGACTCAGGAACAAATATTCGTGCTCATCACACAAATAAATGCCCTTACCGGGATTCGAACCCAGGACCTCTTGCTTCGCAGGCAGGGTCACTACCAACTAAGCTAAAGCGGATAAACTATAAACTTACAATAACATTGAAAATGCTATGTAAGCTCCAGAAGCTAGATGGGTCATTATTTAAGCGTTTCACCCGCCTCACTTTCCTGGATACATTATTGTCGAAGTTCCCTTAGATTTTAGTCTCATATCGAGCTATTTGGTACATATCCGGGACTACTAACAAATACCTTAAAATTACATTAAAATCTGCCGGAATCTCAACAATAATGTGTCCGCGAAAGTGAAGCGGGTGAAACGCTCAAATAATGACCCAGATAGAGAAGCACGGAAAGATTAAAAAGGTGCAGCGGAATTAATTGTAAATTAGCCTCTGCTTCCTATTCTTAATAACACGTTTATAAGTCTTCATCATCTACTTTAGGTACTATTGGGGATACTAGATACAGCTTTGTGACAGCCAGATAGAAACACATGTATGGGGACTTCCTTTTATTTTTAACTAGCTGTCCCGGCGAACTTCGTTCCGCCTCCGAATAGTTATTGTGTTATTAGGGGCGGGCACAAACCCAAAATATTAAAGATCATAAAAATTGGTCCACCCGTTCTCAAGTTATAAATGGTGAAACGAACCCGACTTTGTATTATGTATATAGATAGATTTTATTTAGTTTTTATTATTGGTTGTTATAGCTGCAATAGAAATAGACATTCTGTGAAAATTTCAAGTCTCCACCTATTACGGTTCAAAAGATCCAGCCCTGTGTGACAGACGGACAGACAGTTAGACAGACAGATAGCGGAGTCTCAGCAATAGGGTACCGTTGTCACCCTTTGGGTACGGAACCCCAATAAAAAACATGTTTATTTATTTAAACTTTATTGCACAAAAGAAAACTTATTTATCGTACAAAAGGCGAAGTTCATGCCATAGCATAGGGCATTCTCTACTTAGGGCAAAGCAGATAGTTTGTGGTGTGGGCGGTGCAACTAACGCATGTTGAGTGTGCAATGTTTCTTCCGCAGGTAGTCATAGCAATGCGGGACCTGTTCCAAGTGGTGTTCGAGCTGAAGAAGAAAGAGATAGAGCTAGCCAAGCAGCAGCTCGAGGGGAAGTCCGTCACCAGCAGTCTAGTGCGGCACACCAGCACCACCGCTGATGTTAAGTCTAAGGTAAGAAAATAGTGAAAACTTGACCTCGAATGTAGTATACCAGTGGCGTAGCGTCCAAAGAACTCGATTCCTACCGGCTTGCCTAATATCAGGCATTTGAGCACCTTATTTTACAGCTCTTAAGGAAAATGTACGCTAAATCTGCATCGGCTTGCCCAAGGATACCTTTTACGCCACGCCACTGTAGTATACGTACCAAAAATATAGTAGCAGACATGGACGCAAGTTAGCACATATCTGCTCCTATATTTTTTTACGTTTTGTTCATACTATTATCTTCTTCAAAATTTGTTCTAGGAAATAATATTCAGAATTGTCCTCTATACATATTATTTTACACCATACAAGTACCATATACGTAGCGTGATGTCAACCATTTTCCGAATGTAAGCCAAGCAAATTCGTCGTACTTTTGGTTCAAGAAAATAGAGATAATAACCTACGATACTTAAGGCTTTAAAGGTGCTCGAATATTTTAACTTAGATATATCTGTCGCATGCGTGTTATACTGACGTCTCCACTGATGACAGTGACGTCGCACATCCTACTTACTTATCTATTTCCTGTCCTACTAATATGAATGTGAAAGCTTATGAAGATGTTTGAATGGTTAGATGTTTAGATGCTTGTTACTAAATAATGGGGTAACAGTTAAATATACTGCGATTTGGCACACAAGCAGCCCAAGTCCTGAATTGAAACACGGGATATTTCATTCAATGTAAATTGATACCTTAGGTGTTAACGGAAATAATGCAGACGAAGAGGCCGATAAATGATACCAATTTTTATTTAATAAAAACTGGCCAAGAGCATGTCGGACCATGCTCAGTGTAGGGTTCCATAGCCGTAACTATAAGGTTAAAAATACGATGTAAAAAAAGTACAACAACAAAAGAGCGTATCTTCATAGCAATTACGTCCTTTTGTTGAGAAGCGTAGAATATCGGCAATAACTCAAAAACGGTTTATCCGATCTTGTTGAAAATAATTTTCGTTGTAAGTATTAATTAAAAGCGTTATGTTTGCCCAACCAAAATTTACTTCTGGAACATGTATGGAGTGCCCCCCCTAAAAATATTTATTTTAGTTATTTAACTACTAAACTAAGTAGCGGCTCAAACGAGACACCTATATTCCAAATTTCATCAATATCCATCGTGTAGGTTTTGAGTAAAATGCCTGTGACATACGGACAGACGGACGAACGGAAATGACGAAACTATAAGGGTTCCGTTTTTGCCATTTTGGCTACGGAACCCTAAAAATGAATGTATTCAGGGGCCTTCAAGAGCTCTATTTCTTTGAACGTGTTAAACGAACAGACGCACATTTTCCCAATTTTATAATAACCCAGTCTTAACGTCAGGCATTTAAATAATTCTCTGAAAATCAGAAACGCTCTATTAACTGACCATTTTAATTACTCTTAAAGCCATTAGAAACAACGCAAAAAACAGTCAATCTCCCGCCACTCGTAACTCTATACAAATTCTTCCCACTTCAAAACCTGCTTGTTAGCTGTACATTCAACTTGAAACCAGAATATGACTCGGTCTTATTAACCTTACATAGCAAATTATACTTTAATGGGCAAATAACAAGGTCGGATATTAAATTAAGGGTTCATGCGGGATTATCCTCGGTTATAAATGTTATATTATACGGCGAGTCATTATGGAAGGGCAGTCAGGTTAAACGGACAAAGGAGTCAGTCCCTTGACAGCGCGGTTATGTGCAGAATTGCCGGCTTTCGTAATTTGCATAACGCAGTAGTTGATGTACTGTCGGTCGGGGTTATAAATACATTGGTCCTTTTTCATATATGGGGTCATCCATAGTCACAATCAGATGCGCAAAAATGTGACAGCCTTATATGTTAATGATATGCGAATTGCGAAATAAGTTTCTGTCTGTTTCTGTGAGAAGCTTTTATTGTCGACTATTGCCTATTGTATAATCGCAAACTGCACGTCAAAACTAATCAAATGAGCCCAAGCACGGTGAATTTATCTTGTGTAGTGTAATTTAGGTGATCCTAAGGCTAAACGCAATTATTACCTACGTAATATTTTATGTCAAAATGTACGATTTTTAACATAGAGCGATGCGAGTGAACTTTGCATACTATTATGCAATTTCTAAAGCCAGGCCCCTTACATGGGGTAGGGGGTGTCAAAAATTGTCAAAATCGTCCTTACGTCAAGTTGTAAAGTAAATCTGTATTTCTGTAAAATGTTAATTAATTGATCTAAAATTACTAAAACAGCAAGGTCTGGAAGAAAAGTGGTCTAATAGCAACTAGTTCAAAGGCGACTGATGCTGACTCTTCGATAGGAATTCTGACGAGGTGGGGGCTTACAAGCAGGTTCGCTAGCCACGGCCACCTTGACTTTTCGCTGATTGCTCCTTTGAGCAACGGACCGGCTAGAGTGGTTGAAACGGTTCAACTAGTCCTTATGTAGAGTGTGTGTTCGAGCTACTGGGAGTTTCAGTTGTCGGTTCGCTACCCCTTGCCCAGCTAAGAAGACCTCCGACAAGAAACTTAACTGAGCCCGGCTATGTCGGAGTGAGATTCCAAAGGTGTATGTGATGTCCCCAACCCGCACTGCAGCCCATTCCCTCTAATCAATGAGGGTAGACGGTCTACCCGGCAGTAACGTGGCGTAAAAAATATTCTTGGGCAAGCCGGTGCAGATTTGGCGTACATTTTCCTTAAGAGCTGTAGAATGATGTGGTCAAATGCCTGATATTAGGCAAGCCGGTAGGAATCGAGTTCTTTGGACGCCACGCTCCTGCTACCCGGTCTACCGTAGAACTGTGCCTGGCAGTGGGACATATACTCATATACCTACTATAGGATGATGGATGGATGAATTTTTGGTGAACCGCCTTCGGATGTTCCTATACTAAGTAGTTCAGCACTGCGTAGTCTACTTACTGAAAGGATCATTGTACAGTCAGTCTCAAAAATATTGATACTTTGAGACCGACAGTCATTAAAAAAATCGCTTTGGGCTTAAAATCACTAAATTTCATTTTACCTCATAATCAATATTCACAGATCTCAAAACTTCATGGCCTCAAAATACCTAAATTGCAGAATGCCTAAATTTTTTTCACAATCAACCGAAACCTTAATATCGCCGATTCAAAATACCTTAGGCTCATAATACCTAAACTTCAAAACAGCATTATGGCAAAACAACATATGCTTAAAACAACCAAACCTCAAAATACCTAAATTTATACTTTCAAATAAACACTCGTAAAAAAAATTAGGTATTTTTGGAAAAATGCCTAAATTTAGGTATTTTGAGGTTGAGTTGTTTTGATATTTTGTCATTTCTGCCATTCGGTAATTGAAGGATTGTGCATTTCAATCTTCATCAGGCATTTAGAGAATATGCCGTTTTAAGTCAAAGTCATAATGAATTTCGTTCATTTTAAGAATGTTACAATTTGACATTTAGGTTTTATGAGCTCATGGTAATTTGAAAATAGGGTGTATTGGCAAATAAGGTATTATGAGATTTAGTGATTTTAAGCCCAAAGCAAAAAATCGGAACGAAATTAAAATAATCGGCGTTATACTTCAATAAAGTCGATTGTTTTCATTTCCTTCCGATTAATCACCTCAAAAGACCAACTCGCAATCGGTTAGTATGTCCGCTTTGTGTCTAAACAGTGCATAATTGTTTCTGTCAATACGTGAACAGAACGACAACAGCGGACGATTGATACATTCCAGTCTCGTTGTTTGATCAGTGACCAGAATACAGCTGACGTACTCGTTTCGCACAAGTGCGGAAAGTGGCATTTTTCATTTAAGTTTTATAACAGTTTCGGTTTGGTTCAATTGTGTTTTGATGTCTAGAAAGAACTTGCTTTCTTTTCAGTTGTGTAAGAGGAAGAAAGTGGTAATTGTCTATATCAATCGCGAAATATTAAAAACTTGCTAAAATGCAATTTTCGTGTATTTTTTGGTTACGCTTTTTTGAGTTTACAGATCAACTTGGTGATTTGTTATCGGATAGATTGACTAATAGTCGGATTGAATAGCTAATCTATGTGTGTAAAACTGTTCCGTGACTAAGGTACTAACAAGCAAAGTAGAGCCTAAACCATTGCAGACAGCGGCACAGAATAAGTAATAGTATTACGTACAGAAGTTTCTCTCTAACAAAACTGGCCTTCGGGTCTGACCACTGGACGAAAGGCACCGGATCCGACCGTCTCTCTCTATCGCACGCGTGCTCTTTCTGGTTGCTGGCTAAGCCCCTCCGGATGGGTAAAATTTGGTACCTACTAGTAGCCGCGTGGCGAAATCGGCGGAGTGAGCCGTCAGGCTCAGGCCACTGTCAAGTCGGGTGAAATCAAACAAGCAACATGTATGTTCTTTAGGGAACGTAGAGGTGCATTAAGACAATGATTGAAACGTGGGCAGAAAGTTTAGGTATATGGAAAAGTCAGAAATTTACGCGGACCAAGTCGCGGGCAGTATCTAGCAAATAACTAAAATGTTTGATTCTATAGAGAGCTCTCCTTAGTAATACACAACTTTAAAACGAATAAGGCAAGCTTAGGTCAAAAATTAGCAACGCAATGTTCAAATAATTTGCTTGAAATGCTTTATTTATGAACAAGTTTTTAGTAAAAACCATGCATCTTGTGGACAAGTTTTTTTACTACTTAGGGCAGTTTTGGAGAATCAGACAGTACCCCTCAAGGACCTTAAAATAAATACCCGCTAACATATACAGAAGCACCTCTAGTGGGCCGGTCGCTTTGTACTTACGAGCTGCATACACACATCAACAAGTTTTTTCCTACTACGAGCAGCACGCACATATTGACCTGACTAACCAGCGTTAAGCGACCGGGTCACTCGAGGTTCAGTTATTTCTTAGCGAGGCTGTCAAGCTATTTAAGTTCCTTGGCCTTGGCCTATATTGCCAAACTTAAAAGTCTATTTTCTGTTTTCTAGAGTATAACAACAATTGGCGAGACAAGTACATCGACACCGAAAACCCAAGACACGGCCGAAGGAGGTGTGGCGGAATTGGTCGACCTGGAGCAGGAACTTAGCTCTTTAAGGCGGGGACTGACACAGGTGGAGGGACTGACACCGTCTACGGACCCGTTTGGAGACTCTTTTATAGTGCCGTCACAGGTTGGTGGTTCTGATTCTCTAATAAAAGCCCATTTAGATGGTGCGGGTTCCTCGCACGTTTTGGAACGAGTAATCGTATGATATTATCGTATGTAATAATGATTCTTCACTTCCTGAACCACAATATGTACCTATGCGGCAAAATATGCCGTGTCGCAATCGGCTTATTATAGTCACAAGCGACCCTGTATCCGGAATAATAGTACATTACACAACTAGGGTGGTAATGCAAAGAAAGGCCGAGATCGCAGATGTTTACGGGCCGAGCTGTAAGCGAGGGACGTAAATATGCGATCGAGGGCTTTCTTTATTACCTCCCGTGTTGTGTACATCATTTTATGTCTACACTTGGCTAGAAAGCGGCTTTTTCCGTACGCGCAGCGTGCGGAAAAAGCCACTTTATGGCCAGGTGTGGCGTTCCCTGAGAGATCGAACTGGGTGCCTGTATACTGATTCCATGGTTGTATTTTATCTGACTTCCACAGAAGGGCCTCCTCCCACCACCGCCAAGCGGCACATCGGCCACTTCGACCGCAACCCGCGCCCGCAGCGCCACAGCGCGGGTGGTGTTCAGCCCGGACAAGCCCCGGCTGCCGTTCGACCTGCCGCCGGACTTGGAGCCGTCGCCCGCGAGGCCCGCTCCGCCTGACGCGCCGGTGAGTAGTGCTTGTGACAGTTAATAGTTGGAACGTTGTTGTAACTTGTATGTTCGCGCAAACCGCTCCAATGATACCGATAAATCACTCAATTCACCAATAAAAACGCTCATGCCCAAAATACCGCATACCCGAAATACCAGATTTTTCAAATACCTACCAGATTCTCGATTTATCAGATTCCTGTCTTACCACATTCCCGTTACACTAGATTATAAAATCGTAAGTTAATCGAGGATCTAAATGATTTTGTTGCATGTATTATTTTGGGAATCTGGCATACGGAGAATCTGATGAATCGAGAATCTGGTATTTTAAAAATCTGGTATTTTAGGAATGCGGTATTTTGGGAATGAGCGAAAAAAATAATTACTTCGAATCGCAAGTGCTGTGTTTATAGGAGACTATAGGAGCCAGGGTATGTATGGACAAGGCTATGGTGATCAATCGAGCTTTGTCGTACTTCGCTGTTGCACCATTTGTGGAGTGTCTTTTTAAAAGGACTTATTTCTCTATGGAAGCCATAGAAAAATAAGCGCTTTTGAAAAGACACTCCTCATTTATATTCCGGTTCCGGGTAGAGTCTGTGCGGAAAAAGAATAGGCGTGGCGAAAAACGGAACTAACCTAACCAGTATGGCCACAGAACAGAAAATACGGCACATACGGTAGAAAAGCATTACAGCGCCACCCAAAATTAATCCTATTCTCTTTCCGCACAGACTCTAACATCGGCATTAAAATATATTTCTCCGCATAATAAAGAATACCGGAACTGAGGCCTAGCAGATTTGTTTCGCCACCAGGTCATCGCCTATTCGAACGACACTGTTATTACTAATTAAGAGAAAGTACCGACAGATCATTTACAAGGTAAATTTCATAGATAATATAAATGTTCAGTACTGAAGTTCTTACTGGTAATTTTTTAAATTCTTAGCCCTAATTTCGATACCACATACATGCGTACTTCCTAAATACAACCAGATAAAAGTATCAATATCAAGGTTGTGTCACAGTTTTTTGTCGTTGAATATACCAAAGTTACAATAACGTTGCAACATTTCCATAATCATTCGGCTTATATCGCAATTTTTCCTTTCATATGCATGTTTTCTTGCTAGTCAACGGCGCCGGGGAAAGACCTAAAACAAAATAAAAAAATGGGTAATCCATTTGTAATAACAATAATTAATAAGCGATGCAACACACCGACAATGAAATCATAGTATTTTTTCAAATCGTTGCGTTGCAAACGTGTTGACTGGACTATAGGGAACGTGCACGAACTATAGGTGGCAGCACTAAACGACAAAATAGACACGGGCGGACCATAAAAAAACTATCGCCCCTGTCAAATCAAGCTGTCAATGTCAATGATAATATGTAAGTGTCAATGTCAAATATAGTAAGTCGTAGCTACACTGACGTTAATCGTCCTTCAACGCGATAAATTAACGTTATTAACGGCGTTTTCGTCAATGTGGCCCCAGCATGACAGGGTATATCATTTAGGTTGGCGGCACCAGTTGGCAGCACCTTCGTCGTGCACGTTCCCTATATTCTTTCCCTCGTGTCCAAAATACCACCATTCCCAGAATACCAGATTCTCCGTCTACCAGATTTCCAAAATAATATATTCTACGCAAATATTTACTTTCTTAAGTAATCTATCATTTTATAATCTAGTGTAACGGGAATGTGGTAACATAGGGGTATGATTAATCGGGCATCTGGTGTTTTGAAAACTCTGATTTTCTGCGAATGCGGTATTGGGCACAAGGGTAGTCTTTCTCTGAAAGAAAGAGAGATCAGAAAAGGGTCATTCCCGTCTCGCCCGTATCTGCCCATAACGCAAGCATCGAAGCCTGCACGGTAGTTAGAAGCTCACTGGAAATGTCTTCATAATTTACAAGTTGATATAGCCTTCGTTTATCTTCGATGATCCTTACATTTATAGCCACAGCCTAGCCTCGTGTTTACGTACTCAATGCTTGTATCCTGATTTCATCGTTGTATTTTATCTATCTTCAAAAACCAATCACATCCGATGATTAGAGGAACGTTTTGTGTTAGCTTATTTTTAAGTTCAACATTTCACTTTTGAGCAACAACCTTTTCTATTCTAATAAGCAGTACGCTGTCATATTTTTTCTAGCCCAGAGGATTATTAAATAAAATTCCAAAAGCATACAAATATTATAAGTTTTCAAACTATACTTACGATGTATTTGTCTGTAGATGGTCCTTAATTGCTCAACATTGAATTAACATTAAAATCCAGAATCCTTTTGGTATTATTGCTTTGACCCTTTATAAGTACTAAATAGTTAAAAACTGGCAATTTGATTGACAGATAGTTGTATAACAATGATCAAAAGATGTAGCCGTTTATATCGTGCTTGATCAACTATTTTTATATTTTGCAATATTCATAGTTCGCAACATCAAACATTTTCCGTAGCATTAGATACGAACTTTGAGTGTAGTAAATATCTACATACCAGTTTTAACATCGGGCGCCAGTAAATGTAAGGGTGGGCCGTAAAAATGAGTCGGGGTCTTAGTTTGCATCAGTGACGCAATCAGACAAAAAGCTATGTGCTTCCACTCAATGTATCGTCGATTACCAAGTTCGTACGTCGATATACGAACATATCTGTCAAAAGTGCTAGGCGCATGGGGTCATGTATGTTTTTCATAAATGTCTATCCTTGACGATGGTGCCGCCATAAAAGCCCGGCCTTACCCAATAGAGTAACAATTTAGCGTCCTTACAAGCTGTCCTGTACAACTACTTCTGTAGCGCTAATTTGATCTATTATACCTATTAGTTGTATACCTTTCTCAATACAACTATACCGCAGCGTAGAAAACGCGTCTCCTAGCAACCCACACAATGCATGTCCCTATTGAGTGTCGTGTCTGTGAATGTACGCTTCAGGCCGCGTCCGATGCTCCATAGAGCGAGCACACCGAGCAGTAGCCACCCTCGCACCGCCGCTCGTGCCGCCTCGCCGGTGATGACCCGATACCTGTGTTACAGGTCCGGCCCGCGGCCCCGTCGGCGCTCGGTTACGACGTATTCACCGAACTTGACCCCCTCGGCACCGGCCGGAGTAAACCTTACGTTGACAAAAAACTCTTCTTTCAGGAGCTCAAAAATCCGCCAAAGAAAGTGCTCAAAGACCTCGTACCGACGACACAGTCGCTGTTGAGCGAGGAGAGTAAAGAGTACGGGCAGACGACGATGACGTCGCTATCCCGGCATTCCGGTGGGACGGTGTCGATCGCGAGGCCGGTTTACTCCTCCAACTTTTACGGGACGATCGATCCTTTCGAAGAGACCGATCCGTTCGACAGCACTGATCCATTTTCGGACTCGTTCAAGGATGACCCGTTTACGAGTATGGCGGAGTTCCCGAAGGCTTCAGGGGCTCAGGAGTTTAAGCGGAAGATCGGTAGGGAGCCGACGCAGGAAAAACCGGACCAGTCGGAGGGGAAGAATGTCTTCAACGGGCCGCTGCAGGTCACGCTGCCACCGGAGCCCGTTCCTAAGTCTCCTAGGCTACAAAGACAGGTATTTATTAACTTCGATTGTAGTTTCTAAAATGTGTACATCATTGTCAATATTCTTTTACTCCCATCGATCTTCTGTTATAATGTTTGTTCCTGAAAATATTTTTACAAAACTAAATCAAAACGCTCTTTTTAGTAATTTTAGGATTTATTTGTTTTTTATTTATACTCGTATGGTCGTTTGTCCATCACAACTACTACAGTAAATTCTGCTCTGAGATTATTGGAGTTTGATGGATCAAATTTCAAATGACATAAAAGTAATTTTAACTGGATATTTAGGATCTGTGAATAGGTTTTCAAAAATAACGTCGATTAAGTGTATGGAAAGGCAAAACATCGGGTGGAAACCTTGGTGACCCGGACCCCTGTGACACAGATCGACCAGATGGTCGGTGGTTTCCCTATCCCAAGTAGTTGTGTAGGTCAGAAGTCGGTCTTTCTAAACTGACCTGTCAAAGCTGGAGTCACTGATCGAGTACGCACTCAATATATACGGGAAAAGGCGCTAAGATGATAATCGTCATTACTTTAAAAAAAAAAACATGGATCTGACACCGACTCAAGGTAAAAACACAGAAAGTGTATATGACGTCCGTATGTAACTTTTGACGTTTTTGCCTACGACGTTTTTAGATACGAGTTTTTTTCAAAGTAGTGATGATATAAAGGTGCAAATTGACACTCAATATACTCATCATACTATATTTCAGAACACAGACTCCAGTACGATCCGACAACGCCCTCAACCCAGTTGCAAACTGAACTTAGAGAGCGCGTCGCCCCCGCCCCCGCTGCCGCCTAAGAAGGTCGCGGAGTTGGTGGCCCGCCCGCCGCCGCGGCCGCCACAGCTCGACGAAGAGGGCCCGCCGTTACCGAGGCCTAACAGAAAACGGGAGCCACTGGTGAAAAAACATGACTTTTACCCGAAGATATCGATTAACAAAACTCTTGGGACCTTAATTAGTACATTACTAGGGTGGTAAAACAAAGAAAGGCCCAGATCGCAGCTGTTCGCGGCCCGAGCAGCAAGCGAGGCTTTTTTTATTACCTGTGTTGTGTACATCATTTTATGTCTACACTAGGCCAGAAAGCGGCTTTTTCCGTACGCTTAGCGTGCGGTAAAAGCCACTTTATGTTCAGGTATGGCATGTCTTTATACTCAAGTATTGGAAATCCGAGATTATAGAGTTAAATTTAACACTGATCTGCCAATAATATTCATATTTCATTGGTTGTAAGTTCTCCTTAATGTCAACTTCACAAGTTTTGTTAAGTTTTGCACCGATGTGCCGTTCTCTTCTCTATTATAGCTATAAATGTTTCAAAAACTACTATGACACGTACTAAAAAGCTAACCTTGCATTGTTAGAGAACCTATATCTTACAAAGAACTCGCATTACTCTAATTACTAGTAGTTCCACTTTTGTATTTACTACTACATCAGATGCTAGTAAGATCTTAAAACCAAGTAAGGTAAACCATCATTCTTACAGGCGGACCGTAGTATGAAGCCTCGACTCTCTTCAGCGGCCACAACAAGCAGTGAAGACGAGTACTTATCGCCCGCGCCGCCGCCGCTACCCGCCGCGCGTCGCTTCGACATCACGCTGAGCCAGCTGCTGACCTGTAGCATGGATGAGCTGGCCCACAGGTACCGCCTGCGTCCCACAGGTACCGCCCGCGACCCACATGTAGCAAGACGAGTACTTATCGCCCGCGCCGCCGCCGCTACCCGCCGCGCGTCGCTTCGACATCACGCTGAGCCAGCTGCTGACCTGTAGCATAGATGAGCTGGCCCACAGGTACCGCCTGCGTCCCACAGGTACCGCCCGCGACCCACAAGTAGCAAGACGAGTACTTATAGCCCGCGCCGCCGCCGCTACCCGCCGCGCGTCGCTTCGACATCACGCTGAGCCAGCTGCTGACCTGTAGCATGGATGAGCTGGCCCACAGGTACCGCCTGCGTCCCACAGGTACCGCCCGCGACCCACAAGTAGCAAGACGAGTACTTATAGCCCGCGCCGCCGCCGCTACCTGCCGCGCGTCGCTTCGACATCACGCTGAGCCAGCTGCTGACCTGTAGCATGGATGAGCTGGCCCACAGGTACCGCCTGCGTCCCACAGGTACCGCCCGCGACCCACAAGTAGCAAGACGAGTACTTATAGCCCGCGCCGCCGCCGCTACCCGCCGCGCGTCGCTTCGACATCACGCTGAGCCAGCTGCTGACCTGTAGCATGGATGAGCTGGCCCACAGGTACCGCCTGCGTCCCACAGGTACCGCCCGCGACCCACAAGTAGCAAGACGAGTACTTATAGCCCGCGCCGCCGCCGCTACCTGCCGCGCGTCGCTTCGACATCACGCTGAGCCAGCTGCTGACCTGTAGCATGGATGAGCTGGCCCACAGGTACCGCCTGCGTCCCACAGGTACCGCCCGCGACCCACAAGTAGCAAGACGAGTACTTATAGCCCGCGCCGCCGCCGCTACCTGCCGCGCGTCGCTTCGACATCACGCTGAGCCAGCTGCTGACCTGTAGCATGGATGAGCTGGCCCACAGGTACCGCCTGCGTCCCACAGGTACCGCCCGCGACCCACATGTAGCAAGACGAGTACTTATCGCCCGCGCCGCCGCCGCTACCCGCCGCGCGTCGCTTCGACATCACGCTGAGCCAGCTGCTGACCTGCAGCATGGATGAGCTGGCCCACAGGTACCGCCTGCGTCCCACAGGTACCGCCCGCGACCCACAAGTAGCAAGACGAGTACTTATAGCCCGCGCCGCCGCCGCTACCCGCCGCGCGTCGCTTCGACATCACGCTGAGCCAGCTGCTGACCTGCAGCATGGATGAGCTGGCCCACAGGTACCGCCTGCGTCCCACAGGTACCGCCCGCGACCCACAAGTAGCAAGACGAGTACTTATAGCCCGCGCCGCCGCCGCTACCCGCCGCGCGTCGCTTCGACATCACGCTGAGCCAGCTGCTGACCTGCAGCATGGATGAGCTGGCCCACAGGTACCGCCTGCGTCCCACAGGTACCGCCCGCGACCCACATGTAGCAAGACGAGTACTTATCGCCCGCGCCGCCGCCGCTACCCGCCGCGCGTCGCTTCGATATCACGCTGAGCCAGCTGCTGACCTGTAGCATGGATGAGTTGGCCCACAGGTACCGCCTGCGTCCCACAGGTACCGCCCGCGACCCACAAGTAGCAAGACGAGTACTTATCGCCCGCGCCGCCGCCGCTACCCGCCGCGCGTCGCTTCGACATCACGCTGAGCCAGCTGCTGACCTGTAGCATGGATGAGCTGGCCCACAGGTACCGCCTGCGTCCCACAGGTACCGCCCGCGACCCACAAGTAGCAAGACGAGTACTTATAGCCCGCGCCGCCGCCGCTACCCGCCGCGCGTCGCTTCGACATCACGCTGAGCCAGCTGCTGACCTGCAGCATGGATGAGCTGGCCCACAGGTACCGCCTGCGTCCCACAGGTACCGCCCGCGACCCACATGTAGCAAGACGAGTACTTATCGCCCGCACCGCCGCCGCTACCCGCCGCGCGTCGCTTCGATAGCACGCTGAGCCAGCTGCTGACCTGCAGCATGGATGAGCTGGCCCACAGGTACCGCCTGCGTCCCACAGGTACCGCCCGCGACCCACAAGTAGCAAGACGAATACTTATAGCCCGCGCCGCTTCGACATCACGCTGAGCCAGCTGCTGACCTGCAGCATGGACGAGTTGGCCCGCAGGTATCACCTGCGTCCCACAGGTACCGCCCGCGACCCACAGGTACCGCCTGTATCTCACAAGTAGCATAGAAATGTGGACAAGAGATAAAAAAAAATTCTAAGGCAACCCGTTTCAACATCGGGCATAACGTTTTGAAAAATGCAGGAGAAAGGAAAACGCCACTGAATGTTAATTGCATATTACGATTAAATGCTAATTTAAATTACATATTATTGATCAATAATAAAAATATATTGTTTCAGGTTAAGAGTTCCTGCCGCGACTTTGTCGTCCATGACGCTACCTCAACTCACAGACTACCTCCGGTCGTACCTAGCGGCCGACAACGATAGAGCGGTAACTCATTCTACCTTACCTTAATATGTTTTTTTATTCAATTTCAAATAAAATTCATTAGTTCTATTGGTCATTATAATTAGTTGCAAGTTTCTCAAAAATGTAAATATTTTGCAGCATATCCACGTAGAACCTACGACGAAAACAGAGAAAGATAGACCGTCATTATCCATAGCGATGCCGACTACAGTAACAGACAAGCCTCCACCGACAGCTCCCTCAATAGCGTCAATCGCGTCAGTTGCGTCAGAGTTCAAACCACAGTTCGAAGACAACTTCACTCCAACAGAAATCGGCGAATTCGTAGCGAATTTCGACGATTTCGACAAAAAGGCCAACCCTAGCTACGACCGGTACGCCGCCTTCAGAGAAATACAAGAACAAGAACTAAAGGCCAAATCAATACTCGACCCAATAGACGATAAGAGCGTAGAATCGGAACCCAAACAAGATTCAGACGAAAAAGAAGAATTGACCGCCATCACTGATCTTATGCGAGCCAATCAGGAACGAGAGGAGGTAAAGGAAAACAACCGAAGCCCCTTAAAAACTTTAGACGAACTAACGCTAGATTCGTTCAATATGTTCCGGAAATCCGTCAGTCCGAAGCCGACGCAAATCGACGCGAAAATCGAAGACATCAAATCCGTTATGAAGAATTTACAGATAGAACAATCTAGAAGATCGGTGTCGCCTAGAGAAAATAATACTGAAGTTAAAACAGAAGATACTAATGATAGATACGCGGCGTTACGTGAAATAACTATAACAGAGCCTCAGGAGGAATTCGAATCGTTGCCGCCTGAAGCGCCTAAAGAGCGGAAGAGATCCGATGAAAAATCGGACGGATTCGATAACTCCGACTTTTTCGACTGTATCGATAATAGCAGTCTATCCTTTTCGCACGTAGAGGAGGCGTTTAGGAAGAGTCCGGTTGTGAAAGAGAAGGAAGAGGTTAAGGTCGAGGAGAAGCCGGTGGAGTTGGCGCCGGTGCGGGATTTGCAGCCGCCTGCGAGGCTGTCTACGGGGTCTATTAGTGATGTGGCTAGCGGATCGTCGCCTGATACCAAAGGTAATATAACCTTCTTATATAACACTTTAATACATTGGTTTCGTCCTGTATCTCATTACTAGCTGTTCAATGGAATATAGCCACGCTGTGTGATCTGACTGCTATCGCTGAGGGTCTTGTCAAATATCTTACCTATTTTTAATATACAATTTTGTATCGTTATACCAGCGTGATAAATGTAACAAAACATTCGCAGCTAATCAGTCAGTTGCTTGGCCAGTGTTGCATTTGTTCGACTATAACTCAAGTACCTTTTAACTGATCTTCCTGAAATTTGATGGAAGAGTAGATAGTTGGGGTTAATAGAATTTTTAAATCGAATGTGATTAGGATCTGTTCAGAGGTTACTTAGGAAGGAATATTCCTCTCATACCTTTCTTCCTCAGTAGTGTCTCTCCTTGGATTAACGTATAATTTTTTCTGCCCTCCGGCCGGAAAGCGTCACCTTGCCGGCCGCTGTGCTAAACGAAGATGCCGCTTTCTGGCTCCATCAAATAGAAAAATACTATACAAACCTTGGCCAGTAAATAACTAAGAATGTTTCAGATCACATGTTCGTCGAGCAGATTACATATGATCTGACCTACTTTACTGGCCTCGTTATGTAATGTATTAATAAAACAAATGAAAATATTTCCACTAATAGTACATTACACAACTAGGGTGGTAATACAAAGAAAGGCCGAGATCGCAGAAGTTTGCGGCCCGAGCTGCAAGCGAGGGACGTAAATATGCGGTCGAGGGCTTTCTTTATTACCTCCCGTGACGTGTACATCATTTTATGTCTACACTTGGCCAGAAAGCGGCTTTTTCCGTACGCGCAGCGTGCGGAAAAACCCACTTTATGGCCAGGTGTGGCATAAATACCTATTTTTTTTTTTTTGGAAACTGACATGCTCGCGACCCATATGGGCATAGCGATTGTCAGACCGGGTGGTCGGCCGTGGCGTTCCTGGGGTCGAACCAGGTCGCTAGCCGGACCACCCCGAGTTGGAATGTTTAGTAGTATATTAACTGGTCTTTTTAAATGTATTTACAGAGAAATGCGTCCCCGGGCGCGGCACTACCCGCGCGGGGCGCTGGGCGGTGCTGGGCGCGGGCGCGTCGCCGTGGTCCTCGGACTCGCGGGACAGCGAGCCGCGGCACGCGTGGCGCGAGCGCCGCCGCCGCCACCACAGCCCGCAGTCGCGCGCCGACGCCGGTGAGTCACCATGGTGCAACACTCGCGTCCCTGTAGTGATGCGTCGCCGTGGTCCTCGGACTCGCGGGACAGCGAGCCGCGGCACGCGTGGCGCGAGCGCCGCCGCCGCCACCACAGCCCGCAGTCGCGCGCCGACGCCGGTGAGTCACCATGGTGCAACACTCGCGTCCCTGTAGTGATGCGTCGCCGGGCGCGGGCGCGTCGCCGTGGTCCTCGGACTCGCGGGACAGCGAGCCGCGGCACGCGTGGCGCGAGCGCCGCCGCCGCCACCACAGCCCGCAGTCGCGCGCCGACGCCGGTGAGTCACCATGGTGCAACACTCGCGTCCCTGTAGTGATGCGTCGCCGTGGTCCTCGGACTCGCGGGACAGCGAGCCGCGGCACGCGTGGCGCGAGCGCCGCCGCCGCCACCACAGCCCGCAGTCGCGCGCCGACGCCGGTGAGTCACCATGGTGCAACACTCGCGTCCCTGTAGTGATGCGTCGCCGGGCGCGGGCGCGTCGCCGTGGTCCTCGGACTCGCGGGACAGCGAGCCGCGGCACGCGTGGCGCGAGCGCCGCCGCCGCCACCACAGCCCGCAGTCGCGCGCCGACGCCGGTGAGTCACCATGGTGCAACACTCGCGTCCCTGTAGTGATGCGTCGCCGTGGTCCTCGGACTCGCGGGACAGCGAGCCGCGGCACGCGTGGCGCGAGCGCCGCCGCCGCCACCACAGCCCGCAGTCGCGCGCCGACGCCGGTGAGTCACCATGGTGCAACACTCGCGTCCCTGTAGTGATGCGTCGCCGTGGTCCTCGGACTCGCGGGACAGCGAGCCGCGGCACGCGTGGCGCGAGCGCCGCCGCCGCCACCACAGCCCGCAGTCGCGCGCCGACGCCGGTGAGTCACCATGGTGCAACACTCGCGTCCCTGTAGTGATGCGTCGCCGTGGTCCTCGGACTCGCGGGACAGCGAGCCGCGGCACGCGTGGCGCGAGCGCCGCCGCCGCCACCACAGCCCGCAGTCGCGCGCCGACGCCGGTGAGTCACCATGGTGCAACACTCGCGTCCCTGTAGTGATGCGTCGCCGTGGTCCTCGGACTCGCGGGACAGCGAGCCGCGGCACGCGTGGCGCGAGCGCCGCCGCCGCCACCACAGCCCGCAGTCGCGCGCCGACGCCGGTGAGTCACCATGGTGCAACACTCGCGTCCCTGTAGTGATGCGTCGCCGGGCGCGGGCGCGTCGCCGTGGTCCTCGGACTCGCGGGACAGCGAGCCGCGGCACGCGTGGCGCGAGCGCCGCCGCCGCCACCACAGCCCGCAGTCGCGCGCCGACGCCGGTGAGTCACCATGGTGCAACACTCGCGTCCCTGTAGTGATGCGTCGCCGTGGTCCTCGGACTCGCGGGACAGCGAGCCGCGGCACGCGTGGCGCGAGCGCCGCCGCCGCCACCACAGCCCGCAGTCGCGCGCCGACGCCGGTGAGTCACCATGGTGCAACACTCGCGTCCCTGTAGTGATGCGTCGCCGTGGTCCTCGGACTCGCGGGACAGCGAGCCGCGGCACGCGTGGCGCGAGCGCCGCCGCCGCCACCACAGCCCGCAGTCGCGCGCCGACGCCGGTGAGTCACCATGGTGCAACACTCGCGTCCCTGTAGTGATGCGTCGCCGTGGTCCTCGGACTCGCGGGACAGCGAGCCGCGGCACGCGTGGCGCGAGCGCCGCCGCCGCCACCACAGCCCGCAGTCGCGCGCCGACGCCGGTGAGTCACCATGGTGCAACACTCGCGTCCCTGTAGTGATGCGTCGCCGTGGTCCTCGGACTCGCGGGACAGCGAGCCGCGGCACGCGTGGCGCGAGCGCCGCCGCCGCCACCACAGCCCGCAGTCGCGCGCCGACGCCGGTGAGTCACCATGGTGCAACACTCGCGTCCCTGTAGTGATGCGTCGCCGTGGTCCTCGGACTCGCGGGACAGCGAGCCGCGGCACGCGTGGCGCGAGCGCCGCCGCCGCCACCACAGCCCGCAGTCGCGCGCCGACGCCGGTGAGTCACCATGGTGCAACACTCGCGTCCCTGTAGTGATGCGTCGCCGTGGTCCTCGGACTCGCGGGACAGCGAGCCGCGGCACGCGTGGCGCGAGCGCCGCCGCCGCCACCACAGCCCGCAGTCGCGCGCCGACGCCGGTGAGTCACCATGGTGCAACACTCGCGTCCCTGTAGTGATGCGTCGCCGTGGTCCTCGGACTCGCGGGACAGCGAGCCGCGGCACGCGTGGCGCGAGCGCCGCCGCCGCCACCACAGCCCGCAGTCGCGCGCCGACGCCGGTGAGTCACCATGGTGCAACACTCGCGTCCCTGTAGTGATGCGTCGCCGTGGTCCTCGGACTCGCGGGACAGCGAGCCGCGGCACGCGTGGCGCGAGCGCCGCCGCCGCCACCACAGCCCGCAGTCGCGCGCCGACGCCGGTGAGTCACCATGGTGCAACACTCGCGTCCCTGTAGTGATGCGTCGCCGTGGTCCTCGGACTCGCGGGACAGCGAGCCGCGGCACGCGTGGCGCGAGCGCCGCCGCCGCCACCACAGCCCGCAGTCGCGCGCCGACGCCGGTGAGTCACCATGGTAAACTATTTTAGTGGGGCATTTGTACGATCCACTTAAAGGAAACAAAGCGATTGTTTGTAAACCTCAAAAACACCAAAATTACGTTATTGTGAAAAGTCGTTACAACCACCTTTAAAGTTCAATTGATTATCAACTCTATCTCCATGAACCATAGTTTACAACTGCATTAATAGAATAATGGCGTTCCAGCTGCCTTCGCTTTGTTCGGATCTCAAGTAAGGTAAATGCCAGGGGTGTGAAGTGCATAATACGTCTAAAGTCACATTTCTATTAAAGCAATTTTAACTCTTGGCAAAGGCCTTAGAGTTGATAATCCACTAAAATGACAATGCACGAAGTCTTTAACTGTGAAGCACGCTTCTCTTTTATGACGGAAGATAATGAGTTACAAAACCACACAACAGTATTGTTGTATACAACACTCGCATCCCAGTAGTGATGCGTCGCCGGTGCGACTCCGGTGAGCGTTAGCGCGCTTTCACATTATACGACACGATATCGTTATCGGACACCGATACGATATCGGAGGAAGTAAAATGTATGAAATATGTACCTGCCTTTCACATTATCCGTTCCGATATCCGATATCGGAGCCGACACCGATATGTTGGCGGCACTATCGGACGCCCGTGAGCTATCGGACGATAATATTTCAGTGTGTACTATACAGCATACTGAGAGTCATTGCAGATAGACTTGATTGTCCTATAGCAAGACACTGGGGAAATCTACATATTGAATAGACCATTAGCTATACACATACTAACATAGTTTTTTAAGTCAATGAACTAACACAATTGTATGGATCCTAGTTATCTGAAATAAATGATTTATTATTATTATTATTATACGTGTATCTACATAGTCTCTGTGTGCGTATGGACTGGTGTATATCTGAGTACCTAGCTTGCACAATGGGATGTTGTCCAATATTGTCTGTGCAACATTGTCTGTGGACAGATCTTTTTTTGCATCTCAAATATAATAGATACAACATATAAAGTTTTCTATTGTAGGGTGGCATTGTTCGTACAAAGCTCGAAAAATGGCCGATCCGACACGATTTTATCGGAGATATGTGAAGACATCACACGATATCGGCTGTTGGTTACCGGCCATCGGTGTCCGATACCGATATCGTGTGGCATAATGTGAAAGCGCTCTTACCATGGTACAACAAAATCAGCTATATTCCAGGTATATGACGACAACTTACCTTAATCTTGTAACCCTGTAATTTGTCTTATTTTGTGCAATAAAGTTTTTACATACATACATACATACAACTTTAGCTCAGTGGGAGTGCCACCGCCTACGAAGCTAGAGGTCCCGGGTTCAAATCTTACCGAAAACCCAGTCGTCATCTATATTAAATGTGTACTTTGTCGTTACAGTGCAAACATCGTCCTCGTCTCGAGACGTGTCTCCGTGGGAGGAGGAGCCACCGCCCAGCCGTTTACAGCGACCGCCCCATCGTGACCGAGAATCTAGGTAGGTTAGCTCTTAAATCGGGCATAATATAGTTCTTTGTACTGATATGTCAAAGTAAGCTAAAGTGTTATATACTTATGAGTTATCATAATATCGTCGACCGTAGGCTGAATTACAGTAAGGGACATTGTTTTGCCTGTCCCTTACCGTAATTCAGCCAACGGTCGACGATATAGTGATACCAAAATAAAGCACAAAGAAAAAACATCACGATAATCTATATTAGAGTTTCTTAATCTTTGTTTGGTCACGGACCCCCTACATTATTTCGGAAACTTTACAAACCCTTTCCGACTATAATCACTATAATCAGAGAAAAAGAAAATCAAGGGCCCATGAAAGTTTGTGTTTTATGCATAGCCACGGACCCCCGGCTGTCGTATCACGGACCCCTAAGGGGTCCATGGACCACAGTTTAAGAAACCCTGGTCTATACTGAAATCAAACCAGCTTCAGTTTTTTTTTATATTACCATGGGATAAATGCAGTGGCGTGCAGCAATCATTGAGCCACTTGTTTATGTGGGTAATTTAGACGTATAATATCACTGAACTGACGGTTGTTTATGGTCATTTTTATTTTAAAATATATAGGTAGTTTCACGAGAGTTGAGGTGAATGATTACACACACAGCTACATGAAGTACTCATTGCAAAAAAAGTGAATGAATGAAATGAATGAGTGAGTAAATAAACACAAGGCTATAGTTTAAACAAACTTTTTGGTCTATCTTGCAATTCATTGTTGAACCGAACCGGGTTTAGCCGAATGTGACAGCCTATACTAACACGGTCAAATATGTTAGAAAAAAGTGTGACATGGGGGGGGGGGGGTCTAAAAGTCTGAAGAATCGTGTGACGTACTTTGTGGATGACCCCTAAAGAACCTTAGTCTGCATCAATATTTCTTTTTTCAGGCATAATTCATCCGGCTCAAGAGAATGCCTCGACTCCGGCAGCGGTCGAGAAAAGGACAAAATACGAGACAAACGAGACAGCCGCGACCGAGACCGAGATCTCAGCCGAGAGGGGCGAGAGTCTCGACGAGACTCCGGCAGCGGGCGAGACCGGCGTGACGTCAGCAAAGAGCGCGACCATAGAGACCATAGAGAAAGGAGGGATCGCAGGAGTAGAGACAGAGAGAACGATACGTGGGAGCGAGACAGGACGTACAGTCGAGAGAGGGACTATAGAGACTCGAGGAGTAGGGAGCGGCCGAAGGATTATAGGGAAAAGGAGAGGGATAGGCATAGGAAGCCACGGCATTCGTATGATGAGGAGGAAGAGTAAGTATTTTCAGTTGCATTAATGTTCATTTGCACTAATGTCTTGTTAAGACACTTGCTATTTTGATTTATTGTTCTGGTTCGATAAAATGAAGAATGAAAATGCGGTTCTCTTGGTGTCATATTTTACTCTAAGTAGATTATCTACAAAATTCCTAATTTATTAACGACTGCTCTGAAAACATTATTTTTTATCTTATTATTTTCTTAGGTTTACAGTGACCTACTCAATGTAATAATATAACACGAAGGTTTTGTTCCTGAACAATGATTTTATCCGCCATTGTGGTTAGAATCCCAAACTCACCTAGAAAATTCTGGTAACGCAGCGTGGCATTAAATTTGATTAGAATTATTGAAATTTGGCTTTATCTGGGGTCACGGCAGTGCCCCCGCCAAGTCGATTAAATTTTTCATAGAACTATCAAAGGGTTAACAAATTTTGTCTCAGTTACAGCGATGGTTGTGGGTCTGGACGATCGTCGCCCAGAGGGTGGGGTCTTGAACAACGATGGCGGAGCAACGGTAAGTTCGACTTAATTTTATATATTGAGTTCATTCCATTTGAAAGAAAAACGAAAGTTTCAAACTACTAAAACGGCGTGTTTCTATTGTTATTGACAAATATCATGCATTCCTTTGCTACTTATGCTGGCTATTTTTTATTGCTATCGGTAATCACTGAATCAAGTGAAAATACTTCAAATCTGTGTCTGTCCGGCGTATATGCACTCGATAACTTAACGAACTGGATGTTTTTTAAAACCAAGAGTGAATAGGCTCCTTCTGAGTAAGCTTTCCATCAGGTTCTGACCAGGGTCAAACGCAAACCCATTCACCATAAAAATAAAGTTTAATGGCTTTTTACACTGGGTCTGATCACTTAGGTTTGAGATTACCAATGGGCGGAATTCTTCATAGCAAAAATCAAACTGTCAGAGGGATTGACCTAACTGTTTTATCGACTTATCGATAAATATTTGTCACTTAACGAAACAAAGTTAAAGTAATGAAATCAGGCTTTTGGATATACATATACAAACAAATTGACGGTGTCCCTAATTAGGTGACACCGCTGACTTTCAACACAATGTTTCTTTAGCTGAGGTAAATGAACGTCACATTTAGAGCAATATATTGTGGAAGAATCTTCTTTGAAACTAAGCGAAGAATCTTTCTGTATCCATTTTTTTATTGTTTTTCTTTTAGGATTAACCATTTTAGTAACACGGCACGGAAATCACTCATGAAAACTCAAGTGACATAAATGACATATGTGACGCTGACATGATTTACTTTAATATGGAGATGCAAGTTGCTTATCAAAGAGGTCAAATGTTACAGAATAATCTTTTAAGTTGATTATGGATACCTAATGCGATATTATTCCGTAACATCGATAAGTCGATAAAACAGTTAGGTCAATCCCTCTGACAGTTTGATTTTTGCTATGAAGAATTCCGCCCATTGGAGATTACGATAAACTTGAAGACTTAAAGTTTGTTAATCCATGCTAGCTAAAAGTAGGAATGCAGGATGATTTTGAATGTCATTCGTTTTCAGAACGGAACTACGGGTCGCTGGGGTGGCGCGAGTCGCGGCGACGGAACGAAGCCAGGCAGGTGGAGGAGCTTAGTGAACGAAGGTGAGTCAAAACAACATATCATACCATATTTTTTTTATTTTTATTTATTTATAGGTTTGCCAACAAATACAACACCAAAATGATTATACATAAAATCAATACATAGCATGCATGAGTGTTTATTCACTTATGTATATAAATAAACACAAAATGCAATTTTTATAAGCCAGCTATACAAAGTGAGAGACGCACTATATATATAATAACACTGATACGTATAAAACTAATAAAATCTAATAAAAAAAAATTAAAAATAACTAATGTGTAAATCTAAGATCATAAATGTAGTATTATTGTCAGTGATCGGCACTATCGGTGCAAAACTTTAAGAAAACTTGTAAAGCTGACATAAAGGAGAACTTGCAACAGTTACATCCAAGGAAATAAGAATATTTTAGGCAGATCAGTGTTAAATTTAACTCTATATCGAAATCTCGGATTTCCAATACTTTTGTATAATTATATTAATATTTTCATGGCTGTAAGCATTCTATTACCTCCGCTTGGCAAGTTTTGTTGAAGTTTTGCACCGATAGTGCCGACCACTGATTATTGTACACTGCGTTTTAACTGGAGCTGTGTGAGTAATTCATACAATTCAACCATAAGAGTTATATTAAAACTATCATAGCTAATTGTACATTTGTATATAACAAAAACCATGGAATAAAAACATTTTTAGATTAGCGTGAGCCGTCCGAAAAAAATTGAGAATGTTTTTATGCGTATTGCGTCCGTAAGTTTTCTATTTAGAATAAAAAATTGGTAACACTAGTTAAAGCACACTTGTGAAAGCGCTCGTTTCGCTTATTTATTTCGCCAATGAATTATATTTTGTGCTACGAGTACCTGCTTACCATACTTAAACAAATTCATAAATAATCCTCAGGTACGGCTCAACCCTCGGCTGGCCGGCGCGGCGTTCCAACAACAGCTCCTCACGCCGCGACTCCGACCGGGACACGCGTGACCCACGCGACCCCCGTGACCCTCGTGACCCCCGTGACCCTCGTGACCTTCGCGACTCGCGCCGTCGCTCGCGCCGAGAGGAGCCTAGGCAGAGGCGGGACTATCGGTTCTCGAACGACTTCTCGCCACGAGAGCGGACCAGTCCGTTCGATAATGACTTCCAGGAGCCTCCGCCTAATGTGAAGAAGAGGGCGCCGTATGCAAACTTAGAGGGGACGCGGTGAGTTAACATTATGTATGTTTAACATGCTAGTAGTTCTGAATAATATGTATGAAAACTCGCAAGTCTTACTAAATATCATTAGATAATGCCATATAGTCATTTAGAAAGCTTTTGCGTTGTACGTTGTACATACGTATAGCACTGTACTGGGAACGTATGAAATATAATTATTTAGTGATAATGAACTGTACTGTTTTGTCGCGTTACTTTTTCTAAAAAAAGGTTGCATCATTAGAAGACTTCATCAACTTCGGCACAGTATAGTAGGGCATTTCTCCAGAAATATGTCTGCGGTCACCTCATTCATCTGGCCCTTTTTCATACTAAATGTATGGAGACAGATGAATGAGTCGCAGACATATTTCTGGAGAAATGCCCAGTAGCAGTAATTTTTCTTCCTACAAAAGGTACATCGCGCGCTTAAATGTGTGCGCGCCGTATACGAACTAGGGATGTAACTAATATCGGTTTTTGAACATTCGCGAATGCGAATGCGAATAATCAACGTTGATATTCGCGAATGCGAATACGAATATTGGTTATTTATATATATAAAATTTTATAATACTAGAAATAAACAAAATTAATAACTATTAAAATTCAATACTTCGTTTTCAATTACGATTAACTTAAATTTAATTCAGTTTTGCAATAAAATAAGTAATTGAAGTTTAAGTTGGAATAATTCGTCAGCTAAAGATAATGAAAGAAAGAAAGAAAAGAAAATACATTTATTTATGACAGCAGAAAGTTACAAAAAATGGAAAAAATATACAAGAAAACACAAAGAAAATAAAAAAAATCTTGCTGCCACAAAAAGGCAATGATTATGCATGTGGTAGAAAAATTGGAACCGGTGGAAGTTAAAAATATCTTATTTTCATTTTATTTCGGTAGTACTTATCTAACACAGTTTTCAATTACCTACTCATTGACAGTTTCGAAATCCGACTCGGACTAGGCCGTATTTTTTTCTTTTCCATGAATTTTAGGATCTAATTTTGCGAATACGAATGCGAATATTTAAAATCTTGCGAATATTCGCGAATACGAATGCGAATACGAATATTCGTTACATCACTACTACGAACGCACTACAAAGTTTTAAGAATGCTCCGGTATGGATCGCACTCACACAGACGTGCTATTGTGCGTCTGTGTGAATACGTGCCGCGCGCTCGTAAACGGCAGAAGTTGGGCTACTTGTTCGTCTTTATACTTCGACTTCGGTGTTATCGACGAACAAAGTTTTCCAAAAAGTCTGCTATGACCCGAGTCTGAAGAAATATTTATCAAAATGTTTCCCAAATGCCACCTCAGCGTTATGTGTATTTCTTGGGATCCCCTTGTTTCCCATAAAGTTATAAGTCATACTGTATTGTTAGTCATAATTATCGGAAGTCATAAAGTATTTGTTTCTCTACAACGGTAATATTTTTAGGATATTTTAAAACGTTAGCATATAGAAAACAATAGATTAGGTTTGTTTTGTAACAATTCTGAAAACTTGACGGTTTCGTAGAAAATGGGTTGTACGCCTTTCGATAATTATGACTTAAAAATTATGGGAGACAATATAGAGCCGTATTTCTTTCGACTAAAATTTACCTTATATTTCAGGTTCGCGTTCGAATCCGAAGAAATCACCGCGTCACCGTTATCGACGGGCAGCGTCCGCGCCCAAGACGGCGACTCCCCAGCGACACGCTTCCGCTTCGACTCCGACTCTGTCTCCCCCCGCTCCATGTTCGAGGACGACTTTACCACCCTCTCGACCCCCCGCGGTCGCACCGCCTCCATAGCCGAGGAGGACGAGGACGTCCCCCCCCTCCGACCCAAAATCCCCACCCAACGCGACATCAAAAAGTCAGAATCCGTCAATATATTCACTAGGGAATCCGATCCGTTTGAAGGTGATGACTTCTTCGCTTGCACCGGTTCCGATCGAGCGGCGAGGCGCGAGAACTGGCCTGGGGACTTCCAGGGCTTCGATAATGCGTGAGGACGCTCCGTCCGCTTCGTCGTGTGACGGACGCAGGTATACGAAGGGACATTTTAGCTTCAGTGAATTTAGCACAGATTAGGCTTGTGTCGGTCAGGACCGAAGAACTAAAAGGAATGAAATCCCACCTCGGACCGATAACAACTAGTTCCTCTTAAGCGCTCTTAATCGGGTTTCGGGGTTCAGTAGTCGATTCGGTACCAATCGGTTGGGAGCGAATGATCGAATGAGTCAAAATCAAATATAAAACTAGTTCCTTTCATTCCTTCAGATCTCGAGATTTGCTCCTGAACTAAAGGAACTAAAAGACCGAACTAGTTCCTTAGACCGACTGACCGAGATCGGAGCGCTCTTTTCAAAGAACGAGCGGACACAACTCTAGAACAGATCTCGACATGTTCGTCTAACAGTGATAATATGCAATACGTTCCCGAGATCGGCTGCCGCATATCAAAACCTAGTAAGTGCTCCAGATCAAATTTTAAAAAGGACGTATCAACATTTTTATGTTTATTTTTTTACGCCCTTGTTAAAATTTAATCTGGAGCACTTACTCGTTTTTGATATGGGGCAGCCGAGATGCTTCAAAGGGTATCAGCGTAATTCGTCCCATTCGTTTTTCGTTCAATTCGTATTTCTTCTCATTCCATATTCGTCACACATTCTTTATGTATAAAGAATAGTCTTAATAAAGAATGTGTGACGAATATAGAATGAGACGAAATACGAATTGAACGAAAAAAGAATGGGCCGAATTACGCTGATACCCTTCGAAGTGCGAGGTTGCCCTGTCCGCTTCGTGGCGGACAGTTACGAAGTCTCTTCAAAAGTGGATCTTGCCATTACAGATCTCGTATGTGTCTAATATAACCCACAGTGTTAAGAGGCCTTAGAAATGTTTCCAATATTGATAATTTCAGCCAACTGATTTATGTAACGAAGCTAATATTTGTTTTCCTTGAGTGTGGAATATGAATGACAAAATTTAAATTTTGGCATTTGGAGTGACGTTTCACACAATATTTCTCTATTGAAATAGATGCGACGTTCCAACGCGGAACCATTTTGACGCTTGCCATGAGGTCACAGTAACAGATCACTGGTATAAAGTCGTTTTTTTGACAAGCAACGATTGGTGGCCTTTTGTTTGGGGACGACACATAAGTCGAGTGCCTACATCACCAGTCCAGTACAAGGAAATAACGAGGAAAAATATCAAGACGCATGTCAAAGAGAAAATAACCCAAAAACGAAGGGTCTAAGACCTCTTGATACTAACACATCTCCGATTAGTTAACTCCAGACACCATGTCTAAATTAGGCCTTAGTGACGCCGCTATTTATACCTAATTGTAAATTTTAGGCTACGCACCCATTGACCATTTGTCATCCTAGTATTACATAATGTTAAGGCGTGTACAGATTCGAGGAGTCGAGTGTGTACATGACCTAACACGCAACCTGTGATATGTATAAGCGCCCTATACAAGTTTGCTTTGTTGATAAAGCTTTCGTAGTGCGGCAGACGACTAGAGGAATGAGTTGCGTTTGTATGCATAAAATACCTATTGGAAAGAAAGCCAGTGTTTGTTATAAGTCCTAGCGCACACTACCGTTCCAGTTATTTCTTTTTATGAATGCTTTCATTAAACGAAAACAGAAAAAATGTTTCGGGATTGAGCCGCACTTCCGATGTCAATCACGGAATTTTCCAATTAGTAGCTTTATCTTTCTATACGCCATAGGGAGATTAATCTATTTTTTTTCTAACATCAGACGAGCTATGTGCTTAAGATGTTTATATATCGTATTACTATTGACATATAGTATTAGCTCGACGGTTAATCGTAGTCTGCGCTTGGCTTAATAAGGTATTTGAAGTTCGTATCGTGACGTCTCTCTCGCTCTCTTGTGATAGAATATTCGAGTGAGCGGGACGGCAGGATACGAACTTCCAACGAAGACGTTCGGAGTGTAGGTCAAGTTCTGAAACCAGCTATGTGAGTGTAGAATACGTACCGTACTGTATGAAGTACTGTTTTGTTGTTATTACTGTCAGTCCCTAACATGTTAGCGTTAATTCCAGTCAAACTTCCGTCTCTTTCGCTCTTAATAGTTATGAGTGGGACGGATGATAGGTACTAACGATACCGGTAAAAAAGAGGTATCTAGTAGGAGCAGTAGCAGAACTATTGATTTTGGGCACAAATGCTTTGTATTTATATTCGTATAGCACGTTTGACCAAGGAATGGGATTTCTGATGTTCCGCTGCCTTCCAGCGAATTTTGTATGACTCAAGTATTAAAATAATCCATTTAATTGTAAGTAGAAGGGCATTTCTCCAGAAATATGTCTGCGGTCACCTCATTCATCTGGCCCTTTTTCATACTAAATGTATGGAGACAGATGAATGAGTCGCAGACATATTTCTGGAGAAATGCTCAGAAATTGTTTTGTAAGTATATTGTTATGTGAATTTAAAATCGAGTATTGTTTAAATTTTAATAGCGGACTTGATTTCTTTCAGTGAAGTCAGCAATGGTTCAAATCATAGCATTTACAAATGGGTGGACAGATCCTTTCATTGGGGATCGTCCATGAATTACGCCACTTTAGATTTCTAGTCCAATCCCCGCTCTTGCCTCTCCTTCGTCACGCCTGTTCCCATGTTTTTATCATAGGCTGTTACATGTAGCTATACTAAACCCCTATTAGTGTGACATAACTTATGGATGGTCCCTTATAAGTAACCTTGATTCGGGGTTTTTGACTCGCTTTTTATTAATTTATTTGACAGATAAGAGAAAATTGGATCAGAGATGGGTCCAAATGTACGGATGTAGGGTTTATTTCCTAATGTTTTTAATTTAGGTATATACATGCATTTCTTACCAAATAACAATCATTGAATGAAGTTTTAAACTGAAGATGATAATTAAAAATAATAATTGTACCTAATGTTATATTGTGAATAATTTACTGTGATATTTTATTTGAATGTGATGTTTATTTATTTATTTCGTACTTTATGTTTGACGTGATTTTATTACTGTATCGGACTGGATACTTTCACACAATTTTTATTTCTTGTTATAAGTTATGTAATATAAAAGTAATCCAAATCATGTAAAAACACCATATACCTACTTACGAATATGTATCTCCAATATAAAATACTCATAAAATATTTTATAGCGATTAATGATATTCATGTGAACTAAAATGTTACCTATACCTAGTATTTGCGAAGTCAGTTTTTATATAAATGTATTGTATTTTTTGTACATAAGGTAGTTAGATGAAATTAATTATGTGCAATTATTACCATCCTTACGGCGCAATACCAAAGGTATTTTATGTTCTGTAACTGTTGTGTAAAATATTTGGAGTTATTAAATTATAACATCATGAATGAATTATTGCCTTTTATTATTTACTAGTGGACTCGTTCGCGACTTGTTCGCGACTTCGTTCGCGGTGATAAAATAAGTTAAGGCTGCGCTTCCACCAGGGTTATGGGAGGGATGCGGTATTATACAAATGTATACGAAGTGCCTTCGGTATACTCACTTTTTTTACCAAAATGGTAATAAAGGAACCGTTATGGTGCGAGTGCGACTCTGTCTGTCTGTCCGTCCGTCTGTCACAGCAAGATATCTAAGGATCTACTGGTGCTATTGACTTGAAATTTGGAATAGTTTTAAAAATCGCTAACCGGAGCCTATTGGACAGAAAAAAAAAATCTTATACCTTTTATACTTTTTTTTAAAGGGGACCGAAATGGGATGTCGTAAATCAACTGTTGACTGTTTTTCGGTTTCATAAAAAGGCATCGTTTTTTTTAACAATATTTACTGAGACAATAATGACGAAAATAAAACGCCGTAAAACGCTGAATATTGACCCATCAGTCCTTATTTCTTCACATCGTGTATCCAGCCAATGGTATCTGAACGTACGCTGAAATCAAATGTCAATGTCAGTTTGTCAGTGTCAGATTTGGATTGCATTTGCAGCAATTGCAGTTGGCTTGGCACATTTTGCGGTTTTGTGATATTTCGGATTTAACTTCCTTTTCATTCTTTGAATAAAATAGATTTTGACTAACCAACCATCAAGAGCTTTATATTGCATATAATAAGATAAACAACAGAATGAGCGCCTGCACAGTAGAAGTGGTGAAACTGCTTGGAAAATATCTTAATGTACCGGTTGGTACAGTTTGTTATAATACGGAAAAGGTATGATTATAAAAACTACACTTTTTTAAATGACTCACGATTCTATGATGTAAATTCATCTATATTATGAGTTCCGTCAGTAAAGTTTAAGTCGTTATTTGAAGGACTCCCGCCTAGTTTCCATTTAGGTTTTTGCCACGTGAAATCAAGCGAACTCGTGCTTGGCGGGTGCCTCGACTAAGTAAATTGTACATATTTTTATTCATAACTAGTTGACCCGCAGCGTAGTTCGTGGAGATGAAATAAGTTAAATGTCTTTTTATTTTTGCTCCAGCTTAGTTGAATAAAAAGTATCCTATGTGTTAACTGGGGTCATAATCAACTTGTATACCAAATTTCATGTATATCGCACAAACAGACAAAAATTTCAAAAACTATTTATTTACGTATATATAGATAAGCAAGCATATGATTTCAATTTCATCTGTTGGTAAGTGACAATGAAGTCTACGCTGAAGCAAGCTTTACTTTTCTGAGAAAAGGAATGCTGTAAGAAAGGTCTAATCTTTAGCTGTCCCAATCAAGGGCATATTTTGAAATTTTAGCACTCCGGGCCAATTGCTGTTTGCCACCCTACAGAGGGGCGCCTCTTGATTTAAATTGAGCGTGAGCGCACCTCATGACCTGTGCCCACCGCCCCTCATGCCCTGCTGCCCCGGGCCATGGCCCCCTTGGCCCTAGGGTAAATACGGCCCTGGTCCTAATAATGAAATTAGAAGTTAAAGCTTTGTGATGGTTGTTAGTATATCGACAATCTAAGAGTAGAATCCCTGTCCACATCTTATTTTGTACAGTAAATGCTTAGCACTTTGATATCTATTTATTTTCATAGGTATTAACAACAGTACTCAACAAGCAGAATGTAGAAGGCTTTGCAACTATAGTGATGCGGTTGGCAGCACAAAGCGGTATCCAAATGACGCAAGAGCAGTCCCTGCTCTGCTACCAGTGGCTCGAACACATCTCCATGTATGCCAATCAGGCTGCGGCTAATCCAACATTTGCGAAGAGCTTCCTACAAGTAAGTATGTTTTAATAATTTGTTTCGGATTATGTCAACTTGAACACTTAATTTTAACTAACTGCCAATTTTTAACTTTTTAATATCTACTAATACAACAGAATAAGTAATATTACTACGTCCAGAACTTTCTCTCTCTAACAAAACTGTCATTTGGGTTTGACCACTGAATGGAATGGTCCAGATACAACTTTCTATTGAATAATGCATGCTAACACAGGCTCGTCTGGGCATTTTTATTTTAAAATGTATGGTTAGGCGAAACTTAAGCTATGTTCAAATACCGTCTAACCTGTCAGTCCGTGACGAAATGTATGGAGTTTGACACTAATCGTCAGCTCGGTGACGACCTGCTAACTGTCAGTTAAGAACGCACTTTAAATAAAAAAGCCCATCTGGTCCCTGGCTAAGGTCGCGCGGCGAAATCGCGGAGTTAGCCACTCCTGCTGATACCCATAGTGTTTGAATTCAGTGGCTGTGCTTATTGCAACTCAGACCCAAAGTCAGTGTATGCAATTTAAAATCATGTTACATGTTTTCAAGTAAACTTAATTTTCTCTTCCTGGCAATAAAGACATTTTTTCATCTGCAAATCATATTTTATGATAAGGTCAGTCGGGGCTACTACAAACGACCGCAACAACCACTCCATTCTAGTTAGTTGCATGTTTGTAGTATAATATCTGTACTCTTCGATATTTTTTATGGAAGGCGAGCTTATCCCGTCAGTGCAGTTGCCCCAACTGACCTTACATGCCTAAAATCATGTGGAAATAGATGAGTAGACTCTGTGCGGAAAGAGAATAGGCGTGGCAAAAAACGGAACTAACCTAACCAGTATGGCATTTTTTTTGCAAATACGGTAGAAAAGCATTACAGCGCCCCCCCCCATCTAAATCCTATTCTCTTTCCGCTGAGACTCTAACAAAAATTTTCTTCATAACTTTGTTTCATATATTTCTTAAACTACATTATCCTCATCATTATTATAATTTTTATCATGTTTATTATGTAATTCACATTTCATTGGGTACAACTAGAGTTACTTAGGCACTAAAGTTATCTTCTTTGGTTTTTCAGGATATCAATAGAGCCCTGCAAATAAACACATACCTAACAGGACAATCATTAACTATAGCTGATGTGGCTGCATACCATGTGGTATATCCTTTACTGGTAATAATTTATTTTTCACTATGCATGTTTTTAAATCTGTTGTTTATGCTCAGTATAGGTAGACTAAAACAGCTTTTTATGTACCTAAGTACGGAATCCAGTCTATGGGCGAAAGGCATTCAAAATAGACATCAAATTGAAGAGTATAGTATTTAATCCACGAATAAAACCCATTTTGACAAAAATTGTATTCGCACCCTTAGTGCAACCGCAACCCGGCCTAACTCAAATAAAATATTACAATTTATTTTCAATCATAAAACGAATTCAGAAGGTTTTTACTCAATTGTAGAATCATCTTGAATTAAGCCGGTTTATTACTAACAGTGCGAATTTTGTCCTCCGTTACTTTGCTCACTTGTATTGTATTGTATGTCAAAATGGCTAATTACAGTCCCTTGTGTAACAATCTACTATTTAAAATTATAGATGAACTATCCTTTTTATTTGTCGTTGTAATGACTTAGTCACCTATTGACCTATTGTTTTCACTTCTGAGTAACAGCATGCTACTTGAGACAGCATTTAGTTTAGTCAAATTCATGTGGGTTGTGTATTTCAAGGCAATTTTATTTTTCAGGAGCGCCTTTCTATCTCCGAAAGAGAGTCATTATTGCATCTCTGTAGATGGTCAAAGCATATCCAGGCGCAACCAAAAGTGTGTGTGAACAGACCGCCTCTACCATTGAACACACTAACCCTCTCGACGTTGGCTCCAGCAGTACATTGAGGTGTCGGAAGATGTAGTGTAAACTTTGTACAATTATGTGTGGATCGCTCAACTCTTACGTTTCTACTATTTCTTTATTTATTAAATGACCGTAATGTGGGTGTGTTCAACTGTGAAACGGATGTTTTACTAGTGCATAGGCGTCGTCTGTGTGTGCGGACTCCATCAATGCCTACCAAGGCATGATCCAAGTCAAGTACAGTGTTTAATATTTTATTAAGAGAAAATACATTTTAGTTACCATGAAAATTAGTCAATCTTGCTTACTTAGTGTTTCTTGCACTCCTAGCTATATACAAGACGAACCTTTAGATAAGGGATAATTTATTTGGATTGGAAGGGTCTTTTTTGGTATGGCACTCTAAATAGCTAAAGACAAATGAGTTGACTGACCTCACTTAAGTAATAAAGTACAAGTTTCAATTTCAAATAAACTATTTTTTAGAAGAGGTTTCTTACGTAAGTTCGGCATTAAGAGGCCTTAGAAAGTTTTAAAGATTTTCAATGCGTACTATGACAAAAGTATTGATAATTTCTAGCAAATGATTATAGTATATGATAGATTTGTGTGAGATTCAAACGGGTTAATATTTGGTTAGTGGAATACAAGAGTAAAAAACGTTATTTCAGTTTGAATTTAGGCAATTTGGAGTGATGCTTGACGCAAAAATTCTCCATGAAGAATAAAATATTTTGCTCGACTTGGCGGGGGCACTGCCGTGCCCCCAGATGTACATGATTGTATGCTATTGTACCACAATAGTCCTGAGCTCAGCAGTAAAGTAGAAAAAACATCAAAACTCCACTTGGATCATTGGGAAAATGTCCTAACTTCGTGCCGCCCACTGTACAGTGCTCAAAGTGCTCATGCCCAAAATACCGCCTTCCGAAAGTACCAGATTTTTCAAAGAATCCTCCAAGAATCCAGAATTATCGATTTATCAGATTCCTGTCTTACCACATTCCCATTACAGTAGGTTATAAAATCGTAATTTACTCAAGGATCTAAATGATTTTGGTGGATGTATTATTTTGGGAATCTGGTATACGTAGAATCTGGTATTTTAGTAATGCGGTATTTTGGGAATGAGCGTAAGCACCACATTTATAAAAAAATATAATTACGAGTTAAACGCCCCGTGTACAATACGTTGCCTTGTCAGCAATCTGGACGTGAAATCATCATCAGTATCCTATGTCCCCTGGATGGGGCAGAGGTCGTCCACAGTGGCCCTCCATCGCGTTCGGTCTTGAGCTTCACGTTTTATCTCACTCTACGTCTTCCCGATATTCTTCACCTCGTCTGCAACTGTGCGTCGCCAGGTTTGTTTGGGACGGCCACGCTTGCGCTTTCCTTGTGGATTCCAATCTAGCGCCTGCTTAGGAATGTGATCAGACTCTCTTCGGAGGGTGTGGCCAATCCAGTTCCATTTGCGACGCTTGATCTGGTGGTCGATTGGAGATTCGTGGCAGCGCTCCAGGAGATAATCGTTGCAGATTTTATCGGGCCAATAGATACCGAGAATTCGGCGAAGACAGCGGTTGACGAAGACCTGGAGCTGGTGCGAGATAACTTTCGAAACCTTCCACGTTTCACACCCATATAGCAGTACGGATTTAACGTTGGCCCCGAATATCTTGATCTAGGTCTGGCGTGTTAATTTCCGTGACTGCCACACAGGCCGGAGTTGTGCGAAAGTTGCTCGGGCCTTGGCAATGCGTGAAGTGATGTCCTCTTCAGTACCCCCAGATTCTGACACGACACTCGACACTTCGGACGTGAAAATGTAAGGGATATTATATAGCACATTGAGCGTTTAGCCTAAGTTGCATTTTTTCTGGAGCGACAGGAGGATTTGATAGATTTTGACTAGCTTTATAAGGTGGGTTAATATTTGGTTTTATTTCATGTACAATAAAAGAAAAGAGTATCGAATAAAAGAGCAAAAAAGGGGATTTCAACTTGAATGTTGCCATTTTGGAGTGATGAAAAATAAATAAAATACGTGATGTTTGTGTGCTATTTAGAGATGTGCCGTTCCCGGAAATATACCCCATACAACTGGGGTATATTCCCGAATCACGATAGCCCTAAACTCAATAATAAAGTAGAACAAAAAACTCGATCCGACGACGCGTTTAGCCTATTTGTAGTGACACCGCTTACGAATCTGGAGGTCCCGGGTCAAATCCTGGTAAAGGCACATATTTGTGTGATGACCCCAGTAGCAAGCTGACGTCATCACGACGTCCCACGACGTCCATTACGTCATTATGACGTATGAGTGACGTCGCTTATACGTCGCTGACGTCAGTTTGCTACCTGGGGAGCACGAGATCATGAGTCATGGATGTTTTCTATCTATTTAAGTATATATTTATCTATATAAGTATGTACCTAGTTTGGGACTAGGTCGATTTGTGTAAGATTGTCCCTACAATATTTATTTGTTTTATTTATTTAATCATAAACAAATCAGCCTAAATCGGTGAGCGTTTCGAAGTGTAAGGACTCTTAATATTTTATTTCTTCTCCTTATCAGTACCTGTTTGCATTTTCGATTGCAGGCAATATTTCTGTATCACCTGTTAGGCCTGCCTGTAGGTGTTTTGTTATTATGTTTATCAAAATATTATCAATATGTGTTCTCACCTCAAGTTTATCCATGCACTACATGACCTGTGTAAGTATTATGTTTATTTTAATAAGATTGTAAATAATTTCATAATAATATTATTGCCCAGCAGTGGATACTACAATAGGGTAACAAAACAAGAATATTGCATTTCACACGGGTCCTCCTCCTCCTCCTCGCGTCGATTTCCTCATTGCTGAGGGTCGTGATTCCTCCTTTGCAGAGCAATTACGCGTCCAACAGTAGAGCGCCACTTAGTTCTGTCTTTGGCTTCATGGAGGGCGTGATGCAGCTTGGTGTCAAGAGAAGAGCGGATCTGGTCGGACCATCTCAGCGGACTGCGACCTCTCGGACGTCTGCCATCAACCTTGCCAGTGACCATGAGTTGTTCAAGGTTGTGCCCTTCCTTCCTGGCGACATGGCCGAAGAAGTCGAGTATTCGCTTGAGACATGTGGTGGAGAGCCGTGTGTTTATATTCAGTTCTCTCAGGATGGATTCGTTGGTTCGAAATGCGGTCCACGGAATCTGCAACATTTTCCTCCAGCACCACATTTCAAATGCATCGACACGATTTCGATCAGCCTTTTTCAGCGTCCATGTTTCAACCCCATAGCTAAATATGGAGAACACGAGGCCAGCTTGAGTTTGGTTTTACGTGAAATGTTGCGGTCCTTCCATATTTTTTGAAGCTGAGACATCGCATTTTTGGCCATCGCTATCCGTCTCCTGACTTCTTTTTCGCATGAGCCGGTGTCGCTGATGTTTGCTCCCAAGTAAATGAAGTCTCTCACCGTTTCGAGGCCAAGTACACCGGTGAGTTGGAGTTTATTAGCACGGTCCACTACCATCAACTTTGTCTTGGCGTGGTTTATTTTGAGGCCCAATTCCATGCTAGTCCCCTCCATTGTGCGAAGAAGAGTTGCCATTTCCGCCTCACTGGTTGCCAGGAGCGTTGTGTCGTCTGCATAGCGTAGGTTGGTAATTTTTGTGCCGCCTACCGTAACTCCTCCCTCCCAATTATCAAAAGTCCGTCTGATTATGTATTCACCATACACGTTAAATAGAATGGGGGACAGAATACAGCCCTGCCTCACACCCTTTCCAAAACTGAATGGTTCAGACACAGATTTGTCGACTTTCACTACGCCTTGGTTGTGTAGATATAAGGACTGGATGAGAGCTACGAGATGTTGAGGTACTCCGAGTTCTTGCAGCACCTTCCACAGAGCCGACCAAACAACGCAGTCAAACGCTTTGCTGTAATCAATGAAACACAAGATCATCGGGGTGTTATTTCACATTTCACACGGGTAATTTACAATTAATGGGTTGTGTTCATTTAAATGTAAATCCTAATTAAGTACGCGTATTTCTGTGGCCGACCTTACAGATAAACTGAAACAACTCTTTAATTTTAAATCTATGCAAACATGTAGGTATGTATGTATGTACATAATTATTTTGTGACGAGACATAGAATGAACTCGTGTTTTCGCTGTCACAATTGTTTTAAAACTGGAATAAAATAATAGCTCTAGCTTCATAATTTAAAAGTAATTTTGAAACATCTGCTAGCATAATTAATTATAGTCCTGCAACGACACAGGTTCTGAGTTGGATTCCCAGTAGCTAAATGCTTTGTGTGACGAGCCCCTGCATTTGCTCTCGTATTTGGAATGTTTTCAATAGTTTTAAATATTTTATCCTTATGGTACCTAACCTACGGTGTGTGCTATTGCCCTGTATGAACCCGGTAGTCTGGTTGCTGGTATTGAATGTGCTGATGTTACCCCGCGTGTCTCCTAAATTTTATCATTTGACGATAGGTTTATCGTTATTTTTTTCCAGAATGCGGCACCCGCGATCAACAGCGACCCCTCTACTACCACAGACGAAATATATGCCCTGAAATTCCCCCATGAACTCAAAGCAATGAAGGAATTGAAAAAAAGCTTTATTTATTATCCAAATCCATTCTCTTACCCCAACTATCCAGTTATATTGTATTTTTAAAAACGTAAAAAATAAAACGACATGTCTCATTCAGATTGTATTCTGATTTGCTTCTATTCTACAGATTATTTGTTTAAAATACTATAGTTAAGTATAACAATATCAAATACATCATACTTATACCTAGTTGTGAAATAACTAAATATGAATTATAATCGTACTCATTTTACCCACGGTTTGATCACTCCCGTAATGTGCAATTATATTTTCCGTGAGGAATATGATCGTGTAGTTGTATCTTCTTCTTCAGTTTCACATATGACAGAGTGATCGTGGTAATAATTTTAGTTGTTGGACACATAATGTTCGAACCAATTTATTTACTGGAATCATTTTTATTCTTTTTGAATTAAACGTGGAAACACCACAGGCTTTATTAGGATTTATTGATATAAAGATAAAATATATTGAAAAATTAAACGTGATTGCGGTTTCGAACCAGCGCCTCGGTGTTGCGGGGATCTCGTGTTAACCACTACACCACCAGGCCATGCTTTATGAGTGGTGACACTGGTGACCATGCTTTACGGTTTTTCGTCATTCTTCTACTTAGATATCGAGAATATAACTACATATATTCAATAGAATATTATACGAAATCACATGAATTTAGGCAAGTACTTAAAACCTTCTCTACCAAATTAGCCACACATCCCGTATATCGTATACATATATTACGATGTGTCCGTCAAGATAGCGTACACCGTAAAGATATTCAGAATCTGATGCAGCCAATAAGTAGGTACTACCCAAATAGTACCGACGAAATACCTAGGTGAAAAAAATAGTACCCTTAAACTTTTCGAAATATAAGGCCTGTTCACGGTGTACGCTACCGGGCGTCAAGCTGGCGTACACCGTTTGTATCTCTGGAACGGCTTTGTTTTTGGAAACGCTTTATATCTCAAAAAATAGTACCCAAATAGTACCCTAGGGAGCCGAGATATTCCATGACTTAACGGTGTACAAAATTTCACACCGTCAAGCTGGCGTACCCGGGAATTTCTTATAGAAAGAGCTCACTATATATCGGCTTCTACGATAGCTAGAGAAATGAAATTGTAGGGCCCTAAGGTACTATTTCGGTACTATTTTTTGAGATATAAAGCGTTTCCAAAAACAGCCGTTCCCGATATACAAACGGTGTAGGTACTCCAGCTTGACGCCGGTAGCGTACACCGTGAACAGGCCTTATATTTCGAAAAGTTTAAGGGTACTATTTTTTTCACCTAGGTATTTCGTCGGTACTATTTGGGTACTATTTATTGGCTGCATCAGATTCTGAATATCTTTACGGTGTACGCTATCTTGGCGGACACTATTACGATACATTGATACATAAAATGTAATATATCAACTGTATAATAAATTGATGTATAACTATTTAACTAGTAGCCTACAATAACAAAAGATCATTAAAGTCGTTAGTCTTGCCGTATGTCGAGAGATAGATCAACCACTAGAGAAAGAACGCTTACGCACCCGCACCGCTACCTATCGCTTCGCTCGAATTTTGAATCCTCTCACTCAATACAAATATTCTACATCAAGGGAGCGAGCGGGACGGGAAGAGAAGAATGTCGAACGAATAAATTCGAAATATAGGGTCTGTCTGATTCGATCCGGCGTGGTGCGTAACCACTATAAGCATCAATTTTGTCCGCTAGTTTGGGTTGAACTACCAGCGGCGTTCGTCTTTCTATCCGAAAGACGCAACATCAGACAACGCTCCAGTTTGTTGGAATAAGAGCACCCGTTATCCTCCGCTTCTGAAATCAGATAAAAAAAATCAGATTTAAATTGTTTATTGATGCTTCTAGGAACAATAAAGCGTTTACTATTTTCCAGTCTTCGCAGGGTGCTTATCTATTTAGATCCCCCAATCTGTCTTTATACTCTAGTATTACAGCTAGTTTTATTACTTAGTATTCTACAATGTCTAAATAGGTTGTCATAGTTCTGGCTATAGGTACCTACTTATGAGTTATGTTTAATTTTAAGCGGTACAATGGCTTTTAAGAGTTTAATTTGCAAGTTGCATATGCGCTTAGATAATGTTTTAAATGACGTCCGATAATTTTTTTTTTACCTATCAATTAATGAAACAATGTTTTACAAAATTTTTGAATCTACGATGAGTGACGTTTTAAGCCTGAACGAAGAAGAAATTATAAGCCTTTTTTAAAATTTGGTATTAGGACGATCTGTCATCTGTATTTCTAGACAATTACACAATACACACACATAGGCACATATTAAAATGAAAATGTTCCATATACCTACTTCGCAAGCTTTCTCTATGAAAATGGAAATACGTACCTGATTGCAACTCCTGGAAGCATGCTCTGGTCTGGTCGTGTAACGCGGCACGCGATTGTTGGGATGTGACAGAGGACTGGATCTTGGTCCAGAGCTCGCTTTCTCGCGGAATGCCCCTTGAATCCACCTGACATTGCCAAATGAGTACCGTTTATTCATAAGTTTATTTGGTTGCGGGAGAAAATAATATTTGTCTTATTTTGACGCCTAGAGACCCTTTACATTCTAAAAATGTAGTTTAAAGTTTAATGTAATGTAATAATGAAATCTCATGTATTAATGATATTGTTGTAATACTTAATATTTTTGAAAAGATAAACTTGTGAGTTTCTTCCGGCGCTTCTTCTCACCAGAAGGTCATTACCCAAAGCGCCAAAAGAAAATAATACAATCAGACATGTAAAAGAGCCCTTGAGGGCCTACTTGCAGAAATAAATTAGTATGATTTTTTTAAATATTTTTCTTTCTGCCTGTCTATATTATTTAGTTGTTATATAGCGTTATATGTTTATTATGTTGATTAAGTATAGGGTAAGTAAGTGATATCTAAATATCTGATATGTAAGTACTTACCACTTGTAGGTTTGCAAAGACACATTGGCTCAGGCACTGCAACAAGATCACAAGAAACGTTTTGCTAATACAATTTGACAGGAGCTTTATTATGGTTCGTGATTTCTGTTCTGATAACCCTTTATCTTCTTTATGATGGATTTTTTGGAAACCATATATTGCATTAGATATTAATAACAAAATTCTTGAGTATTTTTTTATCAAACTAATGGATATCCCCGTCAAGCAGTCCCACGTCCCAGCAATCTTTACGAAAGGCAGTTGCTTAACAGTGTGACAGCCGGAAGGGCGCGGGTGGCTCACCATAAGCCCGAAAACAACAGAAACCACAAGCCAGGCCCGTGGGGATCCTGCGCAGGCTGGGGCTCGGCTGGCAAACACCACCTAGACTATATTATGGCCAGTCCGACGCTGGCCGCTTTAGACTTAAATATCACACATACCAAAGTATAAAGACAACCAACGATGTACGAGTACGACTTCGGCCGTTTAGGAGCGCGCGACACGTATTTACACAGACGCACGGCGCGCGTCTGTGTGAGTAAACCCCATACTGTGGCATACTCGCGCATGCTCAAATCCTTGGCTGTGGTGCGTCCTGGCCATGCACACATGCGCGCTCGCGATGTACCTTTTGTACGAAGAAAAACTACCGTATACCGTGCACATACGCTATTTTACCTTAAAGGCCAACGCACACCGGCTGCGTGTGCGTTGCGTGCACGCAGCAGCTCCTTGACTTTGTGCGTAACGCGTTCAAAATGGCGGCTCAAAGTCAAGGAGCTGCAACGCGCACGCATCCAGTGTGACCCGGCCTTAAAAAGTCATAAAGTATGCATGAGCAACATAATTTAAAAACATATTGCGAATACTTACTTGATCGGAGTCAGGTTTGTTCAGCAACGGTTCGCTCCGCCTGGTCCTGTTCACACTTGTCATGTTCCCGTACTCCCCTCCATTCACGGGCCGTGGGACCGAGTTAACCAGCTTCTCCCCCCCGTTTCCCGTCCCATACCCCCCATAATCGAAGTCCGTAGCGTTCAGAACATGCATCTGCTCCCGCATGGAACCATTGCGTCTCTCGTGCCCATATTGGTTCATGTCTTGCTTTCCATTGTTATCGATGCGCGGTGTTCGGTCTGCGTATTGTTCGTCGTTTGCATATTCTTCTGAACGCCTTTGACGCTGATTCTCCTTGCTATCTTCACCAGGAACTATACAGGCGCGTAAGGCCTCTGCTACCTCCTCTTCTAACAAGTGTATATTTCCATCGCCGGTACATGAGATCAGAAGTGGTAGAAACGTGAGGATAACTAGTACACCCAACATCGCAACACTAATGGTGTGAGAATGTCGGGTTTGCGGAATTTATGTGGTTCGGTTCAGGAAGTGGTCATCACAGTTGACAGGTGACTGTCAGGACCATTGTTGGCTTTATGAGGTGCATCGTGGCATTGGGGCCGACATTGATAGCGGTTGATGACAATGCTAGCGGAGTGGCCTTTAGAAAGTTTTGATGTAGGAATAGGTGCAACCAGGGTAATTTACGTACCTACATACTATTTCGCATTTTTATGTAGTCCTCCGGAATCCACTCTACATGTAGGTACACCTACATGTGTGGATTGCGGAAGACTATTAATTAATTTTATGCCATACCTGGCCATAAAATAAAGTGGCTTTCTGGCCAAGTGTAGACATAAAATGATGTACACAACACGGGAGGTAATAAAGAAAGCCCTCGATCGCATATTTACGTCCCTCGCTTGCAGCTCGGGCCGCAAACTTCTGCGATCTCGGCCTTCCTTTGTATTACCACCCTAGTTATGTAATGTACTATTCTATACTAATAGTCTTTTTATTTTAAGGTCCTTGACCCACCCGCAAAAGAAACAACCAATTTACTTTTCCAAGCATTTAATTCCTTATCCCTTACCATAATGCCCCCACTTCCCATTCCCCCAGCCGCTCCACGCAGCTCCCCCGCTGCCGCTGTATATCCGCGTTCCTGGCCCGGACCCATAGCTGCTGCCAGCTAAACCTGACCTCCCAAACGGTGAGTCCTCTGAGACACTTCCATAGCTGCTTGCTATAACGCCACGTATTGGCATATTGGCGCCAATACTGCTTCCCACAACGCCCTGTATTGCCGTGTTGGTGCCATAGGCGCTTCCTATGACACCACTGCTGATGCCAGAGTTGGTTCCGTAGGTGCCAGTTAAACTGAAGGTTAGAGGGATGTGGATACCTCTAATGCCGTAGTGTGGTTGAATCGGCCAGAATGTTCGCGCTTGTGGGACTTCGGGCTCTTCTCTGGTTGAATCTGAAAATGGTTTAGGATGCTATTATAACGAGAACTAGTTTTAGAATTGCAATATTAATTTGAATGATGTTACGCGTGCAATGGGGTAAGTAGTTGTTTGGACTTATCGAGCTGACTTACGCAGTCAGTCTACGTGTTACCTAGAGTGTGTGACAAATATATATATGCGTAAAAATCTCGGACTGTATAGGTACGTCAGACAAAGAAAGAAGCATGCACTTTGCCATACAAACATGAATAGCGGGAGGCTTCTAATTTCTGTAGGTGATTGGGCAAAAAAAGTTCCCAAATATTAGCAAAGAGAACAGGAAAACATGCTGTGTAATTTAAGAATATCATCATGATTATACATAGTATACACAGGAACATTACTTTTAGTGCTAACATCATCATTTTTTTACATTTGATGAGTAATTTCTGTCATCAACCGCCCCTTGATATGTGTCGCGTCTTACGACAATAACGTCGCAACGCATCCCAATGTGGCACACTAAAAGCAACTTTGTTGCATACGGAATGAAGTTCATAATTGAAATATTTCAAAAGGGCGATATGTGTAATTGTGTACAGATGTGTTGCGTGCGGTTATTCCCTTGATTCCGGATGTTGGCTCAGGTAAATGACAACAATGCTGCCGATCAAGTTTTTAAAAGGCATTTAAAAGTTCAAGAACTTCTACACTAGTCTTTGAAACTTTTTTTGTTTCATAACTATATAGTGTACCTATGTGTACGGCGAGTTAATAGGTATACTATGTCAGTATAAAACTTGATGCATTTTTCTGTTGGCCGTTGGTTATTACTAGGTCGTGGGAACGCTAAACAAAAGCGAAGTATTTTTTTTCAAGACGTAGTATTTTTCTATACTTAGGTACTTTTCCTGCTAAAATGAAAATCACCATACTGCACGAGTGCATTGTACAGTACATTCATCATTATCTGAGCAAAGATTGGGCCAAAAATATCTGAACAAGACCCTATTGTCAGAAGCATAAGAACTAGATCAGATATTTTTGATCCGTTCTTTGCTCAGATAATGATGAACTCGACTGTACCTAAAAATGTACTATAAAACGTTTAAAAAATTGCATAGGATCTTTTGAATATACATATTTACAATTCAGTATTAGAGTGGTCGTGCGCGATTTCTAATTCTTTCCTAATTTATTTCACCACCCATTATAAACTCTGATGGGAACGCGAAGATATATAAACATAGAATGCAATTGTAATCTGATTAATAGAATAATTAAGTTAAAACTTGACCTTAGTCGTAACTAGTCAATTATGTTAGTTGAGTACACTGAGCTGCGTGGTGTAGAATTACGCGTAATATGTCGCATAACGCGTTGCTGCGTTAATTACATAGTATGTTTTAAACCCATATTTAGTTATCATCTACATATTTGTGAACATAGCTAATCGTTAGGTACAGTAAGCAGCAGGTATTATAATGCTCTCCTAACGTAAAGCGTAATAACTGTTCAAGCCAGGAATATAGCATAGTTTACGTTAGGAGGGCAGTATATAGGTATACCGTATAGTGAGAGTGACATCGGTTACGAAGCTAGCTAGAGGTCCCGGGTTCAAATCCTGGTAAAGAGCAAATATTTGTGTGATGAGCACGAGTATTTGTTCTTGAGTCATGGATGTTTTCTATCTATTTAAGTATGTATTTATCTATACAGCGTGTAAGTCTTATACGGGTGAATATTGAAACGGTGGTCAGCATAGGACCTAAAAAGCATATTTAGATAACTATTGCTTAAAACCACAATGAAAATATTTACCATACAAAATAATTCGGGCCGCAATGTAACGCAACACATTCAAGTTGACAAACACGCTAGTTGACAGTTACTTTAAAAAAGCTCGTATCACGCAATGTCATAACAAGCATGTATGCGGTACATTGCTACTCGGTAAATTTTCAAAAATTAATTACGAGGTCACTATTAAGTGTAATTTAAAAAATCATATTAATTAATGATAACACTACTAAACGCTATATCTGGTTTAATTGTTCACCCGTATAAGACTTACACGCTGTATATGTAAGTATGTGTATCGTCGTCTAGTACCTACCCATACTACAAGCATTGTTTAGTTTGGGCCTAGATCGATTTGTGTAATATTTATTTACTAGCTGTCCCGGCAAACCTAGTTCCGGATCAGAATTTTAATTTTTTAAATAGTTGTTCTATTATTCGGGGCAGAGACAAACCCAAAAAGTCGAAGACCATAAAAATCGATCCACCCGTTCTCGAGTAGTAGTAGTAGAGTCTTAGTAGAGTTGATTTAATTTAATGAAATTGTGTTTTTTTGCGATAGATAATGTAGTTTGTCTCTCTCTCTCTCTCTCTGAGGTCTGTCTCTTATGTCTGAGGATGGTGGTCAGCATCAGGGTTGCATCTGGAGTCGATGATCTGCCTCCACCGGTTTCTGTCCAGCGCGTCAATGTAGTTTTTAACAGGGGGAATTTTTTTTTATATCTATACCTATATTCTCCAGCGCTTCAGTCACGGTCTCTGTCGAGGTTGTCTCCACCCTGGACCATCGGTCTAGTGCTTCAGGCTCTCCCGAGAGTGGAGGGTTCGGTGACAGGTACAGGGAAGGGTCAAGAACAGCAGCTTGGCCCATGCAGAGCACGGCTGAACAGGTTAAAAATGCCTGTAATAAAGATTAATTATTTGAAAAATTAATAATTGTCTTCTGTTTTTACGGTACAGAATGCCATATGGCATTAAGTTCGCCTTTTGCACTTTCCTGTATTGTGCAAGAAAGTCTAAATAAATAATTAATTTAATGTAATAAAGTCTGTCTTATTTGACATGTATGGATCTATCCTCATTTGTGACGATTTAAGACAAAAGGTCTACTAACTTTGCCGCTTATTAATAATGGCAATTCCAAAAACAAAAACGCAACTGGGGTTACCTGTTAAAAATAAGTAATAAAATATTTGTCTGTTTGTCGGTTTATCTGTATGCTTGTCCGCGCATTCATTTGTGCTTGTCACGCAAAAAACTACCGACCGATTTCCAGGAAATTTGATGTATAGGTAGATTATGACTCTGGTTAACACATGGGATACTTTTTACCCGAATAAGCCGAAGCAAAATACAAACATTTAACTGATTTATTTCACCAACGCGACCGAAGTTACAACAGGATCCACTCTTTAATTATTATCTTTGTTGAATTATATACACACGTAAAGTGCGAATCTTCCTAGGTGAATTTTTCGCTTCGAGCCCTAATCTTTCAAACAAAGGCCATTGTATCCATTATGGCAGCTTTGCCTTAATAGATACAATGGCCTAGCGCCAGGCGCTACAAGCTAGTTACAATAGATACAATGGCCTTTGTTTGGCGCTAGCTAGCTTGTAGCGCCTATGTGAAAATTATTTTTCCAATCGAGTGACCATCATGGTTCTGGTTTTGCAAATTTAATACTTATTAAATCATATTTTCCTATAGCTGCCTACCTTATTTAGGTCCGGTTGAATCATAAGAAACCCATTAACACATAGTAATCAACTCATCATTTTCAAATAAAACTATCAATGAAATCATTGAAAATTGCCCGATTAATGTTTTGTTACTATTTTATAACAGTTATTGCGTGACTGTTCATAGTGTAACTTGAAACATTATTTATCTAGTTCTTATTCTGATAATTTATGTTGGTAGGTTTTGATAAATACAAGCAATATAAGCATAAACAGTTCCGTGGGTATATACTTAGGTACTGAACTGACAGATATCGTACCTACAGCCTAAACCACTGCAGATAGCGGGTTGAAATTAAAAACATAATAATGTCTATAACGGGGTAGGAGGCGTAGAAAGCATATATTTTTCGAAATTCTTGAGGATTCTTGTATTTTCAAGAGTCCTTTCTTAGTGCACCTCAACGTCACTTAATGAAAATGTGTTTCAAATTTGAAGTTAGGGTTGAAAGTTTGTATCAAAAATTCGATTTCCACGAGGACGAAGTCGCGGGGTGGAATCAAGTAAGTGTAAGTGATAAAGTACTCACATTTAGGTACCTATGTCAATCAAATATGATTCGCGCGCGACTAAGTTTACCGACAAAAGCTTTAGGATTACTATATTGTTGAGGATATATGAGAGTCCGCATATCTTTGTAAACACTACATTTGCTTAGTTCAGTGGTTCCCATCCTGCGGGTAATTACCCCTTTAGGGGTAAAATTAATTTTTCTTAGGGGTAATACTCATATTATGTCGTTTTTAGGGTTCCGTAGCCAAAATGGCAAAAACGGAACCCTTATAGTTTCGTCATGTCCGTCCGTCTGTCTGTCTGTTTGTCTGTCTGTCCGTATGTCACAGGCATTTTACTCAGAAACTACATGATGGATATTAATGAAATTTGGAATATAGGTGTGTTTTATGAGCCGCTACTTAGTTTGGTATATAAATAATTAAAATAAATATTTTTAGGGGGGGGGGCACTCCATACATGTTAAAGACAGTAAAAAAATGTTTTTTCAGCAAATATCAACGTGTGGTACATAGTTCGACAGCTCTTTAAAAAACACTATAAGGTTCCTAAGTAATGTTTTTGATTAAGTGAATGTATTTGAAAATAATCGCTCCGAAAGTTGTGTAAATTGTGTCCCCCCCCCTCTATTTTCTAAACCGTGCGTCCGAAAAATATGAAAAAAATCACGAAGGTAACGCTTAATTAATACTTTCAACGAAAATTATTTTCAACAAGATCGAATGTACCGTTTTTGAGTTATTGCCGATAAACTGCGCTTCTCAACAAAAGGACGTAATTGCTATGAAGATACGCTCTTTTGTTGTTGTACTTTTTTACATCTTATTTTTTACCTTATAGTTACGGCTATGGAACCCTACACTGAGCATGGTCCGACATGCTCTTGGCCAGTTATCTTATACTTGTCTGTATTACCCTTGTGGGTGATGTGGCAATAAAGGTTAGGAACCACTGGCTTAGTTACTATTGCTGCTGTACCTACAGTACAGTACGGTATACAAAGCAAAAGTATATGTATACATGCTAAAAGATTATCACAAAGGTACCTAATTACCTATGTCACTAATATACGATGATGAGAAACCCATCAATGTTATACCTATAATCTATAACTAGTCCTATGCTAATATGTACTTGTACACACACAAATCCACGTGGGGTGAGAGTACTCGAGACTTTTTATAAGGTTTTTTATTTGCTTTGCATACACTGAGATCTTTACTCGACCATAGACTATTTGTGGCTTTATAAGTACCAGATGGTTTTGTGCGACAACCGTAAATTAATAGGTATGACGATTGACGACGTAGTAACAATTTTTTGTGAGGACCACATATGTGTCTCTTTACGTGATCGAATCAGAAATAAGGAAATCCGCAGAACTCTAAGGTGATCGACATATGTGCCAGAGTTAGCAAGTAAAAGTGGCAATGGGCTGGGCATATAACATGGAGAAACAATGGCAGATTGCAATTGGCAGAGCAGACCATGAACTAGAACACGACACGCAGCATGGGTCGCCCCCCCGCAATATGGTCTGACGATCTGGTTAATGAATGAATGAATGATGTAAATATAAAAGCAATGTAAGTTGTAGACACTTATATATTGCCTTTATATTTTCATCGTTAGTTTCTATGAACAATTATATAGAAAATGACCCGAATTCATTGTCCGTGAGTGGAGTTATAATTTAGGACAAAATCTCTGACAAAACCCGCTGTTGTTTAATTGTTTTGCTGTTTGACAATTTTATGTTTTCCTATTCATAATAACTAGTTGATTGTTGGTTGTAATTCTTGTAAAATAGAGTCATCATCGCAGTTATAAGGCCTGTCTGTTAATGAAACGTCCGTAAAATTTGTTGTAGTTAATTGGTGCTAAAACCTAGCATATTAGCTCTGTAGCTAGGTTATAAAGGATATTATATAGTTATACAAGATGATGTGAAACCAAATCTTCATTTTATTAAGATACTAGAGCAGGGATCTTAGATTAGCCTAAAAATAGTTTAGCCAGTTTTTTCATCATTGTTTAATAGCAAAATTGAGTTTGTGAAATCGAAATTAAATAGTCAACCGTTTATAAATTAAGTAATATATTACCTAATTAGGTGGACCAAAATTATTTTTGATGCGAATGATTTAAAGTCCCTTTTACATTTTGACGCATCTTTATCATTTTGACTCGTTAGTTAAAATCTCTAAAAAACTATTTTTTTTTAATTCAGAATAGCATACGCTCACCCCAATGATAACTTTTATCGAAATATGTGGGCTATTAATATACACCGTGCCCCCGATTAACCCGAAAATTTTTAACCACGTATTCCTGATGGTATTACAAATAAATAACGTTTTATCAACAGAGGTCGAATTTTGTCATTTTACATGAATAGTCTTATGGAACAAAATAAATCAGTAAATTGAGCCCCTCCTTATAAACATGTCCTTAGGTGCTTGAGGAAAAGGTATTAAAAAAAATAAACTAAAATGGAAACAAAAGGTAGATTTTTTGGACTCGTAGTCACTTACCATCAAATACTGCGCAGGTTAATTGCTGTTTCGTTAAAAGATTTAACAAAAAATGTAAAAGTATCTTAGTCACATTTATTAGGGCTTGTTACACACTTGGGAGTATTCATTTAAAAAATAATGAATATCTCGGAAAGTAACCGTTTTTCGACTATAAATCATTTATATAACATTTTTTACTCCTAATAGTTGTTAGAATCTATAATTACAGTTTTTCGGGTTACTCGGGGGCACGGTGTATAAAAAAAAAACATTTTTTTGGCAACCCAGTGGACACTAAATTGGAAGCGACGCGACATGGGAACTGGTAACGCAGTGGTAATTTGAGTAAGAAATTAGACTTTTTTTGTTATAATAAGCCCAGAATATCGAGAAAATTCATAATACCTAATCATTGAGGCCTGGTTGAGAACTAACGTAAAACAGCACTAAAAAGATTACGGGACATCTGCAATTTTGTGTCTGGGCGATTCCGCTAGAGACGAACCTTGACATCAATTTTCAAGTCCCATATGACTTTTTTTGATACCATCGTGTAGCTGTAGGGTGAGGTCTTAAATTAATTGTTATGGACTTAACTTCATATTCAGGATGTTAAACCGCTTGAAAACCTTGGCATTCTAAGATTTAGGACCAACTGCGAATCATACGATGTTGCACCCGCGATCGTTTTAACAGTGAATAATTTATTGATAGTTTCAGTTTTTAATACTTTTTTTATGTTTCTATAGTTGATTGTTTATTGTCTTTCAATATAAATAGGCAAAACATTTTAAATATTTGACAACTAAAAGATATTTCAGTTTTTATACTGTGATCCGGAGAGGTGGGCCGATTTGGTTGCACCCGCGATAGCACTTTAACCCTCTCTTGTGGCTATTTAAACATTTTATTTTAAATTCTTATACACAAATCTGTAGAAAAGAGGTTAAAATGTAATCCTTAAAACAATATTTTTATAGTAAATGTTTTAATGTTTTATCTAATAAATAAAACGATTTATTAGGAGGAGGCCTTGAATGAGTCAAAATCAAAAAGTTGCACCCGCGATAATGGAATCGCCCGTCTTTAAATTTTCATTAATAATTTTAGGCACTAAAATTATTGAAAAAAAAAAAAAAAATTTGGCCCAGGTACCTAATTGATTGCCTGATTTTTTGTATAAGGATAGAATGTGGGTCAATTTTTACCTAATTAAAAAAAACTTTATATATACCTATGATGGAAAAGGTTGACGCTAATACAGGGGACTAGAGGTATGCCCAAGACTCCGTTCGCGGAGGTGAACTAAGCTAAATATCTCGTTTTCCTTCGCCATAGTTGGGTAAAAAGGATCATATATCATGAATCTTGATCTTAAATACGTACCAAGGTAATCGGCCGTTAGTTGTTGTGTGATGCACGCGCAGACGTAGTGTTGCTACGATTGTATACGTATTATATGTGTTCACATGTAAAACAAATATTATCAACATGATGTGATGATTTATATGCGAGGAACATTCGTAATAATGCATCTTCCCTATGCAAATCCAGCGCTGAAGTTTAGCAGACACAAAAGTTAAACAAGAATACTTACCAGCATTTTACACATTTCGCTAGTTCAAACGTCACATTAAATATTGGCGCACTAACAAATCTCAAATATTTATAAAAAAAAAAACAAATAAATACGTTTAGAATCTGACTTTCAAGCACTTATAAAAAAAAGATAGGTTGTGTGTGGTTGCTTGTCTATGCTCCACAGTAGATACTAATACAAATGAGGTTCGGATGGAAATGTTGAAGGGATAGGCTTTCTCCCACTTTGTGTTTTACTACCAATATGAGGGCCAAGGGCGGTCGATGCTTGGTTTCGTTATTACGTAACGTGAAAGTGCCTCATTACTCGGATTTTATAACCGAGTTCAACCATTTAACCTTAAGTGGAATAGTGTATTTGGAACACGTCATACCTTTATCTCAAGTTCTCTACCATGTCACTGAATACATACCTAATCGTCTAACTAAATCCTACATTAAAATTAGGCTCGCTGAGGTCGGTGCCCTGCGGAAGGGTGCCCATAATTCCCTCGTTGAATCCCGAGTTGAGTCCACAACGCAGGTTTCGGCAAAAGTATAGAATGGGTATCCACATTGACGTATGGGTATCAATAACAAACATCGTTCAAATTTAAAATAAGAAACGGTTAGCAATAATCTCATAATCATAAGAAAACAAAACCGCCAAAAGCCGCAATACGCTTTGTCAAAGTCACACATCTAATCTGTACTAAATCCATATAACTATACTCGTACCTACACGCATGGACGCGTGCGTTAGGTAATTAACATATATGTGTCGTATCGTGATAAAATAACAACGTTACATTAGCCAAAAATATCTGATTATTGGCTTGGATAAAGTCGCAGAGAGGGCGCTAGTTATGACTGACCATTTAGTATTAGATCCTTTTTGAGTAATGCAGGCAGTTTAGATTAAAAGGAGGAAATATGACGTTGACCGATGGATTGTCAGTCTTCTTGGGAAATATAAGCGATTGAGCCTATTTCTGCGAATTTATCGTGTAACTTCGTTTATTATCAACGCGACATTTAGATTGTGTAAAGAAAGGCACGAAGAGCAATACACCAGTACTTAAACTGGTGCGGATACTGGACTATTGGATGATTATTGGACCATACCACTAGGGTGGCCAAAGGTGAACTGGAACCCAAAGGTATGGTTGTAGGCCTTCCTCGTCATATGTATATCTGTAAATATTATCTACCCATCTTTTAGCATTAGGTGTCTATATAGTATTACTGATTGTAAATAATGAGCAACACACTGACCACAGAAGTAAATTATATTACCACTTTTAACTACTCGGGTGAATGACTAACGTAAGTCGTAGGTACAGGTTATTCGGAAAAACCGCAGCCATGCCTTAGATAAATGTTTGCGATTAATGGTCAAAACAAAGATTAACCACGTATTGTTATGTTTATTCATAAAACATAGTACGCGACATAATCCTACTACGGAATAAATAATGGGGCAATGTCCTGATACTCCTGATTTGGGTTTTATTAAGGCATTCAATAGAGAGAGATATAATGTAATTATAAATATTGTGCGCGTTTCTTTATCTTTGTGTCGCGGAATTTTAAATAATATTAAATCGCAATAGTCACCTGAAGTAATAGAATGTGGCACGCTCTAAAGACTAGGAAGATGCGTCTATTTTTAGGCAGTTTATCAAATCACATACTATTCCGGGTGACTGTACAGTAGGGTGGAGCGTCAAACCGAATTTTCTCAATATCATATTGGAACGGCACCAAAAAGTTGCGTAATTTTATTCTGAAATTGGGCCCTTCGCGGTCCCTTTTGGTCAGAAATTGGCCACTTTGGGCAATCTAAGGTTGTGCCAGTCTGTGTCAGACAGTTCAGTGAGTAGCATCTAACTGGTCATATAATATAGTAGAGATAGCGTTTGCCAGCCAGGCCCTAGCCTACGCGGGCCCTATAAATGATACCTACCCCATAGTATCCCATCTATTCCTCTCCTTGGCCTGTGGGTAGCCGTTGAAATCATAATGCCACCCTTCAGGCCCAGTCCGACCCAGTGTACAGTCAGCGTCAAATAGTATGTAGCATTCATAGCGCCATATATGTATATCGTATCGTAACACGTCTTTGTGCTTATAGTAATAAAGAAGGACAAGGGGCTTATTTCAGACAAATAAAAAAAAGCTGCACACTGAATATAGGTAGGTAACAAGGTACACCTACAATTCAGTTTGCAAGCGAAGAAAGATAATAAATGCCAGGAAACAACGATGTACAGAAACGATGATAAAATTGACAAACCTTTCTTAATCCGGTAAATAAATAACATGTGACGAAACTTGAAAGCCACGATAGTACTTTTCTCTAAACATCGCGTGAGATCATTAAACATTCTATTCTATCCGTAGTTTTTATTGAACCAAAAACCGTAATTTTGATGCATAAAGTTTAGCCGTGACTTTGAAGCGGGCAAGTTTAAGTCGATGTTATTGACCTTAGTTTGGGATCGGCTTCGTGCGCACGCGTACCGTGTGCATGGTAGTGGGGGGGGGGGGGGGGGGCAAGTTTTACGACTCGTATTGCACCGGAACCAAAATTACATACCTACAATGGGCTAGACGACGAAAAAAGCTGTTTAGTCCGTCAGTTAGACTATTAAAAAATATTGTACACGTATTTTTTCTTTTGTTTGACAAACAAAAAATTACGAAGATAGAGTGCTTAGAAATTTCGAGTGACGTCACTCCTAGGTACAATTTTCACCTAGGAGTGACGTCACAAGCACCCACTCCAGAAGTTTGATGATCTATACCTTTGTCGATGTTTAATATTTAGATAAACCCAAAAATACGTGTCCAATTTATATTTCCATAATCTAACTGACGGACTAAGTACAATTATATATTTTTAACCTAGTCGTCATCCTCATTTGACTATCATTAAAACTTTATCTGGCATTTGGAAACTTAAAATGTGAAAGAAAAAAATATTTGCTCATTATTTGGCGAGATAATCTTTTATGTCTAATATTGACATTTTTATGAAGCCAGTTGTATATACCTACACTGGCATAGTGCATTAAAAAAATATAGAAAAAGATAATGATTTTAATCCCTCAACCACTGATCAGTTTTTTTATCAAAAAAGAAAATTTCGTTTTGTTTACTATTTGGATACTTCGCGATTTCACTATCATCTGAAGTTTATAATAACTGATCCAAAGATATTAATCAAGCTTAGATGCGACCGCGGAGGAGCAAAAAAATCCAAAGTAGGTATCATTTTGGAAATATTAATTTATATCCATAAACCCAAAAATGACGAGACCTAACTATTAAGCCGGTATAATTTACAAACGACCATCATTAAAAGTGTTGTTATTTTCCGCATTCGCATTGGCAAAATAAATTTAAAATGAAAACAATAAAACAAATTGGCATAATTGTAGGTATCCTTTAGGTCAGTGGTTCCTAACCTTTATATCATATCACCCACATTCTCATCGAGATTTGTATTATTACCCCTCTAAAAAAATAGGTATTAGGTATAAGCTTATAAGAAACTGCCCAAATAGCAAAATCAGTACTTGAAATGCTCTTCAAGACTAATTTTTATTGTACTTATAAATTACTTGTAGTTTACTTTAACCCTGGATTTGGGCGCACTTATAGGAGCATTCCTTTCTTATAACGATCCTATAATCAACTCGCAGAATGTCACTAAGCCCTATAATACACTTACAGAAGAGCAATTGCTTCAATAATGTTCTGAGTCTACACATTTTTAAGTGCAAATACGCTTATTAGTATCTGAAATAAGTATTTTACTAGAGCAATCATGCTTGTAATGCACTGTTAAAGTACTTAGTTATAAATAATCTCTGCGTTGTTTTGGCCGGTTGATGCGGTTGTGTTGTGAACGAGAAATACTTGAAAACGAAATAGTAAGTATATTTCCTATTAATTTAACTATCATACATTGTATTATTGTAGGACATAATGTAAGTATTGCAAAATATTGTATATATAGTGAGTGAATTCGCCGGGGATGTCATTTTTACTGTAAATGTCTACCAACATTTGTATAATTTTACAATGCCCTTTTAAATAAAGCACATAGCATATTTATTGTTAAAATAATATTCCGATAATTATTACAAACAATCGCCATGTTTTGAAAGTTCTCTGCATTGAGTATGTTATAGAACAATTATAGGTAAATTTGCACTTATAATAGTTTCAATCCAGATAACCTCGCCTCCATATTAAAACATATTAGGGTTCCTCACGAAATGTACCTACCTACTAAATTCTATAAAGCCTACTAAGGTTTATTTTAAATTAATTGTTGTCTTTTCAGTTCTTTACGCGATGGTGGTATATTTAGACGTTAACTGTTTTTTAAGCAAAGATGACTTTATAAAACTCAACGAATAGTAGATAATTCGTTCAGGGCTAGGTGGGGAATATTAAATTTTAAGGCCCAATTTTTAATACCTTCAAGCAATTTATAATTTTTTTCATATTCAGTAGTTTCTTCAATATCGATATCGTATTCTTCTTCAATTTTTTTAAATTCTTCAGTATCCGAGTCCAAAAAAAATCCATTGCGGAACCCTCATTTTTATCACCGAAATTCACACTTGATGTACCAGGTTTACACTCTAATGCCGATGAAATTATTTCTGATGAATCTGGCTTCACTAATTCCTTATGTCTTCTCGTCACTTTTCTTCTGTAACCACCGCTCCTTTTAAATCGTTTCCACGCGCTTACATCCATAATAAACGATTTTGTCAAGACGAATTCTTATAGTTAAAACAAAACAAAATGGCAAACGTTTACTAGTAAAGTGATTGATCGAATAGCTTATAGAGTTGTTTAATCTAATATAGCTCTAAACAAGTACAATTATACTTAAAATAATCTTGAAGAAGACTATTAACGATGCACACTTATAATAATCTCCACTTAGTATATTATAATATCTTGTACTCTTATAAGGTACTACTATTGTAGCAAATATTCTTCAAGACTATTTAATCTTCCTGCAAACAATTACAGGATACTTATACTTATAAGTATCTTACAAGATAATCTTACTAGCTAACTAGAAAACTGTGAAATAAGAACAAATGATCTTGAGACTATCTACGCTTGGAAAATGTTACTATTAGTAAAACTATCCTGTAACTGTTCTGTGGGTTAGTCTTGTAGCAAACTAAAAGACAGAAATATAAAACTAAATGCTCTTGAGTATATTATTACTTGTCTAATGATATTATAAGTAAAGGAGTCTACAACAATGTCTCTATAAGAATTTTATTAGTAGATTAATACTTATAATTTTATTTATAGGATTACTTTGCTTGTTGGGTGCTCAAAGTAAAACGGCTTAACATTCATGCGTATTACCCCTGAGGTAATACAAAGAAAGCCCTCGATCGCATATTTACGTCCCTCGCTTGCAGCTCGGGCCGCAAACTTCTGCGATCTCGGCCTTTCTTTATTACCTCCCGTATTGTGTACATCATTTTATGTCTACACTTGGCCAGAAAGCGGCTTTTTCCGTACTGGCCACTTTATGGCCAGGTGTGGCATAAATATTTTTTTCTCAAACATGCAATGAAATGTTGACATTACGTGCCTAATAATAGGCCGCAAAATACCTCGTTTCCGGTGCAGCTTGACGCTTGGCACGTAATGGAATTTCATACTTACATTGCCGGCCTAGGCCGTTTTTAAATTTCCATTCCACATTTATTTGGGCCACAGCATCACGGCATTCAGCCATTAAAAAAACGAAAAACGATTTTTGCTATATTTTGCAGTTTTATTTATTTAAAATTGACATGAACATAACAAATAACACATAAACAATTTCCAATTATTATAAATTGCAAACTAAACCACAAGAATACACATTTAAAATATTTCATCTAAATATTCGCGGTAAAAATGTAAACTGAAACAGCTTTTGGCTGTATATGGTTTCCGAACGTGACTTGACATTTGCATTGTCTATGGATATAATATGTCACTAACGTCACTTTCTGATAGAAAGTTTCTGTTATAAAATAATATTTAGGGTAAGTAAGGATATTAGTAAGTTTATTTATTTCATTGCATATTTGAGAAAAGCACTATAGGGCGATTCTCCGAGCGTTTTGACCGCGCGGTTTGACAATCATTATTGTCCGACGATTATTTGCTATAACGAAAGGACAAATCGAGACAATTTTGATAAAACTAGACTTAATATCGGGCCTGTTTTTCGGTTTCATAAAAAGTTAACTCTAGGCATCGTTTTTTGAACAATATTTACTGAGACAATAATGACGAAAATAAAAAGCCGTAATAACGCTGAATATTGGCCCTATACATACCCCGGCGGGAAATGGGGTTGCCGGCCTCGTAACTATCTGGCCTCGCTTCGCTCGGCCAGCTATATATACTCAGCCGGCAACCCCTTACTTCCCGGCCTCGGCAGTAATGTACTATTACAGCACCATAAATTAACATGGCAAAGCTCCATCTTCATTAACATACATTACTAACCTAAATTATACGATCATAATTTAAATCACTACCCGTTAATTTATTAAAATTTTATTCACTGTACGCCGTTAGGTATTTCCTATAAAAACAAACACCAGACAACAGTCATCTTTAGGATGTTACAAGTCTACATTTTGTCCCCGTTGCAAAATATGCCTTTTTTTAGAACCTGCCTTGACCTATAAGCTCGGGGAGCTCTTAGATTGGAATCCTGACCAATAGCAGGTTTGCTAAAAACCACGGCAAAGTATAAAGTATAAAGATATAACTGAAAACAGTCCATTTTACTGTATGCATTTTTTTTGTGACTGTTTTGTTTTATTATCCTTGGTTTTTAAAATAAAACACACTGTTTTTCCCAAGGACCTTAAAAATAAATGGACGTAGCGTCGCGAACAGATAAGTGAAGCACTCATGATGCGCCGGCAATGCGCCGGCGCTTTGTACGCACGCACGCACACATCAACCAGCATAATGGGCCGGTCGGCTGCCATTGGGCCGTCAACGCACACATGCTCACTTCGGCGGCCATTGCTTGGCTTCACCCGCGTCTTAGACCGCGCGGTATCCTTCTATTTTATACATCCATGGTTTTTCCTTAAACACATTTTCCTACAATGGGTACACCTACTTTTCTAACTTTCTTAATTAAGGAAACTTTGGGTTTAGAAGTATTTCTTGCATATATTTTCGTAACTTTGTACACAACTGTTTGTTTCTCAATAAACCAAAAAAAAAAGACGAACAAGTAGTCCAACTTCGGCCGTTTAGCAGCGCAGGACACGTATTCACACAGACGCGCAATAGCACGTCTGTGTGAGTGCGATTCATACTGGAGCATTTTTGCGCATTCTTAAAATTTTGCTTGTAGTGCATTCGTACACGGTGCGCAGTGCGCACACATTCAAGCGCGTAAATGTACCTTTTGTAGGAAGAAAAATTACTGTTATTATACTGTGACCGTGGCTACTATACAGGGTGAATTTTAAATCGTGAACCGTTATATTTTTTTTGAAGTCTATACATAGTTAACAATAACTTACAATGCTTTTAAACCTAAATTAAGTACGTTTTTATTTTGTCCGCTTTTAATTTGATTTATCCTAATTTCAACTTAATTGTCACCCTACATTCATGTTTCGTACTTGTCATGAAAATTTCAACATTAGATATCCAACCTAACCTCCCAATATTGAAGTTGGCTGGATAGAATTTTGGCACGTATTGTCAATAAATGTCAACATCGTCGACATTGTCAACATAAGTAGGTATTTAAAAATCGTATTTACTCATAAAATAATTCAGTTTTATTACGATTAATGGTAATAAACGCCTCCACTGTTTTGTTAATAATTAATTAAGCGGGTCTTTAATTGTAATTAACACTAGTGTTAATTACAATTAAGAGCACTAGTGCTCTGTATTAGTCTTAAGTAGCTTTACCGGTAAACGTGGTTACGATTCACGATTTAAAATTCACCCTGTATAGTGACTTCGCTGGCCGCTCATAGTGAGCGTTCGGACCAGCGGGATTGGTTGAACCGCTTCCTTATAGTACCTAGTTATAGTGATGCAAAATTCTTAAATAAACAATTTGGTAGGGAATTTACTCCAAACTCGTTTTTCCGGTAGTGGGCTTGTCTTGTGTAGGCTGTGCTGCATTATTATGGCTGATTGTGTGATTAATATTGCCGTAATCGACCTTCAAATGGAAGGACGTAACTACCTGGATGTTCTATGGCGCTTCATTTTAATCAGAACTGTACTGTAATGTTATCCGTGAATATATAAAGGTCACTAAGACATCTTATGGAGATAACGCCGCCCGAGGAACCGGTCATGAGTTGGGTTTGGGTCAGTCTGCCACGGGTTTATTACCTACTTAAGTCTGGGGACGAAAGTGAAGTTGGGATGGTTCGAAGTTTTGTTCGTTCGAGCGAGCCACTAGTTTCCTTAAAGACTACAAATATAAAAACCTTTATAACTACTTATTTCACTTTTTTTGTAGGTATTTGCTATTCAAAATGTTGAAAACAATGCCGCTTTGGAAAGCAGGACTTAGTCGCTAAGCAAAGTATAGCCACCAGCCAAACGCACTGTTTTAATTATTTTTTTTACCTTTATTTTTATATCCCTAAGTTCCAGGCCTTCGCTAACCGTATAGTTTAAATGAGTCACAATTGCGAACATGGCTAATCTGGAAGTTACACACTTAAAAAAGATTTTTTCCAATCGGTTCATAAACGATGGAGTTCTGAGGTAGGTAGGTAACTAACATTATGAAAAATACAACCGACTAGACAACCTCCTCTATTTTGTAAAGTAGGTTAAAAAAGTAACAGCCACAAGCGTGTACGATTGTACGTAGTAACACGAGGAACCACGGTGTCAGGCAATAGGGTCACGATGCCTTCGGAACCACTAGCCCGGCACCTGTAATTGTCACCGTCGGTTCCGAGAAACTAATCGGGTTATTCTTCAGAAATATGTCTGCGGTCACCTTATTCCTCTGGCCCTTTTTCATACTAAATGTATGGAGACTAAGGAATAAGTCGCAGACATATTTCTAAAGAATAACCCAATCACTTAATCAGCCTGTACTTAAACCGTGACCGCCGTAGTCAAAGGCTGAATTCGCCTCGCTGTGTTTGGGGATATCCTATTTCCACGATTCATTGCCGTCATTATTTTTTATGGAGGCAAAGATTTATTTTATTGAAACGAAAAAAATAGTTCGTAAACGCCTGAAGTACTTGCGGTGACCGCCAACATAAACGAAGAACCCCGTTTAGTTTAGACGTATAGGTACAAGTAAAATTTTAATATTTTACAAATAAGAAATCTTTATGAAGGCGGGTCATTCCTCGGTAAGAGGTAACGTAAGTCACAATTTTCATTAAGTTTTAAATCATCATGATGCAAATTAAAGTGTTAATATATCTCTGAAGGAGTGTTATAACTTATCATTTCTAGATATATTAACAAAAAAAAAATGAATCTTTAATGAAAAAAAAAACACGTAATGAAATCGTGACTCACGCTCTTAGAGCATTTAGCTCACGCTACATTTAGGTGGAATGACCCAGGCCATGATTTTTTTTTCTAAGTTCAAATAAATAGCAAACATTCAGTTCATTTAATAGAAACGTCCAGTGCTAGAAGGATGAAAAATATACTAATGCCTAATTAATTAAGTGTTTACAGCCAAACAAGATTTCTCACGGAAGCCAGAAACACTTGTAAAAAATGTGGATACCGTTCAGTACGTAGATTAACGGGTTTTAATTGTTTGTTCAATAACAATGAAAGGGATGTCCTTGTCCGTTGGGTTCCTCTTGAGGGCATTGGAATTACCATTTTATGCAAATGAATTAGGAGGTCACACCACAGTGTGACCAAGATCTAGTGCAGTAGAACTTTAGTGCCAGGAATCAAAAGATAATGTTGAGGATAGAGTTGGGTCCATAATCTAGCCGTCTTCGTCTCTGTCTCGCTCTTGTAATAGACTATCCCATCAAAAACATTACATGTAAAAAGATGCAAGTCTCGCAACGCAGTTCTCCTACAACAAAAAGTTTTGAGATGTAAAGTTAAACCAAGTCAGTACCGGGAGGGTATCAACAGAACTCGATTTCCACCGACTTGCCTATTATTAGATCTATAAAATGTGTTCCTCTACGGTTAAATTATAGGCAAGTCGGTGGAAATCGAGTTCTGTTGATACCCTCGCGGTACTGACTTGGTTTAACTTTACATCTCAAAACTTTTTGTTGTAGAACTGCGTTGCGAGACTTGCATCTTTTTACGTGTAATGTTTTTGATGGGATCTCATTTCTTTTTGTAAGTGGTCTTCCTTTAATTATTATATTCCAATCCATTCTTTTCAATTTGAACTGCAAAACTAACTTTCAATCACATGTATTTGTATAGGATTACAAACTTATGTGTGCAGTTGTGACTGAAATTACAACATATTTAAGTTTTTAAGGACTTGATAGGCTAAAAACTAACTATGTTTTAAATTTGGAGCTTGTAAGTCTGCTAGAAGTACCTTACAATTATGATGATCAGTGAGTCAGTGAGTCAGTGACAAAACTAAGGAACTTTGACATGCAATAGTTCTTAAACTACACGTTCAAATTGAATGATATTGAGAATATATATAAGTCTTATTGTGCCCTATATATTCCTGAAATTTCAGGGTTCTAGCTTTAGCCAGTACAAAATTACGGGAGGCTGAAAATGGCCTGAATGGCTTCGAGAAAAGGATGGTACGGCCGTGCCTTTGTTTTGCTCGACTTGGCGGGGGCACTGCCGTGTCCCCAGATTTAGCTGACCCAACCATCACGATATAATCTTATTCAAAACTTCGCCGTTAATTTAGAGCCTAATGTAATTTGACCCGTGCGTGAACTCCCTCCCTTGTTAAAAGTTCGAAATCGAAAGTCAAAATATGGACCGCTTGTTGCTTCGAATCTTGGGTTTTGGCAAACTACAGCAGTAAGAAGATTCCAATTATAACCTGTTAATGGGTCGTTCTCATTTTTGTGCACACCAGTGGCGTGGCATAAAAGATATCCTGGGGCAATCCGGTGCAGATTTGGCGTACACTTTCCTTAAGAGCTCTAGAATAAAATAATAAATAAATAAATAAATATTAGGGGACAATCTTACACAAATCGAACTAGCCCCATAGTAAGCTCAATAAGGCTTGTGTTATGGATACTAGACGACGATATATTTAATACATACAAATACTTAAATACATAGAAAACATCCATGACTCAGGAACAAATATTCGTGCTCATCACACAAATAAATGCCCATACCGGGATTCGAACCCAGGACCTCCTGCTTCGTAGGCAGGGTCACTACCAACTAAGCTAAGGCGGTCGTCAAAATAATGTCGTCAAAAGTCTGATATAAATATAAGGCAAGCCGGTAGGAATCGAGTTGTTTGGACGAGTTGGTGCACACAGTCACTACCGTGGATGTCACTACCGTGGGCTTTATTACTATTTTGAGCTAATCAAAAAAAATTAATGCTGTCATAAATTCACTCATCCATAACATAAAAAGAATTCATGATAATGTGACGGTTAGGTCAAACGATTACAATGAGCAATTAAAGCCACGGCAATGACTGTGTGCACAAAGATGAGAATGGCCCTAAGTTATATTAGGTACAGGGCCAAATTTATAAGTTCAGATTTTATATTCAATTTACTCGACTTAAATAAAAAGAGATGATTTGTTATTTTTTAAATTGACCTTGGACCAGGCCTTGTTTCGCAGCCCTGATTCCTGACGGTTGGCACCATTTCTGGCCAAAAATAATCACAGGTAACAAATATATACAAAAAGAATACAACCAAAACGAAAACCCTTTTGATGTTGGTTAAATCATAAGTACATGTAGTATCTTGCCACTCTGTTCCATAGTTCTTCGACCTCTAACGTTAAAGCTCAAGAGGTAAAAAGTTTCTAATGTTGTTAATCTATCACTACATAGTATAAAACAAAGTCGCTTTCTCTGTCCCAATGTCCCTATGTATGCTTAAATCTTTAAAACTACGCAACGGATTTTGATGCGGTTTTTTTTAATAGATAGAGTGATTGAAGAGGAAGGTTTATATGTATAATACATGTATAATATAATAGAGAAACACCGTGCGAAGCCGGGGCGGGTCGCTGGTCTATATATACAAGGTGAAATTTTAGTGGTTGTGTTCCGTTTAAGGGCATGTTCAGTATCGTGTTCTGATTAGGAAAAAGTGGAAGATTTTTTTTTTAACGCGAAAAAAATATTTTCTATGGAGCAGGTCGTTCAAATTAGCCGACCCTCCAAACAAAAGACTTTTTTTTTTACGTCAATTTTTTTTTTTCTTTTTCCTAATCAGAACACGATACTGAACATGCCCTTAAACGGAAAACAACCACTAAAATTTCACCTTGTATAAAAGAAGATGTTCTGACTGACTGACTGGCTCATCAACGCACAGTCGAAACTACTGAAGCTAGGAACTTGAAATTTTCACAGTAGGGTAGTTGTATAACGTAAGTAAGGGATAAGGAGGGATTTTTCGAAATTATTTAATTAAATCCCTAAAGGGGGTTAAATGGCGGTTGAAAGTTTATATGGGGACCACACGATTTTTAAAGTAGGAGATCTGAGACTTGGAACATAGACTCTTCAACATAAGTTGAAAAAAGTAATTTCACCGTTTTTCGAAATTCATCCCCAAAAGGGGTTAAATGGGGGTTGAAATTTTGTATAGGGTTCAAAGGATTTTTGAAGTTGGAGCTCTGAGACATCGTACATGGACTCCTCGATAAGAGTAAAAAAAAGTGATTTTTCGTTTTTCAAAATTCATCCCTAAGAAGGGGTCAAACGGGGGTCGAAACATTGTATGGAGACCAAACAGTATTTGTAGTAGATCTTAAACTTCTTACATAGAGTCATCCATAAGAGTAAAGAAAAGTGATTGCTGTTTTTTGGAAAGGGGTTTAAATGGGGGTTCAAACTTTGGACCAAACGATTTTTGAAGTTGGAGATCTGAGAAATCGTACATAGACTCCTTAATAAGAACATAGAAATGTGGTTTTAAAGTTTTTTCATCCCTAAAAAGGGATCAAACGGGGGTTGAAACTTTGTAAAGGGACCAAACGATTTTTGTTGTAGATCTTGAACTCATCCAAAAGAGAAAAGAAAAGTGATTGCAGTTTTTTGAAATTTATCCCCAAAAGGGTTTAAATGGGGGTTGAAACCCTGTATAGGGTCCAAAGGATTTTTGAAGTAGGAAATCTGATACTTCGTACATAGATCCTTTATTAAGGGTACAGAAAAAACCGGTACGGTACCTTTATTCATCGGGTAACTATTTTCATCGATTTTTCAACTATAATAAGATGGTTTATGGCTACCTCAAGGTAGCCTACCTTAATAATAAATCAAAATAACCCTCATGAACAAAGTCCACGGTAGGTACTTTGTTTTGTTCATGAGAAAACATCAGCAACATAGGCGGATATTGTGTACTATTAGGGCAGTTACTTAAATAAGCAAAATTGGACCGTAACTAGGTACATAGACTCACGATTCGTGTCAAAATGTTATACTGATCATTTATAAAATCCACTATAATATCCTTAAAAGGTTTTCCAATTTCCAAAGTATGAAATGTCTGATCACGTGTAATGTAATCTAAGGCTGTAATTTACTGGCCAAGGTTTGTATACTATTTTTCAGTTCGACGGAGCCAGTAAGCGGCAACTTCGTTTAGCGCAGCGGCCCGCAAGTTGACGCTTTCCGGCCGGAGGACAGAAAAACAAAGACAAACTCCCGAGGAACTGACAAACACTTGAGGTGTTCTAATATTACAATTACCTGCAGAATAGTATTCAGCGGATATTTTTTTTAAATACTAGTATTAGAACACCAAGGAAGCATTTCAGCTTGTACGAGTAAGCACATTTAAGATTTCAGGATCACGATTTGATACGATTATGTTTGGGAAATCTCGTGACGTGAATTTGTACGTTGCTATTTATGCAAATGTTGTTTTGTGTGCAGTCAGGGGGACTTTTCTAAATAGGGCTATAAAACAGTATTTTGACTCGTATTCTGAAGTTAGAATTTCGAAGTTAGCATCGTGCTGTCGGAACCATTGAAGTATAGTTTTCCAGGAGAATAGGAGGCATGGCACGATACGAACTAGGGACTAATTCTAAATTCGATTTTCATCTCATTGCAGTACAATTTTAAAGGTAGAAAGAAATATGGTACGATACGAACGTCGGACCAGCCCCGCTATAGTACTTTTTGATACAAGTGCGGAAAGTATGTCATTTTTCACGAGTCCCGAGGTGTCTTGGCCCGAGCCGTAAGGCGAGGGACAAGACTCGGGACGAGTGGAAATGACACTTCCGCACGTGTATCAAACGACGTTTTTTAATACATTTGCGAAAAATTACAACGAAAATGAAATGATTGAATGATTAAGAGACAAATTTGTTTATTTTTTGGCCTCATAAAAATGGAGCACTCAATTGGAACACTTATTAAGAGTCACGTTGAGTATCCTGACCACATTGTAGATGCCTGATATTTCTTAGATAATTCAAGAAAGTAGGCCATAAGTACATTTTCTGAGAATGACGCCGTTCGATTTTCTCGTTTCCAGTCAATGAATTGCTCATAGACGGCCAGATATTCCTCCTTCGACTTCTCTGGTAAAATAATGAATTTGACACCTTTGCTAGTATATCTCGTGGTGTTGAATTTATTTCAAAATCGTCTGAATCGCTCTTTTTTCACAAAAGTGTTATCAAACTAATGCGTGATAATTAATAATTACAAAATTACAATTTACAATCATGAATGAAAATGGCGGGAATAAAACAAAATGTGTTACTTTTAATTGCGAACTTTTTCCAACGTGGCAGCGTTTGTCACCATTCAGCCAAATAAAAATAAACTATTTTGGGAACAGACAAACGTTCTAAGATAATTTAACTGCATTTAAAAATGGAAAAAGCAATAAATATTTAAATACTTAATAGCTCATTAATTTCCAAGTAAAATGTAATCTTTAGTGCCGGAAAGCTAGTTGTCATTTATAAAACTCGAACAGCCTGCACCATATTATCTTATCTGTGACAATTTTTATTTTTTGGGTCTCGCATAATACTAGTATTATGCGAGACCGCTGACTAAACTACTCATTGGTAATACTCAAGAAGCATACTTTTTAAACTATTTTAATATTAGATAACAGTTTAATTGTTTATAATAAAAACAATCAAACGTTATATATGTGGATTTAATATTTTAAACGTATCAAATGTATACTTTCATTCAATGTCCACTGACGTAATAAAAACAAAGAACGTATTTGACCATTAGTTGGATGTATGTATTTGAACAACAGTAAATTAAAAAAAATGGGAAATAAAAAGCACTAGTTCGCAAAATCGAACTTTGCGCACGATATACAGCTACAAAAAGTACCACTTTTTGAGCAAGTGTATTAAAAAAATTGTTAATTGTAAGTGTGTATCGTATTGTTTCATTCAGCTAGTCTAATATTGATTTAACGGAGCGCAAGAGGACGACACGATACGAACATTGAACTTTCAATATTTCATGTAATTTATTGCGTTATACTAGTATTATTAATAGTTCCAATATATGCCTTTTTGGGCATAGCAATTTAAATCTAAAACTAATCCTTCGGAGTTTGATTCGCAGTTCCCTGCTCGTTTAGACCGTGGCGCTCAATTACAACTTGTGTGTACGCTTGTATTAAGTTGAGGTACTGTTTTGCTGTATACTTAGCTGGGACAGCTGGGATCCACGTTGTGATGCGTATGCGCCGCTGAGTCACTCATCTCTGGATATATAAGACATCCTCGACTGACCACCGCACACAGCTCCTTAGTTGTTGACACAATGAACACGGTGAGTACGGAGGATTTATATTTATATTCCTTAATATATAAATGGTAAATATATACTACGCATTTATTTAAACTTTATCGAAGGCTGTCTTAATTAAAGGCTCTAAGGTATTGTTTACGAGAAAACCACTTGCCCGTTGTGTTCAATTAACGTTTTTTTTTACGTTTGTTCCAATTATTCGTAAACGGCTGGACCGATTTGAAAAAATAATTTTTTGTTTGATAAAGTATACCTCCCAAGTGGTTCCATTGTGATCATGGCAGGATCTGGTGATGGGATTTCGGAGAACTCGGGGAAACTTTTCAAATATTACAAGCATACTTTATAGCGATTTGGGTAATTTTATAGTACCTAACTTGCATTTTTCAATTGAAGGATTAGTTTGAAATCGGTTATGTTATTTTAATTGTGTATTAATTATTCATTAAAACGGTGAATGGATTTTTATGTAACATACAATTTCAATTAAAATAAAATATAACAATAACAATTAATTATTTTTATTTAAGCAGAACTTACTCATCAATTGATCAGTATATCGATCTGTTTAGAATTTTAGTTCTCATAATAGTTATTCATGAAATTTTATTTTATGTGTACATTTTAGTTTTATGTTACAGTCAACATGAGACAGTCTGTAACATTTAAAGCGTCAGATAACTAACATTGTTACACACTTTTGTTACTACTACTCTGACGTTTACCTTATATTCTATTCTATTGCATTGGAATTCAATCGGTTTGTTTAAGATTTATAATATTTATCAGTAGACTGAATGCAATTGGCTATTTGAATTTTTTTGTATGATATGTTATAGAAATATTAGTGAAAAAACTAGTTCAATATCATAAAGACTTACCGAAATACAACAATGTTAAAAGTTTTAGACTTTTTTCTAAAACATGCCAAGAACGCAACAAAAACTGCAACGTGACGTCACGATACAATAGGTACATTGTTTGGGAAAATCACGAACTTTGTTCTGCAACTATGTTTAAACTTGCGTTTACCGTAACGGTTTCATAACAAAAGTTATTCAATGGTATTAAGAGTTTTTAATATTTTCATACTTTTAAAATGGACTTTCCCACCATCAAACTCAAAACTTCAACATAGTTCCATATCTTGTTTTTTATATTATAACATGATCTGATACATATAATGTTTATTGTTTACAAATTTCGGTTACAGTCAAGCACCCAATATGTATAGACCGGTTTCATTCGTCCCGTTTTACGTAATTTCCTCGCACCCCTAGTAGTAGTTAGACTTGTTGAATAAAATATATACTGCCTTTATAATATAATATTAGGTTTGATGTTTTATTATTATATTATTTAATCCGGCAGGCAGTTGGTACAACTAATAATGCCTCTATCCAGTGAGCTAATAACTTATTGACGTGCTTGAGTGGAATAGGCTACTTGACAGTGTGAAAAATAATGGAAGAATTATGGATATATGTATTAATTATAAGTATTAAAACCAATTTACGTCAATATTACTAAAAATAAATGGATAATTTATTTATAAAACTCGGATGAAAATTGATTATTTTTTATCTGTCGCCATTTTATATCGAAAACGGTTTGGATTGGCCGATGACGTCACACCATAGTAAACGGCATCGACAGCATCTGTCAATCCTATTTTTAAAGGTAGAACGTTATGCGATCCTCGTTGACATTTGTCGGGTTGTGTCGTCATAGACGCCATATTGTCCGAGAAACCGTTTTGGCGGCTAATTTTAAAAGTGCATTTATATTTGCTTTTTTCGGAAAAAATACACAAAAGAATTAAAAATTACCACTTTCTGAGTGCTCAATAGACATCATTAAACAATCGGATTGACTTTTCAGAAACCTGTCAAGTAGCCTATTATGCTTGTCTAAACTGTTCTTAAATTGGTTGACATTGGTTGATGTTTGACCAAGACATTTTTCTTTTGTGCAATAAATAAGTTTAATTAAACAAAATAGGACTGTCCTGTAGCTGTAGATTTCATGAGAATGTGCAATATAAATACAAAATACTCTTCATTTCAGATACTGTGCTTTGGCCTGCTGATCTGCGCCAGTCTGGCGCTGACAGTTGCGTACCCTGCTGCCGAGCCAGCTCCTGAAGTCCCCTCTTTAGACGATGCCCCCGTGGAGGAGAAACTAGTAGATGAAGAGGCCTTGCAGCCTGAAGAGTCCCGCCACGGCTGGGGCGGCCATCATGGAGGTTACGGCCATGGCGGCTGGGGCCACCACGGCGGCGGCTGGGGAAGGGGAGGGGGTTGGGGCCATGGTGGTGGTGGATGGGGCCATGGTGGTGGTGGATGGGGCCGTGGTGGGGGATGGGGCTATGGCGGAGGATGGGGCCGCTAAGGCTGAAGTACTGCTTGCCGCTTCCCATTAGTATGGGGATTACCACCTTGGAAAATTCCTCATACAACTTGGGGATATTTTGTATACAGAACGGAATACTCTATAAAAATACCTGTCTTGACTACCATACCATGGTAAAATGTGATGTGTACGAAATTTGCGAATTAATAATATAAGATTAAGTCATTTTTAACTTTATACAACTGTGATGTAAAAATTAATAAAAGTACTAATATAGCAAACATGTTTCGATTTATTGACAAATTAACCCTGCGTCGTCGATAGAACATCTGTATAAATGTTCATCTCTAATGGTGCGGAGAATAATTATTATGTGAATGTTTCTGGCCCTGGGAAGGCGTAATTGTCTACAGACAGTATCAAATAATCTGTAGCACCCAAACCATTTGACCGGCTTTTTTTAATAAAACCTCTTTTTGACCTCTGACGTTTATCAGTAAAAATATGTACTTACTAACATTTTAAAGCTTTTTGGGCATTTCTCCGGTGATTTCAGTGGCGTTGACTTCGGTGGTATCGTTAATGTTAATCCGGGGAGATTTGCATGATATTTTCAGATATCTGGTATAGTAGACGTCGAAGTTGTCTACCAGTTACTCCAAAATTTGTGAGAGCGAGAGACCGCGCTCCAACCTCCCACTCCCACGTATGGCCGCCGCTGCTGCTGCCGCACGTCGCGCTATGTCGTTGCCAGGCGGTAGATCCCGGGCTCGGAAACCGGTATTTGCTCCATACAAAAATACCGCTATTCTTTCCGTTCTTATCTTTCTTTGGTTTATTATTTCGTTTTTTAACCAGACAATCTAATAATACGAAATCATGACTGAAATACATTACTGAGCTCTACATAAAAAGCATAAAATAATTCAAAATATTGGGCTATTTCGGGGTTTTTGCAAAATACCGGTTTCGAGCCCTGGGTAGATCAGCGGTCGGCAACGCGTGGCTTGCGACCCTCCTCCTTGCTACCAGCTAAGTCTCTACTTGAAACATTCAAGCTTTCAAGGAGACCTGGCTCATGAGAAGCCTTTATTTAGGTGTCCATCCTAGAATTTCGAAGCGATAACCCAACATTCTAGGATGGGCACTCGACCATTCTGCCCACCAACAAGCCAGAAACCGCAATGACGGCCACGAATATGTGGCCTGGGGCGTTCTCTATTACCCCCCGTGGTGTATAGGCATTTTACGCCTTCCCCTAACCAGGAAGTAGAATTTTTCTCTTCGCGAAGTGACAGAAAAAGGCCAGTTAAGCACTTAAGTAAAACACACACTTATACCTACTTACATTAATAGTCATTATAGCTCCTTTTATACAAAATACTCCAGCTATTAGTGTAAATACAGACTATTTGTTTATTACTTCAACTATATTCGCTCATACATTTTATTTCTCCTTATATACATATTTTGACGACACGTTTAGCCAAGTGGGAGTGACACCGCCTATGAAGCTAGACGGAGGTCCCGGGTTCGAATCCTGGTAAGGGCAAATATTTGCGTGATGAAGACGAGTATTTGCTCCCGAGTCATGGATGTTCTTTATCTATTTAAGTATGCATTTATCCTATACATATAAGTATGTATATCGTCGTCCAGGACCCATAGTACAAGTGCCTATTCCTTAGTTTGGGACTAGGTCGATTTGTGTTGAGTATGATGTCCCTCAATATTTATTTATTAATTAAATGCGCAGTGCGAAAATGTTTATGAACAAAAACCCTAATTAACCATTAATAATCATTTCACTACAGGATTCCTCAAGTTACGACGTTGTTTGGGAAGTCTCATGACGTCTAAAGTTCTAAACGTATGCTGTTATTTATGCAAATGTTTATTTGGGCGTATCAGGCGTGTGGACTAATGGAGATACAGCTGCTATAAATCAGTATTTTACCTTCTTCTAAACGTCCAATGTGAAAGTACATAGATTAGGTACTTAGGTTTTAACATACATGATGGAGTGATTTGCGCTTTGAAAACAAAGCTTAGCTTTGTTTCATTTTAAATTAGAACAAGTTTGCAATATCAAGGGAAGGAGTCGTGCTATCTAATAAACGTAATATTACCCATTGAAATCCTAAAGAAACGAAGAAAATATTGAGCCAAATGACCCTTAAAATTATAATCTAATATGAAACGAGGTATCGTGGAACTTTTGGTTAATCTCAAAAGCTAGCTTTAGCAAACGTCTACGACTTCTATATGGAGCTGATGTTTCATCAAGATAGAAGAAATTTACAACACAAATTGTTTTGCTGATTTCTAGCAAACTAGTTTGTTAAAACGGTTACTCACGGTTACCCTATTGAAACTACCGATGATTCCGCCAACGTCAAAGTTAAAGAAGGTGGCGCGGACTCATTTGTAAGTAATAGATGGGTGCGACAATTTCGGCGTTTATATGAAGTTGACGTACTGGTTAGTCTCTAATATGGGGGAGGAGGTCAGATTCACGGCGCGTATCAGCATATGCGTCGCTACGGTGACTCACTTATCCCTAGATATATAAGACCTCCGTCATTGACCACGACCACTGATCGTCAGTTGTTGACACCATGAACACGGTGAGTGCTAAGAATCACTTTTTTATAAGTTGAGCCAAAAATGTTAAAAAGGATCAGAAAATCTGTGTTTTAAACGTACGGTTGTCAAACAATCGTTCAAGGTGACATTCTAAATTGTTCGGAAGGATTGATTTCTTTGCCAGTTTTATTAAAATTAAGGTTAAGCAAAAATATAGGTACTACGAGTTCTTTTATCCCTTAACAAACATTTTACGTCATGTTCGATTATGTTCCAATAGCATTTTCTGATAGGGTGCTATCACAGGTGGAAATAATCGCAAACCTTTTGATACATTGTGGACATATTCAATGTTACGTAACCTATCTTTAAATATCACCCAATCCTTTCAATTTTCCGCCGGATATTCGGCTGATGAGCTGGGTTTTACATAGTTGTAAATTTTCTTCCATTTCCCGCATCGGCGGGTATAAATTAAAAAGAGCAGAGACTACCAAGATTTTTTTCTTATTTCAGATACTTTCTGGTCTATTGATCAGCGCTTGCTTGGCGCTGACGACGGCGTACCCCGCAGAACTAGCCCCACAAGCCTCCAGCCTGAGAGAAGCTCCGGAGACGACACTAGAAGAAACGCTGCAGCCAGAAGAGTCGCGCTACAGACAGGGCTGGGGCGGCTACTATGGCGGCTATGGCCACCAAGGCGGCTGGGGCTATGGGGGTGGCTGGAACCGAGGCCGCGGATGGGGCTATGGACCGGGCTATGGCGGCTACGGGGGCGGTATTGGGGTCGGTTATGGGGTTGGCTATGGAGCCGTAGGATTAGGCTACGGAGGAGGTTGGGGAGGAGGACTGATCTACTGATCGGTCGCTAATGAAATATTGATTTAAACTCACACGATTTTTACTCATTATTGTAACAAAACGGGACTTGCGTAAAAAATCTTACAGCTAGAAGAGACACACGCTTTTCCAGTTCCTCCGCGGCCATTGACATCACGGCAAACGTCGAGGTAAATATATCATGTCACGTGATTAAGTCTCGTTTTGTTATAATAATGGGTTGTTAATGAAACCTACTCCACGGCATTTCTCAGATCTGTACCGCATTTTGTGATTTGTAACAATAGGTACATTTAACGTAATATGTAGGCTAACATTAATATCTATAAGATTTACTTTATTGCCTCATAAATCACTTCGTATCCTTATTCATCTTGAGAACAACAAAAATATGGAATTATCTAACAACAGAGTGTCCAATAACTTCATCACCAACTCCTTAATATCTTAATTGTACAACATCTTTTTGACAGTTTAGACATGTTCAATATCGAAAGCAATCTTTTTAAGAACTAGTTATTAAAAAATGTGTGTTAGATGCAATATTTGACAAAGATTTATTTATTGTTAAGCACATACTTATGTCTATATGTACGTGTGAGTCATTAAGTTAATACATATAACTTAAGAAGAACTGTGATGTAAAAAATAAAAGACTACTATGATAATGATTTATAACTGTTTCAATTCATCAGCGGATGTTGAGGAAAAGTGCAGGACATTCACACCTTAGTAGGTTTGCATAACGAGTGTTATGACCTTACTTACCTTACAACCTACGTTAGCTAAAATATAAATGCACAAGAACTTAGTAGAAAGCCAAAATACGTACAAAGTTTTAAAACAATCTTTACTAAACATAGATCACTCTGAAGCTCTGTACTCGATTGGCTTTTTATAGAAACTTTCTTCTCCTAGGTTGGTATTTAACTTACTGCATCTAATTCATATACAGTGAAACCTTTCTTAAAGCTTACCCAAGTACTAGCAGGAACTTATATGCAAAATTTCATGTCTTTAGTCTCACCAGTTTAAACTGAACGTTACCTGTTAATTACTCTTAGGAATTTTATTTAGTAGATATTAAAATTACTATGAGCCTTCATTGCAATTGTTATTTATATAGGAAAACGCTCATATGCATTTTTAAAGTTGGTTATTTTTCTAAGTAATCGTAGTCTTCCAGTGTGTCATTATAACAAATGATCCGATCATCTTTTTCAACGCAGTATTCATCTTCGTCAATATATGGAAAAGGACCAGCAGTAGAAGTACTAGTACTAGTAGAAGTAGGAGTAATAGTAGAAGTACTAGTACTAGAGGAAGTAAGAGTAGTTGTACTAGTGGCTGAATTTGTAGATGGTATACTGGATGATGTAGAACTAGTTCTAGTGGTAGTCATGGCATTGGCTGTAGCTTTCAATTTTTCAACTTGATATTTTTTCAATTCATGTGCTTCAGGAGGAATTTCCTTCTTAAGTCTAGCCTCTTTAGTACCCTTGGTAGCAGTGTTTTCGATGACAGTTGTATCACTGTCAGTGGAAACAAGGAGTTTGTCGACACGTTCAATTAATTTCAAAATTCTTAGTTCTAGTAAGTTGGGTTGAACTTTTGTTTTAGTATTGGAATTAGAAGAAGTGGTAGTTGAATGCGTTACAGTTGAATTAATATTTTTTTGTAGAATTTCTATAAATTTGAGCATTTCTGATATGGATAAGTTTGGTGCATCATTTGTATTCACTCTAAAAGAAGAAGGACTAGTCTTTATGGCAGTGGAATTAGAAGAGGTATTGACAGTAGTTAAATTAAATGTAGTCAAATTTGCATGAGCAGTATGGACACTAATGAAATTAAGTGTAGTTAAATTTGCATGATCAGTATGGACAGAAGTTAAATTATATGTAGTCTGGTTTCTTAATGCGAGTACTGTAGATTCAGTTACCTTAGCTCTCTGTTGTTGGTTACGTCTGTAATTTGCGTTAGTGTAGCCACATTCAATTCTATCTCCACGGAGAATACAATCCTTATCAGCCCAATTGTCCACGGTAGTTGTTGGAACTGGTTCAGCAGTTGATGTTTTTGGATTATTATAACCACACAAAACTCTATCACCTCTCATTTGACATATACGTTCGTTGAATGCGTATCCATTTGACTGCAGGACTGCTCCATCTCTACGGGTTTTTTCAACTACCGAACGGGCATTTGCATTTTTCGGTTTTTGTGATTTGTGTAAGTCCGTCTTGCTTTTTCGTGTAGACGATAACGGAAATTTATTATCTTTAGATATTTCCGAGTTAACTTTTGCATTTTTTGTAGTTGTCAATGATACCAAATTCGGCATGAAACTGGCATTGGAGGTAATAGTCATAGATATTTTCCAAGTATTAGTACTAGAAAAATCCACAGCGGGGATTTCTTCAGATTTTTTCGATTTAGTATCTTCAGATTCGTAATTTTCTGGATTTCGTTTTGATTTTCCAGTCAGTTTGGCGTATAATGATGTAGTATTTTTAATAGTGTCGTGGTCGTTAGGTGCTAGGAATACCAGTTTCTCTTTATTGTATGCATTAGTACCATTTTCATCGTCGATAAGAGATTCAAGGAGTAATTGTTCGAACATCATGCCTCCAAGCTTAGGCGCGCAGTGGGCCTCTTTTATGAGTAAAAGTATATTAGTTAAAAATAAAAATATCTGCAAAGGAAATAATCTAGTTTTGATAATATTATTTTACATAAATAGCGTGTAGCTACTTTTATGGTTAGTTCATGGCTCCTCCAGCTGCTCAATTGGGAGGCTTCCACCAAATTTATTAGGTAAATATAGTATGTTTACATACATAAATAACGTAGAGGCCACGTAGGCCTTGAATAAGACACATTTTTAAATTAAACTCTGCAAACAATCAATGACTGACATTGTTCAATGGCAACAATTTCATACGTGACAAGCATTTGCGATAACAATTTTATGTGTTTTGTTTTACTACACTATCTGACCTCTACCCTCTAATTCCAATCATAATTCTTATACTGGCAAACGTATTTCAATATTAAAATTCCTCAGGAAACTCACCAATAGCCGTGTAGACATTATTAATTAAATTTTCCAAGGTTTATACTTCTAATACAAACATTCTAATCGCAACGAAAGCAAAAGCATAAAATTAATTATGAAATGTATGCAAATGGAAAATATTATAATGTCAGCGATTTTCCTTTACTTCCATTTTGGAGGCAAATTCATGTCTTTTTCCCGTTTTGTAGCCAGTTACGGAATTGGAATGTCCATCTATTTAGTAGCCGAATTTCGTAGCAGGTTTCGTAATGGGAAAGAAATTTCCATTTTATAATTGGCTATGAAATGGAACTCCAGTAGTCCCAGTTCTTAGCTGGCTGAAATGGGAAAGAAGTTCCCGTATTGAAACTGGCTATGGAATGAGAATTTCTGGCTTCCCATTTCGTAACTGATTTTTAAATGAGAAAGATCTTCTTAATCTGTGACTGCTACGGAAGGAAGATTCCTTTTCTATTCGTCTTAAATGTTGTAACTGGTTTTATTGTTTCCCTAACTTTTGAGTATCATATGTACCTAACGCATAACTTAGCAGTTGATTTGATTTTTGCTGGTAGCATAACGATGCCAGCAACCTCCTAAAAGCATTTTAGATGCGTCCGTTATTCTAAAGTACGTGTTAATTCCTATTAAATTAGCAGTTAGAAAGCAAGAAATCACTATTCACAATTCAGTGCTTCCAGTAAAAAAGGGTACAAATCACATAAAAACTAAATCCAAAATAGCCCACGTCGACGTCTTGAGGTTACTTATACTCTTTTGCATTTAGTTACATGTGACGATAAGATTTCCCATTCCGAATTTATGAAATTTGGCTACAAAAGGGATGAAACGGCGATTTTACAGACTTATTGTGTTTTTGTTGTCTAATCGAACAGATCGAATAACTTTTGATCTTATATACCTACGAGTAACACACCTACTTGGTATAGACAATATTAGAACAGAAAAACCACCGAGTTAAATGAATGCGTACACATTCAAGATGATGATTATATTGAAATTCTTGTAATCCGTTGTCATGTACAAATACGAGTAAATAATTATTTCAGACGAATGAACTCAAATCGTAACAAACGATTCTGTCATCAATTTCCACACAGTTGTCTAGTTTAAGGGTAGCTCTCTTTGTTCTGGTTTTACAACTTTTTTTCGTAGTCACTTCTGTATTCATATCCACTGTGCCGGTAGAATCAGTTGTTGAAATGGGATCATTTGATAAATCAGTATCACTCATTGACATTGACATTCCGTTAATTCTTGATACTGTATAGGCTAAACATAGCAGGTAAACCTGCAATAGGAATAATTGAATATGCCTTTAATTAATGTAATACGTAACTATTGACCCATAATGTTAACGTCTTAGTGATTGATACTCTCTTGCCCAATCGTTGACACCCAGCTGTAACCTCTATTACTAATGATTTAATTCAAGATGGTGACTACTGGGACACAAAACAAAATTTAAAGACAGGTGACGCTATACAAAAGTGAAAGAAAAATCCTTCAGCGGCAGATGATTTTCGGAGAGACGATTTCTATGTGAACTAACACTAGGAATTTCTATTTCTATGAAAAATTCTTAACATCATAGTTATTAAATCATGGATCATCCGGATTCAACTCACCCAACACAGTATTAACATTGTTTCATGTAAAACTTGATTATGAATCCAAAATTAATTGCAGTTCTAAAATGTTCGTACTAACTTCAAAATAAACGAAAAGTTTATAAGGAAAAACCAGAAAAGCAGAGTTTAATTTTTATTTATGTCATTCTATAACAATACAAGATACAATAGATATTTGTGTGATCGTTAACTGCATAATCTTCTTCCCCTTTTTAAGATAGAGTAATTGTGTCATCTGAATTCAGGACTTGGTATTTACCTGTGGTATTTACTATTCGGTAAGTAAGTAAAACATTATGATGATTTGACAATTGAAATAAGCTTTTCTTTGTTTAATTATATTTATTCTTACTGTATAATTATTATCATTGAGTTTCATATTTTAAGTCAGATTTGTCTTGACTTGTATAGTGGTATGATTTGCAGCAGTTATAGATCCATTAGTAGTAAGATGTGTTGGCGTCGTATTTAATTTAAATAATCTAGGTGAAGTTACAAATGGTTTCGGATTTTCTGTTGTCACTGCTGTAGTAGGAACAGACGCACTGACAGAATCAATAGACGTAGTTGTAGGAACTGGACTAGCAGTATTAGTAAAAGTCGTAGAAATATTAGTAGTTGACGATGTAGATAATAACTTGGACATTACTGTCTTTGGTTTGAATAAATTTGGTGCTTCATTTGTACTAAATGTTACGTTCGGATTGTAATCAGTATCATTGCCATTAGTAAGTAGTTCTTTAGAACTTTCGTTTTGCATATTAAGTCTACCAGATCGAGCTATATTTTGATAATTTCCTATATTTATCTTAGCTAATTGATCGGTTTCAGGATTTGGATTATAAGCATCTGGAAATGGTCCTTTTAAATAGCCACATTCAATCCTATCCCCGTTTTCTCTGCATATATCATCTAAATCGATAACTGTCTTTTGCCTTGGATGACCAAGATTTGTACTATATCCACATAACATTCGATCTTCTACATCTAAACAGTGACTTTTATTATAAATGTATCCTTCTGGTTGAAGCATTGAGTCGTCACCTCCCAAACGAGCGTATCTTGCTATATTTCCTGGCGATTCACTTTTGATTATTGAATTCACTTTTGTTCGCTGTGTGAAGCCCAATTGTACTGTACTTTTATCGTCATTTCTTACTGAGCTTGTCGCATTTGCAATACGAAGAAAAAGTTTTGTATTGCTGGCGTCCAGTGCAGCTGTTGACGTAAAATTACTGCCAGTAATATCGGGGTTTGCACTTGTTGTAGCTATACTAGAATCACTAGTGACAGTAGAAGACTCCACTTTAACAGGAACGTCGTATAATTTTGATTTTTGATTTTTATATTTACTTTTGAATGTTGCAGGTCGTTTATTTGATTTTGCGACGAATGTAGTTAGTGATGTAGTATGTTTGTTGATAGGTTCCTGGGGCGATCCTGTGAATGTTTCATTTGGCGGGTAGTGTGCGCTGGCAGCTTTTTTATGGATTGTAACAAATAGGATACTCTCAAGTTTAGTTGTACAAGAGACTTCGTATATAGATGATAGCAAAAATATCTGTAATAAATAAAAAAAGTCAGTGTAATTAAGCCCAAGTTGGGGTCAGGTAAGAACAAAATGTAGTTAAAGCACTGATGGTGTAAAGGGTTTAAAATACTCGCACAAGCCAATGTGACGAACACTGTATCACCACACCACATTCTCAGCACATATGATCGGCCGACGGAGATGTTTCAGCAATCGTGCAGAGGGTGCATAGCAAGATGTTGGTGGGACAAGTCAGGATTGCAATACATAGTTGCTCGGGACTTAATTTTCATAACATGCGCTAATGTTATAGCCTGTGTCACTCGATAGTATGGGTCTTGGTACCTACTGTATGTATTAAACTGTGATATCGCCCCGGGACGAGCTCGTCACTTGTATGGTGCGAGAAGCGCTAACTATTCCACTGCATGTGGAGTCTTCTGCATAGAACAACATGGCGACCACTACAATGATATTAATGGCGGGAAATAAAGCAACTAGCCAACATCGACATGCTAATTTTCTTTTAAAATTTTCGAGACTCGGGTTTATTTGATTAGTGCGTAACTCAGGGTCACTTCTCTTTACCTATAATCCTAACCCAAGAATTTAACACTAAACAAAATTCCACAGACTAACTCACCCGTAATAGCATTGACATTGTTTTAGGTTACGATTAGGACACCCAAGCGTGACTGTACTAGTGAAACTAATTGACTAGAAAGTACTAACTGCGAGAGGGTTATTTGTAATTGAATCAATCAAGATACATGTAAACCGTTCGTTACTTTGAGTAAGATGATTTTCAATGCTTTAATGTCAAATCTGAGATTTATTTGAAACAACTAATACATAACAAAAAGTGCCATAATATATCAAAATGGTGTTAACACAGGAGTCATACATAGGCTTTCTTCATATTTGGGGAAGATTTGCTCTATAATTGTTAAACTATTTTATACTTTACTATATCTTATACTGAAGGGCAAAAGATTCGTCCGGCTTTCTCTATACATTCTTCGTTTGGTCTTTTAGGCTGAATATGATTTGTATTTGCAGCAGTAGTAATCTCAGCGTGAATTATATTTTGAAGTGTCAATTTAGTAATTTCATTTTTTAATTTTAGTATTTTAGGTAGGGTCATATTTGGTTCCGGTTTTTTTTTTACCTCTACTATTATAGGAGGAGCAGTGGTATCAGGATTTATATGCCTAGTTTTAGGAACAAGAATAATACTATTATTAGTTGAAGTAAAGGTTGTGGAAGGATTAGCAGTCGTAGACAATGCCGCCATGAGTTTTGAAACTTGGTTTTTTAGTCTGAATATTTCGGAGCGCAGTATATTTGATTCATCGTTGGTTCTTAATATCTTATCTGAATCATAGTCATTATCAGTATTAGAACTAAATTGTTTTTCTTCACTGGTATATCTCTGGGCTAATATCTTATCCGAATTGTCATCTTGCATTTTGTGTTTGCCCGATCTAGCAATATTTTGGTAATTCGCTAAATTTATATTAGCTATTTGGTCATTTTCAGGATCTAAATTATAAACATCAGGAAAAGGACCCTTCAAATAGGCACATTCGATCCTATCCCCGTGTTTTCTGCAAACATCGTCTAAATCAACAACTGCCTTTTTCTTCGGTTCTTCAGTATTTTTATTATAACCACATAAAACCCGATCATCTATATATAGACAGTTATTTAAGTCATAAATGTAGCCCTCTGGATGAAGTACTGAATTGTTATCCTGTCCATTTTCCGAGCTACGAGCACGTCTAACGATATTAATCTGTGGCATTGATTTGTAAATGACTTTAAATTTTTTACGTCGTTTTAATTTCAAAACTGTTGACATTTTATTATTTTCTTCTAAATCTGTAACAGTTAAAGCTCGGCGTAAATCTTTGATTTTACTGATGGATGATGTAATGGTCATTAATCTGGACAATAAATTACTATTAATAACAGTAAAACTTGTATTATTAACTCTCGCATTAGCCATATCTGTATTTGTGCCAGTGGTATTAGTAGACACTTCTCCAACAGGAATTTCATGTCTTTTTGTTACTGTGATGTTAGCTTGAGATTTGAAAATTACAATGTTTCCTTTTGAGTGTTTAGTAATTTCAGCGGATAACAAAGTATTATTATCATTGGGTTTATGCCGTTTATACGCTTTTATTGCTGAGGGATCAATCATCTGAGGGTACAGGCTGGTAGAATTTTCATCAATAGGAACGAACGTTATATTCCCAGATTTAGTGCTAGATATTTCGCATACAATGAATAGGAGTTGAGTTAAGAGAAAACATATCTGCAATGAAAATAAAAATAATTATGTAACTTTCGACTGCATTCTTTCTTTTCAAATTTGCGTAAGAGCGAGTTTGGATTGAGTATTTTTTTTAAATGCCAGATATATTTTAAGTTGAAAAGAACTGCTCAGGGATTAGTCTCCTTGATTGAGCAGAGTATGTCACTTCAAGACTTTTCGTTAAGAATACTATAAGCAGGTAACGTTTTCTAAAGTGTGCAAGACTCTGCAGCTGGTCCTTCACTGGATCTGCAGGCTTATCGATTGAATCCACATCAACTAGTTGGTACCTACTCAGCAGGTCCACTATAACGGTAGATGCTATTCATTCACGTCAGGATCTGAGCTTGGTGGACAATGGATAGAATACCAAGCTTCCTAGCTGTAAGAAGACCTAGGGAGCAGGAAGAGACGAGGGCCAACTTTTGCCGGAATTCCATTATTATTGACAAAAATTGCCAGCAGCAATTTAGGTTCCATGTATTAAACAAATTCATATTTTAAAAAGTCAACATACCTGTAGTGACAGCGACATTGTTTACGATAAAACTAATTCGGATTCTCAAGATTGACTGTGCTACTGAAGATAATCGATAAATAAGTACGAACTGCAAGTTTTTAATTACCTAATTAAGTGATTCTTTGTTTACTGCCGATTGAGTAACATGTACCTAAATAAATCATTATCAATTTATCATTGACATTTTTCTTCTTACATTAGGGGTGAATTTAGTCTTAGGGACTGGTCCCCCCGACGGCGAGTAAAGGTGGGTGAGTAGCATTACATTGCGGATCTGGAAAGGTCGATTGATCACACTGTGCCTGGTCATCCCGCAATGAACTGTTACTCGCCCAACTTTACTCGCTTACTCGCCGGCGGTGGGATCAGTGCCTTATTGTAATTGAATCAAGTTAAACGTTAACTGCATAAAATATACATATTCATATTATGTAGTACACTGAAATTAATATTTTTTAGGGTTCCGCCCCTCAAACGGAAAAAACGGGAACCCTTGTAGGATCACTCGTGTGTCTGTCTGTCTGTTTGTTTGTCTGTCACAGCCAATTTGCTCAGAAAGTACTCAACCGATTGAGTTGAAATTTGGTACATTTATTAAGGTTACTGACCCAACCACGGGTGTGTTACGGAAATATATGTCACCACTTGGCTCCATAAAATAAAAACATCATTCATGGGTAATTGTGTAAGGTTTTATAATAAGCTGCCAAGGAATATAACTGAATTATCTATTAACAAATTTAAGAATTGTGTAAAGCGTAAACTCATGTCTAAGGCTTATTACAGCACACAAGACTACATGAATGATGAAACACCGTGGGATTAACTGCGACTGGAAATAGATATATTTTAAAAACAATGTTTGATTAGTTGTCTTTTTCTGTTTTTGTACTTGCCAATTGTTTTGACACTAGAGACCATTTACATCTCTAAGAAAAAATGGACTTAATTTAGTAAATAAGTATTTTCAATTTGTATTTTGACGTTTGGAGATCCTTTACACCTCCAAAACATAATATTTTGACAACGGAGACTCTTTACATCTCCATTAATTCTAGTATCAATTTATTTTCTATTTTTTATTTGTCTTGTTTGGACGCATAGAGAGACCCTTTACATCTCTATAAATGTAGTTTTTAAGGTAATGTAATGTATATTAAATTATTAAAAGAGAAACTGGTGAGTTTCTTCCGGCGCTTCTTCTCACCAGAAGGTCATTACCCGAAGCGCCAAAAAGAAAAGAAGACAAAGAATGTAAGACATGTAAAAGAGCCCTTGAGGGCCTACTTACAGAAATAAATTATTTTATTTTATTTTATTTTTATTTTTATTTTTATTTTATGAATTTTAATCATGGGGGCCACTTTTGGGGGGTCAACTAGAAAATTTAAAAAAGTTTTCAAACTATTTGTAGTTGTAGAAGACTGGCATGTGACATGCCAGTCTGCTACAAAACGAATGTAAATTTTGGTATATTTCAACTATAAGCGTAATTACTTTAAAAATAGCTTGGTAAAAAACATATTTCTAAATACTCCCCCACCACTTAATTCACTTAATTCTTCCCCTCGTTTGGGTTAATAGGTTTCTATGAAAAGGTTTACAGTGAAACTTGAACTTAATAGTAAAACCTAACAAAAATGACACTGACGTAAACATGCTAAATTAATGTTTATTTGTCAATGCCATTGAGCAGTTGGAAAAATGTAGTCCACAATAATTTGGGAGAGAGCAAATATTTCACAGAGGCTTTTCGATTTACTTTATCTACAGTCAAGATGAACACGTGAAATTAGATACAACCTCTAAAAAATGTTGTCTTCATAAAGTAATCGTAAATTATGTAAGTAAAGCCTCGAAGATTACTTCCGATAAGTCCCGGTAATCATGAACAATAAAAACCATCAAGGACATCATGAACAATAAAAAAAACCTATGATTGACCAATAGTAATAATGTGGGTACTGTAAGGCGCCTTTTGCCTACTGCCGTCTTCTGCAAGAAGAATCATGGTTCCTATGCCCAAATAGTTAAATAACAATTTAAATTAACAACCCCAACAAAACTTCCACACATTTATTAGAAAAAAAAAAATCAAAATGAAGTTCGATAAAGCGAAAGAGTTTGCTCGTGAACTGTCTCTAAGAAAAAATAGAGGTAAAATTATTACAAGCACGTACCAGCTACAAGGCCGAAAACGACCAAATAAAAGTGATGGTAAACTTTTAGCTAAACTCGCTGCCTTTGATCCGATGATATTTTTAGGCATTACAGAAAAAGCGAAACCTAACTTTGAAAGTCAGCAAAAGTCTCCAGAGAAAAGCACTGATATTGTCCACAATCAACAAAATGCAGAAAAAGAAAAGAACGGATTAAACGTTGAAAATAGCGACAAAATGAATTCAAGCGATACTCAAAAGGAAAAGTCTCATGCTGGTATAGTGTACGATACCATGGTAATGCAAATAACAACAATAAAGTTAAAGATTATCACACCTCTGGAAAGATTTTTTCAAAAGCTCCACTTATTCTTCTTTAGACGTACAAAGAACGTTCGCATTAATACAGATAAATGTTGGTTCAAGCAAACAGTAGAGTTTCGCGAGATATATAAAAATGCAGTTGGAAATAACAAAATCGTAGTAAAGGGTCGGCCTCGCAAGCTTATTTTCCCAAACCCAGTTCCAAAAGTGGTTTTGTTTAGTTTAAGATACCCTTCTCCTTATCCGTACATTTATAACAGGATTATATATAAATACTCTAAGAAAGAGCCAGAAGAAAACAAAGAAGAATAAAGTCGCATTGTAATTGGTGCTTTTGTATAGACTAGTACAACAAGTAGCACCTTTTAAAATGAGATATCATAATATTTTTTCAACCCGGAAAAATAAACTTCTAACTATCTGTAAAGATATCCACAATCCTTTCTGAATTGAATAATGTTCTAAAGTTAAATGAAACCTTGTCAACGTGTTACTTAAACGTGCATGTTCACCGTTGCTTATATAGTTACGTAAAATATAGCTTGATACTATACTTAATAGAAAGAGTTTTATTTGATTTCACCGTAAATTTCTGCTGACCTTACTGTTCCGACAATTTTAATTGAAATTATTGTCAAGAGTATGCAATCGTGATAAGCGGAGACATGATATGCCGTCATATTAGTATTTTCATGGTACCTGTGTTCATATTTCTCAAACATTAATTGAATATTTTGAATAATGCATATTACTAATTTATATATTTATTTTTAGTTCAGCATTGTATTGGCCTCCAGTGCTCCTCAAAGAAAATGTATTTCTCGAAAACAAGGATCGTACAATGCCGATAATTCGGATAGAGTAGTCGTAAGGAGCAAAACAAATAATAATGCGGGCCCTAATGGGGTCATGCCGATGTCAGGCAATGTAGATAACATGGGCAATAATCCCTCGGGAAACAATGATGGAACAAGGAAAAAATGTTGTCCTTATCATTTTGACAGCCAAAAGTGTCAAATTGTCAATGATAGAAAAGTATGTGGTTATGATACGAACAATGGTGGGCCGAATGAAAATCCGAATGAGATGTCGATGCGTTTGGGCGATGGCTGTTGGTTCCGACGTGGACGCCTCGAATGTGGATACAAAGATGGCGGGCCTTATGTAGGTATTCGACGACCACCAGTCTACGACCTCAAAGCCACCCCAGCAGACACACAACATAATGATCAAGACAATAGTAATCAAGATTCAAATGACGAAATGGAGGGTAACGAGTCTGACGATGCCGAACCTAATGAAAAGCTGGCATTAAAAGAACCCACCTACCTGCCAAAAACAATAACTACTACGCTTCCACGCTGTGTGGAGCTTAAGAAAAAAATACTTTGTGGTATATCGGTACCCTAGTTCACATTCGTACTAATAGGGAATATGCATGAATTTTTTTAACAGATTTCTTAACAAAATATGAAAATACCGTAAAAAAGATGACATACAGTCAAAATAAAATTGAAATCGGCCGAGAAACACGGAAGATATAAACATTTTAAAGCACTAATCAGACAGCGATTAGAGAGAGAGATTCGATATGGACTATGACGTCATAGTACACGGCCGCCATACAATCTCTATAGTATATTCTGCTTTGCGAAAAAGAGATAGACATAAATCTTTGTTGTGTCATATCTTCGTTAATTTTATAGTTATACGAAAAAAATGTTTTCCTACTGTTTTTTATATGAATGAGCTTTTATTGAAGTAAATAAAAAATATCATGCATATTCCTTATTACGAGAAAAAAGTTTCGTAATTTACAAGTTAGTACACAAATTGTAAAGTTGCTATTTCTTTGGCAAAACCTATGTACTTAATTAGCACGAGTGTGAACTAGGGTATCGTTATTGTAGTTATTAAACTACTTCTTTAGAAGATCTATAACGAGCTGAGGACTTCTTGTTACACATTACATATTATTCATCTGCTTTGTAAGAGATACAGGGAACATTATGGAAAGTAACATTAACTTAATCAAGTGAAATCAACGCCATAGAAATTGTGCTACCACTTTCGCATTACGTATGCCACGCAGATGTCTTTTTTATTTACTATCAGTTCATTAAAACACCATGTACTTAGCCAAAAAGTAATTTGATTTACTTACCTGTACGAGGGTGGTTTGATAAGTAAGTACCTGTTTTGAGGTATTTAGAGTAAAGTTAGAAAAACCTAGCTGAATACACTAAGTATTATTGTTTGGGGCATTATTTTTTTTCTTAAAAATTAAAAAATTGTAAAGTATCTTTACAATGGTTCTGGGTATCTTTACTAGGGTTGGTTGGGTTATAGCAAAAGGGGCCTTAAGACCAAAAATTTTTTTTTTGCCGTTTTTAGGCTTCGATTAGATTGATTCGTGTAGATTACGCTAAAATAAGCATGTTTTGTCACATAAACTTTTTTTTCCGACCTATATTTACCGAGATATTGGGGTTTAAATATCAGTCATTTTCAAGGGAGACATGTGGTTTCCAATTTTTTATATGTTTTATTAGTCGGTGTCAATTTTGAGCCAATACTGCCAAGAATCGGCTCTTATTTAAAAAAAATCTATCTTCTAATAAAAACACTGTGAACTATAACAGTTAGAGTCTCCAAAAACAGACATAATATTTTTTTTTCATTACCTATTAAATAAGAAAAATATGTGTGGATCTTGCAGCGAACTGTTTTAATTTTTTCATAGTTACGTCCACGTCGTCGTCGGAATCGTGCAGTTTGTGATCCATAATTCAAAGAATAAAGATGCGACTGTATTGAAATTTGGCTCAAATCCCTATAAATAATGTGTCATACAATAGCCGGAAAGATGAGCATGTCAAGACAAGATTCAAGAAGTACTTAAAAACAGGTACTTATCAAACCACCCTCGTATTTATATCAGTAATCTCAATTTATCAGAAGAAATAGTTGAGTTTCAGATTCACTATTTTTGTAGCGTAATCCACACATGCTTAGAAATTTTAATCATCACAAAAAACTTAGATCAATTGACCTAATAGGCCATTTAGTGCCCCGAGTTACGGGAAAAAAGTTCACATCCGGATACCAGCACCAAATTTTAGTATGTTGTTAGGCATGGTCTCTGGACCCCAAAACTGCCGGGAAACAGTCTCTGAAAGGTCAAGGTCACCGAATATGACGTCATTCATCTATCCCCTCCCGCGTTCTTAAGAATGTTTAATTGTGACAAAACTACACATCTCACATCCACATAAGAGGTATCAAATGAAAGGTAATTAGATGTACTATAAATGACTTTTACATTTGAATTTAATAAATGTTATACTTTAGGAATTATTCACACAATGATTTCAATGTCAGAAAAAAATATACGGAAAATTAGGTTTTACAGCAAAACTAATAACACTAAGTTATGCAAATGTAGTACAAAAACAGAAAAAAATTACTAAGCTTCATAACGTAGTTTAAATCTTGGAAATCTGTCAATAAATATAGAAACTATAGCCCAAAAACCTTGAGCGCGCGAAATACTCCCATAGTGCCTCGAGTTAAGGAAAAAAAATTACTTCCGGATACCAGCACCACATTTTAGTATAATATTAGGCATGCACTCTGAACTCCAAAACTGCCGGGAGACGGTCTCTGAAAGGTCAAGGTCACCGAATATGACGTCCTTCATCTAGCCGCTCCCGTATCTTAAGAATGTGTAATTGTGACAAAACTACACATTTCACATCCACATAAGAGGTATCAAATGAAAGGTAATTAGATGTACTATAAATGACTTATACATTTCATTTTAATAAATGTTATACTTTAGGAATTATTCACACAATATTTTCAATATCAAAAGAAAAAAACGGAAATTTAGGTTTTACAGCAAAACTAAAAACATTAAGTTATAAAAATGTACAACAAAAATATAAATAATTTACTAAGCTTCATAACGTAGTTTAAATCTTGGAAATCTGTCAATAAATATAGAAACAATAGCCCAAAAACCTTGAGCGCGCGAAATACTCCCATAGTACCCCGAGTTAAGGAAAAAAAATTTTCTTCTGGATACCAGCACCAAATTTTAGTATGATATTAGGCATGTACTCTGGACTACAAAACCGCCGGGAGACAGTCTCTGAAAGGTCAAGGTCACCGAGTATTGTCGTCATTCATCTAGCTGCTCCCGTATCTTAAGAATGTTTAATTGTGACAAAACTACACATCTCACATCCACATAAGAGATATCAAATTTACACCTTTACTAAGAAAATAATATACTTGACGCCACGCCACTGCCGAGTTCACTCACTGCTGGCTGCGAACTACACTTACGACTGACAATGAACTTGAAATTTATGTGCATCGATATGTGTTTCATAGAGTATATTTTAGGGTTTATTGGTCGTTTGAACTTGAAATTAGTGACCACTGTCACTCAGGCTATAATTGAGGGTCATTTAAAATGGTCGTAAGTAAGACATATAGTACAAAAGTCCAGTTTTATTAGACCTCAGCCATCTTTGAACAATGTCTAAGCGCCTGCTCCGACCGGCAGTACTTCGCGCGCTCAAGGTTTTTGAGCTACAGATTCCATATTTATTGACAGATTTTCAAGATTTAAACTACGTTATGAAGCTTAGTAAATTATTTATATTTTTGTTGTACATTTGCATAACTTAATGTTTTTAGTTTTGCTGTAAAACCTAAATTTCCGTATTTGTCTTTTGATATTGAAATTATTGTGTGAATAAATCTTAAGTATAACATTTATTAAAATCAAATGTACAGGCATTTATAGTACATCTAATTACCTTTCATTTGATACCTCTTATGTGGATGTGAGATGTGTAGTTTTGTCACAATTAAACATTCTTAAGAACGCGGGAGGGGCTAGATGAATGACGTCATATTCGGTGACCTTGACCTTTCAGAGACTGTTTCCCGGCAGTTTTGGGGTCCAGAGACCATGCCTAACAACATACTAAAATTTGGTGCTGGTATCCGAATGTGAACTTTTCCCATAGAAGCATGTCCGTAACTCGGCGCACTAATTTGATGACAAATCAAATCAGCTCGTTTTTATGAAGTATCAAAACGCTCTGAAGTAAAAAAAGTATGCAGTTTATCTAGTTTGATACTTACTTGTGACGTCATGCTCAACAGGGTGTATTATTTTTTAATTTTGCCATTTTAAAATCGTTGGCGGTACGAAATGAATGTAATTGGTTTTGTGTGAGCAGTTTTGGAAAGTAATTTGATGGTTAGCGTTAGTTAATTTATTTTGATTGTTGTCAACTTGTCAATACTTATTCAAAAAGGCATCTCAATTTAAGGGATGTTTACAAAAACAACATAACTGACTAGCTGTTATTGAAAAGTTTCTCTATAAGTATCAACCAGTCTAGGCAGTTATGTTATGTTGTTTTTGTAAACACCCCTTCAAATAATAAAAGAAATACCTTAATTCACAATATGAAAAAAAAGTGTCTATATAACACACATGGCAATATGATTCGTGTATGTTGGCACTATCACAAAATAGTAGGCATATCTAAACGCGTGTTCCTACCAATAGAATGGGAGGCACGGGCGAAATGTGAATCTGATTTTGTTATGAAAATGCTCTATTTCTCCATTATTTACGAAAAAAAGGATATTTTTTGGTAATGGGTACCAATCTCATCAGCGAATGCTGGGCGGGGAGGCCCAGCGCTGGTTTTCAGATTGGTCCCTAGAAAGAGGTGGGTCGGTAGCAGACGAAACTAACCGACCTACCCAGGACGGGTTTAGGTCTTCTTCCAGTTACAAATCTCGACGTCTGGCGCCTCGGAGCGGTTGCGTTCACCCAGGGAGGAGCGTAGACTTGCGAAAAAACATGGAAAAATATTTGATTGCAACAAGGGTCTTTTCAGGTTTAATGTATAGTTTTTTACTTTAGCAATCTTGAGGTAAGGTTGCCAGAACAGTGTGTCGTTGCTAAATACCTGCCAGAAGGACGTGAAGTTGCAAAATTAGGGTCCAAATTTACATGATAAGCACGAGGCTGATCCTCACATATAATATGTTGTTGTACACTCTCCAAATATGCCCTATACAAAATGACAGAACATTAGGACGTTGCTTTCTTGCCGCCAGATGAGGTCAAAGTTGTAGGTTTTAGGTACTAAGCATATGAAAAATGGTTTATTTCGACTTTTTTTTTAAATTCTCTATTTTTCCATTATTTATGTCTACTTTAAGCCACAAATGTCAACCTCTGGAACCTCTCAGTGGTTGCGCTTAAACAGTGGAGGGGCATAACGTCGGGGATAGTGCAATACCGCGTAAGTAGCACATGTAGATAAGGTTTCAATTTCTAACAAATTTGCTTGAAACTGAACCTTATTTGCATATGCTACTTACGCGGTATTGCACTATCCCCGACGATAAATAATATAATTAGAAATAAAACCTTGTTCTTGTTAAAAAATTGCTCCTAAGAATGATTTATACATACTTACATCGAACATATTGAGCTGTAGTGCCTGTGATAAAACAATAGCAATGTTGTAACGCACCCGCTTTGGCCCGTGATTCGCTATGTACAGGCGTTGCTATTATTAGGTAGCACACGAAGAAACTCCGAAAAAAACTCAACAGGCTGACAATTTTTGCATTATACATATTACAATGATGTGACTAAGCGTACCTAAGTGAATCTTTCTAATCCGGGCGGTCAGTTTTATTTATCAGATTCCATTCAATGAGTTCACAAAAAGCTGGAGGTTCTCCAATCGTTTGTATTTTTTTAGGGATGTTACCATATAACTACGTCGCTTATGGACCGACTTTTAAAATTCTTTTTCATGCATACTGATCCATCATGCCAGAGTCAGGTACTAATGTATATGTAGGTATATTCAGTAAACTACTACGTTTGCATGCATTTACAGGGTTATGTAGCCTTTGCGTAACTGACTGTAATGCGTAAGATTTTGTGGCTGTTTCAAATGAGAATAACAATCATTCACTATTTTATTACTTTTTGTTCAATATTAATTATAATATCAGTCAATCGTGAACAGGGACATGAAAGGCCATGTCAGTATGTTTGTGGTAAGTGCGCAATGTGTTTATCAAAGTTTATTTGTGACTAGCTTTTCCCCGCGACTTAGCTCGTGTTATTCACGTTATATCATCCCGAGGAAACTCCTTACCGGGATATAAATCTTTAATTTAAACCAGGGCTTTGACTACCTGTGTGCGAAATTCCGGTTTAATATTTAATTGCTATCGCTTTATTAATCGATAAATATCCAAACCACGAAACCTCTAAACATCTAAAAATCTTTGCAAACTATCAAGATTCATGGTTTATTTTTGATTATTAAAAATAACTATAGGTATTCGTTTATGATCTACCGGGACAGTAATGTATCGGTTAGAAATAGGTCCACGATCATTCTTGGCTGTAGGAAGAAGTGACTAGAGGGGGTTATCTGGATCGTTCTCTCCTGCTAGTTGTCCTGAGACTTCTCCACTTCTTGCTAATGATTCTAGAGAAAATGGTGAGCACCGTATCACCCCAGGATAAGTTCAGCATAGGTTAATAATCATTTAATTTCCAGATGACCGTAACCCTAGCATACAGCGCCCCCATTGAATACGATTTTATCGAGCGGACTCTAGATGAACCAATCATGCAAGATGATGACAAACCTGGTAAACCTGTCCTGCGGAGTGAAATTGACAACACGCCAGGGAAGTGCTGTTCTTCAGATTTTTCCAAAAGGTGCTGTCCTTATGATTATGACGACAACTGTGATATCGAGGGCAACAGAACGTTATGCGGTTACAATAAGAACCTGAAAAATACGGATAGTGATGAAACTCCGTCGTCCTTCACTAAATATGGTCTCGATTGTCGCTTGAATGACGATCGTGTTGAATGTGGGTATGATCAAGAATCTCACGTTTTTCCAGATCCCACAAACCCAATTCCAAATCCCACTGATGCGTCTGGAGAGCGAATGCTGCTGATTGGAGGCTTAAAACCACGTACTAAAGCTACAACAAAATCTGATTGTTGCCATTGTTGTGACACAACTACTAAAACAAAAGTTAGTAGTACTAAAGCTACAATTAAAATGACAACCAAAACTACTACTAAACGATTGAGGAAAACTACTAAGAAATTTGCCATCGGTACTACCCGAAAAGGTATCAATAAATTAGATAATAGAGTAGGGACACAGCGTCCTACTGTAACATGCGTGGTCGAGGAAGTTACGAGACTTTGCCAGATACTTTACGAGCGTCCATGCATACTTGATCCTCCTTTCCAGTAACAATGAAACTGGGATTAAATATGGCGTCACTTCAACAAGGGGATTGTTGTTCGTGTTCAGAGACTGTTGCTGCTTTACCGGTTCCTAAAAAATGTGGTCCATATGATTTCGACGATATACGGAATGTAAAATGTGAACGAACGAAGAACGAGTGCAGAAAATTGTGTGGTCACAATAATAATCAGAAATCACTGGACGATTCAGTTTCCTACGACTTTCGATACATGGAGAACTGCATAGAATGTGGATACGATAAAGAATTTTATGTTACTGAGTTAACGCCAACTTCTCATGCCAAAACATACCAAAGTTCTCATGCCAAATAACCACCGAAGTTGCATTAAAAAAGTATTACAGAACAGAATTTAGGTAATCTTTATGACGTATTGTCCGTGAACGTGTTAACGGTTACTCGCTATTGAATTTTACAGCATTATATGTTACATCTTTGATCGTAATGCTGTATTAAAGTATAAAGTGTAGTGTGTCTTTCTTTTGTTATGAACCGTAACTTTCGCTTGCGGTACCTTTTCTCGTTCAGATGATTTTCTTAAATATCTCTAGGATAAGCGACAGCGGCACACTAAACTACTCAAAATCAAGTATTTGGTCGTTATTTGATATTTAGTAGATTTATGTGACATTGAGTACTGTTCCACAGGGGTTAATGCTAATAAATCGACACCTTCTACAGTCCTCCTGGTGTTGAATTAATTTAGGCCCTACTACAGGTCAGTCTACTGCTGAGCACAGGCTTCTTCATGAGGTAGACCTCCACAACGTCATATCCACTGCAGGCTCCTGTCAATCGGCTAGCAATAATCTTAATGGTCCTATAACGCACAGGTTACAAAAATATAATGCAAACTTTCAAGATAGGATTGTAATATCTGTATCTTTATTGCTTGCCTTGAAAATAAATTAAAAATTCAATTAAACGCGATTCAGAGAGAAATGAAACGCCGCTATGTCAGTGTGCTTGTGGTAAGTGCTTGACTGGTTCTCTTAAAACTAACGTAAGAAACAGGGAAACCTTGTTATACCTATACGTATTTTATTATTTTCAGATAAGCGTGACACTAGCATACAGTGCTCCTACTAAAAATAGCACGACTCTTATAAACCTTACTAATACTTCGAATTTGATTGAGGGAGCTAAACTTGGTAAACCTGTCCTGCGAAGTGAAACTGACAACACGCCAGGGAAGTGCTGTTCCTCAGATTTTTCCAAAAGGTGTTGTCCTTATGATTATGACGACCAGTGCGATACCAAGGACAAAAGAACGTTATGTGGTTACAATAAGAACATGAAAAACGCGGATAGTGATGAAACTCCGTCGTCCTTCACTAAATATGGTCTCGATTGTCGCTTGAATGACGATCGTGTTGAATGTGGATATGATCAAGAATTTCACGTTTTTTCAGATCCCACAAACCCAATACCAAATCCCACTGATGCGTCTGGGGAGCGAATGCTGTTGATTGGAACTCTAAAACCACGTACTAAAGCTACAACAAAATCTAATTGTTGCCATTGCTGTGACAAAACCACTACCTAAAGCAGAAGTAGTACTAAAGCTACAATGTAAATGACAACCGAAACTACTACTAAACTAATGAGAAAAACTACTACGGAATTTGCCATCAGAACTACTCGAAAAATCAATAATCCTTACAACTCGCCTTACTTGTAAAAGTGCTAAAGAATGTAGATGACCTTTATTTAATGGTTTTTATTACTTCATTGATCACAATGCTCTATTAAATTAGAAACAAACGTATTTCTTTTGTTGAACCGTAACTTCGCCAGCGCTACTTATCATCTCCTAGTTGATTTTCCTAAACAAATCAAAGTTGTTTAATGCGACAGTAGGTACTGTTCTACGGAGGTTGATGCTAATAAAGTGACCCGTCTCCTCCTGGTGTTGAATTACGTAGATTGAAGTACACAATATCTGCCATATATCGTACAAAATGCACAGTTTTTGTATTATCCTGTAAGATTTTCCGATGAAGGCTTTTTCATTAGGTATAGTATATTTCAACAGCGTCCTATTTATATACTGCAGGCTTAGGTTAGGCCTAGGCATGGTCTTAATTGTCCCATAACGCACAGGTTCCAAAGATATAATGCAACCTGCCAAGATAGGACTGTAAGGCCGGCTTTACACCTGTAAGTTTTACTTACGTAAGTAAGGACGCAGCTATACGTTAGACTGAGATAGTCGGTCAGCTATCTCAGTCTAACGTATAGCTGCGTCCTTACTTACGTAAGTAAAACTTACAGGTGTATAGCCGGCCTAATATCCGTATTTTTATTGCTTTCGTTGAAAATAAATTAAAAATTCAATTAAACGAGATTCAGAGGGAAATGAAAGGCCGCTATATCAGTATGTTTGTGGTAAGTGCTTGACTGGTTCTTTTAAATGTAACGTAAGAAATAGAGAAACTTTGTTACATTTTCGTTGTATGTGTACAAAAACAGTCAGTGGGCTCAGTTGTATAGATTACTGGCTGGATAGTATGCCTGAGCGCAGCGGTATTAGGGTATCAACATTATAAAATATATACATATTTTATCATTTTCAGATAAGCGTGGCACTAGTATACAGCGCTCCCACTAAAAATAGTACGACTCTTCTAAACCCCACTTCTACTTCGAATTTGACTAAGGGAGTTAAACTTGGGAAACCTGTCCTGAGAAGTGAAATTGACAACACACCCGGGAAATGTTGCTCGGATATATCAAAAAGGTGTTGTCCTTATGACTACGATGATGAATGTGGCAACTCTGAGAATCGAACGTTATGTGGTTATAATAAGAACCAAAAGAAGCCGGAGGTTGCTGAAACGACGACGATTAAATACGGACTTATTTGTTGGCCCAAAGATGATCGTTTAGATTGTGGATACGATAGAAGATTTGACGATTCCGAAGTTATCTCAACTGTCCACAATGAAGAAATCACAACGAAAACTACTCTAAGCAGTTCCACTGAAACTACATTAGAAGCTGCCACTACATCCATGACCATAGAAGAAACTAAAACTATTACATCTTCAACTATAACCGCAGCTACGGAAGAAACTGACACTGCCACATTTTCTACCGTGACCACAGCTACTCAACCCATTACTGAATGGACTACCGCAACAGAGTTACCGTCCAGCACAGTGACTACTACTGAAACAACTGCCTTTTCTACAGAGGGAACCACAACTACTAGAGAAATCACGAAAGCCAATGTAGAATTCACCAGCAAATCAGAAATCAATATTTTACCATGGAAATGTTGTTCTTCCAACATTTTAAAAATTGGTGGTCCTTATGATTATGATGAAAATAAATGTTATATATATGGTAACAGAACGTTATGTGGTTATAATAAAAATCCATCAACAGCCATAAGTATTGAAACTAAATCACAATTTATTAAGAACGGGCAAAACTGTGAGATCAACGGCGAACGTTATGAGTGTGGATATGGCGAAGGATCTGCCGCTACCGATGTAATGTCAACTATCCCCGTTGTCATTCAAGACACAACGGTTCCGATCACTGAGGCTACTACGGTAACCACTACTGAATCTACAGAAACAATTACAGTTACAACTGAAACTACCGAAACAACCACAGATACAACAACTACCGAAACAACAACTGAACTTAGCGAAACAAACGTGATGCTTCTTAGAGGGTCTTTAAAACCAAAACTCAAAACAACACGTAAGAAATACAGAAAACTCACTACTATAGAATGCGTGAAGCTTCATTCTAAGATAGCTTGTCGTGCAATACCTATTAACGAGGAATTAGACTATGCATAGATGAATGAAGAGTTTTTATAAATATTTTGCATTATTGGCGATAAATTAGTCAGAACTGGAAAAAATTTGGCTCTCGTGTCTCAGGGAATAAATCCCTTTTGAAAAGATTGCGTTATTCCCCTCTCCATTATTCCATGTATTTTTTTTATTAGTTGTCCTAAAAATATGGTACTGGTGAATAATAAAATGTCTCATTTTATTTCTTTTAAATGTTTTGCTTACTTTATGACTTTTCCAGATATTTTAATTGAATTTTTAAGTACATTGTGTAATCACGATAGGCATGAACGTCATTATATTCTTGGTAAGTGAATCGTTGTATTTTAACTATAACTTAATTTCATATTTTCAGCTGCTGATTGTAACTTTGAATTCATTGTAAACACTTTATTTTTTAGATGTTCGTGGTATCAGTGAACAGCGTCCCGTGCAAAAAACGTGACCCAGAGCTAAACGCAAGACGCGGATTTGATTATTATTACAAAACAACGACAGCTACATCACCTAAATCGACAGCTAGCCCAATCACTCTCAGGACTATCACGCCGCGGGGGAAAATTTGCGCGCCTTACCAATTCAATGAAACTATATGCGAGTATGTAGGCGATAGGGAGCTTTGCGGCTACAACAAGAATCCAGAAATGGTGGAAAGTAAGATAAACTCGCGCTTCCTATCCAATGGCTGCTGGCTTCGCAAAGGGAGAGTCGAATGCGGATATAGAGAGCCCTTCGACATTGACGTACGTCGGCCACCGGTGTACTATCCGCAGTACCGCGAGACAGATGAACCAATTACCTACCGATTGCTACGAGGATCTATAGTAACTACTCGCTCGACGACCACAACAACTGCTACTACAACGCGGACGAAGGAAGACAAGGAATGTACGGAGATTCATGGACGGATTGTCTGCCGTACTACTCGTTTTAACGTGTACAAGCTATAATTCGAGAGATTCACAGAATATGTTGCCATTTAATTGCAAAATATTGCCATGATTTCACAGTTTCCTTTCGATACAAAATTATTGAGTAACGGAAATTTTCAGGTGAAACTAGCCAATGTGGGCGATTTCCCGTAGGTAATTTTCTTTGATATAGATCTCGCCAAAGTTTTCATCCATTGGGTGTATTTTCGCTGGCGTAATTTCTCTGGCCACCAATATTTAAAAGATTCCTCCTCACTAGACTGGCATTCGGTGGTTACTTGTTAGAACTTGACTGATTCTACATTGTAACCAAAAGTCCAATTCTAATAAGGCAGAATCTTCTCAGTATTCGCCAATATGTCATGACAGCGAAATTACGTTTTTGAAAATACACCCCATTATAAGGAATAGGTAATGTACTTATCTAAAGAAGGCGATCATAAAATACTTACTGGTCAAGCAAAACAGGGCATATCTTAATAAGTACATCAAACGGGAAAGGATAAAAAGAGGACTATTAAAGATACCAGACTTTTAAATATTTAATAGGTATAACTTAATAACTAATTTATTAAAGCCTCTATTTTACTAACTACGATAATACCTAAACACTCGCATTTTATTATGAGTTCTACCAATTTTCTTGTAATCCTATAAATTCACTACTAAAATCTATTAAATTATCGGCGGTATAGAGCATGAAAAGCTGTTTCATTATTGTAGAACCCCAATCATCCTTCGGGAAGAGGTAGTCCAAGTAGCTTATTATGGCGTCTGACATCGAGCTTCGGCCTTCTTCTTGTGATGTCTCTGACACGTTGTGCCACCATTCTTCCAACACGCCCGCTCTGCAGACCACAATTAGCATGGCAATAATCAATAATTCCTTCGTTGTTAATCGCATCGTTCGGTTTCTGAAAACAAAAGAGAAAGCCAATATTAACTCACTAATACGGCGTTCAAATAACAGTAGACGAATATTCGTGAAAGTTTGTGTTCAACCTATTACGTTATGTTAGAAAAATATTCCACAGGCTGCTTCAAAATGGGATGCAATCAATTTTCATCTGCAATTTATGGGTATGGGTATGTAAGTAGTGAAAGCGCTGCCCAATGAAAGTCCGAATATTATTTCTATTTATTTATTAAAACCTTATTGGACAGTGAAGAAAATTCAAATTCTCGGATTTATCAGTCAGGATCGTTTAAGCCAAAACGAAAAATGTGATGCAAAATTACAGTGTTAAAACAAATTTACAAGTGCGTAGTAAATATTATTCGTCATAATATCAATATAATATTATTATCTATGAAATCATTCACAATAAAATAAAGTTCAATGTGTTATTTTTTACTTTCAAAAATGTAAAAATATTGAATGGAAAGTATTTCATTTTCAAACAATACGAAATTACATTCGTTCCATATCCATAATATTACTTTTTGAAAATGTTATAGTTTTACCATTGTCGCTACATTAGTAATATTTGCAAAGGCATTGACAATGAAATATTGTTTTACATTAATGTTTATGAACGTCTGTAAAGCATGCACTTGGCCGTGGCTTTTGACCATTTAAAATATTTAAATTACAAATTAATAGAGAATATTACGAAACCGAATGTAAATTAGTTTCGTTCAAGAAGAAACTCACATCTGTTATATAATCCGACATTTGAATTTCAAATCACATTTTTGTGTCATCGAACGACACATGCTTAAATGTTTAGAAGCGAATGAACTGTTAAATGAAATATTAAATTAAGGTACCTAAATGATACGATATGACTTTACGCTATACAATCCAGTTGGCTTATGATGCCACGCTTTGTCACGCGATAAATAAATGATAAAGCATCCGTTACTCTCACACATTATTTGTCAGAACGTGACGGATGCTTTATCATTTATTTATTTACAAAGCGTAGCACCAAGGTGGTTTTCCACCGGCGGCAAGGCGAGACGAGGCGCGACGCGGATTGAATTGAAATTTGTATGAAATTTCATACAAATTTGAATTAAATCCGCGTCGCGCCTCGTCTCGCCCTGCCGGTGGAAAAACATCTTCAGCCTACAGATCACAATAACTAAACGTTGCCAAGACAACAAAATCACTGAACGCTCTTATATATTATTTGAACTTTGCCCTTGTATATTTGTATTTAGGATTAGAATTTAAATGGTAATTTTTACCCACGTTTCTTTCCTTTCCTAGAATAATTCCTAATAATGTGTTACTTAATATGTTTTAAAGATAGTACGACGCATATTTTTCAGATTCAAGATTGCTTTCTTTGAAATCGCACGGCGAATAACGCACGATTTTTCAAACCTAAAAACAAAACAAAGTATAAAAATACACTGCACAGTCAACATATCAAATAGTCCACGTTGCCAAGTCTACTAACGCAAACGCTCAGTTGGTGCGTTCTTACGCCACTGACAATAAAGGCGTGCTCGCATATTTTCGGAAACCTGGCCCCTAAATGTTTTTGACCGTATCCACTTGTTTATTCAAGCTGTGTGTGTGCGATCCTCATTCACAGGATATCCTGTACTAAGTAGAAAGTGCAACGTGAGAGACAATTTAAAAACGGAGCAACAAAATGTTTATTTTGTGACGTCAAATCTATACTAACTGACTACTAGTAAAGAAAGTGAATACGACCGGTTAGCTATTTACACTGTTACAAATTTAAAACATTCGTTTTCGCAATCGTTAACCATTAGAAACTAAATTGATATGTCATACTTGAACTTGCGATGGACGTCTAGGTTAACTCATGTCTGGGTTATCTTATTAGTGTTTCAAACTTTCAACCGCTTTTTGTTTCCTGTTTGCTTTAATACTGGATATTTTTCTGTAGGTACGGGTTGCCAATTTAGGTCAAAGTCAAAGTCAATTTAATAGTAAGTATTATCAATCTAGTAGGTCTAGCAATAACCACTTTCGAATCGTCAGTTACTAACATCTTAAGCTAATTTATTCAGAGAAATTTAATTATGCAATTATTATTCTTTTTTTGTAGAATGCCAGGATTTCTAGAAAATAACTGGAAAAGGTAGGATTTGGACGAATCTACAGAGAAATGGTTAACAATGCGACTAGAAAATTGAATACGGTGGAAATGCTAGTAGACTCGTCTGTCTTATCGTTGTCGAAATCTTAATTATAGAACATTTAGACCCTTTAAATGCACTTAATCTACCTAAAACCTATTCTTGTAAACAATAAAACTACGTGAGCCAGATTATAATTCTGTCAATGTTTTGTCAGGGATTTCTTTATTCTCGAGAAAAATGCTATTATGAGGCTGAATTAGTGTGTTTCAAGTTATAAATGTCTACTAAACAAGACATTAAGATCGAGACAAGGTGAAAATGTGCATTCATATGCGTGCAAATGAAATTATGCGATCTTATCTATGTGCACGTGAGTTTTGACGAATAGTACATTGTGTATCAAGGGCGGTAAGTAAAGAATTACAAACGAGTGTTTGTTACAAGGCCGAGGCGAAGCCGAGGGCTTTAATAACACGAGTTTGTAATTCCTTTACCGCCCGTGGCACACACAATGTTTTTCATCACACTTGTGAGGAAATCTGATTAAAATAACCTTACTTAACCTAAATAAAATTGTAAAACTGACAGTGACATTAGTGACATATTCCATAGACAATGCGAACGTCAAGTCACGTTCGGAAACCATAGCGGTAAAGACTAAAAATGGTTTATTTTATATTAGCAAAATACTGAAATACTATATTTAAACATTTAATTAATGTTACAGAAATATGTGTTTACATGTATTTGCAATAACAGTTCTCTTTAAATAAATATTTCAGTAATAAAAGTTAAAAAAGTAAGTTGGCGTTTCATTTGAAAATGACAAATAAGAGTAAAACAGAACCAGCGTTTCAAATTTAAAAAGAAAACCATTACGCCCTAGGGCGTAATAGGTCATTTACGGCCCGCAGAACCTACGTGTAATGACACCATTTTCGAGCAAGTGTGATGAAAAATATATTACCTACCAGGTAATGAATATAGTATATAGATACGAGTGAGCTATGTTGGTCATTACAGTCGAGGCTGTGTTGCACAGCTGATCAGTCAGGCGAGGGCTGTCTAGCCGAGACTGTAATGACCAATGCCCACGAGCGAGTGTCATACGACGTTTTTCAACACACTTGCGAATGAAAAATAATACTTATAATATTTATTTAGTGATTTATCTATCCTCGTCTATCGTCATCTCGTTGTGTGGTGTCGGTGTAGTGCGGGCGCACGCCCATGAGCACGCTGCGCGGGTACATATAATATTCGCGCGCCGAGTCGCCACACCCACGCGGCGTGCTCTCATTGGTCAATTGGCGGTAATTACAGTACTTGTGCGGTAATGTAAAGTAAAAAGCACTTGTGTGTAATGAGCTGCGTTCCGCGCATAAGAACCATGAAATAAGAGCGACTTTATAAGCAAGTGTGTTGAAAATCTATTTTCTCTTTTCACATCAAGGTATATCGAGTTGCTTTTTTCTGCTTACAAATGAAAAGAAGGTTAAGAATCGACTTTAATGACTTCAAATTTGGTTGAAATGTTTTTCATTTTATAATTAAATATAACTTATCTGCGCATAACCAGTATGAAAAGTTCCTAAAAGCAAAAAATAAAAATATTTTTTCATCACACTTGCTCGAAAATGGTGTCATTACACGTAGGTTCTGCGGGCCGTAAATGGCCTATTACGCCCTAGGGCGTAATGGTTTACTTTTTAAATTTGAAACGCTGGTTCTGTTTTACTCTTATTTGTCATGTTCAAAGAAAACGCCAACTTACTTTTTTAACTTTTATCACTGAAATATTCATTTAAAGATAACTGTAATTGCAAATACATATAAACACATATTTCGGTAACATTAATTAAATGTTTAAACAATGTATTTCTTTATTTTGCAAATATAAAATCAACTAAAATGGCCGTTACCGCTATGGTTTCCGAACGTGACTTGACGTTCGCATTGTCTATGGACATTATGTGACAAATGTCACTGTCTGTTTTAATATTTTCTTGTCATATTGGGTCGAAAAGTAAGGTTATTTTATTAAGATTTCCTTACAAGTGTGATGAAAAACATTGTGTGTGCCACGGGCGGTAAAGGAATTACAAACGAGTGTTTGTTATAAGCCCGAGGTGAAACCGAGGGCTTTAATAACACGAGTTACTTACCGCCCTAGATACACAATGTACTATTAGTAGTTATTGCTTTGCTTGCGAATAGTGCCAATAGATAATAATAGATAAGGCGCTGACCATAAACAGCCGATTATATGTTTTTTTTTGGCTTTTATGGACTTCTCATGTTGATTTTCGCACTTACAATGTTATGCCTATGAAATGAAACGCATTACAACCAAATTCGATTCTTAACCCTCTTTTCGCTTGTATAGAGAACCGAGCCCTACTAATTTCCTATTTTTTAGGGTTCCGTAGCCAAAATGGCAAAAACGGAACCCTTATAGTTTCGTCATGTCCGTCCGTCTGTCTGTCTGTCTGTCTGTCTGTCCGTATGTCACAGGCATTTTACTCAAAAACTACATGATGGATATTGATGACATTTGGAATATAGGTGTCTTTTATGACCCGCTACTTAGTTTGGTATATAAATAATTAAAATAAATATTTTTAGGGGGGGCACTCCATAAATGTTAAAGACAGTAAAAAATTTTTTTTTCAGCAAATATCAACGTGTGGTACATAGTTCGACAGCTCTTTAAAAAACACTATAAGGTTCCTAAGTAATGTTTTTGATTAAGTGAATGTATTTGGAAATAATCGCTTCGAAAGTTGTGCAAATTGTGTCCCCCCCCCTCTATTTTCTAAACCGTGCGCCCGAAAAATATGAAAAAAATCACGAAGGTAACGCTTAATTAATACTTTCAACGAAAATTATTTTCAACAAGATCGAATGTACCGTTTTTGAGTTATTGCCGATAAACTGCGCCTCTCAACAAAAGGACGTAATTGCTATGAAGATACGCTCTTTTGTTGTTGTACTTTTTTTACATCGTATTTTTTACCTTATAGTTACGGCTATGGAACCCTACATTGAGCATGGTCCGACATGCTCTTGGCCAGTTATTTTTATCTTGTTTTGACGCCTAGATAACCTTTACACCTAAAAATGTATGTAGCTTTAAGTCTGTTGTAATGAGTATTAGTTATTTGTTTGTTGCATTTTATTAATGAAATTTCATGTAATATTAATTATTGTAATGCTTAATGTTTTTGAAAAGAGAAACTGGTGAGTTTCTTCCGGCGCTTCTTCTCACCAGAAGGGCATTTGCCGAAGCGCCAAAAGAATCAGACGCTTGCTCCTCGTAGATAACCAAGTTTGATAACTAGCATCCTACAAGGAAAAATAATTCTTTCTAGCTAACCCGGTTATAAAATGGGAAGTTTTTTTCCTCGTAGAAAACCACTATTTTATTTGGTTTTCTACGAGGAAAAATTTATTCTTACTAGCTAACCCAGTTATAATTTTTTTTCCTAGTAGAAAACCGTAATTTTTATTGGTTTTCTATGAATAAATAATTGTTCTTCATAGCTAACTTGGTTATCAAACAGGCCTTTTATTTTCCCTATAAAATAAAACTAAAAATTAAAGGGAGTCCACATACAAAATACGTGTTTTTTTTGGCGTGTTTTGCTTGATTTAAGTAATGGTAATAGGTAGATGCTTGATATTGCCGGTATTTCTATTGCTGTTATTACAAAAAATAATAAAAACCAAATAAAAGGGGTTCCGCATACAAGAAACGTATTTTTTGGCGCCTTTTTGCTCATTGGTGGCACGGAACCCTTCGTGTGCGAATCCTACTCGCAATGAGCCGGTTTACTACTACTTATATAACTATGAATAATCAAGCCAAAGAAAAGAAAGCTTTCTATTATACCATTTAACATATGTTCGCAATTAGATGAAATAAATAACTAGTACGTGCAGATGTGCGAATTAGTTTCCTTTATATGAAAGTTTATCATTCACATTTGTTCATTACTTTACGCAGATATATCAAATTCTTTTTCAGTACAGAATTCCTGCTCCATATTTGCATTCAAAGATATTGATATTGATATGTCTTCTGGTGCCTCACCACCATGGAGACTGCTCGTATTACTGAGATTTGTACTTTAACTTTTAACCAAAAAAATATTTGCCAGTATGGTTTTCCCAATTTGGTGTTTAATTTGGATGCTGTTCTAAAAAGGACAGCATCTCCATCACATGAGATAACTAATGGTATAAATAGTTCTTGTCTAGTTGATTACTTATGATATATTTTAGTAGGTAGGTATGATTTTTGCAGCTAGAGCAATCTAGATCGAAAGCATTTAAGATGACGAATCGGAAATTTTGGTGGCAGGGATTTCGATTTTTCTCAGGAATCATAAAACATATGAAAGTAACATTTGATAACCTGATTATTGGGATCATCTACTCCATTTTTTGAGACGCAGAAACACGATTTGCTAACTTTTGTAACAGACTTTTGTATGTCAAAGATACCTCTTTCAAAAGCGGAATTTGCACTGTACAGGCAAACCAGACCTATTTAAGCCCCTAAATTCTCTGAGTAACATAGTTTTAACCTATACTTTAATATCTGAGACCAGATTCTTGAAAATTAATTGTAGTTTGTAATTGAAACGAAAAAAACCGTTTCTACGTATACGACCTTTTCATATAAGCTAGCACAAGCGCGTATTTGTATGAAATCAGTCTCCCCTCAGTCCGCCGACGGCCGTTGCCAACGACAGGTCTGTGACAGTTGACTGGCCGCGCCGTAAACAAAACCTGTGAGAAATCTTATTTAATAATGGGAAAAAAGCGTGTTGGTTTTTCCAAAAGGAAAAGGAAAGCACTATTACTTGAAAAATTTAACTATATGACTAAGAGAAAGTAAGTAATCGTCATATTTATACCACAAATAAGTCTAGTTTACGCTGCGGGAAAATGACAACAAATGTTGACATTGGAACAGCGGCGTCGTCGAGACTTTCAATTGTACAATTAAATATTATTTTGGTGTACGTAAATAGAAACATTTGTAATATACCCATTGTATTAAATTAAAATAAGGAAAACTATAATAGTGTAAATATACAGGATGGCTCATAAGTCGGTTTTTCTTGAATGCATTAGTGAGTAGCCAATACTTAGTAGGTAATGTATAATACATATCACTCTCTAGTATATTAAATCAATGTTTGCCTCATAAAACCTCAACAGTTTAACCACGTCTGTGATGGATTCGTAAAACAATATGAGAACTATCCGCTTACAAAATGTAAATATGTAAGAAGGGTATACTACTGATACATAGCGAGAGGTCTTAAAACACGATAGCAACATAACCATTATAAGATCACACGAGTATTTAAGGCTTAATTATGTAAAGTTGCATACATCTACTATCTACACATGTTATTATAAACACTCAAAGGCCAACTAGATTGTCATTATATCTAGTATCGATAAAGATGTTTTAATAACTTTTTAAACATTTTTTAACACTGGCACAGACAACGCACTGACCTTAGGTACATATATGGCTAATGGTGGTCATTTTATACTGTTTCCAAACGCATGACAGAGGTTTTTTGACATGGACGTAGATTGAAATATAAATACTCGTATGTCGCAATTTCATTCTGCAAGTCCGATATTTCGTCATCTGTGGGCATTTTGATGGGTAAATCGCCAGTGGGTTCCCCGAGATGATAAAAACAGTCAAATTAGTCCAATACACGATTTAATTAGGTTAGACAATATTACAGGTCGATTGTCCTTAATAAATCTCTAACACTAGGTAATTAGTCCAATTATCAAATCAATCACTCGTCAACACGCATGTGCGTCCGCGCACGACAAGGGCTCGCCCAATCTCTGCCTCCCGGTCTTTCCTCCCGCAACCCGCGCCCCGAAGTACTTGAGAGTGCTTCTACGAATTCCCGACAAATATGTAAAAATGTAAATATATTGTAAATTTAAAATGTAAAAATTGTTCAATATATTGCACGTAAAAACACCATGCTCGAATTAATTTTTGTTTGTGCTATAATTTGCAGTAGTACCTATCTATACATTACCAGTTCTTAACCAAAGATTAGCATTATTGGAATAATCTTTTGTCCTAATAATTATCCGAGTACAAAAGATTATTCGGATAATTATCAGGACTTATAATTATTCGACTAAACAATAACACGATATTTTTATTGCTGAATTATTTATTCGTGAATAGCATATCCGCGAATGAATCATTCGACCACTTTTCAAATGATTAATTATTTATTCTTTACTAACATTTACCCGCGTTGTTCCCGTTATAGTGCCAAGGGAACTAATTACCGGCATAGATCCTATGTTTCAATCCAGTACTTGATCTACTTACATGCCAAATTTCAGATCAATCCATTCAGTTGTTACCCCGTATTTAGTAACAGACATCCAAACATCTTCACAAATTTTCACATTTATAATATTAGTAGGATTGCATTCGGAAAATCCACGAAAATTATTTAAAGTTTTTTGATTATTCCATTCAAATAAATAACACAAATAATATTTAGAATTACTCGTTTTTACGGTACATATATTTATCAATTTCACTTTACTTTTTCCCATACAAACAGTACAGAAAACAAGGTAGTGTTTTATTGATTTGAGTAGATCTGTAGAATACATTATCATTACTAAGTTTTGTGTATCGATTTAACAAATAAAAAATTTAAAAATATAGGAAGCGGTTCCATTTATTTTCTGTTCACTTTTGACATAAACAATGTAGGCACTTTTCGATAGGTAATATTAATGTAAAGTTTTCAATGTGCGTTTTCAAATTTGACATATAGGGTTATGGAATTGAGTTCTTTTTAGAATGACAGTTTTTATAGACACAGGTTATAAGTGAGCGTTATTAGCATCGATTATAATGTAACTTGAAATGTCATTTTTGCGACTGATTGTGTGTGATATACGGTATACCGCGTAAAAATATAGGGGGGTGAGCGGGTTGCGGGGCGCAAATGCTCCGAAAACGGATTCATTGTTTAGCGATGCGTCACCTTAACTGTCTATTTACTGTCGTCAGTGCCTGACAGGTTACCGTCGCGCATGACAATGTTGGCCGACAAATTACGCGGCGTGTGACCGCGCATAGGAAAGGCACTTATTATGCTAGTAGAGGGTGTCCACAACTTCGTTCGTGGAGGTGATTTGAGTAAAATGTCTCTTTTTAGGATTCCGTAGCCAAAATGGCTAAAAAGGAACCCTTATAGTTTCGTCCGTATGTCACAGGCATTTTACTCAAAAACTACAAGACGTATACTGATGAAATTTGGAATATAGATGTCTTGTAGATGCCGCTACTAAGTTTGCTAGTTAAATAATATAAATAAAAAATCTAGGGGGGGCACTCCATACATGTAACAGAAGCTAAAAAATGTTTTTTTTTTCCAGCAAGCGTCAAGATAGCTCTTTTAAAAACATTATAAGGCTTTTATATACTTTTTTTTGATTAAGTAAATACTTTCGGAAATAATCGCTCCGAAAGTTGCATAAATTGTGTCCCCTCCCCCTTAACTTTTAAACCGTAAATCCAAAAAATATGAAAAAATCAGGAAGGTAACGCTTAATAAATACATTCAACGAAAATTATTTTGAATAGTAACGAATAAACCGTTTTGAAGTTATTGCCGAAAAACTTCTCAACCAAAAGGTTTTAAGTGCCATTGATTTTACACGGCATTTAAGACCTTTTGCCAGTTATTTATTAAGACTTTTTTTGTACGGTGGTACGGAACCCTTCATATGCGAGTCCGACTCGCACTTGGCCGGTTTTTTGCTTTGCTTGCAATCCTTCATATATGCTGTCCTTCAACCGGGGTCATAATCGCTACACCCTAAATTTCATGGAAACTGGTCCGGTAGTTTTATACAGACACTGTATATGACAAATACATAAATATAAATTTCATACACTATTTATTTACCTATTTTTTGGAAAAATCCTTAATGTACAGTAGAGCTGCGTCTCTTGATACCTAAGGAAAATTTAATCTGGTGCAGAAGCCTTTGAGACTTTCTTGTGGGCCATATTTTTGATGTATTAAGTATTAAAAAGGAAGCCTTATGGCGCGACTCTTTCTGTCTGTCCGTCTGTCACAACCAGATACAAACAAACAGATACTGCTGCTATCGATTTGAAATTTCGAACAGTTTTAAAAATTGCTAACCCGACTCTATTGGACATAATAAAAATCTTATTACTTATTTACTTTTTTTTGAGATGGGGTTGACATGGCAGGTCGAAAGTTTAAAATTGGGCAATAATATCAAGTGGGGTATCAAATGAAAGGGCTTAATTTGTAAATTCGAAAATTATTTTTATTTTGTTCCTTAATCATGTACTTTTTTAATTAGGGCTAAAAACCAATTATTAATATCATCCTAAATATTACAGGAAAAATATAATAACGGTTTTCCTAACTTGCATAGTTTTTTCGAAATTCGCAAAAATCGTAATACAAACTTATTTGCTGCTACTAAACTAACCGGGACCTATGTCGATGTACTTATGGGAGCAGTTTTTCAACAACAAAGTTAAGTTTGTCCCACCATACAGTTTATCTTGAACTATTCACGTATAGGTAATTTCACGAAAGTTGAGGTGAATGATTACACACACAAATTACAGCTACATGAAGTACTCATTGCAAAAAAAGTGAATGAATGAAATGAATGAGTGAGTAATAAACACAAGGAACTTTTTGGTCTATCTTGCAATTCATTGTTGAACCTGCTATCGGTACGAAAAAAGAACAGTAATTTCAAAATCCCGCTGTCATTACGTGACAGTGTTGTTGTGTACGGGACCCTCGGTGCACGAGTCTGGCATGCACTTGACCGGTTTTTTTTAATAATTTAATTTAATTATTTCAAGGTCATATTTTATTGATAGTGGTAATAAAAAGGACAACAACATCACATTTGTACAGTTACGAGTAGATTTATGACTCTTTGTTGACCGTATGTGGCGATGTGTCTTATGAATTACCAGTGGAGTGAAATAAGTTGAATGTCTCGTTTTTGCTACGGCTTAGGCGTATATAATAGTACATTACACAACTAGGGTGGTAATACAAAAAGCGGCCGAGATCGCAGAAGTTTGCGGCCCGAGCTGCAAGCGGGGGACGTAAATATGCGATCGAGGGCTTTCTTTATTACCTCCTGTGTTGTGTACATCATTTTATGTCTACACTTGGCCAGAAAGCAGCTTTTTCCGTACGCGCAACGTGCGGAAAAAGCCACTTTATGGCCAGGTGTTGCATAAAGTATCATATGTGTTGACCTGTACCTCTAGCACAACTGTGACACGCGACTCACTGTCGCGCGACAAATGCTACCTATCTCTTTGCACTCAATATCGTGTGACAGTGACAGGTGATGGTCCGTCGCGCGAGAAACGAAGTCGCGGCCAGTTATGCTAGACGTACTGGGTCCTAATCTAACTGTATGCCTAATTTCATGGAAATTGGTCCGGTAGTTTTTCGTGATAAGCGCAAAAACAGACAAAATTTTCAAAAACGGTTTATTTACGTTCTATTATTACTTTTGCGAAAGGTTCAAAAATTAACATAATTTTAACCCTTGTTCGCAATAAATGTTACATTAATTCATTTTTCTACTCCTGTACTGTTATCCGTCTTTTACTTGGTTACGAACACTAATATAAGAACATACATAATATGAGTTCAGAGAAGTCTATACTCTATTCCCCATAAAAACACTAGTGTCGTTATAGTCACTTTACGTTATTGCTAGCAGCCACAGACTTCTAAATGTAGGTTAAACTTAGGTCAAGGATTAAGCGCTCAATTTTAACTTTACGGTAAAAATGCACAAATACCAACTTAACAAACAATTAAATTCCTACAGTTTTTAAGAAAAACAAAACTTTTCGAACTAAATTCATTGATGCCATCATAAAAAAGTATTTTTAATTTAAATATATTTTAAATTAAAAAAAAAAGTTTACCATAGACACTTACTGTCAGTCAAACGTCATATTTGCCTTTTTTCCAGGTTATGATTAATTTTGTATTTTATAATTTAAAACCTAGTCGTAGAAAAAGTATTGTATGCAACGTTGTATAATTAAGTCAAAAAACGCTCATTGCGTCTCTATTTGCGATACTCGCCGCGTTCGCGGCTCGTATCGCAACTCACGCAATTCGCATTTTTGAACCTACTTATACAACTGTTGCATAAAATACTATTAGAAATCAAATTATCTTTTTTATTATATCGCATATTTTTCAAATAAAATATTTGACAAATGTATTAAATAGTAAATGGTGAGTCACATTATGTAATTTTATCCTTGGCAACATTCATTTCATCTTACCTATTCATTCACGACTATAGTTCGAACTTTCTTTCTGTTTTAATCTTCTATTTTTACCAGTATAAAGTTACCGTCCACTTTTTATTCCACCACCGTCGAAGGGCAATCCTGAAGTACTCGAGAAGTAGCGGATTTTTACAATTACTTATTTTTAACACTCCTCACTCACATTTTGGACTAATCTTTAATGTTCAAACACAGTTTTCCTAAGATTTAATTATAATTATTATATAGACGGGCTAGACGCAGGTGAAAATCGATTCGAGTCGCAGTGATCGAGAAACAAGGAAAGGCGTAACGTAATCGACATTCATTTCTTACCGTCGGCTGCGGTGGTTTCACTCGATATTGCCGTTACTTGAGTGATGATCGTGGATACCCAGTGGCGTAACTACAGGGTGGCAGGGCTGGCAAAATGCCACGGGCCCCCGACCCAAGAGGGCCCCGGCGTAAGTATAACGTTAAAATAATAAAGCTTAATGATAGGAATTAAAATAAAATTTACATTAAAGGAATTGGCCACGGGCCCCGGATGATACAGTTACGCCACTGTGGATACCTAAGTACCCGCGTTAAGTTACCGGTAATACAGGGTATTTTTAATCACCAAGAAGGACCATTAAAACAAGAGGACTGTCATTCTCCATACTTTGGATTGTAACCCGACCGCTAGGGGATTTCCGGGCAAAAAGTAGATGGCGCTAAAAAACTAAACATTTAACGATGTTATAATTGAACAAAGAAACATAGTATAGTAACAATTAGTTCGTAAACAGCTAATAATAAATAAATTCTAACATTTAAATACTGTGTCACGTTTGCAAAGTTGAATAATTGTAAATAATATAATTCTTTTACCAAGCTTATACATAGATGGCGTTGTAAATTCGGGAATCAGCTTTTTGTATGGAGAATGACAGTCCTCTTGTTTTAATGGTCCTTGTCACTAACAATATTTTCCGTTTGTACACCGTTCTGTATACCTAAGGGATCATTAAAAGATTTCTTTTTCTTAAAAAAGGTATTTTAAAATTAAAAAAGCATGTTTTTGTGTAAATTGTCTTAGATGTTAGATGTTAATGCTTTATATAACTGCACGTGGCACAAGTACAGGGGGCAAACAACGAAAGGAAGACCAAGGCAGTCGCAGCAGTGTTGCTCACATAGTTTGTTTTGTCAACGAAAAATTCCCTTTTAGTGCTTTAGCTGCGAGCTGCGGGCGAGTTTCCATACAAAAGTAGTCGCGGCGAGCGACATTTGTATGGAACTTCGCTTCTCGAACTCACCCGCAAATCGCAAGTGTGATAAGGCCCTTAGTCATCTTTGTGCCGTTAGAACAATGATTTCAAAAGTAAGGATAGGCTCATCCAAACAGTTCGGAACTATTTTCCCTGTAACAAAAAATGCAGCTATAAAGACCAGCTGCGCAGTGCACGTGTCGCACTGCAGTTGCACTGCAGACTGGCTGGCACTGAAGAAAGCGTTGGAACCGTCTGCGCGTTCGCTTAGCCCTGTCCTTTGTATACGTCAATGCGTCAGAACTAGTGATCAGGGACCAGTAGCGATTCTTCGACGAAGTATAACACGGATATGGTTAAAATTTAAAAATGTATGCTGTTTTGTTTCTAACAACGCAAACTTATCCATATTCGTCATTACGTTTGACATTAAATTGACGTAAAATGCTACCGGTCGCCGATCACTGGTCATATTTGACTGATTATTTTCACATTGTATTACCTAGGATGCCCTTGATTACATATACCTACTTAGATATTAGTAATTTTTTATTTTTGATTGCTTTTATTTTTGCTTTTGTCATTTGTTTATTATTTTATTTATACTTTTGACGATCTTTTTGTAAATTTCAAATTCTAAAATCAATGTTTTTGTCATTAAGAAATAAAGAAATCTAATCTAATTATATAAATAACTCAAGGTTTTAGTATTAATAAAAAAACCGGCCAAGTGCGAGTCGGACTCGCGCACCGAGGGTTCCGTACAAACTAATAAGTAGATACATGAATAGTTCAAGAAAAACTATATGGCGATTAGTTTAGTAGGAGCAAATAAGTATGTGTTAAGATTTTTGCAAATTTCTCAAAAACAGTGCAAGTTAGAAAAACCGTTATATTTTTCCTGTAATATATAGGATGACATTAATAATTGGGAATTATTACAGATTTTTCTGTTCAGTAACTTCGAAGATAATAGGGGGGGAACGGTATTTTTTTTAACGTTTTTCGCCATAAATCAAAAACCACTTATTTAAAAAAAAATACAAAAATGCTATTTTAATCTACAAATTAAGCCCTTTCATTTGATACCTCACTCGATATAATAGCCCTACTTTCAATTTGCAAAGTCTCATTCCGGACCCTTTTAAAAAAAAAGTAAAAAAGTTACAAGATTTTTTTTACATCCTATAAGCTCGGGTTAGCGGTTCTTAACACTATTCCAAATTTCAAGTCGATAGCATCAGTAGATCCTGAGATATCTTGCTGTGACAGACGGACAGACAGACAGACAGACAGACAGACAGACAGACAGACAGACAGACAGACAGAGTCGCACCATAAGGGTTCCTTTTTTACCATTTTGGTACGGAACCCTAAAAACACACAGTACGTACATACATAGAGGAACACTCAATACATATACATGAAAATCTTTAATTTTGTTACTAGAAAAAATCTTTTTGTACCGCCTTAGGCGAAGAACACACCGAAATCGCCCGTCGCCGCGATTTACGCCGCGAGCTACTCGGGAAAAATCGCCGCGACGGGCGATTTCAGTGTGCGCCACCCCGCGATTTTTCTATACAAATCGATGATTCTACATACAAAGTTGAAAATCGCTGAGTCGCGCGTCGCCGCGATTTTCGCTGCGGTGTGTTCTTCGCCTTAGATGTGTATCATAATATTATTACCGGCAGAAGTACTGTTGCCTAAAAACTTTGATCGACTAGAGCGAATGTTCATGAAAATAATCAATCAATTTTGTTTATTCTACCCCTATTTTATTATTGAATATAACCAGTTTCTTTGTCTGGAATCTGGATTTATTGTAGCCCGACTAAAAATAACTATAATTTTGTGTATTATAGTGCCATTGCAGCATCAATTTGTTTAGAAATAAATGTATTTTTAGTAGGAAAATCTATTTATATAACTTAAGACAAGCTATAGTTAGTTCAACCGTCACTGTGTGACGTACTGTTTAAGTTTGAGTGACTGTAAGGAATAACAAAAGGAAAAGTGAGTAATTTATTCACTGAGTCACTTTAGTAAAAGTTGCCGCTTTGTTAATAACTGGAACGTAAAACCATTTGTTTGCCTATTCTCTGTAATATTATCAGCCGAAAAATTATGTTAACACGTTACAGCCATACGACTGCAAACATCTTATGATAATATTTGAAAACACTTATGACGAAATGGAGTTAGTATACCGCAAGGTTTTTATAAGTACCAGCCATAATACCAGCCATATTAAGTATTTAAGTATGCAAATATGATATGATTTAAGTTTTGATACACGCACGCGCACACACACGACCCCACACATTCTTACCAACTCTATGGTAACCTTTTCTTTAAAAGTGAAAAAAAAAAAAAAATAAGATATCCACCTGTAATCAAGTGGTAAGTTATTGATCGTTGCGAGCTCTACATTTTGAGATTTAAATCTCATTTTCAAAAAAAAGTGACTAGACATGTTCTTTCCGTGGACCCTTCATATGCAAAAATGTGTTATGGATGAGCGGAACTCCCTGTTAAGTGAACCCCTGCGAAGTGTCGAAGCTCGACGTTATCATCATTACCGTGATAAGAACATAATAGTAGGTACATTACTTAGCTAGGGCGGTAAAACAAAGACTGTCTCAGATCGCAGGTATTTATATATAAATATGCGATCGGAGGCTTTTTTTATTACCGCCCGTCGTAAGTACGAAACATTTTACGTCTCCCCCAGGCCTTGAAGTGCCACTTTATGGTCAGGAGTGACGTAAACTTTTATGTTTTCCATCAAAATGGTGAAAATTATTTTCATTTTCATTGGTTAACAAAATGTACAAATCCTTTAACGCTTTTCGGTTTTTTGTTTGCGTGTAAAAATCGTAATACATAATTAAAATGTAAACATGATAAGGTTAGAGATGACTTGTAACATAAAAACGCCGAGGTATTTCCGCGCATAAAGAAATATAAAGGCACATTTATTGAAAAACATCCACTACCGAGTTGCACTTTAGTGAAAACCTTATAAAACCGACCCAATACTTTTTGAGTTAATCGCAAAGTCAGAGCGACAAGACGAGATCAGGGACTTTCGTTTATTGTATGTATTTTCCTATAGCATCTATAGTAATGATAAAGAAAGTGGCTAACCTTGTACTCGTTAATCTCGCTATAACCTGTTACACAGCTTCAATCCCACGGGTCTAAAACATTCTTCACTTCACAATTCCATATGCACTTTTTTTTATTTTCGCGAAGGCAAGGACCGCACGTGGTGAAAGGTGACAACGCGAGTGTCGCCGAGCGGCCCGAGGCACCCTACCACCACATGTTACCACCTTACCACCAATTTGGGTGGTTTAGGCCGCTTGCTTACTCCATACTATATAATCGTAAGGTTCTGTATAAGATTTATTTATTTTTGTTCAGCCCGATTTTTGACCGGTAAATTTGCCCGGTTTTTGTGTACGGGTATGGTATTCAGTCCGCCATTTGCATTTTCGTGTATTTTTCAATATAGTAGATTTAAGTTAAACGCTTGTAGCAATTTTTCTGTTTCAAGAAGTTGTTAGGTACATTGTTAGGTATTTATGACAGTATTTTTGTCATAATCTGGATTGGATGAGATGTCCGTTTTTCGGCAGTCTATTCAGACCATTTCTTGATAAAATCATTATTGATGTCTTGCTGTGGATGAGCGAGGCAAAGAAGATGATGTCTATTCGAAGATTCGTAGAATATAATTAGATATAAATTAATACATTTTGGTAGTTCTTTTTACTTGTACTGTAAAACATTGCTTTTTAAGCCAAATTCTCTGATCTTATTTATATTCTCGGCTAAATATATGCAGAGATAAACAGTTATAAGGATGTGTTTCAAATTATGTACCCCTTGGCATAGGTACCTACTTATACTTATATATGTTTGGATCCTTTTATAGCTTTATAAGAAGGTGATTTATTATTGATTTAAAACAGAAAATACAAAAACGCAAACTACAAATAAAATAAAATATTTATAGCTTACAAATTGATATTCACCGAATACTCTACCTGTTTCTAAAAAAAAGACAGCAGGTACCAGATGGATGGATGTTTGTTCCTTTTGGAATCAATGATATTTTATTATATAAAATATCATTGTTTGGAATATGATACTCCTAAAATTACACACCTTTGCCTTTGTGTTCATCACTTTCCAATACCTATTCAATAATTCCATATTTTATACCGTTGGTAGGTCGGCCGGTAAGTCAACCTTATACGAAACGAGACACCATAAACCTTATGTGAACAGGTTTTTCGTCTCCAATTTCCAATTGACGTTTTTTATTGAAGAAGGGAAATTCGTCATTCCGGTCATGTTTTCGTATAATTGCCGACAAACGTATGTCTTATCTCGCTGTCATAAGGTGAAAAATGTGGACATATTGGTCGTTGTATTATAATCACTTTCCTATCTTCAGTAATTTTATATCTGTCTTAAGTTTCGATAAATATTGGATTCCGAGAAATGATAACTTGACCTACGAAATCCAGGATCATAATCTTAAACGTCAAAACAGGGAAAAATAGAAGCGTATTATCACTGCATTCATTGAACTACTTCATTGCATGCAGGGATAATACACTAAACAGATCTTATCCGTAAAACTAGGGGGCCCAATTTTTTTGATATTTTTTAATACACTTTAGTCTTAGCTTTTTAGGTTTATTTTTTTACCTTTTTGCGGTTTACAATTTATTAGAAACAAAAGCAGGTTTCTATTTTAATGTTCTTTTAGGTTTAGTTTAATTTATGGTTAATTTTAGTTTACTAGTAGTTTTTAGATTGTCAAATGCAATGTTATTAATTTGATATCATACAATAAAACTATTGTACCCTTTACGAGTAAGATTTGTTTATTAAACAAGATGATTAAATATTGATACACTAGTCTTTGTTGCATATCTCCGAAGAGCTAAAGAACTAAAGATTTTATCCTTGCCACAAAAAATAGCGTGCTAGGGCATACTCATTGATATTACTGTCAATGTCACTAACTTGGTCACGGCACCCAGTTCTGATAGCTATGCTAGTCGATAATAGCACTTAAGCCTTCGTATTAAAATTCACGTAAATCACCGTAATTAGCGATTCTTCTGTTTCAGCGAAGAAACAATGTTTGTCTCCTTGGTTATAATTAGGGCATAATTCGATATTGCGGTATTTATCGCAAGCTCGTACCTCATTAAAATAAGTAGTTGCAGATAGAACTTTATGTAGTGTTATTGAAGTCCAGTTTTAAATATCAGAATCATTCCATGATTAATTTAGCGTGTTTGGTGGTATTTTTAATCTTTGATTGTTCTATTGTGTTATAGAGAGTTTATTTAAAGAGACCGTCTTCTTTTTTCATCAGAATTTCCCAATCATTTGATCAATATGGCTGTTTGTAAGGTACTAAATAGTCTAAAATTTTAGTGAATGGAATATAATAGTACCGTGGGGTGTTACTTTAGTTAGTAGCGCCTCCGCCATTAAATTCGCTTTTGGTATTATAAGTTTACTTTCATGCAATAAATTATAAATAAATAAAGAGTTTAGGTAGTTTGGGTTGTACGTATTTAAGTCAAGTTTAATGTGTGTAAGATTGTCCCTTGATATTAAGTTATTACATTGAAGTGATTTTATATTTAAATATTGAAGACTCTTCTACTGTTTAGGTTACATTAATAAACTATACTATTTAAAAAGTGAAATTCAATGGTGCGTGAACGGAAGTTTAGAAAAAGTGAGCTGGCTTTTTTCATATGCTAGAGCTTTTCTTTTCTAGATATTATACAACTTTATTTTGTAAACAATACATTTTTAATAAAACGAGATCCTTGAAAAGCCCGGCGCGGTCCTTGGTCACCAGGGTCCTAGCGTCCTAGCTAGCAAATACTTCAAATATGTAGCTCCTACCAGGGCTTCCATATTTGCGGCGTTTGAGGTCTTCTGCTGTGGATGCGGCTACGCTAGCCTTTGTTCTGGAGCCTGGAAGATGGGATGGCGCGAGAGTATCCACGCAGGTGGCGTCCCACACTAGCGGCCGGCCCATCTTCCAGGGTACTAATGTCCGTCGGGCCTCTTGCCATCGTGTCTTGCCTGGCGTGACGGGGGATGCATCCTACGCTCCTGCCGCAGGAAAGCCCTAGGTGGCCTAGGCTGTCTACCATTGAGTTTTCTAGATTGATCAAGTAGTTATATGTTTATAACCATGCTCCGTTTTTCTAGTAAGCAAACTGAGGTAAAATAAAAATGTTGTACTCATTTAGATATTATTTTTATAACTTTATAATTTCTTTTACAGATCCTGTTTTTATTCATCGTTTTCCAACTAGTTAACTCCAAGCCATTGTTATTTAAAGAAGTGAAAATAAAGAAGAACTTTGATTTCTCCTTCAAACCTCCTGTATTTAAACCGATCACATTTATTAAAGAGAAATGGACGCACTTTGGACATTTTGCCACTAAGCATGCCATAGTAAAAAGGAGTCCGTTTGAGTTGGCACCAATACCGAAGAAAATTGAAGAGCCGGAACCAATTTTTAAGGTTGCACTAGAAAAATCATTTGAGGCTGGACCTCCTCTTCCTCCACCGGTGCCACTTCCTCCGCCGCCTCCTCCTCCAATTATAACCCCTATTCCTCCTATATTCACTCCTAAACCTGAATTGATAACTCCCGCTCCTGCCGTAAGCGTACCACCGAGTACTATGCTTCCTCCTATACTCGTTAGTAACAGCCCATCAAGGTTGCCAGTAGAAGATATAATTATTGTAACTCCTGTCCCTCCTCCTCCTCCTGTGAGCGTACCTGCTATACCGCCAGCGACAGTGATCGTGCCTACTCCTATATTGCCCGCGGTGATCCCCAGCCCAGCCCCCGTGCCTATTCCGGGACCCCCGCCAATCCCGGTGCCGCCTCCACCAGTCCCGAAACCCGTAGTCCAAGGAAATTTACTGACAGACATTGCCAGAGTGGAAGAAATCAACGCGTATCTGAAAGCAGTTGAAGCGCTCGCTCCGCCCCCTGTGGAGCCTCTTCTAGAGGGGAACGTTTTGCCTATCGTTACTGGCAATAGTATAGAGGCTGAGGTTAAAGTACCTCCGGTCGACGAGAAGTTGAACTCGAGTCCGTTGGTGAGAGGATCTCGGCTAGCGCTGTATTTCGGGAACATTTTGCTACAGGTGATGTCGGAAGTCATATCAAGCGCTAGGTCAGCTATTAGCCAATATTCTCAGCCAGCACCGATTTAATGTATACTTAATTGTTGTGTTTTAATTAAGACAGTCGTTTATTTAAGATAATTTATTAAGTAGTATTTACATTATGTATTTAGTATTAAAATGATTGTACCGTCACTTATTTATTTTCAAGTCTTTTTTATTGTTACCGTCTAAATCAATATCCTCGTTGGCCACTAAATCCTTGGCCCCCGTATCCTCCTTGTCCACCGAATCCTCTAGGCCCCCCAAAACCCGCTTGTCCACCGAATCCTTGGCCGCCGTATCCTTGGCCGCCGTATCCCTGACCACCGTATCCACTCTGGTACCCGTCAAGTCCGCGCCCGAATCCGCCCTGCCCGCCTCGATTGCCTCCTGGGCCCCCAAAGCCTCCTTGGAATCCACCGCCTAGGCCCCCAAAGCCTCCTTGGAAGCCGCCGCCGAAGCCTTGCCTGCCGCCTCTGCCGCCCCCGTATCCAAGCTGCGCGGTCGCTGTTGCCGCCACGACCAGTACAACCAACAGCGTAATCTGTAACCGTGATCAATATTAGTAAATAAATAAATGCAAAATATTCAAACACAAAATATTAGGTCCAGTAGTTGCAATAAAAATAACAATAAAGACGTATCTTAGTCGTAGAAGCAAAGAATTTGGGGTTAAGAGGAAACAGGAGGGCAGTTTTTCCATACAAACGTAGTCCCCTGTTTCCTCCCTGGATAATGCCAGTAGAGCAATAATTTTTTGTCCAAAAATTAATGGCTACTATTGATATGTTCCTGTGTTTTCCTTTTTACGATAAATTGATTCTCAAAAGAGATATTAACCTTCAAAAACCTAAAAAAAATGCCAGATTTTCCGCTGTGTTCACACATCCAGAAAACAAATTTGACTAGATTATTAAAAAAAAGGAAAACATAGGAACACGGCCAAAGCCTTTCTTTAATGTTTAATGAAAAAATTAGTTAAATAGGTTGAGTTTTGGGGAAGAAATCAGGGGACTACGAAACGTTGTTTTCATGAAATTTTAAAAGGTATTTTCGGTCCAAGCTGCAGTTGTCTCTATCGCGCTCTGCGCATTTTAAAAATACCTAATTTTCAATTCTCTCCACCTTACTGTTTCCTCTTAAGGTGATTTGATTTGAGTAAGTCGTCATACAACTAAAAAGAGGGTCATTTGCTTTGCTTCCACGACACCAATCGCGATTGATATGTGTTTCATTTTATAGCTTGATAAATTTTGTCTACGCAAAATATGGAATCTGCCGTTTAAGGGCAGCGCTATCATCATTTGAAACCAACATTTTTTTTAGGTTTTCGCGAGTTATCATGTTATTTCGTGCAGACAAAAATATGTATCAAGCTATATATATGTATAGGTACATAATTGCACGCAGCAAAGATTTTTTTTTAATTTTTTAAGCCACACCAGTACCTCTAGCACAACTGTGATACGCGACTCTTTGTCGCGCGACAAATGCTCCCTATCTCTTTCCATTCAATATAGTGTAACAGTGACAGTTGAGGTGATGCTCTCTCGCGCAAGAAACGAAGTCGCGGCCAGTTATGCTAGACGTACTGGCCATAAAGTGGCTGCTTTCTGGCCAAGAGTAGACATAAAATGATGTACACAACACGGGAGGTAATAAAGAAAGCCCTCGATAGCATATTTACGTCCCTCGCTTGCAGCTCGGGCCGCAAACTTCTGCGATCTCGGCCTTTCTTTGTATTACCACCCTAGTTGTGTAATGTACTATTGTTGTCGAGGAAGAGAGAATACTTAAATTAACATCTTATAATTGTTGCATCCGTCCGAGTCCTAAGTATGTATTATTTATAAGCAACTAGCGACCCGCCCCGGCTTCGCACGGTGTTTCTCTATTATATTATGCATGTATGATACATATAAACCTTCCTCTTCAATCACTCTATCTATAAAATCCGTGGCGTAGTTTTAAAGATTTAAGCATACATAGGGACATAGGGACAGAGAAAGCGATTTTGTTTTATACTATGTAGTGATAGTGAAGTAGCAGGGTTTTCACAGTTTATGATTTGCTATTTGCTTGAGCATCTGTTACGTGAAGTAAGAATATTGAATTGGAATAAGAAATATATTCATTTAAAACAGAAAAGACAGAAAAGTTTTCTACAAATTAAATAAAACTAGTTACTAAACTGAATTTAAGTGAAAACTACTTGAGGGGGTGCTATTTTTATAATGTTTGTTTTTAGGTACTTTAATTTAGGTTTTAGGTCAAATTAGTTTTAGATACAAGTTATTGTTAGTCTCTATTTTTGTCACCGTCTTCTAGCTTCTTTGCTTTAAATTGATTCTAATGTTGTAGATATGTTCTTATAAATAAATTATTCTACGATTGGTGTCACTAAACATTAAACTAAACCTAAAACTAAAAATGTAGCGCCCTTGGCATGGTGCCGTATATGCTGGCAGCGTTCATCTATTATATTCTATTTTGTTCTTTAAACATCGCCATTTTCGTGGCTCACCTAGTTTTTTTTTTAATATAACTGTGTGTATAAAATAACAAAAGACGTACCTTGATCATATTGAGAATAGTCACACTTGCTTCAAAAACACACACTGATCAAAACATCAACGGATCCTTGCTTAAATATAATACTTCCCTCGCACTGGGGATTCATGGTAACAAATTTAGTTTTGCGTTTGTGTTACACATATCGCACAAAGTTATACGCCTTATAATAGGCATCGATGACGTTGATAACTGAATAGATAAGTTTGCAAATTATTAGAATCAAGTTTTTATGAATGGATTTTAAATTGTACGCTTTTGACGTAAACACCATGAGTGTTCAAACTTTACTGTTCGTAAACAAGAAAGAGTAGTTTGTTTGTCCATTTTAACCGCCCTAACCATTAATTTCCAAAATGTTTGTGCATAGAACCATTTTAAAACATTAAACATTAAAAAAACAAGGAACCAGATTGACCGCGGTAAAAAGTGACGTCATTTGTACTTTTTACAAGCTTTTATTTAACTTGCAATGTATGTAACTATGATTGCTCGGGTGGAATCTTGCAACTAAATTTTGAATAGCTATCTTCAACCGATTGAGCTAATTTTTTGACAGAATTTATATTCTCTGAAATCGCCTATCAGCACGTCCAGAGCAATGTTGCTGTGCAACTCTTTTCTGCACGACAGAGACAACTTATCCCTTTTCATTCATTATAATGTGACATGACATGCTATATTACAATGGGCTATTTGATGACAGTTCAAATCAGCTTCTTTTTATAAATTGTCAAAACGCTCAGAAAGTTTGCAGTTTAGCAGTAGCGTGGCGTCCAAAGAACTCCATTCTTACCGGCTTGCTAATATCAGGCATTTGAGCACCTTATTCTACAGCTCTTATGGAAAATGTACGCCAAATCTGTACCGGCTTGCCCAAGGATATCTTTTACGCCACGCGACTGCAGTTTAGTATGGGCTTGTAACGTCATGCTTAACATTCTGCCCTTTTTTTAGTTTTGGTCATTTTAAAATCATAGGTTGTGTGGGTACAAACTGCAGGGAGATATTCCAAATAATTACTCCCTTTTCCACATAATAATTATTAATATACTTTTTTCAAGAAAAAACCAAAGGAATAACATTGACACAAATCAGACAGCGACAGTTCCTATTTACATCACTAAAAATGTGTCGCATGAAAATGAAAACAGTTTTAGGAAACGTAATTTGATGTTTAGAGTTAATTTGATTTCATTTTGATTGTTATCAAGTACCCAATTATTGATACAATACATTGAAAAATTAAACATGACCGACTGTAGTCGAGGCTCGATTGGAATCAACGTCTGTCTAAATTCTATGCCCACCTTACCCCACACTGCCACTAATCAGTAACCAACCCTCTACAGTCTGTCTGTTCCGTATAGGAATAGACAGAAGAAAAAAAAGGTTCTTTATAGTGCTAGTTTTAGGCTAACGTTCAATTCAAGTGGCCGGAACTCCTCAGGAACTTATGGGTAAAATATTTCTAGAAAAAGCAGCTGATTTGCTCTGTTAGGAAACTAGAGTGTGGCCACCTATATTTGGCAGTAATTCAAAATTCGACTGGCAACCCTTCCTTTTAACGTTCAAACAGGATTGCATATCCTGATACCTACTCTTTATTTGTTTATACCGCATAGAGGAAATAAATTTAGCAATTTCTTGTAAATACTTCCCATCGTCAATGCCCCTAATAGAAAAATTCACTAATTTGCATGTATCAGGTTTAAAATTAGAACCCCTATTGGGACCGAGTGCGACGACAGCGCCACGTGATAGGCGGCCATTATGGACAATATTGTCACCGCTGTCAAACAAGAAGTAAGTAAATATTGTGAAAAATATTAATGAAATCTTGTGTTATTTTACTATATTACACAATTTTGGACAATGGTAGTCAGTAACATTATTGCCAATAATATTAAAATTGTTGTTTTCAGTGAGAAAAGTCAGCGACAAAAATGACAATTTTAGCCGTAGCGAGCGCTGTGATCGTTTAGACTACCGCCTCCATCCGCTTTGCACTCTGCCAAATTTAGGGTTGCCAGAATTCGTTTTGCTGTACATTGCTACTAACTGCCAAATGGGGCGAGTATAGTTTGACTCGAGTCTATTATTTTCTCAATGATCCCCACTATTTAGTGACGTTTATGGGAATCCACAGACGTCACTGAAATAATTAAAGTTTGAGTGCCACTGCCATTGTACCCATAAGCAAAATTCATCCAATAAGACAATTCCCCGTAAATTAATTATAATGTGGTTGATAACTCGCCGCCTTGCCCGCTAAGAGTCTGTGTTTGCATAACAGGTCAAAACAATTTACAAACGCCAAGGACAAGCAGATTAAAAACTAAAAAACAACAATTTAGAAGCAAACAAATTGCTATAACACCAAACTATGCAAAATGTACTAAATTGTTCTTGTTCATAATCATAACCTATTATTAATTAAATACAAAACAGAATTTGTTCTGGTAAGATAGTTAAGTAGGACAATTAAGTAAAATTAAACAATTAAAGTATAAATGAAGTAATATACGCGATTTAATCCATTCAAGTGAGCGATAATCGTAGAAACCCAAGACAATATTAATTAAAGTAGTAACCATCAACTTGTTGGTTACTAAAATGACTTCCAACCATCTATTGTTTCTATTTGCGTCGGCATGTCCGTATCAAATGGGTACCTACACCAAACTCACTATAAGTACTATATTTTCAACACACTTGCTCATAAATTCGCTCTTATTTGGTGGTTCTTATGCGCGGAATGCAGCTTATTACACACCAGTAGCGTGGTGTCCGAAGAACTCGATTCCTACCGGCTTGCCTGATATCAGGCATTCGAGCACCTTGCTCTACAGCTCTTATGAAAAATGTCCGCCAAATCTGCACCGGCTTGCCCGAGGATATCTTTTACGCCACATCACTGTTACACACAAGTGCTTTTTACTTTACATTACCGCACAAGTGCTATAATTACCGCCAGTTGACCAATGAGAGCACGTCGTTGTGGGACTCGGCGTGCGGATATTATCCCCGCGCAGCGTGTTCATGAGCGTGCGCCCGCACTAAACCGACACCACACGACGAGGTGACGATAGACGAGGATAGATAAACCACTAAATAAATATGTAAAAACAGAAATTCTTAATTATAAGTATTATTTTTTGTTGTGTTGAAAAACGTCGTATGACACTCGTGGGCGTTGATCATTACAGTCTCGGCTATACAGCCCTCGCCTGACGGCTCGAGCTATGCAACACAGCCTCGACTGTAATGTAATGACCAACTTCGCCCACTCGTATCATAATGTACTATTACATTATATGTTAGTGACCCAGAATATTTGATCTCAACTTCTCAAGTGTATTTTGCTCTGCTAACATGACATAACCATAACACATATGGCCACAGAATAAGTAATAACACTACGTACAGAAGTCTCTGTCTCTAACAAAACTGTCGTTCGGGCTCTCTCTCTGTCTCTATCACATAACGCGGGCTGAAGGTGGTTTTCCACCGGCAGGGCGAGACGAGACGAGAGAGAGCCAAGGTGCGCCGCGACGAAATCGCGGAGTCATTCACTCCTGATATGGCTCAAAATGTTTAGTAAAATATTTTCGCAAGTCAGAGGCGGTAAGTAAATTAACGATATTAGTGTCGTTCTCGGGTAAAAGGTACCAGTGCTGCTTTTTAATTTATTAACATACTACTGTTATATACAAACCATACTTATAGTCTTTAACCCTTGAATTGGCAACGTACATCAGGATGTGCAAAAAGTTTTTTTTGACAAATAATGGTGAAGGTACTCTTTGCTTGAGAACGACACATTTTACAAGCCTTTATTTAACTTGAAATGGTATGTATTTATGTAACTATGTTTGTTAAGGTGAAATCTTGGAACTCAATTTTGAAACTGATATCTTAAACCGATTGAGGTGAAATTTTGCAAGAATATGTATCTAATGTATCCCATAAAATATCCCATGTTTCAATACCTATACAGCCGTTACAATTCCAGGTAATCACTGTATATAAGGGTTGTATAATCTATTATACAGCTTGTGTGCTACTTTCGGTTGTCTCGATCTCTATAGGTACTTACATTACACGTTTGGAAGAACTTTGACAAATACAATGACCAGTTTAACAAAACATATTTTATTGAATTCGTAACAATAATCACACTTTAGTAGATATCACGTTTTATTTATGTAAAGGTAGCCGCCTTAGAGAGATTAGCGTCCGAAGCCACCTCCTTGCCCGTAACCACCTTGTCCAAAACCACCTTGACCGCCGAAACTCCCTTGGCTTCCGCCGTAACCACCTTGGCCGCCTCCGTAACCGCCTTGGCGGCCTCCGTAACCGCCTTGGCCGAAACCACCTTGACTACCGTAACCGCCGCCTCGCCCACCGCCGTAACCGCCTTGGCCGCCGTAACCGCCCCCGTATTGGGCCGACACCATCGACAAGACGGCTAAGGTGACAGCTAACAGGAACGTGATCTGAAAAATCATCGACATCGTTTAGGGACGTGCTCGATCATTTAGGAATCAAGATACCAATTCTAAGACAGAATTACTACTGTTGGTAACTCTACCTTTACTATATACATCATGAGACCTACAACAAGTAAAATAGGATATAAAACAATATGATTGGTTGAATCAGGCGTTACTTTGCGGAAATCCATGTTAATTAAAACAAAAAAAAAGGTTTGCTAATCCGCCATATGATAATCTGCTACCAACATCTCCAGCTTCTCCTGAGGATGCCCCGTAGAGAGGCGAAACACGTGTCGAGTTTTGTATATTTGGTGTGGTGGGTCGTTATATTTATTTGCATGTTTTTTTGACTAACACGTTATCATATCGCGGATTAGCAAATAAAATATACATACCGCAAGCACAACGCACACGTATAACTTTTTAGAAAAGTATATTTTATTTTAGGTGGAGTTTTATTTCTTTTCAAAAGTGTACGCAGATCCTGACCGCAACTTGAGCCCTTTTTACAGTTACGAAAAAAATGATCAAAAACTAGCAAGCAGCCTGATGCCAGGCAGATCAAGGAAATTCGTAATACGTTGGCGTTAGTAGTTAGAATACTAAAATAACCAAAATTTATACACTTGCTGAATATTGCAGACTTGAAAAAAGTCTTCTACAAGCAGCGGATTTGGCTTCACTTTAACCAGCGTTAGAATGGTGATCAAACATTTTACTTTGGACTTTACTGCACAAATCTACATACTACTACTATATTCTACTATTATATTCCTCGCTAACTGGTTGGCCCCTGGTGTGATAACTACTTAAGAAATCACAGCTGTTAACTCATTTAAGTGTTTGTAGCAGATAATCAGCCAGATATATTAATTTCTTACTAAGAAATCACAGTAGGTAATAATTACAACGAGACTATAATTATGACATTTCTATTTTTCTTCTTCTTTGTGTGCGTTAACAATCATGATATGGAAGCAAACAACGTTAAACGCATGTCTTTACTTCAATCTTGAGCTGTTATGTGGGTTAAGGTGCGTTAAATAAATAGGCATTGAGGGACAATCTTTCACAAATCAACTCATCTTCACGAATTCCGGGCTCTTAATTAAGTTGTTCGTCCATAAATTTACACTATCACATAATTATGAACAGGATCTAATACTTACTTTGAACATTTTGAGAACGGACACACTTGCTTCAGTATGATACACTGATCACAACACTAGAGGATCCTTGCTTAAATATGGTGTTGCTCTAACATTGGGGACTCCCTTTAACTACACATTGCAACCAACTTATCAATGCAGTTCTTAAAATAAGAAACTCTCAAATCTAACTCGGCTGAAGGTAGCTAGGTAACTGAATTTGTAAGTTTGCTAGGTATTATATCACTCCAGTTCCTGCGAATATTAGCGTTGACCGAAAAACATCATGGATACTCAAACTTTGCTGGCTATTTGTGTGGTAGTGTAAATATACAATATTATGACATACTATGTATAGATGTGTGCATTCTAATATGAATGTCGTACCTAATGCAGTATCTTCGGGAATCGGGACCATGCCGATGGGGCCTGATATTTAAAATTTCTTTTAATTTTAGTATTTGGCTTATGGCTTGTATTGTACAGACACATAAATAAGTAAACTTACACAACTACGTTTAAGTGTTATATTTAAAAACATTTTAAATGTATTTTTGAGCATATTCCATTAATATTTTCTTCCTTATTCATCCCCATGGTCATCTCATTACTGAGGATCATGACCTACTGTGTTGTCCTTCCACATAGTTGGTCACGGGCCTTATAGTCAATACTGCAAGCATTTTCGTTATTTTGTGATTCTAAAAATTAAGGTGTTGGTTATTAACATAATCGTAAAAATCTTCACAAAAAAACTATCCTTAATAAACTACCACTAGCCTCAAACACCTCCCAGCGGTAAGATTTTATGTCAAAACCTTAGAGTGACCTTTTATATTAGCAACAAGTAGACCCGCCTGCATCTTCGTTCGCGGAAGTGAAATTAGTCGGATAAAAAGTATCGGGTTATATCTACCGGTAGGTACACCGAATTTAATAGAAATCGGTCCGGTACTTTTTGCGAGATGGAATTACTACAATTATTATTACATAATTTCATATCCTATCGGATTTGTACCTCTCACACGCGGTTCTTTCCCGTCCAGATATGTAAGCCCGGCTATATTTCTGTGTTTTAGTCTATTCCATGTGATCTGCATTGCTGATTTTATGTACCGGGCGAAATCTAGAACGTCATTCAAGATAGTAAAACCTGAATCTATACATCATAAAAATTTCTCCATGATTTTGAACAACTTTTATTATAGTGACAACTTTAAAAATGGAAAAAAACAAGTCTGCCATACATTTTGGTCTACCAACTCATTGCCTTTTTTACTATGAAAGAGTTGTTTTTTTTTGCATTTACGAAGTTTACTGTATAGTAAAAGTTGTTTAAAATCATGGACAGATGGAGGTTTTACTATCTTGTATCGTGTTATAGATTTCACCCGGTATATGTGGGCTAAGTTTGAGAATCTTTGACTAGTGGCCGCTAACAAAACTCAGATTTGGCACTGTACTATGAATTGATCACAGTGTCATATTGTGTTGTATGTTAACACGTCTCATTCTCATGCGGTAAGTTTGTATAACACCTAAGTGTCAATGATTAGTTTTCCGAGTAGGGTGGGTAGACCAAGGGCAATAAAGCATCAAAATTAATTTGTTTCTTATTTTCCTGTTTGCCAAATAGCTTACCAAACTGTATTTGCTACAGTCGATTCTTAAATTTTTCAATGTACCTATGGATAGGGAATGCAATTACCGGGAAAATTTTGAAACCGGTAATTTACCGACTTCGGTAGTTCAAAACCGGTAAACCGGTAAATTACCGGTATTGATGATTTAAAGTAAAAGGCTGCAAAAATGTTGTTTAATTTAAGATTTCTGTATAATAACCATCCATAAACTAAAAGAAATCAAGCCAGGTGCGAGTCGGATTCGCACACGAAGGGTTCCGTACCATTGTCGAGCAAAAATACGCCAAAAACACATTCATTTATCCCCCTTATTATTTTTAACTTTATTTTTGGTTTTTATTATGTGTTGTTATAGAGGCAATAGAAACACACATTCTATAAACATATTAAGTATCTATCAGTATTAAAATCGAGCAAAAAATGCCAAAAAACACGTTTCTTGTATTCTTGATTTATTTTTCTTTTTATTATTTGATCTCTCAGCGACAACACATTTACACATTCTGTGAAAATGACAAGTCTCTTTATTACGGTCCTGTAAGATACAGTCCTGTGACTGATCGACACAAGCACATTTCCTATATGGGTACCCCCTTTTCTGTTTCATTTAATTTTGTTTTTATTATTTGTTGTTCTAGCGGCAATAGAAATAGATATTCTGTGAAAATTTCAAGTCTACGTATTACGGTGTCAAAATTAGAGCCCTGTGACTCACGGACAGATTGACAGACAGCGGAGGCTTAGTAATAGGGTTCCGTTGGCACCCTTTGGGTACGGAACCCTAAAAAACAACCCACATCGTGTAAAATAAGATTATATTGAAAAACGCTTTTGTGAGATACTCAAATAATCAGTGTTTGTGGAAGCACTTCGAAGCCCAAGTAAACGAGGCTTTGGATGACATCGTTTCTAAAAGAGAAAAGAACCATAAAAGATCCACATGGATTACTGAAAAAACGTGGAACCTAGTCCAACACAGGAAAGACATGAAAGCCAAAAGCCTCCAAGATCCTAAGAGGATGAAGGAATATTCCAGTCTATCAAAAGTGATCCAGAAGGAATGCCGTAGAGACAAAAACAACTTCATCATGGACATCTGTCGCGAGGTTGAGTCTCATGCCATGAAGATGCGAACATCAGATCTCTTCAAGAAAGCCCGGCTGCTCAGCAAAAAGTTTAAGCCCAAATCTTGGGTCATAGAAAACTCCGATGGGCAACTTTTGCACGAACTTGACAAAATTGCAGAGCGCTGGCGTGAATATTGTGAGCAGCTGTATGAGAAGTCCTCAACAACTATCAAAACCGGAATGGTTTGGAATCTCATGGACCTGGAACCTGATATTCTTAAGTCCGAGATAGTGGCAGCAATTGATCGTCTTAAAACTAAGATGGCCCCAGGACAGGATAATACCCCGTCCGAAATTCTCAAGGCCCAAGGTGACAGGGGAATTTACCTTTTGCACAAGATCTGCAACCGACCAAAAAAAGCGATAACTACCGTAGGTATCCTTGCTCTGATCTCCCATGCCAGTAAAGTCCTACTTCACGTGATGAACAGCAGGATCCGTCATTATCTAGACTGGCAAATCCCGCAAGAGCAAGCGGGTTTTGTGAAGGGTAAAGGTAGGTACTAGGGAGCTGATACTGAATATCAGACAAATTGTGGAAAAATGTTACGAGTTCGACACGCCAGTCATCATGTACTTCGTCGACTAAGTACAGTAAGGCTTTTGACTGTATCGACTGGGGCTGTTTATGGGAGGTTTTGACGGATTTAGGTGTACCTCGACACCTCACAGTCGCAATATTACAACAGCCAGGGAATAGTGAGAGTCGACAAGACTACATCGAACCCGTTCAGTTTTCGTAAGGGCGTCCGACAAGGCTGCATCCTCTCACCCATCCTATTCAATATATACGGCGAGTACATTGTACAGAAAACATGTGACGGCTGGAATGGTGGCATCACTGTTGGAGGTCGCAAGATTGCGATATGCTGACGACACCACCCTTTTAGCAGCAAATGAAGCCGAGATGGTCAGTTTTTTGGATAGAATGAGATGGGTTAGCGAAGAACTTGGCCTCGCAATTAACAGATCCAAGACTAAAGTCATGATCGTGGATCGCTCAGGCAAGCTGGAGCTCAGCGGAACGTTCAATTCAGAAACTACAGACAACTTTGTATACCTGGGTTCCAGCATAACATAAGCAATAATGGCTCTTGCGAGACGGAAATTCGCAGAAGGATCGGAAAGGCAGAAGGAGACAAGATATGGAAAGATAGGAATAAAAAACTTTTTCAACATTTTTGAAGCAAAAAAAAGTAAATTAAATCGTTAAATCACATAAAATCATTGGATTTCGATAAAGTACAGGCGTTTCGTAGTACATAAATTTATAAACGGCAGCGTAAACCAATATTTATCTATTTATATATGTTTCGGTAAAAAACCGGTTTGGGGTTATAATTACCGGTAATTTACCGGCTTCATTTTTGACCGGTTTACCGGTAAACCGGTAAACCGGTATACCGGTTTGCATTCCCTACCTATGGAGAACTGAGTGATTCAAATCATCTTACGAGACCTTAATTTTTTTAAATATTTTTAATGAACACTATGGCAAATGTATGGATAATTTCTACCAAGTGATTAAAGTATCAAGTTTATTATCGTTTTGTGTGAGATTTAAATGGAGGGGTTGATTTTTAGTTTTATTGCGTATAGTGATACAAATACAAAGATATTGGAAATTTAGAGTGACGTATGACACAGGATGGTTTCACGAAAAATACATAAGATACATGACAATTGCTTGCTATTAAATTACAACAGTCCTGAACTCAACAGTAAAGTAGAAAAACTGGACAAGTGCGAGTCGGACTCGCCCACCGAGGGTTCCGTACAAATACTTTAAATAAATATTATATTTTTAGGGTTCCGTACCAAAATGGTAAAAAAGGAACCCTTATGGTGCGACTCTGTCTGTCTGTCTGTCCGTCTGTCACAGCAAGATATCTCAGGATCTACTGATGCTATCGACTTGAAATTTGGAATAGTGTTAAAAACCGCTAATCCGAGCCTATGGGACAGACAAAAAATCTTACCTATACCTTTTTTACTTTTTTTTAAAGGGGACCGAAATGGGATGTCGTAAATCAAAAGATGAGCTAATATATCGAGTGGAATATCAAATGAAAGGGCTTAATATGTAGATTTCAAAACGGTTTTTTTTTCTTAGACATGTCGTTTTTGATTGAAGACAATAAACGTTAAAAAAAATACAATTCCCCCCCTATTATCTCCGAAGTTACTGAACAGAAAAATCTGTAATAATTACCGATTATTAATATTATCCTAAATATTACAGGAAAAATAAAACGGTTTTCCTAACTTGCAGCGTTTTTTAGAAATTCGCAATAATCGTAAGACAACCTTATTTGCTCATACTAAACTAACCGCGGCATATGTCGATGTATGGGGACAACAGTTTTACAAGAGCAAAGTTAAGTTTGTCACACCATACTGGAATTATTAACGTATCTACTGACGAGTTTGTACGGAACCCTCGGTGCGCGAGTCCGACTCGCACTTGACCGGTTTTTTATGATTGAATTACAAATGTACAGTTTTCAGATTTTTCCCTATACATGCAGTATAAGACGGTATTACTTGCCAAATTTCATAGTTCTAGGTCAGCGGTCGGCAACCTTTTAGCAGCCAAGGGCCACATAGTAGCTAACGAAATTGACGCGGGCCGCACTATGTTAATAATTGGTGATTTTATACATTCCTGAATATATCGACCGTTACATACAAAATAGCCAGGGAGGCTCGCGGGCCGCAAGTGAGCAGCTCACGGGCCGCATGCGGCCCGCGGGCCGCTGGTTGCCGACCGCTGTTCTAGGTTAACGGAAAGTATCCTATAAATTTTGTTTTTCTTGAGAGTGTCGAAATGTACGTTTTTTGCGGCATAAACGACCATATCTTTTTTTACGTTAACTTTTTGATTTTTTCACAGTTTAAAGGGACCATAGACCTGAGTACATAGTTTTAATTTCAACTCGATATCTCCACACGTTCCTGGGATAAAAGGTGTTGACAGACGGACATGCAGACGGACAGACGCACAACATTGTGATCTTATAAGTGTTCTTTTTTTTTCCTTTTGAGGTACGGAGCCCTAAAATTATCAAGACTCGACTTGAATCATAAAGAAAATAGCTTAAATCGACGACTGTTCTAAGGCCGTTTTAATTATTCTTAAGTAATGTTCTATTTTCATTCAATCTTGGCTTTTTGTTTTACTCAGTAAATTGTTGTCGTAAATCATGTAATTCTATACCTTTTTGTTTAGATATTAACATTAGGTATCACTTTCAATATTGCCCAAGGTGTCTTTGGATACAAAAATAAAACAGAATTAGTTTGATACTTTATTTATACTTGAAAAACATAGGTCAGGTATTTTAAGGTACAAAAACAATACAAATATCGTTTATTGCTTTATTTATAATTAAAGACTCAATAACCTGTGAAATATTTGTCCTTATTTTCTTTACGAATAGTATAAGGATAATTCGGAGGATATCCATAGTTGACTAACGGAGGATAGTAGGGATCAAAAGCGTAGTATGGAACAGTGTATAACCCGCCTAAATATGGAGAAGGCACGAACGGCCGCCCGACATAGCCTTGCTGTACTGCTGAGTAAAATTTGCCGCCATCGGTATTTGGCGGCTTAACACTTAGAGGCTTCGAACGGTCTCCGTACGGACCGATCACTGGACGCCACTGATATTCTGGTAAACGATCTGCATATTCATTATCACACCGAATACTGGCCACTAATAAACAAAATACAACCAAGCACTGCATTTTTCAACTGCCATTGAAGAACTGAAGTTTTCAATATAGCGCTTAAAATAAGCTTGCGTAAATACTGGTCCTAATTAGTGTTATCAGCAGGACAGGTTAACTGAAGTGCTCTTTTATCTGTTTCCTTCATTTTCGCAAAAAACCCAGAGTTGAATGTAGATAGCTGTAAGTTGTTCGTTTTTCCCAAGACACACAACATCCGTGACAAATATTTGCTCAAACAATTATACCATGTTGATTGGTAGGTACCACTTAAATACAAAAATACCTAGTAGATATAAGGTTAGCTACTGTACACGCATGATCGCGTGTATTATCTATCTATAACATTATTGTGTAAAAAGTAAGCCAACAGTCAGCCACAAACATAAGATACCCCCTTTCCATACTAGGGAATGCAAACCGGTTAACCGAAAAACCGGTTAACCGCCTGTATTTGGCAACGGTTAATAACCGGTTATCGAGCCCAGAAACCGGTTTTTAACCGAAATGTAAAAAACTGTAGTAAATTGACAAAAACTCTGTTATTTTACCCTATTCCTTTCCGATTACTCATTTGTTTTACTCTGCGAGTTCAGAAACCTTTAAAAATCAATCACATTACTTTTACTATGTTCCTTTAAGTTTTTCTGCAGATTGAAGCGATTTGAACATTACACACTAATTTACACATATTACTTGTATTAATTAACAAACTCTCATCATCTTACTTTTTTCCTTTATGTTTTTTCTTCTTACCTGTAGTTTTTTTTTATTAGTAAGTGGAGTTTTCTAATAGTCAACAGTCAAGTCAGCCTGATTCAATCAATTATAGTTAATAGTCTACATCTTTTCCTTGTGTCCCTTTTAGGTCTTAACATCTTATTCGTAACGGGTTCGCCAAATTAGGAGTTTTTTTTTATATAATTCCAAACGTACTTTATTTATAAACACCACCATAGGAAACACCATAGTCACAAAAGTTTTATACCAAAGACAATTTTTTTCAACAAATTTTCAGATAATCGTAAAAATCAACTAAAGCTAACGCCGGAAATCACTGCCAAATTGATGTCAAAAACATGATACTTTGTGGCAAAACCTGCGTAAAACTGATTCCCTACGCAACCTGTTAACCTATATTACTTATACCATTTCTGAAAGAAAATTTCTTCACTTTGTCTATAATATGATGGGAATGTAGAAGTGTCTGCAAATATCTGGTGTAGCAGGTACTTTAGCAAAGTGATGTTCGCAACCGAGTGTTGGTTACCATCCGATAAAGCAATATTACGTCAATAATACCATACCTACCCTACCACTAATATTATTGATGTGTGTGACAATGTTTGGAGGTTTAGATGTTCGGATGTTTCTTACTTAATAACGCAGTATCAACTGAATGGATTGAGATGAAATTTGGCATGGAAGTAGACTAAGTCCTGGATAAGGATACTTTATATCCTGGTAAGGATTTCCCTTGATATAATAACGGGAATAACGCAGGTGAAGCTAAGGGTAAAAGCTAACAAAAAATGGCTCACAGTTTTAGTTAAATAATACGCTTTTCCAGCATTGAATTGACCGTAGATGGGGTTGAGCCACGATAATAAAGAGCAAGAGAAAATTGAACTTAAAGACTTGATCCAACGAAGTCTAGCAGTATTGACATATTGAACAGTATTGGGTTCTGTGGCCAAGGGAGTCGCCATCTATTAGAACACGTGTTACACATGTACCCACCTCGATGCAAATACTTTACAGTTTTGACGATCGAGCGAGAATAGACGGTGTTAAGTTAAAAAAAAACATATTAAACCAGAATGATACAAAAGTCAAAGTAAGTAGATGGCAAAATTGAAGGCACTTGCTGGGTGCCCTGGTGGTCGAAGACCAGAGGCACTAGGTTAGATTCCTGGACCATAGGAGAGCGCCATTTAATTTTTCTTTGTATTTTGATTTCTTCGATTTTATGTAACACATAAATGTGGTGTCATACACCCGCATTAAAAAACTAATAAAAAAAAACATCATGTTCATTTCATATTGTAAATCTAGGTAGTGAATACGTTTCAAAACAGGCCTTACTCTTTATTTTCCGTCTGGCCAAATTATCACGATATACTGTCAGTAAAGTTCCCATTATTATTGTTTGTTATTTAAGTTGATTTTGTTTAATAATCTACTAAGCAATATTTTAAAGTAGTTCTTATTATCATACACTCACAAAAACGACAAAAATGTTTTTTCGGCATCACATCGGTTAATAACCGATTAAAAAATTTGGCCGGTTATTGCATTCCCTATTCCATACAAATTTGGCCCTCTCTTTTTAGCCGAATATAAATTAAACCTTTGAATTGGTTTGTGTACGTGTTGCCTACTTCATGCCATGAAAACTGATGAGTATATATTTCTGCCGTCCTAGTGTAAAAGGCGACCTTTTACTATGGAAGTTTATAGTAAAAAGTCGCCTTTTAGACTAGGACGGCAGATTTATGATAGCTCATTATTATTACCTGTTTGTGCATGGACTAAATTCCGCTGAGAAGAATGCTTAAATTTTAGTGCCTGGCAAAGTTAGCGAGCAATATAAGGTCTGTCAATATTGCTATCATGTTTTGTACATAATTGAAACAATTTGATTGAAGTGAGTCGGATAGGACCTCAAATATAATTGTGTCGTCAGATAAAGAGTCGCACGACAAGTATTCCTTTCTATACAAATATAATATAGTGTGAAAGTGATACTTAGGTAATTCTATGTCGCGCAACGAGTCGACAAGGGAAGTTGCAGCTATAGTATTTAGTGCTAACCCGTCTACTCTTCTTCTTCCTTGTTGTTTTTTTGTATTTAAGTTATCCATTTCAGCATGAATTAGTTAGCCAGTGTAATCCAGTTTAATTAGAAATAAAAACAAAAATTCCGCTCTATTTCTTTTTATTATTTTTACATCCTATTTCAGACGTTATGGCGATCTATTCTTTGTGATATTGCCGATAATATTCTTTATGATATTCGGAATTCTGTTAAAGGGATTAGGTCTGTTCGTAGTAGGATTTGTAGTCGTCTCCAATTTTGATTCTGTTGTAGTTTTAATAGTTTCGAGAATATTAGCAGTGATAGTAGTAATACTAGCTTCAGTGGTAGTGTCTTGTTCTGTAGATTCCGTATTGACGGTTTCAGTGCCATCTGTAGTATCATCCTGGGATCTTCCAGAGTAGTCAGGGCATATTCGAAGCTTGTGGTGTGGTTCGACCAAATCTTGAGCTCCACATAAAGTTACATATATAAGTATAAGTACCTGAAAAATAATATCAACTGAAGAAACATCTAGAAAAAAATATGTTTGCCAGAAAACGTCTCCTTTTGAGTGCGCCGTAGTCGGGCCAACTTGTAGGCTTATGATGCCACGCTATGTCAGGCGATAAATAAGTGATAGATAAAGCATCCGTCACTCTCACACAGTATTTGTTAGAACGTGACGGATGCTTTAACATTTATTTATCGCGTGACAAAGCGTAGCATCATAAGCCTATTGGACACTTCTTAGAAGTTTGATTCTAATAGCGGTTCTATGATAAAAAGATTACAGCTGTCAATAATTCAAATCACTATGTTTGACATGGAGCGTATCGGCGTATGCTTTAATTGTTTTACCCATTAGGTACAAGTTAGTTTTGCAGGAAAATAAGGATATTAAATAAAAACCCTCCGGTCGACTCTGACCACTTCCTAATTTGTCCATTTCCAAAATCGTCTACTTCCTAGTTCGTCCACTTCCTAACTTGTCCACTTCCAAAGTTGCCCACTTCCTAATTTGTCCACTTCCTATTCAGTCAATTCCTAACTTGTCCACTTTAGTTAGAAAAATTTTCATCAATTTTTTTTTTGCCGTTTTTAGGCTTAGATTCGATTGATTCGTGTAGATTACGCTAAAATAAGCATGTTTTGTGAAATGAACATTTTTTCTCCGACCAATATTTACCAAGATATTGGGGTTCGAAAGTCAGTCATTTTTATAAGAGCTTCTGGACTTTGAAATTTTTTCGATGGGTGTGTTGTCATTATGACACCTATTTTAAACGATTGTAACGTATAGAACACGTTAAAATAAACATCTTTTACTTGAAAAACTTTTCTCTAAAATTAAAAATGGCTGAAATAGACGCCTTCAAAAATAAATATTTTAAAACTTCGATTTTTTTTCGCCGAAAGTGGTGTCATTATGACACCTATTTTAAATGATTGTATCGTGTAGATTACGCTAAAATAAGCATATATGGCAAATAAACTTTTTTTCTCCGACCAATATTTACCGAGAAATTGGGGTTCGAAAGTCAGTCATTTTTACTATTTTGGCGATTAACGTCGGGATGGAGAAATGACGAGGTGTAAAAATGTCGAGAAATGCTTCATAAAAAAACCGGTCAAGTGCGAGTCGGACTCGCGCACCGAGGGTTCCGTACAAACGCATAAGTAGATACATGAATAGTTCAAGAAAAAGTACAACAAAATGGCGTATCTTCATAGCAATTACGTCTTTTTGTTGAAAAGTGCAGCTTATCGGCAATAACTCAAAAACGGTTAATCCGATCTTGTTGAAAATAATTTTCGTTGAAAGTATTAATTAAGCGTTATCTTTATAATTTTTTTTATATTTTTTGGACACACGGTTTAGAAGATAGAGGGGGGGGGGGGCACAATTTTCGGAGCGATTATTTCCAAAGATATTCACTTCATCAAAAACATTACTTAAGAACCTTAAAATGTTTTTGAAAGAGCTGTCGAACTATGTACCACACGTTGATATTTCATGAAAAAAAAAATTAGCTTCTGTAACATGTATGGAGTGCCCCCCCTAAAAATATTTATTTTAGTTGTTTAACTACCAAACTAAGTAGCGGCTCATATAATACACCTATATTCCAAATTTCATTAATATCCATCGTGTAGTTTTTGAGTAAAATGCCTGTCCAGTCTATTTGTTTAAAACAATATTTTTTCAGCGCCACTAAAAATTTAAAAATAAAGTAAATTATATTGTCTTCGGTTTCCGCGATTATCACTCATAGTAATAAAACAACTTAAACGGATTAAATCGCGTATATTACTACATTTTAAGTCCCGACGTTTCGTAACCCTTTTCAGCGTTCGTGGTCGCGGGTAGACTACCCGCGACCACGAACGCTGAAAAGGGTTACGAAACGTCGGGACTTAAAATGTAGTAATATACGCGATTTAATCCGTTTAAGTTGTTTTATTACTATGAATAAAGTAAATTTTTAAAACAAAAAATAAAAACCGACTTCCAAAAACTTAAACTAAAAATAACAGGTTAAAAACTATAAATATCTGTGTATGTATATATGAATCGCTGATTATACATTTCCTTGGGGTAATTAACATATTATTTTCTGCTTTTTAGTTTAAGTTTTTGGAAGTCGGTTTTTATTTTTGACATTTTCATTCCTCGACCTTATAATACTTTATAATTTTTCCATATCGTCATTCATTAAGCATTTCTCGTCTCATTTATGAAGCATTTCTCGACCATTTAGGAACAGAAGGTTGAATTCCTAAAATGTTGAAATCCCAAAATGTTTACTTTCCTAGAATGTTGAATTTTTTTAATTTCGCAAAATGTTGAATTCTTATAATGTTGAAATATTTAAAAGTTGAATTCCCATAACGTTGACTTTGTGACTAGGAAAGTATACATTTTGGGATTTGGGATAGGTTTTGGAAGCCCTTTCGGTTGCGAGGCGGCAATCCATCCACGCGACGAGGCATTACGCACTGGCTCATGATGTTAGTGATACTGTCATCATAAAATTGGACAAAAAAAATGCTTTCAATTCTGTTGAAAGGGACACCAATTAATAGGTCAGAATTTTTTTTTACGACACCAAACTGATATTTAGCCATGTGGGGCAAAGTAATCAGTTGTGTGGTGTGGTGAAAAAAATATGTTTCACTCGGTGCCACTAATGTTGGCAATAACTAATTTTCCACGCGTATAATATAGCTTTAGCCTACACTCTAAGCTCACTTCTTGACTCCGAGACAGGCAGTGACCGACCAAGGCTCCTGGCATCTACACCAACGCATACAACTTTTTGCAAACTCAACATTTTAGGAATTCAACATGCTGCGAATTCAATTTCTTGCAAACTCAACATTTTAGGAATTCAACTTTTTGTTCCTAAATGTTTCTCGGCATTTTTGTACCTCGTAATTTTGCCATCCCGACGTTAATGGCCAAAATCGTAAAAATGACTGACCTTCGAACCCCAATACCTCGGTAAATATTGATCGGAGAAAAAAAGTTTATTTGCCATATATGCTTATTTTAGCTTAATATACACGATACAATTATTTAAAATAGGTGTCATAATGACACCACTTTCGGCGAAAAAAAATCGAAGTTTTAAAATATTTATTTTTGAAGGCGACTATTTCAGCCATTTTTAATTTTAGAGAAAAGTTTTTCAAATAAAAGATGCTTATTTTAACGTGTTCTATACGTTACAATCGTTTAAAATAGGTGTCATAATAACACACCCATCGAAAAAATTTCAAAGTCCAGAAGCTCTTATAAAAATGACTGACTTTCGAACCCCAATATCTTGGTAGATATTGGTCGGAGAAAAAAAGTTCATTTCACAAAACATGCTTATTTTAGCGTAATCTACACGAATCAATCGAATCTAAGCCTAAAAACGGCAAAAAAAAAATTGATGAAAAATTTTCTAACTAAAGTGGACAAGTTAGGAATTGACTGAATAGGAAGTGGACAAATTAGGAATAGACTAAATAGGAAGTGGACGAATGCGGAACATAAAAAGAGACAATTTAGGAAAAGGACCTTGTAGGAGTGGACGAATTAGGAAGTGGGCAATTTTGGAAATGGACAAATTAGGAAGTGGTCAGAGTCGACCGGAGGGAATAAAAACTATAGTCGCAAACTTAAACGAATTTATTTCGAATAATACTTCTCACGCCATACTCTTATCCCGTAGCCGTGCAGTAAGTCAGATCTTATAGTTGCTCCCATTTTCCTTTATGCAATGTCTTTCCCGGGTGCAGTCTCATTGACTTTCTCCTTGTCTTTCTTCCCTCCGGGGAACCACTGGGACATGACGTTGAACCAGCCCTGGAGGTCCTCAATTTTGAAGTTCGGGCTGAGGCCAGGTTTGTCTTCACGACGAGTTCGGTTGTGGTCGGGGGACTGGAGGGATTGCGAAAGGCAGAGGCATAGCACCAGGACCGACAATGTCACCTGGAATATGAATATGGTTTCATGTAAGGCTAAGTAAGGGTTTGCGGTCCGGCCATGATGTTGGCGGCGAGCGGCAGCGGCGAGTGGCAGCCGTAGGTGGGAGCAGAAGGTCAGAGCGCGGCCTCTCGCTCCCTCTTATGGCCACCGTTCGCCGTTGCCGCTCGCCGCAGATAACGTGGCCGTGCCTTTAGAATAGGCTAGATGACTAAAAAAAACTGTTTAGTCCGTCTGTGACATTATGAAAAAACACAAAACATTATGAGTACACGTATTTTTTGTTTTGTTTGACAAACAAAAACTGACGAGGATAGAGTGCTTAGAAGTTTCGAGTGACGTCACTCTTGAGTACAAATTGTACTCAAGAGTGACGTCACAAGCCCCCACTCCAGAAGTTTGATGATCTATAACTTTGTCGATTTTTAATGTTTTGATAAACCAAAAAATACGTGTCCCATATTTTTCCATAATCTAACTGACGGACTAAATAGAATTACATATTTTTAACCCAGTCATCATCCCTATTATACTATTTCTTATCTTCTCCCGAGTGTCGGAAGACCTAAAGGGACTGACTATTATTAGGAAGAGGAATATACTGCCAACCGCCTGCCAAGCTGCTGCTGTTGATTATGACATATCTCTTCAATGGTAAAGGTCGATTAGGTAGATGATAAGGTAGGTTAGGTAGGTTAATTATGCAATGACATTATGTTACAAGATTCTTGTTAGGTACCTAGTCAATAGGTACAAAGAGACTTTTTATCAGAAACTATTAAGATAGTAAAATTTTACTTTTAGAAGATCACCTTACAACCTAGCATAGGTTAGATTTTATTCTATAACTATCCTTAAAAGTATTAAAATTAGATTCCGTTGTTTCTTTTCTATACAGAATCTCCTACGTAAGTATAAATGTACCTACACACTTACTACATACTTATTCAAATAGGCATTATAGAATACTCGGATATGTTTTACTGAGGCGCTTTCTACGATTATTGACTTGAGAAAAACAAACAGAGCGATATTACGTGATTACAGAGCATACAATTAGGGCATGAAATACCGATATTTTTGTATGGCTAATATCAGTATCTCGGCATTGGCCTATGTAATACCAGTACGTCTAGCATAACTGGCCGCGACTTAGTTTCTCGCGCGACAGAGCATCACCTGCCACTGGCACACGATATTGAGTGGAAAGAGATAGGTAGCATTTGTCGCGCGACAAAGAGTCGCGTGTCACAGTTGTGCTAGAGGTACAATATTGCATGCCCTACTTACAATCCTAGAATTCTTACGTACTTTCAATCTCTCACGACATAGCATACTACTCGTACTAATCTCGCGATATGCATTAGTAAATAAAAAAACCTTGTGGTGCAATAAGGTATTTCAATAGTATTGTCCAGGAGGAAGTAATATCCCCAAAGCCTTAAGCAATGTCTATTCATAAACGAACAAGGAAGTCGGGACATAACGAGAACCGGAAATGCATAAAGGAAAATGAGAGCAGTAAAATGCATGAGTCTCATGCAAACATACATTGGTCTGGATGATACTGACTGATATGATTTGTACGGGAAGTGTATGCAATTACGACTAAAGATCGTGTCAGTGACAGTCATGCAGAAGGCATCTTATTCTCCTGCATGACGCATTTCTTTGTTTGAAGTTGAATCAGTAAATGTTTCACAACAATTGTTCCCGGAATGCGAGTATGATTAAAAACAAAGAGTTTGTTTTACAAATAACACGCAGATATTTTCAGTTATCTGATGCATATTGGCAGTTACAAACACAGAAATAAATCGAGGTAGAAGGAAAAGTGTATGTACTTTGTGTCCTAAAAAGAAGTGGCAACAACCTACTTTGAACTCCGTTAACTTGAGTTGCTGTCAAAATTATTATAAGATTTGAAAATCTGATCACTACATAGTATAAAACAAAGTCGCTTTCTCTGTCCTTATGTCCCTATGTATGCTTAAATCTTTAAAATTACGCAACTGATTTTGATGCGGTTTTTTTTAATAGATAGAGTGATTGAAGAGGGGGGTTTATATGTATCATCATCATCATCATCATCATTTCAGCCAAAAGACGTCCACTGCTGGACATAGTCCTTCCCCAAGGATCTCCACGATTGTCGGCTTTGTGCTGCTATTATCTAGCGGCTTCCCGCGGTTTTCACCAGATCGTCGGTCCACCTTGTGGGAGGCCTGCCAACACTTCGTCTTCCGGTACGTGGTCGCCACTCGAGAACCTTACCACCCCAACGGCCATCAGTTCTGCGAGCAATGTGCCCTGCCCATTGCCACTTAAGGTTTGCAATGCGTTGAGCTATATCGGTAACCTTAGTTCTTCTACGGATCTCCTCGTTCCTGATTCGATCTCGAAGAGAAACCCCGAGCATAGCTCTTTCCATTGCCCTTTGAGCAACCTTGAGCCTTCTTATGAGGCCCATTGTAAACGACCACGTCTCTGTTCCATAAGTCAGCACTGGCAACACACACTGGTCAAAGACTTTTGTCTTGAGAGACTGCGGAATTTGGGACGAAAAGATGTATATGTATAATACATGCATAATATAATAGAGAAACACCGTGCGAAGCCGGGGCGGGTCGCTAGTAATGGTATAATTAGTTGTTCAAATACCACCAAATGAAATGGAAAATTTATGTTTTCTATCATTAAATTACACTTTTAGCGTCAAACGCCAAGCAAAAAACTTTACACGCTTGGTTCCCATACAAATCGATGAACTATTTCCTTGTATTTCGATATGTTTCTGTGATGCATACACATATCACTACGGCTCTATTTAATAGTATTTTTCTGATAAAACCCGTCAAGGAACTGTACCAAACGCCGAAGATTAGTTAGAATAAGATGAAGGGTACACGGACAGAACATGTCTAGTCACTTTTTTTTTTTAAATGAGATCTTAATCTCAAAATGTAGAGCTCGCAAGGAACTATAACTTACCACTTCATTACAGATGGATATCTCAAAATAATATAAACATTTTTGACTTTTAAAGAAATTGTTGCCATAGTAATTGTTCATGACGGCTAACTTTCAAACCGCTATAACTCAGAAAGTTACTTAGGTGACTAGACATGTTCTTTCGGTGTACCCTTCAGATAAAGCTAGAAACTAGAAACGTGTGTGCAAGCCCTGAGAAGCAAGCGATCATTTGGTCGCTGGGCTATGACCATGTGTGCGAGCGATGGGCGACTAACCCTGATATTGTATTGTGTAATTTAGTTATGGAAAACATAAAATTTCCATTTCTTTTGGTGGTATTTGAAAAATTAATTATCCCGTTATTATCAGATTTCCATCAAATCTGATAATAATATTGACGACAACTGAAGTTGACGGCGTGCAAAGTAGGTCGCCGCCACTTCTTTTTAGCACGCGAGATACATACACTTTTTCCTTCTACCTCAATACCTAAATATCTGCGGTATGAATGCTTATGCACTGTGTCTGAACCGCAGTTATTCATTTCATACACATGGTCCCAATATTTACCAGGTTTATTCGATTTTAGGCAAAGTGCTGTATGTAAGCGAATTTAGGTGAAAAAGTTAGTACTCATGAACACTGAAGGATTATGTATCTTGTATGTACGGCGTGACGTTAATTTGAAACATACCTTAGAAACCATGTTCTTGATGAGTCTTAGAAAGGACTGACGGAGTGAAAAGTATTTTCCGTTTTTATACAGTAACGTCCTTCCATACGGTGTCAATTAGTGAAAATGATTACGAATAATGTACCAGTTTGTGACTTCGATAAAGCTAAAAACCAGTCAGGAGAATTGGTGCTTGGCTTTGTTTCCTTTGGCTTTAATTAAACTTGTTAGCGTGAATGTAAGTAAATTGCTCGATAGCCGATACTACCGACAGCGAACAAACTGTATTGTCAAAAGTGCAAGTCTGACTACTGAAACGAAACCGCGGCAGAATGACAGAACGTTCGAAGTTCGTATCTTGCCGTCCCTCATGATCTTTTGCTATAGGATATTCAAGTGAAAGGAGCGTGAGGATACAAACGAAAAGATACAAAATTCGAACGAAAAGCTTCGGAGTACCTATGGGCCCTCGCCGGCGCGTCTATGCTCTGTACTTTTAGGTATTTAAAAAAAGGTAAACGAATAAACGACGTGTCTCGGGTCGTATAGCCAATCGAAATAACGTTTTGTATCAGTGGCACAATACCACTGGCTGATTTTTTTTGTTTACCATTTTTTAATTACCTAAAAGTACAGTATAGTCATATTTTGTTTTACACGAGAACGAGAGACCACGCGATACAAACCTCGAATCTATAGAACTTTGGCGTAACTTCTCTGACACTATGACCTGAGGGGAGAACAGAGACTGCAGAGTAACCTCTCTCTCTTCCTTACGGAAAATGCATGTTTTTTTTCCTTCTTACAAGAGGTTTTCTTTCTATTTCCTTTAGGAATGGCGCTAAATGCTTTGTTACTACGTAAACTAAAATGTAATACCTAGGTATAGGTAATTTCACGAAAGTTGAGGCCACGCACACAACAACACTGTCATGTAATGATAGCGGGATTTTGAAATTACTGTTCTTTTTTCGTACCGATAGCAGGTTCAACAGTGAATTGCAAGATAGACCAAAAAGTTTGTTTAAACTATAACCTTGTGTTTATTACTCACTCATTCATTTCATTCATTCACTTTTTTTGCAATGAGTACTTCATGTAGCTGTGTGTGTAATCATTCACCTCAAATCTCGTGAAATTACCTATATTATAGTAATTATCTCTCCTTTTTCTTCATCGGTATCACTCTTGACAGTGGTCGTGGTCGTCATTTCAGGTGTCAGTGGCACGCTTCACGATGCGTCGCCACTCTTCTCTAATAGCTGCTTTCCGAGTGTATTGGTGCAAAGGGACATCTACTGCAGCTTTAACCTGGTCAGTCCATCTCATGGGTGATCTTCTTCGTGGCCTGGTACCTTCATCCTTTCCTTGGCCTACAAGGCGTTCAATGGACACATCCCCCCGCCGACATACGTGACCAAAGAAGGTAAGGATGCGGGATCGTACAATAGATGAAAGACGCTGCTTAATGCCGAGTTCCTGGAGTATGGAGTCTTTGGTGCGAAATTCGGTCCAAGATACCCCCAACATAGTAATTATATTTGCCTGTAATTATACAGGCTCTCATGAACCAGAGCAAAAAAAAAACATAGTGTTGCTCATGTATTTGGTGAGAACGAAAACATTGCCAAACGCGTAGGCGGGTTAAATATGTATAAACAATTCTTTCATTTGTTATGTATAATATGATACGTAAACCAGTCGTTTACTAAATAATTGTGAATCAATCGATTACAATTATGTCAGATTCATTCATAACGAGCTTGGTATTGGCACGGATTGAGAATTATTGAAGTTGAAGTTTAAGTAACGTTTAACAGAATAGTTAAAGGGAATTAAAAATAACTTTTACTTATAAACAACTTTGAAAAGTTACAATTGCATTAAATATGTTGGATTTATAAATTTACTTTAAGCAAGGGAAATAAGTTAAAATATCAATGGGTAATAAGTATTGAATGTGAAAAGGGTCATTGGTTAGTGATTGAGACATGGTTCGAGGAGTGGCAATTTTTTTAATTTTGGTGGGTATTATAATTATTTATTTTAGTCCTTATTGTGTTTCCTACCAATTCTCTTCTATACTCATAAATATATTTGTGATTATATTATAATAATATGTTACTTGTGCGGCCGACGTTGCTTCTCATGTATTGGTCTTGCAAGCCACGTAGGTACCCAAAGAACCGTACCTCCATAATAAATTCCACTTCGGCCATTCGCACGAAGTATGACTGCGTCTACTTACCAAGTCTCCATACATTTAGTATGAAAACAGCGTCGCGGTAATTAGGTGACCGCAGACATACTTCGTCAGAATGGCCGACTTAAATCATGTAAGAGGCCATTGTATACTTTGAAGGCAAATTCGTTGTTGCAGACTAGTTTCGTGCAAAGCAACACGGGAGTGTCATCAGTCTTCGATAAATTCAGTTCACCAGAGAAGAAAGACAAAAACAAAATGTTAATGTATCTCAGAGGAATGTTGAAACTCGACAGTTCTACCACCACCATCAAAGTTAACGTTAACAAACGGGCTGGGCTCTGGATAACTACTACCCCTAAATCTGAGGTAAGTACTACTACTGGTTCTCACAACAGACGTTCGGGTCCGACCACCGGACGGAACGCATCGGATCCGACCGTCTTTATCGCATAACGCGTGCTCTATCTGGTTGCTGGCTATGCCCCTCCGCGGGGGCAAAATTTGTTAGTAGCGTAGCCGCTCGGCGAAATAGCGGAGTGAGAGTCCTGGTATGGGTGGTACCTAAAATTGATTCCAAAATTTAAATGGGTACTAATACTAATTACTCGTACCTACTAATCCTAAAAACTATGGGGCGTACTTTCAAGATACCCTCGGTATACATCGTCAAATATATATTTTATGCCACACCTGGCCATAAAGTGACTTTTTCCGCACGCTGCGCGTACCTACGGTAAAAGCCGCTTTCTGGCCAAGTGTAGACATAAAATGGTGTACACAACACGGGAGGTAATAAAGAAAGCCCTCGATCGCATATTTACGTCCCTCGCTTGCAGCTCGGGCCACAAACTTCTGCGATCTCGGCCTTTCTTTGTATTACCACCCTAGTTTTGTAATGTACTATACCTTGATATTTGAGCATGTTTTGTTTCATCATCTATGTGTCGTTAAAATCAATGATGTTTAATCAAGGACCTTAAAATAAATAACCGGACGGAGCCTCGCCAACAGAGAACTGAAGCCATTTTTACGTCACACATCAACTAGTTTTTTTCCTATTGTGAACAGCACGCACACATAACTAGCCGGCTTATTAGACATGCTTCAGTTCTTTGTTAGCGAGGCTCCGTCCGGCTATTTATTTTAAAGTCCTTGTATTTCTTGCATTCTTTAGTTCCAGGCTATATGGGACGGGAAGAGTTTACCCGACAGGAGTGACAAATCCAAAATGCTAGCGTACCTCAGGGGACTGAAAGCTCCGGATAATATTTTCAGTCTTTACGAAGTACCAAAGCATCAAGGACTGATCCACAGTAAGCAGAACACTGAGGATAATCAGAACACGGCTGTGTTCAATTCAGTCACTCAGAATATACAAAATAATCCAAGCATGGATCCGAGTATTGTGATCAATACTGACAAATTGAGTGACCCTGGGCCACAATCGCTATGGGAGAACCCAACAGCTACTCAAGTCACGTTTTTGCAACCAGCTGAGGTACGTAAATACGATAGAATAGTAGTAAATAGGGTTAAGGAGCCGCCGGACTAAACTTACCTCATGTTATAGGTATTTCTGTACCGCAAACGCTTTGTCTAGTTACTACACTATAATATGACTTTGGGCACTTGCACCGCCGACGAGGAAGTAAGTAAAATTGGATGAGTAAACGTTCATTGCGGGCTGACGAAGTACAGTGTGATCGATCGACTTTTCCAGATCCGCAATGTGATGCTACGCACCCACCCAATTTTACTCCCTTAGCATCTCACAAGTGCTTTGATTAGCTACCTTAAGAGCAGTGGCATTTTGCTCGATTTTGAGTTCTGCGTTTCACTTCGTCCAAGTCTTCCTTGGCTGCTTGGCTCCACGCCATGATTGTCCACCGCAAGACTTGCTTACGACGGGACTATAAATTAGAAAGATGTACGTAAATAAGTATATTTACAGAAAGAGAGAGACAGTGATACGTGCTTCTGGCGTGGGGAAAATGCACAGCTAATGGACCAAGCAGCAGAACAGCAGTCGCCTGTATCGATGAAGAAAACACAGCCTTTTAATATGGTTGGTATGCCATATACAGTATCCCTTACTACTTATAATGCATTTGAATCATAATTTAAAAGAATACCTACATCGTGTAAATGTGTTTTATGAGGGAAACAACTAAGACATTATTTTATTTTATGTTTCAGGATATAGAGAATATCGGGGAGCACATAAAAGGTTTTTGGGCTTGTATGCAAAAAAAGTTTTGGATATCATATGACAAAATCCAAAAGAAAATTTGCGGCATGTTCTAAGTTTTTTCTTTATCATAAGGTTCTTGTTGAGCACCTCCCACGTGTGTATCTAAGTAACCAATATTTTCCCATATTTTTATCAAAGCACATGTGTTGAGGTAGATCACCTGACATAGTCCTCTCTAAAGTAAGAGACCAAGAAAAATAGAAAGAAAGGAGAAGGAAAGGAAAACCAACAAGGAACTATGTAGAAAAACACAAAGAAAACGTGAATGTCGTTCACTAGCAAGAACAAAACTCTCAAGTTAATGATGATGACCTTAGTGATGAACTCGGTTTATGGACAAGATTCGCATAACTCATAAGTTACCTACTACAGTATTTCCTTGGAGTCATTACGTGAATTCTAACCCCGTTCCACCGAGTTTGCAATTATCATATAATAGTGATAAATGAAAGTTGTAACGATAATGAGGTTTTTGCCTGAGTCATGCATAGAAATCTTTTCCACCTATTGGTTAGGTCGTCATGACGCCCCTAAGTTATAAACTACTATCTCATGTGGCGTTTCTACGTTCATTACGACTCCGTGTTTGGTGTCTGTCACAGAATAGCGATAAATTGGAGTTCTAGCAATAAAGAGGTTATTGCCTTAGTCGTGTTTAGAAATATCTTTGTTCCCCCTCCCTAGTCGTTAAGTAATTCAACACCAGTCACTTAGAAGTCTCACGTTAGGTGGGGACGCTCGACTCAGTGCAAGCCAATTACTCTGATTGAATTAGGTATCCGAGCGGCCAGCTCCGTCAAGATTTCTAGTACGTTCTGAACTGTACTCGTTGTAGAATAAATCATCATACATACATGTAATACAACGGCGTCATAGGGTCGACATAAGGCGTGGGTTGCCTAATACTGCTAAAAATATATGCGACTAATAAAATAATCTACTGGTAAAATAAGCCAATAATAAATTTTTAAAACAAAAATAAAAACCGACTTCCAAAAACTTAAACTAAAAACCAAAAAATGATATGTTAATTACCCCAGAGAAATGGATAATCAACGATTCATATATACATATACAGATATTCATACTTTTTAACCTGTTATTTTTGAAGTTGGTGCCTGCCCCGTAAAGCTGGCTATGTTGAGCTCCTTAGCTGGCACCGACTTCAAAAATAACAGGTTAAAAAGTATAAATATCTGTATATGTATATATGAATAGTTGATTATCCATTTCTCTGGGGTAATTAACATATTATTTTTTGGTTTTTAGTTTAAGTTTTTGGAAGTCGGTTTTTATTTTTTGTTTTAAAAATTTACTTTATTTTTAAATTTTTAGTGGCGCTGGTAAAAAATCATTTTATTTTAACCAAATAGACTTAAGTCTTTTTAGTTAAAAGAAAAAATTCCAAATCGGTCTAGACGTTTTCAAGTAACCGAAGAACAAACCTACATAAAAATCTGATAAAAATACATAAAAATGGCTCTTTGTTTTGAAGTCGGTTAAGACTGGGAACTTATTTCTAATAAGAAATGCACGAGAAAGTAAGAAAAATACCAAAATCGTATATTCGTGCCTATAATATTTGAAGAGTTCCCTCGATTTCTCCAAGATCCCATCATCAGATCCTGATTTGGTTGCAATGGGTCCACCTCGGAGGTTTACCCTTTTAAACAAAAAAAGAATTTTCCAAATAGGTTCAGCCGTCTTCAAGTAATCGGGGAAGAAACCTAGATACAAATTTACTCTTTGTTTTGAAGTCGGTTAACACTAAAAACTTGTTGCTAATAAGAGATGAACGAGAAATTACGAAAAATACCGAAATCGCTATATGTGTGCCTATAATATTTGAAGAGTTCCCTCGATTTCTCCAAGATTCCATCATCAGATCCTGACTTGGTTGCAATGGGACCACCTCGAAAGTCTACCCTTTCAAACAAAAACAGGAATTTTCCAAATCGGTCCAGCCGTCTTCAAGTAATCGGTGAACAAACACACAAAAAAAAAAAAAAAAACATACAGACGAATTGAGAACCGTCCTTCTTTTGGAAGTCGGTTAAAAATAAACGCGTCATGAAAAATCGCTACATGAAGAATGATGAATAGTTAAAATTTGCGATCATGAAAAAACGCGATGTGAAAATTCACTAGTATGAAAAAATGTTTTTGTGAAATTTACCTATTTAACAAACCAGAACTATAAATACATCATGTGGTTGACACCCTGCTGACACCTCTATTGCTAATGGATTAACATTCAAAATGGCAACTACTCGGACAGTGTCCAACACTTGGACACGTACTCGGATTTGGACGGTCGGCACTTTTTACTGGCTGGGGTGATGTGGGTAGGTATAATGTTGAACTACAAAACAGACTATGATTTTTCCATGGATTAATAAAATAGAAAGATGCGTATATTTTATACTATATATTTAATCGACTTCAACAGGAAAACTTATCGTGAGTTTGACAGGGTAAAAGATTAAGTCGTTACAGTTGAAATAAACAAAAGGACAAAATAAAAAAGTAATTTAAAGAAATTTAACTGACTTCAAAATATTTACACGAGTAGTACCGATCTAAAAAAAATGGCATATTTACTTAAGATTAAAAACAAATTTTACTTATCTTTCTTTTTTCAGTTTTTGAAGTCTGTTTATTTTTTTATATAACCTTTTTAATTCTGTAACAAGAAAATCAATCTCCCGAAATTTCAGGTAATTACCCCATTTATTAATTGGTCACACTGGCTCCGGCTTTGACTTTTGGCTATCCATTTGATGTTATAATTTAAAATAGTAAATCGATGTTAAATTGTGCTTTAAATATTATTTTACCTGTGAAAAGTGATTCCTTGTTTTTTTTTGCTGTTACAAGTGTTGTTTCGAAAGACTTTTACTACGCAAGAAGGCATATTTTTATTATACAAATTTCAAACGTCAACGTTTGCATTCGACGGAATACGGCGCATTATGGCAGCCGACCGGCCCGTTATGCTGGTTGATGTGTGCGTGCTGCTAAGTAAGTACAAAGCGCCGGCTCATCATGAGTGCTTCACTTATCTGTTCCTTGGATTTTTCAATGACATACAGTGGAACCTCGATAAGACGAAATCCTCTATAACACGAAAAAAAAAATCCCGTTCCCTTACCTTCAAGCCCCAAAACCTCCATAACTCGAAATATTAGCCATCCATAAGTCGAAGTTACCAACGACTCCCTACGCGTCGTTTTAGTACATTTTTTACCTCTATAACTTGAAATAGATGAATTTTACCTCTATATCTCGAAGTTTGTGAGTAATTCCTCTGTAACTCGAAGAAGAATTATGGCAGGTAGGTCATACGTATCTAGTCTATAGGAAATTTTACCTCTGTAACTCGAAGTTAAAATGTACAGAAGCCCACCACCACGGAGCAGCACCTCTAAAAGTCGAACATGGGCCTATGAAAACCTCTGTAAGTCAAGACTTCTATAAGTCGAAACTTCGTTAATACTTTTTGTTAGCGTTTTTCTTGAGTTTCGACTTGTGGAGGTTCCACTGTATAAGTAGCTTGATCCTTCATGACCTTCACCGGACAATCATTTGGTGCCCTTGGTGCAAATAAATTTGCGAAGTAATTTAAACGTGATCATTTATTTTATTGTAAAGTTCCCGTGACGAATGGGGCTTCCGCTGTCTTCTCATGCGGTAGTTACCAGTACATCTGGACCTATGCTCCTTCTGCTTTCATTCGAAGTTCGCCGCACGCCGTTCCTCTTGCTCTCTTTTTATGAAACATTGGAGTGAGCAGGGCAGCAGGATACGAATTTCGATCGAAGTGTTTTGGAGTATTGGACCCTGCTCGTTACGCCCACAATCCAATAATGAGGTGTGTCCACTTCGTGCGTAGCCAATGTGATATAGTGATTGATGCACAGATGTGTTTTTATATAATATACGTTAGTAATAATGTTTCTGCAGCTTCCGGATACAACAGCAATGTCCTCTGTAGGTAAATAGGTATTTGCGGGAAGCTTATTTACGAAAGCCACGATGTTTCTATTTTACCTACCATTTAACATGATTGAAAATTGAAAATGAATATAAAAATATATGTTCAATGCGTGAATGCTTCTTTTTAGGGTTCCGTACCAAAATGGTAAAAAAGGAACCCTTATGGTGCGACTCTGTCTGTCTGTCTGTCCGTCTGTCACAGCCAGATATCTCAGGAACTGCTGCTGCTATCGGTTTGAAATTTGGAATAGTGTTAAAAGTAGCTAACCCGAGCTTATTGGACATAAAAAAAATCTTGTACCTTTTTTACTTTTTTTTTAAAAGGCTCCGTAATGGGATTTTCAAAATTGAAAGTAGGGCTTATATATCGAGTGGGGTATCAAATGAAAGAGCTTAATTTGTAGATTAAAATAGCATTATTATTTTTTTTCTTAAATAAATAGTTTTTGATTTATGGCGAAAAAAGTTTAAGAAAATACCATTCCCCCCCTATTATCTCCGAAGTTACTGATCAGAAAAATGTGTCATAATTACCAATTATTAATGTCGTCCTAAATATTACAGGAAAAATATAACGGCTTTCCTCACTTGCACCGTTTTTGAGAAATTTGCAAAAATCATAACACATACTTATTTGCTCCTACTAAACTAATCGCCATACAGTTTTTCTTGAACTATTCATGTATCTACTTATTAGGATTATTATTATTATTAGGAAGACCGTTATATTTTCTCTTCCTAACTTGAATACTTTTTAAAAATTTACAAAAATCTTAACATATTAGTTCTACCTACCCTCCCTACGAGAGCCATCTAGCGGAGAGTAGCAAAACTAAGCGATGATTTATTTCAGATTATATAAAAAATGTCTATTAAATACAATGATCACTCATCAGGCATCGGGAAAAAAACATAAAGTAACAATAATTATTAAAAACTCTATAATAGGAGTATGTTAGGAAATTTGACACTAGTAAATACCATAAAAATGAAATACCACTAGCGCCATCTAGGGACACAAATCTAAAATAAGGTAGCTTGTGGCTAAAAATGATACATGAGAACTAACTTAGTTGACAAACAATTATTTCAATCAGCCAATAACAAAAAGTAACGTTTAAATTTAAATTACAAGTAAAATTTACGCGCTATTTAGTATCAATAGATGTCGCTGTAGCATACGCTGCATCGCGCTGTTAAGATTTTTCCTGGTTGAATAGAGCTAAAGCGGGTTTAAGGCAGGGTTGCTGTTAGTCGTAAGGTTGGTCTACTTATTAGTTTATACGGAACCCTCGGTGCGCGAGTCCGACTCGCACTTGACCGGTTTTTTAAATATGTTTCTTAGTAAAATAAAGATAATTTACGATTATACCACCTTAATAAAAAAACGGTATTTATTTCATTAAAATCTCTTTCTACACATAGGTACGAGTGTATAAACCCTCTAATAATGCGTTTAAACCACAAATTCAATTAAATTGTTTTGTTAGAACAAATTTCTTACTTATCTGTGAAAATGTTATTATTGCCTTGTAATAACATCGAACTCAATGTTATTATGGCATTTCAATTTCTAGCCTCTATGCAAAACAAAGCATATCTCATCTTCGGCTCGTTTCATAAGACCACACTCTCCGTTTTAAGGCCTCATTATATATCAGTTCAATAAACTATACTATTATACTCAATTAAAACACCCTGTACGTGTAGGTTTTTAAGCGGATAATGACATCATTATAGTTATTGTTTTTGAATACTGAGTTATTACGTGTGTCTCATTAAGTGATGAGCAACGAGATCTAATATATAAATCGCTAATCGCGATACTTGAATGTATAAAAATGAGCCTTAGTATGATTTCATCACCAATAGGTATATATTTTTTTATATGGAATTCTTTATATGCCGATTATTATCCATGGGAAACCACTTTTATTGCACGTCAAACATTACAAGATATCCTTAAATATTAAGATACCCGGCATATTTTTAGTGCCATCGTGACTGGTCCTGTTGTGTTGCATCCAGCAACCTTCACCAGGCCTTCAGTCCACCTTGCAGCGAGCCTACCCACGCTGTGTCTTCTAGTGCACGGTATACGGTAGTTTTTACCCGACTGCGGCGAAGCCCAAAGGAGGGTTATGTGTTTGACCCGTATGTATGTATGTCCGTCCGATTTTGATAAATGATACATCATAGATTCGTCTTGATGGCGCGAGTGTCACTGGGTATGAAGATCGTTAAAATAAACAAAATGGCGGATTTTATGCATTTTTAAAGTGCACCGCGGTCGGGTTTTTTTAGTAAAAATATTTAGTTATTCTTCCTACAAAAGGTACATCGGGAGCGCGCATGTGTGCGCGCCGTGTACGGACGCAACACAGGCAAGGATTTGAGCATGCCACAGCATGGCGTTCACTCACACAGACGCGCGTCGTGCGTCTGTGTAAATACGTGTCGCGCGCTCCTAAACGGCCGATGTCGTACTACTTGGTTGTCTTTATACTTTGCTAGTAAGATACCTATAGAATAACGAAATACATGCCAATGGAGGATTTACGTTTAAATGGACGAAGGAGTCATACTCTTCGGTATATTAACGCCGATGGCCAATTTCACGGCGGCGGCGTGGACTGAAAATTTACTCGGCGGCGGCGCCGGCGTGGCCTTGGCCCTTAATATTTTTGGAAGCCCGATTGGTAAGAAAAGATAAGGAAAACCATAATTTGATACAAAAGTAAGCTGTATTTTATTCTAATAAACGAACGGAGGATATAAATAACTGTAATTGTTAATTTTTAAATTTCACACCTAAAATTGTGTGAATGAGTGTCGTTGAAGGTTTTTCATAGTTGTTATGTGAATATTCAAACAAATAACACAATATTCAAAGATGAACCTAATGATGTTAATTATTAATTTCTTATCACCAATATTTGTAATTATTTTTCACTTTATAAGTATCAGAAAAAAACATTTTTGCATAAAATTTGGTCACCCTACTCAATGTGACGTCTTGTCACTTCCCACATTGCGTATATCAAAAGTTATAGGGTGACCATGATTTACTTAGTTTAAGATTAATTTTATTTGAAAATAAGAAAATTTTAATTAATGCTGTTTTGATCGCTTTACTTATAAACCGATTAAACTAAAATGTTTTAAGTACATCGTTCTTGTTCGAGCAAATGGTAATGAAATTCGTAGAATTAGTATCACGGCTTGACGTAAATTGGTAAATTTGTCACACTTCACGCATAAAATCCGTTTAAAAATAATTAGATTTCAATTTCCACTCATGCCTTCATAAATGAGCGAAAATACCCATTCGTCGGAATCATAAAAAAACCGTGATAATATTAAAATGTCGTTCAAAAATGTGTTTCTTACAGGCATATCGCCGTCTGTACCTACAGTAGTTATTTAATTAATAGCGTATTTATTTATGGTTATTCTTAATCATTTGCGATACTAGTTTTTGCCCGCAACTTTGTGTGCGTACAATTAGTTTTTAACACGTTCACTGTCCCCATACAAAGCTATCGGATAATGTCACAAGTCCCAACTGTGCAATTAGTATAGTAGTAGTGACCCCATAGTGGAAGCACGGACTCCTGAAAAAACCTTCATAACCCTACATTGGGGGCACCGGGGCAGGGAACGTGTTAATCCCCGACGGAAAACGAGGGCGAGGAGTGTTATAAGTTTGACGTGTGTATCTGTGGCATTGTAGCTCCCAAACGGACGAACCGATTTTAATTTAGTGTTTTGTTTGAAAAGTGATTTAATTGAGAAAGAGAACTTAGGTTTTATTAAAATTGGTTCTACTGTTTATGTGATAGAGAATCGGAGAATTTAATGTAATAAAACGTAGCCTTGGTAAAATATAGCCTTATGTGACTTTACGTCCAAAGTGCTTTTATTACGCGAATGTTACACAAATGCTGTAAATTATACGAAACAAAAAGATTTAAACGCTTCCCCTGAAAAGTTGTCATTTTGCAGATGCGGCTTTATTTTACCAAGGGTGCGATTTGTGTAACATTCGCGTAATAAAAGCACTTTGGACGTAAAGTCACATACGGCTTTATTTTACCAAGGGTACGATTTGTGTAACATTCGCGTAATAAAAGCACTTTGGACGTAAAGTCACATACGGCTTTATTTTACCAAGGGTACGATTTGTGTAACATTCGCGTAATAAAAGCACTTTGGACGTAAAGTCACATACGGCTTTATTTTACCAAGGGTACGAAAATTTAACAATACGGCATTTAGTACATAATTAACATTTAAATAGCAAGAAATAAAACTTAGATTAAAACAAAAACTCTCAACTTGAAAGAAAAACCTGTCGGGGGACCCTGAACAAAAGGTCCCGCGTCTGAGGCCGGCCTTACACAGTCTGAATCAGAATCTGAATTCATATTGTTAATTCAGAACGCACGGACAATTCCACTATTATATACAATTTAACTATTATCCACACACATTCTGACTTTTCAGATTATTCAGATTCGTATTCAGACTGTGTAAGGCCAGGCTCCGGAATTCAGACTCTGAATTCAGAGTATGAATTCAGATTCGGATTCAGACTGTGTAAGGCCGGTGTGAGAACAAATTATTTCAACTAATCTTAAAAACATACGGCGCCAATAGATAGGTAGGTGGCAGTGGCGTGGCGTCCAAAGAACTCGATTCCTACCGGCTTGCCTAATATTAGACACTTGAGCACCTTATTCTTCAGCTCTTAAGAAAAATGTACGTCAAATCTGCACCGGCTTGCCTAAGGATATCTTTTACGCCACGCCACTGTTAGGTGAGTACATATAATTTTACACTGTTTAGAGTTTTTTTAGTTGGGGGTTTTTTATCACTTACTTGAGAAATGTTTGACCCCTCATACAAATTTCCACCCTTTAGAGCCCTATCACACTTGCGATGCGAGCGAGCTGCGGGCGAGTTATAGAAGCGAAGTTCCATACAAATTTCTGACTCTTGACTGGTTTTGTATGGAATACTCGCCCGCAACTGGCCCTCAAATCGCAAGTGTGACAAGGCCCTAAGGGATGATCTCCGGGATAAAAACTTATGTCCTTCCTCAAGTCTCAATCAGTTTAAGTGTGAAAAGCAGATATGTTTTAATATTTCACCACTCAGCCGATTTAAATGAATATTGCTATGGAGACGGTCTCTCTGTCGATCGACAGACAGACAGACGGACGAGTGTTTCCGTGTATCGACAGACAGTTACTTTCGCATTTGTATGCTTGAATAAATCTTCGATAAGCGTTATTAAATTTATCGTGTGGAACGCAGACGCGCGCAGCACTGGTTGTTTTGCTCCAGCCCTGCCCATTGTCCTGCAATTTCGTCGCCTGATTACTATGACACACGTGCGTGATACGAGCAAAATCGGAACATCCTGTTGCTTCATTGTATCCAGCATCAGTAGCAACTAAAGCTTCTTACTGGCTATACATAAAAGAGAACGCTGACAAGCAGTCTTCTGTATTTACTGGGTCGCCAGTGTTTTAAGTACTAGCAATGGATTACCGGTTAACACTTTTGATGTGCATAGTAAGTATCTTTTTTGATATTTTCTCTATATAATTTTTGAACATCTGCCCACCGACGTGACCAGGTACTAACTATTAAAATTTGGAATAAACGTAATAACGCAGTCATTTGGTAGTAGTACACCTACCTATCAGTGGCGTGGCGTAAAATATATCCTTGGGCAAGCCAGTGCAGATTTGGCATACATTTTCTTTAGGAGTTGTAGAATAAGGTGCTCAAATGCTTGATATTATGCAAGCCGGTAGGAATCAAGTTCTTTGGACGCCACGCTACTGCTACCTATGCAGTACGAGCCTGGCACCGACCTCAAGTTTTTTATATTACTGTTTTGAAGTAGGATAAATTTTTATTTATTACTTTTTAATTTTGTGCCCTTATCTGCCACTACTTACAGCAATACTTAAGAGCAGTCCACATTCAGATTCTCTACCTTCTATTGCCAGTGCCAAGGGTAGAGAATAATTTAAGCGAGTCGAACAATCCGTAGCGTTAGCGTTTCATGAGTTGGCTTAGCCTATGATAAGTCCGTGAGGCCTAAAGAGCGCTGCCAATGGTTGGTTGGAGAGGTTATGTCGGTCGGTTTGTTGAGTTTTGTTAAGGGGGAGAATCCATCGAAGTATAATAAGTTTGGAAGCGTAACTGACACTGAATCGGCCCCGCGGAATACGTACTAATACTAACGGAGCTAGTACTTAGTACTGAAGAAAAAACTACAACGGCAAATGAAATTCTCACGTCAGTAGCTTTCTAACCAATCACAGAGTTTTGTCCTTTAAACGATATGCAACCTATCCTAAAAGAAGTCTCAAACTTAATACTATATTCGTCATAAATGATTTTAGACTCGCACATATTATAAATATTAAGTTGGTTATCAATACCGCTTGATACATAAGACGTATTGATTTTAAAAAGTGGGCGTTTTGGGGCAAATTTCGACGACCGTTTTGTTAAAGACTCTATAGATTATGAGGGTGACGAGCCGAGTAGTGGGTGTGTTACCAGCCCCTAATTAGAGTCTCATTTCAAAAGAAACAATCAACGAGATTGACTCTTTTGATATCTCTATCCCGTAGTTTTATACTGGCCAGGTACATTTTTTTTAGTATGTTTAAATTTCCAGATGTGCAATTACTATGAGTGAATATTATTATCTAATAATACTCAGTGTAGACTGTAGATGGAGACTGTCATGATGCACTTAGCCAAGATAGATCAGTTATCATTATCTGAATGAGTGCCTAATCAAGTCGTTCTAAGTTTAGATATGACTACAAGGAATTTATTTCAGTTTCTGTTCACCACAAACGTACCATTTTAGAAGGTAAATTATTAAATAAAAAGAAGCTAGACGTCCTGGGTTCAAATCCTAGTACGGGCAAATACTTGTCTGATGGGTTGACATGTTTGTTAGGCTAAGAGTATCGCAATCCTAGTTTCAACCCGTAGGTCAAGTATTGTTTAGTCCGGTATTAGGTCATTTCGCGCAAGCTGAGACTATGGTAATTGGGATGACGACTGGGTAAAAACTATATAATTCTATTCAGTCCGTCAGTTAGATTATGGAAAAATATAGGGCACGTATTTTTTGGTTTATCAAAATATTCAAAATCGACAAAGTTATAGATCATCAAACTTCTGGTGTGGGGGGCTTGTGACGTCACTACTAGGTGAAAATTTTACCTAGGAGTGACGTCACTCGAAACTTCTAAGCACTCTATCCTCGTCATTTTTTATTTGTCAAACAAAAGAAAAAATACGTGTACAATATTTTTTAAAAATCTAACTGACGGACCAAACAGTTTTTATTAGTCGTCTAATTCATTATATGCTTCATTTGTTGTAGCTCTTCTGCGCCTTAGTAGCAGCCTCTCCAGCCCGCGAGAAACGAGACATCATGGATTCAGTCAAGGGGGCGTGGAACGACATGGTGAAAACCCTGAGCGACGCGGGCGACGCGGTCGTCCACGTCTTCAAACCCACGGAGCGCAGCGTCATCGACAAGATGGCCGATGGGATCAAGGGGCTTACAGACTAGCTGAAGCTTGTCGCGACAACTTTGTTAGATATGTCGAAGGTGCATATTTCATGAGCGTCAAGTGACAAGTGACATCGACAATTTTACGTACCTACATTCGTTATTGTTACTGGAAACACTGCCGGATGTAGGTCTCCTTAAGGGCTTAAAGCCGTCAGTCACGGTCGCAAGCGTTCCGTTACCGGGCATTTCTCCAGAAATATGTCTGCGGTCACCTCATTCATCTGGCCCTTTTTCATACTAAATGTATGGAGGCAGATGAATGAGTCGCAGACATATTTCTGGAGAAATGGCCTACCACTGGCTGCCGGTGATATTTTAACTATATCATTCGTGGCTCATATAGTGAGACATCTTGTCTGTACTGTTATAATATTAGTAAAGTGAAGTGCTGAACAAGTTATTGTACAAATATAATAAATAATATTCCACGCCATCGATTCACGAAGATGTACGAAACTTGAGGAGTTACCTGTCGCTTGTTAAATTCATGAAATGGGCGGTAGATAAAACAAATCTGACTGAAATTGTCGGGACAGAGTTGTCATAGTATGTAACATTTCACGTATAGCAGAAATAAAAATGTATACATATTTTAGACGTGACCGGATAAAACTTCTACGCGGTTACATCTACATTTTTGAATGAAGAATTTTGCTGTTGTGTTCATACTTTTACTACAGCAATTATGGATCATAATACAAATTACAGGTCTTATAATTTGAATCCATTTATGTACAAGTAATAGTATATTAAGTAATTATATATGATTTATCTAATTTTCTAAATTATTGTCATTCGAGGCTATCTCAGCGTAGAGTGGTCTATTAACAGTTGCAATTGTCATAATTGTCACAATCCCGCCCTTGTGACCGCAGCCTTACCTTACTGCTGTTACATTTAAGGCAGTTATTACGCATTCTTCCTGTTGTTACGCACCGTTATTTGTAATCTAGATTATTTTACCTACTACGTATTATTAATACATTTGTTAGATAAGTATTGGTTTAATTAGCAGCATTTTTGATTTTAGAATGGCCTCCAAATGTTTTAGAAACATTTGTCGTCCTTTTAGAATCGAAGTTGCTTTTATGATCAATAATTATTAGGTTTTTTTTCTTATTATAGTGCTTATACCTAAATTATACTTTAATCGACTTTCACATTCGAGAATACAGGGGTTATATAAGATAATAAATAAAACAATCAATAGAGATTATGTTTTTATTTAATAAAAGTAATAAAAGTCTTTTACCGAACTGGTTCGTGCTCATTTGGTAATTTCTACAAATTCGTGAAAAATATAAAAAATTTAATGATATACCTAAGTATAATACAACTTACCTACATACGTATACCTACCTACCCGAGAAGAAAGGTTTTTCCGGGGCACTAAAAAAATGCATGTGAAAATTTTGCAATTTTGTGTATGTCCTTACAAGTATTAAGTGTGTTATAAGATCTTTTTCATTTAGAATGTCTGAAACCGAAACAATAGGCTTATGATACTACGCATTGTCGCGCGATAAATAAATGATAAAGCATCCGTCACTCTCACACACAATTTGTCAGAAAGTGAACGATGCTTTATCATTTATTTATCGCGCGACAATGATTAGTATCGCACGCCTACAGGTCGTCACAAAATTAACGATTAGTGTCAAACTCCATATATTTCGTCACCGACTGACAGGTTTGTTAGACGGTATTTAAACATCTCTCAATGGTACTTACATAAATCCAAATTAGGTGCGATGTATGAATATGTAATAAAAATACTGAAACGATATCAATTACTTATAGGTATCATGCTCATAAGCGGCATTGAACCTTTAAATTTAAGGAGAGACTTTGCCTTCTTATGTATGTTGTACCAATTGTATAATGGGCTATGTTTCAAGCAATTGTTCGATATTATGCCTACGGCCACTTTCTACCACTGCACCGATCGCCATCGGCAGGATTATTCATCCATCCTTTGAACCAAAATAGTGGAACAGATGGGCAATTCCATAAAAATGTAACAGAAGTTACCATTTCATCGCGTGAGTGTTTATTTATGGCGTAAATTTAAGTATTCATTTTAATCTAGATAAGTATAAATTTAATTCCTAGATATATTGACACCTGCATTTGTACCATCAATAAAGAAACACGCGAAAAATTGGTTACTTACGTTACTCTCTGTCATAGAATTACCCAGGTGCGGTTTCAAAGAAATTTCCTATGAGGAATGAGCTTGCCGCGGTTTTCACTGGAGGCTACAATATTGGGTTCCCCAAGAGAACAGTGACAGGCTTTTAAATGACGGCAGCACACATGTAATACTTCCGGCGTTGCAAGCGTCCTTAGGCTACGGTGACTGTTTGACATCATATATCCAGGGGCGTATTTACCCTAGGGCCTCCGGGGCCATGGCCCGGGGCGCCTATCCGTTTTGGCGCCATTCAACCAACTTTTACTTCTTCTGGGGCGGCGAAATTTATTGGCCCGGGGCGCCAAATTTCAAAATACGCCCCTGCATAGGTATATCGGGTAATTCCATGGCAGAATGTAACGTAAGCTACCAATATTTCGCTCGTTTTACCATTGATGGTGCAAATTTAAGTGTCAATATATCTAGGGTTGAAAGTAATATTATCTAGAGCAAAATTAACACAATCGCACCATAAATAAACAAAAACTCAATGAAACGGTAAAAAAAAAAAACATTTAGCATGAAAAAGGGCCAGATGAATGAGGTGACCGCAGACATGTTTCTGGAGAAATGCCCATTTAATATCATTGTTTGCCATAGTGGTGGTATAAAAATTAAGAAGTAATTTCTTAGCAATTGTGACTTAAGTCGTTACGTTACAAAACCCAATGGATGTAACAATAATTGGCCATCATGACAATCCTTCAGCGCAATTAATATTGCAAGAGATGAGTGCGGCCAAGGTCATAATGTAAGTATACACGAACTCCAGTGCGAAATCAGATTAATCTTTTTTACAATAAAAAGTACCGTGAAGATATTTCTGACTTTGATTGTACTTTTTTTGCATGGAGACTCGAAGGACAACCTTGAGTCTATGACGATGATATTTGGCAGCGTCTGATTTGATTTAAAATATTATCAACCATCTGTACGAATAACCTTTGAATCAATTCAATAATATTAAAATGTGCTCTGCGTAGACGTTAACGTCAAAATAAAGTAGCCTATTACACTCACGGACAATGAATTCGGGTTATTTTCTGTATAATTGTTCATAGAAAATTACCCGAATTCATTGTCCGTGAGTGTATTTTAGTACTTAAGGTGAACCGAGTCAGTCAGTTGATTCGAGTCGGTCGATTTTCAATACAAACACAAAGAGGGTCATCATTTACTTCCATGACATCAATAGTGCTTCAAATTTGTTTCGTTTTATAGCTTAATACATTTTGTCTGCGCGAAATGACATGGGAAGTCTCAAAATACCAGAATTAATGTGCTATTTGCTATGGAAGCTCAGTGCCATCTATCATCGTAATTCTCGTGTCATTTCGCTCAGAGAAAATGTATCAAAGCTATTAAGTAAAACATAATTGATACCGTGGAAGCAAACAATGACCCTCTTTATGTTTGTATGGAAAATCGACCGACTCGAATCACATCATTGAGTAACAAATAACAAAATTGCAAGTATTAAAGTACCACCAGTTTTGACGCCAACTCCATAGGGATCACTTAATATTTTTTACAAAATCAAAACACAACTAAACGTCACTAATATAGGTCGCATTAGACCCTATCTCTAGCGTACCATCCTTATAGAAGTCATCATCGTTCGAATTCTCAGTGATAAGTTCCACCAACTTCTCCGTACTCAACTGCATAGGCACTGGACTCTCAGGATAGTCAGGTCTCTTATCATAATCATCCTTATGTTTGTGGCGCGAAGGCAGAATGAATATCCCAGCCTTGAAGCCGCTTTTCTTTTCAGCACATTCCTCATTCGCTGCTAGCTCTTCTAGTGCCCGATTTCTCCTTATAATATCCGATATGTTGTACTGAACGGTCGTTTTGTGTCGCTCTCTGACGAACATGCAGTATGCAAACCAGATGATCAAAAATGCGGCCTGCAATGGACGAAATCAATAAGCCATCTATCTAACCGGTTCCGGATTCAGATACAGCTAAAGAGGCGTATGTGCATTGAAGTATACTTAAACATATGCCCTTTCCACGTTATGATACTGCTAACTATAGAGTGGGCCTTAGAGTGTATTGGGCGAGTGTGTTCGTAAAACGAACATTCGACCACATTTTAAGGTACTGGAGTTGTCAAATATTAGTTAAGATTGTGTAAACTTACCAGGACCAGAGCGACGATGAAGCCAACGATGTACTCGGTCATGTTTTGTCAATATCAACACGAGAGTAAGTTTTTTCGCGTCGAGACGCGTGTCGCAAGCCGAGTCGGATGGGAACAGCCACAACGAACGGTCCTCGTCGCTTCCAATTAATGCCAGTTGGTCTCTTTTAGTGAGTGATGTCACCGAGAGTATTAACGATGCTCCATTGATAATAACTAATCTAGTAAATTGTTGGAAATCTCGTAAACACGACTGTTTGTCAACATTTCACAACTGCGTTGTTAGCGCGTTCGCTTCTAACACGTCACTGTTCGATGTCTCTGTCATTATAAAAGCGTTGAAGAGAGACAAGCCGCCTTTCAAACCGTTTATAGACATGCGATTAATAAAAACAGCTACGGATTAGAATGACAAGGCTCGCTTAGATGTTAAATCGTATTATTTGCGTTCTGAATGTTCTGAAATTCTGAAATGATTGTGGCTATTTTCCAATTTGTCCGCGGATGCCGATCGGACTTGACCTCATTGCCCAACTGGACAGGTCAATAGGTTGTACATCATACAATACAATACACGGTGTCTGATACAGGTTCATGTGTTTATTTTTGGAAGCTGTATTGGTTTCATTGTAAAGTGATCGATACATTGGGTAGCTGACCGTCATTTTCGATAAATGACCGGATAATTTCGCCAACTATGGTCACATTGGACATCTATTTTTTTTAAGTATTTTGTGTGTCGGATAGATTTATTATTATCGACTTTTTTGTTTTTTTTTCACACCTCCTATTCAGAAAAAAGTATTTTGCTCCCTCATAAGAGGGATCAAAGTAGTACTATTCTGTTCAAGGACAATAGGGTATTTTTAGTTTGAACTGACTTAAAATATTCCATACCATAGTCAGCTTTATTAGTATACTAGCTGTTGCCCGCGACTTCGTCCGCGTGAAATTCGAATACCCATGTGGGTGGTTAAAGGTGCACATACCTATTTTACCGCAGGCTAATAGTAGTACCGCTTTTCTACATTACCTACCAAAACCACGTAAAACTGGCTGTGCGCGAAGCAGTAACTACCCCCTAAGAAGCAACCCCTTTTATCCCCCTGGGGATGAGTTTTGAAAAACGGTGAATTCACGTTTCTTTTATTGAAGAAACGTGATAAGTCAGGAGAACGACTTTTTAAGAATGTGTGGATATATTTTCTTGGATTTTAGTAAATAGGACTTTAATGTAACATTATACCTCTAACTGTAAGAACCATTCTCTGTACAAACTGTAACACCTTTAAAATATGAATTTTTTACAACACTTTTTTATTCTTTTTACGTTGTATATAAATAATGTACTCCGCATATTTCAAGTTTCTAGGTTTATTAGTTAATGGCTCTATCCAAATTCAAATTTTCCAACCCCATTTAATCCTATTTAATTGGGTATGAATTTCGAAAACCGGCAAAGTTAATTTTCTTGGCACATAATGAAGGGTTTACATATCAAGTCGCAGATCTCCTACTTTAAAGATCATGTCCCATGTATACAAATTTCAACTCCGACTTTAGTCCCTTAGGGAATGAATTATGAAAAACTGTGGAATCACTTTTCTTTACATTTAATAAACAGTGTATAAATAAAGTTTCAAACCTTTCCATGCAAATATTCAACCCTTTTAAACCCCTCAAGGGAAATAAGAACCTCTGCACATGTAAAGTTTCTAGATCTATAAGTTTTTGTTCTGTCTTTCAAACTTTCAACCTCTATTTATTTTAATTGCTAAATTAGATGAATTTCAGGTAATAATGGCTTTTCTTGGCTCATTATAAAAAGTCCTATGATGTCTTAGATCTCCTAATGTAAAAATCATATATTCCCGATACAAACTCTCAAACCCTATTTAAGCTTTTCAGGGATGAATTTTAAAAGACGGTGAAAATACTCTTCTTTTAAAACAATGAAAAATTTAAACATGAAGTTTCATACCTCTTACTTAAAAAGATCGTAAAGTCCCGATACAATTTTTCAACCCCTATTTATACACCTTCGAGGATGAATTTCGAAAAATGGTGGAATCAGTTTTCTTTTATCCTAATAAAGAGTCTAAACATGAAGTTTTAAACCTCTTACTTAAAAAGATTGTAGAGTCCCGGTACAAACTTTCAACCCCCAATTAAACCCCTTAGAGAATGAAATTCAAAAAACAGTGAAATTACTTTTTATTGATCTAAATGAAGAATATATACATGAAGTTTCAAATCTCTTACATAAAAATATCGTAGAGTCCCGATACCAACTTTCAACCCCCATTTAAACCCCTTAGAGCATGAATTTCAAAAAACGGTGAAATCACTTTTCTTTTATTCTAATGAAGAGCCTAAACATGATCTTTCAAACCACTTACTTTAAAAATCGCAGACTCTCCATACAAACTTTCAACCCCCATTTTAACCCCTCAGCGGATTATTTTCGGAAAACGGTAAAACTCTTTTCTTTCATTCTAATGAAGAATCTAAGCACGAAGTTTCAAACCTCTTACTTTAAAAATCGCAGACTCTCGATAAAAATTTTTCAACCCCCATTTTAACCCCTCAGGGGATGAATTTCAAAAAACGGTGAAACCACTTTTCTTTCATTCTAATGAAGAATCTAAGCATGAAGTTTCAAACCTTTTACTTAAAAAGATCGTAGAATCTCGATACAAACTTTCAACCCCCATTTTAACCCCTCAGGGGATGAATTTCGGAAAAAGGTGAAATTATTTTTCTTTCATTCTAAATGAAGAAACTAAACACGAAGTTTCAAACCTCTTACTTTAAAAATCGCATACTTTCCATACAAACTTTCAACCCCCATTTTAACCCTTCAGGGGATGAATTTCAAAAAACGGTGAAACTACTTTTATTTTATTTTAATGAAGAATCTAAGCACGAAGTTTAAAACCTCTTACTTAAAAAATCGTAGTCTCTCCATACAACTTTTGAACCCCTATTTGAACCCCTTAGGGGATGAATTTCGAAAAATCCGTTCTTATCTCTCACCTACGTCATATGAACATTCTACTGTAAAAGTTTCAAGTTCTTCGCTTCAGTAGTTTCGGCTGTGCGTTGATGAGTCAGTCAGGACTTTGCCTTTTATATATATAGAATTATTACACACAGAGGGCGGTATATAAGGAATGGCCCAGATCACTGGTGTTTGCGGTCCGAGCCGCAGGCGAGGGCTATAAATATAATATGGAAGTGGTATTTTCGTCCCGTCCGTAAAAAATAATAATCGTTTTATAAAATAATAAGAGACTATAAATGTAACAATTTAACATTCTATTTTATTAAAAATGTGTGACGCTCTTTGACTAACTATATATTTCGTTATTTTGGTAGGTAGCATTTGTATTTGAATTTTCCTCATAGTCGGTGTGAAAAGCAGTATGTGTCACAAGGTGGCAAAATTATTTTCACCACGGGCGTTAACGCTTGAATCCCTCACTACGGTCCGGATTCTACATACAATTGTAGAATCCTTCGCTTCGTTAAGGATTCAATGTACGCCCTCGCCGTAAATACATCATTTTGCTCCCTTGTGACACAATCTACTATTTTTTACCTGCATCTTATTTGCATTTATTTTCAAGATTACTAGCGAGTTACTTATTTTTCTCAAACATGGCATGAAATGTTGAAATTACGTGCCTAAAAATAGGCCACAAAGTACCTCGTTTCCTATGCGGCTTGACACTTGGCACGGAATGGAATTTCATACTTACATTGAGTCTATTGAGCACACCAAGCTTCTTAGAGGCTAATTTAGCCTTACCCTCTAAATGGCCGCGGAACTGGACTTCACTCGATATGTCGACGCCAAGAATTCCGATAGGATAGTGGCTGTGGCAGTAAGGGGGATGCTCTCAAAACGAGGTGATGCGACAAACGCGAGCTTTTTGGCGGTGAAGGCGCAAACCTGTGTCTTCGTAGGGTTGAAACGGACTAGATTAAGTCGACCCCATTCTGAAACTTCTTTTAGGGAAGTTTCAATTTCAGACACAAGTCTGTTACGGCTCTCGATGACGCTATCCCGAGAAATATTGGCGCGGCCGGTGTAGGAGGCATCACCCGTGCTATCATCTGCATAACAGTGAATGCCACAGATTTGCAGCATGTCGTTGATATGCAGAAGGAACAACGTAGGCGATAGCACACAGCCTTGCGGGACACCAGCATTCACAGTCATGGATTCAGAGCACTCACCGTCAACTACGACCTTTATGCATCTGCCTGCTAGAAAGCTACTGACCCATTCGCATAATTTCTCGGGAAGCCCATAAGATGGAAGCTTCGAAAGAAGTGCTTACTTCCCGGCCTCTGCAGTAATGTACTATTATTAGTGTTAATATTTCAGTCTAACCTTTAAGGTTTATAAAAACCTTAAAGATTTTCATGCCACACCCGGCCATAAAGTGGCTTTTTCCGCAGAGCCGCACGCACACATCAACTAGTTATTTCCTATTGCGAGCAGCACGCACACATAGTTAGCTGGCTTATTAGACATCCTTCAGTTCTTTGTTAGCGAGGCTCCGTCCGGCTATTTATTTTATGCCACACTTGGCCATAAAGTGGCTTTTTCCGTAAGTGTAGACATAAAATAATGTACACAACACGGGAGGTAATAAAGAAAGCCCTCGATCTCATATTTATGTCCCTCGCCTGCGGCTCGGGCCGCAAACATCTGCGATCTCGGCCTTTCTTTATATTACCACCCTAGTTGTGTAATATACTATCTATTTTAGGGTTCGTACCTCAAAAGAAAAAAAGGAACCCTTATAAGATCACTTTGTTGTCCGTCTGTCCGTCCGTCCGTCTGTCTGTCTGTTTGTCCGTTTGTGAAGACCCTTTATGTCGGGAACGCGTGGAGGTATACAGTCTATAGTCCCTTGAAGCTGTAAAAAAAATCAAACTTTCTTACATTTTATTCAATAACTAAATAAACAATAAAATAACAATAAATTATCCTAAACTTAACTAAAACCCTAAAGTAGAAACAAAATACACCTAAAATAAAAGCCTAACGTAAAAATTAAAATATACCTACCCGAAACTAAAATATATCTAAACCTATTTCAATTGGTTGTACGTTGTTTTGCCTAACAACTTTTTGCCTATTTTCGTTTTGCCTAATTTCATTTTGACTAATATTGTTTTGCATAATTATTCATTTTGCCTAATTTTTATTTGAGTGAAACTCGTTTTGTATAATCCTTATTTTACCTAAATTTATTTCGTCTAATATTGTTTTGTCTAATTTTTAGTTAGTATAATCTATATTTGTATAATGTTTGTTTAACATAATTATTTTTTGTCTAACATACATTTTGCATAATTTTGTTTGTTCTATACTTATTTCGTATAATGTTTCATTTAACCTAACCTAACCTACTTTTCTGACAGCAGTTCGGTTTTGTTAGGGGACGCAGTTCAAACCTAACCTAACCTACTTTTCTGACAGCAGTTCGGTTTTGTTAGGGGACGCAGTTCAAACCTAACCTAACCTACATTTCTCACAGCAGTTCGGTTTTGTTAGGGGACGCAGTTCAAACCTAACCTAACCTACTTTTCTGACAGCAGTTCGGTTTTGTTGGGGGACGCAGTTCGAACCCTAACCTAACCTAACCTAAACTAATTGAACTTATGGTTTGAGTTTTTTTTAACCCCTTGTGGGGGGCTCCGCCCCCCCGTCCTCCCTTTTCGTTCTACGCCCTAATAATTTACCCAAGCAGAGAGGCTTTATGGGCTGCTGTAAAAATATTATTTATGGTTTTGTATAATATTATTAGTGTTAGACGCAGTTCAAACCTAACCTAACCTACTTTTCTGACAGCAGTTCGTTTTTGTTGGGGGACGCAGTTCAAACCTAACCTAACCTACTTTTCTGACAGCAGTTCGTTTTTGTTAGGGGACGCAGTTCAAACCTAACCTAACCTACTTTTCTGACAGCAGTTCGGTTTTGTTAGGGGACGCAGTTGGAACCCTAACCTAACCTAACCTAATTGAACTTATGGTTTGAGTTTTTTTTAATGCGGGGGGCTTCGCCCCCCGAGCCCCCCTTGTGAGGGGCTCCGCCCCCCCCGTCCCCCCTTTTCCCGGGAGCCCTAGATTCGGATTTTCGCAAGCTAATATCGTATACATAATATTCCATCATTGAAAAGTTTACATTTTACAATCCGTCATTTATCTTGGTAATTATCAAATTTAGAGAAAAATTACCCATACAAAACACGCTTATTTTAGACAAAAAAAATTTAGTTAAAATGATATTCGGCTATATAATGATTAGTTAAAATAAGAATCGACAAAGTGAGTTTTAGATAAAATAATATTCGACAAAACAAGAGTTATGCAAATGATAATTTAGGTAAAACGAGTTTCGACAAAACAATAATTATGAAAAATGAATTTATACATATTGACTTTAGACAAAAAATTCATTATAGTAAAAGTTGTTAGACAAACTGAAATTAGACAAAAAAATTTTAGACAAGTCAAGGGAATACCATTTCAATTATATCAAACTTTTAAGTAAACGTAAAAAAAGATATGGGGCCCGTTTCACGAAGCTACAAGTTACAAATTACAAGCGGAAGTCTCTTTTCAATACCTTTTGATAGAAAGAGACTTCCGCTTATAATTTGTAACTTGTAGCTTCGTGAAACGGGCCCATGGTCATTTATGCCGCAAATAAGGTATGGACCTTATTTGCGGCATAAATTCGACTCTTTCAAGGAAACCAAAATTTATAGGGTACTTTTCATTGACATAGAAGTATGAAATTTGGTAAGTAATACCGTCTTATACTAGAACTACCTATAGGGAAAAATCTGAAAAACTCATTTTTAATTAAATCATAAAATTACATAAGGGAATCCAAATTTATAGGGCACTTTAATATACAGCGTGTAAGTCTAATACGGGCGAACAATTAAACCAGATATAGCGTTTAGTAGTGTTATCATTAATTAATATGATTTTTTAAATTACACTTAATAGTGACCTCGTAATTAATTTTTGAAAATTTACCGAGCAGCAATGTACCGCATACATGCTTGTTATGACATTGCGAGATACGAGCTTTTTTAAAGTAACTGTCAACTAGCGTAGCGTGTTTGTCAACTTGAATGTGCTGCGTTACATTGCGGCCCGAATTATTTTGTATGGTAAATATTTTCATTGTGGTTTAAAGCAATAGTTATCTAAATATGCTTCTTAGGTCCTATGCTGACCACCGTTTCAATATTCGCCCGTATTAGATTTCCAGGCTGTATGTGCAAACATATTTGTAGGGAACCCTCGGTGGGCGAGTCCGACTCGCACTTGTCCGTTTTTTTTTACCTACTTCTTATTAGCATTTATTCTGAAGATTACAAGTACCTACGTTACTTATTTTATGCCACACCTGGGGCCCGTTTCACGAAGCTACAAGTTACAAATTACAGCGGAAGTCTCTTTCTATCAAAAGGTATTGAAAAGAGACTTCCGCTTGTAATTTGTAACTTGTAGCTTCGTGAAACGGGACCCTGCACGTCTAGCATAACTGGCCGCGACTTCGTTTCTCGCGCGACAGAGCATCACCTGACACTGTCACACTATACTGAGTAGAAATAGATAGGTAGCACTTGTCGCGCGACAGAGAGTCGCGTGTCACAGGTGTGCTAGAGGTACTGGCCATAAAGTGGCTTTTTCCGCACGCTGCGCGTACGGAAAAAGTCGCTTTATGGCCAAGTGTCGACATAAAATGATGTACACAACACGGGAGATAATAAAGAAAGCCCTCGATCGCATATTTACGTCCCTCGCTTGCAGCTCGGGCCGCAAACTTCTGCGATCTCGGCTTTTCTTTGTATTACCGCCCTAGTGGTGTAATGTACTATTATTAGTTTTATAATTTGTGTTTATAAGCCTTAAAGATTTCAATGAAAAGTACCCTGTAACTGTAATAGGTAGTTTAAATTGATTTTTCTTCGATAGATGGCTCGACATCTCCATATTTTTGTTTAGATTAGTTTACCTATTGGATAGTACACTTGCGGACGATGAATTCGGGTCGGTGAAAGACCGCCATATTTTTAAAACACTCTAGGGTTGTGAAATTATTGCCTACGAAGCACGAGGTCCTGGGTTCGAATCCCGGTAAGGGCATTTATTTGTGTAATGAGCACGAATATTTGTTCCTGAGTTATGGATGTTTTCTATGTATTTAAGTATTTGTATGTATTAAATATATCGTCGTCTAGTATCCATAACACAAACCTTATTGAGCTTAAAGGGGCTAGTTCGATTTGTGTAAGATTGTCCCCTAATATTTATTTATTTATTTATTATTATTTATTTATTTATTGTATCCCGTTTTGATCTTTAATTGAGTTTAGATATTATATGCAAAAATAACACTGAAAATAATAGCTATTTCAGGTTTAGATCGAACTCGTAAAAAAACATGAAAAATAATGAATGACATTAACGAAGTGAGATATCGCAAAAATCACCATTTTTGGATAATAATATTTTTATGCGGGGTTAGCGGATATTGCTAATACCTACCAGCCAGGTATTGAAGAATATTATGCAAATGAAACAAGTGTCAAATATTGAAAAAAACACCTATTTCCATTATTTAAATTAGGGTGACCCGAATTCATTGACCGCGCGTGTAGATGTCGTGACATGTACTGATTTTCGATGATATATTTAAAATTTTGATGTTGGGTTTAAATACGAGTCAGTCGGTTTTCCTTACAAACAAAAAGAGGGCCATCGTTCGCTCCCAGACCATCAATAATGTTAAACATGTGTTTTAATTTATAGTTCGATACATTTCGTCTTCGCAAAATGACATGAGACCTGTCAAAAAGCAAAAAATATGTATGTTTTCACAATTTTTTTGTTTTCAAGTGGCGCTAATAAATGGCGCTGACCTTTAAAGGCCAAATGCGCATCAATTCTGGTTTTACGAGACTTCTCATGTTATTTCTCGCACACAAAACGTGTGAAGTTATAAAATAAAACACATTTCAACTATGACTGATATCGTGGACGCAAATGATGACCCCCTTTGTGTTTGTATGGGGAACCAAACGACTCGAAGCACCTTAATTCGGCCCTATATAGCGATCATATTTGTGGCCAAGCAAAGGCTTCAAGGCTTCAATGGGAGGATAGGATAAGGGAGAGGGCAGCGAGGGACTGAGAGGGAAAATAGGGACGGTAATATGATAATAAAAAGTTGTAAGCGGGACGGCAGGTGTGAGGTCTAAGGGTCTTCGATGTTAGTGGACTGTATTATAAATGAAAAGACTTAATTTTCCATAGTGAGCGCCTACCTCACTTAGGCACTGTTGAAGAGCTGATTATCACTTGATGATAAATGTAAAAGACTGAAGAGAGTAAAATAGAGTGACTTGAAATGGCCGAGAACCGCCATTTTATAAGATTATTTTTAAAGGTGGGAGATTATTCTAAGAAACTCCCGCTAAGCTCGAATCTTGTTCTGAGAAACGAGCCGAGCCAGTTCTGAGAATCAGCTATTCTTTTTAGTGCGTGAGTGGGGATAGTTGTTTACTTTAATTAAAAAACACATATAATTTCCCATTACACAGAAATAAAGATTATAGCAATAATTAATTAAATTCTTATAAACGATGGACATTGATAAATCTTAAAATTAGAGTAAAACACACGTTATATAAAATGATTAAACAGTAAGAATGATTGAATAATGAAACAATAATAAACAATAAAAGATTCCTATTAGATTTCAATAAGATTTCTATCCTAACTGATTGACGTGCGTAATTATCTAAATATATTTGCATACCTGTTTCCGACAGCAGGGACAGTGAGAAGGTAGGGAGAGAGAAAGAGAGAGATATACAGATGGAACCCAGGGACTAGAATAGCGAATATCGACTGGAATGGAGGGAGTGGGAAAAAGCAGGGAGTGAGAGTGGTAGACAAGGGAGAGAGATATGGAAAGGGCAGGAAAGGACAGGATGGCAGAGCAAGAGGGACAGGAGGGGCAGTGAGAGAGCAGTTCCACGTGTGCCTATAAAAAATGAGAAGCTTCGTCGATCGTCGATAGCTCATGGATTCCACCAATTTCCGTATCTGTAACAGGCTTTATTTAGATGTAACAAAAAACATCTTAAAACAAAATAATAACAAACAATTAAAATTTGGCATAAACATAACAAGAGGTTAAAAATAAACTATAACTGGCTCTAGAGCGACAAAGTGCCCAGAAGGCTGGCCGCATTAGCACGCCAGCGTGCTAATGCGGCCATGCATGCTATTCTTTGATGCAGCCAGCCTTCACTCGTTGCATCAATCAGCCGTTTCGTATCTGTAACTATATTTTTGTGTCTTTTATAACTAGGCACCTATCAGTGACGTGGCGTCAAGTATATTAGTAAAGCCGAAGTAGATTTTGATTACTTTTTCTTCAGAAGGTAGGTCATCTGCTTTAAAATAGGCAAGCCGGTGGGAATCGGGTTCTATTGACGCCATGCCATTGTTACCTATGCTATGGGAAAACGAAGCTTTAAATTTTCATTCGCCCCAAATTAAAAATAAGACGTTTATCAAATTCACGTCTTAAGCATTTCTTACATAAATTAGAGAGCGTTTGCATGATGTGAATTTTATGTAATAATATTATATTCTTGCGCGCCTTGTAAATTAACGGCAATAAGACGAGTCTAACGCGATGTACAATAAAATGCCTTTGATTTTGTCAGATAACATGTCCAAACATCGAAAATCAATGGTTTTTATCGCGTTATACTCGTTTTATAACTGTTTAATTATCGTACCCTTGGTAGAATAAAGCCGTATGTGACTTTACGTTTTAAGTGCTTTTATTACGCGAATGTTACACAAATCGTACCCTTGGTAAAATAAAGCCGCATCTGCAAAATGACGATTTTTCAGGGGAAGCGTTTAAATATTTTTGTTTCGTATAATTTACAGCATTTGTGTAACATTTGCGTAATAAAAGCACTTAAAACGTAAAGTCACATACGGCTTTATTTTACCAAGGGTACGTTATGTGCATGTTTCATTTGTCTTCTAATGGTAACTAATTGCTTCCTTCACCGCCTGTCTGGGCTGAGGTCCTGTATAAGAAAACATAAAATATTGAGCGTACTTACGTATGTACGAGTACCTAATGTGTATGTGTTAGTAATTTAAGGTGTTTGGGATGGTTTGCATAAGAGTAGACCAGGTCAAGATCAGCTAATTTAAATTTCTACTATACTAAACAGTATCTGTAGTGAACTAAACGTCACGTTGCATTGGCCTATTGGATATGGGCGTGACTGCAGAGCCACCTAGCGTTCAAGTCTAGAGCGAGACTGTCAACCGTGAAGTACTATCAAAGTAATTTAGATAATGACAACCACTACAGTCCTAATAAGTTACATGTTTCACCACAGCGCACGCTGCGATCGTTTGCTCCCCACCATGCACTTCACACATAGTCAATATCTCTAGCGTATCGTCCTTAGCGAAGTCGTCATTGTTCCAGGCTGTCTAGCACTACAGGCCGCGACTTCCCTTGTCGCGCGACAGAGCATGACCTGTCACTGTCACACTATACTGAGTGGCAAGAGATAGGTAGTATTTGTCGCGTGACAAATAGTCGTGTGTCACAGTTGTGCTAGAGGTACAGCTCTGATTGATGCGTTCCACATGGTTCCAACTTCTCAAAACTCTACTGTACGTATACATATAAGCACCGAACTCTGCAGATAATCTGGTCTCTTATCAATAACAATCCTTTAATTCACAACGCAAGGGCAGATTGAATTTACTAGCCTTGTGTCCGCTTTTCTTTTCACAAAGTTCCTCGTCCGCTGCAAGCTCTGCTAGTACCCGATTTCTGTTCACAATATCCGATATGCTGTACTGAAAGTTTTTCTTGCGGCGTTCTTTCACGAACAAGCAGTATGCAAACCATATGATCGAAAATACGGCCTGCAATAAATGAAATCAATAAGTTATCTAACTAGCTCCAGCTCCACATTCTGTTTGAGTCAAAAGGCGTATTGGATTCGAATTACACCTATAAATACTACGGAGTGTGTATAAGTGACGATAATGCCATCTAAGCAGGCTTTAGAGTTCATATAGGGGAATGTATTAAACCCGTCAGAAATTCAACCGGTTCTTTAATACTGTAGACGTCTAACATTAGTAAAGGTTGTACAAACTTACCAGGACTAGAGCGAAAATGAAGCCAACGATGTATTCAGTCATGTTATGTCAATACATATATTGTTTTTAGAATATAGTTTTTTTCGCGTCTAGAGAAGCGCGAATCACAAGTTGTACGGTAACAACCACTATGAGCGGTCCACGTCGCTTCCAAAAATGTTTGCGGGTTTCTTTTAGTACGTGATGTCACCAAGAATAAATATAAAATAGTAAAATATGCTATTAATACTGACTGGTGTGAACATCTAATAAGTTATGAGAACTCAAGTAAACACGAATCCTGTTTGTCAACGTTTCGCAACTAACCTGTTAGGTACCGCGTTCGCTTCTGACACGTTGCTGTCTCGATATCTCTGTCATTATAGAAACATTGAAAAGAGACGTGCGACCTATGAAATATATGCAGATATGCAAATGATAAACAGCTATGGATGAGATTCGCTTTGAAGCATTAATTCACGTTCTGCATATTCTGAGCGTAATAGTTCTATAAGCGATGGCCGGTTGAGGCTTCCTGTGATATTTCTAAGACAGTTTTTTTTTACGCAGAAATAGGGTATGGGCGGTTTTAGCCAGGGCAAAGGGTACCCCGTCAAAAGTCAAAGAGTGCTAAACGTGACATGTATTGGTATAAGATACTTCAAAGTTGACCTCATAATTAGAAAAATCTTTAGAGGAAAGCTTTGTGAGGGAGGGGTCACCCATACCATAATAGAAGTTGTCTGAGAGTTGGTCTGAGGCGCTGTCATAGTGACAGGAGTGCGTGCTGCGCTTCCACTGAGATCGCCGAACAGAACTTTTGTGTGTACCGCACCCGTGTTCGACTTTCAAGCCATGTCAGGAGTGACTCATTCTGCGATTTCGCCGCGTGGCCTTGAGGCCCGCTGTAGCCAGCGACCAGAAAGAGCACGCGTTCTGCGATAGAGAGAGACGGTCGGATGCGGTGCATTCCGTCCGGTGGTCGGACCCAAACGACAATTTTGTTAGAGAGAGAGACTTCTGGACGTCGTACTATACTTATTCTGTGGCCATGTACGGAGTAAATAAGGTTAAAACAGTAATACTGTAGAATGTAGGTCGGTAGGTCCCATTTTGCGCAGGTGCCGTACTTTTAAGAACGCAAGAAACTAATGATGAATGTTCTGATATGATTGTGGTTATTTTCCAATCTGGCCGCGGATGCCGATCGGACTTGACCTCATTGCCCAACTGGACAGGTCTACAGGTTACAGGAGAGGAATACATCATAAAATCATAATAAAAGTTGTCTGGAAGAGATCACTTTTTGGCGATAAGGCCGCCTGTTGTTTACCTTTTTAAATTGTTTTAATTATGTAATATTATTTATTGCAGGGCTCGAAACCGGTATTTTGCAAAAATCCCGAAATAGCCCAATATTTTGAATTATTTTATGGTTTTTATGTAGAGCTCAATATAGTATTTTATGCAACAGTTGTATAAGTGGGTTCAAAAAATGCGAATTGCGTGAGTTGCGATACGAGCCGCGAATGCGGCGAGTATCGCAAATAGAGACGCAATGAGCGTTTTTTGACTTAATTATACAACGTTGCATACAATACTTTTTCTACGACGAGGTTTTTAAATTATAAAATACAAAATTAATCATAACCTGGAAACAAGGCAAATATGACGTTTGACTGACAGTATTCTATAGTTCCTCCATGGTTAAATAATAGGCAAGTCGGTGGAAATCGAGTTCTGTTCTGTAGATACCCCCCCGGTACTGACTTGGTTTAACTTTACATCTCAAAACTTTTTTGTTGTAGGAGAACTGCGTTGCGTGACTTGCATCTTTTTACATGTAATGTTTTTGATGGGATCTCATTTCTTTTTGTAAGTGGTCTTCCTTTAATTATTACATTCCAATCCATTCTTTTCAATTTGAACTGCAAAACTAACATCGCATGGTTTTGTATAGGATTACAAACTTATGTGTGCAGTTGTGACGGAAATTACAACATATTTAGGTTTTTAAGGACTTGATAGGCTAAAAACTAACTATGTTTAAAATTTGGAGCTTGTAGGTCTGCTAGAAGTAACATAGAATTATGATGATCAGTGAGTCAGTGAATGAATCAGTGAGTGAGTCAGTGACAAAACTAAGGAACTTTGACATGCAATAGTTCTTAAACTACACGTTCAAATTGAATGATAATGAGAACATATGTTTTATTGTGCCCTATATAGTGCTGAAATTTCAGGGTTCTAGCTTTAGCCAGTACAAAATTACGGGAGGCTGAAAATGGCCTGAATGGCTTCGAGAAAAGGATGGTACGGTGCCCCCAGATATCACCTCACCTGCGGCTCGGACCACAAACACCTAAAACCTGACTATTTTAAGTAAGCGAGTAACGTTTAGTTTACATTAATTTAGATTTTTTTTATTAGTACTCATAATTTACTTGCATATTTTATGTTTTTGTAAAGTCTGAAGTAACAAAACAGATTTAAATCCTTTTCAACTTTAACCATAGCTTTAAAGGCGATAAAGTTTCAATGATAACACGATTTTAAAGTAAAAAAAATACGTTTATTCATAGATTAGAGAGCATTTATATTAAAATATATGTTCTAGTTGTCTCATTATGATGATCAGTTGCCTTTTTCACCACCCCTGGGCTGAGGTCCTGGAAAAGAAACATAAAATACTCATCATTAGTTGAGACATTAGGGCATTTTTAGGGTTCCGTACCAAAATAGTAAAAAAGGAACCCTTATGGTGTTTTAACGTGGTACCACACAAATATTTCTTTTAATTTGATTAATCTTATTGTGATTACTAATCTACTATTAATTTTGATAGGAGAAAAAATGTATCCTAATATTTTTTATTCCTATTCCATTACTTTTCGACATACTTACACTTGCAAGGCGGTAACGGAATGGAAGAACGAAATTTGTATAAAATTTTTGGGACACTTTTTTTTCTTCTATCACAGTCGATAAGTAGTACTCGTTATTCTGATTAGGAATCACATAACATTTACATATCGAATTTAACAATTAACTGTGTGGTAGCATTAAAAAAATGCCCATTAAGTCCCAATCGGCGAATTGTGGTTAAAAACAACCAACTGCTCACTGGCAGACGTTGCCACGGTTCGAAGCACATTTTGTTATCATTTGTAAATTAAAAAAAAAGTGCGAGTCGGACTTGCCCACCGAGGGTTTCGTACAAATACTGAAATTTTAAAATATAGTCTTGAAATAAAGACTATATTTTTATGTTTTAATTACTAATTTATAGTTTTCAGATTTTTCCCTATATTTGTAGTATAAGACGGTATTACTTGCCAAATTTCATAGTTCTAGGTAAACGGAAAGTACCCTATAAATTTTGGCTTCCTTGAGAGAGCCGAAATGTACGTTTTTTGGGACATAAACAGCCATATCTTTCTTTTACGTTAACTTAGAAGTTAGACTTTTTTACAGCTTCAAGGGGCCGTAGACTTGTGTATAATGGTTTTATTTTCAACTCGATACGTCCACGCGTTCCCGAGATAAAGGGTCTTGAGCTTGACAGACGGACAACAAAGTGATTTTATATGGGGTTCCGGTTTTTTTCCTTTTGAAGTACGGAACCCTAAAAATGTACTGGTTGTCAACTTGTGCAATTATTGCCACCGAAAATAAAAAAAATAATAGTTAAAAGACGTCGAAAATATTAATAAGAGCAATTAAATGTAATTTACTTCTGCATAATTTTATTCAGGTGTAATTTTCATTTAATCAAGGGAGCATTTGAAATAATATATTTTCACAGATATATATTTGTTGCAGTGTCAGAGATCTCCCTACGAAGGAATGTCAAGTTTGTCTAAGCTTGAGTGTGTTTGGTTGCGATACATATACAATGACGTTTATTCAAAATTGATTTAGTTTCTGTTATTGGTTTGTCAATCTTTGTATGCCAGAAAAATGGTGAATCGTGCTGGACAAGGAATTGGAGTCAGGATGGTTGACCTGCGCCTTTTGGGCGAAGGGACACATTCCGCAACCAACTGCATTTCTTCGTTTATTATGACTAGTTAGTGATACGATCGAGCTCCAACCGATGGAAACCTACACTCGACTGCGGGTTATTGGCAATCTGATGGAGATCCTGACGACCCCTATCCCCTGACCTTGACATATTTATTAATTATTTTCGACGTCATAATTAAGAAGGTATTATTTCTGTTTCAGTAGCGAAAATTGCACAAGTTGACAAATTTGTTCATTTACAACTGGCAACACACTTATTAGTTATTTGTAGGTACATAAATAAACCAGTGGCGTGGCGTCAAATATATTCTTAGTCTTTACTAAATTTGCAAAAATAATAAAATTAAATAATTAATTAATAATTATTAATTATTTTTTAAATTTGCGGAGCAAATTTGGATTACTTTTTCTTCAGGAGTAGTAGATACTCCAGTCATATGCTTTAAAAAAGGGAAGCCGGTGGGAATCGGGTTCTATGGACGCCACGCCACTGATGTACACTAACATATTACGTATTTTAAATTTTGCAGACTCTCAACTATACGTAGATTAAAAGGCGTGTCCTGATCTTATCTTAAAATAAACAAGTTTGATAAAATGTAGTTGCAAATCATTAATTGCATAGGCAATCACTGTCCAACTCTTGTAAAATGATGTCTATATCCCAGGACCTGGCACTGCCATTAACTCACCAGGGTTGTGCACGACATTAACTGTAAACCAAAAATATTTTGTTAATCAAAGTCACCGAACACAAATCACACACAAATCACAAATTATATACAACTAATGCCCGCGGCTTATTAACCCGCGTTATTCCCGTTAATGTCCCGAGGGAACTCTTTACCGGGATATAAAGTATTCTAAGTAATTCAGGGTCTACTTCCATGCCAAATTTCATTTCAATCCATCTAGTGGCTACCCCGTTATTTAGTAATTAACGTTCAAACCACCAAACATCTAAACATCCAAACATTTATATATTTATAATATTTGTAGGATACACGCAGTATGCGGGGTCACTATTGAGTATGGAAACCATAGAAAAACAATAATTTCTATTTTTTTTTTAATAATTGACTTCGAACGTAGGTAACACAAAACTTGAGGAGCTTTTTCAGTTCTCCATGGATTCCATCATCAATGCTGGATATTGAAAAAATGGGACCAATCTGGAAGTTTGCGGCCCGAGCTGTAAGCGAGGGACGTAAATATGTGACAGAGAGCTTTCTTTATTACCTCCCGTGTTGTGTACATAATTTTATGTCTACGCTTGGCGAGAAAGCGGCTTTTTCCGTACGCTTAGTATGCGGTAAAAGCTACTTTATGGCAAGGTGTGGCATAAAATATACTTTGGCACAATTCGCTGGTCAAACTCTATTAGGTACCGTAAGGTCGGGTTACTTTGGCCAAATATAGGGTAACTTTGCCCACCTTACAAATTACATATCTCACATCTATAACGTCTGATAATAAACATAAAAACATGAACGGTCAGCTAAAACCAACCTGGCAACATGGCAATGTGCCGTAATTTAAATGCAATAATAAAACCTGAATTGAGTTAATCCCTATTGGTCAAAGTTACCCCCTAGGGCGAAAGTAACCCGACCTTACGGTATCTAAGTAATAATATTACAACTATGCGATAGTCACCTTGATGTTCTCCGTCCACTACGTTTACGCCTCCTGTAATAAAAATAATCGTTAGGTGAGTACGTTGATTAGGTTTTTGGTTTAAATAACCAAGATTCTATTAAGTTGTTTATTATAAAAATTCTTCTATTGGACTAGAAATTGGAGAAAAGTGTAGATTAGAAAAATAAAGGCAGGGGACAAGAGAGCTGGCAGCTTCCTCGCTCAGCGCATTTAGCATCGCGAATCAGGGCGTTAGTTTTATTTTTACTTTTAGGTTAGTTATTCAATCAGGTAGTTATGTAAATTCTGATATAATAGATACGAAAGTGTGTTTGTTTTGTACGTATGTCCTTTATTCACTCAGTAAAATGTAGGCAATAAGTCTGTTCTTAAACGGTTGCCTAGTTTTAGTAATGTAGCCATATTTAATTTTGCTTACCTGGGTTGTTATCATCAACGACATGTACTGTAACAAAAAAAAATGTAATTGTAAGAAGTTTGGCTAGTAAAGAAACTGACCTAAATTGAAATATATTATGCCACACCTGGCCATAAAGTGACTTTTTCCGCACGCTGCGCGTAAGGAATAAGCCGCTTTCTGGCCAAGTGTAGACATAAAATAATGTACTCAACACGGGAGGTAATAAAGAAAGCCCTCGATCGCATATTTACGTCCCTCGCTTGCAGCTCGGGCCGCAAACTTCTGCGATCTCGGCCTTTCTTTGTATTACCACCCTAGTTGTGTAATATACTATTTCCTCGTAAAAAAATTAATATTACAGGTTTCTACAATACCAATTAATAAAAAAATTATCAATTTAGAAAAAATCTGACATATTTTTAGATTTTGAAATATCTGACTAAAATTAACATTGCCACCATTGCCGCAGTAATTTAAAGATTTTGATAAACAAATTGATATATAACATATGCTGCAATACAATTTATGTATGACGAGGAAGGCCTACAACCATACCTTTGGGTTCCGGATCACCTTTGGCCACCCTAGTGGTATGGTCCAATAATCATCCAATAATCCAGTATCCGCACCAGTTTGAGTACTGGTGTATTGCTCTTCATGTCTTTCTTTACACAATCTAAATGTCGCAGTGATAATAAACGAAGTTACACGATAAATTCCCAAAGAGCCACGTAATTCCGTACATTCCCTAAAGATAACTGACAATTCATCCATCAACGTCATATTTCCTCCTTTTAATCTAAACTGCCTGCATTACTCAAAAAGGATCTAATACTAAATGGTCAGTCATAACTAGCGCCCTCTCTGCGACTTTATCCAAGCCAATAATCAGATATTTTTGGCTAATGTAACGTTGTTATTTTACCACGATACGACATGTATTTCACTGGTCAACAGTGATTTTGCAGCCCTTGGTATGGTATGAGCAAGCGTTTATAGTACATTACTTACCTAGGGTAGGGAGGTAAAACAATAGTACATTGTGTATCAAGGGCGGTAAGTAAGGAATTACAAACGAGTGTTTGTTACAAGGCCGAGGGCTTTAATAACACGAGTTTGTAATTCCTTTACCGCCCGTGGCACACACAATGTTTTTCATCACACTTGTGAGGAAATCTTAATAATATAACCTTACTTAACCTAAATAAAATTGTAAAACTGACAGTGACATTAGTGACATATATCAAGACGACAAGTCACGTTCGAAAACCATAGCGGTAAAGACTTGAAATGGTTGATTTTATATTTGCAAAATACTGAAATACACTATTTAAACATTTAATTAATGTTACAGAAATATGTGTTTACATGTATTTGCAATAACAGTTCTCTTTAAATAAATATTTCAGTAATAAAAGTTAAAAAAGTAACTTGGCGTTTTCTTTGAACATGACAAATAAGAGTAAAACAGAACCAGCGTTTCAAATTTAAAAAGAAAAACATTACGCCCTAGGGCGTAATAGGTCATTTACGGCCCGCAAAACCTACGTGTAATGACACCATTTTCGAGCAAGTGTGATGAAAAGAATGTTACAGATCGCAGGTTTTTGACTTTATGGCCAGGTGTGACCATCAAAAATAATTTTATCCGTTTGTAATAGTATTTTTTCTACTCCTGTACTGTTATCTGTCTTTTACTTGGTCACGAACACTAATATAAGAACATACATAATATGAGTTCAGAGAAGTCTATACTCTATTCCCCATAACAGCACTAGTGTCGTTATAGTCACTTTACGTTATTGCTAGCAGCCACAGACTTCTAAATCTAGGTTGAACTTAGGTCAAGGATTAAGCGCTCAATTTTAACTTTACGGTAAAAATGCACAACTACCAACTTAACAAACAATTAAATTCCTACGGTTTTTAAGAAAAACAAAACTTTCCGAACTAAATTCATTGATGCCAACATAAAAAAAGTATTTTTAATTTAAGTATATTTTAAATTAAAAAAAAAAGTTTACCATAGACACATACTGGCAGTCAAACGTCATATTTGCGTTGTTTCCAGGTTATGATTAATTTTGTATTTTATAATTTAAAACCTCGTCGTAGAAAAAGTATTGTATGCAACGTTGTATAATTAAGTCAAAAAACGCTCATTGCGTCTCTATTTGCGATACTCGCCGCATTCGCGGCTCGTATCGCAACTCACGCAATTCGCATTTTTTGAACCCACTTATACAACTGTTGCATAAAATACTATTATGCAACAGTTGTATAAGTGGGTTCAAAAAATGCGAATTGCGTGAGTTGCGATACGATCCGCGAATGCGGCGAGTATCGCAAATAGAGACGCAATGAGCGTTTTTTGACTTAATTATACAACGTTGCATACAATACTTTTTCTACGACGAGGTTTTAAATTATTAAATACAAAATTAATCATAACCTGGAATCAAGGCAAATATGACGTTTGACTGACCGTGTGTCTATGGTAAACTTTTTTTAATTTAAAATATACTTAAATTAAAAATACTTTTTTTATGTTGGCATCAATGAATTTAGTTCGAAAAGTTTTGTTTTTCTTAAAAACCGTAGGAATTTAATTGTTTGTTAAGTTGGTAGTTGTGCATTTTTACCGTAAAGTTAAAATTGAGCGCTTAATCCTTGACCTAAGTTTAACCTAGATTTAGAAGTCTGTGGCTGCTAGCAATAATGTAAAGTGACTATAACGACACTAGTGCTGTTATGGGGAATAGAGTATAGACTTCTCTGAACTCATATTATGTATGTTCTTATATTAGTGTTCGTGACCAAGTAAAAGACAGATAACAGTACAGGAGTAGAAAAAAATAATTATGTAACGACAATTACGCAACTAAAGTTATTTTTAAGATTGACTTTAGTTTTTGAAATATCGCTATTTTAAATACGAAATGTTATGGTAAATATTCAATGGTAATGGCTTTAAAAAATGAGCCAACCTATATATCCGTGATTGAATTCCGAAATGATGTATTCACAAAAACATTTTTTTTATATAATATAATTCTTCTTTGTCTTCAGTTTATCCTAACGGGTGTCGGCCATCATCAAGCGAAGCTTTTTCGCCACTTTGCCAAGAGTGGTAGCGTCTGCAGCACCGGGCCAGTCCCTGATTTTTTCAGACAATGATGCTCTGGGTCTTCCTCTACCTCTATAATATAATTAGGGCCACAAAAAACTGTATTTTTTATTCATCTATCTTCATTCTTACATCATCTATTATTTAAAGAACGGTCTTTGGAATATCGATGGGTATAAATTAAAAAAAATATGTATTTACCTCCACCCGGTTGGTCAACAACGGTCACTGCAACAAAAATAATAAGAATAAGAACTCATTTATCAAGTAGGATTCATAAGAACCACTTTTGCATCGTCATAGGCTATATTTTAGTGCAAAAACAGTAGGTAAATTTAAATTAAAAACACAGACACAAACATAGTAGTACAAGGGAGGCAGAGGTGTTTCAGCTTTATAAATAACTAGCATTTTCCCGCGGCTTCGCCCGCGTTGTTCCCGTTATTGTCCTAAAGGAACTGTTTACCGGGATATAAAGTACCCTCTGTTTCAATCCAGGACTTGGTCTACTTGCATGCCAAATTTCAGCATGATCCATCTAGTTGTTACCCCGTTATTAGGTAACAAACATCCAAACATCCAAATATCCAAACATCCAAACATCTTCACAAACTTTCGCATTTATAATATTAGTAGGATTACAAGTGAATCACTCGGTTCTCTACAGAAATGGAAAGAACCTTTAGAGACATCAAATTTGGTTAAATGTATTTCATTTTACACCTAAAATACATTTTGTCGGCTTGAGATTACACTAGAAGTCTCAAAAGCCTAAAAAACTGGCCAATTGCGAGTTGGATTTGCACACGAAGGGTTCCGTACCCCCCTTCGAAGGGTTCGGGACCCCCCTTTTATATTAAATTTTATTTCGTTTTTATTATGTGTTGTTATACCTGCAATAGAAATGGGAACACTAAAAATAACAATTTTGATTCACTCTAGTGAACATATAGTTATAATTGACACATTTTTATTTTACTGTTAGATGTTATAGTTATTTATCGACGGTTAAATTGTTTAGATGGCTAATTAAGGTTCATAAACACTACGCAATATATCTAACGTTTAATTAGCAGTAATACTGTAGTGTGACTAATCAATATTCCTACAAAAATTACACGGAACAAAAATAGGCCATGTGGGGGTCCGACTTGCACGCGTAAATATGGTTTCAAAATAGGGATAGTACAATTTAAAAATATATGTATTACAAATTAATTACTATTATGTTACAAAGTTACAGCTCTGTGATAGACGGACCGACAAAACAGACAGAGGAGTTCATTAGGGTTCCGTTGATTGCCCGAAATAGCCATTTTGCTAACCAAATGAGGAATAGAAACAGTTTGGTTACAGAACTTAAAATATTTAATAACTATTGCAAAATGTGTACGTATGTTACATAAGTACAGGCACCAAAACACTAATTGCTCAAATCTAACTGGCACTTCGTTTTTTCTATCATCGTTCTAAATTCGGCAATTCCGCCATAACTCTAAAAATAAAAGGCTCTATTAAAAGTATCAAAACCAAATCCGCTGAAGTAAATTTCGTTTGGCACGCAATTATACTCCTTATTTCTGAAACCTTGGTTCTAGAATGCCGTAAACATCCACGTCAACTTAGGTGTGTTCGGAACTTAGAATTAGGATTATTTAATTGAATAACAAATAGTTAGTTTACCTTGAGGATGCGCCTTCGTGACCGCAAACAAAGCGACGAGCAACAAAACAAACTGGAAGTAATTAAAATAATATAATTAATACAATAGATGATAATCTAGGACATAAGTGCATCGTTGCAAGTCTGATTGAACCCCGAAAATTATCAAAAACTAAGAATTTGCAATTTGGAAAGGTTTATACAAGTAAAATACTATAAAATATTAACCTGTAGAGGCATAACATAACATAAGACTCTATATCATAATGTTATTTTCAGCATCATCGAAAAATATCGATTTACCATTAATAATATTAGGATTGCTGAAAACCCAAGCTAACCTAATAGATTCTACAGGATCTTTTGAAGAATTGTAAAATAAGAAAAAACAATATGTCAAACCAAAGTTACGAAAAATACGACATTATAACTTAATAAGCACCTATTAAATAAAGCACAAATACTTACAGTGATTTTGTTCATGATGATAAAATAAAGTGTAAGGCACGGAAACAAAGATAAATCTGCGGCTAAAGAGGTTCCTACAAATCTTATATAGCGAGATAAGACCAATATTTACTTATTCAAACATGCGGATAACCCCTGGCCAATGAGCTCAGATAAAACTTTGACGGACTTGAAATAATCTATAGGTATTGTAATTCAAATCGGTCGTACATTAGTTATTACAATAGTATATTACACAACTAGGGTGGTAATACAAAGAAAGGCCGAGATTGCAGAAGTTTGCGGCCCGAGCTGCAAGCGAGGGACGTAAATATGCGATCGAGGGCTTTCTTTATTACCTCCCGTGTTGTGCACATCATTTTATGTCTACACTTGGCCAGAAAGCGGCTTTTTCCGTACGCGCAGCGTGCGGAAAAAGCCACTTTATGGCCAGGTGTGGCATAAAAAAAATAAGATCATAATGAATTAATTAATGTGATTATGTTTTCGTTTGGTTTTCTAGGTAGGTTATTATTAACCAAATACAAATTTTTATTGATAACACCAAAGTTACAGGTCAATTAGATAATTAGTACATTAATTTACAGCCATTATTTGCAAAATGTATATAATATTAATATAATAACATTTTATTATCTATTACATGTCTTACGTGCATGGCAATTCAAAATAATCGCCCACACTGTACAGAGTCAGGTCTAAAAGCCACATGCGCTACCTGATTCAAAATGCTGCAGTGGAAGCTGCCATTTCATCAATACAGAATAATAAGAAAACATATTTATGCTTTAGGGACAGATACAGGGTCCTTGCGTATAGTCATTTCAGTTTTTTAATAGAAACTATCATGTCCATTTCTCTTCAACATCATCCTATTTTGAAGTCGATTTTAATAGAAATTATTATTTAAAATGCAAATTTTTGGAAATTTGATAATTTTTTTATGTGGTTGGTTTATTAATTGAGCAATTTTAAGCGATTTTTATGACGAGGTATCATTTAGCAAAGGCTTCACGGATACTGGTCAGTTATCAGTAAGTGCCTAGAGAAAAATTATCATGAAGTGTCACCAAAGCAGTCGTTACCGACTACTAATCAGGTAGGCGTGAGAAACACCAACAAAACAATATTGGAAATTAGAGTTACTTTTTTTACCTCATTATCTTTACACCTAAATAATAGTAGGGTTCACAGGAACCTATTCGATAACAAATGCACGCGTTAGTAAAAAAAACAATTCACTAATATGTGTGCCTATAAGTAATATTTGTATGTATATCCTAAAATACTCCAGGGTTGCTCAATTATTGAATCCCGTTTTGATTTTTAATTAATTTTAGATTATACATGCAAAAATAACACTGAAAATAATAGCAATTTTAGGTTTAGATCGAACTCGTAAAAACCCATGAAAAATAATGACGCTAACGGTGTGAGATATCGCAAAAATCACCATTTTCGGATATATTTTTTTTATGCTGGGTTAGCGGATATTACTAATACAGCTAGGTATTGAAGAATAGTATACTTATTATGTAAATGAAACAAGTGTCAAATATTGAAAAACACCTATTTCTATTATTTAAATTAGGGGGACCCGAATTCTTTGACCGCGAGTGTAATAAAATATCCCAGTAAAGAGTCCCCTTTGGATAATGACGGGAATAACGCGGGCAAAGCGGATAAACCCTAATTTATAATGGAGCGTTCTTAGAGGTTAGTAGTTGCCGGTCGATCGTAGGGTGCCGAGCACCGGCGTAAGCGATTTTTGCTTATTACGGTTACGTGAGCAAAGTAGATATCCGAGTGGTTGCCACCTTGAATGTTAAGTCATTAGCAATAGAGGTGTCAACTATTGGGCATTAGCGTGTCTAACGCTAGGACGTTTACTTACTGCTTAGAGGCAGGTAAAATTTTTCCACGGGTAAGCCGGAGCGGAGTTGCTTTACATTTTCTTCAAGGGCAGAATGAGGTTCGAGAATGAAAAGTCTCAAAAAGCCAAAACATATATTTACCTATTAATACCACTGGTCCCACCAGTAAGTTGGGCGAGTAACAGTTCATTGCGGGCTGACAAGGCCCAGTGTGATCAATCGACCTTTGCAGGTCCGCAATGTAATGCTACTCGCCGGCGGTGGGACCGGTGCCTTTAGTAGGTAATTAAAGACGCTGACCATAAACGGCCTATTGCTCGTTTCTAGGGTTCCGTACCCAAAGGGTGCCAACGGATCCTAATTTTTCGCAACTCGATGACAAATTATGCGCCTATTTTGCGTGATGGGTTGATGGCACTACTCTTGCCAACCCAACTCTGCCAGAAAGCCTAGCAGACCCTTGATGTTGCCGATGACTTCTGGGAGTGACCTCGGTGTTCCAAGGTGGTGTGTCCGATCTTGGCCACTCCCGGGCATTCGAAAATGACGTGGGCGGCTGTTTCCCTCACCAGGCTCTGCACAGATGGCCGTCAGTAACACCTAGAGTGAACAAGTGTTTGTTTAGTAAGGCATGTTCAGTGATAGCTCCAGTTAGAAGACGGAGCTGTGGCCTCTTTAGCTGACGTAGCTTCCGCGACAGTCCGGGGTTGTTTGCCGGAAGGGCCTCTCTGGTTTGCCTGCAAGTACCCGGGTTAGACCAGCAGTGTTGCTGGTCTACCCTCGTGTTATTCCACAGTGTGCTGCGCAGCCACGCGAACGGTAGAGGTACTATGGGTTCCGGTCCTTCGACCACCATTTCCGAGCCTCCTCTCGCTAGTTCGTCGGCCGCATCGTTGCCATTGCCACGCGAGTTGGTGTGTCCTTTGATCCACTGTAGGGTTATCTCATTGCGGTTACATACCTCTGACAGGGCTCGATGACATTCGTATATGAGCCCCGAGCTTGCAGTGTAGATCTGCAGGGCTCCCTACGGACGGAACCCTTTTACTAAGCCTCCGCTGTCTGTCCGTTTTTTCCTCTGTCACAGAGTTGTACCTATCTTTATAACCGCAGTAGGTAGAGAGTTAAAAATTTCACAGAATATGTAATTCTATTGCCGCTATAACAACAAATAATTAAAACAAAATAAAATGAAGTATAAAAGGGGGTTACCATTCAAGTATCTACACTATATAAACCACCATATGGTTGACATTGCTAAGAAAAATAGTTTACAATTCATGACAATTAGGTAACATGTTTATATCGGTTACGCGCGTAAACAGTTTCTGATTTAATCGTAATTATCATAGTCATAACAGAGTTAACGTGATTTCTGAGAATGGAGATAATTAAAGTACTTATTTATAAATAGTTTAGGCACACGACCATGAGTTTTCGTTGGAAATTTACATACACAATATAAAAAAAACTGTACATTGTTGACCATGTTTTTTCCATTATAATGCTTATGAAAAATCTGATGGAATTATTTAGTTAACACTTACGCATTCAAGTTTACTTACCTATAGTAGACTTCGATCTAGGATAAAATCTAATACCTAAGAATTAGGGATGTAACGATACGATACCGATACCGATATATAGTAGTTAATATCGCCGATACCGATACCGATACCGATATCTTAGCTAAATAATGAAGTATGAACTTCAGATATTTGTATGTCATTATTATAACTAATGGCAATGACTACTAGCTATATTTACCAGAGAGTCAACCTTGAAAGTGTAAAATAAAAATAAATAAATTGTCAACTCAAAATTCAATTTTTTTTTTATTTAGAACCAAAGATTTAATTAACGTAGTAATTATATATTGCACAAGGTAATAGACCAATACATAAATTAAGTCAGAAATTGAAATTACCATTTGCAGATACTTTTTCATACAGCAAATTCTTTTCGCGTTCTTCAAATATCGGTTGTATAATATCGGCGATACCGATATATCGGCCGATATATCGGTATCGGTATCGTTACATCCCTACTAAGAATGTTCTGTATTATATTAACATTATTATAAATATCAATATGTGGGTATTTATATTTTAAAAACAAAAAAACCGGCCAATAGCGTGTCGGATTCGCACAGGAAGGGTTCCGTACCGCCGTCGAGCCAAAAAAGGACAAAAAAATATGTTTCTTGTATGGACTTTTTATATTTACTTTTATTTTGTTTGTACTTTTTTGTTATAGCGGCAATAGAAATACACATTCTGTGAAAATTTCAACTATCGAACTATACATTACAGTCCGGTGACAGACGGACAGACGGACCGCGGAGGCTTACTAATAGGGTTCCGTTGGCTGGCACCCTTCGAGTACGGAAACCTAGAAAATCCTACTAATTATGTGAAAGTTTGTGAAGATGTTTGGATGTTTGTTACTAAATAACGGGGTTACAACTGGATGGATTGAAACATAGGATACTGTATATCCCGGTAATTTTTTATTTAATAAATTTAAATTTTTATTTATTTTTATTAATTAAATTATTATTTATTTATTTATTATTTACCGCTTATACCTCATTTCTAGGGTTTCGTACATTAAAAAGAAAACGAACTTAAAAAAACACTTCGTTGTCAGTCTGTGGCACATAAAAACTTCTCTTTCTCAGGAGCAGTTGCTATATCGAACTGAAATGTATACCTACCGAATTCACAAATCTACTAGAGATGTATATAGTAAAATCTTAAGTTGCTAAAGTTTCCCCCTCATCCTTATGTGATGCAGTGGATATTAGGTGCAGTTGTCAAAAATGTGTTGTAGTGGCACATAACCCTCTGTGTCTTGTTTAATATATTATTTAAGGGAACTCTTTACCGGATATAAAGTATCCTATATTTCAATCCAGGACTTGGTCTACTTGCATGCCAAGTTTCAGCTTGATTGTTACCCCGTTATTTAGTAACAAACATCCAAACATTAGTGTGATTTATGGGATGTGTAGTGTAAAAGAGCCACGATGAGGGTGGCATATCTAAAACTCTCTTTAAATAAATAAAGAGAAAAAAACCCTCGGTGCGCCCGAATCCATCTCACATTTTGTCAAGGACACTTCCATTCAACTCATATTATATCCAATATGCATCCCCATTTCCCCAAATTATTTGTTTCAAAAAATAATGTACGGAAAATTCTTCAGGTATTGATAAAATTACGCCACTGCTCTAGAATGATGTGACTAAGTTTGCCGGGGATCCAAAATCCCGTAATTATGCATCGCGGATCCCTGAATTAAGAAGGTAATACTAATTTAAGAAGTTATTTAAATGGACACTATTATCACGTTAGTGCAAAGTTTGCAGTCTCCATCCATATTGTAAATTGACACGTCTCATCAATCTCTGAATGGAGCGTTTTGCACGTCAGCACATTTTTATATTTACCCACGTTCCGTTTGCTGACCAATTTAAGTCACGGCTACCTATTTACTTGAGTGTTTAATATATAAGGTATTCAAGGAGATTGGGGCAGTAGTCATATAACTGTGGAAGAAGTTACGTCTTAGAAAAGAGCACTTAAATTAGTGGTGAGTAAATATTAATTATAAGTTAACAAAAATATTGCGCAGCGATTTTATCATGCAATATACATTATTATGATTATGAATCATTTAATTGCAGAATAACCATGAAAACGGTACTAGTGTTCTTGTTGGTGGGTCTGGCGGCGGCGCGATCAGAGGAGGGCTACAGCACGCGATATGACAACTTCGACGCGCAGGAGTTGGTCGACAACGAGCGCTTGCTCAAGAGCTACGGGAACTGTTTCCTGGGCAAGGGGCCCTGCACTGCCGAAGGGAGCGACTTCAAGAGTAAGTCTTAAACCATTTTATTGTCTTATACTTTCCTGCTTCATACATACTTTCACTCGCAGTTTAAACTTCCGAGTTTACAAGAATTCTTTCTCATGTCCAGAGCTCGGAATAGGTAGTGCCTATTTACCTAAACTTCGCGAGAAGACGTAACTAAGAATGGTTACAACCATCAAAAATAATTGATTCTTTTTATTGAACCCGGAATTTCCCTGATTTAAATATAATACATTATCAATAAGTTCTCAATATATCTTGTAATTCATTAATAATTTAACCCCGAGTGTGAATTTATGTACATTATGTATTCTTATTAATCCCAGGAAATCCCGCGTTCAATAAAAATAAATAATTATTTTTGGTGGTTGTAACCACTCTTAGTTACGTCCTTCTGCGAAGTTTAGGTAAATAGGCACTACCTATTCCGAACTCTGTTCATGTCTCTTCGACGTCATTATAACTATATATCTCTTCTGCAAACTTATAGTTAGAGCCTTTTCATTACGAACATTTCTACAGTCATGTGTTTGTCATTTTATGAACATGACATGGTGAAAACTTTTCTCAAAGATTCAATGAGGCTTTCCGACTTATACAGCGTGTAAGTCTAATACGGGCGAACAATTAAACCAGATATAGCGTTTAGTAGTGTTATCATTAATTAATAATGATTTTTTAAATTACACTTAATAGTGACCTAGTAATTAATTTTTGAAAATTTACCGTGCAGCAATGTACCGCATACATGCTTGTTATGACATTGCGAGATACGAGCTTTTTTAAAGTAACTGTCAACTAGCGTGTTTGTCAACTTGAATGTGTTGCGTTACATTGCGGCCCGAATTATTTTGTATGGTAAATATTTTCATTGTGGTTTTAAGCAATAGTTATCTAAATATGCTTCTTAGGTCCTATGCTGACCACCGTTTCAATATTCGCCCGTATTAGATTTACAGGCTGTATACTCTAACCGGAGTAGTTATTACTTCTTACCAACGTCTGTACGGTGAGAAAACTTACACTTTGAGAAGAACTTTACTTCTTCTTCAAGAGCAGTGTTGTATTCCGGTGTGGGGGTAAGACAGCCGGTGAAATTACTAGCATAGAGGCATTCTATCTTAGTCCTCAGGGTAGGCAACGCATTTGTAATATTAAGATTTGAAATGTCCATGGCCCTCAAAAGTCACTTACCATCAGGTGACCTGTGTGCTCGTTTGCTTTTCCCATGATATAAACAAAACTTGATGTAAGTTAATGTGCCACAGTCCAATTAGTCGGGTTTCATTAAGAAAACCAGGTAATTACAGTGATAAAACAGGTATCATTGTTAAATACGTAGATAGATAGATCTTTATTGTATTAATCATAATCATGCATTGTCATTAATTTTACATTACATGTCTATATTTATCATTCAAAACTATACTCCAATAAAGTGCCAAAGCAGTCGATGATGATGATATAATAATGATTTAACCCAAATATCCATATTCCAGAAACGATCCCCGATGCCCTGAGGACTAGCTGCGAGAAGTGCACGCCGAAGCAACGGCACCTCATCCGGGTAGTCGTGAAGGGCTTCCAGACTAAGTTGCCAGAGCTGTGGAAGGAGCTATCTGCCAAGGAAGACCCTAAAGGGGAATACAAGGAAACCTTCGAGAATTTCATTAACTCTACAGACTAGAACCGAAGCAACTCCAATTTTATCTTCTCTTATCATTAAAAATCTTACTACTAGGATTCTCAAATTGAGGAACCATTTTTAAGGATAAGTGTCCTTCGTGGCAAGTACCCCACTAAGATCGCGGTAATTTTTTAAATTATTTTTCATTTTAAAGAGACCTCATCTACTTTAAGTAGGTAATAAGGCTTAGTCTAGAATGGCATTGCTTGCCATTGTACAAGTAGTGATGAAAGACAAAAATTTTGACATAATTATATTAGATAAGTTAAGTTTATTTAAAATATTTATAATAAGGTAAGTATCTACCTAATTATGAGAAGTTGCTACTATAAACATCACACGTAGTCTTTTTTAGTTTTTTCCTTTTTATTTATATTTTATTTGTGGTTTAGTGGATATGGCGATGATGCTCTGATTAATTAATTTTTTACTACAATAAAGTGTTTTAAATGACAACGTTACTTTTATTTGCTTCGAAAACTTGTCCTAACATTGCCTGGGAGAAACTACAAGTCATAGGGGGTCGAAAATTATTATTAATATTTACGTATAATCTTTATTGTATTAGGCTAGATTTTTTACATATACAGTAAACGGCCATAAAGAATGCACATCGATCTTTGGAAAGAGGCAATCGGCTAATTTCGACTTCGTATAGCGATATCTGTGTCGCACACACCATGACGTTTGTTTTGTCAGTCGTGGTTCAAATGCGAGAGAGTGCAGTCGCATATCCAAATCAATATATAATATAGAGTTGCTAAAACTTTTACAAAATTTTATTTGTACTATCTATAGGAAAAAAAGGTAAGCCGTTACTTTGCCAGTCACGCGAAATTATCTACAATTTTTTTCCCGTGTGGTGTCGGATTAGAATAACACCAACCTTTTCTTCCCGGGGGTGTCGCATGAGTCGACTAAGGGTACAGGGTTAAACCGTGTTTGGGGCGATGGCCTAGCAACTTGTCACCGCAATATTACACTTTTTGTCGATCTTTAAACCCACATTTAAATATGCTACTAGTATAACATCAGTTAACCCCTCATCAGTCAATGCTCAGTCAACCCGTTTTAGGAATATGGGCGTGAATATATGTATATATATATGTATGTATATTATTTTTCCCCAACAAGCAACAATTAAATATAATTACATCGTGTTTTACAGCTCTATATATTCCACGTGAAATCAAAACAAAACAACAATAAAGTACTTAGTTCTAAATTCAAATTCTGATGAACGATTAATCTAATAATTGATGTACATGGAAATTAGCATTCGTTTGTATTCGGAAATACGATGATTGCCGATGTGCATTCTTTATGGCCGTTTACTGTACATATAGAGCCCGTACGGTCCCAAAATGTGTGTGTCTGGGCAAAGGTCTCCCCCTTTTTAGGGTTCCGTACCAAAATGGTAAAAAAGGAACCCTTATGGTGCGACTCTGTCTGTCTGTCTGTCTGTCTGTCTGTCTGTCTGTCTGTCTGTCTGTCTGTCTGTCCGTCTGTCACAGCCAGATATCTCAGGAACTACTGCTGCTATCGGTTTGAAATTTGGAATAGTGTTAAAAGTAGCTAACCCGAGCTTATTGGACATTAAAAAAATCTTGTACCTTTTTTACTTTTTTTTTAAAGGGCTCCGTAATGGGATTTTGAAAATTGAAAGTAGGGCTAATATATCGAGTGGGGTATCAAATGAAAGAGCTTAATTTGTAAATTAAAATACTGTTTTTATTTTTTTTCTTAAATAAACAGTTTTTGATTTATGGCGAAAAAAGTTTAAAAAAATACCATTCCCCCCCTATTATCTCCGAAGTTACTGATCAGAAAAATGTGTCATAATTACCAATTATTAATGTCGTCCTAAATATTACAGGAAAAATATAACGGTTTTCCTCACTTGCACCGTTTTTGAGAAATTTGCAAAAATCATAACACATACTTATTTGCTCCTACTAAACTAATCGCCATACAGTTTTTCTTGAACTATTCATGTATCTACTTATTAGGATTATTATCTGTATGTCTTTCCCGTACACGAGACAATAGTGTCCCGGCCCTTTGGGAGGCGTGCGCGGAGCCGAAGCCAACGCGTAGAGGCCCTTTCGACAATTTAATGAAAGGCAACGTGTACACCCAGCGGATGCTGTCCCTGCCCGTGTCACAGGACGCACGCATAGACAGCCCCCGCCAGATGCAAGGACTATTGTTGATTGATGGAATCTAAATTTACTGGGTTATGGTGGTGGAATTATGGACTAGATACTGGGTTATGGATTGAGACATGACGGCGCCTGTCAGGAAAAGTGTCTCATGGCTTTCGCGGCACTGACAGACCGTGACTTGCCCTCCGCTGATGGGCCCCTGTTAAATAGCGACATTATGAGCAATGGCCCAGGGGCAACACCGCTGCCGAGGGCTGCAGGGTGTCGAGAGGTGTGCTGCGCTTTCTCCGAGGGTACTCGCGGCGTTATGCCTTTTATCACTTCCACGCCTGTACCTCTAGCACAACTGTGACACGCGACTCTTTGTCGCGCGACAAATGCTACCTATCTCTTTCCACACAATATCGTATGGCAGTGACAGGTGATGCTCTGTCGCGCGAGAAACGAAGTCGCGGCCAGTTATGCTAGACGTACTGGAGCATATAGCTCTCGCGACTCCACTCTGGACGGCCAGTTAAGGCAAGCCAGAGGCGGTCCGAGGATTATTATTATTATTAGGAAGACCGTTATATTTTCTCTTCCTAACTTGAATACTTTTTTAAAAATTTACAAAAATCTTAACATATTTCTTCTACCCGTAGGTAGTAGGGATACGAGAGCCATCTAGCGGAGAGTAGCAAAACTAAGCGATGGTTTATATCAGATTACATAAAAAATGTCTATTAAATACAATGATCACTCATCAGGAATCGGGAAAAAAACATAAAGTAACAATAATTATTAAAAACTCTATAATAGGAGTATGTTAGGAAATTTGACACTAGTAAATACCATAAAAATGAAATACCACTAGCGCCATCTATGGACACAAATCTAAAATAAAGTGTGCTTCAAAACATGATTCCTTCATGAAAAATGATACATGAGAACTAACTTAGTTGACAAACAATTATTTCAATCAGCCAATAACAAAAAGTAACGTTTAAATTTAAATTACAAGTAAAATTTACGCGCTATTTAGTATCAATAGATGTCGCTGTAGCATACGCTGCATCGCGCTGTTAAGATTTTTCCTGGTTTAATAGGGCTAAAGTGCGTTTAAGGCAAGGTTGCTGTTAGTCGTAAGGTTGGTCTACTTACGAGTTTATACGGAACCCTCGGTGCGCGAGTCCGACTCGCACTTGACCGGTTTTTTGTGCTTTTTCTGGTCATTCCCTTCTAAAAGAGTCTAATTCGTCACACCATCCAAGGGCGTAGCTAAGATTTTGTTAATTAAGGGGGGGGGTGGCAGGCGTAGAAAAACCAAGAATATATCTATGGTAAATGCTGCATGAGCAATGGGACAGCATCTTCTAGGGGGGGGGGGGGGGGGGGGTGGTACCTCGCTACGCCCTTGACACCATCACCGATGAGGTCTGCTGCGTCGAAAATAGGGCATGTAATATACTAACAATAAGTCAATTCGCAAAATGTCGTTTTACAAATAGTTCATTACACAAATTATCTATTTGAAAAAATATTATAGGTATTACAAATCATTATTTGTCTTCTTCTTCCATGGGTTTTAGTAGGGAGGGATGTTTAATAGTTTTTTCACAGAATAGTCATCTTATCTTCTGTTTATACGCCGGATATACTGCATACTGCCGATGTTTTATTTAAAGGTCTCCGCCCACTACACCTTATCATACCATGAACGTGTCAGGCACGGTATGACAGTACAGTCTCATAATTTTCAATACAAAATAATATTTATTTTGCTTGACACGTTCATAGTACGATCATGGTATGATACGGTGTAGTGAGTAGAGAGAGACCTTAATGTTTTAATCTGTGTTGTCGTAAATAAAATGTCACATATCAGTGGAACCATAATCTAGAATTTATTACCCGTTTTTAAGGAAATAACAGCACGAAATTGTGCAATCGAGGAAAATTTAAATGTAAATCGGCAAGTTACAGCAAGATTACTATTATAATATGGCAATTAGTTCTTAGTGTCCATTTAAGTATTATAAAAATAGAAATAAGTTGATGCCGTTTTCGTTGGTTTTTTGTTATAAATTTACCTACAAGGTGCCACTTTTGACTTGATTGTAGGTTAGGTCACAAAACAGAGAATAAGGATAAAATGAAAATAACACACACACACATGAAAATGTTTACTAGCTCTTAAATTTTATTTTTAGGGTTCCTTACCAAAATGGTAAAAAAGGAACCCTTATAGTGCGACTCTGTCTGTCTGTCCGTCTGTCACAGCAAGATATCTCAGGATCTACTAATGCCATCGACTTGAAATTTGGAATAGTGTTAAAAATCATTAACCCAAACTTATTGGACAGTAAAGTTTTTTTTAAAGGGGACCGGCGATATGGGATGTCGAAACTTAATGTGTAGATTCCAAAACTATATTTTTTTTCTTAGTCATGTAGTTTTTGATTTAATACAAAAAAAAAGTTAAAATAATAACCACATTTTTATTAAAAAAAAACCCGACCGCGGTGCACTTTGAAACTGCATAAAATCCGCCATTTTGTTTATTTTAACGAACTTCATACCCAGTGACACTCGCACCATCAAGACGAATCTAATGATGTATCATTTATCAAAATCGGATGTGCCGTTGAGTAGTTACGAGCGGACACAGGAACGGACATACATACATACATACAGGTCAAACACATAACCCTCCTTTGGGCTTCGCCGCAGTCGGGTAAAAATACCATTCCCCCTATTATCACCGAAGTTACTGAATAGAAAAATCTGTAATAATTTAATGTATAATACATATTTAATGTCTGTTAAGTATTTTAAACAAAGCTAGTAGTGCTGTGTAGGCTTCGCAAGTCTGACTACCCCTATGCCTCTACCATTTTGTAAATAATTCAAAAACTGAGTCATCAACAAAATGGTATACCAGGTATTGCCTGTACTAGGAGCAAATATAATTTGAACCCTGGCCTCATATTTGTCCAAACTTCGAGCCCAAATCTGTGGGTCTAGTGAAAAGGGGTGCATGTCAAACTTATACCAGGACCAAAAGGTCACAACTCTATAGTATGACTTAAGCTCTTTTGCTCCTAGGTTAAATGTGACTTGTACCCTTTTCACTACACCCACAGAAATTATGCTTGCAGTAAGCGCATTTACAATTTACGTATTTTGGGCTATAAATGAGCGAACAGTTTTCAATTTAGACGAACTGAAGTTCAGGTTAAGTGAAATCACCTCGGAGTGACAGGGCATTATAAACTTTTTGTTTTAGAGATTTCATGTGTTATATGGCTGCTGCCTCGCTTTCCAAAAAGTGAGCTCCATGCTTGTTTTATACTCCGTGATGAACTTTTTTCACTACTTTATTGTCACACTGAATGCAGAAAGATTACTGATTTTACTTACATGCAAATAAGAACTCTTTCTTTTAGTATTACCTAATATGTTAATTGTTAAGCTGCCCCCTTTACGCAATCCTCTAATGTTACTACAAATAAGTTTGAGGAAAAATCTACTTATTCATTATGTTATACAATTCTGAATAGATTGTCATGTTTTTCGCAAGTTTCCGAAGAAACTGGTTATTTGAACCCGAGTTAAGTAGGTTCACTGAAATTCAAATAATGTTATGACTAAGTATTGTCTAACACTTACTCATTAAGCAATAAGCAGTATCTTCTATGTCGAAAAATAAATCTTAGGTAACCTTTGTTTGATCCAAGGGGTATATTAAACATACCTGTAGTTATTTAATAAAAAGCACCGATGCCGGTTCTCGAAAATGGTCGTGCCACGCTCTATTGGGATCGATCTATCATCACGGACAGGACTATTGTAGCCAATAAGCCTGATATTGTGTTAGGGCCGATACAGACGGACTGCAACCCAACTGCAACTGCCTACGATTTGTATGGGAACTGAATCACAACTGCACGCCGACTGCGCAGTTGTGATGCAGTTCCCATACAAATCGTAGGGAGTTGCAGTTGGGTTGCAGTCCGTATGTATCGGCCCTTAATAGATCGATCCAAGCGCCGTGCAGTGCTCGTCGACATCACCATCCCCCATGACGGGAACCTCGTGAGGGCCGAGAAGGACAAGCTCAGCAAGTACCTTGACTTGGCTCACGATGTTACCGCCATGTGGGATGTTGATTCGACGATCATTGTTCCGATAGTCGTTTCGGCGAACGGGCTTATAGCGAAGAGTCTCGATCACCATCTCGAGAGACTCTCGCTTGATGGCTGGATCAAGGGTCAGATGCAGAAGGCGCCACTTCTGAACACGGCGCGCATAGTCAGGAGGTTCCTCTCTCTGCAGCCCTCACCACCCGTAGCTTGGGCCCGCCCCGCTGCCGGTGGGACCCTAGGTTAGGTTTTTTATAATGTGTTTATATTTTGTAATTTCATTTTGTATTTTACTTTTTATATATTGTAAAAAACCTAACTTAAAATTAACATTTACTGGAATAATACTAATATTTATTTATTTCGGAATCAAGTCCATAGTTGTTAGTAAAATAACAAACATAATTTCTTAATCTAGTGTTAAGTAGTAACAGAAAACATAAATTACAAAAGATAAACCATAGGCTAATCGGGTAGTTTGCTGACCCAATGGTCAGTGCAAGCCGTTCCAGTGCTCACGAAAACGACCTTGGAATCTATTCGTAACCGTAATGAGAATGCTGTTCGAGTTGCCCCGAATCCTTTGCACGAGGGATAATGCGACTCCTTTACGTAGAATGTCTGCAAAGCCGTCCGTGTGAGCATCTGTAAACATCCCTGACGCGCTGCAGAATCGTGGCAGCCCCAACAGTACCCTGAAGCCATTGTTGTACTGAACCCGTAAGGCGCTGAGAGCCTTCTGAGTATAGTTAACCCACAGGCTGCAGGTATAAAAAGACTGACAGTACCTACGCTTTAAATAGCGTCACTTTCACTCCTGCCGAACACCTTGCAAACCTGCGAGCCACCATATTACATCTTCGATGTCCAGATCGTCAGACAGGGTTTCAGAGACCCAGTGCCCTAGATATTTAAAACGTGAATCCTGCTTCAGTGGAACGCCATCCAGCTTCACCTGCGGAACTGAATAGGTTTTGCTACCGGTCTTGAAGAGGTGCAGCTCACTTTTAGTGACGTTGTACCTTAGGCCATGTTATTTGAGGATACTTAGAGAGAAATTCGTTATCTGCTTATATCTGTTGCTTATATCTAAACAATTCTCTCTTTGGGAAAAATGTGGATTTCAAACAGTATTTACCTAGAGTTAGATTCCATCAATCAACTATAGTCCTTGCATCTGGCGGGGGCTGTCTCTGCGTGAAAATTTTAAAGGTAGGTAACTTGTTTGAAAAGTACAACGAATGGAGATATTTCATTCAGTTTTACCAGTTTTCAACTAGTTAAACTGAATGTCTGAATTCGTTCGTGTTGTGGTAAGAGAATCCAATTCAAAGATTTCTATTTCAAAATTATCTCTAAATCGGTTCAATGGTTTAAGCTTGAAACGGTAGGTAACATACAGATTGAGTAATATTACTTAGCTTGGATCGACCTCTGAGGACATAGTAGGTACCATACTATGTTACATGGTTGCATACAAGTCACGGTCAGGTAATCAGGCAGGTAATAAGTAAAATAAAAATATGAGATCATAAAACGTACACTTAACGTATCATCTTATTACAAAGATCTTTGAACCTCAAGAACATAAGTAATATATACGAATACACGATTGTTTTTATGGTCTTGAGGTTCAAAGATCTTGGAATGTTCTTGGAATGTTCTTACCCTCACCATTGTCTGGAAAAACTCAAAACATTATTCTACATAATCTTTTGTCGCTGTAAACGACATCGTGAAACATTAATCTTTAAGGCCACAAAAAAGCCCTAACAAATTTGCTTTTTGAGTAAGCTATATGGACATTGAAATGAAGTGTCGTTAACTCGTATTTACCAAAAAAAGATGTTCAAAATTGAACTTTGCTCCTTGTATTTAGGATACAAATTTGTAGTAGACGGAAGAGAGGGATACGAGCGTTTTAAAGTTATTCGCTTAGCCATTTAGTTTTTCTAGCGTTAGTCAAGGCATATTCATTAAGCAGTGACGTGGTCGACTGCTCATATGAACGCAGCTCAAGGATCGGACCTACGGGGAAGATATATAAGGCTTATACAAACAAATGGATGGCATCAGTATTACCTGCACATTTGCGGCGACAGTTCTACATAAGTGGTAAGTATTTTAGAAAATAAATATGAATACTAGATGCCGCCCCGTTCGCGTCTTCAATCTTGTGAATTTGCGGCTTTTTCATACAATCTATCATCCTCTGTTTCGAATAACCCTTAGTGCATCTCTACGTTCTTTAAAGAGGCATGTTTTTCAAATTATATCCCGTTTTTTGAAGTGGTTTATGCAGTACCTTTCCTATCAGTACTTTAGTCACAGGAGTGTTTTATAACATGTATATTTCTATTTCCAATTGAACAATTTTTATTTGTCCATGGACGTCAGTGATAGAGATGCATCTCAATCGGACGATTGTATGGGAAAACAAAGTTATTTCTATGGAAACTCAATTGGCGAGGTATCCATAGCATTCACCGGTTTGCACGCTCCTTATTCAATTTTGCGACAATAAAAGCTTGTAAAAGAACCCTCAAATTTTGCCAATAGACAAATTTGACGCATCACAGAATGTGATCTTGAAGTGACCTCGTTTATTGGCGGCTTATTAATAGCAGACTTCGAAATCTAGGGGGCAAAATTAAATGACAGCTAGGGAAAACCTATTTCGATAAACTCAATTAATCGATGCCTCTCCCATATACTAGTGATCGCCCCCAGCATTGTCTGTAAGTGTGTATTTTTTTGTATGTAAAGTCGCCGTCAATAGAATTTGCTAACTATGTAAACAAAAGGCGTAACTTTGTTTTGTCACTGTTTCTCCTTGAATTTTCACACCATCTCATCAAACACCACTGAAAACATACACTATTTAAACGGTCGTTGCCGTAAAATACAAAACCATACAATAAATAATTGAATCTAGGATATTTCATTAAAAATTTAAAATAGTTTCATACATAGCTTATTATGTCATAATGGAATGACGTTTTTGTTTCTTTTAAATTCTACAATTGTTTATGATGATAGCGTTGTGACTAAAGTTGGTGATATTGTAAAGCTGCTACACACTACCTAACTTACGCTCTGTACCTAAGAAAATAAAATGAAATATTTAAACGGCATCATCGATAGAGCTACGGATGCAATAACGGCACCTTTTGTGATAAATACTGGTGGATACATAATCTTCAAGTAACGATTCGTCTTCTGATTAAGCAAATTAAAAATACCTGTTTCTTGCGTTCGATACTTTAAAAGTCCATATGTTTTGACATAAAAGAGTAAAGTAAGATTCTTCCCCATCACTAGTAAATTCATCATTCAGAGACAATTTCAATATGGCAGTTTATTTACAAAGTTAGCAAATTCTATTGACGGCGACTTTACAGTACCTAAGGGAAAGAGATTCCCCTTCTTTCCCACCGTCCACCTCCCGAGACCACTTAGGTGAACCGTTGAAAATTTTTTTTTACTACCGTTCACCCCCGAATATATCGTATTCTTTATATTGGTGACCGTCCACCTCTGAAATTTATTTAATTAATTTTTGGGTGGATTTTCGTCCGCGACATTTGTATGCCTAACTAAATGTATGGCATACAAATTTGTATGGTGTACACTTTAAAAGTGCATAAAACCGCCATTTTGTTTATTTTAACGAACTTCCCAGTGACACTCGCGCCATCAAGACGAATCTAATGTTGTATCATTTATCAAAATCGGTTGTGCCGTTGAGTAGTTACGAGCGGACATAGGAACGGACATACATACATACATGCATAAATACATACAGGTCAAACACATAACCCTCCTTTGGGCTTCACCGCAGTCGGGTAAAAATCAACCCTTTTCCATGTTTATGTATATACATTTAAATAAGAACCACCGGAATAGTAGTTGTCAATGCCATATTGAAATTATGTGTATAGACAAACTTGAAATCTGAAGAGTTCTGATAATAGGTATTGATAATAAGGTGTACGGTGGAAATACATTTTTTCCCATCGTACACCCAAGGTGGTCAAAGGTGAACGGTAGTAAAAAATATTTTCAACGGTTCACCCAGGTGGTCTCGGGTGGTGGACGGTGGGAAAGAAGGGAGAGATTCACGTACCACCGTAGAACTCTGTCGCAATAAGGTCACATATCAGTCAAGCCTGATCTGTCATTGCAATTCATTAAATTTTGCCCCCAAGATTCCGAGGTCTGGTTTTTAGTATGTGTTGTCGACAGCCATTATATTATTAACCTGTTAGATAATTATTGGAATACTTACTACAACAAATTTTGCATATAATATTTATTTTTTATTTCATATTCCAGTACTCAACTATCAACAATGAAGGTTTTGGTAGTCCTCTCCGTATTGGTTGCAGTGGCGTTCGCTCGCCCAGATGGCGACCATTACGACACCAAATACGATGACTTCGACGTAGACCCGGTGACCGAGAATCCTCGCCTGCTAAAGGCATATGTGCAGTGCCTACTCAGCAAGGGCAGCTGTACTCCTGAGGGCTCCAGTTTTAAGAGTAAGTTAAACTCCATTACGACTCTAAATACTATTATTTCTACGTGAACACGCTAATCGACACCTATCGGCTGCTCAAAGTGTATCTGCAGTGCCTACTCAATAAGGGCAGCTGTACTCCTGACGGTGCCTGTTAAACAGTAAGTTGCACGGCTCCAAATCCCCTCGCCGTAAGTTTGACGTGGACACATTTATTGAAAACCCTCACCTGCTAAACTGCGCAGTACCTGCTCAGCAATGTCAGCTGTACCGGTGAACCCTCACCGGTACTGGCGCCCGCCGGTTTTAAGAGTAACTTACACTCAATCTGGGAAGAAGGTGTTAGGGAAAGCGCTATCTGGTCTCTATCTTCACATTACTCTCAACCTTCCAAGAGCCACTGCGCTATCTAAAGGCTGCCATACATGTAAAGATCGATGGTATAGGCAAACTGCTCTAGTTTGTCTTCACCGGATCCGTGACCATAAGTTTATGACGATATATCCGGTCAGTTATGTTCTGACGTGTGTCGTGTTGGAACGCGTCATGGATGAAGCAGAATTCAGAATCTTATGATTTTATGAATCAAAGCGGTTCTTGTGCTTCTAATTCTAAAATAAGATGCTTTTGAACATAATTGTGCATGGCACAAATTACGTCTATTGTCTCGTACACCACAACTACTAGATCGGTGATATTACTCAACCGTAGCTAATCTAATACCTATATCTTATTCCAGAAGTCCTCCCAGAGGCGCTAGCGACCTCCTGCAGCAAGTGTAACGAGAAACAAAAGGGTATAGTGCGTAAAGTCGTCAAGGCTGTCCAGGAAAAGTTGCCTGAGGAGTGGGAGGCGCTCGTCCAGTTGCACGACCCTGATGGCAAGTACAAGGAGTCCTTCTCCAAGTTTCTCCTTGCATCAGACTAAACATCTGTAGGTACCTCTAGCACAACAATGCTGCGCAACTCTTTGTTACGGGAAATATGTTACCTATCCCTTTCTACTCAATATTGTGTGAAAGTGACGGGACATGGACGGTCGCGAACAGTTGTGTTAGCTCGAGTTTTATTTTTTAGGTTTTAACGGTGTCAAAGCGTTACTGTGATTGAAATGTTTTGCAAATAAATGACATTGAATTTACATATTTTGTATTTTTTGACACGGACCCTGTAGACCTATTTCATTCGCGCGAATTTGAAGCGTTTGGTGTAGTGCTGCCGCTTCGGTGACGACGATGGAGGTCGGTCTTCTGCGTAATGCCTCTCTTATTTCAATATTAAACTTATAACTCCTTATCCTTTTAGCACATTGTTTAATTATAAGTCTCTTTCTCTATTTGCTCAATTTGATTAGAACTGCCGTAATTGATCTAATTTTCATATTTCCTGAGATTTACATAGAAACTGTACCGTGTACCTAGTTCGTAATGTTCATAAAACAAACGCCTACTTGTTATGATTGTTTGTATATTACAAACGTTCAACGAATAACATTGCTATTAGACTAAACTGACAGGACAGTCTTTAAATACCCTTTCACTCCGAACTTGCTCGGGCTCAGCTAAGTTTCTTGCCGGAGTCTTCTTAGCTGGGCTAGGTTCTAGGTTTAGCGAACCGGCAACTAAAACTCCCATTCGTTCGATTCACACACTCACATAAGGACAGGTTGATCCGCTTCATCCTTCCCGCTGATCCGCTGCTCACTTTGAGCAATCAGCGAAAAGCCAAGGTGGCCCTGGCCAAACGTCCTGGTTCAACCCCAGGCGTTCAGGCCCCCACCTAGTCCGACCCTATCGAGGTGGACCGGGACAAGCGACCTGGTTCGATCCCAGGCGCCCCCGGCCCACCTGTGAAGTTTAGATAGTTTGACTGACACAGCCTTATTTCACCGGTAATAACTTATAAATTATCTATATAGGGTTGAAAAAAAAGTACCTTACTTAAAGATTTCAAATAAATAGGTAGTAATTTTAATTGAAGTTACACAAAGGCATGATAACACTTTCAGTGCTAAGCTTTGTGGACAAAGGGAATCCTCGTAGCGGATTCAGGGCAACGAAACCGCTTATAAATTGAGTAGATGATTTGGAAACTCTCACGACAATAGTACCTCTTGTGTGTAAGAGCTAGGTTAGACCAATGATTAGAAAGTAGAAGGACATAAGTCTAGAAATGAACATTTAATGTGTTACTTTCTAACAGTAGGTTAAATTGCGCACTAGTTCTCGTGTAGGTACTTTAACTATGCGAGCGAACGTGAGTGAGCGAAGTCGGTCAGGTTTGACTTAAATAATGTCAACTAGGGGGGCAAAACGGCGTTCTATGTTTGCATGTGTAAGTAATGTTTTGTTGGTCAGCTTAGGTACTTCCAATAATAATTTTAAAAGAAGCCTAACCTAACTAATTCAAAGTGCTTAGTGATAACAAAGAACTGAAGCATGTCTAATATTTAAGCAGGCTACCTATGTGTGCGTGCTGCTTGCAATAAGAAAAAAACTAGTTGATGTGTGCGTGCGGTAAAAATGGCTTCAGTTCTCTGTTGGCGAGACTCCGACCGGCTATTTATTTTAAGGTCCTTGGTGCTTACGTATAAGATTTTTCCGAGTGTTATTCTTTTAAGCTAGGGGATGTTAATAAAGGTTTGGACAAACAATACATACAAATAAAGTTATGACAATTAGAGGGAACCGTCCTCGGTAACCTCTGAAGGAGCATTCCAAGGACACCTTACGTAAGCGACACTACCTTTTTAAGCTTTTGACATGTAATTAGGAAAACTTGACTTTAAGATTGGTAGCGTTTCTTGGCAGCTAATAAGTTTTTTAGGGTAGCTACCATAGCGTTACGTAAGCGACAAAAAGTAGATGGTTTCATGGAAAGTTCCTGAACCGGTTCAGTTCAATATACCCTCTCATGCTGGGGCCACATCGCCGTTAATAACGTTAATTTATCACGTTGAAGGACGATTAACGTCAGTGTAGCTACGACTTACTATATTTGACATTGACACTTACATACTATCATTGACATTGACAGCTTGATTTGACAGGGGCGATAGTTTCCTTTATTGTCCGCCCGTGTCTCTTTTGTCGTTTAGTGCTGCCACCTATAGTTCGTGCACGTTCCCTATATCGAGGTAGAAGGAAAATATGTATGTACCTCGCGTGCTAAAAAGAATTGGCGGCGACCTACTTTGCACTCTGTTAACTTCAGTTACCGTCAATATTGTTACCAGATTTGAAAATCTGATGTAATTAATTGTTCAAATACCACCAAATGAAATGAAAAACTTATGTTTTCCATCACTAAATTACACTTTTGGCGTTAAACGTCAAGCGAAAAACGTTACACGCTTATAGCTTGGCAATTTCCTACGTGACACTCCTATGGTCCGTGCGGGGGGCGGGGAACGCAAAGACTACACCATTATACTAGGTTATAGAGAGGCAACTGGGCCAAATTTCTAAGCATCGTACTTGTGCTGCCATCTATCCTTCATTACAGGTCAAGAAATATACATATACACCGTCACATAACTTTTTTTACTTCTAATAGTTGTTAGAATCTATAGTTAAAATTGGTCGGGTTATTCGTGGGCAAGGTGTATATATTGTTTATTTAATTACATTCACATAATTACGTATATTAAAAAAAGCTCTAGTGGTTTTTGTAATGTAAGGTAGATGGCAGTCAAAGCAAACTGCCCGGTTCTTTTCTATTGAGTTACCAATGCATGGCTCTTGTCAGGCGGTCCCCGCTGCGCGCGCACTTAAAAACACCCCCGCCCCCGTCGACCGCGGACCATGGGAGTGTCACGTAGGAAATTGCCAAGCTATAGTTCCCATGCAAATCAACGAACTATTTACTTCTATCTCGATATATTTCTGTGCAGTATCATTATAAAGCAGTCAACTTGTGTAGAGTGGCTTCTCCTCCAAAAATTATTAATTTCCATGTTTTTGCTGACTTTGGCTCTACATCCAAAGTTGAACATATAATATCGTCTCAGACACGTCTGGGATGTTTTGCGGTTGTCATTTACGTCATAAGAGTGGCAGATTTGCATTTTGACGCTTACTATTTTGGATTAGACACGCCTGATTCGACATCGAAAATAAAAATATGTCTGAGAAACCAGTACCTATGTCTGACCTCTGATGAAATAAAATTAAATTGTTATTCAAGTGTAAGTATTTGACACTTGAATAACAATTTAATTTTATTTCAGACATTAGACTGTGGCCAAAGTATAAATATAGAATAGTACATTACTGCAGAGGCCGGGAAGTAAGGGGTTGCCGGCCGAGTACATACAGCTGGCCGAGCGAAGCGAGGCCAGTTAGTTACGAGGCTGGCAACCCCATTTCCCGCGAGTTATGTATAGTGCTGTAATATGCAATGAAATAAATAAACTTACTAATAACCTAAATAACCCAGGGCAGCTTGTGGCGAGCTGTTGGGGAGTAGCGACCCCACGTACCCGAGTGCTCCGGGGGGTAAGGAGGGTCATGGGATTTAGTGAAAGGACCTCCGCCTCTGGCTTGCCTTAACCGGCCGTCCAGAGTGGAGTCGCGAGAGCTATACGCTCCAGGCGTGGAAGTGATAAAAGGCATAACGCCGCGAGTACCCTCGGAGAAAGCGCAGCACACCGCTCGACACCCTGCAGCCCTCGGCAGCGGTGTTGCCCCTGGGCCATTGCTCATAATGTCGCTATTTAACAGGGGCCCATCAGCGGAGGGCAAGTCACGGTCTGTCAGTGCCGCGAAAGCCATGAGACACTTTTCCTGACAGGCGCCGTCATGTCTCAATCCATAGCCCAGTATCTAGTCCATAATTCCACCACCATAACCCAGTAAATTTAGATTCCATCAATCAACAATAGTCCTTGCATCTGGCGGGGGCTGTCTCTGCGTGCGTCCCGTGACACGTAGTATTCACAAAACAGAAACTTTCTGTCAGAAAGTGACATATTATATCCATAGACAATGCAAATGTCAAGTCACGTTCGGAAATCATAGCAAAAGCTGTTTCAGTTCACATTTTTACCGCGAATATTTATTTTAAATGTGTATTCGTATAGTTAAAATTACAATTTAAAATTTTGTGAATATGTTATGTTCATGTGAATTTTAAATAAATAAAAGTGCAAAATATAGCAAACATCGTTTTTTGTTTTTTTAATGGCTGAATCCCGTGATGCCGTGGCCCAAATAAATGTGGAATGGAAATTAAAAAAAAAATACATTGCCGGCCTAGGCATGATTTTCATGGATGGCATGATTTTCATCGACGGTGAATGCAGTAATAATGGTAGCTAGGGCAGCTTTTCGACTTTACGCGAAATATTCCCGCCACGGAGACAGCTTAAAAGTGCACGTAGGTAGTAGGTAAAGGCGTGCTCGGCGAAAACCAAATTTGATGCGAGTTGTTCATCAAAATCCGTCATAAGTAGCGATGGAAGAGCTACGTCGTATTTAACCGTAAGTACACGGAAATTTTTACTTGACCGGATTCTTGATGTTTTGATGTTGACCTTGACTTGTCAGACGATAGGATTGTAAACAATGAATACAGGATGTAACACAATTTTAATTGATCTATCATTATTTTTAACCTAATTTTAAAATGTGTCTGTATTTCAATAAGCTTACCATAACCTTGTTTCTCACCTAAACCAGGGGTCCGACACTCGTTTTTCGCCGAGCGCGACCTTGAGTGACGTCACTTACCGCCGGCGGTACAAAACTCAGTTGGTTGCCACGCGTTCGCATGCGTGCCGCCTACCGCTACGAAGTAAGTCCGATAGTTTTGACAGCTCCTTAAGCCGGTTCACGAACAAAAAACAAAAGCGGTCGACAGCCCTAGCACTTATTTTACGGCGCGCGGGGTCGACGACCGCACTTCGGACGTTATGATTCCAGAATGTTCTTTTCTATTGTATTGCGGGAGAGTGTCGTATCTGTTCGAAGAACTATTATATAATCTGTGCCTAAACTTTACGGGTTGAAATATATGGTTGTCGTTAGTTTACATACTGTATATATCAGTGGCGTGGCGTAAGCCGGCATCCTTAGGCAAGCCGGTGCAGATGTGACGTACATTTACCTTAAGAGGAAACAGGAGGCCAGTTTTTCCATACAAACGTAGTCCCCTGTTTCCTCCCTGGATAATGGCAGTAGAGCAATAATTTTTTGTAGGGATGTAACGATACCGATACCGATACCGATATATCGGCCGATATATCGGTATCGCCGATATTATACAACCGATATTTGAAGAATTTGCTGTATGAAAAAAAATCTGCAAAAAGTTATTTCAATTTCTGACTTAATTTATGTATTGGTCTATTCTATTACCTTGTGCAATGATAATTACTATGTTAATTAAATCTTTGGTTCTTAATAAAAAAAAAGAATTTTGAGTTGACAATTTATTATTTTTACTTTACACTTTCAAGGTTGACTCTCTGGTAATTATAACCAGTAGTCATTGCCATTAGTTATAATAAGGACATAAAAATATCTGAAATTCGTACTTCATTATTTAGCTAAGATATCGGTATCGGTATCGTATCGGCAAAACTGTGTATCGTTACATCCCTAATTTTTTGTCCAAAAATCTATGGCTACTATTGATATGTTCTTATGTTTTCCTTTTTACGATAAATTGATTCTCAAAAGAGATATTAACCTTCAAAAACCTAAAAAAAATGCCACATTTTCCGCTGTGTTCACACATCCAAAAAACAAATTTGACTAGATTATTAAAAAAAAGGAAAATATAGGAACAGGGCCAAAGCCTTTCTTTAATGTTTAATAACAAAATTAGTTAAATAGGTTAAGTTTTGGGGAAGAAATCAAGGGACTACGAAACGTTGTTTTCATGAAATTTTAAAAGGTATTTTTGGTCCAAGCTGCATTTGTCTCTATCGCGCTCTGCGCGGGAGAGGCGGGCAGTGCGAGACAGCGACACATTTTACAAATACCTAATTTTCAATTCTCTCCACCTTACTGTTTCCTCTTAAGAGCTGTAGAATAAGGTGGTCAAATGCCTGATATTAGGCAAGCCGGTAGGAATCGAGTTCTTTGGACGCCACGCCACGGTATTATCCATAACACAAGCCTTATTGAGCTTACTATGGGACTAGTTCGATTTGTGTAAGATTGTCCCCTAATATTATTTATTAATTATTTATTTTATTATCGTTCCTTTGTTTAGTAGTATTCTTTTAAGGCCGTCGAGACAGCCAAGCTCTGTGGCAAGACAAACACCAACCGGCTACTTCAGGGTGTAAGAGAAAAGATCGCTATCTAAAAAAGAAAATGTTGGCGTAAACTACTATTAAAGTGGAGAAGAATGTCCTATGCCCATTTATTAGTTCAACACCAATCACCACATCACATCACACTAATAGTATAAATGTGATGTTTGGATGTTTGTCACTTAATAACGCAGCAAGAACTAAATGGATTAAGTGGAAATTTGTTATGCAAGTATACCAAGTCCTGTCGCATGATAACTAAATGATAAAGCATCCTTCACTCTCACATATGGTCAGAACGTGACGGATGCTTTATCGTTTATTTATCGCGTGACAAAGCGTAGCATCATAAGCCTACTGGATTGAAACATAAGACGCTACTTTTTTAGCGAAGTTATAGTTATAGGTACAGAAGCACTATCGAACTATAATAATATTTATTTTTTCGATCCAATAATATGGATATTTCGTTATTTTTCTTGATCTTCCCGTAGGTCGTTTTGGGAAATCCCCCCTTAAGGGTTCCCTTGGGATAGTAACCGGAATATTGCAGGCGAAGCGGCGGATAAAATGCTAGTGATAATATAATCTGTTCAACATACATACTTACCTACCCTATCTGAGTTGGCACTCAGAGGTACCTTAAGGGGGGATTTTAAGAATATAACGACTTCTAGATTAAAATTTGCCTCGGACAAAGATATCAAATAACCTTCAGAGTATGGTTGCTCTGAAGGTTATTAATTTAATATACATTGATATCAAATACCCTTCAGAGCGACCATGCTCTGAAGGTTATTTGATATCATTGTCCGAGGCATATTTTAATCTAAAAATCGTTATATTATCAGAATTAAGTTTTCCTCAAACGTGTTTGGTATGGATATCACACTTATTAAGTTACAAGCATTTACTCGCGGCTTCGCCAGCATTATCCCAAGGAAACTTTTAAGCGGGATAAAAAGTATCCTATGTTTCAATCCAGGACTTGATCCAGTTGTATACCAAATTTCATCTCAATCCATTCACTTGTTTCGGTATTTCTTTAATCATGAGTAGTATTCGCAAACGCAAAAATCGTAACGAAGCTGAGATCTCAGTTTCGTTACGATTTTCCCCTATATTTTAGTATGGGCGTAACGAAATTGAGAAATTCAAAATTTGTATGGAAAAGTTGGGACATTTTGGACCATTCTTTTTTATTTGATAAATGAAAAGTGCTCGTGATTCTGAGTAAAATGGTATATAAGACACATCATGATCAGACAAAAAAAGCATAACGTACATTTTTTCTGCAATTGGCCCTTGTATCTCTGGAACGGCTTTGTTTTTGGAAACGCTTTATATCTCAAAAAATAGTACCCAAATAGTACCCTAGGGTCCTAAAATTTCATTTCTCTAGCTATCGTAGAAGCCGAGATATTCCATAACTTAACGGTATACAAAATTTCACACCGTCAAGCTGTATGGCCCTACCTTGTAGGTCCATTGTAGGGCCCTACCTAGGGTACTATTTTTTGAGATATAAAGCGTTTCCAAAAGCAAAGCCGTTCCAGAGATACAAACGGTGTACGCCAGCTTGACGCCCGGTAGCGTACACCGTGAACTGGCCTTATATTTCAGAAAGTTTAAGGGTACTTTTTTTCACCTAGGTATTTCGTCGGTACTATTTGGGTACTATTTATTGACTGCATGAGATTCTGGATATCTTTACGGTGTACGCTATCTTGACGGACACGTCGCCGGGCAGCGTTCACGAGTACTACTCATGATTAAGGGAATGCTCCCAAAACATATCGAGTGGATGTCTCGTCTTTTGTACAACGTGATTGATCCGTTTTTAATTCAATATGTTTGAGTCTGATGGTGGTTTTCTATGCATTATAAGTAGGCTATGTTTCAACCGACTTTAAGAAAAGGTGGTTCCACTTCCATTACGCCACAATCACAATCAAGAAATATAGGTATTGATTTTCAATAATACTACATCCGATCAAGTTACCACCAAAACTGAAGATATTGAACCAAGACTGAACAAATTGATGTTGTAATACACCTATTTGTATCTATTTTAATCAAATACTAGACTGGTACTATATAGTGCATGAGTTGTTTAAAGCGCCTGCTACTCATAACTTCATGAATTTATAATATTCCAAATGGACATTGAAGCAAAAAATATATTAGCTTTGAAAAAAATCAATGTAGATAACCTTGAAGATGGGAGTCACCTACAAGAATTAAACCGATATAAAAAGGCTAGATGTAGCTTGCTTCTCACTCATCTAAAAGCATTGAAGGGAAGACGAAGTTCAACATTTCTAAATTATTCATATTTCTAAAATTGTAATTTTACTAACCATAAAATGTATATCTTTGTGTTCTTATATTACATGTAGCTTGACGCTAGCAACACAATGGGAAAATGTTTGGGTTCTTTCAACTTTTCAACTATTTACAACGGTTACGGTTTACGCTAGCATGTAAGGCTGGCTTCGAAATTAACTAAACTTTACCTATTTAGTGTTACCAACGATATTTAAAAAATCAAAAGTACAGAATATTGTCTTCGGTTTCCGCGATTATCACTCATAGTAATAAAACGCCGGGGCTTAAAATGTAATAATATACGCGATTTAATCCGTTTAAGTTGTTTTATTACTATATATGAAATCAAAAGTAGTTGACCCAATATTTAGCGTTCTTAAAGCGCCTTAGGCCTTATCTAGGACATTTTAAGCAATATTTAAATGCGGGACAGAAGCATGGAGCCGGGACGCTAGGCCACCGAATGCAAAACCGATGTTTTTGGACAAGACTGCGATCCCGATCATTTTTGGATCCATTCTGTCTGGCTGAATCCAGCAGTATTTTCCTAATTTGTTAATCCATCTGTATAAATTCATAGGTGCTATTTTCTATCTTGTTTTGAATATATCTTATCAGACTTAATACCTATAGGGTATTTGAGTCATTGAGTCATAAAATTATCTTTTTTTTTGGAAGTGTCAAAATGCTCAGATAGTATGCAGTTACCAAGAACGTTTTGTGACGTTACAGCTCAACATGGTCAAATCGGTGCGGTACTTTTAGCTTTTACCACGTAGTTGATAGCACGAAAATGAGTGTAACTGAATCAAAATTCCAACCAATTTTGGAAACATACTTTGATGGTTAGCGTTAATGAATTTATTTTGATAATGGAAAATGCCTATTTGCTAATTTATCTGTGTATCTTCCCACAGTTATTCAATATGAAATCCTTCATTGTCCTCGCCATTCTGGTAGTCCTGACAGCCGGTAAGGAAACCTAGAGCACGTTGACTTAGACATCGATGCGCTGGCTGCCAACCGTGACAACCTGAAGAAATTGTTAGCTTGCTTTGTTAGCACGGGGCTCTGTAACAAGGTTCAAGACAGCTTTAAGGGTAAGGAATAGTATTCTTCCTTCAAACGTACCTAGTTCGACCCTCTCAAGTTGGCCCGGGATTAGCGACCTGGTTCAATCCCAGGTGCCCCGGCCACCACCTAGTTCGACCCTCTCAAGGCGCTCTGGGCCAAGCAACCTGGTTCAATTCCAGGGAACGCCGCGGCCCCCACCTGTCCGATTTTGTCGAGTTTGTCAGGGTTCAAAAAAATCCTTCAAACGGTAGATCGCGCGGCTTATATGTGTGCGCGCTGTGAAAGAAAACTACAAGCAAGTCTTAGGAATGCTTAGGAATACATCTGTACGGATCGCACTGTCTGCGCCTCGACCTTGAATACGTATCGCGCGTTCCTAAACGGCCGAAGTTTGACCACTTGTCCGTCTTGTTTTTATATTTTGTTTGAGGTTTTTTCGCGTCGCTCGGTTCTTATGAATTAATTATTCACCTATAAAAAATAAAAAACCGGCCAAGTGCGAGTTGGATTCGCACACGAAGGGTTCCATCCATACCATCGTCGAGAACGAGACTCTAAAAAACATGCTTCCTGTATGCTTCCTCTTTATTTTTAACTTGACTTTGTTATTAGTATTTGTTGTTATAGCGGCAATAGAAATACACATTCTGTGAAAATTTTAAGTCCCTACCTATTACGGTTCAAACGATAGAGCCCTGTGACAGGCGGACAGACGGACAGCGGAGGCTTAGTAATGGGTTCTGTTGGTACGGAACCCTAAAAAGACATCGGCTCTATATGTTGTTTTACACAGAAAAAAACATGGCCCTTTACCTCATTATGCTTTATTTACATATTCATTACTTCCGTGTACTTAGACGTACTTATACGCATGTAATGTACATGGAATAATTAAGAGACTATTATTATTGCCTTGAACACAAGTCAATAATAAATAACAGTCAAATCACTAATGAACAAAGGTCTTCGTCAAAGACTTCTACAACGCCGGTTAGACGCCTTCTGCCTCCACCGACTTCCTGCGACTGACCTTCTTGTATCCAGCATTGCGCTAAGCATTCTCAAGAACTTGGGAATGTTCTCACAAATTTCTGATAGCCTTTTTGAAAACATAAAGAATTTGGAGAAAATTATCTATTTTTGTTTTTGCCGAGATTTGATTGGTTTGGATTTCGAAAAGTATTGGTACTCTACGCTACCCGTAGCTACCAGTTTATAGGTACCTAAGGTAAATGAAACGTAAGAGAATTACGTAAATAAATAGCCTAGTTTCAGTAGTTCGGTGATTTTAGTCCGGTTCAAACAAATATATATGAACCGGACTAAAATCACAGAACTACTGAAACTAGGCCTAAATGGGCGATTCTCCGAGGGTTTTGACCGCGCGGTTTGACAATCATTATTGTCCGACTATTATTTACCATAACGAAAGGACAAATCGTGACAATTCTGATAAAACTAGACTTAACCCAGGGACCGTTTTTCGGTTTCATAAAAAATTACCTCTAGGCATTGTTTTTTTGAACAGTATTTACTGAGACAATAATGACGAAAATAAAACGCCGTAAAAACGCTGAATATTGGCCCAAATACATATCATTTTCTCAAATATGCAATCAAATGTTGACATTACGTGCCTAGTAATAGCCCGCGAAATACCTCGTTTCCGGTGCAGCTTGACGCTTGGCGTATAATGGAATTTCATACTTAATTTCGTACTAGGCCAACAATGTATTTTTTTAAATTTCCATTCCACATTTATTTGGGCCACGGCATCACGGCGTTCAGCCATTAAAAAAAACAATAAACGATGTTTGTTATACTTTTCAGTTTTATTTAAATAAAATCGACATGAACATAACAAATAACACATTATAAACAATTTCCAATTATTATAAATTGGAAACTAAAGTACAAGAATACACATTTAAAATATTTCATCTAAATATTCACGATAAAATGTATACTGAAACAGTTTTTGGAAAGGAAATCGAACATTTTTCATTCTGTAATTCTATTTTTTGTCTAGTGTCTCAAGAAAATAAAGTTAGATTATTTGAAGTGTTTTTAATTTATTTCATTGCATATTTGAGCACTATGCATACCTCGGCGTGAAATGGGATTGCCAGCCTCGTAACTATTTGGCTTCGCTTTCGCTCGGCCATTTATACCTACGTACTCGGCCGTGCTCCAGCCGGCTTGGTCGTGCGCGAAATACAACCAAGCACAAAAGCTTATCTTGAGGAAATTCAGGCCTTGGGGAGAGGTCTCCAGCAGATTTCGAAATCTATAGACAGAAGTTCGACCCAGAAAACAAATATTTCGGACCGTTGGAAAAAGCTATTGCATAAACTTTAATGCTCGGTAATGACACAATCTGTTACAGGCTTTTAATAAAGACGTGTTATTAATGATCTTGTTTAATAAAACCTCATTTCAATACTTCTACTTTACGTTATGTAATTTCATCGTAACCTGACCCATCTTTACCCATATTATCAGTAATTTATCAGTAATTGGTTCTTTCATTTGGTATCTAAGCAACGAAGCGATGGCATTTTATCATAGAGATCTACCTATCGCATATAATTATGTACCTATCGCATGGCCAGCTTCAAAACTATGTAGATTAGTAATACTAAAATATAAGACTGGGTTATCTCGTAGATTTCTTAGTACGAGTACAGTACATGTACAGTAGGGTAATTCTATGAAAACGTACCTAACAAAAGTTACCATTTCATCGCCTGTTTATTCATTTATGATGCAAATGTAAGGTTAACTTTGCTCTCGATAAATATTACTTTGATCCCGAAAATTCTATTTCAAACTTGCGTACCGTCTCTTTCTAACCAATAACACTTATGTTCGATAGAAGAGGATAGTATGCATGTCTGGGGTACGTCTAGCGATAATTTTAAGGATGAGGAAGTTGTGCATCACGTCAGTTTCGTAAAGTACCTTTGTTGACAACAAAGCCTCATAAAGAACTCCTACCTATTATATTGACCTACCAGCTTCCTCATTTCAAGACTGAAGGCTAAATTGGTACGCCGAGAGGCATCGTTTTATTTATCATGCATTAAATATGAGATGGATCGGTTATATATAGGACTAATTCCAAACATTACGTCATTAGAATCAGGTCTACCGATGCGAAATCTATTTTGCAACTGCACTGGCTCAATAAGATTGGGATAGTTCTAAATATATCAAACTACTTTATACATAAATGGATTAGGACAATGAGAGTGCTTTTGCTGTTCTTCCTTCTCTATTCAGTCGTGTGTCAAGAGTATTACAATAGAAGATATGATTATTTCGACGTAGAGACGTTAGTACAAAATCCTAGGCTTCTGAAGAAGTATATGGAATGTTTCCTGGATAGAGGACCTTGCACACCTGTGGGAAGAGTCTTCAAACGTAAGTAATCTGGCTTGCATTTTATACTTAGTCGTGTAGGTAAAGTCACAAACGTTATTTACGAGTAACATGTGACCCACCTTAGGTTGAACCTTATACAGTAAAATGTATACCTTAAGTGTCAACTGTGAATTCTTTAAACGTTACTAAGCGACCTTATTGCATTATGTGTGTCTCTGTATGCACGTCTGTGTATATCAAAGAACATTTCTAAGAAATGGATCACAAATTAAAGATTGTGACATGGAATTGCCGTACATTTGTACATCCATGATTAACTCCCTTACAATTCGTGAAAAAGCCATCGGAGTTTTTGTGCGCTAGAATTCAGAAAGTCTTTAATTAACTTTAACTACATGCCTTCCTATGTTATTAAGTATAATCACTTCTGTACCTACAAAACGTAATGTTTTAGTATCACTGTTTTAGGCCGTGCATAGTCAATCAGTGCTAAGATTTTATTTAAAGAAGATAATGAGCACTTGCTAATGATATTTACTTTGAAATGCTTTTTCGATCCTTCGGCAATTGATACTCTTAAACTGTCGACATGCTACTTAGTCATTTCGGCGTAATGTAAAAGCGATCATACAAAGTGTAAAATATGAGTTTTGATTCCTGTGTATAATCCCAGTCCGGTGACTGTAGGTGCGTTGACTATCAGTCGTTATTAGGCGTTTCATTTTCGAGAATCTGATTTCTTTGTCCATAATCAGATTCAAGATTCCGATTCCTCTGATTGAGGAATCAGATCCTCGAAGAATGATCTAAGCACTTTATTATGAACTACAACTCAGCACTATTTGTCATTACTATATTAACGTTAATATATAGCATAATCGTCGTCGTTCTAGCGCTTCTTCCCTTGCCCGTCTTTCGGAGTGCGCTTTGATTTGATCACAAATCACAATGCCAGATTGGGCAGGTCAGGTAATTAGGTATCATATATCATAACCTCTGTATCCCCTGTGACAAGGAAACTGGATTTATACTTAATTTCATATTAAGCTATCTTAAAATGAAAGGTACACCTCAAGTCAGCCAAGGAACTAGACTACTAAAGTTCTTCTAAACGTAGCTTAATCATTTAAATGATATTTAGACTTGTCTTCACGTAAGCAGTTTTCTTCGAAACTCACCGGCCTTCAAAAACCAGAAAACAACTAAGTATTAGCTTAGTCTAAAAACTGTAAATGGCAGTGTTTACCCAATTCATAAGTAAGCAAAATAAACCTAGCGAAGACTCGCTAAGTGGCAAATCATAGCCAACTTGTTATATCTGATATAACATAATTTACCTACTGTTTTACTGATAAAAGGATCCGCTATTGAATAAAATATGTATTTTATAATATTTTATAATCTTCACATTTTAAACGGATTACAAAGATCGCGTATGTTTCATTTACGACCCTACGTATAATTAAATAATAAAGGCGCAACGTAGTAAAGTATAATTAACTAGCATTTTCCCGCGGCTTCGCTCGCGTTGTTCCCGTTATTGTCCCAAAGGAACTCTTTACCGGGATATAATGTATCCTATGTTTCAATTCAGGACTTGGTCTACTTGCATGCCAAATTTCAGCTTGATCCATCCAGTTGTTAGCCCGTTATAAGGTAACAAACATTCAAACATCCAAACATCCAAACATCTTCACAAACTTTCGCATTTATAATATTAGTGGGATAGGTAGTAAGTTGTTGTTCAGTTAAATTATTCTTTACTTTTATCGTATTTCAGGAGTCCTACCCGAATTAGTAGCAACCGGGTGCGCGAAGTGTTCGCCATCGCAGCGGCGCTTCGCGAAGCGCACCTTCGAAGCATTTAAACGCGATCTGCCGGAGAGCCACGCGGAGCTGAAGAAAAAGATCGACCCCGGAAACAAGAACTACGACAACTTTGAAAAGAAGATCGCTGACGCTTGAGGACTGCCTGTACAATAGGGTGGGCTTTTTTTCGCGATTTTCTTAACATCGAAATGCAATAGCACTAAAAAGGTGCCTAATTTTACGCATAATTACAGAAAAATAATTAAAAATATCTAGGTTTATACTTTTAGCCCTCTACCGGCAGTTGAGCGGAAAAAATATTCGGATTTTTAAAAAACATAAATAAATATTTTATGCTTTCCAAAACTATTTTATTCATTAAACGAGATCTTTGTGTTATAGTTATGGTCAATTATTATTATTATAAACCCTTAGATTACTTTTAAACATTACCCTTTTTAGGCCTATAAACACGTTTTTTGGAAAATACCCTTTTACATGTTTCGTGTGGCAAAATTGCTCTTATATTAATCATTAACAGAGCAGCGACAGGTCAACCAAAGACGAAAAGGTATGTAAACAATATACATTAAAACAATAATAAAGAGAAATAAGGCGAAAAAAGCCCTAAAACCGCAAAATTACGACTTTTGAGTGTCCCTAAAAATATAGAAATAACGTATGTTTTGCAACGAAATTCTAGTTTTATGAAATGTTTTCATTCATATACTTATTCTGATGGGCTTCAAATAAATAATTATTTAGTACAAGTTTATTTAATAAGTTCAACTTGACTTATTAGCACGTCCCAAATCATTGGACCATGACACTCTAGGAAACTATTAATGTCGTTTTTATGGAAAAAACTTATGATTTATCTTTAACCCATATGTATGTACTTATACGTTCCATATTAAATCAGTCATATAATTGTAAAATATGATTTTCATTCTTTAACTTCTACCAGCGTAGAGCGCTAAAAGTATAAACCTAGATTTTTTAAATTATTTTTCCCTGACTACGCATAAAATTACGCATCTTTTTAGTGCTATTGCATTGTGATGTCCAGAAAATCGCGAAAAACGGCCCACCCTACTGCACAAGGTAATTACTAATTAGAAGAATTCTTAGAAATCGCAGCGACGCCTATTCCTCTCCTTACTTCACGTTCAATTCCTCTCTAAGGATGATCATCTCCAGATTAGGTACAAACTAAATTCTAGTAAAAATAAAGGACAAAAGACCCCTTGACGCTTGAGGATTGTCTGTAAAAAATAGTAATGTCTAAATAGTCGCAAATAATATAGGAGTACGCCTAGGTCTTATGAATAGTCGCTGCTGGGTGCGCTGTTTGGGTGCACGCATGGTTTTCCTTTCATAACATGGCTTTCCTGAGTCTCATTTACTCAGCGAAGCCTTAGATCCAAAAAAATCGACTTTGTAAAGAAAAATATTTGCAAAACATAATTCAAATATTTGCAAATGTATTCGTCCTGACATTATTATCGCGAAGTGCTCGCGAATACATATTATATTACACTTTGGAGGCTTTTAAACGACTCATAGACGTGTGTTAGTTCATAATGAACTGACTAAGTAAACTGATTTAAATGACTATCAGTAGCATGGCGTCCAAAGAACTCTATTCCTACCGGCTAGCCTACTATCAGGCATTTGAGCACCTTATTCTACAGCACTGAAGGAAAATGTACGCTAAATCTGCACCGGCTTGCCCAAGGATATTTTTTACACCACGCCACTGCTGACTGTGATTATGATCAATTAATAAATTAGGTAATTCTCACATTAGAAAAGGCATCTAAATCTTATAGTGATGATGACAATGCAATTAACTTAGTACACTAATGATTTGATACTTTAGATCTTTTTCCGTCAATTTTGTTTGTGTTGTTTCCCGAAGTGATTACCTATTATAGCGTTGATAATTTCTTCTAACTCATGCATTGTCTCAATAAATTTCGAATTTATCAAAGTAGGTATAAGTTATCACTCGTAGTTAAAAAGTATTTGAAAAATTACTGATTTCATAAACTTATTTACTCTCATTATTCTGTTGAGAGATCTAAGGATGTTTGAAACGGTTTTTAATTTGGTCTATTTTCTCTAGGATTCAAGGCATGCCATATTTTTTTTAATAACTTCCGTTTACAAGTACACAACATCACTGTATGTTGCAAAGATTCAAGCTGGAAATTGGAATTTCGTTTATTTCCACTCAACATTGGGTCATACACATTTACAGAAACTGAGCGTCTATACCTGTGGACAATACAAAAGTTAATGGCGTGGGTACTTATGTTTTAATTTTAAAAGTATACTACACATATAAAAATAGCATATAAGTACTTTGACCAATTGGCTTAAATTTACAAATATTTTTGCCATTATATGGAATGAAAACGTTAAAAATGTTCTAAAGCCTTCTAAAGTTATTGTTTGACTGATTATTTGCTTAAGCCAAAAAACATTTACTGTGTGTTAACAAATAATATTTAACTTAGTTTAATATGATTTTTTAGAGGTATGCATACAGTATACACTAGTAAATAAGTATAATGGTGAATTATAAGTACTGCAGCATATGTAGATGCCTAAATTGAAGTTGAAGTCGCATATTGAAACATTCAATTGTTTAATTATTTAGTTATGCATATTGTATAAAATTTATTCTTATGGTATGATATCCTTAAAAAATACAAGTGCGAGTCGGACTCGCCCATCGAGGGTCCCGTACAAATTTGAAGTTGCATATATTAAAGTACCCTATAAATTTAGATTCCCTTAATAAAGACTATATTTGTCGTGATTTAATTCATTTTCATTTTAATTTTTCATTCATTTTAATTTTATCCTTTTTTATTTTTCATTTTCAAATGTACAGTTTTCAGATTTTTCCCTATACTTGTAGTATAAGACGGTATTACTTGCCAAATTTTATAGTTCTTAGGTCAACGGAAAGTACCCTATAAATTTTGGTTTCCTTAAGAGTGTTAAAATAAATGTTTTATGCGGCATAAACGGCCATATCTTTTTTTTTCGTTAACTTAGAAGTTTGATTTTTCACAGTTTCAAGGGACTGTAGACCTGAGTATATATGGATTATGGTTTTAATTTCAACTCATTACCTCCACGCGTTCCCGAGGTCTTGACAGACAGATAGATAGAAGGACAACAAAGTGGTCCTATAAAGGATTCGTTTTTTCCTTTTGTATTTGTATTTATTTATTGCATAAACTAATACATAAGGACTTAAACCTAGGTAGGGTGTAGCAATTTACACGTTTATGAATGACTTAGTACTAAAATTAACTCTATATAATGTAAGTTTCATACAGTTTTGGTTTGGTTTTGAGGTACGGAACCCTAAAAACTCCGAGACCGAGATCATAAACGTATCATACACTCGACCCCTTTAAACTGTGTTTTCCTTTCGACGCAAGAACCCAAACTCAGGTTACTCAAGTTTCCTGGTAAGGTGCAATACACGTATGTTTGGATTATAGCCTGCAAAAGACAGAGGTATACTTGCTTGTTGCAAAGGTCCCATTGCATGCTTGTGATACTCGATTCCCACCCCAGTATACACAGGTCAAGGGTCGAAATTTGAATGGCGTATCAATAGTTCAGTCGAACCGTAGGCCGGTGAAGGTAGTGGGTTTATCGTCGCCAATATAAAAGCACTGTCGCTTTCTGTTGGGCTAGTCTTCTGGTTCGCTATTGAGAGTAAAAGGTGGGTTGACGAGCGGCCTGCCGGTTATCTCACTGTGAAATATTGTGATCCTTGTGAACTAGAGTGGAACAGTTTAGGTTAACGTAATTGGCTAACCTATTTGGTGCAGGAAATAGAATGCTAGCCTTTGACTGACGTTTTTTGTACTTATTTTCCGCGTCCACTTCCCTGTATATGCCTTTGGTATCAAACTAGTATTACAAAGTATCTCATCAAAATTCAAGACACATGGATCTCGTATATGTCCATGAGTTCCAATCGAGTAGATTTCATTGTCATTCGATGTTTCAATCGTCTCGCACGCCCTTTAATTTGATTCATTGAATATTTGATAATTTTTGCAGAAGCAAAATGAAGAGCTGTATCGTATTCGCTTGCCTGTTCGTTGCGGTGTTCGCTGCTGATAAATATAACTCCAAGTATGATAACTTCGATGTGGAGACCCTAATCACCAACGACAGATTGCTGAAGTCTTACATAAACTGCTTCTTGGATAAGGGCCGCTGCACACCAGAAGGCACGGATTTCAAAAGTGAGTATGTTTGTGTTGTAAGTTTTTTGTACAATTTCACGAGCAGAATCTATGCTTTAATTATTTGCTCCTGTTACCGGCAACACCCTGTATACCAATACGAGTAATAGGTCCAGATAAGGGCCTATACCCAAGTAAATACACATCTCTGAAAATAAGAAAACTATCTACATAAATGTAGTACAATCTCACATAATCTAACTTGAAAAACGATTTATTAATTTTTAGTGAATAGAAAGAATCCATCGTCGTTACAATACTCGTATGAATTCCGATTGAATACTCTTATTGATTTCATTTGAAATTACTAAAGAAAAATTAATAAATCGTTTTTCAAGTTAGATTATGTGAGATTGTACTACATTTATGTAGATAGTTTTCTTATTTTCAGAGATGTGTATTTACTTGGGTATAGGCCCTTATCTGGACCTATTACTCGTATTGGTATACAGGGTGTTGCCGGTAACAGGAGCAAATAATTAAAGCATAGATTCTGCTCGTCAAACAATAAAACTTTCGTTCAACAAATTTTAAAATTTATGTAATCTTTAGATTTTATCTGTTTCATACAAATTAAATAGTATTTTCAATGTACATTAACATCAGTCTAATTGACGTCGCTTGTCACGCTACAAACATAAAAAACATCGCAATACATATACATTGCGGTTTCAAATAAACTTTAAAGTGTACTAAAAATGAAAACATAAGTTATTTTTAAATGTCGCTGAACAAATGTTGTTCAGTTTGAAGATTGCAATCTACGTTTGAATTATTTGATTCTACTTACAGGCAACACCTACGACGTACGACCGCATTTTTTTTCGTTTTATTGATTGACGTTAAGTTTTGTTGGTCATTCAGCCTGCAAGTACCTACAAAACTTGTTTAAAGCGATCACAACTTTACCGTGTGGTCATTTATTTAAATAATAAAAAAAAGCGGTCAAGGCCACAAGACGGAAATGTCGACACGAAGATATAAATAAACACATGTGGAAAATTACCTTACCTTATTATGGTATTTTATTTTATTTCCGCGTTTATCGTATATGCAGAAGTACCTGTAATACCTCTGGGTAAAATTTGATGCTTTCATTATGTCTGCAGTAGTATTTGCAATTTTAATAATTATTTTTTCTTAAAGATCCTTCGCAACAATTAACTCAGTAGTTAAACGGTAATTTTGTCCACCTTAGGTCAATTTATATTAGTATTTGAGCTTGACCACTAATTCTTCGTCAAGGTAAGAATTTCCAATTAGAACTTCTTTGAATGACGGAAGTGGAACTCGTCTCCATGTTAAGATAGTAAGATATTGATTATCATACGTAATTAGCCATGTGAACCTGATGTTACCTATATATAAATAATAAATAAATAAATATTAGGGGACAATCTTACATAAATCGAACTAGCCCCATAGTAAGCTCAATAAAGCTTGTGTTATGGATACTAGACGACGATATATTTAATAGATACAAATACATAAACATATATGACCAAAAAATTTGGTGTACTTAAAATTATTGCCATAAAGATTACATAAGGAGAAGGACTTTAATAATATTTAAACAATATATTTCTAAATATATATTTATATTATTTCTCGTTATATTTACGTGTCAAAAGTTGTCCCAACATTTTTTCCTATTGTATTACAATTTTTCCATATACTTTGTATAAGGAAATTTTCATTAATACACTCACGGACAATGAATTTGGGCAACTTTTCATGAACAAATATATAGAAAATGACCCGAATTCATTGTCCGTGATGGAAAACCTACGACACTTTTTTCTTCTTTTGGGATGGAAAGGGTTCGTAATTGTAAGTAGAAATAACGTATTTTTTTCCCAGAAAACTTCACAATGAAGATAATGGCATTGTTTTCGGAAATGCTCATGATATAATAGGTGATATTGTAGTTTAGTACACCCTTGACATTTGCTTGAGACAGATTTATTGGGAAGGATTGAAGGTCGGTGTTAAGCATGCTTTACTATTTTCTATATTCATTTTACAGAGACTCTACCTGAGGCCGTAGAGACGACATGCGCAAAATGCACAGAGAAACAGAAGGGCAACATCAAGAAGGTCATAAAGGCCATCCAGCAGAGACACCCCAAGCAATGGGACGAGCTGGTCAAGAAGAACGACCCCACTGGCAAGCACATCGTTAACTTCAACAAGTTCATTGACAACTAAACGTAGAGTTACATTAAAAAACCTTATTCAGCCGGGGTAGCACAACTAAGTCGCGCGACAAATAATACCTTCCCATCAATGAAGTGCGGAAGGGTTGTTCTTCAAAAATATCATTCCCCTACCACATCAATATAATGGCGAATATTCAGAATATAGAATGGCATTTTTGGTAACGTATTAGAACTTGACGGGTTCATCAAAGTAACCCAAAATGCCATTCTAGTGAGGAGGAATCTTCTGAGTACTTGTGGCCAGGGAATGAGGTCTTCAAAGAAACCCGAAAGTGACAGGGGTATGTCACGATAAGCGAAGTCGTGGCTGGTTGTGCTAGTCTGGTTGTGGTCGTGATCATGCCTATTGGGAGATTATGCGGCGTCACTCGTATGGAATCTCGAATAGAGATGATCTTAGTTGGGCCCGAGAGTTGGGCTCATAGGCTTGTTACATGTAGCTAGTACAGTGGCGAGGCTTCCACCGTCTCTGCTTAGAGCAGGCGAGGGATGTGATTTCATTATTTTTTTCCCATTTTGTTGAAAGAAGCGATTAGCCTTCTGTAGTAAGCACGGTGAATAATTTAGCTCTTCAAGACGCGAATGCATATAGGCAGTAACATAACCAGCGCTATCGTCAACCTTGTAATCGCTTATCAAACTATAGTATGAAAGCAATTTCTCTGCCCTGTCTACGCTGTCTTGCTACTATACTTGTTACGCGTACCTACATGCCCTTTTAGGTTAAGCTAGATTTAGGTATACTGTTGTTGATACAAATTCTCCGAAATCAAAATTGTCGTTTATGACGAAGTTAATTTGAGTTTGTCCGCTCACCTATGATGAAGCGTTATTTATTGTATTTTCACAACATAGACTGATACTGTAATAAAAGATATCCAACATATCCTGCTGATTATTTACCTGGAAGTCAATCGAGCTAGCTATCGGTTGCCTAACCTATGTCTACGGCCATACTTTGGTATGCGTACACGTAATAAACTGGACCCTATACTATACTTTACGAAGTGCAGTTTTCCATGTACTTTTCGCTAGGATTGAGTTTTATCACGATTATCGGGTTGAGACAAATTGTAAAAATTTCCTTTTTTCAAATTTTCGCTAATTAGTAAAATGCATTTAACTTTCCGCATTTCAGCATTCTTCTAAAACTAACCTAACCTTTAGCTGTCCTATTATCATGCAACAAGGCCTGTTTAAATACTACTTAAAGGAACCAGGGTACCGTTAAGTACTACTCAGGCCGCATTTCGAAGGCAAACTGCTATTAGCTAATGATATGATGTGACTCAGCTGTTGTTGTTTATTATCACGAAATCATGACTAATTTGCGTCGATACATTCAGCATCATATTTTCCACGTGCCAAAGTGGATAAGTATGCTTCCTTTCTTTCGTAAAGGTTATGGACGACTTCTGGACGAAAACGAAATAGCTCACGACGAAGATAGCCTTCAAGTATTATATTTGGAAAACCGATGAAAAAAATCTTCTCTCCAGACGTCCAGGTGTTTTACTTTCAGAGGTACTAAAAGCAGATCTGATAAAAATCTCATAAGGCTTATTTGCACAGTATCTGAATTTTGATCATACTATTTGGACTTAAGGGTCTGTGATTCATCCTTGAACGATTTATACCAATTTAATGTTTGCTACCACCTCAAAACTCTGTTATGTATGAACTGATTTGAAACAAACTTTTTTTTAATTGAAAGGGTACATTGGGTAACTTTTTTCAAAATCACATCATATGAAATCAGTTTGTTGCGTTACATGTTGTTTAAATAAAGTTCTTAAATACTAAAACAGCTTCAACATGAACCCTGTAAGGGCACGGCAACATTCATTCATTTATTTAATTATAAATACTTCATTAATTCATATTTCATAATCCTGTTCTGAAGATTAAATCTATAAGGAAATAAGGTAGATCTTTAAATAATACAGGAACATGTACCTCTGTACCTTAGTATTTTTATACTATCACGTAAATTTGTCCTAGTTTCAATGTAAAGTAATTTTTTTTACAAAAGTTAAGTACACAACGTTAAGAAAAGGTTCTACAAGTTGCAGACAACCTACAAATCCAACAAGCTGACTGTACGCGAATTGTAATTGGTGCGATTGCACGTCGATTTGTGTGTCAAGCGTTGCGCAGGCGCTGACGTAACCCCATTGGACGGTTGTATAATGCCCCGGCATAATCTTTGACATCGCAATCTTTCTGCATCATATGTCACCATACTTTTATTTACATCATGAGCGGTTTTAAATGAGGTAACTTAATAAGTAACTATGATCCCGTCGCTCTGTCGTCGCGGTCTGATTTCACTGTGCCCATCAATCGAACAAAACGCCGTGAGGAAACCTGCACATTGAGGTTACTGTGTAACTATTATCGTCAGTGGCGTGCACTCCATAAAGACAATAAAAGACTGGCCGCCCTCTAATTTCTCCCCAACTAAGGAAAGGAGGATAGATAGTAGGGTAAGAGATCACGAGCTCTGCCAAGAGAGCTACTTAGTCCTTGATTCATCGTCAGGACCCCAGGACCCCACAAAGCCGCTAAAAGGCCAACATTTCAGCTAAGCCAATGACAGGCCACGTCAACGAAGAACCAACATCAACAAAATGGAGAAAAAAAGAAGAATCATCAGGGCCACACAACGCAGCAGAGCCCCAGACCAGGCGAACGAACCCAAACTACTGCCACCGATAAAACGATGGCAAAAACAGAAGACCGCAATGCCGCAGCATTGTGAGGAGAAGCAGCCACAGAGGGCTCACGCCTTGGTATGGCCACCCCACGCCCCCAACCAAAGGGGAGTGTGTGATGTACGATCTTGCTTGCTTAGTAGGGTATGCGGTATCTTAACACAAGTTAGATTAGGTAGGTGAGGTCATAAGGTAGCGACCTACCCTATTAATTTCTGCTACTACCTTTAATAAATAAATAAATATTGCGGGACAATCTTACACAAATCGACCTAGTCCCAAACTAAGCAATGCTTGTACTATGGGTACTAGACGACGATATACATACTTAAATAGATAGAAAACATGCAGCACTCAGGAACAAATACTCGTGCTCATCACACAAATATTTGCCCATACCAGGATTGGAACCCGGGACCTCTAGCTTCGTAGGCGGTATCCGCGCCACTGCTCGGCAGTGTCTTTTTGCCTTTATGCAGTCCACGCCCCTTTCCCGGCTCCCTGTCACAGGGGCTACGTTACAGCAGTCAAAATGGATGCTCTAGGATATTAAGGTTCCACGTGCCCAAATTGGGACCAAACCCCGAAAAGAAATAAAAAGAATGCTAAGGAGATGTTGACGATGACCGCTTTTAAATTCGGTACCCATCAACTGTAAACATTTAGCGTAAGAGCCTTATGGGTCAATTGCAGAAAAAATGTACCTTTTACTTTTTTTGTCTGATCATGGTGTGTCTTATACCATTTTACTCAGAATCATGAGCACTTTTCATTTATGAAATAAAAAAAGCTGTCCAAAATTTCCGTACAAATTTTGAATCTCAGTTTCGTTACGCCCAGACTAAATATAGGGGAATATAGTAACGAATTTTTTTATCAGTTACGTATTTGCGGCCGAGCAGCGGCAGCGGGCGAGTTTCCATACAAAACCAGTCGAGGCGAGTTCATCGCGAGCGACATTTGTATGGAACTTCGCTTCTAACTCGCCCGCAGCTCGCTCGCAAATCGCAAGTGTGATAATGATAAGGGTCTTAGAAGCGAAGTTCCATAAAAATGTCGCTCGCGGTGAACTTGCCGCGAGTTCGCCGCGACTGGTTTTGTATGGAAACTCTCCCGCAGCTCGCCCGCAAATCGCAAGTGTAATAAGGCACTAAGATTAAAGGCAACGTTCAAAGACAAACACGATCAAATAAATAAGTTGAGCAGCTAGGACAAGCGCGCCATCTAGGGCAAAGCGTCTACGATAAAATTATCAAAGAGCTAACGACCTTTTGCAATGCATGAAACACACTCGTTCATCGGATCAATTCATTTGTTTTCAATTTAATTTCAGCATGGAGGTATTTGTCCCTGTTCTCTGTTTCAAGATCTGTTATGAAAACAAGCGAAAAACAAACATGCCTTATTCAACTAACTAGTTATGTTACTTTGTGTTCTACTAATTAATTACTATGTAAACTGGATAATTTACTGATGTAGCATAATATAAGTATATGTCGATTACTAGGTTTGTTTACCAATTTTCATGTGTTTCAAATCGGTCATAAACAAGACGAAAATCAAACAGGTTTTTCCAGAACAGGAAAATTGACTATTTAATGCGTATTATTCGAAGGAACTTGAAACAAATGGCTATCGTACTCGTAACCCACTTCGTCGAATCGTAGTAAAGATATAAAGTTAACCAGAATCTAACGAATACTAATCAAGGTCAAAGTCGAGACGGTTACATAAATCTACACTTGCTGCGAATGTTGGTGATTATATTTCGTATCCCAACCGAAGACGATTACTATAGTTTACAAGCAGCAGTACATGATATGGTGCTGTCCTTGTCACACATTTAGAGCTATAAATCTTAAAAAGCAAAACCATACTTCCATCTCTCTCCCGCCGGCATCGGCATACCCTCGCCTGCGCTTACCTGACCTCATTACATTTTTTGGTGTTGTCCGAGTCGCACGAAATTTAACGTTAAAAAATAGTGTAGTGAAGTGAAAACGAAAGCGATCAAGGGATCGAAATTACAACCAGGATTATGAAGGTAAATTTGTAATCATTTTAACAAAAGTACTAGTTACTATAAAGTGTTTTTAGATAATACGGCACTGCCAATAACGGTACTTTCAAATTTCCTTTACGCATCTTACCTACAAAATCATTAAACCTGGTTACTTACATATTTACGAATAAAAAGTAAAGATACGTGTATAAAGTTATATAATTAGGAAAGATGTATAACGGATTTGCTGAGTTTTTATCTAACTAACTTCATATCACTGTGTATGCCATGTGAAGGACAATTTGTCTCACCTATTTTCACAGTACCTAAACCTAACGGAATTCATCGTTTCATATCTACTAATTGTAAGTTTAAAATAATTAAACAAATTCACTACGGTTCATCACTTTAAGTTGGATGACTGCGGTAGCATTACCGTAACGTACCGATTACTTTATTTCATTTCATTTATTAATTGCTTACATGTAGGTACATTTTATGTAAGGTATTGCACAACAATAGATCTACATGATGCCTATTTTCTGATATCTGTTGATGAAAATGATCGCAAACGATTGCGTTTTAAGTGGCGACCACAATTGTTTGATTCGAATGTCTTGCTAAACGACAAGACGTTGTACGGCTCCATTTGTTTATATAAAATTATTAAAAGAAATATCTACGTACTTCGGGCCTATTGTCATTTAACTACTTAGACGATTTTTTATATATAGTAAGATCATAGGTTTAATTACTTAACAAACGTAAAAACTACAAGACTTTTTTAAGTCGTTGGGGTTCGTCATCAATAGTGATAAAAGTGTTATGACGCCAAGTAAAATTGGCAAATTTTAGGGTTTGTGTTATGACTATCACCTTGCCTGGCGAAAAGAAACAAACATGTAGATATATTTACACGTGTATAGTTCCACGAAAATCGTGTTGAAGATTTCAAGTGTGATCATATTGATCATCCACGTTACAAAATGTTGACATTTGTATACCTACTCCATGCGAGCCGTGTAGAGGACTATTATATACGAATGTTTACGTCTACCTACTCCATTTTAACAGTGTCGAGGATTTCATACTCCACGTAAATCGTGTAGAGAATACATACGTTTCATTCAGAACATCTGCTCCACTTTAATAGTGTCGAGGATTTCATACTCCACGTAAATCGTGTAGAGAATACACACGTTCTATTCAGAACATCTGCTCCACTTTAACAGTGTCGAGGATTTCATACTCCACGTAAATCGTGTAGAGGATACACACGTTCTATTCAGAACATCTGCTCCACTTTAACAGTGTCGAGGATTTCATACTCCACGTAAATCGTGTAGAGGATACACACGTTCTATTCAGAACATCTGCTCCACTTTAACAGTGTCGAGGATTTCATACTCCACGTAAATCGTGTAGAGGATACACACGTTCTATTCAGAACATCTGCTCCACTTTAACAGTGTCGAGGATTTCATACTCCACGTAAATCGTGTAGAGGATACACACGTTCTATCCAGAACATCAGTTCCATTTTAACGGTGTCGAGGACTTCATACTCCACATGAACCGTGTAGAGGATACATTCATATTTACGGGGACACGGAGGCCTCGGACCCTGAGTTGGCCGAGCCGGGCGAAGCAACAACTACCTACTACTGCCGAGTACGTCGCCCGCGCCGATCGCGCCGGCCGAGTCCGTAACGATCGAAGCGCCCACGCCGCCTGGCGGCACTTGCCGTGCCCATAGATAGAGTTGCGAGACTATACCGTCATTGGAACCGAAAATATTAGAACTACTGGGCGAGGACCCAACTAATAACAAAAAATACGGCAAAAACCTACATAAGGATATTGCACCCAAGTCGGCACCCATTTTGGCAAATGGATTAGCTAAGGACTTTCACCTGGAACTAATCAGACGTTACTTGCCTCCTGAAAATTGCCCCAATATGAGGTTTCCGATGCTAAATCTTGAGATCAAAGCAGCCCTTTTGGAAATCAATGTATAAAAGGACTTCTACGGCCAAAGTAAGCAGAGCCAGCTGTTCGGTAGTCTCGGTGCAATAGGACAAGTGTTAAATTAGGCACTGTCATCTAAGAATACAGTATCTCAAGACATAATAAAGCTATTATAGAGAAGCTACAACAGCTATTATAGAGAATCTCAGTCTCGTCGGTTCGCAGCCCTAAACACTTTTAATTAAAATATTAGAGATACCGTCAAAAATACCAAAAATGGATGAACATCTCTTCCGTTCAGCCTTAACAGAGCATATCAAGTTTTCAAAGGCGATCATTGAAACCGGTTCAGAAATGAAATCGACAGTTGTGAGTCCTGCTTACAAACCATCAGTAGAAAGAAGCACAGCAACAACGGAGTGCTTTAAACTCGAGGGGGATGCCGCCACGAGTAGCAGCAGCGGCCGAGCCGCGGCCGCCCCCTGCACCTCACCGGCCGCCGCGGGACCGTCGCACAGACGCGCCGCGCGGCCGCCGCCCGACCAGCTACACGCGGCATTACGCGACCACGTGGTGGAGGCGATACTAGATGAACCGCACACATGTTACAATTTGATATTTAGCTGAATTCATCAGATTTTTGCCCTCCGTATGTCCAGCCGTCAACTACGGATGGATGTAGGTATACTAAATTCTTCGAACGAGAAATATTTTAGCTCTGGATCATTTGGAAAATTACAACAAACAAATGAAACTAGAAAAATATTTAAGTCCACATTTTTCATGGTGGATTAATAATATAATGATACATTCTCCCCGATCCGCAAGAATAACTACTTGTTAGAAATGTATAGTAATGCATCTATCTATAACTGGTTGGGGCGCGACATGTGGTGCCCAAACGCTTCTGGCAACTGGACAGTCAGTGAACTGACACTTCATTCATATAAACACGCTGGAACTTATAGCCGCATTTTATGGACTGAAGATATTTACAGCAAATCTAAAAGATTGCAACGTTTTACTGAGAATAGACAACACACCTGCCATGTTATATTAACAGAATGGGGAAGTACAATATCCCCATTTAAATAAGTATGCAAGAAACATTTGGCAGTTGTGCGAGTCAAAAAACGTCTATGTATTTACATCATACATACAGTCTTGCGATAATGTAGTAGCAGATCGGGAGTCTAGGACTCCAGCCAAATGAATATAGACACTGAATGGGAAATTTCTGGTCATATATTTTCACAGATTGTTCATATGTTAGGCTGTACACCTGCATTTGACCTTTTTGACAGCCCTCAGAACTACAGCCTACTGCAGTAGATATGCGTCTTCGAAATTAGATCCTTATTCAGAAATAGTCGATGCCTTTACTTTTAGTTGGGAAAATATTATTTTTTATCTCTTTCCCCCATTCAGCCTAGTGAGCAAAGTATTAGAAAAATCATTTCAGATAAAGCTAAAGGTATCGTTGTAGTACCCTACTGGCCATCACAAGCATGGTACTCCTTGTGGTCTAGTCTTGTCGTACCTGAAAAAACGTTTATTGATTCCGACGGATCTTTATTAGTCTCTCCGTTCAGAACGCGCCTCCCGCTTCATGCCAGCCTTATCCTGGTGGCAGCTAAATTATCAGGGATATGATAATAAAGCGTGGCCTACCACATGAATCACTAAATATAGTGATGGCCTCTTTAGCAAAAATACTTTTAAAGCAATAATTTAAAACTTTATTAATTCAAATCCTGGGAGCTTCTCTGTAAAAAACGAGAAATCTTGATGTTTATGACGCTAATGACGGTGATGTGTTTTAACACATCACCGTCTTGTCTTTTTGATAATGTCTTTTTGACCATAAAATTTTAAGCTATAGCTGTTTGATCATACACAGATCAGCCTTATCGCAATACGAATGTTACGTCAAATGATTGGGTTAATCGATTTCTTAAAGGCTTACAAACTTAAACCTCCGAACCCAAAATATAAATCCACGTACAAATATAGTTCTAAATCATTTCTTAAATATTTATCGAAATGAAGATGTCTCATGAACTGATTTATCATATAAAACTTGTACTTTTATCGCCATTGCTTCGGCACAATGGATGCACACGATCAGGCTACTGATAAAATTAGATAATATGCCAATAAGTAATGATGTAATTATTGCTTCACCTTCATTAGCACTGGTACTGGACAGTATAGCTAATGAGATGATACTCCTCCAGTAGGAGTCATCTAAATGTTAAATATAATCAAGGTTACAAATTTAATTAATACTTCGAGGCCTGGAGCTTGTTAACCAATCAACAGATTACCCTATATCCGCGAAAGTCCTTATTTGCCCAGCACTCGCAGTTCGAACTTATGTTAGTAGGACAAATGAATTGAGACGCCATCATACTAAAGGATACCTCTTTGTACGAAGGCCTTATAAAAACGTTGGATCTCAGACCTTAGCACACTGGGTTAAAAAGGTATCACGAGACAATGGCATTGACATAAGTATTTTCAGCGCTCACAGTACACGGGTAGCATGAAAATCTGCCGCGCACCGTGCCGGGGTTAATCTGGAGACTGTTTGCAAGGCTGCAGGTTGCAGTGATCGTTCCAATGTCTATCTTAATAAGTAATATTGTAGAGACACCCTGGAATCAAATGAAAATAATTTTACGTATGCTATATCTGACATTCGCTAAATAGGATTAATTGCATTTATGCCATTAAAATTAAACAGTTAAGAATCTGATAAATGTAAATTGAACTTTAAATTAGGTCATCAGAATATTGTTCTCAATTTCGTAGCTAATCAGCATTATAATGATTGGAATTACCAGTTTTTTACTTTTCATTTTTCACATATTGAACATAACAATGCTCTGAACATCTGCTTGTAAACTATAGTAATCGTCTTCGGTTGGGATACGAAATATAATTAAGAATCAAACGAACTTACCTTACGTGATGTTTGATTCCAATTATGTGAGTATCCCAACCGAAGACGATTACATCGTCCCATCCCACCCTAGCCCAAGGGATAAAATAAAAAATAAAAAACTTGTCTACAACACAAAATATCTAACTCTGAAAAAATGAGGTCAGGTAAGCGCAGGCGAGGGTATGCCGATGCCGGCGGGAGAGAGATGGAAGTATGGTTTTGCTTTTTAAGATTTATAGCTCTAAATGTGTGACAAGGACAGCACCATATCATGTACTGCTGCTTGTAAACTATAGTAATCGTCTTCGGTTGGGATACTCACATAATTGGAATCAAACATCACGTAAGGTAAGTTCGTTTGATTCTTAAATATTAACCATTTAGTTGCTACGATGCTTCGGTATTCGTTGCGTTACCTACGTTGACACTTCGCTCCCCAACTTTTTTTAGCTAAAGAGCTTGCTTAAGGCGTGGTTTCTTAATATTTTTAGCCATGGGCCACCTACAGGTAGGTACAATATTTCGAAAATTTAGTGGACCCTTCATCTATCAGAAAAAAATCAAGGAAACTTTGAAGTTTGTGTCTTATACGTAGACCAGAAAAAGGTTTTATTCATTAAAGACTGGCCGGTGCCAGTGATTTGCTACCATATCACCTGATAGCGAATTCAATTATCTCAATAGAAGGCAGGTATTGAACAACTGGGTGCTAGACAGGAAACCTCCCAGAGTGTCTGGATTCTTCTCATTCCTCTTGATCCGGTTGATCCGCAGGAAAGGGAAGCGTCTTGGCCGGTGCACCCCGGGAGCAACGGCAAGTGATTTCTTAGGGGCCCCTAATTGATCACTTGCCGATGCTGCGAATGAGCCTGTCAGGGGGGGTTGGGGGGTCCCGCACCGGGTTTCCTCTGTTAGAGGACTCTCTAGGTGCGGCACGCGAGGGCGGAGCGTCGGGCACGGGCAGCATCCCTCCGACGTCTCCTTTTGGGGGGCACTGCGGGCAGGCACCAGACGGGTGACCTGTGCCGCTGCGTGGTGGCGGTGGACTAGTCCTCTGCGTCCCGTTAGCGGGACGTAGAGGACTGGTCCACCGTGGTCCGTAAACCTGACTGTCCCCAGCAACGAGGGCTGGCGATGGTCAGGAACGGACAGGCGAATGTCTGCGGGGTAGGGGCGTTTGTCCTCCCGTGGACGGCTGCGGGGCAGGGGCGTTTGTCCTCCCGTGGCGGCGAGGGAGGGACCGGGACACCGTGTGTCTGGTGCCGGTCCCTGCTTCCCCGGGGGACGGCCATTTGGTCGGGGGGGAGCTGGTGAGGGAAGGCACACTGGCCATGCTACAGTGTGCCTTTTTCGGAGAGGGTCCGCCCTAGGGCGGAGGTGCTGGTGATGGCGTGGCGTTAGTAGATTCCCATTCCATCACCGTGAAGGCACAGGTCGGTAGCATCCCTGGGTTTTAGTGGGTAGGCCAATCCCTTCAGGAGCGGAGAGCCCCACATAACCAATACGTAACATCTGGCTGTCACCCCCGATAGCTTTAGGTTACGTAGTGGTATGCAGTTTTATGCATTTCCCGGGGTCAAAAAAAAAAAAAGGTATTGAACAACTGCACGCTAAACCTACCCAGTCTCTACCTGCCAGTAGCGTGGCGTCCACAGAACTCGATTCCTACCTGCTTGCCGACTATCAGGCATTTGAGCACCTTATTCTACAGCTCTTAAGGAAAATGTACACTAAAGCTTAATCGGCTTGGCCTAGATTATCTTTTACGCCACGCCACTGTTTCCTACCCTAGCCTATCTAGTCCTACCCAGACGCGACTGCCCCAGATGGCTCCTGACTGCACTCAGCAGACATGCAGGAATACAACTGATTTCATTTGTGAATAAGACTTAATTTTTTAGGCATTTGTCCGACAATTTGCCGGGAAATGTCCTGATCAGAAAGACGAAGCTGAATCTAACACTTGAAAATCAAGAATCCGCTTTAGTTTTCAAATCTTTTGTCTATAAAATAGTGGTGCCAGCACCAAAGTCATTAAACAACAGTGGCGGCGTGACGTCCAAAGAACTCGATTCCTACCGACTTGCCTAATATCAGGCATTTGACCACCTTATATTAGGGAAAATGTACGCCAAATCTGCACCGGCTTGCCTAAGGATATCTTTTACGCAACGCCACTGCTAAACAATGTAGGTACACCCTAAACCATTGCAGATATAGGGATGAAATTTAAAACATAATTTTTCTGTCCAAATTTTTGAAGTGAGTAGTTTGTACAACGGTAATTTTGACAGAGCAAAATTACGTTTTTCATTTAATTTATTTCATTTCATTTATTAATTGCTTTTTCTCAGTGTACCCACCCACATACGCTAAAAGTTGTTCCATTACAATGAGTTGATTAATCGCGGAAACCGAAGACAATATTAAATTACTATGTTCTTCAGGGGCCGCAAAGGTGTACTAAGAAAGGATTTGTAGACATTCAAACCCTGGCCAAAGGATTGAAATCGTAGATCGGAATCGGATCGGAGATTTAGGAGGATTGAAATTCACGCAGTAGTCATTGGGTGGCATCTCAAGTAATGAATAAAATGACAAAATTATGATTCATCTTTATTTGCAACAATAATCAATCAAGCATGCCATCAACTAAAATAATATCACCAGTTTTACAAGTAAGCTCCACATAGTTCATACGTACGTAAGAAATAAAATCCAAGGGGAATAGCCGCAGTTGTCGTTATCTGATTCACTTTCATATCAGCTTAAAAATCTCGATCAGACTTCAAATTCAGTCAGTCTGAACAAAAACTTATCAACATTTTGAAGCGATGAACAGATTTTTTGGAAGGAATATTTAACGTTGTCACTGCTACCAATGCATGGTTATCAGTCAATGTCTAGGATGCATCGGTGTATGTATCAACAACTTGCACAATGAACTGCATCTTCATCCGTATAGTGTGAGTGTGAGCTCACCCATCTCACACGATACATACAGTTCGCACTTAGTTGCGTTGCGTTGCGGTTTGTCTTGCAACCGATCATCAAACATCTTTTGTTTTCAAAGGGATGAAAGGAATCAAACATGTCATATGGTTAAGTTATCCTAGTTATTCCGAAAATCTGAACAAGCCTTGATAGACAGCAAATACGTTAATGGTCGGTTGATCTTTGGAATCTACTTAGTTTCGAGGACGAAAGCAGCGAACTTCTGTTCGTGTTCTCCTTTGGGATCGTATTTGGCTCTGAACTCATTAAACTCGGTCGGTTTCCTCTCTTGCAGAGCTTTGACTGACTTCCTAAGGTTTTTCTTCTGTATATCCGAGCATTTTTCACAGGCTGTTGCGACTACTTCAGGAAGCAGCTCTGAAAATGTGATACGGTTAAGATACCTATCTAAGTAATATGAATAACGAAATATTCAAATCGAGAGACATTTTTGACTTTCTTTAAATGAAAATAATCAATAACAGTATCAGTGCAGTGGTTAAGGTAAAAATCAAAGGAAAATAATTTGTTTTGATCTTTTATCAGATTTTAAAACCAATGGTGAGAGCTGTAGGCGTATGATGCTATGCTTTGTCGCGCGATAAATAAATGATAAAGCATCCGTCACGTTCTAACAAATAGTGTCTGAGAGTGACGGATGCTTTATCCGGGACGAGTGTCCAAGCGATCGTTCCTTTGGAGAGTCCTTACAGAGTTAAAGTGTTGTTAGGCAGCCAAGCTAGCCCTCTTTCAAGGAGCCAAGATTTTTCATGTTAGTATATAGTGGGTGTGTAACTGTGTATTCAAGAAGCTTACGGCGGAAATCAGCAGAGTGTTCGAGCGTGCAAGGCCCCTTGTCGAGCATGCAATTGATGTACGTATCGAAGAGAGTTTCGTCGCCCAGGATCTTGTCCACGTCGATGGAATCGTACTTGGCATCGTAGCAGAGTACCAGAGGAGAGAACAGCGCGACGAGAAAGAGGACCTTCATGGTGATCGGTATCTAAAAATAATAATAAGATTACAAAAAGCGATACTCATGGACACGGAGCGCATTGTCAAGAGGTTCCTCACTCTGCAGCCCTAACTTCCGGTAACTTGGGTCCTGCCACGCTGCCGACGGCACACTAGGTTAGGTTTATTATGGAGCTTTTGTATTTTGTAAATGAATTTATATTTTACACTCACAGACAATGAATTCCGATCATTTTCTATGAACAAATTATATAGAAGAACTTTTTATAAATGATTTGCAAAAAAGAGCACAAATTATTCTTACTATCAGAGTGGTTAATTACAAAGAATGACAATATTTCCATAGTACTTATAAGTATTTTATTTTTTGCTCCAGTCTTAGTATAGATAATAATATTCAGCTTGATGTAATTATGCAACATTAAAAAATATATACGTTGTATGCAATTTGCATACAAAGTGTAGGTGTATATTATTACAATACAAAGCGTATATACCTAAATTATCTTAACTTGACAGGATATGGAAATTAATGTCTGGTTTAGGGTAACCGACGCAAATAGAATTTTGCTAGACCATATAAAAAACTAAATAGATAAAATAAAACGGCCAAGTGCGAGTCAGATTCGCACACAAAGGGTTACGCGACCCTCAAGCAATAAACCCAAAAAAAATGTTTCTTGAATGGGGACCCCTTTTATTATAAATTTTATTTTGTTTCTATTATTTGTTGTTATAGCAGCAATTGATAAATGTAAAAAATTCAAGTCTCTTCCTACTACGGTTCAAAAGAGCGGTGGCTTAGTAATAAGGGTTCCGTTGGTATGTTACCCTTTGGATACGCCACTCTAAAAAATTAAGTACTAAACTAGAGGATCCCCGCAACTTAGTTCGAGGAGGTGTACTAAATTAATAGTCTCCTTTTGCTTGCCCGCAGTTGCGTAAGACTATTCTATTTATTATTTTAACCAGGATTATTTCCGTTCCGTTTCGGTAGTTTTTACGTGAAGCGCAAGCAAACAAACAGACAAAAATACTTTATATGAAAGAAACATTTTGTCTCTTCATTGGTTTTTTTTTTAACGCGGGTAAATTACACCACGTTTAATGTTACATATTATAGATACAAGAAATCAAAGTACATAGAAAAACTAAATGGCACTCACCTGTGTCCAGACCGTGAATCGAACCCGTTACCTCTGGATTTCCAGCCCAGCGACTTCGATTCCCGGTCTGGACACAGGTGAGTGCCATTTAGTTTTTCTATGTACTTTGATTTCTTGTATCTATATATGAAACAGACAAGAATTTTAAAAAATATTTTGGTATGTAAAGAATAAGCAACAAAAAGTTGCTTCTTTTTTACTTTCCCCAGTTACTTTTTTTAATCTTTACGTTTTTAAACAGGCTATTGGACTGATAAATATAAATTAAGTACTACGTATACCCAAATTGCAACGTGTCCGCAGTGAAGACCACACGAGACGACTCCATCTGCTTTTGTTTCTGGACATTTATACTAAAATACAGCGGAAATTCATTATTTTACCAAAAAATACATATCATTTTGCTTTGTTAATAATGATGAAATAATAATCGGTGTCATTTACTACTTCTGAAATTTGACCTTCAGACTTGTTTGCAACAATGGCCAGAATTATACGGTGGATTTATTATCTTAATATTATATTTGTGTCATTTTGGATACACATGTAGGTATTCATTATAATATACATAACATTTGGCTAATCTTTTCCATGCCCTAAGATATTGTCAACACCTCCACGTCGTATAATTGCTTGTTAATTAATCCATAATTGGGTAGGTCAAATTTTTCAAAGATGTGTAGTTATAGTTCCCTAGGTAATGATGTAGAAAATACCGTCACAACTTTATTGTGAGACTTGAGCTCCTTTGCTTTTAGGTTATATGTGACACCTCATTTCACTAGACCTATATAAGTAGAATTCGGATGTCGACTAATGTTGAATTTTACAACATAATATAGTCACATGGATTAGAAAATACTAAATTATCATAACACAAAAGAAATAAACCAAAAATGTGTAAAAAATATAAAGTTATGAGACCACAAAGTTTAAAAAAAAACGATATTTTGGAATGCTTAAATAACACTGAAAAAATAAATGTATGACAACTATGTGCTTAAACGCACTTTTTCGTGCTCAAAATGGCAAAATGCAATTTTTTTCATACAACTTAGTACAGCGATCGAAGCGATAACGTCATAGGAGGACCCGTTTTGTATAGAGCGTTTCCAATGCTCAGTGCGATCTGCTACTTTTGATTACAATTTGTGGCTGTTATACTTATACAAATGTATTAGTTGTCATATAGATATTTGTTCCTCACAAATAGTAGAATCGATTTACGACAGAAAAAAAATCGAGCCGACAGGCAAATTATAAAATCCCTATTATGATAGGTACGCTTCGCTTCAGGCGCGGGAAGCGGGTAATTGTGATTATTCGAGCCTGTTAGTCATATCTCAGTCTCACCCTCTCGTCTGATGTGCAAGTGCATGTAGGGAATGCAATCTCGAACTGAGATTGTCGATTCGAGATCTCGTGCGAAAAATCTGATTCGAGATTGGGTGTTTCGAGATCTCGACCGTCAGGCTCTCGAGATCGAGATTAATCTCGACGAGATCGAGATTTGACAAAGTAGTTAAAAATCAGTTATTTTAAACAAAATTATCTAAGAATTCAGTATATACTAACTATCAAGATTGTAGGTATAAATTTCTATTCTGTGGTATATATCAGTAGTAGTGTGGTATGTTATGTGGTCAGGGTTGGTATACCCAACATGTATGCCTATTAGGGAATGCAATACCCGGTCAAATATGAAACCCGGGTATTACCCGACTCTAAATAAAGTCAGTACCTATGTACTTACTAGTTTGCTTTAAGGCGGCCGACGTTAGATTTTATTTATTATCTTTAAAATAAAACGATACATGAATAATGTTTATGATTTACTAGGTTTTTTTAACCCGGGTTCTGATTCAAAATACCCAGGTTTTACCCGACTAGGGTTTCTGATTTCTCGACACGTTTTTTTCTCGTGTTTCTCGAAGCCAATTTCTCAAGTTTTCTCGGGTCTCGAGTCTTTTTATAAATAGGGGTAGGTTTGTTCAAATAATAAAATAAAGCATTATTTTTCGTTACCGGTTCGTTACGACGTAACTGAATAACGTCTTGCTCATTAATTTATTTCATTCCTTATAGAATTACTACTATAATTCCTAAATTTTGTTTTTTTTTTTAAATCACCTTAACTGTGACTTAATTTTATAATGACCTTAATCCAAAACGCCTGATATCCAAAAATTCCCATGTACCGATAAGACTGAAATTTAGAATGATACGACTTTAAAGAAATACTTCTGGTTCATAATCTCTCTGTTTCAAAATGCCTAAAGTAAAGAAAAAGTAAATTTTGTGGTCGTTTTGTAATAAATAAACAATGTGAGTGCCAGACGAACAATTTTACTCATTTTGAGATCAGATTATAAGATATTTTGTGAAGAAAACAAATGTTAAATTCAATCTCATTACGAATATGTTATTATTAGAAAAAAAAAGTCATTTCGTAATTTAGGCATTTTGATACAAAGCTGTTTACAGATTTTAACGTAAAAATCAGTAATAGGATATCATGATATTTACTTGTAGCGAACTGGTAACAATTTTTTGTTTTGTGTTATTTTTATTGCACTATAATCGTTACAATGTTGTATTTAGTACCTTTTATTTAGTTAAGGAAATAAACAGAAATTAAAATCTTTACTCATAAAAAATGCCATAAACACCGTGCTTTTTAGGATAAGTAACAGTAAAAGCCAGCAACTACAATAACTGAACGCTAAAATAAACCAAAAAAACATTTATGAAAGAAAATTACGTGAAGTAGTAATGAAATATTCTACTGACTCGAGAATTCTCTACTTTCGATATTTTTTTTCTCGTCTCGAATGTCGACAAATATCTCGAGTTTTCTCTCGGTTACCCCGGGTCCGTGTACCCGTGTTGTATTCCCTAATGCCTACAGCGGTAAGCTTCGTAAAATAATCCGATGTCATGTAAAAATAGTATCCATTAAGTAGCTTAGCTAAGTTTCCTTAAAGACAGAGATAGTGAGAGAGAGACAAATAGAGGCGTTGTAATAGACATTTCGGGGGCCAACCATTTTTCTCAATGTATTAGAGCGCCTTCTTTTTTTTTAAGGCAATAATATCTCCCGAATAATTTTATCGGCGAGTTGTTGACTGAAATGTGTAGGAGCAACGTTTTCGGTAAAAATGGCAAAGCATGACCACTTTCCATCAGGTGGCTTGTCTGCTCGTTGGCCAATTAGGTACAATCTAAAAATAGCTTCTGTCAAAAAATATTTTTGAGACAAGATTTCATTGCCGACTGTACCTTTTTATGTCTAATATATAGCATACTGCATGTAGAGATGTGCCATTCCCGGGAATATTCCCCGTTTGTATGGGGAATATTCCCACCGCGGGAATATTCCCCATACAAGTGGGGAATATTCCCGGGAATGGCACATTTCTAACTGCATGTCAAGACTAGAGTGCGGCTACGCTAAGTTTGCAGAGGTCAAAAAAAGGTTTTATTTAAAAAAACGCATGGCAACAGAAATATGATTAATTAGTCTCGATACTTGGCAAATATATTTCGGTTTATTAAGTATAATATAATGTGTCTACATACCTAGTGAAACAAATATTCAGGACAGTCTTGCACAAATTGATTTAGTCCCAACCTAAGTAAGCAATGCTTGTTTGTATACATGTACATATTTAAATATAATATTTAAATACAAAACTACTAAATTATCGAAGATCCTGGAAAAAATAGCTTAGTTTGTTTGAAACTAAATCGATGTTTGTAAGATTGACCCAGATATTTATTTCAGTAGACTACATACGTAGACACATTTTTTAAGAAATGGAAGAATTATTGCCAAGGACCAAGATTAAATAATCCTCTTGCTGTAGTTTCCGCATGTTGCCATTTATATTTTTTTTTAATAAAACCTTTTTTCGACCTCTGCAAACTTAGCGTAGTCCGACTATAATTAAATGAGTCCAAACACGATGTATTTATCTTATGTAATTTAGATGATACGTCCGCCATCTTCCGACTCCATCATCATACCAGCTCGATGGTACCATAACCTTGCGTTGTCACCAAACTTGCATCAGTATGCCAAATTTCAGTTCAACCGGATACCAGGAAGTGGTTGAAAAATGCTTTGCACATTTTCAAACAACAACTTACCTACATATTTAGTTAGACACTTACTTACATAACGCACTGTTTACTTACTTACAAACTTACATACAGACAGACGGTGCAAGTTCAATAAAAGCTTGTAAACATCTTACACTGTTGTTGGACAAAAATAATCCTTCAATAAACATGGATTTTATGGACAAATTACTTCCTGGAGTTAATTATATTTTCGGAAATAATTTAGTTCTTCGGACTCCGGTCTCTGCGCATTGATGCGTATTAAATTATGCTATTACATATAAAGATAATAATAGGTACTTTAAAACCCATAATTTACTGTAATTCACATGGATCGTTTGATTTGTTTTCGCAACTCTATTCTGAACTTCGTGAACCAAGGCGAAGTTTTGTTCATAAGGCATTTTAATTGCTAATCCCGAGTGATGGGATGTTCTCGAGAAGTTTCGGAAACAAGAGAATATCAGGAGAAGCTTCTCGAGAAATTTCTCCGTGGCGGAAATTTCTGAGAAAGTGCGTTATATTTTTGAGATATTCATTTGTTCGCTTAAAACTCATTATATTTGTGGTTTATTACTATTTGCAAAGTATTTGTGCGCAACAGGTCATTCTATCAATGTTCTCGAGATTCATCTTTGACAAAAAAAATCCTGCACCAATTTTACTCAATTGTTGATTGGTAGAGAATGCATTAAGTCCGCCTCTAGTAATGTTTACTATAGCGTAATAAGGTTTAAATAAATAAATACATTATTAAAGCCATTGGAACAGAGTCAATCGTGATAAAATAATAACGTTACATTAGCCAAAAATATCAGATTATTGGCTTGGATACAGTCTCAGAGATGGCATGGCACTAGTTATTAATTACTCACCAGTGACTTACCATTACTTACCATCTTGTACTAGAGGTTGGTTATGAAATGCGCCTGCATTTGCACCAACAGTTGTAGATTAAAAAGGGTATCATTTAATCGATCAGCAAAATATTCATATTTTGGTCAGCAGAAATATGTATTTGGTCAGCCGAAATAGCTAGTTGGTAAGCAACTTATGGTTTGCAAACATTTATAAATCAGGCTGCAATTAATGATATACTGATCTGCTCTAAATTACTTTGGTCAGCAAATTAAATATTTGAGCTGCATTAAGCGATCTACGGTTAATCAAATGTTGGTAAGCAATCAGTAGGTAAGCAAAATATTTCATTTTGTTCATCAAAAAAAGGGGGCAATAAAACCTAACTGGGCGCAACTATTCTGCCGCCAATCGTGTGCGCATTTTGTCATTCGGTAATTGTCAGCTGTCAAGTAGCAGGTGTCACTGTGATATATACAGGGTGTCACTGTGATATATACAGGGTGTCACTGTGTTATATACAGGGTGTAACTGTGATAGATACAGGATGTAATTGTGATATATACATATATATTATTTATTCACAACGTGTATCGTTTCGTTTTTAGGGTCAGCAAAAAAAATAACCCTAACCTACCTATTTTTGAGAGCCGTTTCGTTTTTAGGGTCAACAATAAAAAAATAACCCTAACCTACCTATTATTTGGAGCCGTTTCGTTTTTAGGGTCATCAAAAAAAATAACCCTAACCTACCTATTTTTGGGAACCGTTTTGTTTTTAGGGTCATCAAAAAAAATAACCCTAACCTACCTATTTTTGGGAGCCGTTTCGTTTTTAAGGCCATTAAAAAAATAACCCTAACCTACCTAATTTTGGGAGCCGTTTCGTTTTTAAGGCCATTAAAAAAAATAACCCTAACCTACCTGTTTTTGGGAGCCGTTTCGTTTTTAGGGTCATCAAAAAAATAACCCTAACCTACCTATTTTTGGGAGCCGTTACGTTTTTAGGGCCATTAAAAAAAATAACCCTAACCTACCTATTTTTGGGAGCCGTTACGTTTTTAGGGCCATTAAAAAAATAACCCTAACTTACCTATTTTTGGGAGCCGTTTCGTTTTTAGGGTCATCAAAAAAAAATAACCCTAACCTACCTATTTTGGGAGCCGTTTCGTTTTTAGGGTCATCAAAAAAAATAACCCTAACCTACCTATTTTTGGGAGCCGTTTCGTTTTAGGGTCATCAAAAAAAAAAATAACCCTAAACTACTTATTTTTGGGAGCTGTTTCGTTTTTAGAGTGACACCCTGTATACATTACAGTGACACCCTGTATACAACGTGTCCCAAAACTCAACGATAAGCCGGCACCAGAGGATGGAGCTACTTATGATTAGTCGAGAAAAAATAAGGAAAAAAATATATCTCAAATTATTTTTTCTCGACTAATCATAAGTAGCTCCATCCTCTGGTGCCGGCTACTTATGATTAGTCGAGAAAAAATAATTTGAGATATATTTTTTTCCTTATTTTTTCTCGACTAATCATAAGTAGCTCCATCCTCTGGTGCCGGCTTATCGTTGAGTTTTGGGACACGTTGTATAACACAGTGACACCCTGTATATATCACAGTGACATCCTGTATCTATCACAGTGACACTCTGTATATAACACAGTGACACCCTGTATATCTCAATTAAACTGCTTACAGACATGTTTTCTCTGCTGACAGTGACATCCTGTATCTATCACAGTGACACCCTGTATATAACACAATGGCACCCTGTATATATCACAATGACATTTTCTGTATATATCACAGTAACATCCTGTATACATTACAGTGACACCCTGTTGTATATAACACAGTGACACCCTGTATATATCACAGTGACATCCTGTATCTATCACAGTGACACCCTGTATGCATTACAGTGACACCCAGTATATATCACAGTGACACCCTGTATATCTCAATTAAACTCTCTGCTGACCAATTGTAAAATCTTGCTACCCAAGTAATTATTTTGCAGCTCGACTGTTTATTAGGCAGCCAAATGATAAAAAAAGCAGATTAATATTGGTTAAAATGTTAACCGTTTTTAAACTGTTTGCTGAACAAGAGTTGCCGCCCGATTTTATTTATTGCCAGCCAAATCTTTGTATGCTGCCCAAATGATTTAACTGCTTATTTTTTTTTGCGGATCAATTTTAATAACGGCTGACCAAAAATTTACTTTCCGATTAAAAAGATGAAATATGAAGTTGAAAGATGGACTGTCAGTGTTCTTTGGAAATGTAGGGATTTGGGCTGGTCTCTGCGAATTTATCGTGTAACGCATATTGTTTGTGATATGATAATACGATATTAAGATCGGGTAGCGAGTAGCGACACACATCAAGTGCAATACACCAGTAAGCAAACTTGTGCGAATCGGATACTGGATTATACCATAACAACCTAGGTGACCAAAGGTGATCCGGAACCCGGAGGTAATGTTTGTAGGCCTTCCTCGTCATACATTTGTATATAAATGTAGGTGACTGTACATAATTACAACGCTTCTTCCTTCATTACATTTAATAGATACCCGTTCGATATTTAAATGGTTCCCATCAAGTAATGAATAGGAGTAATTTGCAGATTAGGCTCATTAAGTCTTGTTGAAAAGAGATATGAGTCTTTAATTCCTTGCATTAAGAATTAAATTCGCGTGTACGGTTAATTTTAATACAATTTAATTCAAACTAAAGAGTTTCTAATTATAATAGTTGTCATTCTAATCTACTTTTTGTTTGTAACCACTTACGTGGAGTGTAATGTATTCGGCACGCTCTTGGGGGCAACAAAGCTTCAAACCCTGTCATTTAAAACCAGTCAAATGAGTAACTCCGGTGTCACAGTTTGTGGATTTGACATGTGACAAGTGTTAGTGTTTAAATTCTAAGAAGTTGAAATGTAAGTGTTTTTTAATTTAGCACTAGTGTATTCGCGGCTTTTACCACGTGGCTAACTTATTCTTTGGCAAATGTTAAATATAGGCTATAGGTCTTCCACGAAGTAACGGAAGTGATTTTTGTATAAGATTTCAAATCCAAATACTTCAAAGAGTGACATAGGCAAACATGAGATTTAGGTACTTATTTATCCTTGAAAAACTCCCAGTTTCCGACAAAAAAACTAATGAAATAGCTAGCCGCACAAATATTCTTTTTTAGTCAGTATTAAGAGCTTTCCTAGCATTTATATTTTTGAGGTTTTTCACCGAAATTAATGAAATTTAATTATAAAAAAAATGTCTAAGGGCCTGGAATGACTCAAATAGATCGATCCAAGAAATAGTATAGCAACTCACGTGCGTTCATTTTGCGTTCAACTCTATGCTATCTTGACATAAGGGTGCTGATATGCAGCTATAGCTGCATAAAGCACGTGAGAGGTTAGGTAATTTCACGAAAGTTGAGGCCACGCACACAACAACACTGTCATGTAATGACAGCGGGATTTTGAAATTACTGTTCTTTTTTCATACCGATAGCAGGTTCAACAGTGAATTGCAAGATAAACCAAAAAGTTTGTTTAAACTATAGCCTTGTATTTATTACTCACTCATTCATTTCTTTGTGTGTGTAATCATTCACCTCAACTTTCGTGAAATTACCTATAATTTTGATGAACTAATCATGAGTTTTACAATGCATTTTAAATTATTCATTCTAGAATACTATTTGCTATGGCATTAGCATTCATCCTGGTCTTGTGCGTCGGCGCCCATCTCGCTCACTCCTACGACGAAAAATTCGATAGGATAGAAATAGAAAACATTATAGCACACGACGCCGTCCACAGAACTGTCAACGATTGCATCATGGGGATAGTCGACTGCGGCCCTTATTGGAAAGAAGTCAGAGGTATTTTTTCCCCTCTATTTTTTTATTTCATTCATTATCATCATCAAATTATCACAATAATGAATATGCCAGTTTCAGGTCCACGTGAGGTTGCATAAAAAATTGAGTCATAATGTAACATTTGGCATTTTTTTTTCATTGAAACTTTAACTTATTATTTTATTATAAAACAAAATTAACCTACTAACATATTTTTTATGCCACACCTGGCCATACAGTGACTTTTTCCGCACGCTGCGCGTACGGAAAAAGCCGCTTTCTGGCCAAGTGTAGACATAAAATGATGTACACAACACGGGAGGTAATGAAGAAAGCCCTCGATCGCATATTTACATCCCTCGCTTGCAGCTCGGGCCGCAAACTTTTGCGATCTCGGCCTTTCTTTATATAACCACCCTAGTTGTGCAATGTACTATTTCTATTAAAATACTTTACAAAAAGAAAACCCTTTCTAAAAAGTCTGTTTGCGGCATCGACGAACACCCCATGACGCTGACCGACTAACTAGTTCTACACGATGACTTTTTAAAAATCCTGAAAGTTAATGATTTCACAGGGGAAATAATAATGATGAAATATAGCAATTATAATTTATTAGTGGGATAGGGAAATATATATCTGATCTAACAGTAGATATTAAAATCCTGTGGTGTGATTTTAAAAAGACCTTTGACCACCGTGCTGTCATTGTCAGCTGATGTAATTGGCTGTTTGACAACTTTTTTTCTATGATACGTTATAGAAACACCTCTCAATAATAGAAATATTAGTGAAAAAACCGGTGTTCAGTCATTTCACAAAAAACGTTTCACAAATATTCATTTTAAAAATAACGTTTGGCAAATAAACTAATGACAAATTAGTTGATTCGCAAAATAACGTTTCACAAACCGTTCATTACACAAAATATTTACTTGAAAAAAGTTTATATTACAAATCTTTATTTTACAAACTATTCATTTAATATTTACAGCCTTTGACAAAATAACGATTGGTAAATGAACGTTTAATAAAATGCAAAGTTTGACCTAGCGAAGATATGACACGACACATAATATTTACTGCAACCCTTCCGACGTACTACCAATGAAGACATTTCCAGAGTAACCATTAGGTACGACGACGAGCGAAGCGAGGAGGAGTGTTAGGTATCTTGCGACCACAATACAGCCATATTACTAGCATTAAAAGTAGGACGACCTCATAAACACTATGATTGTAAGTATTTTACTGTACCGAAGTCACCGCTGAGCCCTCTCAAACCAGGATTTAAAATAATGTATATTGCACAACGTGTATTTGAATGAAATGAGTACTTGTCTTTATATTATTTGCCCCTAATAAAAATTGCAGACATAGGTACAGTATAAATCAAACAATAATTTAACAATCGAAGTTTTGTGAAACAACTACTTTGAAAAATGATTTATTTGTGAATTGAACATTTGTTAAATGATTATTTAACATTCAATATATTTGCAAAGTGTTACATTTGCGAAATGTACATTTGTCAAATAATCATTTATAAAATGAGGATTTTGTTAACTGGTATATTTGTGAAATGAATAGTTTGTGAATCGTTATTTGTTAAATGATCATTTGTGAAATGTTTTTTGTGAAATGACGCTAAACCGAAAAAACCACTTTAATATCTTAAAACCTGACCGAAATAGTAACAATGTTAAAATCACATTTTTAGACTTTCCCAAATACATGCCGAAACGCTTCCTACTGAAGCTCATTACAACGTGACGTCACGAGTCATAACGTTGTTTGGGGAAATCAAGAACTTTGTTCTGCAACTATGTTAAAACTTGTGTTTATCGTAACGGCTTACTAACAAAAGTTACCATAAATGTTATGTGAATGTAACGATTATAGATACAAAGATTAAATACATAGAAAAAATTAAATGTAACCCACTGTAGCCATCTACATACATTGATTAAAAAGCGCCATCTCTCTCGCTGACTTGTCACTGCTCAAATAGAGTGCGGACAGGGGGCACTGCGTAAGCATGTCCTAGAGTGGAGCTAAGGCATAAAGCCTTTCAAACAGAAATAGATACAAAGATCGTTAGTAGCGCTGTTACAAATACATGGAAACATTCTGACGGGTCTACTTACCCAGGTGGTGTAGCAGATAGCACGTTGTCCCGGTAAGACAGAGACGCGGGTTCGAATCCCGCTTTGCCTACAGTGGGTTACGCTTGATTTTTTCTATGTATTTAATTTTTGTATTTATAATATCGTAATAAAAAGATTGTGGTGTTTCCACATTAAAACATTGTAAATAAAAATAATTTCATGTTTCAGAGCTAGCTCCAGAGATCGCCCGAGACCGGTGCGCGCACTGCACGGAGCGGCAGAAGGTGGTGGTCGACAAGTACATCGCCGCCACCAAGAGCAAATACCCCGAAACCTGGCGGAAAATACACGACATGTTCAAGAACACTTGAATACAGTCTTCCAAATACCAGTTGCCTTTTCTTCATTATACCTGTCTTTTCTCCTTCTCAAGACATTAAAGTGATTCGAGTCGGTCGGTTTTCCAAAACATAATTCATGCCGTGGAAGCAAATAATGACCCTCTTCCCTCTTTATCTTTATAACTTTACAATAAAAATGCACAACTACCAACTTAACAGACAAATAAATTCCTGCTGTTTTTAAGACAAACAAAACTTTCCGAACTAAATTCATTGATGCCAACCTAAAAAAAGTATTAATATCGTCACTGCGTGTCACTAGCGAGTATACGTCAAAAAAAAACAAAGTTTACCATAGACACATACTTATTACATTGTCAGTCATATGTCATATTTGCCTTGTTTGCGCGCTATGTTTAATTTTATATTTTAAAACCTAGTCGTAGAAAAAGTACCTATTGTATGCAACGTTGTATAATTAAGTCAAAAAACGCTCTAGGGTCAAAAAATGCAAATAGAGACGCCATCTATTTGCATTTTTTGACCATACAACCCACGCCATTCGCATTTTTTGACCCTACTTATACAACTGTTGCATAAAATACTATACTACATCTGGCGACTCGCTTCGTCCCTTCCGTGTTGCTCTAAGCGGCAAGTGTACTAGGCAGGCTAATGATGCGACGCTTTCTCGCGCGATAAATAAATGATTAAGCATCCGTCACTCTCACACACTATTTGTCAGAACGTGACGGATGTTTTATCATTTATTTATCGCGCGACAAAGCGTAGCATCATACGCCTACAGTTCACTCAGACTTGACCAGTTCTTTAGCAATTGAACTTTGATGCATTGCGTGATTGGCCCATTATGTTTAACTGTGTAATCTCAATTATCCTCGAGACAAAGGATAACAAAAAATATGTTGCATAAAGCAAATTTCCGAATAGCAATTATCGTATACAAAACCCCCGACGCAAAAAAGTGATACATCTTTTTAATAGGCTAATTTTACGGAACGGAACACGGAAATATTAGCGCTCTGTTCCGTTCCGTGAACGTTTCATTACGCGAAATGGAATATATACATATATAATAGTACATTACATAACTAGGGTGGTAATACAAAGAAAGGCCGAGATCGCAGAAGTTTGCGGCCCGAGCTGCAAGCAAGGGACGTAAATATGCAATCGAGGGCTTTCTTTGTTATCTCCCGTGTTGTGTACTTCATTTTATGTCTACACTTGGCCAGAAAGCGGCTTTTTCCGCAGCGTGCGGAAAAAGTCACTTTATGGCCAGGTGTGGCATAATAGTATTTTATGCAACAGTTGTATAAGAAGGTTCAAAAAATGCGAATTGCGTGAGTTGCGATACGAGCCGCGAATGCGGCGAGTATCGCAAATAGAGACGCAATGAGCGTTTTTTGACTTAATTATACAACGTTGCATACAATACTTTTTCTACGACTAGGTTAAAATATAAAAATACATGGACGTCACGCGTGTCTCGTCCGGTCTCTCCGAGTGTGTACAGCCGGCATGACAGTTGTGTCTATGGTAAACTTTTTTTTGATATGGCTGGTGACACGATGTGACGATAATTAAAATACTTTTTTTTATGTTGGCATCAATTAATTTAATTAGGAAAGTTTTGTTTTTCTTATGAATCGTAGGAATTTAATTGTTTGTTAAGTTGGTAGTTGTGAATTTTTATCGTGAAGTTAGAATTGAGCGCTTAATCCTTGACCTAAGTTTAACCTAGATTTAGAAGTCTGTGGATGCTAGCAATAACGTAAAGTGACTATAACGACACTAGTGCTGTTATGGGGAATAGAGTATAGACTTCTCTGAACTCATATTATGTATGTTCTTATATTAGTGTTCGTGACCAAGTAAAAGACAGATAACAGTACAGGAATAGAAAAAGCAAATAACGTGATTTCTGCTTCAATCTTGGCAATTTGGAGTGATTATCTAGACATAATATATCTTAAAAAAAAAACATTTCAACGTTATTAAACTACAGCCGTTTTAAACATAACATAATGGTAACGTCGGAAAACTTCAAGACTCGTCTTGAAATCATAGGCTTTTGCCTATGTCGATAGTAACCCAAATCGTCCAGTGTGTTTCAAACGTCTAAGGGAGGTAGCACACGGCGACTTTTTGTAGCGATGCAGTCGCGCGTTTCATAGCGCTGTCCCTTTTACACCCTAACAATAAACAGTACTCATAGGCTAATCATAATCATTATGGGCAATGCCAAACTAGGCTAAAAAAGTTACTACTGGATAGGTACTTTACCAACAAAATAGTAGGTGTAAGAATATCCAAAACGTAGTTAAGTAGTTCATTTGGCATTGTTTAGCAGCTAGATATAATACCGTAATTATAGATTCAGATGTATCGATCCCTGTTGTTATCTTATGTGGCCGAAGTCACGATTGAGTTATCGGCTGTAGACCTTATTGCAGTGCGATAAGGAGTGCAGACGGTCGCTCAGCCGTGCCGTTGTACAAAATTAGGTTAGGTGCATGCTACGATTAAGTTAATTGTGTGGTAGGGTACATTTACAAAACTAACTTTAAAGTGAGTGCAATTTATCGCCAATAAACGCATCTTTGGCGAGTTTATAGGAAAACAAATGTACCAAGTGTCTTTGAGATGAATAACTTAACAATAACTGGCCAAGAGCATGTCGGACCATGCTCAGTGTAGGGTTCCATAGCCGTAACTATAAGGTAAAAAATACGATGAAAAAAAAAGTACGACAACAAAAGATATAATATATCTTCATAGCAATTACGTCCTTTTGTTGAGAAGCGCAGTTTATCGGCAATAACTCAAAAACGGTTAATTCGATCTGGTTGAAAATAATTTTCGTAGAAAGTATTAATTAAGCGTTACCTTCATGATTTTTTTCATATTTTTCGGACACACGGTTTAGAAGATAGAGGGGGGGGGACACAATTTACACAACTTTCGGAGCGATTATTTCCAAATATATTCACTTAATCAAAAACATTACTTTGAAACCTTATAGTGTTTTTTAAAGAGCTGTCGAACTATTTACGACACGTTGATATTTGCTGAAAAAATTTTTTTTAGCTTCTGTAGCATGTATGGAATACCCCCCCTAAAAATATTTATTTTAGTTGTTTAACTACTAAACTAAGTAGCGGCTCATACAAGACACCTATATTCCAAATTTCATCAATATCCATAATGTAGTTTTTGAGTTAAATGTCTGTGACATACGGACAGACGGACAGACGGACGGACAGACATGACGAAACTATAAGGGTTCCGTTTTTGCCATTTTGGCTATGGAACCCTAAAAAAAGACAAGTTGAAGCAACATTTGAGGCCAGACTTGCTAACTACTTCATCATCAGCCTATATGTGTCCCACTGCTGCGCACAGGCCTACTCTCTTAGATGAGAGTGAATGGGCTGTAGTCCCCACGCTAGCCCATCGCGCACTGGGGACTTCACATACACCTTTGAATTTCTTGGTGCATGTATGCAGGTTTCCTCGCGGTGTTTTTCCTTCACAGAAAAGCTAATGGTAAATATCTAATAATATTTCGTACATAAGTTCCGAAAAACTGATTGGTACGAGCCAGGATTCGAACCCACGACCTGCTTGAAAGGTGCATGTCCGAACCACTACCACACTATCATACCTTCTGACTGACAAAAGACTGTTGTGGAGATATTTGCTTAGTATTTGTTCTAGTTTCACCAATACTACCTACCAGTGGCGTGGCGTAAAAGATATCCTTGGGCAAGCCGGTGTAGATTTGGCGTACATTTTCCTTAAGAGATGTAGAATAAGGTGGTCAAATGCCTGATATTAGGCAAGCCGGTAGGAATCGAGTTCTTTGGGCGCCACACCACTGCTACCTACCTATTTTCTGAAATCTCCCGATAATTATACAGGATGTCCCATAACTCACACGTCACAGTGACACCGGGGCTAGGTCAGCTTAAGAGGCACCAAACCAGCCTAATATGACCTTTGTAAGAGTTGCACGGTTTTCGAGATAATGGCAAATTAAAGCTTTTTAGCAATTTTCACGTTTCAAAATAAATGCAGTATTTTTTCGCAGATTACACTAGTTATCGACCAAATAACACTTTTGTCATCTCAATTTACTATTCATGACAGCGTACACATAAAAATAAAATGATTTAAGAGCTACTGGAGCACACGCTGGTACTACACATGTTAAAAAACGTGAAAATTTCTAAAAAGCTTTAATTTGCCACTATCTCGAAAACCTTGCAACTTTTACTAAGGTCATATTAGGCTGGTTTGGTGCCTCTTGAGCTGACCTAGCCCCGGTGTCACTGTGACGTGTGAGTTATGGGACACCCTGTATAATGGTTATAGTGAAATTGTATTTATGAGGGTTAAACTGTAAACCATCAGAGGTCTTCAGATAACATATTTCAGTATTTTCTGGAAAATATTTTCATTGTTATACAAGCCCTTCTTTACATTGGTATGAGTTATGAATAGGTAATTCTTACAATGGTGTTTGTGTGATGATATCTATTTCCTCATTCTAGGTAAGCTAGTACTTATATAAGCTAGACAATGCCTGGGTCCCTCATTAAGCTGAAGACTTTTGTGCAATCAATAACTGAGGTCGGTGTATGTATCATTATTATTCTACTTTAAAGATTTTTTTTTTAGCGTAAAGAAACAGTTCATTAGGATTAATTCCAAATATTATCGTTAAAATTTTTCAATGATATTCTTTGGCTTGTAAACAGTTTCCACAATAGGTATTGCTCATTTATTTAAAGTTGGCTGTCAACGTAACGTTGAGTGGTTAATCGATATTATTTTATGACTGTCATTTTCACTTTATTGGAAAATTTTAATTTACTCAACATGTTGTTCGTTTACAGAACATATATTTTAATACAATAACTGTTCTTTTGCCTTAACAGGTATTTGACAACAATCAAAATAAATTAATGAACGCGAAACATCAACTTACGTTTCCCTCGGATAAAATTAATTAAATTTATTTTCCACTCGCCAACGATTTTAAAATGACAAAACCTAATAAGGCATCATGTTGAGCATAACGTCACTACAGTCAGTATTTCATACTAAACGGCATTGTTTCTGAGCGTTTTTACACTTCATAAAAAGAAGTTAATTTGAGCTGTCACCAAATAGCCTACTCTACACGCCATGAAAGTTTGAAGATTCGTGTTAGCTTTTTCTGAGTTTATTTCTTCAGGCGTTTTTTATACACTTTGCTACCCTAAGATTGTCTGCAAGGGATCTCACTCTTAGTAATTAGTCCACCTGATGTTTACCTCTATCGTTAATGTAAAACAAAAAGTCGGCATAAAAACGTCCGAATTCGTCTAGATTCAAAATGCGGTTGCTACTTCTGATTCTGACCCTGGGGTGCCTGATAGCGTGCGCAACCGCTGGCGACATCGAAGACTTGCTGAAGATGGACTCTGAACCGCTGCTGCAGGATAAGGCTAAGTGGAAGGTGCTCTTCGAGTGCCTGATGGACCGCGGGCCATGCGGCGAGTACCAGGTCGTAAGGGGTATGTATAAGTACTTTAAATGCCGGTTCCAGTACCGGTATTTTTTATACCTATGCCTGTATTTTTATACCTATAATATATCCTTTACCTATATCGGGATCTCGGTATCGTCTTTACAAAAAAGATCGGTTTGAAAATTTAGTGGGTAAAGTATATATTTTTTTATACTTACCGTAAACTCAAGATTTTATATTTTTTATGGTCCATTGCACACAGCTATGGCCCAAACTGTGATACGAGTCTCACGTAGACAGTTACACGCTATTTTTAACTACAGTTATATTGTCGTTATATGATGCAGTATACCGGGTGAAATGAAACCAGGGACTTTGCTGAAAATATAGTGTCATATATTTGATGTAATAATGAGTAAAAACAAAGCTATCAAAATAATATTTTTTCAACCCTAATTTTTTGGCTCCGCTATACCACCGCCTTACTATACGGGCGATTCTCCGAGCGTTTTAACCGCGCGGTTTGACAATCATTATTGTCCGACGATAATTTACTTAACGAAAGGACAAATCGTGACAATTTTGATAAAACTAGATTTAAGCTCGGGACTGTTTTTCGGTTACATAAAAAGTCAATCCTATAGGCATCGTTTTTTTGGACAATATTCACTGAGACAATAATGACGAAAATAAAACGCCGTAAAAACGCTAAATATTGGCCCATACGCGCTCCCGCCCGTGGCCGCGTATGACTTCTAAATAGGATTGAAACACGCAGTTTTTTGTACGAAAGTTTAACAAGCTCTAACTTAAAAACGGTGATAGATATTAACATAGCCTATTTGGAGAAAATAATGTACTTAGGCTAAACAATGCCACATTTGCAGGAAAGTCCTTCGTTCCGCTCTACCCGGTATATTCAATAATTGCTCATGATTCATACGAATGAAACTAAAATTGATGCGGTAAAAGTATACATTCCAGGTGGTAGGACTTTGTACAGGGTCCGCCCGGATCGCTACCAACATCTTACCCACTAACCTGCCGCCAAAGAGTACGTGTTCGCACCGCACTGTTGTGGTCCGGTGTAGGGTAAGACAGCCGCGGTGAAATTACTAGCATAGAGGCATTCTATTTTAGTCCTCAGGGTTGGCAACGCATTTGTAATACATATTTAGATTGCAAATGTCCATGGGCCTTAGAAGTCACTTACCATCAGGTGACCTGTGTGTTCGTTTACCTTTCCCATGACATAAAAAAAGCACATGGGGATACTCCAAAGTTTCGAACATACATATAATGCAAATCTTGCGAGGTGAATTTTTCGCTTCGAGCCCTAATCTTTCAAACAAAGGCCATTGTGTCTATTATGGTAAAGCCGCTATAATAGATACAATGGCCTAGCGCCAGGCGCTACAAGCTAGTTACAATAGATACAATGGCCTTTGTTTGGCCATTGTATATATTATAGCGGCTTTACCATAATAGACACAATGGCCTTTGTTTGGAAGATAAGGGCTCGAAGCGAAAAATTCACCTCGCAAGATTTGCACTGTACATAGTTAAGTGGTCCAAACCACAGAAATATAAAGAGGTAGAAGGAAACGGTGTATATACCTCGCGTGCTAAAAAGAAGTGGCGGTGACCTTCTTTACACGCCATTAACTTCAGTTGCCGTCAATATTAATATAATAACGGTATAATGAATTGTTCAAATACCACCAAATGAAATGGAAAATGTATGTTTTCCATCACTAAATTACATTTTTGGCGTCAAACGCCAAGCGAAAAACGTTACACGCTTGGTTGCCATACAAATCGACGAACGATTTCCTTCTATCTCGGCATACGATAGCTAGTGGTCGGCAACCTTTTAGCAGCCAAGGGCAGCCATAGTAGTTAACGAAAAAGACGCGGGCCGCACTATGTTAATAATTAGATATTTTGTACAATTCTGAATATACATACATACAAAATAGCCAGGAAGGCTCGCGGGCCGCAAGTGAGCGGTTCACGGGCCGCAGGTTGCCGACCGCTGCGATTGACCATAGAAACCTGAGTTTACGTTACGGTACGTAATGTTCGAGCAATGTTACTGGCATGAATATCTATGTGTAGAAAATCTACGCAGGCGTTGATCATTACAGCAAATGTCATGTTTTAGAATAATATTCATTGTAAAAATAGGAAAGGCTTGAAGGATCTGGTTGACTCTTGAAAACCGTGGTTAAAAACGGCTACTGTATTTCAGTCTTAATCCTTTGGTACTTGTCCCATCGCCGGCGAGTAAGCGAGTATAATTAGGCGAGTAGCATTACATTACGGACCTAGAAAGTTTTATCGATTATACTATACCTGGTCTGCCCGCAATGAATAACGAACACAATCGTAAAGTCAATGTTCTGCAAGTCCGGGTGGGTAATTCCACAACAGAATGTTGCGTAAGTTAGCAATATTTCGCTTGATTTCTTATTGATGGTGCAAATTTAAGTGTCAAAGTAATACTTATCTAGAGCAAAATTAACACTTACATTGGCATCATAAATCAATAAACGCGCAATGAAATGTCAACTTTTGTTACACTTTCATGGAATTACCCGGGTAATTATTTCAATGAACAAATTTAACAGCCCAAAGCACGATTGCCTTGGCAGTAGCATCGTCGCCGGGACAATTTGCAATCAAAGTTACGGGCATCGTCCTGTACGTCTAGCATAACTGGCCGCGACTTCGTATCTCGCGCGACAGAGCATCACCTGTCACTGTCACACTATATTGAGTGGAAAGAGATAGGTAGCATTTGTCGCGTGACAAAGAGTCGCGTGGCACAGTTGTGCTAGAGGTACTGGTCCTGTTGGTAGAGTCTGTGCGGAAAGAGAATAGGCGTGGCGAAAAACGGAACTAACCTACCCAGTATGGCAAATACGGCAAATATTTTTTTCTTCGGTAGACAAGCATTCCAACGCCCCCCAATTTTAATCCTATTCTCTTTCCGCACAGTCTCTAATAGAGTTATCAATCCATTAACTTACCTTGAAACCTAATAACTAAGCGCTCTACCATAGAAAAACATCACAATCATGCCTTTGTTTATTCATCCACCTCTGCCTAGATACCCTGCGTAGATTATCATTCTACTTAGGCTACGTTTCCACCAGATAATAGAGCTATGCGAGGCAGCAGGGCGGTATGCGAGGAAAAAATCCACCAATCAACGTGCCTAGCCTCGCTCAGCACGGTCCAGCATTAGTGGATTTTTTCCTCGCACACCGCTCCGCTACCTTGCCCATCTCTGGTGGAAACGCAGGCTGCGTCCAGTCCAAGGGCAAATAAAACAACATTTTTTGAATTGCAGCATCCACTGTATAACGCTCTTTTGTTTTAGATACATTGCCTAAACTTATAGGCAACAAGTGCGAAAAATGCAGCCCCGAACAGAAGGAAATGTTCGAGAAGAGAATAAAGGTGTTCCTGGACAAGTATCCTCAAGACTACGCTGTGCTTGTAGATAAATATTTGCCTAAGCCTGACGAATAAAACCATTTGGTTTACGAATTTGGACCGTTGTTTTAATATTAAATGAGATGCTATGGCGAGTGTCCCAATAGTCGCCATCTTGAATGTTAAGTCATTAGCAATACAGGTGACAGCAGTGGTCAAATAATTTAGATTTTTTGCTTAAAGTTTTTGCAAAATTTAAACGATAATTGAAATACTAAAAAGATCATTTAAATACATGCCCTTCGTAATTATGATAATTAGCTTGATTGGTAAGTAACAAAGTAACCGTTAGTTGGTACCAAAGATATCTTAAACGTAGGCCAATATTAAAAAACAGGATTCAAATAACGGTTGTGCCCAAAACTGGAGAAGGGTTTTGACCTTAAGAGATTGTTTTGGCTTTTATTGCGCTTCTTGTTAACATTATACTATAGAAGTATAAGTTTTGTTGCGATGTGTTAATTAATAGTCACCGCAACTTGGTTCTGTGGTATGTTATTGAAAGACCTCTCAATAAAAGAACTAAAGCATACTAGCGTTGTGATTGTAACGTCACATGCTTATACTTTGTTTGGGGAAATCAAGAATTTGTCATGAAGCTTTGTTAAAGCTTGCGTTAACGATTTCAAAACAAAGTTACCATAAATTTTATGAGTTATTGAAAGGTTTTGAATATTTATATACTTTTAAAAATGGACTTTCGCACCCAACTTTGAACGCTCATAAAATAAGTTACATTACATTTAAGGTATCGAACTCAAAACTTATTTTAACAGGATCTTATATGTAAATTTTATACGGGTGTATATTCTAATGACGATTAATACCGGATCTAGGGAACCTATTTACATACCTTTCGTTAGGGAAATCCTTAATTTTCTTTCATTCATAATAATTGACCACGCAATGTATAACATCCATATTAATTTACGTACCCAAACGTCACATCATGCTAGTATTAATTTATCTATCAACTGCTCCACTGTTGCTTGAGGTTGTGAGTAAACTTCGCTTTTCACAGCCTCCCACGGTAAAAAGTCCAATGGTGACACGTCAGGGGAGCAAGCAGGTCAACTACAACGGCCAAACCGTTCTATCCACTGGTTATGCGAATATGCTGAAGAGCAATTATTCGTGCGTTTCGCACAGTTCGCCTGTTCAGAAAACGCTCTCTGTACATCTTTAAAGCTCCTCGGCCGCTTTTTTAACCTTCGCCGTAGATAAAAATAATATTAGCGGGTTCATTAGGGAGAAAATTCGGCGGTCCGGCGGTGCGTTATTTTGATTACTGACGGCAATTGTTGTAACTAGCAGTGGCGTGGCATCCAAAGAACTCGATTCCTACCGGCTTGCCTAATATCAGGCATTTGAGCACCTTATTCTGTAGCTCTTAAGGAAAATGTTCGCCAAATCTCCATCGGCTTGCCCAAGGATATATTTCGCGCCACGCCACTGGTAATTAGGGTCTACTTATACACCGTGGGCCCGAGTAATCCGACCAAGTTTAACTATAGATTCTAACAATTATTAGGAGCAAAAAAAGTTATGTGATGTGATGTATAGTCGAAAAACGCTTACTTTCCGAGATATTCATTATTTTGTAAATGAAAATTATGTACAGTACAAGTGTGTAACAATCCCTAATAAATGTGACTAAGATACTTTTACTAACTTTTTAAAATCATTTAGCTAAACAGCAATTCATCTTCGCAGTATTTGATGGTAAGCGACTACGAGGCCAAAAAATTGACATTTCGTTTCTTGTAGGGGAGACCGGGTATGGTTGTCTCACGGGTTGGTTGTCACAGCAGCCATTAAATAATACGAAACGAAGGAATAATAGCATCGCTCGGTGTTAAAAGATCGCAAGAGCTTCACCTCCTTCCCTACTTCACCAATCGATGCACTTATTCCTTCGTTTAGTATTATTTAATGGCTGCTGTGACAACCAACCCGTGAGACAACCATACCCGGTCTCCCCTACCTAAAATCGATGACATGGTTCCTAAGAACTGATCTTCATATTATATGAAAGAAACATGATGTTTCTTGATTAGTTTTTAATGCGGGTAAATTACACCACATTTTAATGTTACATATATCGATACAAGAAATCAAAGTACATAGAAAAAGTAAATGGCAGTCACCTGTGTCCAGGCCGGGAATCGAACCCAGTACCTCTGGATTTCCGGCCCAGCGACTTAACCACTCGTCCACCGGAGCACCCAGCAAGTGCCCTCAATTTTACCATCTACTTTGATTTCTGTATCATTCTGGTTTGGTTTGGTCTATATATGAGATCTTCGTATGTCTTATAGTTTCAGACTTTCCTATACTGACCGCTAGAAATGGGCCACCCTGTATAGTATCTATTAACTAAGGCCAATCTACCTTATATGAGTATAAAATGGAATCAGTAATCTGATAACGTATTGTTGTAAAAAGTGACGAGTAAATCACTCAATTCGAGCCTATACTACTAAACTGCTTTCTTCTTCGGTACAGAGTAAACTGGCACAGAATGTTTACAACACGCCTATTGTCCGATGTGCGGCTATTCACGTGTAAACACTTAGTGATTTTTCAAATGAGATCTTTTTTCTGTTTTATTTAATACTTGTACAAATTCTTAATTCCTATTTCTAAACTGAACTTTGTTTTGCTTTCCTCAGATGTTAGTGATCATTATAAATGTTACCCATCAAAAACATTACATGTATAGTAAGAATTATCTAAGTTGTCCGAATGTTTGTTCATTCTCTTTACGAACATTTGGATACTTTAGATAATTCTTACTATAAAAAGAAGCAAGTCTCGCATCGCAGTTCTTCTATAACAAAAAAGTACTGAGATGTAATAAAATGTGTTCCTCCACGGTTAAATAATAGGCAAGTCAGTGGAAACTTCCCTAATTTATTATATTCCAAACCATTCTATTTCCCATTAGAACTACAAAAGTAACTTTGTAATCGCATGTATTTGTATATGATTACAAACTTACTTATGCAGTTCGTATCGAAATTGCAATATTTTTAGGTTTTGCACGACTTGATAGTATCAAATCGTGCTTGATAGGCTATAAACTAATTATGTTTAAAATTTGGAGCTTGTGAGTCTGCTAGTGAGTGAGTCAGTGACAAAACTAAGGAACTTTGACGTGCAATAGTTCTTAAACTACACGTTCAAATTGATAGTTATTGAGAATATATTTAAGTCTTATTATGCCCTATATTTATATCCCTAAAAATTCTGGGTTCTAGCTTTAACCAGAACAAAATTACGGGAGGCTGAAAATGGCCTGAATGGCTTCGAGAAAAGTATGGTACGACCTTGCCTTTGTTTTGCTCGACTTGGCAGGGGCACTGCCGTGCCCCCAGATATTAAATATTTGAAATAAAATAAATCTTGATTTCTTGAAAATATTCTACTATGTAAGTAGTACTCGTACCTACATGGATTTAACTGGTCTAACGAGTAACAACAGTATACATACAGTTACATTTTCTTGCACACCTATCATATGTTATACGCTATACTCTCCCTTCTTACTTCGTCTTAAGGGGCAGTAAGATGACGTAGTCAATTTGTTTAAAAATAGGGGTTCTATGGACACTGATAAACGTTGCGGCTGTCTTCAACATAAACCCAACTGTGACTCCAATTGATCGCAACGACAAGTTGGCGGTGGAATTGCAAAGTAACTTAGGTACATTAGAAAGCTCGTAGTCGACGATCTGCAGATACTTAATCCCAGCAGGGCGTGCTTTGAATGCGTCCCGTTACGTCGACCTCGGACAGGTTTTAGAAATGTGCACCTCCGCGGCGCCGCCACTCGTCGACAGGACTCGATCCCAGCGGGTACTCTCCTCTCCTCTCTTTAGAAAGTGCGCTAACTGTGAAAGCGGTGTAACAGTACGTGTTGACTGAGGTCAATGTCAGTGTGAGCAAAATTGTGTTTATTGGTATTATTGTGAGTATTTTGAAGCAAATTGTTGTTCTGTGTATTGATTGAAACATTCATCGTTTTTACTCGTAGTGAAAGAACATGTTTCCCGACGAGTAACTCCCGTTTTCTTGTAAAAATTAGTTTCTACTATTAGAGTATGTAACTGTTTATGGACATTATATACCAAGACCGGGGTACTAATTAATAAATACTTATATAGATTGTCTCAAATAAAAGTAACTCGCAATGTGGTACAATTCAATTCATTTATTTCACGACTAACTTGAATCAAATATGTTAGTATACAGACACACACTTAAAACTATTATTAGTTAGTACAATAAAATCAAATTACAACTCGCATATTATATCGATTTTGTATAGCAGGAACTTTACTGTTCCACTCTGAATTGCTTAAATCTGTGAAAGTGAACAGAGAGAAAGAAAAAGTGCAGAGAGTGTGTGAGTGGTTAACAAAGTCAACATTTCCAGTGAACATGATTAACAACGGAACTTAAGCGTGTCAAAAGAATTTAAAACCCTGGTGTTTTATTTACGAGTATGTGTGTTTTAGCCATGATAACCATGCATAATTATAGCAAAACTTTTGTCACATGTTAGAATCCGCATTTACGAATTTATTAGGTGTTATAATGCCTAGAATCTAGCTGACCACTCACCAGATTTGACAGGTAACAATGTTGATTCTCACTAATATTTGATTCTTGTAACCCTCGGTTTTTCGCAATGAGCAACAATGTACGTCAAAATAAGATTATGGGAATTCCACTTTAAAACCGGACTGATATCTTTTATCTCTTTTAATAGAGTATGTCGAAGTGTTCGAAAGCGATGGATATTGACGATTGATATTTACAGAACATATGCAATACATACTTTCCAAACGAAATATCCTTGTGGCTAGTGACTAAGAGGCGGGTGCTTGATGACGATTTTGAATTTGTCGCCTTTTACCACTACCCAATTGCAGATGGACAGATTCAATTAAAAAAAAACATATTTTGGTACCAGGCAACCATAAACATGTGGGGTGTGGTGTTCCTCGCGCTAACGGTGGTGGCGACCTGTTCAGCCCAGCAGCAGTACTACAACCGCTACGATAACGTGAACGCCGACTCCATCGTGCAGAACGACAGAGTGCTGCTCGCCTACTTCAAATGCGTCATGGACAAGGGACCCTGCACCAAGGATGGACGAAACTTTAAACGTACGTTGTTTCTTAAATATCTTGTACCAGGCAACCATAAACATGCAGGGTTTGGCCTTGGTGACGACCTATTCAGCCTAGTAGCAGTACCACAACCGCTACGATAACGTGAACGCCGATTCCATCGTGCAGAACGAGTACGTTTTGCTCGCATACTACAAGTGTGTCATGGACAAGGGACCCTGCGCCAAGGATGGACGTAATTTTAAACGGCCGTTGGTTGGCAAATATTATTGTACCAGGTAACTATAAGCTTATAGGCATGGTCTTCCTTGGTGGTGTCGGTCTACAGTAGGTACCTGTACAACCATGCCGTCCGAGGTTTCGTCCTGTGACAAATATTACCTATCCCTTTTCATTCAATATATGTTCACACTCTGTCATGGGCCAAACGAAGTTGCGGTTAGTTATGCTAGCCCGGTGATTCTACCTACTAACAGTAGGTACTTCTGTGACAATATGAGTGCCGACTCCATGGTGAAGAAAGAAAGGGTGATATGTACCTACCTACTACGTACATACCGTCTAACTTGGAAGTATAATATAGATATCTTAACTTAAGGTCTCTGCCAACTACACCGTGCCATACCATGATCGTACTATGAACGTGTCAGGATATGTATGAGACTATGCCCACTAGCGCGTTCCGTCACCAACCAGCATTTGTCATACCGTGTCTGATACGTTCATAGTAGTCACGGTATGATACGGTGTAGTGGACAGAGACCTTTATACTTCCAATCAATTAATCAATTTTGTGAATCACAACTGGTCCATAAAGAGGGCAACGTGCAACATTGTGATCAACTGCCATTATACATATTATCAGCTTTGATGTTCAATTGATGTATCTCACAATCGCTATCCATTAATCGACAGCAAACCAAACTGTAGGCGTATGATGCTACGCTTTATTGTCGCGCGATAAATAAATTATAAAGCATCCGTCACGTTCTGATAAATAGTGTGTAAGAGTGACGGATGCTTTATCTCTGAGTGAGCCAGCCATCGAGATTTACCGGTCAAATTCTGAATAAAAACACATGCCTTTTTTAACTTTGACGTTGGCGGAATCATCGATAGTATCGATGAAGCTATAACACAAGAATTGAATTGAATTGGATGCTTTATCAATTATTTATCGCACGACAAAACGTAGCATCATAAGCCTACTGGTCAGTCCATCTCATAGGTGATCCTGCATGTCATAATCCTTTGTTAAGACGCTTTGTGTTAGATGGACAACAACTTTAATGACGTTCTCGTGTCCTATTGTACTTCCTAGATATATTTAATATTGTGTTTTCGTTCCAGGGGTCCTCCCAGAGACGCTAACCACAGCCTGCGCGCGCTGCTCTCCAAAGCAAAAGGTGATCGTGCGCACGTTGCTCCTGAGCATCAGAGCCAAGAGCGAGCCTCGCTTTAACGAACTCCTAGACAAGTATGACCCCGACCGCTCTAACCGTGACGAACTATACAAGTTCTTGGTCACTGGCAACTAAATGTTCTCCATTTAAGGTGGAAGAAGAAAGACATTTCTAACGTCACAATGCACATTTAAAGGTATCAGACAAACCCAACACAATTGACGTTAAATATCCCCACTCGGCCATGTAGCCGCAATTAACACGAATTTAAATCTCCATTTTTGTCCGTGGGTCTTATCCAATCGGAATAAATTGGAAGATATTGGATGACCACTAGGTTGCCTTATGCAGAGTTTGTCTTAACTTAAATGACTCGTGCCTTTGCCTTAAATTATATGTATAATGACCTACATTGGTAAACAAGCAGTTCTCTAAGATGGCTTCTAATGATAAATATTGAATGGTGTATCTGCAGCCCTTTATGAGTTTTCCCGTGACTTCGGTAATGATGACCGGGTGTAAGAGGATCAGGGAGCACTTCCCGGTTCACTCCAGCCTCTTAAATTCCCATATTAATTTATTTATTTAAACTTTATGGCACAAAAGAAAACTTATCGTACAAAAGGCGAACTTAATGCTATAAGGCATTCTCTACCAGTTAACCTTAGGGCAAAGCGCATAACGGGTTGTGGGCGGTGCTACTAAGAAAAAAAAATTAAATACATTATATCTCATATATATATTTCCGCCTTACTTACACTAAATCACTACTAATCTGGTCCACATTAGACCATTCTTGTTTACCAAGTAGTGTTTTATGGTATAGTAAATTCATTTGTTTCATTGTATGCAAAACACGGATATTCAACTGACAACCCGTGAAAGTGGAATGAACAGGCTCACTTTCGTTGATTGTTGAAGTTGTTTTGGTGCTACAAAGTTAACTGTATTCTTAGAAACTGTACAGTTAACAACAGAGAAGCAGTTATATCTCCACGTATAAGTCAAAAAGATTCACATTGCGATCTAAGTGATAAAGCCATTGAGTTCTTCATACTTTATATATTTTGCAATCAACCAATGCAACATATGCGATGATAATTTTGTGTCAATATCAGTAGATATAAATTCATCTATGTACCGAATCAGACTGAAAAAAACTGTAATCAATTATCTACACGTTGCTTATTTCCTATATTTTTCCATTTCTGCTGCGAATAGGTAACACAAATGAGTGTTGCGAAATGCGAGTTAAAATTACTTTGTACTTAGATGCCTTTCTAGAGGTAATTTATTACAAATTCTTTTAACCAGATCATCCGTGAACGCTTTTTATGATTGGTGTTTTTGCCTCTTATATGCTGTTTATGAAATACATAAAACATGCTTGTTCCTTAGTAATTACCTACTGCAAAAACTTGCCTTGTATTTGTTTCATGCCGAATTTAATTAAGTATATGTATAGAGTATACATTAAGTATTTTATATTGCATACCTCATCTACTACGCTAGCTCAAATTATAATGAGTGAAATATTTTGTCTCAAGATGTTTATACCTTAACAATCTATGATTGTATTCCTAGACTATTGCTCAGAAGAAATGCATTTAATATATTAAGTCATAATTTATTTACAACATAAACATAAGTATATTTTAAGTTATAAATATTTAAGAATTAAATTTTATTTATAAAAACGTCTTTTTGTTCAACATCTATGATTATTAAATATATGTATAACTATTATAAAGTGGAATGCGGTTGCATGTAAAAAAATGCACATTTTTGAAGGTACAGAGTAAAAATACGTAAAGTCAGTCTCTTACAACTGATTATTGTATTTTACAAGGAGAATGGCTTCTGCGTATACACAGTCACAGGCACGTTTACCAACAATAGTATATGAAGGGTACACGGAATTAACTATAACTTACCACTCGATTACAGTAATTGTTCACGATGACTAACTTCCAAACCGCTTTAACTCGAAAAGTTACTTAGGTGACTAGAAATGTTATTTCCGTGTACCCTTCATATGAAACGAGGCATGGCATGCACAAAATCCGCTACTTATTCATTCTATTCCTATGGTAATAGCTATGCGCCTACATATGATGAAACATGATACGCGAAAATATCTGACACGACCAAGATCGTGTCAGATGTTCGCGTATCTGATTTCATCATATAATATTGCCGGTGATTGTACAAAGAAACTGCGCGAAAACCAAAATTCATTTTGGATCACTGGGCGGAAGCCAAAATCCTTTTTGGATCACTGCGTTGAATGATTTCTTTACGCTCTGTAGAGTTATTTCAAACGTTTTAAAGATTATAAATGCAATAAAAATAAAACCTCATTTGATACATTCTGTTAATGCACCTATTCACTACAAACACTTCAACATTCAAGTAATACTTCCCATGTAACTAACCATGTACTTTAACTTACACATCAAGCAAACATGTACTTGGCTGTAATGGCGGCAGGAATCACCTGCTACTTACTGCACATTAAAATGACATACACGATCCGAACATAATAATTGTCGGGTTGTTTGTTTAATGTCCATTTATGTACAATGACATCGAGCCTTATAAATAGAGGATGTGATACTGCTTGGTACAGTCTTTACTGGTATTTCCAGGAAGTTTAAGGTAGTGAAACATATTGTTGGCGGTGGACCTTCGCTTAACGCATTGCAGAGGATGTGCATATTTGGGTCATAAAGGAGGTAACTTGACATTGAAAACAATACACAATGTACAACACAATAACTACATGTCAGAATCCTTATAAAGTAAGCTAATTCTTGTAAAATGTCAGTATTGTTTTATGAATAAATTCAATAGTGTCCCTGACTTACAGTACTGGTACTTATTAAGTACATAAATAGAATAGAAATACAAAACTTTGCATGCATCATAAATGTACGTATTGTACTTCATTTTCCACGTGGCTCTACTTTCAAAAATGAACCTATTTATCTAGAGAATTCATAAAAAACTTTTTAAGGAAAAATTGTTCTTCAAAATCATCTAAGTATAAACCACTTTGAATGTACTCGTATATTGGAGGAACTTTTTATTAATAGGCTCACATTAATACATTCTTCCCTTGGTGAGGTACTAAATGTTGCGATTGACGACTCTAACTTGTAACAGTTATTGTTTAGGCAGTTATTAGTAATTTTAGATTATAGGGAAAGAATAGAAAACTTTACATCCACTACTCTTCTCCTTTAACCTTAGTTCTCTCAAACTGACCTGGGCCAAGTTGGATATCATTTTCAGATTATCCAAAAATACAAAAAGGTAATTCCACGACAGAGAGTAACGTAAGTTACCAATTTCTCGCGTGTTTCTTCATTGATGGTGCAAATTCAGGTGTCAATATATCTACAGATTACAGTTATACTTATCTAGATGTAATTAATACTTAAATTTATTCCATAAATAAATAAACAGCTATGAAATGGTAACTTCCGTTACATTTTCGTGGTATTGCCCAAAAGCCATTCCCAAATCATAAAGTTTCGTCAGTAACTTCGAGGTTAACCGTATTTTCAGTTAAAATGTCTACAAAAAGTATAATTCTGATGACTGCTCTGTCGGTGGTCGCCGCCGACTTCTACAGCTCAAAATACGATGACTTTGATATCCAACCTCTGTTGGAGAACGACAGGATTATGCTGAGCTACACCAAGTGCTTCCTTGACCAGGGGCCTTGTACGCCTGATGCGAAGGACTTCAAGAGTAAGTACGACAATATGTATACATAACTTAACACAAAAATACAAAATTAAAATCAGGGCCGCGCCGCCCCTGTGTGCGAACTGTGCAACGCACACAGGCGCCAAGGCAATAATAGGTGCACCGGAATTCGAAACACGACGACAATAAAGAGGTGTTTCATAGGTTTGCACACAGGCGCTGCCGGGGGTCGGCGCGGGCCTGATTAAAATACCCAACTTCGAACAAAAATATCCAATTAACAAATTCACGAGTTACTATAGAAATACCCAAAGGGTTATTTATTTTATGGATGTGTATTTGAAGAGTTTCTTCGATTTTTACGACGAGACGATGACGCACGATAGTATTTGTTCCTGAGTCTTGGATGTTTTATATTTAAGTATATATGAATCTATATAAGTATGTATATCGTCGTCTAGTACATACAAGCATTGCGTAGTTTGGGACGAAGTCGATTTTTGTAACATTGTCTCCAGAATATTTAAATTTTATATTGATTTATATTTTTCCATAATCAGATCCTACTCTAGTGCTAATGGGTCTATCTGGAGTGTATACCTATTAAAAAAAACTGGTCAAGTGCGAGTCGGACTCGCGCACCGAGGGTTCCGTACAAACTCGTAAGTAGATCCGTGAATAGTTCAAGAAAAACTGTATGGCGGTTAGCTTAGTAGGAGCAAGGACCATTAAAACAAGAGGACTGTCATTCTCCATACAAAAAGCTGTTCCCCGATATTTACAACGCCATCTATGTATAAGCTTAGTAGGTATAAGAATTATATTATATACAATTATTCAACTTTGCAAGCGTGACACAAGTATTTAAATGTTAGAATTTATTTATTATTAGCTATGTTTACGAACTAATTGTTATTGTACTAGGTTTCTTTGTACAAATATAATATAACATCGTAAAATGTTTAGTTTTTTAGCGCCATCTAGTTTTTGCCTGGATATCCCCTTGCGGTCGGGGCACAATCCAAAGTATGGAGAATGACAGTCCTCTTGTTTTAATGGTCCTTGGTAGGAGCAAATAAGTATGTGTACGATTTTTGAAAATTTCTAAAAAACGATGCAATTTATGAAAACCGTTTTATATTTCCTGTAATATTTAGGATGATATTAATAATTGGTAATTATTACAGATTTTTCTGTTCAGTAACTTCAAAGATAACAGGGGGGAATGGTATTTTTTGAACGTTTTTGGTCATAAATCGAAAAGTGCAAAATTAAGGAAAAAAAAATATGCCTTTGGAATCTACAAATTAAGCCATTTCATTTGATATCCCACTCGATATAATAGCTCTATTTTTGTTTTTCCACATCCCATTTTGAACCCCTTTATAAAAAAGTAAAAAAGGAATAAGATTTTTTTTCTATCCAATAGGCTCGAGTAAGCGATTTTTAACACTATTCCAAATTTCAAGTCGATAGCATCAGTAGATCCTGAGATATCTTGCTGTGACAGACGGACAGACAGACAGACAGAGTCGCACCATAAGGGTTCCTTTTTTACTATTTTGGTACGGAACCTTAAAAACAAATAATTTTCCTGTCCAGCCATTATCGAATAATGGGGACTACGCAAAAAAACCCGGAACTTTCTGGTAAAGCCATAGCTTTGAATGTTCAATTGAATATAAGTAAATGTATTCGATTAGAAAGTTCATAACGTGGTCCATTAAACTCTATTAGTAGGATATATAGCTTTCAGTGCTGCAATATTGCATTATCAGGTCTAAGACGAATTTCTCCCACTGCTTTGGTTATAGGTCGAGGTGTATAAAAGTAATACATCTTATTGTATTTTAATATTCCTTTAACCCCTTAACTATAACGGCTGCGACTACTAATAGTAGTTTATGCAACTGATACATAATGAGAGGCCTTAAAACACGAGTGTTTTAAGCTTAATTATGTACAGTTGCATACACTGCTTTATAAACACACATATTATAAGCTCTATGAAGTGTTCAAATACCGCAAATTAAAAATGTCAGATGGCGGTAAATGAAAATTTTTCACGCGTGTTACTCAACCGTAGTTTTTATTTTAAATTCAGAGACAAACTAGAGCCGGCCTCGACTATCATATCTTTCGATATCAAGTAACAAAGTTGTTTGCAATTGTTATTTCAATTCGAATAAAAGTCATATCGACTGATATTAGAATTGAAGTCAAGTCAAATTGCTTTGTTTTTCAGAGATAACATCGAATTCAATGTTATTATAAAGCATGATATTAGAATTGAGGTCAAGTCAAATTGCTTTGTTTTTCAGAGATAACATCGAATTCGATGTTATTATAAAGCAATAATAACATTGTCACGGAAAAGAAATTCGTTCTAACAAATCAGTTTACTTTATGCTGGTTGTTATTTGCGGGTTTTCAACGCATTACAGAGGGTTGGAGATATGTGTGTAGATAAAAACGTTTACGGTGCAATACCACTATTTTGGAACTCATGTCTTACTTTCAGAGGTGATCCCCGAAGCCCTAGAAACGACATGTGGGAAATGCTCCCCAAAGCAAAAGCAGTTGATCACGAAAGTCATCAAAGCTATTATGGAGCGACACCCGGAGGCCTGGAAACAGCTCATCCAGAAGTTCGATCCGGAAAACAAACATAAAGAGGATTTCGATAAGTTCCTGGCTGAAAATATATAAACCTAATTAGATAAGTTAGTTTCTAAATGTTAACTTTAATTATATTCCTAAATTAGGTATTTTCTTTTTATTTGTTTGTTGATATTGATGCAGAACTTTCTAATAAGGTTGACTCACTTCACATGATGATACAGGACACGCATTAATATCTAAAACGACCTTATTACTACAGGTATCTTCTTATCTTATCTTATCTTGGTAATAGGGGTCCTTACGGATACACTTCGACCCAATGGGATATTTTGTGTAATTACCCCTTACCGCATCCACGCCATGGCCTGTTCCACCATCTCCATAAATCGGATGAGGGACCCCATTGGTTGTGCCTGGAATTCACCTGGCTCTAGGTAACCAGTGCCAAATTCTTTCATTCTGGTTCTGGTGAGGGCATGACATTTTATATACTACAGGTATAGAGTCAGATATATTTGCATGCTCCGTTTTATCATATAACTATTACCTTATACCCTGTGCCTGCACAACAACGTCTCGAAGCGGATAGCATTACACAAACAACCAGAACTACGAGTCGAATATCCTGTTTTCCTTTGTAAACCTTGAGCGAATGCTACCTGAGTGATCTTCAAATACCATTTACTTATTTATGCATTGATCTTCTTGAAGGTTGTCATATCACGTCCTTTTGAGGTCAACCCTAGTTGGGTGACCTCAAAAGGACCTCTTTAAGTCAGTCATCATGTCCTAACTCGGTAAAGGGAGGGTAGAGTTTTCCGTTTCGTAGCAACTGGTCGCAAAGGGCGACCAAGCTAATAGTTAAGCTTTAAAAAAAACTCCTTAAGTCAATCTTTAAGTTTAAGTTTTGCAGGGTCACTAAACTATTGCGCCCACTTCTGGCCCTAATCCGTGACATCCGTGGTTTTGATTTAATTTTGAACGTACATTTGTTTTTTTTTTTTTCAAAGAAACTAAAACTTCATGATTTAGGCACTTAATAAATTGAGTCATCAGTTCTCGGCTCTGTAGTTTAAATGAATTCTTAGCTCTCTCTATGTTTGTATCAGGCAGGACTCGGATCCGGTATTTTGCAAAAACTTCGAAATAGCCCAATATTATGAATTATTTTAGGATTGACTTAGGATTTATACTGTTGTTGTTATTTATTATTGTCAACAAAAAATTATTTTATGCTTTTTATGTAGGGCTCAATAATATATTTAAGCAATGACTTCGTATTATTAGATTGTCCGATTAAAAAATTAAATAATAAACCAAGGAACAAAAAGAATGGAAAAATTCCGGTATTTTTGTATGGAGATAATACCGGTATCCGAGCCCTGGTAAAGGCATGCAATACCGGTATTACTTGTACGTGCCAATACTGAAAAACCGGTATTATCCATACAAATAAAACCGGTATTGTATGCCCTAGTTTGTATGGAGAACTGAGAGCCTCGTTTCACCTCAAAATATCGACATGTCAAAAAGGTGGTGCTAACTAACCTTAAAACCTGCTTACCTAAAAGTAGTTATATAATTAAAAGTCAACATTTTAGTTTGGACACAAATACAAAATCAATACTCAGGTACAATGACGTTTATTAAAATGTACAAAAAAATCACGACCCAATCAAACGCCCATCTATTTCGTACCTCAGTCATCCCCCACCCTGACCTAAGAACATTTACTGCTTCACCTTCTCCAGCTGATCCCTGTACCTCTCAGAATATTTGTTATCAGGGTCATACTTGGATTGGAGCTCCTTCCACATCTCAGGGCGCTTATTGACCAGATGTCTAATGACTTTGTCAGATCCGGTCTTCTGTTTCTCCGTGCATTTGGAGCATTCGTTCTCCAAAGCGTCAGGCAGGGTCTCCTTCAGGGTTTTAGCGTCAGGAGTACAGCGGCCTCGGTCGAGGAGACAGTCTACGTAGGCTTTGAGAAGACGCTGGGACTCTAAGATCTCATCGACGTTGATGTTGTCCCATTTGCTGGTGTACTTGCTCTGAGGCCTGCCGAAGGCGACGGCAACGAGGCACGTCAGTGCGAAGATAAGTAGAAGTTTCATCGTATCTGGAAATTATTAAAGGATTACGTTACTTTATTGTTACAATGTGACACATGATCAGGCAGAATTTGGTAACATGAGAAGTATACACTGTCGAAAAGAAAGGAATTGATAAGATTTTTATAAAGAAAGGATTGAATGGAACTGCACTACAAGTATCAAATAGATAAAAAGACAATAAAATTCGCTATATGTAAACCGTAAACAACCAACCGCTGGTAGGACTCCACTGATTAATTAAGGTAGGCACAATTATGCGAATTGTTTCTTTGAAATAAACACAGTTTTTCTGAACAGCTATCACAAAGGTCCAAAACAAAAACAAATCTCTCACCATAAACAATTCATGGGAAAATTAGATGGCACACAACAAAAATACGAATCCTTGCATTATCTCAGTACGGCCGTGTGATGGCTTCAGCCTAATGGCGATGATTAAGTAGCTATTGTCCATTGTTCTACCAGGATATAATAGATACAGTTAATATGGCTTTATGTTTAATTTCAACAGAGCTGAATATTATGACTTATCGTTTCATAATAGAAAGTGCTCATTGATTTTTGGAAGTCAACAAGAAAATAACGGGTGGAACATCGAAGAAAGTGGCGTGAAAAATCAGCCTTAACACTGAGGTGTGATTATGTGATAAATTGAGTTAAAAAAGCAACAAATAATATATTGTTTGATGAAACTCTGTAAAAATTCGCTAATTTATTTCACATATTTTTGTGTATTTTTAGAAACAATTCTCTATATTTAAGTACCGGTAACGGTGCCGGGGTGACGTAGATAAAGCATTAAGCGGTACGGAAAATTATATCACGAATTAAACAATTATAGCCCTAATGACATTGCAATAAGAACTTTATCGACACAGCTGCACTACACTGTTGTGAAGTGGAAGATGATACGTTGCGGACTGTTATTTAGTCCGATGCCGATCTAAGAGCGTTGCAACAGAGGGGTAATAACACGTGCTCCGGTAATTACTCGCCATTGTCAATGGCGAAATGTGGAAGCCTGTCACATGGCAAACCTTGCTATAGTACTCACTACCGCTATAGTTACAATTGCAAGGGAATACATCAACTACAGAGACTATATAACCCAATACAGAGACTATACAGAGCCCACGGACACCCACGCGGATAACCCACGGACAGACTTAAGTTAAAACTTTAGTCAATGTTCCCTGGCATAGATGCCCGGCAGGAAAAAGTAAGAAAGGCGAAAGCGTGTTACGAAGCCTAAAAGTGACAACTATAAGCACTAGGTAAGAGTGAAACTGGTAAAAAAGCTAGCTATCAATGATTCAAAAGTAAAAATTTGTGATAAAATTCTCGTGACGTGTAACAAGAAAAATTGTGATGACAATTACAATTTATTATAATTATTCGTATGAATTATTAATTCATGAAAATCATTAATTATGTTCTATTTATATAATTGAATGAGAAAATATCACTTATAATCTTTAATTAGAAGTGCATAAAATCCGCCATTTTGTTTATTTTAACGAACTTCATACCCAGTGACACTCGCGCCATTAAGACAAATCTAATGATGTATAATTTATCAAAATCGGTTGTGCCGTTGAGTAATTACGAGCGGACATAGGAACGGACATACATACATACATACAGGTCAAACACATAACCCTCCTTTGGGCTTCCTCGCAGTCGGGTAATTAAACAATTACAGAGAACAAGGATCAGAGCCTTGTGGAAAATTCTAAGAATTACTGATCAATGCAAACTTGTCACTTAGTTTTACGAGTGCTATAGTGATTTAAATTATTATCAAGGTATTGCTGGTCTTGTTTTACGGTTTCGCTATTTTTATCACATTTAATACGAACTTATTTAACTGATGTTGAAGTTGCCGGAAACAGCAGTCTAATCCTAACTATTTAATTTTGAGAATTATTTACCGATTTCTTAAGTTTTTCTGGCTAAATAAGACTACAAACTACAAAAGTGCATCAAAATTACATACACTAAACTAAGTTACCTGGTATAGTGGAGTTTGTTGTTAAACAATGGTAAGTATTGTTAGCAATCGCGTAAGTCCGCGCATTTAATAGAAATAGAAATAAAAAAAAAAAAAACAAAATTAATTTTATTGATTTTAACCCTTAATTTAGCAAAAAATACAGAAGGTACTACATAATCAAGCTTCACCATGATTCTAGAGTAAGGTGCAATTGGATTAGGAAAAAAATATTAAAATATTGTCAGAGTTTGGTAACTGTGGTGCACGATGTAAAATTTAGGGAAGAAAGTTCCAATCTCAAAACTTATTTTTTTTGTGCTTCCATTGTTAATTCTTATGGTCCATGTATGATTGAAGAAATAGGAAAGGGCGCTAGGGTATGATTATATGACGTTCGATAATAGCACATTTCGATCAAAACTTCTAATTATCACTTTCTGTTATAAATGTATAAAAGTATCGATTATATTATTATGAAGAGGTTAGAGTTGTTAACGCTGCAACTCACCGTTTGATTGCTCGAACCTCTAAGGTGTGACGACTGACAGACCGGCTGGGGAGCATTTATAGCTAAGGATTAACCAACGTCATTGACGCTTGGAATAATCGCCAGGACATAATGGTTATCGATCAGACAATAATGGTACTTACACGGAAAAAATAAAAAGTTTTGTTTTGTTGACCAGTGTAATAATATCTATTATGTGAATACCACTGATGCCCCATGTAGGTCACGGCTATGTTGTGAAACGCCTAAATACAGGAAACAGTTAATTTTAATCACAGCAATATAGGGATGGTATATGGTATATTACCATGAAAACTCATTCGTAGTAACATAAATATTGGACTAAAAACGGAATTCCCTTGTTATCGGGCCAATTACAGAATGAGATTTTATTTTTTCTCAGTTTCGATTTTCGTTACGATTTTCCCCTATATTTAGTTTGGGCGTAACGAAACTGCGAAATTCAAAATTTGTACGGAAAAGTTGGGACATTTTGCACTACTTACTTTTTTATTTCATAAATGAAAAGTGCTCGTGATTCTGAGTAAAATGGTATAAGACACACCATTATCAGACACAAAAATTAAAAGGTACATTTTTTCTGCAATTGACCCTATCCATAAAGTTATAATAAGTCATACTGTAATGTATATGTGTATGTGTGTGTAGTCATAATTATCGAAAATTATACAGTATTTGTTTTTCTAAAACGGTAATATTTTCAGGATATTATTTTAAAACGCTAGCATACAGAAAACAATAGGTTAGGTCAGGTTTGTTTTATAAAAAATCTGAAAACTTAACGGCTTCATAGAATAGTAGGTACTTTACTTAGGTACCTAGGGCGGTATAACAAAAAATATCTCAGATCGCACGTATTTGTGAATAATATTCACAAATACGCATATTAATAATCATATTATGCTATCTGAGGCTTTCTTTATTACCGCCCGTGGTAAGTAAAGTACCTAATATTCACCCTGTTAATGAGTCGTTTTGTTTAGAAACGTCACATACATATAATTAGATGTTTAAGTATGTTAGGCGATACTATCAATTGTTGGTGTATGCTTTATTGAATACTATGCTATACGTAGATACAATAGATTACCGTAAGGTCGTTACTTTCGCCCTGGGGGGTAACTTTGACCAATAGGGATTAACTCAATTCAGGTTTTATTATTGCATTTAAATTACGGCACATTGCCATGTGGTTGGTTTTAGCTGACCGTTCATGTTTTTATGTTTATTATCAGACATTATAGATCTGAGATATGTAAGTTGTAAGGTGGGCAAAGTTACCCTATATTTGGCCAAAGTACCCCGACCTTACGGTACCCATGATGATGGTGATGATGATGATAATATTAGGAGTAGCTGCAAGGGAGGTCAATTATTCCACCAGGATTGTTTGAATCCAGTTGATAAAAAAATCTAATTTGAGTACTTATTATAGTGGTTATCTACAAATTAACGTAGTCATCCGGTGTATTACCCAAAAACATCGCATTAATGATTCTAGCAATTGATTGACCATTTAAAAATGATCAACTCTGGGTTTTCACGTTTTACACCACTGAGATATACCTACTTCAGGAAAACCATGACGCATCCGCGGCTACGTCGATACCACGTGTTTTATGAAAAGCATTTCATAACAGCTTTTATGCCACACCTGGCCATAAAGTGGCTTTTACCGCACGCTACGCGTACGGAATAAGCCGCTTTCTGGCCAAGTGTAGACATAAAATGATGTACACAACACGGGAGGTACCTAATAAAAAAGCCCTCGATCGCATATTTACGTCCCTCGCTTGCAGCTCGGGCCGCAAACTTCTGCGATCTCGGCCTTTCTTTGTATTACCACCCTAGTTGTGTAATGTACTATAAACTCTAGCTTTAGCCTTTAATAGTACTGTGAGGTCGGGCGGGGTACTTTAAACTTATAACGTTACTTTGCCTAGCCGTAAAAACTCTTTTGATTAAGGTCAGGTGTGATGAATACCGGGGCAAGACGAACACTTGTATGGAATTTTCATACTGTCCGTTTTACCCCGGGCAAAATAAACTATGCTCGTCTTACCCCACCTGACCTGATAAATTGTTTCACAAACCCGAGTTTGTCTTATGTATAATGTCGCCGCCAACTGGCTTAATTAGCTATTTGGTTAGCTGCCTAGCCTTTTCTTTAAACACACTCCTTATCTTAGGTTAGGTTTGTTAGCCAGCTTGTGTCCCTCAGAGCAGAAATAGAAGCCCCGCCCAGCGGAGCTTCGTCAACCTGCTGGCGGGTCATAGTTTAGCAAAAATGCAGTTAACCAAATGGCTAATTAAACCAGTTGGCTGCGACATATATAGATTAAGCGACTAAGGAATCGAAGTAATTATTTATCTATAAATTTTTTTTTTGGGTAAGCGGCATGCTAGGTTGTCACACGGTTGTAGAGTCTGTGCGGAAAGAGAATAGGTTAATTTTGGGGGGCGCTGTAATGCTTTTCTACCGTATGTGCCGTATTTTCTGTTCTGTGGCCATACTGGTTAGGTTAGTTCCGTTTTTCGCCACGCCTATTCTCTTTCCGCACAGACTCTATGTATCAGAAGAGGGTAATAGGATTGAAAGGGGAGATTTTCATCTGCCACATCGAGATAGCAACATAAACGCCTGATAAAACCGTGTGATACTCCAGAATTGTCCTAAATAGCAAAAAACCGGCCAAGTGCGAGTCGGACTCGCGCACCGAGGGTTCCGTACAAACTCATAAGTAGATACATGAATAGTTCAAGAAAAACTATATGGCGATTAGCTTAGTAGGAGCAAATAAGTATGTGTTAAGATTTTTGCAAATTTCTCAAAAACAGTGCAAGTTAGGAAAACCGTTATATTTTTCGTGTAATATATAGGATGACATTAATAATTGGTAATTATTACAGATTTTTCTGTTCAGTAACTTCGAAGATAATAGGGGGGGAACGGTATTTTTTTTAACGCTTTTCGCCATAAATCAAAAACTACTTATTTAAAAAAAAATACAAAAATACTGTTTTAATCTACAAATTGAGCCCTTTCATTTGATACCTCACTCGATATAATAGCCCTACTTTCAATTTGCAAAGTCTCATTACGGACCCCTTTAAAAAAAAAGTAAAAAAGTTACAAGATTTTTTTTACATCCTATAAGCTCGGGTTAGCGGTTTTTAACACTATTCCAAATTTCAAGTCGATAGCATCAGTAGATCCTGAGATATCTTGCTGTGACAGACGGACAGACAGACAGACAGACAGACAGACAGACAGACAGACAGACAGACAGACAGACAGACAGACAGAGTCGCACCATAAGGGTTCCTTTTTTACCATTTTGGTACGGAACCCTAAAAAGCCCACAAGTTGCACCTTTTCTCCTGAAAAAATAAGGTCAAAAATGTACCAATGAATGTTATCTATTATTTTTTTATTTATTATGTTAAGGACCTTTATACACTAGTACATATCGGCCCTATAAAGAAAAACATATCATCACAAAACAACTGAATGTTGTCTAGAATTGCATTATTTACTCAAGGGAAATGCAAAAAAGTCGTGTTAACGAGGTATCCACTTATAGAGGTCTTCTTCTTAATAGTATTTTTTCTACTCCTGTACTGTTATCTGTCTTTTACTTGGTCACGAACACTAATATAAGAACATACATAATATGAGTTCAGAGAAGTCTATACTCTATTCCCCATAACAGCACTAGTGTCGTTATAGCCACTTTACGTTATTGCTAGCAACCACAGACTTCTAAATCTAGGTTAAACTTAGGTCAAGGATTAAGCGCTCAATTTTAACTTTACGGTAAAAATGCACAACTACCAACTTAACAAACAATTAAAATCCTACGGCTTTTAAGAAAAACGAAACTTTCTGAACTAAATTCATTGATGCCAACATAAAAACAAAAGTATTTTTAATATATTCACTGCGTGTCAACTTCATTTAAAAAATAAAAAGTTTACCATAGACACATACTGACAGTCATACGTCATATTTGCCTTCTTTGCAGGTTATGCCTTGTTTGTATTTTATATTTTAAAACCTGTCGTAGAAAAAGTATTGTATGCAACGTTGTATAATTAAGTCAAAAAACGCTCATTGCGTCTCTATTTGCGATACTCGCCGCATTCGCGGCTCGTATCGCAACTCACGCAATTCGCATTTTTTGAACCTTCTTATACAACTGTTGCATAAAATACTATTATGACGTATGACTGTCAGTATGTGTCTATGGTAAACTTTTTATTTTTTAAATGAAGTTGAAACGCAGTGAATATATTAAAAATACTTTTGTTTTTATGTTGGCATCAATGAATTTAGTTCAGAAAGTTTCGAGTAGGATTTTAATTGTTTGTTAAGTTGGTAGTTGTGCATTTTTACCGTAAAGTTAAAATTGAGCGCTTAATCCTTGACCTAAGTTTAACCTAGATTTAGAAGTCTGTGGTTGCTAGCAATAACGTAAAGTGGCTATAACGACACTAGTGCTGTTATGGGGAATAGAGTATAGACTTCTCTGAACTCATATTATGTATGTTCTTATATTAGTGTTCGTGACCAAGTAAAAGACAGATAACAGTACAGGAGTAGAAAAAGAGGTTTTCATATGCCTATGTTCGACTTGTAGAGGTTAAAGCTTCTGTACTTTTTAACTTCGAGTTACGAGTACAGAGGTAAAATAGATAAAAGTTCGAGTTTCAAAGGTAATATTTATTTATAGACCTAATGGTAATATTTATTAATGACCTGTCTGCCATATTTTTTCTTCGAATTGCAGTGGAATATATTCACAAATTTCGAGATATAGGGGTAAAGTTCATCTAGTTCGATTTATAGATGTAATAAAAATATACTAAAACATCTTGAAGGAAGTCATTGGTAACTGCTATGGAGGTTTTAGGACTTGAAGGGAAGATAGCGGGGTTTTTTTTCATATTATTACTTATAGAGAGTTTCAGCAAAAAGGTGCATTTTGAGAGTAGAAACTGTTTACTACTTGTGACAACTCAGGAGAATCAGATCGTGATTATTAATATTGCATAAGTGACTTGCAAGATTAGAAGTAGGTACTAGTATCTAGTATAATTCCGCAAACTACAATGCCATTAGGTACCTTACTTAACCCATTTACATACAATGGCCGCGTTATTGGTCTGCTGGGAGTAAACTATTAAATTAATTATGTTCACGATGATGTCTAATTGTTAGTGATTAATACGTTTTGTTATTTTTGCCACAACAAATCATTATTTCAGCGCGTTCTACGCTTAACTCGTTCGAGAGTAAAGAATATAGATACATTTTGTATGGATGTTAAATACAACGTGTATTTACTTTGTTCTTGACAGTAGTTGAGGTGTAGATATAAAATATTCGAGAAAAGATGGTACGGCGTGCCCTTGTTTGCTAAAGTTAGCGGGGGCACTACCGTACCCCCAGATGTTACTGACAAACCGCTACGTAAAAAATATTCTTCATTCGCAAAATCAGTATAAGAGTACCCCGTTTGGGGGGGTGCCAACCAATAAATAGGGTGTCAGTTGGTTGCCCCTTCGCTGCTATGCTAGCACAAGACGGGTGCACAGTATAATAGCCAGAGCTCTGAATAGGTAGTGCCTATTTACCTAAACTTCGCGGGAGGACGTAACTAAGAGTGGTTACAACCACCAAACATAATTAATTCATTTTATAATCCGGAGCCGCGACTTCGCTTCTCGCGCGACAGAGCATGACCTGTCACTGTCACACTATATTGAATGGAAAGAGATTGGTAGTTGTCGCGCGACAAAGAGTCGCGTATCACAGTTAAGCTAGAGGTACAGCACTGCTAGTTCAAGTCGTCTGCGACTTATCTCGCGTCTGACACGGCATAGTGATAGTAATAAATATATAATAGGCAATGGGAACTTGCATCTGTAACGCAGTGTAATGTACGCGCAATCTCATTGGCTGTTATGCGCTGTGTCGCACGCAAGATATGTCGCATCGCACCCGTCAATGTATGAAGGCAAACAAGTAGTTGTCAAGTGGCGTGCTCTTGTTTCGGAGGCCAAGATCCATTTTGATTTACTTAACCAAGACCAAATCATAAACAGGAAGGATCATACAGATTTCAAAAACGCATGTCTCCAGCGTGGGTTCATATAATTATATTTTATCTTAAAGATACTAAGTACTGGTATGTACATATTGTACATGCCTACACGGTTCCAGTAAGAAAATTAGACTTTTGAAACCCTTAATTTTGATTATGACTACAGAAAAGATGCGAACATGAACTCATACTAAAAACGATGTACTCGTATGATCCGGAAAGACAAATTAGAACTCTTGATTATAACCCAGACAATGCCTTGACGATAAGGTTATCGTTTGCGAAAATTCAGGATACAATGTGCATGTTGCAAGTAGGCTTGTGTTAATTATAGCTAATGAACAGCAATTAGTACAAGACGAACAATGTTGTGAAATTTCTAAGAAGAATTGCAGCAGTCAATGCTAAATACTATCAAGATCAAGGGAACTGATCTCCACTTCCGCGTATAATTTGATTTGATTTCGGGTAGGTGAAGAAAAACTAACAGCATCATTGAAAAGAGCTCTATTAATTTAAAATAAGAAAAAGTGCTTTTTTGAAGACAAAATCACCAAATTATCCATGTTTATATAGTCAAATTTACCTACCAGCAGTTTCCTTACACTTTTCCACTCAAGTTCTTATTTCATAGTTTTTTTTGGTAAGCACCTCACAAAAAGTTACAAAATGGCGAAAACTAGCTCTATCAAAGAATCCTTTGCTGAGCTGGCCGAACTCTTCCACACACGGATGGCAGAAATGCAGCACAACCTCGACAAGGCAGAGCCGAGCAACCCTTCCGCTTCTTCGGTAGCAGCTGAGTTTGGTGCTTTTAAGAATTTCATTCTGAAAGCACTAGATTCTCTGCAGCAGCAAGTGGAGCTTGTTGCACGGCAAGTGGACGACGTGGAGATGCGCTCTCGCCGAAAAATGTTGGTAGTTCACGGTGTCAAGATGTCAGGGTTGGAATCGGACAGAGAAGATACAGTTAGTGTTTTGATAGACAAACTTAAAACTGTCAAGACGGATATCTCTGCCGCAGACATCAGGCGTTGTCACCGATTGGGTAAGCTTCGTGGCAAGAAACCGCGACCTATTCTCGTCAAGTTTCGGGATGTCTCGGTCCGTGATGAGATCTGGTTCGGCAAGGTTGCACTAAAGGGCTCCGGCATCACTTTGGGGGAATTTTTGACCAAGCCCCGCCACGATTTGTTTGTGGCAGCTCGGGAGCGGTTTGGAGTGCGGAGCTGCTGGTCTTGGAACGGTGACGTTTTCGTTCTTGATGCCGACGGTGAGCGACAGCGAGTATCGGACCTCGCGCATTTGAACACCTTGTCGGTCTCGTCGGTGGCGCCGGCGGCCGCCTCGACTTCCGCCACTGAGGAGGTCCCGCAGGAGGAAAAGCTACCGGCTAAGAGATCGAGGCGGGTCCCCAAGCCACAATCTTAATTCTTAGATGTGCTTCTGAGTGTGCTCCTTTACTTCGCAGTGTAGTATATAGTGTAGTTGTTCCATTTTTATTCGGTCGTGTAATATGTTTAGTATACCCTCTTTCCTTTTGTTAGATTTAATAATAATTGTACTCCATGTTAAAGCCATTTCCGTTAATGATAATTTGTTCTATCATGTGTCCACTGACAACTGACACTTGATACTGACAGCTACTTAATGTTGCCTTTTTGGTGTAAGCGTTTTGTTTCTGCTAATTTATATTTTTTCTTTTAAAATTTTGTTGTAACTTTCTAATTGTATTTTTCAAATTGAATTTTCTTTACTGCTGGCGGGTAGTAGTGGACTGTTTTTTATATACTTTTTATTTATATATATATATATAGGATAACTATTTATTAAATTATATATTATTATTTTATTACAAACATGACTCAACTCAGCAGCAGCCCAGATGATGATGTTAGTGACCACTTCCTGTCCTTTTCATCTAGTGATGACAGTTTTCACAGTATCCCTTCATCACTTCATGACCAGTTAGATGCACAATTTAATGATGTTTCTAAAAATTTTAACATAGTACATATAAATGCACAAAGTATCCCCGCTCACTTTGTAGATTTAGGTATAACATTTGATTTGCAAAATGTACATGCAATACTTGTCTCGGAATCCTGGCTGAAACCCTGTCTTCCCTCTACTTCTTACTCATTGCCAGGTTTCACGTTGATCCGGAACGACCGCACGTTAAAGGGTGGCGGTGGAGTTGCCATTTATCTTCGGTCTCATATTCCCTTTTCAATCGTCAGCATGTCAGCACAATCTTCTTCTTCCGACTCCGCAGAGTACTTGTTTCTTGACATAACTTTCTCTCACACCAAACTCCTTCTTGGTGTATTTTATTCTCCTTCCCTTAACGTAAATTATTTCGCTCCTTTCGAGAAGCTGTTGGAAGATCTCATGCCATCTTTCAATCACCATATCATCATGGGTGACTTTAATACATGCCTTCTTAAAGATGACCACCGGTCAAAGTCCTTAAGATCAATCGCAGAGGCCTGCAATATGCATATTCTACCTTCAAAATCCACACATCACTTTCCTAACTGTTCTCCGTCTCTTTTGGATCTCACCTTAACTTCCTCTACGTCTCATGTTGCTAAATATGGACAATTCTCTGCGGATGCCTTTTCATATCATGATTTATTATTTCTTTCTTATAAAATTCGACCTCTAAAACCTAAAGCTAAAATCCTCTTTCAGCGCAATTTTAGTAGGATAGATGTGGAAAAGCTCCGCGAGGATGCGCTGAAGCTTGATTGGGATGCTATTTTTGAAGCAGAGTCGGTGGATGAACAAGTCACAATTTTTAACTCCCTTCTTTCGCAGTTGTACGATGTTCATGCTCCGGTTCGGCCGATAAAAGTAAAGCATCTTCCTGCTCCCTGGCTTACAAAGGAGATAAGGTCCCTAATCGAGAAAAAGAATCTAGCCAAATCTAGGTACAAAGCCGACTCTTCAGATATGAATAAAGCCCGATATCACGCCCTGAGGAATCGGTGCAGCACTGTCTGTCGAGACGCACAAAGACGCCATATCCACAAATCTGTTGAAAACGGTGATCCGGCTAAAGTATGGAAATTTTTAAAGTCGCTTGGAGTTGGGAAATCTCAACAGAACTCTTGTCCCAAAGATGTCAATCTTGATCAGTTGAATCTGCATTTCTCTTCTTCTGCCATTTTTAGTGGCCCAGCTAAAAGCGGGACGCTTAATTATCTTTCTTCCCTCCCAACTCCAGACTCTGACCCCTTCTCTCTTGTTCAATTTTCCGTCAGTGATGTTAAAAAGAACGTAGTATCCATTTCCTCTAATGCCGTCGGTGTTGACAGTGTGAGCCGTAGCATGATCCTTCCCCTCCTTGACCTTCTTGCTCCTATAATTACCAGCATCCTTAATTCCTCAATTTCATCTGGTGTTTATCCTTCAATTTGGAAGGATGCTGATATTATCCCATTACCTAAGAAAGCCAACCCATCCTCATTCTCGGATTATCGTCCTATCTCCATTCTTCCCTTTCTTTCCAAAGTCCTTGAGCGCCTAGTTTCCCAGCAACTCCTGTCTTTTTTAAACAAAAATAATCTCCTTAATCCCTATCAGTCAGGTTTCCGTTCTGGCCACAGCACGACTACGGCACTCGTGAAAATTACGGACGACATTCGGTCGGGCATGAATGATCGCAAATTGACTGTGTTGACATTGCTAGATTTTAGCAATGCATTTAATACGGTGGATTTTGATATCTTGCTAGGGATACTACGTTCTCTTAACATATCTCCTGCGGTTATTGACTGGTTTCGTAGTTATCTGACCGGTCGTCGGCAGCGTATAAAGGTGGATGTTTCTCGTTCTTCGTGGTGTAGCACGCTAGCCGGCGTTCCGCAGGGCGGTGTGTTATCTCCTCTGTTATTCTCCATTTTTATTAATTCCATTACAAATAGTTTATCTTCACATTATCACCTTTATGCCGACGACCTTCAAATTTATTCTCAAGGTTCACTCGAAGATCTTCCATCGGTTATTTCCACTACTAACTCCGATTTGGAACGTATTTCAGAGTGGAGCAATCGTTATGGTCTAACTGTCAACCCAACCAAAACACAAGCCATCATCGTTGGTAGCACAAAATTGGTCTCAAGAGTCGACTTTGTTACCCTTCCTCGTATCTCCTTCAATGGCGTCTTGATTCCTTTCTCTCACCAGGTAAAAAACTTGGGTGTTATCTTAGATCGCACTCTTTCTTGGGGGCCCCAAGTGAATGAAGTGAGCAGGAAGATGTTTGCCGCTGTCGGCTCTCTTAGAAGACTTCGCAATTTTCTTCCCATCGCTACTAAGATTGCGCTTGCCCAATCTTTACTTCTTCCCATTCTTGACTATGCTGACATTTCCTACATTGATCTTTCTGAGGAGCAACTTAATAAGCTTGAGCGCATTCAAAATATCTGCATTAGATTCATATTTGGGTTACGCAAGTATGATCATGTCTCTAGTTTTCGATCCCAACTCAAGTGGCTCCCTATCCGTTTTCGACGTAACTCTCACATTCTTTCTCTACTTTATAGCATACTTTTCAACCCCGCAACTCCCCGCTATCTTAAAGAGCGTTTCAGTTACCTGTCGTCGGTAAGATGCGCTAAAAATTTGCTCTTAAATGTTCCTTCCTCTCAATCTAAATTCTATACGAAATCCTTTACCTTCCAGGCCATACGTTTATGGAACTCCTTACCTCTCGAGTTAAGATGTGCTGAATCTCTTCCTATTTTTAAAACCAAAATTAAAGAGCATTACCTATCCGTCCCGTAATATTTTTAAATTGTGTACTTTTTGGAAACTGTTTCTTTGTAAAGCCTGCTGACTGTTTTGCGGTTAATTTTTTCCCCTATTTATTTATTTGTATTTATGTATGTATATGTAGGTTTATATATCTATTTATTTATGTATGTTTATGCCCCTGCGGTTATTTATTTTTGGTACCAAATTAGCCCTCGCTCTTGTTACCCTTCGCACCACCTACTGTTTTTTTGGTTTATTTTTGTGTCAATTCCGCTACCCAAAGGTTGTCTGGAAGAGATCGCTCTTAAGCGATAAGACCGCCTGTTGTCTACCTATTTAAATTGTTCTAATTATGTAAGTACCTCTTGTAATGTGTTTTTCTGGTGTGCAATAAAGTATACTTGTATTGTATTGTATTGTTGTATAATTTCATAAGTTATTAATCATTCTTATTATAATTTGTTAAGATCATGTCAAGATGGTCTGATGACCTAGCAACATTGGTTATAGAACAACACCATTGGCAGGTATGACCAATGTTGCTAGTTTAGACTTGTAAAACTGTAACTCGCAGTTCGCAGTGTCCTGAAACGGGCCATTGGTTGAGGCCGCTTGAGTTCGACAGAGGTAAGTCACGTGCGACCTCCTGCTGTCGAAGTCTTTGGGGAAGACCTGCGTTCCGTTTCGTCTAGTGGACGTCTCCGGGTTGAAATTATGATAATGATGGTGAAAATTATGTAGAGCCGCTTACGTAGAGTTTCGTAGCCGTCAATATAAACGAACGAACAGCAAGCTCGACATTTCAGTATAAGACGGATACTGCGGTATTTTTTTTATTTAAACTGTTTTTCCAGCCAGTTAGTCTGTCATTTACCATAAAAGTCTTGTAACATTTTATCAATAGTACCACTTTACCACTACATATTGATAACAGTTGATACTGTTATTGATAGGTGCTTACGGGCAGTTAACCTTTCAGACGCCAACAACGGATTAATTCGTCACAGATCGCAGAGTGATATAAACCTACATGCACCAGCATAAGGTTCAATTTCGGTTTTGACACTATTATGAAATGGCGTCTGGTTTGTAACTTTCCTGTTTGACGTAGCGTCGAAAAAGTTATGTAAGGTAAAGAAGTCCGAGTGCTTGACACTGTCCATATAGTTATCATCTTGATTATTAAGTCATTATCAATAGAGGTGAGAGCAGGATGTCAACTATTGGGCATTAAGCATGTCAAACTGAAGTATATGCAGGCTGCAGGTAGGTAATTAGAGAAACAACCGATACCGATGAATGCTCGTTTATTACTGGCATGTTAGTACATACATGATACGAATGTGTGCGTGCGACGCACACATGCAAATACACCTCACTTCTCCGCCCTTAATTTTAAGACCTGGCAACAATAGAAAACTAATATTTTATAATGCGTATACACTAACATTAAACCTTATAATTAATAACTTTCTCTCTAGGCCTTAAAGTAGGTTTAGGTACCGGTGTTGGCGGCACGGCCATGGCCTCCGGGTCTGCCGCCGGCGGCGCGCGCGGCTCCCCGCCTTCCCCGTCCTCCCCGGACAGTCCTGTGTCATAATCATCACTCGGTATATCACGCGGCTGCACGTCAGTCTCTGTCTGTAACGGGGCACAGACCGGGGGGGAGGGGGGCGACGGAGGCGCGGGCGCCGCCAAGCCCGGCGCCTGGGACGGCGATGGCGGTGCCGACGCCGACGGCACCTCGGCCAGTTGCGGCGACCACGTGTCCACGTCGGCACCCTCATCATCGTTAACATTTAAGTCGACCCCTGTATACTTAAATATCTGATCTATGTGACGTCGGCATACAGTATCATAACCTTGCGAATAAATTGTAAACATTCTACTGCCAAGTTTCGTCTGTATTATACCTAAAGTCCATATCTCTTTCTTTGCGGTGAACCATTTAAACCATACCCTATCCCCCACTTCAAATTGTCTGCAGTCCTTTTTATTATCTACTACGTCAATTTTATCTTTCGTACTCGCACTGGGTAACACCAGGTCAAGTCGCGATCTTAAATTTCGGCCCATCATAAGACTCGCGGGCGATTGACCCGTGGAACAGTGTGGAGTATTGCGATATTCAAACAACAGTCCTAACAACTTTTCGTCGACGTTTACTTGTGACACATTTGTTTCAAGTATACATTTAATCATTTTTTTACACGTCTTTACAGAATTTTCGGCTTGGCCGTTGCTTGCTGGGTGGTAGACGGGAGATGTAACGTAACGAATGCCGTTCATTGTACAAAAGGATATAAACTCGACAGAATTAATTTTAACATCATTGTCCGAAACAATGACATTCGCTACGCCATACCGTGAAAATAGCTCCTTTAGTTTAGATATCAGTGCTCGGGTGGAAGTACCATTATTCATTAATAAACATTCTAACCATTTGCTGTAGGCATCAATGACGATCAAATAAACCTTTTCGCGAATGGACATGTAATCGATGTGTATCCGGTACCAGGCGGCCGGCGGACGCGGCCAGGGCGAGGGTGCGGCGCGGGGCGGTGCGGGGCGCACCCCCACACACGCGGCGCATGATCCGATCCACTGCTCGATATCAGCATCGATTTTAGGCCACCACATTTTGCTACGCGCGATACTCTTTGTTTTCACTATACCTAAATGCCCAACATGCAAGTCCTGCAACAGCTGACTTCGGTATAACGCCGGAATAATTATACGATGACCTCGAAAAAGGCATCCATTATCTATTTGAAGATCAGTTTTGCATTTGAAATAGGGTAAAATAGATGAACAACTTACTTTTCGAGGCCATCCTTGTGACATGTATTTAATTACCTTTTGTAACGTAAGATCATTTTCGGTAGCATGCTTTATTTTATCAACCGTCACGGGAGCCACATTTGCATCTAAAAATTTGATCATAGACACGTCATCATCCTCGCCTTCGTTGTCCACATCGGGTAGCGGCGCGCGAGAAAAAAAATCGGCTACGACATTATTCGCACTACTTATGTACTGAACGATGTAATTATAGGCTGACAAAATAATGGCGTAGCGCTGTAGGCGTGAAGCTGTCATAACGGATATACCGTGCTTTTTCCCGAAAATGGACAGAAGAGGACGATGATCAGTTTTTAAGATAAAAGGCTCCTGTCTCCCATACAGATATTGGTGGAACTTTTTTACACCAAACACAATGGCCGTCGCCTCCTTCTGTACCTGACTGTAATTACGTTCACTAGCGCTTAACGAACGCGAGGCGAATGCGAGAGGGCGTTCGATACCAGTATGGGGGTCACGCTGCGCCAATAAGGCTCCCAGGCCCCCAGGGCCCGCGTCTACGCTGATCACCAGCTGAGCCTCCGGGTCGAAGTGTGCGAGTACACGCTCTGAGCAGAGCTCCCTTTTGACGGTCTCGAACGCCTCCTGCTGCGGGCGGCTCCACTCCCAAACGGCATCCGCGCGCAGCAGTTCGTGCAGGGGACTTAGTAAACTAGACGCGTTAGGTATGAAACTTCGGTAATAATTGACCACTCCCAGAAACCTCTTCACCTCCGTGACGTTTGTGGGCCTAGGTGCGTTGTATATAGCTTTTACCTTTTCTGGACATGTTTGTAAGCCATCTTTATTTATAACGTAACCTAAATAAGTTACACTTTTACTAAAGAATACACATTTTTCTTTTTGTAACTTTAACCCGGCATTGCAGAGTCTAGTTAACACTTCTCGCAAGCGGGCTAAATGTACCTCGGTTGTTGGCCCCGTGACGCAAACATCGTCCAACCAACAGCTGACGCCCTCGATACCTACCAGTAGGGACTCCATGGCGCGCTGGCAAATTGCTGGACCATTGGCGAGGCCGTAAACTAAACGTGTATATCTATAGAGGCCTTTCGTAGTACTTATAGTCGTAAGTGCCTGTGAGCTGTCAGTTAAAACGAACTGATTGTACGCGTTGCTAAGATCTAATTTTGTATAACACTGGCCGCCGCCTAGCTTAGCGAAAACCTCCTCTATGCGCGGCATCGGATACTTATCGATGACCATATCTTTATTTAATGTTACCGAAAAATCACCGGCAATTTTTACCTTACCGTTTTGCTTCAAAACAGGTACTATCGGCGTTGCATACTCCGAGAAATTGACGGGCACAAGAATGCCTAAATCGACAAGCCGATCGATTTCTTCCTCTACCCTATTTTTGAGAGCAAACGGGACTGGTCGGGGTTTAAAATATTTCGGCGTGGTATTATCTTTCAACTGTAAATGAACTTTGAACTTGTTGAATGTACCTAATCCTTCCTCAAATAAACTACTGAATTGATGTAGCAACTTAGTTACTCCACCCGAGCCCTGTTCTAGATTAACAAATTTGTTGTCTATAGTAATTGACAAATTAAACTTGGACATAAAATCACGGCCCAACAAAGGCGGTCCGCCATTTTCTACCACGTAAATTTTTAAGTCTTGTTTCTTTTCCATATATGTTACATTAGCCAAGAAAAACCCTAATGGCGTGATTTTATGACCGTTGTATAAACACATTTTCAAGTCGCTTTTCATTAATGAGATACCAGCAAACATATTTTTGAATAATTTGTCACATATAACGGTGGTACCAGAACCCGAGTCGAGTTCCATGTTCAACTGTTTATTATTCACAGATACATTAAGCAATATTGGCTTATAATTAACGTACCTTAAGGGTCGGCTAGATGCTGGAAAGTAAAGCATGCGACACTTGTTCACCACCAGATGGCGCCTGAGGCGCCTCGTTATCGAAATTTACCCCATTCACGCACACACACATACTGGGTCATTGACCGCTATTTTTTTAATTGGTAGCATATTACGTTTTGCACTTTAACAGACCTCCTCGGGGAAACCGCTTTAAGTCAAAACATCATATTCTGGAGTGAAAGAGATAAATTGTCACCTGTCCTTGTAATTTCGGTTATGACGTAATTGATGTGTCAGTTGTTTCTCGTAGAAATGTATTTCAAACTAAAACGGAATATTGTTGGTCAGATTTCGGAAGCTTCAATGCAAATTGCTTTTTTATCTAGCAGGGTAGGTATAATCCGCACAAATTTAAAAACCTTTAGGTGGGTATGTCAACCTGGAAATTTTGATCTATTCACGCTGGCATTAGGGTCTAAAATCAAAATTGTTATGACAATTTTATATCACATTATTAGCGAATGTGCTTGCCTGTGCCAATATAAACCTATCCTATATAACTATATGAAATCTAATTGTAATATCGCTACTTAATCGACTTCGTATGAAAAGAGATCCCATCAAAAACATTACATGTAAAAAGAAGATGCAAGTCTCGCAACGCAGTTCTTTTACAATAAAAAAGTTTTGAGATATAATGTTAAACCAAGTCAGTACCGGAGGGAGGAGGGGGGGTCCACAGTACTCGATTCTCACCGACTTGACTACTATTAGATCTATAAAATGTGTTCCTCCACGGTCAAATAATAGGCAAGTTCTGTAGCAGTTACTGAATCTATATTGAATGACATAAATATAAGAACATACAATATATTGCATCATTTGTAGATTACTGATTATGTAACTTTCATACAAGTTTTTGAACTTGCCTTATACATATTTATGTGGCCATTGAAGGTTGCATATTTATTAGTATTTGTATGAGTATATATCTTTTGAACTTTTTATGATTACCTGTTTTCTTTCACATTACTTGCATATATATCTTTGACCTTGACGTACCTGCACATAAATTATGGGGATGTCCGTTTATCACATGAGATTTTATCTATTCTGATTTTTAATTATAAAATACAAACCTTATTGAAATAGTAAATGTATTGCCTTCGTATTTAAAAACTGTGTACTTAAATGTCCACCTTAATTAATACTAATTTAAAATCACATCTTATCTTGCAAATAGGGAGGGATGAATCAATTTTGCGAGTTTTTCTAGTATTACTATTGTACTGTACCTTTCTTTCCTATTGCTTCTCTCCGCTCTCTCAAGAAACATGTGTTCCAAACTGCATACTGCTATCTGCGGCCACTTAATCTAAATTACGAGTTGTCTGACAATTATTATCTTAATCAAGCATTTTTATATATAAATATATTTTTACATATAAATGTCACTTATAGTTAACCGGATTAACTTCAACCACGTTATTCTGTTGGTGACACGATACGAGTAAATATGACGTTTTCACGCAAAAAATATTACCATGTCGCCAGTGTATAAGAACGGTTTTGAATTCAAATCCAATATCTTTGCTTTAAAATCTGAGTACTTTTACTCGGGATAATTAAAGCTAACATTGCTTCGGCTTAATCAACGCTGTGAGACTAGTTAATGATAGTTCTAGCAAAAAAAAAACATTTTTTTCATTGGGAAAAAAATAAATCGGTTATGTAATTCTTTGTAAAACTATTAATCAAAATCAAATGTGTGCTGTGAGCAAAACCTATGAAGCCCAAAGGAGGGTTATGTGTTTGACCGGTATGTATGTATGTACATAAGTATGTATATTACCCGACTGCGGCGAAGCCTAAAGGAGGGTTATGTGTTTTCATGTTATGTAACTTGATGAAGTGTATAACAAAAAAGTTATATATAACGTCACGCAAATATTTTTAACCTTTTGAACGCTCAAGGGCGAAGCAATACGTACGCTGTGCCACTGACGCCACAGGGGTAAAGAAATAATGGCAACATAAAAGTGGCCTGTTTTTTAATAGGTTTTCATTAATAACCACATTTTTATATAAAAAAAAACCCGACCGCGGTGCACTTTGAAACTGCATCAAGACAAATCACCACCGAGCACCATCAAGACGAATCTAATGATGTATCATTTTTCAAATCGGATGTGCAGTTGAGTAGTTACGAGCGGACATAGGAACGGACATACATATATACATACAGGTCAAGCACATAACCCTCCTTTGGGCTTCGCCGCAGTCGCGTAAAAAAACTTTGACGGCTAGGGCCGTCATTGGCGTGACAGTCACGATTTTTCGTTGACGGCGGGGGCCGTCTGTGGCGGTCAAAGGGTTAACTACCTCTAATTCACCAGGAAATTTAAGCTATACTAATAATTTTATTTTTGTCGACAACCCTAGCGGTGGGCGTGGCGACCAGAAAGAACGCGTGTAATGAGTTAGAGCGAGAAGGTAGGATTCGGTGCATTTTTGTGACTCGAACGTGGGTTTTGTTAGATAGTGCGACTTCTACAAAGTACTATTACTTATTCTGTGCCTTTACTCCAAAACAGCCAGATTGGAATTGCCACCCTGCCGGACACCGCCACGTATCACCCACCAGGCTTGATAGCCTTGCCAGCAAGCCAGCCCTTCCAGATAATTGGAATAATTATAGTTAGAAAAAACATACACAACTATATTCTTCAAAAGAAGGGCAATTCCACGGCAGAGAGTAACCCAAATTACCAATTTTTTGCAAGTCCTTATATTGAGGGCGCAAATTCAGGTGTCAATATATCTAGAGAATAACGTTATACTTAACTAGATATTCTAGATTAAAATGAATACTTAAGTTTGCGTCATAAATAAATAAACACGCGATGAAATGATAACTTGTGTTACATTTTCATAGAATTTCCCAGAAGAATTAATTTAGATTGTTTTTAACTCCTGCTGTTATTAAGTACTATAATTTACCCGCGGCTTCGCCCGCGTTGTTCTATTATTATCCCAAGTGAACTTTTTAACTGGATATAAAGTATCCTATGTTTCAATCAAGACGTGCATGCTAAATTTCAGCTCCATCCATTCTGTTGCTTTGCTACCCCTATGCTATGTTTGTTATTAAATAACGTAACAAACATCCAAACAATCATTTGCATAATTTTGTCGGCGAGTGAGTCGGCCAATCAGGAGAATAAAATATTTTTTTGAAATTTTGAAACTATTGGTTAAAGTTAAAAGAGGATCCACTAGTCAGTACATCAACAACATTTGCATTTATATTTCATGCCTGCCTCAGGATCTTGGTTAGTACTTAATATACTGTTGCCATGGTTATCTCTAAATTACCGACCAACGTTTCAAAACCTTCATTTCAGCAAAATGGCATATAAATTCAATGAAATGTTTGTCGACAAAATAGCAGGCACATGTTTGGATTTTATTGTATCATAATACATGCCAATATAACGAGTGAGTGAATGTTAGACCTTGTGTAGGTTTTCTTGTATAACGCCTCCTAAGGCCCAGAGCACTTTTGGTATGTTCGTTTTCAGTTACGCTTTTAAACAAACGACTTTTTTTAGTGATGAAACACACTTAACTCTCTATCTCAAAAAACACTAAACCGATTTTGATAAAACTTGCATAGATCCCTGTTGGACTTTACCTGGTTGAACTAGAAAAAAATTTTTTGCAATCCGATTTATAGACTGAGATGAAAACCGTTGCACGAGTTATATTAAACAGCAAAATTGCTATGTGTTTCATATTTCGCCGGGTGAGAATACGTTTGTGCCATATCCAGCCATTTCCATACAAATCGACTGGATATGGCACTATCTTCTATTCAATTCAACTGGATTTTGAAATAATAAATTTATAATAAAATGTGTTTATTTTCACCTCATAAAGGATATTTTTACAAGCTAAATTCGCAAATTTGTTTTTAATTAATACTAATATAATAATAATGGAACCAATCTGAAAGTATAGCCTCTTAACTAAAAATTGTTTTCTTTAATCAGTACATAAACGATGTACTTATAAGGTAACAAACATAAAAAAAATACAACCAGATAAATAAAACCTCTTCTTTTTGTGAAACTAGTTAAAAATATTAAATAATTTGTAAAACTTTTAATCTTATATGTGCTACATTTGAACGTATTTTTTACTAATATTTTGTAATGATAATTAGATTGCTGACTGACTTTGATGACTATATTTTTCTGTAAAATTCAACACCGTTCAGCATTCATATTATTTTAAAATTGCGAATTTGAGCCTCCTGTGATTGATGAACATGCCCCATAGAATGTTTATTTTATTATCTTTTATAAAATTGGAAATTCTAGATTTCTGTGATTAATGAACGATCCCTTAGCTCATGTATCCAATATCATAGATATGTTAAAATTACCCTATTTTAATACTGTCTGGTAACAAAAAATAATCTATGTAGAAACTGATTTTGTGAAATTTCCCTCAAATGAAATTGCATACAGCCACAGAAAATAGTACTAGGAATCTCTCTCTAACAAAACTGTTGTTTGGGTCCGACCACCAGACAGAATGTACCCTATGGGTATGTTGCCATATACACCATAATAAAACTTGTACATATATTTATTGCTTTCCATATATCACTCATTTACTCAACTATTTCTGTCTCCATATAAGCGTTTTGTAAAAAATACCCACTTCCCAACCAACCGACAGGCCAATCAACTGACTTTATGTATTTTATAATAGTATATTTATAGGTTTATAATATCACATATAACATTATACTCAATGAACATAGTTTATCTTGTGATCTATGTACTTTAGATAAAAACTCCAGAGGTCTGATACACATTATCTTCATTGTAGATTTGTAGAGATATTGGTCTTTGGAAATTGTTTTAATGATCTGGGCATCTGAAAAAAATAAAATAAATTAATTTTCTTTGTTCATAAATTTTTCATAAAGCCAAAGCTCTTTAAATTATAACTACAAAATATAATTTATTCAGGGGATAGGTTGTATAAAATACAATACGAAGTAATACAGTAGAAATTAAATAACTAAATATCGGATACTACAAAATAACTATGATAATGATAGTCAGTCTGTCAGTCGTGGTGTGGAAGGGCAGCGCCATCACCGAAACCAAACAACTTCGCTGCTGGCTTCCATTTGTGGCGGGTGCCTCGGATGCACATGCTGGTCGCTCTAATTATTGAGGTTATTATACGAGCTATCAGCCAGCCCAAAACGCAAGACAAGGATCTGTCCCAGCGAGATGCAAGTGCTTCCCCGAGGTGCTTAACAAAGGTGGCTAATTGTGGTGCTAAAACTTCATCCACGGAGGTGACGAGGGGTGTAAAAGTGGCATGACACAACTCGCAGGCGTTGGCATATTTGTTTTGGTTTTCTGACTCGGTAGATTTCAGGAAAGAAACAACAGCGCGTGAGATGTAAGAGGGAGCGTCGGTGTCTACAACATGAATGTCGAATAACGCCTCCCTCTGTGCAATCCACACGCCACGGCATGCTAGATCTCCTCGTAGGCCAGTGTCACCTGCGGTGATAATTGGTTCTTTGACTACATTTCCCCATGCTTGTTATCATAATTCACAAAAGAGATCCCTTATTTCAATATGACGTCTCGTGATTAGACCGCCAGTTTTGCAACAGAGGGCATGATAAATATCCACACCAATTGAAACTGTATTTCATTTATGTTCATAATACATATTAGGATTAAAGATAAATAAGTACGATTTTATATTAGCTGGATTTCTATACCTGTGTTTGACGAGGACGTAGATTGCTTTCATTCGTTGCTGCAAATTACATCGCTTATCAATCTTATCATCGAATAAAACTGACCTGCTACACTGTTTATCACTATTAAACGTTCACTGGGTACCATAAATATATAAAATAATAGCTAATAAGCGAATTTTGGTGAATATTGAAACAAAAACATTACTTGTGTTTCATAAACTGACTGACAGATAGTGAGTGACATTGACAATATAATTTCTTTGATAGTGTGCGTTCATTTTCACGTTCGGTGATACCAAATAATTGTCAAAACATTCCCTTCCGTTTAATGTTATTGAAAATAGGTTTTTGTATTTCAATGGCATTTTAATAATCAAACCAGGAAATGTTCTTTAACTTCTATTTTTCGTTAACTTGGTATTATATTTCTCCAATATTATGAAGAATAATATCAAATTATCATTAATTAGTCCCCGTAGTTTTCCCTACTTATTTTTTTACAATCTAGTTACTGGTATCATTAGTGTGTGTGTAATACCTGTCAAATTGGGAATTTTTGCGATACGTCTGCCTCCAACAGCCGCTCAGCGGCATCTGAATGATAGGAATACGCGACGTCATGGAGAATTGTATGAAAATTTTCTGCAAGTTTAGATATACCAGTAAAATTCTCCTGTATCTTTACGAGTAAAAATTTGAAATCGCCCTGAGGCCCTAGATGAATAAAGTAGCTTTTAGGAAAAAGTGTTAAACTATTACGCGTCAAAGACAAATTTTCATTTATGCTTGGTCAAAAAGCCGGCCGTGTTTTGATTTTTCCGTACTTTTCGAGTCAATTATGGTGAAATCTAGGGCAACAAAAAATCTGTATCCGCCCGGATGCCCTCGACAGTTTCTTTGTGAACACATTCATATAGTAATAAATACAAATATCAATAATTCCTTGAACAAATTCTTTGTTCAATCAGAGCTCTAAAATGACATTTTTGGGAACCCGCCCCTTAAGCTCAGAAGTTCACATTCCTTACAATTAGCGCACTCTCTTTCCTCTAAAACTGACAACTCTTGTGCTTCCACATTGTGTAAATGGCACTTAGGCTGCTTCTTCGAAGTACACATTTTCTTGAGATGTCCCTTTTCTCCGCACATCTGACAACGATAGTTTTTATAACGGCATCGACTGGCATCGTGACTCCTCATACCGCACACGGTGCAGGGTCTCGCTCCCTCGTGCCGGCGACCGGCGGACGGCTGCGCGCCCGCCCGGTACACCGGCTCCTGCTTCACGGCCTGGGCCACCGCGGCCGCACGCGCCTGTTGCGCGCACTCCGCCTGCTGCGCCAGCTCCACCGCCCTCGCGAGTGTCAGTGTGGAGGCGTCCTGCTCGAACAGACGCTCGCGCTCCTTGCCGGGCCGCAGCCCCAGCACGAACTTGTCCCGTAGCAGCATGTCCAGCGAGTTCCCGAACTCGCAATGCACGGCGAGTCCCCTGACTCGAGCCGCCCACTGCTCGACACTTTCCCCCACACCACGCGTCGCCTCATAAAACTTACATTTATCGACAAACGTACACCTCTTTGGAGTAAAATGACCATCGAGCACTCTCAATAACTCGGTGTAACCTATGCGTTCGACTTGTCCTGGGTACACCAAGTTTTTCAGCAATCGGTATGTCTCATCCTGCAAATGAGTCAGCAATACGGCACTTTTAACCTCATCTTCGATTTTGTTTAGAAGAAGAAACTGCTGCAATCGGCCACGATATATCTCCCACTCCTGAGAGTTGTGGTCAAAAGACCCGAGAGTCCCCAGGTAGGCCGCCATGAGATTAAATGCGAGAAAAGAGATGTATTTTTTTAACACAAACGCGCGGGTAAGTCACAGGTCGTCGCCAGTGAAGTATATGCAGGCTGCAGGTAGGTAATTAGAGAAACAACCGATACCGATGAATGCTCGTTTATTACTGGCATGTTAGTACATACATGATACGAATGTGTGCGTGCGACGCACACATGCAAATACACCTCACAAACACTAGGACGTTTTTATATGGTTACTAGCGGTCCCGGCGAGCTTTTACTGTGCCTTTTACGTTACCTCTCCTATTGCCCAAAGTGATCAGCAATATTGACCAAACGGGACACAGACCACCCAAAAAAAAAAACCCCGGCGAACTTTGTTCCGCCTGCCTTTTTCTTAATTTTAAGATGTTTTAATAGTTATTCTGTTATTCGGGGCAGAGACAAACCCAAAAAAATTAAGATCATAAAAATCGGTCCACCCGTTCTCGAGTATCATAAATGGGGTAACTAACTCGATTTTTATACAGGGTGGAAAAAATGTATGGGCCCTGGAGGGAAACTGCCTTAAATCCTTAAGTTAGCTCATTTTACTTAAAGGAGACAAACGAGTTTAAGAAAAATTTTGAACGCAGTTTTGTTTCTTTTTAAAAATTAAAGAATGTTATAAAAATGAAAAAAATTAGCTAACTTAAGTATTTAAGGCAGTTTCCCTCCAGGGACTATAAAAAATTTCCACACTGTATTATATAAGAAGATATATATATTTTTTTTTAGTTTATTTAAGAAACAAACAGTCTTAAATAACAATTACAAATCTTAGCTTAAAAAGCTACCATTACTAAAATAGTAGACCTATAGTTTCCTATATGGTATTTTTTTTGTTGAAAATTTACAAATTCTGTGACCATAATAATGTGCATTAAAAACCTTATACATTATATTTAAATACCCATTAAATTTCTATTTTCAAAAAGCTATTAAATACTGTAACCACTACAAATATTACCACTATGACAATAACGTAAAACAAAGTTTTTTAAATACTACCAACGAACTACCAAACAAATCAGCATCCATGCACTTCTCATTGTACAGTCTGCATGCGCGTTTTAGGTATGAGTGTCGTGCATGTTTAGTTCTGCTACCAGCAATACTAAACAACGCCCTACTACGGCAACTACGTTCGGCCCTACGAGGCACACGAAAACTAATGTTTTGAAGGAGTACGGGGGCATCCACCATATTGTTAATGATTTTAAATAAGAACAATACATCAGTGCAAGTACGCCTAAGAGAAAGATGTTGAATATTATACCTTGCAGCTGAGGATACATAATCAACATAGTTTCCACCCACGCGGAATTCTACTGTTTTTACGAACTTCTTCTGCAGCCTTTCAATTCTATCCTTGTGCACTTGGTGCCATGGGTTCCATACTACAGAGGCAAACTCTAGGCGGCTTCGGACATAGCTGTTATATAACAGCTTATAAGTCAGGGGATTTCGAAAAGGCTTTGCAGCGCGCAGAATAAAACCAAGTTGTTTGTATGCCTTATTTAGGATATGGTCAATATGAGGATTAAAAGTAGGGATGTAACGATACACAGTTTTGCCGATACGATACCGATACCGATATATAGTAGTTAATATCGGCGATACCGATACCGATACCGATATCTTAGCTTAATAATGAAGTATGAACTTCAGATATTTTTATGTCCTTATTATAACTAATGGCAATGACTACTGGCTATATGTACCAGAGAGTCAACCTTGAAAGTGTAAAGTAAAAATAAATAATTGTCAACTCAAAATTCATTTTTTTTTATTAAGAACCAAAGATTTAATTAACATAGTAATTATCATTGCACAAGGTAATAGAATAGACCAGTACATAAATTAAGTCAGAAATTGAAATTATTTTTTGCAGTTTTTTTTTTCATACAGCAAATTCTTCAAATATCGGTTGTATAATATCGGCGATACCGATATATCGGCGATACCGATATATCGGCCGATATATCGGTATCGGTATCGGTATCGTTACATCCCTAATTAAAAGTAAGTTCACTATCCATTATTACACCTAAATCACGTATATTAAATGTTCGCGATAAGAAATTGCCACACAATCTGTAATTATATAAGATTGGATCCTTTTTCCGCGTATATGTAATTACTGAGCACTTATCATTATTTAAAAACAAATTATTATCTGCGCAATACTGCTCAAGACTTAGCAGATCCTCCTGCAATAGCGCGCAGTCATTTTGGGTTTTTATGATCCTAAATATTTTTGTATCATCGGCGTAGAGGAGAGCTTTAGAGTTGAGAGAGAGAGTGAGTTAGAGTAGAGAGAAGATATATAGAACAACAGAAAGCGTTACAAAATAATAGCCCTGCCTGGATCCTGAAATACATACATACATCCAAACATATCTGATGTGAAACGCAAATTAAATGCTGCTTCGAGAGCCAGTAAACGAGTAATTGCCAGAGCTAAATTTGATTTCGTTGGCAGAGTTGGTGAGCGACTTGCGAGGTACCCTTCGGGAAGTCGTGCATTCTGGTCGCTCGCTAAAGCTGCCGAAGGAAATTTTTGTCAGTCGCCCTTACCACCCCTGCGATGTGCTGATGATAGCTTGGCCCATAGTGCTAAAGAGAAAGCCGATTTGTTGGGTACTCTCTTTGCCTCAAACTCGACGTTGAACGACGATGGAAGCACCGTACCACCTACGATCCCGTGGTGCGGACACTCCATGCCGGAGATAACCTTTACTCAAAGGGATGTCCGGCGGGAACTGCTCTGTCTAGATGTTCACAAGTCGAGCGGGCCAGACGGCATACCAGCAGTGGTACTCAAACAGTGTGCTCCTGAGTTGTGCCCTGTGTTAACGCACCTTTTCGCGCTTTCCTACTCCAAAAGGCAGGTTCCGTCTTCGTGGAAGACTGCCCACGTGCATCCAGTGCCCAAAAAAGGGGACAGGTCAGATCCATCGAATTACAGGCCTATCGCTATAACATCCCTCCTCTCTAAGGTGATGGAGCGTGTGATTAACACGAAACTCCTAAGATACCTAGAAGAACACGATTTGATCAGCGACCGCCAATACGGTTTTCGCCACGGCCGCTGCACTGGTGATCTTCTAGTGTATCTCACACACCGCTGGGCCTCGGCCATTGAGAGTCGAGGTGAAGCATTGGCAGTTAGCCTAGATATAGCCAAGGCGTTCGATCGGGTCTGGCACCGGGGTCTTCTACTGAAGCTACCATCTTACGGACTGCCCGAGGGTTTGTGCAAATGGGTCGCTAGCTTTTTATCCGGCAGAAGCATAAAAGCCGTCGTTGATGGCAGCTGCTCCGAAAGCATGGCTATTAACGCAGGCGTCCCGCAAGGCTCCGTGCTATCACCAACGCTGTTTCTGCTGCATATCAATGACATGCTGTCTAATGATAGTGTTCATTGTTATGCAGACGACAGTACCGGAGATGCATTTTACACGGGCCGAGCAAACATCCCTCGTTCCGAGGTGGAAGAAAGTCGCGAACAACTTGTGTCAAAAATCGAGAGCACTCTATCCAGAGTCTCCGATTGGGGTCGAGGAAATTTAGTTCAGTTCAACCCCACCAAGACACAAGTTTGCGCGTTCACCGCTAAGAAAACTCCTTTCACTGTGGCCCCACAATTCCAAGACACGGCCCTTACCATCTCGAAGAGTATCTGGATCCTAGGTGTTGACATCTCCAGCGACGTTCAGTTCCGAAGTCACCTAGAAGAGAAAGCGAAGCTGGCATCCAAAAAACTTGGTGTCCTGAATAGAGCGAAGCGGTACTTCACTCCTGGGCAAAGACTGTTGCTGTACAAATCACAGGTCCGACCCCATATGGAGTACTGCTGTCATCTGTGGGCTGGGGCGCCAGCATACCAGCTTGGCCCTCTTGACTCGGTCCAAAGACGCGCTGTGCGAATAATCGACGATCCCGTACTCACAAGCGGTATTGAACCCTTAAGTCTAAGGAGAGACTTCGCCTCCTTATGTGTGTTCTACCGCTTGTATAATGGGCTGTGTTCTGAGGAATTGTTTGACATGATGCCTACGGCCACCTTCTACCACCGCACTGCTCGCCATCGGCAGGGTATTCATTCACACACGTTGGAACCAAAATGGTCGCGCACCGTGCGGTTCCAAAGAAATTTCCTACCGCGCACAATCCGAATGTGGAATGAGCTCCCTGCCGCGGTTTTCCCAGAAGGCTACAGTATGGAGTTCTTCAAGAGGGGAGTGAATAGGTTCTTAAAGGGTCGGCAACGCGCACGTAATGCCCCTGGTGTTGCAGGCGTCCATAGGCTGCGGTGACTGCTTACCATCAGGCAGGCCGTACGCTTGTTTGCCACCCTAGTTGTATAAAAAAAAAAAAAAAAAAAATACAGTGGCAAATATTCACAAACTTCAAGATATAGAGGTAAAGTTCATCTAGTTCGATTTATAGATTTAATAAAAAATATACTAAAACATTTTGAAGGGAGTCATTGGTAACTTCTACTTAATGAGGTCTAAAATTTCGAGCTATGGAGGATTTGGCACTTGAAGGGAAAATAGCGGGATTTTATTTCGTATTATTACTTAAAGAGGGTTTCGTCTTATCGAGGTAGTAGTTTTCAGCAAAAAGGTGCATTTTGAGAGTAGAAACTGTTTACTACTTGTGACAACTCCGCACTTTAAAAATAAAAGAATGTCTTAAGAATGTTTTAAAAATGAAAAAAATTAGCTAACTTAAGTATTTAAGGCAGTTTCCCACCAGGGACTATAAAAAATTTCCACACTGTATTATATAAGAAGATATATAGAACAACAGAAAGCGTTACGAAATAATAGCCCTGCCTGGATCCTGTGGTTACAATTAGGATCTGCAGTCGCATGTAGATGCAGTCGAGTCGCTTGCGCAAGTCGTGGGCGCAGCTTGGGAACCCCTGTACACAGCTCTACGAGGGACAGAGAGTTCAATAGGCTATTTCAGGACAGTTCAAATCAGCTTCTTTTTATGAAATGTCAAAACGCTCAGAAAGTATGCATTTTAGTATGAAATACTGACTTGTGACGTCATGCTCAACATGATGTCTTATTTTTAGTTTTTGTCATTTTAAAATCGTTGGCGACATGAAAATGAGTGTCATTGATTTCATTCGAGCAGTTTTGGAAACCTAATTTGATGGTTAAAGTTAATTTATTTATTTTGATTATTGTCAAATACCCTATTATCGTAAACATTTAAAAAACCGGACAAGTGCGAGTTAGACTCTCATGGAGAGGGTTTTGTTTGTCATACACACAATGAAGAGACATTTCGTATGTTACTTTAAATTCCATAGTCTTCTTTCCTGTAATTTACAGGTAAACGACTATTTTCCGTATTTTTTTTTAATTTTAGGTCCAATAGTTTCGGGGATTAAATTATTTATATTAAAATTGTAAAAAAATATTATATTTGAGATTCTCACAGCGAGCCCTTTTATTTAATATGTCACTAGACATAGTTTGCTAACTTTTTTTTAAATTTTCTAGTTTGCCCCTTAAAAGTGACCCATGTTTTGCATGTTTAAAATTCATATACCTATTTCCGTTACACGTCCGTCTTTGGGTCATCAATCTTAATATATGTGCCAAATTTTAACTTAATCGGTCCAGTACTTTCGGAGCAAATTGGCTGTGACAGACAGATAGAAACACGAGTGATCCTATAAGGGTTCCATTTTTTGCTTTTGAGGTACGAAACCCTATAAATAAGAGCACTTTGGTCGTTTTTTTTCTTTAGCTCTTAATGAGTCCTTGTGTTTGGCAAAATGGCGTAGTCAGGTAAAAAGGTATCCTACTTATACGTGTTAAGTGGTCACTGACACCGGTCACTCACTGGACATATTATAATCTACCTATGCAATTTAATTTTATGGAAATCTGTCCGGTAATTTCCGCGTGATGCGCGCACAAACAGATAAAAATTCCAAAGACTATTTATACATAAATTCTATATCTTAAAAATCATTAAGGACTGATGTCTGAGAGATTAGGCCACGTTCTCATACAAACACAGCTAACATGTAGCCCGTCGGTTCCTTTGCAACATTATATTCTGTGCCGACTTTTTTTCATGTTTGTCTATTTCTATTGTTTAGTCGTTGGCTAATGAGGCGGGTCCTAATTATAATAATTTATTATACAGAATTTCCTAGGTACATTTGATTCTCACGAGTACGTAGGTAGTATCTTAGTTAGGTGGACTACTAGTAAACAGTTAGGTATTCACGGACCCGTAGTATTCTTCGTCCAGTTTTTCAATGTCACATGTTAAGTGCGTCATGCACGGAGCTATAATTTATTTATAAGAATACATTACAGGCTTACAGTTTTCACCAAGCGCCTAAAATGCTAGATTGACATAAACTATATACCTTAACTATTACATAACAATTCTTAAAAGCAACAGTTGCACATTAAACTTATTTTAGTGAGTAGCACATGCCAGCTGTCAGCAAACAGGTCGGCATCTTGCTCCAGCACCACTTGTTGAGCAGCGCGGGCGCACGTGCTTGGGGCGCGTTGTTAGCTCGGCGCGTGAGCGCCCCCATCGCCACCCTCTCCGGCGCAGCGAACAGCGCAGGCGACGGCGGCCCGCACGCCCCGTACTGCTCAGGGACGAATAACTAATAAGCGGATATTTTCTAAGGCTGTGGGATTATAAATTTGTCATCTTAAGAGGAAACAGTAAGGTCGAGAGAATTGAAAATAAGGTATTTGTAAAATGTGTCGCTATCCCGCACTGCCCGCCTCTCACCCGCAGAGCGCGATAGAGACAACTGCAGCTTGGACCGAAAATACCTTTTAAAATTTCATGAAAACAACGTTTCGTAGTCCCCTGATTTCTGCCCCAAAACTTAACCTATTTAACTAATTTTTTCATTAAACATTAAAGAAATGCTTTGGCCGTGTTCCTATGTTTTTAATAATCTAGTCAAATTTGTTTTCTGGATGTGTGAACACAACGGAAAATCTGGCATTTTTTTTAGGTTTTTGAAGGTTAATATCTCTTTTGAGAATCAATTTATCGTAAAAAGGAACATATCAATAGTAGCCATAGATTTTTGGACAAAAAATAATTGCTCTACTGGCATTATCCAGGGAGGAAACAGGGGACTACGTTTGTACGGAAAAACTGCCCTCCTGTTTCCTCTTAACAAATAATGTATATTATACTCGTAGCTCGGTATTCTACGAGGGAAATATTTAATTGAGCTTCTAAAATCGTAAATGAGCATTTTTTAAAATAAATGTCTTTTTTATGTATAAAATCTTTACATTCATTACTTTGCCTATATTAATTAGTTGATCTACAAATAAATTATAAATGAACTGCAAATAAGGTCACATGATATCTTAAACATTTGCATCTGCGTAGTTCTAAAAAGAATAAAATATCGATTGATTTGATTTATTGTACTGATTGTACCTATGTCTCAAAGAAAAAAGTTCAATCATTAAAAAATATGGTCGGGTCGTTTAGATTTTTTTGCCTGCTGCTTTTGCAAAATTGAAACGATCATAATTACATGCCAAATATTTTTGCGTAGTTCTAAACACATTAAAATATCGCTTAATTTGATATATTCTATATCTCATAGAAAAAAAACGATCATTTAAATAGTAACAAGATCATTTAAATACGTGCAATTTTACGACAATATTGCCACACTTGTCGACTGATGGCACAGACTCCGCCACTATAATATGTATTTTAGTGAAGTCAATGAGTGATATAAGCCCACTTTTTTAATCATTAGAGACCGGATTTGAAGTAGCGATCTCAATATTAATATGGATATGACTGGTATAATTTTTATTATTTTCTACACACAAAAATAATGTAACTTATTGGAACAAAAAAGTAAAAATCTTTTTGAAGCTTTTTTAAATATTGGGCAAAAAATTATGGTGATAATAAATATGGACATCGTTTTTTAATTTTTGAAATAGTTTATTTTTTAAGTTCTTCTTCTTTGATATTTCTTCTGCACAATGCACAGTAGTAAGACCTTATATAACCAACATGACACGTATTTAACAAATTGCACTAGTCATGTCCATATTAATATTGAGATCGCTACTTCAAAGCCGGTCTCTATCTATCATGCTGGGGCCACATTAACGGGAAACAGCGTAAATGTTGCGATATTGGCCGATTAACAGTTTCCTTTACTGTGCTGCCACCTATAGTTCCTGCACGTTGCCTATAGAGTTACATGGCTTACTGGACATTCGCCATCTATGTTTTTATCTTAGAAATTTTAAGTACGAATGGATTTATCGTGTTCGCTGTTTCATCTTGCACGACGTTTGCCTTGATGCTACGTAATGCGATAGCTACTCAAAAGATGGCGCATTAGCTATTTTTCTGATTAGATTTTATATCCACGCGTCTGCTGATAAGCAAAAGTCACTAAAACTTCTATCACTGCTCTTCAAAAGGTCGTATCTAATTAGTAAATCAATACTGAGATGCGAGGTTTACTTGAAGTAGGTATTTGTTACTTATTGACTTTTGCTTGTCAGCAGACGATATGCACCCCAGCTCATGGAAAGTAGATACAGCAGCCAAATAACACAATGCAAAGATCTCATTCTTGAAAATGTGATATTGCATTTTTGACCTCCTCGTGGGATAAAGAGATTTTTTTGCTGCCGTTCATGTGCCCTGAAGTGTTATCTGGATTCTGGAGGGAGAGGAAAGGTTACTAGAGTGCGACTACGATAAATTTGCAGAGCGGAACATGGCAACACCTCCATTTAAAAGTAATTTTCATAGAAATTTAACTTTTAAACGGAGGTGTTGCCATGTTCTGCTCTGTAAAGTTGTCGTAGTCGCACTTTATATATCATTAGGTCAGTGACCCAGACAGGATCTTGGCCTCTGACACAAGAGACCGCCATTCTACCCGATTTTGCATCAATTCACGCGAGTTTAGTGTCTTAGTGAGGCTTTATCAGCGATAGCTAGGACGACCAACCGGACGTTTTTCACTCGGTCGCCCAACATACGCTCTCTTCACTGCACGATCATCCCCCATCCTCTCCAGGTGACCGAGCCAACGCAATCGAGTTGCTTTGATCTCGCCAATTTTATATTCGGCATGACCAGCACCAGCAGATCTAAAGCACTTACTAGATTTTGATATGGGGCAGCCGACCTCTTCCAACTATGGATTTTTCCTCCACCTCCAACTTCCGTCCTCGGCCCTTATCGGACTCAACATCTTTCACCAACAGGAAATGTTAAGGAGGAAAAAAATTAAAAATACAAACGTTAATTATGAATTGCGAACGCGTTGATGTCTATTTCGTCAAGGAAACAGACATGAAAAAAATAAGTAAACACATTAAAGCAAGGTCAAAACTACGAATTGGGTCATAATTTTTTTACTACAAGTGTTTGCGTCTTTCCCGTGGACAAATCCATAGTTAAGTGCTTTAAAAACTCATTTTTTTGCTTGACCCTTATAAGGACCATGTACACTGCACAACGAAGGTGCTGCCACCTGGTGCCGCCAATCCGAATTTTCTACTCTGCTGCTGCCACATTAACAGAAAACGCCGTTAATATCACGATGATGGACAATTAATTAACGTTAGTGTGGCCCACGACTTAATACTTGACTTCAGACCTGATAAGTTTCCTTTACTTTCCACATAGGTAATACTCGTAGCTGCCCTAAGCAGTAGCAAAACGCACGGTTAGTATGGAACGCACTCCTAAAAACCGACCAATAGCGCCGCGACACATACCTAACTTTTCTTAACCGTTGCTTACCTGTTGCTTACAAGAATTCCTTTGTCTTACACTTCTTCCACGACTACTACTGTTAACGGTCGAATCAGGCACTACAATCTCTTTGTAACCAGAACCTTTGTTGAAAATACAATACAGTCCAGATAAGCTGTGGCACCTCTTCACATCATCGGAAACGGCAGCTACAGGCACTTTACTTCTCCCTGCTAACGTAACGGCTTTTTATAGGATCATGTTATAAAATATACGACTATTCGAGGAATAAAGCTTAATAAATGACGCAAACTTATTATTGATCATAAACCATTGAGTAGTAGGTAATCAAATCGCCACTTTAAGTTTAGTTTAAGATGATTTTAATATCGCAAAAATAAGTGTTGCTTCAAATATCCGAAGTAAGAATAGTATATTACACAACTAGGGTGGTAATATAAAGAAAGGCCGAGATCGCAGATGTTTGCGGCCCGAGCCGCAGGCGAGGGACGTAAATATGCGATCGAGGGCTTTCTTTATTACCTCCCATGTTGTGTACATCATTTTATTACCTGGGGGCATTTCTGAAAACAGTATTATTTATGGTTAAAGTGGAAAAAAAATAGGGAACGTGCACGACAAAGATGCCGTCAACTGGTGCCGCCAATCTGTTATATTCTTCAAGTATAAATATATTTTAGTTTATTTTGTGATGTAAATGTTCTATGACAATGCGAAGAATGGCAAACAATTTGAATTGACACAAGCTTAGATTATTTTTTATAAAGCTAGTCTAAAACAGCTTAAGCGGATTAAATCGTGTATATTATTACTACATTTTAAGTCCCGACCTTTCGTAACCCTTTTCAGCGTCGGGATAGGGGAGACCGGGTTTGGTTGTCTCACGGGTTGGTTGTCACAGCAGCCATTTAATAACACGAAACGAAGGAATAAGTGCATCGATTGGTGAAGTAGGGAAGGAGGTGAAGCTCTTGCGATCTTTTAACACCGAGCGATGCAATTATTCCTTCGTTTCGTATTATTTAATGGCTGCTGTGACAACCAACCCGTGAGACAACCATACCCGGTCTCCCCTACTCGGCTACCATAGCTTATATTGGAAAGGTACTGTAACGTATGCTAGCGCCGCCTGTCATAAAAAGCCGCCTCGCCTGCCTTTCTGCCGGACTAGCCGCCGCTGTCCGCCGGGCTCTGCCAATGCCCCGCCGGGCTCTGCCAATGCCCTGCCGAGCTATGCCAATGCTCCGCCGGAATGCAGCCGTATTCCACTAGGCTTGCCAGCCTCGCCAATCAGCTAGACATAAGCCGACCTCTATGCTGGTTTCCCACATTTTATTATTGTGGCAACACTGGAGAGAAAAGACAACTGCCAACGAGACGCGATGCAATGGCGCGAAACGAATTACCTATAAAGTTTGGATTGTCGAAATAATTGCTGTCTAGAAGAATAAATCATTGAAAACTAGAAAAGAATTGGTTTCTCTTTCGCCCGTCGTTTTACTCAGAACTGGGATAAAGAAAAAAAAACAATTGAAACGCAGTAACCTCGACCGCGCTGGTCAATGTGTACGGCCTCCTGGTTAAAAGGCGATAGGAGACGACGCAAAACAGAAAGACTAAAAAGAGTGCTCATATCTACTTGAAACGAAGTTACTACCTACGGGATTCGTTGTCGAATGAGATACAGAAAGACGGAAATGACATAAATGAAGAATTGAAGAAGCTCTGAGTGTCGAATCAAAAGACCGAATGCATCACTGATTCCTGAATTTGACCATGAGGCAGAAGATTTATACGGTCAACTCATCGTCGTCGTAGTGTTTTACTGTTTAGTTGGCACCTTACATTACATTGGAGCAACTGCCATCTGACCTCTGTAACCCGACTACAGGGAACCCAGACAAACAGTATACAATGAAGAAAATGTATCAGCTTAGCACAAGACAACAACAAGAAGAGGGGTTTTGGTCCTTGGGCAATTTCTGATGGCAAGCCTGCAAATTCTCTCACATGCCGCCATGAGTTACAGGATGTTGCATATTATTTGCCTGTCACAGTCACCCGAGCCGAGGAACAAAACATGGAAGTCAGTCACATCAGTATGGAGTATGTTGTATGCCAGCCTAGACCGGTCCTAGCCATAGCCGGATTCGCCTCTACTTGCCAGCCACATGTCAGGTCAGTCGTAAGCCAGCCAGCCACTTCTGTATCTGCTAATAAATTCTACAGCCTTCCTAACAATTATACAATCAATTGCATTGCCTTGCTAAATAAATAAAAGGTATTTAAATGAAAACAGCCATAATTGTTGCATTGATTTAATATTTTGAAAGAATGATTGCTTGCAGAAACTTTAAAACGCCTTAGAAGTATAGACTTAATAAATAAAATTATACATTCAGCAGCTAGTGAGTCACCAGCACTTGAATTTTATTAATTACCAATGATGACAATATTATTCAGATTTCTCCAACAATCAGATTTGTAACTGAATTTTTAGAAACCATCCAGAACACCATACTTCATTTCATTCTACTTATCTTAGCCAGTTTGCACAGCCATATCATAAAATAATGATTTGTTTGCACATGAATACACCCATAAATGTCACTTCATATGCCTTGGTCTACCCTTTACCCGGCTGGGTATACACTCTTTCTTATTAAATCAGTGTAATGTCAGCCTCATCCAAGCTAGCAGGCTGTGTGGTGATGTTGTCTGACTATTAAGTTGAGGTCTTGCTTCCCATATTTATGATCTGGGTCACTATATCGAACCTACTTTGTCAATCCTCCGTCCTTAGTTTTTGCCAAGTAACCTGTCTCATGATACTGCTGCTACAGTGTGATCTTATTGTTCTGTGTCAAGTTTTTATGTTCGGTATCTGATCAGCTAGGGTAATGTCGAGTCATTTCTATAACACTGTGCCACCACTCTTAAAATCGGTGGAAACGCAGCCTTATAATCGTATTCTCGTATTAATGGATTGGAATCAAGTATAGGGATCCCCAGGCAAGCAAACAAAAAAAAAAAAAAAAATAAGCAGTCTCAATAAACAGTACTGTTTAAATGATGGTGTGTCTATAATAATATATCTATCTGCCTGCCAAGTGCCATTGACGTTTATTCCGTACTGGTAATACTGAACCAGATGCGGTACTGCCTAAGTCGGAAAACAGAATTGTAATTAAATATGAAAAGTGATTGTTTCTGTACAAAATAATCCATCACAATTATTTAGTAAGGTCATACAATTTCTCTGTTCGTTTAGTGATATTTTTATCCTCGGGTTCCTACACGCCTGGTTACGTCAAAGAGATACGTCAACGTCAGTTTATCTGTCAGTCGGTCGGTGTAGCTGTGTTGTTATTTTTGTAAATTTATGAAAGTTTTGAGGAATTGCATAGCTTTTTGTGTTCTAAAGTAAATGCGATTCTGCTCTGCTATCGCCTGCCCAATTATCTGATCACCCGTATGATTCATAGAAGGAAAACAATCGTAGTACTGAGAAAAATAAACGGTAATGTACAATTTCTTGTAATTAGAGACTTGCTGTTTTAGGGCCTTCGCATAGGTTACGTATGCCTATATTACAGTCTAGACACATACAGTAGGCCGACGAAGACATTCAGACAAAGCAATCGCCTTATCTTAGGGTAGGTCTGGCTTAAACACGTATTAATAACTCTGCACGTAGTTTCGGGTATAGAACCTTGGCGAAGTTACTGCCATAGGTCCTATTTCGTGTTATGATAATGTGGACACTGACCAACAATATTCTAGGAGAAAGTGTCTAATAAAGTAATCCACTACAGATCTGTACTCTTCATACAACTGTAGCAAAACCATTGTTCTAGGGATCAATTGATGAAACCTTTGATTTCGGACCGATGCTTAAATATAACCTTGGGGAATATATGTATTATACATGCTCATACCCTAAATAGAAACTCAGTTGACATAGTAAATCTGAATCATCTTGAAGTAGCCAGCTAGTTAGATGATTCCTAAAAGAAAGAAAATCAAGCTCATTGCTGGCCCAGCCTATTAAGATGAGATTAAGAATAATGTATTGGTTAACAACAGATTATATGATAAAATTTCGAATGTTTGTTGGCTAGCAGTACTAGATTGCATGAATAGAAAAACATGCAAATGCATAATGATAATAATTGATTATTGTCTCTCCCAACCATATTTGAGTCATACTAAGGGTTGCAATCAACTTATCCCTCCACATGACACGGTCAAGGCCCATGTACGTACCGTCCCCCTGTAAGGAACCTCAAGCATTCTCCATAGTGTCAGGATTCCTTATTAGAATGCTCTTTACAGTGTCTGCCCTTAGCTTAGCTTAGAGTATGATAATGCTTTCTGCAAGCTGGTCTCATAATATGCTCATAACGTTAAAGTTATTTTTAATTTTTATGTTATATTATAATTCAAATTAAAAAGCACAATTATAAGGCAAATTATTCCTCGTATTATGGACAACATAGAATATAATAGGTGGACTTAAAGCATTCTCTACCAGTCAACCTGTAACACCTGTCTGTATATTGTATGTTCAGTGAATAAGTTACATTCATACAAATTTGAGTTTTCACATGACACAATATTAAGAGCCATCATGTTAGGCTAAATAAGGCATGTTAGGCATAAAAATAAAATCATAAAGCTAATTGAGTACAGAATTTATGGTGAACGCTCCATGAACTTTACTCTTGCCTTTATATTTTGATTAACATCACAGGCAATTACAAATACTGAATAATGCTTACACGGTTGGCAGGATTAGTTAGCATAAGACATAACTCCTATGCCTGACAGCGCCACAGGGTCAGATGACCTACTTCAAATTGAAGACTTGTTTGTTTTTAAAACTTTTATTAACTTGCAATGTTTGTTAGTATGTTGAGAAAATTTTGCAAGCGGAATTAGGACACCTTTTTGACTTTTGATTGGGCTCAAATTTGGTATACATTTCAATGCAATATTATGGTACAATGCAGCTGATCTGATGATAAAGTCGAAAGGTGGCTATAGGATCATCTAAACTACATAAAATAGACCCATAGTGTTTGAGCTCATTTAACTGGTTTTGACTTGCAGTTTGAGACTATACAGAAAAAGTACAGTTGACAACATAAATGCTAATCGATTTGTTTGTTCCCATTGCGGGAGCAATTGTTGCAGGATGGCCGATTGTAACGTATGCTAGCGCCGCCTGTCATAAAAAGCCGCCTCGCCTGCCTTTCTGCCGGACTAGCCGCCGCTGTCCGCCGGGCTCTGCCAATGCCCCGCCGGGCTCTGCCAATGCCCTGCCGAGCTATGCCAATGCTCCGCCGGAATGCAGCCGTATTCCACTAGGCTTGCCAGCCTCGCCAATCAGCTAGACATAAGCCGACCTCTATGCTGTTTTCCCACATTTTATTATTGTGGCAACACTGGAGAGAAAAGACAACTGCCAACGAGACGCGATGCAATGGCGCGAAACGAATTACCTATAAAGTTTGGATTGTCGAAATAATTGCTGTCTAGAAGAATAAATCATTGAAAACTAGAAAAGAATTGGTTTCTCTTTCGCCCGTCGTTTTAGTACCTAAAACTGTTTTAGTACGTTTAATTTAGCCTTGATGTACCTGCTCATGTCATTCTGTTTTTCCCCGAGCTGTAAACAAAACAGCTGATACGTCAGTCTCGGTACTTCGTTCAGAGAATCTGATAATTACTTAGTGCCTGTTAGTATTATATAGTATACGTTTATACGTAGGTACCCCAATAAACGAAGATTAATTCTGCTACATTGTAAAGTTATAAATATGTATTTCTCAATAAATTAAAAATGTAGTTCATCTTGGATGCTTTTTTAGGGTTCCGTACCTCAAAAGGAAAAAACGGATCACTCGTGTGTATGTCTGTCTGTCTGTCACAGCGTCACAGCCAATTTGCTCTGAAAGTACTGAACCGATTGAGTTGAAATTTGGTACATATATTATTAAGGTTAATGACCCAAACACGGACGTGTCACGGAAATATATGAATTTTAATCATGGAAAATAGTCCTGCACCTATAGATTACAGGAAAACTTATAAGAAGTCTGTGCAGTAAAGTATTAATTGTGTTTTATTGTTTTGAACGTACGGAAACCTCACCACGTGAGTCTAAGGGACGATACAGACGGACTGCAGCCCTTACTCGCACTTGTCCCGTTTTTTTTATTTGCTATAAGTTTTTGACTTGTACAATGAATTAAGAGGAAACAGGAGGGCAGTTTTTCCGTACAAACGTAGTCCCCTGTTTCCTCCCTGGATAATGCCAGTAGAGCAATCATTTTTTGTCCAAAAATCTATGGCTACTATTGATATGTTCCTATGTTTTCCTTTTTACGATAAATTGATTCTCAAAAGAGATATTAACCTTCAAAAACCTAAAAAAAATGCCAGATTTTCCGTTGTGTTCACACATCCAGAAAACAAATTTGACTAGATTATTAAAAAAAAGGAAAACATAGGAACACGACCAAAGCATTTCTTTAATGTTTAATGAAAAAATTAGTTAAATAGGTTAAGTTTTAGGGAAGAAATCAGGGGACTACGAAACGTTGTTTTCATGAAATTTTAAAAGGTATTTTCGGTCCAAGCTGCAGTTGTCTCTATCGCGCTCTGCGGGTGAGAGGCGGGCAGTGCGGGATAGCGACACATTTTACAAATACCTTATTTTCAATTCTCTCGACCTTACTGTTTCCTCTTAAAAACTATTTATATCAAAATAATATGGTATAATGTATATGCTGATACACCTGCATCATACAATATACGTCTCAACAAACTACGATATGCTACAATTTAATAGTTTTTTAATATGTTTATACTTTTAAATGGATTTTCCCACCCAGGTTTGCAGGCTCGTAAAAAAAGTTACACGATTGGGATCAAACACATATTACAAATTTCGGTTACAGTCAAGTTCTCAATTGTAGGTTATTTTCCTCCAGGGTCTGTAATTTTTTTTCCACATCATCATCATCATCAGCCTATATCAGTTCACTGCTGGACATAGGCCTCTTCCATGGCACGCCACTGAGCTCGATGAGCTCTCCTGCCTTCAGCCCTTCGTATGTCCTCAGTCCTCACTCCACTTTGTTACAGGGCGCCCTACACTACTTTTTCCGATTCGCGGCCTCCACTTTAGAGCTCGTCTACTCCAGTGGTCGTCGATTCTACGACAGATGGGCATTCCTCCAGAAATATGTTTGCGACTCATTCATCTGTCTCCATACATTTAGTATGAAAAAACAACTATATTTTTATTAAAAAAAACCCGACCGCGGTCCACTTTGAAACTGCATAAAATCCGCCATTTTGTTTATTTTAACTAACTTCATACAAGACGAATCTAATGATGTGTCATTTGTCAAAATTGGATGTGCCGTTGAGTAGCTACGAGCGGACATAGGAACGGACATACATACATACAGGTCAAACACATAACCCTCCTTTGGGCTTCGCTGCAGTCGGGTAAAAAGGGTCAGATGAATGAGGTGACCGCAGACATATTTCTGGAGAAATGCCCGATATGCCCAGCCCATTGCCACTCTGCATTTTTTTCCACCCTGTGTTATTTTATGAACGGTTAGTTACCATCGAAGTCCGCTGCTTCATTGACTGGTATATAATACGAATTTACTATTTTCCACTAAGAGTATTAATGTGTGACGTTTTTGCATAATTTGCGGTCAGCATCATGGAATCGTTATGCTTTGTTCTTGGGTTTATTATTTCCTACACATTAGCATGGCCATGAAATTTAATAGCAGTTCCAGACCAAAAACTAAATACTTTGCATCATTAGATCCTATGTAGTAAGTACATGAGTAAATATTTTGGATCTACGTTTTAATTTTTGGATCGTGTTAAAGGGCCCGCAGTGTATATCGCCGTGTGATGTGTTTAGGATACTCAAAACTATGAATAAATGTTAATCACGGCCATTCTCACGAAGTATGACTGCGTCTAATTACCGCGTCTCCGCGTCATTTAGTATGAAAACATCGTCGCGGTAATAGGGAATATACATGATATTTTTTATTAACTTTAATAAAAGCTCATTCATATAAAAAACAGTAGGTAAAAGATATTTTTCGAATAACTATAAAAATAACCAAGATATAACACAACAAAGATTTATCTCTATCTCTTTCTCGCAAAACAGAATATAGTATGGAGATTGTATGACGTCATAGTCCATATCGGATCTCTCTCTCTAATCGCTGTCTTATTAGTGCTTTAAAATGTTTATATCTTCCGTATTTCTCGGTCGATTTCAATTTTATTTTGACTGTATGCCATCTTTTTTACGGTATTTTCAAATTATATTAAGAAATCTGTTATAAAGAATTCATGCATATTCCCTATTAGGTGACCGCACTTCGTGAGAATGGCCGATCAATAAAAAAAACTTTATGAAAATTGATACTTACTTTTTTCTTTTTGCTAGTAAAACATAAAAGGAGCATTGCATGAAAACAACTACTTTTTGTCGCTAATACAACTCATTAGCTGCTCAGAAACACTACCAATTTTAAAGCCAAGTTATGATATTACTATGCCAATATTCGGCTTCCTAATTTTACATATCAAAAGTATTAAAAAGGTAGTGTCGCTTACGTGACGTTTTCGTGGAATGCTCCAAAATACTTAGAGTCTGTGCGGAAAGAGAATAGGATTTAGATTGGGGGGCGCTGTAATGCTTTTCTACCGTATGTGCCGTATTTTCTGTTATGTGGCCATACTGGTTAGGTTAGTTCCGTTTTTCGCCGCGCCTATTCTCTTTCTGCACAGACTCTACATTTATTGACTTTCTTCCAAATATCTATCAAAGGAGCATAAATAATATATGAGGCTACTGTCATATTTTATTGAAACCTGACAAAAACGCAAAACGTCTAGAAATATCTAAACTATGATGAAGAAATCAATACCTAATCTGCATAAGTTTTTATGATTCATGGCGTTGTTAAGCAACATTTGTTTACATCCCATGCCTATGAATCATGCTCGTAACTATTCTATATCACAATAGGCTGATTATTAGATCAATTACTAAGTATTGCGACCGGCATGAACGCAAAGTGCATAATAATCATCTACTTATTAACTACTTGATTCATATTTATTTTCTAGAAATGATACAATTAGGTATGCCGAGATCTGAAACAATACTCACAGTAATTTAAATAATAGAAATAGGTGTTTTTCAATATTTGACACTTGTTTCATTTACGTAATATACTAACTATTCTTCATAATACCTGGCTGTATTAGCAATATCCGCTAACCCATCATAAAAATATAATTATCCAAAAATTGTGATTTTTGCGATATTATTCTCCGTTAACGTTTTTATTTATCATGCGTTTTTACGAGTTTGATCTAAACCTAAATTACTATTATTTTCGGTGTTATTTTTGCAGATTATATCTAATATAAATTAAAGATTAAAACGGGATTCAATATTTTAAGAAATATGGCGGTATTTCACTGACCCGAAATTTTTGACCGCGAGTGTGTTATAATACACACTTAGACTTTTGCTATGTATGTAATGTACCTACCCGAAGGGCATCATGCAAATAAAATTTGAGACAATTTATAATGTTAAACATAATAATAAATTGAAATGGGTTATAATGGGAAAGTATAACTATTGAACCTTACAACTATGTGAAAATGTTCTTGGTCAAGAATTATCACTCAACCCGTCACGAGTGACTATGTGGCTACATCGAACAGCATTAAACCCTCGGACGTATGGCCAATAATGTATTTATATAAATTATACGGTAGTTATTTATAAGCAAGAAGAAATATTTCACATTAACCATCGAATAAATCTTTAAAATATTGAAACGCAGAAATTATCACTCAATATTGCGTTTATTCGATTTTTTTAACTACTGGATGTTAGTTAATTAGAACATTTTAATAGCTATATATATAAGTTTGAGATACTGAACACCTGGGAAACATAATTTCGAAACATCGATAGGTTTACCGATTATGTCATTGAGAAGGTTAGGTTGTGTTTCATTTCAAAGTCTGTTGCTAATTGTATTCTGTAACCTATTCTATTGTGTTCAAAACACGAAGGATGCGAAATATTATTCATTTTAACATATTTCCTCATAAAAGTAACTATATGTATAGTTACGTGATAAACAGAAAAACGCGGAGAATTCAAATTACTTCATTTTCCATTAACATTATACAGGCTGACTAAAGAATGATAATATCAAATAGAGATTTATTAATAGGTAACTCATTCTGCTGACCACTTTTTAAACATTGCTGTAGGCGTATGACGCTACGCTTTGTCGCACGATATAGTACATTACACAACTAGGGTGGTAATACAAAGAAAACTTTATTACCTCCCGTGTTGTGTACATCATTTTATGTATATACTTGGCCAGAAAGCGGCAGCGAGCGGAAAAAGCCACTTTATGGCCAGGTGTGGCATAAAATAAATAATAAAGAATCGGTCACATTCTGACAAATAGTGTGTGACGGATGCTTTATCATTTATTTATCGCGCGACAAAACATAGCATCATAAGCCTAGCCTATGATGGCCGCGTTTATCGTGGGGTAAAAACAATATAACAATTTTTCTTTCTTTCAAAGCACTCTTTACACTGTTTGATATAGATGGCCTAAAGGTTAAGTGATATTTGAATATTTAGTTTTTTTCATCGATAAATCATCAAAAAGATAAGAGGAATACAGGTTCAAGTCGAGGTTTCTACTAAAAAAAAATGGAAACATCATATCTATATCGGAAGATTCATGATCAACAGTCAGGAGAAATTAAAGCTATGACTACACTTACACATACATATGTGGTGCGATGACGTGCGTAAGGCGTAAGACAAGCCTCGTTTCTCGAGAAACTGGTTAAAATAACCTCCCGATGGAAATATAAACAGAGAACAAGGAAAAAAACATCAGTGTTTCTGAGAACAAAAGTATGCCTTTCTAAATTTATCCGTAGATTACGTTGTTTTTGACCAACTTGAAAATGTATGTTTGTTTATATATACAAGTATGTCTCACGCAATATCTTAGAATCATTATTTTTGTTGAATAATAGGTATAGGTATACGGGCCAATATTCAGCGTTTTTACGGCGTTTTATTTTCGTCTTTATTGTCTCAGTAAATATTGTTCAAAAAAACGATAGCTAGAGTTAACTTTTTATGAAACCGAAAAACGGTCCCGAGGTTAAGTCTAGTTTTATCAAAATTGTCACGATTTGTCCTTTCGCTATAGTAAATAATCGTCGGACAACAATGATTGTCAAACCGCTCGGTCAAAACGCTCGGAGAATCGCCCATACACGTATTTCTTCGATCAAAGTCGTAAATTTGACAGGTCAGAGGGAGCCTATAGGTACTCTGAACCACTTCGTTCGAAATTAGTATCTGGCTGTCCCGATTACTCAAATGATTTATTATAAAGAGAGTGAGGAGAACCCAATGACCATATACGCCAAATGGAACAGCATGAGACGAACTTTGAATTAAGACATTCTAAATATAGACCAGTGGCGTGGCGTAAAAGATATCTTTGGGCAAGTCGGTGCAGATTTGGCGTACATTTTTCTTAAGAGTTGTAGAATAAGGTGCTCAAATGCCTGATATTAGGCAAGCCGGTAGGAATCGAGTTCTTTGGACGCCACGCTACTGATATGGACCCACATTGAGGTGAGATCAAAGTCAAATGCTTACCTATCGTGAATAAAAAAAAAAAAAAAACATTACCGAACCCTCCGATAAGGAACCTGACTGACGGCATTATGATTAAAGACACTAAAGCTACTAAAAAGTATATATACTACCAAAAGAAACTGGGCAACGAGCTAGTGCAATGATAAAGCAGTGTATATAAGTATACATATATCTTTAGGTTAGTCCCATTTTAACTTATGAAGAAAACAAGGGGAAGAAATAAGGAATAGAAATTTTGAGTATTTATATTTTTAGTTTTTACGACCAGATTTAATTGTAGCCGATTGAAGATAAGTCGTATAAAGAGTATTAAATGTTTTAATACACGTTCACTATAGCTTGGCAACTTCGTTGGTGACACTTACATGTGTGCGTTTTGTTATGTGCAGCCGTAACTACTCACACAAGGTACCGCCAACACGAACGGCGACCGACGGAGGCAGCCTCCGCAGACAGTCGTTTGTGTTGGCGGTAACTTGTGTAAGTAGTTACGGCTGCACATGACAAAAAGCACACATGTGAGTGTCACCAACGAAGTTGCCAAGCTATAATTTATTTATTTATTTATTTATTTATTAATACATGTTAACATGACATTACAGTAAAAAACCAATGCGTCATGAAACGTAGAAATAAACTATCTATTTAGGCGACGAAACGGCGTGGCCCCGTTGCATCGTCGTCTCCGGGGTAGGATACTTACTCCCTTGTTCTTTATTATACAATTGGCCTTTGTAATTAATGACTTAACTTGTGACCTTTATTATAAGAGTAGATGTTTCCTTTAAGAACGCCCTCAAGCTTTTGTCACTTTCGTAATATTCGTCATTTTATAAATTTACACTGGTGGTCCTTAAAATGCGGCCGCCAAGTCTCTAGGTCTACAGCTTCTACATCACGTTTATGATGTATTGTTCCCTTGATTTTGTTGTTGTTTACGTATCTACAGGGTTCTTTATTATTCTCAATTGATTGTTCCAGTTTATCTATGTAAATATAATATAAAAGAGCCTATAACAGGCCAGCTACATAAGAATACTGACTAATTATCATAACTACTATAATGTGTTAAGCACTTTGGCGGACAGTGGCAAGATATTGGCATAGATATAGATTTATTTATTTCATAATATAAAAAATACAATATAAATTAAACAATGTCAATTTACATGAATTGTAACAACCGTCAAATAAAAAAAAATATAATCACAATAAAAATACACGATGTCAGAAATATAATGCAAAAACAAAATTAAAGCAAAATCAATCATCAGATAGTACATTGTTAAACAAGCGACTATAAAGGAATTGGAAGAGATCCCTTAAAGAAATAAGTTCCTTTGCAGTTTGCACATATACCATTATTTAGTAACATTATACTGCAGCTGCACCTTGTATTATTTTGTGCAATAAAGCGTTAGCAATAAACCTACATACAAATACATACCAAAAGGAGCGATTTTGACACGAAGTTATAATCTAAAGCTCTAGGCTCATATATTTTTTGTTTTTATTTTTAGATATCCCAACCAATCGTCTTTCAGCACCGTTTGGACGACATTTCACTACCGATCACTTGTAGCTTCCAACCTTGACGCTGGCAGAATTGTCCCACTGGACAGTAGCCATTAAAACCAAAAATTAATTGAATTGAATCTAAAGCTCGTGCATAAAAAGCTGTTTTAGTCTGCCTATGCCCGGCATATAAAGACTTTACGAGTATGATAGGTGACAAACATCTACCGTCCCCCCTGCCTATTATAAAGGCTTTTAAAGGGAGCTAACGAGATCGCAAGTTTCTCGCGGTGGGTGTGCTCTAAACACCGTAGCCTAGCCCCTATCAATAAGAATTGGGATGTTGACTAATGTTGAATTTTACAACATAATATAGTCACATGGATTGAAAAATACTAAATTATCATAACACAAAAGAAATAAACAAAAAATTTATAAAAAATATAAAGTTATAAGACCACAAAGTTTAAAAAAACGATATTTTTTTTATCGTCTTAAAGAAAAATTAAAGTTAATTTCGGAATGCTTAAATACCACTGAAAAAAATAATGTATGACAACTATGTGCTTAAACGCACTTTTTCGCGCTCAAAATGGCAAAATGCTATTTTGTTCATACAGACAGTACAGCAACGGAACGGATGACGTCATAAATTCCTACCGTTTTGTATAGAGCATTTTCAATGCTCAGTGCGATCTGCTACTTTTGATTACAATTTGTGGCTGTTATACTTATACAAATGTATTAGGTGTCATATAGATATTTGTTCCTCACAAATAGTAGAATCGATTTACGATAGAAATAAAATCGAGTCAACAGGCGATAGAAATGCACGAACTTGTTTAGGATTACAGGTACAGCGCGAAGACGACTCCAGTGCGTTCATTCTGAGATACCCCAAAAGGCAACACAAGTGACCATCACTGCAGAATTTTTCGTAACTATTGCTATGCTTTCCTGAAGCAGGTTTTTTTAAATTTCTTAATCATTTAATATTTTTTCGAACACCCTGTGTGAAACTGAGACGAGGTTTTTACCTCAATCACATAAGACGTAATGTAGCGAACAAATTAGATGTTTTAAGCACGAGCACCTACCATATAAATACTAGTCGCAGGCACTAACTACCATAAGTCACTTGCAATTCTCAGTGATTACAGTTGACCGACAACACAATGGTATGTCAGCCTTTAGCAAATATTACTTAGTGCTTCAATAGCGTTAGAGGTTAGGTACTATTTAAAATGCTTTGAGTATCTCGCGTACATTGATTGGTGAAAAGATGCGGTCTCTCAAAAAATCGCCACTGGATTCACAAGGATTTTTCGAAGTGTGTTAAATGTATAGTGTTTTTCAGCTAATCGCTGCTTTAAATATGAATAGGCCGATTAGTATAGCGTGGTATCTGGGTTGAACTTGTTTAGGAAAACCAGCATCATCTTTACTTTAAGAATTGCATTTTCTTATGGATTTGGTCATGCATTGCTCCAATTCTCAGTTCCATCGAAATGCGTCTCAAGTTTAGATGAACCATTCCCGGGAATACTCCTCATTTCCAATACAACTTGCGACTAGTATTTAATAAAATATTTGTGTCGTTTAAAAACTGAACACGCAATAAAAGTCTGAAAATTGTTGTGCCCGTTTCCTACTTTATTTGATAAATCCTACTAATATCATAAATGTTCGTGATCTTATTTGGAGGTTTAGATGTATATCAGACATCACGCGGTATCAATTAAATTTATTGAGATGAATTTGGCATACAAGTAGCCTGGTCTACTTGAACAGCAAACATCTCAATCCAGTCCTGACTTGAAACAGAATACTTATCCCGGTAAGGAGTTCATTGCTAGTCTGGTACTGGTATATGCAAATATTTAACAATAAACAGCAGCTCGAAGAGTTCTCTCCACATTAAGGTGATTCGTCGAGTCGGTCGCTTTCAAACAAACATAAAGAGGGTCATTGTTTGCTTCTACGGCATCAATTATGTTTGAAATGTGTTTTATTTTATAGCTTAATACTTTTTTGCACGAAATGACATGAAATGACAACTCTCAAGAAGCCAAGAAAATATAGGTATCAGCAAAAAACATTTATGTAGATTCAAATGATGCTGATAACTGATGCTGGCCTTTAAGATCCAATTGCACGTTAATTCTCGTTTTTTGAGACTTCTCATGTCATTTCGCGCAAGTAAAATGTATCAAGCTATAAAATAAAACTTATTTGGGATTTTATTTGAGCGATTCACGCGCGTCACTTTCGTGGGCGTATTTTTGTCGCGATTCCGGCAGACTTTAATGCAATTTCAAAGTATTTGTTAGTAGACCCGGATGTACAACAAATAGCTCGATATATACGGTACTAAAATCTAAAAGAACTTCGACAAAAATGTATCCACAAAAGTGACGCGGTTGAAAAGCTCAAATAATGACCCATTTAGACATAATTGATGCCGTGGTAGTAAATAAAAATCTTTGTTTGTACGGAAAGCCACCAGACTCGAATGACCTCAATGAATATCGTTTTCCAGATGATCAAATACGTGTTAGTGCTGTGCTTGGTGGCGTTTGCGCTAGCCGAGGAGAAGTACACAGACAAGTACGACAACATCAACCTGGACGAGATCCTGCAGAACAAGCGCCTGCTGCAGGCCTATGTCAACTGCGTGCTGGACAAGGGCAAGTGCACGCCCGAGGGCAAGGAGCTTAAAGGTAACAACCACTGTTTAACGACACACTCGGCCGAGAAGTACACAGACAAGTACAAGCCAAGCGACCTGGTTCGATCTCAGGCGCCCCGGCCCTACCTAGTCCAACCCTCACAACGTGGTCCGGGCCAAGCGACCTGGTTCGATCACAGGAAACACCACGGCCCCTACCTGGTTCAATTTTTGCAACAATAAAAAGGCCAAAAAGTAATTAAAGACATATACTTGTCCAACGTACGTGAATGACAAAAGTCGTGGAAGTGTGACTAGAACTCAAAAATGGCCTCACAGTGATTGCACAGTTTAAAAGGACCTTACACTGAACCCAAAGGAAGAAATGCTATGAGCCAACCCTCTTGTCACCCGTCGCATCAATCCGTCGCTTCGCAAATCATAGGGTGCTGTGCTCAAATGTCTTAAATCCCCGTCTTACTTGTTTGGCTGAATGCGCCAAGAGCGCGATGCCAGGATTATATTAGGTTTATGCCATTGTTGTTTCTTCCTATTCGCGATTCTGCAGAATATGAATTCGACACAACTGAATTTAATCACATGCGTTATACTTCACGATTCTGTAATATATATATATTTTAAATCTTATACATAACCGGGAATCTAACCCGGTCGAAATTGGGGCGGAGAAAAATATTTTTGAAGATTTCGACTAGGAAAAAACAAGATAGTATAGAAGATAGATAGAATAAAAGATAAAGATAGTATCGTGAAGTATAAAGCATGTGATTAAATTCAGTTGTGTGGAATTCATATTGTGCAGAATCGCTACTAGGAAGAAACAAGATTGCGTAGAAATAACGACTGTGAAGCATTACGCATGTGATTAAATTCAGTTGTGTGGAATTTATTTTGTGCAAAATCGCGAATAGGAAGAAACAACAATGGCATAAATAATATAATCCACAAAAAAAGTCTTAAAATAAAGATTCGAAATTACGAGTACGAAGCTTTATCACTGCTGCATGCTTAACACACACATGACCACGCTAACTTGACGCGTGAATTTTATTAGTAATGACATTTTGTAAATGGAGGTCAGCACCCTTTCAAACAAAATAAAAGTTTTCGATGAACTAAGAACCTATCTAGAACCTAGGTCCCTCTAGTTATTAGTTACTTCGTACTGTTTTTATTTTTCCAAAATAAATTGTATAAAAATTAAAAGCTTGTAAAGGGATATAGAATATACAAGAACCTCCCCCTTTTTTGAACTCGTTTAAAAATTATTACTCCGTATAACGAAGCTTACGATACAGGCTTTCTTTATTACCTCCCGTGTTGTGTACATCATTTTATGTCTACACTTGGCCAAGAAAGTCACTTTATGGCCAGGTGTGGCATAAAGATTATAAACCTTTAAAATTTACTGACAGATTTATGAGGTTACTAGTTAGGTACATTGGTACATAACATCTGTCTGATACGCGTGAGTGTCGCAAACTTGGTAATAAATCTGTAAAATATGCATTGTTTTTCGAATGCCAAAGAGAACAGGTTGCTTGCCTTGACCCGGCGCGTCTTCGAGAATCCGAAGTCTCGAGGGAGGTTGCTTGGTGCCGCTTGCTTGTGCCTAATTGGCTATTTGACAACTTTTTCTGTGATATGTTACTTATAGAAAGACCCTTAAAAGATAATTTCCTGGGTGTAACCATCCTATGTCTAGATTTTTTTTATTTCACCTAAATTTGCTTTAGCCTTACACGGATAAACGCGTGAAAAAGTAACAAACAGACAGAGTTATTTTCGCATTTTTAATATTAAAATTTGGATTGGATGTTTTTAAATATGCATGATTTAAGTGGGGAACTTAGTAGTTCATTCTGAATTCAACGGTTCTTGATTTTTTTGGATATAGAACACTGTTGTATAATAATTTATCTTGCAGAACCGTAAAAGGAGTAAAACCATGTTTTAAATTAAAGATTTCATAAAAATAACAAAAAAAATATCGGTTTTCATTAGTTAATATTGGAACTTGATTTTATCTGAAGAATTCTGAGGTATTATTAAACAAAACACATAGGTACACTTCGGCAGATGGCAAAGCACCAAAGCGAAGAGTCCAAAAACGCGCAGAGTACATATTTATATGCACATCATTTCTGTAAACCACCAAAAAAGGCTACACAAATCGATAGTCATTTAAGCCACCGGGTTCAATTTAATAATAGATGCTAAATATACGTTATCTATATCTTGTTATACATAGAGGACAGGATATTTACCCAGTGGTGAACTAAGCGTGAGGCGGAAGGGGCGGTCCGCCCCGGGCCTCCAGACTAAGAGCCCTCCATTGTCTTGCACCATTACACCATCAGGGGCCTCTCCTGCTGCGTCAATCCGAATAACCCCCCCCCCCCCCCCTCACCTCGTCGAAAACCAAATCAAAAAGCGGATTGTGGGGTTCAAATTGGCCTCGTATACTTCCGTCGCCCTATTCACCTCGTCATCAATTTTAATTCTGAATTCTTAATTTACAGACCACCTCGAGGACGCTCTTCAGACCGGCTGTGAGAAGTGTACCGAGGTTCAAAAGAACGGTGCCACCAAGGTGATAGAGCACCTGATCAAGCACGAGCTGCCAGTCTGGCGCGAGCTTAGTGCCCGCTTCGACCCCGACGGCAAGTACAAGAAGGTTTACGAGGAGCGGGCGAGGGAGCATGGCATCGTCATCCCTGAGGAACATTAAGAGGACATTGTACAACTTCTGTAACGCTACTTCTGAATTGGACTTTTAGTTTACGGATATAAGGTTCATTTTTGAAAGACCGTTACGGAAGAAGCTGTTGAAAGCGTTTGAGGAGCGTTATTTTAAAAAAGGGGTATAATTTTTGCTTAAAAACCAGCTTTACGGTAATTATATTATTATTTTCAAGCTGAATTTTTGACTACCTCGATCTAGTCCATAAATATACCTATCATGATAATGTATAATTACCGTACTTCTTTGTTTTCTTGCTAATATGCTATATTTTATGCCCTATTTAATTGTTTGCTCAAAACATTTTATATGATTTTTACATAAAAATAATTAATGAAATCAGAGCCTTATTTTATTTTACCAGCCCAAAAATAACATTATTCCTTGCTGCTGTTTATGAAGTAAGAGCCTTATCACACGTGCGATTTGCGAGCAAGTTGCGAGCGTGTTTTCATACAAAACTTGACACGTCGAGTTCGCTGCGATCGTAATCTGTACGAAAACACGCTCGCAACTCGCTCGCAAATCGCCAGTGTATAAGGCCCTAAGAGAGGAAGGAGTCGGGAAACACGTTTAAACAAACAAATTAGAGACCCTGGGGCCGTGGAGCTCAGACACCCATGCATTATGTAAGGAAATAAAAAAATACCGGTCAAGTGCGAGTCGGACTCGCGCACCGAGGGTTCCGTACAAATTCGTTAGTAGATACGTGAATAGTTTAAGAAAAACTGTATGGCGGTTAGTTTAGTAGGAGCAAAGTATGTGTTACGATTTTTGCAAATTTCTAAAAAACGGTGCAATTTAGGAAAACCGTTATATTTTTCCTGTAATACTTAGGATGATATCAATAATTGGTAATTATTACAGATTTTTCTAACGTTTTTGGTCATAAATCAAAAAATACATAATGAACAAAAAAATTAAAAATGGCTTTGGAATCTACAAATTAAGTTCTTTCATTTGATACCCCATTTGATACAATTGCACAACTTTAAATTTTAACATGTACAAGATTTTTTTAATGTCAAATAGGGTCGGGTTAGCGACTTTTAAAATTATTCCAATTTTCATGTCGATAGCAGCAGTAGTTCCTGAGATATCTGGCTGTGACAGACGGACAGACAGACAGAGTTGCACCATAAGGGTTCCTTTTTTACCATTTTGGTACGGAACCCTAAAAACTATCGGATTGCTCAACAGATCATAGGGCTGGCTCATTCCTCGGCCAAACATCGTGATCGTGATTCAGCGAGGGGATCTAGCCCGCCTAATGGGCACTCTTCCACAGGGTACCGACCTGGACAAACCAATATGTATATTTTCATGAAAAATCAAAGACGAACTTCGTTCCGCCGCATAATGTTCCCATTATAAACTGAATCAAATCTGTTTTGTCATGAAAACCCGATCACGATGCCCTCTACCGGGTCCTATTGTATTTTAAAACCATCCGGGGATCGACTCAAATATACTTACACACTAAATGTCATCCAAATCGGTCCATCCAGCCATTTAGGCGGAGCTAGGTGACAAACACACGTAGAGAAGAACTATATATATAAAGAATAAGATGGTGTTGATATAAAAAAAAATCTTTGGACATATATGAGATCAATATTTGTAGTCGGTTATTATAGCCATTGTTTTTTTCGTCCCACCGACATAACTTATTGAAAATTACGTTTAGCCACGTGTTCAGTCATATACATACTGTCCCAAAACTCAACGATAAGCCGGCACCAGAGGATGGAGCTACTTATGATTAGTCGAGAAAAAATAAGGAAAAAAATATATATCTCAATTATTTTTTCTCGACTAATCATAAGTAGCTCCATCCTCTGGTGCCGGCTTATCGTTGAGTTTTGGGACACGTTGTATATACGCCATGGCACCTAGCCCGATACTAACCTAGCCCGATACTTTCGAGGTAGGCCGGACAAGGTGACCTGGTTCGACCCCAGGCACCCCCGATGCTCACCCAGCCCGACCTGTGTGTCGACTGTGTGTGTCACACAGTCGACACCCGAGGGTGGTCCGGCTAGCGACCTGATTCGACCCCAGGGAACGCCACGGCCGACCACCCGGTCCGACAATCGCTATGTCCGGGAATGGGTTGCGAGTTTGTCAGTTTAAAAAACTGTAGGAAAAATACTGTAACAATAATAATTCTTGTATAAAGAACAAGCACTTTAGTCAAAGAATAATTTATCTACCTACACGTAGATATATAGAAGAAGCTAGATCAAACAATAACCAATTATATAAAGCAGCGGTCGGCAACCTGCGGCCCGCGAGCCTCCCTGGCTATTTTGTATGTAAAGGTCAACATATTCAGAATTGTGTAAAATCACCAATTATTAACATACTTAGTGCGGTCCGCGTCAATTTCGTTAGCTACTACTATGAGGCCCTTGGCTGCTAAAAGGTTGCCAACCGCTGATTTAAAGCATATTGCTTGTTCCATATGTAAGGTTTAGTCGGAAAACACGTGGCTCTACACTAACTCTATGTCTATTCTTTTAAGTGCTTATTATTAACCATTTAACTGCATGTTATTAAGTACTCTCAGAGCATTTATTATTTAATAGGCCATTTATACAGATTAAATTAAATAATTACAGTAGCTTAAGAGTATCTTTGTGAGAGTAGAGAATCTCTACTAGAGATGTTCGGATCCGCATCCGTAGAATTTCAGCATTGATTTGTGAATCCACATCCGCAATGACATGATTGGACCTTATCGTGGTTGAAATTGCCAAATCCCACATGTAGGGTGCATTTGGGTAAATCCAAGCACGGGGTAATTATGAAAATTAAGGATTTCTCATAATGCACACAACATATATTTACTGTCATCTAATCATATCATTTCACAAACACCAGCAAGATTTACGTTCCGGGTGCAAAGTGCTGTAACTTAGCGTATTTTCCTGACTTCAGTGTTTCCTAACTCCAGTAATTAGTACAGAAATAAACAATAGAGGACAATAATATCTTAATTTACATAAACAATCGTTTTGAACCCCGCCAGAGCTATTATTTTGTACTTAAGGTGATTCGAGCTTCTCCATACAAACAAAAAGAGGGTCATTATTTGCTTCAAATTCTAATTCAAATATTTAATTGCATATCACAGATTGCATTATAAGTGAAACAGTAAGTATATGTAGGTACGTGTGACGCCAGCAAATCGAGAGGGCTGCTTGGAGTACATCAATCGAGGTTGAAATGATACAAAATATTATCTGTGCGAAATGACATGAGAAGTCAAAAAAGTAAATTTTTAAAACAAAAAATAAAAACCGACTTCTAAATACTTAAACTAAAAACAAATTAAGTCTATTTAGTTAAAAGAAAAAAAATCCAAATCGGTCTAGACGTTTTCAAGTAACCGAGGAACAAGCCTACATAAAAATTGCTCTTTGTTTTGAAGTCGGTTAAGACTGGGAACTTATTTCTAATAAGAAATGCACGAGAAAGTAAGAAAAATACCAAAATCGCATATGTGTGCCTATGATATTTGAAGAGTTTCCTCGATTTCTCCAAGATCCCATCATCAGATCCTGATTTGGTTGCAATGGGTCCACCTCGGAGGTATACCCTTTTAAACAAAAAAAGAATTTTCCAAATAGGTTCAGCCGTCTTTAAGTAATCGGGGAAGAAACCTAGATACAAATTAACTCTTTGTTTTGAAGTCGGTTAACACTAAAAACTTGTTGCTAATAAGAGATGGACGAGAAATTACGAAAAATACCGAAATCGCTATATGTGTGCCTATAATATTTGAAGAGTTCCCTCGATTTCTCCAAGATTCCATCATCAGATCCTGACTTGGTTGCAATGGGACCACCTTGAAAGTCTACCCTTTCAAACAAAAAAGAAATTTTCCAAATCGGTCCAGCCGTCTTGAAGTAATCGGTGAACAAACACACAAAAAAAAAATAAAAAAAAACATACAGACGAATTGAGAACCGTCCTTCTTTTGGAAGTCGGTTAAAAAAAGCAGAATTAACCTACCAAGTCAGGCGCTATGATTTCTATTAGGGATTTAACAGCATGGACCGAGACTCCCCAGAGGCAAAGTATAAAGACGAACAAGTAGTCCAACTTCGGCCGTTTAGGAGCACGCGACACGTATGCACACAGACGCGCGCTAGCAGTAGCACGTCTGTGTGAGTGCAATCCATACTAGACCATTCTTTGCTTGTAGTGCGTTCGTACACGGCGCGCACACATTAAAGCGCGCGATGTACCTTTTGTAGGAAGAAAAATTACTGCTGTACTGCCGTCCTAGTTTAAAAGGCGACTTTTTGCTATGAATTTCCATAGCAAAAAGTCGCCTTTTAGACTAGGACGGCAGTATTATACTGTGCCAGAGGTCACTAGTATTTTTGACCTTAATTGATTTAAAGGCCTTTAGGAGCATTCCATGAAAATATTTCGTAAGGGACACCACCGTTTGAATACTTCCGAGAAATAAATTCAGGAAGCTAATTATCAGCATTGTAATATCATAACTCGGCTTTAAGATTGGTAGTGTTTCTGAGCAGCTCATACGTTTTATTAGGGTAGCTGCCATAGCGTTTCGTAAGGGACACAAAGTTGATGTTTTCATGGACTGCTCCTCTATCATTAGTTGAAACCAAACGTTTTTTGCCAAAAAAAATTGTTTTTTGGATTTTTGCGTGTTCTCACGTCATTTCCCGCGAACAAAGTGTATCAAGCTCTAAAAAACACATTTCGACCATGATTGATGTCGTCGGAGCAAATGATGACCCCTTTCCGTTTGTATAGAGAACTGACCGACTCCAATCTCCTTAATTAACCGGCTAGCCGTTAATTATAACCATAACATTGTATAGTAGTTATCAAGGATCTCAATTACAACCAAGATGAGATATAAAGAGATCGATTTCCAATCGCACCTTAGTGTCCGATTCATCGATACAGAAAAATGAAGTTATTATTGTTGATATTTTGCATCGGGCTGGTGGGTCTGTCGTTTGGAGAGGAGAAATATACGGATAGATATGACAATATAAACGCTGATGAGATTCTGGCTAACAGGAGATTGCTGGTTCCTTACGTCAAGTGCATGCTAGGAGAAGGCCGATGTACGCCAGAAGGGAAATATCTTAAAAGTAAGTGACATTCTTATATTCTGTATATCGGCCATTCTCACGAAGTATGTCTGCGGTCACCTAATTACCGCGACTCTGTTTTCATACTAAATGTATGGAGACGCGGTAATTAGACGCAGTCATACTTCGTGAGAATGGCCGATATCTTTATTTTCATAAGTTAGGTTTTTGTCAATATATAAAGTTAAATAAAACAATAACAATAAAAACTAAATAAATCAACAAATATCAGGGGACAATCTTACACAAATCGAACTAATCCCATAGTAAGCTGAATAAGGATTGTGTTATGGATACTAGTCGACCATATATTTAATAAATACAAATACTTAAATACGTAGAAAACATCCAAGACTCAGAAACAAATATCATCACACAAATAATATTTCCTCTTACCGGGATTCGAACCCAGGACCGTCAGCTTCGTAGGCAGAGTCACTAACCAGTAGGCTAAACCGGTCGTCAAAAACTAAAACTATAAATTAAATACAAAGTAAAGATAGTAAACTTGTTCCAAATCGCTGCCAGTGGGGAGTGAGCAGAAGGCCGGCCGCATTGCCACGCTGGATGGCAATGCTGAGTCGCTGAGCGAAATACTGACCACTTGACCAGCCCTCTGGTCACTAGTGGCCTCCACTAGACGCGCCGACAGATCCTTGAAAACGCCTCAAATATGTAGCTGCTACCGAGGCTTCCATATTTGCGGCGTCTGAGGTCTTCTGCTGTGGATGCGCCAACGCCAGCCTTTGTTTTGGAGCCTGGAAGACGGGATGGCGCGAGAGTAAAAAGTAAAATACAAAATATAAACACATTGTAAAAAAAAACCGCAAACAGCAGCGGGGCGGGGCCCAAGCTACCAGTGGTTAGGGCTGGAGAGAGTACCTCCTGACAATACACGCCGTGTCCAGAAGTACCGCCCTCTGTATCTAACCCTTGATCCAGCCATCAAGCGAGAGTCTCCTGAGATGGTGATCAAGACTCTTCGCTATAAGCCCGCTATAAGTCGATGATTATCGATTGTAGATAAATGATATTATATTATTTCCGTGCAAAAAGACCTGATTTCAGTGGCATTAACTTCCATGGCATCATTAATGTCAACGTCTTAAGACATTTGCACGATATTTTCTAGTTTTTGGTAGCCTACCAGATATTTGAAAATGCATTCACGGGCAGTGAATTCGGATTATTTTCTATGAACAATGATATAGAAAATGACCCGAATTCATTGTCCGTGAGTGTATAATGCTAATCTCCCAGGACTTCGATATTAATGATACCATCGAAGTCAATGCCACTGAAGTGACCGGAGAAATACTCATATTTCTCAGAGTATCACATTAGACATGCGGCCGTAAGCAATCTGATTACCTACTTAAGCCAATTTAAAATCCAACTATAACATTAAATTTGCCCCAAAAATATAAATAAAAGGGTCCAGGTGTGCGTAAGAAACGATTCAAACTTTTTTTTATTTATTGCCCGTTAACACCATAATAAACTACACAAATAAATCGTCTGTATCCTGCCTTATACCCGTCCCATTTAAAACAACTTTTTTGTAAAATATAAATAGCTACCTACATTGGTAAAAAATAAATTGAACCAGTCGGTAAACAGGTTATTGCAGACTTGGTTTCGATGTCTGTTCCCATGGCCAAGGAATCACAGCCCACCAGTATATACTCAACCATTCATAATACCAATAGTAGATAGGTCGTTTTCCAGACATTTACCTATTCGGCTAACTCACAAGGAAACACAGATCAGGGTCAATTTACTAGAATTTTGAAGACCTAGGAACTCTGACAATCTTTTTCTTAGAATTCCACAAGTTAGATAGCATTAGTGACGGCACCAGTAATGGACAGGAACCAATTATGGACATTTCTTTCCCGTAAAACCCACACTTTAAGTAACTGACACTAATTTTTTAAACTATCAACAATATCTTCAGTTAACTGATGGTCCTAACTGGGGAAGTCCATGAATAGTCGGCTATAAGTCATTAAATGTTTGCTGTCCATTACTGGGTGCTATGCTATTGTGCTTAACGTGTACATGATTGGTGCCGTCATATTTTAATATAAGATAAACCTAATCTATAGATTCTATAAGTGATATTTAAGCAATCTCAAATAGTAACGATTCGGATTTCAAAATATTAGTGAAAAATAAAGTTTTGGGATTCCCATGAATTCCTTATTTGCACTTTCATTTGTATCCCAATTCGTTAAGGTACCAACAAGGCTCTAATAAAATGACTCAACATTCATAATGGCGACTACTAACACAGTGTCGAGCACTATGACATTTACCTTATTTCCTGTGCTAGAAAAATATCATGTGTATGTATAAGGAGCGGTCGAAAGGATAATTATCATGATAATTATCGATTGATAATAACAAAAAATTGCGCTCGTGAAAGTGAACTGTACGCGAAGTATTCGAACGTGTATTACCACACTTGCGTCTATCCGATCCGAACGTACGAAACATTATATATGTGACGTTCCGCGGTTAAAAGTGTCTTATGGGTATTGTCGTTTGCGTCCATCTATCTTGATGTCCTATAGTAAAGGAGTCGGATACGACGCAAGCGACAATATCCATAAGGTACCTTTAACCGCAGAACGTCACATATTATGAAACAATATTTATCTATTTATGTTCGGTATTTTTAGGCCTGCAAATTTGCAATAAGATACCTACGTATCTTGTATTGTATTATATATCGTATTTATTTATTTCAGATAATATCAAAGATGCGATTACGACGTCATGCGAGAAGTGCACGGACTTGCAAAGGAAAGGTGCCAGGAAAGTGGTGAAGCACTTGAAGGAGCACGAACAGGAGTACTGGACCCAGATTAAGGCCAAATACGATCCAGGGGACAAGTTCCAAGCCAGCTACGAAGCGTTCTTGGCCCGCGACGATTAATTTATAAAGACTAAACCATATGCATACACACTGTCCGCGACTTTCCTGTCACACGACAAATTATGGCCAGTTCGAATGAATGGAAATAAATAAGTAATATTTTTTACGTCCACCTGGCCATAAAGTGGCAATAACCGCCCGCTACGCGTGCGGAAAATCCCACTTCATGGCCTGGGGGAGACGCAAAATTCCTAAGCCCTAAGTACCGTGCCGTTTTGTAAGTAGCAGTAGCGTGGCGTCCAAAGAACTCGATTCCTAACGGCTTGCCTAATATCACGCATTTGAGCACCTTATTCTAAGCTCTTAAGGAATTTTACGCCAAATCTGCACCAGCTTACCCAAGGATATCTTTTACGCCACGCTACTGGTAAGTAGGTAATGTTATAGGTAATGTACTATCGCATGAAAAAGAGTTGCGCAACGCAGTTGTGTTAGAGTCTTCACACTTGCGATTTGCGAGCGAGCAGCGGGCGAGTTAGGCGAAGAACACACTGAAATCGCCCGTCGCCGCGATTTTTTCCGTGTAACTGCGCATAGTAGTTGCGGGTCGCCGCGATTTACGCGCCAGTGTGCGCCACCCCGCGATTTTTCTATACAAATCGATGATTCTACATACAAAGTTGAAAATCGCTGAGTCGCGTGTCGCCGCGATTTTCGCTGCAGTGTGAGATCCGCCTTAGAAGCGAAGTTCCATACAAATGTCGCTCGAGTTCGCCGCGACTGGTTTTGTATGGAAACTCGCCCGCAGCTCGCCCGCAAATCGCAAGTGTGACAAGACCCTTAGGGATACGATTCTGCCGATATTTACGACGTGTACGAGTAAATATCTATCTTGTCACTTTCATAGTCTTAGTATTAATTGCAACTGAGTGTTTTCAAAGTTTGTTTCACTAGTGTTTATTACATCCGAAAATTGAGTAAACTTATACTTTAAAAATTGTTCTCTTGCGTTATTTTACGCCGATTTTCCAAAAATATTCCAAAGAACTTTTTTTATGGTGTAGATAAAAATGATCATGTCATTGTAAACCACTAAATTTCCTTAATCTATTTAGCATTCCATTTCATTACTTTATTTGTGAGTACTTTTAAGGCAATACCAAGGACCTTAAAATAAATAGCTATTTATTTTAAGGTCCTTGAGCAATACCTATTTATTATAGAATAATTTATGTCTATTGTTTACTTGATGTCATAATTTAGTATACATATTCTTGCTCAAATGTAATTATCACTATTAAGATTAGTATCATCAAAATAAAAATATATCATGAAAAGCAATTATTTTCTCCTTAAAAGAATCCCTAGTCTCAATTCGAAAACAATTACAGCAGACAGTATCAAATACCTGCTTACCTATACCTATATGCATATATAGGTAAGCAGTTATTATGAAAAAAAAACTGTTTGAATGCCACGCATGGAAATTGAGCAGCTATATAGTATGTACCTATTTGCAATTTAGAGGTGGTTCATGTGATGTCATCGTCGCTCGTAGGTTCAATCGGCGTAAAGGACATTGTTTTCCCTGTCCCTTACCCCAATTGAACCTACAGTCGACGTTATGTCATACAAACTGACAGTTCTATTAAAAGACGTTCTATAAGATAAGATTGACAATAGGGTACTTGCCTGTAGTCAGTATACATTACTTCACACTAAGCTTTAAAACTGCTTTCGAACATTGGCAAAAATTAACAAAACTTCTTCTATTTAGCGAGATCAAAAATTATAAATAAGGAGATGATTAAATCATCTCCTCGAAAAAAGTAAAATTACGTCATTTTACTTTTTTCCATAGAAACTCCATACTATCCGAGCGTTTTGACACTTCATAAAAAAAACTGATTGGATCAGTCAGTCTAGTATGTGCTTTTAACATTCAATCAATAATAATCAAGGTATAAGCATCGTAAAATAAAAAACCGGTCAAGTGCGAGTCGGACTCTCGCTCCGAGGGTTCCGTACAAACTCATAAGTAGATACGCGAATAGTTCAAGAAGATGTCGATTTTTTAGTAGAAGCAAATAAGTACTTTGTTATGATTTTTTCAAATTTCTAAAAAACAGTGCACGTTAGGAAAACCGTTATATTTTTCCTGTAATATTTAGGATAATATTAATAATTGGAAATTATTACAGATTTTTCTGTTCAGTAACTTCGAGAAAATTATTTTCAGTTGTTAAGAAAAAAACTAAAAATAGATTTGAAATCTACAAATTATGCCCTTTTATTTGATACCCCACTTGATATAATAGCCCAACTATAATTTCCTGACCTCCCATTTCGACCCTCTTTAAAAAAAAGTATAAGAGATTTTTTACATCCAGGAGGCTCGGGTACTTTTAAAACTATTCCAAATTTCAAATCGATAGCAGCAGTAAGTTCCTGAGATATCTGGCTGTGACAGACGGACAGACAGACAGACAGAGCAGCACCATAAGGGTTCCTTTTTTACCATTTTGGTACGGAACCCTAATAACATCTATATCGAGTCGAGAGCAGCGGTATGCTCTCGTATCAGAGGCCAAGACTAGGGATTAGTCGTGTCGCCACACCCGGAACCCGGGATCCCGGTATTATGGCCAGTTCACATTATTCCAGTAGCATTCCAGTCCAGCAATCCAATCCAGTGCTGGAATGCTACTGGAATAATGTGAACCGACACTGGAATGCACTGGAATGTACCCATTCCAGTGAGCATTCCAGTCCAGTGACTGGAGAGACCGTCAACTTTTCATTCCAGCTCACCCAATCCAGCGCCACTGGAATAGTGTAAACCGTCAATCCAGTGCTGGATTGAACGTGATATAGTGAATACGCGTGGTTATTTTTGGTAACAGTCTTTAACAACTCTTAAAAGACTGGAATAATGTAAACGATATGCTCCAGTCCACAACTGGACTGGATTAGCCCGCTGGATCACTGGACTGGAATAATGTGAACTGGCCATTATGAGAGACTTTATATCGCTGAGCCAATGGAGTAAATAAGTATATCATATCGAGTCCTTTCCTAAAGAAAGTGACTCTAAGAAAAACCTGAGACAACTAACAATATAAGTACTATCCATAAAAGTGCAACCAGTAGGTGGGAGGTTAAGTGATTTTCTTCATTATACATATAATGAAGAAAATCACTTAAGTAACTGGAATAAAAATCTATAACCATTTGCCAGAATGTATTTAATCGCTGGATAGTGTAAAATTGGAAGCCCTAGCCAAGACTCAAGTCTAATTGGAAGCTACTGTGGGTCACGCAAAAAAAAGATTCTTATAAAAACTCATCAGTCTTTTTTTCCTTAAGTCCTAAATAGCCTACGCCTTGACTGTCCTGAGTTCGCTCTCGTACTTGGCGACGTATTTACGGTGCGGATCATACTTGGCGACGAGTTGACCCCAGTATTCAGTTTCCTTGTTGATCAGGTGCCCCATCACGCGACGGGTGGCGCGTTGCTGGGTCTCTGTGCATTTCGCGCACCCGTTTTCTAGGGCCTCTTTGATGTGAGCTGAGGAAAAAATGAGATAAATAAGCAAGGACCTCAAAATAAATAACCGGACGGACGCCTCGCTAACAAAGAACTGAAGCATGTCTAATAAGCTGGCTACCTGTGTCCTATTCCTATGTGTGCTTGCTGCTCGCAATAGGAAACAACTAGTTGATGTGTGTGCAATGGCGTAGCGACATAAAACGGCGCCCAGGGCACGCGTCCAAACTGCGCCCCTTAGCAACGGCGCCTAGGGCACTCATCCAAACTGCACCCCTTTGTTTCTTAGTGACACCCGGGACGGATAATCTCTGCAAAATCGCGGGGGGGGGGGGGGGAGCGAGCGTGCGTTTGCCTTCAAGACTTTTATTTTTTATTTCGCCATGTTTGCGAATTTGGATTGATGGTATTTTGACGTGACAACGTCTTATAAATTGGTTTGCCGGGTGACACTTCAAGAAACTGCGTTACGCTCCGCTCACGTTATGCGCTCACAATGAGAGCGAGTGAGAGGCACGCGTCCCTTCCACTCGGGCATGGTTAGTCGTTGTCACGTAAAACTTTCGCCCGTATACCGACTTTACAGGCAACCAATTTTTTTTTTTTTTTGTATAGGTAGTAAATTTCGTTTTTGCGCCCCCTCTCCTTGTTGGCGCCCAGGGCACGTGCCCTGCCTACACCACCCTCGCTTCGACACTGAGTGTGTACGGCTCGTAAGTACGCTTGTACTTACTAGCCGGCTTACTAAAAATGGCTTCAGTTGTCTGTTGACTAGGCTCCGTCTGGCTATTTATTTTAAGGTCCTTGTAAATAAATATAAAGTGCTATTACGCGCTTAGTGCAACAGAATACAATAGAAAAGTATTTATTTGAGTAACACAACATTACAGTTACATATGAGGTAATACACAAAATAAACTAGCAGTAATACTAGAACTAGAGTATCAATATCTAGAAGAGAACAACTTTTGAGTATGACCTAACATTGCCTTATTTTCTCTTTAGACGTGTCATGTTCATCCCGCTGGAACTATTAACTATGGAACATGAAATGATTACCTTCTGAAAAGGAAGGGAGAGATAAAATTCCTAGGATCTCAGGAATTATTTAAAACTCAAGTTAAAACAAGTTTATTAGACGTTGGTACCGTCACTATAGTGGTAGCGTCAATAAAACGTGAGCCCCACACGTGACGACGAACTTTTAAAATATGCATACGCAAACAGGGATTCTCTGAACCGGTCTCATGGTAACACTGAATGATTTTATTTTATTGCATGAAATAAAGTATACCTGTCTAAGTGATAAAGACCCTGACGAAAGATAAGGTTTATAATAAGGTGCTTACAAATTAGATGCCAATACTTTAAGAGACGTTAACTTACATCAAAATAATTTGCTTTAAATAGGAATTAATAAAACTTCTTATGTCCATCTAGCTGTCCCGGCTAACTTCGTTCAGCCTTAGAATTTTTTTTTTTTAGATTTCTTTAATAGTTATTCTGTTGTTCGGGGCAGAGACAAACCCAAAAAATCATAAAAATCTGTCCACCCGTTCTCTAGTACAACCAACCCGACTTTGTTTTATGTACCTACTAGTATATAGATTTCTGTTTTAATTTTGGAACAAAATAATTAAATCAATATTAACTGAGAAGGTGGTTATGACTTTCTGTCATGTTTTTGTCATTAATGCCATTGATTACGAGCTTTCATACGATAATCAAAGAAGCCTTAATCACTGAATTCTGATTATCTCATTAACAGGGTGTTATTACATGGCACACTTGTTTTTCCTAATTTTCTTCAAAAACTAACATAAACTTTAAATCAAGCATCGATAACCTAATACAGAATAAAACCCTTAAAGAACATTAAACTTTAAATTAGTTTTATACTTAATTCTGCTTCTAAGGACGAGTACTATCAGCTCTAAAAGTATTGGCATCTAATTTGGAAGCACCTTATATATATATATATATATATATATATATGTTACCCACTATAAGATGCCAGCAACTTCGTCAACGAATAACCCGAACCCTTTTTCAGAGTTGAAAAAACATCTTAAAATTCTTATCAAACTATATCTGAAAATGGTTGTAATTTGTTTAGCCGTTATTACGTGATACATACAAACATTTTTGGCACCCGATACAGTAATATTCAAGTAGCATATGTCAATAATTTAACATTTCAGTAGGTAAAAATTATCAAACTCGAAGTCGGAGATACCTACATAGACAGGACTTTGTCCGAATTATTATTGTCCAGTCGGATACTGTTGGAGATATATATATCGGGTTGTAAACCTCTAATTTAGCTTCAACTGCCAGAATGGCGTGGAAACTCAAGACATAGAATGAAAGCTTAAGTAATAGGAAGGTATTAAGGAACAAAATAATATTTAAATAATCATAATTTCAACCCGGAGATGTCCACTGTTGAACATGGGTATAATCTACCTATGACCTATGTGCAGCAAACCAAATAAAATAGTAAGTAAATAAATAGTATACACACTTACATTTCAACTCCTTGCCTTCGGGAGTGCACCTGCCCTGGGACAGCAAGCATTTGATGTACGGCCCCAGAAGTCTACGATTGTTCAGAATCTCATTCAGATCCACATTGTCGTATTTATTGGTGTACTTGTCACCCGGCCTAGCCACAACAACCACCAACGCCAAAAAGCTAACGAGAATAACTGCCTTCATTTTTAGTATTAGTATAATTTATTTTTGACCTGTCTCGACCAATGGTCAGATTGATATGGGCTGCGGTTTGTGGTTCTTTCTTTTATACCGATTAGAATATCCCGAGAACCGTGAAACGGGTTTGTATAGTCCGCGAACTGCGGTAAACAACTAATTCGATGGATATCGTCAATTTGCCTTAGTCATAATTCCGTGGACATAATGATGTGGGTTTATTGAACTTAATTTGCGAGAAATCTGCGAGTTGGTGATAAAACTTAACGCGTTCGTCGTCACATAGTTACTAGGAAGTACAGCGCTATTTACACTAGGTTTAGTACCTCTAGAGACTAGTGACTAGGGACACTAGGAGTCTAGTGAATATAGGGACACTAGGAGGCTAGTGACTAGGGTCACTAGGGGCACTAGGAGGCTAGTGACTAGAGACACTAGGAGTCTAGTGACTATAGGTACACTAGGAGTCTAGTGACTAGGGACACTAGGAGTCTAGTGACTATAGGGACACTAGGAGGCTAGTGACTAGGGGCACTTGGAGGATAGCGGTTAGGGCGGCAAAATTCAGAGCATGAGCTTTTTTCAGCCATAAAGAGGCGGCATTTTTACGGTGCCCAGGGTGGCACTAAGGGAAAACTCGTTCCTGAGAAAGTATTTATGTGATGATATAGTTAAGGTACTTGTACTAAAGTCGCTCATATTATTATTTAACCGTGGAGGAACACACTTTATAGATCTAATAATAGGCAAGTCCGTGGGAATCGAGTTCTGTGGACACCCCCCCGGTACTGACTTGGTTTAACATTACATCTCAAAACTTTTTTGTTGTAAAACAACTGCGTTGCGAGACTTGCATCTTTTTACATTTGTAATGTTTTGCTATCTTATGTTATGTTATGTTAATCAAATTGATGATTTCAATCATGAGAGCCCAACTCTGGTATTATACGTTGGTATGTATAGATAGATAAAACATGGGTCCGTTTTGGCACTACTGATGAGAAACGCGGATCCTATATCACGCGATTAACACAACCATCATAAGCTCACGTAAGAAATCTCCCTTTAAAAACTTTCCTACCGCCGATAAACAATATGATTCAGCGTGCAAAGTTTAAATGCTCTCGTCTCGCCCGAGCAAGACGTCACGGGGAACGACGTCAATGCAAACAAGGTATTCATTTAAATAAACCACTTAATTACTTCGATACATGCAGTGAAATAATCTTACGCTTGGCTTGTTGGGGGCTCTTAAAACCATAAAACCCCCAAATGCGAGTACGATTCGCGAACGAACTCTTCGTCCGTACCCTAAGAGCGACGCGGACTTCGTGGGGAGTGGAGTTGCTTAGTATTTCCCCTCTGCCAAGTAATTTGGGCCAGTAATCATATTCGTTCTATAAAACTAGTTAGACGTCAGAATAAATCTAGTACGAGCCTGAAGAGATCTCCGTGAATATGCCGAATTGTTCCGTATTTCGCTGCAAATGGAGATCTAACACGTCAAACGTACAAATAGATGGTGTTTCACATTATCATTATTTACTTCCTTTAATGCATAAAAAGTTTGTTTACTAGTTGACGAGCAAGAACTACCTATATGTGGTGTAATGTTCTCGCATTTAAAAACTAATTAGCTTTCTTTCATAGGTTATAGTGTTGATAGTTTTAAAATGTACTGTCCATTACTTATAATATGTGGCCTTCGGACGGAAATATTGACGTTTTTGTGAAATCCTTCAAAATTATAATATCTTTTTATGCAAAATTGTAAAATATAGGAATAGATGTGTATTTGTAGCTTGGTTTCATTGCTGTACATTATTTTTTTCCATATAAAAATTGGGTTCAAAGTTTAATAAAAAAGGGTCCTTTTAGCAGAAGGACCCAGGATAATGTAACCATAATAGTACATTACTACACAGGCTGGGAAGTGAGGGGTTGCCGGCCGAGTACATTTAGTTACGAGGCTGGCAACCCCATTTCACGCCGAAGTATGTAGTGCTTTTCTCAAATATGCAATGAAATAAATTAAAAACACTCCAAAAAATAACTTTTTCGCTCTATTTGGGATACGTTTTATATGTCCGAATGTATTGGTAGCCCTAATTTTATTAAGCATATTTTTTTCCAGCTTTAACAGAAAATGTTTTGAAAAAACTTTTACGTACCTAGGTCAATTCTAGAGGTTACAAATAGAACATTCGGACATATGCCAAAACAATCGAACCATCATAAGCCTACTTATGACATCTGCCTTTATAAACTTTTCGACAAACAGTGAGTCAGCGTACAAAGTTTAAGATACCGCCCTGGTCTCGTCCGACTAAGACGTCATGAAATTACGTCAATGCAAAGTTGTATAAATTTAAATAAACTACTAATTTCGACAGATGCTGGGTAGCACAAATAATTAACACGTTCACAGTCCCAATTTAAAATGTAAAATCTTACAGATTTGTAATAAGGCTTGCCGTGACCCGTATGTGGGTTTACGGGACAGGGAACGTGTTAATTTGTGCTACCCAGCATCTGTCGAAATTACTAGTTTATTAAAATTTATACGGGTACGCCTCATGTTGCAGAATCTTTTTTGGTCGAATCATCATTTGGCAGAATTCATCATTTGGCATAATGCATTTTTTTCTGAAACTGTAGAATTTTCAGGACTCTTTAAGGCATTATCCTGTTAAATAGGTTAGGTTAGATTAGGTTTGTTTTATAACAATCCCGAAAAGTTTAAAGTTTCAGAATAAAATGCATTATGCCAAATGATGAATTCTGCCAAATGATGATTCGACCAAAAAAGAGTATGCAACATAATAGTAACCCAAATTTATACAACTTTGCATTGACGTAATTTCATGACGTCTTAGTCGGACGAGACGAGGGCGCTATCTTAAACTTTGTACCGGTTTCAAGACGCACGCACCACATGCAAGCATTTGCCCATGCGCGCCCATGCCACAGTATGGAGTGCACTCACACAGACGCGCGATCGTACGTGTCGCGCGCTCCTAAACGGCCCGGCCGAAGTCGTACTACTTGGTTGGCTTTATACTTTGGCATAGTGACTCTTTTGTCGATTTAGCGCAGCTAATTCCAGCACGTTCCCGGTAGGTTTATAGGTTTACGCGGGTTAGGCCCGACTTAGACGAGGCGAGAATTCTTCTGCGAGTTTCATTCCATTACGGCGTTTAATCGATCGAATGAACTCATCGTACTTAGAAAGCCCGCAATGTAATGATACTCGCATACGAGTTCTCGGCCCGTCTAAATGGAGCCTTAGTTTTCCGATGTCGGATATGCGCCTAATTTAAACTCTCCACGAAAAAGAGGGATGTTATAAGTGTTACGTGTGCATCCGAGTATCGGAGAGTTTGTCCTCCCGCGGCAGCGAGGGAGGGACCAGAGCATCGTGTGTCTGGTGCTGATCCCTGGCGTCCCCAGGGGTGTACGGAGGCCGATGAGAGAAGACACACTGTTCATGCCACAGTGTGGTTTTCCGGTAGGTAAGGGTTCGCCCGAGGGCGACCTTAACCAGGTCGTCATCGTCTCGTGGGAGGCTAAACTCCGCTGCGTGTGCCGTTCATAGTCTCCATTAGAGAACCCTTAAAAACGCCCAGTGACCGGGTCACTGGTTCTTCGATACCACACTAATATTATAAATGTGAAAGTTTGTGAAGATGTTTACATGATTGGAGGTTTGGATTGTTTGTTACTAAATAGCGGGGTAACAACTGGATGGATTGAAATGCAATTTGGCATGCAAGTAGACCAAAGTCTGGATTGAGACATAGAATACTACATATCCCGGTAAAGAGTTCCTTTGGGACACTAGCGAGAACAACGCGAGCAATTTAAATAAAATATTTTGCTAATCTTGAAACCGACAAACTTCTTGCAAGGTAGATAAAACCTAGTAAAGATATAGTGTAAACGAAAAGCTTGTCGCACAAAAAGCGGACGTGCGGTAATAGTACGTTACACAACTAGGGTGGTAATACAAAGAAAGGCCGAGATCGCAGATGTTTGCGGCCCGAGCTGCAAGCTAGGGACGTAAATATGCGATCGAGGGCTGTCTTTATTACCTCCCGTGTTGTGTACATCGTTTTATGTCTACACTTGGCCAGAAAGCGACTTTTTCCGTACGCGGAAAAAGCCACTTTATGGCCAAGTGTGGCATAAAATAATTTTTGTCCGTCAAACTTACACCAAAGCGGATATATGTATGTATGTAAACACTTTATTGCACAAAATTACAGGGTTACAAAATTAAGGTATATGTACAAAAGCGAACTTATCCCTTTGAGGCATCTCTTCCAGTTAACCTTTGAGCAGTTGAGTGATGAGACAAGAGAGATGGTAGACAAACTGAGAAACATGTACAAGAGATTATAGAGGTGAGTGTAAATAAATAAAATAAATACATATACTGTATACATATATAAATAAATAAATACATATAATGTGGCAATATTGACACAACATGCAAATATACTCTACCTTTTGCGATCTATTTAAAAACGCCGTAATTTTGCAAATACGTGTTGCTCAATTGGTACCTGCGTATCCCAGGTTAAGGTGGAAGTCAAATGACTAGTGACCAGTTGTACATTTTATTCATTTCGATTTATTGCTGCCTTTTAATGACTCTGATCACCTACTCACATAACAAAAATAAGTAAGTCACGAACAATCAATTCGCTACGTGATTATGGTTTCACTTTCACCCTGTTTACCTAGATATCGATCTAGTACCTTCCTAAATCACAGGCCTCAAGCTTAGCGACCAGAGTGGCTTGTATAGCATTCTCCTCTAGTCAGAATTTCTTCTCATTTCCCGCAATTAGATTAGATGTAAAAAGGCCGTAGAAGTGATTTGGTTCTGATCACTCAAATTTCAGATTTCAGAGTCAGTAAAATCAAAATCGTGTAAAAACGTTATAACTTTCAAGAGTAATTCTGCATAATTTCTACACTTAGAAAGGTTTATTATTAACTGTGCTTCTTACAATTGTTGAAACACTGAATTGAGAATAATCCCTAATCCCAAATGATAGAGTACAGAAACTGCAGGAATATTAACACATGCACGCCATACATAACTGATGCAACAGTTAGTAAGATCCTTTGTCGCTTCTACGACTAAATCCTTCGTATGTTTACGAGTTCCAAATTGGACGACGCTAATTTCGCAGGAGATAGGTAAAGGAAGAATTTAATGATTTGAGCCGTTTGAAGTACAGACGTTTGGGGCCGTGGGAATCCAGTGCGTTCGCACTGTACCTATAAGCAAATTGCCCACAGGCTTTATCCGGTATCCGGTGACCAGAGAGCTGGCTCCTTCTTAGCTCTAATAATCGGCATTGCCATTCAGCGTGGCAATGCCGTCAGTCTTCTGAGCGGGTGCCGCCCGGGAGAGACATGGGGGAGTTGTTTTATTTATATTTAGGGTTTACTTTAATTTTAGATATTTTTAGTTAATTAATTAAAGTTAAATGATTTGATTGAAATACAGTTTAAACAAAAATCTAATAATTTATTCCGAAATTGTACTATATTTTACAATTCTATCACATTCTGCTCCACCCATCTTCTTGATAACTTAAGCCTTGACAGTCCTGAGATCCTTCTCATATTTGTTGACGTATTTACGGTCGGGGTCGTACTTCGCGCACAGCTGGTTCCAGTAGTCGGCCTCTTTGTTGATGAGGTGGCCGATGACTCGACGGGTGCCTGTGCGCTGAGCCTCAGTGCACTTGGCGCAGTTGTTCTCAAGAGCCTCCCTGATGTGCGCTGTGGAAAAAGGGGACATTTAGCTAGGCTACATTTTTATTGTAAACAAATGCAACTTGGGTAAACTGAAATTGAAAAAATCGTCGATAAACAAGGACCTTAAAATAAGCCGGACATAGCCTCGCTAACAAATAACTGAAGCACTGGCCGCCGGTTTCTTTACCGCTGGTTGGTCAGGTCAATATGTGCGTGCTGCGGATAGTAGGAAAAAACTAGTTGATGTGTGCGTGCGGCTCGTAAATACGAGTACAAAGCAACCGGCCTACAAATGCTTCAGTTATCTGTTGTCGAGGTCCCGCCCGGCTATTTATTTTAAGGTCCTTGTCGATAAATAAATCAAAGTCGTTCTTTTTTAAAATTCTAGTCATAACCGAAAAAAAATATTGCCTGTGTATTCAGCCTGCAACAAGGCGTGCAAAAATTTTGAGCGCGATATGCCTCATAATAAAATTAAATAATTATGTGTTCTTTTTAAATTATAAATCAATGAACATTTAGTTATCTAACTACCCACTAATATCGAATAGGTGCCGCATTTTGTTTACCATTGTCTTCAAATAAACTTCCATGCTAATTTTCTTTAGTTGTGCAATATAGTATTACCTACTTATATACTCTAATGTATTGAAAGGCATAAAATTCATTATTTTGCCAATATCACAAGAAGATGGTGCATTATCATAACAGTGTTCGGGCTGGTGGTTTCCATTAAACCAACATGACACCTTGACCTCCGGTTTCACTATTCTAGGAGCCAATTAAGTCACCCGTCGACAATTCAGCTTAGAATTCAGAATTATTTATTAGGTAAAATAAGGGTCAATCATGAATACGAGTATGGTGAGAATTATCTCCAAATCAACATTGGAGCCAGATTAAGCCATCAGTAGCTAAAGATGTCACTAAGCAATGCGAGTATACGAGTTACTCTGCCGTTAGTATGAGTATGTAGGGTTGGATCTCTATTCTCTACAAACTAGACACTGCTCGAGCTTTGCCAGGGCTGAGGGAGACTCGCCCTTCTCGTGCTCTCTAAAGGTTTGTGGTTATTGAGGGTACTGTTGGAACCAGGCGTCGGATACCGGTATTTTCTCCGTACAAAAATTCTGGTATATCTTTTTCGTTCTTTGGTTTATTATTTCGTGTTTTAATAGGACAATCTAATAATACGAACTCATTACTTAAATACATTATAAGGCTCTACATAAGAAGCATAAAATAATTCAAAATATTGGGCTATTTTGGGGTTTTTGCAAAATACCGGTACCGAGCCCTGCTTCTATCTACTATGTCAAAAAAGGCATAGGCAGTTGTTTGTGATGTAGCATTTCCTATATGTATAACTCGGCCCTGGGTACGAGGGATCGAGAAGAAAATTGGCATGCAAGTCTGGCAACCAAGTCCTGGATTGAGACAGGATTCTTTATACCCCGGTGAAGAGCTCCCTTGAGATAACGGGAATAACGTAACCGAAGTCGCGGGTACGTAAGAGTTACGCTAGAAGGTTACATTTAGGTTAGACTCACATTTGAGCTCCTTGCCATCAGGAGTGCACTTGCCCTGGTCGAGCACGCACTTCATGTATGGTATTAGCAGACGGCGGTTTTCCAGGATCTCATCCAAGTTCACGTTGTCGAACTTATCGGTGTAGGTGTCTCCGGGGCGGGCGTAGGCCACCGCGGCCAGGGCGAGCATGCAGACGATCAGGAAACTCTTCATGCTGGAATAGAATTAATAATAACGTGATGGTGTATTTTTTGTCTGTATCCCGTTTGGTCAGCTGAATGGCAATTTTGGGAATACAAATACCTATGAGTAGGTAACTCATTAAAATTATGTGTTAATGCCTCTGAATACAGTATCTAAAGAGAGAGTCAGAATCTCTGGAGTAACTATCTAAACTAACCGAGATACTTATATCGAGATATGATATCAGTAAAGTTACTGAGACATTATAGGAGTAGGTATTTTAATTTATTGTATTGACAGTACAAATCATCAGATCCCGTACGTACTAGAATTTGCAATAGGTACCTATTACAGGAATAATATTATGAATAGTTCTGACGCCATAACGCAAAAGGGCACATCTAACATTTTTTGTCGACACTGAGTTCTATATATATTCGGAATCAGTAAATTTCACCGATTCCGAATATGTATACAACTCAGTGTCGAAAAAACATGTTAGTTGTGCCCTTTTGCGTTATGGCGGCAGAATTACAACCCCCCAAAACAAATAAAATAGTTTTCAGGAAAGTTAAACTTGGCACTATATCCAGTCTCATTAAATAAATTTTTAGTACAAAATTCAACATCACAATAATCTAAATATTAATTTAATTTAGTACTCACATTAGTTTAGTTGACAACTGGCCGGCACCCTTGGCAAATTGTTTGTGATGCAGCAGTCCGAACTCGCCGACTTTTTATACGAAGTAGAACTTTAGCTCAGACGAACAACGGAAAACCTGTTTTAGGCCATTTTCTGGCTTCGTAATGGAAACGTGCTCAGTGCTCATTAATAACCAACGAGGCGAGTGCGTTTGTGTTTTTAATACGAGACACGTTAATTGGGGGCTAGACGTCATAACTTTTTTTTACTGTGACGTATTGTCCTGATAACAATTGAAAAATGTGATTTTAATATGTATTTTTGTGGTTATTTTATTAAGTTTCGTATTGTGTATATTGTTTTTGGTTTCCGTATTTAGTGCATAGTCAATCAAATAGTGTAATAATGGATTTTGTCTCATATCCAATCTATGAAATACCTTTAAATGAGCAACTCATGTTTAAATATTTATTTCGGGCATCTCAAAAACGGCTCTAACAATTGCGATGAAATTTGCTTTGTGGGGATTTTTGGGGGCGAATAATCGATCTAGCTTGGTATTATGTCTAGGAAAAGATGTGTTTTCATGTGTTTTTCTCCGAGTAAAGCTCGCTCGCCCGGTACTATGCATACGGAAGTTAAACTAAATCTTAATTGTACTGCAATATTGCAATAGTTTCGAGTAATACAGTGATTTTTACATGGTAGGATTTAATATGAGTTACGTGATAATTAAAATATATATACTTAGGTAACTTTCCCTTAATTTCATGCATACATAATACTACATCAGCAGCTATTATTATGTCGAGACCTGATGATGTTAAACTGAACCAAACATTGACATAACAATGACATGTGAAAATAATGAGACGGAGAGACAAAGTCCCAAATAAAGTCAGCACATAGATTCGTAAACGACATCTTTAACACGTTGAATGCGGGAACTCGATTTAATAATTTAATTCCAGTGCTATACATACCATTTTTGAATTGTAACATAGTTTATCTCTGATGCGGTACAAGACAATTTTGGCTTGTGACTATAGGTCTAAAATTTGGCAAATATATCTTCATTGTTTTTACAATTTGATGATTTACTGATAACAACAGCAAGTTAAACAATTGAATAATCTAAAGCTATTTTCGTTACAGGCTATCGACCTTGGTTTAGGAATTATAGGACAATTAATTAACGATACGAAACTGACTTGTACCGCATCATGGAGATAGGGCTGGTGCTCTCAAGTCGATGTTTTGGTAGGGAGGAGAAATATAATGAAACAAAACATCGACATCGATAGTTGTAATTATTAAAAACTAACCAAAATTACATATTCGAATGAGATTGATTGAAACATTCTAAACACATTGATTGTTCACATTCTTGGCAGTAGGTATTAACTCTTCTCACTTTTTTATCAGCTTCTCTACTCGTCAGCGTTTTCCTTAATTCTTTGTAGCATTGAGTACACATCTTCCTTTTTGCTCCCTTTTTAAATGTATGTACTTTCTTTTTTTCTGTTTCATTTTCATTTCTTAAGGTCTTCCCTGTCATTGATTCTATAATTGCTTCAGTGAAATTTAATAACCGCATCTTTTTATTGTACATCCTATTGTATAAAATCCATGCATTTACTATACATGTGATGGTTGAACTGGCTGCAAAGATTGAGTTTGATCCGAAATCGCTGTATTTGGAATAGGGACGGACTCCAGGGCTTCATTTTTGCCGATCAGGGGCGTAGACTTGGTAGATTTTGTAGACAATCTAATATCATTTAAAATACAAATTTTAGAACCGGTCCCACCTGCATTTTCTCCTTTGATTGTGAAAATTCTGCCGTCGCATTTCTTCTCCATTTCACTTTTTTTCGGTTCACTACTCTCCATTTCTTCAAAAACCTTTTGTAACATTTTTCGTGATCTTTTTCTTGGTGCATTCATGACGAAAAACGAACTGCAGTCGGACGATAAACAAATGACACGTAAGCATCTACCCCCGCACTGGCCTGCACTGACCTGTTCCCGCGGTGCGATACAAGGCGGTAGGTTACAAGACACTTTTGGCCGGTACCGCACTGGTTGATTATTTTTTTCACCTAGTGCGAAACGAGTCAGATTTGTCTTGTACGGTTTAATGTGCCTATTGGATAAAATTTGCAGAAAGAAACATAAATGTATACTTGACTCTTTCTAGCCCATAGGATTTCATCGTTAAATCGTCCCCGCACCAGAGAGAGACAAACAACTTCCTTACGCCGCACCGAAAGAAAGTCCAGTACAAGTCAAAATCGGCATGTACCGCATTCAACGTGTTAAGAAGACTTTTTGTCGTCGACTTTTTATTTGAAGATCGACTTTTTATTTAAAATTAAACCTATTACCTACCTATTTAAAACGCTTTAAATATTCGAAACACTCGCTGCTTTAGGCTCTTTTCTCTATGATACTAAACGAGTCTTGATGTTTTTTCAACGTTAAGTGTATCACACACTAAGCAGATACGGTAAGATATCTGTATCTGAACGCATATCTGTCAATATCGCTCCCTATACAATTCAATGAGCTAACACACACAGCGCAGATAACTTATATTTTATCGTGAAGTATCTGTGGGCACCGACATATATCGACAGATGGCAAAGATATTATCTGCGTATATAAATTGATCTGCGTATATGCCGATATAGACATGGTATAGTATTTTATCTGCAGATAGATACAGGTTGATGCGAGACGGAGCCGTCCGCCCGCGCCCCGATCCGCCCCGCTGCACGCGCCCCTCCCACCCGCGCCCCTTTTGCCCAAAGGGGCAAAGGGGTAATAAAGAAAGGCTGATATCGCAGATGTTTGCGGCCCGAGCTGCAAGCGAGCGACGTAAATATGCAATCGAGGGCTTTCTTTATTACCTCCCGTGTTGTGTACATCATCTACACTTGGCCAGAAAGCGCGCGCAGCGTGCGGAAAAAGCCACTTTATGACCAGGTGTGGCATAAAATATGTTTATGTTACTTTTTAGGGTTCCGTACCAAAATGGTAAAAAAGGAACCCTTATGGTGCGACTCTGTCTGTCTGTCTGTCTGTCTGTCTGTCTGTCCGTCTGTCACAGCCAGATATCTCAGGAACTACTGCTGCTATCGGTTTGAAATTTGGAATAGTGTTAAAAGTAGCTAACCCGAGCTTATTGGACATAAAAAAAATCTTGTACCTTTTTTACTTTTTTTTTAAAGGGCTCCGTAATGGGATTTTCAAAATTGAAAGTAGGGCTTATATATCGAGTGGGGTATCAAATGAAAGAACTTAATTTGTAGATTAAAATACCATTTTTATTTTTTTTCTTAAATAAATAGTTTTTGATTTATGGCGAAAAAAGTTTAAGAAAATACCATTCCCCCCCTATTATCTCCGAAGTTACTGATCAGAAAAATGTGTCATAATTACCAATTATTAATGTCGTCCTAAATATTACAGGAAAAATATAACGGTTTTCCTCACTTGCACCGTTTTTGAGAAATTTGCAAAAATCATAACACATACTTATTTGCTCCTACTAAACTAATCGCCATACAGTTTTTCTTGAACTATTCATGTATCTACTTATTAGGATTATTATTATTATTAGGAAGACCGTTATATTTTCTCTTCCTAACTTGAATACTTTTTAAAAATTTACAAAAATCTTAACATATTAGTTCTACCCTCCCTACGAGAGCCATCTAGCGGAGAGTAGCAAAACTAAGCGATGATTTATTTCAGATTATATAAAAAATGTCTATTAAATACAATGATCATTCATCAGGCATCGGGAAAAAAACATAAAGTAACAATAATTATTAAAAACTCTATAATAGGAGTATGTTAGGAAATTTGACACTAGTAAATACCAAAAATGAAATACCACTAGCGCCATCTAGGGACACAAATCTAAAATAAGGTAGCTTGTGGCTAAAAATGATACATGAGAACTAACTTAGTTGACAAACAATTATTTCAATCAGCCAATAACAAAAAGTAACGTTTAAATTTAAATTACAAGTAAAATTTACGCGCTATTTAGTATCAATAGATGTCGCTGTAGCATACGCTGCATCGCGCTGTTAAGATTTTTCCTGGTTGAATAGAGCTAAAGCGGGTTTAAGGCAGGGTTGCTGTTAGTCGTAAGGTTGGTCTACTTATTAGTTTATACGGAACCCTCGGTGCGCGAGTCCGACTCGCACGTGACCGGTTTTTTTATTATTTAACTTTAAGTATTGCGAGTTCCTTATTATACGATCTCTGACAAACGTTTTTAACTGATTACATATACAGGATGTCCCATAACTGACACGTCACAGTGACACTGGAGGTAGACCAGGTCAAGAGGTACCAAACCAACTTAACATGACCCGCCGACCGTAATTTTTTTTACTACTGGTGGTCAAAGTAGAAATTAAATTTCGCTGTGAATTAATTCAAGATCAAACTAGTATTGTTTTCAGTTTTACTTAGTTTTTGGATAAAATACCATTTCTGTAACCTTAATTAACAATTCATGTTACTGTACACATAAAAAAAACTAACCTTTACACCTTTCCGAGTGTACACTGGCACTAATAATGTTAAAAACGGTCAAAATTCATGAACAACTTTAATTCGACAATAACTCAAAATCCGTGCCACTTTTACTGGGGTCATGTTAAGTTGGTTTGGTACCTCTTGACCTGGTCTACCTCCAGTGTCACTGTGACGTGTCAGTTATGGGACATCCTGTATATAAGAAAATGTAAGAATTAGAAAAAGAAGATACATTTTAGTTTCTTTTTATTTTTAATTAGATAAATAACAAGAACGAATACGATCTCTGATAAACATTTTATAATGTTTTGTCAAAACAAATAATAGTACATTGTGCACCGAGGGTAGTAAGAAGGGAATTACTAACGAGAGTCTGTTAGAAGCCCGACGCCGTAGGCGGAGGGCTTTTAATGACTCGAGTTGGTAATCCCCTTACTGCCCGTGATACACACAATGTTTTTCATCACATTTGCGAGGAAAAAAAAAATAAAACATAAATAAACTAAACGCACCCGCTAAGAGACAACTTCAACTGTCAACATTTTCGTGACTTTTTTCAATATAGTCTTCCACAGATAATGCTAAGAACTGCGTTTAGTTTTTAAACTTGACAGGCAATACCGCCAGATTGTATCGATTTTCATAATAAAATTTTAAAGTAAATTAAATTAATTGCATTAAAATAATTGCAAAAATTACTGAAATAATAGTAAAATATACCATATAAGTTTTATATACACTAAAATTGGTTTTGAAGCCAAGTTTTGAAGATGTGAAATAAGCCTTGGCTGATTTGAAACCTCCTTAGTCTGAAATGACGTACGAGTAGGTCCTATATTTTAAAACTAAACTCATAACTCCCACGGGAGTTATAGATTTTCATACAGTTTTTCCTCCCGTGGGAGTTATAGATTTTTATAACCCACGGGAGGTAAATCGGCTCGAGCTGGTCTATAAGCCCGCGTGTTAAACACCCTTTACGAGCAAGTGTGATGAAAATAATATTAGATTTGTATTATAGTGTTTTAATATCTTAAGCAATACACCATTAGCTAGACAATTAATAGGTAGGTATAGCAAGTCGTTCTTCCGTAGAAATGCATTCTCGCATTTTAGTATTAATTTTCTTTATATATTCTTTAATCAAATCATGAATCGCCATAAATATTAACCTTGGGTTTCGGAAATAGATTGAGAATTTTTCTTCTGATAGATCCTCGAAGATACTAAATTCACCACTGTCCTTTTTAAGCATTATATGACGTTCTATCCAAATCCTTCGCCTGTTAGTGCATTGTAACGCAACACGAACATCAAATTCATAATCAGCATCGTCATCTGACGAGCTGTCTAGTAAATCTAGAAGAGATAAACACGAAAACATCCTGTATAAACAATCCGCACCAAAAAACAAGTCTACTCAGTTTGAAGGATTTAGACTGAATGTATCGGCTCGTATATTATCGTATCTGCGTAGTGTGTGATAGTTGCAGATCATTTAAGTTATTATACGCAGATAAAATATTATCGTATCTGCGTAGTGTGTGACACGCTTTACCGTTGAGTTCAGAACTGTTGTGGTTTAACATCCACTAGCCTAACCGCGTATTGTATTTTTTTTTTTCATTAAGAAATGATGCCAAACATCACTCAAAAATTGCGAATTTTCGAACAGAAATCGCAATTTTTGAGCTTGTATTCCATTAGACGCAATAAAACCAAATATTAGCCTCCTCACTGTTTAAAAAATATTGATTTCAATTATTTAATGTGTGAAAATGGCTGGTCATTAATGTTGACATTTAAATGATTCAAGGTAGTTCGGAATCCTCGACGATGTTACATTTAATCTTAAAATAATGATTAAAGTTAAAAAACCGGACAAGTGCGAGTTAGACTCTCGTGGAGAGGGTTCTGTACGTTTAAAACAATATAAACAATTATACTTTATTGCACAGAGAGGTTTTCCTGTAATCTATAGTTAAAGGACTATTTTCCATATTTTTTTTTTCAAATTTCTACGTTTAATATTTTCGGAGATAAGGGGGGGGGGTGTTAAATGTTTGCCTATTTTCTAAAATAACTTCAAAACTATTGATATAAAAATGATAAAGAGTGAGCCCTTTCATTTATTATGTCACACGATATAGTTCGCTAACTTTTATTTTTATTTTCATTAATTACTTCTATATATGTACCAAATTTCAACTCAATCGGACCAATACTTTTGGAGCAAATTGGCTGTGACAGACAGACAGACACACGAGTGATCCCATAAGGGTTCCGTTTTTTTTCCTTTTGAGGTACGGAACCCTAAAAAGATGTTATCAATTATGAGAGTAAATTTCCTCATGACAAACATACTCACCTATATTCTATAAACCTATCAAACAACAGATTTCATACAACTATCATATCCATCAATCAGTTGATCTGGTTGGTATAAGAATTATTTTGTCATAATCTCAATTAAAAACATTTCATATATTAAGTATAGTATGATTCAGTAAAAAATCAGGAAAATATTTCTTAAAGCAAGAGCAAACTGATGAAAATAAGTAGGTACTTTCTAATTAAGTATATATATATTGAATGTTTAAGGTATTGCTTTTATAACCCAACACATGAATAGTGACAATAAATAGTACATTACACAACTAGGGTGGTAATACAAAGAAAGGCCGAGATCGCAGATGTTTGCGGCCCAAGCTGCAAGCGAGGGACGTAAATGTGCGATCGAGGGCTTTCTTTATTACCTCCTGTGTTGTGTACATCATTTTATGGCCAGGCGTGGCATAAAAATATAAAAAGAAGGAAATAAATACTGAAATCAAGTAGTCTAAAGTACTAGCTAAATATAATAAGCTAAGCAAGTAGTTGTTGAAGCTTCAAAACCCAGTATAAGTAAGTAGCTAAGTACCATTTATGTTGTTCGATGTTAGTATTTCGTCAATATTTTTCCACGATGTATAAAAAAGTGTGATCTTTGGTTTTGAGTTTGACGCACTAAATGTTTATTGTTTGCAAAATTCATCACAGGGTATTATTTTATACCGGATACCTACCTTTTTTCACGTACCTTCTAGGTACCAGGAACATGGTGTATGGTGTCAAACGTATTCAGAGGTAAGCCAGAGAGGATTTGGCTTTCTTTCTCTTGAACATCAGAGGATTATGGCTCTCGAATTGCTTAAAATGATCAAGTCTGTGGGATTCGGGTTTATTTTTAATCGAGCTCTAGGGAAGTCATAAACTATAGATTCGCTGCATTCTCATTTTTATTACTTTAATAATTAATAAAATTTCTGTATATGGTACTAATTGAAAAAATCGCACCGTTAGTAATAAATCGACCTTATTCAAAATGATTCTACAATTGAGTTAAAACCATTTGAATTCGTTTTAAGATTGAAAATAAACTGTATTTTTTTTTAAATTCGGCCGGTTTATTATTAAGGGTAGGAAATATTGGTTTGAATTCCTTAATGTGTGAAAATGGCTGGACAAATGTTAACATTAAAATGACGCATGGTAGTTCGGAATCATCGATGACGTTACATTTAATATTAAAATAATGATTAAAGTTAAAAAAGGTGCTATCAATTATGAGAGTAATTTTCCTCGTATCAAACCTATCGACAAAACGGTTTCTTTGAAAACAACATAAACCTACGAACAAAACGATTTCTTCGAAAACAGCACTAACCTAATGTCGCATTTGCGTGGAAAACTACTAAGTTAATAACGTGCTGCTAATTGTGTTCGTCGACATTTCCAAATTAATGTAATGATATCCCATTGTGGTAGCTGTCTTTATTCATTTGGGTGAATCCGTGCTCATTACGTAATGAGCAAATTCATTCGTTTTGATTCTGTCATATTTTGACGAATAACGTTAATTTAACAATGTTAATTTATTTTTCTACTCCTGTACTGTTATCTGTCTTTTACTTGGTCACGAACACTAATATAAGAACATACATAATATGAGTTCAGAGAAGTCTATACTCTATTCCCCATAACAGCACTAGTGTCGTTATAGCCACTTTACGTTATTGCTAGCAACCACAGACTTCTAAATCTAGGTTAAACTTAGGTCAAGGATTAAGCGCTCAATTTTAACTTTACGGTAAAAATGCACAACTACCAACTTAACAAACAATTAAAATCCTACGGCTTTTAAGAAAAACGAAACTTTCTGAACTAAATTCATTGATGCCAACATAAAAACAAAAGTATTTTTAATACACTGCGTGTCAACTTCATTTAAAAAATAAAAAGTTTACCATAGACACATACTGACAGTCATACGTCATATTTGCCTTCTTTGCAGGTTATGCCTTGTTTGTATTTTATATTTTAAAACCTGTCGTAGAAAAAGTATTGTATGCAACGTTGTATAATTAAGTCAAAAAACGCTCATTGCGTCTCTATTTGCGATACTCGCCGCATTCGCGGCTCGTATCGCAACTCACGCAATTCGCATTTTTTGAACCTTCTTATACAACTGTTGCATAAAATACTATTTTTTGTAATAGTAAGTATTGTATTGTATCTTTAATGGGGCCAAGTTTCTAGCCCTTTTCCATACCATAATGTGATAATTGAATCATGTAATAATTTTCCAACGAGTTGTAGGCGAAAAAATAGTAATAAGTAGTATTTTTAACGAAAAATACACTAGTATTAGAAATAATCAGTTGCTCTTGAGTAGGCATTCCTTCACATACTAATGTGCCTGATGCACTTAATAGAAATGTCATACAAAGTGTTCACTTTTTCTATGGTTGCAAGTGCAAATTGCATTGCCTATCATTGTCCTTATGTACTTAACCAGATAATTATCAATTAATTAGACTCAACAGTTAGTTATTAATTACTAAATAATCGATCTAGTTACCATTTATTGTTTCCGTTATATAATCAGTTATACCCAATTATATATTACGAGGAATGTTTAGGTTCCACTGTTTAAGTGTTGTCAGTGAGCTCATTAGTGTGTACATAACTCATGAAGGAAATGTACGCAGATGGAGGCATAAATATAACTTTAATATGGCCAGTTTACTAGACAAAATAAATAAGAGCTCCTTCAACTGATAATTCAAGGGAAGATACAGAGACGCCGAAGACCAGATAGATGCAAGACATCATGGTTCAGAAACCTTCGAGGGTGGTTCGGGATTAGTTCGGCATTCAGAGCGGCTGCGGGTCAGATAAGAATCCTCCTGTAGGAAATGGCACCAGAAGAAGAAAATACGGCACAAGCATGTAATAAATTAATACAAAATTAAGACATTTACTACTGGAAAGCATTTGGCACGGTAAAATTATTAAGTGCAAGAGTTCTACGGTAATATAAGATTCAAAAAGTTTGACTTTAAACTTAAACTAAAATCAACTCTCAAGTTTTATGAAAACCTGTGCACTAGGTGAGAAGTTTCTTGAGCTACCTAGCAACTACCAAGGTAGGTATAATAGGCAAATAGACGGCTGTCAATGTTTTTGCCACTTACCATGTTTGTAAATACGGAGGCGTCTATTCTGTAGAATTGACGTCAGGACAGATAAGTCAATACCTACAGATTCTGTGAACAGAGTACAGTCAGAATAAAAAATATCAGAACTTATGTTTTGCCGCTGTGACCTACCTAACTACCTAGTTAGTGGGTTAGGGGATGGATTCGAGATCATAAGGTGCCAGATTGTAATCCCAGCGGTCGCCAGGTGCCCATAAGTTTTTCTAATTTAGGTACATTACTTTAATACTGTCAACGCTTGAATAGTAATGGAAAACATTGTAAAGAAACTTGCTTATTGAGAACTTAGATGTGTACTAACAATGATGTCATTGGTCCAGACCAATGACATCATTGTTAGATTTGTTAGTACGTATCGGGGGGGTCAGCTCCTATTGGTATAACTTCTAGAAACCTTTTGTTTTAGTATTGCATGTAACAACATGCAATACTAAAATAAAAGGTCCCCTGACAGCAAACAAACACATACCTAATTCCTGTTAGCGTCGTACGAATAACTAATATGAATTTAAAAGTGATATGGGTATTTAGTTACCGTTTTTGCAACTTGGTAATATTTTAATATGTACCCAGTAGGCTTATGATGCTACGCTTTGTCACGTGATAAAATAAATGATAAAGCATCCGTCTCGTTCTGACAAATAGTGTGTGAGAGTGACGGATGTTTTATCATTTATTTATCGCGTGACAAAGCGTAGCATCATAAGCCTACAGGAGACCAATTTTCTGACGACATGTGACTCTATCAAAAAAGCCATAATAGCGCAGTATAATACCAATAATTTTTGTTTCTACAAAAGGTACATCGCGCGCTTGAATGTGTGCGCATCGTGTACGAACGCACTACTAGCAAAGATTTAAGAATGCGCAACAATGCACCAGTATGGATCGCACTCACACAGACGCGCGATCGTGCGTCTGTGTGAATACGTGTCGCGCTCTCCTAAACGACCGAAGTTGGACTACTTGTTTGTCTTTATATGTACCTTGCAGTGGCGTGGCGTAAAAGATATCCTTGGGCAAGCCGATGCAGATTTAGTGTATATTTTCTTTAAGAGCCTTAGGAATAAGGTTCTCAAATAGTTGATATTAGGCAAGCCGGTAGGAATCGAGTTCTTTGGACGCCACGCTACTGGTACCTTGATAATAGTGAGACTGTCATTCCAGACAATTTTATTCTATGAATACAGACACAAATGCATTTACGGAACTCTAAACGTCGTGGGTTATTATGAATAAGTGACAATTGACTCTTATATGATTACGTATACAGCCATCTTAGGTACACTGAAGGTGACAAAAGTTAATTACCTGTAATACATTCACGGAACTAGTAATAGAATACCTAGTATTATTCACATTTTATTATTGTTCTTATTTTAAAGGTAATAATATTATATTTACCTTACTTACTACGTTGGCTCAGTGACCCAAAAAGGATCTTGGCCTCAGACAAAAGAACTCGCCACTCTTCCCTATTTTGTGCCACCTCACGCCAGTCGGGTACTTTGAGGGCACTTAGGTCTTTCTAGACTTCATCACTCCAGCGGTATCTAGGCCGACCAACAGGACGTTTTCCATATCTGCTGATTATATTTACCTATACTTGTAAATTGAATTGAAGTGGCATTGGACTGAATATATACTACGTACGAATAATTGATGGCTGATGGGGAAAAAAGCGGTGGTCAGACCCCACAAGATGGTCTGACGACCTGATTCAGGTCGCCGGAAGTCGAAAGAGGTAAACAGTTTACCTCCAAAAAACAGGCTGCTTTCCAAAAAACGTTCTTTGGAAGGCTTCGGGACCTACGTTCAGTATTGGACAGCTCCAGGTTAAAATAAGGATATTTACGTACCTAGGGATATTTGGGTCATTATTTGAGCGTTTCACCCGCCTCACTTTCATGGACACATTATTGTCGAGATTCCGGCAGATTTTAAAGTAATTTTAAGGTATTTGTTAGTAGTCCCGGATATGTACCAAATAGCTCGATATAAGACTAAAATCTTAGGGAACTTCGACAATAATGTGTCCACAAAAGTGAGGCGGTTGAAACGCTCAAATAATGACCCATTTAAAAAAAGGCTGTCCACCTAACATACACGTTAACTGCATAAAAGTTTTGGTATAATTTGGATGGTGATATTTTATTAGAAGAGAAAAATTTAAAAATTTATATGCCTCGGGCAGGATTCGAACCTGCGTCTCCAACGGCTCTCCGGGCCAACACAGGCGCACTACCAATTGTGCCACCGAAGCGATACTCAAGTCATCCAATTGGCTATTTGACGACTTTTTTTCTGTGATATGTTATAAAAAGACCTCTCAATAAAATAAATATTAAAGAATAAACCACTTCAATATTATAAAAACTCACCGAGATAAGTACTACAATGTTAAAATTACATTTTTAGACTTTCCCAAAAGCGTGCCAAAACGCTCCATACTGAGAGCGTTTGGTGCCGGGAAATACCGTAACCGAAAATCCCGGGATTTCCCGGTATTTCGATCCGAGTAAAGAGCTATTTCGATAAACAGTGTTAAGTAGCATCCTTCATCTAATTCTGGTATACTATATTGAGTTCTGACTATAATAATTCAAATAGGGAGAGAAATAGCGAACAAAAGACGTATAATTCGAAATTTCGAAGCGAACAAGCGTGTAGTTAAATTTTAACCAAACACGGGTGGCGGCCGTGGTAACGGCGATCGGCGGCGATTCACCCGCGCGCCGCTGGTCCGTAAAATTGTGATTATCAAATTATATTTATATAAAACTGATTTTACTGCAATGTCTAGTCGTTTTTATTAAAAAATAACAAATTTCGACGAAGTCTCATCGGACTGAAGTATTGACAGAGTTTTTGAAGACTCGTTCCGAACGTACCGAAAATACCGGGATATCCCGGTTCTATTATCGGCCAGTACCGAAAATCCGGGTTTCTTAGAACTGTACCGGTACTGCATATCCTAATACTGACGCCCATTGGAACATGATGTCACGCACGAGAGAGACATACGTTGTTTGGGGAAATCAAGAACTTTGTTCTGCAACTATGTTAAAACTTGCGTTTATCGTAACGGTTTCATAACAAAAGTTACCATAAATTTTATGGGTTATTTAATGGTATGAATAGTTTTTAATATTTTTATACCTTTAAAATGGACTATCCCACCCAACTTTGCCGACTCATAAAAAAAATTACACGTTAGGTATAAAACTCAAAACTTTAACATATTTCCTTATTTTGCTTATGTTAACAGGATCCTTTATAATTTTTACAAATTTAGGTGACAGTCAAGTACCCAATTTCTCAACCAGTCTCTTCACTTTAAGTCCTGCCGCCCTGGAAGGTGTTTGTTTGGATGGTGATGTTGACTTAGGACATAGAGGGAGATGTCCGAAGACGAACTACATACCCAGTCCGATTCACACGGGGTGGTCCGGCTAGCGATCTGGTTCGACCGCAGGGAACGCCACGGTCGACCACCCGATCATATTATCGCTACGCCCACTACGGTTGCGAGTTAGTCAGGCTTTAAAAAAAAAAGAACGACATAAATACAGGCGGTGATGATGACATTGATTATGAGACCATTCTTCAGGCAATTTTATAAACCTATATTTTGTCAGGATTCCAACTGGTCGAGTACCCAAACTCGTCTAGTTTTACTTGTATTAAACGCATATAAAACCTGTAGAACGATGATTAAGTAATGAGGAAAAAAACACGAGTTATTTACATTTTTATACAGGAAAGAGCAGCAATGTCGACTTTCCTTATCACTGACCTTTCCGTGTGCCGTTATTGAGACTACTCAGGTAAGTTCCGGCTGCTATAGTTACGATAAAATCTAACTAGAGCACCAATAACCGTGGGGTTTTTACAAGCATTTATTTAGTTTCACCTGTCCCGTTGTCTGTTTGTCTAAAATCAAAACTTGCAAGTTAAATTTGACTTTTATCCCGGCGGTTTCCGATTAAGCTGAAATTTTTCAAGAATTTGTTAATCAGGTGACAATGCAATATTATTATGGCATGAAGCTGATCTGATGATGGAGCAGGATTATATTACTCAAATTACATAAGATAAATCCACCATCTTTGGGTTCATTTGTTTAGTTTTGATTTGACATGCAGTTTACGAATATAATAAAAAAAAGTACAGTCGGCAATAGGTAAAAGCTTGTCTCAATTTTTTGACAAAAAAATTGGTTGCCTGTAAAGTCGGTATACGGGCGAAAGTTTTACGTGACAACGACTAACCATGCCCGAGTGGAAGGGACGCGTGCCTCTCACTCGCTCTCATTGTGAGCGCATAACGTGAGCGGAGCGTAACGCAGTTTCTTGAAGTGTCACCCGGCAAACCAATTTATAAGACGTTGTCACGTCAAAAATATTTTGTGATATAAGGTCATCCGGAGTACAAATACGTCTTTTAAAGATTGGGTCCGAAAATGGAGTGGCACCGATTCGTAAGCGCTGCAACAGTAGGTATGACAACGCGCGCGTGCAAGTTTGTATACCTAATGTGCGTGACCGAAGCAACTCTAATAAGTACTTTTTAATCAATGTCAGAAGTCATTTCGTTGGAAGATAAATATAGAGTACTACTGGCACGTGTAGTACTTAGGTACTAGATTGTGATCTGCAATTATATACTGGATCATTTCATACTGAACTGTTTACTGAAACATCAACAGTAGTATTAGGAACAGTATCTTAACTTCAAACCTACGCGAAAGTCGGCCAGAAATACCGCGGTATTTCTGGTCGAGTTTTCTCGTGGCGGTTCCTAGTTTCGTTTGATAAATAATATATATCTTTTTAATTTATATTTTTTACTGTTATTTTTAATCCGAATAGGTACTTTAATCATTTATGTGAATGGAGATCAGGAACTGGAAGATACAGCGTAAATTCATAGTGAAAATCTCTATGCTAGTAAATGGCTCTTCCTTCAAGTTCTATTTAGTTGTTAGGGGCGCGATGGACAGAGCCAGATGGAGACAAATCATTTACTGCAAACACAAATAATCTGACAGTGACCACGATCCTCAGTCATGAGCGGTAAATCACACTTAAATCCAAACTAAATCAGCCTGTCTATAAGTAGGTTGACTTCAATTGACAATATTTCCAATTTTCTACTCCTTCATTTTATGAGCTGGATAGAAAATAGGTGGAATTTTAAGCTACCCGTATTTTTTCTTTTTCGTTTTAACTCAATTTTTCAATTAAAAATAGCAGTTTGAAAAGTAGCTCATTCTAAAAGGGCGTATGTAGAAAATGACGTCACTTTCCCAACTAGAATCCAGAGCGACAATTACGATTTAAAAAAACTAGAATCCAGTGCGACAATTACGATTAAAAAAATAACTGTCAGGCGTTACAGCGTTGTCAACATAGGAAGTTTGGGAAGACGATGCTTTTGCTTCTCTTATTTGGGCTGGATTATATTTATCACTTGCCGATGTGTACTCCATCATCATCATAATTTCAACACGCGGCAGATTGGTGCTATCAGCCTGAGAACCTTCTGATGTCTTCATTATATGAAAAAAATCGGTGTCCGGTAAAAGAATGCCAAGTTAATAATGTTTGAATGTGTTATCGGAGTTCAGTGGGAAAGTGCCAAGTCTTTTAAGGTCTTCGAAAACGTGCAAATGAACCAACGGTAAGAAAATTAAACTTCTAAAGCCGCTAAGCAGCTGTAACAATTTTCAAAACAAATAAACGTCAGACGGCAAGTATGTCAGAAAATGACAACCGGATACCATACACTAAGGTCTCTCTCGATAATGCAGGGAAAATGACGTCACACTTCCGGTTCACACTAATTGACGATTTTTTCCAAAATGAATGGGAAAAAAAATCCAAAAATATTTTTTTTGAGCATAAAATACAGTTTTACCCAAATGGTTTTCGAATTAAGATCTTTTGAAAATATGAAATGTTGTCAATTGCCTGTCATTGGCACCAAAAGTACGCTCACTGGTATTGAGGGAGCTACGAGCTTATACTTCATTTAATACGATACTTCACTTTCGTATTAGAACCTGGGCCTATGATCCGATTGTCTTCGTCCGAAGCGAAGTTCGTATCGTGTCGTTCCTCTCGCAATTTTGCTATAGAATATTTGAGTGAGCAGGACAGCAGGATAAGCAATTCGAACAAAGAGATTCAGTGTATAAGCCTGTGGCGACATTGCCACCTAGCGACACTTGATGGAAGAAGCGGACAGTTACAGCAATTCCACGACAGATGGCGTCAACGCCCATACAAAAACGGCACAATTCTCATACTGTTCTGCATCACACTATCGAAGTGTTTATAACGCTAACACTACATATGCCATTGCCAACCAACTTCCTTCGGACTTCGGTCCCCAGGCACGACACCCGCCTGGAGAGCGATCTCCCTATTGTCCTCTCTTTCACAAGCCCTATATTCGGAATACAGACGCCTCCAGGTCCATTACAGTAAGCAAGGCGCTCACTAACATCTGAACGCGACTCTATTATTATGGTGTTATCAGAGTGCACGTCAGATATTTTTTAGAACCTTGAAATGTATAGATGTATATGATATGATGTCAAAGTTTAAAGACACACAAGTAGTCACACTTCGGCCGATTAGGAACGCGCGATACCTATTCAAGGTCCAGCCGCAGACGGTGCGCACTGGAGCATTCTTACGCATGCGTAAAACTTTGCTTGTAGTGCGTCCGTTCACGGCGCCAAAGATTACAGAATACTAGTACAGATACCCAATCTCAAACAAATACGCGTAGCGTCCTAACTCTGCTGGATTGGGATACTACGTTAGTTCCATAGTGTGATCATAGGCGGCAGCACTGAACTGACGGTATCTAGCTCAGCAATCGATCCTACTAATATAATGATGCGTCACTAGATGGCGTTCGTCAAGGTCCGATCGCAGGCATTTTAAAGTAAATGACTATATCACGATATAATATATAGTTATACATATAAAGCCTCGCTTACGACTCCACATTCGACGCGCGTGTGTCCTTGAGGGGTTCTTTGGGTTATACGTTTGATTTTATAAACATGCATTATGAAGTCTTTCACACTGGCACAATATAATTATCCTTGCAGTACGCAAACGCCGTTGATGCCGGCCGCCGTCGCGATCGAGAACTGTGCGAATTATCAATAATGTATTTTAAATACATATAACGTATTCGTTTTCCAACTCATTTGATTAAGAAAATCTGTGAATACTATCAACTTATATTCAATTGCAGTGATACCTGCCTTAGTTTGTTTGTGTATAAACAAAGTGCTAAATTATTTGAGTTCATTATTAGACCATTTAATTATTAGACCACGGATGCTTTAACATGAAGTCTTAACATATTAATAATTATAATTTTCGGCGTCGGCCAAGATCGAATAGGGGGAAACGTACTGTACTGCGTGAAGTTTACCGTACCGTGACCATGCTAGACAATTTAAAACAAAGAGCTTAACAACATTTTTATGTTTATGTGTTTACGCCCTTTTTCGCACAATAACAACAACAATAGGGATTGTTAGCGTGGGAATTTTTGTGTTTGTGTTTGTATGTACGTATTGTTTTTTTGTACGTGTGAGAGTGAAATATCTGGTTATATTCCTATAATCTGTGCAGAGGCAGAGGTCTACAACAGTTTGATACAAAGTTCCAATTTATAAAATACCACCTAATATAACATTATTATGATGTTCTTTATTCATTTTCTTCCAGTCCAGTACAGTATAAGTGCAATTATTGTAATATCCATTTAGCTACAAATTACCACAGCAAAGTTGTAAATAGTATACTTCTTGTGACCAAATGTATATTTAAATGTATATTTCGTGTGTAAATTTTATTTAGATTCCGAAGGTGGGAGAAATTTACGCTGGCTCTTTTGTACCTAAGCCGGTTACGTAGCAAAATACTTAAAAACACATGTTATACGGTTACGATCATGCTATACGTTTTGCGTACGATCAAAATACATAAAGTAAAATTGCCGAACGTGCGGAATTCATAACATATTTTATCATAGGATTTAAATATATACGGGCTAAATTCACTACGTTTATAATCTATGTTGCGGAATAGGTATCTATAAAGTTCAAAATAAATAAAGCCTAAAATAAATAAATTTTATTTTGTATTTTGACAATCTTAATTTTTAATTTATAATTTGACTTATGATGTAATTTTGAAATGCGAAATAAATAAGCTAATCTCATTTTCATTGTACAAACTTAATTAAGATTTTACTGCACATGTTTTAATAAAACAATTGCCGCAGAGCACCCTAATACTACCGAACAACATTACAAAAAAAAAACAAAACAACCATACGCGCGCGCCATATAACTTTGACGAAAAGGTTTACAATCTATGATGCTGGCGGTATGCCACTGTGCAAGCGGGAGAGCAATATAATTAATTACGCGCGTGCGATAGAGATACAAAATTTATGTTGCGACTTAGCACCGCCGCTACCTCTCACTAGATGGCGCTAAAAGTATAGCGCCATCTATTGACAGGTAGTGGCTTTACCTGCGTAAAGCCACTACCTGTCAATAGATGGCGATCAACCGAAAGGATTACTTGCACGTAATTCTTAATTTGACACCTATCATGCCATCTATGGAAATTTTTAGGTATAAATTCTAATTTGTTAGCATTGGGAGCCCATGACGGCGCGCACACATACAAGCCGCGCGATGTACCCTCTGTAGGAAAAGAAATACTGCTATTATACTGTGGTATAGTCGACATACTGAACGTACATAGCACCTTAACTGTGGTTAACAGGGTTTATCCCATTACAGCCGTGGGATCGAAGCGGTGCATTCGATTGTTATATCGTAATGATGCAACTATGTAGGACAGTAGGTTACAATCAGGGATGCGGATATCTTGAGACAAAGATGCACGTGTGCGGATGATGGTAAACAAATATAAAGGATTTTTGAAAATTACGAAAATTTTGTTTCAATCAATTGGAGTCAATCATTACGCTTGCATTAAATAAACGAAGCAAAACCTCTTCACTAATAAAGTATTTACGTCCCGACGTTTCGTAACCCTTTTCAGCGTTCGTGGTGGCGAGTACACTGAGAATATCATAAATTTTCCCTGTCAAACCGCCTGTTTGTTTGAAAATTTATAGTAGGGTATTTAACAACAATCAAAATATTGAATTGCCTGATAAGTTTCCTTTACTATCCGCCCGTGTCTCTTTCGTCGATTTAGTGCTGCCACCTATAGTTCCAGCTCGTTCCCTACGTCACGCGTTTTTCTAACTTTTTTCATCTTTTTGACGTATGCCGTTACGCTTTGCTAGAATTTTGGCCATAGTATTTACTAAAACGTGATTTCATGTTGACTCACCGCTGGCCTTTATCACCTCTGCTTTGTCACCGAGGTCACGGGTGATGATGAGATTATTCAAGTTTCAATGCTGATGATTCATGAAAAATTCATAAGGAAGTGTGATTCATCAGCATTTAAACAAGGTAGCTATAAAGTTATTCTACAAAAATATACTTCCCCTATCCACACATATTGATAAATAGGGAACGTCCATTAAGGTACACGTAAGGTAAGAACTTAAGAAGGTCCATTGGGGCGGACAGTAAAGGAAAACTATCAGGCTTGAAAAAATGACAATGCCAAGTAACGTTAACCGTCCATCATCGCGATATTAACGGCGTTTCGTGCGGTCGGCCGTGGCGTTCCCTGGGGTCGAACCAGGTCGCTTGTCCCGGTCATGGGCTCCCAATGCTAACAAATTAGAATTTATACCTAAAAATTTCCATAGATGGCATGATAGGTGTCAAATTAAGAATTACGTGCAAGTAATCCTTTCGGTTGATCGCCATCTATTGACAGGTAGTGGCTTTACGCAGGTAAAGCCACTACCTGTCAATAGATGGCGCTATACTTTTAGCGCCATCTAGTGAGAGGTAGCGGCGGTGCTAAGTCGCAACATAAATTTTGTATCTCTATCGCACGCGCGTAATTAATTATATTGCTCTCCCGCTTGCACAGTGGCATACCGCCAGCATCATAGATTGTAAACCTTTTCGTCAAAGTTATATGGCGCGCGCGTATGGTTGTTTTGTTTTTTTTTTGTAATGTTGTTCGGTAGTATTAGGGTGCTCTGCGGCAATTGTTTTATTAAAACATGTGCAGTAAAATCTTAATTAAGTTTGTACAATGAAAATGAGATTAGCTTATTTATTTCGCATTTCAAAATTACATCATAAGTCAAATTATAAATTAAAAATTAAGATTGTCAAAATACAAAATAAAATTTATTTATTTTAGGCTTTATTTATTTTGAACTTTATAGATACCTATTCCGCAACATAGATTATAAACGTAGTGAATTTAGCCCGTATATATTTAAATCCTATGATAAAATATGTTATGAATTCCGCACGTTCGGCAATTTTACTTTATGTATTTTGATCGTACGCAAAACGTATAGCATGATCGTAACCGTATAACATGTGTTTTTAAGTATTTTGCTACGTAACCGGCTTAGGTACAAAAGAGCCAGCGTAAATTTCTCCCACCTTCGGAATCTAAATAAAATTTACACACGAAATATACATTTAAATATACATTTGGTCACAAGAAGTATACTATTTACAACTTTGCTGTGGTAATTTGTAGCTAAATGGATATTACAATAATTGCACTTATACTGTACTGGACTGGAAGAAAATGAATAAAGAACATCATAATAATGTTATATTAGGTGGTATTTTATAAATTGGAACTTTGTATCAAACTGTTGTAGACCTCTGCCTCTGCACAGATTATAGGAATATAACCAGATATTTCACTCTCACACGTACAAAAAAACAATACGTACATACAAACACAAACACAAAAATTCCCACGCTAACAATCCCTATTGTTGTTGTTATTGTGCGAAAAAGGGCGTAAACACATAAACATAAAAATGTTGTTAAGCTCTTTGTTTTAAATTGTCTAGCATGGTCACGGTACGGTAAACTTCACGCAGTACAGTACGTTTCCCCCTATTCGATCTTGGCCGACGCCGAAAATTATAATTATTAATATGTTAAGACTTCATGTTAAAGCATCCGTGGTCTAATAATTAAATGGTCTAATAATGAACTCAAATAATTTAGCACTTTGTTTATACACAAACAAACTAAGGCAGGTATCACTGCAATTGAATATAAGTTGATAGTATTCACAGATTTTCTTAATCAAATGAGTTGGAAAACGAATACGTTATATGTATTTAAAATACATTATTGATAATTCGCACAGTTCTCGATCGCGACGGCGGCCGGCATCAACGGCGTTTGCGTACTGCAAGGATAATTATATTGTGCCAGTGTGAAAGACTTCATAATGCATGTTTATAAAATCAAACGTATAACCCAAAGAACCCCTCAAGGACACACGCGCGTCGAATGTGGAGTCGTAAGCGAGGCTTTATATGTATAACTATATATTATATCGTGATATAGTCATTTACTTTAAAATGCCTGCGATCGGACCTTGACGAACGCCATCTAGTGACGCATCATTATATTAGTAGGATCGATTGCTGAGCTAGATACCGTCAGTTCAGTGCTGCCGCCTATGATCACACTATGGAACTAACGTAGTATCCCAATCCAGCAGAGTTAGGACGCTACGCGTATTTGTTTGAGATTGGGTATCTGTACTAGTATTCTGTAATCTTTGTCCCGGTCCAGCTCGATAGGGTCGGGCTAGGTGGGGGCCTGAACGCCTGGAGTCGAACCAGGTCGTTTGGCCAGGGCCACCTTATAGTACATTACATAACTAGGGTGGTAATACAAAGAAAGGCCGAGATCGCAGAAGTTTGCAGCCCGAGCTGCAAGCGAGGGACGTAAATATGCAATCAAGGGCTTTCTTTATTACCTCCCGTGTTGTGTACATCATTTTATGTCTACACTTGGCCAGAAAGCGGCTAAGGAAGCGGGAAACCGTACGCGCAGCGTGCGGAAAAAGTCACTTTTTGCCCAGGTGTGGCATAAAATAATTAATGTGCCCCACCATGATAGAGTACAAGATTCGGATTGACGTTACCAGTTGGCAGCACCTTTGTTGTGCACGTTATCTATACTACTCAGAAAATCCTGCCTCGTTAGGTTAGAATGGTATTTTAATGCGTAGTTAACCAAACAAAGTAACCAAAAAAACCGGACTAGTGCGAGTTGGACTCGCCCATCGAAGGTTTCATAGTTCTAGGTCAACGGAAAGTACCCTATACATGTTGGTTTCCTTGAGTGTCGAAATATTGTGGCATAAACGGCCATATCTTTTTTTTACGTTAACCTAGGAATTTGACTGTTTCACAGATTTAAGGGATCGTAGACCTGAGAATATGGTTTTAATTTCATCTCGATACTTCCACGCTCGAGATAAAGGGTCTTGAAACCAAAATGACGACAACAAAGTGATCTTATAAGGTCCTTTGAGGTACGGAACCCTAAAAACGCCACTCTAGTGAGAAAGACTCTTCGGAGTATTTGCGGCCAGGGAATTATGGAATGGATGGGGAAATGATGTTATCCAAGAATCCTATCATAACGTACTTCGTATCCGACTATCCTTCTTACCTTACTAATATTATAAATGTATTTGAACGTTACGCGGTTTAGATGTTTGTTACTAAATATTGCTGTAACAGTTGGATAGAGATAAAATTTGGAATACAAGTAGTCCTCGATGGTTTAATCCCTACTACGGTAGACGGGTGAGTATTCTAGCGTTTTGACCGCGCGGGTAAACGTCATCATTATATCGCGATTATTACCAGAATGGAAGAGTAAACCGCCATCATTTTGTTCAAACTAGCCACAGATTAGAGAATATAACGTACGTTTTCATGCTACTCGTTCGTCCTTTGATATTGGCCGATCGGCCGGCATCAACAGCGTTTGCGTAGGTACTGTCAGGATAATTATATTGTGCCACTGTGACGTTTCGTCTGCCGGCGTGCAGATCGGATACGCCGACCGCGCGGGAGGCCAAAATCGAGTGAAATACACCCTGCTTTCGGTATCATAAAGAAATAGCTTGACCACCATTACCTATTTCAACAATGACGAAAAAAACCGCTGTAACGCTTTGGTTGTATTTGGCGTACCGAATATTCACCCAGCCCTATACCGATGAGTGTTTACTTAACTTATGTAACAAAAACGTATCTACTCTGAAGAAACGGCAAAAAGCGCAAAGAAAATATGATTGCAGTTTATCCGTAATTTTGCATCATCGACAATAAATTGCAACCGCTTAAAATAATTTTCACAATTGCATTTACTCGTACTTTTGTGATATATAAGTTGCACTCGACTTTGCACTTCGAAAATACAAAATGTTGTATAATTCAACTTGTAATCATTTTCACACACTAGTCAACATTTGCATTACAGAAAAAGTACTTCTCACCATTACGGCTAAATTTAGTCTTAATTTTTCAATATGAGAAAAAAGAACTTTAAAAAACTTCTCAATCAGTTCTTTCTTTTTGGTATACACTTGCCCCTCCATACTTGGATGCTTAACACACGAACAGGTAAACTTTATAGCGTACCTAACTAAATAACAAGCCAATTTACTACTTATTTACTGAAGTATATAAAGGAATTCTAAGGTAATCACAGAGAAATACAGGCAATTCTCTATTCCAGAAGAGTTATCTAACGATAGAGTTGAGTCTATCTTGAAATAAAGTAAAAAGAAATAGTTAATTCACGTTTTGTTCACGATTAACTGAGTGAATTGATCGAGTGAGTAACTTTTTTTGATCCTACGAACTTATACTATGTAGGTATGTACCAGTGGCGTGGCGTAAGCCGGCATTTTTAGGCAAGCCGGTGCAGATTTGGCGTACATTTTCCTTAAGAGCTGTAGAATAAGGTGGTCAAATGCCTGATATTAGGCAAGCCGGTAGGAATCCAGTTCTTTGGACGCCACGCCACTGGTATGTACTAACATAAGCTAAAAATTGTTATTGCCGGCGTAGCTCGTAGGCGCTTAAAGAGTCTAACATTTAGCGTGTCGTTAGTGAAATAGCAGCTTTAAACTGTGGCTACCTACGTCGAATACTTACTCATGCAAATGCAAATATTCTATTTATTACAAAAGTACAGAGATCATCATTATCTATATAGGGTGATGATGATAATTTATCCGTTTCTTTTGGAGGAATATTGACGACTTGACGAGGGGCATTGACTATGCCACCTAAATATGTGACTTAAATTAGTAAAATTGGTCCCTATGTCTTCAAGCAAGTGTCAATATATAATCTGGGTTGCACCTCAATCTGAAATAATACAAATCTCCATAGCAGTAGGAAAGACTAGAAGCAATACCACAAATTCATTGAACCGGCTTCATTTTTCGCAGGCGCTAAGCAGTCACTATGAAGAGACTCGTTTTCATCTTCCTCGTTTACCGGGCCTGCCTATGCGCTGCTGAAGAACAAACAACGTACACGACCAAGTACGATGGAATAGATCTCGACGAGATCCTGGCCAGCAGCCGCCTGCTAACCGGCTACATCAACTGCTTAATGGATCTGAGGCCATGCACGCCTGACGGGAAGGAGTTGAAAAGTACGTATCATTACACTAAGGGTCCAATAATTCCTCTCCACCACGCAGCAGAGTGGACATTTCGAGCCGTTTAACTAACTCAAGGTCCGTTCCTCTCTGTTTCGCCTAGCTTCGCGTAAGTGGATATGCAGCCTAATACTTTCTTAGACGCTATAAGCACTATAAAGAGACTCTCTTTTGTTTTACTCGTTCACCTGGCCTGCCTGTGCATTGTTAAAGAATAAGCGTACACGACCAAGTACGATGGAATAGATCTCGACGAGATCCTGGCCAGCAGCCGCCTGCTGACCGGCTACATCAACTGCTTAATGGATCTGAGGCCCTGCACGCCTTATGGAAAGGAGTTGAAAAATTAATAACTGATTTTATCTTGGTTTCCGCGATCGCGTATATTATCAATAATCGCTTCATGTTTACGTCCCGAATGTTTCGTAACCCTTTTCAGCGTTCGTGGTCGCCGGTAGAATTTCGACCCGCAACCACGAACGCTGAAAAATTAGTTATCCCAGTAGGCATTATGATTCTACGCTTTGTCACGCGATAAATAAATGATAAAACATGCGACAAGTTCTGACAAATAGTGTGTGAGTGACGGATGCTTTATCATTTACTTATCGCGCGACAAAGCGTAGCATCATAAGCCTACTGGTCTTTGTGTCTACAAAGTCCAGTTAGGTAAGGTTAAGCTTTCGTCATAATTATCAGCATTATCATCACAGAGTGAGCCACTTCTGCCCTCCTCACTCACTGAGTATGTTCCAGAGAACCTTCCAGACGCAATATCCAACGACTGCAGCAAGTGCACGGAGCGGCAACAGCAGGGCGCGGACAAAGTGATGCACTATATCATCGACCACCGCCCCGACGACTGGGATAAACTCGAGAAGAAGTAAGTCATTCTGTATTCAGTCCTTTTTCAGGTAGATTTCGTGTTACGACGCCTATCGTCAACCGTAAACCAACCGTAAGGTGGAAGTCTTGGAGAGGCACATGTCCTGCACGCTGCCACTGCAGGACATGTGCCTCTCCAAGACTTCCAGCTTCTACTAAGCTACCCTGTGAATATCATCGTTCCATCTGATCCGAGGGCGACCTATAAACCTAAGGCGAGGTCAGGCAACTGCCAATGGCAAAGTATATTTGACTGCTTTAACATCACACTTTTCCTGTGTTTTCTTAATTATAAGCCACACCTGATTCGAACCCCAGAAAAGGGGATCCAATGTGGCCTTAGTATTATTTGTACCATGAATTGCACATCAACTTTAAACTCTCATCCATGACAGTGTTTAAGACGGGACGAGAACTCGTATGCGAGTCTCAATTCATCGGGAGAAGTTTAATAGATCGATTAAACTTATCGTATATACCAGTACCTCTATCACAACTGTGACGCGCGACTCTTTATCCCACGGCAAATACTATCTATCTCAAGGGGTAATCAAACTGTGCGCCACGGCGCCCTGGTGCGCCGTAGAAAGTAAAGAGGGGCGCCGTGAGTCGGTCCTCTATCATTATCTAAAACACAAATACATATACACGGGTACCTATAAAGCAACAATACCTATTTTGAGCAAACTAGGGTATGGCGCCGTGACGAAATACTGAACTTGCAAGTGCGCCAAGGACTGAAAAAGACTGGGAACCCCTGACCTATCTCTTTCCATTCAATATAGTGTGACAGTGACAGGTCAGTCGCGCGACAAGCGAAATCGCTGCCAGTTATGCTAACTCGGCTGGTAATCGGTAATGTAAGAAATATCCAGGAATGGGACGTATAAATACTGATTATGATGATGATGATGATGCTATTACGCACCGAGTTCGTGCCGTCTATCAAACATTCGGACCCGTTTCTTGGTGTTTACTTTTTGTAGCGCAGATCAATAGTACACGCATTAAAGTTTTAAAATCGCTGTATAGCGGTAGCGTGGCGTCCAAAGAACTCAATTCCTACTGGCTTGCCTAATATCAGGCATGTGAGCTCCTTATTATACAGCTCTTAAGGAAAATATACGCGAAATCTGCACCGGCTTACCCAAGGATATATTATATTTTACGCCACGCCACTGGTAGGTACATACCTAAAATATAAATCGGTGGGTATAAAAGTTCATACAGATGTGTAATTTTGCACGTACTCGCACATTTCTACTATTCTGCTTTAAACGATATTTCCGTACGTGAGAAGCATAACACTGTAAGTGCCCGTGTACCTGAGGAGCTACGTAAATTCATGTATTTAACATTTGCTTCTCGGCTATGGAGGCACTTGCAGTGTTATGCTTCTCAGGTGATTTATTCAGCTAGTTCTTATGGCTTTCAATATTCTAGATACAATTCGGACGGGTCCTATAAACAAAAATACCTGAATTCCAAAGTTCACAAAGATAAAGAAGCAGTGAATGAAGAAAAAACTGAAGACGAAAATAAGGATGAAGAGAAAAACGACGCGACCACGGAAGAGCAAGAGAAATGAGCGAGCTCGTAGGTAATAATGACCGAGCAATGAATCAGGACACTGATTAGAAAGTCGCTAATAAAAGGGTTTTATTATAGGTAATGAAAGTGTGTTTTATTACGTTAATCGTCCATCGTCGTGATATTAACGGCGTTTTCCCGTTAGTGCATTATCACACTTACGATTTGCAGGCGAGTTAGAAGCGAAGTTCCATACAAATGTCGCTAACTGTACCTCTAGCACAACTGTGACACGCGTACCTATCTCTTTCCACTCAATATTGTGTGACAGTGACAGGTGATGCTCTGTCGCACGAGAAGCGAAGTCGCGGCTAGTTATGCTAGACGTACTGGGTTTGTATGGAAACTCGCCCGCAGCTCGCCCGAAAATCGCAAGTGTGTTAAGGCCCTTAATGTGGCCCCAGCATGATAGAGTACAAGATTTGAATTGGCGGCACCAGTTGGCAGCACCTTTCTTGTGCACGTTCCCTATAGAGTCAGTTGGCGAGAGATGTACGTTTTTACTCTTTAAATGATAAAGTTTTATTTCACGTCATGTTTGCTTCGTCATAATTGTTATTATAAATTACCTACCTACCTGGGTATCTTCTACTAAGCTCAGAATACTTTGGAATTAATAGAAGGATTTGCAACATGCGGGTAAGCTCATAATAAAACAAATAATTGGTTTTTTAATTTTTATACAATATTACGTTAAATGTACAAAATTGTTACAATCTAACTATTAATAAATTAACGGTCCCAACGACACAACAAAATCATGCACACTCCAGCAATAATTATGGTAGCGCAAGACACGAATTAATGAACACAAACAAGCTTATTGCTACAAGAGGGTTCCCTCTATGTGGCATAACATTTATTGTCCGAAACTGTTTTAGCATAACAGATGTGGCATAATCGGTTTTCGCCGAATGGTAATGTGGCAGAAACTTTATGAAGCATAATTAGTTACATCCCGAATATGTGTTTGTCTGAAATTAAGTTCGCATACTAATATTATGACCGATTATTTTTACGCATAATTTTATTGTGCAGAATTTTATTCGGCATATTATCGATTGTCCGAGATTGATAGGTTAGGTTTAGGAGAGGTAGGTTATTATAATAATCAAGTGATATAATTCCATTGGACATCATGTTCATTCAGTATAACGATGAACTAATAACATTTAACATCTAGCAATTCTATTCTAAAAGGCCGGACGGACTCACGTTGGTTCCTTGGCAGAGAGGGCGCTGCCTCTTATGGGATGCAACGTGTGTAAGCGCTTTTGCTGCTACCCATATGAGGCAAACCATGAGGACGGCGGGCTCTGCGGCGGAGAGTGCCGTTAAATTAAAACACGCCAAATACTTTGCCTTCGAGACAGCGTATGATTTTGTTCCGGTCGCCGTGGAGACGGCTGGCCCCTGGGGTGAAGGGGCGCTCAGGCTCTTTAAGGAGATTGGTCGGCGTCTGCGGGAGAAGGGCAATGATCCTCGTTCTGGGTCCTGGTTGGTCCAACAAGTCTCTGTTGCCATTCAGCGTGGCAATGCTGCCAGCATAATGGGGACTTTTGGATCGGGCTTGATGAAAAGTAGGTTAGGTTAAGTTAGGTTTAGGTTAGGTTTGAACTGCATCCCCTAACAAAAACGAACTGATGGCAGAAAAAGTCGGTTAGGTTAAGTTAGGTTTAGGTTAGGTTTGAACTGCATCCCCTAACAAAAACGAACTGCTGGCAGAAAAAGTAGGTTAGGTTAAGTTAGGTTTGAACTGCATCACCAAACAAAAACGAACTGCTGGAAGAAAAAGTAGGTTAGGTTACAAAACCATATATCGTCGTCGACAATACAGTTAAAAGTTATATTATGACAAAACATCTTTCTGCCACGATAGTATTCGGTGTTATAATTTTATAATCATTTAATTTATGTGCAAATATGATTCGGAACATGAAAAGTATGACCAAATAATATTCGGACTAGCGTAATTCTGCGTAATAAAGCTATGCGAATATAGATTCTGCGATAACAGTTTATGCACAAAGCCTAATATGGCTATATACATTATGCCACAAAGAATTATTACTTACAAAATTATGCCACAACAGGGTGAACCGCTACAAGAATAACGCTATGTCAGATATTTTCGCATCCACTCATTGTCAGAATCCATACATGGCACAATCACCGATAATAATATAGTATGACACGGGATACACATAAATATCTGACATGATGCCAGATATTTCTGCATGCCACTTATTAATAATATTATTGCCGGTTTATCGTGAAACATATACCGTATACTGTATAAGTAAATAGGTAAAAGATGGCCCTACATACATGCAAAATTATTCTACCTTTTCCATTAGGTACCTCTTCACTCTTACTTTGGCTCCGGGCATAAGGAATCGGTTGGTGCGGACATTTATAACATCTTCAGGCTCGCCTACTGTCCTGTATCTGTTCTGTTCTGGGTCTGGTTGGGTTTTCCTTTCGCTTCTGTTTTTCTCTTTAACCAGAATAGCGAGTCTACAACATTTACCGACAGATTTAATTAAACTGACGGTTCGAATTGATTACTAAAGATTAAAGGTAGAGAAACGTAGAAAAAAAATTGTCAGAGACTTTTTATTGCTTACTGTACTTTATAATCGCAAACATTTCAAGGCCAATCAACGGAGCCCAAAAAGGATTAGTTTATCATATGTAATCTAGATGATCCCATGACCGCCTTCCAACTCTATCATCAGTCAGCTCCATGTCATAATTATGTAATATTGGATTGCCATCCGATTCAAACTCATAGGTATGCGTTTTTATTTTTGAAGTCTGACTAACTCGCAACCCTTATTGGGCATAGTGATCGTATGACCGGGTGGTCGGCCGTGGCGTTCCTTGGGGTCGAACCAGGTCGCTAGCCGGCCCACCCTGAGTGGATCGGACTGGGACCCATATGCGTGCAAAATTTCAGCTTAATTGAAAACAAAAATGTGGATCCAATCTAATTTGTAAGATTTGATTACAGACAGACAAACACACAGACAGACACCGGGCCAGATGAACTTAAATAAAATAAAAGCTTGTTATAAAAGTCAGATGTAGGCAGAGCACGCCGTTTTTACAGTTAATCTTACGATGTAGATAACAACTAAGTATTAAATTAAGTAAAGGCAAGCTCCAAATGTCTACATATTGAAAAATCGAACGAACACTCATTGTAGTAATAAAACAACTTAAACGGATTAAATCGCGTATATTACTACATTTTAAGTCCCGACGTTTCGTAACCCTTTTCAGCGTTCGTGGTCGCGGGTAGACACGCGGCCACGAACGCTGAAAAGGGTTACGAAACGTCGGGACTTAAAATGTAGTAATATACGCGATTTAATCCGTTTAAGTTGTTTTATTACTATGAGTGATAATCGCCGAAACCGAAGACAATATTATGAACACTCATTGTGTTTTAAATTGTGTACACGGGCGGTAATAAAGAAAGCCCAGATCGCATATGTATGGCCCTCGCCTTCGGTTCGAGGCACAAACACCTGCGATCACGGACATTCTTCATATTACTGTTCTACTGATGAGTGTGTACCTTTAATTCGCACCCTTGGAAAACTTAGGGTTTACTGGGAGTTTCATTACAAATGCTGATGCTGATACTTTTTTTATCAAGTGTACGAATTGAATTAAATAAAGAAGAAAGAATTAAAAAAAAGATAAGTACGAAGTAAATAAAAAAAACCACTTAAAACCCTTACAGTTGCTCAATGAATAGTTCAAGATGATCGAGGTGTGTATCATTTATCCTAATATCCTCTGAATCTTCTTGATCCCCTCGTACCTGGTGAGGAACAGCTTCCAGGACGAAGGGTCGTGCGCCATCATAGCGGCGATCACCTTGCCAGCGCCTTCCTTCTGCGCCGTCGAGCACTCCTTGCAGTCATCCTTGATTGCCTGAATTATTACACCTAGGAGAAAATAAAATAACCGACCTCAAATATACCTATGTATTAAGATAAGAAATGCACGAGTCACTATAAAAAAAACCAGGTCTCAGTGTGTGAATATAATATTTGAAGAGATCCCGCGATTTCTCCAATATCCCATCATCAGATCCTGAGTTGCAGTGCGAAGGTATAAACTTTCTACAAAAAGGAATTTTTCAATTCGGTCCAGCCGTCTCGCATAAACGCGTAACAAACATACAGACAACTTGAGAACCGTCCTACTTTTGGGAGTCTGTTAAAAAGAAGAAAATAAAACAAGCTTGTAAAATAGGATGGATATTCTTAGGCTTTTTTTGGAAGTCGGTTAAAAAGAAGAAAATGAAGCAAACTTGTAAACTAGGATGGATATTCTTGGGGTAGTCTGTGCTCCACTGATGTGCTGATGGAAAGTCTCAAATATTGCAAAATTTTCGATGTGGAAAAGGCAATTTCTCAAATTGCCAAAATGGAAACTTTCATATAATGATTGAGAAAGTTTCTAGAAATTTCTGAGAACTTTCCCAACATTTTGGAAATGTTCAGCAAGTTACATTTGTAACCAAAACGATAGTTCGAAACATTGATGATGGATATGCATCTTACAATGACTTTATAAAACAAGATAAGAGCGCAAACTGCATGTTAAATACGTATCTACAAAAAATATACTTGGAATGCAAGTGCCTAGCCAATCTAGGAGCTTATATAATTACATATTTTTAGTTACTAATGATATAGGAAATAGACAACCACTTACTTTTCGTCTCCTTCATTTCTTTAGAGCAATAATGATCCGCGGACATCAAGCATTTAACATCCATCGCCGGCAACGGCTGTATGACATCATTCAGCCTAATCTTAGCTCTCATGGCCCTCTTCTCCACCTCGTCCACAACTGTATTGAAGACAGTCAAGTCCTCATCCCCGTAAATCACGTTGTACCCCATACTGGTCACTCCATCGCTCATAGTCCGATCGATCCCAGCGATAGTCGGCTCCCCTAGAGTCAAAGCCAAGAGGCATAGAAGGAAAGTAATTTCGGACAACATAGTTGATAGCTAACTGTGTTCTGAAGGCGAGTGTGCGGTCCAGCGGCTAATAGTGGGCCGATGATGCAAGTACACGTGACGTTAATTGTCCTGCTGCATGTATTTGTTTGTTTACAAATAACTGAATGAGAGATGGCAGGAGTTAACAACCGTTGCATGAGACAATAGGAAATAGGGTCCTGATTGGAACAAATTGACTCTAACTGTAGGTTGCTTGTTGACGACTGTGACACCTTAATGAATATGTCTTGAGTACTGACAAGTTACAATAGGAGTAAGTACATAGATATGGGTTCAGATTCTACTACGGTTTCTTTCTTCATCATAACGAATTAGGTACAACAATCAAGGCATGGGAGTAAAGGGTAAATCATTAAAATTGAACTTGGTGCACAATTTTATTGGTTGAATGAGAAAGCGTATCTGTAGACACGCCTTTCCTTTAGCTATTAGTTACCTACATGCTGTGTCACGCGGGATTTATGTTGCGACCAGTTTACCTATGCTAGCCATGCAGGCAAGAAAAATCACCAGTATTTTGGATTATCTAGAACAGTGGTTCCGAACCTGGGGGTAACTACCCCTTTAGGGGTAAAATTAAGTTTTCTCAGGGGTAATACTCATATTAACTCGTTTTGCCTTTCCTTTCATGTAATTGTCTGTATTACCTATTTTTTGAAGGGGTAACAACATAGGTAAATCTCGAAGGGGCCTGTGGGTGATGTATTAATAAAGGTTAGGAACCACTGATCTAGAACCTAATTTTTATGAAACAAAATAAAAAATCAACACCACAAGGAAACGAATTACCTATCTGATAAAAAATATCCATTTCGATCGATTGATCAACTCGTTAAAGGAGCTACGATAACACTTATTAGACTCAACAGTTTATCGTTTTAGGCGTGGCGTTTCGAACAAAAGGTTAGGTAAATTGTGATAAAGTTGACGACCACTGCCGCTTAGGATATTCGGAACGCGCGGCTGCGTCCACAAACAGCCTTCGTCCCGCGGCATACCAAGTGGGCAAACACTAATGTTGACGTTACAATGCCACAGTAGCCGTTTATAATCCTTGGTCAATATTAGGGACAGTACCTAACAGTATGTCAAGACTATCGGCCTTACCACATGTCCACGGCGCGGCAACTCAAAAAACATGCTACCGTGTCTTGAAGATGGCGCCGTGTATTAGGGGCTTCCTACATCTACCGATGGGGACTCGGCTAAAACCGGTCATGAAACGCTATATATCTTACACGAAGCGCTATGGGTTTTTTTTTTCAGCGCGCGCCGTTTCACATTTACCGTGCCACGCCATAAACATGTGGCCAGGCCCTAATGTACGCAGCACACCTTGCAACTTATCATGGCATGTTGTGGTGATGGTTCGAATGGAAAAGACGACCGCCTCTTGCCTACAATCTTGCAATCTGTCCGACCGATGTGTCTGACCGATCGTACAACATATTGGTAGTAAAATTGCAGGGTGTGGATGTCAAGTACTTAGACTAATCTAAGTATATCGGTACGATTTTGAATCGAATTTTTCAGGCATACCTATTAAATTCCGTTTTTGGTTTAGGTATTTTAATTTTTCTACATAGCATAGTAACAGGTAAATTTGCAAGCTTAAAAGAAGAAGACACATCGATAACGCGTTCTAAATAAGAGCCAGACAGACATCTATATTACAAATGAAATGTTCCCCGGACAATCCCTGGACGCTCTCCAAACTAGGACAAATCCGGATGGATGGCAGGTAAGTAAAAACCTCTAACCAAAACTATTTACACTGAAAGTGGTAGCGCCTGCACCTTTAAAAAGAGCAAAAACGTCAATCAATTGCTACTGTTTTTATATCAGGCTCCTGTTTTTCTTTTATTTTGTTTTTTTGTTGACCGAGTGAGCTAAGCAAGCTAAACATCTCATAGATAGATAGATAGATCTTTATTGTAATAATCATACATTGGCATAGTCATTATCCATGTCATAGTCATTGTCATGTCATTAGAAGCCAGGATATAGTGAGCTCTTTCTATAAGAAATTCCCAGGTACGCCAGCTTGACGGTGTGAAATTTTGTACACCGTTAAGTCATGGAATATCTCGGCTTCTACGATAGCTAGAGAAATTAAATTTTAGGGCCCTAGGGTACTATTTGGGTACTATTTTTTGAGATATAAAGCGTTTCCAAAAACAAAGCCGTTCCAGAGATACAAACGGTGTACGCCAGCTTGACGCCCGGTAGCGTACACCGTGAACAGGTCTTATATTTCGAAAAGTTTAAGGGTACTATTTTTTTCACCTAGGTATTTCATCGGTACTATTTGGGTACTATTTATTGGCTGCATCAGATTCTGATTATCTTTTCGGTGTACGCTATCTTGACGGGCACTAAATCCGAACTCTTTAAAACTGCCCCTACCCTACCTGCCTGTAGTATACGCTGTACTTTACAGGCAGCTAGGGTAGGGGTAGTATTAGACCCCGCCGTTGACCTTAATAATTACTTTGGCTTAGACTTTTATATAAATGCGCTGATGTCAGAGCAGTTGCATAATAATATAAAACATAAGATAATAAAACAAGCGTAAATAATTTTTAAAATTTAATAATCACTTCTTCAACAAATCTTCCATCTTTTTGGATGCTAGAGACATATCTAACTTATTGCTACTGCTCTTAACTAAAGCTCCTAACAAGGCCGAAAACACTTTCACCTTCCCATCCTTATACTGCTTCACAAGTTTCGGGTTATTCTCAATCACTTCCATGCACTTCTTAGTTATTTCTTCTTCGTCTGTGACTAACGCCCAACCCTTTTCCTTCACAATATCTGCGGCCGATTTCGGGACGTCAGAATCAATAAGTTCATTGAAAATCTTCTTACAAACTTCTAAACTGATTTGTTTAGCCACAAGCAGATCAGTAAGCTCTTTCAACTGACCAACTGTTAAATTACATTCTTCTACATCTAGGTTTTTTTTATTAAGTACACTTAAAAGGTCATTGATCAGTAAGTTGGCTATTTTGGTGGAATTCTGGATGTTTTCTGAAGTCAAACTTTGGAAGTATTCTAGTAAGATGGGCTCATTGACGAGTTGGATGGCTGTGTCTGGGCGCAGTTGGTAATCTTGTATGAGATTTCTTCTTGATTCTTCTGGGAGCTCGGGAATGCTTTCTTGTATGAGAGGTACGCTTAATACATCTTGGGTGTCATCTTTTGTGATTAAGTTGACACGTAATGGCGGGAGATTCGGCTCTGGCATATACCTGGAAAAGGAAAATATTCTTTAATTTTACCGCCACTAGAAAATGGTAATTTTTTTTTTAAATATTAGGGGACAATCTTACACATATCGAACTAGCCCCATAGTAAGCTCAATAAGGCTTGTGTTATGGATACTAGACGACGATATATTTAATAGATACAAATACTTAAATACATAGAAAACATCCATGACTCAGGAACAAATATTCGTGCTCATCACACAAATAAATGCCCTTACAGAGATTCGAACCCAGGACCTCTTGCTTCGTAGGCAGGGTCACTACCAACTAAGCTAAAGGGGTCGTCAATCTAAAAGACCAGAACACTCACAGCAATTGAACTACTACAGCTAGGCAACTTCGTTGGTGACACTCACCTGTGTGCTTTTCGTTATGTGCAGCCGTAACTACTTAGTTCTTACACAAGTTACCACCAACACGAACGGCGATCGACGGAGGCAGCCTCCGCAGGCAGCCGTTCGTGTTGGCGGTAACTTGTGTAAGTAGTTACGGCTGCACATAACAAAATGCACACATGTGAGTGTCACCAACAAAGTTGCCAAGCTATAGTACATGGTTCCTTAATAGTTTTTCATAGGGATGTACCGATACCGATATATCCAAGTTTTAGGCATAATAAGGACATACAAATATCTGAAGTACATACTTCATTTTTAGCTAGGATATCGGTATCGGTATCGCCTATTAATTACTACAATATATCGGTATCGTATCGGCAAAACTATGTATCGTTACATCCCTAATATTTATACTGTATCAAACAAATGTGCACTGCCCGTACCTGTAGTCCTGCACTTGCTCCTTGTCCCGCATGGCGACGGTGGTCCGCGCGACGGCGTCCCACGCGCGCGTCTCGTTGACGACGCGATCGCCACGCGCTACGACGCCGCGTTGCCGCGCGATCTCGTGCCGCACGGCTAACGCCACGCCGCGGATCGAGCCGATGTTCTTTATCTAAAACGGTAAATATTACCGCTGATAAAAAAAAACAGAAAATCCCCACTGTACCGTTTGGAAACTGTTCTATTTTCATTGAATTTATTATGCCAAGAGCATTTGGCATAATAAATTCCCACAAACCAGAGATCAATCAAATAACGACGCGTTTGAAAATGATTGCATTGATTTGGTTAAAACGAATTGTTCTCCTAGAATTGCTTTGCAAGTTGCAAACAAATCAATGGCACTGCATATTATCATATCACTGGCAGAATCGGGGATACAGAGTGCTATGTTACATTTTCAGGATAACTGTAGTTAAAATTAGACTTTTCACACCTCCTATTCAGAAAAAAGTATTTTGCTCCCTCATAAGAGGGATCAAAGTAGCACTTTTCTGTTCAAGGACAACGGGGTATTTTTAGTTTGAACCCACTTAGAATATGCCATACCATAGACAGATTTATTAGTATATTACACACAGAGGGCGGTATAATAAGAAATAGCCCAGATCACAGATGTTTGCGGTCCGAGCCGCAGGTGAGGGCCATAAATATAATATGGAAGTGGTATTTTCGTCCCGTCCGTAAAATATAATAATCGTTTTATAAAATAATAATAGACTATACATTTTACAATTTAATTTTTAATAATGTGTGATGCTCTTTGATTAACTATATACCTATTTCGTTATTTTGGTAGGTAGCGTTTGTATTTGAATTTTCCTCATAGTCGGTGTGAAAAGCAGTATGTGTCACACGGTAGCAAAATTATAATTCACCACGGGCGTTAACACTTGAATCCCTCACTACGCTCCGGATTATACTTTAGAATCCCTCGCTACGCTCGGGATTCTATTGTATAATCCTTCGCTTCGTTCAGGATTCAATATACGCCCTCGCCGTAAATACATAATTTTGCTCCCTTGTGACACAATCTACTATTGCATCACTATGACAAATATTCAATTCTTTAAAAGTTAAACATAGCCAGTGATATGGGCGATATACAGACTGCTATAATTAGCAACCATGAACAAAGGACCGTGAGGGAGAGGTTACCTCAGTGCGGGTGGAGAGCGGGCCTCCGGCGCGCCGCAGCGACACGTTGGCGTCGACGCGCAGCGCGCCCTCCTGCATGCGGCCCGAGCACGCGCCAAGCCGCTGCACAATCAGCACTAGCTCCTTCACCAGTGCTGCCGCCTCCTCCCCATCCTAAAATAATGTTGCACATATAACAACTTAGAACATTCTGGTTTTACCAACAACACAGCTTAAAGCAACACAGATGGGAGTCACCATAACACATTTTTCCCAGTCCCAGCCTGCCATTTAGTCCCTAACTAACCATTTAATCCCAGTTAAAAAATACCACTTTATTAATTCTCAAGGGCCTATTTTTGGGTTACTGGTATAATATCAATATCAAGTAACTCATCAGCTGACAGATTTCTCTAGGTGCCAATTCAGCTCAGTATGCCCTGTTGCAGAAAAGATATTGGCCTGGTAAACTTGAAGTACCGTAGAATGGGGTGAGTAGGCTTCGCGGGGGGAGTTGGCTTGCGAATCCAGAATTTCATTTTTGAGTAGTTACTTTAATTTTTGGGCTTAGGTTGCTCTCAAAGTAATTTGATTATATTTTTAGACATATTTTTTCTTCTTTTCGCAACATTAAGCTGCCAAATCATACAATTTTGAAACACAAATTCACTGTCAAAGTTGATGCTCGAAATCGGCGGATTTTTAGTTGAAAAAACTTTGTTTTTAAGTGATGTTTACCAAAATAAGTGTTCATCCACCTTTCGGATATCGTTTATATACTTACATGGCTTATTGCAAACAGAAAAACTTAAGTTATATTTTCTTTATTTATAATGGTTTTAACATAGAAAACGAGGCTATATTGTCAAAATATAAAATTGCTAGCCCTTCTCACCCCAACTACGGGGTGAGCTGGCTTTGCCTACTATTATGAATTTTTCGTTGAAACTATGCAATGAAGCAACAAACTATCATTGACAAACTGAAATTCTTACCTCCGGAACACTTTTTTTGTATATAAATCAATGTGCCACATATAAAAATAAACTTTTATCCAGGTTTGAACTTCGATTTCCAGCCAACTCACCCCGTTTTACGGTACTAACTGTGATTACCAGTCTGATTGTGACTGTGATTGATCACAATAAAATCCGTGTACTTACTCTTTTTACAATATTACTGTACACACTGTTCCTCAAAACAGAATTGACAACATTTCATATTTTCAAAAGATCTTAATTCGAAAACCATTTGGGTAAAACTGTATTTTATGCTCAAAAAAAATATTTTTGGATTTTTTTTCCCATTCATTTTGGAAAAAATCGTCAATTAGTGTGAACCGGAAGTGTGACGTCATTTTCCCTGCATTATCGAGAGAGACCTTAGTGCTGAAACGATTAAAAAGTGTATGGTATCCGGTTGTCATTTTCTGACATACTTGCCGTCTGACGTTTATTTGTTTTTAAAATTGTTACAACTGCTTAGCGGCTTTAGAAGTTTAATTTTCTTACCGTTGATTCATTTGCACGTTTTCGAAGACCTTAAAAGACTTGGCACTTTCCCACTGGACTCCGATAACGCATTCAAACATTATTAACTTGGCATTCTTTTACCGGACACCGATTTTTTTCATATAATGAAGACATCAGAAGGTTTTTTCTGAGGCTGATAGCACGAATCTGCCGCGTGTTGAAATTATGATGATGGAGTACACATCGGCAAGTGATAAATATAATCCAGCCCAAATAGGAGGAGCAAAAGCATCGTTGTCTTCCCGAACTTCCTATGTTGACAACGCTGTAACGCCTGACAGTTATTTTTTTAATCGTAATTGTCGCTCTGGATTCTAGTTTTTTTAAATCGTAATTGTCGCTCTGGATTCTAGTTGGGAAAGTGACGTCATTTTCTACATACGCCCTTTTAGAATGAGCAACTTTTCAAACTGCTATTTTTAATTGAAAAATTGAGTTAAAACGAAAAAGAAAAAATACGGGTAGCTTAAAATTCCACCTATTTTCTATCCAGCTCATAAAATGAAGGAGTAGAAAATTTGAAATATTGTCAATTAAGGCTAAACATGTGCGAATGCTTACTTCCAAGTCCGGTTCGAACACTAGCTCAATCAGAGGAGCCCCCGCGCGGTTGAGGTCCACCAGGCTGCGTTTGAGCTCCGCATCATGAAGGGACTTGCCACTGTCTTGCTCCAGTTGGATTTGCTTGATCTTGGAACTTTTCTTGTAAGGTTTCTTGTGAACGCCAGGAGTGAATACCTGTAGACAATTAATAATTCACAAATTATTACTGATACATAACTTTACAGTAAATTTAGGTCTGGAATAGTGTATAATAAAAAATACCTGAAAATTAATAACCCCATCGCTAGCTAATGGAGCCCTCTGTTGCGTTATCTGATAGCCAGCCGGCAGATCAGCGTAAAAGTAATGTTTCCTATCAAATGTTGACACTTCGTTAACTTTACATGAAAGAGCGAGTGCCGTCTTTATTCCCAATTCTACACACTTTCTGTTCAGCACAGGCAAGGTTCCCGGTATTGCAGCATCAACTGGCGCAACGCAATTATTCACCATGCCACCAAAAGTATTCTGAGCGCCAGAAAATAGTTTAGTCTCAGTATTCAACTGTGCATGAACTTCCAGGCCAACAACACTTTGCCATTTATCGTCAGATACAGTTGAATAACTGCATTTGCAAGTGAAAGGGTTTTTGTAACGATAGTACAGACGACGAGAAATATTTCGCAAGCCCATTTTAAGTACCATGAAGTTATGAAATCAGAATATTTTTTTATTTAATACTACGAAAACCTTAACAATTGTATCATTTGACGTAATTTTTGACAGCACTGTATTGACAGATAGTTTTTTTTTATTATTTAACTGGAGAGCACTGAGTCAAAACTTGTAATGCCACACAGTTCAATAAAGTCCTTTATATTTTTAAGATAACTGGTAAGATACTGGTAAGAATAATTAATCGAATAATGAGGCACTGGGATTTTAAGCACCTTTTACGCACTTTTGAATAGTTACGTAATGAATACTAAGTGCGTACGTCATCTCTTATCTTCGTATAAAGGTCTACTCGAACAATCTACGAAACGTGCCGCTGATCTACAAGAGATGGCGCTGATGTCGTTATTGTACACGACGCGGGAAACCAATAAAAATACCGCAGTCATTAAAACTTGAAACTTGGTGAATTTAATTTTACATCTAATCCAAATATTTAATACAACTCACAAAATACATCACCCATTACACTGTTATAAAGAACAAAGTGATTCGGCTTAGTTAATTGGATAACAAGCAGTAGGATTTATAAGTTATGTACTTACATTGTTCAGTAGAGCACGACGAGATGGATGAATGATTTTAATAAATACTTAACACTTATATTAACCTAATATTGCATTGATAATTTGACTTAGAACGTAGCTTACATATTAATTAAAGTTTAATGATAAATTTAAATAAGTATCACATTTTACAGCTATTTTATTTTTAACCGCCTCATTCCTATACCACTAAGCCCGTTACGACTTCGAATAGGAACGAAAATAGGTAGAGAACAATGAAAGCTAGGGTAGCCTCAGCAATGGAATACATTTCTGTATCTCTTTCTTGTGGAAAAAAGGAAAAAATAGTTTCCGTCCTCGCGGATGGTTAACAAGTACTCGCGTGAAAGCGTGCTATCGATCGTACCGTCTGGTGGGGTATGCCACTTCTTACAACAACGCAGCGGTACAACACAAAACCTTGGCAGTGTAACCCACCTAAGTTACATATCACTCGAGACACTAAGCGAGTTAAAGGCAAACTTAATAATCAAGTGTACCGTCAATTCAGCCGTATCATAATGACATTAAACATACACACCCACCGGCGGCATAAAAATATTATCTACGCTTTGACGTCACAGAAGAGCCGCATGCATACACACCTCCCGCCACCACCTACGACCATAATTACTTTTATCAGGTTGAACCAATTTCGCACTATCGATATTACCTAGTCTCAAGAAGATAATCCCAAATACCTATACCACGGCAAATCTGCAATGAATAAAGTATTCGAGGTTTCTAGTTTAAGGAAATATGTAGGTATAGGTACCTACCCAGATTTTAATCTTGTTTTGATCTTTGTATAAATATAGGAACACAACGTATAGATAACAAACGAATTTAATTTTTGAATGTGACTTCCTCTCTTAATGAATCTCCTTTCATTAAATTCATTTTACCTTTAGTTTTGCCTTAATTTCGTCCAAAGTTTTGAACATGTCTAGAACTGTCCTGTGCATGAGATACGGATTGTAACTAATGCCCGGTTCACACTTCACATCTATTCCAGTCCAATGATCGAATCGAAATCAGCACTGGAATGCCATTGGAATAATTTGAACCGGCACTGGAATATACAAGGTAAATAGTCCAGCACTGGTTTCGGTCACCGGACTACAATGCTACTGGAATCAGGGCTCGAAACCGGTATTTTGCAAAAACCCCGAAATAGCCCAATATTTTGAATTATTTTATGCTTTTTATGTAGAGCTCAGAAATGTACCTATTTAAGTCATGATTTCGTATTATTAGATTGTCTGGTTAGAAATAGTATTTTTTCTACTCCTGTACTGTTATCTGTCTTTTACTTGGTTACGAACACTAATATAAGAACATATATAATATGAGTTCAGAGAAGTCTATACTCTATTCCCCATAACAGCACTAGTGTCGTTATAGCCACTTTACGTTATTGCTAACAACCACAGACTTCTAAATCTAGGTTAAACTGAGGTCAAGGATTAAGCGCTCAATTTTAACTTTACGGTAAAAATGCACAACTACCAACTTAACAAACAATTAAAATCCTACGGCTTTTAATAAAAACAAAACTTTCTGAACTAAATTCATTGATGCCAACATAAAAACAAAAGTATTTTTAATATATTCACTGCGTGTCAACTTCATTTAAAAAATAAAAAGTTTACCATAGACACATACTGACAGTCATACGTCATATTTGCCTTCTTTGCAGGTTATGCCTTGTTTGTATTTTATAATTTTAAAACCTGTCGTAGAAAAAGTATTGTATGCAACGTTGTATAATTAAGTCAAAAAACGCTCATTGCGTCTCTATTTGCGATACTCGCCGCATTCGCGGCTCGTATCGCAACTCACGCAATTCGCATTTTTTGAACCTTCTTATACAACTGTTGCATAAAATACTATTATGCAACAGTTGTATAAGTGGGTTCAAAAAATGCGAATTGCGTGAGTTGCGATACGAGCCGCGAATGCGGCGAGTATCGCAAATAGAGACGCAATGAGCGTTTTTTGACTTAATTATACAACGTTGCATACAATACTTTGTCTACGACTAAGTTTTAAATTATTGAAATACAAAATTAATCATAACCTGGAAACAAGGCAAATATGACGTTTGACGGACAGTATGTGTCTATGGTAAACTTTTTTTTTATTTAAAATATACTTAAATTAAAAATACTTTTTTATGTTGGCATCAATGAATTTAGTTCGGAAAGTTTTGTTTTTCTTAAAAACCGTAGGAATTTAATTGTTTGTTAAGTTGGTAGTTGTGCATTTTTACCGTAAAGTTAAAATTGAGCGCTTAATCCTTGACCTAAGTTTAACCTAGATTTAGAAGTCTGTGGCTGCTAGCAATAACGTAAAGTGACTATAACGACACTAGTGCTGTTATGGGGAATAGAGTATAGACTTCTCTGAACTCATATTATGTATGTTCTTATATTAGTGTTCGTGACCAAGTAAAAGACAGATAACAGTGCAGGAGTAGAAAAACGAAATAATAAACCAAAGAACGATAAGAACGGAAAGAATACCGGTATTTTTGTATGGACCAAATACCGGTTTCCGAGCCCTGACTGGAATAGGTGTGAGTGAACCGGGCATTATGAACAAAATGTAAGAAATATCGAAGGAATACAATCTTATTTCTGCGAAATCAGAAGCATTTATCCGTTATTTTTCGATTTTTCCTTGTTTTAGTTAACCCTGGTATTAGTAACTTGGATAAATGTCTTAAACTTCCTGTATTTGTTGAGCTCCCGAATGCATGTAGGTAAATAGGTAGATCAGTATGCTGTAAGAATTGACGACGACCTCCAATTATCTTATGTACCTTACAGTTCAGTATTTTTAACCAAAAGTTCACTCTCATTTATGTGAGTTGGCTTGAGCCCAACAGAGGGACGTACCTTTATGGGCTGATGATGTGATTTTAAACCATGAGTTTTAGATTTAATATGCCATCCTTGATTGACGACTACATCGTTTTACAAACTACCGTCAAAAATGCACAGTAGGTACCTACTTACCTAAGAATAACGATGCTGACACGGATTTTGAATTCAATCTAAATCTGATAGATTCTAACCGGCATTTGGAGAATATATATATTTGGGAGGGTTTTCCAAGAACAGGAAATTATAAATTACTGAGATCGATACAAAAATCCCAATACATATACCTATGAATACCTACCTTCATTAGTCATCGGTTTTGCTACTATTAAGCCCGGATGCTAAGTTCATAGCTAAGTTATTTGTAATAAGATACTAACAACTTCAGATACTTACCTAAGTTTACTAACAAATTCGGATCATGTTGTCGGAAATAAACTTTGAATTTGAATAGGTAGCTCGTTTATATGCGACGTCATAGGCCAGCGTCGGAAGGTGGCGTTTGCCAGCTGGGATCCCTCTCAGTCTACGCGGGCCCCCCACGGGCCCGGGTCCGGCTTGTGGTTGTTGTTGTTTGGCCCCGGACTTGTGAGTGGTGGGGAAGTGTACCTAAACCTGTGGTAACCTATTAGTTAACAATGTTGCTCAAATATTATTCGCCCCAAATAAACAAGTTTCCTCAGCCTACGATCTTCATTCCATTGACGTATACAAAGGACAGGGCTAAGCGAGCGCGCAGACGGTTCCAACGCTTTGGCGGTAAAAATACCGCCAAATCAGTGCCAGTCGGCAGTGCGACACGCGGCGCGTGCACTACGCAGCTGGTCTTTATAGCTGCATTTTTTGTTACGGGGAAAATAATTCCGAACTGTTCGGATGGGCCTATCCTTACTTTTGAAATCATTGCTTTATTCATAATGATTCGACATTTTTGACCTCACCTACTTCTTAAGCAAACTATTGTTTTCCTAATTCCTACCGCTTGCTTATTATTCATATAGGCACAGTTCAATTAGACAATACATTGTTTCGACAGGTGTCATAAACATAGGAAAACAACTTAATTACTTATGGAATACTGTGCTGACGCTTAATGAAGGAATACATAAAAACAACTAGGTACCTACATTCTGTACATAGGTACCTAATATTAATAAGTAAGACGCCACTTGAACAGGTTTTCTTTAGTAAGTAATATTTCCTTATTTAGTTCATTACCATAATCTTACGTAATAGTTTGCCACGGAAAAGGCACAAAAAGCATTTAAAAAGTGGATGTTTTACGTCACTCTGGATAAGTGGAATTTTCCACCCGCTGCACGGGAAGAAAATCCCACTGCCCGACCAAGGGAAAACGTAAAATGGTATACTCACCACGGGCGGTGATAAATAAAACTCTAGATTGCATATTTATGGCCCTCAACTGCGGCCGGGCCGCAAACACCTGCGATTTGGGTCATTCTTGATTTTACCGCCCTGAGTATTATAAGGCTGCCCATCCACTGATGCGGAGCGGAACTGGGTCAATATTAAGCAATCTAATTATAATAAACCATGTCCAGCATAGCTTTTAATAGGAAAAAGAACATCGTGAGGAAACTAACGTACATCCGTCAAGAAATGAAGTCCCTAATCCACAGTGGGCTAGCGTGGGGACTACAGCTCATTCACTCTCATTTATGAGAGTAGGCCCTATGCCCAGCAGGGGGTCGAAAATAAGCTGATGATGATGGTGAATCCATGTCCTCGTAGGGTCCAAGCTATTTTTAGGACGTTTCCTAACAGAATAGCCCAGACTTTTCAAATGCTATGAAGGTAACGGTGAGTAGGTTAAATAAACAATATTAATCTATACTTTTTAAAATGTGTCTTATTTTTAGGTCACTGAGTAATTTAATTAAATCTTCTTATCGTCCTGGATGGAATTATGCATCGTATCAACGATGGCAAGCGTCGAGGTATAGAGTGGGGGTTGACCAATCAACTGGATGACCTAGACTACGCTGATGACATCTGCCTGCTTAGCCACAAACATTCCGACATGCAAGCCAAACTGGACGATTTACAGCGAGAGGCTGCAACTGATGGCCTGAAGATCAACTCGCGGAAGACCCAAGAAATGCGTACGGAAGGAAAGAACTCGCTACCGCTGCAACTAGGCGCAGAACTAATAGAACGAGTGCAGACATTTACCTACCTGGGTAGCGTAGTGTCAGAATCTGGAGGGACTGAAGAGGACACCGCTTTGAGGATAGCCAAAGGAAGGGCTACTTTCGCACAGCTTCGCTGCATATGGCAGTCTCGGAAACTGACGAGAGGAGTAAAGCTCAAAATCTTCCGATCGAACGTGAAAACCGTGCTGCTTTATGGATGCGAGACGTGGAGGGTGACAAAGGAAATCACGCAGCGGATCCAAGTTTTCGTCAACAGATGCCTACGACAGATTCTCGGAATTTACTGACCTGAGAAAATTTCTAACGAACACCTCTTAGAAATCTGTCACGAAACCCCGATCGGTCACCAGATCACACGCCGCAAATGGACCTGGATCGGCCACACCCTTAGAAGAGATCCCAGCCACATACCTAGGCAAGCCCTAGAATGGACACCGCAAGGCAAAAGGAAACGTGGTCGACCGAAGAAATCCTGGCGGCGCTCAGTGGCATCCGAGATGAAGACAGCCGGGCTATCGTGGCCCGAGGTGAAGCACGCAGCCCGAAATAGGACGCGATGGAGACGCACTGTGGACGCCCTCTGCCCCACCTAGGGGACTCAGGACCTTAAGTCAAAGAGTTAATCACTTTTATATTTATAATATGTGTAATTTTTTTTTACCTAGCCTATTAATATGTCCCACTGCTGGGCAAAGGCGTCTCCATTAGATCCCCACAATTGGGTAAGTCAAGTTTATAAAAAGTGTGCAATTTATATACTTTTTCGATAGTTCCCGACGTAATGATCTAGAAAATACTCCTTTTGCATTTTTATTCCCTGTAATTCTTCCCAAATATCGTGTTAAACTCACTTAAAAAAAGGGACGCCCGCCGGCAGACAAAATTAGTGCCTAAATTCGTAAAAAAAAAACAATCGTATCTGTGTGAAGTGGTCTGTCACAATTGTCAGCTAATGCCGCGTCCGCACCAAGCCAACGAAGGCCAACGAAGGGGCTTCGCCGGCCTTCGTTGGCTTGGTGTGGACGCGGCATAACACAGACTTCACACAGATACGTTTGTTTTTTTTTTACGAATTTAGGCACTAATTTTGTCTGCCGGCGGGCGTCCCTTTTTTTAAGTGAGTTTAACACGATATTTGGGAAGAATTACAGGGAATAAAAATGCAAAAGGGGTATTTTCTAGATCATTACGTCGGGAACTATCGAAAAAGTATATAAATTGCACACTTTTGATAAACTTGACTTACCCAATTCCCTATTAGCTGCAGCCTCCGGCCAATCGGCTACGTTTTGCCCTGCCCTGCCTTCGCCGCCCATCCTGTGGCACCCAATGTGTGACTGTATGGGCCCATCTATCCGGATGCATGCGACTAACGTGTCCGGCCCAGTCTCATTTGAGCCTGGCAGTTTTCGTCCAACGTCAGCTATACGTGTTTTGGAACGCAGCGTAGTGTTTCGGACGCGATCTTTCCTTTTAACACCTAGTATGCTAAGCTCCATAGCACGTTGGCAAACCTTCAGTTTGGACTTCTGACTCTCGGTGAGTGACCAAACTCAAACTCAAACTCATTTATTTCTGTAAGTAGGCCTCAAGGGCTCTTTTACATGTCTGATTCTTTTCTTTTGGCGTGTTTGAGCACCGTAGGTTAGGATAGGCAGAATGCACATGTCGACGAGTTTACGCTTGAGTGTCAGTGGAAGGGTTCCCTTCATTAGCGTTTTCATGGACTAGTAGCTCTTCCAGGCGTTGCCAATTCGTCTTTCGATTTCTTTGTCTTGACAAGACAAAGAAATCGAAAGACGAATTGGCAACGCCAGGAAGAGCTACTATAATAGATGTATCAAAGTAATATCAGTATCAATACAATGCAAAAAATTAGCCATAAATTATAAAATTAAAAAAAACACATTTTTGTGGTGTTGTTTATTTAAATTCTATTAGCCTAGATCCACTCCTCTCCGCTCCGCTCCAGTGGACAGGCAGCCTTACTATGCTAGGTGCTGTACTAGTCAAAATGCTCCACGAGCACGTCACAATCACAATGCATGGGCGTGTGTATCTAACCGCGACACGTTGGAAATGGAAATCGTTGGTCCAAAGTCCACGCCAGTGTTAACTGTGACTGCTACCTACGAGTGCAACTATTCAGTGAAACATTCTAGAACATTCATGTTAATAATTCATCTTAATAATTCTGTTATGTTGCTGACGTTGTTGTAGTACCTATCTATATCTACCACACGGATACTAAGTACCATGATTACTAATCTATAAATGAACTGGACAAGACCGGTATTTATCATAATTATGCATATCCGCAAAGGTATTTTTGCAGAAACTTGATAAACATATTGATTTGGCAGCTCGGATTAAGATACCTACATTAAGTAATATTATTGCCTATCGCATGGAATCCGGGTCCAAATGATGGAATGTTATCTAGGTAGTATTCAATGACGAAGCATTTATTGTACCTACCTTCCATTTAGAGTTATATAAAAAATTTCTCAGATCGTATGTGTTTGTGACCCCAACCTAAGGCGAGGGCCATAAATCTCCCAATCCCAATCTTGGGCTTCCCATCTGGTGTAAGTAGGTACATAATTTTACGTTTTCACCTGGCCAGGAAGTGACATTTACTCCCCGCACAGTAAAGATCATTTATGGCCAGGTTTAAAACTGTAATTCCTGAAAATATTTAAACCCGTGTTACCTGAATTAAATTTTGCTCGTGTAATAATTGAATTGCATGTAGGGGTAGGTTAAGGATTGATTAAATTTAGTTCTATTATGTTGCCGAGTATTTATGTACTTGGTAACATAATAGAACTGTTCAAAGCACAGTTCAACAAAGCAAACAAACACAAAGCATTGTTCAATCTAAATGCGTGCAATTAAAACATATACACTTAATTACCTACTCGTCATCGTCCATAACCGCATATGAAGGTTAAAACTTGACTAGTTTCATTTACTAGTTTAGCAGATCGTTTTCGTGTTCTCATTTGAATTTCCTCTTTTGTTTATTTGCAGTTATGATTGACAAGTTCACTGTCCCCATATAAAACTATCGTACATTGTCAGAAGTCCCAACTGTGCAATCAGTATGGGGAAGTGACCCCATGGTGGAAGCACGGACTACTGAAAAAACCTTCATGACCCCACATTGGGGGCACCTGGAACGTGTTAAACATAAATTTGTTTTTCATTAACCGCATGAAATCGATTTACACATTGCAATGACCGATGAATATGAACAGAAATTTAATTAAACAATTAAACTTGCACGAGTAAATTAAATTGTTGTGGTGATAGGTAGGTATATACGAATGAGTAGGTGAGCGTTTTCCAAAAAAAATACCGGGGTAGCTACTTTCTCAAAATATGGACTTGTGAGGTTTTTTTAGCTCAGAATCGTTAGTACCTACTTTCGAACCTTATACGTAAAAAAAAGTGTCCCAATTTTTTTTTCCATTACGTCACCATTTTGCATAGTGTTTGTATGAACGTGACGTAGTGGAAAGACAAAAATCCCATACAAATTTTGGGACACTCAGGTATGCAAACTCCTCAGCAAAATATACTTACAAAAGTACCTACACAATGAAATTAAATAGTCAAGGTTGTATTATTTGTGATTTAGGATAGATACCATGTTTGACAATTTTTATGAGCTCCAACTCCAATGTTAGACCAGTCAATACGAAGAGGTCATAGTTCATTTTTTAATTAATAGAAAATCATATCACATAATGTTTGTCTTGCCATTGATTGTAAACAGCCAATTTTAACAATACTCGACAATGTTTTGGTGACATGTTGTAGCAGTATCGAAAAATATAAAAATAACTTTGAACTGTTGGCTTATTTACGCAACAAGTTTGGCAACTCTTAAATAAATTAAAAAAAACTCGATCTGAGCCAAACATACGCATGTAAACAAAAAACACAAACAGCGCTTAAAAAACAAAAACTCGCGTTCAGTGGCACTTATGTTAAATTGGGTAAGTCAAGTTTATCAAAAGTGTGCAATTTATATACTTTTTCGATAGCTCCCGACGTAATGATCTAGAAAATACCACTTTTGCATTTTTATTCCCTGTAATTCTTCCCAAATATCGTGTTAAACTCACTTAAAAAAAGGGACGCCCGCCGGCTGACAAAATTAGTGCCTAAATTCGTAAAAAAAAACAAACGTATCTGTGTGAAGTTTGGTCTGTCACAATTGTCAGCTAATGCCGCGTCCACACCAAGCCAACGAAGGCCAACGAAGGGGCTTCGCCGGCCTTCGTTGGCTTGGTGTGGACGCGGCATAACACAGACTTCACACAGATACGTTTGGTTTTTTTTTTAAGAATTTAGGCACTAATTTTGTCAGCCGGCGGGCATCCCTTTTTTTAAGTGAGTTTAACACGATATTTCGTAAGAATTACAGGGAATAAAAATGCAAAAGAGGTATTTTCTAGATCATTACGTCGGGAACTATCGAAAAAGTATATAAATTGCACACTTTTGATAAACTTGACTTACCCAATTATCCAGAAGGGGACGAGCAACTCGTGATTTTATGTACATATTACATAATAATATAACTACTTAAGCACTGACATAGTACACGCCTATATATTGTTTACACATTTATTTCCTAGGGTTCCGTGCCCAAAGGGTACCGAGAGGATCTTGTTAGGTAGGTACTGGATAAGGCCTGTGATTACGCCCTATTAAGTTTATATACTAGTTGACTGTTTGCGAAGGCATCAATCCTACATTATCTTGAATTATTATGGCGAATAGGCATTCTGCGAATTATAGTTAACAATTATGAAACCGATGCCTTTTTTTTATTAATTATAATATAAGCTTACACTTTACCGAACGTAACCCCTAACTGATTTCTACGGTAGGTACCTACCTAACTGGTGTGTATTTGTACGGTATACATAAGCACTTGGTACCTAGTGTTGGTACAAACTCTAAAGTAAAACAAAAAGTAAGTAGGCAATTCAAAAAAATTCAAACTCTTATTTTTCAATGTCTCATCCATGCATGTTTGGGTAATAATAAAATAACTGGCCAAGAGCATGTCGGACCATGCTCAGTGTAGGGTTCCATAGCCGTAACTATAAGGTAAAAAATACGATGTAAAAAAAGTACAACAACAAAAGAGCGTATCTTCATATCAATTACGTCCTTTTGTTGAGAAGCGCAGTTTATCGGCAATAATTCAAAAACGGTTAATTCGATCTTGTTGAAAATAATTTTCGTGATTTTTTTCATATTTTTCGGACGCACGGTTTAGAAAATAGAGGGGGGGGGGACACAATTTACACAACTTTCGGAGCGACTATTTCCAAATACATTCACTTAATCAAAAACATTACTTAGGAACCTTATAGTGTTTTTTAAAGAGCTGTCGAACTATGTACCGCACGTTGATATTTGCTGAAAAAAAAATTTTTTACTGTCTTTAACATGTATGGAGTGCCCCCCCTAAAAATATTTATTTTAATTATTTATATACCAAACTAAGTAGCGGCTCATAAAAGACACCTATATTCCAAATTTCATCAATATCCATCATGCAGTTTCTGAGTAAAATGCCTGTGACATACGGACAGACAGACAGACAGACAGACAGACAGACGGACGGACATGACGAAACTATAAGGGTTCCGTTTTTGCCATTTTGGCTACGGAACCCTAAAAATAAGCATAACCAAAACCACACCAGTCAAGTCATAACCAATACATTATATGTAATACGGAACCCTAGCGGCATGATTCCGACTCCCACTCGACAATTTTTTTCTGATTGGTATGATAAATAAAAATAAAATGTAATTATGAAAGATGGTATTCATAAAGAGACAGAGTCACAAGACATTGGAGATAACGCTCAGTCTGTCTAGAGTCACCGTCGTGGCCTCAAGCAGAAAAAAAACCGGTCAAGTGCGAGTCGGACTCGCGCACCGAGGGTTCCGTGCAAACTCGTTAGTAGATACGTGAATAATTCAAGATTTTCAATGTGTCATCCATGCATGTTTGGGGAATAATACAAAAATAAGCATAACCAAAACCACACCAGTACATTACCAATACATTATATGGTAGTAATACGGAACCCTAGCTAGGGTTCAGCATGATTCCGACTCCCTCTCGACAATTTTTTTCTGATTAGCATGATAAATAAAAATAAAATGTAATTATGAAAGATGGTATTCATGAAGATACAGAGTCACAAGACATTGATGATCACGCCCAGTCTGTCTAGAGTCACCGTCCTGGCCTCAAGCAGAAAAATAAAACCGGTCAAGTGCGAGTCGGACTCGCGCACCGAGGGTTCCGTACAAACTTGTAAGTAGATACGTGAATAGTTTAAGAAAAACTGTATGGCGGTTAGTTTAGTAGGAGCAAATAAGTATGTGTTATGATTTTTCCAAATTTCTAAAAAACGGTGCAATTTAGGAAAACCGTTTTATTTTCCCTGTAAGATTTGGGATGATATTAATAATTTTTCTGTATAGTAACTTAGGAGATAATAGGGAGAATGGTATTTTTTTTACGTTTTTTGTCTTGAATCCAAAACTACATGTCTAAGAAAAAAATTTTAAACGGTTTTGGAATCTACACATTAATTCCTTTCATTTGATATCCCATTCGATATAATAGCTCTATTTTTGATTTTCGACATCTCATTTAGGTCCCCTTTAAAAAAAAGTAAAAAAGGTATAAGATTTTTTTTCTGTTCAATAGGCTCGGGCTAGCGATTTTTAACACTATTCCAAATTTCATTCGATAGCATCAGTAAATCCTGAGATATCTTGCTGTGACAGACGGACAGACAGAATCGCACCATGTTCCTTTTTTTACCATTTTGGTACGGAACCCTAAAAAGCAGAAAGACTGATTATCAGCAGAAAAAGCGATCATTAGCAGAAAGACGGGTTGCTCGAAGGATCGCCATAATAACCGGTCTTACGCTCCGAAGGTCCCAAGACCTCGGTCATCCACCTGCCGTCTACCTACTGGTTTCCGGTTCCGTATCCCATCCGGATTGCAGTGTACTTCTGTCGATGGTTGTTCAGAAAGTTTTGAGCCTTCTATATGTCTTATAGATAGGTGTTACATAGATAGAAAAATCTACACACCGACTAAGATTTAAAACAGATGGAATCGAGGGAAGGATGAAAACTTAGATTGGCAGCACCAGTTAGCAGCAACTTCATCGTCCACGTTCCCTATAATACGATTATAAATGAACGATTTCATAAAACTACTTATTAAAAAAATCTTCATTTACGGAACATAGCACAAAGACTGTAGAAACACTGGTAACTGATACAGTTCCCAAAGGATTTTAATGATATGTTGAGAGGGAAATCTCACCAGTTGTCGCTACTTTGTAAGTATGTACGAAACGATAGTTTGCAAATGAATTACGAAATACCAAAACTTGACCGAGATTGGTAATCGATGCGAACGAAGGTTCATCATTAACAAGGTATCAGTCTAAGACATTAAAGCAATCGTTTTCCAACTATTAATAGCATAATTCAAATAGCATACGTCAAACTAATAATTTTCTAATGTCAAATTAATGTGTTACCTTTTATCTTAAAACAGTGGTGACTTCATTGTTTGTCCGCTGTTTATCTTTTTCATTTGTTCTTAAACTTATCGTAGTGTTGTCAAACATGGTATAATGAGCCTGTATAAAGAATATAAACAAAAACGGTACTATCGGAATGTCCCATGTCGGATTTGGGCATTTCTGATATAGTTTATATCGCCGACGACTAGATGTAGGTATCTATGATAAACGCCAAGGAGTGGTGCGATTGGTGACGTGGGGAAGATCAATTCAAATGAAACTGATGCTATACGGCCAACATTCTTTGTGATGCTAGCTTAAGCTTGGGCTTGGCTGAGGGAGTTGGCTAAGTTGACCTATTCTGGCACACAGTCCCGATTTCACGTATAAGCTGGACACATCTTATGCCAGAATAGGGTGCTTTATTCTATTATTTAAGTATTCCTACCTAATTTATGTTCTACGTCACTAAAACCTTAGCACATATTTCCCCCTTTTTGGTTACCAGCCACTCCTACTCTTTTCTCCATTTTCCTGAGCTGTTCCCTTCTCAACCCTAAGTAAAAGAGGGAAGATTCGCATAGCGTAAACCTACGTACTATACAATTATAAATAATCGCACATTCGATCCATGTTACTTGCTATATTTCCTTGATAAGTAATGTAGCTGAGTCCTTTGATAAAAAGCTGTTCGCGGAACTAATAAACAATGTAAGCAAACAATCTTAAGCGAATTGAACCTTAAGAGAATATGAAATGGTAAACTAATAGGTAATTCAGATAAGATACGTTCAACGGTCAACCCTAGAATAGTCTAGACTGAGTTATCAGCCCAAATTGAGGTCATTGTTTCCTAGACTATGCTTACGATCCTGATAAGGCGACGTTTTCAATATTACCATTAGCATATTGAATTATATAAAAAATGTGAGTCTCGCGGTAGTTTTATGAGTAAAATTACCATTGACACGAAATCGTAATAACCACCTGTGCTGTTACTTATATAAGTAAAATCCGTTATCTACAGGTTTCCACGAAAAAACGAAGGCAACCAACTTTTATATACTATAAGATAGGGAGGTAATGATATAAATAGTCAACTATAGTCTGTTTTTTATTTCCGAGGACAAAAATGACATTTCATGGGTTGCCTGTTTTTTACAACTCATAAACAGTGATGTGATACAACCGGTACATACCGACAAAATTTTAGGTAGGTATTTATGATTATTGATATTAAAGTGTCTGTAACACAATGAGTGCATAATCCGCGAAGTTCCAAAACGATACAATGCTTTACGTAAAAAAGCCACCCTTTTGGAGATATAAAATATTTGTAAATACACCATATTTCTAATATTTAAAGGTACATTTTATTTGATTCGAAACTCATTACTTATCTTACAAAGCTGAAAATACGCCAAATCCGCTTTATTTCTCTGCGTTATAATTTCAAGCAACGGAATCACATACATAGGCACTAATTATCCAATAGTAGGTTAAAGTCTGAATACAATGAAGTTATTATATGTAATTAATTTTCGATAAGTACTTAAAAATATATGTTTTAACGTAAATAGTAATTTTTATTATATCGGTTATTAATAATTACACCGCGAACCGAAACAAAGAACAGCACTGTTTCATAAAAGCTGGCCACATTATTTTTACGTTTGACATTTGTAGCTGTCATATTTGTCTCCGGAAATAAAAAACAGACTTTACTAGGTATAAGTACTATGTAAGAAGCGTCATATTGTAAACAAATTACTACAAAAGATTTAACTCAAACCATATACGGCTTTATTAACCGACGTCAAAAAAGGAGAAGGTCCTCAATTAACTAAATTTTTTTTATGTATGTTCCTCGATTATGTGAAGACGGCTGGACCGATTTGGAAAAATCTTTTTTCTTTCAAACGGTAGGTATACCTCCCAGGTGTTCCTATTGTCACCACGTCAAGGATCTTGGAGACATCGGAAGAACTCTTCCAATACTATATGCACAACTATAAATGGGTATTTTTATAGCAACTGCTGCATTTATTAATTGAGAAGTCAGTTGTTTTAATTTTTTTAGTTGTGTATTTAGTTATGCAAAACTTAACACAGATTTTACTTTTATATACGCAGATATTACTATAACCACTAGCATCATACCAGAGGCTTCGCCTGCGTTACTATTTCCGTTACTATCTATCCCAAGGGAACTCTTTACCGGGATATAAAGTATCCTATGTTTATTTATTTAAACTTTATTGCACAAAAGGCGAACTTATGTTTATTTTAAATCTACGGAACCAAGGGGAAGATTCCAACTGGCGCAGATTTACATTACACGTTTAGGTAAGTACCTACTTATTTCCTTTTGTGATGAACGTATGACCGCGTTAGTTACAGTCATTGACCGGTATGCATCAAATACAGAGTTTATTTACCTTTTAGACACAGAACATTTAAGATATGTTTGGAATCTCATAGACCCCATGTTCACCATATAATAAAATGGCAGATAAGGAAAACAAGAAAAGAGAGTCAATAAAAAAGGAAACATAATTAAATAGATTTCAACCAAATTTGAGGTCGTGAAAATAGATTGTTAACCCCTTTTTATTTGTATAGAGGGGCATTTTCAAAAATCTTTGTTAATTTAACTTTTTTTTTTATTTCAAAAATTTTAAGTGTTTTTGAATCAGGATCATGAGCACTATCGACCCAGATAGAAGAAAAAAAGTGTCCCATTTTTTTTTATTCCGAGTCCGTTACTTTTCTATATACACTTGTATGGCGGTAACGTAACGGAAGAACGAAAAGTGTATAAAAATTTTGGGACACTTTTTCTTCTATCGGGGTCGATAGTGCTCATGATCCTGATTCGAAAACACTTAAAATTTTTGAAATACAAAAAAAAGTTAAATTAACAACGATTTTTGAAAATACCCAGACCTGTGCGATTCGAATCACCTTAATCTATAAATACACAATCCTGTTTTCGAAAAAGATTTCCTGCTACACTTTGAAAACCGGATTCAAAAATTAAAGGCCAGGAACGGAAAAATATTTGTCCTTGAGCCTTCTGTAGCCAAACAGCTAAATAAATACGTAACTAAGCGTGTCGACCAATGACGCGTTTGGGCGCAAATGTAAACAGGTGGAACTTTGTAAATACTTGATCCGAATGTTTGACGTAGTCGGAGAGTTCTAGAACGAGAGCTGAGCGCGAAAACAAAGAATGTCAAGGATGTGGGTATATGTATTAGGTATCAGTGGCGTGGCGTACAAAGAACTGGATTCCTACCGGCTTGCCTAATATCAAGCATTTGAGCACCTTATTCTACAGCTCTTAAGGAAAATGTACGCCAAATCTGCACGGGCTTGCCCAAGCATATCTCTTACGCCACGCAACTGTTAGGTAGGTATAACAGATTTTCTAAACCTTTCTACGGTTATGGATTACCTATAATTAGGTACTGTACCTATACACCAATATAGTAGCAACCCCTTTTAAGTTCTTCGTACTATACACCGTGGGCCCGTACAATCCGACCAACTTTAACCACGTATTCCTGATGGTATTACAAGTAAACGTTATATCAACATAGGTCGAATTTTGTCTTTTTACATTAATAGTCTTATGGAACAAAACAAATCAATAAATCCAGTCCCTCGTTATAAACATGTCCTTACTGGAGGAAAAGTTATTAAAAAGGAAAAAAAAGCTAAAATGGAAACGAAAGGTCAATATTTTGGCTTTGTAATCGCTTACCATCTAATACTGCGAAGGTTAATTGCTGTTTAGTTAAAGGATTTAAAAATAAAACCGGTCAAGTGCGAGTCGGACTCGCGCACCGAGGGTTCCGTATAAACTAATAAGTAGACCAACCTTACGACTAACAACAACCCTGCCTTAAACCCGCTTTAGCCCTAATCAATCAGGAAAAACCGGTCAAGTGCGAGTCGGACTCGCGCACCGAGGGTTCCGTATAAACTAATAAGTAGACCAACCTTACGACTAACAGCAACCTTGCCTTAAACCCGCTTTAGCTCTATTCAACCTGGAAAAATCTTAACAGCGCGATGCAGCGTATGCTACAGCGACATCTATTGATACTAAATAGCGCGTAAATTTTACTTGTAATTTAAATTTAAGGGTGGATTTCACAGCGTTTCAAATGCCGTCATCACCAATCCCGAAATTTCGACGATTCACTTTAAGAATGTATCCCATTCTTTTGATAAAATCAGAAAATAGTACCTACTATTTTCACGTTTTGATCAAAAATTATGTAATTTTTAAAAAGATGTCATCATAATATCGGGATTGGTGATGACGGCGGTTGAAACGCTCTGAAATCCACCCTAAACGTTACTTTTTGTTATTGGCTGATTGAAATAATTGTTTGTCAACTAAGTTAGTTCTCATGTCTCATTTTTAGCCACAAGCTACCTTATTTTAGATTTGTGTCCCTAGATGGCGCTAGTGGTATTTCATTTTTATACTCCTATTATAGAGTTTTTAATAATTATTGTTACTTTATGTTTTTTTCCCGATGCCTGATGAGTGATCATTGTATTTAATAGACATTTTTTATATAATCTGAAATAAATCATCGCTTAGTTTTGCTACTCTCCGCTAGATGGCTCTCGTAGGGAGGGTAGAACTAATATGTTAAGATTTTTGTAAATTTTTAAAAAGTATTTAAGTTAGGAAGAGAAAATATAACGGTCTTCCTAATAATAATAATAATCCTAATAAGTAGATACATGAATAGTTCAAGAAAAACTGTATGGCGATTAGTTTAGTAGGAGCAAATAAGTATGTGTTATGATTTTTGCAAATTTCTCAAAAACGGTGCAAGTGAGGAAAACCGTTATATTTTTCCTGTAATATTTAGGACGACATTAATAATTGGTAATTATGACACATTTTTCTGATCAGTAACTTCGGAGATAATAGGGGGGGAATGGTATTTTCTTAAACTTTTTTCGCCATAAATCAAAAACTATTTATTTAAAAAAATAAATACAAATGGCATTTTAATCTACAAATTAAGCTCTTTCATTTGATACCCCACTCGATATATAAGCCCTACTTTCAATTTTGAAAATCCCATTACGGAGCCCTTTAAAAAAAAAGTAAAAAAGGTACAAGATTTTTTTTATGTCCAATAAGCTCGGGTTAGCGACTTTTAACACTATTCCAAATTTCAAACCGATAGCAGCAGTAGTTCCTGAGATATCTGGCTGTGACAGACGGACAGACAGACAGACAGACAGACAGACAGACAGACAGACAGACAGACAGACAGACAGACAGACAGACAGACAGACAGACAGACAGACAGACAGACAGACAGACAGACAGACAGACAGACAGACAGACAGACAGACAGACAGACAGACAGACAGACAGACAGACAGAGTCGCACCATAAGGGTTCCTTTTTTACCATTTTGGTACGGAACCCTAAAAATCTTAACAGCGCGATGCAGCGTATGCTACAGCGACATCTATTGATACTAAATAGCGCGTAAATTTTACTTGTAATTTAAACGTTACTTTTTGTTATTGGCTGATTGAAATAATGGTTTGTCAACTAAGTTAGTTCTCATGTATCATTTTTAGCCACAAGCTACCTTATTTTAGATGTGTCCCTAAATGGCGCTAGTGGTATTTCATTTTTATGGTATTTACTAGTGTAAAATTTCCTAACATACTCCTATTATAGAGTTTTTAATAATTATTGTTACTTTATGTTTTTTTCCCGATTCCTGATGAGTGATCATTGTATTTAATAGACATTTTTTTATATAATCTGAAATAAATCATCGCTTAGTTTTGCTACTCTCCGCTAGATGGCTCTCGTAGGGAGGGTAGAACTAATATGTTAAGATTTTTGTAAATTTTTAAAAAGTATTCAAGTTAGGAAGAGAAAATATAACGGTCTTCCCAATAATAATAATAATCCTAATAAGTAGATACATGAATAGTTCAAGAAAAACTGTATGGCGATTAGTTTAGTACGAGCAAATAAGTATGTGTTATGATTTTTGCAAATTTCTCAAAAACGGTGCAAGTGAGGAAAACCGTTATATTTTTCCTGTAATATTTAGGACGACATTAATGATTGGTAATTATGACACATTTTTCTGATCAGTAACTTCGGAGATAATAGGGGGGAATGGTATTTTTTTAAACTTTTTTCGCCATAACTCAAAAACTATTTATTTAAGAAACACAATAAAAATAGTATTTTAATCTACAAATTAAGTTCTTTCATTTGATACCCCACTCGATATATAAGCCCTACTTTCAATTTTCAAAATCCCATTACGCAGCCCTTTAAAAAAAAGTAAAAAAGTTACAAGATTTTTTTTATGTCCAATAAGCTCGGGTTAGCTACTTTTAACAGTATTCCAAATTTCAAACCGATAGCAGCAGTAGTTCCTGAGATATCTGGCTGTGACAGACGGACAGACAGACAGACAGACAGACAGACAGAGTCGCACCATAAGGGTTCCTTTTTTACCATTTTGGTACGGAACCCTAAAAACAGTAAAAGTATCTTAGTCACCTTTATTAGGGCTTGTTACACACTTGGGAGTTTTTATTTTAAAAATGGGAAATTATAAGTCAAGCCGCAGATTTATTTCTTGACCACGTGCTCAAACTTCTCATTTTATAACTAAGCAACGGGAAAATGAGATAGCCTCTAATAAATTAATTCGTCTCTTTTATAACGCCAACTTAATATTCTTTAGAAAGCGTCAAACAAAGATCAACAATTATCTTAACTTGCCTTCTTGTTTATATATTGCCACCTAATTTACTAACTCAGCCATGGATTTTACATTTCATCACCATTTTACGTTTTACGGCTTCAACACAAAGTCCTCAAAAAAATATAATTCAAGCTTCCATTGACAACATCATTTATTATAACTTAGCATGTAAAATAATACATCATATTCTGTTATCGAGAAAATAGCCACTTCAAAATTTGGCGCGAGTGCGCGAGACGACAGTGACCGGCCATTTGCACCAATCAGAGAGCGCCATTCATGTACCGACGAGTTAGTCAGACGTACGAGGTTCCTTGTACAAATACGAGATTTGTGGTCTGCTGTACGAGGTACGAGGACACTATTAGGCTCGTACGAAATTGTACGAGGTTTTGGGTTAGGAAGCTTTTTTACCATTTCCACATACAAAATTTCGTTAGACTCTGTGCGGAAAGAGAATAGGATTTAGATTGGGGGGCGCTGTAATGCTTTTCTAGGTATTCCCTTGACTTGTCTAAATTTTTTTTGTCTAATTTCAGTTTGTCTAACAACTTTTACTATAGTGAATTTTTTGTCTAAAGTCAATATGTATAAATTCATTTTTCATAATTATTGTTTTGTCGAAACTCGTTTTACCTAAATTATCATTTGCATAACTCTTGTTTTGTCGAATATTATTTTATCTAAAACTCACTTTGTCGATTCTTATTTTAACTAATCATTATATAGCCGAATATCATTTTGACTAAATTTTTTTGTCTAAAATAAGCGTGTTTTGTATGGGTAATTTTTCTCTAAATTTGATAATTACCAAGATAAATGACGGATTGTAAAATGTAAAATTTTCAATGATGGAATATTATGTATACGATATTAGCCTGCGAAAATCCGAATCTAGGGCTCTCGCTGGTTAGGACGCGTGCCGACACTGCGCGCCCTAGAGTGTTTTTATAAAGCCGGAGGCGTGGAGGGAGAGCAGCCCTCGCCCGCCATGACGAAGCGCGGGAACGAGTGAGGCGAGCGGCTGAGGCTGGTCGCCAAAGGCGACCAACAAGCCGAAGCTGCGGAGCCGAGCGAAGTGACCGTGCGCCGTCATGCAAGGGCGGAAGGGCTGCTGTTCCCGCAGCGCCGGAGATACGGAAAGTCACTATTGACATTAAAAACGAGCTGCTACCAGAAAACTGTGGTGTGCGGATGTGTTATGCGCTCCGATTTAAAGTCATTCGTCGAAAATTTTACAAGTGCTAGAAATTTGGTTGGTTTATAACAAAGGGGCCGTTGGGGGAAATGACCTTAACAAAAAACTTAAATAGGCTGAACGAAAAAGGCGGCCAGAAAGCGGCTTTTTCCGTACGCGCAGCGTGCGGAAAAAGTCACTTTATTGCCAGGTGTGACATAAAGTAATTTAAAAAATTAAACCGACTTCAAAAAAGGTTAAAATAAAAGTTTTATGGTAACTTTTCTAGAGGTCGGTGCCAGCCTTAGTACATACATTACATAATGTACTCATGTAAATATTTCTTTAAAACTAAGGCTGGCACCGACCTCAAAAAAGAAGTTACCATAAAACTTTTATGTTAACCTTTTTTGGAGACGGTTTAATTTTTTAAATTACTTTATGCCACACCTGGCAATAAAGTGACTTTTTCCGCACGCTGCGCGTACGGAAAAAGCCGCTTTCTGGCCAAGTATAGACATAAAATGATGTACACAACACGGGAGGTACTAAAGAAAGCCCTTGATCGCATATTTACGTCCCTCGCTTGCAGCACGGGCCGCACACTTCTGCGATCTCGGCCTTTCTTTGTATTACTACCCTAGTTGTGTAATGGACTAATTTTATGTCTCTCCTCAACAGTTTCTAGGTAATATTAGTGGCCAAAATTTACTATTAGATGACAATTTTAGCTAAATTTTGACGATTAATTAATGTGGGTTGAGTTATATTTTAAGCGTACTGAGTTAAAAAATTAGAAGCTAATAGCATATCTTTTTTGATGGCATATATTAAGATTTTAGATGTCTACTGCTTGAATGCATGTTACAAGTTTAGATGCTAAAAAATAACCACCATGCTGAGTTGTATTTAGAGTGGCCTACATAGAAGATAAGTAGTGGCTAAGATAGTATAATTCAGACGCTCGGTAATTGTGGCTGACTTAGTAATTTAGATGGCAATGTAGATTTTTAGAGGCGAATAATGCTATTAAAAAGAAGTCTGTTTAATTAGCACCCTTTAAAAATTACGAATATCTCGGAAAGTAAGCGTTAATCGACTATACGTCACATAACTATTTTTACTTCTAATAGTTGTTAGAATCTATGGTTAAAGTTGGTCGGGTTATACGGGCCCACGGTGTATAATATTACCTACAATTTATAAATGTGAAAGTTTGTGAAGATAACAATTGAATAGATTGAAATGAAATTAGTTACTTATATACCTTAGATCAGGTCCTGGCTTGAAACATAAGATATCTTTTATCTCGGTAAGGAGTTCCCTTGGGATATAGTAACGGGAATAATGCAAGCGAAGCCGCGGAGAAATTCTATACACACGGGAGCGTCACCAACGAAGTTGCCAAGCTATAGTAAAATATAATTGTAAAAAAATTATATATATTTCGTAGACATAGGACATGTAATGCAATAAACTGATTTGATCTGATTTTAGGTACCCCTAGTATTTATTTACTCATAGCGGGATCTTTTCGGAATTATTCATACTCGCAATTTTTTCAAGATCCCGTGACATTTGGAGATTTTCGATTATTAGTTTATATACCTAGTTAGAAAAATCTAAAAGTTATCTAAAGTGAAAATTCAAATCTTGCCTTATTTGGTACAGTCACGGACTTTAATTGATGAGCCACTTTCCTCTATGCGTAGATTAGCCCTGTAGTGCAAATCGGGTCTAGTCGGTTTTATTCGTATATCCAAACAAGGAAAGTCAAACTTCTTCGTACTAATAAAAGAAGAATAAAATAATATTTCTATCTTTGTCATTGCATGTTTGACAGTCGTGAAGTGTCATTTACGTTAGGATTACTTCCTAATGATGTTACATTTTCCTGCAAAATTAACGGTTGGCTAACCTGAGAGTCGGAACAATATGGCTACAATTCACCAAAATTCAAAAATACACACAAACAAAATATTCACATAAGCCTTCCTAACTGTGTCTAACGAGTATTTAATGAGTCAAAGGAGGTCAGAATCAAAAAAATTGGATCAACCTATGCAAAATTATATTGATTTATCAATGGCAACTCTTTAGTCAACATTTAACCTCTATAGACATGTATAACTTTTTTCATCACACTTGCTCGAAAATGGTGTCATTACACGTAGGTTCTGCGGGCCGTAAATGACCTATTACGCCCTAGGGAGTAATGGTTTTCTTTTTAAATTTGAAACGCTGGTTCTGTTTTACTCTTATTTGTCATGTTCAAAGGAAACGCCAACTTACTTTTTTAACTTTTATCACTGAAATATTTATTTAAAGATATTTATTATTGCAAATACATGTAAACACATATTTCTGTAACATTAATTAAAAAAAATGCAAATATAAAATCAACCATTTTAAGTCTTTACCGCTATGGTTTCCGAACGTGACTTGACATTCACATTGTCTATGGATTATGTCACTAATGTCACTGTCAGTTTTACAATTTTATTTAGGTTAAGTAAGATTATTTTAATCAGATTTCCTCACAAGTGTGATGAAAAACATTGTGTGTGCCACGGGCGGTAAAGGAATTACAAACTCGTGTTATTAAAGCCCTCGGCTTCGCCGCGGCCTTGTAACAAACACTCGTTTGTAATTCCTTACTTACCGCCCTTGATACACAATGTACTATTTCCGACTATTACTACTTTGACATCTTGTTTACGAGCACGCGTTTCGTGTTCAATCGTGTAATTTCGTAAAGTTATAAAACTACAAAATTGTGAAGTTTCAAAGTAAATTAAAGTCAAAGTAAAATTAAAGTCCGTGACTGTACCACAGAAGTCAGGATGAAACAAACACTCGAAGTTGTCTATTTAAAGTCACAAACTTAGCAGTCGGACGTCCACCAACAAGATGGACCCATGGGTATTACCCATTTTTATACCCCACAAAATTCCTGCTAGGCGTTTTGGGTTTTAACTCCCTGGAGGTTAGGCGAAATTATAGACTCCTCACCTTAGCGGCTAGTATTCTGCGAGGTGAAAACGATTGTCCCGAATTAACAGCTCAGTTGGTGCGCTTGTATGTTCCCTCACCAACTAGATTTCTTTTTCGTCCGCGTTGTCGCCACTTACTGGAGGCGCCTGCAGGGCGAACTGTGTCCCGCAGAAAATCCCCACTGGTACGCGCTGTGCACCTTATCAACTCGCTCCTCGAATCGGCCCCAAGCTGTGATGTGTTTGCGAGTGAATGGTTTATCATGTGTGACGAGTGTCTGAGGTTCTGTGAGAAGATGGATGTAAGGCCTTCTTCTGTGTAATTTTCCATTCTTTGTTCATTATTTAATATTATTATGTATAAGTTGTATCTTAGTTTCACAGTGCTTTGGTTATACTGTTATGCTGTGAAATTTAATGAATAAAAAATAAAAAATAAATAAATAAATGATCTGGTTAAGGCTGCTGGCTCACGGTGGATGCAGGTTGCTTCCAACCGTACTAATTGGAAATCTATGAGGGAGGCATAGGCCTCCCTGGACATAGGTCCAGCAGTGGACGTCCTATGGCTGAAATGATGATGATGATGATGAACTTAGCAGGGCCAGCGTGGGGACTAAGCGCATTCGACCTCCCGTACGAAAACAAACATCTACGTGCCCATTACCCAGCAAAAGGACGAACAATTACACAACAGTACGGGCCGATACAGACGGACTGCAACCCAACTGCAACTCCCTACGATTTGTATGGGAACTGCATCACAACTGCGCAATCGGCGTGCAGTTGTGATGCAGTTCCCATACCAATCGTAGGGAGTTGCAGTTGGGTTGCAGTCCGTCTGTATCGGCCCTAACAGTAGGCAAACACACAGTCAATTAAAGTCATTGTCAAAAGGAACAACTGCATTTGTTGTATCAGATGACTGGGGAGGTGGAGGCTGCTATCTGTAAAACACTACATGAGTGAGAGACTAACGTAGATACTCGATTTCTCTACGTGACCAATCTACATATGAACGATCTTCAAATCAAATGCACTTACGTAAGTAACTCACGCAATCCATTAAAGGAAATCCTCGTTACAGAAACGCAATAACCTGAGGAGCTAAGTATGTAATTGTACAGCATCTAGAATGATCTGTTCGTCTTAGTATTATAAATAGGTATTGACTTAACACACGGCCTACCTACTTTTTGAAATAAATACCTAATACCTACTTACAATTACTTAAACCAGTTTTTGTAAACAGATGCCCAAGGATAACACCAAAGTTATTTTGGTGCTGCTTAAATTAGGAACCAACCCAACCATAAATAAATACCTAAGTTTCGCAAACCAACGTCAACATAAAACCGACGCCAAAATGCCGTTGGCGAGAACTGGCTTGAACCAACTCTCGCGGCTTGCGAAGGCCGATCAAAGTCCATTTCCAACTATTTACCTTCGCATCATCACATCTCAGTTTCTTCTCTTTCAAAATTCAACCTTAGTTTGCTCGTGACAGAGGTTTTTTCCAACTGAACAGCTCTGAGACATGAGTTTGAAAAGTAATTAGTAGATTTTCGATTTATACAGTTTGTCTAGAATCCAACCAAGTGTGTAATGTAGTGTTATACAAGTGACTTTGCTAATGAGTGAGAAGCAAGTAGTGCGCAAAAGCCAGTTAATTGGGTTTTCATTTCCACATTTGTCTTTGTGATTCTATCATTAAGAAGCTTGCTTTTTAATGAGTTAAGTAATTTTTTTTGTACCTCTGGTGTCAAACAAGCGTACAATTTTCCTTCTATTGACTCGTTTTGACTTGACATCCAGCTTGAAAGCCAGTTCAGCTAGCTATCGTAATTTACGTAGCATAATGTAGTGTGACTGTGGGGCGCCCTCAGACAAGGTGGAGTGACGATCTTCGCAAGGTGGCTGGCAGAGGCTGGATGCGAGTGGCCGCGGATCGTGCTCCATGGCGTGACATGGGAGAAGCCTATGTCCAGCAGTGGACTAATACGGGCTGATGATGATCATGATGATGACGTAGCATATAGAAAAGAGAGGCCAGTTAGAACAAGATGACTCAAACACACCCTCTTATCTAATTACTTATTGAATCCATCTTATAAAGGTCTACTTGCAGCGTAGGTTTGTCGTCTTGTTTCAAGAAAAAATTACACTCCTAATATTCATTTCCCGATCTATAGGTATGGGCTTACCTGCAGCTTTCCAGAAATATGATTTATGCCACACCTGGCCATAAAGTGGCTTTTACCGCACGCTACGCGTACGGAAAAAGCCGTGTAGACATAAAATCATGTACACAACACGGGAGATCCTCGCTTGCAGCTCGGGCCGCAAAAATCTGCGATCTCGGCCTTTCTTTGTTTTACCACCCTAGTTGTGTAATGTACTATTCTGATTAGATCACGTAACAAAACTGCAAGCACAGTTCTCTCCATTCTCTTCAATCTTACAATTTCCTGGGGATTAAACTTGGTTCAGTACCCATTCTGAACCAAGTTTAATCTAGGGCAAATCTTACTAGACTCTTCCTTTAAAACGGTAAAGTTTATATACTTCCCATTTCCAGCTTTTCCGTTCTCGAAGACCACTCAAATACTGCAGAAGTCTATCAACTATGCTGAATGCCAACCTCTAAATCAACAAATGCAAATCTCTAATATGGAAATGAACGGAACTTGACTAACATCCAGTCTGACTGCTTTTCAAACTTTCACATATTATTGTCACCGTAACCGAAGACGTATAACTTGTTTGTTGCAATATTTATTTGCAGTATTACTTAAAATAGCTGTACCTGCTTGTTTGAAAACAATGGATCGTAAACTGTTCGTGTGTACGTTTTGGTACCAAAGCATATGGTATATGAAGAGGAGTGGAAACCATTATTATTAGACCATGCTTTGGTCTTATAACCATTCTTACCTAACCTCTTAGTTTTAGTTTTTAATTTAATTTACATACCGTCAACGGTTAAACATGTAAACCTACCAATAATTAAATAAGACCTATGTATATAATGGTAATGTTTATTGCAAATAAATGATTATCTTATCTTATCTTATCTTATCTTATCTTATCTTCCATACCAATTCGAGGATTATGACTTTATGACTAAATATTTAAAACTTATTGATCCGGATTCGGTATGAACGCGATGCATAAACCCAAATCTGCAACAGCTGGGCTGGCTCATGGCTTTAACGAAGTCAACGTCATAAGGAGATTGAAGCTCGTATACAATAGGAATATTAACGTGACGTAGGCAAATTCACTCTCGGTAAGAGAAGAACATAGCTTGCAGTGGCGTGGCGTCCAAAGAACTCGATTCCTACCGGCTTGCCTAATATCAGGCATTTGAGCACTTTATTCTACAGCACTTAAGGAAAATGTACCTACGCCAAATTTGCACCGGCTTGCCCAAGGAGATTCGTTTTCGCCACGCCACTGATAGCTTGTCTTATTGTACCATGGCATGGCTGTACCGCAGTAGGTACCTACAATGTAAGACTCAAAACGTTTGAGATCGACGTCCATGACCTATCCTACATAGGATAGAAATGGTGCTCGTTATTATTTATGGCCGCAGTTATTTTAATCACTGTAATCAGGCTCATTTAACCATCATTCCGGTTTAAACAACTTGGTTCTTCACGCATGCTTGTTATTATACGAATCTACTAGAACTTCCGTTTAACATATGCGAGTGCATAAATTAGCATAACATTTGATCGATGTTTAATATTCGCGTATTTACGTAGTCAAGATGAACGTTGCGAAAACGGAGACCACTAAAAATCAAAAATTAAATGTTATTGCGTCTAATGTAGTAGGTATAGGAAAATTTTAAATATTAATTCTGTTCTAATAATTCAGGACACAATAGTATAATTCTTCAAAACTGAGGTTTATCTTTACATTTTTTTTTATATATGACAGTTACGCAATATCGTCGTCAACCAACAGAGACATAATTTAAGTAGGTATCTACTTAAGTGTGACACAAGCTGAATATGCGTTTTAACTGTAGGTATGTATATATGTGCAGTATGTAACTCCATAGGACATTGACCGCCCTTTCGCTTGCCTCTAGAAGTTTCCACTTTATCGAGATCGCCCCTCCACTGCAGGTTGACTTTATATTAAGTAAGTATTAAGTTAAACCAGTTCTGCAACGCATGCTATGAACAAAAAAATATATAATTTATTGACATTCCTTCTTGATGTTGTTTACCAAGGAAATTTAAAAATACATTTTGGGTTTTAAATAGGTACTTTATATTAATTGTTATGAGCGCTTTGTAGGTACATAAAGGTCATTTATAAATACACGTAATAACTATGTAATTTAAAATTGTAGCATGCAACTTCGAACAGCCTAAACATTCAATGAAAATAAAAATGCACGTGTAGAATTTTCATACTCAATTGTTTGACCTCAAGAATGAATAAAAAATGTATATTGATATAATAGTAATAGTTAAAAAAACGTTTTATTTTTTCGAAAACGGTGCATAAATTACGAAGATATCTCGTAACGCAGGTCTTAACCAAAGTCTTAACTCTTAATTCAGTTTCCGAAGGGTGTTACCGCACAAATCGATCGATCGTCGATCGACGATACAAAACTAATTTGTAGTCGATGAATTTCATATAGGTAGTTGTGTTGACGATCGATCGATTGGTGTAGTAGCACCCGAAGACTGGGAAAACCTTAATGGTCCGATGGCAAATGCAGGAACGGAAAGGATACTGAAACATTAGCCGCGCAACTTCGTACTAAGTTTGGTAGTTAAATAATAAAAATAAAAAAATCTAGGGGGGCACTCCATACATGTAGCAGAAACTAAAAAAAAAAAAAATTCAGCAAACATCAACGTGAGGTACGTAATTCGATAGTTTTTTTTAAAAACATTACAAGGCTTTCATGTACTTTTTTTGATTAAGTGAATACTTTCGGAAATAATCGCTCTAAAAGTTGCATAAATTGTGTAACTTTTAAACCGTAAATCCAAAAATATGAAAAAAATCAGGAAGGTAACGCTTAATAAATACATTCAACGAAAATTATTTTGAATAGTAACGAATAAACCCTTTTGAAGTTATTGCCGAAACACTTCTCAACCAAAAAGTTTTAAGTGCCATTGATTTACACGGCATTTAAGACCTTTTGCCAGTTGTTTATTACGACGTTTTTTTGTACGGTGGTACGGAACCCTTCGTATGCGAGTCCGACTCGCACTTGGCCGGTTTTTTTTTTAAGTAAGTTACGAAGGAGCTAAGTATGTATCCACAGGTGGACAGCAATTAATACTTCACAAAGTAAAAAAATAAAAACCAGACAAGTGCTAGTCGGACTCGCCCACCGAGGGTTCCGTACAAATGCTTTAAATAAAGGCTATATTTTTATGATTTAATAAAAAATACAGTTTTCAGATTTTTCCCTATACATGTAGTATAAGATGGTATTATTTGCCAAATTTCATAGTTCTAGGTTAACAGAAAGTACCCTATAAATTTTGGCTTCCTTGAGAGTGTCGAAATATACGTTATTTGTGACATAAACGGCTATAATATCTTTTTTTACGTTAACTTAGAAGTTAAATTTTTGCATAGCTTCAAGAGACCATAGACTCGAGTACATATCAGTGGCGTGGCGTTCATAAAACCCGATTCCCACCGGCTTGCCCATTTCAAAACATATGACACTACTACTCCTGAAGAAAAAGTAATCCAAATCTGCTCCGGCTTTACTAAGGCTCATACTACACGGGCGGTTCTCCCACCGCGGGAAACCGCTTCTGACTGAACCGCACTGGACACAATTTAATATGAAGTTGTATACTGCATACTACACTGCGCGGTTTCCCGTCGCGGCTCACAGGCGAGAGAAATACGACCGCCGCATGCAGCGTCAAACCGCCGCTGATAACCGACGCTTTAAACTACACGGACGGTTTCCCGCTATTATTAACGTCATTCTTCGCGGGATCTAAGAGCTACAAGCGCAGTTATCATTGGCGGATCCATGTTGAAATGAACAAAAGACAGCGATAAACCGCGTCCCGTGTAGTTTGATGTTCTGCGGCAGCTTTGTCGAGTGGATTCTCGTGGCGGGACAACCGCCCGTGTAGTATGACCCTAAGAATATATTTGATGCCACGCCTTTTAACTCGATACCTCCACGCGTTCCTGAGATAAAGGGTCTTGACAGAAAGACAGACGGACAACAAAGTGATCTTATAAGGGATCCATTTTTTCCTTTTGATATACGGAACCCTGAAAACGACACAGGAAGTGTTATTGTCACTATTCTGAGATAATTATGCAATCAAGTGTTATTATGTCTCATTACCTAGTCTGGAAGTAGTGTTGCTATCCTTGTCTCGTGCACCTACGTCACGACGGAGTGGGGTAGTTTATAGCCGACCGTTGCAGAGAGTCCTGGTGTGCTGGCGAGGAAAGTCTACATAGAGTAACGCACACATATAAGACAGTCTTGGGTGAAGACTGGGATACTAGAAGTGGCGACGAGGATGACGATGAACGTAAGTACCAACAAAAAAAAACAAAACAAAAGAGAGACAGTTGGTAGTCACGAATTAGTTCGCTTACCGGTAAATCCGGATGTAAAAAAATACACATCAATCAAAATTTGGCAGATATTGCCTTATTTTTCTGCAATCGCATTTTATAGTGATTTAACTTTTAAAGGTTACAGTAGTGTAGTGTGGGTGACATTTTTATGTTAAATGTTATGACCGCTACACCGTATCACACCATGACCGTATTAAGAACGTATCAGACACGGTATGGCAAATGCTGGTCGGTGACGGAACGTGCTAGTAGGCATAGTCTCGTACTTTGCAATACAAAGAATATTTATTTTGTCTTACACGTTCATAATATGATACATGGTCATGGTATGATACGGAGTAGTGGGTAGAGACCTTAATCATGACGCGTCCGTCATACGTCCGTAATATTCCCTATCCCTATACATAACATGAATCTTCCCGGAAATGGTACATCACTAGCACTAACCTAACCTAACCTACACAGAACAGAAAAACTTGTTTTTTTTTATTCCGTGGCTATAATCTTTCAAGGCAGTTATACTTTTTTGAAACTATATTCTCGTTATCCTAATCTGCGGTTAACCTCTCAATGGTATTGTATTCTTTAACAGCATTAGCTCACTTCAACGGATAAAATCTATACCTAAGTATCATTATACCTAGGGCTGCCATCTCCAAAATTTGACACCTAGGACAAAAAGCGTAAATCCCCGGATTTTGGAGCTTAAAACCCGGACATCTCAACAGAAACGCAGTTTTTTTTCGGCTCCGGGGGTGCATTAGCTCTCGCGAGCCGAAGTAGCAAACCCGGACTACAAATGAAAGGTTCCCCGGACGTTCCCCGGACGCTCTCCAAACTAGGACAAATCCGGGGAAACCCGGACGGATGGCAGCCCTAATTATACCTATCATTCGAGTTCATTCGGTCAGCCTTCAGAATAAATGCTGCAGCTTTAAAGTTACAAGTAAAAAAAAAAACACAAATCTCCAGAAATAGATATTCAAATGACTAACAAACATTAATTTAGAAGCGTGTATCGTAGACGCAAAATGTTTCTAGAACATTGCAAAAGTGACTGACCCGCAGAGTTGAAGGACGCATCAAATGCCACAACTTACGCAATGTAAACAAACTCCAACTGGCAAAGAGATATGATACTTTAGGTCTATATTTTTCGACAAGTAAAGCAAGCCTTCGTTTAATTATCCCTTCAAAAACAAGTGGTTCTCAACTGGACCTTACTTATTTTGTGTGTGCTTATGTTCCGCGATATCGTGGTCTATCATCTTAAGAAAATCTAACATCACTGTACTTGTTGATACTGTTATAATAATATAACCTATCTAATACAAATAAAACATATTAACTTGATTTGTTTGACTCAATTGAAATAGTAAATCTTTTATCTAATTAGCAGGGTGGTCTCATATAACTGTTATTATTATGACAAAATATAACCATTAACACTTCCACGACCAGACAAATTTAAGACTACCTCAGAAACCGACATCGCCCGCTAAGTGGGTTTGTGAGGCAAATAATGCGGTACGAAAAAAAAAAATAAAAAAAAAAAACATACAGACGAATTGAGAACCGTCCTTCTTTTGGAAGTCGGTTAAAAAACGGACGGCATCTGAGCAAAAGTTACGAGCGCCCGCTAGGCGGGTTGTTGGTCGTGAAAGTGTGAAGGCGGTTTTCCACCGGCAGGGCGAGACGAGACGAGACGAGGATTGAATTGATATTTGTTTGCGCGATGCGCGAGGAGAGGATTGAAAACTTCATACAAATGTCAAATCAATCGTCGTCTCGTCTTGTCTCGTCCTGCCGGTGGAAAACCACCTTTAAAGGGGAAAACCAGGCATACTATGTTTGGGAGTGCATATTGTCGCAGTTTATTTCAATAAAAACCTTTTTTGTGGTCAATATTATTCTAGAACTTGCAATTTCAATTCTCCAATCTTACCCTCATCCGAACTTACTCCCACATACATTGTAAGAGCTCTTATTTACTTACATGTAAAACGCATTTACTTGATATCCACACTACCTACAGATGTCAAGTGCCACACCCGCGATGCTCTATGTGACGCATCAATTTTATCTTATACGCAGTAGCATGCTTTGGTGTGTTTTGATTAGGTATTTTGCTTGCAGGACGACTGAATTGATAAACGACTGCAATAAATCTAACAGATATCACGTCTAAACATTTCAAGATGTATACAGATAAGTAAGTTCTTCTACAAATACATTATTAGTGTTTCTAGACATCATGTCTTAATGTAACGTGACTGCAAGATGCACTTTCACTGCTACATGCTCACTTGTGCGTCATTATTTACAATCTTTCTTCTATAGGTACGTTAGAAAATACTTTATACGCAATATAGGTAGGTACAGTACTGGCATTTGTACATTTTAGTTGCAAGATAATCCCATGAGAGCAGTGGTGATTGTCACCAAGCTGGGAGTGTAGGTAAAGTTACAAATAAATGAAAATTGCAAAACGGACATTATTACATTTTAATTAGATATAGATGTGATTTCTGCGACATGTTTTAAGTACCTATACGATAAGACTTTTCATCAAAAAAGGTAACTAAATTTCAGTCTTTCTACATATATATCCTTCTACTTTTATGAAATAATGTCTAAACAACGAAGTATTTAATACAACAGTCCTTATTATAACTGTATGTAGCTAATTAAAAATATGTCCAATTAAGGTTTTGGTTAAGTATTTTAACAATCATCATTTGTTTTATATTCATTGCGTAATTGGGTTCAATGATTACGGAATCCTAAAATTAGTTAGTGAGTAAAAGTAACTAGACTACGGGTGGTTAGCCTTCGCGAATTCGATTTTGGGCAACACCTAAAGGCGACGAAGCCGGTATTCTTATAAGTTTGCCAGTCCGATCATCTACTTTTACTAACCACTGACACGACAACATTATTTAGCTTATCCGACTATAGTATATTACACAATTGGGGTGGTAAAAAAATTTTTAAAACAAAAAATAAAAACCGACTTCCAAAAACTTAAACTAAAAACCAAAAAATAATATGTTAATCACCCCAAAGAAATGGATAATCAACGAATCATATATACATATACAGATATTAATAGATTTTAACCTGTTAATTTTGAAGTCGGTGCCTGCCACTGCCACGCAAAGCTGGCTATGCTGAGCTCCTTAGCTGGCACCGACTTCAAAAATAACAGGTTAAAATCTATTAATATCTGTATATGTATATATGATTCGTTGATTATCCATTTCTTTGGGGTGATTAACATATTATTTTTTGGTTTTTAGTTTAAGTTTTTGGAAGTCGGTTTTTATTTTTTGTTTTAAAAATTTACTTTATTTTTTAATTTTTAGTGGCGTTGGAAAAATATTTTTTTGACCAAATAGACTTAAGTCTATTTAGGCAAAAGAAATTTTTTCCAAATCGGTCTAGCCGTTTTCAAGTAATCGGGGAACAAACCTACATAAAAATTGCTCTTTGCTTTGAAGTCGGTTAACAGTGTTAACACTAAAAACTTGTTGCTAATAAGAAATGGACGAGAAACTAAGAAAAATACCAAAATCGCTATATGTGTGCCTATGATATTTGAAGAGTTCCCTCGATTTCTCCAAGATCCCATCATCAGATCCTGATATGGTTGCAATGGGATCACCTCGGAGGTATACCCTTTAAAACAAAAAAAGAATTTTCCAAATAGGTTCAGCCATCTTCAAGTAATCGGGGAAGAAACCTAGATACAAATTTACCCTTTGTTTTGAAGTCGGTTAACACTAGAAACTCGTTGCTAATAAGAGATGGACGAGAAATTACGAAAAATACTGAAATCGCTATATGTGTGCCTATAATATTTGAAGAGTTCCCTCGATTTCTCCAAGATTCCATCATCAGATCCTGATTTGGTTACAACGGGACCACCTCGGAAGTCTACCCTTTCAAACAATAAAAGAATTTTCCAAATCTGTCCAGCCGTCTTCAAGTAATCGGTGAACAAACACACAAAAAAAAAAAAAATAAAAAAAAACATACAGACGAATTGAGAACCGTCCTTCTTTTGGAAGTCGGTTAATAAAGGCCGAGATCGCGCGGAGGCTTGCGGCCCGAGCTGCAGACGATGGTCGTAAATATGCGATCTAGGGCTTTCTTTATTACCACCCGTGTTCATCATTTTATGTCTACACTAGGCCAGAAAACGGCTTTTTCCGTACGGCTATTCCGCGTAGCGTGCGGTAAAAGCCACTTTATGGCCAGTTCTGGCATAAATATTATAAACTAGCTGTCCCGGCGATCTTCGTTCCGCCTTAGTATTTTTTTATTTTTTAGATATTTTAATAGTTATTCTGTTATTCGGGCTAGAGAAAAACCCAAAAAAATCAAAGATCATAAAAATTGGTCCACCCGATCGCCAGTCAAAAATGGTGTAACAGTGTTTAAATGTTTTAGGTTTAGATGTTTGGTACTAAATAACGTAGAATCAACTGAATGAATCAAGCTGAGGCATGCAAGTATATAGTATATCCCAGTAAAGAGTTCCCTTGGGATGATAACGAGAAAAACGCAGGAAAAACCGCGGGTAAATGCTAAGTTTATAATACATTTCACAATGAGCTGAAATTTCAGTACTATCGTGACTTACTTTCATAAATGAAATGAGTCTAACAGTGGCTTATAATAGTTATAATGAAAAGAAAGTAACTAGAACGGACATACATAACACGGTCGAGAAATAGACAGAAATGCCTTGCGTTTGGCTTAATTTAGTGTATACTAAAACACTAAAATTAGACGAACTAGATTAACAGCTCAATGTACACAAATGTTGCCACAATCCCATAAAGCTGTTTTTATGGATATTGTAAAAACATTGTCAATGGATACAAGACATAGTATGTACCGTAAGGTCGGGTTACTTTCGCCCTGGGGGGTAACTTTGACCAATAGGGATTAACTCAATTCAGGTTTTATTATTGCATTTAAATTACGGCACATTGCCATGTGGTTGGTTTTAGCTGACCGTTCATGTTTTTATGTTTATTATCAGACGTTATAGATCTGAGATATGTAAGTTGTAAGGTGGGCAAAGTTACCCTATATTTGGCCAAAGTAACCCGACCTTACGGTAGTTTAAATTTTATAGTAAAGTTATGTCGATAAAATTTCATCGATACCTACGTAACTATGACTAAGTATTAAAGTTTTCGTATTCTTGGATTTCACTGTAGCCAAGCAGATCAAAATGTAATCATTTAGCTACGAGCAGAGTACTATTAGGTACACTACTTTTACTGCTAAACATAAATAATTTCAACGAATTATTAGATAGGTAAGTAGGTATCAGTGGCGTGGCGTGGTGCAGATTTGGCGTACATTTTCCTTAAGAGCTCTAGAAGAAGGTGGTCAAAAGCATGATATTAGGCAAGCCGGTAGAAATCGAGTTGTTTGGACGCCACGCCACTGGTAGGTATATCAATATAATCATTATCAGTATTATCACAAGCTGCATTCTTGCATTCTTACTAACCTTATATTCAAATTGGAAGGCACACAATAGTAATCAATTTGAATATGACCTATCACAGTGATCTGTTGCATAATGCTACATTAGAATCGATAAGCACGTACGTATGAGTGGACATGTCATGGGGACGTCCTTTCTCACCTCAGATAAGGTAGCGGAAAATGACTGGGGAAAATGATCGCAGTCTAACTACATATACCTTTTCACACCTCCTATTCAGAAAAAAGTATTTTGCTCCCTCATAAGAGGGATCAAAGTAGCACTTTTCTGTTCAAGGACAACAGGGTATTTTTAGTTTGAACCCACTTAGAATATGCCATACCATAGACTTAAATTACACACCGAGGGCGGTATAATAAGGAATGGCCCAGATCACAGGTGTTTGCGGTCCGAGCCGCAGGCGAGGGCCATAAATATAATATGGAAGTGGTATTTTCGTCTCGTCCGTAAAAAATAATAATTGTTTTATAAAATAATAATAGACTATACATTTGACAGATTAACATTTAATTTTTAATAATAATGTGTGATGCTCTTTGAGTAACTATATATTTCGTTATTTTGGTAGGTAGCGTTTGTATTTGAATTTTCCTCATAGTCGGTGTGAAAAGCAGTATGTGTTACTCGGTAGCAAAATTATTTTCACCTCGGGCGTTAACACTTGAATCCCTCACTACGCTCCGGATTATACTTTAGAATCCCTCGCTACGCTCGGGATTCTATTGTATAATCCTTCGCTTCGTTCAGGATCCAATATACGCCCTCGCCGTAAATACATCATTTTGCTCCCTTGTGACACAATCTACTATTAACGCAACGTCTGTTAAAAAATGTTAAGCCCTACAGGCAGGGACCTATATTCACTGGTCAACAGTGACTTTGTTCCTTTTGGCATAAAATGATTTTAAAATAATTTGGTAATGACCAAGGACTTTAAAATAAATAGCCGGACGGAGGCTCACCAACAGAGAACTGAAGCCATTTCTAATGCGCCGGCTGCTTGTACTTACGAGCCGCACGCACACATCAACTAGTTTTTTCCTATTGCGAGCAGCACACACAGATAGGTAGCCGGCCGATTAGACATGCTTCAGTTGTTTGTTAGTGACCGTCCGGCTATTTATTTGAAGGTCCTTGGTAATGACAATAACGGGCCTTATTTATCAAGATTAGCTATAGCTTTTTGAATAAATCGCTTTTTTCGTACTGTGTAGTGTATAAATAGAAAAGTTACGTTTGGTTTCTACAAAAAAATAAGCTGATCTGATGCACCCATTATTGACTTCTGAATGATGTATTCTCAAGTACACAAAAACGAAATAATAATTAGATTAATGATTTCCTGAGCTAGTTTTGCCACTGAGAGCTACGAAGAATGTCTGTCTCAATAAAAAAAAGTTGTTGCTTAAAAAATAAAATAGGTACACAAAAAATATTGACAGATCTTTTTGTAAGATACGAGTACGTTTCACAAATAGTCGATGTTCAGTCCCTTGAACTAATGCGATGACTGACGAATTTGTTTGCTCTAATTAATTAATTTAAATTGAACACACACTGTAAATTACATATGAATCCGTTTTAAGTAATGGCCTTCATAGTGGTTAAACAATGGTCAATCATTGTTATCCGATTAGTGGCAAAGTTTACTTTTAAATAAATTAGGTAAAACAAAGTCGGGTCAGTTACACCATTTAGGTATAAGTCGAGAACGGGTGGACCGATTTTTATGATTTTCGATTTTTTTGGGTTTGTCTCTGCCCCGAATAACAGAATAAATATTAAAAAAAAAAAAATCTGAGGCTGAACGAAGTTAGCTGGGACAGCTAACTAGCTGTCTCTGTGGCTCTATTTCTCATTCTTAACTAAGAATGAGAAACAGAGTAAATTTATTAAACAACGTATTATACAGTGGTGACAACTAAAGGCCAAGACATAACTAGGTACAATTATAGTCCGTCTAAGGTAAGTTTGCAGTGGTCGAAAAATTATGATGTTGTCATATGTATTTTTTAAATAAAACCCATTTTCACCCTCTGCAGACTTAGCTTAGACGGACTTTTAAATTATACTCATTTGACTCACAGTCATTGACTCATACAAAGGACAGGGCTAAGCGAGCGCGTAGACAGTTCCAACGCTTTGGCGGTAAAAATACCGCCAAATCAGTGCCAGTCGGCAGACACGCGGCGCGTGCACTGCGCAGCTGGTCTTAATAGCTGCATTTTTTGTTACGGGGAAAATAGTTCCGATATGTTCGGATGGGCCTATCCTTACTTTTGAAATCATTGCTCACACTATGTCGAAACTTCCACTTCATATTTGGTTTTGACTAATCTTTACGATACTTATAGTCGGTGGCGAAATACATGCCTTTGCCTATGTAGGAGTGTTATTATTTTTGTAATGCTGGCTTCACGGTCGCGATGGGAAAATAATCGTAGTAATTATTTCCCTCGCATTGAGCATGGATGTAATGCGTGACTTTGAATCGTATAAACTGACTCTCAACTGTGAAAACTGGTTAGATTGGAAATAAATACTTGCTGCAGGAAACTAACTACTGCTCGTACATCCCATGGGTTTATAGGATGAAATCGGAAACGTAGTCAGAAACCACCTTTTAAGATTGTTACCCATAATAATTTTAGTACTAAATGTCATCAAAAGAAAAATAAACGGGTGTCATTATTTTCTTTGAAGATCCTTAATTTTTGCTAGTGACGGGTGGCGCCGATATACCTACCTAATCTGATTACCCCGTCTTGCTAGATTTAAGGTTTTTATGCACCTCATCCTACTGCTCTTAGAGATGTATGCCAACTTTGCTCCGGCTTGTCCGCAGGTAATTTTGACATCTTCTAATGTTGACACACTCTGTAACTGCGCCGAGAATAAGAAAGAAGATTAGGAGAGCCGACAATAAAAGGCGTAGGAAATACGAACGTAGGAAATAGGAAATACACACAGGAAGAACTAAAATTCTTGGAACACTAGAATTGAACTAAGTACCCACGAGTGGATATTGCTTCTTCAATAATGGCCCTTCAATGAATTCGCCTGTTGACTCGATTTTATTTCTGTCGTAAATCGATTCTACTATTTGTGAGGAACAAATATCTATATGACACCTAATATAGGTACATTTGTATAAGTATAACAGCCACAATTTGTAATCAAAGGTAGCAGATCGCACTGAGCATTGAAAACGCTCTATACAAAACGGTAGGAACTTATGACGTCATCTGTTCCGTCGCTCGCTGTACTAAGTCTGTATGAAAAAAATAGCATTTTGAGCACGAAAAAGTGCGTTTAAGCACATAGTTGTCGTACATTTATTTTTTCAGTGTTATTTAAACATTCCGAAATTGACTTTAATTTTTCTTTAAGACGATAAAAAAAATATCGTTTTTTTTTAAACTTTGTGGTCTCATAACTTTATATTTTTATACATTTTTTTGCTTATTTCTTTTGTGTTATGATAATTTAGTATTTTCTAATCCATGTGACTATATTATGTTGTAAAATTCAACATTAGTCAACATCCGAATAGTCGTAGGTAAATTGAAGGTAGGTATTAGCAAAAATTACAGAATACTAGTATTACTAGCATCCTTAATTTTCAGTAGGTAGGTACCTATAACAGATCAGTGGGCAGATGATATTTGGAAGTTAGCAGGGTTTGACGACCTGGTTAAAGTCGCCGGAAGTCGACGGAAGCAAAAAGTGTGCAACCTTTTGTGGAAGTATTTATGAATGACCAGGGAAATTGTGGATCAGACTAATACAGGACCGGCCAAGGAGGGTGTTTAGAAATAATAAACCCACCAGCTGGCAGCAGGGTGGCGAAAGGTCTTTTTGACAGTAGGCGGCAAGATCCACCAATCACACCACCTGATTTTGACATCTACTGCCAAATAGTCCTTTCGCCACCCTGCTGCCAGCTGGTGGATTTCTGATTTCTAAATACCCTCAGTGGCGTGAAAGTGAAGAGACCTATCTCAACAGTGGGTAGATGTGGGCTGAATTGATGACGACGGCACTAACGCCACCTTGCGTCAAGTTGCTTTAGCATTTTGTAAAACACTGAACAGCGTAGCTGCACCATGTTGTAGCATGACTAGTGCTATGAACGTAGCATTGGTTTAGTCATCTTGTATTGAGTTCGATACTAATTTCATAGATGGCGCATGTAACAAATATACATTGAGTTGAGCCAAACCATTGCAATTTGTGTTACATTTTAAACAGACTTCAAAAATGGGGAAGTTGTCTATACTTAATAAAAAAGCTTTCTCTATGCTGCAACGTCCATCACGAAATCTCTAAATCTAAGTGTCAATGACCAGGGGTTTTATTGGTATTGGTAAATAAGGAAGCCTCAATCCTTCGCAAGCCTAATGGACGAAAGTCATATAGTATTTTTACTTAACAACCTGGGTCTCTCAGACCCTACCAAGCATGCGAAGGGTTAAAGATAAAGGTGACGAATGGGAATTACAAGAAAACAAAAACATGCACCGAAATCGCATCCAAATACGTCAGGAATAAAAATAAGTTGGATGAGATCACTGCTTCACTTCTTTTTAGGGTTCCGTAGCCAAAATGGCAAAAACGGAACCCTTATAGTTTCGTCATGTCCGTCCGTCTGTCTGTCTGTCTGTCCGTATGTCACAGGCATTTTACTCAAAAACTACATGATGGATATTGATGAAATTTGGAATACAGGTGTCTTTTATGAGCCGCTACTTAGTTTGGTATATAAATAATTAAAATAAATATTTTTAGGGGGGGCACTCCATACATGTTAAAGACATTAAAAAAAATTTTTTCAGCAAATATCAACGTGTGGTACATAGTTCGAAAGCTCTTTAAAAAACACTATAAGGTTCCTAAGTAATGTTTTTGATTAAGTGAATGTATTTGGAAATAATCGCTCCGAAAGTTGTGTAAATTGTGTCCCCCTCCCCCCCCTCTATTTTCTAAACCGTGCGTCCGAAAAATATGAAAAAAATCACAAAGGTAACGCTTAATTAATACTTTCAACGAAAATTATTTTCAACAAGATCGAATGTACCGTTTTTGAGTTATTGCCGATAAACTGCGCTTCTCAACAAAAGGACGTAATTGCTATGAAGATACGCTTTTTTGTTGTTGTACTTTTTTTTACATCGTATTTTTAGGGTTCCGTAGCCAAAATGGCAAAAACGGAACCCTTATAGTTTCGTCATGTCCGTCCGTCTGTCTGTCTGTCTGTCTGTCCGTATGTCACAGGCATTTTACTCAAAAACTACATGATGGATATTGATGAAATTTGAAATATAGGTGTCTTTTATGAGCCGCTACTTAGTTTGGTATATAAATAATTAAAATAAATATTTTTAGGGGGGCACTCCATACATGTTAAAGACAGTAAAAAATTTTTTTTCAGCAAATATCAACGTGTGGTACATAGTTCGACAGCTCTTTAAAAAACAATATAAGGTTCCTAAGTAATGTTTTTGATTAAGTGAATGTATTTGGAAATAATCGCTCCGAAAGTTGTGTAAATTGTGTCCCCCCCCCCTCTATTTTCTAAACCGTGCGTCCGAAAAATATGAAAAAAATCACGAAGGTAACACTTAATTAATACTTTACAAAGAAAATTATTTTCAACAAGATCGAATGTACCTTTTTTGAGTTATTGCCGATAAACTGCGCTTCTCAACAAAAGGACGTAATTGCTATGAAGATACGCTCTTTTGTTGTTGTACTTTTTTTACATCGTATTTTTTACCTTATAGTTACGGCTATGGAACCCTACACTGAGCATGGTCCGACATGCTCTTGGCCAGTTATTTATTTACCTTATAGTTACGGCTATGGAACCCTACACTGAGCATGGTCCGACATGCTCTTGGCCAGTTATTTTTCTTTCATCGTGCCTAATGATGTTGTGTCGATGATCCTTAAATTGCCATGCCTTAAAAATATTTTTACGATCAAATTAAAGGCGTGCCATACCTGTATGCATTTATACAGATTAGATAGGTAGGTATGAAGTCCGTTTTACATTCTGATTTGAGACCGAATCCGAAATCGTTTCGCGCTTGGGCTAGGTTCTTACTTATTTGCAATGTATAATAAATAATATTAAATTAAGTAATAATTTTATAATATGATAATATAATAGTAATTGTAATAGCTTATATAGTAGCCCTCTCGATTTGCTGTGCCCTTGCAGAGTGTCACACGTTCCTATACTTACTGTTCCACCTAAATTGTGAACTGTGATATGCAAATAAATATTTGAATTTGAATTTTATTCCGCACTTATATCAAAATGTACTATTGTATTATATTGTTCGTAGGATTGTATTTTTGACGAAAAAATCATGGGGCAAAATAAAGTAAGTATGGGCCTATCCTTACTTTTTGTAAGGGTTATTGATATTCGTAGAAACATTGCATATACTTAGTTCTATTAGTCATTTACTATGAAGGCGATGCAATCCGTTAGCAATACATTAAAGTGTGTCATCCTGTCTGATGGATACTTCCCTGTTATAGACGCAATGCTAAGTAAATAGTATACATACTTAGCTTGTATAAGTAGATCAAGTTATCGACATGTAGGCATAGGTATTTCCTACAGTGGGAGTAGTGGGACTAACGAAATACCTTTTAAATGTATGATTTTTATGGAAATATATCGTACCCTTGGTCAAATAACGAAGCATGTGACTTTACGTCCAAAGTTTTTTTAATGCTCAAAAGTCATACAAATCATACGAACTACATGATACAAACAGATCCTGAAAAGTTGTTATTTTGCAGATGCGTCGTTATTTGACCAAGGGTACGATACGTACTAACTACTAGCGTAATGAAACTAGGAGAAAAAAAATCGTAACAATTAGCAATGTAGCAATTTTTTCGTAGGTACTAGTTATTGTATATAATGTATATAGGTATAATTTGTGGTGTTCATTACTTGTATGAGGATGGATCCTAGACTATGCATTTAAGGGTTAATCTCATCTCTTGCACCAAACAAGACAAGAGGGACATTACTCATTTTTTTTCGGTTTTAATTGCCACAAGTACGTACTCCAGATCAAATTTTAAAAAGGGTGTAAAAACTTTTATGCCACACCTGGCCATAAAGTAGCTTTTTCCGCACGCTGCGCGTACGGAAAAAGCCGCTTTCTGGCCAAGTGTAGACATAGAATTATGTACACAACACGGGAGATAATAAGAAAGCCCTCGATCGCATATTTACGTCCCTCGCTTGCAGCTCGGGCCGCAAACATCTGCGATCCCGGCCTTTCTTTGTTTTACCACCCTAATTGTATAATGTACTATTTTATGATTATGTACGAGTACCAAACTAGTATGGGCAGCCGAATCATAGAGAGAGGTAACGTCAACAATATTTTCCACACAGGTCTCAAAATACCCAAATGGTTTTTGACACTAAGTATAATCTAAGGACACAGATCGGGTAATAAATGTTTAATCCAAAACATCATTGTAATTTACGAGTGTCCATATTTAGAAGCATAAATGCATAATTTTTTGCAAACATTGAACAGGTTTTTTCGAAAATATCTTAATGGGTTGAACCTGGAGCGGTCAAGTGGCCCGCATCGTGTGTCTCTGTTCCTCAGTTCAGATATAAAGAGATGTCCCTGGCTGGGATGCTTATATTACGTATAAGCCACGCTGTTGGCCTGTTGCTCCAAGCCTTAGGAAGAAAATGGTGAGTCTGTGTATTTTTAATCAATTTCAAGGGAAATTTTGCGTTTTAATGCGCCTTGTTTTTAGGCGATCCGTATCAAATATCTATCTGTACATATTTATAACAAAAACTATATTACATTATATTATTGTACAAACATAATCGGACTTTACGCCCGCAACTAAGTACTAAGGATTTTCAAAAAAAAATAACTATGGAGCATAAAGAATTAGTAATAAAACCCGGTTAAAATATTATTTTCTAGTTAATCCTGTGCTGTTCTTTCCTATTATTAATCGTCTTTTAAAAGAAGGACAGTTATCAAATCGACTGTACTTATAGCTAGATAATAAAGCGGCCTAATTAAATTTTTTACAATTGAGTTAACGCGTTCCTTGTCTCGGTGGCCCCAATGTGGGGTCATGAAGGTTTTTTCAGTAGTCCGTGCATCCACTATGGGGTCACTTCCCCATACTCATTGCACAGTTGGGACTTGTGACATTGTCCGATAGTTTTGTATGGGGACAGTAAACGTGTTAAAACCGTTTTAAGTCGTTTTAAGGTTGAAACTAAATTATTATTTTTTTAATTAGGGGCGATTCCATTATCGCGGGTGCAACATTTTGACTCATTCAAGGCCTCCTCCTAATAAAATGAAATACCGTAAGGTCGGGGTACTTTGGCCAAATATAGGGTAACTTTGCCCACCTTTCAACTTACATATCTCAGATCTATAACGTCTGATAATAAACATAAAAACATGAACGGTCAGCTATAACCAACCACATGGCAATGTGCCGTAATTTAAATGCAATAATAAAACCTGAATTGAGTTAATCCCTATTGGTCAAAGTTACCCCCAGGGCTAAAGTACCCCGACCTTACGGTACATTTATTATAAAAATATTGTTTTAAGGATTACATTTTAACCTCTTTTCTACAGATTTGTGTATAAGAATTTAAAATAAAATGTTTAAATAGTCACAAGAGAGGGTTAAAGTGCTATCGCGGGTGCAACCAAATCGGCCCACCTCTCCGGATCACAGTATAAAAACAGAAATATCTTTTAATTGTCAAATATTTAAAATGTTTTGCCTATTTATATTGAAAGACAATAAACAATCAACTATAGAAACATAAAAAATTATTAAAAACTGAAACTATCAATAAATTATTCACTTTAAAACGATCGCGGGTGCAACATCGTATGATTCGCAGTTGGTCCTAAATCTTAGAATGCTAAGGTTTTCAAGCGCTTTAACGTCCTGAATATGAAGTTAAGTCCATAACAATTAATTTAAGACCTCACCCTACACGATGGTATCAAAAAAAGTAATACATTTTGGGACCTGAAAATCGATGTCAAGGTTCGTCTCTAGCGGAATCGCCCTTAGGCGGTTTTTTTATTAACGGTGCGCTACGTTTTTTAGGGTTCCGTACCAAAATGGTAAAAAAGGAACCCTTATGGTGCGACTCTGTCTGTCTGTCTGTCTGTCTGTCTGTCTGTCTGTCTGTCTGTCTGTCTGTCCGTCTGTCACAGCCAGATATCTCAGGAACTACTGCTGCTATCGGTTTGAAATTTGGAATAGTGTTAAAAGTCGCTAACCCGAGCTTATTGGACATAAAAAAAATCTTGTACCTTTTTTACTTTTTTTTTAAAGGGCTCCGTAATGGGATTTTCAAAATTGAAAGTAGGGCTTATATATCGAGTGGGGTATCAAATGAAAGAGCTTAATTTGTAGATTAAAATGCCATTTTTTTTTTTTTTTAAATAAATAGTTTTTGATTTATGGCGAAAAAAGTTTAAGAAAATACCATTCCCCCCCTATTATCTCCGAAGTTACTGATCAGAAAAATGTGTCATAATTACCAATTATTAATGTCGTCCTAAATATTACAGGAAAAATATAACGGTTTTCCTCACTTGCACCGTTTTTGAGAAATTTGCAAAAATCATAACACATACTTATTTGCTCCTACTAAACTAATCGCCATACAGTTTTTCTTGAACTATTCATGTATCTACTTATTAGGATTATTATTATTATTAGGAAGACCGTTATATTTTCTCTTCCTAACTTGAATACTTTTTAAAAATTTATAAAAATCTTAACATATTAGTTCTACCCTCCCTACGAGAGCCATCTAGCGGAGAGTAGCAAAACTAAGCGATGATTTATTTCAGATTATATAAAAAATGTCTATTAAATACAATGATCACTCATCAATCAGGCATCGGGAAAAAAACATAAAGTAACAATAATTATTAAAAACTCTATAATAGGAGTATAAAAATGAAATACCACTAGCGCCATCTAGGGACACAAATCTAAAATAAGGTAGCTTGTGGCTAAAAATGATACATGAGAACTAACTTAGTTGACAAACAATTATTTCAATCAGCCAATAACAAAAAGTAACGTTTAAGAGTGGATTTCAGAGCGTTTCAACCGCCGTCATCACCAATCCCGATATTATGATGACATCTTTTTAAAAATTACATAATTTTTGATCAAAACGTGAAAATAGTAGGTACTATTTTCTGATTTTATCAAAAGAATGGGATACATTCTTAAAGTGAATCGTCGAAATTTCGGGATTGGTGATGACGGCATTTGAAACGCTGTGAAATCCACCCTTAAATTTAAATTACAAGTAAAATTTACGCGCTATTTAGTATCAATAGATGTCGCTGTAGCATACGCTGCATCGCGCTGTTAAGATTTTTCCAGGTTGAATAGAGCTAAAGCGGGTTTAAGGCAGGGTTGCTGTTAGTCGTAAGGTTGGTCTACTTATTAGTTTATACGGAACCCTCGGTGCGCGAGTCCGACTCGCACTTGACCGGTTTTTTTTTAATGTCTGTTACGCAATTACTCGAAGATAGCTGAATCGAGTAGGAAAAATATTTTTGTTTGAAAGGGTACACTTTTCAGTTGGTCCCATTGCCACCAGGTCAGGATCTGATGATGAAATCGAGGGAAATCTTCGAATAATAAAGGCACACATACAGTGATTTTAATATTTTTTTATACTAACTCGTGCATTTGTTGTCAATTAGAAATGTTGTATTAAATATTCTTCTTTGAAACAATTTTAACAAAGTATATCGGTGCGATCCTAAATAAATTAACCTATTACAGATAAGAACGTTCGTTGCCCTCCTACTAATCACAGGCGCATGTAGCGCCTACCCACATGAGGAGGATACTACAGTAGGGCCTCCAGAGGGCCCTGTTGACCCAGAAAGGGGTCCTTTTGCTGCTCCAGACGTGCCTGTTCCCGCTGAAGTTTCTGAAGACATCACTGCCCCAGAAGAAGCCCCTAAACCGGAGGCATCAGACCTTGAAGAAGGCACTAAGCCGGAGGAGTCAGACCTTAAAACTGACGCTACTTTTTGGTGGCCTTCCTATAGGTCATACTGGAGATATCCGCGCTACAGATATTACAGGCCAAGGTATGTAAAAAATCCATTTGCCTATACAAGTTACAATTTTCATTGTAATCGCTGCATGGTAGCAGCCAGGATGATCAAATATTTTTGAACGACATAAAAGATCCATTATTTTATTACACTGGAAATTACCATATAATTTTTGTACTTACTTTGTTTTTACCTCATGAGTAATTAATGATATTTTGTTACATCTTTTATGTTACACCTGGCCATAAAGTGGCTTTTTCCGCACGCTGCGCGTACGGAAAAAGCCGCTTTCTGGCCAAGTGTAAACATAAAATGATGTACACAACATTTTCGGCTTTCTTTATTACCTCCCGGTAGTAAAGAAAGCCCTCGATCGCATATTTACGTCCCTCGCTTTCAGCTCGGGCCTCAAACTTCTGCGATCTCGGCCTTTCTTTGTATTACCACCCTAGTTATGTAATGTACTATACTCACACTGGCTGCATTTATATTCAAATTTATATGTATGAAGTAAGGGTGATTACAAGGTTGTAGCCTTTATACATGAATGAACAAATCTATTTTTAGGGTTCCGTACCAAAATGGTAAAAAAGGAACCCTTATGGTTCGACTCTGTCTGTCTGTCCGTCTGTCACAGTCAGATATCTCAGGAACTACTGCTGCTATCAATTTGAAATAGTTTTACAAGTCACTATCCCGAGCCTACTAGATATAAAACAAATCTTTTACCTTTTAATTTTTTTTAAAAGGGGCCAAAACGGGAGGTCGAAAATTTTAATTTGTGCTATTGTATCAAATGAGGTATCAAATGAAAGGGCTTAATTTGTAGATTCTAAAACCATTTTAATATTTTTTCTTAATTACCTATGTATTTTTTGACTTAGGACGAAAAAAGTTAAAAAAAAAACTTAAACGAGTGCGTCTCAGAACTGGAACTTTCAAAATACGAATTAAGTTAATTTCCTTTTATTACAGGACATACTACAGATACTACTACTGGTAATTGAAAAGATTAACAGCGGCCACAGACTTCAGAAGATAAAACTCCAAGTACCTCTTTTATTGCGTATTAATCAGTCATGATATGAGCGAAAATTAAATGTGATATAAAGCTTGTATTTTTTTTGTTAATCGAGCATAGAACCCTATAGATAGACCTTCTTCAGTCTAGTGTAACTGACGGAAATGTGTTCGGCCCTATTCAACCAACCGTATTACCGACAACATACCAACCGTATTAAACTGGGATGAATTTTATGTATGTTTGATACAGGTTATTACATCGTAGTATTCTAAAGTTGCTAAGTATTAAAAATGAAATACTTTTACATCCTTAATAATATTATATCTGGATTCAACAACCACCGGATACCATAATAAGGTCTGGGTACTTTGACCTTATAAGGTTACTTTGCCCACACACAAAATACATTTTATTGAATTAATTTTGTTAGCTTGTCTATCTTCTTTGATGTTAGTTATTCTTTCTCATTTACTCAAAGCTTAGCTGGAAGAGATCCCTTACAGGGATAAGTTCGCCTTTGTACATAACCATTGATCTTTTACTGTTTCTGTACTACTGTATACATACATTTTATTAAATTAATAAATTGTTAAAAATGAAACCAAACGATTACACAAAAGAGGATAAATTACGTAGGTACCTATTAAATGTCGTTTTAAAGGTACAATAATTCAATATAGGTAATGAGTTTTTATGGGTAGGTTACCTTATCAGGTCAAAGTACCCCGACCTTACGGTACAGTAAATTCAGCAAAATACTGTACATAAGAAACATCTTACTTTTCGGATTGGTTTCTAATTGTAACACGCATATTTTAGGTTTCGTAACTAAAATTTGTGTAAGTATTACATAAATAAAGCACCAGAAATGGTATCTATAGTATATATTTAAATCACAGGCCGAAATAAATACGAGTCATATAATGCAAAACAAAATTGGAAAACTAAACCATAGAGGAAATAATACTTATATTTATTGAGAAACATGAATACAATCGTTTCACGACGGGGGTTTGACATCCGTCGCTTGATACAAGGAATTAATAGCAATGTCTGACGACACGTAGGCCATCGACTTGGCTAGCGTAGCTAATGATAGGGAATCCATTATAATCCGATTTGCGACATGGTTCAACTTTGCCCCGTGTGACTGAGCTGTGTATTTCAGAGCAAGTTTGATCACTCTCTCACATGCCAGCGATTTCGAACCAGCGCTCTTAGCTTCCTTACCTGCCTGCTGCGCCGCTGTCTTCGCCAAGTTCATCATCAACTCTTGATGGTTCGACATACCATTTTTAGCGTACCTGACGGACATCTGCACTTCTATAGACGCAGTTAAAGCGCGTCGCATCGCCACGACGCTTGCTGCTGTCAAGTACGCTACATCACCAGCAAAAAGTATAGCTTTTTTGGCTTTAGCCTCAAGTTTATCCATTTTTTGTTTGGCTCTCTTTTCGTTTTTAGTATCGTCATCGTACTCAGGCTGGTCAATACTAATTTCAGCTACAATATCCGCATTTAGAGCTGGTTTGTATATATTGTCTTTTGGATCAAGCCAGTCGTCTGTAAGAGTATCCTGGCTATCGGAAGTTGGTATATCGGATACTAAGTCATGAGTTGCGTTAACAGATTTCTCAAGTAAAATTGTATCGGCCGTTTTGTTTTCATTCCGTTCATTGTTTTCAATGTCTAAAGCAGTTTGATTTAGAAATCCCTTGACTTCTGACACTGAAGTTGGTTTAGAATTTAATATAAGCACAGAATTGCCTCGGGGTAAAACTGAATATGGTGATTTAAGTATCGTTTCACTGTCATGCACAGGCACGGCAGGTAGAGGTGTAGAATCAGCAGTTTTGTTCAAAATTGCATCGTAAATCGTTGGAACAGAATTAGTGACTGGAACTTCTAACGCTACATGATTTGCTGAACCCGAATTAATCTCTCTCTTTTTACGCAATGATAAATCCACAGATTGTTTTTTCGATAAAGCACTGGCGTAGGTAATATCCTTTAGCGCGGATACTATGGATACTTCTGCGGCAATTTGAGCCAATCCGTATACTAAACGATGCAATTCGGGCTCAGTTGATGCTCTAGTAATACTAAGGATGTGTCCTGATAGAGTCCGAGATATATAATCCAAAATCCTGCGAGTTTCAATGGCTGTGATGCCCTTATTTTTCCCCGGTGCTTCAAGAGCTTCTCTGGTTACTCTTGTAATTTTATCTTGAATTTCCAACTTTGATAAAATAGCAGAGACGAGATCTTTGGAAATCTGATACAAATTTTCTTCCATTTCAGGATTTTGTGTTACATTTTTCGTTACTTTCAATATAGAATTATCCAAATGTTTAAGAACTTTATGTGGTGAATTGAGCAGAAAAGATTCACCGACAGCTTTTGCATCCAATTTGGCTCTCAGATCGTGAACTGGAGATATCCCAGCAGATGCAGCAGTAATCTAAATAAAAATAATGAACATTAAAACAATTTATTAAAAATAATGAACATTAAAACAATTTATTTTATTTTGACATCTAATGTCTATGTTGACCTTATTAATTGATTTTTTATTTTGTTTTATCATTATTATTATTTTATTTTAATTTTAATTGTATAATTTGATTTTGTAAATTGTTTATTCCATTTAACTATCCCTGTTTTGACATATTCTTTGTGCTCAATTTATTTTGACATTTAATGTGTATTTTGACTTTGCTAATTGATGTTTTATTTTGTTTTTATTATTTTTTCATTGTATAATTTGATTTATTCCATTTAACTGACGATCTCGCTTTAAATTCTTATAACTTGACATGCAATGCAACTTATAATGTAATTTTAAAATGAGAAATAAATAATCTAATCTAATCAATTTCCGTTGAATTACAATGAAAAAATCTTTAAGCATGAAAAAACTTACTAAAACCATCAAAATTTTAACACGATTTGTAACTGCACCCATTTTGCAGTTGCTGTGCTTCTTCTATGGCTGCATTCACAAAATGTTCTTAAGTCCGTATCGTTAAATTAGAGTTCATTTTAAAATCTAGACTTTTACTTCGTTATAGTAATTGGCAATTATTTTTTATAGTACCTGTTTTTACTTTATCGCGTACTCACCTAACAATTTGTGCACGTAAAACTTATATTTAACCAGCAAACGCATTGAACATGTTTATTCTCCGTTTGCTATGTTCGATGCGCCTATATACAAACAGAGGGCGATACACAAAGTCATTGCTACTCTCAGCTGTTTCTAAAACGTCGTCTTCTTTAACACGAAATGGCTCTACAGCATCATCAATAATTTCACTTCTTTTATTACGCCCTTCTTTTACATCATGGTCTTTTGTTTGGCTACTATCATCAGGGAGCATTACGTATAGATCATGTGTCTCTAATTTATTCGGTATATTAAGCCCGTTGCTAATTATAATAGAACAAAATATAATTGCATATAATAACATTATGTTGACTGCACTTATCGTGAAACCGGTTGAAACTAGAATTTCTATGGGATGTGCGCGGTGTTTGCTTTTATATCCGTAATTAGAAACACTTTGTTAATTATTCGTAACTCACTTAAATCAATTAGCGTTTATCTAGCGAGGATTATTGTACTTATAACCTGCTATTTCTAAGAAAAGTAAACTCAGCGCAAATAATTGAAAATTGTAGGATGAAAAATAAATAGACATTATGTGTGTAATCGACTATTTTATTAAATAAAAAGAAAAACAAAACAATTTTTTTAGGGTTCTTACTTAATAGGTCTAAGTTTAAGGCTTACATAAATTCACTGCTGGTATTTAACATACTTATCATAAAGAGATGGCATCTTAGTTTCGGTCAAGTCCTGGAATTGGCGTAGGTTGTTAGTGGTTTAGCCGAGGTACGCGGGGAGGACCCTGATGCCGCCACGGCCGACCAGCTGGGAGCTCTGTCCGAAGGGCGAGGCATCCATCTCGTTGGCCGAGGGCAGCAGGTCGCTCTCTTGCCCTCCGATGTCTCGGCGAGCCCTCGCAGCCGGGCTCTTGGGTTCAGAGCCACTTCCTACCGCAGCACCAGACGGAGCAGCTCCATTGCCTGTAGCTGACGGTGTTTCTTCTGCTTTTTGGGGGATGTGCTGGATCACATTCTGCTCGGCGGGGGCGCACGCGCAGGCGGCCAGCAGCGCCAGCGACGCGACGACAAAGAACATTGAACGCATTTCCGATGGATCCTATATTGCTCGGCTAAATCTTCAAAATAACATACTTAGCACCCATCGTTGCGGCTTATAAGTAAATCTGAGATTTACACAAAGCATTATTGTTATTGAAACTGTACACTACACAATAGGTAGTGTTTGTGGAAGATGCTTTGACGCACGATCTTGGTCTGCTGACACCTGAGCTGTTTCATAAGAGGCATATGCGATGGGGTGCTAATGCGATACCAAAATCGTCCGATAAAGTTGATAACAGTAAAAAGCAACATGAGAGTTAGCGCCTGGCCCGAAGAACCATTTTTGGCAATCTATTAAATATCGAGGGTTTCAGGCCAAAGGGGCGTATACGCAATAGTCCTACTATTGCGTATATGCCCCTTTGGCCTGAAACCCTCGATATGTAAAAAACTCAGACGAATGTTATGTGGTGCAATGTTTATATTGTTTGGTACCTGCTTATCTTTGATTGCTCAGATAATGATGAACTCGACTGTACCAACGTACCAACATTTTAATACTTTCTGCACCGGTGTCACGCACGGTCTTGCTAGGGTCAGTACGATTTTCTACGAATATATGCGCATTTGCTTCCAACTCCATCACTACAACAAATTATGTCAGAATGTCGGTGTTCACAGGGTTTCTTACTGGAGTGCTGACCCGAGTGTGATATGTACAGTCGAGTTCATCATTATCTGAGCAAAGAACGGCTCAAAAATATCTGATCTAGTTTTTATGCTTCTGACAATAGGGTCTTGTTCAGATGTTTTTGGTCCAAAGGACTGGTTGATTCTTATAGAAAAACATTTTTAATGACAGTAAGTAAGGGCGGATCGCTCAATGTCTGAAAACATTTTTTTTTAAGGTTTTCGAAAACGATGTGTGCGATTTTGATGCCTCTTGTGGGGGCCATACTTAGAAAAGTAATTAAAAAATATCACGTATCGGTATGTGCCTCCACAAAGCGATTGAAAGAAACGAAAGATTTTGGAAGTCGTTTAATAAAGCCGTGTTCATGTTCAACGCCTCTGAAAGGCTTGCGGAGCCACTTTTTAAACATTTCTAGCAGAACAGCTTTTTACCCATGCGAACAAAGTTGTAGACAAATTGTGGTTCATAATAAATAATACAACTAATATCTATACCTACCTACCTAAATACATGTATGAAAAGAGAAACTGGTGAGTTTCTTGCGGCGCTTCTTCTCACCAGAAGGTCATTACCCGAAGCGCCAAAAGAAAAGAAAAGGAAAAAAAGAAGATAAAAGAATGTAAGAAATACATGTAAAAGAGCCCTTGAGGGCCTACTTACAGAAATAAATGATTTTATTTTATTTTTATTTTATTTTACACATAAGGACAGAAGTTCGCACATTTGATACCTAGTACCTAAAATATCAAACCATTTTTTTGCTATAAACCCTTGCCCAAATCAGGAGTTTGGTACCCAGTCCCGATAATCCTCAAACCCTGTGATTTTTATCAATTATAGCTAAGAACCTGTACCGTTATCACGATTGAAGTGATTTCTAATTGCATCATCATTGTATTAGGCCCCATTTAGACGTGGCGAGAACACGCGAGTTTCATTACATTGTGGGCTTCCTAGGTACAATGAGTTCATTCGATCGACTAAACGCCGCAATGGAATGAAACTCGCATACGAGTTTTCGTCTCGTCTAAATCGGGCCTTAATCTAGCTGGCTGGTACTAAGTCCTCATGGACAATGGGTATGTGGTATCTTTTGACCGAGAGAAGTAAAATGGAGAGGTTGATGTCTTGCTCACTTTATAATGTACATGTACCTACATCATAATTAAGTACATTTGTTTGATACCAAAGCGAATAACACAGCAGGAGCATTCCACGAAAACGTTGCGAAAGCGATACTACCTTTTTAATAATTTTGAGAAGTTAGGAAATGGAGTATCGGTATGGTAGTAATCTTAATGCCAAGTTATAACTTGCCATTAAGATTGATAGTATTTCTTAGCAGCTAATACGATTTATTAGGGTAACTACCATAGCGTTGCGTTAGCGACAAAAGCAAATGTTTTCATGGAATACCTCAGCAATAACATTTCCCATTAGATATGTATTACCTTATTTGTTTATATTGTAACTCGGATTCATAAAAATATGAGTAATCAGGCTAACAATAACATATATTCGGAAGCAATTCTAACAAGAAAGACAACATCCAGGTACACAAGGACGACAATGTCACGAAATGGTTATTTCAGTACACTAAAATGAGACATTATGTAAACCATTCCTCATCATTTTTCATAGTAATCCACAACAAAACACATTCATGGTCATTATGATATTGAACCTATTTACAAATATTATTATCGGATGTGAGGCACAATACGTCAATGCTTCCATTTCTGGACAATAGTTTAGTTAGCACAATTATGCATCCGTCGGGTGGATTGAGTATAAAACCTAAAGCGGGCGACCAGATTCTCAAAACCATAACACAGTCGGAAGACACAGTACCAGAGCATTTTCGTGGGTTTAATTCCCATTTAGCAGAGAAGTTTCTAGAAGCCCATCAAGACCATGGCTTCCTCGTTGTGTGTCCTTCTCTCGCTGGTGCTTGCGGTGACCACTGCAGTCCCAGTCCCCTCAGACGACGGCGAGACAACTACGGCCGCTTCTGATGTGTCTCTGCTCGAAGTGATCGAAGTCGTCGACACGGTGCCGTTGTTGGTGCCGGTGGTCGTGGACACTGTCGAGACTACCGCGGAAGTTGGAACCAAAGCTCCCGAGCATAAGGTGGCGAAGCGGTCTCTGCGCGGAGACAACCCCAGCAACGATCTCCTAACGGATATTGAAGTTCAGCAGTACGAAAACGGACTGTCCAGCCTTGCCGGCCGCAGGATCAAGTTCCTTCCCACTTTCTTGGGCTAATCTAGTTAAGCGATTAATGTTAAGTTTATCATGGCTGTGTTCGACCAAACTAATGTCGGGATATTCTTAAATCAAATGACAAAACCATAGTGCTTTGTCACTCAATCTCGGAATACACCCCATAAAGTTGGTCGGATCTTGCCAAAAGATATTTTTATAAAGCATAAAATGAATATGGAGCTAAATTTGTGTGCAATAATATCTATTTATAATTTAATAAAATATTTTTATACGTGATTAATTTTGTTTTACTACCGAAATATGTCTTTGATAGAAATTATTACTACTTTCCACAAGTTTCTGTGAGATTCAGAGAGAGATACCTACAGTCAGCGAGGAAAATATGTTCTTACCAGTCGCGTGGCATAAAAGATATCCTTGGGAAAGTGCAGGTTTGGCGTACATTTTCCTTAAGAACTGTAGATTAAGGTGGTCAAAAGCTTGATATTAGGCAAGCCGGTAGGAATCGAGATCTTTGTACGCCACGCCACTGGTACTTACACATATTTTTACCTTTTTTCCTTTATCGACTACTAGCATTTATCCGCGGCTTCGCCCGCGTAGTTCCCGTTACTGTCCCAAGGGAACTGTTTACCGGGATATAAAGTATCCTATGTTTCTTTCCCGGATTTGGTCTATTGGCGTGCCAAATTTCAGCTCAATTTATCCAGTTGTTACCCCGTTATTTAGTAACAAACATCCAAACATCTTCACAAACTTTCGCATTTATAATATTAGTGGGATGTGATATCAAAACCATACTGGCCATCCACATAACTTTGTATATAAAATATGAGTACTATATTATCATCCAATCTACTATACACGCTTAATCCGAAAAACTCGATCCAAAAATATTATAATTATCTTGCTATAAAGTAATGCTTAGCCGAACATTTATATCGGACTGGACTAAAACGTCAATAATAAAAATTCTAGTATATATTTTGGCTTTGGACACACTCGTTACATAAACATACAATTCCAGTAATAAAAATGCATTTTACACCCTTTTTAAAATTATTTATTTATACTAAGTAAAATTATTAGTAATTAAATGTAACAGTTAAACAATCATTAACGAGAACTTATAATGATAACTTCATGTTGCTCATGTTCACTGATACCAATATGTTCTTCACTCTCAAATTCATTTTTCTCTTGCTTTATTTCTATGACGGTGTCCACGTCGTTTCCTACCAATGGTAGTTCTACTACGATAATATCCTTCGAGTAATGTTCCGGACTGTAATCCAAATAGTCGTTCCCGCTTCGAATCTCCACTCGATTCTTTATCATCTCAGGGTGGATGAACAAACCGTCCAGCATTCTTCCATTTGCGATTTTGAAAACAATGAACAGGCTTAAAAGTATCCAGATGTTAGCCATCCTCGACGACGATTAAGTGAGTAAGACCAAAACGATTGAACAAAGGTTTTATACTATAGAAGTGATAATTTCAACCTAAACTCAAGTATTTGTTGAAGACAAATAATGGTCTACATATAAGGATTCAATAAGTGGAAATGTGGAAGTTATAACTGGTACTGCAAATACGGAGCATCACGATATAACATCCTTGTTTAAACGCATTTTTCTGCGATGTAATGTTGGCTGAACTACGCATATTCATTTAAATGTATTGGAAACAAACGGGATTAGGCGAAAACAATCTTGTATAATTATCTAGTTAGCGTATATAAAGACCCTAACAAGTTGTTGCCAACGAAACATCAACAACCTAGTAGGCAAACTCAGCTCATTCCACTAATGACAGCTATTGTAACACGTAGCAACGCGTATAGGTAGTTAGTAAGTACCAACCTGTAATTAAAAGATTATTGACCTTGTATTTACTGTATTGTAACTACGTACTTACTGTGGAAATAGGATGTTCGTATGTACAGGATTTGAATGCACGCATGCACATATGTGTGACACATATGTGCATGCGTGCATTCAAATCCTGTACATAAATACAAGTACTTTTTAGAACACCTCAATACAGAACCGTCCGTCCCGTCTCATCTGATATAAACACGCCGTTTTAGGCTTTTCAGAATCCCCTGAAAATAAAATAACTCAATCTGAACGTTATTGAACATCAAAACACAGATCAAGAAGCGATAAGGGTCAGTTTGATGAGCACACAGAACTGACCGGTAAACATTCAGTGTCGGTAAATATTGCCCTCCCTCGATGGATGTCATCGGTGACATCAATAAAAGACAATCTATCTTAATCTCAAAATTAAAGGATGTCAGACGTAGTTGTAACGTTGTAAGTCAGCATAACGTTTGCTACAGTTCACACATTGATAAAAAAAACCGGTCAAGTGCGAGTCGGACTCGCGCACCGAGGGTTCCGTACAAACTCATAAGTAGATACGCGAATAGTTCAAGAAAAACTGTATGTCGATTTGTTTAGTAGAAGCAAATAAGTATATGTTATGATTTTTGCAAATTTCTAAAAAACAGTGCAAGTTAGGAAAACAGTTATATTTTCCCTGTAATATTTAGAACCTGACGTGTAATGATTCTATTTAATAGCAAGGACCATTAAATCAAGAGGACTGTCATTCTCCATACAAAAAGCTGTTCCCCGAATTTACAACGCCATCTATGTATAAGCTTGGTAAAATAATTATAATATTATTTACAATTATTTAACTTTGCAAACGTGACACAGTATTTAAATTTATTTATTATTAGCTGTTTACGAACTAATTGTTACTATACTATGTTTCTTTGTTCAATTATAACATCGTTAAATGCTTAGTGTTTTAGCGCCATCTAGTTTTGCCCGGAAATCCCCTAGCGTGAAACATGCCATCGCTTAGTTTTGCTACTCGCCGCTAGGGATATAGTTTTTGTAAATTTCTAAAAAAGTATTAAAGTTAGCAAGACCGTTCTATTTTTCCTGTAATATTCAGGTTGATATTTATAATTAGTAATTATGACAGATTTTTCTGATCAGTAACTTCGGAGATAATAGGGGGGGAATGGTACATAAAAATGTATAAATCAAAAACTACTTATTTGAGAAAAAAAATAAAAATGGTGTTTTAATCTACAAATTAAGCCCTTTCATTTGATACCCCACTCAATATAATAGCCCTACTTTCAATTTTCAAAGTCCCATTACGGAGCCTTTTAAAAAAAAAAAAAAAGGTACAAGATATTTTTTATGTCCAATAGGCTCGGGTTAGCTACTTTTAACACTATTCCAAATTTCAAATCGATAGCATCAGTAGTTCCTGAGATATCTGGCTGTGACAGACGGACAGACAGACAGACAGACAGACAGACAGACAGACAGAGTCGCACCATAAGGGTTCCTTTTTTACCATTTTGGTACGGAACCCTAAAAACGACAAAGGCGCTTGATAAGTTTTTCATATTCTCGAAAATAATCAACGTAATGGTTATGAATGTTATAATTTATTTATTAAATCCGAATAGTATAAAGCCCAGCTTTCGAACTACAGGTTTTAAACATTTTTTGTGCTTATGACGTGTCGGGAAGTTTTGGACACGAATGATGGAGGTGGATTACCGGGAAATAAAAATAATTATCACGTTTATTACGATTTTCTGCCAAGCCAATGAAGGGTTGAAAATCGCTTCTGAAGACGATCCTTCCCCATGGCGAAATATATTGAAAATTACGGGATCTGATCATACAACATTTCTTAACATTGACAATGATAGCAGTGTTACTTTTAAAAACAATGTTCTAAGAAGTATACATCACGATCAGCAGTCTGTTGTCCTATTCAATGAAGCGAGAATTCCAGACCCCAGGAACACTGAATCAAAGCCACCAGTATTAATAAAAAGTATTAATAATATAATCTTCACTACACACTTTTTAAATTCAAGCGTGCTCAATAATTCATTATTGGTGTTTCTACTTAAGTCGCATTGGTCAATACTATTTATTATAGTAACTATCGAGGATACTTTGTACAATTGCGATCATGGAACATTTAGCGAGGAGGCTCTAAACAACATTGAAGAATTTTTGAACTACTTGTGGCACAAACATCGAACAATGCATGTTTTCCTAAACCTACCATATGTTTGCCCAAACGAATATGTTGTCTTCAATGATACGAAACCGATCGATGGGGGATTATACAACAGAACCATAAAACTCGTCAATACAGACGAACAATTTGCAGAAGCAATTTCAAAAAAAACCGGCAGGATGCTCACACGAAACTATCCTCTTAGAGGTAATATTTTCAATCGGTTTCCGACGGCTATTCAGGGTTGTTCAGGTACTGATATCTATATAAAGACAACTGATAAAAACAGCGGCGGATTTTGTGGGATGGATGGACTTGTAATGGCTGACGTAGTGACCCACTTCGAGTTTAATTTGTCTTTACCGACCTTACCTCCCGGTCACAACAAGTATGGATATCAGCAGGCCGACGGTGAAATAAATGGTATCTTGGGTCACATCGTTAGAAATGACGTGGATGTATCCTTCAACTCAAGGTTTATGGCTAAATATACCGCGGGGCACCAGAAATACAGATATTTATATCACGTGTCCCGGGACGCTCTCTGCGCTGTTTTAAAACAACCTGACGAGGAACCCCTCTGGCTATATCCTGTAAATTCTTACTCCCTGCAGGAGTGGTTGTTTATACTTGCCTGCTTAACGGGCATCGGCTTGCTCATGTGGCTCTTTGCGAAGATCAAAAACAAGATATGCACCACTAAAACATGTACACTGCTTTGCTATATATTGAACTCTGTATATGCCGGATTGTTTGGATTCTTTTTAAAACGAAGAAAGGACTTACTTTTCTTGAGAGGCACCTGCTTGTATGCTTCAATTATAATACTGGCGACATATCAGGCAAGTCTTTGAACTTCTCCTTTTTATTTATACACTCTAGTAAGTAGCTCTTGAATGGAAGCAACTCCAACTCTCATCTGCAACTGTAAGACACATCTTATTAGAACCACGAAATCTTATTGGTATTTTTTTTTTCTAGAGTTACATAAACCATATCTTCACGACCCGAGTCCGGTATAATACGCTAAGCACATTATCGGACCTTGTGGAATCCGAGATCGTGACACAAACATCGCCATCCATATTCGGCTTAATAAATGAATCTTACAACGAGATGTCTGCCGTTCTGCTCTCACGCACCATAGTTTTGGCAGACACGGACTCATTCGACTACGTCTACCGTCACCCGAATACCGCGACATTGGAGAGGCAGACTGATGCGATAATGCTGACTTTAATGAAATTCACTGACAGAGAAGGCAGGCCTTCGCTGTATGTTGTTAACGACTGCCTTCGAGTCTTCTACTTGTCGTACATCTCACATTTAGGTGAGAATATTTCAACAATCGTTTTTTCAACAATAAAATTATGGCGCTCGTAAATTACCCAAGTTTAAATAAGTGCACTTAAAAGATAGTCATTAATAGTCATACTCATAGCTTTTTAAGTCTTTTTGTGGCCGTAGCTGGTAAACCTAGGTTACAGTTAGCAGAGCTTGTATTTCAAGTCAGGGTCAAAAAAAAATGTGGCAATTTAATACGAGCCACTAAAACGTTCTGAAACTTCCCCGGATTGTTAGATCTGCAACAAGAGACTAGAGAGACGTCTACAAAGCCGTAGGTGAATATTACTGGTTTTCGGGTACTTCACGACATAACAAGTGTCAGTAACCAATGCAGTAAATAATAATTTCTTTCGCAGAATTCCCTTTCCACGATCAACTCGGGATATTCATGATGCGTCTGACAGAGTCTGGTTTGCCGCAAATGTACTACTACTGGACCAGCCGTGCCCTCGGCCTGGGAGTGACTCTGCCCAGCATCGCCTCGGAGCCACGGCCCGCACGGAAAATAACTATGGACGAACAGGTCATAGCCTTCAGTGTACTATTAGTGGGGTACGCTTTGTCTATGACGGCGTTCGTAGTCGAATTCTGGTGGTCTAGACGGCAGACTTACCCGTTTATACCATGAAACTTAATCGCTAATAGTACATTATGATACGAGTGGGCTATGTTGGTCATTGCAGTCGAGGCTGTGCTGCACAGTCCGAGTCATTAGGCGAGGGCTGTAATAGCCGAGACTAATGGCCAATGCCCACGAGTGTCATACGACGTTTTTCTACACACTTGCGAATAAAAAATAATACTTATCATTTAGAATTTATGTTTTTGTATTTATTTTGTGGGTTATCTAACCTCGTCTTGTGTTGTAGTGCGCGGCGCGCGCCCATGTACAGGTATACGGTGTCAGTTTTGTTTAATTAAGCTCTAACTACGGGCATCTTATTTTGAAAATGACCCATACACCACAAAGTTTCAAAAATATGTAGACTAGTCTTATTATTATGGCAGTAAGGTTTATGTATACATATTTTGGAACTTTGAGTGGTTATTTATCTTTGCCCTTGACAGTATGTCTCTATAGGGTGAAATCTGGGTCGTGATTCAAAATAATTAAACCTCAATCTATCCATGATTTTGAACAACTTTTACTATGGGGTCAACTTTGTAAACACAAAAAAAATACAACTCTCTCATACATTTTAGCGACCAGAGAGAGACGGTCGGATGCGGTGCGTTCCGTCCGGTGGTCAGACCCGAACGTCAGTTTTGATAGAAAGGGAAACTTCTGTTCGTACTACTATTACTTATTCTGTGGATGGGTTCAAAAGAAAAGTTCTCTTTATTTATTTGTCATGTCAATTTTTATTTCCAAAATATATAATTTTAACAATGATGTGATAACAAAATCTTAGGTACTTTACGAATTACAATAATCCTTCCATTACATGGCAATAACCGATGAACAACTCTCTAAATAAATCAACCAAAAATAAATAATTGAAAACTATAAATAAAACCACTATTATAATAAACATTAATGATAGTACGTTGAGCATTTAGGTAAAAAATCGTATTACTAAATTTTAAACCAATATATTGTCATCTAGGTCTATCTAGCTTATATTACAATCATTACATGATATTCGATACTAGACAATATTTTCGACACCAAGAGCTGAGCATTTCTATTTAATAGATTTAATTTACGCCTCTCCGGGCCGTAAGTTGTATTTCCAGACCGCGTGGAGAGAAAGTCACACTTACTGGCCGAGAAGACGTAAAATTAAGTACACCCGGTCGGTAATAAAGAATGACATAAACACCTGCGATTTGAGTCATTTTTTGTATTACCGTCATGGGTGCATAATATATTATTACAATACTATTTGCAACTTTATTACTTAAAACCCGTCAAATGCATTTAGGTAGATTTATTTTGGTAACAAAAGAAAAATGTATGTAAGTAGAAGTTTTACTATTGTTCGTAGGTAACAGTGGCGTGGCGTAAAAAATATCCTTGGGCAAGCCGGTGCAGATTTAGCGTACATTTTCCTTAAGAGCTGTTGAATAAGGTGCTCAAATGCCTGATATTAGGCAAGCCGGTAGGAATCGAGTTCTTTAGACGACCAATGGCGTGGATTGGTAGGTAATATATGTTTGTGTGATATTAACCATCGTCATTTTAGTTAGAGCCTATATATGTAGGAACACAAACATTTATTGAATTTTCTACCTTCCGAAGTGCTATTGGAGCTAGACTTGTAGTGCCTGTGTAACCTTTTTACAAAATTAACTTTTGTTTTTTTTTTTTATTTAAAAAACTAGTTTTCGTTTCTAATCAATCAGTGATACTGAATATTAAATTATATTATTATAAATATTGCGTATTTAATTGTCGGTACGTCATTAATTTATCGTGGTATCTTATTTCACAAGAAAACTATTTGTTACAACTAAAAACTAAAAAAAGATCCAGGTTAGTCTCTGTGGCACTTTAAAAAAATGTTTATTTGAATAGTCCTAGTTTTGCGTTTTGCCATATTTAAATAAACTATCACGATACTCGTATATGTGGAAATAAAAATAGTTCACTCATGTAGAGTATTTATTTCAATATCTTTTGAAAACTTCCTTCAGTAACCTTGAAACTATTACAAACAGTTTTCTTTTGTCTCACTGTAAACAAATACCCTTCATTTCGTACTACGCATCATAATGTTCTTCAAAATCTACTCAAATCATCATACTAATGGAAAATTGATATCTAATTTGTATACAAAATAATAAAATGAAACCCACCTGAAGAGACTAATACGGATTGCCAACTTCAGCCTTCACATCACAACATTAACATAGGTATTTGAAAATTCGTAAACCAGACACTGTAAAAAATAAAAAAATTAAGTTAGTTGAGGCCATTCAGCTATTTCTATTACCGATTATATCCTAATACAAACAGGCCACTTTCTGCATTTCTGAAATGTGCGTTTCCAGAAATAATAATTCCACCAGATGGAAGCACTGTGGCGAAAGGACTATTTGACAGTAAATGTCAAAGCACTATTTTAAGGAATCATCATATTTACTGGAAATATTTTGAATCCTCATAGCTTAATGTGGAAACACCACACAATTTTATTATAATTTTAGATACATTGAGCAAATGCATTGAAAAATCAAATACGATCGACTACAGCTAATGCCGGATTTGAACCTCTAACCTCTCTCTCCCCTCTCTCTCCTCTCTTTTTAACGTCATAAGCTAATTGGAGGAATTGGATAACTCGCTGTCCCGGAATGACAGAGGTGCGGGTTCAAATCCGGCATTAGCTGTAGTCGATCGTATTTGATTTTTCAATGCATTTGCTCAATGTATCTATAATTATAGTAAATGTCAAAATCTTGAGGCCTAATTGATGGGTTTTGAGACCTTCCTGTCAAAAAATCCGTTCGCCAACGTATAAGTATAAAGTATAAAGACAGACCAGTATACCTAGTCAAACTTCGGCCGTTTACGAGCGTCTGTATTGGAACCTTCTTTAATTCATTAAAAGTTAAAAACTCATTTTGAATTTGTATAAAATACACAAGGAATCACGAAGTTAAATTATGACGTACCTCATATAGCTAGAGCAATAGTTTAAAATAATTAAATCGATTTATTTAGAGTCAATATCTTTAGGAACGGGTTTTAATCATATAAAAACTAGACTTTGCCTAGAAATACTCAGGGATCTTCTTTAAGTGCCATATAATCATACACCGCACTCCAGGGGGCATTTTGCGGGTACGACAGATGGTAAGGGTTCAGTATAAAGTATTTGTACTAAGTATTTATACTTAATATTCGCAACCTGGTATATGTACTATGCAACTCCTGGTATGAGTACCTTAGTAACTAATACTGTATGTTACGTAGGTATGTAGTGGCAACCGAGTGCACAGAAGCCATTCAAAATTAAATTACGAATACTAAGTACAAATAGCTTATACCTACTGAAAACTGGAAAATTGATTTATTTGTAAACCTTACCATCTGACGTACCCGCAAAATGCCCCAGGGGGCATGAGCAGGGCAGGGGGCAGGAGTGTGGTGTATGCATATAATTTGCTAAAAAGTAAAAAACTAAATGACATTACGTGACCGCAATTTCTGTCACTAAAATGTCAACCATTTCAAATTCCACCATGCATTAGAAACAATAATTTAAATTAGAATAGCTTGGGCCCCGCCCCGCTGCCGGTCGCACCCTAGGTTAGGTTTTTTTATGTGTTTATATTTTGTATGTGCACGTTGTATTTTACAATATATATATGTTATAAAAAACCTAACTTCAGAAAATATACGGGATTTAAATTGATTATATCGCCAGAATTATGTTTAGAACCACTTTTGTATAATTTTTTTCCATATTTCATAATCATAAATACTGAAAGGTTATTTTCTGCAGTAGGTTTTCGATGTGTCAAAGCAAGTCAATACAACATAAACGTGATACGTTCCTTTTTAGAAAAAAAAAACACTTTTTTAATGTGGATTTAGGCAGTTTTGATATGGTTAACACATATAACATGACATAATTAAGAACAAACACTTTGTAACGCCAAGTTGCACAGACAGGGCGGAAGGTATATCGCATTTGACATATAAAGATATGTGACCATTATTAAATACATATGCATACTTAGAAACATAAATACAAATAGAAGCTTACACTACTCAATTTGTACAAAATTGCAATTTTACGATAAGACTTAACACTCTCACGACCGGACAAAAAATTGAACACCGCAGAAACCGCCAGAGCCCGCTAGGCGAGGCCAATAATGTGCAACGTTAAATTGGCCTGCATCTGAGCAAAAGTTAACAGAGCCTACTGGACGAGTTGTTGGTCGTAAAAGTGTTAATATACCAATTTGAAATAAAGATAAATAGGTACTCATTAATACTATTTTACCCGTAAGCCACCCATATAACAAAAATTAAACAGGTTACATAATGTCATGTTTTGCCATTTGATTCTCTTGTGACTCGTATTTACGTACACTTTGCATAACTTATATTAGATATACATAAAACAAAATCGGGTTAGTTACACCATTTTATAACTCGAGAACGGGTAGACCGTTTTTTATGAGTTTTGATTTTTTGGGTTGGTCTCGCCCCGAAACACAGAATAACTATTAAAACATCTAAAAAAATTAAATTTCTGAGGCGAAACGACGTTGGCCTGGACAGCTAGTTATAAATAACAGCGTATGCAGTGATTACAGTGAAGTAGTACACTAGGGCGATAAAATAAAGAATGTACCTACCTGATTGCATGTGTCCGAACCTTAGAGCAACGCAGACATCGTAGAGAGCCTTACTTAGACAGCTCATTTCCATAATACCGCATTCCTAAAATACCAGATTTTTAAAATAGGTACCAGATTCTCGATATGTCAGATTCTCCGTATACCAGATTCCCAAAATAATACATCCAACAAAATCATTTAGATCCTTAAGTAACTTACGGTTTCATAATCTAGTGTAACGGGAATGTGGTAAGACAGGAATCTGATAAATCGAGAATCTGGTATTTCGAAAACGCGGTATTTTGGGCATGAGCGGTTAGACTTTTCTCTCTGCCAAGCAATATGTTAACAACTTGAGCCAGTGATCGTATTCGTTCTATAAAACTGTTTGCAATCGGATTTCTCGTTAGACTAAATCTAGTAATTCATCTGAAAGGATCTCCGTGAATATGGCGAATTGTTCCGTATTTCGCTGCAAAAGGAAATCTAAGACTTCAAATGTACAAAGAGATGGTGTTTCCTTTCACGACTTAAGAATTTTGAATCTCATTATCACTACTTACTTCCTGTTTCAAGTTTGTTTACTAGTTGTCAAACACGCGCGCGCTTGTTGCCATAGAGTTCTGCTACACTGATCAATTTTGTGCGTCCAATCATTACACTGTTTCAATACAGGATGTATCTTTGTGAATATGAATTTGATATGAATTTGTCAATGTGTCCTGTTTGTTAAGTATTCTTAGTTTGAATTTTTTGATTAAAAAAAAATGCGCTATGGCGTCTCACTTCCGTGTTGCTCTAAGGTCCGAACCACAGGTGAGAGTCATAAATATGCCTTCTTTATTACCGCCCGTGGTGCATACATAAAATTACATTTTCCCATGACCAGAAAGAAGGATTTTCCGTGTAGCGTCCGGCAAACAACCCTTGCGGCCTTATGGTCCAGGTGATGTAAATAAATATTACACGTTACCGAAAGAACAAAAATATCTAAGCGTCTGACTGCACTGTCAACTTACGCATTTCATCATCAAGTGCCGTGCTTACGTATTTTCTCCTCTGAAATACAGTTTCCCATCTCTTATAATTTCAGACTTCTCCAAACTGGCCCATACTGATTCTTTAAAAATTGCTACAAAGAAAGCTATGCAATAAAACAACAAAATTAACCTAGAGTGCTACTTATCTACTTAAACAATGTTGGCCCTTTGATTGTCTTTTCACTACCAATAATTCATAAGTTGAGCATTAAATGTTGATCCGATGCATACCGCCAATACAGCGGTTGTCAATCGAGTTCTACTACTATATCTTGTTAAGTATACCTTGCAAATGTGAATCTAACAATAGGCTAGACGACTAAAAAACCTGTTTACTCTGTCAGTTAGATCAGCGGTCGGCAACTGCTTAGCAGCCAAGGGCCATATAGTAGCTATGGAAACTGATGCCGGCCGCATTTTGTTAATAATTTGTGATTTTATACTATTCGGAGTAAAACGAAGGCAATATAGACCGGAATATAGGGCTGCAAGTGAGCGGTTTAAGAGCCGAATGCGGCCCGCGGGCCGCAGGTTGCCGACCGCTGAGTTAGATAATTAAAAAATATTGTACACGTATTTTTTCTTTTGTTTGACAAACAAAAAATGACGACTGCTTAGAAGTTTCGAATGACGTCACTCTTTGGTACAATTTTCAACTAGGAGTGACGTCACAAACCCCCACTCCTGAAGTTTGAAGATCTATATGTTTATCGATTTTTAATAATTTGATTAATCAAAATCGTGTCCCATATTTTTCCGTAATCTAACTGAGGGACTAAATAGAGTGATATATATTTAAACCAGTCGTCATCCCTATTAACACTTTTGCAACCATCAATTTCATAACGCTAAGCTCGTAGCCGATAGCATCGGGAAATGGCCTTGTAGCGAAAATGTGCTACGAACCTAGCGCCCGCGAGCGGGTTGCCGGTGTAGAAAGTGTCAAAAAATTCATGTTTAAACTATAATTTAACTAAAAATTCACTACTTTTCATAAACTTCTTGGTGGAATTTGCTCAGTCTAAATACCAAATAAAACCATGAAAAATATAGCATTAGCTGCTTTAGGGTAACAAAGAGTTGTTTGTAATTATATAAATTACTCACAATAATAAACATAAGTCAACAACCATAGTAACATTAAATGCATTTTAATCTTTACGCGTATAAAACATTAATGATATATTACAATTTCCCTAGGAGTTCAATAGATAAAATCTGTTAGTCACTTAAAACTACATCACTTGATATATTTAGTTATCCAGACCTCACCGCTATCACCGAATAAAATAAAATCAGACTGTCTCAATATCAAAATTAAAAGCGATATCCCCGTCTTGGACTAAGGTAATACAGTTCTGTTGCTCACAAATATCGGAACACGTCTGTATTGGCCGTCAGTTTGGACGTCCCGTCATAGGAGCATTCCACGAAAACGTTTCGTAAGGGACACTACCTATTTTATGCCACACCTGGCCATAAAGTGACTTTTTCCGCACGCTGCGCGTACGGAAAAAGCCGCTTTCTGGCCAAATGTAGACATAAAATTATTCAATTCAATTCAATTCAATTCATTTATTTCGGAATTAATCCATATTTGGTTAGTTACATTAAGACTTATCACTAGGTTAGTACTACACTACTTACAATAATTAATTATCTACATGGCAGCAGTACATGGAGTTTATTCCAGTAGCATCGAAAGGGGCCATCTTCTCGTCCTGCCACAGTTTCCAGGAGGCTATTGGAGCTACTGCCGAGACGCCGCAGCAGAGACGCGACACGTTTCCGCATTATAGCATGAAAGCCATCCGTGCGCGCCTCCGCGAACATTCCTGACGCACTACATTGCCTTGGCAACCCCAATAGCATCCTGAAAGCGTTGTTATATTGGACGCGTAGGGCGTTTATAACTTTTTGAGTATAGTTGATCCATAGGCTGCAGGTGTAAAAAGACTGGCAGTACGATCTAAACAATGTCTTCTTAACGTTTCTATTACACCTAGCAAACCTACGGACCAACATATTACTCCTAATCGCCAACGCCCTACGCTCCCTTTCGATATCCTTATTATCACTAAGTGTTGAAGTAACCCAGTGCCCCAAGTACTTAAATTCCTCGACCATCTTAAGAGGAGTGCCTTCAAGTTTTATCTGAGGAGTAATCGGGTAGCTCTTGGTGCCCGCTTTAAACACTATCAACTCACTCTTTGAGGCGTTGTACTTGAGGCCATGAGCCTCCGCATATCGCTCACATATTTTAATAAGCTCTTGTAAAGCACTTATTGACGGACTCAGCAACACCATGTCGTCCGCGTAGCTAATGTTATTTATAAATTTACCGCCCACTGAACATCCGACCATAGCGTTGCTGAGTCCGTCAATCAATCGATCAACATACAAGCTGAAGAGCTTCGGTGACGTGAGTCCCCCCTGCCTCACCCCGCACCTCAACCTGTACGCATCGGAAAACGAGTCGGCCCATCTAACAACGTTACTTTGATGACCATACCAGTATTTAAGCACTTCAATAAGCTCACTGGGCATTGTAGTGTCCTCATATAACTTTTCCCATAGTTTATTATATGAAACCAGATCGAAGGCCTTACTCAGGTCAAGAAAACACCCGTATACAGGTGTTTTCCTATCCGTGTAGTATCGGACAGTATGCTTTAGACATAGAACTGCCGCTTCCGTGGATAGTCCGGCTCTGAAACCGAACTGTGCGTCATTTAGGCTAATGTGCTTCTCTAGTTTTTTGTCAAGCATACTGTCCAACACTTTTGCTACAATAGTGGCCAACGATTATGTACACAACACGGGAGGTAATAAAGAAAGCCCTCGATCGCATATTTACGTCCCTCGCTTGCAGCTCAGGCCGCAAACTTCTGAGATCTCGGCCTTTCTTTGTATTACCACCCTAGTAGTGTAATATACTATAATACTTTTGACATGTTAAATTAGTAAGCTGAATGTCAGTATAGTAATATTATAACTTTTAAGGTGGGTAGTGTTTCTTAGCTGCTAATAAGTTTTATTAGGCTGACTGCCATAGCGTTTCGTAAGAGACAAAAAGTAGATGTTTTCATTGAATGCTCCCATATCTGCCGTCCTATCACTAAAACTAGACTAACCTGTATGGAGTTGTATAGAGGTTAGTCTAGTTATAGATATCGGACGGCAGATATCCCTCTCTGCACAAAGCTCACATTCTAAACACAGAGAAACGGTAAGAGAACATACGAGGAAGTTTAGATAGAGCACAACAATCTTACGAAGGCAATGGGCGACACACACACCCTTAAGGTGCGTTTCCGCTTTAACTAGGCCTAAGGTGAGGTCACCTAGTCGACTACACTGTAGTGGAATTATTGATAACGGAACGGCCCTAGCGCATTAGTTACGGCTGCAGTGCTATATATATTTGGCTTTATGACAGCTAGCAATGTTTATCTCAACAGATGTCGCATTAATGAGGGTTTTTAGAAATCATAAACCCACCAGCTGGCAGCAGGGTAGCGGAAGGTTTTTTTGACAGTAGGCGTCAAGATCTACCAATCACACTACTTGATTTTGACATCTACTGCCAAATAGACCTTTCGCCACCCTGCTGCCAGCTGGTGGATTTCTGATTTCTAAATACCCTCATTGATCGGACTGAATATAAACTTGTATATGATACCGTACAAACGTATACAAGGTGCTCATGAGAAATGATTTTAACCACGCATTCTTGGGGTAATTATAGGAGCAAAAAAATGTTATACATATAATAAAAGTCAAAATCGGCAAATTTTTTTTTTTGTTACGATAATATTTTTTTATTGGTTTTTGTAGATTTCGTGGTTAAAATCTGTATCTGGGCTCTCAAAGGCCTTATTTTTTCTTCCGAACATGAAACTCAAGAGTTCTGACTCCGCCCGCGCCCTGACGACAAACATATTTTATAGCCCTCATTATCTATAGCAATGCGGTTCGGACTAGTTGATTCAATAAGGTACTATTACTCCATTGAGACAGCCTGTACAACAAGAATAATACAACCGATACACAACCGGTACACTGGGTACACGATATCCCACTTTCACTATTTATTCTACCTCTATAATCAAGCGTTGGTCTTTTGATAGGAAGACGCAAAGAAACTGTATCACGACAAAGGCGCTGCGTAGTTAATTCCAGTCACCCGGCTATCCATACGAAAGGGGGGTTAATATTCCACTTTAACGATATCATATTTAGTTGAAATGCGTTTTATTTCATAGCTTGTCATATTTGGACTAACATTTTATCCAAAAAAAATATGAAAACATGCAATCACATGCAATCGGCCTTTGATGCATCAGCGTCATCTTTTAGCATCATTCGAAACTAAACTATTGATAACAATGAAAATTGCTAAAGACACATATTATTGCATTATTTATTAACGGTACAACTTGACTTGTATACAGTTGTATTACTCTTATACTTTCAAAATCCTTATAAACTATGTATAAAAACCGCATAATCCAGGATGGCACCTTATAAGAAAGCTTATACCGACAACGCTAAAAATCTTATAAATATACCAAGTCTCATGGCAGCAAAATGGGGTATATTTATAAAACTTACTAAAATAATTCAATCAACCTAAAAAAGTCAGGGCAAGATATATATCACCTACTTATCGGAAAGCACGCAACAAGTAATGCTAGCAAGCAGAAAAGCCACCGCTATTTGGTGTACTTACCGTTTTTCTTTCTGTTCGATGTGACCTTGAAGCTGTTTTGTGGTGTGACGGAGCTGCTACTGGAGTCTGAGACTGTCGAGAGGGACTGTGAGGATTTATTGGCAGTGTACCAACCGCACATCCGGCGGACGGCGTCCTCCCACCGCGACATGGTCAGGTCGTACGTTCTCTTGACGTGCGGACGGGGATTGAACACGCAGGCGATTTGGCGGGACGATTTCAGCTCCGCCTTAGATTTCCATATGCCTGCAAACGTGGAATAAAACTTGTGAGGCGTGAGTTTAAAACGGCATCCAAAACGGGATTCAATATATCGGCAAGTGACAACCAGAACTCAGTAACAACATTGAAATTATTGGAATATAGAGCGAGCTGTTAGTCTAAAGTTAACCGTTAATTTTTTGAACGTAATTAGGGAGTTTCGGTTGCTACCCGACGATATCATGATTATGTTTATAAGGTACGTTTGAGAACTTTGTGTTCATATGATTAGTAATGTAGTAATAAATAGTTGTTTTTTTTTAAATGACATCACGAACAGGAACGCGCATTGTGAGTTGGTCCTCGACGCGGAACCCCGTCAGTTCACTAGCCGCGTGATGACGTCGTCTGACACTCCTCCGCCCACTCTACAGTGACAAGTCATACCCAGTTGAAGGCCGACTACGTGTGCGCAGCCTAGAGAGGACATCTCCGTGTGTACGGGCCGCTCCACGCGGATCCCCGTCAGGTCACTAGCCGCGTGATGACGTCGTCTGACACTCCTCCGCCCACTCTACAGTGACAAGTCATACCCAGTTGAAGGCCGACTACGTGTGCGCAGCCTAGAGAGGACATCTCCGTGTGTACGGGCCGCTCCACGCGGATCCCCGTCAGGTCACTAGCCGCGTGATGACGTCGTCTGACACTCCTCCGCCCACTCTACAGTGACAAGTCATACCCAGTTGAAGGCCGACTACGTGTGCGCAGCCTAGAGAGGACATCTCCGTGTGTACGGGCCGCTCCACGCGGATCCCCGTCAGGTCACTAGCCGCGTGATGACGTCGTCTGACACTCCTCCGCCCACTCTACAGTGACAAGTCATACCCAGTTGAAGGCCGACTACGTGTGCGCAGCCTAGAGAGGACATCTCCGTGTGTACGGGCCGCTCCACGCGGATCCCCGTCAGGTCACTAGCCGCGTGATGACGTCGTCTGACACTCCTCCGTCCACTCTGCAGTGACAAGTCATACCCAGTTAGAGGCCGACTACGTGTGCGCAGCCTAGAGAGGACATCTCCATGTGTACGGGCCGCTCCACGCGGATCCCCGTCAGGTCACTAGCCGCGTGATGACGTCGTCTGACACTCCTCCGCCCACTCTACAGTGACAAGTCATACCCAGTTGAAGGCCGACTACGTGTGCGCAGCCTAGAGAGGACATCTCCGTGTGTACGGGCCGCTCCACGCGGATCCCCGTCAGGTCACTAGCCACGTGATGACGTCGTCTGACACTCCTCCGCCCACTCTACAGTGACAAGTCATACCCAGTTGAAGGCCGACTACGTGTGCGCAGCCTAGAGAGGACATCTCCGTGTGTACGGGCCGCTCCACGCGGATCCCCGTCAGGTCACTAGCCGCGTGATGACGTCGTCTGACACTCCTCCGTCCACTCTGCAGTGACAAGTCATACCCAGTTAGAGGCCGACTACGTGTGCGCAGCCTAGAGAGGACATCTCCATGTGTACGGGCCGCTCCACGCGGATCCCCGTCAGGTCACTAGCCGTGTGATGACGTCGTCTGACACTCCTCCGTCCACTCTGCAGTGACAAGTCATACCCAGTTAGAGGCCGACTACGTGTGCGCAGCCTAGGGAGGACATCTCCATGTGTACGGGCCGCTCCACGCGGATCCCCGTCAGGTCACTAGCCGTGTGATGACGTCGTCTGACACTCCTCCGTCCACTCTGCAGTGACAAGTCATACCCAGTTGAAGGCCGACGACGTGTGCGCAGCCGAGGGAGGACATCTCCGTGTGCACGGGCCGCTCCACGCGGAGCCCCGTCAGGTCACTAGCCGCGTGATGACGTCGTTTGACACTCCTCCGTCCACTCTGCAATGACAAGTCATACCCAGTTGGAGGCCGACGACGTATGCGCAGCCGAGGGAGGACATCTCCGTGTGCACGGGCCGCTCCACGCGGAGCCCCGTCAGGTCACTAGCCGCGCGATAAAGTCGTCTGACACTCCGCCGTCTACTCTGCAGTGACAAGTCATACCCAGTTGGAGGCCCACGACGTGTGCACAGCCTAGAGAGGACATCTCCGTGTGTACGGGCCGCTCCACGCGGAGCCCCGTCAGGTCGGCCACTAATTGTGCGATGAAGTCGTTATTAGACACTCCACCGTCCACCCTGAAAAATGCGACCACAATGCGCTGATTATAATAATCATTTATTTCGAAACTCATGGCTACATATCACTACAAAATATATTGAATTTAAATTATACATTACAATAAATTAATAAGATTACATGGCACTATAAGTAAAAGATGAATAAGACACATATAAACTGTTAGTAAGCATTATTGCCTATAATATGGAGCGCACTACATTTGATAGATCCTGCTTTTGAAATAATGTCTAGTTTTATAAAAAATAGTCTTCGGTTTCACCTAACGGAAAGTGGAGATGTGGTCTAAGATGGACCACGTTTACTCAAAAGATGACTGTTCGTCCTTGCCTTAAAACATCCAGGTCGTAAGTCAACGGAAACAAACGCCGGAACGGGAGTCCGTCATGATCCAGAAAGGATTTATAAATCACGCCGTGCGAAGCAAATTCAACTACTTGTGTATGGAAGACCTTACAAATCTCTGAAATTACCTGTTGTGAAACAGATAAACAAAAAATATTGGAATTCCGTTCTTCATGCAGTTGTAAAAGGAACATTACCTAATAATGTTGAACTCATAATTGTTCTCTTCCCGCACGCAGTTATAGAGCTGCGCTATCCGGAACGCTAGCGACTCTAGCACAGCTCTAACAAGGTGCGCCTTGGTGGTCGAAGGTTTCATGCCGACGAAACCCGACGCTGCGGAACCGTCGTTATATGGCGCCTGTAAAGAAATATAGACCGTTGGCTTATAAATAAAATAAAATAAAATATCTTCATTTCAGACACTCACGATCCATATTACAAAAAGACTTAACAGCTACGTCAGTGACAATTACGATGCTATTGTTAGGTATAGGTAGTTTCACGAGAGTTGAGGTGAATGATTATACACACAGCTACATAAAGTACTCATTGCGAAGAAAGTGAATGATTGAAATGAATGAGTGAGTAAATAAACACAAGGCTATAGTTTAAACAAACTTTTTGCTCTATCTTGCAATTCACTGTTGAACCTGCTATCGATAAGAAAAAAGAACAGTAATTTTAAAATCCAGCTGTCATTACATGACAGTGTTGTTGTGTGCGTGGCCTCAACTCCCGTGAAATTACCTATACACAAAGATTGATGAATGTAGGTTGTTTTTTGTTTGATGCTTACTTAAACTTAAGACCTTTTTAAAATGATTCAGTACACATATGAATGATCAGGTAACCATACCCGACGTGCTAAAAATAAAACTTTATACCTAATCACGGCGGTAAGGCAGTTTTTCGCAGAATAATAATACAACATTGGAGATGATGACTTAATTTCTATAATTATAATAAATTAGTAGTTTTATGAAATTAAACTGTGAAGTCAATATTGAAAGTCTATATTACAGACTACTGAGAGATTTTGTGTCGAGTGCCTGAAAAGACTGATTCAGCTATAGCTTGGCAACTTCGTTGGTGACACTCACCTGTGTGCTTTTTGTTATGTGCAGCCGTAACTACTTACATAAAGTACCGCCAACACGAACGGGGGCCTCCGGTGGCTGCCTCCGTCGGTCGCTGTTCGTGTTGGCGGTAACTTGTGTAAGTATATACGGCTGCACAGAACAAAAAGCACACAGGTGAGTGTCACCAACGAAGTTGCCAAGCTATAGGTATATAATTTTATTAATTCTCACCCCTAATCCACTAAACGCTGGTATGAAGTAGACTCCGTCCGTGTCGGGCACCGATTCGGCGATCTCCGCAGAATCTTGAGGGTTGTCGAAGAGTCCTGGAAATAGGGAACAGTACATTACACAACTAGGGTGGTAAAACAAAGAAAGGCCGAGATCGCAGATATAGAGGGCCGTAAATATGCGATCGCGGGCTTTCTTTATTACCACCCGTGTTCTGTACATAATTTTATGTCTACACTTGGCCAGAAAGCGGCTTTTTCCATACGCGTAGCGTGCGGTAAAAGCCACTTTATGGCCAGGTGTGGCATAAATATGATTAATTTCATAATTTTTTGATAAAACCTAGAAGTAGCGCTATGAGGTCATCCATATAGTACGTCGGACGCATGGGGGGAAGGGGGGGGGGGTCTAGCCAAATATGACAGCCAATATTAAAAATATGAAATATGTTAGGAAAAAGTGTGACATTGGGGTGGGGGGGGGTCTAAAAGTGTGGAAAATCGTGTGACGTACTTCGTGGATCCTCTATCACTGATTGGTCAGGTTGAAACAAATTAGAGAAGTAAAGTTTTTCGTTATCTCTATTTCACAATGGCAAAATCAGACTGTGTTGTGCACAGTACCACCTCATCTAACATTTATTGATGTATTTTGACTGTTGTATACGTATGTGTATTTCCATGTTAATTTTATGTTAACTTTTAATCATTTATTTTTACTGTAGTCATATTTTTGTGCATAGTATTTATTATTCTTATTGCGTCGTCGTCAGATCGCCATTAGTATTCACCAATATTGCCGACCGAAACAAAGGAACAAAGAGTTATAGGCCAGTGGCCTGAAAAGCTGTACATAAACAATTGCGAAGAAACTGCATTTAAATATAAAATTTGATGTAAGCTAAGTCAATTTTAGAAATGACGCACGAAGGTAATGACAATATTTCCGCGCATAGGTATTTGCGAATAGAAAATTAGTGAAGATACTAAACATGAACATTTAATAGCATAGTATGTTTGTATCGAAGTAGTACGGATCACACTTACTTCACATGTTTTTTTATTCGAAAACAATGTTATTTTGAGATCTGAATATGGAGCATTCCACCAAAATGTCTCGCACAAGACGCCATTTTTTTCATACTTCTGGTGTATACTTAATATTGACTGGAACGGGACGCTGATTGAAACACACGTATTTCGAGACTGGTTATTTATTTAACAGGGTAGACATATGAAAACCCAAGTACCCACATACATATATACCATTCTCCCCTCATAGTTTTTTATAAATCCCATGCACAGACGGGAAGAATTAAAAACATACTTATACACAACTTATACATGTAATTCAGTTTACCTCTCCCCTTTTTAATCCCGTTATTTAAGAAACGCACATTGTTATCTAACTTAACTTACGCTAAACATTAAATACATATCAGTGTAATAGACCCGTGGAAGTATTAATACTATAACATACTCCATACATTGTAAAATTATGTTGATATGAAAGAATGCAATAAGCCGATTTACCTACGCAGTAACTTATTATTTATTAACTACACACACACTTCGTTTTTTTTTTTAGGTTCCTACTGTGTCTAAAAGGTGAAACAGATGGTTCTAATCGCTATCGAACCCAAATCTCTTTGGAGGCTTGCGATTGCGTTTAAGTCGAGGTATATTAGTATCGCCGGTTCGCGTCGGGTTCTGTGGAAGCTGTGGGCTCGCAGTTTGCGAAGCTGTGGACGGGCTGTGGGAGCCGGGCCCGGCTGCAGCGGTCGCTGCGGGCAGACCGTGGGGCGGGGGCGACGCCTGTTCTGGCGGAGACGCAGGCGGAACTTGTGTCGCGTAGTTATCGGTAATGATGTAGTCATCATCATCCGAATAATCACGCCGCAACTGATCTATGTGCTTTTTGTACACTTTGTCGTTTTTGCGCACGTAATATGTCAATGGACCTATACGATTACAAATGGTTCCCGTTTCCCAAGTCGATGAATTATTCTTATACACTCTGAAATATACTAAATCTCCCTTCTCAAACTCTCTTAAAGTGCCCTTCTTGTATTTAATCTGCATGTCTTGTTTATGTCTCACCGTATCGTGCACACTCGGACGTAATAAATCGAAGGTCGTGCGCACCTCCCTGTTTAGCATCATACTAGCGGGCGTTTTCCCGGTAATAGTATGAGGGGTCGATCTGTAAACAGATAAAAAATCTTCCAATGCTGACTCTAATTCAACATTGTCTCGAATGGCCTTTTTTAAGGCAGCCTTAGTTATTTTAACGCAGTTTTCGGCCGCTCCGTTGCTACTCGGTTTGTAGGGCGTAACCGTTACATGGCGAATCCCCTTACCACGTAAATAATCCACAAATTCTGCGCTATTAAAGGGTGGGCCATTATCCGAGACCAGCTCGTGCGGAAATCCGAATTGTCCGAATACATGTCGCAATTTAGCAATCGTGGATTTCGCTGAAGTTCCGGGAACTCGAAAAGCTTCGATCCACTTTGAATGGGCATCGACTATAACAAAATAGTACACTGTGTTACCAGCCAATGTGAAAAAATCACAGTGTAAACGGTACCACGGCTCCTGCGGCCACACCCACGGATGCAGCGGCGCCTGTGCGGGCGCGGGACGCTCCCGCGCACAAGTGTCGCATCTGCGACATACGCGTTCTATGTCAGCATCAATACCGGGCCAGTATACATAGTTACGCGCTAAACTCTTACACTTCACCATACCTTGGTGCGTTAAATGTAACTGCTTCAGAATTTGCTCCCGTAACATCGTCGGAATGATTACCCTATGCCCATATAAAATACATCCTTGTTCGATGCTCAGATTGCTTTATATTAAAATAAGGCTTCAAGTCGCTGCTGGTACAGTACAACCACTTTGTTTTAATTGCATTGATAAGTTGCTGTAATACCTTATCCGCGGCGGTGTATTTAGCGACACCCCTGTAATTAATTGGAGCGGACTCCTCGACGAATTGCAAATACGAGTCGACGCGTGACGTAATATTTTCATCTGGAACCGGTATTCTCGACAGGCTATCCGCCAAACAATTATGACGCGTACCAATACACTTTACATCGTAATTATAGGCGCCTAAAATTACCGCCCACCTTTGAAGTCGACTCGCGGCCATGAGCGGTATTCCTTTTTTTTCACTAAATATAGCCGCTAATGGTTTACAGTCAGTTACCAGAGTAAATTTTCTGCCATAAACATAATCATGAAATTTCGTCACTCCAAAAATCACCGCCAGACCCTCCCGACAGATCTGAGCATAATTTTTCTCGGCGGCGGAGAGCGTTCGCGATGCGTGCAGCACGGGGCGGTCGCGGCCGTCGGCGGCGCGCTGCGTGAGCACGGCCGCCACGCCGCCCGGCGCTGCGTCGCACGTCACCGACGTCGCAAGTGCCCCGTCGAAGTGCGCCAGCACGGGAGCCTCCATTAATGATTTTTTTACCTGTGTAAACGCGGCATCGCATGCCGGGCTCCAAGAATAATGCCTTTCTTTTTTTAAAAGTTCGTATAGGGGGCACAATAAGTTACTGGCGTTCCTCAAAAACTTACCATAATAATTAACCAAGCCCAGGAAAGCTTTTAACTCCTTAACGTTAGTCGGCGGCGGTGTATTACTAATAGCGTCCACTTTTGATACTTCCGTGTGTAATCCGTCAGCATCTATTATATATCCCAGATATGAAACCGACGTCTGAAAAAAACTACATTTATTTGAGGCCACGCGCAAACCGCTGTCGGATAAAATTTTGAAAACGTTGAAAATACGCTGCCCATGATCCTGTAAACTAATGCCTGATACGTTTAAATCATCTAGGTAACAAGTTACGTAACGCATTCGGAATAACTTTTCCATAATTCTTTGGAATTTATTTGGGGCACATTTTATTCCAAATGGTAACCGATTATAACAATACATTCCCTGTAACGTCACTATTGTGCATAATTTCTTCGAATCCTCATCTAATTCAAATTGCAAATAAGCCTGACTGAGATCGATTTTACTGAAATATTTCCCGCCTTGAAGGGACGAAAATATGTCATCAATTTTCGGAATTGGATATTTATCCTCGACTAAGACTGGGTTAAGAGTGGTCTTGAAGTCCCCACAAAGGCGCACCTCCCCTGACTTCTTAATAACCGGAACCACTGGCGTGCCCCAGTCACTCCACTCGACAGGTGAAATGATGCCCTCACGTTCCAGCCGCGCCAACTCTGCTTCCACCGCTGGCCGCAATGCGACGGGTACGGGCCGCGCCCGCCGCCACACAGGCTCCGCGCCGCTTACAACTTCCAGCTTTATTTTTGTTTTGTTAAACGTACCAATTCCTTTGGCAAACACGTTAGGAAACTGTTGTTTTAATTTATCACAAATCATATCAGTATTAAGAGGGGTGGTGGTATTTAAAAGATTCACTACTATATTCTGATTTATATTTGGGAAATCAATACCAAAAGCGCGCATCCAATTTCGACCTAATAGGGACGGACTAAAGTCATTATCGATTACTACCAATTTCAAATCATGAACGCATTTGTTTTCAATTTTAACAGAACAATTTATCTTACCCTTCGGTTTCACCTTTTGACCACTATACATTTTTAAATTTGACTCATAGGGAAGCATTTTACTGTTACTAAAACATCTCTTATATGTAGCATACGATATAACACTAATGGCTGATCCCGTGTCGCCTTCCATTGTAATCCAAATACCATTAATGTTTACCTTAACTGTCCACTTAGTATCCGACTCGGCGTCGCTCAGCTGATAGACGTCTAACGGCTCTTCGTCACAGTCCTGTTCGTCAGCCGACGCCGCCTCGTCCACTTCCCCAATCACTCGATGAACACTTTTCTCAGTCTTTTTAAAACGGCACATTTTCGCGATATGGCCCACGTCACCGCACACGTAACACACGCTGTTTTTAAACGAACACTGGTCCTGATTATGTCGTCCGTCGCAACGGTAGCACCGCACCCCTGACGAAGCCGGCCCTGCCCGGTTATCGTCGCTGTAGCCTCTACGCTGGGGCCGGTAGAATCCCCCGGCGCGCCACGAGCCTCGAGCCCGCGCGCCGCCGCCGCCGCCGCCTCGCTGGCGCGCTGCGCTGCCGCCGACCGCGAACACGGGCTCCGCCTCGTCGCGGGCGCCCGGCGCGATCGCCGCGTGGCCGGCCTCCGCTGCCGGTCTGGAGTCTCGAACCGCCGCCTCTAGCGACAACGCCAACTCGGTGGCGCGATTAAACGTGAGCCCGTCCTCCTCCGTTAACAGTCGCTGTCGAATGCGCTCGCTCCGCAACCCGTAAACAAACTGATCGCGTAAGTTTTCCTTCAAACTGTCATTGTTAGCAAACTTGCATGTTTTACTCATTTTCTTTAATTGCACGAGATACTCGCTAATACTTTGACCCTCAAGTTGTTTACACGACCTAAATATCATTCTCTCAGCGATTAAAGATCTCTTTGGTGTGAGATGTTCTTCGACCAAGGTCACGATTCTATCAAAACTTACATTTTCAGGGCGCTCGGGATAGCATAGGTCAATAATCAAATCCAAAGGTTCGGTGCCAACCACAGCCACTAAATATTTAGAATATACCGCTGGTTTGATATCTTGAATCGCAAACCACGCCTTCAATCTGCTGACATAAGTCGACCAAATGTCGACATGCAACTTGAATTCTTTTAAGCCACTTAAGTCCGGTATTTTTGCTTCACTCATGACTTCCACACTTTATAACGCGATAAAATCAAGATTTCAATAACTGAGCTCGTCGCCAAATGGTGTATACTTAATATTGACTGGAACGGGACGCTGATTGAAACACACGTATTTCGAGACTGGTTATTTATTTAACAGGGTAGACATATGAAAACCCAAGTACCCACATACATATATACCAACTTCTAACAAAGTTAGGAAGCAAATTTTTAAAATGTCAATATTTTATAGCTTGGTTTCTAAATTGATAATGTTATTTAGGACTTTCTATATATGTTTAAGGTAGCTGCCATAGTAGTCTCGTGCGGGACAAAGTAGACGATTTCGTGGAATGCTCCATATTGGCAATAAGTTACTACTCGGTAGAAGAGTTTTTGTGTGACGAAAAGTTATAATACTAAAATAATAAGATATATGAATTAATAAAATTAGGATTATCACTTGTACCTACTTCCTTAAGATTATGGCATGGACATTCCAATGATACTTACCTACATACATATCATAAAACCTAACACGGAACCTGACAATTATAAATAATTCAAGCGATCTATAATAATACAAAATAAACTGACTTACGTTATATAGATTCAGAAATGACATCCTAAATTTATTTATTCAATTTACATTACTTATATATATATATATATATATAAATAATGCAATACATACATATTAATTGTAAACTACTTATAAACTAGGTTAAGTAAGTGGTTTTGTATATTGTGTGCCCTCACAGGGCGTCATGAACTGACTTTTAAATTGTAACACCTTTATGTACATGACTATGCAATAAATTATGATTATGATTATGGTATTGTGAAAGTTCGAACCGGTAACCATCAGTGGACGGCCGTGGCTGATAGATAGTTACCTAAATTCTGTGCCCACTTGATGATGGAAGCTGTGTCGTTGTTGGACCCTTCGGCCGAGTACACCAGCTCGTCTCCCAGTCTCCAGCCCACGACGGGGTAGAGGCCAGCCACGTTAGCGTGGGGGACTGAGCCAGTGTTAATATTGAAGAAGGTCCCAGTGCCCATCGTGAGTTTCACGTCACCGACCTCGAAACAACAGGAACCCCACATTGATGCCGTCTGGTCCGCCATCTGTGAACGAAGCGGTTTTATTTTGGTGGTGATTTTCACAAACAGCGTTTATTCAAAGTATAAAGACAAACAAGTAGTCCGACTTCGGCCTTTCAGGAGCGCGCGACACGTGACCGTCAAGATAGCGTACACCGTAAAGATATCCAGAATCTGATGCTGCCAATAAATAGTACCCAAATAGTACCGACGAAACACCAAAGTGAAAAAAATAGTACCACGCCAGCTTGACGCCCGGTAGCGTACACCGTGAACAGGGCCTTATATTTTAAAAAGTTTAAGGGTACGCCATCTTGACGGTCACCGCGACACGTATTTTCACAGACGCACGATCGCGCGTCTGTGTGAGTGCATTGCATATTGTGGCATTGGTGCGCATTGGTGAATGTTTGCTTGTGGTGCGTCCGTACACGGCGCGCACACATGCGTGGTTTATTGATAAATCTAAGTTCGTGCTTTGCTCTGAAGACGCGACGTTCAGGCAAAGCAGTTTATTTCAGCGCTCGCCCAAAGGAAGTGTTGGATAACATATCTGGTATCTTAATAATGCAGAGGGACTTTTCCATATTTGTGCAAGGTTCAAAATGTTCCTCTTAACTTTTAGGTACCTACACATGATTACGACAAGAAATGAATGACATAAAACTCAGTTATATAGTTAACTTTATGAAGTCATTGTGAATAATGCTATTGTATTTAACGCAAGGTTTTATAGTAATCGTGTCGACTAAATTTATGACCATTATTAGTACTTTACTGACCATTAGTTTGCTTGTTTGTAAACTTAGTAAGACTGCCTGGATGTCGTGTCCAATTACCCTAACTTACAGTGTCATTAGTTTTACCCTTAGTTTTACTCAGACAAAATATGATAAGTAGGTATTGTATGCGCGCACATTGAGCGATATTGTCTCAATATTTTTAACCACTGTATTCCTAATGCCAGGTATAGCAAAGAGAGATAGTACCCAGCCTCTTCACTCCATACAGAATAGGTCGAACAAGTCAAGCGTTAAATCCTAAACTGACGTCCTTCGACGATATGTCTACCACCACAGTTTTCCCCCTATTGTAAAGAAAAGAAATGTTTTACTCACACAGCATATGATAGGTATCGAATACCCCCACACACTGGGCGAGGTCGCACCGAAGTGCTTTCCCGCCGTATCCACGATGCTCGGTAGTACACTGCGAGGTATCTTGAAGAGAGACAGCGCCCAGCCACCCCATTCCATACAGAACGGGTCGAAGAAGCCTGTAGCTGATGCTGAGGAAACATCCGTCACGTGAACTTTGCCTCCTGTAGAAGAAAGATGAAAGTTCTTGTCAACAAAAAAAAATTTGAGACGCGCTTTTATTGCCGACTGTACTTTTTACCCGACTGCGGCGAAGTCCAAAGGAGGGTTATGTGTTTGACCTGTATGTATGTATGTCCGTTCCTATGTCCGCTCGTAACTACTAAACGGCACAGCCGATTTTGATAAATGATACATCATCAGATTCGTCTTGATGGCGCGAGTGTCACTGGGTATGAAGTTCGTTAAAATAAACAAAATGGCGGATTTTATCCACTTTTAAAATGCACCGCGGTCGGGTTTTTTTTAGTAAAAATATTTAGTTATTGTATAATCTCAAACTCCACGTCAAAACTAAACAAATGAGCCCAAACACGGTGAATTTATCTTGTATAATTTAGATGATCCTATGGCTACCATCCGGCTCCATCACCAGATCAGCTTCATGCCATAATAATATGCATTGTCATCTGATTTATATCTTGTCAGAATTTCAGCTCAATCGGAAACGGGGAAGTGGGTTAAATCTGACTCGCAAGATTTAGTTAGAGACACACAGACACCGGGACAGGCAAGAGTAAATTAAAGCTTGTATAATAAAAGGTTGTAAAACTGGTCAAAATTATGCCCTCCGATCGACTTTGAGCATTTCCTAATTTATCCTTTTGCATGTGGTCATAATGATGATGATGATGTGTGGGCCCGGCCGGTGAAAGGCGGGCTGTCGATCAAGTTGCGTGCTCATGGTTTAAAACCTTACAAGAAACTGTATTAATTGTCTGTGGCATATAACACTCAAACTGATTTGAATTTGTGTATTTTTATTGAATAGGCACTGGCGTGGTTCTCATGTATCGGGATTTTTACAAATTTTCAGTGTGATAAATAAATCGTCGACCGTAGGCTGAATTAGCGTAAGAGACATAGTTTTGCCTGTCCCTTACCGTAATTCAGCCTACGGTCGACGAAATATTGGGGGACAATCTTACACAAACCGAGCTATAGTCCCAAACTAAACACAATGACATTTTCTCAACACACGACTATTAGTCTACGGAGAGTTTGGAACTGTCAAAGTAGTCCTATCGCCCAGCCCAGTCACCTAACATTTTGACACATAAGATTAGGTTGATGAAAATACTTCATTTTCCTTGTATAGCAACATAAAAATAGTGTCGAGCTGTTTTTAATAATCAACAACTCAAGGGCATCGAGCAATTAAGTGCCGAGTCGAGAAACTCATAAAATATCATAAACCCATTATAACAAGTAAAACCAGTTTTCTTAATTTTAGCAGTATCGATAACTCTAACAAAGATTCAAGGAACCAGAACCAGCTTTATTGAGGAAATTTCGAGCCACAAAATATTCTTGCTTAATATAAATGTAAGTTCATTGGTCCTCGTAATCGATATCTGTCATCGAAATCGAAACCCAAATGAACCTTTTTGGAATTGATATAAATAATATAATGATGGAACACTTATTCAAAATTGTATACCATTAATGCAAAGGCACTTTTACAAATCTGCCTTCACTAGCGTCCCAAATGAATGACATTTGAGAGGCAGAAAATCCACAAGAAACTACAACACTTATTCCTAAAAAAACGTTTATAGAAATAATATAAAACCAGTTCAAAGAGCAAACAATTTGAAGAAAAAGAGAAATGCCTAAAATTAGTTCTTTAAACCGACTAAAAGAAAAGGTAAATATCATGGCTATCATGGAATAAAGACCTAGAAACTACACTGGCACCGACCCGGCATAGAGAAGACCATACATTTATAATGTTAACTATTCTTGCAGATGACAAGAGTTAGTCATGGTATCATGAGTGTGTGGTTTGTTGACTAAAGCAAGATCAGTTCAATGCTAGTGATAAATTACCTAATTTAATAAAGTTTACCCGTAAGTTTGTGCAACAGCCAAGTGTCCAGAGTGCCGAACATGACGTCATCCTTTTTTGCCGCCTCCTTCAACGGCGCGATGTTCTGTAGCGCCCAGCTCAGTCTTAACGTTGTCTGGAAACATAGACCATATTACATCTTATGGTATGGTATACATATAAACGGCCCATACAAAACGGACGCACTCTGTGACGTCAACTCTTGTCCTCGCTGTACTAAGTCTGTATGAAAAAAATTGCATTTTGCCATTTTGAGCTCGAAAAAGAGCCTTTAAGCACATCATTGTCAGTGTTATTTAAGCATTCCGAAATTGACTTTAATTTTTCTTTAAGACGATAAAAAGTATCGTTTTTGTTTAAACTTTGTGGTCTCATAACTTTAATTTTTTTTAATGTATTTTTTTGTTTATATCTTCTGTGTTATGATAATTTAGTATTTTCCAATCCATGTGACTATATTGTGTTGTAAAATTCAACATTAGTCAATATCCCTGTTATCGTAGTCGCACTCTAAAACAAAACTTTCCTAAATACTTATACAACGTAGAAACACGTTTATAATACCTGTTTAGTATTGACACATCTCTACAAAGGTGAAAAGGTTGCATATAATTTACAAACATTAACATATAATCGAATGCCATAGGGAACGTGCACGAACTATAGGTGGCAGCACTAAACGACAAAAGAGACACGGGCGGACAATAAAGGAAACTATCGCCCCTGTCAATGTCAATGATAATATGTAAGTGTCAATGTCAAATATAATAAGTCGTAGCTACACTGACGTTAATCGTCCTTCAACGCGATAAATTAACGTTATTAACGGCCTTTTCGGCAATGTGGCCCCAGCATGAGAGGGTATATGATTTAGATTGGCGGCACCAGTTGGCAGCACCTTCGTCGTGCACGTTCCCTATACAGGTAACACCTTTTTGATGACGTATGACTTGCGTTGGCTACAAGTTTTCAGTTTTCCTATCACTTTTACAATGTACCTATTTCATAAAAGCAACATTTTGAATATAAACGAACTAAACGTACATTCTTTTTAATGTCATTCTTAACAAATTGTCATTTCATATTAAAAACCTGAATTATACGGAAGTGGCTACTTTATTTCGTAAACAAGCCTTATGTCACCGTCGACTAGCTTAATTAGCAATTTGGTTAGCTGCCTATCCTTTTCATTAAACACACTCCTTATTTTGGGTTAGGTTTGTTAGACAGCTTGCGTCCCTCAGAGCAGAAATAGAAGCCAAATTCAACGGGGCTTCGTCGACCTGCTGGCGAGTCAATGTTTAGTGAAAATTCTAGGCAGTCAACCAAATGGCTAATTATTTAAACCAGTTGGCTGCGACATATATTTAACTATCTGTTTCTCGGAAACTGATTTTAATAAATTTCGGAAATTAAATACAGCCTTAGCTTCTTACTTTATTGTAACTAATAGCTGTCATTCTCGTAAAAAACAAAACAAACAATTCCCAAGGCATTTAAGCCAATAGACCTTGGCCGCCCAGAGACTAATTATTTATTAATTTTGTCAATTGACGACGACAGACCTAAGAAAAATCTATCAATTAACAATCTTACCTAATCCCTTGGCTTAATGATAAATCATTTTAGTGTATTGTAGAGGTTTAACGATGAATTCATATTTTACCTTAATATACCTTTACCTAACGAATGTTACTTGCTTATTCGTAGTATCGGATTATAAAGTTCTTTATCAAAGTGCGACTATATCAGTGGCGTGACATTCTCTGAGAGCAAGCTGAACCTGGGTTACATTTTCTTCAAGAAGTGGGATAAGGTACTCGGATGGCTTAAAATACACACAAACCGATGGGAATTGGGTTATATTGACGCCATACCACTGTAACATATCATCATATAGCCGCTCATTCCTAAAATACAAAATTTTTAAAATACCGGATTCTCGATACACCAGATTCCGTATACAAGATTCCCAAAATAACACACCCAACAAAGTGATTTAGATCCTTGAGTAACTTACGATTTCGTAATCTAGTGTAACGGGAATGTGGTAAGACAGGCATCTCATAAGTCGAAAATCTGGTATTTTGAAAAATCTGGATTTTCTTGAATGCGGTATTTTGGACACGAGCGCTATAGCTACCACGATATTTAGTCATGAGAGAACGAGAGTCTTCTTCTTCCTCCTAAACCTTGTCCCTTTATCAGGGGTCGGTTCCCCTTGTCTGACGATGAGAGTGATATGTCCAAATTTCTTTTAGCTGATGGTGTACTTACCTGGGTATTCATAAATTTCAATACACTGCCCGCTCTGAACTTCTGGCTTCTCAATATCAAATATAGAACGTAGGCACCGGCTTTGAAAAGCTGAAAAACACATACAATTATAATATGGCACATAAAATGCAACATTTTATAATATGTATTCAAATTGAAATCTTGTTCCCCAGACATAAGGTCCAAAATGAATACATATTAATACCTATATGCATGAAATTGTTGAGCATTTATGGAATTCGTTCAGTACAAGTCTGGACGTCGTCCGATTTTCAACTTTATGTCCAACAAGCCAAGATCCAATTTGGTATGTGCACTGCAGCTAAATATAGCCAGCGACAAGTGACAACATCTACTTATAATAACTACTTTTAATTTACTATGACAATGTTCTAATGCGATCACTATTTTTGTCCGACGATATCTTACAATGTAAACAATATTACGGAATGTAGCCGTTGGACAAAGTAAATCAGACTTTAACATCTTTACAAAGAGTTGAAATTCAAATATGCCGCTATCAAACTATACGATTGATGATAATACATAATTACTAAAGAGATTTAATACATAAAATAGTAGCGAAGTACATGTATAGGTCATATTATTAACCTCTAGTATACCGCGTATATTTTTTTCTAGTAGTTTCCTCGTACGTGGATCCACGTTCCCGCACCCACCGGGTTAAAGGTTGTCTGGAGGAAATTGTATGCTATTTTTTTATCCCTAAACTGTAATGGTTCGGTGACTTTTTACAAGTAGTAAAAAGTCAAGATCAATGTTCTTTTATAGCTGTTTTTTTATACCTTTCTATTTTAGGGTCAATTGTGTACAAATTTAGTTATATAACTAATCTGATGATGAGGCCCTTTAAAAATTCACAAAATACCTCAAATATTTTAGACACATATAGCTAAACAAATGGCTATCGATTTAAGCATTTTTTCGATAGCAACTCATGGTTTCCTTGGTATTGGTTCAATGTTTGAATTTTTTTTTTTATAAGCAAGTTAAGGACCAAACGGACGCCATCCATCATAGACCTTGTATCCACTTCCTATCAGGTCCTTTTGTGGATAAAAAAAGTAAGACCTTGGTTAAATACCAACTCATCAATCATAAAAAGACAGCCATAGGGCTGTAAAGTAGGATCCCTCGCAGACTTTGGGTACTCTACCTTCCACGTATAGGACTCGTTCCATTGGTTGACCAGTTTGTCGGCCCTCAGGTCCTTCCACGTGATGAACCTGTGGAATGGTTTCCCGGTCTCCCGCGACCAGGTGATGAACGTACTCCTCTGGGTGGATATGCCCATTGCCGTGATTTGAGCGGCCGTCAGCTTGGCATCTACAAAAATGTTTCATTCATCGTAACAATACTCTTGTTTTTTTTTTTGCTTGGCCTTTTTTATTTAAAGTGTGCTCCTAACTGACAGTTAACGTCGTCACAAAACTGACGATTAGTACCAAACTCCATATTTCGTCACCGACTGACAGGTTAGCCGGAATTTAAACATAGCTTAAGTTTCGCCTAACCGTACATTTTAAAATAAAAATGCCCACTTAGGTATCGAAACTCCCAAAAATTAACTCGGGGACTAAACTTAATTCTATTACACACATAGGGGAATCGAATAAAGAACCCAGTTCGCAGGTGTTTTAGGTCATATCTGGCGCTTTCTTTAGTCCCGCCGATTCTGTATTTTACATCTTCCCTTGACCAGGACAAGGGATTTCACGTAACGGCCAGTAAATACCACTCGCGATCTCTGTAATAAGGCCATGCATACCCACACAAGCAAAACTGCGACACTCGCAGATTGTACCACGGGTAATTTCATTAGAGGACAATGATTGAATCTCGACCTTTGGCCGTCTCTTGATCTAACACTGAGTTATTCAAAAATGAACTTAACTTCATAGGAATAAATTTGAAATTTGCGTAATTCTTCGAAATATTGTATAAAAGAGTATGCAAAATATATCCATTGTAAGTAAATGATACAAGGAATTTAAGAACAATAAAGGTCATGAAACTGACTGGCTTCACTGTTTCACACCAACAAAGAACAATATTTGTCCCTTTCTGACTCACATATGAAAATACATTAATGAAAGTTAAATTTAGCGGAAAGGTTGAAGGATACTATCAATAGCCCAGTAAGTTATGTTATTTATGTTAACATATAGTACTGTAAAACGAATTCTATAAAAGAATAATTAAAAGCCTTAAGAAATTAAAGTTACATTTGGGTGAATCAACTTTTCTTTGCCAACAAAATTTCACCTCCGACTAAAATTGAAAGGAAATCTTTATTGAGATATTTTTTGAATAAAGTGTATGCTCATTTAAAAGACAGACAATAAAGCTACGTAATGCAAATATTTTTTATTATAACTTGTTTATAAGCAGTGACCCAGCGGACATAGCTGTCCCCAACTTTTGTATGAAAATAACGGTTCGTCCGCTGGGTCACGCTATTTATTTGTTAAAAACGTGTTTTATTTTTACCTAATCTTGTAAATGTAAGATCTTGTTCCATTTAAATCATGTTAAAACATGCAAAAGGTGAACAAATAAGGAGACAGGGCAATCTTTGCATAAATCAAAAAAAAGTTGATTCACCCATTTTCATTTAGAACACAAATTATTATTACCAATACAATACTTTGTTAACATATAACATATAAAGATTCTACTTTGCATCAGATGAGACCAAATCCATCTTATTTTTTATTGGTCCTTTTTGGTCAATTTCAGCAACTACTTTGAAGAGTTGAAGGTGATTAACACATTAATTCCCAAGAACCCAACTACTTATCGGGTTTATTTTGTATGGAAATGTTGGCTGGTTAACTCCAAAGAAGCAAGGCACAGATACAATATAATTAGCAGTAATTTTTAGAGTTCCGTACCAAAACGGTAAAAAGGGAAACCCTTATGGTGCGACTCTGTCTGTCCGTCCGTCTGTCACAGCAAGATATCTCAGGATCTACAGATGCTATCAACTTGAAATTTGGAATAGAGTTAAAAATCGCTAACCCGAGCCTAGCCGACAGAAAAAAAATCTTATAGCTTTTTAATTTTTAGGGTTCCGTACCAAAATGGTAAAAAAGGAACCCTTATGGTGCGACTCTGTCTGTCTGTCTGTCTGTCTGTCTGTCTGTCCGTCCGTCTGTCACAGCCAGATATCTCAGGAACTACTGATGCTATCGATTTGAAATTTGGAATACTGTTAAAAGTAGCTAACCCGAGTTTATTGGACATAAAAAATATCTTGTACCTTTTTTACTTTTTTTTTAAAAGGCTCCGTAATGGGACTTTTAAAATTGAAAGTAGGGCTATTATATTGAGCGGGGTATCAAATGAAAGGGCTTAATTTGTAGATTAAAACACCATTTTTATTTTTTTTCTTAAATAAGTAGTTTTTGATTTATACATTTTTATGTACCATTCCCCCCCTATTATCTCCGAAGTTACTGATCAGAAAAATGTGTCATAATTACTAATTATCAATATCAACCTGAACATTACAGGAAAAATAGAACGGTCTTCCTAACTTTAATACTTTTTTAGAAATTTACATAAACTTAATCCATCCATTAATCCATCTAGCGGAGAGTAGCAAAACTAAGCGATGGCATGTTTCACGCTAGGGGATTTAACGATGTTATAATTGAACAACAATTAGTTCGTAAACAGCTAATAATAAATAAATTCTAACATTTAAATACTATGTCACGTTTGCAAAGTTGAAAAATTGTAAATAATTATTTTACCAAGCTTATACATAGATGGCGTTGTAAATTCGGGGAACAGCTTTTCGTATGGAGAATGACAGTCCTCTTGATTTAATCGTCCTTGCTATTAAATAGAATCATTACACGTCAGGTTCTAAATATTACAGGAAAAATATAACTGTTTTAACTTGCAATGTTTTTTAGAAATTTGCAAAAATCATAACATATATTTATTTGCTTCTTCTAAACAAATCGACATACAGTTTTTCTTGAACTATTCGCGTATCTACTTATGAGTTTGTACGGAACCCTCGGTGCGCGAGTCCGACTCGCACTTGACCGGTTTTTTTTTGTTAAAGGGGACCGAAATGGGATGTCGAAAATCAAAAGTAGAGCTGTTACATCAAGTGGGATATCAAATGAAAGGGCTTAATGTGTAGATTCCAAAACAGTTTTATTTTTTTTCTTAAACATGTAGTTTTTGATTTAAGACAAAAAACGTTAAAAAAGAAGACCATTCCCCCTATTATCTCCGAAGTTACTGAATAGAAAAATCTATAATAATTACCAATTACAGGAAAAATAAAACTGTTTTCCTAACTTGCAGCGTTTTTTACAAATTCGCAAAAATTGTAAGACAACCTTATTTGCTCCTACTAAAATAACCGCGACATATGTCGATGTATGGGGACAACAGTTTTTCAAGAGTAAAGTTAAGTTTGTGCCACCATGCAGTTTACTTGAATTATCCACGTATCTACTGACGAGTTTGTACGGAACCCTCAGTGCGCGAGTCCGACTCGCACTCGACCGGTTTTTCTGCCTACAAAAGGTACATCGCGCGGCTTGTATTGTATATGTGCGCGTAAACGAACGCACTACAAGCAAAGTTTTAAGTATGCGTAAGAATGCTGCAGTACGGATCGCACCGTATGCGCCTCGACCTTGGATAGGTATCGGGCGCTCCTAAACGGCCGAAGAAAAACGACTTGTGTGGAAGTGACACCGCCAACAAAGCTAGAGGTCCCGTCCCGGCACGGCATACGGTAGTTTTTCTTCCCATAAAAGGTAGATCGGGAGCGCGCATGTGTGCGCGCCGTGTACGGACGCACCACAGGCAAGGATTTGAGCATGCGTTTACTCACACAGACGCGCGTCGTGCGTCTGTGTAAATACGTGTCGCGTGCTCCTAAACGGCCGAAGTCGTACTACTTGGTTGTCTTTATACTTTCGTCCCGGGTTCAAATCCTGGCAAGGGCAAATATTTGTGTGGGCATGAGCATGAGTATCTGTTCCTGAGTCATGGGTATTTTCCATCTATTTAAGTATATACACATTTATCTATATAAGTATGTATATAGTCATTTAGTACCCATAGTACAAGCATTGCTTAGTTTGGGACTAGCTGGACTTGTTTAAGATTGTCCCCCAATATTTAAGTACTATTACTTATATAATTTATATTTGTTTATTATTATTTATATAATTTATATTTATTACCTTTGAGTGTATTCAAGACAACTTGAACTATCGAGGCCCATAGCTCATCAGGGTCAATTTCCACAAATCCTGGACTTGGATAATGTAATTTGACCTGCAAAAAAAGGTATAGTTTCTGTCTATGCTAACAGCTTGCTATACATAGTGCAATAATTCATAAGTACAGTCAGCATCATTATTGTGCTTTATCACAAGCCTTTAAAGCTAGAATGTTTGAATAGTATAATTTGAAAATAAACATTACAATTCCATTAAAAAGCCTTTTGATAATTATTACCATAATATATTATAATTTTTAATCTACTCATTCATCCTAGCAAATGTAAAAAATTAACTTAAATGTCAAATTTGGACTTTAATATGAAGTGACAAAACATAACTGCAAGTTTCCATCTCCTTTTATAAAATGCAAAAGGGTGAATATTTTATCTAAGGCAGTGTTTTTCAAAGTCTGGGTTGCGACCCCCTGGGAGAGGGTAGCAAGGGTCGATAAACCTCAGGAAAAAAATACAAAAGAACATGAAATCGTAATGTAATAGAATTGGTTAAAAATCGTGGAGGATAGGGGGTAGCGAAATATTTATTATTATATTATTATTATTATATTATTATTATTATATTATTTAATCAGGCACGCAGTTGGTACAACTGATAATGCCTGTATCCAGTGAGCTAATAACTTATTGACGTGCTTGAGTGGAATTATGCTTGTCTAATCTGTTCTTAAATTGGTTGACATTGGATGCCGAAACTACATCTTCATTCTTGATCTACATCATCTTTACTATATTTTCACATACAAAGGTGGTTGTACCATGAAATAGTTTGAAAAACACTGATCTAAGGTGATAAACACTAACATGCTAGCTCTAGGTGCACTAGGCTAAATCCGAATGTGGGCTAATTCCGAAAATGACAGATCACTACTATTCCAAGCCACACATATAATTTTTTCTGTAACATGCTAACACGATACTAGATACACCAATAATTAGTTGACTAATTGTATCACTCAAAATCTTGCATGGTTTAGTAGTAATTCCTAATTTTCGGAATTAGCCCACATTCGGATTTACCCTAATCCCATATATTTTATTAAGTTCCTAATTTAACAATTTCGCGCATGGTACCTTCAATTAAGCGTTGTTAAGCTTACATATTCAATGTCTATAGACATTGCTCACATGAAAGTGTTAAGAACACATTCTGATTTTTGTAAAAAAAAAATTGTGTATGATTAGTTACTAGAGATGGGACGAATATTCGGTAAATACCTATTCGGTATTCGGCATATTCGGCAAGATTTCCAATGTTCGTATTCGGCCGAATAGTTCGGTTACATTGCCGAATATTTACCGAATATACAAAGTACATAACTAGCGTAGGTTGTTTCGTAATTCGTCGGCTAGTGACATCATATTTCAGCATTCTAACCAACTACCAAAAGGAGATAAATATGGGTCAAAAATACATTACATTTAGTTTGTAAAAAAGTAGTAGGCTTAAGTAAGAAAAACCAGAGTTGTTTTAACTAAGTAAGTTTTATTAATTACCTTTATCAGTTATCCATCATTTAGGAACATTAGGAACTATAGTAACGTAAATAGCACTTTGAAAGCATGCCGAAAAATTATGATTTACATTCCTTCAATACTAGAAATAAGGGAAAGCTGGCTGTGTCTCGGATACGCCTTGCAAAATTTAGGAAGTCATTTATTGGACAAGCCGTGCATTTTTACAATAAAATCCCTAGTCCAATAACTGATCTTCCTAATCATAAATTTAAGAAAATAGTTAAGGATACATTGACGCACAAATCTTTCTATAAGGTGTCAGATTATATAACAGATAAAGATGTTTGGAAAAATTGTAATAGTATTTAATGTATTTAATATAACTGTAATAATAAGTGTATATTGTATTGACGGACATAAGTGTATCTTAGTATACCTACATGAGAATAAATGAATTGAATTGAATTGAATTGAATAACCATTAACATACCTGTTTCTAGCGATATTCGGCCGAATATTCGGTTTGGTAAGGCCTGAACCGAATGTTCGGCTGAATATTCGTATTCGGCAAAGTCCGTATTCGGCCCATCTCTATTAGTTACCATTCGTACATTTTTTTACTTTCCTTAATAAATCACTTTCCCAGCTACAACTTAACTTAGCTAATACCTTCATTTAGTGATTAATTGTTTGTGGAAGTTTTACATAGGTACTTAAAAGTGGCACAAAATGTATTACTTAAATTAATCTATGTAATATTGGTTTCATCCGTTTGTATTTAGAACTGAGGAGGATATTACCATATCAATCAATAATCAATAAGTAGGTTGTTAACTGATAAAACTTGTTTGTGTCTACAAATGAATCCAAAAATAAATCTAAGCCAAATAAATTTACAAAGTATGAAAATTAATACTTACAATGTATTGAATTTACTTTGTAAATAAACCTATTATTATACTTGCATTCATTTTAAAGTGCTGCCAAATTGTATTGCATTGTTTATTTTTAAAATCTTATTTGAAATGATCTTGTCTTCTATTTAAAAATAAAAGCTTATAAGACTACGAATTCCAAAGTGATCAAAGTAAATAAGATCTTTTTTCAAAAAGCTTTAATAATATTATTTAAAACGTACCTGATCAACAGCATTTCCAACAGTTTCGGCTTTAGAATTATATATAAACGAACGTATTGTAGTAGTTCCAATGTCTAGAGTCAGTATATATTTTTCCGCCATTATGCTTATTGAGAGCGAGTTTAGAAACGTTCAATATTTTACTGGCACAATATCTTCATACTTTATAATAATAAAAATATAATGAATTAATTTGCATAATTTATTTTTCGTAACACGCGATGCGATGTCTAACTACATGTCAGCACACATGTCATTATGACGTTTGACGTTTGGCTGTTGGCTGTTTGACTGACAGATGATAGGAAAGACTTTGGCATTAGGTTGGGTGAAAAAAAAGCCAAATTAATTAAATATGTTAATTCATTTGTATTTCTTTAAAGGTACTGATACATTTGCTTATTAGTAGCACGAAAGCATGCCACTAATAAGCACGTGCTCATTAGTGGCATGTGTGTCTAGTCATTGCCACTAATAAGCTTGCTTAATTTGAGCATGCTTAAAAATCAACCGCTGTTTGATGCGGAAAGACAATAGGCGTGGCGAAAAACGGAACTAACCTAACCAGTATGGCCACAGAACAGAAAATACGGCACATACGGCACAAAAGCATTACAGCGCTCCCCAAAATTAATCCTATTCTCTTTCCGCACAGACTCTACCCGAGGCGCGGGTGGAAGCATGCTTCCAGCTCGTCTGAACAGGCTTTCTTATTAACATGCTAGTGTCGGGATTTTTAAATGAAAGGGCGAAGAATTTTGAATTTTATTAGTTTAAATTTCATGGTGGTTATATAAAGGGGGTTTTTGATTAAGTTTTTGAGTTATTTTCGTATAGAACTGGTGCTGTAATACCACAGAAAACCAGTCCATCTTGGCCGAAAACCTGTGCTTATTAGCAAGTTTGTCCAGTAGTTTGCTTTGAGCAAGCTTATTTGGAAGCAAATGTCAGTACCTTAAAGGTGGATTTAGAGCAAACGAATTCTAAAGGTGGGTTTAGACCTTACTACAAACTTGATTTGATTAACTTTTGTAACTAAAGTTTTTTGATAGTTTTTTTGTACTTACTCTTTTTGTCTTTGTCTGTGGATAGACAAATACAGAGTTTTGCAAAATAGCAACATTGAGTTTGTGTGCGACATGACAGGCTAGCGCGTTTTGGTCCTACGAGCGAATAAAATTGTGATGTAAAAAAGGGAAAAACTGTTGTTAGTCGGTCATCATGGCGAACCCTAGAAAATTTAGTGAAAAAATCGCCCTTCACAATCAAAAGCAGGCCGAGGAGACGGCCGCTTTTGAAAAGATTATGCGTGAAGTTTCAGACGCAACCAATAAGGTATGTCGCCTATTTACTCAGGCAATCGCTTCCTGGCCGTCAAATGTGCGGTCGAGACGTAAACAATAATCATTGCATTATTCATATTGCGACTCAACAACTAACTGATTAATTAATGTTATCTAAATACAAAGGGTCTACAGCAGCTACTCTGTAGCAGCTCTACTAAGCACGAATAGATAATTGTCATTGTCAGTGCTATAACATATTTACGAAGACAACAATACAGCATTTTAAATTAAATGAGTTAACAAAGTGATTCTAATATTGGTCCGTGGTGACATGTAAACAATAATATTATCATCAAATGTACAAATTCAAATTCACTCTTATTTTTCCATTTATCAACATTGGAATATTAACCTCTGAATGTGCCGATATTAAGTGCAAATGTGTTGCTTTATAAGTACATATCAAGGTCACTAGCTGTGTTTAACACAAGTCTGTGTTTTGTGAGTATTTGTTAGTGAGGAAGTAGCTTGTTGAACAGTGATGGTTGCAGGTTAACTCAAGTAGCAGACGTGCAAGAGTCAAAGCCCCTAAACCTGTGGAGAACAATGAGTCTATGCTCAGGCCCGCGCCACCAGGGCTGGGCTCATTCCGCAGTGGCTCCCTGCCAAATGTGGCTGCACCACAGGCCAGTGCGGAGCCAGAAAATGCCAAGGTTCCTCATCTGGACTCTTGCTCGTTACAGTTCCATTGTTGTAGACTTTGCTATGTTTTCTTTATGGTAGTGGTGCAGTTGTAGATGGCTACATTAACCCCCCCTTTTGTTATCAGAATTTAACACGTTCACGGACAGTACGTCCACAGACGGGGTATATGAATTGAAATGAAATATGTATGCTTAACAATGCTTAATTGATAGTAGTGTCCGTGAAAGTGTTAATTTTATCATTGTGAGATCCCCTATGGGCTATTCTTCAGAAATATGTCTGCAACTCATTCATCTGTCTCCATACATTTAGTATGAAAAAGGGCCAGATGAATGATGTGACAGCAGACATATTTCTGAAGAAATGCCCCTATGATTATGTTTACATATTATAATGTAAACAGTTATTAAAAACAATTTTAAGTAAAGAATTCAAATGTTGAACAAATTGATTAACTCAAATTAAAGGTGTGAATTGAGTTAACACCTCATAAGATATGCATAAGAGTTACTAAATTTAATTTATGACTGTCTAAACAAACACATTGTTAGGCTCACAAATGTGTGGAGCACACAGAGAGATACCTCCTCTTATATTTACTTAGTGCCATGTGGTTGAAAAGTTTTTTGTTCGCCATGGCATTGGCTTCATCTGTTCACTGCTGAATACATTAATGTTTCAGGTTGCCATATTTACTTTAGTCATGTGTACTTATTGTTTAAATCCAGGAATGTTGCCATATATAATTTTTATTCTGACCCGTAGCATTTGTTTCTGGTCTGCGGCTAGTATTTATGTTGTAGGATGTTAAAACAAACAGCATGTGATTACATAGTCCTTATGGCAATGCTTGTAAGGCTCAAAATGTGCTACTTTGTTTGTTCATTGACTCATTATGTTCCTTAATTTCCAGCATATAGATATTTAATTTATGGAATGGATTAGATTTAGTGATAATAGATTACTTTAGCTGACTTATGTACTCCTCTGTTGAAATTCATATAAAAACTACAAGTTAAGTAGAGCAACCTTGTCTGCTCTATGGCATCATTTAAAGCAGGAACTTATGCCAGTTTAATGAATTACTCACTGTAATTGTTAATAGTTAGCACTCATCCCTGTAATAGTGCATGAACGGCATAGCTTGCAATATTATCCCGATAGTGTTAAGAAATGACTATCCCTGTATGTAAATTTGTAAAACTGTATTTTTACAACTATGGCAACACCCTTTTTCTGTCTTAATTTATTGATGTTTGAATCAAAGCATCCAATGTTTTCATTTATTATCCCATCAAATCAAAATGTGTGTTACAAGCATGAAATTGATGTTCTACAATGTATATTTTTGGGATGTTTCTAGATAAACATAGTGTAAGAAAATCACAGGTATGAGATGTAATTAAAATCTCCTTGAATGCCGTTATTCACTGTATGTGACAATGCATACAGTTTGACATAAATCTTAATGTATTACATTATGTATTACTAGTAAAATTTATAATCTGGCTACTAAGGGCATGTGTCAGTTAAAGAATAAAAACCTATCACTTTAACCCATATATGCCCAGATAATTTTTCATACGAATATACTATCAACCAACAATAGCATAGGAGGTTTTTTTGGGCTGGTTCGTTTTCGACCCGTTGGGCATATATGGGTAGAAGAATTTAATATCATTAAACACACATATTAACATCATATGTCATACATATTAACATCATATGCCTTAATACTATGGTGTTCAGAATCAAAATCGTGCTACCTTGTAAGTGCCATATTAATTGAAAGATTTGAAAACTATTGATTTTCATGTACAGTACAAATGTGACAATACTGAATACAAAGCTTATTAATATATAATTCAGGAAGCAATTTCTTTACACGCCTGTGTTACTATTTTTTTTTTTTTTAAGTATTGCTTAATGTGTATCTGTCACATTCGTAAACTTTGATCATTAAATCAGACTGAAACATGTCAAGCAAACCATATTACATTGGTCCATTTATATATTCAATATGTTTGAGTCTCACGGTAAGAATCTATTTATAAACAACTTATTTATATGTAAAATTAAAGCTTTGACTTCATAATGCGTATTATGTGTTGTTCTATGGGTTAAAGCCAGCAAAAGGGTTATTAGAATGTTACATGCGTTTTATAATGTACTGGATATTGTTGCAGCCTGAAGAAGTAACACTAGCAGCGCAGTATGGCATGGCTGGCGGTCGAAGTGGGGGCGCGTCGCCGTCGCGGTCGCCGACGCAGCGGGGGCGCGCCTCCAGCTCCGTGGGGCCCATGCGGCGCCCCGCCGACCGCCGGCACGACACCAGTCCCTATGGCAGCACTGTGTATCTAAGGTAAGCTTGTGTGTTATACGCACAGTGTGACTAGTCTAGATGTCTCAGTTGGGGTGCGTCACTGACGCAGTGCGGGCGCGCCCCCAGTTCTGTGGGGTCCATGCGGCGCCCCGCAGACCGCCGACACGACACCAGTCCCTATGGCAGCACTGTGTATCTAAGGTAAGCTTGTGTGTTATACGCACAGTGTGACTAGTCCAGAAGTCTCAGTCTCAGTAGGGGTGCGTCGCTGACACATTGCCGGCGCCTTGCATGCTACGCCGGCACAACTCCTTGGGAATCATGCGGAGCCCCATGGCTCCCAGCCCCGTTTATCTAAGTTGAGCTTGTATCGACACTATGGCGAATTCTACAGGGTAATTCAACAAACAAGGAAAGGAATAAGTCCGGAAACAATAACATAGCACAGATTTGTATATTTTTTGCCCTGTGGAAGTACAGAACCACGGGAGTGTCTGTCTGAAGCTTATTTAACCTGCTTGTGATAGTTAATGTAGTATATAGATAGAAACAATTATATATCATCTTAGTCAACAAACATTTTATGGTGCACATGCTCCACCTCCATTAAACGATAACCAATTATAAAAATACATTTGTAACAATAGTTCTAAATGATCAATGACTAACGTTGTCTTCACCTATTACAATGAGGAAGTCTTAACTACTGGGACTTTCAGAACTGTCTATTATTACAAGTATGTTCAGGGAAACAATGGTAATTCCGTTTGCGACATTAATGCTCCATTCCCATTGAATAGCCTTTTAATTGACAGTTGTGTTACTAATCGTGAAGAAATCGTTTTATTTATTTTTTACAAGCTCTTAACAGTTTCTGCTGTAGTAGTCTGTAATAAAATCGTGAAATAGTCCTTGTTCTGTTTTTATCTACTTCCTAGTCGGATGTAAACGAACCTATGTCGGTGATTACGACGCAAAAGTGCGCTAACTAAAAGCTTGTATAATAAAATACTTGTTCTGCCCGGCAAGCACCGTTTTTTTTTTACACCTTTTATTATTCATTCGCAATTATCTCCGAAACATCACGAATAGCGGCTAATTATGCACGCGCTTAGCCTGAACCAGGAAATAATACGCAGAAACCTTTTCTAAACTTAATACGCCTTAAAACAATGCTGTTGACTATTTCGGTATCTTTTACGTTGCGTTGATGAGTGATGACACACCACGCGTGTTAACATGCTAGTCACAATCCTGAAAAACCTCATTCATAATTAATATTTGTTTCCTTTTCGGTGCAGTTATAACAGGAAAAACTTACGTTAATTGTAACAATCAATGACTAGTAAATTTATACGTTGGTTTATTTGTGGTCTAATTTTGAAGACATCAACTAAACGCATAGTGTCAAGGCTGGTGGGCCAGGTGGGCCGATCCCATCCCAGTATGGTCAAGTGCCCACCCCGGGGTGTTGGGTTATCGATTGGAGATTCTAGGATGGACACTTAAATAAAGGCATCTCGTAAGGATTGTTCTTTTGTGTAATTCAAACACAATATATATTGTTATTGAATAAACCACTATGACTACGACAATCTCAGGAGCTCTGCCACCAAGAAAAATAACCTGACTGGCTGGCCAAAAGTATATGAGGTTCTACCATGTTGCGAGATTTCACTGGAAGTAATTTTTTTGTTAATCATGTCAGTTTCGTTGTGGTGGTTTGTTTACTCTTGACTTGAAAAACAAATATTTATTATCAACCATACGGAAGGCCCAAAGTTAGTAGTTAAGAGCGGAATACTCGTATGTACAAGCGTTTTCAAGAAAAAAAACGTTCAATAAAAGAAAATATAAGCTACGAAGTTAAAATCAGAACTCATAGGTAAATAAACTAAGTAAAGACAGACTAACTGACATAGTGACCGTGCCATATATTTTTGGTATTATATCGATTGGTGCCATTTAAATTTACACACCATAAGGGTTCCTTTTTTACCATTTTGGTACGGAACCCAAAAAAATAGTGCCCTCTTCACGAACCCACGGGCTTTCAACTAAATTAAGGATAATTAGGTAGACCTAAATTGAAGGGACAAACCTACTCTGTACGATATTTAAATTAATTGGGTTTTTCTCTGTGCCTTTACCTATTAAGAGTCAATGACCGTGTCCGATCGAATTTGTAATACTCGGCCTCGTGTCCGCTATAATTTTAATAAGCACGTACTCGTACGTTTATAATTGCATTTGAAGGCATGAATGTCATTGTCATTGTTTTCAAGGCTGCTGCCGATATAATTATGATGTAGACTCTACCTCTCAAACAACAGTCAAGTCAAGAATCCTCCGTCTATGCTTTGTCCGGCTACGCTTAATTTTTATTTGGTACTTTTTTAAAAGACTTCTCTTGCGCAGCACACTAAAGTGTCTGTCGGCCTCCAATAGGATGATAGTTTCTACTAATTAAACAAATCATGAAACTTCTAAACTCAATATAATGTATAGGTTGGCTGGAAGGAATTCCCTAATAGTGATTAGTTCACATATCCATTGACTTTGTATTATTTCTATTTGATTTCATGTGGAATTAAGTATTTACGTACATACTTACATATAAAATGCATTATGTCCAAGTAAGCCTTCTAAATTAAGCAAACCAATCCAAAGTTAGTTCACATACCTATTTCTTAGATTAATATTTCAATAATATGCCCCGGTATAGCACAACCGCCCAGCTCGAGTCGACGACGTACATTTTTTTTTACATTACATGCAATAATTCATCTTAATCTATTGAGCCTGGTAACGAGCGCCATCGTAAGCTTCATCAATAGCTTACGATGGGGCGTATAATTAATAATACTACCTGTCTTTTTAGAATCAGCATAACTGTGTCTTATTAGCCGAGCTAGCTCAACTGGCCGCGACTTCGCTTGTCGTACGATAGAGCATACCTGTCACTGTCACACTATATTGATCGGAAAGAGATAGATTGATTACATAGACCAGCGGTCGGCAACCTGCGGCCCGTGAAGCGCTCACTTGCTGCCCGCGAGCCTCGCTGCCTATTTTGTATGTAAAGATCGCTATATTCAGAAAGGTATAAAATCACACATTATTAACAAAGTGCGGCCCGCGTCAATTTCGTTAGCTACTATGTGGCCCTTGGCTGCTAAAAGGTTGCCGACCGCTGACTTAGACTATTAGAGTCGCGTGTTACAGTTCTGTAAAAATTGAAAGTGTAGCATCGAAATACAATTGAAGGTATTCATCAATTACTAAACTAAACAATTTAGGTCACACGAACAAGTTGACGTGCATTCTAAATAAGAACCGTCGTTGTAGGTTTGGAGCCAATGTTTTGGGTTTATTTACACTAGCTGCGACTACCTGTTGTAAATACGTCCAAAATAATAAATCTTGAAACATAACAGTTGCATTATGCAATCCCGGTGCCGAGCACGGAACAGTAATATTATTATTCAGTGACAAAACCTGATATATGACAACATAAACTGGGGCATTTATGACTTTTTCCATTATTCAGCAGATTTTCGCACTTTATGAAGTTCCTTAAGCTGCATACGGCGTTCACTGTGTTCCTTAGAGCATTTAGACTGGAGAAGCCTTTCATATTATTTCCCCTCTGCCAAAGGCGCAAGCACAATGTGCATGCAGATTATAAAAACTACTTCAATTAATCGATTATACGCAGTCTCGAAATCGTTCTCAGCGCATGACGAGCTCCGTGAAAATGCCGTTATGTGCTGTTTTTGGGTGCAAAAAACGTTCCACCACATCAAATCTACAAAAAGATGGAATATCATTTCACATGTAAGTAAATATTTGCTTTAACTTCACTATATTTACATTATTTTCGTATTAAACACTTTATTTAAAGTTCGAAGCCAAGTATCGATTATATAAAATCGATTTGAAGACATTCATTTAGATCCTAACGGAAAGAACAAAATGGCGTCTATTTTGACGTTTGACGTCTCACCGTATTTCAGGTAATAAGGATTACTGTCTTCAACATTTTGTATGCAAACACAAGCCAATATGACACTTCGCAACATTTGTAGGGAAGCCAACTCTTACTTAATTGAAAAATGAACCTTGTGTCTACGGCTATAAGGTCGATTCGTTAAAAATTATATCAACTGTTTTAAAGTGTACGTGAAGTCATAAATCTGCCACAGTAGTGCTACGCTATTTGACGAATATTTTTTCGATAAAAAGTGAATAATTTAATTTACTGTAAATATACAGTACTACATTAAATTGTTACCACTGAGCTTATTGATATCGGGTTTTACTCGTAAAGTATATCATAGTAGTGATGTTTATTTTTACTGACAGAAAACAATTCTTGTGAATAAATTGTACTTAGTACCTAAACGTTATGTAGTCTTATTTTGATAAGCTCTATGGTGCTGAATTTAAAAATACATAAATAGATTAATTTTTATCACAATATAATTGTTATTTATGTGACTGGTGCATAATGAGTGAGAGGCATTAATACGAGCGTGGTTTTATGAAACGAGCCGAAGGCGAGTTTCATAATAAGATCACATGAGTGATTTAATGCCTAATTAAGTACAGTCGCATACATAACTTTATTTACATGCATATCATAAGTTTTTTACAATATTAACAAATATGGCCTGCGTTTTCAAGTGGTACCTACTATTCACTTATTTGTAGGTATAAAACCTAAGTTTGAATAAAACACAAATAAATAATAAGAATTTAAAACTTTCATGTTTCAAATATTTGTTCTTTCTGTTTCTTATATGAATGGTGAGGTTTTATTAAAGCAAAGAAAAAAACCATGCATATTCCCTATTGTTCTTAAAGGTATTCTATAAAACGTAACCTTGGTGGTACCTATTAGATATGTTAAATAGTGTTCATTTCGGATCCACCTAATTTCCTATAACCTAATTTATTACTGGTTTGATATTATTACGTTAAAGTAAACTGCTCCAGCTCTAGCAGGTTATTCCTCGAAATAGTTTTCGAAGTAGACCACATTGTAAAAATTTAACCAAACCTAATTGTGTAAGTATCGATAAAGAATACCTAGTCATATTGGTTTTTTATTTCTAATAAATTTTTATTATAACACTTTTATTAAAATTATACTTCGACTTAGTTGTTTAAAGTATAATGTTCATGTTTTAAATATAATTTTTTGAGATTCTAAGTGAAATAGAAAACCGAATTAAATGCAGTAGTAGCATATTTATAGTAGTATATTCAATTTTATAATCCAGTAAATTATTCCATAATTGACGAAATATTTTTATACGTACACCAAGGCGCCATCTTCACCGTCTCGAAAAAATATCGATATCGATATACGCCAACCACTTCGCAGCCCAATAATCGGTTCGAATTTTAGGCGATTACGCCTACATCCTATGAAGCGAGTTGTGTATTTACTTGCTTTTTATTGCATTTTTTTGCATTAGTGTGAAAAGTTAAATTTGTGTTGTTGTATTTTTTTAGTATGAGTGCGTAGCAATGAGAGAGACTTTTGCATTTGTGGGTAGTTTTTTTATATGTGTGTTACCCTGCCCCCCTCTGAATGCGGCAGACTTTTTTGTTCGGAAAGATGCGTTGAAGGCGCCTCCTGTCTAAATGCTCTAAGCTGTGTTCTGATAACGCAAACATAATGCAATTTTATTACTCTTTAGGCAATTGTATACGGTTGTATGGACTTATGGAGTTGGTAAACTGGTTTAGGTTATTTATTTGTGCCTATTCGTTTTTTTTTTCGTAAATATGTGCTCCACAGTGGCGTGCACGTCATAACGATAAAAAGACACTGCCTGCCCTTTATTTATTTGCTTTATTATCGACTTTTCCATATCCACTTCGGTTTTACATTTTCCCTTCGGCCATTGAGTCTATCTATCCGAACAAAAGTCTAATAAAATGTATTGTTCCAGTCCACCGCCGGACAGCAACTGGCGGCGGACGAACTCTGACTCGGCGCTGCACCAGTCGTGCGGCGGCGAGGCGCCGGCGGCGTCGCAGCCGCTGTCGCCGCACCACCCGCTGCACTCGCACGCGCACCCCCACACGCAGCACCAAAACCACCGGAGAGGTAAGTGCAGCCCATTGCCATGACCATTTTTGACTAACAACATTGTTTCAATCCAGGACTTGGTCTACTTGCACGCAGCTCAATCGATGCAGTCGTTACCCCGTTATTTAGTAACACACATCCAAATATCCAAACACCTCACAAACTTTCGCATTTATAATATTAGTGGGATTACATAACTAGGGTGGTAATACAAAGAAAGGCCGAGATCGCAGAAGCGGCCCGAGCTACAAGCGAGGGACGTAAATATGCGATCGAGGGCTTTCTTTATTACCTCCCGTGTTGTGTACATCATTTTATATCTGCACTTGGCCAGAAAGCGGCTTTTTCCGTACGCGCAGCGTGCGGAAAAAGCCACTTTATGGCCAGGTGTGGCATAAATAAAATAATTTATTTCTGAAAGTAGGCCCTCAAGAGGTCTTTTACATGTCTGATTCTATTCTTTTCTTTTGGTGCTTCGGGTAATGACCTGGTGAGAAGAAGCGCCGGAAGAAAGTCACCAGTATCTCTTTTCAATGATATTACAAGGATTACATACAAGTTACAACAATATGACGTTAATATTTGTGATTTCATTAATACATTACATTAAACTTAAAACTACATTTATAGAGATTTTTGACTAACAACCTTGTGTACCTACTTTCTTTACCCTGACTAAAGTTATCTACAAGACATGACCAGTGATCGGCCTACGGTCAGGGCTCGGGACCGGTATTTTGCAAGAACCCCGAAATAGCCCAATATTTAGAATTATTTTATACTTTTCATGTGGGGCTCAATAATGTATTTAAGTAATGATGTAAAAGAAACGTCTAACGCTCTTAGTTTATTAAATTTTAACGATACTTTAATGTTAACTTTATGCGTGTATTTTAAAGAGGTACCTAATTAAACTACCGCGAATTTCGTCTTAATTAATTGGCCAGCCGTATGATCGTCTAGTCTAATGGTAGGACACTACATTATGAACCGAGAACCCATATTCTTTAATGTAACACACAGAACCCAGCTATTTCTTTGCACACGTCTATACCTATTTATCCCTATGAGTAATACCTATACCTATTTATCCCTACGAGTAATACCTATACCTATTTATTCGTTACCTTTTACTATAAGTCTATAGTCAATGAAGATTAGTATGGTATTTGGTAGAGGTAAAGATAACCAGTCGGAAGTGGTTTAATCATATTGTCAAAGTCAAGGTCTGTCTGAATGTACCTAACTACTGCTATTGAACTCTGTTATTACTGGAGCATAGGACAGTAGCACACTCCTCGCTACTGTCGGTGGACCTCAGCCTGATGCATGGGCAGTCCTCGCCTCCTAGCCTGGAAGAGGCTTCTCAGAGTTCAATGGTGATTAGCGCGCAATCTAATCATTTCGAGAGGAGATATGCAAAGGGAGTATTTTTTTTTTGTGCTGATTGGGTATTACATTCTTACTCTCCAAAGAAAGCAGAACATTCACCATTTCAGGCTTATTTCAAGGAAGCTAATGCAAATTATACTCTGATATGTGGGTGCCATATTAAGCATCCTTTTCCCACAGAATTCAATCTACTATCGCTTTGTAACCAAGGGCCGTTGAGGACAAAATAAAGCAACGAAACATTTGTCCGCCGGTAGGTATTTACTTCTGTAAAGGTCTTGTCAACGAGTCGATGTCTAAGGAAAGGATGGAATCCTTCCTTTATACCTTGTCGAATATAGGCCAGCTTCATAAACCTATGTTATTACAATCATTCAGAATAGTATGATGAGACAACAGAAGTTAGAGACGGCTTTAGCAAGCTCTAAACATCTGCAAGCCTAAATCTAGGCTTAAGCCATTCTTAGCTAATATTTTTCGTAAAAGTAATATTCAAATAAATCAATAAAGAAGTTTCAATCTTCAGTGATGTTAGGCAATTCAATCAGCCTTAGATTTGATTTCATTCAAGATAGTATGATGAGATAATAGAAGTCTATGACTGCTCTGCCTGCATAGAACATTCTATAAGTCTAAATCTAGACTGAAGCTATTCTTAGCTTATACTCTCCAGAACAAAATATTCAATTAATGTTAAAATTAGATGTCACAATCTCCAATATAACGGTCTGAAATGGTATAGTTAAATAAGATACAGGACAGCTCCGCAAGCCTATATCTTTTATTTTATTCAAGATAGCATGATGAGGTAGATAGAAGTCTGGGGCGGCTCAGCAAGCCCAGAACATTCTGGTAGTCTAAATCTAGACTGGGGTAAGCCATTCTTAGCTTATACTTTCCTGAATAAATTATTTGCAAGTAAAATTTAATTAATTGTTTCAACATTATAATTAGAATTCGTGACATCTTAGAAAGATACAAGTAAACAGTTAAAATAACCAGGAATTCCATCAGATACCAATAAACCCAGCTAATTATTATCAGAGGATAACTATAACTAATTAAAATGAGTTAAAAAATAATAATGCTACCTAAATAATAAATTAGCTACAAAATAGTTTCCTATCCGCCTGCACTATCCCACCCCCAATGTGTGTGACTCTAAATCTATCTGTTTCCCATCACTACTAAAGTTTGTATATCAAAGAGGCCGGCCTCATATTTAAATGCGTGAGTGTAGTGTGTCCCTAACTATGCAACTAAAATTCAGTTGGGTGACTGAGAAAGCAACTTACAACCCAGTGTGAGTGACCCCCCCTTACGCAATAAGCTTGACGAAACAGCCAGGGTTGCGTAAAGTAGATCGACCCTATCGTGTATATAAAATAATAAATAAATATATTTAACAAGACCGAGCTCGGGACTTAGGGCAGCTCTATGAGTTTGGAATCCCAAATGTCCAACTTGTGGTCCTCACAGATATACCCTAGTTGGGCCCCATTGAGACTCGAGGCATTCACCAGCGTTATATAAGATCTGGTGCCAAGGAATGCCATCCTTGGTAAGCTACGTTAAATTAAAACCCAGAGTTTTCAACGTTTGTCACCGTTATTCGTTGTTAAAAACTCTGTTTAGCACACTTTGCTAATGTACGGATTCTGGCATAAATCAAAATAATATCACACGAAACTTTCAATTAAAACAATAATTAAACAGCCAAATATTCAGTGAATAAATCCACAAAACATTCCGCCACTCAATCATGTAAAACCGCAATTTCAAAAATACATTTAAAATCAATTATAAAATAATAATAGAATGATTTAATATTTAATGAATAATTAAAATCCATCAAACACCAAATCACTTCTCAAAAGAATTTAAATACGTGATATTTCAATTATAAATAACAATAGAATGGTTCAATATTCAATGGATAATTAGTCATAGTCAAAGTAATAGTCAGTCATTAAAATCCATCAAACACCAAACCATTCCACAAAACAATTTAAATACGAAACAATTTACGCGGCAAGAATCTATGTCAGCCAGACGTCCGTACTGTTCGAGTTTGCAAAGAAAATGTCCCTGACCGTAGCGCACGACTCGTATTTAAACCACGCTCGTCACTTGCGTCAACGTCTTCAGTGTCTTCAATGTCTTCAATGTATTCAAAGCCGCTCCCTCGCTATTCGAATCTAACAATACAGGCGGCGCGACACAAAGAAACTTGTCGGCACAAGTTTCTTTGTCAATGCCGCTTTGGCGTTGATCAATAGGGTTGCGTCACCACTTGTCACAGAATATAAATAGAGCAGTATGGAAACTTTATTTTTTGAAATAAATACCTACGCTCCATTAGAACGTTAAGGTTGTTTAAAATGAAAAGATCGCGGGCTGTGTGGGCGCGTGCACGTAACACTAATCAATTACATTATGAATTCAATCTATTAAAACACTGTCAAATAATGTCAATCAGTACCATCAAAAGCATTCTATTACAGCCGCCCCCTCGATAAAATCGCAGTGTGTAAACTTCTGCCAAACACGTAGATTTATCGAACTCCCTCAAATCTTTGCAAAACAAAACTCATTAAATTAAATAAGATACCTCACCCTTTTCTCCCCTATATTGGTTTTTGAAACCGCTAAGTTTGAGATTCAATAAGCTAATGATTCTAATAACAATTGGAATCTCAGCACCATCAGTGTCCAACTCCATCCCCCCCCCCCCCCCCATCATGAATGTGTATTTATACCAATACTAAGTGTATCAGAAGTGACAAAATGCCGGAATGAAATCTTGAACCCCAGTAGTGAACCTTGACTGTCCCTTCCCAAGAATTCTTTTTCCAGCTGAAGCGTTGGTTTGTGAGGCCAACGAATCCTGTGAAACGATCCTTGTCCCTTTCATCTGGGAGGTAGTCACATTGCCCGACTGTTTCCCGACCTCACGTTGACCGAGATATAATGAAATCAACAAGAATCTCTTCGCCGGTCAAGAAAACCTTTCGTATCAAGAATTGGGACGTTCATTATTCAATACGTAAAGTCCGATCCCCCTCCAATCACCCCGTCACCCCCACTACACGTTTTCTCGGAGAGTGTATCCACATTCGTTTTAGATTAATCAACAACAAAACATAACCGCACATGATGTGTGTACCATAGATATGGTTGCTATTAGCAAGATAATAGTAAATTATAAACAAGCAAGCAATTTTACATTGCCTAGATTGTAAGTAATGAAACATAATTTCAGAAAAAATATTTCCTACAAAATTATACATACCACTTTTATTTAAAAATAAAAGTATTTTCTAATTAATTCATGTCTTGCTAACAGTATGATTGGTTATGCTTTCGCTAGCACATTATTAATAATAGTTACTCGTTAACTTTGTACCCATAATCTTGCCTTCCCCGTATAATTAAACCTATAAAACCAATGTACTCCGTTGATACCTCTAAAATCAAACGTGGGTGTGTAATAGTCATTTAGTCTTCATACCTTGTAGAGTTTTAGACACCATAGCTTACCCAACATGGGTCTTATCGCATAGCGATTGTAACCTAGCGCCTAAAACTATGATATCTATTTTTGTGAATAATAACAATATTCATTGTCATTATTTTTACTTTTAGGATTCGGACACCGACACTACTGAGTTGACCTCAACTCAAACTCCGTCAAATTGAACAAATCCATTCACTCCCATCAACTTTCCATCAAATCGGTCATTCAAGTTCCACATTCGTACATCATGCTTTCATTCCTCATAACAGACTCCAATACGTTCCTCCTCATACTCTAAAACACTCGATTTGATCAACCCGCCGAAGCTCATTAGATGCGGCCAAACATCCTTAAAACGTTTCCCCCCTCTAGTATTAAATAATAAAATTTAATTAAAATAATTAAAATATGTCATTTACCTCACTTAATTCACCATAAATAAACTATTTATTCCAGAATGTATGTAAATGCTAGAATCATATATCAAACCCCAGCTCTTGATAATACTAATTAACCGAAAATTACTTTAATACAACATGAACTACTGTTGGAGAATTTAATACTTCATTACGACATGTTGCAAATGCGCCTTGCATGTAGTAGTGAGCAACATGTTTCGCCCACGCCGGCCGCGCTCTATTAGTGCGAGGAGTTAGTTGTAAGTTAGTCTTGTAAAAGTCTTTGTAGAGAGACAATATACAGCCTCAGTAATATTCATTTCGCTATTTAATTGAACTCCCTTTAAATCACCAACAAATACTATGGTAATAAATAAGTAATAAAACAAAATAAATACTTTAAATAACATAAATATTATTCAATGTTGAAACGGATGTTAATCAACATTAAATGTAATTGACATTAATAACTTTACTAGACCCCAAATTACCAAATTTTTAAGAGAAAGAGTCATGCCAATTTCGCAAAAATTGCGTTGGTTTGATTCCCGCTGCAACGTTATTACTAAAGATCTAGTTATAAAAACAATATGTAAGACATTTCAAGAATTCACTCTTCAAAGTACCTACCCATATGTTTTAGAAACACGATTAATTCTATTTCGCTCGATAGAGAAAAATTCTAAAGTTACCTCCAAAATACACAACAAACCCTCAGTATGTCATGAATACTGTACGGAAGGTCATCAGTTTCTAAATAGTAACAAAAAAAAATGTTGTTCATAACGTGTACGTTTTACGTTTTCAAAATCTGTATAGTTTGAACAATACGAAGGAAATACCTAAAGACGCGCGTGTTCCGTCCGCTCTAACTCGAGCCGCCTCGCCTCGCGTTTCCTCAATCCCTGGTCACATCAGTCGGATCAGTCGTGCTTTGGCTGTCGAACGGGAAACCTGTGTCGCCCGCGCCCACGCACGGCACCGAAAACGCACACGTACACGACGCGCACAGAATATCTAAAATCGATGAGCACCAAAAGCTTGGCGCGCTCTTAATGTACGAGTAATTACCTACCCAATTCTCAAATAGTTCGTAAACTAATCTGAAGATGACATTCATAACATTCAAATACAATATAATACAATACATCTACCTAAGAAAGTATGCGCGTAGAATTTTAATCTACTTGATTCTCACAGACTAATAACCAATTGTATCTAAGTATCATATACTTTACCTAATTTGCAAATACAATACATACATACTTACATACCGTTAATAACGAAATTCACCCAAACACTCCCACAACATAATACACATCTCTATCTCTACTACACACATTGACATTTAACTATCCGGTCGCATAACTCACTAATCCTACATAAATCTTACATACCTACTTAAATTAAATTTTTAATAACGAAATAAATCGTAATAATACTACAAGAAACGCAACGCTCCGTTCCGCAGCGCGATAACACGTTTCTCGGAGCGCTCAAGATCGCGGCAACGAAAAACGGCCGACGAAACTAGCGAGGGTCGCTCGTTAGAGTCTCGTATCACCTGTATGGTTAATAGAATTCCGTGCAGCATTTCCGTTTCCATGCAGAAAATAGGCATTCCCCAAAGAATGCTACATAATAATATGATCTATTTGTAATAATTTTTTTTTAATTCGCCCCCATAATTTTAAAACTTAAAATACTGTAAGTTATCATCATCATCATCCGGTTTACGATACGCTTTTATCATTAATATTGAATGATAAACTAACTAGTCTAACCTAAGCTTTGTTGTCGTTATAGTTCGTATAACAGATGTATTAATTAAAACAACCTATACTAGATATTGTGAATAAAGTTAAACCTATGAATTAAAACTGACGACAGAAAAACACAGAAAGTTTCAATACAAAAAAACTATAAAATCCTAATTAAAAATAATAAAAATATCTCCCGCAGAAAGCGAACCCTCGACCCGTAATTACATATATGATGGTCTCCGCGCAGCTAGGCTATTCGAGCGTTGCAAATGCTGGCGAAAACAAACGCCAGTATTAGCGACAACAACAATACGCTCCTTCAAATATAATTACTCAGATTGCAAATCCTTATGCCCGAATTATGTCTTTAACCTAAAGGGCATGTCCAAAGGCTGTGAGCAATAAAATAAAAATACATTAACACTAATAACCTTGTCTGAGAGTCGCGAGTATAGTGAAGTGATTCAGTGAAATGTACAAAACACACACAGCACTTGTCATATCGATTGTGCACACCTATCATGGAAAATCACTCTAAAATAATCGATGTGTTGACCAATTAATACGTTAACACCAATTATAAAAATTAAATACGCGGACACAGTGAGATTCACTTGACCGCTGTGATTTTTCTCGCCACTCGCATCAAGTAAAATTATCAAACTCGCTCATAAAGTTCACCGAGTGAGATCTGTAGCGACACATCTAGGTGCGAGGCATGCAATTAATCATTACAGCTTTTAACAACAGTTACGGTAATAGTGACTACGAAGCCGAAAATGTTCGCCCCCAAACTTTTAAATACCTTCCCAATTAGGTCATTGATATGCTATAAAAGAAAACACTAAATTTAAAGCAAACATAACCTGTCTTAATGAATGATCGAGATAACCAGTAGTGTTCCTAATTAAATAAAGTATCTACTATCCTATTAAAACAATTAAAACAACCAAGATAATCGGCCACCCAATGGAAAGTAGCTTATTAACCCTTTTCGCCCTTGACGAAAATAAAATATGCATCGTCATTAAAAGTTGTCACTTCACTATCTCATGTTCAAACTTAACACCTGATGGAAAGTCATGAACATAACCAATAAAATAAACCACAGTAATCCTAAACCAAAAAGATACCTACTTCATTGAAAATAAATTATCATAAAAAAATTACAATAGTAAATATTACGACGCACAGAGACATTACGTATAGTTAGCTAGCTACATCTATTTCATGCATCACTATGTCACGCATAAGATAAAAGGCTTATGTTACTAGTAAATGTATAGCTCTTGCGTCCTTCCGGCTTCTATTCCAAAAAAGCCCACCAATTTTAAAATGCTACCAAATTAAGTTGTTCAAATCCCCGAATACGTCGGTATTGCATTCTTATGACGCGTATGTTAAAAGGGCTTATGTTAATAAAAAATGTATGGCGCTTATGACCTTCTATTATAAAAGTAATACTAAAATATAAGTCGACTAAAAATTGTACTATTTTACGCTTCTAAATATAAATTTCAAGTCAATTCAGCCAAATGCGTGTCGGAACCGCACACAAAGCGCTTCATTCATACATATCATACTTACAACTCCCTAATTAAAGTAAGTTCTTTAATGTTACTAAAAATAACTTAAAAATAGAAACTTATACTTAGTTTCTGGATAAAAAGTGTGCAAAGAAACAGCAGAATCCTATGGTACACTCCAATTTTCACAAGCAACATTGTGCCAAAACGGCCTTATCTTAATTTAATTTGAAAAACATAATGAGATAAAACTATAAATTTCAATAAATCCTGGTCACGCTAACCATTGTAAAAGTTAATCAGACCTCTACAAGAATCTTCCAGTCTTATGGCTTGGCCAACCGTATGATCGTCTAGTCTAATGGTAGGACACTACATTATGAACCGAGAACCCATATTCTTTAATGTAACACACAGAACCCAGCTATTTCTTTGCACACGTCTATACCTATTTATCCCTATGAGTAATACCTATACCTATTTATCCCTACGAGTAATACCTATACCTATTTATTCGTTACCTTTTACTATAAGTCTATAGTCAATGAAGATTAGTATGGTATTTGGTAGAGGTAAAGATAACCAGTCGGAAGTGGTTTAATCATATTGTCAAAGTCAAGGTCTGTCTGAATGTACCTAACTACCTGCTATTGAACTCTGTTATTACTGGAGCATAGGACAGTAGCACACTCCTCGCTACTGTCGGTGGACCTCAGCCTGATGCATGGGCAGTCCTCGCCTCCTAGCCTGGAAGAGGCTTCTCAGAGTTCAATGGTGATTAGCGCGCAATCTAATCATTTCGAGAGGAGATATGCAAAGGGAGTATTTTTTTTTGTGCTGATTGGGTATTACATTCTTACTCTCCAAAGAAAGCAGAACATTCACCATTTCAGGCTTATTTCAAGGAAGCTAATGCAAATTATACTCTGATATGTGGGTGCCATATTAAGCATCCTTTTCCCACAGAATTCAATCTACTATCGCTTTGTAACCAAGGGCCGTTGAGGACAAAATAAAGCAACGAAACATTTCAGTTGCGCGCGCGCAGTCGTTAAAGGCGGGTGTGTGTTTTTCGTTCGCGCGACAATGACGTCGTTTTTAAAGTGTGTTAATTGTCGACTTGTGGTGGACGAATTATTATCTTATGTGCAAAATAAGATATCGGTCATAGACGATGATAGCTTAATTCGTATATGCAGAGCAGCATTTCAGAGTGAAGAAATTAAGCAATCGAAGCAGTTATTATTTGAATCGCTTCCAACGGAAAAGCGAAATATTACTCGAAAAAACCCAGGAAAAGAAAGTCGAGACCTTCAAGACATTATTTCGTTGTTTAAGGGTACTGATTCGGAGCTGTTACCAGTGTTTGTGGCTAGGAATCTGAATAAGCTTCCACCGGTCACTTTTGACCATTTGGACGTAACAAAACTACTTAAAGACTTGGTGCTAATACAGGCAGATATAAAGGAAATCAAGTCAAATTATGTTACAAAAGATCAACTAGAAAACGTTAAAGATGACATTTCAAAGCTGGCTCCCGCAACGGTACATGACTCATCACCGGTGCCCAGCTGTTTTCGTAGCATATTAAATGTAAACACTAGGAGGCGAGGCGGTTATCTGGACAGCGGGCCGATTGGGCTGTCTCATTTGGATGCGACCATTACTAATGAGAGTGGCTATAATAGGTTACAGTCCTCGTCGCTGAAACAAAATAACGACTCATCATCGCAAGTATACCCTCAACTGCCAACAAAAAGGTGCAATAATTCTGCTATTGTGATAGATGAGACGGCGTTAGCTCCTGCGCCGCGAGCGACCGTTGAAAGTGTTGAAACGGCACAGTCGCAGCCAATGCATAGTGTAGACGGAACCGGTTTTAGCAGCCAGGCGGCGGCTGATCAACAGCTGTCTACACTGCCTACCACGACTGTCACGGAGACCAGCGAGGCAAGTAGAAATGAGCCCCTGCCCGGTGAACGGTCGTTTAAGGATGTACTTGTAGACAATGAAGGCTACACCTTAGTACGGAATGGAAAGCATAGAAAATCATATCGTATACCGTACCGTTATAGCGGCAATACGGGATGTGCAAGTCAGAATAACGGCAATTTTAAGGCTGCAGAAACCAAAGTACCGATTTTCATAACAAACGTGCATAAGGACACGACAGTGGATGATATTTCCGATTATATACGTAGCAAAACGCAAGAGAGTATCACTTTGGAAAAGATTGTAACTAAACGGGACAAAGGTCATAACGCATATAAATTCTTTGTGTCGGAACAAAAACTTTCAATGTTTTTAAATGACTCATTGTGGCCGCGAGGCATTATTTTTCGCCGTTTCGTGCATTATAGGAGTCGGATTAATACGAAAATCGACAGCAATCCTGCTGGAAGCGGTGCGAATAATACAGTGAATGCCAGATAATTACCTATATAAATATAAGTTCGTCAGTTTTAACTGTAAGAATGTTAAGCGCTCGAAAGAGGATATTGGGCAGTTATGTAAAACATCTGACATAATCTGTCTTCAAGAAATTTGGTTATTGAAATATGATATCCCATTCCTTAGTAGCATTGATGAGAACTTTGAGTACACGGGGACGTCGGCGGTGGATACGGCAGCAGGGATGCTTCGCGGCAGACCCTACGGCGGCGTAGCAGTACTGTGGAACAAAAAAGTGTTTCGGAATGTGTCGGTCGTGCATTGTGATAACTCGCGAATATGTGCCATAAGAATAACGGTGGGTCAAAGGTCATTTTTAGTGTTGAGTGTATACATGCCTACGGCGAAACCGGACAACTTAACAGACTTCACGGACTGCCTCAGTACTGTAAGTGCTATTATAAATAATAATAATACGGAGTCAGTGTACATATTAGGAGACTTTAATGCGAATCCGGGAGGTTTATTTTTTAACGAACTATCTTGTTTTTGTGACGACCAGGAATGGATATGTGCAGATGTGAAAAAATTAGGTCTGCAGTCTAATACCTATACGTTTGTAAGCGATGCTCACGGGTCGACAAGCTGGTTAGATCACTGTCTTGTCACAAAGTCAGCCATGAGCTCGATTACAAACGTGTATGTCAAATATGACGTTGTATGGTCAGACCATTTTCCTATAATAATAGAATGTGACTTGCAAGTAATTAAGCCAAAGATTATACCCGACGTTAAAACTCTGTTAAATAATGTTATGTGGGGCGAACGAAAGCCGGAACAAATCGAGATATATAATAAGGAATGTAACAATAGATTAAAATTAATTGATTTTCCTGTAGAATTTCGCCAATGTTGTGATCATATGTGTAATGATCAGAGTCATAGGATAATTATAGATAAATATTATCAACATACAGGGTGTCCCTAAAACCAACTTTTATACGATCAGGGCTGATAGACCAGCTCATAAGAACCTAGATTAAGCAAATTTGACCTCAGTAAAAATCTCTTAGTTTTCGAGATATTGACGTTTTTGTAAAACTCGTGCTAAGTGATACCCTGACTCGGTGTTTTGAGTGTCATTGCTAAAATATCAAGTATTTTACAAATCTGTATTTTGCTATGTGTGGCCAAATAACTATGCTATTGAACGTATTTTCTATTTTTGCTAATTTATTCATGCTGTGGACACAGTACAATAACAAAAAAAATTATTCGATTTTTTTCAAATTTCACCTCTGACTTCGAACTAGCGTGGTGAAAAAAAAATGTACCAACATAACCAGGCACTCAACGTAAAAAAATTGCGCATTTAGTGTAGTTTCTAAAATGGTATAAAATTTACTAAACACTGTAATAATTTTTTAAATAATGATATTTTGTTACAAAATTATCTGTCTGCCGCCTTCATCTCATACGATCCGGTTGAACTAAGTTTGCACCTGGCGTGCTTGACATCACATATAAATTAGGTGCAAACTTCACGTAATCGTCAATATCTCGAAAACTAATAAATTTTTATGAGGTCGATTTTACTCAGTCTCGTTTTTTATGAGCTGGTTTATCAGCCCTGTTCGCCATTTTGTAAAAGTCGCGAATTTTGATAGCCTGGATCAGTCTTTCGAATGTCATGACTTCAAATTTCAGTATTTTCTTAATCTGCTTTTTGTTAAACATTACTTAATAATTATGCTATCATACCTTTTCTGTTCGAAATTCAAATTCTGGTACGAAATTTAACCAATATTAATTACGGGTACGAAATTTAACCAATAGGAATATTGTAGTATAACCTCCTTTTGAATTAAAATGCTATTATCTTAAAAACTACGGTGTCTAGTGTGTAAAATCTTACTATTTTAAACTACATTATTTTTTTTTAAATTAGCATGGTAATTTTGTTTTAAGTACTACGCGATTCAAATCCGAGGTCATATTTTGAATCACGTAAAATCTAATTTATTTTGATAAGGTATGATAGCATAATTATTAAGTAATGTTTAAAACAAAAAGCAGATTAAGAAAATACTGAAATTTGAAGTCATGACTTTCGAAAGACTGATCCAGGCTATCAAAATTCGCTCCTTTTACAAAATGGCGAACAGGGCTGATAAACCAGCTCATAAAAAACGAGACTGAGTAAATTGACCTCATAAAAATTTCTTAGTTTTCGAGATATTGACGATTACGTGAAGTTTGCACCTAATTTGTATGTGATGTCAAGCACGCCAGGTGCAAACTTAGTTCAACCGGATCGTATGAGATGAAGGCGGCAGACAGTTAATTTTGTAACAAAATATCATTATTTCAAAAATTATTACAGTGTTTAGTAAATTTTATACCATTTTAGAAACTACAATAAATGCGCAATTTTTTTACGTTGAGTGCCTGGTTATGTTGGTACATTTTTTTTTCACCACGCTAGTTCGAAGTCAGAGGTGAAATTTGGAAAAAATCGAATAATTTTTTTTTGTTATTGTACTGTGTCCACAGCATGAATAAATTAGCAAAAATAGAAAATACGTTCAATAGCATAGTTATTTGGCCACACATAGCAAAATACAGATTTGTAAAATACTTGATATTTTAGCAATGACACTCAAAACACCGAGTCAGGGTATCACTTAGCACGAGTTTTACAAAAACGTCAATATCTCGAAAACTAAGAGATTTTTACTGAGGTCAAATTTGCTTAATCTAGGTTCTTATGAGCTGGTCTATCAGCCCTGATCGTATAAAAGTTGGTTTTAGGGACACCCTGTATAATTAACGTTATAACAGAGTCATCTATTCTTAGTAAAAAGATTAGTACGCTCAAAAAGAAAAAGCCAGTAACTGGGTGGAACAAACATGTGAGCGAAGCTCACGGGATGGCCCGGATGAAATTTGAGGCTTGGTTGTGGCACGGTAAACCTAAGTTAGGACCATTATTTGATGAAATGCGTGAAAGTAAAAGAATATTCAGGTCACGTTTAAAGTGGTGTCAAAACAATGTAGAACAAATCAAATTGGATATCATCAGCAATCACCACTCTAAACGAGATTTTCGGGGCTTCTGGAAAGCCACAAACAAACTTAATAGCAAACCGGGCCTTCCAGTGAGTGTCGACGGTATTAGTGACCCAAAAAATATAGCAGAAATGTTTAAAAGTGCTTTTGCAGTTCAGTCACCATTGGGACCATCGCAGTCAGAAGTGCTATGTACGGGGCTGAGTAATCGGGACATTGTAACGAAGTTTACAGCTAAAGATGTAGATAAGGCCATTAAATGTATGTCAAAAGGTAAATCTCCCGGTTACGACGGCCTTAGTATTGAGCACCTTCAGCATGCTGGCGCTCACTTGCCCAGAGTACTTGCGTTATTGTACTCGTTTTGCACAAGCCATTCATATCTACCTGCTGACATGTTGAAGACTGTGGTGGTGCCGATAGCTAAGAACAAAACCGGGGATATTGGCGACAAATCGAACTATAGGCCAATATCGCTGGCTACCGTAACTGCCAAGGTGTTTGACAGTGTGCTTAATTCCCACATTGATCGATATTTAAAGTTGCACGACAATCAATTCGGGTTTAAACCAGGTCTCTCGACTGAAAGTGCAATTTTGGCTTTAAAACACACTGTCAAATACTACACAGACCGACAGACAAATGTATACGCATGTTACCTGGACCTCTCAAAGGCATTCGATTTGGTTAGTTATGACATCCTCTGGCAGAAGCTAAATGACATTGACCTGCCACAAGACTTAAATAATATATTTAAATTTTGGTATCAAAACCAGACGAATGTCGTGAGATGGGCGGGTGCTTTCTCAGATGCATACAGGTTGGAGTGTGGAGTGAGGCAAGGGGGGCTGACCTCGCCTAAGCTCTTCAACCTGTATGTAAATGCGCTAATCGAGGAACTCAGCAGTAGCCGTATCGGTTGCCATATTGACGGAGTATGCGTGAACAACCTTAGCTACGCGGACGATATGGTGCTGCTGAGTGCCTCTCCTTGTGGTCTTGCGAAACTGATCAGTATCTGTGAAAGGTATGCGGTCAGCCACGGATTGACGTATAACGTTAGGAAAAGTGAATGTATGGTTTTTAAGGTTAGAAATAAGTGCACACCACGTGTCCCACCGGTGAAACTGAACGGGAAGGTGTTAAATGTAGTGTCACAATTTAAGTATCTTGGACATGTGGTGACTTCTGATCTTAGAGACGATACAGACATAGAGCGCGAACGGAGAGCATTGTCTGTGAGAGCAAACATGATCGCCCGCAGGTTTTCTAAATGTTCAAAGGAGGCCAAATTAACACTCTTTCGAGCTTACTGTACATCCCTGTATACTGGCGGCCTGTGGGCGAACTACACGCAAAGACAGTACAGTGCTCTCAGAGTTCAATTTAATAATGCGTTCAGGGTGCTGATGGGGCTACCCCGATACTGCAGTGCATCAGGAATGTTTGCAGAGGCGCGAGTGGATTGTTTTTATACAACCATGCGCAAGCGATGTACATCCCTGGTGCGCAGGATTCGGGCTAGTTCCAATTACAACAGCATCCTGAAAATGATTTCTGAGCGTTTTGATTGCTTTTATGTGAACCATTGTTGTAGGATTCACATAAATAGGAATGTGAATGGCTAACTTAAGTATATATTAAATACACTAACAATAGCTTTAAGAATTTACATATTTACTAACAATGTGTGATCCATGTTGGTCGAGAATAAATGATTTTAATTTAATTTTAATTTAATTTAATTAATTTGTCCGCCGGTAGGTATTTACTTCTGTAAAGGTCTTGTCAACGAGTCGATGTCTAAGGAAAGGATGGAATCCTTCCTTTATACCTTGTCGAATATAGGCCAGCTTCATAAACCTATGTTATTACAATCATTCAGAATAGTATGATGAGACAACAGAAGTTAGAGACGGCTTTAGCAAGCTCTAAACATCTGCAAGCCTAAATCTAGGCTTAAGCCATTCTTAGCTAATATTTTTCGTAAAAGTAATATTCAAATAAATCAATAAAGAAGTTTCAATCTTCAGTGATGTTAGGCAATTCAATCAGCCTTAGATTTGATTTCATTCAAGATAGTATGATGAGATAATAGAAGTCTATGACTGCTCTGCCTGCATAGAACATTCTATAAGTCTAAATCTAGACTGAAGCTATTCTTAGCTTATACTCTCCAGAACAAAATATTCAATTAATGTTAAAATTAGATGTCACAATCTCCAATATAACGGTCTGAAATGGTATAGTTAAATAAGATACAGGACAGCTCCGCAAGCCTATATCTTTTATTTTATTCAAGATAGCATGATGAGGTAGATAGAAGTCTGGGGCGGCTCAGCAAGCCCAGAACATTCTGGTAGTCTAAATCTAGACTGGGGTAAGCCATTCTTAGCTTATACTTTCCTGAATAAATTATTTGCAAGTAAAATTTAATTAATTGTTTCAACATTATAATTAGAATTCGTGACATCTTAGAAAGATACAAGTAAACAGTTAAAATAACCAGGAATTCCATCAGATACCAATAAACCCAGCTAATTATTATCAGAGGATAACTATAACTAATTAAAATGAGTTAAAAAATAATAATGCTACCTAAATAATAAATTAGCTACAAAATAGTTTCCTATCCGCCTGCACTATCCCACCCCCAATGTGTGTGACTCTAAATCTATCTGTTTCCCATCACTACTAAAGTTTGTATATCAAAGAGGCCGGCCTCATATTTAAATGCGTGAGTGTAGTGTGTCCCTAACTATGCAACTAAAATTCAGTTGGGTGACTGAGAAAGCAACTTACAACCCAGTGTGAGTGACCCCCCCTTACGCAATAAGCTTGACGAAACAGCCAGGGTTGCGTAAAGTAGATCGACCCTATCGTGTATATAAAATAATAAATAAATATATTTAACAAGACCGAGCTCGGGACTTAGGGCAGCTCTATGAGTTTGGAATCCCAAATGTCCAACTTGTGGTCCTCACAGATATACCCTAGTTGGGCCCCATTGAGACTCGAGGCATTCACCAGCGTTATATAAGATCTGGTGCCAAGGAATGCCATCCTTGGTAAGCTACGTTAAATTAAAACCCAGAGTTTTCAACGTTTGTCACCGTTATTCGTTGTTAAAAACTCTGTTTAGCACACTTTGCTAATGTACGGATTCTGGCATAAATCAAAATAATATCACACGAAACTTTCAATTAAAACAATAATTAAACAGCCAAATATTCAGTGAATAAATCCACAAAACATTCCGCCACTCAATCATGTAAAACCGCAATTTCAAAAATACATTTAAAATCAATTATAAAATAATAATAGAATGATTTAATATTTAATGAATAATTAAAATCCATCAAACACCAAATCACTTCTCAAAAGAATTTAAATACGTGATATTTCAATTATAAATAACAATAGAATGGTTCAATATTCAATGGATAATTAGTCATAGTCAAAGTAATAGTCAGTCATTAAAATCCATCAAACACCAAACCATTCCACAAAACAATTTAAATACGAAACAATTTACGCGGCAAGAATCTATGTCAGCCAGACGTCCGTACTGTTCGAGTTTGCAAAGAAAATGTCCCTGACCGTAGCGCACGACTCGTATTTAAACCACGCTCGTCACTTGCGTCAACGTCTTCAGTGTCTTCAATGTCTTCAATGTATTCAAAGCCGCTCCCTCGCTATTCGAATCTAACAATACAGGCGGCGCGACACAAAGAAACTTGTCGGCACAAGTTTCTTTGTCAATGCCGCTTTGGCGTTGATCAATAGGGTTGCGTCACCACTTGTCACAGAATATAAATAGAGCAGTATGGAAACTTTATTTTTTGAAATAAATACCTACGCTCCATTAGAACGTTAAGGTTGTTTAAAATGAAAAGATCGCGGGCTGTGTGGGCGCGTGCACGTAACACTAATCAATTACATTATGAATTCAATCTATTAAAACACTGTCAAATAATGTCAATCAGTACCATCAAAAGCATTCTATTACAATGACTTCGTATTGTTAGATTGTCAGATTGAAAAATGAAATAATAAACCAAAGAACAAAAAGAACGGAAAAATACCGGTATTTTTCTATGGAGAAAATACCGTCGGATACCGGTATTTGCCCCTGCCTACGGTGCAACAAGGGGTCAATGACCTCTTCTGAATCATGCTAATGTGGATATGCTCCGGGATTACGGGATTCGAGTTGCTGAAGGAGGTCAATGGTTCTGATTTTAGTATGTGAAATTAATTTCAATTACAGTACAAAATAAAACCGGTCAAGTGCGAGTCGGACTCGCGCACCGAGGGTTCCGTACAAACTCATAAGTAGATACATGAGTAGTTCAAGAAAAACTGTAGGAACATTTAATACTTCTCAAATAAAGAATCCTCCCTCCACAGGTAAAATAATAGGCAAGTCGGTGGAAATCGAGTTGACACACCCCTGGTACTGACTTGGTTTAACATTACATCTCAAAACATTTTTTTTTGTAAAATAACTGCGTTGCGAGACTTGCATCTTTTGACATGTTATGTTTTTGATGGTTTTTTTTTTACAAGATTGAATATTATAATTATGTGTATAATAAAATTTCCCGCACGTGTTGCACCGTCCGTGTCGGTCTCTGAACATGACAAACTTGTTAACCTTTTCGACCATGATGACTCAATGATACCTATTATAGAAATTATCCGTTCAAGAGAGCTAATGCTGTTAAAGTATACAATGTCATTGAGCGAACAATGCCATTGAGGTAATACAATACCACAAAAAAAAAATAACAATGCGTAACACGAGTAAACCCGGGCGGTCTACCTGGCTCCCCGTTGAATCTGTAAAAGCAAAACGCATTATTATTTTTTTGTTTGAAAGCATTTGCCGCCGTATCATTACGGTCATAGAACCGATAATCCGTTGAAAGCTCATAGTATCTCTAAGTCTTTTCTCTACGGAATACGCACTTGCAGACCGTCGGGCGAATGTGAAATGCAAAACAAATTAAGATCGCAGTTATCTATAACTGCATTTACACTTTACTGTCTAGGAAATAGAATCTATAATGTAATGATCTTTCAAGGCAGTTATACTTTATTGACACTATATTCTTGTTATCCTAATTTGTGGTTTACCTCTCAATAGTATTGTATTCTTTAACAGCATTAGCTCTGTTGAACGGATAATTACTATACTTACAGGGAACAAATGACTTGAGAATTGCGTTTAAAATAATACGTAATACATAAACTATACACACCATGTAATCCCATTGTATCACCGCATTGTTTAGAATAAATATATACTAATACTAATACATAAAAACAAGTTTCTGCCCTAAGATTTGTTTTCATTTATTTCCAGGATAATTATACGCGCTTTGGCCTCGACCGCAAGGTTTTACTTAAATATGCGCATAGATTAGTGAATTATTATTTTTGTGATATTCCCCGAAATGTTTGATTTGGAAAACTAGACAGCTGCAAAAATTCATACACTTAAGAGTGTATTGCATTAGAGCCGGCTATACTGGAAATCTGTCTGTCACATAAATTGTTTTCTGCTAAAAAAAACACTGACTTTGCTAAGCTAAATTTCATGGATATAGCTGTTCAGTTGTCTAAACTAAAGCGACATCTGGTGAGTTTAAAATTGCTTGCACGGGTCGCTTTAAGGCGTTTTCCCAGCGTTTTTATTTATTAATATTTTGAATGTAAAAGGATAAGTTGTGATTGTCGCGCGACAAAGAAACGCGGGACACAGGTTGCGTGTGTGTACTACCCTTTGTAATATACTAAAATGACGTAATTTTGTTTCAGCTAACGACATCCACCTAGACGTGTTGGGAGCCCTTGGAATGAACCCCTCAAACCGACCGCGCTCCTCCTGCGAAATACCCAGAATACCAAACAACAACAAGTAAGTCAACACATCTCCTATTCAGAAAATTATTTTCTTTCTTGTTAAAAGAGATCGAAGTGCTACTTTTCAGTTTAAGGACGTTAGTGGAGCATTCCACGAAAACGTTTAGTAAGGGACACTACATTTTTAATACTTTTGACATGTAAAATTAGAGCACTGAATGTCAGTATAGTAATATTATAACTTGGCTTTAAGGTAGGTAGTGTTTCTTAGCTGCTAATAAGTTTTATTAGGGTAGCTACCGTAGCGTTTCGTAAGGGACAAAAAGTAGATGTTTTCATGGAATGCTCCTAGTATGTATTTTTCGATTTTCTGTCATTATCTCGATTTTGCCAGCAGTTCAAACTCGGATAACCGTTTGCATGAATAGCAATTGCCCACAAGATTAGAGATGTGCCATTCCCGGGAATATTCCCCGTTTGTATGCCCACCGCGGGAATATTCCCCATACAAGTGGGAAATATTCCCGGGAACGGCACATCTCTACACAAGATGTTTCGCAGAGTCGGTCGTAAGACAATTCATTGAAGCTGTAGGTATTATTACTAATGAAGGAAAATCTCTGCATTTTGATGCATGGTTTCCTCATTTCTAACTTGTCCTTCCGACACAAATAATTTATTCTTTTTATTATTGAATATGCATAGATTCTCGGTCATTAGCAGTGGTCGGATTAGGTAGTGCCATTTCGCGGAACTTTACGAAGCGGTGCGAAAGCTTAATATGGATGTACCTTTTAACCACATATGTAAGAATATAAGGAGATCGGACATGCGGTCGATTTAGTATTGAATCCGCCTGTCGCAAGTTCTTTAACCAACACAAAGAACCAGTAATTGTAAAGACAAAGCACGCACACACCTAAATCACACACACTTGTATATCGGCGCTCCTATTGCAGAATACACGCGCATCATTTCCATGTCTGTGTACATGCGGATGAGCAGCGAGTCGTGTCAGTACGCACGCACACAACGATAATTGCGGGTACTAGGCCAGCGATACCGTGATATCGATATTGAACAATTGTCGAAAAAAGAGTATTTGTCGATAATTTAATGTACCTATTGAAATATTCGGAATCATTGTTAATAATTGCTTAAAATAATTATATTTATGGCAATCACAATGTTAAAGACATTTGATTTATTAAGTAGATGTCTAATAATTCGTAATATTTAATTTAGTTAATGACTAATAATTCGTAATATTTATCACCTTGGGTTTTCAAATGTTTACTTACTAATTATTATGATTCATATTTTGTTGACAAATGCCTTAAATAATTTCTTCTCAATTCTGATTTACACTTCCACTAATAACAATAAAATAACTAGTGTGTTCTATTAGGCAATTAAAAAAAAACAAAGAAACCACGTAACTCGGGTCCTTCAATCAGTGGCATTGTGCCGCACATAGTAGTAACCTTTATTGGCTGAATCATCCGAGTCACGTGGTTTCTTTACCTTTTCTTTAATGCCTAAAAGAACAGACTATATACTACGTTTTCAGTAATGCATATTTGGGATATTTTTTTATTAATATTTCATTGACTAAAGGTGGTTTTCCACCTGCAGGACGCGACGCGGATTGAATTAAAATTTGTATGAAAATTTCAATCTTCTCCTAGCGATTGCATTGGATTGAAAATTTCATACAAATTGAAATAATGAAATGTTATCAATGTTAATGTACAAAACTACGATACGGTGTGGTCGCAGAGACAATAGCGCTCCCGCCACCTCTAGGACTCCTCCCGCAGCCTCCTGAACTTTCAAGCCAACCCATACAACAAAACAAGATGTAGTACGAAGTATAAATTAACGATATTCTTACCAAATTTATCTTTGCGGGGGGATTCACCATACCACTGACAATTGTTTTGTTAGAGTCGATCTGCACAGGCAAAATCGGTTGGTCGACATCGGATGGTTTTTTTATGGCTTCTATGGGTGTATTTTTGGTTTCCGAATTTATTTCATGTTTTGCAGACGGCTGGGAAAAAATGTCTACGGTCAAGGCATTTGAAGTTTGGTGTACTTATCCTATTTAAACTCAATGACATATTTTTAACATACGGTTGGCTTTTGTGGTAATTTCAGCGTCGGCACTGCCCATTCAAAAAGCCGGCGACTTTTTGGTAACGGTCGAAATTGATTTCCTGTGAAGTATATAGAGCATATTGTGCTTCTTTTTAATGGCCACCAAACAGGTCCTCTGCATGTTGCTGCTATCCATTTTTCTTTAATTTCGGGATCACTTGGAAATCTATAAAAACTCTATTATTACTTTAAATTACACTCGATACACGTCGAGTGAGTACTAGAAATCTGAGATAGCATGCTATGTATATATATGGTCAGCGATAAGGGTAACGAACGCACAAAGGATGGATTTACATAGCGTTAAAAGTTCAGTCAACATCTGTCTCTGGTACGCTAGTAATTTGTTAAGTCAGTAAAATAGGCTTTGTTGTAGTCGGTAATACAAAGAACTCAAAATATGATAAGGACACTAACTAAAGTCCTTGTACAGTTTTTTTGTAATTACACGTGCGCCAACAACAATGGACATTATTGTTGCATGTTATATTTTACACCTGGTCGAACCCAAATAATGCATTTATTGCCTTTATTATTTACTACTCTCTTATCTTATTTTGCATTTTTACTGTGCAGGTAAAGGCAAGCGGTTAATTTGACACTATACAGGGAGAACGCTATACTAACTCGATATCGTGGACCGAGTAGACTATTGACTAACCAACTTAACCTTATCGATCTGATGTTCAAGTTTTAAATGGGAACACATAGGATACTTTTTATTCCGGAAAAAAATACGGTTCCTGAGGGATATGCGAAATACGTTTTCTTTCTACGCGGGCAACGCGGGGGGCAAAATCTAGTATGCCATACAATTCAAACCCTTTGTAAACTTGGGTATATAATATTTGATTTTTACCACATAAAATACTAAAAAAATATAATAACTCCACAATTGTATTGTATTTTCTATACGTTTAATCGCCAGTTAAAATATCTAAAGGTATTACTAGTATTATAAAAAAAGTATGTAGCTAAAGAAAAGGAATTGCTTATTTTGCACAAAAAAATATTTTAAAATGTCGAAATTCACTCATAGAGTTTTTTTATGAACGCATTGCATACGTACAAATCATTAGCTAAACAATTACACAACATTTATACTTCATACCTAATATTATATTAAAGACAGTATCCATTCTTTCATTTTTAAATTATTTTTAGCATCCACTAATCCTGGGCTGGTTTTATCGATACGTGGTATAGGTGCCGCGCAGCACTATCCGCAGCGCACAATATGGCGGACTGCGGTGTGGTCCCAGCTGACATATCAGCTGATAGATGGAATGTGTTACAATGTAACACGATATAATAATTAATTTCATATTAGAGGCAGCGCTCCTTATATGTAGCGTAGCCTTGGCATTAATGTAAATCCTTTGTTCTTCCTATTTAATATTGTGTAATAAACCATATGTAAATCAGTATATAAACGCATGTAAGATTCTAATAAATAATCATTATTCCTATTTATTTTTTTCTATAAGTTGCTTGGTGACGGCTTCTGAACCGTCCATGGTCGGTAATAAAGATACCGCCGTTTGTAAATCAAAATTTGACGCCATTGTGACTGAGTCTTTGTTATCTTGTTCGTGTCTAAATTTATTCTATTAATTTATAAAAAAAAAAAAAAATTGTATATAAAAAAATATTTACACTATTTTTTACACAGGTATTGCAACTTAATAAACTTTGTTACGAACAATAATAATAACGACTTAACGCAAATTAAACTTTTGTACCTCTAAATTGTGGTGACGTGCTGAGGTGCCAATGGTGCCATGGAGTGACTTGTTGTTAGACGCTCTGCTCCGGTCTGTTGCGCATTGTTGCTGCTACCGCCTGCCGCTTGCCGCTTGTTGCTCAATCTTCTTCCGCGCTGCGTGATGCCGACGAAAAAGAGTACCGCTGTTGTCACGTACGCCGTGGTTTTTCTGCTGCCGTGCGTGGTGCGTGCTGCTGTCAGCTGTTTGCGTGACGATGACTTCCTTCTTTTTTGTCGTCTTTTGCGGTGAGCTGGCGGGTGGTTGGCTGGCTGGTCGGTTGGCTGGTCGGCGTCTTGGTTTATGCTGAATTTCCTTTCGGCTACATGAAGTCTACGATGTGGGCAGGCTGGATCAGCCTGGTCGGCAGGGTCTTGTTGTAGCCGAGAGCTAGGCAGCCTCGAGCAGCCCGACTGGCAGGGTCTTGATGTCTCGGAGAGCTAGGCTGCCTCGAGCAGCCCGACTGGCAGGATCGCCATGAAGTGTTTGGTGTTAGTAGATAGTAACAACACGAGATTCGTAGGAATAATGATTATTTATTAGAATCTTACATGCGTTTATATACTGATTTACATATGGTTTATTACACAATATTAAATAGGAAGAACAAAGGATTTACATTAATGCCAAGGCTACGCTACATATAAGGAGCGCTGCCTCTAATATGAAATTAATTATTATATCGTGTTACATTGTAACACATTCCATCTATCAGCTGATATGTCAGCTGGGACCACACCGCAGGACATCGCTGCTGCACTATGAGAAACTTTGTCATTGAATGTATCGTTTTGTACCCCGTTCATTGCGGCGTAAACACTGTGCTTCGCAATAATGTAACTTGTACAGCAGCAATGTAATACAATATATTAAATGACAAACATGTATAAGCTTATATGGATACAAGTCAGATTATTAGTTAAATTCATGGTTTTATTAGAAATAAATAGTATTTACCTCTGAAAAGTGATCCCATTGGTGTGGAAATTAATTAAATCACTGCGATGTTTGCAAGTAATTATTGCACAACTCGGCATTTTGGCAGAAAACAAAACTTTCACTGTGATCAGCACGCGGGCACACTCGCTAACAACGGACGGTGTACTGGCGGCAGAGTATGCACAATGAGCTTACAGCTGCGACACGGTCGCCGGCGGCTTGTCCTCTCTCTAGTATTCTATGCTCTGAGCTTTTAACCCAGTAAATATTATGTCAATAATATTTACTGTGCAAAATCTGTTTATCCTAAAGCACACGTCATACCTATTTAGGAAGTAGAATTCTAGTTAACTATGTAATGATTTGTTTTTTGGAAATAAATTATTACTATTATCAGAGATCGGACAAATTTGCGTCATCGCTCGTAAATACTGATTATTTTCTTTAATAAATGTACATTGTAACAAACCGGTGTATTTTTTGGCAATCAAAATGAAATCTCATGTAAGAAATTATTAATGATTAATTATTTAATTATATTTTGGAGTCGTGTCCTCATTATTACGAGCGATGACGCAAATTTGTCTGATCTCTGATTATTATTTAGTGTGAACATTTTCGAGTCCCGGAATCCCAAGTCTTATCCATGTTATGTTCAATGTTTAAGGTCATTCACCCGAAATAGCACTACCTAATCCAAACACTGGTCATTAGAGGAAAAGCCTGCTTAGTCATTTATCATTTACTTCTGATTTTCCTTGAAATCGACACACCCATCACCACCTATGCTAAATTATTAACGGCTGTAGAACCGTATCGCAGTAACCTGAATTCATTTACTTGTAAGGAACGCTGAGTTGACCTCAGTTGTGTTAATGTGCTAGAGTTCTACGATAGCCTAGTATTCTACTTCGATCTTAAGTCTCCGTTGATTCTGAACTCTATAATAATATTTTTATCTAATGAATCACTTTTATCGAATGATATTAAGGGATTTACTATTATCAAAGGATTAAATCAGAACAGGACAATTATTTCTTATGATGGTCGCCGTCACTATCTCCACGCCATGCGCGCGCGACTATAAGCGTAACAAACAATGAATCACCGTATCATGCCGTCGCAGTGACCCTATCTCCTTTAGGTTACGTGATTGTGATAATAACTTCCGATTTTCCGATTGAATGATTTTTTTTACTACCATCAATATTGAATCAATTACTTTGTATCAATGAGGTTTTCCTGTGTTTTTGTACAAATGACTAGTTGGCTCGTGTATTCGCTGGGTGCGAAGTATAAGGTGGGGGAACCACGAAACGATCGCAGCGCGCATCATGGCCAAAAAAGGAACTTTCGGCAGACCAGCTGTCACTTTTTACTAGCGAAATTTACGTTTTTAGTTGGCAAAGTGCCTTGCAGCAAAAGCCACAAAACACAAAAAAAAAGTCCGCTGTATTTGTAACCGCTAGTTGGCGCTGTCATCGCGCACCCAGCGAATAGTAAATCACTTTAGTTTGATGAGACGATTCTTTGACTGTGTCATATCGCAACTAAAACTCACTATGTAGGAGAAAACCGAACACAGGGATAGTCGATCATATAAGGGTTATTCTTCAGAAATATGTCTGCGACTTATTCCGCTGTCTCCGTACATTTAGTATGAGGGCATTTCTCCAGAAATATGTCTGCGACTCATTCATCTGTCTCCATATATTTAGTATGAAAAAGGGCCAGATGAATGAGGTGACCGCAGACATATTTCTGGAGAAATGCCCATGAAAAAGGGGCCAGAGGAATAAGGTGACCGCAGACATATTTCTGAAGAATAACCCATAACTCTTTGTACGCTGTCGAATTTCTTTGAGGTTTTTTTCTAAAAATATGATTACTTACCGATAATTAAGCAGCAAACAGGCAATTTTCTTATACCATAACCTAATCATACAATCAAATAGTGACCCAGTTGATTTAATAACTCGTAAGCTAGCCGCTAAGCATTGCTACAGAAACGGATCTCAGTCGCATTACAATCCTGTACAAAACTTAAAACGATGAAAAGATGTACAGTTAACAGTGTGTTCGATTGTATCTATAAACTATAAAGACTGACGGGTCACTTGTGTTGTTGCAGCGTGTACTCGAGCGGGGACGGCGGGGGAGGAGGGGGCGGGCTGGCGTGCGGCGAGCTGCAGGTGCCGGGCGGCTCGCTGCCAGACCTCACCTCCGTGCACTTCCCGCCCTACCTACCGCACCAGCACCGGACCGAGCCCGACTACCAGAACAGATATGTGAGTACTTGTACTGTGGGGACGGAGGGAGCTGCAGGTGCCGGGCGGCTCGCTGCCAGACCTCACCCCCGTGCACTTCCCGCCCTACCTGCCGCACCAGCACCGGACCGAGCCCGACTACCAGAACAGATATGTGAGTACTTGTACTGTGGGGACGGAGGGAGCTGCAGGTGCCGGGCGGCTCGCTGCCAGACCTCACCTCCGTGCACTTCCCGCCCTACCTGCCGCACCAGCACCGGACCGAGCCCGACTACCAGAACAGATATGTGAGTACTTGTACTGTGGGGACGGAGGGAGCTGCAGGTGCCGGGCGGCTCGCTGCCAGACCTCACCTCCGTGCACTTCCCGCCCTACCTGCCGCACCAGCACCGGACCGAGCCCGACTACCAGAACAGATATGTGAGTACTTGTACTGTGGGGACGGAGGGAGCTGCAGGTGCCGGGCGGCTCGCTGCCAGACCTCACCTCCGTGCACTTCCCGCCCTACCTGCCGCACCAGCACCGGACCGAGCCCGACTACCAGAACAGATATGTGAGTACTTGTACTGTGGGGACGGAGGGAGCTGCAGGTGCCGGGCGGCTCGCTGCCAGACCTCACCTCCGTGCACTTCCCGCCCTACCTGCCGCACCAGCACCGGACCGAGCCCGGCTACCAGAACAGATATGTGAGTACTTGTACTGTGGGGACGGAGGGAGCTGCAGGTGCCGGGCGGCTCGCTGCCAGACCTCACCTCCGTGCACTTCCCGCCCTACCTGCCGCACCAGCACCGGACCGAGCCCGACTACCAGAACAGATATGCGAGTACTTGTACCGATATGACGTCACATAGGTACCTCGTCTTAAGGTCGACGCACATGTACCATAATAAATTATTCATTTTGATACGTGTGTTCCAACCCTTATTCGAGCGCAACTCTACCTCTGATAGTCTTGTCAGTCACTACTAACACTTAAATTTACCTTTTTTTTGGAAACTAACAAGCTCGCAACCCTTAATGGGCATAGCGATTGTCGGACCGGGTGGTCAGCCGTGGCGTTCCCTGGGGTTGAACCAGGTCGCTAGCAGGACCATCCCGAGGAGTGGGGTCGAACCATAAATTTACCAACTATGTTTGAAAAATTATAAATTTTAAAAAGTGTTAGTATTTCAATAACTTATACACCACAATCTTATTTATCGCCTACACATGCCCGGATTTAAATAAATGGATTTCGTAAGTTTACATACTGCAGAGAACCGTCCTTCTTTTGAAAGCCGGTTAAAAAGTAATCCATTATTGTTCCAGAGCCCCACGTCACCGGGCGCGGTATCGCCCAACGCGGGCAGCGGCTCCCCGGCCACGGGCGGGCTGTCCCCCGCGTCCGGCTCCCCCGTGGGCGCGACCGTGCCCCTGGCCGGCACCATGCACCACGACCACACGCAGCTCTACGACACGCAGGTGTGTACCCGTCCTTATGTATACCCACCACGACACATTGTCAAAGTATAAAGACAACCAAGTAGTACGACTTCGGGCGTTTAGGAGCGCGCGACACGCATTTACATAGACGCACGACGCGCGTCTGTGTGAGTGAACGCCATACTGTGGCAGTCGCGCGCAGTCGCAAATGCTTGCCTGCGATGCGTCCGTACACGGCGCGCACACATGCGCGCTCCCGATGTACCTTTTGTTCGGAGAAAAACTACCGTATACCGTGCCATTGTCCTACAATCTTGGTCATACGCGAGGATCTAGATCAAGAGTTAGAGTTAACCAAGGACCTAAAAATAAATAGCCGCACGTAGCCTCGCTTACGAATAACTGAAGCACCTCCAGTGAGTTAACGCTGGTTGGTCAGGTCAATGTGTGCGTGCTGCTCGTAGTAGGCTACTACGCTTATTGTTATGTGCGTGCAGCTGCTCGTAAGTACAAAGCGACCGGCTCACGAGAGGTGCTTCAGTTATCTGTTAGCGAGGCTACGTCCGGCTATTTATTTGAAGGTCGTTGGAGTTAACAATTTGAGTTCCATCGACCGGATAATCGGATTCAACGTCTACGCAGGATTTTCGCTACATACGGGAATTAGCGTGCTACGGACTACGGCCACGGTATACGGTAATTTATGTTCCGATAAAAGGTACATCGGGAGCGCGCATGTGTGCGCGCCGTGTACGGACGCACCACAGGCAAGCATTGCCGGCTGCGCGATTCAGGGCTGGGCCAACGCTGCGAGCGGTCGAAAGCACAAAGTGAAGTATCGAAGTCGTGTATACCTAGTGCAGTGTGTTCATATGTTTGAGGAATAGTGTTTTAAGTGAATCCAGTAATTTTACTAACAGTTAAATGAAGTTTCATTTTTTACCACCTAGCATAAACGACGTTTTTCTAAGTAATTGATTATCCAAAATAAAAACTTTTAGGTACTAATAATTCGGACTATACAAACCTTTTACAAATGATAAATAATAATAAATAATAAATAAATAAATATTAGGGGACAATCTTACACAAATCGAACTAGCCCCATAGTAAGCTCAATAAGGCTTGTGTTATGGATACTAGACGACGATATATTTAATAGATACAAATACTTAAATACATAGAAAACATCCATGACTCAGGAACAAATATTCGTGCTCATCACACAAATAAATGCCCTTACCGGGATTCGAACCCAGGACCTCCTGCTTCGTAGGCAGGGTCACTACCAACTAAGCTAAAGGGGTCGTCAAAATGATGTACCTATACTTTATCTACTTGCTAGTATTTACTTTCAAAATGTCGAGACGCAACTTTATTTACTATTATTTCATATACCTAGTCACATACTTACTTACTAAAATTGTATTATAAATAATAGCATTGAATTTGCACTGAGCTCCTGGTCTACTGGAGTTCTTTGTAAATTGCCGCGTGAGACACATGCCGCCGTCACGTGGCACGCACAAAAGATGCCGCCGAGCGATTGTTCGATCGAGGTCAACCTAATAAAAGTTACGTCGTGGTAAGTAGGTATTTTACAGAACCGACGGGCGGCAGCCCTGTGCCTTAGGCAACCGTAGGTGTCGCGCGCTCCTAACGGGCGAAGACGAACTACTTGGTTGTCTTTATACTTTGCTACGGCGTAGCATACGTAGCGGTGCTTGGTACTGAGGCACAGGTCCCACAGCCGGTGAGTAAGCGAGTAAAGTTGGGCCAGTAGTCCATCACGAGCTGACCCGGCACAATGTGATCAATCGAACTTTCCAGATCCGCAATGTAATGCTACTCGCCCAACTTTACTCGCTTACTCGCCGGCGGTGGGACCAGCGCCTGAATGTGTTAATGTAAACTATGTAAATAAGTTGTGATACCTTCCCAATCATGATATAAATGTCAATCACGTTTTAGTATATATTCTTAGAAGTATTCTAAATTAAACTGTTTTCCGTTATTATAAGCAAGTGCTTCAACGTTATATTTAGGATGCCTTGTAGATACAAGTTCACGTGAAAGCTAAATTTCAGATTTTATGAAACTAATAATTCAAGTAATTCCTAACACATGGCTTTGGAATATAACCTGGTTGTTTCCAATCAGCACTAGTTTTCGATAGGCATTTAACATTTTTTTTTGTTGTTTTTGTTTGTGTTTATTTGCCTTCTACACAAACCATTTTTTGTTTATTTCAGAATCACTTATCTGTACCAAACACAAATAATTATCTCCATCATAATAAGGTTCGTTTTCTTTTTTAACCTCCTTTTAAAGTATTTCCAGTTCACCAACTTGAGAATTCGCTTCAGTGCTTCGAAATGCTGTTTGTTGTCATAATTTAACACCTAGCAGGCTAATACTTGCTGCTGCCGCGCTAGCGCAGCTGGCCAAGGCTTCGCTTGACAAAGCATGATCTGTCTCTTTCTCACTATGTTTAATGGAAAGAGATAGATAGTATTTGTCACGCGATAAAGTCGCACGGTGCAGCTGCGCTAGAGATACTGATTTACATTACTAAAACAAATCCTTTCATCTTTTTTAACATCGCAGGCTTTTATTGGTTATTTAATGTTATTACTGGGAAGTGCATGATACAGTTTTATAAAATTGTATGCTTATTTAAAAGCACATTTTTTAGTTTTCAAATTAATCTAACGCTTTACTAAAAAATATTCTCGTATAACCGCACTATATATTTTTAATAGTTACTCTTTCTGTGTTTGGTTATGATTTAACTTTTTAATATATATTTTTTTCTAATAATTAACAGTTACACTTTCATTAACCCATTAAATAATAGAATATAAGGCACACAATTTAAATCAATATATCAATAAACGTAAATAAAAAATAATCACTATGACACGAATTTATTTTTCACTCCAACTAATTCTATAAATCTTGTGCAATTCGCTCCACGTTCACATTGGAGGAGCTTCATTTTACCAAACCTCAAAAGACACCAGTTACTTCGCAATACTATAACAATATTTTTTTTTAGGTTTTTAGATGAAGAGTTCATAATTCATATTATACGTTAGGGATTGACTTACAGTAAATAGACAGCCAAAATGATTCAATCTCGTCATTATCGAATGTAATAAAATTTGTTGTTATTCTGGCAATTTAAAGTTAGTAAAAAACAAAGTAAACTTAATCTTAATTTAAACAGGGAATTGAAGCATCTATTCACTGTAAATCTGTTATCGAAATGCTCCACTGCATCAACGTTCATTACATTTAATGCATACTTTATATACTATCTCTTTTATTCAAAAAGTGAGAGCATCGAATAAGGCTGATTATTCACTAGTGCTATATAGGACAGCGAAGCGATGTAAAGAATTTACCAATGGGCTGCGCTGAACAAGGGTAGGTACTTAAGGTGCTTCTAAACGGGTAACATTTTTCTGCAATTTGTGGACGGCAAGTCTTGTTATCTCTCTTACTTCGTATGCTAAAGCAAAATGCACATAGTTGCCGGGCCACAAATTGCAGAAAAATCTTGATCGTTTAGAAGCACCTTTACATTCATTGGAGAATTTTTGTCACGCTCCGCTACCCCGCTAAGGGTGCGTTTCCATTTACGCAGAGCTGCGCGGAGTGGAGGGTAACGAACCGTGAGTGGCCTAGTTTCAGTAATTCGGTGATTTTAGTCCGGTTATATACAGGGTGACTTCTTTTACGTGATACAAGATAATTAAACCTCAATCTATCCATGATTTTGAACAACTTTTACTATGGGGTCAACTTTGTAAAAGCAAAAAAAAATCAACTGTTTCATAGAAAAGGCCATCAATAAGTAGACCAAAATGTATGAGAGAGTAGTATTTTTTTTGCAATTTACAAAGTTGACCCCATAGTAAAAGTTGTTCAAAATCATGGATAGATTGAGGTTTAATTATCTTGTTTCACGAAAAAGAAGTCACCCTGTATATTAGTTCGAATATATATGAACCGAACTAAAATCACCGAACTACTGAAACTAAGCCCCGTGAGTTGACCGATCACAGTCTTCTCAACCTCCTAACTCCAGCGCCAACAACGGAGCGGTCCGGATCCCCAACTCTGGTAGATACTTAGCCTACCAGGGATGTTACTACAGCAACGAACTAAAGTCATTCTATCCTTGATGGAATGATGTAAAATCGATAAATAGATTCGCGTGGTAATACTAATCGAACATTAATATTAATGAACGTTAATGCAACAGTTTAAGTGACAAATATCACCTTTATCATTACTGCTATTATGTATACAGCAGAGAAAGAGTTTGCTTCAGTTTTATATTAAGCTTCTACTCCACTCACTGGTCTAACTGCATGTTTGCTTCACAAAAGCCGTGTGACCGTAAAATTAACAGCGCTGACAGTGCTCACTAACCAAAGTAAATTGATATTGTTCCTTCACTTTCCATAGAAAAGTTTTACTATAATTTTCCATGTTGTTTTGTCATTATTTTGAACGCATCTGCAAAACGTCAACAAGTACCGAATGAAGTTATAAATATTACTTTTAATTTGTTTTACAATTTTTCTTTACGTTTTGTTATGTATGATTCTTAAACCTTAAATATTTTTCGTTTCTATATTTTGCTTAAAAATGGACGCGCTTAGTTTAATAGATCAATAAAACATTTGCTTGCTAGATGCGTCAAAAATAGAAAAAAAAAATGGGAATTGAAGCGAAACTATTCCCATGGATTTTTATGATTAATCCTCCAATTTTAATGATTCGACAGCAACAGAATAGCTAATCACGTTATCATACTTTTTGTGTGGCTTTTGTTTTAATTTTGGTCTTAATCTGTCCTGTGCAGTATCAAATACAAGACGATTCCAATAAAATCTACCACGCCTTTATACAGGCATTTATTTTACAAAACGATTATCCTAGCCTGTACAACGTGAAGATATCAAGCTGTATGCGTACTGTAAAAAAAAAATAATTAAACAAACTATGTATGTATTTCTATGACTTTAGGACACTCAACAGGTCTCCCAGCCCATTCTGTTGCCGTCGAATTGCTTCTCAACTTTGCCGTCACATTGTTTTTGACCTTATTACAATTCGCATAAAGTCGCATTCGGCTAACGCGGCCCATTCTGCCTGGTTCCAGAACATGTCACCACTGGACCACAGTTGGATACCGTCGAGTTGTTACCAAGCGCAATGTAGTCCGCCCTCACAATATTCCTCCACGTCGAATATCAATATACCTTCACCGACGGTAAGTAACGATACTGACGAATGAGGGTATTTAGAAATCAGAAATCCACCAGCTGGCAGCAGGGTGGCGAAAGGTCTCTTTGGCAGTAGATGTCAAAATCAGGTGGTGTGATTGGTGGACGCCTACTGTCAAAAAGACCTTTCACCACCCGGCTGCCAGCTGGTGGGTTTATGATTTCTAAACACCCTCATTATCGCTACACGGAACTATTTAAGATTAAAATAGTTACTTATAATTGGTTACTATATCCCGACGGGACAAACGCTAGGATGATGATAATGGGTAAGTTATTATATTACGTCCCGATTACGTTACGAGATCTGGAAGAGATCGCTCTTTAGCGGCAAAACAGTCCGTTGTTTCCCTCAACATGTCCATAATCTGCAAGTCTTTTTTTAATCTTCTGTATCCTGAAGCATGCAATTAATAGTATATTACACAACTAGGGTGGTAAAACAAAGAAAGACCGAGATCGCAGTTGTTTGCGGCCCGAGCTGCAAGCTAGGTGCGTAAATATGCGATCGAGGGCTTTCTTTATTACCTCCCGTGTTGTGTACATAATTTTATATCTACACTTGGCCAGAAAGCGGCTTTTTCCGTACGCGCAGCATGCGGAAAAAGTCACTTTATGGCCAGGTGTGGCATAAAAGTAATTGTATTGTACGATAGAAGGGACGTCGCGGGCAGAATACATATATTCGTAACCAAGAGAATACGTAAAATCAGGCACAAACTACCTTGTACCTAATACTGATGATTTCTGTATTATTGAATTAAGAAATCATCAGATCGCATATTTTAGTCTGAAATTATTTTATAGTTAAAAAAAATCTGCAAGGTCATAACAATTATTTGCTGAATGCGCTTATTTGGAAAATCGTTGTTCCTTCTGAATTTAAATAATCCATTCAACCAAATAGATATCAACCGACTGACACGTAATGAACGTGTACTCCCGCCAAAAGGAAAAGGGGCACACCTGTTTTTTTTTCGAGTCTGAGTTGTGTATATATTGGAAATAAATTAAATTTACTTTTTCCAAATATATGTACAACCCGGTTTCGGATAAAAAAATGTTAGATGTGCCCTTTTGCTTTATGGCAGCAGTGTAGGCATGAAAACTTTATGGAATTTCAGATGGTGCACAGTCCAGGCAGTCCGGCGGAGTCGCCTCAAACTGACTACAGCTTGCACCAAACGTTACTACAACCCTTCGAGCAAATCACCATGGTGAGCCCCCACCGTACCTCATACAACATAATTCATTATTTACTCATTATCTGACCACTTTCAAAGTTTCAGTACAAGCTATCCTTTTTCAAATGTTTTTGCCGGGTTCTTATATAGCTTACGGTCTGGACACGATTTGACACATAAATAGATTATAGCAACGCGTTTAACGAAAAATTTGAATGTTCTATAGAAATCGATGGATATACCGCGCTAGCGAAGAAGTCATGACCAGACTGTCACGGATCTAGCTTTAACGAGGACGTCTGTTTGTCAAAATTCTCCAAGATTTTACAATACGATGACCCTTGTGTAGCGACATACCGTTAGTTTATAGAAACCCGGCTGTGACACATATTTCTCTGTTACAAATCACTATGCTTCGACGGAATAATAGCAGGGAGTTGTAAGTAATCATAGACTTATATTAAATGTCCCGACTACCCTAACTTAAACTTAGGTCAAAATTCAGTTGATTTATCTGAAAATTAGTACTCACCATTTTATGAGGAATCACTGAGACCAAATGCACTTTGAGAACCTAGCACCACAATCATGAGGCACAAGTAGAGGCAATGATGTTTATATTATGCTTATGATTGGAAATGGTGGGTGTTCAATGCCTATACATATAATAACCGTAAAACGTATTGTTAGTATCGTTAAAGCCAATGAACAACTAACTAGCAGACTGTCACGAAATATTGACTTTACAAAACCTATAGAAACTTTATTCTTTTAGTGTCCGATTGAATGGATTTCTCTTAAAGATTAGCTCAAGCGAATTGCAGCTTTGTGTAGTAGTTACAAAGTCGATATCACGTTGACGGCTTGCGAGAATTTAGTGAGTATTCCTGAGTATAACGTTGGTGGATGTTGGCCAAGGACTGGGCGCAGCTGGTGCAGAGTTTGGTGGAGTCCGGCTGGACGGCACACGTCCAGGTCGCGGAAAATGTACGACACATCCCCACCCCACACACACACATTCATTACTGGTGTCACAACATAGGGGCGTTTGTTAGCAACGAAACTCACTCAAACATAACCCTTAAGGGCCATATAGATGGTGCGAAAAATATCGTGCAAGTTGCGGTACATTGCCGTCGATGATCATTCATCACTTAGAATCCACAGCCGTTCGACCCTGCAATGTAACGAAACTTGCACAATAGTTCTCGCACCTGCTTAATAGCTCATTAGATATGGGTAAAAATCTGTGACTATTCTTGAAAATCTCGTAGATACTGAGATACGAGTTTTGTCTGCAGTAGGTGTTTGATTGTGATTTTTGTCTGTCAGCAGAAGCCATACATACTTTTGAAGTATAAACTTCGACAGCCTCATGTTAATATAAGTTATAGGTAGTCTAAGCATCTTTTCGTTTTAATCTTAGCTGTCGCGTTATGTTTACGATTGCCGTGATAGATAAAGCACTTGTCTCATCATTGAGATCATTGGAATCGTCTGTTTTATCCATAACGGAAATATATGATTAGTGAGTTTATGTGGCGTCGGTGCTGTCTAATAATCTCATGTAGTACAGAATAGACTTCGAAGTTTAAACTTGAAAAGTAGTTGCATAAGTAAACGAAAGATATCTCTATAGTTGTGACAGCAGTAGCCGAATCCTACATATCACACCTTGAAGTAATATTAATATCCATAGGCAATGGGCTTAGACAATGTAAGTTGTATGTAAAGCTTACAGTGCCTCTAGCACAACTGTGATGCTCGTCGCGCGACAAACACTGCCTCTCCCTTTCATTCAATATAGTGCGAAAGTGGACAAACTTTGTCGTACGACAAGCGAAGCCGCGGATAGTTGTGCTAGCCCTTCTGTAGGAGAGAAACTGAGATTACATAATAAAGCAACATATAATAATTATACCTTGAAAACAATATTTGCATACTACGCTTACAGCTTTAAAACCATTGTTTATGCAAGATGTAATAAATTTCTTGGACACTACAAACAGTCATATATCACTATTGTCTGTTAATCACGTTTAAACCGTGTTGTGTATAATCTTAAGAATACGCTATGAACAAAATATGTTACACCAGGAATAGTGATATAATGGCAAATCTACTACACAATATTATATAGCTTCAGTAAATATTTCAATATCGTACATTTCACATTCGGCATGCTATGGCAGTATAATTTTATTTATTTGCATTTGTACATCTATCTTAATTTGAAGAATGTATACTCCTCTTTAGATAGAAATATTGTTTCTCTTAAAGTTAGTTATTGGTTTACATATTCATAATTGGGTCAATCCATTAGCTTAAGTAGTACACTAAATCAAGAAACACTTCTCATAGTAGAGGCATGGAGTCTTGTAGAACACAGATTTCAAACAGAATAAGCATGTTCTTTTCCACTCTAGCACCCCGAACCAGGCACTTCTATTGAAATTGATCTTTTTCGTCGCTGTGGTCATTTGAACGCTTACGATTCAGTCTATGTGACTTTTGTTTAGAAAACAATACATATGTGGATTATTTTAATGCGCACAATGACACTCCGTGTCAATCCTATCTTGTAGTTCGCGTAAGTTGTATTAGATTGGAATATATATCGTCTCTTTTAAAACTTACCTTAATTTTTGGGTTTTCGTGTCCAAGACAGCAGATGACGACGTATGTTGCCCAATCTTTAGCTTAAATCTTAAATTCGTTTTAATATCCTGTCATGGTAGATAGTGGTTCCGTCATGTCTTTTATTTTTCCAGGGTTTGCTGCATTTTAATCGTATTTTTGTTTCTCGCTTGCTACGCGTGTTGTCGCGTTGCGTTTGTTAATGTGTGCGTTTTGTCCGGCAGCTGGACTCGCCGGTGTCGAGTTACAACACGACGTACATCAACCACAGTTCACCGCAGACAACGAATTCACAACACACGTATCCCCAGGTAATGTGTTCTCATTTATATACGGGAATTTTCTTGCACACAAACCTTGTCCTGACAATTACGAGCGCAAAAAAATTGTCATATGTGACGTCCTACGTGAAAAGGTACCTTATGAGGGTTTCTAGTAACGGAGATATGAACGGTTTTGTGAAATCCTTCAAAATCATCATTTTTTTCTTTTATGCAAAATTGTAAAATATAGAAATAGACGTGTATTTGTAGCTTGGTTTCACTGCTGTACGTTATTTTTTTCTATATAAAAATTGGGTTCAAAGTTTAGTAGAAAAGGTACCTTATGGCGGATCACATACAAAAATGGTAAAGCTGTTGATAAAATTCATTATTTGTTCCGTTTCGTCGTTCGACGTCTTCATTGAGAGAGTAGCGATGTTCGCGCCGATTTGAACGCCGCCGGAAGTACCACGTGATGCCGTCGTCGCCTCGAAGCCGCATCCGGTTCCCGCCGTCAACTGTCAAAAGCAAAAACCCGCCAACTCGCTCGCCGCCATGTTAAACCATTGTTGCGTCGTCCGCCGTCCGAGACGGACGTCCGCCCTTAGCCTTTGCTCTAACCGGCGAAAACTATATTATCATTTTTGTTAATTATTAATATTCGGCTAAAAGCCGATTTCAAAAATCGCTCGGTTACTGCAAGGTTAATAGGTCTGACTATCTCGCGTCCCCGTGAATAGTTAGCCCGCGTATCTCCGAGATGTGAAGTAGGAGATACGAACGAAGTGCCACAACGTGCCGTCGCATGTTCCGGAGCAGAGCGTCGCGTACAGCAGCGCCGAGGACACGGTCAGGTACAAACTTGTACCGACAGCCGGTGAGTCAGCCATCATACCTACCTACCAACCAGGAATGTTTTATCATTTTACTTCATTGAAATAAGAACTTTTATTAACGGAGGTTCTTTATCTGGAGCTCGAACAGTCCCAAAAGCGAATTTGCTCCAAGCTTATAAATTAACTCGTGTGGTAGAAACCTACCCTCATTTTTACTTTTAAAATTTTCAATGCTTAGCTCTTGCAATAGTCATATTGCGTTATGTTCTTTTATCACGCGCGTTCCATCCTACCAACGGATCTGGATGTAAAGACCGTTATTAAGTACGTGGTCTTCTGCCGCGTAATATCTTGCATCTGTGCTATCTAAACAGTATTTTAACGGCCGACACATAGTCGCCGAAGATGTAGTCGCTAACGTATACGTCGTTATTTTTATCTGTGCTTAGAGCGACGAGAATTTATCGAATTAATGAATAATTATCGCTGACTATGCCGCGTTATATTTTATTTGAATCGTGAACGTCGTGTTGAACGTGAATTAATGATTAAGAGAATTATCGAAAGTCACTTATGACACGTGGTTAACCCTTCCGCAAAAAGCGGGCATCGTGTCGATTCAGGTCCCGTGCCCCCTGGGCCGCCTTCATCGCAATCCCGCAGAATAGCCGCATGAGCGCTTCCCTAGCCTAGACAAGAAGCACATTATCGACGTCTCGTGATAGACGCGCGTCCAGAACGCGGTCGCCGCGCCGCGGACCCGCCGCTCCCTGAGCACCGCGTGCGTGGCGCCTTTTATTTAGTGCTTCGACTGTATCTTAACAGGGTTAACGTAAGGAATCTTCAGAATGAATTCGGGTTCGATCCCCAGCTGCGAGATAATTGTAACAGCGGGGGTGATATAGATTTTTCCGGAATAATATTCCGAAAGTGACCCCGCACCGGCCGGACCCTGAGAAATAGTTCCAGCGGACTCCGACTACAGGTACAGATCGCCAGGCATGAACCCTAGGAGAGGCGTTGCGGGGTATCGCAGAGCCGTAGGATCCAGCGAAGCGGCATAAGTATCCGGCATCCATAATCCCGTAGAGACGAAGATTGCTGTGGAGAAGTACCTCAAACGATCCGCCGCTCGTGCCCCCCCGTCCGCGCCCACGCCTTTACCGCTACGTCTTCAGGTACGCCTTCACTCTACGCATCGATCGACCCGTCGGCCAGTAATGTTCGCGTGACCTCGTGTGGGCGCCCTCGTAGCGCGGGTAGCTAGTCGCGGGCGGTCGCGGGGGCTCCGCAGCGCCGCCCGCGCCCCGCCCCCGCCCCCGCCCCGCGCCCCGCCCGCGCCCCGCACCCGCCACGCGCCAAGACATCGAGCGCCACCATGTACTCTCACTGAAATTGAGAACGAGGTCACAATGTGAGCTGTTGCGTCACTTCGTGCGTGACGCTGCGTCCTCGTGCAGACACCGCCTCGGCCGTCCCTCCGCGTCACTCCGCGTCAGAATCTGCGGATTTTGGCGGGTTTCGACACTGAAATGCTACTACAGTTTATGGCCTCACCTGCTGTACAGCTACCTATGTAAGTTATCGGTGTCGCCATTGTGCCGTCCGCCGTCGCGGCATCCGCCGTAACGTCAGCTTCTATCGAGGCTCCGGTCGCCGCTATGGCGTCGGTCACCTCTCCGGTTGTTGCCGTAACGCCACCACTTGGGTGTCATCGCAATGGTAAATAACGCGCTATAGCTCCACCCACCGCACCAGTACGGGTCGCCTCGATGGCTCCGACCACTGCTGTGAGGGCGTCCATCGTCCCCGCATCGGTCGCTGCGAGGGCGCCAACCATGCTACAGCATCTAGCGCGCCGCAGGCATCGGTCTTCGCAATGGCATCAACCACCGCTAACGGCGGTCTCTACGCTGGCACAGACTGCCGCAATGGCACCATTGGCCACTGATGCCGGAATCACACTTTGCGCCGGTACGGATCGCCCCAATGGCTCCGTTTGCCGCTGCCCCCGACATAATTCGCCATACTGGCCTTCTGCGGGGCTACCCTGCGCGCTGGCACGGATCGCCGCAATGGCGCCACTTGCCACTGCCCCCGGTATCAATTGCCACACCAATCTTCTATGCGGGGCTCCTCTTCGCGCTGGCACGGATCGCCGCAATGGCACCGCTCGCCACTACACTAACATCGGCCGCCTCAACGGCACCGACTGCTGTCTACGCGTGAATATCGGCTGCTGCAATGGCACGGATCGCCGCAATGGCACCGCTCGCCACTACGCTAACATCGGTCGCCACAACGGCACCGACTGCTGTCTACGCGTCAATATCGGCTGCTGCAAGGGCACGGATCGCCGCAATGGCACCGTCCGCCACTACACTAACATCGACCGCCACAACGGCACCGACCGCTGTCTACGCACCAATATCGGCTGCTGCAAGGGCACGGATCGCCGCAATGGCACCGTCCGCCACTACACTAACATCGACCGCCACAACGGCACCGACCGCTGTCTACGCGCCACTACCGGCTGCCGCAACGGCACCACCTACCGCCATGGCGCTGTCGCAGGTAACCTCTGAAGCACCGCGCGCTACACGCGCTACTGCAGTATTTTGAGAGTCCCCATCAGAGAATTCAGAGGTAAAGCGCGCGTCTCGACCAAACTCCGTCGCAGCCGTCACTCCGACGTCATCATCTTTCTCGCCACTACATCAACATCTATAAAAGTATGTCGCGCCTCCCGGGTTTCTCCGAGAAGCTGGGAAATGTCGAGCACCACCATTTTAAAAGACTTGTCGATATCCCGACGTACGCGTTTTGACCAGTCGGAACAGACCTTTGCCACCAATGAGACTGGCGCAAGTCTGCCATCTGAGGTAAAAAATGCTTCTTATCCCATTGGAACCAATCACCGTAACTGTCTTACGACTCTTAAGAGTACAGGTATGTCATCTTGTGTTCGCTACATCCTTATCGGAAAAGGCAATGCCATCAGGTTCAAAGCAGAACGCGCAGCAGCTCTCCGCCCGGCCGCGGTCACTGTGGCCAGGCTTCGCCAAGGCCAGCATTTTTGCTCGCGACTAAATAGACAATCTGGGTAAAAACTCGGGAGAGCGTGCAGCGGTTCATCTTTAACACTATAGAAGTTATGTGGGCTACTTTTGCACATCTGACTGATATTTATACGCCTATTTTGCGTACACTTTAAAAGTAATCTAGCCGCGCCGGCAGAAATTTTTAAGTTATATCGGCAAATACTTAATTTTTCTTCATTATTCTTTAATCGCTACGGCGGCCCTGCCATACAGGGGTGAGATATGAAACCCTCGAGGTATTTTCCTTGTCTATACGGACAGATGTACCATATGGTTAAACTTCTAAAGCCGATCCAGTTAATGGCCCTTACTTAAGAATCAAACAAATTCGTAAATAAATGCACAAATATCCAGAAAACTATCCGCTTGGCAAGGTGGAGATAGTTGCCGACGCGACACGGTTTTCGAAGACACAATTTCAAGTGGTTGCTAAGTAAGTCTGTTCATCTACATCACGTTCCGCTCTCTCACTGCGGAGCCGCTGGCAAACACCGAAACTACACAATCTGCAGACACACCTTTGTACGTATCTCCAAGGTGCCAGATCTGGCTACTACAGCCGCTAGGCTCCGACATCGGACCTGGCCGAAGTAGAAGATCATGGCGGCCCAAGAAAACTAATCGCAGGGTCGTTAGCCTAACAAAAGGTAAAATGTCAGTGTCAACAGAACGCGACCCTAATCGCGTTGACTATTTATATGTCCAACATGTACAGTTTCGTCTTGAGCTTGGTAATACATCATAAGAATACAACAACGTAATATAACGATATCCAAAAACATGTTAAAATGTCATACAACAGTGTCATATATATATATATATATATATTCTAACTAATCAAAACTTCTTTTAAATTCGGAAACGAATTACCGTCAACTAGTACTAGTATCAACACTGAATGCTTCATATCCTATATATACGTATGATATGCCTTTGTGGAAATATAAAAGGTCTAATCCCCTATCAGCATCTCTAAAATGTCTACGTGTAAGATTTCAAAAATCCCTGACGAGGACTGCTAGTCCTACTCGCCTCGAGCCAAGAGTCGTCTAAACGGGTTCCCTTCTCACGGTCCTGGGTAAAGTACAACTATGTTATCAGGACATCGAGAACCGCAGACTGCGCCTGCCGAGTATCTTCTGTCAAGTGGGTCCTACATACACTAGCATACTTCGTGAACCACCGGGTAACTAATGCGTTACCATCAGGTACGTTAGGCAAGTACTCTTGCCGTATGCAAGGCAGTCCTTTCCCTTCTCGCTGACTTAAGCTTCACATTGTTGCGCCCTCTCACTCGCCACCAGGAGATAATAAACAGATCTCAATGAAGACGTCGAACGACGAAACGGAACAAATAATATAACATTTTACCTTCCAATAAAATGATTATTATTTTTCCTGAAGTCGTTCGACGTCTGAGTAATGGCTTCCTGGTGGACCACCAAACGCATTACCTCCGCAACAATGGTTTAACATGGCGGCGAGCGAGTTGGCGGGTTTTTGCTTTTGACAGTTGACGGCGGGAACCGGATGCGGCTTCGAGGCGACGACGGCATCACGTGGTACTTCCGGCGGCGTTCAAATCGGCGCGAACATCGCTACTCTCTCAATGAAGACGTCGAACGACTTCAGGAAAAATAATAATCATTTTATTGGAAGGTAAAATGTTATATTAATAAAATTTACTAGCAACTTTTACTTATTTCTTTTTTATAACACGACGGTGGCAAACAAGCATGCGGCCTGCTTAATGGTAAGCAAAAATTTTCGAAATGATCCTAGAAAACTGAAAATTTGGAAGGAAAGGGCCACTGGGTGCCACAGATTCGGAATTGAAAAAAAAATAAAAATAAATACATTTGTGTCGTTTTTTTAAATTTTTAATTATAAAACATTTTTTTAAAACAGATAAAAAAGTGTTTTTGACGAATCGTATAACTTTTTGACCATTTTTAGAAAGACCTTGTTTTTTTTTAAAAAATTGACAAAAATAAAAAAAAAACTGGCGAATGCCCATCATTTTTGACCATTTTAGAAAAAGTTTTTTAATTTTTTTTTTTTCAAAAAAAACTTACAAAAATAGACTTTTTTTTTGCGGTTTCTATAATTTTTTACCACTTTGTCATGTTTCCCTTTCAACCTTTTTAGAAAAAGTCTTAAAAACTTTTTTTTTTTAAAACATAAAAACGTGTTTTTGGCGAATCGTGAAACTTTTTGACCATTTTAGAAAAACCTTGTTTTATCAAAAAAGTTACAAAAATAAAAAAACACTTTGGCGAATGCCTATCATTTTGACAATTTTAGAAAAAGGTTTTTATTCATTTTTTCGAAAAAAAATACGAAAAAAGACATTTATTGGCGGTTTCTATCATTTTTGACCACTTAAGAAAAAGAATCTTTTTAATTTAAAACACGCTAAAATCCACGACGAACACTTCTCACAACTATTCGAACGAAAAGGTAAGCAAATACTGCTTATGCCGGCCGGCTGAGACTCCGAGCGGCCAGCAAGACCGAGAGAGAACGATACGTAAAGTGTTGGTGAGAGTAGGACAGATGCGTGGCGGTACTGGCGGTGTAGCCAAAATAATACCACGGCACGGCGGTATGAAGGACAAAAACTGAGCAAGTTACGACAAGTATTTCTAACATTTTTAAATTACACCGCCATAAAGTACCTTTTGTACTAAACTGTAGAAGCATATTATTCAGCCTTTAATTCGCCTATAACAAAAATAAAGATAGGCAAAAACGTGTCGTAACATATAATTTACTAAATGGAAATACATAATAAAAAAAACACAATTTTTACACAACATTGAATATCTCCGTAACTAGAAACCCTCATAAGGTACCTTTTCACGTAAGACGTCACATTTGAGAATTACTCTTAATTGGTCAAGATTTGAAGTAAATTTCTAATAACCTTTTTTCTTCAGTTTTCTGTCTTAATACAAGATTTGTCAATAAATAATGTAAATATCGTGCCATACTGTAATTATCAATAATTTTTGCTTATGGCCCGCCATAAGGTACCTTTTCTCAAATGTATGGGAATAATTTGTGATTTTTACGTAACTTCAATCGTTTATAAATAAAAAAATACGACTTGTAGAATAATAATGACACTTTTGAGATACTTGTGTAGACTGATTAAATATAATTTAGAACTCATTATACGAAAATTGTGAATATTATAGGAATGATGAAACATATAATAAAAATGACATTTTAATTAAAATAAAAATATTTCGTTAACAATGTGATTTTATTTCTTTCCCAAAATGTGCAGTCTAATATCTCTAACTATATACAATGGTTCAGATTACAATATGTTAAAGAACAGGCCGAAATTATTTTTTTTTTTAATTTCGTTCTCATAAGCGACTTGCTCTAATCAAAGGCTGATTTTTCACGACCCGGAAGTCACATTAATAAAACCATTACTGATTTCCAAAGAAAATTACCTTGAGATACATAATCAATCATCATCTCCATAACTTCCAACGGGAACATACTTAAAATTAGTTTTAAACTTCTTTTGACGATTTCTCAAAAGTGCAATTTTAGCATGTGCAGGTTTGATGTTTTTTTAAAAAAAAAGTATGGGACTTAGGGTCGTGATTCTTTTTGTATTAGATAGCTTATTTAACACAGATTTAGGATCTGTGCTTAACTCAATACCAACCATAAGGTACCTTTTCCCGTGGAACGTCACATATAAATATCGGTTATACTGTTAAACCAATTTCTGTGCAAGTTTGATACCCTGGTGCTATTTGTTAAGCTTTTTAGGTTTGTGTCCACATCACGAAAAACGGCTAAACCGATGTCAATGATTTTTGGTACAAGAATCGCCGGATATCGGAGCTTGCAAAAGTGGCTACGTGTTACGTGTTTGTTTCTTTATTTTTTACGCTGGAGGTTACGTATATTGGTTTTAAAACCATAAATCGATAAAAATGCCCAGCAACGGTATGATGGTTTTTTTTTTCACCTTCGGATACCAAGTTATCAGAAACTTGTAGTCATCCATAAATTATAACTTTCAGTCGCCGGGCAACTGCGGCGCGAACGGTTCGGGCGCGTCGAGCGCAGGAGTGGCGCGGCACAACGCGCGCGACCCCGTGCCGGGCGGCGGCGGCTACGCGCTGCCCCCGCTCGCCTCCCCCGCGCCCGCGCCCGCCACCCCGCCCAGCATACCCGACATCATACTCACAGGTGAGACACACACATGGCCCCCGCGCCGGGCGGCGGCGGCTACGCGCTGCCCCCGCTCGCCTCCCCCGCGCCCGCGCCCGCCACCCCGCCCAGCATACCCGACATCATACTCACAGGTGAGACACACACATGGCCCCCGCGCCGGGCGGCGGCGGCTACGCGCTGCCCCCGCTCGCCTCCCCCGCGCCCGCGCCCGCCACCCCGCCCAGCATACCCGACATCATACTCACAGGTGAGACACACACATGGCCCCCGCGCCGGGCGGCGGCGGCTACGCGCTGCCCCCGCTCGCCTCCCCCGCGCCCGCGCCCGCCACCCCGCCCAGCATACCCGACATCATACTCACAGGTGAGACACACACATGGCCCCCGCGCCGGGCGGCGGCGGCTACGCGCTGCCCCCGCTCGCCTCCCCCGCGCCCGCGCCCGCCACCCCGCCCAGCATACCCGACATCATACTCACAGGTGAGACACACACATGGCCCCCGCGCCGGGCGGCGGCGGCTACGCGCTGCCCCCGCTCGCCTCCCCCGCGCCCGCGCCCGCCACCCCGCCCAGCATACCCGACATCATACTCACAGGTGAGACACACACATGGCCCCCGCGCCGGGCGGCGGCGGCTACGCGCTGCCCCCGCTCGCCTCCCCCGCGCCCGCGCCCGCCACCCCGCCCAGCATACCCGACATCATACTCACAGGTGAGACACACACATGGCCCCCGCGCCGGGCGGCGGCGGCTACGCGCTGCCCCCGCTCGCCTCCCCCGCGCCCGCGCCCGCCACCCCGCCCAGCATACCCGACATCATACTCACAGGTGAGACACACACATGGCCCCCGCGCCGGGCGGCGGCGGCTACGCGCTGCCCCCGCTCGCCTCCCCCGCGCCCGCGCCCGCCACCCCGCCCAGCATACCCGACATCATACTCACAGGTGAGACACACACATGGCCCCCGCGCCGGGCGGCGGCGGCTACGCGCTGCCCCCGCTCGCCTCCCCCGCGCCCGCGCCCGCCACCCCGCCCAGCATACCCGACATCATACTCACAGGTGAGACACACACATGGCCCCCGCGCCGGGCGGCGGCGGCTACGCGCTGCCCCCGCTCGCCTCCCCCGCGCCCGCGCCCGCCACCCCGCCCAGCATACCCGACATCATACTCACAGGTGAGACACACACATGGCCCCCGCGCCGGGCGGCGGCGGCTACGCGCTGCCCCCGCTCGCCTCCCCCGCGCCCGCGCCCGCCACCCCGCCCAGCATACCCGACATCATACTCACAGGTGAGACACACACATGGCCCCCGCGCCGGGCGGCGGCGGCTACGCGCTGCCCCCGCTCGCCTCCCCCGCGCCCGCGCCCGCCACCCCGCCCAGCATACCCGACATCATACTCACAGGTGAGACACACACATGGCCCCCGCGCCGGGCGGCGGCGGCTACGCGCTGCCCCCGCTCGCCTCCCCCGCGCCCGCGCCCGCCACCCCGCCCAGCATACCCGACATCATACTCACAGGTGAGACACACACATGGCCCCCGCGCCGGGCGGCGGCGGCTACGCGCTGCCCCCGCTCGCCTCCCCCGCGCCCGCGCCCGCCACCCCGCCCAGCATACCCGACATCATACTCACAGGTGAGACACACACATGGCCCCCGCGCCGGGCGGCGGCGGCTACGCGCTGCCCCCGCTCGCCTCCCCCGCGCCCGCGCCCGCCACCCCGCCCAGCATACCCGACATCATACTCACAGGTGAGACACACACATGGCCCCCGCGCCGGGCGGCGGCGGCTACGCGCTGCCCCCGCTCGCCTCCCCCGCGCCCGCGCCCGCCACCCCGCCCAGCATACCCGACATCATACTCACAGGTGAGACACACACATGGCCCCCGCGCCGGGCGGCGGCGGCTACGCGCTGCCCCCGCTCGCCTCCCCCGCGCCCGCGCCCGCCACCCCGCCCAGCATACCCGACATCATACTCACAGGTGAGACACACACATGGCCCCCGCGCCGGGCGGCATAATAGTACATTACACAACTAGGGTGGTAAAACAAAGAAATACCAAGATCGCAGATGTTTGCGGCCCGAGCTGCAAGCGAGGGGCGCAAATATGCGATCGAGGTCTTTCTTTATTACCTGTCGTGTTGTGTACATAATTTTAAATTAAAATAATATTTATGCCGCCCGGCGCCTATTATATCATCTCAATCATAATAAATACAAACCACGACGAATTAAATTTCGCACCTCCCGCACAATTTAACTTAGCCGGAACTGTCCTCCCATGCATCTCCACGAATTTCGAACGCTGCAATTCCTAACTAATTAACATAATTACGTAATGCGCAGAGTATTCGTTCGCAGACTACTCGGGCGAGCTGGACCCCGGGATCTTCGGGGGGGAGGAGGCGCAGCTCCGCGCGGGGCTGGACCTGGATGACCTCACGTTGCTCGACCAGCCTGGCTCGCTGCTGCCCGACTCGGCCGTCGAGCACGAGCTCCTCGACCGCTTGTAGTGCCCGGACACCGGACACGCCCGGACCTGTCGCGCGACCGGTTGCTCGATATGTGACATTTGCAGGACACCGGACACGCGCGGACCTGTCGCGCGATTTGTTGCTCGATAGATGTGACAGTTGCAATGTCGCTCTATCGCTACGGCCACGGGGTTCGGCGATTCGTGTTGGTGTCTCGTTTATTATATGTCAGAGAGACCAACACGAACCTTCGCCGAGCCCCGATAATGTGACCGTAGCGTATCACTAGCCAATTTCGCTGCCGACTTGTTGTTACAATGTGGGCTACCGTTTTTGTGCTCACCAGTTGGCGCCACACATTTCGGAGACCGCACGCTACACTAGCGCCTCTAGCGGCGAAATTCATTCGCGGCAGCCCTCAATGGTTAGAGTTGCGGTTGGCCGTTCTCGAGCCCGAGTGATTTCAATAATAAATACGGCCAAATGTCAAAATCAAATTTACTAGAGGTATATAACAAAAAACATTCCAGCAAATTCGAACATTCAAGTTGCTCCTACTAGAAAGTGTCAGTGTGTGTGTAGATATTACATTCCCTACTCACACTGTAGCACGATATAATTTTGTCAGTTGCAAGTGCGAGCGTTTTGACTTCCAACTCGAACCTCGCCTTCTGGCGTTTCAATCTGTCGTATTGTAACAACAAATTGGCAGTAAAATTGGTACGTGAATGGAGCACAACAGTTTCCGAGCCGGTTGGAGCGAGGTGAGATGCGGCGACTCCCTAAACTTCATGACAATTTGTATCGTTTCAAGTCTGAAATAGTGAACGTAGTCGGTGTAGCGTAGTGCGGACGCGTAAGAGGCACATTCCCGGACTGCCGTCTGAGCGAGTGCGTGTTTAATTGTGTTTTTAAATGTTTTACTCAAGTTTCATATTCGGGTTAGGTGTAATATAGGCTAGATTTTTTTATTAAAGATCGATTACTTTATCGACGATTCTTGTACAGCGTGGAGTAATTTTTTAAATAAGTATTGTGAATATTTACTCGAATATCATTAGGGAATTTGATTCGGATTTAATGGAGATATTTTCGTTTGTATAAGACCGCTTCGGTCGTCTCCGTATACATAAATTTGAAAGTGTTCACTTTATTAAAATTGCATTTAAATCGCTAATGTTGCATGTTAGTATAACAGATGGCCAAGAATAGTTAAAAAAATTCGTCTGCTACAATGTTTAATAAGAAACTTACATCTCTTTTTATCTTGGTGATGCATTGTCAATCGACGGTTGCTCAAGCGTTGACTGATGTATTCGAAAGTGACGGCGACTTAAGCATTTAAACTTTTACCCGACGCGACGTTTTGTAATATACTTGAATTCATTGTTCTGCACCACAATTGTTGTACAGCATGACTACATGTGCCCCAATTACTCTTAAATATATTCCACGGCTTGAGAATCCAAGGAGACTATGATGGTAGGGTTTGTGGCAAGGTAAACAATAGTACATTACATAACTAGGGTGGTAATACATAGAAAGGCCGAGATCGCAGAAGTTTGCGGCCCGAGCTGCAAGCGAGGGACGTAAATATGCGATCGAGTGCTTTCTTTATTACCTCCCGTGTTGTGGACATCATTTTATGTCTACACTTGGCCAGAAAGCGGCTTTTTCCGTACGCGTAACGTGAGGAAAAAGTCACTTTATGGCCAGGTGTGGCATAAATGATAAAACAACCGTGGCGTTCCCATAATCAGTGCGAATTATGTACAGTCCGCGTCAAATAGTCTGTAGCATCCAAAGAGCCATATATATCGTAACACGTCTCTCTGCCTATAGTAATAAGGACTGACTGTAGTACCGTTCCTTTTTTGTCATTTGACAAAGTCTACCATCATGGTCTTGCAGGGAAGCTTTGTCATGACAATTTATATAATTGAATAGCTTCAAGACACGCTGAAATGCAGGAGATTTTAGATTTTTTTAAAACATTTAACTGCTTAACTGTACATATTATTATTGGCGTTTTGTGCCATACTGAAATTGTGGTTGTGTTTTTATTTTTACCTACTTTTAATTTTCCACTTGTCATGACGGGGTTCGTCCTAGCGCCGTTTAGAAACCGTTTTATCTAGATTTACTTGAATAACATTGCTGTCCTTATCATACTTCATTTAAAAAGCTAGGCATAACAACAGCAGAACGTAAACAGAATTTAAACTTGCGATGCTTATGATTAGGATATCCAATACCGGTATTTTTGTATGGTACATGTAAAACCGGTATTCGATAAGTTACAATCGTAGGGGGATCTAAACGTCTGCTGATGACGATAAATAGTCAATTACTTCGGAAATCGTCGTTACTTTAAAAAAAACTTTTTTTTAAAGTACTGACGAAATGTAAACGGGTTCCAAGTATATTACACGCTATACACGCTTAGTGACTGTTGTTATGTCTAAAGTTATAAGAAATTACATTGTTGTGAAAGTCCAAACAGGACTTTGAAAATTAATTTTGAACTCTCCTACTTTCTCATTAAGCAAAAAAGGGAAGAATATGAGAGATTCAAACTTAAATTTTGCAGTTCCGTTCCGTTGTCTGCGGCCGGTGGCAATCGTTGTAATTTTAGAATTGTTATTGAAGATTTTAATAAGCTTTTGTCGCAAACATATCTATGTACTTATGTGTGGTTGCGAGACTCGTTTCGGTGTGGAGGTCAATTTTAGTAAGCACGTTATTGATAGGGTAAACGTTAACTGACCATTTGCTAGACGCTTTTCGACTTTGCCATCTCATTCCAAGTTTATTCGACGTCTTATTGACTCCGATGCTTCATACAGTCTACCCATGCTTTTTTGTCTTTTTAGTAAACAGCTTTCTAACCCTAAGGTAACATTACCCTACAACTCGCATTTTGTCGTAAACAAACAATCCTGACACAATAATTGCCAAACTTATGTGGAAACTGTGGAGTATTTAAAAACAAATTACGATTTTTGACAAAAAGGTCTATCTTGAGGTAAACAGCTGTTTACTAAATGAGATAAGTAAGGATGGATCGACTTTACATTTGGATAAATACTGCAGTGTTGGCCGTGTTCAATTAAAGGCGCACTGAAAGTGTTTTTCATTGAAATATTAATCTCTCAGTGATCTGAAGAGAAAACGACATATTTTAGACAGAACTTATGGTGGCAGTGGTTATCAGTTGACTTTTACAGCCATCCATCTGTTAAATTGTTCATGTATATTGTATGTTTGTGTTGAGTATAAATACTCGTGGGCATACCTGCTGTTGGAAATCACATCAATAGACCATCCGAAGTTTAAATTTGTATAGTTATTAAGTTTAAATGTTTATTGTAACCCAATGTACTCGCAATATTATTTCATTCTCGGTTTATTTTTTAACAATATTGTATATCGATCGGTGTACTTGACACTAAAGTACAAATTAATTTTAAAGTTGAAATTTTTATAAATATTGCGAATGCAGTGACGTTCAAGTAGGCACTTATTTTTCGTTTTGTGAAAATGCTCATTTTATTACTTTTTAAGATTCTAGTCAGCAAGTTATGAGTTCCAAACGAAATAGAAAGTTCAAACAGCGGCTTCCATTCCATTCCACGATTTGAATTTTGATTGCGTACATTATGGATGAGTTCAATGCGGAATGGTTCAGTAAAGAGGGAGAAGACGTCGGCATACTTGTGAAGCGCAAAATACCAGATTTTTCAAAATACCAGATTTTCGATTTATCAGATTCCTGTCTTACCACATTCCCGTTACACTAGATTATAAAATCTAAAGTTACTCAAGGATTTAAATGATATTGGTGCATGTATTATTTTGGTAATCTGATATACGGAGGATCTGATATATCGAGAATTTGGTATTTTAAAAATCTGGTATCTTAGGAATGCGGTATTTTGGGAATGAGCGCCTTAAATGACCATATTTATGCAGAAAGCGACCAGAGGCAAGTTTCGTATACTTGGATTATATGCTTTCTGCTTAACTGCGTAATAGTATTTATGCCACATCTGGCCATAAAGTGGCTTTTTCCGCACGCCGCGCGTACGGAAAAAGCCGCTTTCTGGCCAAGTGTTGACATAAAATGATGTACACAACACGGGAGGTAGGCAATAAAGAAAGCCCTCGATCGCATATCGTCGCCACCATGCTAAACTTACATATCTGTAATTTTAATGAACTTGGATTTTAGACCTAACCTATGCAGGTCTAAAATCCAAGTTCACAAAAATTACAGATATGTAAGTTGAGCATGGTGGCAACGATATTTACGTCCCTCGCTTGCAGCTCGGTACGCAAACATCTGCGATCTCGGGCTTTCTTTGTATTACCACCCTAGTTGTGTAATGTACTATTTATGCAACAGTTGTATAAGTAGGCTCAAATCCACCAGGTCGCTAGTCCCGGTCGTCCGCCGCTAATGCCGTCGCCGGACTGTAAGCGTGTTTTCCTCGCTGCGCTGGTCAATTATGCTCCCGCCTTTGCAAGTGATGACAATTTCAGTGTCTGTATTTTTGTTATGTTGTGTCGTTATTGATGGGGTGTAACTTGAATATGTTACGCGCGGTTACTTTATTCTATTTTACGTCTCTTAGACATAGTTTTATAGTTTCAAATCATCCTCCGAATGATTTTGAAGCACGTGTACAGTTAAATATAACTCGCTTTTAATTCGAACTCTAAAGAATCAAAGAACCAAATGCTTAATGTGTTGTTTAAATTTTACATATAGTTATGTTTATTCACAGATAATATTGTTGATGTGGTCTAAAGTTTAATTTCACGGCAATAGTGACTGTATGACAGATAATTGTATAAATAGTTATTGTATCATATTGTGATAAAGGAAAAAAGCACAACATAAATAGTAGAGAAGCCTAATCTGATGATAAAGTAAGGTTCTTTTCTTGAAAGTTCACTGTAGTTTTTTCTAAAGTTGATACTTTACGTACATCTTATGTACCTAAGAATGTGTCTGAAGGAGTCTATACTTGGTTATATAGATCTATAGTTGCTGTAGATTTGTTATTTACATACTGGTGACATAGGACCTCTATATTTGCAAGAATACACTTCGTCAGGCAGTGTAGGCTAAAAGTCGTGGGTTAGTTCCAATCTGGATAAGGTGCAATATGATTTTATATGTTGAAATTTAATGGACATGCCATTGGACATGATTCATTGTACTATAAAACAGAAATATTAAAAATGTTGAAACTACATTATTGTTTTATACATACATTAACTGAACCGTTAAATGATGGATTATCCAAACACTACTTCAAGGCCTATAACGGTCACGTTTATAGCGTGATTAAAACAAGATAAGACGTCGCACTCTCTCTAGCAGAATTGCTTAGAAAGAGACAGATGTTTTGTCTCCTCTTCGTCACGCTACTATCTTAAACCTAATGCGCTTACAAAAAAAAACTGCATAAAAACTGAATGTCAAAGACAAAGGTTAGTACAATTATGCCGAAAGCAAAATAGTGTCATTTATAAGCCAAAAACGGTTGAGATCCGTAACACCAAACTGACCGATCGAATCTCAACCTTATTGTGTGTGCCATAAGGTCTATATGTTATGTCTTTCGCGTTAGACTAAAGCTATCTAACCTTTGTCTTATTTGTTTAGTTGTGGATGAAGTGAATTAAAGTATAATTATAATTAAAATATTCAAGGACAACACTTTAATAGTAAGAATAAAATACTTTGTTTTTATTCACTTCAGATATTGGGTTGAATGCAGTATCATTATATGGTCAAATGATTTTTCAGTTATGCGTATACGCAACGTAAGAAATAAAAATAATAGGCACGGAACATAAAGTCTATCCAGGCTTACGTGTCGTACTTAGTAAACAACCATTTAACTTTAAAATGGAACTTTTGCCTCAAACCAGTATTTTCTCGTAAAAAAAACATTGTTAGAAAAAAATGGCTGCGCTGTTCTAAACAGTTGGTTTTGGCAAAAAAGTGAATTTTTAGTTTAGAAATATCGTCGACCGTAGGCTGAATTACGGTAAAGGACAGACAAAACAATGTCCCTTATGCTAATTACGGTCGACGATATGTTGACTAAACATGTCAAATTTATCTGGATAGTCTTTTGCAATCTCTACTCGCATTTACGATCAAGCAGTGGTCTGTACCATGAAACATGACACAATTTTGCGTTTGAAACACCTTAAAGCAACGCTAAGCCATGAATTACGTCCTCACGAGGTTATATTTTGTGGATCCGAAATTGAATGCGTCTAGAGTGCCGTTTTATTATAATTACCAGATTTAGTTGACGATACGAAGGACTAAATCAGCGCCACCGTACAGCTAGCACAAGTTATAGATTAGTCCGACACTTTAAAATGTAAACGCTATGTATCTAGTTTCTGTATAATGATTTGTTTTCCGGTACCGGACTACCTACTGAATTTTTGGACCGTGGAGACGACTTAGCTCTACTGATAGAGTTATTTTCAAAAAATTGTACACAATTAAGGAATTTAATTAAAACAAAACTTAATTTATTCCTCTGTGTTACGAAAGTTACCCATATAGTTTGTATGCCTAACTTTCGTAACACAGAGGAAGCGATCGTGATTTTGTTTTTATTAGGCCCTTAACTATGTACAATTTTTTTGAACATGACTCAGAAATTATGAAGGTTTTATAATAAGACTCTTCATAGTAGTTTAGAAGCAGGTACCATATATATTTATTTTATTTTATGTATGTATATATTTATATGTATATGTCCATATATAATGTATATAAGTAGTTTATTATTTTAACCGACTTCACGTACAATTTGGTTGTAAATTAAATCCGCACCTATAATGTCTCTGTTTACCCTGATGGTCGACTGGTAGAGAATGCCTTACGGCATTAAGTCCGCCATTTGTACTTTCTTGTATTGTGCAATAAAGTTTAAATAAATAAATAAATAAATATTCGTACTACGTTGCCTTTCTTTTACTTAAGTCAGGCTAGGATTTACTAAACGGAAGCTTTTAATCGCCCATAGAGCGAGGGAAAGTTATACCAAGGCTAAAGAGACTGGTGGTGAATGGTTGATTGATGAGACCTATACTTTCCTAAATTACTCTCAATTTGTGCTAGCTGTGATGTCAAATTGCACACGAGTCCTAGAGATGTTGCATATCGACAGGGCGTTTATCAAAATAAATCTTTAGAAAGAGGAGTTTCAAAAAATGATAAATAAAAAATCTTGAAATATGGAAATGTTGAGTTTGCTCAAATCCAAAACCGTCCCTATGTCAATTTGTTATACTCCATACATATATGTATGGTGGTAACAAATCTGACGTTGGAAAGTTGTTTTTTTTTATATAATGAACTCTGAGCAGAAAAATCAAAACCTCCAAATTCTGAAAGAAAGTTTAATGCATTTTATTTAATTCCTCAAACGCGCTATCGAAATGAAACATCTTAGTGTTTTCCGTGGATTCACGTTTTGGATTTATATTAGTAATTTATGAGTATATGATATAACGTATGAGCAGACAAGAAAGTTTCTTAATGGCAACGATACACCAAATCGTGTGATGTAATCTACAATATTTGACTTTGATGAATTTGTATGACATTAAATCTTAGAACATTATTTCTCAAATATGCACAAACTTATTGAGAATATTGCGGTAGGATGTTTCAATGGTTTGTTTTATTTAAACCAAAATACATGTACATAATAAGTGTGATAGAGATGAAACGGTCTCATTTAAAAATAAAATTGTTGTAAGTACCTAAATTCAGTTTTTTTTTACCTCCAGTCCATTGTCTTTCCTGCCATAAAATACACATTTTCTCCTGTTTGTCCGTCGAATCCTTTCTTAATACATGTTTTGCGGATATCTACAAAACGTCTTTACTACTATAGCATATAGGTACTAGGGCCGCGTCGCCCCTGTGTGCTAAGTGTGCAGCGCACACAGGCGCCAAGGCAATAGGGGCGCCGGAATTCGAAACACGACGAGAATGGGGATGACGACTGGGTTAAAAATATATAATTCTATTTAGTCCGTCAGTTAGATTATGGAAAAATATGGGACACGTATTTTTTGGTTTATCAAAATATTAAACATCGACTAAGTTATAGATCATCAAACTTCTGGAGTGGGGGCTTGTGACGTCGCTCCTAGGTGAAAATTGTACCTAGGAGAGACGACACTCGAAACTTCTAAGCACTCTATCTTCGTCATTTTTTGTTTGTCAAACAAAAGAAAAAATACGTGTACAATATTTTTTCATAATCTATCTGACGGACTAAACAGTTTTTTTTTGTCGTCTAGCCCAACTTCATAGGTTTGCACACAGCGCTACCGGGGGTCCGCGCGGGCCTGTACTCTCTTAACCTAAGTACAGAATAAGAATAGTACTACGCACAGAAGCCTCTAACAAAACCGCCGTTCGCGTAGTATGACCGGACAGAGCTGACCCGCCTCCGACCGTCTTTCTGTATCGCATAACGCGTGCTCTTTTTTCCACGCTAGGGTGGCGATATTTAATAATAATTACCTCGCAACGGAATCGCGGAGTGAGTCAGTCCTGACCTAAGTAACTTTTTTGAGTTACAACGGTTTGAAAGTTAGCCATCGTGAACAATTACTATGGTACCTAACCATTTCTTTAAAAGTGAAAAAATACACATTATTTTAAGATATCTACCTGCTCAAATTAAAATTCGTAAGTTATAGTTCATTTCGGGCTCTACATTTTGAGATTATAATCTCATTTTCAAAAAAAGGTGACTAGACATTTTCCTTCCGTGTACCCTTCAATTATAATATAACCTAATACCTAGGTGTACTTTAATATCGAGCCGAGGTACGCGTGAGGTATGACCGTTCGACTAGTCTCCCTTGCCCTCTGCTTGTTGCCTAAGGCATTTGTAGCATTAGATTGCGAATCTGGAAAAGTCGATCGATCACACTGTACCTCGTAGCCCGTAATGAACTGTTACTCGCCCGATTTTACTTGCTGACGATGAAAACATGTGCCAAAATAATACAGTAACTACAGTTCAAGTGTAAGGCCCTATTTCCTTTTTACAATTTGAACTGTAGTGAACACGAAATAAAGCTCAAATTTCAAAACTCTCAGATCAATTTATGAAATGTGTCACAACCCTAAATCAATACATAATTTTACCTGTATGCTGTAAGGACTGTACAGCCGGCCTTAGACTACATTTCGTTATATACAGACTTCTATCAGTGCCTACATATTCTGTCTAGAAGACTGGCTGAAAGAAAAAGTCGCATTTGAATTCACGCATCTGACAACCTCTTGTCGCGGTTTTTCAAACCATTTCGACGGCAAACATACAAAATGAAGTGTTTAGTGATTTTGTTGCTATTCTGTTTATTGCAGCAAACTATCGGGCGACCTCAGGCAGTTACCCAAGAGCATTATAAGTAAGTTCTATAAAATAACATAGGTAATTAGCTTTCACAGCACTTTGTAATGCTATTAGTTGCAGCCATTATTCCGTAGAACTCCCGCATTAATATGAGAATCCGCATCCGCATTGTAGTATATAGCAAGTAAAATAAATATACACTACGACTTGCGGAGCAGTGAGGCGAGAGTGTATGTGGGATACACACGCACACACTCGCCGATGGGCTGCAGCGAGAGCCGGAGGATCAGACAGACTGCATAAATTGTTGTTTTATTGCCCTTCGGACCCGTGGCTCCCCTTGCTTGGGGAGACATCGGTACTGGGTTTTGAATTATATTTGAAGTACTCGTGTATTTTTTATTCCGTGATTAAATCAAATCACCAGGGATGCAGAAGAAGCTGAATACGACGATGACGAGGAGTCGGAACAAGAAGACTCGCCCCATGAAGATGAAGACGCGGCAGTCGACGAAAAGGTACCTAAGCGTTTTAACTAGGGTTCCCTCTATGTGGCATAACATTTATTGTCCGAAACTGTTTTAGCATAGGGGAGACCGGGTATGGTTGTCTCATTTTTTTTATTTTTCATTTTTAGTACCATTGTTGTTAGATAAGAATTGGCAAATGATATATTGATGGATAGGGTATTTATTCTAGTTTATAAATAAATAAGCTTTCTTTCGCTAACGCTATGCGCGGAGGAAATATTATTGTTTTTATGAAAAAAGAAAAGTGTGACATTTAACCCCCTGTCAGGGATGGTTGTCACAGGTGTTGGGGTACGTAGTCACAAAGTAAAATAAGGGAGAAAAATAATAACAAAAACCTATTTATATCAAATTAGGTTTTTTATTGAAGATAAAAATGTTGTGCGTAACTAATTGTACCCTGGAAAATTACGAAAGTCTTATTTGTATTGAATAAAAATACACAAAAACAAAATTCGTTTTTAGCGATAAATGTCCTCAAAATTCTGGTAATAAAAATATAATCTTAATCAGTCACTAATCTCTTTGGACGTAATATTATGTAATTAAAACTACCTAACGAAGCGAAATTATATTTAGTCAGTCTAAATAAAGAGTCGTATTCGTATTTAATAAGCACAAACAAAAACAAAATTCGCTTTCAGCGATTTAACACTTCTATAAACAATCTTAGAATTCTAGTAACAAAAATATAATCCAAGTTAGTCGCTAATCTCTTTGGACGTAAGATTATGTAATTAAAATTAAGCAATTTAATTTAATCAGTCTGATAATTCAGCATCACAATTTTGGCAAATGTAACTAGGTAGCCCAGGTGTGCATGCTTCGTGAGCCCACAACATGTATTGCATTCCTGACACTGAATCCAGACTTATTTCTGGTAAAACAAGCCCACGAGTTGACTTTCTTCTGTGACACCTTGGCATTATGCAAGCTCTGAAAGAAAATGCATTTGTATAGCAAAACCCTAAGCAGTCAGCAAATTAAAGGTAGCATGTATGGGGTTGGTTGTCACATGTGACTACCATACCCCGTCGACCTGAGACAACTTGCCCAAAACACCTTTTCGCAAATAATCTTCAAAAATCAATTCCAATCAATGTTTAGTCCAAAAACAAAATAACATTATTATGAAACACATATTTAACATCAGCAATACACCAAGAATCATATTAATATACCAAATTTTAGTATACTTACGAGATTCGGCACAGATGCACAAAAAATTACTTTAACTGGCGGAAAAAAATAAACGCGCTTGGCTCCGTCACGGCATTTCGCAGCGGACTGAGGTGAAGTAGGGAGGGGGATATAACGTAAGTGTACCATATTACGGGATATTAAGGCGTTTCCTACTTCGAGGAAGGTTTAAAAAAAAAGTACGAAGGTGCTAAACGTGGAATCTATTTTATTTTGAAGATTGTTCTTATAAGATGGATATAGGATATTATTTTGCCTCGTAGCTTTTAATTTATAGAAATTATCGTTATTTTGCTAAACCCTTCGTTTGTCCGTAATTCCGTGTTAAAATTTCGCTATGGATCTAATTCCGGGAGTCGTTGTACGTAATTCCGTGCTATCTTCTAAGTTCACAATATTTATGTGCCTATCAAAATAAATTGTTTTAAATTATTATAATCATTAAATAATAATACAAACAAGTCATTATTTTATAAATTTATTAAACTTATAATCAAATAAAATTGACAAAATTAAAAACGGTTGCATAGAAGTTCTACTTAATCGGAGTTATTCTAAGTCCACTAAATAATTTTAATAATCCTGTAACAGATGCACAAAAACGCAATGGACCCCTCCCCTTACTTAGTTTTAGGGTTCCGTACCAAAATGGTAAAAAAGGAACCCTTATGGTGCGACTCTGTCTGTCTGTCTGTCCGTCTGTCACAGCAAGATATCTCAGAATCTACTGATGCTATCGACTTGAAATTTGGAATAGTGTTAAAAATCGCTTACTCGAGCCTATTGGATACAAAAAAAATCTTATGCCTTTTTACTTTTTTTTTAAAGGGGTCCGAAATGGGATGTGGAAAACAAAAGTAGAGCTATTATATCGAGTGGGATATCAAATGAAAGGGCTTAATTTGTAGATTCCAATGCCATTTTTATTTTTTTCTCAATTTTGTACTTTTTGATTTATGACCAAAAACGTTCAAAAAATATTATTCCCCACCTATTATCTTCGAAGTTACTGAACAGAAAAATCTGTAATAATTACCAATTATTAATATCATCCTAAATATTACAGGAAAAATAAAACGTTTTTCCTAAATTGCATCGATTTTTAGAAATTTTCAAAAATCGTACACATAATTATTTGCTCCTACTAAGCTAACCGCCATACAGTTTTTCTTGAACTATTTAGGTACGTATCTACGTAAGAATTTGTACGGAACCCTCGGTGCGCGAGTCCGACTCGCACTTGACCGGTTTTTTTTTATTTCTTTATCTATTTTATTATTTTTCCGATATCCCGGAATAAGGGACATGAGTACAAAATTGGTGTACATTATTACGGGAGTCAAAAAAATGGTTTTAACCAAATATTTTAAAGAAAAATTATTTATAGATTGGAAGGTAATATAACAATCATAAGTATAACTTCGATATAACTAACTATTTTGTTTGCTATTATAAAACAAATTTGATTAAAGTTCGTTGTCATACTCCATTATTTCTTATGTATGACACAACGAGTAATCATTTCAGACCCGGTTTATGACTCAAATTAAAAAAAAAACATATACCGTAATTACGTCACAATAATCTATAGCCATTACTAAACTTATTCACATTAAATTTATAAACAAATTTAGCCTCAGATAGATATAAAACATTAAAACATTTTAGACTGAGTTTCCCTTATTGCGGGATACACACGGAATTAGGTTCATCGCGTCATATCTGTGAACATAATTACGGGAGTCACAAAATCCATTAAAATAAACTTTATATTAACTTGAAATTACTGTTAAACCGTAGGTTAATAACTACTACTCAATATTATTACAAATTTATATTAAATAAACCTCCCAGCATCACAACAAATCCTTACGAAGTTTTCACTGTCACCTTACGCGCACCGACTACGCGCCAGTACGAAACTACTGCGTGGTTGCAACTGACGCGTTCAAACGTGCAACATAGGTATTAAAACGTATTATGTATACAAAAAAATCATGTTTTTCGGTTGTATTTAAACTATAGTTGATGTAGTATTGTATTTAATGATGATTTTTTTTATTGTTTTCTTATTATACGACTAAAATCAAAATACCACGGCATAATGTACTATCCCGGAATAGTGGACACTTACGTTAGCGCTCGCGATCTTTCGAGACCGATCAATTAACTCATTCGTTCGTTCAGTTTTCTGTTATGGCCGCTGTGACAACCAACCCGTGTGACTACCAAACCCGGTCTCCCCTAACAGATGTGGCATAATCGGTTTTCGCCGAATGGTAATGTGGCAGAAACCTTATTAAGCATAATTAGTTACATCCCGAATATGTAGTTGTCTGAAATTAAGTTCGCATACTATTATTATGACCGATTATTTTTACGCATAATTCTATTGTGCAGAATTTTATTCGGCATATTATCGATTGTCCGAGATTGATAGGGTAGGTTTAGGAGAGGTAAGTTATTATAATAATCAAGTGATATAATTCCATTGAACATCTTGTTCATTCAGTATAACGATGAACTAATAACATTTAACATCTAGCAATTCTAACCTAACTTAGTAGGTTAGGCTAGAACTTTGATCCCTCACAAATCTCATAATAAAGAACTGTTGCTAAAAACGTTAGGTTAGATTTAGAACTGTGTCCTTACAAAATAAACAATTGATAGAAAAGGGGCTTAGATTAGGTTAAAACATTTAAGCAATTAGAGTTTTGCACGAGTTCATAGCTATGGAAAGGCCAAAAAAGGGGGGACGGGGGGCGAAGCACCCTACAAGGGGGGCTCGAGGGGCGAAGCCCCCCGCAAGAAAAAAAAGACTAGACAGAAAAAGTAGGTTAGGTTAGGTTTGAACTGCGTCCCCCAACAAAAACGAACTGCTGGCAGAAAAAGTAGGTTAGGTTAAGTTAGGTATAGGTTAGGTTTGAACTGCATCCCCTAACAAACACGAATTGCTGGCAGAAAAAGTAGGTTAGGTTAAGTTAGTTTTGCACGAGTTCATAGATATGGAAAGGCCAAAAAAGGGGGGACGGGGGGTGAAGCTCCCCACAAGGGGGGCTCGGGGGGCAAAACCCCCCGCAATAAAAAAAAGATTAGACAGAAAAAGTAGGTTAGGTTAGGTTTGAACTGCGTCCCCCAACAAAAACGAACTGCTGGCAGAAAAAGTAGGTTAGGTTAAGTTAGGTATAGGTTAGGTTTGAACTGCATCACCAAACAAAAACGAACTGCTGGAAGAAAAAGTAGGTTAGGTTACAAAACCATATATTGTCGTCGACAATACAGTTAAAAGTTATATTATGACAAAACATCTTTCTGCCACGATAGCATTCGGTGTTATAATTTTATAATCATTTAATTTATGTATAAATATGATTCGGAACTTGAAAAGTAGGACCAAATAATATTCGGACTAACGTAATTCTGCGTAATAAAATTATGCGAATATAGATTCTGCGATAACAGTTTATGCACAAAGCCTAATATGGCTATATACATTATGCCACAAAGAATTATTACTTACAAAATTATGCCACAACAGGGTGAACCTTTTAACTATCATGCCTTTGTGACAAGCTTAAATAATTCATGCAATAAATTCTGCCTCTTTCATTTTGCATGATAGGGTAAGTGGGATTACGCACTCGTGTCGCGGCTTTCGATGGCTTAGGTTTGCCGAACGTAACATATGGACGTGGCTTAGACTTTCTATGATTATAATTATTTTATAAAACGTCCTCTTCGCTGCCAAGTGCGTGTAAATATACTCTAGAAATAAGCCAGGACATAGTACCCTACTGTCAGTCAGAGGGCCAGTCAATGTCTAAATAAATCTTACCTAGGTATATTAAAAAAATCGAAGCAAATACTATAAAACACTAGTGACGAGTGACTAAAAAGGCAAGTAAATAAGGCGTTGAACAGTTTTCAGAGTTTCCGGCGGGTAGAAGAGGGCAAGACGATATAGCTGTTGATAACGGCCAAGACCAACCTGGAATTAACAGCAGACGTGACAGATATAGCGAGACTAACAATGCCAATAATCAATTCATCCAAGAATCAGACAACCAAGAGGAAAGAGGCGCCTTTCGTAGTCAGCAGTTAAATAAAGGCATAGCTAACGCCGAAGAGGACGACAATAACGATATGTTTTACGAAAACAGTGGAATTAAACCAGAAGCCGTTAAAAAGTTTGATAAAAATAAAGGCAACTACGAGAACGCTGAAACTGCTGGACGTACCCACTTTTATCACCGCTATTACAATCGACCGACCAAATTTAAGGAATCTGAAGAGAACCCTCGTGAGGAATTTAATCACGATGATTCCAGCCGAGATCGACGTGATGCAGATGATCCTACCGATGATAGTACTAATCAAGATAAAGATAAGAAAGACTTTGGGAACTTTGAAAATGAGGCTGAGCAGGCCATTATACAAAGGTACATTAAAAAACTAAATAAAAAGGAAGTGGAAGAACTAATGAGCACACTTTCAGATGATAAAAGAGCGCTCTTAGAACAAATCATTAACGATGGTGAGACCAATCAACCTATGAATTTAAATAAACGAGAAATAACAAAAAAAGCAGGAGCTGTTGCAGAAAATAATCTCATGGATGGAGTTCAATCGGATTCTAATACAATTTCAGGTCCCCTTATTAACTTAAACATCGGCGATTCGATATCTCAAAATAATGATGCAACTGGAATCACAACAGCTAGAGATGAAGACTTATCTACCACCAAAACTGACGACAATAAAATAAACAGGAGATCAACTGGACCCGATGAAGAAGCCGTTACAGAGAAATCGGAAATGAGTACAGTTACAACTGTTACTGAATCTGCAACAGGGAAATGTGAGAGCAAAAGGGAAGTTAACGTTAATGGTTTTAACAATAAGGGATCCCCTGGTAATGATTTCAATAACGCCGAATCTCAAGAAGCTCCCATTAGTGATTTAGAAGACGAGTTCTATGCTGGTACCCAGGATGATGATATGACACAACTAATGGATGCTGATGTGCAATTACATTACGACGATCATAATCCACAAAAACGGGACCTCATGCTAGAAAACAATGCCGAAATGGCAGAACCCATGAAGTCACTGCAAGAATCATTCTCTAATTCCAATTCCTACGAAGAGTCAGGATATTATGGCGGCTCAAATATGGTGCCTTTAATAAGAGTCAAAAGGAGAAATAACGAACACGCGGTCAAAAAGCGTGCAGCTGCTATTCTGCCCGAATCCAAGGTAGCATATGTGCCTGAAAATGAAGACGCGGACAATGATGAAGGCGACGAGTTTTACGATGACAGCTTTTTCGATAGAACGGCAAACTTTGCAAAGAGCAACTCCAGAGTTAACAAGCTAAGTGATTCGAGACTCTTTAAACTGAACAGTGGAGGCAATCAGAGTGTATACAAACGTTCAAATGCACTCACAAATGACGCGGGCAAGGATACTATGAGCATTGGATCTGACACTGACATTTTATCGGGCGTAGAAGGAGTAGACGAAAATTTGATGTATAGAGGTGGAAGCCGAAAGAAACGAGCTGCTGATAAAAGTCCAAAATTGGAACCCGCCGAAGAACTTATTCATAACGATATGTTTACAAGCCCTCAGCGCTCATCTTCGGTCGTTGATAATGGCAGACCGGAGGGCTATGGGGTAAGCTACAGCGGCGATGAAGCCTTTGGACATCTATCGAAAAGCTGTGAAGGAGAATTAAGCCGATACAAAAGAATACGGCGACTAAAACAATCGTCTGGCAAGGACTTCTCTTCCACTGAAGAAACCGCTAACTAGCAAGCGCTACATGATATAGTAAAGTATGTAACTATTTTGTAAGATTTTTATGCTCCGTTCTTAGGGACATATAATACCTAGTTTTAATTAATTTACATCGAGTGTTTTAGAACTTATTTTAAGTTTCAATATAGTTGTTGTTGGTATGTACTGTCATAAAATGTAATTTAACTTTGATATTACGATTACAATCTTAAAATCCTATTTCTGAATTTTATTTCCGCTATCGTAGTTAAAAACTACTTAGTTTTATTTTGAAACTTACAGAATTTATAATAGGGTATTTGACAACAATCAAAATAAATTCATTAACTCTAACCAGCAAATTACGCTTCCAAAACAGCCCGGATAAAATCATTGAAACTTATTTTCGTGCCATCAACGATTTTACAATGACGAAAACTAAAAATAAGGCACCATGTTGAGCATGACGTCACAAGCATATTTCATACTAAACTGCATACTTTCGGAGCGTTTTGACACTTCATAAAAAGAAGCTGATTTGAACTGTCATCAAGTAGCCTATTGGCAATTACAACCATCTTAATTGAAGCTTAGGTACTAAAGTCTACTGCCTTCGTTACGTTCATTGAAACTATCGGACAATGTCACAAGTCCCAACCCAACTCTGCATTCAGTATGGACTCCCGAAAAATACCATCATGACCCCACTTTGGAGGCACTGGGACAGGGAACGTGTTAAACCTCAGTATCGGGTACCTGCACTCCTCCGTTACTAAAAGTTCCTACATTACCACTGTCTTTTTACCCACTGCCCAACTAGATTGCTGAACTAGTTGAGCAGTAGAACGTAGTTTGTCTTACCGAACATCTTATGCTCTATATCTCAACTATTTTTTGTTCTTCCCCACTGCAGAACTATATTTAAGTATAGACTAGAAATAAAAACTCCAAATCTAGAAATCTTAAGAGTAGACAAATCTTTTCGTGAATCAATGAAATTTTATGCAGTTGAGCAGTGGGGAAAGTTTAGTTGATCAGCGGGTAGGGTATTACCCACTGCTCAACCTTATGCAGTTGTGCAATCTAGTTGAACAGTGGGGAAGAAGGGCCATCGTCATTTGAAACTAGACATTTCGTGGCAAATTTGTGGATATATTTACTATAGCTTGGCAACTTCGTTGGTGACACTCACATGTGTGCTTTTTGTTATGTGCAGCCGTCACTACTTAAACAAGTTACCGCCAACACGAACGGCGACCGACAGAGGCAGCCTCCAACGGTCGCCGTTCGTGTTGGCGGTAACTTGATTAAGTAGTTACGGCTGCACATAACAAAAAGCACACACGTGAGTGTCACCAACGAAGTTGCCAAGCTATATCCACTATACCTATTCACAAATTTGCCATAAGTGAAATGAATGGCACATTGTAGGTAGGTAACTTTTTTGAAGCAGTATGCAAAGCTCTTTAGTCCAATGTAAATACATTATTTCTATCTCCACATAAATCCGCATTCCTCCAAGCTATCCTGCTTTATAGTCATTCTCATTATGGCTCTGTAAGACATTAGGGATTATGAAAAAAAAACATCAATTTATAATATAAAATTTATTACATGGCAATGTTTGACATTATAGTAAAATAACGATAAATATGATTTGTTTTGTATGTACTTATATGTTAATGATTATAATGCTTTAACAAAAGGGTATGTTAATTGTAAGACTAGCAATGTTAGATTGCGTTACAAAATGTAATTATTATGCGTCAATGAATTAAATAAAAAGCTCTAATAAGGCACAGTCAAAAGGAATGAACGAAGGCTCAAAAGAGTATACATTATTCAATAGGGTTTTCATCGTACTTCTTTTGAGGCATAGAATTTGTGTTCACGAGAGTCGCGCGTGTGTTTGAAAGGAGTGCGCGGGGCCTCGATGAGCGTGGCAGGGCACGGGCCGTGCACGTGCGACGTGAACTGTTGCTTGTAGCTGGTGTTGTCGTTGCCCAGCACGAAGTGTGACGTGGTTCCGTGCCGAACCACCCGCTCACTGCGCTCCGAACGCTCGCTGCGCTGCACCTTCTGGGAGTTCTCCGACCGCGAAAAGCTACCGTAAGAATTAGCTTCAGAACGCCCATAAAACTCTCCACCGACTTGAATATTATCCCGCACAACCGCTCTTGGCTGCCTTTCTATAACCAATGTTGACTGGCCATCCCGCTTGGTCTGTTGGCGGCGCGAGTCTCCACTCTCCGTATGTTGAGAAATTACAGCCATATTGTCGCGAGCTGATCTATGCATGGAACTTATACTCTTTCTGTCAGTACTATGTGACGAGTTGCTGATATATTCTCCTCGGTCGTTCAGATTTCCGATGCTCTTACGCTGTGCAGATGCCGTCGAACTTATAGAATGCTGGGCTTCAGCGGCTGAGGAAATTCCTTTACGATGGAGAACTGTGTTGGATGCGTCAGAAACGAGATCCGATGTCCTCTTGTGGTGCCCGGTACGGCTGGAATTATCGATTATGGAGGTGGTTGAATCACCTCCATGCATTGCTTTCTGGAATTCAATACTGGTTCTGGCTACGCTGTCACTTAGTTGATTCCTACCAACAACATGCGTTTGTTGAGATGATCTGGAGCTGTGCTCTTCTACGTGGCTACCTTTAGTGGCATGCATGATATTCGAAGAATTACGCTGAGTGTGGCCAGTGGCTGATGTCGTGCGTTGATTGGTGATTCCTTGTTGCAAGGACGAAGACATTGTCGAATCTTCAGATGACACTATTCGTTGACTGGAATCACCGCGAGTTTGTCTATTTTGATTTGAGTTATCAACCCCTCCTTTATCTTGGACTGTTTTGAGATTATTTGTATCACCGCCAAATGCAGTCGTGTTAACTTCCACGTTACGAGTAACCGTAACCCATTTACCAGCTATTAATTTCTTTTCAGATACTTGCTTCATTGTTTTGTTAATTGAAGATGACGAAGACACATTTTTGACATTTTTTGAATCGGCATGTTGTATTACCTTATTTTTATCAGCGACAATCCGAGACGAAGATCTGTCAGTGACGTCCTGAGATGATGTTTTATGAATATTACGCTGGGATCCAGAACGATCAGCACTTTGAGAGGTAACAGTAGTCTGCGTTACCTGGGAACCAGATTTTGAATGTTTAGTTGTAGAACTTTCTACACCGCTTTGTATAGTAGTATGAGATTCTGTGTGCATAGCATGTGTCCTTCCGTCCTGGTGAACTGAAGATCCGCCAGTGGTCGTTTGCACTCGTGACTGGATATTAGAGTCATCACGCCCTATCTGAGTCCTACTTTCAGTAGTTTTCTTAGATACATCTTGCGAATGTACTCTCATTATGTCTTCACTTGCGATGTGCCCGTTGGTATAAAGGTTATCTTTAGGTCTTATGGGCCCAGATCTATCGGATGGACTACCCATACGTTGATTTCCGTCAGTGGGGCGTCTTGGTCCTTCGCCAGAATGCTTATCACCTTCAGGATGTAAATTATCCTTCGGTCTTATTGGGCTTGGTCTTTCGCTAGTTTGCCATTCAGACTTTGCTGGTCGCTCAAAATCTCCTTCTGGTCTTAAATTATCTTTTGGACGGACTTGAGCTGGAGTTTCTCCAGGTTGCCATTTAGTCTGGGGGCGTCCTTCAAAATTACCGTCTAAATGCAAATTGTCTTTTGGTTTCTTGCCTGAGGGCCGTTCGCCTGCTGCAGTAATATTAGTTTCCACGTTTCTAGTCACTGTAACCCATTTTCCGCCAACGAGTTTCTTTTCTGTAATTTGTTTTATTGTTTTTGTGGTCGATGTCGTTGAAGATTGAGTGTGTTTAATATTTTTCGAATCAATTTTATTCACTGCATTCTTGTCTACGATAGCTGAATCTTTTTGTGTATGGCTTCCAATTTTACGTACAAATGTTGTTTTATCTACATTATTTTGTGAATCTGCACGATCAATTACGTTTTGTGAGGTTACGGCAGAATGAACCACATGAGTTCCAGATTGAACATTCTTTATCGTTGATTGTTCACTGTGAATGTTTGATTTATGCAGATGTGTTTCTAAATGAGTAGTTTGAGTTGTATCGTCACGCTGCGTTTCAGTGTCATGTCTTAAGATATTCGTTCTACTGGAGTCAATGCTGTGAATATCTTGGCCAGTAAAGGTTACCGACTCCGTTGTTTTTCTCGCGATGTCATTTACCTGTGAAGAACTAGTTCTGTCTACGATTGTGTCGGTAGAATAGCGCGATGGTGAATCTTGCTTTCCAGTTGGTGTATGGTGTCCTTCTGGGTATAAGTTATCTTTCGGTTTAACAGCACTTGGCCGATCGCCAGTTAGCCATTTAGGTCGTTCTGGACGATCAAAATCACCCTCGGGTTTTAAATTGTCTTTTGGACGAACTTGTGATGGAGTTTCACCTGGCTGCCAGTAGTCCTTAGGTCTGTCTTGGAACTTGCCTTCTGGATGCAGGTTATCTGTTGGTCTCACTTGCTCTGGCCTCTCACCCTTTTGCCATTTTGGTCGGTCTGGGCGATCAAAATCTCCTTCCGGTTTTAAGTTATCCTTCGGGCGGACTTGGGATGGAGTTTCACCAGGTTGCCATCGCTCTTTAGGTCTATCTTGAAATTTACCTTCAGGATGCAAATTGTCACTTGGTCTCACCTGCTCTGGTCTGTCACCTTTTTGCCATTTTGGCCGTTCAGGGCGATCAAAATCACCTTCGGGCTTTAGATTGTCTCTTGGACGTACTTGTGAAGGAGTTTCTCCTGGTTGCCAGCGTTCTTTAGGTCTATCTTGGAATTCGCCATCAGGATGCAAATTATCCACAGGTCTGACTTGGTCTGGTCTTTCACCTGGAACCCATTTTGATTTTGTTGGTCTATCGAATTCCCCGTCAGGGTGTAGATTATCCCGCGGCTTGACTACGTCGGGTCTTTCCGCCGATTCCCATTTCGGTTTTGTGGGTCTGTCAAAGTCGCCTTCTGGCTTTAGATTATCTGTGCCCTTTATTGGTGTTCGTTTTTCACCAGTTATTGGTTCTACAACAGGACGCTTTTCAAAGGTACCTTCTGGTTTCAAGTTATCAGGATGGTAAATTATAGCCGATCGTTCACCTTTCGTTACACTATAGTCATTCCTCCGAGAGTGATCCTCAAATACTCCTTCGATTTTCAGGTTATCTTCTCTGCGAGTTAACTTCACTCTTTGACCTTTAACTACACGGTAAGTATCAGATGATCGAATATTTTCCATCTTGCCCTCCATCTTCAAGTTATCTTCATGTTTAACCACGGCGGCACGTTCACCTGTTACAACTGTGTAATCGTTTTTCTGCTTGAGATCTATAAATTCACCTTCTATTTTTAAATTATCTTCGCGTCTGATTATATCAACTCTTTCTAAATGTTGTTTTCGTCTGATATCAGTTTCTTTATCAATAGTTAAGTTATCAGTATATTTGAAAGATTTACGCTTCTCTGCAGGTTGAGATGGAACTGTTTCAGGTCTATAAAATTTACCGTCAGGTTTCAGATTATCTTGAGGCTTGACTACCACAGCTCTTTCTCCTTTGGTTGCCGAGTAATCGTTACGAACTTGTAGATCAATAAACTCACCTTCTGTTCTTAAATTGTCTTCATGTTTCGTAATTACAACCTTTTCAGTTTTTTCGATGCGCTTATAATCATCCCTAGAGCGATGGACATCAATTTTCCCTTCCATTTTCAGGTGGTCTTCATGCTTGACTATATCGACACGATCGCCTCGAGTTGCCGTATAATCTGTTCGCCGTACAACTTCCATATCGCCTTCAGGTTTCAAATTATCCTCAGGTTTCTTTTGAACTGGCCTTTCCCCAGCAGGCAAAGGCTTCGGTTTGTCAGGCCTGTCGAATTTACCTTCAGGCTTTAGATTATCTTGAGGTTTTATAGGTGTCTGTCTTTCTGCCGGCTTCCATTCATCATGTTTTGGTTTTTCAAAGTCACCTTCTGGCTTCAAGTTGTCTTTCGGTTTCGTAACTTCGGGTCTCTCTGCTGGACGCCACTTATCTTGTTTAGGAGTTTCAAACTTACCCTCGGGACGGAGATTGTCCTGTGGTTTCTTAGGTGTTTGGCGTTCAGCTGGACGCCACTCATCGTGTTTGGGTTTTTCAAACTCACCTTCTGGTTTTAAATTATCTTTAGGCCTGGTGGGCTCGCGGCGCTCAGCGGGGCGCCACTGATCAGGCTTTTGCGTTTCGAACTCTCCTTCAGGCTTAAGATTATCCTTTGGCTTTTTAACCTCAGGCCTCTCAGCTGGACGCCACCTGTCCTGTTTTGGAGTTTCAAATTCACCTTCAGGTCGCAGATTATCTTGAGGTTTCTTAGGTGTTTGGCGTTCAGCTGGACGCCATTCATCGTGTTTGGGCTTCTCAAATTCTCCTTCAGGTTTCAGATTGTCTTTGGGTTTCTTTACTTCAGGCCTCTCTGCTGGCCGCCACTTATCGTGCTTAGGAGTTTCAAACTCGCCCTCTGGACGAAGATTGTCTTGTGGTTTCTTAGGTGTTTGACGTTCAGCTGGACGCCACTCATCGTGTTTAGGTTTCTCAAATTCCCCTTCTGGTTTAAGGTTGTCCTTAGGTTTGTTTGGCTCACGACGTTCGGCTGGCCGCCATTGATCAGGCTTTTGCGTTTCGAATTCTCCTTCAGGACGTAAATTATCTTGAGGTTTCCTAGGCGTTTGCCTTTCAGCTGGACGCCAGTCATCGTGCTTAGGTTTTTCAAACTCACCTTCAGGTTTCAGATTGTCCTTTGGCTTAGTGGGCTCTCGGCGCTCCGCAGGGCGCCATTGATCAGGTTTTTGCGTCTCAAAATCGCCTTCAGGTTTCAGGTTATCCTTAGGTTTGGTTTGCTCTCGGCGTTCGGCAGGACGCCATTGATCAGGCTTTTGAATATCAAAATCACCTTCAGGTTTCAAGTTATCTTGAGGCTTCCTAACTTCAGGCCTTTCTGCAGGACGCCATTTCTCAGGTTTGGGAGATTCAAAGTCACCTTCAGGCCTAAGGTTGTCTTGTGGCTTTTTCGGTGTCTGACGTTCAGCAGGACGCCACTCTTCGTGCGTGGGTTGTTCAAAGTCTCCTTCAGGTCTTAAATTATCTTGAGGTTTCTTGGGTGTCTGTCTCTCCGCCGGTCGCCATTCATCATGCTTGGGTTTTTCAAACTCTCCCTCCGGTCTGAGGTTGTCCTTAGGCTTAGTTGGCTCGCGACGTTCCGCTGGACGCCATTCATCAGGCTTTTGGGTTTCGAAATCACCTTCAGGTTTCAGGTTATCTTTAGGTTTAGTTGGCTCACGGCGTTCAGCAGGACGCCATTGATCAGGCTTTTGGGTTTCGAAATCACCTTCAGGTTTCAAGTTATCTTTAGGTTTAGTTGGCTCACGGCGTTCAGCAGGACGCCATTGATCAGGCTTTTGGGTTTCAAAATCACCTTCAGGCCGCAGATTGTCTTGCGGTTTTTTAGGAGTTTGCCTTTCCGCCGGTCGCCATTCATCATGTTTCGGTTGTTCGAATTCTCCTTCGGGCTTCAAATTATCTTGAGGCTTCTTTGGAGTTTGTCTTTCAGCTGGACGCCACTCATCATGTTTGGGTTTTTCGAATTCACCTTCAGGTTTCAGGTTATCTTTAGGCTTGGTTGGCTCACGGCGTTCAGCAGGACGCCATTGATCAGGCTTTTGGGTTTCGAAGTCACCTTCAGGTTTCAGGTTATCTTTAGGTTTGGTTGGCTCACGGCGTTCAGCAGGACGCCATTGATCAGGCTTTTGGGTTTCGAAATCACCTTCAGGTTTCAAGTTATCTTTAGGTTTGGTTGGCTCACGACGTTCAGCGGGACGCCAGTGATCAGGCTTTTGAGTTTCGAAATCACCTTCAGGTCTTAAGTTGTCCCTTGGCTTCCTAACCTCTGGCCTCTCCGCTGGGCGCCATTCCTCATGCCTGGGAGACTCAAATTCACCCTCTGGTTTAAGATTATCTTGTGGTTTCTTGGGAGTTTGTCGTTCTGCCGGACGCCACTCGTCATGCTTAGGTTTCTCAAACTCACCTTCAGGTTTCAGGTTATCTTTAGGTTTGGTTGGCTCGCGACGTTCAGCAGGACGCCATTGATCAGGCTTTTGGGTTTCGAAATCACCTTCAGGTTTCAGGTTATCTTTAGGTTTGGTTGCCTCGCGACGTTCAGCAGGACGCCATTGATCAGGCTTTTGGGTTTCGAAATCACCTTCAGGTTTCAGGTTATCTTTAGGTTTGGTTGGCTCACGGCGTTCAGCAGGACGCCATTGATCAGGCTTTTGGGTTTCGAAATCACCTTCAGGTTTCAAGTTATCTTTAGGTTTGGTTGGCTCACGGCGTTCAGCAGGACGCCATTGATCAGGCTTTTGGGTTTCGAAGTCACCTTCAGGTCTTAAGTTGTCCTTAGGCTTCCTAACCTCTGGCCTCTCCGCTGGGCGCCATTCCTCATGCCTGGGAGACTCAAATTCACCCTCTGGTTTAAGATTATCTTGTGGTTTCTTGGGAGTTTGTCGTTCTGCTGGACGCCACTCGTCATGCTTAGGTTTCTCAAATTCACCTTCAGGCTTAAGATTGTCTTTTGGTTTAGTCATTTCACGGCGCTCCGCCGGACGCCATTCATCAGGTGTCTGGGTTTCAAAATCACCTTCAGGCTTCAAGTTATCTTTAGGTTTAGTTGGCTCACGGCGCTCAGCAGGCCGCCATTGATCAGGCTTTTGCGTTTCGAATTCACCTTCAGGCCGCAGGTTGTCTTGTGGTTTTTTAGGTTTTTGCCTTTCTGCCGGCCGCCATTCATCAAGTTTGGGTTGTTCGAATTCTCCTTCAGGCTTCAAATTATCTTGAGGCTTTTTTGGAGTTTGCCTTTCAGCTGGACGCCACTCATCGTGCTTGGGCTTCTCGAAATCACCTTCAGGTTTCAGGTTATCTTTAGGTTTGGTTGGCTCGCGACGTTCAGCAGGACGCCATTGATCAGGCTTTTGGGTTTCGAAATCACCTTCAGGTTTCAGGTTATCTTTAGGTTTGGTTGCCTCGCGACGTTCAGCAGGACGCCATTGATCAGGCTTTTGGGTTTCGAAATCACCTTCAGGTTTCAGGTTATCTTTAGGTTTGGTTGGCTCACGGCGTTCAGCAGGACGCCATTGATCAGGCTTTTGGGTTTCGAAATCACCTTCAGGTTTCAAGTTATCTTTAGGTTTGGTTGGCTCACGGCGTTCAGCAGGACGCCATTGATCAGGCTTTTGGGTTTCGAAGTCACCTTCAGGTCTTAAGTTGTCCTTAGGCTTCCTAACCTCTGGCCTCTCCGCTGGGCGCCATTCCTCATGCCTGGGAGACTCAAATTCACCCTCTGGTTTAAGATTATCTTGTGGTTTCTTGGGAGTTTGTCGTTCTGCCGGACGCCACTCGTCATGCTTAGGTTTCTCAAACTCACCTTCAGGTTTCAGGTTATCTTTAGGTTTGGTTGCCTCGCGACGTTCAGCAGGACGCCATTGATCAGGCTTCTGGGTTTCGAAATCACCTTCAGGTTTCAGGTTATCTTTAGGTTTCGTTGGCTCACGGCGTTCAGCAGGACGCCATTGATCAGGCTTTTGGGTTTCGAAGTCACCTTCAGGTTTCAGGTTATCTTTAGGTTTGGTTGGCTCACGGCGTTCAGCAGGACGCCATTGATCAGGCTTTTGGGTTTCGAAATCACCTTCAGGTTTCAAGTTATCTTTAGGTTTGGTTGGCTCACGGCGTTCAGCAGGACGCCATTGATCAGGCTTTTGGGTTTCGAAGTCACCTTCAGGTCTTAAGTTGTCCTTAGGCTTCCTAACCTCTGGCCTCTCCGCTGGGCGCCATTCCTCATGTCTAGGAGACTCGAATTCACCCTCTGGTTTAAGATTATCTTGTGGTTTCTTGGGAGTTTGTCGTTCTGCTGGACGCCACTCGTCATGCTTGGGTTTCTCAAACTCACCTTCTGGTTTGAGGTTGTCCTTTGGCTTAGTCATTTCACGACGTTCCGCTGGACGCCATTCATCAGGTTTCTGGGTTTCGAAGTCGCCTTCTGGTTTCAGATTGTCTTTAGGTTTGGTTGGCTCACGACGTTCAGCTGGACGCCATTGATCAGGTTTTTGCGTTTCAAAGTCGCCTTCGGGACGTAGGTTGTCTTGTGGCTTTTTCGGTGTTTGACGTTCAGCAGGCCGCCATTCCTCGTGTTTTGGTTGTTCGAAATCTCCTTCTGGCCTAAGATTATCCTTGGGCTTCTTCACCTCAGGCCTTTCTGCTGGACGCCACTCTTCATGTTTAGGTGATTCGAAATCACCTTCCGGCTTGAGGTTATCCTTTGGTTTAGTGATTTCTCTTCGCTCCGCGGGGCGCCACTTATCTTGTTTGGGTGTTTCAAATTCACCCTCAGGACGAAGGTTGTCTATTGGTTTCTTCTGTTTTGGCCTTTCAGTTAATTCAGAGCCTTGGAAAGCATCATGGGACACAGTGTGAGTTTCAAATGTTCCTTCCATATGTAGGTTATCCCTTCTTATAATCTGTTGCTGCCTAATATCAGTTTCTTCATACGTCCTGTACTCTTGTTGTGTGGTCGTAACTTTTTGCAATTCGTCAGTGGAGTAGAATTTCTCATAGTCCTCTTTGGTCCAAGTTCGACGTCTTTGTGGACGTTCAACTGGAGTCATCTTTTGCGTGTAGTCTTCCTGATTCGATGTAACGAATTCAATGTCACCTTTTTGAGTTAAATTGTCAGTTTTCTTTGTAGCTATAACAGTCCTTTCAACAATGTCTGTGTAATCAATATATTCGGATTTTGAAGTTGTGTCTGTTGTCATTTCTCCTTCGATCTTTGTCCACGTGTTTCGTCGAACAGGTGTTGGCCTTTCTACTGGTTTTAGCGTATATTCGGTGCGAGAAGTAGTAGTATCTGGAATATAAAAGAAAATTTTAAAAAATTATATGAAATACGGTCTTTGTAGAAATGTAGCTATTATTCGACCCGGTAAAATATGTACAGATGGACAATAAATCATCCGTTATGCCAAAAATTACTTGAAGGGTACACGGAAAAAAACATGTCTAGTCACCTAAATAACTTTTTGGGTTAAGGGGTTTGAAAGTTAGCCATCGGGAACAATAGCACAGAATATATATAAGCTAAAGCAGTAAGGAAGCTACAAACAAAACGATCGAAACGCACGCACACATAGACGCGTGCTTTTACAAGGCCCCTAAGGGAATCTCGCGGTGCCGTCAGTCGCGAGTGCTGCGTGGAGGCGAGCGGTCGCGCTTTGTTTTTGTTACGTGCACGCGCCCAGACAGCCCGCGATCTTTTCATTTTAAACAACCCTAACGCTCTAATAGAGCGTAGGTATTTATTTCAAAAAGTAAGCGTAGCTTCCATACTGCTCTATTTATATTCTGTGACAATAGGGATGACGACTAAGTTAAAAATATATCATTCTATTTAGTCCGTCAGCTAGATTATGGAAAAATATGGGACACGTACTTTTTGGTTTATCAAATTATTAAAAATTGACAAAGGAATAATCATCAAGCTTCCTGACCTGAGTGGGGACTTGTGACGTCACTCCTAGGTGAAAATTGTACCAAACAGTGACGTCACTCGAAACTTTTTAGCACTGTATCCTCTTCATTTTTTGTTTGTGAAACAAAAGAAAAAATACGTGTACCTACAATGTTTTTTAATAATGTAACTGACGGTCTAAACTAGCCTATTATTACGGTAACCATCTCTTTGAAAGTGAAAAAATGTATATTATTTTAATATATTCACCTGTAATCAAGTGGAATGTTCGTCGTAAGCTATATTTCTTAAATACAACCAGACAGTGAGAATAAAATTAATCCTTTTAAAAATATTTGCAGGTCCATTGTAGTTCAATTATAATTATAAAATTAAATATTGCTATTTACTTGAGAAATAAATACATACCAGTAAACTCTCCTTCAGTAATAATATTATCGGTGCGTCGAATTATTTCAGCCCGTTCACCAGTGACAACTGTGTAATCATTTGTTCTCGTGGTTGTAAACTCCCCTTCTGGCCGTAAGTTATCCTCCGGTTTCTTGATTATGGCTTTCTCAGCCGGCCTCCATTCGTCCTTTTTGGGGGAAGTAAATTCTCCTTCTGGTTTCAAATTGTCTTCCGGCTTTTTGGGTTTCTGCCTTTCTGCTGGCCTCCAAGGTTCTTTCTCAGGAGAAGTGAATTCACCTTCTGGTTTCAGATTATCTTCTGGGCGCCGGACCGGGGCTCTGTCACCCGGACGCCATTCGTCAGGTTGACGCTGAGCAAAGTCTCCTTCGGGTTTCAAATTGTCCTGAGGCTTTTTAGGTGTCTGCCTCTCAGCCGGTCGCCACTCATCATGCTTCGGCTGTTCAAATTGCCCTTCTGGTTTGAGATTGTCCTTGGGTTTAGTTGGCTCACGACGTTCCGCGGGACGCCATTGATCGGGTTTTTGTGTTTCAAACTCGCCTTCCGGTCTGAGATTGTCTTGTGGCTTCTTGGGAGTTTGTCGCTCAGCTGGGCGCCACTCATCATGTTTAGGTTGTTCGAATTCTCCTTCAGGTCTTAGATTATCTTGAGGTTTCTTAGGTGTTTGCCTTTCGGCAGGGCGCCACTCGTCGAGTTTTGGCTTTTCAAATTCACCCTCAGGTTTCAAATTATCTTTCGGTTTAGTTGGCTCACGGCGTTCAGCAGGGCGCCATTGGTCGGGCTTTTGAGTTTCAAAATCACCTTCTGGTCTTAGGTTATCTTGGGGTTTCTTGGGTTTTTGCCTATCAGCAGGTTGCCAGGGCTGTTTCTCAGGAGACGTGAACTCTCCCTCAGGCTTGAGATTATCTTGGGGCCGGCGCACAGGGGCCCTGTCTCCCGGGCGCCATTCTTCGGGATGACGTTGAGCAAAATCTCCCTCAGGTCTTAAATTGTCTTCGGGTTTTTTAGGTGTCTGCCTTTCGGCCGGACGCCATTGCTCTTTTTCAGGAGTAGTAAAGTCACCTTCAGGTTTCAAGTTGTCATCAGGGCGGCGCACGGGGGCTCGATCGCCCGGTTTCCACTCATCAGGGCGGCGTTTCTCAAAGTCACCTTCTGGACGAAGGTTGTCCTGAGGCTTGCGGACAGGGGCACGGTCTCCCGGTTGCCATTCTTCTGGGCGACGTTTTTCAAAATCTCCTTCAGGCTTTAAGTTGTCCTCAGGGCGTCGAATAGGCGCTCTGTCACCGGGACGCCATTCGTCGGGATGTCTCCTCTCAAAATCACCCTCCGGCTTGAGGTTATCTTCAGGCCGTTTCACGGGAGCTCTGTCACCGGGCCGCCATTCCTCCGGGCGCCTCTTTTCAAAATCACCCTCTGGTTTAAGATTGTCCTCGGGTTTGGTGAGCTTAGGACGCTCTGCAGGGTGCCACTCGGGACGCTCGGGTTTTTGGAATTCGCCCTCGAGTCGGAGGTGGTCCTCGTGGTGGACGGCTGTGGTGCGGCTGACGTGCTTCTCGTCGTAGTCTTGCTTGTACGCGGAGACCACGCTCGTCGTGTGCGCCACATCGAACAATGGCTCCGGGACATCGTTGTGTGGGCAGCGGTGACGCCTGGAAAACGATCAAAGTGGTCAGTTAAAAGAAAACCACTAGGAGATTTTTTTTCGGCGTCGCGCGGGAGTTAATCGTGTTCAACATAATGTTCAATGTCACACCTTTTGACACGGTAAGGATGCAGCGAGATATGATAACGTCGGGGCGGTGGCAGAGGCGGCAGCGTGAGCGGTTCGGCCATCGCACGCGTCCATCGCGCTCGCCTCGCCTCCGACCACTCTTACGAGATACCGCACCGACAATAACAAACTCTTACGAACAACCAACACTTGAACTTCGCAACTATCATCTTTATAACCGAAAACGTATTCTTTAAATAAAAATATATTGCTGAGCTGAACAAAACTAACGCGGTCACTTATAGATATTACGCGACACGTGCTTTATTGAATTTATTACGAATAGGAATAAATTTTAAAGCGCTTTGACGCGTTACCGTGTCTTTGGCCGGGAGGCGAGCCGCGCACTGCCGTATTGCCGGGCTGTGCTGAACACATCAAGCCGAGCTAACTACGTTAACTACGTACCTATAGCACGTACCTAGACAGATTCAGGCTATCCAAACTTCTGTCGAACCGTATATTCGATTTATGTCTAGCTTATGTATTTTTAAGCCCTTACCTATACAGGCCAAACCAGGTCACAACGCGCTTAATTAAACTGAACTTTATTAATTCGACTCTGATAGTGACAGCGTTACTTCGTATAGATATTTATTATTTTATTTCAATTCTTCAAAGTCTAGTTTCACTCACATTCAATGATCGGACTGGCATTAAATTTGGCATTGGTATTTTGTTGTAGTTCTGACGACAATTCAATAATCAAGTAGGTACCACCTGCATTCACGTAATAATAATAATGAGAAAATCTTACTGCTTTTCGTAATTCGGGACTCGACAGACAATGCATGGTTTTAGTAAGCAAAGAAGCTTGAACTAAACAGTGTACCTTAGTTACATATTACGTATGAAAGAAATCATAACGTGGACCAACAGTGTCGCAACCACAGGATCTAGCGTTTAACGCTGTAATAGAGTCCGAGCTCACACAACTAGCCGTGCTAGTGTTAGTGTTGACGAGCGTCCTAATGACGGCAACGACCGAGTGACCTACTGCCGTCGCCTGGCAACACCAACTACATAAATAATGCCATCCCTCTGGGGAAGCAACCTTCCAATCCCTAAACTCCCTGAAATATTACACTGCTTTTATAGCGGCCGTCAATCGTAAAGAAGAAAGTGGTACATATTTTTACATACTCATTTTTTTAAGTCAGTTTTTTAAGTCAGCAGGTCAGGGCTAAAACTAATTACGAATTTAAGACTAAGTACCTATTTTGCCGTAGTATTACTAAGGGCGCGGCCCCATGTCGACGGCACGGCGCCGTCCGCCGTGGAACGGCACGGCGCCGTCACCGTGCGACGGTACGGCGTCATGCCGTCGGACGGCGCCGTGGACGGCGCCGTGAACGGTGCCGTGGACGGTGTGACGGCGCCGTCCACGGTGCCGTGAACGGAACACCGCACCGGTGGACGGCGCACGGCTCGGTAGTTTTGTTTTAGGCGAATCTCACACTGCGGCGAATCTAGAATCATCAATTTGTATAGAAAAATCGCGGGGTATGGCACACTGAGAATGAGTGAGGTCGCGGCGACTTTTTAACCGGCTTTCAAAAGAAGCACGTTTTTTTTGTGTGTTTGTTCACCGATTACCTACTCGAAGACGGCTGAACCAATTATAAAGTCTTTTTTTGTTTGAAAGAATGATGTTTGAATATTTTAGAGGTGGTCCCATTGCAACCAAATCAGGACTTGATGATGGGATGTTGGAGGAATTGAGGGAACTCTTCAAATATTATGGTTATAGTTTCTCGTGCATTTCTTATTACAAATGAATTTCTAGTGTTAACCGACTTCAAAACAAAGAGAACATTCTATGTAGGTTTGCTCCCCGATTACTTGAAGATGGCTAAGCCGATATGGAAAATTCTTTTTTTATTTGAAAGGGTATACCTCTGGGGTAGTCCCCTTGCAAACAAATCAGGATCTGATGATGGAATCTTAGAAAAATCGAGAAAAATATAGCGATTTGGGTATTTTTCATAGTGAATTGTACATTTCTTATCGAATCTCTTCATTTGAAGTCCGTTATTAACAGACTTCCACAAAAGAAGGACGGTTTTCATTTTATACCCTATTACTCGAAGACAGCTGGACCAATTTGGAAAATTATTTTTTTGTTTGAAACGGATTTGTCCTCCAGAGTGGTCTAATCAAACCGAGATCTGATGATGGGATCTTGGAGAAATCGAGGGAACTCTTCGAATATTATAGGCATATATACGGCGATTTGGGAATTGTTCATATTCACTCGTGCATCTCGTATCAAAATAAGTTCACTGTAAGTCGGTTATTTTAAATATTTTAATTTTGTGATTCATCATCATTCGGTTTAATTCGCAATGTCAATGTGTACTTTCATCAAAATGGGTTCAGTAGTTTTTGAGATAGAGTTATGTGTGTATCAGTCACTAGGAAAACTTGTATCTACTTAACAGCGTAATTCGATCACTACTGAAATTAAGAAAATCAAGAAATAAAAAAAATACTTAAAAATTAAACCGACTTCAAAAAGGGAAGAAATAAAAGTTTTATGAAAACTATTTTTTTGAAGTCGGTGTTAGCCTTAATATTTGGAAGTACCTACGCTACGAGACGCTCAAATACTATATTACATACATAGACCAGTAAAGTAAGCAGTGGCTCGGCTTCGCCTCGGCCGACAATTACATGTGATCGGAGGCTTTCTTTATTTACTGGCCAAGGTTTATATACAATTTTTCTGTTCGACGGAGTCGGAAAGCGGGCGGAAGACAGAAAAAATTGCTGGCATAAAACTTTCCTTTCATTTGAAGACGGTTTAATTTTTATAATAACTTTAATTAAAGAAAAAAAATTATTACTCGTCGGTTTTTTAGCCATTTGGCTCAAAATCATTTTTTACCCTAAAAATGATCAAAGGATACGATTTCAATCAAAAAATTATACACTTACAAAAATAAGTCCCTATTTCTATGGAGAGTCGATTTTCGATCCACAGTGTAGCGGGAAGAGTGCAGTGTGCGGTGCGCCGCACACGGTACCGTGTGCCGTACACGACACCGTCCACGACGCCGTCACACCGTTCACGGCGCCGTCACACCGTCCACGGCACCGTTCACGGTGCCGTTGACGGCGCCGTCCGACGGCACGACGCCGTACCGTCGCACGGTGACGGCGTCGTGCCGTTCCACGGTGGACGGCGCCGTGCCGTCGACATGGGGCCGCGCCCTAATTTGTAAAGCTTTTCCGTACGATTTTTGTTAAATATCTCATTTTGACATTATGACAAAAGTATTGATAATATCTGCCAACTGTTAAATAATATCAATCTCAACTTTGTTTGTAATGTCAGCTTGAACACAGATTCCCTCGGGATGTACGAGTGTTCACTTATGTATGCAAAACGCAAATTTCAATTGTAAGCATGCCATATAAGTTTAATATGACACTATATAAACGGGACCGTATAATTATATTGAGATTCGCCAATGCATAATGTAGACGTGCAAATCGCAAAACGAATGCAGCTTTCACAAGGATTGAGGCTAATTAATTCGAAGCACAGACGCTGCAGCTTAAGATGCATGGAAGAGTGGGCGAGTGCAGTCGCCGCCCGATATAGGCGTGAGTCAGACGAGGAGCAAAGAGAAGTCTGCAGACTATACCTATTTTAATACCTAAGGATTTATACAAATAGATTAGGTTGGCTAGCGAAAGAGACCAAAAAATAAGAGACTATTTAAAACTTCTAAGTCACTCAACTGAGCTTACTCTAATAGTTTCCAGGTGACGGCATGTATCTAATTTGATCCGGAGGAAGGGTATCGTGATGACTAGAAATGTTAAATTGATTCAACTATGTTATTTTTCGTACTATGGTTGCCAAAATACATTTTGTGTATCTTACCGTAGAATTACCTTTCTCAGCAATATAAGTGAGGGGTTTATCTGGGGGCACGGCAGTGCCCCCGCCAAGTCGAGCAAAACAAAGGCACGGCCGTACCATCCTTTTCCCGAAGCCATTCAGGCCTTTTTCAACCTCCTGTAATTTTGTACAGGCTATTTATTAACATGCTACCTCTTGTACATTTTCTGGCTCATCTCGCCCAAACCATATTTGTGACTGAGCAATTCAGTATAAGAGAAACTGATATGTTGCAGCTCGGTGTGAGAGACTACCTACTACGTATGATTAGACTACAATGAGAGTGTTTAGAAATCATAAACCCACCAGCTGGCAGCAGGGTGGCGAAAGGTCTTTTTGACAGTAGGCGTCAAGATCCACCAATCACACCACTTGATTTGACACCCACTGCCAAATAGACCTTTCGCCACCCTGCTGCCAGCTGGTGGATTTCTGATTTTTAAATACCCTCATTAGTTGCTTTTGAGTGTCTATATTTTTAAGGGACTTGTGATACATCTTAACTACCTAGGTAGTATAGGGTTACTAAAAAAAAATGTATATTCTATCGATAATTCTTACGTGAATAACTGAATTATAAGGCAGGTCTGGCCAATTGACAAATAAACCTCCCAATAAAATTGTCTTACTATAGATAGATAGCGATTTACCTATAGGTATTGGCGTTATGCTGATAAGAAATGCCCTACCTTTTGTTTTCTACAGATAATAATATATATTCCGTTTGGCATGTGGCGATTTATGTCATTTTCTCCGAATTACGCCGTTTAAAAAAAATCAAAGGTCAAAGGACAAAGTAGGTTGACCATTAATAACCTTACCTTTGTCTATGACCTCGTACATGTCGGAATATGTCGTAGAATAGAGGTAATTACGTTTACGATGAAAGTTAACATTATTTGGTATTTCAGTGTCGCCTAGTGATGGCGGCCCAACACATCTGATGCCCTAAATCCAGCGGTAATTGCGATCAATATTTAACCTGGCCATGATGCGTGACTTAGTATTCGTGAGGAGACATCAATTTATAAGAGAACAATAATATAAAGATTTACATACATACTTTCAAATAAGTACCTAATAGTGCACTTCCTGACATACACATGAACTTTTAAAATAAAATGTTTCAGGCTGTGCCTGTTACAATTTGCATGGTGCACTGGGCGTATTTTGAAATTTGGCGCCCCGGGCCAATGTACCTTTCGGCGCCCCAGAAGTCAAGGAAAAAAATTATTGAAATAAAAAATACAATATTTTTAATAAATTCTGATCGCACGCACGTAGGCGAGCTATCGCGCGTCTGTGTGAATACGTGTCGCGCGCTCCTAAACGGCCGAAATTGGACTACTTGTTCGTCTTTATACTTTGCCTCGAGAGCGGAACTTAACTTTCTCAAAAATCAAAAAAAACCGTAAAAATTTGGGAAGGTCTAGTTTTTGGTAGTACCTTCTCAGGACGTTTTTACCCGACTGCGGCGAAGCCCAAAGGAGGGTAATGTGTTTGACCTGTATGTATGTATGTCCGTTCCTGTGTCCGCTCGTAACTACTCAATGGCACAACCGATTTTGATAAATGATACATCATTGGATGTGTCTTGATGGCGCGATTGTCACTGGGTATGAAGTTCGTTAAAATAAACAAAATGGCGGATTTTATGCACTTTTAAAGTGCACCGCGGTCGGGTTTTTTTTAGTAAAAATATTTAGTTATTAAAGTAGACTTTTGCTACAATACCCATGAGACTAGAATTGTCTCTGTAGACCCAATAGTTTCCGAGATGAAGCCTTTCAAAATTTACCATTTTTCCGAACTTCGCCATTTTTTGCAATATTGTGTCGTTCTGAATGAATGAATTTAGACCCTGATTCTTCGTAACCCCTGTTATACTATCGAAGCCTTGTACGTTATGTTATGGGATGTTAAAAATGAAAATGAGAAGTGTGAATGATGATGTTTAATGATAAGCTAATAAAAAAGGCAAGGACAACAAAAGTTAATAGGTTTATTAGTTATATAGTATTCAAAAATTAAGTTATTTTAGCCCTCTTGGAAGGGCGGCGCCGATCGCAGTGAGGATGATCAGCAAATCAATGTCCTCACCAAAATAGCGCAGTTCAAAAAATTATGAAATTTGAAAAGCATAATCTCGAAAACTATTGTGTCTACAGAGATAATTTTATTATTTCATATTGTAGAAAATTTTGTGTACTTTTAAAACGTCCTGAGAAGGTACTATCAAAAACTAGTCCTTTAGGGTCATAATCTCCAAAATCTGAAAACCGAAATTTTCACGGTTTTTTTCGATTTTTGACAAAGTTGCATTGGCGCTCGAGGTCACAAACTTAGATTATTCATTCAACATCATAAACAAGTCTGCAAAAAATCATAACTAATGGATTGGCGCAAAGTACCCCGTACTTTCAGGTGACAAGGTTACTGGATTATTCAATGTTTTGCAAAATAGGTTTCAATATTGAAAAACGCCCCCTCTTCCCTCTGCGCCCCGCCCGGGCCCTTATTCAGAGCATGTACTTATTGTACTTACCACGCCGTATGTTTTTAATAACAGACGCGCTCCGTAGATATTGACGAAAATTAACTTACGACCGTATTTTCGATAAAATAAAAAAAGGTGAGAAGTAAAAGTCAGTTGAATGGCGCCAAAACCAGAACAAAAGGCAATCGGCCCGGGGCGGCTACGGCGCCCCTGGCCGATTGGCGCCCCGGGCCTTGGCCCGGATGGCCCTAGGGTAAATACGCCCCTGTGCACTCGTAATAGGCTACTTGACAGGTTTCTGCAAAGTCAATCCGACTGTTTAATGATGTCTATTGAGCACTCAAAAAGTTGTAATTTTTAATTCTTTTGTGTAATTTTTCCGAAAAAAGCAAATAAAAATGCACTTTTAAAATTAACCGCCAAAACGGTTTCTCGGACAATGTGGCAAACCTTTTTCGATAAAATGGCGACAGATAAAAAATAATCAATTTTCATCCGAGTTTTATACATAAATTATCCATTTATTTTTAGTAATATTGACGTAAATTGGTTTTAAAACTTATAATTAATACATATATCCATAATTCTTCCATTATTTTTCACACTGTCAAGTAGCCTATGGACAAAGTATAAAGCCGAACAAGTAGTCCACCCGGCCGTTTAGGAGCGCACGACACGTATTCACACAGACACGCGATAGCACGTCTGTGTGAGTGCGATCCATACTGGAGCATTCTTACGCATTCTTAAATTTTGCTTGTAGTGCGTTCGTACACGGCGCGCACACATTCAAGCGCATTTGTACCTTTTTGGTAGGAAGAAAAATGGCTGCTATTATACTGTGTAATGGTTGTGCACTCGGTGCCTGCTGTGCTTTGGATAGTAATGTAAGAAACACATAATTTACCTCATCATTCCGAGCATTTCTTTATTGAATTCTCACTCCGAATAAATGTAACGCATTTAGTCGCCATTATTTGGCACTAGACTCGAACAATAGCGACTACCTATACAGGCTGCTAAAAATAACCAAACATACAGGGTGATTGATAATTCGACCTATACTTTGAAAGGGGTTATACTAGAGCTCATTTGCAATAAATTTAGCTCAGTAAACTAGGGGTCTAAATTTGATGGTTATCAAGTTATTTGAGTTTTACGTTTTTTTAGAAAAAGCCCGCTTTTCGGACTAAAAATGATAATTATGAAAAAAGTACTTCCATTTGGCTGGTATAAACTTTGTTTTCTAAAAGCCAATGAACCAATGACTACTTCAAATAAAAATTTGTGTCAACATTTCAGAATTATCTTAGAAATAAACGGTCATGAAAACCAAAGTCATAATTTTTTTTTTCGATTTTGTTACAACTGATGAGAATTACTTGAAAAAAATGTACGGCACTTGATGTAAAAACTACAGAAATAAGTTCCTCAATTAATAAGCTTTCCAAAAAAGTACAAATGTTGTCAACTTTTTCAAAAATCTTGAAAATAATAATAATAATTCCAGAGCAGGTAGCGGTTTTGCAAAAGGCGTACCTGGCCCGGAGCCGCGTTTTTTGTGTCACCTTTATTTTTCTGAGGGCTTCAATTGACCTGCCTCGGTATCTTATCTTACCTTATTAGGGGTGAGATCAGGGTAGATTGCGTTCAGGCATGTTCGTGACTAACCGAGGTTTAATTATCTTCATTCAGTAAGTGATCAATTATCTGCCTTCGACCTTCTTTCCAATGCAGACGTATCGTTGTTAACTTATTTATTTTACAAATGAAATGAATTATTGTTTATCAAAACAAAGAATAATAGCATGAACCTCGTATAATCCAACGAACTAACCGAGGCTAAATTATCTTCATTCAATAAGTAATCAATCAATTACTGTCAACCGTCTTTCCAATTGGACGTATCGTTGTTAACTAATTATTTTACAAATCATTAACTAACTAACCGAGGCTTAATTATTTTTTTCAGTAATGAGGTGACCAATTAGTTAATTATTGAAAGTAATAATGATACCTAATGACTGACAGAAATAAGCATACCGGACCTGAAGCCAGTCTGCTTACTTTGTGTTTCTTCATGCAGAAAGCACGATATTAATTTATTTACATCAAATGCTTGTTGGTAGGAATAAGATTGCAAAAGCAGTAAAATAACCAGTTTCTAAATAAAATTTTATTTTAAAATAATTAAATTATTACTAAACACAAAAAGAAGCACGCAGGGTAATGTTTCGCCATACGATAAATAAATAATTAAAATAAATTACAATTACAACTACAAATCTTGTTCGAATTGCCTGCCTCGGTTGCGAATGCAAGCACGAAGTCTTGTACGTACTTCACTGACTGTAACCCGCGTCGACAGACTTTCTTTAATAGTTTGGGCAGCTGCTACAATTTTTTCTCGTAAATCTTCTACATCACGAATTGGCCTGTCGTAGACTAATGCCTTCATGTGACCCCATATGTAGAAGTCGCATGGAGTTAAGTCGGGACTTCTCGCTGGCCAAGGGATCGGACCACCTCGACCAATCCATTTTTCTGGATAATTCACATCCAACCAATGTCGCACACGCAGATAATAGTGAGCTGGGCAGCCATCGTGTTGATACACCATGGCTATCCTTCTGGCAAGCGGCACATCCTCCAGCAGCATAGGTAGTTCGTCCCTCAAAAAGTTCTCGTACGCGTCACCGGTTAATCGTGCCGGCAGAAAGAATGGCCCGATCAAATTGTCGTGCACAATACCCATCCAGACATTTAGTGAGAATCTGTGCTGGTGAGCTCCTTCTCTGGACCTCCGTGGGTTTTGATGTTTGGGGGCCCAAAAATGCAGATTGTGGTAGTTAGTTATTCCGTCGCGGTCGAAGTTGGACTCATCTGTCCACAAAATGTTCTTCAGGTACTCCGGGTCTTCGATGTCAGCATTCAACAAAAATCTGCAGAAATCGATTCTTCTTGCAGGATCTCCCTCCTCGATAGCGTGTACTGGAGTGTAGTGGTATGGATACTGCCGTGCTGAATGTAATGTGAACCAAACCTTCCACTGAGTTATCCCAAGCTGGTTAGCCACAATCCTTGTTGATGTAGTGCCATCCGCGCGGAAACACTCCAGGATTTGTTCCTCTTCAACCGGATCATGGACTGGAGGTCTTCCAGCATCAGCTTGACGACGTTGAACCGATCCAGTTTCTCGAATACGTCGATACGTCGCACCAAACACACTTACATCAGGTAAACGGCGGTTGGGGAAGCGTCGTTGATATTCTCTGCGAGCCGCAGCGGAGCCGCCATCACAAAACCCGTAACAGTACAGGATATCCGCGTATTCTTCATTTTGATAAGCAGCCATTTTTTTTAAGAAATTAGTACGTCCGAGTTGGAAAGAAGGTCAAAAGTAATTGATTGATCACTTACTGAATGAAGATAATTAAACCTCGGTTAGTCACGAACATGCCCGAACACGAACCGAACGCAATGTACCCAGATCTCACCCCTAATTAGATAAGATAAGATACCGAGGCAGGTCAATTGAAGCCCTCAGAAAAATAAAGGTGACACAAACAACGCGGCTCCGGGCCAGGTACGCCTTTTGCAAAACCGCTACCTGCTCTGGAATTATTATTATTATTTTCAAGATTTTTGAAAAAGTTGACAACATTTGTACTTTTTTGGAAAGCTTATTAATTGAGGAACTTATTTCTGTAGTTTTTACATCAAGTGCCGTACATTTTTTTCAAGTAATTCTCATCAGTTGTAACAAAATCGAAAAAAAAAATTATGACTTTGGTTTTTATGACCGTTTATTTCTAAGATAATTCTGAAATTTTGACACAGATTTTTATTTGAAGTAGTCATTGGTTCATTGGCTTTTAGAAAACAAAGTTTATACCAGCCAAATGGAAGTACTTTTTTCATAATTATCACTTTTAGTCCGAAAGGCGGGTTTTTTCTAAAAAAACGTAAAACTTAAATAACTTGATAACTATCAAATTTAGACCCCTAGTTTACTGGGCTAAATTTATTGCAAATGAGCTCTAGTATAACCCCCTTCAAGGTATAGGTCGAATTATCAATCACCCTGTATAGCTTACACTAAAAATAAGAAAATATAAGCACTTAGATAGAAAATACTTAGCACTATTTTGAAATTTGGTAAATCTCGATTATAGAGCTACCGATTTGTATCATCCATTGCTTTTAATGTATACTTATTTATTATATACTATTTAGAGAGACTGTAAATTGTGCATACAATTATTTTTAGTTCTGACAGTACTGAATCAAGCAAGGTTTGCCGTATTCGTATTATAAAAACTATTACTTTTATACTTTTTTAACTATTAGGTACTTTTATAATTAATACGAACTTCCAAATTTCTTTTAGACAAATAAGTTACTGACTGATGTAAATATTTCTCTTAGTTTAGTAGTGAATTAAAATTTTCTAAGTTTGGGCACATTTTTCACGGGTACAAAAATATAGTTTTTGGTTTGAACCGAAGTGTGTATGGTGAGGTATCTGCCAAATACTGAAGGATCTGCGATTAGTGACAGTGTGGTGTCACGGTTATGGCTCAGATTTAGATAAGGGCCATTATGAGGTTGATTACAAAGCTGCCGGGCGTGTCATTGATAACTTTTATCAGATTATTTCAGAGGTAAACTTTATTGGATTATGTAATGTTACGATGGCGTTACAGTGATTAATCTGTGTGCCATCGACATTATTATCAGAACAATAGAAGTAGCTCCGTGTTTACAAAGCTTGAACACTTGGTGTGATGTTGTTGGATTAAAGAAATGCGTATACCCTATCAGAGTACCATGTTGAGGACAGAGTAAAGTGGAGGAGATGATACGGAAAGCTGACCATCCCCTCATGTGGAATAATGACTAAGAAGAGAGAGTATCCTATCAGAGAATCATACCTATCCAAATGAGTTAAATAGCTAGCGGCCTTTTAAAGTTTTTTCAAATTTTATTTTTCGTTGATAACAGGTCCGTATGTATTCCCATATTTTTGGGAGAATATTATTTGCCTTTAGGTACCTACAACTATTGCACGTGTCTATTATTATTGTAAATCAGTAATTATTTGTTTTTCAGTAAACGTATGACCTTGTTTTCAAACCAAATTAGGTCACCACAACATTCCTCCGAAAAAGATCCAATTAAAATTAGCATTACTTAAAGGATATTTTATATGTCTGAAACTGGTGACAAAAATAACAGCGAATGAGACAATCATGAATCAGTGGCAATGAGGGTTCTGTGAACGCGGCCATGACATGTCTGCGTGAAAATAATGACTGGTTATTCCTACCGCATCTCTCCATATTTAATAAATATTGACTGAAAAAGACACATTATGTCAGGGCCGTTTTGGGATGTTTTTGGTCTGCTTGGTAATTTGTTCTTTTTTTAACTCTGACATCATCCTCAATTAATGGTTCATGGAACAGCTTACGTCTCTTTACGACTCCAGTAATTAGTTGGTGTAGGCACGTTCGCAGAGATTGGTTTTACCTCGTACGGGTAGTCTGTGTTTAAGTTTAAATGTGTGTTACATCCATTAAATAAATTGGCCGAGCATGAAGCGTCGCTTTGAAGCTAAAATATTTATTTTACCGTGTTCTGGTATAAGGCAAGCCGGTAGGAATCGAGTTTTAACCTCGTAAGGACACGGGCCTAAATTTAGGACATTTTGCTGAAGTATATTTAACGTTATTGAGATGAGAATAGAATTCTAATTTCAAAAATGCTTCCCTGCCCCTCACCCCCTCATGGGCCTTACGAGGCTATGGATAAGATTAGTGATGTACCGTTCAGGAATATTTCAATTTTGTATGTGGAATATACCCAGCACCTCTAGACGTGATCTTTCTTACAAGGAAAGGTACCCAACCGTCCGGCTCCGATTTTACAGTTGGTACCTTTCTTTGTTAGTAACCTATGACACCTATTTACATATTTTATGAATTCTATTAGTAGCCAAAACTCAACGCATGTTGTTATACAGAACTCTATTGCGCCTAGCAATTATAATTTATAGGTAGTACCCTAAACTTTACAACGAAGGGTTAAATTCTCACGGTAATCATGTAGGCTGAACTGTTCTGCATAAATGCGTCGCTGCTAAATATTACCTGTGTCACTGTAAACCTATATGTGTCCCTTTAGTTAGGCCCTTTACCGCAACCGCAATAATTATTAGGCAGGCAAATTCTGCGAAGTCCCACAACGTACCCTTGTGAAAGCATAGCGGGCATATGTTGGCAATTAAAAACGATATACGTATCATTAAATTTTATAAATACAGCGTTTTTTTAAAGCTACTTTTTCCTGTAACAGTTTCTGCTAACGATGGAATACGACACTTTATCAGTTAACACTATTATCATCAGCTCTACGTTTACATATCAAATTTCAAGAGATCAGACCACTGAATATATCAGACCATTGAAGAACCTCATAGACTTTTTAAATAGAGCGTGGACTTGAAAGTCCATAAATAATGATTTTCACACATGATAATATGACAATTTTCCTGCATCTTCGTTTGTATTATAATCCGTATGCGCATTGTTCTTGTCTTGCGTAACGTCAAAAGTGAAAGCACAATGCAGATGTGTTCGGCCGGTGGATTAGGCAGACAATACAATAGTGCCATGTTCACTATTGTACCTGTTCCTGTAACGTGCGCCGGAGGTCGATTGCATCTCATCAACCGGTTGTATAGAAACTCGAAACGACTAAATGAACTACAATAGGCTATTTTACTGTTCCCGAAATTTGTCAAAATTATTTAAGATCCTTTTAAAATAAGCAAAACAAGGAAATATGTTGAAGTTTTCAGTTCAATACGTAAAATATTACTTGTTTTATGTATGAGCCTTCAACGTTGCGTGGGAAACTCCATTTTAAAAGTATGAAAATATTAATACTGTTAATGCCATTCGATAACCCATAACATAACATTTATGGGAAGTTATGAAACCGTTAGGATAAACGCGAGTTTGAACATAACTGCAAGGCAAATTTTTGATTTCCCCATAGGTACAATTCATATAAAGTATGAGCGAATGACGTCACACCGCTTACTATGATTTAGTATGGATCGTTTTTTGGGAAAGCCTAAAAATATGATTGTAACATTGTTCTATCTCGGTGAGTTTTTATGATATTGAAGTAGTTTTTTCACTTATATTTATATTGTTGAGTTGAGAGGTCTTTCTATAACACTCCACAAAAATAAGTTGTAAAATAGCCTATTTAGACTTAGGCACTTGTCCCACCCACCGTCGGCGAGTAAGCGAGTAAAATTGCGGAGTAACATTACATTGCGGATCTGGAAAGGTTGATCGATCACACTGTACCTGGTCAGTCCGCAATGAACTCGCTTACTTGCCGCTTTGAGTTATTGAGTCTGTCTCACTTTATCTCGGAAAAGTCATAACCATAAACAGTCAATGAAACTACCAAAATTAGACTTTTTTCCCAACTCCGTCCACCAGGAATTCGTATCAAATTTTCCTTATCCCGTGGGAAGTTCGTGTTTTTCCTGGATAATAGTCTTAGTACTTCTCCTCCAATAATCCCTAGATGAAATAACATGTGTATAAGGAAATACTAACAATAATAAACGTGAATGTAACTTCTTCGAGTCAAAAACCATTTGAAAACATAATTTCTTATCGAAACATGAGCATAGCCGTTTCAAAATACGGCTTAGTCAACTCACTCAGTCGGTTTCTTACTCACTCAGTTACTCAACATGGCCCGATATAGCCCGGGCTCAACTGAGCAACTGAGCGGTGCTCGTCGCTGAATCAGCCGACTGATGTGCTTGCAACCTATAGATGACATTTAATTACGATTTGATTGTGCAATCTATTTGTGATCAGTTTGTGCGATTAAAAGGACAATTTAGCAGGCGAACTTGTAAATTTTCCGGAAGAAATCAGTTAGCGTAGGCAGTGGCTGTCAAAACATAGCCAATAGTCATAAGACATTAGCATAATTCTACCAAATAAGGCAATCTGATCACGAGAAGTAGTCGTGAAAATTATAAACAAACAAAAGAAGTAAAGCTTACAAAATCTTGTAAAAGTTGCATTGGAATTAAGTCTCATTATTGTTTTTTTTTTTATTTGAAGCTGATATATGATTTGACTGGAAGTAGCTTCCCCTACAACTGGGCACTCTAATTGTAAAAAAATCTGATTATTCCTGTAGTTCAATTTCTTTGTAATTCGTGAAGTATTCAGTTAAGAGGTCTCGACCAAAACACGTCCAGTAAATCAATAAGATTGTATCGAGGAATCAGCGTATAAGGTAAACAAAACCAGCAGCGACCCCATTGCAAGAGGCGGTTGGAAAGTTGTCGGCCAAAAACGGAGCGACGCCAAACCTGCACATGTAGGTAAGCTCGAAGGCCCCTCGGTTACATAAGGACAACATAATGAGATAAAGTACGTAGAATCATATTATATCCCTGCAGCTACACTAGAATTGAACCCAAAATGTTTAAATTTTAGGACTGATATCATCCAGCTGTACACATAGGTATTATAATAACTGGCCAAGAGCATGTCGGACCATGCTCAGTATAGAGTTCAATAGCCGTAACTATAAGGTAAAGAATACGATGTAAAAAAGTACAACAACAAAAGAGCGTTAATCTCCAATAGTAGTTAATCGGCAATAACTCAAAAACGGTTAATTCGATCTTGTTGAAAATAATTTTCGTTGAAAGTATTAATTAAGCATTACCTTTGTGATTTTTTTCATATTTTTCGGACACACGGTTTAGAATGCTTTCAGGGTGCTGCTGGGACTGAGGAAACATTGCAGTGCATCAGGGATGTTCGCGGAAGCTCGAACAGATTGTTTTTATACAATAATCCGCAAACGAGTCGCTTCCCTGATGCACAGGGTGTGGAACAGTACCAACAGCTTCCTGAAAGCAATTGCTGAGAGATGGGACAACCCTATCCTGTTTTTCTGGGTGAAGACGCACACGTCACATTATTTAAGTCGCTTCACCCCGAAAATATTACTATAGGCTAGATTATAATAATTATTATTTAAATAAAATTGTTTACTAACCAATATAAATCGTGTAACCTACTAACAAAAATATGGATTCAAAATCTGAAATAAACATTATTCATTCATTCATTCATTCATTAGAAGATAGAGGGGGGGGGGACGCAATTTACACAACTTTCGGAGCGATTATTTCCAAATATATTCACTTGATCAAAAACATTACTTTGAAACCTTATAGTGTTTTTTAAAAAGCTGTCGAACTATGTACCACACGTTGATATTCACTGTTTTTTTTTTTATTTTTTTCTGTAACATGTATGGAGTGCCCCCCTAAAAATATTTATTTTAGTTGTTAAACTACCAAACTAAGTAGCGGCTCATAGAAGACACCTATACTCCAAATTTCATCAATATCCATCATGTAGTTTTTGAGTAAAATGCCTGTGACATACGGACAGACGGACGGACGGACATGACGAAACTATAAGGGTTCCGTTTTTACCATTTTGCCTACGGAACCCTAAAAACGGAAGAATTATTGCCAAGTATCAAGATTAAATAAACCTCTTGCTGTGGTTTCCCCATTTTGCCAAAAATATATTTTTTAATAAAACCTTTTTTCGACCTCTGCAAACTTAGCGTAGTCCCACTATAGTACCTACCGGGACATGGAATAATGTCCTGTACCTCTAGCTCAACCGTGACGCGTGACTCTCTCTGATGACACATGGCAAATACTACCTATCCCTTACCATTCAATGTAGTGTGAAAGTGACAAGTCATTGCTCTCTCGCGGCAAGTTGTGCTAGCCCAGCTGATCGGGATGAAAAATGTGGATAAGAAGGACGTTACTTTAACAAAGCTCCAGCCAAATAACCCAAGAAATTCCTGCAGTGAGTTGGATTTTTTTACACAATTAAAATAGAACGACTCTACCTTTCATGTTGCTCAAAAAATATCAGCAGTCAAGACGCACACAGGAAACAGAGAAAATTAGAATTGAAGGGCACTTTAACGTACTTATATTTGGGAATATCCTAAACCTAAAGAACTACTAAAAAATCCCGACGAAGGGCACCTTGACCCTATCTTCGGTACGGAGGTATACATATTTCAGTAAGTATAAAATGAGGTTATCATTATCACGTGCGATGAGCCCCCTAAAACTAAGGGTCGATAATTTGCGCCACGGAGAAACTATCAAACTAAAGTAGTTAGTGCCTTCGCAATAAAAAATATAATCTCAATCATTTGAATTTCAGATCTCTATCTACGGAACAACAAGCGGAAATACTCTAGTCCCAAACGATGACGTCAACTTCAATAAACTTCCCTCAATCAAGCCTAGTTGAAGATTGATGATATGAATAAATAAGAGAAATATTCTTGTATTCAGGTTCAATTTGATGCATGAATACTTATCTCGAAATAACTCCCCTCCTCGTAGAGATATAATCAATATGGTAGATAAATTTATAGCACTTGTCCTTATTGGAAAAGGAATAAAACTAACATACTCATGCAAATAGCGTAGTGATATATAGATAGGTGTTAGTGCTAGTTCCAGCCAGCATCCGTTTATAGACCGTTTCATGGAGACGATAATAAATGTAATCGTAGTAATAAATTAACTTGTAACCCTCTGGGTAGAATTAAGTACGTAGGTACCATCAACTCAAACTATATTATGTACCTATATTTGTAATACATGAATGCACGTACGGTAGAAATAAATTGGTTTTGTATTATAATGTCGTTAAAGACCCTATAGACACATAGTTATCGATTCCCTTTTCGATGACTATATAGGTATACATTATAGTGCATTTATTAATTTAGACTTTATTGCACAATACAGGAAAGTACAAACGGCGAACTTAATTCCATAAAGCATTCTCTACCAGTCAACCGCTGGGCCAAACAGAAATATTAGTTGTTGTTGGATTGTTTGAGAAGAGACTAAATAGTCACGTATAATACGTCACGTGAAATATTCTTATTATGTCTATTTTATTATTCTAGGGATTAACACTATGGAACTAGAAGAAACAAAAAATATCGGAAAGTCTTAAATGGACCAATTGCAGAAAAAAATGTACCTATTACTTTTTTTGTCTGATCATGGTGTGTCTTATACCATTTTACTCAGAATCATGAGCACTTTTCATTTATGAAATAAAAAAAGTTGTCCAACAGTCCAAATTTTGGACATTTTGGTAGGTAAGTACATTTTTTCTACAATTGGCCTAAATTCTAACATGAAGCAGGACAGACCTCCCCCGTCTAGCAGTTGTTGAATTTACAATCGAGTAAGTCAATAGCTTTTAATCCCACTTTCAACTGAGGATGAAAAGCGCACATGACATTTTAATATGACATCAAATACATATTTCAAGTAAAATATGCCCAGCAATGCGACACACTGCCAGGTCAAAAAAGAATAGCTAAATAACTGGCCAAGAGCATGTCGGACCATGCTCAGTGTAGGGTTCCATAGCCGTAACTATAAGGTAAAAAATACGATGTAAAAAAAGTACAACAACAAAAGAGCGTATCTTCATAGCAATTACGTCCTTTTGTTGAGAAGCGCAGTTTATCGGCAATAACTCAAAAACGGTTAATTCGATCTTGTTGAAAATAATTTTCGTTGAAAGTATTAATTAAGCGTTACCTTCGTGATTTTTTTCATATTTTTCGGACGCACGGTTTAGAAAATAGAGGGGGGGGACACAATTTACACAACTTTCGGAGCGATTATTTCCAAATACATTCACTTAATCAAAAACATTACTTAGGAACCTTATAGTGTTTTTTAAAGAGCTGTCGAACTATGTACCACACGTTGATATTTGCTGAAAAAATTTTTTTTTACTGTCTTTAACATGTATGGAGTGCACCCCCTAAAAATATTTATTTTAATTATTTATATACCAAACTAAGTAGCGGCTTATAAAACACTCCTATATTCCAAATTTCATCAATATCCATCATGTAGTTTCTGAGTAAAATGCCTGTGACATACGGACAGACAGACAGACAGACAGACAGACAGACGGACGGACATGACGAAACTATAAGGGTTCCGTTTTTGCCATTTTGGCTACGGAACCCTAAAAATGAGTGACCTAAAAGTTTGCTGAATCTACTTAAAATCATAAAATAAACAAACCAATAAAGAGTTTCTAAAAGAGATACCTAAGGTCGAAAATGAGGCTTTCAATGTAATCTACCTGAACAATCAAAGATTTTTTGATTCGGCAACTTGAAATGTGGGTGTAGAACAGTTCGCCCGTCGCCGACGCAAGGTCGTCGACCATATGGCCTACCTGTCTGTAAGCCACGCAATCTAGCCAAAGCCCAACTATAAAGCTGCAGGCAAATTGAAATTCGCAAATTGCTAATCGTATTTAAGGTTGTACCTTGCACTTTTTTCACCTGTAACTTTTTCGCTGAAAACGGCTGTTTCCTTATAAATAAAGCAACTGAACATGATCGTTTGAAGATTGTTTGGCCAAATTTTGAAATAGATTTACTTTATAGTACATGAGAAAACAACAGTTATCAACAAAAAAGACAACTTAAGGTTGAGGGTAGAAGTTTATGTATAGAGAAAATCCGACTGAAATTAAGAATGATTCAGAATTTGCGAGGAAAATGCGCGAGATGTAAACAAAAGCGGCGGAAAACTGATTCATCACATCCCACCGCGTTTCAAATCATGAATGAACTAATGCAAAAAGTATTTTCATTACTGAAAATAAATTTCATTATGATTTTTGTTAACTATAGCAATAGCATTAACGGCTGCCAACGAATTCTAAATATTTTATTAGGAGAGAAAAATTTATAATAAGGTATGCCTCGAGCAGGATTCGAACCCAATAAATTTCATTGTTTGTTTCATTTTGTTAAAATAGTTTGCGAGTTGAACATTGTATCATTACCTAACTTCAAAATTATAATAAACGGCTTCGAAGCCGAATCAGGAAACCGCATTCCATCTCAGATCCATTAGGACTTGCTTCGTTATTCAATGGATTTGACCTCTACACGTCACTACTAATGTTTTAAGCAATTACTGCTTATATACGGTTTAAAATATAGCTACACAATTAATCATTAATATACCTGAAGAACTGTCTAAATACAACTTGGGTAATAATTTTACCACATAAAGTATCAACTACAATTTATGACTTGAAACCGATTGACATTTATCAATGATTGTCATCTATATGAATAAACAGCTGGCAAGAATTTGCCTTTATAATGATCGTCGGGACTCGTATCTTAATTAACATCGCTAGGTATTAAGTATGTATGTATGTAATGTACCTACTTATAATATTGCCCCCTACAGTTCCCTGCAATGGAATCATGGATATAGGCCGCAGAGGTGACGTAACCCGTCTTCCACTTGATACAGTGCGTCCTGTGTTGCCAACGTTAAGTTCTCCGCACCGGCAAGTAAACAAGAAACGAGTTTGCGAGGACGTGGGCTCGGTGAGATCACCGCCGCGAATACCCGCTGAGGTCGCAGCCTGCACTTACTTACACGTCACGCATCTCTCTAAACCGCCGTGCCAATTTTGTTTACAATCTTCAATCGGCTAGCTCTCACGCGACCATACGTGAGAATATGACACACGATAAAATCGTGACCAAAGCAGCTAGACATTTGAGCACTCCCTTGGCTTCTGTAAAAGAGTACGCCGAAGCCTTTTAAGGATATCTTGCCTCCACATTCTAGCTCAATTCCAATTCAGTCTCGCGTTGACGTAATATTCATGGAATCGATTTAGTTTCTGTTATGTTAATTAACCTATCATGTACTCAGGTATATATATCGTGCAGAAACGTGTGCACAACAATTTCACAAGAAATAAATGTGTAATAGACGAGATTGCTCATAAGACGAAGGACTAAGGTCAATTCAATGATGCAGTATACATCGTTTCAATTGAGGAACTGCCGTCGAGTGGGCGACTGGCGTGAGATGAACACTTTATCCATTCTTTCAGTTATTGTCGATGTTATCTTTTTGGAAACAGATTAAGTGCTGAGACAGCTTCAATGAGCATATTTCTCAAGCCACTCTCAAGCAAATTGTCAGCCAGACGGCTCTCTAATTAAGTTCGTTTGTCTAGACTTTAATTCATACAAAGACGAGTTGCTCGTTAATTGTTATGAAACTTATTAAGTTATCCGTGGGACGTTAACTTTCATGAAGTGAACTAAATTATTAATATATGGAATGTTTCCCAGTTGAATTTGCATACAAAGGCCGTCCGCTCCTACTAGCTTGATTTCGGACCTACAAAATACAACATACGAGGTAACGTTATCACTTTACTTCCAAAATATGCCTATTTTGGCTCTTCTGACCGTGACTTCACAGTGACGTCACATCATGGACATTACTGATGCATGAACTCATACAATTTCAAAAAAACACCTGTCAACGCCGCCGAACATTCGTCGTCTCGAATTCGCGATTCGTCGAAACATTACCTTACAAAGAGTTTATACACTAATGTTTTCGAAAGACGTGTCGGGAATGACGGAGGGTCCTTAATGACCTTATCGTCCTGAGCTAACTACTAGGCTAGTCACGCGCGTTGAGCTTGTAAGACCCAAAGGTGTGACTGTCAACTATATAAAGTAACAGTAAAACCGGCAAAAAATGCGTAGGTGCCATCATTGAGTCCACGAATCGAACACCTACTGGAATCAACAGTTTCAAAAGATGAATAAGACTGTCATAGTGTTATGATTATTTTATTTACACCATTACCTACTTACCTAAGTAATAGAGATCTTATTTATCTAGGTAAATAACCACTAGAGCTCAAATTACTAAAGGTTTAAAGAACGATAAGACGTGAACCTTAGCATTTAGACTACAAAAATATATAATGATGCTATCGATTTTAAATGAGGTGCCGTTAATATCGCATTAACAGAGGGTCAAAGAGTTTACTCGTGACCTCATCATCGCTGTTGTCACCACTCACCAGTAGCACTGAATTATTATTTTAAAGTTCATTCGTATTTGATAAGTTAAACTATCAAACGCTCAACGCCTTGCATGTCGTCATGGGCATTAGCAACACCACAAACTAAAGCAGAATCGTCCATCGTTCGTCACGGTAACCGCGTAGGCTCATTCACTGTGCTTTTAAAACCATACTGCACTAAGTAACTCCAATTCATTCGAATTTCACTGTTAATAAGATCACATTGTGCCTGAAATCGTAGCAGCCCATTTAATTATGTGCTCTATTGTTTTTAGGAAGCGTCACAGTCGAGTAGGAACCTACTAGCGCCTACTGGTATAATCAATCTTCCTGTATGGTACTTTCACACCCCTACCGAGCTGACATCGCAGTAGTCCAGTGGCAATGAAGCGGCAAATGGCGGAACGCCTACGGGTAATCTAAGGTATTGTTGAAGGTAATAAGACGTAACCAACCAGATGATTGATTGGCTAATGCCGAGGATTAACGAATTAAAATACAATTTTCTTGAGGTCAGAACATAGAGGTTTAGAACTTTTGTATCAAGGGCCTCTAATTGACGCGTATTAAACTCAATGAAGGGGAAATCGCTAGTAATATTTTCACAACATATTTTTGAATTTGCATTTATGCCAACTAAATGTCTTTGGCACGTGTCGAATACAGACTACTTTCGCAGTTTTATATAACAGATTTAAATTGCATTGATGTTATGCAATAAACGATACCTAGGTACCCAAAAAGTATTTAATAAAAAAAAACTGAATAAACATAATTATGACATTGGTAACTGTAATCAAACCCGGAATTTGGTAAATATTACACTATTTGACGAGAAATTAGTCAATTACTAAGCCAATTAATTAATCAAGCCTAATTAATGTTAACTAATAACTCCACATAAATCGTAAACAAATACGTATTACAAATAAGGAAAACTATCGAAATCGTTTATGAGAGGAATAACAAAGCTTATTCCCACTTTCTGGACACCCGGTATCTCAAAAATATCAGAAACTGTCACTTTTGCCACCAGGCAGATGCTGCTGAGAACGAGACTTTGACAGATGATTTACATAGACAATATGGATGATTCATCCCTTCAATTAAAAGGACATCTTATGAGTTTGTTATTATATAGAGGCCTATTTGAATCAGAATTCGTCATAATTGCAAGGAAGAAACAAGATTCAAATCGGTCTTCGTAGAATACACATAACACGACTACATAATTACAATGGGGTAACAACTCTGTGTTACGTGTCTTGGTAACCCCGTTACCGAAGGAATACTTATTTTGTGCCAATGGCCAGAGAATGACAGGTGGAAAAGAATAGTAACGACGTGATCGATCTAGGGTTGCCAGATGGTCGGGAATTGGCGGGATTCTCCCGATTTTTTATATGTCCTCCCGACTCCCGACAAAGAAGAAAATCTCCCGACAAACGGCTTCATTTTACAACGTAGTCCGATCCACTCAAGGTGGTCAGGCCAGCGAAAATTTCTGCTCTTTCAGGCTACGAAAAAAAAGCTCGCGCGTCGAGCGCGCGGGGCATCTCCCGACCAAAGTCTGAAAATCCCGACCCGACATATTGTTTCCTGCTCCCGATAATAGGGTAATTCAATCTGGCAACCCTAGATCGATCCGAAACTGACTAAATATCTAATGGGTTTCAGTCGGACAAGTTTTATTACCCACCTACACATTGTTAATCAATAACTAAGTAACTTACACACGAAGTAATTTTGGAAGTACGCGTAGCTTACCGTTATTATATGTATACCCAAGTATATAATAGCGGTAATTTTCTGGTTCGATATTACTCTGATTGACGCATTTCTATGATTTAATGAATAAAATAAACTCCAATGAGTGTAAGGAGACGAAACGATCGATGCCATAAATAAAAAAATTAAGTTCTCAGTTCGTCGGAACCTCGTTTTATCATCATCGCTGATGTCAATTGGTTATTCTTTTCACAAATTCTATTTAATATTTCTATATTTCAAAAAATTGTATTTGTGGAAAATAAGTAGAAGTGGGAAGGAAATATTATTCATGGCATTCCAGTCTTTGTTACACCGCCAAGAATATTTGGACTCTCCTTTTTTTACTGTATTTCATTAATCCATAGTTAATCTTCACGCTCGTCTTCCCCGAATTAGACGATAACAAGATAATTGACTGAGACTTATTGATCTAAATTAAGGTAAAGTGACATTTAAATCACCATTTCCTTTTATTCACTAAAAGATGACAATTGAATAATAGCTTTAATTACATGACAAGAAAGTGTTACAACAGAGTTTCAACGAAAAACGGTAGATTAGGTACCACGAAGTTTTCCTCCTTAGACGTGACTTTTTTATTCTCATTTTTTAATGGTATTCTAGAACAAAGCAATTGTTAAACTTTAACAAAAAACAATTATTAAACTTTACCTGTCTAATAAAAGAGAATTGATTGAAAAAAGGTCAATTGGGACTTTCCTATTGGAAGCATCGTTATAAATACTCGTTAGTTTACAATATAACCTTCAAAATAAGTGCATATTGAGACTAATTAAGTAGATAGTCGTATTGGATCTTGCTTGTTTTGCTTATGGTCAGAGTTTATCTGCGTGATGTCACGCGCAGACTGAAGCGAAGCTCTTTGTGCGCTTCCAAAGATAGCCCGCAACATTGCTATAAATGAAGTGGTGATGCTCCGAGACGAGAACGGGGGACCGTATTTTGTGTGGCGTTATAATGATCTGTGGATGTGTAATTAATTGTGTTTGCTGCATTTTAGAACACATTTTCATATCCATATTGTTGAGTGAAAGACTGAAACGTCTAGTTCGTTCTACGTAATATTATTAAGTTTATTCAGAAACATGGAACTTCAGATGAAACATGATGAATTTCAACATAATTTCTACATGATATGTATATGATCTCGATCTGGTACTGGTTCCGTAGTTAGATGCATGGCATAGGTAATAATTATATCTATTCAATTACGGCCCAGGTCGTGATTTTACATAATTTTTATTAATTTGATCAAAAATTCAGTATTTCATTCAAAATTCAGTACGTAATTTATGATTTTATTTATTTATTTAAAACTTTTATGTACAAGAAAGTACAAATGGCGGAAATAATGCCGTAAGGCATTCTCTACCAGTCAACCATCAAGGTAAACAGAGACAATATAGGTGCGGTATTTTAATTTACAACAAAATTGTTGTATGATTTTGGGATAGTTTTTAATATAACATAAAATAAGCATGTAGTTTAACAAGTCCTTGCTAAATACCGCGTGCTACCAAATATTGCTTTTACAATTCCAATCGCCGGTGGATTCAAGTAACATTGTGGGTTAACGTTTACGTTCGATTCGACCTTAATTAACTTATTTTTTGCCAGCAGCAATTTTTTTGTATTTTGAATATGGCTGGCCCTGATATTCGGCAGATATTTACAATGGGCTGAGATAAACATAAAGGTCTGTATGAGGTCAGGAGTTAGCGCATCTAATAGGTCCTACGTCATCATTTACGAAGAACTGAGATGCGCGTGCATTGAAATAATGTGCATTATTTATCCTGTTTGTAAGATATTTTAATTAATGTAAATGCATCTTCTGTATTTAGGCGTGACATGAATTAGGAAATAAGCGGCAATTTCAAGAGCAAGGCCGAAAATCCGATAATAACATGAATATGACTTTACTAATTTCATGGACAGTTTCAAAACACTTTAACAACTACTGTTCTTATTGTCGTTTTTCAATAGAAATTAACGGTGCATTTTTTATAACTGGCCATTTGGCACCTCTCTGTTCCAATCAAACAAAACAAAATGACAAGTATTTGGAAGTGTCAAATTTAAATGAACGGTACCCTAAAAAGCACTTATTCATTTTTGTGGACAGTTAATTAAGAGATATTCCTACATAAAGATGTATTGCAAGGAACAGTAAATAAATACGGTGTGAACTATAAAACGGTTGTCTTATCAGTAAGGTGGCGTATGAAAAACATTTCAGTCAATGTTACAGGTAGAGCAACCTTGTACTTGAGACAGCGGCGAAACAGGCCGCATTATTATCAATCAGACGGTGTTTATGTTAAAACAGTATTTTTATCGGTCACTTTGCTTTATATGTAGCTAATTGGTGAACGAAAAAAATATTTATGACTAATATTTGTGCTAATAGGCTGCTTCAACACTTTTAATTTGAGTCAAATTCAGCTAAATAACTATAAGGTTTTTAAGAAGTAACTAACTGCAGGATCATATACTGTTTACACCTGCATGTTTGTTATTCCTATCTGCCATGGAACTCTACAGTAAACCAAAATTACCTGTTTGCTGAAAGATATGGTTGAAATGGGAATTGCATAAAGATAAGATAAAGAATTGTCTATGGTTATCAGGGAAGTCGGTATCGGAACGAGTCCGACCGACTTTCCCGGGACTTATCGGAACTGGCTTTCCGATTTCTTAAACGAGCCAGACCCGATTAAATACTTTAAATGGAAACACAGCATTCCTTTAATGGAAAACTGGCCTTTAAATATTTTTCAAATAAAACGAAGTACAAAAATTAATGTATTACTATTTTTCTGAACTTGTTACATTGGATTTTTCCTTATTTTAGCACTTTCAGTATGGCAAGAGTTTTATAGGTAGCACTTAGCCAAAGTCGTAACGTGGACTCGGTTTCAATTCAGTCATATTAACTGCCCTGACATCATTTAGAGTCTATGCGGAAAGAGAATGGGATTAATTTTGCGGGGCGCTGTAATGCTTTTGTACCGTATGTGCCGTATTTTCTGTTCTGTGGCCATACTGGTTAGGTTAGTTCCGTTTTTCGCCACGCCTATTCTCTTTCCGCACAGACTCTACCTATGTTGACAGTCATTTCTTATATTTAGGTTACGTCATAGCCTCATAGGTCCAGGTGACTTACAATTCATACTTAACTTGTATAATAAACTAGCTATACATTTATTTTCTTACTCATCGTAAACACTATAATGAATATCCCTTTAAGGATTGTAGCCTAGGCGCCGTGTAATTATTTTTAATTGGTTAAGAGCTGTGTGCCTGGCGCCTACAGACACCACTCTCTACCCCGACTAACCAGGATCTGCGTAGGTATACCACTACACTATTTACCCAATGAAATTATAAAGTGATTAATGATTTACTAAAATACTTCGTTAATTGTGATCTACTGTAGGTACAATGAAAATATAACAACTGAATCAAAATTAGTGCTCCAGTCCTCTACGTCTGAACTCAGTTAAGACTTATTTTCATTGCTGGGGTATCTCTATCTATACCCGAGAGATATAACATTCCCGAGGATGATCCCCAATACTTCTCATACCTAGTACGTACTTGTATTTGGAAATACTCCCGGGATTATTCCCGAACAGCACATCACACTAGATACAAAGTTCGTATCCAGTTCAAATATCCCTGCCGACCTGTCCAACACTACAACAAATAAAATTTCTTAGATTTACTGTGGCTCGCGATTATCAAGGTCGTTTATTGCGCAACATATTTAAAATGCATTTTCCACTTTCGGCGCACGTCACCGCAACAAATCTAACATGTCGCGATCAATCGCGGATGAAGCCTTGTCGCGTGCCACATAGCTATTAACCACACAGCCAACAGACACTGCCACTGTAGCGAAACTTTACTAATAACAATACTATTCACGTGTTGCAATTCGACCCACTTGCACTAATTACAGGGGTAATAAAAACAACTAGATTATCAAAAAGGCAAATAACAGATTGTGGCCGAGTGCCGATTTGGAAATTCCTGAGCCATGAATTTCATTTCTTAGTGTAACTCGAGTAGTTTTACTGCAAAAATCTGCGTAAAAATAAAAAACTCTATATATAGCGATACCTTTAGACTCAAAGGGCGTAAACGCCATTAGAACCTACGGCGTTTACGCCATTTGAGTCTAAAGGTATCGAATTATTTACTTCAACGTTTCGGACGTGCCGTGACGTGTGACGTCCGTGGTCGCGAAGGGACATGATATAATAGGTAATAGTAATACATTATAATGAATGGGTGAAAATCGTGAAAGTTTAAATGATTTTTTGCAAAAATAAATTTATTTTTATGCTAGATTGCTATGATTCTAATTAGAATTTCCGAGTTACAACTCAGACTATTTTTCATTTTGCGAACCAAACTTGAGCATAAGATTCCTTCTACTATACTACCTTCCTTGACTTTTACTCAATCAACGTCTCACACGATGTTTAATATCTAGATTTGGATTCAAGTCATGGTACTCCATTCTACACGTTAGATAAATATTTAAATGTATCCATAGTTAGTCTTGGATTGCATGGCTGTTTAATCAGATGGCGGTGGTCGCCACCGGTTACAAGGCAGACTGGCTGCTACAGTAAATAAAAGAGTTTATAGTTCACGGTTTACGAGGGATTTGTTATTTAATTTACTAAATCTTCGTAACAGAGAGAGGTTGTACACGCCATATTATTTGTTTTCACCGGATTACTTTAATCTAAACAGAAGTAGTCTGTCGATCAATATACCTACCATACCATACTTTCTGATTGGAACCTTACTCCGAAACGAAAAGATACCAAATAGATAGAGGTACAGATTTAAACTTAAAAAGGTAATCCATGCACCTATTAAGCAAGCTTATAGGTACTCGACTCTACTGTCAGACACTTAATCTTCTTATTACATTCCTTCGGGATTGTCCACCGGACCAAACCAATGATGAATGCCATGTTTTAAATCTATGTTGCTTTTTATACCAATACTAGCTATTTCCCGCGGCTTCGCCCGCGTTGTTCCCGTTATTGTCCCAAAGAAACTCTTTACCGGAATATAAAGTATCCTTTGTTTCAATCCAGGACTTGGATCCAGTTGTTACCCCGTTATTTAGTAACAAACATCTTCACAAACTTTCACATTTAAGTATAATATTAGTGTGAAGATTTTCGAATGTTAAAAGTTTAAATATACAATTTAATATAACCAGAGATCGGAATAGGTAGAGTATATTTACCTAAACTTCGAAGAACATAGTCGAAAAGTGGAGAGTCCCTTGCAACAAAATTTTTATCCGGGACTTAAGTCTCGGAATCTTGCTAAAAAAATATATTATTGGTATTCTTTAGCACATTTCTCGAACATTCTCGGTAGGTATAGCTGTCTCTTTCTAATAGTGCTGTCTCTTTCACTCTTTCGAGAAATTTCGCCATATACTGAAGTGAAGTTCAAAGGCCCTGGGGTCCTGAAAACGGATTTTCAGGTTATTGCGCCATCTGATAGAGGGTGTCCTGGAACAGACTGAAAACATGTTTCAGGCGCCTGAAAACAACGGCAACTTGGGTGAATTTTCAATCTTCTACTATGTGAAAGAGCCACCTCTGAAACGGCCTGAAATCACCTTTCAGCCTGCTGAAAACGCTTCTAAAGCACGGAAAATCACGTTTGAAGTTTTAACCTATACCATCGGCGCAACACACATACACACATTACTTTTGCGCCGGTGGCTCTTTCACATAGTAGAAGATCGAAAATTCACCTACGTTAACGTTGTTTTCAGGGGCTTGGAACATGTTTTCAGTCCGTTTCAGAACACCCTCTATAAGATGGCGTAATAACCTGAAAACCCGTTTTCAGTCGTTTTCAGGACCCTATGGGCCTTTGAACTACACTTCAGTATAGTTATGGCGAAATTTTCGAAGGAGTGAAAGAACACAGCACTATTAGAAACAGACAGCAATACTGAGAATGCTCGAGAAATGTGCGAAAGAATACCAATAATATATTTTTTTAGTAAGATTCCGGGGCTAAAGTCCCGGAAAAAAAATTAGTTGTAAGGGAGTCTCCACTTTTCGACTTTGTTCTTCGAAGTATAGGCAAATATACTCTACCTATTCCGATCTCTCTATATAAACTTTCAACCCCTATTTAAACCCCTTAGAGGATGAATTTCGAAAAACGGTGATACCACTTTTCTTGTAATCTAATAATAAGTCTAAACATGACGTTTCAAACCTCTTACTTCTAAAATCTTAGACTCTCCATACAAACTTTCAACCACCATTTAAACCCCTTAGGGGATGAATTTTGAAAAATCCTTTCTTAGTGCACCCCTAAACCTTATAAGGAACCTACGTGCTGAATTTGGAATTCCTAGGACCAGCGGTTTGGGCGGTGCGCTGATATACCAACTTTCAACCCCCATTTAAACCCCTCAGAGGATGAATTTCGAAAAACGGTGAAATCACTTTTCTTGTAATCTAATAAAAATCTAAACATGATATTTCAAACCTCTTACTTCTAAAAATCGTACTCTCCATACAAATTTTGAACCCCTATTTGAACCCCTTAGGGGGTAAATTTTGAAAAATCCTTTCTTAGTGCACCCCTAGACCTTATAAGGAATCTACGTGCTAAATTTGGAATTCCTAGGACCAGCAGTTTGGGCGGTACGTTGATATACAAACTTTCAACCCCCATTTAAACCCCTTAGGGGATGAATTTTGAAAAATCCTTTCTTAGTGTACCTTTAGACCTTATAAGGAACCTACGTGCTAAATTTGGAATTCCTAGGACCAGCGGTTTGGGCTGAGCGTTGATAAACAAACTTTCAACCCCCATTTAAACCCCTTAGGGGATGAATTTCGAAAAACGGTGAAATCATTTTTCTTGTAATCTAATAAAGAGTCTAAACATAAAGTTTCAAACCTCTTACTTCTAAAATCGTAGACTCTCCATACAAACTTTGAACCCCTATTTGAACCCTTTAGGGGGTAAATTTTGAAAAATCCTTTCTAAGTGCACCCCTAGACCTTATAAGGAACCTACATGCTAAATTTGGAATTCCTGGGACCAGGGGTTTGGGCTGTGCGTTGATAAACAAACTTTCAACCCCCATTTAAACCCCTTAGGGGACGAATTTTGAAAAATCCTTTCTTAGTGCACCCCTAGACTTTATAAGGAACCTACGTGCTAAATTTGAAATTCCTAGGACCAGCGGTTTGGGCGGTACGTTGATATACAAACTTTCAACCCTCGTTTAAACCCCTTAGGGGACGAATTTTGAAAAATACTTTCTTAGTGCTCCCCTAGACCTTATAAGGAACCTACGTGCTAAATTTGGAATTCCTAGGACCAGCGGTTTGGGCGGTACGTTGATATACAAACTTTCAACCCCCATTTAAACCCCTTAGGGGATGAATTTTGAAAAATCCTTTCTTAGTGCACCCCTAGACCTTATAAGGAACCTACGTGCTAAATTTGGAATACCCAGGACCAGCGGTTTGGGCTGTGCGTTGATAAACAAACTTTCAACCCCCATTTAAACCCCTTAGGGGATGAATTTCAAAAAACGGTGAAATTACTTTTTTTGTTATCTAATAAAGAGTCTAAACATGAAATTTCAAACCTCTTACTTCTAAAATCGTAGACTTTCCATACAAACTTTGAACCCCTATTTGAACCCTTTAGGGGGTGAATTTTAAAAAATCCTTTCTTAGTGCACCCCTAGACCTTATAAGAAACCTACGTGCTAAATTTGAAATTCCTAGGACCAGCGGTTTGGGCGGTACGTTGATATACAAACTTTCAACCCTCGTTTAAACCCCTTAGGGGACGAATTTTGAAAAATACTTTCTTAGTGCTCCCCTAGACCTTATAAGGAACCTACGTGCTAAATTTGGAATTCCTAGGACCAGCGGTTTGGGCGGTACGTTGATATACAAACTTTCAACCCCCATTTAAACCCCTTAGGGGATGAATTTTGAAAAATCCTTTCTTAGTGCACCCCTAGACCTTATAAGGAACCTACGTGCTAAATTTGGAATACCCAGGACCAGCGGTTTGGGCTGTGCGTTGATAAACAAACTTTCAACCCCCATTTAAACCCCTTAGGGGATGAATTTCAAAAAACGGTGAAATTACTTTTTTTGTTATCTAATAAAGAGTCTAAACATGAAATTTCAAACCTCTTACTTCTAAAATCGTAGACTTTCCATACAAACTTTGAACCCCTATTTGAACCCTTTAGGGGGTGAATTTTAAAAAATCCTTTCTTAGTGCACCCCTAGACCTTATAAGAAACCTACATGCTAAATTTGGAATTCCTAGGACCAGCGGTTTGGGCTGTGCGTTGATATGTCAGTCAGTCAGTCAGTCAGTTTCTTCTTTTATATATTTAGATTTTATGTGGTAAGCAGTAAATCAGATTTATTTTTTCATTGTGTTTCATCTTACGTTATAGTATCGTAACTAAATAGTGATGTGCTCTTCGAAAATCTACTAGGGTAGGTATACCTAAACCTAGTAGGTATAGGTAATTTGAATATTTCCACCTTAGGTTTAATCTTAGAGATGTACCATAAGATTTTTAAGACCACTTTCCAGCAAGTTAACGCATTCCTAACGATTGTTAAGACATCGAAAGCATAATATGTTTGTTTATTAATAGCTATCTACGCGGAAATAACTAGCCACAAAAAATCTGCAAAAGATGTTCATCAGAATCTTGCTGAAGCTTTGTGCAGCTGTCTTGTCAATCGCTCGATCATTATCTAAGGCAATTGAGGATAGTGCAAACCAGGGAAGTGATACGGCCGAGTAGGCGTGACCTAGACGCCTCCTACTCGCTGCCTGAGATATAGCCCTGTCGTCATTCTCCTTTGCATTCGGTTAAGGCTTGAAAATTAACTGTCCTTATATTATTATTTCGACGAAGATGAATCATTCTTTTCATCAACCTTGTACCACAATAAAGTTAATTACTTCCGACTATTTGCAAATAGGTACTCAAGAATAAGCTGGTGCTAAATATAACTTGTTTTTCATCCCAGATTTTTGATGTACCTATAAACTTTTACAACTGTAATTTATTACAAGTAACGAATACAGCATGACTGCTAGAAATGCAAGAAAAGCTTGCGAACATTGAACCGGCGGACCTTCACAAATTGGGCAACACTGAGTATCAATGAAATGAAGTGGCTGATTGATTACCAAACTCTGTTGTGCGATGAGTGTTCACAAATTCACTTCTCTATATTTGCCTGACCTTTAAGACCGGTAACGAGAACGAGTGAGTGTTGCTAAATATAGTGTTGTCTCTCGTAATCATTTGTTTTATAATATTAATCTTGTAGGAATCTCTGCGAAGGATACATAACCGGTTTGCAAAGCTCGTGAACATTAAGCAAAACGCAACGTAGGTATACCTACGTTTTATTTGCTAGAGCAACGGGCGAAAACGGTCGTTTGAGATGTAGACTCAGACTTTTTACCACAAATTAAAAACACTGTTTTAAACTGAACATTTCCTCTTCAATACTAAAACAACTTTTCAGCTTTCTCAATAATTAACCAAACACGTTTTAAATTGCGGGTGTTATATTGGCACTTAACTCGCTCGCTACCCGCCTACGGCCCTAGAGTCGGTCTTACAAAACCAATAATGTACCGGCAACTATTATGATGACATTCATGACTCACATTATATTACGGTCGATGTCATTTGTTTGTATTTCAGATTTTAGAATGCTTGTATTTACAATGAAGCGTCAGAAACATCTGTTTCATGAGGTGGCTGGTCACAGAGAATACGATTTTTTCGTTTTTAAAGAGTTGTTCAGTTTTTAACCGGCTTTCAAAAGAACGACGGTTCTCAATTCGTCTGTATGTTTTTTTTTTTATTTTTTTTTTTTTGTGTGTTTGTTCACCGATTACTCGAAGACGGCTAAACCGATTTTGAAAATTCTTTTTTTGTTTGAAAGGGTATATTTCAGAGGTGGTCCCATTGCAACCAAATCAGGATCTGATGATGGGATCTTGGAGAAATCGAGGGAACTCTTCAAATATTATAGGCACACATATAGAGATTTTGGTATTTTTCATAGTTTCTCGAGCATTTCTTATGAGAAATGAGTTTCTAGAGTTAACCGGCTTCAAAACAAAGAGAAAATTTTATGTAGGTTTATTCTTCGATTACTTGAAGACGGCTAGACCGATTTAGAAAATTCTTTTTTTGTTTGAAAGGGTATATTTCAGAGGTGGTCCCATTGCAACCAAATCAGGATCTGATGATGGGATCTTGGAGAAATCGAGGGAACTCTTCAAATATTATAGGTACACATATAGAGATTTTGGTATTTTTCATAGTTTCTCGGGCATTTCTTATGAGAAATGAGTTTCTAGAGTTAACCGACTTCAAAACAAAGAGAAAATTTTATGTAGGTTTATTCTTCGATTACTTAAAGACGGCTAGACCGATTTAGAAAATTCTTTTTTTGTTTGAAAGGGTATAAATCAAAGGTGGTCCCATTGCAACCAAATCAGGATCTGATGATGGGATCTTGGCGAAATCGAGAGAACTCTTCAAATATTATAGGCACACATATAACGATTTTGGTATTTTTCATAGTTTCTCGAGCATTTCTTATTAGAAATGAGTTTCTAGAATTAACCGACTTCAAAACAAAGAGAAAATTTTATGTAGGTTTGTTCTTCGATTACTTGAAGACGGCTAGACCGATTTAGAAAATTCTTTTTTTGTTTGAAAGGGTGTAAATCAAAGGTGGTCCCATTGCAACCAAATCAGGATCTGATGATGGGATCTTGGAGAAATCGAGGGAACTCTTCAAATATTATAGTCACACATATGGTGATTTGGGTATTTTTATAGAGTCTCATGTGTGTTTATGTTAACTGACCTCCGAAAAGGAAAAACGGCATTCAATTTATACGTTTGTTACTCGATTACTCGAACATGGCTGAACATTATTTTCCCATTGCAACCAAATCACGAGCTGATGATGGGATCTTACAGTTATTGAGAGAACTTTTAAAATATTATAGGCACACATACGGCGAGTTGGTTATTTTATATAGTCTCGGCATTTATTATCGAAATTAGCTTATTGAAAGCCGGTTGTTTTAAATTTTTTAATTTTGTGGTTATTTTCTATATAAGTACCTGCCTATATTGCTATGAGTCGTAAAATGCCTATGTACATATGTCGCAGGGAAATGGCCAAACCGAGATTTGATCAAATCTCTAAGGGATATGGCCAAATCACGCAGGATTTTAAAATGGCGAATCCATTTTAACATTTGCCTAAATTAAATTAATTTAAAACGAGTTTACTTTGCGAGTTCTTTTTGTCAATTCATTATCGTGTGTTAGGGATTTGATCAAATAGCTAAACAAATCTAGTGAAATTAAAAATGAGTTGCCTTTGTCACTAAACAGACTCAGGGATTTGATCAAATTACAGTTTTTCTCTAGGCAAATGTTAAAATGGATTCGCCATTTCAATATGCTGCGTGATTTGGTCATATCCCTTAGAGATTTGATCAAATCTCGATTTTGGCCATTTCCCTGCGACATATACATGTAATAGAATACCTTTTTACTGTTTTTATTTTAGTCAACCAGACACAAGAATAAGCGTAATAAACAAAACAATAAGGTGTAGATACCTAATCTTAAAATGGCCTTTTCTGTAACCGACGTTACCAAGACACGTTCGAGACATTAGTCATTAGGACGTATTGCGTAAGCGTTCAAGTTCAAACCGAACGAATTCTTTACTATGATAGCTACCTACCTTAAATAAGATCATCGAAAGCGTCGTGTCAGTCCAAGGACTTTGTAGATCTACTTACGAGGAAATTGCTACACCACAAGTGGTAAACAAACGACGAATGTTATGAAAACGCGAGAGGCGGTAGTAACCTCGTTTGTATAGACATATTAACATATACCTGCATACTAACGTAAATTTTAACATACAAAATGGCACCTGAATGCATTGTCTGTAAGTCTAACTCTACAGTCGATATTTGTAAACATAATCAGTTAGATAACCACTCGCGAGAGCGAGAATGAAATTCAAAAATAATGTAACACACCTATATGTTTTAAATATGTATGTACTTATAAATTCGCATTGGTACATCGTCATAATAAATTAATCGACCTAGCTCTTTTTTATAGATATCTCTCTTATTTCCCGTCTGCCATTCGTGATGCTAACTGACTACTACTTTCTATGTAAGTACCTACCTATTTACTGAATAATGGAATATTATGAAAAAAATATATTAAAAGGAATAAATATTACCTAATAAAATTATTAATATGACTTCTCCTAAAATGTGTTTAACCTTCGTGGAATCTATTTACCTACTAGCGATTAAGTCGTCCAAAGTCTTCGACAAATCGGTTATTTAATTAGTGAAGTTGCAGTTATCGTACTTAATTACCTAACACAGCTGACACTCACCGTTTCTAAGTACGGTGCGTAATGAAAGTTAAATCACTTAATTATCGTTGGTGTTGTGATGACTCGGCGAAAAGGAATGTTTTGAAATGAGCCAATTTTCGCTGAGAAAACGTTTCACGGTCAAGTTTCCAACACAGTTAAATGTAGCATAGATACAGAAGTCTTTATCAAAAATAGACTATCCGTTATCACTATCACCTTGCCTTGGAGATGGAGATAACATCACACAACAAACACCAAATGCAGATTATAAAATATGTAATGTAATAATGCAATTAAATTATCATACTTAAATACGTTTTATCCAAGCATGTATGTCTTACGCCTTATTATTTACTTATTTAGTATGTATGTATGTATACATACGTAGGTAAATCGATGAATGTGGCTACTGAATATAGAAATGAAATCATTCTGTGACATGAACTTCGATACATAATCTCATCTTAGTCACGTCACGTCGCGTATTCGTAAATGGGTTTATACGGAGGAACATAAATAATGTCACATATTTCCTAAGTATTCAAATATTCGTTGAATATACAGTCAGAGATTGTATTATTCGTGTGTATAAATTTGTTTATTTTCACGTGATAGCATGATTATTTGTGTTCCGAGCAGGATGACCCACAATGACCACGACACAATGAGCTCGATTAGCTCACGGCCGCGCGCTTCACAAATATCATGCAATAGCCGCGGACTATCGTTACCGATGATACAATTTCACGTAATAACAGACTTTTACCGTCAATCCACTGCATCATAATCATGATAAAAGGTGTAATGCTGAACACAACATTGGTGTCAATTTACCTGTCACGATGTTACACAGAAATTTAGACTAAAATAGTCGCGTATATAAAGTTGCACTTACCCACAAGTGCAGATTTCGCAAATGCACTGCTCCTTGGTGACTGTTTTCTCTGGTTTCTTGGGACCAGCATGACGGGGTCTGGTCTCCTCGATGATGACAGTCTTGTCAACAGTGGTCCTGTCGTCGCGCACTGTTTTCTTGTCGATCTTCTCGTCGTAAACAGAGCGGACGGTGGTGATGTCTTCGGTGATAGCGTGATCTACCACGTCGTATTCGCGCAATACATTTTTCGTCGTACGTACGTCGGTCTAAAAGAAAAATACACTATTTAAGTACTTATATATTTTCCACGGGGTAATTTAACTGGTGTTTAGTTCGTTCAAAGTTACTTACCAAGTTTTTGACGTCTAACGACGAAGTATTGTCCACGTACACGTTGGTTTTCACCTTGTCATCTTCTTTCGCATCCTCATAAGTAACTATTCTCGTTTTGATACCGTTTTCATTAACGTACCTGACGACCTCGACCTGACTTCTAGTCTTTTCCACTTGGAATGATTTCTTAATGACATCAGTACTGCTGGTATTAATAACGGTCGTCTGCTCTTCGGTATCTACTCCTTCGTAAAGATCTTTAACGTCTTCATTGATTTTTGTTCCAAAAGTGACTTTCTCGATTCTTTTGAATGGATATTTCTTGACTGTTTCAAGAATGTCCTTCAAAACTCTGTCATCAATGTTTCGTTTGATGACAATACTCTTGTCACTGACCGTAACATCTTTCTTAGATTGAGTGGATTCGATAATTTTACGTAGGTCAGTTATGGATGTAAAGTCCTTAATATCTCTTGAAGATAAAATTATATTTTCTTCAGTATCCTGACGTTTTAAGTGGTGCCTTGGTTCTGGTCTAGCAAAGGGTGACATTTCCTTTGGTCTCTTCGGCCTGTCATCATCAGTTTCGTAGGTAAACTTTCCATTCCAAGTTCCAGTGCTTTGTTCATAGGTGGTCAGAGTATCTTTAGATTTTGATGTTGAGCTAGTTTCTTTCGTCAAATTTGTCTTTTCTGTATTTACAAAGTTAGTCGTATCTTTGATATCCACATTTGATGATTTAATGTCACTGGTTGATGAGTGATATGTGGTGGAATCAGTGATATTAGCCCTATCACTAGTGTCTTGAATCCGCTTATTCAGAATATCTTCTGTGTCAGTATGTTCCGTTATTGCCCTTTTCTTTGTAAAATCGCCTATATAAGTATTGCTAGTTGATGCAATCTCCTGTCCATCTTTCATCAATAGTGATTCCTCAGTAATTTGAGTTGAACTAGTGGGCACTCCTTTCTTCCCTGTATCATAGTGAGATTCTTTATCAAGCACATGACGGCGGTACTCGTGTTCTGGTTTAATTCCTGTACCACTTACGTCATGGCTCCTTTCATATGTTGAATGGTCCTTACTGTCACCCCATTCTCTATGAGAACTATCAACGACTGTTTCCTTTCCATCAACTATTTCGATTTTGTACGAGGATGTAGACGCTTGTTGAGCACTACTTGTATTGCTCTTCATAATTTTATTTGAAAAGTTGAGGTTTTCAATTTGTCCTACATTCAGAATATCACCGACTTTTTGCAGTTCATTTTGAATGGTCGAATCATATCCATAAAAATTAGATGAGTCGGTTTGATTTTGATTTTTTCTTCTCTCATTGACTGTTTCGTCACTTTTGTTGATTCTTTCAACAATATTACTGCTCCTCTGAACGTTTGATGTATCAGATGTTTTTGTACTATACTGTTGGTCTACAATGTGGCTTGAAATGTCAGATGTAGTCTTATTATGCTGGTCATGAACATGCTTAGACGTGTCAGATGCAGTTGTATTACGCTGCTGATCTATAACGTGTTTTGATGTATCAGAAATTGATGTATTGTATTGTTGATCAGAGGAATGCAGCTGCTCCTGTGTAGAGCTAATCTGTCGTTGTTTCACGTTGTCTTTCTCAGAAATAAGACTTGAATGAGTCGTGATTTGATTTCCGTCCTTGACGAGCTTTGAGTCTTCTTTAATGGTCATTTGACTGGAAGGTTTCTCTCCGGATTTTCCAGTGTCATATTTGGATTTCATATCGTAATTTTGAACGCTGTGAACAGATTGAGGCTTTATATCAGTGCCACTGACGCTAGCGTGGGCTTCACTGGTAGCTTGTTTTTGAGCATCTCCCCATTCTCTGCTCGAGCTATCGATGATGCGTTCTTTACCATCGACGATTTCCACAACATACGACGATGATGATGACTTAGTGACGCTGCTGCTCTTAGCCTCACTAGTGTGCGATGTACTGGTGTATTGTTTCGTGTTGACATTCTTATCAAGAGTACCTTCACCTCCATAGAAATTAGATGAATCAGATCTTACTGTTTGCATGTTTTTAGCTTTAGGAGAATAGTTTTGGCCAGTTATTTTACCGCCAGTTATGTTTTTATTATGTTGGTGATGCTGCCCTGACTGTTGATGTTGCTGCGATGATTGGTGAGTTGAACTAGTCGTAGCTTCCGTCGTGCTGCTAGTATTCGCCTGCGACGACTGACCCATTAGTTCTTGGCGTTCCATCTCGAGGAAAGAATTAGTAGAATTAGCGCCTTGAGATCTTGACAAAAATTTCGTGTTCACGCCTGAATTGTCACGAACCGACTTATCAATAAAACCGGTATTGAGAGTCTGATTGCCGGTGGAGTCGATCGTGTTATCGAATTGACTGCGGCTGTGACTAGATCCAGAGCGCTGCACTGTCGAGGATGACTGGAATGTTTCGCTGGTCGAGCTCTGTTGGTGCGAAGTCGAGGACTGCTGGGAGCTCGAAACGAACTCACCGGTCGTGGACTGGACCATGTCGCTGACGTGGTGATCTTGCGAGTGTGTCTGGGACGACTGGGACAGGTCCGTCATGGAGGGAGCTTCCGCGATGATGTAGTGCGGATGGCTGTTGTAGGCCTCCGACACGGTGGAGCCGCTGTGTGACATATGGTCAGAGATGTCCGTGATCATGAGCGGGTCGTCTTCCTCCACCTTCACCTGGATGTAACGCACTTTCTTGCCTGACGACACCTTCTGGGTGCTGCTCTGCTGCACGGTGGTGGAGCTCGTGGAGGTGCTGGAGCTCGACTTCTGTACACTGCTCGACGCACTGGTAGACGCCTCTGACGTCTTAGATTTAGTCTTTTTATTTTTTATCGTCATTTTGGTCCCACTTTTAATAAATAAACGATTATAAACTTAAGAGTAAAACTGTAAAAGAGATCCTTAAATTACGATTAAATATGTTTAAATAGTCTTAATCATTATTAGTCAAACTGTTGCCGTGTATTGTTATGTTCGCGAATCGTTCGAGTTCGTAAGCCGCGTGGTGCGGTGCGCGCGCTCCTCGCGACTGTGCCGCGGATTCTGCGCGTGCGACGGCGGCGGCGCTGGCGCCCCCCACACCTTGACGTCGCCCACTAACCTTCGAGACACGTAAGCGCTTACATCTCGTTGGACTCGGACCAAAAATGGTGTAAATGAACCGCGATAAACTCGGGCTTAATCACGCTATACTAGAAAACGCTGTGGCAATCTTGCATTCGAACTTAAGCTGTTTGTCATCGAAGGTCGTGGAAATACCTACGTGGGTGGCTTTATTCATAATTTTCTGACGGAGCGCTTGATAAACAATACCTGGTTTCCACGTGCAAGAAACTTTGTAACAGGTCTATAATTTCCCTACATATAATAAAATCATCAAAAAATTACTGCAGCTCCAGTCTGAATCTAGAATGAAGTAGTAAATAAATGAAACATAGGTAAAAAACCCTTTAAAAAACCGGTCAAGTGCGAGTCGGACTCGCGCACCGAGGGTTCCGTACAAACGCATAAGTAGATACATGACATGAATAAGTAGTTCAAGAAAAACTAAATTCCAACTTAACTACTACTACTACTACTTACTTAACTTTATTCCATTTAATTGACGATCTCGCTTTCAATTCTTATAACTTGACATGCAATTGATGCAATGCAACTTATAATGTAATTTTAAAACGAGAAATAAATAATCTAATCTAATCTATGGCGATTAGTTTAGTAGGAGCAAATAAGTATGTGTTAAGATTTTTGCAAATTTCTCAAAAACGGTGAAAGTTAGGGAAACCGTTATATTTTTCCTGTAATATATAGGATGACATTAATAATTGGTAATTAATTACAGATTTTTCTGTTCAGTAACTTCGAAGATAATAGGGGGAATGGTTTTTTTTTTAACGTTTTTCGCCATAAATCAAAAGTGCTTATTTAAAAAAAAATTACAAAAATAATGTTTTAATCTACAAATCAAGCCCTTTCATTTGATAGCCCACTCGATATAATAGTCCTACTTTCAATTGTCAGTCTCATTACGGACCCCTTTAGAAAAAAAGTAAAAAAGTTACAAGATTTTTTTTTACATCCCATAAGCTCGGGTTAGCGGTTCTTAACACTATTCCAAATTTCAAGTCGATAAGATCAGTAGATCCTGAGATATCTTGCTGTAACAGACGGACAGACAGAGTCGCACCATAAGGGTTCCTTTTTTACCATTTTGGCATGGAAGCCTAAAAAATGACAATTTGGTCGCACATAACGCAAAAACTACCGGATCGATTTTCATGGCGTTTGATATACCTACCTATACAGGTCAATAACGATATAAATTGGTACTTTTTACCCGACTAAGGCGAAGCAAAGAAGAGGGTCATCTACTCATCTTGTAATTTATTTCGGCTCAAAACCAATTTGCATCTACTAGCTTCTAGCTTACCTAGTTAGTTTATAAAGTTACAATATGTAATTGTTTACCGACCTAAGTTGTAGGTAAGTGCCAGTCGCATGGTGTCCATAGAATCCGATTCCCATCGGCTTACCTATTTTGAAATACTCGAGCGCCTTATCCTACTCCACCTGTAAATGAAAGTAAATGAAATTTGCTCCGGCTTACCCACATTCTTAATGCATGTTATCGGGATTGTTGAATATTTACGATGATTTAAAACACTCAGGCAAGCAATAAAAAAATTAATTAGAGGTGGCACACCACATATAATGTTTAATTAATGTCAAATCGAGCGACAAAAAAAATAGACATCGACAACGACACAGTTTTAAAAATGTTCGAAAATTATGGATCTCATTTCCAAATATGTTATGGTATGGAACACAGGTATGGAAGCATCCGTTAACCTTCTTTTTAAATCACGAATACCTATACAAGTCTACACCAATGAGAAATCAATTCTTTTTCCATAGATAAGCTAAAGACCGACATATTTAATTTCGCATAGTTTTTACCAAAATGGTAAGCAAAAAAAGGAACCCTTATTTTTTATGGTATCGCGCACTTGGCGATCAGTCAATCAGGTACAGTCGAGTTCATAATAAGCTGAGCAAAGATTGGACCAAAAATATCTGAACAAGACCCTATTGTCGGACGCATAAGAACTAGCTCAGATATTTTAGATCCGTTCTTTGCTCAGATAATGATGAACTCGACTGTAAGACGAAGAAACGGAATTATTTAAGATAGGAAAAAACTAAACATTCGGAATTTGGAAAAAGGCGAGGAAAAGATTAGGATGGGGTACCTACGGAATAGGTATATATAAATTACAGTTTAATATTATTATACAATAAATAACAACAAAGTGCTTTAAATATATACGAGGGCTGATTGAAAAGTTCGCGGCCTGACCATTAAAAAAAATGTTTAATTTTTTTCTGCCGCCATTTTGAACTGTCATTATTCAGTTGTCATCCCGCGAAATTTCAATTGTAAGACATTGTAAAAATAAATTATACGTCTGATTTAAAAATAAGAGTCAACAGATTTTTCGTAATGGACAATTTGGAGCAACGTGCTGTAATTAAATATCTTCATAAAAAAGGGTTGACTCCAAAACAAATTTTTGAAGATATGCAGTGTACATTGGGGCAATCCTGTCCATCATATACGACAGTAAAAAAGTGGGCAGCTGAATTCAAGCGGGGACGAGTCAATATCGCAGATGACCCTCGCCCCGGGAGACCAACCACTGCGACCAATCCACATATGGCAATTATATACGAGATGATAATGCAAGACCGACGATTAAAAGTAAGAGAAATAGCTGACATCGTAGGCATCTCCTATGAAAGAACCCAAAACATTATAGTCAACGAATTAGGTTTTTCAAAGGTGTCGGCGAGATGGGTTCCGAAGCTCCTTTCGGTGGAACAAAAAATCACTCGTCTAACAATTTCACGCGACTGTCTCGACTTGTTTGAAGCTGACCCTCAAGACTTTTTGGACAGATATGTTACTATGGATTAGACATGGGTCCATCACTACACGCCCGAGACTAAACAGCAATCAAAGCAGTGGGTTCGTGCTGGATCTCCGCCTCCCAAAAAGGCAAAGGCCATTTTGTCGGCGAATAAAGTCATGCCATCAGTCTTCTGGGACGCAAAGGGAGTAAGTAATAATGGTTGACTATCTCCAGAAAGGTACCACTATAAACTCGGACTACTATTGCGACCTTTTACGCCGATTACGAGAAGATCTGAAAGTAAAAAGACCTGGATTGTTGACAAAAAAAAGTTCTCTTTCACCAGGACAATGCACGTGTGCACACGTCAATAAAATCGATGGCAGAAATTCACAACTGTGGGTTTGAATTATTGCCCCACCCGCCCTATTCGCCTGATTTGGCACCATCGGACTTCCATCTATTTCCAAACTTAAAAAAACACATGGGCGGTAAGAAATTTTTTACCAACGACGAGGTCTAAGCTGAAGTGGACATCTATTTTGAAGGCCTGGAGGAAAGTTTCTTCAAAAGTGGTATAATGGCTTTGGAATCCAGATGGAACAAGTGTAAAGAGCTCGACGGGGACTACGTAGAGAAATAAAAATATTAATTAAAATCTTTGGATTTGATTTCATACTTAGGCCGTGAACTTTCCAATCACCCCTCGTATATACCCTACCTACTGCTGAACTATTGTTTATATGGAGGAGGGATGTTTCGCATAGTCGGATGTAAAAGAAGCAAAAGTGCAGCATGAAGGTTTTTTATTGAAGCATGAATGAGTAAATGCAAATATAAAGTATCTACCTACCACACAACCCAAGGCACTTATTGAAATACTTACTATGTAAGTGATACAAGCGCTGAGTTACCAAGAAGGTCTGAGGTGTTCACCATTCCAAAGTTGCCGGATTAAAAATGTCGATGGTCAATTTTAGTTTCTATACAATTTTATACTTTACATATTTGTCATAAGCTCAATGTTCTGCTAAAACTAAATGGAGGACCTATCCTATAGATATTTGCATACAACTTTGGTGCATGTCGACCTCTAGTGCTTGTCAATACATTTCATCCTGTGGCAGTAAATACGTGCTTTGCCTAATTGGCATATAAGTAGGTAACCTGATTTTTTAGCAGTAAAACATAAGTTGCTGCTGATTTTTTGTTAAAATTTACCTATCTAGTTTAACTAATAATGTATGTAGGTGCCAGTGGTGTGGCGTGAAAGATATCCTTGAGCAAGCCGGTGCAGATTTGGCGTACCTTTAGAATAAGGTGCTCAAATACCTGATATTAGGCACGCCCGCCGGTAGGAATCGAGTTCTTTGGGCGCCACGCTACTGGTAGGTGCATTACATACACGGTGTAATTGAACGACAATGAAGATGGACCTGAGATACATCTTGTTCAAGAAACAAATTTACGGTTATGCATGGAGTAGCAATATTAGAATAATTATAATATAGGGTAATTTTGAAAAACCTTAATTTCTAAATTTATATAAATAGCATTCCATGATTCCACATGTTTTACAATAGTCCCATGTTAATGACCCTATGCCGAACAGCAAAGTACCTAAGTAGGTAAATGGATTTTTTCAAAAAGGGTGTCATTAAACGTCTTCGAGACCGGCAACGCATTGTTATACATTTAGTGTTGCAAATGTCTATAGCCGGCGGTGACCACTTTCCATCAGGTGGGCCGTCTGCCTGTTTGCCAGTCTAAGACAATAAAAAAGGCGCGGATTTAGTATGTAATGAGCATTCGTTGCATACAAAGTCTCCGCCAGCTCTTACGAGTATAACTATAAATTGACCTCTAATATGCAAATCTGAACATTATGATATCAGATAGGAGCGTTTTACCACATCGCACTCGAGACCCCCTCAGAGTCAGACCGTGAAGTTCTCTCCAGATTGCAATCCAAAACGCAGCCAACCGTGACCTACCGAGCACCCTCCTTATACGCAGAACGTAAAGTCTTTAAGTTATAGCTGTAGTGGCCTGTCGTGCGCTTAATTAACGGATAATATTGTCAGTGTAAACTTAAGTGGTAGAAGCTATTGTAGCCGAAGCCGAGTGGTTCGGACATGCGCCTTTCAAGCCGGGGTCGTGGGTTCGAATCTTAGCTTGTACCAATGAGTTTTTCGGAACTTGTGTGCGAAATATTATTAGATATTTTTACCATTAGCTATTCGGTGAAGGAAAAACATCGTGAGGAAACTGATATACTTACATCCGCGAAGAATTTCAAAGTGTGAAGTCCCCAATCCGCAGAGGGCTAGCATGGGGACTATAGCCCATTCACTCTCGTCTATGAAAGCAGGCCTGTGCCCAGCAGCGGAACGTATCTGGGGGCACGGCATTACAACATTCTAAAGAAACAAAATTTTTGTTTTGAATATATTGGTTCGAGCACATTTAATGTTTTCACTTGGGCTCTTCCTGATACAAGAGTGGGAGGAGTACGCCACATTCAACCCCAGCTGCAGCCCTGGAACAACTGAAAAACTGCTCACTGGCCTCACTGCACACTGGGTTACAGAGGAACTCTCAAATTCATTAGACATAGAAAGAGCGCGAATAATGTCCTCCCTGGAAGGTAGAACAAATCCAAATAGTCCATGTGTGGGCTTCCAAGCTGCTATTCTATTATAGCGTTGAAGAAACATCAACTATTGCAGGAATATTGTATTTACTTAGGTACGTGGTAGACAAGCAGTGGTTTTAAATATTTATCACGTTCTGGAATCGATCTGGGTCTGATGGGTCCGAGTGGCTTTGATGTTGTAGCCTACAAAATTTAAAATGGCCGTGTAGACGAAGACCAGGCTGGCAAACGCGATTTCGGATATATGATCCAATCACGCCCAACAAAAGTTCAGTAGTGTCCATGATACCACGCCGTACCTAACCACTTTCAAATCCTATATGGCATTATCTGATGCATGCGAGATTTGCGCGTCCATGACGACATTTTGCATGGACAACTACTGTGTTAGTATCGAAGTGCAGTAAAACGTTATTGCAAAAACATTGAACCGATGGCTGTCTCCGTGGGTTGCGCAAGCCCATACAAGGCAGATGGGTGGGCGAGCGGCTTTTGAGTCACGCGCCCGCCATCTCTGCCGCATGGGGAACAACATAAGTGCAACCGAATTTGAGGAGACATAGGCTGTTCTAAGTCGTTGGCTGTTATTGTCTGCAGCCCGCGCCGCGCAAATAAGTCGATTTATTATGAACCGTTAGCTGTCGATTACAGTTTGTCTATGGTTTTTGGTTAAATTAAAAAAGTTATTACTATAAATTAAAAAAGTTATCTAGTTCTTATGTTTAATGACACAGACGAATAATATTAGTACCGTTGTCCTGTCCCTAGTAAAAAGGGAACAAGTCGCACAGAAAACAAATGTAAAAAGGCGTAAGTTTTTTTTATATGGCTACCTAACAGATTTTGCAGCACAAAGATTGATTGATTTTGATTGATTGATCTAGTTAGAACAAATTTCGAAAACCTCTGAAAAACACACCTTTGATTTGATCTCAATTCTAATATCAGTCGAATTGACGTTTTATTCAAAATGAATTTTCATTTGAGAACAATTTTGAAACGAAAAAATCTTGCACGTTACTGGATATCGAACGATACATGAACGATACGTTATTAGAGGCCCACTCCAGTATATCTTTGAAATAAAAAAAAACTACAGTTTAATGAAATGCGTGAAAAAAGTTTCAATTACTTACCGCCATTTGACGTTTTTTTTGGGGGTTTTGAACACTTCACAGAGCTTAAAATATGTGTATAATGCAGCGTAGGTATGCAACTGTACATAATTTAATTTTTATCAAACTCACTTTCGGCTCGCTTCATAAAACCATACTCGTGTTTTAAGGCCTCTCGTTATGTATCAGTTGCATAAACTACTATTCTACACACATAGGTCGGTAGTACTGGCGCTGGCGCGACAAACGTATCCGTAGGCAAGCCGGAGCAAAACCGTTTTACGTTTTTATGAAAGCACAACTTTTTTAGCTAAAGTAGATCTATAATCCAATTTTGTAATAATGCGGTGCAAATGGCCTGCGGGCAACGAGTCGCTTTCGTCGATCGATGATGGTACCCACAGATATATAAGAAATTTCTTATAAAAGAAAGAAAGAAGTTTCTTATAAATCCGTGATGGTACCGGTTTATGGCACCGCCACTTTTGGCGTAAGTAGGTGGGCAAGCAACGCAACTTCAACTAAATTTCATGAAATTAGAGAGAAGTACATTATAACAATCGTCTAAACAAGTAACTATTTAGCACAGTTACACAGTATGGGATCCAACGTGCGTCGACACCCTTGCGCCGTCCCATCTTCCATTGACCGAACTAAGAGCCGGGGCTGCTGCGGACTCGGCCAAGGGCCTCAAGCGGCGCAAGTATGCATTATTCTTTTTAGTTAACTTTAGTTTAATAAGCAGTTTTACTATATTTAAGTCAATTTAGATCGTCAGTTTGCTAGAATGTAATATTATTATTTTTAGCACAGTCACCAATAACAATATAGTACCTAGTTTCAGTAGTTTCAACTTTCAAGAAAATGTGTACTTACTTTTGTTTGCCACAACTACCGGAAGGCCGGTCCCGATCAGTCCCGATGTTACATGAGAAGCTGGTGGTGCTCAGGAAACAGCCAACGCCATCTATGCTAAACACTAGCAAACTTAATTACGTATAAAATTGAATGTAGCGCCATCTACCTTATACCCGTGAACTATCATACAAGTTTATTACAGTGCCATCTAGGTAAAACTTTTAATAACTGAAAGATATAGATGTAACTAAAAAAATCTTTATAACGCTGACATCTGTGAAGTAATCTTAATATCATTTGTAAGGATAGTATTCTAAACGGCTTGATAGACATTAAATTTCTTACAAGATGGCGTTATATGTCTTCAAATCAAGTCAATATAGCTGCGTGCGTCACGCCGCTGCGCAATCAAGCAAGCACGGAAATAACAGCTGTTCCACAATATTCGGTCGGGCAACTCTATCAGGCAGCAGCTGTACGAGCACGCAGCCGATTTCCTCGGAATTGCGATTGTTAGAGCAGAGTTGCAGCAAACAATTTCCTAATCTCATTGTTGAATCGAACTCCGCGTAGTTTGGACCTAGTGCATTTTTCAAACGTTTATTGCTGCTGCATATTTACTACATATGTTTTCAGTATTGGCGTTCGAAGTGTGTGTGTTCATAAATAATCCGTAAGCTATGCTGGCGATATGTTTACCAAATTTCGTCGGCCGTTGTGACTCAAGAAGAAATGCCTCGTGAATACGTGGATCGTGAGGAGATTTCCAAAGTGTTATGTCGATAAACTCTTTTTTTTCGTAGATAGTGATTTTAGTGTAAAATTCAATTAGTAATTGACAATGTCTAGCACAATTCCAACCAGTTCTGCCCTTAGGGCTTTGGCCCTAGAGTACAAGAGTCTTCAAGAAGAGCCTGTGGAAGGGTTCAGAGTGAAACTTTGTGGAGAAGACAATTTGTTTGAGTGGGAAGTGGCGATATTTGGTCCCCCAGACACGTTGTACCAAGGTGGCTACTTTAAGGTAAGATATTCAATCAAAATAATATAAATCACAAAAATCTCATTTTGTTCACCAATTTTAGAGTAAAGTAATGAGTCATTTTAGAAGAGTATTACATGTAAAAGGCACAATATTGGTACATTCTCAATCATAACCAATAATTTAAGACTGAATCAACACAAATATTCCAAACAAACTGATTATCAGCTAAGATGAGCCTATTCATTATATTAATTGACTGATAACAGTGATAACAACTTTCTATTTGAATTTTAATAAAATAGCTTTGTTGTCCCTGCAAGGCTACTGAAAATAACAGCACTATATTATGTAGAGTAGTCACTTGCGTGGTCATTTTTAGGGTTTTTACTTAAAGTCATGAATGTCTTATGTATTGACACTAACCTAACCTAAAAATATATTGAAATACTTGTATATTGTTAGGGGTCATCGATACTTTGTGCATGACCCCTTACAGTCGAGTTCATCATTATCTGAGCAAAAAACGGTTCAAAAATATCTGATCTAGTTCTTATGCTTGTGACAATAGGGTCTTGTTCAGATATTTTTGGTCCAATCTTTGCTCAGATAACGATGAACTCGACTGTACAGGAAATCTGTATAATTCAGGCATTCTATACAATACCTAGGTGTCCATTACATACTTTACCTAGGTAATGTATACAACACAAACCATGTATTAAAGTAGACCCAACAAATGCTTATATTTCGCAGGCTATGACTTTTGCGCTTTGGGCAAATTATCTCTCGGTTGCACTCGGGCCGTTCAAACTGTCAAACGCAAAAATCGAGGAACTTTTTCCTTCTATCTTGATATATTTCCGAGCAAGTGTGATGAAAAAATACTTTTAACAGTTACATTGAAGGCGTCGATTTTAGTATAATTCAAAAGAGTAACCATTGTTAATCTTTTCACATTAGAGGTTCCTATTTCCTCGGACACAACAAAAACAATTCTGACTTTCTGACGTTTCTACCAGATTTGATTTGTCAAGCAAGCACTGTAATAATGTTTGGTTGACTGAGTCTGAAATAAATTATCCTTGGAAGCAAATATGTTATGCCTTTTGAATAGATGTGCGCTATGGCACTGAAATAAGACCTTCTGCCATGCCCTTGCAGTGCTAGTGTAAACTTATTATCTGTCCCAACTTTACTTAGATATCTATTTCCATATCATAATGCTCTTAAATTCATTTCAGCAACACTAGGAGATATCTATTTCCATATTATAATGCTCTTAAATTCATTTCAGTAACTAGGTCCCCCGTCAAGGAACTTTGGACACGCCGCCGTATTTTGTGACCAGTATCATTTTGTTTTCTTTTGTGAGGCATATAAAAAAAAGCCTTTTTTACGAAGTAATAAATCGCAATAAAAATAAGTAAATACCAACACCTATTTAATAGTCTTACATTGTTTATAAAACAATTCAATCAACCTGAAGGTATTTAAGTTCAATAAAACCGTTTTTATGACTAATTATACACTTACAAATAGAGATGTGCCATTCCCGAAATATTCCCGATACAAGTGGGGAATCTTCCCGGGAACGGCACATCTCTACGTACAAACTTACAATAGTGTGAAACAATAATAACTGGACCAAAGAGCATTACGGAGGAGAATAGGCATTCTAGGCCACTTGGTCACTTTATAATGAAACAACCACATAAATTAATCTATCTATCTAAAATAAGGTCAACTTTTTGTTTGTACGTCAGTCGAAAGCATTTGCTATATCAAACAATACCTACTTAGTGGAGTTTTAGGACGAGGCATCTATGTAGATTTAACCTTGACTTGAAATACCTATACGTACAGACTGATTAGGTAAACATATTTTAAAATACTATTGCACTGTTGGTGTGTTATTGATATTGTTATTGATTACTGCATAAATCCGCCATTTTGCTTTTTTTACGATTTTGTACCCAGTGAAGTGACACTCGAGTCATCAAGACGAATCTAATGGTGTATCATTTATCAAAATCGCGTTTGTCGTTGAGTAGATACGAGCGGCCATAGGAACGGACATACATACTTACATCCATACATATAGGTCAAACACATAACCCTCCTTGTGAGCTTCGACGCAGTCGTGTAAAAAAGTCTTAGTAAAGGGACAGATTTCTAGCGACTGACTGGTCCTCGACTCGAGGACCGAGGTGGCATTTGTCAGCCGGGCACTTATCCCAGGCGTAAGCTCTTCAGTGTTGCCAGCGTCGGACTTCGATTTGTCTAATCGGCGACTTAAAAATATCCCAGCCGCCAGACAAGGATCCGCATCGGCTGAATCTTATTTACAAATAGCAAAAAAGCACTCCTCGACCGAGAACAACCGCTATGGACATGCCGAGAAGAGAATCCCACCAAAATAGACGGTAATGGATCTAAGTGCCGCAAAAAATCTGAAAAGATCCGATTTAACCTAGGAACCACAAAAGCATAGGTCTACATTATTCAAAATAAAAATAATCCGAGGATAAAAAGATTCGTTCTGGCAACACTGGAGCCCTTTATACCTACATCATCATAATGCTACCCAGGCTGCAGACTTCAATACAACGAACAGAATTTTGACCCTCATACGGTGTACACATGTCATTTTTCTTTGAGTACTTTTATATACTTGTCTGTATTACATTACCTATTTTTGGAGGGGTAATGATACAAATCTAGAGGGGGCCTGTGGGTTATGTGGCAATAAAGGTTAGGAACCACTGTAGGTACTAACACTTTCAATACCTTGAAAACTCGTTTCTAAAAACGTCGTAGAGAAAAACGTCAAAAGTTACATACGAACTTCATTATCGTCATTACTTTAAAAACACGTAATTATCTAACACCACTGACTCCAAGTGAAAACACAGTAAATGTAGGTAGGTAGGTATATGACGTTCGTATGTGACTTGACGTTGTCATATACGAGTTTTTTTAAAGTAGATGACGATTTGCAACACAAACTACTGACTGATTTTGGTTTCTGTTTGTTCCAGGCACATATGAAATTCCCTCCAGACTACCCATATTCACCACCTTCCATTAGGTTTTTAACGAAAGTGTGGCATCCAAACGTTTATGAGGTAAGTGCAACATTTTCTCTATTTTAACCGACTTCAAAAAGTAGCAAATTCACTGTTCCCCGGAATCTTTTTTTTTGTGTTTTCCGATTACTCGAAAACGGCTGGACCAATTTGCTAAATTATTTTTGGTTGATAGGGTCCCCATTTTCACTTTTTTTATGGAAAATATGGTTATTTTTATTATGGAAAAAATTTGAGTTTTAACCGAAACCGAGTTTTTTTCCATACAAGAATGGAATGACACTCGGTTATCCGAGTGTCATTCCCTAGTCAGGATCTGGTGAAAAGGTCTTGTAAAAATCGAGGGAACTCTTCAAATATTTTAGGCACACCTATAGCGGTTTGGGTATTTTTATAGTATTTGTTAATTTAAAAGACTTGTTTGGAGTCTGTTTTTTTTTTTGTATTATTTAGTTAGGCTGTACTTGCCATATGAATGACAATAGACCATTGCAGCGATCGGCAACACAAGTTGCCGTAGCAAAATGACGTAAAGGTGGGCCGTTCATTATTTTCATAATAGCCACGTATAAGATTAAACATCAAAACAGAGTTTAGAATACGACCTTTTATGAGAATAACCGATTTTTTTCGAGAAACTCAATTAGATCAGGCCAGAACCGTGTGCTAATGCACAGAAACATGAGATTTAGTTTAAATACAGCGAACAATTACAATAGCCTTTGGGGCTCCATTATTGCTGGAAAACGTAGAGAACAATAGCAATTGTTGGCGCAAGATTCATTTAGGTATTCTAAATCTTACAAGACTAAGAGGAAACAGTAAGGTCGAGTGAATTAAAAATTAGGTATTTGTAAAATGTGTCGCTATCCCGCACTGCCCGCCTCTCCCCCGCAGAGCGCGATAGAGACAACTGCAGCTTGGACCGAAAATACCTATTAAAATTTCATGAAAACAACGTTTCGTAGTCCCCTGATTTCTTTCCCAAAACTTAACCTATTTAACTAATTTTTTCATTAAACATTAAAGAAAGGCTTTGGCCGTGTTCCTATGTTTTCCTTTTTTTTAATAATCTAACCAAATTTGTTTTCTGGATGTGTGAACACAGCGGAAAATCTGGCATTTTTTTTAGGTTTTTGAAGGTTAATAATATCTTTTTTGAGAATCAATTTATCGTAAAAAAGAAAACATAGGAACATATCAATAGTAGCCATAGATTTTTGGACAAAAAATGATTGCTCTACTGGCATTATCCAGGGAGGAAACAGGGGACTACGTCTGTATGGAAAAACTGCCCTCCTGTTTCCTCCTAAGGCTGCGTTTCCACCAAAGTTGTGCGAGGTAACTGAGCGGTGTGCGAGGAAAAAATCCACCAATCAACGTGCCTAGCCTCGCTCAGCGCGGTCCGGCATTGGTGGGTTTTTTTCCTCGCACACCGCTCCGCTACCTCGTACAGGGCATTTCTCCAGAAATATGTCTGCGGTCACCTCATTCATCTGGCCCTTTTTCATACTAAATGTATGGAGACAGATGAATGAGTCGCAGACATATTTCTGGAGAAATGCCCTACAGCTCTGGTGGAAACGCAGCCTTAAGCAGGTACACATACACCTACTTGTCCAACCACCATCTTTGAAATTACTTCATGAAATAGGGTATTTGCGACTTCAGTACAATTTGACTTGTATAACCACCGATAGGTCGATTTAAAAAAGATCTCCGTAGTTAAACTCTGATTTTTTATTCCGTGGAATTCTGACATCTGTCATAATTTGACGTTTCAGAAGTAAGAAACATTTTTTTTATACAAGCTACATTTAATATGCGCTGTTTTAATAATTTTGTATTATGGATTGCATTGAAATTATTATCAGGGAATTAAATATTCTACGATAGGTATCTAAAGCTACAAAATAAGTAAAGAAACCGAATGACGCGACACGACGGACGCGTCAAAGAATGGGGATGACGACTGGGTAAAAACTATATAATTCTATTTAGTCCGTCAGTTACACTATGGAAAAATATGGGACACTTATTTTTTGGTTTATCAAAATATTAAAAATCGACAAAATTATAGGTCATCAAACTTCTGGAGTGGGGGCTTGTGACGTCACTCCTAGGCGAAAATTGTACCCAGGAGTGACGTCACTCGAAACTTTTAAGCACTCTATCCTCGTCATTTTTTGTTTGTCAAACAAAAGAAAAAATACGTGTACAATATTTTTTAATAATCTAAATGACGGACTAAACAGTTTTTTTTAGTCGTCTAGCCCATTGTTTTGCATAGTTGGCTGCACATACCCGTACGGCTGACAGACAACTTTGACAGCTGGCGTTTTGCTTTATATGACGGGATGCGGCGGATTATTATTTATATTGCAATGTAATCAATTTACTAATAATCAAGAATATAAACTTATAATTTTGAACCAATGGTTTGTAATATATGAAAGTCATCAGAGTGATACCGGCAACATTATTTTTTTTCCCCAGAAAATAACATTGTAATTTATTGTGTCCAAACTATGCATTTTAAAATTATGCTTTCTATGTTGTAATAAATGATATATTACAGGTATTGTAATTTCATGTATATAAAATACAGAAGCCAAGTTCTGCATTTTAATTATTTTGAAATTCTTACCACAGACACAAGGAGTTTTTTTTTGTCTGGTAATACCAAGAAACGTCAGAATTCCACGGAATAAAAAATCAGAGTTTAAGTGTTAATTGAACAAAATGTTAATTTTGGTCCTTTGTTTAACGAAAGTTATGCATATTACTTGTATGGAAACTTTCGTTACACAAGGAACAAGATTAACATTTTGTTAAATTAATCCTTTAAGTACGGAGATATTTTTTGAGAATTCCCTAATATTAATACCTACCTACCTACCTGATTGCCGAGTAGATAGATTAACCCATTCATTGCCGATGCTTCATATTCCTACTTTCCCGTAGTGCCGGCGCCTTGCAAGCTTGGTTCATTTATAAAGTACGTCACACATTAAGAGGGGGGGGGGGTCGACAAAGTGTGACATTTTGTGACAAGGGATGGGAGGGGCCCTAAGTTTCGTAATGTCATACTGCCAAATCTCTAAGTGTTAAAATGCCCAATTTGAACTATTAACGAAAAACTTTAAAATATTTCCAACTCTATCGGTAAGCAAAAATATATAATTTAAATGTAATCTAGATGTTAAGTCGCAAATGTAACCAACTGTGACAAGGACGGGAAGGGGTCAAAATATCACGAAAAATGTGGCCCCTAAACTTTTTGACTTTATAGATGACCCTTAAAGTGACCCAATAATTTTCAGTGCGTGCATATGTTTATTTGTAGGTAAACGATTACCAATTCACGTGATTCAAGCATTGTTTTGAATGGCCAAGTTACAATAGCCCGCCTCATTAGACGTATCTATTACGAATGGGGTTAAAGAAACTTGTTTGAATTAATTTTTAAACTACTGACACGATTGCTTAAGAATTTTAAGATTGAGAACGAGTCTACCATGTTTGTATATGTCATGGGCCATCATCATGTCAAGGGCAAAGATTCGACTAATTACGTTACCCGAATAATTGTTTTTTAATGTATAATAGCCTGGAGAATGCTGGCTATTGACTGTTGGAAGTGCACGGTGGGGGTACAATAAATGATCGTCACTCACACCGTGGTAAAAAAAAGTGTACCTTGGGCAAAGTATAAAGAAAAGACTAACAAGTAGCCCAACTTCGGACGTTTAGGAGCGCGCGACACGTAGTCACACAGACGCGAGATGGCACGTCTGGGTGAGTGCGATCCATACTGGAGCATTCTTACGCATTCATTTCTTTGTAAGTGATTTACATTTTGTAGGAAGAAAAATCACTGCTATTATACCTACTGTGACTTGAGTGGAACTGAAGTGGTTGTCATTGTCTAGTTTTCTTCATGGTAGAGAATCGCTCTAGTTACCAACATCGGGTAACATTGCAGTCACGGATGGTGAGCCAGAAAAAAAAAGCCCCCTGTCATACGTTCGTAGTATGGCAAGGGGGTTACTTTTCCCTGAAGCTGACTGTACATAGCCCATACTGTACATTGAGTGTGTTTTCGTAGAATTACTACTCAGCAGCTATAATTTTATAACCGTTTCCTGGATGTTACAGTGAAACTGTTTAAGAAAATCTCTCAAAAAAAATCTCTCGAAAAAGTTTGAAAGTGCGTAACATTAGGTTCCTCAAATTCAGTTTTTAAAATGTTAAACGATAATTAATTACAAACTGTTATCCGAAACTATATTCCGTTCGCCGTAATATAGTACTGGTCCATTTATCGATGACATTGACAACGATCAAAATGCAAAAATCGAGGTTGGGGATTGTAGAAAATTTATATTGCACGATGACTGTATTTACTTTCTGCAAAGTCAATTAACGTTTTAATAAATCCGCCAGTGGGCAGCAAAGTGGCCAATTGTCTTTTGGAGAGCAGTGGCCCGTTTCACGAAGCTACAAGTTACAATTTTACAAGTCTAGCAACATTGGTCAAACTAATCAATGGTGTTGATGTATTTGACCGATGAAATGAAATGAAAAGAAAAGGGTTTATTTGCTGAATATGGGTTACATAGGATGGGTAATAATATAGAGAAAAGTCCACCATACTCTACTTAGATAAGCATGCAAATATCAAATCTAAATTTTGATGCTCAAAGAGTCAAACAAAGTACAGATGCCTTAAAATAAACTTAGCTACATATCTACTTATATAATATTTACTTATTACTAAATTTAATATTTAAGAACTCATTGAATATATGCACAACTCACATAGCCATAAATGCAGTTTCTTCTTGAATATTCTTAAAGGTAAATCTTTTATGTCCCTAGGAATTTTATTGAATATTTTTATGCACATAAAATAAGGCGTTCGTTTAGTTTGTCTAAGGCGTACTTTAGGTACATGCAATAGGTCTTTTTGCCTTGACATTCGGTTGATGTGTAGGTTTTGAAGTCACCATTTCTTTTAAAATACTGCTGGTTCCCGCGGACAAATACAGCGATGTTGCTTGTTAAGACTTATAAAATTATAATTTGTAGCTTCGTGAAACGGGCCACAGGTGTCAGAATCCACCAATCCTCAAGATTTTGACGTCTACTGTCAAGACCATTCGCCACCGTGATGCCAGCTTGGATTGGATTTATGTCTAAAAATTCTTTTTTACCCTAGCTTGTGACCGAACCTCGGTGGCCCACCCAATGTATCCATTTCCGGCTACAAAGACGAATAATTTAACATTTTTAGTTCAAGGTTAGCTTACCAGGCCGGACTAAATGTGCTGATCGCTTAATGGTAATTTGTAATTAAAATGCTAACATGTTTATATCGCCACGACGTTTAACGACGGTCGCAATTATTATAGAAATATCTCTTGCTGATGAACTAAATTACAATATATATTTACTCATTTAACACTGTGATAATTAAGTAGATGGAATCACAATAATCAGTTATAGGCGCTCATGTAAATATGCGAAAAATACCCCCTCTGAAGTCGTATTTCTTTAAGTCTAATGCAATGTAAACAAATTACAAAAATAATAGGTAATAATAGTCATTCACTATTTGCCTGTAAATTTGGAATTCCTTTATATCCGACTCTTTTTCTAATTTCTTCAAAAAAAGCAAAGAGACTTTAAATTTCACTGCATTTCTACGTGTTTTACGCGGTATTGCTAATTGCGCAGCGATTTTCATGATTCTTTGAAAAAGATACAAAACGTTTTTGTATAGTGCTAGGGCGGTACAGTGCGTCACACGATGATTCAATGAATGATGACCCCTCGGCGGAGCGACTCGCTAGACGCTAACGGTATTTATGGAGCTAAGCTAACTGAACGTTTCGAAAAAATAGGACTACTGCCGAATCCGGACACACATAACATAACTTGTACTAAAACTGTGGCATTGAGGATTGATTGTTATCCTTTTAAAGTCTGTTGATTATTATTCTCAAATAATTTGTTAGTATCCAGTTTCAATCGCAATCAGTAAAATTTTAACAACCGCCGTTGTTTTATTTATTTAAATGGTTGCAAGTTAACGAAGTTTTTGTGTAATTATTTGCGCAGCTCAATCGTACTGAATAACAAATTGAGTTTTCTTGCGCTATTATTATTTTTTCAACCTTTTATAACTTTCAAATGTTTTCGACTTAACCTATCAACTTAAAAGGCGATAGCTTCGGTAAAAACGCAATAGCATTCTAATCCTACGGCCACATTATCGGGGATTCAGCTATGATTTGTATTTATGTTTCTTTCTCTGACATACAAAAAGAACGAGACGTCAGAGTATTCGGCGAATCCTTGAAAGTTTGTTCCTTAGATACCTACCTACCTATTTGTGAACTCCCTTTGGATCCTTCGGCGCTTGTTTTCCAACAACCTGCGTAAATTTAAAAAGTAAATTATATCAAAACACCCAACGCCCCATGCATTTTTATAAGCGTCCATTCAGCGATACCTGCTTACCCTATTCATAAATAAATCATATCGGCGAGTCCGGCTCGTCCACAAAGTTCCATATTGAAACAGGATGTAAAGTAGTGCCTACATGGAGCTCCAGTAGAGCAACGTCACACGTAACTATAAACCTCATAGGCATATGTGACGTTTCCACCAATACCACGATATATTGTAATGAAGGTTGAACGACCGCTGCATTCAGCATCAGCACTAGCGATGGCCGACCAACAATCTTTGTTTGTATCATTCCACTAAATTAAAAAGACACGTGACGTATTCGCAATGTGTTTAAAATCGTATTAACGACGTCGATAAGGTATTGCGTTGATGAAAACAAAATCGCTTCAGCTAACCTAACCTAAAGGTTATGTACTGACGGAATAGCCGGAACGGCATCCATGCCAATAGATTAATCCAAAAGGACATTGTCCTCGTAAAAATGCAACATTCAAGGGCAGATTTCTGACTATTAATTCTACATTAGGTACCTATGTCTTTTTTATTAAATATTTGAGATTGCTTTCAGGGTTAGATTAAACTTGTTATTTGGCCGTCAGCTTAATATTTATCAAAGTAGTCAAGCGGCGAATTACTGTTATTTTTGCATTAGCGAATTTAAAACCAGACAACTACGGCGTAACCCGATTCCAAAAACGGCTTTAAAAGACACAGTCTTGCCCACTGAAATATCTAAGCATACTACAGTTTAGGAAAAATTTACAAATCATATCATTTCCTGTAAAACTGCACTTTCCGGATTAATATGGTAGCGTATGTCTGCACTGCCCGACCCATGACGCTAACATGCAAAATCGCGTAGTCCTCGATAGAACGACCACTCTAGAAACATGTCACATTTAAAATTTATACTAGTAAAGCTTTATTGTTTCTAGGTTACATATAACGCTACAACCCGGTGTCGATGCCTTACGTCACAGCCGACTGCGCTGGCGACTAGTATCTAGCTAGATCAGATGCTATCTGGTGCAATGTCAGCGCGTGTTTGTTTTCATTTCCTTATTGAAATCGCGAAATGGCCCATAGTTGGCGCTCCCTCGGCCTTGGGGTAATTAACCTTATTCCCCTGGCCGCTTTGAACTTGTGCTACATTCACGCGGCTCTTTAAATATCTGTTCAAAGGCCCGCACTTATCCCGACCACCTAGCGTGCCAACATTTCAATCACATCTCTCCTGGCCACGTGACTGAAGTTTTTTGTTGGTCTACTCTAGATAGTCTAGATACAGACATTTATGTCTATTATCGTCAATGGACCCGGTTTCACCGCGACCAATTAGAGATAAATGCGAAGTATCGATTCTCGTCTCGTCTAGAACTTTAGCTGTGATTCTGTCTATAATTTGCACCACATTTTGACATTTTATGTACGTGAAGATAACGACCTAAGCAAAATATACATTTATGTAAAAGACACGCCCATTATTGGGAACGATAATGCGTTGAGCGTCCTAATGAATACTTAACACTTCCGCGGAAGGTGCGTCATAGGGCCTTAAACCCGTGGCCGTGCCCGCGACCGAGAGGACCTTGGCACCCAAGCCAACAACGTCGTACCCAAATAATCGTAATTCCTTGCGAAAATCTACGTCGCAAACTTATCCTTTTCCTGTACAGACAATTTCCTGAACTTCCTCTCAATATATCATTAATGAGTTCATAAAGTCAGAAAATACGTGTTATTTTGTCCGTAAATGCGGATGCTAAGCTATTTTATTTGGCTTGACGACAAAAGTATGTCACAACAACCCGGTACTAATAACCATCATCATACATTTCCATCTTTGGCAGATGAGATAATTTAAAAGGCGTGTCTCTGGCTCTAGAGTTCGTGACTTTACAATCAAAACCATAAGCACAAACCGACAAAAAACGTAGAAACCAAAACGCATTTGGCTAAGCGACTTCTCCGAGTAACTTTTTATGCGCGGTTAACTTTACTCCCCTGGGTACCTGGTCCTTTACCAAGTAATCCACGGTCTGTTGCATCTAATGCGATCCTAGCACTTAAAAAAAGTAGTCGGTTGCGGTTAGACACCGTCCAAGACAATTTTAAGCATGATCAAATGCGGAATTGTGGTCTGGTATTTCGGAGCACACTTCCACTTTCTTCCCGATATTTCTGGCAGGGCGTCATGGGCGATTCTGAAGTGTTTCCCGATTTAGAGGTCAGAACACACGTATTTTCTTTGTGAGGAAGCGCGCAGTGAACCGGTGGCATATTTTTAGCCGAGGGCGACGCTCTGCCGCGGTGTAAGCGCGTTTCTGACTATCATCGTGACTGTATTTACCACGGCAAACTATTGCGAAATGACTGATTCTAGAATTTTCTTCAGCCGTCTGAACTTATGCGACAAGCTTGTAGGTAGAATTACGTGTACGTTCACTCTGGTGGATTATGGCTTGATCTTTGCCAAATATTTGGCCAATGCTTCATTAAAGCTAATAAATTTCCCGCTGATTCTTTACACGTATGTATGTGTTTACGCAAAAGTATTATAGTTGTTTAACTTGTTTCTTTATCCTTATCGTGTTTCTGTTTATTTTATATCGTCCTCAGTACTTACTACTCATACACTCATAGTATTCCCGCTGGTCCGCTGCTCACGTCAAGGTGGCCTGGCCAAACGTCCTGGTTCGACCCCAGGCGTACAGGCCCCCACCTAGTCCGAACCTATCGAGGTGGACCGGGACAAGCGAGCTGGTTCGATCCCAGGTGCCCCCGGCCCCCACCCAGTCCGATCCACTCAAGGTGGTTCGACTAGCGACCTGGTTCGACCCCAGGAAACGCCACGGCCGAGCACCGGGTCCGAAAATCGCAACGACCAATAAGGGTCGCGAGTTAGTCTTAAAAAAAAAACACATTGTAGCTATGAATGGGAGGAAATTCTACTTTTTTTACCATTCCGACGTGTGGAATCATTCGTTCAGCGAATAAGAACTGGCATTGACAATAGCAGGCAGGTAACAACCTAAATAGACCAAATCCTAGTTATTTAGTGTGCAGGAACGCTGCCAAGGCGAGCTCAGCCGAGAATCGGCCGAGAGCCGAGACCGTTAGGCGACTTTCACTATTCTATTGTATTACGCATTTAGTTCCACTAACTACGGGATTAAATTGTAATAATAAACTGTTTTAAGGCCCTTGATTTACTTGTTTGTTTGTATACCAACCTCTGATCACACTATAGAACAAAGAAGTAATTCATCTACACTCGAGAGTATACGTATTTATCTACGTTAATACGTCGGGTGACAACCAAAACTCTATAATTACTAAAAAAATCTCAAAGGAAAACCAACCGTGTCGAAAGAGTAATAATGTTGACTATCTCTATGATTTCTTTTACGTCACACCTGGCCATAAAGTGGCGATTACCGCTCGCTACGCGTGCGGAAAATCCCACTTCCTGACCTGGGGGAAACATAAAGTGTTGTAATTAACACGGGGGCGGTAATAAAGAAAGCCGCAGATCGCATATTTATCGCCCTTGCCTTCAGCTCGGGCGTCGAATACCTGCGATCTGAGACATTCTTTGTTTTACCGACCAAACGTAGTATAGTGTATTTATTAAGTTTTGGTTGTCACCTGACGATATATTAGTGAGTGACCCAGAATATTTGCCCTATAAAAGTAAAAGTGGTTTAAAATAACTTTCATTTTTAGAAAAGCAAAACTTCAAACCAATCAAAGAGCCGATCGATTCGATTTATCTCTGGTTTTCATTGAAACAGCCAATAACCGTATTTCACGTTAATACAATCTTAATATTAAACACCGCGCCGTCGGATGGACTCTAATTGACATTGAATCTGCCATTATACCTTATTATAAGACGAGTTTTATCCGTCTGTCACAGGGCTGTTCACATCTTTTGAGAATGGAAATTTTCACAAAATGTGTGTGTCTATTGCCACTAACGACAAATAATAAAAACAAAATAAAATAAAAAGCATATCCCCATACAAGAAATGAGTTTTTTTTGCTCCACAGTGGTAGAGAGAGAACCCTTCGTATGTGAATCCGACTAGCAATTGGTCCATTTTTTCCCGGATTTACCTTAGGATAAACATGAGTTACATTTAAAACTGAACATCTATAGAAACAGGCATGACATGTACCCCAAATCCTACCTAAGTAAAGCTACGAAGGTTGATACTCCAATCAGAGTGTGTCCTCTGTATTCCGAAAATCGTTTTTTTCCGAATGGTAATACCAGTCCCATATTTTACCACCTTTTTTCCGATTTCGACCTTAGATCCGCTCCTCAGAAAAATCACTGCCGGGAAAAAATAAAAAGTGGTAAATTATGCGAGTGGTTAGAAAACCCGTCGGGAAAATGACCTATTGAAAAATAAATATAGTAGAAAATTATGGGAATGGTTAGAAATCCATTTGGAAAAAGCAGCTATTGAGAAAAAAGTGGTAAAATATGGGACTGGTATTAATCGCCATTCGGAAATAACCACATTTTTACTAAAAAAAACCCGACCGCGGTGCACTTTGAAACTGCATAATATCCGCCATTTTGTTTATTTTAACGAACTTCATACCCAGTAACACTCGCACGACGAATCTAATGATGTATGATTTATCAAAATCGGATGTGCCGTTGAGTAGTTACGAGCGGACACAGGAACGGACATACATACATACATACAGGTCAAACACATAACCCTCTTTGGGCTTCGCCGCAGTCGGGTAAAAACGATTTTCGGAATACAGAGGACACACTCATCAATCAATAGTTAACTAAGTAAGGAACGAACTGTCATCAACAAATAATTGATTAGAAAAGTATGAAACGTATCCTGCCTGTGTCATTGCTGTGATAAGATCATAAAATGTACCTATTTAGGTCACGGAGATAAAATTATCGGGTAAACACGAGACTCCGTGGGAACATTACCGGGCTAAAAGTATAGTCAATGGCAGAAGATAAGTAAACCAAGTGTTCAATGATCTAGGCATAACTCTTGTTGCGGGTATAGGAGCAAGTATTTATGAACACTTCATTGACAATGTTACAATGACGAACTGACTGACGATATAGGTAAGCGATTTTTAACATATTTATAGTAGTAGCCTGGCAGCGACACATTTTATAATAAAATTGAGATGTCCAATGCTGAGAAGGGAATGTTTATATTTGGCATACTAGTTAATGCTATAAGAATTTTCGCATTATTAATTGGTCGTTTTCATAGTTCTAACGATAACCCGTTAAATAGAGCTACATTTGACCTGCTAAACTTGACGCCAATATTCGTAAATAGTACCGTAAATAGCGGATGTACTTGTATATAAGTATTTGCTTAACGCTATCGCTGTCTCAGCATCTGGGTCATGCGAATATTCGGAGTAGGCCGCGACTTGCACTGCACAGACATCTACAGACGCCTTTGTTTTCGCGTAACCAGAGGAAGAGGACTAGGCCTGCGCGACGAACGCCGAGCGAGTTTGGTACAATAGTACATTACATACCGAGACCAGTAAAGTAAGAAATGTCTCAGAATCGGCCGAGGACGACAAACATGTGATCTGAGGCTTTCTTATTTACTGTCCAAGGTTTGCATACTATTTTTCTGTTCGATGGAGCCAGAAAGCGGCATCTTCGTTTAGCGCAGCAGCCGCCAAGGTGGCGCTTTCCGGCCGGAGGGCAGAATAGTACATTGTGTATCAAGGGCGGTAAGTAAGGAATTACAAACGAGTGATTGTTACAAGGCCGAGGCAAAGCCGAGGGCTTTAATAACACGAGTTTGTAATTCCTTTACCGCCCGTGGCACACACAATGTTTTTCATCACACTTGTGAGGAAATCTGATTAAAATAACCTTACTTAACCTGAATAAAATTGTAAAACTGACAGTGACATTAGTGACATATCCACAGACAATACGAAAGTCGAGTCACGTTCGGAAACCATAGCGGTAAAGAATGGTTGATTTTATATTTGCAAAATACTGAAATTACACTATTTAAACATTTAATTAATGTTACAGAAATATGTGTTTACATGTATTTGCAATAACAGTTCTCTTTAAATAAATATTTCAGTAATAAAAGTTAAAAAAGTAAATTGGCGTTTCCTTTGAACATGACAAATAAGAGTATAACAGAACCAGCGTTTCAAATTTAAAAAGAAAACCATTACGCCCTAGGGCGTAATAGGTCATTTACGGCCCGCAAAACCTACGTGTAATGACACCATTTTCGAGCAAGTGTGATGAAAAAATATAGTGATAGCTCGTGGAATGAACTAGATATACTGCTAAAGAGCTGACACTGCGAAAGACCAGCTCTTCTCTTTTGAGATTTTGTAACTAGAATATAAAAACGTCAATTAACTCGCTAATATCCAGTAAAAACTAAGATATGAAAAGAAGAACACTTTCTAAGACAGTCAACGCAGTACCAGTCTTCTCCGTATGCAAATAAGCTTGGCTATTTGTGTTCTATTTTAGCCATGACCTCAATTACACAAACATCTTTCTAAATTCTAATCATATAAGTTGTTCTGAAGTTTAATAAAAATATGATATCATAGATCTACTTACAAATGACTTAGAGCTGCTTTTATTTTCACGTTACTAACAACGCTGGTAGCCGTCACGAGCCGTGAAACAAATCCTATACCCCTGTTATACTGTACTCGAATCAGAACAAAATCAAGGGCAAAGGTAACTTCCTGCCAACTTAATCTCAACTCAATCTGCAAAGACTTAAGATTCACTTTGTAGTGTATTGTTATTAAGATTTATTCCTGTTTAGTTTCAAAGGTGTGAAATGGGGTAGTGATAATGATAATACATTTTTCCTAGTACGCCAAGGGCGCGGGCGGAGGTCAACCGCCCCGCCTAGTTCCGGTATCTCCTTTGAAAGACACGGAAACATGTCGTAGGCGCGAAGACTGATGGTTCTATGCGCTAGGCTATTCACTTCCTAGGGCTTGCTTTTGTGCTAACTCATGGTATCTGGCAGCTTCTTTAATTATGTAGTAGTTCCGTGCGCAACGCAGCCAAACCATTAAACCTTCCTTTCTTTATAAGGTCCTGGTCTTAATACATTTTTAAATCGTATGGCGGATTTCTTTCTGTGTGTGTCTTGCTCTCTCTTTTTTTAAAACAGATCGAGAGAATCCGGAAAGCGATTTGCTTTTAAACGCACTGTAGCGATAGCATAATAGAAAATGCAGGCAATTTCACACCTCAATTGTAAGATGGATGATGAAAATATTTTTGCATACCTGACTGACTTTAAAACTCTCCCTTTCTAATTGCTAAGCGGTTAACGGAACAGCTACGAGTATAATAACGATAAACATTGAGTTAATAGTATGTTATACATAATGTAAACAAGAAGCCCTAGTTTCTTGGGCAAGTGTTCGCATTCGCACGTAAGCTGTTATGACGATTTTAGGTAATCAGTAAGCCGGTAACAATGGATTTATATAACACCTGGTTACGTACTAAAAACGGAAGGTATCTCGTTCGAAAGAAGCGTTAAATCGGATTAATACGTGGTAAAATCGAAAGCTGAATTTCTAATAAAAGTGGTGATTGAGCGATGAGTCAGCTGGTCGCGTCAATTTAGCGGGAATTAGCAGTGCGGTTAGTCAACCTTGTTACACCAACGGTGATATGTTATTTGTTTCCACTATCTGTTTCCACAATTTCCAATGGTTTTTCACCATTTCTACAGCCAATATAGCCATAAAAGGGTTCTTTTGTCTCATATATCTTTGACATGCAAAGATGAGCTACTATTTATTACAATTTGAATGAATAATCATCGAAATGTTATCTTCACAATTCCAGTTACTAAATAAAATATTATTTTACATGATTATCTGTGCTATTTCCAATATGAAATATTTCCTACAACAGATATAGTCCGCCGAAGACGTGACGGCACGCTCTTTTATTTCTCTCATTTAATTTGCAAATTCAGCCATTACGACCGTATCTTGGTCATCCTTTGGTACAATTTTGCTTTCACTGATCTGTTAATATTCTCTAATTTATCACTATTTTCTCCAATCGTTCCAACATGTGCACAAGTAACCTTAAGAGGACCCTTTTCTGTCGTTTTTACAAAGTACTGCAACCTTGTAGTTCTGCAGTTATCTTGCAGTCCCCGTTTCATGCAAACTAGGTCGCTCAAACACTGCGTAGTTTCCATAAGACGCTCAAGAATATAAACTTGTGAATGCAACTTTGACCCGCTGTCGAAACCAATTCATACGATAGTGGCTGTTCCACTTATACGCATCGACCTATCGCCATCAGACAACAGTAAAATGTATACACCTACGTACGTCGTAACTGTATTTAGATATTGTCCTATTAGCTTTAGTTAGACGTGCCATCAATCAGTACTACCAATCCCTTTCCATTCAGTATATTGCGAAAGTGACAGTTCAAGCTCTTCACAAGTCAATTCACAACTCACAGGCTGTTGTGGTAGTCCGGAAGGTTAATATTGAATCGTTAACCGGTTTGACTAAACAATCCTGTCAAAATGAACATCCTCTGATACTAACTTATGCAATGCACAGTATGTAGTTTTTTTTTAATTTCTACGTCATCAATAAAAAGCGATCGCGGAAATGCTTCAGTGTAATGTAAAAGCATCCATAAGATATTAGCCTCTGAGACCAGGAAAAGCAGGTGTTCGGGACAAAGCCGTTTATCAGACGTCACCTTTGTAACACCGCCCGGGAGCGCGTCAATTGCGTTCCAAAGAGAACGCTACACCACATCATGTCTCGACTAATTGACTCTCTCTTTCCAGAACGGTGACCTGTGCATATCAATCCTGCACCCGCCCGTGGACGACCCGCAGTCGGGCGAGCTCCCGTGCGAGCGCTGGAACCCCACGCAGTCGGTGCGCACCGTCCTCCTGTCCGTGATCTCGCTCCTCAACGAGCCCAACACCTTCAGCCCGGCTAACGTCGACGCGAGCGTCATGTACAGGCGCTGGCGCGACTCCAAAGGGAAGGATAAGGAATACGAGAATATTATAAGGTAAGGAACTTTCCTATCTGTTTTTGCAGTTAATTAGCAAATGCGGCGTAAGACGTGGGCCACTGCCTACGGCCTCACAGACCAAGGGGCCTCGCGCAAAAAAAAACCTTGGTCGGCAGTTAGTCATAACAAATAATCTCTTCATGCGCCATCAGAGGGCCTCGCAAAACGTCTCTTGCCCATACCAAGTTTAGGTCTTGCTGCGCCACTGTTAATGCAGTTACTCTTGTTTCCAAACATGCCTTGTTTTGGTCTAGAAAATACTGGGTCCGCAATACTCACGCTGACAGGGAACTCCTCATTCTGACTGTTCGCAAGATGAGGATATTATATGGCTTCGTGGGACACGATGACATAGCTAGATTTATATGATGCTACTGCGAAGCCAAGCACTGTCTCTATAATGCTTCAAGAATGGGAACTCCCCGCGGCCTACTGAACACTGAATACTGAAGAATAATCTATTTGTTCCCCAATGACTGTATTCGACATATCTGATGTTATTAGATCAGTGATCTGCAATCCATTTGAATCTGACCCTGTCCGTCCGTACTCTGTACTGTCGCCTCGTTCCTGGGACCCAGTCCCAGTTCTCTGTGACATCGATGTACATTTCTATCGTGTCGTGAGACTGCACAGAATATTAAATAGTACTATGCTCTCGCAATCGAAATAGATCTGGGCCCTGACCTTTTCAGTCTAACCAAACGCAACCCCAATGTTGTATATCAAACAATTGAAGGGATGTTTACCAAATAAGTCATCTTTATATCATTTTATAGATTTTTGTTACTTATTCGTTTTTGTGAGGAAATAGAAAGAAATTCATTGATTGTTTTTATATTACCCATATTATTTAGGTACTACTCTATTTTAATAGTACATAATCTAATAGTTTATTTTAATGTTATATTTCGCGACTCAATAGTCCTTACTATCTTCGTTTTAAAGGTATAACAAGTGAATTAAGTACTACACGGGATCATTTTGTTTGACAATATGTTTATCAGCAATTGTAGCCCCTTCAAAGACGACCTGACTGGATTCGCCAAAATTGCCATTTATTTTCGTAAAAATTGAGATGATCCTCATAATGTAACAGGAAATCCGCTGCTAACGTATTCGACGTCCGGTTTAGCCTTAGTGGTTAGTGACTCTGCCTACGAAGCTGACGGTCCTGGGTTAATCCCGGTAAGAGCAAATATTATTTGTGTGATGATATTTGGTTTCTGAGTTTTGGATGTTTTCTATGTATATATATAAATATTTGTATCTATTCAATATATCGTCGTCTAGTATCCATAATGCAAGCCTGATTAAGCTTGCTATGGGACTAATTCGATTTGTGTAAGATTGTCCCCTCATATTTATTTATTTAATGTAGATAATAAATACGACTTGTTATGATTACTCTGATATAATCATGTGGAAAGGTTTGCTGTTTCAATATTTTCAATAGAGGAAGGACGCACTGATTACGCCACTTTACTAATGAAGAAGGTTGAAGATTATGCCGTGATTATGCCATTGAATAAGTAGTCTCATAAAGGACAACAAGTAGTCTCTAATCAGGATTTAAACTCGTATTGATTTTAGCTACAGACTCGTACTTAAATGTATAGACTTTTCTTTTATTATGGCCTTAGACTTAGACTGGCAAATAGGCAATCGGCCCACCTGGTGAAAGTGGCCACCGGCACCTATAGACATTTGCAAATATGGAACACGATGTGTAGTTAAATGGAAGTTCTTAAAGTATTGAAAATCTAGGGTATTTTATCACCTAATAATAACCACAAAATTAAAAATTTTAAAACAACCGGCTTTCAATAAGCTAATTTCGATAATAAATGCCGAGACTATGTAAAATAACCAACTCGCCGTATGTGTGCCTATAATATTTTAAAAGTTCTCTCAATAACTGTAAGATCCCATCATCAGCTCGTGATTTGGTTGCAATGGGAAAATAATGTTCAGCCATGTTCGAGTAATCGAGTAACAAACGTATAAATTGAATGCCGTTTTTCCTTTTCGGAGGTCAGTTAACATAAACACACATGAGACTCTATAAAAATACCCAAATCACCATATGTGACGTCCTACGTGAAAAGGTACCTTATGAGGGTTTCTAGTAACGGAGATATGAACGGTTTTGTGAAATCCTTCAAAATCATCATTTTTTTCTTTTATGCAAAATTGTAAAATATAGGAATAGACGTGTATTTGTAGCTTGGTTTCACTGCTGTACGTTATTTTTTTCTATATAAAAATTGGGTTCAAAGTTTAGTAGAAAAGGTACCTTATGGCGGATCACATACAAAAATGATAAAGCTGTTGATAAATTTCATTACTTAAATTTACTAGCAACTTTTGCTTATTTCTTTTTTATAACACGACGGTGGCAAACAAGCATGCGGCCTGCATAATGGTAAGCTTTCGAAATGATCCTAGAAAGCTGAAAATTTGGAAGGAAAGGGCCACTGGGTGCCACAGATTCGGAATTGAAAAAAAAATAAAAATAAAAATAAATACATTTGTATGTCGTTTTTTTAAATTTTTAATTATTAAACATTTTTTTAAAACAGATAAAAAAGTGTTTTTGACGAATCGTATAACTTTTTGACCATTTTTAGAAAGACCTTGTTTTTTTTAAAAAAATTGACAAAAATAAAAAAAACACTGGCCTATCATTTTTGACCATTGTAGAAAAAGTTTTTTAATTTTTATTTCAAAAAAACTTACAAAATTAGACTTTTTTTTGCGGTTTCTATAATTTTTTACCACTTTGTTGTTTCCCTTTCAACCTTTTTAGAAAAAGTCTTAAAATTTTTTTTTTTTAAACATAAAAACGTGTTTTTGGCGAATCGTGAAACTTTTTGAACATTTTAGAAAAAACTTGTTTTTCTCAAAAAAATTACAAAAATAAAAAAAACACTGGCGAATGCCTGTCATTTTGACCGTTTTAAAAAAGGTATTTATTCATTTTTTCGAAAAAATTACGAAAAAAGACATTTTTTGGCGGTTTCTATCATTTTTGACCACTTAAGAAAAAGAATCTTTTTAATTTAAAACACGCTAAAATCCACGACGAACACTTCTCACAACTATTCGAACGAAAAGGTAAGCAAATACTGCTCATGCCGGCCGGCTGAGACTCCGAGCGGCCAGCAAGACCGAGAGAGAACGATACGTAAAGTGTTGGTGAGAGTAGGACAGATGCGTGGCGGTACTGGCGGTGTAGCCAAAATAATACCACGGCACGGCGGTATGAAGGACAAAAACTGAGCAAGTTACGACAAGTATTTCTAACATTTTTAAATTACACCGCCATAAAGTACCTTTTGTACTAAACTGTAGAAGCATATTATTCAGCCTTTAATTCGCCTATAACAAAAATAAAGATAGGCAAAGACGTGTCGTAACATATAATTTACTAAATGGAAATACATAATAAAAAAAACACCATTTTTACACAACATTGAATATCTCCGTAACTAGAAACCCTCATAAGGTACCTTTTCACGTAAGACGTCACATTTGAGAATTACTCTTAATTGGTCAAGATTTGAAGTAAATTTCTAATAACCTTTTTTCTTCAGTTTTCTGTCTTAATACAAGATTTGTCAATAAATAATGTAAATATCGTGCCATACTGTAATTATCAATAATTTTTGCTTATGGCCCGCCATAAGGTACCTTTTCTCAAATGTATGGGAATAATTTGTGATTTTTACGTAACTTCAATCGTTTATAAATAAAAAAATACGACTTGTAGAATAATAATGACACTTTTGAGATACTTGTGTAGACTGATTAAATATAATTTAGAACTCATTATACGAAAATTGTGAATATTATAGGAATGATGAAACATATAATAAAAATGACATTTTAATTAATATAAAAATATTTCGTTAACAATGTGATTTTATTTCTATCCCAAAATGTGCAGTCTAATATCTCTAACTATATATAATGGTTCAGATTACAATATGTTAAAGAACAGGCCAATTTTTTTTTTTTTTTAATTTCGTTCTCATAAGCGACTTGCTCTAATCAAAGGCTGATTTTTCACGACCTGGAAGTCACATTAAAAAAACCATTACTGATTTCCAAAGAAAAATACCTTGAGATACATAATCAATCATCATCTCCATAACTTCCAACGGGAACATACTTAAAATTAGTTTTAAACTTCTTTTGACGATTTCTCAAAAGTGCAATTTTAGCATGTGCAGGTTTGATGTTTTTTTTTTAAAAAAGTATGGGACTTAGGGCCGTGATTCTTTTTGTATTAGATAGCTTATTTAACACAGATTTAGGATCTGTGCTTAACTCAATACCAACCATAAGGTACCTTTTCCCGTGGAACGTCACATATGTGTGACTATAATATTTGAAGAGTTCCCTCGATTTCTCCAAGATCCCATCATCAGATCCTGATTTGGTTGCAATGGGACCACCTTTGATTTACACCCTTTCAAACAAAAAAAGAATTTTCTAAATCGGTCTAGCCGTCTTCAAGTAATCGAAGAACAAACCTACATAAAAATTTCTCTTTGTTTTGAAGTCGGTTAATTCTAGAAACTCATTTCTAATAAGAAATGCTCGAGAAACTATGAAAAATACCAAAATCGTTATATGTGTGCCTATAATATTTGAAGAGTTCTCTCGATTTCGCCAAGATCCCATCATCAGATCCTGATTTGGTTGCAATGGGACCACCTTTGATTTATACCCTTTCAAACAAAAAAAGAATTTTCTAAATCGGTCTAGCCGTCTTTAAGTAATCGAAGAATAAACCTACATAAAATTTTCTCTTTGTTTTGAAGTCGGTTAACTCTAGAAACTCATTTCTCATAAGAAATGCCCGAGAAACTATGAAAAATACCAAAATCTCTATATGTGTACCTATAATATTTGAAGAGTTCCCTCGATTTCTCCAAGATCCCATCATCAGATCCTGATTTGGTTGCAATGGGACCACCTCTGAAATATACCCTTTCAAACAAAAAAAGAATTTTCTAAATCGGTCTAGCCGTCTTCAAGTAATCGAAGAATAAACCTACATAAAATTTTCTCTTTGTTTTGAAGTCGGTTAACTCTAGAAACTCATTTCTCATAAGAAATGCTCGAGAAACTATGAAAAATACCAAAATCTCTATATGTGTGCCTATAATATTTGAAGAGTTCCCTCGATTTCTCCAAGATCCCATCATCAGATCCTGATTTGGTTGCAATGGGACCACCTCTGAAATATACCCTTTCAAACAAAAAAAGAATTTTCAAAATCGGTTTAGCCGTCTTCGAGTAATCGGTGAACAAACACACAAAAAAAAAAAATTAAAAAAAAAAAAAAAAAAAACATACAGACGAATTGAGAACCGTCGTTCTTTTGAAAGCCGGTTAAAAATGAAAAGGCAGTTACAGAATCCTTCCGTTAAATTAAAAAAAACGGACAAGTGCGAGTCGGACTCGCCCACCGAGGGTTCCGTACAAATACTTTAAATAAAGACTATATTTTTAAATATTTAATTACAAATGTATTGTTTCAGATTTTTCCGTCTTATACTAGGTACAGTCAGCCTCAAAAGTAGCTGAACACGTTTTTATTGTGGCGTAGTACAAAAATGTTCAGCTACTTTTGAGGCTGACTGTACCTAGTATATAAGACGGTATTACTTGAGCTTTGATAGTTCTAGGCCAACAGAAAGTAGCCTATAAATTTTGGTGTCCTTGAAAGAGTCAAAATGTACGTTTTTTGCGGCATAAACCTCCACGCGTTTCCGAGATAAAGGGTCATGACAGACGGACAACAAAGGGTTCTGCATTTTCCTTTTGAGTTACGGAACCCTAAAAAGACGTAGTATAAAGGCGTATTTTATTACCAAAATTTCGTGACTACGTGACATGACACGACAAACCGCTATTACTGCACAAAATATGTGACGTCACCCGCTAACAATATGCGGGAGGCATTGCAATGTACGGTAGGGATGACTTGACTCTCATTTGTGACAATTATTACTTTTGTAGTGATCTAATTACAGTTGATCCGATCCTACTATGTTATGTGAAAGTTTGTTAAGATCTTTGAATGTTTGTAACTAAATAACGTAGAAACAATTGAGTGGATTGAGATGAAAACTGTCATGTAAGTAGACCAAGTCCTGGATTAAAACACAGGATACCTACTTTTTAGCCCGGTAAGTTCCCTTGTAATAATAACGGGAATAAGGTTGACGAAGCCGCGGGTAAATGCTCGTTTAGAAATATTGTCCTCAAATGAAATAATCTAGAGTCTGTGCAGAAAGAGAATAGGATTTAGATGGGGGGGGGGCGCTGTAATGCTTTGTAGTGTGTAGCGTAACACGCACACACTTGCATCTCTCCTCCTTTATATAAAGGAGGTGAGATGCAAGTGTGTGCGTGTTACGCTACACACTACAGCTTTTCTACCGTATTTGCAAAAAAAATGCCATACTGGTTAGGTTAGTTCCGTTTTTCGCCGCGCCTATTCTCTTTCCGCACAGGGTCTATTAATATAAAAAATGTGAAACTAAAAATGTACACGTTATATAACTGGAAGATAGCACTGGTAGTACGTTGTCATTAAATTAATCGCAAACCGTTATAATATCTGCTAACAGAGCATCAATAAATCGTCCAACACGTACGATGTAGGTCAGTATTATCAGCTGGAAAGGACTATTATATTGAGTGGCGAATTGGCGATGACTGATGACGATAAAATCGCTCGTTTGAATGGCTTAATTACTTGGCGCATTGGGGATGACGACTGGGTTAATAATATATATGTCGCAGTTTCGTTCTGCAAATTAGATATTTCGTGATCTGTGGGCATTTTGATGGGTAAATCACCCGTGGGCTCCCCGAGATGATAAAAACAGTCAAATTAGTCCATTACACGATTTAATTAGGTTACACAATATTACAGGTCGATTTTCCTTGATAAATCTCTAACACTAGGTAATTAGTCCAATTATTAAATTAATCACTCGTCAACACGCATGTGCGTCCGCGCACGACAAGGGCTCGCTGAATCTCTGCCGGTCCTTCCTCCGCTGCCCGCGCCCCAAGTACTTGAGAGTGCTTCTACGAAATCCCGACACGGCCATCTCTGGCCATCACCCGTCCTCGGGTGCATCTCCTGAAACAATACAGCCATAGCACAGTATTTCCATCCAGAATATCCAAAGAAACTTTAAATTACGTGTCAAAACTAAACTTTTACAATTACTTATTTGCCAGATGCTAAACCGTCAATTCCTGACTTCATCAGATTCGTATGAGCTTCAAACCGACTTCAATCAGACTCTAGCTGCCCCAACAGCTCGCGCATGCTCTCTTAGACATGCTCACTGTGCTTCAACACAGTTCAAGTCGCTCCAACGACTTTCAGTTCAGACCGAGTAACCCTAGTCTGTGAAGCGCTCAAACTATTTTCTCAATTTCATCGGACACCACATTAAAATCACACAAAATTTGATGGTCAGGCAAATGGCAGCTACTAATGCAGTAACTTGTCTAACTTTTTCTCTAACAATCTTGCGCTCCTCTGTACTCATTCGATAAGGGCGTCGTTGAACAATACGCGATTGATCAATTAGACGTATCTCTAACTGTCCTGTGGTCACTCTACGCTCAGAAATTTTGTCAGTAACGAACAAAGAATATTCTTGTAAGATTTCCATCAATTGCGTTTTAAAACTCATGGGAACATCACTATTAATTGATGTTGTCAAAACTTATTTAATTCCCACAATCAGTTTTAACACCTACGTCGTTATAAAACACTCGAGCATTGTCCCGAAACATAACGACGGCATTCGTAGTAAAAGCAACTTGAAACCCCAGTGATAAGACTTCCCGCCCAACCATAACATAAACAATAGTTGGGAACGACATGAAAAATAACTTTTAAGCAATGTACGTTGCTACGCACAACCGATTGTATGTACAAAGTGGCACCTACTGGCATCTGTTATTCAAACCATTTTAATGCTACAACATTAAGTAATCGCTTTGTAATCAAAATTCTCCTTAATTCGTGAAATCTCAGTTCCAAAATGTAAACAAAATGAATACGACTGACCGTTATTCATCTAGTGACCACGCTGATTTGCCAACCACACAAAAGTTAGCGCTGCTTCACGTACTCGGGCCCGACGGGGTACCTCCCGACGTCTGCCGACGTCCGACACGCAGAAGCGATGTGGCCCTCCACTCCACATCGGAAACAGGTCACTTTCCTTTGTTCTTCATGTTTTCGTTCCTGCATTTTCAGGCGTTCTTATTGAAAATCCACAGCTTTATAGCCTGTCTCGACACATTGAAAACAGCGAAGTGAAACACTGGAGGCTTTAACCCATTTTGCATTCGCAGCATTTCACGACAAAATTCACTGTTATTGTCACTTTCACTATTACCACCATAATTATCTCGGGGTGATCCCACTTCTGATGTCGCAGTTTCGTTCTGCAAATTAGATATTTCGTGATCTGTGGGCATTTTGATGGGTAAATCACCCGTGGGCTCCCCGAGATGATAAAAACAGTCAAATTAGTCCATTACACGATTTAATTAGGTTACACAATATTACAGGTCGATTGTCCTTGATAAATCTCTAACACTAGGTAATTAGTCCAATTATTAAATTAATCATTCGTCAACACGCATGTGCGTCCGCGCACGACAAGGGCTCGCTGAATCTCTGCCGGTCCTTCCCTTCCTCCGCTGCCCGCGCCCCAAGTACTTGAGAGTGCTTCTACGAAATCCCGACATATAATTCTATTTAGTCCGTCAGTTAGATTATGGAAAAATATAAGACACGTATTTTTTCAAAATATTAATGTTAAGGATTATAGTTTCTCAATTTAGCCTGGCAACATTTTCGTTCCAAAATATTAAAAAAAAAAAAGTTTAACTGACTTGAATCGTGGTTCGTCTCGCATCGTCATGTCGGGCGCTGGATTTGCCGCGCAAATTATATTGTAAAACTAGCAAAACTCGTGTCGCTTTTGATCTAAATACACCGCGTTGTGTAAACCTGCGTGTGGAGCTCAAGGAAGGCTGGCCAGTTCGCGGAAGTGCTGATCCTTCTTCATATCGGTGAGGTGCTGGTAACAGGTAACTGGAATTCGAGGTGAGTTCGGACAATCCGAGAAAACTAGAAGCCTGCACCGGCCTCCGCAACCGATCGCTGCACCGTCACAAGCAGTTAAACAAGGTGAGTACTTCAGCTAACTGTTCCAGTCCATCCCAAGTTCCACAGCTTTTCATATATCGTTTTTGTCGTAAAACTAAAACTCGTCGAATACAGTCCTCTAAATATTATATCGAAGTAAAACCCTTAAAATTTTTGGTCCATCGAACCGCATAGTTTGTAAGGTGACCGTGGTTATTGTCACATTTAAAAGTAATTTTCGTCATAATTTATTTGTTCGGAGTTCATTAAAAACATTGGAGGGTAAGATTGAAACACTTGGCTTGGGCGTTTTTCCATTCGTTAAATCTGCATTTATTTCATAGACAAACGTTCGTGTATGTCGAGCTTTATACCGTAGTAGTTAAATTAATCTGTTTCTGAACGCATCTTTAGCTGTCATTGTTGACATTTCGTAAAAGTTTATTTTATTATAACCTCTGACATTAGGTTCGATTACGCTTTGTTATTAATTGTTTTACATCCTTTTAATCAAGGATATATAGAATTGTTCCTTTATTTTATCAACATTAACAGCGTAATTGAACGTAGTAACCGGTATTACATAAACAAACCATGGGAAACGAGGATCAATCTGAAGAACCTTATGACAAAACCCGTGTCGCTAGAGATTATGCGTTTGTACGGATTGAGCTTATACAGAATTCGGATTTGAAAGGGTATACCTTGCAGGATGTAAATAAAGTAGAAGATGACTTTCATGCCTTTCAGGTCGAGCTGCTTTGTTCAATACCAAGTGCCAGTAGGAACAATGAGTTGGAGGTATCGTCACAATTTGAAAAGATTGTTAGATCGATTAAATTGCGTTTATCGGAACGAAAGGAAGATCATAAGCCTGATGTCATTAGTCATAGTTCAAGTGTTAAACTGCCAAAAATAAACATAGTTCCCTTCGATTCAAAGGTTGAAAATTGGGTATCGTTTATCCAAATATTTGATTCGCTAATTCACAATAAAAATATCCCTTCAGTTGAGAAGTTGCACTACTTGTTATCGAGTGTCAGAGGGTATGCCTTTGACTTAATAAAAAATTATCCTTTGTGTGATGAAAATTATTTAATCGCTTACAACACATTAAGAACACACTTTGACAAAAAAAGAGTCATTGCGACTATTTTTTATGAAAAAATGTTAAATTGTGAAGCCGCCAAGTCCAGGAGTGCATCGGAATTAGTTAGAGTTTATCGAACATATAAAGAAAATATTGAAATTTTGTCAAAATATCAATTACCTGATAAGAACTTTATGTTGTTTCATTCATTGTGGTCTAAATTGGACGTAGGTACAAAGGAAGCCTTTGAGTTACAATTGGAATCAAACACTGACATACCCAAGTATGAAGAATTAATGTCTTTCATTGAAAAGCGAAGTCAGGCACTCGAAAACTCAACAGTTAGGCCTAGTATAGTGCATAGTAAGCAGCCGGTGGCTAAGCCTAAGTCCTCCTTTGTTGTACCGCCTGTCAGCAGTTGTGCCATGTGCGCTGCTTCAGGGCACAATATTGAAAATTGCTCAAGGTTCTTAGGATTGTCCCCATTTGAGAGGTTTACACAAGTAAAAGATAAGAAGCTCTGTATACTTTGTTGTCGTCCGTCTCATTCGGTAAAGAATTGTAAATCATCGGTGACTTGCAGCTCGTGTAATCACAAACACCACTCGTTGCTGCATTTCGACAAAAATAATGAGGTGGAGCCTTCAACTAGTTCGGCTCAAGCAACTCCGGTGACTTTGGCTGTGTTAAATTCTAATGCACCGAGTATATTCTCGACAGCTATCGTGTTAATTAAAAATAAATTTAATAAATTGGTGCCAATTCGAATGCTGTTAGATAATTGTTCTGCATGCAATTTTATTACACAAAAATGTGCACAAAAACTTGGAATGGATATTAAAAATAAGTCCCCATCGGTGAATGGTATTGGTCTATCATCGACGGATACTTATGGTGTTGTCGACTGTGAGATAGTCCCTGCGAATGGTGACTCCTCATGTAAATTTTCGTTTGAAGCATTCGTGCTACCCAAGATTTGCCCTGATACTCCATCGGAGCCAATAGATGTCGCTTCATGGAGTCATCTAAGGAACTTGGAACTCGCTGATCCCTCTTTCTACAAGTCGGGACCAGTTGATATGTTGGTCAACGTCAACCTTTACGCATCGTCACTTCTAGGTGGTATTGCCAAGGGCAATGATAATGAACCTGTTGCTGTCCACACTGTTTTCGGCTGGTTAGTGATGGGGGAGTGCCCTATAGAGGTTGCCTCTTCTCGTTCTCGTTATCGTAAAACTTCCAGTGCTGAAACCAAGGGGTGCTTTTTCGTGTCGAGTCTATCGTTAGACAATAATATCAAGCGCTTCTGGGAGCTGGAAAGTGTAGATCCTCCTAAAAATGTCGTTTTGTCGAAATCGGAATTATCGTGTGAAAACCAAATGGGAAATAAATATTGTCGTACTCCCGAGGGTAGGATGGTCGTACCATTAACTTTCGTTGACCCTCTGGAAAAACCAAGGTTTTCAAATTCTCGCGAGATCGCTCTCAAGCGTCTCTTAAATTTGGAGAGGAAATTCAAATTAAATCCTCAGTTTCGCACAGCTTATATCAACTTCATGGATGATTATATTAGCTGTGGTCATATGGTGGAAGTCGATCCCCCTTTGTCGTCCGAAGGTCACTTCTACTATGTGCCCCACCACGGAATTTTGCGTCCTGACTCCGTCACGACTCCGTTGCGTTCGGTCTTCGATGCTAGCGCCAAGGATTTGTCTGGGAAGGCCTTGAACGAGACACTGCTGCCTGGTCCTAAATTGCAAAAAAATATATTTGACTTGCTGGTTCGTTTTCGATGGCATGCAGTAGTGTTTACAGGAGACATCAAACAGATGTACCGTCAGTTTCTCGTCGAGCCACAGGATTGTGACTACCAGCGCATATGGCGTCCGTCACCTGATGAGCCTGTGAAGGATTATCGTTTACTCACAGTGACTTATGGTGTGTCATGTGCACCTTATCAAGCGCTCTGGTGTATAAATCAGCTGGCAAAGGAGTTTTCGTCTCGTGCTCCTCTAGGTGCCGCCGTGTTGGCTAGGGACGCGTATGTTGATGACATTGTATCGGGCGCAGACACTGTCGAAGAAGCGTCGGTGCTGCGCAAGCAGTTGGTCGAAATATTGTCGTCTGCTCAACTCCACTTGCGCAAATGGACCTCAAATAGTCCTAAGTTTTTAGAAAGCTTGCCTGATTCGGAGCTCTATTCTGAACAACTTCGTGACTTTGAAGACGTTCAAGAATTGTCGTTAAAAATTCTCGGTCTGTCGTGGCTTCCTAAGGAAGATAATTTCACGTTCAGGACATCCCTGAATGATTGTCGTTTTACGAAGCGATCAATCCTCTCGGACATCGCTCGTATATTCGACCCTCTGGGCCTGTTATCGCCTGTCGTATTTTTCGCAAAATACCTCATACAACTTCTATGGGTTTCTGGGGTCGACTGGGACAGCGAGGTGTCCAACACCATCGCTGAAGAATGGCGCAAATTCAAATCGCAACTGTCGGAGCTGAATTTGTTGACTATTCCCCGTAGAATGATTGTAAATTTCACGTCATTACAGCTTCACGGGTACTGTGATGCTTCGGAGAAGGGCTACTGTGCTGTCATCTATTGTCGTGTCGTTCAAGATGATGGTTCTGTTGTCGTGCGTCTTTGCTGCGCTAAATCAAAAGTGGCGCCACTCCGTAAGTGCTCCGTGCCAAGGTTGGAACTGTTGGCTGCTGTCCTGCTGTCAGATTTAATTGTCGCGTTTAAGGAAGCGTTGAAAGACATTTACACATTCGATCACATATACGCATGGTCCGATTCTAGCGTCACGCTCACGTGGATTCGGTCGTGTCCTTCAAAGTGGAAGACTTTCGTGGCCAATACAGGGTTGCGCACATACAGGAGAACATCCCGCCTGAAAGTTGGCACCACGTTTCTGGTTCGGAAAATCCAGCAGATTGCGGGTCTCGTGGTTTGCTACCCGCTGATTTAGTCCAGAATCCGCTATGGTGGGCGGGACCTACCTGGCTGTCTAACCCTCAAGAATCTTGGCCACAATTTGAGATCTTTCAAGATCAAGCCGCTTCAAACGAACAGAAAATATTTAGTCTGTTCACAGCCTCCAATGCGTCTTTTGTAGACAACATTCTAGATCGATATTCGTCCTTGCAACGTATATTGCGCATCCTCGCTTTTTTTTTTGGGTATGTTCACAATTTGCGAAACCCGTCGTCGAAGAATACGAACCCCAATTTATCGTTGGAAGAAACCATAAAGGTTCTTCATTTTCTCGTGAAGCATGTTCAGGAACGAGCCTTTGCGTCAGAGTTTCGTTGCTTGTCGGAGAACAAGTCCACTCGTTCCTTACGAAAACCCATGCGCAAGCTGTCGCCGTTTTTGGATGAGCTTGGACAGCTAAGGGTGGGCGGTCGCCTTTCAAAAGGAGACCTCTCTTTCGATGTTAAACATCCGCTCTTATTGCCCCGTGATCATAGGTTGACGACGCTGATCATTGAGGACTACCATAATCGTTTTACGCATCCTGGTTTGCAAACAATGCAAAACTTATTAGCCCAAGATTTCTGGATTCTGTCGTCGAAAAGGGCTATAAACGCGGTCATATCAGCTTGCATGAAATGCTTTCGTGCTCGCCCTAGGGTGGCTCCGCCTCCCATGATGGGCAATTTGCCATCCTTTCGAATAAACCAAATTAAACCGTTCTCGTCTGCGGCGGTAGACTACGCGGGCCCGTTTGATACAAGTTTGGCCCGCGGCCGTGGTCTTCGCACGTTTAAATCGTATATTTGTGTCTTCGTGTGCACTGCCACCAAGGCAGTACACTTCGAGCTTGTCTCTGAGCTCACGTCAGAAGCTTATCTGGCAGCTTTGCGTCGTTTTATCGCACGCCGTGGACGTTGCTCCAGGTTGATCTCAGACCAGGGTCGTAACTTCATCGGTGCATCCAATATGCTGCACGACTTCATGGCTAAGGCCTCACGAGCAGAGCAAATTGATTTCGTTTTCAACCCGCCTGGAAGTCCGCACTTCTCTGGGCTGGCCGAGGCAGGTGTTAAGTCGGTAAAAACTCATCTCTCACGTGCAGTGGGCTCGCAACGCCTTACTTTCGAAGAGTTCTATACGGTCCTGACTCAGCTGGAGTCAATGCTGAACTCGCGGCCTCTCACTCCAATTAGCTCAGATCCTAACGATTTGTCGGTTTTGACCCCTGGCCACTTCCTCACACTGGAACCGCTCACCATATTACCGGAAGGCAATCTGGTCGATCGAAGTTAGGTCCTCTTCAACGATGGAAGCTTCTGCAGAAGATCCATCAAGATTTCTGGCGCAAATGGCACCTCGAATACTTGCACACGTTGCAACAGCGCCATAAATGGTTCGACAGCCAGAAAAACATAATCGTCGGTACGCTCGTGCTCCTCGTCAATGAGCAATGCAGCCCCATGAAGTGGAAAATTGGTCGGGTGGTACAACTCCATCCAGGGACTGATGGGATTTGTCGAGTGGTTACAGTCCGTACAGAGTCGGGCGAACTGAAACGTCCTATCGTCAAGTTGTGTCCCTTGCCTGCAAGAGTGACTCATTAATCGAACTTACTATCGTAGCTATTAAGATTATAGATTAAGATTAGTATAGAAATAGCTTAAAATAATAATTTAAATAAAAAAATGTTCCAAGCCATAGTGGATCAATGTCATTCTCGTTTAGCAAAAGCTAACACACCTTTCGGAAAATACGTTGTATTTTCGGTAAGCGGAAATGTTAAGGATTATAGTTTCTCAATTTAGCCTGGCAACATTTTCGTTCCAAAAGATTAAAAAAAAAAAGTTTAACTGACTTGATTGAAAATCGTGGTTCGTCTCGCATCGTCATGTCGGGCGCTGGATTTGCCGCGCAAATTATATTGTAAAACTAGCAAAACTCGTGTCGCTTTTGATCTAAATACACCGCGTTGTGTAAACCTGCGTGTGGAGCTCAAGGAAGGCTGGCCAGTTCGCGGAAGTGCTGATCCTTCTTCATATCGGTGAGGTGCTGGTAACAGGTAACTGGAATTCGAGGTGAGTTCGGACAATCCGAGAAAACTAGAAGCCTGCACCGGCCTCCGCAACCGATCGCTGCACCGTCACAAGCAGTTAAACAAGGTGAGTACTTCAGCTAACTGTTCCAGTCCATCCCAAGTTCCACAGCTTTTCATATATCGTTTTTGTCGTAAAACTAAAACTCGTCGAATACAGTCCTCTAAATATTATATCGAAGCATGCCGAAAAATTATGATTTACATTCCTTCAATACTAGAAATAAGGGAAAGCTGGCTGTGTCTCGGATACGCCTTGCAAAATTTAGGAAGTCATTTATTGGACAAGCCGTGCATTTTTACAATAAAATCCCTAGTCCAATAACTGATCTTCCTAATCATAAATTTAAGAAAATAGTTAAGGATACATTGACGCACAAATCTTTCTATAAGGTGTCAGATTATATAACAGATAAAGATGTTTGGAAAAATTGTAATAGTATTTAATGTATTTAATATAACTGTAATAATAAGTGTATATTGTATTGACGGACATAAGTGTATCTTAGTATACCTACATGAGAATAAATGAAGTAAAACCCTTAACAATTAAAATCGACAAAGTTATAGATCATCAAACTTCTGGAGTGGGAGCTTGTGACGTCACTCCTACGTGAAAATTGTACATAGGAGTGACGTCACTCGAAACTTCTAAGCACTCTATCTTGTGTACAATATTTTTTAATAATCTAACTGACGGACTAAACAGTTTTTTTGTCGTCTAGCCCATTGAACAATTACTTTATTTCGCTATATGTGGACATTGCTAGGTTATCTGCAGGCTAATATTTATCGCCGCTGTTAACCAAACATTTCGTACTACCAGAAATATAGTCTTAAGTATCAAGAATTGCACCTATAAAGAAATTTAGAAGTTTTTTTTTCTAATGACGCGAAGTAGGTATGGAAAAGTCTGTGGTATCTAGATCTATTAGGTATATGTTTTAGGGGGCTTAAATAAGGCCTTATTGAGTAGGCCCGTAATTAATTAGAGGCCTATTAAAATGTAATCTAATACACTTGAATATATCATACAAGTAATTGACTTACTTGATAGTCTAATACTTGCTTATTTGCTTACAGTAAGGCAGAATTTATTACTTCTGTATTTTTCCAAGTTTATCAAAATACGTAGCAATTTGTTTTTCGTTAAAAAATCCAGTGATCTTTTTTTCGTGCAGAGTTATTCCAAAGTGTTTAAGTCTTAAAATAACCTAAAATACACAAATGGGACTAATTCTCTGAGCTTAATTTATCCTTTAATACGAGGGCACACAAGCGTTTGCCCAGATTGGCACTAGAACTAGACGAATGTCGTCCGCACTCCCGTGTCACGTCCTACGAATGTCACGCACTTAGTAACTCTCTGTAAGTGTGATTGTAACCATGCGGTGATCCAATAAAAAAGTGAATCCTTAGTCATATTTATTTTTAGTCCTATAATATAATCAGTCAGTGGCGTGGCGTAAAAGATATCCTTATGCAAGCCGGTGCAGATTTAGCGTACATTTTCCTAAAGAGCTGTAGAATAAGGTGTTCAAATGCCTGATATTAGGCAAGCCGGTAGGAATCGAGTTCATTGGACGCCACGCTACTGATCAGTACCTAATCCCTATAATAGATAGTATAGTAATCCCTATTACGAGTAGCTCTAGTAGAAGTATCGAAAAGTGGCGAAACGTCACATCTTTTTGAATGAAAACGAAATGGAGCGGGCGAGCGGTGACAAGGTTTTCCTATATTTTTTTAAAGATTAGGATAAGTTGCTTGAATGCTTTCGATTAACGAAACGTATGAGAATTGACGCCAGGCCATGACGTCACTGCAAAGTAGCTTCATGCGATACATACTTAAGTACCCGCTATCTGAGACATTCTTCATTTTACCGTTTTAAGTGTGAAAATGTAGATATGAGTACAATAATCTCCGACAACGGAGTTACAGTTTTACGCGTAATTTTTGAGTGCAGGTGTATGTGTAGTTGTGTATCGATTTCCATGCTTCAGTTTCTCTATCGTTTTCCATTGGCCAACTGTAATATCCCTCCACATAACGTAGTCAAGGGTAACTCGTATTTGTGCTGTCCTCTGTATGGAGCCACTTTACTCTTCATGGTCATTAGATCACCTTGTTGGGATTCGTCTTCTGGTACGCTTGCATTCAACCTGGCCCAGGGATGCTTCTTTCGACGCAGTGCTGGTTGGTTGAAATAGTACACTACTCACCTAGGGCGGTAAAACAATGTCTCAGATCGTAGGTATTTGATTTTGTATAAATATACGATCTGAGGCTTACTGAGGCGCCCGTGTACTTACACACCATTTTAGGTCTCCCCCAGGCCAGGAAGTGGGATTTTCCGCTCGCGTAGCGTCCGTTAATTGCCACTTTATGGCCAGGTGTGACGTAAAATTTAAAATTCTTTCATGGTTTATAGTTGAGAGCCCCAAGGCTAATTTTGAATTCCCTGTTAAGTGATTTTGCTCAAATAATTCTTAGATACAACACAACTTTATTTGTTAATTGGTTACCTCTTTGTTGCAGGAAACAAGCGCAAGTAGCGCGTATAGATGCTGAACGGGAAGGCATCGTGGTGCCGCTCACGCTAGAAGACTATTGCATCAAGACACAAGTCAAGTCCACCACGCAAGAGCCACAGGTACTTCTAAGGTCTTCCTATTTTTTATGCCTTTATGCCACACCTGGCTATAAAGTGGCTTTTTCCGCACGCTACGCGTACTGAAAAAGCCGCTTTATAGCCAAGTGTAGACATAAAATGATGTACACAACACGGGAGGTAATAAAGAAAGCCCTCGATCGCATATTTATGTCCCTCGCTTGCAGCTCGGGCCGCAAACATCTGCGATCTAGGTCTTTCTTTGTTTTACCACCCTAGTTGTGTAATGTACTATAATCGCACGTACCGAAGCGAACGAGACGGTGCTGTAAACACGTCGACGAAGTGTTAATGCACACCGTATAACAAATATGTTAAAATCCCATTTTTAGACTATCCCAAAACGTGCCTAAAACTCTTCATACTAAACGCTACTATATATAACGTGACGTCATGATATAATACTTTGTTGAGGGAAATCAAGAACTTTGTTCTGCAACTGTGTTACGAGTAAAACTTGCGTTTATCGTGATGAAACCGTTTCATAACAAAAGTTAAGTACCATAAATTTTATGGGTTATTCAATGGAATTTTTAATATCAATTTCATACTTTTAAAATGGACTTTCCCATCCAGCTTTGCAAACTCATAAAAAAGTGACACGTTAGGTATCAAACTCAAAACTAACATATTTCCTTATTTTGCATATTTTAACGGGATCTTATACATATAATTTTTACAAGTTTCGGTTACAGCCAAGCACCCAATTGATCCGAGATTAAATACAAAACGGGCAACTTATCCTCTTCTATCTTCACTTGAGTGGTGGAATAGTAGTCCTCAAAGACTAATCACTAGTCTAGCGTTGACAAGGTTTATTTTACTTTTAAATACGTGTGCAACAGCAGTACATGCGTGACATTAATGCTGTAAAACGTTGACAATACGTCAATAATCGATATCCGCTGCCAATCCGGGCGGACGTCTGGCCTTGTTTATTTTGTCTTTCCGTTTATAGCTACATCCCAAGTTCATCCTCTGTGTCGCGTGTTAACTACCGGTAACACACGCTGCTATACACACATAATATGCATATTACTCGAATTTGAGTCGTTCTCAAGTAAAATAAACCTATCTAGCTGTCAATAGCCGACATAGCTGCCAGAGTTAGCAAGTAAAAGTGGCAATGGGCTGGGCATATAGCTCGAAGAACCGATGGCCGATGGGGTGTAATGATTCGAGAATACAAGATGGAAACTACAAGATGGTCTGACGACCTGGTTAAGGTCGCCGGAAATCGATGGAGGCAGGAGGCGTGCGACCGTTCGTTGAGCGGTCTTCGGGGGATACTTATGTTCAGCAGTGGAAATATCAAGGATGAAATGATGATGATGATGAGCTGTCAATAAAGCCCTAGCAATAGCCTACTGTTGTGAAGATGTAGTTAAAAATCGTCCTTATTTTCTTGTGGCAGAGTGGTACCTTTTTCTTAAAAACGTCGTATTACCTGTTGTAAAGTGTAAATTATTAAGGTATTTCCACTTAGGACCGGATAATAACACCCAAAAGTCAGCCTTAAAGGAAGAGAACGTTTTTGTATTGTGCAATTTAATGTACATATTGTGCAACTGTTTCAAACAAAAAGTAGATTTTTTGAAGTCGGAAGATACTTTGTCTTATGTTTGTAACTCTTGTTAGACTCTCTTCAGGCTGAAATAGGTATAAGTAAACCTGATTTGAATAAAAACTCAACAAAAACTACTTAACTTTGAAATATGTTTAGGTTAGACAAGATCACATTGGTTTGACTTGCTGATTTTTGCCAATGAAATGCCGGCTGCCTACTTCCTTTCTTACATCATTCTTTTATCTGGACGTTAGTAGGCGTATGATGATAGGCTTTTTTTCGTGCTATTTAAATAAATGAGAACGCACCCGTCACGTTCAGAAAATTATGTAAGTATGAGAGTGACAGATACTTCACACATCATTTAATTATTGCTCGACAAAGCCTAGCATTATAAGCCTGCATCTCTAGCACAAGTTTTACGCGCGGCTCTTTGTCACGCGACAAAATGCTACCTATCTTTACTCCACTCAATATAGCGTGACTGTGTCATGTCGCGCGAGAAACGAAGTTGCGGCCAGTTATGCTAGACAGCCTGGGCAGAGTGTTTTTTTAACTAAAAGCTTTTGAAAGCAATTTCTTTGGTAAAATAACCTCATGTGTCCCTTCACGATTAAGTTGTTAATGTTACTAGAGGGGACATTACAATTGAATTGAGTGGTCACTCAATTTAGTTTAGCGTAAACTACCATTACGCTCGACCATGCTTATTGTGCTTGAGGTTTCGGGTTCGAATCCCGGTCGAGTTGACTTGGGAAAATATTTTTATGCCACGCCTGGCCGTAAAGTGGCTTTTACCGCTCGCTACGCGTACGGAAAAAGCCACTTTCTGGCCAAATGTAGACATAAAATTATGTACAATGTATGGGAGATAATAATTACCTCCCGTGTTGTGTACTGTGTACATTATTTCCCTCGATCGCATATTTACGTCCCTCGCTTGCAGCTTGAGCCACAAACATCTGCGATATCGGCATTTCTTTGTTTTACCACCCTAGTCGTGTAATGTGTTACACACGTGTACGTTTGCGGTACACGGGATCACAGAAGTTGACATTGATCGGCAATCCTAGTTTAGGACCTATTAAAATAATGTTATTATTGTATGGTTGTCTGTTACAATCACCGGTGTATTTTTCTTGCAATAAGGTAGTGTCAGATATTTATGTGTGTTTAATCATGTGTAATGTAATGACCGTCACGTACAGTCAGTCAGTCACCGGCAATAACATAATATTATATTATGATGAAACTCTAGTAATAGAGTAGCGTCAGATATTTTTGCATGGTCCGTTTCATCATATGTTATTGCTGGTGACAGTGGTGACTGTACATTGATTTGGTTTTGAACCTTAGGATCGGAGGTGATAATGGAAAATGTCACTAAGAGGAGTAAAGTTGATTCAAACAAATATATAACCCTAAACACTTTATGTACGTCCCCTAACAACGTGTATTTTGCTTTCAGCTGGACATGACTGATTTCTACGACGACGACTACGACGACTTAGACACGTCGGACGAGGAGCTGGAAGCCGGGGAGGACGGCGACGACAGCGGCAACGGCGAGTCGTGAGGCCTGCCCCCCCGCCGAGTACGGACCACTAGGCATATATAACCACTGGCTTTACTACTCCAAGAGACCTCATTTCTAAAACCAACCTTAAGAGCGGCCGCACAGTGGGCTCCTAGTGGTCACTAAACGCGGCCAGAAGTAGCGAGCGCGCGTCACTCCCGCAGCACGGGTGTGTGTGCACGGGTGCCATACAAAATGTATGAAAACCTGCAGCTTGTGGCGGCCACCAGTTGGTTCAATGTGCGAAGGCTCTAACACTTAGTGCCACGGTTAGGCTGCGTTTCCGTTTACCTGTACGAGGTACCGGAGTGGTGTGCGAGGAAAACATCCCTCAATGCCGGGCCGCGCTTAGCGAGGCTAGGCACGTTGATTGGTGGCTTTTTCCTCGCACCACCGCACCCCGCTACCTGATACGGGTCTGGTGAAAACGCACCCTTAGTCGGGTTCCATGTCTACGCAGGATTTTCGCTACATACGGCAATTAGCGTGCCACGAACTCGTAGCACGTATGCTTGGCACTGAATGCGTTAAGTCCGTAGCCACTTTTAAACAATCGCGGTTGGAAATAAGGCCTTTTGAAGTTCTACGAGTTTTCAAAAGAGCTCATGTCTATTTTGTATTGTTCAGAAGTAGACTCTATGTGAAAAGGTGTAAAGTATGTTTTGAAGTTTCTTAGCCTTTACAGACTGCTGGTTTGGAACGCTTCGAGACAACTGCAAGAAAACTCGATAAATGTAGTGTGTAAATTTTAGCGTGGCTGGTGTTTATGTAATTGTGCAGTCGTTCTAAAATATTTGAATTTCGAATGTGTAATGGTGCGACTACACGCATGGCGATAACAGGAAGATTCGTGCTGGCGTCTCTTTCTCTGACATACAAAAAGAACGAGACATCAACACGCACACGTTATCGTGTAGCCCTACCATATCAGTGGTTTCCAACCGGTGGTCCGTGAGGGTGTCAGAAACTCGAAGTGATCCACTAGAGGCTCTTGCAGCATACAAAACATTTTTTAGTAAAAGAAAAGCAAATGTTTAAAGTTGTAATTTAAGTTGTTTCCAGTTTATCTGGGACATTGTGGTCCCTAATAATAAAAACAGAGGCCAAGTGGTGCTTGGTTGGAAAAAGGTCGGGAACCACTGATCTATAATAACACTTCACTACTACATAGGCACTGGCATATTTATCTAAAAATATATAACAATAATTTTGGAGTAGCCTCCGCAGAATCGTGCGTGAGGTGATACAATCAAAAATACTTAGATATTTTTTATGAAATAAGTCTACTACATACACCACATTATTATACTTATACTATCTTAATAATAGAAATGAGTACTTTTGAAACCAAACTCTGCATAAACTGAAGTGCGAATCAAATAAGTTACAATCACATCCTATATACCTTTTAGGACGTATTGTCAAAGTTATTAGACTCAAAATTGTGCACATAGAAGGCACCTGTCCCGAACAAGGAGTCTGTTTTAGTAACTTATTTGGTGCATAAATCACTAATACGATGCCAATACGTAATATCATGGTGTTTTGTATAAATGGTTAACGGAAAATTCTTTCCTTCCTTTTTACAATATACTAATGAGTATTCAAAACTAAATTGATATAGTTGTCATTAGTTGACGTGAAAAACGGGCGTGTTATCTTGCGATGTAATTACTTAAGCGCCCATAAGAAAGGAACAATACATTTGCAAGGGCATTGTAATTACGACAAGTCGCGTCTAAAGATCTTATAGATAAATTTATAAATTAAGACGTAAATTGACAATGCGTATATACCGACAACGCCTTTGACCGAGTGAATGAACTGAAATGTATCCAACAATCGTTAGTTTCTTTTGTTTGAATCATGACATTGTGCTCCCTGCCAAGCTAGGTACACGTAGGCTTAAATTAGCTCTTCAATCTAAATTCTATCTTATCACAAACGAAATAGAGATGATTTTAATTAAATTGACGTAACTATTTGATTGCGTTATCAAACTTGATACACTCGCGCAAGTTTTTAGGGACTTCGCTTACGAATCACGTTGTACCATGAAATGAATAAAAAGAAGCTTACAGCGTTGACCTAAAGGCCATTATCCCTTGATTTACGAGTGTGCGTTTTTTCTTAGCGCTATAATTGCCTGACACGTGTCAATTAAGTGCAACCGGTGCGTTTACGCAGTTTAGTATGGCGCACTTTCACTGTACTCGAGGTATCGCACTAATATCTAAAAGATCATAAGCGTAATTGATTTACAAGCGTGCATACGCCTTTATTAATTAAATTACGCGGTAAATTTATCAAGAAACATGACGCAACACCTAAAATAAACTGTCGTTGTTAATGCTTGAAAAAACTGCATGCCGTTTTGTCTGATAAATGCAACAAGCGCTGCACAAAATTATGTAATTCACTTCACAATAACGATTGAAAACTGGCTTTTAAATTGCTTCTACTTAATAGTAGCCGCTGCCAGAACGGACTTGCCCAAGAGACAATTTGTTCGGATTTTCCTCTTTCTTTGTCCATTAGTACCTATTCTTAGACTCTGTGAAACTATTAATTATTTCCTTGGTTTCCGTGTCGGTAAGACTGACTGTGACTGACATTTTATATTTAATTATCGCAGTTTTGGTTATGTTTCTGCGGTCACCTTATCTTGCCTCGAAGTTCATTTAAAATTATTTGCCTTTAAAAAACGACTATACTCGTGCTCTTGCCGGCTATATTTAAAATTGCACGATATCCTATGAAACGTTTCAATCTTTTAATGGAAAATAATTGGCTCATATTCATTACTTTGTTGTACAGTCTATGTGAAAAGTTTTAATAACAATGGCAGGATTATATGTTTCTGTAATGATTCGTTCAACTAATCTTGTAAGCAATTTTAATGTGCGAGCGACTACTTCAAGCTAAGTAGCTGCTTCTAGAATTGTCATATTTTTGTATATTATTGCCCTCCTAAAATATCGTTTCTTTATTTATAAAAATGCCTAGTATTAATAAAATAACATAAATACCTAGTCGTTATTTTCGAATTGGCTGATTTGTTATACACTTAGCGAATAATTCATTAAATAGACACCTCTAAATGAGTTCACGAAATGTCAACGATGGGTATAACCGTTAACGTGGCTACTTATCCATTAATTAAATAGCAACCAACATGCTTTGGCATAAGGTTTGATTTCGCGTTTCATATGATGGACGTGTCTAAGTAGACAACGCAACGTTTGCATTATGACGTTGCATCCAAATGTTTAACAAATTGGGAAGTTCAGCAGCAAATACTGCCAATAAGGTGGACAATATAGTAGTGGCGTGGCGTAAAAGATATCCTAGGGCAAGCCGGTGCAGATTTGGCGTACATTTTCCTTAAGAGCTCTAGAATAAGGTGGTCAAAAGCCTGATATTAGGTAAGCCGGTAGGAATCGAGTGGTTTGGACGCCACGCCACAGATATAGTCCAGGTGGCGTTAGCTGCCGGGCCGGACTTGCCGGAAGCCCCTTGTTGAAAGTCGTTGATGTTGGGCCCCTGGCTTGTGGGACCACCCAGGCCCTTCAGCCGAGATCGACCATGAATACTTCAGCTGACGAAGTCTTAAGGCAGACAACGTTGCCTATACACCTGTATTCAACTTACGTGTGTGTTCAACGAATCACACGATATCTTGGCATGAGACTAATCATTTTGTTGGCATGCTTGCGGTAAAATGCATTTATCTAAATGTGTCACTCTATGTCAAAAATAGAGTTAGATATGCACTACACTAGTCGAAACACCCAGATTTTATTATATTAATCATTGAATATAATGTACTAATATATTTGGACCGTCAATAACTATAGATGATGTCCTCACAACTATTTAATTGAATTATTGTCAGCTATGCTATGTTAGTACATAATACTCAATGGTTCTGTGATCCTTTTGAGAATAGTTCATTATTTTGTATATACTTGTGATGGACGATGTGTAATTTTAGATCTAGTGCAGGTTATATATGTAGAAGTAGGGGTATAGTGAACTATTTTGAAAACTGTCATAAGATAGCTTAGTGGGGTGACACTCTAAGCACGTAATTATGCGGATTTTCCGTTCAGCCGTATTTTACTAGGCCTAGGATATTTAAAACAGAAATTACGCGCGGCGAAATTTCCACTACGACGGAACGTAACGAGTTTAGTGTGAAGTCCGTCGCGCCCATCTAAAATGGGACGTAATTTACGCCTTGTGTATCGCTGGTAATACGGATAGATGGCAGACATCAGGCATAATTTCGGCTTGGTGTATTACCAAACTTAGTCTAAAGCCTGCCTCCATGTTTAAATAGGGCTTGAAACACATAAATGGATATGTTTTCGGTTGTCCGTACCGCTTGCCTGAACTGGATAGACAATTTTACAATTATGAAGTGAGTGAATGGATGATTAGGAAGTTTATTTTTATAAAACTTATGGCAATATGTTCCACACTAATGCAGCTTGAATAGACAACGCGCGTAACTCGTTAAAGGCTTCTACAAACTATGCCGGCGGGTTTTTGCCGCGCGGGTATGCCGCCGGCTCAAATACCCGCCACGTATACCGCCGGGCTTGTTGGCGGCATACCCGCTGGCATAGTGTATAGGAGCCTTAATATTTAGACGCCTATAGCCTGAACATCTGTTTGTCTATTTGATCATATCTCGTAATATTAGTTAGTTTATTTAAGTTTTATTTGATTATTAGCGAATTTTGTAATATCACTTTTTTTACATAATATTGATGTATTTTTTTCATCACAATCTGTTACCCACGAGTTGGGCCATACTAAATTATATTGAGCATCTCATTTTGACTTGGTCATATAGTTTAATATTAGTGTCCCTTTTTTTTTATTGTGTCGCTACAAAAAAAGGACTATTTTGTTGTGTGTGACACTACTAAATTAAACTTGTACAGAGATATATAATGAGTATGCTCAAATCATTATAATAAAAGGAAATACCGTAAGTTAAACATTAGATTAAAGTACTGGCTATTCTCAATTGTGGTATTTGAGTCGTAGCCAGAATACAGTAAAATGCCTACCTGTATGATTTAATTATAATTAAACGAAATTATCTGTAATGTACATTGTAAGTAAAAATGAATCTTAATGGTTAGTGTGCACTAAGTTAATGGACTCGTTTATTTGAACAACTATTAAGATCTAGAAAACTGATAACAAAATTGCTCTTTGCTTACAAAGTAGATTTTCAATCTTTGTAAAAAGTTAAAATTCTTAATGCTATATATCTTGGCTAACAACCTACGTCTGTTTATCCTGATAATTCGTCCAGAATTTATAAACTTAAGTTACATTGTAAGTGGTTTGGCAAATCATTGTAGGTAAATTACATGACGAGAATGTTAATTAATTAATAATAGAATTATAATAAACTAAAAGCGTTTGGATGCGAAGGAAGTTTGTTTTATTTGCATTTGAAATGAAGATAGTGTCTGGTGTACGATGGATAGAATAGAAGCACAGGAGTGGCTCACTCCGCGATTTCGCCGCGCGGCTACTAGTACTAAACTCGAAACTGGAATTCAAGACCAAAAAAACTACGACAATGTTGCCACTGCAATAAAATGTTCGTACAATAGTATATCCCTTTTTTCTAAAAACACACGCTGAGAAAATTTATTTATTGGTAATTTTGATTCCATAATTTAAAGAAGTAATTGTATTTGCTTATTTTTACATAAATACAAGAGGCCTTAATAAAAACTTAATCATCCGCAATTTTTGGTTGCAAAGCTGGTATTGTGCTTGTATCACTTCAGGTGTTAATAACATTTGGTACAAGAATTTTAATTACATATAAGTAATTAATAACCTATTTTTGCATACATTTAACTAATTGCAGAATAATAGTGTGTAGCGTGCTTTATGGTTGTTATGGCCGCCATGACACCATATATTTGTCATTGACATTGTCATTCTCATTCGACATCTGACGTCTGCTTTGAGTGTTCGAATGTTTCTTTTGCTCCGTGGTGATTTCTGCCTTGTTGAGTTTTTGTTTTTTGTTAAGTTTTTGTTTCTTGTTAAGTTTTGGTTAATTCAATCCGTTGTTATTGTTGTTCACTTGTTAATTTTGTGTGTTCTACGGGGGCTTTGCGTGTGTGCACGTAAGATGGAACCACAGGCCGGACCTTCTCGTGAGAAGGAAACTCTTTCTCCAAGAAAGAAACGGTGTAAAATGGCTATGACCGTTAATGAAAAAACAATGGTCATGAACTGTTATAAATATGTTTATAACAATAGGCCAGAAGACCAATACTGGACATTAGCGGATTGCTCAACTAAAGTTGCGGAAATATTGGGAGTATCTGAAACGACAGTGAGAAGAGTTGTGGCGGAACACAAAAACAACGAAACTTTTACACCTCCCAAGAAAACGGGTCCAAAAACCTCAATTTTGGACATGATTGACGAGTTCGACTTAGCTGCTATACGGCGAATTGTTCATAAATTTTTCCATCGCAATGAGCCTCCGACAATTCGAAAGGTGAGATGACCATTAGCAAATATGATTTCTCTGCTCATAACTGTAATTTGACTAGTTCTGTTGTTATAAAAGTGAATCATATCATAATATTTAATAATTTAAAAATATATATTTCAGATTTTGCAAGATGTCAATGACAGTCCTGACTTGCCAAATTTGTCAGCAACCAGCTTGAGATTGGTTCTAAAACGTCTGAATTTCAAGTATGCGAGCCGTAAACGTCGCAGCTGTCTCATTGACCGGGATGACATAAGAAATTGGCGAAAGCAATACTTGATAAAGATCAAGCAGTATCGGAGAGAAGGAAGGCCTATCTATTATCAAGATGAGACGTGGCTGAACGAAGGTTGGTAATTATATCCTAATTTTTTTGTATTTTTAAAATCAGCTAGATATCGTCTATTACTAGCCGACCAACCAGTCTGACCTGGTTGGACGGTTAGTATTTTTTTTTCTTGACCATCAACCTGGTTGGTTGGTTGATATTTTTTTTCTTACCTGACTACCTGGTTGGTTGGCTCATTTTTTATTTTCTTAACTGACTACCTGGTTAGTTAGTTGATATTTTATTTTCTCACTACCAAACTGGTTGGCCGGTTTGTTTATTTTTCTCAACCGACACCTTTTCACTTAAACAAAACTTTACCATGTTTCAGTACATACAATTGTTTATTTTCATCAACATAATTATATTTGTATGTCTTTAAAGAAACAAATTAATTGGAAAAAAATTTTTTTATTTACATCAGATTGTAAAAATATCCTAGTTTAATCTAATACACTTGAAACCATAAATTTTACAATTTCCATTGGCAATTCCAAAGCACCTACAAAAAGACAAATTTCAGATATAAAAAATGATGCGTACATATAAAGATGTCAGATGCAACTTTTAAATGATGAGATTTGTGTTGGTCATTTTTTACACAAAGTTAAGTAAGCAATTTTTTGCATGAATAAACTATGGTGTGTAAAAGTAGTCATGTGTTTCTTATAACCTAATCAAACAACACTAGGGATGCTAGGCGGTTTTTCGGTTGGTAAACCGATTATCAACCGACAAACCATTAACTATCCCGAAAATAATTGGTCGGCTAATATTAAAAATTCATATTACTAACCAACCAGGTTGATGGTTAAGAAAAAAAATTACTAACCGTCCAACCAGGTGGACAGAGTGGTTGGTCGGCTAGTAATAGACGAAACTAAGCGTCGTGGGACCTGTGGGTATCTTTCTTTGTATATTAGATTTGAGATTACTAAATGTATATACTACAACATAAATATAAAAACATGTATGTTTGCAGAAACTACTAATTTGAGTTTATATATGAAAAAATGCTATCTTGACTTGTCTTTTGCTTGATTTATATACTTACATTGGATATATGTATGTATGTAAAATATAACATTCTCACACATGTATGTATGGGTGTTATTTGGAAAATATTCTATTTACTTTGTCTTTTAACATATTCAGCCCTGGTGACACCTGGTGGCAGCTATGATCAAAAAATTCTAACTCGTATAGGAGTATGGTTGACACATATGTTTGTTGTGTTCAGATTGTTTGTATTCTTTACCTACTGGCATAGGAGTAAGGTGTTTGACTGATGTCAATGACATACATAGGAATAAGGTGTTTGATTATGCCAGTGCCATAGGAATAAGAATTGCCAGTTGCACACCGGCATAGTGCAAGCAAGCACTTGGTAGAACAGTACCGGGGGTGAACATGTTAAGTGTTAATGTTCATTATAATGTGATTTTATAAATATCATATTGTTATTTCAGGTCACACACTTGCTAAGGTTTGGCAAGATCCTCAGATCCAATCGTCACGACAGGCATTCCTGGAGGGGCTAACAACAGGGCTACGAGCACCAAGCGGAAAGGGACGAAGACTAATAATTAGTCACATTGGCAGTGAGGAGGGCTTTTTGGAAGGAGGACTCCTGCTGTTTGAATCAAAAAAAAATACTGAGGATTATCATCAAGAGATGAACTCACAACATTTTGAAGAATGGCTTACTGGCATACTGCCCAAACTAAAACCAAATGCAGTGTTGGTGATAGATAATGCCCCTTATCACTCGAGAAAAATGGAATTAGGGCCTACCAGTAAGTGGAGAAAAGCCCAAATTATTGATTGGCTGAAGGAAAAGAATGTCACATTTCCAGAAAATTTGACGAAAGAAAAATTGATGACAATTGTCGCAAAGGAGAAGCCTGCTCATAATAAATATGCAGTGGATGAGTTGGCCGCTGCACATAATGTTAAAATATTAAGGTTGCCCCCTTACCACTGCGAGCTGAACCCCATTGAGTTGGTATGGGCTCAGGTAAAGGGGCATGTAGCCAGAAAAAATAAAACTTTTAAAATGGCAGAGGTCAAAGACCTATTTCATGAAGGCCTCCGGGAGGTGACACCGCAGAAGTGGCAGTCATGCGTAAGCCATGTCATGAAAGTAGAGGACGAGATGTGCAAACTGGACGGATTAATTACTGGAGTGGTAGAAAATTTTGTAATACAAGTGACCGACTCTGATTCCGAAGTCGGTGATTCTGACATTAGTGATAGTGAAGATGAAGATAAATAAAAACAATTTGTTATAAAATGGTTTTATTTAACTTTTCCAAATTTCTTTTCCATAATTGTAACCCATAATAAGGCAGAGGGCAGAGGCGATATTATTATATGCTCACTTGGAAATTCAACCATACTGTCTTAATAATATGGCACGCTGTCGGCAACACATCCTGCTATGTACAGTCGAGTTCATCATTATCTGAGCAAAGAACGGATCAAAAATATCTGATCTACTTATGCTTCTGACAATTGGGTCAAGACCCTTCAGATGTTTTTGGTCCAAGCTTTGCTCAGATAATGATGAACTCGACTGTACCTATACGAGGCATAACTACTAACTTTCAACCTGAAATAACTATTCTACTTTAGAATTACTCTGTAGTTGAACAACGCACCCTTATCGTGTTTAAGTTCTTAAAATTTTGTCAATGTTAGTTGAGTTGAAAATAAAGTTTGTAGCTAAGTACCTTTTTTGAGAAAATCCTAATTAATTAATTGTAAAAGCCAATACAAAGAAGCATATAACAAAAAGGTTGGCGAAACCTGAAAACTTTATTTGACAATGACATAAGTGACTTTGACAGATTTGACAGTGACGTATCTGTCGTAGTTTTTTTGGTCTTGAATTCCAGTTTCGAGTTTAAATTGTACCCCCGCGGGGGGGCTTAGCCAGCGACCAAAAAGAGCACGCGTTATACGATAGAAAGAGATGGTCGGATCTGGTGCGTTCCGTGATCAGAGCCGAATATCAGTTTTGTTATAGAGAGACTTCTATACGTAGTACTATTACTTATTTGGTGGTCACGCATGCAGCTGTCGGAGGGCCAAGCAGAGCAATACACTGGGGCCCCCAAACTAGAAAAGGCCCTCAAACCTGGGGAATGGCCTGGCCAACCATACCTAAAACTAAACATTGAAAAAATCTCACCCATCAAAAAACCTAACTTGATTTTATAAGGGCCCCTTATCAATTGTTATTCTAAAATTTCTAAATTAATCATCTATATTGGACAAGTGAATAATGAATCTAATATTTTTTTCAACCGGGGCCTTGATATACCGAACTATGCAATTTTCACAAAATTTATGTAACTTGGCCAAGCCCTAGGGTTCCTTGGACAAGATGTTATTCCTTAAATTAGAAAGCAAATTTAGATCATGGTACAAATTCAAAAGCCCGCTATTTTGTAAGGGCCAACGAAATGTTATGAAATAACCTTTTTATAAAATCGGTTAAAAAAACACGTAAGATAACATTTATCATTCTAGAGGAGATTAAAATTAACAACAGCAGCATCTTGACGGCTTATTTACTTTCGCCACTTATTTGATAAATTTCAACAACAAGCGGTTATAATCTTAAATGGTATGAATCATATGGCAACAGGAAGTTAGCCAACATAACAAAGTAAAAATAACATCAGTGACTTTATCTGTGCTTGGCGTACATGTCAATGTCAAAATCAAATCAAAGTTTCGTATACGATTCATTTCCAATCTACTTGTTTGCTAATTAGATTGTTTACATTCCGTATATAATTAATTAATGTAAAACAGTAAAATTATTCCCTAATAAATTATACGATGAGCTGTGTGAGTGACCTATCTCAATCGAATGAGTATCTAAGTTTTCGAAGCAGTATTCCTTTAAGAAAAATCGTTGTCGATTCTGATGGTACCAAGGTAAATATTTTGCGCAATTTCTACCATTACTATCGCCAATATGTTGCATTATTAAGCAATCTTACTTTTAATTACCATTCAGGCATGGCGGATATTCGATTCTGGGCCGAAATCTGTCTCCTGCCCTTTAGTATGTCTGCCTCCTGTCTCTGGAACGGCTGATATTTTCTACAAGCAAGTAATGGGCCTGGCCTCGAGAGGAGTCCGGGTGATATCTGCTGAACCCCCGCCTTACTGGAATATGAAGGAATGGTGTGACGGATTCAAAAGACTTGTAGACTATCTAGAACTTGATAAAGTGCATATTTTTGGAGCATCGTTAGGTGAGTTTATTTATATAGTATGTACTCCTTTTCTTAGTGTTAATTTGTATGTATTTTCTATGTAAATACATAAAGTATTTGTATCTATTAAATATATAGTCGTCTAGTATCCATAACACAAGCCTTATTGAGCTTACTATGGGAACTAGTTCAATTTATGTAAAATTGTACCCTAATATTTAAGTAATTTTTTATATTATTTGTGTTAAACAATGAGAATTTCCGTAAGCAGTTGCTGTCTATTAACACATTCAATGCTAAGAACCCAAGTAGTGGGTTAATTTTGTATGAAAATTTGGGAGTTTTCATACAAAATTAAAAAAAAAAAAGAGCAAAACCTATACTATAACTTTAATCAAGTAGTTTGAATATTAAAAAAACAATTTAGCTGCAAGAGGTCTATTACTCTGAAGTTTGAAAATTAAAGTTTGTAGTGTGCCATCTGCTAATTGATGATTTACTTTCCAGGTGGATTTTTAGCACAAAAATTTGCTGAGCTCACATTGAACTGTCCTCGGGTTGCATCCCTAATACTTTGCAACTCCTTCACTGACACATCCGTCTTTGAGTTCAAAGACTCGTCAGCCTTGTTCTGGCTTCTCCCCTCCTTAGTCCTCAAGAGAATGCTAATGGGCAATTTCTTAGCAGAGAAAGCCGATAGACGAATCACTGAAGCCATTGATTTTATGGTTGAAAGAGTAAGTATTGTTTTCTAATTTATTCATGTTAAATAATACTGTGTGTTTCAGTGGTATAGTAGCTTCATTGTTAAACTCGAGTCAGTTTGCTAGAATTACGACACCACAATTATTGATATGATAATATTGATGTAGATGTATTGATAACCTTTTAAGCACTATAGGAAATTGTGTTTATATGAGGCCAATGTTTATTTAAATTATCTCTTTAATGTGTATACAGGAGACATGTTTGATAATATAACACCATTATTAAACAATAATTATGAATGATAACTGATAACTGTTATTTTTACTACAAACAATAATTTATTACACTCAACTGAGGCACAGTATGATAGCAGTAATTTTTCTTCCGAGAAAAGGTACATTGAGCCACTTGCTTGTGTGCACGCCGTGTACGAACGCACTGGGTCAATCCGCGGTAAGAGGTAACGCGAGTCACAATTTTCAGTCAGTTTCGATGCAAATTAAAGTGTTAATATATCTCTAAAGAAGTGTTACTTATCATCCCTAGATATATTAACACTAAAATGTGAATTTTTAATGCAAAAAACACGCAATAAAATCGTGACTCACGTTACATTTACGCGGATTGACCCCACTACAAACTTTCAGGAATTTGTATTTGCTGCAGTCGGGGCTTGCTCCTTCGAAATGTCTCGTAAATGTGTATACTGCTGTGTGTTCGGATGCGAAAACATCCTCCTCGACGTTAAATAAGTGTGCCTACTTTTCTTTCCTTATACTTTGACTGAGGTTTATCTTTTCTACTTGTGAGTGTAAATGAAAAACGAAATGGTAAAGCTTATTACTACTATACACTAGTCATCAATTAACTGTCCCACTAAGCAAAATTAATTTACTTTTTAGCTAGAATCACTAAATCAATCCGAGCTGGCATCCCGTCTCACACTGAATTGCTCTCCGAGCTTCATGCAATCTCACCTACTGAGGGATCTCCCCGTCACAATCATGGACGTGTGGGACGAGTGCGCACTCAGCTCCCGGGTGCGCGAGGACCTGTACAAATCCTACCCTCAAGCCAAGCTCGCGCATCTCAAGAGCGGCGGGAATTTCCCATATTTGAGCAGGAGTGATGAAGTCAATTTACACTTATTAGTAAGTATTAGTGATGTAACGAATATTCGTATTCGCGAATATTCGCAAGATTTTCAATATTCGCATTCGTATTCGCAAAAATCGATGCGAATATATTGCGAATATTTTTGGTGCATTTTGGATCCTAAAATTCATGAAAAAGAAAAAAATTACGGCCAAGTCCGAGTCGGATTTCGAAACTATCAATGAGTAATTAAAAACTCTGTTAGATAAGTACCGAAATAAAATGAAAATAAGATATTTTTAACTTCCACCGGTTCCAATTTTTCTACCACATGCATAATCATTATCTTTAGCTAACGAATTATTCCAACTTAAACTTCAATTACTTATTTTATTGCAAAACTAAATTAAATTTAAGTTAATCGTAATTGAAAAGGAAGTATTGAATTTTCATAGTTATTAATTTTGTTTATTTCTAGTATTATAAAATTTTATAGCCAATATTCGTATTCGCATTCGCGAATATCAACGTTGATTATTCGTATTCGCATTCGCGAATGTTCAAAAACCGATATTCGTTACATCCCTAGTAAGTATCTTCTATGGCCCCTTTCTCTTCTTCTTAGAGTCCGACCGAAATTTCGATTTCGGACTAGTTTCGGCATAGTTTCGGTTTCGGCTACCATCCGGCCGAAACCGAAACTGAATTTGAGGGGTTTCGTGCTGCGATCGGACAGTCTATATTTTAAAAAGCGCAGATAATTTATTTGGAAAAAAAATTATAATAATGTTGTGATTAATGATTACTCTAAATATCAGAGACTAAATGATTAACATGTTATTTAAATATGAAGACTGACTGATTATGATTGTAATTTTTTCCCTTTACACGAAAACATGACCTTATATGGATGTTTCGGTTTCGGCCGTGAAAACTAGTTTCGGTCCGACTATACTTGAGGTTCCAAGTAAGATGTCACTTCAATACAATAAAAATGTTGGGTCAGTCTTATCCTGGTCACAGCACCAAACAGTAACGAATCTTTTAGACCACATAGATTTTTTCAATCACATCACACTAATCAAATAAATGAGAAAGTCTGTGAAGATGTTTGGATGTTTGTTACTAAAAAACGGAATAATAACTGGATAGACATTGGCATTCTCGTTAGATATACATTAAACATACCAAATTTCAAAATAGTCTGAACACAAGGTATACAATAAGTATATGTATGCAACGAGTGCTCATTTCATATTAAATCCGCGCTAGCTCTTATAAATCGACCGATTAGACATTGCCTTACTTCATTGACTTAATTTTGAAGCTGGAACACATGGATGAGACAAGTTAACACTCACTACCAGACAAAAAAATTAACAACACCCCAGAAACCGACAGAGCCCGCTAGATGAGTTTGTGAGGCCAATAATTATAGCTACCTACTTAAGTATTTACTAACAATATATGGATCTCTGTTGTCTTGAATAAATAAATAATTTTAAAAATTTGAAAAAAATAATCGGCAGCGCAAAATCGGCCGGCATCTGAGCAAACGTTACGAGCGCCTACTAAGCGGGTTGTTGGTCGTGAAAGTGTTAAATAAGAGTTTTAAAACAAATTCTAATAATTTCAGATTCACTTACGTCAATTCGACAACACGGAACTCTCCGCGTCATACCTGAGCCTCCACAAGATGCCCTCGGGCTCCACCAGCCAGCCCGAGGAGGGCACGGTCAGCTACTTCAACCAACGCGATAAGTTCGTTAAGATCTCTTGAATCCTGTCGTTTAAATTATTCCGTGTGCCTTATAGCTTAGATATATAAGTGAACATGTTATATGTACTTACAAGGAAAGGTACCTAACTGTCCGGTTCCGAGTTGATTTATTTTGATATACCTATATGTTAGAGAGTAGTCTAAAATAACAGACACGTATTATTTTTGAACCCTTTGAGGGTGTTTTATTTAAGGAAAATGTGACTTTGAGCCTATATAAACACGTGTTTATTATTTTTTCACGTCCTCAAACATAATATCAAATCCGTAATTAAACATTCTTAAAAAAAATCTGTAGAAGTTGAGGGGTTTAGTCACTTTTCAGTACTTTGGAGGTCAGTTTGTCCCAATAGGTTGAAATTGGGCAGCTAAAAAAAAATACGTATCTGTTATTTTAGACTACTCTCTAACATATATCAAAATAAATCAAATCGGAGCCGGACAGTTGGGTACCTTTCCTTGTTAGTACATTATATTCATATAGTTACTAGTGAACCCCCTGGCGACTTCGTTCGCAAGGGTGATATAAGTTAAATGTCTTTTGCTTCGGCTTAAATGGGTAAAAAGTATCCTATGTTTAAACCGGGATCATAATTTACCTATATAGCAAAGGACCATGGGCAACTTTGTATGAGGAGTGTACCAAAAACCAACAGAGCTGAGAGTTATGTCATTAAAAAGGTCTTTACGTGTACTTCATTTCATTATATGGTCACCAAGTTCAATTCCATTCCAAAACTGAGATATTCATGTTTTAGTATATATGAGAAACGCCTACGTTAGCTGACGCGGGTGTACGGAGCGGGCGCACGCGGCGGCAAAAATATGGCACTCGCGCCCGCTTCACTTAGCGCTGCTCATTATATTTTGAATTTGAATATCTCGAATTAAAGTACATGTAAAGACCTATTAAATGACACAAATCTTAGCTCTGTTAGGTTTTGGTCCATTTTGACGCATGGTCCTTTCATGGAAGTCGGTCTAGTAGTTCTTGCGTGATGCACGCACAGTCACCATTTTAAAAACTATTTATATACGTTTTATTATCGGTTAGTAGGATTTTTAACACTTTGTAAAATCTTTTGTACAGTCTTTCTACGAATTTATTATACCAAATTGATTTCAGGGGCTTGAGCCCGAATAGTCCTTTGCCTCTAGCAAGTCTAGCACAACTGCGCCGCACGTACGACTATGTTGTTCGGCGACATAAACTCCGAATGTGGGCTAATTCGGTAAATTAGGAATTTCTACTTAACCGAGGTGATAATTAGTTAAGACACTATTGGCGTGTACAAAGTATCGTGTTACAGTAAATGTGTTGCGTGGATTAGTGGGATGTAATTTTCGGAATTGCCCCAAATTCGGATTCACCCTTTTGGACCTTAGTATGAAAGTGCCGGCCGTGTTCTGTTGCGAGGCATCCGAAGTTACGGCTAGTCCGGCTGATAGTAAATGATTGAGGCTGAGAATTTGGCTTGCTATTTCAGTACCATACAACCTGTTCACTCTTGTAACTGGGGTGGGTGTACGGTGGTTGGACCCTTGATACCAGATGGCTACTGACTTCATGCCTTCATGTCTTATATTTGAACCGTTCCTACATATTGATCTAAATCGTAATAATATATTTAAAAAAATAAAAATATATTACGTAAATCATTGTAAAGCACCTAGCATGATACAATAAAACCAGGAATGTTCTTTCCGTGTTAGCTGATGACGTCGTGAGAACTAGACTACGTCATAACATAAGCATATTGCGCTCACATACAGTCGCAACATCGTGACAGAGGCAGGAGTGGCTCACTCCGCGATTGCGCCGCGCGGCTTTGAGGCCCCTGGGGGCCTTAGCTAGTGACCAGGAAGAGCACGCGTTATGCGATAGAGAGAGAGATGGTCGGATCCGGTGCGTTCCGTCCGGTGGAGCCCAAGGACAGTTTTGTTAGAGAGAGAGACTTCTGTACGCAGTACTATAACTTATTCTGTGACGTAGGCAAGTTCACTCGAGGCACAGAATAAGTAATAGTATTACTTACAGAAGTTTCTCTCTCTAACAAAACTGACGTTCGGGTCCGACCACCGGACGGAACGCACCGCATCCGACCGTCTCTTTCTATAGCATAACGCATGCTCTTTCTGGTCACTGGCTAAACCACTCCGGAGGCAGAATTTGGTACAAACAGCAACACACTTAACTGCCCATTAAAGACAGAGCAGAGAGAAAATGATAACGATTGAAAGAAATATATATATTTGTATTATGTCAACTTCAAATCAAATAACGTTTGCGTATGTGTAATGTGCCTTTGAGCTTTGTCATTGTAGTTCTTTGGGCAGTTTTTTTTTCCATACTGTAAATAAAGGTTTTATTTCAACAAGACAGGTGAATTTGTCAAAATTATGATTTAGCTTTCAGACGAACGTTGGGATGAAATAAACTAATTATATTGCTAATGTTTTATTGGTGCTTCATATTTTTGATACGATGCACTAATATAATGTAATTTATATTTATTATTCATTCATTATTTTCCACGAATTCAATAATATGGCATTAATGTCAATAATGACGTTGGATCAGCCATAAAAGAAAAATTATTGTTTCAAAACTCTTTTGAATAATAGCCAATTTATACTCATAAACACACGCACACATGCATAACACGACGCCTTCAAGTCTAATTCTCTTTCTTGCAGTATTTCCCATTTTTGAAGTGTATAGTTAACTGTGTTGCTGTTTGTACTAGTAGCCGCGTGGGGTAATCACAGAGTGAGCCACTCCTATTCTCGGAAAAAATTACCTTGCTGGGATTTCTGTAAAATTTTCCCTTAATATTTATGTATCGACTTCAGTGTAATGGTTATTTGAATTTTATTCATAATTGTTTGGTAGCAATATTATTATTAGTCATGGTTGTAGATTAAGTTGTAAGCTTAAATAATTTGTGAATTTTACTTTTAAGACTTGAACTTTTAAATACCTTGCGCGAGCGTAAATTACTCTCCAAGATTAAAACATACGGATTTCAATTTCGAACACGGTACAAAATAATCTACTGTTTCAGTAGTTTCACCTGAAGACAAAATTTTGTACTTAGATGCACGTAATAAGGCGTAATATATATATGTGACAATGTTATCCCGTATTATATTTTTAAAGGTTGTTTTTATTGACGAAAGGAATCTATACTAAGACTGCAATTAGCTGAGTGAAAATTGTTGACTGTACTAAAAATATACTTTTACACTACTCTTGTTTTTATTTATAACAATTCACATGAGGTAGAGAGAAATACAATTTATTATCAACGTAAATTTATTAACAACAAGCAATTCTACTCTTAATAAAATTCTATGACTCCCTTTCTAGTTTTAGGTCTTTTTGCTCTTTCTTTTGTGCTTGTATGGCCTTTTCTCTTTCCTCGTCATCCGAGAAGTATTCTGCGAGGCTGTCGTCTTCACTCCCTACTGCCTGGCCGGCCATTGTGGTTCCCTTTTCCGTTAAAGCGTGGATTTTGACTAGAGGATCGTCGTAGGCGACTTCGGAGACGTCGGATTGTTGGGACTTCAGGTTGTGTTGTGAGACGGTGGAATAGATTGACATCGCCTGGAATTACAAATATTTCGATTAAAGTCTATATCACTTTTCGCGCAATCGGCAATTTCGAACTTTACTTCTTCGGTCAAAAGAGAACATTTTCGTTCCGCGTCCATACCTAAAATTGTCGTCAATCGTTCAACAGTTATATAACGTCACGCAAATATTTTTTTAACTACCTCTAGTTCACTAGGAACTTCAAGCTACAATAATAATTTTATTTTTGTCGACAACCCTAGCGGTAGGCGTGGCGACAAGAAAGAGCGCGCTATATGAGTAAGAGCGAGAAGGTAGGATTTGGCGCATTTTTGTGAGTCGAACGTTGGTTTTGTTAGATTGCGACTTCTGTACAAAGTACTATTACTTATTCTGTGGTCTCGGGACGAACAGTACCTGGGCGACTAGGTTGGAGACGTCCCCGGCGTTTACGGGCAGGACGGGCGTGTTGTTCCAGCGTCAGCGATGCGTGTCTTACACACACTCGTAGTTTAGTAAATACGACGGATGATGTGTGGATAGACTAGGAGCAGTACCTGGGCGACTAGGTTGGAGACGTCCCCGGCGTTTACGGGCAGGACGGGCGTGTTGTTCCAGCGTCAGCGATGCGTGTCTTACACACACTCGTAGTTTAGTAAATACGACGGATGATGTGTGGATAGACTAGGAGCAGTACCTGGGCGACTAGGTTGGAGACGTCCCCGGCGTTGGCGGGCAGGATGGGCGTGTTGTTCCAGCGTCAGCGATGCGTGTCTTACACACACTCGTAGTTTAGTAAATACGACGGATGATGTGTGGATAGACTAGGAGCAGTACCTGGGCGACTAGGTTGGAGACGTCCCCGGCGTTGGCGGGCAGGATGGGCGTGTTGTTCCAGCGTCAGCGATGCGTGTCTTACACACACTCGTAGTTTAGTAAATACGACGGATGATGTGTGGATAGACTAGGAGCAGTACCTGGGCGACTAGGTTGGAGACGTCCCCGGCGTTGGCGGGCAGGATGGGCGTGTTGTTCCAGCGTCAGCGATGCGTGTCTTACACACACTCGTAGTTTAGTAAATACGACGGATGATGTGTGGATAGACTAGGAGCAGTACCTGGGCGACTAGGTTGGAGACGTCCCCGGCGTTGGCGGGCAGGATGGGCGTGTTGTTCCAGCGTCAGCGATGCGTGTCTTACACACACTCGTAGTTTAGTAAATACGACGGATGATGTGTGGATAGACTAGGAGCAGTACCTGGGCGACTAGGTTGGAGACGTCCCCGGCGTTGGCGGGCAGGATGGGCGTGTTGTTCCAGCGTCAGCGATGCGTGTCTTACACACACTCGTAGTTTAGTAAATACGACGGATGATGTGTGGATAGACTAGGAGCAGTACCTGGGCGACTAGGTTGGAGACGTCCCCGGCGTTGGCGGGCAGGATGGGCGTGTTGTTCCAGCGTCAGCGATGCGTGTCTTACACACACTCGTAGTTTAGTAAATACGACGGATGATGTGTGGATAGACTAGGAGCAGTACCTGGGCGACTAGGTTGGAGACGTCCCCGGCGTTGGCGGGCAGGATGGGCGTGTTGTTCCAGCGTCAGCGATGCGTGTCTTACACACACTCGTAGTTTAGTAAATACGACGGATGATGTGTGGATAGACTAGGAGCAGTACCTGGGCGACTAGGTTGGAGACGTCCCCGGCGTTGGCGGGCAGGATGGGCGTGTTGTTCCAGCGTCAGCGATGCGTGTCTTACACACACTCGTAGTTTAATAAATACGGCGGATGATGTGTGGATAGACTAGACGTACCTGGGCGACTAGGTTGGAGACGTCCCCGGCATTGGCGGGCAGGATGAGTGTGTTGTTGGTGCGCGCGAGCTTGTTGAACGCCGCCACATACTGCTCGGCCAGCGTCAGCGATGCCGCGTGCCGCGAGTCCTGGAATATATGAATTAAAATGCTGTTTGCTGACAGAACAACTCGGCTTATTTCTATGATGTGTCATTCATTAGTTGTAACAACAAAGTACCACTTCAATAAGGACGTTGCTTTTGAATAAGGGGCCATTTATTAACTATGTAAGGACGATTTTGATGTATGGGCACTTCAGATTTCTCCCACCACCTTCTCACGTAAGATTTTACCTGGCTTTGAAAATTGCATAAAACTATGGAAGGTTTCGCTTGCTTCGCTGTATGTTAAAACGTTAAAACACATATTTTGACGTAAAATATTACGTAAGGGGTGCGTTTAAACCCCCCCCCCCCCTTCGAGATAAGGCCAAGTAGAGATTTTTAAAACCCCCTCCCCCAAAAAACCCGTTTTAAAACAGCCTCCTTACGTAATTAAGGAATGACTCCTAAAGATACATCTCAACAGTAATACTCAATCGCTAAAACCGTACAACGAGTAAAGTGGTACCTTGTGACTGAAAACAACACAGTTAAATTACCTTTTGTCCTAGCGCATGTCCCACCATCCGCAGCCCCTTGGCGCGCGCCTCGGCCACCGCGAGCATGGCCTGCGCCTCTCCAGACGCCTTGTTGATCTGTTCCAGTTTCTCCGCCTCTGGAATATTCCACGTTCAGAATTAACTGTCGAATGCGCGCTCCATCTTATGACCTTGTCTTCACTTTTACAACAAGGTCAAACGCAAACATCATCCAATAAAAATACGGCAGATTTAGTGAGTGTTTGTGCGTGTGTGTGCGCGCGCGCTCGCGTGCGTGCGCGTGTGTGTGTGAGTGTGTGAAGATTTTTCATAGTTGTCATGTGAATATCTTTTACTTGCGTTTTAAACATCAATAGTAGTCTCTATAAACGCCATTGTGTACGCCACGCGTCAAATAAACGAAAAAACGTTCACTCATAAACGCGACTGAAAGAACAAACGCGGGCGCGCTACCGGTGCAAGCGAGAAAGCAAGTCGCAATTTGTTGCGGCGGCGCGCCGGCTCGGCGCTCATATCTAGCACGAAGCGGACCGCCCCATCCGCCCCCTTAGTCTGCCACAGTTACAAGAAACAGTAAGTAATCATGTAAGTTACCAGAGCCAAGTATCCGGGCCTGCCGCTTGCCCTCGGCCACGTTGATGTGCGCGGCGCGCACGCCCTCGGACTCGAGGATGGCGGCTCGCTTGCGTCGCTCGGCCTCCACCTGCATCTGCATGGCCTCGTGCACACGTGACGGCAGCTTTATGTCACCTAAAACATTTGCAAAGCGTTATGGTAAGTTGGAGTAAAAACTATAATAAAACGCCTAGGTATGGTTGCAGCAGTGCCCACCCCAGGATGTTAGGTTACCGATTCTAAAATTCTAGAACCGACACCTAAATAACGTCATCTCTGAAGCCAGGACCCCCTTGAAAAATAATACGTCAATGGGCATTTCTCCAGAAATATGTCTGCGACTCATTCATCTGTCTCCCATTTAGTATGAAAAAGGGCCAGATGAATGAGGTGACCGCAGACATATTTCTGGAGAAATGCCCCAATGCATATACTCTTAACTTTAACTACAATTTATTTGGTATGCGGAATCTAGACAATTTGTCAATTTAGACAGATTATTTGTATTAGAGCACATTGCCTTGCACTGCAACTAAAGCCTGACTTAAACCCGTCTGTCTTTCCGGGATAGAGTGTTTCCATTTTCGCCATTTAGCCGCTCCATGACTGGCATTAGATTTGTCAATGTACTCGTAACAAGTTACTTTTAGCACCCTCTGTACTATTATGTTTGAAAGGCTTAGCGCCTTAGGCGCTCTAAGACATGTGTGTAATTACAATAACATAGTGGTGCTTCCACTTTAAGCTATAAGGAATCAAAATATTTTCAGTAAATATGATGATTCAAAATGCATTATACTTCAGTTTTTGTACTCACGAATTTCATATCGAAGGCACGTGATGCCCCACGCTTCGCTGGCCTTATTGATAGCGTGAACTATGGAGACGTTCAGGGATTCTCTCTCTCGGAAGACTTTGTCTAGGGATATTGTACCTAACTCGGAACGCATAGTGGTTTGAGCCAGCTGCGTTATTGCAAACTCTGGATCTTCCACACCGTAAGATGCTGTAAATCAAACAGAAGTTCAACATTAGGATAAAACTGCAATAATGACAAAAGAATGAAATTTAGACTAACTATACGGAAACCAAACAAAAAAAGCAACAAGGTTAAGAAAAAAAAGTATCAGTGTGCATTTCAAACACTCTTTCAACATGAAAAAACTAGTGTTATATATACAGAGATTGATGCGCGACTATAACAATAACCACATGATGTAAGAAATACATAACATAGTTTTCATGGGGCCTCTAGGCAGTAGCCTATGCCTAAAGGTTAATCCGGCCCTGGTTTATACTGCCATCCTATGACTAGAACCTAGTAAACTGCTAAATCAGGTTGGTATGCTTTAATAGTACATTACACAACTAGGGTGGTAATACAAAGAAAGGCCAAGATCGCAGCAGTTTGCGGCCCGAGCTGCAAGCGAGGGACGTAAATATGCGATCGAGGACTTTCTTTATTACCTCCCGTGTTGTGTACATCATTTTATGTCTACACTTGGCCAGAAAGCGGCATTTTCCGTACGCGCAGCGTGCGGAAAAAGCCAGTTTATGGCCAGGTGTGGCATAAAATAACATTAAATTAAACACACACAAATTGAGAATTAAAATACAGTGGAGTCCCACTAATCCAATACTAATTACTAGGACATGCTGGATTACTAGAATGTTCGGATTAATAGATGCAATCCATTAATCCGAACATTCTAGTAATCCAGAAGGAGGCACGTGCCCGATTCTTGGACACGTCGGACTATTGAAGTGCCAAATTAGTGAAACTCTACTGTATAAATGATTCTCTAATAAAACATTAAAACTTCTGCACCTAGTGAGGTTAGTTCATCTTTATAGAAGTAGTGGCCAGTTTAGTCCGCAATGGTACAGACAGAAGTATAATTTTAAGGCAGTATCCCAATCTTCGGCCAATAAAACTAACCTAAATATGGATCAATAATCCTCAGGTACAGCACTCCGTCAATGCTGAGTGTGACATTGTCTGATGTGATGGCACTCTGCTTTGGGACATCTATAGCGATTTCCTTGAGACTCTGCACGTACTTGATCTTGTCCACTATCGGCCACAGTAGATTCAATCCAGGCTCTAGTATCCTGTGGAACTTTCCCATGCGCTCCACTATCCAAGCCTAGAAAATAATTACATCAATCTTTATATGTCCCTCTGCTGGGCACAGACTCACTCTCATAGATGAGAGTGAATCACTTGTAGTCCTAATGCTGGCCCAGCATGGGTAAGGACCCTACCTACCTTTGAATTTCTTCACAGATGTATGCAGGTTTGCTCACTGTTTTCCTTCACAGAAAAGCAAAATGGAAAATAATGTTTATAACAAATAGGAAGGTGATATTTACCATGATTGCATGCAATACATTATTTAAAGATGATAGAATGTCTTATTTTAAACTAGCATTTACATTTACTGGTGGCTTTGCCTGCATTGTTTCCTTTTATTATCCCAAGGGAACTCTTTGCTGCGATATAAAGTATCCTATGTTTCAATCCAGGACTTGTTCTTGTATGCCAAATTTCATCTCAATCCATTAATTTGTTACCGTTTTATTTAGTAACAAACCGACGACAACAACGTACATGGTGCAAAGTTGGCCTTCTGCAATTAGAATCATATACGTTGTTGTCGTCGAAACATCCAATCGTCGACCGTAGGCTGAATTACGGTAAGGGACAGGCAAAACCATGGATGTATAAAATAGAAGGATACCGCGCGGTCTAAGACGCGGGTGAAGCCAAGCAATGGCCGCCGAAGTGAGCATGTGTGCGTTGACGGCCCAATGGCAGCCGACCGGCCCATTATGCTGGTTGATGTGTGCGTGCGTGCGTACAAAGCGCCGGCTCATCATGAGTGCTTCACTTATCTGTTCGCGACGCTACGTCCATTGATTTTTAAGGTCCTTGGGCAAAACAATGTCCCTTATGCTAATTCAGTGTACGTCTACGCAATCATCTTCACAAACTTTCACATTTATAATATTTGTAGGATGGATTTTATAGGTTCAGTCTGTCTGTGGCAGGGCTGCTCTGTTGCTAAAGCCCAAAAGTTTTACAACAGTAGGAAATCAAAACCACAAAAACACATGCTGAAGGCATGAATTGAGAAACACATTAAAAGGAACAAAAAAATTAGACAGAAGACCATCGATGTACGAGTAAGATGCAATTAACTGTTAACAGCATCAGGGCAATATATACAACTTAAAAATTTATATACACCATGGGCCAGTACAACCCAACCAACTTTAAGCATGTATTCCTGATGGTATTACAAGTAAATAACGTTATATCAACATAGGTCGAATTTTGTCATTTTACATTAAGTCTTATGGAACAAAACAAATCAATAAATTCAGTCCCTCGTTATAAACATGTCCTTACTGGAGGAAAAGTTATTAAAAAGGGAAAAAAAAAGCTAAAATGGAAACGAAAGGTGAATATTTTGGCTTTGTAATCGCTTACCATCTAATACTGCGAAGGTTAATTGCTGTTTAGTTAAAGGATTTTAAAAAATCAGTAAATGTATCTTAGTCACATTTATTAGGGCTTGTTACACACATGGGAGTTTTTATTTTAAAAATTATGAATATCTCGGAAAGTAAGCGTTAACCGACTATATGTCACATAACTTTTTTACTTCTAATTGTTGTTAGAATCTATGGCTAAAGTTGGTCGGGTTATACGGGCCCACGGTGTATATTGCAATGTTATTATTATAATTAGGCAATCATGTGAAAATGTATGAAGTAACTATATAATTTTAAATCCTATCAATGTTGTACATATAAACAAGTATAAAGTTTAATCATTTACGTGATCATTGCGCGTGAGCTAATTTGTTTGTAAAATAACAATTTATTATTTGCATAATGTTACACACCTCCTGTTGCGGAACAAACATCACTATCGTATTGAGCGGGGTCGTGGAGCGATGTCGCGTATTAGTTATACTGTATAAGAACCGCGCTTCATTCTGATATTCCGTTTTAAATGCATTCTGAAAACAAATAGGAATGAATAAGGTTATACATAACACTACTTCAACACACGATTTCATTGACACAAAAGGCGATACACACTCTTAAAGGCAGAGCTTTGGAAATAAATAGTCTTGTACGTGTAAACATTTTGTTTAAATGGCTTTACTACTTGGATTTAAACATAAAAAACCACAGTCCATTCTCTCTTGCCTGACGAAATTCAAGCTAAGCATAAGCAATAGAAATCGAAACCAATGCGATGACAGCTGACAATTGCACCGGGAACGTTCTGAAACCGATAAACCCATATCGTTCATAACTCGATCTGCAACTTTTTCATAGGCACAACTCCTGCTTTCTAATAACTTGCTGTTCTTTCGAAAACAATTGATATCAGATTATGGAGAGAGCAAATGATATATACACATCGCCTGATACGTGGTTTATTACAGATTTAACGCATACGATAGACAGACCTTGTGCGTTTTGCGTAAAATTATGCCCGGTGAACAGCCCTAGTGTCAATAAACTATTTTCTTTATCATAGTGGCACTACGATTGAATGGCGGCAATATGGCGTTCAACTTTAAAGTTTGATCGATACATTACCCCGATGAAGTAGTGAACATCAATATTTTGAATGAAATTTCCACTGAAATAGCAATTAACTAAGTCTTTATTTGCTTCATTATGAGCTATAAGTTTAACTCTTCAAATTGTTCATTAATAAATGATAGTTCTGAATGCAGTGTTCTTGCTAAACTTAGGAGGTTGAAAATTGAAGAGAATTTGTTGATAAACAATATAAATAAAATCCAGCTAAAGGAAGTTAATGGAGATAACGTTGACTTCTCGGCTGTTTATAGCTTAGATTTCAAAAATTACGCCGCAAAATTAAAAAATACTTTTACAGAAATTAAAAATACGTTTGGAGATATAAAAACTGTGACAGAAGATAAATTAAGTGAAATAGGTGAGTTAATTATTTATTATAAGCAATATAGGCACAAGATCTTGATTTTTAGCTATTGTGTGGGTGGATAGATCAATATAGTCGTGATTACATCATTTTAAGGGTTCCGTACCAAAATGGTAAAAAAAGAATCCTTATGGACTCTGTCTGTCTGTTCGTCTGTCACAGCAAGATATCTCAGAATCTACTGATGCTATCGACTTGAAATTAATTTGGAATAGTGTTATATTATAAAGGCAAAGAATCAAAGTCTATAAGCGCTCGCTATTAGTTTCTTTAAGTCTAAAACAAGGACCTTCAAATAAATAGCCAGACAGAGCATCACTAACAAAGAACTGAAGCATGTCTAATCGGCCGGCTACCTATCTGTGTGTGCTGCTCCCAATAGGAAAAAACTAGTCGATGTGTGCGTGCGGCTCGTAAGTACAAGCAGCCGGCGCATTCGAAATGGCTTCAGTTCTCTGTTGGCGAGCCTCCGTCTGGCTATTTATTTTAAGGTCCTTGGTCTAAAATAAAACTGTCCACAGTTATTCTTTATCATTAACAAAGGTAGGTAGCTTCGCAGAATAATATGCTCACAATTATCTGCATAAGCATTTCCGCCGTAACAATAGGCTTACCTACGTCAGATACGTGTCGATAAATTAGAGCTCTTCGTTCTCAGTTACTTCTGCTGTTGATTACTTATTTATTTCAGATATTGCAAACGTAAAACGAGATGTAATAAAATTGGACGATAGGATAAGGATTTTCAAGAATCATATTCAGTCCGAGTTAACTTCAGCAACATCCAAAGAACAAGAATTAACGAAACAGGTACCTTTTACTTATTTGCTAATAATTACTAGTCTTTAGGTTTTTTCTAATAAAATGAATTATTTTTTAGATAAATAATGTTGAAGAAAAGCAGCTTATATATACGTTTAAAGCTAAAACGAGGATGAAACTGTTTAACCATATCGTTCCTAGCCCTGTTAAAGTTATGATTCAGTCTCCGTTTAAATGTAAGGTACGTACAGTACATATAAATAGGTACTTGTGCACAGATACTGATAGTTTTTTTTATACGGTACCTACTTTCTACACAGTAAAACATTTAGCGATCTGAATTACCATTTCAAACTACGCTACGTCTATTCATTCCATAAGGCTTTAGCTAGCCTAATACTAGGGCCTATTGATAAGTGGCAAAGTGGTAACTTTTGCCTGAAAACCTCTAACTGTGGCCTTGGAAACCACTGAAGCTACCTACCTTTAGAGAGCTAAACTAGAACTTACTCGAGCGAAAACAAAATTTTCTGCTCTATAACCGAACGCACATAAAATTATGTATTACTTCCGATTTTTAGTAATTATCGATTGCCTTGTAATAAATGGTTCATTACTAATAAAGAGTTCAAAGTCCAGGAGGAGCATTATTAATTGTTGTTTATAATAGGAGGTACAACAATTCCAAGAGTTTATGATGAGCAGTCCCAATCGCTACGGGGGCTGGAACGAATATCACCATAATGTCTTCGTACAGACATGGCACAAGTTTTTTAATTCTAATGCAGTGAATGAATTTAATCACGGACAAGAGATTTTAGTTGAAAATGATGAAGAATTCCAAGCTTTCCTGAGGGAAATAATGCAGAAAATTTCGGGTACGTTCGTTTCGTACGTACTGTACAGCCAGCAGCAATAGTAATTAAGGGCATTTATTCTAATAATCTGGCAACGACGCATTTTTTGACATGTTTCTTGATTATTTTGCGAATAGGTAGGCAAAAATTCGGACAAATATTTATGAACTATTGCTTCTAACTGCAATTAGATTTTTTTGGCTAATAATAATTTAATGGTCAGAATTTATTGATAATGATAATAATTTGATTTCTATAGCAGGTTCTACAAAGGATGATATAATTTTGCACTTCAAATGGTATTGCAAATATTTATATTTGAAAGAACAACAGCAAAATGCGTTGAATAAGTGGAAAATAAATAAAAGGATATTGTCGAATCCTCGATATAAGCAGAATGTGCGTAGAGTCTGGCTAATGAAAGATGAGACTGACATTTATTCCAAACTTTTTAAATGGCGACATTATACAAACGTCAAATGTGTCAAACGTCATTAGATTTCTGTGGATAGTATGCCGTGGTGATTTTGATACTCAATATGCAACATAAGAAAGTAACAGTTTCCGAAAATACTTACTGAATTGTTTTTGTTTTCTTTCCGTGGCTAATGTGGGGAGTAAATATATATCATAAATAAACACTAACACTCTAATAAAAGCTATGTACTTACCAATTTTCACTAAAATCGGAAGAATTAAAAAGGTGACAACAACTCAAAAATCGGCTCAAGTATCATTACCGTTTTTGTCACCCTATAAACAGTGTTGCAACCCGTTGTTTTTTTAAATTTGCCGCTATTTTTTAGTCTCATCTTTCATTAGCCAGACTCTATCAACTTTAATCTTTTGTACTATTACTTTAAAACAAACTGGCTGGGAACTATACTAACGTAAAATTTGGTGCTAAATATAATATTAAACGAATCGAACGTTTAATAATATTGAACGAATCGAATACAATATTAATACACGCAGCAAGTTCTTATTTACTACTAGAGTCTGGCTAATGAAAGATGAGACTAAAAAATAGCGGCAAATTTAAAAAAACAACGGGTTGCAACACTGTTTATAGGGTGACAAAAACGGTAATGATACTTGAGCCGATTTTAGGGTTCCGTACCAAAATGGTAAAAAAGGAACCCTTATGGTGCGACTCTGTCTGTCTGTCTGTCTGTCTGTCTGTCTGTCTGTCTGTCTGTCTGTCTGTCTGTCTGTCTGTCTGTCTGTCTGTCTGTCCGTCTGTCACAGCCAGATATCTCAGGAACTACTGCTGCTATCGGTTTGAAATTTGGAATAGTGTTAAAAGTAGCTAACCCGAGCTTATTGGACATAAAAAAAATCTTGTACCTTTTTTACTTTTTTTTTAAAGGGCTCCGTAATGGGATTTTCAAAATTGAAAGTAGGGCTTATATATCGAGTGGGGTATCAAATGAAAGAGCTTAATTTGTAGATTAAAATACCATTTTTATTTTATTTCTTTAATAAATAGTTTTTGATTTATGGCGAAAAAAGTTTTAAAAAATACCATTCCCCCCCTATTATCTCCGAAGTTACTGATCAGAAAAATGTGTCATAATTACCAATTATTAATGTCGTCCTAAATATTACAGGAAAAATATAACGGTTTTCCTCACTTGCACCGGTTTTGAGAAATTTGCAAAAATCATAACACATACTTATTTACTCCTACTAAACTAATCGCCATACAGTTTTTCTTGAACTATTCATGTATCTACTTATTAGGATTATTTCGGTATATCTTTATTTTCTTAGATTAGGCTTTTTACAATATATATATAAAAAGTAAAATACAAACTGAAATTACAAAATATAAACACATTATAAAAAACCTAACCTAGGGTGCCGCCGGCAGCGGGGCGGGGCCCAGGCTACCGGTGGTTAGGGCCGCAGAGAGAGGAACCTCCTGACGATGCGTGCCGTGTCCAGAAGAACCGCTTTCTGTATCTGACCCTTGATCCAGCCATCTAGCGAGAGTCTCTTGAGATGGTGATCGAGACTCTTCGCTATAAGTCCGTTCGCCGAAACGACTATCGGAACAATGATCGTCGAATCAACATCCCACATGGCGGTAATCTCGTGAGCCAAGTCAAGGTACTTGCTGAGCTTGTCCTTCTCGGCCTTCACGAGGTTCTCGTCATGGGGGATGGTGATGTCGACGAGCACTGCACGGCGCTTGGATCGGTCTATCAGCACGATATCAGGCTTATTGGCTACAATAGTTAGGATTATTATTATTATTAGGAAGACCGTTATATTTTCTCTTCCTAACTTGAATACTTTTTAAAAATTTACAAAAATCTTAACATATTAGTTCTACCCTCCCTACGAGAGCCATCTAGCGGAGAGTAGCAAAACTAAGCGATGATTTATTTCAGATTATATAAAAAATGTCTATTAAATACAATGATCACTCATCAGGAATCGGGAAAAAAACATAAAGTAACAATAATTAATAAAAACTCTATAATAGGAGTATGTTAGGAAATTTGACACTAGTAAATACCATAAAAATTAAATACCACTAGCGCCATATAGGGACACAAATCTAAAATAAGGTAGCTTGTGGCTAAAAATGATACATGAGAACTAACTTAGTTGACAAACAATTATTTCAATCAGCCAATAACAAAAAGTAACGTTTAAATTTAAATTACAAGTAAAATTTACGCGCTATTTAGTATCAATAGATGTCGCTGTAGCATACGCTGCATCGCGCTGTTAAGATTTTTCCTGGTTGAATAGAGCTAAAGCGGGTTTAAGGCAGGGTTGCTGTTAGTCGTAAGGTTGGTCTACTTATTAGTTTATACGGAACCCTCGGTGCGCGAGTCCGACTCGCACTTGACCGGTTTTTTTTGAGTTGTTGTCACCTTTTTAATTCTTCCGATTTTAGTGAAAATTGGTAAGTACATAGCTTTTATTAGAGTGTTAGTGTTTATTTATGATATATATTTACTCCCCACATTAGCCACGGAAAGAAAAGCAAAAACAATTCAGTAAGTATTTTCGGAAACTTACTTTCTTATGTTGCATATTGAGTATCAAAATCACCACAGCATACTATCCTCAGAAATCTAATGACGTTTGACACATTTGACGTTTGTATAATGTCGCCATTTAAAAAGTTTGGAATAAATGTCAGTCTCATCTTTCATTAGCCAGACTCTAGTGAAAATAATGATTTCAATTAAATTAGGTATATTACGTAATAAAATATTAATAATGTTATAAACTTTTAGGATAACGATAACAGAGATTCGGATAGACCTAAACAATTGCTTTCTAACAGCGGAAAATTACCCACAAATATGGAAAACGTAGAAGGTAATTATCATAATTAACAACCGAGCTATAATCAAATATAATTAATTCGACAAACAAACTATGATATGTGGTTAAAATTTGTTTGATTCGCTTTATGCATTTCGTACCCATTTTCGTCATACCTTAGTTTATTAACATTTTATATTGCTATTGGACTGAAGTTAACGCCTGTTACAGAATTACTGGACACAACGGACACGCATGATGCAGAGGAAATTGCCAAGTTAGTAAAATTAAAAAAATCATTAAACATTATTACTCTCACAATGCGTAAATGGGAAGGTCATTTTCTGAAATGTCTTATGTGAAAATCAAATCGCCGTCAATTTGAGATTTCGTGACCAGTTTGAGGGCATTTCTCCAGAAATATATCCGCGGTCACCTCATTCATCCTGGCCCTTTTTCATACTAAATGTATGGTGTATGGAGACAGATGAATGAGTCGCAGACATATTTCTGGAGAAATGGCCTTAACGAGGTTTGAAATTAACGTTAACGTTGAGTACAGACTCAAGTCAAGTATCATTACCCTCATAGTGCATTGTATAACGACGAATAAAAACATGTGAATAACATCCCCGTCCTGGATCGAAAATACCTATTCCTATAAATATATTCTAAAACTTACTACCTTCTAGTTCTTGTAACTTGATAATGATGTGTTATCATGGCATATGTTTTATCTATTATTTTAGCGCTCTGTGTGACATGACTCTTCAAGATGATGGTTCATTTGATTCGGAGATAAATATGAGCATTGGCATTGGAAATGATCGTGCGTCAGAAGATACGTTTAAACCAAAGCAAAGATTGTTTAACAACATTCTAAAGCCTACAAAACAGTGGACTAGCAGATGCAATAGCTCTCACGATAGCGTGAAAGGAAATAATGATCTTGATACGATCAGAAAGTTGTAAGTTATGACTTGTAACATAATAGTTATCTAAAATACCTATATACCCTATGAATCCTATGATAATCTCATTAAGTTTGTTTTAATTTAAGGATTAAATACACAATATAATACCATTTCTTTTATACAGCTAGCTAAGTAAATAGCGTAGGACCTTTAGAGTTAAGACAAAAATAGGCTTACCGCCTGGCCACGACATCAGCCACCAGCGGCAGCGGCGGCCATAGGTAGGAGCAGGAGGTCGGAGGGCGGTCTCTCGCTCTTACCTATGGCCGCCGCTCGCTGCTGCCGCTGGTCGCGCAATGTCGTGGCCAGGCGGTAACAGGTGCCTTGAGTATTTGCTTTGCTACACAATTTTCGGGCACGGAAGTGTCTCGTGCTCGAAAATTGTGTAGCCAGGTACAACTTTGAAAAATGATGAGGTTTTTCTGTTTTCGTTTTCAGACGGGTCCCCGAATGGAGATTGCCATTGCAAGAATGACCACACGCGATGGGTTATCAATTTATTAAATAAAGAAATCCAATAAAGTATTTTTACAATTTTCTTTTATTATTCAACGCTAAATCTGGCAACACTACGTCTTCTGTCACGCGTGGCTTCTGTCTGTTCTGTAGTTCTGTCAGATGTCAGATTGTTCGACTTTAAGTTTCGCGCAGCCGAGCTAATATCGCTCACGGCCAATTATACTAAAGATCATTTTAGAATAAACGCGCGTCACGTAATCTCAAGAGCGCTGCGTTGTCCGTATGTGGGTGGTGGGGTCGTTCGCAGAATTATTCGCTTCCGTTTCGTTGGTAACGTGGCGCTTCGGTATCGGCAGCGAGCGAGAGCTGAGAGCCCGCAGCCAGTCCAGTCACTCATCATTTGGCCGGTGGCAGTCGCGGATTGCTAGATCCTTGGCCTTAGGCTAATTAAAAAAAACGCTGTGATTCTTTAGTTAGCTAAAATTTTTAGAAGGAAATACAAACTTTTTCTCATCATGGGTACGTTCGCGACTGCCCTTGGTCTGTTATTGTTTATCGCCGTGGCCCGGTCTGATGATGCCCCTAAGGGACCTAAAGTAACCCACAAGGTACGTAATTCACGCATTTTTTAAGTTAACGAAATAAAAATAACTGGCCAAGAGCATGTCGGACCATGCTCAGTGTAGGGTTCCATAGCCGTAACTATAAGTAAAAAAAGTACAACAACAAAAGAGCGTATCTTCATAGCAATTACGTCCTTTTGTTGAGAAGCGCAGTTTACCGGCAATAACTCAAAAACGGATAATCCGATCTTGTTGAAAATAATTTTCGTTGAAAGTATTAATTAAGCGTTACCTTCGTGATTTTTTTCATATTTTTTGGACACACGGTTTAGAAGATAGAGGGGGGGGGACACAATTTACACAACTTTCGGAGCGATTATTTCCAAATATATTCACCTAATCAAAAATATTATTTTGAAACCTTATAGTGGTTTTTAAAGAGCTGTCGAACTATGTACCACACGTTGATATTTGCTGAAAAAAATTTTTTTTAGCTTCTTTAACATGTATGGAGTGCCCCCCCTAAAAGTATTTTTTTTAGTTCTTTAACTACCAAACTAAGTAGCGGCCCATACAAGACACCTATATTCCAAATTTCATCAATATCCATCATGTAGTTTCTGAGTAAAATGCCTGTGACATACGGACAGACGGACAGACGGACGGACGGACATGACGAAACTATAAGGGTTCCGTTTTTGCCATTTTGGCTACGGAACCCTAAAAATAGTTGAAGTACGTATTTTTTTACCGGTGGCTAATGAACTTGATGGACCATAGTGAGGTTGGTGACCCGGAGCCAATGACGCGTCAAGTCTTTTGTTTGGATAACGGGTTCTTTTAAATTCTTGGAGACATCACTTTAATTATATAATAAAGGACCTTAAGTCATGTCAATAGGTCTGTAATCAAATCTAAACTGCCACAGGTCAATTCAATCCAGTAGATAATGCCTTTGTATACCAATCTAGTAACCCTGCCCTGCATGTATTGTGATATTGATTAAGATTGATCTCCAGACTTTAAGCACATTAGAATTGCCTCAGTGCTATATTTATAGCCATAGCAATATTGTTACCTAAAGTTATCAGGGATATCCTGGTTAAGGGTCTGGATTTTCGTACTGTGCTCTAAGAAATGATAGTCAGATATATCAAAATTAGGATTGGAATGGGTATGTAGGGTTCAGGCGGCATTACTTATGATTTTAAGGAATGACAAGCCTGGGATAAGCGTAGACTAGGTACTCTGTGGTAGCTGGGCTACGGGGCCCTTGGAGGTTAGGATCTAGCTGGCAAATGTCTCTCCGACTGTATGACTAGTACAACTGTCTTCTGACATAATTTTAAATTTTATGAAAGTGTCTGGCCCAATAACAATTTTAAATTAGTATGTATACTACTATATTCATTTAAGACCATAACCAAAGATGTACATCAATGATTTAATGCATGGTGTATTGTATTTTTTACTGTTTTCTTTCTTCCAATCAGGTAACATTCAGTATCAAGATTGGTGATGAGGATCCAGCCAACGTTGTCATTGGTCTGTTCGGAAAGACTGTCCCAAAGACGGCAGAGAACTTCTACCAGCTGGCGCAGAAGCCCCAGGGCGAGGGGTACAAGGGTAGCAAATTCCACAGGGTGATTGACAACTTCATGATTCAGGGTGGAGATTTCACCAAGGGAGATGGCACTGGCGGTAAATATAAAATTATTCCTTTTTCGTGGTACCTACATTATAGGCTTATTATAAGTTAATAGGCTTTAAGCTTATAGGTCCTATAATAAACTCTCATGTCTAACCATGAGACTAGAGCACAATAGGCTATTCGATGTCAGTTCAATTAAGCTTCTTTTTAAGAAAAGTTTCCAGTTTTATCAATTACATGATTTATTAAAGTTCCATTTCTAAAGTACTGTTTAGCTACAACAGGTCAGATATGATCATTATTAGGGTTCTGTACCCAAAGAGTCCCAACAGAAGCCTATTACTAAGCCTCCACTGTCTGTTCGTCTGTTACAGGGCTCTATCTTTTGAACCGTAAAAGGTAGAGAAATTTTTTTTTAGAATGTGCTTGTATAACGACAAATAATATAAACAAAATAAAATGTAAAGAGGGACCCCATACAAGAAACGTGTTTTTGACGGTCTGGCACAGGGCTGTATCTTTTGATCCGTAATAAATAAAAAACTTGAAATTTTCAGAAAATTTTATAAATAATAAATAAATAAATATTGCGGGACCATCTTACACAAATCAAGCTAGTCCCAAGCTAAGCAATGCTTGTACTATGGGTACTAGACGATGATATAAATACTTATATAGATAAATACATACTTAAATAGATAGGAACACCCATGAATCAGGAACTCATGCTCATCACACAAATATTTGCCCTTACCAGGATTTAAACCCGGGACCTCGAGCTTCGTAGGCGGTGGCACTCCCACTGAGCTAAACGTGTCGTCATGTGTATTTGTACTGTCGCTAAAAGATCGAATAATAAAAGTAAAGTAAAACCAAGACTTAAATTAGGTCCCCATACAAGAAACGTGTTTTTTGGCGTTTTGTTGTTCGATTTTAATAATGGTATTAGGTGGAGGCTTGATATGTTCATAAAATGTGTATTTCTATTGCCGCAATAACAACAAATAATAAAAAGAAAATAAAGTTAAAAGTAAAAGGACCCCATACAAGAAACATGTTTATTCGGCGTCTTTTTGCTCGACAGTGATACGGAACCCTTCGTGTGCGAATCCGACTCGCCGGCCGGTTTTTTTTTTCAAAATATAGGTTTAATTTAAAAAATGGTATAAAGGAGTAGCCAACAATCGGTACCTGTTATTTCTCCTTAGTAGCAGAGTACTGGATTGGCACATAGACCTCTAAAATTGAGTACACGAGGTACAGAAGCTGCTCTCTCTACCAAAACTAACAGCCGCGCAACCGGATCGCAGAGTGAGTGAGTCCTGCTTCCGATCCAATTTAAATTCCTCAAAGGATCATGGACCTGTTTATTATTTCAATAAATACTGCGTTTTGAGAAAAATGCCCATTATGATATGAAAGAAAAAAATTGGCTACAATCCAATTGGAACAAAGAAACTGAGTTCTTCAAATATAAAGCAATGCCTAAAATAAACAAATCTAATTATAATTACAGTCAACAAAGTAGTACGTTTTCATAAATGTTTGTCATCCAATAAATAGTGCATACAAACTTGTGTAGAACAAGTTTAATTATAATTAATCACATTTGTAGAAACCACAAGCAAAATTACTTAGAGAAGCAGTTGCGTAAACATCCACACTAATTAGTGAGCAGACACAGAAGGTTTTGTGGCACGAATAAAATTGTCCTAGGGACTTCGCAACGATATTAATTTATCGATAAATGTACTTTCTTCTGACAGTTATGACTATGAGATACCTTGTAATATGAATACGCAATGTGCATATCTATTATACAGCAGTGGCGTGGCGTAAAAGATACCCTTGGGCAAGCCGATGCAGATTTAGTGTACATTTTCCTTAAGAGTTGTAGAATAAGGTGCTCAAATGCCTGATATTAAGCAAGCCGGTAGGAATCGAGTTCTTTGGACGTCACGCTACTGTTATACAGTATAAAGTACTATTATGCTGCACAATGTCATACAATTTACCAAAATTGGCCTTTGTTGCAAGGCACTTTTTGTTTCAGTTTACTTTGTATGGAAATTTATATAATAGTATTAAAAGAAGTTTATGTGTAAGAAATACGTTAATGATAAAAAAAATGTTGGTAAAATTTATGTTTATTTGAATTTTAAAATCCCTAAAAAGTATACTTAAATTTAATATAATTATTATTAAACCTCGATGGGTAGTGATCAGCATTTTAGTTAATTTCTATATTATTGGTGAACTTAATATCTACAATGAAATGTCACTTCAAAATAAGTATTTGAAACAGTTATCGATAAATTTAATATCGGGAGGAAGTCCCTAGTTAATTGACATTTCTGCCACCAAAACTTCTATGTCTGTTAGTGAGACATCATATGAAATTAAGGAAAATAAGTTAACGCTACAAGAAAATAAGACGTTGAGACGTGTTTATGACGCTGACTTTTGCATCGTCAAAACTGAATTTTGAAATAAATAGGCCAATCGGGAAGCCTTTCGATATATAGGTATATTTTTTAACTTGACCTGAAATCTTCCATATACCAGAGGCGTAACTACCGCCGTATCAGACGTATCAAAGATAGCTAGAAGTTCCCGTGCTACAGTGTAAGCAAAAATCCGTAAAATGTCATCCACAAATTGTAGAAGGGCACTTAGTATAGGGCAACCTACGCCACTGGCACACATACATTGAATTCCCATACACAACATTATGATAATTTCAACTTAGTAACAATGCCCTGATGATAAGAATCAGGAGGAGGTGACTTGTAGAGCAGATGATAATTAAACTTGATAAGTTCCTTTTATAGTTTTCGAATAAATTTGTAATAGCCAATTAATTCGGCCGGATAAGACTTATGCAACAGTAGCTATCGTGCACATAGTTACAGGCATTGGAAACTGCAATAACAACTTGTTACGAGATCCGCTAGGTACGATTTCACTGCTACAATAAGCGCTTTAGTTACGGTCATTGTTACGGTCAGTTAATCTGATTCGTGAGGCTTTTTGTAACCCATCAATGTGAGATTTTTTTTAAGGAGAAACTCACTTTCTCCGTAAATGGGCTTACGGATGTCACCAAATTCGAATCCGAGTTCTGATGATGATGAGTGGTGATGGTGGTTCTGTAGACCCATAATCCTTTCGCTATTTAAGTGAGTGCTTACGTACGGCGTTTATGTTATAGCGGCTTAACTCTTCCATTGCGGTAATAATCGCGAAACAAACAATGAAGTTAAATCGCACGGTTAAAACGCTCGGAGAATCACCCCCTGACTGACAACTTAGTGAATTAAGCGGCTAGGTTATATCACGAAGATGTTCGTTAAGACGCGTCGAAACGGGCAATATCTTTCTGTGATTCTGGTCGACGAGTCTTGTTATCTTTTTCTTACTTTGAGTGCTAAAGCAAGATGCACATAGTTGCTGGGCCAATAATTGCAGAAAAATCTTTTTTACCGTGTTCAGAATTTGAGTTTCCCTTGTCTACAGGCCGCAGCATCTACGGCGAACGCTTTGAAGACGAGAACTTCAAGCTGCGCCACTACGGCGCCGGCTGGCTGTCCATGGCCAACGCGGGCAAGGACACCAACGGCTCCCAATTCTTCATCACCACCACCAAGACGCCCTGGCTCGACGGCCGCCACGTCGTCTTCGGCAAGATCTTGGAAGGCATGGTAAGTACTATCAACCTTGGTACCTACATGTTGTTCTGTTTAGCATGGTTGCACTGGGCTTTGCTGGGCCCTGGTGGAATTATAATTTTAAGAGCTCCCCAGGACCTTGGGATAAGGGAAGATGGATACTATGGGTTTGGTAGGGTAAGGAGCAGTGGCGGACTAAGCCAGTCGTAGGCCCGGGGCGGCGTAAGTATAGAAAGCCCACAGTCCGTTATTTTATTTTTTGGAGGGGGGGGTGATGTATTGGGGCTGACGCAGCTGGAGAGGCCCCTGCTGGCGTAGGACGATGGATTTGGAACGCCCCGCACACGACAACATGGTCGACCACGGAGTTACATAAGTAATCTTTTTCTCGGCCACTGGCGTTCTGGGGGGGGGGGGGGGGGGGGAGATGGAGCTCCCGCGGGCCGGACCATGGGGCGGCTCGCGGGCCGTAGTTTGGAGACCCCTGGACTATATCGTCAACTGTTGATTTGTCCCCAATTGAACCTACCGTCGACGATGATCACTCCAATCCTGCTCCTTAGGTACAGTCGAGTTCATCATTATCCGAGCAAAGAGCGGATCAAAAATATCTGATCTAGTTCTTATGCTTCTGACAATAGGGTCTTGTTCAGATATTTTTGGCCCAATCTTTGCTCAGATAATGATGAACTCGACTGTCTTCTATCATAGGTTGTCTTGTATTCTGAGGTAATCAAGTACTGTCTATAGAAAATCATCTAAAACCAAAACGCATAGTCCTCTTCTTACCTACACTACATATCTATCTCATCTTAGTAGTAAGATACAAGTACTTTCGGATACACTTCGACCCAATGAGATCTTTTGTGTTATTGAATTACCCCTTTTACTGCATCTACTTATGGCTTGTCCCACAGATATATAAAATCCGTGGGCTTGTCCCACAGATATATAAAATCCGTGGGCTTGTCCAGTCAAGTGTAGTTAAAAATATGGGTGCATTGCATACAATACAAATGCTCAAAAATATGCCCGAGTACACCTGCAATGCAATGGCAATACAAACCTCGTACCATATTTATGAACCGATTTATTTGATACATGTTTTTGCACTTGACTGTTCCACCACCTCCATCAATCGGATTATAGAACCCAAGTATAAAGACAGACAAGTAGTCTAACTTCGGTCGTTTAGGAGCGCGTGACAGTGCGATCCGTACTCTGCCGTGCCATGGCAAAACAATGTAACTACATATGGATTTCCTATACGAGATACAGTGTTTCGTCATGTAACGGCAGTATTGCATTCTTGAAACTTTGCTTGTAGTGCGTTCGTTCACGGCGTGCACACATACAAGCGCGCGATGTACCTTTTGTAGGAAGATCGGCAACGTATAGGTAACACCTCCGGTGTAGCAGATATCCATGGGCGACGTTGACTGCTTTCCATCAGGCAGCTCGTCTGCTCGTTTGCCACTTATATATTATATATATTAGGGGACAATCTTACACACATCGAACTAGCCCCATAGTAAGCTCAATAAGGCTTGTGTTATGGATACTAGACGACGATATATTTAATAGATACAAATACTTAAATACATAGAAAACATCCATGACTCAGGAACAAATATTCGTGCTCATCACACAAATAAATGCCCTTACCGGGATTCGAACCCAGGACCTCCTGCTTCGTAGGCAGGGTCACTACCAACTAAGCTAAAGCGGTCGTCCACTTATATCATAAAAAAAAAATTATTACTATTATGCTGTAATGTAACCCAATGGCAGTGGATGGTGGTGGTATTCAATTGCATCTCGGTAACCAAAGCCAACTTCTTTGTCTAGCTAAGCTACGTATTTTAAGACATAACGCTTGTTCGTTACAGAATGTCGTGCGTAAGATCGAAAAGATGCAGACTGGGGCAAACGACCGGCCCACCAAGGATGTTGTGATCGTCGACAGCACCGCTGAGGTCGTCGCCGAACCCTTTAGCGTCACAAAGGAAAGTGCTCAATAACGTCAAACCAACTTAGTTGTTTGATTTCACGTAATTCTCAGTGCATTTAAATTATAAGATTAACTTTAAAATATCATAAGTTCACTTTCGTGCCACAATGAGATATAGAATTTAAAGAATTTTGATTTAAAATAAAATTTCTCTTTGTAATAATGTGTTTTATTTACATAGATACATGAATAAATAATGTAGTCAGACTGCATCAAATCACTAGCTCAATATTATAGGGAAATATATACTTATAAACATGGGAAAAACCGTATGTAGTTTGTAGCTGCTACGATCCTAGCGCCCGCGGAGCGGGTTTTCGGTGTTGAAAGTGTTAACTAATTGATATTTAACTAAACTTTGTTTTAATGATGCAAAATCTTATTTTAACTACCCTGAAAGTGTAACATTGAATCCTGTAATATTGAGCCAGCGAAATACAAAAAGGTTGTGAAAATATTGTAACACTTCTGTGTTGTAAACCACGTCTCATGCAAATAAATTTCATTTCATTTCATTTTCTGACTGAAGGATGATAGGTACAAGACTGCTGCAAAGTGATCTCACTTCAATATCTATTTAGGTTATATAATATACATCTTTTTGGCCTCTTTACCATACCAGCGTCATATCAAGTAGTCTTTTCATTTTGTGATTAAACTGACCGAACAAAACCTTGCAAGCAAGATTATATATACACGGTGGGCCCGAGTAACAGTAAATAAGAAAAACTATAACTATAGATTCTAACAACTATTAGGAGTATAAAAAAGTTATATGATGTATACTCGAAAATCGTTACTTTCCGAGATATTCATTATTTTTTAAATGAAAACTCTGAAGTGGTAACAACTAGTAACAAGCCCTTATAAATGTGAATAAGATACTTTACCTTTTGTTTCCATTTTAGCTTTTTTTTTCCTTTTTGATATCTATTCCTCAAGTAAGGGCATGTTTATAAGGAGGGGCTGAATTTATTGATTTATTTTGTTCCATAAGACTATTAATGTAAAATGACAAAATTCGACCTATGTTGATATAACGTTATTTACTTGTAATATCATCAGAATATGTGGTAAAAAAAATCGGGTTATTTGGGCCCAAGGTGTATAAGCACATGTGGGGCTGACCACAACTCGGGGTGCCATCTTAATAATTGCCCAACCTCAACATACACTTTAACACCTTCACTGCAGCAATTAACTCGTAAGTAAGCATATTATGTATCGGGTACTTAGACCTTACCAAACATACCATAGTGAACATGTTAAAAACGTCACACATTTGGGTCAGGACGTGTTACAGAAATATTATAGTAAAAAAGTTCTTAACACAAAAAGTGTCCACATTTTAAAACCTCCTCTTATGGCCTCCTACTAGGTAAGGATAGCCCTATCCATAACACATTTAAAATCTTGTTTGGATGATCTCAGCCGAAACATACAACCTTAATTTTACCTCGTCATATTTTTTACTTCTTTCATACATTGCTCTGCCTCCTCTTTAACTTCTTTATTATTTGCCTGAACCCCCAGTTTCCACCCAAACCCGCAACTTTTTCTTGCTTCATCTATCAGTTGTTTCCTCAAATAAGCCCTTCCCAAGTTAACATACATGGTTCCTAGTTCTTCCATCTCTGGCAGTTTCTTCCCAATCTCAATAGCTTGTTTGAAATAGTTGATGCTGTCATCTGTCTTGCCAAGCTGGGCACAGACTGTTCCAATGTCATTCAGCTGAACCACAATGTGTTCATTGCCTACGTCGCTAACGGTCTGCATGCGATCAAGTGCATTTACCATAAACTTCAACCCTTCTTCCCACTTATTGCAATCTAAGCAAAGTCTTCCATACCAATCTTCAGCTATTGCAAGCATTTTTGTAGTATCTTCCGAGGAATCTTTAACTATTGCTTTATTTAATTTTTCTAAGCACCAGTCGTAACCTAGCTGAGCTGTTGAATATTCTTTTTTCAAATGGCTAATTCTGGCCAGTTTGATGCTAAGGTGCACAACTCTGGGGTCGTCTTCCTTGGCTCCATCTGCCATTATTCTCTGTGTAACCGCTACAAAAAGCTGCTTAGCTTTGTCTAGTTGTTCCTGTTCAAGTGCCAAGTTTGCCATAATGTCATAAATATACGTAATGCCATGCTCATGGTGAATTTGCTGTGCCTGCCTCAGAGCAACATGAAGTAATTGTTCAGCCTTTTGATATTCCAATCTTTGAATAAAAAGTACACAATGTTTTATAGTTAGAATGAGCTCGTCTTCGGCGCTAAGTTTCGGTTGGAATCCTAACCAAGTGAACAGAGAGAATCCAAGAGTACATGGTATAGCAGTTTGCTTGGCGGTTATATTTGACATACGAATATTAACTACCCTAGGAAGGGTTCTGTAAGGAAATTTAGTTCTTGATATTGTATTCCATAAAATCCTGTATCTCGACGACATTGTTATTTACAATCCAGACCTTGTTATGTAACTTGTTACATTAGTGTCAAGCGTTTTGTATCCTGAAGTATGGGAAATGAAAAATAGTAACATAGATCTTCGAGGATTGGGTCTTTCACGAAGTATTTGTAGATTGTCAAAAAGAAAGGTTAAGATGATGTTCTGGCACTAAAACTCATCAAATTTGTTTTAACATACACTTAGCTTAGATTTATCCGCAAAATTGCCGCCGCGTAATTTAATTTCCCCGATTACAAGGGATTTCAAATAGTTAAATGTCATTAATGTCACTGTCATACAGCTGACTGCATTATTATGGGTATGTTCAAAAATAAAAATATATTACCTAGAGTAGCACGATCATTACCTCTGAAGCACATGATATAACCGTGAATTTACTATGGGTTTGGCCATATATTACATGTTTAATATATATGTTGGTATTACATGTTTAACATATAGGCAGGGTTTCAGAAGAAAATCAAATTAATTGTGGTATAAAAATCAACGTGTTCTGAACGTAACGTAACTGACATTGCCATTTGATGATTTAGTTGCCATCTTCAAATCTTCAGATATCTTAATATGTGGTAAGTGGGAGTTAAAGAGATAGTGATATTATTATCTCTTCCAATATAATTAATATTGTTAAATATGTGTATGTATTAAGATAATAAGCTTTTTTAATACAAAAATCAACAATATTGAGATATGTACTTGTTCGGTCGGTTGAATATTGTCATATTGTTACTTAGAGTGCGACTACAATAACTTTGCAGAGCAGAACATGGCAACACCTCCGTTTAAAAGTCACATTTTCATAGAAATTTGACTGTTAAACGGAAGTGTTGTCATGTTCCGCTCTGCAAAGTTATCGTAGTCACACTCTACCATAGTTAGAGTCTGTGCGGAAAGAGAATAGGCGTGGCGAAAAACGGAACTAACCTAACCAGTATTGCCACAGAACATAAAAATATGGCACATGGGCCTTTTCATATTTTTTGTCCGTGCCGTAGTGGACTTCCACCCCGTAAAAAAAAAAATATATTCCTTAGAAATGCTTTTAATAAATTCTCCTTCTTCTACATTCTTTGAAAATCATACTGGTTTCAATATAAATTGCTTAATATGGTAAATATCATACTTTGAACCTAAGTACTACCGCTTTGACGTTCCATTACGCGACGAACTTTAGGTTTGTTTTAAGTAAAGTTCAGAGTGTTGTTTGCAAATCAGTCTTTATTAAATGAATTTTAACACAATAATACTTTTCTATAAATGAATAACATTTGCTGCACTAAGCGTCACAATAAAGTTATTTAATAAAATATGTCCATTACGTTACGTTTTGGTTCTCATCATAGCTTAACAATCATCTTAACTTAAGACATACTGAAAAAAACTATCAAAAGTTATATTTATCACAATTGGCACATATTATTCTATCAAATGAGATCCAAATAGTATCAATAATACTTAATAATTCATATAAATTCTTAAAAATCAATCTCAGCCACAGTAGGACACCGTGCCGTAATGGAACCATTCGTCACGTAATGGAACCACATGAAAGGTTTACATGCGTCGGAAATAGCTCAAAACCCTATACTAGATTTCAATAGAAAATTTATATAAATCTATTTCTAGCAAGCTTAACTACATGCACTACTAACAGTAGTGACATTGTGAAATCGTTTTTTTGTGTTTTTCTCCTATTACTTGCTTTTCCCTTTTTGTTTTTTAAAAATGTGAGAACCAAAATTGTTCAGAATTTGATTCTCTACAAGTTTAGTCCTCTTCATTTATGTCGTAAAGTTGAAAATAAACGAGATGATGAAAATATTTTGAATCAGGTTTAATTTCCAAAATATCGATTTCGGGGGAAAAAAGGTAGGAACCAAAATTATTCAAAATTTGACTCTCTACAACTTTAGTCCTCTTCATTTATGCCGTAAAGTTGAAAATAAACGAGATGATGAAAATATTTTGAATTTGTCGCTTTTTCAAATTTAATTTCCAATATATCGATCCTAGACAAAAAATTGTGAGGACCAAACTTGTAGAGAATTAAATTTACTACAATTTTTGTCCTAACGGTTTTACTGTAAAATCAAAAATGGCCGAGTTATTCAAGAAAAACCGTTTTTTTTGGAAAAGAACTAATAACTGATTATTCACGGGTCAAAATCTATAATGACTGAACTATTTATCCCTTTACTAGTTTTCACGTTTTTTCCATATTATAGTGGTGACAAAATATGTCACAACTATAGTATACTAAATTGCTAAACCCTCTTAAAATTATGTGATATGGAAACTATATAGACTGATTTATGTTCCTTAGCTTGTTCAGATGATAGATAGTTTAGTTTAAATTAGATCAGACAGTTAATTAACAGAGTCAAAACTGATTTCATTTCTTCTTGGCGAATTTCATTACCAGCGCGTATGTCATTACCTTCAGGCTTATATCTTGAAAAGTAATAAACTATGAAAGGTGCCTTTCTCAATAACATATCCATAAACGAGCGCTAAACCATAAAAACCCTTTATTAGATCCAATTCAAGGAAATAAGAAAACTCGAGAGAATATCAACAATTTGAACGAAATCAGAGAACTACCCGTGTAAGTCTTTTTTTAAAATACCTTCGTTCATTTTTACTACCTACACTTACTATATTTTTAGCCCGACTAATTCAAATTATACGTTTTTAACGGCAATCAAGGACCTTAAAATAAATAGCCGGACGGAGTCTCGCTAGCAAAGAACTTGAAGCATGTCTAATAAGCTGGTTACCAATGTGTGCATACTGCTCGCAATAGGAAAAAAACTAGTTGATGTGTGCGTGCGGCTCGTATGTAAAAGCAGCCGGCTTATTAAAAATGGCTTCAGTTCTCTTTTGGCGAGACTCCGTCCGGCTATTTATTTTTAGGTCCTTGGCGGCAATCTATGAATTTAAAATCAGCGGCATGTAAACCATGACTTTTCTGTCCATACGGCACGTTTTTTGTTCCACTAGTACATTACGTAGCGTAGTGGACGTGACGTAAGTATGCCGGTAGTTAAATACATTGAAATAGTGCTTTGATTACTTGCAATTTACTACTTCTAACTTCTTTACATGTCACCGCACTTATGAATATGTCTAAATTAATAAACGGTTAATCTCAAAGTGCCTTCTTACCTTCAGTATATCCCGTTCGTAGTGGACAGAAATTTTTGGCACACCGTAACGCACGTCCAACTCATCACATTTTTGAAGCGAAACTTACATTTTACACCTAAGTAACGGTTATATTAGGCTCAAAAGGTCACCAGTTATATAGAAACACAACTGTTTTGGTAATTTTTTGTAGTCTATTTGGTAAAAACGCCGTTCGTTAGTGGACATGTCCACCACGTTGGTTTTGGAGGACAGCAAACAAATTTTGATTTTATGATTTTTTTACTCTAGCTGTTAATAAATGTGCTTCAAAATTGGTAAACGATAATATGATCGATTCACACAATAGCCATGTTCAGGCCTAGAAGGAGTCAGATATACGTAAAATTCGCCTCAAAGTTACCAAAGTGTACGTGGGACACCCAAAAATCGGCACCTTTTCTTCGGTTTTTCTGACAAATAAAATACTTTTAGTAGGTTTTAAAGGGATTATTCATCATAATTATACAGTAAATGAGTTACTTTACCATTTTTACAAACAAACATTATACTTTAGAACAATATTTAATAGAAAAAAATTACTCTAAAGTCATGGGACAGCGATATTTGGCTCAAATATTTTTTTCTGAAATAGCCCACATACGGTAGAAAAGCATTACAGCGCCCCCCAATCTAAATCCTATTCTCTTTCCGCACAGACTCTACCTAGTAACAGAAATTCTACAAAATCTAGTTACCTACCGTTACTACAATCATAAATTTCATAAAATGCATTACAATTTTATATCGTGAATAATTTGAATATACTCGAAAAATTGTTCTTGAAAAAAATATATTTCGCGATAGTTTATAATCTAGCAACTCAAAACACCATAGACATTTTGTTTTACATTTTAGACACATGGCGATAAAAGTTATGAGCCAGGTCGAGTTTAAGTGTACTTTTCTTGGCTTCTAAATCGAGAATAGTAATAAACAGTATGATTATTATAATTTTTCATGTTTATTTTATTAATTTTATATTTGATATGACTATAGAGTATAAATGACATTATCTGTATACTTGTACGTCCTACTATTGGCTGAAATGACTAAAAACGTCAATTTAGCCAATATTAAATTAGATCTCGTAATAACATCGTGTAATAGAGATCAAATAAAAATTTAATATTTCATATACAAAAAACTACGTATGAATGATTTCCCAATCCCATTGCAAAGCGATGGCCGTAATTTCTGCATTGATAATTTGTTACATCGCTCGTTCATTTCGTAATTTCTAGCACAGTAGAAAGAACAGATTGAAGTGTTATGTTATTTGTAAAATCGGAAGATGTTGACTACGCTGACGTAGCGCAGTGGGGCAGGTATCACTAACTCGATTACTCAAATTGAGTTATGATTCCTTTGCATAGGGCTCCAATATTTTTCTAATTATAATTAACTAAATGGGAAAGCAGTGAAGTGGGGAAGATGAACATGATGAACGGGTCCGATTTGCCGCCCGTGAGCGAGGATACGTTTTGTAAACACATCTTGTATTACAAGATAAATAACTCAAGGTAACGTAGCAGTGGCCTTGTGCGGTTTGTTTTTATGTTTGTTTTTGTGCTTATGTTAGCTTTTGTTGCAGGGTCCGTATCTGGGATCTGATCATACTGATTCCGAATGCTCTGTTTGTGCTGTTTCTAGTAGTGAGGTTTAATAAGGCTCAGCTGAAGCTGAGAGCGACGAGTAGTCCTATATTTCTCACGTTTTATTCGTTGGTTTGGGGTAACGTTATTATTAGTGTTATAAGATGTGCGGTGGCGATGACACTGAATGCTCCTATGCCGCTGGGCGGCCAGGTGGACAAGGTGTTATGGGTCATGGTGAAGTTCTTCTTACTGGCTACCGAGATGAGTGTAGTCATATTCGGATTAGCATTTGGTGAGTTGTGTCCTTCAATGTTAATGTTAGTTTTTGTATGACTGATTTTGTTATTATGTGCAGTAATGTAAATATGTGCTTAACCAGGAAGCTTTGAATCGTTTCATGTATCATATTACTTTACTATTATAATTGACAATGTTACTTCCTCTTTAAATTCATTGACAAGCAGCCTCATCGCTAATAGTCTTTTTAAGTCAGTCTTTACTTAAATTTTACATTATGTTGTATTTTGATTTTTCTGATCTTTAATTTGGTTATTTGTCTGATCAATATATATATATTTTATTTATAGTTATTCAATTAAAATGTTGGTTTTAAAAATTTTTATAGTTCATTACCTATCACATTTCATTGTAGTTAAGGAAATGTTCGGGTCTTGCATGCCAGTCCATTATTGGCGGCTTCCAAACATGCATGCTTTTATATGGAAAATATAGCAACAATATAATTTATTTTTTTTGTTTGTCACTAGATTTAGTTTAAAAACTTATATGGTAGTTAGTAATACTAACTTAGTATACATAATGACATGTCTTAGTGGGAACTGTTGAGGAGTTATATAGATGCATGTTAATCTTAAAATCTATACCAGTGTTTTGTACATGTATCTTTGTTTGTTCTCCAAATAAATAAAATGACCATATGTCTGAAAACACTTAAAACTGCAAAAGCTCTGTGGAACATAATTATATTTAATAAAATATGGCTTGTAGTTTAACAAATTCTATCTCTAAACTGTGCTAACCACAAATGCTTGTGGTCATTAGGACCAATGCCATGTCACAACAATTACATAATAAAACAAAAAAACTGCTTGAGTAATGCAACCCAATCATTTGGTCATTATTTTTACATTATTCACAGATCTATTAGGTATCTGAAAACATCCAATCTCTTTGTAAATATTTTTACTTTCCTGGTTTTTATCTTGTCAGTTGTAATAAAATGGAAATTTATGCTTTTAGGTCACATGGATAGTCGGAGCAGTATAAGATATGTGTTGCTGGCCACCTCATTCATATCTCTAGCATTCACTATAACTCAGGGCACTCTGGAGTTGATAAAGACTGACAATGACACCCTGATAGACCATACGGACCTGTTTGAACATGGCGGAGTGCTATTTTGGTTCACATCTTCACTTGTTTTTGCCCTGATCTATTTCCTAATATTGATACTGCCCTGGACCCCACTGAGAGAGTATCTGGCATTACCAAGTAAGTGAAATATTATACACATTATTTTCCCTAGGTTAGATTGGTTTATTTCACAAATATCCCATCCCATCTTTTAACTTATTTTATGCCACACCTGGCCATAAAGTGGCTTTTTCCGCACGCTACGCGTACGAAAAAGCCGCTTTCTGACCAAGTGTAGACATAAAATGCTGTACACAACACGGGAGGTAATAAAGAAAGCCCTTGATCGTATATTTACGTCCCTCGCCTACGGCTCGGGCCGCAAACATCTGCGATGTCGGCCTTTCTTTGTATTACCACCATTTCTTTGTATTACCACCCTAGTTGTGTAATGTACTATAATAGAAGACATTCAATTAACCCTTTTTTTTAAACAGTCGACAGTTGCGTAATGTAATATCTGGGTATGGCCGCCAAAAATTGTACAGTAACAGCGTGAACTGGTAACGCACGGTAACATACGTGAATGAAAGTAACACACGTGAAATTCGTAAAGCCTAGAGCACATAAGGGATTTTTTTTACTATTTTCATTGGTGGGTATGGCCGCCAAAAATTCTACAATAACGGTCGTGAACTGGTAACGCACGGTAACATACGAGAATGAATGTAACACACGTGAAATTCGTAAAGCCTAGAGCCCATAAGGGATTTTTTTTATTATTTCATTGGTATGATTTGGGATATTGAAAATAAAAAACAAGTTTGAACAAAACCTATCTTTAAAATAATAAAAAAAAAACAAAAATGTCATTTAACGTAAAGTTTAATACTTCTAACATGAGGTACTCAACTTTTTTGTAATTTAAAAGTATGTAAATTATTTAAGAATTATTAACGTATTCAAATCTTTGCATACATTCTTTGAAATTGTAGGCAGGTAATCAATCAAACAACAACCATACCTATTTGTCACAGTAACATCAAATATTTTTAGTCAATACCAATTAATAAATTAATAGTAAATCACTACGTTTCAATAGTGCACACTCATCTTAACAACAGATCACGAATGTTACGTAACATTCGTGAATCGAAAATGCTGTGGACATTAACTTAAAAATTATATATTCGGTGAGTTTTGAAGTTAGAAAGCACCTAATAACTTTATTTATTAAATGAATAGTCTACCTACGTCTACAATTTATAATTATGTAATAAGGTTGTGTTCCTACCTTGAGTATTCACTGTACAAAACGTGAAATAATGTCGAGACAAAACACCGGCCACTTGTTCCTTTGTCATTTGTCGTACAAAAAATCGCGGATTTTTTTCCGTAGGTTGAACAACCTGTAGTGTGGTGTGGCCATGACTCAATAAAGGTTTTTGCGGCCCTGGATTCTTGTTATTTCCATTGTAATATAGTAACATACGTGAGGTAACATTCAGGATCGAAAAGTGAGACACATGTTTGAAATTATTTTTGATACACTTTATTGCGGTACTTTATTAAAATAATTCAACAGAAAAGTAGCAAATTTAGTGAACAACGTTAGCTATTCCGAACTTACAACGGGTACGAATCAAAAATATATTTTTTCTAACTTCGATCTGCGAGATGTGTTAATGGGACACAGAATTTTTGTATAAACGCAAAATATAACTCTTCTAAAAAAAATCGCGTTTTTAACAGGAAACGTTAACTAACTGAAATTAAATTGTATATATAAATACGAAATTCTGCTAATCAGACATACCTTTACAAGTTATTATAAAATAAAATGACGTAAAAGTTATACATATTTAAGTGAGAGGGACATTGTTTTTTTTCCAAATGTACAATTTTTGGCGGCCATACCCATCTATCTTCACTAAATGGGAATTATTTTTAATTATTGTATGGTCCCATAGTAGGTATTAGATTGATTCAAGATAGGTATATATAAAAGTTAGTGCTAATGTGTAAGGTGTGTGGTAACTAAAAAATCCAATAACAGGGAGAGTATTTATTCTGACATAACTGTTTACTATGATATAGTATAATATAAAATTGGAAAGAAACTTGGTTCCAATAAGAAATGAAGAAACATCAACAAGCAGACTATAAAATCTGTCAAATACTGTTAAGAAACAAAGTGGGTTATCTTTCATGACGGTTGTGTAGCAGAGAAAGTTTGCACTCATTTGTTACATCAGAGATGATGATGGTAGTGGCCACTTTAGCTGTCACCCACAGAAGCAAGGAAATGAGATAAGAGGAAAGAAAGTTAGTAATTCTTTATTGTTATAGATCAAGAGTGGTTCACGCAAAATAGGCGAATTATGAGACGTCGAGTTGTATCGCCGACCGTAGGTTCAATTGGGGTAAAGCAAGGACCTTAACATAAATAGCGGATGGAGCGTTGCTAACAAAGAATTGAAGCATGTCTAGTCCGCCGGCTAGATGTAAAAACTAGTTGATGTGTGCGTGCGGCTCGTAGGTAGCCGGCTTACTAGGAATGGCTTCAGTTCTCTGTAGTGTCCGACCGAAACATGTTTTTTTGCCGAAACCGAAACCGAAGGTTCGGTTTGATTTTAGTTTCGGCCGAAACCGAAACCGAACCTTTTATAAACGTGATTAAAACGTTGAATAAAAATGTCAGTGGGCCGTTCTTTCCAAATACCTACTAGATTAATGAAACATCTCGCCGGCCGAATATTACGTTCAAATTTTATCCAATGAAATTTCAACATTGCTATAATGACACTGGGTTAAAATTTAACTTTCCTAAAAAGTGAAAAATTTTAAATGTTACATTAACTGTAATACTGAGACAGCGAATTGGTAATAGTAAATGGTATATAATAAAAAAAAGTTTATTATTAAAATATGATAATCATAATATCATACATGTCTATATTAAATTAAAAGAAATGCTATAATGGCAAATCGACTATGGTGGTATGGACATGTTATGCGGAGGGATGATAACCATGTGACTGGAAGGGTATAAAGTATGAATGTGGATGGACTGCGTGAGAGACGATATGAATAGAAAGGAAGTGAGTGACGAGATGACGGGTGATAGAGAGGTACCTATGGAAGGAAAAAAAACAAGCTGCGGCGACCCCAATTAAATGGGATAAGGGCAGGAGGATGATTATTCTGGGAACAAACACAAGCGTCACTGTCACTACACGAGCAAAGAGCACTGATTCAGTGGCCAGCGGAGTTAGGCGAGCGACGCCATATTGTCAGCCGTGCCGAGTGCACCCTACGTTACCCGAACGCGACCCGAAAGTACGATGTTGTAAGTTTCGGCCCGGCCGAAAGGTTCGGCTGCTTTTTGGCCGAAACCGAAACTCTGGCCGAAACATGATTTTTGGCCGAAACCGAAACCGAATCTTCGGTCGGACACTAGTTCTCTGTTGGTGAGGCTCTGTCCCTGTCCACCTATTTAGTTTAGGGTCCTTGGGGTAGAGGATGTTGCTTTGTCTACTCCTTACTTCAATTGAACCTGAGATCGATGATTTGATAAGTAAGATAAAATGATTATACGATTAAAGTAAAAACGAATATAAAGATGATGATATTTAAATATTCAAGTTTTATTTGCATATTTTGACATTAACCAGAATAATTAATATCCATTAACTTTAATATTTTTATAATTGCCATTTCAAACAATTTCAATTAAGTTAATAGGTACACATACATAACAATATAATATATTATAAATGAATTATATCACTCTCGCGTTTAAACTGATACATTATAATGTAGTTACACTAGTTTACAGCAAATTATAACTTAGTTTTAGTTGTAATTATTGATCATGTTGATCACAGCAGTATAAACAAGTGTGCAGTAATAATTTATGATAACAACACATTTATTATTGAGTCACGGTAGGGGCAGTAAATTGTATAACAATTTATGCACTTGATTATTATGAACCTCTGCTTTGTTATTGTTTTCCTTTCATTTGTTCTACGAATTGAGATGATTCTATACTTAGAAATATTGACTGTTATCTATTTGTAACTAGTGACTATAATTCGTTAATATAGTGCTTAGGAATTGGGAGCTGTCATAATTCATATAAATCTTTATGACCTTATCACGCAAAAGGTACCTACCACTTTGCCTTTGCCAAGCCCCCAGTTTGACTTTGTCTAAAACCTCAAAACACCAAACGACTGATAATTTTAAAACGACGAGACGCCTTTAATTAGTGGACACGGGTATAGGCTAACCCAGTAGTTCAATTTCAAGGGTGCGACATGAGTGGTTGTAAGGCACTCCAACACCTGTGCAGGTTTTTGAAGATATACAGGATAGGTTGTTAGCAGAGATTGCGCCGTTGTGCCACCCGCACCATGTACGAGCCCTGATGTCTGAATAATTTTCCTAAACGACTACTGTTATACTGTGACGTGGAGTTCGTACGCCGTCCGTCCGTCTTAATTCGGTTTTTAGGGTTCCGTAGCCAAAATGGTAAAAACGGAACCCTTAAAGTTTCGTCATGTCCGTCCGTCTGTCTGTCTGTCCGTATGTCACAGGCATTTTACTCAGAAACTACATGATGGATATTGATGAAATTTGGAATATAGGTGTGTTTTATGAGCCGCTACTTAGTTTGGTATATAAATAATTAAAATAAATATTTTTAGGGGGGGCACTCCATACATGTTAAAGACAGTAAAACAATTTTTTTTCAGCAAATATCAACGTGTGGTATATAGTTCGACAGCTCTTTAAAAAACACTATAAGGTTCCTAAGTAATGTTTTTGATTAAGTGAATGTATTTGGAAATAATCGCTCCGAAAGTTGTGTAAATTGTGTCCCCCCCCCTCTATTTTGTAAACCGTGCGTCCGAAAAATATGAAAAAAATCACGAAGGTAACGCTTAATTAATACTTTCAACGAAAATTATTTTCAACAAGATCGAATTAACCGTTTTTGAGTTATTGCCGATAAACTGCGCTTTTCAACAAAAGGACGTAATTGCTATGAAGATACGCTCTTTTGTTGTTGTACTTTTTTTACATCGTATTTTTTACCTTATAGTTACGGCTATGGAACCCTAAACTGAGCATGGTCCGACATGCTCTTGGCCAGTTATTTTTATGAGCCGCTGCACTGGGACCTGTATCCGCGCATACTGCATGTCGAATATAGTTGGAGCTTCTTAGGTGCTCTAATCAATCCGACATTGTTGAGAATAACACAAGTATCGGCGTGTTTCAGCGAAACTGTCGTTCTACCTATACATCCTGCTATTGGCGCTGCTAGACATGACGCAGGCGGTGGGCGCGGGGCTGCTGCTGTGGGGCCCCTTCCCCTCGGGGCTGTGCGTCGTGGACGTGACCACGTGGCTCTACTACTCGCTCTACACGCCGCTCGTGTACCACACGTTCCTCAGCGAGTTCTTCAGGTGAGGCTCTAAATAGGCCTAATCCAACTTAATTGGCTTTATACAAGCCTTATTATATATCATAAAATAGTCATGTGTAATAGTCGATTGTATTGTAGGTACTGAACCGATGGTTTTCGATATTATTGCAAGATTAACTGCCCGTTGATGGCGCCCAGGGCACGTGCCCTACCTGCGCCACTCTCGCTACGCCCCTGACTATATAGTCCATCTATTGCGTACCAGCCTTCCCAATAAAGTATTATTGTTTTCCAGCGTATCGCAGCCCAGCATCATGTTCTCGTACAAGGCGCAGATGGACGAGCCGCTGGACGACGACCAGGTGTCGCTGCCGCACCAGCAGAGCTTCAGCTCGCTCAAGACCGACTCCGACTACATCTACCAGGTAAGAGTCAGTCATGACTGTCATGAGGTAGCCAGTGCCGCTCTGAGGGTTTCTCTACATTCGTCCAGCGGCTCATCCATCTGGACGAGCCGTTGGACGACGACCAGGTATCGTTGCCGCACCAGCACAGCTTCAGCTCGCTCGAGACCGACTCCTACTACATCTAACAACTACGAGTCAGTGATGAGGAACCTGTGCCGGTCTGAGGATCTCTCTACATTTCTCAACATTGGTCCGGCGGCTCATCCATCTGGACGAGCCGCCGGACGACGATCAGGTGTCGCTGCCGCACCAGCAGAGCTTCAGCTCGCTCAAGACCGACTCCGACTACATCTACCAGGTACGAGTCAGTCATGAGGGAGCCAGTGCCGGTCTGAGGATTTCTCTACATTTACAGACGAGGAATCGGCTAAACACGGCCGAGTTGAACCACGGTTTTTTTTGTTGGGGGCCTGGGGGCCAGGGGGCCTCCAGCTGCACCAGCCCGAATGCAACACACCCTCCCTCCCCTTACGCCACCCTGGGGTCCATGGGCCTCCGACTGGCTTAGTACACCACTGAGGGGTTGGGGTTGAGTGTTGGTTTTTGGTAACACTCCGACAGGCGCTGATCATCAATGACGACCAAATGAAAACTTAATTCGTTTAACATTGCCACAAATAATAATTTCCTAATAACTAGTGGAAATAAAAATTTAAGAACTAATTAAAAAATATGTATAATTGACACGTCTTCAAAAAACGAAACTTAACCAATTCGGTTCAACAAATTTTCAGCAAAGTAACAGCGTATACGATAGCACACTATTCGAAGCCGGCGGCACAACACCAATGAACCCGGTGTATAACCCCTTGCTACAGAGCCTCGACTCTATCGCCTCCGAGCAGTCCATAGACCTTTTTAGGGTTCCGTACCAAAATGGTAAAAAAGGAACCCTTATAGTGCGACTCTGTCTGTCTGTCCGTTTGTCACAGCAAGATATCTCAGGATCTACTGATCCTATCGACTTGAAATTTGGAATAGTGTTAAAAGTCGCTAACTCGAGCCTACTGGATAGAAAAAAAATCTTATACCATTTTTACTTTTTTTTAAAGGGGTCCGAAATGGGATGTGGAAAAACAAAAGTAGAGCTATTATATCGAGTGGGATATCAAATGAAAGGGCTTAATTTGTAGATGTCAAAGCCATTTTATTATTTTTTTTAATTTTGTACTTTTTGATTTATGACCAAAAACGTTCAAAAAATACCATTCCCCCTATTATCTCCGAAGTTACTGAACAGAAAAATCTGTAATAATTACCAATTATTAATATCATCCTAAATATTACAGGAAAAATAAAACGGTTTTCCTAAATTGCATCGTTTTTAGAAATTTTCAAATATCGTAACACATACTTATTTGCTCCTACTAAGCTAACCGCCATACAGTTTTTCTTGAACTATTCACGTATCTACTTCCGAGTTTGTATGGAACCGTCGGTGCGCGAGTCCGACTCGCACTTGACCGGTTTTTTTTATTGTGCAATAAAGTTTAAATAAATAATTTTCAGCAAAGCAACAGCGTATACGATAGCACACTGTTCGAAGCCGGCGGCACGACACCAATGAACCCAGTGTATAGCGCCTCGCTACAGAGCCCCGACTCTATCGCCTCCGGGCAGTCCATAGATACGGCCGCCTTCCAGCCGGCGCCCTCCACATAACAATCGAGGTACCCAACCGACATCACGCATCCAAAGATACCAATAAACTAGTGATAATTTAGAACGTGTGGGTCATACCGTTTTTTGTATGTAGTGGTCGCGTCTTTCCTGCGGACATCACAAGCACAGTATAACAACAGCAGTAATATTTCTTTCGACAAAACGTACATCGTGCCGCTTGCATGTGTGCGCGCTCTGTACCAACGCACTACAAGCAAACGTTTAGCGTAGCAATGCGCTAGTCGGGATCGGACCGTCGCCGCTAGGGTTGCCAGATTGAATTACCGTAATATCGGGAGAACGAAAAAATATGTCGGGATTTTGAGACTTTGGTCGGGAGACGCCCCGCGCGCTCGACGCGCGAGCTTTTTTTTAGCCTGAAAGAGCAGAAATTTTCGCTGGCCGGACCATCTTGAGTGGATCGGACTAAGTTTTAAAATGAAGTCGTTTGTCGGGAGATTTTCTTCTTTGTCGGGAGTCGGGAGGATATACAAAAAATCGGGAGAATCCCGCCAATTCCCGACCATCGACCGCCGACGACCGCTTTAGCTTAGTTGGTAGTGACCCTGCCTATGAAGCAAGAGGTCCTGGGTTCGAATCCCGGTAAGGGCATTTATTTGTGTGATGAGCACGAATATTTGTTCCTGAGTCATGGATATTTTCTATGTATTTAAGTATTTGTATGTATGTATCTATTAAATATATCGTCGTCTAGTATCCATAACACAAGCCTTATTGAGCTTACTATGGGGCTAGTTCGATTTGTGTAAGATTGTCCCCTAATATTTATTTATTTATTTATTTATTTATCTGGCAACCCTAGTCGCCGCGGTCGCTTCCCCAAAATGTATCATAAACGTGAATACTGCTTTGCGTTCTGATGGAAAAAAAATGATGGAAGCAGCCCTGTGCCTCGACCGCACTTTGATAGCTATCGCGCGCTCCTAAAGGGCCAGAGTGCGGCTACATTTCTTTCTTTATACTTTGCCAAAGGGCTTTAAAAGTCTAATTTTCTTGCTGGACTCTTGTTGGCATGTACATACCATGTAGTCTTACTAAACATAATGGTATGTGCCCACGCCGTTAACTAATGTACTGTCCACAGAAAAGATGCTCATTATCTGGATTCTGTATGACCCGTGTAACGATTAGTTATAGCTACTTAATCTCAAACCGTTTCTAACATTATTTTCTAATTATTGACTTGTGTAAATACGATTTATTTTTGTGATATTGTGAGCCAGTGATCAAACGAGACTGTTGTGACACCGTTTCTGCTGATGTAATGGATCCATCCATAACTGACACTAGATGTAGCTAGCAGCGTAAGGTGTGTAATGTGAACATTGCTGTGACATAGTGAATGATTTTTGTAACCATCCCTCAACTGTTGCCTTGTCGCTTGAGGTTCTGTATAGTGCTCTAGCGTTCTTCTATCTAATACAATCAACAAATTCGGAGTCCGAAAAACCATATATATGGTCGACAAATTTCTAAGCTAAAATTTGATCTTTTTTTGGCTAAAATTGCTTCTAAATCATAAATAACGCAATCTTAGAGGAAATATTGGAAAACGAATGTTCAAAATGTCTTGGGTTGCCTTATTTGCAAAGAAATAACTAGTTTATACTATATTGAATGCCTGAATAAGGCAAACTAGATTGACAGTTCAACATAAATGTTGCCACAATCCAACCAATGCTATTGTTACTGGTGGTGTGGTTTCAATTTAGTTCGCTTTCTTCTAGCATTCACTGTAGTAATAGCCCTAAAAATTAAATGAATTTTGAGGTTAGAATGTTGTGGAGCAATTTATTATGGACTCTTGTTAAACGAATTAAGATGGATTGTGCTTCGAATTTGCGATTAGTCTTGGACACACTTCGAATCTGATTCTACTCCATCCAATAAGTTAGGATAGCTATCATGTCAATTTATCAATAAAATTGGCTTTCTCAAAATAGTCTTAGGATAAAATCGGCTAGCACAACTTTCCATTCGTTACTCACCGGGCGTATAATACGTAACAAACAGTACAAGCCTCACAATATTATCAAAAAGTAAAGATTTGTACTGCGTGTTACGTACTTTTTTTTAATTTTAAGCATTGATAAAGTGCGTAGCGAAAAGGTCAAAATTTCACTCTACGCTAACAATTTCTTAATTAGGTACAAGGAAAAATAGGAATGTCCTACTCGCGCCAATTATCGTTGACATAATCTTGCGTTACATTCTAAAATGCACTTAAATGTATTGCAATAAATTCCAATTCGCGAGCTATTGTTTATTACACATAGTATAGTGTAAAGTTGTGCTAGCTGGGGCCCGTTTCACGAAGCTACAAGTTACAAATTACAAGCGTAAGTCTCTTTCTATCAAAAGGTATTGAAAAGAGACTTCCGCTTGTAATTTGTAACTTGTAGCTTCGTGAAACGGGCCCCTGATTCAAATTGCACATACCTAATTAAGCCCTAAGATACGAATCTAAAGAAATCTGTAGCACGTTTTTGAAATTAGTGCCTGTATCGGTAGGTGACAAAATATTATTTGTATGAAATTGTATGAGATGTAACGCACTATGCGGGGCGACGCGACGCGATACTGCAGTATATTAATATGAAAACTAGAAGAGTTGCGTTGCGTCGCGCCGCGTAGTGAGTTCGTACCTTGTCAGGGTTTCTTAATCTTTTTTCGGGCACGGACCACCTACAATATTTCAGAAATCTTACGGACGCTTATTAATATAATCAGAAAAAAAAATCAAACGTACATACTTGAAAGTTAGTGTCGCGTGCGACGGACCCCTGGCTCTCGTAAGTCCATGGACTCGACGCAGTGTCGGATTAAGCCCGCGCGGGGCCTGTAGCATTTCTTCAAAGAGGCCCTTGGTTCGTCTTAGATATGCTTAAATACCGACTGACCGGTAATTTTATACTTGACGAAATTACATAACAAGGGGGGGGGGGGCCTTTTGCGAGTGGGCGCGGGGCCCCCCAATGCGCGGGGCCCGTAGCATTTGCTACTCTTGCTATATGGCTAATCCGGCACTGACTCGACGACACGACCGTACAGAGGTGCTCGCGCCGGCGAGGACGACCCCCCAGATGACACTAACAACACTCGCTATTTGGATATCTACTACACAACCACGCTTACACTTTGTTTGAATAACAGTTAGGCTAAAAATAAAGAGCACACTATTCACATAGTTATCGTTAGCTTCGTTATAAATTAAACATAGTCCAACGAGGTGCCCTACAGGCTTGTCAGGTTATCAAAAAAAAAAAGTCCATGGAGCAGAGTTTAAGAAACCCTGTTTTATGCGCTCTGCTCGCCCGTGCCAAACGGTGCTAAAAAGTCAAAGAAAGAATCTCAATGTAAATAATGTCGAAGTTGTATTGACATTTATAATAGGTTTATCGGAGTGTATTTAAAAAGCTATCCAAGCTAAAACGATGAAAATAGACAAGACATCTTCAATGTTGGTCGTTCGCAAGGATTAAAATTAATTAGACATTAAAATAAGATATAAAAGTTTGTATAGTGAATAGAGTGACCAAAAAACATGGAGTGATTTTCTTTTCTATAAATTCCTCGGATATCGACTTAATATAGCATTTTAAATTATCTGACACATTTTAAGCTTTCTGAAATTTACCGAAATTAGGTTCTATTATGTAATTAAATTTAGATTTTTGTGTAAGATTAGGTTTGTGTTCATATCATTTCTCTACCTCGTACGTAACATATCTAGAGTACAATGCGTTAGATAGTCAAAATTAAGCATGAGAGGCATTCAAAGTTGCGAGGAAATATGTTATTTTCGAGAAATGTTATCGGCACACGAGAAAAATCATTCCGCTTTCAGACAGGTTGTGGAAGAAATCCGTTAACATTACTATTACGTTACACCTGGCCATAAAGTGGCAATAACCGCCCGCTACGCTACGCGTGCGGTAAATGCCACTTCATGGCCTGGGGTAGACGTAAAAATGTGTATTTACCACGGGCGGTAATATAGAAAGCATATTTGTCGCGCTCGCCTTCGGCTCGGGCGTCAAATACCTGCAATCTGAGACATTCTTTATTTTACCGCCCTAGGTAACTAATGTACTATTTAAACCACCGATTGTCACGTAATTTTGACTTTAATCATTTGTCTATTTTGCATAGTGTTCTAAGAGTCCCGTATGTGTCTTTATAACTCTTAGATGCATACTGTATTATATTATGCATTTTAGTTCTGAAATATCTAATTGAAAATCCATGTCAACTTCAGATTTCGAGACGAGTTTGACTAAGTCTAAATTCAGGTTAAGTTGATGTCTATTCGTTAAGGTGATTTCAATATTATTGATATTGCATGCACCAGTGGTGTGGCGTCCCTAAAACCCGCTTCCCACCGGCTTCCCTATTATAAAGCATATTACCGAAGTATACTGAAGAAAAAGTATTCCAAATCTGCTCCGGCTTTACTAAGAATATATTTGACGCCACGCCACTAGTGTGCACCTAAGGGTTCAAGACGCAAAACTGGGTCTTTAACACAATCCCTAAGATATAAGATCCAGTATTTTAACTCTAAGAGTTCTATTGACATAAAGGCAACCTTCTAAGGCCCAGAGCACTTAGTGTTTTTGAGATTGTACCTTTGATGTAATTTCAAAAAGTTTAAAGTCATTTTGAATTAATTCTATCTGACTGTGGGCCTGAGGAGGATAGACTATGTAAGCAACTTCAATTCATATCTCACATACCATTTTTGGACTTATCCACAAACTAAATGTCGCTATTCACAGTTAGTTTTGTAAATGAAATGTGCTGCAAATGTTTATGTATGTCCTGTAAATTTAGTTTCGCTAAGATAGTGTTGTAACATGTATTGTGATCGATGCCAATTGGTTTTATACTTGTACTGTGATGGTATATGCCTACTAATTTATTTTTGTTGAGTTTCTAATATTTTTTTCTGTTTAAAAGTAATCTCGAATATTACCTATTGTATTAGGAAGTCGTAGACGACTTAAGGTTGGTGACTTCAATTTGATTTGCGCAAAATAATGGTGGTGTTAAGTTATAGTGTCTCAGTTCTGAAAAGACCTCATTTACTTAGTTGTTTGTTTTGTCAGTGAACAAAGGCATTGTTCAAAACGAAAAATGCCATTATTCCGGTACAAAGCCTTTTATTGCATTAAATGGATTAGGTCTGTTTAGAACATAAAACCTATAATTCATATTATAAATATTGTAATTACGAAACGTCGAAGCTCATTTAGAGTAGGTACCGTAGATCGCGAGATTTGTAACATTTTGCGCAGTCAGAATTTTATGGTCGGGGATAATCACTTTTATTTAGAACGTAAGCAAACAATATTTGTCAAAGAGAGATTTATAAAGAGTATAGGCCGGAAAATGATTGTTTCATTTATGTACCTTCTACTAGACACCCCTTTGTTCCGCTTATATGTACAAACACACAGTCACGAAAAAGTACCAGCTTGTTTTACTTTTTTTAAAACACTTTTTTACTAACAAGCTGAAGTCTTGACAGAAGAAGAGCATTCGTTAATACAAGTTCATCAATCCCACAACACAATGCATAACTCATGTTATTCGCTGGATAAAACTCCCCTACCCCTACGTCACAAAATAAGTAATAGTCAGCACAAAATTACAGGAGGTTGAAAATGGCCTGAATGGCTTCGAGAAAAGGATGGTACGGCCGTGCCTTTGTTTTGCTCGACTTGATGATACTAGCTACGTACAGAAGTTTCTCTTTCTAACAAAACTGACGTTCCAGTCCAACCACCGGACGGAACGCACCGGGTCCGACCGTCTCTATAGTATGACGCGTGCTCTTTTTGATCGCTGTCTCAGCCCCTCCGGCGGGGTAAAATATACATTTGAAACTACAAGAATATACATTTAAAATATTTCATCTAAATATTCGCGGTAAAAATGTATACTGAAATAGTTTTTGGAAAGGAAATTGAAAATGTTTCATTTCTGTAATTCTATTTTTAGTCTAAAAAATAAAGTTTGATTTATAATAATAATAATTTATTTCATTGCGTATTTGAGAAAAGTACTATACATACCTCGGCGTGAAATGGGGTTGCCAGCCTCGTAACTATCTGGCCTCGCGTTCGCTCGGCCATCTATATGTACTCGGCCGGCAACCCCTCACTTCCCGCCCTGTGTAGTAATGTACTATTATTATATCGTTGGTGGAACCTTTGGCCACTAGTACCTCAGTATAATAGCAGTAATTTTTCATCCTACAAAAAGTACATCGCGCGCTTGAATGTGTGCGCGCCGTGTACGAACGCACTACAAAGTTGTAAGAAAACACATACGTGCTCGCGCACTCCTAAACGGCCGAAGTTGGGACTACTTGTTCGTGTTCATACTTCGACGGCGCTCGTGTCCAAAATACCGCTTTCCCGAAATACCAGATTTTTAAAAAAAACAGATTTTCGATTTATGAGATTCCTGTCTTACTACATTCCCGTTACAGTAGATTATAAAATCGTAAGTTACTCAAGTATCTAAATACTTTCTTGGGTGTGTAATTTTGGGAATCTTGTATACGAAGAATCCGGTGTATCGAGAATCCGGTATTTTAAAAATCTGGTATTTTAGGAATGCGGTATTTTGGGAATGAGCGTTCGACGGTGCCTTAGTGGAACCTTTTCGCAGTGACATTAATTCACGACGCGTTGCATTGACGTTCTTGTCTTAGATGCAGTTGCTTGCTTGTCGATGCAGTGTATCGATATGTTTCTTAAATTGATTCCAGCCAAAATACAGTGGGTGCATGGTTAAATAGGAATTCCCCGTGCACCCACTGGTGGGTGGACGGGTCGCGAATGCGAAAAAGTTCTAAGTGGAACAAAAATCAAATTAGTTGATCGTACATCGATTTCTTTTATTAAGGAAATAAGATTTAATTCCCTCTACTGGTTGCCCTGAAAATCAGCTTCACCGACTCCAGTCGTGTGGCTCACGCTGAGAGGTGATCAATTGATCATACATCAAATAAATATTTCTTTCAATAAACTACTTTCAGTCTCCGTTCGACATACGACAGCGTTTATCTTTTCAACCGAGTTCAGTGTGCGACTGAAGCTAATGTTTTTACGTCACACCTGGCATTAAAGTGGCAATAACCGCCCGCTACGCGTGCGGAAATTCCCACTTCATGGTCTGGAGAGACGTAAAATGTTGTACTCACCACGGGCGGTAATAAAGAAAGCCTAAGATCGCATATTTATCGCCTTTGCCTTCGGCTCGGGTGTCCCACGTGACTCGGGTCGTTCAGCCAGTAGTATTATGCCACAGATACAAAACGTTACTTTGACTGGCTGAACAACCCGAGTCACGTGGTTTTTTTATTTACCTTTTTTTAAATACCTAAAAGAACAGACTATAGGTAAGTATTAATGTACTATTTCCTTTGTGACTAACGAATCACCACCGGAGGTAGTATAGTCATCACCCAAGGACATCTGCAACACCAGAATATTTGTGTACGCCAACGGTGCGAGTACTCTATTTATTACTCGGTTTTTCAAGTACCCTGTACCTTTTTACTAATGTCATAGAAATTACGGTATCAATTCAGTGGACTCTATGAATCCTCAACAAAGTTTGCAAGTTCGTGAATAAACCTAATGTGAAGTGGTGCTGGTTTTTAAAATGCCGAGCTTCTACAAAATAACTACCCACCCCCTCATTAAAGTCGAAGAGTTATTGATTTGCCTAGAAAGTGTAGACATTGCTAACAGCGCGATCTCTTAGTAAAGAGTCGGATTTCAATAATATTGGTATTACGACGTATCCAAGTGAAATATCACTTTGGTGCCTGCCAATAAGGTCCAGCAGTATGTTAACCACCGCTATGAAGATGTCATTACATTAGTGGCAAGTGGGAAAAATGGCACGTTTTTTGCCTGAAAGCGTCACATATTATGCGATACCACTATCAAGGACCATTAAAACAATTGTCTGTCATTCTCCATACAAAAATCTGTTCCCCGATATTTACAACGCCATCTATGTATAAGCTTGGTATAGGAATTATATTATTTACAATTATTCAACTTTGCAAGCGTGACACAGTATTTATATGTTAGAATTTATTTATTATTAGCTGTTTACGAACTGTTGCTGTACTATGTTTCTTTGTTCAATTATAACATCGTTAATTGTTTAGTTTTTTAGCGCCATCTAGTTTTTCCTGGATATCCCCTTGCGGTCGGGGCACGATCCAAAGTATGGAGTATGACGTGGTATGACAGTCCTCTTGTTTTAATGGTCCTCACCACTATCTAATCAAAATTCCCTTTATGTTTACCTGTGTCTGCCCAAAGTAAATAAACTGAATTTACTTGAACCACCTATTTGTTCCTTTACTTTCTCAACCACGTATCTAATCGAATTGAAACTATTCGATTAGATTAGACACATGGTTGAGAAAGTAAAGGAACGCTATGTCATTGCCGTTGTAGTAGGCTGCCGATTCCTGAGGATTGTTTTGGCGTGTTCCGAAAATAAAATAGCAAATTTAGTGAAATTTCAAATTTATTACTTTTTCTTTGTAATTATTTCTCCAATTCTTCTCTTATAAAAATATGTTTTAAGGCGTCCGTGGGTGCTATTCTTAGGCCAGGGTCTAAGGTCAACATTTTGTCTAATAGTTCTTTAAGTTGGTTTAACTTTCTTTCATTCGTTATCGACTTCACAAGTTCTTTGCCCAAATCTCGAGATACTTTAATGGTACTAAATTCGACTACTTTTTCTCTCCCCGTAATTTCATCTTTTTTATGAAGAAGGAAATTATTATTGTAATTAAAGTGCTGGTCTTTGAACTTGCCTTTTCTGGCCAATTTATTTGGTATTTTCCCTTTTACGTCCATGAAGCATTTTAGCATTTTGTTGTTGGAACCGCCTGTGAATAAAATTTTACCCACGGCCATTTCGTAGATTGTACAGGCTGCCGACCACATATCCACTCCATGCGAATAAGTGACACCTAATATTATTTCAGGGGCTCTATAGAATCTGGAAACTAGGTACGGCGTGGGTTCAGTATCGTCCATTTTACCAGCCGAGCCGAAGTCGCACAATTTTAAAATATTCTTCTTTTCATTAACCAAGATGTTATCTGGCTTTACATCAGCGTGGATGATGCCGAGCTTCTTTAGGTGTCTCAGGGCTAAGAGCAACTGCCTGCTGTAGCTGACCAGTGCCTTCAAGTTTAATCCATGTCTGCCATACTTTTTGATAACACACCGCATATCCATGTGTAGAGGTTCTAAAACAAGACACAAATGACCTTTGTGAACAAAGTGACGCAATAATTTTACACAATGATATTTATCATCCGGATCTGTGTCATTGACCTCTTTTAGAAACGCTATTTCTTTGAGAGCAGTTTTCTTCATTAGATCATTATTTCTCGTAATCTTTATCGCCACTTCAGTATTTGCTTTAGTGGCATCTTGAGCGCGGACTACATTGGCAAAAACTCCTTGTCCACATGTATCTTTGATGGTATACCTGTTGTTATTCAGCAAGTCGCCAATTCTAATATTATAGTACCCATCAGGATCATCCCAGTTTGCTGTCAGCTGCGGATCATCATTGTTGTTGTCTTTTATGACACCCTCTGGTACGTTCTTGGGCGTAAAATTGTCTATTTCGGCAAACATATCAGTTGAAGTTTTATTAACTGGTTTTATGGCAGTGTTTATAGTTTGATTGTTTTTATTATTATCATTTACAGATTTTTGGGTTGATATATTGCTTTGCACTTCTTTTTCAACATGATCCACTTCATGTGTCAATTTCAACTTTTCTAAGAGTTGTTTTCGTTGTCTTCTTCTGATTTCTATAATATTTTCTTCATCTTCCGAATTCTCATCAAGTTCATGAGGGAATGTGTCTAAAGGTCTATTTGTTTTTTTACTTTCACTGATCGTATCCATATCCGAATATTCACTTTTGCGTTTCTTACAAGATTCACTAAAATGTTCAGTATTTATTGATTTCTTTTCGCTTGCTTTAGACTTATAATCGTTTTTAGATTGTGTTTCAGAACTTTTTGATATTCTGTTTAATTCTTCTTGTAAAGTTTCTCTTTGTTTCATCAGTTCTTCTATGGTAGTCATGCTGGTAGGGAGGGGTGGTGTTCTTGGTTCTGCATGTTCCTTCATTTTTGACTCACTTCTTGGATTATTATACCTCTTCTTATTTTTCGTTCTTTTAGGCTCTTCGCTTCTGAATATGTCAAAGGATTTTCTTTTGTGGCTGTCATTGCTCCGGCTTGCCATTGACACTACTTTAAACACTAAGCTATAACTTGGTAATACTCTGAAACTTCAGATTTGAAGACTTTTGCTGGAAATCTGTAAAAATATAATCAAATGTATTAAATGTTCAACAATTCGGTTATGAATGTAGTTAAGATATTGATATCTACTAATAAAACATTATTTTTTTATTTGATATATTTTATTTCAAGCATTGCCTGTGTCACTTTCATGAAAGTTACTGTGTAATGAATGGACAATGTCAATGTTGAGCAAATTTAACTCTCATGAAGTTGATAAGATGCATAATGATTAATAAGTATGTGTAACTATATCAGTGATTACATTTCCCTCCCTTTGGACATCAGTACAGTCTCAGGGCCAACATGACTTTGTATTCACTAATTATGTTGGTAGGTTACTATGAAGATGACTTGTCATCTTCACACATCCACTGACATATATTAAAATTCGTCCATTCATTTCCATGATGTTCATTTAACTCTACCATCCATGGTTTTTAATTTGTCAGTCAATATAATGCATTCTTGGCTAGAAAAAACACAAATAACAATGTTAGCTCATATGCAAATCACAACAGGTACCATTTCAAATAAAATGAAATAACATTTGAAACTCTTAGTAAATAGGTACTCATCCATGTTTTTGTGTATTCCAACAGTGCACATAGCATGAATTTCAAGTGGGAACAATTAATGCAAATAAACGTGATTTTGAAGTCTGGGAGTTTTGAGGGAAACATTAAAATGTAATCATAATTCATTCCCTGCACTTCCATTGTCTTGTCTTGGCAGCTTTAGTGCAGTCTAGCTTGAAAATTTTCATTGTCTTTAATCAATGTAAATAACTGCACATTAGACTAATCCATTTAAATCTGAAACTCATTGATAGTGGTAGTAATACTGTGATTTTCAAAAGTAAATAAAAACATAATTATCGTGAATCTGCAAATCTGCATTGTCATATAAATCCAATATAATTGGAAGATCTTGTTCTTCTATATAATGTTTTCTCTATTTTTCAATGTATTACATTGCCACTGTTTCATGTAGGCTGCAGTTTAATCAATGCTGCAACATGCATAGGAAAGCATTAACTTAATTTAAAGAAAATCATATTAATATTTGTTCATGTGATGTACCTGACCAAATGACTCCTCCATGGTTAGATTACACTAACTTTATAAATATATTAATGGATATTGTTGCCATGGCTACGACAGAACACTGTTAGTGTAGTTATGAGCGCTAGTTCCCAAAATACCGCATTCCTAAATTAAATATCAGATTCTAGATTTATCAGATTTTTGTCTTATCACATTCCCGTTACACTAGATTATAACATCGTAAGTTATTCAAGGATCTAAATGGTTTTATTTGATGTATTATTTTGGGAATCTGGTATACGGAGAATCTGATATATCGAGAATGTGGTATTTTAAAAATCTGGTATTTTAGGAATGCAGTATTTTGGGAATGAGCGGTTATGAGCAATGAAAACAGGGATACAGTTTATAGAGACTTCACACTAATTAATAGATAGATAGATATCAGGGGACAATCCTACACAAATTTAGCTAGTCCCAGTCTAAGCAATGCTTACTATGGGTACATACTAGACGACGATATACGTACTTAAATAGATAGAAAACATCCATGCCTCAGGAACAAATAGTCATGCTCATCACACAAATATTGTATTCTTAATTGTATCTTCCATGTATATTATTTTTCATCACACTTGCTCGAAAATGGTGCATTACACGTAGGTTTTGCGGGCCGTAAATGAGCTATTACGCCCTAGGGCGTAATGGTTTTCTTTTTAAATTTGAAACGCTGGTTCTGTTTTACTCTTATTTGTCATGTTCAAAGGAAACTACCAACTTACTTTTTTAACTTTTATCACTGAAATATTTAATTAAAGAGAACTGTTATTGCAAATACATGTAAACACATATTTCTGTAACATTAATTAAATGTTTCAATAGTGTATTTCAGTATTTTGCAATTATAAAATCAACCGTTTTAGGTCTGTACCGCTATGGTTTCCGAACGTTTCGCATTGTCTATGGATATGTCACTAATGTCACTGTCAGTTTTACAATTTTATTTAGGTTAAGTAAGGTTAATTTTAATTAGATTTCCTCACAAGTGTGATGAAAAACATTGTGTGTGCCACGGGCGGTAAAGGAATTACAAACTCGTGTTATTAAAGCCCTCGGCTTCGCCTCGGCCTTGTAACAAACACTCGTTTGTAATTCCTTACCTACCGCCCTTGATACACAATGTACTATTGTGTGGTTCTGCTTATATATAATGAAATAACAGTATTTTGCCATGGAACAACAGAGTATTAGACAATAACAGTATAAAGTAACGGGTATATTTTTCTAGGTTGTAATTTTTTTCAATTGTTAGAATGTACTCAGAATTAATGACATGGTCACTTCAGTATGTACTTACTCCAAACCAAAAATTTAAAGTTAAGATGCAAATCAACATGAGCTGTTCGCAAACATTCCAATTAATCAAATAACAATAATAGTAAATAAATTCAACGAATTGATATATCCCAAAAACTCAATACTATCTACTGTCGTTTCTCCTGTTGCATCACAATAAGCAATATTTTTTTGTATAATCTATAACATATTACCACTATGTAGTTCAATACATTTCTTGCTCCAGCTTAATTTACTTAAAATGAACACGTCACTGTAACTTCAATTAGACGAGGAACGTGAACATATTACCAAACTTGAAATTCATGATATGGGCACTCATTCAACAATGAAATTGGGTCAAAAACGAATAAGAATTCCTACTGTGAAAAGTCACCGTGATCAGGTGCCCATTCACAGCCAAAATTCTTACACTCTATTATTATTTACTTGAGAAAAAGTCAACCAAAAACGCAAGAAAACTGTAAAATTGTAGCTTTGTGACACATTTGTTTGATTTGACACACATGACAAGTGACGAGTAGTCGCCAGTCGGGAGACGATAATGCACAGCCAAAATAAAGTCCGGACTGATAATGCACAGCCCCGTTAATCCACGGCCACAGGCCCCCGGGATTATCGGGCCGGGCTTTATCGGGTCGAGCTTTCTCGCCCTGTACAGATAATGCTCAGCCCGATATTTCGAAGCCACATTTGGCACGGGGTGATAATGTACAGCCGATAATTGGTGACAAGTGATTCGAGCCAAATGGCTTCGAATTATCAGGCCGAGCATTATCTGTACAAGGTGATAAAGCTCGACCCGATAATGCCCGGCCCAATAATTGGAAGCCTCCTTGTTTTAGGTTAGGTTCGTTAGTCAGCTTGTGTCCTTTAGAGCAGAAATAGAAGCCTCGCGCAGCGAGGCTTCGTCGACCTGCTGGAAAAGTGGACACCAATTATCGGGCTGTACATTATCGGGCTGGACATTATCGGTACAGGGTGATAATTGGAGTCCCGTCCCTGAATCAGAAGCGATGTACACCAATTATTTGGTTGCGCATTATCGGGCTGGGCAATATTTGGCTGCGCTTTATCAGGCTGAACAAGTTTGGTTCGGGGCGATAATTGGAAGCCACGTTTTGCACAGGGTGATAATGGCCGGCTCGATAATCCGCGACAATTTTTGGGGTCGCCAATTATCGCGCTGTACAATACGGGGCCGGGCATTAACCGGACTCGAGTAGTCGAATATACCACAGATACAATACGAAAGCGCTCAGAAATCTGTGGTGCCGTTTACGAAGCAAATCATTTATCCGATTTGGCGGTCGTTTTTGAATTTTTATTCCACACCTGGCCATAAAGTGGCTTTTTCCGCACGCTGCGCGTACGGAAAAAGTCCCTTTCTGGCCAAGTGTAGGCATAAAATGATGTACACAACACGGGAGGTAATAAAGAAAGCCCTCAATCGCATATTTACGTCCCTCGCTTGCAGCTCGGGCCGCAAACATCTGCGATCTCGGCCTTTCTTTTACCACCCTAGTTGTGTAATGTACTATTATAACATCCCTCACATTACAGCTACTCGTACAGTAGCATAAAATAGTAGATTGTATGACAAGGGACTAAAAAAAGCCATATAATCTAGCTCATTGACTGAGCGAGCGAAGCGAGTGAGGTGTGAGTGAGGTCTATGCGTGGAAAAAGAGCGCGCGTTCGTATGCTCCTATATGACTCCTATGATTATTTGCACGATGATAACTCTGATACTGTTTATCCAATCTTCTCGTACTCTATAACCCCTAAAAGATGCTGTTTGAATTATCGGAGTCCAGAGGTCATTATCCAGGGCGAACTAGTAGTTATTAATATTATAATTTTATAGCTGAAAATATGAGAAATACCGTCGATTTGTCTACCAATCAAATGTCATCAATATCAAAGAGTAAAGTAATATATAGGGTAAAGAGAGCCATCTTGCGGGAATGACTGGTACCAAGGCGACACAAGTGCTCCCAGCGGTTTTAGGCAGTAAACATTTCGCCCACACACACACACACACCCTATTTATACCCACATACGTATGCATTCTTTGAGATTTTCTTCAGTCAATGCTAGGGAATGCTATGTAACCGAAATCAAAATTATTTGGTATGGAATTTCCAACACAAAATTTCATTTCGGTTAAGTGGCATTCCCAAGCATTGACTGAACAAAATCTGCCCAGGGTAAAAACATAAGAGGAGGAATAAAATCAAGTTTTCTCTGACGTTATCATGATTTATTTATGTCTGGGTACGTGCTTATTTCGAAGTTAGGAATAAGTGCTATCTTCAATTCACTGAACACGTCAGGCGTAATGTTGTTAAACAGAAAGTCTTTTTTCATATCGTCAGCTTCCTCCATGCCGACGATTGTGCACTTTGCTTCGAAGAGGTCTATGTAGTCGCTCATTCGAAAATGGTTAGGATTGTAGGTACTTATCCATGTTGAAGGCTTTGTGTAGCTGTTCTATCACGAGATCATTCCTGTGATGTGGTGGCGCTCATCACGTTGCCGTCCGTTATTGTGTAATGTAAATCACTGCCGCTGGTGTCGCGGTGTGCGCGCGTGCTACCCTGACAAGATTTTATATTTGTTCTTGTTGCGTTTGTTGAACACTGAGGAAATGTGCAAATGGTACGGCATGCATTTCGTCGCCAATTAAATAAAGTCACTTAATACCGTAAATTTTCATTTTATTTTGACACAAGCAAAATATTGACAGTAAAATTGAAAAAAACAAAATTACTCAGAAAGCAAAGAGTTCACTAAGAAGTTTCGTTTATAACCGCTGCAACGTTTCATTCCACGTACATATCACATTTGTAGTAATGTGTAATTAATAAATCTGTTGTTAATTTTAACTAATTATCATTATAATAGATATTTTTTAATGAAACTATTAAAACATGTCATCAGTGTCAAAGAAAGCATTATGTAAAACGTGCTCTGCGTATAACGGAAAAACACAAAAGTCGATAGTAACGCCATCCAGGGTCTTTGTTAGACAACGCTTGACGCAACAAAAACCGAGTTGTTCTAAGTTTCATAGCCCTGATCAATATGTCACCTTGATCACAAACAAATAGATGTGTAATTTACAAAATATTTTATTACGAAAAAGCTACAAATGCATGGTGCAGGATAATAAATGTGTCCGTAATGCAATCACACCCATACTCAAATACGATTGTGTTGATATTAACAACTCTGAGCTCTCTGACTATCACGAACCAAAACGATTTGTAAGTAATTGGAATATTTGTGTTGCGTTCAATTAAGCGGATTTCGTCTGCCTAGTAACAGTAACAGATATTCTACAAAATCTCTCTGACAAAATTAATCTTCGAACTTAAAATTATAATTATGGCATTAAGCTTAACTAGCCTCGTACAGAATTTCAGGAAGATAAACAGTACCTCTAGTTATTGTTGGACAAATAAACATCCAAACAGACCGACAATGCCCGCCTCTTGTCGGCTCATAGACCTCTCGCTTTCCTCGCTCGGTCAAAAATATAAATGATAGAGTCTGTGCGGAAAGAGAATAGGCGTGGCGAAAAACGGAACTAACCTAACCAGTATGGCCTCAGAACAGAAAATACGGCACATACGGTAGAAAAGCATTACAGCGCCCCCCAAAATTAATCCTATTCTCTTTCCGCACAGACTCTACTATAGTTTCGTAAAGGGTAGATATTAGTAGATTAAATAAAAGTTGGTACTAAATCGAAACAATATTTATCCTGTTTTAGGAATTATTTGCCTCTATGGACTTGGAAGTGTGTTAGAGTTCTATCGACATGTGTACCCTTCAAACCCGACGGGATTCTCCAGTCCCTAGCCACTTGCAACATGATTTGCACTCAAACGCAGCTGTGGCCGCAGCCGACCGGAGCCGTACGTCTGTCCTCCGTCGCCGTACCAGTGCGCTCCGACTTGTTCAAATTGCAGACATTGACAGCTCCTTCTCAAGCCGTACGCACATATATTCGCAGCGCTTTCTCCCTCATGAAAAACGACTTGGACCAACTGGTGCCTTCGCCACAAAATCAAATAGAATGGCGGGAACTCCTCGTTAACATCAAGGTCGTCGGGAGCCCGGATCCCCGAATGCTAACCGACACTGACGAGAGCTATCGATTGATTGTTAAACCGACAGATGTTAGGTCGTTGTCAATAGATATTGAAGCGAGATCATTCTGCGGCGCGCGTCATGCACTCGAGACGCTCTCTCAACTGGTGTGGTGGGACCCCTACGTCGGGTCGTTGATGACGTTGGACGCAGCGTTGGTGGAAGATACGCCCTGTTTCCCATATCGTGGGCTAATGTTGGATACTGCGCGAAATTACATCCCTGTGGCTGATCTGCTACGGACTGTGGACGCTATGGGAGCGAATAAACTCAACACGTTCCACTGGCACGCGAGCGATGCGCATGCGTTTTCGTTGCTTTTGAAGAGCGCGCCGCGGTTAGCGATGGGTGCACTTGGCGCTGGCGCCGTGTACTCGCCGAACGACGTGCGCACGGTGGTACAAAGAGCGCGACTGCGCGGCGTGCGAGTGTTGCTCGAACTTGACACACCGGCGCGCGTGGGCCGCGCTTGGGACTGGGGCCGGGAGGTCGGCTACGGCGCACTCGCTCATTGCTCCGACGAGCCCTTCTGCGACGACCCACCCTGTGGACAAATCAACCCCCGTAACTCATTAGTCTATACACTTCTACAAAATATTTACGCCGAGATAATCAATATAACCGGAGTGAACGACGTTTTCCACCTCGGCGGTGACGATGTCTCTGAGCGCTGCTGGCAGGAGCACTTCAACGGCACAGGCTGGATGGATCTGCTGATCGAGTTCACGCAAAACGCCCTTCAACGCCTGCAAGTCGCTAACGCCGGTCGAATGCCCAATTTGACGCTAATCTGGATGTCCCCGTTAAGTGATAGTGTAAAAAATGAATTGAAGAACTACATTCCGTATCTCGGTTTACAAATGCGAAGTTTCAGTGAAATGCTAAAATTGGGTACGCGAATCGTGTTGTCAAACGAGTTTGCCTGGGATTTCAATAGCGGTACGGGTCCGTGGTACGAGAGTCATAGGAACGAGCAGTATAACTCATGGCAGCGAGTGTACGAGTACAGGCCGTGGTCGCAGGGCGCGGAGGGTGTGGAAGGTGGGGAGGGGACGGTGTGGTCGACAGACTTGGGGCTGGAGCTGGATGCTCGCGTGTGGCCGCGGGCGGCGGCGCTGGCTGAGCGACTGTGGTCGGACGGACCGGAAAGCGTGACGCGCGCGGTGTGGGCGCGGCTTGGGGTACATTGCGAGCGGCTCGCAGCGCGCGGCTTTCACCCAGCCCCCATCTACTCATCGTGGTGTTTACACGACTTCGCAAACTGCTGGAATAACAGTAAAGATCGGAATGAGAATTTTGCCACCGAGCACGAACCCAGATTATCTGAGGCTTCAACTACACTTATCAATATTTATGATGAAAACCAGGATATTAGTGCCGCTGGTCTACTGCGGCGTATAGTTGTATGATATATAGGTGCCTATTCGGGTAGATAATTAATTACAAGATATTATATCCATATGATTTCATTTGCCTTTTATTTTGGTTCTTATAACCAGTTGCAGCTGACTATGGCGACTGAAATATAAGCACTTAATTTCAAAGTACGGAAGACTTTAGGCAAGTTAGTTATCAGCAGACCTTTATAGAGGTAGACGAAAATTTTTATCGACATTTATGGATATCAGCCAATAAAAGCCAAGAAAAGATTAATTAAGGTGTACATCTGGAGTATCGCTTTGTATGGCAGTGAGACATGGACACTGACACAGAAGGACCGAGAAAGGCTGGAAGCGTTTGAGATGTGGTGCTGGAGGAGAATGGAAAGAATTAGCTGGAAGGAAAGAAAGACCAATGAAGAGGTTCTGAGCATGGTGAAGGAACAAAGAAGTTTGCTAAAAACAATCCAGAACCGGAGAGGAAAGATGATTGGACATCTGATACGACATGACACTTTCTTTGTGAACATCTTAGAGGGGAAAATTGAGGGCAAGAGAGGCAGAGGTAGACCAAGGTTAACATACTTCAATCAAGCGAAGGAGAAAGTCAGCGCCGCGTCGTATCAGGAAACCAAACAAATGGCGCAGAATAGAGTAGAGTGGCGATTACTCCACCGACAAGAGCGTAGCTCTTAAGTTTAATGATGATGATGATGATGATGGATATCGATATTTTTGGCATTAACATTTATTTAAGTTTTTTTTTTAACTTAATAGTCTTCGTCTTAAAGGACTTGTTTAGTATTATTTGTCAAGAACTTCATATGGTAAGAAAAGTCGAAAACAAAAATATCGATATCCATAAATGTCGATAAAAAATTTCGTCCACCTCTAGTACCTGTCAGGCGTTTGCCCCTTACATTCCTAGGTCTGGTTATCAGGCATCAGCTTCGCAACACATGCATCGTCTCTAATTATGGCTTTCCGGGCAAAATCGTTTACTCGCAGCCACCATCAACCAGGTATGAAACCGATTTTCAAATTTGAAGTTTGAATCGAGTTGTCCCCTCACTTTTTTCAGGGTGAGGGGAAATGGTATAACATGATTCGAACTATATATATCTACTCTCCAGGTTGAAAGTGTTGCGAGAGCACTCAACCACGGACGATTTGGTGAGTGTGTTTAGCAAGTCTGTCCATCGGGTATGAGATTGTCCTCTAGATCTTTTCCCTTCTACCTGACTCTGTACTACTAAACCAATCCCTTCATTTCTGGAGATATGGCCAAAGAACTTGAGAATTGCCCATAGAATCGGCAATGAGGGTAATCGCTCAAAAGGGTAGAGTCTGTGCGGAAAGAAAATAGGATTTAGATGGGGGGGACGCTGTACAATACAATACAATACAATACAAGTATACTTTATTGCACACCAGAAAAACACATTACAAGAGGTACTTACATAATTAGAACAATTTAAATAGGTAGACAACAGGCGGTCTTATCGCTTAAGAGCGATCTCTTCCAGACAACCTTTGGGTAGCGGAATTGACACAAAAATAAACCAAAAAACAGTAGGTGGTGCGAAGGGTAACAAGAGCGAGGGCTAATTTGGTACCAAAAATAAATAACCGCAGGGGCATAAACATACATAAATAAATAGATATATAAACCTACATATACATACATAACTACAAATAAATAAATAGGGGAAAAAATTGAATAATAATAGGGGAAAGAGTGGGGTTAGAATGTGTTAGAATTCGTTTGGTCTAAACCCACCTTAAGACAAATTTATTTGCTCCTACAAAACTAACTGCGACATAATGTAGATGTATAGGACAACAGTTTTTCAAGAGCAAAGTTAAGTTTGTCCCACCATACAGTTTATCTTGAATTATCCACGTATCTCCTGACGAGTTTGTACGGAACCCTCGGTGCGCGAGTCCGACTCGCACTTGCCCGATTTTTTTAGGGTTCCAAACCTCAAAAGAAAAAATCGTAACTTTTATAGGATCACTTTGTCGTCCCTCTGTCTGTCCGTCTGTCAAGACCGTTTTTCTCAGGAACGCGTGGAGGTATCAAATCAAGCTAAAATTATATCTGTACGTAGAGCAATTTTTTGGAATAACGGCTACGAAACCCTACACTGAGCTTGGTCCAACATGATGACGATTTGCAAACAGGTAGACAGCCCATCTGATGGACAGTGGTCACTGCCGCCTATATACATTTGAAACACCAGCTGCGCTGATGGTATGCGAGTACCCACAAATTAATTTAATTACTTAGTTCTGCGGGTAACATTTGGCTTTTTTGTCAGTCCAAAATGCTTGAACGTCTCGCTGCAGCTCTTGTGATGTCAAATAATAATTATACTATGTGTTCGAATAAAAACAAAATGAAGAATACTAGGAGACTACGCCAGCGCAAGTTCCCGTACAACGAAACCCGACCAAGGTATGAAGCGAATCACAAAATTAAATACTTACATTCATAGGTATATAAAACAACAAAAACACAGTCTGTCTGGGTTCTCTCCTTCCAGAATTAATGCTTTGACACGAGCACGACTTGAAAAGTTGTGCAGGAATTCCTTGTTTAATTCAATAAACAAACTGTGAACTTTTATCTCTCAAACAAGGTGCACTTTTTACGATGTTATTTTCTAACAGTAACAACCTCTTTCTTTAATTTCTTTATAACGGCTGAAGTTGGACTACTTGTTCGTCTTTATATGGCTGTGGTACGTCAAAGTTAAAGTAGCGAGCGGACCGACATATTTTGACCCCTGGTTACGAACTCTTATAAATAGTTCACCGGTCTAATTATTTAGGCATTAGGGCTAGAGATCGATGTTAAAGTTCTAAATAACATTCATTTTTGGACAGTCGTGTAGTGTAAAAATTGTTTCTAATTTCAAAAACAAATACAGTCAAACATTATGAACTTGATATACTCTTACGACGTTTTTCAATATGAGTAGAGAACAAGTAGTGCTACATACAAAATAGTGCTTGTTGATTTATAGGTAGTTCATTACACAACTAGGGTGGTAGTACAAAGAAAGGCCGAGATCGCAGAAGTTTGCGGCCCGAGCTGCAAGCGAGGAGCGGAGCTGGAGCGCGGAGCTGTCCGTCTATCACAGCAAGATATCACAGGATCTAGTGATGCTATCGACCTTGAAATTTGGAATAGTGTTAAAAATCGCTAACTCGAGCCTATTGGATAGAAAAAAAAATCTTACTATACCTTTTTTACTTTTTTTTAAGGGGGTCCGAAATGGGATGTGGTAAAACAAAAGTAGAGCTATTATATCGAATGGGATATCAAATGAAAGGGCTTAATTTGTAGATTCCAAGCCCATTATTATATTTTTTGTTAATTTTGTACTCTTTGATTTATGACCAAAACTGTTAAAAAAAAAATACCATTCCTGAACAGAAAAATCTGTAATAATTACCAATTATATCATCCTAAATATTACAGGAAAAATATAACGGTTTTCCTAAATTGCATCGTTTTTTAGAAATTTTCAAAAATCGTAACACATACTTATTTGCTACTACTAAGCTAACCGCCATACATTTTTTCTTGAACTTTTCACGTATCTACTTAACGAGTTTGTACGAAACCCGTGGTGCGCGAGTCCGTAACGTTCTATAGTGCATAATATAAATGATGGCCAATAGCTTGAAAGATAGAGTAACGATAATGGAAGTATGAATGAATAGGATATATTTGGTTTGGAGTAGATATACTTGGGCCATATAAGCAAACCTAGAAAATCGATAAAATCATTAGATATTTCTTTATCGATATCGATAAAGTAAAGGAAGTTGTACAGCATAACTTACTAGGAATCGGAAGTGACGTACACGTACATCAAAAGAATGAGCTTCCTCTTAAGTGTGTTCAGAAACATTATCATGGTTCCTTTTGTTAATAATCAACTGTTGATGATCGGTTTAACGCTGGAAGTATGATTACCATAAAAATAATTGATAACTTAAAGAAGATACTTTACCAAAATGAGATGTGTGACGGGCGTTTATCGCGGTTGTTTTACTAAAATGCATATATTCGGTTGTTTGTTTGATTTTTAGTATAGTTTTCGAATGTATCGTTCGGAACAACGCACCACTGAATTGTATGAATTATTTTTCCATATATTTATTTTTCAATAACGACAAGACTTTTTTTTTCAAGATGACTTGGTTGCCAATAGGATATTTCTCTCTATTATAAATGGGATAATGTATTTCATGCAATAACAAATATACAGGTTAACGGCATTTTTTGCATCAGTGAGTTTGAGTTATTACTTTTTATGAGGCGCGTGTCAAAAATATTTTAATGAGGAAAAATGATCAGAGCAGCACGGTGACGAATGAGTTTTTTGACAGTAGATTTTAAAATCTGGTGGTGTAATTGATGGATTTTGACAACTGCTATCAAAAAGCCTAACCGCCACTGTTGTTCCCAGCTGGTGCATATATCATTTCTGGAACCCCCATTGTATTGTACAGTCAGCAACAAAAGTACCTACTTACGCGCACGGAATGCTTAAAATGACATGTACCAGATTATACTCTCAAGAGAATAAAGCGGGGTTACATATATTTCGAGGGTGTTATTCTGTAAAGCTAATTTTGCTGCTAGCTGTACCAGGACTGACTCACTCCGCAATCATGCCGCGTGGCCTTGAGGCAACCCGTAGGTGGTATTAGCCGGCGACCAGAAAGAGCACGCGTTAGTACGCGTTATGCGATAGAGAGAAACAGTTGGATGCCGTGAGCTCCGTCTAGTCGTCGGACCTGAATGACAGTTTTGTTAGAGAGAGTTCTGTACGTAGTATTAATACTTATTCTGTTGCTGTACCGAGAGTAACAAACCTTTATGCTAATTAAATCTTTTCTTTATTACTATATCCGAACGTAAGAGGTTTGGACAACCCTAGCAAAAGGGATCCGGATGTGATGCTCTATTTTTCTATCTTGTCGGTGGGTTTATTCCATGTATTGTAGCTTTACTTTAGTGATCAAATTTCAAACTAGTTTTAAGGATTATTTTTGTGTGATGGCTGCTTTCTTTGTGCAAAAATAGTCATGAAAATTTGTATCATAAGTTTTATGTCACTGCGACTCAATGATAAGACATATTTTTACAGATTATTTAAAACAAACGGCTCTTTCCATGGCACGTAAAGGCGTAAATAGATGTTATAGAAAAAAGTAATCGTATCGTTTAGTCTATGTCCAACGTGGCGGCTGAATAATGCAGCAGGCGTCAAATAGTGTACCGTTTTGTAAGATATTCGTAAATAGTTATAATAAGTGTAACTAAATGTCAGTGTGATTCTTATAACTTATAGTTAATATGAGTAGATATTACGATTACGGTAACGCGATATCATGGTGAGTAACTTTATTTTGAACACCTGACATCCATATTGTTTGGGTTCCGTAAACGTTATTCCTAAAAACTTGCTTTTATAAAATATTACCATGTTTGTTTATTTAATTACTAACAGTTTTTTTAGTTCTACATTTATTTTCCTGGTTTATGATACCGGTTCTTTTTGAAGTTCAGTCGTGTTGGCGGCGGGAGGTGCTGTATGCAATTTGCAGGGGCAACGTGAAGAATTAGGGTCACTTCATACTGAAACAAAGATTTTTTATTTTCAGTATAATCGCACGGTTGATATAAATACCATTTTATTTATTTAACTTATATAAAAGTTTGCGGCCGGCTATTCCGTTTTGACACATAGGTTAATTTTTTTTAATTTGTTGTTGGAATTTTATTAATAGCATTAATGACGCTGCGGCCATCGCCCATTTATTTGTACTGTACCACACCCTTACTCTTACTAAACAAAATTACGTTTAATTTTGTTTTTTCACTATTCATTAAAATAATAATATTTCAAATAGTATGCCTTAATTATCATTTTAATTAACGTGATATAACGAAATATTACTTGAAGGCTTACAAAATTTCAGAGATTTCCCCTTTAATATTATTTGTTAAGTAATAAATTGTTATAACTTAGATAATTATGTGTTGTGTTATGATCATCTAAAATACAACTAACAGCTAACTTACTACATGGTTATTGAGTCAATTTAATACACCATTCCTTAATACATTATTGTATGTTTGTCTGTCTACTGGCTGTTAAGGGGCTGTAGAAAAACATCTAAATTACGTACAGACTTTGAATTTAATTTATTGTGTGTATGTTTAATTGTTAAGCTTATTCCCATCCCACCTGACTGTTGCAAGTTACTCTCATACAGTTAGTGGCTGTTTGTGATCCGGCTAGCCTAGACTGGAACATGTTGAAAGGCTGCAGGCAATGTCAGTTGCCTCAGTCAAACACTGCCTAGTGTCACAATCCCGGCTGACTGACTGTTGGAGCAACTTGTTGTTAATGGTAAACTTTTCTGGAAAATTTCATTGACAGAGGACAGTCATCTTATTTCTCTTGCCTCTAGCTCCTGTTTTCCCGAAGCCATTTCCGGTCATATTGCGAAACATCTAATGTACTTTTTCTCCTTAGCAAGCTCCTTCACAGCTGCAGTGGAATAATTTATCAAAATAATCAAAATGGGATCACCAACATTGTTCTAAATTGTCATAAACATCGTAGAGGATTTGCGGTTTGTTTAGTGGTATTAAAGCTGTAAGACATGTTTTAACCATTGATGACTAAAAGTAATTATTCAATTGCAGATGTCACTAGAGCCCTATCCCTTTCATCTAAATTCGGTGCTTAGCATAAGAGAAATAAGGAGACAGCCATGCAGTTTTTTCCAGAAGAAATTTTCCAGAAAACCCCCTAAGTTTGTGTAGTTGACGTTTGATAGATTTACGTCCCTTGGGACGGCTGAATTTCAGTTGACATGAGATGGTCGCTCATCAACAATGGTTAAAACACGATCTTCAGCGCGGGTAGGAAATGCGGCACCGAGTAACGCGGCACCCACCGAAAATGGAACCTCTTCCGAACTTAGATCGCGGCTCAATGCTACCGAAAACGGACGTTCACAAAAGAACAACAACTCTAGGCAAGTGTCATTACCTCGCAGCATGCGCCACGGGTCCTGCGTGGTCTCGGCTGCGACTCGCGGCGATGAGTGTGGATGAGGCTGGAGTGTCTAACAGTTGACGCATGAGTCTGGCTTCGGTGTTGGGTCGTTGGTGTGATTTTGCTATAAACTGCACTTTCAGGATGACAGGACAGAGAATACCATTTCCGTGCACATTCAGTTCAGCTCCAGTACAGTCCATGTCTCAATGGCTCACCTTCAATTGCTGTATTTGACTGTAGTGGGGTTAAATTTACTCACATCCAAGCTGCTTGATATCAAACTGCCGTGATATCTCTGACAGTACTAGTTTTTGAACTCCTTTTAAACTTCACTAATCCCACTAAAAGGTCAAAATTGAAGCACAAAGATATCTTTTAAAGATTGAAAAGATTGTTTATAGTTGATGTTGGTTGACAGGAACAGCCAGGCACTAGCATCCAGCGGCGTAGGCCCGGGTGGGGGCTCTCAGGGTAAAGACCCGCTGGCCCCGGGGATCGCCAACCAGCGTAACATGTACCAGCATCCCGCGGTCAGCGGGTACAACCCTCAAGATTCACGGGCACAGGGCATGCCGGTCACCGTAAGTACTCAGATTCTGGGTCGAGACCTGGGCAATGTTGATCTTCTCCTACTGATTACCTGAACCTGAATATATTTTATAGGTCATACTATCCCACTTCATTCTTTACGTGAACTTCACTTTTTATAATATGGCGCACACGCCCTGGATGTGGTGATCTTCACTATTGTTTATTTCTACTGTATGAAGACAGTTCCTTTTTTTATATTATGTACTTATTGCGCAGTACTTGTAATGAGTATGTAACTACAAAAAAATTAAATGTATCTATAGGGAACGTGCACGACGAAGGTGCTGCCAACTGGTGCCGCCAATCTAAATCATATACCCTCTCATGCTGGGGCCACATTGACGAAAACGCCGTTAATAACGTTAATTTATCGCGTTGAAGGACGATTAATGTCAGTGTAGCTATGAATTACTATATTTGACATTGACACTTACATATTATCATTGACAGCTTGATTTGACAGGGGCGATAGTTTCCTTTATTGCCCACCCGTGTCTCTTTTGTCGTTTAGTGCTGCCACCTATAGACCGTGCACGTTCCCTATAAAAAGGAAGTAATTAACCATAAAATACTTGTAAGGATTTATTCATAGTCATTGGCAATAGTATTTGATAAAATATTTGTCCGGCTCTCGAACTGCTATATTCAAATTTTTGCAGGACTTATTTCATAAATTATTACTGGTTACTATACTATAACATGCATTTTCGTGGCCAACTAATCGTTATTCTCGTAGTAAAATTGCGCGTTGTCAATAAGCAATTTTGGCAGAGTTAATTTGAACTTAAGATCTAAACCAGTACAGATTTAAATCGAATTTGCGATGCCAAAGTGTTAGTTTGTTATTTGGTTACAAGCCAGTGGCACGGGTGACGGCTCGGCTATACTACACCTATGGCAGTGTTTTTTAACGTGGTCGCGACTCCATCCATAGGGGGTTGCAGATCCTTTAGAAAGGGGTCGCGTGGGTCGCAAGATTATTAAAAAGGAAAAAGAATAACAAATAGCTCAAAACGATACATAATCTTATTAAGAGAGAGTTCTTCAGTGGCGAGGTGGCGATATATATTTTTAGGGATGTAACGATACACAGTTTTGCCGATACGATACCGATACCGATATATAGTAGTTAATATCGGCGATACCGATACCGATATCTTAGCTAAATAATGAAGTATGAATTTCAGATATTTTTATGTCCTTATTATAACTAATGGCAATGACTACTGGTTATATTTACCAGAGAGTCAACCTTGAAAGTGTAAAGTAAAAATAATAAATTGTCAACTCAAAATTCTTTTTTTTATTAAGAACCAAAGATTTAATTAACATAGTAATTATCATTGCACAAGGTAATAGAATAGACCAATACATAAATTAAGTCAGAAATTGAAATTACTTTTTGCAGATTTTTTTTCATACAGCAAATTCTTCAAGTATCGGTTGTATAATATCGGCGATACCGATATATCGGTATTGGTATCGTTACATCCCTATATATTTTCATATAATGGGGGGCATTTCTCCGTCGATTTCAGTGGCATCATTAACGTCGAAGTCCTGGGAGATTTGCAGGATCTTTTCAGATATCTGGTAGATGTCGAGCATGTCTATCAAATACTTGAAAATGTCTTGCAAATCTCCTAAGATTTCGACAGTAATGATGCCACGAAATGATGATGCCGAGAAATGCCCGGTCCCACGGCGTTGTGTGTGTTGATACTGACGGACGGTAGGCGCGGCAGAACGCGATGTACGCGGGCAGCATGTACCACGGCTACGGCGGCGGCGCGGCGCTCGCGCCCATGCCGTCCCCGTCGCCCACCGCGCCGCTGCCGCCGTACCCTGTGCACCCTGATGTTAAGTTCAAAAAGTAAGTCCTGTGTTAAGTTTTTTGGTTAATCTCAGTGGCGATAAATCCTATTAATAATACTTAAATACATAGAAAACATCCATGACTCAGGAACAAATATTCGTGCTCATCGCACAAATAAATGCCCTTACCGGGATTCGAACCCAGGACCTCTTGCTTCGTAGGCAGGGGGATGGATGTTTTCTATGTATTTAAGTATTTGTATCTATTAAATATATCGTCGTCTAGTATCCATAACACAAGCCTTATTGAGCGTACTATGGGGCTAGTTCGATTTGTGTAAGATTGTCCCCTAATATTTATTTATATTTATATTTATAATAATGACCGTACTTTGCCCACTACTGAAATAGGCAAATTGTGGTGGGTAAAGTACGGTCAGCGAGAGGGTTTAATCCGGCCCGCCGACGGTCTTTGGGAATAAATAGTATATGGTCCACGATAAAATAAGATTGATATAGTATAATTCTGACACTCCTATGAACTTTTTAATTTATGACCCGCCTTGAAAAAAGTTTGGCTACTACTGGCCTATTCGGTTCCTATATCGTCACTTTCCTATCTTGTCCGCTTTCCCACGTGGGCCATAGTGCCAACTCGTCAACATTATTAGATCGATTAAATATCTACGCAGTTTGTCTATCAAAAATTGATTCAACATGTGAGTAATATTGCAGTCTATTTATAATGAGATATAAATTTTATTACAATGTGTTGTCTATGTATAGTAAATTGGTAATGTGGACCAAGCAGCACTGTGGTCGATAAAGGAATGTGGACGAGTTGGCACTGGTGACCGAGTAGTACCGTGGTCTATAAAAGAAAGTGGACGAGTTGGCACTGTGGTCGAAATAGGAATGTAGACAAAATGGGATATTGGCGATATGAGAAAGTGGACGAGTTAGGAAGATGACGATTTAGGAATTATAGGCTGACGACATGCCACTGTAAACGATTTAAGAGGAAACAGGAGGGCAGTTTTTCCATACAAACGTAGTCCCCTGTTTCCTCCCTGGATAATGGCAGTAGAGCAATAATTTTTTGTCCAAAAATCTATGGCTACTATTGATATGTTCCTATGTTTTCTTTTTTACGATAAATTGATTCTCAAAAGAGATATTAACCTTCAAAAACCTAAAAAAAATGCCAGATTTTCCGCTGTGTCCACACATCCAGAAAACAATTTTGAAGAGATTATTAAAAATAAGGAAAACATAGGAACACGGCCAAAGCCTTTCTTTAATGTCTAATGTAAAAATTAGTTAAATAGGTTAAGTTTTGGGGAAGCAATCAGGGGACTACGAAACGTTGTTTTCATGAAATTTTAAAGGTATTTTCGGTCCAAGCTGCAGTTGTCTCTATCGCGCTCTGCGCGGGACAGGCGGGCAGTACGGGACAGCGACACATTTTACAAATACCTAATTTTCAATTCTGTCCACCTTACTGTTTCCTCTTAAGAAGGTGACGAAATGAGACTGTGGACGAAGTCATCCTGAGCCGACAATTTTATTAGAGAAAGAGACTTCTGTACGTACTACTGTTTATTCTATGACATAATGTAACCGTGAATCTATCCCCAGGCTTCCATTCTACGACGTAATGGCGGAGCTAATGAAGCCAACGACGATGATGCCAACGCAAGCGGGCCGCATGCAGGAGGGCGCCTACCAGTTCCACCTGACGCCGACGCAAGCCACAGAGATCGCCTGCGGGAAGGACATCGTCGGGACCAGTAACAAGCTAGACTATGTAGTGCAGGTGAGATTGTCAGGTTTCATTGCAGAAGGAAAGCCTCTGGAGGCTCACAGTTTGTTTTACGCGATTAAATCCCGTTTTGGCACCGGACGCAACACCTCGGAACAGCGAGATTGCTCCCAGAAGTCGTCGGCAACATCAAGGGCCTGCTAGACGTTCTGGTAGAGTGCCCATCACTAAAAATAGGCGCATATCTGTCGTCGAGTTGCGGAAAACTAGCCCGCGTAAACGTAAGTCCCGAATCAATATCTACACAGCTAGCATAAGACGGCCGAGATATGCAAAGGGCAATGGGAACGCGCATCTGTAACCAGTAGGACTGCTAGATTGAGTGGCTCCAGGAGGGGTGGGGTTAGGGGCGTAAACCACTGGCGCCAAAACAAAATGCAACCGGCCAGGGGCGATTACGCCGCCCCCGGCGGCTTGGGGTAAATATGCCCCTGGGGCTCAGCGATTGCATGTCATGAAATTTCAATGTTTCGCGACCGGGTGCTAAGCTAACCGTACGAGTAACATGTAGTATATAAACCATATTAAATAACATTAAACAAAACTGACTCGGTTAAACCCACCAACCAAGTAATTAGTGCAGAGTATACAATTTAGTTTAGTCTAACTATATTTCTATGCTTAGTCCTAAATGTATTCTTTTGCCGATTTAGAATCAAATTAAAATGTTCCTTGTCCTGGTGCCCCCAATGTGGGGTCATGAAGGTTTTTTTCAGGAGTCCGTGCTTCCACTATGGGGTCACTTCCCCATACTGATTGTACAGTTGGGACTTGTGACATTGTACGATAGTTTTGTATGGGAACAGTGAACGGTTTAAATTAGTATAATGACGATGAATTACGTATTGTTATAGAATTATGTATTGTTTGTTACAGGCTCAGTTAAGATTTTGTCTTCTGGAAACCACATGCGAACAAGAGGACTGTTTTCCGCCGAGTGTTAATGTTAAGGTCAACAACAAAATGTGCCCATTGCCAGTAAGTGTTCAATTTTCTTGTTAGATGTAATGTGTAGAAAGCATACTTTCACTGTCGAGTCTCAATTAAATATGTAGTTAAATGTTGTTTTGTAATTAAAAAAAAATTTTTGCTTCGACATCCAAGTGATTAATTGGTGATTTAGATAATTTCGATGTAAAAATACCTTTATCACAGTTGTTTAAGAAGCTTATTGTTACTTATCTCGTTTATTCCGTTTTGCTATTGATTTTACAAAATTTATTAATGCTAAGTTACTTAAAGATCAGTATTTGAGTACTTGGTAGATAACCTGGCTAAAACAAGTTTAAATCTTTTCTAGAGCATTGATTCCTTAGGATAAAGCCTTTGCCCTCTCTGACTACATTGCATTCTTATTAGAAAGAAAATTATTAAGTGCAAGTTTTTGGAATCACGCAGATAGATGGCGCTGACGCATCAATGACCGATTGCGTGTTTTTTTTGTGACTTATTTATGCAAAAACAATTTGATACCATTAAAATGAATTTTTGATTCTCGTTTCGTTTGCATAAAGATCCGGGCAATCACCTTAACCAGCCTTCTAATCAAACCTCACATTTCAGAACCCGATCCCCACAAACAAGCCGACCCCGGAGCCCAAACGACCGCCCAGGCCGGTGAACATCTCGTCCCTGGTGAAGCTGTGCCCCACGGTAGCCAACACCATCCAGGTGACGTGGGCGTCGGACTTCACGCGCGCATACGTACTCAGCGTGTTCCTGGTGCGCAAGCTCACGTCCGCGGAGCTGCTGCACCGGCTCAAGAACAAGGGCACCAAGAATCCGGACTACACGCGCTCGCTCAGTAAGTTGTACGGTGTTTTTGGAACCTCATTTCAGAACCCGATACCACAAGGTCATCCACAAAGTTCGTCACAATTTTTCAGACTTAGACCCCCATGTCACACTTTTTCCTAACATATTTGACCTTGTTAGTATAGGCTGTGACATTTGGCTAGATCCCCCCCCCCCGCCCCAAGGGTGTGACGTACTATATGGATGACCCCCACACAAGCCAACCCGGACTACACGCGGTCGCTCCCGATCCCCACAAACAAGCCGGGTCATTCCACGGTGAAAGGTAAAGTGAGTCACAAGTTTCATTAAGTTTTAAATCATCATGATGCAAATTAAAGCCGTAATATATCTCTAAAGAAGGTTACTTATTATTTCTAGATGTAATAACACTAAAATTAGTGTCTCTAATGAAAAAAAACGCAATGAAATCGTGACTCGCGTTACATTTATGCGGAATGACCTAGCCAACCCCGGAGCCTAAGCGACCGCCAAGAACAAGGGCACCAAGAACCCGCACTATACGCGTTCGCTCAGTAAGTAATGGTACAGTGTTAGCAGTAATTTTTCTTCCTTCAAAACGTACATCGCGACATCGCGTGGCTTGTATGAGTGCGTGTCGTGAACGAACGCACTACAAGCATAGTTTTGAATGCGTAAGAATGCGCCAGTACAGATCGAACTTCTGCGCTTCGACCTTCAACAGGTATCGCGCGCTCTTAAACGTCCGAAGTGTGACTACTTGTCTGTCTGTATAACAGTATAAATAAACACAGACAAAGTAGTCACACTCCCATAACAACAGGGTTATCAGTTGTTCTTACAGTGTTTCAACCGCTCTCACTTTTCTAGCCGCTTTAGCCATTTCCCTGTAGGTTTGGATTACCAATTTCCAATTTTTTTTTAAAACTGCATCTGGATGTAGAAATCGTACTAATTGAAGAGTCAAATGTATGGATAAACGGATCAAAAGATAAAGGTCACTTATTACATAATATTACAAAGATTTTCTTAAAAATGTTTGCTCATAATCCTGATAGTGGGGGGAAATATTTACTGTTTATGACCTTGCAACTCTACAGAACTGCGGAGGTATCTATTGTCAAGTCCAAATGATTTTGCAAGAACGCCCAATAACAACTCGAGTAGTCTGTTTTTTTTACTGACATCCTAATTTTTTACAGTCAAAGAAAAACTATCAGAAGACTACGACAGCGAGATCGCCACGACGTCCCTCCGGGTTTCACTCATGTGTCCCCTGGGCAAAATGCGGATGTCGTGTCCTTGTCGACCCGCCAACTGTCCCCATCTTCAGTGTTTCGACGCTTCGCTCTTCCTGCAAATGAACGAGAGGAAACCCACGTGGCTGTGTCCTGTGTGCGACCGCCCCGCGCTTTATGACTCCCTGGTAGTTGACGGGTGAGTAGAACATTTATAGAACCTTTTGTAGGATGTCTAGTCGTATAGAAGGTCCCTCCGAGTATCGCTTTTGTGTCCCCTGGGCAAAATGCGGATGTCGTGTCCTTGTCGACCCTCCGACTGTCCCCATCTTCAGTGTTTCGACGCTTCACTCTTCCTGCAAATGAACGAGAGGAAACCCACGTGGCTGTGTCCTGTGTGCGACCGCCCCGCGCTTTATGACTCCCTGGTAGTTGACGGGTGAGTAGAACATTTATAGAACCTTTTGTAGGATGTCTAGTCGTATAGAAGGTCCCTCCGAGTATCACTTTTGTGTCCCCTGGGCAAAATGCGGATGTCGTGTCCTTGCCGACCCGCCAACTGTCCCCATCTTCAATATTACAAATGAACGAGAGGAAACCCACGTGGCTGTGTCCTGTGTGCGACCGCCCCGCGCTTTATGACTCCCTGGTAGTTGACGGGTGAGTGAAATGTTTGTGGTGCGTTGTGTAGTATCCATTTGTAGTATTTGAGACGGCGCCCTTCGTCCAGCAAGAGCACTTTCATGTAAGTAAGCAGTGAATGTAAATAAAATGTTCGAATTAAAGCCAAAATAAGATATGCGATCAACCAGCACCGTCTGGAGAGAAACCTCATACCTTACGCGGCTTCTACCTACCTAAACCTGATGGTTCCCCGGACACTTGTAGGATTAGATTGCATAAGCATCTCCTGATTGTGCTCAAAACTTCATCAGAGTCAAGACCGAGCCCATTTAACGTAAAAATAGTTGAAGGCAAACGCCCCAGAGGACGAATCCATGCACAGGGAAAGCCGTTCACTGGTAATAGCTAATAGGGGACAAACGGCGAAGTAAATACTAGACAAATCCAGCATATACCAGTATAAAGGGCCATGGGCAACTTTGTATGGGAAGTGCACCAAAAACCAACAGAGCTGAGAGTTGTGTCATTAAATAGCTCTTTCCGTGTACTTCATTTCATTCTATGGGCACCAAGTTGAATTCCATTGCAAAACACATATTCATATTTAGTATGTATGAGAAACGTGTTTTACCTGGACAGTTAGGGCCTACGCTAGCTGACGCGGGTGCACGGACCTGGTGCACGTGGCGGGCGGGCAAAAATATGGCACCCTCGCCCACATCACTTAGCGCTGCTCATAATATTTTTCAATATAGACAAGACACGCAAGCGTGCACCTGCTCCGTGTGAACCGCGTCAGCTCTAGTCCGTAGGCCTTAACTGTCCAGGTAAAAAATACAGTTTATAGATACTAAAATATGAATATCTCAGTTTTGCAATGGAATTGAACTTGGTGCCCATATAATGAAATGAAGTACATGTAAAGACCTATTTAATGGCACAACTCTCAGCTCTGTTGGTTTTTGGTCCATTTGGACGCATGGTCCTTTAATCTATCTTATTTGTGAACCTTCATAACTGATCTGTTAACCCACCTGTACACATTTGGCGAGACCTGGCGAGACCCCATGATGCCTTATTCATTCTCGCGTCATAAGAAGAGGTATAACATACGTGCCTGGCAGCCTGGGTCAGAACTGTCTGTTTTTGTATTCGGAATAAAACCTGCTAGCTGTTGTTAGGTTCCATTTGTCAACTAACCTCAGTCCAGGAGTGCATGAACATCCCGTGGAAATACTCCAGCCGTGCCGCGAGGACGCATTTATGCGCCGGTATGAGCGCGCCATCTTTGGTAACCACGTTTGTATCGACCAACTCCTGAAGGCTGCTGCGATCCCAGTACAGGGGAGGGTTTTTGGAGTTAGTTGCGCTCTCCTTTAGACAAATTGTGCCGTCTTTGTAGCTGGAAAATAAAGACATGTTTCAAGTGTTTGAAAACTATCATTATTGCAATGGTTTCTGCTACTTTTTAGGGTCTGTGCACATGGCGCCTTTGAAACGCGCGTTTTATTTTTAGGGTGTAACAGCGCAGGGAGGGACAGCGCTATGAAACGCACGTCGACGGCGCGCTTAATTGATCCATGTATTCCAAATGTAGTAAGTTCCACCGTCGCCCCCAGGTACTTCCAAGAGGTGCTAACGTCGCCGCGGCTGGCGGGCGAGTGCAACGAGATCCAACTGCACGCGGACGGCAACTGGTCGGCGCACTCGCCGCCGGCGCGCGCGCCCCAGGCCGTGCAGCCCGCCGCCGAGCCCGTCACGCTCATCGCTGATGACCTGGGTCAGTACACTAGTACCATAGGGGTCCACCGTCGCCCCCAGAAACTTCCAAGGGGTGCTGACGTCGCCGCGGCTGGCGGGCGAGTGCAGAGCATGACCTGTCGCTGTCACACTATTATTGAGTGGAAGGACAAGGAGTCGCGTGTCACAGTTGTGCTAGAGGTAACCAAAAGACATAAGGGGAACTCATCTGTTTATATTTATAGCAAATTGTTTTCCAACAGAGGTGATACCAGTGGAGGGCAACGGCGGTAGCGCGAAGCGGGCGGCAGTGGGTGAGAACAGGACGCCCAAGGCCAGTGATGTGTTAGTGGACCTCACGTCAGATTCGGAAGATGAGTTGCCGCTCAAGAGGAAGGTGCCGCCGCCGAAGGCCACGCCGCCGGCGGACGTCACCGTCAAAACTGATGACACTTACTCGTCTTCCAACGGTAATCATAGGCGGATTTCATGAGAAGTCTTTTTTCCTTACATTAGAAAGTCCCTATCTTACGTCGCCAAACAGTGCATTTCTATAGGCCTAAGCTGTTAATGACTCGCTCTTGTTGAATCACACAACCTTGCCTTGTTTGTTTCGAACCCAGGCGCTTCGGCCCCCACCTAGTACGACCCTCTCAGTGGTCTGGGCTAAGCGACCTGGTTCGATCCCAGGGAACGCCACGCGAACGCCCCAGACTTGCAATGTCAGCTTAAAAAAAAATGCCCGGTTTGAACACCGCTAGGTGAAGCATATTGACGGATCAAATTTTAACACTTTCAGTGCCAAGTTCCCAATATTCAATACAAAATGAACCCGATGGTCAGGATCTCTGCAACGAATGTGTTAATAACTGCGCCGCCCGACCATTTTATTAATACCTATCGATCTATTCAGTACAGTACGAAATAAACAGGTGATAGTGTTTAGCACCGTGCACGACAAGCAAATTCGCGACCAGTTGTGGTAACTTTGATCCGTACGTTCTCGCTTACCGGTCAGTTGTGGAAACTAGGCTATACCCAACTACCTATCTATTTTAAGTTATCATCGCAGTATCATCCTAATGATGATACTAATTATAGTAATTTTGCGTTCTAGTCATTACTTATGTTTGTGTTTTTATTTAAAGTAGTCATGCACAAAGGTGTAATAAGTAGGTATAAGCTATTAGTTTGTAATATTTTTAGGAAACTGTAAGTCTACTGCTAAACATTTTTGTTTTTGTATTATTTACAACTACATGAGACTGTTTGTTTCTTTATTAAATAAATAAATAAAATAAATAAAATTATAAAATTCAGACATATTACACGGTAGTCATATTAAGATGTAGGTAAAAATCAAACTAGTTACATTGCGTTCTAGACTGTCTGAGACTAACCCTTTATTTGCACAAACTACATACCTACCAGTGACACTCGTGCCATCAAGACTAATCTAATGATGTATTTACGAACGGACATAGGAACTATTGGTATCTTTAATTGGCGTCTTAATTTCAACTTAAAATAGTAATTTAGAAGTAGTACTTTATGTTTTATAAAAACTTGAATGCTATACGTTATATCTATAATAATTTATATGTAACCTGTAACCTACAATGTTGTCGTTAGCTAGTTGCTAAATGTAAGTTGTATTTTTTGCATCGTCTCCCCCACAGGACAGACAGAATGCCTAGTGTGGGGGTCAGCATAAATGTAAAATTTTGAAATGTTGCTTATGAAAATAAACAATTTGTATTTGTACTATTTAAAGTCACGTTTGTTTCTGTAGGTGTGGATGCAGTATCATCGTCCGGATACCGGTCGCCCGGCGGTGCCGTGATTTCGCTGGACAGCCCGTCTCCCCCCGCGCCCGCGTCCCCCGCGCCCCCCGCCGGCGACCCGCTGCCCGACGCCCCGCACCTCTCCATCACCGCTATAGACCAATGTGAGCTTACAGCTTTCACTCCGACCTCGCTCGGGCTCAGCTAAGTTTCTTGCCGGAGTCTTCTTAGCTGGGCTAGGTTTTTAGCGAACCGGCACCTAAAACTCCCATTAGTTCGATACACAAGTTCACAATAAGGACAGGATGACCCGAGTCATCCTTCCCGCTGGTCCGCTGCTCACTCTGAGCAATCAGCGTAAAGTCAAGGTGGCCCTGGCCAAACGACCTGGTTCGACTCCAGGCGTTCAGCCCCCACCTAGCCCGATCATATCGAGGTGGACCGGACAAGGTGACCTGGTTCGACCCCAGGCACCCCCGGCACCCACCCAGTCCGACCAACTCAGGGTGGTCCGGCTAGCGACCTGGTTCGACCCCAGGGAACGCCACGGCCGACCACCCGGTCCGACAATCGCTACGTCCTTATGGGTTGCGAGTTTGTCAGTTGCTAAAAAAAAAATGTGAGCCACACCACACACCAGAATCCAGTTTGCAAGGGAACCCAGTCGCCCTCTACCTGGCTGTCTAGCATAACTGGCCGCTATTTCGTGCCTCGCGCGACAGAGCATCACCTGTCACCGTCACACTATATTGAGTGGATAGAGATAGGTAGCATTTGCCGCGCGACAAAGAGACGCGTGTCACAGTTGTGCTAGAGGTGCTGGAGGCACACAGTGGAGAAGGCCGCGAGCCCGGCGGCGCCGTGATCTCACTAGACAGCCACGTGGCCGTTCGTTTGTTTCCACTCGTCGCTATCTAAAAACACAACAATGGCGACATTTAAAGAGCCAATAGGCATGACCACTGGGTTAAAAATATATCATTCTATTTCGTCCGTCAGTTAGATTGTGGAGATATATGGGACACGTATTTTTTGCTCTATCAAATGACAAAGGTATAGATCATCAAACTTCCGGAGTAGGGGCTTGTGACGTCACTCCTAGGTGAAAATTGTACCAAGGAGTGACGTCACTCGAAACTTCTAAGCACTCTATCCTCGTAATTTTTTGATTGTCAAGCAAAAGAAAAAATACGTGCACAATATTTTTTAATAATCTAACTGACGGACTAAACGGTTTTTTTAGTCGTCCAGCCTATTACAGTTGTTAACCTCATCCCAAATTGTATGCAGGCACAAGCAACAACAGCGAACGCGAGGAGAACGACGCCGCGCCGGCGCACTGGGCGCCCTACGCCGACTCGGACCGGGATTCACATGACTCGTATCGAAGGTAATTTGGTTACAGCATGAGCTGACACTGTTCGCCGCGCGGCCATGAAGCCGCCGCAAAGGGGCCTTAGCCAGCGATCAAAAAGAGCACGCGTTTGCACCATTGACGTATACAAAGGACAGGCTAAGCGAGCGCGTAGACGGTTCCAACGCTTTGGCGGTAAAAATACCGCCAAATCAGTGCCAGCCGTCAGTGCGACACGGCGCGTGCACTGCGCAGCTGGCCTTTATAGCTGCATTTTTTGTTACGGGGAAATAAGTTCCGAACTGTTCGGATGGGCCTATCCTTACTTTTGAAATCATTGGTTAGCATGCGTTACGCGATACAGAGAGACGATCGGATCGGTCCGGATGGTTGGACCCGAACGACAGTTTTGTTAGAGAGAGACTTCTGTACTTAGTACTATTATTTATTCTGTGGTTACAGTGTAAATACTGGCATATCTTATTAGATCTTATAGCAAAGTATAAAGACGAACAAGTCCAACTTCGGCCGTTTAGGAGCGCGCGACACAGACGCGCGATAGCACGTCTGTGTGAGTGCGATCCATACTGGAGCATTCTTACGCATTCTTAAAAATTTGCTTGTAGTGCGTTCGTACACGGCGCGCTCAAATTCAAGCGCGCGATGTACCTTTTGTAGGAAAAAAGATTACTGTATTATACTGTGGTACAACTGCTATTGAAAATGGTATAATCGTTTTCATCACACTTGCTCGAAAATGGTGTCGTTACACGTAGGTTTTGCGGGCCGTAAATGACCTATTACGCCCTAGGGCGTAATGGTTTTCTTTTTAAATTTGAAACGCTGGTTCTGTTTTACTCTTATTTGTCATGTTCAACGGAAACGCCAACTTTTTTAACTTTTATTACTGAAATATTTATTTAAAGAGAACTGTTATTGCAAAGCAAATACATGTAAACACATATTTCTGTAACATTAATTAAATGTTTTTAAATAGTGTATTTCAGTATTTTGACTATTTTGCAAATATAAAATCAACCATTTTAAGTCTTTACCGCTATGGTTTCCGAACGTGACTTGACATTCGCATTGTCTATGGATTACGTCACTAATGTCACTGTCAGTTTTATCATTTTATTTAGGTTAAGTAAGGTTATTTTAATCAGATTTCCTCACAAGTGTGATGAAAAACATTGTGTGTGCCACGGGCGGTAAAGGAATTACATACTCGTGTTATTAAAGCCCTCGGCTTCGCCTCGGCCTTGTAACAAACACTCGTTTGTAATTCCTTACCTACCGCTCTTGATACACAATGTACTATTTAGCCCACTTTGATATGCCCGTTGGGTGAAAGGCCTCTTCCTTTTCCCTATATTTTACACAGTCTTATTGCATTATCATAAGATTCATAACCAACCAGCTAGTGGTTTACCAACCTTAACATTACAAACAAGTCTGCTCAGCCGAATCTGTTTAAATTTGGCAAGGATATCGCGCAACATAACTGCCTTACCCCTTAAATAGAAAAAATATGCAGATTTGAAAGAACCTCCTTCCCTTGAATTTAGTTCAACGGTACTAAAATCGCTGTTCACGCGGTTGACGCCATCTAGCCGAATAAAACGACAACATTTTGCGGAATGTGGCCGTCCCAAAAGTACTCCAGATGTCACTATATTTGACATTCGTAGAATTTGTTACTTTGTTATTAAGATTTCCTTAAAGGTGCTTCTAAACGGGCAATGTTTTTCTGCAATTTGTGGCCGGCAAGTAATGCTATCTCACTCTTATTTCGTATGCTAAAGCAAGATGCACATAGTTGCCGGGCCACAAATTGCAGAAAAATATTGCCCGTTTAGAAGCACCTTATGTAAAATAAAATCAAGCTAAAAGCAGGAGTGGTCCACTCCGCGATGTCGCCGTGCGCCAACTAGTACCAAATTTTGCCACCGCGGAGGGGTTTAGCCAGCGACCAGAAAGAGCACGTGTTATGCGATAGAGACAGACGGTCGGATGCTGTGCGTTCCGTCCGGCGGTCGAACCCGAACGTCAGTTTTGTTAGAGAGAAACTTCTGTATACTGTAGTACTAATACTTATTCTGAGCTAAAAGTTAGGTTCACATCAGAGCAAACTGTTACACAATAAATATTTGTGATTTAGGGCTTTCTTGGACACCCAGATTGTTATATTATTATTTATAGAAACTTAATTACACAATATCAGAAAGTACAAATGGCGGACTTATTGCCGTGAGGCATTCTCTGCCAGTCAACTATCAGGGTAAACAGGACATAGGTGCGGTTATTGTTATAATTAAAGTATTTATTTTGTGGCAGGTACTGACTGAGGGACAAGAGTGGCCGCCCATCGTACGCCAGCGGCCACTCTTCGGAAGAGGAGCAGGAACCCAGCTACCCAGAGGTGCCTGTGCTGCCCTCGCAGTAGGCTCGCCCGGCGTACCCCACTACCGACCTAACGTCCCAGGGGCGCATTTGGAATTTAGCACCCAGGGTCAAAGCTGGCTACTAAGCACCTGTTGCTTTGAATTGAAGACATGTTTACAAAAACAACATAACTAACTAAACTGGTTGACAGCTACTGTCAATAAAAATGATTCTCCATAAGTCAACCAGTTTGGGCTCGTCCAGAAATCATGTGAACAAATTTGGCCTATTTTTGTCCCCCCTTGGTGATATTTGGTGATTGTAACGCTACCCTTCCCCCCCATCCAATATCACGTGTAATTTTGAAAATTGAAAATATTGTTCAGTAATTTTTTTTGAGTAATTTTGGCTTTCCCGTTGTGCAAAAAGATGACACGTGATCTCTTCTCGAACTCCCCCTCCCTCATCGTGATATTTTTCTGAACCCCCCCCCCCCCCCCCCCCCCATAGACGATCACATGATTTCTGGACGAGCCCTTTAGTTACGTTGTTTTTGTAAACATCCCTTCAATTATGTATGAGGCTTTCGATGCCCTAATTGGCTTGCGCCGGCCGCTCTTGGCCTGCTGCCATGACCCACTTGACCCTGGATAAATACGCGTCTGGTCCACTCCATATCTTGGTGCATCAGCGGAATCCTGCAAAATCTGTTGCCAACTAAAAGTCACTAAAAACTGTCACGCCTCCACTAAAATCTCGAATTCTTAATTCGAAGTCATAATTGTTACTTGGTAAGCTGTGGTTGTCAACAGACAATATTAACTTTTGAACGTCATTGTAAATACACCAGTTACTAATATTATGCCCAGTTTAATCTAAAATTTCTCTTAAATTCGTCTTTATAAGTCTTATATATCACTGTTAAAACTGTTAAAAATCGAGTTCTATGAACTTTAATTCTTAAGAACAAATCTTCAGTGCAAATAAATATATATATGGCAAATTAAAAGTGTTATAAGCAAGAAAGTGAATAAATACCACCTTGCATTGAAAGGTTACTTTTATTTTACTGATAACTACTGGTTAGTGCCGCTTTAAGTAGGACAGGTTTCTATCACTAAATGTGATTGGCGTTCAATGGTTAATATCATGCGTGATCCAATGTAAGCAAGCAAGTGTATATTGGTGGAAAACTCTAGGTTTACTGGAGTTAGTATTGACAGATACTCCGTGTGTCTGTGTTGGTACTGCAGTGATGTGAAAAGTGTCACAGAGGACTGATTTAAATATAATGATTATTTGTATGCCCCGACTGAAAGACATTGGGAGATTTGGGAGGTCTAGTGTAGTATCTATAAATTAATTTTAGTTTCAATTATTTAGAAATGCAGGATGCAAGCTCCATCGCACGGTTACGCAGGTTTTCTACTTTTGCATTAATTTATTACCAAATATTAATAGAATGTTTCTTGTACCTTTATCTTAATAAGGCTTAGGCTAGTCTATGGTTGGATTCGGGTTTTGTTGTGATGCTGTTTAATGCGTTCGTTTTGTGAGAGTGTAAGTACTCCCGAGTTTCATTTTAGATTTGCTCAGTTTTTTGAGCCTACTTGTTAATATGGAAATGAATTAGTTATATTTTTTTCTGGTGATCTGCTGAATGCGATCTCTCCTGCCGACTAAATTTTAGGCACGAATGTCACAATCATTGACGCCGTGTATTTTATATTTCCGTTAGATCTGGAGAATGTGCCCTCGAAGTTAACGGAAATCAATAAAAACACGGTGTATATCAACTCAAATTTTTATTTGACTGAACAGTAAATTAAATGGTTTCTTATTGCCAGTAATTATTTCCCAATACATTTCCGATCACGACAGCGTCTTGTTTCGACGATGTTAATAGATCCAATTACCTATATATTTATTGATAAGATGTAGAATAATTTACGTTGAATTTCAGACACTCCATTATGACAGTGTAATGTAGTGCTAAGCTTGTTGCGATGCGATCACTACTGTAAAATAAATTAAAATAAATGTAAATAATACTGACGCGACTGTGTTTCAATGCTTGTCCATAATTTATTATTTCCCTCCTCAACAGTCTGCATTTATTATTCAGAGTGGCTAAAAAGTGTTCAATAGCACGTCAACGCCAACCCTATTGTCAGGGTTGTCACACGCGAGTTCCGAAGCTATTGAACATTTTATGACCACACTTGATGTTAGGTACTGATAATGACAGCTCTATCAGAAACGACGATCTAAATAGGTACATACAGGCTTTTTATTGCGTTCTTAATGATTCTGCCGACTTAAAGGAGTGAAATAGTGCTTGTTTTTTGCATGTTAACCTACAGCTTTATAGAGAAGAGAAAAGGCAAACTCGTTAGGTGGGTGGTAGGTGTAATGAGATGAAGCGGCGACGGCGCTGCGCGAGGTGGCAACGACCTCTCCATGCATCGCAATGCTTAGTTATCAGATAATTGTAATGAATGGCGGCCGACTGTGCTGATGCCGCAACAAACGCCACAATCATTATCTATTCACTCGATGGATCAATCCGCGACAGACGCCGCCGGCCGTACTCTACGCGCCCTCACACACAATACACTTTTGTGCCGGCTCGTAAAGTCTTGCGGCCCGCTCGCACGCACTGCGAGCCGCATCGCGCCGTTTCGCTCCCACCACGCCGCGCGGCGAACACACACAAGCAGGACACGTAGCGTTGCTCGCCGCCGAGTTCCGCGGTTGTCCGCCGACTCGACGCGGCGCTGACGTGCGTTACGCCAACCAACCAGTGTTTCTACTGTGAAATCACCCCTGTTATTTGTTTATAAAGTCACCTAAGGATTCGATCGGACGGTGGCCGCATGAACGTCGGCCGCGTTGTGTACTGTACGTGTGTGCGTGGATTGGAATCGACTGTTGTGGAACGGGTCGGCCGTGTTCGTTTATGTGCTGAATGGTGATTAAAAGTAATTTACTTTGCGTTTACGGTCTCGAGGTTCGGTGCGTATCGATCAGTTATCGAGGGACAAAGCGGATTGTTGTGGTGGCGCGGAAGACGGAAGTCGAGGTGAGTGAAGATTGTTGTTGTGATGAGAGAGCGCGCGGTCGCGGCGGCCGGTGTGGCCCGTGTTGCCCCGCGTACCTACGTGCCTCGGCCCGGCTAATAGCTTCACATTCTAAGTGAGTAATGCCCTTCCCTAATGGGATAATGGCAGGCCGACGCCGCCGCTGCCCGCGCGCTCGAAATATTTATAAAGCGGCCGAATCGCGCCGTGTCAACAACGGGCTGTTTGCCTTCCCATTTAGGTGAGGGAGCCGATAACGCTGGCCTCAGGACTCCACTGAATAACTTGTATGACTTTCTGATGTTTTATTCTACGGGGTTCAGTTTTGTGTAAGTATGTCAGGGACAGGGACACGGACAGTCCTTTTTAGGGTTCCGTAGCCAAAATGGCAAAAACGGAACCCTTATAGTTTCGTCATGTCCGTCCGTACGTCTGTCCGTATGTCATAGGCATTTTACTCAAAAACTATATGATGGATATTTATGAAATTTGGAATATAAGGTGTCTTGGTGTCTTGTATGAGCCGCTACTTAGTTTGGTAGGTAGTTAAACAACTAAAATAAATATTTTTAGGGGGGGGGCACTCCATACATGTTACAGAAGCTAAAAAAATGTTCAGTAAATATCAACGCGTGGTACATAGTTCGACAGCTCTTTAAAAAACACTATAAGGTTTCAAAGTAATGTTTTTGATTAAGTGAATACCTTCGGAAATAATCGCTCCAAAAGTTGTGTAAATTGTGCCCCCCCCCCCCTCTATCTTCTAAACCGTGTGTCCGAAAAATATGAAAAAAATCATGAAGGTAACGCTTAATTAATACTTCCAACGAAAATTATTTTCAACAAGATCGTATTAACTATTTCTGAGTTATTGCCGATAAACGGCGCTTCTCAACAAAGGGACGTAATTGCTATGAAGATACGCTCTTTCGTTGTTGTACTTTTTTTACATCGTATTTTTTACCTTATAGTTACGGCTGTGGAACCCTACACTGAGCATGGTTCGACATGCTCTTGGCCAGTTTTTAAATTGATTATAACCCAAATAGAAATCCAGCACCTATCATTTAAACATGTTACCAACCTATATAGGTACATGAGATTTTTAAGATATTCTTCAACAAAACAGGTAATTTTTTTCACTATGAGGGATTTAAGTGAAAAATGTATACTTAGTTAGATATAATACTTTTGTATACCTGAGTTAAAGGCAAAGTGACAGGATAGGCAGGTACCTATATTAACTTCGTAAAATTTCCGGGTCTCTGCCGTTTTGCCAAAATATTTGTGGTCAAATGTTTCATTTGCCAAATTTTTCGTTTCCCAAATAATAATTTTCTCCGAAACCAAATTTTTTTCAGAACTTTCATAAAACAAACCTAACCTAACCTACTGTATTCTATAAAACCATAACAAAATACACTGAGATTTTTTTTTTTGGTTTCGGAGGTTTGGGAAATGAAACATTTGGCAAATGAAACATTTGACCAAAAATATTTTGGCGAAACGGCAGGATCCCAAAATTTCCCTTTCGACCTATGTTAGGAATTCAGGAACCAAAACATCCCACCGCAAAAGCTTTATTCTAAAATTAGGTACCTACCTACTTACCATTTATTTACTGAAACTGATAGCCCTCCAACATAGTAGGTAGTTCCTCACGGTTCTGTACATAAACCACTCAACATGTGAAGGTAAGTTGTTATCTAATATCTTACTATATGTTTGCATACCTACTTAATCTAATTATTTTATTATCGCTCGCTTGTATCATGTTAAGTAATCTAAGTTAATATTACCTAGGTATATAAATAAATAGGTATTTACTACTCAACGACTTCATAATTACACTCCAAATGGCTTCAAATTCATTACATGCAGCAGTGTATTGAACCAGTTTGTGGTGCAATTGCCACTCGATATAGGATATTGGAAACCAAAATAAATTCACAAAAAGATTACGTAGCTAGGAACAGTCGGGATCATCAATATCCACACGTTACCTAGGGGGCAAAATTATCAGGTAACAAGAACAGTTCAGTGACTTTAGAACTGGGAAATCGTTAGAAACTTAGAACTCACTCTATTTGACCACTCCTAAAAAGTCGAAAACACCTTACCAACACAAATATTTATCCACAATACAGGCTTCGGCAACAAAATAAGTCACAGAATTCATCGAGATTTGAGCACGTTACGTTACCATAAGGACGTCATGGAGAGATGAAACGAAACCGGCAAAAAAGACAAAGCAACCAAGTGGTATTTCCTGACTGCAAGCAATCTAATTTATATGCAGCCCGAAGTACTTGACAACGCGTATAAAATCTCCACAAAACATTCGAGCGCCGATTCCACAAAGGATTTTGTTGAAGGGCTTCGAGAGCCCTAAACTACGCTGTCGAGCTTAAGGGCACTCCGCGTGATAAGTAGACACCTTTTTGAGGGACGCAACAAAACAGCCAAGTAAACAAAGGACAAAGGTCCACATAGTCGAATTAAAAGCAGATGCAAAGGTATCGCTTCCCAACTTCCCGGCGCTCCGTGATTGAAATTTGTAACAGAATATCGTTCGATTCTTGGAACATATTGCGAAGAAGCAACCACAATGGCTACTCTAGACTGAGATATCAAGTGACGTCTTTTATTTTTACTAAATGCTTCAACTTTCAATAGAAATAGAAAATAAGTGGAAAGGATTTGTGATAATTTATCCTCGCCCCGAATCCAACGATTCCGAGAAAAGACAGTTTAATTCTGACAAATAAACAAAGGTATAAGAAAAAGTTGAGCAACTGCTATTTTTCAGAAGAGATCTTCGTGGTTCGCTAGTGCAGTTATGGGGAGATTTATTGTTCTAACTGCGACTTTCTCCCGAAGCTAGACGCCAGACATGTTGCTGCATTAAGTCTTTTGTTTCACAAATTCACAAACAGAGCTATATCATTTTCAAGTTGTCACAAAGTAGCGTTATTGGAAAATAAAATGTCTGCTACGTAGGTATAACTGAGGATTTAATCTTTGTCTGGGGTACACCACCAGGGCCTCGTTTCACGAAGCTACAAGTTACAAGTTTACACTTGCAACATAGGTCAAATACAGCAACGCCATTGATGTGGCCAATGTTGCTAGTTTAGACTTGAAAATTTGTAGCTTCGTGAAACGGGGCCCAGGTTAGCAATAGCTGCATAGTTACAATTAGGTATATGCCATATATTTAATTAAGAATGATGGAACCCTATCCACAAAATTCACAAATTCTAATAAGCCATGAATAAAGAACAATTTTTCTTTGAACTTTACATCAATATTGCGACATTTATAGGTAGATTTGCCTTAAACAGATAAATGGAAACTCGAGTTGAGTTAACAGCGTATTGCAGGTTATTAAATAATTACAGTCCGCTAATGATAAATCGCTGATCGGACGACAAGTTACTTTTCCAAAGTAAAGTAGGCACTGGTCATAAGCTGCGCTGGCGAGAGTAAACCGGATCGGTTTGACCATATCAATTCAAATCACCACACAACCAGTCTAATATCTTATCTGCACCACCGATGTATTAGCAATCACTTGTAACATTCACTAGTTTATCTTGTTTTTACAATCGGAACCAATGGAGGTATCATTCATTTAAATCTCGCCTTTATTACGGTGGTCTACTATTCACAATCGATAGGATGTCCCCGATTAATCAAAATCCAATTACATTGGGGCTTAAAACGGATTTCGTCGGACGCTGTCATAAGATGTAATCGAAATAACAATGATATTTCCAATTTGATGATCATCTGTTCGGTTTGAGTACAAGTGCGGACGTAGTTAATTCGTTGGATAATTGTTGATTCGGAAAAAACGAGTTCGCAATAAATGTAACGCGAGCTCAATTCGTAAATGAAACAATTGGAAGGAGCAACGCATTGTGGATGCGATGACGTGTCCGGACAACTGACTCGGCTTGCATTTTGTAGTAGATATCTACTGCGACGTGCATTTTGTTATGGAGCTCGTCTGACAAAAAAATAGATTACTTATGTTATGTTGCACCTGTTCGACATTGGCATCCTTTAACGCTCTACATGACACCTTTGCGGGAAATGTTTATTTTAACCTTCGTAACTCAATAACTGATGATAAATTGACGAGTTTGATGATGTTTATCGATAAATTCTCAGGCAGAATGTACTATTAAACATTCGCTACGATCCTAAGCGTCGTCCTGGCGTATCATTATCAACTTCACAATTTTTTTTTTAGATCTGCAGCAAAAATCGTTTTAACAGATGGGATGAGAGTTATTAAAAATAAGAATCGCTCGTTCGTTAGTAGGAAAAGCCGCGGGTCGCACGCCTGTGCTGTGGTTCAATTTGTAGTTTTTCGGCGAGCGGCGGGTGTCCTCGAGCTCCCTCTCCGACGGGAGGTCCGCGAACACTTCCTTTGTCCAACCTTCGCTATCCCCTTTCGCGGAACCCGTTATTGTTACACCGCACTTATTGCCCCGATCTTTGTGGCTACGAATGTTCAGGAATGGAATTGCGATCGCCCGAGGCTATTCAATCATGCCTTTATTCACCCTGTAGGCCTAAACGAGTTGTTTGTAATAGCGATATCGTTGACGGAACGTTCGAAAGGCATTCGATATTTATCGCCTCTAATTCAGATAGCATTACGCTAACGGTCATCGAGATCAGATTAGATTAAACTTGATATTGACAAAGGATTCCAATCCAATAATATGATTTGTTAATAGATATCTAGCGTAGCCCAGTGTAATATCGACCGCTATCTCGTCAGTCAGAGCACGGTGAGTCTCGCTTGCTCGATCAGCAGCACTCTATTAAAATCACACTCTTGATTAGATCTCGGAGCGGTTTAATTGAACACTCCTGCTGCGGTATGCGCGCCTGGTACTTCGGCAGTGCGAGCCGCGCCGGGCGAGGGCGCCGCCTCCACACAAACGTTTCTTTTTGCTCCTCCGTCTCGTCCGATTCCTTTTCGAATTTTTTCCTTTGTCCCTTTTGTTGGACTTTTCATATCCTTCTGTTTTCCGGATGGATTAATTTTAATTTGGATTCAAAGACCTCGATTCAGGGGGTGTTTTATTGTTTGTCTTTCGTTTGACTTTTTCTTTGGGCCTGATTTCATTATCAAACTAAGTAAAGGGAAGATAATAATAAGAATGGCAGAATGTGCTTACATTTCAGAAGGTAGTCTTCCTATAGTTTAATCCAACCACGTTTTGTTTCTCATAGAAGATAAAAAGCCTAAAAGGGGTCAAACTAATTATAATCAGCAAACTTGTGAAACCAGTAGGTCCTTGACACTCGTTGGCCGGGTGTAGCTCATGTTTCGACATTGAAAGGAATCCGTTGTGCTCGGCGGATGGAATATTTATCGGAGGGTCGCGGGATCAGCGCCGCCCACTGGCAATTTGCTGTCCGCCCGCAAGTGCCGGTGCCGTCTCGAACTAAACGCTATGCTAATGTAATGGGGCACATTTTGATCGCTGCCCACGGCTAATTTCAAATTTTCAATGAGACCGGTGTCAGCAAGTTTATTAAACGATCTGTTTGACGTTGTTACTAAGCCTAACAAGCATCTATCTATAATAATAAATATCTTACGATATAGGGAACGACTGGCTGGCTTTCTAGATCGCGTAAACTTGTCGCGTCATTCCATGATTCTCAGAGCTATTATTTTTTATAGTCAATGCGGTTGCATATCTATCCTCGTTCGGCGAACTTATGAGTCAACATTATTTGCTTTTTGCCTCGCTCGAGCATACCTGTCGAGACAACAACAATGCACACCTTCCCCGAACCCCAGTTACTAATAGACATACCCTTTATAGGGTAATAGTGGGTTTGACGAGCTTTAATTAGGCTCAACCGGTGTTTCCTTTTTGGTTTATTTTTATTTTCGGTGAGTAATTTAAGCATTGAGTGCCGATAATTGTCCTTGTAGGCGTTGGAGTGGTTTTTTGTGTGGTCGACAAACAGTTTTGCATCGCTAATAGCTGTCATTATTTAATTCAGCCTGCGTTAGGATATGTTGTCTCGGTCGGGTGGTCGTGTCAGCACTTTGCTCACTTATGATTATAATCTGAGATACCGTGTTGCGCATTTGCGCCTTATTACACGTTGGTACATTCCGTTACGTTAAAGGTAAAAACCTGATTCGTGACTTTATTATGTAACCTTAGAGGGCTTGGAAGAGAAGAAAGAGTGCTAGTTTTGTTGATACTTTGTTTAACTACTGTCGGTGTATGTAGGTAAACTCATGGAATTTTCACACGTACACTAGGATATTTGAAAAGTCTTACTAAATTTTTGGAACTTCGTATTCTTTGAAGTTTTAAATCTTGGTATTAAGTATTATTTTGCAGCTGAAGAACTAGAACTGCTATAAACCTAAAGTAGAATGTTTCCTTAGATTTACCGAGGATAACATCCACACCTAGTGTAAGATTAACTACAAATTTACCCTTTACTTGACTTTAGGATGTTTTTAGGAGCATTTACGCTCCAGTGATGCTCCGCTCCGGGTACCAGCAACACATAGCTGCGAGTAGGTAGCGCGGCCGCAGTCGCATGTGTGAGGTAGCCGCTCGTAAATCACGCTCGCGGCGGTAATGCGTAGATAAGAGCTCTCTCATTTGTTTTCCCATTTCCCCGGAGAAATTTCTTAGTGACATTACCGCAGTGTTTGACGTAACGAGCAATTACGCCGCGCCGGCCGCCGCGCGATTTAATAAACTGCGCCGTCGTGAGCCCGATAATGTTCTATTTGACAGATCGTATTTGATTTAATCCTGTTTTATGCAAATAAGTGTATTTCTTTTCAACGGGGATATTTTGTTGTTTATTGAGAGACAAGAGATCCATCGTGGATGTGGTTTCATAATTTAATCAGACCCGGTATCCATGTCGCTTTAGTTAGCCATTTGGTTTAAATGCTAGCATTTTCACTAAACTATGACCCGCCAGCAGGTCGGACTAACAAACCTAACCTAAAATAAGGAGTGTTTAATGAAAAGGCTAGGCGGCTAACCAAATGGCTGACTAAACCAGTTGGCGGCGACATCCATACATACGAAAAAGATCGTGTTCAAAAACCTCCACGAGACATATCGACGCACTCGTCAAGCCGCCTGGTTATCGGTTAATTAAGTGAAAGAGGATTCTTATCGCGTATGCAAATAAGTTGCTTTAAAGTAGCCATGTAATTGATTTCAGAAAATAATTTCGCGACAGCGATATAATAAATCCGTGCAATTACAAAATGCAATCTGCTAACAGAACCAACAGCGGCCGGGCCGCACGCTATCTCGCTTGATTAAGGCCAATTATAGTCTTCACGCGATTATACTGTCGCGATTCAGGGATAACCCCACCATTTAGAGAGAGACGCCTCTTTCATTACCATGCCATGAATTGCCATGCCATTTCCATGTTCGAAAGCTTAATGGGCACGGGCGTGGATGAATTTAATCGCCGCACCGCACGATGATTCCTATGCGGCAAATTACGATTGTCAACGGCCACGGAAAGAAAATTGGTTTCATTCGGGAACACCCAATTTATCGAAATCGGAATTTAAATTGAATCTGAAACAATGTATCACCCTTCATTTCCATTTACGCCCAAAGAATGTGCTCCGCAAATGCTGAAGTGAAGTTGGAAATACAAACGATAAATTTTAACTCGCCACACGAGTTTCAGCCGGGATTTGGAGCCGAATATCCGAACGCCGAGCTCGGATGCCGCGATAACAAGCCGCGCCAGTTACTCGCCTCCAATACAAATTGACTGTCATTTTCCGGCAACTAACTGATATATCCAATATATTATTGATATCTGATTTTGACTTAATCGTTTACAAATATAAAAACTTAAGGAACTGGATGTTAGTCTTATAATAAGAATCCCGAATAAGATCATGGAGGCCATAATGGTAATCGTTTCAAGAAAAGTTTTTTTTTTTTTGATAACCTGACAAGCCTGCAAGGCACCTCGTTGGGGCCGTCGAACAGGATGATCCTAGCTACACGAGGGGGGATAGTCCCCCGCTCGTGCGGGCAACGGAAAAGAGTTTCAAAACTCTCGACAGTAAAATACCTATGAGGAGACTCCGATAGAGGAGTTGGGCTCTTCTTTAACTTAAGGACTAATTTAGGACTTTGAATTGAATGCATTTACCGATTTTTATGACTCGGACCGAAATTATCCGACTGATTGTATCGAACATGGCGATCGGCAGCGACCAGGGTAACATGCGCGCAGGAGCGAGAAGGCGCACGAAGGTCGGCTTGGAACCTGTTTGGCGGGACGCCGCAAGGTGCCGGCCGCCAGGTTAAGTGCACTGCATTAGCATCATTCGCTCGCCCTTTCATGCTAGCCCATCTTATCTGCAACCCAGCCAATTTAAATGAGCCTATTCAATTGTTACGTCTGAGGGTTTCAGACCGGCAAAAACAAAATAGAATGTTCAGTGAGAATGATTGCCCTTAAACACGTTTCCCTTCGTAAAACGTCACATTATTTCTATTAAGTTTTTTAATATCTAGGTACGTCCGATTTCGGTATCCGGAAATCTACACAAATTTTCTTAACTCTGAAAAAAATAGAAAGCAGGCCCTTATCAGAAATCTTTAATCGGTTTAAATCTTATTTACTTATCTGCGCTGCACCGCGCTGCAATTTACTGAGCAGTTTTCTCTGGAAACCCTTGACGGAACGTGTAAACCGGATATTTTTTGAGCGTAGGTGAGTAGGTGTCGTTTGTTGTGGCATTCCGTACGCGATCCGAATGGCTTGGATTTCAGAACGTTCAATGACAGTTTTGATCGAAATCTCTGTCCAATTTATGTAAGTAATGGTGTTTTACTAATTGTTTTTTTGGCCCGTTTATTTCACTTTAACGTTTATATTATCGTTCCCACATTTTTTCTTAATCTTTTTCAACATCTTTCTCTCGTCTATCGTTCTTAACTGTGAACCATACAGTCTTCTGGTAATTTTAGGTACATTGATATCCGTTCAGCAATTCATTAATCCACTTTTATTCCTTTTTTCAACATTTAAATGCAACATACGTTGCTCACTCGTTCGTGTTCATAATAAAAATACACATCCATTCTGCTACCCAAAAGTATTTGTACGTTGTTAAATTTTATGACCGCGAGTTTTAATTATAAACTGATTTGTGCATTCGAAGCAATATTATGACATTATTAGCTTTAATCCGTATAGGTATGCGATATATTATCTGCAGTGTGTGCATAATTTATAAAGTATCTAAGATACGAATTCAGAAGTACCTATTCTGTGTCCTCGTTATAAATTTCCCAATCCAACTTTAAACCGCAACCAACCGCTACGAAGATTCCTCGACTTTCATTGTTACAATTTGTTTTATACTTTTCTGGTCGTTTTTTGTGCGAAGCTTTATTTAATTTTGCAGTAATCGGGTCCTCTAAATTCAGAAACACCTGAAAATAACGAGTCCTCTTTGTTTAGTTTACTGGGACACCGACAAAATCTGGAGGCGCGAGGGTAGCTACCAGGTTTCCATAACAACACGCGGCTATGTTGCCCTCTCCGACCCGCCCCCCTCCTGACCCGCGCCGCCCCCCTCCTGACCCGCGCCGCCCCCGCGCGCTATCGATCCGTCCCCGCCCGCGCCCCGCGCCACTCCAAATCAAATTACAGGAGCACAAGCGGGCTGGCGGCTGCCTGCATGCTCGCACTCCGCCCGTACTCTACTCTACCCGCTTGCCCTTGCCTCGACTCAATCAACTTTGTATTGGCGTAATAGTATTTTAATTCTATTGGCGCGCTTTTGACTGCAACCCCCCGTAATAGCTTGTTTGCAAATTACAACACGTAACAGCGTTGGCAGCTCATTTGGCACATTTAATGGAACGGCCGAGAACGGTTCAAATCGACCGTTGGCCGATAATTAATAAACTCGGTTCGATTAATGTGCGGAATGTCACGCACCGTGCAATAATTACATTTTTATCTGCTCGTGTTTATTAATTGGAAACACTATACCTGCCCAAGTTTTTGTTATAAAACATATAAGTAGGTAACTCTTATTAATAACAATGTTCGCTTTGACGTTCATAAAGATAAATGGAGATCTGGGGACGGTTCCAAAACCATAAATCACACTTGAAATACTTTCGCAGTCAGCCGCTGTTGGTCATAATCTTATCTCGGTTTCTTTGTGTTTAAACTTTTTATGCTTAATTTAAAATAAGATAAGACTTAATAAGCCACGTCGATTTATTAGGGGCAAATCAAAATCAGATGGCTGTAAAAAGTATTACTGGCAAGAATTGGGTCTAGTCGAATTGGTTTCGGTCCACATACGATCGGGCTCATATTGCACCGGGTGGTCCTTAACCTTATCCCGAGCGGTTAGAGTCGGCAATGCGTCGCCGCGCCCGCTCGGTGTTGAAAATAACACAATGATTGATTCGCGACATGGAGTGTGTGTCAGAACTAAAAACAAACAAGACTTATCACCGATTTTATAGCGATCGGCAATAAAATCGATTATCGTATCGAATGGGCGAGCGAGTAGCGCGGCGCGGCGGCTAGCGCTCGACGCTGGGGACGTTTTAATGAGGGAATGTCGTGATGCCGACTCGAATAAACCGACGACGGGACATTTGTCTCCCTCCGAATAATGGAAAAGCGCTGAAAGGATATTTATCAAAACTGACGGAGCTCCGCGTTGGCTTATTTTATTTGTATATTTCATCAATCGTTTAAATCGGGGACAATATAAAAATCTGTGAGCCGCGAAATGCCGTGTTCCAGCCCCGCTCCGGAATGAGAGCGGAACGTTTCACAATTTTATTGTGATAATATAATATGATGTCGCATATTACCTTCTTTTAGATTTGTGTAAATCGGTGTCGGGTCGGGCGTCGTGTGTCGGATAGTAAATTTGTCGTTAAATCATGTCCGCGCGCCGCGTGCCGTGATGAGCATGTTTTGGAGCCGCGCCAGTGATGTTTAGTTTAGACACGACTCCCCAAACAAAGTTTTTAATGCTTTACGAGTATTTATACGCATCGAGGTTATTCACTTTACATTGTATATGTCAAAATATCTCGTAAATATGATACCATTGTTCATAAACTCTGAATGTTTAGCCGCAATTTGCGAAGCGTGCATTGCAGTATACTAAAACATAATAAAAATTTAGATGACTTTGGATGCGGGCCAACGTTTCGACCGGCCGAGTCGCAGCATTTACCTACTTACGCTGAATATGGGTTAGTTCTCAGTGAAGTCTAACATTCTTAATCCAATTAGCGAGCCGTTACCGCAGCTCCACGTGTGGCGGACTCCTGATAAGTGGGCCGATAGCGAGTGACCGGGGGTCGCAGCCCGGCGCTCGACGTTTGGCTAGCCTAATAAACACCTCCGAAGCCACGCACGTACGGCCTCTCCGTGCGGACACAAATTGCTTTTGTTCGGCGCCGACGTGCTGTGCTGTTACTCCTGCTGCTGAAATGATTGCTCTCCGTCGCTCACAATCAGCGACTGTCGGCATAATTACCCGGGCTTTTACCTTTTCTAATAGCGTTAGTTATGCAAGTATCGGAGATGCCTCGACACCGCACCGTTAGAAAACGTGTTAGTGGACAGGAGTAAACACCATTGTTCGCCCGAACGCTGTCTGACGCCATTTAAAGTTGTATCGCTATTATATCGCTATGAATAGACCGGTAATTTGAATATTAAAAACGTACAGTACACGCGGTAACTAGACAGTTGACATGATGTATTGAATTGAATCGACAAATTACGTGCGTCTAGAGAGTATGTTACGTTATCTGCTCCGTGAGTCAAGCTCGAGCAAACACGAGGATATATTGCTTTGTTTAGATAATTTGAGTTTATCTGAGCTTCAATTTATCATTGAGATATTGTTATTATGTCTATATATCATAATACGGCCTTTTGACACGTTCGAACTGTCTGCGGACAAGGACAGTTAGAGTAATTCACAGAAGAAAATGGTAAAATAATTTATCCGGTCCGAGATACCCACGCCATTATAAATAAATCATGACAACATTGGGGATTGTAAAATAAATCTCTCAGGGAATCTCTATTAGATGTTGAATAAAGAAAATCTTCGGTGAATGTATTAATTCGTTTCAGTTTTCAAGCTAAATTCGAACAACATCGTATTAAATTAAACTAAAAGAAGATAAGTAAACGACGATCATGTTAATAAATGTTTCTACAATAGCCCAAATGAAATGTTTAATTTCACAGTTAAAAGGTTTTTAATTTTTTATTAAACTCGTAATTAAACTGGCTATTAATTTAATTTCTCCCATTAATAACGACACTTCATTTATTATTTCAAGTTTTGGAATCATATTCCGCTGAATTTAAAACATTTTAGTATTTTGTACAACACATTTCTGGTAACATCATATTTAGTGTCCGACCGAAAGTGGTTTTCACCGCATATAAGCTCATGATTTCGTGGGAAGATAAAAAAATTACAATCATAATCTAGTAATCTAGTCTTCATTTTTAAATAACATATCAATGATTTAGTCTCTGATATTTAAATTAATCATTATTATAACATATTACAACTTCTTATTTCAAATAAATTATCTGTGCTTTTTGAAATAAAGACTGTCTGATCGCAGCACTAAACCCCCCCCCCCCCCCCAACTTCAGTTTTGGTTTCGGCCGGATGGCAGCCGAAACCAAACGTTGCCGAAACCCTTTGTTTTGCCGAAACCGAAATTTCGGTCGGACTCTATAATCATATTATAAAACATGTGTGTTTGTTTTAACTATGTATGTTACTCTAGCTAGATTATTTGGTTTTTCGTTTATCAATGACTAGCTTACTGACACAGGGACTTATCAAATCAAGCGCTCAAAAAAACAAGAATAATTTTATTTTATTATACATTTATGGAGATTACGCGATCATACATATTCTACCACTACATTGTCCAAAAGTACCAGCGTAGATTGGTCAAAAAAAGGTCGTAATACTAACGGGAATGATCATGAAAAAAAACTCACAGTATTATTTGTCACCTGAAAACAATAAATAGATTTCGTCGGTTTTCAGTTTCCTAGCTTTACTTTACCAACTAGCTAAGTTATTAATTACAATACTTACGACTTACGTACCTACTTGATTTAGCATTATAAGCAGACCTAACATTGTTTCATTTTATCTTAGCTTAGAACGACCGGCGACCTACGTTTGTGGCGTTTTGTTGTCATACAATATTATTGGCAAAATTCCTGATGTCTTACTCACTGTAGTAACAATTATATTGTAAGTGATAATAAGTACAAATTCTGCAATCAGATTGTATCTTTATATCTTATCCGTTTTGTTCTCTAGCAACTGTGACATCAGATTTATTAGGTGTACTAGACTCGCATAAAACTAAAGAGCATCTATGATTCGGCTAATAATGTCGTTTGCAGCGAGTTACCTAGCGTGGGAGTACCTAATAAATAAAGCGGTTATCAGACGATCGCTCTCCGTTTATAAGTCCCGCATAAATATTTTGGGCCCGTGTTTCTGTGTGAGTGAATCGTCGATCTCCCGTGTGTGGGCGTGAATGAAACAAACAATAGTCGTATGTTAACAGCGCGAACGAGGGGCTGAATTGTTTTTGTCTTGTCGGAAACTTCTTCTAAAGCAGAATAACGACGTTTTATTTGCGCAACAACGCTGCCCTCATTAGGTATTGTTTTTGATATGGTTATTTGTGTTGCTACAGCATTTTAACCTTTTCCGCCGCCGGCAATTTATGGAGCAAAAATAATGATAACTGAGCATATTCAATGACTCGTAAACTTGCATTTTTATTTGCTGAAAAGTCGTAATAAAGTGGGACGCGACGTGACATTATGTCGTTAAGCGATACGAATAGATAGCTACTATGTATCAAGTCAAAGTTTGAGTTAAAATTCACAACACAGTTTTCACTGATAACGGTGACATATCATCAAAATTGTTGTAAAAAAAAACAAAAAAAAGATATTCTAACACTTTACTCCAGTCGGATTGATTTGAAATTTGTATCTACACGTAAATCCTTGATAATCCAATATAGCAACCATACACGATCAGTAAAGTCACTACCATAAAGCCTAATTCTCGTTCGCAGCTTATATAACATGTTACATGATATACTTTATGCTTTAATAGAATTCGTGATTATTCACGGGCGAGGGGAGTAGGGTTGACACTCGTTAGCCGTAAAATCAGAAACGCAAGCAGCTTGCCCGCGGAGTTTCAGTTAAAAGGGTAAACAAAACGCCCTGAATTGACTTTGCAATCCGTAGCTAGAATAACTGGTCAAGCGCGACTAGGATATGCTCCAAGAATTCCGTAATGTTTATATTATTAATGTATTTTTATAAAACTAAAGCTTAATCACCGCCGGAACGAGTGACAGAACGAAAGACAGGCAGAGAGACGTACAGGCGCTGCACAATTAAGAGATGTTACTGATAAACACAGACAGAAGAACAAACTGTCGAAATCATAAATTGACGAACGTGCAGAAATACTAACTAAACCACAGACAGATATAAACATAAGTAACATAACATAACAGAGAGAAAGAGAGACGCACGAACAGACGTATGTATAAGCACAGCACAGTCATATGTAGATTTCCCAGTAGTACTTTAGGTAGATGGGCACCACTGGTCGGTTACATAATCCTATATAAAAGACTGTTCCTTAGAACTCCCATGGTAATTTATTTATATTTTCATTTATAATACTTAATTGTACCTACCTAAACCGTTTCTTATGAATGGCCGTCGAGAGGCAGCCCTATGACCATGGGACCGTAAAGGGCGCGCTCGTATTTCATTTCACTCAAAATGGATCCCGCCTTAGAGATAAAAAATATTTATACTACATCAAAAGAGATCAAAGTTTTATTGAGCTCGCTTCGAGCCGTGCGAGTACATTTGCTCGCATTCAGGTGTTTTGAGGTGATTTACGAATTTCACAACCCTTCTTTAGTATCGAGAACAATTTGCCAAAACATCTACCTATAGCTTGGCAACTTCGTTGGTGACACTCACATGTGTGCTTTTTGTTATGTGCAGCCGTAACTACTTACACAAGTTACCGCCAACCGACGGAGGTAGCCTCCGCAGGCAGCCGTTCGTGTTGGCGGTAACTTGTGTAAGTAGTTACGGCTGCACAACACAAAAAGCACACATGTGAGTGTCACCAACGAAGTTGCCAAGCTATAGTCGTACAACGTACCTACATATGTGATGTTGTCACAGAAAGGGTACAACTTTGCGACGTGTTAGTCAGTAAGCGTAAGCGGTTTTCTAATTGCATTTTCGTAGCAGCAGTCTTGCTAGCATTGCTAGGGCCTTATTGACAACTATGTTTTGGTATCAATCGCTTCAGAACGACACATATGCTTTCTCTCTACAGATCAGTCTTTGCGGTATTAAATTTTTTTATCGGGTACTTAACTTTTAACTAACATAGTAGTCTTTATATGTTTATAGCGTTAGGGGTGACGTTTCTGGCTAAATCTAAATGTATCAAGTCGTTTCCAATAATGTCACTATAAGGGTGCTTTTCCACTAGAGACGTGCTATGCAGCTATGCTGCGATGCGAGGATGTGAAAGCTATGCCTGTAAGCAACTGACCTGTGATAAGTAATTAACAACAGTGCTATGCTATGTGGATCAATGTCGATTAGTGGATATCAACGCATCCATCCATAGCAACGTACCATATCACATCTCTGGTGGAAAGGTCCTTTTGCCTAAACATCACAAATAGGGAATGAAGGCGGAAAGTCGCTTCTTAAGTGTCTATTAGTGTCTTCATTAATACTCGTAAGTATTATTTTAATGCGTACAATCACGGGTGCGTAACGATGGCTATAAAAATTTTTAGTCGCAATAACGCTCATTTGATATAATTATTAAATCATATAACAACACTTAATATATTTACATATGACATAATTATTATTTCTTATAATGATCATTTGATAGAATAACATTTAATATAGCATTCTTTAAGTATAATGCTTATTTCCTATAATGAACTTATGGTATAACGTTATTTTCATATAAAATACAATTGGTATAACCATTATTGATATAATGTATCAAAAAGTAGGTTAGGTTAGGTTTGAACTGCGTCTCCCAACAAAAACGAACTGCTATCAAAAAGTAGGTTAGGTTAGAACTGCGTTCCCCTACCAAAACGAATGGCTATCAAAAAGTAGGTTAGGTTAGGTTTGAACTGCGTCCCCCAACAAAAACGAACTGCTATCAAAAAGTAGGTTAGGTTAGTAAATTATAAGGGCACAGAAGAAAAAGGGGGGACGGGGGGGCGAAGCCCCCCACAACGGGGGCTCGGGAGGCGAAGCCCCCCGCATTAAAAAAAACTCAAACCATAAGTTCAATTAGGTTAGGTTAGGGCTCGAACTGCGTCCCCCAACAAAAACGAACTGCTATCAAAAAGTAGGTTAGGTTAGGTTTGAACTGCGTCCCCCTACCAAAACAAATGGCTATCAAAAAGTAGGTTAGGTTAGGTTTGAACTTCGTCCCCCTACCAAAACGAACTGCTATCAAAAAGTAGGTTAGGTTAAAACTGCGTCCCCCTACCAAACCGAATGGCTATCAAAAAGTAGGTTAGGTTGGGTTTGAACTGCGTCCCCCAACAAAAACGAACTGCTATCAAAAAGTAGGTTAGGTTAGGTTTAGGTCACAGGCGTTACAATTTCAAATATATAAATGGTAATAAAGATTTATATACCTATTATACCTCTTGATTGTTATATATTATGATTTGTATATAAAATGAGCGTTATACCATATAATCGTTATAAGAAATAAGCGTTATACCGAACGTTAAATATACGAAATAAATGTATATATTTTAAAATTATACCAAACGTTTATTATACACAATGAGTGATTATACCCTTTGAAATTATATCAAATGTTGATATATCGATAGAAAATATATTAAATATTTTTATATCGATCATTACACACCCTACAATCACTGATTATTACTAAAATTAGAAAAAAGTCTCATTTTATACGGCGTTTATTGAGTATTTTTTCTAAATTCAACTATAACTTTTTAATAATAAAGTTCAATGTGAAAGAACTGTCAGAAAGTGAATAAGGGGCCGAAAGAAAAGTATGCGAACAAAAACTAAAAGGACTTCCCTGCTCATATGTCCTCAAACCGATTTACCGCATCTGGCATAATAAAGGGAAAGATGTGACATCCGTTTTTATAACTCTATGACCGGAAGAAATAAACGCGCTACAATGTTCTGTGTTCTGGCTGTTTTAAACAAATGTATCATATTAATACTACACGTACAGTAAACCGCGCCGCTACTTGGAAAAATAACCTAATCTTATAAAAACTTTATTAATATATATACCATGAACCAACTTCACATTAGAATAGGATCTACACTCACGGACAGTGAATTCGGGTCGTTTTCTATGAACAATTATATAGAAAGTGACCCGAATTCATTGTCCGTGAGTGTATGTTTCAACCATATCCATGATTTCCATGGAAAAAATAAATGAACTTCTTTTTTCTTAATGCCAAATAGCCTCGATCGCTTTTTGGGCAATCGAGGCTATTATTATATTGTACTACATACCTGATCATTTTTTCAGCCAAATAGGATCCCGGGCTCCTGCATTGTCTAATCCATCCAAAAAGTGATATTTCGATTCGAATATTTACCTATCCGTTTCTGCAACAATACAATAGACCCAGAATGCGAGGGAGGAAGACGTTATTATTTTTCAAAATTTTACGACGCAACCGAAAAATTTGATACATGTATCTTGTACTAGGGAAGGTTATTTCTAGCATCAAAAAAAAAATGAAGCACTTTCATTTATTACCAATCTTGGTTTGCGAGGTCTAAAAATATATTTTTTTGTAATGGCAATTGGCTTTAATGGAACTGAAATTAAATTGTAAATGTAAAACATAATAAGTGTAGATTTATCTACAATATACATTCACAATTCACATATACAATCGGTGAGACGGTGACGCAATTTCTAATAAGCACCATTATATTGTTATTGAGTGAATTTCTCTAAACAAATTTAGTATACATGTACATATGCTAGATTAAGAAAAACAATGTTTAAAGTCTCGAATTTAATTAGTGATAATCACCGCAACAAGTCTACTTATTTGCAGAATCTGAAACTCAATGAAACGCTATTACTAAACACAATTTTAGGTCCAGACACATTGATATAGAGTCCATAATAACCTAAAACATATATTTGAAGTAAAAACGCCACCCTTGCCTTGCGAAGTGCAAATAAATGGAAACCTAACATAAGAATGTTCTTTACGCCTTAGAGCTTCGATTAATTAGAGCTGTATTTCTATTGAGTAAGGTTGTGTTTGCTTTTTCTATAAAGTGAGATAGGATTTGAGAAGGTAGACCCGGAGGAGCGGGGCGTATTGTCAAAGTTGTCTGTGTTGGTAATCCTTGCACGCGGCCGTTCGTCGCTAACTGTTATTTTCAGCTTCACACGAAATGAAAAGAATATTATGGTCCACAGTCCACATTTGGACGCGTTGGCGAAAAGCATTCGCCTCATGTTGTATCGGTGATGACAAACATTGATAAATACTACTTCCTTTGTCTTATCAGTGCCTTAATCATGTCCGGTGAATAAAAGCCACGTTAATGGTACGGTTAGATGGTAGTTGGTTACTAATAAAGATATATATAATAGATGTGAAGTTGTAAACTCTATAATTTTACATTAAAGTTTGCCGCAGCAGATATACAGCTAACGATTAAACGACTTCTATTGGCACAATTACGTCTACTTGATTGAGAGCTTAAACTGACATGTATCACTAATCAAAACATGAATAAATAAAAAAAATTAATATTAGGGGACAATCTTACACAAATCGAACTAGCCCCATAGTAAGCTCAATAAGGCTTGTGTTATGGATACTAGACGACGATATATTTAATAGATACACATACTTAAATATGTACATAGAAAACATCCATGACTCAGGAACAAAATATATTCGTGCTCATGACACAAATAAATGCCCTTACCGGGATTCGAACCCAGGACCTCATGCTTCGCAGGCAGGGTCAGGTCACTACCAACTAAGCTAAAGCGGTATGAATTCACAATAAAATTGTAAAATGTTGAATCTGTCGTCGGATTTAAGGATTTAGTCGATTTACTGCGGCCTGGGCGTTTCTCCAGAAATATGTCTGCGACTCATTCATCTGTCTCCATACATTTAGTATGAAAAAGGGCCAGATGAATGAGGTGACCGCAGACATATTTCTGGAGAAATGCTCGCCTGTAGCCAAATTCTAACTGATATCGTGAATTTTCAATATTCTATAAAATCTTGATAGCAAGATGGTTCTGGTACTATCAAAGATGCCCAGCTTAGCGCAGGTGTCCTACATTGTCCTTCAGGCCGGTTTAAAACTCAGCGTTTTCGCATGACTCAGCGAATCTTAAGAGGTTAGGTGACCTAGTCCTCCACGATCCCGGTCTTACCTTGTCCAAAAATAGGCAACACTCCAATCCGTTTGTCAATATTCAGGTAAGTCAGTAAAAAATTGAAAAAAAGATTTCGATTCTGATCTGAAACAGTCAAATTTTCATCACTAACAAAAGATAAATCAGGTATTACGGGTTAAACGCCTCTTTCATTGATGCATTTGTACTCGTATATGTCGATTTCCTAAAAGGATACCATGACAAGTGACAAGTTAAAGTCAATCAACTGTTAGTGACGCATTGCAGACTTGATTGTTCTCTAATACTTATATAATAAAGTATGAATGTCCTTACAATCTTTCTTTGTTTATTAGCTCAAATAGACTCATTTCATAGTACCTTTGATAAAATGTGTAATTACTTAGAACTGAGTAGGCGTAGTTAAGAGTTATGCTATTAATTTCTGCTTCTGCTATTTAGCATCAAAATATTTTCGGAGTGTTATTATAGGATTAAACATCAAGAGTTTAATTTGTTGGGTTGGTTTGTTGGGTTGTTAATTTATTTCTGAGAATAAACAACAGTTAGACAGGAGACAAGCTTTTAATTTGCTTAATAATCTTTAAGTAGTGTTTTAGTTAGATGTTAAATTATCCAACACTTTAGTTTTCATTTTACAGCGCATGGCAAATATACCAGTATAAGTGCACCACAAACGTAAAAATCGCATTAAGTTATAATCAACTCCATTCTAATTGAAATCTTACACGATGGTAATTAATTATGTCTAAAATGTTTGTGGCTTGTTTAATGATTCGATTCTCTTGTTTTTATGGAGATATGTCGATATCGCCAAGCTTAAAAGGAAAGTTGATTACAGCCATCAAACTTTAAACGTATGGGCCTATTAAATTATACCTACGTTAGTTAATATTCGACATAAAACTTGTGTTAATCGAACATGCCTTTGTTTATCGATTCCATTATCCCACATGACTCGATCAATCAATCGATTGGTCGTGAACAAATTTTAACAAATGCTAAAATCGATATCGAGATTTGGGTTCACTTTAACGGTTAACGTATAAATAGACCAAATTAATTTAAATTGCTGTAAGAATAATGTTCTTCGTAATTTCTGAAGTTGGTCAAGGATTATTTATGTAATTGCTATAAAAGATCGCAGATCAATGTTACGTTTACGCGGAAAACATAACAAAGAGGAGAGAAGCTTTTAATTCCGAGTAGACAACGGTGTGTTTGCACGGGCTAGTGGACGGTAAAGTTATCTGTCGTGTAAATTTATGCAGCAATCTCATCGGGTAGCCTTGGGACTAAGGTGTCAGCAATAACGCGAAATTGACACTGCCACATCAATCACGGAACGATCGAGCGCACGGCGTCGTGTTACAGTTGCGGCTATCGGATACAAATTGCTGTCGCCTCGGTGATTAACAATGCATGACTTGGTAACCGGAAAAAAACAACCGAAAACACGACAGGGCTCATTCAATCCGACGTTTATAAACACACTATCCCTTGCGCCATTACCGTAATGGAATACGAGTAACAATAGCGCGTTCCGAAGCACCGGGTGTGTTGCGCAATTGAAAAGTTTTCCCTCGATAAAGGGATTGACGGGCTTGGGTGAAGACAAGTTTATAAGATCGTGAGGGATGTGACAATCCTTCCGTGAGCGTTTAAAAAGCCCACAATGCCGATTATAGTTTCCGGTGTCTTACGCTCGCTCCATTGTGTACCGACGAGGGATCAGTTCCCGGCGACATAAGGTCGGTTCTCGGAAAGCGCCGTCTCGCTTGAGCTTAGATTACAATGTCAATAGACGTTTCGTCCATTGAATCGGTCGCGTAGCCGGGAACGCGTCTTTAGGAAACATTCTTCAAGTTGTTATTTCAAGTGGCTCGCGATTCCTTCGATGCTCGGTGCTCAATTTCTATATTAGGTTTTTATGACCTCCATGAGCATAAGCATTAGGATTAATATGCGCGATGATATCACTTATTATAACGCCAACTTTTATCCATATAAGTGTAGCGCGCCTTTGTTCTTATGAGGCTTTCCCACGCGATCTATGATCTCACATTTCATACGACTAAGTTTGCTAGTTAGCTCGCGGCGCGTGTTTCGTTTCGGTTTGCGGAACGACTTTTGAATAATGTTTTTTTCTTATTCAGTAAGTCTCCGTATAACTCAAACAACAAAGCCGACCGCGGAGATCCCTACAAAAGAATATGAGAAATATCTGCGCCCCTACAATCCGCAACGCATCGCTACTTCAGATATATTGGAAAATATTTCTTGCTTCCCGGCTATCTGAATAGGTGGTTCGGATCTCCTATTTCGTTTTATCAGAGGGTAAGCAAACAGTGTGAAAACAAATACGTTGATCTTAGTAAAGTATCTATCAGACAGATATAGTTTCGTGCCCCGAGGGGTCTCATCTAATCCCGGGTTAGTGTGTGCTCGGAGTTACAAGTCCATTCATAATTTAAGTCTGAGATGCTCTGATTAAATTTCTCCCTCGCCGATCTCTTTGTCGTCCGCAGTTCCACTGCAGCATAAAGCGCTCTACAGCCACCGTTTGTTTTAAATAGCCTTTGAAGAGGGTTTGTTCACGTGAATGCGTTCCAAAGTTTATTTTAAGACTAATCCTATTTCGCGTGATTCCGAAATTAACGAATTCAGTATTTGTTATCAAAGCCGTTTTATATTGTTTCACTTGGAAACCATGCAATCCGCGCTATGTCGGACTACGCTAAGTTTGCAGAGGTCGAAAAAAGGTTTTATTAAAAAATATAAATATGTGGTGTAATTTACCCGCATTAAAAACCAATGAAGAAGCAACATGTTTCTTTCATATAAAGTATTATAAATATAAATATGGCAACATGGAGAAACCACGGCAGTTCATCTTGATACTTGGCAATCATTTTTCCAAGTATCAAGATATGTTTATAATGTGTTTACATACCTACATACCCACTGAAATAAATATGCCGGTCAATCTTGCACATATCGATCAACTTGCAACCAAAATAAGCGATAATTTGTATGTATTTCAGTATTATATTTATATTGTACTGTACATGTATACAAGCATTGCTTAGTTTGATTGGAATTAGATCGATTGTGTAAGTAGGTATGTCCTAAATATTTATTTCCGTAGATAGGTAGACACATTATATACTTATTAAACGGAAAGATATTTGCCAAGTATCAAGACTAATTAATCATCTTGCTTATGATGTTGCCATGTCTGTTTCTTGAAATAAAACCTTTTTTCGACCTCTGCAAGTGCAGAGTTAGCGTAGTCCGACTCTACCTATAAATCAAATGGCAGTTCATCTAAACTTTTGATTATTTAAAAGCAATTCAGTCCAATAATTTATTCGTTCCCGAGAAGCGGTGTAACCGCCCATAAAGCGCTCCGTAATTATCCGTTTGTTTAAAGAATACACAAATAAACTTTACGAGTTGCACGCTCAGACATAACTTTTTTATTATCTCACATGTTTCTGGTGAGGGGAAAAATTTGATATCGCCTGCAGCCGAGCGCACATTACACGCGTCCCCGCCGTGCTCTCGCTCCTCGTCACGTGTACCGAGCCCAAGAACGTGTCATTTTCATTTGTATTAGCTCCTTCCCACAAATAGCAGTAAACTGCCACCGAAATTCACACGCGAAATTGTCGAGGTAGTACTCGGTCCCACCGACATTGCCACGTCATGACGTCACCACTCGCCAGACGTAGATTTAAACCCATTATTCATTATAATTCGAGCTTCTCATAAATTTCCCTGAATATTTTAATAGATGTACCGCAATCAGGGCAGCATAATAGGTACTCATAGCAGTAACATTTTGTTATCCCTTCATGCATAAATGTTTGCGTAATAATATTTTGGAAGCCATGGCCGTCTCCCCCCTGCCGCAGTGCCGTTCGTTCTCTTGCATTGCATCTCTCGTCGTCTCATTTTATTTCTCGCGTTATTTTTCTGTAAGGGTTTTGAGATACGATGACTTATTAAGTGAGTAACATTCCTTTTTAAGAACTTGAGTGCATTTCGGTAGGCGTCGACACATTGAGGATGCAATCTCAATTTAAATGTAAAAGGCAGAAAAATCGCGCATATTTTTATCTCCTCATCTCACACAATATGGCGTCATAATTTGCATTCAATTTATATTTTAAAGCACCTTTTGTGTTCGGCGTTATTACCTCGACGTTTAATTACTGCTGGAACATAAGCAATCAATGAAAATGAAAACGAATTGTGTCGGATGGAAGCTAAATTGAATAGGTAGCACTTAATTAAAAATATAAAAGAAGTAGCGACTCGCGAATTCGAAAATCATTGGAGCGAGAACAATGGGCTTAATTTAGTGCCGTCAATACCCTAACGGCCGGCGCCTTACGCGTGTCATTTATCTGTTCCATTATAACCACGTTTTTTGCTCATTACCATGCACGCAACGGGACCGAAACACATCTGTGTCTAATTGGTCAGCATCTAGAATGGTCTAGGTAATCAGCCGTTGACCGTTTCGCCATAGTGAGTCGTATGGTGTTATTTGATTGTGCACATTACTCTTGCTGTTAGTGGAGCGTGTAATGTTTAAGTTGGCGCGGGGAAGATTGTTCGGGCGCGCCACGCGGTGTCGCTCAGTATTCGTGAAGCGTGCGAGCGACGCGCCTGCTCGCTGTACGTCCTCAGTTCGCCTGAGCCAGTGCTCGAATTGACTATAAAATTTGTGTGTTCATTGTGCAGTGTGCTCATCGTTCCCTTTGTCTGGCAGGTACTGTGCAGTGCGAGGATCTTACCGGAATGCCTGTGTGTACAGTGATGGTGTATTGAGGTCGTGCCTGGACGCACCGCTAGTGTTTGTGTTAACTATAGTGCTATAAAGTGTTGAATGGATTGTGTCTATTTTGGATTGACATAGCGAGTCCTCGAGAGATCAACTTGAGAACGGTAAGAGTTGTTTATCATATGAAGTAGATAGGTACTTATTTGTATTTCGATAAGATAGCGACACTACCTATAGTGTTATTAAGTGTAATTAACCTTGTTTGCTTTTGATTTACATTTATTTGTTTGCATGATTTGTTGTTTGTATTTTACTGTTATCTAAGATTTTTATGTAACTTTCCTTGCAATGCTGTTGGCGTGCATGTGTTAGTTTAAGGAGAAATTAATGAGCAACGTTTAAAGTAATTAGTTGGATACCAAATAAAATTAGTCTGTTTTAGATTAAGCAAACCCGTAGGTATATCTGCTTAATTAGCTTTTTTTGCGTATGCTTCTTTTGCGTTAAGCCACATTCCTTAAATGTTAGTCATAGTTAGTCAACGAAAGGCGTTTCTTATAGGCATTGGGACATCTATCTTTTCACCTAAATAACAGTAATCTAAATACCAATGTGCAAACATGGTCAAAGCGTGATAACTCTTACCAACTGCTTACGATTATTCATAAAATGCAAATAAATTATACCTAACCACTATGAAAGCAAGATCAACATTATACTATGTAGGTAAAATAGGTGCCCATTTAAAGCAAACATTGGCAAACTTAATTACACAAACGGTATTTGCATTGTACAATTGTACAACACACAATACAATGCTATTTTATGCGAGAACATTACTTATTTACTTAAGAAAATAAAATATTGAAACATGATAAATATCTTTGACTCAGTAAAACCTACCAGGCAGGCAGGAATCCGTAAGAGACGGTACGATAGATTTTTCAAGAGAAGTCTTCAGAGTGATACTGATAAGGTTGAAAGGCGTTATCTAAATCGTTAAAACACTGGTATTTCTATCTGTTGTAACGAAGATTTAACGCTACTTACGGAGAAGATATGGATGCTTACACAGCTTGCACACAGTTCACAAAATTAGGATACTTTCCTGACAGATCGAATTAGTTACTTTTTATGAAGTATAAAAACGCTCAAATAGTATGAAGTTTCTATGAAAAAAAAAGCAAAATGACGTCATTATACTCAACATCTAATTACCTCCTTATTTATAATATAAAAATCGTTAAAAACGCTAAATGGGTGAGGTTTAGTTATTTTTTTGTAAATTTTCGAAAGCAGATTTAAAGGCTGAAGTAATTTGTACTGACTGCAGGCAAGTACCCTATTCTCTAAATTCATACGTTGAATTTAATATAAATGCTAGGAACTTAGCACACAGTGCTAATAGGTACGTGACCGCCTTTAGAAATGCATGAATGTACTATAACTATGATATCATTTAATACCCGTAGTTGTTTCAATAAACCGATACGTATGTTTTTAATTCTGTATTTAAAATCAACAAAGCCAAACTACATAGTTCTATTATAACAAATTTGAAACGGATTTGTTCAAATAAGCAATAATCGAGATTCCATTCCATTCAAACCCTTAAAGCAAAGACTCGTTCAGTTCATAGTTATTATATGAAAAATCATAATTTAATCGTCATTCTCATTTCTTATAATAGGGTCGCCATTTTGGCCCTTTTGTTTATCCTTAGCTGAGAAGGGTCATTACTGCTCAAACTTTATGGTCTGAGCAGGGACGGGCGCAGCCGCTCCGTATTTTAACACGAACAATAAGACTATCTCGAAAAGTTTTCAACCCTCCGTATTATTTTTATTTAATTGTGTTTGTCATGAATAATTTCTGATTCCTCCCCATGTATCTTTTAAGGGCCTTTGAGAAAGGGATAGAAGTGTTTGAAACAAATTTTAGACCAGTAGGTAATCGTTAAGAGTTTGAATGAGAGTCTATTAAATCTTATTTTGATTCACCATGGGTTGTTTGTGGTTAGATATTTCTCGTTGTCTGACCGAGACGCAAAATAAATTCTCCAGTTTATCTACGTTACTATAATTCCTAATAGAGCAAACTCATGATCATGACTTACGATCTCAATTTGCAGTTACATCATACATAACGCTAACACCGTTATACCTAAGTAGGTATTCTGGAGATCAATTCAGCCTTACAACGTCCATAAATCCTTATTACACCTCGACTGATGTAAGTTCGCACTTACCTCGTAATACCTGCTTAGGCAAATGTTCTACAAAATAGAACTATGTTATACAACCGCGTCGAGCACCTTAGGATCCTTCCTTATGATGCGCGGTCACAGGTTTCATCTTCAGTTAGCTAGTCGTGTTCGTGTATTCATGTTCTCCTGGTACTACATGAAGTTAAGGTTTTATTTGTTGGCCTAGTATTGAAATTGTAGTACCAGATAATCTTTCCACCTCAGGTCTGGTCTATCGCACTTCGCATAGACCTAGACATATGCAAAGAAACAATTATCCCTACATAGGTACTTAACCATCCTCAAGAATCGACATATTATATACACTTTTTGCAAACCACGTATAAAAGTCGATCAAGTACTTATCGACTTTATTGTGGACAGACAGTTTCTATCTATATCAGTACCTGCATCGAAAATAGATCTGTAAATGTATCATTGACTAAGTGCTGATAAGAACATAAAAATCAGAATGCATTCTAACCTAACCTAACCTTACCTCCCTCGAAGGCACCTTCGAGGGAGGTAAGGTTCACTAAGAAATAAAACCCGAATGTCGATACCTTAGACTAGAGGGGTGAAACGGGAAGGTAAACCTGTATGAAAAAGTTGGAAAATGTAGACAGATGATGCGATGAGGTATCTGTTTACAATACATATAACATGCATTTTAAAGCCGTACCTACCTACATATTTACACTCAATAACATGTGTGTAGAGTACATACTTTACACACATTTTATTAATATTAAACATGACACATGTCAAAGATCAAAACGTATTACTGTGAAACGGTACATTACATCCATTCGCTCGTCTGAGAACATGTTCGACGTTAGCAAAGGTGAAACTGCTATCCATAAACGATTTTATTGGCTTTGATGCATTGTGTACGATGGGAAACCGTTATAGCTGCTATCTCAATTATCTTGTAGGTGCCAGTATGTCAAATCACACCTCAATAGAGCATTTGTCGTGGCGTTTAAGTTTCTACGACATACTATACGTTTCAATAGAGCCATGTAGTTAAAATTTGATTTATAGATCATTCACCTGTCACTATTTAATTTTTTATTACCGGAGCTTCACGTGTAGTGTATATTCTGCGGAAATAGAATTATGAGATTCCGTCATCCGTAATTATGAGCCAATTGAGATTTTATTACACCTATAATTGCGATTGCGGAATGTCAGAGAAACGCGACCGAGTTATTTATTATCATTGCTTCTTTCTATAACGTTGTCCAATTTTATCAACGTAGTTTAGGTAACAAAAACATTTCGTGATAGGTACGATACTCAGAAAATATTATAATTTTGTTGAGTCACAGCCATGTTTCTCATTAAACGTTTCGAAGCTCTGACCTTTTAACAGAAGAAAAACGATTTTTGTACCTCGTTATAATGAACGTTTATCCGATTTCGTAACGTAACAAAATAGCTTCTGCTCTCACGATCGCGGAGTAACAACATGCTTTGAATTTAACAAACTAACACTGATTTCACGCGGCTGATTGAAATTTGTATAGAATCAATCGTGACTTAGCCAATAAGCAATCGTATAAGAAATTACGTACAAAATGAAGCCTTGCAAGTGACTCGCGAAAGTGAATAGAGCACCTACATAACAGCATTAACACCGGCTTTAGAGTGCTTGCATTTAAAAGAATTCTAAAGGCATTGAGCCATCGCCCTAATTTGTTTAATGCATATTTAACGGCGGAGACGATTTGAGTTATCAATGCCCGACGTAAATTAGTTTGCTGATGTTAACAACGATTGTTTTACACAACAATAAATTAGAATAATGCCCGGCCAATTACCATTCGAACGAGCGTGTGTAAAATGTCGAATCGACGTCCGTGAAAGCGGCTAGTCTCGGTCGGTGTGCTCGGCGATGATCCCGACGATATTGCCCGCCTCGGGGTATTTCACGCTTAACTTGTTATTAGCATCTCTAAGACGCCGGCCCGGGATCCGTCCAAATCAATTTACGCTCACCTCTCTCACAAAGAAAATATTACTCGCACCTTAGGGCCGTGGGTTTATCTTTACATTCAGCTTCACATCAATGTCCGTTCTTATTTGCTTTTAAGGGACACTCGTGTACCACAGAATTGAGTGCCCACAGGAAGAGGTCGTGCGTAGTGAGTTCACCCTGAGCCTAGTTGGCGAGCTGAGCTGTATTACGTCCTCATCATTCATTTTGTAATCTGCCTGCGTCACACGTTTTTATCGTGATTGGCTCCGCTTCGTGGGAGATAACTTTTACCCTACGACCGTTTGTAGCGAAATTATTTCTACTGCGCAAATGCAGTTGAGTTTCTATAAAAATAGAAATAAAAACTCTTTAAAAGAATTCAAGTGACCTAACGCAATCCTTGGCCGTGTTCCAACGGTTGGTAACGAAATGTGCTAAAGTTTCCCACTTATCATTTAGCGTCATTGGAATAATTCTCCTGTCTTTCAAATTTACTGTTCAATGTATCACTCGGTGAGTCACAGCACCAGGTACGGATCACGCGAGCCCCGGGGGTCTACTTCCAAGCCGGCTGTCGCTATCATTCTTGCACAGGCAAAACGGCAAGAAAGAGAGAGATGCGGTTTCAAATTTCGTTTGCGAGAGTGCAAGCGGCGTGATGTAGTTTAATAACATCATTATCGCTCAAAATGCTTAACACAATAATGTATAGAGCGCTATTACACCGGCTCATTACGCGGGAATAAAGTGCTGTAATTTACCCGCGAAACAACAATTTTGTTCTAGCGGATAGTTGCATGATTATCGCACCGTGAGATAATCTGGCCATTATCGCCTCGCGCAGATTAACTTGTGACACCGCTGACACTGGGTTTAGCTCGCCGTGTTCGTGTTTAGATAACTACTCTAATTAGTAATGTCACTGGTAACAGATTGCAGTAGGTACCTGTTTCTTGAAGCGTTAATTCTGTACAAAGAGATTATTATCTCTGCACGATTACTTCAACTTGCCGAACCACGACGAATGTTGAATGAGCAAACAAATGATGTGATACATGGTGTTCTGTGGTTGATCTTACTGCGCGTCAAAAATCAAGAATATATCCAAATAACTCTACAAATACAAATATTTATAGATAACACCAAAGTTACAGAGCACCAGATACCAGTTCTATTAGGCTATAAGATGACAGAAATTTTCATCTTCTTTTTATGAAGTATCAAAACGTTTAGATATTATGCAGTTTCCAAGCAAAACTGACTTGTGACGTGGCTGCTCAACATGGTCAAATTGGTACCTTATTTTAGTGCTCAATTTTTCCGAGCAGTTTAGGAAACTTTAGGTCTGTGGTTTATTGTTATTGCTACCAAATAACGTGTCTATTGTCATTATCCTGCATTTTTTTCTTACAATTTTGAACAATTAGATCAAAAGTTACACCAAACTGCCTAATATTTCACTGAAAAGTTTAAAAATCTGTAAGAAAAAGCGAATGGCCAAAACAAAATAAAAATTAATTTCACCCTTTTTAATATGTACAGCTTATCGAAAACCACCCTGTATTTATGTTAATTATTGGAAAATACTCTAATAAGCTTGTCAATAAAAAACCTTGACAGCGGCTGACTGATAACACTTAGCCTTAACCTGTATACATAGACATTACTCCATTTGGAAATTGCCTCGCGATTGCTTGTGAACTAAACTAACATTTTCCCTTGACTCGCCGGTTAGCGATCACTGTTGTTTCGCTACTCTATTAGCGATGCCACTTTATATGTACCTGTAAGTAGGTTTATTCTTTAAAACGCTTTTGTTACACTAACAAGAAACAAAATGGTTGAAAGCAGTTACTTTAGAGTGGAGAAGTGAATTATAACTGACATATCAACATATCAAAAAATCTATAACGGTCACATTCTATCCGGTGATAGATTTCAGGTCAGAGATTTCAGATCCGAGATTGCAACACCTATATTTGAAGAAAATAATTTTGTTGAAGCTACTTTTATAAATGTTTGAAACCTGAATCGATGGCGTGAATGTATTCGTGTCAGATTAATGACCACCAACCACGATTATCAACCATGATCATGATATTCATGATAGGCACGAGTAAGGAAGATTTATAAAAACTCAATGAAGTACAATTTCATATGACGCAAGTCATTGTACTTCATTGAGTTGGTTTCCTAATTTTCTAGTTTACTTCCTAAACTTACTAGCATTAGTAAGCGTTCGTAGCCTCATCTGATAAAGCTTTTCATAGCGATCGTCGAGATAAGATGCACCCGCTAAAGATCTATCTAACACGATCGCGTGGTTCCATGATGCGCGACAAATATTTTCCTAGTCTTTTTACGTAGCATGCATATCCTCCGACTCTGAATAATATCGAAAATAGACGTGGAAAAAATACACTGGAATGATAACACACAACAGTGTCTAAATTGAACTATAGAAGTAAGGCGATGGCGGAACCTAGTCGTAAGTTAAGGAGTTGGCTTTTACAAGACACGATTAATAGATGAAAAATTCTTAGTCTTTAAATAAAAGAAAGAAAATACATGTATTCATCACAGCACAAAATGGTTGGGACCACTTTCAGCAAAATGCCGACCTTAGAGTCAGCGCTGGTCTTCTGGTGGAACCAGACAGGGGCGTGACGAGAAAAATCAAATGACCGGTCCAGGACACACAGACAGGATGATATGATATACTTTGGCTTGGTCGGCTCGGCCAACTTTTAGTGAACGCGACCATTAATGACAGCGCCAACCAATTGTGTCAACCGATCAAATCAAACCATCTCAATCTCATTGTCTCTGAAATGATAGCTGATGGTAGCGATGTAGTACAGAACAGATTCGCGAGCAAAGTCAAGCAAGGCAGTTGGTACAGATTAATGAAGTTGTTATTGCACTGACGGTATCAGCTCCCGTGGTGTAGTCATTATTTGTCCGAGCATATTTGGATAAGCGGCTCTAATTAGCAATGTCACTCAGAAGTATGTTTATTATTCAGTGCTTGTGTTTGTTCTACTGCTACATGCTTCTAGAAATTGCTTATACGGTAGATATGTAGTCTAGTCTCCATAGCTGCGATAAGGCTATTGTTTATACAAAGTCTTTCCCTGGCTAGCTTACTAGTTTTGGAGTGCCAATCAAACGACTGTTGTATAATTTTGCAATTGCATGTGAACCTTATCGACAAGAAGTGGCACACCTCGGCTGAAAACGACACATATGTAACGAAATTTTGAGTGTGGAAATGTTAAAAAAACTTCCTAACTCAAAACCATTTTCGTACGAGGCTGATAAGAGTCTTCGTACCTCGTACGGTTGGCAACCCTGTCACGAGATGAGCCGTACTTTTTGGTGGGAACACCGGACACAACAACTTTTCCGTCTATTTGCATTTAGGCAAGGAAGGTTGCGGCTTGCGACCTAGCCCAGTTATGCAAGCCTCTTCTGGTAACCCTAACCTAACCCTACACGGCCAGTTTACTCTACTCAATTAAAATTGTAACGACTAGACCTGGCTAATGGAAAATTAAAATCATGGTTGCACTGAGAGTACCGTGCCAGCTCGTGTTATTAACAAGTATGTATTTGTTTGTTCGCTCGCGTTTGGATTAACGCTCTAATTACAAATGTCACTATGGAACGTGTATACGTTACCTGTCTCTGCAATAGGGTTGCTAGATGGTCGGGAATTCGCGGGATTCTCCCGATTTTTTGTATGTCCTCCCGACTCCCGACAAAGAAGAAAATCTCCCGACCAAGGACTTCATTTTAAAACTTAGTCCGATTCACGCAGGGTGGTCCGGCCAGCGAAAATTTCCGCTCTTGCAGGCTAAAAAAAAGCTCGCGCGTCGAGCGCGCGGGGCATATCCCGACCAAAGTCTCAAAATCCCGACATATTGTTTCCTGCTCCCGATAATACGGTAATTCAATCTGGCAACCCTACTCTGCAATGCCACGAATATTAGGTATGTACAAAGATATTAACGAATGGGAACTATGTAGGTATGTACCATGTAATATTGGCGAATTCCCTTTAGATTCCGCCTCTAACATGCCATGGCACTTGATTGTTGATTAGAACTTGGCACTTGTTACCCAATTACCAAAAATAAAATGCTAGTGAAAGGTAATCTACAGGAAATTCGCCAATATTTATTTTATTGACAGAGGAATTAGATCCTCGTAGAATGATCTTCGGATTCTCAGCTCTTTTGGGCCTTTAAATGCGTTATTAACTCCCTATTTAATTATCTGTGATTCTGTGTACATAACATACCACATTTAATAAACAATGCACTGTAAGAAAACAACGTAAAGGACACGTGGACTCAGCTTGTGAAACGTGTAGTTTATAGTAGACGGTCGCCAACTGTGCGTACACAATACACATATTAATATGTTTTAAGTTGCACCTCGTGATTGATTTAGGACTTCTGTTAGGTACTTTATACAACTGTTATTAGTGTTTAGTTATGTTAGTAGTATGACCATTGATCACAGCTAGTTATCCTTTGTTTTTGCGGCTTTTTGTTGTCACATTCTTCTATTACGAAGAATGATAAAGTCTATGGAATATTCACATAGTTTGTGGAAATGGGAATATAGTGTTGTTATTGGAAGTCATAAGCTTAGTTTATCCACAGAATAAGTAATTAGTACCTACTACGTAACGTACAAAACTCGCACAGTCTAATAAAACCTACGTTCGGGTTACAAAAATGCGCCAAATCCTACCGTCTCGCTCTAACTCATAAAGCGCGCTCTTTGTGGTCACCACGCCCACCGCTAAGGCTGTCAACAAAAATAAAATTCTTATTACAGATGGAGTTTCATGGTAAATTACATGGTAGTTATGGAATTAATAATTGCATCTGATTTTATACATAGTCGAAATAATATAGTAGGTACCTATTTCTCGTTTCGTTCGAGTAGGTTGCTCGAAAATGGTGTTGTTACACGTAGGTTTTGCGGGCCGTAAATGTACGCCCTAGGGCGTAATGGTTTTTTTTTTTAAATTTGAATACGCTGTTTCTGCTTTATTCTTATTTGTCGTACTCAAAGAACGAAATTTGCTGCACCAGATACGATCCAGAGCGTGGATCACCACCTCTATCCCTCAGACGGCGACCCACTTCCCTAATAAACGCCTTGGCCTCCGCACCGCACCCCAAGGTCCTGCTGTCTCCACCGCAACTGGCACGAAATCGTACATTGGTTCCAAGGCATTGTACTTAGTGTGTTTCAACCTGGCCGCGTATTCCGCAGCCGACCCAGCAGACCTAATTGTTATATCAAGATGGGACGGTGCAAACGTACTGACACACGTAGCGTCCCACAAGAGACACCGACCCTTCTGCCATGGAACCAATGTAAGACCATCCGGCCTTTTTCCATCCGTACGGCACAACCCTGGAGGTTCCAGGACGCATGGTACGTTGGCTGCCACCAAAGCCCGGCGAATTCTAAATCTCTGAATTGTCTATGGATATATGTCACTAATGCCACTTTCTGTTTTAAAATTTTCTCATACTGGGTGGATTAGTAAGGTTATTTATTTATTTAGATTTCCTCACAAGTGTGATGAACATTGAACATTGTGTGTGCCACGGGCGGTAAAGGAATTACAAACTCGTGTTATTAAAGCCCTTGGCTTTGCCTCGGGCTCGTAACAAACACTCGTTTGTAATTCCTTCGTTACCGCCCTAGATACACAATGTACTATTGCATATTTCACGTTATTCATTTCGGCCGAGTAGGTACGTATTGGTAATACGCGAGCGACTCGGTGGAGCACTTCGAGTCGTCCCGTGACAACCACTGACTTGCCTTATGCATTAGGCAAGAAATATTAATGACTACCGCGCAACAGAATTGCGGAGTGACATACGCCTGGTTTATCTACAAACAGATGAAAAAAGACAAATACTATGGCTAAATGGGTATGGGTAAGAACCAATAAAGTACTCTTTTTCTGGTGCTAGATGCAGTCAGTCTAGGTCGCTTGCCGAGTCGGGCAGAGCGCCAAGCGGCTCGCCCGTAAATCTCCCGCGCACCAGGCTAGCATCGCTGCGAGGAGCCCAATCAGCCGGCCTATTGACAAACATACGGCTGGACGTAATGGAATCCGCGATTTATATCGCTACGGATTTTCGTATCTTTCGCTCGGATTTCACATTCATCCAGAGCTTTAAAACGTATCTAATGGAATCACTGGGACGGATTTATTGGCGGCAGCGGTAAATGTGATCATATTTTATAACAAAACCGAAACAGAAATGTTTTATTCACGCGGTCGTGGTCGTGACATCGGAATTAGTTCAAATTAATGTATAACAACGTCCACAGTTGTAATTAATAATCGAGTCGTGTCGTTATCACAAAAGTACCGAGCTGATGTAAATAATTCTCGTGTAGTTCTAACGTTGCAGTTCGTTAACAACGGTAATGAATGGGTGTTTCAATTCAATTATGTTACGATTAATGTGCTAAAAATCTTTTTGCAATTTAGGTGACATTGTGATATTTTAACTTATCTTGTATCCTTTGACAGACATCGCGTATCCTCTACATAAGGACTGGTTGAACCGTTTCAACTACTCCCGCTGGTCCGTTGCTCATTTTGAACAATCTGTGAAAAGTCAAGGTGGCCGTGGCTAGCTAACCAAGCTCCACCTGCTGACCTGGTACTCGTAGGTCAAGTCAGGTGCAAAAAAAATGCGTATTATTTGGGCCTCACTCCTTCGGAACAAGGCCCCTCTTCCGGTTGCGCAGTATGGCCATTTTACTGACCAAACGGGATAAAGACAAATATTAAAAAAAAAACCGGCCAAGTGCGAGTCGGACTCTTTTTATAATACTTACATAAATAGTAGATTTTGAGGATTTAATTACGAATGTATAGTTTTCAGATTTTTCCCTATACTTGTAGTATAAGACGGTATTACTTTTCTTGTCAAATTTCATAGTTCTAGGTCAACGGAAAAAAAATTGGTTTCCTTGAGAGTGTCGAAATACATATACCTACCTACGTTTTTACGGCATAAACGAAACGGCCGTATCTTTTTTTTACGTTAACCTAGAAATTTGATTTTTTCACAGCTTCAAGGGACCGCAGACCTAAGTAAATGGTTTTTTCATCTCGATACCTCCACGCGTTCCCGAGATAAAGGGTCTTGACAGACGGACAGACAGACACAAACGGACAACAAAGTGATCTTATAAGGGTTCCGTTTTTTCCTTTTGAGGTACGGAACCCTAAAAAAGATTGCACTTCGTAGGTCAGAGCCCTGAAGGGATTTGGACCTAAATGCGGACACGGTTGAATTCATTAGCTAGCTATAGGATATTCCGACTATTCCGATTTGTTTCTTTAATTCTTTATCATTCGCCTTTATTACAAGCCCAAGTGTTTATTTTTTATGCTCATAACATAAAGTTCTCGCAATCAACGTAAGATCACTTCACAATCACTTAGTTACAAAACACATTCATTGTTCCAAAATCGAAAGCAATGAAAAATGTTCTATTGATTTCTGCGTTGCTTGGGAGCATCCCGATTCAGTGCTTACGTGATTTGTTGATTTTTATTTAGGTCGAAAGTTCATAACCTTATTTTTAGTAGGGAATGCTACTCGGTTATTTTTTGTATGGAAAATAGGTACACGGTTTCGGTTAAAACTCGAGTTTTTTCCATACTAAAAATAACCGATTGCAATCCTTAATTTTTAGTAGTCGTTCTATTCAACTATTCCTTACGTTTAGGGAAAAATCTCTTCCGGGCTCTGGCCCTGGCAGAACAGGATTTTTTTTTTATTCCATTAAGAGACAAATAAGCATACCACTTACTAATCAGCTTCGATTAAAGTTTATTGCACTCCATGCTTTTTAGCCACTGCACTAGAAATTCGGTGTAGGTATCGTATTATATTTAAATGGAGCTCTAAGATCTCCAAGAATATTAATTAAACTACATATGTTAATTATTGTTACTCAGAAATTCAATTTCTCCTCCTGATTCCAATCGTACATCGTACTTACTTAATTAACTTCTCTTGAACGTTTAAACGTTTTTTTTTTCTTTGTTAACTTGTTTCTGAATATAATACTAAAAGCGTACCAGCACCAGGCTGGCATAAGAGTGCGTCGTAAAATAGTTACGAGGAGTTATCAAAAGGGCGCAGTAAACCCAGCGTCGACGACGCGCCATAAACTGCCCGCTGAAGTAATCTCCCTGTTGCTCTGTCTCCCTAGCTCGTCTTATAACGTTCGCCATGTTGTCATTTTTTGTCATGTAAATTGAAAATTTGCGTATAAAATAATACACAAAAATAGTTGCTAGTTGCTAGTTGTATAATAAGTAGGCTCAAAAAATGCGAATGCAAAAAATGTGAGTTGCGACACGAGCCGCCGCGGCGGCGAGTATCGCAAATAGAGACGCCATGAGCGTTTTTTGATTGAATTATACAACGTTGCATACAATACTTTTTCTATACATAATTAAACATAGCGCGCAAACAAGGCAAATATGACATATGACTGACAGTATGTGTTTATGGTAAAGTTTTTTTAATTTGACGTATACTCGCTAGTGGCACGCAGTGACGATATTAAAAATTTTTTTTTTTATGTTGGCAATGGCATCAATGAATTTAGTTCGGAAAGTTTTGTTTTTCTTAAAAACAGCAGTAATTTATTTGTCTGTTAAGTTGGTAGTTGTGTATTTATTGTAAAGTTAGTATTGAACGCGTAATCCTTGACCTAAGTTTAAGCTAGATTTAGAAGCCTGTGGCTGCTAGCAGTATTTTTAGCGATTTTAAAACACTAGTGCTTTTAAGGGGAATAGAGTATAGACTTCTCTGAACTCATATTATGTATGTTCTTATATTAGTGTTCGTGACCAAGTAAAAGACAGATAAAAGTACAGGAGTAGAAAAAAAAATCAAAACAACCGGCTTTCAATAAACTAGTTTCGATAAGAAATGCCGAGTCTCTAAAAAAATAAGCAAATCACCGTATGTGTGCCTATAATTTTTGAAGAGTTCCCTCAATAACTCTAAGATCCTATCATCAGATCGTGATTTGGTTGCAATGGGACAACCCCTGGGTGTACCCTTCCAAACACAAAAGAATTTTCAGCCATCTTCGAGTAATCGCGTAAAAAACGTATAAATTGAATACTGTTTTTCCGTTGCATAAGTCGGTTAACACTAGACGTCACGTCAAATAAAGCTATTCGATAAGTAATGCATAAGACCCTAATCCTAAATCGCCATATGTGTGCCTATATTTGAAGAGTTCCCTCGATTCCTCCAAGGTCCCATCATCAGATCCTGATTTGGTTGCAAAGGGACTACCTTATACCCTTTCAAATAAAAATATAATTTTCCAAATCGGTCTAGCCGTCTTCAAGTACTTTATCGTTCCGTTCCGTTCCGTTCGGCTCATCACGATTGCTCGGGCGGGTACCCCGGCATGATACCAATAGTCGTTCAGAGATGTATAGGAACACTTAACAGTCCCTGGCCGGATCTATGGGTTCCGTGGCGGGGGGCGCACCCGAACACTCCCGTGTTTCCCTCGCCGTTGTCTTGCCGCTCCGGCATGATCAACCGTCCCTCCTGCCCGAGACACCAGTGAGCCAAATAGATACGGGAGGGGAGTGTAGGCTTCGTGCAATCGGGATGGAGGTTGGGGGGGAGAGGGGGGCGACTAAGAATACTAGCATCGAAGTCATAGGATATAAATAGATAAAATGTGTGAATATATATGGAAAGGATTGACGAGTTCCGTCACTGCATAGACTCTTCTTGCACGTTGGCTACTTCGTCGGCTTCTGGCTCCGATTCTGTGTCCGTTTCGGGGTACTTATAAATATACTCTGCTTTTTTCTTGATGAGCTCTCGATTGTGTGCAATTGATTTCCAGTACAACTGGCTTCTGTTTGTAAAGTGTGTTACGTCATGATGTAGAGAGTCTTTCCATGTGAAAATAGGGCGACCGATTTTTCGTCTATTCTCCTTGTAATTCAGGGCTGCGTGCAAGAGGTGGGGGCGAGGTCGTCTGATTATGTGACCGTAATAAGCTAACCTGCGAACTTTAATGATTTTAGTAATTGTTTTTCCATCCAGGATTTGATTTGTTTTTTTTGCGAGGATCTCTAGATACACCCAACATCTCTTTGAGAATATGTCTCTCATATTTCCTGAGTCTGGACCTGTTACCCTTCGTCAGAGCCATAACATTTAAACCGTAGGTCATGGAGGGGGCAATGACCATCTTGTACATGAGTCGTGCTATTTTCCACTCTATTTTGTATTTCTGAATAAAATTTATAAGAATCTTAGCATTTCGTATTGCTTTTACGCATCTTATTTTTATTGAGGATCGCCTGTCATGAGTGGCAGTTAGGAACGACCCGAGATATTTAATTGTTTCAATTGGTTTTATCAGTACGCCGCCAATGCGCCTCGGTTCTTGCTCTGCCACGGGAGGGCCAAATGGGTCTCTAACGATGAGTTTGGTTTTCGTTTCGTTAGTGGTCAGGCCTACGGTGGCTAGTAAGGTTTTTTTTTTTGCATAGAAGCGCATCCCCGTACATTCCAGGTTGCTACTGCAACTGCTTTACACGTTCGGGCTTCTGGTGCTTGTATGGTAGGACTATTTCTTAGCAACCTTAGGCCAGTCGCATCAACATTGTGGTCGCTTTCGATTGAACTATTCAATGTCGGTATTGTTTCATGTTGTTGTGTGTCGGGCTGTTGGGTTGATATGTCTGTCTGTCTAAGCTGGTAAGCTAGTGAACTTTCGATATCCGGGCTGTTAATGTGGACGGAGTCGTAGTGATGGTTTTCGTAGAATAGGTGTAGATTGCCCATTTTGTAATATTCGTATATAGGGGCCTTGTAAATAAGTGGCTGCTGTCGCTTCATGTGTACATAAATGTTAACCATAAAGCAGCTTGCAGCGGCTAATATTATTTCTTCGCCACCCCACACCCCGTCTTTGGATTGGTTCTGGATGTATTCATCTATTTGATCGGCGGAAGGGGCCGCATTAAAGACACCAGACCAATCTGAAACAATGCCATGGAGCGCCAGTTGAATTTGACTGTCGTTCCTTTCGGCGGAGAGGTGACTAGCTAGCATTTCCCGGACCGTGTGATGGTTTAGTTCGATATCGCGCGCGATTTTTAGCTGGTCTGCTATAGCCCTATATAGGCAATTGCCATCTTTACCTTATTGACAATATTTCGATTGTCAATAGTTTCGCACTTCGCGTTATGGGTTGCGTGAGACTCTTTGGCCTGCCCTTTTTTTGTCAGTGGCCAGTTGTTTTTCCAAGTAAATATCTGTCGAGAGTGCACATGTGCGTGCGTTTAGCCGTACTTGTGCGTACACAAAAAAAGGGAGCCCTCTTTTGTTTTCAACGTTAACAGTTTTTACCTGTTCTTAGCAATCGTTAGGCTTGGCGTTAGTTAATGCACCCCAGAGCAAATGAGCTATTCGTGTTAAAAGTTATAGTGATAAATAGATTAGCTGCTTTGTAAGGTTGATTATGGGGTATTGACTTATGTCAGGTACAAGTTATTATGACATAAACAGGACTCTTTTCATTTGCGGATAGGTGTAAGTAAACAATTGAGTGATTGATTTTTAACGAATTTTAATGATTAATGATTAGTTGTTGTTATTATTTGTATGGGTTATGTTTAGTTGAGATTGAGATATTTATTAATAAAATCATAAATAATTTTACGCGTCACAAAGGTAGTACCGGGTTTGAGGTACGTAGTTTTGTTAAGAGTGACTATTTAATTTATGGTTACCGGTATTTGATTAAAGTAACGGTGGCGGAGAAGTGTGCCGTGGCTTAAGTTCAGTACGACTTATATTATAGGAATAACTAGCTGATGCCCGCGACTTCGTCTGCGGTGTAAATTATAATTAGGCAATTAATCTTAATAGGCAATTAATAGTTTCTGATATTTGTTCATAAACTTTGTTGTAATTAAACAAAACCCTCAAATATTGAGCCCAAAACTGCACAATGCACATTTACCGTGAAAATCAATTCTTAAGTCCATTTAAGGATTATTACCAAAAAATTAAATGCACTTAATAAACCGCTTGTTACTTACACAAAAAAACAATCTACTAATTGCTATATGCTATGCATGGAGTTAAAAACCTTTTACTTTAAAAATTGTACGGGTCCCTAAAAAAACTTTCAACCCCTACTTACTCAACCCGTCTTCGAGATAAATTTTAATGAACCGTGAAATCATTTGAGTTCTATGCAGTTTAATCAGTTTTAGATACCCTACTTTAAAAATCATTTGGTCCCTTTATAAAGTTTTGGTCCCCATTTATAACCCTTGGAGATGAATTTCAAAAAATGGTTTAACATTTTTTCTGTACCCTTATTGAAGGATCTATGTACGAAGTGTCAGATTTCCTACTTCAAAAATCCTTTGGACCCTATACAGAGTTTCAACCCCCATTTAAACCCCTTTGGGGATAAATTTCAAAAAACTGCAATCACTTTTCTTTTCTTTTTTAGATGAGTTCAAGATCTACTACAAAAATCGTTTGGTCCCTTTACAAAGTTTCAACCCCCTTTTGATCCCTTTTTAGGGATGAAAAAACGGTAAAACCACATTTCTTTTTTCTTATTAAGGAGTCTATGTACGATGTCCCAGATCGCCAATTTCAAAAATCTTTTGGTCCGTATACAAAGTTTCGACCCTCATTTAAACCCCTTTGGGGATGAATTTCAAAAAAACAGCAATCACTTTTCTTTACTCTCATGGATGAGTTTATGTAAGAAGTTTAAGATCTACTATAAATACCGTTTGGTCTCCATACAAAGTTTTGACCCCCGTTTGACCCCTTCTTAGGGATGAATTTAGAAAAACGAAAAATCACTTTTTCTACTCTTATTGAGGAGTTTATATACGATGTCTTAGAGCTCCAACTTCAAAAATCGTTTGTACCCTACACAAAGTTTCAACCCCCATTTTAACCCCTTTGGGGATGAATTCCAAAAAACAGCAATCACTTTTCTTTACTCTTATGGATGAGTCTATGAACGAAGTTCAAGATTTACTACAAAAATCGTTTGGTCCCCATACAAAGTTTCAACCCCCGTTTGACCCCTTTTTAGGAATGAATTTCGAAAAATGGTAAAACTACTTTTCTTTATTCTTATTGAGGAGTTTATGTACGATTTCTCAGAGCTCTAACTTCAAAGTTCAAATTTTCAACCCCCATCTAACCCCTTTTGGGGATGAATTTCAAAAAACCGTGAAATGACTTTCCTGTACTCATATTGTGGAGACTATGTACGATATCTCAGAGCTCCAACTTCAAAAATCGTTTCAAGCCCCATTTAACCCCCGTTGGGGATGAATTTTGAAAAACGGTGAAATTACTTTTTGCAACTAATCTCCTAGTTTAAAAATCGTGTGGTCCCCATTTAAACTTTCAACCCCCGTTTTACCCCTTTTAGGGATGAATTTCGAAAAAGGGTGAAATTACTTTTCTCTACTTATATTGAAGGATCTATGTGCGAACTCTGAGATCTCCAACTTCAAAAATCGTTGGTGCCTATACAAAATTTCAACCCCCGTTTAACCCCTTTTGGGGATGAATTTCGAAAAACCGTGAAATTACTTTCCTACACTCATATTGTGGAGCCTATGTACAATGTCTCAGAGCTCCAACTTCAAAAATCGTTTTAACCCCCATTTAACCCCTGTTGGGGATGAATTTTGAAAAAAGGTAAAACTACTTTCTTAGACCTTTATCGAGGAGTCTATATACGAAGTCTCAGATCTGTAACTTAAAAATAATTTGGTCCCTAAACAATATTTCAACCCCCGTTTTACCCCTTTTAGGGATGAATTTCGAAAAAGGGTTAAATTACTTTTCTTATCTCATATTGAAGGATCTATGTGCGAACTCTCAGATCTCTAACTTTAAAAATCGTTTGGTGCCTATACAAAGTTTCAAACCCCCATTTAACCCCTTTTGGGGATGAATTTAGAAAAACCGTGAAATTACATTCCTGTACTCATATTGATGGGTCTATGTGCAAAGTCTCAGATCTCCGTCTTTAAAAATCGTTTGGTCCCCATTTAAACTTTCAACCCCCGTTTAAGCCCTTATAGGGATGAATTTCGAAAAACCGTGAAATTATTTTTCGGTACTCATATTGAGGAGACTATGTACGATGTCTCAGAGCTGCAACTTCAAAAATCGTTTCAACCCCCATTTAGGATGTTCCCCATTGGGGATGAATTTTGAAAAACGGTAAAATTACTTTCTTCGACCTTTATTGAGGAGTCTATATACGAATTCTCAGATCTGTAACTTCAAAATAATTTGGTCCCTATACAACATTTCAACCCCCGTTTAACCCCTTTTAGGGATGAATCTCAAAAAAGGGTGGAATTACTTTTCTCATGTCATATTGAAGGATCTATGTGCAAACTCTCAGATCTCTAACGTCAAAAACCGTTTGGTGCCTATACAAAGTTTCAACCCCCATTTAACCCCTTTTGGGGATGAATTTCAAAAAACCGTGAAATTACTTTCCTGTACTCATCTTGATGGGTCTATATGCGAAGTCTCAGATCTCCTACTTTAAAAATCGTGTGGTCTTCATATAAACTTTCAACCCCCATTTAACCCTCTTTGGGGATGAATTTCCAAAAACGGTGAAATTACTTTTTTTAAATTGTATTAAAGAGTCTATGTTCGAAGTCTCAGATCTCCTACTTTAAAAATCGTATGGTCCCCATATAAACTTTCAACCCCCATTTAACCCCCTTTGGGGATGAATTTCAAAAAATCCCTTCTTATCCCTTACTTACCTTATATAACCACCCTACTGTGAAAATTTCAAGTTCCTAACTTCAGTAGTTTCGGCTGTGCGTTGATCAGTAAGTCAGTCAGTCAGTCAGGACTTCTTCTTTTATATATTTAGATATCATGTGCTGGGTTCTGGGTATTACCTTGATCGTAATTCATGAACCAGCCTGGCCTTGCCTTTCCTTCGGACCTGGCCTGTCTATTAGGTAAACCAAATATTAAGGCTATAATGGAATGATCTCACCGGGTTTGGTTGCAACGGCGTTGAGGCACGGCCGAACTGTCGAGCGTGAGCACCTCTCGCCAGCTCTGTGGCAACACCAGCTGGGTGCTGTGAACCCGTGGTTGTATGAGGTCCGGATCACACACACAGAAAACACCACTCTACCTCACACTAGTAGCCCATTTAATATAGACGCACTGAACTTTTGGCTAATAATAACGCAGAAAAACCCGGCACTTTTAGCGTTATAACACGCTGTGGATTTTGTAGTTACACGCGGCAAAGGTTTGCGCATCTGGCGAGTCACGTTATTGTTTCGGAGACTATTGTTCAGAGCAATATTCAAAGACGTTAATAGGTTCCCGAGAGGATCCAAGGCACGTCCGTCTCGTGTCCCGGCCCAGATGCGACTCTACTTCGCCGTCTTCAAGTACTTTATCGGGGAACAAACCTACATTAAAATTTTCTCTTTGTTTTGAAGTCGGTTAAGACTAGAAATAGAAACTCATTCATTTCTAATAAGATGTGCAAGAAAAGCTATGAAAAATACTATAATCGCTATATGTGTGCCTATAATATTTGAAGAGTTCCCTCGATTTCTCCAAGATCCCATCATCAGATCCTGATTTGGTTGAAATGGGACCACCTCTGACCCTGATGATGGCGCTTGCAACAGTGCCGAAATATCGGGAACTCAATAAAACAAACATACATGGTAAATATCGCGTTGTCAATAGTAGTAATTATGTGAATGACCATGTTAGCTTAAAATAGTAAGGCGGATCTCACAGCGAAAATCGCGGCGACACGCGACTCAGCGATTTTCAATTTTGTATGTAGAATCATCGATTTGTATAGAAAAATCGCGGGGTGGCGCACACTGGCGCGTAAATCGCGGCGACTCGCAACTACTATGCGCAGCTACACGGAAAAAATCGCGGCGACGGGCGATTTCAGTGTGTTCTTCGCCTAATTATCATTGCACAAGGTAATAGACTAATACATAAATTAAGTCAGAAATTGAAATTACTTTTTGCAGATTTTTTTTCATACAGCAAATTCTTTTTGCGCTTTTCAAATATCGGTTGTATATTATCGGCGATACCGATATATCGGCGATATATCGGTATGGGTATCGTTACATCCCTAGTTAAAAATAAATAAATTGTCAACACAAAATTCAAATAAAACATTTATTATGAAACAAATAGGTACATAATTACCAAATTAATTATCACTGCATAAGGTAATAAACCGATACATGAATTAGGTCAGTAATTTAATTAAAATTACTTTTAGATTTTATTCACACAGCAGTTTTTTTCTGCGCTGTTCAAATACTGGTTGTATAATCGGCGATACCGATATATCGGCCTGCCGATTATATCGGTATCAGTATCGGAATCCTTACATGATTACATCCCTAACAAAACATAATGATACAACGCATTAACATATTTTTGTAGAATTTTAATTGGTACCTATAATCAAATTCTTAAAACGATAAGCAAATTAAGAGTAAATTTTTACAGAGTGAGTCGGTAGGTAGGTACCTATACGAGAATAAAACTGAGTAATAAATATTTATGTTTTAAGTACATTTGCTTAGTAAAGCGTTTTAGATAAGAGACGTGAATAAAATTTTACAATGTAATGGCACCGACATAAACTTAATTACGGACCGACTTGAAGCATTAAATTGGAAAATAACTGTCATATACTTAAGTGATGACTAATTAATAAATTAAACAAGACAGCGTATAGAATTAACACGACTGCCCATTAAATAACTGACTTCATTATGCGGGTTATTTAGGGTCAAGTATAAATTGCATTTTCGGTCATTGACAGTGTATTAACTAAAAACCCGTCAACGAGATTGACATAAGAAATACAAACGAATTATAAACGTTCGGATGTTGTCGGCTATACCAGGGATCCAGGAATAAACTACAGTTGAACAAGTTAGAACTTTAAATTGCTAAACAAATACCTGCGGAAATGAGAAACGTTTGTACTGCACGGCATGTGTGTTCCTCGCTAACTCACCGGCATCGGAAGTCTAGCTCTGCGCCACGGTTCGAGAGTACCCGAGCTTATCTACTCTTTTTACGACTCTTTTACGATTATTACCCCTTTGAATTGGTTATAACTTCGTACGATATGAAATTTCTATAAAGGAATAATTTTAAATGGACATGTTCATTTAACAGTTTTACTGCACTCTGTGAACTTATCTAAAATTACTTGGTATTATTGAAATGAACATTACATTACTTGGTATTTTAGCAGTAGAGTTGTAATGTATTTCTTTGATATCAAATAAGTCGACAGTTTAGAAATAAGACACAATTATGTTACGCCGCATCTGAGCTGTGTGTAGAAATGTTTGAAACTTTAAAACCGTTAATAATAAACCGTTGCTTTAGCGAGCGTATACTATTTATACATTAAGGGATTTATGGGGTGTAAAGCAAAAATAAATGAATGTGAACTTTCAGTGTAGCGTTTTCATTTTTTAGGGCTTTGTACCCAAAGGGTGTCAACGGGACCCTATTACTGTGCCGTCTGTTCGTCTCATGGCTGTATCTGAACTTTTTCTTTAGACCTGTAATACCTAGGTAAATACTTAAAATTTTCACAGAATGTGTATTGCTTATTGCCGTTATAACAACAAATAATAATAAAAAACCGGACACGTGCGAGTCACACTCGCGTATCGAGGGTTATGTACAAATACTTTAAATATAGAGTATATTTTTTATTATTTAATTAAAAATGTATAGTTTTTAGATTTTTCCCTATACATGTAGCACAAGACGGTATTACTTTCCAACGGAAAGTACCCTATAAATTTTGGTTTTCTCGAGTGTCGAAATAGACGTTTTTTGCGGCATAAACGGCCGTGTCTTTTTTTCACGTTAACGTAGAAATTTGATTTTTTCACAGCTTCACGGGACCGTAGACCTGAGTATATGGTTTAAATTTCATCTCGATACGTCCACGCGTTCCCGAGATAAAGTGTCTTGACAGATGGACAGACATACAGACAACAAAGTGATATTATAGGGTTCTTTTTTCCTTTTGAGGTACGGAACCCTAAAAAGATATGAAGTCCTCCAAAACGTGAGCCGGTAATAACTCAAACTCACGTCGTACCCTCACCTGGAGACTTCCACACACGGAGAGCACTGAGTGCCCCACAGTTCACTCTCTCAGGTCCTCAATTGTAACTTTTTATCAGAGATAGGTACCATACCTTACTCTACCCTAGTAGGGCCCCGCGTAATAGGGGAGACCGGGTATGGTTGTCTCACGGGTTGGTTGTCACAGCAGCCATTAAATAATACGAAACGAAGGAATAATTGCATCGCTCGGTGTTAAAAGATCGCAAGAGCTTCACCTCCTTCCCTACTTCACCAGTCGATGCACTTATTCTTTCGTTTCGTATTATTTAATGGCTGCTGTGACAACCAACCCGTGAGACAACCATACCCGGTCTCCCCTAGTGGTGTAATTGAGTTAGAGGCTATCTTATCCCGTCTGGTTATAGTAAGAATTATCTAAGGTGTCCTGATGTTCGTAAAGAGAATGAACAAACAGTTGGATACCTTAGATTAGTACATTGTGTATCAAGGGCGGTAAGTAAGGAATTACAAACGAGTGTTTGTTACAAGGCCGAGGCGAAGCCGAGGGCTTTAATAACACGAGTTTGTAATTCCTTTACCGCCCGTGGCACACACAATGTTTTTCATCACACTTGTGAGGAAATCTGATTAAAATAACCTTACTTAACCTAAATAAAATTGTAAAACTGACAGTGACATTATCCATAGACAATGCGAATTCACGTCACGTTCGGAAACCTTAGCGGTAAAGACTTAAAATGGTTGATTTTATTTTTGCAAAATACTGAAATGAACTAATTTAAACATTTAATTAATGTTCCAGAAATATGTGTTTACATGTATTTGCAATAACAGTTCTCTTTAAATAAATATTTCAGTAATAATAGTTAAAAAAGTACGTTGGCGTTTCCTTTGAACATGACAAATAAGAGTAAAACAGAACCAGCGTTTCAAATTTAAAAAGAAAACCATTACGCCCTAGGGCGTAATAGGTCATTTACGGCCCGCAAAACCTACGTGTAATGACACCATTTTCGAGCAAGTGTGATGAAAAAATTCTTACTATACTAGACATGTGTAACTCGCGAGTGAGTGATTCGAATAAGCTATATCAGTTGGTCTAGCTCACCGGCTCACTAGTTCAGTTCCTATTCAAACAATTATTCAGATTAGTAGGTATTATCTTTTAGTCTCCAAAGAACTCGATTCCTACCGGCTTGCCTAATATTAGGCATTTGAGCACCTTACTCTACAGCTCTTAAGGAGAATGTACGCCAAATCTGCATCGGCTTGCCCAAGGATAGCTTTTACGCCACGCCACTGATATCTTTCAACTCATTCGTTCACTCGTGAGCTGCGAGAAAAGACTCAACATGAACTTTTCGTCCCTGTCTTGTCACAGTATACCTATTACTGCTCTCTTTCGTTTGAAACTGAGCTATAAGAGCTAGTGAGCCGTTGACACACCGTGGACCTACTGAGCTAAAAGAGTGATAGGTACATATCTTTGAGAGCTAAAGATTCATATCACAATTTTCACTTTAGTGACACAGTTTGCGCATGTCTACTGGTTACATACATAGGTTCCCCGTCAGACCCACGTCGACTTTGTATAATCAGCCCTTTCGTTGCACTTACTCCATCCCGGTCATTAATCGAATGTTAGAATCCTAAATTCCTTTTCATTCACGAATCCATTACCAAAGCGATAATTTTTTTGTCTGGCGTGGGTATGATATCTATATCCATACTTCATCGTCCCTCCCTGCCACACATTGTTCAAACTGTCGTGTTATCAATTTGTCAGTTTTGTGTGTTCCAAGTCGACCAAAATTTAATGTCTCTTGACTTGACTGTGAACACACAGGGGTTGCTTATAAAGGTATTTATAATTATATTTGCTCAATACATAATTTATTCATAGTTTGTGTCAAAAGCAGTATATGTCACATGGTAGCAAAATTATTTTCATCCTGGGCGAAATGTGCCCGAAACGAACCTCTGTATGCTATGAGGCTACCTACTACCGGCGTAGAGGTACTACCGGTACCTACAACCACAATTTATTTACACTTTAAACTTATTTAGGTGGTTGCGAGTTCAAAACAAATTTACTAGCGGTTGCTCCAGAGCAAGGGTTCCCGCTCTTTTGTATACTGTGAAAGGTAGGACGTAATTTTTGGCCATGCTCTTATACAATAAGATATTGCATATAGATCTAGGTTTAACTTACGGCGGCCTGTGTGTTATGTGTATAATTTCTCGCCGCTGCTGGCCCCGAAGCACACAGACACGAAGCTGGCACAGTTTAGGAATTCCTTAGGCTTAGAAATCGTGTGATACATCTTGCGTGATAAATAGCGGGGGTATTTATGGTTTATTAGTATTAGCGTTAACGTGTGATGTTGTTGCAGGGCTACAATGGTGTTGTCGTGTGCGGGGCGCGAGGGGGCGGGCGCGGCGAGTCGGCGCGCATGGCTGCGTCAATGAGGGAGGGCGCGCCGGCCGGCGGAGCTCGCCCCGCGCCCCACGCTACCAACTTCGAGTACGATGACAACGAGTGGGACATAGGCATCGGAGACCTCATCATAGACCTCGATGCCGACATAGAGAAAACCGACGAGGCGGGCGGCATGGCGGCCCGCGCCGAGCCAGACGCGCAGCGCACCGCGCTCAAGATGAAGATCAAGCGCACTAAGCCGGGAACCAAGAGCTCAGAGGCCAAGCACGAGATCGTCAAGTCGAACGAGATGAACGGCGAGCCCAAGACGCAGGGCGCCGCCGCCGGCCCGCCCGCCGCCGTGAAGCGCGGCTCCGGCGGCCACCGCAGGGACAAGGCGCGGGACAAGCACCACCATCCGCACCCGCTGCCGCACGACGTGAACGGCGTGACGCGCCCGGTCGCGGCGAACGCGCCCGGGCCGCCCGTGCCGGCGGGCGCGCCGCTGGCCCCGCCGCTCGCGGCGCCCGAGCCCCGGCCGTCGCCGGCGCCGCGGCTCGAGCCCAAGCCGGCGGCGGCGCCTGCGCCCGTCCCTCCCCCGCCCGCGCCCGCGCCCGCGTTACCCCCGCCGCCGCCCGCGCCCGCGCCCCACACACCACACGCACCTCACGCGCCACACGCGCCAACGATACCTTCCAAACCTGAACCTGACGACTCACGGCAAGAAGCCCCGAGTTCACAACCACCGGCCAAGAAATTAAAAACAGAACCTAAGGTAATTGCATTATTTTATCAGCTTTTTCATGCGATAATCCATCATAGAGCCTCATTATTTCATCGCTCTATGTTGCTATTGCGCGACACTAACTAACCCCTTCTAATGATGGGATACTGTGCGACAGAGACTTTTCAATTTTGTGGGAGTGGAATTTCTTTCGGAATATAAAACGTCTAATGTATTTTAGCTCAAATTGGTTTGGTCCTATTCTTATTTGTAGAGTTACATTACACAGTTATTGTCGCTATTGACAAAGCCCTAGCTTTGCCTAAAACGTAATAACTGTGCCTGTAACTATACAGTAACATTTTTTGGATAGAAAGAACTAAATTAGCGCTAAGTTTTCTTTTCTTGACACTGCGGGTTAAGAAAAGTAAACTTTCTTACTTGGATGTATGTAGGTAAAGTACCAGTGGCGTGGCTTCCAAACAACTCGATTCCTACCGGCTTGCGTAATATCAGGCTTTTGACCAACTTATTCAAGAGCTCTTAAGGAAAATGTACGCCAAATCTGCACCGGCTTGCCCTAGGATATCTTTTACGCCACGCCACTGATAAGTACAGTCAGCTGCAGAGATAAGTAGCCCCCCTCTCATACATTCGCAGTATGGTAGGGGGTATACTTATCTCTGGAGCTGACTGTACATATGTATTTGCATGTAAAGTATAGAGCGGACATATATGTGTGTATCAGTGGCGTGGCGTACATAGAACCCGATTCCCACCGGCTTGCCTATTTTAAAGCAATATTACCGGAGTATCTACTACTCCTGAAGAAAAAGTAATCGAAATCTGCTTAGGCTTTATTACGAATATATTTGACGCCACGCCACTGGTGCGTATTTATTTTGATATAATTAATATATTGTACATATAATCCTTAATTGCTGATTCCCATATCGCACTCTAATTGTTGATTGCCCTCCTCAGGGCTGTATCCGATTGTTTCGTAGTCTATTTAATTGTTCGGGTTTAGGGCTGTTTGCGCGCGTGATTGAGTGCAAACGTTGCCGGGAGTAATCCGCGCCTGTCGTTGCCGCATAGGTTCATTAATTCACCCCAGTCTCCGCCCGCTTGCTGCGCTCCTGGTCACAATACCTACTGCACTCCACAAATTAATGCGATTGTGGCCTCAGCGGCAAATAAGGCTCTTCGGGCGCCGCAGATGTTTGCCAGCCACAATAGGAAATTGCATCAATGCCTACTTCAAACTTATCACCCATTATTGGATGCTCGCTAACTATTTCAACTTGTTCGGTTACGTAATAGTATCGAGTGCGGCATAATAGGAGACGGCTCAGGAACTTGTGGGCAGCTCAATCATCGAGTCTGCATTGTAATAGCGTCTTGCGCAGCGAACGAATGCATGTATATTTATTGCACGTTCACGATGCACATCATTAATCAACTTGACGTGAAGGCAAAGTATTGCCAAAGTTTATGCAAACTAGGCCCGCTCTTATGATCTCATCACGTTTTTAACCACATCAAATTATGTCGTGTGATGAGTGTGCCTTGTCGAGTGCAACAGCTGCTTGAGTAATATAAGACGTCACGCTACCACAATATTTTACGACAGCATTAAATTACGGCTCTGTATGAAAGCGAATCATATATTTGCCAAAACCGCACAATATAAGAAAAGGGCGCCTCCCTTTGCTTTTCTAGTCATTAAGTATTCGCTCCCGGCGAGGGGAGAGAAACACATCGCCCGTCTCCGAAATTCCTTTCATTAATCACTGTCAAGGGCTCTAAAAATTTCTAAAGTTCTTGTAAAATCAATTTAACGTTCGCTACCCTAACTGGAAAAGTTTGTGCGCGAAGCGTGATAATTAAGACGAGATATCAATTTGAGCCCTCGACGCCCTCGGCGCGTCCCGTTGGCGTGACTGTGCATTTCAAACCTTAACAATCCTTTCCGCAGCTGCGATTGATTCTTTCCATTGTTCCCTCCTCTTTGATCAGTACCTATTGCTTCCGCCAAATCGCTCCAGCCGAGCCTCCGCTCCGCTAGACTATCATTACTGACTGACCTCCCTCACACAGAATCTATAAACTCGTGACTATTGTCAGTCGTACTAATACTTAATCTATCGCATAATACACTATTATAACGAGCGAGTTTCGAATAAGGGGCGGCCCCTCGTCAATAAAACGAGTTTAAATTCCCCACGTCGCTAATACGGCTATTGAAGCTGACGGGAGGTTGTACAAAAAATACTTTGATTTTTGTTCAAATGATCCTTAAAGGTACGTCGCGTCGTTTATTGAATTCGAAATGAAATCGTCAGCTATTAACTGCGTAATTTGGTGTAGCGGCCTATCCCTACGCCGCGCGTAATCGCAGCTCGAACTGACTAATTATCTCGAATTAATACATAGCGCTTAATTATTTGATGTATCTATCGATTTATTATCATGCTGCATAATTACACGTGTTATCGCAGTGTATTAATAAGATCGGTATCGCAGCGCTGTCCGGCGTGTGTCGCGAACGAGGTTAACAGCGATGCGGCGATTACACTGATCGCTCTGAATAAATTTCCATGTTGATTGGCCGTTGATCAGTGGTCGCGAGACTCGGAGCCGCCGTCGCGGACTTCCGCGACCCCGACCGCTCAACCATACCCTTGCTGAATTCGCAATTTAAAACACGATCAGGAAATCGAATAGCGCTTTAGCATTCCGAATAAGCAAATAGTTGTGTAACGGAACCGGGAGTAATGAAGCGTGCAACGAGCTCACAAACGATGATTTTATCCTCATTATTTAATTTGTCATTATGCATACCAAAAGCGATACCCGGCTGATTGCCGCGCCGGGTAAATGTATCGGAAATTTGAAATGTTATTGCATAAACCAACGCCATCATGAATGATAAATTCTGATGAATTTTTCGCTTCAACGGCTTTATTTATTCGCCGGAACGGACGTATCGCGTTACCTGCCGCTGGCGTATCATCATTCATTTCGCAAAAAACGATATTGCTTTAGCCAAACCGTTGTGACTATTGGGTTGAGCGCGAACGTCGTGAAATATTTTTAATACCGATCTCGCTATAATCGATTGACTGTACACAGTCGCTCCTCCGGCTTGTAATAACGGCGCAGGGCGACTCGAATCGCAATAATTACAATAACTGCGCCGCGATGTGATAATTATTTCAGCTCGTAACCCGACGCGGCGACAGCCGCGGTGAGAACAAAAACGTCTCGCAAGAACACGCCGCTCGGCCAAATAATAACCGTAAATTATGTCCATCAGGTCTTCTTCAACCTTTCTTCTTCACGTACTTAGAGTCTGTGCGGAAAGAGAATAGGATTTATACGGGGGGGGGGGGGGGGGCTGTAATGCTTTTCTACCGTATTTGCAAAAAAAAATGCCATACTAGTTAGGTTAGTTCCGTTTTTCGCCACGCCTATTCTCTTTCCGCACAGACTCTAATCGCATTGTGTCATATTTAAACTTAATTCTGTCACCGTCCAATTTCATTCACGTTAAAAGTTAATCGTATCGATTTTAAATCAAAGACAAACTTGAAAGAGGATCACGTTATACCAGAGCGACAGAGAGCGTGAGGCAGCGTGGATAGTAGCAGCGGAGGTAGCAGCTGGGCCGACTACTGTGTAATTATTATTGGCGTAATTAGGATGTGGGGCCGCGGCCCGCGGCGCCGACAGCCGCTGCTCTAACAAATGCCATTATTATTTCCGCTTCGCATTATTTCGCTGCGGTTTGTTACGTCCTCATTCATTATGTCATGAACTGAAACTGTTATAAATATCCACTCCTCCATGTTAAATTGATTTAACATTAATTAGATATCATCTGTTTCCTCTGAGTTGATTCGAATTAACAGCTTAGCTAGTCTGTTTACTGTTATTTGTTTAACGGTTTCGTAATTTCATCCGCTATCAGATTGGAAATGTTTGGCCACCGGCAGCCGTTTATGAGCTCTCATTTCAACACTAATAATCTATCCATCTTCCGTAGAATAACATTGGTGTTCCATGTATAAAAGTCCCGTATCTGAGTTGTCATAAACCCATTTAAGTTATAAATACACGGGTGTGTTTGCGGTAGGGCTCCCGCTACACGTGTTACACGCCGAAACGGATACCCGTGTTCTTAAGACCGGCGGTACTAAGAACCCGGATTACACAAACCCGCCGGGTACCGGAAACGTTTCTCAGAAACGTTTCCGGTACCCGTACCCGTTCTACGTGTCCGCGGGTACACGTGTATTTAAAACCGGCCCGAACGGGTACGAACGAACCGAAACAGTCGGAGTCAAGGCACACAATATCTACTATTTAATGCTGACTTTAGATGAACTCTTTTGGCGTACGAATGTTTAATAATAGTTTGTAACCGTGTTGGAAAATCATATTTAGCCAACTACTTAAAATATGTTTTTTATATAAATCGAAGTAGGCATCGTTATTCTACATTGTCTGCTGTATTTTATTCTAAATCTGCTCGTACGTAGTTTAGAAACTTTATTCTGATGTGTTAGGTTTTGATTTAATAAAATTAAAACCTATTGCGTCTTATCTAAGTCAATTAATTAAAAACAACATTTTATTTATAATGGCATATCAGATATGTGACGAATATGGTTTGCAGATATACTAAAATATCAATTAAAAATAACAGTTTAGAATATAATTATGAATTACTTCGCAAAAACAACAAACATCTGCCAATGGCGCAAAAAAGATAAACATAAGCGCCATTATCATGTGATTATTCATAACTGAATTTCACCCGAGAACCACAAAAGTCCATGTTACCTTAGTTAACTTGCGATAAGATTGCTTATTTCTTTAAGATAAATCCTAAAATTGGTAATCATTCAAGTTTACTTGAGTGAATTTCACAATAGGGTTAAGGTAATAAACTTGAACGCCGAACGCCTTTTTGTCTGACGAAGCGAACAAACAAGTAGGTTCCCAAACCATCATCACAAGTACGACTACCAATTATAAGCTTTATGTCGTAGCAATAAAGTAGCAAATTTCAACAAATGCCCCGGCAAAATCTTAAAAGATTAGATAAGTAAATGTTTTCTATTGATTTGGAGCCGCATCGCACTAACAAGTAGTTTACTATGAAAAAAGGCAGAGCAAAAACAATTAGAATGAACAAGAAATGGGTAAGATTTTGGAAATAAGGTACCTAGTCTAGTTGTTTTTTAGTACCTATGATTCCAGTTCCAGAGTAATACAGTTTCGTTGCAAGTTATTTTAAAATCGTTTTTTTTTTGTTTTGTTGTGTTTGGTTTTGTTGTTATATACTGTTAAGTTAATGCGATGGATTGTTATTAAATGTTAAAAAAATAGAAGAAATTGAGTGTGGAATTTTGCCACAAGAGTCGATGACAAAGCTTATTGCTCATTGTTCAATTATCGCACAAACAACGAGATTTCTTGTAATATTAATCAGGATCTACTATATAGACGACAGGAGCAATTGGAAGACATTTATTAACAATTCACCATAAGTCAAGAGATGGGCAAAATGTAATCGACTAACGATTAACGATTGAAACTAACAGAATTAGATGCGACGGACGATTGAAAACGACGACTAATCAATCTTAGTTGCGTAGAGTGCAACTAATTTAGTTGCAACTAAATTAGTTGCCGATTGATTTCGGACAACTAAAATTTTTAATCGACTAATTAGTTAGACTATTTTTCCGCAACTAATGTTAGAAGCAAATTGAACTGAAAACCTCGGTATGGCTATGTTGACAGACTGAATAGGACATTTTAACGGATGTATAAAAATAAAATATTCTTGTATTACTTACGATATTTTGACCATTTCTATGGAGTGAGATCTCTGTACTAACTATTATTCTCTTTGATAATACCAACCGAATGATCTTAAATTGTGTATTACACGTTTAGTTTGGATGGCAATAATAATACAATGGTCGAAGAATAGAACATGAGAAAAACACAGTTATGATAAATCAAACTTTGTATATGAAACATTCAAACAACAATAATAATTTAAAGCAAAAAGTATCAAAAAAATCAACGTTGTTTATACAGAAACATGTATGTATATACATCATAACATTATGATATAATCATTAAGATTTGCAAATCATGTTCTTCATTTGTGATATTTACTTATTATTTAATCAGTGAGTAATATAAGAAATGTTTAAAATTAATAAAACAGAAACAATTCCAATATTGTGATAGGTTTAAAAACAAGGACAAAATGATTGGTAAATTTTTTAACTACTTTCTTTACTCATTATTTATAAAGTATAACATTCAATAGCTCTGCATATAATTAACTAAATAATCAAAATTCGCTCACAAATATAACAGTATCAATCAACGTACTTACAAGTTAAAATACAACAAATATAACACAAGTTAAATAATTTTATGCCACACCTGGCCATAAAGTGGCTTTTTCCGCACGCTACGCGCTTGCAGGCTACAAGCGAGGGCCGTAAATATGCGGTCGAGGGCTTTCTTCATTACCTCCCGTGTTGTGTTCATCATTTTATGTCTACACTTGGCCAGAAAGCGGCTTTTTCCATACGCGCAGCGTGCGGAAAAAGCCATTTTATGGCCAGGTGTGGCATAAATATTTTAAATGACACGTTAAAAACAAAATAGACCGTATAGGTAATAAACAACATGCAGATGTTTCATTCAATAGAACGTGTTATTTTTGGAAGATTCGTCGGCACCTGCACCAAATGCAACAAACAACTTCCAGGTACCTAAGTAGGATTATCCCATTGTTTTGTCGCCGCATGACACTAAAAAGAGTTTCACTAATGACCGACAGCAAAATATTGATAATATCTATGTAAACTATCTATGTATTCTAACTAGTATTAAAGTATCAAAATATTAATAGAGCACCAACCTACCTACTATATTGTTTGCGACTTGTAAACATTGCAGTTTCTCGTTATTTATCATTACGGGCCATACCCATAATATTGCATTGTCATTCAAGCGTTTCAAATTAAACGTGTATACATAATTTTAGCTCAATCGGTTGAAGATATCTGCTTCAAAATTAGTTGCAAGATTCCACCCAAACCAACATAGTTACAACATAAGAGTACCTACAAACAATGTACATACCTACTCGTAGTTACGTATTGCAAATTATCTATATTACAAGTTAAATAAAAAATGCAAAAACGAGCGAATACGTAGTTTTAATATAGATTTAATCGTGAAATTTAGTCGATTGAAACTAGGGCTCGCGCTCGTGTCCGGGTTTCGTGTAAACGTTTCTATTACCCGTTTCTGAGTAACACGGACACGGTTTTCTGGCCCGTTCCGCACGGGTAATTAGGAAACGTGTAATTAAGATCCGTTTCCACGGGTACACGGGTACCCGTAGAAACGGATCTTATTTACCCGTGTCTCCGGATCCGTCCTTAACGAGTAGCGAAGGTACGAATCGTGGTACGAGCTAAAAATTAACAGACACAATATTTATAAGTTTCGAGCATATCTTATTCCGTGGTGTAAGTATATATGTAAAGCCGAAAGTCAATAAACAATTTATTGGGCTAAGGGTTCGGCCTTTTAAGAGCAGGTAGTTTTCGCATAGTATACGAGTAGGTAGACATTTTTATATAAGACTTCAAAGTTCAAATACTAGCACTTTTTAGGGTAAAAAGGAGACCCTATTATAATTTAATTTTATACTAAGAGTACACAGTCTGTCTGTCTGTCTGTCCCTAGGCTGTATCTCCTGAACCGTGATAAAGTTAAAATTTTAACAGACGATGTATTTCTGTTGCCGCTATAGAGATGGGCAAAATGTAATCGACTAACGATTAACGATTGAAACTAACAGAATTAATTGCGACGGACGATTGAAAACGACGACTGATCAATCTTAGTTGCATAGAGGGCAACTAATTTAGTTGCAACTAAATTAGTTGCCGATTGATTTCGGACAACTAAAATTTTTAATCGACTAATTAGTTAGACTATTTTTCCGCGACTAATGTTAGAAGCAAATTGAACGGAAAACCTCGGTATGGCTATGATGACAGATTGAATAGGACATCTTAACGGATGTATAAAAATAAAATATTCATGTATTACTTACGATATTTTGACCATTTCTATGGAGTGAGATCTCTGTGCTAACTATTATCCTCTTTGATAATACCAACTGAATGATCTTAAATTGTGTATTATACGTTTAGTTTGGATGGGGCGAGAGCAAGAGATGAAGCGAGGGACGTAAATAGGCGATCAACGGCTTTCTTTATTACCTCCCGTGTTGTGTACGCGCAGCTTGCGGAAAAAGTCACTTTATGGCCAGCTGTGGCATAAATATTTTAAATGAGCACACGTTGAAAACAAAATCCACCGTATAGATAATAAACAACATGCAGATGTTTCATTCAATAGAACGTGTTATTTTTAGAAGATTCGTCGGTCGGCACCTGCACCAAAATGCAACAAACAACTTCCAGGTACCTAAGTAGGATTATCCCATTGTTTTGTCGCCGCGTGACACTAAAAAGAGTTTAACTAATGATAGACAGCAAAATATTGATAATTTATCTATGTCTAAGATTTACTCAGTATCGTTTAGAACTTAAAGTTAGAACTAGTATTAAAGTATCAAAATATTAATACAGCACTAACCTACTACATATATTGTTTGCGACTTGTAAACATTGCAGTTTTTCGTTATTTATCGTTATGGGCCATACCCATAATATTGCATTGTCATTCAAGCGTTTCAAATTAAACGTGTATACATAATTTTAGCTCAATCGGTTGAAGATATCTGTCAAAATTAGTTGCAAGATTCCACCCAAACCAACATAGTTACAACATACGAGTACCTACAATGTACTCGTAGTTACGTATTGCAAATTATCTATATTACAAGTTAAATAAAAAATGCAAAAACGAGCGACTACGTAGTTTTAATATAGATTTAATCGTGAAATTTAGTCGATTGAAACTACAACTAATTTAATTGTTAGTCAAGCATTCTCACAACTAATTCAATCGCAACTAAATTAATCGCGATTAAAAAATGACGATTGATATTTTTAATCGATTGATTAGTTAACTAAAAAATTAATCGATTAATGCCCATCTCTGCCGCTATAACAACAAAAACTGAAATGGTACGGAACACTTTGTGCGCGCGTTCGACTCGCACTTGACCGGGTTTTTGTTTATTATGTTACTTGTTATGTAAAAGGCTTTAATCGATCCTAACACAATTTAAAATAAAAAAATAAATGTTAATATGTGATTAACAAGTGACATCAACAAATGTCCTTAAAATGTGAAATAATCAATAACAGTTGCCAGAGTTAGTGCGTGACTTATATAATCTTCTAAGATATTGCCGGTGCATTTTGTTGCAATTTGTGCATACGTTTTAACCTTATTGCTACGACATAAAGCTTATAATTGGTAGTCATACTTGTGATGATGGTTTGGGCACCTATTTTTTTTGTGTCTATTAACAAAAGGGCGTTTGGCGTTCACGTTTATTACCTGAACGCTATTGTGAAAGCCACTCAAGTAAACTTGAATGATTAGCAATTTTAGGATCTATGTTAAAGAAATTAGCAATGTTATCGCAAGTTAAGTAAGGTAACATGGACTTTTGTAGTTCTCGGGTGAAATTCTGTTGTGAACGATCACTTGATAATGACGCTTTCGTTTATCTTTTTGCGCCATTGGCAGATGTTCGTTGTTTTTGCGAAGTAATTCATAATTATATTCTAAACTGTTATTTTTAATTGATATTTTAGTATATCTGCAAACCATATTCGTCACATATCTGACATATCATTATAAATAAAATGTTGTTTTTAATTAATAGACTTAGGATAGGTAATAAGTTTTAATTTTATAAAATCAAAACTAGAACATCAGAATAAAATTTCTAAACTAGGTACGAGCAGATTAAGAATAAAAAACAGCAGACAATGTAGAATAGCGATGCCTACTTCGATTCATAATTATAAAAAACATATTTTGAGTAGTTTGCTAAATATGATTTTCCAACACAGTTACAAACTACATATTATTAAGCATTCGTACGCCAAAAGAGTTCATCTGAACTTGAAGTCAGCATTAAATAGTAGATCATGGTGCCTTCAGTCCAACTGTTTCGGTTCGTACCCGTTCGGGCCGGTTTTAAATACACGTGTACCCGTCGGACACGGACAACCCGTGAACACGAAGAAACGTTTCTGAGAAACGTTTCCGGTACCCGGCGGGTTCGTGTAATCCGGGTTCTTAGTACCGCCGGTCTTAAGAACACGGATATCCGTTTCGACGTGTAACACGGATAGCGGGAGCCCTAATTGAAACTACAACTAATTTAATTGTTAGTTGCACATTCTCACAACTAATTCAATCGCAACTAAATTAGTCGCGATTAAAAAATGACGATTGATATTTTCAATCGATTGATTAATTAACTAAAAAATTAATCGAATAATGCCCATCTCTGAAGTCAACAAACCCGACGACCACCGAGTAAGTACAATTATTTAACTATTTTATTTATGTATAAAAATATATAAACGTAACTCTATTTTGTATAAATAAATAAACCAGCCAGTGCGAGTCGGATTCACGCACGAAGGGTTTCCGTACCATTTCTGTATCTGTTGTTATAGATGCTACAGAAATACATAATCTGTGAAAATTTTAACTGTCTAGCTATCACGGTTCATGAGATACAGCCTAGGGACATACAGATAGACAGACAGTGGGCTCTTAGTAATAGGGTCTCGTTTTTACCCTAAAAAGTGCTAGTATTTGAACTTCGAAGTCTTATATAAAAATGTCTACTCGTATTCTATGCAAAAACTACCTGCTCTTAAAAGGCCGAACCCTTAGCCCAATAGACTGTTTATTGACTTTCGGCTTTACATATTATACACCACGGAATAAGATATGCTCGAAACTTATACGTATTGTGTCTATTAATTTGTAGCTCGAACCACGATTTGTACCTTCGCTACTCGTTAAGGACGGATCCGGAGACACGGGTAAATAAGATCCGTTTCTTCGGGTACCCGTGTATCCGTGGAAACGGATCTTAATTACACGTTTCCTAATTACCCGTGCGGAACGGGCCAGAAAACCGTGTCCGTGTTACTCAGAAACGGGTAATAGAAACGTTTACACGAAACCCGGACACGAGCGCGAGCCCTAGTTTGCGGCGAGCGTCGACCGAGTCGGACGGCCTGCCCTACTGGTCGCGCGACGTGTCGGTTGTTTTGTCGGCGGAGGCATAATCCGCAGCTGGCGTGTACCTGGCTGGGCTCTTTGTTCGAGTGGAAAGTTTTGCTTGAGGGAAACGTGGGGAGCAGATTTGTCTCAGTAATTCGGAATTTATAAAGGGGGAACGACTGTTATTATGAGCTTTCGAGGGCCCAAATTGCGTCTGTGATGTGAAGATCTGCCATAAACCTTTTCGGCGATAAACCCTGGACCCTTTCGTAACTGGCACTACTTATTTCCATTGCGGTCATTTGGCGACAATAAAACTGCGAAGCGGCTAATCAGAATCGATGGAAGCGAGCTTCGTATCTAAACACGATCAACTGAGCAAAATGCGCTTGTATCGTACGCTCTCGACGTGACGATGAAAAAACGACAGCGAACGGCACGGCACGCTGCACTCGAGCACAAATGGAGTCGCTGGACCAGTTCGCCGACTAATAAAACCTTCACAAATACAATATAGGGGAGCCGAGGATCAAAAGCAGATTTTTTGTAACATTTTTTTTATAAGCCGCTATTTTGCCCTCTTTTGTGCCCGTGTTGTTTACTAATGGGTTCTGTTGGGTTCGACTTAAGATAATAACTCCGGTTTTTTCTCGCCCATGTGTCGTGAGCGAGTTTTTGCCGCCGGAAATGCGAGAGCGCTGTTGGGTCGGATTAAAATATATTTGTTGATCTTTCGGCTTAATCTGTAAACGGGCGACTGCCGCCGCGCCATGTTTTTATTTCCGTACGGAGCCGCGAGCACGCGAGCTCGTTGATTTACTTTCTTTTTAACGTGAGGATTCTGTAAATTGATTCGAGGTATCTCCCCGTTTCATCTCGATATCTCATTCGGGGTCGCGCGGCCGGGCCCATAATCGTTATCGCCGCTTAATCAATCACCGCACTCGTTTAATTCCCCAATATCCTGTGTTCCAACTAACAATTACACGCGAGGGTCCCGTATCGCCGCGCCGGCCAGCGGTGCCAATAACATAAATTGTCGCGGGCGGTCGGAAGTGTCCCGGCCTCCCCCGTTCTCCTCTCTCCACCGAGATTGCTGTCGACTCGACAATCGATATTCAATCTCTTTGACGTTTTATACGTTCCCTACTTTCTTACTTTGTGTCGGCATTTAGGGTAGATGATTGGGATCGCAGCAGTCTTAGATGCCTTGTTCGACGCCTGCCGCGTCGTTTATCCTTCAAGTGTTTTTATTTTTACCTCAACACCGCTTTGCTGTACAGAAATAGTAAACTCTCGTTTGATGTTCAACAACAGCCTCTGCACACTTTATAGCATAATTGTAATGTAATTCCAAGTCTGTTAACATTTCCTTTCAGATAGCAAATTTAATTGTAGAGTAGTACCTATTTCGTATAAAACTTGTTAATGGGCAAACGAGTTTCTAAATCATGTTTAACTATCACTTATAATTAGTACACAGTCCATTAATAATGCAAGACGATTGTATATGTATACGAACAAACAAGAAGACATGTGTTCCGAGATTTTATTCAGTAGATCAGGCAGCTATTCATCATCGCGAATGTTTGTTAAACACGACGCGTCAAGAGCTTTAAATACGTTAACGATCACTGGCTCATAATTACGACATAGTCGAACTAATTAGTGAATTCCGGCGGAGGGAGTAGGTACCAGGCAGACATATCGGTTGGGGGTAATTACAATCCGACCCGCGTCGCTTATCCCGCCAAGTTATAATTGAAAGCTCGGTGGCCCAGAAGTCGCTGCCTGTATCGCGTTATTGGGTGCGCATATGTAATTTGTTTGTTAAAGATGGCACGCAGTTATCCCGCTCTGAATAATTAAAATTCATCCCCTGAATGGGACGGGTGGAGAGACTGGAGAGTGAGCCCGTATCGATTTGGTGTTGTGTGTGTGTCTTTGTTTGTGTTGCGCAGTGGGGCCACTTTCGGGCGCTGCGCCCCTGGTAGATTCTCAGCTCATTCGCCGAGCCGCAAAGCCGGCGATCATTCGGCTCGGCAGACACGCCGCTGGGGTTAGCGGCTGCTTTACTACGGGCACGAGAGGTTTTACGGCCGACTGGGGAACACCGCCATTTCTATCACTTTCTAAGCTCCATAATGGAGAAAACCTATTACCCGTACTTTGTTTATGTGTTATACACGTTATTCTAATCAATTGCGAAATATAATTGAGTTTGTCAGAAAAATAAGCGCGAATTATGCTCAAAGGACTCGGCGCGTCTGTCAAATAAATTTAATACCGCTTTGTGATGCTAATGCTATTGTGTTATTAATTAGGGCTACACTTTTTGTGCTTCACATTATTCATGGCGTTATGTAATTGTATAGCTGGTCTTTAATCTCTAAACCATGTTAGGAAGCAATAGCCTATAGGTACAATAATTCTGTTAAAATAAGTGATTCTGATTACGATTGGTGATGGCTACAAGAGGGAATCGATCGTATGATCAGAAATCTATACTAAGTACCTATTTGATTGATCGCTAATGAGATAATAAGTTATTTTCCTGCCGTTCGATCTTTATTGGAATAATAGATAAAAAAATAGATACATGAAAATACAAAAACATAAGTTATTAATTTTGAAATTCGATTTTTCTTTTTATCGATTCACTCACAACAGATTCCAAACAATGAATGATATTCGCTCAGCTTTACATCTAAAAAAAAAACGTGGAATGCAAACAATGCGTAACGAGTTTTCAATTCGAAATGCTAACATAAAATATAATAGGTATGCATTACAATGGTGGTAAAAAGAGTATTCACGGTGTTTGTATTTACTTTTATGCCACACCTGGCCATAAAGTAGCTTTTTCCGCACGCTACGCGTTCGGAAAAAGTCGCTTTCTGGCCAAGTGTAGACATAAAATGATGTACACAACACGGGAGGTAATAAAGAAAGCCCTCGATCGCGTATTTACGTCCCTCGCCTGCGGTTCGGGCCGCAAACATCTGCGATCTCGGCCTTTCTTTATATTACCACCCTAGTTGTGTAATATACTATTTTAGGTTCAAATATTTAATTTATAATTTTGAAATTACTGTTCTTTTTTCGTACCGATAGCAGGTTCAACAGTGAATTGCAAAATAGACCAAAAAGTTTGTTTAATTTAAACTATAGCCTTGTGTTTATTTATTTACTCATTCATTTCATTCATTCACATATTTTGCAATGAGTACTTCATGTAGCTGTGTGTGTAATCATTCACCTCAACTCTCCTGAAACTACCTATGCTTAATTCAATTCAATTGAATTCAATTCGTTTATTTCGGAATTAATCCATATTTGGTTAGTTACATTAAGACTTATCACTAGGTTAGTACTACACTACTTACATTAATTAATTATCTACATGGCAGCAGTACATGGAGTTTATTCCAGTAGTATCGAAAGGGGCCATCTTCTCGTCCTGCCACAGTTTCCAGGAGGCTATTGGAGCTACTGCCGAGACGCCGCAGCAGAGACGCGACACGTTTCCGCATTATAGCATGAAAGCCATCCGTGCGCCGCGAACATTCCTGACGCACTACATTGCCTTGGCAACCCCAATAGCATCCTGAAAGCGTTGTTATATTGGACGATTAATAACTAAATATTTTTACTAAAAAAAACCCGACAGCGGTACACTTTAAAAGTGCATAATATCCGCCATTTTGTTAATTTTAACGAACTTCATACCCAGTGACACTCGCGCCATCAAGACGAATCCAAAGATGTATCATTTATCTAAATCGGTTGTGCCGTTGAGTAGTTACGAGCGGACATAGGAACGGACATACATACATACATAAATACATACATACAGGTCAAACACATAACCCTCCTTTAGGCTTCGCCGCAGTCGGGTAAAAAGTAGGTACATAATGTTGTTTGGACCACAGAAATATATTGAGATAGAAGGAAAGAGTGTATGTACAATGTACAGTCAGCTGCAGAGATAAGTAGCCCCCCTGTCATACATTCGTAGTATGGCAGGGGGTATACTTATCTCTGCAGCTGACTGTACATACACTCTTACCATACTTACGCACGTTGCGTGCTAAAAAGATGGGCCAGGGACCTTCTTTGCTCGCCATTAACTTCAGTCGCCGTCAACATTCATATCAGATTTGAAAAATCTGATAATAATGGTATAATTAATTGTTCAAATACCACTAAATGAAATGGAAAATTTATGTTTTCCATCACTAAATTACACTCTTGACGTCAAATGTACCGCAAAATCAGACACGCTCGGTTCCCCCATAAATCGACGAACTTATTTCCTTCTAGATAGAAGGAAATATATTTCTGTGGTAATTATAATAACCTGTAAAAAATTTTTTTTCCTGTAACCTGTAAACTGTTTTTCAAGATCAGGTCTATTTTATCAAAAAAATGGCCATTATCTTACTGCTACAGGTACCCATAGAAAAATTATAAACGATTGGTCTCGACTAACCTACAAAAAATAAAACTGATCTGATACGCCTATGATTGACTTCTGAATTTGTGTTCTCAAGTACACAAAAACGTAAAAGAGTTTTTTTTTGTAAACCTGTGTTAGCAGTATCATATTCATATAACAGTGTGTATCACATTACTAAGTTATTCCAACATCGGACATTTCGCGAACATCAAATATGATATAATTTTATCTTATCATTTCTCTACGCAAATATTTGACGTACCTTAGTCAAACAGTATCCATAAATAAAACTCAAAGTGTCAATTCACACACGTAGGTAGGTATATTTACCCTACTTAGGAACTCGCGATACCAAAACTTATGTATACTTAAGCCATGATATAATATCAATAGCGATAGAATCAGATATCCGCAAAAGAACCAAAATAACAGACAGCTAGCAGGATTGAAGTGGCAGTGGGCAGGTCATATAGTAGACATGCGCAAAATGTGTCACTAAAGTGAAAAGAGTGATATGAATCTTTAGCTCTCAAAGATATGATTTTTAGCTCAGTACGGCTGCCCTATATCAACACCCAGTAAGTGCTCCAGATCAAATTTTAAAAAGGGTGTAAAACATTTTTATGTTTATGTTTTTACGCCCTTTTTAAAATATGATCTGGAGCACTTACTTGGTTTTGATATGGGGCAGCTGAGTAACTCTTTTAGCTTGGTAGCTCTGCGGTGTGTCAACGGCTCGCTGGCTCTTATAAGCTCAGTAGAATTGTGAGGGGCATTTCAAACGAAAAATGCCTTAATCGCTAATACATAAATCAAAAGGTTTTATCGAATAACTAAACGCATTAAAAAGCTATTTATTAGTTAATAACACTGATTGTAAAAATGTATTAAGACCGTAAAAATTATAAATAATTATAGATCTGTAAATTTAATAGTACATTACATAACTAGGGTGGTAATACAAAGAAAGGCCGAGATCGCAGAAGTTTGCGGCCCGAGCTGAAAGAGAGGGACAGTGAAAGAATGACCTGCACGCATCCTCAGTCCCTAAAAACTTAAACGTATAATGAACAACTAACCCATTATGAAAACAATTATGGAGCGAACGGTTGTGTAATTCGGGATCTAATTTAGCGTTTCCATAATATTTTGACGCGGTGCTCCCACGCAACCGAACGCGTCTATTTCTGGAACAGTTTTACGCAGAAATCTGGACGCTATTCCATCTCAATAGCTTTGAGGCGAAGCCAAAAACACGATGTATTTTGTTGACAAGCGACCCGCGCCAGAATATTCCGACCGCATTCGATTTTTAAACGCTCACGTCTATGCGCATTTCGTTCAAAAATAACACTTTTATTTTTTATCAACTTGCAATGCGAATTGCGGATTTTTTTACTACGTATCTTTTTATTGAAAAAGCGCAAAACCAAGCCCTGTTTCGTTCTAAGCAAAGTTAACATTTCAACAACGCAAAATAGAGATAGGACGATGCAGTCCATGTGACAAGCTACTCGTATCTGATAAATGTATGAAATAAAAACTCTGCGCATGTCGGAGCAAATTGACTTAATTGCTTATTTATGTAGGGCCACGTCCGAGGCGGGGCGCTTTAACAATTAACGAACATGCATGCAAATACGGCAAGGGCATTCTTATCACGTCTCCCCCCATCGTGGTAGAGACGTTTTTATAATTACCGGCTTCCGCTGAACCGTTATTCTGTCGCGTTACACTAAAAAGGCGTAAGCGTGTATGAACTATAATGTAATATGAACCATTTAATTATACCGTACCTACGTACTGTACCTATTCAGATACGAAATATCGCAACTGCACTCAATTAGCACGACATTGCCTCAATTTATTTAATAGTTAGGTACATCAAGACATTTTCATTACTAGGTACGTATCGCTTGACATTCTCATGCCCGATGATGAATTATGTATTTTATCAGCAAAAAGTTGTAATTTGCTAAGTGTACTTTTCTTCCATGTTAAAGGCTGACAGAAATCTATTATTCATTCCAAGAGCAGCTGCTTGGAATTCTTTATTGTCAATCGAGTCCGTCAATGTTCCTACATAAAGAACTTATTTCGATATTGGTTGGTGTGAAATATTGCTAGTTGCGGCAGGGAATGTGTAAGGAGCAATATCCCGCGGCAAATGGGGCGGAATATGACGGGAGGTGTACGTTTTGTCAGGCGGTTGGCGCGAGCCAGACAAACGGATTGAAAACTTCTACACCGAGTTAATTGCCAACTAAAGCTGACCGAACGCCGAGCACGTCTTTAATGAGACGGCTTCTTTAATGAAAATACCGAAAGCATACCCCATTCAGTTCTCAAGAAATACTCGGCGAGCATGAACCTTTAGAAGTAAGGCCGCTTCATACGCGTTGTAGTAATTAGACAGCCTGCCTGATAGATAATTGAAATCGCGTGAATAATCGCCGAGTCGCCGCAACTGCTCGCGGGCACGTCAGATCGCGTGCTCGTCCAATGATTTACGCAAAAAATAAAATAAGACACCGAAACCCGACGCTTCTCAGAACGACGCCGGACATGGTCGATCATTTTACAAAATCGAATTTGTTTATTGAGTTAACGCAAAAAATACATCGGGTTTTACGAATTTAGAGGTTGGAGGCGCGTCGAATCGCAGCGTAGATAAAATGAGCGATACATCGCACGTCATGACTTTCATTTGTTTCAGAGCTACCCGACAGCCCGTGACAAAGTTGAACACAGGCTTTTGACGAAAGAATAACGGTGTATTTTGGTTTAATGAATAATCGTTGTGCCGCGCAAAATAAGTTGCCCTGTTAGTAAGCGAACCATGTCTAGCGGTAACCATTGCTTCAAGTAGCGTGCATAATTGTCCGGGGGTTCGAACGACTGCTAAACAAAGTTGCCTTTCTCTTCCAACTTTCCACATTTTGTTTTGTCGACATGTTCTCAGTTTGTCCGTACAACCAGTTATTACTCGGCCCTCCGTTTTTGGTTTAAAAACCAGTTTGCGCTGTTCCTTTATAAATTAAAGACTTAATTACAACTCGTTGGTCATTTACGCCCGCGGCGTCACGATAAAAACTAATAGCGGGTAGTTGTATCGATAATTATACATAATTTTCTTTAAATTACTGCCCCACTTACTTTTTCGGCACCGGGCCCAAATAAACTGAAGAAACTGTTCAGAGGAATGTCTAAATTAACTATTTGTCGGTTCACGCAATTAGAGATTGCGTTAGCGTTTCAGTTCAATACCCAAACGACTTTGATTGATGACGGATCTGCGACCGTGACATCGCTGTACAAATTGGACGATAGCTTTGTTTTGTTGGTAGAGATTAAAATATCCCGAGAGCCGAGAACATTAGAAGGCCGTAGAGAAAAGTCAACAGCCATCGAGTAAAGTGGAACGTTGTTTTGTTACTCGCGCTCGGTGTATTTGTCTAGCGAAGAGGTGGATGTTTGCCGCGGTCCAGCCGGGCTCGTCGAGGCATTTAAACAATGTAGGCGTCGGCCGCGGCCATTATATCGTAAATCACTGTTGACGCGCAGTAATTGGCTCGCCGACCGCGGCGGCGACTCGATTGCCTCTATTGATGGACCCCAGCCCCCTCCGATTCTAGATCGACGTTGCTCGTTTCGATAGCTCCTGCATTTTGGAACCGCTCGAGTGCAAGCGAGCGACATCATTTTCGAACTCTGCACTGAAACATGGTAGCGGGGCAGTCATAGCGGTTCGGTTGATCGATTGATTGCTTAATTTTCTCTTTGGCGTCAGTAAACGCGTTGATTTATTATAATGTTTCACGTTTTTTATGTAATGCTCTATGATTACAGCTCCTAAATTGATTGAAAATAAATCTCTCAGCGTGAGTTCGCTAGAACAGAGCGTAGCGTGTGAGTAGCGAGATGGTAGCTAACGTTACACGGGCGGGTCACGTTTCAGCCGTAAAATGTGCTCGAGCTAATGTACCTAATGTGCATGTGGCACAAACGTAAAACATACGTAACAAACGACCAGGTACAGTTACTCGGTATCTTCCGTTGTTAAACGACAGGCACTAACTGTAGGCGCCGTATTAGCGAGCTTTAAGTTTGCGTTACCGCCCGCGATAGTACCCTCTGTGGTTAAGCGTTTTAATAAAAGTTTGTATAAAAGCAGTCTTAGTTTAGAAGTTCTTTGTTCTTAAGCAGTATAAAAGGGGATACTGGAGGTATTTTTTGTTACTTACTAGTTTTGCAACGGCCAGTGCGGTGCGAGACTCTCTTTCAATTATGGTACCTATATTTTGATCATCATTGAATCTGTTCCTTAGCGTCTAAATCTTTAATCTTGAATTGGGTGTTCCTGAAAGAAGTAGAGTGTAGTGATAATTTATCATGTAATTTGCAAACTTAACGACCGCTTGTTTTTATATTATACATATTTCTCACGTCGGCCATTTTTTTGTTTTTTCCACATCCGATTTAATGATCATCCTCGAGTCGCCTCGCTCGATTGAATCTACTACACTTAGATCAGCTTCTATCGTTCGACGATTGCATTTTAAAACTAGATAAAAACAAACGTGTTTCGCGATTCGTTCACGTTAACGCAGAAGCATAAAACGGAATTGTTTCAACGTCGAGTTTACAAATTTGCAACTGCATGCTTTTGATACAGAAATTAAATTTAGTTTTAAACCTTTCAACAGCACAAAAGCGGTCATATAAATTAGCATTTCAGAACATAAACAATCTATGAGATGAATTCAGTGTTTCCGTTTTATTAATAAACACTTGTTTCCACTAACGGAGTGTTTTTATCTTTTGCAGGTAAGACTGGCGGCAGGTGAGCGAGGAGGGCGAGGTTTTGCTCTGTTTGCCGACATGTGTGAGCATCGGCGTTGTGCAAGGCGTTACGACCACATTCTGTCACACGTGCAACCGTGCCAGTTTAATGGCTGTAAAATCGCTGACGTGGAATACTGGAACTTTGAACACGGCATCAAGTTTTCTGGAAAATTTTATGTAGGCGATATTACACGAGCTACACGAGCAATGTGATGCCGCGGCAAAGTTTCTGTGTTTTTATAAACATACAGTCTTATGTATGCAGATTTTTGCGCTCGATAGATATGTTTGCCTGGTACCAGCAGCGACTAAAACTGCTTGTTATCAAATTTACTGTCTCTTGCGAGTAACTTCTTAGTCACAAAGTCTGCTGCGTTAATTTACAAGTTATTCTCACACTTTAAATTAAATATCAATTTCAACCTCACAATTCTCAACAGTCATGTCTTCGAAGTGTCCAATTGGTTAAACAAACCAACAACCATGTTTAGCTTTACGTTAGCACTTGTCATGGCGGTGCTAAGTGCTTTACTCAGCATTGCCAAAGTGTTCCCGTAACAGTTTAGCGACCATGTTTGCTTGTGTGTTTGGTTTGTCTACGGATAAATAACGGTGATGCTCACTACGTGACTTGGAAAGGGTTAGGGTTCAAGTTGTTAATGTATGATTGTTTAATAACCCTCTTCTTGCTAGTCTGAACATCTATTATTATAATCATCATAAATTGGGTAAAATAACACTAAAATTACACCCGTCCGTGCAAATTAAAAAGGCACAAAATAATTGCCTGGTAAAAAGGATAGACGGACAACATAAGGTAATGTTTATTTTTTCACTTAGAGTGTAAATACACTTTCCTGTTGTAAAAGGATGAAATCGAAACCACTGACATAAATCATGATAGACACCGTAAACGCTTAGAGAATTGAAACGTACGAAAGTCGGATGTGTATTTTTTTTATTAATAACTGTGATTCATAATGAGCTTACTTTGGTTCGTAATAAAATTTTAGGGCCCAGATGAAATATAGCTGAAAAATGGTATCTCAGATACAGAGCTAAGAAGTGTCTCAAGACTTAAGAACCGAAGAAAAGTCGCATATGTAGTATAATTTGCCGTGTCTTTTTGATAGAAAGAAACTTATCGTATTCTACAAGTACTTGTCCTCCAAATGTACACGTTAAGTTATAACTAACGGTTTTGACTTGAATTGTGATTTGTGGAGCGTGAAAACGTGTCTATTGTCGAGTGGATGCGTGTGAACCGTGGTCATTCTTTGCTGCATAAAAAGACGTAAATACACTTGTATTCTGATGTACATACGCCTTTTCAGCGCAATATTGTTAATGTCAGTTTGAAAAGGACGTAAAATGCTGGATTTTCCAAAATGTTATGTCGTTTTAAAAGCAGTACTGTTTGTCCATTCAGCTGTAAGTACCGGCCGAAGCATTAGGCCTACATTAAGGTTAAGTTGAAACATTAACGCTTATAATACTTGCGACGCGAATTGCTATTTTATTATTGTGTTTTTTGAGTGTCGAAATGAGTTTGTCTCATTTATTTTTTTCTTTATTTGTTTGGCAAACCGACTAAATGTGTACATAAACACTTTACACAGTTGATGATTAAATGAATCTTGAGGTTTACTGAATCATGATTCATGAGGTTGTATTTTCGTAATTCTTGTTGTAATCTTTTAACCTTCTGCGCATATTTCGAGTGTCAAAATTTATTTTTTGTGAAGTAGGTAATAAACAACCATAATTCTACATTAAATACTGACTTACATTGGCACAAAGAGCGATTAAAATTACCAAAATGTTTCAAAATTTAATCTAAAAGAAATCGAACCACTGTAGATGGGTGTTGTGTACATAGATGTTTGTTAGTTGCCGTTTTTTTTTTTCAGTATAATCTATGCTTGTGGGCCAAACTTAGTGCCATATTCAACTTCAAAATGATATTTTCAGGTTAAATATGGTACGATAGTAAGCATGCATCATAAATTTCGTAAATGCTACCAGTTAAAGAAGCAAGACAAGACATAATCCTTATTGAATTCGGGATATATGTAGATAGACTTACCCATGTCTTACTTTGTACACAAATTTAGTAATGTTTAAGTCTGTTTTACACTTCATATAACTCTACAAGAAACATTTACCGTTCCCGAAAACATTATCAAAGAATATTCCGCACAGGCTAATTTGAATCATATGACGCTCAATTAAGTTTCATTTCACATTGGCCGTGGCTGGTGGAGACGCCATTTTGTGATGTCGCTGGCGACGTCGATCTATTCGCTCACCTCCGAACTTGTTCAATTAATCGCTTGATGTTCGTTATGTAATATTTCTTTATCATGTCTGTTTGAAGTAGTCAATATTTTAATAACTATACATTAATTGCGATTGTTACAGAACATACTTTACAAGAAGCTTGGGATTCTTTCCCTACAGTTAAACATGTAAAGACAGACAAATAAATATGACACGTGTTGGTTTATAAGCCTTTTAGACTTTACTCGACTTTATGGCCTAAAACCATGTAGAGCAACTAACTATGTAGAGAACTATGTTGTATTATACATAAAACCGACATAAAACTAGAGAAATTTCGCTAATTATTTAGATGTCCAAATCGATACACTCGGTTTTCATGTATTTTGCCGTGTTTGCGCCGTCTACTTTTCAAAGAACAGTCCAATCCAATATGTAGTAATAGTATATCAGTTCAATATACCTAATAATATTAATGTTATTTGTTCTTATACGACTAGTAGGGTAGTAGGTAACAAAATTTCGCTCCGAATTCCATCTACGGACGAGGAAATTCCTGTCTCGATAAACGATTGAAGCTTTTTGAAACTCGATTTTCCTTGTGTCGACCGAAGCTGAAAATAATCCTACGAAAAATGTCAGTAATGTTTTATTTTACAGTTACTTAACATCATAACATGACACTAAGAAAACCTTATAATATATTTTCCAGATATTTATAGAAGCTCTATTACTAGTAGATATGTAGAAAACCCTTCAGACCTACTTGCAGAATTCTTTAATTAAGAGTGGGACACGTGTATGAAAATATTCGTTAATGATATGATATGAATATGAACACTCGATGTTTTTCGAATTAGGAAAACAAAGCTGCGAGCATACATATCGATGTCGATGAAAGAGAAGTAAACCGTTAATGGTCGAGTCTGATTGATTCATTTTAGCGAGATAAAGTCACGTCGGGCGACGCCTTTACGGCCGCCTTTATTGTCTCGGGGGCATAAAGTGATCCACCATCCCGCGGGCGGAGTGCCGACATATTCTCGCCTAATGGCCCAAGATTTACCTACACCTACAGGGAACCCATACGATACCAAAAAACATTTCATAAATTCCCACTAACGCTTCGAAAAGAAATCAAGCTACCAATTTGCCGTTTGTTTCATGTTTTGGCGTCGAAGCTTTATTTATTTGACAGACAGAATTCCCAATTATCGGATTTTCATGTTAACACGATTGAAACAGACGGTCAAATGGTTTTCCTGTGGTCTATTATTTCGGGCGTATTTCGATAGTTCGCATTTTCATAGGCTAACATGTCGACGGGCTCGTGAAACTGTTTTTATTTGCAACATTTCGGCCGTCCCAAATGAAACATATTCCGACGTGCGGTCGCTAAATTGGTGTAGTTAAAGTCACGTACAAAACTGCGCTCGCGGCTTAATATTCAATCGACGAAATCGTCATAACAGAAAATGGAATCCTATTAGCTAGCAAATTGTTTTAGTGTGCACGAAAGCAGGATGCGAGTAAGTGCAGTTAAACACGAGGCTGACATAAAAAGCGAGGAGGTAGTTCCGCTCGAAGAGCCGGCCATTTGCTTCGCAGCTCGTCCAGGAAATTGCTAGTAGGAGCCGAGCCGCGGAGTACGCAGTCGGGATGCTAAGTATTCTCTGATTACCTAGCCCGCCGCCGCGATGTGGGAACATTAATGACGATCTTACACGACTGCGCCGACTAATTGAAACAAAAACATATGACAATCGCACGTCAGCACATTTCCAACTGAATCTTTAAACACTCAAGCGATAAAACCACGATAACCTATCTCGAACGGATTGCTCTATGTTACAAAACGCAATTAGTTTAATCCGGCAGATAAAATCCATCCATTAGTTTTGGAGTAATCGCTAGAAATAATCTAACAGGCGAGCGTGCCGCCGACCGACTTCTTTCACGTAATTATATCTTCAATAAAATATTTTATTATCTCAACGCAGCGGTGGTCGTGCCGTGCACTCGTGGTAAAAATAAACCGATTTTATTTTGGTTCACTGCTGTGCGGGTACTGCGTCTTACCTACTCTATCAATTCTGACCGAGGTATAATTACTTAAATGCTCGTGTTATTAAACATTTCGACATATCACCACCATCATTTATGTATAGATTTATGATCGCCCCAATCCCAACGATTATATTGACAGGGATCTTATTGAATTTAAAATAGCAAGGATCGTTTTTAACCTGAATAAATTTCCAGAGCTTGTCGTGTTTCTACTCCAGTTTTGAAGCATAAAATTCTTTAAGTGCTACGCTCTGTCGGAGTAGACACGACGACGAAGAATGTTCATGAATAGAAAACGTTTTATGAACCATCGCGCTCAGCACTAAAACCTACAATGTTTCAGTGAATCCAAACCGCTTATAATTCAGCTTTTAAGTTTTTAAAGCCACCCTTTGCGGCAACTTCGCTCTTTGTGGTGCAGCGTTGTGAGGAATTTAATAAATCACTCTGTTATTAATTTGCTGGCACACTCGACGTTGCCACTCGACTATTTGTTTTCTTCGAATTTGTTTCCCCTCTGAGCCGGCTATTAGAGCGTGCCGGCTCCAAGAGTATGTTTTAATGGTTTAATAAACTACGGGTATGTGTGCCGTGAGACCGGCCGCAAATATTCTAATTACACAAACCCATTCACTCCTCAATCACAACATCCACTAGAAACAAATCGTTCCTTTTATTTTTTTTATTCGACATCACCGATTTCATTAACTCCGCGAGAAATTGTTTTGTCCCTAGAGTATTTTCATCAGAATTACTCTGAATCGGTACCGGACCGAGTTTGAAATTTTATCTCTGTATAAATTGTATTAGTTAAATTTTCTTTGGCAACGTAACCGTTTCGACGAATTGAAGTTTCTTCGACGTTTCTTTACGAAATTAATAAAGTTTTAATTGAATTCTGTCTAAAAGCAATTTTCGAGGATGTCAAGTTGGAGAATCTGTCTAACTGTAGTCTTTCATAGCTTAATGGAGATGGGAATTTTGCTTTTGATATTGTAATCGGTATGAAGCGTGTCGACACGGCGGGCCGCGGTCACATGTTGACGCTGCCTTTGTGTGTGTGACAGCGCTCGATCCATCACGATGCTATCTCGGACATCTCGTACAGGATTTCTCGCAATAATCAGCCAGCTTCTTCTGCCCGAATAGCGTTCTTGAGTTTTTTTGCACCAATCTTATTCCATTTGCTACCTGCTCGTGCTCTGTAAGGTACAATTACGACGCAAAAAACTTATCGTTAAGAATCAATTACCTCTCTGGTACCGATTAAACTTTATAGTGTTAAAGTTGGGACCAAGTTCGCCCACGGCAGACGTCTTTGAGTAAAGTTTCTTTATTCGGAGGTTAAATATTCAATATAGCTTCTAAAGCAGTTTCTCTCAGTGCTGCCGCGGCTGACACGGAGGTCGGTAAATCAGAGTTAACGCATTCTTTGCCGGCTCGATTTATGGCCCGAGGCATGACACCTACCTAGCTTATCTCGTCGACTTTGTGCACCCCGAGTACATTAGGATTCTCAGCGTGAACTAATTCCTTGACTATTTGCTTAACAAACATGTTATTTATTCGTGGAATAAATTAATAAGGTTCATTTTCATTGAATTAACGTTGAAATTCCACGAATCGGAATCGAGCTTGTCCGATTTTATCGCAACGAATTCTTCAATGCGAGAAAACGTTTTGAATATGACGGTTACAAATGAGACATCTTGTACTTGAAATAGTAGGAGAATAGTCAGAGCAATCGATCACGGGTCGGCTGAATTGCAACATTTATATAGATCTCGTCCCGGGCTCCCACTTTTATCCCGGCAAAGATTTATTCACGCGCGACACCTCTCGGCCCTTTGAAGTAAGGGGGAATAAATTTCTTGCCGCGCTCGTCTGTTGTTTTTAATTAAAACGGCATTAACTTTAAAACTTTATTATTATTTATGAATTTTCCTCTCTTATACGCAACACAAACACGATAGGCATCAGTTAACATTTCCGCTATTAATATTCCAGTGATTATTTAAGTCTATTTGTGTACCGTAAACTAAGCAGACGCGTTTCAGATACGATCTCCCAAGTTTCGGCGTCAAGAAGTTCCTTGACTTCGCTCGAATGTTTCCTTACTCCCTAATTAATCACATCAATAAAGTTTTGTACCTATACTCGTATGGTGATTGCTATCATTCTCAAAGGTTTTGGGGTTGAGACATGAGACAATGTTTGTCAATAAGGGCTGCTAGCCCTTATGCCGAGAGTCCCATTTACTAAAGCAACGTCTGGTGAGCTGAAAATGGTTAGCTCTCATTCTCTTGTTGTGAATCAGAATAATAATTGATCAGATATCAGCACTGATATCGTATGAACGGCAGAGCCATTACAGGAGCCATTGTCCAAGTGGTGCGGTGAGTCAGGGCTCGAGTGTGATCTCCACTTAATCCGGTGGACGCGGATAACAACGCTAACAATGTGATAAAGCCGCTCCGGACACGTCGCACTCGCTCGCAATAACTATAAACTATCAACCGCAAACGGCTGCCATCTTGTAGCTGGAGTCGATGAAATATCCTCCTCTCCCTCATACCACCGAGGGTAGCGGGTGTTCTGTCTCCCTCCTCCACCCTCACCGAGATGAATACCTGCTCAGCTTCGTATTCTCCTGGTATTGGAGTTTAAATTACACGAATTAATCCAGCCGGGTACTTCGCCTTCCCGAGGGATGAATGTGCTTTACGGACTATCTTGTATGGTTTTTATTTTTCTCGGGTACCCCAACGCAACTGATTTTTTTGCCACATTTGTCTTGCTGCGATAAAATGTTGGGATTTAAAGCTATGTTAAAGGTCGACTCACGTCTAGATGTTTCATTCAACATTTCCTGCGGCGAGTATTTTATTTTACCTTAGAAATGCGATTAACATTTTCTGCTAATGTATTTGTATTCGTAGGAACGTGGCTGTGTTGTAAGTAGGTAATAAAGATTAAAACTGAAAGCTTACAGTAACGGTGTAAAAACTCGAAACACTATACTGGCTTCTACGGTATAACAACACCCTAAACCGGCGTAATAAACATTCATGACTTTTTTGCGTGTAAAGTAATTTTTACCAACTTTTATTATATGTACATAGTTGATATTAATTTAATATGAGAAATGCATGTAGTAGTGAGAGTCATAGTTAGGTTTATACATATTATATTTAGAGTTAATAGGGATTTAGTAATAATAATCTGGGTCCCACGAACTATACGAACTGGAATTGATTTGTCCCTATGTGCATATATTGAGGTTCACAAGAAGTATTTTAGTGATTCAATGGGCTGAATTAGTATGGCGATCACAAAGCACTTTCTCAATGGTGCGATGTGGCATGCATTATTGATGGGGTAGGGCAGACGCGACGGCAACCGAAACGCCTGCCTGATGCCTCTACCAATAATGAAGGAAGAATGCTGAAACCTTCTAACACTGCTTAGATTCGATGTTGTCCTAGTACCTAAACATGTTCGTTGTGAATTAAAGAGAGGTAAGTTTAAATTTTAGTCAACTCAAAAGTAAACTACAGGATGCTCTGAATTATTTGCTTGAAATGACGCCGTTGTATCCTAGTAAACTTTCTGATAATTTCTGGTACCATAACGAATAAAATCCTTTTTGAAAACCAGGTGCTGTGATCAAATCCCCTAGAATGAGAATGTCTCGTTTATGATTTATAATATAACGCTTTAATTCCGCTTTTAAACCCGTCATACCATAATACATGTACGTCATTATAGTACATTGTGTATCAAGGGCGGTAGGTAAGGAATTACAAACGAGTGTTTGTTACAAGGCCGAGGCAAAGCCGAGGGCTTTAATAACACGAGTTTGTAATTCCTTTACCGCCCGTGGCACACACAATGTTTTTCATCACACTTGTGAGGAAATCTGATTAAAATAACCTTACTTAACCTAAATAAAATTGTAAAACTGACAGTGACATTATCCATAGACAATGCGAATGTCAACTCACGTTCGGAAACCATAGCGGTAAAAACTTAAAATGTGTGTTTTTATTTTTGCAAAATACTGAAATGCACTATTTAAACATTTAATTAATGTTACAGAAATATGTGTTTACATGTATTTGCAATAACAGTTCTGTTTAAATAAATATTTCAGTAATAAAAGTTAAAAAAGTACGTTGGCGTTTCCTTTGAACATGACAAATAAGAGTAAAACAGAACCAGCGTACCTATTCAAATAAAAAAAAAAACACAAAACACTACGCCCTAGGGCGTAATAGGTCATTTACGGCCCGCAAAACCTACGTGTAATGACACCATTTTCGAGCAAGTGTGATGAAAAATTCTTAGTGCACTTCAAAAACTTATCGTCGGTCGACAATGTAAGCTTTACATCGATCGTGTAATGTTCTCGAGTCGGGGAAACTTTTATTACTAATAGCAAGTATTTCACGATGTACTAAAACGTCCCGCTGGACAGATTTTTACTAAGTTCGTTACTCTAAGCAACATTTTCAACATATAAATGTTTCTCCAAGATCTAGGTACCTATTTAGTAAGTCTAGTTGAGACGGGATTATGTCTGGCAATTTCGTTCAAAATTTGATCATTCGTTTATCTCATTTAATCTTGTTGGATTATATAAGGCAAATAAATAATACATATATTACTAATAAAGTGATAACGATCTATTTTTATTAATTTGATGGTTAATTGAATTCGTGTGAGGAGAGTCATTATAAATAATAATAATAATAAAGCCATTTATTCCAATAGACATACATATTCATTCAGCATTCAAATTAAAATGTTTTAAAATTAATAATTACATTATACATGCATTTTACACTCACTAGTAAAATGAGGTTATTGTTTTTATACATTAAATATTATTATTTTGTATTGTATCGATTATGATATAAATTTAATTAGAAAAAATTTAATTGTTCATACATTTACATTTCAAATATAATTTCAATTTACAAATATTATTAACTAGTCTAAGTATTATATTTCTTAAGTTTCTATTCGTCTGTCCATTTGTGGCAATTTCGTTCAAAATTTGATCATTCGTTTATCTCATTTAATCTTGTTGGATTATATAAGGCAAATAAATAATACATATATTGCTAATAAAATGATAACGATCTATTTTTATTAATTTGATGGTTAATTGAATTCGTGTGAGGAGAGTCATTATACAGAACAATAAAAAGGTGTCCGTCAAGATAGCGTACACCGTAAAGATATTCAGAATCTGATGCAGTCAATAAATAGTACCCAAATAGTACCGACGAAATACCTAGGTGAAAAAAATAGTACCCTTAAACTTTTCGAAATATAAGGCCTGTTCACAGTGTACGCTACCGGGCCGTCAAGCTGGCGTACACCGCTTGTATCTTTGGAACGGCTTCATTTTCGGAAACGCTTTATATGTCAAAAAATAGTACCCAAATAGTACCCTAGGGCCCTAAAATTTCATTTCTCTAGCTATCGTAAAAGCCGAGATATTCGATGGCTTAACGGTGTACAAAATTTCGCACCGTCAAGCTGGCGTACCCGGGAATTTCACATAGAAAGACTTCAAATTCGGAAATTAGGTATATACCAATAAATAGTACTACAAATAGTACCCCTTTTTCATTAATAATAATATACAAAAAGTATATAGAAAACTGAAAAAAATCAAGGCAAACTTCTACATAGTAAAAGTACAGGCACGCCAAAAAGTCTTTGGTATTTTAATCACTTTATGCTTTCATAAGGGGCGTAAAGTAGAGGCATATATCAATATGTACATGCTCTATGATTGTAGGTACGTTATATGTGACCGTCGTTTATAAATCCCATAACTTACTAATGGTTATCGTTACGAAATACGCACGCACCGTACAGGTGTTTCTCGTACGTAATCAGACTTTGATTTTTATTTATTTCTATACAATAAATTGATCTTTTCAAATCAAGGACGTTATCAATTCCATCCGTAGATGTTTGTAATATTATTTATTATCGAGCATAAGGACAAAAACAAGTTTGCCGGCCGGCGATGCTGGCAGGTACCTATATAAAAAAAGGTTTCCGGCTGCTTAGCGAAACGTTAAGTAAATTTATGCTCACTTCAAACCCGATAAGAACTAGTTTTGCTTAATCTTAACAGAAACGAGTATTCGGTATGAGAAAAGTTAGAGCTCTATCGATGACTGTACTAAGATGCATTTGTATGGAGAAGTTTGCCTTGATTTTTTTCAGTTTTCTATATAGTTTTTGTATATTATTATTAATGAAAAAGGGGTACTATTTGTAGTACTATTTATTGGTATATACCTAATTTCCGAATTTGAAGTCTTTCTATGTGAAATTCCCGGGTACGCACAGTATGAAATTTGACCTCAAAAGCGGTCATCCTTATTTTATGTCTTCATTTGGTGGAATTATTCAATATAAACACAATACTAGAACTCCCGAGTAGCAATTTTGAACAATACTGGAGTTATATTTTCTTTTTCATAATTTCTATGGATTTCCAGAAATATCATAGAAATTATTTTAACTTGAAAATAAATCAGTTTCGTATAATAATTGACATGGCTTCAAATAAAACTATTATCCAGGATATTTTAGAAAAAAAACCAAAATTTTGTTGTAAATAACAGCCGAGTTCTGGTTGATTTTGTCTATTTTGGTTTTTATTTTTCTATGGTCATATAGTTATGTATTAGGATTCAATTTCACGATTTTATATTTAATTATGTTACTGTTAACCTCTCCCAAAAAAATGGAACGCATATTCCAAAGGACCTTCAAGATTTTTAACTTCCAAAATTACAAGTTAGGGTTGTCACTTGCTATGAAGTACTAAATATTGATTAACAAATCAGGTTATTTTGCAGCGTATGTACCAATGTATATGTATATATTTATCAGTGTCGTCGTGTCTATAGAAGTCAATTCCCATCGGCTTGCCTAATATTAGGATCAGCACTTAATTCTAGTTCTCTTAAAGAAAATTGAAGCTAAAGCTGCTCCGGCTTGCCCAAGGATTTCTTCAACGCCACGCCACTGATATATATATGTGTGTGTGTATGTATTGGTGTATGTATGTACGTTCGCCTGTTCCGTCGCAACACAAAAACTAGTAAATCGACCTAAACATAAATCTAGTTACTGTATAGGGAGCGGTTGGAACTTCAGCCACAGAATAAGTAATAGTACTTTGCACAGAAGTCGCACTGTCTAACAAACCCTACGTTCGAGTCACGATAATGCGCCTAACTCATACGTTCTCGCTCTAACTCATAACGCGCGCTCTTTCTGGTCGCCACGCTCACCGCTAGGGTTGTCGACAAAAATAAAATTATTATTATAGCTTGAATTTCCTAGTGAATTAGAGGTAGTTAAAAAAAATATTTGCGTGACGTTATATAACTGTTTTGATACATGTCGTCATACATACTTACATACATACATACAGGTCAAACACATAACCCTCCTTTGGGCTTCGCCGCAGTCGGGTAACATACATACTTACCAGTGATCGGAATAGGTACAGTATATTTACCTAAACTTCGAAGACCATAGTCGAAAAGTGGAGACTCCCTTACAACTACATTTATTGGCATTCTTTCGCACATTTCTCGATCATTCTCAGTATAGCTATCTTTCTAATAGTGCTGTCTCTTTCACTTCTTCGAGAAATTTCACTTTATATTGAAGTGTAGTTCAAAGACCCATAAGGGGTCCTGAAAACGCCTGAAAACGGGTTTTCAGGTTATTGCACCATCTGATAGAGGGTGTCCTGAAACGGACTGAAAACATGTTTCAGGTGCCTGAAAACATCGGTAACTTGGGTGAATTTTTAATCTTCTACTATGTGAAAGAACCACCTCTGAAACGGCCAGAAATCACCTTTCAGCCTGCTGAAAACGCTTCTAAAGCACAGAAAATCACGTCTGAAGTTTTAACTTATACCACCCGCGCAACACACATACACACATTACTGTTGCGCCAGTGGTATAGGTCAAAATTTCAAACGTGATTTCCCGTGCTTTAGAAGCATTTTCAGGAGGCTGAAAGGTGATTTTAGGCCGTTTCAGAGGTGGCTCTTTCACATAGTAGAAGATTGAAAATTAACCTAAGTTGCCGTTGTTTTCAGTCCGTTTCAAGACACCCTCTATGAGGTGGTGCAATAACCTGAAAACCCGTTTTCAGGCATTTACAGGACCCCTTGTGGGCCTTTGAACTACACTTCAGTATAGTTATGGCGAAATTTCTCGAAGGGTGAAAGAGATAGCGCTATTAGAAAGAGACAGCTATACTCAGAATGTTCGAGAAATGTGCGACTTGACTTAAGGACTTAAGTCCCGGAAAAAAATTTAGTCGCAAGGGAGTCTCTACTTTTCGACTGTTCTTCGAAGTTTAGGTAAATATAATCTACCTATTCCGATCACTGATACATACATACATACGGGTCAAACACATAACCCTCCTATAAAAATATTATGAAAATAATTGAAAATGAATATTCTTGCTAGTGGCAACCCTAAAATCAGAATAATCTGAAAAAACTTAGAACGCCATTTTCTCGAAGGTCTTCAAAGCTTTTACCTTGATTTTTTTTTCTACACAAGAGTATAATCAAAACAATAATTTGGTGCTAAAAGTGAATCCTAATACTCATAAGTTACGTTAAAAATAAATAAATACATAAATGTAAGAAAATATATTTAATTCGATTTCTTTAATACCCAGGGCTATGCTGCTTTCTTAGATTTGAAGCTCTTTGTTACCTCTATTTCATTTTGCAAAGAGCGATATTATGTATTGACAAATAAATGAGAAAAACATTTTTTTTGATTTTCATATTTTTCACGATTTTAATTTTTATTTTGAATTCTATGCATAATTGCCTTTCGGGAGTTCTCGTCTTGTGTTTATATTGAATAATTCCACCAAATGAAGACATAAAATAAGGATGACCGCTTTTGAGGTCAAATTTCATACTGTGGTACGCCAGCTTGACGGTGCGAAATTTTGTACACCGTTAAGTCGTGAAATATCTCGGCTTCTACGATAGCTAGAGAAGTGAAATTTTAGGGCCCTAGGGTACTATTTGGGTACTATTTTTTGACATATACAGCGTTTCCGAAAACGAAGCCGTTCCAAAGATACAAGCGGTGTACGCCAGCTTGACGCCCCGGTAGCGTACACCGTGAACAGGCCTTATATTTCGAAAAGTTTAAGGGTACTATTTTTTTCACCTAGGTATTTCGTCGGTACTATTTGGGTACTATTTATTGGCTGCATCAGATTCTGAATATCTTTACGGTGTACGCTATCTTGACGGACACATAAAAAGGCAATTTGAATTATTAGGCTTAAAAAGCATCGTCGGTATATCAATACCACGAAGATATAACACACGTCGAAATTCTTATGTCATTGATTTACAGAATATTATTGCTTAATTCGAGCGCATTTTTTCCGTGGTTCATGGGTAATTCGTGCGTACCTCAACCTCCGCACGTTTGGAGGTTATCATTAAATTACAGTAATATGTGAGGAGACATTACCAGGGCCTTGTGAAATGTGGATGTTAACGGTGGTTCAAAAACCTCCAGACTGATTCTTCAGCGCTGTCCAAAGTAATAAACGCGTGTCCAAAATGCAATCTTTTTCGTCTAAAACTTCCGTTTTATCTGAATAAATGACACAATGTACCCAGTAGTGTGGCATCCATAGAACTTGATTCCTTTCCTACCGGCTTGCCTAATATAAGGAATTACAGCACCTTATTCTACAAAATTCTCTTAAGAAAAAAATAATGATAAGAAAAAAATATAATAAAAGGATGATCAAATTGTCGCCTTGAGTTGCCTTTTTTTATGAGAAAAATAGACGTTTTCTGCAAAGAAGTGCATCTTGAGCTTAGAAACTTGTTTACTAGTTAGGTTAGGTTAGAGGTGTAAAATCTATTTTTATACTACCTATGCATTCATGCGAAACTGAAGTTCTGACCCCCTGCCTGACATCCTTATTAAGTAAACCTGAAGGATTAAATGTAATTATCATGATTCATTTGGGACGGAATATATCACGGTGCTATATTGTCATGTATGAAATGATAAATTAATAGTCAGACCATATTTGCTAATGAAGATTTAAACTCGCTTCACCGGGCACGCAGCGTCGGCGTCACTTGCCGGCCGGTTCTCAAACTGTTAATCAATTACACACACCGTTGGTCCGCGCGCTTTTTCCGCCGCGTAATGGATACCACAACACACGTAGCAATAAGTCCGTATCGCGTATTCGGAAGCGTAATGACGCATGCGTCCATAGGGCCCACAGGGTGTTGCGTCGTTGTTATTCCGAAGGTGCGATATGTACAGAGCCGGGTTCACGCACGGATGCCTCCACAAGTACAGGCTAAGCTACGGCACGCCCGGCTACACGGTGTTCGCTAGTGTGCGCATTTTTTCCCAGCATGTGTGGCAGCTTTATGCCCCTCGTGGCACAGCGTGGCGTGGCGTGTCGTGCCATCGCGTGTGTGCGGCTGCTATTTTTCGAGAGCCCCGCTTGCGTGCACTGCGTCGTTTTTGCGCTCTCTTTGTTTTATTGTTCAAGTTTGCGACTACAAAAATGAGCGGCACCATCGTTATTGTTCACTCGCCTCTTCTCTATTTGTTCTGGTTTGTTTAAAACTATTCCCGCGTTCATTTCGCCGCGTTATCGGTATATTATACAGTAACGAGCCGAAGTTTCCCGTTTGTTTACGAGTTCACCCGTGGCTAATGCGTCGGTTTAATACTTCGATAAAAGTCAATTTGTCACGGCCGATCGGTCGCTGATTTAAGGAGCTTTCGATACAATAAGCTCTTCAAGATTCGGCCATCGACAAGGTAGGGGTCCGCATTTACATAAGGACGCAGAGTTAACGTCCGCGGCCCAAATAAAGACGGAGTCATTTGCATATGCAAATATCGTGTCGTTCTCATGCAAATACTCGCTTTATTACAAACGGCTTAGTGATACTTACACAGCCTCTAAGCTCCCCCGGGTGCTTCACGCGAGAGCCCTATTTGTCTTTCATTGATGACGAAACGAGATTAGTATCACGGTTTCATTAACATTAGATTTTGGTTTCTTCAGATTTATATTCTAATCGGTTACTTAAAGACAATAAAACTGAGCTTACTACGGTCTGGTGAGCAATATACGGCTGGAAGGTAAAACATTTATTACGCTTGGAATCGTGATAAAGTTTGAAGAGTCGTTTACGTCGTCTGAACAAATATCGTAAGTTAAAATTATCATACAATTATCATAAACAAGGACTCGGCGTGACAAGCGAAGTAATAACTAGCTGTATAATGGCGTTCTTAAAAAACCGTATTGCGATGAAGTGTTCAAGTGATCTTAACATGGAGTCAATTATCTTGGAGCCGGCAGTGTGGCCACTTTAATCGAGTGAATTCAAGTGTCGCAGTCGAAGCCGTAAACAGATTTATGTATATGCGTATGTCTCACCTTTATCATTTAATTCCACTTCTTATCTGTTTATGGTGGCGATGTTTTATAGCGTATTCGCCTTATCGTTTGTTTTTGTTCACCGTTATTAATATTTTAATTTTGTGTGAAGATACAGAGATTCTTTCCAACATTGTTCTGTCTTGTACGCGAACGCCTGTTCTCGCTGTATTGTTTTATTGCGGACTTATGTTGATTAATGCATATTTATTTAGTAACGGCGTACAGCTACGCTAGTCTCAAAGAACGTAAGTGTACTTAAATTTCAATATACATCATACGCTGTATTCATTTAGCAAGGCAGTTGATCGTGAGACTCTAATAGCCGCAAATGATACGAATGTGTTTAAACGGGCTCGTAACGTTTTTTACGTTGAAAATTGCTACAGCAGGCGTGCATTACGAGTATTTACATAAAAAATCCATTCGATGAAGCACGAGTGTTCGCTGTTATAAACAAGCTCGCCACCGCCTGTAATAGTTTACTCTGTTATTAAACTGACTGCCATAAAGCAAAGGGAAACAACATTAAATCGATTTCCGATATTAGCGGCAGCACAATAAATCTCCGCAGACCACACAGGAAGCCAAAGGAAAAGTTTATAAAACAAGAAAAATATTCAAATGCTTCAGCTGACCAATTAAATGATGTCGATGTGTAAACAATAAACCGCGGGCGTCTCGCCGCGATAGCATCTCCGCCATACAAATAGTGCTATTAACCTTAACACGACGAAACGCGACATGTTGAGGACCGCTGCCCACTGTCCTCCTCGCACTCGTCTCAAATATTCCCTATCTCTCTCTAGCCCATGATCGATATAAGTAATAAGAACGTGCTTTAAATAGACGCTGGGCGATGAATTACAGAGATAGCGCATACATGACATAATGTGTAATAATTGATAAATAAACATTAGTTAGCGCCCGCTCCACTTTTAGCTCTAAAAGGATAATGTGGCCGGACTGTGGATTATTCTAAAAGTTTGCTGGACGGGCGAGAGCGAGCGAGCATTTGTAGTTTTTGTATACGTTAGTTTAACTCTGTGAATAGGGTTGACTGTTGCTAAACTCGTTAGGTGCGGGTACAACGGTTATAGTTTTATTACAGGCTTTTTTATTGGCCTCGCGTTCCGTTCCGTATGTTTGCGATCGGTTTGTTAAGCATGTTTAGGTATGTAATGTATTAATGACAGTTCTGGAATGAGCTGCCTACACTTAATTTTAAAAGTGTATTCTTTTGTGAAAAATGAAAGCGTGTTTTGTATTATCCTCCAAAGACAATTTGAAATAGAAATAAATGTAGGTAATTAAGTAATATACATACGCGATTTAATACGTTAAAGTTGTTTTATTACAATGAATGAGGTATAATCGCGGAGATCGAAGACAGTATTAAATGTAGGTAAACTTTTACTTATATGAAAATTAAGACATAAATCAATACGGCTTAAAGTTTTAACTTTTTTATAAGGAAAAACTATCGGATTGTAATGTGCAATTTGATATCTATGTAGATCACGATTTAATCACACTAGTATTATAAATGTGAAAGTTTGTGAAGATGTTTGGATGTTTGTTACTAAATACCGGGGTAACAACTGAATGGATTGAGCTGAATTCAGCATGCAAGTAGAGCAAGTCCTGGATTGAAACATAGGATACTTTATATCCCGGTAAAGAGTTCCCCTGGGATAGTAACGGGAACAAAGCGGGCGAAGCCGCGGGTAAATGCTAGTAGACAATAAGTTATATCCGAACGTATGAAACATTCATTGGAGAGGGAAACTTACGGACTTATTTAACTCTTAGTTACTTACTTAGTTTGACGATATGATAAGGTAAAAGTCCTAGTGTTTGACACACTAATGCTCAATAGTTGACACTGCAGTCACCTCTATTGCTAATGACTTAACATTCAAGATGGCAACTACCGGGACAGTGTCAAGCAATCGGACGTCTACCTCATTACGCAATAAGTATTCATGATGTTAACTTGCTCAATACAGTGTATCGACCAGGGTATAATGTTCGAGTAGAATTTATAACTGAAATCGTGCTCAGTTCAAGCGCTCACGACAATATAAATAATGCGTTTGAGCATAATCCGGGGCTGGTAAGCCCGGGGGCAGGCAATAAACATTGTTTACTAAAGCCGTCGACTTGGTTTACTTAGTAGTCCAGTCAATTAAACCTTTTTCCTCACATTAAATGGTCATGTACATTATTTACATTAGATAGCTAACGCTGAATGTAGATAGGTAACAAATGTTGTGTCTACATCAGCGTTTATTTCAACTTGAATTTTGGCTAATCAGATTTAACTTTCTTTAGAACATGTAATATAAATTACAATACAGTTAAGACTACACTTTTCAGTATTTACCTAGTAGTTTTAATTGTTTTACTTTAAATTTTTAGTTTAAGTGTTTGAATAGTTGGTTAATTTTAGCATTTAAAAGCTTCCTAAATCCCACAGTCGGCTTTTGTTATTTTATTGGTGTAATTTACCTATTTGATATTAATTTAGCCACTCAAATATAGAAATCTCAACAATTTGAATACACATTACAATTTATGTAGTTTCCGTACTGTTACCGTAGCGATATACCAGTACCAGGTAGCTTCTGTTGTCGTACGAAGCAACCTGTCGAATTTAACGGAAATAAAAAAAAACACGGCGTATAAGTGTTTATCAGGAAACAAAGCGTTCTTTTCATAATTAAACTTAAACTGAAATAAAAAAGTACAACAAAAATTTGGGGCAAATTTTATATTCTTTGAACCAGCAAAACTACTTCTACATATGATATCCAGATCCAGAAGTCATCATTCCGTCTAGAGAAGGCAGAAAGTCACCGATGTCAGAATCTCGTCTCACATTATCCGAAGCGCTAATAGAATCAGACTTGTAGAATAGGTCTACCTATATTTGCAAAATAAATTGAATTGATTACCAAATTTCCTATACAACAGATTCTGAATTCCCCGGAGTAGTACTAGGGAGTCATGAATGCGGCAGGTATCGGATCGGCCCGCCCCCGCTCACTCCGCGCTAATCGCTTTCAATTACCCTGTCTTGGATGATTATGGCTCTATTTGTAAGCCAATTACTGTTCTCATTGATATTTTATACTACGGTCTACGACACCCTGCCCAGTTTCGCAAAGGTTTATTAAATATAATGCCGTCATGAGCCGCGTGTTAAAAGTAACAGCAAATGTCTAAAACATATAACTAGTGAAGTTTTTTACAAACAAATGTGTGTTGGCGCCTTAATTTATCTCCTTAATTTTTGTTTCCAGTTCTAGAACTTGTATCGTTATTTGGTCTTTAAACTCCACGGCATGCTACTTATTAGACTGTTATGGATTATCTGTATTGACTTCATATTGAGCCAATTATTTCTTGTTGATACTTTATAGTCCGGTACCGTCAAATTTTCAGTTATCAGCTTTAAGCGTATGTTGTTCCTTCATATGGTGTGATTTGTTGCAATGTTATGTTGGTTCATTAGCTCTATTTGTGATCTTATAATATGATTTTAGCGTTTGCCGCACTCCTACGTTTTTAATCGACTTCCAAAGAAAGGACAGTTCCCAATTCGTCTGAATGTTTCTATTTTGTTTTAATTTTCAGGTTCCCTAGTTTCAATTACGCTATTTGAAATAAAACCAAACCAGGTTTGTGTTGGGTTTTATTTCAAATAAAATTCAAGTCAAATGGAAAACTCGCGTAACGTCTAACCTAATTAGTTCAACTCCTCTATTTGTGTTGGTTTATTTTTGTCCACGCTCACGTTACGATTAGTTTTTTGGTCCTTTATGTTATTTCAATATCATCACATTCATAAAATATTCATTACAAAGATTAAAAATATATTCGTTTGAACCTGTCGCGTCCCCATTTTACTTTGTTCAGTCCTTTATTGTTATAATTCGCTGAAATTTACAAAGGCTTATAGTTTCAGGACCTTCGTCAAATCAATGTATACTTCGCAAATTGTATTCTATTGTTAAATTGGGCTCGTAAATTGATTCCCAACCCATGACATAACATCAATTTGCATTGAAATTCTATTGGTTAGGCCTAACCCTGCAACATCTGCGAGGGCTGCTTTAAATTGATTATCTTGTACGACGTATTGTGACGTGGCGTAATGAATTGCTTGCGATTTCCAACTTAAATGACTTGTGGGTACGACTGTTTTTTGAATGGTAGCTCTAAGACTCAGGTAGCTGGTCGTTTAAAATGGATCCGCCGTATCCATACTAGATTCATCTGGGTTAATAAATCAGGCGTTATTTTGTAAGCTGTATCAGACGGATAGAGGTAATCGATGACGACATCTTGCATCGGATCCAAGCGCCGATTGGCTGCATTCATTAAAGTATAATTTATGCAGCTTGCAGGCGGACATCAAAGGAGACGCCGTCCATTATAATACCATCGCATGTGAATTGATATTAATGATCGCTACGCGGTTCTGTATCTCTGGTACCTATCCGAATCAAAGCTGCTTTATTTAATGACTTACCATCATCGGAATCTATTATAAAATTACGATGATAATTTGATAGAGCGTAGAGTTGATTTACAATTTGATAGTAATTAAATGTGATGAGTTTTTAATTTGAGATTAAATTAAGAGACGATAAAGTTTTTGATTCAGTGTTGCTTAAATCTCATAAAGTTTAATTTGTCCGAAATTTGTAGGTAACTTGGTTACTTATAATTAGTTCACAAAAATTTCATTTTCATTAATATAGTTAATAAACAAGGGAATATTACAATATTTACTGAAAATAGTATTAACCTTTACAGTCTGATATGACCTAATCCACATCAACATTCAGTTATATTGAACTTGGATAGATCCGTACTGAGTACACTGATTGATTGGTTGAGTAGGTTGATTGATTGATTTATGAGCGCAAAACTCGTGTTAACTTAATTGTTAACAGGCAGAGCCGCGGCTCGTAAGCCGGCACGCGAAAGAATCAGACATGTCATGCGCTTTCTTTGCGCGCCGTGGCTGTAATTTCATTTTCTCCGCGGGGTAACTTGAGGCGATGGAGCTCATTTCATAACCCATAATGCGCTCGCCCTATCCCGCTCGTTTGTCGCGCGTCTGAGCAGGACGGGATCAAATGAAGCACCTGCTCTCAAGGGACATTCAGCTTTATGTCGTCGGGGGTGAGTGGAATTTCGGTTGTGCGGTTTCTCGACCTGCAAACAGCGCACTACACTCGGTGGAAGTTTTCTGCTTCATTTATTAGCAGGCGATGTCTACGCCGAGCCAATAAAGCGGGAACACTCGCCACCCTCTACAGACGATTTATTACTGAAACTCGCACTAATTCCACTAACAGCCACGCTCCCAATTTGAATGTTAATTTTTAACAATTTAAGACTGTCTTTAGCGACTTTGTTATGAGTTAAAGCGCGTCGGGTGAATTCGTAATGACTGTACCTCATTCCGGAGTTATGCCTGGAACAGGCCCGTTAGTCTGCGTTAATAACACCAGACGATTATTAAAGCATTATCTTCCTTAGTCCGCGCTTCAGATATCTGACGTTCATTATGTCTTTGATTTTCATTTGGTTTTGTACTTCTAATTACATTAAGATCAACGTGGATTACATTTAATTGTAGTGTATTTTTTTTTCAGGTAAGCACATTAACGCCTCAACCCTGGACAACTGGACCAGGTTAACCTTTTCTTTACTATCCTTAAGACGGCAAGGCACAGTATATTCAAGTGTTGTATTGTGTATGTGCAGAGAAATCTTCCATTTCACATGCTTCACTCAACGTGCATGTATTGTGCTCACTGGTTCGGAGTTTTATTTGGAATGCAACTGACGAGATTTACGATAGCACGATAAATCGTGGCCACGTTCTATCCACAAAATAATTCTCCTACTGTTTAGATATTACTCTGGGCTCGTATATTTCACGGGATTTGATATCATTATTCACAGAGACACGAGCTTGCAGTGCGCATTAATTTAATAATACATTAACATGATCACGAATGGAGTAGCTAAGCTTGTAGCCAGTAAACTATTAATTAAAGCGTATTTAGCCCTCTGTGCCGGCAAATTGCTTCTAGCCGCCGGCTTTTAGCTTACCGTGAAATTAGCTATTCCTTTGGTGCCACTGTTTTAAAAATGCTACCCGGACTTTAGTGGAGAATCTATTTGAAAAGAAAGAAAAGAGGAATTTCAACGCTCCGGTTGTAATCTCCTTATTGCCGAGCCGTAACTGCACGTTAATGTTTTCCTCGGCAACTTACTATCTGCGGCAAATACCAAAAATCCGAGTCGCACGCGGTATTTTATTTACGCGAGGGGAATTTCCGTGCTTTGATCTCTCTACCTCCTGGCATTTTCTTATACCCTCCGCTTTAATTATTTCGCCTTTGAGCCTCCCTCCGAGTTCGTGGAGTGAATTTTAAGAGGTTGTCACAAAATGGACTCTTAATTACGGGCCTGAACAAAGTTTTATTTGCAATAATTAATATCGTTTCCCCTATTCTCGCTCTCATTGCGCTTAACGAGGCCGGACTGAGCAGGTATACATGATATTATAATGTAATTCAGATCCGAGATAGAAACGGGACGCCATTTCCATAAGAAAAGCTCGCCGGATCTGGTTCCCGAGATCCTCCTTAATCCTATTTATTTTGAACTTATGTTGTCAATGTATTACGATTTTATACGAATAGCGAAAATATTACCGATTTTGACACAAGACGGCTGGGTTGGCGTAATAAAACTGGAAACATATTATTATGTAGTTATGGTGGTTGAGCGCGGACAGGTAATGCCACAATCGGAACCTTAAACTACAATTATTCCGGTGGACATTCATTATTAAATGAGCGAGTACGTATTTTATTGAGGAAGTTGACTCGGGGCGCTCGTTAAGTCGACTGCAGCTATCAAGTTAATCCATTACGATTTAATATTGTCGTAAACGTTTCACGATTCCCGTCAAATGCTGAATAGCTGCCGTTCATTTATTAATCATTTTGTTTATAATAACAATAATCTTTGACTTGTTAACTGATTTTAAATTGAATTTATTTGCATTAGTAACAATAAGTGCGATAAAGTATTATAATATGAGTTTGTAGGTATATTGTTATTCCGGAGAGTGTAACTAACAATCGTATATAATCAAGAAAAACAATTAACTAACTGAAAGCAAATAACAAATGGAGTACCAGGAGAGCTGTCGGAGTGGCGTGGCGTGTAGGAAGTTTGCGTGCGAATTAGCCGCCGACGCGGGGGGCCGCGGTAATCCTGTTATCGGCCAGCTATCCGTGGCCCCCGGGAGAAACTTCTGTTGTACCACGTCCTAAGATTATCCCACTACACTTAATTGTTCTTTCTAAGAAGGTGCTTCGAAACTTAAGCAACTCTCACGACTCTCGGTAACTTCTCAAAGCCTCATACCCTTCAACGTTTTACATTTTCTCTCGGAAAAATCTTGCACTCCGGCATGAATAAATAATATTTTGCATTCGTGTTGCCGCTCGAGTAAAAGCAATTTGTTTTTCTCTGTAAGTATCAAATGGAACAACGGAAAACTCGGAATACCTTGTTAACTTTTTAAAGCATGGGCTCCTCATGCATTATTCAGGAGCCGGCGGGTATGGCACGCACCTTGCGAGTATTTATTGTGTTGTCACTGCTGCTCGGTCTGCCCCGTGTCCAGGGCTTCCTCAGGCACACATTTCTGTACTCCTGGTCCGTTACCCTCCTCACAATTGACGTTTCGGCAAAGAACCCCAACCCTTTGTTGTACGGATGAAATGTGAATTTAAATGAGAAAGAGGTTAAAATTGTTCAGTCCGGACCTAACATTGTCGTAGCTAAAAAGCGAGATTTCATTACAGCTATTGTTGTATTATGATTTTCACGTTCCATTCCATTTTCTTTTATTTTTAGAAAAAAACGATCCAAAAGGCAACTTTTTCATTCACGTTAATATACCTACTTTATGCTACAATGTACCTGAAGAATGAACACTGTTGCCTACGTCCCGAAAAGCTTTTAGAACACTTTGTTGAGAGGGTAATTAACTCAAAGAGCTGTTCTTGTGTTTTTCGCTTGTTTTTACTCAATTAAATATAATTTGAAATAATATCTACGGTACAGAGACACGGGCACAGGGGAGACGCGGCTGGAATAATTTCGAGCTTTAAGTAAGCCCCTCAGAGTTAGCATCTTGTTTCATTAACGCGCCCGCCGCCCCGCGCCGCCGCGCAGGCTGTCTTCAGAAATATTTATATGACTCGCAGATCATGAATATTTACATTGCGGGCAAGGCTTTAAAAGAACAAATTTTGTCGGAGCTCTTTGCGATTTCAATATTAAAATTCTTCTCGAGAAGTAGCGAGTAATGCTATTTAATTTGATAGTTTTATTTGCGGGCGCAGTGAAGAAATACAGACACAAAGGCGTCAGACGCTAAGCTTCTTTTATCTCTCCCCGAGGCGGGATAAAATCGAGCGTCGATATTGTGCTCGTAAAGAGCGTTCGGAGGAGGATAAATAACACGTTGTGTCGCCGTGCCGGGCAGGCTCGTGCTCGCCTTCGTCCGTGCTCACGCTCATGCCCATGCTCATGCTCATGCTCAAGCTCGCGGCTCGGCCCGGTCCGGCACGGCTCGAGTCACGCCCGCTTTGACTTTCCGGTATGAGTATGACGGCTGATATACGCCTCGATTCGTTATTTTTACACCATTGTATTGTTCGAAATCGAATTCCGCAAAAGTATTGCCGAATAAGAACGCAGAAAAACAAACCTGCGGTAATCCATAAAAGACAGCGTTGATAGCTTCTGGAAGAGATCCCGGGCAGAATAAAAGAGAGTATAAATCTTTACGGCCCTGAGGTCTTTTTGTTTTCAGCCAACAAACACACGTAACTGAATTTGCGTGTTTTTCAACAAATTGCGTCGGAATAGTGTGGAAGAGCGTATAAAGAAGAAATACGGCCTAGAGATATAAATCAGATTATGCTCTCGCAGCGCACTGTGCTTAAATTAAATGGCTTTGAAAGAAAATTACGATGTTTTCGAAACGCGTTTGCAGCGCTGTTTAGCCCGGTGTTGATTTAACTGTTTACGCAAATTAAAACAGCCATTTGCGAGCGTTTGGGATGCAGCGGGTGCGCGGATTGCCGCACTGATTAATGAAATCGCATCTCTTGACTATTTCAATTATAAACCAATTATTTTTGTATAATTGGGCGAGAGTTTCTACTGAGTTAATCGGATAATCGCCGCGTACGGCAGGATATATACTTAATAAATTGCTGCCTACTCAATAAGTTTAATTAGATAATTATTGAAATGAACCCTCTGTGTGCCGGCCGCGGCGGATCGCGTATATTTTTTATAACCCATTAACCTCAGGTAAATCGTGGCTCCTCTTTTTATTGCTTTATTTCTCGTGCTATTTAATTTAATTGGTTTTTCGAGAACCGGTCCGGACTATTCACAAATCACAGATTTAAATTGAATACATGAATATAGTATCGCTTTTAAGATAAATGTCTATGTTAAAATGTTAATAGAGCGAGTTAAATGATTTTCATGTCTCGTATTGAAATATTTAAGATTAGTCTATTTTATGAACTCCTTTTAAGAACTTCCGTTACATGTGTAAATAGATGCGCATATGTTAACACGATGTTTTATTCGCCATGATTTGTTATTTCATTTTTGTTGGAGACGCAAAATAAAGTTAAAAGTAATCCTTTTCTTGTTGGCTGTGTATTTCTTTAACATCCCTCTTTCAGCATTTTTTTAATGTCGACTTATCTAGAAACATTATTTCGAAAATACTGGAGTAAAATAAATTATTCATAAAAGTTCTTTTGGCTCTCAAGTTATTACTGCGTAATGGATTCACTCTGACTGAAATTTCAATAATATTGCGAAATAACTCATTGGAAACCCTCTTTACCTTTGTTCCTAGAAGATAATCATTACCAATGAATAAAGAGAGTATAACCGATTTTTATTAAGCTGTTTATATAGGAGATTTACTAGGTTATTTTAGAAATTTTGAGTGTTCACCTCAATACAATTTATCACGAAATACCAGGCTCCCATAGGCGTGGAGATGACAAAGGCGGTCCAGTTTCAAGGCAATTTCACCGTGTCACAGCGACGAGTACATGCGCGCCATTCAGTTTAGTTGCTAGTGGCGTTCTTAGCTTTACACTTTACTCCTTTCAGCGGGAACACAAAGCGATACAAACAGAGTTGCATTTCTTTTCTCTGCAGCTCCAGGAAATGCTCATTTATTTAGGTTCCGAAAGGAAGTTAAAGAGGAAACTTGAATATTATTTTGTTTAAGATTGTATAATGTCTGCAATTTGAGAGAGATACCGCGGGAAATCACATCGCATTTTCTTATACTCTTCAATTAACGTCATAAAGACGACTGATTGAATTGTAAAAAATATCAGGGATCGGAAACCGTTCCGAGTAGAATACCGGTTTTGTTCATTGACCCGAGAACGGAAAGGTTCTGGTTTTTGTTTGTGATCACCGGTTAAAGAACCGTTCTTTTGCGATACCGTTTTTTACTAAGTTCCGTTTCTGTGGAACGAAATTAAACGTTTTTCTCGTTGCGTAACAAGATAGAACGAGTTGCTATTTCTAATTTTACCTTGAGTTTGCCTGCGGGATATTTTGTTTTTCGGTATGCTGCGCACAATGATTTTGTATTTTTTGCTTTTGTGCGTTGCTTAGGTTGTTGTGTTGTTTTGTTACGGATTCATTCGGATTATAAAAGTAGTTTCGGACAATTAACCATTTTTCGTAGATAATTTAGTTAGCAAGTGTCTAGCGCGATGTATTTGGTATATGGTATACATATAACGACATTAATTACACTCACGGTCAATTAATTCGGGTCATTTTCTAAGGACAATTATAATAGGAAAGGACCAGAATTCATTGTTCGTGAGTGTATTTAATTATTTGTAGGTATAATTTTAATTTATATTACCGAGTGAAAAACAAGCATTCTGTCGACCTGATAGAACAAATTAACGTTCAAACTGTTCAAAGCAAAAGATTTCACATGGGTGGTCAGTCTGGGGACTAAGATGTAGTGTCTGATGCACTGTTATACCTCATACATACTTATATTTAATTTGGATAAATTTAATGATTAGAGGCAGGTACATTTGTTTCGTCTTGACGAGTACTCTGTACCGAAATAATATCCAGGGTCTGATGATGGAGCCGGAAGGTCGGCATGGGAATTCCGTAATAAAACGTCGGAACCCCATCGTGTCTGGGCTCATTTGTTTTGTCTTGACGAGTACTCTAAACCGAAATGATATCCAGGGTCTGATGATGGAGCCGGAAGGTGGGCATGGGAACTCCGTAATAAAACGTCAGAACCCCATCGTGTTTGGGCTCATTTGTTTTGTCTTGACGAGTACTCTGAACCGAAATAATATCCAGGGTCTGATGATGGAGCCGGAAGGTGGGCATGGGAACTCCGTAATAAAATGTCGGAACCCCATCGTGTTTCGGCTCATTTGTTTTGTCTTGACGAGTACTCTGAATCGAAATGATATCTAGGGTCCAGTGCATCAGACACTACATCTTTGTCCCTAGACTGACTTTTGCTTTGAAGAGTTTGAACGTTAATTAAACAAAAATATCAATAACGCGGTAATAATATAAGTAACGCCTGACTCAATCAATCAGTTTGATTGAACGTTTTTTTTTTTGACATTGACTTCTTTATTGAAAGAAAGTACAGTAAACTAACAAATACATAGAAGATAAAATTTAAATTTCCTAAAACTAAATAAACCTAAAAACTAAATTAAACTACCTAAATTAAAATACCTAAAATATTGTAAAAAGAAGAACGTTATTTGTATTATTTAATTTTGCATTCAGTTTGTTCTGTCAGGTAGACAGAATGCTTGTTTGTCACTCGGTAGTATAGAAATACCTGCAAATAATTAATCTAGTTAAAAAATTACTATGTATCATCTTTAAAAACTTAATATCACAAAACAAACAATATTATAATAAAGAGCGCGCGCGCTTCAACACTCAGAATTTAAACTTTCCCGACAAAAATTGAAAATAAATACATCGCGCTATGCGACGCGCTACAAAACACGGAATTTGACCTTGTAAATGCCGGCGCACATCGTCACCACCCCTGCGAGCCCCTCGGCGAGCTCGGCTCGTCGAGAATACCGGTTTTTATTCTCATCAGGAACGTTATCATTTCGTTCTTCATCACTTAGCGATCACCGAAATATTCCGTTCCGTTCCATCAAAATACCGGTTGTAGCACGAACGGAGTAAAATAACGGTATTTCAACGAAATAAAACGGTAATTCGATACCGGTTCCGATCCCTGAAAAATATACTAAAGCTTCTTTTTACTCGGAAAGCGAAAAAAATACTCTAAAAATATTTAGGTCGTAATTTGGATGCATTATTACAACGCTTTGATATCTGGGGGCACGGCAGTGCCCCCGCCAAGTCGAGCAAAACAAAGGCACGGCGTTACCATCCTTTTCTCGAAGCCATTCAGGCCATTTTCAGCCTCCTGTAATTTTGTACTGCCTAAAGCTAGAACCCTGAAATTTGCCTATTATTTAACCATAATAGGCAAGTCGGTGGGAATCGAGTTCTGTGGACACCCCCCGGTACTGACTTGGTTTAACATTACATCTCAAAACTTTTTTGTTGTAAAACAACTGCGTTGCGAGACTTGCATCTTTTTACATGTAATGTTTTTGATTATTTATTCACGGAATACTAATAGGGTCCTAGTTTTATTACCTAGTTAGTTGATGCGGCTATAAACTGTTTTTGTTCAATAAACGTGTAGGTGCTAATATGGTAATCCGCACGAGTAAAGCGCATTATGTAGATATTTACTGCCCCGGGCCCGAGTCGCGAGTTTATGCGTCGGCTTTGTCTGCAATCACGGTATTTATTGGCTTTATACTTACTGTTTTTTATTTATGTACGAACATCTCTCTTAAATAACGCCATCTAAAAGTTGAATAAGCTTCTAAAGTTTCACAGGCATTTAAAGCGAGATATAGCAGCTCTTTATTTCAAAAAAGTGCGTGTAAAAACGGATATTTGAAGGCATTATCCGCTTTATAGCTCGCGTAACCGCCTTTGTGAACGTCGTACGCTATGGTCGGAATATTCAATTCAATAACATATGAAAAGTGTGCCGAGGTTGGCACTATTGATTCTCCCATATCTCGGATAGCGTACAATTTCACTAGTGCCACGGGCTTTTGTGCAACTAAAATGGATATTTTACCTACGCTTTGTGGGTTTGTCGGTATATTCGGAACTGGGACTTTGTGATTACAAAAATGGTGAGTTTTAAATGTTTTCCGCCTGTTATACAGAACTGGGGTTTTATACGCGGCGTAAAAAAAATAATTTACGGTATAAGAGTAAAACATTTCGAGGCAACGGTGGTTCGTTCTTTGTAAAACATTAGTTGAATACCTACAGCGAAAATGTGCTTACGAGTACAATGAGCTCGTTTGTAATTAAGAATGCTGGATTGCCTTGGAAGATGTTTAATTCTTTGAGAGTGGCAGATTAAGGGGTTAATTGAGACTATTTCGCTTGAGCGAGCACCATTTGGGAGTATTTAGCTTTTTGCGGGGTTGATTAATTCTTGATAGAGTGCAGCTGTCAGCTTGACGACCCAAGGCTTATTAATCGCAAACACGTTTCGAATGAAGCTGTAAAAGCTGAAATTAAAACCACGTTAAAATCCCTCTTATTTTAGTGTAATTGAAAACTTGAAATTCGTTTTAGTTATTCCAGTTTTAATTACCAGGGCTCCAGGATATGGCTGGAGGTTATTTATAATTAATCTTTTCGAGCTGGCGTAGCGATGGACTTGTTTTTAGCTGACTGACATAAAATTGTTTTACGACTCTTTCGGTGTTAAAATAATATAAAACTAGAGAGACCGGAGGGACGCGAGGATGTTTTAACTAATTTAATCATAAACCCACGTAATAACGTGACAGTATATTTAACTTTGATACTAAAATATCTTTTTTAATCCCTTACCTTTTTAAATCCGGTCATAAAGGGATTCTTGTTCGTTAATGCGCATTTTCGTGCGTTGTTCCCAAGTCTAATTAAACTTTTAAACTCTACTTCGCTTAGTTTATTATAATTTCAAACGGCTTTTGTTTTTTCTTGACCATAAATAGCGTAATCTGCGACAACTACTGTAACAGTCGTATTGTAGCTTTTTAATGGCCAGCGTATTTATAAAATGCCAACAACGAGCTATAATGGTCATTATAATTTCCACCGAGCATCATTCTTCGTACGATATTACACCCATTGTATAAAGTTGTTGATTGTATCGGGATCGTAGATTACTATTATCTGATCTGAAAGCCATTCCAAGCGTAAAGGATTTTTTATAACTTTTTCGAGTTAATAATACAGCGCTGTTGGTTATTAATCAGAGATTTATAAAGCTTTTATAAGATTACGGCACTTAGTGGACGTTTGTCCCGAGTTAACGACAGTTATCTACTGTTTTATGTTTATGTTCTATGTCTAAGTGCTATAGAAAAAATGAAGGACAATAAAATACAAGTCGGTTGCAATAAACAAAACCAAATTCTGAATCCATTGCTAAGAGAGTAATCACTTGGACGGCCAAGGGCAATAAAATCAGTCAAGCCTCGCCACAGGCCACTTTACTCGTGACAAACTCAATTGATATTATGATTATGACAAATACCCATGACATAATTTTTCACTCGCGTCAAGAATAAACGAATATTGAAACAGTTGCGTTGCACGGCATCAAATCGAATTGTACCAAGTTAATTAGGGACCGTCAGCGATGAGAAGGGTCTGTCCCCTCGTTACGCCGGCCTGTGATTGTGTGCCTTAATTATTATTTATACCCCGTCCACGTACACCATTATACGACCGTTTTATGACTAAACGCGAACTTTGCGGAGCATAAAATCGTAGCCTCCTGTTAATGTCGGTTAAGCACCGGATGGAGCGAATCGTGTATCATGATAAGTCAATAAAATGCAAATCAAGTATTAAATCAAGCGTAACTTATAAGATAAGAGTTATTATCCGATTTAATTTTAACGCCGGTAAACTTGTGAGAACAAATGACAAAGGGTATATTAAAACTGCCCTGTGACCTGACATAACCTCATAAAAAAAGACATGCGTATGTTAATTACTGGCCTAACTACTTTTCATTAGCATAGCCAGTAGTTTGGTTTGCTTATCTAATGCACGTAATACAGTCCTATCTGTACATCATAACAGCAGAGATAAAAGGGAACGGAAATGATAATTAATTCCATTAGAAGCAGCTTTCTTTCAATTCGTTGCCAGCCGCGAAAGTTCGTTTAAATGTTAATTTTCTCGGAGTTACTGAGCCCGTGGACCTTGCTCTATAATTTACCCCGTAACGTTGCATTCCAAGGTTCGTAATAGAATACTAAATACATGATATTATTTACAAAATCACGTATAGATTATTTCGAAACACTCATTTTAGTGCTTCTCGTGTAATCAATTTAAAATACCATCAATGGTTAATTAATAAGCCAGGTATTTTACTCGTAACGTGGCGTTTTCAAATTCAATCAAATGGCGTGATTAAAACAGATTGAAACTAATGAGTTGCGTGGACTATATATAACAACCTTTTTACTCGTTAATCATTTTTATGTATAAAGGAAAGTAAACATTCCATTTGTTTAGTTCCTGTTGGTAAGTGAAACATCTATTTCCGTCCAGCAACAAAACGCCAGTAAAACAGTGATGGATCTAGCGGATTGGTGTTTCTTCCGCTCTTCTTATTGCAGTTGGCAGGCTTCTTATAAGTCGTAATGTTGATGTGTTCTAGGCCATTAGCTGGCGCGAACACTCTTTGTCGCCACTTATTCCGCATAGCAGAAAATTAATGTTCCGTCCCGGGAGGTGGTGTATAAACAAGATGGTGGGGGCTCCGCCTCGGTATTTATTGCTCCTGGCACGGAGCGCCATCCACCAGGCTCCCATAAACACGAACACTAAAACGTGCCATTTCCCTAAATTATTTTAATGACGTATGTTCTCCCGGTTTAGTGGATTGTAATTTGGTTACACTATAATCGTTTCCCATTCCTCTAGTGACGTTTTGTTGCCAAATGCACGTGTTTGGCTGTGATTTGATGCACCGCCACAGCACACACGAGCCGGCGTTGGGAAGTAACATTGTTCGAAGTCATTAGGCATGTAAGAGGGTGTTAGTCGACGCGCTTTCCTTTTGCGGTGCGAGTTCAGCCAGTGACTACAAATTAGCTCGCGCCGCTTTGAGATCTTCAAACGAAGCGCTTTAATCGATGGCGACCCGCTCATTACACTCGCTCGGCTTTATTTCTGTATGTGTATATTGATTTACGCCCTATTGTTCTATTATCTTGGTAGCTTTGGGCCGTTGGTCTTCGGGATATATGCGTCGATGTAAGCAAAACGTATTCAAATGTAAATTCTGGCGTTTTCGCGCGCGTTTCGTTCGTTTGTCAAGATAAAGCGGCAGCTGGCCGAATCAATTCTCACCTGTATGAAAAGTCATATGTTTATGTATTTTGAGTTGAGTTATGTCATTTTAGAATAGCAAAGCAGACCCCTCCTGCAGCGTTCGTAGCTCCCCTCGTGGGCACAAAGCCTCCCTCCGTAGCCAAACTTGTAACGTTCTAACACCAATATAGGATTTAATGGCGTCGCGTGACGAAATATTAATATGTTTGCGGTTGAACTGCTTGTACTAATCGGACTGCTGTCTGTGTTGAGTCGGTCGGTCGAGTTTATACCTAACTACAGGCTGACTACAATAGAAACTTCAATAGATAGAGAATCATACCTATCTATATAGAGTGATATTATATCAAATAGGTACGTATTTAACATAGAGATTGTTCCACCTTTATTGAATGATGTATAAATATCTGCTCTGCTTAACTAAATAAGCATGCGAATGACTAAATAAAACACTGATCCGGGTGATAAAGAACAAGACGCAAAATGCTAGTTACGTACAAAAAGTACAACACGCAGAAAATACATACGAAAACTGTACATCACGTAGAATGTACACTCACGGACTTTAATTGTTGAGTCATTTAGGGTTCACCTTACAAAAGGCGTGTCATAGATTGTGTATTAGGTAAGTCCAGTCAGGGAAGTTTGTAGATGACCAGTTTCAAAATTATTTCGCTTGCAAAGCTCATCTTGTCCAGACCCGCCCCTCAACGAGCCAACCAATGAGGGACGAACACTTTTTTGTAAAACCAACGGTGTTTAATTGCCACGAATGTTTTGACGGTCTGTCAATTGATTTTTACTCAAACACCAGTTGCATCTTCGAAGTCATTGTGAAAGCGTGATTTTTGTGTAACAACTTTCTTTAAAATTAACAATCTCACAGTAAGCGATCGCAGCTGAATAATTGTTCTTAGAAATCATGGACTGAATATATCTCAGATGGCAGAAGAGCTAAATATAACGGTATGTGAACAATATTATTAGTGTAATATTATTAATTTCTGTATGTAAAAGCTTTGACAACAATGATTATATTGATTCCATCCAAAAGTTTTGTTTATTTACAAATTTATTAGAAACATACATTACATGAAGATGTTTTATAACTGGTTCTCGTTTATTTACACCGTTTGACAGCGCGCAAGTGGATCCGTCGCTATGATTCGGAGGGTCACGTGAATACCACGCGAGGGGTGAAACGACCTCACGTCTTCTCACCAGAAAGGATAGAACGGATGAGACAAATATATACTGAAAATCCATTCACCCCGACGCGTATTATTGCCAACGAATTTGACTGTACTCCGAGGGCGGTACGGTACGTTCTTCACCGGGCCGGTGTTCATCACAGGACACCGGCTAAAAAAGTACACCTAACCCACGAGCACAAGACGGCTAGAGTACGGTTTGCAGAGAAGTACCGAAACTTTGTTTTTTCACACACTATATTTTGCGATGAGAAGACTTTTACATAGGCCTTCCAATCCCGGTATTCTGAGATCCCGGTATTCCGAGATCCCGCGCCTTTTTTCAGTCCCGCTCATAGCGGGATTACGAGCGCGGGATCCCGCGGGATTTGCGGGACTGCGGAACAAACATTTTCAACAAAATATTGATACAAGCAAATAATAAATACCTACTAATAAATAATTATAAAACTTGGCCATTTCTTTGTGTATGTTAGCATGATAGTTTGTCTATCTTCTTTGATGTTAGTTATTCTTTCTCGTTTGCTCAACTCAAAGGTTAACTGGAAGAGATCCCTTATGGGGATAAGTTCACCTTTGTACCTACAGATCCATTATTTTTTGTATTACTTCTATTTGATAAAGTGCAATAAAGTGTTTACATACATACATAAATTGAATATTTTAATATTTTTTCTTAAATTATAATTGAGTTCCTAACAGTTTGTTTAACATAGGTTGATTTTAATTTTGGTCTCAATATAACTAATAGAAATACAATGTTACTTTTTTATATGTGAAATATAAATATTTAATGCTTAAAAGGTAAACTGTAATAAAAGTTTAAATACGTTCATTATTTCGTTGTTTCATTTACCTTATAGTCGATATCATTAAATTCTATGCGGGATACCGAAAATACCGGGATCCCGCGGGATCGAAAATGTGCAATCCCGCAGATACTGAGATTAAAGATAGGCTGCGGGATTGGAAGCCCTTTTTACATCTAGTCAGCATGGGCGTCGACATTTATGGCGTGTGAATAATACTCGATACGAGCCGCAAAATGTATTACCTAATAATGAGTCGGGTAGGATCACGGTCAACATGTGGGCCTGGATGAGCATGGCTAGTCCTGGCGAACTGGTCTATATCCCAGAGAGAGCGAATGGCACTAATTATTTGGAGTTGTTGCAGGAGTCAATGTTGCCCACAGTGAGAAAAGTGTATCCGGAGAACGAAGTTGAGAAACTATTGTTCGTTCAGGATAATTGTCCCATATACACAGATCTCGGGTGGTCCAAGATTGGCTCCGTGCGCAGAGACCGGGGCCTGTTTCATAAACGTGACAATGACAGACGACAGATGACAATTTGTCAATTTGACAATTTTTTGTTTCATAAACATTACCAATGACAAATAAGTTATGGTGGAAAAATTACAAATATGTCAACTTGTCGCGACATTTTGACATATTTCTGTTTCATAAAAATTTTCTCTTGAGAGGCGACAGGTGACAATTTGTCGCGACAATCTTGACATATTTGTTTAATGAAACACTAAATTGTAATTACAATTGGACATAATTGTAGACTTGTCGTCGATTTTTGACAGGCGACCTCACCCAGTGTCAGCGGTTTGATTAGTAATTGTCAGTTGTCAAAGAAAATACGAGTGACAGGTAGGTATTTAGGTATTTCATGGAGTGTAACCACAATTTAAGACTTTAATTATTTGTTTTGTTAGAAAATTAGCAATAATTAAATACAGCAAATTTTAACATAGGGGTTAATGTGTTACACTACATGGCATTAACTGAGCCATAATCAAGTGTTTTGTATTACCAATTTGAAGTCGCCCTGTATATATTTTATATTTATATTCACATTACATCTATCATTACAGAAACCCAATACGATAGAGTAGCACAGTTATAGAATGACAACACGCAATAAGAACAGCACGGAAAAAGTACAATACTCAATTGTATATTTTTATACTTACTCATTATTGCAATATATTATTATGTATGTACAAGGTATTTAACATATTGGTGAGTGTCAGGATGGCGGGTGTACATCAACAAATAGAGCTGTGGTACCTCAGGAGTTAGTGCTAGCAATGTGCCAAATGTGCGTCAAAATTGGAGCAATGTGCTCTTTAAACTCCAGAGATATTTATAGTATATTACACAACTAGGGTGGTAATACAAAGAAAGGCCGAGGTCGCAGAAGTTTGCGGCCCGAGCTGCAAGCGAGGGACGTAAATATGCGATCGAGGGCTTTCTTTATTACCTCCCGTGTTGTGTGTGTACATCATTTTTTGTCTACACTTGGCCAGAAAGCGGCTGGCGGCACGTTGGGAATTTGGGATGACTACATTTCGCTAATTCGTGTTTTGTGCATATTTCGTATGTATATTGGACATATTGTACATTAATCATCATGCACAATGCACATGTTACACCCATACATTCTGCGTATCGTACGGTTTGCATGTAGTGTGTATTTTGCGTGTTATACATTTTCAGCCGGAAGCATTAAATATTCGATTATGTCTGTTCAATAGAGCTAATTGGTGAAGTCAAGCTATGCTTTTATAGGAAACCAAGCATGTTATTACAACTAGAGTTTACTGCAAATTATGAGTACCTTACCTATCTATGTAATAAGTTAAATATTAAAGCGCTGCTTTAAATTTGCGTGATGGCGTGTATTCCTTATGTTCTGTCGTAAAATGCGGCATTTAGGCTGCTCGTAAAATTGAAGTAAAAACGCTCTTGTCTCCATTTTAGCATAGGTATAAAATGTTTGTACGCAACTATGTTGTGACTATGACTGTAACTTTAGTTGTTGGTTGTTATACTAAGTAGAGTTCGCTTAGAAAGTTGACAAGTTTAGACTTTCAATATTTAAGTGAGAATTCTGATGGGAGCCCACTTAATTCAGATTATATACTTGAAAACAGTTCCCGATTTTCGAATTCAACTTTAAAAATTTGCACATACAATTGGGTAAATTATCATTGTATTCTTTTTTACTTAAAAATTCTGGACAAAGTCTATAGTCAGGAAGAATAGGAGGGGAAATCGAAAGTCCGGATATACCCGTACAAATCCCAATGTTAACTCTATGATCCTCTAATAATAACCCAGGTGGCAAGCTGGATGGTAATGGGAACCGTAAATACAAAGTGAAACGATGCTCTTACAATTATATCGTATACAGTGATTTGTCGTTGATAGCACTAACAATAATAACAAAACATTCGTTTTGTTAGATACCATTCGCACAGCAGTGTAAAGGCCCTTAAAAACCACATTTGGAATCTTTTAAAGTCTCACGACCATCATGTATTCAAGCGTGAAACCATTGTGTCAATTCTATACTGTCGCGAGCATAAAAAGCTGCGCCCATTGAAAAGGTAATAAGTAAGTTGAAAAGATTTCGTTCGCTGTATGTAATTCTGGAAAAGAAATTGACTGAACTCAAACATGTCGGTATTCACTAGACTAGGATCACAGGACCCCGTTATTTTTCCAATGATAGTTCAAGTATCTCAAGATTCTCAAGGGATTTAGTATATTGAGTAGTTTAGCTCACAATTTGCAAGCCCATTAACCGTGTGCGTGAGGGAGATGGGGATATCTAGCGTCGCAGCGAGCGTTGAATGTAAATGGCTTCATTTGATTATGTTTCCACGGTAAACGCTCCTTACTTTTATGCAATCTTGGTCTACCGCAGGCAACTGTCGTAACGATTTTACATCAAGACTTTGCTCACATTACGCGAAAGTCGCGAAACCTTTTCCTAAAAAGACGAGATGCTTTTGCATTTTATATCTTACTAGCATTTTCCCGCGGCTTCGCCTGCGTTGTTCCCGTTATTGTCCCAAAGGAACTCTTTACCGGGATATAATGTATCCTATGTTTCAATCCAGGACTTGGTCTACTTGCATGCCAAATTTCAGCCTGATCAATCCACTTGTTACCCCGTTATAAGGTAACAAACATCCAAATATCCAAACATCCAAACATCTTCACAAACTTTCGCATTTATAATATTAGTGGGATATCGATAAGTTGTGTGCATGATTGTTGGTTCATATTGTATTAGGTATGTTACCATTAAAACATAATTACCCCTTCCAGTAGGGGCGATTCATCTTTTATTAAAATATGTTATCCTAAAAATGCGCTGGTATCTCAAGCAGAGACTATATCAGGATCATGTTACTTACCGAAATCAATCTCTACCGTGGAATGTATCAAATGCCCTATATTGAGGTGAATTTACGTCGAACATCTTGCCAAATGAAAGCTTCCAAAATGTACTAATGTAACCTAGGTAATTTTTGAAATTGAAGATAGAGTTATACCAGTAGCGTGGCGTCCAAAAAACTCGATTCCTACCGGCTTGCCTAATATCAGGCATTTCAGCACCTTATTCTACAGATCTTGAGGAAAATGTACGCCAAATCTGCACCGGCTCGCCCAAGGATATCTTTTACGCCACGCCACTGGAGTATACTGACGCCCATTTAGGGAAACTTACTAAAGACTGTTAGTTCAAGCCAGTTCTTGAATGTAATTTAGACATGACAGTCCCCTTAATCTTACACAATATTCAAACTATTTCAAATTAAATATTAAACCAAATCATTAAAATTACTGTTAGCTGGCAGTAAACGTCAAGTTAACTCATTTGTACCTATTTAAGGCTGCGAACTAGTTCACAGGCCATTAAATACTGCAACTATGTGCATGCCTACTATTCGCATTATGGAAGCTAAACGATGCTCTAATGCGCCATGAAAGGTATCGATATTAATTTATTAAGACTCATTATGATAATGAGCTAATGGCATCGTTTCACTGGAACCGCTCCGACATACCTGCATGACGTGGAACGCTTTAAAGGTTCCACGTTTTTAGGGTTCCGTACCAAAATGGTAAAAAAGGAACCCTTATGGTGCGACTCTGTCTGTCTGTCTGTCTGTCTGTCTGTCCGTCTGTCACAGCAAGATATCTCAGGATCTACTGATGCTATCGACTTGAAACTTGGAATAGTGTTAAAAGTCGCTGACTCGAGCCTATTGGATAGAAAAAAAATCTTATACCTTTTTTACTTTTTTTTTAAAGGGGTCCGAAATGGGATGTGGAAAAACAAAAGTAGAGCTATTATATCGAATGGGATATCAAATGAAAGGGCTTAATTTGTAGATTCCAAAACAATTTTTGGTTTTTTTCTTAATTTTGTACTTTTTAATTTATGACCACAAACGTTCAAAAAAATACCATTCCCCCCCTATTATCTTCGAAGTTACTGAACAGAAAAATCTGTAATTATTACCAATTATTAATATCATCCTAAATATTACATGAAAAATAAAACGGTTTTCCTAAATTGCATCGTTTTTTAGAAATTTTCAAAAATCGTACACATACTTATTTGCTCCTACAAAGCTAACGGCCATACAGTTTTTGTTGAACTATTCACGTATCTACTTACGAGTTTGTACGGAACCCTCGGTGAGCGAGTCCGACTCGCACTTGACCGGTTTTTTTGTAATGAACTGAGAGAACTGGTTCACTTTTTGTAAAGGTCTAAAACTTGAGCGTAACACATTCAAATATCTGAATGCTGTGACATTTAATGTATCTGAAAGGTTCCGCGATAAAACAGGCTGACATTCCTTTTAATTACCACCAGAATTCCTGTTGAGTCCTGAAAAAACTGAAGTGTATTCTTTTTAATTTCCCAGGACACAGCTGAAGTATGCGTCGGCACGTCAGTCGGCACGATCACGGAGCCGGACTGTCTGGGCCCATGCGAGCCTGGTACCTCGGTCACGCTGGAGGGCATCGTCTGGCATGAGACGGAAGGTGGTGAGTTGTTACTAGCGCACGAACGCAATGCACCGTAGCGCGGCTTACATCTTACACGCTTATGCACGCCTGGTCGTTTCTGCTTCTGCGTTTCATATTGTTCCTGACACTTTGTTTGTTTTAATTAAAATTCTAATTAAGAGAAGGAATTAATTCCATGAAAGAGGACAACTGTTGTAAAAGAAACAAATTAAGTGTCGGCTACCACCATGCTCAAATTACTGACCATTTTCAGCAAGACCTACGTACCTACGTAATTAAACTAATTAAGATTTAATGTAATCCAACAAGTACGCGAACAAGTTTTATGTATATTAGCGGAGTTTCACTCATAATTTTAATCCTTGCTGCCGTAAAGGTTAAGTTCACAAACACGCGTTGATATTTTATCTAAAAACACAGCTATAATAAATATTTATTTGTACGCCTCATTTCTTTACATTTGAAAGAATCGTCGACGATTACTATCACCTCGATGGGGTGGCAGCTTTATCTTCCCCTCGTATGAAATTTAGGGGAGAAGGCACAAAAAACGCAATTCTGTCAACGACATCTGTTATTAGAAATGGAAGGAAAATAAGTTTGTAAGTGGTAAATTATGGACGCTTCGTTTATAGTTTTGTTTCCAGTTATTATATGCCAACTATACCAGTGAGAGTTAATGTGAACCGACTGTTGTTAAATACTAGGAATTTCTTTTGTAACGTGGGTTCGGTAGTCGTAAACAATCGCCCGTTGCCATTAAGGAACTAAGCAATTTGAAATCACCGGGGGACATTTCGAAGCATAGAGCAATTTACCCAGCGGCTGTGACGAATAAATGGAAATCAGTGTTTTCTTTTCAACGCTACTCAGCTTTACAAATTGTCGGCAAATAACATATACATATTTCGTATTCTACTTGTGGACTCGAGCAAACCGTTTTTATACATATACTCACCGCTTTATTCGTCTCGCCTAAGGTCATACTAATTGGGATCCGAACGTCTGGGTTTAATGTAACAAATAAAATAAACATATTATTTACGTTAGGCACGGCAAAACCATATTTCATTATATCTAATGGCCAGTAATACCCACAGCCACGAAACCGGTTTGATAAATATTTCAAGCATTCTATCTTTATTATTTGTGGCAATTTAATAGAGGAATGAATAGTTATTACTGAGAGGCGGTGGGTGGACGGGGGCGGCGGCCGAAAGCGGTTCTAATCAGACTTGTCCATTGTTTCCCACACCACACTGACAACCAAAGTTCCGGGGATTTCATTTGCATCTATTCAACGCTACCGACCTGTTGGTAAAGTAAACTTTACGCTCTTAAAAGCTCTCTGCAAACGAAGCTCATTTTGAGTGACGGAATTATTTAACGCCTCTCAAACGCAGCTCGAACTTTAAGCCCGCTATACTATAACTATATTAAAACGAGTGCCGAAGGAAAGTATCACTTTAAGTGGTGACACAAAACGCGAGATAATGGGGTTTATAAAAGAGACATAAACAGAAAGTTGATAACGAAACACAATTAAATTAAACATAAATACATCCGCTAATTAGTGGAAAGGAATGCGTCGCCAGGATAGGCCGCAGTTAGCTCGTAAACCTGTCTCGGGGCGTCGAGGTTTTTTGAGAACGAGGCAGCTGCGACTTTATGCCTCGAGTCGAGAAGACGCCTTCATATAATAACGAACTTCATAAATGTCGCTAACACGCGAGCCCGTGATAAAATTACAACGCGCCCGGAGTGCGGTAAACCGTATTTAATTTCCGTAAGCTGCTGGCCCAAAATAAATAAGCTTGAAGAGAGGGCGTGAATTGCCTCCCCCTCTAGCCCCCGGACCGGCAAGGGACAGTGCTCGGATAAATTTGGAAAGTGGCAACAGAAGCGAGCAGATGGTGATTTATTATCGTGTTTTATAATAATTACGAGTGGGGGTGTATTGTGTCCCTAATGGCGCTGGGACGCGGCGCTCACGTTACATTGTATGCTGTTTCATTTCATTGCTAATGACGGATGACCACGTCTAAGGATTGTTCTCTCCCTAATAAATAAATGCACAGCATCTATAAAAACTCTCGCGGTTAATAGACCGCCACCATCAGATTAAAGGAAGTTCAAACAAAACATCTGAGAAACTTTGACGGCTTCATGAATACAGTCGTGTTACTTCGAGCATTTCAGTGGTGTTTGCACGGATAACAACTTCGATTTTATTAAACGATAAAGCACGAACTTTCTTAGCTGAAAACCAATTACTTAGCCAGTTTACTTAGCCATTATCCGGAGCGCATAAACGACAAATATCTCTAATTATTTTAGCCATTTACGTGTTGTTGCCTGCCATTTGCCGGGAGCATAAAGGTGTAAAGGCCCGTTTCGATAGGACGGAGTTATTAAATACCGCGATGCTATCAGCCGCTAATAAGAGCCGGGTAATTACGTTCGACTCATTCACTCCCGTGTTTTATGTTAGCCATGAATATTTTAATAAATAAACATAGTGAGTGCGTACGAGAAAAAAGTTGGAATTATTCGAAGCATCGTTAGTAGCCTCCGTTTGAAATGTATACTTACGCTTCTGAATACTTAATTAGGTATTGCTTTATGTTTAATTCATTATCTATGAATCTCACAGTTCTTTTTGCTGTGGTTTTCGTAAAAACGTTACTAGTCAATCAATAATGCTCCGTGTTCAGTCAAACTTCACTACGCACACTTTATAAGTCGGACCGAACAAAAACAGTATATTTTTTTCTTCCTTTATCCGTAAAGCTCGGCGTTATTTATCGATGTAGATAAATACCAGGATTTAAGGAAAGCGAGGAAGTGAGGGAGACGTGAGGAGGCGCGAGTGGGGAGCCTCGACAACCATTAGGCTGTTGATTACCGCGGCCGGAGCAGTAATTAGCACCGCCTAAATGGACCTATTTCAGTCAACTGCTCTCCTGGTACGCCATTGCGATCTCAATCAGCCTCCGTAAACATTTAGCTCAGTATTTCAGCCAATTTACTCGTCCTCAGCTTTCATTGACAAGATTATTCTTGACAGTGGGATTATTAATGACCAGCATTTTCCCGCGGCTTCGCCCGCGTTGCTCCCGTTATTATCCCAGAGGAACTCTTTACCAGGATATAAAGTATCCTATGTGGTCTACTTACATGCCAAATTTCAGCTTGATCCATCCGGTTGTTACCCCGTTATTAGGTAACAAACATCCAAACATCTTCACAAACTTTCACATTTATAATATTAGTGGGATTTAATAGCAACAGAGGCAGTGGTGACGCTACGTGGTTTGCGATGCGATTCACAATAGCACTTAGCAGCTTCGTGTGGCTTCGTATTTAAATATACATTGCTCATAACAACGCTATAATTTGTTTGAGCATGTCAATAGTACAAACACGTATAAAAAGTGAATCGACACTAACGACTCTCCGACGACTCATTAGCGACAGACAAAACAAAATCGAAGCGATTACACGCAACCAACCAAACAACCGGACGGCCTCTAATTTAACTTTTCCGTGACCGGTGGCCCGGCATTAACCATTTACAAGGGAAATCCACCCCTAAATAATAAAAGCGAGGAGCCCCGACAATTTCCTCCAGGTCGTCGTGAACTTGCGCAATGCCCCATCTGCCTACCTTTTAAAAATGCCACCCTATACTTTGTTGTTCGGGTAATTTTCAACTTGGAAATGTCTGCTTTAAAACTGTTTTGGCAGCGGGACGTTGTTAACGCTTTCGGAGGTGTACGTCAGATTCCGTTTTCGTCAGATGCACTTGTAGGTCAGATTCCGTTTTCGTCAGATGCCTTGTTGGTCAGATTCCGTTTTCGCCAGATGCCTTGTTGGTCAGATTCCGTTTTCGTCAGATGCCTTGTAGGTCAGATTCCGTTTTCGCCAGATGCCTTGTAGGTAAGATTCCGTTTTCGTCAGATGCCTTGTAGGTCAGATTCCGTTTTCGTCAGATGACTTGTAGGTCAGATTCCGTTTTCGTCGGATGCCTTGTAAGTCCGATTCCGTTTTCGTCAAATTCCTTGTAGGTCAGTTTCCGTTTTCGTCAGATGCCTTGTAGGTCAGATTCCGTTTTCATCAGATTCCTTGTAGGTCAGATTCCGAGTTAGTTTCCTAGTAGGTCCCGACTTAGTCCGATTCTGTCTGATTCCTAGTAAGTCAGATTCATATATCTTTTTATTTATTTCATGGAACGTCAATTGTTGAGTCTGCTGTGGTACTCGACTTGGCACGCTATTGCAGTTATATTTTTATGCCACACCTGGCCATAAAGTAGTTTTTTCCGCACGCTGCGCGTACGGAAAAATCCGCTTTCTGGCCAAGTGTAGGCATAAAATGATTTACACAACACGGGAGGTAATAAAGAAAGCCCTCGATCGCATATTTACGTCCCTCGCTTGCAGCTCGGGCCGCAAACTTCTGCGATCTCGGCGGCTTTTCTTGGTATTACCACCCTAAAAAAACAGTTAAAATAACAGTTTTGTTTTCATTTTATTTAATACTAACGACCCGCCTCGGCTTCGCACGGGTGCAATGTTGATACTAAATGCATGTATTATACATATAAATAAACCTTCCCCTTGAATCACTTTATCTATTAAAAAAACACGAACCGATATGATGTTGTAAGAAGTTTTATTGCCGTCACAATGCAGTCCTCGCGCTTTCTGTAATCCTACTACTTTAAACAATAATATATTTTTTATATTTATTGAATCAAAGCCAACCTCAAGTTGGATTCGAACATTTCGAACCATTCTTTCGCATTTTAGTGTGCGAAAAGGTTAAATGCAAATATAACGCCTATGAAGTTCTGATATCGTAGTACCTCGTTTGGAATCATTATTTATTTATAATGATGTGACTCGAACTTTACAATAGTACATTACACAACTAGGGTGGTAATACCAAGAAAAGCCGCCGAGATCGCAGAAGTTTGCGGCCCGAGCTGCAAGCGAGGGACGTAAATATGCGATCGAGGGCTTTCTTTATTACCTCCCGTGTTGTGTAAATCATTTTATGCCTACACTTGGCCAGAAAGCGGATTTTTCCGTACGCGCAGCGTGCGGAAAAAACTACTTTATGGCCAGGTGTGGCATAAAAATATAACTGCAATAGCGTGCCAAGTCGAGTACCACAGCAGACCTAAGCAGCAGACTCAACAATTGACGTTCCATGAAATAAATAAAAATATATATGAATCTGACTTACTAGGAATCAGACAGAATCGGACTAAGTCGGGACCTACTAGGAAACTAAGTCGGAATCTGACCTACAAGGAATCTGATGAAAACGGAATCTGACCTACAAGGCATCTGACGAAAACGGAATCTGACCTACAAGGCATCTGACGAAAACGGAATCTGACCTACAAGTCATCTGACGAAAACGGAATCTGACCTACAAGGCATCTGACGAAAACGGAATCTGACCAACAAGGCATCTGACGAAAACGGAATCTGACCTACAAGGCATCTGGCGAAACCTGAATCTGACCTACAAGGCATCTGACGAAAACGGAATCTGACCAACAAGGCATCTGGCGAAAACGGAATCTGACCAACAAGGCATCTGACGAAAACGGAATCTGACCTACAAGTGCATCTGACGAAAACGGAATCTGACGTACACCTCCGAAAGCTTGTTAACATGCCGGAATGGAATTAATCCATAGTCGTCAGACTCGCGTCGCGTTTTTATTAGTTTCATATTGCGGTTGTATTAAGATCTCCGCTGTATCGTTTTTTGCGGTTAGTTAATAAAATACATATTCATAATCCGAGCTCGAAGGCAAGAAAAAAACAGAGTAGTTTCCAGCGGTAGGTACCCAGTATTTACACGGGCACTGCGGACTCAATTATCTCATTTGTCGCTCTGATTAATTGATCACGATCGCGTCCAATTACCTACTAACCAGTCGGAAATAACTGATCATTTTATGCTAATGGCTTATAGAGAAATGCTTTATGTGTTCATTGTTTCGTGGAACAATAAATAATAACCCTGGATAGAGCGGCCTTGCCTGAGCTGCGGTGAACCTCCATAATCCGTATCAAAACGGGTTAGGATTCAAATTAAAGTGGGTGATTGAATCAACCTCTGATAAAGTCAATCATCTATCATCTCGTTAGCTGCGAACACGGAACCGGACGTATAGTCCTAGTTTCGCCAGCGATAATAAAGCGTCAAATTAATTTACTGTTTCACGAACATCCGTAATTAATTTATTATGCCAAGCCATTAAGTACATCCAGATACCTGTTACAAATACTTTGATGTTATAAATACTTGTTAGTACCAGTTATTTGGGACGGTTTAATCGCGTCTCATTACTTTTGGCTCGCATACTGAATACTAGTTTATGTTAGAACTTAAGTATTTAATGTCTAGTCCCATGGTAGATAGCTAAGACTCTGTCTAATTAGTTGTTCTGTAGACTGTGTAGATTGAACTAAATTGTATGTAGATATCATTATGTTGTCTAGTATATTGCTGGGGAGGTAAGGCCGAGTCTAGCGTGAGTGAAGGAGCTTCTTATGTCAAAATTAAGAGCAGATGTTGAAGTCACTACTCCGCAGAGAATACTAGTACCTATTGCTTTATTAAATAGAAGACTTCTTTGTTTATTAACTAACTCAACTAACAACTAATTAATCTAAATTCATTAAAACTGATAATGTATTCAATCGGGAACTTTTATAAGCCTGTATCTGAATTATCTACAGCGTTTCGGATAATTTCACGACTGAAAAGGAGTAACCCTAAATCACAAAACTCCATCATCAAATCTATTGTTTATTATAATACAAGTACTTTCTCAAAAATATAACTCCTAAGATTTAGCTATAATATATTCAAAGCCAAGCAAGGTCTATTTCGCTATCCCAGAATGGACCGAATCCAGCAAAGGGGAACAGATGAATATCTCGGGCGTCCATTTTGTATGGAAATGGAGTGGCGCGGTCGAGAAAGCCTGAAGAGTGGCATGAATTAATGCGTAACTACAATTGTACTGTAATTCGCTCATCCTTATTATCTTTGCCAATTTATTCGTGCAGTAATTTGCGTTATTCAACGAGATATTACCTCAAAAATGACATTGTTGGAACGATATAACACACATTCAGAATTCAACTATATTTTTAGTTTGCAGGGTATAAGAATGCATTATCACACAGTCCTACTCTTCAGCCATAGATAAAATCAGTGCCGATTGTCAAAATAAACAACTATCAATTTGAAGATAACGCTCGGAACGCTTCAAAGCACTTTATCAAATGGCCGCGAACACTTTTGCAATTACAGTTCCACAGATAATGTATTTGGATAAACCCCGATTAATTCCCCCACAATTTGAAGAGGGCGACATCGACGACTCAGGTATTCGCCAAAGCTATAATAAAATACTCGGCGAGACCTCGAGGGATTAAAAGGGATGACCGACGTCCGATGCCCCCATTTTTATCTCAATTTGTTCACTGTCCGGCAAAATTTCGCGAAAATGTTCGGTTTGGAAAGACTGTCATGAAGCGTATTTTTTGTTTTAGAAATGTGTTGATATTTTAACGTGAATTGAATCGTGTCAGTTTTTGTGCTGAAAAAATGCTCAATTAAAGTTATTTGCGAATGAAAAAGATTTATTGGATCAAAATATTATATTTCGTCTGGTTAATGTATTTTTATTCGTATATGACATCTATTCCCAATCAATAGTATTAATAACTTTACTAAAAATACTAGTTCTAAGCCATTTGTTTTTTTTACGTTGAATCTAGAAAATTATTCTCTTGCTGGCTTTTTCATATTTTGTAATTATTGAGTGATGTTTAATTTGAAATGTTGGAATGTTTTTATTTAAAATCCAAAATTAACATAACACACTACTGTGAGAAATGCCGCTAAACATGGAAATTCGCATGCTAAACATATTTGTTTTGTTTTTGTTAAGAAAAGCAACGCGAATTTTATTGATATGTAACAGGGGTATATAAAAGAGGCTGACATTTTACAGTTAGTGTGGGTGCTCATTTTTTTGTTCGTTCGATGACTCTTTTTCATAATACTTATTTTACCATTGATATAAAAAAAATAATGAAACCCAACCCAACTAACCTATTATAAGGGTCTTACGTAAAAGATTTACGATTTAGGAATATTGAGGGGATTAAAATTCGGACAAACAATAACATTATGCGAAATAGAAGGAACCCTGTTGTTTATGCTACTGACTGCATAAAATCCTACTACATATGTATTACCGTTTCAATGAAAATATAACAGGCGTTTAAAAGCAAATATGCTCGATCCTACCAAGAAATGGTCACGGCAGTTACGTCTATATTGTGATTTGGAGTTTAGGTGATGCTCGCTCCATTGGGCAATAACCCTTACACCACGGAAACACGTGGTATTGTCATAATCAGTACATAGATCAGCCGTGATTTTGAAGTATGTTCGAAAAAAATTGCATTGTGATTCGTTCTACGGAATGAAATATAGTTATGGAATATTTCTACTTTATTTACTAAAATAAAACATGTCCTGCGTAGTTCAACAAATGATTTTGCCCTTATGGTAAATGAAACTTCTTTCGGTGGTAAATAAGTCTTTCATCTACTGATCAGGTACACCTGTTAAAATACTGATAAGCCAACTCGCTTAAAAATAATGACACGATTCTGTATTCATGGGTGTAAAGCGTCTCAGGTATTTTTAGGCGGGTTGTCCTGGCAGATGTACAAGTGAATTATCATTCACTCTTAATGGTTAGATCAGTGGTTCCTAACCTTTATTGCAACATCACCCACAGGCCCCCTCTAGATTTGTATCACTACCCTTCCAAAAAATAGGTAATACTGACAAGTAGGTAGGTATATGAAAGTACTCAAAGACTTAATATGAGTATTGCCCCTGAGAAAACTTAATTTTACCCCTAAAGGGGTAATTACCCCCAGGTTCGGAATCACTGGGTTAGATTAATTTGAAATTTGGTGCGCAAACTTTGATCCGAAAACAATGCATACCTAATATAATATTCACACCAACAGAAAATTATGTACATAATAAAATGCATTTTTATTAAAAAAAAAAAATTTTTTTTTTATCTTTAGTAAGGTTTTAAATGCGAAAGTGTCTGTACGTTTGTCCTTTTTCATGCAGCAACGGATCGAAGTGAGTTTTTGCCGAAATAATTTAATAGGAATAATTTATTACGGTAACTAACTTGGTGTATATCTCGAAAAAATCTCGGTTCTTGACGGTTGGGCTAAATGTGTTTTCAGTGACGAGGTCGAAGCTGTAGGCCAAAGAAAATCTTATAAATTATATATGAGTCGAGGTCGTAACTAAGATTACCTACCTGATTCATTTGAACCTGATATTCTTTCCAAATGGATCTGCTGACCAATCGATCGAACAAGTCAATGATGTCTTTGACTCAATGATTACTGCTTTCATAAAATCGCTATTTCGCTTCCATTAAGTTCAAAAAACATGCAGCAGATATGCAGCAGGTAAAACAGCAGCCTTATAAAACGTTTAACTTCTAAACTAAAAGCGTCTGATTTTGTGTCACAACGTCTTATATACGAAAGACGCTATAATAGCACTGACACAAATTGCTTTTGTTATTTTAAAACGTATCGTAAAACACTTTTACACATGAGAATAACCGCAAACCAAAATACATATAGTAACCTCAAGCACAAAAATGTGTTATGAATAGAGGGCTAAAATTGATTAATTAAATTTACATAAGTTAGCATGCTAGCGATAAGGGAGGGATGAATATGCAGGCCGAGTCACGTTCCGAGGCCGACACGGGTACTTTCAACGGTACGTGCCCCGGCTGCCAACGGAAATACCAGGGATAAATACTAGGTAAATATACTCGCGAGTATTTTTTAGAGTACGTGTTTTAATTAAATGTAACGTCATGTTCGCGTTGTTTGCTTATAATCTTGCTGTACAGTGTACTTTGCATTTTAATGATTTTTCCTTTAGCTGATATAATGGGAATTATTCAAGCTTGATAACAATACCACTAAAAACACACAAAAAAAAACATACAGACGAATAGAGAACCGTCCTTCTTTTGAAAGGCGGTTAAAAAATATGTTTTATTAATTAAATTTTGTCTCAAGACGTAATAGATACCCACCACCACCCATTTCCCGATTTCGAGGTTATCAGGAATTCTCGCAGAAATGCTTCAGCGAACCGGTTCGAACCGCCTGTGCATGCAAATGTCCCGTGACAAATTGGTCCGCCCTGCATCAATACTCCGCTGCATCAATTTCGTACAAAACTACAAACTTATCTGTACTGCTATTTGAGAAAAAATTAACTTTATCTCAATGGAATAAGAGCTAATTGCTAAGTTGGTTAGCCTGTAAACGCGCCATCTTGTTAAGCCAAGAGACGTTCTGTTTTTTTTTTTCTCAAAGGGGACCCGATTATTTTTAAATTTTAAGTTTAGAATAGAACACTGGCAGGGTGGATGAAAGAGACTAATTTTATGAGCAGAGTTATTTAGCTTTATTAATTACTATAGGTACCTCGTTTCATTTAAAATTAGAAATGTATTATAAGACGAGTAGTAGTGTTGAAAAAACCCGGAAAAAAATCTGTATTTTTCCTGAACAGCTCATTCTTTTCGTTTTTTTCGAAAAAAAAATAATGAAAATTTCTGTTGCTATTTTAACGAAAAATATGGTTTTTGACTTTTATTTTCGCATCCCATTACCTACCACCATCACCATCTTCATAAACCACCTGGAAGTGCCCATACATTCATACAAACACGATAGTGATAAACTTTGAAATACGGGGGGTCGAAAGAGGGCTGAAATATTAGTGTAATATTACCCCTGGTGGGTGTCTTACCGTTTCGCTTTAAGCGCTTGGCTGACACATTGCCTTACGTCTATATGAAGCAATAATACAATTAAATGATCATTACATGATTTTATTCTTCCGAAAAAATCAGAAAGAAACTGAAAAAAAAACGAATATTTCAAATAAACTCGTAAAAAAACATTGGATTTTTTCGGGAATTTTCAACGCTACCGGAAAATATGGGTCGAGTTATCTTTAACATTAGGTTATAGGTTTACGTGGACAAGTTTTCCGCAACTTGATCCCCATACGCCTACACACGCCTATTTTGCGCATTGGTACTGAAATAACTGAGCTTATACAAATACACAGCGTAGACTACAATACAGACGCAAAAAAATGAAATGACTGAAAATTCTAACCAAATATGGAATGAGGTTTAACTTGAAATAGAGCTAGCAAGCAAACATGTTAAACAGAAAAAGTAGTCGATTAAGTTTTTTATCACATTTTCTGTACCCGTATTTTTATTTTCTTACAATAGCCGATAGTACTTTAATAAAACAAGTACGAGAGGTATACGTGTCTTACAATCCAATCTGAACGAATACCTAACATGTCGGATTAACATCTGGCAACCCTTGTGAACATTGTGTGCGTCTGAGACACGTTCATGTGTGCGTGGACCATTGTACTCTGCACCTGCTCATATATGACAAACCTTACCCCATTAAAATAACGTATATTTTCCCTTGAAATTGTCGCAGAGATAGCTGCAGTGTTTGATTAGACAATCAATGGTAGACATTCGATCACGATGCGACGTCAGTGAGGGCGCCATTGTGTTGCTTGTTAGACTACCTTCACAGACATGAAGACATAAGTCACTGGAGTTTCATACGTAGATAAGCCCTTATGAACACAGCTTTCTCAGTATTGTGTCAAATTGCAATCCTTGGTTAAACAAGCCGGTGGGTGCCGGTGTTTCATATACGGAGAGATAAGCAATCATATTAATGATTTGTGATTGAAATGGTTCAATAGACTTAGCGAGTTGTGACTACATGTTATCGGACCGCACGTTAATACTTTGTTTTTAGTAGTTAATACTTAAAACACGAGTATGCTTTTTGCCGGCACGTTTCATAAAAAGCTCACACGAGTGTTTTAAGGCTTAGTGATGTACGGTTGCATATATTAAAAGTAATATGCAACTGTAGATAGAGACCTACACACATATTATAAATCCTCAATGATGTGATCGGGAACCATAACAATGGCCGCCATTGCAACTAAGTATAAAGACGGATAAGTAGTCCAACTTCGGCCGTTTAGGAGCACGCGACACGTATTCACACAGTCGCGCGATCGCGTTGCGCGAGTGCGATCCATACTGGAGCATTCTTACGCATTCTTAAATCTTTGCTTGTAGTGCGTTTGTTTGTACACGGCGCGCACACAAACAAGCGCGCGATGTATCTTTTGTAGGAAGAAAAAATACTGGTATTACACTGTGATTGCACCGCTATGGCCGATTAGAGGGCTGTGGTACAGTCGAGTTCATCATTATCTGAGCTAAGATTGGACCAAAAATATCTGAACAAGACCCTATTGTCACAAGCATAAGAACTATAGCTTGGCAACTTCGTTGGTGACACTCACACGTGTGCTTTTTGTTATGTGCAGCCGTAACTACTTACACAAGTTACCGCTAACACGAACGGCTGCCTGCGGAGGCTGCCTCCGTCGGTCGCCGTTCGTGTTGGCGGTAACTTGTGTAAGTAGTTAGGGCTGCACATAACAAAAAGCGCACATGTGAGTGTCACCAACGAAGTTGCCAAGCTATAGATCAGATATTTTTGATCCGTTTTTTGCTCAGATAATGATGAACTCGACTGTACATAGAGCAACATTAGCTATGCTGCTGTATAAGGACTTTGTTTACTCGTTTGCAACTTATAACAGTTATAACATAAAAAGGTAGACATTCTTTTTGAATAATTTATAAATTTTAATAAACGACTGCTAAGTTTAAATTTAAACTAGTATTTTTAATAATATAATAGCAAAAAGCGACGAGAATATTGTTTTATTTATTCTGCTCAATGTTCTGTCTAGTTTAAAGGTGCATTGATCTGTCTGCATATTTAGTATCAGAATAAAAGCAAACCCCACAGCTATGGACCGTCTGCCACATTCAAGATCAGCGAGGCGAGAATTTATTACAATTCATACGGGAATCACAGAATATTTTCTTGAAGGATCAGCATTTAGGATCTTATCTACAGATTCTCTGCGTGGGGTCGGGCTTTGTGATAATATTGAGTTTTTTTCTGTCCTCGGCGTGAGATCGTTGAACTGATGTAAAGCGATATGTGTAGATAGACTTTTATTTGTACAACATTTTAGACAAGATCATATGCTATGATATGATAGAACTTTACTTTTAATAACCTTAGAAATGCAACGCAGCGGTGAAATTAAACAGCTGACAGTCAAAATCCACGTGTTTTGGGTCGTTTAGCCAAACAAGCTTAAGTTTTGTATCTGTGGTACAATAACAGTGGTCGATCGACTAGTTTTCTTCTTACCCGGCCTTTTAATTCCCAAACTAATAGACAATAGGAATACGATTCATGCCTACCATTAATGTTGAGCATCAGGTATGATCGGAGTCAAGAGCAGCCCATTTAATGTAAAAAAACCAGTGCCGAAGCGTTTATATACGTCAATTGGGTGTCATGCATACATTACGCCCGCGCACGGTAAAGGAATGTGGCAGCCTATGTTAAATAGATTGATATGGACAGGAAAAAGTGTAACATAGGTTTTTAAAAATCTGAAAAATCGTGTTAAGTACGTTGTACATGGATGCCTCCTTCCCTATTTCCTATTTGATTGGTATGCATAGAAATTAGGTCATCTAGACATAGCAAATTGCAGTATTTAGAAGCTATCTGCTCTAACTACTACAACAGTGCGTGGCATCTCACCATTGGATTCTACTTTAGATAGAGCCGAATTTTTAGTCCCAATCTATTTCGTCCGTTATCTAAAAGGCAAGGGACAGAACAATGTTTTAAAAAACAACCACTGTGTCTAAGATGGTTCAATTAGACGATCCAATTCCAAGATAGATGGTTCCAAATTGAAATAGTTTATAAAGTTCATGGTATGTATATTAAAAACAGCAACAGATTTAAAAATACGCGAAAAATGACGTCAGAGACAAAACAATATGGTTTTGAAACTTACTTTTCCCCAAATCTTCTGCGCATGAATACTTGTGTTGTGTTTGAATAATATCAAGCGTGTGTTGTGTTGTTGCAGGCGTGCTGGTTGTGAACGTGACGTGGCGCGGGAAGACCTATGTCGGCACACTCCTGGACTGCACGCGTCATGACTGGGCGCCGCCACGGTCAGTACTTACATTCATATGACCGTAGGTTCAATTGGTGTAAGGGACATTGTTTTGCCTGTCTCTTACCCCAATTGAACCTACGGTCGACAATATTATCATTACGATTGATTTATGTGGGTCTAAGTGTACAGATTCTACAGAACTGTAAACTAGTTTTCATCACATTTGCTCGAAAATGGTGTCATTACACGTAGGTTCTGCGGGCCGTAAAGGGCCTATTACGCCCTAGGGCGTAATGGTTTACTTTTTAAATTTGAAACACTGGTTCTGTTTTACTCTTATTTGTCATGTTCAAAGGAAACGCCAACTTACTTTTTTAACTTTTATCACTGAAATATTTATTTAAAGATAACTGTAATTGCAAATACATATAAACACATATTTCGGTAACATTAATTAAATGTTTAAATAATGTATTTCTTTATTTTGCAAATATAAAATCAACTAAAATGGCCGTTACCGCTAAGGTTTCCGAACGTGACTTGACGTTCGCATTGTCAATGGACATATGTGACAAATGTCACTGTCTGTTTTAATATTTTCTTGTCATATGGGTCGAAAAGTAAGGTTATTTTATTAAGATTTCCTCACAAGTGTGATGAAAAACATTGTGTGTGCCACGGGCGGTAAAGGAATTACAAACTCGTGTTATTAAAGCCCTCGGTTTCACCTCGGGCTTTTAACAAACACTCGTTTGTAATTCCTTACTTACCGCCCTAGATACACAATGTACTATTGTAAACTCAATAAGCACCATTATTGAAAATGGCTACTTATACTACTATTTTTGACCCAGTAGGTATTACGTATTAGTAAATACCAATTTTCGGTAAAACGAAACCTGTGCTCGAGAAACAACATTATCTTGATACTGGTAAGGAAACCTAAATAATAAATTACAATTACAAAGAAAAACATAGGTATTTGAGTGTTAGAACAGCAGTATACATACGCCATCGTTCAGGCTTACAGAGCCGTGTTTGCATAGTCAACATAGGTAATTGCTTAAGGCTCTCACCACAAAGCCTCCTTTCTACGCCAGTATTCGATACCCATCAAAGTTATACTGCCAATTTCGTTTGGCTTATGCTGAGTGGAAACCTTTTTGAGGAACCAATTATATCGGTTAAGTTGGAAGTGTATGTAAGTTATCCATTCAGTTACGCGTGAGAGGCTACTAAAAGATTGCTATTAATGCCATTCCCATATCATGCCTTTATTTTCTTATCCTCGTATCCGAGCGAATGTAGAATTAAAGTAGATGTTTTACTCTCAATATGAAAGCTCTTTCCATCAAATCATTCGTTCAGATCCGTGAGTAGAGTGCGACTACGCTAAGTTTGCAGAGATCGAAAAAAGGTTTTATTAAAAAATATATATATATGGCAACACGACGAAACCACAGCAAGTGGTGTGGATTATTTAATCTTGATACTTGGCAATAATTCTTCCGTTTATTTTAATTTATTATGTGTCTACTACGTACTGAAATAAATATTCGGGTTAGTCTTGCATAAATCGATCTACTATAAACCAAAATAAGCGATTTGCTCCAGAGTTTTGGATAATTTCTATATATTTAAGTATTATATTTACATTATGTTCATGTACATGAAAAGTTTATTGATAACATCGGGTTACAGGTCATACAAGCATTGTTTAGTCTGGTTGGGACTAGAGCGATTTGTGCAAGACTGTCCTGAATATTTATTTCAGTAGGTAGCAGTGGCCTGGCGTCCATGGAAGTCGATTCCCATCGGGTTGCCTAATATTAGGCAGTTCAGCACTTAATTCTAGTGTTCTTAAAGAAAATTGAAGCCAAAGTTTCTCCAGCTTGCCCAAGGATTTCTGAAACGCCACGCCACTGAAAGGTAGTGATGTACAAGTACGTAGACGCATTAGGTATATACTTATTAAACGGAAAGATATTTACCAAGTATCGAGACTAATTAATCCTCTTGCTTGTGATGTTGCCATATACATTTTTTTAAATAAAACCTTTTTTCGACCGCGACCTCTGCAAACTTAGTGTAGTCGCTGTATAAGTATAGATAGAGGCGATGTGTCTGTCTCAGTCGTATAGAAACCGATATGGATTTTTTTCTTTAACTAAATGAAGCGAGGGAAAATGGCAGACGAGCTCAGTTTGCCTAATAGTGTTTGTCTAGTCAGCATTTTTATGGTAGAATTAAAATCCAGTTTCCCAACTGACTTTTCTTTAAACGATCAGCCTAGTGCCATAACGCGGTTCTTCCTGACCCAAATGAGCCCAAAGTTTGGCGCCGGGCCAGGCTAGCTTGCGCAAATATGCTTGTTCTAAGCCGGAGTCAATACGGATAATATGATTGCGCGAAACAGTGAATTCGTAAGCTTGGAAATTATTGGTTTTCTGCAATCTTGGGAGCTTGTTGGCTTATCCATAGTTATGAAACATTATTGAACTGTTGTACGTATATTTTTTCACATTGTTACGTGCCAGGAATAGGACTTTAGGACCTTGATAAATATTACAGTGTTTTTAAGCCACAGGTAATGGCGCAAGTTCTAAACTTGGAACTACAAGCCCAATTGTATTTAATTGTAAATTGTAATTATACGTGTCTGTATAGTTATTTACATAGACTTATAAATTTTAGTGTTGGACGACGTATATTTTATTTAGTTACTAGCGACCCGCCCCGGCTTCGCACGGTGTTTCTCTATTATATTATGCATGTATTATACATATAAACCTTCGTCTTCAATCACTCTATATATTAAAAAAAACCGCATCAAAATCTGTTGCGTAGTTTTAAAGATTTAAGCATACATAGGGACATAGGGACAGAGAAAGCGACTTTGTTTTATACCATTTAGTAAAGTCAAAGGAAGGATGCTACTATAGGTAGGTAAATTGAGAGCCATGGACGATTCGCGACCGAAATACAACCAAATCATTAAAATATTAGTCACAGGTCTTTTCCTTACATGTGAACCGATGGAGCGTGTACGATTCTCAGCTGACAAAGATCTTGTACTTGTTTTAGGTATTGTTGCTACAACTGAGTCAATTTGTCCTCGATATAGTCCTTTATTTTTTCTAAACTTTATTTAAGTCCAAATCGTGTTAGAGCGGGTCTGGCGTGGCTAGATAACATTTGGAACGTAAAGGAGTCGAGCTTAAAAAAGGTTAACAAATCGTGGGACCGTGACCGACCCATTTTTAACGGGACGTCCATTTCGCCCGGGGCCTCGGGGGCACCTTTACTCGGCGTATATTGTATAGAAATAGAGAGCTTCGGAATGCGTAGGTGTGTTACGCCTGATGACATCGGGAACTTGGTATGTTTTTGTTTAGATGTTATTTTATGGCTACATCTTGTTCCGATCTTGTTTTTCCTTGGCTTTTGAGTGTTTTCCTTTAGCCCTAATATACTTAGGTAGGTTGTAATAACACGGATAACTTTTCCAGATTGTTATGGAACAATATTATCCTAATATTGTCTTTAGAGTATGTTACATACTTGAAACAACGTAATAGGACTCTCATGATCATGATATCTCGCTAGCTATCTATGAAAACGACATGTCAATGACATGTTTTTCTTTCGTAGCTGCGTAACCTTTTTATCGCAGGTAAACTATTCACATACAATGTAAAAATAGGCTTAAAAATAATGTATCAAGTATAATAACAGCGAAGTAATTAAGTACAATAATAACTACGCTCATAAGGAGCGAAGTGAGATAAAAAACATTAAGTGCGCTTAGGTCCGTAATTCTTTAAATAAAAATATATAAAACCCTCACAAATTACTGTTTTCCATGGGGATGGTTAGAGTTTCTTTTCATTAAGAGCCACCTGGTGCTCAAATTATACGCAGACTACGGTTAATTTATAAAGGCTTAACGCGACAAACGTGCATTATATGCAGCGGACCAGGCTCCCATAAAATATAAGAGGATAATAACCGAGGGCTCTTAACGTTGTAATTTTACTAGAGCCGTAAAAGATTTCTTTGAGCGCTCGAGTGTGGAAGATTCAAATAATATCTACGTTAATTCTTTAGGATTTAAGTACACAACATCACGACGCCAGTCTTATTGGAGCATTGTTTTTTCTAAAGCTTGATTCGACTATACTCCGAATTCTAATTCTATACTCCGAAATAATAAATTCTAAAAAATAAAAGACCAATGTGGATTGCCACTACAGAAACATAATTACACAATGGTATTTACCTAATTATGAAAAAACTACACAGATATGATTAATTTCTTAGTACCTAGTTTCAAAAAATAAAAGAAAACGAAAATAGTTTATTTCTGCAAGTAGGCCCTCAAGGGCTCTTTTACAAGTCTGGTTCTAAATATGCATTATTTCTTTTGGCTTTAAACTTACGATTTAAATAAACAAGTCTATGTTACTTATTTACATAAATATAAGATGCCCGAATAAATATGTATATTTATTCGGGCACTTTTTCATTCACATGGGTGATTTTTGGTAGAAAAACTGTTATTATATTTGTAACACTTCAGATATGTTAGTAATATTTGGTAGGGCTTATTAAAATAAAAAGGCATGAGTGAGCACATGTAAAGGGGCATGTTGCCAAAAATAATAAGACGTTCAAAATCACGGAAGTCAAAAAGCTTTTCAATAAAAGTTTACAGCAGCATACAACATGCAATAAAAGTAGAAGAGAAAATGTGTCAATTAGACGGCTTGGTTAATGATGTTGTGCAAACATTATTATTAATGTAACGGAGTTGTACTGATGACTCTGAAGAGCTAAGTTGTACTGACAATCAACGATGTTGATGATGATAATAAGGATGTTGATGACAATGAATAAAAATAATCGAAAATATGTTTACTCGTATTTTAACCTTTCCTCTCATTTCTTTAGTCAAACTTAAGAGTTAAATTTCTCAGAGAGACTTAAGAGTCAAATTTCTATAATAAACTAAATTATGATTACAGTTTCCACATAATGTCATAATCAGTCTTTGGATGAAAAAAAAAACCGACTAAGCATCTAATTTTGAAATTCTAATTCTATGTTTGAATTGTCAAGCTGACTGCTATTAAACAGTTTTTAAAGTTTTTCTACTAAAAAACTGTTTTATAAAATGATATATTTTTTACTAAAAATGATAGCAAGAGTTAGAAATATATTAATGATAATTTAATTATTGATATAAAATGGTTGGCTACATCTGAAATGTTCACTTGACAATGACATTGACACATTTCACAGTGTATGTCGTAGTTTTTTTGGTCTTGAACTAGAATTCGGAGTTTAGTTTGAAATAGGTACTTACTAAATGCTAACTAAAAGTTATGACAAAGCTAACGTGTATTGTGCTGCCATGCGTACCTACTAGTACTATACTTGGAAGTACTCCTACCTTCTTCCACGTTACCTATATTAAAAATATCCATTTTTTTCTAGATTCTGCGATTCGCCAACTGAGGAGCTTGACGCCCGGACACCAAAAGGACGAGGGGCGAAACGCGGCCGCGGCGCAGCGCCCACGGACATGACCAATTTCACGGAGACACGGTCCTCTGTGCACAGCAAACTGCGCAACGGCGGCGCCAAGGGCCGCCGCGCACTGCCCTCCCCCACACCCTTCACTCCTCCCCGTCCGGATAATAAGAGGAAAAGGACTTCAGAAGCGGAGGAGCGACCGCCGACGCCCAAAGCGAAGCGCCCGCCGCCGACCCCCTCATCCCCACCCCCCGACCCCGTCCTTCTAGAGTGCCCCGAGCCGAATTGCTCGAAAAAATACAAGCACGCGAACGGTCTCAAGTACCACAGATCGCACGCGCACGGCTCGCCGGACGACGACGACAAAGACGGCTCGAGCTCCGAGCAGGAGGAGACGCCGCCGGAGCCGGCGTCGCCGGCGCGGCCTCCGTCCGAGCCCGCCACTCCCGCCACCCCGGTCAAGTCCCCGACTCCTGCCAAATCCCCGGACGCTAAGAGCGAGAAGTCCCCCGAGAAGTCTCCGGAGAAGGCGGAGGCGGTGGAGTCGCCGCCGGCGCCGAGGTTCGCAGAGGATTTCGCGCCGAGCCCGCCGGCGCCGCCGCCGGCTGAACGGGTGCCAACGCCGCCTCCAGCCACACCGCCGCCAGAAGTGCTGCCTACACTACAACCTACTCAATTTAAGGTAACATTACACAGGCACTATTTACACGTCAAATATTTCCATCTTCATTTACAAGTGTTCTTTTTTATTAATGTGGACAATTGATTGACTAGCTTATGTTTGTTGTAGTTTCCGTTTAGTATGCGACAGTGTCCCGCAGATCTGAACCCATATGGATCTTATGAGTTTGTACGGAACCCTCGGTGCGCGAGTCCGACTCGCACTTGACCGTTTTTTTGTAATTTAATGTCGGATTGCAGGTGAAGCCCCGGTCGGCGCTGATGCCGGAGGAGCGCAAGCCGGCGGAGTCGCCGGACGGGTCGCCGGGCAAGCGGCGGCGGCGCTCGCCGACGCCGGGCGCGCGCTCGCCCGCCTACTCCGACATCTCGGACGACGCCGCGCCCGCCGAGGGCGCGCCCGACCCCGACCCCGAGCACCGGCCCTTCCCGGTCTACCATCAGGTACGACAATGTCGGATCACAGGTGAAGCCCCGGTCGGCGCTGATGCCAGAGGAGCGCAAGCCGGCGGAGTCGCCGGACGGGTCGCCGGGCAAGCGGCGGCGGCGCTCGCCGACGCCGGGCGCGCGCTCGCCCGCCTACTCCGACATCTCGGACGACGCCGCGCCCGCCGAGGGCGCGCCCGACCCCGACCCCGAGCACCGGCCCTTCCCGGTCTACCATCAGGTACAACAATGTCGGATCACAAGTGAAGCCCCGCTCGGCGCTGATGCCGGAGCGCAAGGCGGCGGAGTCGCCGCACGGGTCGCCGGTCGGTGTAAAGGTCGACTAAAAGGGAATTATAAGGAGTTGCGAGACCCCAGGGAAAGTGGCCAAATATAGCACGAAGTGGCGTGTCCAAGGTAGCACAGATAGCGGTCACCGTCACCGTGGATTTTTTGTGACTGATACCTGGTTCGCTGGTTTTCTCCGCGCAAAAGGTGTCTGCCTGTGGGCTGGCGATGCCTGTGTTATCACTCAGTCAATTTTTGTACTATTATTATTAAGGAATAAAGGAAACTATTATTTGCAACCCGCTGAAATAAAATATTCCTCTGATATTTCTGTTCTCATACTATGGACTTGGATTATTAGTTCATTAACGATGTGAACTGTTGCAGTTCTACGGCCAGCCGCCGTACCTGCCGCCGACGCACGGGCCGGCCCCACCACCGCCCGCCGACAAGGGCAAGGAGGACCTCGGCAAGGACCCCAAGTCTGACCTTAAGGTACCTTAGTTATGAAAGCCTAACCTTATGGTTGCCTTACGAGCGATGAAAGTCTAGTAAATATCTGACTACAAGACATCCGACTACCTTACTTGTCATGAAAGTTCAACTGTGCCCTATGAGACCATTTACCACCAACGTAAAGCATTTGTACATGTGTATCTACCTATGCGACAGAAAGAGACGCATGCTTCATTTCGGCAATGAACACAGGCTAGAGAGGACTAGCCGCGATTTTCCTCGTCGCTATCCTATTTCTAGTCTTTCTCCAGCTGTATTAAATATAAAGAAGTGATATTTGTCCCGAGACCTGGAGACAACCAACTATGCCAGTCCTTAGGCTTGTATTACCTTTTAGCGAGATATTTATTATAGTCTTACATAGTTTAATTACACCTTCCAGGACGGCAAGCCCGAGAACGCGCCGCAGAAAGTCCTCCCACAGCACTTCTACCCCTACAACTACGTGCCGAATTTTCCTTACAACGTTGAGCCGGGGGCCCCTCCGGGCGCGCCCCTCGACGACAAGGGCAAGGAGCCCGACCGCGCCAAGACGACCCCGAGCCCCTTAGATAAAGGGAAGAGGCCGGAGGGGAAGGACCCAGCGAGGCCGAACGACACCCACCAGATACTGAAGGAGAGTATTGAGATGAAAGCGCAGATGGGCCCGTACGCGTTCCAGCGGCCGCCCCACGCGAGAGAGGAGGAGCTCAGAAGGTTAGTTTATCTTACTATTATGACCAGAGCTGAAATTTACTTGAGTCATTTAGACACCTAATATCCAGTTTCTTGCAAGTAATTAGGATTTTGATAAGTGTTCGTTACCGCGTCAAGTCATTACATAATTCCGAGAGAGAGCTGTCTGCCTTGCTTGTCTGTTTTTAAACGATCGTGTAAATTTCAGATTGAAAAGTAATACCTACATGTCTTAGTTTGCGAATTTGATGTGCCACGAAATAAGTTGTTTCGACTTCATTCATTTATAGTAAACGACCCGCCCCGTCTTCGCACGGGTGCAATGCTGATACTAAATGTATTATGCATATAAATCTTCCTCTTGAATCACTCTATCTATTAAAAAAAACCTCATCAAAATTTTTCATCATAAATCAAAAACCGCATCAGCGGGAAGCGACTTTGTTTTATACTATGTAGTGATGTGAGGAATCTTTATAAACTATAATGACTTTTGGAATCATAAAAACCGTGGACATTTTGTCGGTATCTATACATCATCATCATCATCAGCAAATACGTCTACTGCTGGATATCCTCCTAAACAGCAGACATCAAATAACAAAATGTAATAAAAACCAAGTATTTACATTTACGTGTTATCTCATTCCAGATACTACATGAGCCTCGAGCAACGCAGGAAAGAGTCGGGCATGGACGTGAAGCCCCCCGGGGCCGCGGCGACGGGCGCGGGCGGCCGGCCGCCGCCCCCCGCCAAGCCCAAGGACGATAAGAAGGACGACGTCAAGGTCAAGCAGGAGGGCCAGAAGCCCACCACGGAGACCCAGGGCCCCCCGCCCCCGCCGACATCCCAATACTATTTACCATACATGCAGGGGCCGCATTACGGCGCGCTGCCGTTCGATCCTGTATACCGGGCGCCGCTAAGCCCGATGCTGGTAGGGGGGTTCGGGGGAGGCTGGACGGTGCCGCGCTACCATGCTCCCGAGGACTTATCCAGGCCCGGGGCACCTTCGAAACTGGAGTTGTTGCCGGGGCACGGGCCGGGGTACGGCTACGGGCACCCGCAGCACAAAATACACGAGTTGCAGGAACACGCGAAGGCGCCGGCAGCGAAGCCCCGGGTTGAGCCCCCGAAGGAGCCCGCGCGGTCGCCGCCGCCGCAGCGCCACGTGCACACGCACCACCACACGCACGTGGGGCTCGGATACCCGCTCTACCCGCCGCCCTACCCCGGTGAGGACCCTTGATATGCCGACACGCTTATTTTCAAATTTCGCTTTGTAGAGTATGTTGAGTTTGATATTAGTAAATACAAACATGAAAAATTTCTTTAAATTTTGTATCTCGTCTTGTGATAGGCTAACTCGTGACAGAAACTAATAAGCTTTGTACGATCGAAATTATGATGAGAAAATTACCAATGATAGCAGAACTAAAAACAATTGTAATATACCTCGTATGTTCATAAGTCTTGAGACGAACAAAATCATTTTTTTCTCGAACACTCTTTAACGTATTTAAACGAAATTTAGACAAGAATAATCATTATATTACGGTAAAAATAAAATATAAATTATTCAAAATGGTCGCCATTGTGCTGTGCCATTCATCAATAGAGGCACGAATTGATTTAGTTGATTAAACTTTTCTTCGACAGTTAAGATTTTTTCGTTGGTAAACACAATCTTTTTGAGATCGTGTCTCCATAGCAACTGTTGACATCATGCGAGCCTTAATTTTCTTAAACGATCGTTTAAGTAGCAGACTTTTCTTCCCTTTAGATCATACCTAAATATATTTATTAAGCTTTAGTTACATCTTATTTCAATATCCGGTTCACCGAAAAATAACACCCGAATCAATCTTTTTTCTAATTGACAACATTTAAATTTAAAAAGTTTTTATTAAGCCGCCTGTTAAAAGTTTTTTTTGGCCTATCAAAAAATCGTCTCAAAACTTTTGAACACACGAGGTAGTAAAATATTAATTTTACCGCTTTTTCGCTATTACTTGAATAAATCTGAGGCGTTTGAAGTGCCGACTATTCCCGGGATATTAATGAGAACACGTAGCTAGAAGCACAGCTAAGTCTGTGGGTTAGAGATAAATCGCTATTAAATTACACGATCTTATTCATCTCCGAGAATGTAAGATGGCGGTGGAAACGTTCCAGATTTGATCGGGCTCTCGTAACTTATGTGTACATTGACGTATACAAAGGACAGGGCTAAAGTAAACGCCATAATTAGGCGAACTAGTTTGACAGTTCCACAAGCAGAAATGTTGCCAGAGTTAGGCCAGTGACGTATTGTCGATAAAATAAAAATAAAGACTATGACTGTGACTTAATTTATAACCTAATAAACAAAGTAAGGTGACGCAATAAATTTTGAAAAGATTTAAGGATTACACGTTTCATGAATTTATTTTGTCTTTATAGACCTATCCTGATGCGTGCAGACTATTGTCGATAACATTTTATCGATATTTGCCTATGACTATTTAATTTTCTGTGAGACAGGCAACATTTTTATCTGTCAAACTAGTTCGCCTAATTATGGCGTTTACTTTAAGCTAGCGCGCAGACGGTTCCAACGCTGTGGCGGTAAAAATACCGCCAAATCAGTACCAGCCGGCAGTGCGACACGCGTGCACTGCGCAGCTGGTCTTTATAGCTGCATTTTTTGTTACGGGGAAAATAGTTCCGAACTGTTCGGATGGGTCTATCCTTACTTTTGAAATAATAGTGTGTGTGGTTGATTGCAGGGGCGCGATAGCACGCGGAGAAACGGGCCTCGCCCGCGCCCGTGCCGCCCCTAGCGTTGCGCTAATCGTTGTGTGTTGCAGCGGCGGCCGTGCTCGCCAGCACGCAGGCGGTCGTCAACTCCTTCCCCACGCCGCCCAAATGAGAGCGCGTGTAGCGGCCCCCGCGCGCCTGACCCGCGCCTGGCCCGGCCAGGAGCCCCGGGCCGGCCACGGGCCCCGGTCCGGCCGCCTAGGACGACCGCCGGCCCGACCCCCGGACGTGACAGTGACTTTTCGCGAACCCCGAACGCTATCTCGATTTTCACCGCGCCCGTAGCCGTTTTCGATTGAACTTTCTCGAATTCGAATCTAATCTCTATGCCTGTAGCCATAATTTGAACACTGTGATCTCGCGTAACCCACAAGATGTGTATGTGATGTGCGCTTTGAATGTTAGAATGTGTCCGAACCGATAGTTACCTGAATTCTTTTATAGTTGGAACGAGTGTTTATCGAAGAATCCCGGTGTATGTGAGGCCGCCGGCCGACGCGACGGATGAGCGATCGCCGCCCGCCACTTAATGTCTATACTATACTTTGTTTTATATGTTCACTAGTGCAAGCACAAACTAGTTCTGTAAATATTAGTGTTATGTGTAAATTACCCTACGATCGTTAGTGTTCCGAGAGGGATAATAATGTGTAATATAAACATCGAATTCTCCGATTCTCCCACTGGGCATTGTACTGATGTTGAAGCCCCTTCTAAATTGATATCAATGCGAATACGGCATGGTAAGATTACAACTGCATTCCACGATAACGAAAGCAAACGTACCTAGTTGTAATGTTAGTTTACTAATATTTAAGTAATATAGCGTAAGTTCAAAGGCGTCAATGTGATCATTACAATATGAGTCGTAGCGTGCACAAATCGTACTGTTTCGATACTTAATAGTGAGTATGTAAGCATCCTATAGGTCGTCGAGTGTTCGAGCATCGCTGTGCGTGTATGTCTGGCTTCTAATCATAGGAACTGTAACAATCTCATAGTCCGTGGCCGATACGAGGATTGGAGCCGCACGTTTCACAATTTCGTATCGATAAAGCATTTAAACGGCATAAGATACCTTATGTATAATTTGAAATAGTCTTCCAGTTGGTTGATTTGAAGTATTGTTAACTGATTAGTCCTACTTGTTTCGCATTTCTACGTTTCCTATTACTAATACCGGATACGAGGCAGCCAAATAATCGACGCTTTAACCCACGTGCTAGTATTTACTTGTGAGAAGTGAGTGACTTGTAGAAGCGGTTGGAACCACGCGGATCGATTGCATTTCAAATATAAGTAGTGAACGTTTATAACACATTAGAGATTGAATTAAATATAGTGATTTGGTATTATTTCATGACATTTTAGTCAATGTACGCGTGTACCTGTCTCATAATTAACAAAAACCTATATTTGTATAAATGCTGGGCCTAAAAACCTATTTTATATTGTGGTTAGGTAAACCAAATCTGCTAGAGGTTAATTTTGTAAACCAGTGACTTTCGCCTACTTAACCCTAAAGGGACTCGATGCAATCAACGGAAGGATTCCATTTGGCACCTTAATTATCACATGCGTACAGTCCATATGAAACCATATGATAAACTTGGCTGAATCTATTATCTTGTTCGGCTAGGTCGGAGCAAAAGTTGGGTCAAAAAAAAAGTGTAATGACCCCATTTTTGTATCAATTTTTAATTACCTTGACTGTACGAATGTATTATGCAATATTTAAAAGAAAATCAGACACATTTGGACGTATTTATGCAAACGAGAACCAACCCACACAAAAGTCGCCGGCGAGCTATTCTCTAAAGCTAACAGTTGAAATTTCAATGACTTTTTTGTGTGGGTTGGTTCCCATTTGCATAAATACGTGCATTTTTACTGGTGATATGTCAAAAAAACTCGCCTAAGCTGAAGGGCGAAGAATAAAACTAAGAGAACCTGGGAACCCACATTTCAGCTTAGACGTGGTTAACGTCTAATTTGTCATAAATATAATAAGTCGTTTTATGTAATACTAAGTTTTTAAAGCAGGACAACTGTTGGCGCTCTACCGAGTATTGGCACGTTCTCAGTGCCGGATTAAGACTACTTGATGCCTTAAGCAATCCACGCCTGTGGGTGCCGCCCTCCTATCCAAATATTTTTTGGTGCTGTTTCTGGTGCCCCCCAAGTCGTGATGCCCTAAGCAATTGCTTAACTTGCTTATGGGTTAATCCGGCACTGCACGTTAGTTGTTTCAAAGCAGAGGTGGTGAAATTCCTTAGGTGCCAATATCAGTCGTGTGTAAAAATTTGGATGCCTAACATTGTAACCCTGTTCAGTTTATTATTATATTTTTTTAACTCGCTACCCAGTGCTTCCAATAGCAAGCAATGTTCAGTTATAAAACGTTTCAAGAACGACGCAAACATAATTTCCTTCATACAGACATTATCAATTAGAATTACGAATTTAAAGACAGGTTTTCCTTTAACCGAAGGCCCCTCTTGGCCAGTCTTGCCAACAGCTATTAAATTTAATGCTCATCTATGGTACGCGCGGCTACTGGTAACTCCTGGAACATGACGTCATCGAACAAAATTACACATTTTTTCTATAAAACTTACATAGTAGGTTTTCACCCGAGTTTCACGCTATAAAAAAATGGGAATCATACTTTCTCAAAATCTTCCATGAGAAGCTAAATGTAATTTTCTAGAGGTCACTATGATAAGATAATCGTAAAGAGGTCTTATTTACCTTGTCCTATAGAACAAATTGAGATATAAAAGTATTACATGGTCCATAGTGCAAAATAAGAAAGATGTATCTTATTGTCCGATGTCGTCATGTACCATAGAACATAATGGGAACTACCCGTAGCTACCTACCGTATAAATCTTAAAGGGAGCTGCTAACCTAACTACTCGTATATAGTCGAAAAAACTGTGTTGCCGTTGGTATTCGTAGAATTGTACCTACGGCAGCACAGTCTAAAGGAAAAAGGGATTTACGATGAATGGAACTGTAACATTATTAAAACCTTGTTCCTTTCCGTTGGGAGTTAGATTGCACAGAAATTGGATCCTTTTAGTTGATTGCACTCCTTGGTAGTTTGGTGATACTTTAGGTATTGAATAGTGTAAACGAGACATGGGCAGTTGACATGATCTCACGCATACTGCCACGGCAGACTGACTGATAACCCGTGCCCACCCTGTGACGATATGCTTGACGTAGTGAAAAAATGTGACTAATCGCTTGCTGTAGTATTTGATATCGTCATTGGAAACCACTAATGTCGTAACTTACATGTTTTACGGGTTACAGCAATATGGCTTTCCAACGACGATGTGTTTGCGATCGCCCAAGAATTTTAATTTCTAATATAGATAAATGGTTTCTATGGAAATAAGAAACCAAAGTTAGATTAATCGAACGCTCAGGTTTTTTCACTATGTCTGGATAAACAAGAATTGTTACGGTAATAAGTACCTAATATTATACTGCCAGCTAAATTAAATGTGTGTTTCCATTGATACCAATTGAAAATAAGCAGATTTAAGAAAATGTATCTTCGCAGTTCCAAGCCGTACTTAATTACCAAGGATTTAAATATTGCAAAGAAAACGAGCACGTTCGATTGTTTTATGATTAATTAATTAATTAAATAAATTTAAAATAATCAAGGGTACTCTTCTTCATTACAAACGATGAATGTTTCTTTTAAAAAGTGTTAAGAAATGTTGTAACGTGACGTCACTAGCAAGTATTCCTCGTGGTTTAATTGTATTAGTTGTTCCATAGATAAGGTTGTGTAGACTTTGTACAGTTGGACAATTTATTAGCAAAATTAAATTCGTAGCATTCCTAATATTGTTGAAGAATGCTACCCGATTATGTGAGTAATTGTTCTACTGTAACTCTAGTAAAATAATATAGTTTGTCTGGATGACGTCACGAGGGTAATACGTCACAGGCGTGGGCGCGAGCGCATCGCGAACATTACGCTTCAATAATTTTAATAATAACGGTACGAATCGCGACTTGGTATGAAAACATGATCGTTGTATTTATAATGTATCGATATACATATAATATGGACATTTGTGTATTTTTTTGATGTACTAAAGCCAAGTTTGATTTTTCTTAGAAAAGAATTCGAAACTTTAAAAAAGGAATAATAAAGATAAATTATTTCTTAGAAAATGGGTTTTTATTTACTATAAAAAAAGTCCTTACAAAGCTTAATAAATACTAAGAAACCTTAGATTATTGTCAAAATACATTGCTTAGGATCTAAAAATTGTGATGATTGACTAGGAACAAGTTTAAATAGGTACATATAGATAAAGTGCACGGTAACTTAAAGTTATTGCATTTATACAAATTGTGATTATCAACTACAAATTAAAGCTTAATACTTAAGTAAAATGCAATAGTGGCAATAAATTACTAGCAAACTAAAGTTAAAAAAAAATCACGTAACGTTTCGACAGTCGGTCACAATATCAAATTGTGTTGATTGCCAAAGCTGCTATGAGCCTTAGGTTTGCCGTGCCTGCTGGGGAAACTATGCCCTAACAATCGCTATTATGGAATTGATATCTCTATTACTATTCTATAAACAAAAACAGTTAAATAAAAAGAAAATCGTTCTACTGTGTCGTTTGCCGGCTAGCGGCTACTAGGGATGGCATTGGACGGCGCTTCAACACTTTCAACACCTGAAACTCGGTCCGCCGGCGCTACAGGCTCGTAGTAAATATGAGCTACATACGAGTATGCTTCGAGTGTAGCGCTACGAAATGCTTGGTTACGAAAGTTACCAGACGGCAGATGTTGTAAACGGCTATATTGATTGCAATACATATATTTTATGTTATGTTGGGTACAGTAAAAATACGCCGGCAAGCTTGAACAGCGTTAAGTTTTATCATAGATTGGAGAATATGTATAACCAGGTATCTCACCTTCTTAGTGCTGTTATACAAAATCGGGAATAATAACACTATTACAAATTCTAACTGTATGCCGAAATAGGGATTGGACTATATTCCTTACAATCAAAAATTAATGTTAAGTGAAATCTATAATTAAAGGCTCGTGCAAGCTTCCAAGAAGATGTGCGCGAATGACAACCCTCCGAGTTTCATGGCGATTAGCAGTCTTTATATCATTGAGTGTAATACTGTCGTGACTAAAACCCAGCTAACTGCTATGAAGTCAGTGGCGGCATTTGGGGGAGGCAAACGGGTCGATCGGCCTCGCGCACTTTTGCAACAACCCCAATAGAAAAACATTAGGTACTAAAGTAACAAATTCCTCGCAAAGCTGGGTAGCTTTGGGCCCCGCAATGGCTAAGGCCGCTCCTGTGGAGTTGTATATGTAAAGTTAGCGGCGTTTTAGTCATAGGACGGTAGGATAGCAGCTCTGGCAGATCCACCCGGTAGATATCGGTGTCGAGCGAGAACTCTGCGCAATATGACCTCCCTTTAAAATCGCAGACAGCGTATAAACGTTACGCTACAGCTACATTATCGAGATTCGGCGAAGCTTTGTGTTGGCGTCTCGTTCTTTTTATATGTCAGAGAAAGAGACTCCAACACGAACCTTCGCCGAATCCCGATAATGTAGCCGCGGTATTAGGAACTAAGTGATTTTTAAAATGAAAAGTGTACGCATAGTCTGGCTTGGTTATTTGCTTCGTAATCTTTGCAGAAATATTTTGTAAACACGTTAGTAATCGCTCATTTTTACACCGGAACACTATTCCCAGATTCCCACAGGATATTGCAGATCCCGAATAGCGACAGATGACAGACGTCATATAGAGTTGAGTTCAGTTCTCGCTGTTAGCCGGCGATGTCGGACGTGTAGACTGCCGAAATATTAGGCAAATAGTACGCGAAAATATAAAACATCCGAATACTACTTAAAATTAATGGAAAAACTATAAACTTACAGATTGCAAAGTCCTGGAAGCATTTTTTTACTCTTCATAGCGATGCATAAAAAACACAGACAAGTTGTATTAATTTGTCTAGCTTTGTAAATTTTGCTGAAATTATTCCTGAACCTTATTAAACTACTTCTTTGGCTGTTATAAATACAGTGTTTGTGACAAATACTGCAAGACGTAAGTTTCTACGCGTCATGTGAATATGTATAATACTATATGAGATAGAAATTCAGCTCCCTATTGTAGTAAAGTCTACGTCGATATTTAATCATATGTGACAAACATCATATTATACAATTTTATAACCATAGGAAGGACCTTACCATACCTAGTAAAAGTCTCACGATAGCAAATAATAGAATAATCAGAAAATTCCTTAACGTAATTAATAGGCGCTATTCGAGTAAATTAACAGAAGGTTCAACTTCCAAATTTATTTATATTAGCGACTAATAGTCACGTTAGGATTTTTCGAGTATAACTCCAAGGTTATGTTATAAATACTCCTATGAAAATGGTTTATCCGATTATTAAACGCATTTAAAATAAAGCCAGACCAGGTCTATTCTAGTAATCTCAAAGTCTGAATTGAAGAAATTTAACACTACATAGTTCCATTAAAGTTTAAGTTTGTAATATTCTGAGATCTAACCAGTTAAAATGCCTTGATAGCACAAGTTATTATGTTTTTTTTCGAATCGCGCCTAAATCTGTATAATAGAGACACAATTGATTTCGCAATTAATAATACATTGCTAGTTTACATATACACAATATCTTCACAACACTATTTTACAAAAACTTAATACCAACTACTAAAAAAAATCACTGTTAAATGTAAAGCTTGTCCTTTGACGTTAAAATAAATACTGTTAATTTTTTAATCTCGACACTCATTTTAAAATTTCAATGCACCTGTCTATAGAGCGACCACGAACCCTCCTATAATGTTGGCACTTACAAAAAAGCGCCTCGTGTTTTTGCTGTAGGTACTAGCTAAATATTCGAGTTGCAGCTCTTTTCTTCGACAAACGAAAGAGAAGCAGAGCGATTTAGGCAAATATGATGAGCAAGGTCAAATGCCACTCGAAGCGTGGCGGTCAAAACGACTTCTTAGCTTAATCTATGTCGTCAGGCCTCAACTGTCGTTCGCCTTCGTTCAAAAATATAAGCATCGCTTTGTACAAAAGGTACAACCCTAGCATCCGTCGGTCTTTTAACGGCCAGGACGCCGCGACGCCGTAGTAGTTGCCGCTTTTTAAATTTTTCAAATTTGGAACACCTAGTACATCGATCATGGCCGCCTCATAAGTGTATGCTTCAGCGGGGATGACGTTCTGGAAGATGTGGAGACAAACTACACCGACCTTGTCTGACCAGATGTCAAGGATGTGCTGGACTTTCTTGTCGTTGGATGCGGTGAAATCGCGCTTCCAGAGCGTCAGGGCTTGGTAGAGGTGGGAGTATGGACGGGAGCGTTTACCTGGAATAAGCATCGCATTATTAAAACGCACGTATTTAAATTATCATTTTAATTTTGCAGAAACGGTAAGCAAAAATCTAAATGGTCATCTTCTTTAATGATTGAGCTTTTTTCTGTGAGATATAGAACAAATCAAAAAAAGCGATATTATAATCTGTTTAGAACTAGGCAAAAAATGTTTCGCATGTATTTAATGATAGTCTTAATTTTGCAAAAGCAGCAGGCAAAAAAATCCCCCCGAGCTCCGCCCCCTTCTTCTGTTTTTCGAGAGATCAGGTTCTGGGCTAGAATCTACTTTTTACATGGGCTACACCACTGGCAGATAAACAAGGCAATCTATTATAGCATTAACGTCTAAAAATTTGTCGTAGTACCTTTTCCAACATAAAATATCGAGTTTATAAACGTGACCCAGGATATGTGATGGCTCTGCGTCCCGGCTTTCGACGGCAGGTTCTGGGTGAGCCTGGGATCCAACAGTAGATATGTGAAAGAAGTTTTTGCCGTTCCTTCTCGCCATTTCTTGTTGGAATTGGTAAAGTCTGCGCGCGCTTTGTTTTCCAGCTCTATGTATGGCGTCAGGTTGTTCATCCAGTCACTTGTGCGAAGAGATTTTTCTAGTTCAATACTGTATGCTGGAAAATTAAAGATTGTATTTGATATTTTTCTTTTATAGTAGGTAAATATATTTATATTTAACTACAATCAGACCTTTTTCTAGTATTATTTTGCAGACCATTTTACTTGGAAATTTAACTAATTTCACTACCATTTTCGACAACAATAAATTATAATAAAAATTTAAAACTCTGAATAAATCATGCCATAACTCAAAAACAAATAAAATGACACTTGATGACACTGACATCAATCAAAATATACGAAAAATCTTTTTGGAACTTACTTTTTCCTTGCTTGTTGACAACAATGGGTTGTTTCTTGAGCGCCTGCAGTTTCTTCAAGTAGAGAGTTTTGGTTCCGTCCTGTATGGGTCCCGGTTTGAACCCCAGCTTCACAAGTTCGGCCCTGAGAGTGTTACTGTCGTATACTACGGAAGCCGGTAGCGATGAGGCTACAGATACTATGGTCTGGTCTGGCGTTGCGTCGGCCGCTTCATCAACTGGAAGACTAAATGAGAAAAATAAGTGAGTGATATTTAGCTATATTACCTATGTAAAAGGTGTATAATATCCTCGCTGGGTCTGCAGAAGTCGCAGGTTATTTTTTTTGGTAGTTCGTTTTATGTCATTTTGAGTCTTATCAGTAAACTCGCAAGAATATTATAGATTTCTCTTTATAATAAGAGTGGAACTCTCTTCCCGCCCATCTTTTCCCAGAAAAATATGAGTTGGATCTTTTCAAGTTGAGAGTGAATCAAACATCTTCTAGACAAGCATGCTACATCTTAGGCTTCATCGTCACTTAACATCATGTGCGATCGAGGTCAAATGCTTGTCTATCACACATAAAAAAACACCATAAGGGTTCCTTGTTTACCATTTTGGTATGGAACCCTAAAAACGCATAAAAACCAAAAAAATTCAAAATCTCATATCTACTTCTGCAGGTCCAGTGACGATGTGTAGAATTTGTATTTCAAAATATTAAGTATCATATACTCACACTACAGGCGAAACAAGTAACCTCTTCTCAATCAACACCACATCTTCCTCTTCATCTTGATATTTGTATTCCTCTTGGATGTTCGCTATAACTATACTTCCTCCAGAAAAATTACTGCTCACACCACTGCTGGCTGATGATCTCCTGGTATTCATGGCTTTAACATCCGTGTCGTTGTGACTGTTTGATAACCACTCATTAGTTTTATTCTGTACTACAATCAAAGCTTTGTCCATTTGCGAATTATCTTCAGTCAATAATGACTGCGAGTCATCTAAAGTCAACTTCGCCTGAAAATCTGAACTCAACGTGTGCTTTTTGCATTTTTTCAAACTTGTCTTCGTTTTGTAATTTATATGCGTAATACTGTTTGGAGAGCCGGGTAGTGAAAAGTTTTCGTACACGCTCATACGCTGCTTTTTGAGATCCTTTACATCTTCGCAGGAGCATGAGGATTTATTTACATCAACGGTGTCCTCTAGTCTTCGAATGCCACTTATCTCTACTTCCACCGGTCTGCTTGTGAGACAAGTTCTGTAACTTGTTCTAGTTTCGTTTGAAATTCTATCCTTAGTGAGATCAAGGGTGATATTTTTGGTTAAGTCGGTGCTTTTCCATGGTACGGATTCGTCTTCTAGAAGGTTCTCCCCTAGTATTGTGGGATACAAGTTGTTCATGACTAGACTGGTCTTCTCGCACCAGTCGCGTACCATCTCTGATTTTCTGCAGGTAGACAGGTGGTGCAAAGGGTTGTTTGTGACAGGTTCATACTCGGCAACCACTTGGTCGGTAGTCATTAGCACTTTATCTGTAAAAATTAACAAATAAGTCAAAATTAGGCCCCACTAAATAAAAGGAAAAAAGATGTCGCCCCAGAACAACTAGGCGGCGCTCAGTAGCATTAAAAGGTAGGGATTACATGGAAGAATGTAACACAAACTACCCAAGACTGGAGCCAATGGAGGAAGTAGATTCATATTCTAAATCCTAGCACGGGATAATAATAAGAAGAAAATAAGTTAGTGTCAAAGAAAAAAAAGACTAATTGAGCAAAGAAACTATTAGTTGTTATTGTAAGTATGACTAATATTTTATCTAATTTACTAAAACATTATTCAACTAAATTTGACATACCTAAGTCTAAAGTATAAGCGCATGGCGACCCAAAAGTGTCATCCTGTTGGTCAACAACATTGTGGAGGTAGTCATAGACCTCCCACTGTTCCTCCCGAGCTGCATAGTTAAAGGATGAGAGCCCGTCGAGGTCTACCCGGGACGGGTCCCCGCCACAGCCCAGGAGGAGTTTCAAGTTCTCCACTCGTCCCCATATTGCTGCTATGTGGACTGGGGTTACACCATCGTCAGTACTAAAAAACACATTTTAGTACATTAGTACTTGGCACGTTATTTATACAAACAGATACTAAAGTCTAATAGCTAAGCTAGACGGCTAAAAAAACTGTTTAGTCCCTCAGTTACATTATTAAAATATATTGTACACATGTTTTTTCTTTTGTTTGATAAACAAAAAATTACGAGGATACAGTGCTTAGAAGTTTCGAGTGACGTCACTCTTTGGTAAAATTTTCACTTATTAGTGACGTCACAAGCACCCGCTCCGGAAGTTTGATGATCTATACCTTTGTCGATTTTTAATAATTTGTTAAACCAAAAACTACATGTCCCATATTTTTCCATAATCTAACTGACGGACTAAATAGAATGATATATTTTTTAACCCAGTCGTCATCCCTATTCTCCAAAGCTGTCTAAAGCACAACAAGTTTCAACCCTCAAGATGAGATGAAACTTTTTCCTGGCATAGATTATGATAAATAAAGTAATAATTAGTCAAAAATGGGTATAACAATGTTTAAACTACTGTCTCGAGTGGCTTTGTTTATGATGACAAAATACCAGTTTTTGGCAAGAAATGGCGCATTCGAGGGTAGAAACTTATTTCCTAATTGAAACAGCTCTATAAAACATAGAATGCATTTTACAACAAACATTTTCAAATGAATGCCTGACAAAAGAAATGACTGTATCAGTCTAGATAGTCTAGGTACTGGACCAATGCATCACAAAGGTATTCCTAAAGGCATAATTAGCAATAATACCTCTTTATTTAAATTATTTCCTGTAAGATAAGAGTGAGCATAAAGTGGATAAAAGCTGTTATGCTTGGTTGTTCTCTGCTCAAGGGAAGTGAGGTATATGAGTCATGCCATGGCAATAACTTGGGACAAATATATTTAAAACATTGTAGAGTAAGTAGCAGTTTAGAAAATAAGTAGCATTTTTCAAAAGTAAGTGAATTAACAAGTACTTCAAGGTAAATATGATCACTACCCCCTGCCATACTGCCATCTTCACCACTGCATTGGACACTTACATCTCCCTTAAACTGATAAAAGCTTCTATACAGGGTGATTGGAAATTCGACCTATTCCTTGAAAGGGGTTATTCTAGAGCTTATTTGCAATGATTTAAGTCCAATCAACCGGGGGTCAAAACTCAATGGTTATCAAGTTATTTGACTTTTAACTTATTTTTTTTAAAACCCGCCTTTCGATCTAAAACTGCTAATTGTGAAAAAACTACTAAAATTAGGAATGAAAAAGAGCCATCATCTAATAGCCAATAAATGGTTGATTACGAAAAATCCAAAAAACATGCCGAAACCTTTGAAAATGTTACCAATAAAAGAATTTAAAGTCAAAAGTTTTTGGATTTTGTTCAAAATTCTGTAATTCTTTGAGGCATTACTTAAAAAAAAATCATGACACTTCGCGTAAAAATTACTGAAATTAGTTCCTCAATTCATAAGCTTTCTAAAAAGGTAGAATTGTTGAAATTTTTTGCATAACTTTTTAAAATAACATTAATAATAAGAGAAGTGGTAGAGAATTTCACCTAGCGTACCGGACCCTTAATCAGTTTGTTTGTGTCACTTTAGTTTCTCCGTGGGCTTTATTTGCCTTCGGTTTCTTATTTTATCTCATCTTCTTAGGATTGGAATCACTAAAAGTTGCCTTCGGTGATATTTCAATAAGTAATTTATCAATCAGTTCCCGGTTGCGTTAAGTATGCACCTAATTTGTAAGTTACACCAAGGAAACCAGGTGCAAACTTAAGGCAACCGGGAACTTACAGATAAATTACTTATCGAAATATCACGGAAGGTTACTTTTCGTGACTTCTATCCTAAGAAGATGAGATAAAATAAGAAACCGAAGACAAACAAAGCCCACGGAGAAACTAAAGTGACACAAACAAACTGATTAAGGGTCCGGTACGCTAGGTGAAATTCCCTACCACTTCTCTTATTATTAATGTTATTTTAAAAAGTTATGCAAAAAATTTCAACAATTCTACCTTTCTGGAAAGCTTATGAACTGAGGAACTAATTTCAGTAGTTTATACGCGAAGTGTCATGATTTTTTTTTAAGTAGTGCCTCAAAGAATTACAGAATTTTGAACAAAATCCAAAAACTTTTGACTTTAAATTCTTTTATTGGTAACATTTTCAAAGGTTTTGGCATGTTTTTTGGATTTTTCGTAATCAACCATTTATTGTCTATTAGATGATGGCTCTTTTTCATTCCTAATTTTAGTAGTTTTTTCACAATTAGCAGTTTTAGATCGAAAGGCGGGTTTTAAAAAAAATAAGTTAAAAGTCAAATAACTTGATAACCATTGAGTTTTGACCCCCGGTTGATTGGACTTAAATCATTGCAAATAAGCTCTAGAATAACCCCTTTCAAGGAATAGGTCGAATTTCCAATCACCCTGTATAAGTCCAGTACTAGACTAGTGTGCATGGCTTGTATGGCCGATACAGGGGTGATAATGCCAGCTGCACAAGTGACACAAATAAATAGAAAACTAAGAAGACTCACTAACTAAGAACTGAAGCACCTCTAGTCTGCGGCTCGTAAGTACAAAGCAACCGACCGACTAGAAATGCTTCACTTATCTGTTGGCGAGGATCCGTCCGGCTATTTATTTTAAGGTCCTTGCCTGTACCTAATGATTTTGGCATTTAATTAGTTTGCGATTCTGTAGTATTCATTGTAAAACTCCAGTTTACAACCACCTCTTCAAAGTAAGGAAGTTTTAAGACAGCACTTACCATAAATTGGGATCACCTCCATGCTTGAGTATAGATTCTGTGCACTCCTTTGACTTTTCCAAAGGCTCAATACCAACTGCCAAATGTAACACCCCAATACCCTTGCAAGGTAATATCACATTTATATCTATTTGATTTTCATTCAAGAAACTCTCCACTGATCTGCAAAGTTTAAATATAAATATTTTTTTACCAAGACCACCACTAACTCTCAATACAGGTATTTGTGATGTTAATTTATATTCACCTAGAATCTCCACTTTGTATTAAATCGTATAGTTTAAAGACCTCTCTGTACGTCGAACCCATGGCTCTTCAAAATTTGATATGAAACTTTTCGCAATTAGTAGTCATCGGGTTTGCACCTTGCAACCGACCATTTCCTCTGCGGCTTCCGCTCGCGATATCGCTTCTATAAATAGCTCTCGTCGTTTCTTCAATATTGAGAAAATAACACTTGTTTACATTAGGTCAGTGTTGTGCAAAATTTCGCAATCGGTGACTCACATTATTGCTTCGTTTGTTTTGCTTAAATTTTCAAATTAACGTCACCCTTTCACTCCAGCCCTTTGTTTACGTTTGGCCTCTGACGTTTCGTTTCACGAAATCTGCATTCCATTCATGCCATTCGATACTCCGGTTCCCCGTTTACCGGACTAGTTTTTGTTGCATACTAAATTTATCTGTAATTCTGTGACCATTAATATTCAATTAAAATTAGACAGTTTTTATGCTTAGATATTATTTTATTACTAAATCACATTTAATTCAACTTTAGTCAGGTTTCTTTTAGTGTAACGACAGATGGCGCCACTTAACAATCGTTAGTTCAATGACCCAGGATTTAACGATGATGATTAAGTTCAGGTACAAAAGGTAAGTTAAATTTTACGTTTAGTTTTGTTACTATTTTGAACTATTCCTCTACAATGGAGGCTCAAGGATGGCCTAAATACATGCATGCATGAATTCTTGCTGGGTTTCGTTGTAGTTGCTATCTCGGATTCTTGTGTAACAGAATTCTTTCTAAAGCGGTAATGTCGGTATAGGGGCCCGGTTGCACGCCTGTGGTCGAGCTATGATTACCTTGCTGGAACTATTATGTTGTGTGTGCCCTATTATTATCCACGGAACCTACTGTTAGCTACATCATTCCTGTTGGAATGTACTTTATGTATGTACCTACTTACACCTACGCGTACTGTAATAGGCCAGTTAAGTTGTTTAATGAAGAAATAATAATATCTTTCCTTTATATTTTAATCATGATAAATAAGGCACGGTATCAAGTTTGTTAAAGATTTAGCATTTTGATATTAGGCATGCTCACATGATGTTGGTAAACCTGATATCAATTTTGTAATGTTAAGTTATCTGTTTTGACACTTAACCGTGATACTGTGTAGCGTATCTATGGCACCTCCTTCTTGATCCAGCCGCCGTTAGAGTCACACATTTAATCTGCATATTCCTATTTGTTCTTTATAATTAAGTAACTGTAAATCTGTTGACTACACTGCAATCATCCTGAAATATACCTACCGTGAGTGTTCATCAGCATCTGGTTTTATTTCATGAGAGTCTTGGAACTTCCCTGCCACCTGCTCAACCCCACAAGCTTTAAGAGGTTATGGGCCCAGCACTAATCCTTGATACTCTCATGAAATATTCTTCTACAAACTCATTGGGCTTGTTGCTAACGGCCCTGCTGATTGCACTTTCGTGCATTGCTGCGTCGAGCTTCTCTGCAGTGCTTGAAGCACGTGTGCGGCGTGCATCGCCATACTGCATGTGCAACATGGCGGCGGAAGGTAATGGTGCGAACGCAATTAACAATAAATCCTGCTTGTATGCTCCGTTTGAAAGGCTTCAGGGTGTAGCTAACTTTAGCACGTGGAAGCATTACATGAAAAACGCTTTGATAATGGATGGAATGTGGAATTGCGTGGAACGGACCACAGATGATGTCGATGTTAACGATCAGCGTGCTCTGGCTCGGATTAATTTATCATTAAGTGCCTCGTGTATCCAGTATGTTCGCAATGCAACAACAGCAAGGGACGCTTGGCAGGCGTTAAGCCAAGTATTCGAAGATAATGGTTTCTATCGCAGAGTTATGCTTCTAAGACAGTTACATCAGGCAAGTTACAGCAATTTCAATGATATGAACAGTTACATAGAACATATAATGACTTTAGTCCACCAGTTGAGTGATATCGGGAGATTTATTGAAGACAGTGAAATAGCGGAATTGTTGCTGTCAGGACTCCCGCAGGAATTCGATACTGTAGTGAGCAGTTTGGAAACTGCCTCGATTACTAAGAGCTTAAACAGTGAAATGGTCAGAACAAGATTATTGCAAGAAGACCATCGTCGCAGAAACAATGAAAACTGTCAAGATTTAGCTCTATACAGTAAGAGGAAAGAATTTACCTGCAACTACTGTCACCGACAGGGACATGTCATGTCGAAATGCTTTAAATTGAAGAAGGACAACTACAAGAAAAAGCAACACAACAAAGTTGATGATAGTGCTTTAATGGTGTCATGTGCGAATATTGTTCTTCAAGATAGTGATTTTGTTTTAGACTCCGGCTCGTCGAAACATATGTGTAAAGACATTCGATTGTTTAAGGATCTCATTAAGTGTCAGCAAACTATCATTGTTGCTGATGGTGGCTCCCTACCATGTTTAGGTTTTGGTGAGGTACGCATCCCAATGAAAAATAACCATTTTCTTACTATAACAGATGTTTTGTATGTACCTGACCTCTCGACTAATTTAATAAGTGTGAGTAAATTGTGTGAGAAGGCTATTACTGTTGATTTTAAAAATGATAAGTGTTATGTTTTCAAGGGGAAGTCTTTAATTATCTCTGCCACTAAGCAAGGGGGGATTTATATTTTGGACAATGTGCATGGTTTTGTTTCTTCTGATCCACAGCTTGGTCTTTTTATGGCCAAAGATGTGTCGCTGCAGCAGAGCTTGGGCGATGCAGATACTGCTTTGTTGGTGTCATCACAGTTGTGTCACCGGAGGCTCGGGCATCTAAAACTACCGTGGGGTGAGTGTTCTCCTTAATATTGCTATTGGTGTTAAGTCTACCATCTCAGCAAGACACAGCCATCAAGGAATCTTGCGTTGAGGGGAAGCAAGTAAATCAAAGTTTTCCTAAGGGTGAGGCTAAACATGCCGAACAATTGTTAGAGCTTGTTCACACGGATGTTTGTGGAAGCATGCCTCTTTGCAGTTTGGGTGGATATACCTGCATACTTTTACTGAAGATTTCTCACATAAAACGTTTTTATATTTAAAGGAAATCTGTATTATTTTTGTCCAAATTCAAGTGTTTTAAGGCCACACTGAGACTCAGACTGGATCAAGTTTGTAATTCCTCTTCTCTGATGGAGGTGAAAAGTATTGCAGAAGTGCAATTAAATAATACTTACAATGTCAGGGTATCATTTATCAAAAGACTACCTTATAGCCCTACTTACTTTATTTTCAAAATGGTGTCTCGGAGAGGCTGAACCAAACATTTATGGAAAGTGTAAGTATGGACAGGCAACAAAGTTGACCTGAGCCATGTATGTGCTTTTATTTTTTTTTTTTATTTGGTCGCCATGCTCTGACGCTCGTACCCAGCGTGAGGCGTGATCAACTTTATTCTAGGTTACATCACTGCATCTTTGTGGGGTATTCTGAGCACACCAAGGGTTTATTTATTTAATGATAAGTCTATTGATCCCTCGACACCTTAAATGATTGCTTCTAGAAGTGTTGTATTTTTTTTTTCTTAAATAATATTTATAAATACTTTGACTTCCGACAGCAATAATTTTTAATATAAGTAATGATAAGTTTTATTCCTGTGATAATGACCTGCATAGCAGTATAATACTAGTAAATGTAATTCTAGTTTAATTAATAAGTACTAGTGAGACTAGTTATAATAAAATTCATTGAATAATTCTTATATTGTGGAGTTGCAAAGCAACGTGTCCACTGGAAATAATTAATGAAAATAATATTATAAAGATTTTTGCCTCATTTTAATGAATTAATTGATAATAATGATAGCAAATCTTAATGATATTTGTGTGCAAAGCTCACAGAATCAATATTTTTCTCCAGTTTCAGGAGACTCCTTCCAAAGTGTTAAGGAAGTTGAGGATGGAGACAATGAGGATTTAAATTCCTCTTTGTGCGACGAAATGGTCGTTCGAGGGGAAGATTTGGGTGAGTCTACACCTATGTGCGACCGACCTATTCGTTTTCATGCAATAAGAAGCCAGCAAGGTATGTACATTACGATTTGTCTGACTCATCAGATCTGTCATTTCTTGTTTATGATGAACCTCAGTCCTATGAGGAGGCGATGGCCAGCCCTAACAAAGTTAAGTGGCTAGCTGCCATGAGAAATGAATGACTTTCTTATTTGAAATACCTACTACACATAACATAGTTAGTTGTAAATTGGTTTATAAATTAAAGTCTGATGATTCAGGTAATTTTACAAAATATAAAGCTCGTTTAGTGGCAAGAAGTTTTTTAGCCAGAACCCGGTGTAGATTATACAACCACTTTCTCACCAGTTGTACGGCACACTTCTTTAAGAATCCTCTTTTATGGAACATGTAGTTAACACTGCATTTTTTACATAGTGATTGGTGAACAAATGTACATGTATCAGCCTCTAGATTTTTACAAGTCATAAGACTAAAGTATGTAAATGAGTAGGCTGAGGAATAATCATGTTCACATTTTATTAAATAATAATACCTATATTCAAAACTAATGTGAACAATGTGTGTACATGAAAAACAATAATAATGATGTTGCTATGATTGTGGTGTTAGTTTAATATTTTTGCATATTTTCTCATTCTCAGAATGCAAAAGAGAAATTGTATAGCTTACTAAAGTCTGTATTTAGTTGTAAAAGCTTAGGTCCTATTAAAAACTGTTTTTGTATGTATCTTTCAGTTTGTTTAAGGCCTGATATAACTTATGCTCTAAGTAATTTGAGTCAGTTTAACAGCTTTTACACGAGATCATTTGCTAGCTGCTAAAAGAATTGTAAGGTATCCAATTGATACTGTAAATTACAAATTATTGTTTTTAAAGGTCTGGCAGCTTTGATATGTCAGTATTTGTTGACGCTGACTGAGCCAATGACGTCGTGGACAGGCGGTCCTATTAGTGGCTTTGTTATGAAGCTGGGTGATTCCACTATTATATTGGGAATCACGCAAGCAACGATGTGTTGCGCTTTTGACTAGAAGCTGAGTATTTAGCTTTAAGTGATTCATGCAAATAAGTATGTTTTATTCGGAATTTCATGTACGAAATTTTTGGTAAACATTTTGATTGTAGAATCTTTAGTGATAATCAAAGCGCATTGAAATTGCTTGAAACTACTAGTACTGCCACAGAAAGACTTTAAGCACATAGATCTTCGCTACCACTTTGTGAAAGATTTATTTACTTACTGAAAATATGTTAACTGGTAGCTGATCTATTTACTAAACCTCTGTCTAGCCTTAAGCATTCAGGTTTTGTCAATGAATTAAGTCTGCAAAATGTAGAGTCTTAATTTTATATTGTTTTGGTTATCGGAGCAGAGGTAATATTGTGTTTTTAACATGTCCCATAGGATCATGTCAATCAACTTAAGAGTTTAATTGTTGGTTGACATTATTGCCATTGTTTTTGTTAACAGTACATAGAGCTGTGCTTGACATGAGGTAGAGTCAATGTAGAGTTTTAATTAACTTGAATTGTTAATTTTGTTATATAGTTATATAATGTTTCTCTGCATTGTATAGAGCTGTTTTCTCATGTTTCGCATGAGGGGAAGTGTTAAAGATTTAGCATTTTGATATTAGGCATGCTCACATGATGTTGGTAAACCTGATATCAATTTTGTAATGTTAAGTTATCTGTTTTGACACTTAACCGTGATACTGTGTAGCGTATCTATGGCACCTCCTTCTTGATCCAGCCGCCGTTAGAGTCACACATTTAATCTGCATATTCCTATTTGTTCTTTATAATTAAGTAACTGTAAATCTGTTGACTACACTGCAATCATCCTGAAATATACCTACCGTGAGTGTTCATCAGCATCTGGTTTTATTTCATGAGAGTCTTGGAACTTCCCTGCCACCTGCTCAACCCCACAAGCTTTAAGAAAGTTATCGTATAGTAAACATATTAAACGAATCGCGAACTCAAACGATTTCGCAATTTTGCATTATACAGGGTGTCCCATAAATGACACGTCACAGTGACACTGGAGGTAGACCAGGTCATGAGGTACCAAACCAACTGAAACATGACCCCAGTAAATGTGGCACGGTTTTTGAGTTATTGTCCAATTAAAGTTTTTCATGAATTTTGACCGTTTTTAACATTATTAGTGCCAGTGTGCACTCGGAAAGGTGTCAAGGTTGTACGGTGCCATGAATTGTTAATTAAGGTTACAGAAACGGTATTTTATCCAATAACTAAGTAAAATTAAGAAAAATACTAGTTTGATCTTGAATTTATTCACAGCGAAACATTAATTTCGACTTTAACCACCAGTAGTGAAAAAAAATTACGGTCGGCGGGTCATGTTAAGTTGGTTTGGTACCTCTTGACCTGGTCTACCTCCAGTGTCACTGTGACGTGTCATTTATGGGACACCCTGTATAGGTAGGCTACTTGCCATCTTTATTTTGTTTTTTTTTTCATTAATAGGTACATTGAGCGACTAGTTGGTATATTAATAGAATAGAATAAAATTTATTTGTAAAACATAGGTATGTACAAAAGATGTAAGATGTAATTATTAAGTTTCGAGCCACTATGCTTTGCCTTACGCCAGCGGTCGGCAACCCGCGGCCCGCGAACCCCTCACTTGCGGCCCGCGAGCCTCCCTGGCTATTTTGTACGTAAATATCGTTATGTTCAGAATCGTATTAAGTCACAAATTATTCACAAAGTGCGGCCCGCATCAATTTCGTTACCTACTATGTGGCCCTTGGCTGCTAAAAGGTTGCCGACCGCTTTACGGCATACAAATAGCTATAACTAGCATGCAGAGAGCGAGCTTATAAACTAAACATGAAATTTAATCGAATTGAATATTTACATTATTTCTTATTCCTATATTGTATTGCATCACTTGTCATTAAGATATTCTGATATCGAATAGTACGCTTTATTAACAAAAAATTTGAACAATGCTTTTTTGAATGAGTAGGTGTCATTTAATTCAAGAATGGTACTTAGCAATTTGTTGTAATTTCGGGGTGCCATCCCAAAGACATAATTGAATAGAGAATTGTGGTTTAGATAAGATAACACTAAATATATATTTACTATTATTGAATTAATAATGAATGACATAAACGCAGGGTAGGCTGACATTTCATGATAATGAATTGATGATTTTAAGATGAAGTTCTAAACAAATGGATTACCAAAATTAGGAGTCAGATAACATGCCAAAACAAAGTACAGAAAGGGTGCCTGCTTGCGTGCGCGCTGTACAAACGCACTACAAACTTTTAGCAATGCGTAGCAATGTTTCAGTCGGGACCGCGTCGTCGCCGCGTTCCCCCGCTCCCGCAAAATGTAGGTAGGTATCGAAAACGTGTATAGGGAACGTGCACGACGCCAATCTAAGTCTTGTACACATTGACGGAAACGCCGTTAATTTGTCGCGATATTGACACTTGAAGAGATAATTTGAATTGACAGGTTGATTTGATAGGCATCATAAGTTTCCTTTATTGTCCACACGTGTCTCTTTTATCGTTTAGTGCTGCCACCTATAGTTCGTGTACGTTTCTTATGCTGCAGAGTATTCCGATGCGAAAAAACCGACGGACGTCAGCCCTGCACCTCGACCTTGAATAGGTATCTTGCAATCCCAAAGGGTAGGAGTGTACCAGTCCTACCCTTTGGGAGTCCATAGAACCCGATTCCCACCGGCTTGCCTATTTTATAAAGCATATGACCGGAGTATCTACTTACTACTCCTCAAGAAAAAGTAAACTAAATCTGCTCCGGCTTTACTAAGGAATATATTTGACGCCACGCCACTGGAGTGTAGGTACACTCACTGGAGTGTAGGTACACTCCAGGGTATATAAATAAGGAAAGAAAAGTAGGTACTTAACTTTCCTTATTTATATTATACTTTGCCTATATCGTCGACCGTAGGCTGACCGGAGGCTACGGTAAGGGACAGGCAAAACAATGTCCCTTACGCTAATTCAGCCTACGGCCGACGATATATCGTAGGCACGGCGGCGCAAACTTAGCTAAACCAGCCCAACATACCGTTCATCGTCGATATAAAGCACTCGTCGGTCGGTTCCAGTCGGTTCCCCTTATTTTGACATAATCTTATTGGTCCGAATGTTATATTTTGTCCGAATACTTTTAATGCATAACTGTTATTTTATGAAAACCATTGACATTTAATAAAAAATAAATTACAATGGAAACTCTAACCTATCTTAATATTAATAATGACTTACGTAAAATATTTTTCCAAATATATTTCGTTAAAGCTACAGAAAAGTTCAGCGAAATAAAAAATCGGACTAACAATACTTTCGGATGTAGATACACGCAGTCTAGAAAAATACTACTTATTCCTAAGATTCACATAGTGTCAACTGGTCTACAACGCTGCTAACTCTTAAACTACGGAATCGGTAAACGTTAATGGATGGTTCACAATCATAATTAAGTGAAACACCCACACTTTTTCCCTTTCTTTTCAGCGAAATAAAAAATCGGACTAACAATACTTTTGGACGTAGATACACACTGTCTAGAAAAATACTCTATTCCTAAGATTCACACAACGCTGCTATCGGTAAATGTTAATGGATGGTTCACAATCATCATTAATTGAAACATCCACGCTTTTTCCCTTTCTTTTCACTTTTTGTTAAGTACAAAACTTGATTCTCTACAATCACGAACACCCTCTAACTGCTAATTAATAAAGATAAAACCTCTTTAACTGTTATGACACTTTGATTGATTATCAAGAAACTAAATTGTTATTGTCACTTTGGCAATGTAATCATTGACACATATTCACAGGTAAAGCGAAGAGGTACTCGACGGAAGTATTCTAATTGTAGAAGGACCACAAATAAAAATAATTTAAAACGTTTTATTTTCTACGCCAAAAAAAGAACATTTATCTCACAAATACTGACACAAAATAAGTACCTAGTAGCTTATAATTCACTGAATTCGTACGGTTAATCCTACTCTCGTCTCCCGAATCACTCTGTATAGGGTGGATTGATAAGTACCTGTTATTAAGTACTTCTAGAACCTTTACATGCTCATGTTTCCGGCTATTGTATGACACATGATTTATATTATAAGTATTTGAGCCAAATTTGAATACAGTCGCATCTTTATTCTTTGAATTATGGATCACAAACTGCACGATTCCGACGACGACGTGGACGTAACTATGAAAAAATTAAAACAGTTCGCCGCAAGATCCACACATGCTTTTTCATTTAATAGGTAATGAAAAAAAAATATTATGTCTGTTTTTGGAGGTTCCCTAACTGTTATAGTTCACAGTGTTTTTATTAGAATATAGATTTTTTTTTTAAATAAGAGCCGATTCTTGACAGTATTGGCTCAAAATTGACACCGACTAATAAAACATATAAAAAATTGAAAACCACATGTCTAGTGATGAATGATGAAGATTTAGGTGATAGCTAAAGTCCTTGACTTACGTGTTGATGATTTTAAGAAACTTAAACACATTATTCATAAGAATGGGATAAGCAACAGAGTGTGGCTCCAAATGAGCACCAAAAATGTGTTCACGATCTCAACTTGCAAGTGGGTTCAGGAAAAAACAGGATAGTGAGTATTTATTGATCTATCACCATTGTTTAGACTGGATTTCTAGCAAGTTATTTGTATTCACCAAGTTTAAAAAATTGGTAAAGAAAAAAAGTTGTACTTTTTTTGTAAAGATACCCAGAAGCTGGTCATGCGACTATTTTACAATTTATTTTTATTTTTAAGAAAAAAAAATAATGCCACAACAATAATAGGTACTTAATGTATTCAGCTAGTAAATAGCCTAGCTACAAATTGTATTAACATAAGGTTTTCTATCTTTACTCTAAATACCTCAAAACAGGTACTTAGCAATCCACCCTCGTATTCTATCCTTCAATTACCATTCTGTGGATCCAGTGAAAAGGTACAAGTCACATATAACCTATTATGCAAAAGAGCTTAAGTCTTTCTATGGAGTTGTGACCTTTTGTACCTAGTATATATGTGACTTGTACCCATTTTCACTAGACCCACAGCATTGTACTATTCTACCGATAATAAAGCAGACCTCACTGATAGCGTTCTTATCGACTAGTTAAATGAAAAAAACAGACTATCGACAGACGCAGTCGCAGAGGACGCCGCGAAAGTCGCGTCTGTTTTCTCAATTTGTAAATTCTTTACGCAAACATAAGTATTTTTATCTAGTTGTTTTGAAGTTTTAAATATTGAGATTGTGAGTATTTTTTTATTTTATTAGTCACCAAAAACTGTTATTTTTATGAAAAACTCGAATTGTCAAACATTGCTACTAGAGACTGTGCGGAAAGAGAATAGGATTTAAATTTGGGGGCGCTGTAATGCTTTTCTAGGTAGGTTAGTTCCGTTTTTCGCCACGCTTTTTCTCTTTTCGCACAGACTCTACTTATGGCTACTTGACCCCTTTTTAAAGTTTGTCTTGTATTATTAATTATTATCTGATTAACGGAAAAAATAATACCCTATTTTTACGACTTAGAAAACCGCAAAATTATAATTTAAAATTTAAACTTTTGGCCTAGTTTCAGTAGTTCGGTGATTTTAGTCCGGTTCAAACAAATATATCCCTATGAACCGGACTAAAATCACCGAACTATTGAAACTAGGCCAAACTTTCGTAACCGGGCGAAAACGATGCTAGCTATGTTAAAGTATGTAGCCATCAAACACTTTTAATAAACCGTAATCGAAAAATATTGATTTCTTAAATAAATACTACAGAACATAATCATTTATTGCACCAAATTTGATATGATATGAGTCTAGTACCCTATTATGTGTGGTTTTCAGGCAGCCGGTACGTACGACTTTTCCGCTTGTTTTTACTGTATTTATTAGTTGCATGTTTTGTTTATCGTGTTTCTTTCATAAATACTAAATACCTTATATAAGTATTTTTGTAATGAAGATGTACACTTACTGATAAGACTCGATAAGTACCAACAAGTACCTACCTACAGGTGGTAATATAGGTGTACTTAAATAATTTGTTTAGTACTGAGTGTGTCAGTTATCATTGTTAGTCGTACCTCCATTTCCAGTTTCTAGTGTTTGCATAGTTCATCGATTTTAAATATATACATTTTTATTAAAAAAAGGTACCTAATTAAAATATATATTTATAACTAGCACAATTATATCAAAATCATCATCTCCAGTGTCCATTCCCGTTTTATTACCCGACTGCGGCGAAGCCCAAAGGAGGGTTATGTGTTTGACCTGTATGTATGTATGTATGTCCGTTCCTGTGTCCGCTCGTAACTACTCAACGGCACATCCGATTTTGATAAATGATACATCATTAGATTCGTCTTGATGGTGCGAGTGTCACTGGGTATGAAGTTCGTTAAAATAAACAAAATGGCGGATTTTATGCAGTTTCAAAGTGCACCGCGGTCGGGTTTTTTTTAGTAAAAATGTGGTTATTTGCTACTTACGGTAGATTGTTCTTTTATTTATTTCTGATGGGCACTTTCGCGCCGGTAGTAATGCGGGGGGCCTTTTTGATTAGTTTGGTTATTGAAGGCTGGTTTCTAGATTTCTTACTTTTGTTGTGTAATGTTTAGTTTGCAATTTGATTTAATGTTTTTTTAAATAAGTTAGTTTTATTATATAGTGAAAATTGTTGCATGTTTAGTAGTTTTAAGATTGACATTGTGTTTATTTTGTATGAGAATTATGGGATTTTTTTGATAATATTCGATAATGGAGCTATTTATTTATTTGAATATAATAATCATTAATTGTGCATGTCTGTACGTGCGAGTAATTCCGGTCTATTAATAATTATATTCAATTAATTATTTTAAGAAATAGTATAGTCTTTTGTTTAAAATTATGATCTTTTTTCATAAGGCAAGTGCCGTTAATTTCTAAGGTTAGGTTATTAAGCCCTTCGGGCATGTGTGTGAACGTCTTTACACATTAGGGCCATTTGGCAACACTAATTTTTAATATGTATTTTTTTAAAGTGGGTAGTAGACATGTGCGCCGATCAAAAAATTGTCGGCGGCGGCGTTTGACAAAAAATCGGCGGCGGCGGCGTATTTTCGGCGTGAAATCGGCGTGATTGAAACATGATTTCACACATCAAAAAACCGTAATTCAAGGACACAGTTATTTAAAATATCGCCGTACATCACCTTAAACTCTGATTTAATGCCATAAACATATATTTTTACAAAAAAATCGAAATAAAATGGTTAAAATTTGCGTTTTTTGCCTTTTTGGCACTAGCGATCATAACGTTACGATGCCAAAGCCATCCACTGAGGGAAGGTGACCCATGCTACATCTTGGTTCTACATGGTACATCTTCGGTCTATTCGAGAGGTTTTAGGCCTTATCAGACATTATTTATTCGAGCTATATGGTATGGCCACTTGGTTATTCGGAGCTACATCAATTAAATAGTGCTTCTACGGATTTCCTCATTTCTATGGAGATACTTAGGTTCACACAGGTCATCACTGCCTGTATGAGAGAAGTTCACTGGCCAAACGCCTATAGTTGCAGGATCTAAAGCGTCGCGAGGATGAACTTAAGTTTTTCCAACGTTACCCAAACGTGTTAGACTACGCAATAGACCAAAATTAGATTAGGTACCACAAAAAGGCTTGTTTTTTCGATCTCTGGGACTTAACTGTCATCTTTCGGAAGCTTCCATGTAATTCCATAAGAGCGCGTGGTCAAGGTACCTCAAGGCCGAATCTCTAATACGGTTCTGTACTGGAAAAACATATATAGGTAGCAGCAGACATAAGCAAACCACCGCTGTCACAAAAGTATAGTAAACCTGGTTAATAAACCAGCGAACAAAATGATTAAAAAGGGCAGAGTTCAAACTGGCTGGACTACTTACCAGCTACAAATAACTTGCCATTCACTTTGATGGACACTTTAGTTCCTCTGATGCCCAATATCTTCCTGGACTCAAATATTCCCAAAGGCTTAGAAATGGGCCGAACTAAGGCTACTGCTGTTATAACTCAAGTATTTGGTCCAGAATGTTTGGCAGAACTGATAGATTTATTAAAAACTATAAGGGTTCCGTTTTTGCTATTTTGGCTACGGAACCCTAAAAAAGAAAAAAACTACGTTTCTATGATATTAAATGAAACCACAGATACATCTTTATCAAAAAACAATGTGCATTCATTGTCATATATTGTGTTGAAGATTTCAATATCAAAACTTCGTTTCTTGATATGGTGGAGCCAGAGTCAATGCTCAGGGGTTAAATGCTCATGAAACCTACACAGCTGTGGTATATTGAACGCAGCTTAGGCGTTCACCTCTCTCTTTCCCGCCTTGATGATCTCTCTCTTTTATATTAGCCATTGTCACATGTGTTCAGCTCTGGTTCAAATAAATCCTAATTAATTAATTATAGGAGTTTAATTGAGATACCGCAATCTGTATTCATCTCATCATCATCTGTATTCTCTAATTTAAAAGATTATGAGTTTACAGAGAAAGAACATGAACCAAAAAGTATGAGATAAATTCTACTCCAAGAACCTGTAAGACGTCTTTTCTTAGAAACTGATTACCACAGCTTTGGTTTTTTTTTTTGGTTGGTTTGTGTCCCGTATGGTCAATATTGACCACTTTTGGTTGATCTGGAGTTGTGCCCCTCTCCGAAGAAAGGAGAGGGTTACAGGAGCACAGCTTTGGAGGATGTCTTGAAGCTTTTGAACTAGAACTGATTTAGAATCAACGTCGCTAACGACTACCTTCGATTAGCTAATGACATCGTCGTGATGGTATAGTCCCTACAGGGCGCGAAAAATATGCTCAACGACCGCTGTGTTTATAAGACGAAAGTTATGTCGAACTCCCTGATACCCCAGTCGCTCTTGGGGCAGTTAACCTTGAAGTTGTCTAGGACGAGAACTACGAATACACATATGTAGCTGAAACATACACTCCAGTTCTTCTCTGTCACCGTGTCTCAATGTCTCAAGAATAGTTTTTGACTAGTGACGAGATATCCAGTAGACGTATAGTCTTTCACCTTCATAAATAGGGTCGAGTCGCTCAACGTTCCATAGAGAGAGCTAGACCAAATTAGTAATTAGTAAATCCGTTTCGTTCCGTTTCCAAAGAACCTACTTAGGTGACATAACTCTAGCAAGATGAGGTGGTAATGGGCAGGGCATATAGCTCGAGCAACAAAGACCGATGGGATAGAAAGGTTCCCAAATGAAGACCACGAATCTGAAGGAAGATGGAGCGTGGGTTGGCCTCCACAAAATGATCTGAGGACATGTTTAAGTTCGTCGGCATTCGATTAAGAGAAAACGTGTGCATTGCGACTGTTCGTTCGGAATTGTTTAGGGCAGACCTATGTTCATCAATGAATGTCTCCGGATTGAGATGATAATGATGATCTAGACCATTTTAACTAGCCTCTGCCGTCTTTTGAAATCCTACGAGAGGATAATAAGAAAAAACGTTATCCAAAAATGGGATGAACCTTGATTTCAACAGAGTATATGCTATGAACTGCTAGAACAAAGTGTTAAGTAAGGTTAGTTTTAATATATGGTACGAAAATCTGCTTTTGCAATAAGTTTTTTATTCACGCCGATTTCACGCCGATCAGAAATCGGCGGCGGCGGCGTGGCCAAAAAAGCCGGCGGCGGCGGCGCGCCGGCGCGGCGCACACCTCTAGTGGGTAGGTTTGCACATCGGTAATATTGACAGGGAAAATTTATGATTTTCGCAGTCTATCCGCGACCATGAACGCTGAAAAGGGTTACGAAACGTCGGGACTTAAATATTTTTACTAAAAAAAACCCGACCGCGGTGCACTTTAAAAGTGCATAAAATCCGCCATTTTGTTTATTTTAACGAACTCCCGGTGACACTCGCGCCATCAAGACGAATCTAATGATGTATCATTTATTTTGTTACGAGCGGACATACATACATACAAATCAAACACATAACCCTCCTTTGGGCTTCACCGCAGTCGGGTAAAAATATAGTAATATACGCGATTTAATCCGTTTAAGTTGTTTTTGTTACAAATAGTATAGTGCTTAGTTATGAGTTATGAGTTCGCACAATTTTCGCACGCTCTACTTTCAGGAATTTGTGCTCGGTATGCACTAAAGTTGCTCTACAGAGGACCGGCTTGTCTACTGGCCTTTACTGCCAATAAAACTTTAGGTTTCCCAATTTCCTACGAATAATTACTATTCTCGAAGCGTAGGTGTTATCCTAGTCATGAGCATATGGGGTCGAAGTGTGGGAGTCTATTGGCCTATGTTTTATTCATAGCTATAGATAAAAGAAATGATTATTTTTTACATGTCTCCTGTTCGTAAGTAGACAACTTAAATGTCGCATATTTTTATTAGAATAAAAATATATCAAGTAATTTTAAGAAGTAGTTGCTATATCGAAAACTAGCGACCCGCCCCGGCTTCGCACGGTGATTCTCTATTATATTATGCATGTATTATACATATAAACCTTCCTCTTCAATCACTATCTCAGGGTTTCCCAAACTGTGCGTCGCGACGCCCTAGGGAGTCGCGACACTGTCCCAGGGGCGTCGCGACACGGGAGTTTCAAGTCGCCGTAAGTTAAACCTATAACGACCCGCATGTCCCCCTGTTCCATCTATCCCTACCACCACATCCCCCCAGTTTACAAGGGCGTCGCAAAAAGTTTACAACCTGCCAAAGGAGTCGAAGTGTAAATAAGTTTGGGAACCCCTGCACTATCTATTAAAAAAAAAAACGCATCAAAATCCGTAGCGTAGTTTTAAAGATTTAAGCATACATAGGGACATAGGGACAGAGAAAGCGACTTTGTTTTATACTATGTAGTGATATTGGAATAGGTACCTAACAAATATTGCGTGCACCTAACACGCAATATTTGTTAAGGTGATGATAGGATGTTTAAATTACGAAATATTTAGGACCGCTGATGTCTACCTACTTCAGGTTATTAAAAAAAATCAATAGCACCAGTTTGATAATATGAATCCTATATACAATATTAATGTGATTTGTCATTGTTGAAATTATATATCTTAATAATTTCAATAATTAACAAAGGATTTCACCCGTTTTTGTGCGCAATTTATTGTGTCTGTGTATAAAATACTTATTATTAAACATCTAGGTAGAAATTAGATATTTAAACGCCCAATAAAAAATAATCAAAACTAAACTTTACTTATTTAGTTTACAACAATTTGTATGTCCTCACAGCTGAGCATACATTCTCGTTCGTGAAAGGGAACTGACGAAAAATAAATATTTAAAGTTTTACCGGCAATTGAATAAGCAACCAAACATAATGAGTAACCTAAACTACTCACAAGGTCCGTTGTTCCCGCCCACACTGATCGAAAACTATTCGAGAGACGTCCAAACTTTGAACCGGTTTTCTTACGAATGATTTGTCCGAGCATATCAAGAAGCCTTAGAAGTGACTAGGGAGGGCTTTAAAGGTCCCGGAATAAGGGGCCTCAGATGGTATAGTTAAGGTGAATGGTGCCGCCAGATTCTATATCTACAGGGTGAATTTTAAATCGTGAATCGTAATATTTTTTTTGTAGTCTATTTATTTATCCTAATTTTTAAAATCTCGTGGTCACCCTACATTCATGTTTCGTTCTTGTCATGAAAATTTCAACATTAGATATCCAACCTCCTAATATTGAAGTTGGCTGGATAGAATTTTGGCACGTGTTGTCAATAATGTAAACATCGTCGACATTGTCAACATAAGTACCTATTTAAATCGTTCGATCGTTTAAATAATTCAGTTTTATTACGATTAATGGTATAAGCGCCTCCACCATTTTGTTCATAATTAATTAAGCTGGTCTTTAATTGTAATTAACACTAGTGGTCTGTATTAGTCTTAAGTATCTTTACCGGTAAACGTGGTTACGATTCACGATTTAAAATTCACCCTGTATAAAAATACGAGTATAATTATAGAGAGTTTAAGCATCCAGGTTAGAAAACATTAGTATTGGTTGAAATGTGTTTTATTTTATAGAAAAAGGCTCATAAAGACGAAAAAGTATATTTTTAGTAATTAACACGTTCCCTGTCCCGGTTCCCCTAATGTGGGGTCATGAAGCTTTTTTCAGGAGTCCGTGCTGCCACTATGGGATCGCTTCCCCATACTGAATGCACAGTTGGGACTTGTGACATTATCCGACAGTTTTGTATGGGGACAGTGAACGTGTTAAAACATTAGTTTCGACCGATGCTAATAGATGACGTTGATCATAAATGGACGGTTTTTAGACAGACATAATATTTGTCGCTCACTCTCAAAAGTCTCAAATCATTACATAAAATAAAGCATCAGAAATGCAGTCCTTCAAATAATAGGCATACTTATTCGTACTTGTAGCGATTTGGGTATTTTTATATAAATAAGCTTTTGCATTTCTTAATAAGTAAGTTTGAAGACGGGTACTAAATAAAAAGTTTTAATTATACCACACCACTGTTACTTATACTAAACAAATTGTACCTACACTATAACTCTTCCTAAGAACAGTACCTAGTTAGAAATATCTGTATGGCTGCTAAAATATAATTACCTACTAGGTATAGTCTATAGCAGCGGTCGGCAACCTGCGGCCCGCGGGCCGCATTGGCTTCTAAGCGGTTGCCGATCGCTGGTCTATAGGATCGTAGTTGTGTGATTTTAAACCAAAACTGGTGTGGTGATATCACTGTAGGTAGGTACCTATAACCAAAACTGACCTCAATTTCCTCCTTGGATTTCCTTTAAGTATGTGAGTCAAACCAAGCCAAAAAAACACGACCACAATTCACTGTTATCTACAAAGCAGTTAACTCGCCATTTCATGAAGCGCTAAATGACTGTCATTTTTCAGGAAGCAGTGATAACATTGTCATAGTCATAATATTCGACACTTCGATATTCTAATTGTATATATTGATAGATAATCGTAATGGTGATTATAATGGCTCACGTGTTGATTCAGATCATAAAATAACAGTAGAGAGAACCAAAATGTGTAACTATGTAAACTTGAATTGTACATACAAAATTCGAACATAATTACCAAGTTACCGACTCTAGTTATATTCCGATGTGTAAATGTTAACTGTAGCATTAATTGCATTGCAATAAATATACTCTTTGTCCATAATCCTATTGACCCATATGCTTAGACACAGATCGGTGCCAAGCATTTCCTGGACATTCATATTTAAATATAAGATTTAAAAAATTGCTTTGCAAAATTTTGACACCGCATACGAGGGGTCAATGGACAAGGATACCGTGATATTATCGTATACAGGATGTAATCGTTAAGTGTAGCCAGGCGATTATTCGGTAAAAACAGATATTAGAAAACTTTAAACCGATATCAAATGTACGTTACCCAATGCGTAAAATCACATTAACAACTTTTTTAAATAAACGAGTAATTTTAAAAATATTAAGTTTAAATGCTTCTATACATTTAGTACGACGTTCGTTGAAAGATTAGTTCATAGGGCCTAGTAATTTCACCATTATCAAATGATTGATAAATTGTTTTTCTTATTCACTGATCCATATCGATCATCATTTTCAAGTAGTTACACGTGGTGATCTATTAATTATCTGACGGCTTTACGTTTACCGCCAATTTACGTTTCGGAATCACGAAAACATAAAAACGTACTCGTGACTGTGAAAAAATGGCACATTCTAATATGAGAAAAGGTACATGTTAAAACTTTATTACAAATGTAATTGTAACAGCAGAGCAGCTATCATCGCCTACAGGAGAGAATATCCAGCCCCTACTTACAGCCTCAAAGAACGTCGTACTAAATGTATGGGAGCGTTAAAAGTTAAAACGTAATATTTTTAAAATTACTCCTTTATTTAGAAAAGTAATCAATGTGATTTTACGCATTGGGTAACGCACTTTAGATATCAGTTTAAAGTTTTCTAATATCTGTTATATTTACAGAATAATCTACACTTAACGATTACACCCTGTTATATCTGCAATATTTTCGTAGATTGCCAATTTGCCACATGTCTACTTGAGGACGTTTACACGCCAGCATCAAATACACCCTTGTTGCCAATGTTTTTGCAGATGTTGCTGCTTCTCCTCATCTCGTGTGGAGTGGTCCCGAGTCTGGCGCTGGATAACGGGCTGGCGTTGACACCGCCCATGGGGTGGCTGACGTGGCAGCGGTACCGATGCGTCACCGACTGCACCACATACCCCGACGAGTGTATAAGGTATGGACGTGGTTTGAGTGATTCTAATCGGGGCTATTCGGATTCATGACGACGCGGCCCCTATGTGTTGTATACGATGTGTTGTAAGTATGTTTCACTGAGGATAACTTTAGACCCGTAAATTCGATCTTCTAAATCTAAACCATTTTCGGTCTAGTTTCGTGCCGATCACTGCAGGACATGTCGGTATTTATTTTTTCAGTGAGAAGCTAATAAAGCGGACAGCAGACATCATGGTGAGCGAGGGGTACCTTGAGGCGGGGTACGATTACATCGGCATCGACGACTGCTGGTTGGAGAAGAACCGCAGCGCCGACGGCAAGCTCGTCGCCGACCACAAGCGCTTCCCGAGCGGGATGATGTTACTTGGCAAATATGTACGTACAATCTGAACTACTGCCTGCAAACACTTTTCTAGCCCTCCGTCCTTTCTGATTCTTATGCGTAACCCCCCCAGGAGTTGCTTTTTTATGAGAATACACCAGTTTTTGGCAAAATGGTTGCATCATGAGGTCAAAGCACGTAATGAGTAGAAAAAAATAATTTCAGGTTCACAGCAAGGGCTTGAAGTTCGGGATCTACCAGGACTATGGAAACAAGACCTGTGCGGGTTACCCCGGCGTGATGGGGCACGAGCAGACCGACGTCGACACGCTGGTCGGCTGGGGCGTCGACTACATCAAGCTGGATGGCTGCTACTCGAAACCTGAAGACATGGAGAAGGGTAACTTGACAAACGTTGTGATGGGTTTATAGCAAAGGCCAGAAGTCCGGGTTCTACCAAGCCTATGAAAGCGAGACCTGCCTGTACAGGCTACCCCTTTCTGGCGACAATAGAAAAGGTTAACCGGAGTCCGGACCAGGTCAGAGGATTCGAAAACTGTCCGCTGATGTTCAGCTCTCAACCAAAAGAGAGCTCAAAGCAAATGTATAGAGTAAATCCAGCGTTACCTACTCCCCATTATATTTATAAGTGTATTGAACTATTTCTAAATTGGATTACAAGGACTTTCTGACTTTCGACCCTTGTAAATCTCTGAAATGTTTTAAAATTAAGGCGTTTGGTATGGTTAATTTTAAGTGTTTTTGAACGGTTGCAGTTCTAAATTTCTTTTCAGCAGTGGTTTCAGACTCTGCAAATAACACACACTACAGGTGCTGCTTCTGTTTCCAGGGTATCCCGATTTCGGAAGGATGCTGAACAAGACAGGACGCCCGGTGCTTTACTCCTGCAGCTGGCCGGCTTATCTGGAACCAGAGGGTATTTTGGTACTATCTGATCGTTATTTACAACTAATAAGATAAATATTTATGTACTCCAAAAATTTACACATTTAGTAACTAATGCAGTGTAGGGAACAAAATCCTATTTTCCACGTCTCGCTTAGCATAATTATTTTTGTACTTACGTCAGACAAATATATATGTCGCTAGTCTATTAAAATTTAATTAATAGGTGTAGGATTGACGAGCTTACATTTGGCCCCTATCAGTCTGTTGGGCTGGATATGTCGGGCTGCCTTTTGTGGGTCAAGTAATTGATTTGTCTAGAATTTTTTATCAGTTACATAAATAGATTAATGAAGTAAAACACCATGAAGTCAGTTTAAGAATAAAATTATATAGCTTTCGCCAGCGGCGTACCGTGAATTTGCATCGCTAGACAAAAAAAAAATTGCCGCCCGCTACAATTTTGCGGGCGTAATTAGTAAAAGGTTTTTCAAATGATGTATTATTTTAAGATGCCGCACTCACCGCCCTTTTTGATTTGTCACTGGGACCATGGCTCCCCTTTCCAACCTCCAGGCTTCGTCACTATATTTCCCATAGTTTATATAAGTACCTTAAAACCAAATATATAATTAGAAAGGAAAATTAAAAAATAATTTGCCTCGGGCAAGATACGACGCTGCGTCGAACCTGCGTCGTTATCGGCTCTCCGGGCCAACAGGCGCACTACCAATTGTGCCACCGAAATCGTCGATTTTTAAAATTCGTTGGCAGACGTTAAAGCTGGTATCAGCGTAATTCGTCTCATTCGTTTTTCGTTCAATTCGTTTTTCGTCTCATTCTATATTCGTCACACATTCTTTATTAATACTATTCTTTATACATAGAGTATGTGTGACGAATATAGAATCAGACGAAATACGAATTGAACGAAAAACGAATGGGACGAATTACGCTGATACCTTAAAGCTATAGTAAAATTTCATATAAAAACCAAAGGTTTCGTTCCTATACAGCCAAATTACACAGTGCTCGCGGAGAAGTGCAACCTGTGGCGCAACTGGGACGACATCGACGACTCGTGGGCGTCGCTCGTCAGCATCATGAACTGGTTCGGCGACAACCAGGAGCGCCTGGCGCAGTTCGCCGGCCCGGGACACTGGAACGACCCCGATATGGTACGTATTTAACTCAGTCAAATTGCAGCGTAGCATTGGGATTTGGGTATAACTTCAACCTGTGGCGCAACTAAAGAAAGACAACTCGTGGCAGTTAGTTAATCAGAAGCGCCTGGTGTTATTCGCCGGCCCGGTCTACTAGCACGACCTTGACTTTCGACTGTTATCAGGCCCGCGCCGACCCCCGGCAGCGCCTGTGTGCAAACCTATGAAGCACCTCTTTATTTTCGTCGTGTTTCGCATCCCGGCGCCCCTATTGCCTTAGCGCCTGTGTGCGTTGCACACTTCGCACACAGGGGCTGCGCGGCCCTGGCTGTTATAACGTTTATTTCCTACTAAGAGACCCCCACACTAAAGACTTTCTAGCGTCGGCGTCTTGTCAGCGCGCGTGCAGCGTCGACGCGACGTTTGCGTAGCGTGTTGACGCGGCCGGCCGGAGCGGGGTGAGGAGATTGCATTGTGCAACGTTCATCGCGGTAACGCTGCGTAACGAGCTCGAAAGACGTCGCGGCGTAGCATCGACTGAGTCCTCCAAAATTGCCAAAATATCTTCAGTTGCTTTATTAGGGTTCCGTACCTCAAAAGGAAAAAAACGGAACCCTTATAGGATCACTCGTGTATCTGTCTGTCTGTCACAGCCAATTTACCACGAAAGTACTGGTCCGATTGAGTTGAAAATTTGGTACATATATTAAGGTAAATGACCCAAACACGGACATGATTTGAAGATGGGCGTAAAAACAGCAGTTCTTGGATTTATAATTGGTCTTAATCATTGACAGCTATTGGTGGGCAACTTCGGTCTCTCCCTGGACCAAGCTCGTGTGCAGATGGCGATATGGGCGGTGCTTGCGGCGCCGCTGCTCATGAGCGCGGACCTGGCGCGCATGCGCCCCGAGTTCAAGGAGATTCTGCTCAACCGGGACGTCATCGCCGTCAACCAGGACAAGGACGGGAAGCAGGGGCTTAGGGTCTTCCACGATACGGTAACAACAACATAACATATTCATCCATTTACTGATTACACCGTAGTTCGTAGAAGAGCTCCAAAACTGCATTAGAGTACTTGGCGCTGTCAATATAATTTTGCAATAAATATTATACAGTCTTGGTCTAAATACGTTAAGTATCTGCCATTTGTACCGTTAAGTAATCTACTATTGAACCCAAAAGTCCTAATTACTATTCTTCCAGAAACGCCACAGACAAATCTGGACTCGAGAGCTGTCAGATAACTCGTACGCGGTGGCGTTTGTGAGCACGCGAACAGATGGCGTGCCCTATGCGGTCCGCTTCACTCTGGACCAGATGAAAATACCAGCACAGAACTACACGGTTTCGGTAACCATCGTGAACATTATAGTGCATTTTGAACTAGCGGTTCGGTTGTCTTTTATATGAGCGTAATGGTGGCTTACACCGCCCCTCGTGGTTTGCGCCGGCCGCCCCTCTCGGCCTGCCACCTGCCACCCTGGGCCATGGCCCACTTGCCCCCAGGGTAATACGCCCATACGCCCCTGATGACCTAGTAGGTCAGATAAGAGTGAATGGGTGTAGTTCTCACGCTGGTCTACTGCGGGTTGTATATCTTCGCGGGTGTATGCAGATTTGCTTCACGATGTTTTTCCATCACCGAAAAGCTAATGGCAAATATCAAATCATATTATATTTCGTACATACCTTCCGAAAAACTCATTGGTACGGGCCAGGATTCGAACCTATGACCTCTGTTTGAAAGGCGCATGTTCGAACCACTCGGCAAGAATAGCTTTTAATTCATAGTTATTCTCGAATAAACTTTTCGAGTGAGTACCTATAATATAAGTAAATACTCCGACTTACCCAGAGCGGTGTTACCTCTAAATTCGAAGTTTGTAACGAACAAATGTAAAACAATATTTGACGGGGCGGAACGGCCTACTTCGAACTTTGGAGTAGGTATTAGACCAGTGCTGAAACCCTTCGTTCGAATCATGCCATCTGGCGAGAGCTTGAGAGAGCGAGAGGGACACCACGAGATGAACTTCGAGCGAATATAGTTGGAGTTTAGGCTTAATGATTTTCCCAAGAGCATCATGACATGACGACCATTTGCTGAGTGGGAGCTACTGAAACCTTAAATCAACTCGTACGAGACGGGAGTTCTTATAATACATAATAATCTCTATATGTTTTATGTTTCAGGATCTTTATAACGAAGAGGACGACCGGACTTTGGGTGCCGATGAGAAGTTCATAACACGGATTAATCCTACAGGTAACATTTTCCATCGTGCTTCTACTTATTCATTGAGTGACAACCAAAACTCACCGAACAGGTCACAGGAATAGTCGCTTTTCTTCAAACACGGTGGATTTTCCTTCGATATTATTTTTGTAATTAATAACTTTTGGTTGTCACTAAATATGTGACTATCCGGTCTCATTAGTTAGTAGTCGCCAACTATTTTAGTCGGTGACTTGACGGGAATAAATGCCGATGCCGACTAGTCGGCACTTTATGTGCTAGAGGAAAATCGAGCTCACTTTATTTGAATCGTCTTACACAAGTGTTTTTTTTTAAACTATACCCATTTGAATTGTGCGCGTGTGTTAAATTATGGTTACTTTTAATTTTCCTATGAATGTATCGATTTTAAATAAATTTATTTTGAATTAGAAACATCGTGCAATATCCGCCACGTAATAAGGTTCTGAAATATGTTTTGTTATATAGTATAATATGTAACTTCCTAGGGGAAACGAAGAAACATGCAAAACAAAGCAAAATGAAACCAGGATTTGTTGGTAATGCCATTTATAGTATAGTTCAGGCGTATGTTAAACTCTCTAATTATATGTTTTAGTGTACATAGTTGTCACCACTACAATACGTTGTATTAAACAAACATTTATGCTTATGTATTCTTATAGTCGCCGTCGGTCATTTGTGCGCCGATTCGTCCTTTAGGCGTCGCGATTCGAGGCGAGCCTTTTTAAAAAAAGGGCTAAAAGGCTCGAGTCCTTTGGATAACTATTCGTCAGCCAATAGTCGGCCCATTTCTAGCTGCCACCCGACGCATTTACACGTTTAGGTACATTTCCACGCGACGCATTTACATTTCCACGAGGGTATCAGTAAATCAACTTTATTATTATGTTTCATGCAGGCGTAAAGTTTTACAAGTTCGTGCCAGTGAAGACTGAGGAATGCGACGAAGTCGAAGAAGAGGAGAGAAAATATGTTAATTTAGATGTAAGCAATGGTTTAGATAAAAATGTGGTTGTTGTTTAAATACTGTGTTTTATTTACTCTCACATCTAAATTAAATATGAAGTTCCTATTAATAATTGCCTAAAACACACGCAACAGGCAGGAATGCACAAGGCAGGACAAGAAAATGCTTGAAATTAATAATGAATAGGGATTGCAATCCGGTCCAATTCTCAATCCGGCCGGATTGGAGTTTTGCTGTTGCGTCTATCCAACATTACGCGTTTTGTCCAGTTTAGCGGCCTTAAAGTACACATGCGGAGTTGTCCAACCGGTCCAATAAGTACTCAATTATTTTTAACGAACTCGGCAATTTTTGAATAAAATCTTAAATCGTCAATATGTCAGAAACTAAACATTTTCGGACAGGCCTACTCTCATGACTTTTTAAAGGGTTCCGTACCTTAAAACGAAAAAACGGAACCACTTAGGTATAAGATCACTTTGTTGCCCGTCTGTCCGTCTGTCAAGATGTCCCGTCTGTCCCTTTATCTCGGGACCGGGTTCGTATCATAAATATCATAATATATACAGTCATTATATATAAGTTCAAAACACATATGTTCAAAATATATAAAATCAAAATTAATATTGATTGAAAATCATAACAGTTAAAGTCCATAATGTACGTTACGTTATCCATAATGGTCGAAATATATACTGACGAAATGTATATGTTTACATCCCATATGTTCAAAATATATAAAAAGTCTAATGATATAATGTTTAAAAGGAATGATGGTGGAAATCCAGAACCTACGTTTTAGGGGATGAAAGGCGTTATACAATTAAATTCCTGAATTATACTCACAGTAACTTTACAATTGTACAAATTTCGACTATAAATAGCCGTGTACTAGAAAAATTAAGTATTTATTCCTTACATTCTTGTTCTTTTCAATTAAGTGGCGACGTTTTATGGTAGCAAGTGATCCTAACACGCTGCTCCTCGCTTCGCTCATCGTCGCACCTAACCTAATTTCATGATTCTGAGTAATCTGAAAGTTTAAAATATTTCAGGTTTTGAGTAATTTGAACCCGAAAAATAGGTGCGACGACGAGCGAAGCTAGGAGGAGTGTGTTAGGATCACTTGCAACCAACACACGCCACAGCTGAATTACATGACATGTGGACTCCATGTAAATTTGATTATTAATTATGAAAACTGTCCTCACAGATGTAATAAATGTAGATAATTGTTGATTTTTTGTTTTAATTTCTTACTATACATACAAATACGAACAAGGTAGGTAATAAGTAAGATTTATTTCGCTGTTACAAAAATAGTTAACTATATAGGTAATAGTTAAATATGTATAGGCTCGGAGGTGACATTATAATTGACCATCTCAATAAGGCTTGTGTTATGGATACTATATATTTTGAATTTCTATATTTCGACTTTATTCATTTCAACAGTATAATTTTGACCTTATATATTTTGATACGTACCCCTCGGGACCGCTTGGAGGTATCGAGCTGAAACTAAAACCATATCTATGGTAATCTAATCACGTCTAGGGTCCCTTGAAGCTGTAAAAAAATCAAACTTCTAAGTTAGAGCGTAAAAAAAAGATATGGCCATTTATGCCACAAAAAAAGTACGTCCGACGTACGTTCGACTCTCTCCAGGAAACCAAAATTTATAGGATACTTTCCGTTGACCTAGAACTATGAAATTTGACAAGTAATACCGTCTTATACTACAAGTATAGGGAAAAATCTGAAATCTATACATTTGTAATTAAGTCATAAAGAATATAGTCTTTATTTAAAGACTATATTATTAAATTTAAGTATTTGTACGGAACCCTCGGAAGGCGAGCCCGACTTGCTCTTGTCCGGTTCTTTATTTTGTTACTATAACACCATAAAACAGTGGTTCCGAACTTGGGGGTAATTACCCCTTTAGGGGAAAAATTAAGTTTTCTCAGGGGTAAACTCATAGTAAGTCGTTTTTCTTTGAGTACTTTCATATACTTGTCTGTATTACCTATTTTTTGGAGGGGTAATGATACAAATCTAGAGGGGGCCTGTGGGTGATGTGGTAATAAAGGTTAGGAACCACTGCATAAAAGGAATGTACTCGTAGGTATTCAATAATCAGTAATCCTATATACGTCAATGGTTTTACTGTATTTATTTGTAACACTTGTACTTATAGTGATTATTTTCATATACCTATGTACCTACATATTACAAATATTTTTGTAATGATGAGGTACTGATAAAACTATAGGTACTAGTTATTTATACGCGCAAGTAATTAGTTTAGTAGTGAGTGTGTCAGCTTTCATTGCAAGTCGTGCCTAAATATCTACATTTCAGTTCTAATTGCTAGTGTTCGTATAGGTAATCGATTCTACATAAGGTAATAATAATAACTGTTAGCGCCAATAAAACCATGAGACACTTTTCCCGACAGGCGCCGTCATGTCTCAATCTGTAGCCCAGTATTTAGTCCATATTTCCACCACCATAGCCCAGTACAGTTAGATTCCATCAGTCAACAATAGTCCTTGCATCTGGCGGGGTTGCTCTGCGTGCGTCCCAGGACACGGGCAGGGACAGCATCCGCTCAGTGTACTGTGAGGTTCGTACCATGGGTTCACTAATGTTTGACCAAAAAATTATTGACAAATGGTCATTTGACAAACAACGTTTCACCAAATAACCATTTGGCAAACGAGACATTTGACAAAAGTATCATCTTACAAAAACTCAATTAGCAAATGATTAATTAGCAAACACTACACTTGGTAAATGTGTTAAATAATAAAATGTCAATTGACCTTTTTTCATTTCACCAAATAATATGTTTCGCAAATTAAGCATTTGTCCAAATGTCATTTAACAAGATGTTATTTCATAAAAAGTACTTCTTTTTTCAAACATTATGATTTAGTCTGTTGGGTAATTTATTCCGCTACCCTCTATATCGCCACAAGTTACAAGATTATATAGAAGGCAAGCAATCTTGCATTATGACGCTCCTCTCGCTTCGCTCGCTCATAATAATATATTGGTGGTCATAATACAAACCTAACCTAACCGACAACCTAGGTTTTTTCTATGATTAGTCTAATCTAAATGCATCAGTTTGTTTTTGTTGGGGGCGCAGTTCAAACCCTAACCTAACCTAACAACCTAGTCTTTCTGGCAGCAGTTCGTTTTTGTTGGGGGACGCAGTTAAACCCTAAACTAACAACCTAATTTTTCTGCCAGCAGTTCGTTTTTGTTGGGGGACGCAGTTCAAACCCTAACCTAACCTAACGACCGACTCTTTTTGCCAAATAGGTACGTGTATTAATTTGACCCATACCATATCTATTATTAGATTTATTAATAAACGAAACACTTGTCAAATAATACATTGTACCAAACGTTTTTAGACCAAGCGTAGTTTTGTCTGATAACTCAGTTGCTAAATGTTAATTTTGTCAAATAATTATTTATAAAATGTAAATTTAACTGTTGATCGTTTGGTAAAGTGAGTCATTTGTAAAATGATTAGTAGTAAAATGATCAATTGGCGAAACATTTTTTTGCAAAACGTTGTTTGTCAAGTGTAATTTTGCCAAATGACTTTTGGTCAAACGGCAGGACACCCGTACCATGATATACAAACCTCACCGTCCTGCGTGACAGACTGGCAGCTTTTGGAACTATCGAGTATTCAAATATATTCGAATTCAGTCTGTCTCGCTCTAGTTTAGTAATTATGTATTAGTTGTATCTTAGCTCTAGTACCTACCGAGCACTTGAATAAACGAAGGTATAAAACATAAGTATTTTATCTTAAACTGGCCACCTCCCACATGTGGTGGAGGTGCGGGGCACTACTTTTCATTAAAGTGTCGAAAGGCGTTGGCTTCGGCTTCACGTACGCCTCCCAAAGGTCCGGGACACCATTGTCCCGTGAACGGGAAAGACATAAAAAATTAGAAATGTTCGGTTATACTGAAATCATCATCACCCTAGTGCCCATTCCTGTTTTAACACGTTGCCTGTCCCGGTGCCCTAATGATGAAGTTTCTTTTCGGGAGTCCTCGCTTCCACTCTGTGGGGTCACTTCTCCATACTGATTACACAGTTGGGACTTGTGACATTGTTTGATAGTTTTGTATGGGGACAGTGAACGTGTTAATCCCGACGCAAAAAGAGGGATGTTATAAGTTTGACGCCAATGTCTGTCTGTCCAGGGCCGCGCCGACCCTCGCAGCGCCTGTGTGCGAAACCTATGAAGGAGCATTCCATGAAAATATTTCGTAAGGGACACCACCGTTTTAATACTTCCGAGAATAATATTATCGCGTATCTCTACTACTTTTTTATTAGTACGCTTACACGCCATTGATTACATACTCGTATTTGTTGCCGTTGTTTTTGTAACATACGGATTTGTTTATACCTGCATGCAGATGTTGCTGCTTCTCCTCATCTCGTGTGGAGTGGTCCCGAGTCTGGCGCTGGATAACGGGCTGGCGTTGACACCGCCCATGGGGTGGCTGACGTGGCAGCGGTACCGATGCGTCACCGACTGCACCACATACCCCGACGAGTGTATAAGGTACCTATACGAGTTGATTTTATTCCAACTCGGATAACTCGAGTTGACTCGCCCGTCAACTCGAATCAAGATTCGAGTTGACTCGACTCGCATCAACCGGATGGGATCCGCATCGCGGCAGCAGCCAAACGGATCGGCGAGTCGAGTCGAGTTCAGCGTATTCGTAACAAACTGAACATTCGTCGAGTTGGCGAATCGGTGACTCGCGTGCACTCGCATAACTCGCATTCGTTATCCAGTCCGTGTCAATTCTAGCTAGAGTTAGGTATGCGAGTTGATTCGAGTTGCGAATGAACTTGATTCCAATCAACTCGCTTAGAGTCTGATTCGAGTTATTCGAATCAGACAACTCGACTCGCCCATCGCTACCTATCTACATGTTTACTTTACTTTATTTAATGATGGCATAGAGTAGACAAACAAGCAGAGACGGCTTAGAAGATAGCTAACATAAAATAATGTTGGTAGAGTCTGTGCAGAAAGAGAATAGGATTTAGATTGGGGGCGCTGTAATGCTTTTCTACCGTATGTGCCGTATTTTCTGTTCTGTGGCCATACTGGTTAGATTAGTTCTCTTTCCGCACAGACTCTAACGGCTTATTTTTTTTAATTAAAATCTAACAAATTTAGCAATGAAATGCAAATGACACACGACAAATTAGGGGTACTAGATAACGATGTAGATACATACTTTACCTAGTTACTCTCAGATTCAGTTTCAGTGTATGTTTCTCTGAGGATAACTTTGGAACCGTAAATTCGATCTTCCTGAATTTGTGAAACCTTTTGTGTTTCGTGCCAGCCACTATATCATTTAGTTATTTATTTTTTCAGTGAAAAATTAATAAAGCGTACAGCAGACATCATGGCGAGCGATGGGTATCTTGAGGCGGGGTACGATTACATCGCCATAGACGACTGCTGGCCGGAGAAGAAACGCAGCGTCGACGGCAAGCTCGTCGCCGACCGCAAGCGCTTCCCCAGCGGGATGAAGTCGCTTGGCAAATATGTACGTAGTACCTCAGAATAAGTAATAGTACTTACGTACAGAAGTCTCTCTCTAACGAAACTATCGAGCCGGATCTGGCCGTCCCCCTCTATAGCATAACGCGTGCTGACGCGTGTTCTTTCTGGTTGCTGGCTAAGACCCCTCGAGGGGGCCTCAAGACCGCGCGGCGAAATCGCGGAGTGAGCCACGCCTGGTAGTCAAATCTCCAGAAAGTCCGTACTTGTGAAACCACGGTAGCTCACGCGCAATTTTTCGAATTCGGGTCTTTCAGGAATGAAAACCCTGAAGCTGCAAGCAGGCATAGAGGTAGGCAGGGCGTAAACGCCTTAGATGAGTTACTGTTTTAACCTTACCTATTTATTCAGTGACTTAGGTTCCACCCTTGTATTGTCGATATATCGATGACTTGCACGGACCCTTTTGCTTCTACTTTGTTTATAGTGGAAAAGCAAACGGCTAAGCTAAGTTAGAATTGGGAGTAGCCGGTCTTTCAGTTATCTCTCTTCTCCTTAGTCTCCTCTACGTAGATACCCTTCCAATAAACACACATATAAATATGCAATCAAACACAACAAATCACTACGACATGAAGTCAAAGCACACAATGAGTAAAATAACTAAATTTCAGGTTCACAGCAAAGGCCTGAAGTTCGGGATCTACCAGGATTATGGAAATTTCACCTGCGCACGCTACCCCGGCGTGATGGGGCATGAGCAGACCGACGTCGACACGTTGGTCGGCTGGGGCGCCGACTACATCAAGCTGGACGGCTGCTACTCGACCAATAAGGACATGGCGAGGGGTAACTTGATAAATACTGTGGTGGCTTTATAGGAAAGGTTTGCAGTGCGGGATCCATCTGGGCTAGGGAAACAAGACTTGCGCGGGCTACCCCAGCGTGATAAGGCACGAACAGACCGACGTCGATGCGCTGATATTTAGCACAAATGTGCGAGTGTGGAGTCATGATCTATGAATGTACAATGTACGTTAGCGTCAAATACTCTGTAGCATCTAAAATGTCATATACATATTTCACTTTGGATGTCACAGACTATTTGACGCTGACTGTACACAACACGCAGTGTTGCACGGTCCATAATAGTAACTTTGTCATGATGATAAAGTGCATTAATTGAACTATTTCTAAGAGATCCCCTACAATAGTTTCTTTCCAGCGTCGACAAGACTGATATACGAAGAATCTCGAAAGACGGCGCGGCGACGTTGCTTGGGGTGTCGCTAATTTTTTTTTCATAAATAATTCGCAATAGACTTCATCAACTTTTAACGTATAGATACAAAATAACCTAAACTCGTATCTCTAAATTGGTTTACAACGACATTCTGACTTCTCGCCATTATAACTTACTGAAAAGTCACAAAATTATGACGTTTGATATGGTTAATTTTAAATATTTTTGAACGGTTGCGGTTCTTAACTTGTTTTCAGAAGTATTTTCCCTCTGCAAATAACGCACAGTACAGGCACAGTATAATAGCAGTAGGTTTTCTTCCGACAAAAGGTACATCGGGCGCACGCATGTATGCGCGCCGTATACGGACGCACCACAAGCAAACATTTACCAATGCGCACCAATGCCAGTATGGAGTGCACTCACAGACGCGCGATCTTGCGTCGTGTCGCGCGCTCCTAAACGGCCGAAGTCGACCTACTTGTTTGTCTTTATACTTTGGTACGGATGCCTATCCTCTGTTTCCAGGGTATCCAGATTTCGGAAAGAAGCTGAACGCGTCAGGTCGCCCGGTCCTCTACTCCTGCAGCTGGCCGGCTTATCTGGAATACTATAATATTTTGGTACTATCTGATTGATGCCTAAACCAATAACAAGACCAGGTTCACTAGTTGTTTGTTTATTAAAATACCTAAAAGAACAGACTATAGTTTAAGAATATTACTTATTATATTTTTAAACTTAGCTCTCCTTTTCTCATAGTTTTTATAACTAAAGCCCAATTTTACGTTCCTACACAGCCAAACTACACATTGATCGCAGAGAAATGCAACCTGTGGCGCAACTGGGGCGACATCGACGACTCGTGGCAATCGGTCATCGCCATTATGGACTGGTTCGGCGACAACCAGGAGCGGCTCGCGCCGTTCGCCGGTCCTGGACACTGGAACGACCCTGACATGGCACGTATATAACCCACTTGCAACGTAACATTGGGGAGAAGTGCAACCTGTGGCGGAACTGAGGCGACATCGACGACTCGTGGCATTCGGTCGTCACTATTATGGACTGGTTCGGAGATAACCAAGACCGGCTGGCGCGTTTCGCCGGCCCGGGCCACTGAACGACCCCGACATAGTACGTATAAATAAAAACCCAGTACAATTAGCGTTTTCAGAAACCTTAAATCCACTAGCTGACAGCAGAATGGTCTTTTTGACAGCGGATAAATCTACAATTTCAACAGTCAGTGCCGGCTTTACCTATAATGCAGGGTGTGCATCGCACACAGACGCAGGGTCTTTGGGGGCGCCGAGCGCTGCTCGCAATATCAGCGGGATTAAAGCGGTCCTTTCGCCTACCTGAGGAAGCCAGGGTATTGACTGGATGCGGGCGCTAAATGGGATAGAGCCGTCTCTGTCACAGTAGATGTCAAAAGATTTTGACATCTACTGCTGTCAAAAAGACCATTAGCCACCGTGCTGCTAGCTGGGTTAAGATTTCTGAAAACCCTCACTGTAACGTAACAGTGGGGAAAACTGCAACTTGTGGCCCAACTATTACATCGAGGACTCGTGGGGGTCGCTCACCAGCATCTTGAACTGGTACGGATATACTCAGGAGTGCCTGGCGCTGTTCGTCGGCCCGGATCACTTGATTAGGCCTGCAGCCTGCTACCATGGTACGTAAATATATAACCTAATTGCAACGTAATATTGGGGAGAAGTGCCACCTGTGGCGCAACGCAACTAAGACATCCATCGATAACTTGATATAGCTCATATTATATGAACTGGTTCGCACACTACCCAGCGCTTGGTGCAATTCACCGTGGTAACTATTTTCCATACTGCCACAGTCTAACTAAAGAATAGTCAGTCCGCCGTGAAAGACGCGGGTGGGGCAAGCCTGATGAGCCATGCTCTTTCTAAGAGATCCCCTACAATAGTGTCTTTTCAGCGTCAACAAGACTGATATGGAATTTGGGCTCACTCACAAGAGCGCGATTACTGTTTTATTGTGTGCGGGTGTTGGCTAACAGTATATTTATAAACCGCGGTACTTAATATGTTGACAGCTAATAGTGGGCAACTTCGGTCTCTCCCTGGACCAAGCTCGTGTGCAGATGGCAATATGGGCGGTGCTTGCGGCGCCGCTGCTCATGAGCGCGGACCTGACGCGCATGCGGCCCGAGTTCAAAGAGATTCTGCTCAACCGGGACGTCATCGCCGTCAATCAGGACAAGGACGGGAAGCAGGGCCTTAGGGTCTTCCACGATGCGGTAACATAACATTACATAGTCATTCATTTACTAATTACGTAGCAGTGTGTACTGATTATTATGTAGACATAGAAAACCTCCAATTGGTCTTGGTCGTGCGCTCGTCATCCCCACTGAGTTAAGATAGTGAACATGGGCTAGCAGTAAGAGAGGAGTAATATAATATATAAAGCCACATATAAAGCTAAATAATCAGATTGCTTCGTGGTAGATGGCGCTACAAGCCTCTTGCAATTTTTTGCAAATTTTATTTTTTGGGCTTAAGGTGTATAAAAAAAGGACCTAGAGAGCGGAGGTGCGCGTTTAAGATGTAATTTTTATATTTTACTCAAGTCAGTGGTAAAGTGGAAGGGGATACAGTACACGTACGTACCTATTATTAGGAATAGTGTTGCATGGCAAATTTAAGATGTTTCCATTGATCTTTTCTTCCAGGAACGCCATAGACAGATCTGGACTCGAGAGCTATCAGAGAACTCGTATGCAGTGGCGTTTGTGAGCACGCGAACAGATGGCGTGCCCTATGCGGTCCGCTTCACTCTGGACCAAATGAAAATACCAGCACAGAACTACACAGTTTCGGTAATCGTCGTGAACATAGCATTTGGAACTAGGTAGCGGTTCATTATGAATAGAGCTTGCTACTCCCTCTTCTGATGATGCATTTGTTCAAACTAAAGTCTGTAAAGTTCGACTTCGACTTTCTCAATGGGGCTACTTCTAAATTCAATGTTTGTATAGTGTCGTCTTTCTTGCTCTTATGTAAAACAATATTTGACAAGGCGCGCAGGCACACTTCGAATATCAGAGTAATAGACCAGGATACTAACATATATAAGTAACGAATGAAACATCAAGCTGACAATTTGGTTTGTTGACAAAGAACAACAACTGTTCTTGTTGTTCTCTAAGACCGTTCCTGCGTCGACCAACTTTTATTGCGACAACCGACTCGCCAAATAGTGTTTCGGATATTAAAACACATTTTTCGTATGATAAGTATAATTTTCCCAAGAGCATCATGACTGGACAGCCATTTGCTGCAAAAGCGCTAAATCAACCCGTAAGCTTTTTTATCTTCAACAATAATGATGTAATTTTCAATATTTTGTATATTTCAGGATCTTTATAAAGAAGAAGAAGACCGGGCTTTGAGTGCCAAAGAGAAGTTCACAACACGAATTAACCCTACAGGTAACATTCTCCTTTGTGCTTCTACGTCGGCGACTAGACAGTAAAAGATGCGGATTAGTCGGCATTTTATGTGTTATAGGAAATCGACCGACGGACATTCTGACGATCAGACGATCAGCATTATTGTTGATTGTGTGATACTTAGTTGATTTTTAATTATTTAGTGATGTGCCAACCAGTTTCCTAAGTCGCGTACTTTTGACGCCTTTGAGAGCCTTTTACATGTCCAAAAATTGTAGTTTCAGTTTTTTGTAATGTAATGGATCTGAAGACTATATTATCTAATCCCTCGGTAAAGAAGGCAAAACCTGTGTGCAGTTAATTGTTGCATTTATAGGACTATAAAATGACTGTCATATCATATAATCATGTTGTTATACTTAATGTTTGTTTGAAAGAGACATTAATTAGTTTGTGGCAGTGTTTCTTCTCACCAGAGGTCATTTTCTGAAGCGCTGGCAGAATTAGACATGTAAAAGAGCCCTTGAGGCCTAATTGCTAAATAAATGAATTGAATTGAGTCAGGAATTCGACTAAGTTCTTAGTCGGTTCATTTCTAGCTGTATCCCGACGAAATCTTTATTTCCACGAGGCTATCAGTAAATGAATTGTATTATTATCTTTTGCACAGGTGTAAAGTTCTACAAGTTCGTGCCAGTGAAGACTAAGAAATCTGCGAAATCGAATAAGAGAAAAGATTAATTTAGATGTAAGCAATATGGTTTAGATATTGGTTTATTTACTCTTTAAACTAGAGTTCATTAGAAACCGGGTGGGGAGGGGGGTTAAATATATTTATGGTGCATTGGGGTACAAATCCGAGCACAGGGTAAATCTGAAAATTAAGGATTTCTCATAATGCACGCAACATATATTTACTTTAATACGCTAACACTGTACTAGACACACTGAATAGTGCTTCGACTAATTATAAACCTCAAAAATATTGTATAGTTTACTGAAATTTCGTAATTTTCAAAATTACCCCAATACACTACATGGAATAATATCTAAAATATTTCTTTTTACATTGCAATAAACCATAGAAGTAAAAAAAAAGTTCTTTTATGTCACTCCCGGTCGGTATGGGTGTCCAGTTGCCGGCTGTATTGCCACGATGAATGGCAATACCGATTCGTTGTGCTAAGAAAGAATGAGCCAGCCCTCTGATCACCTGATATGTTGGGTATATGAGCCTGTGGGCAATTTGATTAATACTCGTAGTATTTACCCTGGCCTGGCGGCTCGGGCCAATACACCTCAGGACTCGTGAAAAAATACTTATGTAGGTACAGTCAAGGAATTTAATTTCCAACCCACCTAAGGTCATCATAAGAGCTAGCTAGACTACGACGTTACTTTGACATATCACACGCATTGTTTTGTGTCAGTAACTAGGTAACAGATTAACAACGTTGACATGGTGAACTGAAATTTGGAACGTCAAGGCACTATCAAAAAAGGTCGACAACCGCGGAATCGAAATTCGAAGAAAGTCCATCTTTCTCGCTCTTGCAATATTCGAATGAAAGGAACGCAGATAACGAAATTTAGATTATCGACGTTTGTGGTAGACTTTCCGGAGTCTGGATTGACACTGACACCAACTGACACGTATTCGTAATTAGATGAGCAAATGACTTCGCAAAGAGGTTATCTTTAATATGCAATTATGCAGTGACAAATAATACGTATTGACATTAAAATATTAAGGTCGAAATTTCTATTTCAGTAATAGTACTGAAATAGAAATTTCGACCTTAATGCATTGTGAATGCTTAACAACATTTCAATGAAAAGGGTAGGAAATTAAATTCCTTGACTGTACTTTCCGCACTTATATCAAAAAGTACTATTTTAGGATTCCGTACTGAGTGGGTGCCAGCGGAGTTCAATTACTTAGCCTCCGCTGTCCGTCTGCTGTGTCCGTCGCATATTTTGAACCATAAAGTACCTACCTAGATACTATATATATACTTTCTATTGTCGCTATAACACTAAATACTAAAAACAAATACATAGTACATTACACAACAAGTGTGGTAATACAAAGAAAGGCCGAGATCGCAGATGTTTGCGGCCCGAGCTGCAATCGAGGGCTTTCTTTATTACCTCCCGTGTTGTGTAAGTACATAACTTTATGTCTACACTTGGCCAGAAAGCGACTTTTACGCGTACGCGTAGCGTGCGGAAAAAGTCACTTTATGGCCAGGTGTGGCATAAATAAAATAATCAATTAAAGGGGGCCCCCTATACAAGAAATGTGCTTTTTTGGTGTTTTTGCTCAACAGTGGTAAGGAACCCTTTGTGTGCGAATCCGACTCGTATTTTTATAGGTACCTCAGTAGGTATACACGTGGGCTTTGGTTGTGCGTAGTCTGTTTATCACTGTATAGAAATAGAGGGGTTTAGACTTTTAAGCTATCTGGCTATTATGCCAGATTTTCTTTTGAAAAAGGTACGAAATTCGAAAGTATTTTCGGACCTACTGTCGTACGTAGGTAGGTACTTAATTTATTCTTGTTCTGTCGTTTTAGAGAATAAGATAATGTACATATTATACCGATTGTTTGAGGATAACGTTCGGCGTATTTATTAGAAAAACCGGACAAAGTGGGCCATAGTGCTGTCCTTGCCGTAACGGTTCCACCGTTAAGTAAACCAGAGTGAAAGTCGCAGGAATTCGTCACTACACATCACTTTATTGGTCTAGCCCAGGGGTTCCCAATCTTTTTCAGCCCGCGGCGCCCTTACAAGGTTCGTACTTCGTCACGGCGCCCTACCCTAGTTAGCTATTTGAAATAGATATAATGGAATAGATATAAGGATCGACTCGCGGCGCCCCTCTACACTTTCCGCGGCGCCCCAGGGCGCCGCGGCGCACAGTTTGGGAACCCCTGGTCTAGCCACTGTTTGTTTACCACTAGGTATGTTTTACCGGTTCAATAGGCCAGGAGACTGCAAGGCCTTGCTTGCCTAAGTTTGAAAAAAAAATAGTTAACCAAGACCTTAATCCAATCTAACCTTTTAATAGAAACTGTGTATAAATCCAATTACTTTTCTTTTCCTGAATGAGGCGTAGTTTAAAACTATCTCCATTGTTGTGCCTAGGGTTGCCAGATTGAATTATCCTATTATCGGGAGCAGGAAACAATATGTCGGGATTTGGAGACTTTGATCGGGAGATGCCCCGCGGGCCCGACGCGCGAGCTTTTTTTTTTAGCTCGAAAGAGCAGATATTTTCGCTGGCCGGACCACCTTGAGTGGATCGGACTAAGTTTTAAAATGAAGTCGTTTGTCGGGAGATTTTCTTCTTTGTCGGGAGTCGGGGGGACATACAAAAAATCGGGAGAATCCCGCCAATTCCCGACCATCTGGCAACCCTAGTTGTGCCTAATGCCTAACATCATAACAAGGTCATTGACCCCCAGAAAAAAGTGGTCGTTGACCTAATTTATGAGTCGAAGACCAAATAATCAATTGGACAGAGTGATGGAATAACGAATCAAGCGCTATGGATCTCCGTAGCGCTTGATTCGTATAACTCGTGATAACTCCGTCCAATTGACACATCGAAAATATTTATGAATCTATTTTTTATATTAAATTTTATGCCGTATTACAGCGAATTATGGTTGCTATTGGACTGCAGCCAATATCGCCCTTATTTTGACGAAACATAACCTAAATGTCACTTGTCAGTGTCAAATAAAAGGCAGATGTTTTCGTGCACGTTCGTCCACTGCAGTGAAGTGAAAAGGATTCGCACTCTAACCAAACCCTTGAAATTGGAAAAGTAGAACATTTTACGTCATTAAATTTATGCAACTGATTCAACGTCACAGTCGCGACTCGCAACCGCGCATAGCGACGTAAATGCTGTTATTGTTTATCCGCATAACGTGGAAGAAAGTTAACCGGTTAGTGGCAGCTCGTGGTCAGTCCGTGTTGCCGGCACAGTAGGTCAATGGCGCGCCCCAGCCGACTGCGGGCGCTCGCGTGAGCTGCTGACGTCGCCGCCAGTCAGACCCCGGCGCCGCGCGAGATCGCAGTCTCCTCCGAACCGGCAACCGTTAACCGCGTCACACCGCTGATTTCAATCGAGAATTCGCGCAACGAAAGTCGCTTCAAGGAAAAACTGCCACAATGGGCGCGAAAGTGGAAAACGTGGGCATACTCGCTATGGAATTATACTTCCCGTCACAATACGTCGATCAAGTAGAATTGGAAAAATTCGACGGCGTGTCTACAGGCAAATATACGATCGGACTCGGGCAGAGCAAGATGGGGTTCTGTACGGACCGGGAAGACATACAGTCCCTGTGCATCACGGCTGTCCACCGGCTCGTAGAGCGGAACAATCTGGACCTCCATGACATTGGCCGGCTGGAGGTGGGTACGGAAACCATTATTGATAAAAGTAAAAGTGTGAAAACATTCCTCATGACTCTATTTGCAAAAGTAGGAGCCACCGATGTAGAGGGCATTGATACAACAAATGCATGTTATGGAGGCACGGCAGCTCTCTTCAATGCCATTAACTGGGTGGAATCTTCCTCTTGGGATGGCAGAAAGGCCATTGTAGTGGCTGGTGATATTGCAGTGTACGGCAAAGGCCCTGCGAGACCTACTGGAGGTGCCGGAGCAGTGGCCATGTTGATAGGCCCAAATGCACCATTAGTGTTTGACCGCGGTATAAGAGCCTCATACATGACTCATACGTATGATTTTTATAAGCCAGATCTTGCCTCAGAGTTTCCTTTTGTTGATGGCAAGCTTTCTGTCCAATGCTACCTCAGTGCTTTAGACAATTGTTATAATTTATTTTGTAAGAAAATGAGGAGGACCAACCCTGATTTTAAAGGATTGTTGAGTTTAGATGGCATGCTTTTCCATACGCCTTACTGTAAATTAGTGCAGAAATCCTTAGCTAGGGTCTGCTTTAATGACTATTTAAATACACCATCAGAAGACCGAGACAAACAGTTCCCAGGGTTATCAGAATTCAGTAATAGGAAATTGGAAGAGACATACTTTGACCGAGATGTGGAAAAGGCATTTATGACTTATAGCCAGCAGTTGTTTGATGAGAAAACGAAACCATCGCTGCATATTGCTTGCAATATAGGCAATATGTACACCTCTTCACTGTACGGAGGCCTGGTATCCTACCTCATTAGTAAATCACCAGAAGAGTTGATTGGAAAGAAGTTTGCATTATTTTCTTACGGTTCGGGTCTTGCATCTACCATGTTTTCAATTAACATCTGTAATGATATGAGTGCTGGTTCTAAATTGGAGAAACTTATCGCATCGCTGCATGACACAGTTTCCTACTTGGATAAAAGAGTGAGTGTGGAGCCGGGCAAGTTTTCAGAACTCATGGAAGTTAGAACGAAAAATTACCACACTGCTCCATATGAACCCAGCGGGCCCATTGATGTACTGTTCCCTGGCACATACTACCTAGTTAATATTGATGACCAAAGAAGACGCACATACGACAGGAAGGCCTAGTGGTATTTGTTTTATTTGAGTGATTTCTTGTGTTTGGTGAGGGAATTGGTAATGTGGGATTTTACAGCATATTTTAATGTCACTTTGCTATAGTAGATGGCTCTATCTATTTAATACATTATGCACAGTAATGCAATGCAAAGTGGACATTGTTTGGAATGGTGATTTCATAACCCATGTTAATTTTCCCGTTGAAAGTTCTACTGAATATCGTGAAAACCACACCTTTACTTGGATGCAAATCATGTAAGAGGATCAATGTAAATTATTTTAAGTGAAGTTATATTGCTGTTTTTATTATTATATTGTATTTATGTTCATGAATATTTATTGTTATATCAGAGTGTATTATTCCGATAGTGCAGTGAGACTGCGTTAAATCTTTTTATCTGATTGTAAGTTCTGTTTGTTATGGAAATAGAAAATTGAAACTAAAATGTCTCATTATTAGAGATCGGACGACCGAATGCAAATGATATAAGGAACAGGATAAAAAGTGGGTATAAATATTGTATATAAGTATATCCAAGTGTATACATTTTACTGCAACCAATGCAAATTTGTGATTCTGAGATTGCATTTTTTTAATGTAACTGACTTCATTTAACCTATTTCGAATAATAGAAATCAGTGATAAAAAAAATTACCCTGATTTCTACTCCAATCCTGTTGTGGCGTGGCGTCCATAGAACCCGATTTCCACCGGTTTGTCTACTTTAAGGCATATGACCGGAGTATCTACTACTTCTGAAGAAAAAGTAATCCAAATCTTCTCCGGCTTTGCTAAGAATATATTTGACTCCACGTCACTGATGTTTACCCGCAATCTTCCGAAGCCTACTCATTATTTTTAGCGTGGTTACGTATATGGAAAATTCCTTCTATGTTTGGGGGTTAAAGTACAAATATGTTGTACGTTTTTTGCCGCTCGTCATCCAATTGACGTAACATACAAACATTAAACACATCAATCATGCATCCACAGAGAAATATCTGTGGGTCCAGTGAAAAGGGGTACCATTCAAATTTATACCAGGACCAAAAGGTCACGACTCTGTAGTATTTTTTTTATTTTTATTTTATTTGTTCATGGAGAACCAACAGCCTTAAAAACTAAACAACAATTAAAGTAGTAATAGAGAGCCAATTATAGGAACTCACTTATGGTGACAACATACCTATAATTTAACACTAAGTTAAATAGCACGCACAAATTTTGCAAACGCACATACTTAATACAAATTAAGAAGTAGATTCAAAATATACGGTTAACAAAATAATACTCATTATAAACTAATTTAATCTAATACTAAGAACACGCGGCCACACGCGGTCGATTGATACCTACAATTGAAACCATTCACTCGCTAGATTACGCCTCACAAGAGGAAATATATGTATGTATGACTTAAGCTCTTTTGCTCCTAGGTTAAATGTGACTTGTACCCCTTTTCACTGGACCCACAGATATATCGAGATAGAAGGAAATAGTTCGTCGATTTGTATAGGAACCATGCGTGTAACGTTTTTCGCTTGGCGTTAGACGCCAAAAAAGCAATTTACTGATAGAAAACATAAATTTTCCATTTCATTTAGTGGTATTTGAATTAGTGGTATTGAAATTAGTTATACCATTATTATTAGATTTTCAATATATCAATAATATTGAAGGCACGGCAACTGACGGCAGCAAAGTAGGTCGCCGCCACTTCTTTTTAGCACGCGAGGTACATTCACGTTTTCATATTTCTGTGCATGCATCGTTTCCACGTAACTATCATGCGTAATTCACAAATTCGATGATCTCTCCCTAACATAATTTGAATTAGTGATAATAGTGCCGTAGGTTTTATGTTTACGCAGGCTAGTTTTTCGCAACTTGACGACAGATATGCGCCTATTTTGAGTGATCAGTCGTAGGCACTACTCTTGCCAACTCAACTCTACCAGAAAGCCTAACCGAGCCTTGATGTTGCTGATCACTTCTGGGAGTGACCTCGGTGTCCCGAGGTGTTGTGCCGGGTACTTGGCCACCCCGGGGCATTCGAGAATGATGGGGGCGGCTGTCTCTTCTGCCTCCATGTAGGCCCTGCAGAGAGGGCTGTCAGTGACACCTAGAGTGAACAAGTGTTTGTTTAGTAAGGCATGACCAGTGATACCTCCTGTTAGAACAGGGGTTTTCAAAGTTAGCCCCTAGGGGGGCGTGACTACATTTTAAGGGGGGCGCGGGGCCTCGGGAAATTTGGACAACGGCAACGCTAGGAAGAAGTTGATGATTTGGCTAGCTAACCCATTAACTTCCGTTTCGTTGCATCGAAGCGAAGGGGGGCGTGGGAACTTCATTTTGGGCGTGTTTAAAAAAAGTTTGGGAACCCCTGTGTTAGAAGATGTGGCATAATAGTTCGTATCGGGGGTCAAACTATGTCGGTCCACTTATCGTTTCGACTTTGGCTGACCAGCAGCATGGCCTACTGTTACGAATTGTTTAAAAACTTTACCTACCCAATTGTAACTATGATATATACACTATAAACAAATATATATAACAAAATATTTACCTACCTGATATGATTTAAATCGGGTATCGAATTTACTTATCGTCCGCGGTAAGTACAACATTTTACGTCTCCCCAGGCCAGGAAGTGGGATTTTCCCTATGCGTAGCGGGCGGTAATTGCCACTTTATGGCCAGGTGTGACGTAAAAATTTGAATAGCCTACTGGCGGCAAATGTGTAAGGTGTGTAAGGTACTAAAAAGGTCAAAAAGTATAGGCATCCTACCTTGTAAGGCAGACGTGACGCAAGTATCTAACTATTGTGAACTGCGTTCAAATATTATATCAGGTGTTCATTAGCAATGTGTTACCTAGTATTTACTTACGACGAGTACTTGCTAATATAAGTAAGAGAAGTCATAGAGCGGTAAATGTGTTTATAAACGATTGATCAGTGGCGTAGCGACGCAAAACGGTGCCCAGGGCATGCGTCCAAACTGCGCCCCTTAGCGACGTACAACGGCATCCAGGATACACGAGTACTTCAAATATAATTCAAAACCCAGTACCGATGTCTCCGCAAGCAAGGGGAGACACCGGTACTAAAGATTCCTGATATCTCCCCCAGGGGGTTTACCAGGGGAGCCACGGGTCCAAAGGGCTCATATCCCATCAAAAATATTAAATGTAAAAAGATGCAAGTCTCGCAACACAGTCCTTCTACAACAAAAAAAGTTTTGAGATCTAATGTTAAACCAAGTCGGTTATTTTAGTTAGGTAGTACCGGGGGGGTGTCCATGGAACTCGATTTCCACCGACCTGCCTATTATTTAACTATAAAATGTATTCCGCCACGGTTAAATAATAGGCAAGTCGGTAGATATCGACTTCTGTGGACACCCCCCGGTACTAACTAAAATAGTTAACCCACTTGGTTTAACATTAGGTACGTCTCAAAACTTTTTTGTTGTAGAAGAACTGTGCTGCGAGACTTGCATTTTGTTACTTGTAATGTTTGTGATGGGATCTCATTTGTTTTTGTAAGTGGTCTTCCTTTTTATTACATTCCAATTTATTCGAACTCAATTTGTCAGTTGAACTACAGAAGTAACCTTGTAATCGCATGTATTTGTATTGGATTACAAACTTACTTATGCAGTTCGCATATCTTTGGAAGGTGGCTGAAACTGCAATATTTTTAGGTTTTGTGTGACTTGATAGGCTAAAAACTAATGATGTTTAAAATTTGGAGCTTGTGGGTCTGCTAGAAGTACCTTAGAAATATGATGATCATCAGTGAGTGAGTAAGTGAGTCAGTGAGAAAACTAAGGAACTTTGACGTGCAATAGTTCTTTTAAACACACTTGCTCATGAAGTGGCTCTTATTTCATGGTTCTTATGCGCGGAACGCAGCTTATTACACACAAGTGCTTTTTACTTTACCGCACTACTGCTGTAATTACTGCCAATTGACCAATGAGAGCACGCCGTGGCACTCGCCGCGCGGCTATTAGCATAGTATAATATTGTAGTCTTTGGATATTACCGATACCGCGCAGCGTCAACACCGTAAACCTGTACATGACGACACACGATGAGGTTAGATAGCCCACAAAATAAATGCAAACACATAAGTTCTAAATGAGTAGTATTATTTTTATTCGCAAGTGTGTTGAAAAACGTCGTATGACACTCGTGGACATTGGTCATTACAGTACATAACAGAGCCCACTCACTCGTATCATAATGTACTATAAAATAAACTACAAGTTCAAAATGAATGTTATTGAGAATATATCTAATTGTAAGTCATATGCACTATATGTATATCCCTTTAAAATTCAGGGTTCTAGCTTTAGCCAGCACAAAATTACAGGAGGTTGAAAATGGTCTCAATGGCTTCGAGCAAAGGATGGTACCTACACTGGTGTCTTTGTTTTTCTCGACTTTCCGGGGGCACTGCCGTGCCCCTAGATAATGTACGTTTATTTATATACTACTCGCAATTTTTTACTGAGGGAACTTTTTAACTGACGGCTCGATATTCGAGTCTATATTCATCGTACCTACATCAGAATGATAAAATACCTCCCTCTCTTGATAACGAGTGCAGATATTATCGAACCCGGAAATTATATCATTACTATAACATAACCCAACTTCAAATAAAACGCAGTATTTTTTTTAAAGGCATTTTAACAATTCGTTCGTATATACATGTTATAATGGATTTCGTCTTATCGAGGGTCGACGTACCGAGTTCAAAATGCAAAAAAAAAATGCTGCGGTTTTTGATTTGTTTTGTAGTAAGTAGGTAATGGCTACGGAGCCCTATACTGAGCAAGGTCCAATATGCATTTGGCCGGTTTTTAGGCTATGGTGAGGTCGTCTCGGTTTGAAAAGTTTGTATAAATTTGTTTTTATTTTTTATTTGTCCCGTTTTTCCTATTTACTAGCCAGTAGGTAAATGGCCCTTAAGTGCAGTAGAAATACATACGAGTATAGACCTACAGTGGTTGAGGCATCGGTACTCATAATAGGCTACTTGACAGGTTTCTGAAAAGTCAATCCGATTGTTTAATGATGTCTATTGAGAACTCAGAAAGTGGTAATTTTTAATTCTTTTGTGTATTTTTTCCGAAAAAAGCAAATAAAAATGCACTTTTAAAATTAGCCGCCAAAACGGTTTCTCGGACAATATGGCGTCTATGACGACACATGATAGTAAACCGACAAATGTCAACGAGGATCGCATAACGTTCTACCTTTAAAAATAGGATTGACAGATGCCGTCGATGCTGTTTACTATGGTGTGACGTCATCGGCCAATCCAAACCGTTTTCGATAAAATGGCGACAGATAAAAATAATCAATTTTCATCCGAGTTTTATAAATAAATGATCCATTTATTTCTAGTAATATTGACGTAAATTGGTTTGAATACTTATAATTAATACATATATCCATAATTCTTCCATTATTTTTCACACTGTCAAGTAGCCTATTGAAATTCATATGCTTGAACGCAAATAAGTTATGTAAATACATACTTATGATAACGAGCTGTATCATCATTTGATACTACCACCACCTAACCACTACGTTATTCTTATCATAATTTCGATACCCGAGTTCACAATCGTACTAATTACGTAGTTTTTGCCAATGAAATTGCAACTTTAAGATTTGTGTATCAACGTGCTAATTACGATTTTTTTTCTCGTAATTAGTACGAGTGTGAATATAGACTATCGATTTGATAGTTACAATTACTCTGGATTCAATGTTCTATGCTGCGCATGATAACCTTTTACTCGCAAAATGTTTCCAGACAGTTAACTACGTTGCTCTTGTACCACTAAGTTATTGATACATTCAAAATATGAGTATAAGTACAAGACATAGAAATAAATATACGTATCTTTACACAAACACGTAGACTTGTATAACCTAACTAGGTACTTATGAATTCGTATAATTGAATAGCGATCAGGCACACGCACTTGCATCTTGCATGCTAGTACCTAATTTGAAATTGCAATCGCATGATGATATTTCATGATTCATGATACTTACCTATTTCATATCCTCCGTTAGCTATTTATGCTCCGGGCTGCGGGGCACTGGCCTGACTGGGCACTGAATGGTGGTGACTGAGTCTGGTCTGATTGGAGAGTCGAGGTGGCTTTAGCCAGCCGGGGCCCAGCCTGCGAGGGCTCCCCACGGGCTTGGCTTGCGCAAGCAAGCAAGCACCCGGCTTGTGGTTGTTGTTGGGCCGCGGGCTTGTGGGGAGCCCCCGGGCTATACCGGCCCAGTCCGACCCTGGCGCCCGGTGCAAGATCCTGTTATCAGGGTGGTCAGGTAGGTACTAAGTTTTGTTTTGCAGGTTTGTGATGTTTTGTTTCATTAGTTCCGAGCGATAAATAAATGATAAAGCATCAGTCACTCTCACACCTACGTACTTATCAGAACGTGACGGGTGCGCTTAATCATTTAGGTATATATCGCGTAACAAAGCCTAATCATACGTTTGGTAATTTTTGCGCCCTTCTTAAACGTGACGTATGCTTATAGCTGAGGAGCTAGGATAGGCAGTGGCGGTGCTAGACGAAACTCAGCTTTGCGAGGCCCATTTATTTTCCAAACTTTTTCAAAACTTGAAAATTATATTCCGCGATGCACCAGGGCCATGCCGTTAGCGGCCGCCGACAACGCCAACGCCTAACGTTACCACTGACGATAGGTTGTACCTACCATGCTAGAGGCGCAATAATACATATAGTTACGAATAATTTTGTGACTGCTTAGCTTGTTTAGGAGAATCAGTGTAGGGAATTTTGGTGTAAACTCCAGGGAACGGCACATCTCTAGTTGATATGATCCGAGTCGCCCGCTTACATACAAATGCAATTATGGGTTAGCTTTCCATTTTAACGAAATCAAATTTAATATAATTTTTCTACTCCTGTACTGTTATCTGTCTTTTACTTGGTCACGAACACTAATATTAGAACATACATAATATGAGTTCAGAGAAGTCTATACTCTATTCCCCATAACAGCACTAGTGTCGTTATAGTCACTTTACGTTATTGCTAGCATCCACAGACTTCTAAATCTAGGTTAAACTTAGGTCAAGGATTAAGCGCTCAATTCTAACTTCACGATAAAAATTCACAACTACCAACTTAACAAACAATTAAATTCCTACGATTCATAAGAAAAACAAAACTTTCCGAATTAAATTAATTGATGCCAACATAAAAAAAAGTATTTTAATTATCGTCACATCGTGTCACCAGCCATATCAAAAAAAAGTTTACCATAGACACAACTGTCATGCCGGCTGTACACACTCGGAGAGACCGGGCGAGACACGCGTGACGTCCATGTATTTTATATTTTAACCTAGTCGTAGAAAAAGTATTGTATGCAACGTTGTATAATTAAGTCAAAAAACGCTCATTGCGTCTCTATTTGCGATACTCGCCGCATTCGCGGCTCGTATCGCAACTCACGCAATTCGCATTTTTTGAACCTTCTTATACAACTGTTGCATAAAATACTATTATTTCAATTTATAGCTTGATATATTTTGTCTGCCCGACTGCGCTATTGATGCGACAATATAAATATTTTTAACTTTTTGAGACTTTTTATGTGTGTGAATTCTGTTCATTTTCTACGAACAATTATATAGAAAGTGACCCGAATTCATTGTCCGGGAGTGTATTTCAACCAAATTTTATGTCGTTAAAATGGAATATACCTACTAACATTTCGTTTGTATAGAGAACCGAACAACTGTACCTCTAGCACAACTGTGACACGCGACTCTTTGTCGCGCGACGAATGCTATGGGGCATTATTTTAGCGTTTCACCCGCTTCACTTTCGTGGACACATTATTGTTGAGATTCCGGCAGATTTTAATGTAATTTTAAGGTATTTGTAAGTAGTCCCGGATATGTACCAAATAGCTCGATATGAGACTAAAATCTGAGGGATCTTCGACATTAATGTGTCCACGAAAGTGAGGCGGGTGAAACGCTCAAATAATGACCCCTATCCATCTCTTTCCACCCAATATAGCGTTACAGTGACAGGTGATGCTCTGTCGCGCGAGATGCGAAGTCGCGACCAGTTTACCTATGTTTTGACAACGGAGACTCCTTACATCTCCATTAATTTTATTATATGTTTGCCTATTTTCTATATTTTTTATCGTGTAGACGTGACGCCTAGAGACCCTTTACATCTCTAAAAATGTAGTTTTAAGTTTTGTAATGTAATGGATCCGGAGATTATATACGTCTCTCGGTAAAAGGTAAAAAAAAACTGTGCCCAGTTATATGCTTGTTGCATTTTATAAATGTCATTTTATGCAATAATGTCACAATTGTTGTAATGTTGTTTTTAAAAGAGAAACTGGTGAGTTTCTTCAGGCGCTTCTTCTCACCAGAAGGTCATCTACCGAAGCGCCAAAAGAAAAGAAAAGAATCAGACATGTAAAAGAGCCCTTGTGGCCTACTTACAGAAATAAATGAGTTTGAGTTTGAGTTTTGAGTTATGTAGATAGTCTGGATACAAACACGGTGGACCTCATTCGATCGCGTCTGAAAAGTCACTGGCTGCCCTGGCAGGCCGTGTGCTCAGATACCTAGGTAAGTATCTAAGTGTAACGTGTAGGCAAGTGTAGGTAGTGTAACGTATTGTGTATTTACAACGTTATCTATACCTCAATTTTACCGCCTAAAATGATTCGCAAGTCATAAAGTCCACCGCCTTATCGAAATTATTTATTGCCAAATTACAAGATTAGTAAGCTTTAGATTAAATTGTAATAAGTAATAAATAGATGAATAATGTTTTATTGCAGTCAAAGGAATTTGTTTACTAAATACTGGTGAGAGCCAAATTAAAGAAGAATTGAACTCGCACCTTACCAAGAGATAGGTAGTTAGATAACTACTTAAGTACTATAATCCAATCAAAGAATACTTTAATGACCTGATTTTTTATTTAGTTTCGGATACTTTTTTATTTTTGAATTATTCACATAGCTTCAACTCAAAAGCTCAAGTTTTAAGCTCAAGTTTTTTTATACGTACCACCATATTTAATTAATAAAAGTTTATGCCACATCACACCCTGGCTGCACGCAACGCGTACGGAAAAAGCCGCTTTCTGGCCAAGTGTAGACATAAAATTATGTACACAACACAGGTGGTAATAAAAAGCCCTCGATAGCATATTTACGTCCCTCGCCTTCAGCTCGGGCCGCAAACATCTGCGATCTCGGCCTTTCTTTGAACTTATTACCACCCTAGTTGTGTAAGTAAGTACTATTTTCGTTTCTTACCCGTTCTACTTGCCATCGAATTCACCAATTAAATGCTAGGCCTTGGGTAAATTCTCAGGCTCAGTCTATTCGGCATTTCAAAAGTGGCATTGCTATGCTGCCGTCCTCAAACTAAAAGGCCGCTAATTTGTATGAATCTTCATACAAAGTAGCGGCCTTTTAGTTTGTGGACGGCAGCATGGCCAATCTAAGTATCTCACTCTAGGCACAGTAGGTATGGGGTGCTAGACAGGAAACCTCCCAGAGTGTCTGGATTCTTTTCATTCCTCTTGATCCCGGCATCACCATGATGAAGGCACAGGGTGGAAGCATCCCTGAGTTTTAGTGGGTAGGCCAATCCCTTCTGGAGCGGAGAGCCCCACATAACCAATGCGTAACATCTGGCTGTCACCCCCGATGGCCTTAGGTTACGTAGTGGTATGCAGTTTCATGCATTTCTCCGGGTTAAAAAAAAAAGGCACAGTAGGTATAATAGCAATCATTTTTCTTTCTACAAAAGTTACATCGCGCGGCGCTACAAGAAAAGTTTTCAGAACGCGTGAGAATGCTGCAGTACGGATCGCATCGCATGCGCCTCGATCTTGAATTGAAATTGGTATCGCGCGCTCCTAAAACGCCGAAGAGAAACTACTTTGTCTGATTTTAGGGTTCCGTACCAAAATGGTAAAAAAGGAGCCCTTGTGATGCGACTCTGTCTGTCTGACTGTCCGTCTGTCTGTCACAGTCAGATATCTCAGGAACTACTGCAGCTATCGTTTTGAAATTTGGAATAGTTTTAAAAGTAGCTATCACGAGCCTGCTAGATGTAAAAAAATCTTATACCTTTTTTACTTTATTTTTAAAGGGAGCCGAAATAGGAGGTCGAAAATTTAAAGTTGTGCTATTGTATCAAGTGGGGTATCAAATGAAAGGACTTAATTTGTAGATTCCAAAACCATTTTTATTTTTTTCTTAAACATGTACTTTTTGATTTAGGACGAAAAATGTTTAAACAAATACCATTCCCCCCTATTATCTTCGAAGTTACTGAACAGAAAATTCTATGATAATTACCAATTATTAATATTATCCTAAACATTACAGGAAAAATATAACGGTTTTCTTAACTAGCACCGTTATTTAGAAATTTGCAAAAATTGTAATACATACTTATTTGCTCCTACTAAACTAATCCCCATACCGTTTTTCTTGAATTATTATTCAAGTATCTATCTACTTACGAGTTTGTACGGAACCCTCGGTGCGCAAGTCCGACTCGCACTTGCCCGGTTTTTATATTATACTTTGCTCTGGGACCATACCCATTATGCAAATTAAGTGACGGAATAACACAAAACACAACACACTTCTCTTAAGTACCTAACATGTTTAACAAGTTACAATTAAGGAAATGGAAATCGTTCGCCAAATTTACAGATACAGGGATAGGTCAACGAAAAATCGGGCATTTGACGGACAATTTAGTATCTTTAGCTTTTAGCTTTATGTTATATGACGTCCCTACGTAAATTTTCGACTTGAGTTCAATACCTAATAGGAAATACTTTCATTGCGATGCGCAATAAAAAATAAATTTAGTTATAAATGGTGGTTATAAATTCATTACAGTTATCAATCTCCGTTATAAACTAATTCGGCAGGAAATACTATAAATATCGGCAGAACGTGACAGACTGATATCAGTTTGATCAGAATAACTTGAGCTGTAAGTACCTACTTAAGCGTTTTTTTCCTTTACATACAATTACATAATGTTATTGCCACTTTTTAGGGTTCAGAGTCACCAAGGGACCTTTACAGTTTTTGTGACGTACTATGTAAACTGGAGATAACAATAAAATTGTAGTCAGTAATTTATACTGCTAAAGTCGCAATAACTATTCTTTGAATTTCGATTTCTGAATTCAAAAGACACTAGACGCTAGCTAGCATAATAAAATTTATGATACAAGCTATTGATTAAGGCCAAATCCAGTCAAATCCGCAAACAGTGAAGTTGCAAACTCAGTGTCATGATTCCTAGAAAAACCTAAGCAACGCCATCTCTCGGACAAATCGCAGACGAAGTTGCCGGTAGCCCCTAACCTAATAAGTATATATATTTTTTCAGAATAAAGATGAAATTCGCCGTCGCATTCGCCGCCTTCGTGGCCGTGGCCATAGCCAGCCCGTACCTGAAGCCCATCGACTCCAGCATGGACGAGCTGGCGGCCATCATCGCTGCCATCCAGAGCCCCAGCACCGACCCTGCCACCGCCGCGCTGCTGGAACAGCAGCTGGCTGAGATCCTCGCCGACTTCGTCCCCCAGCCCGAGCCCGTCATCGTCGTGGAGGATTCCCCTATCTCCGTTGGCCCCGCCATCATCGACTTCCCCCTCCCCGACGGTGGCGCCTTGACTGAGCAGCCCGCCGTCGTCGAGTCCCCCGTCCTGGTGCCCGCCCCCGTTGTCGACGCCACACCCGCCGCCGTCGCCGAGGCCGCTCCCCTGGTCCAGATCATCCTGAACATCAACCAGGCCAGCTCCGAGAGCGCCGTGGCGCCCGTTGCGCCCGCCCCTGTCGAGGCCCCCGTCGTCGCCGCGGACCCCGTGCATGTGGTCGATGAGGCCGTGAACGTGGACACCGTCGTGCCCACCCCCGTGCAGGTCGTTGAGGTCGCCCCCGAGCCCGTGCAGGTCGTTGAGGTCGCCCCCGAGCCCGTCCAGGTCGTGGAGGTCGTCCCTGAGCCCATCCAGGTCGAGACCCCTGTGAACCCCATTCCTGTGGTCACCCTCCCTATTGATCTCAACTAAATGATACTGGTCTGTAAAACCGGATTGCTAGAGGAACTTGCCGTTTTAACATCTATTTATTTATGATAACTATTTTTTGTACTAAGGTTAGAATGAGACACAATTTCGAAGTAGCTTAAGTTAATAAAACCAGTGACAGAAATAATTAACGATTTTTTGTTAAAACCTAAACTGCTTCTGCGTGTGCTTGATGTCCCTGTAGTCGTAGTTGCCATATTATAAGTCATTAGCAATATAGCAATAGAGGTAACAACTTATAGCGAGTCAAACACTAGGACACCTTATATACTATATATATATATATATATATATATATATATATATATATATATAGTGTATTGGGGTAATTTCGACTGTGGGGTTTTGAAAATTACGAATTTTCAGTAAACTATGCAATATTTTTGAGGTTTATGATTAGTCAAAGCACTATCAGTGTGTCTACTGTCTAGTACAGTGTTAGCGTATTTAATATATGTTGCGTCCATTATGAGAAATCCTCAATTTTCAGAACTAACCCGTGCTCGGATTTACCCCAATGCACCCTATATAAATAACTAGTAAACACTTAAGGTAAACCGATGAATGACAATATTTTCGTTGAGAATACAGAGCACTATGCCACGATAATCGGTTACGCTGGATCAGTCGGATAATCGATAACCTTTGCTCTCCGAGACTAACGTTACTTGCTATGACTAAATGTGGCTTGCTCACGTCATTTCAAAATTATCATTACTATGAAAACGGAATATAAATTGCCGGATGTGAACTTTCGGGTCGACAGGGAACATTCCAATTGAGGAAGTGTTAAGTAAATAGGATAAAGAAAGAGGAATCTTAGTATAGCGAACAAAAGATGTCAGGGCCGAATTTTACAATTTTTTCATCGAGACGACGATGAATTATAATATATTTTTGAGAATTTCGTGAGATACAAGGTGTATTAGGATTCTTCTTCAATATTCAAGGAATATTTGTTCCTGAATCCTGGATGTACAGTCCGGGCTTGGCTCTATATATATATATATGGAGACATGGGCGTAGCGAGGTACGGGCAGGAGGGGGGCTGCGCCCGGCGAACGGTCTTATAGCGAAAACTGCGAAAAGTCTACTACCACCACAAGAGACACTCACTAGATGGATGGATGAAGAGTCAGCTACGGAAGGCGGTAGGCGGTGTTTTTTATCAGTTTCGTTACGCCCAAACTAAATATAGGGGAAAATCGTAACGAAACTGAGAAAAAATAAAATCTCAGTTTCGATACGATTTTCCCCTATATTTAGTTTGGACGTAACGAAACTGAGAAAGAAAAAAGTTGCGACATTTTGCACTACTTTTTTGTACCTGTTGGCGTTTCTGCGCCAAGCCAATTTTCACTTGCTTTTATTACACTTTCGTGCATACATATCATAATTTATGATATGTATGCACGAAAGTGTAGGAGTCATAATGTACAAATTTGGTAACCTTTTTTTTTAGGTAGGTATTTATGTAGGCTTTTTTAATTGTATTTTTGCTTTGAAGATGGTACGGTAGAGGCTTAACGGAGCTGGCATAGTCAGTCTGACAAAAGCTCCCTAAAAAAAAAGATAAAAAAAAAGTCTACATATTCGACGCCTATGGACGTTGTTCTCCTGAAAGTGTTAAGTGGGGTGAAGTTCTCTACCAGTTAGCCGTAGGGTAAAGCAGATAACTTGTGTTACTACTTACTACGTATTTGATAACAATGAATAATAAAATAGGAATGAAATATGATATACACAATATAAATATAAGTTAATTGCCTGCTAAATTATCGATAATTAACTTAATTTATGGCCGGAAGATAAAATAGACATACGTGTTTTCATATTATTCATAGTATTTCATTATGTATTGCTTATTCTCCCTACTAATATTATAAATGTGAAAGTTTGTGAAGATGTTTGTATGTTTGTTACTAAATAACAATTGTACCTATAGTGTGATATCAAATTTGACATACATGTAGACCAAGTCCTGGATGACGGAATAACGTGAGCAAAACAGCGGATAAATGCTAGTCTACAATAAACATAAACCTCATGCCATTTAGTTAGGGATTACAATTTCAAACTCATCAGTGGTTTCTTTTGTTGAAGGGACTGAATATTTACTTATAGGGAACGTGCACGACGAAGGTGCTGCCAACTGGTGCCGCCAATCTAAATCATATACCCTCTCATGCTGGGGCCACTTTGACGAAAACGCCGTTAATAACGTTAATTTATCGCGTTGAAGGAAGATTAACGTCAGTTTAGCTACGACTTACTATATTTCACATTGACACTTACATATTCATTTATTCTCATGTAGGTATACTAAGATACACTTATGTCCATCAATACAATATACACTTATTATTACAGTTACATTACATACTATTACATTTTTTCCAAACATCTTTATCTGTTATATAATCTGTCACCTTATAGAAAGATTTGTGCGTCAATGTATCCTTAACTATTTTCTTAAATTTATGATTAGGAAGATCAGTTATTGGACTACGAATTTTATTGTAAAAATGTACGGCTTGTCCAATAAATGACTTCCTAAATTTTGTAAGGCGTATCCGAGACACAGCCAGCTTTCCCTTATTTCTAGTATTGAATTAATGTAAATCACAATTTTTCGGCATGCTTTCAAAGTGCTTTCTTGCGTACATTATCACTTCATATATAAACAGTGATGGCAGTGTTATTATGTTGACTCCTCTAAATAAGTCTCTTAAGGATGTTCGTGGTTTTAAATTATAAATTGCTCGGACTGCTCGTTTTTGCAGAACAAATATGCTGTCTACGTTTGCGGCTCTTCCCCACAGCAGGATACCATAAGACATTAAGCTATGGAAATAGCTATAATATACTAGTTTAGCTGTGTCTACGTCAGTGATTTGCCTAATTTTTCTAACAGCATAGGCAGCAGAGCACAACCTACTACTTAAGGAAGCCAAGTAAGAACCCCATTGTAATTTGGAATCAATAGTTAACCCAAGAAAGAGAGTGCTTTCTGAAAACTCCAGAACATGGTCGCCTAATATTAACTTAAGGTTAGATTTAGGTTATTATCATTGACATTGACAGTTTGATTTGACAGTGGCGATAGTTTCCTTTATTGTCCGCCCGTGTCTCTTTTGTCGTTTAGTGCTGATAATTGGAGAGTCAATGAGATTCCCTCTCGCTATGTTGTTAAAGAACATTCGAGTGGCCGGAACGGCAGGATACGAAGTCGAACGAAGCGTTTTGGAGTATATACACAGAATAGTAGTGGGGGGTTTTACTTAGTACTATACGTAGGTACAGAAGTTCCTTTTTGCAAACACGCTAGTTGAAAGTTACTTTAAAAAAGCTCGTATCTCGCAATGTCATAACAAGCATATATCGATACCTTTAGACTCAAAGGGCGTAAACGCCATTAGAACCTGCGGCGTTTACGCCCTTTGAGTCTAAAGGTATCGATATGCGGTTGAAAATTTATTAAGAGGTCACTATTAAGTGTAATTTAAAAAATCATATTAATGGTAACACTACTAAACGCTATATCTGGTTTTCGTTGGTGACGTTATGTGATGTCTTCTTGACCCCCCCCCTCTCCCATAGTGATCATTCGTGATATTTTTCTGACCCCCCCCCCCCCCCCATTGACGATCACATGATTTCTGGACGAGCCCTTAAAATAGGTATTTAATAAAGCGGTAGTATACCAAATTTTACCCATCTGCAATAGTAGCGCCACCTCTATAGCAGATTTCGACGGACACTTTTCGATACACAGAGACGATTCTTCTTACCTCTACCCGTGGTGCTGAGGTTTTGCCGTGGTGCTGAGGTTTTGCTGAGGCAGCCTACCGCCACAAAGTCCGATAGTTGTGACAGCTCCTAGAGCTAGCACCCGTTCAAGCACATAAAAAAAACTTACCTCTACCTTTCCATACTCCCTACGAAGTTCGCGTTGTTCTAAGCATTTCGTGGAACAAGACAGGAATGAAGGGTGCAGCGGTCGGCTTCCAGTCAAAAACCCAATAAATGCCGGCTCCGCCTTGGGCGTGACAACGCATTACTGTATACAAATGTACGTCGGTACTGAAAAAAATTGAACCTTCTGAAAATTCTTGTGAAAGCGTCCAGGAATCTCCGAGAACTTTCCTAACTTTTTGGGAACTCGCAAGATAGCAGCAGCAGGGTAGCAAAGGGAGCACTTAACTGCGACATAGTATGCAAGGGTTGGAGCCGAATCCACGACCACATCCACGGTCACAGTACTTACTCACAGTCAGACTCATAAAAAATACAGAATGACGTTGCTATGTAATGAACCTGGGTAACCGAGTTTTGCTCAAAGAAAAACACATGAAAACTTGTAAGCACGCGTTTTTCCAGAGCTAAGACCGAGGTAGTTGATTATTCGCACCATTATCGACATCGTTAGAGCCGTTTCCGAGACCTCCTGAAAAATAAAATAAATACACAAGAAATGCTCGTTGGTGTTACAGATAGTTTCAAGAACCACGGCAAAGCCGCGTGTCCGCATATCTCATGGCTAACAGTTGGAGTAATAACAACATTTGATTAGGTCTAGTAGATCCATTAATTAATCCAGAATATCTCGGGGATTATTATATTAATGTAAACTCCGAGATAGCAGATGCTTCATCAACAATGTTATATGTGCCATGAATACCATAGCTTCTTGTTACATTTCGTTCCCGAAAGTTCAATTGAAAAACAAATATATAAGGCTATTTTGTACGTGGAATAAACATATGCTTCTTTGTTGGAGCTAACGACAGGTAGGTTGGTCATCATAATCAGATTTTATAATTTAATTTAATGATTGGGCTGGAAGGGCGGGGTGGCTCCCCACAAAAACAATAACAACCTCAAGCAGGGGGCTTGCAGAAAGCTCTGCAAGGCAGGCCCGTTGGGGGAGCCGAGCAGGCTGGGGCCCGGCTGGAAAATGCCACCTCGGCTATATAGCCGCCATATGGCCAGTCCGATGCTTTACAACTTTTGGGTAAACGCCATAAGAGTTGTATAAGCGTAGAGCGCAGCTTGTGTGGTACTTAAGAAGAAACTTTATATTCACCGTACGTTGTGTCGTCATCCTCATGCCTCTAGCTATCATTCATTGCTCTATCATTGCCTGATATTTTATAAATTTCCAGATACCAGCAGAAATTACCATGAGATTCTTCCTGACTGTCGTGGCCCTAGCGGCCGTCGCCTACGCCGCTCCCACTACCACCCATACCATGGAAGTGGGCGCCAACGGCGTCTCAGGCAGCCTCCTGAACACCCCTCTTGTCGAAATCGTCGTTAACATGATCAAGGACGTCGCTGAGGCGGTGGTTCCCGAGACTGTGAACGAGCCGGTTGTCGTTGTCGACGAACCTCAAAGCCCTGAGGCTGGCAACCCCGTTGACGTGATTGCTGTAAATCCTGTGGTACCTGAGCCTACCCCCGCTGAGGTCGTCCCTGCGCCCATAGTGCTCCCTGAGCCTACGCCAGCTGAGGTTGTCCCTGCACCCATCGTTCTTCCTGAGCTCACGCCTGCTGAGATTGTCCCTGCGCCCATCGTTCTTCCCGAGCCCGCGCAGCCTGAGGTCATTCCTGAGCCTGTCGTACTCCCTGAGCCGACACCCGCCGAGGTTGTCCCCTCACCCGTAGTAGTGCCTGAGCCTACGCCTGCTGAGGTCATCGCTGTACCCGAGCCCGTACAGGTCGTCGAAGTCGCCCTTGAGAGCCCTGAGGTCGCCGCCGATGCCAGTGCCAGTGGCAGCCAGATCATCAACGTGATCATGAACTTCGTTTTCGGCGAAAGCGGTGCTCTGTCCTCAGTTGAGGTGCCCGCTAATGTCATTGCTCAAATCGTCGGCGCTCCACGCGTCTAAATAAAGAAGTTTCAAGAACAAATAATAATTCGCAATAGCATGATTTTTTTTAAGAAAAGTTTATTTTATATGTTGTACGAATTTTTTTTCTTAGACTGATATCTTCTGAAGGTGAGAAAATCAGAGATGCTTTAAATACTTACTTATATTTGATTGCCGCCACAAATCATTTATTTTCATGTTAGGTATATGACTTCCCTTTAATTTAAGAGGCTTAAGAAAAGAAATAGGTTTTCAATTCAGATTATGACAAAAACAAATTGATTAGTAACACAGTAACGGCAGAGTACACCGAGTAAGTTCACTCCGAATAAAGAAAGGTACATCGCGTGGTGCGCCGGTCGTCACGCTCTGCCGGCCGCACACACTAATACCTAGTAACAAGAGATGTTTCAAGATAGAAACTTCTTCTAAAAATTCTATTATTTGATTTTAAACCAGGGGTTTCCAAAGTGTGCGCCGCGGCGCCCTGGTGCTCCGTAGAAAGTAAAGAGAGGCGCCGTGAGTCGATCCTCTTACCATTATCTAAAACCACAAATATTTGCGGGTACCTATAAAGTAACAATATCTATTTTGAGCGAACTAGGGTAGGGCGCCATGACGAAGTACTAAAACTTGTAAGTGCGCCACGGGCTGAAAAAGATTGGTAAATTTCCCCTCACATTACCGTCTAATCCAGGGGATTAGACGGTAATGTGAGGGAAAATTTCTTCATCTCGAATGAAAGAGAAAATCGTTCAAATCAATGAGATTTTCAAACTTTTAGGGCTCTATCTAGGGCATTCCAATAATTAGTGTCTAATAGTTGACACCCTGCTACCACTTTTATTGCTAGCGACTTCACAAAATTCAGATTGGCCACTACTGGGACAGTCTCAAAAACTCGGACCTACCTCATAGTTACCGAGAATCAAGATTTTGTATTTGATGAAACTCCAAAAAGCAAGGGTGCCCTTTCAAGGATCAATTGCAGAAAAAATGTACCTTTTGCTTTTTTTGTCTGATCATGGTGTGTCTTATACCATTTTACTCAGAATCACGAGCACTTCAAATCGTTTCAAATTGTTTCGTTTCGTTAAATCGTAACGAAACTGAGATCTCAGCTTCGTTACGATTTTCCCCTATATTTAGTTTGGGAGTAACGAAATTGAGTTCAAAATTTGTATGGAAAAGTTGGGACATTTGGGACAACTATTTTTTATTTTATAAATGAAAAGTGCTCGTGATTCTGTGTAAAATGGTATAAGACACACCATGATCAGACAAAAAAAGCAAAAGGTACATTTTTTCTGCAATTGGCCCTCAAGCTTTCTTCACCTTACGGGTTTAGATCCAGAGCTTGATTCTCGGCACAGTTGTGTCTTGAGTTCTTTGACATTGAGACCCATTAAGAAATCTCGCGAGGGTAGTGGGGGAGAGATGAGAAGTACAGTTTCGACACTTTTTTTTGACGTAATTTAATTCAAAACTATGCACACCTGCGAAAATCGCGTCTATTACCAACCGACCAACCAGACATTTCAACCAGTTGGACGGTTAGTAGTACTTATTTTTCCCAACCGACAACCTGGTTGGTAGGTTAATAATAGACATTCCCGACGTGCTGTCAGGTTGATACTTTTTTTTTCCCAACTAACCATCCAAGCTGCCAACTAGATGGTCGGTTAGTACTTTTTTCCTAATCAGCCAATTAAGCTGGCAACCAGGTGTTCAGTTAGTAATGTTTTCCTCACATGCCAACCAGACAGACCAGCTGATTGGTCAGTTGGTACTTTTTTCCTCACATACCAACCAGGCACACCAGCTGATGAGGAAAAAAATACCAACTGACCAATCAGCTGGTGTGTCGGTTGGTAATAGACGCGAAAATCGTATCGTATGTAGCGTACATCGGCGAACCATTAAAATATGACAACTTAATTTATGCAACTAACTCTCCATAGTCTCCATCTAAATCTACGTTTTCATACGAAAAAATCCAGATCAAGTGAAAGTCGGACTCGCGCACCGAGAGTTCCGTATAAATTCGTAAGTAGATGCTTACGTGAATAGTTCAAGAAAAACTCAAGTTCAAGTTTAGTAGCAGCAAAGAAGTTTGTGTTACGATTTTTGCAAATTTCTAAAACACAGTGCATGTTAGAAAAATCGTTTTATTTTTCTTGTAATATTTAGGATTATATTAATAATTGCTAATTATTAAAAAAAAATCTGTTCGGTAACTTCGAACATAATAGAGGGGAATGGTATTTTTTTGTACTTTTTTCGTCCTAAATCAAAAAATACATAATTAAGAAAAAAAAAATTGTTTTGTAATCTACAAATTAAGCCCTTTCATTTGATAGTCCACTCGATCGATACAATAGCACAACTTAAAATTTTCGACACCCCATTTTGACCCCCTTTAAAAAAGAAGTAAAAATGGTACAATATAGTTTATGCCCAATAGGCTCTGGTTAGCGAATTTTAACATTGTTCCAAATTTCATATCGATCAGCTGCACTTCCTGAGATATCTGATCTGACTGTGACAGACGGATTATGAAATCTGGACCCTGAAATTGGTATGCTTAGAAACGTACTTGTCATACGCTACGCAACGTTGCGTTTACAAGGCTAAGTGTGTCCCTACCTTTAAAGGAGGCGTGGTGGTGCGCCGAGAGAATCCGACACATATTTACAAAAAATCTGCCTAGCTAGACGTAATGTAACGTACTTTATCCTTCTTCACTACATAGTATAAAACAAAGTCGCTTTCTCTGTCCCTATGTATGCTTAAATCTTTAAAACTACGCAAGTCGCAACGGATTTTGATGCGGTTTTTTTTAATAGATAGAGTGATTGAAGAGGAAGGTTTATATGTATAATACATGCAAACACCGTGCGAAGCCGGGGCGGGTCGCTAGTTAATAATATAAACTGAAAGAACAAAATATATTTTTTTACATAATTCCGAATCGGACGTTCCGCTTTCACGTTATGTATCTTGCGATGTTGCTTTGGCGTAGCTTCAGACTATTTGACGCCGACTGTACTAATCGCCTCTGGTAGGGCACGTGGAGTGCTACGGAATTGGCAAAGACGGGGTAGAGATCACGTCTAGTTTTTATAGCATTATTAACATTAATCAGCTGTTCATTTATCTGAAGCTTTAGCCATATCAGTCGGAAGCAAATAGATGATAAAGAAGACGTATAAAAGACTTTGTGAACTTGCCAAAATTATAGTCAGTTGATACCTGCTTAAAAGTAAGTATTCTGTCCAACAAGTATTTTTCGTGAACTTCTCTCGTCCCTTCTTGAGCTTATATCATATCATTAATTTTATTCATAATTTTAAGATAATTAAATTGTTTTATATTCAATTCATGTACAGAACAAAGTATCATTCTGTATCACCCTGGTTATTTAGATAAGGTACCCATGTTCTTTAAGATTGTCAGCTGTCAGCCACTGTAAGAGTTGTTTTGTGTTCCAGATCCATCATGAAATACCTGATTGTATTCTCCGTGATCGCGGCCGTGGCCTCGGCCGCGAGCTACCTGAAGCCGGCCGTCGCCGCCGACGAAGTGGCCGAGATCCAGGAGATCATCGCCGCCATCAACAGCCCCAGCACTGACCCCGCCACCGCCGCCGCCCTGGAGCAGCTGCTGCTCGACACCGTCGGCATCTCCGCCTCCCAGCCCGAGGAGCCCTCCCCCATCTCCGTTGGCCCCGCCATCATCGACTTCCCCCTCCCCGACGGTGGCTCCGTGACCGCTGAACAGCCCGCCGTCGTCGAGTCCCCCGTCCTGGTGCCCGCCCCCGTCATCGACGCCACCCCCGCCGCCGCCGCCGAGGTCGCTCCCCTGGTCCAGATCATCCTGAACATCAACCAGGCCAGCTCCGAGGTCGCCGTCGCGCCCGCCCCCGTGGAGGCCCCCGTCGTCGCCGTGGACCCCGTGCACGTGGTCGATGAGGCCGTGAATGTGGACACCGTCGTGCCCACCCCCGTGCAGGTCGTCGAGGTCGCCCCCGAGCCCGTCCAGGTCGTCGAGGTCGTCCCCGAGCCCGTCCAGGTCGTGGAGGTCGTCCCCGAGCCCATCCAGGTCGTCGAGATCGCCCCCGCCCCCGTCGTCACCCTCCCCGACATCCTCAACTAAGTTCAAGCTATACTAAGTCAAAAGCTGTGTCTAAAATGTTCAGTCATGAGAGTACTGTCTATGATTTGTTAAGTTTTAAAGAACTGTGTCCTAAATATAAATTTACTATTTGAACATGAGATACAATAAATATTTTATTTATTTAGTCTAAATTAACTTTGTGTTGTGTCCATCTGAAAACAACCTTTCTTAAACGGTTTTACTCGTATTTATTTATCTTACCGAGTTCGTATCAAGTTTATTTGGGTCAAATTTTGCGACAGCTTTTTCAACTACTTCTGCTAAACCGATTCTTATGAAACTTTGCACACACATTCAGTTTTCGTGACAATACAATATTATGATAAATTCAAGGTAGTCTGATGATGGAGTCAGGAGCTGGAGATTGGAACTCTTCAACTGCTGCTAGTAACCCCTTGGAGTTTGGTCTCATTTAGTTGGTATTGGCGATAGCTCTATACGTTAAATTTGGTAACGATGGACTGATGATGGAGTCAGGATGTGAAGAGCAGATATTCTTCAACCGTTTATATAGTACCTAACCTCTTCGAGTTTGGTCTCACTTGGTTGATATTGACAAGCCCGTTACATAAAATTGATGGTGAGGGTCTGATGATGGAGTCAGGAGTTAGAGAGTGGAGCTCTTCAACCGTTATTAGTAACTCGTTCCAGTGTGGGCTCATTCGCTTGGTATTGATGAGCCCAATACGTTATACTTGGTGACAAGGGTCTGATGATGGAGTCAGGAGCTGGAGAATAGAACTCTTCAACCGTTACTGGTAACTCCTTCGAGTGTGGGCTCATTCGCTTGATATTGACGAGCCACGAATTTGAAGTCATTGAAAAGAGTACACTTATTAGTCAAGCACCTAAGTGTTGTTTCTCGTTACTTAGCTAAATAGTCAATACTTATGGTTATTCATGTCGGAAGCTAGAGAATGATTGAATTAACGTACCAGTTACAAAGTCCCGATTCAAAACAAGATTCAGGTTAGTCATAATGCGTTTTAAGCCTAACGCGTCATAGTCATAACGTGTATTTGGATTGTTCAGACTTCAACAAAAAAAAACCACCGCGCGCGTAGATATATTGCCTTAATGTTTTATAAGGCGTAAAGTGCTCTCCATACAAAAAGTGCAATTCACTTCACTTCTCAAACTACCGCTGTACAATTCACATCATATTTTTACATTATATTAATTATCAATGTTTTTGGGCATTTTGATTACACCATTCTATTCGCCAAAGATAGAACATGGTTGCCGATTGAGGGGAAAAAGAAGAATCCGCGAAATAATAGCAAATATTACAAAAATTGGACGAGACACCGACGGCCGCGGCGACATAACGATCTTCACTTCAACATTTACATCAAAATTGCTCAAATTGCTGTCGACGGAGCCTTGCAGTGGATATTTCTAAAACCACGGGCTGCAGTGTAAGAAGACACAAAGAAGATTTGAGCAGTGAATCAGCTAAAGTTTCACATCGAGATATTAAATTCAATTACTACATAACAATATAATCATTCAGAATGGGCTAGACGAAAAAAAAACTATTTAGTCCGTCAGTTAGATTATTAAAAAATATTGTACATGTATTTTTTCTTTTGTTTGACAAACAAAAAATGACGAAGATAGAGTGCTTAGAAGTTTCGAGTGACGTCACTCCTAGGTACAATTTTCACCTAGGAGTGACGTCACAAGCCCCCACTCCAGAAGTTTGATGATCTATAACTTTGTCGATTTTTTATATTTTGATAAACCAAAAAATACGTGTCCCATATTTTTCCATAATCTAACTGACGGACTAAATAGAATTATATATTTTTAAGCCAGTCGTCATCCCCATTGTACTTCGCTTGTGTAAATCTAGTGTTACTTATAAAGTAAGATTTTATTCCAATTACATGCGTAAATTCGTTAATTACCAAAAAATTGCATCATTTTATATACCTATACCCGATCGTACGAACAAAAGTAAACAAAGGATTTAACTTCGTAATTATTTAACGTACTTAATCGTTCATTTAGAATTCAATTACAAACATTCAACTTACTTCTACTATTATTTGAAAAGGTTAATGCAAGTATTTAAATAATAAAATTTCATTCCATCGAAGATAAAGTTACAGTATTTTAAATTCCATCGTTTCTGAGATTTTTTCGCCCGAACGCAGTATACTTAGCCTCAATTCTGACGTACTCCTAATGCGTGTGAGTCTTAACGCGATATAGCTCGAACAGTTTTAGGGAAATAAATAAGGTAAAAATCTTTTTAAGTTAAACGGTTTTATAATAATAATATCATTTATTTAATCCATAAAGGTTTATTTCATAAAAAACAAAAGGACAATACAGCACTTAACTTAAGCCTACCCTTAAGTACAGTCAAAAAGGGCCCCTCGAGTCGTCCCTGGCGCAAAGGTACCCATTACACTGGCCGCGTTGCCACGTTGAATGGCGATGGACAGCCTTTGCACCAGGTACGAACCCGCGCGGGCGTCAGACCCCCTCTCCCTAATTCGACGACCCACTTCCCAAATGAAGGCAATAGCCTCCGACCCCCAGCACCCAGTAGTCTCAAACGCCAGGGGTACGAAATAATAGTTTTGGCCCAGCGCTGAGTATTTCTCTCGTTTTTTGACTGCGGCCCAATCCGCCGCGGCACCAGCTGTACGCACCGTTCGGCCGAGGTGTGAGGCAGCAAAAGTACTGACGCACGTCGCGTCCCACAGCAGGCACTTTCCCTTCTGCCACGGCACAAGTGTTAAGCCGTCCGGCCTTTTGCCGTCGGTGCGGCAGAGACCCGGAGGCTCCAGCACACAGGGGATGTTGGCGGATACCAAAGCCCTCCTCACGATGTCATTGAGAGCATGGTGGCGTGGAAATCTTCCCGAACACCGACAACAACTCAACGCGTGATGGCCATTCGCTTCCACCATGGAGCCGCAGATGCACTTATGAGGCACACAAACATCGCAGCCCAGGCGGAGAGCTACTGCCACCCGCAATGAGTCGTTGTCCAGGAGTGTTCCCAAATGAGGAGCAGGCAAAGCCTGTAACCACGCTCCCGCCTGCCAGACGCGAGCCAGACCCTAGCCTGCACAAACGTCCACGAGCCTGGCTTGCGGGGCTTGCCGCAAACCTCCGGGTTGTGTAAGAACGCACTACAAGCAAAGATTTACCAATGCGCACCAATGCTCCCGTATGGAGTGCACTCACACAGACGCACGATCGACAATATCATAATATCATTCGCTTAAAAATATCAGGTTAAAAAATTATCTAAATATCTACTAAGACTGTACTTGACCAGTTAGTGAAAGTGACTTAATGAATAAAATGGCGAATTAGAAATTGACGAATTAAAGATTTTGATGGCATTGACGAATTAGGGAAACTGACGAATTAACGAAAATGGCGAATCAGGGAAAATGACTAGTAGTGCACTAACTCCCGTACGAGGCTATACTCAAGATCAGGTAAAACTGAGGATTTTAGTTATGTGTTTCTGGTGTGAAGTGTGTTACTTTTAAAAGGTTTGGATCGGTTGGAGTTAGACATAAAAAAAGTTAATTTTAATGAAGAATTAATTTATTGCACCTCATGTTCAAACAGTTTATAGAATACAATTCTTTAAAACTTAACTATAGTTTAAAAATTGTCTCTCATGACTGAACATTTTATAGACACAACTTTTGACTTAGTATAGCTTGAACTTAGTTGAGGATGTCGGGGAGGGTGACGACGGGGGCGGGGGCGATCTCGACGACCTGGACGGGCTCGGGGACGACCTCCACGACCTGGACGGGCTCGGGGACGACCTCCACGACCTGGACGGGCTCGGGGGCGACCTCGACGACCTGCACGGGGGTGGGCACGACGGTGTCCACGTTCACGGCCTCATCGACCACGTGCACGGGGTCCACGGCGACGACGGGGGCCTCCACGGGGGCGGGGGCGACGGCGACCTCGGAGCTGGCCTGGTTGATGTTCAGGATGATTTGGACCAGGGGAGCGACCTCGGCGGCGGCGGCGGGGGTGGCGTCGACGACGGGGGCGGGCACCAGGACGGGAGACTCGACGACGGCGGGTTGCTCAGTCAAGGCGCCACCGTCGGGGAGGGGGAAGTCGATGATGGCGGGGCCAACGGAGATGGGGGAGGGCTCCTCGGGCTGGGAGGCGGAGATGCCGACGGTGTCGAGCAGCAGCTGCTCCAGGGCGGCGGCGGTGGCGGGGTCAGTGCTGGGGCTGTTGATGGCGGCGATGATCTCCTGGATCTCGGCTACCTCGTCGGCGGCGACGGCCGGCTTCAGGTAGCTCGCGGCCGAGGCCACGGCGGCGATCACGGAGAATACAATCAGGTATTTCATGATGGATCTGGAACACACAACAACTCTTACAGTGGCTGATAGCTGACAGTCTTAAAACTATTTAACAAGCTGGTTAAGTTACGATGTAAGATTTACTCATTTATAATTTGGGGAGGAAATATATATTTTTCAACGTTCACGTTTTTCACACAATACTAGCATAACAAATTACAAAACTGTTAGATATTTACTATGTATATAATTAATTATGTTCTTAATTTATTCCAATAATTGTAGCTGTGAAAATCAAATTAATTAAAATTTACTAAAGTTGTAGTGGAATAAGAGTACTTACTTTTAAGCCTGTATCAGCAAACTGACTATGATTCTGTTGAATTCAAGAAGGCTTTTATATGATTTTTTATCGACGGATTGTTTGAAACTGATACGGCTAAAGGATAAGGCTGATTAATATTATTACAGTCATTAACTAGTTTACTTACTGATAGGTAGCGAATCTAATTCCCGGTCACAATCCGTCATAAAGTAATTTAAATACATTAGGAGCCATAAAATTTTAAGGCCGTACCTAAACCTTAAATTTGTCATCATCATCATCGTCATCAGCCTATACGTCCCACTGCTGGGCATAGGCCTACTCTTATAGATGAGTGTGAATGGGCTGTAGTCTGTAGTCAGTCCCCACGCTGGCCCAGTGCAAGTTGGGGTATTAAATTTGTAATTTAATTTAACTGATGGGTTAGCAAGTTAAAGTAGCGATGGGCTGGGCATATAGCTCGAAGAACCTATAGCCGATAGGGCGTTAAGGTTCTCGAATAGAGATCAAGAACCGGATGATGCAGCGTGGGCCAGCTAGGGTTGCCAGATTGAATTACCCTATTATCGGGAGCAGGAAACAATATGTCGGGATTTTGAGACTTTGGTCGGGAGATGCTCCGCGCGCTCGACGCGCGAGCTTTAGAATGAAGTCGTTTGTCGGGAGCTTTTCTTCTTTGTCGGGAGTCCGGAGGACATACAAAAAATCGAGAGAATCCCGCCAATTCCCGACCATCTGGCAACTCTATGGTCAGCCCCCAAAAGATAATCTGACGACCAGGTTATGGTTGCCAGAAGACGATGGAGGCAGAAACCGTCCGACCGTTCGTTGTGGAAGTTCTTGGGGAGGTTAGTTGAGTGCAATAAAGAAATTTGATTTGATTTGAAGACGTATGTTCAGCAGTGGACATCTCAAAGTTGATTTTATGATTAGATACGTTGAGTATGTTCACATACGGCGGGGCAATGCGGCTGGTATATTAGGCACTTTTGGACCAGGTGTGTCAGGTCGGGTTCTAATTCTCATTTAGATAAGAGTCAATTAGGCAAGTAATACCGTCTTATACTACAAGTATAGGGAAAAATCTGAAAACTATAAAATTTTAATTAAATCATTAAAAAAATAGACTTTACTAAGGGAATCAAAATTTATGGAGTACTTTATTATATGTACAAATTTGTACGGAACCCTCGGTGGGCGGTTACGACTCGCACTTGCGCGTTTTTTTTTTAAATTCCGTACCTAAATGGTAAAAAAGGAACCCTTATGGTGCGACTCTGTCTGTCTGTCTGTCCGTCTGTCATAGCCAGATATCTCAGGAACTACTTACTGCTGCTATCGATTTGAAATTTGGAATAGTTTTAAAAGTCATTAATTCGAGCCTACTGGACATAAAAAATCTTATACCTTTATTTTTTAAAGAAGGCCGAAATGGGAGGTCGGAAATTTAAAGCTGGGCTATTGTATCAAGTGGGATATCAAATGAAAGGGCTTATTTATTCACATCATTTGTGGATCTGTAGGTGTGCTATCTTATTCAGGGCCGCGCGGCCCGCGGTGCCTCATGGGCCGGAATAGAATGCCTCGCGGGCCGGATCATAGGCCCTCCCGATTTCTTCCAGCGGGCTGTAGTTTGGAGACCCCTGTTCTAGGGCGTCAATCACTTTTGTTCTGTCTCTTATGTTCGTGTTTCTTATTTTGTCTATTCTTCTTATTTTTAGTATGCTCCTTTCCTGAGCCCTCTGGCAAGAGTTATTTTTTTTGTTTTATTTCCTTGGTGTAAGTCCAGGTTTGACAGCCGTAGCTTAAACAATTTAGTAGACAGGTATCGAGAACTCTTTTTTTTCAGAGATAATGGTAGTTTGCTTTTTAGTACTTCTTTCAAGCTCCAGAATTTACTCCATGTAGAGCGAAATGTTGACATTACGTGCCTTATAATAGCCCGCAAAGTACCTCGTTTCCGGTGGGGCTTGACGCTTGGCATAATGGAATTTCATACAACAATTAGGCCTAGGCCGGCAATGTATTTTTTATTTATTTTCATTTCACATTTATTTGGGACACGGCATCATGTAAAACTGTACTTGCAGAAATAAAGAATTTGAATTTAAAAATCAAAATAACCGACTTCAAATGAACCTATTCGATAAGGAATGCACGAGTCACTGTGAAAAGTTCCCTCGATTTTTTCAAGACGTCACTACATCCTGATTTACAAAAAAAACGTACCTAACACGAATTGAGAACCGTCGTCCTTCTTTTGGAAGTCGATTAAAAACTAATTTTTTCTCACCAACGGCTACGGTCGACCTACGGCTCTAGGTGAGGTCTGCCGGGGCGAACTCAGGCCCTTATCGTACGTACGCAGTATAGTGTAACTATTGACAAGGACGTATTTTGAAATATAACACCCTGGCTCAACAAATTTGGCCACCGTTCTTGGGTGTTACTTATTCCTATACACACCTGTATAGGGGATCGGGTGGGCAGTACGGTTTAGTGCCCACCACAGGATGTTGGGTAAATTCAAAATTCTAACACAAACACCTAAATAATGGTATCGCAGGACCAGCTCTTGAAAACTAACCCAAAACTCCTGAAAAATACGCCAATGTTTACGGGCGTCATGAAAAGAGTACAATATATATGCGTGTCTCGCCCGGTCTCGTCAAGTATGTGCCACCTTTAGATATAGCATGAGGGTTGAGGGTGCCTTATCATGGCGCCCGTCGCTGACTGACTACCCTACTGCCCCAGGGTAAATACGCCCGTCGCTGCCTGCCGTACCTGGCCATAGCCCTCTTGTCCTCAGGGTAAAGTTAGTCACTGCCTACTATACCGGGCCATAACGTCATAGCATGAGTGCCTTCCGTATGACTGCACATAACTGGTGCGGCAATAGTTAACACAAAACGTGGCCGGAAAGTTCTATAGATTATTAAATAATCTAACGAAATTTTACGTTAATTTAGATTGTTGACCGATTGTTATAAATTGTATCTACATCGTAAATATTGTTTTTATCAAATTGATGATACCGTTGTGTCATAAACTTTAATTTACGACAGTTCAATAATATTTTAATATTTTTTCTGAATATCATTGTTAAGTACTGGTACGTACTTGATCTTCTATCATGTTGTAAGTGGTTATAATGTTCTTGGTTTCCGCGATTATCTCCAAGTAGATTGCACATAGTAATTTTAACCAAACTTGCAAACATTGGACTAACCGAACCGGCAATTAGAGGTGTAGCGAGGGAGGTGCAGGCAGCGCACGTGCCCTGGGGGCCAACAAGGGGGGGCCCGCAAAAAACGAAATTTAGTAACGATCTATTAAAAAAAATGCAATCCAAATTCGCAAACATGGCGAAATAAAGTCTTGAATGCGTGCCCTGGGCGCCATTTTATGCCGCTACGCCTCTGCCGGCAATGGACATAAGCTTTTTGCGTCATACCTTTCAGGACGGTACCAATAGGCAAATATCAAAGTCCGGCACAAGCATTACCAGGCATTACCCTCCCAGGCATTACCAGAAAAATGCCGCTCGGTCTCTAACGGTCTTGATGTGCTTGAAGAAGTTAAGTCTCTTGTCCAAAGTGACTCCAAGATACTTGGTGTCATCGCGCCAAGGAATCCTCTTATTAAAGAGGGAATGTGACCGGCACTCCTAAGCAAGTGAGCATAGAGAGGACTGCGCGAGAACAGTAGAGCGGCGCTCTTCTCCGGATTAACCTCGATCCTCCAGTTCCGATACCACTGCCCGAGGGCTGTGATAGCGGATTGGAGACGACGGCACAACCTGTTACATGTGGAGTCCCTCAGGGATCGATATTGGGACCATTGTTATTCTTAATTTATATCAATCATATTAGTACACTTAATCTTCATGGTGAAATATCACTATGTGCAGACGACACCTGTATTTTTTACTATGGAAAATCAATTGATGATATCATGAAGTTGGCGCAAGAAGACCTTGATACCTTGCACAAATGGTTCCAATATAATCTTCTCACTATGAACACATCGAAAACTTCGTATGTAGTTTACAAATCAAAAAACAAAAAAATACCAACGCTCACTCCTTTATCTATAAATAATGTTTTAATTAAACTATAAATCATCGCACGAGAAGTACTTTGGGTTAATCTTGGACAGCGACCTCTCTTGGAAGGAACACATAAATAAAGTTAGAACTAAACTATCATCAGTTTTGGCATGGGCTCCCAATGCTAACAAATTAGAATTAATACCTAAAAATTTCCATAGATGGCATGATAGGTGTCAAATTAAGAATTACGTGCAATTAATCCTTTCGGTTGATCGCCATCTATTGACAGGTAGTGGCTTTACGCAGGTAAAGCCACTACCTGTCAATAGATGGCGCTATGCTTTTAGCGCCATCTAGTGAGAGGTAGCGGCGGTGCTAAGTCGCAACATAAATTTCGTATCTCTATCGCACGCGCGTAATTAATTATATTGCTCTCCAGCTTGCACAGTGGCATACCGCCAGCATCATAGATTGTAAACCTTTTCGTCAAAGTAATATGGCGCGCGCGTATGGTTGTTTTGTTTTTTTTTGTAATGTTGTTCGGTAGTATTAGGGTGCTCTGCGGCAATTGTTTTATTAAAACATGTGCAGTAAAATCTTAATTAAGTTTGTACAATGAAATTGAGATTAGCTTATTTATTTCGCATTTCAAAATTACATCATAATCAAATTATAAATTAAAAATTAAGATTGTCAAAATACAAAATAAAATTTATTTATTTTAGGCTTTATTTATTTTGAACTTTATAGATACCTATTCCGCAACATAGATTATAAACGTAGTGAATTTAGCCCGTATATATTTAAATCCTATGATAAAATATGTTATGAATTCCGCACGTTCTGCAATTTTACTTTATGTATTTTGATCGTACGCAAAACGTATAGCATGATCGTAACCGTATAACATGTGTTTTTAAGTATTTTGCTACGTAACCGGCTTAGGTACAAAAGAGCCAGCGTAAATTTCTCCCACCTTCGGAATCTAAATAAAATTTACACACGAAATATACATTTAAATATACATTTGGTCACAAGAAGTATACTTTTTATTTACAACTTTGCTGTGGTAGGTAATTTGTAGCTAAATGGATTGGATATTACAATAATTGCACTTATACTGTACTGGACTGGAAGAAAATGAATAAAGAACATTATAATAATGTTATATTAGGTGGTATTTTATAAATAGGAACTTTGTATCAAACTGTTGTAGACCTCTGCCTCTGCACAGATTATAGGAATATAACCAGATATTTCACTCTCACACGTACAAAAAAACAAGACGTAAGTACATACAAACACAAACACAAAAATTCCCACGCTAACAATCCCTATTGTTGTTGTTATTGTGCGAAAAAGGGCGTAAACACATAAACATAAAAATGTTGTTAAGCTCTTTTTTTTAAATTGTCTAGCATGGTCACGGTACGGTAAACTTCACGCAGTACAGTACGTTTCCCCCTATTCGATCTTGGCCGACGCCGAAAATTATAATTATTAATATGTTAAGACTTCATGTTAAAGCATCCGTGGTCTAATAATTAAATGGTCTAATAATGAACTCAAATAATTTAGCACTTTGTTTATACACAAACAAACTAAGGTAGGTATCACTGCAATTCAATATAAGTTGATAGTATTCACAGATTTTCTTAATCAAATGAGTTGGAAAACGAATACGTTATATGTATTTAAAATACATTATTGATAATTCGCACAGTTCTCGATCGCGACGGCGGCCGGCATCAACGGCGTTTGCGTACTGCAAGGATAATTATATTGTGCCAGTGTGAAAGACTTCATAATGCATGTTTATAAAATCAAACGTACAACCCAAAAGAACCCCTCAAGGACACACGCGCGTCGAATGTGGAGTCGTAAGCGAGGCTTTATATGTATAACTATATTATATCGTGATATAGTCATTTACTTTAAAATGCCTGCGATCGGACCTTGACGAACGCCATCTAGTGACGCATCATTATATTAGTAGGATCGATTGCTGAGCTAGATACCGTCAGTTCAGTGCTGCCGCCTATGATCACACTATGGAACTAACGTAGTATCCCAATCCAGCAGAGTTAGGACGCTACGCGTATTTGTTTGAGATTGGGCATCTGTACTAGTATATTCTGTAATCTTTGGTTTTGGGTTCCATTAGGACCATTGTAAAATGTATAAAATATTTATAAAACTATACATTGTCAAACCACATTTAAAATTAATAAAAAGATAGATATGTAAAAGAGCTCTTCGCAGTGCGCAAAACTTATTTCTCCCATTCCCACGAACTAAAAAAACGGTAACAAAAATATAACATCTATTCGCGAATGTATTAATTGTGTATTAAATATGAAATCCTCGTCATCCAAATGCGGCCCTGATAAACACAACGTGAATTGACCACAGCTCTCGGCACTTAAGCTAATCTAGGTATGCATACCCGGTTTTAATGAACTTTACATTATTGTTGTTGGTAATGTATAAATAAATAGGCAAAATAACTAAAAAAAATCTGTTTAGTCCATAAGTTAGATTATCAAAGCTATGTTCCATATTGGATGTTACCAACGTATTGGTTTAAATAATTTAGATCCCATCAAAAACATTACATGTAAAAAGATGCAAGTCTCGCAACGCAGTTCTCCTACAACAAAAAAGTTTTGAGATGTAAAGTTAAACCAAGTCAGTACCGGGGGGGTATCAACATAACTCGATTTCCACCGACTTGCCTATTATTTTAGGAACACATTTTATAGATTTAATAATAGGCAAGTGGAAATCGAAAAACTTCTTTGTTGTAGGAGAACTGCGTTGCGAGACTTGCATCTTTTTACATGTAATGTTTTTGGTGGGATCTCATTTCTTTTTGTAAGTGGTTTTCCTTTAATTATTACATTCCAATCCATTCTTTTCAATTTGAACTGCAAAACTAACTTTGTAATCGCATGTATTTGTATAGGATTACAAACTTATGTGTGCAGTTGTGACTGAAATTACAACATATTTAGGTTTTTTAGGACTTTATAGGCTAAAAACTAACTATGTTTAAAATCTGGAGCTTGTAGGTCTGCTAGAAGTACCTTAGAATTATGATGATCATCAGTCAGTCCAGTCAGTGTCAAAACTAAGGAACTTTGACATGCAATAGTTCTTAAACTACACGTTCAAATTGAATGATATTGAGAATATATTATAAGTCTCATTGAGCCCTATATATCCCTGAAATTTCAGGGTTCTAGCTTTAGCCAGTACAAAATTACGGGAGGCTGAAAATCGCCTGAATGGCTTCGAGAAAAGGATGGTACGGCCGTGCCTTTGTTTTGCTCGACTTGGCGGGGGCACGGCCGTGCCCCCAGATATTAGGTAAAGTACTAATGGCCCCCCCGAATGGCTTAGTCCGCCACTTGTTAGACGACTAAATCTTTGAATATGTTCACACTCTAGCATAGAATAAGTAATAGTACTAGTTAAGTCTCTATAACAAAACTGTTGTTCGGGTCCGACCACCGGACGGAATGCACCGATAACGCGTACTCTTTCTGGTCGCTGGTTAAAGCCCCAAATTCATGTCCTATATAGTTCCGCAATAACAAAATTGAGATCGTGGAATAAAGTCATTCAGTTCCAGAGCACCTCACTATTAGTTCGATACACAAGTTCACATAAGGACAGGATGACCCGAGTCATCCTTCCCGCTGGTCCGCTGCTCACTCTGAGCAATCAGCGCAAAGTCAAGGTGGCCCTGGTCAAACGACCTGGTTCGACTCCAGGCGTTCAGAGGCCCCCACCTAGCCCGATTCTATCGAGGTGGACCGGGACAAGGTGACCTGGTTCGACCCCAGGCACCCCACCCAGTCCGGCCAAACTCAGGGTGGTCCGGCTAGCGATCTGGTTCGACCCCAGGGAACGCCACGGCCGACCACCCGGTCCGACAATCGCTACGCCCGTGTACGGGTTGCGAGTCTGTCAGTTTCGTTGTCGAGCAGGCAAAAAAAAAGCACTTCACAGAATCAAGTGTTTCCGGGCATTTCTTCAGAAATATGTCTGCGGTCACCTCATTCATCTGGCCCTTTTTCGTATGTATGGAGACAGATGAATGAGTCGCAGACATATTTCTGAAGAATAGCCCTTCCGTGGTGTTTATTTGATTCTAAACTACTTGTCTTACGCAACGGCTACATTATCGGGATTCGGCGAAGTTCGTGTTGGAGTCACTTTCTCTGACATATAAAAAGAACGAGACGCCAACACGAGCCTTCGCTGAATCTCGATAATGTAGTCGTGGCATTAATGGAAAATGGTCAGTAATAAATAATAATAACCCTTTCAATCTTTGTTAGTCTGTGCGGAAAGAGAATAGTATTTAGATTTGGGGGCGCTGTAATGCTATTCTACCGTATTTGCAAAAAAAAAAATTGCCTGGTTAGGTTAGTTCCGTTTTTCACCACACCTATTCTCTTTCCGCACAGACTCTACACTAGTTTTTTTTACTGGTTTGATTCTACTTTAGAGCAGGGTAATTATCAAAAATCAAATCCATGAAAAAACAAGTCTTCTTTGCATACAATATAAATGGCTACTTCCAATATTAAATTTACTTTAACTGGCGTTCATATTTTCCACCCTGTATACTTTTAAAAAAGATTATTGAAGTTCACCGTTCGTTCTATTCGTTTCTGAACCAAACATTCACGTCAATCTAAATGTCAGATTGTCCTGTCATAGTTGTCAGGTATTGTGACATAACCTCAAATTCAACTGTATATTTATTTATCGTATTAATCCTATTATTTTTTAAATTGTGTATTAAAATAACCCAAAAATGCGGTTAACCACTACATTTTTTACCGCACCTACTGGTAAAAGCGCAAGGAGGTATCAAAGGGAGCCTGTTCCATTTCAAATGCTCCTGCCTTTGGAGCTGAAGAAAACCGTATCAGGAAAAAGCGATAAATTGAAAGAAGCCGCTTGTATGCAAGAGTTGGCTGTTATGTTTGCGTGTTTTAAGAAGAATGAGTTCGATCAGCAACAGTGCTTGAAGGAGATCACAGAATTTCAGGGTTGTTACAAAGATTTCAACGAAAGAATGTCCAGTCACAGAGAACACGGCAAGAAAGGTATTTTGGTACCAGGAGAGAAGAAACTGACGCATAGACAAATGAACCAGCTGCTGAAATCCTTCCCTCCTAAAAAGTAGTACTGTTGTTAACTTATTTATATAATTTCTCATGGACATGTGAAGAGTAAAGAGTGCTAGTTAGTAATTATGTGAATATAGATTTAATGGAATCTTGGTTATTTTCATTTCGTTCATATTAATTTCAGGCAAGTGTAGATTTTCAGGGTTCTTTAATTACATGAATTCTAGGCAAAATAAACTTTCCCTTTTGTACAAACTCACATCTGTGAGGAAAACATAGGAAATCTACACATGAGTAAGTTTTTCTTTACTTTGTTCTAGAGCAGTGGTTCTTAACCTTTTGAACGCTCAAGGGCGAAGCAATATGCCGTGCCGCTGACGCCACAGAGGTAAAATAAAGATGGGTAAAGAAATAATGCCAACATAAAAGTGGGCTGTTTAACTGAGATTTGGTTTGTACCCCTCCAAAAAATAGGTATTATAAGCTAAAATATAAAATAAAATAAAATAATTTTATATCTGTAAGTAGGCCCTCAAGGGCTCTTTTACAAGTCTGATTCTAAATATGTATTATTTCTTTTGGCGCTTCGGGTACTGACCTAATAAGAAACAACTCAAAGTTCTTTCACAATCAGTCAAAAATTGAAAAACTACCACAGAAACCGACAGGGCCCGCTAGGCGGGTTTGTGAAACCAATAATGTGGTACAAAAAACGGCTGGCATCTGAGCAAAAGTTACAAGCACCCGCTAGGGGGGTTGTTGGTTATGAAAGTTAAACAACTTAATATTTGTGCATATTATTTCTGATTGTTACGAGTGTATACATAAAAGGGGTTTATGAAAGACAATTTTCAGGTAAAAGGTGCTACTTTGTCAATAAGGCAGACTTAATTACATCTTCATAACAGTAGCCTATGCTTATTCCTTTTTCACAACTACCTGAAGAGGTACCTTCAGAGCCGGATTTGGAGGTGTGAAGGCCCTGGAGCAACAAAGAAGCGGAGGCCCCTAACGGATTAGTAGAGGTCCCTCCTTATTAGGGAAGTGTTGTAGAGGCCCCGGGTCAATAGCCCCGCTTGCCCTCCCCCAAATCCGGCCCTGGGTACCTTTTGCCTGAGTGACACAATTAAAGTATTCACGGATTGAGATAGAGATCAGTCAAACTCAAGTATTTATAGTCACTCCATATTTATTAAATAAAAAATATTTTAGTCCACAAACATTAGCATAAGGTAGAAACCGCAGAAAACGTACCAGCGTCTAATTGCTACGCTGTTTTTAATAGATTGTTTCCCATTTAATTTTACAAAAGAACATCAATTGAAGGGATATTTACAAAAACCTAGCAACACGGAAGGGAGCCGCCGTAGTGCATTTTTCTAATACTCTCCCCTCTGCCACTGTTAGCGGGGGGTGATCGACGCAGCGCACACTTATTTACACACGCGTGCATGAAAAATCGTCAATCACTACACTAAGAAACTAACACTTAACAAATAGAACAACACATTGATCAATTCACATTCACAATAGTGTGGTAATATAAATAATAACTAGGGTGGTAATGTAAGGAAAGGCCGAGATCGCAGAAGTTTGCGGCCCGAGCTGCAAGCGAGGGACGTAAATATGCGATCGAGGGCTTTCTTTATTACCTCCCGTGTTGTGTACATCATTTTATGCCTACACTTGGCTACGCGCAGCGTGCGCAAAAAGTCACTTTATGGCCAGGTGTGGCATAAATATATATTTTGCATTGAAATAGTGTAGTGTATGACGTGACGCACAACATTGACGAGTGACAGAACTCCATGGCGAGTGCGTGCGTGCTTGCCAACTAGTAAGTAAACAAACTTAAAGTAATGTCAAATCAGTTTTTTGTATTTTTTATGTTTTAAAGGATATTTAGGAGAGACTGGTTGGTGTTGAGAGTAACTCCTAATTAAATGATACTCAGATGCGTGTCGGAATCGGAATGTTTTATTTGCAAAATACGGCTATAATTATATTAAAATTTACACTTACAACTAGTGATTCAAAATACTTTAGACGTAACGTTTTCTTTTGCAGCGAAATAAGGAACAATTCGGTATATTCAAATTGCTTGGCAGAGGGGAAATGCTAACTAAGGACTTCGTAGGGAGTGCCCTACGCAGTCCGCGTTGCTCTAAGACAAAAACAACATAACTGACTAGAATGATTGATACTTAAAGAGCATTATTTTCAATGACAGTAGGTGTCAAAATGTGTTTAATCAGTTATGTCGTTTTTGTAAACACCCCCTCAATTTTATTGTACTTGTTCCTTACGGAAACCAGTATATTATGGCCCAGCTTGCACAAATGTAGAATAGTGTAACGTAAACGTCCTAGTGTTTGACATGCTAATGCCCAATAGTTGACACGCTGCTGTTACCTCTATTGCTAACGACATAAGATGCCAATTACTGGGACAGTGACAAGCACTCGAACGTCTAGTTTCATTACAAAAAGACTATTTGATGACTATCCAATCAGCTTCTTTTTATGTCAAAAAGGTTAGTTAGTATGCAGTTTAGTATGAAATACTGACTTCTGACGTCATGCTCAATAAGGTGCCTTATTTTTAGTATTTGTCATTTTAACATCATCAGTGGGTGTCAGTGATTTCATCTGAGCAGTTTTGGAAACAACTTCATGGATAGTGTTAGTTAAATTTGTTTTTATTTTGGTAAATACCGTATCACGTTAGGGATCATCCATAAAGCACGTCACATTAATTTCGTGATTTTTGACACCTCCCCGTGGGCGGGGTCAAAAAATTAATGTGTGTCAACTACGACAAGGAAGGCCTTGTCACAGTTGGTCACATTTGTGAGACCTCCCCTCCCTGGCGTGATGTCACATATTTTGCAATTTTACACAGCAGTTCCTAAATTAGTTTTATTTCCATTTAATTATTTTTAATATAATCAACATCAACGCGCGTGACACAAGTAGAGCGAGTGTGATCTGCCTTCGAAACATTTTAAACCGTATGCCTAAATTTGGCATTTTAACACAAAGATATAGGTAATTTCACGAAAGTTGAGGCCACGCACACAACAATACTGTCATGTAATGACAGCGGGATTTTGAAATTACTGTTCTTTTTTCGTACCGATAGCAGGTTCAACAGTGAATTGCAAAATAGACCAAAAAGTTTGTTTAAACTATAGCCTTGTTTATTACTCACTCATTCATTTCATTCATTCACTTTTTTGCAATGAATACTTCATGTAGCTGTGTGTGTAATCATTCACCTCAACTCTCGTGAAATTACCTATATATTCGATTTTGAACTGTGACGTCACGAAATTAAGGAACCCCGTCCCACGCCTTGTCACACTATGTCACACTTCGTCGACTCCCTCCCTCCCCCTCAACGTTTGACGTACTTTATGGATGACCCCTTACAGCTCACTCGCGCGCAGCGCCGGATTTCCGCCTAGGCCTACATGGCTCCGGCCTAGGGGCCCAGCCAGCCTACAGACCCAACAGCGGTGAAACCTTCATATAAACCGAAAAGCATGGCTTGCCTTCTAGTTCGACCCCAGGCACTCCCGGCACCCACCCAGTCCGACCCAACTCGGGGTGGTACGGCTAGCGACCTGGTTCGACCCCAGGGAACGCCACGGCCGACGACCCGGTCCGACAATCGCTATACCCATATGGGTAGCGAGTTTTTCAGATTCTAAAAAAAAAGGCTTGCCTTCTCAATACCAAGTCCCTAGAGGCCCTGGATCTCTAAATACAAGCCTGCTTTCACGGCCACAGCACTTTCCGCGTCTACCTCGCTTTGTGGTACAGTCATACATAGTAAAAAGGTACAAAATAGCACGTAGTATCACTTGGCGGCAGTGTGTATCCATTGCGGTGAGGACACTTGCAGCTCGATGCGACGCACCGTGATCAATTCGTCGTCTAATTCGTGAATGTTGTAGAACCTCTCTAGATCTTCTATGGCTTTGTCTTCCAGCTGAGAAAAAAATGTTCTTGGTCAAATTTTTTTGATAAAGACTTTTTTTTAATGGCATCGCGCTCTTAGCGCATTCAGCCAAAAAAGCAAGACGGGGAAATGGAATTATTTAAGAAAGGAAAACAAAGTATACGGAATTTGGAAAAAGGCGAGAAAAAAGAATATAGATAAATTACAGTTTAATATTGTTAAACGATAAATATGAACAAAGTGCTTTTAATAAATACCGCTGAGCTATTGTTTATATGTAGAAGGGGTGCGATAGAGGTAGGGAACGGAATGGCAAGATCTGTCAGTTGTGACATCAACGATAGAGAGTTTACTTGCTGTTGGTACAGTCGAGTTCATCATTATCTGAGCAAAGAACGGATCAAAAATATCTAATATAGTTCTTATGCTTCTGACAATAGGGTCTTGTTCAGATATTTTTGGTCCAATCTTTGCTCAGATAATGATGAACTCGACTGTACTATCATGGCAAAAACGACTCCACTGTTAACTGACCACCCATAGACTTTAACATGTTGCAATAAAGTTTACATTCGTTTAGGTACAAATGTACAGTTAACAGTGTGTTCGATTGTACCAAGGAAACAAGGTCTGTATGTTCTGCCCGAAATCAGACATTCTGATGTCACGTTAATGTTGCCTTTGATTAAGAATTTCCATAGTTTAACAAAATATATCACCCATAATTAATTATTGAATAAATTATCTGCCCAAAAAATCATTTGTTTATTCGCGTGAAAAGAAAAGTATCTAATGTTACTAGCTCAACATTTCCTTTAGAAGGCAATAAGTGAAGAAATTGATTTTGAGGAAGATTCAAAGAGTATATAGGATCTCGAAAAAGGGAGGGTAGAGATGGGGCAAAATAGATGATCGTTGAGGAGAGCAAGACGCAGAAAGTATTCTAACGCTGCAGGAATGCATATGGAACTTTATTGTACTTTAATTGGACGTACTTATGATTAGTGTGATGATATGCCTAACTGAAATTAGTAATCCCTCTATAGGTCTATCGTCTTATTTTTTGTGTACCACGGAAACTTTGCCGTACGATGGCTTTGTCACACTAATAGATCTGACGTGCGTTCTACAGTCCAGCCAGATTCTGATATGTTCGATATATTTGTTTTATAATACTCGCTTCGACAGCAGACTGTCCATGTTCAATGTGATAAAATAACTGTACAATATAAGAAAAAACAATAAATTACCTGTGTCAGAAACAATGGTTTTGTCATGATCCTAGACGAGTCATCCTTCTGTTTCTTCTGATCAGCCAAAATCTGGTTAAACTCCATAGCTTTAGACTGCTTCGGACTGCTGCTTGCTACCGGAGCTTCCACTATCTTCCATGGATTCTTCGGCTTGTCCGGGGGACTGCCCACACCCCTACTATCCAGGTACTGAGTCGGATTTTGTGGAGACTGGTTGCCTTCCATGGCTAATTTCTTCCTTTGCTTTTGGGACAGCTTTGGGCCTATGTGGTTGATAACGAGGTTGCCTGGTCCCCAAGCCATTTCTGGTATTGGAGATTCTTTCGGTGATACTGACATTCGGGATGAGGTGGGAATGTTCTCTGGAGTATTTATGGCACTAGATGAACTATTTCTAGTCAATTTGGTGAAGGATTCGACAGGAGTTTCGTTCAAAATGTCTTTAGCACTGCTCAAAGCTTTCAGCCTCGCTTGGACGACTTTCTGCTGTTTTTGTTGCGATGACGGTACTTCAATCCACTTATCCTTCTTCTCTTTAGAACTCTTATCCGTCTCTAAGGATATCTTACTCAATGACAGTGTGACATCACCCGTGGTATCATTAGAAAGGTCTAGTGACGTCACAGAACTGACAGATTCATACCTCATCCTAGTTTTTTCGCTCTCAGTGTATTCGATCTTCCTGGATTTCTTCTTTTTACTTATTTCGACGACGCTATCATCTTTTTTCAGATCTTCGTCAGTCGCGTCTAAGTCCACGGGGTAATTTTTAGCGAATTCGTTGATGACGTCATCGTCTGGTGCGTTAAAGAATGGGGTGATAACCCGAGAGGACATGATGGGGTTGAATCTGCAATAGTACTTTGAGATGTCCTCTAACAGCTCTTTTTCTAGAACTTCAAGCGATTTGCTTTCAAGTATGCTGCAGATATTTAGAGAAATGAATTCCATGCAGCATTGTTTGAGCTGGGTAGCGTTGTATGTGTGGGCAAACTGACATAGCTCTGCACAGTTTTTCAGTGACACAAGACCAGACAGGGCGACTTCGCACATCTCTCTAAGACGAGTTATGAACAGTTGGTCGGCGACTACGAGCATGCTGCAAATGAAGTCGATACTGTCAGAGTTTTCCACTTCCGGACAAGAGTCTGTGTAAAGGAAGTCTATGACCGGCAGAAGAATGCCATGGTTGATTGGTAAGGTCACTTTTGATGACAGTTTACTCTGTAACAAAGAAATGGGATGATGATGATTAAAGTGTATACCCCATTTTATTATTGATCATTACAACTTTACTAAGGTTCCATTTAACATGAAATTGAGTCTGAGGATACATAGTAAAATAAACAAAATCAGCATATGAGCATTTTCCAAAAGAATACCGGGGTAGCTACTTTCTCAAAATATGGACTTTTGGGGTATTTCTGGCTCAGAATCGTTAGTACATTCGAACCTTATACGTAAAAAAAGTGTCCCAAAATTTGTATGGGATTTTTGTCTTTCCACTACGTCGCGTTCATACAAACACTATGCAAAATGGTGACGTAATGGAAAAAAAAATTGGGACACTTTCGGGTTCGAAAGTACTAACGATTCTGAGCCAAAAAAACCTCACAAGTCCATATTTTGAGAAAGTAGCTAGCTACCCCGGGATTTTTTTTGGAAAACGCTCATATCCCATGCTAAAGCTAGGCACTAAGTTAATTGTTGATTGATAAATATTGTATTCCACTACGCTTTTATAATATGATTCTGGATTAACGATGATAACAGTAGTAACAGCTATACAAGATAATAAAAAATATATGAAAGGGAACTCATAAAAGGCTTTGATTGACATGTCCACTTTTGTTATTTTTACATATCGTCGACCATCCACATTGCTTTGTCCCTTACCCCTATTGAACTTACGCTAGACGATATACGATATTCCCGTACCTAGTGGCGCCGCTCTATTGACAAAAAAAAATCTGGTAGCCGTTATTCAGTCAAATTATCTACTAACCTCAGTCCAGGAGTGCATGAACATCCCGTGGAAATACTCCAGCCGTGCCGCAAGGACGCATTTATGCGCCGGTATGAGCGCGCCATCTTTGGTAACCACGTTAGTATCGACCAACTCCTGGTGGCTGCTGCGATCCCAGTACAGGGAAGGAGTTATCTAGACTATTTGCCAATGACGGTTAACTATTTTTGGCTCACCAGATGTCGCTTCAGTTGATGACACTTTATCTTATTTGTGAACCTTCATAACTGATCTGTCAACCCACCTGTACACATTTGGCGAGATCTGGCGAGACCCCATGATGCCTTATTCATTCTCGCGTCATAAGAAGAGGTATAACATACGTGCCTGGCAGCCTGGGTCAAAACTGTCTGTTTTTGTATTCGGAATAAAACCTGCTAGCTGTTGTTAGGTTCCATTTGTCAACTAACCTCAGTCCAGGAGTGCATGAACATCCCGTGGAAATCCTCCAGCCGTGCCGCGAGGACGCATTTATGCGCCGGTATGAGCGCGCCATCTTTGGTAACCACGTTAGTATCGACCAACTCCTGGTGGCTGCTGCGATCCCAGTACAGGGAAGGGGTTATCTAGACTATTTGCCAATGACGGTTAACTATTTTTGGCTCACCAGGTGTCGCTTCAGTTGATGACACTTAATCTATCTTATTTGTGAACCTTCATAACTGATCTGTCAACCCACCTGTACACATTTGGCGAGACTCCATGATGCCTTATTCATTCTCGCGTCATAAGAAGGGTATAACATACGTGCCTGGCAGCCTGGGTCAGAACTGTCTGTTTTTGTATTAGGAACAAAACCTGCTAGCTGTTGTTAGGTTCAATTTGTCAACTAACCTCAGTCCAGGAGTGCATGAACATTCCGTGGAAATACTCCAGCCGTGCCGCGAGGACGCATTTATGCGCCGGTATGAGCGCGCCATCTTTGGTAACCACGTTTGTATCGACCAACTCCTGAAGGCTGCTGCGATCCCAGTACAGGGAAGGGTTTTTGGTGTTAGTTGCGCTCTCCTTTAAACAGATTGTGCCGTCTTTGTAGCTGGAAGATAAAGACAAGTTTGAAGTGTTTGAAAACTATCATTATTGCAATGGTTTCCGCTACTTTTTAGGGTCTGTGCACATGGCGCCTTTTAAACGCGCCGTCGACGCGCGTTTCATAGCGCTCTCTCTGTTCATTTTTAGGGTGTAAAAGGGACAGCGGTATTAAACGCACGTCGACGGCGCGCTTAATAGACGCCGTATGTACAGGCCCTTACAAACTACCCTGACGATCTTTCGGATCGATTCAAATCTGGCTACCCTTCGTCAAATAAGGCTTCTAATCAACGCAAGGAAATCGGATAGTAAAAAAACATTCTAGTTAGTCTACGAGTTTGAAAGTACAAGCACATCCCGTACGAACTGAACCTTAGGCTTCAAAATTATTAAAGAATCAATCTATTTGCGTTCCGGGTTATACAACGTTGGCGTCACTATCCTTTTCTATCATTTTTCTCAACGCGAATTTCGCGCTGGTTACGACCCTCTTTGTTCCTGTTACCCTGGTGCTCATATAATTCAAACGCTGTCTTATTAGGCTATGTAACTTACGAGACCTTATTCAGTAGATTGTGTAGCTCCGTCACATGCAGCCGTCAAGCTTTACTGGGTCGCAGAAAAAGTTCTATCTTATAAGGAGAGGTACCCAACTGTCCGGCTCCGATCTGATTTATTTTGATATATGTTAGAGAAAAAACACCCTCAAAGGGCTTGAAGGGTGTTTTTTTAGGAAAATATGAGTGTGAGCCGATATAACGAAACACGTGCTTATTATTTTTAAACGGTTTTTATTTAGCTTACCGTGTTTGTGTCAAGTTTGTTTGGGTCAAATCTTGTTTCATGTTATCAAAGATAATATCAAACCAGTAATTAACTAGCAACTTGCTTGATTTTTTTTTTCTGTAGAAGTTGGAGGGTTATAGTCACTTTTCAGTACTTTGGGTCAGTTTGTCCCAATAGGTTGAGATTGGGCAGCTAAAAAAAATACGTGTCTATTCTTTTAGGCTACTCTCTAACATTTATCAAAATAAATCAGATCGGAGCCGGACAGTTGGGTACCTTTCCTTGTTAGTGGAGTTTCCGTGCTACCCCGGTTGCAACCTTCTCGTTCCTACTTTCCTGGTGTTTGTATATTCCGAACGTGGTTTTATGAGGCTATGTAACTTACAAGAACTTGTCCAGTAGATTGTGTAGCTCCGTCACATGCAGCCGTCTAGCTTTACTGAGTCGCAGAAAAAGTTCTATCTTAGTCGAGTTTCCGTGCTACCCCGGTTGGGACCTTCGTTCCTACTTTCCTGGTGTTTGAATATTTCGAACGGTTTTATGAGGCTATGTAACTTACAAGAACTTGTCCAGTAGTTTGTGCAGCCCCATCACATGCAGCCGCTTGGCCGCAGCTTGCACGAGCTTCACCGGGTCGCAGAAGAAGTTCTGTCTGGGCGGAGTTTCCGTGCTACGCCGGTTGCGATTCTTCTTGTTCTTGTTATCCTGGTGCTTGTATACTTCGAATGCTGAAATTTCTGACGCGTTATCTGGGAAAGAGAAAGGAATTATGTAGAAAACTTGAAGGTGATATACTGATATAGTAGTCTTGAGATGTATCCCGCTAGGTAGCTGTGTGGATATCAATTTAGTGATCCTTGAAGCGTCGTTGGTCAAATATGGAGTAAAAAATACATCGGCGCAAATACAACGTTACAAGGGTGATACTTGAAGGACATCCCTGCCTGCAGCCCTGGTACCAAATATTCAGAAGATTTTCCCTCATTGGTATGGTATGTTTGGTTAATTTGTAGAGCTTGGTCAAAACTATATAATAACAAAGAATTCTATTTTAAAAAGGCGGGATCTTCTGAATATTCGCCCATATGTGTGCACATGGGAATGATAATTTTCAACAATGACCCACAAATTATAGATAAGGCGATGTAAACATAAAACGGTTTTTATGCCACCCCAGGCTGTAATAAGTGGAATTTACTGCCCACTACGCGGATAGACAACTCAATTTCTTAGTCAGGGGAAGAAGTAAAATTTTATATAAAACAGTGTCCGTCAAGATGGCGTACACCGTACAGATATTCAGAATCTGATGCAGACAATAAATAGTACCCAAATAGTACCCTAGGGCCCTACAATTTCATTTCTCTAGCTATCGAAACCGAGATATTCCATGACTTAACGGTGTACAAAATTTCACACCTTCAAGCTGGCGTGCCCGGGAATTTCTTATAGAAAGAGCTCACTATATCTCGGCTTCTACGATAGCTAGAGAAATGAAATTGTAAGGCCCTAGGGTACTATTTTTTGAGATATAAAGCGTTTCCAAAAACAAAGCCGTTCCAGAGATACAAACGGTGTACGCCAGCTTGACGCCCGGTAGCGTACACCGTGAACAGGCTTTATATTTCGAAAAGTTCAAGGGTACTATTTTTTCACCTAGGTATTTCGTCGGTACTATTTGGGTACTATTTATTGGCTGCATCAGATTCTGAATATCTTTACGGTGTACGCTATCTTGACGGACACACAAAACACACAATATAGCCCCAAATCCTGAAAAACTCCCAACGCGCCTTTACCTACGGTTTAGACCATAAACACCTACGATCTGGTATATTTTTTATTTGGGTAGGTATATAATGTACTATTTTATCATGTCTCCCTAGAGTACATAAAGTGATAAGGTCTCTGTTTAGATTGGTTGACTTGTAGGTACCTCACGGCATTAAGTCCGCCATTTGTACTTTCTTGAATTGTACAATAAGGTTTAAATAAATACAATGGTACATCAACTCACCATTAAGATTAGAGTCTTCTAAATCAATTTCGACATCCTTTTCCTTCTTTAAACTATTCAGGTCTTCCTTCCTTATCTTCAAACTGCACGGGCCCAGCTCCGCGACATCGCAAGTACCGGTATACATGTACCTCAATATCCTCTCAAACACTTCTGGATGCATTTCTATATTGATGATAGGTTTCCCCTCGTTACTTATGCTATCCTGGTACAATTTGTAGAGATGTTCGCTGCTGGAGGCGATTATGAAAATGTGGGCAGGGTAAAGTTTTGTGCCGACCTGTTAGACAAAGACATTATTAGTTGCGCAAACATTAATCAAGTTCAAGTTTGATGTCATCAGGCATGTTCAAAGTCAACATCTTTCTACAATTTAAACATAGTGCAATGCACCTATGAATAGGCTACTTGACCCCTTTTTAAAGTTTGTCTTGTATTATTAATTATTAATAAAAAATATAACTCTATTATTTTAAGACCTAGAAAACCGCAAAATTATAATTTAAAATTTAAACTTTCGTAACCGCGCGAAAACGATGCTAGAGTCTGTGCGGAAAGAGAATAGGCGTGGCGAAAAACGGAACTATCCTACCCAGTATGCCATATATTTTTTCTTCGGTTGAAAAGCATTACAGCGCCCCCCAATTTTAATCAAAACGAAACGATTATGATCACAACCTCAAAAAACCACCAAGTCACTTATGTCAATGTCACAGCAAAGCAAAGCTACATGGCGAGTTCCACTCGTATAAGATTCGACGTGAAGTTAGATTACGATCCCATGACGTCACATCATGGCCGACACCGTTATGAAGTGTCAAAACGCTCTGAAAGTATGCAGTTTAGTATGAAATACTATCTTGTGACGTCATGCTCAACATGGTGCCTTATTTTTAGTTTTCGTCATTGTAAAATCGTTGATGGCACGAAAATAAGTTTGAATAATTTTATCCGGGCTGTTTTGGAAGCGTAATTTGCTGGTAAGAGTTGATGAATTTATTTTGATTGTTGTCAAATACCCTATTAAGTCCTTTTGTTGAGAAGCGCAGTTTATCGACAATAACTCAAAAACGGTTAATCCGACCTTGTTGAAAATAACTTTCGTTGTAAGTATTAATTAAGCGTTACCTTCGTGATTTTTTTCATATTTTTCGGACACACGGTTTAGAAGATAGAGGGGGGGGGGGGGGGACATAATTTACACAACTTTCGGAGCGATTATTTCCAAATATATTCACTTGATCAAAAACATTACTTTGAAAACATATAGTGTTTTTTAAAGAGCAGAGAAGAAAAATTTTTTTTTTAATGTGTGTAACATGTATGGAGTGCCCCCCGTAAAATATTTATTTTAGATTTTTAACTACCAAACTAAGTAGCGGCTCATACAAGACACCTATATTCCAAAATTCATCAATATCCATTATGTAGTTTTTGAGTAAAATGCCTGTGACATACGGACAGACGGACGGACGGACATGACGAAACTATAAGGGTTAAAATCGAGTGAAGTGCACCTGACGAACTGACTTTGGGCAATTCTAATAGCGTTTCAACAGCTCTCACTTTCCTGGTAGAATTTTTGACTATTTTCCTGTAGGCTCGGATTACCATTTTCTGTTATTTTCTACAGGTACTGGCATTCTACAAAATAGGCTAAAATAGTAATCCGAGTCTACGGGGAAATGCTTCATAATTCTACCAGGAAAGTGAGAGCGGTTGAAACGCTATTAGAACTACCGCTTTACCTTGAAAATGACGTCATGTAGGATGTCGTCTTCAGAGGCAGTTTCCATCAGGGTCTCCATGTGTTTGTGCAAACTAGTCGGCGAGAGCTCGGGCAGGGATGTTAGTCCGCACGTTGGTTTTATCTTAGGACAAACAAACTATCTATTTAAGTACAAATCAGGTAAAACAGGATAAGACATTGAACACAAATATTGAAGTGAGTTATCATGTAGTCTTTTATTTAATTAACGCATTAAACTCAACAGTGGCAGCTGCAAGATTTCAATAAATTTAAATTTTTAGGACGATTGTTACACACAATATAAGTAAGTAAGTTCGCCTATTTTACAATAAGTTTCGCAAAAGAAAACTTATCGTAAACGTCTTTTAACCAATATTTAACTAAAGTTTAAACAAATATTGGTTAGAACAACTTTTTGAAATAGGTACATAGATACTTCTAAAGATTTACCTGGAGACATGCAAAGTTCAATCCCTCGTTATCGACAACGATCGACACAGCCCTATGCACATTCGGTATCTTCACAATCCGAACCGATGTACAATCGTCCTTCTCAAGAAACTTGACCAATGCGCTCTTGTTGTTGTCTCGCTCTTTCTCCTTCTTGATTGGCTGCGGCGCGGTGGGCGTGGTCTTGCGCGAGACGTAGCCAATGAACGCTTCGCCGTATTTGGTTGTGAAGTAGAGCGCGTCGTGAGTTAGCGCCACGTTAGTTATGATTGTTTGGTGGCTAAGGCCGAAGACGCATCTGCAATAAGGTATTTTCCAATCAAAATTAATTAATTAACGCTAACCATCAAATTATGAAAAAAAAGAGAAACTGGTGAGTTTCTTCCGGTGCTTCTTCTCACCAAAAGGTCATTACCCGAAGCACCAAAAGAAAAGAAGAGAATAGAATATAAGACATGTAAAAAAGCACTTGCAGATATAAATTATTTTTTATTTTATTTTATGTTTCCAAAATTGCAGCTACACTCATTTTCATCCCATCAACATTTTATGATTTTAAAATAAAATAAACTAAAAATAGGGCACTGATTTGACCATGTTATAGTACATTAAACAACTAACTAGGGTGGTAAAACAAAGAAAGGCCGAGATCGCAAATGTTTGCGGCCTGAGCTGCAAGCGAGGAATGTAAATATGCGATCAAGGGCTTTCTTTATTACCTCCCGTGTTGTGTACATAATTTTATGCCACACCTGGCTAACTCTTAAGTAACTCTTATATTATGAAATAAATAAATCTAATCTATCTAATATACGCGATTTAATCCGTTTATGTTGTTTTATAACAGGATTTTATATATTTTTATCCCACACCTGGCCATAAAGTGGCTTTTTCCGCACGCTGCGCGTACGGAAAAAGCCTCTTTCTGGCCAAGTGTAGACATAAAATGATGAACACAGCTCGGGCCGCAAACTTCTGCGATCTCTGCCTTTCTTTGTATTACCACCCTAGTTGTGTAATGTACTATTTACAAATCTCGGTCACAGTCAACATCCCAATTTCTGTTTACCTGGTAAGTTGGTTGGTGGTGTCCTGCCACAGCATGAGTTGCCCAACGTTGGTCAGCAGTAGTACAGTCACGCGCGAATATGTTCCTTGTTCGCTCACTTTTGCTTCCACGCACACTTGGCGAAGGTTTATCTGCCTGGACATTTGTAATTTTATCAATTAGTTAAGAGAATCGAATTTTGATCGAATAATCAAAAATATGGAAATTGTTGTCATTAAAAACAGAGCAAAGTTTATCTCTACTTTTTAGACGCTTGGCATCCCAAAAATAAGCGGGCATCACGCTAATTTTTGCCACGAACTGGTAAGATGTGGAATGAGCTCCCTCTTGGCGTGTTCCTATTGGGCCAACATTCTTTTTGATGCCTAAAAAACGTCCCTTTTACACTTAAGCGCTTACTCGTTTGTATAATCTCCAAAAAAGCATACTAAAGTGTGCTTATAAAATACCCAAAGAGCCAGAGACAAGCAACACTCAATATATGAGACAGCTCAGAGCTGTCATTATTATATTGTACTATCGAATTTGTATGTTGTTTGAATTGCATACTGTTTCTGTTATAGTTTGTCAATCCCAACTAAATGGTGAATAGTTATTTGTAACATTCAATATGAGTGATGTGGGGTGGAAGAGGCATTTGCTCTAACGTGCGCTGTCACTCGACCATCGCCAAGAAGAAGTGAAAGTTTATTCCATGGTTTTGACAAACTGTCTTACAATTTTACGTCAAATAAATATTATAACAACTTTACAGAAAATTTTTGGAATTCCTGCTTCTGTGTCCCTCTAGTCTAGCGTGCGGCCCGCGAGCCTCCAGGTCAGGTAGGTAAAGGTCTATATTTAGAATTGTATAAAATCACAAATTATTAACAAAGTGCGGCCCGCGTCCATTTCGTTAGCTACTATGTGGCCCTTAGCTGCTAAAAGGTTGCCGACCGCTGCTCTAGTCTACTGTTGTCCGGTACGAACTATAGACTCACTTGATAGCGATCTTCTTGCAGATATGTTTGTGCAGCAAGTAGACGTCGCCGCGGCTGGTGGTTATGGCGGTGGCCGCGTCGCCGGCGCCGACTAGTTGGATCCCCGCTGATTCCTTGTTGTTCACGGTTATTGCCACCTGGAATAACACTTATCTAAAGTTCATCAGCGAGATACGGGTATGCTTAAGAGGTCGGGACTATCCAGGCCCGTATTTAGAGATCCAGGGCCCCTATGCTGGGTATTCTAAATTTTGTAGACCTGTCTATATCTGTATAAGTTTTATACTTATAGTGATCTCTAGAATATACTGTCTAGTGTATCTGTTTCTGTGCTTTCTATGTCATGTTTGTGGATGAATAAAGTTTTTATCTATCTATCTATCTATGCCTTTGTAATTGAGACGGCAGTTTGGGCTTATATGAAGGGTCCATCGCAGGGGCCTCTCTTAGCTGGCCGGACCCCTAGTCCGCGGCCTTGTAGGCCTAGGCGAAAATCCGGCGCTGGGACTTTCCAAACTTTTTATATACATATGCGTAACTACAGGTAACTAGACCTGTGGAAAATTCTTCAAATTCTCATTGTGTAGAAACTCAACTCTTATGTTCACGGCCTTCTCGGATGGGGCCACTTTTGGTCGGGGGTCCGTGGCATGAGGTCCTTCCTGTCACCGTATTATGTCATTGACTGCGACTCTGTTGTAATAACTTTAGGGGCTTCATTGAGAGAAACTCCGTTGTGTTGTGTTCCTAATTCAAGTTGTTTACAAGTATCACTTACTCGTTTAGGGAAAGGCACAACCTTGTCCTCCTGAGAGTGCCCCAGCTGCCCCCAATTTGTGCCCCACGTGTATACAGCGTTCGTGTTCCACACCACAGCGTGCCCGCGTCCAGCGCACAACCCCAGCGGTTGCGATAACTTCAGGATAGGCTTTGTTGATGGCAGCTTCAGGGTTGAGCTCTTAGTGATCAGTGAAGTGTCTGTGCTGTTTAATGTGTATTGGAACACCTGGAATATAATAGTACACTACATAACTAGGGTGTTAATACGTACGTTCTTTATTACCTCCCGTATTGTGTACATCATTTTATATCTACACTTGGCCAGAAAGCGGCTTTTTCACTACGCGCAGCGTGCGGAAAAAGTCACCTTATGGCCAGGTGTGGCATAATAGTACATTACACAACTAGGGTGGTAATACAAAGAAAGGCCGAGATCGCAGATGTTTGCGGCCCGAACTGCAAGCGAGGGACGTAAATATGCGATCGAGGGCTTTCTTTATTACCTCCCATGTTGTGTACATCATTTTATGTCTACACTTGGCTAGAAAGCGGCTTTTTCCGTACGCGCAGCGTGCGGAAAAAGCCACTTTTTGGCCAGGTATGGCATAAAAAAATATATTCATCGTTATTAAGATACGTTATATGGAAAGTGAGATGAGGTAATCCGTTAGGTTAGGTACGAACCATAAATCGCTTTTCGTATGATCCGCTGCGGCTTGTGAGTGTGCTTAGTGTTTATTAGTTTTTATCGTTTTTTTACAACAATATGAAAATCTCGTACTAGGTAATTGTGGTTATTTACGTCACACACATATATTGAAATCTCGAGGCAGCCGGCGCGCGTCCGGCAGGCAGCTGAGGCGTCGCGGATTCGCCGCGTCCTGGGCGATTTATGGTGTGTGCCTTAGGCCGCGTAAACCTATGGACCATTTTCGACTCACCAGTCCACTCTGCAACAGGAATACAGTAGAATCTAGTAGCACTGCTATATGCGTGACAGGCTCGGGTAGACGTAGCTGAGCAGGTAGCAGGAGCGTGCCGTGAGCCGCCCCCGCGCGCCCCGCCTGCCCGCACACCCACGCCGCCCCGTCGCACAGCCACGCGCTGTGGAACTTGCCTAGACACACCTGTGGAAATCGACCTTGTGTTATGGACATAAGGTGGTTAATGCAATGATTCTGGGGCCACAACAAGAGGCAATCATTTCTAAGGCAGATTAGCCTAGAGGTCTACACAGGTTGTCCCTAAAACCAACGTACATACGAAAAGGCCTAATAGACTAGCTTATAAGACACCAGATTAAGTAAATATGACCTCAGTAAAAATCTCCTAGTTTTCGAGATATTGACGTTTTTGCAAAATTCGTGCTAAGTGATACCCTGACTCGGTGTTTTGACTGACATGACTAAAATATCCAGTATTTTTCAAATCTGTTTTTTGTAATGAGTTACCAAATAACTATGCTATTGAATGCAATTCCCGTTTTTGTTATTATTAATTTATTCATACGGTGGACACAGTACAATAACACAAAAATATTTTCAAATTTTTCCAAATTTCACTTCTGATTTCGAACGAGGATGATGAAAAAAAATGTACCAACACAATCTGGCACATGTCACATGACGTAAAAAAATTGCGCTTTCATTGTAGTTTCTAAAACGGTATAACATTTACTAAATACTGTAATAATTTTTGAGATAATGATATTTTCTTACAAAATGAATTGGTCTAATGATAGACCCATATGAGAAATTTTAGATTTAGATTAGATTCTAATCTAAATCTAAAATTTCTCATATGATCCGGTTGAACTAAATTTGCACCTGGCGAGCTTGACGTCACTTACAAATTAGGTGCAAACTTAACGTAATCGTCAATATCTCGAAAACTAAAACACCTGTATACACCCCACTGCTGGACATACCTAGAATGTTACAAAAAATAGTTTGTGCGTTATTGTTTATAAAATTGCGATCACTCCTTAGTCGGAAAGGTGGATGCTAGAAGTGCAAATCAGAAAGGCATCTTTCGTGTGTAAATTTCTTTTGTAATAAAATCCGCTCGTGCCTAAAATAGCGCATTTATAAAAACACAGATTCTCGATTATCAGATTCCCTGTAGGTATTGATTTCTAAAACAATATGTTCTACAACATAATTTAGTTTCTTGAGTAACCTACCATTTTATGATCCCCTATAGGGGTTGGCAAACTATTTAGACAAAGAGCCAGATGCCGGTAAAATATCGATTTTTCAGAAGCTCAAAGAGTCGCCGTTTTGTGTTTTAGGTTTTTCACTGATATCAATACCTTTAGACTCAAACGGCGTAAACGCCATTAGAACCTGCGGCGTTTACGCCCTTTGAGTCTAAAGGTATCGATATACAGTATAACATCATAATAAGAAATACAACTGAGATACCAGCAACGAACATATCGTCGCCACCATGCCAAACTAACACAACTGTAAAAAACAGATTGTCGAGGGGAGCGATTTGAAGTTGGAAAAAAACCATTTGTTTTTTTTTCTTAGTAATAGTTGCACTTGTATTGATAAAGTATACACATAGGGGTTTCAAAATACATGCATTAAATGATCAATTTGTCAGATATGTATTATTTTATTGGAATTGGAAATTTCAGCACATTCGCAATTTTGCATCTCCATAGATAGAGAAAATAAAGTTAGGTTGTTCACCATAGTAAACTCGCGAAAGTACCACATTCGCAAATTAAAAGTGCTTTTGATATATTTGAAGTATTTGAACCAAGGTAAAGTTACGAAAATGACAGTTTCGTGGATGAGATTTAACTGTCACCATAGTAAAATAACGAATGTCTCAGATTCGCACATTTGCTATGTGCTAATTTGAATCGATTAGCAATTATTGCCGCCATAGAAAGTTAACGAAAATGGCAGATTGGTTCATTATTTAAGGGGTAATCATGTTTTCTGCCAAGGCAAAATACCATATGTACATTCGCAAGTTTACAATGGGATAAATAATCATAATTTCAGATTCGTGAAAATGTAACTTTGAAAGCTTAAAAGATAGAAGTCTGAAAATTAATGACATTATGAACTATCGAATTTGGTACCGATCTACATCAAAAAGTCATTCTTGTCAAAATTACACTTGTGTTAGTTTGGCATGGTGGCGACGATATTACACAATGCACTAGTTTCTAATTGATGAGTAAACCACTCGAACCACGTAATTACACCCCTTAAAATCCTTAAACGAGCGGCATGTGGCGTAAGCCACGGTTTGCCGACTCCTGACTTGGTGTAACGGGAATGTGGTAAGATAGGACTCTGATAAGTCGGGACTGTGGTATTTTGAAAAATGTGGTACTTATTCTGGGCGATAGAGCGATAATTTTGTCATAGCCCTGTTGTTTTACAATTTTTATTTATGCACGTTTATTACTAAAACCGTAAGCAAAATCAAAAAACACAGTAACATCACACATTTATTCAACAAAGTTAATGTATCATTTTTCACACTTGCTCGGGATAAAATTTGTACGCCTGAAAAGGATTGACTGCGGACACTACCCTGACGACTTTCGTCGACGACTCGGCTGGGTCGTGAACAAACATCATATTCTGCAGAGAGCTCTCCGATTCCTGCGGAATTTCCAAGCGAGCTTTCCTAGACCCGTAAATATATCCATCAGTATCCGTTATCAAAGGCTCTCCCCGCAACACGCAATAAGCTAACGACACTAGCAGAGTGTAGCAAATCATGCACACACAACAGTAGAATATCACAAGTCCTTTACTATCCAAAATGGATTGCCTTAAAGCTTGGAAACATCCGATTTCATGGAACGAGCCCGGTTGAAGATTCATTTGACAGTCTTTAACTGAGGGTATGAGTAGTGTGCGATTTTCTAACACGCAGCATTGTAATGGAATCATTTTTCCAGGGTTAGCTTTCATCCAATAGGAATCTTTAAAATCTGAGAAACTGACGATGCCGCAGCACTCATAATTCATCATTATGTAGTTCCAAAGTGAGGTAAAAACATCGTTTTCTTTACTGTACTGGGTGCGTATAGTGCTTTGTAAAAACTGGCGTGTTTTCTCATTGTTTGAGTATATGTTGTAGAAGCACGATATAAAGACGAACCAGAAGGCCACTGAAGATATGACGGAAACAAGGAATATGTAGGATTTCATAGCGCATTTCGTATTGCATCCTGCACCGAGGATTCCGCAGCAGGAAGTCAACATCGCCAGGATTGCGGCAGGTATGAGGATGGTCGTAAGAGGTGTTAGCCACAATTTTAAGTTGACAAAGTGAGCGATAACTTCTACTAAGTCGCTCTTTGTGACTGTGTAGTTGAGGTCTCTGAATAATTCAGTGTTGATGGCACACCACAAGCCGATTCCAAAGACTATGAGGCCGATGAAAAAGAATAAGAAGTTGGTAAACCCGAGACACGTCCGAGGACACGTTACTGAATGCATTTTGGTATGTTACGTTTTGATTTGGTTCTCTGACGTTCGAGATGACATAATGACAGTATGCGTTTTTATTTTGTGAGCATTTATGTGCGGTCAATGTTACGTAATGCATACTTATTCCACAACTTGTTTATGGTCATTAGACATTTGGTGTGATTAGTTAATCGATAATGGAGCTTATTAAGATAACATCTATGAAAATATGGCTAGCTGCACACACATTTAGTATAGGTACACACATTTTAATGAAAATACAATCATCACCATTCCACAGGAGCATTTCTTCGCTAACGAAAACAATAAAACAAGGCTGATTCAGTTCCTTGCCGAGAAGATGACAGCAGCAGGGATTGGAACAACCATTGCTACAGGAGATGCTGATGGCATTATTGTCAGGTGCGGGTTGGAGATGGCTGCCTTACATCCAACTGTTGTTATTGGGGAGGATGTCGACTTGATAGGAGACGATGGCATCCTAAAGCCAGAGACAACCGACGACCCAGTGGCACCTGACTCAATTCTCAAAACCATATTCTGCCAGTGTAAGACGGGATGTGGGATGCGATGTGGCTGCCGGAAAGCTGGAATTCCCTGCTCCAAGGTCTGCGGTGTATGCTCCGGCTCATGCACTAACGGAGCTCCTATCGAAGTAACCGCTGACGACGATGCGATGATTATGATAATATTTTAGATTTAGACAATAATTAGGGATTTTATCTTTAGGAATATACGTGCCGTACTTAAACAAATGTGTTTTCTTTATTGGTCATATACTTCCCTCTATATCTCATGAAGTATTGATCCCAGAGAAAAAACGTTTACATCTTTTTTGTAGAGAATTTTACGTACATTATTTGTGTGTCAGACTATTTTTAGCTATAGGCCACAGTTTACGAGTTTTTTGCAAAAAACTAAAAAAAGGGACCTTTACACCCCCCTCCCCCCGTTAGCTTCACCCCCAGCCATCAGTACTTTTAGTATGTCGTTTAAAACCCCATTCCTTACAACTATGCCAAAATTCGCTTATACACGAGTTTTTCCTCTTGAGTTTACTTCGTTTGGTGGACTATGAGAAAAATATTGCAATTCAACACTGTCGCCAATGTTAAGTGTGACGTCACACTAATAAAATTCAATATGTTATGTATTTGAATTTAGGCCTTCGAAAACAGGCCGAAAAATTGTTTTAGAACAAAATTGTAGTGTCGGACTATGTGTAGTTACATTGCCTTACACATACACGCCGTGTACCTATAGATGTGTCGCGTAGGCTTATAGATGCGTCAGTCTAAGATGCTTTGAGGCCACAACTACTGGTCGCAGGTCATACTGACCTGTTTCGCGCTAACGTTGGCTTGGCTGAAGTTGCCTAGCAACTCCGGCACCGCGCGAGGCTGCTGTGTGCCCGTGCCCAGCGTGTAGTTACAGTTGCTGCCCCACACATACACGTCGCTTGTTTGTGTGCTCCCGCGCTTGTACATGTACTGTCATACTGACCTGTTGCACGCTAGCATTGGCCCGGCTGAAGCAGCCCAGCAACTCCGGCACCGCGCGAGGCTGCTGTGCGCCCGTGCCCAGCGAGTTGCTGCCCCACACATACACGTCGCTTGGTAGTATGCTCCCGCGCTTGTATATATACTGTCATACTGACCTGTTGAACGCTAGCATTGGCCCGGCTGAAGCAGCCCAGCAATTCCGGCAGCGCGCGAGGCTGCTGTGTGCCCGTGCCCAGCGTGTAGTTACAGTTGCTGCCCCAAACTTACACGTCGCTTGTTTGTGTGCTCCCGCGCTTGTACATGTACTGTCATACTGACCTGTTGCACGCTAGCATTGGCCCGGCTGAAGCAGCCCAGCAATTCCGGCAGCGCGCGAGGCTGCTGTGTGCCCGTGCCCAGCGTGTAGTTACAGTTGCTGCCCCACACTTACACGTCGCTTGTTTGTGTGCTCCCGCGCTTGTACATGTACTGTCATACTGACCTGTTGCACGCTAGCATTGGCCCGGCTGAAGCAGCCCAGCAATTCCGGCAGCGCGCGAGGCTGCTGTGTGCCCGTGCCCAGTGTGTAGTTACAGTTGCTGCCCCACACTTACACGTCGCTTGTTTGTGTGCTCCCGCGCTTGTACATGTACTGTCATACTGACCTGTTGCACGCTAGCATTGGCCCGGCTGAAGCAGCCCAGCAACTCGGGCACCGTGCGAGGCTGCTGTGTGTCCGTGCCCAGTGTGTAGTTACAGTTGCTGCCCCACACATACACGTCACTTGGTTGTGTGCCCTCGTGCTTGTACATGTACTGCCGGTCTAGCATAGCGTGTTCTAGGGCCCTGTAGTCGTCCTTGTCCACTATGTCAGTGTTCACACCTGGAAAATCAGTGTATATGAAAGATAATTAATGATAGATTGATAATAAAATCCATATGGAACCCATTATTGAGCATTTCGTAAATTTGTAATTTATTGTGGTAGTTTAATAAACATTTCTCCAGAAATATGTCTGCGACTCATTCATCTGTTTCCACACATTTAGTATGAAAAAGGGCCAGATTAATGAGGTGACCGCAGACATATTTCTGGAGAAATGTCCTAATGTGGGCATTGACTTTTCATACCTATTTTCATTAGAGCAACAGCTGTGTGAATCTGCCCATAGAAGATACTGCGATGCAGTGGGGTGTAACCGGACTCCCGATCCCTCGCGTTGACGAAAGCCTCGGAGGAGTGACGCACCAACCACTCCATTAGGCGAACCCGTCCACGGGATGACGACATGTGGAGTGCTGTGCGACCCTACAATGTACGTTGTATGCGTGTTTAGGTTTGTATTTACATCCTTTACTTATATATTCAAAAGGCGAGGATGTTCTCCATTCAAGCTCACAGCTGGCATAGTGTATGCCAATAAACCTCAGCACTCAAGAGACAAAAGCGGTAAAATAAAAATCTATTCATTTTAATTTATTTAGAAATCATGCAACAAGGAAATTACTGTAACAGGTTTGTGGTTGTTAGAAATAAGTATGTGAGAAATTTTAGATGAAGGCCAGAATTATAGCAAAAATGAATTTAGTTTCAAAATCTGCATATTGCTGGCCTGTCAAAATACATTATCATGGGCCATATAGTACTGATGTCAAGGAGCCTTCGGCGGGCTGGATAAAACCGCAGGGGCTTGAGACAGCCTGCTGACCGTACTTTGTCCACCACTGATGCCGTTATCATTTGGGTGTCAAAAAAAAGAAGTGTTGGGTAAAAGTAATATTAGATGGGCAGATGACATAGCAAAGATAGCCGGGCCAGAATGGTTTGATCGTGCCCAACACCGGGATGAATGGAAAGGCTTGGAGGAGGCCTATACCCAACAGGGGTCCTTAATAATATAAAATATACTTTCCAATAAACTTTGTTTAAGATACTGTAAAAATGTTAAGGAATAATAAAGGCTATTTTATTTAATATTAGTAACCATACATACCTCAAAGTCAAAAGCCTGAATGAAGTTTGCACATGTGGCTTTGATGAAGCTGGCCAGTGCTTCGTCACTGACCGACCTTTTTGTGATAGCTCCGGTGAGGGCTTGTCCATGGCACCTGGATCTGCACCGTCGAGTGCAGTCGACATCTAAGCTCTTACTCATTATTACAACCTTTAGTATTGTTTTTTTATATATTGTAATTGCTATATAATATAGTAGTAAATACCCTTAGCTAAAATATTGTTTCTAGATGTTAAAATTTGTGCTTTAAGTTTAAACTTATGTGATTGCTATGATATGTTTATACATAAAACCTCTATGAAGGAAAGATCTCTACAATGATGTACAGGAGCCTAATGCTCTAGTAGCCCCTCCACGGGGCTACAGTCCGTATTTAGCTAATGGTGTTGGAGGCAGTCTGAAACAAGGAATAATAAAAATGTGATCTGGTGTTAATAAACTACTTAGAGCTCCCGCTGACTACAGTTTTTATCGGCTGATAGTTTAATTGGGCTGTTAATAAGTATGAACATGTATGAAAGTACACACATTACACCAATTTGGTGTTAATGCTGATTAACAGCCTGATTAAACTGTCGGCTAATACAGTCATAGTCTGTGAAAGCTCTTAGAAAGATGGAAAGGAAAGATGCTTTGCATTGTGGAAAAAAGTCAATTTGGAATAGAAGCCACATCATAAACATGTTGTAGTGTGGGAATTCTGCCCATGAAGGAACGGCCAGTTTAGTTTAGTGTATGTTTGAGTGTCTTTGGTTGTATAAAATTATATTTATTTCAAATTGACTTAGTTCTGTAGTTGATTAGCACTCTTTTGCATGTCAGAAAAATGGTGAATTGTGCTGGACAAGGAGTTGGAGTTAGTGATGGCTGACTGGAGCCTTTTGAGTGGAGGGACATGTCTAGTATCGCATCCAACCTCACTGCATTTCCTCATTTGTTTTAACTAGTTACAATAGGCTACTTTCCTGATGGATCAAAGCAGTTACTTTTTATAAAGTGTCAAAACACTCAGATAGTATGAAGTTTGTATGGATTAAAAGTGAAATGACGTCATTTTACTCAAACATCAAATCATCTTCTTATTAATAGGTTTTGATCTTTTAAAAATCGTTTAAAACGCTATTTCGAAAATTTTTGCAAATTTTCGAAAGCTGATTTAATGGCTAGCGTGTAGTAATTTATATTGACTACAGGCAAATGGGTAGTTCTCTGCGATTTTATACCGTTTTGCTTGCTTCATTACCATCGCCACTATTATTGGCCGTTTTATAAAAGCAATCAGGATCATTATGATAAAAATAGCACAGGCACGTGACTTCTACAAGATAACCGAAAACGACTCGGGCGTTTCTCCACAAATATGTCTGCGGTCACCTCATTCATCTGGCCCTTTTTCATACTAAATGTATGGAGACAGATGAATGAGTCGCAGACATATTTCTGGAGAAATGCCCACTCCATAGTTTATAGGGAGCTCATCCATAATGTGGTGATGGTAATGATGTGATTGGTGCGACTGTTTAGTCGCAGAGAACTACCCAAATACCCTATTCCTATCATTATGCACCAACCCAGGGAAAAATACATTTGACTGCAATTTACCAGTTATCTGGCCAGATATCCTGGCTGCCTCCTTCCTCATATGGACAAACATAATATCCCATTCATTGATATAAATAGAGATTGCAGTTATTATGAAAAAGAGGGCATACAATTTTACTAACTAGAAGTTATCTGCAACTTCCTGTTCTACTATTTTGTAACTTTATACATTTAGATAATCTAAAAACAATTAATTATAAAATTGTAGAAGAAAAGTTGCAAAACCGAGATTGAAGTGCATTGAAATTTATCTTATGCATAATATAAATAATAATAATCCAACAAAAAATCGTCATATTGCAACCTAGCAATACATTCTAAGTTGTTTATAATGCTAAGATTAGAAATGACCTGGTCTATTATTAGTGTAAGCAAACATTTCAATTATTATATATTAGGATTAGGAAGTTTTGTGTAATCATTATGCATTATAATGTTATCATTCATTCACGAATAACATTCGAAAATTGTCAAGGTCGTTCAAAACCGGCATAGTTACTACAGTTTACGCAATAGTTTAAATTAGTTTTTGTGGTAAACAAAACATTATTATCATTATTCACAATGATTTCAAAAGTAAGGATAGGCCCATCCGAACAGTTCTGAACTATTTTCCCCTATTTTTGTCGCACTGCCGGCTGGTACTGATTTGGCGGTGTTTTTACCGCCAAAGCGTTGGAACCGTCTGCGCCCTCGCATAGCCCTGTCCTTTGTATACGTCAATGATTATTCACCAATATTTTTATACACTATAAATTTAGTAATTCTTAAACTTACATTACAACAGCTGTGTTAACTCGTTCGGTCTCGAAGAAATTCTTGTACATTTTGATTTTACGTTAGAAAACTGCTGTTAGAATAACTATGCATACACTACAAATTAGTGAACTTCACATAAATAAAAGTGCAAAATTGCGCAACGAATAGCACTGACGAATGTTGTCTTTTGTTGCAATTTATTGCATTGATGCAAAAATAAAATTCGTGCAAACCAAACTCGGTCCGCTTGTCAATCCCTACATACATAGACATTTGCATACATAAACTGTCAGTCAAGTCAACCAACTCAACTTGTCAAGATGTCAAGTGTTAATTTTGACACACACTGTCAATGTGGAACTTGAATATTGTTTCAGTTTTCATATAAAACATTGATTTTGGATATAAAATTTCAATTTGCAACTACTTTTTATCAGGCTTAGATAGCAAATTAGTGCAAAACAAAAAACCAAAGGTCAAACTTCCTTGTCTATGTCTATTTACTTTGACAGCTGACAACCGAATAAGTGTTATTAGAGAAAACGCAGAAACTTTACTTGGATTGATTGTTACGTAAAAATAATTTGCCATGTTCCAAGTAATCAGACATACTGCAAGTTTAGCTAGGGGACCATTATCAAGGTTGGTATAAATGCGGAACTTGTAATCTCAGTGTTTGTTAACCCATATGACATTTCATAATAACCAAGATATTCATTATCAGGTCCCTTCCGGCCTTCTCAACTGGTGTCCCTCGCTGGAGCCAAGACCCTTCCAGTGTCAATGAAGCTCCGAAGATCGACAATGATGCGGTCCTGGCATTGCCGCAGGAAGCTAAGGAGAAATCAGCATTGGAGTCAACCATAATGGTCCCAAAGAAGGTAACTATATTCTTCACATTATATTTTATAGACAAATTTAGTCTGCAGATATCTCTTTTTAATGAGGCTTTCACTATGATTATAGTTTGATTGTCCAGAGTAATTCTAGGCTACGCTACGCGTACGGAAAAACCGCTTTCTGGCCATGTATAGATATAAAATTATGTACATAACATGGGAGGTAATGAATAAAGCCCTCGATCGCATATTAACGTCCCTCGCTTGCAGCTCGGGCGGCAAACATCTACGATCTCAGCCTTACGTACCATGTTCCTCAGGCAGGTTGGAGCAGCACAAATTTGAGCTTGTTCGGATTTGTTGTTCAACCAGTTACATTTTATAAAACAATTGTCATTCACTATTTTTTATTGAGAAATCCTATCCTATAACTTATTAACTGAGAACTGAGTTATCGGTGAGGTGGGGAAGGGGCAATAAGGAACATGCACAAAGAAGGTGCTGCCAACTGGGGCCCATTTCATGAAGCTACAAGTTATAATTTTACAGTCTTAACTAACAATATTGACCAAACCAACCCATAGTGTTGCGGTATTTGACCAATGTTGCTAGGTTAGACTTGTAAAATTATAACATGTACCTTCAAATTATAACTTGTAGCTTCAAATTAGGAAATAAGTTACGATTATAAAGGGGTTGAGAGGGGGTTGAAAGTTTGTTTAGGCACCATACAATTTTTGAAGTATGAGGTTTGAAACTTCATACGTAGCATATTCATGAAAGAGTACAATGTTTCGTGTACTATTCAATTAGTGAGATTGTTTTTTTGATTAAAGAATTGATTTTTGCGGTAAGTTATCAGTTTTTGGGCCTAATATTTGGAGGTTTTGTTTAATTCAACCAAGTTTATCAACAAATATAAGAAATGATTTATTAAGACTAAGGTCATCCATAAACAGAGCTCGGAATCGGAGTGCCTATTTACCTAAACTTTGCGGGAGGACGTAACTAAAGCGCTTATTACACTTGGCTAAATTCAGTCATCCTAATTAGGATGCAAGAGAGGGGATAGGAAGGACGCTCCTGATTACACTATTCTAAATTTAGTCACTGATTCAGTCAGCATTTCAATCGTATCAGTGACGAACGTCTCGGATGCAATGCCGCCATTGTCTAAAAGTCTAAAAGATTGGCCTTGGAGTAGCCTTGGCCGTAGCATCCTTGGAAGTTAAAAAAAGAAGGACTTGGGTCAAGGAATGTTTATTGCTGAGGAACAAATTGTCGTCAATAAATATAACGAATTCCAATCCTCATTAACAAAACTAATCCCCGAGACTGGTTGGGCTATATACAAAGCCCTGAAGCATCATGTTTCTAATCTATACGACAGTAGACACGTGACACGTCCGCCCGCCGTCAGGTTTGTGTGGCAACTGACTGCACTAAATATTATTACACCTGTCCTAACTAGGATGCTAAATCATTCAGTTCGTCAGAAACCATCCTTGCTTCTAATTAGGATATTTTTTAGGATCCTAACTAGCTAAACGCGATTACACTTTACTAAATTAGGTTTCTAAATCATTTAGCATCCTAAATTTAGCCAAGTGTAATAAGCCCTTGAGAGTGGTTACAACCACCAAAAATAATTAATTACTTTTTGTTCAACCCGGGATTTCCCTGGTTTAATAATAATACATTATCCGTATAAATTCACGCTCAGGGTAAGATTATTAATGAAATACAATTGTCTATGCAGAAATTTTGTATGAAGTCGATTTTTGAGTTCTCAATATATTTCATTAATAATTTGAATTGAATTTATGTAAATTAAGTATTCTTATTAATCCCAGGAAATCCCGCGTTCAATAAAAATAAATAATTATTTTTGGTGGTTGTAACCACTCTTAGTTACGTCCTCCCGCGAAGTTTAGGCAAATAGGCACACCCTATTCCGAGCTCTGCCCATAAAGTACGGCACACCACAGAATAGAAAGGAACAGAAACCCATCTTCTTTGATCTTGGTCGGTGCTGCCGGACTCAAAGTAAACCCGCCCGTCATAAACAAATCCTTTGTCGCGCCGCCGCCGACGAGCGTAAGGGTCAAGGACCTTAAAAATAAATGGACGTAGCGTCGCGAACAGATAAGTGAAGCACTCATGATGAGCCGGCAATGAGCCGGCGCTTTGTACGCACGCACGCACACATCAACCAGCATAATGGGCCGGTCGGCTGCCATTGGGCCATCAACGCACACATGCTCACTTCGGCGGCCATTGCTTGGCTTCACCCGCGTCTTAGACCGCGCGGTATCCTTCTATTTTATACATCCATGGTAAGGGTTGTCACTTACCTATCAGCAGTTAAAATATTAATCAAATACCTAATATTATCCATTCCTGCATATACCTAACCAAATTAAATATTCAAACGACTTCTAAAAAGGAGCAGGTTTTGGAGGTAAAAAAGGAAGAAATAAACGATTAATGCCAAAAAAAAAATTGAGGTCGGTGCCAGTCTCGGACCATTTATCAAATATTAAGGCTGGCATGGCACGGACCTCAAAAAAATAATTCGCATAAAACTTTTATTTATTTCTTTTTTGAAGTCAGTTTAAATTTTTTAAATAAATTTTTTTTATTTCTTTGTTCTCTTAATTTCAGTAGTAATTGAATTACGCTGTTAAGTACACGTTTTCCTAGTGACTGATACACACTTAACTCTCTATGCCAAAAACTACTGAAACGATTTTGATGAACTTGCACAGTTCCCTAAGTTAGACTATACCTAGTCCAACTAAAAATGAATTTTTACAATTCGACTTATAGTTTTTTAGATATGCGCGGATAAACATACATACACTTACGAAATTTGGCACACATATTGAAAGCTGTTATAGAGTAAGTGAGTCAATGACCAAGCTCGAGCCACGATTTCGATGCGAGTTCCACCCACTTGTCACACGTTGAGGGGGAGGGAGGGGGACGACAAAGTGTGACATTGTGTGACAAGGGATGCCCCTCCCATCCCTTGTCACACACTAACGGCTAACACAACGTCCTAAGTTTCGTGACGTCACATTTCGAAATCTAATACATCTAAGTGTTAAAATGCTTGGGCGTAAGTTTTAAAATGCCTTCACTTATGTTGTCACTCGCATTGATTTAGAGAATATTAAAGAATAATTTCAATCGAAATAAAACTAATTTCGGCACTGCTGCTTCAATAAAATAATTTTTAGATATAACATTGCAAAATATGTGTCGTCACGCTAGGGCACGCTGTGACAAGGACGGGGGAGGGGTAAAAAAATCACGAAATTAGTGTGACGTACTTTATGGATGACCCCTAATTGCCTAATTATAATTTACACCGCAGACGAAGTCGCGGGCATAAGCTAGTAATGAAATAAAATGAAATATATTTCAGCAATACCTTATGTGAGTGAATCCTGTGTAGCTATTAAAAATGTGCAGTTTTAATAGATATTCTTTGCTTGAATTTCAGGTGGACCTTACTCCCGTCAACGGTGTTCCCGAGGAGCACATCAGGACCCGCCGGGTCCGCATATACCAGCCCCCCAAGAACGCCATGCAGAGCGGCACCAACAACATCCATCACTGGCAAATGGAGTTCGACAACAGACAACGATGGGAGAACCCCCTTATGGGCTGGACCTCCACCGGAGACCCACTCTCTAACATGAAAGTCCAGTTTAAAACCCCAGACGAAGCGATCGAACATTGCGAGAAGAATGGATGGAGTTGGTTCCTGGATGTCCCCAAAATAGAAAAGTCATATAAGGTCAAGAATTATGGAAGCAACTTCGCATGGAACCGCCGCACCCGAGTGTCCACCAAGTAGAAAATGTTTGTATAATTTGATTGTTGATATTCTTCATAAGTTATTTTGGCTTAGTTATCACATCTCAGTAGGTGTATTATAATCTGAACCGAAAATTACTGTGTTTTCGTCATTATTACGACGGCATACCAATAGTAGATATTTATATTTATGTATCTAATTAAAATTTTAAAGCATGTCGGGGTAGCCAATTGCAAATAAATAGAAATAAAAATTCAGCGTTTCTATATTTTTGTTTAATCATAGTTCTCAACATGGTTAATTTATATTTTGTACCTCGGAAGAAAATCATATTTCGCAGGTTTCACTTAAAGATTTTTATTTACATATGATACAATTTGAATATGTTACATAAAATTGTATGTATGAACTGTGATCAACACATGCTCATTGCAATTTCGCTAGCTACAGTAGTTTTACATGTACATCGCACATGATAATAATATATAGAGATTTAATTAATAACTAACAACCTTTTAAAGATATAACTACATAAAATTATGAAAAATTATTGCATTGTCTTTTTTATCTATTTACATAATAATGAACAATATACAATACAATTACTGAGAAATTCATTCGTTCAATAGTTCATGGACTGAACTAACTCTGACTAGTGAATGGGATGACTCGTCAAGGGCAAGCAGAGTGTAAACTCGTCCTAAAGCGTGGAGTACAAACTTTAGTACAATTTAAGGTGTCAGGGTCTAAAAATCTAGAATAATAAATCTGAAACAGGCCTCGAAAAAGTCTACATACAAATTAATTACATTAAATTCAAAAGGGTTTGGTCAAGTTTGGGTAAAGGTAAAATTTGTAAAATAATAGACAAAGTTGGTCCTTACTCAAAATAGCGTTCGGTTAAAAACTACGATTGCGGGGTCTTAGGGTGTATGTAGATATGAAACTTTTAAAATACTGATTTGAAGTTTTTAGAATCTGAACTCTCTCTTTGCTATCAAATATGGATTAGTGTTAATACTACATGCTAAAAACGAAACATTCATGCCCCGAAATTTGCTAGCAATACCTACATACTATATTTTTAGAGCAAACGATTTGAGATTTACACGATTTTCTATGCAGAATAACTTTTTGCATATATTTTCCATCCATAACAGGTACCAGAATATTTTTCAAAAGAGGTGCAGCGCAGTTATGCATTTCACACAGAAGCTAAAATTTATGTATACATACATACTGTATTTTGTATAGATATAGGTACATTTCGTCTCATTTTACATTGGTATCATGCAAACATATAATTGAAGTACACTTCGGCTAGCCTGCTTAAAGCTATCATTTGAGAAGAATTGTTTACTTACTATAACAGAATTTCTAATCTATTTCCGAGTAGCATAATATTGAATCTCGCTCTAGTTTAGTGTCAAATTGAATTTTAAAGCCGATCCAAATGGACTTGTCTTCTTTGGTAAACTGATTTCTAACCTCAAAGTATATACATTTTCGATTATTTATTTTAGTCAAAATTACCATGTTCTTGTAATTAAGCAACCAAAGCAACAAATGGGACAGTTTATTTTCTGCGTCATTTACGACAATACAATATTAGTTTAATGGTAGTTTCACGAGAGTTGAGGTGAATGATCACACACACACAGCTACATGAAGTACTCATTGCAAAAAAAGTGAATGAATGAAATGAATAAGTGAGTAAATAAACACAAGGCTATAGTTTAACGAAACTTTCTGGTCTATCTTGCAATTCACTGTTGAACTTGCTATCGATACGAAAAAAGAACAGTAATTTCAAAACCTCCCTGTCATTACATGACAGTGTTGTGTGCGTGGCCTCAATTCTCGTGAAACTACCTATACAAGGTTTAATTTTAAGGTTATGCATAAGTTTACCAAATCAGATAAGTATTTGGATATACTTTAGCTAACATTACATTACAATTAATCAACGAAACATAACTCTTGGACGGGCCCAACATTATTTAAAATATATGAGGTATTTTTGCAGTTTCTAAAGGTAAAATAATACTGATACTTTCAAGGAGAATCACAAAATTACGATTACCTAACGTACTACTTTGTGCTTTCGTATTTTGAACTTAAGTCCTTACGGTTACGGTACTACAGACATTTTCTAAACCATATCTTGACAATCTTGAAATATTCGAATGAGATTATTACGTAAAACCTATACATATTTAAATGATATATTTTGTAAACAGATTAATAGCCTCGAAATGCACTCATTTTGTCAAACACTTCAAATCTTTTTTTAAGATACCCTAGCAAAGATTTTGGCGAAATGCAAATGTTTTGTTTGGGCCTGCTGTATTTAACAAAAATTAAGTGCCTTTTGAAGTCATCAATGTGTCCAAATGAGACATTTAAATTGTGTTCGTTTTAGATGGTTATCAGAAAAAAGATGTCTGGTCTTTTCCAAAATGTCAGCTACTAAAAGATATAGTTTCTTTTGAATCGGTAAAGTGAATATACATTTAAACGATGAATATAATTTTGAAAGGCTTTACGAACCATTTTTGTGCGGGCAGGATGTTTTAAAAGTTTGATTTGTGCTACCTATGATTGAAACGAATATCTAGCTGAGTTAGAAATTAAAGCCACCGTCTTTTTGTGCAAGTATTAAATTGCCATTTGTCACTTAATTTAAGTTGATTGTCGGGTGACAACCAAACCTCATTAAATGTAATTACAAAACCGCAAAGGAAAATCAACCATGTTTAAAGAGTAATAAGGTCGACTGATATCCCTTTGATTGTTTAGTGTATTTAGTGAGTTTTAGCTATCAGCCGAGGATATATTCGCACTGGAAACGGAAAGCGATCAACTCTTTCCAGTTTGGTAAAGGCACTGCTTGTCTTTCACAATTCAATTGCATTTCATAAAATCACGTGCCAATTTTACGAGTGATTTAATTGTATTCAGCAAAGAACCGGTCTTAACTACTATAATAAAATAGCGAGAGGCACTGTGAAAATGAAACGATGCCTACATCTACGATATCTATTCTATAAATTGTACAAAACAATTTAACCTCTATTTTACTAAGGCGAAAATTGACGTCACTTATTATTCTTCATTAAAATTAGTGCTATTGTTTCAGCAAATGCTAGAGCAGCATCGATTTATTCACTATTGATATTTATCGCCGTATTCTGAAGATCCCGGTTAAAACTAAACAGTGACGAAGCGCTCATCGTCGACTCGAGGTGACGGTATCAGTCGTTCTCGTATTCTAATACTATTTACAACAAAGTCGTCAATTACAACCATCATCGAGATTCCTCAAGTAAACAACTAATTATAAAAACAGCTGTACACAATCGAACGACCGGCGGCTAGCAAGCGGGGCCGTGAACAATACTGAATACGTATCTATTAGTTAAAATTGATGAAACACGATAAAACGTCGCTATCGGAAGTTCCGGGGTCCTACGCCGTCGCGCTCACATAGACGCGGTTATAAAGCTAAGGTTTTAAATTTAGAAATCACAATTACAACGTCACTCTAGCCGTTATATCACTTCGAGCGTCGCGGATACGATCGATCCACATCGAAAGTCCACGATCGGAATCTATTCTAAGTCGTCCGGAGCCGGGTCGGGCTCGGTCGGGTCGGATCAGCTGGGGCGCTCGTCGCTCTCCCGGTGCACTAGGACCCGTACTACAGTGGGCGGAGCGGCGGGGGGCGGGGCCGCGTCGGGCGACGCCTCCGTCACCAGGATGCTGACGGCGCTGCTGGCGTGCGGCGACGGCGTCCGCGCGCGCGCCGGCGACGTCGCGCGCCGCGCGCTCGACCGCAGCGGCGTTAGACGAAGGGAACCTGGCGGGGGGCATGTGCTCACGAATAACGCTAGCGAACCCCGGACGAACATAACGTCGAGCGACAATCATTCGCACGGGGCGGGATCAACATCATGTAGGTATACAGCGTAGCGGAAAAGCGGAGTTATGTTAGTAATGCGTTTAAGCTGCGGAGTGATTCTTTTGGACGAACGTACAACTAGGTTTGTTCAAATGCTTGGGTCTGTCGAGATCGTGATTCGGTCTAGGTATGGTGTGGCATGGTATCCCAAATAGACATTAAATCGACAAGACTTCGAAATATGGAACACTGACTAATATATTTTACCCATTTTTTTGTATTGTTAAATAGAAGCATGCTTTAAAAAAATTAAGCATTCTGTATGTTGTTTGCCGTTCGTCTTTGAGGATCACTTCGGTGTGTAGGGTTAAACGGCACACGGAAACATACGTGGGGTGGACATTTGTAGTCTAATTTCTACAGTGGAAAATTTCTAACGGCTTTAATAATTGAGTGGTTGTGGAAGTGATTTAGTTTATTTAAGTATTCGGCGTTTGGAAGACCTTAAACCTACCACTAATTAACTCTGGAGCGTGTGCAATGTGCATCATGCGAAAACTTGATAGTTGAAGCCTAAATCAGAGAGATAGGGTCGGGTGCAACACAGGTAACATGCTAACTCGATGTTCGGATTGTTATTTACATTTGGGACTCAAGAAAGCGTGGTATAGATAAACCAAGCTTATTTGAAAGTCAAAAATTCGGTAGTTCAAGAAAATAATACTGATACAGAGAGCTATCATTGTCTGCTTGCTACTTGAAATTAGGAAGAATCATCAGAAGAACGTCGAGGGTGTAAAACACAATTTAGACTTACTTGCCCGCCGCTCATATTCTAGCAGACTACAAGCGCTAGCCACTTCCAAGTGGGTCTTTGAAAGCATCGAGTCTAATAGAGGAAGAGACACGAAAAGCAAAACATTACATATGAACCTGCGCGTTTCGGGCCGCCTTCTTCGTCAACCGCGTCTTGGTGGCGCAGGAATAGGGGCAACCCGTACGCCGAGCGCCGCCGCGGCGGCGCCGACTCGGACCCGCTCGGCACCTGGCCACAACACCCATCATTGTTCGTCTAGTCAACTACGGGAAACCCTAACCCCCACAAGTCTAACCACAAGGTTTAACGGATCATTCGGATTTACTGTTCGCTCGACAACGCCCTAGGAGAAAATTAAACCCTAACCCCCAATTAATCTCGATTCTACATAAGTTTTAGTATATCCTATGATTTGGATTTACTGTCCGCGAAGCGCTTTCTCCTATCTGGTTTTATGGTTGCGAATCCTTAACCGTGTGATCTTTAACTAGCACACATCAAAATGATCGCTAATCAAGCGGTAGATTGGATTTCTGTAGTTGCGTGTTAAATCTTGCGACTTGAACACCTGCGACGCAAGTAACGAACAGTGTCTGTGTCAGTGCGTGCCAGTGATTTGAGATCATATCCGCCTTGTGGTAGGGCCTTGTCAAAAACGTCAAAAGTGGTTGATTATCGGAAGGAACTGTCGTGCGTTGAAGCAGAGATTGCCTTCTAGGTATGTCGTTTACCTGGTCACCAGGCGAGGCGCCCGGCAGAAGTAGGAGGGGCAGGTTAAGCCATGCACCTCCCAGTTCGCTCAGGTCCGAGGCGTCGGAAGCCCGAGAGGATTTCCGGCTGGTGGAGGCGTGCGACCCTCTCCTGACGTGAAGCAAGGCGCTGAGCCGCCCTCCCCAACCACCTCCCGGCGACCACTTTGTGCTTTCCTCCTCATTTGAAGGACTACGATTCTTTCGCCTGAAATTCACACAAAATTGTCAGTATAACAAACATATGAACGGAAATTCTTCAAAATAAGCCGTCTCAAATTCTGCTTACTTGATATACTCCCTGAATGACCGCTGTATTGTCCGAGCGGCTTTATCTTCTCTCTTCCATATCCTAGTAGAAGAAACGATCTCGAGCTCTTTCCTAGTTGGGAATTGTTTCTTAAACTTAATGTCCATTTGTTCTTGCAACTGCCTGAAAGTATCTGTCTCCTCAACGTGGCCGAGGACGTGTTTGACTAGAGAATGTAGAATGTCCAGACAGTGGATCTTGTTTCCTCTGGCAATGGGGAGATTGAAACTGACTAACGCTACTGTATTTGGTTTTGAAATGCCCAGGGGTGGATCGAGAGACGCGATGAAGTCTGAGAGCTGGGCGAAACTTATGAATTGGGTTGCATGTGGATCATATCTGAAAAGGTATACCAGAATAAGTGGCTTTCAAGTTGGAAAGGCCTAACAGTAACAAAATAGGGATAAATATTTTGATACTTACTTAGACCATCTGATATAGAACATTTCCAGATCATCTTCAACAATGCCTATCTCTTCCTCTTGATGGGCTTGGTTGAAGTTCTCCAAAATGATGGCGATGTACATGTTGATGACGATCATATAGCTGATGATGATGAATGATGTGAAGTAGGTGATGGCGAGGAGGGGGCTTCCGCAGTTCCCGTTGTGGCCGTGATCGCCGTATTCACATTCGGGTGGTGTGATCATTAGTGATTCCAGGACATCATTCCAACCGGCTGACGTCATGAGACTGAAAAAAAAACTCAAGAGTTAACTCAAACATTTTCGATTCGCTTAGTCCCGATCGCGAGTCCCCATGATTAAAAGGTCCTCAAAAACAGATCAAGAAATCAAGACTCAAAATGAGTGATCCATTTTTGTATCAATAATTGCTTCTTTTTTCAAGAAGTAATTGTCAAATTTAATAATAGAGCAAAGTCTCACCGAAAAAGCAACTGCATGCTCCTCCCAAAGGTCTGGAAGTTGACTAAATCGTCCAGCGCACCCTGTTCCTTGACGTGTCCGAACACCGACATGCCGATGATGGCGTAGATGAAGGTGATCAGCGCCAGCAGTGCGCCGATGTTGAACAGCGCCGGCAGCGACACCACCAGCGCGAACAGTAGCTTCCTTATGCCCTTAGCGGCCTGGAAGATGGATAAAGGGTCTTACGAACCAGTGCCGGATTAGCCACGTAGCAAGAGTAGCAAATGCTACGCCTCGCGTCCACTCCCAAAAAGGGGACCTCCCCCTCTCGTTACGTCATTTCGTCACGTGTAAAATTACCGGTCAGATAAATATTTGTTTAACTGGTCACAAAAGATTTCCTGCAGCCGTCTTATGACTACGAAAATGTATCCATTAGGATCCATCCTTTAAAAATGTATCCATATGACTTTTTAACTGCTTTATCAACTAGTCAATCTTTCAACTAACAAGGAAAGGTACCCAACTGTCCGGCTCAGATCTGATTTATTTTGATATATTTTATTTTATTTTAATGGTATATATGATAGAGAGTACTTAGTCTAAAATAATGCCCACAATCTCAACCTATTGGGACAAACTGACCTCCAAAGTACTGAAAAGTGACTAAACCCTCCAACTTCTACAGAAAAAAATTCAATCAACTTGCTAGTTCATTACTCGTTTCATTATATGGTGGAGAACATGAAAAAAAATAGACATGTGTTTTGTCATTTCACCACAAACTCATATTTTTCTAAAAAAAAAAAACACCCTCAAAGGGCTCAAACTTTGAAGGCTGTTTTTTTTAGAAAAATATGAGTTTCAGCCTATTATTTTTGCAAACACGTGCCTATTATTTTTTCATGTTATCAAACCAGTAATTAACTAGCAACTTGCTTGAATTTTTTTTTCTGTGGAAGTGGGAGGGTTTAGACACTTTTCAGTAACTTTGAAGGACACTTTCAGTACTTTTTTTTAGCTGCCCAAATTCAAGTATTTTTTCAGTACTTGAATTTGGGCAGCTAAAAAAAAAGTGTCTGTTATTTTAGACTACTCTATAACATATATCAAAATGAATCAAATCGGAGTCGGACAGTCGGGTACCTTTCCTTGTAAGTTTCCATACAAGAACTTGCGCTGGGTTTATATATTTTCATTGTATATTAGATTGATTATTTTGAAAGCAGGTGGGCCGGTACTTACTTTAATCAGTCTTAAAATTCTCCCTATACGAAACACGCGTACCACCCGGAGCAAAGTGGGAGATATCGGCAGGTCTATCATGATATCCTCCATTAAGATGCCCAGGATCGACGCCAGTACGAGCAGGAAGTCGAACACGTTCCACGGGACCGTGAAGTAGTGGTAGCGGAGACCTACTATTTTCACTATTGCCTCTGAAAGGTAAAGGAAAGTTAGTAGAATTTTATAGTTCGTCAGCAGAATTTTTTTTTCATTTAAGATTGATTCGACCAAAACTGAATAAGGCTCTTTAAGAATTAGTGACAAAGCGTCGCACAAATGTTGTTAACTTTTGGAGACAGTAGTATTTCTGTTTGGTCAAATCTAGCCATTAAAGAAATATTGCGTGGCATTCTTTGCTTGAAAGATTGTCAAGTGATTGTCAAGACCGTGGAGGTAGCCGGTTTTATGTTTCTACAACTTACCTAAGCCAAATACTGTAGTGAAAAACGCGTTACTAACTTCTAATATAAAGAAAACGGAATGTGGTTGATCGTAATGTTCTATGCCCATCGTCAACATGTTCAGAAATATTAGAACAAAAATGGCAATTTCGAAACGACGTGAGTTCGACAAGTCGTAGAACATGGCGAGAAACTGATTTCTTGGCCTTTTTATCACTTTCTGGGGCTTCTTTCTGCCAAGCTTCTTCATCGCCGTGTAGTAATGTTTCTGACTTTCTGTCAGAAACATTTCTAACACTCCGCCTTCGTACTGAAATAACAATAATGTTTTTAGATTTCGTTTAATGTGCTTAGTAAATGTAATGTTGGGATCTCAGTTACTCACCTTTTTCTTAAGCATATTAAAGTTATCTATGATTACTCCTATGAACAAATTAAGAGTGAAGAACGATCCGCACACTATGAATATTACAAAATAAATGTAAGCGTAAAGATTAGCTTCTCTGGCTGGCTGTAGGTCCACTCCTCTGGCGTCTACGGCGTCCGCCATCACTTCCATCCAGCCTTCGAAGGTAGCCACTTGGAACAGTGCTAAATACGCTATACCCACATGGTCGAATGATATCTTGGAGTTCACCCACGTATAGTTATTATAATAACACTCCCATTTATCATTAACTTCCTGTAAATAAAATTAAAACTTGAGACTTATGTTCTTGAGTGCGATTTTTACGGAATTGAACAAGCAATAGGTACTTACAGCTATAGGTAACAACTGTCCTTCGCTATCGAGGCACTTGTAAAATTTTCCGCCAAAAAACTGCACACCCATTATAGAGAAAATTAACCAGAACACTAAACAGACTAGTAATACATTGAAGATGCTGGGTATCGCGTACATTAGGGCGTTTACAACTATTCTCATGCCTTGCCACCTCGATATAGCTCGTAGCGGCCGCAACGCTCTTAAAGTTCTGAGCGACCTCAACACTTTTAAATTTTCATTCTCTTCTATCAATAAACTAAACACGGACACCTGGAAGAAAGTTAAAATTACAGACCGCATTTCATTGGAAATATATATATTCTTCTTTATGAGTATTATACTTACAAAAACTATAGTAAAATCAAGTAACGTCCAAAAACTCGTGAAGTATCGAAAAAACCCCAGCGCGATCCATTTGAGAAACATTTCAATCACGAAAATCAGGCAGAAGCCGAGGTTCGTCCAATAAAGGATTTTCTTAAGCGGCTTATTCTTCTCGAGATGTATGTCTTCGAAGCAAAGAGTAATGCTTGATGCGAAAATGAGTACCAGAACGAACCACTCAAACGCCGGAGTGTCGACGTATCGTAGAATATATGTGCGGAAAAACATCCACCGTTGGCCCATCTTTGTTTTGATACATGTATCCCAACAAGGACAGCTAAAAGAAAAAAAAAGGTACATACCTACAGCTCGAATTTATTTACATTTGTCTTACTTTGGAAAAGCTACTTACAAATCGTAGCACTGACTTGGATAGCAATCTTGTGGAACTTTCGCCTCTTTCTGTGTCCCAAATCCTGGAAAGTTGCCCATCGCATCAGCGTACTGCCCCTTGGAGTTTTTTCTCCCACCTACGGTTAATTCATCTACATATGAGACTAAAGTTTGCCACGGACGCTTCATGTCTTCGTCTTCTGGTCTTTTGTCAGATTCCTTACATAAAACGTTCGGTGGCTCCCTTCCTTGTCTCTTTGATTTTTCCGGAGTTGTTCTACTTGACATATGGGCCATTTCGTATTGCTCGTTATCATCTGAAAAGTAACAAACAACGGATAAAGTACATGCATTATTAAAATTAAATTGTATCTTTGTCTCGTTCTTTACCTTTTGTTTCTGAAGGCTGCGTGTGGTATCCCGAAGACATTTGGTTCAGTAATCTTTGCGCGTTAACTTGATCAGTGGCAACCGACAAATCGTCCAGGTTTTCTTTAGAATCTTCTCTAATACTAGTTATTTTATGTTCTATTGCAAAGTCCTTTACGTCTTTCAAAGTTTCTTGGCTACCGTGAAAGTTATTTCCGGATTGGAAAAGAGCAGGATAGTCGAACCCCACAACTGGTCTGAAAATGTTAGTAGTTGGTTAGTAGAACTCACTTCTTTTGGAATTTTAATAGGTCGTTTAATTTGTAAGTGGTCGTTTGGCGTACCTGTTTAATGCTTCTTGGTAACTATGACTATAGATATTGTCGTGAGGGAACAGGACCGTCTCCTGCACGGAGGAAAAGAAAGCGTTCTGCTCGCTCGGTATTGACGCTTTCTTCTCAGTGGTGCGATTTTGTATCAAATAATCATTAACTAGCTCTTCTAACTTAGATTTCTTTTCAGTCTCTTTGCTTCTTGATATAAGGAAACCTTTTTTTCTTACTATGGAACGTATTCTATCGAAACTTTTAGCTAATTTGGAGTCCTCGCCTACTTCCTGAAAAGCCGTTACAAAATACTGTTAATTGGAGTTTATAAAATATGGATTGTGCGCTAACGTCAGCAGTCGCGGTGTAAAAAGTGTCCTCTCTCACGCGCGTGTCATCGCCCAGCTGGCAAGCATGTTGTGCTCCTATTTGTGCCGTTTGCGGTGTAGTGCCGGTGCAATGATTCGCATAAAAGAGTCTTTTTACCTTTTTGATTACCTCCTTCTTATTTTTAAGCTCCTCGCTGTTAAAACTGTTGAGCAACAAGGCAAGGAAGAGATTGAGCACCATGAAGTTGCCCATAACGAGTGCGGGGAGGAAGATGAAGAAGCAGCTCTCGGCGCCACTCTCTTGCTCGGCGCGCATGCAGTCCCAGAGCGGCTCGATCCACTCGCCGCACAGGATCCGAAATATCATCATGAACGAGTGGAAGAAATCATTGAAGTTCCACCTTAAACACGCATTTGGAATAATTATATCAATGCAAGAAAAACTAACGAAAGTGTAGATATTGATACTGAATAATTAGAAAAGAAAAATATAGCAGAAGTAGAAAAGGCTGACACTGAAGTGAGTACAGCAAAAGATATGTTAGAATTTAAAGAACTAAGAGTAGAGAAACTTAGCGTAGTGTAAAGAGGATAGTGCAGTTCAGTAGAAGATAATAAGATAATTGAAGAAACTGGTGTGGGACCAGATGTTGGGGTACCTGGGCACATCGTCCGGCGCGAACTTTTCGGGTGTGTACGACTTAGAGAACAGTTGCATACCGATAACAGCGAATATGTATATAACTATCACTAACACGAACGTCAAATTACCGAGAGCACCGATTGTCGATATTATAATACTCAACAACACTTTCATTGTAGTCCACGATTGAGCTAACTTTAACACACGTAACTGGAACAAAAATGCAATTGTCATTTCACTTCAAATAGTTTGGTGTATGTTTCTATTAATACTTTTAATAACGGCTAATACTCAGATATAGACTTCTTGGTGTTCCTTAATGTGACGATGAAAGTTGTAAGCCAAACCAATACAGCATATATGATTTTTTGGGTTGGATAGGAAGACCACGAAACCTGTATCTTTTCTATACTTCGATTAATTGTGCTTTGTAGATTGAGGTAGATTAATATTCTTACCAAGCGAAGGCCCCGTAGTACAGAAAGGCCGTCAACGAGCTCGAATATGAGGTCGAGCAAACTGGCCGAGACTATAATTAAGTCGAATATATTCCACCCGCAGGCGAAAAAGTCCTTGCTCATCGCCATCACCTTCATTATACACTCTAAAGTAAATATTGACGTGAACACCTGAAGAAAAATAAATTGAAAATCGTATCTTTTATCAGTAAACAACTTATTTTAGTAGCAAAAAAGGGATTTGTTTTTATTAAATAGCAGTGAAGGTAGTGTTTCTGAAAATCAAATAATTTGTAAAAGAAGACAAGCACTGCAGACATCTATTGGTTTTTGTTAATAGTGAAACATGCGTAAACCTTACCTTATTTCCTATATCTAAGACATTTCTAACATTTTCGCTCATGCCGTGGTGCTCCAACGCTAGGAACAGCGTGTTGAGGACTATGCACGTCGTTATGAACAACTCGAATAGTGGGTCCTTCACAATGCCGTACAGGCAGTTCTGAAACTGCAGCCAGCCTTCGTAGTCTATGCAGCAAGTCACACAGCACTCACAGTTTCTGTCCATGAGTTCGTCTGCAATCAAATTGAACAAGTTAATAGACGTCTAAAAGCAACACTCAACACCAATAATAACATTCATATAATTACATAAATAGAAACGTATTTGGAACAATCAAAAAGCAAAAGCATAAAGAAGCGGTATCAAATCGGACGCAAAGCCTTGTTTTTAAAATTATCTAGGTATAAATCATTGAACACATCATGCAGTTGAAAGCGATAGATTGGGACTAAAAGGATAATGCAGAAAAATGCACGGTACCGGTACGAAATACGCCAATTGGGAAATTTTGCACTGTCTGCGTCTAATTGGTGCAATTGCCAGTGAAGTGAAAGTCTGTAGCTACCCAAATTGTAATCGTTATAATTTTGTTTACAGGAAGAGAATCGCATAGAAGAATTGCATGAAGAAATTATCAATATAGGCAGAGTTATTAATAGATTGTTAGTAGATCCGTTTTGTTACAGGGAGGTTTTAATCGGGAGCAATGGCTTGCAACACTTAAGTAGCTACCTCTGTTTCAGCGTTTTTTCTGACAATTCCTTCAGCAGTCTCGCATGCGACTCCGATAATGACGATGATAGCAAAACCAATCGCAGTTACCCTGCAGTCTTCCTGTGGGGAACAGGGGTGGACTGGGGTATAGAAAATGCGTCTGTGTTTACTAACCTGTGAAGTAAGTGCAATTTTGTTCATAATTGCCCATATGAGTTTTGTGCGTGGCTGCCAATAAACTGAGCTCATTAATTTTCGTCGTCTCCGCTTGGGGGAGGTCGGGCGCGCGCTTGTATGGCCAGTCCGCCCCTGACGATATTAATGAGATAGAAGCGAGATTGCAATAGTGTCGTAACAAAATGCTTAACGAAGTTGGACCTCGTCAAGAAGTGAATCTAAAGGTGATTACCAGCCGTTTGACAGCTATTTCAGCTCTGATTATTCGAGTCCTTTGCAAAAAGACGTTATATTGAACATTTTAAGAGAGCGAAATAGCCGTTAATGACTTAGCGTGCCTACTTAAATTTTATGAATTTGGCAACAATTCTGGATAACAATTTTCAGGCTTATGCAAATTAAATATACAAATTGTTGCCAATTATATATGAAACTTTTGGAATGTTCATAAAAAGTCGGAACTCTTTTAATTGTTTTATGATTTATGAACATTCATAAAGCTCTCGAAGAGTTCATTTAAACCGTTTGCTCAAGACCTAGAAAACAGATGTGTGAGCGATGTTCTGAAAAAATGCTCAAAATTAAACAGTCGTCGGATTGAAATTGCGACTTAGATTAGAATAGAGCGAGTAGAAAGTAACCAGAAGTCATCGTCGATAAAACTACAATAATTTAGAAAAGAATATCGTAAAAGTAGTCTGTACATCGTTTCCGAATTCGGTTAAAATATAATTTTGCAAGAAACGTAAGCGTTGAAAGTTCAGAACAGCCTACGTACTAGATGTTTTTCAAACGTGGCAGATTCAAAAGTAGGTATAGAAGAAATATACCATGCATAGAACCAGAAATATCTTACATAATGAATGCTAATCTACGTAATTTGAATGTTCAGCTCTTGCCAATGTTGTTTCAGCGCATGTCGTGATTCTTGTTGTTGGTCTAATTGTCAGTGTATTTAAAAGCATTCATTCTGTTATTGCAGCATCATTTAACTTTTTTCCTGTGCTCCAGAGAAGCCGTGCCAATTTGGGATTAAGTGTTATTTGTGCCGTGCTATCAACTTCATCAACATGTTTATGAGATACTATAGGGTGACATAGTTTTGTAAAGTTATTTTGCTTCCTTCGACATGATTGTTAGTTATTGATGGCACGGCACGTTTATCGAGGGTTTAAGCTGTGCAATAAGCATATGTATCTCTTTACCTAGCACCACGATCTGATTGAGATAGTCCGGGTTCAGCGGATACTTCTCTTGGATACTCTTGTCGCCTTTCTTCTTGTCTGATGGTTTCTGCTTCGACTTTTGGGGCGGCTGCGTTTGTGGCTCCTGCAACGATTTCAAGCTTATCAAATAGAGCACATCACTGTACACATAAGTAATTAAGTGGCTAAATCATATCATGGAAATCTGAAGCTGTCATGCTATTTGTATTGACTGTGCTTTCTACATGATTGTATTTTTAGATGAATTTATTTTCCTCCAACCCATGTCTTTAATTATGAAATTGAAATAGATTTAGCACCATGATCTCCGATAAAATATCCTTATTAAAGGACAAAAGGACTAAAGGACTTGCGATTAGATAACTAGTTGAGATTACTTCTTTCTTAAGTAATTACATTAAAAGCATCCTTGGTGGTCATTTTGTTCACCGCTAGACTTAGTTGCCGCAAGCTATATTGGCACCTCTCTTGGCATTGTATCAGAAATATTAACAATCGATAGAATTTTCTTACCCGTGGCATCAAAGCCAGCATAGTAGGCGGCTGCGGCGGCGGCGGCGGCGGCAGCTGCACGTGCGCGCGCCGCGGATGCGGATGGGGATGAGAATGGTGCGGATGCGGATGCGGATGTGGGTGCGGATGCGGCGCCTGGTCGTCGGACGTGTGCTCGCCGTCGTCGTGGTCGTCGACGACGCCCGAGTCGTCGAGCGACGACTCGCGGTTGTTGCTGTGGTCGCTGAGCTGCCGGCCCGCGGCGCTTAGCGCCCCGCGACCTGCGAAGAGTATCACTGAGGGTGCGGTACAATAGTGCTCAACTACCTCTATAAATACGAAATTTTAGAAGCTATGTTCTACAGTCGAGTTTAAATCGTTTAGTGGTTTACTGGTATTGGTATTAAATAGGTACAAAAAAAAGATCATTTATGCTGGATTTGAATTAAGTTTTATTTATCTCATGCTGCATTCAATAGTGCTCACTGCTCTACTTGGCTTGGCTATGTAAATGCCGATTGTATTTCGTACTGAAGGCATCAAATATTTTATTCAAATCAAGGTACAGAACCTAGAAACTACATGATTGGCATTATATCGTCGGGTGACAACCAAAAATCACTAATTACGTTCAAAAAATTAAAGTAACAATAAACATTATTAGACTAATAGCACGGTTTATATTCCAATAATTTCAATGTTGTTAGTGAGTTTTGGTTGCCACCCGACGAAATTACGTTTAAGTTCCCTTTCATTTTTGTTTGTGAAACAGGGATACAGTTAAAATAATTGACTAGGTAAATATCATAAAGAACTAGTTATTAATTTAAACAATAGGTACATATTAATTATTCTAGTTACTTTATTACTTCTATGCCCATTTAATAGAATTTCATTTCTCACAGAAAAAGCAGAATTTTAAGAGACACATTACCAAGGTAAAGCGTGCAAAAGAGTTTGCGTCTTGAAATAGGGTAAAGACATTAAGGTTTAGGTTAACCTAAGGCTAAACGAATTTAACACAAACATTCAATGCGACAGTCGCTTTTGTTTTAGCACTGACTCTACTCTCGTACTGACTCTTGGGTTGGGTAGGAATCGGACTGGGTGCTTACAACCTGCAAGCAAGTTCGCTAGCCACGGCCATCTTGACTTTTCGTCGAAGAATGTTATACTTAGTCATTGTTATGGGTATTAATCGTATGCGAATTAAAATATACATTTTAATATTATGCGAATATACGATTATGCGTAACAACGGTATGCGTTGTTAAAATAGGAAGATTTTCTGTATGCGTTTTATAGACCCGTGTGATCGAGCTACTGGGAGTGTATGTGTCGGTTCGCGACATTTACTGCCATATTAAAAGCCATCGTCTTTTTCTGATGAGCATGTAAGCGCTCAAGCAACAGATGCGGTGATAGGCTAACCCCGTTTATCGCCCCATCTGTCTCGTAATAAGAAGGATTCGACATTGACAACGGAAGGTAAAGTGTAACTGGGAGATGGGCGCAAGCGGCTAGGTATATCATACTTAGCCTTTTGGAACATTGGGTATTTAATTTACCCACCAGCATCGGCCATCCTTAGGGGGCGTTCATTAATCACATGATTTTTTTTCTGACACTTTGACTAAAGGGGGAGTCATAGTAATGTTGGTGAGGTTTTAGTCTAACGCACCTCACACCGGGCATCACGTTATTACCCTCCCCTAACATGATAAAATGTGTTTTTTCCGGACTTATCGAGCATCACGTGATAAATGAACGATATGTGCCGAATAGGGCCCTAAAGGCTATCCGCCAGAGATACTAAGTCATACTAAGAGTATGTTATACAATATGGCATAATTTCGTGACTCACTAGTTAGGTACTAGAAAAGAAAATTACAAGGCATAAGTATAGTTTGCTACTGATCCATTTGTCACCCGTAATTCTTGGAAATCATAATGTATTGTTTGTCGTAATCAACTAATCTAAATTGAATAGTAGGTTGTTGCAAAGGCATGAAAGTTAGCGACAATATTATTATTGGCTTTCCTGGTTTGATGTCCAAGAAATTGCCGTTTTGCGCTCCCAATACTGGCCATCTATTGCCACCTTCCCGAGCAGTGGTGTGAAAAAGTATTTCTTTAGGGGTTATAGACGTTATGACTTATGATATTTATGGTGAACAGTACATTATGACTTTAAAAAAAATGGTCGACAATATAGATCCGCCAGTAAATGGTTAAGTGAGAGAGAGATTTCTTTCAGCGGTCTAACGTGCAAACATTCAATATTGGTGTAACAATAAAGGAACGGGGACAAACCAGGTTGGGCCACAACAGCCAAGTGAGCCAGCGCGGGTTTACCTAGAGCGTTGTCCGGGTGCAGTGTGTGGGGCGGCGGCGGCGCGGGCGCAGGGGGCGGGGATACCGACGGGGTCACTGACCTCGACCGGGAGCGCGACCGGGACCTGGAATAGTTAATAGCCAACACAAAATTACAGGAACTAGAAAATGGCCTGAATGGCTTCGAGAAAAGAATGGTAAGGCCGTGCCTTTATTTCGCTCGACTTGGCGGGGGCACTGCCGTGCCGTATTCCATGATTAAGATCTATTTGGTTTTAGGTATTTTAAATTTATCTAGTTTAATTGTATTATCTGTGTGTGTTCATACTTAATAAACCCATGTTCCATGATTATTATTATAATTTAATTTTAAAAGCATATTTACATCAGAGACAACGTCTCTGCAGACACGTGTTATTCTAACCTAACATAATAAATTATTTCACGGCAAGAAAACTCATAACAATATACCTAATCAATATACATTTTTTTCTGTAAATTGAATATTTCAATAAATAAATGCAAACTGCACGATGGCATGAACAGTTTCACAACCAACAACCCGCCTAGTAGGCACGTAGGCACTCGTAACTTTTAACCGAGGAATTCTGTCCCGAAATTTCCGAAGATTTTTTTATTTCTACGGAGGTAAGGCACTAGGACAATTTGGGACACATTTTTCGTGTATAATACAAACAAAGCCACTGTTAACTGACCGCCCATAGACATTAACACGTTGCAATAAAATTGACATTCATTTACAATTAATATAGTATGTTCGATTGTACAAACCATTCTGAGCAAGAACACTCAAAAAAGTAAATCTTCTAAGAAAGATAAAACATGTACACGTTTTTAAAAAAAAAATGCTCTTACTTATAGTAAATACACACGCACACGGCACAGTGCTACGTACAGAAGCTTCTCTCTAACAAAACTGTCGTTCGGGTCGTCGACCGGACCAAGACCGGACGGAGCTCACCCGCATCCGACCGAATCTCTATCGCATAACGCGTGCTAACGCGGGCTCTTTTTTGTCGCTGGTTATTACCACCCATGGGCGGCGAAATTTAATAATAATAGCCGCGCAACGAAATCGCGGAGTGACTCAGTCCTGCTGCAGCTCCTTCGCCTCTGGGTGGCTACCCAGAGTCCGCTAGTGTTGGAGATTGGAGAGTACTGAAGTGGCGAAGACGCGCTACGGCGTAGCCGAGCCGCTACGTCGCCACGAGCTACGATTATCCACATGCTGTGACACACATGCTATATGTAGTTTCACGAGAGTTAAGGTGAATGATTACACACACAGCTACATGAAGTACTCATTGCAGAAAAAGTGAATGATTGAAATGAATGAGGGAGTAAATAAACACAAGGCTATAGTTTAAACAAACTTTTTGGTCTATCTTTTAATTCACTGTTGAACCTGCTATCGATACGAAAAAAGAACAGTAATTTCAAAATCCCGCTGTCATTGACAGTGTTGTTGTGTGCGTGGCCTCAACTCTCGTGAAACTACCTTATACGAATGCATAACCCTTTGTTCGAAAGGCTTCCAACTCATACGGTGATTGCCTGTACGTATAGTACATTACACAACTAGGATAATAAAACAAAGAATGGCCGAGATTACAGATTTTTTCGGCCCGAGCTGCAAGTGAGAGACGTAAATATGAGATCGAGGACTTTCTTTATTACCTCCCGTGTTGTCTACATCATTTTATATCTACACTTGGCCAGAAAGCGGCGCTACGCGTATGGAAAAAGCCGCTTTCTGCCAGGTGTTGCATAAAATAATAAAAGGTACTTAGGACTGAGTTGCGAAATAATGGTAGGTATATGTGTTAAGACGAAATTTTCCCGGGATTATCGTATAGTTAATCTTCGAAATTGTATAAATAGTTCAATTCCAATCTGCAAAAATAGCATATTTTTTTTTAATTAGATAGCTTGCTTCAAACAGGAGTGGCTCACTCCGCGATTTCGTCGCGCGGCTTTTTATTAGTACCAAATTTTACCCCCCTGGAGGGGCTTAGCCAGCGACCAGAAAGAGCACGCGTTATGCGATAAAGAGAGACGATCGGATGCGGTGTGTTCCGTCCAGTGGTCGGATTCGAACGTCAGTTTTGTTAGAGAAACTTCTGTGTGTAGCAGTGGCGTGGCGTCAAATATATTCTTAGTAGGTAAAGCCGGAGCAGATTTGGATTACTATTTATTTAGGAGTAATAGATGCTCCGGTCATATGCTTTAAAAAATAGGCAAGCCGGTGTGAATCGGGTTCTATGGACGCCACGCCACTGGTATGTAGTACTATTACTTATTATGTGCTTCAAGTACACTCATGGATAATGAATTCGGGTCATTTTCTATGAACAATTATAAAGAAAATGACCCGAATTCATTGTCCGTGAGTGTATTACAAGCAGAGATCGGACAAATTTGCGTCATCGCTCGTAATAATGTGGAATGGAATTTGTTACCTGAGATTTAATTTTGACTGTCATAAAATACACAGGTTTGTTACAATGTTCATTTATTAAAGAAATTAATCAGTATTTACGAACGATGACGCAAATTTGTCCGATCTCTGATTACAAGTTACCAAGTGTTGCTCCTACTTCTTATCTATAACGGCCAATATAATACACCCCCCGCGCCGCATCACCACGCTCCCTGCACTCGCTATTCTATCTCTAGCTAGGGTTACCATATTTCAGAATTTGACCTAAGATATCGGGATTTTCGTGTTCGTTACGACAGGTTTGCGGTCAGACTTTGAAAATTTCATAATTTTCGTTTTTTCAATGTGATTCTGTAGATTTGTTATTAGATCTTATTAAGCAAGTAGGTAAGTGAAGTGTTTATTAGTCAAGGTACTTTTTTTTGAAGCCTCACAAACTTGCAAGTCTTACTGACTGTTGCACTCGTCAGTGTATGTGTCGTATCTAACGTCGATAATTCAAGATAAACTGTATGGTGGGACAAACTTAACTTTGCTCTTGAAAAACTGTTGTCCCCATATATCGACACATGTCGCGGTTAGTTTAGTAGGAGCCATTGATATAATGGTAGGAGCAGATAAGTTAGTTTTACAATTTTTGCGAATTTCTAAAAAACGCTGCAAGTTAGGAAAACCGTTTTATTTTTCCTGTAATATTTAGGGTGATATTAATAATCTGTTCTATGATATTTTTTGTTCAGTAACGTGTCGTGTCAGTGTCGGAGATAATAGGCGGAATGGTATTTTTTTAACGTTCTTTGTGTTAAATCAGAAAAAAAGTAAAAATGGTTTTGGAATCTACACATTAAGCCCTTTAATTGAATATCCCACTCGATATAATAGCTCTACTTTTGATTTTCTATATCCCATTTCGGTTCCTTTTATAAAAAAAATAAAAAAGGTATTAGATTATTTTTCTGTCCAATAGGCGGCTTGGGCTTGCGATTTTTAACACTATTCCAAATTTCAAGTCAATAGCATCGCGAGATCCTGAGATATCTTGCTGTGACAGACGGACATACAGACAGATAGACAGAGTCGCACAATAAGGGTTCCTTTTTTACCATTTTGGCGCTTCTTCTCACCAGAAGGTCATCTACCGAAACGCCAAAAGAAAATAATCAGATGTAAAAGAGCCCTTGAGGAATACTTGCAGAAATAAATGAGTTTGAGTTTGGCGATTTATGGGGGAGGCCTACTATGTCCAGCGGTGGACGTTCGTGGCTGATATATACCCATAGATAGTTAATTTTAGAACAAACTTTTATCAAGTGAACTGCAGTGATATCGATAAAATCTCAAGACTTTTTATGAAACTCGGGCTCTCCGTACTTTTCAATATTTCACCTGGTAACCCCAAGTCATGCAAATTCACCAACGCGTTGACGCCAAAACCAGGTCACACCTGTAAGGCAGTTGACACACTTACGTCGCCGTAATGCCGGGTTGTTAGTTGGGTATTTTTTAAGCGCCGCTTGGCTTATCGGCTGGATTAATTTGGAGCATTTCGAGAGTGTTGGTACGTATAAATTAACTGTTATGAATTGTAATAAGGTAAGTGTGCCGGTAATTGAAACTGGTAATAAAACTTGATGAAACGAAACTTGATTAGCATAATGATTTTTTGTTACAAATACTTGGTATGAATACATTTTATTCGCAAATAACAAATAACCTAACTACCTACTTATTTATTTATTTTAAACAAATATCGGTAAGTCCCTGATTGATGAAATCGGGACTTTTGTTTATAAAGTCTTCTTATTTTTAGCGTTCGGTTATTTGAATATTTTGGAACTAGCGTTTTACGCGAAATAATTTGTTGGGTGAATCAACTTATCTTTGTCAACAAAATTTCACCTTCTCCGACTAAAATTGAAAGGAAATCTTTATTCGGATATTTTTTGAATATAGTGTATGCTCATTTAAAATACAGGTAATAAAGCTACGTAATGCAAATATTTTTTATTATAATTTGTTTATTATGACTTGTTTATAAGCAGTGACCCAGCGGACATAGCTTTCCCCCACTTTTGTATGAAAATAAGGGGTTGTCCGCTGGGTCACCCTATTTATATGTAAAAACAAGTTTTATTATTACCTAATCTATCTCTAGATGTAAGATTTTGTTCCATTAAAATCATGTTAAAACATGCAAAAGGTGAACAAATAAGGAGAAAGAGCAATCTTTCCATAAAGCAAAGAAAAGTTGATTCACCCATTGACCACAGTTAAGTAGCCAATCAAAACTTTTGGTAAGTACCTACCGTAAACTCAGGTTTTTATGGTCCTGTGCACACAAAACTATGGCCCAAACTATGATGCGCTCTCGTGTAGAAAGTGGCACACTACTTTAACTACTTATATGATGCAAACAATAAATGAATATTATATATACATATTAATTTATTGTTCATGATTTACACGATTACTCGTACAATCAAAATTGGCGCGGCATGTAAGTACACATGGGTATTCATTCACCATAGTTTGGACCATAGTTGAGTGTATTGGACCAAAGAAAACTAAGTTTACGGTACTTTTAAATCTCTATAAATAGGTACATAGGTAGTAACTTAACAAAAACTTGGAAAATAAACCTAATATACTATCTTTTTACCCGACTACGGCGCAGCAAAAGGAGGGTTATGATTTTATTACTTTTAATAAAGTCCCCGCAAAGATGATAAATGTCTAGATATTACATCAAAATATATTAGTACTAAAGATCAAACAGTCTCTATAAACCGTCTCAACATAAAAGAGGACCGGAATGAGATTCCGCTGCCGCGGGCAGCAACTATTGAAAACTAATAAATGACCCGCCATTGATTATTTTTATGGACTTTTAGGACCGGCGTGGTTAGATTTGTCGCGTCGTGTCGAGATTAAATTTCTGGGGTCCAATGAAATTTCGTTTTTCATTGAAATTTAAGGAAAGTTCATAAAAAGGCTATAAAGATATGAAATTTATTTTTGTTTATATTTTGTACTAGAAGGATTTTGTGAAACACAACGCGGATAAGTACAGGTATGAGGCGGCTCACGGGTGATAATAATAAGTAAGTATCATGTTGGCAAATCTACATAAAAAAATGAACTTCATACAGTGGCTGGATCTAGTCGAATATCTACATAAGTTTAAGAGTTCATAATTCACTCGCCAAGTCAACAAATAACAAGTACTTATTTGTTCATAATGGTGGGATATTGTTAATCAGTCAGTATCATTTTTGTACCAAATAGTTTAGTTATTTAATATTTGAATACAACTATTTCCCAGTTCCGAAGCGATTCATTAACGAACATTTCAAACACTGATTAATAATAGTTAAATAAAGCTAAAGGAGGCGCCCATTTATTTCTCAGCCGGAATAACTCGGCTGCTTTGTGGAAGTTTGCGGGAAATTTATCGAACTGGCTCGAGCGAGAGTATTACGATGTTAGTTCGGGCCGCTGGGGAGCGAGCCAATTGCCGGTTGTGCAGGTGCAAGTATGGTAGGTGCCGGTGCTGTCAGTGGCTTTATCTGTAGACAGATGTTTATTCATTGAGGGATTCACGATTGAGATTTTAAAGTATAATTTATAAAACTGTGGAAGAAGGTTCAATAGAAAAATCTCTCTCCAGACAGGTTTTATGCCTGGAAAAATGTCGTGTAACGTACTGGAGCGATGATTGACAGGTTCCAGCTCATTCAAACCTTAATTTGGAAATGTCCAGCCGGCTGGACATATTTATGATTATGATAGTCTTTTTCTATTTTTTAAATCAAAATGTTTGAACTATTTGGATTAGCTTTTTTTTGTTTAGTCATATTAAGGGTTAAAGCCAAGGACCTTCAAATAAATAGCCGGACAGAGCATCACTAACAAAGAACTGAAGCACGTCTAATCGGCCGGCTACCTATCTGTGTGTGCTGCTCGCAATAGAAAAAAACTAGTTGATGTGTGCGTGCGGCTCGTACGTACAAGCAGCCGGCGCATTCGAAATGGCTTCAGTTCTCTGTTGGCGAGCCTCCGTCTGGCTATTTATTTTAAGGTCCTTGGTTAAAGCATAATAATGTGCTGGAGATTTTGTTACAGAGAATCTCAATTATGGCAGGGGAAAGAAATTTCACTAAGGACTTTACTCTTCCCTCTAAAAAACCACGTCATAACGTCCGTAAAAAAGTGAAAATGCTTTAAAATACGCCAAGTGCACAAATAAACTCGCCGGCGACAGCTGGCTCTGCCGCGGTTTTTACAAATCCGTGTGTGAAAAGCTTTACCCACTCGTGAAACGTCCGAATGAAAAAAAAACTGCAGATTTTCGCGGCTTATACGGAAAACTCGTTTTAAAGGTAGGTACAATATTCTCTCGGACGTATCTTAAAATAGGCTTAGGTACTTTAAGATTTTACTTTCTTAATAGATAGTCATAAGGAGACGTGAAGCCTGAAAGCCTGTCTGCCCGGCTAAGCAAAAAATACCTATGTGACTCAGCGAACTGTAGGACCTCGCATGTGGAAAATAAAAAAATCCAAAAACGAAAATTTCCAAAAATAGAGTCTGAAAAAACTATCAAACCTACTCGGAATTTCGCGAGAATCGGTAGAAAATTGCGACCTGCAGGGGAGAACAGACATACAAAAGCATTTTTGTCTAAGCTCAAGCAGAGACACTTCGTTCGCTTTGCTCACTAGGTCGATCGGATAATTCAGTAATTCTATGTAATCAATGTATGGGAAAGACAAACAAATTAATAAAGTTTTCAAACTTGTGTGGCATGATACCTTTGGGTGTGGTGTTCAAAACTCACAACTCTCCCCTCCCCTCCACCTGACGCAACACCCCCCCTCGCAGTGAAATGTGTCCCTTTTATCGGTTTTATCACATTTTCTCGAAAACTATAATGGATCCAAAAAACGTGTCAAAAGTAAAAATGATCCTCATTAAATTGTAAACAAAATTTGTCCTATATCTTATTTTGATAGGCTGGACGGTTTTCAAGCTGTAGGTAGTTAAAAAACTAAAATGAAATTTTTCATCAGATTAACGACAATATAGTCATTATTTATTGGAATGAAGTAAATAAAAAGCTGTAGGTGGAATCATTAGGGGTGCACTAAGAAAGGATTTTTCAAAATTTACCCCCTAAGGGGTCAAATAGGGGTTCAAAGTTTGTATGGAGAGTCTACGATTTTAGAAGTAAGAGATTTTAAACTTCATGTTTAGACTCTTTATTAGATTACAAGAAAAGTAATTTCACCGTTTTTCGAAATTAATCCCCTAAGGGGTTTAAATGGGGGTTGAAAGTTTGTTTATCAACGCACAGCCCAAAGCGCTGGTCCTAGGAATTCCAAATTTAGCACGTAGGTTCCTTATAAGGTCTAGGGGTGCACTAAGAAAGGATTTTTCAAAATTCATCCCCTAAGGGGTTTAAATGGGGGTTGAAAGTTTGTATATCAACGTACCGCCCAAACCGCTGGTCCTAGGAATTCCAAATTTAGCACGTAGGTTCCTTATAAGGTCTAGGGGTGCACTAAGAAAGGATTGTCCCAAAGAAACTCTACAAACTACATATACAAATTTTCAACCCCCATTTAAACCCCTTAGGGGATGAATTTTGAAAAATCCTTTCTTAGTGCACCCCTAGACCTTATAAGGAACCTACGTGCTAAATTTGGAATTCCTAGGACCAGCGGTTTGGGTGGTGCGTTGATATCTAAACTTTCAACCCACATTTAAACCCTTTAGAGGATGAATTTCGAAAAACGGTGAAATTACTTTTCTTGTAATCTAATAAAAAGTCTAAACATGAGGTTTCAAACCTCTTTACTTCTAAAATCGTAGACTCTCCATACAAACTTTGAACCCCTATTTGAACCCCTTAGGGGGTAAATTTTTAAAAATCCTTTCTTAGTGCACCCCTAATGATTCCACCTACAGCTTTTTATTTACTTCATTCCAATAAATAATGACTATATTGTCGTTAATCTGATGAAAAATTTCATTTTAGTTTTTTAACTACCTACAGCTTGAAAACCGTCCAGCCTATCAAAATAAGATATAGGACAAATTTTGTTTACAATTTAATGAGGATCATTTTTACTTTTGACACTTTTTTTGTATCCATTATAGTTTTCGAGAAAATGTGATAAAACCGATAAAAGGGACACATTTCACTGCGAGGGGGGGTGTTGCGTCAGGTGGAGGGGAGGGGAGAGTTGTGAGTTTTGAACACCACACCCAAAGGTATCATGCCACACAAGTTTGAAAACTTTATTAATTTGTTTGTCTGAAAAACACATAATTACCACACTAACGGCAGAATTGGTTATTGGTTAGTTTTGCAGAAGAAAAAGGGTTAAAGAAACCAACAGGCTTCGTGGCACACCTAGGGCTTTCACAATAAGACCACAATAGATAGGTTGGAAAATGCTGGCGTAAACAAAAAATACGGTGCTATTTTTGTAGAGGTATGCTAGATGCTCCCTAGCAGTCGTAGTACTATCCAAAGTATAGCGACTGACAGTCTCATTGTTATTTTAGGGTACAATTACATTGCGTGTGCAATGCATAGGGAAGCTAGAGTCCAGCCGAGCCTGATTCGAATATTTCGAATAAATAAGTATCACATTACTTAATGAGTAGATTAAAAGTGCTCTCTAGTTTTATATTGGATGTCGCCTTGGGGCCGTCATATAACCCAAAGCCTCAACCACAACTTTATCCGAGTACCTACATCATGTTTTGACCGAACTTGACGACGAAATCGGGGCTGCTACTCTCGTGAGTCGCGCGTCAGTGACTACTCCAAGACCAGAACTTCGTTCCTGACATGGACGACATTTCTCTCTCATTCCTCTATGGACCCTTTCCCCTCTCTTCTATAATTACGACACCTCTCCATCTTAGCTAGTCTTAGTAGTGTGTACCACCACACGTGGGCATTAGAGTGTTTGCTGCGGCCACACACATTTTGCAGCTTTGTAGCTTCTCTATGAGCTACTGCATAGTTAGGATAAGAATCAGAAATCACTATCCAAGGCATGGTAGTCGAATCACCTTACCCAGGGCTACGTAGGATATATGCGTGTGAATACAAGGGTTGCCAGGTTTTTTTTGATCCTGTAACGGATAAATGCTCATTTTGGCAAAAACGGGATTTTTAATTTTTCCCCGGGACAAATGAAAAATATGTATTTTACGTTGTTTTTATTGCTAGTTAATAGTTTTATTTTAAAGAAAATCGTGTAAGTACATATCTTTAATCATAGTTGAAAGCGGTAATTATTCGCTCTTTATCAAATCCGGAGTACATTTGTAGCGTACATCAGTCCATTTTAATGCCATCTGCGACAAAATCCTCTCTACAAAGCTGTTGGAACTACAGTACTAGAAATAATGTTGAAATATCCTGTATTTCCTCGGTCCACAAGTCTGTCCCGGCGGGACGTTTAAAATTATGCTTGAAATAGGGGACGTCCCGGGAAATACGGGACGTCTGGCAACGCGAGTGCATACTCACAAAACCCGGGGCCAGCCGAGCCTGATTCGATTAAGTATCGCGATCGCGACGCCGGGCGGCGGCACATCATTCGTTATCCGACACGCTTTGCGACTGTTTCTTTTGTTATACCTGTCACGTGGCCCTATTTTTAGGGTTCCGTACCAAAATGGTAAAAAAGGAACCCTTATGGTGCGACTCTGTCTGTCTGTCTGTCTGTCTGTCTGTCTGTCTGTCTGTCTGTCCGTCTGTCACAGCAAGATATCTCAGGATCTACTGATGCTATCGACTCGAAATTTGGAATAGTGTTAAAAACCGCTAACTCGAGCCTATGGAACAGAAAAAAAATCCTATACCTTTTTTACTTTTTTTTTAAATGGGGACCGAAATGGGATGTCCAAAATCAAAAGTTGAGCTAATATATCGAGTGGGATATCAAATGAAAGGGCTTAATATGAAGATTTCAAAACCGTTTTTTTTTTTATTAGACGTGTAGTTTTTGATTTAAGACCAAAAACGTTAAAAAAAATACCATTCCCCCCCTATTATCTCCGAAGTTACTGAACAGAAAAATCTGTAATAATTACCGATTATTAATAGTATCCTAAATATTACAGGAAAAATAAAACGGTTTTCCTAACTTGCAGCGTTTTTTAGAAATTCCTAAAAATCGTAAGACAACCTTATTTGCTCCTACTAAACTAACCGCGGCATATGTTGATGTATGGGGACAACAGTTTTACAAGAGCAAAGTTAAGTTTGTCCCACCATACAATTTTTCTTGGATTATTCAGATATCTACTGACGATTTTGTACGGAACCCTCGGTGCGCGAGTCCAACTCGCACTTGACCGGTTTTATTTCCTCTTTCCAAATTTCACGAAAATAACTGAGTTTTTTTGCAATTTTACTATCAAATCTATTTTTTAACCTTTAAATCTTTTTATAGAAGAGAAAATTTTAAAAAACATGTCCCGGGCAGGATTTGAACCTGGGGTGCTAGACAGGAAACCTCCCAGAGTGCCTGGATTCTTCTCATTCCTCTTGATCCGGTTGATCCGCAGGAAAGGGAAGCGTCTTGGCCGGTGCACCCCGGGAGCAACGGCAAGTGATTTCTTAGGGGCCCCTAATTGATCACTTGCCGATGCTGCGAATGAGCCTGTCAGGGGGGGTTGGGGGGGTCCCGCACCGGGTTTCCTCTGTTAGAGGACTCTCCAGGTGCGGCACGCGAGGGCGGAGCGTCGGGCACGGGCAGCATCCCTCCGACGTCTCCTTTTGGGGGGCACTGCGGGCAGGCACCAGACGGGTGACCTGTGCCGCTGAGTGGTGGCGGTGGACTAGTCCTCTGCGTCCCGAGAACTCAGCCTTGCAGGCTGCCGCTACCTCATGTGCTGGGGGCGGGAGGCGGAGGACTGGCCCACCGCGGTCCGTAAGGACAGGCGGAAGTGTCTGCGGGGTAGGGGCGTTTGTCCTCCCGTGGACGGCTGCGGGGCAGGGGCGTTTGTCCTCCCGTGGCGGCGAGGGAGGGACCGGGACACCGTGTGTCTGGTGCCGGTCCCTGCTTCCCCGGGGGACGGCCATTTGGTCGGGGGGGAGCTGGTGAGGGAAGGCACACTGCCCATGCTACAGTGTGCCTTTTTCGGAGAGGGTCCGCCTTAGGGTGGAGGTGCTGGTGATGTCGTGGTGGCTTGATAGCGATCCCACGGCATCACCGTGAAGGCACAGGTCGGCAGCATCCCTGGGTTTTAGTGGGTAGGCCAATCCCTTCAGGAGCGGAGAGCCCCACATAACCAATACGTAACATCTGGCTGTCACCCCCGATGGCCTTAGGTTACGTAGTGGTATGCAGCTTTATGCATTTCCCGGGGTCAAAAAAAAAAAAAGGATTTGAACCTGAATCTCTTCGGCTATCCGGGCCAACACAGGCGCGTTACCAAATATGCCACCGAAACTATGACAAAGTCATCCAATTTCTCAACCAGTTCCCTCATTTGTGACGTTATCCGGGTGACGTAGATATTTAATTAAGTATAAAATTGCACATTCGAAAACCACTTTGCAACGACAGGTAGTAATTTTATGTTACGCTGAGTAGTTTGGCTCCCGACACGAGCCATGACCCCAATGTGTTTTTTACACAAATTCTAGTTAGACGATGGTTTTTCAAAAATACCTTCACATCACCATTCATCATTATTCTCCTTTTCCTACCGGTATTGGCTGAGTAGATTTTTTATTTTCTTGATCAATACTTAAAGTCGTAGTTTGGTCGTAGAAGGACTAAGATCTTACAAACTCGTTATATCTATTTGGGTAGGTACGCCCGTCATATCTAATCAAAAAAGAGTTCCATGATAAAAGTACTGACAAACAATGTACAATGTTAACCACTGCAGATAACAGCCTGAAATTTTAAGCACATGTCCTTTGGGGGACGTATAAAGACCCATAAAAAGATGAAACGGGGTTCATAATTTCTATCAAAAATGTTGGTAATTCATGCGAGTGAAGTCGCAAGGTGTTATCAACATTCGAGCGCAAATTTTCCGGGTCACTAACATTATTATAAAGTAATATTTCGTAAACTAATGCAGCTAGCTGCTTTTTAAAAAGTAAAGTAAATAATAATTTATTCGAACATGCTATCTGCATGAGCTTTCAAAATATCACGTTTTATGTTAGTGACCCGGAATGTTTGCTCTCGAGTGTATGAACGAATAGGAGGAAAACGGGAACTAATGGAAACACGTCGCCGAGTACGTACTCTGTAATTTGTGTCAGCCCACGCTCGAGCCTGAATAGAACTCCAATTCAGATAATTCGACATTTGTGTATTCGATAGGACTGTTATACATGTAACGTATTTTATATTACATGGTCAAATTTAATTCCAAACGACGGTATATAGAATAAAATTAAATGGAGCACTTCAAATATTGAAAAGTAAGTAAAGAGATTACTTACTTTTCAATTCATTTAAATACGTAAGTACAAAAATACAGTATGTATTACATCAAAATATATGCTTGTTGACTGAGAGAAACATAGAACTAATTGTGACGTCCTACGTGAAAAGGTACCTTATGAGGGTTTCTAGTAACGGAGATATGAACGGTTTTGTGAAATCCTTCAAAATCATCATTTTTTTCTTTTATGCAAAATTGAAAAATACAGGAATAGACGTGTATTTGTAGCTTGGTTTCACTGCTGTACGTTAATTTTTTCTATATAAAAATTGGGTTCAAAGTTTAGTAGAAAAGGTACCTTATGGCGGATCACATACAAAAATGATAAAGCTGTTGATAAAATTAATTAATAAAATTTACTAGCAACTTTTGCTTATTTCTTTTTTATACCACGACGGTGGCAAACAAGCATGCGGCCTGCATAATGGTAAGCAAAAATTTTCGAAATGATCCTAGAAAGCTGAAAATTTGGAAGTAAACTGGCACTGGGTGCCACAGATTCGGAATTGAAAAAAAAATAAAAATAAATACATTTATATGTCGTTTTTTTAAAATTTTAATTATGAAACATTTTTTTAAAACAGATAAAAAAGTGTTTTTGACGAATCGTATAACTTTTTAACCATTTTTAGAAAGACCTTGTTTTTTTTTTAAAAATTGACAAAAATAAAAAAAAACACTGGCGATTGCCCATCATTTTTGACCATTTTAGAAAAAGTTTTTTAATTTTTTTTTCAAAAAAACTTACAAAAATAGACATTTTTTGCGGTTTCTATAATTTTTTACCACTTTGTCATGTTTCCCTTTCAACCTTTTTAGAAAAAGTCTTAAAAACATTTGTTTTTAAACATAAAAACGTGTTTTTGGCGAATCGTGAAACTTTTTGACCATTATAGAAAAACCTTGTTTTTTTCTCAAAAAAATTACAAAAATAAAAAAAACACTTTTTGGCGAATGCCTATCATTTTTGACCATTTTAGAAAAAGGTTTTTATTCATTTTTTTATTTTACGAAAAAAGACATTTTTTGGCGGTTTCTATAATTTTTGACCACTTAAGAAAAATAATCTTTTTAATTTAAAACACACTAAAATCCACGACGAACACTTCTCACAACTATTCGAACGAAAAGGTAAGCAAATACTGCTCATGCCGGCCGGCTGAGACTCCGAGCGGCCAGAAAGACCGAGAGAGAACGATACGTAAAGTGTTGGTGAGAGTAGGACAGATGCGTGGCGGTACTGGCGGTGTAGCCAAAATAATACCACGGCACGGCGGTATGAAGGACAAAAACTGAGCAAGTTACGACAAGTATTTCTAACATTTTTAAATTACACCGCCATGAAGTACCTTTTGTACTAAACTGTAGAAGCATATTATTCAGCCTTTAATTCGCCTATAACAAAAATAAAGATAGGCAAAGACGTGTCGTAACATATAATTTACTAAATGGAAATACATAATAAAAAAAACACAATTTTTACACAACATTGAATATCTCCGTTACTAGAAACCCTCATAAGGTACCTTTTCACGTAAGACGTCACATTTGAGAATTACTCTTAATTGGTCAAGATTTGAAGTAAATTTCTAATAACCTTTTTTCTTCAGTTTTCTGTCTTAATACAAGATTTGTCAATAAATAATGTAAATATCGTGCCATACTGTAATTATCAATATTTTTTGCTTATGGCCCGCCATAAGGTACCTTTTCTCAAATGTATGGGAATAATTTGTGATTTTTACGTAACTTCAATCGTTTATAAATAAAAAAATACGACTTGTAGAATAATAATGACACTTTTGAGATACTTGTGTAGACTGATTAAATATAATTTAGAACTCATTATACGAAAATTGTGAATATTATAGGAATGATGAAACATATAATAAAAATGACATTTTAATTAAAATAAAAATATTTCGTTAACAATGTGATTTTATTTCTATCCCAAAATGTGCAGTCTAATATCTCTAACTATATACAATGGTTCAGATTACAATATGTTAAAGAACAGGCCGAATTTTTTTTTTTCTTAATTTCGTTCTCAGAAGCGACTTGCTCTAATCAAAGGCTGATTTTTCACGACCTGGAAGTCACATTAAAAAAACCATTACTGATTTCCAAAGAAAAATACCTTGAGATACATAATCAATCATCATCTCCATAACTTCCAACGGGAACATACTTAAAATTAGTTTCAAACTTCTTTTGACGATTTCTCAAAAGTGCAATTTTAGCATGTGCAGGTTTGATGTTTTTTAAAAAAAAAAGTATGGGGCTTAGGGTCGTGATTCTTTTTGTATTAGATAGCTTATTTAACACAGATTTAGGATCTGTGCCTAACTCAATACCAACCATAAGGTACCTTTTCCCGTGGAACGTCACAATTATGTTTACATTGTATTTGACAATCTAAAAACTATATTTAACTACTAGTAAACTAAAACTATAAATTAAATAATAACTATAAATTAAATTAAACCTAAAAACTAAGACTAAAGTGTATATTACAAAATATCAAAAGTTAAGACTAATTAAGTTAAATTTTAAATAACAAAAACATAACATAATTAATTACTTTTATAACTTTTATCCTCACTTAATACCTAAGCTATATTTCATCAGAAATGCTAACAATCATTTATTAAAAAAGGCTTTATAGCCGAGGAGATGCAGGTTTGAATCCCGCCCGAGACATATAATTTTTAAATTTTTCTCTTCTAATAAAATATTTAGAATTCGTTGGCAGTCGTTAATGCTTTAATAAAAAATTAAGCTTTATCAAGTTATGCTGAACTTTGTGTTTTTAATGATTCGTCAGCAAACGTGAATGTTAAATTAAAGTATTAAACGTTAAATGAATAGGTAATTAATAGACAAATCGTTGTAATCGTTACAGGATCGAAAAATCGGTCTTTAAACCATACACATCAACATCAATAAATACTCGGCTTTTAAAACAAGACAGCCATAAATATAAAAGGAAACGACACCATCAAGGAATTTTATAACGCGACCTCTCCTTTGTGGGAGTACAATCCTATGAAATAAGAGGTCGAGGCAGGTAATAAAATAACGCCATTTCCTCTCGTATCGAACATTGGCTCCAATTGAATTTGCCACAACGGACGAGTTTTCTCGTGGGCCCTTCGCGTGTATTTGCGTCACGATAACTGGCGAAACGAACGGTATCATGCCGAAATTATCCGCAAAACAATAGCTGTAAGCGAAATTGAAACCCAAAATCTTGTTTCGTTTCGTTCACTACGGCTGCAAGTGACAGGGAGGTATCAGCTGGTACGGTATTGTTTTCATAACGTTCTATTTCGCGGAAAAATAAATTTTCCGTTTTACTCTACCGGTATTTATTATTTAGATTTACTCACTAAACAGTTTGTCAAATAGAGACCACAGACATTAAGATGGAGCGTGGGTTGTCCCCACACAGGATGGTTAGGGTACCTGGTTAAGGTCGTTGGAAGAAGCTACAGGCAAAATGCATGCAAGGACCGGTCTCCTTGCGATTTTTTTGGGGAAGACCTATGTTCAGCAGTAGACGTTTTCGGGTTGAAATGATGATTATGATGAAGATGAAATAGCTCAGCTGAACTAATTTGAACTGGTCTATCTGTACTGTACCACTATTACTGGAGTAAAACATTTAAAGACAACTACTTTTTTGTCATATAGTATTATAAATAAAAAAAAAACGGTCAAGTGCGAGTCGGACTCGCGCACCGAGGGTTCCGTACAAAATCGTCAGTAGAGACGTGAATAATTCAAGAAAAATTGTATGGTGGGACAAACTTAACTTTGTTCTTGTAAAACTGTTGTCCCCATACATCGACATATGCCGCGGTTAGTTTAGTAGGAGCAAATAAGGTTGTCTTACGATATTTGCGAATTTCTAAAAAACGCTGCAAGTTAGGAAAACCGTTTTATTTTTCCTGTAATATTTAGGATAATATTAATAATCGGAAATTATTACAGATTTTTCTGTTCAGTAACTTCGGAGATAATAGGGGGGGGGGGGGGGATGGTATTTTTTTAAATGTTTTTGGTCTTAAATCAAAAACTACACGTCCAAGAAAAAAAATAAAAACGGTTTTGAAATCTTCATATTAAGCCCTTTCATTTGATATCCCACTCGATATATTAGCTCGACTTTTGATTTTCGACATCCCATTTCGGTCCCCTTTAAAAAAAAGTAAAAGAGGTATAGGATTTTTTTTCTGATCCATAGGCTCAAATTAGCGGTTTTTAACACTATTACAAATTTCAAGTCGATAGCATCAGTAGATCCCGAGATATCTTGCTGTGACACACTGACAGACAGACAGACAGAGTCGCACCATAAGGGTTCCTTTTTTACCATTTTGGTACGGAACCCTAAAAATTAGAGATAAAAAAAAACCAAACTGAAAAAAAAAACCTATTTTCCATCCAAGCAAGCTTCTGCAAATTTATTTACTTTACACAAATGTAATTTTACAACAACTGAAATAAAAGCTTTTTTGACGTCCAATAAACGACTTAAGACTGGTCGTTTTCATGATCGATGCAACTGAGTGTTTGGGTCGATTTCAGAGCGTTTCGAAACAGCGCCAGCAGCGGTTTTTTTTAATTCGTGTTTCAACAAATATAGCAGCAAGCGGTGACGATCACAGTTAAAGTTTATTTATTACCTATAAACACGGTATCGAAGCTACACATGATTTATTCAAAAGTTGACTTAAAATCGAACCTATATGAGACAGCTACCGTTGAATTTCGACGGTTGATTTTCGCTGGGGGCTTTAAAGTAGATGGATCCGAATAAAAATGCATTGAAGTAAATCAGAGAGATGACGAGATGTGCCCAATTTCAGTGATGCATGAAACGTCGAAAGAGTCTGTGTTGGATAGGATTTAGCTCGGTTTTAAACGAAACGCCGAATGTCCTGCTGGGTGAAATGGATTCTAAAGTTTGAGTGGATAGTTAGGTTAATGCTTTTAGGATTTTAGTAAATACCTACAGACCGATACGTGTATTATTTTACAAATGATGGAAAATCACCCACGCTTTCTTCTAATAGCGCATATTGTTGACGGGTAAGCTACCTGTTGCGGAACCTGACGCAGCGATAAAGATTTACTATCAGACCATCACATAGTTAACTGACCTGTTACTGAGCTACTCTAGGTAATAAGGTTGCAAGAGATAATAGATTTAGTTGCGTGAGATGCTCTTATTACCCGACTGCGGCGAAGCCCAAAGGAGGGTAATGTGTTTGACCTGTATGTATGTATGTATGTCCGTTCCTGTGTCCGCTCGTAACTACTCAACGGCACAACCGATTTTGATAAATGATACATCATTGGATTCGTCTTGATGGCGCGAGTGTCACTGGGTATGAAGTTCGTTAAAATAAACAAAATGGCGGATTTTATGCACTTTTAAAGTGCACCACGGTCGGTTTTTTTTTAGTAAAAATATTTAGTTATACGTACTATGCAAGTTAACTATCGACTATAAATAAATCTCGTGTCTCTGAGGACAGTATATTAGAATAAGTTTGGTTAAAACCTTTAGTAGAGCTATTACGGATTTTGTACTTATTTCAGTTTTGACTCTTTAGGTCAGCTCCTTAAGAGTCCTTGGGCTTTGACAGTCAGAGATCCAGTGAGGTCGAAGCTAAACATTGAGTTTATTGTCTCTTACCTCTCAGTCACGGCGGCGACGGCAGCAGCGTGGTGCATACACCACGAGAGGAGAGGAGGTGGAGGAAGAGGACGAGGCTATGCAAGCTAGGGAAGGGCATCATAATGCTCTTCCCTAGCTTGCGTCTCCTCGTCCTCTTCCTTGAGTAGGATGCTAATAGCAGTCCCTTGCCGGCGTCTATCCTCTTCTTGGAGTCCTTGGCTAACGTTCTGAGAACTATGGACGTCACGTCGAAGCTTAATATTGAGTCTATCCTTCTCTTACCTCTCAGCCACGGCGGCGACAGCAGCAGCGTGGTGTATGGCGCTCTTCCCCCGCTTACGTCTCCTTGTCCTCTTCCGTGAGTAGGACGCTAATAGCAGTCCCTTGCGGGCGTCTATCCTCTTCTTAGAGTCCTTGGCTAACGTCCTGACAGCCAGGGACGTCGGGTCAAAACTGAACGTCGAGTCGTCTCTATGCTCGTTCAGGTCTTTTTTTCTTTCCTGTGAATTAAAGTGGGAGTTAAAACCTGATCTTCTATGGTGTATGCAGGTAGCCTAGTCGCTAAATGGACTAGAGACAGCTGGGAACTGATTTTGGATCCCAGTGGTAACCATGCTCTAAACAATTTTGTTATTATGTAAAGCAGCGATCGGCAACCTGCGGCCTGCGGGCCGCATGCGGCGCGTGAACCGCTCACTTGCGGACCTATATTCCGGTTTGTATTGCGGTTAATATATTCCAAATAGTCTAAAATCACAAATTATTAACAAAGTGCGGTCCGCGTCACGTTCCTTAGCTACTATGTGGCCCTTGGCTGCTAAGCGGTTGCCGACCGCTGATGTAAAGTATTTCAGTAGATGCGAGTACTGCTGTCTGTAGTAAGAGGCACGTACGGTGAGAGAAAAAATCTGTACTAGTAATCCCGTTGGTTTAAATTTGGATAATTGTCCCAGGTCTCTATTTGCCACGGCCAAAGTAACCCGTTGCAATTTTATTATTAGTTTACTCTGTTTTCGACTCATAACCTCCTGACACCTGGCGTCCTTTACAAAGTGCTAAATAAACTGTACTCTAAAGTCCGAATATTTTTTAACTCCGTATGTCGATAATGGACGACGACCTACAGGTAGCCTCAATTCCCGAGTGTTTGTTTTTTCCCGCTAAAAAGATATTGGACACGTGATTGCTCACAGCCAATGAAATTTAAGTAATGGCGATAGTTTGTCCTCGAAGTTTGATAGAGATATCCTACCTAGTGGCCGCCACTCTTGCTACCCGTGCTCAGGAGTATACAGCTATGGCGGCACGTGGTCGACGCAGTAAGTAAAACTTATATTTTTTTTGTTAAATTCGCTCGTTTTAACATAGGTTTTTTATAGAATTGCAAATTACTAAACATTCTTTCAAAATCACATACTTTTGTGTAGATATGAAGTACAGTAAAGTAAATAAACCGTCGTAAAAATATTAAACCTATACAAAGACCTGTCGTTCGTAGTGTATGTGTTTTTTTCATGAAAAACATTATAAAACTAAGTGTTGATTGCGTATTTTTTTACTTTTTATGATTATATTAAAAATATGATTATGTTTAGTACTTAATGTGTAACATTACATTAAATTTCATTAAAATTTTAAATAATTTGTTTAATTTATTCACGTAATCTACTATGCTTGAATGACCTAAAGTCCTTTATAAAAGACAAAAAATACCTAAACAGAAATATGTTCAATGTCTTTATCAAACAATATCAAAAAACATTTGTTTTAGTGAAAACTTGAGAAACACCTTAGTTTACGTTTTTTTCAACAGCCAAGGTCTCGGACTTTGCAACAGAAACAGTTTAATGCTTTGTAAAGTACATTCGGCTATAGTGGCAAGGAATTTCAGTTAAATGCTCGATGTCAGGAGGATAACCAAATAGGTAAGAGAAGGACATACCTCCTGTGTGATCTGCGACTCCTCCTCGTAGCTGAGCGCTACGACGGCCAGCATCAGGTTGATCAGGTAGAACGAGCCGAAGAACACCACCACCGTGAAGAAAGACACCGACATCGGACCACAGGACGACAGCACCTGAAACACGATTATTGAAGGTTATTTTTAGGGTTCCGTGCCTCAAAAGGGAAAAACGGAACCCTTATAGGATCACTCGTGTGCCTGTCTGTCACAGCCAATTTACTCTGAAACTACTGAACCGATTGAATTGAAATTTGGTACATATATTAAAGCCAATAACCCAAACACGGACGTATAACGGAAATATATGAATTTTAAACATGGGGGCCACTTTTGGGATTCAACTAGAAAATAAAAAAAAGTCATCTATATCGTGTGACATATCAAATGTGTAATATCAAATGTGACATATCAAATTTTCACAGTAAGTTCTTTTACTGTGAAAATTTCAAATATACAGGGCGTTGCCTGTAACTGGATCAATAAATTAAAATATAGTTTATTTAACTCATCAGTAAACGTGCCCAAGTGGTTTCAATTTTACTGTAGTTATTTTTTTTTGTAATTTTCTAACAAAGTTAATTGCACCAGCAATGTGCAGCACCACGCCTCGCGGCAACCATTAATTGACGATCGTGTTTAGTATGATTTTTATTAAGTTGGTGTGGTTTGTTAGCGAACACGCCATGGATGTGGAGTGTATTTGCCAATGCCAGGGTTAGGCATCAGCCACGCAAGGAGAATGTTCAGTTGTAAAGACAATACAGACATTGCAGGTTAAGTGTTTCTCCTTTAACACGCCTCTTCGACTAATCAATCTAGTGCGGTAGGTATAGGTAGTTTCACGAGAGTTGAGGCCACGCACACAACAACACTGTCATGTAATGACAGCGGGATTTTGAAATTACTGTTCTTTTTTCGTACCGATAGCAGGTTCAACAGTGATTGCAAAATAGGCCAAAAAGTTTGTTTAAACTATAGCCTTGTATTTATTTACTCACTCATTAATTTCATTAATTCACTTTTTTTGCAATGAGTACTTTATGTAGGTGTGTGTAATTATTCACATCAACTCTCGTGAAATTACCTATAGTAAAATGAGTAAAATATACTAAATAACTGGCCAAGAGCATGTCGGACCATGCTCAGTGTAGGGTTCCATAGCCGTAACTATAAGGTAAAAAATAAATGTAAAAAAAGTACAACAATAAAAGAGCGTATCTTCATAGCAATTAGTCCTTTTGTTGAGAAGCGCAGTTTATCGGCAATAACTCAAAAACGGTACATTCGATCTTGTTGAAAATAATTTTCGTGGAAAGTATTAATTAAGCGTTACCTTCGTGATTTTTTTCATACTTTTCGGACGCACGGTTTAGAAAATAGAGGGGGGGGGGGGGGGGGACACAATTTACACAACTTTCGGAGCGATTATTTCCAAATACATTCACTTAATCAAAAACATTACTTAGGAACCTCATAGTATTTTTTAAAGAGTTGTCGAACTATGTACCACACGTTGATATTTGATGAAAAAAAAAATTTTACTGTCTTTAACATGTATGGAGTGCCCCCCCTAAAAATATACTATAATTAATAATTAAAATAAATTATATAAATTATATATATATAATTTATTTTAATTATTTATATACCAGACTATGTAGCGGCTCATAAAAGACACCTATATTCCAAATTTCATCAATATCCATCATGTAGTTTTTGAGTAAAATGCCTGTGACATACGGACAGACAGACGGACGGACATGACGAAACTATAAGGGTTCCGTTTTTGCCATTTTGGCTACGGAACCCTAAAAATGTGTTCCAAAGTATATGCACATTTTTAGACGTGACGGTGGGCAAGCTGGATCAATATTTCTATTTTCAGAGCAGTAAGATAAGGTACGCAAATGTAGACAAGCCGATGGGAATCGAGTTCTATGGACACCACGCCACTGCTGTATAGCACTGCCAACCTGCTCTATAGAACTATGGAAGCTCGTAGTAAAAAGTCACTTTTTAGACTAGGACGACAGAGTATCTGCAGCATCTAATGTTTACAGATGCTTTGAAAGAAAGAAAAAAGTGTACAGCGCGTAAAACAAAAAATAAATAATTAAAACCGAGCTAACCTTCTGAAAGTTACTAATTCTATTAATTTTGAAGCAAACACGAACAATTTTAACATTCGAAATATTTGCGAAGCGTATGCAAACTGAATTTCGATTTAACTAACTTACTCAAATCAATTCTGCTCACTTTTACGTGATAAAACTGCGCTAACATTCGAATGCTGTATAAATAAAACAGTCTCTCAAATCTCAGTTCATTATTTTGCCAATAAACCGTTTCAAATTACACAATAACAAATTAAGGTTCCCAAATTACCCATTTTCATTGAACGGCGGTAAAGCAAACGTTTCATTTGGTATTAAATGGTTCTCACCACCCGTCCGTCATTAAATGTTTCGAGATAGAGCTGCCGAATATTCCAGATTAGTTAGGCTTGATTCGATTAGCGATTCGAACGTCGGCAGACTGATCCGATTGCCTGTTAACGAATCAATCTATGGATAGTCTTTAAATAGGTATAAGCAATTTAATTAATCACGAAAACTTTGTAGCGAAGGGACTGGGAGTGCTGTTAACAAGTTAAGTACATATATGTATTTCTATATAGAAAACGACCCGAATTCATTGTCCGTGAGTGTAGTACTTTAACACAAAAGTTGAATTTGTAAAATGTTATGAATTCTTATTTATTTAAAAAAAAAAATATTTTAAAATCTACGATTAGGCGAAACTTAAGCTATGTTCAAATACCGTCTAACCTGTCAGTCCGTGACGAAATGTGTGGAGTTTGACACTAATCGTGTGTTCTGTGACGACCTGCTAACTGTCAGTTAAGAACGCACTTTAAATAAAAAAGCCCTTAGATATTTATTATACGTGAGTGATCCGTTATATCAACATGAAACACGTCTACATATAGAATGCATCAGAGCAAAATGTTTTCAATAAAAGCACAATGCGCATTATCAGCTTGTTTTACGGTTGCTTTGCAACTGCGGGCAAAATTTGGTAGTAATGGCCGCGCGGCGAAATCGCGGAGGCAGTCACTCCAGTGTCGTTACAAAGATCGCGTTACTCTTATCTAATTATGAAACGATTTAAATGAGTAATTGCGAAATCAAAGACAGTAAATTCAAAAAGATTCCCAATTTTACAAAATAACTCCTTCATCAAAGATTCCTTCGTTAGCGTATCGATGATTATCAATCGTTAAAGAATCGAGAAACTACAAAGTGAATTTCCCCATCGCGTTTATTATTTAATCTCGCCCGACTATTATTTCAGGTCTCGGGCGCAACTCTCCGGCCTGAATAATTGAATCTCTAATGGCGTATTTGATTAATCAACCTTCAAGAATCCAAGTACAAATATTTGACTTTAATAATGCAGATTCCATCTGATCAACAATTTAGTTTCCTGCTAGAAGCTATCAATATAAGGCTTTGAGAATGCGGCGTTTTTACGCCCGATCTTGCGTCGTATAAATTCTTATCGAGTTATTTTAAATCATCATCATTGGTCTATATACTCGTACGTCCCACTGCTGGGCTCAGCTAGCTAATGGTAAATATTTAATAATATTTCGTACATACGTTCCGAAAAACTCATTGGTACGAGCCAGAATTCGAGCCTACGAGCTCTGCTTGAAAGGCGCATGTCAGTCCGAACCACGCATACGGTAGGCGGGCATTATCCCGAGCGTTTCAAGAGAAATGCCCAGGCGCATGTCGGCTACCACGGCTCACTCCGAGCTCTGAGTTATTTTAAATATGATTAAATATTTGTTATGTTATTTATGGATCTGACAAATTAAAATACACCCGGCAGTAGATACGGCTAGTTATTGCAGCTTTCTATATTTATTTCTTATATTTGAAGGCAAATGTTTATCGTGTATACAAAATTCTTATATCATTGTAATCAAATAATTTAAACGGATTAAATTGGGAATATTGCACGCGATTTAGTCAGTTCAAATTATTCTATTACAATGCGTGATGTGAGATACCTATTCGCAGAAACCGAAGACAATTAAATGAATAAAATTCTTATAAGATGTTTTATTTTATAAAATTTAGTACATGGTGTATGAAATCCATTATAAATATAAGACGTAGGCGAGGCTTATCAAGGTTGATATATTTAGTGACACTCAATTAATCCGGATAATTTTATTAAAAAGACACAAAATTCAACGCTGAACATTGCTGCCCTAATGAGCCTGATTGTTCAATTATTCGATATCTTCACTAAACGATTCGTCTTTTAATTCTACCCAAGTAATTTAATTCAAATCAATTAATCCAATTACACGAAACCTTAAATAAACACGAAATGAGAGAGCAATTCACGTCGTATCTCAGCTTCAACTAGGGTTGCCAACCTTAGTGTACAGATTTGCGGTATATTTACTTTATAATTGCGGGACTTGGATATGAATGCGGGACTCCTTCACCCGGCCTGGATAAGTTATATTGGCCGTCAACGACGTTGACCACTATCGGCATTACCATGCCAGTTAGCACGGCAGTACTACTGGCTAATTGGAAGGCATCAGTATCACACGCTCTTTAGAATATATCATCTAAATATATAAAAGAAGAAACCTGACTGACTGACTGGCTCATCAACGCATACCCGAAATTACTAAAGATTAGATTAGATTAGATTATTTAGTTCTCGTTTTAAAATTACATTATAAGTTGCATTGCATGTCAAGTTATAAGAATTTAAAGCGAGATCGTCAATTAGATGAATTAAATCAAATTATACAATGAAAAAATAAAAATAAATAATAAAAACAAAATAAAACATCAATTAGCAAGGTCAAGATACACATTAAATGTCAAAATAAATTGAGCACAAAGAATATGTCAAAACAGGGATAGTTAAATGGAAAGCTAGGAACTTAAAAATTTCACACTAGGTAGGGTGTAAGGGATAAGTATTTTTTCTGCATTCATCCCCAAAGAGGGTTAAATGAGCGTTAAAGATTTATATGGGGATAACACTATTCACTAAAATTTAAGAAAACTAATTTCCCCGTTTTTAGATATTCATCCCCAAAGTAAATGAAGTAAATGAGGATTGAGACTTTGTTTAGGGACCAAACGATTGTTAAAGTAAGGGATCTAAGAAGAGAAGAGAGATGGACTCTCGACAAAAAAATTAGAAAAGTAATTTCATCGTTTTTCCCAAGATAGTATAGTATAGGGACCAAACGATTTTTAAAATAGGAGATCTAAAACAGATTATACTGAAAAGAACTAACAGATTAAGTATACTGAAAATAATTAATCGTTTCAGATCTATTCACTGCAAACAGTTTTAGATTTGAAAAACTTTAAAAATCGTCAATCAACATTTTAAAAATGTATGTCCATAGGCTTGAGTAGCGGTTTTTTAAAGTAAGATTTCTGAAACTCCATACGTAGCACATATAAAGATTAATAATCATTTTTTTTCAGATCAGTACATCAATTGTGTTAGTAAGACTTATGACTATGTTAGTAGGTACATATTTAAAACAATTAAACATTTAATGACGATGATTAGAAACTTTGTACTCTTCAATTAGTAAAGATTGTTTATTTGTGCAAGTAACAGGTTGTTTATAAAGAGAATTTGATTTTTTCGAAATAATCCTTAAACAGACTAAATAATTGATTATTGCGGTAAGAGTGTTGCGGGACGCATGTTCTAGGGCTCTAGCGTATCAAACTCAAACTCATTTATTTCTGCAAGTAGGCCTCAAGGGCTCTATTACATGTCTGATTCTTTTCTTTTGGCGCTTCGGTAGATGATCTTCTGGTGAGAAGAAGCGCCTGAAGAAACTCACCAGTTTCTCTTTAAAGAAAAACGTTACAACAATTTTAGTGTCAATTTTAGTAGTCGATTATTACATAAAATGACATTTATAAAATGCAACAAGCAAATAACTGGGCACAGTTTTTTTTTTCCTTTTACCGAGAGATGTATGTAATGTCCGGATCCATGACATTACAAAACTTAAAACTACATTTTTAGAGATGTAAAGGGTCTCTAGGCGTCAAAACACGATAAAAAATATAGAAAATAGACAAACATAGACTAAAATTAATGGAGATGTAAGGAGTCTCCGTTGTCAAAACATTATGTTTTGGAGGTGTAACGGACCTCCAAACGTCGAAATACAAAATGGGAAACGTATGTTTCACGTCGAGAAATAGACTATTAAGCTAAAAGTCATTGCAACAGTATAGCGGGAGACGGTTGGTAACCCTAGTTTCAACCCGCCTTAATGATTCTAAGCTTAGCCAGCGTTGATATAACGAAGGGCCACGTTCCCCAAAATGAACTTTAGTTCACTGAACGTATTCATAATGTAAGGGCTGTTTTGCTGGGCCTTAATTAATTCTGCGAGGAAGGGCGGTGAGTTGATATCATCTACGGACACAATGATATATTGCAGTAGGTTCACATTATTATCTTGACTGTTTTTACGCTTATTTAGTAGTAGATTGTGTCACGAGGGAGCAAAATGATTTATATCTATTTTCGGTAAGGGCGTACATTGAATCAGAGAGTAGCGAGGAATCCAAGTGTTAACGCTCAAGATTAAAATAATTTTGCTATAGCTTGACAACTTCGTTGGTGACACTCACATGTGTGCTTTTTGTTATGTGCAGCCGTAATTACTTACACAAGTTACCGCCAACACAAATGGCGACCGACGGAGGCAGCGTCCGCAGGCAGCCGTTCGTTTTGGCGGTAACTTGTGTAAGTAGTTACAGCTGCACATAACAAAAAGCACACATGTGAGTGTCACCAACGAAGTTCCCAAGCTATAGCGTGTGACATATACTATTTTTCACATTAACTATAAGGAAAATATGTATGGAGCGAATACCTACGCTGAGTAGGTATAAGGTGAATGACCGAAAATTAAAAAAAGTCTGAGCATCGAAATACGATTTTGATCCCTCCTACGAGGGACGAAAAACGTTTTTCTGAATACGTGTGAAAATTAGTTTTGTAAGTATCATAGGATTATTGTAAGTTTTAAAATAACCTGTCTCAAAATCTTTATCTCTTTACAAATGTTTGCTAAACTAGTTGGTGGATTACCCCTTAAAAATGTTGTTAAACTAATTGAAGTAATAAAATAAAAACTAGACAGTGTAAGTAGTAAGAATTTTGAAAGCTTTTAATGAGAAGTCTAATAGAAGAACTAAAATTTACGATACAAACTTGCTGCAAAAATAATAATATAGTTATACCACAAGTCAAGTAATAATAGTACTTACTTATTAAAATTTTACAGAGGTTTTTACTAGTGAAACAACTAAAAATTCAAGTAAGGTTCTTTGCTTATCTTCTTATTCTTATCTGGCTCGGCTTATTGGCTTGGCTTGGTTCTTTAGGCGAAAATAAAAACTAGCGTGAGCATCAATTTGCAATCGAATGCTATTTGTGTTCCGCCCAGTGGTTCCGCCTTAAGGCGTTTCTTCGCTTATTCTACACGACTAACGCCATTATGGGTAAGCCTGGTCACGTACGAATCGGCTCAGTACGTGGCTCACTTCTGTTCTATTGTGGTAAGTGTTGCGGTAGGCGGCAAACGGCCAGACGGGCCGCTTAAAAAAATATTCCACCAATTTAATATGTGTTTTTGATAAGTATCTTAAAATTTATTTTAGTTGTTAACAAAATTGTAATCCGACGAATATTAAAAACAAAATATTACCGCAATTTATTTGACGTTTTGCAGTGAAATCGTGCAGAGAAGAATATTTTCAGTTTGGAAAATTTGTCTAAATATTTTGTTTTGTTAGACATTTTAAAAGATAAAAAGAAAATACGCCCTAAGCCCGCGTCAAGTCCGCCAATTGCATTTTTTACAGTGCAATAAAGTTTAAATAATTGAAAAGCCTGAAAAACCATGTGACTTTGGTCATATAACCAATCTATGTAAGAATTTGCTCAGTAAGCGCGGTCTACTGTTTTGCAGTAAGTGCTGTCCTAGACGGCACACGGCCAGACTAGAGATGTGCCATTCCCGGGAATATTCCCCGTTTGTATGGGGAATATTCCCGGGAACGGCACATGTCTAGGCCAGACCGCCTAAAAATTTCGCCGGTCTGCAGTAAGTATAACATGTAACACATAGAATACTTTTTATCCGACTAAACCGAAGAAAGCCAGAGACGTTTGACTTATTTCATTACCAATAAATGTGGGAGTTGAGTCAGTAACCGGGCTACTGTTCTGCAGTAAGCGCTGCGCTAGGCAGTAAACGGGCAGACCGCCTAAAAACAATTTCGCCGGGCCGCGTGGCGTGAGCACAACATGGAACGTGTTATTATAATCTGACGAATAGTTTCAGGTTTCCCTGCGGCATTTTGGAAGACAAATTTGAATTGTGGGCTGCCGTGGGTTTATTTGTTTAATAATGATAATCTACATTGTAAATACTGATGCGGCCTTGTATAAAGTTAACGTGACGAACGTGTAATTTTGCAATGTATTTGGTCTTTGTATCAATAATTTTAATAAACACCGTGGTGTTCTTACACTATAATTATAATAGAATCGAAATATTTCCAGTGAATAATTATATGGTTCGGACACAATAATGAAATATTCGTTTTAAGGAGGTTAGTTCGCTGGAAGAATTTTAAACAGTTCTTCGTATGAACCAGTAAAGTGACACGCGGTTATCCAATAAGTACCACTTAAAGCTAAAGCCCGAGACATGATTTCGCTGTTGTGGGGTTTTTGAAAAACCTAACCTTATTCTTGGTATACAGAATAAAGAGAAATCCTGTTTAAAAAAAATAGTACATGTCTTATAGTGCCAACCAGAGTCAGGACTGACTCACTCCGCGATTCCGTTGCTCGGCTATTGTTAAATTTCGCCACCCATGGGTGGTAACAGCCAGTGACCGGAAAAAGCACGCGTTAGTTCGCGTTAGCGATGGGCGACTTTGAATGATTTCAATATTCGATTGTTTAGCAACTATTTGTGCTGCCATTCGAATAACAAAATAGTAGTAAACTATTTACAACAATCGAATCAATGTTCGATTTTTCGATTTCGGTTGCTACGTGGATTGCGATATGCGACGTTATAGCTGCGTTATAATTATAAGTGGTGATTGAAAGCGACATAAAGTCAATACTGCCAGTATGAATCTTTGAATTTCGATTTCATTCGAATGGTTATCGGCTTATTCGAATGAACTTAAAAATGAACTTATAATTCGATTACTTTCATTCAAAGTCGCCCATCGCTAGTTCGCGTTAGGCATCGTCCTATCGAATAGCGAATACGCGATTATCGCGCGAACACGCGATTGCGACCATACTTACTTGATGGCCGCAATCGCGTGTTCGCGCGATAATCGCGTATTCGCTATTCGATAGGATGATGCCTTATGCGATAGAGAGAGACGATCGGATGTGATGCAGTCCGTGCAGTCGTCGAACCCAAACGATAGTTTTGTTAGAGAGAGAAGATTCTGTACGTAGTCTAATACTTATTCTGTGCCAGAGTCTCATATCTAAAGAGCTAGAGCTGCACTGCAGTGCACGCATATACACTATTCTCTATGTGAGCAAGGCACTTTTGTTAGTAGGTAATATTAGTTCATAAAAATCGCTTGGGTAAACCGCCAGTATTTTAGTCCCAATCACGCTTAGAATCATTCGTTCATTAGATACATTATAAGGCTTATAAAACACAATAAACGTTTTGTTCCAGCAGTATAAAGCAAATAACAGAGCGATAAACCTGCAGCTTTCGCTGCACAACAGGTGTCGAGGTTACGACATTCGAGGCATTACTCATTTTGAACCCGGAAAGTATTTTATTCAGGAAACACGTTCACCGTTTATAGTCTGCAATTTATGCAAACAACTGCTTTTGGAACGTAAATGCGATTGCTACTTAAAAACAAAAGAGCGATGGGGGCGAGGCGACTCTCGCTTTAAACGGAATTTAAGGGTGACATGGCTTAAATTTAGGTATCATTATAATTTTATTATGATATTTTTACCCACGATGGATAAAACGAAACGGAGGCGGTATACGCGTTTCTGGTTACAGGTTGTGTGTGTATCAAGTAGCTTAAAATAAATAGCCGGACTTAGCCTCGCTATCACAGAACTGAAGCAGTCTAGCGGGCTTCTTTAACACTGGTTGGTCAGGCCAATGCGTGCGTGCTGCGGGTAGTAGGAAAAAACTCGTTGATGTGTGCGTGCGGCTCGTAAGTACCAAGCAACCGGTCAACAAATGCTTCAGTTATCTGTTGGCGAGGCTCCGTCCGGCTATTTATTTTAAGGTCCTTGGTGTCTATGTAAACATACTTCGGTTCCGTAAACTCTGGTTTCTATGGTCCAGTGCTCACAACTATGGTCTATTATTATGCACTCACGTGTAGAGAGTTGCACACTATTTTTAAAGTTATATACCTATTATTACCTATAGATGCAGTATATATATTCAATTATTGCTTTTGATTCACACGACTAAAGCCAAAATAGATACGTCATTATACACAAGGGGATAATCCAAAGTTTGGACCATAGTTGAGTGCGTTGGACCATAAAATCCCGAGTTTACGGTTCACCAAACAAATTGCACTGATATGAGGTCAGTCGAGCGGCCATTCTCACGAAGTACCTATGTCTGCGGTCACCTAATCACCGCGACGCTGTTTTCATACTAAATGTATGGAGACGCGGTAATTAGACGCAGTCATACTTGGCCGCGAGGCGTTAGATCTTTATAGATTTCCATAGACGCTTTTTGGGTTTTTAGGACAATGAATGTATAATTAGGTATAGTAGGTACTGGGATAAATCATTTATATTTCGGAGTCGGTGCCGGTAGATTGAATTGAACGATGGTAAATTTGCATTGAGTTGCAGAGATTTGAGGATCAGTGTGATTTTGTAAAAGTTAATCACCATAATCCTGTGAAATGCTTCATCATACCGGCATCCACAAATGTGACGGATATGTATTGGATGATTACGGATCTGGATGTCTAAGTTACCCCATGCATCCAAATACATTAGGGATGTTACATCTGTAGCGTGGCGTCAAACTTATAGGTGGGCAAGTTGGTCTTACATTTTTTTTAGCGCAAGAGAATATGGTGCTCTAATGCCATAAACTAGGCAACGCAGTGGGAGTCAGGTTCGCTATACCTAAACGACATCTTACAACCACGCAAATAACCAAAACCGAGTACCTAGTTGTAAGCTGTTGTAGTGTAATATCTTTTCGATAATTTTTATGGTAGGCTTACCCCGTCGGCGCTCTTGCCCCAACTGACCTTACGTCAAACCACGTCAAACCACCTAACCCTTGCGTGTATCACAGAACAAAATTCAGTTAAGCGTGCTTGAAAAGGGACCCGCTTTTTTCACACGCGCCTCATTAATCTTTTCAAAATCCCGCTGTACTTTTGTTATGCATCTATAAATTTTACTTCTGATGGGTCGGTAAATCATTCTCTTGTAGGTGTTATCAACGGACGCTGCTTTCGACTTTTTGAGTGAAAAATACTGTTGTGGTAGATAAAGTATCGTCTCTGTTGTTTCAACCTGTGTACCTACAATATGTTTATATAGAGTAATGTTATATTAGTCTATGTACCAATAATGTTAAATTTACTAATACATAATACGAGTGGCATATTTGTGGTACTTAGAACTAGAAGTTTGTCTCCCAAGAGGAGTTTCGCTGAATAGGCTACGGGTAACGAAAAAATCGGCTGCAATGAAACACGCATATTTTACCAAATTACGAAGGCTCGCTGTCATCAGATACGACATAAAGAACTATTCTTGTATATGGTTATTACCAATCTGTCACTCTCTCAAGACTCACCATATTATATACATTCTCCCAGTAGTCGAGCGTGATAAGTTGGAAGGTGGTCAACATGAACCACAGGAAGTAGTTGAAGTTGGTGTACCCGTGGTTCGGGTTGAGGCCGATTCGGAGGCATGTGTGGGTCGGCGAGCGGTACTGTGCATCAGTTAGGTTACTCACCATATTATATACATTCTCCCAGTAGTCGAGCGTGATAAGTTGGAAGGTGGTCAGCATGGACCACAGGAAGTTGTCGAAGTTGGTGTACCCGTGGTTCGGGTTGGGGCCGATGCAGAGGCACGTGTGGGTCGGCGAGCAGTGCCGCGCGCCGGTCAGGTTCCCGCAGATGATGGGCACGTCGTCCACGTCTTTCAACCAGTTTGACGAGTCGTTGATCCATCTGTAAATATAGTTGTGTCTTGAGATCAGACATAGTAACGTCATTACGTAAATTAATATGCCTGGTGAGCAAGCTCTATTGTCATTTGAAGCTCATCAACGAAGCTATCTAACTGCAATCACGTAGTGAAGAAAACAACACACATACAACCCTTCACCAAGTGACAGTAATTCAGTAAATGGCGGCAATAGTTTGCAAAAGTACCTAAGTCAGAACGAATTAAAAAAAATAATAGTAGGATAATTATCTATATTAGAATGCCTTTCTATACGAAAGCCAACTAGTGCATGCTTGTGTGTACTCTATAGGGAGCCCCATTGATTTAGTTACTTGACGTGATTAACTTATTCCGATTTTCTCACATGTTTGATATCGTTTGCGGATACTTGTAATGTATAATGTTTTGTAATTATCCCAGGACACCATTTAAGCAAATGCAACATAATCCAGTCTTTACCCTTAGCCGGCTGCTTACGACACGACCGGCGGTCATTTGTTTTTACTGCTCAACTTGGAACGAGATCGGCGAATTGCTCGTAAACTCTAGCGCTGCTAAAGGCCCTCTAGTCTACGAACAGTCATATGTGGGGCAACGAGGCATTTGGTAATGTAATATTTCTTAAAAGTGTGTATTCAGTCGAGAACACGATGCAATTACTAATCGATCTACTTGTTTAATATAGTAAAACTTTAATGTCATAAGACACCTATATAAGGTGCTAACAAATCAGTTAGGTACCGATATTTTTTACAGTTGCTAGGTAGTACTCGGCCCTCTGACTACATTTGTGACGTTCCACGGGAAAAGGTACCTTATAATTGGCATTGAGTTAAGCACAGATCCTAAATCTGTGTTAAATAAGCTATCTAATACAAAAAGAATCACGACCCTAAGTCCCATACTTTTTTAAAAAAAAAACATCAAACCTGCACATGCTAAAATTGCACTTTTGAGAAATCGTCAAAAGAAGTTTAAAACTAATTTTAAGTATGTTCCCGTTGGAAGTTATGGAGATGATGATTGATTATGTATCTTAAGGTATTTTTCTTTGGAAATCAGTAATGGTTTTTTTTAATGTGACTTCCAGGTCGTGAAAAATCAGCCTGTGATTAGAGCAAGTCGCTTATAAGAACGAAATTAAAAAAAAAAAAAATTCGGCCTGTTCTTTAACATATTGTAATCTGAACCATTGTATATAGTTAGAGATATCAGACTGCATATTTTGGGATAGAAATAAAATCACATTGTTAACGAAATATTTTAATTTTAATTAAAATGTCATTTTTATTATATGTTTCATCATTCCTATAATATTCACAATTTTCGTATAATGAGTTCTAAATTATATTTAATCAGTCTACACAAGTATCTCAAAAGTGTCATTATTTTTCTACAAGTCGTATTTTTAGGGTTCCGTACCAAAATGGTAAAAAAGGAACCCTTATGGTGCGACTCCGTCTGTCTGTCTGTCTGTCTGTCTGTCTGTCCGTCTGTCACAGCCAGATATCTCAGGAACTACTGCTGCTATCGGTTTGAAATTTGGAATAGTGTTAAAAGTAGCTAACTCGAGCTTATTGGACATAAAAAAAATCTTGTTCCTTTTTTACTTTTTTTTTAAAGGGCTCCGTAATGGGATTTTGAAAATTGAAAGTAGGGCTAATATATCGAGTGGGGTATCAAATGAAAGAGCTTAATTTGTAGATTAAAATACCATTTTTATTTTTTTTCTTAAATAAATAGTTTTTGATTTATGGCGAAAAAAGTTTAAAAAAATACCATTCCCCCCCTATTATCTCCGAAGTTACTGATCAGAAAAATGTGTCATAATTACCAATTATTAATGTCGTCCTAAATATTACAGGAAAAATATAACGATTTTCCTCACTTGCACCGTTTTTGAGAAATTTGCAAAAATCATAACACATACTTATTTGCTCCTACTAAACTAATCGCCATACAGTTTTTCTTGAACTATTCATGTATCTATTTATATCATTATTAGGATTATTATTATTATTAGTAGGGATGTAACGATACACAGTTTTGCCGATACGATACCGATACCGATATATAGTAGTTAATATCGGCGAAACCGATACCGATACCGATATCTTAGCTAAATAATGAAGTATGAATTTCAGATATTTTTATGTCCTTATTATAACTAATGGCACTACTGGTTATATTTACCAGAGAGTCAACCTTGAAAGTGTAAATAAAAATAATAAATTGTCAAGTCAATATTCTTTTTTTTTATTAAGAACCAAAGATTTAATTAACATAGTAATTATCATTGCACAAGGTAATAGAATAGACCAATACATAAATTAAGTCAGAAATTGAAATTACTTTTTGCAGATTTTTTTTCATACAGCAAATTCTTCAAATATCGGTTGTATAATATCGGCGATACCGATATATCGGCCGATATATCGGTATCGGTATCGGTATCGTTACATCCCTAATTATTAGGAAGACCATTATATTTTCTCTTCCTAACTTGAATACTTTTTAAAAATTTACAAAAATCTTAACATATTCTACCCTCCCTACGAGAGCCATCTAGCGGAGAGTAGCAAAACTAAGCGATGGCTTATATCAGATTACATAAAAATGTCTATTAAATACAATGATCACTCATAAGGAATCGGGAAAAAAACATAAAGTAACAATAATTATTAAAATCTCTATAATAGGAGTATGTTAGGAAATTTGACACTAGTAAATACCATAAAAATGAAATACCACTAGCGCCATCTAGGGACACAAATCTAAAATAAAGTGTGCTTCAAAACATGATTCCTTCATGAAAAATGAAACATGAGAACTAACTTAGTTGACAAACAATTATTTAAATCAGCCAATAACAAAAAGTAACGTTTAAATTTAAATTACAAGTAAAATTTACGCGCTATTTAGTATTAATAGATGTCGCTGTAGCATACGCTGCATCGCGCTGTTAAGATTTTTCCTGGTTTAATAGGGCTAAAGTGGGTTTAAGGCAAGGTTGCTGTTAGTCGTAAGGTTGGTCTACTTATGAGTTTATACGGAACCCTCGGTGCGCGAGTCCGACTCGCACTTGACCGGTTTTTTTTTATTTATAAACGATTGAAGTTACGTAAAAATCACAAATTATTCCCATACATTTGAGAAAAGGTACCTTATGGCGGGCCATAAGCAAAAATTATTGATAATTGCAGTATGGCACGATATTTACATTATTTATTGACAAATCTTGTATTAAGACAGAAAACTGAAGAAAAAAGGTTATTAGAAATTTACTTCAAATCTTGACCAATTAAGAGTAATTCTCAAATGTGACGTCTTACGTGAAAAGGTACCTTATGAGGGTTTCTAGTTACGGAGATATTCAATGTTGTGTAAAAATTGTGTTTTTTTTATTATGTATTTCCATTTAGTAAATTATATGTTACGACACGTCTTTGCCTATCTTTATTTTTGTTATAGGCGAATTAAAGGCTGAATAATATGCTTCTACAGTTTAGTACAAAAGGTACTTTATGGCGGTGTAATTTAAAAATGATAGAAATACTTGTCGTAACTTGCTCAGTTTTTGTCCTTCATACCGCCGTGCCGTGGTATTATTTTGGCTACACCGCCAGTACCGCCACGCATCTGTCCTACTCTCACCAACACTTTACGTATCGTTCTCTCTCGGTCTTGCTGGCCGCTCGGAGTCTCAGCCGGCCGGCATGAGCAGGATTTGCTTACCTTTTCGTTCGAATAGTTGTGAGAAGTGTTCGTCTTTTTCGTCGTCGTCGAGTTTTAAATTAAAAAGATAATTTTTCTTAATTGGTCAAAAATTATAGAAACCGCCAAAAATGTCTTTTTTCGTAAATTTTTCGAAAAAATGAAAAAATTCCTTTTTCTAAAATGGTCAAAATGATAGGCATTCGCCAAAAAGTGTTTTTTTTTTATTTTTGTAATTTTTTTGAAAAAAAACAAGGTTTTTCTAAAATGGTCAAAAAGTTTCACGATTCGCCAAAAACACGTTTTTATGTTTAAAAAAAAAAAATTTAAGACTTTCTAAAAAGGTTGAAAGGGAAACATGACAAAGTGGTAAAAAATTATAGAAACCGCAAAAAAAATCCTATTTTTGTAAGTTTTTTTGAAAAAAAAATAAAAAACTTTTTCTAAAATGGTCAAAAATGATGGGCATTCGCCAGTGTTCTTTTTTATTTTTGTCAATTTTAAAAAAAAAAACAAGGTCTTTCTAAAAATGGTCAAAAAGTTATACGATTCGTCAAAAACACTTTTTTATCTGTTTTAAAAAAATGTTTAATAATTAAAAATTTAAAAAAACGACATACAAATGTTTTTATTTTTATTTTTATTTTTTTTTCAATTCCGAATCTGTGGCACCCAGTGGCCCTTTCCTTCCAAATTTTCAGCTTTCTAGGATCATTTCGAAAATTTTTGCTTACCATTATGCAGGCCGCATGCTTGTTTGCCACCGTCGTGGTATAAAAAATAAATAAGCAAAAGTTGCTAGTAAATTTTATTAATGAATTTTATCAACAGCTTTATCATTTTTGTATGTGATCCGCCATAAGGTACCTTTTCTACTAAACTTTGAACCCAATTTTTATATAGAAAAAATTAACGTACAGCAGTGAAACCAAGCTACAAATATACGTCTATTCCTATATTTTACAATTTTGCATAAAAGAAAAAAATTATGATTTTGAAGGATTTCACAAAACCGTTCATATCTCCGTAACTAGAAACCCTCATAAGGTACCTTTTCACGTAGGACGTCACATTTAAGTATAAAACATTACAGGTTTTATGATGTTTTTTTAGAGAAAACTGGGGGAAAAAATGGTACGTAAAAACATCCTGTTAATGATATAATTAAATGAGCCCTTTTTAATAGATTCTAGAACCTCTCTTACTACCACTTAACTAGCCACTACGTTGATAAATCGGTGTCCTGCCGTTTGACCAAAAGTCATTTGGCAAAATTACACTTGACAAACAACGTTTTGCAAAAAAATGTTTCACCAATTGATCATTTTACTACTAATCATTTTACAAATGACTTACTTTACCAAATGATTAACAGTTAAATTTACATTTTATAAATAATTATTTGACAAAATGAACATTTAGCAACTGAGTTATCAGACAAAACTACGCTTGGTCTAAAAACGTTTGGTACAATGTATTATTTGACAAGTGTTTCGTTTATTAATAAATCTAATAATAGATATGGTATGGGTCAAATTAATACACAGTACCTATTTGGCAAAAAGAGTAGGTCGTTAGGTTAGGTTAGGTTAGGGTTTGAACTGCGTCCCCCAACAAAAACGAACTGCTGCCAGAAAGACTAGGTTGTTAGGTTAGGTTAGGGTTTGAACTGCGCCCCCAACAAAAACAAACTGATGCATTTAGACTAATCATGGAAAAAACCTAGGTTGTCGGTTAGGTTAGGTTTGTATTATTACCACCAATATATTATTATGAGCGAGCGAAGCGAGAGGAGCGTCATAATGCAAGATTGCTTGCCTTCTATATAATCTTGTAACTTGTGGCGATATAGAGGGTAGCAGAATAAATTACCCAACAGACTAAATCATAATGTTTGAAAAAAGGAGTACTTTTTATGAAATAACATCTTGTTAAATGACATTTGGACAAATGCTTAATTTGCGAAACATATTATTTGGTGAAATGAAAAAAGGTCAATTGACATTTTATTATTTAACACATTTACCAAGTGTAGTGTTTGCTAATTAATCATTTGCTAATTGAGTTTTTGTAAGATGATACTTTTGTCAAATGTCTCGTTTGCCAAATGGTTATTTGGTGAAACGTTGTTTGTCAAATGATCATTTGTCAATAATTTTTTGGTCAAACATTAGTGAACCTGATAAATCAAATAATGAAAATACTTGAATGTCAATGTCATGCTATTTGTTGTCTGGTTGTGTTGGTTGCAAATCAATCAGGATGGTTATTTTTAGACATAATTTGTAATATATTTTATTTGTTCGGCAAAAGAAAACCAAAAAATTATACGCAAAGTTTTCTTAATTTCTAGTTAATGTTAATTATTATAACGTAAAGTATCTTCTCTTAAAATGTCGGTAGCTAATTTGTTAGCACCTTATTCGCTAGGTGCAAAGTACTAGGTGGGGGTAACATAATCTATCGCAGCGCGCGTCATGGCCAAAAAAGGAACTTTCAGCAGGCCAGCTGTCACTTTTTACTAGCGAAATTTACGTTTTTAGTTGGCCACAAAACACAAAGAAAAAAAAAGTCCGCGGTATTTGTAACCGCTAGTTGGCGCTGTCATCGCGCACCCAGCGAATATAATACAATTAAGAGTACAGTATGTAGGTACCTAAATACACAGAGAACAATTATTGTGAAATTTGCATAGAAAAGTACCGTTTGCTTGTCATTACGTTAGTTTCATAAATGATAATTATGAATTCTTTAGTCCGAAAACGTTGGGCAAAATACATCACTTTGTCATCAAGGATGATTTTGATTGCATCTTCAATTTTTCATAATTGTAGCACATTTCTGAACTTTATTGAGAACTACAGCCTGGGTCAAAAGTATTGAGATCGTCTGTTTTTGTGAAATACCGTTTAAAAGAAATATTATTTTGTTATAATAAAAATATACAAACACCCAAGCCTTATATAGGTCTCTATTTAGATAAATAATAGGGTTATATATGCAAATGCAACTTAACGACAACTAAAATAAAAGTTTCGTTGAAGAATTTTTCAATTCTTATTACAAAAACAGAAAATCTCGAGCGAATGTTTGAATTTGGAAGAAGAATATACGGGTGCTCAACACTTTTAACCAAGGCTATACTAGATTATAATGCTTTACCTACTGATGACGCTCCTTCACGATATGCTCGGTACGGTACAGACATCATGATTATGTACCGGGTGTCTAGTCTATCATTGTATCGAAATTCCTGTCATCGAATTTCATATCACCGACCGAAAACTACACACATGACATCTTTTTTTGGTATGTTTATGTTTGGTTGGGCCAGAATTAACGGACATTTATGGGAGTCAGAAATGGTGCTTTAGTAAGGAGCAAGGCGCACTGATATGTGACAACCTTAAACCGTGTTTTCACGAAAGGTCACAAACGACTGCAGTGACATAGTCCCACTGCAAACACCTACGCTTAATACATGAACACTAGCATACCCCCGCCTTCACAGCCTTCACAGCTCACTTTCATAACCATAACACTGCCTGGATTAGAATGCCTAATCACCGCTTGCTTTATTATGCATTGGTGCGGCGACAGTTTGTGCATTTGGCATGTTTCCGGGCCAACTAGGCTAATTCTAACGAGGTCAGACCAACCTCGGCATTCGTTGTCAAAATGTCGGGTGACGGAATAATTAGTGGGTCATGTGAACATGACAGATCATTTTTAATAAAGTTCAGAATTGATTTTATTGAACACGGAACCTATTTCATATATAATAAAAATTAAATGTGTTTCTACAGTTAATATAAACAGTTTTGTGACTAAGGCACTGAATAAATATTAGTCCTTCAATAAGTAATATATGGCTCGCGATCTAGACACGCGGCAGCGTGTCAAGCCAAGTTCAAGCAAAACTGGCTAGCCAGCGCCAAGTGTAATATTACACGAACCCCTTTTGGTGCCACTTTTGACCCTTCTATAACTCAAAACCTCTTTAACGTAAACACATAAAACTATACGTGTGTTTAATTATATCCATAAGGACATCTAGAAGCCTAAATTTCATGAAGCTAGCTCAAACGGTTATAAAGATATGAAGGTCAAAAAGTCGTAACTTTTAGCACTGACTGACTGACTGACTCACTGACATATCGAGGGTTTCAGGCCAAAGGGGCGTATACGCAAAACAAAACGCTTGCTTATACGCCCCTTTAGCATGAAGCCCTCGATATAGTAGCTAAACCTACCCTACTTCCAGATGACCTAGAAGGATGAAATTTGGAATCCAGCTCGGTAATTGTGTGTAAGCGTTGGAAAAAATCTAAAAATAAAAAAAAGTTAAAAAATAGTCTCCAGTTTTTATCAGAATTAAAAAAAAATATATATAAATATATATATGTATATATATATGTTCCTATAAATACATATTTGGATTTTGCATAGGACTTGGCACTCATTTAGATCTCCATTCTTTTTGCGGCGAAGCCTAGCATAATTTTTGTATTGAACTTGGCTCTCCTTTTTACATTTATGTTTTTGGTGGGATACTATATTTTAACGGTCCACCAGTATAAAACAGAATAAAAAATGTATTAGTAAAGCAGCCAGCTAGACTAGCATATTTTTTGCTATAATTCAGGCCCTTAAATTTTATGGCCCCCATGAAGAAAATTTTTCCCACCACTGGTATAGATTGGCCTTTAGTTACCAGGCCCTTATTTAGAGATCCAGGGCCCCTCGGCACTTGATATTGAGAAGGCAAGCCATGCTTTTGGGTTTATATGAAAGGTCCGCTTGGGCCTCTCTTGCACAGTAAAATAGCAGTAATTTATCTTCTTACAAAAGGTAAATCGCGCGCTTGAATGTGTGCGCGCCGTGTACGAACGCACTACAAGTAAAGATTTAAGAATGCCCCAGTATGGATCGCACTCTGCGTGCGTCTGCGTGGATACGTGTCGCGCGCTCCTAAACTACCGAAGTTGGACTACTTGTTTGTCTTTATATACTCGTCCTTTGTCTCTAGGCTGACCGGGTCTATACTCCGTTTTTTTAGATGTGAAAATTTGGTAAACAAAGTTGACATCTGTCAACTTGAGGTTTTTATCAGGTACATTGTGTGGCGACATTGTGCAATTAATTTCATTTGATAGTGAATACTTGATTTTTATGTACGTTTGCAATTTACATAATTAACAAATGAAGAAAAAAACTCATTTCTTTTATTTTACTTATATTATTCTTCTTTCAAAAATCAGATTCATTTTTTGCCTATTATTTTAATCATTTGTAGAAATATTGCACAATAAAATACCCAAAGAGGCAGAGGTTTTGAAGCTATGGTCAGGTTTTTAAACGTCGTTGTCGTTATGATCAGTTTTGCAACACAGTTGCGAATAAAAAGTATAATATATATCTTTAGAACTTCTGTTTTTGTATTTATTTTGTTATTTATCAAAGTAAAAAGTGTGTGTGTGTAATAAGCTGCGCTGCGCGCATAAGAATAATGAAATTAGGGCCACTTTATGAGCACGTAAGTCGAAAATCTTTTTTAAGTATACATTATATTACTATGCCTTGGCTTGGCCTACTAAGTGGGTACTTTAGGCTTATAACTAATGAATTAATATCGGACAAAGAAAACGACATAATAAATATTATGTACTTTTAAATTGTTCATTGATAATTACAAATGTTGACGACCACTGCTTCTTTTGTTTACCAAATTTTCACATCTAAAAAAAACGGAGTATAGTCTGGGGCCTTGTAGGCCTCCGTTGCTGTTCTGCATGTAGTAAAAACATCTTACCTGTACCAAGCTTCATCCGTAAAGTTTTCCCCCTCGACCCCCACGAAGTTGAGCACGCACTTGTTCCTCAGCTCCCCCATGTAGACCTGCAGCGCGAACAGCGCGAACACCATGAGGCAGAAGATGGTGAGCGTCATGACCTCCGCGAGCTGCTTGAAGGAGTGGAGGAGCGCGTTGATGATGGTCTTCAGGCCTGGAAACATTAATTTTGTTTAGAAATAGAAGAAAGAAAGAAAGAAAGAATAGTACATTACACAACTAGGGTGGTAATACAAAGAAAGGCCGAGATCGCAGATGTTTGCGGCCCGAGCTGCAAGCGAGGGTTGTAAGTATGCGATCGAGGGCTTTCTTTATTACCTCCCGTGTTGTGTACATCATTTTATGTCTACACTTGGCCAGAAAGCGGCTTTTTTCGTACGCGCAGCGTGCGGAAAAAGCCACTTTATGGCCAGGTGTGGCATAAAATACATTTTATGCCACACCTGGCCATACGCTGTGCGTACGGAAAAAGCCGCTTTCTGGCCAAGTGTAGACATAAAATGATGTACACAACACGGGAGGTAATAAAGAAAGCCCTCGATCGCATATTTACGTCCCTCGCTTGTAGCTCGGGCCGCAAACTACTACGATCTCGGCCTTTCTTTGTATTACCACTCTAGTTGTGTAATGTATTATATTCATGACACCACAAAATGAAAATACATACAGCAATAAAGCTGAGCGCTAAATGGTTCCACCTCAGCAAAATGCCGACTCAAGAGCCAGCGCTGGCTGTCTGTGTTAAGTGGGTTGGAATCCTGGTCCCGAAATATGATTTGATATTTATCATTAGCTTTTCAGTGAAGGGAAAATATCGTGAGGAAACTTGCATACATCGGCGAAGAAATTCAAAGGTGTATGCGAAGTCTCCAAACCGCAGTGGGCTAGCGTGGGGACCATGTGGGGACTATAGCCCATTCACTCACATCTATGATGTTACACACGTCGCGATATTGCGAAGATTCGTGTTGGTGTCTCTTTTTCTGACATACAAAAAGAACGAGACATCAACACGAAAATTCGCGTTATCGCGATGTGTGCAGCCGTACCATAAGAGTAGTGTGTCTAACGCAGTGGTTCCGAACCTGGGGGTAATTACCCCTCCAGGGGTAAAACGAAGTTTTCTCAGGGGTAATATGCATGAATATTAAGCCGTTTTACATTGAGTAGTTTCTTATAAGCTTATAATACGTATGGAGGGGTATTAATACAAATTTCGATGAGAATGTGGGTGATATGGTAATAAATAATAATTCATTTAATTCAGATAATTAAAATCCATACAATTGGTTAGTAATTATGCTATACTTACTGACTAATGTTAGGGTACTTATGTTATAAAGGTTGGGAACTACTGGTCTAGCCTATATAGGCTGATGATGATGATGATGAAGTTTTTGTCAAAAAAAGTATTATTTAGGCAAGCTTTTTATCTCTGTCTACCTACATTTTTGTACAATATTTGATGACAGATTAAATCAAGTTCTTTTTATGAAGTATCCAAACACTCAGATATAAAGTATGCAGTTTCCAAGAGAAAATAACTTGTGACGTCACTGTCAACTTGGTAAATTTGGTGCCTTATTTTTAGTTTCTATCTTTTTATACCAGCTTAATCGGTGCAGGAAACCTAACTACTTTAAAACTAAGTTGCAAAATTTTACTTAAACCAATATGCATACAATCATTAGAAGGTAAATTTGTTCGAAAATAGAAAAAAGCGTAACGTTTTTTTAATTCCATTTTCACACTCTCGCTATTGATAAGCGGGAGTGGAAACTTTTGCCTAGGAATGTCACATTTAACTTTTTCGGCCCCGACAGACTCAGTAAAAAACGCCGCTTTACAAACTTTTTGAGTTGATAGCGGCGCTACATAATTGGGCATTTTCAAAAATCGTTGTTAATTTAACTTTTTTTATATTTCAAAAATTGTAAGTGTTTTCGAATCAGGATCATGAGCACTATCGACCCTGATAGAAGAAAAGTGTCCCATTGAAAATGTTAGCCACAATTAGAAATATGTTAATAATAATTTAATTATTGATATAAAATGGTTGGCTACATCTGAAATGCTTACTTGACAATGAAAGAAGTAACTTTGACACATCTGACAATTCGGAGCTTAGATAAGGTTGTATTTACTTTACGCTTATGAATGCTTTGCTTAATACATATATCTACCTACTATGGACGCTGCGGCACTTTAGAGCTAAAAATTAAAAGCCATTTAATAAAAATAGAACTGGCTAACAAGAATTTATTTAGAGAGATTTTTATGATCCAGTAAAAACACCTAGCTATCCCAGCGATCACTTTAACGAAGCTAAATTATCAGGAATAGCGCTCGTGTAAAAATACCGCAGGCGTTGCATAGAGTGAAAGGCTAAATGAAAAAAGTTGCTAGCTTTATTTGTGGTCTGGTTGGAGGGAAAACCGAAACGGCTGGATTATGCGGTATAGCTAGTTTCACGAGAGTTGAGGTGAATGATTACACACACAGCTACATGAAGTACCCATTGCAAAAAAGTGAATGAATGAAATGAATGAGTGAGTAAATAAACACAATTTAAACTTTTTGGTCTATCTTGCAATTCACTATTGAACTTGCTATCGATACGAAAAAAGAACAGTAATTTCAAAATCCCGCTGTCATTACACGACAGTGTTGTTGTGTGCGTGGCCTCAACTCTCGTGAAACTACCTATTTATGCAGTATAAGCAAATTAAATGCTTGATCGCTATTTCATTAATAAGCTTATCTACATACATAGCGTAAACCTTCTAAATGCGTTCAAAAACCGCAAATTGCGACTGGCATGGCATAAAGATAAACAGTTTTGTTAGAACCAATTTCTTATACGTGAAAATGTTACTATCGCTTTAAAGTAATATGGAATTGGATCTTATTATTCCAATATCAGTCGAAATGACGTTTACGTACTACTAATAACAGTGTAAGTTAATAAAAGGCTTTTAATAAAAGTGGCTAGCTTTTAGTTGCGTGGCGTTGAAAATTTCTTTAAGAGCATTAGAATTAAGTGCTGTTTAGGCAAGCCGATGCGAATCGAGTTCTATGGACGCCACGCCACTGCTAGCTTCATTTGTGTCCGTGTTGTGTTGTCCGAACGGAAGGGCGGAAATGGCGGGATTATGCGGTGTATATGCAAATGCTGGATCGCTATCTCGTTAATTCGCACCTAATCTTTACTGCGCCCTTACAGCTGTTGGCGTTGTAAGTGAATTTAATTGCAGCGTTTGTTTAGTTTTAAAGATAAGATTAAACATCTAACTTAACTGGAATAGATTCTTTAGAGATAAGTACATATCCTTTATTTTGCCTGTGTACATACATATGAGTTTATAGTGTTGCAATTGTACACTATGAAAAGTTGAAAGTATACCTACCTACAATTATGTTACCGATACATTTTGTTTTACGAATTAGCTAATTTAGCCTGGCAGTTAACATGTTAAATTACGATATAATTGAATTAGTTTGCATTATTACACATTACATCATTACAAAACAAATACAATAATACCTTCGTTTTCGTGATTAAAATAATAAGTAAATTGAAATGCAAGTGTCTACCTATAAATTGAGTAAATTACCTAAAATCTGCTTTAAATTATACGTCATATCGATGCGGTTTTTTAACATATCAAATGCAAAAAAATACATAATTTTAACATGCACTAAAATAAAAAACGCTTGAGAGATGGAAAGGGACAGCATGTCGAATGAAACAGAAGACGTGCACGTCATGAGTGAATGAAATGAAAGAATGACATTATGATATGGACCTTTGATGCCGTGCGCACATTCTTTGCGCAACCTCTCTAATCTATGGCGCAACGCAACCAATTAATATGTCTAAAGGGCGGGAGAAAAACCAGCGTTTTATTTCCGCACGCGGCCTTTTCCGTACGCGCAGCGTGCGGAAAAAGCCACTTTATGGCCAGTTGTGGCATAAAGAATATTTGTATTGTATTGTATCCTGAATTTTTTTAAATACCATGGTTCACAAATTATAAGCAAATTACGTTTGCTAATGGCGAACCGGCAGAAAAAAATAGTTATATATCGGTCTGTTAATTTATACATTTATTTGTCACATCTTATAAATTTTTCAAATAATTTTTGTTACAGGTCGCTCTTATCGTCGGCGTAGGCGGTGCTTGCAAGATCTTCGAACTCACCGATTTAACCGTCAACGCTATAGAAACACACGGGAACTTAATGCTAGTGCGAATTAATTCCCATAAGAATAAAAAAGCTCGTACGTTTATAGTCAAAGACGAATTCGTTCCCGTCGTGAAAAAGTACCAAGCCCTTAGACCCGGGAAAATGCCCACAACTAGATTCTTTATAAACTACAGGGCCGGTCAATGCACAAGACAAGTAATAGGAAGAAATAAACTCGCCGCTTTGCCAAAGCAGATAGCTTCATACTTGAAGTTGCCAAACCCAGAACGATATACCGGGTATTGTTATAAGCGATCATCGTACGGCTACAGCACAGGTTTGATGGTACTAGATGTGTGTATAAACACGCGTCAATTAGCTGAAGCTGAAGATTCTAGAAATGAGATGGCTGTTGATACATCGGTGGACCGGGAGAGAGAAGACCAATCTGATATTAAAGCCGTGGACATAAGTGATGAGGTTGACATCAAAGTTGAGGAGATAGACGCGTTTGAAGAAGAAAAAATAGCAAAAGAACTGTTTGCCATGGACTCAGTCAATGATTTGCCAAATACGTCACAAGTACCCAGTGGACGAAAGTCATCTGATATTTGCGATGATACATCCGAAGACCCAGTTCATGTTAAAAGCAAACAAGTTGACCGCATGATTAACCGGTCATTTCTAGGAGAGAATAAGTCCCAATCTGTTAATGTCCCGCAAAAAACTAACATCAACGCAGGCGGAAATAATATTACACTATATTTTAATGACTGCGCTAATATAACGATTAATATAATAGAACATTAAACCAAAATAAACTGGTTACATTCGTATGTTAACACAATTTTCCTGTCCTTTGAATGAATACTGAATATGATTAATATGTTCAAGAATATGATTACAATCATTATTTTTTTCATAATAAAAGTTGATCCATCACTCGTATTTGTATTTATACTTTTTCAATTCTCTTGCTCGAAAACATCTTGTATATAACGTATAATAATCATCTCATAATAGCTCTGCGGAGAGCGGGGTTAAAGTGAGTGTATAAGCCGGGTAATAATGAAATGGCCAGTGTACTGTGTACACAATGTGAGTGCTATGATTTATGACAAAAGCTGCGATATTGTTTTTTCTTTTTTCTCACATTTAAAGTGTAGCCATTCGTTAAACACCTCTTGGTAAAGGGGTGTAGGTAAGCTACTAACCTTGGCTTCGCAAACAATCTATTATTAATTTATATATATTTTTTAAAGTCTCAAACTAAGCATTCCTTATTATGGGTCATCTAGTGATGATGACGTACATAGATAAATAAATACTTAAATACATAGAAAACATTTATGAGTCGGGAACAAATAGGTACCTACTCGTGCTCACTGTAATGCGTCATTACACAAAATACCAGGATTGAACCTGGGACCTCTAGCTTCGTAGGCGGTGTCACTCCCACTAGGCTTAACGTGTCGACCGAAATAACAGACTTCAAATAAATACATTCGATTCGAAATGCACGAGTCACTATGAAAAACGCCCAAATTGCTATTATATGTGTCACCCAAAATGTCTATAATATTTGAAGAGTTCCCTCGATTTCTCCAAGATCCCATCCTCAGATCCTGATTTGGTTTGCAATAGGACCTTAGAGAAATACCAATAAGTATTATTTTATTTTCTTTTCTGAAGTGTCAAAACGCTCATATAGTACCTATGAAGTTGCTATGAAAAAGAGTAAGTAATATGATGTCTTGAGAATTCAGAGTCAATGAGTTCTTCACTGGTCAAACTAGGTACTTATTTTCTTTTTATAAAAAAAAAACCGGTCGAGTGCGAGTCGGACTCGCGCACCGAGGGTTCCGTACAAACTCATAAGTAGATACATGAGAAAGTTCAAGAAAAACTGTATGGCGATTAGTTTAGTAGGAGCAAATAAGTATGTGTTACGATTTTTGCAAATTTCTCAAAAACGGTGCAAGTTAGGAAAACCGTTATATTTTTCCTATAATATTTAGAATGACATTAATAATTGATAATTATTACAGATTTTTCTGGTCAGTAACTTCGAAGATAATAGGGGGAATGGTATTTTTTTAACGTTTTTCGTCATAAATCAAAAACTATTAGTTATTAAAAAAAAAAAAACGGTGTTTTAATTTAAAAATCAAGCCCTCTTATTTGATACCCTACTCGATAAAATAGCCGTACTTTCAATTTTCAAAGTCCCATTACGGACCCCTTTAAAAAAAATTACAAGATTTTGTTTACATCCAATAGGCTCGTGTTAGCTACTTTTAATACTATTCCAAATTTCAAATCGATAACAGCAGTAGTTTCTGAGATATCTGGCTGTGATAGACGGACAGACGGACAGACAGACAGAGTCGCACCATAAGGGTTCTTTGTTTACCATTTTGGTACGGAACCCTAAAAAATCGTTGATAACGCTAAATAGGTGAAGTTTAGTCCATTTTTGCAAGTTTTCGTAAGGAGATGTAAAGGCTAACGTAAAATAATTAGTATGACTATAGGCGAGTACCCCATTTGCACCGCGTCACTCGTGTCGATGACTTAATGGCAGTGTTCCAAGTAACAGCCAGTTAATGCTAACAGTTTTGATTGAATTATTAATAAGTTCTTGTTACTAGCTTATTATATGTTCTATAGGTAAGCTTTATTGATTCTATTATGCATCGTTTAGCTACGATAACAACCCGTAAAGTCTGTTCGTCCGTTGTTCTTCATTCATACGGCAGCCGAGCAATAAATTGATGTGATTTTTTGTATAAAGGTAAAATATGGGCCCAAGAGTGACATTTTGTCTCAGAAAATGTACAGTCCCCGAACCATAAGTAAAATACTAATGCTAACGCGGGAAAATCCAGCAAGTAATCTCGATATGATCGATGATGGCCGTGTCAACTTATGCATTCAACCCGTGGAACGTTCCAGCACCACGTCGGTGCGCAGCTTTATTAAATTTAGATCCTAACCTTTGAAATTTTCGTGAAATTTCAATGCTTTTGCGTGCTACACAAGTTACACAACACGGCTGCAACAAGTCATGCTTTTGAACGGTTGTCAGTCAGTAGAAACTGAGATTCAAGTGAAAATAAGTGTAATGTCATGAATTTACAAAAGTAATTAACATATTTTACACAATACCACTACGTAATATTTATTATTTGCAAGAAGTTATGGGCCCTGCACGCTTCTACTTATGCTATCGAAAATACAGCTAATTTCCCGCGCGCCCCTTCCACCGCCGCCTGGCCGCGCAGCGCTCTCGCCCCTGGTTGATCACGTGATAGTTGAGCTGCCTCTCGGCCCGCATCAGAAACACATTATAAGCGCGGTGTACATTCCTCCTCAACAACCGTTCATAACTTACGAGACTCACTTTGAACAAATGCAAACACTGCTTTTACAGTCTGACATTAAAAGCTACTGGTTAGTAGGTGATTACAACTACTCGTCATTATCCTGGCAAAATCATGGAAATTATTCATTTATAGACCCAAACGACCAATTAAACATCCGTGAAAGATGTCTTATTGATTTTATATCTTTATTCAATCTTAAACAGTATAACACAATACGAAACGCGCGGGAAAAAATCTTAGATCTATTTTTTACAGATAACCCTGAATGTACTTGTGCACCGGCTCCAATAACCCTTGTTCCTCCAGATGCCCATCATCCTCCGTTTTATGTTTTGGTACCAATTTCCAAAAATAAAAATACAACCATATTCCCACCACCAAAATATAAACACTGTTTTGATAAAGCAGACTATAGTAAAATCAATGAAGAAATTCAGACAATTTCTTGGTCTAATATTCTAATTAATTTACCGGCTGAAGACGCAGTTTCTTTATTTTATGAACATATTTACACTATTGTCAAAAGCAACGTCCCATACAAGAAAAAACATTCTACTAAATTTCCTAGTTGGTTTTCCCCTGCACTTATACACATATTTAATAATAAAAACCGAGCCTGGATTAAATGGAAAAAGTACCAAAACATATCCGATTACGAGGTATTTTCAAAATTAAGGGATCGATTTAAGGCGGAGTCTCTCAAATGTTATAATAAGTACTTAGAATGTGTTGAAAACAGTATACCTGACAATATAAAATATTTCTGGACATATGTCTCAAACCGTAATCACTCATCTGAAGTACCTAACAACATGTCTTATCAGGGTATAACCTCCAGTAATACCGAGGAAATTTGTAATATGTTCTCATCATTTTTTCAGTCAGTTTATGAACCCTCCACAGTGTCTGACGATTACGATATTATCGAAAATAACCCAACTTCTAACACTAATATACACACCCTACACATCTCTGTTAGTAACATAATAAATGAATTAAGACAACTCGATCTAACAAAGGGAAAAGGCCCCGACAATATTCCTCCTTTATTTATTAAAAATACAATGGAAACAATAACCGTACCGCTTGCCATCTTGTATAACAAGTGCCTGAATGAAGGTGTATTTCCTTCTATATGGAAAACTGCAAACATTGTACCAGTACATAAAGGCGGATCTAAACAACTGGTTGAAAATTATAGGCCCATTTCCATCCTATCCACTCTGTCCAAAGTATTCGAAAAACTAGTTCATAAAAAAATCTACTCCATTTTACACACTCAAATAATACCACAACAGCACGGTTTTGTTCAACATAGGTCTACAACCACAAATCTTCTTGTTTATACTACATATTTATTTGAAAGTTTAGACAGCAACAAACAAGTAGACAGTGTCTATACCGATTTTCGAAAAGCTTTTGACAGGGTGGATCACCGCTTATTATTGGAAAAGATTGCTTACAATGGAATAAGGGGAAATCTATGGCGTTGGTTTAAGTCTTATATCACAAACCGTACCCAGAAAGTTACAATAAATGGATGTGAGTCAAATGCTTTTACAATTAGTTCCGGAGTCCCACAGGGCTCCATTATAGGCCCACTGTTATTCACAATATTCATCAATGACATCAGCTCATGCTTTAACTTCTGTAACATTTTACTATACGCAGATGACTTAAAAATATATCATACTGTCAGTGATGAAAATGATTGTAGGCAATTTCAACTAGATTTGGATCGCTTTTCACACTATTGTTCCACCAATAAGCTCGAACTTAATTTAGATAAATGTAAATTGATCAAATTCACAAAAAAACGATTTATACTGAATAACTCTTATTATCTGTGTAACAGTAAATTAGCTATAGTTCAATCCATAAGAGATCTTGGAATCACACTTGACTCGAAGCTGCACCTCGACTTACACATAAATTCCATAATTAGCAAAGCATTTAAGAAGTACGGATTTGTGATGCGTTCGAGTACAGAATTTCGACGTCCAAATACATATTTACACTTATTCAAATCACTAATTCGTTCCCAACTGGAACATGCTGTTTCAGTCTGGAACCCTTATTACAAAAAGTACTCTAATGCCCTTGAATCTGTTCAGAAAAAGTTCTTGAAAACCATGCACTATCGGTGTTATCACAGCAAACTATCCTATCCTCAATTGTTAAACAAATATAATATGTTAGATCTTAGTTCTAGGCGCTCGTTGCTCGAAGCAATGGTACTGTATGGCCTTTGTAATAATCAATTTGACTGTATTGCTCTTAACAATAAACTCTGTTATCAAGTTCCCTACCGCAGTTTACAGCGCTCAGCACGCCCGCACCAGCTGTTTGTGACCGGCCTGTGCCGCACCAACGCAGGTGCGCGCTCTCCCTTACGAAGGCTCGTTGACACTTATAACACTCGCTTCAATAACATAGACATTTTCGGTTGCAGTGTAAGTGTCTTTAAAAAAGGTATTTTAGATGTACTTACAGATGTTTAAGTTTAATTTTAAGCTTGCTCGAATCTTTTGTTAATTTTTGTTTCTTTATATGAATACTCTGTTACACTATCGTTTTCCAGAATCCCTATGATTCTAGGAATTTGTCCTAGCTCCGAATGATCAACATATTTATAATTAATCAGTGGTGAACGGTGTTGGTCACACATACTGTATACAGTTCTACTTTAAGTTAATAATTAAGTTACTTTGTAGTGATTGTTTGTTTACCTAAATAAATAAAAAAAAAAAAAAAAAAAAAAAATTTACAAACAATGTAACTAGGGTTGCCAGATTGTATTATCGGGAGAAAAAAACAATAAGTCGGGATTTTGAGACTTTGGTCGGGAGATGCCCCGCGCGCTCGACTTTTTTTAGCCTGAAAGTGCAGAAATTTTCGCTGGCCGGACCACCTTCAGTGGATCGGACTAAGTTTTAAAATTAACTCGTTTGTCGGGAGAATTTCTTCGTTGTCGGGAGTCGGAAGGACATAGAAAAAATCGGGAGAATCCCGCCAATTCCCGACCATCTGGCAACCCTAAATGTAACCCATAAACTGAAAAAGAAATCACTGAGTATGGTTTGATATATCCAATCAAAGGCGTGATTTCACCAATATCTTACCCTGTGTAACCCAGTGCAATGTTTGTACAAACGAAGTCACATTTAAGTCACCATTTCCATACCTTATGTCAATGGCATAAGTTTGACGAATGGGTAGTTAATTGTATCTTCGACGGTATGTTAAAAATTACAAAATTAAAATCAGTCCGAACTTAACCCAGTCGCCGCTATCTTGCGCAATGAACATTAACCCAAAATTGCTCGTCGATGCCGGATTTTCGAGCGGCGTGACGCGAACTGTGCGCGTCATTTCACACTAGGGAATGCAATAACCGGCCATATTTTATAACCGGTTATTAACCGAACTGATCCCAAAATAACCGGTTAACCGGTTAAAAACCGGTTAATTTATTTTCGTCCATTTTTGTTGATTTTGTGAGTGTATGATAATAAAAACTACTTCAAAATATTGCTTAGTCGATTATTAAACAAAATCAACTTAAAAACAAACAATAATAATAGAAACATTACTGACAGTAAATCGTAATAATTTGGCCAAACGTAAAATAAAAGCTAAGGCCTGTTTTGCAAGGGATTCACTACCTAGATTTACTATATAAAATGAACATGATGTTTCTTTATTAGTTTTTTAGTGCGGGTAAATTACACTTTACACCACATTTTTGTGTTTTGTCCAGACCAGGAATCGAACCTAGTGCCTTTGTATTTCCGGCCCAGCGTCTTTACCCTTCGACCACCGGATCACCCAGCAAGTGCCTTCAATTTTGCCATCTACTTTGGTTTTTACTAACGTTTTTCTCGTTTAATAGGTTTTTTAACCTAACACCATCTATTTTCGATCAATCGTCAAAGCTGTAAAGTATTTGCATCGAGGTGAGTAGAGTTCTCATAGATGGCGACTCCATTGGCCACGGAACTCAATACCGTTCAATATGTCAATACTGTTAGACTTCGTTGGATCAAGTCTTTAAGCTCAATTTTCACTCGCTCTTTATCATCGTGGCTCAACCCCAACTACGGTCAAAATAATGCTGAGAAATCATGTTATTTAACTGAAACTATGAGCACTGTGAACATTTATTGTTATCTTTTACCCGCAGCTTCACCTGCGTTATTCTCGTTATTATATTAAGGGAAATCCTTATCAGGATATAAAGTATCCTTATCAGGATATAAAGTATCCTTATAGTCTACTTGCATGCCAAATTCAGCTCAATCTATTCACTTGATACTGCGTTATTAAGTAAGAAACATCCAAACATCTAAACCTCCAAACATTTTCACACACTTCTACATTCCCATGATTTTATAGCGAAAGTGAAGAAATTTTCTTTCAAGAAAGGTATAAGTAATATTGGTTACCAGGTTGCGTTGGGAATCAGTTTGACGCAGGTTTCGCCACAAAGTATTAAAAGTTTTTGACATCGATTTGGATTTTCGGTGTTAGCTTTAATTCATTTTTACGATTATCAGAAAAATTGTTGAAAATAATTGTCTTAGGTATAACACTTTTGTGCACATTCCAACCATTGAACTTTTTGTCACGTTGACTACCCACTCCCGGAATGATTCCTATGGTGGTGTTTATAAATAAAATACGTTAAGACCTAATAGGGACACAAGGAAAAGATGTAGACTGTTAACTTGATTGAATCAGGCTGATTTGACTGTTGACTATAGAAAACTCCATTTACTAATAAAAAAAAACTACAGACAATAAGAAAAAATCATAAAGAAAGAAAGTGAGATGATGAGTTTGTTAATTAATAAAAGTACTATTATTAGTGTGTAATGTTCAAATCGCTTCCATCTGCAGAAAAACTTAAAGGAACATAGTTAAAGTACCAATGTGATAGATTTTTAAAGGTTTATGAACTCGCAGAGTAAAACAAATCAACAATCGCAAAGGAATAAGGTAAAATTACAGGTTTTTAGTCAATTTACTATAGTTTTTTACATTTCGGTTAAAAACCGGTTTCTGGACTCGATAACCGGTTATTAACCGTTGCCAAATACAGGCGGTTAACCGGTTTTTCGGTTAACCGGTTAACCGGTTTGCATTCCCTATTTCACACCCAAATACTGCCTAATTACTATTTACCCCAGAATTTTAAACGGGTGTATCTATGTTAGGGCCTTCTGTCATATACGGCCTTTTAAGAATCGGGGACGTTTGGCCTTTATACCGGCCCTAATGGAGTTCGTTTTGGCTGACGTTTTGATGTAAACGTTTTTGCCGCTGTTTACTGTAATGTTTGAAAATGCCGCAAAGAAAGAATGCATGCAAGTTATAGTCTGTCCGTTTAGGTATTTAAATAAAGGCAAACAAAAAAACCACGTGACTCGAGTCGTTCACCCAGTAGTATTGCGCCACAGATACAAAACGTTACTTTGATTGGCTGAACGAGCCGAGCCACGTGGTTTTATTGTTTACCTGTATTTAAATACCTAAACGGACAGACTATAGTAAACTTTACATTCGAGTTGAATATACAAATGTTTCCTTCTTTGGTGGTAATATTAAAAATCAAAATCAATATTATATTAGGTCTTGTCGCAACAGGTGTCCGAATGTCTTTTGACATCTATTCTCCGTTTTTGGACATTAACAATTACATAGTTCACAAAAATAATCTTTTCTTTGCTGCCCTAGTTATTTTAACGTTTTTGTATGGAGCATTCCACAAAAACGTTTCGTAAGGGACACTACCTTTTAATACTTTTGACATGTAAAATTAGGAAGCTGAAAGTCGGTATAGTAATATTATAATTGGCTTTAAGATGGGTAGTGTTTCTTAGCAGCTAATAAGTTTTATTAGGATAGCTACCATGGCGTTTCGTAAGGGACAAAAGTAGATGTTTTCATGAAATGCTCCATATACTTCATCGAAAAACTGTTTATGGCCATTCTCACGAAGTATGTCTGCGGTCACCTAATTACCGCGACGCTGTTTTCATACTAAATTTATGGAGGCGCGGTAAATAGACGCAGTCATGCTTCGTGAGAATGGCCGTTTACATTCCCGTTATTGTCATTAAGTACCAAATTATCAAAAGTAAAATATGTTTATACGAGTTTTTTATACGAGTAACAGAACTAACCTGATTCTAAATATAAAATAATTCCGCCAGGTCTCTGGCGTTAGGGTGCCCAGAAGGTTATTGAAAGTATATTTATTATTTATATCAAAGGTAACAAAATCACTTGACCACCGTTATTGACCACAAGACATACCAATGAAATAAGTGTTAGTGTTAGGTCAGGAATCTTTAATCTCGGATTGCACATGGTCTCTTGATTTATTCAATTAAGTTTCACGAGTTAGTTTAAGGGACTATCGCAGCCATAAATCCAGTACACGTGAACGTTTGATTTATCAGTCGATAAATAACGGCGCCGTACGTGAGACGTGTCGGGCGGAATAACCGATGCGACTTTGTTCCGTTTAAGAAGCCATTGTGCTTTAATTTATCGGACGCTTACGGTAGTTTTCCTAGAGAGGGGGTATTGAATTAAAAAATAAATAGTAGGTAGATTGTGTCAGTAAAGGAGCACAATTATGGCGAGGATGTACATTTAACGGGTACGTATCATAATATATAAAGTCATTATATATAAGTTCAAAACACATATGTTCAAAATATATAAAAACAAAATTAATAATGATTGAAAATCATAACAGTTAAAATCCATAATGTACGTTGGCCATAATGGTCTAAATATATACTGACGAAATGCATATGTTTACAACTCATAAGTTCAAAATATATAAAGTCTAATGATATAATGTTTATAAGGAATGGTCGAAATCCAGAACTTCCGTTTGGGGGGTGAAAGGCATTATACAATTAAATTCAATTGTACAAACTTTGATTATAAATAGCCGTGTACTAGAAAAATTAAGTATTTATTCCTCAAATGCTTGTTCTTTTCAATTAACTTGCGACGTTTTATGGTTGCAAGTGATCCTCACACACTCCTCCTCGCTTCGCTCGTCGTCGCACCTAACCGGGTTCTCAGATTACATTTTAAAAATTTTAAGATTCTGAGTAATCTGCAAGTTTAAAATATTTGAGTTTTTGAGTTATTTGAACCCAAAAGTTAGGTGCGACGACATGCGAAGCGGGGAGGAGTGTGTTAGGATCACTTGCTACCAACACATACCACAACTGAATTGCATTATATGTGGGCTCTATGTGATGATTATTAATTATGAAAACTGTCCTTGCCGATGTAATAAAGAATAACCACATTTTTACTAAAAAATACCGGACCGCGGTGCACTTTGAAACTGTATAAAATCCGCCATTTAGTTTATTTTAACGAACTTCATACCCAGTGACACTCGCACCATCAAGACAAATCTAATGATGTATCATTTATCAAAATCGGATGTGCAGTTGAGTAGTTACGAGCGGACACAGGAACGGACATACATACATACTTACATACATACAGGTCAAACACATAACCCTCCTTTGGGCTTCGCCGCAGTCGGGTAAAAATATTCATTTTTTGTTTTAATTTCATACTATACATACAAATACAAACAAGGTAGGTAGGTAGTAAGTAAGATTTATTTCGCTGTAAAAAAAAAAGTTCAATATGTATAAACTTAAAGGCTCGGAGGTTATGCTATAATTAACCTCTATACCTGTGTTACTTTTGTTCCAAAGCCCATTATATATTTTGACCATTATGCATTTTAAGCTTAGGAGTTGTGACCATTATGAAATTCAACCGGTATATATTTTGACCATTATATATTGTGACCATTTTTTTTGTTTCTTCTTCTTCTTCATTATGAATTTAGAACTTATGAGTTTCGAACTTATATCAAACAACTTTATACATTTAGACCCATTATATATTTTGAATTTCTACATTTCGACTTTATTAATTTCAACCGTATATGTTTTGACTTTATATATTTTGATACGTACCCCATTTAACCCAAAACGAAGCGAGGGATTCTATAATAGAACCGTGCATTTAATTCAGAACGAGGCAAGGGATCCTAAAATAGAATCCTAAGTAAAGTGAACGATCCAATTGTTGACGTCCAAGATGGACATTATTTTGCTACCGTGTGATATATACTGCTTTTCACAACAAAAACTATGTCGAAAATTTGTAATGAACTTGCTGCTAAGATTTTCCTGTGCGCCACAATAAGGCAATTACAATAAAAACAAAGGAATTCCAAGAACTGCCACTGTGTTTCATTCATCATCTGATTTATGGAGGTGGACCCCTTACTTCATCTACATCGTAGCTTGATGAAGTAAGGGGTAGTTTCTACAAAATATCCAATTGGGCCGAAGTCTGTCCGAGAGGACCCTTGTTACTAAGTAATATAAAAAAGGGTAAGATAAGGTATTAGTGAATATGTTGATATGCCCTAACAGGGTCCATACTGTTATTTTTTTATGTAACACCATCATACCATGCTTGCGACGAATAAAAATTGAAAACTCAATTTGAACTTGTACTAGGTACAGTCAGCGTCAAAAGTAACTGAACACTTTTGTACTACGCCACAATACCAAATGTGTTCACCTACTTTTGAGGCCGACCGTACATGAAGTGCGCGGGTTTAATTTACGAGGGTTAAATCTATTCCTCGTTTTTTCAGACTAAAATTGTAACGGTAATTTTCGCCCACGTTTCTTTGTAACCCTAGGATATAAAAGGGTAATATTATTCAAATTTCACTTATTTCAGCACAAAGCCGACAATCGTGGAGATCCTTGGGGAAGGCCTATGTCCAGCAGTGGACGTCTTTTGGCTGAAATGATGATGATGATGATGACTTATTTCAGTAATTTATTACGTTTTTAAGATAGAATGACGCATATTTTCCCGTATTGGTTTGTTTTCCTTGAAATCGCAAGACGCGTGATTTTTTAATCTGGAACAAAACGAACTATAATAAATAAGACTCACCCGGCATAATGGACACCGTCTTCAACGCCCTCAGCACCCTGAAGGTCCTCAAGCCAGCCAGATTCCCCACGTCCAACGCAATCGTTCCGTACCCCGACGTGATCACAACGAAATCCAGCCAGTTCCAAGGATTCCGCAGGTACGTGTACTTGTTCAGGATGAACCCCTTCGCTATGCACTTTATTATCATTTCTACCGTGTAGATCGCGAGGAATATGTACCTGTTGAAGAAAGAAACAGTTGGTTAGTAACAGCTTAGACAGTTACTACATTTAATATAACTTTCAAGACCTTCTTTTTTTTTGCAGGAATAGAACATCTCGTAGCTGAGCCCAACATCATCGGCGAAATCAAATAAAATAAAATAATTAATTTCTGCAAGTACGAGTAAGCCCTGGGCTCTTTTACATGTCTGATTCTATTCTTTTCGCTTCTTTTGGCGCTTCGGGTAATGACCTTCTGGTGAGAAGAAGCGCCGGAAGAAACTTACCAGGTTCTCTTTTCAAACATATTAAGTATTACAACAATATGACATTAATACATGGCATTTCATTAATAAATCTATTAAACGCGTTGGCTGGGCCAGAATCGGACTGTGAATTGAGCCTACTCAGGGCAGCCTTCCGGTAGACGTCCAGTCAAACGGCCCAGGCACAATAACCGGCATCGGCAATATTTAACATAATATGATGAATAGTGGCATGCAAACATATTTGACTGCTCTCTATTCCTATAGTAATAAGGTCGGGTCGTGTCAGATATTTATGCGTCCCTCGTTTCGTCATATTATTGGTACGGTGACTGGACCGTTGGAAAGACCAGGTCGAGAGAGATCTTCAGTCATAGAAGTTTTTGTGGGACAAAGGAATGAACCTTCTTGTCCTAGGGACTTCCCAACGATATTAATTTATCGATAAATTTTACTTTCTTATGACACAGGGATACATTAAAATAAGTAATTTAATTGTAAGGTCGTGCTTTTTAGTTATTAGGTGTTGCAAGCGTCCATAGGCTGCGGTGACTGCTTACCACCAGGCAGGCCGCACGCTTGCTTGCCACCCTAGTTTTATAAAAAAAAAAATCTCATAATAATAAATTACTATCTATTTACCTATATTTTTTTGCGCTTTTTCCATATATTTTCCGAAAACTGGGTAGGTACGAGTATTATATTAGAGTACTTACCTATACTATTATTCTACACAATATCATACAATTTACCTAAATTGGCCTTCTTTGCAAGGCACTCTTGGTTTCAGTTTACTTTGTATGGAAATCGATTGAATAACATTAAAAGTGTAAGTGGTGTACTTTGGATCGTTGAGCCGTTGAGCCAGTGCAGTAAGTATGTAACAACAACCTTCCTTCACCTTTTTCTTTATGAAAGAGATGTTTATGCATTTTTTGTATCTTCAACTACTCTGTAATACATAGAAGCATTTAAATCTCCTGAATACTAGTTTCGCAATTCTACGTGGAGGGTTTTAGGCTGACCATAAGCCACCAAAATTAATATCGTCTGTAACTATGCTTGTATTGTAGAATCCCTAAGCCGACGGCGAGAGTTGGAGAAACCACAGCGCTGTAGCACGAAATCAATTTAATAATACAGGGATCCTAGTAGGCTCTCTGTAGCCTACATACCAGTATTGCAAAGATTTGGTTTGTATATCGTTAAATTGAGGTGTAATGGTTATCTTTCTTTAAATTTGATGGAAATCCTTCAATGGCGATATCGTTCGTATGACTTTGTTTTTAATACCTAATTTAAGACGAAGACCGAATTGGGATATTATTTTGTTTGTCTATCTATTGTATATTATCTGTAGTGTGCGACTACGATAACTTTGCAGAGCGGAACATGGCAACACCTCAATTTAAAAGTCACATTTTTGAGGTGTTGCCGGGTTCCGCTCTGCAAAGTTATCGTAGTCGCAAAGTTCATCACATTTGCTCGAAAATGGTGTCATTACACGTAGGTTTTGCGGGCCGTAAATGACCTATTACGCCCTAGGGCGTAATGATTTTCTTTTTAAATTTGAAACGCTGGTTCTGTTTTACTCTTATTTCTCATGTTCAAAGGAAACGCCAACGTACCTACTTTTTTTAACCTTTATTACTGAAATATTTATTTAAAGAGAACCGTTATTGCAAATACATGTAAACACATATTTCTGTAACAATAATTAAATGTTTAAATAGTGCATTTCAGTATTTTGCAAAAATAAAATCAACCATTTTAAGTCTTTACCGCTATGGTTTCCAAACGTGACGTGAAATCGCATTGTCTATGGATAATGTCACTGTCAGTTTTACAATTTTATTTAGGTTAAGTAAGGTTATTTTAATCAGATTTCCTCACAAGTGTGATGAAAAACATTGTGTGTGCCACGGGCGGTAAAGGAATTACAAACTCGTGTTATTAAAGCCCTCGGCTTCGTCTCGGCCTTGTAACAAACACTCGTTTGTAATTCCTTATTTACTGCCCTTGATACACAATGAAGTAATGTATAGAATGTACATATACTTGCTTCTTTTTAGACGGTTGAGCGAAGCTTGCACCGTCAGTGGAATTAGTTTAGCTTATGCAAAGTCACGTGTCTGCGTGAATACACTACAGGGCATCACTACAAGCCTCACAAGGTATATGTATATGTGCATGGTACAACCGGCTTACAAAAAAGTTCGGTTATGAATAAAATATCTTTGAACTTCTTCTTGCGGATTTTTTGTTATAATTAGCACTCAAAGAATTCTAATTATTTATTGCTATTTAAAAAAAAATATATAGTCAATCAGGACTGACAAAACGACTTAAATTGACCGGCATATAATAGGTAGGTAGCCGTTAATTTATACCTACTTATTACAAAACGTATCTTGGATAGAGAACAATGAAATTAGAATTTACTTAACTAGGCTCTTAGCATGAGCAAATTACCACCAATTAAGGCAATCAGATCAAATAATTCGTGTAGTTTTGAAAATGGTCACAGGGCTTCCTTAGGCTGTTAAGATAAAGGCACTGAAAATCCTCGGGTCTGGGGGGTGAGCTAAGCTAACGTCAGGATTGCCATTTGAATGTCACTTTTTGCAGACTTTTGCTTTTATCTCGAAAGCGCATGCTAATTTCAGAAAAAAATCTATATTAATTTTGGAAAATAACTTCGAAAAAATTTAATGAAATCGAACTTCTCACCTCTCCCTCTACTACCCGCGCTAGGTTTCTTGATAGTTCTTAATGTTAAAGCATTCAAAGTAATTCAAGAAACAACACTGCCGCTAATCAGCTTTTGATCTAAACGGGCAAGGTAACAAAGCTCGAAAGAGCACCCTTGCTTTTTGGAGTCTCATCAAATTCAAAACCTTAATTCTCTGTAACTATCATACTTAGAGTAAAAATGTAGAGAACCTAATTTATACAAAATTTAATGTAAGTAGTAAATTTGTGCTGAAGCAACTTTTCCAAAATTAGCATGCGCTTTCGAGATAAAAGCGAAAGTCTGCAAAGAGTGACATTTAAATGACAACCCTGACGTTAGCTACCCTCCAGACCCAAGGATTTTCAGTCACTTTCTCTTGACAGCCTAAGGAAGTCCTGTGCCCATTTTCAAAACTACACGAATTATTCGTGCCGTTATCCTCAATTTTCTTAAGCTATTTGTTGTTTAGACGTTTTGATCAACGATCACATGAAACACAAAACAAAAGATCTGTTTAGTGTACGGCCTGAGTGGCGAGCGTCGAGCGTCGCGTCCGGCGTCGCGTCCGGCGTGGCGGGCAGCGTGTATGGGTTTTGTGCAGCGTGCACTCAGGACGCTCACATACATTTGTTTATGTTTAACATTAACGCCCTTTTTTTTTTTTGGATCTGACTAACTCGCAACCCCTCCTGGGCGTAGCGATAGTCGGACCGGATGGTTGGCCGTGGCGTTCCCTGGGGTCGAACCAGGTCGCTAGCCAGACCACCCTTGGGTGTACGACTGTGTGCCACACACAGTCGACACGCAGGTCGGGCTGGGTTAGTACCGGGGGTGCCTGGAGTCGAACCAGGTCACCTTGCCCGGCCTACCACGATAGTATCGGACTAGGTGGGGGCCTGAACGCCTGGGGTCGAACCAGGTCGTTGGCCAGGGCCACCTTGACTTTACGCTGATTGCTCAGAGTGAGCAGCGGACCAGCGGGAAGGATGACTCGGGTCATCCTGTCCTTATGTGAACTTGTGTATCGAACTAAAGGGAGTTTTAGGTGCCGGTTCGCTAAAACCTAGCCCAGCTAAGAAGACTCCGGCAAGAAACTTAGCTGGGCCCGAGCGAGGTCGGAGTGAACATTAACGCCCCGTTGCACGCCCCGCTCGAGCGTCCACTCAGTTCGTAGGTACACTGTTTTTTTATGTATTGATTGTGTCCCTTCAGAAGTAATTTCCGTGGATTTTCCCGTCAGATGAAGTAATGGCAACATGCCTGTTAATAATTATGATATGGAGTGTTACTGAAAAATTATGTAAATTTACTACTACTATTAGGACCTTTTCAAAGTTACGCTATTTAAACAACACTGCTGTTACAGCAGAGTCAGTCTTGTAAAAGTAGCTGTGTGGCATGTTTATGATTTAATTCTGGACCGTCTTCAATAATATGTTTAAAAAGTTGAGTTCAATGCGCCCGTCCAACCAAGTAAAGGCATCGGTCGCAGACGTTGATAGTGCATACAAACTTCGACGCGGCGTTCAAATTCACTTTTCATTCTCAACAAAATTGGCAGAAGCCACAAAAGAGTCCGTATGAAAATATAAAACGTTTACTACCATAGATATTTGCTGTAAGCTCACCACGGAGATTTCACGGTCTCGCTCAAAGCTATCGCGCGGGATTATCTCAGAGTACTCGCCGGATCGCTTAAGAAGTTTTTATGCAAGCCAATTTCAGTGGCGGAGTGGTTTAAATACTTTGGGGTTTTTAGATACTTTCAATCAATAAGAAAGTTTTGGAATTTAAAAGTTACCTACTACTAAAAAATTAAATTTCTTAGAGACCGGCAACACATTGGTAACGCATATATTGTTGCAAATGTTTATAGGCGACGGTGACCACTTTCCATCCGGCGGGCCGTCTGCCTGTTTGAGGCAATAAAAAATAAAGAAAACCGGACAAGTGCGAGTCGGACTCAGTCACCGAGGGTTCCGTACAAATTTGTAGGTACATCTATTAAAGTACTCTATAAATTTCGATTCCCTCAGTAAAGCCTCTTTTCATGATTTAATTAAAAATGTATAGATTTCAGATTGTTACCTATACTTGTAGTATAAGACGGTGTTACTTGTCAAATTTCATAGTTCTTTCTATGTTAATGGAAAGTACCTTTTGAATTTTGGTTTCTTTGAGAGTGTCGAAATTTACGTTTTTTACGGTATAAACGGCCGTATCTTTTTTCACGTTAACGTAGAAGTTTGATTTTTTCACAGCTACAAGGGACCGTAGACCTGAGTATTTATATGGTTTAAACGTCAACTCGATACCTCCACGCGTTCTCGAGATAAAGGGTCTTGACTTGACAGACCGACAGACACACGGACAGACGGACAACTAACTGATCTTATAAGGGTACCATTTTTTCCTTTTGAGGTACGCAACCCTAAATATACGTCTATTTCATAACAAAGATAGGTATTGCATCTAATATCTTAGCAATTTCTATATTTTTAGGGTTCCGTATACATCCGTATCGAAAGGAAAAAACGGAACCCTTATATTTTCTAGGGTAACCCTAAAAGAAAAAACGGAACCCTTATAGGATCACTTCGTTGTCCGTATGCCTGTTTATCTGTTGCACATAAAACCCCTTTACTTGAACTGAGGGATGGGTTGAGGGGACCTTCTCAGTATTGCACGTAATACGTCCCCCGGCACCAAACAAGATATTACTACTTATCTTAAAAACATAAAAGACTAATAGATGGTAGGTGGTGCATATTATTTTATACTGTTTAGATTATTTTTTAAGCGGAGATTTTTAAAATTTTTCATTAAAGTTTTATTTCATACTTTTTAAATGTAATTTTGTACTAAATGCCGTTTGTACAATATTATTTATTACGTAAAAAAATCCAACCTTTTTACTTCAAATTAGAATATCTCATAAACGGCTGTACCGATTTTGATGAAATCTAACTTCGAACACGCTCAATAAAGTAAATCATCTTTGAAACAAAAAAAAAACTAATCGGTTCACCCGTTTGGGAGCTACGATGACACAGACAGACATTCCAAGGCGCTTTGGTGTCCGTTAAACTTATTTTAATCACAATTGATGCCGTGGAAGCAAAAAATGACCCTCATTATGCTTGTATGGAAAACCGACTGACTCAAATCACCTTAATAAATAAAAGTTTACACAGAGCAACTGGCTGGAACGCAATATTGAACGAAGTAGCAGCATTCAACGTTCTACGTGCAAAATGTCAAGTTTAAAGCTTATTTCGAGCAACCTAGTTAAGGAAAGCGCTAAAGTCGTATTTCTGCCACTAAAGTGGATGAGAGCTGGAGATTCCTGCCCGAAAGAGCAGCTAGAGATTAAGAGCACTACTGAATTCCTTGGTGCAAAGGCGTTTTATTCAGCTTTCTTTAAATTTAATTGAATCTTAACGAACTCGGATTATTCGTGTCGTGATGCGTTTTCCATCTACTAGTACATAAGTAATGGAAAAATGCGGAGACACGCTTCGCTTGGAAACAAAGAGGACGGGTACCTACCAGTGGCGTGCCGTCCAAAGAACTCGATTCCCTCCGGGTTGCCCAATATCAGGCATTTGACCACCTTATTTTAGAGCTCTTAAAGAGAATGTATGCAAAATCTGCACCGGCTTGCCCAAGCATATCTTTTACGCCACGCCACTGGTACCTACGATTTATATAAGTAGGTTTTTGTACAAAAGATGCCCGTTTTTTGCTTTTGACTAATTTATCCATATTTTTGTGTTGGTATTCAATTTGCCAATTGTGATTTGGTAAGTTAATAATTATATACCGCCGAGGACACTGTTAGTTGTATGTAAACGGATGTAAACTTTATTAAAACTCTATGGGTGGTCAGTTATCAGCGGCTTCATTTGTACCACAGTATAATAGCCAAGGACCTTAAAATAAATAGCTGGACGGAGCCTCGCTAACAGAAAACTGAAGCCATTTTTAATAAACCGGCTGCTTGAGCTTACCGCATGCACACATCAACTAGATTTTTTCTATTGCGAGCAGCACGCACACATAGGTAGCCGGCTTATTAGACATGCTTCAGTTCTTTGTTAGCGAGGCTCCGTCCGGCTATTTATTTTAAGGTCCTTGATAATAGCATTAGCAGCATAATATAGCCAAGGACCATTAAAACAAGAGGACTGTCATTCTCCATACAAAAAGCTGTTCCCCGAATTTACAACACCATCTATGTATAAGCTTGGTAAAAGAATGATATTATTTACAATTATTCAACTTTGCAAACGTGACACAGTATTCAAATGTTAGAATTTATTTATTATTAGCTGTTTACGAACTAGTTGTTACTGTACTAGTGGCTATAAATAAATAAATAAATCATTTATTTCGAGTAACTGGACCCATAATTATTTGTTAGTAACAACTTATTTCTAATGTTAGTGTACACATTAAACACAAAAAAAGAGAGAAACAAAAACAATTACACAAAATATGCACTGCAGGAAACATGCAACTCGCTGCAGTGCCTCATATACGGACAGTCAAACCTGTCCGCTATCGAGGGCTATGTTTCTTTGTTCAATTATAACATCGTTAAATGTTTAGTTTTTTAGCGCCATCTAGTTTTTGCCCGGAAATCCCCTAGCGGTCGGGTTACAATCCAAAGTATGGAGAATGACAGTCCTCTTGTTTTAATGGTCCTTGGTATAGCATTAACTAGTAAGCGCCGTGGACGAAAGCGTTAGAATACTAGTACCTACGGATCACACCGTCTGCGCCTCGACCTTGAATAAGTATCGCGCGCTCCTAAACGGCAGAAGTGTGTTTGTCTTTATACTTTGTTTGTACTAGCACGGTATAAGAAAGGTTTAGAAAAAAATATGCCTCACCGCATTTCTTAGCAGAGGTTTATTTTTCCGAACCGGTGCAATACAATGCGTAAATTTGAAGAATAAAGAAAAAGCTCCTAAAAATAAAGATTAAAAAAATAATAATAAAGAATTTTAATAATGAATGTAAATGTACAGCGGAATCTATTTATCAAAGTTCGAGTCACAAAAATTGTGTTTACCAGGCAGTGAATCTCCAAATACAATTTGAAACCACAGATCGTCGAGTCCAGACTTTGCAACAAGAATAACATGCCATAAATCCTTTATCAATCTCGCATAAACTTGTACGAATATGCCACGCATATATCACCCTTATATCTTAAACTTAAGGTCTAATATTGGTTAAACTGTGCTGGAATCTGGTCACCACAATCAATGTTGAGGCGTCCGGCGGCAAATGCAATTGCGCGGGTCTTAGCTAACCTTATTAGCTCGGGCAAAGAGGTCGTAATCATTTTATGAAGGGGTCAATGCGACACTTTGAGGCGTGGCCTCGTTTGAGCAGTCTCGAGGAGGTGATGAGTCTGGCCAGCCGTCTTTGGCACGGAAATAACGGCAAATGCAAAATATCATCGTCTGGCAATCCTGACGGTTGACGTGTAACGTTAACCAATATAGTTTATACTTATTTTAGTTCAAGAATGAAGAAGACGATGGAGGCAAAAAGTATGCTCGTTGTGGAAGTCTTTCCGGGAGACTTATGTTTAGCAGTGGATGTCGCAAGGTTCAAATGATGATGATATACTGTTCTCGTTAAATACCGAACAGAAGAACAATATCTTGACTGATTTAGATATAATAATTGTTCTGTTATTTGTTAGGAGATCCTAACGCTTGTGATTCTACTACTTTAATTGTAAAACTAGAGATTTAAAAATTTGCAGCTGATTTAAAAAGTTGTGGGTTACCAAAATGCATTACGCTCTATGCAGGTATATTGGTACTGCTAAATTCTATCCATCTTTACCTACTTGTCCAAAGAAGTAAACAACTTTATAACCTCAAAATACACCGTACTTTGTCAAAACGGTAGATGTTTGTGTACTAATTTGGACGAGTAAATATTAATAGGCTATAGATGCGGCAAGCTCTCTGTTCGAGCATCATCGGGATTCGCGATCGCTGCGACTATAAGTTACCGTTTTGGCATCAGTTCAACTGAAAGTGAAATAGAGGGAAGGCAATTGCCTAGCAGTGGGGTGCTTGTCTGCGCTACGTAATAATACTGTTGTTTCAATAAAAAGCAATGGCAAGTGATGGCTCTTGAGTTGTTTCCTTTCAGCCCACTCAAGAAGGAAGATTTCCTTAAGCGCTAACAATTTCCAGTTCTCCAAATATTGCTTTAGTCGATCGGACTAAGCAAAATCTGATTTCTTCCTGACAAAATGACTTTCTTTATTCAATAAATTATCGATGACCCTAGAAGGGCCGTTATCATTTCAAACCCAAAGACTCGTACTGTTGAATATCTCCTGTATAAAAACTGATGGCCACAGTTCATGGTCGCACTTTTTGAGAATCTGCCAACTTTGAGGGGCTTTTAACCAGGTAGTCAGTTCATCTCGAGGCCATACTAATCTCAAAACCTTATCATTTTTTAGGGTTCCGTATCCAACGGGTACCTACGGAGCCCTGTTACTAAGTTTCCGCTGTTTCTTTCTCCGTTTGGCACAGGGCTGTATCTTTTGAATTAGAAATCGGTAGAGACTTGAAATTTTGAGAAAACGTGTATTGCAGCTATAACAACAAATAATGAAAACAAAATAAAGGGGGCTTCCCATACAAGAAACGTGTTATGCTCAACGACGGTAGTTGGTACGGAACCCTTTGTGTGCGAATCCCTCTCGCACTTGTTTAATCGTCTCAATGCGACGCCCATAGGTACTCAAATTAGACTTGCATTCAATACCTAAAACGAACACTGTTCATTCAGATTTAGCCTAATTCCACACCACATACACGTCGACAGGTTTATTTCAAAACACCGCAATAAATCAGCGGTCCAGATCAGGCGTATCGTTAAGTAATAAGGTCCATTTTCCATTAACCTGTACTCAGGTAAAGTTGTTAGGTGACGTGTAGAGACAAAACGGGCTGTAGAGCGGGATTTGATCAGATCCTCTGACGGATGCCGCTGGGCTTAGGGCCGTTTGTCGTCTGAATTTATTACCAGCCGAACCAATTTATAGTTTATACCATACTCAATAAAGCCCACTTTAGTTTGAGATGGATTGCGATCGTTTTCTTGGGGATTTAGATGTAAGTAACGTTAAGAAAACGGGTGAGTTATGAATATTGGATGAATTGGACCGGGTTTGATATTAATTGGTTGGAGATTTGAGATTCGACGCAGTTCTAATTGGTGATGAACGATGAAGGATCAAATCACGCAAATGGTTTTGGTAATCTTGAGTCTTGACTAACCGAGGGTGACTTTCCTTACTTTTAATTAGCAGACTTTTGTTAGATATTTTCAAATAAATATTTATTTCGCAAGGCTTCGCAGTAATAGAGTGACGTCCTTAAAACGGGTTCTATTAATTACTGTCTAACCCTCCAACTTTACCCGCCTTTGACTCTTTTTTGGCCGTTGGCAAAAAAATACGTATGTTAATCAGAATCGCTGCTAATATTTGTTTAGCAAATACAATTTGGGTTAAAATATTATGCTTGAGAACATTATCTTCTTTATACTTTCTCTATAAGGGAAGAATGTAAACTGTTTGGTAAGAAGAAGTGCTGCACTAAACTTACTATTATGGTTGTCATGGTATATAAACAGGCCCTGTAACTACGTTATCAAATCTTACAAGTCTGTCTTTTCTGTTTGTGCCAAGTTATAGTTTATTGGATTTGTTTATGTATATAATCTAATTAAATTCTATGAAAATATATGTTAATAAACCGTTTTTAAGTGAATTCAAGGAACTTAAAGTAATGGAAATCTGGATGTTGAAACATATCAGTAATTAAAATTTGGAACTAATATAGATCACTCTATTGTTATTAATGTTTTCCCAGTTATAGGACCTACACCGCCGCCCTGAAAACTTATTTCAAAGCGAATGAAAACAAAGCCGAAAACTCCAAAATATTATAAATTATAACAGACATTGTTTTTCAAACTCAAAATAATTTACAGCATAACAAGATGTTTCCGCGAACTTGTTTACGATACAATTCATTCAGTTTATCGTCTTATAATTATTTCGAGGGTCCCAGAGTAAACTTTTAATTCGCCGCCATTATTTCTGGGAGTAAAATGGCCGCCTTCATCGTTAATCATTTTTCCGCGTTTGCTGAGCACTCGATTTAGTTTATTCATCTGCTATTTATAGAGTTTTCATTTGTTTTACGACAAATTAGACGTGGTAAGTCGCTTTAACTTTTAAGCAATGCTTTTAAGCTATCAGATTACCAGTTATTGTCGCTAGAGAATAGAAGAATCATCTAAAAGTAGGTATAAGTACTACAGTTGTGTGAGGCAATATTCGTGACCCATCTCGTACGTGGCGGATGGCCGGACCAAAATGATGGAAGCTAGGGGAGGCCTGCAAAGAGGTCCATCACGGTCAACCATAGAAAATAATATAAATATGAAAGAATTTGAATTAAAGGCGTTTTTATTCTATTGAATATAGGTACTACCGTGTATTTTAGTGATTGCGTTGAGGCCAAGGACCTTAAAATAAATAACCGGACGGAGCCTCGCCAACAGCACCGAAGCCATTTTGGATAAGCCGGCTGCTTGTATTACGAGCCGCACGCGCACATGAACTAGTTTGGAGGAGCGGGTGCTCTGTGTCTCACATCATCTGTAGATCTGTAGGTACTTTATTTCTTTATTTGGAATTTATTGCACAATTCAAGAAAGTACAATCGGCGAACTTAATGCCATAAGGCTCATGCTTTAGGCCGGATTGGAACGGCTCGCGGGCTGTAGTTTGGAGGCCTGTGCCATAAGGCAATAAGTTATCTGCTTTGCCCTAAGGTTAACTGGTAGAGAACTGTTTAGACCTGATTATTGCATAAAAATGAATATGAACGGAAGAATGACAGTTAGAATTATAGTATTTCCTAAAGAAAGTCATGGTTTTCATAACAAGCAAAATACGTATTCCATGCAGGCGAAACAATTATTATACCATTACATATACCTACATAAATACTAAATAGGTTAAGAGATTTCGCTGGCTCAAACGAGGCAAAGTTGTCGAGTTCCTTCTGGTACTTAGTTTATCATGTCTTATAAAGTATTATATATCAATGACACGTCGGAAAACAAATGAACAAGATTATCGATGTTATTATGTCAAGCACTAACCACACGACGCTCGCGTCAGGAAAATCTCTAGACACTTATAGCATAATTCAGGTCTTGAACGTCGTCCGTACTACAATAGCCACGTTGGCTGGCATGTCAGATTGAGTAACTAGGACAGTGGTTCCTAACCTTTATTATCATATCACCCACATTCTCATCGAGATTCGTATTATTACCCCTCCAAAAAATAGGTATTATAAGCTTATAAGAAACTGCTCAAAGTAAAACGGCTTAACATTCATGCGTTACCCCTGAGGAAACTTCGTTTTACCCCTGGAGGGGTAATTACCCCCAGGTTCGGAACCACTGAACTAGGAGAAGTGTTGATAACTTCTTACGCAAATACTTGGTCAAAAGCAAGCAGCATCGGTATTTGCTTCGCTTGCTCTGGTTATGAACACGCCCCAACTTAATCTAACTTCTCGTAGTTTAGATGCAATGCACATAGCTTTAATGAAATTCAGAAGTTTGTCTACGGATTTAAATTGCGGTGCAACAAGTGTAGGTAGAGGCCCGAATGACTAGCAATAACCACATTTTAATAAAAAAAAAAACCAGACCGCGGTGCACTTAGAAACTGCATAAAATCCGCCATTTTGTTTATTTTAACAAACTTCATACCCAGTGACACTCGCACCATCAAGACGAATTGGATGTGCCGTTGAGTAGTTACGAGCAGACATAGGAACGGACATACATACATACATACAGGTCAAACACATAACCCTCCTTTGGGCTTCGCCGCAGTCGGGTAAAAAAACAATGTAAGTACAGTAAAAGAAAGAGATTCACATACCGCCGTAGAACCATGTCGCAGTAAGGTCACATATCATTCGAGCTTGAGTGACGGCGATCTGTCATTGCAACAGGGTCCTACGGTACGTGGGCGTTTTCCAAAATAAATACCAGGGTAGCTACTTTCTCAAAATATGGACTTTTGAGGTTTTTCTGGCTCAGAATCGTTAGTACTTTCGAACCTTATACGTAAAAAAGTGTCCCAAATTTATTTTCCCATTACGTCACCATTTTGTACTTATGTTTGTATGAACGTGACGTAGTGGATAAAAAAAATCCATACAAATTTTGGGACACTTTTTTTTACGTATAAGGCTCGAAAGTACCGACGATTCTGAGACAGAAAAACCTCATAAGTCCATATTTTGAGAAAGTAGCTAGGTACCCCGGTATTTATTTTGGAAAACGCCCACGTGAATCTCTTTCCCTTACTGTACTTACGTGTAACGTGCAAACAACGCGATAGTTTAATGACGTTATTGCTAACAGGGTATTTAACAACAATCAAAATTAATCAGTTAAATAAATCTAACCATCAAATTGACAACCTTTCATTTTTTTGAGCCTTTAATTTTATTGGTTCTCTGTATTTGGTTTGAAAAGACGAATACGCTGATAGTTTATTTGTTTCACCAGGATTTGTAATTAATTTATAATTAATTTATTAATATTTACTTATTCTAAAAGGGCGTAACTACAGTTCTACGGTAGAATAAACCATTACTTTAGTCTTATCGCGATCGAAAAAAGTAAGCGATCTAACAGTATGCATTGACAATGTCAAATTCAAAATTATGACAGCTTATTTTTTCTGTGGCAAAAGGCACTGGCATTTCATCTATTGTGCCGTAGAACTGGTAAAATGAGGACATATTTTTTATTCATTTGTATTTTTTATATTAAGCGATATAAAAAAAATATAAAAATATTGTAGTGTTCAGGAGACAAAATGCTTTCGAATCGTATATACATTTTAAAGTGTTCTTAAAATGAAATGTTGTCAATTACGTTTCCAAAACTGCCCGGATAAAATCAATTATGTACACTAATTTTCGTGCCACACCGAGGATGTTAAAATGACAAAAACTAAAAATAAGGCACCATGCTGAGCATGACGTCATATATTTTAATCCTTATGTGGTGAGAGTTCCAACTGAGAAGATCGCGACCTTCACCAAAGAAGAGTTTTGGCCGAAGGGTGTCATGTTCCGGCGCTTCCGCGGGCGGCTACCTGACACCCCGAACAGCGTTACCACAGTGAAATGTGACCTAGTTAAGTTTATTTTGTAATGCGACATGTATGTTAGATTATAAGGTATTTATCTATGGGCCTTTGATGCCTGAAATAATTATATTATTATATAAGTCAGTATATCATACTAAACTGCATACTTTCTGAGCGTTTTGACACTTTAGGTATACCTAACTTACCTAGGTACCTAAAAGATACTAAAATATTGTATAAATCCGAAAATTAAACTTCGTCAGTAAGTAACCTATATAAGGTGTTAATTTATTAGTTGCAGATATTTTAACACATGATAATTTACTTTAAGACAATTAACTTTAAATAGAAATTAAGAAATCTTTTCATATATTTTTTTTGTTTTCATTTACCGAACAAAAATTTTATTGTAATTAATTTCGTGTAAAAATAATCACCATGTGCATTTAACTGACAAGACGTTCAACACTATCTGGCATGTCACTCATGTCTACAATTGTTGGCAAACGACACAATTAGACGGCAAATAACCTTAACATGACATTGACAATCAAGTATTTGATTTATCGGCGTGAAGTGGCCAGTTACAGTTTAGTGTTAGGTAAAAGAGGTACTAGAATCTGTTCAATGAGTTCTCATCTAATAATCACATTAACAGGGTCTTTTACGTAGTAAATTTGTTTTTCAGTTTTCTTCAAAAAAACATCGTAAAAGCTATAATATGTCATACTTAAATATCCTCCAGGAACCGAGTACTATCAGCTGTAATAATATCTGCAACTAATAAGTTAGCACCCATTGCATTTTTAACCAACTTTATAAAAAGGAGCATTTTTTATATTTTGATGTTTGTTGATCTGAGAACTCCCTCATTCATAAACCTTAAAACTTTTTGTTATTTTGCGCAGAAAAAATCTCTCAACCAAATTAAGCATATTTCCCTCTCTCCGCTCCAATCCCTCCTTCTTGTCATTGGTATAGAGCAGCGGTCGGCAACCTGCGGCCCGCAGGCCGCATGCGGCTCGTGAACCGCTCACTTGCGGCCCTATACTCGGTCTGTATTGTGGTCGCTATATTCCGAATTGTATAAAATCACAAATTATTAACAAAGTACGGCCTGCGTCAATTTCCTTAGCTTCTATCGATTTATTGATGTATATTACAATGTCACTTACAGTTAAATACACTAGACATGACATAATTTAATTTAATTTCATTACATTATTTAGTATAATAAACATGCACAAAGGTACCTAGGTACGTTAAGTCAGCTGTTGCTCGAGGCCATAATGGTCTCAAAATACTGCCGAGCTGCGGCTAAGAATGATAACTGCGTTGCCCTTGGGTGCTAAACGGTTGCCGACCGCTTGTATAAAGAACCAAGCTACCCGAATCACCTTAATGCGTCGCTCAGATCCAAAAATTAGAAAATAAGATAGTACGCAAGTACTTTTTGCTTATATTTTAGTATGGATGAATCTCCTATACCCCTCTTGACGCAATTAGCATTTAGAACTTCATTTTAAAATTGGAAAGCCAATACAGATTTACATAAAAGCTTATTAACTCTCAAATTAGCATAAAATCAAACCCTCCCAAATTGCCTGGGCTATAAGAAAGATTCGCGGCAAAGGAAATGCCCACTCAAAAGTGCGGAAAGCCGAAATACTAGTATTCATCCAGTTTCCCTTGAAAATACGCGCCGAATATCGTATTTTTACATACAAAAACTCGCATCTCGTTCTGAATCGTATTTGAAAAAGCGACCTTGTTATGTACATGATAAAGTCCATTTTTCATAACTAGGTGGAATACAGTTGTGAGTTTGGAAGGGTGAGTAGTCGATATGAAGCCATTCTTTGGGGGAGTGTATAAATCCGCTTGACTGTGAGGCAGTTGTGCTATGACGAGGGTCACAACACGGGCATCAGGCCCATCCATCCATTTTTAGCGTTCATGATTTATTCATGTGAAATTCGTCTAGTTCTTTATGCTTTCGGGGCTCTGTGGCAGACAATGAAAACTATAAAATGTCAATATTATCTATATTGATTATTGTCAGCTTTCGCTTAGTCAATTTAATAGTAGTGAAACAGAATAGGTATAAGTGGTTAGAAATCTAGCAGACAAGTCAATCAACCAGTTCTATGCCAAAAACCGTTATAAATTGCCAAAAATTAAGTTGGAAATGCGTTTTTAGCTCTGGTATTCCACTAAAAGTAAAAAACCTAATATTACTACTAACTACCCCCTACCGTTTAGGTAAAACTCACATAAAACCATAATATAATATACTTTACTTTAAACAATTGCAAAATACAGCTTAAACCTGGACGAATGAAAAAAGAGGAGGGAGGCCTTTGTCCAGCGGTAGGACATAGGTAATGGGTTGATGAAAAAAGTACAGAGGTCTCCTTCAGGAATCCTTTTTTTTTAATAATTATCAATATTAGTAACGGTAAAACCAAATTCTATATCCTATTTAAACTTTAAATTAATTATCCTACCCTTAAAAATAATATACTCTACTTGAAAAAACACCTATAACCTACATTACATTGTACTTTGTATCATACCAGTATATAAGTACAGTAACAAAGGACGGCAATGCTGTATGAAATTCCATTAAATGCCAAGTGTCAAGCCGCACCGGAAACGAGGTACTTTGCGGCGGAAATTAAAGCACGTAATGTCAACATTTCATTGCATGTTTGAGAAAAAAAATCAAACAGCTACAATCTATGGTAACCGCCGGCACAGGTGGTGCGAGTGAACAAGCAAATCGATCGAATGAAACGAACGAAAGGGACGGAACGCATGAACGAAGAACTCGACGAACGATCACTTGGAGTCGAGCCACGCGTACGAGCGGACTCTCCGCACGGCATCCCCTTCACGTTCAATACTAAATACAAACAAAATGGCGGCAAAGCGGGCAGTGTAGTTTTTCTCTTAGACATTCGTCAGTGAAAATGAGTGAATTATCGAGTGACGAGAGCAACGGAGAAGTCAGGAGTGTTTTAGTAGACAGTATATTGCCAGCAGTGTCTAAAGGAAGATATTTACATGTATATGAAAATTTCATGAAATGGAGAGCAGAAAATAACGAAAAATCTTTTTCTGAAAAAGTGTTCCTGGCCTATTTCAACGAAATATCCAAAACTCGAAAGCCGAGTAGTTTGTGGGGGATATATTCAATGTTGAAAAGTACAATGCAAGCAAAACACAATCTGTATCTGAAAAATTATACTAATCTTCTAGTATGGCTAAGAAAGCGTAGCGTTGGTTTCAAGAGTAGCAAGTCTAAAATTTTGACCGAAGAAAATGTAAAGAAATTTGTAGAAGAAGCCCCGGACGTAAAGTATTTAGCTACTAAGGTACTTATATTAAACATAGTATTTGTAATTGTGAAATCCTAATAACAATAAGTACGCTATAAAACGCAAACTGCTGCTTGCGGATAGGACGAGTGCCAACACAACAAAAAACACTCGCCGCGACGCATTACCTACTTACTGGTCTAGGCCACGAAATACGCGCTACGCCCGCAACGGCGGCGACCTTGTATAAAATTGTGACCGACCTCTTTGTTATAATTATATATTCTTTGACAAATTTACTACTGAACTCATTAATGTGACAAATACCTAACGAAATTAAAATTATTCTTAAAATTTTAAGTCTCATGTAATCTATTTATAGATTATATTAATAATTTTCTTTAATTTAACTGTTTCAAATCATATTAATACCTTTCTAGTATCGGTACAGACCTACAGTAATAATTTTTCTTTGAATAATAATAAAATATTGTTGGCCTGCTGCGAATCGGTGTTAACTCGCACTAGATAGTAACTGCTTACTTCCTGGCCTCTAACAACACGCTTACAATCGATGGATGCTGTCTCTTTCTAGCTTTACGCCGCGCGGAACTAGCTGATGTGAGTGCGAGCGAGGCAGCAAATGTTTCTCTCCTCTCGAGGCAATGAACTGTGCTGTGACGGTGCTCGCTGTATAATAATAAATAATAGGAGTAATGTAGCTGTTATGTTATGACCGTCCGCTGAGCGGGTAGTCATATTCAATTTTAATGTAGTTAATTTACGTGCAATGATTATTGTTCTCGTATTGTTTTTAAACTTTTCTGATGCAATTGTCTTTCTTATCAGATAACAAATATTTATTTAATTAAAGTTACACGATTTTTAGACATTATTCTAACACGACGAGATGTACTTCAAATACTTCAATATATTTTTCCATCAAAACGAGTACTTATATTTTAATGTTGTCTTCAGTTTCCGCAAATAACAATCATTGTAATAAAACAACAATTAATTCATGCTACACCTGGCCATAAAATGGCTTTTTCCGCACGCTACGAGTTCGGATAGCCGCTTGCTGGTCAAGTGTAAACATAAAATGATGTACACAACACGGGAGCTAATAAAGAAAACCCTCGATCGCATATTTACGTCCCTCGCTTGCAGCTCGGGCCGCAAACATCTGCTGATCTCGGCCTTTCTTTGTTTTAACACCCTAGTTGTGTAATGTACTATTAATTTTGACGGAGAAAATTTATGTTTTCATTAGTCTACCCGCGACCACGAACGCTGAAAAGGGTTACGAAATCCTAACGTTTCGTAACCCTTTTTTTTTAAATTAAGTAATGTACCAGATTGAATAAGTTGATTTAGTACAATAAGTATATTGTCATTTTTATAATTGTAATGTCATTGATCTACATCGAACACCAAAGTTTTAGACAGACATTATTTAATAAACTTTAATCCTACTGATTAAAAACTTATTAGGGTACAGTCATAGCCTTGTAGGTAACCATTAAGATTTGATGCCATGGTGGATTTTTCTAGTTGACCTGTTTACTGCTTGCTGGCTGACATTCTTTATAGTATCTCTAGTTAGTTGCACCTTTTTTGAAATAACCTACTAAAGTCTTAGTCATTATGAAAATGTTATTGTCTATTTGTTACAGGTGGCGCTTATCATCGGTGTCTGCGGTGCGTGCCGAGTTGGTGAATTAACTAGTTTAACCATTCACAACATCAAAATTGTTGACGACATAATGATTGGAGTATTGTTTGATCCTAACACTAAAGTATTCGACAAAATGTTCGCCATTCGCCACGATTTAATCCCTACCGTGCAAAAGTATCTAGCGATGAGACCCGAAGATCCCGGAACAGATAGATTCTTCCTGAGCCTCAGAGACGGCCAATGTACGAGACAAGTCGTCGGACGCCACAAAATGGCGTCCTTGTCTAAAGAAATAGCTCAATACTTAAAGTTGCCGAACCCTGAATGTTATACTGGCCATTGTTTCCGAAGATCGGCGTCTGTTTTTGGCTCGATTGTGTCGGGTATAGATAAGCGTAACAAAGCCCACTCTGAAGAGTTTAGATGCTCGACTCAGCAAGAGTTCGTCGAATTGGTGGAATTTGCAAAGCAGTACAAAAGGAAATGTTACACCAGAGAAACAAGCGCAGCTCTTGAAGTCGAGTTCATGGCTGATCAGTTCCATGGTTACAATGAGGATACAGAAGTGGCAGCCACAGACCAGGTTCATATCAAAATTGAGGAGATAGAACTACCTGCTATTGACTATATGGCAACTGAAGAGGTAAAGCAAACACCTATAGGTGAAGTTTATGTAAAAACTGAAGCAATCGAGCTACCTGTTGAGGAGGTTTGCAATAAAACTTTAAGGAAGCCACAAACAATCACTGACGAGGTTCAAATTAAAAGTGAAAAAATAGAAGACGCTACTGATTTAGGACCTGCAATGGCCTTTGTGACTGCTTATGATAAGCAGACAAACTCGCAGCCTTCTTTTTCTGGCAGAGAATCACGATCATCAGATATTATAATTGAGGATTCTGATGACAATGACGTAGTGGATCTAGTTCACATTAGGAGTGAAAATGTGAACCGAAAGACCACTTTAAAATCCCTTCGGGAAGAAATATCACAAGGACCACCTAACCCACATGATACTAACATTACGGTAGCTGGAAAGAATATAACAATTTTATTTAAAAACTGTAGCAACGTCGGCAATGTTACTGTTAATATTATTAATAAATAAAATTCAAGCCTTTTGTCTCGCACGTTATTTGGATTTTTAATGATCCTTTTATTCAATTTTGAATGCTTTTTTGTCTTAAGTCAAAACTAGGTACACATTTAAGAGGAAAATAAAAACAGTTATGGAATCTACAAATAAAGCCCTTTCATTTGATACCCCTCTTGATATAATAGCCCTACTTTTAATTCTCATCAAAAACCCCGAAATAGCCCAATATTTTGAATTATTTTATGCTTTTTATGTAGAGCTCAGTAATGTATTTAAGTCATGATTTCATATTATTTGATTGTCTGGTTAAAAAACGAAATAATAAACCAAAGAACGATAAGAACGGAAAAAATACCGGTATTTTTGTATGGAGCAAATACCGGTTTCCGAGCCCTGCATTCCATCCCATCACATGCCATTTCACCCTTCTTAAAAAAAGTAAAAAAGGTACAAGATTTTTTTTATGTCCAGGCTCGGGTTAGAAATTTTTAACACTACTTATTCCAAATTTCAAATCGGTAGTAGTAGTAAGTTCCTGAGATATCTGGCTGTGCCAGACGGACAGACAGAGTCGCATCAAAAGGGTTCCTTTTTTTCCTTTACCATTTTGGTACGGAACCGTAAAAAATGATGACTAAGAAAATGTATGGCAAGGTGTATACCTATTTCCGCCGTACAAAAAACACGACGCTTAAAGTTTAGAGGTCGAGTATTGCCATACTCAAATTTAGAATTTACGTAGAGAGTAAGGCATTTTTGCTGTATTTAATTTATGCGACTGATACACAATGAGAGGTCTTATAACACGAGTGTGGTTTTATGAAACAAACCGGAGGAGAGTCTCATAATAAGATCACATGACTGTTATAATTATGTACTCTTGCATATTACTTTTATGCAAACCCTTGGCCATAAAGTGGCTTTTGCCGCACGCTACACGTACGGAAAAAGCCTTTTTGGCCAAGTGTCGACATAAAATTATGAAAACAACACGGGAGGTAATAAAGAAAGCCCTCGATCGCATATTTACGTCCCTCGCTTGCAGCTCGGGCCGCAAGCATCTGCGATCTCGGCCTTTCTTTGTATTACCACCCTAGTTGTGTAATGTACTCTCTCTCTCTCTCTCTCTCTCTCTTCTAAGTCGGTTCCTCACTGCTGAGGATCGTGACTCCGCCGATGTACTATATCTACACACATATTACAGGTTTATGTGCACGAGGTCCCGTTCGCAGATTGTCCCTATCGCAAAATGTCACTTTTATAAATGTCTCTTTTCTAAAACGGCCGTCCCGCAAAATATTCCGTTCTCAAAAGGTCGTGTCCGTCAAGATAGCGTACACCGTAGAGATATTCAGAATCTGATGCAGCCAATAAATAGTACCCAAATAGTACCGACGAAATACCTAGGTGAAAAAGATAGTACCCTTAAACTTTTCGAAATATAAGGCCTGTTCACGGTGTACACTACCGGGCGTCAAGCTGGCGTACACCGTTTGTATCTCTGGAACGGCTTTGTTTTTGGAAACGTTTTATATCTCAAAAAATAGTACCCAAATAGTACCCTAGGGCGCTAGGGTACTATTTGGGTACTATTTATTGGCTGCATCAGATTCTGAATATCTTTACGGTGTAACGCTCTCTTGACGGACACAAAAGGTCCCTTCACTTAAAATACGTCCCTTTCACAGAATGTCCCGTTCGCAACACGTTCCTTTCGCAAAATGTCCCGTTCGTAAAATGAACCTTTCGTAAAATTTGCTGTTAATCGCCTAATTTTTAATACAAACACCAAATACAGAAATAAACTATTTCGTTCAAATAAGGATATAAGTAAGCTAGCTTTTATGATATGTTCAAACTTCAAATCTCTTAATGTACCTACGTTTACTTCTGCTGGCAATGCCTAGCTGATTTTATTATTTATTGCTTAGACCAGTCTAATAAAAAAACGTCGATGAATTCGCCCGTCAAAGGTGTACCTATGTTTAGTCCCCATTTCATACTAGGCCAATGTAAGGACTATTAATACTCTCTCGCTTTAATACATGAGAAGAGACCTAATTTCTTTGTACCTACTTATACAAGCATTTTGCAAACGGGACATTTTGCGAATGGTTCATTTCGCAGACGGGACGTTTTGCGAAAGGAGCCCTGGACATTCAGCGAAAGGGGCTTTTACAGAAGGGTAATTTTGCGAAAGGGATGGTACCTTTTGAGAAAGGGACGTTTTGCGAATGGGATATTTTGCACAGGGGGCCATTTGCAAAGACGTTTTGCGCATGGGACGTAAATTTGGTGGAGGGATATTTTGCGAGTGGGACCTTATGTGCCCTAACACGATTGAGGTTTTGTAATATAAAAAACCTCAATCATGTGTTCGGAAACCGTAAGAATGACTACTATTGGACCGCCAGCGATACTAGATTTCAAAATCATGGCCAGCTAGATTTCCATCATAGTATCGATTTCGAGGTTATAATATAATTTTTCATAGATTATAATAAACACTGTCAGAGATTATATATTGATGTTACATTACTGGTTGAAATAATGGTGGTCAGTATGGTTTCCGAACGTATAATACAGAATTTATGAGATGGGTACTACAGCCCATTTACTCTCATCTATGAGAATAGGCTCAGCAGCGCAGCAGTGGAACGTTTATAGGTGAATGATGATGATGATGATGATGATATTATTATATCGATTTAATATTTCTGCAGGAAAAACGTTTTTTCACTTTTGAGTTTTGAATGAAAGCGCTTCTACTGGTCAACAATTTACAAAGCATTATCTATTTATGATAGTCTCAAGCTACAGCCTCCATCTCATTCAGGTCTATAAATATAGTCCGCCGGGGCGGGCGACGAGCCGGCACGTCCGTGATTAGCCCGAGATATAACGAGATACGTCGAGATACACCGAGTTATACTAAGATGTGACGAGATTTGTCCAGATAAGTCGGACACTTATTGACGGCGTGTTGCTTTCCGAGAGATTTCTAGAGGATTGGTACTTTTTTTACTACGTACTAAACATGCACCTGTAATGAGGTTTACTTGTGCCAGCATCTACCTACCAGTGGCGTGGCGTTGAAGAAATCCTTGGGCAAGCCGGAGCAGCTTTGGCTTCAAGTTTATTTAAGAGCACTAGAATTAAGTGCTGATCTGCCTAATATTAGGCAAGCCGACGGGAATCGAGTTCTATGGACGCCACGCCACTGCTACCTATACCTACCTACCTACCTAAACATGTATGTACCTACCTAGTTTAAAGTTCGTATTTGTAACCAATTGGGCTAAACGATTCAGTAGATATAGGGCGCCATTTAAATTATGTGGCACATAATAGAAGTCGCCAGTTTAACCTAGCTGGCAAATAATGATATTTTATAAGTTATCAGCGGCCGGCAACCTTTTAGCACCTAAGGGCCACATAGTAGCTAACCATATTGACGCGGGCCGCTCTTTGTTAATAATTTGTGATTTTATACAATTCGGAATATAGCGACCTTTGCATATAAAATTGCTAGGGAGGCTCGCGGCTTTGCTCGCGGGCCGCAGGTTGCCGACCGTTGAGTTATAAGTTTGAAATCTATCTACCTATCTACAGATAGGTAAATAGATTTCAAACCCACAGGTTTGCGGAATCGTAGCTTTCAAACACGAGGAATAATTTTAACACTTTCACGACCAGACAAAAAATTGAACAATACCCCAGAAACCGTCAGAGCCCGCTAAGTGGGTTTATGAGGCCAATATGTGCAACACAAAACCATTTGAATAAAAGTTATGAGCGCTTACGAGGCGGGTTGTTGATCGTGTAAGTGCTAAGTAGCTAATTTTTTAGCAGGTAGTTAATTCAGAGTTATGAAAATGAGACAGCCGGACCAAAGCTGTCTTACTTACTTACTACGCTGGCTCAGCGATCCGAAGTAGATCTTGACTAAAACTCGCCACCGTTCTCTCTCTAAGCTTATGATGCTACGCTTTGTCACTCGATAAATAAATGATAAAGCATCCGTCACACACACACTATTTGTCAGAACGTAACAAATGCTTTATCATTTATTTATCACGCGACAAAGCGTAGCATCATAAGCCTACTGGGCAGCTTGTCGCCAACCGCAGTTGCCGTGAAGCTGGCAGAGGTCTTTTTGAACTTCGTCTATCCAGCGATACTTGGGTCGGCCAACCGGACGTCGACCATTTGGACGCCTTAGGTATATAATTTTGGCGGCTCGATCCTCTCCTATTTTCTCTACGTGACAGAGCCAGCGCTGTCTAGCAGACTTGCTCTCTCCAATGATATTGGACACGGCAACCAGTTGTTCCACTTCTACATTCTTTCTCATCCATACTTTCGCTTGACAGGGGAACTTATTTTTGAATTTGGTTGTCGTTATATTTCTGTTCAGTCATCGTTCTGTTCTTTGTAACAAAATTGGACTTTTGGGATTATAGGCGTCGAGTAAACATTATAAAGTGATTAGAAGTCTGTGTTAACTTTTATTTTCCTCAGGACCGAATGAGCCCCTCGAGGATTTTCGTCGCTCCGCGTTTACTGTGGACGGGAGCGGTATACATTAAATGAAATTAAATATAATAAGCCCGTCTAAAACATTATAATTTTCTTCAATGGTTTTTGATTCACCGCCTTAGAAACAATATCCCAAAACTACTCATGTAAACTTCAGTTTAGCTCAACGTAGGTACCTACTGGATAAATGAGCACATACGGTAATTTTAAAACTACTTATTGGTAATTCATAAGGTAAAAATAAAACTTGCACTTGAGCTAATCATCCGTTGGCATTTAACGTGAAAAGTTAGGTTAGGTTAAAGCGGTCGTTCTATGTATTGCTAAGTCATCTAATTTACGGTCTACTCTTACGCAACACGAATGATTATATTTTTATAAGTTTTTTTACAACAATTTTTACAACTCGCCCACCGAGGGTTCCGTGCAAATACCTCCAAGTGTTCCCAAGATAAAGGGTCTTGACAGGCAGATAGACGGACGGACAGACCGACGGACAACAAAGTGACCCTATAAGGGTTCCGTTTTTTCCTTTTGAGGTACGGAACCCTAAAAATAGGGCGCAATTGTCAGATTAAACATTGCACAGAACAATTAGCTTGTATCGTACTGTATAGCAATAATGTGTCCACTAAGTAGGCTTCCTTTGTCCTAAGCTAACATAAGTAAGGCTGTTCACGTCAAAGAGCAAATATAGTTGCACTTAGCCTCAAAATGTCTCATGCCATTGTAATCGTCCGGTTCCACAGAATCTTGAACAATGTGTAATCAAATGTCATCTCGAAAACCACCAAGCAAAGCTTTCAGCTCGAGACTTCTAACAATAAACTTATAATTTCCCAAAGGAATATAAACTCTATCACAATGGCATAAGGTTCTCGTACTCGCTAAGATGTTTGTCGCGTCGCGTGGCAGTAACACGACAGGCTCCTAAGGATTTCGTGTGAGGGAATTTCAGACTTATTGCTTCAGGGGATGGTAGTGTCGAAGTGTCGTTTTCGCTTGTAGCGGGGTATCGACGGCATCCGGCGGCTGGCTGTAAACTTTAAATCAATAACCTGTTGATGTTGCGGCCGATAAAACCGCCATATTAGCCGTGCCTATATGTATAGTCGATTGCATCGATAGCGCCTTTGACGGGGGTTGGTATATTTGTACGATTGTCGAAAAGGTCAGTTACCGTTTGGGATTGTTTGAATAAGTATCCATGAAATACTCGACATTTATTTTATACAATATCCACCTGAGGCCCACGTTACTACCTATTACTACTATATCGAAATGAGTTTTAGACTTTTATAGTTGGAAAGAAGATTCCAATTACAAAAATACTAAAAGTGCTCTGGGCCACAGGTGGGCAAATCAGTTCAGTGTCTAAAGTGATTTAAGTGATAGACAACGTACAGGCTAAGCTAAACCATTATAGATAGCGAGATGGAATTTAAAACACATATTATTAATAAATGTAATACTCATTTAATCAGCACATAATAAATTGAAAAAAAAAAAATAAAAGACCACCACATAAGATTAAATCCGCAACGCAGTCTTCGTCAGGTGGGTACAACTTCAAATCGGCAACAGGCTTCGTCACACTTACCAACAAAAGTAATCCGCAACAGGCTTCGTCACTTAAGCTTACGTTAAAAAGGATCGCCCCGAATCGTAAGCTGGCTCAAAAGTGCCCATGGAACTGGCGGCGTTGCCACGCTGTATGGCCAACGAAATTTGCTGCACCAGATACGATCCAGAGCGTGGATCAATCACCACCTCTATCCCTCAGATAGCGAATTATTAATTATTGAAATTGAAATTGAAATTGAAAAAATTTAATTCAGGTAATTTAGCCCATATGTGTTAGTTACAAATGTCTTAAAACCTGTTAATGTCCTGTTAACTGTTAATGTCTTATGTCTTAATGTCTTGTATTAAGACGTAGAGATGCACTAAGAAGTCACCGGCACAGTATGCATATGTAATAGTAGTAATTTTTAGGGTTCCGTACCAAAATGGTAAAAAAGGAACCCTTATGGTGCGACTCTGTCTGTCTGTCTGTCTGTCTGTCTGTCTGTCCGTCTGTCACAGCAAGATATCTCAGGATCTACTGATGCTATCGACTTGAAATTTGGAATAGTGTTAAGAACCGCTAACCCGAGCTTATGGGATGTAAAAAAAGTCTTGTAGCTTTTTTACTTTTCTTTTAAAGGGGTCCGTAATGAGACTTTGAAAATTGAAATTAGGGCTATTATATCGAGTGGGGTATCAAATGAAAGTGCTTGGTTTGTAGATTAAAACACTATTTTTGTATTTTTTTTTAAATAAGTAGTGTTTGATTTATGGCGAAAAACGTTAAAAAAAATACCATTCCCCCCTATTATCTTCGAAGTTACTGAACAGAAAAATCTGTAATAATTACCAATTATTAATGTCGTCCTATATATTACAGGAAAAATAAAACGGTTTTCCTAACTTGCACCGTTTTTGAGAAATTTGTAAAAATCTTATCACATACTTATTTGCTCCTACTAAACTAATCGCCATATAGTTTTTCTTGAATTATTCATGTATCTACTTATGAGTTTGTACGGAGCCCTCGGTGCGCGAGTCCGACTCGCACTTGGCCGGTTTTTCTTCCTACAATCGTACATCGGGCGCTTGTACGTGTGCGTGCCATGAATGAACGCACTACACGCGAAGTTTTATGAATGCGTAAGGATGCTCCAGCACGGTTCGCACTGTCTGCGCTTCGACCTTGACCTTCGTATCGCGCGCTCCTATAAACGGCCGAAGTTTGACTACTTGTCTATCTTTATACTTTGTCACAGGGCAGCATGTAGCGAAAACCTAAGTATTTTAAGTTCGGTAGAACTTGAACTAGCACTGAATTTGCTGGAAATACCGTAGGTAAGTAAACACAATTTGAATGGCTAAAATATTGTCTATGTTTCATAAAAAAATCTATAGAATGTATTTTCTTTTGAATTTTTATTTTATACTCTCCAGATGCCTGCATTTTCAATACCAGATATTGAAAATGCAAACTACTTGGGAATGTTTATTTTTAAAGGTTTTGAGCGTAAAACTACAGTCAGATGATTGTAATCCTCTTAGCAAAACATCTTTGTGCCACGCTTTGGCGGTTCTAGTTATAACTAATGCTCTTAGCGTAGGTATTCTTTATACATAGCGCTGTCAGCAGACTTCAGGGCTTTAATATCTCAAATGTAATGCGCTTTGGATTAGCTGCCTTGGTGGAAAAATTGCAAGGCTCGGTATTTCGAAGTGCATTGTGATGGAACGCCGTTCTACTGCGCTAGGTTTTAACTTTCTTTTAGCAGGTCTTTCTTAGAATTAAAATAGCAATATATGAGTCTCGGTGACGAGTGCAATTTTATTCCTTTAGGCGTCGAGACCTCTGTTCCACTGACCGACAGTTTTGCAAGGCAGTCTCCAAAAAACCTGATCGACGTCATAGGGGACCGAAACGACCAGCATCCTCGCTATTATTTGCTATTTCCAAATAGGTAATATCTACGGTAAAGCAATAATCACCGTCATACATAAATGCACAATGCACACTAGAGGCGCCGTCTTTAGTTTGCAAACCTTTCACTGATCTATTTATACCCATAAAGAACATTTAATCATTAACACGCCTTTTGATCAAGAACCCTAATGACTTGTGATTCAGTAAATAAAATGAAGATATTAAATTGGAACACAAGCGTGACGTCATTAGTGCCATGACATGTCATGATAGGCTACTAGACTCATATCAAATTTGGTGCAATAAGATTACTTTCTGTAGTATTTATTTTTAAGAAATCAATATTTTTCGATTACGGTTTATTAAAAGTGTTTGATGGCTACATATTTTTAATTGAAAATTTGTCTTATTTTTTTTATTTTGAACTATGAAAACGGTGTTGGCCATGATGTGACGTAATAGGACCGTAATCTAACTTCATGTCGAACCTTATACGAGTGAAACTCGCCATGTAGCTTTGCTTTGCTGTTACATTGACTTAAGTGACTTGGTGGTTTTTTGAGGTTGTAATCGTAATACTTTCGTTTTGATTGATTACTATTAGCATTCCCCATAAGCACTGGATAAATGTCAAATGCCGGTTTTCGGCTTGAATGACGTCACACCACAGATAATCGAAAGATTAACATAGCTAGCATCGTTTTCGCGCGGTTACGAAAGTTTAAATTTTAAATTTAAAAAAATTAAGTTTAAATTTTGCGGTTTTTCTAGGTCGTAAAAAAATAGGGTAATATTTTTTTTCCGTTAATCAGATAATAATTAATAATATCAGACAAACTTTAAAAAGGGGTCAAGTAGCCTATTATTTCTTAATTCCTAATACAGCCGGCATGCTTATTTCTCTCCGCTGAATTAATTACCCCTTTTGCTATTTCTCGTATGGGTTACTTACATCTCTATTACAGCTGTAACTTTCAAATTCAACTCTTAATCAACGCAGTACGGTTCGTTTTGTAATCAGGTAACTGGCTGACATACGGTGTTACGGAAATAATTGATATTCAATATGCTGGTATTGCTGGTAGCCTATTAGTTCGTATCTTCAATTTGGGCCGCGAATTGGTATTAATTAATGCAAATCGCGAAGTTGGAATATGTGGGTAGTTGAGTTCAAGAAGGTTAGCAGTCAAGTCGGGTGTGGGGGTTAAAATTAAGCGGTACGTGATTGAGTCAGCGAGTCGTGTTTCGTGTTCCAAGCAAGTTATTTTTCAAAATGTTATGTGGCACGTGTAACAATTTTGCAAAAAGCTGTCCGGTTATTAATAATAATAACAACGAAATAATGAACTTTATTTATATTAACTTATTCTTTCGTCATGTTTCGTGTTACTAGCTATGGTTTTATTCTAAGGGTATCTGCCCACTACAACGTATCATACCATGAGCGTATCGGACACTGTATGATATGTATGACAAATGCCGGTCGGTGACGGAACGCGCTACCTAGTGGGCATAGTCTCATACTTTTCAATACAAAGAATATTTATTTTGCCTGAAACGTTCATTGTACAGTCATGGTATGATACGGTGTAGTGGGCAGAGACTTTAATTTGTCGCCGTTTTTGTGACACCGTTATAGCATAAAGTATTTAACCTGGGAGGGCATTTCTCCAGAAATATGTCTGCGACTCATTCATCTGTCTCCATATATTTAGTATGAAAAAGGGCCAGATGAATGAGGTGACCGCAGACATATTTCTGGAGAAATGCCCGGGAAATATTCTTGTATTCTCTTCATTTAAAAACCTTTTAAAGCGGTCAACGGTGTTTACCTTCTTCATCAAGCCAATTTTCGATGAATCATGAATGATCATGAAGCTAATTTTTGATACAAGCTTTGAGACCTTCACTTTCAGCAATCTTGGACTCGTCTTACCCATTTCCACAAAACAGTATATATTACCTATAGATAACACACTTATTGCAATGCCAATTGGCATTGTCTACTAATCAATAATTGGACCAAATACGAAAACATGGACTTGATACGTAATAATTTACTGCTGGTAAATGTAGTATCATTTTTAGTTCTAGAAAGGCTCTAAAATTATTTTGCGGCCTTTCTTGAATCTACATTTTAACTAGGAAATGCTAAAATAACCAAATGAAAATGATTAATGGATTGCTATTCGTAAATGTGAAGTTACACCACTAATGTCTTCCTCTATAAAGCGGATTGCTTAATTACTCGCAATTAATGCAAACATTCAAATTCAATGCAAATTCAGTTGAAATCCTCAGGGAACTCTTTAACTCCGGTAATAACAGGTAAGTGGGCCGGGAGTGAGGCTTTCACTCCGAATGTCTTCGTTCTAAAATCGTATCCTGCCGTCCCACTTACTCATATGTTATAAAAGAGAGCAAGAGAGATGTCACGGTACGAATTTTGAACGGAGACATTCGGAATATAAGCCCAGATTCGCGGACGTGAGACTGTTCACATCGTTGAAATTCGGGGACGTGACTTGAAACTATTTGACTTATTTTACCCCGTGAACCACTTGACTTCTCCATATACGAAACGAGTTTATACAACTACAAAAGTAGTGGCGGTTACGCCCTTCCTTGCGGAGAAATACCTACGTGTATTTATGTGAACTATACGGAGTGCACATAATTTGGTGTGAATGCGACTTTATCAAGATCTTTCCCAAAGTGGGTGCATTTTGGAGATGTTATTCATTCTGCACTTAGCATTTGACTGCTGTTTGGGTTTTAACATCGTTTTGATACTGGATGTCTATTGTGTTAGTTGTTTGATTCAAAACCTGGCGAGAAGTAGGGAACTTAAAAATATTGCAATTACTTACGTATATGGTTTAGAAAATAAAAAATATAACAAAGTGCAAAATAAAACTATGTTTTATACACCTCTGTAGGTAAACAAAAGTAACGACATATAGGTAGGTACATAATGTCATTAAATGTGCTTTTTGTGCAAATTAGAGTAATAAAGTCGCATACGCAATGATATCATAAAACCGCTCTATGCAGAATTTAGCTGTGTTTATTTCTGTGAACTTTTGAGCTCTCATAAATCCCACTTGGGTGCCAATATAAATGTTAAGTTTAACTATCGAGAGGGTGTAAAAAGGCATTTTCTGATTTTATTTTATCTTATTTAAGCATTTTTATGTTAACCTTGATCGCCTGATATGTGCAATTTTGCATAGTAATTACAGATGCCTCAAACAGTTATACTTAACGGGGCGTTTTCCAAAATAAATACCGGGGTATAGCTACTTTCTCAAAATATGGACTTTTGAGGTTTTTCTGGCTCAAAATCGTTAGTACTTTCGAACCATATACCTACGTAAAAAAAAGTGTCCCAAATTTATTTTCCCATTACGTCACCATTTTGCATTATGTTTTGTATGACCGTGACGTAGTGGAAGAAAAAAAATCCATACAAATTTTGCGAAACTTTTTTACGTATAAGGTTCGAAAGTATTTATAAAACGATTCTGAGCCAGAAAAACCTCAAAAGTCCATATTTTGAGAAAGTAGCTACGCCGGGATTTACTTTGGAAAACGGTCAACGAAATAATGCCCCACATCTCTGGAAATGTAACATTACAGTTGAGATCGTATCACATCAAATGAAGCATTGCCTACTCATTGGTATTTTATACCATGAATCATGAAGCGAGTAATTATGTGTTATACGTAGGTATATGAATTTATTTATGAGTAGTATATCAAACCAAAACTGAGTGATGTGCATAACGTTAGTTTCTTCCAATTTGAGTGTTGTGTGTAAAAATCCGTCGTTTCTGGGAATGATTTTTACTTATATGATGTTCATAAGATAGGATTATTCCCCATTCAACTTGAGAATGATCCCGAGTGGTATTGCATTAGATGCGTAATAGTAGATTGGGTCACAAGGGAGCAAAATGTCGAGGCGAGAGCGTACCTACTTATATTATATTGAATCCTGAACGAAGCGAAGGATTGTACAATAGAATCCCGAGCGTAGCAAGGGATTCTAAAGTATAATCCGGAGCGTAGTGAGGGATTCAAGTTTTAACGCCCGTGGTGAAAATAATTTGGCTACCTTGTGGCACATACTGCTTTTCACACCGACTATGAGGAAAATTCAAATACAAACGCTACCTACCAAAATAACGAAATATTTAGTTAATAAAAGAGCATCACACATTATTATTAAAAATGAAATGTTAAATTATTAAATTTATAGGCCATTATTATTTTATAAAACGATGATTATTTTTTACGGCCGGGACGAAAATACTACTTCCATATTATATTTATGGCCCTCGCCTGCAGCTCGGACCGCAAACGTCTGTCATCTGGGCCATTCCTTATTATACCGCGCTCCGTGTGTAATATACTAATAATGCTGTCTATGGTATGGCATATTCTAAGTGGGTTCAAACTAAAAATACCCTGTTGTCCTTGAACAGACAAGTATCACTTTGATCCCTCTTATGAGGGAGCAAAATACTCTTTTCTGAATAGGAGGTGTGAAAAAGTGGTTTTCCACCAGCAGGACAAGACGAGACGCGACGCGGATTGAATTGAAATTTGTATGGCAAACTTTCAATCCTCTCCTAGCGCCTCTTCGGAGGATTGAAAATTTGCCATACAAATTTCAATTCAATCCGCGTTGCGTCTCGCCTCGCCCTGCCGGTGGAAAACCACCTCAGTAGTGCATCAAAATATAAAGTGATATTCTCATGGGTGTATTTAGCCTAGGGCCGGTGGCCGCCTTTACAATCTGCCGCAGCGGACCATGGCCCATAGGTCATGGACCCGGAAAGGAAGGTGTGGGCCACAAAGGGCGCCGTGGCCCTCAAGCAGTGGCGGACTAAGCCAGTCGGCAGGCCCGGGGCGGCGTAAGTTTAGCCCTTTCCGGATGGGAAGTTTGCTATATGAAAGCTTCCGACTGCTGTGACAGCTCGATCAAGCACAAAAAAAAACCTTTAATTATTCGAGCGCTGCGCTAGTGTCTGCACGGTAGATCAATGTCGTCCCGATCACGAAAAAAGTCACGGTGACCGTCAAGATGGCGTACACCGTAAAGATAGGTATGCAAAATCTTAAGTTGCCAATAAATAGTACCCAAATAGCACCGACGAAATATCTAGGTGAAAAAAATAGTACCCTTAAACTTTTCGAAATATAACCTGTTCACAGTGTACGCTACCGGACGTCAAGCTGGCGTAGGTACACCACTTGTACCTCTCGAACGGCTTTGTTTTCGGAAACGTTTTATATCTCAAAAAATAGTACCCAGATATTAACTCAGGTCCCTAAAATTTTATTTCTCCAGCTATTGTAAAAGCCGAGATATTCCATGACTTAACGGTGTACAAAATTTCGCACTGTCAAGCTGGCGTACCCGGGAATTTCACATAAAAAGACTTCGGATTCCGAAATCACACTGTACATTATATCTCGGCTTCTACGATAGCTACAGAAATTAAATTTCAGGGCACTAGGGTACCTACTATTTTTTGAGATATAAAGGCCCGGGCGGACCGCCCCTCCGCCCCACGTTTAGTCCGCCACTGCCCGCGACCTCCTCGCTCTCAATTTAAAGCACGAAGCGTCGCTTGGCGGGCGGAAAACTTGATTAGCACAGGGCAAACAATTAAATATAGGTACGCCCCTATATATTCTGCGATCATAATTCAATAGGCATGTTTACTGTATTCGTAATTTGTTAAAATTATATAAGATCCTTTTAAAGAAAATAAGGAAGCATGTTGAAGTTTTCAGTTCGATACCTAAAGTGTAACTTGTTTTATGAGCCTTCAATACCATTGAATAACCCGTAAATCTTATGGTAACTTTGTTATGAAACCGTTAGGATAAACGCAAGTTTTGACATAGTTGCAAGACAAATTCTTGATTTACCCGTACAAAGTATATGAAGCGAATTGGAAATGTCTAAAAATGTGATTTTAACATTGGTCTTGGTGAGTTTTCAGGATATTGTAATTGTTTTTCATTAATATTTCTATTATTGAGAGGTCTTTCTATGACATACCTACCACAGAAGAAACTTGTAAAATAGTCTATTTTTATGTTACTCGCCTATATTTACAAATAAGAAACGAACTTTATTCGAATTAAAACCCCTCGTACTGGTTTCGGTCTGGAGACATCTTGTTTAAATTGTAAATTTCCTTCTGCGCGAAACTAACTCGACTCCTAACATCGTAGGTAATACAATTAGGTCACTTTAATTAAGTGCTACTTTATCATGGAGACGTGTTTTGTTTCACTTTTATATATAAGATCACTATTTTGGGTCGAAGGTAATTCTGGATAAAATGAGATGTAGGAAATCACGACAGGTGAGATTTAGTTCCATACTCACGGAGAGCATAGGAAGTTGATAATGTATGGATATAAATTAGTTTCTAATTAAATGAATTTTTATTTTGTCAACGTGGCTTACAAACCGAAGGTTGTTGAACTTTTACTTTGTAAATTAACGCGACATAAACTAGTTTCAAATCAAGGTTAGGTTTTTAGGAATTTTCAAAAAGAAAAAGTACCCACGCATTATAAGAGCCCACATTTTCGTAATTTTAGTGCATATAAATTTCAGTTTGTATATAATAATTATATATGATAACATTGATAACTTTAAGCTGACTCCTGCCATTGTATTGCGATACAATTGAAGGCATGTTTACAAAAACAATATAGGTAAGTGACTAGGCTGCAGTGGCGTGGCGTCCAAACAACTCGATTCCTACCGGCTTGCCTAATATCAGGCTTTTAACCACCTGCTCTTAAGGAAAATGTACCTACGTCAAATCTGCACCGGATTGCCCTAGGATATCTTTTACGCCACGCCACTGCTAGGCTTGTTGACACCAACTGTCATTAAAAATGTTTCTCTGTAAGTATTAACGAGTCTAGTCAGTCGTGTTGTTTTTGTAAACATCCCTTCAATTGGACCTTTACTTGAGAGCCGTAGGTATTGTTCGCAAACTTCCTTTAATTAGGAAAGTTAATCTGACATTTTCCCTTTCATTTCCGTATCCTTTGAGATGGTTATCTTTTCTACGCTTCTTTTTATCATAAGCTCTCTGCGACAACATAACTATTAAATTTTTAACTCACTAAGTCGGCACAGGTAAAGACAGGGATTTTTTTTTATTTTTTCAATAATAAAAATGGATTGTAAAATCTTCACTTTTTGTCCCCTTTCTATACAGTTTCTTTTTTATATTATAAGTGCAAATGAGCAGATAAGCCACGTGTTGGATAGTAGTCACTGCCCCTTATCTTAGTTTTTACACTAGTAGACTCAAATACCTGGCAGAAAATATCAAAAGCCCTAGTAGACTTCGAGCGTACTTAAAAATGAAAGCTTCTAATTTAAACAAATACGCTGGAAATCCCCACGAACGCGCAAATTGCGGCAGGCCTTTCATAAATATATTGTGAATAATTTGTCGAGATGTAATTAAGATTTATTCCTCCCTTGCCTTAATAAAGCGCTCTACGAGCCCTGGCCAAATCAAAGCAATGCGTGGTGGTACGCTAAATGAACTTTGTAGGTAGGTACTTAGGTATATTTCCTATTAATATTATATTATAAATGTGAAAATTTGTGAAGTTGTTTGGCTGTTTGTTACAAGATAATGCGGTAACAATTGATTGCGTTAAGACACAATATAATAGCAGTAATATTTCTTCCGATAAAATGTACATCGCGCCGCTTGCGTGTGTGCGCTCTGTGTACGGACGCACTACAAGCAAAATTTTAGGAATGTGTAGCAATGCGCCAGTCGGGGTTTTTTAATTAAATCATCAGACAGACGAACAGACGGACGGACAGACGGACAACAAAGTGATCTTATAAGGGTTTCGTTTGTTCCTTTTGAGGTACAAAACCCTTAAAATAAAAAAATCAAAACATAAAATAATTTTTTTTAGTGGGCTAAAGGTTTTAGCTCAATGGATCTGCTATAGGTAGCTCTATAATACTCGGATGATTGGAATAATTCACATGTTTTCGTACCTACCTGAGCGAGTATAATGGAGCTGTTTGAAATGAAGCCCATTTATACAAGAGCCCATGCACTTCTAAGTAGATTTATGCGCAAATATGGCAGTAATGTTGAGTTTAGATCTTTGTTACGAAAGAGCACGTGGTAATATAATATTTTACGGGTTAATATTGTACTCATTTTAAGAAAGCACAGTAAAGCACTCATAAAAGCCAAATAGAAAGGTATAAAATATTTAAACACCGCGCTGTGCGCATCTACCGATGTAAATTTTTTTATTTACTGGAATTAACTAACATTTACGAATACGCATTTGACTCATTAGTACCTCTACCTCTTACAAGCCTATCTGAAGGTGGTTTTCCACCGGCAGGGCGAGACGACACGAGATGAGGATTGAATTGTTTGTATGAAGTTTTCAATCCTCTCCTAGCGATGCGCGAGGAGAGGATTGAAAACGTAATAGGTACAAAGGGTCTAGCCGCAATCCTATAGTGAAACTGCCCCTGGCTGAAATGTGTAGGTTTCTTAGGAGCTTTTATTTGTCTTATTATAAGATATCATTTTACCAGATTTCAAGCCTGGAATCCTCTTGGTTTGGACAAAAATAAAAAAAAATAAAAAATAGTTTTTATTTATTTTTAGCTAAACCAATAATTGGATTTCTTTGAAATTTGGATGTCACATGTACCTAATAATAACTCATTTTCAAAAAAAAATCCAAGGTTCTAACTTATTTATAAAGTCTTAAAAATTGATATTTTAATTTTTATGATTTTTTAAAAAATACTTATGAGATAGGGACAACCTCAATTTTTAGTTATATAACGTAGAATATATTACTGCATAAAATATATTTTTTCTGAAAAAATCCATTTAGGGCAACAGGGCCAAAATGTTTTACTAATGCATAGAGGCCGCCCGCCCTACTACGTTTTTTAACCGACTTCCAAAAGAAGGCCGGTTCTCTATTCGTCTGAATGTTTTTTTTTTGTATGTTTGTTACGCGATTACTCGAAGACGGCTGGACCGATTTGAAAAATTCTTTTTTTGTTTGAAAGGGTATACTTCCGAAATGGTCCCATTGCAACCAAATCAGGATCTGATGATGGGATCCTGGAGAAACCGAGGGAACTCTTCAAATATTAGAGGCACACATATAGCGATTTCGGTATATTTCGTAGTTTCTTGTCCATTTCTTACTAGCAATAAGTTTTTAGTGTTAACCGACTTCAAAAAAGGAACAAATGTTTATGTAGGTTTCTTCCCCGATTACTTAAAAACAGCTGGACCGATTTGGAAAATAATTTTTTTGTTTGAAAGGGTATACTTCCGAGGTGATTCCATTGCAACCAAATCAGGATCTGATGATGGGATCTTGGAGAAATCGAGGGAACTCTTCAAATATTAGAGGCACACATATAGCGATTTTGGTATTTTTCTTAGTTTCTCGTGCACTTCTTATTAGATATAAGTTTCCAGTCTTAACCGACTTCAAAACAAAGATCAATTTTTATGTAGGTTTGTTCCCCGATTACTTGAGGCTAGACCGATTTGGAAAAATTTTCTTTTAACTAAATAGACTTTAGTCTATTTGGTTAAAATAGTATTTTTACAGCGCCACTAAAAATTTAAAAATAAAGTAAATTTTTAAAACAAAAAATAAAAACCGACTTCCAAAAACTTAAACTAAAAAGCAGAAAATAATATGTTAATTACCCGAAAGAAATGGATAATCAACGATTCATATATACATATACAGATATTTATAGTTTTTAACCTGCTTTTTTGAAGTCGGTGCCAGCTAAGGATAAAAGGAGCTCAGCATAGCCAGCTTTGCGTGGCAGGCACCGACTTCAAAAAAACAGGTTAAAAACTATAAATATCTGTATATGTATATATGAATCGTTGATTATCCATTTCTTTCGGGTAATTAACATATTATTTTCTGCTTTTTAGTTTAAGTTTTTGGAAGTCGGTTTTTATTTTTTGTTTTAAAAATTTACTTTATTTTTAAATTTTTAGTGGCGCTGTAAAAATACTATTTTTGTACATATTTTATTTACTTAGTGGTTTATCTATCCTCGTCTATCGTCACCTCGTCGTGTGGTGTCGAGTTGTCGACGTAGTGCGCGCTCATGAACAGGCACGAGGTGGCGGACTGGTGGTGGCGACGCTGCGCGGGTATAATATTCGCGCGCCGAGCCACATGGCGTGCTCTCATTGGCTAATTGACGGTAATTACAGCACTTGTGCGGTAATGTAAAGTAAAAAGCACTTGTGTGTAATAATCTGTGTTCTGCGCGTAAAAACCACGAAATAAGAGCGACTTTATTTTCGACCTCTGCAAAACTTAGCGTAGTCCGACTATAAACCCTTTTTTATTAAATTCTGAATCTGGGTGTCCTGGATGAGACAGGCAATTTTGAATAAAATCTTTGAATACTCTTACTTATTTTCACTGAAACTATGTTTCTGTATGGAAACATACATATCACGAAAACCACGAAAGAGACCCTAAATAAATACTTGAATATTCGGACCAAGGGCCCATTGAGCTTTTAATTTTTTGGATTAGGTAATAAATGTCGGAAAATAAAAAAATGGGATTTTTGAAATTCCGTATAGTAAATATCGTGACTTTAAATAATCTTAATTTTATTTCTTAGGAATTATGAAATTCGCAATAAAATATTTCCGAGTTTTTGGGTGTTCCCGGTATAAGTAGTCGTAGGGCGGCGGGCGGCCTCTATGCATTAGTAAGACATTTTGCCCTGTTGCCCTAAATGGATTTTTTCAGAAAAAATATATTTTATGCAGTAATATATTCTACGTTATATAACTAAAAATTGAGGTTGTCCCTATCACATAAGTATTTTTTAAAAAATCTTAAAAATTAGAATATCAATTTTTAAGGCTTTATAAATAAGTTAGAAGCTTGGATTTTTTTTTGAAAATGAGTTATTATTAGATACATGTGACATCCAAATTTCGAAGAAATCCAACTATTGGTTTAGCCAAAAATAAATAAAAACTATTTTTTATTTTTTTTTATTTTTGTCCAAACCAAGAGGATTCCAGGCTTGAAATCTGGTAAAATGATATCTTATAATAAGACAAATAAAAGCTCTTAAGAAACCTACACATTTCAGCCAGGGGCAGTTTCACTATAGGATTGCGGCTAGACCCTTTCAATTCATTCCTCGTCTCGTCTCGTCTCGCCCTGCCGGTGGAAAACCACATTTATACTTTAATCAGATCGCTAGAATTATTAATTTAATTTGTTATAATCTGGATCGTAAACCTGGTACCTACTTGACATTGAAATGTTGAGAAAACTGATAGCATCGTATCAGTTTTTATAGGATGTACTTATTTTAGAGGCGTGCCGCGTGCCGAGAAATTATTCGACCTAGATCCAGCCTTCCTTTTCCAATCAGACTATTAGGCACCTATCATTTATACGTCCCGACGGACGTTTCCGTTTAAGTTATTTTATTACAATTATTACCTGGATGTTTAAGAAAAGATTAAATAACCATCGTTTGGGTAATTGGGTAAACTTCTTTAGCGCAGACATTGTCTCCACTTTCTATAGGTATTATCCTAACCTAACCATTATTAAAAATATTAAAAAAACGACTGCCATGAATGAAGGCGAGCTTAAAAGTTAACAAAAGTAAGTATATATTTTTATGATCAGATTTTAAATCTCTTCTATTTGATACCCTACTCGATGGTGGTCAGAAGATTTATTTTCTTCCGAGCACACAATATGGCGTACACGTACAGTATCTGCCATATTGTTTTTATGATGACGTCATATAGCCTATGACACTCGGGATAACTCAGGGATTCTAACAATACCCAACACTAAATCGGTTCAGGGGTTTAGAAATTATCGTCGAATTAAGAAACCGACATACATAGCAGTGGCGTGGCGTAAAAGATATCCGTGGGCAAGCCGGTGCAGATTTGGCGTACATTTTCCTTAAGAGCTGTAGAATAAGGTGCTCAAATGCTTGATATTAGGCAAGCCGGTAGGAATCGGGTTCATTGGACGCCACGCTACTGATACATAGATACATACATGAACCCTGAAAACATAACACTCCTTTTTTGGGGCATTCGTGTGAAAAGGTAAATCTACTCACTCAGCCTCTTCGACAGTCTCTGACATGGCGAGGAAGACACAGTTGAGCAGGATAGTGGCCATGACGATGTAGTCGAAGAACTGGTTGGTGGAGAGGTAGACGCACGCCCGTCGCATCGGCGACCACGGGGACCACCAGAACAGCGACCGCGTGGCGGTGAACCGGTGGATGTAGTTCTTGCGAAAACGCTTCGACACCACGCAAAACGTCTGGAACAATATAAACGCACATATTTAGGGTAGCCATGGGAAATTTTAGCCGGTATCATCGTCACTTCTATCATCGCATTTTACAGTGAAAGAACAATGTCTATCGGTATTTCCTAGATGCATCGCAGCGTAAAAATCAAAGGCATCGCGATAATTTTTGGGCATTTTTATTTTAAAATCTACGGCTAGGCGAAACTTAAGCTATGTTCAAATACCGTCTAACCTGTCAGTCCGTGACGAAATGTATGGAGTTTGACACTAATCGTTAGTTCTGTAACGTCCTGCTAACTGTCAGTTAAGAACGCACTTTAAATAAAAAAGCCCTTTTACGGCGAATACGAACCATTGTATTTTTTTTGTGGTAAGGAAACTGATGTCAATGGTGGATAAGCCGGTCGAAGCCCGGGGCGGCGTAAGTGAGTAAAGAAAGCTGAAAGTGTGTTGAAAAACGTCGTATGATACTCGTGGGCATAGGTCATTAACAGTCTCGGCCATTACAGCCACACTGCCTCGCACACAGCCTCGACTGTGATGACCAACATAGCCCACTCGTATCATAATGTATTATTATCCACCCGTGGACCAACACTAAACATAGAAATAAAATAGAAAAACCTAAAGTGCATATTATATTAATGTAGGATTCCGCCCAAGTCAACCCACGAGAGTTATTTTTAATTTAATTCCAATAAGATACTTCGCCGTCCTGGCCCGAGGATGTTTACGCAATTAATTCCGTTTCGCATCTACATGTCACAGACAACAAGCCACAGAAATACCACTACAGGCAATTAGTTATTGACTAATTTTACTATCATAAATGCTACTACTGTTAATTACTACTACTTACAGTTAAGTACATTGTCAGTAGTGACAGATGCACGTGTCACAAACATATGCAAAAGTTAAGGGTTTCCAGGAAGTTAAAAATTAAAAAAACAACGGGGCCAATTAGCCTCGATAGAACGAACACCTTTGATGAACTGAAAACTGTAGGAACATTTTATATATCGTAAAACTCTGTACAACACAAATCTGTTAGAGTCTGTGAACTAACCTAACCAGTATGACATTTTTTTTTGCAAATACGGTAGAAAAGCATTACAGCGCCCCCCCATCTAAATCCTATTCTCTCTCCGCACAGACTCTATGTATATTTTCTCTGAAAATCTGTAGGTATAAATATAAATAAATCTGTACACTACCTACACGATGCGTTACAGGCACTATTCTTGCCAGCCCAACTCTCTAGCAGACCCTTGATGATGCCGACTTCTGGAAACGACCCCGGTATACCGAGGCGTTGTACCTCTGCAATTTGAACTTAAGAGGAAACAGGAGGGCAGTTTTTACATACAAACGTACTCCCCTGTTTCCTCCCTGGTTAATGCCAGTAGAGCAATAATTTTTTGTCCAAAAATCTATGGCTACTATTGATATGTTCCTATGTTTTCCTTTTTACGATAAATTCATTCTCAAAAGAGATATTAGCCTTCAAAAATCTAAAAAAAAATCCAGATTTTCCGCTGTGTTCACACATCCAGAAAACAAATTTGAGTAGATTATTAAACAAAAGGAAAACATAGGAACACGGCCAAAGCCTTTCTTTAATGTTTAATGAAAAAATTAGTTAAATAGGTTAAGTTTTGGGGAAGAAATCAGGGGACTACGAAACGTTGTTTTCATGAAATTTTAAAAGGTATTTTCGGTCCAAGCTGCAGTTGTCTCTATCGCGCTCTGCTGGGGAGAGGCGGGCAGTGCGGGACAGCGACACATTTTACAAATACCTAATTTTCAATTCTCTCGGCCTTACTGTTTCCTCTTAATATAGTTGTTTAACACCGTATTTCTTGTACCAGAAATGTGCGACGGTGGTTCCTTGATTAGCTTACTAATTAACTACGATTCCAATTATTTGTCGAATTAACATACTTGTGTGTTTGTTTACGTGATTTGCACAATGTAATGAAGGTACTATTAGCAAATATTTGCATTCGTTGGAAAGTAGGTCATGGTAATATTGCGCGGTGTCGGTATGAGTGAGCAGGTTTCATTTATAAAGTTCAACGTGTTGTAGTTATTTGTAGCATGTTTTTCCGCCATTTTCGTTTAGCCATATTTAGCTGATTAACATTTCTATGAATTAAAATTAGAATATTTTTACGTGGCAACCAAAGAAAAACATCGCCAAACATTGTAGGTACAATACCTATAATGTTTGGCGATGTTGAAGTTTTTCTTAGATGTTACATAAATACAGATGATTACAGTATGTTTGATATGCATGTGCCTCTATAAGAAACCTTGAAGGTCAAAAATAAATAAATTTAACATAGGTTCTACCAACACATAAGTAAATGTTATACTTAATAATACATTTAGTTAGATGACACTAATGAATCGGTTAATTATAAACTAATCAAAATCAATGGCTGTACTATCCAGTACGGGCCAGTACTAACAAAATGTCTCGAAGGGGGGGGGGGGGGGGGGGGGATGATATTGGGATGGAAAGAGCTCATAATTCTAAGTAGAAATAATATAAAATTGGCAGAAAACTTCACAATGAAGAACATAGCATATTTTTTTCAGAAATGCTCAGGTAACGCTTTTACTTAGTACCGTAAGGATTAATCGGCGTAGACCACTCACCAACGGGATGCGTGGAAGAATGAGAATCAGTTTAGTCTTTTGGCCAGTGAGTCCAGTGCCGTAAATAGGGCGGTGCCACCGGTGCCCAGGCACAGGGCGTAGACTCTGATGGGCACAAGAATGGCCAGACCAGGCAGGATTCCTTACCTATGGTACCCTACCTTTATTATCTAAAAAAAAAACAAGGGCGCAGTATAGAAGCTCGCACAGGGCGCAGAAAAGGCTATTTATGGCACTGAGTGAGTCACTCTAGCCAGACTCCTTAGTAAATAAATAGTGTTATACAAAAGTTGTGTCGGCTGGAGTACAATGCGTGGGCAGTGGCGCGACAGGCGCGTGCCGGAGTGTGTTCTGGGTCCGCACTGCGTCACGCGCTAAATAAAGAACGCAGGGTCAAAATATAAAGACAGGCAAGTAGTCACCCTTAGGCCGTTTAGGAGCGCGCGATACGTATTCAAGGTCGAGGCTTAGACAGTGCGATCCGTACTGGAGCATTCTTACCATTCTTAAAACTTCTAGTGGTAGTGCGTTCGTTTACGGCGCGCACAAATTTGTAAATGAAGACTTGTAATTTATCGGAGACTAATGTTTGTTTTAATGAGTTACCGAAAGTGGTGATGGCGCTTGCAACAGCAAACATACATGGCAAACACCCCGTTCTTAACAATAGTATTAATTATATAGGGTTTATTTACCATTGAATCGCCGACAAAAGCTTAGTTTCTTTGCTTTATTGGATACCTATAACAATTGCTGTTATTTAAAAATGTGAGATCTTAAAGTAGGTTAGATTTGACTTGGCCAGTTTTTATCAGAATTAAAATATATATATATACATTGAATAACTTAATAAAATGACTGATGTAATGAAACTGGCCAAGTCAAACCTACCTACTGTAAGATCTCACTTTTTTTTTTTTTTATATACTTTGAGATTATTTATTTTTGAATATAAGAGCAAATAGGAAATGTAAAAAATATAGAAAGTAAAAATGTAATCAAAACCTAATTTTTAAATAACAGCAATTATTATAGGTATCCAATAAAGCAAAGAAATTGAGTTTAATACTTGTTCATAATGTTATTTTGTTCCTATAAATACATATTTGGATTTTGCATAGATCTTGGCACTCATTTAGATCTCCATTCTTTTTGCGGCGAGCTTTTTTACATTTATGTTTTTGGTGTGTAAAATATCTGGCACCACTATATTCCTGCAGTAAAGCAAATACTAAACGTTCACCACTTCATCATGTATTTTCTTTTATTCTTTCATCGTATATTTCTGTCGGTATTTGTTTCAGCTGCACTTAACCGAGTTAATTGCAAAGTGCTGATTGACAAGGACCTTTGTTAAATTAGTTAAGAGCTGTATCTTTATCAAATTACGTAGAACTGGAGCGAAAATTCAATTTTCCTTCAAGCTCACTGTACTTACTTATTGCCGGGTTATTAAGCGTAGATTTTATGCCGATTTAATTATGGTGAATTAAACATAATTTCGTGCTGTGCCCAGCAGTGGGATGTATATAGGCTGATGATGATGATGAAGCATAATTTATGAACTCATCCAAACAAAAGGGAATAAGAACCGAAAAATCTGGAATCAATTTTCGACCTAATCCTTGAAAGGGATTATTCTAGAGCAGTGGTTCCTAACCTTTATTGCCACATCACCCACAGGCCCCCTCTAGATTTGTATCTTTACGCCTCCAAAAAATAGGTAATACAGACAAGTATATGAAAGTACTCAAAGCAAAACGTCTTAATATGAGTATTACCCCTGAGTAAACTTAATTTTACCCCCAAAGGGGCAATTACACCCAGGTTCGGAACCACTGTTCTAGAGCTTATTTGCAATGTTTTAACCCAGTCAACCAGAAATGTAAATAGAAATTCGCACTTCACATTCACATTTTTTTTAATTTGTTTGTATTTTTTTTCTTATGTAAAAGGTAAGATTGATAAATTGCAAAATTTACAGATATTTTGTTACTTTAGTTACTTTACGTGCCCTAAAAATACATTGACAAATTAAAAACCCTTCTATAAAAAGATCGCATATTGTAGCCTTTTCTTTTACTGCAATATCTTTTCCATCACGATCGCGCTAACTTGCGGAAAAGTACTCTTCCTTCTTAAAACAATTGGGTGCTTAATTGCGAATTGGAATCACGTTCACATTATTCAAACGATGAAGTTATAATTAGTAAGCTAGTCAGTTTCTATACAGTCCTAATTAGTAGGTACTTTTCTTCTATATTCCTAATTTATAATCTACGGACTAGATTATTAATTAGGAATATAGAAGGAAAGTAGTAAGCTAACAGTGGAATAATTAGGCGTTTGTACAGTTCTATAGAAAAAAGCGCCAAAGCGTATGTTGCGGAACAAACCCTAATTAGGACACTGCTATGCGGGGCACGACCAGACTCTGAAGCTCTGAATTAGAAACGCACAAAGTTCTATGGTAACAGTATAGCTGGTTTGCGTCTCTCTTTTGACCGACCCAGCGAGCAAGTTTTAAGAGTCAAATAAGGAGATGGCACTAGTCCTACCGCCGGCAGTAAACGAGTAAAATTGGGCAATAACAGTTCATAGCGGGCTAACGAGTGCAGCATAAACTGCATGGTTGTTTTTAGGTTTATTGTCGGGGCTGTCAATGCTGTCTTTTTTGTATTTGAATTTTAAATTTAGGTTTGGATTTGTATGACGTCCTGTCAAGGGGATTTTTATTCATTCTTTGACATAGACGAGCTTTGAGAACACGTCGCTGAGGCGTGGAAGTTTTTTTTCTTCGTGATTGTTGCACGTTTGATTTGTGGTTGTTGGTCCGTGAGGTTGTTGGCGGCACAGTGCCGTAGTGTTTTTTTCTGGTTGCGTGGCGCTTGTGGCCAGCCCGAACGTCTCTGGCGTGTCCGGTCTCCATATCTTGGTGGTGGCGTGGCCACCTCCCGCCTCGGCTTGTGGAGCCGTGGGTGCGGACATTATTTTGGTATTTTCGGCTGGGAAACCGTAACTTCCCCACGGGAGCCTGCTATATTGTTCAGGAGCTTAGGCGCCTCCGTCAAGGGGCCGCCACGGTGGAAGGCGCGCGGCTAGCGGCGCGTTCCTGATCATTCTCCTAGCCCGCATGCGTGGGACTGTCGTCGGCTCCGCGCGGACATCCTGTCGGTGGCTCTAGTCGGTCGGGTCGTACGCCCGAGTAGGGCCCTTACACGGGTTCGCCTTGTATGACTGCTCTCCGTTCAAATCGTACCACAGGTGACAGTAGGGCTTCCGATCGAGACTTGGTACCATAGTTCAGTTTCTGTGTGCACACACCAACGGACTAGGTAGGTCGCGATTGGCGCTCGACGTCCAAAGAACGAGCTTTGCTCACGTGCGGTCTCTTCAAAAGTCTAAAAGAGCATTTTCACGCTAGTTTCCTACTTCGGCCAACTTTTCTTCAATTATTTTCATACCCGCTGGTCTCTTCACGCGCGTGGGATCCTACCGCCGTTGTGGTCCACAACCCTAAAACCTGCGTTTCTTTACTACTCGACCCGTACGTCCAAATTATCCGTTCATATTTAACCCCGAATTTGCCTTCTCGTATTCGGTCTGAACGCCGGAATTGTTTGTGTTGGCAGAGTGTTTCTTTTGTGTTTTTGTAACGCCCATTGGTGTGTAAGTTGTTTAATGTATTAAGTGTTTTTTCCTTTATATTATATTTTGTACGTGTAATTCGGTGTTTTCTTTTTAATTTAAAACCGGTTATGCTGCACGAGATAGGTACAGTGTGATGAATCGATCTATCCACTGACTTTAATTATGATGATACGCTTTGTCGCGCGATAAATGAATGTTAAACCTTCCACCACTCTCACACACTATTTGTCAGAACGGGACAAATGCTTTATCATTTATTTATCACGCGACATAGCGTAGCATCTTAAGCCTACAGATCCGCAATGTACACTGTACTGTGATATGTGTGATAGTAGTACAAGCGAAGCCACTGTTGACTGCCCACTTTAACTCGTTGCAATAAAGTTTACATTCGTTTACAAATGTACAGTTGACAGTGTGTTCGATTGCACAACTCGCCTAATTCGATTGTATAACTATGTAAATGAGTATGGAAAAATAGATAATTATGCGATTGTTTAAAAAAAATGTTTACTATAATTGTTATTTCTATTTTTTTGTGTTTCTTAATGCCTAATTTAATGTTTTTGACTTATTTTTTATTGTTTTCTATCTGACATCATTTTTAGGGTTGCGTACCAAAATGGTAAAAAAGGAACCCTTATGGTGCGACTCTGTCTGTCTGTCTGTCTGTCTGTCCGTCTGTTACAGCAAGATATCTCAGGATCTACTGATCCTATCGACTTGAAATTTGGAATAGTGTTAAAAGTTGCTAACTTGAGCCTACTGGGTAGAAAAAAACAAAAGTAGAGCTATTATATCGAGTGGAATATCAAATGAAAGGGCTTAATTTGTAGATTTCAAAGCCATTTTTTTATTTTTTACTTTTTGATGTACGACCAAAACCGTTCAAAAAAATACCATTCCCCCCTATTATCTTCGAAGTTACTGAACAGAAAAATCTGTAATAATTATCAATTATTAATATCATCCTAAATATTACAGGAAAAATAAAACCGTTTTCCTAAATTGCATCGTTTTTAAGAAATTTTCAAAAATCGTAACACATTCTTATTTGCTCCTACTAAGCTAACCGCCATACAGTATTTCTTGAACTATTCACGTACCTATCTACTTATGAGTTTGTACGGAACCCTCGGTGCGCGAGTCCGACTCGCACTTGACCGGTTTTATTTATTCATATTTTATTTTTATTTCTCCTGACATTGCATTGTAAAAATATTCGACATACTAAATTTATTGTTTTGACATTGTATTACCTAGGATGGCCTAGACTATATACAACACCTAATTAGATTAGATATTTTTTTTTTCCGACTGACATTTGGTTTTAATTTTTTATTGTAACTAATTTATTTTGGAATTATTTCATTTTATTTTGACGATCTTCTTGTGAATTCATTTTAGTTTTAACCTAAAACACTATGTACTTATCAATAAGAAATAAATGAATCTGTCTATCTAATTTTACTCACTATTTTGTTTGTCGCTCAAAAGCGTCCATTTTGTCAAACCAGCTATCTGTTTTTTTTTCGAACGGTAACTTGAAATGGTGATTTAATCATGACTGGGTAAGAGTTCTACATTGGCGTAGGATTCAATTTGGCCATAATTACATACACATAGGAAATACGAGTTTGAAACTCCTAATTAAGACACATCGCTATGCAACTCACGTAGTGTTGCACACATGTAACTACTGACGAGTGTGCGCTAATTTTGTTTACGCGGCAAATGGGACGCCCCAGGACAAACAATGTCACTACTGCAAATCAACACATCTGATTGTCTAACTCGATTGAATAATTGTATCGCGTTAACGCCTGTCCATACTCCATACTATACTTCTTAAGTTCTTACTAATTCTACTATCCTTTCTACTTCCTACTAATATTATAATAAATGTGAAAGTTTGTGAAGATGTTTGGAGGTTTGGATGTTATATTTGTTACTAGTTAAATAACGGAGTACAGATGTAGTGCAAAATGATTTTCCATCGAACTTTATCGGAAAAGTTCGTATTTATCGTGCTCTCTCAATCAGCTTCAGTACCCATCTTACAGCCGCCATTTTTCTCTTTGACATTTGACATTAAACAATAAAGTTCCATATTAATGGATATGAAAACGTCACTCATTTAATACAATCATTGATTGACAGTTCGGGTGCCACTGTATTCCAATTGAGATCCGAGTTTTCCCGATGGAAAATCATTTTTCACTACATCTGTAGCAACTGGATGAATTGACATGACGATTGACATGGTTCTAGATTAAAACATAAGACACTTTATATCCCGGTAAAGTGTTCCCTTGAGACATAAACGGAAATAACGCGAACGAAATCGCGGGCAAAAGCTAGTGAAAAAATATAATTATGTATTTGCTACAGCTCGGTTAAAATATTCCTATAACTTTGCTTTGTTTTTGACAACTCCTTGAGCTGACCTGACCGTTTTGACCTCGTGACTTTATCATTAACAATTCAAAGGTTGACCGACGACCGCCTTAGCTTAGTTGGTAGTGACCCTGCCTACGAAACAGGAGGTCCTGGGTTCGAATCCCGCTAAGGGCATTTATTTGTGTGATGAGCACGAATATTTGTTCCTGAGTCATGGATGTTTTCTATGTATTTAAGTATTTGTATCTATTAAATATATCGTCGTCTAGTATCCATAACACAAGCCTTATTGAGCTTACTATGGGGCTAGTTCGATTTGTGTAAGATTGGTCCCTAATATTTATTTATTTATTTAAAGGTTCCAATCAAGTACCCACAAGAGACCTCGTTATTATTTTGTTAAAAAGAACATACCTAAATATCTATGAACATCATAAGGAAACAACTCGTAAGTACAATGAATCTCCTAAAATTATATAACATTTTGTTACTTAGGATTAGTATCAGATACGTAGTTAGTGTAGGGTACAGTTCAAAGCAGTATGACGTTAACGTTATGTAAATAAAAATAAACATGATTGGCCTAAACCAAGCGACCTAGTCCCCAACTAAGCTTAGACTACTCTGGGAGTACTAGTCGAGGACATCATAACATATTTATTACTTGTATTTAAATGAATAGTTCATATATTATATCCTAACTCAAATGTATAAACATAGAAAATAGTATCATTTATATTTCATTATTCAATTTGATATTTTTATTAGTTCTATAATATAAAATCTAGTTTACTAATTCGGCCGCATTTTATAACAATAGTTCGTTAAAAGTATTTCTGATAAAACGTAAATAGAATGGAGTCGGTATAATAATTAAGAGTAGGTACGCCAGCGTGGTAATTAGTCGGAACAGGTAAAGAATATTTAATTGAAAGTACTTAATTATTATAAGTAGACTGAACATAAATCATAATGAATTTTCTCGCTCTATCTTTCTCTTCGATCCTCTGAGGCAATTAAGTACAAGAAAAGTTGAAAATGGCTGTTTGCACGGGATAAATCCAGTCCTGCTCTGTTGTCTTTTTACTTTGATTTTTCGCTGATAAAATATTTCCTTTAAAATTTTGGATATACGCTGATTATAGCAGTGTTAAAATGATTTGAACTAACTAACAAGAGAAGTTACGCTGAGAACTATTTTCTATATTATCGATATGAGCGAAAAGACCGCCTATTGTCTACCTTTTTAATTTTTTTTGTAATTCTGTAGTATGTTTGTAATGTGTTTTTCTGGTGTGCAATAAAGTATAATATACTTTATTTATTTGTATGAAATATCTGACACGACCTAATTGCTATAGTAATAAATAGAGTAATGTCAGATATTATTGCTAGTCCCGGCGTTTCATCATATATTATTGCCGGTGACGTACGTCCGGACCTAGACAGTTGATGTTGTGCATGCGAGATGAAACCAGTGATCAAAATGCAGTATTTTAAGACATTTTTACAGATCTTTGTACACAGGTGGGTTAGAGATAATATCTTCAGGGCATATTTGAGAAAAGATCCTACTTATAATATAGGTCACAAGCGTTAGGTACTAATAAAATACTGAAACATCTTCATTCAGAAGATGTGTTTGCAATCATGTTACATTCCTCTATTTTTATGATCCCACAACTTAGAAACCACACATACTCGCTCGGTTTAATACTGGTCTGACTTATTGTGTTCTCCATCAATTGCCCAGCATCTTGGCTCCTCGCCAGTGGCTGCAGATTTACTGTAAGCGGTGAGTAATTGACTTCAAGTGTATGTTACACCAATGCTAAAGTTTGTGGTCGTGGTGGTAAAAGTTTCTAGGGAAGTATTAAAACAATTTATTTTTTCTACTTTCTAGATACGATAAAGACTTTGACTGAACTTACACAAACGTCAAAGACAAAGTTAAAGATATCATATTACATTTGATTGTAAGACAAACTGAGAAACATCGCGAACCAGCAATTAGGATTGGACCGAGTAATCCTAACCACGATCACTGCGTGCAAACTGTATTTAACTGAAAATCTGTACATACACAGCAGTTTCGTGAAGGTACTGACAGACATCATACTGCCAAAACGATTGCAGATACAGGGATAAAATCGTCACAACGTATTTTTTGGGGGCTGTAGAGGTGCTTTAAGACAGGATTTTTCGAAATTCAACCTTCGAAATTCGGGTAGAAATGGGAAAAAAAATCTCGGAAATTTTCGGAGACGAGGAAGAATTACAAAGCAACAGCAGCAAAATTGCTCGATTGTTACTGCTATTCGGGAGTTGTGCTCTTGAATTTTAAGTCAGTTAATGCAGATGCAATAATGCCTCGCTTTGATTGGTGGTCCTATTAACAAAAATACTATCATTAGTAATTTTGTATCGTCTCATTGCTAACTGTTCAAGGAATAAAATAAAACAAATAACAGAAACGCTTCGCAATGAGGCTCCTAAACTCGAATACACAAAATTTTGCACCCGTTAATTCTTCATTAGTTAAATGCAAAAATGCAAATGTGCCGGCATTTATAAAACGCGTTGTAATGGGCGAACTCGGTGGAAGTTTCGCCCCTCATGCGACACATTAGCAGCAATTAGAGGCTAATACTGATTCATTGTAGAACAAGCTCCGTTTGCGCGTAATCGACGTTGTTAGTACGATATTAGCCCCTTTACGGTTCTTGGATTTGTGTTTAAAGCAATCGTTGGATTGCAAAACCAGTATCGTCCTTAACTATGCATTGGCAGTACCTGTAGGGAACGTGCACGACGAAGGTGCTGCCATCTGGTGCCGCCAATCTAAATCATATACCCTCTCATGCTGGGGCCGTTAATAACGTTAATTTATCGCGTTGAAGGACGATTGCCGTCAGTGTAGCTACGACTTATTATGTTTGACATTGACAGTAATGACATTTACATATTATCATTGACATTGACAGCTTGATTTGACAGGGGCGATAGTTTCCTTTATTGTCCGCCCGTGTCTCTTTTGTCGTTTAGTACTGCCACCTATATAGTTCGTGCACGTTCCCTATATGGTAGCTTAGTAACAAATAATGTGAGGTTTCCAAGTATTAAGTACTAATCAGTGCTTGCCAATAAAGATGATACCTATTTGTATCTCATGCGACATGCTACCAGCAATAGGGATGACGACTGGGTTAATACTTTATAATTCTATTTAGTCCGTCAGTTAGATTATGTAAAAATATGGCACACGTATTTTTTGGTTTATCAAAATATTAAAAATCGACAAAGTTATAGATTATCAAACTTCTGGAGTGGGGGCTTGTGACGTCACTCCTAGGTGAAAATTGTACCTAGGAGTGACGTCACTCGAAACTTCTAAGCACTCTATCTTCGTCATTTTTTGTTTGTCAAACAAAGGAAAAAATACGTGTACAATATTTTTTAATAATCTAACTGACAGACTAAACATTTTTTTAACGTTTGGAATAACTTATGAAATTTCGGAATGATGGACCTAACGGAATTTTTGAGGGTTTCCCAATAAAGTATTTTCGCAGCCTGAGGGACATAATTTATGTTATATTTTATGCTGGCACCGACCTCAAAAAAATTTTGGCATATTTACTTTAGATTTTTTAAAAGATAAAACTTTTATTTATTCCTTTGTTAAATCCGTTTAATTTTTTTAAATTACTTTTTTCTGAATTTTGGTAGTAAATGCATTACGCTGTTAAGCAAACAACACGTTTTTCTGGTAACTGATACACACTTATTTTCCAAAACGACCGGGTTCGATTCCCGGTTAAATTAAAGAACAAGTTTTTTTTTCACATCTATGTATGCAGTTTTTCTCGTACCTAAAATCGATGACATGGTTCCTAAGAACAGATCTACGGTCTTATAGTTTCAGAGTTTCCCATACTGATCGATCGAAATGGGCCACTCTATATATAAAAAAAACTGTGCCATTCTGACAATATTACGTATATACGGGTCGAATTAATAACCTCCTTTTTTTGAAGTCGATTAAATAACCTTTGATCCGATATCTTTCTGTAGGACGGTTTTAAGAAGAATAAAATGTCTAACAATGCCGCACCGAAGACGCTACATACTTATCTATTTTTTCGTCAGTTGTATACGATTTTGTAGTATGAGTTAAGTGTTCGCGTCTGTCCTGTGGACATCACAAAATTAGGGGCTTTAAAAGCCAAATTTTCCAGCTAGACCCCTAGGCAAATACCCTACTCTTCTACATCTGGGCTATATGATAAAAACATAGTCATGTGTATTCGGGTCGTGAACTATCATTATTTTGTCCACAAGAAATTAAGACGTTTTTTCGAAATCTGTATGACCGTTACAGAGCAAATATCCACATGCAACAAAGCTTTTATAGCAATTTTATTGGGGTATCATTTAATCGATCAGCAAAATATTCATATTTTGGTCAGCAGAAATATGTATTTGGTCAGCCAAAATAGCTAGTTGGTAAGCAACTTATGGTAAGCAAACATTTATAAATCAGGCTGCAATTAATGATATACTGATCTGCTCTTAATTATTTTGGTCAGCAAATTAAATATTTGAGCTGCATTAAGCGATCTACGGTAAATCAAATTTTGGTAAGCAATCAGTAGGTAAGCAAAATATTTCATTTTGTTCATCAAAAAAAAGGGAGCAATAAAACCTAACTGGGCGCAACTATTCTGCCGCCAATCGTGTGCGCATTTTGTCATTCGGTAATTGTCAGCTGTCAAGTAGCAGGTGTCACTGTGATATATACAGGGTGTCACTGTGATATATACAGGGTGTCACTGTGTTATATACAGGGTGTAACTGTGATAGATACAGGATGTAACTGTGATATATACAGGATGTCACTGTGATAGATACAGAGTGATACTGTGATATATACAGGGTGTCACTGTGATAGATACAAAGTGATACTGTGATATATACAGGGTGTCACTGTGATAGATACAGAGTGATACTGTGATATATACAGGGTGTCACTGTGATAGATACAGAGTGATACTGTGATATATACAGGGTGTCACTGTGATAGATACAGAGTGATACTGTGATATATACAGGGTGTCACTGTGATATATACATAGTGTCACTGTGTTATATACAGGGTGTCACTGTAATGTATACAGGGTGTCACTGTGATGGGCTCATATAAAATTGGTATTTCGATTTTTTATACATCTCATAATGTTTAGAAGTTATATTAAAATTCACAACGTGTATCGTTTCGTTTTTAGGGTCAGCAAAAAAAATAACCCTAACCTACCTATTTTTGAGAGCCGTTTCGTTTTTAGGGTCATCAAAAAGAAAATAACCCTAACCTACCTATTTTTGGGAGCCGTTTCGTTTTTAGGGTCATCAAAAAAAAAACCCTAACCTACCTATTTTTGGGAGCCGTTTCGTTTTAGGGTCATCAAAAAAAAATAACCCTAACCTACCTATTTTTGGGAGCTGTTTCGTTTTTAGAGTGACACCCTGTATATAACACAGTGACACCCTGTATATATCACAGTGACATCCTGTATCTATCACAGTGACACCCTGTATATAACATAGTGACACCCTGTATATATCACAGTGACACCCAGTATATATCACAGTGACACCCTGTATATTTCAATTAAACTGCTTACAGACATGTTTTCTCTGCTGACAGTGACATCCTGTATCTATCACAGAGACACCCTGTATATAACACAATGGCACCCTGTATATATTACAATGACATTCTGTATATATCACAGTAACATCCTGTATACATTACAGTGACACCCTGTATACATATAACACAGTGACACCCTGTATATATCACAGTGACATCCTGTATCTATCACAGTGACACCCTGTATACATTACAGTGACACCCTGTATATAACACAGTGACACCCTGTATATATCACAGTAACATCCTGTATACATTACAGTGACACCCTGTATACATATAACACAGTGACACCCTGTATATATCACAGTGACATCCTGTATCTATCACAGTGACACCCTGTATACATTACAGTGACACCCTGTATATAACACAGTGACACCCTGTTTATATCACAGTGACATCCTGTATCTATCACAGTGACACCCTGTATACATTACAGTGACACCCTGTATATAACACAGTGACACCCTGTATATATCACAGTGACATCCTGTATCTATCACAGCGACACCCTGTATATAACACAGTGATACCCTGTATATATCACAGTGACACCCAGTATATATCACAGTGACACCCTGTATATCTCAATTAAACTCTCTGCTGACCAATTGTAAAATCTTGCTACCCAAGTAATTATTTTGCAGCTCGACTGTTTATTAGGCAGCCAAATGATAAAAAAAGCAGATTAATATTGGTTAAAATGCTAACCGTTTTTAAACTGTTTGCTGAACAAGAGTTGCCGCCCAATTTTATTTATTGCCAGCCAAATCTTTGTATGCTGCCCAAATGATTTAACTGCTTATTTTTTTTTGCGGATCAATTTTAATAACGGCTGACCAAAAATTTACTTTCCATTTTATTGCTTGCAATATTAAACTCCCTACATATATCTGAACATCCAAATGATAGACGGCTTTTGCAGATAGATATTTGATGTATGTTTGGCGCGTGTGAACTACAGCCGTTAGTCAAAGTCAAAGTCAAAGTCAAATATTTTTATTGTAGATTGCGGGTAATACAAAGATATTTATATGATTAGGGCGCCGACACAATCAGCCAGTTATGGCATACAATAATTAACATGTACATAATTCATACTACGCTACAGGTACTTAAAACTATCTAGCTAAATTCATGTCAGATGTGTTTAACATTTCAAATTACATTGGCACATAGATACATGTCGAATCGAATATATATTACTTATACAGCTATAAAGTGGTCATTAATATTATAATACGCCTTCTTTAAACACCATTTATACAGCTTTGTTTTAAATTCAGGTAACTCGGTTAATCTTCAAATCTATTAAACGTCGGCCATTTAAACGCGATGCTCTGTGGGCGCTTTCTATGCTAGACTGGTGAGACGTGTGTGTGTATGTGTGTGTGTATACTGGGTACTGTACACTCTACGACAGATGAGGACTTTCTGGTTTAAAAATATATTGGTCTTGATTCTTACTACGTGGCTAACTTAAGACTAAAAACACTCAGAGAAGCTAGAGCAAACATTATATCATTCTTAAAACCTACTAGACTGTCTCGATAATGGGTCAAAAATATATACGTCTTTTCTGTGGACATTATAAATTTTTTAGGCTTTAAAGCCTAATTTTCTTACTGGATCCTCATAGACTTATACAAACCGTCTTTTTCTGTCAGTCAGATAGTGTTTAAATAAAATGTATTCACTCAGTTCTCATCTGTGCGCCGCCATAAGAACATCTTGATTTATTTTGGAAATAATACAGTCTAAATCTACCAGTATATCTTTCCCTTATACAGGGTGGTTTTCGATAAAGTGTACAAATGAAAAGGGGTGAAATTTCAGCAAATTTTGTCGGTAAAACTGATTTTAATTTTTGTGTCTGGCCATTCTTTTTTTTTTACAGATTTTTTAACTTTTCAGTGAAATTTTATGCGGTACATCTGTTTGACGCGGTTTAACTTTTGATCTTATTGTTCAAAACTGTGCGAAAAAAATGTTTTTAAGATCAAAATTAAGGGCTAAACGAAAATAAGCATGAAAAAATTGTCACGAAATACGCAAATTTTCATAAACAAAGTAAAATTCTGCAGCCGTTCTTCACAATTATCATTTTTTCGTGGATTATTTTTTCAGGTCGGTGGTTTACTGTTATTCTTACTAAATAACGTGTAAAAGTTATACCGCGTCAAACAGACACCCAAAAAAAATAAAAAAAAACGAACGGCCACAACAAAAATTAAAATCAGTTTTACCGATAAAATTGGCTGAAATTTCACCCCTTTTAATATATACAGTTTATCAAAAAACCCCCTGTATAACCCACTATTAACGCTCCCTGACATGTGGTGGAGGTGCGGGGTACTCCGGATACACGATCAATATTCTGACAATATCAAAATGGAACTACGTTGTGCACGTTATGCCATCAATGATTTATATATGGTATTTCCTCCACGTAATACTTTTTTATGATCAAGTTTACTTGTGACCTCCGTTCATCTGATGGAAAGTGGAAGAAATGAATACGATGGAATACGCTTTCCCAGAATATCCCTGTTCACTCTCACCTGTGTTCAATATTTTTAAACATTATTCAACGGAATTATAGACGCCGGAAGGGTATTACAATCAGGAATGGAATCAGGTATGAAGGGGAGATGAATCCTGGACAAGTAGCTCGTAGATAGCACCACTAATGGCAGATTAGCTCCAGGCCGATCACCACCACCAGACCGACCACACGCACCGGTCAAATATGCAATGTTATTGACAGAAACTAATGAAAGCACGTCATAATAATGAAGATCGCTGATAGCCATTGTCCTGTAACTACGAACCTATCGAGTAGCTTACGGCAGAATATCAAAGCAATAGAAATAACTAGCTTTGAATAGATTTGAATAATATCCAGTGTAATCGCATCACTATATTGTATTTGTCCAATCTATTAAACTACAGATTGTACCGAGACTGCAACAGCAGCATCTGCTTGGAAGCGGAGCATCGTCGTAATTACATAGACGGGACGCGGCCCGCTACAGACGGCTATGGATGGAACTGATATAATGCTAGCCAACGAATATTTATATATTATGGCAAGCTTTAGAGCAGTAAAATAGATCTATACTTTTTTTTATGAGCCTGCGGTGTCCCACTGCTGGGCAAAGGCCTCCCCCCTCTTCTTCCATTGCTCACGGTTTTGAGCTTCGTTTTGCCAGTCCTTCAGACATGAGTTTAAGTCATCTCGCCATTGCCGGCGAGGTCTGCCGCGACTCCGCTTTGAGTTAGGCTGCCACTCCGTAGTTATCTTGGCCCATAACTCGTTCGGCATAATATCAGAGACTAAATGATTAATGCAATTTAAAAAATTGACTGACTGTTTTTTTCATAAACATGCCCTTGTATGGAAGTTTCGGTTTCAGCCATAAAAACTAGTTTCGGTCGGACACTACACGCGCATGTTATAGGTACTTTTTAACGACGTGGGTAAGAAAAGAACGTCGTGTGAGTCGCACTTGCACTTTTCGACCTTATTCATTGGGGTAAGGTCCAAAAGTTTATGCATATTTTTGCTGTCGACTGTACCTAATATTTGATGATATTGCATAGACATTATCACAAGCCAGAGTTAAGCCACAGAACATATTTTCCGGATAGATTATGCTTGGTAATGTATATGCAAAATTCCATGTTTGCATTTTGTTTTTATTAATTTGTGTAGTGTGTATAGTCCAGCTTGCAGGCCGTTATTAATATTCTCAGTCACTAACACAATCCTTTATTAACAACCCCAGGAAACCAGATATTATTTTGAAATTTCAATAATGCATTCGGGCCACGAGCAATAAATTCGCTTTAACTTTTGAAATCAAACTTTTCACGCGTGAAATATGGACGGGAAGTAATTAAATCACATATTTACACGTCCATAATACTACGTAAGTAAAAAGGGCGTATCTCACTATAACATTGTAAAGATACGTCCTTTCATAAAAGGAGATAAATCTCAGTCGGTGTCAGAAATATGTTTATACTTTTCGACGCTATTTCCTTGGAATAAGGTAGAAAAGTGTAAACATTACTCTGACGTCAGCAAAATAGGCAGCCCGTTAATACTGTACCTACGTGATTAATTTCAACTGCGGGAGAGTAGCAAAATGTGGAAAATATTTGCATTACAATAAAGTTCGTTAATGTTGCATTATGGATTACTGCAGGATATTGTGAGAGTCTAGCCAGTGGTTTATTGAAGTAAACAGGCACTTGATGATTTAGAATTGGTTTTATTCCGAAATATTACATGATGCTTCTATGGCGGCGCTCAGATGATAACTAAATCAATATTTAATACATAAACATTACGTTAGACTGACAGATAGGTATTTGAATCTTTAAAGTTTCTTTATAATTCATCAGTAGAGACGGCCAGTCTCCACAATATTTAACGTTGCTGCATTTCATTGCATCCGGTATTCCTGTCGGGATAGGCTGATTATTTATAGTTATTTAATATCATTGAATTATATTCTAATAATAGGTATTTATTTTCTTCTTATTTTTTTGGTTCTGACGCTTTGTGCCAGATTTGATAAACGCCAGATTCGCAGAACGCCAGAAGTTTAAAAACATCTGAGAGGCATTAATTATAAAAATAAATATCGATGGGTCCTTTTCAACTTAGTGGTTGCGCGAGTCGAGTTGTCTGGTTGGAATAATTAGAATCAAAGTCTAAACAAGTCAACATGAATCAACTTCCTACGCAGCTAAGGGGATCGACGATTCGATCGTCAACTGCACAGATCGAATCGAATCAATTTGACTCAACTCGCCATTCACGTCGAGTTGCCTTTTTATCAAGTCAAATCCGTAGGCGAATCAATTTAAGTTATTCGATTTGGAAGAAATCGACTCGTCTCATCCCTACCCCAAAAGTGTTTATAAAACACAGTGGAAAAATGACGCGCTAAACTGAAATGAATTCAAACTGCGAACTGCTCATCGTCCAACTGCGCTGTAACTCAAACGGAATATTGAATGCACGGCCCGTTACGGCCGGCTTCGACGTCAAACTCTGTTGTTTAATATCTTCGAGTTTATACCGGTTTAATACTCGCCCGACATTATTATTTGGGTTATTAAATTTCACCGGTCCCTTTTACATCGGCATTTTATGACACAGATATTTGTATGTATATTGGTTAAGTGAGCATTATGTGTCGAGGGTTTTAGCAATGTAAAGGCAATTACGCTTTCAAAGTTGTAGGTCGAATGATTAAATTGATTTCCCCTTGGCTAGATGTATTTGTTTATGGTTGGAAATGTTGAAATCCTTACGCATCTCGATTAATTTGATTCAAAAGATGCCGAACGCACCCAATAAAATACGATAGCTAAAAACCCCTCAACGAGTTGTTAGGGCCTCATCACACTGGCGATATGCGAGCGAGTTAAGAGTGTGTTTTCATATAGATTACGATTAGATACAACGATACGGACCTTTTAGACATTTTTGCATTTTGTCATATACAAGTTCTTGTTCAATATTGTTAAATCGGCCATCACGAGGCATCAAATTAGCGACTATAGGCGCCACTGATACGTTTATTATCACGGAAGTCACGGATGTAGATCAGATAACGGCCATTCTCACGGACCTAATTACCGCGACGCTGTTTTCATACTAAATGTATGGAGACGCGGTAATTAGACGCAGTCATACTTCGTGAGAATGGCCGATAAAAGCATCTAACAGCTTCTACAGGCTCTGTGAGTGTTCAATTTAGCTAGACGGGTCCGATTTTTGCAACAGCAAGTAAGACTTGTTCAGGCTTAATAGTAGACGTAGAAGTAACTGTATGGTAACTTTCGTTACGCAAAGAACAAGAGTAACCTTAACTACGGACTCTTTTTTTAAATGACCCATAATTATAGCTTAAAATGAAATGAGGTATCATGTATGCAACAACACCTATCTCAAAAACAACTTAGTACATTCGATCACAAAACCACAAATACCTACATATGGCAACCGCAACCATGTTCGCGGTTGTTGGCCAATACGCACTTCATTGTTTATGGCAACCCAGAATTCACGGCTTTACGATAATACTGATAAATTGCACGTTGCCTTAAATTGCCTGTATTCACTATTTTACGTTGCCTAAATGCATAATATTGTGAACTGGGTTTGAACTGGATTGTTATTGTGAAGTAGCATAAGGGGTTCACATGTCATTGGTTAAAATTGCCACAATTTTCACACACTATTTTAGATATATCCAATCGAGCCTAATCGATCAGGGTATTATTACACCTATTGGCACCGTACTACACCTTAGTTTAAAAGAACCTTATTTATAAATAAAAAAATAACCGGCCAAGTGCGAGTCGGACTCGCCCACCGAGGGTTCCGTACAAATACTTTTAATAAAGACTATAATATTTTTTAGGATTTAATTAAAAATGTATAGTTTTCAGATTTTTCCCTATACTTGTAGTATAAGACGGTATTACTTGCTAAATTTCATAGTTCTGGGTCAACGGTTAAATGTTGGTTTCCTTGAGAGTGTCGAAATATACGTTTTTTGCGGCATAAACGGCCATGTCTTTTTTTACGTTAACCTAGAAACTTGATTTTTTCGCAGATTCAAGGGACCGTAGACCTCAGAGTATAAAGTTTAAATTTCATTTCGATACATCCACGCGTTCCCGAGATAAAGGGTCTTGACAGACAGACAGACGGACGGACGGAAAGACGGACAACAAAATGATCTTATAAGGGTTCCGTTTTTTCCTTTTGAGGTACGGAACCCTAAAAATGAGAATTTTGCATAATCGTTGCCGTTTTGAAAGAGCCATAAATACAAACACCTCCATATTTATGAAAGAGTAAACGAAAATAAATCAAAACAATTTGATTATAAATACGTACAATCGCAGATCCTTATATAACTAACTAACTATGTATATAAATGCCTACATTTTCCATCAGAACAACAATCGTTCCATAATAACAGGAAGTCGCAGTATGCTTGATTACAAGCGTGTACAAATAACTGCAAACGACTGCGAGGAGTAGGGGAGTACGCATTCACAACCGTCATACAACATTAGGGTGCCTATTAAGCAAACAGTACACAAAGTTTGGATGTAAAGCCAGCCTGGTGTGGTAGACGGGGTACAGCGGTGCGACACAGCCAGTAGGCTCGAATAAAGACAAAATAAATGCTATGGAAACCTCCATAGAGGTAAGGAGAATCGTCTCTGTGTATCGAAAAGTGTCCGACGAAATGTGCTAGATAGCGGTGGCGCTACTTTTGCAGATAACATTTTGTATACGACCGCTTTATTAAATACTTTTTAGTCACCAAGAATATTAAACATTACCTGTACCCTCCATATACTCCGGTACCTTCCGGTACTTTACTCCGTCTACAACTGCTAAAAGTGCTAAATTCATTTCATACTCTCCTGCAACGCTAGCGCCATTCTGGGGAGATTTTGAACTATTATTTAGTGATTTTTGCTGGACACTTTTTTAACTGATCCCTCATATAAGATTCTACTCCTTGCCTCTACCCTCCATAGTAAATACCTTTCAGGGTGAGGAAACCAGCATACATCTGCGAAGGAATTTAAAGGTGTGTGAAGTCCAACCCGCTCTAAGCCAGCGCGAGGACTACAGCCGCAGTCTATTCACTCACGTCTACAAGTAGGCTTGTACCAAGCAGTGGGACGTATAGTATAAGCTGATGATGTGATGATACGTAATACTTTTCTTGTCTATGTTTTTATAGAGCTTACTTCATTGTGGTCTTCATCGGAGTGTGTAAGAATTAGACCGTAAATAAATTAAAGATATTTTTTTCTGAAGTCGGTTAAAAATAATCAGGATTTAATAAATCCGTTATGCTATGACCGAATTCCAGATAACTGCTATGAATTTGTATAGCAGTTAGCTGGGTTTTAGACATAGGGAAGCAGAAATGAGTACACTACGTGATTCCTATGGCAAAAGCGGCGTTAATAGCCTACTGTATTGTAACCACTACATCGACACCTGAACAAAGCTTAGTTCCAAAACAAATAGGTTTCCAACTGAAACACAAATCACAGCGTCGGCTTAATTAATTTGTTTCTCCAAATTGCTGAAAGTTCTCTTGTAAATAAATTCATATTGGTTAATAGTGTTATTTAAAGAAAAATTAATGTAGTATTTATTATTTTGTAGTTTCGTTATCAATGCCGGGTCGTTTTCATAAAAATATGTCCGTAGTTAAGGGTTAATTGAACAAAATTTTAATCTTGTTCCTCTGTGCCACGAAAATTATCCATACAAATTGTATGGTAAGTTTTGTTACTTTGCAGCTCGGGCCGCAAACATCAGTGATCTCGGCCTTTCTTTATTTTACCACCCTAATTGTGTAATCTACTATTACATACGTACAAAGTGACATTTCTTGAATACCTTTCAAGCCATTTTTTATTGCATTAGTCTATCTAGAATAGTACATTATGATACCAGTGGGCGAAGTTGGTCATTACAGTCGAGGCTGTGTTGCATAGCCCGAGCCGTCAGGCGAGGGCTGTATAGCCGAGACTGTAATGACCAATGCCCACGAGTGTCATACGACGTTTTTCAACACACTTGCGAATAAAAAATAATACTTATCATTTAGAATTTCTGTTTTGTACATATTTATTTAGTGGTTTATCTATCCTCGTCCATCGTCACCTCGTCGTGTGGTGGCGGCGTAGTGCGGGCGCGCTCATGAACAGGCACGAGGTGGCGGACTGGTGGTGGCGGCGCTGCGCGGGAATCATATCCGCACGCCGAGCCCCACGACGACGTGCTCTCATTGGTCAATTGGCGGTTATTACAGCACTTGTGTGGCAATGTAAAGTAAAAAGCACTTGTGTGTAATAAGCTGCGTTCCGCGCGTAAGAACCACCAAATCACAATTCACATATGTAAATAAATTCATTCAGAAACGTATTTCAGTATTGTAAATAAACTATAAAACAACTCCTTCGATGCGTGTAGCCACGATCTATTTTACCTCCGTTACTTTTGATTCAAACACGGCGTTCATTTGAGTGTTGTCACACTGTCCGATACGATATCGTATCAGATCCTGATAGCCAGTAGCTGTTTCGTTGAACCTTTACATACTCGTATTTCAATTGTCGTTTTGATTTTGTCAATAACATCACCTCGTGAATAACATTATTATTGTCCAATATCGCATAATTTTTGCTGTCAGAGCCGACTCACCGCTGCCACCGTCACAGACTGATAATTTTGATGTATTATTTAAGTACTTGAACTTCTTTAAATATGTAATACAATATTTCTTTGTATGTAGGACGAAGGAAACCGTACATATAGATGAATGGCGGAGGTAATGCTTTAAAGTATTCTACATTTATATCAGGCAACCGTCATACCCATTACATTACTATTCCCGATATTGAATGAGTTTCGACACCGATATCGTGTCGGATAGTGTGAAAACGCTCTTACGGGCCGAACCCTGATTCCAGAGCGACGTTCATTAGAACACGCTTTGATACTTTATTACAGTTTAACCAAGAAAATTTCCTATTGGCAGCCCGGAAGAATTTCGGCATTAAAAAGTTTCAAGTTTGCGTTTTACGTTGCAGTTGATATTTTTGCTTGGTATATACGTGGCTTCCTGATACAGGTATTGCTTACTTAATAGAAAGTCCCTACCCTAACCTCTAAATGTAAAACTGAATTATGTAAATAAAACATTTTTCATTTTCATATTAAAATTTTATATTTTTGAGGAGTTAGATTTAACTTCGTATTCCGACTTAACTTTTATTAGTACATTGTGTATCCAGGGCGGTAAGTAAGGAATTACAAACGAGTGTTTGTTACAAGGCCGAGGCGAAGCCGAGGGCTTTAATGACACGAGTTTGTAATTCCTTTACCGCCCGTGGCACACACAATGTTTTTCATCACACTTGTGAGGAAATCTGATTAAAATAACCTTACTTAACCTAAATAAAATTGTAAAACTGACAGTGACATTAGTGACATATTCCATAGACTTAGATTAAAAAAGTAAGTTGGCGTTTCCTTTGAAAATGACAAATAAGAGTAAAACAGAACCAGCGTTTCAAATTTAAAAAGAAAACCATTACGCCCTAGGGCGTAATAGGTCATTTACGGCCCGCAAAACCTACGTGTAATGACACCATTTTCGAGCAAGTGTGATGAAAAATATATAAAGTTAATAATATTTTGTTCCCTGTTGAAAAAGAACTATCTAATGAAGTAGTTGGGCTGTTGTTAACTAATTTAACAAACAGGTATTTGTGAATATTTCTTCATTAGAGAATTCATTAAAATCGCTAATATTTTAACTTTAACTATAAGTATACGGGGGACAAGAGAGCTGGCAGCTTCCTCGCTCAGCGTATAAGCATCGCGATTCAGCGAGGAAATGCTGCCAGCATTCTCGGCACAATGCCACAGGGGCCCATTTTAGAAATTGACGTTTAATAGTAGTTTTATTTTGTTTTTACTTTAAGGTTTTAGTTTTAGATTAATCATAGTAGGTATTGTATCGTATAAGATTTATTATATTTATCAGAAGTTTCAAACTTACTATATACTAATTACAGGACCACAAAAGTTGTCAATAGAGCAACATAATTATAAGTAATCTAATCTCGCAAGTCTCCGCGTATTTAATTTTATAACACAAATTCATAATGAGGCTGCTTGAAAACTTTATCGAACGAAAGAATTTTTAAAAATATAAAGTTCTCTGGGAGCTGGAACTTCATACAGGAAAGATGCTTGGTTTCCGAAGGATATCTAAACAAAACACCGTACCTGAGAATAGACTTACAGTCAGTGGCGGCGTAAGCCAGTACCCGAGGCGGAAAGGTCTACTTTTTGATTTTTCGGCCGCTGGGGGGGGGGGGGGGGGGCAACCCCGCGTCACGCCCCAGTGCCAAACACTGGGCGCCCCTGCCGCCCCCCCCTTACGCTGCCACTGCTTACAGTGTTATGCTTCTCAGGTACGGAACAGCGAAAAACTTCACGGTTTAACTTCACCAAAAAACTAATAGCAAAACTGACAAAACTCCACCTTACTAACTTGTAAAACCGCAAATCGCACCCGATCAGGCAGTGCATGTCAAATATCACTCGCTAGTGGCAGTCCAAATAAAAGTAAGCACACTCCACGACCCTCCAATTTGCATACCCTTCAGTGTTGCCAATACAATATACGCGACCGATGAATCTCGATTGTTGAATAGGGGAACCGATAGTTTAGCCGTGGAAGCGATAGGCCTCTGACGGGTTAAATCAATCAGTCGCTTTGTGAAGTGACGAAAAGGTTAGTTGGAATACACAGAGGTGATTTTTATAAAATTTAGTTCTTTTGATGAACTAGAAATTGAATTAAGTATATGATGGAATGCCATGCTTTAAATAATTGTTCTTTTATGCGTGCATAAAAACTTTATTGTATTGTATATTTAGCGAACAATTTCTGTAGTGGTAGGTTATTGTAGGTGAGAACTCTAGTCTAAATCACGTTGAGGAATTAAAATAGTTTTTTTCTACTAGCAGTACTACTTTTAATAAAAACAATTTTAACTTTTTAAATCGCGTATATTGCTTCATTTCTACGTCCTGCCGTTTCGTAAACTTTTTCAGCGTTCGTGGTCGCGGGTAGACCCGCGTGCGTGGTCTAAATCAATAAAACTATCAATAAAACTGGTCACTATTTGCGTAACAAGTTAACAAATTATATGAATGCGCTATCATTTTCTAGGCTATCAGGATTTATGAGAGTTTAGGACATTGTTTTTAAAAATGATAAAATAGTTCAGGTGGTTCAGCACGGCTTTAGAAACTTAGAGCAATTTAGTCAGTAATAGCAATCCCTGTACAAGTTTGTGTTATATAAATGAGCTTTATAATTAAAACTACTCCGAGAAACTCCGGCAACTTGCACCGGGTAGCTGCCCAAGCGCTGGAAGATACGAGAATTCAAGCCTTCTGTTACCAATTGTTTATTAAAAAGTTAATTAATGTTTTCAACTACTTTGAGTCGTACAAAAACGACCGCCTTTTAGTAAACTATATTTTCTCAATCAGTTCTCTACCTACGGCCCCTCTTAGAATTTCGTTACATTTATAAAGCTCCTTTCGAGACCACGTGGCATGACACGATCGAAACGTCGATGTAAATAAATAGGTTTTTACACAATTAAGCACCTTATCGGTTATAAAAAGGTACTGAAATAAGAGAAATTAGTACAATATTACCCTCTTACTTATAACCTAAGAAAACGAAGAAACAGGCAAATATTACCTTTAAAATTCGAATATAATAGTTTGATTCACTGTTATTTGATTGAAATACTTGTATTTAACCGCGGCTTCACCCGCGTAGTTCCCGTTACTGTTCTAAGGGAACTATTTACCGGGATTTCAAGTATCCTATGTTTCAATGCAGTAGGCTTATGATGCTAAGCTTTGTCACGCGATAAATAAATGATAACGCATCCGTCACTTTCTAACAAATACTGTGTGAGAGTGACGGATGCTTTATCACTTATTTATCGCGTGACAAAGCGTATCATCATAAGCCTACAGGACTGGTCTACTTACATGCTCAATCCATTCAGTTGTTATTCCGGTTTTTAGTAACACACATAAAAACATCCAAACCTCCAAACATCTAAACATCCAAACATCGAAACATCTTCACGAACTTTCAGATTTATAATATTAAGTAGGATATTAGTGTGATTTAAGCACGTGTATAAAATACAAGTAGATACATTATACGTACAATGTGAATCCGAGGTCCCCGGAACTCGGCGACAGTTTCATTCATATTTACAGCCAGATTTAGTTGTGAGCCGGCGCGTAATAGGAAAGTGTTTCTGAATGTTTATGGTTATGCTAACACGGAGCTTTGTCCCACGGCGTGTATCGTGTATAACAAATAAGATAGTAAAACCTAACGCTTTATATAGAGATGCATAATAGTATTTTATGCAACAGTTGTATAAGTGGGTTCAAAAAATGCGAATTGCGTGAGTTGCGATACGAGCCGCGAATGCGGCGAGTATCGCAAATAGACACGCAATGAGCGTTTTTTGACTTAATTATACAACGTTGCATACAATACTTTTTCTACGACGAGGTTTTAAATTATAAAATACAAAATTAATCATAACCTGGAAACAAGGCAAATATGACGTTTGACTGACAGTATGTGTCTATGTTAAACTTTTTTTTTTAATTTAAAATATACTTAAATTAAAAATACTGTTTTTATGTTGGCATCAATGAATTTAGTTCGGAAAGTTTTGTTTTTCTTAAAAACCGTAGGAATTTAATTGTTTGTTAAGTTGGTAGTTGTGCATTTTTACCGTAAAGTTAAAATTGGGCGCTTAATCCTTGACCTAGATTTAGAAGTCTGTGGCTGCTAGCAATAACGTAAAGTGACTATAACGACACTAGTGCTGTTATGGGGAATAAAGTATAGACTTCTCTGAACTTATATTATGTATGTTCTTATATTAGTGTTCGTGACCAAGTAAAAGACAGATAACAGTACAGGAGTAGAAAAAGTATATTTTGTTAATTATGGGTTTTATTGTGAAGAATTAGGTACTCTGCTTTTATACAACGGTGAAGCAAAGGAAGAGTAATGAATTCATTTGTATGCCTCACCTGGCCATAAAGCCGCTTTCTAGGCAAGTGTAGACTTAAAATGATGTACACAACACGGGAGGTAATAAAGAAAGCCCTCGATCGCATATTTAAGTCCCTCGTTTGCAGCTCGGGCCGCAAAAATGTGCGATCTCGGCCTTTCTTTGTTTTACCACTCTAGTTGTAATGTGTAAAGCGGCTTTTTTCGTACGCGTAGGTGTGGCATAAAATCTGTTTGTTTCAAAAAAATTTTTTTTTATTTATAATTCTTAAGTACTTATCTTAATTTGTATAGATTTTTTGAGTAAAGGAGCTCTTTAATAATACTTGTGAATTGTCGTCGTTTGCAGGCTAGTATTTTTTTTACTAAAATTATATAAATCTAGTTTAAATTACGATGTAAAAAAGTACACGTGCACTGTCGAAGCTGAATAAGTAATGGTAACTTATCAGGCCGGCTTACGATCTGTACCTACATAACTCGGGTATGATTTACGTGACTTCTACTTAGGAACCGAACGGCAGAAATAAGAGCAAACTTTGTAAACCGTGATTAGGCGGATGTAATGTTCTAAGTTAGGGGCTAAATATAGCTCTTATTTGCATTATTTTGTTCACGATGGCCAACCAGCGTCGAAAATATAGTATAGTATAGACAATAGGGTTTTTGACAATCAAAATAAATTAATAAACTTTATGCCACACCTGGCCATAAAGTGGCTTTTTCCGCACGCTGCGCGTACGGAAAAAGTCACTTTCTGGCCAAGTGTCGACATAAAATGATGTACACAACACGACACGAGGTAATAAAGAAAGGCCTCGATTGCATATTTACGTCCCTCGCTTGCAGCTCGGGCCGCAAGCTTCTGCGATCTCGGCCTTTCTTTGTATTACCACCCTAGTTGTGTAATGTACTATTAACCATCAAATTAGGTTGCTCGAGTAAAATCAATTACACTCATTTTCGTGTCACTGATTTTAAAATGACAAAAACTCAAAATAAGGCACCATGTTGAGTATGACGTCACAAGACAGTATTTCTTACTAAACTGCATACTTTCTGAGCGTTTTGACACTTCATAAAAAGAAACTGATCTTAACTGTCTTCAAGTAGCCTATTCAATACATAAAACATAGTCAATTCAATTAATTTATTTTGCAAGTAGGCCTCAGCGTTCTTTTATTTACAGGTTTGATTTAGAGCTTCGGAAAATGACTTTCTGGTGAGAAGAAATCGTTACATTTATTGATAAAATATCGCCAATTCGCGTTTCCAAAAAAAAAAATCCGTAGTTCGGGGTTAATTGAACAAAATGTTAATCTAGATCCTCTGTGTAACGGTAGTTATCCATACAAATTCTATGGTAACTTTCGTTACACAGAGGAACAAGATAAACGTTTTGTTAAATAAATTTCTGAACTACATTTTTTTAAATTGACCCATCTATAAACTGCGGCTTCCAATCCTATTTGAACATAAACCCATATGAATGGAAAGTATGAACTAAATTTTTTTTTGGTATATTTATCTGAGTAAATGGGGTATTCAAATCAATTTATTATCTGTCGAATGATATATTATGTAGTGTTGTTTCTAACATTACGTATTAACGTAAAACGCAAATGACACCAATATATTAAATAGACAAAACACTAATAATCTGCACCTACATGCAACCTTTACTATATTTATGAATATAGTAAAGGTTGCATGTAGGTCTGCTCGTATATAAAGCATGTAAGACAATACAATCAAATTAACAGGGTAATAGCTATTACCTACCCCAAGGTAAATAAATGTGGCGTTCACCCACCAAAAAGGGCAGAATGTTTTCGTCCGCAAACAATACATTCGTTCTCCTCCGGATTGATTCACTCAGTCATTCCTTCACTCACAGATCGCACCAATAATCGTATACCTATCAGTTTTCTTTTCTGGTCGTTTCCGTATAGTCGGCGACAATTCCAAGCGAAGCCTTCATGATGATAGTGAATGTTTTTATGCACGTAGCTAAGAATCGCAGGTTTCGAACGAATGGCTCGTTTGCTAGTAATAGGGAATATGCATCATATTTTTTATTTACTTTAATACAACCTCATTCATATAAAAAACAGTAGGAAAAAAATAATTTTTGAATAACTATAAAAATCACCAAGATATAACACAACAAAGATTTATCTCCATCTCTTTCTCCCAAAACAGAATATAGTATGGAGATTGTATGGCGGCCGTGTACTATGACGTCATAGTCCATATCGGATCTCTCTCTCTAATCGCTGTCTGATTAGTACTTTAAAATGTTTATATCTTCCGTATTTCTCGGTCGATTTCAATTTTATTTTGACTATACGTCATCTTTTTACCCGACTGCGGCGAAGCCCAAAGGAGGTTAATGTGTTTGACCTGTATGTATGTATGTATGTCCGTTCCTGTGTCCGCTCGTAACTACTCAACGGCACAACCGATTTTGATAAATGATACATCATTGGATTCGTCTTGATGGCGCGAGTGTCACTGGGTATGAAGTTCGTTAAAATAAACAAAATGGCGGATTTTATGCACTTTTTTTACGGTATTTAATTTTGTTAAGAAATCTGTTAAAAAAAATTCATGCATATTCCCTATTCCAATACTGCTGAAATACCGACTGTTCAATGTTTAAGACTTTTACGTGTGGTGGATATCAATTCTGTTTGAGGACGAAACCTGTGTAGTCGATTTGTAAGGTATGTGTGTTCATTTCGGACCATGTACAAGAAATGCCAAAAAACACATTTCTTGTATGGGGTTCCTTTTATTTTAAATTTAATTATTTTTGTTATAACAGCAATAAAATTACACATTCTGTGGAAATTTCAAGTCTCTACCCATTGCATTTGCAGTTTACAAGATACAGCCCTGGGACAGACGGACAGACGCACAGACGGACATCGGAGACTTAGTAATAGGATTCCGTAAGTACCCTTTGGGTAAGGATGCCTAAAAAGGCATACCTATTTAGCTTTTTTCAGCTGCTCGAACAGAGTTGCGGACATCTATTAATTTTGAATAAATTACGCTATCTCGTGAGATGATCAGATTATTTAGATACTGTCTCATCTTTAGTTGATTGCGCACATATAACACCCAATTTCACAAATATTAACTAACGCTAATTTCCCATTAAATTTTTTACTGTCACTTCATCACAAACAGACACACTGTAAGTAACACTAAATTAAACGAACATTTGTACAACATGGGATCTGTCGTTTTTTGCTAAATATCACGTGGAAATACCTCTATTTTAGTACTGGCGACCAAAACACTTTCCCCGCCGAGCTGTGGCATTCCAGGGACAGAATTAAATTATTTCAAACGAGTCTACCCTCCCTTAATAAGGGCATATCTCATTTTCTACCCCCGAAACATCCTCGCAAACGTTATTTCAGCAATTTGAGTGAATATCCAGATTGTTTAATTGTTTTGTTTAAAATTTTGCCTGAAAGGGTGCCCTGCCGTTTTGTCGACAAACGTTTTATTGAATTTTCATTTCACCGAAAGTTATTTTTTCTGAAACCGTATTTTTTATTTGATTTTTAAAGAGATCATCAACATCATAATACACTCACGGTCAATGAATTCGGGTCATTTTCTATATAATAGGCTACTTGACCCCCTTTTAAAGTTTGTCTTATATTATTAATTATTATCTGATTAACGGAAAAAATATTACCCTATATTTTACGACCTAGAAAACGGCAAAATTATACCAAATTTAAAAGTTTAAACTTTCGTAACCGCGCGAAAACGATGCTAGCTATGTTAATCTTTAGATTATCTGTGGTATGATGTCATTCAAGCCGAAAACCGGCATTTGACATTTATCCAGCGTTTATGGGGAATACTAATAGTAATCAATCAATCAAAACGAAACGATTATGATCACAACCTCAAAAAACCACCAAGTCACTTATGTCAATGTCACAGCAAAGCAAAGCTACATGGCGAGTTTCACACGTATAAGATTCGACATGAAGTTAGATTACGATCCCATGGAGTCACATCATGGTCATCACACCGTTTTCAGAGTTCAAAATAAAATAAAAAAGAGCCAATTTTTCAATTAAAAATATGTACCTAGCCATCATAGACTAATAAACCGTAATCGAAAAATATTGATTTCTTAAATAAATACTACAGAAAATAATCATTAATTGCACCAAATTTGATATGAGTATAGTAGTAGCCTATTGTTCGTAGAAAATTACCCGAATTCATTATCCGTGAGTGTATATTAGACATAAGGTTAGATGTAATGTTTTTGATGGGATCTCATTTCTTTTTGTAAGTGGTCTCCCTTTATTTATTACATTCCAATCCATTCTATTTCCCATTCGAACTACAAAAGTAGCTTTGTAATCGCCTGTATTTGTATAGGATTACAAACTTACTTATGCAGTTTGTATTGAAATTACAATATTTTTAGGTTTTGCATGACATGATAGGCTAAAAACTAACTATGTTGAAAATTTGGAGCTTGTGGGTCTGCTAGAAGTATCTTAGAATAGGCTACTTGATGACAGTTCAAATCAGCTTCTTTTTATGAAGTGTCAAAACGCTCCGAAAGTATGTAGTTTAGTATGAAATACTATCTTGTGACGTAATGCTCAACATGGTGCCTTATTTTTAGTTTTCGTCATTGTAAAATCGTTGGTGGCACGAAAATAAGTTTGAATGATTTTATCCGGGCTGTTTTGGAAGCGTAATTTGCTGGTTAGAGTTAATGAATTTATTTTGATTGTTGTCAAATACCCTATTATGATGATCATCAGTCAGTGACGCAATTAATCAGTGAGTCAGTCAGTGACAAAACTAAGGAACTTTAACGTGCAATAGTTCTTAAGCTACACGTTCAAATTGAATGGTATTGAGAATATATTTTTGTCTTATTGTGCTCGCTCTACATACCCCTAAAATTTCAGGGTTCTAGGTTTAGCCAGTACAAAATTACGGGAGGCTGAAAATGGCCTGAATGGCTTCTAGAAAAGGTTGGTACAGCCGTGCCTTTGTTTTGCTCGACTTGGCGGGGGCACTACCGTGCCCCCAGATAACGTGTCGGTGAAATGAAACATTCTATGAAATGTTTGTCGCCGATTCCACGATATACTCTTTTTAAAATATAGGTAAAAATACAAGAATAAGTTAAGGATTTTGCCTTTGGGACTTTGGGACATACCCTGTAGGTTTTGATCAGTGCAATGAGTTAGTCAGTTAATAGGGATTTCAACAATACCTACAGATGGCTCTGAAGGGTGTTCTAAATAAAACTGACTAAAAACGCAACTGAGAGTGAGATGTAATCTTCTCTTGTGATGTTTCAAAACCGTAATTATATTTTAACACAACATACCAATGTTGGCTTAATACTTCCTTGTTTTTTTTATAGCAAGAATAGGTAATATATAATTTTTAATGTGTACCTACATTATTTTATAAGTATGGCTGGCTGGCTGAAGTATTGTATATCAATAATTTAAATAAGAATAGCTAGAAATATTCTGTTATTGTTCAGTGTGTCAATAAAATAATGACTTTTACACCCGCCACATAGTACACGTGTTCTGAAACGCTAACCGAACCATTTTCACGGTTAAAACCTAGCTTTACATCTTAACCTTTAATCCCAGAATCACATGCGTCCTTTGGAAAATACGCGGAAAAGCGTTTCCAAAATCCGGAATAATAAAACATTGTCATGGCCGAGATACTTTACAGCCTCTGAATATTATCGCAATTTTCACTACCACGCTCCATTGCTACTTTATTTTCAACCTTAAGTCTAGTGGCATTAAATCCATATTGGCAGAACAGTGGGCGTTGAACTGTCTTATCAATCTTCTACAGACGCGAAGACGGCCACCGTCATTTGGTTGATAGTAAAAATGCTGTGGATTTGAATTCGTGTCCTTTAAGAATAATAAGGGATATTTTGTATTGGTGATCTTTGATCATACATATTGTATATGAGTAACGGGTTTTTGGAGGTTATCACACTAACATAGGCAAGTTTACCACTCATGTACCTAGGTGTTTGTTGTTTTCATGTTCCTATACGTACAGATATAGTATACCTAGTACATTACACAACTAGGGTGGTAGAACAATGGCCGAGATCGCAGATGTTTGCGGCCCGAGCTGCAAGCGAGGGACGTAAATATGCAATCGAGGGCTTTCTTTATTACTTCCCGTGTTGTGTACATCATTTTATATCTACACTTGGCCACTTTATGGCCAGGTGGGCATTTTTATTTTAAAATCTACGGTTAGGCGAAACTTAAGCTATGTTCAAATACCGTCTAACCTGTCAGTCCGTGACGAAATGTATGGAGTTTGACACTAAGTGTCAAATATCAAAATGAAAACTAAAGCTAATGAGGGAGCAAGACAAACTTTTTTCGACAAAATACGATGACAAAACATTATATTTACACATCTGTACTTTTTTAACTTTTTGGGACTTCACATGTAGTTTTACGCAAACAAAATGTATCAAGTTATGAAATAAATCACATTCCAACTGAAATTTATGTCGTTGAAGTAAGTCGTGAAACCTTATTCGTTTATAATAGAAAAAGCGCGACTTAAATCAACTAAAAACCCTAGGTTTTAACTCTGATTGGTGCAATCACAAATTTAAATGGCCATATCGAAGCTTCCATTAGAAAATGAGTGGAAAAGGAAAAACGTTCATGACACTGGCCGTCAATAAAAAATGTACACCGTGTAGGCGCCGTAATCCTCGATTACCTCTAAATCTCGCCAGTGTACAATATTTTTCACTGCCCACGTTCACGAAGGCATACCTCACTTACAACCTTTCACCCTAGAAAACAAAGATTATTTTCGAAAATAATCCAAAAGTGAGATATGACGTTTGGCAAGTACGGGGTCAATTTTCATCAGCTGCAAAACGCCAGGGCTGACTAATTAAGAAGTAAATGACACGCCATTTGTTATATTGTCCTTTTTTAGCTCCGTCATTTTGCCGATTCCCCTAAATGATTTTTTGTCATCACGGCAGCGCTATCGCACCTACAGTGATTGAAGGGGGTGTAATGAAGCGAGCTTGCATTTTTTCTGATTGGAATTCCTGACTAGACGTCTGCATTTTCGTCGTTTTAAGAACTGAATGCTTAGAATAAGTGTGCAGTTCCATCTTAGACACTGTCTATGCTTTTCATTAGGTAGGCCCCTTGTAGTAGCTACATATGAATATGACGTAAAGAGTACTGTATAGTTTATGACAAATACAGATAAAACCTAGTGGAAAAAGCCACTTTATGACCAGGTGTGGCATAAAGATAAAAACAAAACACATTGAGATTGCACATGCACAGGACACCTGCTCAGCAAAAAGCACAGCAGGTACCTAAACAGATTTCAACGCTTCATGAACAAACGCAACAGCTAAAGCAACCCTACAGCCGCCCCTCCCCCTGATGACGTCACACCATGTCGCATTGCCGTCGCGCCCACGTGTTCAGAACCCTACACAAACCGAGCTTACTTACACAACCTCCTATCAACCTTCCACCTTTCCTTCTATTATAGACTTTGAGTCTCTACGTTAAGGTCCGTTTTATAATACCAAGTTTGAGTGACATTTTGAGGTTACGGCAGTTACAGTTACAGACTTGAATGAAGTTTCGTGAATAAGGTTTTAGATTTATTGTTCGATATTGATTGGAATTGGTGATTGAATTGGGGTTTGCGTAATATTGATACGGATTTCGAAAGAGAAGAAATTAATGGAAATTTCATTTAGGAGTTTGTAGCTAAATTAATTAACAGGTTAATTGTATTTTTTTTTTCAAGTTATACCGGGAGGCAACTCCCGACAGGAGCAAATAATTAAAAAGTAGATTCTACTCATAAAACAACAACACTTTCGTTCAACAACTTTTAAAAATTATGTAATAGATTTTATATTTTTCATACAAATAACAGTCTAATTGACGTCGTTTGTCACGCAACAAACATAAAAAACCGGTCAAGTGCGAGTCGGACTCGCGCACCGAGGGTTCCGTACAAACTCATAAGTAGATATACCTATTCATAGTTCAAGAAAAAACAGTGTATGGCGATTAGTAGGAGCAAATAAGTAGGTATGTGTTACGATTTTTGGAAATTTCTAAAAAACGGTGCAAATTAGGAAAACCTTTATTTCTTTCCTGTAATATTTAGAATGACATTAATAATTGGTAATAATTACAGATTTTTCTGTTCAGTAACTTCGAAGATTATTCCCCCCCCCCCCCCCCCCCTATTATCTTCTTGTAGATTAAAACACTGATTTTGATTTATGATAAAAAAGTTAAAAAAATACCATTCCCCCTTTTAACTATCCTCGGAGTTACTGAACAGACCTTTGCCAGATAGCAAGCAGAACCTACAAGCCCTAGAATCAAAGGACCCCGCAGCAAACTTAGGGAAAAAGTGGTTTCAGTCAAATGTCACTAAATTTTACTATGATGTAGATTCAACTCTCCCGATTATTTTTTTTATAAGGTTACAACTCTCTCAGGTGTATACTTTCTGAAATAATCAATTGAATTGTTATATACAAAATATATGTTTTACGTAATTCCTCCTTTTTGCTCTGTTATGCATGTCGTTCGTAACATAGTTAATTGATAAAATGCAATGTCAACGTGACAGAAACATTACAAAGTTCATATTTTATGTTTGATGACAGTTGAATCTTCATCTTAGTAAAATTTTGTGAGATTTGACTGAAACCACTTTCTCCCTAAGTTTGCTGCGGGGTCCTTTGAGACAATTCGGCTTAAAGTTAAAAACAAGTAACTATGTTTTGACAAACTTTATAGGAGAGCCAAAAAACTGTTTGTAACTTCAAAGGCGCAGTTAGTAACTTGATTTTTATTTTTATGGATAACTGAAAAACTGTAAAAATTCTAGGAAATATAACGCGATGAATAAAATGAGTCAAAACACAAAATTTTGAAAAAAGTCGACTTAGGTACTTGTTTTTAACTTTGACTATAGCTTGGCAACTTCATTAATAAGGCAAAGGTTAATATAACACAACTTTACTGTTCTATATCAGCTTAATAAAAAAGTTATTGAAAATAAATGTAATAACTTAACTGTACAAATAATATATATTTTAACTGCAAATTTTATCGTTAAGAAAACTTTAACAGAGGCAGAAATGTTTAACACACAAATTAAAATGAATACTACAAAGCTTAAACATATAACGCGAAACCGACACATTTATTTAAACGAATTAACTATTAACTCGGATTCGTGTTGAATTCAACCGCAAATACAATTATCGGAAACTTGAATACAGTATGAGCTAAAAACCTCAATATTCGGAATGTTATTTTATTTTTTAACGCGTTTTAAAGAGACGTGGGTGGATCCAGAAGGCGTGGAGTAGGAGATTGAATGCAAATATTTAGGATGATATTAATAATTGGTAAATATTACAGATTTTTCTGTTCAGTAACTTCGAAGATAATAGGGGGGGAATGGTATAGTTTTGAACGTTTTTCGCCCTAATTAAAAACATACATAAATAAGAAAAAAGCTAAAAATGAAATCTACCAATTAAGCCCTTTCATATATTTAGAGTTCAAAGAAAATTATTAATGAATATTCATTAGCCATGGATGATTTAATATCACAAATTAAATATAATTCAGAGCGGTTTGAGTCGCTGACAAATGGCCAGTCATGTGTATGTACACGAGTGAATGGTCATTTGTCTACTGGTGGACTTAACCCGGATCTGTGTGACAGTTTACCTCCAAAACAACAAATAAATAATAGCTCCGTCCTCACTACGCAAAAAAACACACCTAAATCTAATGTAATTATGTACTGTGATGAGATTGGAAGTAATATGGGCAATTACTTAAACTTTTACTTAAAGGGACTGAGCGCAATCAGCAATTGTCTGCCTTATAGTAGCCTTGATCATTTCTCAAAACAAATATTGAATGATAGTAATATTCATTCCAAGACTACTCTGCTTATTCTTATAGGGAATAGGGGTAGTGCGAACAAAAATAATTTGATTAAATTTCTAGAAAAGTTAGACAGCCTTGCAGTAAAAGAAATTATTATGTTCACATTCCCCTATTGCAATCAAGTGTCAAAAACAGAAAATGATACTAGATACAACTTAAATATATACCTGTATAATTTTTGTACATATAGTAGTAAGTTTACAATAATAGACACAAACAAATATGTAAGTAGGGTATTTTTGACTAAAGGTAAGTTTTACCTTTCTAATTATTATAGAAGACAAATAGCTTTGTCGCTATCATATTTATTAGACATTTCTGCCAAGAATTTGGCAGGTTCTGCTCCTATTGAGCAGTCCAATAATGTGAACTTGGAGTTGGTTCCTATTATAACCAATAATTTAAATTAAATGTTAAGACAAAGGAGTACTCTGTCTCTGGCAATTTGGTTCTAAGTAAATCCAATGAATGCTGCAAACATAAAAGTCACATCCACCTGGTGCATCAAAATATTCAGTGCATTAGAGGGAAAGACTTAGCGATTGAACTTTTTTTGAACGATTACAATATAGATATTCTTTGTATAACCGAACATTGGTTAGAAAATAATGAACTAATGCCTCAATTTAAGAATCACCAGGTGGGTAGTTCGTTCACCAGACTAAGTTCCATACATGGTGGGTCATTAATCATATTAAATAGACAATTAAAATTTAAGGAACGTAAGGATATTGTATCCTTGTCTGTTGAACGGACCATAGAACTAAGTGCCGTAGAATTAGATTTATTTATTGTTGTTTGTGTCTATAGGCCGCCTTTAAGTGATTTTGAACTTTTTGAAAACGTAATGGAATCTGTGTTACATAAAATAATTGCTACTTCTAGTAAGAAATTACTTATATGCGGCGACTTCAATGTAAATATTTTGGAAAATTCAACAGTAAGTGTCAGATTGTTGAATCTTTTCAAATCTTGTAATCTCAGACCCATATTTATGGAGCCAACTAGAGTGACCGCTACTAGCGCCACCTGCATTGATAACATTTTCACTGATATTCTTCCTAATACCAAAAGTGTAATCAGCAAGTTAGAATCAGATCATCTTGGCCAACTAATGGTATTTGAGTCATTAAGGAATAATATCTTGAGAAAACAAATTAATTTTGTACCAGTAACCACGGACCGTGTGGAACGAATGAGGGACAGTCTAGTTCAGGCGCTACCCTTTTTATCTTCCGACACGACTCCTAACGACATGTACAATTCATTCTTTCACACTTTTATGGAACATTATAACGCAATATTTACTTCTAAATCGGTCGTGGTTAGTGGTGCACCAGTTTTTAGTGAGTGGGCTACTGAGGACTTACATAAACGTAGACAGGAATTGTATGCCTTGTATGAGGAACGGCGGTTCAATACGAGTGATGAATTTAAAGAGCACGTGAAAGAATATTCGAAGAAATTTAAGATAGATTGTCATTTAGCTAAGCGTAATTACTTAAGCCAGAAAATTAGAAATAGTTCTGATATTATTAAAACAACCTGGAAAGTAATTAATGTGGAGACTGGTCGATCGAAGCACACAGTAAACGATCTTAAACTAAAAATTGATGGCAAAATTGTAGATTCCAATTTAGAAGTAGCAACAGAATTTGAAAAGTTTTTTACCGAGATACCAGTATCCACAACTAAGCATTTAAATTCATCACCTTCGTCTGCCGTCACGCTGTTAAAAGACAACGCCCCAGAATGTAGTAAATACTTTCATTTTGAACATGTCAGTACCTCGGATGTAGTAAAGGCGTTTAAATCAATTAATGTTAAAAAAACTAGTGACCTTTGGGGAGTCTCTGTCCATGCTGTTAAATCCCTAATAGAAATCATAGCGCCTGACTTGGTAGTCGTGTTTAATAACTGTGTTGATTGCGGTGAGTTTCCTGATCTAATGAAATATAGTAAAATAACACCTTTATTTAAATCAGGTAGCACTACTGACCCCACTAACTTTAGACCAATATCTGTGCTACCAACTTTCAGTAAAATTTTCGAGAAATTAGTTTTGTCCCAATTAATGAAACATTTTAATACAAATAACTTAATGCATAATAAGCAATTTGGTTTTACTCGGGGTCGCTCGACAACCGACGCTGGTGTTGAGCTAATTAAACATATTTTCGATGCCTGGGAGGAGTCATGTGATGCTTTAGGTATCTTCTGTGATTTATCCAAGGCATTTGATTGCGTTTGTCATGAAACATTGATCGGGAAGCTGCACTACTATGGAGTTAGAGAATCGGCACTGAATTTATTTAAGTCGTACTTACAAGGTAGAATACAAAGGGTTGACGTGAATGGACAGCACTCACCAGGGTCACTGGTCTCGATGGGTGTACCGCAGGGTTCAATATTGGGACCATTCCTGTTCCTTATTTACATAAATGACTTGCCATACCTCGTAAAGACCCACCATGATATAGTATTGTTTGCAGATGACACCTCACTTATCTTCAAAGTTAAGCGACAGCAGCAAGCTTACAACGATGTAAACAATGCTATCTCTAAAGTAGTAAATTGGTTCAATGTTAACAATTTACTGTTAAATGAAAGAAAGACTAAATGTATAAACTTTGTCACGCGTAACGTAAATCGCGAGCAAGCAAGTGTCATTGTGAAGGATGAGGAATTGGAACTAGTTGATAGTACAGTTTTTCTAGGTATAACATTGGATCATAAACTCCAGTGGGGTCCCCATATTGCTAATCTCTCGAATAGACTTAGTTCTGCAGCTTTTGCAGTCAACAAGATCCGACAATTAACAGACATCAAAACAGCTCGATTAGTATATTTTAGTTACTTCCACAGTATTATGTCGTATGGTATTCTACTGTGGGGCAGTGCTAGCGCTTCAGAGCTTAATACTATATTTGTTCTGCAGAAGAGGGCTATTCGAGCGATATATAAGATGAACTATCGAGACTCACTTAGAGATAAGTTTAAGGACATTAATGTAATGACATTGCATTGTCAATACATCTATGAGAATATTATGTATGTACATAAGAATATCATGAATTTTAAGAAGAATTGTGACATACATAATATTAATACTAGAAATAAACTTAAGCTCGCAGTGCCCACCACTCGGCTCCATAAAATAAAAACATCATTCATGGGTAATTGTGTAAGGTTTTATAATAAACTGCCAAGAAACATAACTGAATTATCTGTTAGCAAATTCAAGAATTGTGTAAAGCGTAAACTCATGTCCAAAGCTTATTACAGCACACAAGACTACATGAATGATGAAGCACCTTGGGATTAACTGCAACTGGAAATAACTACATTTTAATATAATGTCTCTTTTGTTGATTTTTTTCTGTTTTTGAACTTGTTAACTGTTTTGACACTTAGAGACCATATACATCTCTAAGAAAAAACTGTATTCATTTTATTTTAATTTAGTTTTTAAGTTATATCGTGTGAGTTGCAGAATATTTTCATTTCTGTAATATATTTAGTATAAACATTCCTATTTTATATTTTGACGTTTGGAGGTCCTTTACACCTCCAAAACTTAATATTTTGACAACGGAGACTCTTTACATCTCCATGAATTTTTATTATCAATTTATTTCTATTATTTTAATTGTCTTGTTTTGACGCCTAGAGACCTTTTACATCTCTGAAAATGTAGTTATAAGTTTATTATAACGTATTAATGAAATAGAATGTAATAATGTCATACCTGTTTTTAGAAAAGAGAAACTGGTGAGTTTCTTCCGGCGCTTCTTCTCACCAGAAGGTCACTACCCGAAGCGCCAAAAGAAAAGAAATGAAATAATACATACATATTTAGACTCAGACTTGTAAAAGAGCCCTTGAGGGCCTACTTGCAAAAATAAACTATTTTATTTTATTTTATTTTATAATAGCCCAAATTAAAATTTTTGAGCTCCCCTTTATAAAAATAGTAAAAAAGGGATAAGATTTTTTTACATCCAGTAGGCTCGGGCTAGTGACTTTTAAAACGATTCTAAATTTCAAATCGATAGCAGCTGTAGTTCCTGAGACATCTGGCTGTGACAGACGGACAGACAGAGTCACACCATATGGGTTCCGTTTTTACCATTTTGGGACGGAACCCTAAAAAGACCATGAACGTTGCTTGACCACTTGCTTAAATAAGAATAAAAATAGGTTAACAAATGTTACGTCCTTATGGTTTACGAAATAGCAATAATAAGGATACCTAAATATTTGCCCAATTTAATATAAAACGTATATAAACTACTGCGTATCTGACTGTGCTAGACAGTCTGCCAACAGGGAGAGATGGTAGGAGATCATGCGGAAAGCTGTGTCCGCCTCTACCACCGATGTGTGGACGCCTCATCGTCACGACCACGACCGTCACGACCGCTCTGCCAAGAGCGAAACGACAGAGAAGAACAGATATAAATTACTTCGAACTTAGGAACCGCTATAAGGTACATTTTCTTGAAAGTCACATGTAAATACACATACAAACATGTATTTGTGTGCGTGGAAGTTCAATAACCTAGCTACGTTTAGTATATTTGACCTCGAACACAGTAATAACATTTACATGGGCGTTTACGCACAACACCCGCACGCCGTTCGATCCATCTCCCAAATTTACGACAGCAATATTTTTTTTATGGAAATACATTTGTGCAATGCAAGCCCGTAATATATCGGGACGAATGAAAGTGTAAGGAGTATAGAAACTTGTTGTTTTCGAATTGAAAACCTCAGGAGCGTTTTATTTACAGGTCCGACTATGCTAGTTGCTTCGGAAAGTACCTCTGATGAGGAGAAACGTTGCAAGAAACTTCATATAACGTCACTGCATATGCTGAACTTGGTGCAAAATAAATGAATTAATGCTAACCTTCAAATAATTTTTGAGTCAGTTACACTAGTTTTTGTGCCAGCAACGATTTTAAAATGACAAAAACTAAAAATAAGCCACCACGTTGAGCATGCCGGCACAAACCATACCAAGGAACATAATACTCAAGAGAAGAACGATAACTCCATATAAAAAAATAGTAACTTCCGGTTCTTGCGTTTATACTACTAGCGACATTGTCGTATAACAGTGAACTAATTGATGGCGGGGTTTTTAAATGCCACAGCTTGTCAAAATATGGCGGGGTTTTTAAATGCCACATTGAAATTTATTTTATATAAGAAACTATGTTTATTTTTATTTGATACCAAATATCGACCGATATTCAGTATCAAATAAAAATAAACATAGTTTCTCATCCTCCATTGTTATGATGAAGTTTAGTATTTTGAACTCTGGCGTGTGCTGGGAAATTCAGTTTATAAAAAACAACGATAAAGTATCTTGAACATATTTATTCATTTTGTAAAATATTTAATTTTCTTTATAATGCTTTTCCACTCGCCTCCTCGGAAGAATGGATGCTAACATGGCGATCACAACACAACACATAAACCAAGTATAATCGCTCGTCACACTTGCACAGTCGTTATCCTCGTTTTTCATGGTGGAATAGATGCCCGAGAGCAAATATTTTTGTAAAGAACACAAGAATTTGTTCTTGAGTCATGAATTTTCTGTATATTCAAATATGTCACGTGGTCCTGTTCCAGAGCCAAGTCAAAGTGTAGGGTAGATATTTTCGACGACACCACTGTCCTACCTAAGTATTAAACATAGCCGATTTTGTCACACAATTACATTTTTATACGTTTATCACACGAAAATATTTTAGACACAAGATATTATTATAACTTTCTTTTGACGTGACACCAACGTGACGCCATTTTCAATTTGTAGTGTTGCCAGGTCTAGATTGGAAAAATCAGACTTAACATGTCCTAAACAACAAAAGATTTGAATGATTACATGATTCTTAAAAGGCGAAGGTTATTTTTTCCTTTAGGAATTTGACGTTTAGCTCTCACAATGCCTACATCCTAATATGATCTTTCTCTAAAATGTTATTGTAACTAAAACTTCAAAACCCCAAAGAAGTTATAATTACATAAATGGGATAAAAAGACCCAATATGGTAACACTAATACAGACTAGTGTTGCTAATGTAAAATATTGTACAAGTTTTATTTTCACATGTAGCAATAGTCAAATTTCGCACAACGCACACATACAAAAGTACAAGTTGCCAATATTTGTTCCAGAGTTGAGAGACCCTGAACCATACTAACTAAAGTCGCCGTCAATTGAATTTGCTAACTACGTCAATAAACCGCCATATTGAAATAGTCTCTGAATGATGCATTTACTAGTGATGGGAGAAACTGTTACTGTACTCATTTATGTCAAAACAAATCGACTGTTAAAGTATCGAAAGCAAAAACCAAGTGTTATTAATTTGTTTAATTAGAAGAAAAATCGGTACCTACTGAAGACGATGTATCACCAGTATTTATCACTAAAGGTGCCGTTATATCATCTGTATCGCTGATGCCGTCTAAATTTTTCATTTTATTTTCTTCTTCTACGACATGACATCTGAATTTACGTACCTATTAATGGCAGTGATGGCAGGTAAGAGCGTGAGTTGGATAGTGTGTAGCGTCTTTACAATATCACCAACTTTAGTCACAGCTATAAGTATGACTACATAAAATTTCGTATTCTTGCGAGCAACGAGCGGCTCGCTCACTTTAAACTAGTTTACTTAATTCTGGCGTTCACTGTAAGTATTACAAAGCACGTCAAGGTATTTGTGTAATACTCGTAACGACTACGGAACCCACAAAATCAGCATGGCCGGATATGCTCTCGATCAATCTTTTATTTATAAAATACCGAGCGCAGACTTAATTCAGTTCCGCTCTTCCCTGACCAAGTAAACCTCAAGTATTTATAACAAAATACCTAGAGTAGCAATTGGCCGTGACCGGCTTCAAATAGCATCACCCCGCTCCCCTGGGGGTCGTAAGACGCGACCAAGTGAGTTGGGTCAAAGTGTCCTATGGGTAAACAGCCAGGAAGCTATCAGTGCAACAAATTGCTTAATTATGTGTCCTATACCAATAGGGGTGCGTAAGAGAAACTTAAATTTAATTTAAGATACTATCTAACCCGATAAAACATATGCCGTTTTACAATAATTGTCAACTGATAGGAAATTGTATATTTTAAATGAAAATGCCCATCATTATAATTATTTATGTTTTTAGCTTTTGTCCGCGATTTCGTCTGCGTAGAACTAGAGTTGTATATCCTTTACTTGAGAATTGATTGATTCCCCATACAAACTTCTACCCTCGTTCACTCCATTAAAGGAATCAAAACTATCCTGTCCTTCCTAGTCTCAAACTATTTCTATGCTCGGACAAAGTCAATTACGAGATGCAAAAGATCTCGTCTAGTAAGAGCATTATGTTAGACTCTACAATTTTTTGGAAAAAACATTGAGATAAAAAGTGTAAGTATACTGTTTAATACAGGTGCTCTAAATTATTATTTAGAATAAAAATATTTTACCATAACAATTTTAAAATACAGGAAATACAAATTATACGATGAGTAAAATGTTTTTGTTATTTTCTAATTTAAATTATTTTTGTCACGAGCTCGAAAGGTGTAAGAAGGGCCATTACTAAGGAAAACAACACGGCACAGCGATATACCGACAATGTTGCTTTGAGCCCAAGTGTGCAGAAGTGCTATAGGAGAGCACAGTATGATTTGGACAATAATATTTAAAGAAAAAATATTTCGACAATCGTTTCGTGGAAACTTTATTAAGTATAGAATCAAAATTAACTACATTAAAAATAGCTATCATTGGTCCTATCACTCAGTTGTTTGATCTAAACAGGTAATGAGTATTTAGAAAAGTGTGATAGTTGCTTCGTGCTAGACGAACTTTTATGCATTTCTCGTACACTCATTTTCGTGCCGCAAACGATTTTAAAATGACAAGAACTAAAAATAAGACACAATATTGAGCATGACGATGAACTGCATACTTTCTGAGCGTTTTGCCACTTCATAAAAAGAAGCTGATTTGATCTGTCATCAAAATGCATATTATAGTGCCTTTCATTTTGAGCAAAAGAGTCTCATCTCGTTAGGGTAGCCAGGTCGCCAAATCTAATAGCCGGCTAGTTTGGCCGGACATTTGGGTAAAAAGACGGACACCCTACATTATTGAGGATTTTTTTCTCAGTATTAATAGGTCCGACAAAAAAATTGGCCGGACACTCTTTACTTTGGCCGGACACGCAAACAAAAAGCCTAACTATGTCCGGCTTTATTCGGACGCCTGGCAACGCTATGTGGTGTAGTCCCAGCTGATACATACAGCTGAAGATTGGAATGCATTACAATGTATCACAATGTAATAATTAATTTCATATTAGAGGCAACGCTCCTTATATGTAGCATAGCCTTGATATAAATGTAAATCCTTTGTTCTTTCTTATTTAATTATTGTGTAATAGATCATATGGAAGCCAGTATAAAAAGGCATGTAATATTATAATAAATGTTCATTATTCCTACGAATCTCGTGTTGTTATTACCTACCAACACCAAACACTTCAGCTACATCTAGTGCCCCAGCGGATGTGAAATAGTTTGATGTGTCGTGAGATGCAAGATATTGAATCCAGAGCGTGCGGAAATTGAGTGGAAGTCTGGCCTCGGGGAACGATTAGAGTTCCAGCGTGCCGACAGTTACTTAACAATTATCATCATCTTTAAAGCAATGGCTTGCTGGAACATTTAATAAATGTTCTGAAAATAGAAACCAGACTCAAGTTGTTTAGTTTTGCATAATTGGTGCAAATAGTGTAAGGGTCATGTAACATTTTAGTAGATTAAGCACAGCGAGGGCTTTGTCCATACATATAATAATTACAGGAATTTCTAAAAAGTAATCTTAGTAATTTTAAATTATATGTATAGTAATGGAATTTGATTATTTTCCAAAAAAGTAGTTTATTCGTCAAATCGATGTTTGAAAATTAGCGTACCTAATTGAGAAGGGTATGAAAAAACTGGAAAAGTGCGAGTTAGACTCGCGTGGAGAGGGTTCCGTACGTTCAAAACAATACAACACAATAACACTTATCGCACAGACGTCTAATAGATTTTCCTGTAATCTTTTGGACTAAAGTAAAGGACTTTTCTCCGTTTTTTTTTCAAAATTTTAGGTCTAATAGTTTCGGAGATGAGGGGGGGGATGGTTAAATTTCGCTTATTTTCTGAAATAACTTCATATAAAAATAATATATTTGAGATGGTCACAGCACTTTCATTTAATATATCACACGATATAATTGCTAACTTTTTTAATTTTCTACTTTATCCCCCAAAAGTGGCCCCCATGTTTCAAATTCATATATTTTCGTTACACGTCCGTCTTTGGGTCATCGACCTTAATATATGTACCAAATTTCAAATCAATCGCTTCAGTACATTCGGAGCAAATTGGCTGTGACAGACAGACACACGAGTGATCCTATAAGGGTTCCATTTTTTCCTTTTAGTTACGGAACCCTAAAAAGGAACTCCTGGTTTACAATTTAACTAGGAAATATATCATTAAAATAATTAACCGGTATTAATTATCCTTGCTATATATCAAGCAACGTATAAATCAGATGGACTCATTAGCTTTGATGTGGTGATCACCTCTTTTGACGTGAACGCACGCGTTTGACATGAACCCACGCTCTTGACGTAAACGCACACGTTTGCCGCGCGTGTAACCGCAAACGTAAATAAGGCATTCATTTTAAGACATTTCTCGGATGGAGTTGTTATTCAAGCTAAAGAGGAGAATAAAAGGAGGTTGATTTTTGTGAAAATGGGCGGTATATAGTACGTAGGTCTTGACTTGAACTAGGATTAACATAAATTTAATAGTTACTCGATATCCACGCGACAACATGTCTTATCTGGGGGCACGGTAGTGCCCCCGCCAAGTTGACCAAAACAAAGGCACGGCCGTTTCCATCCTTTTTTCGAAACATATGATAGGTACCTTTTTAATATCTCAGCAAAAAGGGATAGTAACGGGAATAATTCAGACAAAGGCGCGAGTAAGTGATAGTAACTAATTAAACACAAAAAAAATAGTAATAAAACAACTTAAACGGATTAAATCGCGTATATTACTACATTTTAAGTCCCGACGTTTCGTAACCCTTTTCAGCGTTGGTCGCGTCGGGACTTAAAATGTAGTAATATACGCGATTTAATCCGTTTAAGTTGTTTTATTACTATGAGTGATAATCGCGGAAACCGAAGACAATATTACAAAAAAAATAGATTATGAAATTTTTGTCTGTTTATTTGTTTGTGCGCGCATCACGCAAAAACTACCGGACCGATCGCCATGAAATTTGGAGTTCAGATAGATTATAAACCCGGTTACATATAGGATACTTTATATCCGACAAAGTCGAAAAAAGAGATATTTAGCTTATTTCACCTCCGCGGACGAAGCTGCCGGCATCCTCTAGTCCTTATTAAACAAATACGCCAAACAGGAACATTAATACAATATCATCCCCGACCGCAAGTAATCAGGCCCGCGTCATCGAGCGGCCCCGGATTAAACGACCTCATTACCTTTGAGGCTGACACTTGTGCCGTGAACACACGGGCACGTTTCACGTGACGCGAGTAACGAGATGGCCGGTTGAGATGTCGACGGGTAACAACGTGCTGTCATGTTTTTCAGGTATTTTTAGGCGACTTACTATTTTTAACGTCGCACAAAATAGTACCAAACGGCCCTTTTAAGGGTTTTTTATTTTCTTATTGGATACTTAGGTGTCGTCCAGTAAGAATGTCTTTAGTCCACAGCATTCAGCAGCTTTCAAGATATTAATAGAAATTATATATGCAGGGTGTCCCATAAATGACACGTCACAGTGACACTGGAGGTAGACCAGGCCAAGAGGTACCAAACCAACTTAACATGACCCTAAAAGTGGCACGGTTTTTGAGTTATTGTCGAATTAAAGTTTTTCATGAATTTTGACCGTTTTTAACATTATTAGTGCCAGTGTGCACTCGGAAAGGTGTCAAGGTTAGTTTTTGATGTGTACGGTAACATGAATTGTTAATTAAGGTTACAGAAATGGTATTTTATCCAAAAACTAAGTAAAATTGAAAAAAATACTAGCTTGATCTTGAATTAATTCACAACGAAACATTAATTTCGACTTTAACCACCAGTCGTGAAAAAAAAAACCGTGCCACTTTTACTGGAGTCATGTTAAGTTGGTTTGGTACCGCTTGACCTGGTCTACCTCCAGTGTCACTGTGACGTGTCCTTTATTTTTGTACTTTTGTACTTCACCTCGTTGCCCGTGTATCTTTGTATCGTTTCATGTGGTAGTCTTCATGTTGGGGGTACCGTCTACAAGGGATTTGACAAATTTCGGTATCTTGGATGCACCATAACCGACACTAACACCAGGGCGGAGGAGATAAACATCCCCGTCCAAAACACCCTGCGATGCAGTGCAGCCCTCCACAAGGTGTTGGTGTCCATGTTTCTTAGCAGGAATACAAAGCTAAGGATCTATAAAACTGTCTTAAGACCCCTTATATATGGTTGTGTGGCCTGGACACTAACACAAAAAGAGGAATGGTAGCTCCTTGTAGCGGAAAGGAAGGTTATGCGTAAGATCCTGGGACCTGTCAAGGGAGACAATGGCACGTGGAGGATCCGTAAAAACATAGAGATCCAGGAGCTGGCGGCCGAACCCAACATCGTCGGAGTAATAAAATCATACAGACTTCGCTGGTTCGGTCACCTACTCCGAATGGGAGAGGATCGTGCGGCCAAGAGAGCCCGGTTGGGCGACCCAGGTACCGCTGGGAGGACAGTGTAGTGTGCAGGCGGATCTGCGACGTCTTCGAGTCAGTAACTGGCAAGAAGTTGCGCACGATCGGGACAGATGGCGTGCTCTCGTTTCGGAGGCCAAGACCCTCTTTAGGTCACTGAGCCAAGTTAGTTGAATTAGTTCACCTCGTTGCAGTTTAAATGGAATTTTAACAGATTCAGAATTATTTCACTAAATCCTTTGAAATAATTAAAATTGCGCTGTATAAAATTACAGTTTCTCAATTTGTATTAATTAAGCTTTATAAAGAGCTTAAGTATAAAATGTAAGCGTAATTAAATAATATATCTTAAAACAACGTTAAATTACCTACTGTTCAAAATATTTCCATAGCTACTACACTTTTAACCATTTTACTGCAGTTAGATGGGTTTACTAATATGTGGCCGAAAATTATAAGGCAAATTATCACTTCGCAAACTATTTTTCCCATAGTTTCATTTCGCAGAATCATCTGATGGCAAACCAATGCTTCGCATATATAACATATCGCAAATTATTTTTTAGAATATTATTAGTTGGCAAAATATTTAGTTGGTCATGTTTCAAAATGTCTTTAATTGTTTTGTCGAATGTATTGAATGGCATAAGTTATTTTACTCATAATATTATGACGCATAATACTAATATACGCTGTTATAAGGTTGTTCATTCCATCTTGTCGCAGGTCGCAGTTCTAACCTAACCTATACACCGAACAATGAAAAGTCCGAATCTATGATAACCTGATATATCAAAAATACGAATTCCGATAGTCAATGTACCTACCGATTTTTAAAATTCCGAAATTCAATACACCGAACAATAAAATTTCCGACTCAATAAAAGTGGGGGAATAGGCCTTAGATTTAGCTAAACTGACCTTTTAACCTAACTGGGCTGTGGTTAATTTTCCTTAGCGTCACAGTTTCAACCTGAAAGGGCTGTGACCAAGTCGACGTCGGGGCTTCTATTTCTTTCTGAGGGACGCAAGCGACCTAACCAACCTACCTAAATTGAACCAGATATGGTTTTAAAGGTTTTTTCCATGCGGGGGGCTCCGCCCTCCGAGCCCCCCTTCCGGGGGGCTTCGCCCCCCCGTCCCCCCTTTTTCGCTTTGTACCAACTCGTTTCTCTCGGAGTTGTCGTCTTTTCCAATTTTAGAGAATCCAATTTTAATGAAAAGTATGCGAAGTTTAAATTTGGGCAAACGTTATTTGACAATAAATAGTTAGCCTTAATAAAACATTTGCTTAGAGACTATTTTTCTAAATGAATCTTGGTAAAATGAATATCTGCTAAATATTATTGTGATCAAATAAAAAGTATGCGAAATAATACTATTCTAAGCATTGGTTTGCCAACTAAAAGTACTGCAATAAGTTGGTTGGGAAGTGAAATTAGGCGAAAAATATTTCGGCCAGATGGCAGTACACCAGATACGTGAATAGTTCAAGAAAAACTGTATGGCGGTTAGCTTAGTAGGAGCAAATAAGTATGTGTACGGTTTTTGAAAATTTCTAAAAAACGATGCAATTTAGGAAAACCGTTTTATTTTTCCTGTAATATTTAGGATGATATTAATAATTGGTAATTATTACAGATTTTTCTGTTCAGTAACTTCGAAGATAAGGGGGAATGGTATTTTTTTTAACGTTTTTGGTCATTCCACATCCCGTTTCGGACCCCTTTAAAAAAAAAGTAAAAAAGTTATAAGCTTTTTTTTCTATCCAATAGGCTCGGGTAAGCGACTTTTAACACTATTCTAAGTTTCAAGTTGATAGCATCAGTAGATCCTGAGATATCTTGCTGTGACAGACGGAAGACAGACAGACGGAGTCGCACCATTTTTTACCATTTTGGTACGGAACCCTAAAAAGGCATAGGGGTGCCGTACACCATGGGCCCTGTAATAATAGCAAATAATTAACGTAGATTCTACTCCTCAAATATTACAACTTTTGGTTAAACGCTTTTAAAAATTATGTAGACTTAAGATATTCTCTTTTTCATAGGAATTAAATTGTATTTTCAATGTAGGTTAACATCAGTCTAATTGGCGTTGCTTGTCATGCTACAAACATTAAAAGAATTCGTTATACATTGCGCCTTTAAATACATTTCGAAGTGTACCTACTAAAAATCAAGACATAAGTTATTTTTAAATGTCGCTGAACAAAAATGTTGTTCATAACCCACATTTTAATTGTTTGCTCCTATTACAGGGCATGTATAGTTGTATACTAACGAAGAGTCACGTGACCTACGCACCAGTTAGGAGTCTGTAAGCGTTGCGGCTATAGATACGTGTTATTAGATTAGCGTTAAAGTCAGTAGAATAGAAAAGCCACGGGGAATAGCTATGGGAGTGACGTATGCTCACGAAGAGTCACATGACCACGCCGGTTTACATCCTGTAAGTGTTACGGCTATACACGTGTCGTGTCATTCGATAAGTGTTAGCGCCAGTAGAATAGAAAATGAAGGTATGGAAATGACATAAATTATACTAACGAGCAGTCACGTGGTCTCTATGCCGCTCCGTTAATCTGTAAGTGCTCCGGCAATAGACAAACATCGTAAATTAGCGTTAATCCAAGTAGAAAAGAAAATTAAATTATGAAAAACTCACCAATTTACCTTTGCTTTAAACGACTGTAGAAATAGAAATCTTCAAATAATACGTATTATGTTTTAAAACTTTTAAACATATATTTTCACGCTGATGCGTTATTAACATGTTCCCTGTCCCGTGGCCCCACATATGGGCCACGGCAAACCTTATTACAAAGCCGTAAGGTTTACAATTTAAATTGTGAACGTGTTAAGAAACCTGCTATGATTGCTCTTCTTCTTCCACTGATCTACGAAGTGGCTGAACGCGAAACTGAATTTAAAGAACGTTTGGGCGATTGAATACAGGGGTCACTGAACAATTTCTGTCCATTTTCCCCGTCATTCGTATTATGTGACGGCCGAAGTGTCAGTAAGTAATAGCTTTACAAAAATACTTAGTACTAGAAACATTGACACATATTTTCTCGGAAATAATATTTATAGCTTTCTGCCACAGAAATATATCAAGATAGAAGAACATAGTTTGTCAATTTGTATGGCAACTATGCGTGTAACGTTGCTCGCTTGGCGTTTGACGCCAAAAGTGCTATTAAGTGATGGAAAACATACATTTTCCATTTCATTTGGTGTTATTTGAACAATTAATTATACCATTATGATCAGATGTTCAAATCTGCTACCTAATAATATTGACGGAATCTGAAGTAAACGGCATTCAAAGTAGGACGCCGCCACTTCTTTTTAGCACGCGAGGTACATACACTTTTTCCTTCTACCTCGATTTTGCTATGAAAGATAAACTAGGAATTTTCGAAGACTTCGTTAAATGGAATTCAATTAAAAGCCTTCGCTACGCATTAATTATACGGAGAGACGTTGTCGCGGCAATTAAAGCATCGGCGATGCCCCACGATATGAGAATCGAATTAAATCCTAATTTCATCGACACACTCTCGAGGGCACAAAGTGATTTTACTCACTCAATTTAATCAAAATTACTAGGCCATCAAAATGTAAGGACGAATTTTTATACTGTACATGGAAGGGAAGTTGATATTTTTATGGGGGTCGAAATTATTATAAAATGGTTTAACAAAATTTCAATATCTTTTTTACAAGGCTAACATTATAGGTAATTGTTTACCTTTACCAAAACGTCCAAAATTAAAGACAAACAATGGTAATCGAGTTAGCCCTGCAAAAAGAATTAAACATATGTGTAAAAAGCGAGAGTTTAAAGGGACTGTATGAGTTAATATAATATAAGAAAACCTCTACTCTAATTGACTGCCAGAATTGACTGCAATCGAAGTTAGAGGATCGTGTGATGTTGAGTTTCTACAAGTACTAGAATGCGACTACGATAACTTTGCAGAGCGAAACATGGCAACAGTTCCGTTTAAAAGTCAAATTTCTATGAAAATGTGACATTTAAATGGAGGTGTTGCCATGTTCCGCTCTGCAAAGTTATCGTAGTCGCACTCTAGTGGTGTGGTCAATAGATAATATCGAGGATAATGCCGCAATCCCCATAGAAGCGTGCTGACTCAATGTTCTTCAGTATTCAATGATCACGATTTATTTTTGTATACTGAGATTCACACACGCCAAGTATGATTTGCTAGATCATTTTCCCGAACTCATTATTTCTTCGAAGTAAATTTTCCGTTCGCATTTTTCCCCGATCGCTAAAATCCGTATGCACAATAGAGAGATCTCTCTCCAGGCGGGTGTAGTGCCTGGGGACCGAAGTCCGAAGGAAATTGGTTGGAAGTGGTATATTTAGTGTTAGCGTTATAAACAATTCGATAGTATGATGCAGAACTGTATGGGAATTGTGCCGTTTTGTATGGGCGTTGATGTCATCTGTCGTCGAATTGATGCAACTGTCTTCTTCTAACGAATGTTGCTAGGTGGCAGCCACATACAAAAGACGAGACATCCACTCGACATGAAACATGTTCTCGTCTTTTGTATAATGTACATCCACGTAACGATCCATTTTTATTTCAATATGTTTGAGTCTCACGGTGGTTTTCTTAAAAAGTCGCAATTAAGTAAATAAATACAGAGCATTCTGTATTTATTTACTTAATTGCGACTTTTTAAGAAAACCACCTATTTTTACTCACGTTTTGAAGGCATCTTCAAAACGTGAGTAAAAATAGCAAAATTCTTTTTGCATGTTAAATTTCACGAATCACGATTTGTTAGACTGAATTAACAGGTGAAAGGGAAACCTAAATTCACTTTTTCAAATAAGATTCTGAAGAGCACATAATTCTCCGTCGCCGGATTCAGATGAGAGAAATCAACCAAAACAGAAAACCTGGATAATGATGTAATTTATTCAAGAAACCGTCTTTGATCAGTATTGTGACGCGAAGGACTTCGGAGGCCCAAAATTTCATCAAAGACTCAGCCGATATGTCTCCCACTTGAAACGGAATATGAAATTTAAAAACTCCCCGTTTTAATAAAATAAAGGGAAACAGATTCTACGATTTGGAATGAAATTTGATTTTGTTGTAATAATAGACTTCACCGCACCGTAGCAGCGAGGGGATTAAATTACCTTGGGATTTCCTGGTATTATTAGACATCTACATCTGACAAAACTCCAATAATGTTTAAAAATAAAGACTAGAACTTGAAAGTTTTACACCAGGTAGTAATGAATCAATTTGTAATGTAAGAATTGATGCATAGTGGATGTATACATTTTTTTTTATATTTGCTACAGGTAAGCCTGTACTCCTACGGGTCTCATATCTCTTAAATGCATGAAGTTTCCATAACAGATTTGGCATGCAGCAAAGATTTTACCATTACCGATACTCCATATATCTAAAGGCTATTCTTAGCAAGCATAAAGTATTTCTAAGACAAATAACTATATTTGTCCGAATAGCAAGATTGTTTCTGTTTGACAGTCGTTACCTGGTAAACAGGCATACCATAGCTACCCCTACCTTCGCCTGGTGTTCTTTCCTCGCCTAGGTGATTTTTCTAATTACCTCTACTGTAAAACTCCTCAACTATAGTCCGGTCCACCCAACTATGGTCGAAATTTATTAAATATCGAGGACCTGTTCATTACATTCGATTAGCGTTAACGTTAGTAGAACACTAACAAAATGTATGGGAATGACACATGCTAACAAAAACCTCATAAAAACCTCTCAAACCACTCATAAAAACAAAAACCTCATGGTTTTTGTTAGCATTTGTCATTCCCATACATTTTGTTAGTGTTCTACTAACGTTAACGCTAATCGAATGTAGTCTACGATTGCCGTTGGCTAAGCTACACATAAAACTACTAAATATCGAGTACCTGTTCATTACTTAATTTCTTGTAGTTTTATATGCAACTTGTCCTAGAGATAATTAGGAAAATCAACTAGGTGGGGTTATGGGTCCAGTACCTTTAATTATGCATAATATGTAGATATTATACATAATTAAAGCAAAATATAGCCGGTACGGTTTCATATGACTATTGAAGACACGATTCTATGAACACGGCCTCAAATGATTGCGCCAAATGGCGTGTGTTTAGCGCATAATGCAGGGTGGCATGACGTCATATTTGCAAGAGCATAGCGTGAATGACGCAAACAGCAAATGGACACGAAACCCGTCTGCAGTTCATGTATTTAAATTATGATGCTACAGTACAATGGATATCCGTTTATCCTAACACTTAAGCTAGCAAAGACAATATGTATATAATAAGATATATTATTTATTTAGGTATTTGAAGTGAACTGCGTCCTGCCTTTTATCTAAAAAAATATTCTATTTTAATGTGATGTATTAAATAAATTATATTTTTAGACATAGCTTAAAATTTTGCATGCCTACTTTTATAAGGTAATTGACATTATTGGATGACCATACTGAGCTTACCACCGCTCAATTGAACATAATGTTATGCAAATAAATCATTTCATTTCATTTCATTTCATTTATGATTGTGCTTAGGAGCATGGCAAAGCTGAAAAGTACACTTACTAGTACTTACTAACACTTACAAGTACATTTACTTGATTAGCGTATTTTCCACTCAAATATACAGGGTGAAATTAAAATCACTGGCCAAATTTTTTCCTGACACTAGGTTACACTTAAGGAATCTATTTAGCGAAAAAAAAAGAATTTTTATTTTTCAATTTTCATTTTTCAATTTTTTTATAATTTCCACGAGTCGTGGTCACCCTATTACTACAAATGTAAACATACCTAGTAGTATGTTTTAATAAGAACATCAACAAAACCCTTATCTAACCTACACTAAACCTTATATCGTAGCAATAGGGTCCACTATAGCACAACACTATTGCTATGGTAGGCAATTTTATCAATCTTATAAACGAGGGTAGTCTTAAACCATGCTAGAGGTAAACATAGCAAATGATTAGTCACTCGTCACTCGCCAACCGTAAAATAATAGTCGCGCGTGTTAGAATATTATTTGACTAATTTGAACATAATAGTAATACCACTAATTTGACTACCGGTCTTATTAAATTTGTGTGACTGTGGATGTATAATGGTCAAAGACTCCTTTTAAATACTAAAAATAGACAAAGGATAAATAGGCACTATAGTCAATAATAAGGTGTTATTATAAGAATATGATGTAGAGAAATATCAATAATTACTAATGCTTTATATTACATTAAAAATAAGTGTCTCAAATGACAACCAATTGCCACTCAAAGTGACAGACAGCTGGTTGTCGGTTGAGGGGTGTAAGGGTCAGGTAGATGGGCTATAAAATGACTGCCCCTGGCGAATCTGGGTCATTCTGCTCCGATCACTGCCAGAGACATTACTCTCTACCAGTTACGTAATTAAACTATCTTAATTGTTTGCTATTAGTGCTGATATGAATCATACTGTGAAACTTAATTATAACCATAGTATTGTAACAAATATTGTAATGCCTGATGATTTAAAAGAGAACCTGGTGAGTTTCTTCTGGCGCTTCTTCTCACCAGAATGTCATTACCGAAGCAGCCAAAAGGATCAGACGAATAAACGATTTGATCTGACATGAATCCTCTTCTTTAACCAACATACCTCAACGGTGAGAATTCTGCATTTAACCCTTTCGGTTTAATCTTTATCTAACATCAGAAGTGGGATTTACTCGTATCGCTTACATGATGATCCTGGCAAGGAAATCGACACGTGTATTGAGATTTCGACGACTAGATTATGAATCAGCTATCAAGGATACGGCTGTGATGTATCGAAGAATCATTTTATAAGAAAAGAAGTCAATTTCTTACCTTCAAAGCAAGTCCAGCAACTGCACAACAGTCAACACCGTGAAATATAGTCGAAGAAAATGAAGAATCCTTCAGAAAGTACGGTTTCAAACCGCAACAAATGACATCATTGATTTTGAGGCAGCAAAAGAAGATTTGTCGTTTCGGACCACATCACTACACACTACGGATGACATACACTATAAGGTGACATGGGTGGCAACGGCTCTTCAGGCGCGTTAGTCAACAACAGTTGGTGCAACAGCGTGTGGAAATCTAATCTGATCTGGTGAGTCGTAACCATTTTATTACGATTCTTGACCCGAGTATTCTCTCACAAAGCGAAACTTTACTTTTAATTTGTTAGAAAAACTTTAATAAAGTTTGCCATTAGAGATTAACAATGAAAAAGTTGGCAGTAACAAACAAGTTCACGAAGTGGTTATTTATGACAGTCACTTATGTTTATGTTCTACCCGACAATTGTTCGAATTACAATATTGTAACTGTTCGAGCTGTTCTGGCTATAGTTTTCTCCGTTCGTAAAACCGAATCAAGACTACGTTTATCGAAAGGAAAATAAATGTTGTCAATCGTTGTTTTCAACTACTTTTAAATTTAATGATTTTACGAACACCTAGTTACGTATTGTGTTTAGAAGTAATGTAAAGTTTACTGTTGTGAGAAAGAGGCGCGGTTCTATGGATTCTAGCGATTGAAAATATTACTATGTTGTAGAAGTGGTCTTGAGACAAATACCCTTTAATTTTAGTAATTCGGAAGTTTCCGTGTAGTACAGTTTGTTTGATTTTTAAATTTGGTAAACAAGACAAGTGTCCTTTGGAATCATAATGATCTCAGTGGTGAATGGATGTGTCGCATAGTACCACAGGGTTGTTTTATGTCAAGTAACCACAGGGATGGTTGTAACGTTACAAAGATCAAAATCAAAATAAAACAAAATCAAAAATATATTTATTTTCAACAGTCATAACGTAAGTGTGTCGAATTCTCCTTTTAAGTCTAAACTTGTGTAAGGAGAACTCGCTCCTTCATCCAAGTTTTATACAGTGTTAAAAATAAATAACTAACTTAATAACTTAGCTATAAAAAGTAAATAAATAACTAGCAAACTTATGGGGCAAGTTAAATATAAATTTTAGCTTAAATAAAAGTTCAGATATCCTTATCAAATTAAATTAATAACTATTATGGTACCTTGTGGGCCAGTATAGTAATTAACAGATATTGGTTTTGTGAGTTGTATTGAGTTGGTGAGATTGACTGAATATGACCTTCAGCAATTCTTCGGCTGTCGATTAAGAGCTATTTAGTATGCAATTAATGTGTCAAAACAGTACTGAAGTGGCTACTACACTAAGTACTACGAAGTATTGAAATTAAGTTGTCTGCTAACATTTTTGGTCAGGAATGACCGAGCGATGACAAAGACTACTCTCCGTATGTTTTCTTTTCAGATTCACATGAAGACGAACAACTATTTGCACGTGACGGGCCGCTACGCGTTTTCTTGTCCACTCCGAGGCAAGCAGAGGAAATTTGCGAGAGATATTAATTGCTAAAGAAAAACTTCGTACCTATTTGGCCCGGTGAATGGGTAGATTGTTATTGTAATATGTATTGTGTAATAAAGAAAAAAAAATAATAAAAAAAAATAAAAAAAAAAAGAGAAAAAAAAATACTGCTGGACATTGTGTCACCTACCGACTCTGTAAGCACGCCGCAGCAGGTGTTTTTGAGTTATGGTAGATTTGGTAGCACAATTAAAACACAGGACGCTGTGGGCCGTATGGCACTGCTGGACATTGTGTCTCCTACCAACTTCGTATACACGCGAAGCAGGTGCTTAGAGTTGAGTAGACGAGATAACACAATACTGCTGAAGTAATGTGAGGTCGGCATAAGGATACACGGGCAGCAGGTGACACTTGGCCGTACCGAAGTATCAATGATTTTGTAAAATAGATTAAGTGAATGAGTGTGAATTAATAGGTAAAGATATTTGTATGATCATACAAGCTTTTCTACATACCATGGTGGGTTGTACTTCGGGAACGAAGTATAAGTCAGTATGGCCGTGTTAGAATATTATTTGACTAATTTGAACATAATAGTAATACCACTAATTTGACTACCGGTCTTATTAAATTTGTGTGACTGTGGATGTATAATGGTCAAAGACTCCTTTTAAATACTAAAAATAGACAAAGGATAAATAGGCACTATAGTCAATAATAAGGTGTTATTATAAGAATATGATGTAGAGAAATATCAATAATTACTAATGCTTTATATTACATTAAAAATAAGTGTCTCAAATGACAACCAATTGCCACTCAAAGTGACAGACAGCTGGTTGTCGGTTGAGGGGTGTAAGGGTCAGGTAGATGGGCTATAAAATGACTGCCCCTGGCGAATCTGGGTCATTCTGCTCCGATCACTGCCAGAGACATTACTCTCTACCAGTTACGTAATTAAACTATCTTAATTGTTTGCTATTAGTGCTGATATGAATCATACTGTGAAACTTAATTATAACCATAGTATTGTAACAAATATTGTAATGCCTGATGATTTAAAAGAGAACCTGGTGAGTTTCTTCTGGCGCTTCTTCTCACCAGAATGTCATTACCGAAGCAGCCAAAAGGATCAGACGAATAAACGATTTGATCTGACATGAATCCTCTTCTTTAACCAACATACCTCAACGGTGAGAATTCTGCATTTAACCCTTTCGGTTTAATCTTTATCTAACTGTACTATTATTATGTATTGTACTATTATTATTATTATTATTATGAGCCTGCGGTGTCCCACTGCTGGGCAAAGGCCTCCCCCCTCTTTTTCCATTGCTCACGGTTTTGAGCTTCGTTTTGCCAGTTCTTCAGAAATGAGTCTAAGTCATCTCGCCATCGCCGGCGAGGTCTGCCGCGACTCCGCTTTGAATTAGGCTGCCACTCCGTGGTTATCTTGGCCCATAACTCGTTTGGCATGCGGCATACGTGACCAGCCCAGTCCCACTTCAGCTTGGCTGCTTTTCGAGCTACATCGGCTATTTTAGTTTGTGAGCGCAGCGTAGTGTTTCGGATACGATCCCTTAATTTTACACCTAATATGCTGCGCTCCATAGCCCGCTGGCAAACCCCGAGCTTAAACTTCTGCGCTTCTGTCAAAGACCAGGTCTGAGCTCCGTAGGTGAGAACTGGAAGTATACACATGTCCATGAGCCTACGTTTGAGTGACAGTGGTAGGTCTCCTTTCATTAGGTGTTTCATGGACCAATAGCTTTTCCAGGCGTTTTCAGTCCGTCTTTCAACTTCCTTCTCTTGTCGCGCCTGGAAAGAGACTAACTGGCCCAAGTAAAGGTACTCATGGACATATGCAATGAGTTCTCCGTTTATCTCTACCCTACGTTGTGTACTGTTTGTCATGACTTTGGTCTTCGACATATTCATCTTCAGTCCAACCTCAAGGCTTGCATTGCTAAGGTCTTCTAGCATGTGATGTAGCTCGGATGCGGTTGAAGAAAACAAGACTATGTCGTCGGCAAAACGAAGATTGGTTAATCTCCGCTCCCCAACCACAGTACCCCTGTCTTCCCAACTGGGCGCAACTGGGCGTACTAAGATTTAAAAAATGTATTCGAACCGGGAATATTACGAAATGGTGCGGTGTTATTTATTAAGTGGTGAATGTTTACGTGGTGCACAAAGATTATACCAGTTGGAAATTGTGCGTGCCTTTGACGAAGTGCGTAACAACGTTGTAGTGCTTCGCAAATTAAAAAACAATGTGCATAAGCGTGCCGAACTTTGTTTGGAGGTGCGTGGATTACAGTTTGAACATCTATTGCAGTATAACTAATACTTGCTTCAGTAAGTACCGAGGGTGATTATGTAAATAGTTTAATTGTGTCGATTTTTAATCAAATGTACATAAGTTGATTCAATTTTTTAAATACGCCTGAATGCAAAGATTCCCGACTTAAAATTTACTCATTGTTTTAAACCACGGACCTTTTGTTAATTATCTATTAGTCAGATTTATCATTTTAGATTTAAAAAATGCCTTTGCATTTTGACGGTCCTAAGCCCGTTAAAGTATGAAGGAAAAATTAGCAACTTATGTAGGTAAGCGTCTTATCTCGCTGCAATAGGGTTCATAATATGGTGGCATGATTGCAAGCTGTGGGAGGGGCGGGTTGTCAATGACCTTAACTGATAAGGAAAACGGGTGTAGTGGGTAGTTTGACGGTTCACTATAACGTACGAGATTTTAAGGACAACTTGATGATGATTTTTTTCAAAAAAAATGTACTGAGCGGTATTAAAACAAAAAACACGTGTTTAATATTTTTTCGAGTTCTTTCGGGTGTTTCAATTTGGCCAGTGAATTAAATTTCACCCTGTATATTTACGTCACAGGATTTCAAAAGATTTTATGTTGCTTTTAAATACAATTTAACCGGTACTTCATTTTAGTAAGTACCTAAAGCCATCAGCAGAACACAAAACTAGCAAGAAAAATCAGTGCCTCACAACCAGCCAGCCAACAAGTAATTTATACGCTAAACGCAAAAGAACGTAAGTCCTCCTACGAAACTTTCACTATTTTGTACGAATTTTATATGTGACTTGTTCTCTTTTTACTGGAGGCAATTATATAACGATGTTAATAGCTACAACAATAGATGATTGGGTTATTGGAAGGCCACCATTTTACCACTGTGTACGGTCCTCATAAACTCGCAATTTGTAACATGATGCTTGTAGTTTGTAGCTAGCTGGCTCGTCCAGAAATGAGGACAACTGGAATATTTAGCTTGCCTTTGTTTATCCGATCTTGAGCGCGAAATTAAAACAGTACCTGTGGACAAAGAGCGGATTGCATTTAGTAAAGTTCGTATTACAACTACTCTAGAACAAAATAGTTAGCGTTTAGTAAATTACCTACTTATTTAGACAAAATATGCAAATATGTTTATTTTTACATCATATTTAAAATATTTGTGATCGTGGGTTGATATAAAGATCTGTACTTACTTAAAAATAAATGGAAATGCCGAGATATGCAATGTAAATCCGATCTAACCATTTTAAAGAAATTTAAATATTATACCTTCATTAACAAAATTATAACATAGTCCACAATTTGTATAAAAGTGACATAATATTCCTCTGGACAATGCTCTTGAACGGTGTGTACGCATAGTGTATATATCATTGTAGTGTATGTAGAGATGTGCCATTCCCAGGAATATTCCCCGTTTGTATGGGGAATATTCGCACCGCGGGAATATTCCCCATACAAGTGGGGAATATTCCCGGGAACGGCACATCTCTAAGTGTATGGCGCTGGACAGTCAGTATTAAACTTACTTTGTCTATGGTAGAAGTCCTTAGTTGATTTAATTTAACTAGGGTTGTTGTTGGAGCTACGCTGTTAAATTAAATTAGTCGCGCTAAGAGCTCGGGCGACTTGCATAAACCCTTGTAAATATTAAAATTAAATTCAACTTTTACCTAACTAAATCGTTCTAAATTAATCTAGTGTCATTACGCTTGCACTGAAATTATTTATATTTGTTCGTTTTTAATTATAAATGACTTGTTTTGGCCGAAAATAAATGTAGCAGTAGTGTTCCGTTCATTGCCTACGTCTACAAACGATCCGTAGCGTTTCTAATGTTTCTAATTCGACTACCGCTTAACACTTTTATACAATAACATTAAGAGGAAACAGGAGGGTAGTTTTTCCATACAAACGTAGTCCCCTGTTTCCTCCCTGGATAATGCCAGTAGAGCAATAATTTTTTGTCCAAAAATCTATGGCTACTATTGATATGTTCCTATGTTTTACTTTTTACGATAAATTGATTCTCAAAAGAGATATTAACCTTCAAAAACCTAAAAAAAATGCCAGATTTTCCGCTGTGTTCACACATCCAGGAAACAAATTTGACTAGATATTAAAAAAAAAGAAAACAAAGGAACGCGGCCAAAGCCTTTCTTTAATGTTTAATGAAAAAATGAGTTAAATAGGTTAAGTTTTGGGGAAGAAATCAGGGGACTACGAAACGTTGTTTTCATGTAATTTTAAAAGGTATTTTCGGTCCAAGCTGCAGTTGTCTCTATCGCGCTCTGCGGGGGAGAGGCGGGCAGTGCGGGACAGCGACACATTTTACAAATACCTAATTTTCAATTCTCTCGGCCTTACTGTTTCCTCTTAACTGACGTGCTGCGTGTGGGCCGCAACATTTTTGTTGGCATGTGTCAGTCCGATACATTTTATTCGTTTTCTACTAGCGTTAACGCTAATCGAATGTAATCTACGGTTGCAGTTGGCGGTTAACTGATAATTATAAAGATAAATATACGTACCTTACCTACGTACATTTTTATTGTTATATCTGTTCGAACGCCGCACCGACACATATTTTTTTTTGCTAGAATTAACCACTTATCTCTTCTACTAATGTGAAGACATTTACACTTGTACGTCATAAAAAATGTTTCAAATCTTTTTAAGGAATGCAAAAGTATTTTTTTCCATAACTTTCTCATTTCTTAAGTAACTTTTAATCTCTTCTAACCCATAGATTTATAAGTAAAAAATTCAATCTTAAATTATCGCATCGGGGAGGTTTTCCATTTATTAATTTAGATACGACACCAATTTAATGAGGGTATTTATAAATAAGAAATCCACCAGCTGGCAGCAGGGTGGCGAAAGGTCTATTTGGCAGTAGATGTCAAAATCAAGTGATGTGATTGGTAGATCTTGACGTCTACTGTCAAAAAGACCTTTCGCCACCCTGCTGCAACTGGTGGGTTTATGATTTCAAAACACCCTCATTACCATGCCTTTAATAAAATAAAAGAAGGGAAATTTTGATTGTTTCTGTTCGCGCCAGATGTCGCAAAATGGCCCATCTTTTCGATAATACGGCTTGTCTTCGGTAGTAACTTGTACGTCCTTTCCAATAAATTTGATTTGAAAATCAAAAACTTGGAGGTATTTAAACTGCAATCTTTTAATTTCTTTAATTTATAGGTACTGTGCTTACTTTTAATCGAAGGCGAGGCACGAAAAAGGTTTCTATTATACTAGTAATCTTAAATCATCTTGTAACTAATAGGTCTACGAGCTGTATGTCACGCTACAAACACAATTAACATCGCAATACATTGCGGCTTCAAATAAACTTTAAAGTGTACTAAAACCCAAAACATAAGTTATTTTTAAATGTCGCTGAACAAATGTTGTTCAGTCTGAGGAGTATAAACTTGGTTTTAATTATTTGTTCCTAGTACAATCGAAGACACTGCTAACTGACCACTTGTCACCCTTATTACAATGTAATAAGGTCTACTGATGGTCACTTAACTGTGTCTTCGTTTGTACAGGCAACACGTTGCATAAGTATGTACTGTTTAATTATCGACACATACACATGTACCTGATGTACCTACTGTTTATTTGTTCCTAGTACATGCAACACGTTGTATAAGTATGTACTGTTTAAATCGACACATACACATGTACCTGATGTACCTACTGTTTAATTGTCACAAAACTTCACAAGAATCGGTAGAGAAATTCGACCTGTAATGGAAAACAGCCAGACATCCGGACAGACAGACATACGAAAGAATTTTTGCCCAAGCTGAAACGGAGACGATTCGCGCTCACTCGGTCCATATGTAGTCATTATCATCCCACTTGCGTTTTGTGGGCGATTTAGAAGCGAAGTTCCATACAAATGTCGCTTTACGAGTTTGCCGCGACTGGTTTTGTATGGAAACTCGTCCGCAACTCGCCCGCAAATCGTTAGTGTGATAAGGCCATTGACGTATATAAAGGACAGGGCTAACGAGCGCGCAGACGGTTCCAACGCGTTGGTCCTAAAAATCACTTTTAGGACCAACGCGGCAGAGGGACGCGCAGCGCACAGCGCAGCCGGACGTTATAAAAATGCCTAAGTGCGTGGTAAAAGGCTCCATTAACTGTTACGAGGAATATAGACCCGGGTGGATTTTCGCCCGCGACATTTGTATGCCATACATTTAGTTTGGCATACAAATGTCGCGGCGAAAATCGACCCACTCGAACTGATCGGATGGGCCTATTATCCTTACTTTTGAAATCATTGGATAAGGCTTTAAGAAACAAAATTATTCGTTTGTTGCTCGACAGACAGATTACTAGACACTGAAAAGATTCAATTAGTGGTCCGTTTGGCCAATTTCAAACAATAATCTTATAAAAAAATACGCTGACGGTGCGTTTACGCAATCAAATGTAAGTAGGAAACGTGACGCCAACGCTTCGGAGTGGTCGATCCTTGACAGACTGTTTTCTATTTATCGGAAAAATGTGCTAGAGTAACTCCCTTATCCCAGCATTAGTGGCCTAGTTTCAGTAGTTCGGTGATTTTAGTCCGGTTCTTATATATAGTTCAAATATATATGAACCAGACTAAAATCACCGAACTACTGAAACTAGGCCGTATTAAGTCTAGGCTACTCTCCCACATTAATCCTCCGTGTAGTGTTTCAGGTCCGGCAGGCGGACAGGTACAGACGTCAGGCCAGCGCACCACAACCCGGGCCTTGAGCTCCAGAGGAGCTCCGGCCATATACGATGTGCAGCAAGGGGTCGTTGTTGCAGGCCTCGCCGTAGAGGATGATTTTGAATAAAAGAAGCATTGGTAGGTATTGACACTAATCAAGCTTATCGATTCGGAAACTAATTTGCCGTTTACATTTTCCGGCCGGTTACTCCACCGCTTTTTCTGCCGTAAAGAGATAATAGCGGGTTTAGTCTATTTCAGACCGCGTGGGTCACTTCTAAAAATATTTCCATAGCTCAATTTGTTAAACGAGAGGCTTTGGGTGTTAAGAGCGGGGTCGTAAATCGGGGCAATTCCCGTTTTAAGAATGGTATGACTCGGTTATGCTGGTATTACATTTTTGATTTAATGAGACTTTGTACGGTACCTATTATTTTGGGCAATGTTTACTTACATATACATTTTATATGAAACACATATGTACTAGATTTTGATAATGACTTGTAACTTCGTTACCTTAGAGATCCCACTGGGTCGAAGTGTATCCGTAAGGACCCCTATTACCAAGATAAGAGAACTTTGTTACCTTTCATTAGTTTTTTATAAGCTTTTTAGGGTTCCGTACCAAAATGGTAAAAAAGGAACCCTTATGGTGCGACTCTGTCTGTCTGTCTGTCCGTCTGTCACAGCCAAATATCTCAGGAACTACTGATGCTATCGATTTGAAATTTGGAATAGTGTTAAAAGTAGCTAACCCGAGCTTATTGGATATAAAAAATATCTTGTACCTTTTTTACTTTTTTTTTAAAATGCTCCGTATTGGGACTTTGAAAATTGAAAGTAGGGCTATTATATTGAGTGGGGTATCAAATGAAAGGGCTTAATTTGTAGATTAAAACACCATTTTTATTTTTTTTCTTAAATAAGTAGTTTTTAAGAAAAAAAATTACCCTATTATCTCCGAAGTTACTGATCAGAAAAATGTGTCATAATTACTAATTATCAATATCAGCTTGAACATTACAGGAAAAATAGAACGGTCTTCCTAACTTTAATACTTTTTTAGAAATTTACAAAAACTTAATCCATCCATTAATCCATCTAGCGGAGAGTAGCAAAACTAAGCGATGGCCTGTTTCACGCTAAGGGATTTCCGGGCAAAAACTAGATGGCGCTAAAACACTAAACATTTAACGACGTTATAATTGAACAAAGAAACATAGTATAGTAACAATTAGTTCGTAAACAGCTAATAATAAATAAATTCTAACATTTAAATACTGTGTCACGTTTGCAATGTTGAATAATTGTAAATAATACTATAATTATTTTACCAATAGCTTATACATAGATGGCAAATTTTTTTTATTTTGTTTTATTACATAGATGGCGTTGTAAATTCGGGGAACAGCTTTTTGTATGGAGAATGACAGTCCTCTTGATTTAATGGTCCTTGCTATTAAATAGAATCATTACACGTCAGGTTTTAAATATTACAGGAAAAATATAACTGTTTTCCTAACTTGCACTGTTTTTTAGAAATTTGCAAAAATCATAACATACACTTATTTGCTTCTACTAAACAAATCGACATACAGTTTTTCTTGAACTATTCGCGTATCTACTTATGAGTTTGTACGGAACCCTCGGTGCACGAGTCCGACTCGCACTTGACCGGTTTTTTTTTATACATATTTTAATCTTTCGTGCCATTATTTCTTAATTTTTGAAATTTAAAATTTATTTCTTCTTCCTCTTAAGATAATATATGCCATGCAGCAGGAGAGTTATACAGATAACCATCATAAGGACCAATAACCACAAACAAAATAACCAAAATAAGGAGTTATGTGTTTCTGATAAGTTGTATTGTAATAATTCGAGAAATCGAGAGACACACTGCATTGTCTACAGAATTAAGATTTATTTGCGCAACTGTTTTACAAGTATATTTGCGATCTCGTTTGCGAATGCGCGTGAATTTTCTACTTTTTCATACAATGTTTTCCCCTCTCGGCGTTTAATTTTAAAATAGTACATTACACAACTAGGGTGGTAATATAAAGAAAGGCTGAGATCGCAGATGTTTGCGGCCCGAGCTGCAAGCGAGGGACGTAAATATGCGATCTAGGGCTTTCTTTATTACCTCCCGTGTTGTGTACATCATTTTATGTCTACACTTGGCCAGAAAGCGGCTTTTTCCGTACGCGCAGCGTGCGGAAAAAGGCACTTTATGGCCAGGTGTGGCATAAAATACTTTTTTGTGCACCTTTACGTCTTTATTTAGAAGACGTAAAGGTGCACAAAGAAATTATTTTTCCTGACCTGGGTAAAGGGGGGCCACACTATCTGCAAAGCTTTAACCAGTTCGTAGTCTATAATATTCACTTCGGTTCCCGCTATTATCACTCATTGTAGGTAATAAAACGATTATCGGATTACACTGAGTATACCTCTATTATACAGGGTGAAACATGGGTCGTGAACAGAAATATGTTTTTCTTACTGTCTAACTTTAGCTTAAACATGTAGACGATATACAAATATGTACACATTGTTTGTTAATTCGTTATTAAAAAACAGTTGTGTGATTGAAATTTGCGAAGATATTTTTGATTGATATTTGTAGGTAAAAAAATCTTTTACCGAATTTTACATTTACGATATACATTAGAAAAAGTAATGGGTACCGATAAATAAAAGATTTTAGCGATGTTTCGTTACGCCCTGTAAACTTCTTCCCTAAAAGTATTAAAGTTGATCAACGACAATTCTTAATAAAAACAAACCCCAATAAAACAACACAAAAATATGGCCACCCGAAGGTCGCTGGACACAGATATAATTCTCAAAGCTTTACAAAACGAAACAATGGAGCGAGCGTCCAAGTTTGCTGTATTCATTTGCTCGCCCTCTTGGTTTTTTACCTGCCCGAGAATAATTCATTCTTCGGAACAAAGAAAACCAAATCAAATCGCTTTCACAGCTGCTCTATTATTTATAGCAGCACTCCGCCATAGTATAAAAGCATACAGTTAACTAACACCCTTACTGTTGGGTGACACGATATGTCAGTAACTCAGCCGTCATAAGGCAAAGGCGGTATCTTATTTTTATACATATTAAGAAAATGTTAAAATGAGAGAATTCCTATTTTGCGTATTCCAATTTGCGTAGGTCATCTGATGCAAAATTCCCCCAGCTAAATCACTATCACTACATAGTATAAAACAAAGTCGCTTTCTCTGTCCCTATGTCCCTATGTATGCTTAAATCTTTAAAACTACGCAACGGATTTTGATGCGGATTTTTTTAATAGATAGAGTGATTGAAGAGGAAGGTTTATTATGCATGTATTATACAAATACATGCATAATATAATAGAGAAACACCGTGCGAAGCCGGGGCGGGTCGCTAGTAATGGTATAAATAAGTCAGTAGCGCGAGATATAGTCTTACAAAGGTAGAACTGCGCTGTTTCCAAGGAGTCCAAGGACATTAGAGAATACTGGCAGTGTATGCAACTCGACCCAGATGGGACCCAGAGGGATGGACCCAGATTATACAATTGAACTGCATGTACTTAAATAGTGACTCCGCTCTGCTGTAAGTTACTTTATCCAATTGGTGTGAATGATAGTCCCGAATTTATTACTACAAATTATACAGTACAGCGTATTTATACCATCCACTAATGAACACAAATTACATATTATTGAGGCCTGCAAACACTTCGCTTACAAATTTTATTTGCCGTGAATGCGAACGGTAAAATGGTGCCTATTATTTAAAAAGTAATCGTATTTCCGGGCTGCAACTTAATTTGGCATATTGCTAAATAATTTAAATTTATTGTTAACTTGACTGCATGAGTATAAAATCGGATGCCAAATTGACCAGTTTTCAGTTAATATTGTCTTCGGTTTCCGCGATTATCACTCATAGTAATAAAACAACTTAAACGGATTAAATCGCGTATATTACTACATTTTAAGTCCCCACTTACACTTAAACTTAAAATGTAGTAATATACGGGATTTAATCCGTTTACGTTGTTTTATTACTATCAGTTTTCAGTTGCATAACGTTTCGTCTCGTGGGGTGTAAACTCCACCCCACGAGACGCACGTCCATAAATATCCAATCTAATCTGTCTTGCGGGATGATTGGTATGTCGGAATATTTCAAGAAACGTACAAGATCGTCTAAAAGTCACACAATGAAGACTAACACTCTTAAGCACAGCAGCTCTGGTTGAAGGGCCGGAACGTCTCACTATATTGTCTATGAAATTTTCCTAGTCAAATGATATCAAGTGTTTTTTAAAAAAGAAGTTTACCTATTCTCTCTCTCTCTCGTGTCTCGTGAGAATAGTGCCACCGTGCACCGCAGTAGTAAAACGAAACTGGTAGCTCTCATTATACATTGTACAAGTTAAAAGTCTGTCTGTACTATATCTATAAGGGCCGATACAGACGGACTGCAACCCAACTGCAACTCCCTACGATTTGTATGGGAAGTCCGTCTTATCGGCCCTAAAAATAACGCGTAGGACGAAAACAAAAATGAAACGTACTAGAGATGCACATTGATTGTCGGTATCGGGGTGACAACGAACTTGCAACCTGTTACTCGAGAGGTTTCATTTGTTATATGGCTGCAATTTCTACTTTCCATGAGATGGGCAGCATGCCTAGTTATCACTAGACGGTATAAAAAAAAATTACATATAGAAAATAAATAGTACACATTTGGCGATGATAACGTATAATTAGTTAATAATTTTAAATACCACTACCAGTACCAATACCAGAATGATTTGCCAAAATAAATTTTCTTCCACTAAAGTTGAACACACTTACTGCATAAGTAAATTAATCAATTTAGGTCAAACATAACTACACGGTATCGCGCTAGCCTTGCAGGGGATTTAAATTCATGCATGAACTTTTAAAATTAGGTTTCTGAAATTCATTTAGCATATTATTGTTCAATCCATATCATCATAGTGAAAGACCACGCTTCAATCAATAACTGACAATCAATCATGTATCAATGTCGGGAAACGTTGAGTCGGAAATGCGGTCCGCATAATCTTTTATGCATAATGAGACTCCTCTGGGAATAATACGCCATTAGCCCTGACCGGTTCCGCGCGCCTGGTGCAACAGTGCTATCTGGGATGCAAATTCAAGTCGCATATGCTTTGTGAAACAGTTTGTGTGCGATCCGATATTGCGTTTGTCGCGGAATTGCAGCATCCGCTTAGGAAATCGACAGCAAATATTTTATATCGACGCCTCGACGTTGCTGCTATGTAATTTGATTTTTTAAGTAAACCTAGTATGTACCTAATGAGGTTAGTGTTTACAGGATTTTATGGCTAATGTTAGGACAATTAGAACATGGAATGATAATGCTTTTGCCAGAGTGTACCAAAGTAAGGAGTAAGGTATGTAAATGTCCTTATATTTATTACGCGAATGCCCCATGGTTGGAACCCTGCTGTTGCTGTTGCTGATGACTTAAGATTGAAGATAGCAACGACTTGGATATGGTCAGCGTCAAGCACTCGCACTTCGGAAGCAACGAATTTTATGACTAAAAATTTTTTTTATTTTAGTTTCTGATTTTATAACGCTTGTAAAATCACGCTCTCATGTTAGATTATAATTATATGTATATACCTAGGCAGGTATATATAAAAATATCTTTTATGCCACACCTGGCCATAAAGTGACCTTTCCGCACGCTGCGCGTACGGAAAAAGCCGCTTTCTGGCCAAGTGTAGACATAAAGTGATGTACACAACACGGGAGGTAATAAAGAAAGCCCTCGATCGCATATTTACGTCCCTCGCTTGCAGCTCGGGCCGCAAACTTCTGCGATCTCGGCCTTTCTTTGTATTACCACCCTAGTTATGTAATGTACTATTATTAATGTTCCGTTCTGTGTGGCGCAAAACAGAACGGAACAATAATAAAATATATTTTTTGATATTTGTGAGATAGCTAAATTAACATTATCTATGTACAGTCACCACATGGGAATATTACGTTACGCCACTTGCCACTGTCCTTAAGGCCCGGTAGGACCTGGCTCGCATTTCACATACAACTAGGGTCGGGCGGAATGCAGATTATTGCAGATTATCTTCGATTTCTAACATAAAAGTATACGTTATCAACCCAAACATGAGAGGATGCCCTGCATGACTGTGAAATCATGATTGTCAGGTATTAATTTTGTCAGAAAAGGTAACTGGTAATGAACAAAATGAAAAAAATACTTTATTTTATAGTGTTTTCGCGCTACTTTTCTATCGAGCGAAGTGTTCGCTATCGTGTTCTAAGTGAGAGAAAGCCCTAGATACAGTTCTGAATATTATTATATATGTTTTACATTGACCTACGAGTCAAATAAGTGCTCTAAAATGATTTGGAAACTAGGCTTCCGCGCCCGATTCTCGTCTTACCTCGCCTTAATTTAGCCGTGTTATGCAAATCGGGCGTGCTTCGGGCGCACGACTAAATACTAACGAATTATGATTACACGGCTAAATTAAGAACAGTAACAATTGGCGCAACATTCCCGTGTGGTGACTGTATGATTGTAATTACTAATTATAAACTATAGTTCCATAGATAAAAAGTCTCAAAATCAACATTGTTAACAAACTTGCTAGTGCACTACCATCCCTGAATAATGAAGGGGTTAGGATATGATATACTCCACCGGTAATCTTACCGTCTACACTACACCTAACCTAATACAACAGCAGAAGCTCTGCTACTCGGTGGATTAACAGATAAGACGTTGTTAACAACCTGGACTGACTGCAGTAGAATAGACATTTTCATTTTGTGTGGTGTAAATATATTCTTTTAAGGTTCCGTACCAAAAAACGGCACCATTATACAAGATGAAATTTAATTGACCCTCCAAATTTTTCCTAGGCATTAGGTATCAATAAAAGATGTCTTGTCTGAAGAAAAAAATGTAGGTAAAATTTTCAACATATAATGTGCTGTCCGAAAAAATAATTAGTAACGTGAGGATTACGCGTATCGACGCGTAAGTTGTCTCGGCGATTCAACGCGGGAACGGGGTAGGGGTCGCGGGGAGGGGCCGTCTCCCGCGCAGTGCGCTACCGCGGTATCCACAAACGTATGCTTCTTTAGGATATCTTTCAGCGGCTGTTTCTCAATATTTTAGTACTGAAAGATACTGACTGAAAAAAACACGTATTTTCTATTTTTCACTAAAGAATCCACTGTCAAAATTTCACCCTGTAGGATAACTCGCATCCGTCCGTCGCGTCTATTTGTCCGTTCATACGTCACAGTCACAGCCAATTTGCTGCGAAATTAATGGACCGATATAGTTGAAATTTGGTAGAGTATATTACATATGTAAATCGGTGACCCAAAGACGGACGTGTGTCGTAATTAAATTTTAAGATAAATACTTTTGAAGTTATTAAGATAATAGGCGAAAATTTACCAGTCCCCTCTCCCTTATTTCCGAGACTACTAGACCGAAAATTAAAAAACAAAAAATAGTTATTTACCTACTTATAGATTACAGGAAACCCTATAAGAAGTGAGGAACCTTTTCCACGCGAGCCTAACTCGTACTTGTCCGGTTTTTTATTTTGTAGCAAGATTTACAGCACCGTACAAACTCTTAAGTCCTAATTACAAACGGTGCGATCCAATCAGCGTAGTAGGAAAAGCGCAATATTTTCAGCAACTATCCCTGGAGGTTGAGCAGAAGCATTCAGCGAAACAAGTAAAGTAAACGCTAGTTTTAAGCTACCTATCGCATTTTGAAACTATAATACCTTAACTGTATTTACGTGCGCGTTCCAATTTCAGCCTAATACTAACAGAATAGAGTTTATATTATAATGAGTTGTTAGTGTTAGATGATACTGTTTTATTTGAAAGTGTACGGTGTTATTCAAGAGACAAATTGGCCCGCGCTCCCCAGAGGGCGAGCGTGGACGTGAGCCAGTAAGGAATTCCTATTACTGGATGTTTGCGATATTTTCCATGTATTATAATGACCGCATTTTGTTTCAATTCTGGAGTATTTTCCATTAATATTGAAAACGACAGCTGAAAATCAATCAAATTATAGATACATTCACATAACATTTGAGCAGTAACTACAGGTTTCTGTTCTTTCCAAAACATGAAAGAAACCTTCTCCCCTAAACAATAAAAAAAACTAGATTAGATAGTCGTAACACTGATACAACTCGCTTGGGATAATAAAACAACGAGATTTTATAGTTTTCTATTGCGACCATGACTCCCTAAAATTGAAGGTTGTGTGGGCTTTACATCCGTGTCGTTTATTCAGCTGCAGCGTATGAAACATGCATGCTGCTACGTACTGGCTACCTACCCCACGACCTACAGGCTCCACCACACACAACCCACCCACCACACGTCGCCCACAGAACCCACCCACCGCAAACAGGTTAAGTGACTCGTACTCTTCCCAGATGTAATCAATTTTGAAGCACAATTCACAACTAAAATGGAAAAACATTTTCTTAAAGCGTGGGTGTTTCTGCCGATACATTTTAATGAAAAGTACGCAGCATTGGACAGCTCTGTGGAATCGCTCCACAATGCCGGGGTAAACAATGGCCGACCTGGATCGGAGTTTTTGTTGCGAGCACCTAATTTTACAAAATGCTGAAGCACGCTCCGTTATACAACGGGGTTTTTATTCGAAACGTCAGTTCGATTGCGCTGCGTCGATAAAGTGGCGCCCAGCTTGGGGCTACTTCCCGTTTTGTTAATGAAGCTATCGTTAACAAAATAAACTGCGCATAATGAGCGCGTTGTCACTGCGGTTTGTTACAACGATTCCGGAAACAATTTTCGTCTCTTTTACTCTCCCGAAAAATGGTTTAGAGTGTAAGTGACGGCATAAATTCGAATTTTGAAAAGCAGCAGACATGGAAAAAATGGAGCAATATCCGTTACATTTCTTTTACGCATATTTAGGAGTTAGGACAATAGAGGGTTTATAGCGCGGCAAGAGGTCAATAATGGTTGAGGGCATTTGCCGCGCGGTGCGCGTTGCCGCGTGGTTTATGTGCCGCGGTCACGCGATGCGGACGCCTCGGACTGCCGGTTTATTGACTTTTTACTAGTTTAGCTAAAGGCTTCAAAGTGTTTATGATTACTATCGTCCCGATAACTTTTTCAATTTCGTATTTGCGGCTTTGTTTGAAGTTTGAAAGTAGGAAGGCCTAGTTAGGAACGAGTTAGGGTACCGCTGTACTTTAAATACAAATACGAACCAATTGTCTTTAAAATTAATATATAATTTGTAAAAGTGCAAATATTTGAAACTATTACTTAAGCACGTGATGAAAATATCATAAACATCTAGAAATTCATGAAACCTTTACTAAACTAATCCAACTTTGAAATAAAACTGACAAACTAATTATTTAAGCATCGCAATAATATAGGAGAAAACTCTAAGAATATTTGGAACGTTCTGATTACTTAGGAATTGTGTTGGTTATATTTACAAACTCTTTATACAGTGACATTGTTCTTATAACCCAACGACACAGCTAATTTTTTCTTCACTGCCATTAGTCTACTAGAAAACAGAGCTCTTCGCAGATTTGTGAGACTTATCTACTTTATATACCACCTCTCGGCCAATCTATCGGCGCCAATACACTCGGCGTTCTAACGATGTTTGTTCGTCCCGAGATTTATCTCGAAGCTTGGTACTCGAAGACGGTTCTTTAATCACTTCCCTAATTGTATTGAATTTGTTGGGGTTAGCGATTTAAATTGGCTGACTTGTAAGGATTAAGGATTAAGTTTTTCTTTTTCAATAGAGTCCGTTTAGGACAGATTTCTGTTTAAGTACTCAATAATCAATAGTTTATTGCTATATTACAAAGCAGTGGCGTGGCGTAAAAGATATCCTTCGGCAAGCCGGTGCAGATTTAGTGTACTGCTGCGAAGGAGCTGCCTTTCCTGCTGTGTGTAGCTGTCCAATAAGGTGCTCAAATGCTTGATATTAGGCAAGCCGGTAGGGATAGAGTTCTTCGGTCGCCACGCCACTGCAAAGAAGGTACTGTAAATGTTATCAAACCTATTCGGTAAATGAAAGATTAAGTAGGTAACTGGCTCGCACTACAATATGGAAGGGGCTTCGTCGACCTGCTGGCAGGTCATAGTTGTTCAGAAAGAAAACCCTAATCTCCTCATAGTTGCCCTACTAAACGAACGGCCTAAGCATTGGCCAGCCATATCGTTAATTGATACATTGACGCATTGGCTAAATTTCATCACGGCAATTAACTAAATGGCGCGGTTTAGTTAAAAGGCTAAGCAGTTAACCAGTTGGCTGCGACATATACACCGAATAACACGAAACATTTTAACCACGTATTCCTGATGGTATTACTAGTAAATAACATTATATCAACATAGGTCGAATTTTGTCATTTTAACAGTCTTATGGAACAAAATAAATCAGTAAATTCAGCCCTTCCTTATAAACATGTCCCTACATGAGGAAAAGATATCAAAAAGGAAAAAAAAACTAAAATGGAAACAAAAGGTCATTTTTTGGACTCGTAGTCGCTTACCATCAAATACTGCGAAGGTTAATTGCTGTTTAGTTAAAAGATTTAAAAACATTAGTAAAAGTATCTTAGTCACATTTATAAGGGCTTGTTACACACATGTGAGTTTTCATTAAATAATAATGAATATCTCGGAAAGTAACCGTTATTCAACCATACATCATATAACTTTTTTACTCCTAATAGTTGTTAGAATCTATAGTTAAAGTTTTTCTGGTTACTCGGGCTCACGGTGTATATTCATAGTATATTTATGTGTCTTAGCCTTCATCTATTTAAAAATAAGTTTTGTTTATTACGACAGTGTCGCTACTATTTTTCACTTGTTTACTCACTTACTGTGCAAACGTCTTTATACAGCGTGTAAGTCTAAATCGGGCGAACAATTAAACCAGATATAGCGTTTAGTAGTGTTATCATTAATTAATATGATTTTTTAAATTACACTTAATAGTGACCTCGTAATTAAACGTTAATTTTTGAAAATTTACCGAGCAGCAATGTACCGCATACATGCTTGTTATGACATTGCGAGATACGAGCTTTATTAAAGTAACTGTCAACTAGCGTGTTTGTCAACTTGAATGTGTTGCGTTACATTGCGGCCCGAATTCTTTTGTATGGTAAATATTTTCATTGTGGTTTTAAGCAATAGTTATCTAAATATGCTTCTTAGGTCCTATGCTGACCACCGTTTCAATATTCGCCCGTATTAGATTTACAGGCTGTATAGTTCTAAAGATAACTTTTAAGTCTTGTTTATTATTTATTACAAACTGAAGCCCAACTTCTATTTAGTTTTTGGCCACCAAAATCAGATCGCTTAAAATAGTTGACAGATTTTATACATTGCCAGTACGTCGTCTGCTGGCAATATGTTTATGGAAATTCCAATGCAGTACAATGCTGTGATTGGACTATGTATCTGCTGGAGTTTATAGCCGTGATTTACTGTATTTCGTTCAGTCCCTTTTATTTTGTTTTATATTAAACTGGCAACAGCAATATTGCACACAACCAGAAATATAATTTTTTGTTTTACTTGTTCCGGATAAGTTTTCACGTGATAAAGTTTAAACGAGTTCCATTTCATGCAAAACTATACAAAACCTCTACTATAACTGATCCACAAGGCTCTTTGTCGTGCTAAAATTACTATCTATCCTTTTCCATTAAAAATAGTTTAAAAGTGACACACTGTTATAAACAAAATAGTATAATTTTACGTAGGTAGAATTATTGAAAATGTACTATTTTTAACCGACTTCCAAAAGTAGGACAGCTCTCTATTCGTCTGTATTTTTGTTACGCGATTAGCGAAGATGGCTAATCCGACTTAAAAAATCTTTTTTTGGTTGAAAAGGTAGGTATACCTTCGAGATGATCCCAACCAAATCAGGATCAGATGATGGAATCATGGAAAATCGAGGGTAGTTACTCGTTACTCTTCAATTATTAGAGGTACACATATAGCGATTGGGTATTTTCCATAGTGACTCGTGCATTTCTTACCGAATAAGTTAATTGGAAGCCAGTTATTTTAAAATTTTCAATTTTGTGGTTACATCTATGCTGCCATCATATGATTAAAACATTTAAAACTAGACTAACCTCTATGGAGCTGTATAGAGGTTAGTCTAATTTAAGATATCGGACGGCAGTATGATACTCTATCAAGCGATACACGAAGTCGCGACCAGCTAGCCCGGCTGTAATTGTACCTAAATTAATAAAACGAGAAAAAACTGGTCCGTTTCTTGCAGGTTAAATAAAAAAGATGAAACGTAAAAATGCCCAACAAAGAAAAGAAATGCATATCTAAAGTGCGCTTTTATCGCGCATTTAGTTTATTTACTATGCAAAGTAGTATTTTTTCTGGAGGCGCGATTTATTATTTCCTTTTGCGCTTTTTCCCACCACAACTGACTCACAGCGATAAGTTCGCCTTTGTACAAATCCATTGATTTTTATATTGTCTGTGTTTTATGTCCAATAACTTGTTTCAATTGTTTTTTTCTCTTTTTTCATGAATACAAATGATCGGTCGGTCGGTTATATTTTTTACCCGACTGCGGCGAAGCCCAAAGGAGGGTTATGTGTTTGACCTGTATGTATGTATGTATGTATGTCCGTTCCTATGTCCGCTCGTAACTACTCAACGGCACAACCGATTTTGATAAATGATACAGCATTAGATTCATCTTAATAGCGCGAGTGTCACTGGGTATGAAGTTTGTTAAAATAAACAAAATAGCGGATTTTATGCACTTTTAAAATGCACCGCGGTCGGGTTTTTTTTTAGTAAAAATATTTAGTTTTATGTTATAGGTAGGGTTTTCAATAGGGAATAAGTATTTTTTATCGCGTGTCTTAACAAAATATGAAAATACCGTAAAAAGATGACATAAAGTGAAAATAAAATTTTAATCTACCGAGAAATACGGAAGATGTAAACATTTTAAAACACTAATTAGACAGCGATTAGAGGGAGAGATCCGATATGGACCATGACGTCATAGTTAGGGCATGCAAACCGGTTTTACTTGTATGGGCCAATACCAAAGAACCGGTTTTTCGGTATTGGCCCATACAAGTAAAACCGGTACCTATGCATGCCCTAGTCATAGTACACTGCCGCCATACACGCGGCATAGTATATTATGTTTTGCCAGAAAGAGATAGAGATAAATCTTTGATGGCTTATATTTTGGTTATTTTTATAGTTATTGGAAAAAACTTTTTTCTTACTGTTTCTTTTAAGAATGAGCTTTTATTAAATTAAACAAAAATTATCATGCATATTCCCTATTGCCGTTGCGAGTCTTCTCTTTAAAATTCTATTTTACGTAATGTCAGAGCTATGGAAGTAGATACGGCACCCGTCATGACATTTTTCTGAAGTCAAAGGTTTTACATAATGATTTGACTTTATCACGCCTAATCCTCAAAATAAAACAGGCTTATGTAGAAAAAGCGAATGCATAATCACAAACAAATTCGTGGAAGAAATTCTTTTGTAAATAGCATTTAAAATGGTCTGAAACACAAACTGCCGATGCCGAACTAAAAAAGACCTAACCGCATAAAGGTTTAAGAGACACATACGACTGTTTAGTTGCAAGAACGTGATAATAGCTTTATGTAAATGTAGCTTACCACTTCGAGCCTAATCTTTTAGCTTTCTTCACCATATTTATGTTACTATCAAGTAGCGCAATTCTTCGCTCCAAAAAATGCTCTTTTAGGTACATTTAGTAGATTTTATTTAAGAAATATATCCCTGTTACTTTACTGTACGAACTTTATATTTATATTGACATCATTTCGAGATGAGACGTCTATATACTTTACGAACCATAGCTCTCTCTCAAATAATTTTACAACGAACAAACGAACATTGGTACGCTTTCTTCCTCGACCTTCAGCAGGTTATCAGTCCACTTGTAAAATTCAACCCACGCTACGTCTTTCGTAGGTCATCCTATCACACCATATCCATTTACATCTATCTTGCAAGGTTTGATTTGAACCTCAAAATAGCCCTCTTTTTCCAATTATTAAGTTATTATATACTAGCATTGACCCGCAGCTTCGCATCCGTTTTTCCCGTTATTATCCCATGGGAACTCTACCGTGATATAAAGTATACTATATTTCAATCCTGAACTTGGCCTTCTTGCATACCAAATTTCACCTCAATCCATTCAGTTGTTACTGCGTTATTTAGTAACAAACATCCAAACATTCAAATATCCAAACCTCCAAACATCTAAACATCTTCACAAACTTTCACATTAATATATTAACCTAACCTAAAATATCATCTAGAATCTATTCCAAGGTATTACCCGTGAAACGTACCTTAGTAACATATCCATTAGTAGCCTCCACATCACACATCTGCCAATAAAAACGTTCCCCGCCCAGGCAAAGGTAAGCCCCATCAAGAATCATGGCAAGTCATCAGCGAGCGAGTTCTGAACGCAAATTATCCATTCTACGCTGCGCCAGGAAGGAAATGTTGATGTCGCGATACTATCGCCCCAGCGCCTTATCGAGTGAATTACATGGGACAGACACTCGATTTAATTCACTTGTTTGCCCTCAAAGGTATATGAGTCACAGATTTTTTTATATTTCTGTAATTTGTTTATTTGTTTATTTATGTTACATAGCATTACAGTCTTAAGACTAATACACCATGGAACTACATACTAAACTTAACATTACACAACAGTAATATATTTAGTAAATATTCTCAGTTTGTATTTTGACGTTTGGAGATCCTTTACACCTCCAAAACATAATATTTTGACAACGGAGACTCTTTACATCTCCATTAATTTTACTATCAGTTTATTTTCTATAATTTTATTTGTCTTGTTTGGACGCATAGAGGGACCCTTTACATCTCTATAAATGTAGTTTTAAGTTTAATAAAATGTATTAATGAAATCTTATATTAACGGCATATTATTGTAATACTTGTTCAATGGTCAAAAAGAGAAACTGATGAATTTCTTCCGGCGCTTCTTCTCACTAGAAGGTCATTACCCGAAGAGCCAAAAGAAAAGAAGAGATGAGACATGTAAAAGAGCCCTTGAGGGCCTACTAATTATATTAATAAACATGTAATTTGGTAGTAAGCTATTTTTTTTCTTAGTGGTAGTGATACAGTACCGGCCAAAAATAATATCAACTTTGTGTTATAACTAAATAAAGGAATACTTCGAAGTATTTTTTTTTTTAAAGGAAAAGACTGAGAAACGCGATATTTGGGCAGGTTTTCTCATCGGTCGTCCAAGGACTCTACATTCCTACTACCTGATGCAGTAATGTGCAAAAGTTTTATGAAATATATATGAAAAGTTTTGCCTTGAAAATGTAAAGGTGATATATTTTTGGTCGGTACTGTACGTTCAAAATACGACTGCCTGCTTAGGATAAATAGTTGTATGATGAGCATGAGTATCTGCTGTGTATCTGTTCCCGAGTTTTGGATGTTGTTTGTCTATTTAGTAGAATAATTACTATTATTGATTTGCTTAGATTCATTATTATGTTATGTAGGTATATTATGTAACCTCTATTACACATAATACTAGCATTGCTTTTCGTCGTTATATAAAAGACAAAGTATTAACGTATGTCGTCATTTGCGTATGTATGTAAGCACTTTATTGGACATAAAATCATACAAAAATAGTACCAGCATCAATGGTAATGTACAAAGGCGAGCTTATATAGGTAATTTGGTATATAATAAATAATATTAAAGCCTAGAATACACAGATGTTCATAATGCGACTACACTGGCACGAGAGCCTCAATTCCACATGCACCGAAGTCATAACTAATGCGTATGTGGTATGCTGCATTACATGCATGTGGATATATTGCTAATAACGCAAGTGTCTTCTTCCATGTTACGGCGATTGATCACCCTCCGAATATGAGTCTGGATTTATCAAGTATTTGCATCTTTAAGTTATATTAAAATTAGAAAAATCATCGGTTCAAAGGTTCTCATAAACTCTTATAGAAATATTCCTTCCAGTATGGTTTTCAAGGAGTTGTCGTGTCTTATCAAATATCCTATCATTTTCCTCGTCTAGGTATTTGCAATAATATCCAGGGTTGTCCTCTTCTCTTTCACGATCATTAATGCTTCACATTGTTTTTTTCTCCGTCCAGCTTATGCCTTCCATTCTCCTCTAGCACCATATTTCAAATGCTTTCACTTCCATAAAGGTACAAATTTACACTTTTATAAGATGTTTCTTGCTCTTGCATTACATGCTCGATTTTAACAATTGTCTTTTTTTATTAAAAGCTTGTTTCGCCATAGCAATTCTTGCGACAATATCTGGTGTACACCTGGGCCTCGTTTCACGAAGCTACAAGTTACAATTCTACACTTGCAACATTGGTCAAATACAGCAACACTACTGGTTGATTTGGCCAATGTTGCTAGTTTGGACTTGTCAAATTGTAACTTGTAGCTTCGGCCCCAGGGCCCCGTTTCACGAAGCTACAAGTTACAAATTACAAGCGGAAGTCTCTTTTCAATACCTTTTGATAGAAAGAGACTTCCGCTTGTAATTTGTAACTTGTAGCTTCGTGAAACGGGGCCCTGGTGTCACTAGTAATTAAGCTGCATAAATATTTAAAACGATCTACGACCAAACTTACGAAAGTATGCCATTCGGTTGAATCGGACACCAGTAATCATTATTATTTATTATAAAAGCAAAGGCCTCCCTCCGTTTCTTCCAGCAAGTGGCTGAATAATGGTTTGCAAATGATGAAACGGACCATTTATATTTATACGAAGATTGCATGTTAAATAAAAGCTTGTAATGGATGCAACATCGCGAGATTGCTGGGAATAAATGATAGTTCTCTGCTATTAAACCATCGGTTCCGAACCTGGGGGTAATTACCCCTCTAGGGGTAAAATTTAGTTTTCTGAGGGGTAATACTCATATTAAGTCGTTTTCTTTGAGTACTTTCATAAACTTGCCTGTTTCACCTATTTTTGGAGGGGATAACGATACAAATCTAGAGGGGGCCTGTGGGTGATGAGGCAATAAAGGTTAGGAACCACTGCATAAACAGTCGCACCAATAGCATCATTACCATCGCCACATTATGGATGAGCTCCCTATAAACTATGGAGTCGTTTTCGGTTATCTTGTAGAAGTCGCCTGCTTCTGCTATTTTTATCATAATGATCATAATTGCTTTTATAAAACGGCCAATAATAGTGGCGATGGTAATGAAGCAAGCAAAACGGTAAAAAATTGCAGAGAACTACCCTAAACGCTCTTAATTACGTCTGTATAACTTCCCTGTTCGATTCTTTTAACGTGGTTAAACTAATGTTCCAGCAGCTTTTAATGTTCACGATTTTATATCTATAATCTATATTAGTTAAGAATTCTGAAGTAACTTTGAGCTTTAACAAGACTGGTATGTTTTTCGAAATCGGAAACTCCGGGCTGGCTCTCTCTCTCACGAAACGATCGAGTAAACGGGACGGCGTGATCGTAGTTTGAGTCGTAATAGGACCCTCGGACGTGACGGTGAATGGCGGCCACTTGGTATTCCGCCAAGTGCCAGCGAATGAATTAAAACTGGGCTCGATTTTACAACCTCCGCGGGCTGTAGTGTGTTCTCGCTTTTATTCAGCACTGAGGGCTATAATTTAAGTTTAACGTAAAATGTAGTAAATATTACTGAACATTTTCTTTAGTAATTATGTTTTGAGGTACCTACAAAGCTTTGAAAAGAGCATCTGGATCCTGTATTCAACTCGCGTTATCACGTTATGCACAATATAAATTAGCAGTATTTTAACTTCCTACAAAAGGTTTATCGCGCGGTTTGTATGTGTACAGCTGTACGCGCCGTAAACGCATGAACTACAAGCAAAGTTTTAAAAATTCGTAAGAATAATGCAGTACGGATCGCACCGACTGCGCCTCGACCTTGAATAGGTATCGCGCCCTCATAAACGGCCGAAGATAATCTACTTATCTGTCTTTATACTTTGTTATAGTAGTGTATCACTATTGCAATCTCGGTTAAATATAGAGGAAGTAAGCTAGAACGGCGTTAGCAATATAGCAATATAGGCGTGTGTTGAACAGAGGCCTTGAAAGTGTCTCACCTCCATAAGTTCCCAAGAAGGTATGAGATAAATAATTATTTTTGACAAACAAATGAATATTTTGGTGACAATCTTACATTAATCGAGTTAGTCCCAAACTAAGCAATGCTTGTACCTACGAGACTCGGGAACAAATAAATACGTAACATCTACATAAATATACAGGGTGATTTTTTAGTCACTAGCCATATCAATTCCAGGCATTAGGTAACACTTAAGGAATCAACTTTAAAAGGAAAAAAAAAATTTAAATAAAAATTTTTTTTTCCTTTGTAAGTAACACCTAAGGAATCCACTTTCAAAGGATTTTTTTTTTATTAAAAAAAATAAATTTTCCTTTGATAGTAGATTCCTTAAGTGTTACCTAGTGCCTGGAATTAATATGGCTAGTGACTAAAGAATCACCCTGTATAACCTATCTTACTGACCGAGCAAGCAAAGACTTTACTGACTGTGTTCAGGTTCGAATTTTAAAGTCCATGCTCTCTTACCAAATTGTGGAAGGAGGATAGAAGTCTCTGTTCGGAGCGAACTAGTAATAGTGCTTTTTAGCTTACAACCTCGCGGATCCCTGCGAAAATAACTCACTTCCAATTAGACATGTGCAAAATGTGTTACTAAGGTGAAAAGAGTGATATGAATCTTTAGCTCTCAAAGATATGCATCACTCTTTTAGCTCAGTACCTAGCTCCGCAGTGTGTCAACGGCTCGCTGGCTCTAATAAGCTCAGTAACTCCGTGATGTGTCAACAGATCATTAGCTCAGAAGCTCCAAATCCCAATATTCCCGAGAAAGCGAGAGCAGTAATAGGTAGGTATACGGTGACAAGACAGAGACGAAAATTCATGTTGATCGTGTCTTTCCTCGCAGCCACTTTAGAGCGAGTGAACGAGTGAGTTGAAAGATATACTGAGTTGTTTGAATCGGAACTGAGCTACTGAGCCGGTGAGCTAGACCAACTGATATAGCTCTTTTGAATAACTCACTCGCAAGCTACACATGTCTCCTTCCAATACCTAGTTCCCATGTAGTTTTCTGTGTGACATCACGTATGTACGTATGCTTAGAATCTGCGACTATCGCATCCAAACGAGGAGCGAGCACTAAATGCAAGTCACTGCCTTTGAGGCGAGCCGGTGACTAATTGCATCCATCCACTACGAATGCATCCGGATTCGCGCAGATGTTAATGACATGAGCTACCTAGTTAATGATGATGATCTGACAGTGCTCATGTTTGAGCTTACTACGTATTTAGTTTTAATGTAAAATTATACCATAAACTAACTGTATTATAATTACAAATTGCTTTAGGTTTACGCGGGCTAGTTTTCCACTACAAGAATTATTTATTTTGTTACTAATTTTGCCTAAAACTACATATAACGCATACGAAAAATCGTACATCGCGGTTAAGCTTTTTTTTTGTTATTGGGTTACAAGGTGGAGTCCACAATTGTATAACAAACTGTAAATAAGTTTCTGACTAACAATGACAATAAGCTTTTAGTGCCAATTGTACTTTTTTTATATAGGTATAATCGCAAATTGCATATGTTATTTACATTCGGGCTCCATCATCAGATCAGCTTCATGTCATAGTGATATTGTATTGTCATCTGATTTACATATCCTTTCAAATTTTCAGCTCATTCGGAAACCTGAAAGTGGGTAAAAATTTTGCAAGATTTGATTACAGACACAAAGACACCGGGACAGGTGAAACTAAATAAAAACATGTAAAAATGTAGCCTATTCTTTCTATACAAAGTTAAATGCCGTGGTATTACAAAATTTTACCAGCCAGCCTTTTCCCGGCGTCAACTTTAAATTAAAAGAAAACTTTGCTACCGCAGCACGTGACTATGCTGCACTGCATAAAATATTTTCGCATTGGCCGATAAATAAATGCGAATAAGTATTTCACTCCATACTATAAGCGACCTTATAAATTAATGCAAGCTTGTCTTTCTTATTTTCTTTTCTTTTTTCTTTATTCTTCTTCGAAATAGCTTGAAGGTGTTCGAACAGCCATGTTGAGTTGCAGTGCCTTTCGTGAAGAAATAGATTAAATCTGTTAAATTAGGCCATTGTTACAGTTTTTTAACAAACTTCAATAATGAGGTTTTTCTCTGTTCGCATGTATTTTTTCTGTTCGTGTTGTACAGGTCATTTCGTCTCGGCAAATACATGAACGTTCTGAGAACTTTTTAAGTAGGTCGTAATAAACTGCCTATACTCCGTAAGTAGATTCGTAGTATGAAAAGAAAACTAACACCAAGGCAAATTGTCTATCTAGAAACTACGTCTGAATTCTATTTCACGCGTTAGCTCCAAAACTCGGAATCTGCAGAATAAGCTAGACTCGCAAATCTTGCCGACCCCCCATAAAGAGGCGTTTGTGTTTGACACTGCAACAAATTGCACGACCGCCCCTGTCTCGCGTTACTCACGCTACCTTCTAAAACATCCTATCCAACCCAATCAAACATACCCAAAAACAACCGTACCACAAGGTTATAAAGCTCACATTCCAATGAAACACTGACCAGAGATATGAGGCTCAGAAAGCAAAAGCCTCATAATGGGGTCGCATTATCCATTTCTTCCGCCCCGGATAAGTGTACACTGTGATTTGCATTTTTCGGGAAATTCGTTTAGGCCTTTTAAAAAGATGTTTGGTGAACCTGTTTCCTTTGTAGTAGCATAATTTGGGAGGTTTATTTCGGTAAGATGACACGATGATAAATAACGTGCAGAAACTTCAGGGTGCCGAAAAAAGAGAATTTCAACCGATGTGCGTGAAAGGTACAAATAACTATGGTGACAAGTAAGTAGCAGAAATATTACAGGAAATTTATAAGTGGATAGGTGAATTGTATAGGTACGTGGACAAGTATTTGAGAGTTACATAGTACCTATGTACGAGTATTGGTGCAAGGAAAAGACGAGTGACAAGAACTATTGATAAAATTAGACTGTCTCAGGAACGTTTTCACTCTATTGAAAAATCAACTCCGATCACCATTTCTTGCAAACTTATTTGCTTGAACGGTAAGATTTTAAACAACATATTAAAAACGGTGAATATTAACCCAACTACATACCATTCAAAGTACTTTTAATTCAGACAGTTGTGCCTATCCTAAGGTTACCTACAAAATACTGGTACAATGATAAGCAAAGATCATTTTCCATTTAAATACACTCATAAAAACCATGAATAATGAAACTCACTGTTCACTATTCCACAGCGGAACGCAGCGCAGACAAATGCAGGGTATCTGTTAAGAGCGGGTCTTTGTGCCGAGTCCCGGTAGACACGTACCGCTTTTAACGCAATGCATCTGCAGTCCGATACATACGTGTTTACTTGTACCGGTGTGTAGAGTAAAGCTGGGTCCACGCTTGTATAATTTCGACGTATCGTATCTTCGTCGTGTAGCACCGACGACGCATAACATGATCGGTAGTGTGGACGTCAAATAATCGCGATCGTGCTGTATCAGAACGCTCGCGATCCGTGTTTCTTATGTACCTCGCGCGTATCTTAAATACCTCGCACACTCGCGATAGGATACGCGTGTGCGGACGTGTTTTGAATTGATACGGCGTGATACGGCGCGATCAGTGCTACGCGACGTAGATACAATATGGCAAAAGACACGGAGCGACGATACGATACGGTGCTACGTTACGGCTAGCGTCCACACTACAGCACGCCGAAATGATACGGCGCGATGATACGATACGGTGATATGCTACGGCTAGTGTGAACGCATTTCTTCACGCGACGGTGTTCGTGATACGAGATGCTCAAAGTAAGTGTCCATACTTAGGATACACGTGCTTGCTACGCGACGCATGATCGTGATCGGTGAAATGATACAAGTGTGGGCAAAGCTTAAAACACCTTTCATTTGTTAATGTGTGTTGGCAGCAGTGTGGCGAGATGTAATTTTGACAGGCAAGTGTCAAAATCTTGTGGTCTGATTGGTGGCTTTTGACACCTGCTATTAAAATGACCTCTTACTACACTGCTGCCGACTGGTGGAATTATGATTTCTAAAAACCTTCATTGAACAGGCGGTAACGTTTACCGTGAAGAGAACGACGGATGCTTTACGTTGGCGATAGGCAATTAGTTTCTTACGGGTACTGTTGACAATGCCAATACAACACAGTCGGTCAACTAGTTCCTTGTCCATCATATTGAGTATCTAAGGCAATAAATCCCTTAATGGACGATATTAAATCCCAATTAAATCTTAACAGATTTTCTTTTCCTTTTCTTTTTTCTAGCATATCTCACTTAGGGCTCTTACACATAAACACGATACGATATCGCGTCGTGCTACGGCACGGCATCGTATCACGATGCGACGTCGTGTCGTGGAAAATTATATTTTAATTTTTAATCTTACAACACTGACATAAATTTGTTCTTTGCTTGAAAGTTTTCCACGACACGACGTCGCATCGTGAAACGATGCCGTGTCTTAGCACGATTGAATCGAACGGATCGTATCGTGTTTATGTGTAAGAGCCCTTACATCTAGCGAGGCGGCCACACACTACATTTTACGGAATAAATGACAGTTCGAGACAGTCTTACCTACCAAAAGGCGAAACGGCAAGGCAGTTAATATAACTATATTATTATTTTAAAATATTCCATCCCGTTTTACTTAAATTTTCCCATTTACCAAAACTGCGATGAAATGATAAACGGCAAAATCTCGGACACAGATGCATTCTTTCCATATACTCTGGGCTGCTTAGAAATGGGTCCGCCCGGTGCCCATAAATTCTCAGAGTCCCCAGTCGAGTCCATATTCACCTACTAACCCTCTCAACATCATATGTCACTGAACGTGCAGCGCAAATACAACCTTATTTGGCTAGAATTAAAGTTTAAATCCCCATAAAGTGAATTCGTGAGAGTTTTGCGTAGCTCCGTCGATATGCTACGACTACAGAGAAGCTTTAAATCTTCAATGGGAAAATGTGGTTGGCTTACATAAGTTATTTTTTTAATCTGCGCTTTGCACTGGACAGATGTAGGTCAAGCGAGAAGCTGCTAATAGTTAAGAGAACGTGTCTGAAATATATAAAACCCACGTTTTATAACGTTATTTTTAAATATAAATCACACTTAATATTATTAATGTGAAAGTTTGTGAAGATGTTTGGATGTTTAGATGTTTGGATATTTGGATGTTTATTACTAAACAACGGGGTAGCAACTGGGTGGATTGAGCTGTGGCATGCAAGTAAAACAAGGCCTGGATTGAAACATAGGATACTTCATATCCCGGTAAAGAGTTCCTTTGGGACAGTAACGGGAACAACGCGGGCGAAGCCGCGGGTAAATGCTTGTGCGGTATATTTCAAGATGATACGACGGTCAAACTGAAAGTTCTTAGAAAATCAAACACTGAACAAACTATCAAGTTATTAGTTTTATTACATCTTTTCAAAATAGTCTCCGTGCACATCAATACATCGCTGCATGCGATGGAACCACTGAGAAAAGCGCTTTGCCCACTCGTCCTTAGGGGTCTTTTGTCTTTTCTATGGACTTTTTGAGCTTCAGTCAAATTATGAGGTATCCACCGAGTAAAAATCTTCCTAAGCCCTAAATGTTCATGAAGGATTTTGTGGACTTGACTCATACCGATGCCTAAGCTTGTGCGAATCTGCTGATAGGTCACTCTTTTGTCAACACTGATGTTATCTTCAGTCGTCGCCGTAGAAGGCCGTCCCTCGCGCAGATCATCGGTGAGATTAGTGCGACCACGTTTAAATTCATTAAACCGGTTGTAAACTGTGGCACGAGATGGGGCTTCATCGTGAAAGGCCAATCGAAGTCTATCATAACTTTATTGTTGACTTAAATGACATCGAAAGTCGTAAAAAATCATTGCACGGAAAAAAAAAAATCATGTATTTTAATTAATCACAATAATTATTTCCACAGAATAAGCAATAATACAACGTACAGAAGTCTCTCTTTCTAACAACTGACGTTCGGGTCTGATCACCGGACGGAACGTACCCCAATCTGACCGTCTCTTTCCCAGCGATGCGTTCCGTCCGGTGGTTGGACCCGAGCCACAGTTTTGCGAGTTTATAATATTAGTGGGATAGTAGGATTTAAGAAATATTTGAAGTCGGTTATTTTCTTTTCAGAAAATTAATGTAACTATTGAATATATGAATTAATTAATTTCAATTAATTTCAATTTCACATTTTTAATCTAGTTTTTAGTATATTCTTAGTTTTAATTTAGGTTTATTTTAATATTCTACTTAAGTTTAGAAATGTAATTATTTGACCTAATGTTTTTAGTTAAACTTTGTAAAAATAAATTTTATTTATAACAAAAAAAGTAGGTATTTAACTATCTAATTGAGATAAACAAGTAGTAGTCTTTTCTATTGTCTATGTCATACCTACTTCTGTCCAAGTTATTGTAGATAGGTACTAACTATTTGAAAAAGGTATTAAATGGTTAGCAATTAATTAATATATTTATTTCAGACCTCGAGTCCATATGTGTTAGTATTTACAAGTAAAACTTAAACAACTAATGTTAGTATTGCCGTGGATTATGTCAAATTAATTAATTAATTAATACATTCAAAGTAATAATTATATATAGTATAGGCCAATGCCCATGGATCTGTCGCTATTTTACTTATATTTTCGATAAATACATACAACAGCATTGTCCGTGCAGCGAACATCGCTCAACAAGTTTACCCAAAATTACCCATTCCCTCTGCAACCGATAGGTTTTCCACAGGCACAAATTCATGTAAAAATATTCAGTTATTTAACATTGGGCCGGATAAGCGGGGGCGTGATGCCGACGCGCTGAATAAAATATGTCCCAAATTAAAGCGAATATGCTTCGCGCTGCTCATATTGACACATTGACTGCTACTAAAATAGGAAATTCATAACCACATATTTACTTTAAAAAACACGGCTGCGGTCCAAAAAATACCGCGCATTAAAGTGCATAAATCCGCCATTTTCTTTTTATTTACGATTTTCACCCCGTACGTAGGAACCCAGTGGCAACTGTCACTATTCGATACGAATCTAATGATGTACGAGTATCATTGATCAAAATCGAGTTTGTCGTTGAATAGTAGTTGTATAACTAAGAATACTGTAGTAAGTAATCATAGTAGATAGGTACATATTTCAAAACTGAAACTGTGATTAATGAAGTCCTATGGTCAACAGTGGACGTCTCAAGATCGAAATGGTTATATTAACTTTACTAATTAGAGTGCTTGAGTATTATTTTTGTAATATTTTTATTTTATTTTAGGTAGTTTAATTTAATTTAGTTTTTAGGTCTCTTTAGTTTGAGGTATTTTAAATTGTTTCTTGTTTTTCCTCTTCTATTTTATGGTATTATCTGTGTGTACTTATATGCGAAATAAAATTTAATTTCAATCTCAAATTAGAGTTCGATTTCAAAATTATGGAATTTGTGAATTTTAATACTAGACATATCGGTAAACCATAAATGACCTGTACTTCAGAAACTGAACTGGAATATAAACTCAATGAACTTGGAACAATTCCAACGGTTCCCTTGTGGAAGTGGTAAGCCAAATAAGATTCAATTAGTCTAACTACATTAGCTTTAGTTTAAAAGTCAGCATTTTTATTTTGCAGCTTAATTTCAGTCCGTTCGAATATAGTATTTACTTATGCCACACCTGGCCGCTTTCTGGCCAAGTGTAGACATAAAATGATGTACACAACACGGGAGGTAATAAAGAAAGCCCTCGATCGCATATTTACGTCCGCCGCTTTCAGCTCGGGCCGCAAACTTCTGCGATCTCGGCCTTTCTTTGTATTACCACCCTAGTTGTGTAATGTACTACTATTTCCTGTGGAGAAGTTATTCATAGTCATTAGTCATTTATTCATTGAACAACATGCTGTTGTGTTTGAAAATACAAATACATTATACATTTAAACCATTAAACTATAGTTACATTCGATTCATAAATAAATACATTCATTTAATTCTAGTCACATAATAATTACAATTATCATATCAAACATTAACATTTGAGCTAAAAAAATCATCTAAGTATTGAGTAGTATTCTCTAGCAAGAAAGCTTTTAATTTATTCTTGAATACTGTACTGTTTGTCAGTGACTTAAATTCAACAGCAAGCTTATTAAATAGCGCTATTGCGCTATTCACTCAAAGTACTAAATTAAGTACCTACTTTGCAATATCACATTTTTTTTAGAATGAATATTCTAACAATCAAACGCAAACCTGTTAATCATAAATAGTACATTACTGCAGAGGCTGGGAAGTACGGCGTTGCCGGCCGAGTACATATAGACGGCTGAGCGGTAGCGAGGCTGAATAGTTAAGAGGCTGGCAACCCCTTTTTCACGCCGAGGCGTCTATAGTGTTTTTTTTCAAATATGCAATGAAATAAATAAAATAAAAAGAATTCAAACTTTATTCTCTAAAGAAACTAAAATAAAGTAGACAAAAAAATAGAATTACAGAATGACGAATTTTCAATTTTCTCTCCAATATTTTTTTTTGAGTATGCACTTTTACCGCTAATATTTAGATGACATATTTTAAATGTGTATTCATTCGTTCAGTTAAATTTGCAATTTCTAATTAGTGGAATTTGCTTGTTATGTTCAATTCATGTTGATTTTATACAAATAAAACTGAACCAAAAAGCAAATATCGTGTATAGTTTTTTTAATGGCTGAATGCAGTGTTTCACAAATAAATGTGGAATTGAAATAAAAAAAAATCATCTTGCAGGTCTGCAATTTTGTATGAAATTCCATTAAAGGCCTCTCGTCTAGCTGCACCGGAAACGTGGTACTTCGCGGCCTATTATAAGGAACGTCAACATTTCATTGAATGTTTGAGAAAAGCAAATTAACGGTCATTCTTTGGATTTGTGTCTACGCCCACCTAATTAACACGTCTCCAATTTCATATAAACTTATTGCTTATTTATTTGGAGTCGCTTTAATTCGCATACGTAATTATAACGGGGTAGCACTCATTGTACCACGTTATCATATCGCGGATTGGCAAAGCAATATTTTAGTGTTATTTAATACTAGCATTTTCCCGCGGCTTCGCCCGCGTTGTTCCCGTTATTGTCCCAAAGGAACTCTTTACCGGGATATAAAGTATCCTATGTTTCAATCCAGGACTTGATCTACTTGCATGCCAAATTTCAGCTTGATCCATCCAGTTGTTATCCCGTTATTAGGTAACAAACATCCAAACATCCAAATATCCAAACATCTTCACAAACTTTCGCATTTATAATATTAGTGGGATTATGATCCCCTTATTGCCCCTGGCAAGTATTGGCCACAAATATATTACGAAGGTTATTACTTAAGCGGTGGAAATGGTCCGGGCACTTCATCTCAATTTGGGTGACGTCAGTCCCTAATTGCCCTGTAGACTTTGGCAATTATACATGTCTTGGTGGTATCCTCTGTTTTATAACTTTTTCTACTCCTGTACTGTTATCTGTCTTTTACTTGGTCACGAACACTAATATAAGAACATACATAATATGAGTTCAGAGAAGTCTATACTCTATTCCCCATAACAGCACTAGTGTCGTTATAGTCACTTTACGTTATTGCTAGCAGCCACAGACTTCTAAATCTAGGTTGAACTTAGGTCAAGGATTAAGCGCTCAATTTTAACTTTACGGTAAAAATGCACAACTACCAACTTAACAAACAATTAAATTCCTACGGTTTTTAAGAAAAACAAAACTTTCCGAACTAAATTCATTGATGCCAACATAAAAAAAGTATTTTTAATTTAAGTATATTTTAAATTTAAAAAAAAAGTTTACCATAGACACATACTGGCAGTCAAACGTCATATTTGCGTTGTTTCCAGGTTATGATTAATTTTGTATTTTATAATTTAAAACCTCGTCGTAGAAAAAGTATTGTATGCAACGTTGTATAATTAAGTCAAAAAACGCTCATTGCATCTCTATTTGCGATACTCGCCGCATTCGCGGCTCGTATCGCAACTCACGCAATTCGCATTTTTTGAACCCACTTATACAACTGTTGCATAAAATACTATTATATTGTACCTACCTATAATTATACGCTGTAGCATTTTTCCCTTTTGAACTATATTTTCTTTCATGCCATAATTTATTTGCATCAACTTCATCTACAAACAGACTTTTTAGTTTTTAATAACATGTCCCATTTGCAAGACATCATAGAAAATTTCGTAAAATCATCAAGGCCATAGATCAGCTAAATGTATATGCATAGATCCGCTAAAGTAATGAAACACAAAATAACGGTTAATTTGATCTACGCAAACAAATTAATTGCTCAAAATAAACCGGCTCAAATTAATTGCGTCTACGGTGAGACCGTATTCGACCGGAAATGGCTGTTCAGTGTTCAGACAGTGTCGAGCTCCGAATTCGAAATTATTTAACGGCGCCTATCCGTCAACCTACTTCCGGCCGAGCATGATGCAGATTCATTCTGGAATATGACGTTTACTTTTTTTAGGGTTCCGTACCCAAAACGTGCCAACGGGACCCTATTACGAAGCCTCCGCTCTCTGTCCATCTGACCGCCTGTCACTGGGCTCTAGTCTATAGCCTTAGAACCGTAATAAGTAGAGACTTGAAATTTTCACAGAATGTGTATTTCTATTATACAACAAATAATAAACACAAAATAAAATGTAAAATAAAAGGGGGTAAACAAACGTGTTTTTTGGCGTCTTTTTGCTCGACGGTGGTACGGAACCCTTCGTGTGCGAATCCTACTCGCACTTGGCCGGTTTTATCTTAAAGAGCCAGGTATTTGACCACTGCTTAACCTACTTAATGCCACAGAAACGTTTATCAAATTTAATGTCGAATTATGTTATCGGCCATTCTCACGAAGTATGACTGCGTCTAATTACCGCGTCTCCATACATTTAGTATGAAAACAGCGTTGCGGTTATTAGGTGAACGCAGACATACTTCGTGAAAATGGCCGTTATGTGCTACTGTAACTACTGCAGACTAACTTTTTTGCAATACTTTTTTATAAAATGAAACGTAGGTTTTCGACGCGTGCTAATAAACTTAATATGTCGATGAAGTTATCTTTTTACCCGACTGCGGCGAAGCCCAAAGGAGGGTTATGTGTTTGACCTGTATGTTTGTGTGTATGTCCGTTGCTGTGTCCGCTCGTAACTACTCAACGGCACATCCGATTTTGATAAATGATACATCATTAGATTCGTCTTGATGGTGCGAGTGTCACTGGGTATGAAGTTCGTTAAAATAAACAAAATGGCGGATTTTATGCAGTTTCAAAGTGCACCGCGGTCGGGTTTTTTTTTGTAAAAATGTGGTTATTAGTATAATAAATAAGCTAGTACATAATTGGATAAAGCCTAATTTTAGATACAGGTCTAATGTCCATTTGTCATAGCCCATAGACCCCAACTACACAACTCCTATTATTCTAAATAACCCACAAAATACAAAACCTAACGTGAAAATCGGGCACGAACGACTAAAAAGCCATCGTTAAAAGAGTCGTCTGAAGTGGCGCAACAAGTCGGCGGGTGATCAGATAATCGACCCCCGTCGCTCCGGTCACCTGTAGCAGGCCACTGCATATACCAGTATACGTATGTTATTTTTGCTTTTAAATTTAGTAGCTCTCTGCTCGACAGAAAACCAACGCCGTTGACAAAGCTGTAGTTAGCAAGCTAACGGCATTGCTGAGTGGAGACCATTTCGGTCGTACATGTCTTCGTGTTTCTTTTTTTATTGTCTTATGTTATTTGAATAATTATGTACTTCTCTATTTTATCTCCTATACTATTGTTATTGATCGAATGAACGAAGTCAGCGTGATTGTCTGTCGACTAAAGGGCTACCAGCACCGCTGGCGGAGCTTCGGTATTACACAACAAGTCGACGGGTGATCAGATAATCGACCAACAACGCTCCGGTCACCTGTTAGCAGGCCACTGCATACATAAGTATACGTATGTTTATTATTGCTTTTAAATTTAGTAGCTCTATGCTCGACAGAAAACCAGCGCCATTGGCAGAACTGTATTTTGCCCAGCTAACTGCATTGCTGAGTGGAAACAATTTTGGTTGCATATGTCTTCATGTTTCTTTTTTATTGTCTTAAATGTAATTATGTTATCCAAATAAATACTTTTCTAATCTTTTTCCTATACTATTCTTATTGATCGAACGAACTCAGTCAGCGTGATTGTGTGTCGACTGGGACGACTGGCACCGTTGGCAGAGCTACATCTAACCCAGCCAACTGCATTGCTGAGACCCTTTTCTGCCGTATTTGCAGTTTAGAAGTATAGGAAATGTCATCATTACTCCAATCGAATACGGTTCACATTTCCTATACCTCTAGACTGTAATTACTGCATAATATCACTAGCACGGCAGTTTTGTTGTCACACAACAAGTCGGTATAAGATAATCGACCCCCGTCGCTCTGGTCACCTGTAGCAGGCCACTGCCTACACATGTAAATGTATGTTTATTCTTGTTTTTAAGTTTAGCAGCTCTCTGCTCGACAGAAAACCAGCGCCGTTGGCGGAGTTATATCTACCTCGGCTAACTGTATTGTTGAGTGGAGACTATTTCGCTTTCACATCTGTGTTATCTGAATAAATACTTATTTACCTTATAAATACTTTTAGACAGAGTTAATTTCTCAAGTCTCGAATAAGTGGTCCTCAACAGATGATAATCGGCAATCTAGAGGTTCCTGGGGCCCGAATCTCAGCGTGAACAATTACTGAGAGATTTTATTTCCGTTTTAATTTTAGTGTCAATGTGAATATAATCCTACACATGAAAAAATGGCAACTGGCCAAAAAAGTGTAAAATGAACCGTAATTCTAAGTTCTATACGTAAAAATTTTGAAACTGGGAAAAAAGGCTAGTAACTAATGTGAAACAGGGCTATAACCTGCAAATCATATCTAAAAATAGGCCGCTTCAAGAGACCATCGCTGCGGTCCCTCGCTAGTGTAGCAATATGCAATCAGTCAGACGACCGTCAGTTTGAGTGACAGCTTAGGGATGACCGCTCTCGTCAGGTCGGACACTGATTGGTGTACGGACACCAGTGTTGTCACTAGATACGACAACACTGGACGAAACTTATGCTTTCTAATACTTACAAGACTTATTAATTTCAAAAAGCAGAGGTCAACTTTTGCGACCGATAAATGAAGATACTAGAGATAAGTAATAAGTATGTAAAAACAAAAGCGCCTGGACGGGATTCAACTATTTTAGGTCCGATATTAGCTGTCCATGTACGTGTGGTTAGTGTACTATGGTGGAAATACTTTTATTTGTTTTGGTTATGAATATGACTTCTCTCACGGGTCTACCTTATTTCTTATAAAACTAAATGGTATAAAATCAAAACGTATAAATTCAAAACGTATAAAATCACTTCGTATAATCATTCATTTCGGTTAAAATTCATTTTGTATAACATTTAAAAGCTCTAAATACGAAATCTCTATTCTTCAATATGTCTAACATTCAAAATGTATAAAATCATTATGCATAACATTTAAGATGTATAAAATTATTACGCATAATATTCATTTTGTATAACAATTACTTGATCGCATATTTAAAACGTAGAAAATATCTTATCATCACAATGTATACAAAACAGACGGTCGGGCTCCGCAACTGCTCCGCCGCTGCGGGAAGAGCAGCCCCTTCGCCCTTGCGTATCAAAGCATATACAGGCTGCTCCATATACAGGGCATATACAGGGTGTCACTGTTTTATATACAGGGTGTAACTGTGATAGATACAGGGTGTCACTAAGATAGGTACAGGGTGTCACTGTGATAGGTACAGGGTGTCACTGTGTTATATACAGGATGTCACTGTGTTATATACAGGGTGTCACTGTGATAGATACAGGATGTCACTGTGATATATACAGGGTGCCACTGTTATATATACTGGGTGTCACTGTGATATATACAGGGTGTCACTGTGATAGATACAGGGTGTCACTGTGATAGGTACAGGGTGTTACTGTGATAGGTACAGGGTGTCACTGTGTTATATACAGGGTGTCACTATGTTATATACAGAGTGTCACTGTAATGTATACAGAATATCACTGTGATAGATACAGGATGTCGTCGATAACCTACCTATTTTTGGGAGCCGTTTCGTTTTTAGGGTCATCAAAAAAAAATAACCCTAACCTACCTATTTTTGGGACCCGTTTCGTTTTTAGGGTCATCGAAAAAAATAACCCTATCCTACCTATTTTTGGGAGCCGTCTCGTTTTTAAGGCCATTAAAAAAAATAACCCTAACCTACCTATTTTTGGGAGCCGTTTCGTTTTTAGGGTCATCAAAAAAAAAATAACCCTAACCTACCTATTTTTGGGAACCGTTTCGTTTTTAGTGCCATTAAAAAAAATAACCCTAACCTACCTATTTTTGGGAGCCGTTTCGTTTTTAGGGTCATCAAAAAAATAACCCTAACCTACCTATTTTGGGAGCCGTTTTGTTTTAAGGGTCATCAAAAAAATAACCCTAACCTACCTATTTTTGGGAGCCGTTTCGTTTTTAGGGTCATCAAAAAAAAATAACCCTAACCTACCTATTTTGGGAGCCGTTTTGTTTTTAGGGTCATCAAAAAAAAAATAACCCTAACCTACCTATTTTTGGGAGCCATTTCGTTTTTAGGGTCATAAAAAAATAACCCTAACCTACCTATTTTGGGAGCCGTTTCGTTTTTAGGGTCATCAAAAAAAAATAACCCTTACCTACCTATTTTTGGGAGCCGTTTAGTTTTAAGGGTCATCAAAAAAAATAACCCTAACCTACCTATTTTTGGGAGCCGTTTCGTTTTTAGGGTCATCAAAAAGAATAACCCTAACCTACATATTTTTGGGAGCCGTTTCGTTTTTAGGGTCATCAAAACAAATAACCCTATCCTACCTATTTTTGGGAGCCGTTTCGTTTTTAAGGCCATAAAAAAAAATAACCCTAACCTACCTATTTTTGGGAGCCGTTTCGTTTTTAGGGTCATTAAAAAAATAACCCTAACCTAGCTATTTTTGGGAGCCGTTTCGTTTTTAGGGTCATCAAAAAAAAATAACCCTAACCTACCTATTTTTGGGAGCCGTTTCGTTTTTAGGGCCATTAAAAAAATAACCCTAACCTACCTATTTTTGGGAGCCGTTTCGTTTTTAGGGTCATCAAAAAAAATAACCCTAACCTACCTATTTTTGGGAGCCGTTTCGTTTTTAGGGTCATCAAAAAAAAATAACCCTAACCTACCTATTTTTGGGAGCCGTTTCGTTTTTAGGGTCATCAAAAAAAATAACCTTAACCTACCTATTTTTGGGAGCTGTTTCGTTTTTAGGGTCATTCATAAACAGCAGTATAATTTGGAAAAGCTTATTGCTGAAAAATGTGAACTTGGAAAAATATATATGACTAGATTATGACTAAGCTGCGATATATTTTGAAATATACATTACACCAAATATTACTTAAAATACATTACAGTGAAACCCTGTATATAACACAGTGACACTCTGTATATATCACAGTAACATTCTGTATCTATCACAGTGACACCCTGTATCTATCACAGTGACACCCTGTATATAACACAATTGCACCCTGTTTATATCACAATTACATTCTATATATATCACAGTGACACCCTGTATACATTACAGTGACACCTTGTAGTTAACACAGTGACACTCTGTATATATCACAGTGACATCCTGTATCTATCACAGTGACACCCTGTATATCTCAATTAAACTGCTTACAGACATGTTTTCTCTGCTGACAGTGACATCCTGTATCTATCACAGTGACACCCTGTATATAACACAATGGCACCCTGTATATATAACAATGACATTTTGTATATATCACAGTGACATCCTGTATACATTACAGTGAAACCTGGGCCTCATATTTCAATAATATTAAGGGTTTACAAAAATTAGAGCTTTTAACAGTTATACCCCGTGAATGTTATACCTTATAATACTTATAACAAATAAAGTTTCGAGCAAATGAATGTTATACCTTATAATACTTATAACAAATAACGTTTCGATCAAATGAATGTTATATCATACGAAATTATACAAGATGACTTTAGAGCATTTGAATTTTATACGAAATGTAATTATTCACTTTAATTTTTATGCCATCTGAATTTATACGAAATGAATCATTATCCGAAATGAATTTCGACGAAGTGATTTTATACGGATTGATTTTATACCAAATAAGGGGATACCTTCTCTCACCCCTGCAATCGTAGATGCGGGTAACCTCCAGTTTCTGATAAAATTATAGTTACCGATTCTAGTTAAAATGTGTTAGAAGCAGACAATATATTTTATAATCGCTTGTAGCTACAAAAATAAAGTCTGCTCCTAAAAACAGTCAACTCTGTATCTTTCTATGTAGTGTCAAGTAAATAAACTTCTTAGGATTGACGAAGTTTTACGATCGATATCCACTTGAAGGTAACTTTGTAGTCGGGCCTAATCGGATTTTGAGGTCGCCAATCGAATCATCTTATCAACTTTAAATTGGTCCGTCGAAAATTGATAGCTTTTACTTATGCCAAACGAGTTTTTCCTAAGACTTTATTACGAAGTTGTTGGTACCCGGATGAAAGCAGAGATTTTGTTTATATCATCAATTTCGTCATATTTACTTGAAAGCAGAAATGAGGAAATCTATCCATCGTAATAAAAAATAATGCTTTGTGTATTAGGCATTAGAACACCGTATCCTACTTCTATTTAGGAAAAGGTAAGCCACATCGGTCGATTTGAGGCAAGATAATGGCTTGATTTGATATATTTGACGTCTCATGCTACTGTAGGCTACCTAGTATCAATATACCTACATACAATATTATATAGTAGCAGTAGTAGTAATACAATATAAATATGGAATCACCATTTATGATATTGATGATTGTGAATGTGAATAATACTATGCTATGAGACGTCCCAAGAAATATCATACATAAAAAACCTACCACATTTCCCTTTTGCGGTTGGTTCACTCATCAAAATAGTATTATTTAACAAAAGCAATATAGACTTTCATAAAACCGCAGTTCATTTCCTATAGGTTAAAAAACTGCTAGCCAATTTAGGAGAAGTTGGAAAACCGCCAGTAAATCGGAAGCAAAGGTATAGCGAGGGCAATCGGATGGAAAAGCTGGGCTATTCGGCTCCGTGCATGTGGATGCGTAATAATGCCAAAGCAGGATCTATTCCAATGGCTCAATAAATCCCAGCGGCCGCCATCTACCTATGAGTTTTTCTGATTTATTCGTCTGAGAAAATGATGCTCTTCCCTGACCAAAGGAAACGTACGTATCTCGGTTTTTATGGCCCAGTTTATATTTCGATGGGTCCAGTGCACACAACTATGGCCCAAAACTATGCACGTGTAGACAGTTGCAGACCAGTTTCAGCCATAGTTAATGATGCAGTGTATACAAGGTGTTTCCAAATTAGATGCCAATACCTACTTTAAGAGACGTTAAGGCCGCGGCGCCGTGCCATGGACATGGGGCCGCGGCCTAACTTACATCAAAATAATTAACTTTAAATAGGAACTAAGAAAACTTTTCATATGATGTTTTGTGTTCATTTTCCGACCAAAAAAATTAAATTAAAATTCTGCCCAAACATAATCATTCTGTGCATTTAACTGACAAAGTGGTTATCACTTTCTATACGGTGAACGTGCAGAGAGGTATTATTGCTCACGATTTACACGACTAAAGCCAAGATTGGCGCGGCCTGTACACACGGGGGTTCTCAAAACTTGGACCATAGTCGGGTCAATTGCAGAAAAAATGTACCTTTTACTTTTTTTTCTGATCATGGTGTGTCTTATACCATTTTACTCGGAATCATGAGCACATTTCATTTATGAAATAAAAAAAAAACGTCCAAAATGTCCAAAATTTCCGTACAAATTTTGAATTTCAGTTTCGTTACGCCCAAACTATATATATAGGGGAAATAGTAACGAAACTGTTTTTTTTTTTATCAGTTCATAGAAACTTGCGTTTACGGTACATCGCATTGATAGTATATTTCTTGAAATTATGACCCAGTTATAGGGAGTCGAGTTCCTAATTTTATAATAATCTGTATTATGGGAACTGAATGTGTAACTAGTTCCTATTGCGCTGGGTTCCCGTCGCAATAGTTACAGGGTTTGCTTCAAGGTTACAACCTATCCTGCCAATGGCTGGCATCATAGTCTAAATCGTACCAAAGAAAAAAGAAAAGGCGAAGAGTGATACCTAACATAAAAAACCGGTCAAGTGCGAGTTGAACTCGCGCGATGAGGGTTCCGTACAAACTCATAAGTAGATACATGAATAGTTCAAGACAAACTTTATGGCGGTTAGTTTAGTAGGAGCAAATAAGTATGTATTACGATTTTTGCGAATTTCTCAAAAACGGTGCAAGTTAGGAAAACCGTTATATTTTTCCTGTAATATTTAGGATGACATTAATAATTGGTAATTATTACAGATTTTTGTGTTCAGTAACTTCGAAGATAATAGGGGGGGAATGGTATTTTTTTGACGTTTTTCGTCATAAATCAAAAACTACTTATTAAAGAAAAAAAATAAAAATAGCATTTTAATCTAAAAATCTAGCCCTTTCATTTGATGCCTCACTCGTTACGGACCCCTTTAAAAAAAAAGTAAACCGGGCATAAGATTTTTTTTCCGTCTAATAGGCTCGGGTTAGCGGTTTTTAACACTATTCCAAATTTCAAGTCGATAGCATCAGTAGATCCTGAGATATCTTGCTGTGACAGACGGACAGACGGACAGACAGACTGAGTCGCACCATAAGGGTTCCTTTTTACCATTTTGGTACGGAACCCTAAAAATGACAATAATACCCAAGATAAAACCGGAAAAATCAGTGTCATTCAAACAACACGAAATGATAGGTATTATTCTACAATAAACACAGCTGCCGGCTATAACCATCGCCATAATTCACGCTCTGTTACTGCACTGTTAAAACTGCTCAAATCAAAAGACATAATTGTCATACAGGCTGTCTCATTCTCGTAAAGACCATTATTTTTTACGGCACCGTACTGTTCCCACGTGCTGTTCGCTCGTCAAACTGACATTTACCGTTATAAATAGATCTTTCTGGCGGTGTAAGCAACACGTTTGTGGGGGTCAAAGAGGACTGGTGTCTCTCGAGTGGACACAGGGTTAATGTGACACGGAAAGGTAGGACGTCTATGGGGATGTGAGAATGGTATGCCGTTAACCGTATCCAATAACGCAACAGAATGTTTTAGAGGCTTTCTTATGTTATTTGTTAGCAATGCAGGAATAAGCGATTTCTGTGTATAATAATGTGTCTTAATATGCCTTAGATCTAGTGCTTTTTCACGAAGAACTAGATAGGTACACATCTAAAAGCTCAAAGTCTACTTATAAAATATTGAAACGGATGATATGATGTTCTCAAAGAGTTTTGGTATGGATATATGCACCAAAAAACTAAGTAAGTGCGATATGGGGGACTGATGACCTAGTGAAAGTTGCTGGAGTTATGGCACTGATATGGCATTCTATAAGGGAGGCCTATGTCCAGCAGAGGACGTCTTTCGGCTGACTATGATGACGGATATCTCAATATGACTTAAATGTTGGAAAACTGCCCTTACAACTCTACGCTAAACGTACGGGTTAATATTATGTCTACGGAAAAACAATTTTTCGCATCATTCAAGGACAGTCAAATATATGTAGATAGTTATTTTAGTATTTGCTATCGTATCTTTACAGTACAGAGACAGTTGAAAAATATGATATTACTTTACTTGTATTTTTATACTTACTTTTAAGCCTGGTTAAATATATGTATGCATACATCACTCTTGAATGTAACGAATACGGCACTATACAGAATATAGATACACAATGTATTGTAATATGTTTACAGAGCTCATAACAACATTACGTACTTGCTGCCTTCATTATATCCAATGCAAATAACATGGTTATCTGTCCCACGTCAGAGCGAAATAATGATTTACGTGACGCATAATGTAGTCTCCCACTTCAACCCCCATTCCACTGAAAATGCATAGAGTTACGCAAAATATGCAAAACTCAAATAAAATCATACCCGCCTGAGGCCGGAGTAATATTTCACGGATTATCATAAAAGGAGGCGAACAAAGAATTTTATGATTATGGACCGACAACTTTTTCGCAGTTATTATGCTCAACCGGATTGGTAGTAACATAAAACCAGGGAGATAGTTTTACAACTGCGGTTTATGGTAGGCGTTTTCGAAATAGGAAATGTTGGGTGATACGAATGTTTGCGACGGATCTAATCCGATTATCTGGAATTAGTTATAGCAGTTTTTGTTATTGTTACTTAACGCTACACTCTAACTAACTATACAGCACATCAACGAGAGATCTTTTCAGGATTTTAATGTCATCCCTTAGGATTGCCCAAATTTGAGATTATACACAAACAAATTAAAAGAACTAATGATGAAAAAATATCGAGACATATTTTTAATCATAGAAGATAGTATACTAAAACAATGAGCGTTGCAAACGTGTAAGGCCTCTTAAAAAGCGTGACGAAGTAATGATAAAAAGATCTAACTCATCTTCAGCGGCCGGAATAGTGTGAGGAGGTTCTGAATAGCAACGAGTAGGCCTTTCTGGTGTAGGAGGATACCCACTTTAGGTCATTGAACCAGCCGAGTAAGCTGGATGGCCACAGCCCGGCCACTGGTGGCCGCCAAAAGCTGCGAGATTTTTCATACATTTTGCATGAAGGTGGTTTTCCACGAGACGAGACGAGGATTTTCAATCCTCTCCAAGCGATGCGCGAGGAGAGGATTGAAAATTTCATACAAATTTCAATTCAATCCTCGTCTCGTCTCGCCCTAGCGGTGGAAAACCACCTTTACACCGGCGCACACCGGGCGTTCGAGTGGCCGGCTGGCCGCGTTCGGACCACAAGATGCGGCGGCCCGCGCTCGCTACTTGTGGCCGAGTTTAGTGGCTCAACAAGTGGCCGCTCTAGTTGAGTAATGATAAATAAACTGACCTCGTCATAAATGAAGTTGTCGATCTCCTCGAGCGGGCGTCCGTACAGCTTGGGCGGGAAGGGCTCGTACTTGCGCGGGAGGCGCGCGCCGTCCTCCACACTGAGGCGCCTGCGCGGCATGAAGCCGAACTCGCGCACGAGCTGCGCGCCGCGCGAGCCCGCGCGCCGCGCAGACTCGCGCGTGAACGGCGTGACGGCGGCGCGCGGTTCATCGCGAGCCGCTGCAACAACACATCATTTATTTTAGGGATGTAACGATACCGATACCGATATATCGGTATCGCCAGTTATATACAACCGATATTTGAAGAGCGCTAAAGGAATTTGCTGTATGAAAAAAATCTGCAAAAAGTAAATATCAATTACTGACTTATTTCATGTATTGGTCTATTACCTTGTGCAATGAAAATTACTATGTTAATTAAATCTTTGGTTCTTAATAAAAAAAATTGAATTTTGAGATTTTTGAGTTGACAATCTATTTATTTTTACTTTACACTTTCAAGGTTGACTCTCTGTTAAATATAGCCAAGTTTTAGGTATAATAAGGACATACAAATATCTGAAGTTCATACTTTATTATTTAGCTAAGATATCGGTATCGGTATCGCCGATATTTACTACAATATATCGGTATCGGTATCGTATCGGCAAAACTATGTATCGTTACATCCCTACTACAAATATCGGTATCGTATCGGCAAAATTATGTATCGTTACATGCCTAATTTATTTATTACTAGGGTCCTTCCATGGGAGGTAACGCGAGTCACGATTTTATTGCGTGTTGAATCATCATAATGTAAATTTAATTTATCTCTGAAGAAGTGTTACTTATCATCCCTAGATATATTGACACTTAAATTTGTATCTAAACGCAATGAAATCGTGACTCGCGTTACTTTTACGTGGAATGACCAACTAACATCTACCCACGGCTTTGCCTGCGTTTTCTTCCGTTATTATCTCAAGAGAATTCTTTACCAGGGTATAAAGTATCTCAAGTTACGATCCAAGACTGATTGGTACTTGCATGCCAAATTTCGTCTCCTTCCCGCGTTATTTAGTAAGTAACAAACATCCAAACATCTTCACAAACATCTATTCTATATATGTACATAAAACATAGTCGGGTTAGTTACACCATTTGTAACTCGAGATCGGGTGGACCAATTTATATGATCTTTGATTTTTAGGGTTCCCTTTTAAACTCTAATACCACTTAATAAATTCGAAAAGTGGCAGGTAGACCACTTTCTTGGCTTACTGCACAAGATAGACGGGTGATATGACAATGCGTTAGGGCCTATTCACACTAGCGATTCTTTTCGGCGATTTACCAGCGATTTCTATACAAAACTCGAACGCGGCGATCTCGCGGCGTGATCGCCGCTATCGAATTTGTATAGAAATCGCTGGCAAATCGCTCAAGTGTGAAAAGGCTTTTAGACGACACGACAAGCAAAGTCGCGGCCATATCGCTAACCGAAGGTTCAACTAGCGTAAAACACATTGATTTGCCCATTTGCCGAATTATAAGATTACGGGCTAGCACTACTTGACAAACACGTTAGAGTCTGTGCGGAAAGAGAATAGGATTTAGATTGGGCGGCGCTGTAATGCTTTTATGTGTGTTTTATGTGTGTATGTGCCGTATTTTCTGTTCTGTGGCCATACTGGTTAGGTGAGTTCTGTTTTTCGCCACGCCTATTCTCTTTCCGCACAGACTCTATCATATCGCGGATTAGCAAAGCAATATTTTTGTTTTAATTTATAAGATTATGTTTAAAATGTATGTAATATAATAAACAGTGGAATATTTATAGATACAGTAGCGTAAACTAACCCATGAAATTGATGTTTTATGAGCAATAAACTGTAGATTCTGGGGCAGCGTCGGAAACTTGGTTCGCGTCGAAAAACGTCAATTACTGTCACGAGACTAAAAATGTACAAAGAGATCTACAAAAGTTCCGGTCTCGTGCGATTGGATTCCTGGACATTATTAGGTGGTAACAAATATACGGGTGAAACGGAACGAGGGATTTTCCTCCAAATATGGCATTGTTTAGGTAAGCTTATTACATTATTTTCTCCAAATAAACTATGTTGATATCTGTCACCGTTATCAAGTTATAGTGTGTTAAACTTTCATGTAAAAAACCGCGTCTTTCAACCCTATTTATAGACAACACGAAACGGTTAATACTTTATTTGTAAACGGACTTATCACAAACACGGTAAGTAAATTAATGTGACTCATTGACAATCACGGAGATGATCTTTATTAAGAGGAAACAGGAGGGCAGTTTTTCCATACAAACGTAGTCCCCTGTTTCCTCCCTGGATAATGCCAGTAGAGCAATAATTTTTTGTCAAAAAATCTATGGCTACTATTGATATGTTCCTATGTTTTCCTTTTTACGATAAATTGATTCTCAAAAGAGATATTAACCTTCAAAAACCTAAAAAAATGCCAGATTTTCCGCTGTGTTCACACATCCAGAAAACAAATTTGACTAGATTATTAAAAAAAAGGAAAACATAGGAACACGGCCAAAGCCTTTCTTTAATGTTATTGAAAAAAATAGTTGAATAGGTTAAGTTTTGGGGAAGAAATCAGGGGACTACGAAACGTTGTTTTCATGAAATTTTAAAAGGTATTTTCGGGCCAAGCTGCAGTTGTCTCTATCGCGCTCGGCGCGGGAGAGGCGGGCAGTGCGGGACAGCGACACATTTTACAAATACCTAATTTTCAATTCTCTCCACCTTACTGTTTCCTCTTAACAAAGAGGGCTCAACAATAGCGGTGAATTACTTAGTAGGGTTGTACAAATGTTACAAAATTATATTTTGTGTTTGTTTTACTTTATTATTACAAGCATTTAACGTTGCATATGTCCTGTGGTACAATAAATTAAAAAAATAAAAACTTATTTTCAATTTAATTTATTAACAAAATTGCGCTACCTAATTGAACCGTTCATAATACGCCTCCTAAGAGCAGTTACTGACACATTGACTAAACGTCTGATATTTCTTCCACGCTTAAACGATTCGAGAAAGAATGGGCAGTGGACGAAATAGGCACTGACATGAAATATCACCGCAATGTATCGGATCGAACCCATTTTGCGGTCGCCGACAGTGAGCTGTTTCATACCGCGTCATCTTGTCGCCGGCTGATTCAAGATAAATGTTTAGCTATATCACGATAAAAACTGCTTTCAGAGATTTGATGCAGTAAATGTTACAATACTGGGTTGTTTGTGTAGTATTTAATGAAATGCAGGTAAATTAGAGACACGCATTTATTTTAAGAAATGCATTACAATGCTTGGCAAAATCAGTTCCGAGAGAGAGACCAATAGATAAAGAATTTCTCTATATTAATTGTGCGCACCATTCGGTCGGAGACACAGACCACAAACTATTTGTGATCGGATACAATATCCACCGTTACTACAGTTTGAATGTAACAAATACGTAAAATATAGACATTGCTTGTTACATTTCGTAATTGCATGAGTTTGTTTGTAATTAATATATGTAAACACTTTATTGCACAATGTCCTATGACAAAGTACAGTAGAAGGTTGTGAAATAATCGTATATGTAATAAGTACAACGGCGAACTTATTCCTTTAAGGAACTTATCCCAATTCAGCGATGTAGAGAGAGGTGGTAGATAAATCGAGAATCATGATACATCCAATTTATTAAGTATATTTTGAGAAAATAGGTAATTTGTGTAAATATTTTTACACAGTGTGCATTTTTATGCAGTGGACCTAAAACTAAATGTGGCATTACAATACCGATATGGGACTGAAATTTCCAAAGTATAAAAGAAGATCAGTTAATTTGTCTGTATTCGATTAACTATATAAATTTTATGATATAAAATATGTTATTTGAAGTCATTTTATGATACAATCGCGGCTTACGCAGGCTAGTTTTCCGCAGCTGAACGTCTAATATGTGCTTATTTTGGTGAATATTTGAGTAACATACTGATGTTACTCAAATATTCACCAAAATACCGTTCACTGGAACGGTGAACCGTTTATAGATACGATATCCTGCTAGTTTTTTCCTCTATTGCTGGTGTATTATAATTACTGTTTTTTTTTTAATATAATTTCTTTCTGCAATCAGCCATTCAGGGGCTATAATCAGAAGTGATCAAATTAAATTAGGGGCGAACAGGTTCAGTGACATGTTGCCATATCGAGTCTCTTTTATAAAATATGTATAACCTATCTAATTCATGATGTGTGCCCTTTTCAGGCGGATGGTGTTGCTGGTCGTGTCTGTTAGACGGTGAGCCAACACGTTTACATGTCCATGTATTATAACTACTTAACTCAACTATTGTGACTTACGCCCTTGTGGTTCAGGGCGGCAGCTCTGGCCGGCCGGCTAATGCAATACAATAAGCATAGCAGCTAAACTCAACTTATACTTACCAACCTTTGTGAACTTAATTGAAATAATTTAAGTTTTATTCCAAATAGTAAATATTTATGTTTAACTTGAATACTGCACGTGTAACTAACTAACATATTAACTTATACTGTGAAATATTCTCATGTAAGTGAATTTATTATTGTAATTCTTATGAGAATAAACATTATTTAAACTGAACTATTGATGAATTCTGATATAATATACGAGTACACAACTTCACTCGTCCAATGTTTCGGCATCCACGACACGACAGTGACTGCTGTCGCGCGCATAATCAATCAAGCCGGATCAACACGGATCGCACGCCTTTGACCCGTCAGCGTTACTCGCGGTTTTTGCTCGATCAATCGGGTGACGTATGGCATTGACAGCTAGGGGACGTAATGTTGTGATTGCTAACTAAGCGGGGATATTTAGGGGATATTTATTAGATATAGACGATTTTTATAGTACATTACTTACCAAGGGCGGTAAAAAAGGGAATATCTCAGAACGTAGGTATATTTGACGCCCGAGCCAAAGGCAAGGGCGATAAATATTCAATCTGAGGCTTTCTTTATTACCGCCCGTGGTAAGTACAAAGTTTTACGTCTCCCCCAGGCCATGAAGTAGAATTTTCCGCACGTGTAGCGAGTTTTAGCAGTTTATGTTCAGGTATGACGTAAAATAAATAAATATTATAAATGCGAAAGTAACTCTGTCTGTTAACTTTTCGCGCTTAAACCATTTTGGTATGAAAATAGTTTGAGACCCTGGAAAGGACATATGATAATTTTTTTTAACCATTCCTGAGGGGGGTGAAATGGTGGGTAAAAGTCTATATAGGGAAACAATAATTCTCTAGTAGGTAATGAATATAAAATTCTAATTGCTATGCAGTCGAAGTCGCAGGTAATAGTTAGTGATTTTATAAATAATACCGGTTAGGTATAGGAACTTTTAATCCTTTAACTCTCACGTACTCGAAACTGTCGCCGTTTTTTTTTTAATTGTAATTACTCGTGCTCATGAGTGGCGCAGTGGCCTCCGGGTTCGTGGCTTCTGGGTTCGTGGCCTTGAACCTGCGCATGATCTCTGCCTACAGTTGCTAAGAGGCTAGACTGGCTCACCTTTTCCCTGCGCCTCGCTCGAAAAGGTGACCCCCTCGAGCGGGATCCGCAGCTCCTCGCGCCGCGGCCGCTCGCACTCGGTGTCCAGCGCATCGCGCGACTGGGAGGCCACGAGCGGCGCGGCGGCCTCCGGGTTCGTGGCCTCGAGCGTGCGCACGATCTCGCCCAGCAGCCGCGAGCCGTCGATCTCCTCACCTGGACAGACAGATAAGTTGTATAAAAGTTTCGTTTTTGAAACAACCTGAAACGGTTGTCTATTTTTTTCATTAAATAGACGTGTTTCAAGTCAGTTTTTATACCTTTTTAATTCGGTAGTTGCTGCAGGTGGTCGTGAAGCATTCTAAGTTGATAAATGGCTTAGAATAAAGTACTTAATACCCCTTATCATTGCACCAAGCTTGGTGATTACTTACGCATATCCATGTTCTTTGGAGAGGCCAATGTTTAGCAGAAGACTTTCAACTGATGACACCGAGTGAGTTGAGAGGCGACTACATGCTGGGGCTACGTGCGATCGCCCATCGCCACGCGGCCACGCGCGTTTTCGCACACACTCGCCGAACGACGATGCCATTGCCAAGTTGTCCCAAACTGACATCTGGTGAGCTTAAGATTGTTAACCCTCAAGTGGACTCACCGGGTGAGTTGAGAGGCGCCGGCGGCGGGAACAAGCCACGCGGCTCCCTGCGTACTGATACCCTGGCACCGAATGACGACGACATTGCCTAGTTTTTACAAAGCGACATGACCACGCGGCCCTGCGCATACTCACACCCTTGCACCTAATGACGATACAATCACCAAGTCCTCCTAAACCGACAACTGGTGAGTTTAATATTGTTAGCCACCAAGTGCACTCACCGGGCGAGTTGAGCGGCGCCGGCGGCGGGAACGAGAGCCGCCGCTCGTCCTCCTCCATGCCGGGGGCTACGTGCGATCGCCCATCGCCACGCGGCCCCGCGCGTACTCACACACTCGCACCGAACGACGACGCCATTTTGGATTACTGCCACCTGAAACAAAGGGAACACAAAATCAGTTGAGTTCAAAATAACTTACCACAGTCCATAAAGGGCCTATAAGTCCTTGGGATGCCAACGCATGCTTAATTATTATTAAATTCATCCTAAATCGTCCCACTGCCGAGCACAAGCAGCCTCTTCTCTTCGTTTCTACTCTTCCTAATTTTTAGGTACAACGTGTCATATGGCTGAAGTTTATGCTCTCTTACTGACAGGGGTCGACTGGTCAAGGGAAGGATCGTACTTTGGTACGTGTGGACGTCACGAAGCACGGGCGCTTATAGCCTTTTATCACACTTGCGATTGCGAGCGAGCTGCGGGTGAGTTAAGGTGGATTTAGACCAAACGAATTTTTGGTAGAGTGGGGTTAGAATGTGTTAGAATTCGTTTGGTCTAAATCCACCTTTAGAAGCGAAGTTCCATACAAATGTCGCGACTGGTTTGTATGGAAACTCGCCCGCAGCTCGCCCACAAATCGCAAGTGTGATAAGACCCTTAGAAAAACAGAGTTTACTTATGTAAATATGCTCATGTAAAGTTAATCTTTAATAATATATTGCCCACGTAAGGTCGAATCTCATATTGGAAATTATTACCTAAAGTTTACTTTGAACTGATTACTGGTTACCGAGCAACCTACGTGAGTCTTCACATAAGATATCTAGGAAGGGGTTCACAAATGAAAGATAGTGAATAAGAATACAATTATGATATACCTATTGGCAACTCGACGTACAGTCACTGTAGGTGGAGTTTCCAATAGGTCTATTCTAATTGTATGCTTATTTAGGATTTCAGCACTTTACTTATCCATCGATCAATTTTATACGCCTCCAAACACAACATAGATGGCGCCACACTGGAACGTGCCCAATACCGTGTCAATGTGATTGGTGAACCGAGCCATCATTATCGCTTTCCGATTGCCAAAGCTTGCAGAGACCAACATCCCTGACAAGCGCCTATTAGAGCTACAATCAATTCTCGCCTCGCTAGCGATACTGTATGCATTTGACAGAGAGTGTTGACACCGGAGCTGTTATTCATTAGAGTCTTCATGTGACAAACAGCCACAGACATAATACCTAAACCAAAATAGTTCACTATTCCAACGCGTGGCCTCCAGAAAGTAGGTATCTACCCAATGAGTATAGGTAGTAACCAATACACAATAAGGACTTAAACGTTGACCACGCATGTGCTCCCTCTGTTGTTAACAGCTATTGTTTCCTTGGAAAATTCTACGCTACTCGTATATCCGCATGACTAGATCATTACGGATACATTGTTTTCTCGCAATTCTGCCAATTAGCGAAACTAAACCTGAATACAATGAGTTCTCCTAGGAAACTACACTTGAAGAGAACTTCACTAATCATTTCTCATTATAAGAGGATTTAAAGACATAATAAGAGTCCTATAAATGGTATAACTAAATAGCAATCCTCATAGCTACCATGGTACGGTAAAAACAGATCAGTTTTTCCTAAGATTGAACTTGCCTATGTTACGATAATGTGGCCTTTGTATTTGAGCTCCAAATTATGCTTATGATGTACACGTATCTGGTACTGACTTCAGGTAAAAACGCAGCAAGTGTATATGAAGTTCGGATGTAACTTTTGACGTTTTTCTCAACGACGTTTTTATAGATACGAGTTTTTTTCAAAGTAGTGTCGAAATTGAATTAGGCCGCTTTATTACTAACGGTGCTATATATATGCGCAACCTTGGGAAGAGGATTCTAGAACTTGAGGATTAATGTACTGATGTCTTCTTCGCGCCATGCCCGTAACCAACTCGTCCTGAGACACGATAATGTTTTTTGCTACTTTCCCTGAGCTCTCACAAACTCTATAATTCACTTTTAGCTAATTTTTACGACAAGCCACTAGCTACTTGCTAGCGGTTTAGAGAGTGGGCTGCTAAGTGTAAAATTTCAGATCCAGTATACTGGAGCCTATGGAGATGATGTAGATAAAATAATAAATAAATAAATATCGGGGGACAATCTTTCACATATCGAGCTAGTTCCAAACTAAGCAATGCTTGTACTATGGGTACTAGACGACGATATACATACTTATATAGATAAATACATATTTAAATAGATAGAAAACATCCATGACTCAGGAACAAATACTAGTGCTCATCATACAAACATTTGCCCTTACCAGGATTTGAACCCGGGACCTCTAGCTTCGTAGGCGGTGGCACTCCCACTGAACTAAACGTGTCGTCAAAAAGATAATTAAAACACTTGATTACAGAAGAATGCCGTGTAATCGTGATAACGCACGTAAAGAGAATAGAAAATTGCTTCTACATTAAATAGTGATACCTACCTACCTATTTAAAATGTATGTTGCTAGTGTTAATATTGTACGCAACCCGATTTTTCCCCTAATATTCCTGAATTCTAATTGTTTAGGTGTATATTCCGGTAGCGTCGACGCGTCAGTTGCCATCCGATTAGATGCCCATACGTCCGAGGTCAGTGACCCGGACACATTCTACATCCTAGTAACTATGTGGTACATAGATAGGTACGTGACACAATATAGGTAGGTGCTTATAGGACAGCACTACAACGACACGCTTATTATATACATTTTTATAGTGAGTAAAAAAACCTCTTCCTAGCGAATCTTTCTATTTTCGAAAAATGTAAGTTGAATATCATTATGTAGATCGACTGTAGGTAGACACTATTTAGAAGTAGTAATAGTAGTAATTGATAGGTAACTAAGCACTATTTAGTGAAGCGTGTTTGACATGTTGACCTATTACACAAAACTTCAAGAGCCAGAAATCATTACGTTATCACACTCAGGGAAGATTAACTCATGACATTCAACAATTTATTTCATAAACGGACTTATTTACGTTTACAAAATAAATTTGTATAATTTTAAGCTTCATTCTCTCCTTAGCATGTCGCTGGCTCAATATTATAGGATTCTACTTAAGTTTCACTTTTAACGAATTGAATTTGAACGGGTAGGGGTCGGGTTGCATAAAGTTTAAGGTCATATTTTTGATACCCATACGAGGATTCGTCATACTCATCATTACGCATAACTGTAAATAGGCATACATTTATGCGCATAACGATTTTAATCATAATGTTTATGGACATACTGTGTAATGGGCATATTATAGTTGATATGCATACATTTATTCAAGCATACTTTATAATGGGCATACATGGATTGCTCATACAACACTTTAACCATACTAAGTAAATGCATAAAATGCTAAACGCATAAATAGGTTGCTCATACAACACTTTAACCATACTAAGTAAAAGCATAAATTGCTAAACGCATAAACCTAATTTTAAAAGTTTTTTTAAAAGTTCTCTTTTATGTTGCGTCACAGTTCTAACCTAATATACTTTTCTGGCAGCGATGCGGTTATGTGTGAGATAACAGTTCTAACCTAACCTAACCTACTTTTCTGGCAGCAATTTGGTTCTGTGTGAGGTCACAGTTCTAACCTAACCTAACCTACTTTTCTGGCAGCGATTTGGTTCTGTGTGAGGTCACAGTTCTAACCTAACCTAACCTACTTTTCTGGCAGCGATTTGGTTTTGTGTGAGGTCACAGTTCTAACCTAACCTACTTTTCTGGCAGTGATTCGGTTATGTGTGAGATAACAGTTCTAACCTAACCTAACCTACTTTACTGGTAGCGATTCGATTATGTATGAGATAACTGTTCTAATCTAACCTAGCCTACTTTTCTGGCAGCGATTCGGTTATGTGTGAGATAACAGTTCTAACCTAACCTAACCTACTTTTCTGGCAGCGATTTGGTTCTGTGTGAGGTCACTAATATTGTGTAATGAGTAGAAATTAAAAATACTTCAATAATATAAATCGTTTCTTTTTTGAAGAACCATCGCAAGTCCATTATCAAAATTTATGCAATACGATTGTTATAATCATCAATATTATGGCTTGATAAATGTATGTAATTTACAATTACTACTAAAACCACTTATAATCATCAATGTTATGGCTTAATAAATGTATGAAATTTACAATTATTGCAAAAACGACTTATAATCATCAATATTATGACTAAATAAATGTATGACAATTTACATTATGGTTAAACCAATTATGACTCCGTATAATTATGACACGGAACAATTATGCCATAGGACAATTTATGCCAAAAAATATATATGAGCATCAACTTTATCCTTAAACTGTTATGACAATTAATAATATGACAATAGTTGTATGCAACCAGACGGCCCCCCAATTTGAACATTGTCTTAGTGACCCAGATAATATTGAACCAGCGATGGGGACAGCATTAGACAGCTGTGCTGTGTATTAAATTGTTTCAGATTTGACTTGCAACTGTGTATTGTAATCAGAGTAACAATTCAATTAAAATCAGAACAGTAGATACAGCCCATACCTATGTAAAATCCAATAACAAGCGTTATTGGCAGAAATTAATCAGCACAGCGTATAGAACCCGCTCGCACTACGTCATCAATCGCGTATGATTTGCATGCATAGCATTACTATGATCTGCATCATAATGCAAACAAGGAACCCGGAGCGAAATCTGAATCTATACAGCACAAACAACCATATGGCACGCACATTATCGTTAACGGGTGAAATGGATCTATACATACAACAGGGTAGGTATTCATACACCCGATTCTCCGTAGTTCTCTAAGCCGCAACATGGTAACATGCATGCACAAACAACCTCTAACCCCGAACGTATGTACCGCCTCCGTTCCCTGCCGTCAGTAATGAGTAACACGACATGTTTTTAACCTCAATCATTTTCTATGAAAAATATTATTTTCATCACACTTGCTCGTAAAGGGTGTTATAACACGCGGGCTTATAGACCAGCTCGAGCCGATTTAGCTCCCGTGGGTTATAAAAATCTATAACTCCCACGGGAGGAAAAACTGTATAAAAATCTATAACTCCCGTGGGAGTTATGAGTTTAGTTTTAAAATATAGAACCAACCCGTACGTCACTTCAGACTAAGGAGGTTTCAAATCAGCCAAGGTTTATTTCACATCTTCAAAACTTGGCTACAAAACCAATTTTAGAGTATATAAAACTTATATGGTATATTTTACTATTATTTCAGTAATTTTTGCAATTATTTTAATGCAATTAAATTAATTTAGTTTAAAATTTTATTTTGAAAATCGGTACAATCTGGCGGCATTGCCTGTCAAGTTTAAAAACTAAACGCAGTTCTTAGCATTATCTGTGGAAGACTATATTGAAAAATGTTGACAGCTGAAGTTGTCTCTTAGCGGGTGCGTTTAGTTTATTTGATTTTTATGTTTTATTTTTTTTTTTCCTCGCAAATGTGATGAAAAACATTGTGTGTACCACGGGCAGTAAGGGGATTACAAACTCGAGTCATTAAAAGCCCTCCGCCTACGGCGTCGGGCTCTTAATAGACTCTCGTTAGTAATCCCCTTCTTACTACCCTCGGTGCACAATGTACTATTTTATATTTTGAGTATGGAGATTAAATATGAAGGAGCCACTTCTTATCTAAGTATATGCGGGATCAGTAAAAAAAGTGTCTATCCGAATGGAATAAATAAGAGTTCGAATATGGCAACAAATGCTAAACGTCATAGGAAGAGCTGTACTCTGTTTACTTACTGTACCAAGATGTGTAATAACTAAATATTTTTACTAAAAAAAACCCGACCGCGGTGCACTCTAAAAGTGCATAAAATCCGCCATTTTGTTTATTTGAACGAACTTCATATCCAGTGACACTCGCGCTATCAAGACGAATCCAATGATGTATCATTTATCAAAATCGGTTGTGCCGTTGAGTAGTTACGAGCGGACACAGGAACGGACATACATACATACATACAGGTCAAACACATTACCCTCCTTTGGGCTTCGCCGCAGTCGGGTAAAAATTAACACCCCAATCCCATTTAGACATGTCAGCTGCAAAATATATTGGTTGGAAAGAAAGTAAAGCCACAGAAATCTAAAGCTAGTCTGGAATCGGATAGTTATTTCATACTGTCGAAGCTAAGTAGCAGTTTTTCTCCCTGACAGCTATTCCTATTACATATGCGTTGTATATGAGCCCACATAAAGCCCTCGTGACAAAAGCAGCGGCGACGCCGGCAGCTTATTGTGTAACTTCAATCGTGATGTCGCTCGTGATATTTTACATGTATTTGTCTTGTGAAACGAACGGAAGCGCCCCACCGTCTAACGAATTAGATGCTCGTTTTAGATAAACAATATTTATGGCAGTTAGCCCCGTGGAAACGTCTAAATTAACTCGACGAAGTAACAATTCGGATAAGTCCGTAGTAACTCCGCGCGAAACTGATTCACGGTCCGAAGCGACGATTTGTCGAAAATGTTCCCAAGAAAACCCCTTATTCCCTTACCTTATCTTTCCGCCGCGGCTTTTACAAATGAATATTGAAAAATCTCTTAAGAAATTTCAACGAAAATGTCTTGAATTTTTTATATTGTCGCCGAAATGACTCAACAAACACAGTTAAAGATTTTTTTTATGGACTTCATTTGAATTTCGCCTATAGAAGTTAATGAGGTGCAGAAATAAAAATACAAACGGAATCTGGAAAGCGATTGCGTACCTCAGGGCCCAGCGTCGCCTGATTGACGCGGGTCTGCTTTATTAGAAACGTGTTTTTCTCCGATTGTCTAGGGATCGCGAGGAAAGCGACGTGAGTTAATAGTCATCACGTATTTAATTTAACGCAATGTTTGGCTACGTGTGTCACGTTATACGTGCATTTACACTTATTTCAATATAAAATAACTCGTAAACGATCTACTTACCTAATTAAAAATACTATTTACAACCTACAACTACAATTACTATTAAAAATGTCTTAAAACTACGCTAAATCTAGTAATATAAACTCATCAACACGATAAGTCGTTTAAAACCTACCGCGGTATTATTTAACGCCGTCTGATCACTCACTCGCGAGCGAATGAATGCATGAATGACGTAAGTGATTCGATGCGCCCGCATCTCGCCGCCGGCCGCGTTGACAAGCCAGACCTTCTCGAAGTGAACGCACGTCGCTTGAGTTCGATCTCTCATACGTTTTACATTTTTATATTGTAAAATCGTAATCGTTCTTCTTGTCGTCGTCTCTAAGTGTTCCTCGACAATTTAATATCACTGTGGTGTTGTATAAGTGAGATAAATAAACCCCAACTGGGTAAGTAGTTTTATTTTGTTTGCAAAATGCTTAGATGTAAGTTAGCATTGATTCATGGCTTGGGATTTTTATCATTTCAACCTCATAGTCATCGCATAATCATTTTGTTACCATAATTGCCATCTCAAGTATAAAACATAATAGTTTACTTTTCTTAACTACATATCGAAATTACATGTCATTTAATTTCCACCCTCAAATTTTGATAAAATATTAATTTCATTAAATTTCATTGTTCATAAATCCCTCTCATTAAATGTAATCTCCGTATCTGATTGTGAACATCCACGGCTACACAGCTACCATTAAAGTACTTCTCCTGTTAGCCGTGGACGCTCACAAAATTGCTGGATCGCTTCTAATGCCTTTGTTGATGGCGCGTTCCAGGGTTCAAAGTCCAGAGTGACTATTTTACGGCTGCCTGCTTGTCGCTTGCTTCTGGCTTTTCGTACACTGCGAGCTTCCGCCAGCCTGAGCGCCGACGTCCACCAACGGCACGTACATCAGGGGAGTACTTGTACTGCAGGGGATAAGTGGAATCCGACGTGTTGCGTATTAGCCCAATCCCACGGCCATTTTATATACCATTTTTTACCGAGCTAGCCCGTGGGCCATTAATTAAATATTTTTTTTGACCGAACCTCCGTCTTTTTATTATCCCACCTAGGGATCTCTTACTATCAGGTCGAAAGACCCTATAGGAGGTGCCGGTACACTGGCGCCCGTATTCGTGGGTTAAATACGCATCGGATTCTGCTTTTCTTTGTAGTAGTAGTTAGTGTATGTTTGTGGCTTCTTTTGTGAAACGTTTTTTTGTTTTTTATCTTTCTTTTTTGGTTTTTTCTTGTTGCTAAGGTGTACAAAGTCCTTATTCTGAATTAATAATTGCAATACTGTTTTGTTCTGAAATAAATATATAAATAATAATTCACATTAAAAATATTACGTACCTACTTATATACATACATACTTGTACATGTACCTTTTATAGGGTGTTTGACTTTTTTTGATAATTTAAATTGCGTTTTATTAAATTGTTGTTTAAAATTTGACTAGTACACATTAGTAGCGTTTTTTTTCTTTTTAGTTGCTGCTAACAATTTTATTTTTATTTTTACTAATTTCAATCATAAAAAAAAACCAAACGTTCATCATCATCATCATCTGATTGTAACAGAACGGAGAACGGGTGTTGATTATTTCTCTTTTTAAGTAGCTGCTTTTGCTTTTCACTACTTACCTTCAATTCATTTTTGTTCATCATGTTGTCCGTGAAGTACTTGTCGCTTCAGAAGTCGGAGCTTGAATACGAAGTGCGTATTAGAGGTGCTACTCCTGCGTCTTCCGTAGAGGATTTACGCAAGCAAATTATTAAATTGGCTAAAGATTTCCCTTCTGAGCACATTTTAGAATCTCCGCTTGAAGCTAGACAGGATCTTCAAGGCTGTATAGAAGTTCTCACAAAAATTCAGGCAAATCTTGATGTGCCTGACCCTAGCTCTGCTGTACTTTTGAGAACTCAAAACATGCTGAACCACTTATACAACCGTATTGTGAGGATAACACGTGCTGACGACGTCAAGAGAGAACATGATGACGTCACTAAGGAATATAACATCCTTTCTAAAAAGTTTAAGGCTCTTCAAGCCAGTAGACCCATACCGAGCACATCAACTTCTGGATCTGGTAGCTCTAGTGAGCCTGCTACTGCCACACCTGAGATTCAAAATTTGATCTCGGTGACGTGCGATCGCAGTACAGCTGACCTCACGAAGTTAAAATTTAACGGCAAAACTTGTGTGCGTTCATTCATTCAACGTGTTGATGAGTTTATCGAAGCCCGTAATATTTCGTCGAGTAAAATCTTGAGTTACGCCACGGAAATTTTTCAAGAAGATGCCTTGCATTGGTATCGGTCTGTAAGGAGCAAGGTTAGTTCTTGGCCTGACTTAGCTGCCCTATTGAGGAAGGACTTTGATCTATCGGATTACGATTACAGACTGATCTCTGAGATTCGTACTCGTACTCAGGGGGAACGCGAGAATATCACCATCTATCTCTCAATTATGGATGGGATGTTCTCTCGTTTGTCCAAGTCACTCTCAGAGGCCGATCAACTAGAGATCCTTCTTCACAATATTAGGCCCTGCTACGCAAGCACCCTGGCATCGGTTAGCTCTATAAATGATATAGATTCTTTACGGTCATTATGTCGTAACTATGAAACTATTCAAGCTCGCCTTTCACAATTTCAAGAACCTCCAAAGGTTACATCTGATACGGTTGCTCCTGAATTTGCTTATTTTAACAAAAGTAGTAGCAAATACAGTAACAATCATTTTAATAAATCAAATTTCACAAATAATAATTATAATAAAAACTTCAGCTACAAACAACAAAATTTTAATCAACACACACAAAATAAAAATCAGCAACAAAACTATGTACACTCGTTACAGAAAACCAAAAATGAACCATATTGTCCTAGGTGTCGTAGCAATTCACATCACATTCGACAATGCCAAGCTAGTCGCGACATTTTCTGTTTTAAGTGCGGAATGAAGGATGTGAAAACACCTGACTGTCCTGTATGTTCTAAGAATAAAGGTCCAAAAAACTAGTTGAGCAGAGTTGTAGTAATTTTGATAAGGATGATTGGGAAACTTGGCTAAATTTTATTAAAACATTTACCTCTACTTACAAAGTTTCTACAATTCTGCAATCTAAACCTGAACATGATGCTAGGCCCTATATAAATATAAAGATCGATGATATTGATGCCTGCGCTTTACTTGATTCTGGCGCTGCAGTTTCGATCCTAGGTAACAATTGTCATAAACAACTTGTCGACTGTACCTTACACCAGGATCACAATATAAGTATGGTAGCAGCAGGAGGTCAATCATTAAAAAGTATTGGCTATCTTAATTTACCAGTTACTTTTGAAGGCCAGTTCCATATTATTAAGGCATATGTTGTCCCTGAAGTTGAGACGTCCATTATACTTGGCGTAGATTTTTGGCGTGCTTTCCAAATTTGCCCTAAATTTATTGGCAGTGTTAAATTGTCAGATTGCTCTCTTTCAGAAATCAAAGTGAACTCTAATGATTTATTCATTCACGCGTATGACAATTTAACAAACTCTCAAAAACGTATCGCTGACACCATTATAGCTCAATTTCGGTCAATATCGACTGAAGAAAAAGGTTTGGGTCGTACAAATGTAATATCTCATCACATAGACACTGGAGATGCCCAACCTATTCGTCAGCGATATTACCGAATGTCCCCTGAGAAGCAGAGGATTTTAACTGAACAGGTGGACGAAATGCTATCACTAGATGTTGTCGAGCCTTGTGAAAGCGCATGGTCATCTCCTGTGCTCATTGTTAACAAGAAGAACGGACAGCCTCGGTTTTGCCTCGACAGTCGCAAATTAAACTCCGTTACCAAGCGCGACGCCTATAATTTGCCGTACGTCTCGGAAATCTTGGATAATCTCCGGGATGCGAAATATTTGTCTAGCATAGATTTATCCAAGGCTTTCTGGCAGATCCCTATAGTGCCCGAAGATCGTGAGAAGACAGCTTTTTACGTACCAGGTAGGGGCTCGCTATGCTTCAAATCCATGGCGTTTGGCTTGACGAATGCACCATCTACACAGCAACGCTTGGTAGATTTGTTGTTTGGGGACATGGAGTCCAAAACTTTCGCGTATCTTGACGATATTATTGTCATTAGTTCATCGTTTGAGGAACATGTGTCGCGTCTGTTGCGCGTTTTGGACAAACTCAAACAGGCAAATCTCACGGTTAACTTTGAGAAGTGTAAGTTTTTTAGGAGTCAGCTAAGGTATCTAGGTTACGTAGTTGATGCACACGGCTTACGTACAGATCCCGAAAAAGTGGAGGCTATAATCAACTTTCCCACTCCTACTAATAAGAAGGAGCTAAAACGCTTTCTCGGTACTGCCACTTGGTACCGACGTTTTGTGCCCAATTTTAGTACCGTAGCTGGCCCCCTAAATAAACTCACTTCAAATGGTAAAAAGTCTCCACCTTTTGTATGGACTCAAGAAGCTGACGCGGCTTTTAACGCCTTAAAAGAATCCTTGGTTTCCGCACCAGTTCTTTCTTGTCCGGATTACTCTTTACCATTTGAAGTTCACACGGACGCAAGTAATTACGGAGTTGGTGCAATGTTAACGCAAACTCTAAATGGCAAAGAACACCCTATCGCCTACATGAGTAGATCGCTTACCGGTGCCGAGAAAAATTACAGTATCACAGAACGGGAGACTCTCGCTGTGTTAATTGCTCTCGAGCACTGGCGTTGTTACCTCGAGAATGGGCAGACTTTCGTGGTGTACACTGACCACTCTGCGTTAAAATGGTTTTTATCTTTAGACAATCCATCCGGGAGACTAGCACGTTGGGGAGTACGCTTATCTTCGTTTAATTTTGAAATTCGGCATCGACGTGGGGTCGACAATGTTATCCCCGACGCACTTTCTCGCGCCGTCCCCGTTAATGCCATTTCTCTGTCCAATTCGTTTCAATCTACAAACGATGTTTGGTATAAGAAAGTGTTTAATGGTTGTTTAAACGCCCCAACTAATTTTCCTAACTTCTTAATCAAAAACAATTCTCTCTTCCGACTTTGCAAAGGAAAACACTCGCCACTTACGACTGAATTTGACTGGAAGGAGGTTGTGCCTAGTGAATTTCGCGAGCAAATAATAACACAGTGTCATGCAGAGCCAACAGCCGGTCATCTTGGCATCTTTAAAACCTATCGGCGCTTAGCACTAACCTACTATTGGCCGGGTATGCATCAAGATGTCGTTAAGTTTGTAGGTTCTTGTTCGGTTTGTTTGTCGTATAAGGCCCAAAATCATACTACCTTGGGAGAAATGGGACGTCCGAAGCAGTGCTCACGCCCATATCAAATGATCTCCATCGATTTTATTGGTCCACTTCCTATTACACGCAAACAAAACAGCTACATGCTCGTAGTTACTTGCTGTTTCTCTAAATACTGTGAAATCTTTCCTTTGCGACGTGCAACCGCTGATGCAGTAGTAAAAAATTTAGAAGACAACATATTTCTTGTTCATGGCATTCCACAAACTATATTTCTGGATAATGGAAGCCAATTCATAAGTTCTACAACTGACGCTTTATTTAAAAGGTACAACATACCAAACGTGTACTTCACTCCCAGATATACGCCTCAAATTAATACAGTTGAGCGTTACAATAAAACGATCGTCACCTGTTTGTCTACGTTTGTCCAAAACGACCACCGGACGTGGGACACTTTTATTCCCAAAATAAAGTTCGCAATCAACAACTCTGTCAACGAAGCTACGGGTTACACGCCCTCTTTTCTTGTGTACGGTAGAGAGCTTGTCTTGTGTGGATCGCACTATACGGATACTGACCTTGGTGACGAAGTCTTATTCTTACCGCGCGATCTTTATGCTGAAAACTTGGGTTGTCTGTCTTCAGTGTTTAATGATGTGCAGGCTTCATTGTGGCAGGCACATGTAAAAAACACTGCTCATTACAATTTAAGGCGAAAACCCGCAGAATTTAATGTAGGTGACTTAGTCTTTAAGCGCACATTTGTCTTAAGCGATAAAGACAAATACTTTAGTAAAAAGTTAGCACCTAAATTTATTAAGTGTCGTATTACTGAGAAACGGTCTCCTCTCGTATATGTTTTAGAAGACATGTCAGGCAAGGACCTTGGAGTCTGGCATATTAAAGACCTAAAACTCGTCGGTAATCTTAAGTAATGTGTAACACCCTATAGTTAAATTAATATCTTGTCGTTAGTATTAGTCATATGTGCAATATATCACAGATGCCTTTTGAATGTAAGGACGCGTCGTGGATCTGTTACATAGATCACGCATGTTTTTTATGTTTCCCAGGTGAAGTATGAAAGAAAATGTATGATGATTGAGTGAAAGTGTAGTACTAATAACAGTTAAGATATCGGGTTTTCTTTGAGTACAAAACCCTTTCACTGGAGCGGGGGGTGATGTCACGTTATACGTGCATTTACACTTATTTCAATATAAAATAACTCGTAAACGATCTACTTACCTAATTAAAAATACTATTTACAACCTACAACTACAATTACTATTAAAAATGTCTTAAAACTACGCTAAATCTAGTAATATAAACTCATCAACACGATAAGTCGTTTAAAACCTACCGCGGTATTATTTAACGCCGTCTGATCACTCACTCGCGAGCGAATGAATGCATGAATGACGTAAGTGATTCGATGCGCCCGCATCTCGCCGCCGGCCGCGTTGACAAGCCAGACCTTCTCGAAGTGAACGCACGTCGCTTGAGTTCGATCTCTCATACGTTTTACATTTTTATATTGTAAAATCGTAATCGTTCTTCTTGTCGTCGTCTCTAAGTGTTCCTCGACAATTTAATATCACTGTGGTGTTGTATAAGTGAGATAAATAAACCCCAACTGGGTAAGTAGTTTTATTTTGTTTGCAAAATGCTTAGATGTAAGTTAGCATTGATTCATGGCTTGGGATTTTTATCATTTCAACCTCATAGTCATCGCATAATCATTTTGTTACCATAATTGCCATCTCAAGTATAAAACATAATAGTTTACTTTTCTTAACTACATATCGAAATTACATGTCATTTAATTTCCACCCTCAAATTTTGATAAAATATTAATTTCATTAAATTTCATTGTTCATAAATCCCTCTCATTAAATGTAATCTCCGTATCTGATTGTGAACATCCACGGCTACACAGCTACCATTAAAGTACTTCTCCTGTTAGCCGTGGACGCTCACAAAATTGCTGGATCGCTTCTAATGCCTTTGTTGATGGCGCGTTCCAGGGTTCAAAGTCCAGAGTGACTATTTTACGGCTGCCTGCTTGTCGCTTGCTTCTGGCTTTTCGTACACTGCGAGCTTCCGCCAGCCTGAGCGCCGACGTCCACCAACGGCACGTACATCAGGGGAGTACTTGTACTGCAGGGGATAAGTGGAATCCGACGTGTTGCGTATTAGCCCAATCCCACGGCCATTTTATATACCATTTTTTACCGAGCTAGCCCGTGGGCCATTAATTAAATATTTTTTTTGACCGAACCTCCGTCTTTTTATTATCCCACCTAGGGATCTCTTACTATCAGGTCGAAAGACCCTATAGGAGGTGCCGGTACACGTGTCGGAGCGTATTTAACTGTTTTCATCTAAACCTCAGATGCATCCGTATGTAAAAACGAGTCCTAAACTCTAACTGCTATTAGTAGACATCACTTAGGTAAAGGTTTAATTTAGCACAATCTTTGGCTACCTGCCCGAACGTATTTAACTGTTTTCACCTAAACCTCAGATGCATGTATGTAAAATCAAACCCTAAGCTCTAACTGTAGACATCACAAGGTTTAATTTAGCACAATCTTTTGCTACGTGCCCGACCATATTTAACCTGTTTTCACTTAAACCTCATACGCATCGGTAATAAAATGGAATCCTAAGTTTGAACAGCTATTTTCCATCGAATGCTCGAGTGATCCCACGTTCCCGCGCCCACGACTATCTCTCGCATTTCACTCGCTGGCATAAAAAGGTATTCGTTATTGAGACCGCCCCACCTCCTCCCATTGTACCATTGTCTCAGTGCTGTCCGGACACTAGGAAGTATTTTTACAGAGGGAAACTTTGTTCGTATCGGTATAAAAATATGCCGCGCAAAATATGAGTTTAATGTTCATTTGGCTTACGGCCAAGAAAAGGTCGTAAGTTTTGATTTGACTCGACCACGAAATGTTTGTTTTAACGGTCTGTGGGCTTCGCCATTACTTCGGGTCGCAAACTCTACGCTGAAATGTATTTTGTGTTAGCAGTTTAAAGCACACTGTATGTTTTCGAGCGTGAAGATGAATGCAATTTGGCGCCTTGTCGCTTTAAAATACACTCGCGGTCAAAAATTTCGGGTCAGTGAAATACCGACATATTTCCTAAAATACACCAGGATTGTGAAATTATTGAATTCCGTTTTGATTTTAATTAATTTTAGATATTATCTGCAAAAATAACACTGAAAATAATAGCAATTTCAGGTTTAGATCGAACTCGTAAAAACCCATGAAAAGTAAAGACGTTAACGGAGTGAAATATCAGAAAAATCACCATTTTTAACCGACTTCCAAAAGAAGGACGGTTCTCAATTCGTCTGTATGTTTTTTTTTGTGTTTGTTCACCGATTACTTGAAGATGGCTGGACCGATTCGGAAAATTCTTTTTTTGTTTGAAAGGGTAGACTTCCGAGGTGGTCTCATTGCAACCAAAACAGGATCTGATGATGGGATCTTGGAGAAATCGAGGGAACTCTTCAAATATAGGCATACATATAGCGATTTCGGTAGTTTTCGTAATTTCTCGTCCATTTTTGGATAATATTTTTATGATGGGTTAGCGGATATTGCTAATACATCCAGGTATTATGAAGAATAGCATATTATGTAAATGAAACAAGTATATATCGAAAACACCTATTTTTATTATTTAAATTACGGTGACCCGAAATTTTTGACCACGAGTGTATTTGAAGCATTATCTGGCTTTCACACACATTTTTATGTTTCACTAAAGCGACGGAGTAATAATTTACAGTTTCTTGGAATTTTATATAATTTTTCTGTTACGAAATGTAGAATAGAATTGAGCAATATTCGCAAGGTGTAAGTTGATGCTTATTGTAGCTACGTATAAGAGCCGTACTGTTCACACTAAACATGTGAGAGAGTGACGAATCGTCGTATAAAGTTGCATGCTAGGAACTTGAAGAGTAAATGAATATTAAATTGTATCTATTATCTTTGTCTTCTCTCCCGTACACAGTATGTAAGGTAGACGTACGAGTACTCGACACTGTCCCAGTAGTCGCCATCTTGAACTAAGTCATTAGCAATAGAGGTGACAACAGTTTCTATAGTTTAAGATACTTTATATCACGTTTAGAAGTTCCTTTGGAATAATAAAATTACTCGGCTGAAGCCTCGAATAAATGCCAGTTTATGTTAATGTCAATCGAGTCGGTCGGTTTTCCATACAAACATAAAGGGGCTCATTGTTTGCTCCACGGCATTAACTATGTTTAAAATATATTTTAAACACAATTATATCATGGATTGAGAAATGACGGCGCCTGTCAGAAAAAGTGTATCTTGGCTTTGGCACTGACAGACCGTGATTTGCCCTCCGCTGATGGGTCCGTTAAGTAAATAGCGATTATGTTATATTATTTCTATCTGAAGTAACGTAAAAATAGGACATATCAACGCCATCTATCGGTATCATTTGAAACTAAACGGGTTTTTGCTAAAATTATATATTTTTGTACTATAGTTTTCATGTCATTTCGCGAAAGTAAAATGTATCAAGCAATGACGTAAAACACATTTCAAACATAATTGATGCAGTAGAAGCAAACAATGTCCCTCTTTTGGTTTGTACGGTAAACCAACCGACACGAATCACCTTAAACTACCATTTATCCGGGGCTTCGCCAGTGAGCATTAATTTTTAATACTTGTACATACACTCGTTGTATTCTAAACATTAATTTTACAACAACATGGAAATTCCCGATATTTTTATCTCCGGTAACGTGCTCAATCTGCGTCAATTTGTAAATCAGCAGCTGTGTACGGGTTAAAGCGTCAAACCCAATTTTATTGCTACAAAATATCTAACAAACGTAACTCATCAACGGGTACATGCCACGCAATTTTAAGCTTAAACGACGCGTGATAAAATTCTAGTTTGATTGTTTTAGAATTCAACTTATTGCTAGTTAACTTTTGTTTTAACAGAAAGGTAATTTGGAACCTAATAATGGATGTTAAGATTCACATTACAGTAATGTTTTCATTCACTTATCACCTTATGCTATTACGTATAGGAGTCGACAATTCGCAAGCGACACTGGACCCTCAAATTTCATTTCCAAAAGGGTTTCGTGCCCTGTTCACGCTTTGACATTTCCATGGTGATAATCCGTTTATGCTAAATATTATGCAGCAGAAGATCAAGGTGATGATTTGGCTTAAACATGTTTTTATGGAACGCTGAACTTAATAACTCACTCGTCCAAAACGTAACAATATAAGGCTGCCCATCCACTGAAGCGGAGCGGAGCTGAGATGGTTTATATTAATAAATAGAATTCTCATAATCCATGTCAACTGAAGCGAAGCGGTTAAAGCTTAGATTCTATATCGTCGTCTAGTATCCATAACACAAGCCTTATTCAGCTTACTATAGGGCTAGTTCGATTTGTGTAAGATTGTCCCCTAATATTTTTTTTTTATTACGAGTAGTTAATTCTGGCCCTCTCCGCTCTAGTGAACAGGCAGCATATCACTGGTACCTAATAACATTTACTTAAATAAAAAAATATCCAACCAATGATAAAGACGACCCGTTACAACCTTGATCATATTATAGGACTACACTAATGTACTATAATGTAAACTCAAAATAATTATTAAAATCGATTCATCATCATCATCCCTTAAATGAACATCTGAGTCACTGACCTGATAGTCGAGTTCAATGTCTACGTAGGATATTCGTTACATATGATTAAAATGAAACTGCAACACTTATCTATGTAGAATTATATTATAAACCAATAACTTAAATCACCTCTTTGACGTAAACTATTAGATCTGAACACTGCGAGTAATTCACGATGAACCGACTTATTCCTAGCGGGCATTTCCCTCAATTTCTTACCTGTCGGTAAACCGGAAGATCGCACGATACCGGTGTTGCCATAAATTATATCAAAATTACGCTAAAATATAAATTAAATAACGAAAATCATGACATGATATTGAGCGTGCTACGGACTACAGTGTAAGACTGCGACTTCACTGAGGCAGAGACGAGCGGAGCGGAGAGAAGACGTGTAGGATCGACCAATCACATTAATTGAAATCCACATCTCGTTAATATCAATGAAAACAGCGATCACTAATGTGATTGGTCGATCCCTACACGTCTCCTCTCCGCTCCGCTCATCTCCGCCTCAGTGGAGCCGCAGCCTAACACACGTAGCGACCCTTGGCACTGAATGTGATAAGAACCACCATTTTTGAAGAATGATGAAACTTTACGACTCAGTATGGGGTGGATTTCATCGACTTAAATTTCACCATACAAAAAATTGGTTTCTAAAAAAACTCATGGAAATGCATATTTTTCTATCATAAATGGTTAAGGAGACTTTGATTATTAATGTCTGTATAATTAGCCAATCATTTGATGCATAGTTTCGGAGTTATGAGCTCCTAAAAATTAAACCTTGTTATGGCGATGACGACTAAGCTATGGTAATGATTTTATGAGGTATGGTGATGATGTTATGTTTAGGGTAATGACGATTTATAGGTAATAGGATAAAAAAAAACAGCCGGTAAGCAAATAAACAAACATTTATGGATTTCAACAACACTTAAATTCAATTAAAATACACGGTCAAAATTTACACAAAGTCTAAGTACAATAATATCTGACTAGTCAAGTAAGCCGCCCGCGTCATTCCTGGCGCAAAGGTGCCCAACACACTTACCGCATTACCGCGTTGAATCGCGATGGACAATCTTTGCACCAAGAATGACCCGGAACGAGGGTCAAGACCCTTCTCACGCAAACGCCGCCCAATCTTTGCGACAAAGGCCTTAGCGTCAGACCCCCAACACCCGGTCATCTCTACCGCGAAGGGGACAAACATAACCCGTAAGTACCGAATACTTATCGCGCTTTCTACAAGCCACCACCTCAATGGCTGCTCCCGCAGACCTGGTGCTGGTGGTACGAGCAAGATGCGAGGCAGCAAAAGTGCTGACGCATGTAACGTCCCACAGTAGACACTTACCTCTCTACCAGGGTACCAAGGTCATTCCATCAGGTCTCTTGCCATCTGTCCGGCTAACACCGGGAGGCTCCAACAAACACGGAACATTTGCCGATACCAACGCCCTCCGGTTGATATCGTTGAGGGTATGGTGGCGAGGAAATCTCCCAGCACAACGACAACAACTCAAGGCATGGTGACCGTTACCCTCAACCATGGTGCCGTAGATGCATAAATGAGGTTCACAAACATCGCAGCCCAGGCGGAGAGCCACAGCCACCCTTAACGAGTCGTTTTCAAGGAGGGTACCCATACCCAGGTGTGGAGAGGGAAGCGCTTGCAGTCATGCCCTGGACTCGGGCCTCGTTACAGCGTTCAGTCTCACTCTCTCCACATCGAAAGCACCCTCTAACAGGCCGTCCATAACCCGCTTCACCCCTTACGTCATCCCATGCCCGCTGACGTTCCAGTTTTTTCCGGTAGGACCGAACCTGGGTTGAGAGCCGTCCAAGCTGCCTGGGCTTCAGACGCGTACGGAATGGCTGCCTTGCCAACACTCAGCGCGAAAATTTCGGAAACGAGATTTACGACTCTGCCAGCCGATGCTAAAAAAGCCGACAGACTCACATCCCGTGCGCGCCGTACGCCCAGCCCACCGTTCCGGATAGGGAGAGAAGTTTGGTCCCACTGGCCCGCACCGAGAGACACATTGAGCAGACACTCCACTGATTCCTTCAAAACAGATCGAAGGGGTCAATATGCTCGGGGCACAGCCAAGTGGGCACAGTGCGCAAGGCTAACGGAGCACATACGAAGTATGAAAAAACTGGAGAGCATTCTTCAGTGGCGGAACATTCGCTAAATTCGGATACGACGCACTATATCAGTTTTGATAAGGTTTCCGTGTTAGCGAGAGAAAAGTTGTTTATCCCTCGCAAAGTTCGTGAGGCCATCGAGATTAGTCGTCGCCCGAATTTCAATCGGGATAGTGGATGGTCAGTTCCCCATAGTTGGAAGACAGTTTTACGTAGTGCGCCCGTGGTTAATGGTGACGCGCCCTTAGAATTTGATGTGGTCAGTGTTGTTTGCAACCGTACGGTTGATATTGACAATGTGAGTAGTTCTTAGCCTATTCCCCCTGCGCCCGCGCGGGCGCGAAGACTACGGGTGGGTTACCATTACCAGAGCGGCGGCCCGTAGTCTTCGCCGCACCGCCGTCGCAATTTCTCCTGTAGAAGGGCGTCGAGATCACCCGAAACATGTCGAGTGAATTTCGACAATTGATGACGTGAGTGATCCGTTATTTTTTCAATAATATGTACCTTATCAAGGTATTAATTAAACAAATGCTTAATTTATATTGAAACCATGACAGGAAAATGTATAGCCAGGCGAAGTCGTATATAAAGTCTAATTTTATGCCGTCCTTTGACAGGGAACTACGCGATATCCGTTAGGTACATTGTTTGGAGAACATTTACTTATATGACAGTGTTAACAACATTGATATAACTTAATAAATAAACAGAATCGTCATCACCATACATACGGGATCATCACCATACATGGTGTGAGCACCGGAGATGACGGCTAAGGTGATGACGATATGCGTTCTTATTGTAGATTATTCTAGAACGCCTAATATTATTTGAATGGACGGTGCTAGATCGGTATCTCCATTTCATGCCACATATTTGTAGATAAATAATTTTAAAATTATACAAGTACTTACTTGAAATAACTTGCAATATGGCGTTGACGCGAAGCCGTGACAATTAACTTCCTCGGATACACTTTTGTCGTTAATTTTGCTCAGTGCGCGCATGCAGCAACATGCACTCTCTGTCGTGATTGGAACTGAACTAAGGAAGCAGGAGAGGGTATACGCACTGTATTTCACCGTTCTTAGACAAAACTGTGTTGACTTTGACACTACATTTAGGGCGATGACGAAAATTCGTACTAAAAGTTTAAATATTTTTATTTATACTTAGTTGTTGAAAGAATAATTCTATATTTTTGTATACATAAGAATACAGTATGGAGAGATTATAAATAAATAAAAATTCGGATTCGTACGTTGCGTATTTGAAATTTTTCACAAGAAACATGAAGGTTTGAATTTTTTTGCTACATGGTAATGATTTTTGACATATGTTTTGTTGTATTATAAAAAAACTATTAAACTGTCGGTGAATTTTATTGAAGCGCCATTTAGATAAAAGTACTAGTCAACAAATGTAAAAGTTTCGATACTCTACCCTTAGTACTTTTTTTTATAAAGACCGACAGGTACCGCTACGCTGATATTTGAAATCCACCCTATGCCGTGTAATAAATCCTACGTAGCACTAGTGCTCAGCAGTGCTACGCCCCGTAGACATGCTACAAATCTCGTAGAACATTTCGTTTTAATACTTTCGCTATCATTGAGACAAACAACAACGGTTAGGTTGTTAAAAATAATTTAACTTTTTAATAATTAAATGTGATAATTCGCAACATGTTATTATTAAAATACTCTGCTATTGTATCCAAAAGGAGACACAGACCGAATTGCGTCATTAACACTTTCAGTACAGTGAACTCGCTCGCTCGTAGCACAGTATATAGCAGTAATTGTTCTTCCTAAAAAAGGTACACCGCACGGCTTGTATGTGTGCGCGCCGTGAACGAACGCACTACAAGCAAAGTTTTACAAATACGTAATAATGCCTCAGCAGTCAGCACGGATCGCGCTGTTCGCGCCTCGACCTAGGCGAGGTGAGACCAGAATCGGGCACGGAAGCCTAGTTTCCAAATCATTTTTAGAGCACTTATTTGACTCTTAGGTCACTGTAAAACATATATAATAATATTCAGAACTGTATCGAGCTTCTTTTAAGAAGCTTCCTCTCACTTAGAACACGATAGCGAACACTTCGCTCGATAGAAAAGTAGCGCGAAAATACTATAAAATAAAGTATTTTTTTCATTTTTTTTTCATTTTGTTCATCACCAGTTACCTTTTCTGACAAAATTAATACCTGACAATCATGATTTCACAGTCATGCAGGGCATCCTCTCATGTTTGGGTTGATAACGTATACTTTTATGTTAGAAATCGAAGATAATCTGCAATAATCTGCATTCCGCCCGACCCTAGTTTGTATGTGAAATGCGAGCCAGGTCCTACCGCGCCTTAATATTTATCGCGCGCTCCTAAACGGCCGAAGTTTGACTACTTATCTATATTTATACTTTGCTCGTAGCAAATACTACTTGTGTAGACACTACGTAACATACGGGTTTCTCCGTGTTATCAGCTACGAGCCCGGTGCTAAGAAATGGTTGGGTGCGAAAATGTTAAAATAGACCAAAATATAATAATAACGAACGTTACATTCTGCATGCCTGGGTAACTGTCATAAAATTGTAATGTTACAACGCAAAAGGCACACATAAATTTAAAAAGTATTTAGCGAATAATGCGACCAATTTCCTGTAAAAAAAAAGTATGAAAAGCATCCCCTTTGTATTATAATAACCCATGTTCGTAATATATGACCGGTTTTTATATCCGATCCAAATTTCATGAGGATTACTCAACGGAATTGTGAAGAATGTTTTTATTCTGGCTGATTTTTGTTACGATTTAGAAACGATTTAATGCATCGAGTTTTTTGCGAATGTTTGGAGACATATTATTTCCACAAGTACCTAATCAGCTTTGCCCTAAGATTAACCGATAGAGAATGCCTAAGATAAGTTTTCTCTTTTGCAATAAAGTTAAATTAATACCCTATGCATACGGGCATATTGCATATGCCACAGCCTGGTTTAATTAACCATTTGGTTAACTGCCTAGCCTTTTCACTAAACAGTGCCAATTAGTTAACTGCCTGGATGATATTTAGCCAATGCGTCAATATATCAATTAACGATGTGGCTGGCCAATGCTTAGGCCGTTCGTTTCGTTGGGCAACTATGAGGAAATTAGGGTTTTCTTTCTAAACAACTATGACCCGCCAGCAGGTCGACGAAGCTCCGCTGCGCGGGGTTTCTATGTCTGCTCTGAGGGACACAAGCTGACTAACATACCTAACCTAAAAAAAGGAGTGTGTTTTGTTCACTTTTTCCATGCGGGGGCTTCGCCCCCCCGAGCCCCTCTTGTGTGGGGCTCCGCCCCCGTCCGATCAGATTAGGAATTTGGTAGAGTGGGGTTAGAATGTGTTAGAATTCGTTTGGTCTAAACCCACCTGAAGACAGAATAGATTTAGGTATACACTAAAATTAGACGGACTCGGCTTGGCGGGTATTTTAATGTTGTCGTAGGAAAGTAGTTTGCCTAGCCGTTTGATAGAAGAGCTAGACGGCCCGATGTTTATTCAGGCACTTAACTAAATGGCGCCGTTTAATGAAAAGGCTAGGCAGCTAACCAAATAGCTAATTAAGCTAGTTGGCGGCGACACATACATCGACATGATTAGCAATACGGAGCATAACTCTTAAAGCTAAATAAAAGTGCTCTTACTTAGTACCATAGCCCATACGCTACAGTAGCGTGGTGTTCAAAGAACTCGGTTCCTACCGGTTTGGCTAATATCAGGCATTTGAGCACCTTATTCTACAGCTCTTAAGTACACTAAATTTGCATCGGCTTGCCCAAGGATATCTTTTACGCCACGTCACTGATACGCTATGTCACCCTATGATAGGCATTGACAAACTATATATTTTTTGACGACCGCTTTAGTTTAGTTGGTAGTGACCCTGCCTACGAAGCAGGAGGTCCCGGGTTCGAATCCCGGCAAGGGCATTTATTTGTGTGATGAGCACGAATATTTGTTCCTGAGTCATGGATGTTTTTTATGTATTTAAGTATTTGTAATCTAATAAATATATCGTCGTCTAGTATCCATAACACAAGCCTTATTGAGCTTACTATGGGGCTAGTTCGATTTGTGTAAGGTTGTCCCCTAATATTTATTTATTTATTTATTTTTTATTTATTTTAGTCAAATAGACACTTATTTTATAGGAGCTAATAAATAGCACAGCTCTATCCAGCGACCCCAGGGGTGAGTCCGCGGACTAGTTTCGTCCGGAGCGGCGATAAACTCTCAGAATGCACTCGGATAAATAATCTACTAGTTCGCGCTGTGCCATGTATCAGTGCACTTTGCTCTACTGAATAAAGTTGCATTTTATATCTTAAATGCTTTCCAAAAGCTTTTGCTTGGGTGTTTTTAATAAGGACAACTGTCGGGACATTTTGTATATTAATTATTTATAGCCTTTAAATGTTTGCAAGTCATCAGGAATCATATCTATGGCAGGTATTGCCAGATGCACTTCTTAATTAAAATCATGCAAATGTATGTAATGATTTTTGCAAAGAATTACTATTTTAAAAGGCCCAAGTAGTAATAAACTTGAAAGGGCATTTTCACCAATGTATCATATCAGACGTAGAGTTGCGAAAAAATGGCCCGCGTAAACCTATAACCATTTTATTATCAACAGAAAAATTATTTGAAATTTATATGACCTTGTCGCTAATACACTCTCCACGCGTGGAGCACAATCAACCCTTTACCTAATTCTTGATTTCCCACTTGAGCACATTCAAGTCGATAAACAAGAGTCTGGCAGCAAACCGATCGGAAAATTGAGCGCCCCGGCCTTTGCCGGTAATACTGGCTTTGTTATCGTTAATTGATCGGTGTTTGAAGCTTTTGGCTTCTTATTTGCATATAAAACAAGGAACTCCTTAGAACTAAGGTAACCGTCATAGCTGTCAGAGTTAACAAGTTGAAGTGGTTATGGTTTAGATACATAGCTCAAAGCTGGCTAATGGGGCGTAAAGGTTCTCAAATGGAGACAACGAATAGGAAGACGCAGTGTGGGTTGGCTCTCTACAAAATTATTTGACGAAGGGTAATGTCGCCGGAAGACGGTGAAGGTAAAAAGCTTGCGACTATTTGCTGTTGAAGTCTTTGGGCGTGACCTGTTTTTTTTATTTATGTCATGGGAAAGGCAAATGAGCACACAGGTAACCTGATGGTAAGTGACTTCTGAGGCCCATGGATATTTACAATCTTAATATTACAAATTCGTTGCCAAACCTGAGGATTGAGATGGAATGCCTCTATGCTAATAATTTCACCGGTTGTCTTACCCCCACACCGGAACACAACAGTGCGAACATTGCTCTTTGGCGGCAGGTTAGTGGGTAAGATGGTGGTTAGTGGGTAAGATGATGGCGATCCGAGTGGACCCTGCACAAGGTCCTACCACCTGAACCTACCTATGTTATCAGGAGTGGTGGATCTAGGTAACATGATGAGGAATCGCATTAACTTTAGGGTAACCTTTTTGGTTCCCTTCCTTCCTTTTTCAAAATTTGATAGAAGATGAGTTTAGGTCGACAGGATTCTTAAGTTCGATCAAGTGGATAGTTCTGAGAATATTAGACATTTTGTTGATATGAGATTGCCAAGGCATTATGGTCGGTAATTTACACTCAATACTGAATAATGTAGGTTGTAAAACTAAATTAAATCTAAACCTAAAAGATATTTCGAACTACATACCTTATAGCAATTATGAAATGAAGGGATTGTTACAAAAGCTGACTAACCTGGTTGATAGCCTGTCAATAAAAATGTTGCTCCATAGTGTCAACCAGTCTAGCCATATAAATATCCCCTCAACTGTACCCTACATGTTATTGCAAGCTGATATCGCCGACCGAATACGTTATAGCAAGAGGCAGCTCAGCCATCTACTTAAACTTCTCCTTCAGTGTGCCATAATACTCCTCCTCGCGTAGTGTTCCTTATTGCTGAGGGTTGTAAAGTGGTCGTGCAATTAGCTTCTCTCTGACGGTGTCCCACCATCTGTGCCTGTTCTGGGCATCGTGTCCGTGTGCCATATCCTACCTAGGTATAATACTACCGATGTCGACGATCATCAAGCGAAAGCCTTCTACATTTTTCATCACTCTGCTAAAAGTAGTAGCATCTGCAATACCATCTAATGGTCTTCCAATAATTTGATGATTACGATGAAAAAAGACACCATAAATTCAAACAAAGGATTGCGAACATTAATCCTAAGTTGTTCATCGACAACAAATCAAACTCTCATTTTATGGCATTCCCAACTTACGCTAATTCGAGACAATACCAATGTTATTTACTCTCAGACCATCCATCATTTCTGCGGGATAACTCGTTGTTTACCTATTTATCCATGGTGTTTGCCGAAGCCCATTTAGCCGGTAATAGCACAACAGTTTTTGATTAACGACTTCCATCAGAGAAGACTTATTGCTTTGAATTAAGGAATGTGAGGGAATAGTAACGTCTATTTTTAGAATACATTGCACGTTCCGTTGTGCCTTTGAAGGATTTTTGTTGAAATGTTTCACATTTTAGTGCTACAATTTATTGTTAGCTGTGTGCTTTTGCAGCAGCCAAAGCCTGTATTGTGAAAACGTGACGGACGTATATTGTTAACTAATATAACGTGTATACCGTATGTCATAGTCAGAGATCGGACAAATTTGCGTCATCGCTCCTAAAAAATGTGGACATGACTCAAAAATAATTTATTAAGGCATGCTGTGATAATAGTTAAATGATACTCGAATAATAATGATAATATAAGAATAGAACCTAAATGAATGTTACCTATAAAATTGCTATGCCCTGACAGGGTTCATGTTTAACTGTAATAACCTACTTTAAGAGCCTTATACTAACATGAGTGCAATAAAGAAATTTGATTTGATTTGATTTGAAAACAAAATATAATCAAATAATTAATCATTTAATTATTTTGTTACCTGAGATTTAATTTTGATAGCCAACAAATACACAGGTTTGTTGCAATGTACATTTATTAAAGAAAATAATCAGTATTTATGAGCGATGACGCAAATTAAAGTAAGTTCACAACCCTTTTATATAATTTTCTTTTAAGGTATCTAACAAAGCGTGTTTGTATCTGTAACAATGGCTCTTAATACCAAGAAATCAACACTTGATATTAATCGCCTAGCCCGAAGCATGTTTTGGTTTTCCCCACTCACTTTTACCACCGCTGGCAAATCGCCAGGCTTGAACATTGATACTATATGACGGAATCTGCATATTATAGAGCGTTCTTCTTCCTTATACGCAACGAGCTCTAAGTAATGATTATAAATTTGACATGTGACCCAATTTGGTTATTCTTTACTAGCTAGTTACAGGAATTATGCCACTTAGTAGTCGTTACGTTACGTGATGACAAACTATAATTATTGTTTGGGTATATCCTAACAGTCATATTAAGTCTTCTTTTGATAATGTGTACCTACTAATGATGGTTTTCATCGCTCTCTGGACAGGAGTCCACATCAAAGTAACAGCAAGGAGTCTATGACTTCCTGTTCTTTATTTATTTTCAATTTTCTTTTTCTACCTACAATCCTATTCAAAAGATATATTTAAGCTATATGCTCTTATATTTTTGTTTTCTACAACTACAAAAAGTTCAAGGTGGTCTGCTATAGACTTATAGATAAATATAAGTAGACCTTATTTAGTTAAATAAATTGAATGAAAAGAAAAGTTCAATGAGTATTTAAGGTAGTTGTAGTGTCTACGTAATGTGTATTGACAGATTGGTAATATATATATTATATATAAATAAATGTATACGGACGGTCGGTGGAAAGCTTCCAATGTGAGTGTCAGACTACACGTAGAGCAAGATGGTCGCTGTCAATCAACCGGCCCGGGTACGAATACAAACTGTGTTTCATTCCTTTATTCCTGATATCCTTAGTGCTGAACGCCACAATGGCGACGAGGATGAATTTGTGAGTAAATTACGTGCAGAAAAATGATAGCAAACAAATCAGTGATCAATAGGTTATAATAGTAAATGAGACCATCGTATGCCAACGACAAACATTTAAATGCTTTGTTCAAGATAAGTACCTACATAGAGGAGATTGATGCATTCGTATTTAGTAAGTAAAAGACTCGACAAACCTCGACGCGTAAGGTTATGCGCTAACTTATTGTTAGATTAAGTCTTTGTAATAAAATCACAAGCAAGCGTTGGAAAAAAAATGGAGGGTAAATGATAATCTAACTAGTTTTATGGTGTCAAAACAATAAGTGCTAACATATTTCCTTATTTTAAACAAATAAAGATTATGATTGATTTTGACATTTTAAGATATTTAAAGACATGGAAATAAATATATAGATTTATTTACTAGCAACCTTGGGAGAAAAACCCGACTTTAGAATGATTTATTTTTATTAGATCAAATTATCCTATTCTTACAGATACGTGACTCTGTTACATTTTGACGTTCTATTTTCACATAGAAGAAGTACAGTATGTGAAGATGGTTGGATGTTTGGGTATTTGGAGGTTGTTAATAAATTTTAGTGATTGAAAATATCGCGATGTGCTAAAAAATTGTCTTGAGACAAATATCCGTTAATTTTAGTAATTCGGAAGTTTCCGTATAGTACAATTTGTTTGATTTTTTAATTTGGTAATCAAGAAAGTGTCCTTTGGAGTCATTATGATCTCAGTGGTGATCGGGTATATCGCATAGAATCACCGGGTTGGATTTATGTCGAGTACTGCGGTGATAGCCGGACGAAAGATGTACTTACCTTGATATTTTAGTTTTGAAAAATGTTTGGTTGTAATGGGTACTTGAACTCTAGATAGTGAATTTTATTTTGATATAGAAAATGAGAAAGGAACGTTTAGATAAAGTTCACCCCAAATTCAAAGGTCCATTTGATGTCACAAAGTGGTGTTTTGTTTTGAAAGTACTAAACTCTAGATACACCTATAAGTACGCACACGATAGGCTGCGGAAAATGCCTGAAAGCCAAATACCTATTGACATTACTGTAGAAAAGGAAAATCGGGATGATAATTGAAACAATAATATTGTTTTATGATTTTTTTTATCAGTTGCTGATGATGGATAGATGGTTCTTGGTTCGGTTGGTCGACTATGCGAGGCTAGATCGTAGCTGTAGCTTGGTAGAAGTCGGTGTCTGCTCTTGAGTAGTCCGTGAGCGCGCAGTGCGCGGCTAGCCCTAGTGGAGGTCGGGTCTACCGCAGACCGGAGTGTAGGCCAGGGGGATGCGCGGCGATCCATTTGTAGGATGCGCGTAATAGCAAGCATGTGACTTGCTGTGTAGGCTTAATTGCCATAGGCCACGAACAAGTTGCCAGTCTCTTACTTAACTAATCATTGCTGTATTGGTACATAAGTCTTAGATTAATTGTGATCTCCGAACATAAGAGAGGCACTTGCACTGCGAGACAGTCAACACCGTGAAATATAGTCACAAATAATAGTTTTGAATTGTCAGAAAAACTTTAAAGGTTTACAATTGAGATTAACAATGAAAAAAAAAAAAGAAAAAAGGGGAGCGTGGCTCCACGAAGTGGTTGTGTCCCTACATTAAGTTGTAAATCCACAAAGGAGCTTGACTCCACAAAGGAGCGAGGCTCCACAAAGGGTTTGTGTCCCTACATTAAATTGTGAATCCACAAAAGAGCTTGACTCCACAAAGGAGCGTGACTCCACAAAGGGTTTGTGTCCCTACATTAAGTTGTGAATCCACAAAGGAGCTTGACTCCACAAAGGAGCTAGGCTCCACAAAGGGTTTGTGTCCCTACATTAAGTTGTGAATCCACAAAGGAGCTTGACTCCACAAAGGAGCGAGGCTCCACAAGGGTTATGCCCTTGACGTTGATGACGTGGATGACGTAGATGACGTGGATGACGTTGATGACGTGGATGACGTTGATGACGTTGATGACGTGGATGACGTTGATGACGTGGATGACGTTGATGACGTGGATGACGTTGATGACGTGGATGACGTTGATGACGTGGATGACGTTGATGACGTGGATGACGTAGATGACGTGGATGACGTTGATGACGTGGATGACGTAGATGACGTGGATGACGTGGATGACGTTGATGACGTGGATGACGTTGATGACGTGGATGACGTTGATGACGTGGATGACGTTGATGACGTGGATGACGTGGATGAGGTGGATGACGTTGATGATGATGATGACGATGATGATGATGATGACGATGACGATGATGATGATGATGATTATGATGATGATGATGATGATGATGATGATGATGATGATGATGATGATGATGATGATGATGATGATGATGATGATGATGATGATGATGATGATGATGATGATGATGATGATGATGCTGAGGGCTATGATGACGATGATGATGATGACGAAGATGACGATGATGACGATGATAACGATGATGACGATGATGACGATGATGATGATGATGATGATGATGATGATGATGATGATGATGATGATGATGATGATGATGATCACGATTATTATTTATGATTTATTGATGAATTTATTGTAAGATTTACAAAATCACTGGAATCTAATTAATGGCAGTATTTCAAACATTAACGTAAATGAACTAGATTTGCCTAAAAAGTGAGTTAAAAAAAAAAACGACATATATTACGATGACGTGTTGTCTACATAGTATTATGATTATTATATTTAGTCAAAGTCTGCTTAAATCAATTTAAATGTAATAATACTAAATCATTACTCAGGCAGGCCGCGCTCATCAGTAAAGCATATAAGTCAGTTCTTATAAATATAATAACTTAAAAGAATTGAATGGAAATGTTCAGTAGCTTATTGATATAATTATTATTGCTAAAATACCAGTCATTATAACTTTATTAGCCTTCAATTTAAGATGCATTATTAGTGCAATATACCTACATAAACAACTAGAAAACATATCTGTTTCTGTAACAGCTTGATATCACAATGAGTGAAAGCGCTAGGCGCGACGCGATACAAGTCCGTACTCGTTGTTTCAAGAGTTAAGAGGTTTATAAAAGGCAAGGCACAAAGTCTGACCTGTGGGTAATTCAACTTGCAGTGATGCATTCTAGACAGGGAAAATTAGTCTTCTTAACCTACCCCGAAATAACGAGAGCTCAAAGCAGGGACTGCATAACCGAAAAATGAAGGTAGCGTTTGAAAGCGGTATGACGTCATACCGTTTGTTTCGGTATGATTTCGGTAGCGCAGCCGAAATGATATGGTATCGAAATAACGGTACGGTAATTTTCTTTCGGTACCTTAACCGTTTTAAAAAGGTACCGTTTGAGATTTATGTGTGTGCTGCCGAGCGTCGTCAACCAATCAGCGCTTAGTTAGATATTGTTCAGTTCGGCACATTTTTTACTTATTCACTGTTTATTTGACGGCTTTATTTTATCGCCGCGCGCGCGCGCCGCTTGCTATCAAGAGCGTGAGCTTGGATCAAGATCGAGCAAAGCCAGTATCTACCTACCTACATCGTAAAATATGAGAGCGAAAAATGTCGTGTGAATGTCATGAAATAATATAGGTTGGGTACCGTAATAATAAAGGTACCGCTTTCAACATTAGCGGTACGTAGCGGTTTATAGCGGTACAGGAACAAACTATTTCAACCGACATAGTCTGTCTTTATATCATTACGGTACCGATATTCTATAGCGGTACCGTACCGCTTATAACGTAACGAAAACAGTCCCTGGCTCAAAGGCAATTTTATGATAAGAAATGACAACCTAAACAGTACTTACCTATACACTTGTTACTAATGCTATTTATGTACCTACTATTAAGATAGCATAAATAATCAGTAATAAAAAAAAAAAAATATATATATATATACATATATACTAAAACTAGAGTAAATAATTCAATATGAGGTTGTTCAGTTTCAGTTACGATAAATGATAATAGGGAATAATTTATTATACGCTAGGTGACCTTGAACCAAAGTTAGTTCAATAAGTGGTCTAAGGTCTCAGACACTTTTAATATCAGAAAACCATGAAAATGTTTTGTTTCATGAAATCTCAGGAAATAAACATATTATTAATGAGTAAACGATATACAAAAAGAGTGTTTTCTGAACGATATGTAAAATGGTTGTGATGGAGACCGCTGGGCGAGTAAAGTAAAAGCAAACTTGACAATATACTAATTTTAATGAAGGAGCTTACAATTATTATTGATGACCGTACGTGCTAACAGATTTATAGTAGAAGAGGCTGGTCATATACCAGCTTAGGTTTATATAGACCCTGTGTGAGCGACATCTATTAAGATCTACCATAACAATCTTCAGACTTAACCAGTAAAGCTAATGAACCAGGTAGATAGTTGGAAAAGCTCCGATAGGGGTCGCTACTGTTCCCATACAAACAGTCTACACCTACCAGGACATAGTGGAAATCAGCTTAAATTGGTAATATAGAAAGCGGCCCAAATGGCGCCACATAGCTTGGAACTATCTATCTAGTTATATTATCCTAGATATTTATGTTACTTGTTAACAATAATTGCACCTTGCGATATTGTGTTACTTCTATTCAATAACAAAATAAGAATAAATAACAATAAAGCTAAGAATACATTAAGCTATATTACTTATTAGTGATTAATTATTTTGAACAAGCGGTAAATTTAAATGTCGCACTTACAATATCTCTGTTTACCCCAAGGGTAGATTAGGGGAGAATGCGTACTTTATTGTATTCGGAAATTAAGTTAAAAGAATAATGATAATAAATTATATCTATATAATAAGGGCCCTAGTGGCATGGTGCCATAGATGCTGGCAGCATTTTCTTGTTGTAGCGCGATGCTGACACTGTCTGATACCTTGTGAGATAGTCTAATGATATAGTTATAGCACTATAATGTTTTCGGTCAAAAGATTTTCAATATTTTTGTTGTTATTGTGATTAATTTAGCAGGAAACTTTTCCAAAGTATTAATTGACGGTTCAAAATGGATTGTCCCACTGGGGAAAATTACATGCAAGTAAAATCACCTAAATTAGTGAATATGGACTACATGTCCCAGATGAAGACACACAAATTGGAAAAGTAAAATTGAGGAAAAAGAAGGAAGGAAAGCACGAGAATCATATTGAGAGTAATCAGGAAGAATATTAACATTTAAGAAAACTAAATAAATTTCAATAAATACTTTATTCCGTCTGAAATACATGGATATAAATTAGAAAATACATAGTATCAGATGGAATTAAAAGATTAGTAAGTGAACATTCACCACATATAAAACTTACAATACGCATGGATCAGAGCCAGATTACAAGTGACGTAACAACATGCAAGTCTACAGTATACAAGACCCCGCCGACGAGGGCGACCTCCTCGCGACACCATAACATAAGGGCCCGCGACCCGATTTGCCCCAGGATCCGAATATCCTGGATTAAATTCACTCCGACCATGGTCGGGCTCAGCTAAGTTTCTTGTCGGAGTCTTCTTAGCTGGGCTAGGGGTAGCGAACCGACAACTAAAACTCCCATTAGCTCGACATAAATTATCTTAGTAAGAATCGGTATCATATTCATCAATAGGTACAGTAAATAACAAAATAAAACAAAATCTATGAATGTGATAATAAACCTAATTATAAATACCTGCCTGTAAAATAAACACTTGAAAAAAAGGGAGAGATGTAGTGTCTACGTAATGTGTATTGACAGATTGGTAATATATATATTATATATAAATAAATGTATACGGACGGTCGGTGGAAAGCTTCCAATGTGAGTGTCAGACTACACGTAGAGCAAGATGGTCGCTGTCAATCAACCGGCCCGGGTACGAATACAAACTGTGTTTCATTCCTTTATTCCTGATATCCTTAGTGCTGAACGCCACAGTAGTGAAACTCGCAGGTGAAATTTTAGGCTTTTATTACTTACTTATTACTACAGCAGCTGAAAACACGTGGGGCGCTGAGCATTATGAGAATTTACACTGTAAAGTGTAAATGAACATTTTATTAAGAAAACCCGTCGCCGCCATTAAATGTTTTAACGCCATTCTGTATAAAAAAGGAACAAAAAGGTTTATAACCAGAGATTTGTCCGGGAAAGATATCTGCATAAAAGTGAAAAAAAACCTCCTCCTTGGAGATTAAAACACCATGACCGTAGAAAGTACTATTTTACAGTAATAAAACATTTTTTAATCATGTGTATTGTACTGAAAATACTGTTTTTTTTACTGAATACAAAGTCGGTTTTCTTGTAGTACATACCTAAAATCAGATTTAATTTAATCTTTATTTAACTAGAGAAGTGGGGGTTCGTCATCACTACATAGTATAAAACAAAGTCGCTTTCTCTGTCCCTATGTATGCTTAAATCTTTAAAACTACGCGACGGATTTTGATGCGGTTTTTTAATACATACATGCATAATATAATAGAGAAACACCGTGCGAAGCCGGGGCGGGTCGGTAGTTAAAGAATAAAAAAAAACATAAAATTGCTATTAGACTAAAATAAATGCTTAATCATAGCTTTGTGAATTAATAATATCGATTGTCTGTGACCATTATCGGTTACAGTCTCATCTATTTAAATTATTTTACAAGTTCAAACAGTTGTCTTATTTGTTCATGAGGTAATATAGCCGTGGTCGACGTTAGTGTAGTACCTTCTAAATTCACACTTCTAAGTTCGATGGGATGGGACACTGTTTAATAGACGCATAGTTTACATCTCTCTCTCTGGGGTCGGTCCCTCATGTCTGAGAATCGTGGTCAGCATCAGGGTTGAACCTGGTGCGGATGATCTGCCTCCACCGGTTTCTGTCCAGCGCGTCTCTTACAACCGTGTAGAATTTGGAGGACGACGCGACGATAGTTTACATAGACCTCTACAAACTTCCTATTAAAATAAAACAGCCGGCAGTATTGCACATCGGCATATATGCCAAAGGGCATCGTTCGACTATTCCAGTCGTTTCAGACAACCTTGATAACTAATTCAGCCTGTGTCGACTTTAGCCGAGACATTGCATTCTGGGCGGTTAAACAAAAAAGAATATGAAGACATTTTACTGTATAAGGTAAACGTCCTAGTCCTAGTGTTAGCTATACTAATGCCAGCATAATACCAGTGTTGAAACACCTTCTGTGTCTTGATACCACGCTGAGTGGACTCATTTTTCACAGGAGGTCGACGAGTGATCGACTCGTTGGGCCGGAAATCCAGAGGTACCGGGTTCGATTCCCGGTCTGGACACAGGTGAGTGCCATTTATTTTTTCTATATACTTTGATTTCTTGTATCTATATATGTACTAAGATGCTATGTTTATACGTACCGGCGAGAACTCGGCCTAGAGCACTGTCTCGTCCGTTTTCTCGCGTGTGATCAAGGCATAAGAATGCCCGAGTACGGATCGCACTGTCTGCGCCTCGACCTTGAATACGTATCGCGCGCTCCTAAACGGACGAAGTTCGACTACTTGTCTATCTTTTTACTTTGCCATAGTCACTGTCATCGTTCGTGGGCTCGTGAGTCGAGTTCCGGCGTCGCCTCAAATTACCCCAACCGCGGGCCCGCGAGCGAGCACCGATCGATCCTGACGTTAATAAAGCCTCGATGCCAATAAAATGCCTCTTTATTATCCACCGGAGCTTCTATTAATAATTTTTCTGATATAAGGATAACGGAGCGCTTTGCATGTGTGGGTCGTAACATATTTTTCTAGAAAACATCTTGTGATATCGACGATCGGTTCAATTGGTGTGAAGGACATTGATTTGCATGTCCCTTACCCTAATTTAACAAACTCGATAATATAACCGGGTGCGTAACGATGGCTATAAAAATTTTTGGTATAATATTAGTCGCAATAACGCTCATTTGATATAATTATTAAATCATATAACAACACTTAATATATTTACATATGACATAATTATTATTTCTTATAATGATCATTTGATAGAATAACATTTAATATAGCATTCTTTAAGTATAATGCTTATTTCCTATAATGAACTTATGGTATAACGTTATTTTCATATAAAATACAATTGGCATAACCATTATTGATATAATGTATCAAAAAGTAGGTTAGGTTAGGTTTGAACTGCGTCTCCCAACAAAAACGAACTGCTATCAAAAAGTAGGTTAGGTTAGAACTGCGTCCCCCTACCAAAACGAATGGCTATCAAAAAGTAGGTTAGGTTAGGTTTCAACTGCGTCCCCCAACAAAAACGAACTGCTATCAAAAAGTAGGTTAGGTTAGTAAATTATAAGGGCACAGAAGAAAAAGGGGGGACGGGGGGGCGAAGCCCCCCACAAGGGGGGCTCGGGGGGCGAAGCCCCCCGCATTAAAAAAAACTCAAACCATAAGTTCAATTAGGTTAGGTTAGGTTAGGTTAGGGTTCGAACTGCGTCCCCCAACAAAAACGAACTGCTATCAAAAAGTAGGTTAGGTTAGGTTTGAACTGCGTCCCCCTACATATTTGATGGGTATCAAAAAGTAGGTTAGGTTAGGTTTGAACTTCGTCCCCCTACCAAAACGAACTGCTATCAAAAAGTAGGTTAGGTTAGAACTGCGTCCCCCTACCAAACCGAATGGCTATCAAAAAGTAGGTTAGGTTAGGTTTGAACTGCGTCCCCCAACAAAAACGAACTGCTATCAAAAAGTAGGTTAGGTTAGTAAATTATAAGGGCACAGAAGAAAAAGGGGGGCTCGGGGGGCGAAGCCCCCCGCATTAAAAAAAACTCAAACCATAAGTTCAATTAGGTTAGGTTAGGTTAGGGTTCGAACTGCGTCCCCCAACAAAAACGAACTGCTATAAAAAAGTAGGTTAGGTTAGGTTTAGGTCACAGGCGTTACAATTTCAAATATATAAATGGTAATAAAGATTTATATACCTATTATACCTCTTGATTCTTATATATTATGATTTGTATATAAAATGAGCGTTATACCATATAATCGTTATAAGAAATAAGCGTTATACCGAACGTTAAATATACGAAATAAATGTATATATTTTAAAATTATACCAAACGTTTATTATACACAATGAGTGATTATACCCTTTGAAATTATATCAAATGTTGATATATCGATAGAAAATATATTAAATATTTTTATATCGATCATTACACACCCAATATAACCACCTTATAATAATATTTTTCTGAAATAGTGGCTTTCTTGATGTCTAATTGGAAATTGCCACTTGAACAACTATTGTTTCGTTAAAGCTTTTGGTTCTTCAAGAATAAATTAATGAATGAAAATTAATTTTCAATACAAATTATCTGTTACCAACCAATAGTTACGTATAGCATGCCGAACTAATAAACCTCTTAGTATGTAACATTTTAAGACTAAATCATATCGCATCAAGGTGAAGTCGGTCGGTTTTCCAAAAGAGGGTCATGGTTCTACGGCATCAATTATGTTTGAAATGTATTTTACCTTATAGCTTGACACATCTCGGTAAAAACATCTATTTTATTTACCTTGAAAACTGTATCTCCAAATAGTTTGTTCCAATTAGAGTATTATCTATATAGGCAGTATTTCATTTTAATAACATGATTTAATTCTTACAGATAAAGTAAGCTTATCTTAGCTTTGCGAGAAATGAAATAAAAACTTTCAAAATGTAAAGAAAAATTAGATAGGTATAATCTTAGCACAAAACATTTCGTTTAAAATGATGCTGAGAGATGGCGCTGAGGTTTACGTCCCAATTGCACATTAATGTTGGTCTCTTAAGAGTTCTTATGTCATTTCGCGAAGATAATAATATATATGTATCAAACTATAAAATTAAATATAATTGATGCCGTAATGGCAAACAATGACCCTCTTTGTGCTTGTATGGAAAACCTCCCGACTCGAATCTCCTTAAATAATAAACAAGTCTTAGCTTAAAATAGGTACTCAATTAACAAGATGTAAGAACAAACCAAGGCATAAAAAAGAAAATCAGCAAAATTACAGCAAATTTAGGACCGTGCTAATGAATTAAATAAAACTCAACGGAGGATAAGCATAAAATAAATCCATTAGCAATATATAAAATAAATCGTCTTTTCTAACGAGAACAAGGGAACGAACGAAAGTAATCATTCCGTTCTCTCGGCGAGTGAATGGATGAATGGAAAGGGGGCGTGGGTGTATTCATCCCTTTTGAGGAGTCGAGATGTAAAAGCGTTCCGTAGTCGGTGGATAAAGGTGTTTGCCCAGAGAGGCTTACCGCTGACCTATATAATCTAACTTAACTATTCAAACAATAACAAGAAGAAAATGCAAATTTTGAGTATGGTAAGCTTAATCACATCACACTAATATTATAAATGTGAAAGTTTGTGAAGATGTTTGGATGTTTGTTACTAAATAACGGGGTAACAACTGGCTGGATTGAGCTGAAATTTGGCATGCAAGTAGACCTAGTCCTAGATTGAAACACTTTTACTTTATATTCCGGTAAATTGTTCCCTTGGGATAGTAACGAGAACAGCGCGGGCAAAGCCGCGGGTAAATGTTAGTATTAAATATGTCGTTCTTAGCCGTAAGCCACCACATAACTAACTGTCAATTAAAACCTAGCATTTAGGCTATTTAAGATGCAATTAAAAATAGTTCCTATGGAGAACCTTAAACTAAAGTTGATATTCAAGTAGCTCTTATTATTATGGCCGTGTCATAGATTACCAATTATAAGATTGTTACTGGCGTAAAGTTTTCTATTGCAATTTATACAGAATTTAAAATAAACGACTTCAGACGTCTTTCCTATATTTGGCCTATTTGAATAGTTCCTTCGACTTCGACCAACTGGAAGGTTTAGTTATAGTTTCAAACAAAAAATAGTTTCCCAAATTGGTCAAGTCGTCTTCGAGTAATCAGGGAAAATCCCATCCCACTAATATTATAAATGTGAAAGTTTGTGAAGATGTTTGGATGTTTGGATGTTTGTTACCTAATAACGGGATAGCAACTGAATGGATCAAGCTGAAATTTGGCATGTAAGTAGACCATTTCCTGGATTGAAACATAGGATACTTTATATCCCGGTAAAGAGTTCCTTTGGGACAATAACGGGAACAACGCGGGCGAAGCCGCGGGAAAATGCTAGTACATAATAAAGCCGTCGAACTGAGAACCTTCCTCTTTTTTAAGTCGGCTAAAAATAATCATTATTTACACTTGTTAAGTGAAATGTAGAAAGGTATACTATCATAAGTAACAAATAAGTAAGTTTTATTTTCATTTCACTGCATAAAATTTTCTTAAAATGTCTACCTAAACATTGATTCGGTAGCTATTATAACATAAGAAAACTTATGTATCCCTTCTTTCGCTGAATAAAAAGAGAAAAGAAAAGATTCATGAATGGCTCAGCGATCGAATACTCTCGGAGACAGCGCTAGCTCATCGTTCTAGCTAGTGAATGGGGGCTCCTTATCGGGCGCCCACGTCGCTTGCGAATGTCCCATTGAGTCCTACTTAGAAATATTACTTGGAGAGTGTCTAACCTGTATTTGAAATTGGATGATTCGAGAAGGTTCTGTCGGGGCGTTCGATTACGCCGACCGGCATTTAAATGTAAATTATAATCACTACATAGTATAAAACAAAGTCGCTTTCTCTGTCCCTATGTCCCTATGTATGTATATATGTAAAACTACGCAACGATAGAGTGATTAAAGAGGAAGGTTTATATGTATAATACATGCATAATATAATAGAGAAACACCGTGCGAAGCCGGGGCGGGTCGCTAGTTTGAATATAAAGAAGGACTCCCCGTAAGAAGCCGGAACGCACTGAGTTGTGATGTTTATTTATTTATTTATTTATTTAAACTTTATTGCACAAAAGAAAACTTATCGTACAAAAGGCGAACTTACTGCTTAATGTTCGTTTGGATGTTAAGGGTACACGGAAAGAACATGTCTAGTCACTTTTTTTTTAAATGAGATTTAATCTCAAAATGTCAAAAGCTCGTAATGAACTATAAGTTATAGTCTATAACTTACCACTTAATTACAGATAGATATCTCAAAATAATATATATATATTTGGCTTTCAAAGAAATGGTTACCATATTAATAGTTCACGATGACTAACTTTCAAATCGCTATAACTCATAAAGTTACTTAGGTGACTAGACATGTTCTTTCCGTGTACCCTGCATGTGTTATGTGACTTATAAAGCTATTGATTTGGAAATGACCGCAATGTAATTGTTGTAGCTACATACATCACAGATATTATGTAATTTAGCGTTGCTAATATAATCAAAAATACACAGCTAAGCAGTGACTACTTATACACCCCGATAAATGCGTATAGAGTATACATTTTCTGCTTCTGAAAAACATAAAATACCTAGTTTTCCGGATGTCTTGTAAACCAAGGCGGGGTAATAAAATTTCTTTAAAGAAAGTATTTAAATTCAACGTCGGCCGCCTGAAACATCGCAGCTATGCATCAAAGCATTCCTGGCGAGGAACGGTGACTCCGTAGCCGGCGCGCGAAGCATCCACAAGAACGTTCAATTTGGACTTCTAAACATGGCCAACATAAAATGTCACAGCTTATATCCAAAAGCGACGTAGTAGGGTGAATATTCGGCGTTTGTCAGCGTTTAATTTTCGTCATTACCATTTCGGCAAATATTGAAATAGGTTAATCATCATGAATTTAAGAGCTAGGCTCTTGGCGGTAGAGCAATTTCCCTTTCTCTCTTTCTACAGCTTAGCTAATAGGTAATGGTCAAGGTTTTTTTTTTAAGAAACCGAAAGGCTGCACCGAGTTTGACTCTAGTTTCATCAAAATTATGGCGGTTTACTCTTCCATTGTGATAACAATCGTGAAGTAATAATGGCGTTGAACCGCGCGGTCAAAACGCTCGAATATTCACCCAGCAACGCTGCATTTTACGGAGGAGTTAACAATAGACCAACAGATTTTCAGGCGTGGGAAGTTGTGCTTTCAATTATGTTTCAGGGAAACGTTTAGAATCAGAGAAAAAAGTTATCGGCGTTTCATTTCCATTCTATGAAGTGAAACATTTGCTGAAATTATTATTTGTTGATTAAACGGCAGGCTCTCAAAGGTGTACCAGAAAAGAAAGTACTACTAGATAAACAACGCTAGGACAATGATGATGTAAGTTCTGCTACTATTTTATAACTTTACACTAAGTTAAGGAAATTTAAATCCACTCGGCGTCCGCTTTTTGAGTTCCAAGGGAGCGTGAAGGAAAACTTGAGTCCCGTGTTCCACTTCCTGCGGTCACGATTCAATTTCCATCCCGCGGCCATTGTTCCGCTACTCTTGAGACTCAAAAGGAATTCTTACAACATTCAGTTTCCCAGTTTTGAGTGTTATTATTGAAAAGCGAAGCATCTTTCGAGAGGCTGATCTGTGACTGCTCATAAGTCTCAGGGTTTTAAGCGGGGATAAGGCACGTTTTATTAGCCCTGTAGAAGCAAATGTTAAGTGAAGATACTCGTACGAGTATACGCATATTATAATGTGACGTACCTCAACGGGTGACTATAAAATATTCAGATTTACTGAGAAAGCTGGATCTTCAAAGCACAGCATATTGAATATAGACTTATGGCTACTTCAGTGGCCAGTAGTAGCTTTGAAGTTCCAGCGACACAAAGGCTGTAAATCAAGACCATTTATTATAATAAAATACTAAGGCTACGCCCGCGTTGTTCCCCTTACTGTCCCAAAGGAACTCTTTACCGTGATACAAATAATTCTATGTGTCAATCCAGGACGTGGTCTACTTGCGTGGCAAATTTCAGCTCAATCCATCCAGTTGATACCCCGTTATTTATTAACAAACATCTGAACATCTTCACAAACTTTCACATTTATAATATTAGTGTAATGATACATAAACATAATTATGAGACGACACTGTACAATCAAGTGTGAAAATATGGTTGCATACCGATGCTCAACAATATAACCGAATACACCTTCTGCAGTGCCAATAAGAACTTCGTAGGTACCAAATTTATGAAACGATTTATTCGATACACGTTATGCACTTGACTGTACCAATTGATAAATAGGTAGTATTCAATAGCTTGTTTGGTCCAATACAGGCCTAGAAAACTTTCTGTGTCTATTCTCTATAATTAGACTTGTTATGCTACTAGCCACTAGGTATACAATCATTTGATACAATCTAGATGGGAACACCCAAATACTCCGAATTATTATATTCCGAAGTTACTTATTCCGAATTTCAGAACTCCGAATTTCATAAATACTAAAAAAAAAATTCCGATTATTATAAAACACGATATTTATTATACCGAATTTCAAAAATCCGATTTTTCTATATTCCGACATTTATCACTCCGAAAAATTAAAAGCTCGATGTGCTCTTTGTCCGTTAAACGGAATTCCGATTTTCAGTTGTCCGAAATTTCGTTGCTAATTCGGAATTTTGTCATTCGGTAAAATTAAAATCGTATTTTTCAATAATCGGAATTTATTCTTTTAGGATTTATGAAATTCGGAGTTTTGAAATTGCATTGGAGAATACATAGGTAACAAAAGGGTGCGTAACGGTCGATATAACAACTAATGGTATATTATTGGTCTATATAACGATTAAGGGATATAATGAACTTTTAGAATAACAACATTTTGTATATTTTGATAGGATCTAACTATTATCCGGCATAATGAACATGTAATATAACAATAATTAATATAATAGTAATGTGGTATAAAGTACATGTGATATAATTTTGTTCGATATAACGTTCAGTGGGTATAATGAAGTATTGGTATAATGTATAACTGTCTCCAGAAAGGTTGGTTAGGTTAATTAGTTATTAGGGCATAGAAGGAAAAGGGGGGACGGGGGGGCGGAGCCCTCCACAAGGGGGGCTCGGGGGGCGAAGCCCCCCGCATTAAAAAAAACTCAAACCATAAGTTCAATTAGGTTAGGTTAGGGTTCGAACTGCGTCCCCCAACAAAACCGAACTGCTGTCAGAAAAGTAGGTTAGGTTAGGTTTGAACTGCGTCCCCTAACAAAAACGAACTGCTGTCAGAAAAGTAGGTTAGGTTAGGTTAGAACTGCGTCCCCCAACAAAAACGAACTGCTGTCAGAAAAGTAGGTTAGGTTAGGTTTGAACTGCGTCCCTCAACAAAAACGAACTGCTGGCAGAAAAAATAGGTTAGGTTAGGTTAGGTAACCGTGACCCTAACATAAACGATACTGCCCAAAAAATAGGTAAGGTTATATTAGAACCGTGAAAATGAAAATAACAGAAAATTTTATATCTCAAGTCACATTATACCAATAATATTTATTGCATATGTTCATTATATTAGATAAACGTTATATTAAACAACTATTATACTTATTGAACATTATACACTCTGAAATTATCTACTTAGTTGTTATGTTTATAAATCTATGTTTATCATTATTTATTCGGAATTTTTATTTTTCAATATTTTGGAATTCGGAGTTTTGATAATCGGAATTCGTACTTTTGATGTATCGGATTATTATAGATTCGGAATTTTCATTGTTCGGTGTATGGAATCTCGGCATTTTGAAAATCGTAATTCTGACAGTTAGACGTTTTGTAATTTCGGAATTTTAAAAATCGGAGTTATGAAAAATCGGGATTGTAATAATAGGAATTTTAATCCATTCGGAATTTTAAAAATCGGTATTTTGATATTCGTGATTGTGAATATCGGAATTAAGTTTTTCGTATTTATGTAGTGTACCCAATCTAGATATGGAGCATGTAGGAATAGGGATGACGACTGGGTTAAAACTATATAATTCTATTTAGTCCGTCAGTTAGATTATGGAAAAATATGGGACACGTATTTTTTGGTTTATCAAAATATTAAAAATCGACAAAGTTATAGATCATCAAACTTCTGGAGTGGGGGCTTGTGACGTCACTCCTAGGTGAAAATTGTACCTAGGAGTGACGTCACTCGAAACTTCTAAGCAAAAATACGTGTACAAAAGAAAAAATACGTATACAATATTTTTTAATAATGTAACTGACGGACTAAACAGTTTTTTTTAGTCGTCTAGCCCATTATGGGTAGAAAAGAGACATTATGCGGACAGTAAAGGAATTTTATCGGGCCTGAAACAAAAATACTGGTTATAAATGGCAATGTCAAGTATAGTAAGTTGTGGCCACACTTACGTTAATCGTTAATCATCGCGATATTACCGGCGTTTCCCGTGAATGTGGCCCCAGCAAGATAAATAATAATAATAAATATAAGGGGACAATCTTACACAAGATAGAGTACAACATTCAGATTGGGGGCTCCAGATGGCAGCACCTTCGTTGTACACGTTCCTTATTAACTCACATAACGCATACCAATACATATGTCTGTACTGTAACTGTCAGTTATGAGTATGAGTATCTAACGACAAGAGCGCATCATGTCGTGCTATCACCAGCCAAACATCTGCATAACGATTTGTGCGGTCTAATTTTTACACAGGAACCTTTTTACGTTTTAAGACTCGGTATGTGTATTTTGTACAAAACTCTAGTTTCTCTATGCATTCTATTTTGTTGATATTGAGGCAGAAATTAAACAAAACTCGGGCAGAGTTCCTACCATCTGGCAGCCCTCTCAGAGTAAATATTTGTCTTTCGAAAGCGTAAAATTTTTCCGCCGCTTTGTTTAGAATAATTCCTGTGAATGAATTTTTTTTTGCATTTGAATTTTGAGGGGTTACCTTTTTATTGCATTCCTGAGTGTTTTACGTGATTTCATTTAACGTATAATTTAATACGGGAACGTTTTAGATTTATTTTACGGCAGGGAATAAACATTAGACCTACTTTATTTCAATCATTACAATGCGGTAATTAAGAAACTTCTATTGAAATACGTTAGAAATACAATTTTGATCTGGTACCTTTTTTTTGATGGATGGTCTGTGTCCCGTTTGGTCAATTTTGACCACTTTGGGAAATCAAAGTTTGTGCCCCTCTCCGAAGGACAGGACAGGTATTGATCAGGTACCGAATTTAGTGGTACTTGAAATACCCTACCACACATTTTTAGGGTTCCGTATCCAAAGGGTACCAACGGGACCATATTACTAAGTCTCCGCTGTCCATCCTTCCATCTGTCACAGGACTGTATCTTTTGAAATAGGTAATTGTTTTTTTTAAGCCAAACCCATTTCTTAACGTAGGTGAAAATATACTTTTCTGTCCTCGGGCCGGAAAGCGACAACTTGCGGGCCGCTGCGCTAAACTAAGTTGCCGTTTTCCGGCTCCGTTGAACAGAAAAATAGTATACAAACCTTGACCAGTAAATAAGAAAGCCTCAGACCACATCACATGTTGTGATCTGAGACATTTCTTACTTTACTAGGTATGTAATATACTATTAAAAAGTTCATATAAGGTACCTAGTCAATAGTCCCAATGTCGACGACAAAACAAGCTTAGATACAGGTAATTATAAGTTAGTTGGTAATTAACAGCTATATCAACACCAACAAATTGTAATCAAAAGTAGCAAATCGCACTGAGCATTGAAAACGCTCTATACAAAACGGGTCCTCGTATGACGTCATCGCTTCGATCGCTGTACTAAAGTTGTATGAAAAAAAATGCATTTTGCCATTTTGAGCACGAAAAAGAGCGTTTAAGCACATAGTTGTCATACATTTATTTTTTCAGTGTTATTTATGCGTTCCGAAATTGACTTTAATTTTTCTTTAAGACGATAAAAAAATATCGTTTTTTTTTAAATCAAATCAAATCAAATCAAATTCTTTATTTCGGAATAAGCATTCCATAGTTGGTTAGTTACAACTTACGACTATGTTAAAAATTAAAACTAATCTAGAGAGCGTGCAATGCCTATGATCTGCCCCATCCAGTATTTAAATATGGGACAGTCATACTTTTCTGTAATTATATTTAGAATTCTGTTGGAGCCATTCCTAATTCTACCCAACAGGGATACAATTTTCCTGCGCATGATTTAAACTTTATGGTCTCATAACTTTATATTTTTTATACATTTTTGGTTTATTTATTTTGTGTTATGATAATTTAGTATTTTCCAATCCATGTGACTATATTATGTTGTAAAATTCAACAGTAGTCAACATCCGAATTTCACTTGCTTACATTCCGGCGGTGGGGCAAGTGCCTAACTATTGTTAATTCTCCACAAGAGAGACGCTTATTTTCTGAAATCTGTATATCCGTATCCTCCCTATAGGTTAGTTTAAAGCTAGTTAATGTAGCACTTTAAGTTTTACCGCACCTGAAGTCAATACGTAATTTTCCTTTCCAATGTATCACAATAACGATGGCATTATGACGACTGAATAATTACTCTGAATGAACGCTGTAATTTGTATTCGTGTGCCGTGGGCGCATTTAGTGGAAGGGTGTATGAAATCCTAGAGGATTAGGTATTCAGGAGTCATCCCTCAATGTCGAGTTATTTCTAATAATATCCGCTCTAGGAGACTGTATTACAGTTTCGTACTGAATATTTTAGTAATGTTTGGGAAAAATGACACCGTAGTTAATTTTAGGTACATACAATTAACATATTTTACAAATTGAGTGTTTGTATTTTATTGTAGAAGTGATACTTTTACTTCCAGGTTGAAATTGGTACTTTAAAGTTTAAGCTTCCGTTAACTTAAATAACTATATAGGTAAATATGTATATACTAATTAAATAGGTCGAGATTATGAACTAACACAAAATTATAGTCACTAATTTATTGCAATACGATATACAGAAGCTTCAGGCTTAAAATAGCTACACGAATACATTCACAACACTGTGTTTCTCTCAACTTACAATATACTGTGGCAGCATAGAATGAAGAAACAATAAATTACGTCGCGACACAAGCTGCCAACAGTGCCAACACACACGCATGCACTAGTTGCACTACAGGAATTCAAGTTTGCTATATCGCTGACACTACTGCAGTATATATGTCGCCGCCAACTAGCTTAATTAGCTATTTAGTTAGCTGCCTAGCCTTTTCATTAAACGGCGCCATTTTGTTAAGTGCCTGGATGAATATGGGGCCGTCTAGCCCTTCTATCAAACGGCTGGGCAAACTACTTTCGTTCGACAACATTAAATAACCCGCCTAGCCAGGTCCGTCAAATTTTAGTTGTATAAATCTATTCTGTCCGAGAACCTGATCTCACATCGGGGGACGGGGAGCATGGAAAAACTGAACAAAACAAATTTCTTTTATTTAGGTTAGGATTGTTAGTCAGCTTGTGGGTGTCTGGTGTGTGACGCACATATCAACTTGCGTTAGGATGCGTCTCCACTGATGCGGAGTTGGGCGGAGCGGACCACGAGTTGACCAATCAAACTGTGTCCACGGACGCAGAGTGGAGACATCGAGCACTGTGATTGGTCAACTCATGGTACGTTCCGCACCCACTGCGCCCAGCTCCGCGTTAGTGGAGACGCACCCTAAGGCTTACTAGGGGTGCGTCAGTTATCTAGTACCAAGACTACGTCCGGATTTTAAGGTCCCTGGATAAAACCGTAAGAACCGTTCTTAATCAACTGTGATGTGGTCCTTTCGACTGCCGAAACTGGACATATTTTTACCTAGTTCACGGTTGAAATTATATTAGGAACAAGATGAACGGCTAAGTTATGAATGACCCTACAGTAAGTACCCGTTCTTTGGTTCCGTCGGTAAATGGATGTAAGCTTCCCCGCAGCCGCTAATGCGGGTACTATTATGAGTAATTTGTCATGGCCGCGGAAAACGTTTACCACAGGGGCCGACGCTGTTGACCGTACGTGCCGCGAGCTAACGAATTGCGGGACTTTCAACGGTTAAACTGGTTAAATCTAGAATTACTATAGTCTTGGTAATCTGTGCGGTAATTCGTTTGTTACTACCTTCGCAACTGCACGAGGTAGGATATAAGTACGTTTTAATGAAAATGCAGACACCTTTGATTCTAAGGAAGGTTCTGAAAAAGTAACATCAAGCTGATAAAATGATGATTTTCACTCAAGCGAAAAATTTAAATAAGTTCTTGTAATTTTTCAACCAGTCATTGAAACCTTTTTAGAAAGGCTTTTTAGATACGTTTTTAAAAAGGCTTTGTACCTTCATCGACCGCTAATATATCGCAAATTCAACGATTTAAGCGTAGGTCTCGGTGGCACAATCGGATATGCGGCTGTGTAGGCCTGCAGAGCCGTTAGAGACGCAGGTTCGAGTCCCGACCAAAATATTTTTTTTTTATTTCAGTTATACATAATAGGTTTTATTAACGGACTTTATCTTTAGCAATAAAATAAATATCCATGTGACCCGTGCACCTATTAATGTTTACAATCATTTCCTATTTACAATCTTTCGCATTTACAATAATATCTCAAAAAAAAGGTATTTCAAGAAGAATATAGGGTTTCCAGTACCGGGATAATTTATATAGTTAATACCAGGATCCCTGTATTATCCAAACTAAAAATACCGAATATATATCAATTACAGCGAAGAGAGAGCTGGCAGCTTCCTCGCTCAACGCATCAGCCTTCCAATACAGCGAGGAACTGCTGCCAGCATCTTCGGCAACATGCTGCGCAGGGGCCGTTTTTAGATTTATTTTAGTCTTAGCGTATTTAATTTTAATTTAGCTTTAGTTTTTAGTATATTTAATTTCAACTATTTTGTATATTGTTTATTGAATAAATTATTATCCATTACATGTCAAGTAGGTATTATGACCGATATTTAAAACCCTAGTGGCGGATCGCCGAATTTCGTATCACCGGTGTCACTATGTGGAATGAGGCATCTGTACAAGAGCGTATAGTCCGTACAAACTCTTAAGATCAAATGCTGTCAAACGAAAGCAAGCCAAAAACTACGTTATGCTCTGATTATAAGGTAGTTTTTGGCTTGCGTTCGTTTGACAGCATTTGGTCTTAATGTTTGTACGGACTATAACGTTCTAGTTCCGTCGAGGGACGCATATCGTTCACACAGTGTCGAGTACACGGCCGCTTGTAACGAGCTCACATGTCACATTCACTCCCTAACGACACACATTCGTAAACGTTTACTATTACTTCGTGGTAAACTTTTAATTGAAGGAATTGAACTATCCACAGAAGGGCATTTCTCCAGAAATATGTCTGCGACTCATTCATCTGTCTCGTACATTTAGTATGAAAAAGGGCCAGATGAATGAGGTGACCGCAGACATTTTTCTGGAGAAATGCCTAGAAATATGTCGAGATACAAGGAAATAATTCGTCGATTTGCTTGGGGACCAAGCGTGTAAGATTTTTCTGTAAACGTTTGACGTCAGAGTGTAATTTAGTGATGGAAATCATGAATTTACTATTTCATTTGGTGGTATTTGAACAATTAATTATACAATATATTAAAATTAAACCATACATTTAGGTCTATGGTCCTTAGAAGCTATGAAAAAATCAAAATTCTAAAGTAACATAAAAAAGGTATGGCCGTTAATGCTGCAAAAACGTATATTTCGACACTCAATTCGATCAAAATTTAAAATTTGGCAAGTAGCACCGTCTTATGCTACATGTATAGGAAAAAATCGGAAGACTACACATTTGTAATTAAATCATAAAAAAATAGTCTTTATTTAAAGCATTTGTACGGAACCCTCGGTGCGCAAGTCCGACTCGCACTAGTCATTTTTTTTATTAATTTCTGTATTGCGCGTATGGATATATTTTGAACCATTTCGAATATGTCAAATATATGGTTTAATTTTTCAATGATTCCTATTACTTTCATTGTCATAGAACAGTCTCAAATTAACCTTTTGACGCCACCGTCGGCAATACACGGACGCGGAATTTCGTATCCACGATGCCAGGTCGGCAAATGCCGACACACATTACCCGGTGCAAAAGTACTTAAAATATACATTTTTAAATTAGGTTTTTTGGTCCTGGCGTCAGGATGCCAGCGATTTCTTTTAAGGTATGGCGGTAAAAAGGTTAAAGATCATGTTATAGTCTAAATTGTCATATCTCGGCGACATCCGCACGGGCCCGATCGATGCCCGTTCCCACGATACCATTCGCTAATAAACCGGTAATGACGTCATTGTACTCAATTAGTATTAGTTATTCCGTCGATGTCGTATAACGGGTAATCAATTATTTACAACGTGAATTACGCCCTACGGCAATTTCTTTCCAGTGGGCTTTCTGTGAAGCATAAAGGACTTTGACAAGAGACAACGCTCTGTAGCATTTCTATTAACTTTAACGCTTTTAAACAAAAGCAAAAACTGGCGTGTTAGCGGCGGCTTATAATATGATGCTACTGCCACGCGATAATAAAATTATAAAGCATCCGTCACTCTCACACACATATTGTCAGAGCGAGACAGATGCTTTATCACTTATTTATCGCGTGACAAAACGTAGCATCATATAGATAGCTTTAGACGCAAAGGGCGCCCTTTGAGTCTAAAGGTATCGATATATAGGTCACGTCACGTTTCGTTGACAATTAGCATATAATACGTCGATCATATTTACATTTTTCTTGACAACCAAAAGCAACGAAGTATTTGCCAATATTCTTCTTCTAAAAAAAATTACGTATAATTAAGTATAATATCTGTGGCCTCAGTAGGTATTTCCAAGTTAGTGGGTTGATTGCAAACCAAATATTTATCTTCTTTTGACGTTAACGCTAATCGCTTCTTTTATTTTTAAGGCCGTAAGTACTTATCGAATGCTTCCAAATAGGCAAACATTTTAAACAGAAACTGAAATTGCAGCTACAGTGGAACATAACATAAAAAGCAACGAGTAAGTGTAGTAACCCTGCAAAAATAAAAAGTAGGTCACGTTACGTTCTGTGCAGGTGGTCAGCCCCGGCTGAACCACTCTTTGTTTTAATATGCATTTAATTCCATTTTCATATGCGGAAATGTAAGTATGAAAATAAGCTCAACTCTTGTAACAATTACACCTAGCCGAAATGTACTGCATACTGCTAAAATACTGTTTTATAAGTATTTAAACTATACTACTTACTTCAAGATATTTTAAATCGAGAGTATGACAAAAATTATTGATAATATCAACCAATCTGATAGAAGTATATGATAGTTGTGTAAAATTTGGTTAAAATAGTTTGTATTTTTATGAGGGTATTTTCACTTTACAATTTCTTCAGAATTAGGTAATTTTGGATTTTCTTTGGAATTCTGGCTTTATGGCTCCTATGTATCAAACTTATTTCCTTTTGTTCTCATCTATTCCGTTCCCTCATTGTTAGTGTATTCCGGAATACTTTAGGACAGTTGTTAGCAACTATCCATTGTCTCTCATCCACGTCGGTTTCAGACAGTTCAGACCGCTGACTTGCGACCTGTCGCCATTAGCCGCCTCAGGGAACGGAGGCTGGATGACCTAGTTCGCCGACTAAGTTTTTTGACGTTTTGTCTTGGACATCAGGCTTAAAGATAGCTGCCCCCCTACTTATGCTTCAGGCGATAAAAGTTGCTTGGGGAGATGGTCGTTATATTTATGTAGTTATTCTATTTTAGAACGATACGAGTTCCCTTTACACCCGGGCTGATACGATCGTGAATTTTGAACTATATTGTTTGTACATGGATAGTTCATTATTCTAGCTCTTTTCATGCGCCTTTCAATCAATCAATCAAAATATTTATTTGCCAAGAATACAGTACAATGGTGTTAAATATAATTAATAGACTCATGTATTCAGCCAGTATAGGCATGCAAATGATTAAAACATTAAATTAAACTAGAATACAAAATAAATACAATTAATTATAAAATATAAGTATCATAAAATGTCCTTTACCTAATACTACATGACTCGAGAAAATCTTTCACACTGTAGAAGCAGCCGTCGAGCAGCGTTTCAAATAGAGGACGTGGATTCAAATTCTGGCTTGAACCAATGAGTTCTTCGGATTCGGACCTTATGTAAATATAATAAGAGATATACCATTAGCATTTCAATGAAGGAAAAACAAAGAGAGGAAACCTGCATACATCTGCACAGAAATTGGAACGTGTATGTGAAATCCCCAATCCGCAGTGGGCTAGCGTAGAGACTACCCATTCATGGGATCATGATCATCATGGTATATCAGATTTTTTGCCGCCCCATTTCGTAGGCCTTAACCATCAAATAGAGGAAATACTTCGGCCAAATCCTCAATCAGAAGTCTCATTGTGATTAGTGGCCGGCCGACCGGCGGTGCAGCATTTGAACCAACTAAATCGGGTTAATGGAGCCCGACAGAGCCTGCCTTAAGCTGGGTCGGCGTGGCTCTACGGGCCAATTTTTATACTCACAATTTAGAGCACATTTGGAACGCTCGAGCTGCTTGCTTCTAATCAATAGACGTATAGTGATACAAATTGAACGATTTTAGGCAGGTATTTGTTTTCCCGCACGATTTTATAAAATGTCATGTATACTTCTAACCAATGTGGGCTAAAAAAAGACCACATCGATATCTTTGGGTTCAATTGGCGTAAAAGCCATTTATGCATTATGGGTTTTACACCAAATGAACCCAGAGGTATCGACATGTCTTAGATTCTTTTCTTCTTAGAGTCTTTAGAGAAGAAGTCTATACTCTATTCCCCATAACAGCACTAGTGTCGTTATAGTCACTTTACGATACTGCTAGCAGCCACTGACTTCTAAATCTAGGTTAAACTTAGGTCAAGGATTAAGCGCTCAATTTTAACTTTACGATAAAAATGCACAACTACCAACTCAACAAACAATTAAATTCCTACGGTTTTTAAGAAAAACAAAACTTTCCGAACTAAATTCATTGATGCCAACATAAAAAGTATTTTTAATATCATAACTGCGTGTCACACTCGCTAAACGTCAATTTAAAAAAAGTTTACCATAGACACATACTGTCAGTCAGATGTCATATATTTGCCTTATTTGCTCGCTATGCTTCATTTTGTATTTTATATTTTAAAACCTAGTCGTAGAAAAAGTATTGAATGCAACGTTGTATAATTAAGTCAAAAAACGCTCATTGCGTCTCTATTTGCGATACTCGCCGCTGTCGCAACTCACACAATTCCCATTTTTTGAGCCTACAACTGTTGCATAAAATACTATAAGTACACGCAATTGTCATATAATGTGTGTGTATTTAAAAAAAAAGAGAAAGTACGAATATGTGCAATCTTGGAGCTTGGAGCATATTTCGGTTAGAACGTAAATAGGTATACCCTTATGTTATAACGTATCTTTACGAACATTTTTTTGTTCAAAGTGTGTTTTTTTAAATATCTACAGTGAAAGTCACATTTTTCAGCAAGTCCATTACGTACGCGCTAAATGCATGTAGTTTAACAATTTCAGGTTTACTTCACATTTTGCATCAAAATCATTAGGTATTTAGTTTTGGAACTTATTTCTTTGTAACAAAAAATTAAAACGAAACATAAAAGTTCAAGATTCAGCACAAATATTTGTGATTCTAAACACAAATGTTTGCTAAAGTTTCCGCCGACAGCAGTACCTAATAACATTAGGTACTTCCATGTTCTTCCTTCCTTTACTTTTGCATGTTGCAATTCCGAGCTCGCGGAGCAGATTTAAACATAACTATTCAATTGTGTACTCACATGCCGGCAAATATTACTAATGCTAAAGTTTGCTCCATTTTCAGGAAATTTCGAAAGAATGGAGTGTCATGAAAATAGTGGAATTGGTACATATTCTGTAAATGTATAAGGGTTTTGTAGATACGAACAGAAGACGTATTTGTACTACATAATAGTTCGTGAGAGTTTTTTTATTGCTGACTAGGTACACTATTTTTTGTCCAATTGAAGCTAATTATGTTTATTAAAAAAACCGATCAAATGAGCCCAAACACGATGGGTTTATCTTATGCCATTTAGAAAATTCTATGGCCGCCTTCCGTCTCCATCATCAGATCAGCTCAATGCCTACCGTAATATTACATTGTCATCCAAACTATACGTGCCAGATTTCAACTGAATCGGTCGAGGATAACTGATTTAAAATTAAGTTGCAAGATTTAACCCTAACTGACATACATACCTACTTATATTGCTAGTTAATAAAAAGCTTGGAAAAGACTAGAGATGGAGAATTACACAGACTTACTAACTATTACTAGAGGTGCTACAGGTATCTGTTAGCGAAAATACGCCCGGCTATTTATATATGAGATTGAGATAGACTGTTTGTTTCCAATCGCATCCATGAACGTTCTAACAGTTCACCGCGTCCGAATACGTCCCTATGGATGTGACATCGTCGTCGGAAGCCAGGGCGATTGCGAGCTCCCACGGGCCCCTAATTACATTTTCGATAACGGATAGCGCGGGCCCCTAGCTCGCTGGGCCCTCGAGGCGCCTCGCTCTCGCCTCGCCTGGGGCCCGACGACGCCTCGTCTTCAATGCATGCAATTTAACTGACCTTAATTATTCGGTGCTGTGAGGACGCGGATTGCGAGGCTGTTTGAGGGATACTAAATTCAAATGTCGCTTCTCTTTTACTAAAATGCAAATCGATATGAAGAGATAAAATGGAAATCAAGCCGAAATAACACAGTGGTACATAGAAATACATTTTACGTCACACCTGGCCATAAAGTGGCAACAACCGCCCGCTACGCGTGCGGAAAATCCCACTTCATCGCCTGGGGAAGACGTACATTTTTGTACTTACCACAGGCGGCCCTTGCCTTCAGCTTGGGCGTCAACTACGAAACGCTTAATGGTGTTCAAAACGAGTTCATCAGTAGTTGAATCAGTTTTTGTTACATGTTAATTATTGCAACAGATTTCTAGACATTGAAAATGGTAATCTAAACCTACAGGGAAATTGTTTAAAATTAATGTAAAAGATTTATTGATTTAAACTTTCACGATTTTCACTCATTATTATAACAAAACGGATTTTTTGGATAACGAGTTGTCACATGTGCAGAAGGTCCTCGGGTGGAACGGATACAAGGTGAACGGGCGGCAGCCGAGAAGAAAAGCGAAGGAAAAGGGTCCGCACGTTCAGAGGCAACCAGTGTTCATGCCTTATGTGAAAGGGATAACGGATAAAGTCGGTGCAGTACTAGAAAGGTACTCGATTAAAACTGTGTACAATCCGTTATCCAAGGTCACGAGGCATGTAAGATCACCCAAGGATATTATTCCTTTACAATCGCCGGGTGTTTACAGGGTTGGTTGCAGCTGCGGGAGTTCTTATATTGGGCAGACCAAGCACACCATAGCGGAAAGGGTCAAAGAACACATCGCGGCTGTTAGAAAACTCCAAGTAGACAAATCGGCTATAGCGAAGCATGTGTTGGAGTCTGGATCAAACCACTGGATGGAGTTTCATAATACCAAGATCCTGTCTACAGAACGCAATCACTACAGTAGAATTGTCCGTGAAGCGGTTGAGATCAAAAAACACCACAATTTCAATCGGGAAGATGGTTTTAAGCTTTCTTCGTCGTGGAATCCAGTCATCAGCATGTATAAATATCATCAAGTGTCTTCCGGTAAATCGCCTGATGTTGTGAGTGTTGTGTGCCGGTCGAGTGACAACCCTAATATGCAAAGTAATAATCAAGACCAAGTGCGGGTAGTTCGGAAAACCCGCGCGGCTAGAAGATGTTGACACCCGCCTCGCCAGTCCCTTCGCGACCATGGACGTCACGGCACGTCCGAAACGTCGAAGTAATAGCATGTTTTTACGCGATTAAGTCCCGTTTTGTTATAATAATGAGTAAAAGATTTAGTCCCAACGCAGACTATTTTTATATTAAATTCCACTATTTCAATAAAACCACGGGAACTGTATAAAAATCTCCTTGCATGGTTTCAAGCACATACGGATATACAATCATACCTACGTAATAGCTTAAACCCGAAGCAGCCTATAGATATTCAGACCTGTAGCATGTCGGTGTTGCAAACTGTTTACACGGCGACCACGGAACTTTCTCGGATGCTAGTATGTACGTGCCAAGCGTCGAAGCCGCCAAACTTGGCGGCCGCAACCTTTAGCCTGAAGCATCGTTCGGTGGGGCTTGAGTAAAGAGATATTTGGCTCTAAACTAGACGTTAGATATATCGTCAGATATCTCTTGTGGGAAGGTCATTCTTCGAGGATCTTATTCCTCTGTCCACAAATATTGACGAATTCCCTGTACGCATTTTTGGGTGTTGTATAAAGCTTGGAAAGTGTTACACAATTAGGTACCCAAAAAGTATACGCTACTGAGGCAGGATCTACAGGAAAATCACCGACTCTATAAGACTTGAAGAAAATAATCACCCGGGAACGTACACAAATACATTCAATGAGACATGTTTGCATTGTCATTGTTTTTCAGTTGGGACGGTAGAGGAGTTAGAAACGTGGAGTACCTAAGTAGTGAGCCAGAATTTATGCATTATATGAATCTATAGTATATATTCATGATGAATCTTCTCTGTAACTGTCAAACCATCACTGCATGATCAGTTAAATGAAATTCTAGATTCTATCGCAACTGAGCGAGACTAGCCTTTGAAATGTGAAAGATTTTGATGTGACATCACATACTGTCAATTATTTTTAATAAAATCGAAAACCCGGATACAATTTCGACATTACAATCGTGCCAGCTGAAGTTCGCTTGAATTGTTACAAAACTATTAGCAGGATTGGCAATTCGGAAATAGTCAAATCGACAGTTGACGGCGAGCGGAACTGCGACACGAGCTCTAATATTTGACGCGATAAGTTCTGACGCGAGAAATTATACGCCGCTTTAGGTAGTTCCGATGCTATTTGTGACTGGAAAATTATTCTTTATGTACCTAATGCACTTCATCCCGTAATAGGTCTGGCGAATGATTGACCACAACCAGGGTGTCACACGACTTTAAGGACCCAGGTGGCGGAGGATATCTCCTCACTTATGATAGACATAAATAGATGATCTAACGGATAGTTACGTCAGGTTAGAGGGTCCCCGCAAGTTAGGCTACGGCTGGCAAATACCACCTCGACTATAGCTCTGCCAATAAAGTGACTTCGTTAGTCACATGCGAGCTCAGCACCATTGGAGCTGTCAGCAGTCGCCTGCTGTCAGCAACAGCAGCAGTCGTCTGCTCTCAGCAGCAGTCGCTTTGAAGCCTGACTAACTTGCAATCCTTACTGGATGTAGCAAAAATCTCAATCATCTGGTGGTGGTGGCTGAAAATCTATTGGTGAACAATGGAAGATATCCTTTAAGATCGATCGTTGGACTTATTTCGTCGTTTAATATTCCATCATAGCCGCTGTGACAACCAACCCCTGAGACAACCGTACCCGGTCTCCCCTACACTCTGATAAAAAATTATGCTAAAACAAGGGGAATCCATTTATTCATCTCGAAGCTAAAAACTGAATTAAACTACCTAAAATAAAACAAAAATATTATAAAAAGAATACCCCCCCAGCTCCGCCTGTGGCATGATACCCATTACGCTGGCACCATTACCTCTCTGAATAGCCAGGGCAATTCTTTACGAGAGGTATGCGCCAGCTCTGGAATCTCGCAAAGCACGTACCAGCCGCGTCGAAGCTTAAATTGATACAAGACTACCTACCTACTTAGAGTTACTACCAAGACATTAGGCCTTATCAATGAGCAGCGATTGAGCGGTCGTTAGGAGCAGTTATGACAGCCGGTACACCATTCACTGCGGCGAAGGTCACATCGATCGTACGCACCGCGGCACATGTGTAGTAATGAGCGGCTAATAATATCCGCGGGGCGGGTATTTTGTATTGAACCTCTTTTGGAAAAGTTACCCGGTGTGGCAATTTAGTTTTACGTTTATTGCTTATCACGGGTAACGGATGCGACGTCACTGATAGCTTCAATTAACAAATATCATTGCTAACCTCCTAGAATCAACTTGTAAGACGCGCCAGGATATCCATATTCCAATATGGAGAATTGGGTCATTACCTGTAAAAGAAAAACAACTTATTAAAAAAGCGACGATGTAGATACGAGTAAAACTGCTTTCGTTTTCTCATTCGTTGCGATGAAAACAGTTTATATATCCATTACTTCGTCATTTGAAGCAGCAATGCTCAAACATCCATGCTAAGCAGTGATAGAATAGAATAGAATAGAATAGCGTTTATTTCGTCATCATAGGTCAGAAATCAGGTGACAAAGTATAACATTAGAGCAGCATAGCCATGATGCGCCTTTTTGGCATACGAATTATACAATTAGAATAATAATTATTATATGTTATTTGTAAATTAAAGTATTAATAATGTCTAAATAATTACAATTGAAACTTAAAAATAGATAACGACGCTACATAATCCTTAAATGAAAACATAGATGTCAATAAGATTGAAATCATGATCATACAGCAGTTTGAAGTCCAACATCATTAAAATATTCATTAACACTATAGTAGCACTTTTGTAAAAGCAAGTGATTTCATCCACCTTTTTGCGAAAATCAATATTTTTGCTGAAAATCCCCGCATAAAGCGCGCTTCACTTCCATTATAAAAGCGGTAACTTGTACAAAAAGCTGACGAAACGTTTTAATGAAACAAAACACAATCAACGGTTAGTCAAGCCCTCAGTCCGCCACTGCATGATGACACAGCGTTACAAGTCCGCTATGACTAGCATTTCGAACCACTTTCCCAAACAACGTACCATAATACTCCGCTCCTTGAAGTATAAGCCTTATCTCCAAAGCAATAGGTCGCATTTAAAATAAAATAAATCGAAGTGATACGATATAGTGAGAGTTATAGTTCGATTTGTTGGAGGCTTTGTTTCAGCCCCTACAAAATGGGCTTTGACGCGCTTGGCTCATAATTAGCCAACCTTTGTGGCAAAAAGGGGATTACTTTCCAGCGGTTTGAATGAAAATTTGATGTTTTTTAAGAAGTTTGTTGATCGTAACTGGTGGTTCAAAGCGGATTGGTGTGAATATATTTTTAATTTATTCAGCTCTTTTTAGCGACCTACTACTCTGTGGATAAGTTGCAAAGAAATATATACTATGACACTACGCATTTCACGGGCCGCCCGGATATTGTAATTCTCTAGCCTATTTACTTTAACAAGGCTTTACGCACCGCGTTATAAATAATAATTAAGTATATTTTATTTGTAGTCGATAAGATTTCGCGCGGGAAGACAATGAAATATGCATAAGTATTAAATAAAAATATACTACTTCAAAGTCTTCAAACACTTGAAATCGGATCATAATCTATGAAAATATGGACGCCCAAAATTAAAAATGCAGTCGAAGTGTAAATCGCTGACCAAACTTCCTGAAATCGTTAAAATTTTTAAATACTTCTATGTTTGTCCCTTACTGTACCGATGACCTTGATCTTAACTCTTCCTAATAGTCGATCGCAACTTACACAGACGAACACAAAAATACACTTATATAAATACACAATCCATGCAAAACCTTGTAGAGACAATAAATCTTGAAATAATCCTCTCAATTTTCGGCAGATTCCCTATCAGGCAGTAATTAATCGACTTATACTCCGACGAAGCTTATTGGCTTTATCGGATGATTGACGACAGTTTAACTGATGGCCAAAGTTAGACAAATAGCTTACAAATACCGGTTGATAGGAACTTGCCTGTAAAACAACTTTCTTGGAGCGAATCCGCTGGAAATGGCAAACAAAACGGAGATTGCTTGAGAAACTTTACCTGTCTATATGCAATGTTGCAAGAATGCGAAATTAATATACAGTACTTTCTGGTACACATCAAAAAATAATACAGAAAAATCAAAGTAACATTAAAGATAGAGATAAGTGGACAAAAGACTGATAAAAGTGGATCTTCAACGGAGAAAAGCGCTAGGATAATAACGATGATAATAATGATTAGAGACCGGATCTGATGTAGCGATCTCAATATTAATATGGATATGACTAGTGCAATTCGTTAAATACATGTCATGTTGGTTATATAAGGTCTTAATTTTTAATGTGCATTGTGAAGAAGAAATATTAAAGAAGAAGTTACGATATTGTTTTTGTGTGTAGAAAAAATAATAAATTATACCAGTCATATCCATATTAATATTGAGATCGCTACATCAGATCCGGTCTCTAATAATGATGATTTGCAAGTGGGCTTGCTTCGTAGCAAAAGGGAATTTCTCTGGTGATGTCAGTGGCATAGACTTCGGTGGCATCGTTAATGGTGAAGTCTTAGGAAATTTGCACGACTATTTCCACTATTTGGTAGATAACCTCGACGTCTGCCAGATATCTGAAAATGTGCAAATCACCCGGGACTTCCACATTAATGATGCCCACTGAAATCACCTAAAATGTCAAAATCAACAAGTATTTTCTCTGAATAAAAAGTGTTATATGACAGGGAGCTATCGAAACGGCTTGTCTGCACCTCAAGCGATCAAAGGACGTGCAGTTTCCTCACCCAGTCTATCAGTATCCCCAAACTGCGAGCAAATGCTGCTAGCATCTTTGGCCCAATGCAAGGAGACTCTTTTTTGATAGCCTGTATTATACAGCTATCAAAAAAGAGCTAGTTAGCTATAATAGCTAAAGCTAAAAATTAAACGATCTTAGATTTAGTACAATTATTAGTTTATGTAGTTTAGTATAAATCATTATTAGAAATGGTGTGTTTAACAAAACCTGAACGTAAACAACGTAAAATATAATTTTAATTAGGTTCCGCAAAAGTACAGCTTACCGGAGTAAAATACAATTATTATTCGCTAATAATTATCAAAATAACGTACCTGATACCCGTGGCTAAATTTCGTGCATGATTGTGCAATTGTGTTTACCGATATTGAATTAATTTAATTGCATTTAATAACATTAAACGCGCCGCAACGCCTCCAGCTAAATCAACAGACACCATAGTTATTCCAATCTCATTAAGTACTGTTTTTATAGATAGACCCATCGAAAGCATCATCAGCCAGCAGTCATTTGTTTTACATTACGATTATCAAGATCAATCTGTAACGATCATTATTCTTAGGGCAACGCGGACATCGTAAGGAATAATCTAGACTGAGGCTTTACTTAGGTGGAGACGAGCGGAGCGGAGAGGAGAAGTGTAGGGTAAACCAATCACATTAGTTGAAATCCACATCTCATCTCCACTGTATCTTAAATGTATCTTAGTGCTCGTGAATTCTCAGTGTTGTTTTGTCTATATGATATCTCAGTGGTGACGTACATCAAAATCGTATGCCCCTACGATGAGAATGTTACGCCACCTGTCACTATTTTTGATTTAACTATGTAATCATAATTCGTTAGCAGGCGTGTGTCCGAAGTACGACGCCCGATTTGCAGTAGGTACACGGCTAAATTAAGGCGAGGTAAGACGAGAATCGGGCGCGGAAGCCTAGTTTCCAAATCATTTTTAGAGCACTTATTTGACTCGTAGGTCACTGTAAAACATATATAATAATATTCAGAACTGTATCTAGGGCTTCCTCTCACCTAAAACACGATAGCGAATACTTCGCTCGATAGAAATGTAGCGCGAAAACACTATTAAATAAAGTATTTTTTTCATTTTGTTCATTACCGGTTACCTTTTCTGACAAAATTAATACCTGACAATCATGATTTCACAGTCATGCAGGGCATCCTCTCATGTTTGGGTTGATAACGTATACTTTTATGTTAGAAATCGAAGATAATCTGCAATAATCTGCATTCCGCCCGACCCTAGTTGTATGTGAAATGCGAGCCAGGTCCTACCGGGCCTTAAGAACAGTGGCAAGTGGCGTAGCATTCTCGTGTGGTGACTGGACTTGTGTGTAAGTCTATCCCCATGATGACTCCCTTCCGTGTTCTGCCGTTCTCTTTCCTTTGAGCGCCTTATCACACTTGAGATTTGAGAGCGAGCTGCGAGCGAATTAGAAGCGAAGTTACAAATGCCGCTCGCGGCACTGGTTTTGTATGGAACCTCATCTGCAGCGCGCAAAAAGTGGTGCAAAATGTCCCAACTTTTCCGTACAAATTTAGAATTTCTCAGTTTCGTTACGACTAAACTAAATATAAATCGTAGCGAAACTGAGATTTTTGGTTTTTTTCTCAGTTTTTTTTTATTTCATAAATGAAAAGTGCTCATGATGCTGAGTAAAATGGTATAAGACACACCATGATCAGACAAAAAAAGTAAAAGGTACATTTTTTTCTGCAATTGACCCAAATCGCAAGTGTGATAAGGCCACGCTTTTAACTCCGATCTGTGACGGGCAGATCTGGATATCACATTGGAGTGCCTAACCTCCGTAAACCTAGTGACAAGGAAACCAGAATAACTCAATCGGTAATATCGATGACAATATGAATATGACCTTATATTGCCTCCATGAAGATAGCACTTTCATTAAGAGCTACCAGAATCTTTTTTGTCACCGGGACAGCGCTACTGGAATTTAGACTGTTACTTTCTGATCTGATACTTTCTAGAAAAAAAACAGTTGCAAAGCAAAATCCATAGGTAAACAATACCTATAGTTTTCAAATAAAGGCTACATTGTTTGAGATAAAATTTCGGTCTTGCTTATTACCGTTTCCAGTACAATTTGATATCTCAGCTTGATCATATCAGAAGCTACGTGTTTCTATAAAAATGACGTATGTGCCATTAAAATCCTGTATCATTTCGCCGTTTTGGAGGACGACGGCAGTTAGAAAGTTTGAGTGACGTCGGGCGTTGCAAGTTGGGGAACGCGAGATCGACAACTTTGCGAATTATGTATGCGGAGTTTGGGAACAAGGCGTACCTACTGGCTGAGAAACAATGTACTTGGGCAAGGTAGGGCTAAGCTTGCTGTTCTAGACAGACGGTATGCTAAACATTATTGTAATGTGTAACAAGTTTTATATCACAAATTCGAAACTTCGCATGCTTTCAGTTAAATCATGATTAATTATGAGTACCTAATTCTTGTTTCATCACACTTGCTCGAAAATGGTGTTGTTACACGTAAGGGCCGATACAGACAGACTGCAACCCAACTGCAACTCCCTACGATTTGTATGGGAACTGCATCACAACTGCACGCCGACGGCGCGTCGGCGTGCAGTCCGTCTGTATCGGCCCTAAGTTCTGCGGGCCGTAAATTACCTGTTATTTTTTAAATTTGAATACGCCAGCGTTCTGTTTTACTCTTATTTGTCATGTTCAAAGGAAATTTATTTAATGAAAACTGTTATTGAAAATACATGTAAACACATATTTCGGTAACATTAATTAAATGTTTAAATAGTGTATTTCAGTATTTTGCAAATATAAAATCAACTAAAATATCCGTTTTAGTTCTTTACCGCTATGGTTTCCGAACGTGACTTGACATTCGCATTATCTACGGATATATGTCACTTTCTGTTTCAAAATTTTCTTCTCATTCTCATACTGGGTGGATTAGTAAGGTTATTTATTTAGATTTCCTCACAAGTGTGATGAAAAACATTGTGTGTGCCACGGGCGGTAAAGGAACTACAAACTCGTGTTATTAAAGCTCTCGGCTCCCACTCGGGCTTCTAACAAACACTTGTTTGTAATTCCTTCCTTACTACCCTAGATACACAATGTACTATTATGCCACATCTAGCCATAAAGTGGCTTTTTCCGCACGCTGCGCGTACGGAAAAAGCCGCTTTCTGGCCAAGTGTAGACATAAAATGATATACACAACACGGGAGGTAATAAAGAAAGCCCTCGATCGCATATTTACGTCCCTCGCTTGCAGCTCGGGCCGGAAACATCTGCGATCTCGGGCTTTCTTTGTATTACCACCCTAGTTGTGTAATGTACTAATTATTTTTCCGTCGCGTTTTTGACAACGGTCACGGTAATCATAAGGGAAGGTTGGTGATTTTTACGCCTTACGATATCTCGCCGCCTCAGAAGTATACGAGATTAAATATTCTTATATGTATCTCTAGTAACTTAATGTTCATATGGCATGCGCATGACCATATTGCAGTTAAAGGGACCACGAGAATACCAAAATACGGCTTACCCTGAATCGCCGACAAACGATACATTTCAACGAATATTATTTTATCGGAATATTTTTTTCTCTGAAACCGTATTTTTCTTGGGGTTAACATAAAACAAACCTAACCTAATAGATACTATATGTATGATGACCTTTTCAAAAATCATCAATGTTACAATTTCAAACAAAATAAGTTGAAAACAACATTCAACAATTACGTTCGTTGACAAAACACCCTCAGAAACCGAACCTTAAACTCACCCTGTAAAGCACTAACATAAAACAAAGGAAGATCAACCAGCCACCATTAACACAACGCTAAAACACCTGCAGTACTAAACTCAAGCCTGCAGAATCCAGAATGATATTAAATCTTAAACAACGAGTGAGAAAACTTAAAATGTAATTAGTCCAGCTCATGCATTGTTGAGCAAAGGATCTAAGCCCAAGGTAATTGGGTTGAATTAGGGGGGAAATAACTTATGGTAAGCTTTCGGTTTGTTTTATGGTATCAGGTAACAAATGTATTCATGCGAGCGAGTCTTCCTTGTGCCGGCCGTGACTTGGCGGTTAGTCGTGTGCTTCAATTTGTATAACAAGGTATACATGTAACTAGTCTTGTGGGATTTAACCCCTCTTTCCTTAATTTAAATTCGCCATTTCTTGGAAACCTGGCAATTGCAACGGCGCGTTATTTTTCATTAATCTGTTAAATTTTATTAAATAGGGAACATTCAAATAGAGAAAAGTAAGGCTATAAGTATTTCGAAATTTAATCTCAAAAATGGTATTGTAATAAAACAACTTAAACGGACACAACAACAACGAGTGATAATCGCAGAAACCGAAGACAATAATTAATTCATAGTTTCAATATAATCCCGTGGTTTTGGTTTTTCGGCGTGATACGCCGTTTTGGAATAATCCCAAGTGGTATGAGGAATTTCGGGGAATGTTCCCAAGGACGGTGGGTATATCTCTAGTCCCTTCTTATATCCAGTACCTATTTTATTTGGGTCATTCTCATTTTGATTTGTGACTTGTCACAGTGATGCTTATAAATGTACGTTGCGTAATAAATACTTAATTTTTCTTTTTCTTATATACGTACCGAAAGCTTTTAATAACGGTGCTAATTTAAGTAAATATAAGTATTAGACTATTTACCTTCCTGGACACCCTTAACTTTTGCACACGGTTATGACACATCGTCACATTATATGAGAATGTCCCATTTATTAACTGTTCTTTTCGCTCACCTGTTTGGTTGCTTAGAGGAGTACAACCATATCACCAAAATGCGCCCCAAATACAAGTACAGTGTTAACAAGTCCATTAGTTCAACTAAGCCGCCTAAATCGAACCATTCGTCCCTGTATGTAAAATCGGCTTATTGGGCACTGCAATTTATTCAATGGAACGCCGAGGTAATTGATAAACGACGATACAACTTAATTACTTTATGAACGATCGTAAATTGGGTTGTTTGTTGAGCACCACGTAATATCAGAAATGTATAATAAATATGGGGTATAGAAACTAGGGCATATAAATTTCAAAATTCATTGTAGGTACGTGTATCTGTTGACAGTTAAATTGACAAAAATTGCTATTAATTGATTTTTAAGAGTAGTAATAGATTTTTAATAAATATTCTGCCAAGAAAGCTCACTATTGAGTTCCTAAAACGAGACCTAAATCAGTGGGTATATGATTGTGTGCAAAAAGAACATAAACACATGCATGACCACTAAAAAAGGATATAATAATGTATACTTTCTATAAAGCGGTGAAATAAGGAAGAAAGTGGTTTTCTTTGTAAGTGCTAATAAATTAGGTACCAATATTTTTAGGGCTGATAATATGAGTATTAGCTCAGCTTTAGAAAACAAAAACAAATTATGTATGTTTTTGGAGAAAATTAGGGAAGTAGGTTTGCTACGTAAAGCACCTTGTAGGGAAGTAGGTTTGCTACGTAAAACAATAATCAGTGATTAAGACCTCTTTTCTTATGGTTACTAACTTTTCAATATGAATGAACTGGTAACAGGAAACGACGTCCACTTGACAGAAAATGTTCTAGTCAGTTAAATTAACAATATGATCAGGTTTGTGTAGAATTTTAATATATTTATTTTGTTCGGGATATGAAAACCAAAAATATCATATAAAAAGTTTTCTTCATTTTTATAATAAGTTAATTGTGTTGATTGATGTAAGTTAACGTCTTTTAAAATATTGGTACCTACCTAATTTGTTAGCACCTTATATACTTAGTACAATTTCAAAACGAAATTCAAACTATTATTGAACGAAAGAAGGTTAGAATTTCAAAACCACAAAAAGTGCTCTGTGACTTACGAGGTTAAAAATCCAAATGGAAAGTCTTAAACTTGCGTTTTAAGATTTCTTTTAAATAACAATTGGCGCGTATTCAAGTAAAACAATAACTAATATTGCTCACAAGAATAGCAGACAGAACTAACAATGACTTATTTAAAGACAAAGTCCACTATAATTAATGGAGTTGTGGAAAAGTTCCGCGACGCCGTCTCCTGAGAACAGACTTGCTGCTGTTTTAACTTGTTTTCTGCTTGCATTTTAATGCCCCGAAGGGACCCACGAGACTCCTATGTGTGACGTAAAAAGAAATCTATATATCCCAAGACCTGGGCCCGAGCTGCAAGCGAGGGACGTAAATATGCGATCGAGGGCTTTCTTTATTACCTCCCGTGTTGTGTACATCATTTTATGTCTACACTTGGCCAGAAAGCGGCTCTTTCCATACGAGTAGTGCGTGGTAAAAGCCACTTCATGGCCAGGTGCGGTATAAAAGACATTACTTTAATGCACTATTTTAAGGAATCATCATATTTACTGGAAATATTTTGAATCCTCATAGCTTAATGTGGAAAGTGGAAACACCACAATTTTATTATAATTATAGATACATTGAGCAAATGCATTGAAAAATCAAATACGATCGACTACATCCGGCATTAGCTGTAGTCGATCGTATTTGATTTTTCAATGCATTTGCTCAATGTATCTATAATTTAGGAACCGCTGGTTACTAACCAGCGGTTACACTAGATTTCCCGTTACACTAGATTATAAAATCGTTGGTTACTCAAGGATCTAAAGGAGTTTGTTGGATGTATTATTTTAGGAATCTCGTACACAGAGAATCTGATATATCGAGAATTTGGTATTCTGAGAATGCGGTTTTTTGGTAATGAACGCTTATATAGAATCGGTCATCTGCTGAATACCTTTTTTTTTATCCCTGCAATTTTACATTCCATCGTCTCTCCTCTCTTCCTCGCTGTTCTCCCACATGGTGGTAGAGTCAGCTTTCCGAACTTGTCTCCTCTCATAGTCGCATATTAGATATACTATTCAAAGACCTTCATATAATAAGCTGTATACGTCAAAAGCTTCTAAATACCTGACACAAATTTCTTTGACCCTACGTAGCAGCTAAATGAAATCAATTATTTAATTTTGTTTATGAAACAGCACTGGGCGGCTGTTTTCACCTAAATTCGGTTAGTTCATTAAAATTGCAATTACGAGGAGACGCGCTGGTAAATTGTCAGGTCAATCTCAGCCAAAGGGCAAAATTTATCTCGGAAACCTTAATCAGGACGTCGGCTTTACTCCTTTCCAATTTCCCTTAATCGTGGGCAATTATCGTGGGTACCTACGCAACTTGCGTAATACCTACGGTTTACATCTGGAGCCCACTACACTCGGTGAAACGATTTTAAGCTTTAACTTAAAGACTCAAAGCTGCGGGTCGTATGGAGGTGAGCTGTGGTGGAAATAGGGATTACGTTGATGTTTTGTAAGCACTTGTGGGGTGAAGGGTGCATTAAAATAATCAGTAGATAAATATACGGGAGTTGTTTTAAGGGTATCAGACGGAACAACTTTGTCTATCGGGTTTTTTAAGGTTTTCGTAACGTTTTTCAACCAGTTTATTGGAAAATACAGGGGGAGTTAACTAAAATAGCTGCGATTCGCGATGAAATAACATGTCATCAGTCCCTATACAAAATAAATGAACTCGTAAACAAATAATTGCAATAGAATTTTGTAATAGATACCTAAGTACATAAGGTAGAGGACACATGAAATAGCCTGTATAATCATATTCAGTCATTTATAATTTTGCTTATTTCTCGGAACTCGTATTTCTTTTCAGGATAAAATATAAAATCGCATTGCATCGGGACCGACGGGTCGTCCAGGGAAGAGGCATTTGCCTAGCAGTGAACAACAAGAACCCGCTCCGCGGGCGCTAAATATTAGGCTCATAGGAAGATTCCTCTGCATACAGTTTTTCCCATGAAGGATTACGTCCTAGGGCGTAATGGTTTTTTATTTATTTGAATATGGTGGTTCTGATTTACTCTTATTTGTCATGTTCAAAGGAAACGTCAACTTGATTTTTAACTTTTATCACTGAAATATTTATTTAAAAAGAACTATTATTGCAAATACATGCATGTAAACACATATTTCGGTAACATTAATTAAATGTTTAAGTAGTGTATTTCGGTATTTTGCAAATGCCTATAAAATCAACTAAAATGGCCGTTTTAGGTCTTTACCGCTATGGTTTCCGAACGTGACTTGACATTTGCATTGTCTATGGATATATGTCACTAATGTCACTTTCTGTTTTAATTTTTTCTTCTCATACTGGGTGGGTTAGTAAGGTTATTTTTATTTAGATTTCCTCACAAGTGTGATGAAAAACATTGTGTGTGCCACGGGCGGTAAAGGAATTACAAACTCGTGTTATTAAAGCCCTCGGCTTGACCTCGGACTTGTAACAAACACTCGTTTGCAATTCCTTACTTACCGCCCTTGATACACGATGTACTATTTTAAGTTTTATATGTATTTTCTTGTTTAAAGAGACACACACGTTTTTAAGCAGCACTTACCAAGAAAACCGCTCCCATGAAGAAAAAAAATAATGATCTTTTGATTAGTTTCGCCATTCCTAATTTCGGGGCCACACTGCGCCAACATGACACCATTTCGTTTTTCGCTCATTACATTTTGAACTTAAGCATGGAAGGCTTAAAATCCATATTCGTTTGAAAGATGGCTTCACGAAATCAGTTTTGAGCAATGGCGGTAGTCACGCAGGGTTATAAATCAGATAAATACGTGGTATGATTAGCCGCGGTGTACGGTCAAGTCTAGAAATATGTATACGATTTTCAATCTTATTCCTTAGGCATACGTATCAAAGTGTATACGTCTGGACTTTATAACCGGGAAAAGAACCTAGGACTGTTTTCAAGGTTAGGAGTTGTTAACTTATAATGAAGTGATGAAGACCAATTCTCTCTCTCGGCAAATTATTTGTATTCTCGAATGTTCTCTCTCTTCTCTCTCACGTATCGAGGCAAAGCTGTGTTACCAGAAAACGCATGTAAGTAATAAAGCAAAAAAAAGTACAGTATCTATCCCTCCTCTGCTCTTTATAATACTTTTCTTATAATTTAAAATTAAAAATATTGTCTTCTATTTAAATAACTAATGAATTGGGCTGACTTTATTTTGAATTAGGTTACGTTAACCTTCCGACCTTCAACGGATTAAGTTATTCAGCAACATCGACCTGAACGTCCTCAATGTCCTGTCACCCTAGTACTTGCGACGTATATTTCTATTAGGTAGGTAGGTATTCGTCTTTAGCCTCGGCCTTCTTTTCTGTTCTGTTTCTTGAAAATGATTTTTGAATTACCTAACAAAACAAAAAAAACGGTCGTCCGAATGAGAGGTAACAATTTATAATTCACCAAATGTTTACTTGATGGCACTGAGCACCTACTCGTATATTGTCTGTAAAATTTAACTTGCAAAATGATCTCTCAGGCTATTTTTTATTTACTAAAATTATCTACGTTATTTAATAGTTGTGTTGCGTGTCCCTGTGGCAAAAATGCCTTCATTTTGCCATGTATCTGGTGATTAAAACCGTAAAAGATCATGTAGCCGATTACAAGCACAGTGGATTGACCAGCTTAAAGGCGAGGAATCGTCTCAATAATTCTACGGTGTAGTGACAACGCAACGGACCGGAATGGATGGTGGGAAAATATTTGTTCCAGAACCATGCCCACTAACCACGATTATTAGTCAATAGTCATTACCGATTCTTAATCATGATCATGACTGAAGAAGAAAAGTTTGCGTGACCGTTGTCTGTAAAATCTCTAACACATAGTTTGAGTTTCATAACAAATCTGGACGAAATTACTGGTTGGAAAACAACGAAGAGTGGTGCCGAGCGGGACGTAATCGATATCGCATTGAACATTAAAGATCCAGTTCTCGGCAGAATTCTTCCGAATACTTGAGAGCGCATAGCTCAGACACCGTTCCCTTGCTTAGTAGCCCGATATACGAGGTTGTTTTTTTATCTTTTGAACGACAACAAGGCTTATCATCAAGAGGGTGTCCGATACTTAACGTTACCACACAATATTGCCATATTACGCGGACAAAGTGGTAAATTAAAAACTAGATAAAACGATTTTAGGGTCAATTGTGATTAGGGCTTGCAAATATTCGACTTTTTCAAATATTCGAATATTCGAATTTGATTTTGTAGATATTCGAATATTCGAATATTATTCGAATACTACCAAAAACTATTAAAAAATCGTTTTTTTTTAGTATTTTTAGTGAGAAACATGTTACAAGAGATATTTTTTACGCTGCGATTACCTTAAGACTAATCAAACTTAATTAGTCTTACTCAAAACCTATTACATTAAAAAAAGGCGACCGGTCAAACCCATCCAACTACAGGCCGATACCCACAACCTCTCTGTTCTCGAAGATAATGGGAGTCCATTATCAACTGCCAGCTCCTTCGGTACCTAGAGGACCACCAGTTGCTTAGTGACCCCCAATACGGTTTCCGTAAAGGCCGCTCAGCTGGTGATCTTCTGGTCTACCTAACACATCGTTGGGCACAGGCGATCGAGACTAAGGGTGAAGCATTGGCCGGTAGTTTGGACATGGCGAAGTCTTTTGATTGGGTTTGGCACAAAGCACTTCTTTCGAAGTTTCCATCTTATGGGCTTTCCGAGAAATTATGCGAATGGCAGCCAGATGCATAAAGGTCGTAGTTGACGGTGAGTGCTCTGAATCCATGTTTGTGAATGCTGGTGTCCCGCAAGGCTGTGTGCTATCGCCTACGTTGTTCTTTCTGCATATCAACGACATGCTGCAAATCTGTGGCATTCACTGTTATGCAAATGACAGCACGGGTGATGCCTCCTACACCGGCCGCGCCAATATTTCTCGGGATAACGTCATCGAGAGCCGTAACAGACTTGTGTCTGAAATTGAAACTTCCCTAAAAGAAGTTTCAGAATGGGGTCTACTTAATCTAGTCCGTTTTAACCCTACGAAGACACAGGTTTGCGCTTTCACCGCTAAAAAGCTTACGTTTGTTGCATCACCTCGTTTTGAGAGCACCCCCACCTTACTGCCACAGCCACTATTGCAATCCTTGGTGTCGACATATCTAGTTCCGCGGCCATTTAGAGGGTAACGCTAAATTAGCCTCTAAGAAGCTCGGTGTGCTCAACAGATCGAGACAGTATTTCACTCCGGCCTACAGCTTTATAAGGCGCAGGTCCGTCCACGTATGGAATACTGTTCTAATCTGTGGGCTGGGGCTCCTCAGTACCAGCTTCTCCCTCTAGATCGCATTCAGCGGAGAGCGACTCGTATCGTAGGCTGCCAAGATATTTCATATCGGCTCGACTCCTTGGCACTGCGTAGAGATGTAGCCTCGCTCTGCATTTTCTATCGTCTGTATGACGGGGAGTGCTCCGAGGAATAGTTCGGATTGATCCCTGCCGCATCTTTCCGCCACCGTCCTACGCGACAATATTTCCATCCTTACCACTTAGATGGTTGGCAGTCCACAACTGTGCGTTTTGCTAGAAACTTCCTGCCTCGCACGACTGAACTGTGGAATAAATTGTCGCCTGCAGTGTTTCCGGACCGTTTTCTCGTTTGCCCCCTATTTCATAAAAAAAATCCTTTTGGGAGGCATGTCGGACTCACGCCCTCAGAAGGAGAAGACATAGCCACTAAAACCACCTGGACCCGAGTTACCTGAGAATAGCAATCTGTCTAAGAGTTCCCCACACATGCTCTGAAGGTCATGCTCTGGTGGCATGGACGTTAATTAGGTGGGGCGACACGGCCTTTCATGCAACAGAAGCGCCGGCCACATGGAAGCTCCGTAGAGTCCTGGTGCACATGCTGGTGCAACGTGTCCACAAGCCCTGGTGGGTAGTTAGTTGGCTGCATTCCGCATTCAGGCAACCTTTAACAGGCCGGTTCAGCGTATAACCAGTCCCAAATCATAAAGCTGTCCCGTCACCGCTTTTTTGTACCTTAACTAAATTGGTAGGTTTATCCTCGTAAAACCCGTTTCCTAAATTTGGGATATTTTGCTGAAGTAATTTTCGAGTTTATTAAGATGAGAATAGAATTCTAATTTCATAAATGCTCCCCTGCTCATCACTCCCTCATCGGCCTCACGACGATATTAGTTTTAGAAATTTTAACTAACTGGTCCATGCTTCGAGAGATCCCAGAGCTGGCGCATACTTCTCCCAAAAAAATGTCCTTGCGATTAAGAAAGTAAATGACGCATGCAAAAAGAACACCATACCACAGGCTGCAGCTCAGCCTAGAGAGGATATTCTATTTTTTATAATGGATAATCATTGTTTTTTATAGCGTAAAAAGTTACGCTGCGCTATTTTAGGTATATTTAGTTTGAAAAAAATTAATTGATTACTTTATCCTGTCTTTATTATGTCCTTTGTTAGCATTTTAATTTAAATTCCATTTAATTTAAATAGGCAGTAAAATTATTCGAATATTCGAATACCTTGCCAGGTATTATTCGAATAGCAAAATTGGCCGAATATTCGAAGAATTCGAATATTCGAATTCCAAGCCCTAATTGTGATAGGTGATCTCCATGCCAAGTCGAGCAAAAAAAAGGCACGGCCGTACCATCCTTTTCTCGAAGCCATTCAGGCAATTTTCAGCCTCCCGTAATTTTGTACCGGCTAAAGCTAGAACCCTGAAATTTCTGGAATATAAGGGCTCAATAAGACTTCTATATATTCTCAATATCATTCAATTTGAACGTGTAGTTTAAGAACTATTGCATGTCAAAGTTCCTTAGTTTTGTCAGTGACTCACTCACTGATGATCATAATTCTAAGGTACTTCTAGCAGACCTACAAACTCCAAATTTTAACACGTTCACTGCGGCGACCTAAATCTCCGTCCTAAATTTTAGTGCGTTACGAGGCCTAATCGACCCCGTATTGGTTTACACTTTTGTGCGTTACGGGTATAAAAGTGCCCCGTACACTCTAGTCCGTTTGATTTGCTATAAAAGGCTGAATTTTTAATCTTTTCGTATTTTTTTTGCACCAATTTATAAAGTATGAAATTTCCTATCTTACTTTCTCTCCGCACGCAGTTACGATGAAAGCTCAAAAAATTATAATAAAATGAAAGCACGGGGTTCTTTTCGCCCTGTATAGCACTGAATTTGAAAAACTACGGGGCTTAGTGAACCCCTAAACGCACATACTTTATCTATATCGATGTATTGGTAGTGATGGGAATGATATAAACGATATTTTAAATTCATTTAAAGTTTTAGACACAGTATTGCACATTCATAAATGTTGTGAATTTGTGGCGAATTTAATGTTCTAAATTATAACAACTTAAACACATTACTTTTTTACACTTACTGCATATAATTTTTACTTTTTTTACTTTATGATCTGCTTTGCGACTACTCATAGGTTCCCGTATTTTTTTATGAAAGCTTACACATTTTTTTCTTTTCATCAAGTTGAAATATAATGTGTTCAACATCTATATTCTTTGACTCCGGATCAGTATTTTGTAAAATTATCATTAGACTCCAATGGAGAATCCATGGACCATTTTTAATTTACCGATAACAGGTGTTGCGATATTGACTGCACTAGCGATATTGAGCACATCATCCCCCACAGGTCAGTTAAAATCTATACGAGGTTCTCTGAACCCCGTATCGCACAAGAAGACAATATTTGTTCTGTGATCGGAACGGGGTTCATATGACCCCGTACATTTTAATATATCACTAGATTATACTTTAAAATAGAAACACAAATATATAACTATTTCTGTTGTAGACATAAAAATACCAAAAAGACAGCCTCCGCACCAGCGAGTAAACGCAAATTTTTGCCCCCGCACTGAATGACGGCATAGTACGGGGTTCAGAAGGCCCCGTAACGCAGTGAACGTGTTAAACATAGTTTTTAGCCTAAATATGTTGTAATTTCAACCACAAATGCAATAATTAAAGGAAGACCACTTACAAAAAGAAATGAGATCCCATCAAAAACATTACATGTAAAAATATGCAAGTCTCGCAACGCAGTTCTCCTACAACAAAAAAGTTTTGAGATGTTAGGTTAAACCAAGCCAGTACCGGGAGGGGGGGGGTGATTATTTTACCGTGGAGGAACAAATTTTATAGATCTAATAATAGGCAAGTCGGTGGAAATCGAGTTCTGTTGATACCCCCCCCCCCCCCCCCGGTACTGACTTGATTTAACTTTACATCTCAAAACTTTTTTGCTGTAGGAGAACTGCGTTGCGAGACTTGCATCTTTTTACATGTAATGTTCTTGATGGGTTTAATTTTTTCGCTCCAACCGTATGGTATGGAGTGTCGTTGGATAAGGTCTTTAACCCTTAATTTGGCAGAGTCCAATATACTGTACAGTTACTTTGAAAAAATTTAGGTACGTATTTTTCTAGTAAATTCCCCGTATTTTAAATCTTATATCATTCTTTGTATAATTACGAATAAGGGAAAAAATACTTACTGAGCTACAAACTGACATTTGTCAGTTTTGAACAAAAAGAGTGAGCAAACGATCGACGTTACGTCGTGTTCAGGTATTTGATGTTATTATTTACATTTTTTTGGTTAAAATTAAATGTCTGATCAGCATTATCTTATAATGTGATACCATAACTAATATTTTATATATCATAAAAAATCGTCAAATCAAATATTCTATATGTGATAGGCACGTAAACACATATGTACAGTATTTTGGACAAAACTTTATATCTAGCATACTGATATTCGAAAGACTAGTACAGTATTTTTGACTAAAATCGATACTGAGGATCTGATATTTTTGTGTATTTGTTAGGTTTCTATAATAATTTTCCATATTTAATGAGTGAAAAGGTCAGTGTTTCACTGCTAGCACGTATTTACTTTGCCTTTTTCATATTTAAAGTAGAAAGTAGTTTAAAACTTAACTGAACTAAGTAGTGACTCGTCAAAAACGCAGATAGGCTACGTAGTTCCTTGTCTAGGAGCGACTTTTCTTTTACATCCACTATTCGGGTTAGTACCAACTCGTCTAAAGCATCATTTTATAGTTTGATACATTTTTTTCTGAACGAAAGAACATATGAGCAGTCTCAAAAAACCAAAAGACACGCCAAGCACGAAACACCAAACAAACACGTTTCTTGTATTGAACCCCCTTCAATTTTAACCTTCTTTCATTATCATTATTTGCTGTTATAGCGGCAATAGCAATATACATTCTGTGAAAATGTCAAGTCTTGTACCTATTACGGATAAAAAGATACAAAGATACAACTCTGTGACTAACGGAGAGACGGGCAGCCGGACAGCAGAGTTTTAGTAACTAGTCGGTTTCCGTTGACATCCTAATTAGTTTTGAATAATGCTAATTAATGGCGCTGACATCGATGGCCGATTGTATGATATTGTATTTACTGGGATTTCTCATATAGTTATTTAGGCCAGATGCGTTTTAGACTAGATAAAACCGAAGACCAGTTGTATTTTAAATGAGTTGATAGGTTGATGAATTGATAAGGACCCGACAATTTGCCGAACTTTTTGAACAAAATAGCCACTGTTCATGCTGCATTTTACCATTATTTTGTATAAAAGCGTAAAAAAAAAATTTTTTTTTACTTTTTGTATTGTCCTGTTAAGCAATTTGTGAAGTATAATTGACACTTTTAGCTATAAGAGCATTGGTTTTTGTCAAATATACTGTACATACGATTTTCAGAAAATCCTTCAGTCAATATTTTTTTAAATATTTTTTGGCGCATCTTTGAGACTAAAATAATAAATGATAATAAATAAAACTTGTGAAATCAAACATTTGGTTCTCTGCCAAATTAAGGGTTAAAGAATAATAGGGGTAATCGAAAAATATTTTTTATAAAGCGAATACCTACGAAAGTATAAAAACGTGCCTCCCGCCCTTCTCTAACTTCTGAAACTGAATCCAAAAATCACAAAAGTAGATCTTAATAAAAACAAACCGCGAAAAGAAAGAAAAAAACCACTAGAAAATATGGGTGAAATTAACGGAAAACCGACAGTGTTCGAAGTGTAGAATGACTGGATGGAAAAGAAATCTACTATTAAAGAGATTACTGATGACATCAGTGAAGCACTTCTGGTCTTCGTTGTCTCGCGAGATCGGAATTACTGTGGTCAATATTGCGTCTGGGAAAGAAAGCAAAAACAAAGTCCTATCGTTAAAGTTAAAGAATGGAAAGCTCCTTTGACCCCGTAAGCTGACATCGTACCACATCCCACAAAAGTCAATCCCATCAAGTACATCCGTGACTTCCTAATCATCATTCGTTCCACCATCTTATCATTGAACATCTCGTTAAGAGTCACTGTCAGCATGTATAAAAGCCCCATGATTCCATCCTTATGATACAGAGTGAAACCACACATGACATACACAATGAAGCAGGATATACTTATAGTTAAAACATCAGTATTCTGTTTATCCGTCAAGTTATGTTGGGTATACCGAGCGCCTATTCCAGTGAAAACGAAAGCAGCAATGATTATTTCTAGAAATATCGAAACGCGGTTGTAAATCTTAACGAAAGGGCTTGGGAGTTGAACGTCTTCGAACCAGAAGTTACATGTTGTGATTATGTAAACGACTTCTGTGATTTTTTGGAAATGGCGGCAGGTCGCGGTCGTACGGTAGGCCTCCATGACGAATTTGTGAAGGATGACAACGTAACTTGAAAGCGAAGGAATGGATAACAAAAGGAAAAGCAAATTGTTATATAAATTGGATAATTCGTCATAATAGTAACGTGTGAATGTGAATTACACGTGTTCGCTATTATTCGCAATTTTAACAATAATTTACTAACGATTACTTAAGTCTACATGCAGGAAATGTAATTGGGTATGTCGTGGATCATACGTAATTGTAAAGCGTCTATTACCTACTCATGTTAAGAACGAAATGAAATTCTAAATAAAAAACTTAAATTAAAAATTTAAACCTTTGACCTTTTCATTTCAAATTAGAATTATTAGAACCGATTTTGATGAAACATGTCTAAACCATTGCTAAAAAACCTACTTTCGAATAAAAAATCACATCCTAATCGGTTCACCCGTATAGAGCTACGGTGCCACAGACAAACAGACACAAACAGACACAAACATAGCGGTCAAACTTATGGTACCCCTCTTTTTGCGTCGGGGGTAATAATAGTATTTTATGCAACAGTTGTATAAGTAGGCTCAAAAAATACGAATGTTGCGCATCGCAAATAAAGACGCTGTACGAGCACTTGCCTGCTAGTACATTGCTTGATAGATTGTTGCTTGGTTTGAACAGGAAACACGGTTTTTAAATGTAAACTTGATTTATTGATATATGTGTGCACACTTATCGACTACGAACTTGAAACTGAACTTATTACCTAAGTTATATAAAATAATGCTGATGAGGCTATGACGCGTGTGCGATGTACTCGTACATAGTCCGGGGCACAGAAAAGATTCAGAACATCATGAACGACGAGCTTAAAGCATATATCTCAGACATGGAGATTAACTGGCACTTCAATGCCCCCGCGTGGCCAACAGCAGGAGGGCTTTGGGAAAGCGCTATATGTCAATTTAAATTCCATCTCAAGCGAGTCATCGGCGAGCAGAAGCTCACTTATGAGGAATACAGCACCCTGTTAACGCAGATCGAGGGTTGTCTCAACTCGAGACCGCTCTGTGCACTATCAGAAGATCCAGACGATATCAATTACTTAACGCCTGCTCACTTTCTAAATACCGGACCAACTCTAACATTAATAGAGACAGAAACAGACTTAAGAACAAGGTGGCAACTCACTCAAAAAATACTTCAAGACTTGTGGAAAAGATGGCGCACAGAATATTTGGCACAACTAAACGCAAGAAGCAAGTGGAGAAAACCGCACCCTAATATCAGTATTAACGACGTTGTGCTTATTCATGATGATAACCTGCCGCCCGGCAAGTGGGCCATGGGCAGAGTTATTGAGCTGCACCCTGGACAAGATGGATATGTGCGTATCGTGACCCTCAAGACGAAGAATGGGACATTAAAACGCCCTGTAATAAAGCTCTCAATCTTGTCAGAATATACAGAGAATGAGCTACCCGAGACCAACCAAGAACCGTCATCGAGCAATCAAGAGGTTAACAAGGAAAACCTACCAAGAAGACGTCAAAAAACAAGTGCAAACAAGGCCAAGTTCTCACTAACATCGATGTTCGCCGCTCTGTTGTTGTTTTTATCATGCCTATCAAGTGGCCAATGCGACGCAAACATCATACCGTTTCGTCACTCCCAACGTCTTTATTTCGATAAATTAGCAGACATGATGCTGATTCGAGACGAATGGAAACTCATCGTGTACTACAACATGGAACCGTACTGGGAAGCAACAAATGCATTTCAAAAATATACGAACTTTCTTAAAGAAGCATGCGAGAAAATAAAACATCAAGTTCATTGTGACGTAGTATCACTACAGCTACGTCACGGATTCTCCGAACTCGATTACTACAACCAGATGCTACTCACTCAGCACTCCAGCACGCGACAAAGCGCACTACGTCAGCGCCGCGGTCTTATCGACGGTGTCGGTTACATCGCTAATAGTCTCTTCGGCGTATTAGACGAAAGATTCGCCGAACAATATCAAAAGGATATTTCGCAGTTACGAAGCAACGCAAAGCATATTACATCACTATGGAAAAATCAGACATCCATTGTAGAGGCAGAATACAATTTACTCAAACGTACGGAATAAACTATGAATCAACAACACAAAATGATACATCAACAAATGAATAATTTAGAAACAACTTTCAAGAACTTACAAGAAAATGTTCAAACAAATAACGTCATTAATGACTTCAACATAGGAGCCACTATAGCAAGTAATATGCTCTACAATTTAAAGGGCATTCAAAACATGTTACTTGACACTATTACGGATATTTATCATGGACGTTTTAACTTACACTTACTGACTCCAGAGCAACTTATTAATCAACTAAGTACCATAGCAAGCACGCTACCAAGAGACGTGTCATTGCCGGTTGATAACTTACATTCGGATCTACGCAAGATATACGACCTTTTGAAGGTGAAGACAAGGATGATGCAAGACTTCCTTATTTTTGAGATAAAATTGCCGCTCATCGCTAGAGATACTTATGAACTTTTGAAGATCATCCCGATACCCAAGAAAGTCGGCAACAAGATTATCAGTATTTTACCAGTATCGGATTACGTATCGATCAACATGAAGAAAGATACATACATCCCCATGTCGGTATACGACATTGGATCATGCTCTTTATTATCAGACGCATATTTTTGTAACATCAAGAAACCAGTTTATCAATTACAAGATGACAACAGTTTTTGTGACAGAGAAAATTCTGAATGCAAAACTACCACGACAATTTGCAAAAACGACTGGCAAGAAAGTAATGCGTTAAATACTTACATTTATTTCTGCTGCGAGCAATGTCAAGTTCGCACTCTCTGTGCGGATCAAGTTACCGCTCACGGGCTGACGAACGCCGGACTTATTAACATAGGTCGCGGTTGCATTATCAAGACGGATAATTTCACCATTTTTTCACACAAACCTCACTGGTCAGAAATTAAAATAAAACCGGACTTAAACAACCCGGTTATGGCTCCAATAAATCACGTTATCAATATCTCCATCCCACAAATTCAAGAGAAAAATATATCAGAAACAGAAGATTTGCTACAGGAAACAGCGAACCTCGGCAAGAAGATTAAGCAGTTAAAGGAAGTGGAAGTCTCATCAGAGAACATATCATATCATGATATTCATCACTATGCCATGATTTACGTGATACTTGGAGGGATTGGAGTCTTAGCATTGTGGCTCATCATACGGCGAGTTCAGTGGAGAGTACCACCGGTGCCGACACCGGCCGTCAATGAGTTCCCGAGCGAGCCCGCGCCGCGCGCGCCCCGCGCGGTCCCGCGCTCCACCACAGCAAGCAGAACCAGTCAGCACAACGACTCAGATGACAGCGAGGCAGCAAGTACTTCGCGAATAGATAAAGCTACGACCCCTAATTTTAAAGTAGTTACTTTTAATTCATTGTAATCTTAATCAATTGTTTTATCAAGTTTTTACGTACAGCATCTTCATCTCATCTTTTCTGTGCCCCGGACTATGTACGAGTACATCGCACACGCGTCATAGCCTCATCAGCATTATTTTATATAACTTAGGTAATAAGTTCAGTTTCAAGTTCGTAGTCGATAAGTGTGCACACATATATCAATAAATCAAGTTTACATTTAAAAACCGTGTTTCCTGTTCAAACCAAGCAACAATCTATCAAGCAATGTACTAGCAGGCAAGTGCTCGTACAGACGCCATGAGTGTTTTTTGACTTAATTACACAAAGTTGCATACAAGACTTTTTCTACGACTAGGTTTTAAAATATAAAATACATAATTAAACATAGCTCTCAAACAAGGCAAATATGACATATGATATGACTGACAGTTTGTGTGTATGGTGAACTTTTTTTTTAATTTAAAATATACTCGCTAGTGACACGCAGGATGATATTAAAATAGTATTTTATGCAACAGTTGTATAAGTGGGTTCAAAAAATGCGAATTGCGGGAGTTGCGATACGAGCCGCGAATGCGGCGAGTATCGCAAATAGAGACGCAATGAGCGTTTTTTGACTTAATTATACAACGTTGCATACGGGGGGCCGTCTGGTTGCATAACAACTATTGTCATATTATTAATTGTCATAACAGTTTAAGCATAAAGTTGATGCTCATATATTTTTTTTGGCATAAATTGTTCTATGGCATAATTGTTCAGTGTCATAATTATACGGAGTCATAGTTGGTTTAACCATAATGTAAATTGTCATACATTTATTTAGTCATACTATTGATGATTATAAGTCGTTTCTTCCTATTCGCGATTCTGCACAAAATAAATTCCACACAACTGAATTTAATCACATGCGTAATGCTTCACAGTCGTTATTTCTACGCAATCTTGTTTATTCCTAGTAGCGATTCTGCACAATATGAATTCCACACAACTGAATTTAATCACATGCTTTAAACTTCACGATACTATCTTTATCTTTTATTCTATCTATCTTCTATACTATCTTGTTTTTTCCTAGTCGAAATCTTCAAAAAAATGATTCTCCGCCCCAATTTCGACCGGGTTTGATTCCCGGTTATGTATGAGATTTAAAAAATAATAATTACAGAAGAGCTAAGTATAACGCCAACCATACTACTTGCTTTGGTTGGTTGGTTTGGTTTGGTTTATAAACCAAACCAAAAAGGATTGAAATCCGTCCAGCCAGTGCATTTTTATAGTATGGCTACAGAACCCTACACTCAGCATGGTCCGACATGCTCTTGGCCGGTTTTTAATATAGGTATAGAAGGTTTGGTAATTTTGTTTTATAAGTACACTAATTCTGAAGGATTTCGGAGAGTAATGCAGTCATTAAAAGATATTACACATTACGATTATGAGTGTGACTAAACGCTGCGCGTACCGAAAAAGCCGCTTTCTGGCCAAGTGTAGACATAAAATTATGTACACAACACGGGAGGTAATAAAGAAAGCCCTCGATCGCACATTTACGTCCCTCGCTTGCAGCTCGGGCCGCAACCATCTGCGATCTTGCTCTTTCTTTGTTTACCACCCTAGTTGTGTAATGTACTATAAATACCCAGATAAAAAAAACTATTATTTTATAATTTCTGAACTTTGAAGTCGAAACCCTGTTGATTAGTCTACACTGCAAGCGAAGGTTCGCTCGGAGCGGCCTAAGCGGTGTTTGACGTGCACTTGTGAGATTGCAGCGGCTCTGGATTAGTTTCAGAGACCGTAAATCGTTTTTCGATAGCTTTGAGAGGCCAAGTACAAAAGCAGTTGGACATTTACTTTCTCGCAGCAAGAGCTTATGATCGGTTAATCTTATTTTTAGTAGACGTTTCTATAAGTATGTCTATGTTTGAAAATAGTTTTTGTTGTAATATTTAATCTACTAAAATATGATAAGTATATACTATTTTATATTGGATTTCAAAGGTTTATAATTGTTGATTCGACTGTACCAATAAAAAAAAATATATTTATACCGATCCCTAAGTAATAAATATCGATAATAGAATCTTTACAAGCCGGTATAAATAAATAAACACAGAACGGACATATCTTGATTTATAAAATGTATTTTACCATTGACCTGACCAATGAAAGTAGTGATAGAATTAATTTTGATGATACCGGTAATTTGCCGATAAATCAATGTTAAACCTAGACTGCATCATGCTGTGTGTAGCTTGACGTTGCTTGTCTGTCATCGGTAGCAAGATTCAACAAGAATTTTAATTATATATAAAGGTCTTTGCCCACTACACCGTATCATACTATACCGTACTGTCAGGAAAAATAAATATTCTTTAATTGAAAAGTATGAGACTACGCCCACTACCACGTTCCGTCACCGACCAGTATTTGTAATACCGTGCCTGATACGTTCATAGTACGGTCATGGTATGAGACGGTGTAGTGGGCTGGGACCTTAAGTCTCAGGACAGTTTTCTAAATAACATTGCAGTATAGAAGTCGATGGAATGTCTGTAAAGACGATCTCGACAGAGACGAGAATAGGGCCACAGTTCGCCGAGACAACGCTCTCACCCCGAGCGCCATTATGTCTCAGGCTTTTGACACGTCTGTCACTGTCATTATCTACCGATAGCTTTGCCACTCGGCGTCAATGGCCTACTAGGTATTCTGAGGGCAACATTTAAGCGATAATGTTGAATTTTGACAGAATATCGGTGAATTGTTTTAGGTACTCCCACCTGAAAGGCCGGCAACGCACTTGTGACTCTTCTGGTGTTGCAGGTGTCTATGGGCGACGGTGATTGCTTACCATTGATTTTGAACTTTATTTTTAGAAGTTTCTTTTAAAGAGTACATAATTTTAAATTCAAACTTTCTAAAAATAAGTATACTCGTACACTTATGTAATTATTCTGCAACGTAACAGACTTCGTGAGTTGAGAGAAGTTATTACTTATACCTAGCTGTAAAAAGGATTCCTTATTGATTTAAACAAAATACTCCCGGATTCATCTTACATCAGATACTTATTACCATATCCCATAGTTGGGTAGGAAAATAACCTATTATTGATCACCCTCCAAAACTGCTGACCAGCGTACACAACCAGGCCGATAACATAAAAAAAATACCTAGCAGACCGCAACTGTTCGTGCATTAGCTTATGAGATATTAGATTAATGTTTTACGTTAATGATGATATTTGCTCTCGGGTGTATGTTGGTTGAATACTCTACTTAAGTGTATGCGCAAAATAAATATTCCGAACTAAAAATATGTGTATCTGTTCTCGTTACACAGATAGGAACGTGTCCCGGCTGCCAAGTCCCCGTATGGAGCAATTCCTATTCGATACGCACCACTAAATAGGATTTACATTTCTGGCCCTCACGAGAAAAGGGTTAACAATTTGACACGGAGTACTTGTACTTACTTACAAGTACCTACAGTTACATTTCAACATGTTTTTAAATTTTATAAAAAATGTGTGTGCGTGCGTGCGTTTATGATCGGGGTCCAAAAAATGAGTAACAAGAAATGTTAAAACCATCAAATAGAGTCTTAGATTAGGATGAGTGTACGTACAACGACCAGTGAAACATATTTAAATATTAGATTCGATTCAATTTATTATTATCAGAACGGTAAATGAGACCGGTTAACATTTTCAACACTGGGAACCCGATTTAAGTACATACTGCTTTTGCTGTGTTACCGTACCGGCTACGAGCGTAGCGCGTATCACTACGTGGATGCGAAAGTGTTAATCTTAAGGTGGATTTAGTCTTTGTGTACACACAAAGAATTTGGTAGAGTGGGGTTAGAATGTGTTAGAATTCGTTTGGTCTATATCCACCTTTATTTTAGACGTTCGTTGATTTTTTTATTTTGTGTTCGATATTCTATAAAATTTCTGCTTAAGCACAAAATTAACATGAACAACGAATAACCGAAATATCAGGTTAATTAGCATAGATGGTACAAATCCCGGACGCTGTACATAAAGTTAGAGCCCCTTTACACTACGCGCGTATTTTGCACGTTTTTTGACGATGTTACGTGTATTAGCCGGGCTTGTAATCATTTACACGTAACTTCTTTGAATCTGCAGTGTGTAAATCCAATACGGGCGCATCTTTAAACGGTAGCTAGCATAGGACCAAAGAAGTATAATTAGATAACTTTTGCTTAAAGTATCTCTATCTCTTAATGTCATAACATGCGTGTATGCGGTACATTGCTGCTCGGTAAATTCTCAAAAATGTATTACAGGGCCACAAGTGAGTACAATTTAAAAAATCCTGTTAATTAATGATTTCACTACTAAAGCCTAAGTCTGGCCTGATTATTTGCTTGTATTGGATTTACAGGCTGTATAAAATACAAATACAAAGCTACCAATACAGTAAACTCTACAGATATAATAAACAAAGTACAGTGGATTGAATCTTTGTAGGTAGAAACACGGTGTCTGTGTTTAGCTCCCGGCCGAGGGTCCTCGAGCGGAGGGCTCAAGAGGAGCGTGTCAAGTGGCCCGGCGTGTACTGGCCTCAATATTTTAATATTGGAACCGGAGGATGTACGGGCCATGTAGGTGCTTGGAAACCTTAGATAATTGTAAAATTAAACGAGATACCAAGGTTAGTTGAATTTGAATGAACAGTAAGCTTATGATGCTACGCTTTGTCGCACGATAAATAAATGATAAAGCATCTGTCACTCTCACACACTATTCGTCAGAACGTGACAGATGCTTTATCACTTATTTATCGCGTGACAAAGCGTAGCATCATAAGCTTACAGATTAAGGGTGCGAGTTAATTCTGTTTTGTTACCCAACTTAGGCGAAGCGCAAAAAGAGGGTTATGTGTTTGACCTGTATGCATGTACATATATTATGTACGTGCGCACTACTCAACGAAACATCCGATCTTAATAATTTTTACATTATTAGATTGTCATTAGGTACGTTTTTTTAAGTTAAATTTGTTTATTGTAATAATGTAGGTAGTATATGTAGTCATATTATCTATTTACACATAAATACCTCTATAATCTCTTGTACATGATCCTGTTTGTCTACCACCTCTCTTGTCTCATCACTCAACTGCTCAAAGGTTAACTGGAAGAGATCCCTTAAAGGGATAAGTTCGCCTTTGTACATATACCTTTATTTTGTAACCCTGTACTTGTATTATTTTGTGCAATAAAGAGTTTACATACATACATACATGTAGCGAATGATGGTCACATCATTTTACCATGAGTGCGACGACTTATCGTCTCAGAAAGTTTATTTTATTCGTAACTTTTCCAGTCATTACATCATACCCAGAAATTTTAGGGTATTTCATATTGTAATCTTGTTCCATTATTTGTAACTCTGTACTTGTATTATTTTGTGCAATAAAGAGTTTACATACATACATACATACATACATACATACATACATGTAGCGAATGATGGTCACATCATTTTACCATGAGTGCGACGACTTATCGTCTCAGAAAGTTTATTTTATTCGTAACTTTTCCAGTCATTACATCATACCCAGAAATTTTAGGGTATTTCATATTGTAATCTTGTTCCAAAATTACGTAAAATAACTATTCGTTTAATTCCATTGCGGAAGCAAATGACAACGCCAACGAATGAAAATGCAACGCCGTTCGGAAAAGCAGAATTTAAAATTCAGCCATATCAATTCGTATTGTAAAAGCGACATGTTTTTATTTAAATTCTTCGTTCATTCCATTCAATATAAATTCATTGGCAAATTCGCGACGCCCCATATATACCAAATAGCCAGGAAATAGCCGTTTGTACGTGAAACTGAAATTTTGCAGGTAAATTTAAACTCGACTCTAATTTACCGACTAATTTAGAATGACACTGGCTTAATTTACGTCTAAATTCGATTCCTGTCCGGTCGAACTCGTTCAATTGAATCGGAATATCGAAATATCAATTTATACAATAACTGTTAATTTTGCGCACCAAAGTGGTAATAAAATATTTAAAAGGCAGTGAATAACATCACTGATTATTGATGAATGTACGTCATTAATATCAATCAAATTTATATTACTGAAGTAACAGAACTATTATAAAAATTAGAAGGCACTTTAACAGAACTACTAGGAGGTAGATTATTGTATACTTACTCTTTGGCGTTGAGTACGATCCACTTAAAAGAAACAAAGCGATTGTTTGTAAACCCCAAAAACACTTAAATGACCACATTGTAAAAAGTCGTTACAACCACCTTGAAAGTAATAATCGCGTATATACATTTTAAGTCCCGACGTTTCGTAACCCTTTTCAGCGTTCGTGGTCGCGGGTAGACACCCGCGCGGCGGAACGACACGAAACGTCGGGACTTAAAATGTAGTAATATATGCGATTTAATCCGTTTAAGTTGTTTTATTACTATGAGTGATAATCGCGGAAACCGAAGACAATATTAACCACCTTGAAAGTTCAATTGATTATCAACTCTATCTCCTTAAACCAGTGCATTAATAGAAAAATGGCGTTCTAGCTGCCTTCGTATTTATTCGATTCTGAGGTAGTCAGGTAAACGCCAGGGGTGTAAATTCATAATACGTCTAAAGTCACATTTCTATTAAAGCAATTTTAACTCCTTGCAATGCCCTAGAGTTGATAATCCAATGTACAAAGTGCAAAGTCTTTATCTGTGAAGCACGCTTCTCTTTTATGACGGACGATAATGAGGAACAAAACCACACAACAGTATTGTTTTCTGTAAGTAGATTTTACACAACGCCAACCTAAGCTGTATACCCAAGAACCTTAAAATAAAACTAGTTGATGTGTGCGTACAAGTAGGCTATTTTAAGGTCCGTGATTGAACCTATGTATTTTACGCAGTCATTAAAATGAGTAGGTATGGAATCAACGCTGATATTGATTTGAATATTTTTTTGGCAGTTTTTATATTTAAGCCGCATGCCGGAGGACTTGTCGGCTAAATTGACTACCAACTGGGTCCCACAAAATAGACTCCGAAGTTACGGTAGTCCTCGAAAGCGATGACGAGATGAGCTAGACGCCTTTCGTAAAGACTGATGGGAGATTGCACATGACCGGTATACGTGGAAAAATGAGAGGGAAACCGTTGCCCTGCAGTGAAATAATCTAGGCTTTTTAAGTAAATAGTAATAAATAATTTTATATGTATTTGTTTGTTTTATTTTATTGTAATTGTGATGATGAGCGATGGATCGACATCAACAATGAATGCGTAATAACTCTTTTGTTGTTTTGAACAAACAATATATCAAGTTATAAAATAAATTACATTTCACCCAACATGATGATGTTAAAATAGATTCTTAACCACCTTTCCGTTTGTACCTAGAACCGAGCAATTTGAATCACCTTAAAAGACAATTTCTTCGCGTCTTCCTCCCTATCGTAAAGCTCGCGTAATGGAAGAAGTCGATAGTCAAAATGTCAGCATTGACGCGGGTCGCGTCCGGCCACCCAATAATTACCGTATAAAGACGTATATAGAACAGCCATTTAACATACGGTGATATATGGCCAGATTGTGCGTTAATGGGATATCACAAGTACATATTTTATAAAAAAGTCATAGGTATGTCAAAAAAGATTTTCAAATGTTTCAATACAAGTCAATATCGTGTCCTTCCTCGAAATTTGATACGTCAAATTGAAGTTTATTCCTTTTTGAAAAGACATAAGTAATATCATTCCTAATTAGTTTGCACTTATTTAAATCACAAATATATCTGCTTCATTTTATTATTCTAAAATATTTTATCGGCTGTTGGTTTTTTATGTCATAAGTGGCAAACGAGTAGCCGAGCCACCTAAAAGGTACAATCTGTTGTGGACGGAATAACATTTCTTTTAAATCTTAATTTTAAGAAACTTCGAGTAACTATTGTAAAATTAATCTTCACTGCAAAAGTGTCATGTCACGGAATCTAATTTTACAGCTATTTGTGTAGTGGCGATGAAAATTTATTAGGCTATATTCTTTATCACCATAAAAGCTTTCAGTTAGAATCAAAACGTCAATTTTAGCACTGATATGATAAAACATTTTATCGCGAATAGATAAAAGACTAGTGCACCACTCGAAAAGCGAAGACAGAGTGTATTTACAAATGAATATGAGTACAAATCCAGCTGATCCGATGAATGACCCAGCTTAGCGAGGGGGCGAAATTGGCTACAGCACGACAAAGCCCTAAAGCGCGGCTTACACAAGCCAACAAATATGAACTGGCATAAAAACATGATCGCTTTTAATGTTGTGGCGTGAAATGTTGAAGTTTACTCTATCAGACCTACACTTCTGATCCTACACTAACTAAACATTTTTTTAACTAACTTTTAGTAAAAAGAAATACATTATAGTTGGGGCTGAATACGACACACTCGTTGGTTAACTGAAGTTATAAGTAGTAAGTACGCTAAGGCAGCTTTCACAGCGTAGAAAAAAATACTAATATGTATTCTGCAAAGAAGTAAAACTTAATAATTTCTTACATTTTCGTATACATGAATGAAATGATTGGATGGGATGGATTTTATTTGGATTTTTATATAAAACCTGACATTTTAAAACCTTTATAGGTTTTGCGGGCTATGTACGAAAAAATAACTAAAAGCTTGATGTTACGTGTTTTAATGTGAACGCCGGTTTTAAAAAAAAAAACTATAGGCTGTAGGTACACGACAAATATGAACTAATACATAGTTTTACTTAAAAGTACGTAAGGTGGTCTTATTTCGACATAATACTGCGGCGACAGTTGGTCCATATACGAGTACTACGTACTTACATGGACAATACAAAAGTGACAGCAAGTAAGTTGGCTGCAGAAGAACAAAGGTACCATATAAACAATCCTCTATTAGTTTTATTTAACACTGCGCTAGTAACATACAACTTATTAAAAATAAATGTGAATATTGACTGTTAGCGTCTGGCTGCGATGCGGCTTTTTTTATACGTTTACATGTCTTATTATAACGACTGGCCTTTGCCACGCAGCAACGGCAATAATTGAATTCCACATATATTATATTGTCAGTTCGTGTTTGTCAATCATAAAATAAGCCCAATATTGGTGTTGATAAAAATAGTAAATTATTAAATCGCTTTGAATCGTGTAATACTTGTTTCCATCATCTCTTCCACAATACAGTCCACCGCTCGCTAATATTGACCATTAAGTTATATTATACGGAGGAAAAAAACGGTAAATATTAAAATTTGACTTTTAACATAAAATACCTATATTATACAGATAGACAGCAGTCAAGACATAAAAAATACATTCAAGTATAGAATTGAAAGTTCACAAATTGGTAATTTGGTACCTACATCCAGCTTCCATGAGCGCCGGTTCAGCATTGACAAGTTTTTTCGTTAACAAGTTTGACAAACCCCATCCCGCCCGTTGCAGGCCGCGTTTTTCCCTGTGGTCTTCATTATTCACTCTGTGACGAATGGTCGGGGCTTTAACATATTTCGTCCACCGAGGGCATGTTTGACAGACCCTAATGACTTGCCATAGGACGGCGCTTCGGACGCGGCAGCCCCAATTTTATTTGTCAAATAACACGATCCTTGGAGAGTGCAATATTTCCTTTCACAAGTGAATAAACTGTAAGTTCAAATGAAATCGAGATTGATAAATTATGAATCTTCTCACTGTCTTGTATAATCGCAGACTAATTGTGAAATGTGTTTAGTTATAATTAAGGTGCATTTGGGTAATTTCGAACTTGGACTAATTTTGAAAATTAAGAATTTCTCCTAAACCATGCCAGATTTGTAAGGTGTGCAATTAGTTGAAGCACTATAATTGTCTAAAGTCGCCGTCAATGGACTTTGCTAACTTTGTAAATAAACCGCCATATTGAAATTGTCTCTGAATGACGAATTTACTAGTGACGGGGAAGACTCTTACTTTACTCTTTTATGTCAAAACATATGGACTATTAAAGTATCGAACGCAAGAAACAGGTATTTTTAATTTGCTTAATCACAAAACAAATTGTTACTTGAAGATTATGTATCACCAGTATTTATCACAAAAGGTGCCGTTATTTCATCCGTAGCTCTATCAATGATGTCGTCTAAATGTTTCATTTTATTTTCTTAGGCACAGAGCGTAAGTTCAGTAGTGTGTAGCAGCTTTACAATATCACCAACTTTAGTCACAACGCTATCATCATAGACAATTGTCGAAATTAAAAGAAACAAAAACGTCATTCCATCATGTCATAATAACCTATGTATAAAATCATTTTAAACTTTTAATGAAATATCCAAGATTCAATTATTTATTGTATGGTTTTGTATTTTAAGGCAACGACCGTTTAAATAGTGTATAGTATCAGTGGTGTTTGATGAGCTGGTGTGAAAATTCAAGGAGAAACAGCGGAAAACAAAGTTACGCCTTTTGTTTACATAGTTAGCAAAGTCTATTGACGGCGACTTTAGTAATAGTATGATACAGTAAATATACCTATGTTGCCTGGATTACGAGAAATTCTGTAATTTTGGAACTACCCCGTGGCACCTTACTTATTTTATTAATATGCATTTTCATTGCTATACCTTTTAAACGATGCATTGATAGAAAAGAAAAACAGCTCATGTTGTGTTTGCTCAACATATATATATATATATTTTTTACTTTTTAAGCGGTGTTATTTAAAGTGCAAGCAACATTGTACTAGCAATTAGGGTTAAAACTAAAATAAACAAAATAAAACTATAAAAATAAAACCCCTTCTAACATGTCCGCCTGCGGCATCGACCCCATGACGCTGGCAGCGTTTCCACGTTGGACCGCAATAGCGATCCGCTGGGACTGGTTTATATAATGAATGTATAAATCACAATTCAAACTTACTCCTCAACCCCAATTGTACCACTTTACCACCACTGCAACTTACCCACTAACTTTTGCCCCAATAAACTTGCTAATTTAGTTTTGGCACCGTAAAAGCCTTATAAAAATCCCCTACCGTATCGTGCAGATCAGATTAGCGAACTTTTATCCGCGCGGCGTGTTCGGGCGGGCCAGGTAGGTTAATCCTTTGCTTATCTCCCGGAGTGCCCGACTGCATGTTCGTAATTCCCCCGGCAGATGTCAGGGGCCACTTTACGGGGCTTCGTGGACCCAATGCGTTAAGATGGACCCTCGGTTCTCATACGACATCGATTTTGATTGTTTTTATTTTATAGCTTCATATATATGTAGCCTAGCCTTCTCATGTTATTTTGCGCAGGTAAACTATTACCTGCGCAAAATAACATGAGAAGGCTGAAAAAACTAAAGAAATATATATTTTTTGTAATTAAAACTTTAGTTTCAAATGATGCTAATAGATAGTGCAAACCGTACACAGCCGATTGCTTGTTATTTCTGACTTTTTATGACTTTTATGTTGCTTCGCACAGAAAAAATGTATTAACCCATAAAGTACAACATATTTTCACTAAAGTTCATGTCGTTAGCGTAAATTCTTTATCCTCTTTATGTTTGTTTAACTTTAATGTTATAAACCGGGTGGCTCTTATAAATAAGAAATAATAAATACACACTCTGTGCGGGCCAATATTCGGCTGATCATCATCACCACTTCAGCCGAGGCAACCACTGCTGAAACACTTAACCTGAAAAACTTCCACACTTAACTTTACGCCCCATTTACCATTAATTTTTCACGTTACCCGTTCCCTCATCAATTTTCTTATCCTGACAACTACGCCACCCTTTACCTACATTCGTCCTGTATTTTTGACGGACGACTTTTTTGCCATTAGGCGAAAAAGAATAGCATCGATGTTGCGTAGAGTGCGGAGCAGCGGTAACAGCCTCCTAAGGGCGTTGGATGGGCGTCTCGACTGCCCTTTAACCAAATACTGGGTGGAAGTGGCTATTGGCAGGGTCAAGTAGAGTCAAAGTTCTGGTTGCCCCTGCAACTAGTTGCTTCGCCCGGTCGCAATAATGTTGTGTTTAGTTGTAGTTAGATATAGTCATTTATTGTTACCCAAAGTTTTTTATACTAACATAATTATTAAGTTTTTGTTACTAATCTAGTATGGATCTATGGTCTGAAATAAAGAATTTTTATTTTTTTATTTTAAATTCTTATGGTAAAAATTAGGTCACTTTATACACTACTAGCATTTACCCGCGGCTTCGCTCGCGTTGGTCCCGTTACTGTCCCAAGGGAACTATTTACAGGGATATAAAGTATTCTGTTTTTAATTTATTTATTTATTTATTTTATTTACATGGAGAACCAACAGCTTAAACTATATTAATAATGACTTAACTGGTAAAAAAGAGCCAATTACAGGATCTCACTTATAGTATCATAGTAATATTATAAATAAATATAAATAAAAAATATAGATCCACTTTCCCCTGTGTTCAGGAAAACCGTCCTTGGCGCCAATTCCCCCATCCCTCGTCTTAGTAGACTACTCAATAAGCACAGTGACTACTGTGATGTTTACTTTGATTCATTGCCCAGGTTCCGTAAGTCATTAAATAGTCTTTAATATTTTTGTATTGATATACTTTACTGTTTAACTGTTAGTTAGTAGTGTACTTCTATTTCCTATTAAGCATGCTGTGTTTACCTGTAAGTAGTTATACATCACTTCATGTATCTATTAGCTGTATATTTTAAATGTGTTAGATGTAATAACTGTTGGTAGACCTTAATAAATAAAAATAAAAAATAAAATAAAATATTTAACATTTAGTTAAATGTTACGCACAAACGTTACTCACGACACATGCAAATACATAAAAAAGTAAACAAGTGCCTATATGCTAGCAATCCAGGACTTAGTCTACTTGCATGCCAAATGTCAGCTCAATCCATCCAGTCGCTACGCCGTTATTTAGTAACAAACATCTTCACAAACTTTCGCATTTATAATACACTCACGGACAATGAATTCATTTTCTATGAACAATATAGAAAATGACCCAAATTCATTGTTCGTGAGTGTATTAGTAGTTAGTTACTAGGAGGAATAGTAGTAGTATTACTAGTAGTAGTTCTGGTAACTATTCGATGATGATGATTGGACCTGGATTCGACGCTTCGAAGGAGGCTCATGTCTAAAGGCTGGCAAAGGCTTTTATGATAATCAAATGGGGATACATAGTCGTACATATCACTAATAAAATTTGTGTTTCATTTGTGACGTTAAATTAACGTTTTTCTTCTACATCTCGAGCCTAATTATGAATTTGTAATCCAAAATTTAATAGCCTTGGAACAAAGATAGACGAATATTTATCACTGTCATTAAACTTCGTAGTTATAATAAGTTTTAAGTGAACTAAGCTAAACTAGTACAACTTGGATACAATTAAACTGATTATAATTCCAATTTAAGTTTAAAGATCTCACAGAGATTATTAATGCGACTGTCGCACAATTTAAGTGACTCATTGCATTTACATAGCTGGCAAACTATTAGGTCAACTACATAGAAGCTGAAAATGAGACTCTATTTTATTATTCTAGAAATTGCTTGCAAGTTTAAAAAATCATATAAGCCTTCTTTACTTCACATTGGTCATCGCCACATACAAAGTATATGAGTCCAAAATCCGATTAATTACCTTAGAAACTAGCTTATCAATAATATCATCGCTAGTGTCTAAGGTATTGAGCCTTTCTGTCATGTGTGTAACAGTCTTTACACATTAGGCCCATCTGGCAACTCCTTTATTTTAATTACGAGTATAAAGTGGTATTTTGATCAACGGTAATTTTCACAGAGACAAATATGTTTTCTCAGTCTACCTGCGACCACGAACGCTGAAAAGGATTACGTAATGTCGGAACGTAAGTAATAGACGCAATTTAATCAATTGCTTATACTTACTGTTACCTAAATTGTAAACTGTGATATGCAATAAATATTTGAATTTGAATTTAAAGTTGTTTTATTACCACATAAATGTCGTGACTAAAAGACCTCTCATGGTTTTGTAAACAGTTTCATTTTAATACCGCTATAGGTAGGGTAGTCTATGGCCTAGCTAGAAATTGACAGCACGCTTCTCTGTGCAAGATAAGCGGATATCCGCGTCGCTTCCCGCGTCTGTACCTGCCTTTATAAGGCATCGAGGGCCCACTTTATGCCGAGACTGTTAGCCACGATTACCCGCGCTCATGCATTCGCAATAGTGGGAAACTACCCTAATGCTACGCCTACTCCATGGCTTGAAATTTTACATCAAGTTACTTAGGAAAATTTATCAAGTAAGCCGCCATATGTTGGCTAATTTCTGTACCAAGGTTTCTTACACATTTACGATAATGGTTTGGTTGATACTGCTTTTACGATACGCGACGGGTCGATGCGATTTTGTAAAAAAAAAACCGGTCAAGTGCGAGTCAGACTCGCGCACCGAGGGTTCCGTACAAACTCGTAAGTAGATACGTGAATAGTTCAAGAAAAACTGTATGGCGTTTAGTATTGTTTTAGTAGAGCAAATAAGTATGTATTACGATTTTTGAAAATTTCTAAAAAACGATGCAATTTAGAAAACTGTTTTATTTTTCCTGTAATATTTAGTATGATATTAATAATTGGTAATTATTGCAGATTTTTCTGTTCAGTAACTACGGAGATAATAGGGGGGAATGGTATTTTTTTTAACGTTTTTGGTCATAAATCAAAAAGTACAAAATTATCAAAAAAAATGGCCTTGGAATCTACAAATTAAGCCCTTTCATTTGATATCCCGTTCGATTTGGGTTACCTATGTTTTATCAAAATATGTTTGACAAATTATCACTTTCCAAAAAAAATTTCGCAAAATTTCATTTCCCAAATAATCGTTTGCCAAATTAACTCTTCACAAATAATTGTTACGCGAACCTAATGTTTGACACATGAATGTTTAGGCAATGCCTCGCTCACCAAATGGTAGTTTGACCAAATTTTATTTAGTCAAATGTTTTAGTTGGCATAACATATTTTACGCAAAACAAAATTACGAAAATTATTTGTATCGTCAAAATTCAATGAACCTTTTTTTTTTTTAAGAGGGGAAAATGCGTTAGGCATACCTACAGGGTGCGGGGACGGACCCTGATGGTTATGTGGGACTCCCTTGAACCTAACCTACTGTTCTGGGAGCGGTTCGTTTTAGTTGGGGGACGCAGTTCTAACCTAACCTAACCTAACCTAATTGAACTTATGGTTTGAGTTTTTTTTAATGCGGGGACCCCCGAGCCCCCCTTTTTCTTCTGTGCCCTTATAATTTACTAACCTAACCTACTTTTTGATAGCAGTTCGTTTTTGTTGGGGGACGCAGTTCAAACCTAACTTACTTTTTGATAGCCATTCGGTTTGGTAGGGGGACGCAGTTCTAACCTAACCTACTTTTTGATAGCAGTTCGTTTTGGTAGGGGGACGAAGTTCAAACCTAACCTAACCTACTTTTTGATAGCAGTTCGTTTTTGTTGGGGGATGCAGTTCGAACCCTAACCTAACCTAACCTAACCTAATTGAACTTATGGTTTAAGTTTTTTTTAATGCGGGGGGCTTCGCCCCCCGAGCCCCCCTTGTGGGGGGCTTCGCCCCCCCGTCCCCCCTTTTTCTTCTGTGCCCTTATAATTTACTAACCTAACCTACTTTTTGATAGCAGTTCGTTTTTGTTGGGGGACGCAGTTCAAACCTAACTTACTTTTTGATAGCCATTCGGTTTGGTAGGGGGACGCAGTTCTAACCTAACCTACTTTTTGATAGCAGTTCGTTTTGGTAGGGGGACGAAGTTCAAACCTAACCTAACCTACTTTTTGATAGCAGTTCGTTTTTGTTGGGGGACGCAGTTCGAACCCTAACCTAACCTAACCTAACCTAATTGAACTTATGGTTTAAGTTTTTTTTAATGCGGGGGGCTTCGCCCCCCGAGCCCCCCTTGTGGGGGGCTTCGCCCCCCCGTCCCCCCTTTTTCTTCTGTGCCCTTATAATTTACTAACCTAACCTACTTTTTGATAGCAGTTCGTTTTTGTTGGGGGACGCAGTTCAAACCTAACCTACTTTTTGATAGCCATTCGTTTTGGTAGGGGGACGCAGTGCTAACCTAACCTACTTTTTGATAGCAGTTCGTTTTTGTTGGGAGACGCAGTTCAAACCTAACCTAACCTACTTTTTGATACATTATTTCAATAATGGTTATGCCAATTGTATTTTATATGAAAATAACGTTATACCATAAGTTGATTATAGGAAATAAGCATTATACTTAAAGAATGCTATATTAAATGTTATTCTATCAAATGATCATTATAAGAAATAATAATTATGTCATATGTAAATATATTAAGTGTTATTATAAGATTTAATAATTATATCAAATGAGCGTTATTGCGACTAATATTATACCAAAAATTTTTATAGCCATCGTTACGCACCCCCTTTACCCTTCTGTTTATGTCAGTTTTTGTTTTTATTGAGGGCTACAGTTCTTCAAAATTCTTGCTGTTGTTCAAAATTATTACTTAAACTTTAACCTTTTTTGTGGGATCGTGCCGTTTTACCAATATTATTTTGGTCAAATTTTATTACCTAAGGAAATCCGATTTTTGACTTTTTATGTTTTGACATAACAATTCATTTGACTAAACTTTTATTGACTAATATTTTTTTGCCTTAATAAAGCATTTGCTAAAAGACCAAATGCCGAAATGTCATTTTCCGTATTAATATTATGCTGAATAAAAATTTGACCAAACGAAAATTTGCGTATTATAATTATGCCAAAGATTGCATTGGCAAAAAAAACAGTTGCTAATATTTGTTTGGGAAATGAGATTTGACCAAAATAATTTTGGCAAAACGGCAGGATCCCGTTCGATTTAATAGCTCTACTTTTGTTTTTCCACATCCCATTTCGGCCCCTTTAAAAAAAAGTAAAAAAGGTATAAGATTTTTTTTCCGTCCAATAGGCTCGGGTTAGCGGTTCTTAACACTATTCCAAATTTCAAGTCGATAGCATCACTAGATCCTGAGATATCTCATAGATATCTGTGACAGACGGACAGACAGACAGACAAGAGTCGCACCATAAGGGTTCCTTTTTTACCATTTTGGTACGGAACCCTGAAAATGTGTAACGCGAAGACATAATGATCAAAGATTTTCGAATGGAGACCACAAACCGGAAGACAGCGTGACTCGGCCCCCACAAGATGGTCTGTCGACCTGGTTGTGGTCGCTGGCAGTCGATAGAGGCAGGAAGCATGCGACTGTTCCTTTTTGCAAGTCTTTTGCGGAGATTTGTGTTCAGCAGTAGACGGCTCAATGATGAATGATGACTTATATACAGAAAGATAAATAAATACGTTACGCAAAGCGCGCTTAAATTTTTTTTTCGTCTATATTAACAACCGCGTTTATTCTTTAATTTTTACCGAGGTAAGTTACTTTACTTTTAATTTTTACCGAGGTTAGTCCACGGGGACTAGGGTCGATATGGCGACGATAAATGTTACCCCGTGAATCAAAGTAACCCCAGTCCACGGTACCTATATCCTAATTCAAAGTGCGTATCATTATCTCAATGTATTAATGAAAATCTCATGTATGAAAAGAGAAACTGGTGAGTTTCTTCCGGCGCTTCTTCTCACCAGAAGGTCATTACCCGAAGCGCCAAAAGAAAAGGAAAAAAGAAGATAAAAGAATGTAAGAAAGACATGTAAAAGAGCCCTTGAGGGCCTACTTAGAGAAATAAATTATTTTATTTTTATTTTTTTTTTATTTCTCCACTTTGTTTTCGTACATCATGAAATTATACTCCCACGTTACAGCGAAAACTTTAACGCTTAACAATTTGAACGTAAGTACAGTCAAACAAATAGTTTCAATTTACCATGCACGGTTAGCTTACCGCGTGGCTGTGTCAGAGGCTGACAAATCGGCGGCGACAAGCCCGATTGAGTCGACAGCGTATATGCTACTTAGCCTCAATCGATAAAGCTGAGAGCCCACCAGAGCCTTTGTTGTTAGGCTAAGTATCCACTTTAACATTCTTAGTATGGTTGAATACCACATAGGATTAGCAAGCTGAAATAGAAGTGAGCAAGCCATTTTTGACCCCAGACCGACAATTGTTTGAGTAAACTTATGTGCGGATCGAAGATAAAGACATGCCCCGATGGAGGGAAGCCCCGGTTTACGGAAGAGCTGGATAAGCTCAATGCGTACAATTAAAGAGACATCTCTCTAGTTTTTGTTGAACGATTTCAAATTAATTATCCTTACGCTGAAAGGGGTTAAGTTTCTGACAAAAAAAAAATTGTGACAAGATTTTACTACGACTTTGACTTACTTACACTTTTTAGTCCACACTTTTTTTATATATTGGCAAAATCAGATCAGTTTGATGGTACTATAATCTTGCATTATCACCAAACTTACGTACTTATAAGTTAAGTAAACCAAAGTTCAACTCAATCAGATACCAGAAAGCAGTCGAAATTTTGAAACCACAACTTACAAACGTTGCAAGTTAAATAAACACTTGTAAAAAGAGGAAGATGCATTTTGACACAAGGAAAATGACGTATTCTCGTTAGGTTGAGTGCAAATAATTTAATAATTTCTTTTGTTTTTTGTCCATTCTACCGTCCAACTAAAAGGCCGCTAATTTATTTGAAGTTTCATACAAATTAACGGCCTTTTAGTTAGAGGACGGCAGCATTGAAGACTGGCCCATAAGGTAGCAGTGGCGTGACCATGGAACTCAAATCCCACCACTCTAAAATTAGCCAAGACTTTAACTATATATTTATACTCTATACTTACAGCTATTAAAAAATGTATAAGTCAAATTAGCTCCGGTTTTCCAAAGAATATCTTTGATGCCACACCATTGATGGAGAGTTTAATCCACGAGAACGTACCTCTCACACTCTCTACAACTCACGTTATGGGCACCTTACAAACCAGTTATTGTCCAGCGTATTGAGAAAAGCGAGCACTGGCAAAGATTAAGCGCACCTGCGTCGATTAATAATAAAAAGTAGCGAAAAGAATAGCATGAAAACACTTTTAAACGTTTGTTCCGAGCGGTCGCTGCCCATTCATCCGATTTTAACATCTTTACGTACAAATGAATTAATTCTGGAACGGTCGTTTGGACAAAGGCCCGGATTGGGTACAAAAACTTAATTACGATGGAAACAGCGAGGTTCCGCTCGTCGGAAATGGGCGGCGACTGTCACCGGCTAGGGTGAGCCCGGCTTAGGACGAATCAATGCTACGTTTCATTTCTCGTAGACCGATTTCGGCCGTAATTGCAACAAAAAAAAAACTGATATAAAATAAAATAAATAAATAAAATACTGCACTCAACTGAAATCAGGAATAGCTTTCTGACCAAAAGGCCTAATAATGTAATACAGTTTTCCGTTCCTAATCCCCCTGTCACCGGCGGCTAGGGCTCACGCGGGCTTAGGCCGAATCAATGCTGCGTCAAATTTTTGAAGGACGATTTTGGACGAAATACAGTCGGAACTCGGAACAATAACAATTGTAAAAATGGTTTTCTGTTATACTGCACTCCAATAAACAGCATTTTGTCCCGAAGTCCTAATTCTGTAATACACTTTTTCATTTCCAATCGATAACATTTTGTGTGCAGAGCTTTTAAAATAATATCCTAACCTAAAGCAATTGCCTTGATTACCTAACTCTTTGAATGAAAGATCAGAGGACCAACAATTATTTATGCTAGCTATATGCTATGATGCTATCGATACGTGAATTAAATGAACAGCAAACTTACTTTCACGCAAATAAATGACAATTAAATACTTGTTATTAACAACCACGCTAAATTCTGGTTAAACTCTATCACATATGGGCCGCTAACATTCTCAACACTAATGTGTTAAAGAAAGTTTGAATAGCCGTTTTTATTTCCATATAATAAGGAGTACTTTGCAGTATAACTTTGCCGATTCGCGGCAACTCATCCAACATACTTACTTATAGGCCTGTAGCCGAAAGCCGAGGAAGTTTCGGGGGACCCTACTCGTTAACGTGTTGGAACGCGCTCGCACAAATATTATTACAAGAAAGCGGTAAGTTGTTTGCAAGTGTAAGGGACAATGATTAACGTCTGGTTCGTCATTATGGAGTTAAGCGTAATATAATAATGATGGCTTACGTTTCCATAGCATAGAACAACGGTTATCAGAATGTAATGTGATGAATACACCGCTTTATCAGAATGTGAGAAATAACCGAACAAATACTAAATAGCAAAACAAATGGTTCTCTGCGTTTTCGCCGAATTATTTTTTCTCAAATATTTCATTTTTCAACTCACAATTTTCTCTAAAACCATATTTTTTCGCAGCTTTCATGAAACAAACCTAACCTACTGTATTCTATAAAACCATAAGTAATTGGTTTCGGAGAAAATCGAAGAGTTGGGAAGTGAAACATTTAGCAAAAATAATTCGGTGAAAAGGCAGGATACCATTTTTCCTTTCTTTCCTGCCCTTAGCTTTGAGCCAAAATTTTAATAGGACCACTCTAGAGTGTTTCAAAAAAATTACGCATCAGTTGTAAAACTGCAGTCTACTCATACTTTGATGTTGGGTGACAATCTGGATAAGACATGCACTACCCGTTTTCCGAATCTATGTGGTTTAGATTTTTTTATTGTGGAAACACAATTTTAATTACGATTATAGATACAAAGACCAAATACATAGAAAATTTAAAGGCAAACGTAGCCAAGGCCGGATACTGTGGGTTGCGTTAAATTTTTCGTAATATACAGGGTGGGAAAAATCTATGGGCCCTGGAGGGGAACTACCTTAAATCCCTTAGTAAGCTCATTTTACTGAAAGGAAACATTCCTTTATTTTTAAAAAGAAACAAAACTGCATTAAAATATTTTCTAAAATTCACTTGTCTCACCCGGGAATCGAAACAGCTAAAAATTAAAAAAATAAGGAATAAGGTTCATCCACAGGTTTTAGATGCTTGGCATCGCTATAACGAGTGGGCATCACGCTCTTTTTTGCCAAGAACCGGCAGGATGTGGAATGAAACTTGAAGTGTTCCCATCGCGCTATGACATGGGGTATTTCAAGATACGAGTAAACAGGGCGCTCAAAGATCGGCAACGTATAGGTAACACCTCTGGTGTTGCAGATATCCATGGGCCACGTTGACTGCTTTTCATCAGGCAGCTCGTCTGCTCTTTTGCCACTTATAACATTAAAAAACATAAGCACTCATTATTTTAGGACTATTCGCCAGGATAAAATCTCTCAAATACATTTTAATTTTACAAGTAAAAAAGATTGTGAAATCTATCATTAATTTTATTTTACCATCAATTCCAATACAAATGCCATGAGAATTAAAAAAAATCTTTGAATGCAGTTTGGTTTCTTTGAAAAATAAAATAATGTTTTCTTTGAGTAAAATGAGTTCATTATTTTTTCCATCCTGTATAATCGTAAAAAAAACTGTTAGACACTGCAGTGAGCATACCTGAGCGTACCTCTTACGAATATCGAATATATGTATTAAGTACTACGTTACTTCGGTTCGTATTCTGTCCCTGTATTTTACGACAGTTTGTCCATTATATTTCTTTGACTTAGGGTCCCACTGAGTGGGTCTTCTCTTTATTGCCACTTGTCTCTAAGCATAAATTCCATATAGAGGCATGGAACCAATAGGAACGAGTTGCTATAAAATTCGTCTATATCGTCTCGCAATCTTCTTTGTGATAGAATTACCTAGAAAAATGCAAGTACAACATTCTCAGAAACGTGATGCTTTCGAGAATTTCTGAAAACTTTTTCTAAAACCCAAGTTTCTATTGAGTGATACACATTTCAAGAAATTTGCACACTCAAAATGCAACATAAATAATTTCTGACCCATAACGTTTTAGAATGATTTAAAGACTTCTAGTTACTTATATTGTCTTTGGTTACTTTATATTAAAACTCATTGTAATAAAACAACTTTAACGGATTAAATCGCATACTTTGTTTTAGACGTATTGTACGTATATTAATAAATTCATAAAAGCTTACGATTTATTCTTGTAGTTGTTAGAATTAACAATCATTTTTTGTGCTGTCTTTTGTTGTAGATTCTAAGTGAGTCCTGCTGTAGAGATTTACCAGTCATATTCTGGACAAAATCACATGCCTTTTTAATCTGACGTTGGCGGAATCATTGATACCTAGTATCGATCGAGCTACACAAAAATTGAACTGAACTGGCCTTACAGTCGCGCACATGGCGCAATAGTTTCCATCAATATTATATTTGTGCAAAACAAATCAAATAACAAACCTCACACTTCACGGTTATTATATTTAAAACAACCGAATTCGCGAATAATTTACAATCAATCGGCAAATACATGAATACTAAAAGTTACCTACAATTCACTCAATATACGAAAAGCAACCCTATTAATGACACATACGGGTGAAATTGCAGTAAGTAGCCACTACATATCGGAAAACTCTAATTGCCTGTACGAGTGTGGTTCGTTTCCGATCGAGTCTAACTAGCAGCGGCACAGTTTAATAAAATAGGGTGCGTTTCCATTGACGATGAGCTGGGTTAAACCGCAGAATAAGAACTAAGGCACTGGTCCCACCGCCGGCGAGTAAGCGAGTAAAGTTGGGCGAGTAACAGTTCGTTGCGGGATGACCAGTCACAGTGTGATCAATCGACCTTTCCAGATCCGCAATGATAATGATAATGATAAAATGATTTATTGCCACAAGAAACAAGAAAAAAAAAAAACTCAAACAAATTACATTGTATTCAATATTATAGCTAGCTTAAACTTAATTAATTACATTGTTTATTTATAAGTAGGTACAGTGGCAACAGGCTCAGGCTCAGCGTATGCTGTGAGCGTGTTGGGCTGCACAGCGCTGTTTTTCAGCCTGCACCTTACTCCTGCACCTTACTTGCAATGTAATGCTCGCCCAACTTTACTCGCTTACTCGCCGGCGGTGGGACCAGTGTGCCTACCATGAGTTGACTTTTCGATCGGCGCTAGCGAGTATCGAGCGCTCGATGACAGTCTATCTCTTTCGTACTATTAGCGCGTACGAGAGAGGTGCACTGACTCTCGATACGAGAGACTCGCTAGCGCCGATCGTACACTCAACTCATGGTAGGCACACAGTGCCTAATACTACGTAGTTTCTCTATGTAACAAAACTGACGTTCGGGTCCGACCGGATGGAACGCACCAGATCCGTCCGTCTTTCTCTATCTTATAACGCGTGCTCTTTCTGGTCGCTGGCTAAGCCCCTCCGAAAGGGCAAAATTTGGTACTAGTAGCCGCACGGTGAAATCGCGGAGTGAATCACTCATGGTGAAACGAAGATAAACAGACCATTAGTTGACCAATCATACTGTTTGCTCTGATGGAGTATAGATGTCGAGCATTGTAATGGACACGTAGCAATTTTTCAAAAAACTAAATTCCTAATAACAATACTTCAAAAAACTAAATTTCTAATTTTGGACTGAAAAGAGTTAGAGAGAGAAAAATTCTAAGGCCCCTCTTAAATCACACTTGATATATGAAATGGACTATCCCATCAAAAACATAACATGTAAAAAAATGCAAGTCTCGCATCCTCTACTACCGCAAAAAGTGGTGAGATCACTACATAGTATAAAACAAAGTCGTTTCCCGCTATTTGTCCCTATGTATGCTTAGATCTTTAAAAGTACGCAACGAATTTTGATGCGGTTTTTGTAGTAGATAGAGTGATTCAAGAGAAAGGTTTATAAATGTATAATACATGCATTTAGTATCAGCACTGCACCCATGCGAAGCCGGGGCGGGTCGCTAGTATAATATAAAACGAAGTCGGTTAATTTATGTCCGTATCAATATTACACATCTTTGTCTTTTTAATAAATACACAGAATTACTTGGCCATCGCAACATAAAATTAATAAAAATAAATATCCGTTTTGTTTCAAGTTGTACTAATTTAATACAGAGCCAGCAGGCCACAGTAACGCATACACAAACATAAATGGAGCATGGCGTCCAGAGCACTAATAAAGTTAGGTAGGTTTTGTTGCATGTAGATTCTATTGCCATATGCGATGACCAAGTCGTTATATGTGTCTATTTATTAAATTTGAATGTTATTGAGAATATATCTTAGTCATATTACTCCCTATATATCACTGAAAATTTTTGCCAGCACAAAATTAGAGGAGCCTGAAAATGGCCTGAATGGCTTCGAGAAAAGGACCGTGCCTTAGTTTTGCTTGACTTGGCGGAGACACTGCCGTGACCCCAAATAAGTCTACTGAGCAGCCTGCCCTGTCGTAAGCGCTACGAATTTGTGCTACGCCGTAGGCACCTACGACTACGAGCTGCTACGAATTAAATTGCACTTGAAATGTGAGTAAATTGGGGTAACCACGCCACATACATAGTTAGAAAAGACGTCCAACTCATCGAAATCTACACACTCAGGGCAGTAAAATAAAAAAAACCTAGAACGCAGGTGTTTGCGGCTGAGGCCAGAGACAGTCTCTGGCCACTTTTAATACCATGGTGTGTTGCAGTAAGTTGCAAAAGTGTATACACATATGAACTGTACATAATTAAACCTTAAAAAACTCGAGTGATCATATTATAAAACCACTCTACACACTGTTTGCTTTGAGGAATTTTATTCTCATGTGCGAATTGTTTAAACACAGTGTACTTATGGGAGATATCCCTAGATTAAAATAAAATACTTAAAAACCATTGATGATGTTTGACGTAATTATCAATGTTAAGATTTTTTTTTCGGAAATAAGTATCTAGGAAAGTATTTTTAGAGAAGTCATTTCTAGCCGTGCATAACCCGACCCCTGTGGTTAAGCTTGCCTTAAGACATGCCAAGAGTCTGACGATAAAGAAGAGAGATAACCGGAATATCGGTTTACCATTATGTTGCAAAAGCATATTGGTATTCCATGTATTCCGGCGCAGTTTTTCCGCCCTATTGACCTTCCACGTGAGGGTATGATCGCTTCCTGTCGGCTGAGCGCTGATGCTTCAAACGGCAAATTGAGCACACGTCAATCTGCTAAATCAGCGAATAAAAACTCAAATTCAGGAAAAAACATACCGTGAGTCAACATTATAAATTACTACCTATTTAAAAAAATGTAACTTAATTAATTATTGGGATTTTATGGCCTTTTCAATGTGCCCTTGCTGCACTGGACTTATGAAATGATGACACGTACCGATATGAAAGTTAAACGCAAGTTAATTTTCATGCTTTACACTGGAATGTGCAGGTACCTAATGCAGATATTTCGGGTAGATAAAAAAATGCAACCCGATGAAGATTTTAAAATAGGAAAGGTTTTTTACAACTTAGGGCATTTCTCCAGAAATATGTCTGCGACTCAGTCATCTGTCTCCATACATTTAGTATGAAAAAGGGCCAGATGAATGATGTGACCGCAGACATATTTCTGGAGAAATGCCCCTTAACGTTGACCCGGGTACATTGACACAAGGTGCTTGCTACGAGTATTACAATTTGTTGCCATTTAATCTTAAAACAGCGCGCCAAGTTTTTAAGTCACGTACGTACATAAATACACATCGGTGAACAAGTCAGTCATAAATTAAGCCGTGACAACGAACAGCGAACTAAACAATTCTATACAGAAAGTGGAAAGTAAGAAGGTGAAAGTTTTGCCGATTGGTCCCGAGGGGCCGTACTGCTATCACAAAAGGTCCTGTTTTAATAAGAAAAGCATGTCAGATAAGTCTTTTTGTGTGTTGAAACCTATGTTTGTCTGAGGGATTATTTATTGAGACTTAGTAAACTTTTAATAGTGTGCTATGTTCTGCTTAGGCAGGTTAGAGTTAACATAGCGAAACATTTTCAAAGCTAAAAATATCAGTTTATGTCGTTAAGTCAATCGTTTCAAAAACGGTGGCACTACGCAAACAACCAGATCAGACTGAGATCTCTCTACCAGCAAAAAAATTTATATTTTATTTCAAATTTCACCTTGTATATCTTATTATCAGTCGCAGATTAAGCGTAACGAAGAAAGTACACTTTATATCTTCATCTTGTTAAATCTAAGCCACAGCTTACGCGTTACAAGAGGGTTCACCCTACTAATAAGACCGCGCTAAGCCGTTTGCTCATTTAGTCAATCTGTTAGCAGATTTTCCCATCGGCGGTTAATGGAGCAAACATGGATATCGATCTCTAATGACTGGGGAATATTAATGATGTTTGTATAATTATGTTGCTTAGTTGAACTTTTCTGCATAAAATTGAGGTACGAGTTATATAATTGTTTTTTTTATTTAATGATTTACATCGTTTTCGAAATTATTTAGATAACTATAAAAAACAGTACTAATACTTCACAATAAATAACTATAATACTAAATTAAGAATAGTATATTACACAACTACGGTGGTAATACAAAGAAAGGTCGAGATCGCAGATGTTTGCGGCCCGAGCTGCAAGCGAGGGACGTAAATATGTGATCGAGGGCTTTCTTTATTACCTCCCGTGTTGTGTACATCATTTTATGTCTACACTTGGCCAGAAAGCTACTTTATGGCCAGGTGTGGCATAAATGTATAAAATAGGTACTTAATTGTGGCGTGGTGTGAAACATACTAACACAGTGTTTAATCATTGTTCTTTACTTCAAATATGATTTGACTTCAAAAAGGATGAGATTCTCAAATCGGCTGTATTTTTATGCCATCTCGGAACTCCATCATTTAAAAACACACATAGATAGACAAAAATATTGTAAAACGTTGCCCATTTACCTCAAAATACAGTTATTTATTTTTAGAAATTGTTAGGAAGTAATGTGCCAATAAAAACCAATATATACCTACGCGTCAGTTATCCTCGTAAGTATTTCCAAATTATAGTATTTTATGCAACAGTTGTATAAGTACGTAGGCTCAAAAAATAGGGGAGACCGGGTATGGTTGTCTCGCGGGTTGGTTGTCACAGCGGCCATAAAATCATACTAAACGAAACATTAAGTACATCGATCGGTGTTAAAAGATGGCAAGAACTGTACATCCTTCCGTACTTCACCAATCGATGCACTTATTCCTTCGTTTAGTATTATTTTATGGCCGCTGTGACAACCAACCCGCGAGACAACCATACCCGGTCTCACCTACGAATGGCGCGAGTTGCGATACGAGCCCCCGTGGCGGCGAGTATCGCAAATAGAGACGTTATGAGTGTTTTTTTGACTTAATTATACAACGTTGCATACAATACTTTTTCTACTAGTTATTAAATTTTAAAATACATAATTAAACATAGCTCGCAAACAAGGCAAATATGACATATGACTGACAGTATGTGTCTATGGTAAACTTTTTTTTTAATTTGAAGTATACTTGCTAGTGACACGCAGTGACGATATTAAAAATACCTTTTTTATGTTGGCATCAATGAATTTAGTTCGGAAAGTTTTGTTTTTCTTAAAAACCGTAGAAATTTAATTGTTTGTTAAGTTGGTAGTTGTGCATTTTTATCGTAAAGTTAGAATTGAGCGCTTAATCCTTGACCTAAGTTTAACCTAGATTTAGAAGTCTGTGGCTGTTAGCAGTATCGTAATGTGACTATAACGACGCTAGTGCTGTTATGGGGAATAGAGTATAGACTTCTCTGAACTCATATTATGTATGTTCTTATATTAGTGTTCGTGACCAAGTAAAAGACAGATAAAAGTACAGGAGTAGAAAAAATATATTATTAGTAAATTACCAATACAAAACATGCTATATCGTAATTTATATTGTATTGTTTTAATTAACTTCCACTAAATAAACTTGCGTTGCAGCTCCGTAAATCCAAACATTTTCTTCTAAGTATAAAATGTTATCGAGCTCAATTCGCCGGAGGAAGGAAACCTATCTCGAACAATGAAGATTAGAGCGCTGTTAGAAAGTAGCCAGTTATGCGACAAAATAACTTTATTTTTCTCACAGAAGACGTGGGAAAAACAAGCAAATAAACACTTATATTAAATCTTTCTTGCCATCGAAGAGCATTAGGTTATAACAGAGTAGTCAATTTCATTGAAAAAATGCCTATGGGTATGGGTCACGATTTAGAACCTTAACAACACGGCGTCTTTAAATCGACTTTTCGACGGACGTTTCGTAGAGTGGTATCGAATTTATTTTTAGGGTGTAAAAGTGATAGCGCTACTAAACGCGCGTCGACGGCGCGTTTAAAAATCCTGGTGTGTATAGGCCCTTACTATAAAATTTATTCAAAATTCAGTAACTAAACAGAATAAGTGCCTATAATATTTGAAGATTTCCTTCGATTTGTTCAAGATCTGACCATCATATCCTTACCTGGTGACAATGGAACAAACTGGAAGGTGTAGGGTACACTTTAAACGTACGTAGGGTACGGGTTAAACAAAAATGAAAAATCCGGTCCAGCCGTCTGAGAGGAATCAGGGAACATACAAAAAAAAGATCCTGACGTACTGAAAACCGTAAGTGCGTAAGTGAATCTGGATTTATTTGGGATAAGTTTGAGACGCTGCATTTGGTAATTAGCGTTTATTAATTTATGTTTAGTACAGGAAACTGCCCTATTACTTGTATTTAATAGTCTTTCATCCATCAACAGTGAGCTATAACCCAGGCCGTAATTCCGAGTAGCCAGGCCGTGACAAGTCTAGATTACTCTCCCACACTCCTCTTCTGTTAGCTTCACAGGTCCAGCAGAATAGCAGCAGGTGCAGTCCAGCCATGGCGTCCCAGACGTCAGGTCAGCGCCCCCCTCAACCCCAGCCGCGAGTTCCTGAGGAGTCCCGGCCACTTCCAACGTACAGCAACAGGCCGCGGATGCAGGCTCCATCACCGGTGTGGTTTTTGTGGGTATGCCTTCTCCTTCTGAGGGCTGAGTCCCACATAACCTCCCCGAAGCGCCATTTTAAGACATGGCGCTGTTAAACACCTGGAAGATACGCCTAATGCATTTCCACACCTTTAAAAAAAGGGAGCTATACCTACCAGTAGCGTGGCGTCCAAACAACTCGATTCCTACCGGCTTACCTAATATCAAGCATTTGAGCACCTTATTCTACAGCTGTTAAGGAAAATGTACACTAAATCTGCATCGGCTTGGCCAAGGGTATATTTTACGCCACGCCACTGATGCCTACTGTATACCGAATAGCACCCTTAAAGGAAAAAGGTAATGAACGGGTATTAGTTTTTTTACATTCTTGCAACATTTCTCTTTGGAAAGCAGTATAAATTATAGCTTCCTGTTTGGTATTAAGTACGTCCGCCATTGTGCTTAATCACGCCTCCATTTGATTTATTATCTGTCAGGCCGAATGAATTATGTCAAAAAATAATTAAACAGGTCAGTAGGGAGGTGGTAACTGGAAGAATATGCTGAGAATAAATACGTCTAAGTCCCGTTTCTATCCAAAACGATTATTCAATACGTAAACGGTAAGCTTATGATGCCAGCCTCGTCGATCGATAAATAATAGCACATTACTTACCTTGGCGGTAAAACAGAGAATGTCTCAGATCGCAGGTATTTGACGCCCCAGCCGAAGGCTTTTTTTATTAACGCCCGTAGTAAGTACGAAATTTTACGTCTCTCCCAGGCCCGAAAATGGGATTTTCCGCACGCGTAGCCACTCGCCACTTTAAGGCACTTTAAGGCCAGGTGTGACGTAAACGATAAAGCCTCCGTCATGTTCTGACAAGTATATAACTGTGAGAGTGCTGGATGTTTATTATGTATTTATGCCACACCTGGCCATAAAGTGGCTTTTTCCGCACGCTGCGCGTACGGAAAAAGCCGCTTTCTGGCCAAGTGTAGACATAAAATGATGGTACACAACACGGGAGGTAATAAAGAAAGCCCTCGATCGCATATTTACGTTCTTCGCTTGCAGCTCGGGCTGCAAACTTTTGCGATCTCGGCCTTTCTTTGTATTACCACCCTAGTTGTGTAATGTACTATTATTTTTAAACGATCGACAAGCCGAGTATTATAAGGCTACAGGAATAAGAAGGAATAATCAAAGTTATTTAATATGATAAAATGTTGCGATTAGCAAACGTTTTTGTTTTGTTCAGGAGAAAATAAAACATTGTGATATGATAGCTGTCATTGACCGATATAGTATTATTGTATTTAATTAAAATGAATCATTTAAATAAAACACTTCATTTATTATTAATAATGAAACACAATAACAATCCTTCTTATAATAACTTAATCACTTAAACATCAATGTCAAACCCACTTTCCCTAACGCCTAATTCTATAAACCGTTTAGCATTCCAACAATCACATTTTTACGCAAAAGTAGCACTTCAGACAACATTAAAATTACCCGGCTTAGCCTAATAATGCTAAACAGATTGTGAGGGCCGCTCAAATTCATGCACCACGTCACATTTCCGCTTGTTATCATAGCGAGTCATTTTTATAAAACAACACTGCCTTTTTTACAGAAACGACGGTTTTTATACAAAAAATTGCGTCACTTAAGCCCTTTCGGAATGTCGGGACGGTTTCACAAATGGACGCTGCTTATAACACAATACATCTTATACGTCACGACCTTTGCCCTTTAGATGCCGAGCTAACGAAGAAAAACGCCTAAACAACTCGGAGATAACAAACGCTTCGCACTAAGGGGTACCCATTCTGTTATTTCTGTTGAACACCGTAATTATGTTGAGTGTTTAATAAATAGGGTAATATATATTAAGGTATTGTGTACCTATGTAATGTACCTATATTGAATGAATTAGACTCTAGGGTGAGTGAGCGAAATTACAGATCATAACTTTGTGGTATTGATAAATGATTCACAAAGCGTTACACAGTTCTGAAATAACTGAATTTAATAGTACATTATTTTTATATAGTTACCCCTGTTTATGTAATTATTAGTATCTTTAGTATATGTATTATGTTTTGTAATGTATTTTCAATTTTTTGTTAGCAGCACCGCCCACAAGCCCACAAGTGACCTACTTTGCCCTAGCATAATTGTGAGACACAGAGCCCCCCCCCCCCCCCCCCCCAAGGACGATAAAAGATTATACGTAACTCCAAAGTCGACCATGTCATGTGGCCTGCGCGACATTTTCAAAGGTGCTGTACGGCCCTCTGGGAAAAAACTTTGGAGACCCCTGCCCTAAGGCATTATTTATCGACCACAAAACGCAGAATTACAAAAAAAGGATTCGCTTGAGTAATAATTGAAAACTGACCGAAACCAATTAGCGTGCTAAATCAAGATAACGATCATAAATTTAAAAATAGGGGTAGGTTCTACTAGTATACCTACATACTAATTACCTTAAACAAAAAAGTAGCACAGTGATCCCCAAGACTTTTTTAAAAAGAAAAATAACTCTCCTTTCTTTGAGCAGTCGTGTAAAACGGCCTTTTCTGAATAAGGAGTGTGGAAAAATATAGGTATATCCACCAGTAGACTATAGCTTGGCAACTTCGTTAGTGATACTCCCTTGTGTGCTTTTTGTTATGTGTAGTGTAGCCGTAACTACTTACACAAATTACCGCCAACAGGAACGGCGACCGACGGAGGCTGCCTCCGGTCCAGCTGGGTCAGTCGTCGGGTAATAAGTAGTAACGGCTGCACATATCAAAAATCACACATGCGAGTGTCACCAACGAAGTTGCCAAGCTATAGTTCAATTAATGACGGTGTACGTTATTAGGGCATTTCTCCAGAAATATGTCTGCGACTCATTCATCTGTCTCCATACAAGTAGTATGAAAAAGGGCCAGATGAATGAGGTGACCGCAGACATATTTCTGGAGAAATGCCCATTAAGCAAACTAAAGTGACGAGAAGAACTAACAATCTAACGTCTCCATTTGCGGTGTTTTTCCAAGAGACAATGAACAATAGACTACGCTAAAGGCATTAATAATAAATGCGGGAGCGTGGAAAACATTTCAATTTATGTTGCTTTGCTATGGCGGAAAAACGGCTCGGAAATAAACCTCCAATATACGCTGCAGTATCGTCCCTCCCGCTCCGTTGTTTCCTGCGTGACAGTGACAGGGGATGTTAAGTAAAAGTACAAAGGTTATTTAGGTGCGAGCGTTATTTAAAGGTTAATGCCTTGCCACTGAGTGATAGAGTTGTTTTGAGGATTTACCAGGCGGTAGTTGATGAGGACAGTGGATTCTGGAGTTTGGTCTTGAGAGGGTTATACCCCACTGAAGGTGAGTTTTATCAAGAGAGTGGGTAAACAGCATATAAATTTAAAGCTTCTTAAAGTAAGTAAAATAGTACATTATGATACGAGTGGGCGAAGTTGGTCATTACAGTCGAGGCTGTGTTGCATACACCTCGTCGTGTGGTGTCGGTGTAGTGCGGGCGCGCTCATGGACACGCACGAGGTGGCGGACTGGTGGTGGCGGAGCTGCGCGGGAATCATATCCGCACGCCGAGCCCCACGACGACGTGCTCTCATTGGTCAATTGGCGGTTATTACAGCACTTGTGTGGCAATGAAAAGTAAAAAGCACTTGTGTGTAATAAGCTGCGTTCCGCGCATAAGAACCACCAAATAAGAGCGACTTTATGAGCAAGTGTGTTGAAATAGTGCATTACATAACTAGGGTATAATATAAAGAAAGGCAGAGATCGCAGAAGTTTGCGGCCCGAGCTGCAAGCGAGGGACGTAAATATGCGATCGAGGGCTTTCTTTATTACCTCCCGTGTTGTGTACATCATTTTATGTCTACGCTTGGCCAGAAAGCGGCTATTTCCGTACGCGCAGCGTGCGGAAAAAGCCACTTTATGGCCAGGTGTGGCATAAAATAATTTTCTGCATGCTTTTAATGATATTCATTTTTTTTAATCTAGTACTCTCTTTACAGTAGCATACAAAGTAACAAGATCTTATTTTATGTTACTTTCGGTTTTCTCTGCCTTCAACTTATTTATCTTATATGGAGAAATAACCTCGATTTGAATATTGAAATAGCATAAAGTGGGTAACTTAAAACTTTGTTATTCTTTCAATTTGTAATAAGATGACAGTGAACATATTTTTGCATAACCATCTTAGCATTTTGTGACTCAAACGATGAAATGCCAACAATTTAAAAAATAATACTGCACATTTCAAAACGTCTTCCAGTCCGTTTTAAGTAGCTTCACCTGTTTTATTTATGAAAGAACAAGAAAAGTCAATATTCCATTTGAAGGCGAAACAAAAGACGGGTTAGTCTTGCGCTCTTCAGTAACTCAGGTAGCGATTCTGCCACTTTATTTAGATATATATATTGTTATCAGAATATAATAAGATATACTTCGTACCGAATAACAATAGACTCTAGAGGGACAGGGATTACAAACATTTTCTGAAAAGTTGTAATACTTTTAATAATATTTATTTGATGTAAAATTGGAAGATCTAACGATAGTAAATGTTACCATACTGAATTGGCCTATCTATCAGCTTAGCACACAAAAAAAATCAAGCATCTACCACAATAATTCACGTCACCATCATCGTACTCGGCGATAGGTGAACAATTAAAAAAAAAGTCATAACTCCGAAAATACGAAAAATCGCGGAACATACATGGGGGTGGTTCAGATAGCCCTCTAGGTCCTCTACCTCCCAGCTTCAGTATATCACTACTTCTTGGGACACCCTGTATAACTAAATATGTGTGCCAATAATATTAGAAGAGAACAGAGCTCTATTTTTTTAATGGAATCTTGACCTATTTAACTAATATATAATTGGATAAGACTAATTTTTCAAAGATGTGTAATATTTTTTGATAATCCTTGTGATAAATATCCAGGAAATACCGCTATTACATTTTTATTCCCTGTGATTTTTCCAAAATACTAAAAAAATATATATATGACAGTTCCAAATTAGAAGCCTGTCCTGTGTATATATACTGCTGTAATATGGTCCTAATAAACCCAGGTAATAAATCCCGCTTCAGCATATAAACGAGTTATGTTTCGATCGTTCCTGGAGTCATTAATATCTGTTACACCGCCGCTTGCCGTCGGGACGTCCTCTGGGGCCATCACTTTATCCCGTTTTTTTTATTAAGTCAGATTTTTAAAAGCAGCGCCGATATTGGATAGTTTTGCAGACTTCATAATGGTTTACCCTTGAATCGTCGACAAAGGTTTCATCGACATATCATTTCATCGAAATATCATATCATCGAAAGTAAATTTTCTCTGAAACCATATTTTTCTAGAAATTAATATAAAACAAACCTAACCTATATTTACAGGATGACTCATTAAAAAATCCTGAATAGTTAACTGTTTCTGAGAAAAAAGTTGTCGACGAAATGAAAATTCGAGAGAACTATTTCGTTTATTACAGAAATTATATTCTTAAATCGATTAGGTACATATCAGATCAATCTTTTAAATTAAAAACCGACTAAAGAAAGGAAAGGAAGGGTTAAAATTTCTCTATATGCGTATGAAACTCATGCCTTTTTATCCGACTGCGGCGAAGCCCAAAGGAGGGTTATGTGTGTTGACCTGTATGTATGTCCGTTCCTGTGTCCGCTCGTAACTACTCAATGGCACATCCGATTTTGATAAATAATACATCATTAGATTCGGCTTGATGGTGCGAGTGTCACTGGGTATGAAGTTCGTTAAAATAAACAAAATGGCGGATTTTATGCAGTTTCAAAGTGCACCGCGGTCGGGTTTTTTTTTGTAAAAATGTGGTTATTATTTGTGTTTTAATAACCGTACCAAATTTTACTAACATCTGAAGTGTTACAAATACAATAAATCATAAGTTTAAATCTACTGATAAATTAATTATATGAGTGTAGTTTATTCATACTTAGATAAATACCATTGTAAAATTATGTAGGTAGTGGCAACCCACATTGGTCTTGAATTAGAATTCGGAGCTTAGGAAGATATTAGGCATAGGCATTTGACGTTATTAGCCATGAACTGTTACTAAATAAATTAAATTATTACGGCATCGAGAAGAATGCCCATCAATTGTTCACATCGTTTTTGTCGGACCGCCAACAAGTCGTAAAGTTGCCCTCAAACGGCAAAATGCTGAAGTCGGACACAGGGCTTATTAATATTGGCATTCCTCAAGGTTCTGCCCTTGGAAACACACTATTTTCTGTAAATGTTTTCACTAATTTTTGTAAATGACCTCCCATCGAGCATTGTGGCCGGCTTGTCGGTGCTGTTTGCGGACGACACAACGGTGATAGTTGGTGCTAAAACCTACGAACAACTAAGTGTCAAAGTAGGTGAGGCTTGCGAGCAGTTGCAAAACTGGTTTTCAGCAAACGGCCTTTTATTAAATGTGACGAAGTCAAATATAATGCTTTTTTCAGGTCGGAAAATTCCAATTCCACCATGCATGGCTCGCTGCCCGATGCCATTGTGCGAGGAGAGCAGGTTCCTTGGGTTCATGATCGATTCAAACCTGAACTGGAAGTGCCATGTTGAGAGCCTTTGCACTAAGCTGAGTAGTGCTGTCTTTGCGTTGCGAAAATTAAAACCTTTGATTTCGGGAGAAGCTTTGAAACAAGTTTACTTCGCTCACTTTCACTCCTTAATAATGTCATACGGATCGCTCATCTGGGGTAACTCCACGGATGCTAAGCGGGTACTTATAATTCAAAAACGAGCTATCCGTATACTTGCAGGAGTGAAGCCGAGACACTCATGTCGAGAACTATTCCCATCGCAACGTATAATGACGCATTACTCACAGCATTTATTTGATATACTAATATTTGTTAGAAATATTATCTCTCAGTTCGAACGTGTAGACGTTCCAGGTAAACAGCTTCGTTCTACTGGACGCCTGAGAACGGTTTCTCGCAGCATGGCACTTGCAGGCAAGAACCCCCGTGTCATCGGTCCGACGTACTTTGAGCACTTACCGGCCGATTTAAAGAACGAACCATGTGACGAAACATTTAGGCGCCGACTGAGAAACCTTTTGTTGGAAAACCCTCTGCTGTACTCGGTAAACGAGTACATGGAATTAATGTTGTAATTTTTATTTTCTTTTTATTTTGACATTATTAAATTTGTTACTATTTTAATTATACATTTTTGAGGGTAGGTCGGAACAGCGACTGTGCGGACGTCATGTGTGTACGTTCCGCGTTATAAATCGAAAGTTAATCGGAAAAAGTGATTGCTGATCGTAGTGGTACATTAGTTTAGTACTTTATGAAGTTATCGTAACGTGCAACTATTATTTGTGCTTGTAAATTAAGAGAACTTTCGTTATATTGGACAAAAACTATGTGTGACTAACGGTTGTTGCTAGACGTTTATCAGTTAATCGGTCCGCTCAGCGCTGCAGCCGCTGCGCGTTGTTATTGTTCGCGCGACGGTGTGATGTTACTCATAACCTGTTTACGCTGCCAGCAATAGCTGCATTCGCTGTTTTGTGGGACTCAATCGGCTGATTTTTAAAATAAAGTGCAATATGGAAACTGCCAATAACTGCGTATGCGCTGGGTGTAAAAATACAATTACGGACAGTTCGTTTCTAACTTGTGGGCAGTGCAAACGAAAATATGATCTGGCATGCGTCAGCGTATCACCACAAGTATTCAGTTCGATGGAGAAAGAACGTAAGCAGAAATGGACCTGCCCGGAGTGTCTGAAGAATGTGCCAAAGACTGATAATCAGAATTCACCAGTGAGAGCCGCGGCAATGTCACTTCCGAGCAGTGGATCTAAAAATCCCATTGTAAATAGCAAAAGTGTACCCAATCCACCTGCTGACAATGTTACACTGCGCAAAAAGTCTAATAAACGGTGTACCCTTGTTTTGCCGACAAACTTTTCATCGAATATTATTTCATCGACAACGATTCATCGAAACTTTAGTACTAGTAATATTGTTTGGCGTTTTTTTGTTTCATTTACTATTCATTTCAATTTTTCTTACTGCGTAGAAATACTATTCAACGAATATTACTTGATCGCTGATTTGTTTCAAATTGTTTTAATTGGCACAATTACTAAACATTGCAATTCATTTATTCGACGTATTACTTTAATACATTTCTATATGTCGTACATTGTCACATTTTTCTGTTGTAAGAATTGTCAATAGTACATTACATAACTAGGGTGGTAATACAAAGAAAGGCCGAGATCACAGAAGTTTGCGGCCCGAGCTGAAAGCGAGGGACGAAAATATGCGATCGAGGGCTTTCTTATTACCTTCCGTGTTGTATACATCATTTTATGTGCTTTCTGGCCAAGTGTGGCATAAATCCGGTCTATAATGATTTATGTATACAATATTAGCCTGCGAAAGTCCGAATCTAGGGCTCTCGCTGGTTAGGACGCGTGCCGACACTGCGCGCCCTAGAGTGTTTTTATAGAGCCGGAGGCGCGGAGGGAGGGCAGCCCTCGCCCGCCATGACGAAGCGCGGGAACGAGTGAGGCGAGCGGCTGAGGCTGGTCGCCGAAGGCGACCAACAAGCCGAAGCTGCGGAGCCGAGCGAAGTGACCGTGCGTCGTCATGCAAGGGCGGAAGGGCTGCTGTTCCCGCAGCGCCGGAGATACGGAAAGTCACTATTATTTTTTTTAGCGAATTCTATACGATAAAACAATAATAAATAGGTGTTATAATGACACCAGCATCCATCGAAATTTTTACAAGTCTTAAAAAATTGACAACTTTGAAGTCGAATATCTCGGACATTTTTTATTTCAGAAAAAAGTTTTTCTAATAAAATATGCTTATTTTATTGTTAGGCCAGACTTACACCTGTAAGTTTTACTTACGTAAGTAAGGACGCAGCTATAGGTTAGACTGGGATAGTGAGTCTGCTATCTCAGTCTAACCTATCTGCGTCCTTACTTACGTAAGTAAAACTTACAGGTGTAAGTCTGGCCTAAACTCGAAAATATAAAACTACCCACTACCCACACACTATAACCGTGCAGAGTGAACCGATTGACGTGACTGCGTTTAGTTTCGATAACGAAACATTGGTGTCCCCTTGTTTCGCCGACAAACGTTTCATCGAATTTTCATTTTGTCGACAACTTTGTTCTCCGAAACCGTTAACTTTTCAGGATTTTTTAAAGAGTCATCATGTAGATTAGGTTAGGTTTGTTTTATATTAATTTATAGAAAAATATGGTTTCAGAGAAAATTAACTTTCGATGAAATGATATTTCGATGAAATGATATGTCGATGAAATGTTTGTCGACAATTCAAGGGTAAACCCGAAATGATTACAAATTTAAATAATTTCATGCGGAATAAATTTTATTACATTCAAAGCAACATGAAATAAAAATACCCGTAAAGAAAAAACATGATATAAAATGTATACGAAATAACACAAGTACCAATTAAAAAACACTGATTTAAATGAACTAGTAATGATTCATCGACGCAATGACTTGTCGATGAAATGAAAATCCTTGGAACGTTGCCTTTGAAATAATATTCGATTAAATGTCTGTCGGCAATTCAAGGGTAAACCCTAATAAACAGACTATTTCACCAATTCCGAAAGAAAATACCGTGGGAAATACACAGAATAGCAGTGTGAATATATCACAACAGATTCAAGATAGTTTCAAATCTACTATGGAGACTTACGTCATGTCAGCGTTGAACAATTTTGCTGATAAGTTTTTCTCGCGGCTCGATAGACTAACAACAACAATGGAAACCATCTCCGCGCGTCTAATCACCTTTGATGACCGAATTTCAGCACTAGAAAGGCGCGTAAACGACAGTATAACTGGCTCCGGCAACGTTCAAATTCCCTTAGCTGCGGAGGTCGAACGGCTCAAATGTAACCTCAATGACCGTGACCAGGAAATGCTTATAAATGATATAGAAATCACAGGGATTCCAGAGACAACCAATGAAAACAAGCTGCACCTTGTAATACTTGTGGGCAGGAAGATTGGTGTCACGTTGACGGAGCGTGACATAGTTAGCGTAACCCGAGTTGGCGCTCGTCGTGCAGTCTTGGATACGTCAACCAGTGGACAACCCCAGACGCCCCCCCCTGTCGGGCCCGTGTCGTCGGTAAACTTAGGTCCGGTCGAGGCTGATGGGACGAGTACTGCGGGGACGGACCAAAATGACGCGCCGAGGGAGACGACTTCGTATGAAGCTGGTGTAGCGGAGCACAGGGCCCCTGTTGAAGGTAGCCCGGTACCGCGCGCAGCGTCGTCGCGCCCCCTGGTCGTGCGGCTGGTCCGGCGCGCCCAGCGAGACGAGCTGCTTCGCGGGCCCCGTGTCCGCCGTGTCATCGATACTGTGGGTTTCGGTATCCCCGGCGCACCGAGTCGGGTGTACATAAACGAGCGGCTAACAACCATGAACCGTCAACTATTTTATAAAACCCGTATGGAGGCCCGGCGCCTACAATGGCGGGCCCCCTGGACGAGCCGGGGAACTATTCTCGTTCGACGTGACGCTAATCACTCGGCTCAGAGAATTCGTTGTGAAGCTGATATAAACAAGGTTTTTAGTAACGAACAAGTTAGCACCTAATATACACTGGGCTCTTTTGGTTATATTAAAATGTAAACATGGTCTCATCTCCTCTTATTGCGATTGTCTAGTGTTAATTATTTTTATACTTATTGCTGACAATTGGTGTTATAATTTGTTTTTCCACGTAACTTATACGAGAAGCCTGGTTAGGAGTAAAGATTTATGGGTTAATAATGAAGTAGGAAAAATTATAATATGTTTACGTATAAGAAGTTACCATGCTCCAAAGCAAATTTTTTGTGTTCCTTTCTTGTGCATACTCTCGTTGTGTAATTTAAAAATATGTTGCCTCACTTGTCTTGTACTACACATACTGCTATTTTACATGCCATGTATAATATATTGTACAAAACTAACTATTGTAGAATGCGTACATAACATAATACCTACAGCGCTCTCGGTTATATATTATGTTACGTATTGGTATGTATTCCATTGCATTATAAGAAAAATAAACATATATACATACGACTATTACTTATTATTATTACTACATATTTATAATCCTTTATATATGTATGAATATGACCACCGTTTCAGCTCGTGGCAATGGCCAGGCGACAAGGTGCACAGGTTATTTGTTTCATATTATATTGTAGAGTGGCGGCATGCATCGACGCTTGCAGAATATTTAACCAACAATAAATATGTGCAGTTATTATTTTCATACATTATACAATTTATCATTATACGAAAAAATTTACGCATCGGGTTGTTAAATCCCGGTTCTTTGGGTACGCGGCATGACGAGTTCCTGGTGGCTATGAAGCGTCATGCCGTGGACGTAATGGCCATAAATGAGACGTGGCTCCGGGAGGGAGAGGAGGCCCGCGCGCCCGCGCCGCCGGGGTACAGACTGCGGCACACGCCGCGCCCGACCTCGGTGCGCGGGCGCGGGGGTGGGACTGGCTTTTTTGTCAAACGCGGAATAAATGTGCGCACATTAACGCATCCTTCGAGCCAATCAGTTGAGCAAATGTGGTTAAATATCTCCGTGAAAGGTACGAAATTGGCAGTAGGCACTGCGTACCGGCCACCATGGTTTGATGTTGGTGATTTCATAGACGCCCTCAGCGACACGATCGCCTCGCTATCAGCTTTTGACTATATTATTTTGGTGGGAGACTTTAATATAAATCTTTTAAAAACCCAAGACGTGAACACCAAAAATATTTTAGAATTTTTTAAATGCTTTAACTTGCGTCAATACGTCGACAAAGCAACACATTTTACTAGTCATAGTGAAACTTTAATAGATATCGTATGTTCAAATGCAAAGATCTCCAATCTATGTGTTGACTTCGTACCGGACCTCAGCAGCCACGCGTTTATTTCCTGTGAAATAAATGTAAAAAAAGACAAAGCTCCCCCGAGACACGCCATTCTGCGTCCTCTTAAGAACATACCGATTGACCTATTTAACTCTGATATAGATTCTATTGACTGGGAAGGGTTTACATCCAGTAGCAGCGTAAATGATACCCTCGCAAGCTTTAATGCACATGTGATACAACTCTTCGATTGGTATGCTCCAAACAAACTGGTCACTATTCGTGAACAATCTCACCCATGGATAACGCACAATATCAGAGAAATGATGAAGACTAGGGATGAGGCTTATCACAGATACAAGTGTTCTGGGTCTGAGTCACACAAATCATATTACAAAGATCTAAAAAAGGTTGTTACAACTGCTTTGTGCAGTGAAAAATCCGCCTATTTTGGGAAGTACCTGGTAACAGGCAATACTGACCCGCGTACTTTATGGAAGAACATTAGACGCAATGTTGCCGATTTTAAGAGTAAGGAATATGAACTGCCTCCTCATCTAAACGATCCACATCGCATTAATGCACAATTTCTTAATGTACCCGGCGCGACTGATCTAACTTTATCACAGTTAACGTTCTACGAATTTCACAGGCATAATAATTCAGCGCTATTCCAGTTTAGGCCTGTGCCAGAGTCCCTGGTAGCTAAGGTAATCCAAACAATTAAAACCAAAGCCCAAGGGGTAGATGGAATATCATTAGACATGCTTCTATTAACACTACCTCGAACATTAAAAGTAATAACCGCTATAATAAATCAGTCCCTAAGCACAGACGCCTTCCCTGACCTCTGGAAAATCGCAGTAGTTAAGCCGCTTCCTAAAATATCGTCACCAACGGACTTAAAAGACCTTAGGCCTATCAGCATCCTACCTACAATGTCTAAAGTTCTAGAAAAAGTAGTCAGTATACAGCTTACAGGTTTTCTGGAGGGTAATGACATCCTGCCTGCTGTGCAATCTGGCTTTCGTAAAAATCGCAGCACGGCTACAGCTCTATTAGATGTTGTCGATAATATCTTAGCAGCACAGGATGTGGGGATGGGGACGATCCTCGTGCTGCTTGATTTCTCACGCGCGTTTGACACAATAAATACAACACTCTTGCTTTCTAAGCTATCGTACTATGGGTTTCATCATAGCGCCATCAAATGGTTTAATAGCTACCTGAGTGGTCGTTCGCAATTAGTAGAGGTTCGAAATGCTGACGGCTCGTGTCTAGTTTCTGATCCGGCACCTGTGGATAGAGGCGTCCCTCAGGGATCAATCTTGGGCCCTATTCTTTTTATTTTATATACAGCAGACATTGTAAAGTGTATAGATAATTGCAGTTATCACATGTACGCCGATGACTTACAGTTGTATATTTCTTTCAAGCACAACGAGCAACAGGCAGCAATTGATAAACTAAATCAGGATTTAGGTCGAATCACCCGCTGGTGTACTGCGAACGGCCTGATTCTCAATGCTGCCAAATCAAAGTTCTTAGTTCTTGGTACTAAAAACCAAATTGCTAAAATCATATCGCAAGGCCCGAATGTGGTTATTGACGGCGACAAGCTCGAATACGTCCCGGAAGCTCGTAATTTAGGAGTTCATATGGACGGCACCCTGAAATTTGAAAAACATACTGCCGAGACTGTGCGTAATTGCTTCTATCGCTTGAAAGTTTTGTACCAGGTTAGAAATTATCTTAACACTGATATGCGCATCAAACTGTGTGACACACTGATACTTTCTAAGCTGAACTACGCTGACACGGTTATGGGGCAGTGCTTACTCTCAAGGACCAAGAGGCTTATACAACGCCTGCAAAATGCCTGTGTAAGGTTCTGTTATCCGGTCCCACCTCGAGCCCACGTCACCCCGTTTCTAAACAAAGGTGGTCTCCTGAAAATGGAAGCTCGTCGAGAATATCATTTGGCCTCACTGCTATTTGATGTGATACGAGACAGGCAACCTCCTTATCTTTACTCTAAGCTCACTTTTTCACGTGCCCCTGAACGGCAGGCTCTTCGACTCATATGCCCGCGACACGGTTCAGCAGCATTCCGTGGCAGCTTTCGGTATGCTGCTACGAAATGCTGGAACAATCTGCCTCCCCCAGTTAGAAGAGCTCCTTCAAAGTTCCTTTTTAAAAAATTACTCAAGCAACATCTGTTTGCTCAGCAATTGTGTCTGGGTTGACGTTTACCGTGTCTGTGGGCTGATTTATGGCCTGTAACTTGCAAGCGCGTCCCGTATATTGCCCATCGTATATTGCCCTTTATCGCCCATCAGAAAGCTTAATTTAATAAAGTATGTATTTATATCGCACTCCCTTTCATACCCCATATACCTTCATTTTATTATTATTATTATTTTAAATAATTATCATATAATTGCACTCCACACACATACACACTCACATACTTATTTATTATCACACGCACCTATATACTGCACGGTACATACGAACGTACACAGCACGCTGTCATTCCGCTCGCGGCAGCGCTCGGGTGAGGTCGTGCCTCGTGTTCGCTCCCCACTCCGTACCGCTGACGCGCGTTGAATTCGCGCTCTCGCTCGCTCGCTCGATTCGTCTAGCTCTCGCATTCAGTCCGCTCCCCCACTCAGTGATTCTCATCGCTAGTGGAAGCATCGCGTGTGTTAGTTAAGACTTTCTCAAGTCCGACCCGCGTGTCGCTGCCCCCTTTGGAAATCCGCACTCGTTGTGGTCGCACAGTGGATACCTAACGGTGACAACCGAAACTGTGTGGGGTCGACACGTTGAAGAGTGTCCCCTCGTCGTCTCTCCTGAGACGTCCCCTCCCTATTCCGTGTAGGCTTCTCCTAGGCGCGTTTAGAGTAGTTAGTAGGACACGACTTCTTCTGACGTCAATCTGACAAGACATAAAACTGACATCGATTAGGACCGCACCCGCGAACTCGGTAACATGGAGTCAGACAAAGTCCCCGCGAAGACAGGCACCAGCGAGGCTGTCGAGGACGTCATCGTCGACTCTGATGACGTAAATGAGTCCAGCTCGGACATAGAGGACCCCGACGTCCCCCACTGGGTGTGGATGATTGTTCACGAACTCCTGCGGCACTTAACTGAGTCCGCAGGACAAAGAGAACGTCTACACTCAGCGTGGGGCCTGAAGGCTTTCCCGTTGGCCAAGCTAGAAAAATTCATTGCATCAAAGCAGATGAAAAGCGTCCCCGCCCGCCCCAAAAGTGCTCTGTCGGCCCCTAAGGCCTCCCCGGCCCCTCAGGCCCCCCAGGCCCCTCCGGCACCCCAGGTCGCCGCTAGTAAGGCACCTGAAGCCCCTAAGGCAACCCCCGCTCCGAAAGTGGGTCTCGAGCTGGAGGCCAAAAAGGCGAAAGCCCGGAAGGCCCGCTCCAGCCTTGCCCTTAAGGCAACCCCCGCCCCCTCCGCCCCTCCGGCGGCGGCTTCATTTAAGAAGCCGCAGGACCCTGTAAAGGCGGCCGCGCCCGCCCCAGTAACCCCGGCCCCTTCTGAGGCCCGCTCTCGTTCCCGTTCCGGTGTTCGTCAGTCCCGCCCACGCTCCGCGTGCAGCGAGACTGCCGTGGACCGGAAAAGGAGCCGTTCCCCCCTACGCGCAAAAGCGCCGGTGCCCACCTCGGGGCCCGATGTCCCCATTGCCACCGCCGCCGCCACCACACAGGACTCGTCTGACGCCATGGACACCGATCCATGGACCGTTGTAGGTCCATCTAGGCAAGGGAAGCGTACGCGATCGAAGACGCCTCCGGGAGTCCCGGGGCCTTCATCGCGCGCCTCCCCCGCGTCCCCCACAGCGTCCGAAGCGCCGGCTGCCAAGAAGCCGGCCCCGCGTAGCCCCGACAACCCCGTCTCTCCCGCCCTTCCGGCGTCTGCTGCCCCTGGGGCACAAGTTGACGGGGCTCCCTCCTCTCAGACCCCCGGGGGTCAAACATCGTCATTTACCGAGCGGTATAAAGACCGCAAAGACCACCTCTACCTAGAGGCCAAACAGGAGTGGCCCACCGTTGCAGCAATCATGCAACAGCGGGGCATTCCTTATATAGATGCGTCCGATCACAGCATCGGCATCAAAATCACCGTTCGGGGTTCGGAAAATTATCGCGCCCTGGTCAGGCTCCTCGACGAAAGGAAGCTGCGTTTGTTGCGGAATCCTTTAGACGAGGAGAAAAGCCTCCGACTTATGATTCGGGGAATTCCTAAGGAATTCGAAGAATCGTACGTCAAGGAGGACCTGGTTCGACAGGGGATAGCAGTTCGCGAAGTCCACCGCTGCTATCGTAAAAACGGTGGCAAACGGTTCGATATAGTGTTAGTTAAACTCGACCCGAACCACCCGTCAGCAAAAACGATCTGGAAGTTGAAGGAGATTTGTATGCTGACGGGCTTCCGGGTCGAGAAGCCGCGTCATTTAGAATACGCTAGGCAGTGTCACAACTGCCAGCGTTACGGTCACAGCCAAACGGGCTGTAACTTGCGTCCCCGTTGCGTGAAATGCACGGGCGACCACGCGACCCGCGATTGTAAGAAGCCGAAGGAGACGCCACCATCTTGCATACTTTGCGGACTTACTGGCCACACTGCCAACTGGCAGGGTTGCCTTAAGTCACCAAAGCAGTTAGCCAAGGCTAAGGAGGCCCTTCCTGCGACCTCTAACAATCGCAACAAAGGTCGCGTGGCCCCCGAGCGCAATTCGCGCAACTTCCCGGCCCTTTCAGCGGCCCCGAAACAGGGAAAATACCTGCCGCCTTCTGCGGCAGGCAGTTCCCCTGCCTCTGCGTCTTCCACGCCCCCCGCGCAATCTGCGCGCCCGGCGCCCTCAGCGCCCCGTCCCCAGGCAACGGCATCTTACGCCGCTGCCACCTCCGCGGCCCGGGCCGCCCCCCTCCCGCTTCTCGCTGCGCCGGCAGACAGGCAAAGTTTCGAGAGGCAAGTGCGTTCGTTTAGTGAACGCCTTGCTGCTCTTAACGGAGCTCTCGCTACCGCGTGCAGTGTGTCCGCCCCGCTTATCTTACGCGAAATTAACCAGTTAGTCGCTTCTTCTCAGAGCGGTTTAATTCGAAACTAATATGGATAGTGTTAGCCTAAAAATTAAACCACGCTCGCTCATTGTAGGCTTTTGGAACGCCAATGGCCTACAGGGCAAAAAAGAAGAGTTAGTCGAGTTCATTAGGGAACACGCGGTCGATATCCTACTGGTCCAAGAGACCTTTTACAAACCGTCCCACCGAATTTTCCGAATCCCGGGTTACGAAATGGTTAGGAACGATAGAGTAGATAGGCCCGCGGGAGGAACTGCGATTTTCTTCCGCCGTAGACTCCACTGTATCGCCCTTCAACCTCCAGCCCTGACTCAGATGGAGGCATCTATCTGTCGTATATCGTTATCAGGTCACCACCCGGTAACGATTGCATCAGTTTACTTGCCTCCACGAAACACACTCTTACAGACTGACCTAGATCTCCTCGCCCAGTTAGATAGTCAAGGCGTCGTAATCGCAGCCGGCGACCTTAATAGCAAACACAAGTCGTGGAATTGTCTAATAAACAATCCCAATGGCGTTCGGCTTTACAACGCAATGGTCAATGACCAAACCGCGTTTGACGTTGTCGCTCCTCTCGAACCTACCCACTATCCATTCGATCATGACAAACGACCTGACATACTAGACATAGCACTTCTACAGAACGTAACTTTACAGCTGCGTTCTATAGAAGTACTACACAGGTTAGATTCCGACCACTTGCCGGTCGTTATTAGGCTCGGGCCTGACCCTGGTAGTCTTCCACCCGAAACCAAGACCATCGTGGATTGGGCAAAGGTGGAAGTAGGTCTATTAGAGACAGTCACCCCGCACTTAACTTCAATCCCCGACATTATCACAACAACAGACGAGACCGACACGGCGATCGCCTCGTTCGCAAACCACCTTAACGTCATTCGTGACGATGCTTCGAAGGAAATGGCGGCCGCGGATATCCAAAGCCGCCCATTGCCTCCCGAGCTTAAGGCCTTGCAAGCGAGAAAGAACCGACTTCTCAGAGAACGTTCAGTATTCCCTTCTCCCGAAGTTCGCCGCGAGCTGGCAGCTGCAAAACGCGAGCTCCACCAGCGCGTGGCTGAATTTCGGGCGAACGAGTTTTGTGATCATTTAGAAGAGTTAACGCCCAGTCACCTTGCGTACTGGAAACTAGCGAGAACTCTTAAATCTGATCAAACACTTTCAATTCCTCCCTTGGATCGCCCGGATCACCCAACTCCCGCGTTTGAAGACGACGAAAAAGCCGAATGCCTCGCGGCTAGTTTAGAGTCTCAATGTACCCCGAGCCTTCTACACATTAATGAACCCCACATTAGAATGGTGGATTCAGAGGTGGTTAGAAGGTCTCAACTCCCCCCGACCGCACCTCCGCTTGAGCCTGTTACCTTGGATGAGGTAAAAGGCTTAATCAGGAGAAGTAAAATTAGGAAAGCCCCGGGAGCGGATGGTATCTCCAACCGTATCCTCAAGCTTCTCCCTGAAGCTTTGCTCCTAATTTTAGTTAGCATCTTCAATGCAGCCCTAACCAACGGTCACTTTCCAGCCGCGTGGAAAAACGCCACGGTTATAGGGATTCCGAAGCCGGGTAAACCCCGCACTTCCCCGTCCAGTTATAGGCCAATCAGCTTACTCAGCTCCCTCGGGAAACTGTGTGAGCGGATTGTTTTGTCCCGCATTCTCGCGTTTACGAATGCCAATTCGATCATTGTAGACGAGCAGTTCGGCTTTAGAGCCGGACACTCGTGTGTCCAACAAGTGCAACGTATTACGGATCACGTGTTGGGCAACTTCGCCAAATTCTCCGGGGTACCGACCGGTGCGATCTTTCTCGACGTAGCGAAAGCCTTCGATAAGGTCTGGCATAACGGTCTCATATACAAGTTATATGAGATGGATATGCCGGACAGACTTGTACTCATAATACAAGATTTTCTCAAGGATCGAAGCTTTCGCTACCGACTGGAGAGAACGTTATCGGCGCCGCATCCCATTCACGCCGGAGTCCCGCAAGGCTCTGTACTCTCCCCCACACTCTATTCCCTGTTCACGAACGACATTCCCAGGCACAACAAAGTGCATCTGGGGTTGTTCGCGGACGACACTGCCCTATACACATCGCACGTTAAGCCCAGTATTATACGGAAATTGCTCCAGGAGGCGATAACCGCCCTCGGGCGGTGGTTCAATCTCTGGCGCATCGAAGTTAATCCTGAGAAAAGCGCTGCAATTGTATTCTCTCCGACTAGGAAGCAAATAATGGAAAGGTTAGCTCCTATCCAACTATTCGGCTTACCCATCCCCTGGGTCAATGAGGTCAAATACCTAGGTGTTATACTGGATAAATGCTTATCCTTCAGCAAACATATTAAACGCGTACGCGGTCGCGCTCTCTTCGTCATGAATAGGTTAGGCGGGATGACTAACAAGCGGAGTAAAATGTCGCTTAGAAATAAGCTTACACTTTACAAAACTTGTATTCGTCCCATAATGACCTACGCCAGTGTAGTGTTTGCACACGTGCCTAAAACACGTTTGAAACCACTACAGGTCATACAGAATAGGTTCATTCGTAGGATGACCGACACCCCGTGGTATGTTCGGAATCTTAGCCTTCACCTTGAATACAAGCTTCCCTCGATTCAAGGTTTCTTTAAGATGGCTTCGAAACGGTACTTTAGGACGGCTCCCCAACATAGGAATCCACTTATCAGACAAGCGGTTGACTATGTTCCCTCTGTTCCAGGTCCTGACGACGTGCTGCGCCGGTCCGGCCTCACCCGAGGCCGCTTCACCCGGCGTCCCCGCAACGTCCTCTCGGATCCGGATGACGACATCTCAGCAGGATTCGAAAGAATCCTTGCTGTGAGGCCGTCAAACGGAGTCCGACCCACACAGCGTCGACCCCGCCGGCGGGGTCGACCTCCCCGCGACCACAGCACACAAGGGCCGCGTCCCGATTTGCCCCAGGACCCGAATGTCTTGGTTAACTTCCCTCCGACCTCGCTCGGGCCCAGCTAAGTTTCTTGCCGGAGTCTTCTTAGCTGGGCTAGGTTTTAGCGAACCGGCACCTAAAACTCCCATTAGTTCGATACACAAGTTCACATAAGGACAGGATGACCCGAGTCATCCTTCCCGCTGGTCCGTTGCTCACTCTGAGCAATCAGCGTAAAGTCAAGGTGGCCCTGGCCAAACGTCCTGGTTCGACTCCAGGCGTGAAGCCCCCACCTAGCCCGATCATATCGAGGTGGACCGGACTAAGTGACCTGGTTCGACCCCAGGCACTCCCGGCTCCCACCCAGTCCGACCAACTCAGGGTGGTCTGGCTAGCGACCTGGTTCGACCCCAGGGAACGCCACGGCCAACCACCCGGTCCGAAAATCGCTACGCCCAGGAGGGGCTGCGAGTTCGTCAGTTTCAAAAAAAAAAAAAAAAAAAAAAAAAAAAAAAAAAAAAAAAAAAAAAAAAAAAAAAAAAAAAAAAAAAAAAAAAACAGCACGCTGTTGCACATACTCTGTTCTGGGCCCACGGAAGATCAGCGTCGTGACACTCACGAGTGTCGCGACACATGCTGAGTGGGTTCCATTTTTGTTACCATTGTACCATTAGTTTTAAGAATAGATTAAGTTTGCATCCTTGTTTAGTTGTTTTTGGTTACAAAATAAATGTCTCTTCTTCTTCTTCTTCTTCTTAAATATTTTGAATTTTGTATCGTATTGACGATTCTTATTGGGAGATATGATTATTATGATTAATGTTATTTTATTATTTGAATTTCTATTTTGAGTATTTTTAAATTTTTATGTTGTAATGACGACCCTTATTAGGAGATACCATTCGATATTATTTTGATTTTTGACATTGTATCTTTTTATTGTGAGCATTTTATATTTTTTGACGATCATAGTATAAGATTCGTGTAAATTGACATAGTATAATTTATATTGTAACTCTTATATTATGAAATAAAGAAATCTAAATCTATCTAAATCTAATCTATTTTCACCCTCATAATAACTAATGAAATGAATAACAAAAAAATAAAAAGTAAAAGAGAATTTCCGTAAGAAACCTTTTCATTCGGGCCCGGATAGATTGCGCTATCGGTAAATATTTAACTACCCGAAAAACACTTCCTTTTCGCCCCACGCGGAAATCAAAAGATTTCCGAGTAAATAATAAATACTGCGTCAAAGAACTGCGGGAAAAGGGTTAATAACAAGCTGTTTATAAGGTGTAATAATATTACCCGCCCAATGCTACCTACCGCGCGTGCATGAATTATTTACTAAATTACTGCGCTTTGCTGATGCGGGTTAAGTTCTTACTGCAGAACCTTGGGCTTTGCGAGGGACTCGTGGACTTGTGAAATAACGTAGTCGAATAGATGCAAACAAACTAGATATAAGTTAGTAAAACTGACATAGTTTAAGCACTGTGCTCTTAAAACCCTCGTTACTGACACCTGTGGTTGATTCAAATGTTTCTAAATCGATTCAACAGGGCCGTTTAATTAATCAAATTACTGCGTAAAAATATAGTATTTGCCGTAACTTCAAATACTTCATTTTGTGAAAGAAAATTTTATTCATAAGAACGTAAATAAAGGTATTATACAGGGTGGAAAAAATATATGTGCCCTGGAAAGGCCAAATCAAAAACGAGGTCAAAATCCTTTAGCTAGCTCATTTTACTGAAAGGAAATTTTCCTTTGGGTTTACTATTGGATCACATAAATTTAAAAGGCATAATGCATCATTTCGCATAATTCATCATTTGGCATAAAGCTTTTTTTTCTGAACACGTAAACTTTTCAGGATATTATAACGCAAACCTAACCTAACCTATTTAACAGGATGAGGCCTTAGGCCATAGTCCTGAAAATTCTACAGTTTAAGAAAAAAATGCATTATGCCGAATGATGAATTATGCCAAATGATGAATTATGCCTTTTAAATTTATGCGATCTAATAGGTTCCCATTCCTTTGTTTTTAAAAAGAAACAAAACTGCATTAAAAGATTTTCTAAAATTCGCTTGTCTCAACCGGGAATGAACCAACTAAAAATTCAAAAAATAGGCACTCTCTATTTTATTCTACTAATCGATAGGACTAGTGTTCAGGATAAAATCTCTCTAATAAACATTTGGTCTTTCAAGTAAAAAAAAAGCATTCAATAGAAACAACAAAAGACCCAGCCGTTTTTATAAATTATATTTTTGGCGGAGGTACTATATTGAGAATGAGTTAATGTGTTGGTCGATGATAAGTATGAGGCGAGCTCGACTGACTGTAATGACCAACATAGCCCACTGGTATCATAATGTACTATTTTATCTATCTTTATACCAAAAACATTTGAAGAAGGAAAAATACTAAAAATGTGCATGTGTGAATTGTATGTGCATAAATAGCAAATAGGTAATTTTGCTTTTGTAGCATATCAGCTAAACGTATTTGTTAGGTACATGATATTGTCTTCAGCCGCCGCGATGATCACTCATTGTAATCAAATATTTAAACGGATTAAATGGCGTACATTATTTAATTTTACATCGCTATGTCTCGTCATTTTCGTCTACCAGCGACTACGAACGTTATTAAATACTAAACGTCAGAATATATTCTGTTTAAATTGTTTCATTACAATACTTTGCTTGTCACGAAGAAAAAAACATGAAAATATTAACATACACACCAAAACACCCACGCACATGCAAAACAGTAAACCGAGCGTCAATCGAGCTAGCGTGGTATATTGAGAAACTTCGCTCATTACTGGGCGAAGTGAAGAGGAACGCACCGTGAGTTGACCAATCACAGTGTTCAAAATCTTCACTTCAGCCAAAATCATGTTTTCTTTGTGAACGCGCCCTTAAGATGGTAAATCGTAAACATGCCCGTATTCAGCGTTTTATTTTTGTCATTGGCGTCCCCGTGAATACTGATCAAAAAGATGATGCGTGGGTTGCAATTTCTACTCATGTTAAATACTGTTGTATATTTTTAACCCACTGTGTATTTTCCGTCAAATGGCCGCCTCAAGCGAATCCCCGTTTCATTTTCACAAGCCGCATTACAAAATGGCGTTATTTTTTGAAGGTGTACAACAAACCGCCGCTCCCTCTGACGGAAGTCACGTTTCGTTCAGAAAACGTAACAATGCTATTCGAAGTCTTTTTGCTCAGGCTTGGAGGAAAACAAGGAAATTTAAGGGAATACGACGAGAAAGATCTACGGAAACAACTGTTTGTCCGATACGGTTACTTGAGTTTGAGAAATTATTATTTTATATTATTCTGTTGTATTCCGAGTGTTAGTGGCCTGATGGAGGTCACTCGAGGTCATAAGTTCGAGTTCAAATACCAGCGGTAACCCTATAGCCATTAGTTTTTCATTTTATTCTCACAAGAAATCATAAGAGTGCGACTAGGTACGATAACTTTGCAAAGCGGAACATGGCAACATCTTCGTTTAAAAGTCAAATTTCTATAAAAATGTGACTTTTAAATGGTGGTCTTACCATGTGTTGTGAACTATGGATTTGTCGACGAGACAATATTACACAAAATTGTAGGTAACATAGGTACATACCTTTCGGTTTAATTTTATTTGTTTAGACACACGGTGGTAGCTAATACCAAGGACCATTAAAACAAGAGGACTGTCATTCTCCATACTTTGGATTGTAACCCGACCGCTAGGGGATTTCCGGGCAAAAACTAGATGGCGCTAAAAAACTAAACATTTAACGATGTTATAATTGAACAAAGAAACATAGTATAGTAAAAATTAGTTCGTAAACAGCTAATAATAAATAAATTCTAACATTTAAATAATGTGTCACGCTTGCAAAGTTGAATAATTGTAAATAATATAATTCTTTTACCAAGCTTATACATAGATGGCGTTGTAAATTCGGGGAACAGCTTTTTGTATGCAGAATGACAGTCCTCTTGTTTTAATGGTCCTTGCTAATACTGATATAATCGAAACGTGATACTGGCACATTCACTTTCCAAATATTTTCCCAATTTCAGAGCTAGACACTGTCTTCTGATACCAAAACACAAATGCCCTTTGTTTATCACTTCTGCACCCTACTCCCCTCCCCAATCTTGTTCTTCATTCATTATTCTACTTATTTACACGGAAACATAAACACGACTCGAAAACATTTCTAATTAACCAACAAAAAATAAGTATAAGGTAAGGTTTTGTATAAGTTTGCGTTGTAATTTATCTTTTGGTGTGCAATGAAGTATGATTGTATTGTATTGTATTGTAAAACCATTTTCTTTACGTCACCCATTGCAGCTTTAGCACGATGTAAAACATGAAAAATAGATATCTCGGATTTTAATAAAATGCCTTAGACGTTTGAATCTTTATCATGTCTTGATGAGGGATTCAAAACATGTCTTGAATTTTTATTTCGATATCAAACCTTTGTACAGGTAGTCAAACTGTACAAAGGTTTCCAGTCTAATAACATACAGTCCACATATATTTATTCATATTGAGTGAAGTTTCACTCCAAATTGCCATAATTGAAGGTGAATTGAGGTTTTTTCCTCTAACTTACCGTTAATCCCTTTAACTCGAACAAAACAATTACATAGGTGGGTAGTTCTCTGCGATTTTATACCGTTTTGCTTGCTTCATTACCATCGCCCCTATTATTGGCCGTTTTATAAAAGCAATCAGGATCATTATGATAAAATAGCAGAGGCACGCGACTTCTACAAGATAACCGAAAACGACTCCATAGTTTATAGGGAGCTCATCCATAATGTGGCGATGGTAATGATGTGATTGGTGCGACTGTTTAGTCGCAGAGAACTACCCAGGTACTTCAATCCACCGCCTAAAATCATCAAACTTTTATCAAAACTTTAGTTGTTTAAAATTGTACCTATCTTCTTTTCCTATTTGGTTCCTCTTGACTCAATCATTATGTTCGCCTATGTTCACTTAGCATTGTCGAGAGACGTCTATTTTCATAAAATAACGTTATTTAGTTACGTTTTTCACCAAACCGGTGAAAATCGGTCACAATAAGTTGAAAAAGAACTACAAATATTTATCAAAAATAAATCGTCGACCGTAGGCTGAATTACGGTAAGGGACAGGCAAAACAATGTCCAAGGTCGATGAAATGTCGTAGATAGGTCAAAACTCCGATCCGATCATGCCGGGATCCGGTCATTTATCGAAGATGACGGTCAGCTATTCAAATTGTCGGTCACTTTACAACTCTACTCATGGATGAAGACTGTGACCACATGACGCCGTTGCTTTATGCACCAAAGTCCACACGGTTGTTCGCCTTCTGAATCGACGCTTATAGTTGCCAGACAGGCATTCACGGCATCGGTTCATAGGATTCCCAATCTTCCACATCCCTGTTTTCTTCCCGGGTATAACAATGAGCTTTTCCAAGCTACATATATCCGTAAAGTGTCATCTGGCCACGTGTTCAAAATACTAGAGGATTGGCAGTAAAATTTGTAAGTCTTCTATTTATTTCACGTACCCCTAACGATGTTTTGCGATCTCGATCCTGCGAGGTTATACGATATTCCATCCCGCCTCTTACATATATAATGTACGCCAATCTTTATTTTATGCTCCGATGAACAAGAACTTTCCGGTAATTTGGTAATACGGATATTCCTTCTAAGTGATTTAGACGTACATATGGGTGTAAATAAATTAGCATACAGAAAGATTCAGTGGTATAACCTAAGGTTTCAAATCAAAGCTTTGTTTTTGTTGCGGAAAATAGTCAAAAGCCCAGAGGTCCAGACTGTTATTTTGGAAGATAGTTTAAGTGATGAGCTTAGTAAAACGGTGTACCTACAACAATTCTGACTCTACCTCGGGGTCATGACTATCTTTGAGGTTCTGCGCCTTTTCGTTCTCTAAAAGGTAAGATTTTATGAAATTGTTTTATTTGAGCTTATTTTTGTTCTCCTTTTAATTACCTACTACAGCTCTCTTTTTGTGTATAAAGTACAAAAAAAGTTCAGCAAATCATAGACATGTCCTCGAAATATATCAAATACAGGCCCAATCTCATATGTATATATAAATTATATATGTAGTCATAAATGAAGCCCAAATTATCCTTAAAGTGTCATAAATATAAGTACTTTCCCTATGCATAAGAGGATTTCTCCCACATTCGGCACCACATTATGACCACTACGTGCCAGATATTTGAATGTTAAATGTCCCATTTACGAGACGATTTGGTGACATTTCGTAGTCCGGAACAATGTTAGATGTTACAAAGGCCTATTATTGTGCGTACCCACGCTCCGGCCCCACCGCATGCTTCTAACCTACTCGAAATAATTATCCTCCTTTTATTTTCCTCCTCCAAATAATTGTTTCCCGTGTTCGTGTCCATTCCTCTTTCCGCGCCATAATTTAAATTTCATAAAATTCAATTTTCAAGAATAAAGTAGATTTAGAAAACGCGTGTCCAGAATTCTCATTTGATTTTCCTTTTGATGTATATTTGAAATTGTAAAACGCGTCCCCATTCATCGTCGAGTTCGAGAGTTGATCTCTGACCTTTTACCTTTGGAGGCTGTTTAGTGTCGGCACTTCAGGAGATGTATCGGTGTCGCGTCAAGTGTTGAGAGGTTGTTGGAATCGATTTAGTGTTGAAATAGGTCAGGACAGGTAGCACTAGCCCTTCGCGGCTCCACAAGTACCTGCCACTGCGGCACGCCGGCCGACGGCACCCGCCGCGCCGCATCAACATTTTGACCGAAATCTATTACTGTACCATTCGTAAATAATGTAGCGGCATTTACGCCGGCTAATATCGATCTCGTGACGCAGAGTCATCGATTTCACATTAAACTACAAAGTTTGTTGAAAAAGTGCTCACCTGTGATTTTCGTGGTAAGGAAAGCTCATGTTAGTCCAGAGAGTGGGGGTTAGACGGGCGCGGTGTCGCACGCGGCGACTGGCGCGCGCATGGTCACACACTGCACAGCACGGTCGCGTAGCGCGGCGCTCGCGGGCGGCGCAGACGGGCGTTCGGCGCTCGGCGTGGCGCGGACTGGCCCGGGCACTCCCCTCCCTACTTCCCTCCCCCCCTGCCCCCCACCCTGCCCTAAATTCGCGTTACAGCCGCCGCACAATAATTGTCGTACAGCTGCAGCCGCGACGGCCGCCTATCGATTCACTCCGTATCGTGTACGTTTCGTGAAAGTAAAAAGTTAACCCGATCGAATACAATGCGGTCAGAGCTGTTCATCGGAAACCCGTTCTAGGTCACAAATTTCATAAGTTTTCATATTGATTATTTTTCTTTCACCTTTAAATGTGGTTCAACACGCACTTGAAACTTTTAGCATTTAAATTTTAAACTTGAATTGAAACTTTCTAATGTCAAAACTATGCGACCCGCTTTCTGTGGTAACGTGGCATCGTCTACGGATGGCGTGCCGAGGGCGCATCGTGCTACGCGGCTACGGCGCTACGCCGCTACGACGAGTGCTACGAGTGCATGGATAATTCTCGTCGTCACTAAGGAATAGATTCGGATATTGAAAAAGCAATCTAAGGAAACTAAATGTAGTTTCATTCAATATAGAGAAGTTTTTATTATTATCAAGAATGATAACTATTATTTACTATGGAACAAAACGAAATTCACTCTCGAGTATTTTGAAAAATACCTGGTTTTAAAGACTAAATATAATTTTTAACGACAAAAGCGGAAGAAATTAATTTATATTCGTATCATTTTGTATATTTGTATCTTTTTCGTCACGTGGCTATAGAGCAGGGCACGTGAAAATTTGCATAGAGAGAGACGAGTAATTAGCATAAGCTTCATGTAACCTCAGATGAATTCAAATTTACCGCGCTCATAGCATTACATACAAAAACAAACATAACAAAATATCCAATATTCATCTATTCAATATTTTGGACTAAATATTTCACGAGTTAATGACGACACTGAATTGCTAAAAGATGTTGATACTCGACACGTTTGCCCCTACGAGATCACGGGCATTGCAAATGTCGAAGTACTGGTAAATAATTGTCTGTGGACTGTGGACGGACACTACTTAATACATTTATTTCCTGCGAACCAGGTTGCGATTTGTTTGCGGATAAATAGAGCAAACTTCACATAGCAGTGATGCGTCATTGTGAAGCTAATTTACAACATGAAAATGTATACGCTCTTTTTTTATGTTTTACTTTATTTTCAAGTCATATTGTTGGTGTTAGTTGTGTTTGCCATTCTAAGTAGTAGTTTTTGTACTTTGTTCTGTTAGTTAAGTTTAGAACTTAAGTTCGCCAGTGCCTTAGCTTATAGCTTTAATGCTGGTGAATTTGTAATGTTAATAAATAAATAAATAATAATACATTCAATGCAATTAATCGCTGTAGTGCATAACAAAAATTGTTTTGGTAGCATAGTTCTGCGTAAGATTTAGGAAACTAAAGGCTTCGTAAGGAACTTTTTCATATGGTAAAATATTCACAATACATATATTTTCTTTATTACAGTAGGTATAATTTTACGCGATCACCTATGCGCTGGACAAGTGAAAGCCGCTCTAGGAAACCGCGTATCTGACTGTGCCAGACAGTCTGCCAACAGGGAGATATGGCGGAAGATCGTGTGAAGAGTTGTGTCCGCGTTTACTTCCGATGTGGACATCTCAGTGTGACCACGACCGCTCTGCCAAGAGCAAAACGACGAAGAAGAAGTTTTACGCGGGCAACATTAGTTTTCCGCAACTCGACGACTGATATGCGTGTATTTTGCGTGATGGTTTTTTTTCGGCCAGTCCTGACGGCACGCCTGAGTCCATCGGGAATGGAGTCCAGCGTCACGTTATATCGACTCCATCCCCAACTGCCTATGGACTAAAACCTCCCACCTTATGTGTAGTGCTTCGTTCGACACTCTGCGCTATTGGTTTACACTGCCGTCCTAATTCAAAAGGACGCATCTCAGTTTCATAAGTTTTGAGCAATAATCAATTTTAGTTTCGGAAATGGCATGATTTTGGAGATGTGCAAAATTTTCTTAACGACTTTTAGGAAAATTTCATAAACTAAGATTTCTTTTTGGAAATGTCACATGGTCCATTGATATATTTTCTATCCAAAAATGTTAAAAGTGAAAATTGTTTTTTTGAGATGCGTCCTTTTGAATTAGGACAGTAATAGGTACACTTCGTGTCCAACATTGGGTTTTTGGATAGAGTTACGCGAATGGGCGGCAGTTTACATCAGATCCCGATTTCGTCAGATAATATTGTAGGTCAGATTCCATTTTCGGCAGATTCCATTGAGGTCAGATTATGATTTCGTCAGGTGCCACATATGTCTGATTTCGATTTCGACAGATTCCTAATAGGTCAAATAGCATTTTCGTCAGATTCCTAGTAGGTCAGATTCCATAAATTTTCGCCAGATTCCTAGTAGGTCAGATTCCGAGGTGGTCAGTTTCCTAGTAGGTCAGATTTCGAATACGTCAGTTTCCTATTTCGTCAGATTCCGACTAGGTCAGTTTCCTATTTGAGCAGTTTCTATTTCATCAGATTTAAATACCTCGGTCAAAGTATAAAGACGAACAAGTAGTCCAACTTCGGCCGTTTAGGAGCGTGCAATATGTATTCACACAGACGCGCGATAGCAGGTCTGTGTGAGTGCGATCCATACTTGAACATTCATACACATTCTTAAATCTTTGCTTGTAGTGCGTTCATACACGGTGGTAGAATGAAAAATTACTGCTATTATACTGTGCCTGGGTGTTCCTCGGTGTTTTTTTTATTATTATCTGCTTATTTAGGTATATTTTAAGTAAAGTGGAGTAGGGAATCATCTCAAGAGAATTCCGTTCGAAAAGTTTCATTAAACTTGTCTTTTAACGAAGCGCCCCTCGAGGAGGCTGTCCGGCGTCTCCGAAGGGCTCTTAATTAAAAAATCCGTTGGCGGCCAACTTAAGCGAGCGCCCACTTGTTACAGATACGGGATGACGTCATCTACTTACATGTTGGATTGTATGAACTTTTGAACGTGCATATAATAAATTATTTGCTGACACACCAGAATCTGAATTAGATTCAGAAAAATGATAAGTGTCTGTCAATAAATGTTTTTTTGAGACAAGCTTTTATTGCCGACTGTACCTTTTATACAGGGTGACTTCGAATTGGTAATACAAAATGAATGTTTTACATACATATCCCCTAAACTTAGCCCCTCAATTAAGTCTCATACTTTTAAAATATCAGAAGTATGTTTTTTTTTATTATTAATTTATCCCATTTTTGTTGGTTATCCTACCATAATAATAAACAAAGAGGTTTAAAGATTTTCAAATGAACACTTTCCTCTTTGGTTATCCGTCACATGCTGCAATATTTATGAAGAAAACGTGTTTTGATTAGTAATTGTCAGTTGTCAAAGAAAATACGAGTGACAGGTATTACACACTTAGGTATTTAATGGAGTGTAACCACACTTTAGGACTTTAATTATTTGTTTTGTTAGAAAATTAGCAATAATTAAATACAGCAAATTTTAACATAGGGGTTAATGTGTTAGACTACATGGCATTAACTGAACCATAATCGAGTGTTTTGTATTACCAATTTGAAGTCGCCCTGTATAATCAATCGCAAACTGCACGTCAAAACTTATCAAATGTGCCAAACTAAAAAAAAAACTTCTGTAGGTATCAAATCAGCCTCTAAAGTGTCAAAACGATTCCGCGCAGTCTCCAAGAAAAACTGAATTTTAAAATAGTTGATGGCACGAAAATTAGTGTAACTGGACTTTTACCAACAGTTTTGGCAACATAATCTGATGGTTGGCGTTAATTAATTTATTGGGTTATTCTTCAGAAATATGTCTACGCCTTATTCCTCTATCTCCATACATTTAGTATGAAAAAGGGCCATAGGAATAAGGTGACTGCAGACATATTTCTGAAGAATAACCCTATTACATTAAGTTGATTCGACGCGCTCGGTTCTCGATACAAACAAAAAAGGGTTAACAATCCATTTCAACGGTAGATAGATATCCAGTTTGTTTGAAATTTGTTCTAATTTATAGCTTGATACGTTTTGGCTGCCCAAAACAATATGTAAGTCCAAAAAAACACAATAACATGCAATCAGCCCTGAAGGTAAACTTTCATTTTTTTAAATTTAAACTTTTCATGTAAAGGGAGTCCCCCTTATATGGTTTTGAGCAGACAAAATGTATATGAAATAAAATAAATAACTATTTGAAATGAAGCAAATTTGTAACCAACGTTGATGTAGCACGGGGGCCCCCCGACAAATAAATAACAATACAATCTATATCAGGGGTCTTCAACCTGTTCCCAATCGTAATCATAATGACTTTTTTTTATTTATAACGATTTTTAGAGATCTATATTCTACAAAAAGATACTAGTCTATAAAGACCCTTACTCGACCGTGGAAGCGAAGAGAAAAGTAACGATTTATTACTTAAGTTTACACCAGAACTTTCGTCGTGTACATTTTTCAATTTACGCTGTTTAAACTCACAAACGAAGAGTAGTGTGTTCAATAAATTACAAAATAGAACGTATCAAGAATAAACTTATTTATAGTGTTTGTAGTTTAGCGTTTGTTACTTACTCATATCACTCATATGAATAAAACCACAGAAGGGCATTTCTCTAGAAATATGTCTGCGGTCACCTCATTCATCTGGCCCTTTTTCATACTAAATGCGATTTGTATGAGATCTAGAGACCGGATTTGAAGTAGCGATCTCAATATTAATATGGATATGACTGGTATAATTTATTATTTTTTCTACACACAAAAATGATACAATTTATCGGAACAAAAAAGTAAAAACCTTTTTGGAAACTCTTGTAAATATCGGGCAAAAATTATGATGATAATAAATAAAAACATCGTTTGTTAATTTTTTTGAAATACTTTAATTTTTAAGTTCTTCTTCTTTAATATTTCTTCTGCACAATGCACAGTAAAAATTAACACCTTACTTAAATTTAAAATTCTAAATAATATGAAACCATCGACAAGATAATCTTTTCGGCTTGTACCTTTAATCTTTGACACGTCGAAAGCTACAACGTATTTCAGCGACAATATATGGAATTTTCTTCCTTTTACAGATAAAAGGAAGCGTGAAAAGAACCTCAAAATATTACAGGTATATGAGTCCCATGTTGAATACAACCATTGTTCTTTTAGCAGCTTTTATTTTACTGGCCGGAGAATGTTGAGAATGTTTGCTAAACTGCAAGTAGGGTACTCTGAAGGAAATAGCTACCTCTTTGCAGTATAGTTTGCTGGAGAAAATTTCAACTTTTGTAAAAGGTTTACATAACGTGACCTGAGAATAGAAAGTTTTCAATCTTGATGAAGACGCAAGAGGATAGTCGACTCTATTTCAACAAACATAAGGTTCAGGTTACAACTAACTGAAAATGTTGCTTAAATGTTTTTGTTCCTAAAGAGAGGATAGTAGTATTATAGTCGTTTTTACACAATGTTTGCTCGGAGTATGACGGAAACGGGTGCATATTTTTAAATCTCTTCGTAAACTTTATTTTTAATATACTTACATATTTATAGAAGATAATAAGAATACAATGAAAGCGCGAAGATATCGTAGCGTAATTGTAATACACGCTTCTCTCGTCAATTGTACATTAATTATTATTGGTGCTTAGTAAGCAACTTCAGTTTCTTTGTACGTTTCTGCATTAGGGCCCAGGACTAATAACTACAATGTCGTGAGTGGTAGGATACAAATGCTTATTTCCGTTCAATCTAGTAAGTACATGGTTCCATCGGTTCACAGGTCTACATTATTATAAAATTACAAACTCATAAACAAACTCCTGTCGGGGATGATGGTTCTAAACCAATTGTGCGTACACAATTTCTTTTGCAATTAATAAGCGCCATTTCTCGAACAATCCACAGACAAAGTGACAGTTACATATCAACAGTAGCAATTTTAAATGTCGTAAGGGACAAAGGTCATTTTCAGAAAAGCCAAGAAACATTTTTTTAATCGTAACTTGGTAACTTCTTAACCGATTAGGATGATTTTTAGATTTACATATTTTAAATAACTTTATCTACAGTGAACTAATGATTTGAAATCTATAAACTTCCCTTACGCTGTAATTTTAAGAAGAAAATGTGCGTTATGACACCAAAAACGCATGTTTTTGTGGGATAATCTCTTACGCCGTAAAACCAAAAACTAGCATAAATTGTCGTAAATCAGTATTATAAACTGAGATTTTTTGTGTTGTAATAGTTATAGTTAACGATGTTACGGTCCGAGTTAATGATGTAAGTAACCATAAGATGTATGAAAATATAGATTTGTATACTAAATTATGTTAATTGTGTTAATTTTAGTAAGTTACGACAAAATTTAATCATCACATAACATTTTTTATTTGGAGTTACATCAAATTTTCGATATTACAGATCGATAGAGAAAAAAATGCTGATTCCGATGGTATATTTAGTGTACTTACGACAAAATGTCCTTTACGACATTTGAAATTTCCACTGTTGATATAGTTGGGTTGACCACTGGAGCCGTTGCTGGCGTGCCATTCTCGCGTGCCGGCCGTGCGTGTGGCGTTTGTTTGCGCTGCTTGAAAAAAGTATTAAACCGCTAATGTACGCACTCAATGCTAATATGGTGACGTGGAGCTAGCCACCTTTAGCTCTCGATGCGTATTATGGGGGTTTCCATGAGATGTCTTCTACCAGGTATAGTTTAACACCGTAAAGTTCCAAAGGTGCACTTTTCAAAAAACGTAATTCCAATTCACCCCGTAATTATTCTGAACCCTATTTTGTCCTGAAGGGTTGCCGTAAATACGAGTAGCATAGCTCAAAATAAAATTAGGTCAGGTTAGTGTTTTATCCTAATTGTCCTATTTTCTTTCATAGGTTTTAGACATTTTACATTCTTTTAGCGTAACACAGGTTTTAGAGTTGTGAAATAAGAATTATGGTTATGGAAAGTAACTCAACCTCGGAATTATGTAAGTGTACCCAATGTTTTTGAAACTGTTTCATAAATATTTAATGATGTATTTATAGATATTAATTGAGACTCACTACTGTCGTAAGTTTTTTTTCATCACACTTACTCGAAAATGGTGCCATTACACGTAGGTTCTGCGGGCTGTAAATGGCCTATTACGCCCTAGGGCGTAATGGTTTTCTTTTTAAATTTGAAACGCTGGTTCTGTTTTACTCTTATTTGTCATGTTCAAAGGAAACGCCAACTTACTTTTTTAACTTTTATCACTGAAATATTCATTTAAAGATAACTGTAATTGCAAATACATATAAACACATATTTCGGTAACATTAATTAAATGTTTAAATAATGTATTTCATTATTTTGCAAATATAAAATCAACTAAAATGGCCGTTACCGCTATGGTTTCCGAACGTGACTTGACGTTCGCATTGTCTATGGAAATATGTGACAAATGTCACTGTCTGTTTTAATATGTTCTTGTCATACTGGGTCGAAAAGTAAGGTTACTTTATTAAGATTTCCTCACAAGTGTGATGAAAAACATTGTGTGTGCCACGGGCGGTAAAGGAATTACAAACGAGTGTTATTAAAGCCCTCGGTTTCACCTCGGGCTTATAACAAACACTCGTTTGTAATTCCTTACTTACCGCCCTAGATACATAATGTACTAAAGAAGAATATGGGTGCACTACGTATAATCAAGTGTCACTTTTTCAAAAACACTATAACTTCTAAAAGATTCGCGTTGCTGTGAGTGTCCTCCTTATCCTCCTATTCTTCCTGTTACTCCTTTTTTAGCTAAGCACGAATTAAGAAAAACATAAATGAAAGATTCATGTGTATTTTAGAGTCTAGCAGGCAAGAGTCGTTTTCTGAATTTCAATGGCAAAGAGGTAATTTCGTGGGATTCGGGGGCTTAATTCAATTTACGGTTAATGCGAGTAAAATTACTTACGGTTTGGGTTAGTAGTTCAACCCGGACTTTCTCGTATAGGTAATGTTGAATATTTACTCATATTTGATATTCTATTGTCTTTTAAGTTGCAAACTTTGCAGAAAAGTTACAAATAAAGAGCTTTTATGGGAAACATGGAGTGGATGAACTGATTTAACCTAACAATGCTAGATCATTCAATAAAAATACTATCTGGGGGCGATCTGACACAATAAATCTACCCAGTCCGAAATTAAACAATGGTCCAGGGGCACACGATGCAATAGATAAATACATATTTAATTAGACTCGGGAACAAATGCTCAATCACACCAACATTTGCTCTTAAGTACCAAGAATCAACCCGGGACCTTTAGATTCAAGAGGATATAACTCCCACAGGCTAAATTCTATCCCTAAAAAGCATAACACTGTAATCTCTCTATTTATTATACTTACAGTGTTATACTTCTTAAGTCCCTTTTGCCTGAGATACAGGGAATCGTAGTTCAGGCATAGGTTCAACTCTCAAATTGTATATCTTAGTCTTTAGGTGTCATTTTTGTATAATTTTATTGTATTGTATTCATTTTTCTTTAATTAGGTACAGAATTTCATCTAAACCAAATCTTGCTTCACGTAAAAATGTCGGTACATAGCTGTAGTTACACAGCTATCTTGGGCCTACAGAAATGAAGAGTGGCCATTTTGAAGATGATTTTTAAAAAAAATAATGGATAACACATTACTTTAAATCTAATATTAATAACAATTGACTCAAGAATATTTGTCTTTTTCTCAAGCAAATATCAATAAGATTCTTTATGGCCCTAGCCTTACTAATACCTTAATCATGCTTTTACTATTAAAATGCAATTAAAAGTTAAAGAGAGAGAAGCGGTTACGTAGTACCTTTTCCTAAAACGTCACATTTACATCACGGACATTTTAAACCTCTAGACGAGCCTAGAACATTAAATCCTCATAACTTTAGATGTTATTAATCACCCACCAATCCTCTATTTAAACATCTCGAAACCATCAGTCTACTATTCAAATTTTAATCTTTATTAGGTTGGTGTTACCTTTTTGCCCTCAGGATTAAGTTTACTGCCGTTCCTTCCTGCTTAGGACATAAGGTGCAATATCGGGTACATTCCCTGTAAGTACGGTCATAAATGGTAAGGGGTACTAAAACGCGGACGGCGGTTCGGTCGCGGTTTCGTGATAATCGCCTCTCTTTATTTTATGTACTCGTATCTAGATTAAAAGAAATTGGTGAGGGCTAATGTGGCCATTTTGTCGCTGATAACATGATAAGGGCTGTTTGAGGCTTGGACGGGACTCTTGTGACGGAGTAGGAACAGATGAGCGATATTACCGTGAACGAAAATTTAATTAACTGATGAAACTCACCTAATGTCGCTTCGCGAAATATCAACTGAGAAACCTTTTTGTTCGATAACCCTCTATGCTCAATTAACGAGTACATTAAATTAATTTTTAATGTGTATGATTCTGGTTTAATAGGTTTTTACTTTGTAACATAAAAATGCGTAATTTCCCGCATTAAAAAACTTATAAGGAAACATCATGTTTTGTTATCGTATTTTGCTAAAATTAAACATTTTTTTACTTTTTGAGAGTTTTGATATCATTTCGCGTAAATAAAAAGTATCAACCTATAAAATAAAACACATTTCAAACTAATCTAATTGATGACGTAGAAACAAACAATGACCCTCATTTGCTCTGTATGGGGAATCGACCAACCCGAATCATCTTAAACTGATTTTGTATCATGTTCCTTACCTTTCCTTGCTTACTTAACAGCTCCGCTGCCGTCTTCAAACTAAAAGGCTGCTATTATTATATGAAAATTCATACAAATTAGCGGCTTTATAGTTTGAGGACGGCAGTCCATTTCTCTAATCTTTAACCTGACATCGTACACCACCAACAAGCTACTAACTGAACGAGCAATTCCACGGCAAACTTTAAGATCGCCCATAAACTGAGGTCACATTCTACCCCATAATGGTGTAAACTTTCATAACCTCAAATTGATTTAATATGTAAATGAGAGCGCTCCACGTACGCCATTAATGAGCCGTTTACATTACTTAGAATGTAATCAGTACGCGTAATCCCTGATATTGAACGCAGAAATCGCGATAAACATCTATACGTTTATGTTTACTATCTAAAGAATAGGTATTTGACAACAATCAAAATAAATAAATTAACTCTAACCTTCAATATACGTTTCCAAAACTGCCCGGATAAAACCAATTAGCCTCGTTTTCGTGCCACCAGCAATTTTAAAATGAGAAAATCTAAAAATAAGGCACCCTGTTTAGCATGACGTCACAAGTCAGTATTTCATACTAAAATGCATACTTTCTGAGGGTTTTGACACTCCATAAAAAAGCTGATTTGATCTGCCATCAAATAGCCCATTGTGTATTGTATTAAAGCTAGTGGTTCTAAGTTTAAATAGGGATTACACCTGTCATTGTAGTTTTCTTAAGTGTAGCAATCCTGGTATCTCTAATTGTTGAAATAGGTAGATGCAGGCATTTATCTTGATGTCTTCGCTATAAACAAAGAATGAAGGGCTGGCATTTACATCTAATTGTCAATTTAGTACTTTGCTGTACATTGCTTGCAATTAAAATTTTGTTAGAAAATTTATGAAATCGGAATTTTAGTCGATGAATTAAATGAAGGTCATGGTTAGGTGAAGAAACAACGTTACTTTACCCTACTTTAAAAAAAGCCTGCTTGCTGGTAACGCACTGTATATATCAGATTCTCCGTATACCAGATTCCCAGAATAATACATCGTTGAGATTTGTGACTGGAAGTAGACCGAAATAATCGAGAAAAAGAGCATTTTCGTAAGAAAATCAGCTGAACATTTTACCGGGTCTACCTTATTTCGTATAAAACTAAATGGTATAAAATCAAAACGTATAAATTCAAAACGTATAAAATCACTTCGTATAATCTTTCATTTCGGTTAAAATTCATTTTGTATAACATTTAAAAGCTCTAAATACGAAATCTCTATTCTTCAATATGTCTAACATTCAAAATGTATAAAATCATTATGCATAACATTTAAGATGTATAAAATTATTACGCATAATATTCATTTTGTATAACAATTACTTAATCGCATATTTAAAACGTAGAACATTCAAAATATCTAATCATCACAATGTATACAAAACAGTCGGTCGGGCTCCGCAACTGCTCCGCCGCTGCGGCAAGAGCAGCCCCTTCGCCCTTGCGTATCAAAACATATACAGGCTGCTCCATATACAGGGCATATACAGAGTGTCACTGTTTTATATACAGGGTGTAACTGTGATAGATACAGGGTGTCACTGTGATAGATACAGGGTGTCACTGTGTTATATACAAGGTGTCACTGTGATAGATACAGGATGTCACTGTGATATATACAGGGTGTCACTGTTATATATACTGGGTGTCACTGTGATATATACATAGTGTCACTATGTTATATACAGGGTGTCACTGTAATGTATAAATCAAATCAAATCAAATCAAATCAAATCAAATGTCTTTATTTGCTTAAAATGTGGTACAATGGATGGTATCTTACAAATATATAATCGGGAACACGCACATTTCACCAGCAGCTGGCATGCAAACATAAAATAAAATATAAAGGTTCCTGTGACAGACAAAACCAACATAGCAATAATGAGTAACAATGTCAAAACGATTAAATAATTAAAATGTCAACGGTAACAATACAATTATGGTTCAATGTTTGATTACTCTTAATTAACTAAAATACAATAAATAAATACAATGACAGCTATTCTACATGATCAGTATAAATTCAATGTCAGGATTATAAATGTAAATGCCAGGATTATAAATATTAAATGTCAGAACTATCCCGAATCAAAATTGGCTAAAGCTACTTAAATCTAATAATCAGTCAGTCTTTATAATAATTGAAATATTCGTCAATACAATAAAAACATTGTTCAATTAACCATTTTTTAAGTTCGCTTTTAAACATATTAATTGGCAATTCTTTAATGTCATCATGCAAGCGATTACCTATAAATACTGATTGACATACAATAGGTACTATTCCCATATAGTTTTGTTTTTTTAACAGGAACAACGAGACGATCTGGATATCTAGTATTAAATTTACATGTGTCCTTATTCTTTTTATATAGCTCTGGATGCAATTTAACAAATAGACAAACCTCGTATATATATATGCTGGGCACGGTTAAAAGCTTCAGCTGTTTAAATAAGGGCCTACATGATGTCAAAATATCTACGTTACATATAGCTCTGATGCACTGCTTTTGAGCTATAAGGGCCCGCTTTGCGTGACAAGAATTGCCCCAAAGAAGGATACCGTACCTCAGTAGGGAGCAAATATATCCATGATATGCCTGTATAGCCGACTTTTTGGTGCTAATCTTTGTTAGTCTCCATAAAGCGTAGGCAAAGGAATTTATTTTGCTGCATAGTTGGTTTATGTGCTCACTCCAAGTAAACTTATCATCTATATAAATACCTAAGAATTTTGTCTGACAGGATTCTGTCACAGCCTGATCTGAAAAGGTTACGGTAAGAGGCTGTTTGTTAGCATTCCTATTCACAAACTGGATAAATGTCGTTTTATTTATATTAATATTTAGATTATTGCTATGTAACCAACTTATAATATTGTCTATTGTACCATTAATGCCGTTGTTATAAGTTTTAGCGTACTAACACGGTATGACAACGGATAGGTCATCCGCAAAAAGAGTGCAGTCAAATTTTGTTATATCCGGTAAGTCGTTAATGTAAAGTAAAAATAAAAGGGGGCCCAGGATACTCCCCTGTGGCACTCCAACCTTATTAAGTTTGGTTACAGATTTATGAGCAGACACCGCGTTGGCAGAGTCGATTTGGGTTATTTCCACAAACTGGGTCCTTCCATTCAAATAATCCCTAAGCCAGTCATTGACTACTCCTCTTATGCCGTACATCTCACATTTGGTTAGGAGTGTTTCATGGCAAACAAAATCGAAAGCTCGACTCATGTCGAAAAATACTGCTGATACTGGCAAACTCATGTTCATGTAGCCTAGAATTTTATTTGACAAATTTAAAGCAGCTAATGATGTTGATTTCCCTTTTTGAAAACCAAACTGTTCAGGCTTAATTATTTTAAATTTATCAAGAAATGACATCAAACGTTGATGAAATGCCTTTTCAAATATCTTGGAGATAACTGGAATAAGGGATATTGGTCTGTAGTTATCAACACAATCTTTGTTTCCCTTTTTATGGAGTGGTTTAACTAAGGAAAGTTTTAAAGGTTCTGGGAAGACACCGTTTGTAAAAGATGTATTGACTAAGTAGCTCAACACCGCAGCAATTTCATGTTTACACTCCTTTATTATTTTGGTTTGGACCTCGTCATAACCAGTTGAGTTCGTGGAATTAAGGGTGTTAATTAGTTTGCATATTTCATATCCATCTGTCGGAAACAAGTACAAATTAGCTGTATTTGCTTTAACTAGTGAAATGTCAGGTTTATGTTTACTATCAGAATTTGAGTTTGTCAAGTAAAAGTCGTTAAAAGTATTAGCAATGTCTGAAGGATTCAATATTATGTCGTTACCACTAATGAGTTTATCTATATTTGTATTAAGTGAGTTGCCTTTAGTTACTTTTTTGACTATGTCCCATGTCGCCTTACATACATTTTTGGAACAGGTTATATATTTAACGTTTGTAAGTTTTTGGGCTTGGTTGATACAACGCTTGAGAATCTTTGCATATTTAATATAGTTAATCTTATTGTGCAGATGACTAACAGGGTTTTTTGATTTTCTGTAATAGCAGAACCGTAAACGTCGTTTTGTTACTACCGATTTTTTGATCCCTCGGGTAAACCACACATTTTTGGACTTAATTGTGATTTTTACTTTGATGACTGGAAAGCACAGCTTATAAAAAAGGATGAATGTGTCATAAAATATATTAAATGCCATATATGCGCATTTTTCATTATATACGTCATACCACGATAAGCTCCTCAGACAGTCGCAGAATTTAGCAATGTTCTCTGGACTATAATCTCTTTTATAACGGTAGAAATATAAAAACTGCTTTTCCAAACCACTAACAGTAAATGTTAGACATTGAGCAGTTTCATGATCCGACAAACCTAATTTAAGAATCTCACTGCGAGCATCAGGAATGTTTGACAAAATCTGATCCAGACACGAGTCTTTACGTGTGGGATTAATTATGTGCACCCTAAAATTATTATTTAATGCGATTCTTGTAAGTTCCTTTGAGTTTAATGAGGCCTTGAGTAAATTAATATTAAAGTCCCCGACTATAACGACTTTATATTTTACTTCATTCTTAAGTTTGGTAGCAATTTGTTCTAATTTCCGAAGAAAAATTGGCGAATAAGCTGTTGGTGTTCTATAAATACAAATTACGATACATTTTATGGATGGTATTTCAACACCACAACATTCAAATATGTAATCTTCGCAAAATTCGTTCAAAAATGACAAAACTCGTGTTTGTATGTGGTGTTTACAAAATATGCAAACACCACCTCTTCTTTGATGTGCTCTAGAGTACGATGCTGCCAGTCGATATCCAGATATGCGCAAGTTACATTCGTTACTTGCTTTTACGAATGTTTCTGAAAAACATAACACATCAAAACGTTTATTGTCTTCCGCCAATTCGTTAAATGTCAGTTCCAGTAAATCCCTCTTGCTCACTAATCCTGCTATATTTTGGTGAAATATGTTAAAGATGCTAGAGTTAGGAACGAAAAAAACTATTCTTTTTTTGTTGCGTATTTTTACTTTCACTTTTCAGAAAATAATCGGTGATGGGTTTTTGTACTAGTGATTTCCTAGTTTCGGTGGTCGAATTGGGGGAAGTCTTTTTGAAGTAGTAAGGTATAGTACCTTTACGAATGTATTCCTTATCAAATGACTGTTGAGCCTTACTTGTAATACCTTCTAGGTTGTATGTTATTTTAGGTTTTAATTTATTGTAGCTTAAGTATTTATTGGCATAGTCACGAGAATCAATTAAGAAATTAATTTTTGAACATAATTTGCTTAAGAAAGTCTCATCAAAATAATACAAATCTTCTAAATCTAAGAATGTACAATTATCAAAATTATTACAGAATACTTTTACCGTGTAGTTCAGTTTGTTTTCGTTCAAGTGCAAACTGTTTTTTACACCCGTTACAATAATAAAAGCTTCAGAGCGCATTTTTATAAAAACATTGAGCTCTGCAAGTAATTTTGTTGGATTAGTATCATTTTCGCCTACATTTATAATAATTACATTCCTAGAGCTGGTATTTAAAGTTTCCGATGATTTAAGAATGTCCTCACAACGTGCGTTGGGCTTGATCGAAGATGTCACTTGGTATTTTTCATAAAAGGTCTTCTGTCTTGAATTTAGTAGTGCAGCGGCCAGTCCGCGGCTTTGGTTTCCGCCTAGGATATATATATTTTTGTGGTTTTGCATCATCACCTGTTTTGGCAGATCAACTTCCTGGTGGCCAACATTCGATGTACTAGTACTTTCCTTATTTGGCGGGATATTCAAGTTATCTGCGGATTTTTCCATACTTTGATCTTTATTTTCCTTGTTTAAAGTTATCTGCGATTGATGTTTTGTTTTATTTCCTTGTTTGGAGGCTTTAGAACTAGTCGATGATTTGCATATTTCCTTTAGCTGTTGGATTTGCCGGGTGCATTCGGCAATTTGTTTTTTGAGATCTTCGTTTTCCAGCAAGAGCTTAGTGCTATAATTATCCGAGAACTCAAGCTTTTCCTGCAAATTTGTTATTTTAATTTGTAAGACGTCAACTTCATTTTTATAGTTTATAGTCAGGTTCGGGCAACTTCTGTTCAGAGTGTCATTTCGAATGATAGAGCTATCGAATTCTTCATCAGATAATGAATCAAATGAATTCCTTACAGGTACATTATATTTTCTCACTGTTACGTTGTCAACAGAATCATTTAACTGTTGTTGTTGAAGCTGTTGTAGTTGGATTTGAGCCTGGGTTGTAGATAAGCTCGTAGTAGGTGTTTCACCGGTTTGTCCATTTTGTGTTGTTACTGTTTGCTTGGAAGTAGAGGCAGCAACACTACTTTTCTTTGTAGGTATCGGAGTACTAGCTTTCCTTGGCTGACCTTTTATTTGTCGGCATTTTGAACAGGACCAGGACGTTTTTCGCTCTTTGTCCATTAGGTCATACAATTTTTCTGAATTTGTGCAAGTAAGGTCGTAAGATTTTTTACATACAGAACACTTCAGAAAATGTTTGTCAACTATTTTCTTCCTACATACACCGCAAGTAGGTTTTGTTGCCATTTTTATTTTTTGCTTACTTTTTAGCTATCTTCGTAAACGCTTCAACGTCTTCTGAACGCAGCCAAAATAAATGTTTGTTGCGTTGGTACAGTGCCAGGCTGTCAAGTGTCACTTGTCAAACTCATGCGCATGTCAGAATCAGATGTTCATTAACCGCTTATTATGTGATAATATTTAAAACAAAGGTCTGTTAATTTGAATAGTTCTATGTGTGAGTGAATTTTATGTTTAACCGCCGAATCTCCATTCCGAATTTCGTTAAATAATTGATCTGTTCAGCTCACCTTAGTGCCGACTGTTATTGAATAGTGATGGTTTGGCTTCGTGACAGTGTTTCTGATGGTTTTTGCAGACTTCAGTGGATTCCATCGATATTTGTGGTAAATATTCAGCAGGAGCTTTGTTTACATGGACTTGTTTATTCGACACGCACACACACACCCCTATACAGGATGTCACTGTGATAGATACAGGATGTCGTCGATAACCTACCTATTTTTGGGAGCCGTTTCGTTTTTAGGGTCATGAAAAAAAAATAACCCTAACCTACCTATTTTTGGGAGCCGTTTCGTTTTTAGGGTCATCAAAAAAAATAACCCTAACCTACCTATTTATGGGAGCCGTTTCGTTTTTAGGGTCATCAAAAAAAATAACCCTATCCTACCTATTTTTGGGAGCAGTTTCGTTTTTAAGGCCTTTAAAAAAAATAACCCTAACCTACCTATTTTTGGGAGCCGTTTCGTTTTTAGGGTCATCAAAAAAAAATAACTCTAACCTACCTATTTTTGGGAGCCGTTTCGTTTTTAGGGCCATTAAAAAAATAACCCTAAACTACCTATTTTTGGGAGCTGTTTCGTTTTTAGGGTCATCAAAAAAAATAACCCTAACCTACCTATTTTGGGAGCCGTTTTGTTTTTAGGGTCATCAAAAAAAATAACCCAAACCTACCTATTTTTGGGAGCCGTTTCGTTTTTAGGGTCATCAAAAAAAATAACCCTAACCTACCTATTTTGGGAGCCGTTTTGTTTTTAGGGTCATCAAAAAAAATAACCCTAACCTACCTATTTTTAGGAGCCGTTCCGTTTTTAGGGTCATAAAAAAAAATAACCCTAACCTACCTATTTTGGGAGCCGTTTCGTTTTTAGGGTCATCAAAAAAAAATAACCCTAAACTACCTATTTTTGGGACCCGTTTCGTTTTTAGGGTCATCAAAAAAAAATGACCCTAACCTACCTATTTTTGGGAGCCGTTTCGTTTTTAGGGCCATTAAAAAAATAACCCTAACCTACCTATTTTGGGAGCCGTTTCGTTTTTAGGGTTATCAAAAAAAATAACCCTAACCTACCTATTTTGGGAGCTGTTTCGTTTTTAGGGTCATTCATAAACAGCAGTATAATTTGGAAAAGCTTATTGCTTAAAAATGTGAACTTGGAAAAATATATATGACTAGATTATGACTAAGCTGCGATATATTTTGAAATATACATTACACCAAATATTACTTAAAATACATTACAGTGAAACCCTGTATATAACACAGTGACACTCTGTATATATCACAGTGACATCCTGTATCTATCACAGTGACACCCTGTATCTATCACAGTGACACCCTATATATAACACAATTGCACCCTCTTTATATCACAATTACATTCTATATATATCACAGTGACACCCTGTATACATTACAGTGACACCTTGTAGTTAACACAGTGACACTCTGTATATATCACAATAACATCCTGTATCTATCACAGTTACACCCTGTATATCTCAATTAAACTGCTTACAGACATGTTTTCTCTGCTGACAGTGACATCCTATATCTATCACAGTGACACCCTGTATATAACACAAAGGCACCCTGTATATATCACAATGACATTTTGTATTTATCACAGTGACATCCTGTATACATTACAGTGAAACCTGGGCCTCATATTTCAATAATATTAAGGGTTTACAAAAATTAGAGCTTTTAACAGTTATACCCCGTGAATGTTATACCTTATAATACTTATAACAAATAACGTTTCGAGCAAATGAATGTTATACCTTATAATACTTATAACAAATAACGTTTCGATCAAATGAATGTTATATCATACAAAATTATACAAGGTGACTTTAGAGCATTTGAATTTTATACGAAATGTAATTATACACTTTAATTTTTATGCCATCTGAATTTATACGAAATTAATCATTATCCGAAATGAATTTCGACGAAGTGATTTTATACGGATTGATTTTATACCAAATAAGGGGATACCCATTTTACCCGTACCTCCCATACTAAATCGTATTTAATCTCAACAACATCTATACCAAAACCTACTGCGATTTAGTAAAAGTTATGTATCTAAAATATTTAAAAGTGTTCCACTTCCCCCGCTGTCTCAGTTACCCAACCTGTCTTACCACGGCTATCCTTTATAATATATGTAAAGTGTAGATCCTACACTAACTATTATATTAATCAATACAAGTTGTGTCCGTCGGGCATAACAGCAAACTTAACAAACTTAACCACACTTCGTATTAAAACTTAGCCTATCCTCTAAACTCTAACAACACTAGTTTGTACAAAAAAAGTTTAGCCAAAGTTGGTCCAGTATTCCAGATTCATAATCCCTAAGCTGATTGTATCGTGGAACATACAATAGAAGTATTTTTATAGTACTTTAACTTGATATAAGCGTCCCAATAGAGCGTTAGGTACGGTTTGTGCGTTCTATTCGAAAAATAGCGTCTTTCATGTGGACAATACAATACCTACTTAAATAAAAATAATAATACAAGTATAGACGCTATAATAAAATTTTATATATTACGGTGGAGCCCATTATTACCGTCGATTTCTCAATACGAGTTGGGTTGGAACGATAGTGCCGTATGTGTGTGTATTCTGAAGAGCGAAGAATTATCAGCGTGCGTGTGGAGCACGTCGAGAGGCGGCCAGAGAAGAGTTCGTGGCGCGCTATGAGCGCTGCGTGGCGCAAAGGGCGAACGCGTGCAGGCGTCACGAGGATGCGGGCATGTGTACCCCGCACCTCCACCATAATGTGAGGGTCTAGCCGGGGGAGTATTGAAGTAAACATTCTCTGGGTAATTTAGGATTGGTTTTATTCCGAGATTTTTACATAATGTTTATATGGCGGCGCTCAGATGAGAAATTTGTCAATCTTTAATACACAAACATTACGTTAGACTGACAGATAGGTATTTGAATATTTAAATTATCTTTATAATTCATCAGTAGAGACAGCCAGTCTCAACAGTATACGTATAAATGTCGCTACAAACGCCTCCCAGGTTAGCATAAAAAAAATAAGAGACTGGTTGAGGTATTGAATGACTTGGTGGCACAATTGGTAGTGCTCTGCTCCTGTGTTGGCCCGGAGAGCCGTTGGAGGCGCAGGTTCTAACCAGCCCGACGCATATAATTTTTCAGTTTTTATCTTTTAATAAAATATTTAGATTTTGTTGGCGGCCATCAATGCTATAATAAAATTTCATAATACAATAGTTAACGGTGTGGATACATAAATATCATTATATTTTAACTTAAAGATCCAGTAGTACCTACTACATGTATGTAAAAATATCCGAATAAAGATTCTCTTTCAATTTTAGTTGGAGAAGGTGAAATTTTGTTGGCAAAGAAAAGTTGATTCACCCAATTGCAATCTTCTCAAACTTCAGAGTAATATTTTGTCATAAATGACCTTACACTCACGCATAGTAAACATTTAGCTAGTTAAATATCACTTGATACATAAGACGTATTGATTTTAAAAAGTAGGGTTATGGCGAAAATTTTAACGTCAGTTTTGTTAGATGTTATCATTCCATACTCGTACATTATTATATACAGGGTGGGAGGGACTATACCGACAAACTTTAACTATAGATTCTAACAACTATTAGGAGTAAAAAAAGTTATGTGATGTATAGTCGAAAAACGCTTACTTTCAGAGATATTCATTATTTTTTAAATGAAAACTCCCAAGTGTGTAACAAGCCCTAATAAATGTGACTAAGGTAGTTTTACAATTTTTTTTAAATCCTTTAACTAAACAGCAATTAACCTTCGCAGTATTTGATGGTAAGCGACTACGAGGCCAAAAAATTGACCTTTCGTTTCCATTTTAGTTTTTTTTTTCTTTTTGATAACTTTTCCTCCAGTAAGGACATGTTTATAACGAGGGGCTGAATTTACTGATTTATTTTGTTCCATAAGACTATTAATGTAAAATGACAATATTCGACCCATGTTGATATAACATTATTTACTCGTCACACCACCAGGAATTCATGGCTAAAGTATGTCGGTATAGTCCCTCCCACCCTGTATATATATATATATATATATATATATTTATGAAATAGGGGGCAAACGAGCAGACGGGTCGCCTGATGGTAAGCAATCACCGTCGCCCATAGACACCTGCAACACCAAAAGAGTCACAAGTGCGTTGCCGGCCTTTCAGTAGGCTTATGATGCTACGCTTTGTCACGCGATAAATAAATGATAAAGCATCCGTCACGTTCTGACAGATAGTGTGTGAGAGTGACGTATGCTTTATCATTTATTTATCGCGCGACAAAGCGTAGCATCATAAGCTTACTGGTGGGAGTACGCTCTTTTCTTGTAGGTCGAATCGGTCCGGAAACACTACAGGCGACAATTTATTCCACAGTTCATTTATATTTCGATGTATTATACTGTGACTGTACTGTGCTAGTAGCAAAGGCAATGCTAACGTGGCGGTTGTCGCCGGCTTGGGCGCCTGCCAGCTTGTCGGCCCACGAAGTTTATTAAACAGCCGGCCGCGTCGATTTACACCCCAATATATTTGCATCTGCTAGCATATGGGAACGTTAAACGATTAAGTTTGTCGAGCGCGTTAGAAACTTGTCTTAGGAAGTCGCACGTTATATATATTTGCACATACTTAAGGTGATTCTAGGCCAGTGGTTCCGAACCTGGGGGTAATTACCCCTTTAGGGGTAAAATTAAGTTTTCTCAGGGGTAATACTCATATTACGAGTAAGTCGTTTTTCTTTGAGTACTTTCATATACTTGTCTGTATTACCTATTTTTAGGAGGGGTAAAGATACAAATCTAGAGGGGGCCTGTGGGTGATGTGGCAATAAAGCTTAGGAACCACTGTTCTATTCGGTCGGTTTACCTTACAAACGTAAAGTGGGTCATAGTTTACTTCCACGGCATCAAGTATGTTTGAAACGTGTTTTATTTTATAGCTTGATATATTTTGTTTGCGCAAAATGACACAAGAAATAAACCATAATTGACGTGCAAATGGGCATTCAAGGTTAACGCCAGCTTTATTTGAAACTAAACGGTTTTTTGGTAAAATTATATATTTTGGAAGTTTTCATATAATGTCACGCAAATAATATGAATCAAGCTATAAAATAAAACAAACTTTAAACCTACTTGATGCCGTGGAAGCAAACAATGACCCAAGGAACTTTTCTTTGGGTTTTGTTGTAGCACAATACTGGAAGTGGTATTTACGGTGGGTTGCATTGCAAAGAACGCTCCGTAAGTTCAACTTTCCTGTCCTGCCCGTAGCCTGTTTAGTCTCTGTATTTGTTGGACACAAACAACGGGACAACTCTTAAGTTTTTAAGTCACAACGTACATTTCAAGATTTCTGAGGCTTTTTAAAATATTTTATGCCACACCTGGCCATAAAGTGACTTTTTCCGCTCGCTGCGCGTACGGAAAAAGCCGCTTTATGGCCAAGTGTAGACATAAAATGATGTACACAACACGAGAGGTAATAAAGAAAGCCCTCGATCGCATATTTACGTCCCTCGCTTGCAGCTCGGGCCGCAAACATCTGCGATCTCGGCCTTTCTTTGTATTACCACCCTAGTTGTGTATGATACTATTTCGTATAAAAGCACGAGCAACTCATGAACAAAGCATTGAACCGGTTTAAAAATGAACAAAGTGTTTAAAATCCATTTAATTCAAACAACCTTTCAAGTTATTACAAACATCACTAGTAAGTTACATACGGCGATAGATATTTGAATCTTTTGGCAGTTTAGATGAGCTGCTGAGTGTATGCGATTCCGTTGTTGATGTAGTTGACCATCAAGTTGACCCAGGACGAGAGGGTGGCAACGACACCAGTCTCCGCAGGAGTATTCACTGTAATGGAGACGGTACCGTCGTTGAAGATCTCACCGTTGAGCTGAGGAGTAGGGGCAACTTCCTCAGCAACCTCGGGCTCTGGGACGATGACTTCAGGGGTATCTGGCTCAGGAATGACAACAGGCTCAGGAACAACCTCAGGGGCGACTGGCTCAGGTAGGACGACGGGCTCAGGAACAACCTCCGGAGTAGCAGGCTCAGGCAGGACGATGGGCTCAGGAACAACTTCAGGGGTAGCTGGCTCAGGCAGGACGATGGCCTCAGGGACAACCTCAGGGGTAGCTGGCTCAGGCAGGACGATGGCCTCAGGAACAACATCAGGGGTAGCGGGCTCAGGCAGGACGACTGGCTCAACCTCAGGTGCGGCAGGCTCGGCGAGAAGTTCAGCTTCTTCGGCAGCGGCGGCCTCGGCGGCTTCGGCGATCTCAGCCAAACCCTCGGCAGTGAACGGATGCAAGGCGTTGGCGACGGCAGCCACTTCGCCGTCCACAATATCCTTGACCTTTACGTCGACGATGTGCCCGATGTCCAGAGCCTCGCCCTCGGCCAGGCCGTTCACTACCACCTCCACGGCGTCTCGAGACGGCTCCTCATCCATGGGGATGGGAGTGGCTACAGCCACCGCGGCGAAGAGAACGAACAATAGAAGTTTCATGGTGATTTGCTTACCTGAAACGAATATTAATTATTCAAAACTCATAAGTTACAAAACCGTAAAATTTTCGACATAATTTTATTTGTTATTATAGCGCTCATAGTAATAGGCACTCTGTGAAACGGGTGGATAGGTAGCAGAGCTAAGGAGCCTAATTAGTGTCACATTGCCACCTTTGAGGTACCTGCAATAACATCTTACGGAGCGAGCCTAAAAATACTTTAAAACCAGGGACCGTACTTTTGGTGCCGATGACGTAAAACTGACGTCAAGCTACATACAGCATGATTCACTTTACGTTTTATATTGATTTATTGTTAAGGGCAATTATACCGCGGTATCGTAAAAGTCATGAATGAATCTGTCAATGATAGGACCCATTTTATAAATCAAGATGTGTGTCTCACGGGTCTATATTAAAACGCATACAGTAAAACTTCCTATTTTGACAATGCATACCGTTGTTACGCATAATTGTATATTCGTATAATATTAAAATGTATATTTTAAAACGCATATTTTAATTCGCATACTATTAAAACGTATAACAATTATTTGGTATAACATTAGTGTTCATAAATACTAAAAAGTATAATTTTAATAGGTCTAATCAGATATTTTAATTTTAGATGCTCAATCGAATAATTGATATTGCAGAGTTTGTACAAGTATGTTTAAAGTGACATATCCGTATGCATATGTCACTTTAAACATATGTTGTTTTGAAAACTAACTGTCGCTTCCAGTTTAATGACGTAAAATTCTTTCTCTCGAATTTATTTATTAAAATACCTACACTATTATAGTATATGTTGGAAAGCCAATTTTATTTATGTAAGAAAACGCCCAGTACGCCCAGTTAGTGGCCTAGTGGCTCAACTACAGTGAAGATAAAAAACTCCCGACAAAAACATCTCTAAAAGTAAAAAAAAAAAACAAATTATGCCACACCTGTCCATAAAGTGGTTTTTACCGCACGCTACGCGTTCGGAAAAGGCCGCTTTCTGGAAAAGTGTAGACATAAAATGATGTTACACAACACGGGAGGTAATAAAGAAAGCCCACAACAACAACAACAACAAAGTAAACATCCCTTTAAGGTAAGGCATCAAAAAACTGGATGGTTTATAAAACCTACGTAGGCAATATTATAATTTATAATACACACCTAAGGTGGTAAGTTAAATAAATAATGTCTCAGATCGCAGCTATTTGTGCATAAATATGCGAAAATAATTAAACTAAAAAGGTAGGCCAGGCGGTCGTATCGCTAAAAAGCGATATCTCCCAGATATATTTTCCAGACAACATTTGAGTAGCGGAATTGACACAAAAATAAACCAGAAAAGTAGATGGTGCGAAGGGTAACAAAAGGGAGAGCTAATTACCAAAAATAAATAATCGCAGGGGCAAATATATACCTACATATACGAGTACATGCATAAAAACCAATAAATAAATAGGGGGAATATATTAACCACAAAACTTTAAAAAAACATTGTAAAAATGGGAACATATTTTATTGTATTAGAAACAATAGTACTAGTAGATAAATCCCAAAAAGTAGGGATTCTGTAAACAACAAGGACCAATTAAGTTATTTTTTTCCAAGTAACGCCCCACGTATACCGAACGCATAAATGTATGCGTTCGTTATACTTAATAACATTATGCGGATTTCAGGTATGCCAATTCAATCGGTATGTAAATTAACTAGTATGCGTTTTTATGATTATGCCATCTAATCGGTATGCTTAATCATCGTATGCCTAAACTGTTATGCATTTTAATATTAGGGTTATTAAGTTATGCCTAATAAGGGACCCCCGTGTCTCACCCTTCTTATTGATTTAAACGGGAAATTGAAAAAATTATCGGATATGCAAAAAATATATAAATTCCTATAGGTACATATTAAATCGCATATCCGTTTAATATATCCAATTTTCCTTTTAAATAAATAAGTAAACACAGATGGATACTTTTTTTAGTTTAGAATGTCTTCTACTATTGACCCAATCAAAGAAAATAATGATATGATTCATTCATAACTTAAACGATACCGGTAATTAACGGTAACGGTAAATCGTATGTAGGTTGACGTCATTTGCATCGGCACCAAAAGTACGCTCCCTGCTTATAACTGACCGTAACGTCTATAAGAATGTTAAGCTTATGTCAGGTATTTTAATCGCCTTTTATTGTCAAATTTAATTTTGGAATATTATTGCAGGTAACTGAATACTGAGACTTTGTCAACAGGAAATAGTTTTTTTTATTCAAATAATCTCACCTGCGCTCTTGACGAAGGATATAAGCCGTATGATACAAAAATGTTTTTCTTTTTAGGCAAACTTTGTCCTGATATCAATGGTGCGATACCTTAATCTCAATGGATTTAGTTTAGCCAGCAGTAAAACCATAAAACTAATTTACAAGCAATAAAATGATAACTACTAAATTTTCTTTGTCACAGATAATTTCTATTGCCCTTTAATTTAGATAGTCTAACATCTACTTCCTATATTACCCGAATAGTTATATTAAAACCAACCTTATTGTATGAGTTGAAGGTCATAGTTTGTATGAATAAAATAATGAACTTACGATTTATGAGAGTCCAACGATATCGATACTTCATACGCCATTGAACAACGAAATAGTCAAGCTTGCCATCTAATGCTATAACCCTCTGACAATAATAGACTGTATTTCAATTGAATAAGAACCAATATGGCCTTGCTTTGTCTGGGCTTTCCGAAAGACAAATATTGGCCGAGACTGCAAACGCCTGACGAAGATCTACGGGAGCCAGTGGGTCAACTCTGAAGTTCGAAGTTCGTAACGAGCTGCCCCTTCCTATAAACAATATTTGATTGAGCGGGATGGCTCGATACAAACTTTGAACTTCGGTGTTTGGAGTAGTAAACCAGCTTTATAATAAATGAATGCGGATAGCCGAGATAGTTTACTAGAAGCTTCAAAAATTGCACCAAATAAGTGTTAGTTATAGAGGGTTGAAAGGTTCATCACACATTCATAGATGTAACTTCAGTCTTAATATTACTATTATCCTACAAGCTGTGAACCTCGTGAACACTGTTATGGTAACAGCTAGTCTCATAATAGGTCGCCTCCTAGCTACGAGATACAATCTATTGTACTTACAATCTTGCATTTTCATCTTCTTTAGCCACCCGGTGCCCAAAATGTGGGGTCATGAAGGTTTTTTCAGGAGTCCGTGCTTCCACTATGGGGTCACTTCCCCATACTGATTGCACAGTTGATCTCGGAATCGATAGGTGTAGAAACGCCCGAAGTGAATGTTCCTTGCACCTGCGACTAAATTTGTTCGTTGTTTGTCCATCCAGTGACGGTTAATGCTTTCATTAAATAAGTTATGCGTGACAAAAAACTTTTGTACGGGCCACGACCACCTGAAATCGGTCGTTTAGCAAGCGAGTCGTAGGAAAGTGAACGTATTGATGTTCAATTTTATAGCGGAATTTATTTAATTCATATTCATAATTATCAAATTTTAGGAATAATCTTAAAGTCTGAATTATAGAGCCCTACTTATATAGTTATTACTTGTTACATTCAAATATTAATTTGGTATTTCACAAGTGTGTCAAAATGCTCATCAAGAATGAACGAAAGATACAAATACATATTATTCTCTTTTTAAATATATGTACGTTTTTGTGAAAAGCCTTGTTCAAAAACCCAGGAGTGACGGATTAGCATTTTCAATATTCATAACTTTCAATCCACGGCCGGATATTACAAAAATACATTCAACTAACTATTCAAACGAACGTGGTGCGCAATGAACAGTTTTCACAACAACAGAGATGTCGCTACTGAGTCAATTGAGGTAACAAAAGGAAAACATTGTTTTCTATGGTTTTAGCACCAACTATTCCGCATTATTCACGTTATCATCCCAAGGGAAATCTTCATACCGGGTTATAAAGCAACCTATCTATCAATCCAGAACTTGGTGTACCTACTTGCATGTCGAATTTCATCTCATTCTATTCAATTGGTACCGCGTTATTTAGGTAAGGTCAATGTGGCTAATTCCGTCTGGTGGGGCAATTCCGTACAGCGGTTTTTACGGCTAAACTATCATTCTAACAAACTTCTAATTTCGTCAGTAAGTGTGAAAAGTTTCGTTCCTGTGCCAGTCGAGTCATCAAGTGCATACTATTGTTTGTTTGGCCGCATTGACCTTACTAACAAACATCCAAACCTCCAAACATCTTCACAAACTTTCTCATTTATCCCACTAATATGGGAATTTCATTTAATAAATAGGTGTACTTTTCCCAGATACCTAGAAACTAAAAGCGATTCTAAATAAACACTAAAGACAAACGCTTGTCTCATAAAAGTGATCTTTAACATTGTTTCCTCGCCGACGATTTATCGCGATATCAGCGAAGGCAACATGAGATCACTGCAAGAGCTACTTTTAAACGCGTTTACTCAACAGTAGTATTATCGCGCCGTAGACCAGTCAATCAAGAACTTTACCCTACAATAACTAAACTTACTAGTTACTAGAGAGATTAGTTATTAGTGTTTTTGGATCCTTTTAGAATGTTGTGTTGTTGATCTTTAATCTTAACTCCTTCAAGATTCTATAATTTTTATCGCGAAAAAAACATTCAGTCAAAATAAAAATCAACAAAAAGTACCTAGGTTTGGGTAGGTTTGAACTGCGTCCTCCAACAAAAACGAACTGATATGAAAAATCAGGTTAGGTTAGATTCGAACTGCATCCCCTAACAAAAACTAACTGCTACCAAAAAGTAGGTCAGGTTAGGTTTGAACAGCGTTAATTTTCTAGTTAATGAGAAACCAAACGTGCATTACCAAATGTGCATTATTTTAAAAGATATATATGATGAATGATCATTATATAAATTGTGGTTATTATAAAAGTGAATATATTAATTAACCATAGTTATGCGCAGAAAGCGACCAGAGGCAAGTTTCATGTACTTGGATTATATACTTTCTGCTCAGCTGCGTAAAGTATGCTCCAAGTAAGTATACGACTCCTGGTCTCTTTTTGCATAACTATGAATGGTCAATTGTAAAATTCTACCAAACGTTTATTCTATCCAGGGATCAATTCTACACATTGAGCTTATGTGATTCGTTATTCTAAACATTGAATGGTATGCCATTTATTGTTCGATTGATCATTACAAACCCCTAGGCATATAGCTCGAAGAACCGATGACAAAGCAGCCAACGAGGCAGAGACCACAAGCCGGCAGACGCAGCGTGGGTCTGCCCCTACAAGATGGCCTGACGACTTGGTTAGTGTCACCGGAGTCTATATGGAGGCAAAAGGCGTTCAACCGTTCATTGTGGAAGTCTTTGGGAGAGACCTATGTTCCTTATTAAGCGCCCCCGAGACGGTCAAACGGTTTGACTCAAACACATAGATTTTGGTTTGACTCAAACCATTTTGATCGTTTACAAAGGTGGTTTGAACGGTTTGTCAAACATATACGGGTTTGAAGCCCGTTTGATGAAATTTCATATTTTTGTTGTATTTGACGCGCCGTTTGATCGTGTTCCGACGCGTTTGAACAAACTCGGCTTAGTTTTGTGGTGGATTTCGTAGTGTGACACAAGTCTAATCACGGCGGCGTACCGAACCAAACTGCGCAGTGCCGTTTGACAACCGTTCAAACCGACATCAAACTGTTTCATCAAACACGTAAGGTTTGAATCAAACCATTTGACCGTCTCGGGGGCGCTTTAGACGTTTCCAGGTTGACATGATGGAGAACTTGCGCTGCGCTGGCTTAATTTGGGAATCTGTGCCAAAGTATAAAGACCGACTAGTAGTCAAACTTTGGCCGTCTAGGAAGGCGCAGACAGTGCGATCCGTACTGGAGCGTTCTTACGCATTCGTAAAATCTTGCTTGTAATTAGGGATGTAACGATACCAATACCGATATATCGGTATCGCCGATTATATACAACCGATATTTTGAAGAGCGCGAAAAGAATTTGTTGAAAAAAAATCTGCAAAAAGTAATTTCAATTAAGTACTGACATAATTTATATGTCGTATCGTGATAAAATAACAACGTTACATTAGCCAAAAATATCTGATTATTGGCTTGGATAAAGTCGCAGAGAGGGCGCTAGTTATGACTGACCATTTAGTATTAGATCCTTTTTGAGTAATGCAGGCAGTTTAGATTAAAAGGAGGAAATATGACGTTGATGGATGAATTGTCAGTCATCTTTAGAGAATGTACGGAATTACGTGGCTCTTTGGGAATTTATCGTGTAACTTCGTTTATTATCACTGCGACATTTAGATTGTGTAAAGAAAGACATGAAGAGCAATACACCAGTACTCAAACTGGTGCGGATACTGGATTATTGGATGATTATTGGACCATACCACTAGGGTGGCCAAAGGTGATCCGGAACCCAAAGGTATGGTTGTAGGCCTTCCTCGTCATCAGAAGTGGGATACGGAGCTACTTGCCCCACATAAATTCGAAGATTTGGTATGTCATAATTTTCATGTAATCTTAAATGCGACGGTCTAGGAAAAGGCACTACGTGTCATAGTTTACGAGCACGGAGAACACAGTTTACGAGCAAGGAGAACGCAGGCAAGGGTAGCATGTTAAACTAACCCAGCAACGTAGCAAATGTAGAGTAAACGTACCTATGGGAGTCATGTTGTAATTCAATGAGCAATGTCCGTTTCTTTGCGTATCGGAAGCGTATACAGTTTGTACTTAAATAACGAAAAGAACATAGACACACGTTTGGAGCACCTCGGTGCCATATCCCTCTCTTTCAGAGGATGACAGTGGAGCACCTCGGTGCCATATCCCTCTCTTTCGGAGGATGACGGTTGGAGCACCTCGGTGCCATATCCCTCTCTTTCAGAGGATGACAGTTGGAGCACCTCGGTGCCATATCCCTCTCTTTCAGAGGATGACAGTGGAGCACCACGGTGCCATATCCCTCCCTTTTAGAGGATGACAGTTGGAGCACTTCGGTGCCATATCCCTCTCTTCAGAGGATGACAGTTGGAGCACCTCGGTGCCATATCCCTCTCTTTCGGAGGATGACGGTTGGAGCACCTCGGTGCCATATCCCTCTCTTTCAGAGGATGACAGTTGAAGCACCTCGGTGCCATATCCCTCTCTTTCGGAGGATGACGGTTGGAGCACCTCGATGCCATATCCCTCTCTTTTGGAGGATGACGGTTGAAGCACCTCGGTGCCATATCCCTCTATTTCAGAGGACGACGATTGGAGCACCTCGGTGCCATATCCCTCTATTTCGGAGGATGATGGTTGGAGCACCTCGGTGCCATATCCCTCTATTTCAGAGGACGACGATTGGAGCACCTCGGTGCCATATCCCTCTATTTCAGAGGACGACGATTGGAGCACCTCGGTGCCATAACCCTCTGTTTTGGAGGATGACGGTTGGAGCATCTCGGTGCCATATCCCTCTATTCAGAGGACGACAATTGGAGCACCTCGGTGCCATAACCCTCTGCTTATTCCAGAGGACGACGTTCATATCACACTCAGTAGACACAACACATGCCAAACCGTATCCGATTCCGTTTTCTTTTGTTATAATGACAGTAGTTATTCTTGCTAAGTTTAATTAAGTAGTGAAGTACAAATTGTGGTCAGGAAACGGCCGAGTCGGTGAATAGAGGTTCTGTCCTTTCGCTGTCTCATGTTACAGAAGAGTCACACTGTCACACGAGGACGTGTGACTGGTCAGGACGGCCGTGTCGTATCGTGATAAAATAACAACGTTACATTAGCCAAAAATATCTGATTATTGGCTTGGATAAAGTCGCAGAGAGGGCGCTAGTTATGACTGACCATTTAGTATTAGATCCTTTTTGAGTAATGCAGGCAGTTTAGATTAAAAGGAGGAAATATGACGTTGATGGATGAATTGTCAGTCATCTTTAGAGAATGTACGGAATTACGTGGCTCTTTGGGAATTTATCGTGTAACTTCGTTTATTATCACTGCGACATTTAGATTGTGTAAAGAAAGACATAAAGAGCAATACACCAGTACTCAAACTGGTGCGGATACTGGATTATTGGATGATTATTGGACCATACCACTAGGGTGGCCAAAGGTGATCCGGAACCCAAAGGTATGGTTGTAGGCCTTCCTCGTCATATATATTGGTCTATTACCTTGTGCAATAATAATTACTATGTTAATTATATATTTGGTTCATAATAAAAAAAAATGTGTTGACAATTTATTTATTTTTACATTACACCTTCAAGGTTGACTCTCGGTTAAATATAGACAAGTTTTAGGTATAATAAGGACATACAAATAATAAATCTTAAGTTCATACTTCATAATAATAATTAATTTGTAATTGGCTCTTTATTACCAGTTAAGTCATTATTAATATAGTTAAAGCTGTTGGTTCTCCATGTAAATAAAATAAATAAATAAATTAGTTAGCTAAGATAACGGTATCGGTATCGTATCGGCAAAATTATGTACCTATCGTTACATCCCTACTTGTAATACTTTCGTCCACGGTGCGCACGCATAAAAGCGCGCGATGTACCTTTTGTAGGAGAAAAATTACTACTATTATACTGGGCCAGTGCTGTCTTCTCCGAATATCCTCATTGACTACAGGTTACATCAGTGTTGTGATTCAGAATAACGTATGGCATAGCCCCTAGTATACGAGCATTCTATTTCCGAATAATAGTAACAGAACCGTTCACGTAAACAAGATCTAATGCGAATACTGCTGTTTATGCTACCAATATAAAACTGTACCATGCACTGTGAATATCTACAGTTCATACGACATTTTAGAATTGCAACGTATTTGATAATACAGATGTACCTAATGTCAATAAATATCGAGCTCGATCCTGGTAGCAAACATACATTGTCGAGTGGAGAACTACGCACAGCATTATTACACACCAAGGGCGGTAAAATAAATAATGCCCCCGATTTCAGGTGTTTTTAGCGTAAGGCCATAATTGCAATCCGGATAATTTTACGTATATCCTTGGCCAGGAAGTGAGATTATCATTCCTAGTAAAATAACGGGCAGAAAAACACGATGGGGTGACGAAAATAACCTACTAGGATTGCGAATGCAAAGTCTAAGTTAAAAAAAGCACAAACATTGACCACATTTTTTTGTCCATCTATGATATCAATCGACAAAATTAAATAGCCGATATGGAACCTCTGCATATCAAATGATTATTTCAACATGTATGCTCGTTTGCCTAACTTTCCCGTGACATAAAAAAAACTCTCTACCTACCGATATTAAGATCACCAAGCGCATAGACAGAGTTAACGAAGACTATCATGATGACGGTTTTGGTTTTGGTTTTAGACGGTCATTCTCATTTAGATTTGTGACTTGTCATAGCCATGAGCAGAAAGTTAAAGTTGCTAATACTTAACTTTTCCTTCTTAGGGTTCCGTACCTCAAAAGGAAAAAACGGAACCCTTATAAGGTCACTTTGTTGTCCATCTGTCCGTCCGTCCATCTGTCTGTCACGACCCTTTTTCTCGGGAACGCGTGGAGGTATCGAGCTGAAACTAAAACCATATACTCAGGTCTATGATCCCATGAAGTTGTAAAAAAATCAAACTTCTAAGTTAACTTAAAAGAAAGATATGGCCATTTATACGCCAAAAAACGTACATTCCGAATTTTCGACTCTTTCAGGGAAACCAAAATTTATAGGGTAAGTACTTTCCGTTACCTAGAACTATGAAATTTGCAAGTAATACCTTCTACTACTTATACTACAAATGAGGAGTGTCTTTTCAAAAGGGCTTATTTCTCTATGAAAACCATAGAAAAATAAGCCCTTTTGAAAAGACACTCCTCAAATATAGGGAAAAATCTGAAAACTATACATTTGTAATGAAGTCATAAAAATATACCTAGTCTTTACATTTCTAAATTTAAGTACCTATTTGTAAGGACCTCTCGGTGGGCGAGTCCCACTCGCTCTTGTCCAGTTTTTTTAGGTATATATGTCGCCGCCAACTAGCTTAATTAGCCATTTAGTTAACTGCCTAGCCTTTTCATCTAAATTTTAGGTTAGGTTTGCTAGTTAGCTTGTGTCCCTCGGAGCAGAAATGAAGCCCCGCATAGTGGGTCATAATGAAAATGCTAGGCATTTAACCAAATGGCTGATTAAACCAGTTGGCTGCGACATATACAAACCGAAAGCTTGACAACGGAGCTAATTTAAGTATAACTATTAAAATATGTAACTTCCTGGAAACCCTTAACTATTGCACATAGTTGTGACACATCTGTCAAACTATATGAGAATGACCCTTTTGGCCAATGAAGAAGACGCTGTCATTAAAGCCCTGGAATTAATGACCCTAATTATTAATAACGGCGATGTATACAACTCGATCTCGCCTCTCCGCGTCTCTCCCTTTAACCACAGCACCTTTCTGTCTCTATCTAACTGTCTTCGCCGACCGAATGTAGGTATGCTTAGTCCCAGAATAGTAAAGCTGCTTTTGCTCTAAAGGTACGCTCGTATATTTCCCTAGCTCAGCTTAGCTGTCACCAGAACTAAGCCAATATGTTACAGTCGAGTTCATCTGGGGGCACGGCAGTGCCCCCGCCAAATCGAGCAAAACAAAGGCACGGCCGTACCATTCTTTTCTCGAAGCCATTTAGGCCATTTTCAGCCTCCCGTAATTTTGTATTGGCTAAAGCTAGAACCCTGAAATTTCAGGGATATATAGGGCACAATAAGACTTATATATATTCTCAATATCATTCAATTTGAACGTGTAGTTTAAGAACTATTGCATTTCAAAGTTCCTTAGTTTTGTCACTGACTGACTGACTGACTGATTCACTGACTGATGATGATCATAATTCTAAGGTACTTCGAGCGGACTCACAGGCTCAAAATTGTAAACATAGTTAGTTTTTAAGTTTTTAGCCTATCAAGTCCTAAAAATCTCCAAATATTGTGCAATTTCATTCACAACTGCACTCATAAGTTTGTAATCCTATACAAATACATGCGATTACAAAGTTATTTTTGCACTTCAAATTGGAAAAATAATTGACTGGAATGTAATAAATAAAGGAAGAGCACTTACAAAAAGAAATGAGATCCCATCAAAAACATTACATGTAAAAAGATGCAAGTCTCGCAACGTAATTCTTTTACAATAAAAAAGTTTTGAGATGTAATGTTAAACCAAGTCAGTACCGGGGGGTGTCCACAGAACTCGATTCCCACCGACTTGCCTATTATTTAACCGTGGAGGAACACATTTTATAGATCTAATAATAGGCAAGTCGGTGGGAATTGAGTTCTGTGGACACCCCCCCCCCCCCCCCCGGTACTTACTTGGTTTAATATTACATCTCAAAACTTTTTTGTTGTAAAAGAACTAAGTTGCGAGACTTGTACTAACGGAGCTCCTATCGAAGTAACCGCCGACGACGATGATTATGATAATATTTTAGATTTAGACAATAATTAGGGATTTTATCTTTAGGAATATACGTGCCGTACTTAAACAAATGTGTTTTCTTTATTGGTCATATACTTCCATCTATATCTCATGAAGTATTGATCCCAGAGAAAAAACGTTTACATCTTTTTTGTAGAGAATTTTACGTACATTATTTGTGTTTCAGACTATTTTTAGCTATAGGCCACAGTTTACGAGTTTTTTGCAAAAAACTAAAAAAAGGGACCTTTACACCCCCCTCCCCCCGTTAGCTTTACCTGCACCCATCAGTACTTTTAGTATGTCGTTTAAAACCCCATTCCTCACAACTATGCCAAAATTCGCTTATACACGAGTTTTTTCCCTTGACAGGCAAATTTTGGTCTTCGTTCGGTGGGCTATATTTTATATTGTAGCAGTCGAGTTTTCGACTTTCTTATGAATCAATAAATATTTACAAGAAGTGTACCAAATTATACGCTAATTAAAGAAAACTGTACTACACGTACTTACGAGAAAACAACGATCAATCTGTCACCGCTAGGAAGCATACTTTTTGGCGTAATTTCACTATGTATCAGCCGAGTTTTCGACTTTCTTATGAATCAGTAAATAGGTATGTACGAGAAATGTACAACATTGTACGCCAAAAATCCGTACGTGAATTTATTGCAATGTGGAGGTAGGCCCGTCGCGTCGGGACGGCGGGTGTAGGTATGCCAATTTACCGTGAATATAATTGATAAATGTTATTAATCTAAAAAAAATGTACTTACTACTGTACTTTAATATACAGTTTACAGTTTTTCGAAACTCATCTCCTAAAGGGGTTAAAATAGGGGTGGAAGTATGCTTCCTAGCGGGGCAGACTTATCATTGTTTTCTCGTAAGTATGTGTAGTACAATTGAATTTAACTTGCGTAAAATTTCGTACATTTCTCGTACATATTTACTGATTCATAAGAAAGTAGAAAACTCGACTGCTACATGGTAAAATATATAGCGCCCGCCAGAAAGTAGGTATGCTTCCTAGCGGTGACAGATTAATCGTTGTTTTCTCGTATGTGTGCCTAGTATTTTTTTTTTTAATTAGCGTAGAATTCTCGTACATTTGTTTGATGCGATTCTGAATTCCCTGCGACGCCATATCACCGCTAGAAAGTATGACACAATTACTGTTCAAAAGCAAGTCTACATACAGTTCGTTAAAATTCTCACATAATTCTGCCATCGATTTCATCTGCAAGCAATTTCGACCTTTTTTATTGGCTTTCCTATTTTACATGTTTTTATTGAAAGCGAAAATTTACAAATTATGTGCCTCGGCCCGGGTTGGATTCAGCCCTGTATCTCCAATAGCTCTCCAGGCGTACCTACTACCAATTGTGCCACTAAAGCGCAAGCTTGTATAACATCATCATCATCATCATCTAATACGCCAACTCTGGGCACCGGCCAGCTCTCATAGATAAGAGTGAATGGGTTGTATTCCGCACGCTATAGCCCACTGCGGATAGGGAACTTCACATACACCTTTGAATTTCTTCGCGGATGTACGCAGGTTTCCTTACGATGTTTTTCCTTCACCGAAAAGCTATACACGCCGATATTTACTCACGTTGGAATAATCCATATAAACTGCCTTGTAGGTACTTAATTCTCAGCAGAATGGATTGATCACAGGGCCACAAAAACTGGTTACAATCACAATGTTTCACACATTTTTTAGTCATTTTGGCAATTTTTATAAGAGTCACGTTAGAATAATTTCCGTTAGGTACATAGGTACAATTATACTTATGGTAAAATATCATTTTTTGTATAATTAATCATATGTATTATCACTTGATAATACCGCGACGGATGGTAAATATCTACTGTCAATGTTTTTTTTTTATAAATCTAGAAATCGGCTAGTTGTAAGTATACCTAGCCGATTTAAAATATATTTGTTGAAAACATGGATGTATAAAATAGAAGGATACCGCGCGGTCTAAGACGCGGGTGAAGCCAAGCAATGGCCGCCGAAGTGAGCATGTGTGCGTTGACGGCCCAATGGCAGCCGACCGGCCCATTATGCTGGTTGATGTGTGCGTGCGTGCGTACAAAGCGCCGGCTCATTGCCGGCTCATCATGAGTGCTTCACTTATCTGTTCGCGACGCTACGTCCATTTATTTTTAAGGTCCTTGGTTGAAAATTAGAAGTTTTTAAAATGTTAGGTATTTTTGCTTTATGTTACAAACTTACCAATGTATTTCCCGACCTTTGAAAATAACAAATCGATGAATAAGAGTATAGCTAGGGAGAATACTTGATATTTTAAAATAGGTATGCTATTGAAACTATACAAGATATGTTACTGTGTGTATTTTTTTCGAGGGTTCTCATTTATTAAACAAATTCGTCTCCATGGAATTAAAAATCGCTAATATTACCCTCACTATCAGCAAATATTCAGGTAAAATATTACATAAAAGGCATTATTGGCTTAAATATTTATTTACTGTTATAAATAAATTTAAGTTACATAATTACAACAAAGATCAATAAACGGTACGAATTTCACGATGAACTGGGTAATTATTTTTACAATAATTATTCTGTAAAGCTTATCAAGTTGAGATACTTGAAATCAATCTTTTGTAATACATACTTTGAAAGTCAAAACTTTCAGAATATACAAAGTAATGATAAGTACGAGTTTAGAAAAGTTGACTGCAATTCATGAAGTGGTCATCGCACCATACTTAACATCAGTATTTAAATAATTGATTAAAATAGGTATTATATAAGTTGGTAACTCTACTTTTTTGTCGACACTAGTACTAAAACGGGGGTCAGCTTAGGATCCCAAGATCCATCATTCTCAGACTGAGGGCTGCGATCCCCACTCTTTTCGGTATCAGAGATTTTGACGAAGATATCCTTGAACGGTTTTTCTGTGGTGCCATCAGCTATGGACGTGTCCACGTCATCTAACGTGGAGCCGGTGGGGATAACCTGCTTCCCAGTGGTGTACGGGGTCTCCTTTCCGTATTGGAGGTCCATGAAGTCATTGAGGATCCCTTCTAGAACCTTCTTGCAGGTCGCGTTGGTGACGGGGTCTTGGATGCCCTTGGAGAGCTCGTCTAGGGTCACGGTTGGGACAGTCATGGTGATTTATCTGTGGAAAGGGAGTTTTGTCAGCAATTCATCTCAAGGATCAGTTTTTTTTAATGATTGATGGGTTTACGTTTGACCTAGATCTCACTTGATGGAAAGTGGCGACAAGGTCTTCTACACTATAAATTACGTAAATGTTCACACTTTTGAACTTATCGTACAAAAGGCGTACCTAATGCCTAGGTACGCCTTTTGTACAGGGAATTCTCTACCTGTTAACAAAGCAGATAGAGTGCGACTACGCTAAGTTTGCAGAGGTCAAAAAAAGGTTTTATTTAAAAAAAATGCATATGGCAACATCACAAGAAATAGAATTAAATAGTCTTGATACTTGGCAAATATATTTCCGTTTAATAAGTATATAATGAGTCTAGATACCTTGTGAAATAAATATTCAGGACAGTCTTGCACAAATTGATCTAATTCCAATTAAACTTAGCAAGGCTTTTATACTGAAATACAACATAAATTATCCAAGACCCTGGAACAAATCGCTTAGTTTGGTTGAAACTAGATCGATGTGTGTAAAACTGACCCCCATATTTATTTCAGTAGGTATGTAGACACATTTTTTAATAAAGGGAATAATTATTGCCAAGTACCAAGATTAAATAATCCTCTTGTTGTAGTTTCTGCATGTTGCCATATATTTTTTACCCGACTGCGGCGAAGCCCAAAGGAGGGTTATGTGTTTGACCTGTATGTATGTATGTCCGTTCCTGTGTCCGCTCGTAACTACTCAACGACACATCCGATTTTGATAAATGATACATCATTAGATTCGTCTTGATGGTGCGAGTGTCACTGGGTATGAAGTTCGTTAAAATAAACAAAATGGCGGATTTAATGCAGTTTCAAAGTGCACCGCGGTCGGGTTTTTTTTTATAAAAATGTGGTTATTTAAAACCTTTTTTCGACCTCTGCTAACTTAGCGTAGTCGAACTCTACATTGGTAAGTTTGTCGGATCGGTAGCTTGTGGGCGGTAAACAATGAACAATAAAATATTCCTATATAAGTACATACAAAATCTATATAATGGACCGTACCACTGTAGGTACCTAACATGGCTTTGGTAACGGACTTACTTGTAGGAAAGGTCGGCACAGTTCAGTAACAGAACAGCACCAAGGCACAACTTGCTTACTGCCAATACTCCGATAGACGCCACCTTATAAACTAATCACAATCATGGGCTGGGCATGTCACCGGTCGATATCTCGCCACAAGTTATCAGACACGCCGATAAAATTCGCGAGTGGTTACATATCGCATAACAAACTGATAAGTGTTGCCAAAAATGCAGCGTTCATGCGAACCAGGACAGTTCAAGCTTCTCGAAATTGCATTTGTCATATATGTCACGTTATCTGAGTTTATTTGTGAAAGATACGTGTTCGATATGTTATCAGAATTCCATGGTACACGTTGATTAGTCTAAGCGTTGAATAAGTGTTTATTAATAAAATGGTTTTCCTTTAAATTGGAGTAGGGTGGGGCATAAGATTAATGTGGGATTAATCGCAAAATAATGAAAAATACTTCTAGGTATAATAAAGAGGTGTTTATTTAAAATTAGCATTTAATCGCGGCTTCGCCCGCATTGTTCACGTTCCCAAGGGATCTTTTTACCGGGATATAAAGTATCCTATGTTTCAATCCAGGACTTGTTCTACTTGCACGCCAAATTTCAGCTCAATTCGTCCAGTGGTTCGTTATTGAGTAAAAAACATCCAAACATCTTCACAAACTTTCGCATTTATAATATTAGTAGGAAAGGATTTATTGGGAGTAGCAGTCTCTATAAGGCGGTCCAAAAAACCAAGAACCGACCGAACGAAAAGGGCAGTTGCATTCGGTCACGATCCTTAGCCATGAGAGACCGACTAAGATGAGGAGATTTTAACCCCAACTTATCCTGTCTAAACAAGCATTCATTTATAATAATATATCCGTATTTTGTACCTATATGTCTCGTTTTTCTTAATACACTATAAACTTTAAATGACTCAGATAGGTAAACCCTCACCATAATGATTAATCTGACACACCTATGAGATACCGAGTTATTTGTCCTACGGCAATACGAAGGTCGACTTCTCAAACAGTATCTAATCTAAGGAACGAAAACATTCCATATATTGTGAGGATGATACTCATGTGATCCTCTATTGTGGGAAGTTCGTCACGTGATGTACGTCGTTCAACTCGGTAAACATTCAAGGCGACAGATGGATTTTTTTTTAATTCAATCGGGCTCTTCACTTTGCAGATCTATTAAATAGAAAAGTGCACCGCCCTCTTCAAGGGCAGCACTAAAGTTCGCTAATAGGAGAAATTAAGAAAAATTATTCAGTACAAAAATAAATCAATTTATTCCGTAAAACTCTTCACTCTCACTCCTTCTTCCTCCGTTCCTTCAGTTCCTTAGACGAGTATTCCGGCGACGGGGGCGGGCTGCAGGAGGTCGATGGGGTTGACTTCGGTCTGGACGGCCACGGGCACAGGCTGCAGCAGGTCGATGGGGTTGACCTCAGGGTCGACAACGGCGATCACGTCGATGGGGTTAACCTCGGGGGCGATCACGATGGGGGCGGGGTTGGGGACCTCAGGGGCGATTTCAATGGGGGCGGGGTTGGGGACCTCAGGGGCGATCTCAATGGGGGCGGGGTTGGGGACCTCAGGGGCGATCTCAATGGGGGCGGGGTTGGGGACCTCAGGGGCGATCTCAATGGGGGCGGGGTTGGGGACCTCAGGGGCGATCTCAATGGGGGCGGGGTTGGGGACCTCAGGGGCGATCTCGATGGGAGCGGGAGCGATGATCACGGACTCGGGCGCTTCGGGAACGATGATCACGGCCTCAGGTGCCTCAGGAACGACGATCACGCTCTCGGGGACCTCGGGGACGACGATGACGGGAGAGGGGATCAGCACGGGGGACTCCTCAGCCTCGACGACGGTAGCGGGGGTCTCCTGAAAATACCAAAACATTATCATTATTGTTAGATGTACGACTCGTAGTCCTTCCAGTCCAGTGACTCGGCAATATTCCCAAGTTACATAGGACACTTTAGAAAATATTCACAAGGCTGGAATGTTATACAAATAAGAAATAATCCTGCGATCGGTACATTTCTAATTGTATATTTATTTTATTTTACTGAAACAATACCTTATGTACCTATTTGCGAACACGATTTAGCTAGTCAGACCATTAACTTTCGCTGTGGGTCTAGCGAGAAGGTGGAGTCACATAGAAGGTAAATACAAAGAAGCTCCAGTCTTACAAAATAGATTCGTGACCTTTTGTGCCTAGTTTATGTGATATGTACTCCTTTACACTGGAACCACAGAGTTATAGATTGACACTCACAGCCTCCTGGGACTTGATGTTGACGATGATCTGGACAAGGGGGCTGCCAGTGGGGGTGATGGCGGGGGTAGGCTCGGCGACGACAGCAGGGGACACGGGTGCGGCCTCCTCAACGACTTGAACGGGCATCACAGCGACCGGAGACACGGCCTCGACGGGCAGGAGACCGCCGGGAGTGGCCACGGAGATAGCCTCCTGTGAAATCGATCATGTAGGATCATGTATTTTGTAGTATGAGTTAAGTGTTCGCGTCTTTCCTGTGGACATCACAAAATTAGGGGCATTAAAGGCCTAATTTTCTAGCTCAACCCCTATAGGCAAATAACACTACTCTTCTTCTTCTAAATATATGATAAAAACATAGTAATGTGTATTCGGATCAGTAACTATCATTGTTTTGTCTACAGGAAAGATGTTTTTTCGAAATATGAATGACCCAAATACGTTACAATTTTGCGGAAAATCTAAAATTCCTGTCCTACTTAGCTATAAACATGGTCAGCATGGTGTACCGAGGCTTCTTCCCAAGATTCAGCTTTACTTCACCATATTTTGTCATAGTATTTATATACGAGCATCACTATGCTTACGGCGTAGTCAGTTGCATACGACATACGAACTATTTTTGCTCTGAAGCCGCTTTGTCTAGTTTGTCAAAATAATCCACTAATTTATGGTCAGCTTATAGTGAGACACCGATCATCAAATCTTTAACAGTCCTACGCTTGAACCCTAACTTACCATAGAGTCTCCAGAGAAGGCAGCCTGCATCAAGACGTTCAAAGCATGCTCGAGGTAGGGCATGAGCTCGGCCGGGGTAGCCGGGTTCTGGATGGCCTGGGACAGGTCATTGATGGTCCACTGGTGGGTAGGCTCGGCGACGACAACAGGGGACACGGGTGCGGCCTCCTCAACGACTTGAACGGGCATCACAGCAACCGGGGACACGGCCTCGACGGGCAGGAGACCGCCGGGAGTGGCCACGGAGATAGCCTCCTGTGAAATCGATCATGTAGGATCATGTATTTTGTGGACATCACAAAATTAGGGGCTTTAAAAGCCTAATTTTCTAGCTGGACCCCTATAGGCAAATAACACTACTCTTCTACTTCTAATTATATGATAAAAACATAGTAATGTGTATTCGGGTCAGTAACTATCATTGTTTTGTCTACAGGAAAGATGTTTTTTCGAAATCTGAATGACCCAAATACGTTACAATTTTGCGGAAAATCTAAAATTCCTGTCCTACTTAGCTATAAGCATGGTCAGCATGGTATACCGAGGCTTCTTCCCGAGATTCAGCTTTACTTCACCATATTTTGTCATAGTATTTATATACGAGCATCAATATGCTTACGGCGTAGTCCATACGACATATGAGCTATTTTTGCTCTGAAGCCGTTTTGTCTAGTTTGTCAAAATAATCCACAATTTTTTCCGACACCATCATCACCGATCATCAAATCTTTAACAGTCCTACGTTTGAACCCTAACTTACCATAGAGTCTCCAGAGAATACAGCCTGCATCAAGACGTTCAAAGCATGTTCGAGGTAAGGCATGAGCTCGGCCGGGGTAGCCGGGTTCTGGATGGCCTCGGACAGGTCATTGATGGTCCACTGGGTGGCAGGCGCGGCGGCCGCGAGGGCCAGGACGGCAGCGAAAACGGCGAAGAATTTCATGGTGAAATTTATTTTTGCTGGAAAGACGAGTTAAGGTTAAAGCACACACAAAAAAAAGTATAAGGTAAGTTGACATGATGATGTGTTAGATATATACGAGTAGTACTTAGTGGTAGAAAAACTAATGAAATTATACATTTGATCTGCATCAGCTTAAGGTACTATTATGAACGAAACACGAATCATAGAGAAATCTTGTAAAATAATAAGCAGTTAAAAGATGTTATAAGGGGCATTGTTTTGTCCCCTGGAAAACGCCAAATAGCCAATGATGGGAAAATTTGGCTGCAGCTTGCTGCCACCGTCCTGACTTATAGCGCTAAGCGACATCATACAGGAAGACATGTCTGAGCTGGACTGCTTATGGATGCAGCATCGCATTTGTACAGTCACCACACGGGAATGTTACGCCACTTGGCACTGTTCTTAATTTAGCCGTGTAGATCGAACGTACTTTGTGCACACGTCTGCTAACGAGTTATGATTACACAGCTAAATTTGGAACAGTGAAAAGTGGCGTAACAGTGGTGACTGGACTTGCAGTCGCCCCGTGACTAATCACTTCAGTTACGAGAGTGAATAGGCTGTTACTAGAACAAACAATTGTTCAAAACAATGAGGGTGGTTAGAAATCATAAATCCACCAGCTTGCAGCACGATGGCGAAAGGCTTTTTTGACAGCATGTTTGATGCATCCACCAATCACACCAAACATCTACCATCAAATAGACCTTCGTCACCGTGCTACCACTGGCGGATTTGATTTCTAATTTGATTTGATTTTTCGCGACCGCTTTAGCTTAGTTGGTAGTGACCCTGCCTACGAAGCAAGAGGTCCTGGGTTCGAATCCCGGTAAGGGCATTTATTTGTGTGATGAGCACGAATATTTGTTCCTGAGTCATGGATGTTTTCTATGTATTTAAGTATTTGTATCTATTAAATATATCGTCGTCTAGTATCCATAACACAAGCCTTATTGAGCTTACTATGGGGCTAGTTCGATTGGTGTAAGATAGTCCCCTAATATTTATTTTATTTATTTATTTGATTCCACTTGAAATAGCCGTTAAATTTGAATTTGAAAATTGTTTTACCACAAGTACTCAAAATGCTAGACTCAAAACTCTAGATATCTACCACCTCGGAAGAAATTACAATTAAGTATTTCCGTGTGTTTGAGAGAAATATATCAAATATTTTCTCATTGGGACTAGGTATTGGCACTTACCGAATCGCTGAACGATTTGATATTCGCTTCTCCGCCCTCGGTATTTATACCATTTCCAATTGATAATCGTTGAATATCTAAATATTAGAGGATTATTATTTAGTTCGATAGGTAGCTGTAGATTAGCCGGGTAATCCGTAAACAATACGACCATAAATTTATATTATATAAGTATATTTTGAGATTAGAGCCAGCCATCATAATAAAAGTTATCTCTAACAGTATGAAAGCGGAGATACGGTCTTTGTTAAACGTCCTAGTTGGACCCCAGGCGTTCAGACCCCACCTGGTCCGATCCAACACATGGTGGTCCGGCTAGCGACCTGGTTCGACCCAAGGGAACGCCACGACCGACCACCGGGACCGAATATCGCAACGCCCAATATGGGTCGCGAGTTAAGAAAAAGATCTTTGTTACATATATCTTTCTTCGTTACTAGAGAGGACCATAGAACTGTCAAAATAATTCAAGCAATGACAACCACTTCAGTCAGGACCGGATTTTCCCTTAGTATGCCTGTGCCCAGCAGTGGGACGAATATGGGCTGATGATGATGATAATATTTACTACTACTACCACTTTAGTTGTTGTTAAAATAGAACAATAGAACTGTTATACACATGCAATTAGTTTTTTTATGCCTTTTAGCTAAAAATTAAAAGAAAGACGAACGATGTTATATAGCCTATAGAGTCTGTGTGGAAAGAGAATAGGCGTGGCGAAAAACGGAACTAACCTAACCAGTATGGCCACAGAACAGAAAATACGGCACATACGGTAGAAAAGCATTACAGCGCCCCCCAAAATTAATCCTATTCTCTTTCCGCACAGGGTTTTGCACCCTGTAACATGCTCAAGATATCTCACTTGAGACACTAAAAACCACTTTTTATTTTGGTACAAGTGAAATGCTACTTTAACCTGTTTTATTTGCCTATTAGTGGCTTAAGGAATGGAAACTGCAATGGAAGCAGGAATGGAAGTTTGCATACCAGCGCGCGACAAGGCAAGTACCTACCCATTTTACTGTTTAAAAATGTTCAATACAAAAAATGTGTATTTAACGATTGACTTACTCGTAACTATCGTTATTTTTACCGCATAACGAAATTAACTTTTTTATTAACGGTTTAACGATCAACAAAGTTAAGTTTCGATTAACGATGTCTTCTGCTAGCTCTGGATATAGCATTTATCAATCCCATACCAAGAGGAAACTAATGGATAGGATATGTAATACGAGATAATAAAACTTATCATATAACAGTCATAATATATAAGCTCACTTTGTATATGCTTGTTTAGTATAACGTTCACTGCATATAAAACGAAAGATATAATATCAAAATATCTACTTTTGTATAGTATGACGTTATTTAGATATAATACCAATTGATGTAACGATTAAATCGTATAATATTCATAACACATATTGATTTAAAACATATATTATTCAATTAATCTCACATCAAAAAGCATAATGCTTGTTTAGTTTAAACACCTACAACCTACCTACTATTCTGGCAGGAGTTTGTTTTGTTTACGGGTTGCAGTTCTAACCTAACCTTACCTACTTTCCTGGCGGCGGTTTGTTTTGTGTAGGGGTCGCAGTTCTAACCTAACCTAACCTACTTTCCTGGCAGTTAAAATTTATATTATGTCAGTTGACTGATTTTGTTGTTATAGCTGACGTTCATTATACCTTGTGAACGTTATTAATATGAAATTATACATAATGTTATTATATCTTGTGAGACGCAACCAACTCTTATGACCTACATGTCAGAGTTTCCTCTTACTTAGACTGAGTGTCCGTATAATAGGGAATATGCATGATATTTTTTATTTACTTTAATAAATGCCGCTTTTGCTATAAGACGAATAAGGCAATTCACTAACGTGGAAACCGCTCGCCTTGTTTATTTCAGTTACTTCCATAGTATTATGTCTTATGGCATACTGATCTGGGGTAAAGCAGCAGACATAGATACCATCTTTGTTCTACAAAAAAGAGCGATTCGATCCATATATAACTTAGGATCTAGAGATTCGCTAAAAGAACGTTTTAAGGAAATAGAACCCAGGTAGCAAACTGACGTCAGCGACGTATAAGCGACGTCACTCATACGTCATAATGACGTAATGGACGTCGTGGGACGTCGTGATGACGTCAGCTTGCTACTGGGGAAATCCTCACAGTGGCTTCACAGTACATATTAGACGTGATAATGTATACGCACAAGAATATCAGCTCCTTCAAAAAGCAGTCTGATGTCCACAGTTTAAATACGCGGAACAAACATAAGCTGTTTGTCCCAAAAATCCGTCTACAGAAAGTAAGAAAATCTTTCGTGGGCAACTGTGTTAGATTCTACAATAAGGTACCCCTAGATGCATGGGAACTGCCTTATAGTTCGTTTAAAAATTACATTAAATCTGCGCTTTTGAAGAGAGCTTATTATAAAGTCCAAGATTACTTGGATGACAAAGAACCATGGCCAAAGCATCAGTCGCAGCAGTCGTCGAAATAGGGCAGTGTCCCGGAGAGGTTTAGGTACATGATGCCTACAGATGGCGTCGCTGCTACGGGCTGTATCGTTCCATTGTTACATTTATTTTTATTTTTATTGTAATTTTATTTCATTATTTGCATTTTGACATACTGAATACATACCTGTTATGTATACTGTAGCTAGTTGTAATGACTGTTAGCTTAATAGTCTATTTCTCGACGTGAAACATATGTTTCCCATTTTGTATTTCGACGTTTGGAGTTCCTTTACACCTCCAAAACATAATGTTTTGACAACGGAGACTCCTTACATCTCCATAAATTTTAGTCTATGTTTGCCTATTTTCTATATTTTTTATCGTGTTTTGACGCCTAGAGACCCTTTACATCTCTAAAAATGTAGTTTTAAGTTTTGTAATGTAATGGATCCGGAGATTATATACGTCTCTCGGTAAAATGTAAAAAAAACTGTGCCCAGTTATTTGCTTGTTGCATTTTATAAATATTGTCATCTTATGTAATAATGTCACAATTGTTGTAATGATGTTTTTAAAAGAGAAACTGGTGAGTTTCTTCAGGCGCTTCTTCTCACCAGAAGGTCATCTACCGAAGCGCCAAAAGAAAAGAATCAGACATGTAAAAGAGCCCTTGAGGCCTACTTACAGAAATAAATGAGTTTTGAGTTTGAGTTTAAAAGCTCATTCATATAATAAAGTAAATTTTTAAAACAAAAAATAAAAACCGACTTCCAAAAACTTAAACTAACTAAAAACCAAAAAATAATATGTTAATCACCCCAAAGAAATGGATAATCAACGATTCATATATACATATACAGATATTTATAGTTTTTAACCTGTTGTTTTTGAAGTCGGTGCCTGCCACTGCCACGCAAAGCTGGCTATGCTGAGCTCCTTAGCTGGCACCGACTTCAAAAACAACAGGTTAAAAACTATAAATATCTGTATATGTATATATGAATCGTTGATTATCCATTTCTTTGGGGTGATTAACATATTATTTTTTGGTTTTTAGTTAGTTTAAGTTTTTGGAAGTCGGTTTTTATTTTTTGTTTTAAAAATTTACTTTATTTTTTAATTTTTAGTGGCGCTGGAAAAATATTGTTTTGACCAAATAGACTTAAGTCTATTTAGTTATCCAAATCGGTCTAGCCGTTTTCTAGTAATCGGGGAAGAAACCTAGATACAAATTTACCCTTTGTTTTGAAGTCGGTTAACACTAGAAGCTCGTTGCTAATAAGAGATGGACGAGAAATTACGAAAAATACTGAAATCGCTATATGTGTGCCTATAATATTTGAAGAGTTCCCTCGATTTCTCCAAGATTCCATCATCAGATCCTGATTTGGTTACAATGGGACCACCTCGGAAGTCTACCCTTTCAAACAAAAAAAGAATTTTCCAAATCGGTCCAACCGTCTTCAAGTAATCGGTGAACAAACACACAAAAAAAAAAAATAAAAAAAAAAAACATACAGACGAATTGAGAACCGTCCTTCTTTTGGAAGTCGGTTAAAAAAGAGTAGGAAAAAAATATTTTTCGAATAACTATTAAAATTACTAAGATATAACACAACAAAGATTTATCTCTATCTCTTTCTCGCAAAACAGAATATAGTATGGAGATTGTATGGCGGCCGTGTACTATGACGTCATAGTCCATATCGGATCTCTCTCTCTAATCGCTGTCTGATTAGTGCTTTAAAATGTTTATATCCTCCGTATTTCTCGGTCGATTTCAATTTTATTTTGACTGTACGTCATCTTTTTTACAGTATTTTCATATTTTGTTAAGAAATCTGTTAAAAAAATTCATGCATATTCCCTATTTCTGAGATAGGTTCTCGGATATGGGCAAAGGTTTTTTCTTAATAATTCTTTGAGGTGTTCCACCGCTGAAACTTTGTAAAAAATATGTGACTTACTGAAACAAAAGCCTCTTTGAGGGTTGTCAATAAAGATACAGATGTAGTGAATAATCCTTTCCTTTCGTATTTTCCCGGAAATGTTCGTTTTTGTCTTACTACTTCACTCGCACTCAGTCAAAGAGTAAAGTAATATATAGGGTAAAGAGAGCCATCTTGCGGGAATGACTGGTACCAAGGCGACACAAGTGCTCCCAGTGGTTTTAGGCAGTAAACATTTCGCCGCCGCCCCCCCCCCCCCCCACCCCACACGCCCCCACATACGTATCCATTCTTTGAGATTTTCTTCAGTCAATGCTAGGGAATGCAATGTAACCGAAATCAAAATTATTTGGTATGGAATTTCCAACACAAAATTTAATTTCGGTTAAGTGGCATTCCCAAGCATTGACTGAACAAAATCTGCCCAGGGTAAAAACATAAGAGGAGGAATAAAATCAAGTTTTCTCTGACGTTATCATGATTTATTTATGTCTGGGTACGTGCTTATTTCGAAGTTGGGAATAAGTGCTGTCTTCAATTCACTGAACACGTCAGGCGTAATGTTGTTAAACAGAAGATCTTTCTTCATATCGTCAGATTCCTCCACGCCGACGATTGTGCACTTCGCTTCGAAGAGGTCTATGTAGTCGCTCATTCGAAAATGGTTAGGATTGTACTTATCCATGTTGAAGGCTTTGTGTAGCTGTTCTATCACGAGATCATTCCTGTGATGTGGTGGCGCTCGTCACGTTGCCGTCCGTTATTGTGTAATGTAGCTCACTGCCGCTGGTGTCGCGGTGTGCGCGCGTGCTACCCTGAGAAGTTTTTATATTTGTTCTTGTTGCGTTTTTTGAACACTGAGGAATTGTGCAAATGGTACGGCATGCATTTCATCGCCAATTAAATAAAGTTACTTAATACCGTAAATTTTCATTTTATTTTGACACAAGCAAAATATTGACAGTAAAATTGAAAAAAAACAAAATTACTCAGTAACCATAGAGTTCACTAAGAAGTTTCGTTTATAACAGCTGGAACGTTTCATTCCAAGTACATATCACATTTGTAGTAATGTATAATTAATAAATCTGTTGTTAATTTTAACTAATTATGATTATAATAGATATTTATTAATGAAACTATTAAAACATGTCATCAGTGTCAAAGAAAACATAATGTAAAACGTGCTCTGCTTATAACGGAAAAACACAAAAGTAGGTTCCAACGCCATCTAGGGTACTTAGTCAGTCAACGTTTGACGCAACAAAAACCGAGTTGTTCTAAGTTTCATAGCCCTGCACTCAGTACCCATCGAGACAACGTAGGGAACGGTCGCATTGCAAGAGGAAGTATCTATATAGAGTAGTTAATACCACAGAAATATTTTGTTGATATTTATGTTAGATTTTGTGATAAACTTCATGGACTCGTGTATTAATACAGGCCACCTATATTTTGATAGACTTTTTACATGTCACTCTTGTCTGTCATTTTTGTAAATAATAAAATCCTACTGTAGTTTTGACTTATAGTTAGACTTTTGGGGTTCCAATCCTTATAGAATCATTAGATCATCCCAACCGGAATTTGGTTTTTATCAGTGCGTTTTATTGAAATAAAACGTCCTCGGTAACTAGTTATATTTTTGTTTACCTAACGAATTCTTTATATGATAGAATCGTGGTGGTTTTAACATCTCAGTGTAATATACGTCAAACGGGCAGTTTGACATTTGACATTGATAAATAAAGTATGCGATTTATTTGATACCTACACGTAATTTAATAATACAGTAATTCATAGACACATCGGCACCATTCGGGTGTTATCGTTGTTCCGAGTTTTGCCGATAGGAAAGGATTATTCACTACATCTGTAATTTGTATTACACATAAATATTTTTAATAAGGTACTTTTAGACAGGCGAAGTTGTTTTCACCATGAAGAAAAGAAAAATTGTTGGCCCCAACAGAAATCAATTTATTTTATTTTCCATAAAATATTAGATACTAAAACCAAATTACAGTTTAAAAGTAGTTTTAGCTTATAAATAATGTCTTGATGTATATACTATTATCTATGTATTAAACATATTAACTCCTAATTTAGAATCGAATTTATACTATATTTCGATATAATCATTGTGCTTTAAGCTATCTAATATATTAATCTATCAAATTTAATACATATCTAAAAAAAATCGTACAACTTATTTAAATATTTATTTATTAACGAGGCCACATACATATACATATCCTTACATAGTATGTAGATAAACGTATTATACGTAGTATATTTCTATTTTTTAAAACCAATAAATAACGAGCAAAGTTTTATAAAAAAATCAAGGTACAAGTAATAAAGTATATTTTTTGTATAAAATAGGTACACACATAATATTGCATTGTCATCATATTTTGCAAATATTCAATCGACTTTTAGATCTTAAGTATTGTGACAAGCTTAGGACTTATTATACAAGTATATATGCAAAAACTTATCTAAGGAACATATTCAATACAACTAGAACTAATTAAGATAATATTTTATTACATCAGGTATGTCAGTCAAAGTAAGATTCCTCAGCATTATTCCATGAGCGATTCTGAAACAAATAAACATTGTATACAGGGTGACTTCTTTTTTGTGATACAAGATAATTAAACCTCAATCTATCCATGATTTTGAACAACTTTTACTATGGGGTCAACTTTGTAAATTGCAAAAACAATACTACACACTCATACATTTTGGTCTACTTATTCGTAACCTTTTCTATGAAACAGTTGATTTTTTTTTTGCATTTTAAATGTTTTATTTATGCCACACCTGGCAATAAAGTGACTTTTCCACACGCTGCGCGTACGGAATAAGCCGCTTTCTGGCCAAATGTAGACATAAAATGATATACACAACACGGGAGGTAATAAAGAAAGCCCTCGATCGCATATTTACGTCCCTCGCTTTCAGCTCGGGCCGCAAAACCTGCGATCTCGGCCTTTCTTTGTATTACCACCCTAGTTATGTAATGTACTATTGTAGCTTCGTCTGACGCACACAGCTGGTGAGTTTATAACATACCTCTCTATATATTCATATTTCAGCGGCGGAGACCGCTAGTAGTTTCTTGTAGGAGCCAGCGAGAGAACGCGCCGCCAGCAGTAGCAACTCCCGCCGACTCACGCCCGTACTCGCCTCGTGCCACTGCGTGTGAGGCACCTGCCGAAGGTTACCTTACGTTACAAACCAATAAGGGGAAACCTATAACTAACTCAGTTTTATTGACATCAGCCTATTTCAATGGCGGACCGTCTACCGTTAGCAATAGGCTACTTGATGACAGTTCAAATCAGCTTCTTTTTATGAAGTGTCAAAACGCTCCGAAAGTATGCAGTTTAGTATGAAATACTATCTTGTGACGTCATGCTCAACATGGTGCCTTATTTTTAGTTTTCGACATTGTAAAATCGTTGCTGGCACGAAAATAAGTTTGAGTGATTTTATCCGGGCTGTTTTGGAAGCGTAATTTGCTGGTTAGAGTTAATGAATTTATTTTGATTGTTGTCAAATACCCTATTCCTAATAAAAGCCAGATAGTACCCGCTGTTTCTTGTAATGTTTCATAACTTCAGATGACATAGAACTTTTCTTTGGTCGATAACTTCGCCTCTATACAGGGACAAACGAAATAGACGTACATAATATGTTTGAGACTTTTAGGGATAAAAGCTAACCTAACCTAGCTATTTATCTCTAAAAGTCTCAAACATAATATCTCTATTGCGTTTGTCCAAGTATAGAGGCTCTTAGAAGGTTCGATATCTTTTTTTATCTATCGAAAGCAATTTCTTCATAGGTAGAGTATTATAAAATGTCTGAGTTTTTCACTTGTACCCATCGCCTCGCTCAGGTAAGGCAGTTACAATCCTTCATTAAGCGTCACCACACAATTACAAACCAATCTCGTTGCGTCTTTATGCTTCGTGGTGAAATTACCTACATCCTTCCTAGGGTTCCGTCAGGGCCGCGGCGTCTCTGTGTGCGAAGTGTGCAGCGCACACAGGCGCCAAGGCGATAGGGGCGCCGGAAGTCGAAACACGACGACAATAAAGAGGTGCTTCATAGGTTTCGCACAGGCGCTGCCGGGGATCGGCGCGGCCCTGGGTTCCGTACCCAAAAGGTGCCAATGGACCCTATTACTAAGCCTTCGATGTCGCAGAGCATCTTTTGAACCTTAATAGATAGACATGATTTTTTTTACAAAATGTCATTTCCTATTACCGCTATAAATAATAAAATAAAAAAAAAAATAAAAAAATCGTTTGCTAAATCGACTCGCACTTCGTCGGTTTTTTTTTTCATACGGAGGCATAATGATGTATAATAAAATTTAATAAATTAAGAATTCATATAATAAATTAATATCTGTACGAATAAGGCTTATACGAATTATCTTGAATTATAAATAATCTTTATTGCCGATACATGTTTCTTCCACATGCGGTAGTAAATGATGTTCACACTGTAATCATTGCCGATAAAGACAGCGATGTAATGTGACATTACGTCACTGTCTTTATTGGCAAAGATTGATGATGATTCGAAATGAGACCCACGGGTTTTTATGCAGGTACGCAATTTTTTCCTTACTTCTGTTTTTGTTGTGACTTGTTAGTAATTTAAAGATGTTTTTTTTCTGAATTAAAACTCGATTATCCAGTTTGCTCACACATTTTTCCCATCATTTACCATCAATCGGTAATTAATTGACTGTTGAAGTATTTTAAGCTTAATTTGATTTCAAGACAACGTTTAAGAATATACTTCCTAATTTTAATAAACATGTAATTATTTGAATGGCCCACATTCTTTTGTAAAGTTTGTACCCTCATTAGAAAGCTAGTTAATCAATGATGTTTTTTCAGTAATTTGTACCCTGGGTGTCCTACATTTTTTTTAATCACTGTCCTGGAATGGTGTGCGACCGCGGCCGCGGGCACCGGGCAGCCCTGCGACCGCAGCTGCAGTTCTATGCCGAGGGCCGGCTGCGACGGCACTAGCGGCTACCTCACCTGTAGACTGGCGGCCATGACGGAGGGCACGGTCACACTGAAGCCGGTCTGCGCGTGCGGGTAGTCTGCGGGCGTGTTGGCGCGCACCGCCGCCACCGCGGCCGCGGGCACCGGGCAGCCCTGCGACCGCAGCTGCAGTTCTATGCCGAGGGCCGGCTGCGATGGCACTAGCGGCTACCTCACCTGTAGACTGGCGGCCATGACGGAGGGCACGGTCACGCTGAAGCCGGTCTGCGCGTGGAGGTAGTCTGCGGGCGTGTTGGCGCGCACCGCCGCCACCGCGGCCGCGGGCACCGGGCAGCCCTGCGACTGCAGCTGCAGTTCTATGCCGAGGGCCGGCTGCGACGGCACTAGCGGCTACCTCACCTGTAGACTGGCGGCCATGACGGAGGGCACGGTCACGCTGAAGCCGGTCTGCGCGTGGAGGTAGTCTGCGGGCGTGTTGGCGCGCACCGCCGCCACCGCGGCCGCGGGCACCGGGCAGCCCTGCGACTGCAGCTGCAGTTCTATGCCGAGGGCCGGCTGCGACGGCACTAGCGGCTACCTCACCTGTAGACTGGCGGCCATGACGGAGGGCACGGTCACGCTGAAGCCGGTCTGCGCGTGGAGGTAGTCTGCGGGCGTGTTGGCGCGCACCGCCGCCACCGCGGCCGCGGGCACCGGGCAGCCCTGCGACTGCAGCTGCAGTTCTATGCCGAGGGCCGGCTGCGACGGCACTAGCGGCTACCTCACCTGTAGACTGGCGGCCATGACGGAGGGCACGGTCACGCTGAAGCCGGTCTGCGCGTGGAGGTAGTCTGCGGGCGTGTTGGCGCGCACCGCCGCCACCGCGGCCGCGGGCACCGGGCAGCCCTGCGACTGCAGCTGCAGTTCTATGCCGAGGGACGGCTGCGAGAGCACCAGAAGGTCTATCGCGTACCATCTGCAAATAAATACCGTAGTGGTATAATATTGATACACAAAATGGAACACGAAGAAAAATTAAGTCGATTGCAAAATATGCCGGAAACAAGCTAGCGTCTCTTTAAACTAGACCAGAACTCTGGCTGTTACTTAAGACTATGTATGTACCCTTTGTGTACCCCATTTTGTTTTAAATAACAACCTCTTGTGTTTGTGTGAAAGCCGTACAGCTTCAGTTCGACTCTGAGGATTTTATCCGTCCTGTCACCTCAAGAGATCCCACTATTTAAACTCGTTAAACTGACGAGAAAGATGGCACTATTTTCTAACATTAGGTACTGAATATGTTTTACCCAGTATCCTAATTTCTTTTTTATTATTAGGAATAATGTGCACGTTGTTGTGGACTTCCGTGTGTCCGGAGCGTATGTGAGCGATACATTGCATCGCTGACGCGTTTCTATTAGTGTGTTGTACCTGTCGGCGACGGCCTCGTGCAGGAAACCCTCGACGACGACGATGGGCACGTTGTTGTGGACTTCCGTGTGTGCGGAGCGTATGTGCGCGATACTTGCATCGCTGACGCGTTTCTATTAGTGTGTTGTACCTGTCGGCGACGGCCTCGTGCAGGAAGCCCTCGACGGCGACGATGGGCACGTTGTTGTGGACTTCCGTGTGTGCGGAGCGTATGTGCGCGATACGTTGCATCGCTGACGCGTTTCTATTAGTGTGTTGTACCTCTCGGCGACGGCCTCGTGCAGGAAGCCCTCGACGGCGACGATGGGCACGTTGTTGTGGACTTCCGTGTGTGCGGAGCGTATGTGCGCGATACGTTGCATCGCTGACGCGTTTCTATTAGTGTGTTGTACCTGTCGGCGACGGCCTCGTGCAGGAAGCCCTCGACGGCGACGATGGGCACGTTGTTGTGGACTTCCGTGTGTGCGGAGCGTATGTGCGCGATACGTTGCTTCGCTGACGCGTATGCGGCGGCATACCCTACAGGCTGTGCGGCTATCACATCGCTTTGAGCCTCGTAGCCGCTGTAAAATCGTCTTAATTACTGTAACTGTAACATTTATTCTTAATTGGGATGAAAATACTAGAGATAAAGAGTTAAAAACGCTGCCGTCATACGGAAAATCTGTTTTTTTATTTTTCAAAATTGAGTTATATATTCAAAATATGTTTGTAACTCAATCAATAAAATGTTACTAGCGCCCTTTCTCCGTATGACGGCAGAACGGACAGCTAATATGGGATCATGCTGAAAACAGTACACTTAAAAAACAGCGTTAAAGTGGCAATGATATTTTATAAGAAGATACGTTATACGCATACTCGGCAGCTGAGAAATATGCTTCCAAGAAAGCAGCAGCACACATTGGTACCTCACTGTACGGTGTACATACTCACACATATTAACAGATTGCATAAAAGAGATGGCATAGTTACAATAATGCAAAAAAAGAGACAGCTAGCTTTTTGTTACTTGCGCGATTAATTTTTAAACGTCACCGAGTGAACCCATCGGCTACATTCGGATTTGGTCGGAGCCTGCTCGGCGCTCGCAGATTAAGCACGCAGAAGGTGAAAATTACATTTCAGAGTAGTTTCTGCCTATCTAGGTCCTACCTATGGAATTTCAATAGTGTAAATGATTTTTATTCAACTTAAAGTTTTAACATTAAAATGTGTAACTGAGTTTGTATTCTAATAATATTTATAGTTTTAATTCGTTTCAACAATTAAATTGTGTATTAAATGGTTTATATATTATTAATGATTTTTGACACTTAGACACCATTTAGGTACATCTCTGAGATTTTAATTTTAATTTATTTTATAAGTTATATCATTTTTAAGTTAATGTAATGTATTAATGAAATCTCTTGTATTAACGTCATATTGTTGGAACACTTGTAAAATGGTAAAAAAGAGAAACCGGTGAGTTTCTTCCGGCGCTTCTTCTCATCAGAAGGTCATTACCCGAAGCGCCAAAAGAAAAGAAGAGAAAAGAATATAAGACATGTAAAAGAGCCCTTAAGGGCCTACTTGCAGAAATAAATTATTTTATTTTATTTATTTATTTTTCTCAAACATGGCATGAAATGTTGACATTACGTTTATTGCCGGCCTATTTCCATTCCACATTTATTTGGGCCACAGCATCACGGCATTCAGCCATTAAAAAAACAAAAAACTATGTTTGCTATATTTTGCAGTTTTATTTATTTAAAATTGACATGAACATAACAAATAACACATTATAAACAATTTCCAATTATTATAAATTGCAAACTAAACCACAAAGAATACACATTTAAAATATTTCATCTAAATATTCGCGGTAAAAATGTGAACTGAAACAGCTTTTGGCCGAATTTGCATTGTCTATGGATATAATGTAAATTAATGTCACTTTCTGACAGCCAGTTTGTGTTATAAAATATTAAGTAAGGTTATTATAGTCATAGGCCAAAGATATATGCTAATAAGAAATGGACGAGAAACTATGAAAAAATACCGAAATCGCTATATGTGTGCCTCTAATATTTGAAGAGTTCCCTCGGTTTCTCCAAGATCCCATCATCAGATCCTGATTTGGTTGCAATGGGACCACCTCGGAAGTATACCTTTTCAAACAAAAAAAGAATTTTCCAAATCAGTCTAGCCGTCTTCGAGTAATCGCGTAACAAACACACAAAAAAAACATACAGACGAATAGAGAACAGTCCTTCTTTTGGAAGTCGGTTAAAAAAATACGCTGTAAAGGTTATTTATTGGTTCTAGGTTACGCGGGTATTTTTCCGCGACTCTCCGACGTATTTACAAAAGCGAGATATACCTTAAGATATTATATATTTATGAGAAAATACCTGTATGAACACTGAATAGATATTATGGTTCAAGTTTGCATACTAAGGCATGTAACTAGGAATCAATGCGATTCAACATGACGCATCTGTAAATGTTCATCTTTGCCGCAGTATGGTTATCCTTGTCACTCTCATTGTCAAAGACGTAAGTTTGTCTCTTTCATTCAAATGACCTCTATGGTAGTAAGATGGCGTCGTATTTGAAAAATAAAATAATAAAAATGATAAAAATAAATTATTTCAGCGTACTTACAGGTGATATGTGATCCCTTGCGCTTTGTTGCACTTTTTGCTATGATTGGTGCACTTTCTGATCACACACGACGGCATTTTTTTTGTGAATCTTGTAAATATTCACCCTTGACATCGTCGTGCGTTTCGTTGACCGACCCGCGAGTGACTACCCACTACAAAAAGGGCACCAATACAATTATCGTGGTTTCAGTGCTTCACTTTTGGAGTGCTTGTAACCTATCTACTTATAAAATATCATTGTAAAGTGGTGATAAAATCGTCGACCATAAAAAAATTCATGACAAATTAATATAGTGGTCATTATAAGCACTTACGTAACAGTTGCTTTTCCAAAGACAACTTGGAAGGCCTCCCTGACGGGCGATATCTTAACGTCCTTGTCCGAAGCTACCACTACTTGGATGTCGCCACCGCTATCTGCGAGTAATCACAGAAACATATTAATTAAAAAAAAACCGGTCAAGTGCGAGTCGGACTCGCGCACCGAGGGTTCCGTACAAACTCGTCAGTAGATACGTGAATAATTCAAGAAAAACTGTATGGTGGGACAAACTTAACTTTGCTCTTGTGAAACTGTTGTCCCCATACATCGACATATGCCGCGGTTAGTTTAGTAGGAGCAAATAAGGTTGTCTTACTATTTTTGCGAATTTCTAAAAAACGCTGCAAGTTAGGAAAACCGTTTTATTTTTCCTGTAATATTTAAGATAATATTAATAATCGGTAATTATTGCAGATTTTTCTGTTCAGTATCTTCGGAGATAATAGGGGGGGAACGGTATTTTTTTTATGCCACACCTGGCCATAAAGTGACTTTTTCCGCACGCTGCGCGTACGGAAAAAGCCGCTTCCTGGCCAAGTGTAGACATAAAATGATGTACACAACACGGGAGGTAATAAAGAAAGCCCTCGATCGCATATTTACGACCCTCGCTTGCAGCTCGGGCCGCAAACTTCTGCGATCTCGGCCTTTCTTTGTATTACCACCCTAGTTATGTAATGTACTATTAACGGTTTTTGTCTTCAATCAAAAACTACATGTCTAAGAAAAAAAATTAAAATTGTTTTGGAATCTACATATTAAGCCCTTTCATTTGATATCCCACTCGATATATTAGCTCAACTTTTGATTTATGACATCCCATTTCGGTCCCCATTCACTGCTAATCACGACACATTGTCGTGATTCCGGAACGCTCTTCGCGCGCTGGTCACGACAGTGTGTCGTTACCGCATTTTTGCCTTTTATCTCCATCAGTATACATCTTTTTAATATCGTTTTCTTAATTTTACATACTTAAAGGATATGTTAAAAGCAACTGATACTTATTTTGAGAATATTAGAATAAAATCTCTTTATTTAAGAACACCAAACTTTTAGTAAATTTCAATAGAGATTAAACACTCTCTGATTAAATTTTTTCATGACTGCCATATATAGCGAATTACACGATAAGTAATATAACAAATAGTTACATTTAAAAAATAAAATATTAATTATATTAGTACTTTTAAGTATCACGACAGCGTGTTGTGATTCAGCGAGCGGCGAGAGTTGTATTTCCTTCAATGCCAATAATGACGTAACTCCGAACTTGGTTTATAATCGTTTTGGACCGTAACCCGTACACATAAAGTTTATTTCTCCTTGAATTGTAATGGAGTTATATTTTTTCGTACATGATAATGGTACTACGTGAGTAATGAATGGCGTTATGCAGTTTTGTATGTTACCAGTGAGATTTTAGGTAATCGAATGCATTGATCCCGTGCATTGATCGAAAATGAATGCGTAAATGTATATACGCAACCATGCGATTTTATGTTAATCGTGTTGATGACATTATTTTATTATAATGTACAAAGTGCTCGTGAGGAATCCAAAAGGTTTTAAACACACATTCCTGAGATCATTAGGAGTAAAAAATGTTATATAACATAATGCAAAAATACAAGAAAAAAAAGATACAAGGATTTTTTTTATTGATTTTTGTACGTAAAATATTTTTTTTACTGCCGAATTATACATAAAATATTTTGATGTTACGTCTGGAGAAAAAAAAATACGTTTTGAGCAATAGGTAACGAACTAATGATTAATAAAATTACCTACCCGGCGGCGCTTTTGTATTAAAGTTGCACGTGCAGATAGAGAGTATAATGGTTTGCAGCGTCGTATTTTTACTGATAATAATTAGCACTGACACTGAGCTTTTACCCGCCATGCCTTTTGTTCATGTAGTTGAAGCAGTGGTCTTGCTTATGCACAAATTAGCGTGTTATTTTTAATCATTGTTACCAATGCCGCTCTATAATCCCCATAAGGAAGATAAGCGATAACGATTACTCTCATTCCTAGAGTTTATATTCCCAGGTACATTAGAGTCGGACTACGCTAAGTTTGTAGAGGTTGAAAGGTTTTATGTAAAAAAAATCATATGGCAACATCACAAGAAAGAGGATAATTCAGTCCTGATACTAGGTAAATATCTTCCGATTTAATAAGTATATATTTGTCTACATGCCTACTGAAATAAATATTCAGGACAGTCTTGCACAAATCGATCTAGTCTCAACCAAACTAAGTAGGTAATGTTTGTATACATGTACATATTTAAATATAATACTTAAATACATAGAAATTATCCAAGAACCTGGAACAAATTTGGTTGGAACTAAATCGATGTGTGCAATACTGACGCAGATATTTATTTCAGTAGGCATGTAGACACATTTTGTAATAAAGGGAAGAATTATTGCCAAGTACCAAGATTTAAAATTCCTCTCGCTGTAGTTTCCACATGTTGCCATAATTATGATTTTTTTTAAATAAAACCTTTCGACCTCTGCAAACTTAGCGTAGTCCTACTATATTGACGTTACCTATTTTTTTTTTTTTTAATTTATTTCTCACAAATACAGTACATAGTTACACTTTTCATGTCTTCGCCAAACTGCGGAACAGTTTGTTGGCGTAATTTCAAATTATCAACTACCGGTCCATGTCGGCGAGCAACGCAGCTCTGCGCTAAGTTTTTTTAATAAATAAAAATTGGGATAGGCAAGATATTTGTTCCTGAGTCATGGATGTTTTCTATGTATTTAAGTATTTGTATCTATTAAATATATCGTCGACTGGTGTCCATAACGCAAGCCTTAGAGTCTGTGCGGAAAGAGAATAGGATTAATTTTGGGGGGCGCTGTAATGCTTTTGTACCGTATTTTCTGTTCTGTGGCCATACTGGTTACGTTAGTTCCGTTTTTTGCCACGCCTATTCTCTTTCCGCCCAGACTATTGAGCTGACTATGGGGCTAGTTCGATTTGTGTAAGATTGTCGCTTAATATTTATTTATTTTATTTTATCTTGGTTGGTATGTAGGTTGATGATACTTTTCATACAAAATAAATTAATATTGAGTATTGCGGCCAGCCTCCTGGGCACCGACCTGGAGACCGTGCATTATTTATAGTTTATTTTCTATCCTTTTATTAACCTTAATATTATATGTCTAGTTTTAAGTCTTTTTATCTGTACTGTTTTGCCCATTTCACTATTAACTAAATAAATCTACATATTGAGTTGATGACCATTTTAAAAGACACTTATGTGTTAGTCACAAGTTAATGTCAACTATGACAGTGTTGGGGTTATGACAGCTCATTTATACTGGTTGGTGATTAAATTAAGATTATGAATATTTTAAAAACGGTATGAGTTACAACATTACTTTCTTGGAGAAATTAACTTAATTAGATCTGAAGAATATACGAATAAGTTAACGGAAAACAATAAAAACACGGTGTATAATTCGAGTTAGCGAAACCTGTTCAAAGTTTTAAAGGAATTGTATATAACGTATGGTTTTCACATTCTTGAATAAAAAAGAATGTTTACATTCGGTAGTATTTAAATTGCATACAATCATTGTATTTTACTTCTAAAAACACCTTACCCAAGTTAAAAATAAATAACTACCGCTGCCAGGCACCCTAGATTAGGTTTTTTACTTTTTATTTTATGTATTGTAAAAAAACAACCCAGAGAAATCAAAGATATGCTAAATAAAAAAATAGCAAAAAACATTTTAAAATTAAAACAAAACATTATGTTGGCTAAAGAGAAATCGCGCATAACGCTATCCAATATAAAGCTCGCATCGCTGAGCCACTGAGTAACGACACGCTGTCGTGACTCTACGACAGCTAGTTCGAATGTATGACAGCGCGCCGTACATGCTTCTGGAGTTCGGACGTCGCAGTGAATGGGTTAAAAAAAAAGTAAAATAGGTATAAGATTTTTTTTCTGTCCCATAGGCTCGGATTAGCGGTTTTTAACACTATTCCAAATTTCAAGTCGATAGCATCAGTAGATCCTGAGATAACTTGCTGTGACAGACGGACAGACAGACAGACAGACAGACAGACAGACAGACAGAGTCGCACCATAAGGGTTCCTTTTTTACCATTTTGGTACGGAACCCTAAAAACCAAGGCTCATTTCAGACTAAAGCTCTTAGGTAGGGTTAGGTAAGTCTTTAGGTAGCTGGTTCTCGAGATTTTTAGGCTGAAACCAAACAGGTACAGGGGTACAGGGTACAGGTTGCAAATGTTGCAATAGTGTTACTACTGACCAAAAACATTAACTCACAGGAAAATGTTATATTTCGTTGGTCACTAATTCCAAGTTATTTTTTGTTTCTTCATTAGCATTATTTTGTTAAAGTTAGATTCATGAATGACTAGCATTTTCCCGCGGCTTCGTCTACGTTATGCACTTTTTACCGGGAACTCTTTACTACCCAAGAGAACTTTTTACCGGAATATAAAGTGTCCTTGTTTCAATCCAGGACTTTTACTTACTGAGGTCCTCCTTCATCTGAGGGTGATCATGGAGTCGAGGAATCGACGGAGCTCTTAGCCTTCCAGGCTGCAGAATCCCGTCAACAACATCAGTATGTCACTCGCATCATGTGGCTTGCGCTTTCGGCAATCAAGGTCAGATTCCAATTTCGTCAGATGACATGGAGGTCAGATACCGATTTTGTCAGGTGCCATCTATGTCTGATTCCGGTTTTGTTAGATTCCTAGAAGGGCAAATTGCGTTTTTGTCAGGTTCCTAGTAGATCAGATTTCATTTTCACCAGATTCCTAGTAAGTCAGATTGCATTTTGTTCGGATTCCTAGTAGGGCAGATTCCGATTTGCTCAGTTTCCGAGTAGATCCGTTTCCGATTACGTCAGTTTCCTAGTAGGTCAGATTTCGAGTACGTCAGTTTTCTATTTGGTCAGTTTCCGATTTAGTCAGATAAAAAATCTCTAGGTTTTTGAAGGTGCTGGTGTCAAAACCTCTAGCAGATAGCAGGCCTCATTTCACGTCACGTCACAAATCAGCACCCCCACAAACCAAGAGATATTTAAACCTGACGAAACCGGAAATTGACCTTATCAAAAACTGACTAAATCGGGACCAGACTTACTAGGAACCTGACGAAGTCGGAATCTGTCCTACTAGGAATCTAACCAAAGCAGAACCTGCCCTGCTAGGATTCTGGCGAAAACGCAATCTGACCTAACAGGAATCTGTCAAAATCGGAATCAGACACAAATGACACCCGACGAACTCGGAATCTGACCTACACGACTGACGAAATCGGAATCTGACCTCAATTGCCGAAAGCTGGATTGCAAGCCATTATCTGTATAAACTCACTGAGGTACTCCTTCATCTGAGGGTCGAGCGTTGTGATCATAGAGTCGACGGAGCTCTTGGCCTTCTCGGCGACACGCTGCAGGATACCGCCGGTCGACACCGCGCCCTTCACCCACGTCAGTATGCCGCTGCCGGGCATTACGTCGCCTGCCAACAATACAAAAACTTATAGCTTTTGGAAAAGTATTTATTTCTCGGAATAGGTAAGCTGATTATTCTCTGAACTATAAATGTGATTTCTGACTAAACCGATCGATTCGTGTAGTTCTGGATGGCCACACCTCCGATCTAAGGGCTATTGATGCCGGTGTTCCTCAGGCATCTGTTCTGTATGCAACTCTATTCTTGCTGCACATCAACGACCTGTTAAAGCCCGGAACTTTTGGGTATGCTGATGATAGTACAGTTGTAGATAGATATCTGTCCAGTGCAAGGGACAAACGTGACAAAATCCAGTCCAGTCGAGAGGTGATGGTGGATCGTTTGAATTCGACTCTCAAGGTATCTGATTGGAGTGAAGTCAATCAACGAAGAAAATAAACTTCTTGGCGTGAACTTATCGTTAATCTGGCTTTGGGTTGTATATTGAATGCTTGGTCAACACTGCAGCCAAGAAGCTTGCGCTCCTCTCCTACATAAAGCGGTACATCACACCAAGACAACTGCTTCAATGATACTAAGAACAGGACCGGTTGTGTATGGAGTAGAGATGCCACCTTTGGGATGGATCCGCCGAGTACCAGCTGGCTGCCTTGGATACAATCGATAAGGGTGCCAGAAAACTCATAGGTAATCCTGACATGGTGAAGCTAAAGCTGCAAAACTTTCAGCACCGTAAAAAGATCGCCTGCTTATCGGTCTTTTACAGGAAACGTATCGGCAAATGTGCGTTGCGATTACATGAATTGATTCCGCCATTTCCATTTCGTCATTATGGGACTAGGCGTGGACTTAGGTTTCACTATTACGTTGTCGATATACCAATGACTCGTACAAAGCATTTTAATTCCACTTTTTTTATTAGGACAGTTAAGGTGTGGAACTCTCTCAGCAAACCTTTTCCTGGAAAAATATCACTTACCAACAGGTGAAAACGAGGTTAAGTGCTTTCCTATCATGAATAAAATAGAAAAAAGTCCATTAAACTAGTATAGAAATTATTAACGGTAAAATATCTCTGTGAAGTTAAATAAAAAGAAAAACTGAATGTATAATATGTATCATCATCAACAATAAGTATGAACATGTTTCGACTAAAACAAAATGCCTACAGAAAATTAAACTTGTTAGAAAGTGCTAATATGATACACACCAAGTCTGTCAACATCAGGTATTGAGTCTGGCAAGGAATCAGGTGAATGTGTGGTCTGCGAATCTTCAGGAGACCTTATTGACAGCATTGGCTCGCCTTTGCTAGGTGGGATTGCTGGGCTAAACAAAACACACAAGGTAAGGTTTACCCGGGTAAGATTGGATGGGAGGTAAGATCGGATGATCGCATTTTCTACGAAACGGGTAATATTTACATCACTGGCAATATAACGTGCGACGCCATTTCTCGCCAGTTGTAGTGTAGGTGTAAAATAGCAACCCGTTTGGTAGAAATTGCGATCATCCGATCTTACCCAGGTATACCTTATCACTACATAGTATAAATCAAAGCCGCTTTCTCTGTCCCTATGTATGCTTAAATCTTTAAAACTATGCAACGTATTTTGATGCGGTTTATTTTAATAGATAGAGTGATTGAAGAGGAAAGTTTATATGTATAATACATGCATAATATAATAGAGAAACACCGTGCGAAGCCGGGGCGGGTCGCTAGTTGTGAATACATAGATCTATATTTTGTTTTATACCTTGAAAGTTGTTTTACAAATACTTAAACTGACTTAGAAGTATACATTATATTACAGACCAGTATAATAGATTGTGACATCAATAACAGTGCAATATTATATCTGGCTATGAAAGCTCTCCAATCAAAATGCTTATTTTATAATAACAGAGTCAATATACTCTCACAGGAAGCTATAACTCCTATGAGAAGCAGGTAATCAAAATAGTGTGGCCCTTATCACTATTTTCAAAACCACTAGCATCTAATTACAGTACTAAAGGGCCTGTTCGTAGAGAATGAAATAAGTCAAATGTCTCTTTTTTGCTTCAGCTTAGTTGGGTAAAAAGTATCCTATATGTGAACCAACCATAATCTATCAGTACACCAAATTTCAAGAGAATTAGTCCAGTAATTTCACACAAGTCCAGTAATTTTAGAGTGATGCATGCACAAACAATTATTTACATTTTATTACTCATTTTTAATACTCCCCATTTAATATCAAATTGATAATTTTTTTATGTACGAACACAGTCTTTCTATGATTTTATTACATGTATAGATAGTTTATACATAACAATTCAATATCACCTAAATGTCTCCGGTGTTGTGGGCTGCAGAACGGCTGGTGCAACAGGGATGGATGCAGGGGCAATGGATACAGACGCAGGAGGCATGGCAGGAGCTAAAGTAGCTGCCAACTGTGGAGGTAACTGCGGTGCCTGGAACATATTACTTTGGATTACTTGGAGTAATGATGCACGTGGGTGAATCAACTTTTCTTTGTCAACAAAATTTCACCTTCTCCGACTAAAATTGAAAGGAAACCTTTATTCGGATATTTTTTGAATAAAGTGTTTGCTTACTTAAAAGACAGACAATAAAGCTACGTAATGCAAATATTTTTTATTATAATTTGTTTATTATAACTTGTTTATAAGCAGTGGACATAGCGGACATAGCTGTCCCCCACTTTTGTATGAAAATAAGGGTTCGTCCGCTGGGTCACACTATTTATTTGTAAAAAACGAGTTTTATTTTTATTTTCAGCTAATCTATCTCTAGATATAAAATCTTGTTCCATTTAAATCATGTTAAAACATGCAAAAGGTGAACAAATAAGGAGAAAGGGCAATCTTTGCATAAAGCAAAAAAAAGATGATTCACCCACTTTCAAGTGGCATATCTATTTAATGGTCATTTTCCAGAAATATGTCTGCGCCTAATTCACATGTCTCCATACATTTGTATTAAAACAGTGACGCGTTAATAAGGTGACCGCAGACATATTTATGGAGAATTACTGTTAAAACAGTTCTTGTCGATTTAAGACAGTTAGTTTACAGAATTATGTCCAATTAAAAAAAGAATTTCACAAATCAGTTCATAAACAATGGATTTCAGACGTAACAAACTTTAAAAAAATTATGACTAGCTGGAAAGCTTCCTGCTTTAATGCTTTTTGTGTAGTTTGTTAAAAAATATAGAGGAAATTCATAGCCATACCACAGCAATTGGCACAGGTGATGGGCTTGAAGTGACAAAGTTGGGCAGCTGTGACGGCGGGGCGACGCTCGACAACAAATTGCCAGTCGCAGCCGCCGGTATCGGCGCGTCTGGGATTCTTTTCTTCTCATTATTGCTCATTCTGCTACCTTTAAAGACCTGTTTAAAAGGAAATCCTATACTGCCAATTCACCAAATTCACCGTGAAAGCAATCATTAGGCTGGCTTAGAGCGCTTTAGGATTTTAGAGCAACAACTATGAAAACACCGGTTATATTTGTTAGCAACATCGAGCAAACAAAACATAACACATTCTTTTCTAGGACACGTAAGTTGGGTGAATCAAATGCGTAAAATGCACTTCGTAATTTAAGTAGAACTATCCAAAGTTACATAAATCATTAATTACTGCAATTGCTATAGACATATATACCTTCAGGGACTAATTAAAACAGATTTTCTTTGTAATATTAAGTTGAAAATACGATAAAATTTGCATTCAGTTGGTCAGGTCAGCACTTGACATATGTGAATGTGACAGATCGACAAAAACATCACAGACAATTTGTGTACTTTTTTAAATTTATATTTTATGTTCTACCTCTGTCTACCCCTACCAATGCTACCATACTGCACTGTCAAAAATAACAGTGTAGTTACCATTAAAACCGTGTCTCAAATAGTCTGGCGCGATATGTCTGTGTAGAAAAAGAGAAAAACAGTTATCTTTATCTTTCTTTTCATTTTAGCTCGGCTGGCTGTGTCTGTCTGTATAATTAAAGTGGATTTTGCTGCTGTTTGTGATAACGTTGCTCTTGTAATTAAATAGTGCATTGTTTAATTGTGATCAGCCGCTCAAAATGTCTGAGGAGCCTGACACGCCGCCGTTCAGCACCGTCGATATTAACAACGAGAGCCGTGATGACGAGGATCTTTTTGCATCAGCGGTCCAGGTATCTTACTAGAATCCTGTTTGTTTTGCTATAAGTAGCTGCACTGCACCGCCCCGAACCCAAACGGGTCCCGCCACGCCGGCTCGCCGTCAACGCCCCCTTCTTTCCCGGTCACATACACCCATTATTTTTCAAATAAATTTTATTTACATATCTGAATTGGGATGTTACTAATTGGCCATTATTACTCTGCTGAATATTTAATTAGCGTTTTCATGTTAATGGTCACCTTGAACATTGAGTTTCTTGTTTGTTTGTGTATGCAGGATGCAAAACAAGTTTTAGACTCATTTATCATCCCATCAGTATATTCTATGCATATTGGTACAAATCATAATATCACACCTGTTTCTTAAACTATTGTCATAAGCCATTTCATTTCATGTTCGCTGTGCTTTGTTACTTGGATACTTCACTATTCAGTTATTTAAAAAAAGTTGCTTAATTCAACTTTCATTATATATTTAGGTTCACTGAAAGTTAAAGATTCCATAAAAAGTTCAATAACTTTGTTGAGTAGTTCTTCTACTAACTCCAATAATAATATGAATAATTATGTTGCTAAATCAGTTGGTACACTTACACAAGTGAAACTTAATAAAAAGGTTGAAAAATTGGACTTCTATGATTACTATTCTCTGCAAATAATACACACATTCAATGTTGAAGGAATCAATTGTATTATGTGGAAGTGACAAATGGTCAGTTGGCAATTAACAATACAATATGCCCCTATAATGAATATTTGAGTAATCTGGCACATTATCCTATCAATTGTTTATTTTCAACACTATGAATTATGAATAAGGAAATTGAATATATTTTCCTCTTTTTTATTGACATAAAATAACTCTGCCACCAGTTTTGTTTGAACTATTGAAACAAGTGGTGTTTTTATAAAAATGGATTTTGATATACATTACAAATATTTAGTTAGAGTAAGTATATAATTTTACATTAGTGTTAGCCCTACCACTACCACTCTACTACTTTTTACCCGACTGCGGTGAAGCCCAAAGGAGGGTTATGTGTTTGACCTGTACGTATGTATGTCCATTCCAGTGTCCGCTCGTAACTACTCAACGGCACATCCGATTTTGATAAATGATACATCATTAGATTAGTCTTGATGGTGCGAGTGTCACTGGGTATGAAGTTCGTTAAAATAAACAAAATGGCGGATTTTATGCAGTTTCAAAGTGCACCGTGGTCGGGTTTTTTTTAGTAAAAATGTGGTTATTATGGTAAGGCAGCCAACTGTCCCGCATTCTGCATAATCCTGGATGTCATGTTTTAGTCCTGCATTTAAATATTGACTAAAAATGCATATGCATATCTCACTTTCTCATAGACAGTGCAGATGTTTTAGTGTGATTCTCGATAATTTAGACTTAATCCGAAAATCCCCCTGCCCCCAGGCTAAGAAATGTCTCATTTTGGTATCACGTAAACTTGGCTGTCCTAAGGACTATGAAAGAAGAATGGGATGAGAAAATGTATCAGAAACTCAAGTTCCTGACACATTGGCGCATGTTCTCAATTAATTGTTGTAAAATCAATGGTAGTGAAGAAATTAGCAATAAGGCTCATTAGCATTCTTTGGGTACTGAATGCAATAAGAATCAACATATTGTTACTATTGTTAGGTACTTAGTAATCCTTTTATTTTCTGAGAAAAAAAATACCAACTGGTCAGATATTTATATGTAGAAGTCCAATGCTAAAAACCAATGCTGGTGATCTAACACTAACTTACATTATTAAACTAAGTAATATCATCCTATTGTTTCTATTCCAGGAGGTCAGCCTTGATCCGGAAATTAATGGAACCCGAGAGAACCTAGACAAGATTTCCATTAGCGATGCTCCTGTAAACACTGGATCTATCGGAAGTCCTATCATGGAAGAAGTATGCTATAAAAACAAGTTTTTATAAATTTGCTCGTTAAAATTTCCAGACTATGCCATAACTTTGACAAATCTAATTTTAGAGTATCATTATTTTGCAGATATTGACTTTTTTTTAACAAAATTTGAAATCAAAAAGACTGATTAATATTAATATTTCGTAAACCTGTTAACCCATTTAGCAAGAGGTGTGGGTTTATATCAGACCAGTGCTCAATTTATTTTGTGTGGCATTTCCATTAAACATCACCTTACCAAATATTATTGTTACAGTCATTATCAATGCTATGACAGTATTCGGCAAGATAAAACATATCCAGATGACTCATAACACGCAATAATATGTGGCTGTCCATCAGAAAACGGACCTTACGCCAACGCCATAAGGACCCTTTTTTGATGGACTGCCACATATGACTTTATTTATTACAGATTGCTACAGAAAGAGCCAACAACATAATAATCACAGTCACGGAGCCACAGAAAATTGGAGAAGGCATGAGCTCTTATGTGGCGTACAGAGTCCTCACCAAAACCAATATGCCAATATTCAGCAAACATGACTTCTCTGTACTGAGGCGCTTCAGCGACTTCCTTGGTCTTTATGAGAAATTGATGGAAAAATATTTACGCTCAGGCAGAATTATTCCGCCAGCCCCTGAGAAAAGTATTGTTGGTAAGGAGTTTGCAAGTTGTACATATTAACAATTAATAAGATCACTCATATTTTAACTAAGTAAATACAGCTGGAAATGTAGTATAATTGATCCTGAATAATAATTGTCACTTTCTGATGACTTCTCAATATGTTTATTATTGATACTTGAGACATAACCTTGGTTTAGGCATCGGAGTTTAGCATTTTTATGCCACACCTGGCCATAAAGTGTTTTTTTTCCGCGCGCTGCGCGTACGGCAATAGTCGCTTTCTGGCCAAGTGTAGACATAAAATGATGTAGACAACATGGGAGGTAATAAAGAAAGCCCTCGATCGCATATTTACGTCTATCGCTTGCAGCTCGGGCGGCAAACATCTGCGATCTCGGCCTTTCTTTGTATTACCACCACCCTAGTTGTGTAATGTACTATTTTGGTGTGCGATAAAGTATGATTGTATTGTATTGCATTCTTTCAGGTACAACAAAGTTAAAAATGACTTCAACGCCGTCGACGGAGAGCGCGAACGGCAGCGCGGCGGCGGCCAACGTGCAGTCCCAGTTCGTGGAGCGGCGGCGCGCGTCGCTCGAGCGGTTCCTCAACCGCGTCGCGCAGCACCCCGTGCTCTGCATCGACCCCGACTTCAGGGAGTTCCTAGAGTCCGGTGAGTACTGGTATCTGACAAACATCGCAAGCGGTGTCCACACATTCCGTTGAGCTCCTTAACTCCTCAACACGTGTTCACTGCACCTCTGTGCGTACTGGTGACTGTTTACAGTGCAACTAGCGTACACAGAAACTGGGGACAACCAAGCTAAAGTCTCTCGAATCCGGTGAGTACTGACTGGCAAAGTTTAAAAACAGACAAGTAGTCTAACTTCGCCCCGTTTAGGAGCGCGCGATACTTATTCAAGATCGAGGCAAGTTTTACGAATGCGTAAGAATCGCACTGTCTGCGTGCGATTCTTACGCATTCGTAAAACTTGGAAAAACTTGGTAAAGTCAGGGTCGACCCTGTCTTCAGGGAGTTCCTAGAGTTGGATAAACCCTGGTGACTGTGTACTGTGTAACCACACACACTGCTACAATGTGGGATATTTTAAAAAGGATGTCATCAAATTTCTTCGAGACCAGCAACGCATAGCTAATGCATCTAGTGTTACAAACGTCTATAGGCGGCGTTGACCACTTTCCATCAGGTGGGCCGTCTGCCTGTTTGCCAGTCTAAGGCAATAAAAAAACCAGTGTCCACACACCAGTCTGTGTAGTGGCGTCACTGAGGCAGTTCCTCAACCGCGTAGCGCCCACCCTATCCTCTCCACCGACTCCGACTTCAGGGAGTTCTTAAAAGAGTCTGGTGAGCACTGGTCACTATACAATGAATGGTACTGATAGCCATGCACCAGTTTGTGGAATGGACTACTAGACAACATAAACTATCATGTAGTTGAATCTCCTAGCTTGCTTGACTAACGTTAAGAGATCTTCTTTGGCTTTCACTGATTTTGTTCCGTGATACCTCGTAACCAATAATGGACAGTGTTAAAGTTATCCATATAGATGTTTTAATCTGAATTAATAAATGCCTGAATACAATGCACCTTTGGTCCACGCAGTCCCAGATACTTTTTAATTTTTCATCACACTTGCTCGTAAAGGGTGTTATAACACGCGCGCTTATAGACCAACTCGAGCCGATTTACCCCCCGTGGGTTACAAATATCTATAACTCCCACGGGGGGAAAAACTGTATGAAAATCTATAACTCCCTCGGGAGTTATGAGTTTAGTTTTAAAAGTCGTACGTCATTTCAGACTAAGGAGGTTTCGAATCAGCCAAGGCTATTTCACATCTTCAAAACTTGGCTACAAAACCAATTTTAGTGTAAATAAAACTTATATGGTATATTTTACTATTATTTCCGTAGTTTTTGCGATTATTTTAATGCAATTAAATTAATTTAGTTTAAAATTTTATTTTGAAAATCGGTACAATCTGGCGACATTGCCTGTCAAGTTTAAAAACTAAACGCAGTTCTTAGCATTATCTGTGGAAGACTATATTGAAAAAGTTGACAGTTGAAGTTGTCTCTTAGCGGGTGCGTTTAGTTTATTTCATTTTTATGTTTTATTTTTTTTTCCTCGCAAATGTGATGAAAAACATTGTGTGTATCACGGGCAGTAAGAAGATTACAAACTCGAGTCATTAAAAGCCCTCCGCCTACGGCGTCGGGCTTCTAATAGACTCTCGTTAGTAATCCCCTTCTTACTACCCTCGGTGCACAATGTACTATTATTTTACTGAATACTATAACATTTACTTCAGACACGGAACTGCCGCGGGCTACGAGCACGTCGACGCTAAGTGGCGCCGGCATGGTGCGGTTCTTCAACAAAGTGGGCGAGACCGTCAACAAGATCACGTACAGGATGGACGAGTCAGATGCCGTGAGTATTATCTACTTTTATATGTTACTACACAGTAAGTTTAGTTTAGTGTCGTATCGGTTACATCCTTTAAATCTTGGTGCGGTCTCTCTTAAATAGTATTTTTTATTAGTGATCGGTTAAATATTGATTATGTTTTATTTTATTCATATCGTTTTCGACTAAACTGCAGATGGACTTTTGTACTAGAGAATCTCTCTTGCGTTTTGGCTATCAAGCGACGCTGCCAATAACGTTACATTTCTGGTCTTCCTTTTGTTTCAAATGCTTTACTGCTGTGTATTTAAGAAAAATAATACTAAACCCTTTCGATCGGTACTGACAGCTCGGGCCGCAAACTTCTGCGATCTCGGCCTTTCCTTGTATTACCACCCCAGTTATATAATGTACTAATCTACAATATTCGAGGTACTTTCTCTTCACGTCGCATAGTCTTGGGACACTCTGTACAATGTTATTGTTCGTTGTCAGTGGTTCGAGGAGCGCGCGACGCGCATCGAGGCGCTAGAAGCCTGCTTGCGGCGGCTGTGCGGGGCCTGCGAGTCGCTGGCGGGCGAGCGGCGCGAGCTGGGCGCGCGGGCGCACGACGCCGCGCGCGCCGCCGCCGCGCTGTCCGGCGCCGACCCGCACGCGCCGCTCAGCCGCGCGCTCTCGCACCTGGCCGACCTACACGAGAAGGTACACTATATATATATCAGGAGCGCGCGAGTCGCTGGCGGGCGAGCGGCGCGAGCTGGGCGCGCGGGCGCACGACGCCGCGCGCGCCGCCGCCGCGCTGTCCGGCGCCGACCCGCACGCGCCGCTCAGCCGCGCGCTCTCGCACCTGGCCGACCTACACGAGAAGGTACACTATATATATATCAGGAGCGCGCGAGTCGCTGGCGGGCGAGCGGCGCGAGCTGGGCGCGCGGGCGCACGACGCCGCGCGCGCCGCCGCCGCGCTGTCCGGCGCCGACCCGCACGCGCCGCTCAGCCGCGCGCTCTCGCACCTGGCCGACCTACACGAGAAGGTACACTATATATATATCAGGAGCGCGCGAGTCGCTGGCGGGCGAGCGGCGCGAGCTGGGCGCGCGGGCGCACGACGCCGCGCGCGCCGCCGCCGCGCTGTCCGGCGCCGACCCGCACGCGCCGCTCAGCCGCGCGCTCTCGCACCTGGCCGACCTACACGAGAAGGTACACTATATATATATCAGGAGCGCGCGAGTCGCTGGCGGGCGAGCGGCGCGAGCTGGGCGCGCGGGCGCACGACGCCGCGCGCGCCGCCGCCGCGCTGTCCGGCGCCGACCCGCACGCGCCGCTCAGCCGCGCGCTCTCGCACCTGGCCGACCTACACGAGAAGGTACACTATATATATATCAGGAGCGCGCGAGTCGCTGGCGGGCGAGCGGCGCGAGCTGGGCGCGCGGGCGCACGACGCCGCGCGCGCCGCCGCCGCGCTGTCCGGCGCCGACCCGCACGCGCCGCTCAGCCGCGCGCTCTCGCACCTGGCCGACCTACACGAGAAGGTACACTATATATATATCAGGAGCGCGCGAGTCGCTGGCGGGCGAGCGGCGCGAGCTGGGCGCGCGGGCGCACGACGCCGCGCGCGCCGCCGCCGCGCTGTCCGGCGCCGACCCGCACGCGCCGCTCAGCCGCGCGCTCTCGCACCTGGCCGACCTACACGAGAAGGTACACTATATATATATCAGGAGCGCGCGAGTCGCTGGCGGGCGAGCGGCGCGAGCTGGGCGCGCGGGCGCACGACGCCGCGCGCGCCGCCGCCGCGCTGTCCGGCGCCGACCCGCACGCGCCGCTCAGCCGCGCGCTCTCGCACCTGGCCGACCTACACGAGAAGGTACACTATATATATATCAGGAGCGCGCGAGTCGCTGGCGGGCGAGCGGCGCGAGCTGGGCGCGCGGGCGCACGACGCCGCGCGCGCCGCCGCCGCGCTGTCCGGCGCCGACCCGCACGCGCCGCTCAGCCGCGCGCTCTCGCACCTGGCCGACCTACACGAGAAGGTACACTATATATATATCAGGAGCGCGCGAGTCGCTGGCGGGCGAGCGGCGCGAGCTGGGCGCGCGGGCGCACGACGCCGCGCGCGCCGCCGCCGCGCTGTCCGGCGCCGACCCGCACGCGCCGCTCAGCCGCGCGCTCTCGCACCTGGCCGACCTACACGAGAAGGTACACTATATATATATCAGGAGCGCGCGAGTCGCTGGCGGGCGAGCGGCGCGAGCTGGGCGCGCGGGCGCACGACGCCGCGCGCGCCGCCGCCGCGCTGTCCGGCGCCGACCCGCACGCGCCGCTCAGCCGCGCGCTCTCGCACCTGGCCGACCTACACGAGAAGGTACACTATATATATATCAGGAGCGCGCGAGTCGCTGGCGGGCGAGCGGCGCGAGCTGGGCGCGCGGGCGCACGACGCCGCGCGCGCCGCCGCCGCGCTGTCCGGCGCCGACCCGCACGCGCCGCTCAGCCGCGCGCTCTCGCACCTGGCCGACCTACACGAGAAGGTACACTATATATATATCAGGAGCGCGCGAGTCGCTGGCGGGCGAGCGGCGCGAGCTGGGCGCGCGGGCGCACGACGCCGCGCGCGCCGCCGCCGCGCTGTCCGGCGCCGACCCGCACGCGCCGCTCAGCCGCGCGCTCTCGCACCTGGCCGACCTACACGAGAAGGTACACTATATATATATCAGGAGCGCGCGAGTCGCTGGCGGGCGAGCGGCGCGAGCTGGGCGCGCGGGCGCACGACGCCGCGCGCGCCGCCGCCGCGCTGTCCGGCGCCGACCCGCACGCGCCGCTCAGCCGCGCGCTCTCGCACCTGGCCGACCTACACGAGAAGGTACACTATATATATATCAGGAGCGCGCGAGTCGCTGGCGGGCGAGCGGCGCGAGCTGGGCGCGCGGGCGCACGACGCCGCGCGCGCCGCCGCCGCGCTGTCCGGCGCCGACCCGCACGCGCCGCTCAGCCGCGCGCTCTCGCACCTGGCCGACCTACACGAGAAGGTACACTATATATATATCAGGAGCGCGCGAGTCGCTGGCGGGCGAGCGGCGCGAGCTGGGCGCGCGGGCGCACGACGCCGCGCGCGCCGCCGCCGCGCTGTCCGGCGCCGACCCGCACGCGCCGCTCAGCCGCGCGCTCTCGCACCTGGCCGACCTACACGAGAAGGTACACTATATATATATCAGGAGCGCGCGAGTCGCTGGCGGGCGAGCGGCGCGAGCTGGGCGCGCGGGCGCACGACGCCGCGCGCGCCGCCGCCGCGCTGTCCGGCGCCGACCCGCACGCGCCGCTCAGCCGCGCGCTCTCGCACCTGGCCGACCTACACGAGAAGGTACACTATATATATATCAGGAGCGCGCGAGTCGCTGGCGGGCGAGCGGCGCGAGCTGGGCGCGCGGGCGCACGACGCCGCGCGCGCCGCCGCCGCGCTGTCCGGCGCCGACCCGCACGCGCCGCTCAGCCGCGCGCTCTCGCACCTGGCCGACCTACACGAGAAGGTACACTATATATATATCAGGAGCGCGCGAGTCGCTGGCGGGCGAGCGGCGCGAGCTGGGCGCGCGGGCGCACGACGCCGCGCGCGCCGCCGCCGCGCTGTCCGGCGCCGACCCGCACGCGCCGCTCAGCCGCGCGCTCTCGCACCTGGCCGACCTACACGAGAAGGTACACTATATATATATCAGGAGCGCGCGAGTCGCTGGCGGGCGAGCGGCGCGAGCTGGGCGCGCGGGCGCACGACGCCGCGCGCGCCGCCGCCGCGCTGTCCGGCGCCGACCCGCACGCGCCGCTCAGCCGCGCGCTCTCGCACCTGGCCGACCTACACGAGAAGGTACACTATATATATATCAGGAGCGCGCGAGTCGCTGGCGGGCGAGCGGCGCGAGCTGGGCGCGCGGGCGCACGACGCCGCGCGCGCCGCCGCCGCGCTGTCCGGCGCCGACCCGCACGCGCCGCTCAGCCGCGCGCTCTCGCACCTGGCCGACCTACACGAGAAGGTACACTATATATATATCAGGAGCGCGCGAGTCGCTGGCGGGCGAGCGGCGCGAGCTGGGCGCGCGGGCGCACGACGCCGCGCGCGCCGCCGCCGCGCTGTCCGGCGCCGACCCGCACGCGCCGCTCAGCCGCGCGCTCTCGCACCTGGCCGACCTACACGAGAAGGTACACTATATATATATCAGGAGCGCGCGAGTCGCTGGCGGGCGAGCGGCGCGAGCTGGGCGCGCGGGCGCACGACGCCGCGCGCGCCGCCGCCGCGCTGTCCGGCGCCGACCCGCACGCGCCGCTCAGCCGCGCGCTCTCGCACCTGGCCGACCTACACGAGAAGGTACACTATATATATATCAGGAGCGCGCGAGTCGCTGGCGGGCGAGCGGCGCGAGCTGGGCGCGCGGGCGCACGACGCCGCGCGCGCCGCCGCCGCGCTGTCCGGCGCCGACCCGCACGCGCCGCTCAGCCGCGCGCTCTCGCACCTGGCCGACCTACACGAGAAGGTACACTATATATATATCAGGAGCGCGCGAGTCGCTGGCGGGCGAGCGGCGCGAGCTGGGCGCGCGGGCGCACGACGCCGCGCGCGCCGCCGCCGCGCTGTCCGGCGCCGACCCGCACGCGCCGCTCAGCCGCGCGCTCTCGCACCTGGCCGACCTACACGAGAAGGTACACTATATATATATCAGGAGCGCGCGAGTCGCTGGCGGGCGAGCGGCGCGAGCTGGGCGCGCGGGCGCACGACGCCGCGCGCGCCGCCGCCGCGCTGTCCGGCGCCGACCCGCACGCGCCGCTCAGCCGCGCGCTCTCGCACCTGGCCGACCTACACGAGAAGGTACACTATATATATATCAGGAGCGCGCGAGTCGCTGGCGGGCGAGCGGCGCGAGCTGGGCGCGCGGGCGCACGACGCCGCGCGCGCCGCCGCCGCGCTGTCCGGCGCCGACCCGCACGCGCCGCTCAGCCGCGCGCTCTCGCACCTGGCCGACCTACACGAGAAGGTACACTATATATATATCAGGAGCGCGCGAGTCGCTGGCGGGCGAGCGGCGCGAGCTGGGCGCGCGGGCGCACGACGCCGCGCGCGCCGCCGCCGCGCTGTCCGGCGCCGACCCGCACGCGCCGCTCAGCCGCGCGCTCTCGCACCTGGCCGACCTACACGAGAAGGTACACTATATATATATCAGGAGCGCGCGAGTCGCTGGCGGGCGAGCGGCGCGAGCTGGGCGCGCGGGCGCACGACGCCGCGCGCGCCGCCGCCGCGCTGTCCGGCGCCGACCCGCACGCGCCGCTCAGCCGCGCGCTCTCGCACCTGGCCGACCTACACGAGAAGGTACACTATATATATATCAGGAGCGCGCGACGCGCATCGAGGCGCTAGAAGCCTGCTTGCGGCGGCTGTGCGGGGCCTGCGAGTCGCTGGCGGGCGAGCGGCGCGAGCTGGGCGCGCGGGCGCACGACGCCGCGCGCGCCGCCGCCGCGCTGTCCGGCGCCGACCCGCACGCGCCGCTCAGCCGCGCGCTCTCGCACCTGGCCGACCTACACGAGAAGGTACACTATATATATATCAGGAGCGCGCGAGTCGCTGGCGGGCGAGCGGCGCGAGCTGGGCGCGCGGGCGCACGACGCCGCGCGCGCCGCCGCCGCGCTGTCCGGCGCCGACCCGCACGCGCCGCTCAGCCGCGCGCTCTCGCACCTGGCCGACCTACACGAGAAGGTACACTATATATATATCAGGAGCGCGCGACGCGCATCGAGGCGCTAGAAGCCTGCTTGCGGCGGCTGTGCGGGGCCTGCGAGTCGCTGGCGGGCGAGCGGCGCGAGCTGGGCGCGCGGGCGCACGACGCCGCGCGCGCCGCCGCCGCGCTGTCCGGCGCCGACCCGCACGCGCCGCTCAGCCGCGCGCTCTCGCACCTGGCCGACCTACACGAGAAGGTACACTATATATATATCAGGAGCGCGCGAGTCGCTGGCGGGCGAGCGGCGCGAGCTGGGCGCGCGGGCGCACGACGCCGCGCGCGCCGCCGCCGCGCTGTCCGGCGCCGACCCGCACGCGCCGCTCAGCCGCGCGCTCTCGCACCTGGCCGACCTACACGAGAAGGTACACTATATATATATCAGGAGCGCGCGAGTCGCTGGCGGGCGAGCGGCGCGAGCTGGGCGCGCGGGCGCACGACGCCGCGCGCGCCGCCGCCGCGCTGTCCGGCGCCGACCCGCACGCGCCGCTCAGCCGCGCGCTCTCGCACCTGGCCGACCTACACGAGAAGGTACACTACAGATCAACTCGATAACACATCAAGAATAACCACACTTTTACTTTAAAAAAAAAACCGACCGCAGTGCACTTTAAAAGTGCATAAAATTCGCCATTTCGTTTATTTTAACGAACTTCATACCCAGTGACACTCGCGCCATCAAGACGAATCTAATAATCTATCATTTATCAAAATCGGTTGTGCCGTTGTGTGGTTACGAGCGGACATAAGAACGGACATACATACATACAGGTCAAACACATAACCCTCCTTTTGGGCTTCGCCGCAGTCGGGTAAAAAATAGATGGTATGTAGTGTAGATTCTAATACGACATGGCACGTGCTGTGGCGACCACGTCGGGCACAAACCGGGAACATTGTCGATAGCCCACAGGCGCTCCGCTCCAGTTAAGACTAATCTCCGGGCTAATCAGTAAACAGGTACCTGCTTCGGAAAAGTAAGGGAATCAATTAAATAATAAATAAATTAATAATACTCTGGGGACAATCTTACACAAATCGACCTAGTACCAAACTAAGCAATGCTTGCATGATGGGCACTAGACGACGATATACATACTTGTGTAGATAAATATATACTCAAAGAGATAGAAAACATCCAAAACCCCTTGTTCTTCGTACATAACTGAGTTACATAACTAGCTATATACAAAGAAAAAGTATTCTTCGTACAAAACCAGGTAATGTACCAAGAAACCTACCTTCTTTGCACATTACCAGATACAATGACAGTTCTGCCGTGCTAATGATATATGCAGTAATGACAGTCTAGAGGTATAGGAAATGTGAACCGTATTCGATTGGAGTAAGGATGACATTTTATATACTTCTAGACTGTAATTACTGCATTTATCGCTAGCACGGCAGAGTTGTGTACGAGGAAAGTATAAATTCTTCCCACATAACCCGTTTTGTACAAGGAAATTGCTGTCCCTTTTACAAACCCAAGGAGTTCACCGACTAAGCAATAAATATAAACCTGCCGAGCGACTGCTGCGGTTCAGGAACATTCACAACTCTTTGAACTAAAATCTGAGACTGTGAACGTACATTGACTAAGTTGAAGAACTTCCTTGGTTTTGTAGTAGGAACAGCAATTTTTTTGTACAAAACCGGGTCATGTAAGAAGAATTTATAATTCCTCGTACATAACTGTCATTTAATCTAGTAATGTACAAAGGAGGTAAGTTTCTTAGTACATTACCCGGTTTTGTACGAAGAATATTTTTTCTTTGTACATAGCTAGTTATGTAACTCAGTTATGTACGAAGAACAAGGGTCCAAAACTCGAGAACAAACACTCGTACTCGTCACACAAATATTTGCCCTAACCAAGATTTGAACCCGGAACCTCTAGCTTCTAGATTTGCATGGAATTTAGTATACAGGTAGATTATAACCCCGATTAACATATAGGATACTTTTTATCCGATTAAGCCGGCGATCCACTAGTAATAAATAAACTCATTGTCTCCAGATAGAGCAGTTAAGAGTGGAGCAGTCGAACACTGACTTCTATGTGCTCACGGAACACATCAAAGACTACCTCGGGCTCATCCAGGCCATCAAGGATGTGTTCCACGAACGAGTCAAGGTAATGATAAATTTCAAGCAACCTATCGTACTTGGGCTATTCTTCGAGAATCTGCTTGCTCTGTCCACGAATATTGGCGAATTTCCTGTAGATTTCACCGCAGTAACGTTGTATTTTTGGTAGTTGTGTGGAACTAGGCACGTGTTACATAATCACCAAAAATTATAATACTAGTGAAGCGAAATCTACAAGGAATTATTATTGGGTATCATTTAATCGATCAGCAAAATATTCATATTTTGGTCAGCAGAAATATGTATTTGGTCAGCCGAAATAGCTAATTGGTAAGCAACTTATGGTTAGCAAACATTTATAAATCAGGCTGCAATTAATGATACACTGAACTGCTCTAAATTATTTTGGTCAGCAAATTAAATATTTGAGCTGCATTACGCGATCTACGGTTAATCAAATTTTGGTAAGCAATCAGTAGGTAAGCAAAATATTTCATTTTGTTCACCAAAATGAAAGGTGCAATAAAACCTAATTGGCATGCACAAAATGGGCGCAACTATTCTGCCGCAATAACGCAAAAGGGCACATCTAAATAAATTTTTCGAGTTTACAATAAAATAAGCATATTTTATTAGAAAAACTTCTATTTTTAAAATAAAAAATGTCCGAGATATTCGACTTCAAAGTTGACAAATTTTTAAACGTAAAAATTTCGATGGATGTTGGTGTCATTATAACACCTATTTATTATTGTTTTATCGTATTGCATTCGCTAAAATAAGCATGTTTTATGGAAAAAACTTTTCTCTGAAATCAAAAATAACCGAGATATTCGACTTCAAAGTTGAAAAAGTTGACTTTCCGTATCTCCGGCGCTCTGCGGGAACAGCAGCCCTCGCCCGCCATGACGAAGCGCGGGAACGAGTGAGGCGAGCGGCTGAGGCTGGTCGCCGAAGGCGACCAACAAGCCGAAGCTGCGGAGCCGAGCGAAGTGACCGTGCGTCGTCATGCAAGGGCGGAAGGGCTGCTGTCTCCCTCCGCGCCTCCGGCTCTATAAAAACACTCTAGGGCGCGCAGTGTCGGCACGCGTCCTAACCAGCGAGAGCCCTAGATTCGGACTTTCGCAGGCTTATTACATTTTATAGTAAGTAGTATCTTCAAAAATAGCAATACGGTAAAAATCACTGATAATTGATAAACACTACTACTCGACACTGACAGCTGACAATCACCGAATGACAAAACAAACACGCCCACGATTGGCTGCTCGCGTCACGTGGTCTGTTTCGCTCTGCCTACAGTACTGCTGATTTTTCAAACCAAACGCAATCCACGCATGTTTTCTCTGCTAACCAATTGTAAAATCTTGCCGGCCAAGTAATTATTTTGCAGCTCGACTGTTTATTAGGCAGACAAATGATAAATAAAGCAGATTAATATTGGTTAAAATGTTAACCATTTTTAAATTATTTGCTGAACAAGAGTTGCCGCCCGATTTTTATTATTGCCAGCCAAATCTTTGTATGCTGCCCAAATGATTTAACTGCTTATTTTTTTTTGCGGATCAATTTTAATAACGGCTGACCAAAAAATTACTTTCCATTATTATTAATATCTAGATATGTAAAACCAATATGTAGATAGAGGAATAAGATCCCCGAAGAAAGACTCGCATCGCATAGACTTCTAACTTAACACCCGTCTTTCCATCGGGGGTGAAAAAGGTACTGATAGTTCTGACAGACCATTCTTAGTGGTTAATTTCACACTTAATATAGGTATAAGGGGTGTTGAGGACATTCGCATCCGTAACCACGAATCCTTCGAAATAATTGAGGATCCGCATCTGCAAAAATCGATGTCGATTTATGCGGATACAGATCTGTGCAAGACGCTGCAAGAACGAAACTCGACGGGAGTGCGTGCTAGTTTACTATTTTCAACCATTAGCCAAATAGTCTACACTTTGTGAAAAAAAATCGCAACGTCCTTGACAGGTGTACCTGATTAACTTATGGGTAAAAGTAACGCGAGTCACGATTTCATTGCGTGTTTTTTTTTTCATTAAAGATACAAATCGTAGTCGCTTACCATCAGGCGCTATGAGGTCTGTTCTTATTAAAAAAAATATTTAAGTGTCAATATATCTACTGAAGAAGTGTTACTTATCAAATCAACACTCCTTTAGATATAAATTAACACTTGAATTTGCATTATGATGATTCAACACGCAATAAAATCATGACTCGCGTTACTCTTACCGTGGAATGACCCTTATGAGTTAAATTTTGTTTGTCCACATTTATTAAATACTAGAGTCCGACCGAAATTTCGGTTTCGGCTAAAAAACGAGTTTCGGCATAGTTTCGGTTTCGGCTACCAACCGGCCGAAACCGAAACTGAATTTGATTGGTTTCGAACCGCGATCGGACAGTCTCTTTTTTCAAAAAGCACAGATAAACTATTTGTAATAAGACGTCCTATTATGTGTTATTAATGATTACTTTAAATATCAGAGACTCAATCCTTAATTAGAAATGAAGACTGACTGATTATGATTGTATTTTTTTTATCTTTCCACGAAAACATGACCTATATGGTTTCGGTTCTGGTTTCGGCCGAAACTGAGATCAAATCCGAAATTCGGTTTCGGCCGTGAAAAGTAGTTTCGGTCGGACACTATTAAATACATGTCGCACACCTAGATAAAGAGTAGCACAACTCAAAATATTATTTTTGGAAATTGTAACACTCGACTCCAAAGACACCTGTGTCTTTGGAGTAAGTGTAATTTTTGACGCAGATTTCGATAATCGCAATAACTCAACTTTGGATTATTTTGAGTTGTTCGACCCTTTATCTACGTGTGCGATGTGTTGTAATATGATGAATTAACAGTAACTCTTCGTTACTGTTTACGACATGTGACGCACGGATTTGGGTTATAGCAAGTAAGCATTAATATATTATAAATAGATTTAACTAGCTTTAAGACACGTCTTTGTCTTTGGTCTTCGTCTTAGTCTTGTCTTGTACTCAATATAACAAGTATCACCATGAAGGACCTTTACTTCAAACCCCCATAGTCCCCAGTTCCAACCTCTCTATTACATGGCGACCCTGCCAGCGAACCGAAAAAATTAAGAAAGAATAACTTACAAAATCAAGCTGCGCTATGAAGAAAAATATTTGAAGAACATATTGAAGACTGTGCCTCTAGAAGAAAGAAGATTGAAGCCTAGAACACCATTGCAAAAAAAAATATTCTGAGGAATTGAAGAAAGAAGATCAAACCGAAAACTGAAAAATTATTATGAAAATTGAAAGACATATTTTCAAGAATGAAGATTTAAAAATTATGAAGAAGACAACAAGAAAGAAGAGCGCTGTCCAGGGTTATCCCGGCTCGCAATTCAAGAGGTGTCCAGGGTTATCCCGGCCCATTTCAAGAGGTGTCCAGGGAAATCCCGGCCCATGTTCCAGGGTGTCCAGGGTTAGCCCGGCCCGTCATCGAGCATCAGCAGCATCATCGAGCGTCGTGCCCGCCAACGTGACCCGTCCCGACATTACATAGCGCAGTGTCAGCATGACTCACTTACCAGTAGATTGATTCCGATTAATGTAAGTTTTTAATTATAACAATATTGTAATATAATTTGTCAATGTGTTTAGTCAATAGCCATACGATTTTTTTTATCTGTGTTAAATACAGCTATGCAATATAATATTTAGTTGCGAATTAAGAATAATAACAGTAGAGTTCAGTTGAAATAAAATATATATTGATATATTATTCAGATACTTAACGTAATGTGATTGCGAATTTTTTGGCGGATAATGTGTTGCAATTTATCAGACATGATTTAAAATATTTAAATAGAAGTAAAAATGTATATAATCTCAATAATAAAAGCGATATAGGTATTTCGCAATATGATATATTATGTAGAACAGTATTCCGCACGGTCAGCACGCAGCGGTCATCGCGCTCATGCCCCGCGCCCGCGCCCGCGTATTACGTCGGCATGTGTCCATTATAGTAAGATTTTAGTTTGACCTACTTATCAAAAAATTGTATTGAGTTTATTTCAGTAATAATATTTTGTCCAGATTTTTTTTTTATATTTTTAAATCAATAACTTTAACCACACCAGATATACCTGCAATTTTAGGCTTGATCAACCTAGAGTTCGGAATAGCAACAAAGCACTTAAAATTGTCTAGATAACAATATAACTCCAATAATTAATATACATACAAAAGATTTGATGTCCAGGTACGGTACATATTATTGTGATTTTTGTGTTAGGGAAGTTAGAGCACTAGTCCTTCGTGTTGGCTCATGGTGTTTTGGACTACCGTGCCCTCCGTGAAAACCGTTGGAGACTTATAACGTCTTAATGTATTTGTGACTCTAAGTACAGGCAACCGAGAGTTAGGCCTGATATGCCGGTAATTAAGGGTGACCATGCCCTTGGGTAACCATTCCCATTTGTGTTTTTGAGAGGATTGAAGGGTGACCATGCCCTTGGGAAACTATTCCCATTTTTTTTTTATAAGGAGTTAAGGACTCCGATGGCATTAGATATTTTATTGTGTAAATGTACCGATACCTAGGAAATGTTTACTAATGTGTACAATTATAAATTATGGCAAAATAAAAGTAATTTTGAATTAAAATTTTAACACCTTGACCGATGTGGACAGTAATTTAGATAAACTTATGTATTAATTTCAGATATTATAAATACCTACCATGTGTTTAATTTTTTTTTTTTTAGTTCATTTTATCACATAAAGTCTTAGTTTAAATGCTAATAATAAGAAACAAAAATGTAAAACTCAACTGCGTTCGTCACATTTTTTTTGTTGCATGAGGGGGTGAAGAGTGAACTTTCGGGGGAGATGTAATATGATGAATTAACAGTAACTCTTCGTTACTGTTTACGACATGTGACGCACGGATTTGGGTTATAGCAAGTAAGCATTAATATATTATAAATAGATTTAACTAGCTTTAAGACACGTCTTTGTCTTTGGTCTTCGTCTTAGTCTTGTCTTGTACTCAATATAACAAGTATCACCATGAAGGACCTTTACTTCAAACCCCCATAGTCCCCAGTTCCAACCTCTCTATTACAGTGTTGCTCCAGGTGTTCCAGAACTGGCAGCACGCGCAGATGCAGCTGACGAAGCGAAGAGAGAACAAGGCGAAGGCCGAGCTCGCCAACCGGCCCGAGAAGATCGAACAGGCCTCGCAGGAGATTATAGAGGTATGCCACTTATGCTGGTGGAGCATCTACTTTATGTCCCTTACGAAACGCTATGGTAGCTACCCTAATAAAACTTATTAGCTGCTAAGAAACATTACCCACCTTAAAGCCAATTATAATATTACTATACCGACATTCAGCTTCCTAATTTTACATGTCAAAAGTATTAATAATTTCTAAAAAAAAAACCGACCGCAGTGCACTTTAAAAGTTCATAAAATCCGCCATTTTGTTTATTTTAACGAACTTATATACCCAGTGACACTCGCACCATCAAGACGAATCTAATGACGTATCATTTATCAATATCGGTTGTGCCGTTGAGTAGTTACGAGCGGACATAGGAACGGACAGACATACATACATACAAGTCAAACACATAACCCTCCTTTGGGCTTCGCCGCAGTCGGGTAAAAAGGTAGTGTCCCTTACGAAACGTTTCCGTGGAATGCTCCTGGTTAGGGTGGGTAATTTTTACTTTTTTTTTTCTTATGGGCATCGTTGAAAAAAAGTGCCATTAATTGATACATATTTTTATTTATTTTTTTATATCAGTTTTATTGCCTCCGGATTACTCCGGAATTCAATTCAAAAAATTCCAAATGTATGGATCAATAGAAAAAAAAAATTTTGGTATATTGTTTTTTTCGTTTTATTTTGTTTTGTGACATCCTGCTGACTATACTCAGAATAAATATACATTAAAATATTAGACCAAATTTGAAATAATAAAATTAAACTTCATAGCGCTCATTTAGTATGGTAATTTCTGTACTAACTTAAAAATTTATTGATAAAAATTGAAAAATTTTGTTTATGCCGTCAAGAGTTAATTTTTTTTACTGTGCCTAGTAGCAAAAGAGTTTTTTTTATTTTTCCCCATAAAAAGTGACCCTTATGCTGGTGTAGCAAACGGAAATAGCGCCTAGGCAAAGTATAAACACAGACAAACAGGTTTTGATATGGGGCAGCCGCCCATATCAAAACCTTGTAAGTGCTCAAGATCAAATTTTAAAAAGGGCGTAAAACATAAACATAGAAATGTTGTTAAGCTCTTTTTGAAATTTGTCTGGAGCACTTACTAGGTTTTGATATGGGGCAGCCGAAGTAGCCGAAGTTCGCAGTTTTTTTTTTAATCTTTAATGTACAATCGACTTCAGTGAAAAGTGTAAACATGTTTCTGACGTTGACTGTACAAACAAACACCCATCCACCCATCCCCACCCACCCGTCACACCCATCTCTTTCTACGATTTTATATTTCGTATAGAGATAGAGGAACTTATAAAAATTGTACCCGTATTAATAAATCCTAAACAAAATGTGATATTCCCAGTGGGAGTCGAAAGTGGAACGTGGGCAGCAAGAGTTCGATCAGATCTCGCGAGTGATCAAAAAGGAGCTCGAGCGCTGGGACGAGGTGCGGGTGTTGGAGCTGCGCGCGACGCTCCTACGGTACTTAGAGGAACACATGAAGCACCAGGCACAGGTATGACGCGCAAACTATAGCTAATCCAATGTGCTGTGTACTAGGGTGTCCCAGAAAGCAAATCTCCATACAAACTTTGAAGCCAAGTCGGCACGGGTCCCCATCATCATAGAGAACTGAAATTTTATATACCATAATATTTTAGTAGTTCCAACTTCAAAAAAATTAAAAAATCTTGCCCATATAACAACATTTTTTTTTTACTTATTTTGCAATGCATACCCCTCAAATATTTTTAACTACTCAAATATACTGGTATATAAAATGTCAGCTCTCCGGCACACTGGCCAAAAAGTGGCTTTTACCGCACGCCACGCGTACGGAAAAAACCGCTTTCTGGCCAAGTGTAGACATAAAATGATGTACACAACACGAGAGGTAATAAGTAAAGCCCTCGATCGCAATTTACGTCCCTCGCCTGCAGTTCGGGCCGTAAACATCTGCGATCTCGGCCTTTCTTTGTATTACCACCCTAGTTGTGTAATATACTATTTTTGTTCTAACCACTTCATAATGCCGCAGAATTAACTCTTAAGCATGCACCCAGCTCGTCATAGATGACGTATATAATCTAGGTGCAAACTCGGTAACCGGTTTATGTTTTCCAGGCTATCCGCTACTGGGACGCGTTTTTGCCAGAGGCCCGAGCGATCAAATGAGGCGCGCTTTGACGGCGAATCCACAGCGTGGCGCGCTCGCCAAACTGAACTCTAGCGCCCTATGTATAAGACACATTCTCCCTTGCGTTCGGACAACCAAGACTGTGAACGGAGCTCGTCGGGACTGATCGGTAAATGTCGCTAGTCGTAAGTAACCTAACTTCTGACAACGATACGTCCGTTCGGTTTTACTAGGGTGACTCCATTTTTGTTAAAGTAACGTTCTAATGACGGTGTCTATGTTTTCTTCATACAACTTTTTAGAGCTTGTTCTTTTTGCCTGAAAAACATCACGTTATCAAATGAAGCCACATCATGAGCTGCTAAATATATCTGTCGTCCGATATCTAAAACTAGACCTCTATACAACTCCATAGAGATTAGTCTAGTTTTAGTCATAGGACGGCAGATTTGTGTGTCTCATGCTCCAACTCTTCTGTATAGTACACGATACTTCTTGTCGCAGACGTGTGTTTCTAAGGAGTAATTTCGTCAATATATGACACCGTGTTAGGTGGGTGAGGCTATTCATTGTAAATGTAATATTGTATGCCTTTGGTTAAATTGCGAGCACGAGACAGCTGCAACATCTCACGCGTGACACGACATGTAACAGCCAATCACAACGCACGTACCTTGCAATGCGTCACAGATGCGCGTTCTCATTGGCCGTTACATGTGTATGATTATATTTTTATCCGTCTAAAAATAGGCAAAAGCTAGATTTGGAGATTTTTTTCAGCATCAGCGACATCTACCGAACTACCCGTTCCATTTTGATTTATAGCTAAATTAAATAAATACTTGTTTATTAAATAATCTTAATGAAATGTTCATTCCCATTGTATAGTTGAATCGTGACAGTAGGCGTTTAGAACGTTAAAATTAAAATATTACGGACTGCCGCTGTACTATACTAATGTTAATATGGAGATCCGAAAATAGCGTAAATTACACTGTTATGAGGAAAATCAATGTTTGTTAAAGCATATATTTGGAAATTTGAGGTACGCATGGCGAGTTATAAATTGCTGATTACTTATTGGTTTGACGTCAATTGGTGTGATATTAGAGCCGATTTTTCTAAATTACTGTCAAGTAGATAAATACCGCTTTATCTAAACATCAAAAATGTGGAAATTTCTTGTCATTGAAACCAGTAGGCTTATGATGCTACGCTTTGTCACGCGATAAATAAATGATAAAGCATTCGTCACGTTCTGATAATATGTGTGTGAGAGTGACGGATGCTTTATCATTTATTTATCACGCGACAAAGCGTAGCATCATAAGCCTCCTGGGCGCTATATATAGCACCCGTCAAGATGTAAAAGTACGTATTTCCTTATAAACTTCATCACAGCAATCGCCTTGATATATCGAGGGTTTGAGGCCAAAGGGGCGTATACGCAAAGCAAGCAAAACGCTTGCTTATACGCCCCTTTAGCATGAAGCCCTTGATATTAGTTATCATTGCGTTTCTGAATCAGACCAGTGTGATTTAAGCGAGTTGATTTCAAAGCGTATTGACCGCGTTATTTTACATTATTAGTACACAAAAAAAAGTGTTGCAATATTAATTGGTGGTAGGGGTGAGAGGCATTACCTTTTTAATACGAGCGGAAGCTGGAACCAAAGTCTGACACTGCTTTTATTCAAAGTTAACGCCGTTCATCATTCCTCAACTCTTTTTCTTAATGATATGCGTCGTTTTAGTGATCTACACGCTCTGAAATCTACTCATCTTTTGAAGGTTAGCTCTGCAGTTCGCAGTATGAAAGTTTTTAATCCCCTACTCTCCAAAGAAACAAAATACAACACGAATCTTCGAACTTCAGTGTGACCTTCTAAGATCTCCTCGATAAGCTAATAAGAACAACTAATTTTAACGTGGGATTTAGAGTTTATATCTATCTCATATATGTAGTAAAAAGACCTGTTCAACTTTTGTGTCTTCATATAATTGAAATTCATTGATGTTAACTCTGAGAAACATTTTCATGATAATTATAGTTTTCAAAATGCCTATGATTGCGTTTATACTATATAAAACATTCTGTCTCTTTCTGACATTGTAAGTACGAGCGTAATGCTTTATCCAAGATTATAAATGCTACTATAATAAGCGTGCGGAACGCAAACAGATGAATCTTGATGTTATAAAGGCATATAAATTTGAACAGGCCCAAAATTTGTAACTACTACAGCCGTCAGTTCATGTCCATATCGCGGATGTCCTGTCGGCATTAGCCGACATCGCATTGCTGCTAAATATGATTTTCATCCGCAACAAGTGTCGTAATCTGCCGACTGTGGTATTTAGTGTTGAAAGGTATTCCAGAGTGCTAAGAAAGATTTTAAGATGAAATTATTTTTATGATTTTTTTGAGATTTGATTTACTGAAGTACATTTCCAGTTTCGTTCGGTAAGAAAATAATGTTAAAATATACTGTATAGGCGATTAGGCGTATAGTATTTAGTGAAATTTAGTTATATGCTTGATACAGGCGAGATAGTGTTACTTACAGAAATTACCTCGAATCTTTAGGTTTTCCTACTTATTATGCATAGTAAAACAAATATTTCAATAAACAATGGGACTCGGTTGTTCATGAAACCAGCATTCTTACTACATTTATACGCCGTAGATAGGCTATTTACCTCTTCCTTAAGCAAACCCGGTGGGACTAGCGTATGAGGATTTTCAGAAATTTTTAATCCGCCAGCAGGCAGATTGGTGGCGAAAGGTCTTTTTGACTGCAGATGTCAAAATCTTGTGGTGGATTACTGAAAATAAGCGCTATAATATAGGTATGTATATAGAAGAAGATAAGCAATATCTGTCGTGTGCCAGTCTCCCGGCGCTGTCCTGCTGGCCCTTCTAATTTGAATGCTAGTTCTTGGCACATATTTTATCTAAACACTTGCATTATCTGGCTTCTGAATTTCTATACATAATATCTAACTACGCTTGAATTTCACATAGCAATAGTTTCCAAAGCGTTTCGTTTATAGTTGTGCTCAAATCAGTCTGGCATCGGCAATAGGTACGTTGCGTTTAAACAGCGTTTAAACTCTGATCCGTTTCGAATTAGATAATTGGAATACACCAACGAAAGCGTGACGGTGGAAAGAGAGCCTACTCCAAGCTTCGAATCGTGCTATCTCTCTCTCACTACTTCATGTAACAGGATCCAGGAGAGTGAGAGGCACTGTACAATTCCAGCTTCGAGTCGCGTGAAGCCTTCAGATGCGCACTCAATTTTTATTAAACTGTACGTTTCGATTATCATATTCGGATCGGACATAGTGCATAAGCGCTTTACGAGTCTCATTAGGTTCCGATAATTGAATAACTATCGCCAAAGTTTTAAATACAGTCATGTTTAATAATCCCGTAATGTTCACCCTTTCAAGTTTCTTTAAACTTATAATTGACTAGGTAGTTAATAAAATAATAGTTAGTAACGACACAGGTTTGTCCATTACATTTTTAATAAACCTATTATTTCACGCTTTGACCAACTTGAACAATATTTAAATGCATAAGTTAAATCTATCTTCAATAAATTAAACTGTAGACGGTACAGCTCAAAAACACATACCAGAAGTAATCGACATATTGCATTGTCATTTGTGATACCCGAATTGTCATTTTGAGTTGTTTATCGTTCAGCCTTTAAATATAAAAAAAATACCGATCCAATAAAAAACCTTCCTTTTATTTTGAAGTCGCTTAAAAAGTATAAAAGTTAAATGTATCTAAGAATATTAGGTACTTGATCATTTTTATGGTTGCGCGATATTGATCTTATGTTTGAGATTGGTGGCGGATTACTTTATTTCGCTCATGCCCAACAAAATACCGCATTTCCAGAATACCAGATTTATCAAAATACCAGACTCGATTTATCTTATACCTGTCTTACCACATTCCCGTTACACTAGATTATGAAATCGTAGGTTACTCAAGGATCTAAATGACTTTGTTGGATGTATTAATTTGGAAATCTGGTAAAGGGAGAACCTGATATGTAGAGAAATCTGGTATTCTCGGAATGCGGTATTTTGGGAATGAGCGCTTTATTTGTAAATCGGGACCTGATTATAAAAGGCTTAGGTTAGATTAGGAACGCGACAACTTCTATAAAACTTAATTAGAAACAAACTGTCGTAAGTGAAGACTTATACGCAAGCATTAACTGAACGGAAAACGCTGGTGTTTTGTTTTGTCAGTGGCCCGTTTCGTGAAAATTGTCAGTTAAACCATCCAATGGTGTTGTGTTGCTAGTTTTCTGGTTCTAGGTCTTGAACACGCCAAGTTTTCGACCTTATGAATTCCTACAATAAGTCTAAACTGGCAACATTGGTCAAACCATACCAATCGTGTTGTCGTTTTTACCAATGTTGCCAGTTTAAAATTGTAACCTGTAGCTTCGTGAAAACCACTAAAGGATATTCCAGCGAATAGAGTCAACATTTTGATTATAAATTGATAGATGATAGAATATAATCTCTATCACTGAGCTTATAAGATTCAAATTCCATTATCAGCAATAGTAGAAACCTTTATATAAACAGGTCACGATATGTTAAGTTTCTTATGATTATTGACCCCCTTGATAAGCCAAAAGTAGGGATCTAACGATACCGATACCGATATATCGGTATCGCCGATATATCGGTATCGCCGATATTATACAACCGATATTTGAAGAATTTGCTGTATGAAAAAAAATCTGCAAAAAGTAATTTCAATTTCTGACTTAATTTATGTATTGGTCTATTCTATTACCTTGTGCAATGATATTTACTATGTTAATTAAATCTTTGGTTCTTAATAGAAAAAAAATAATTTTGAGTTGACAATTTATTATTTTTACTTTACACTTTCAAGGTTGACTCTCTGGTAAATATAACCAGTAGTCATTGCCATTAGTTATAATAAGGACATAAAAATATCTGAAATTCATACTTCATTATTTAGCTAAGATATCGGTATCGGTATCGCCGATATTAACTACTATATATCGGTATCGGTATCGTATCGGCAAAACTGTGTATCGTTACATCCCTAGCCAAAAGCATTATTTTTGCGACATTCTTATTACGTTACTTCAGCTTGGTTCTATGTATCGTCGATTTTATGCAGTCTCCACATTCACGAACATAAGGAGAATTATTTCTTTAGTGATATATTCTCAATTAAGGTCCGACCGAGACCGTTTTTTTGTCTCGGCCGAGACCGAGAATTTATAAATATAGAGAAAACACGCGGATTTCATACAAAAAAAGGTTTTATTCGTTGAAATTTGACACATACAGATTTCAATAATTAAAATTTGACACGCAGGTTTTATTAATTAAAAATTAACAAAAAAAACCGGTTAAGTGAGAGTCGGACTTGCGCACCGAGGGTTCCGTACAAACTCGTAAGTAGATGACTCGTGAATAGTTAAAAAAAACTGTTTGGCGGTTAGTTTAGTAGGAGCAAATAAGTAGTCATGTGTTACGATATTTGCAAATTTCTAAAAAACGGTGCAATTTAGGAAAACCGTTATATTTTTCCTGTAATATTTAGGATGATATTAATAAATGGTAATTATTACAGATTTTTCTGTTCAGTAACTTCGAAGATAAAGGGGAGAATGGTATTTTTTTGAACGTTTTTAGTCATAAATTAGAAAGTACATGATTACCAAAAAAAAAATGGCTTTGGAATCTACAAATGAAGCCCTTTCATTTGATTTGATACAATAGCACAACTTTAAATTTTCCACCTCCCATTACTGCCCCCTTTAAAAAAAAGTAAAAAGGTACAAGATTTTTGAATGTCAAATAACGTTTTTTTTATTGCAATAGACTGGCAAACAGGCAGACGGCCCACCTGATGGAAAGCGGTCACCGCCGCCTATAGACATTTGCAACACTAGATGCATTGCTAATGCGTTACCGGTCTCGAAGAAATTTGATGACACCAAAATCCCATATTGTAGCGTAGTGTCAAAATCTTAGCAGTTCATTCCCGGTCCTTATTGTACACGCTAGAAAGGTTCTAGAGAACCGGCGCGTTGTTGAGTGTAAGGATTCAAGGACGACTTATAAAACTATTCCAAATTTCATATCGATAGCAGCAGTAGTTCCTGAAATATCTGGCTGTGACAGACGGACAGACAGACAGAGTCGCACCATAAGGGTTTTTTTTTTACTATTTTGGTACGGAACCCTAAAAAGAGCTCCAGTCCTACTGAATAACAACAACGAAAAGAAATTAACATGTTAATACTCACATTCCTGCCAAATCGCCTTATAATTGGCTTAAAATGTAACATGGCTAATCGAAATCGCCAATAGCGTCACTATAGCCGACGCTGAACCGACCAACGGTACGCATAGAAGCGTGCGGCCATGCGCGGCAAATTCAAATTCAGCAATCAGAATTCGTTGCATAGTCTCGGCCGCGGCCGAGAATCTCGGCCCTATTTGGCCGAGAGCCGAGACCGGTGTCTCGGTGCGATTTTTGGCCGAGATTAGCCGAGACCGAGACCGAGATCTCGGTCGGACCTTATTCTCAATCATTTTTGCGAGAAACCTTTGAATGTGGGGCGTGCTTTAGATTAAGGTAATTCAGATTTTGTTATATCCATGTATATTTTATAGTCATTCGTTTTTATCATAATTAAATGAAATATTAGGTATTGCGTATTAGAAATTGTATAAAAATGAATGTATATAAAACCCTAGATCTATATTAGGTAGCATGATTGAAAATCTCGAGTCTAACGTATTCCTTATTTTTTATATTGCCAAATATATTTAGTGGTAATCGATGTAATGGAAAGACGGATACCTAATTATATCAATAAAGTATATAATGTTGATTTCAAATACAAACAATTGTTTTCTTTATCATTTTTCCCATATCAATCCTCTGTTTCCAATTTTTAATCGTTGTAAAATTTATCCTGCATTTAGGTACTTCGTGGCTTTGCCTGCATCATTCCTGTTACTATCCGATGGGGGGTACCATTTGTTACTGCGTTATTTAGTAATAAACATGAAACATTTCACAAACTTTCACTTTTATAACGTTATTTTTTATTTTATTGAAGTTACAATTAAAACTTGCTAATTGCTGCAAACACCGAGTAAAAAGGAATATATTGCAACATAATTCTCTATAGACATAAATTAAAGAAAATCTGCTTGATTAATACATAGACATTTCTAAAGATTACTTTTATCAACAGGCCTGGGAAAACACTCGTGTCATAGCTTTAATAATAAACATAGTTAATCAATCTGATTTCATCACGTCATGATTAAGACAAGTGATAAGGATACACGAAACAACTTTTAGTCACAAATCACTACCATAAATATGAATATGAGCTCACATTGTTAGTAATCGAAGAACAGGTTTTTTTTTCCTTTTTGTTAATACCTACATACTACATTACACAACTAGGGTGATAAAACAAAGAAAGGCCGAGATCGCAGAAGTTTGCGGTCCGAGCTGCAAGCGAAGGACGTAAATATGCGATCGGGGGCTTTCTTTATTACCTCCCGTGTTGTGTACCTACATAATTTTATGTCTACACTTACGCTACGCGTACGGAAAAAGCCGCTTTCTAGCCAGGTGGATTATCTTTTGTGATAGTTATTGGGATGCTATGGTAGCAGAGTTATGGCATTATTATTAGCCACACACTATTCAGTAAATCGAAAACATATAAGGTCAGTCGGCGCAAGTGCGCCGGGGGTAAGCGCGCCTGCCGTAAAAACTATCGAAAAGTAGCTACAAATATTATAGGTACTACAATTACTACAAACGACATCTTACAACCACGCAACAAACTAAAACGAAGTGGTTGTAAGATGTCGTTTGTAGTATATGTGTACTTTTCGATATTTTATGGTAGGTGCGCTTACCCCGTCGGCGCACTTGCCCCAACTGTCCTTATGTAGGTATTTATCGTAACTTTACTCATCATTCTAACTGGGATACCGTCCTTATCGAATTGAAAGTCTAGCCTTTCAACGACTCCAGCTGGAGCCTTTAGACGCAAAGGGTATATACGCAGTTGCGGACCCGAATCTCACATCGTCCTATGCCAGGCCCAGGGGCCTCTCCAGTCGCGTCAGCCCGAAAACGAAGCACCTACAATCAAGAGCCTTAAAATAAATAGCCGGACGGAGTCTCGCCTACAGAGAACTGAAGCCATTTTTAATAAGCCGGCGGCTGCTTGTACTTACGATAGCCGCACGCACGCATCAACTAGTTTTTTCCTATTGCGAGCAGCACGCACACATAGGTAGCCGGCTTATTAGATGTGCTTCAGTTCTTTGGTAGCGAGGCTCCGTCCGGCAATTTATTTTAAGGTCCTTGCCTGCAATATTTTCCACAGCAAAATCTACATAAATTAATCCTTTAAGCTACGATTAACAAAAAATCTGTACATAACAAGAAATCAGTAATTACGTGGACTAATCACCTCCAATTGATAAGTCATAAATTTCCTTATCACAGCAAGATACTCACTAAGGACCTATATAAGTAGGTAATCTTGATCTGATATCGCTTTGTTATTGGACAAATAGTATCAGGTGAGCGTGTGATACATTTATAAAATATTTATTATTGTTAAAAAAAGGTGAAAATTTGGAAGGAAAAGGTGATAGTGTAGGTATAGAGACTATTAATATATTGTTGGTAGAAAACCATCCTTACATTCCATACCTATGTATTGCGTAGGTATGCTATGTAATCCGATTAAAGTGTGGTTCTATTGCCTTGATTAATTGCTATCGACAAATGAATTTCTGTTGCAATACTAAATATTCATCATCGTCACAAAACTAGTCCAGTCTAATCGATTTCCGTATCATTTAAATTGATGAAGTCTGTTCATTAAAATTGTACAACCTACTATTTCTGTCTACCCAATGATAGAAAATGAATTTAATGTTTGTTACGTAACTAAGACTCAAATTGTTTTCGCAATACGAAACAGAAGTATCAAAACTCAAAAATGCGTTATATTTTCAGCAAAGATGAAGTACCTGCTAGCTTTCGCCCTCGTCGCAGTGGCCTCGGCCCTGCCCCAACCCGTCCACCTTCTGGGGCCTGTGCAGATTTCCCAACCTGACATCGCGCCCTTCATGGTCCCTCAAGAAGTCATGGATGAGGTCGCTCTCTTGGTCAAGTTCGTCGACGCCCCTGAAATTGCCGAGGCCCCTGAAGCCATGGCCGTTCGTATCGTCGACGCCCCTGAAACCGCCGAGGCCCCCGAGCCCATGGCCGTTCGCATTGTCGACGCCCCTGAAACCGCCGAGGCCCCCGAGCCCATGGCCGTTCGCATTGTCGACGCCCCTGAAACTGCCGAGGCCCCCGAAACCATTGCCGTCCACTTTGTCGACACCCCCGTTGAGACCAATGACGCTCCAGCCCAGATCAAAATCGCGGATACCCCTCTTCCGGAGTCAGTTGTTCTACCTTTCGCTGAATTAGTCAATGACGTTGTGAAGATTGTTGATCTACCTGAGGAGACCAGCAATGACTTCGCTGTGAAGTTCGTTGATGTAGCCGAGGAGACTCCCTCTGAGCAGGTAGCTGCCGCTAATACCTTGAAGGTTGTCGATCTTCCCGAGATCAGCAGTGCTGACTTGGCCGTCAAGTTCGTCGATGTAGCCGATGTTGATGAGGAGTCTCCCTCCTACATGCCAATCAAGCAATCCGCTGAGCCTCAACCTGTCCACCTGCCCGGCAAGCAGTACTCTAACCCCATGTGGCGTTAAGAACTGTTTATTTTAAGACATAAAAAATAAAGTTCATTTTGAAAGTAATATTTTTTTACCTAACCTATTTTTTAATACAATCCTTAATACCAAATAAAAAACTGAACTAAACTCCATAGTTTTATTGACTACAATTTAATCCTAATCTATTTACACCAATAATAAAATGCCAGTTTATTTGAGGACATAGTCTTCAGGATACTCCATGACTTTAGGGAACTTCTTCACTTCCTCTTCCGGTATGTGGTCAAGTCTGTCAGGAACTCTGCGAATTTGGCGGACCTGGTTGGTTACATTCTGCAGGACATCTTCTGGTACATTCTCTCCCGGATAGATAAACAGTCTTTCCATTGTATGGCGTCTTTGGAGATTTCCTTTCATTGCTCTGTACACTGCTTTCTTAATAATCTGAAATGATTTCGTGTAGATATTAATAAAAATAACAAAAATGCAATGCAAGCAACCCGACCGCGGTGCTCTTTAAAAGTGCATAAAATCCGCCATTTTTTTTATTTTTACGAACTTCATACCAGACCCAGGAGACCCAGGAGACCCAGGAGTGTGCCATCAAGACCAATCTAATGATGGATTGTTTATCAAAATCGGTTGTGCCGTTGAGTAGTTACGAGCAGACAGAGGAACGGACATACATGCAGGTCAAACACATAACCCTTCTTTTGGGCTTCGCCGCAGTCGGGTGAAAAGCCGTATGTCCGTCAGTACGTGTGGTGCAGGGAATGGGCTACACAGTGACTAGTGACCTTTCTCCTGCACCTTACGTCTATCCTAGCTTTCTATTAAGCTTACGCCTTCATCAGTAGCAAGTCAAGTTTATTCTCAATTCCCATAAAATCTACTTTATAATGGGAATAACTGAACAATTTTCCATGAAAGAGTAGGTAGATAAAGCTAAAAACTGGGTACTAGATAACAATGATTGATAGAAATCTTTTTAGTAGTACCTATGATACTGATATAGTGATAGGAAACATTAAGTATGTGTCATTGTAAATATAACAAAACCACTCTAAGAAGTGAAGACACCCAGCTAATATGTAATGGTCAACATGATAATAGGCTATTTGATGGCAGATGAATACAGCTTATTTTTATGAAGTGTCAAAACACTCGGAAAGTATGCAGTTTAGTATGAAACACTGACATCATGCTCAACATGGTGCCTTATTTTTAGTTTTTATTATTTTAAAATCGTTTGTGGGGTGAAAATCAGCGGCATTGATTTTATCGGAGCAGTTTTGGAAAGGAATACTATGGGTAGCATTAATTTATTTATTTTGATTGTTGTCATATACCCTATTCTGCCGTCCTCAAACTAAAAGGCCGCTAAATTGTATGAATTTTCATACAGAGTAGTGGCCTTTTAGTTTGTGGAGGGCAGTATTATCTCACATACATATTTGATTCGATAGCTATAAAGTTTTACTGATTGCCTGCATCAGTTAATAAATTGCAATCCAGCTATCAATTTCACTGAAATATGGGCAAACTCACGGATTGCTATGAATGTTTACTCAAGAGACAATTCGTGAATTGCACCAATAATAAATAAGAGAGTGAATTCTCTCTAGTGTCAGTCTAATGGAAACTACACATTTCATCACAAACTAGATATTGTATCAGATCAGTCACAGTTGGATGTTTAAGAAAAATAACTGCAACAACGCCTACACACTATCTATGCAATCACAGCAGTTTTTGATTGTTTAAAAATCGTTGGAAATGCTGATTAGGTGAAATTTAGTCAATTTCTGCAAATTTTTTTAAAGCAGATTTAAGATTCTACAGTGAAATAATTTGTATTGACTACATGCAAGTACTGTAGTGTTACAACATGTTGACAGGGGCGTATTTACCCTAGGGCCATCTGGGCCATGGCCCGGGACACCAATTAGGGCTATAGCGCACCTGGTCGATTGCATTTTGTTTTGGTTTTGATCATCAACCAACTTTTACTTCTTCTGGAGTAGCAAAACTAATTGGCCCCGGATGCCAAATTTTAAAATACGCCCGTGCATGTTGGTAATAAAGTTGGAAAGCGAGTAAAATGCACAACAGTGAAACATAATACACACCAGAGTAGGGTCCTTGTTATGCAATTCCCAAGCTAACGTCCAGCTGGCGCCCCCAGGGTATCCCGTGTGGTGGAAATAGGCCCTCTGCCGCCAATCATCGCCTCGCAGCGCTATATCCCGGCTGTTTATACACACGACGACGTCACCGCAGTCATTCATAGGGTGGTAGATAGGCTTGTGCAGCCCCATAAGATACTTCTTAATAACGTTAGCCGACTCGTACGGGTCCTGCCATTTGCAGTCGAATATGTGCCAAGTGCGCGCAAATGTGGCCCATTGCTGAAATATTTAAAATTTAATTAACAGTATAATAATATAGTATAGAGTACCTAGGAGTTAGGTTAGGAACTGTACGGAGTTTAATTTCATAACTAATACCTGGACTCTTTTTGCGGCTGACATAATAATTAACTTATAAAAATTATTTACAGTACAAATTAGCACAGTTCTTTCACTAAGTAATTAATTAATATTATTTGTTTATACTATTTTTGAGGTTAATAATAATCATAGATTATATAAATAAAGTGACAGCTTGTTTTCTTATTTTTGGGTCCGGTTAATGCTCGGCCCCGTATTGTACAGCCGATAATTGGCGACCCCAAAAATGGTCGCGGATTATCGGGCCGGGCTTTATCACCCTGTGCAAAACGTGGCTTCCAATTATCGCCCTGGACCAAACTTGTTCAGCCCAATAAAGCACGGCCAAATAATGCCCAGCCCGATAATGCGCAACCAAATAATTGGTGTACATCGCTTCTGATTCAGGGACTCCAATTATCACCCTGTACCGATAATGCCCAGCTCGATATTCCCCGGCCCGATAATGTACAGCCCGATAATTGGTGTCCACTTTTCCAGCAGGTCGACGAAGCCTCGCTGCGCGAGGCTTCTATTTCTGCTCTGAGGGACACAAGCTGACTAACAAACCTAACCTAAAAAAGGAGGCTTCCAATTATTGGGCCGGGCATTATCGGGTCGAGCTTTATCACCTTGTACAGATAATGCTCGGCCCGATAATTCGAAGCCATTGAGCTCGAATCGCTGGTCACCAATTATTGGGCTGTACATTATCACCCTGTGCCAAACGTGGCTTCGAAATATCGGGCTGAGCATTATCTGTACATACAGGGCGAGAAAGCTCGACCTGATAAAGCCCGGCCCTATAATCCGCGGCCCTGTGGCCGCGGATTATCGGGGCTGTGCATTATCGGGCCGGACTTTATTTTGGCTGTGCATTATCGTCTCCCTTATTTTTGACTGACAGTTATAATTAAGTGGAAGGCCGGGAAGAATACGCTGCGTCCAATCGAACCAATTTCGTCAGCCAACGGATAGGGGCGCAGATCAGTGATGGGCCGTTCTCGAGAAGTTTCGGAAACAAGAGAATATCGGGAGAAGCTTCTCGGGAAAGTTCTCCGTAGCGGAAATTTCTGAGAAAGTACCTTATATTTTTGAGTTATGCATTTTTTGTTCGCTTAATACTCATTATATTTGTGGTTTATAACTATTTGCAAAGTATTTGTGCGCAACAGGTCATTCTATCAATGAAATTCTCTTTGTTCTCGAGAATTTCCCGGGAAACTTCTCGGAAACGTTCTCTGGGGAACGTTCTCAGCAAAAATTCATATTATTTTTTCTTTTAAAAAGTTTTTTTTATAGATTATTAATAATTTACGGTACTTTATTAGGCGTTGTCATCGTATTATTATTCGTTAACACATTAAATGTTAAGTCTATTCAAGACTGGAATGGGTTAAAACGGACTAGTGCGACTTGATCTGCGGACATTGATATATTATCTTTTTTATCACTTTCTCGAAAATGGTGTTGTTACACGTAAGTTTTGCGGGCTGTAAATGACCTATTACGCCCTAGGGCGTAATGGATTTTTTTCTGTTTTACTCTTATTGGTCATGTTTAAAGGAAACGCCAACTTACTTTTTTAACTTTTTTTACTTTAAAGAGAGCTATTATTGCAAATACCTACATGTAAACACATATTTCGGTAACATAAATTAAATGTTTATTAAATAGTGTATTACAGTATTTTGCAAATGTAAAATCAAGTAAAATGGCCGTTTTAGGGTTTTACCGCTATGGTTTCCGAACGTGACTTGACATTCGCATTATCTATGGATATTAATGTCACTTTCTGATTTAAACATTTGTTCTCATACTGGGTGGATTAGTAAGGTTATTTAGGTATTTAGATTTCCTCACAAGTGTGATGAAAAACATTGTGTGTGCCACGGGTGGTAAAGGAATTACAAACGAGTGTTATTAAAGCCCTCGGCTTTACCTCGGACTTGTAACAAATACTCGTTTGTAATTCCTTCCTTACCGCCCTAGATACACTATTTGCTATAAAATATCACCGACTCTTGTGCTTTCTTACCTGTCATAAATAATTCTCTCTCTTTACCTGCCACCCAGTGCCCAAAAAAGAGGACAGGTCCGATCCATCAAATTACAATCCTATTGCTATTACTTTCCTTTTCTCTAAGGTGATGGAGCGTGTGATTAATATAAAATTCCTTAGATAGGTATCTAAAAGAACATAATTTGATCAACGGTCTTCTATATGGTCGCTGCACTGGTGATCTCCTAGTACCTATATCCCACACACCGCTGCCAACTGCCCACAGCCAAAGCTGGCATCCAAAAAGTTTGATGTGCTAAGTTGAGCGCTTTTGTACAAATCGCAGGTCTGACCTCATATGGAGTACTGCTATCATCATGTTCCTCTTGGCTCGGTCCGAAAACGAACTATGTGACAAATTTGAAGCGGTAGTGAACCTTTAAGTCTAAGGAGAGACCTCGCCTATTTATGTGTATTCTACCATTTTTAAAACTTGTATTTGTTGGCTGTTTATTTCATTGCATATTTGTGAAAAGCACTACCTCGGCGTGAAATGGGGTTGCCAGCCTCGTAACTATTTGGACTCGCTCTCGCTCGGCCATGTATATTTACTCGGCCGGCAACCCCTTCCTTCTGTTGTGAAGTAATATATTTATTAAAAAAAAACAGCAAATAGCAAATGTATTAAATATAGAAACTAAAAGTATAATCAAGTAAAAACAAATCCTATAACGAAATAAAAATAAAAGCATATAAGTAGGCTGTCAATATTGTTCATTATTAGAAACAGCTACCGAGGGAGAACGTTTCCGAGAAGCTTCTCGGGATTATAGAGAATTTTGCCTTTAGAATATTCATTCAAGATACACTCATTTACGAATGCCTATTAAACACAATAACGAAAACAATTCAGCCCAAAAAATACCTGTATTTTAAATCTAAATCACTTTTATGCTAATATTTGTTCCGGAGAAGTTTGCCGGAAATATTTCACCGAGAATGTTTCCGAGAAGCTTCTCGGGAATTTCTCGAGAACATAGAGAATTTTGCTCTCAGAATATTCGAAAAAGTTCAGGTACCCTACGAACGTCTATCAATAACATATACGAAGACATAAAAGCAAAATAATACTATTTTTTTTAAAGTATTTATGTACTTTCTCAGATATTTCCGTTCCCGGAGAACTTTCTCGAGAACATGTGAGAATTCTCAGGAGAAGGAATTCTCGAGAGCGAGAACGTTCTCACCGGCACAACACTGGCGCAGATATTGGGTAAACAAAACAAAGAGCAAGAGCATGTTCAATTGTTCATCTCTCAACTCGATTGGTTACATTCATATCGTTCCGCTGATAAAATCGACTCGTTTAGGCGCAACCATTATTAGTCTGTGCGGAAAGAGAATAGGATTCAGATTTGGGGGCGCTGTAATGATTTTCTACCGTATTGCCATACTGGTTAGGTTAGTTCCGTTTCTCGCCACGCCTATTCTCTTTCCGCACAGACTAGGGTTTTTGCAATAGGTAAGGTATTCTGATGTTGCGTACGTTTAAAATAAGACCTTTTATTATTCAAAAATTAACGACGTAACTGAAAAATCTTAACAAGAACTTCCTATCATCAACAAAATAATCACACATGATATTTTTATCCATTCCCAATTAAAAAATCTTTAGGTATTTGACAACAATTACCAAAACATGGATGTATGAGCGTTTTCCAAAAAAAATACCGGGGTAGCTACTTTCTCAAAATATGGACTTTTGAGGTTTTTCTGGCTCAGAATCGTTAGTACTTTCGAACCTTATACGTAAAAAAAAGTGTCCCAAAATTTGTATGGGATTTTTGTTTTTCCACTACGTCACGTTCATACAAACACTATGCAAAATGGTGACGTAATCCCAAGACTGCGTCATGAAGGGAAAGTACCTCAAATATTGTAGATTGTATTGTAGATTTTTAACGTTATCAAAGTGGCGAAGTGGCCATGGGGGTAGTTATTATTGACAAAACTCGCGAGGTCTTCAGCTCTAAGAGCCACGAGTTAAATTGTATTATACATAGATAAATATATTTAATGATCGGTGGATTTCATTACCGAATTCATTCGAAACTGCCGAATCAAGAGTTAACAAAGCTTTCCAATGTTAGAGCTTCCACTTAAGGCGCTCATTGTTAGAAATTTCTATTTGCTGTTGATAATATAAACAAAAACATAATAGAACATTATTTTATTCACATCTAACCTAACTAGTAAAAAATATATAATCAGCTTACACAAGTATAATAATACAAAAGTGCAAATAATACATTTATTCACTGAGATGCAAATCTTTTCTCACGGTGTACGTACACACATGCATCATATTTTTTTCATTCTCTAAGAAATTATTTATGGCCTGGTCCCTCACGTCTTCCCAAGCGTAAAGGTCTCTATAGATAGGTCGGACATACTTCATGCGACCCTGTGTATTGACGAAATTGAATACGTCGGATAGTCTGTCTAAGTATTTGCTTCGGACGCAGAGTCTCAGCCACCTGTATTGTATTTCCGCGTTTTTGCTGGTATCTATTTTGTATGCTTGTCCCATGGTGCGAAGACTGTCGACTGGCAATGGCGGGCGGTCGAGGAGTTCTTGCATGAGGTGGATCATTTGGTGAGGAGTGAACACTGCAACGTCGTCATGAGAGAACGTGTGGTCTTCATTGATTTGCTCCAGGAGTTTCGTGATGGCTTCGGTCATTGAAGTATCGTAGCTGAAATTAAATGTTGTTTATATAAATAACAAATCACGGTAGCTTCAAAAACAGTACAAACGGTCAACGCCTCACACGTGAAATTCGTGGTGCGTGTCACTGCTGTATAAGGCAAGCTTATAATGAAACGAGGAAATTCGATGGCAAAAACGGACAAGGTGGCCCTGGCCAAACGTCCTGGTTCGACCCCAGGCGTTCAGGCCCCCACCTAGTCCTAGTCACTCGAGGTGGTCCGGTTAGTGACCTGGTTCGACCCCAGGGAACGCCACGGCCGACCACCCGGTCCGAAGATTGCTATGCCCAATAAAAGTCGCAAGCCTGACTACGGACTTTAAAAAAAAACGCAAACTCTTGAACCCAGAAGAGAATCAATTAACATTTTCATGTTATTGCGTTAAAATTAGGGATGTAACGATACCGATATATCGGTATCGCCGATAATATCGATAGCAACCGATATTTGAAGAGCGCGAAAAGAATTTGTTGTATGAAAAAAAACTGCAAATAGTAATTTCAATTACTGACTTAATTTATATATTGGTCTATTACCTTGTGCAATAATAATTACTATGTTAATTATATATTTGGTTCATAATTTAAAAAAAAATGTGTTGACAATTTATTTATTTTTACTTAACACCTTCAAGGTTGACTCTCTGTTAAATATAGCCAAGTTTTAGGCATAATAAGGACATACAAATAATAAATCTGATGTTCAGTGAGGTAAGATATCGGTATCGGTATCGCCGATAATTTATTAAAAATATTGGTATCGTATCGGCAAAATGATGTATCGTTAATCCCTATAAAATGTACGGAAAAAATGAACTTACTTTGGAATGATAGGTGGCATGCCGCTCGTGTGCAACCAAGTGTCCCAATCAACAGACTCCAGCTTCTCATTGTCGCTAAAATACTTGAGCAGGTATGCCTTGAACTGACAGGTGTCTAGGGATTTCTTCTGGAAATGATTTAGGTATGACCGTAGGAAGTCGTCAAACACCTCTGTGAACAAAATGAATTTTATAAGCAAGAATATGGACTGATGGATATACAATGCGGGATGGATGCATGTTGCCTATTCGGATAGGTACTTTACTAAGACTTTTCTACTACTTAAGTAAATATTCAGGACAGTCTTGCACAAATCGATCTAGTCCCAGCTAAACTAAGCAATGCTCGTATATAAATATATATAGATATATAGAAATTATCCAAGACCTTGAAACAAATCGATTATTTTGATTGGAAGTACATCAATTTATGTAAGATTGACCCGGATATTTATTTCAGTAGGTATGTAGTAGAGATGGGCCGACTACGGATTTTGCCGACTAGCTAGTCGGCCGACTAATCGGTTCGCAATTTTCCGATTAATCGGCCGACTAGTCGGCATTGCCGATCATAGTTATTAGCTATGTTCGGGTGCAATCGGAAACGCTCGGTTCGCTTCGTCTCCCCGCCATTTGTTGTCACGCGTTCGTGTTTTGATCAGTTTTTAATTAAGTTGATTATTATTTTTTTTGTGTTTGAGTACAGTACGTAAAAATATAAAATAATTAAGGAAAATATGGTTTAAGGTTGAACGTTTTAGAGAATTTTCATACAAATTTCAGTCCCGTTTTTCTCCAGCCGTGATCATTTTCTGTACTTGAAACATTATTAGTTCGATAGTACTTTTCCTTCTGATTCCGCCAATAAGAAAAAAATACCGAAAAAATGAGAAATATTCTAAATAAATCCATTTGAAAACTAATAATTTTTTTATCAAACCGTTGTTTGTGTGAGTGTAGAGTATCGTGTCGGTGTAAACAAAAGGGCGGCATTTATCAACAACAGCTGATTCTGGGTGTCAAAAGAATGCCTAGATTGTTTAAAACCTACTCCTAAAACTTCTGGCCGCTAAGCTAATAAAAATTAAAAAATAAAGTGCTGTCAGCCGGTGTCGAAGTTTATCTCCATCAACAAATTTCATTTTATAGGAATATGCCGCGCCAGCAACTAACGTTCGTTCCCGCGCCCCGCTAGCGCGCTCGCGCAGCAATGTCCCCCATCTCTTTCGCACACAAACGCGTCTCGCTTGCACGAGACGCTTCGTGAGTCCGCCCGCCGCTCGCCGCCATGACGGTCATAGAATTGCGTTTGTCCGGTGTTTATATGATATTTTCTCTTGTATACGTGTTTTCTGAGAATACATAAACTTGTTTTTGAGGAACTTGTCGTTTCACTCAAGTCCCAAGCCCACCAAGTGGTTAAAAACTACACTGGCGCACCAACTAGCGGCACGCGTACCTACCTATAATTCCGCGAAACGCGTGATCGGTAACGAACGGTATCGTGCTCGAACTCACGGACTTGGTGGTAAAATGGACCTTAGTGAACTTAGTGAACAATTGTGAATACAGTGTTTTGTGGTATCGTACCTAACTGTCTATTTGTCGTAAAATGCCTCGTCGAAGGAGTGTTCAAAATTCGGATGACGCAATCGAAGGAGACTCAACGATGATGTCCGAGGGGCAGCTATCTTCGTTCCTGTCGGCGTTCGCAAAGGCTCAAGCAGATTCCAACCGTCAACTGGTTGAGAGCCTTCTTGCCGCGTCGCGCGCGAACTCGCAAGAAAAGCCTGTCGCCCCCTCTCCGGCGCCATCTTGTTCGGGTCCCGTGGCTTCCCAAAATGCTAACTTTGCCAACTGCACAGCTCGGTTTAATGGCTCAAGTCGCGACCCGGACGTGTTGGAGGCATTTATGGACAGTGTAGAGGTGTACAAGGAGGCCACCAACGTGAGCGACCAGCATGCGCTCCGAGGGCTTCCCATGTTGCTCGAAGAGGAGGCCGCGCTGTGGTTCAGAGGGGTCAAGGCCACGGTCTTAACGTGGGACGACGCGCTCAAGAAGCTCCGCGCCAGGTTCGGCGTGGCTAAACCGCCTCACAAAATATTAAGAGAAATCTACGCATCGGAACAAAGAGAAGAACGGGCCGAGATATTTATTGAACGACTTCGTGCGTTAATATCGAAGATTCCCTATCCGATCGAGATGAATATGCAGGTCGATATGGTTTATGGCTTACTAGACAAGCGAATAAGAAAACGTTTAACGCGAGAGTCCGTAAGTGACCTTGATTATTTACTAGAAAAGGCCATAAACATCGAAGAATCGCTCGCCGAAGCGCCGTCGTGTTTACCGCGCGCTCAATATTCGAACGACAGCAATATTGCATGCACGCAGTCACATAACGATGTTTACGGTTCGCGAGCTCGGGTTTCAAACGCTTCGCGTCAACCCGCCAATACGTCGGAGCCCCGAACGGTTACGTCTCGTTTCAACTCGCACGCGCCGAGCGCGCCGTTCGCGCCGCTCGCACGCACGCCGATTGCGCGCGCGCCGACCGCGCACACGCTGCCAGCGTCCGCCGCCGCCGCTCCGAGCGCTGCGCCGCCGCCGACGACAAGGGATCGTGCTCAGGTGACAAACTCGACGTCTCAAGGTAAAAAACTTTATTGTGTTTACTGTCGTAAAAGTGGCCACGAGCGTAGTGAGTGTTTTAAAGCTAAGAATAAAATCGAATCCGCGGAAGTCCGTTGTTATGGTTGCAACGCTAAGGGCGTAATTCGCGCTAACTGTGAACATTGTAACAACAAAGACTCTTTCTGTTCATTCGATAATTTCGATAGTGACTTTAAACGTGACGCGTCATCACAGTGTAATTCGACTTACGATCTACAATTACAAAGTTCTGATAGTACCGATAGTATGCCAAAGATTAATACGGTACAGGCTGAACTTCATTTTCCGTATGTGATGTCAAAGAGTAATTCTTTTCAGACTGAACATATAGGGTGTAATGTAAATCTGTCAAATAACATTACGGAACACTGTGTTACTCCGTCAAAGATTAATTCATGTCAGACTGAACATGTAGGTATTTTGTCACAGAATAATTATGTACAGATGAATCACGATGTTAAGCCGTCAAAGAGTAGCAGATGTCAGACTGAACACATAGGTATTGTGTCACAGATTAAGAATGTGCAGATGGATCATAGTATTAAGCCATCGTCAAATAGTTCAGATCTGATTGGTCAGTTAGATATTGTATTACAGAGTACTTCAAATGAGACTGAACTTTTATGTATTCCGGCACAGAGTATTAACGATCAGGTGATTAATTGTATTAAACCGTCACAGAGTAACTTACTACAGAGTGGAAATGTTTGTATGTTGCCAAAGAATATTAGTGAGCAGACGGAACACAGTGTCCATTCGTCAAAGATTAATTCAGTTCAGACTGAACATGTTTGCGATGTCTCAAAGAATAGTTCAGCGCAGACTGAACATGTATGTAACGGGTCAAAGATTAATTCAGTTCAGACTGAACATGTTTGCGATGTCTCAAAGATTAGTTCAGCGCAGACTGAACATGTATGTAACGTGTCAAAGATTAATTCAGTTCAGACTGAACATGTTTGCGATGTCTCAAAGATTAGTTCAGCGCAGACTGAACACATATGTAAGGTGTCAAAGATTAATGCAAAACAGAGTGTATGTATTTGTAAAACTGATATTTTACCTAAGAATAGTATGTCACAGAATGTCCATCATGGTGATGAGTTGCAAGCGGATCGCTCACGTGATTTACCTACCTTATCAAACTGTACCAGCGGACGTCCCATTTTGAGATTTGAAGTTTGTGGTTATCGCGGCACAGGTTTGATGGATACGGCGGCTAAACGTAGTATCGCGGGGTTTAGTCTTTACGCGTTGTTACGTAAACTACAACACCCTTTTCGTGATAGTTGCATGACGGTTAAGCTAGCTGACGGGATAGTGCGCGACATGAAAGTTAAACTTGCCGATGTTGAAGTAAAGCTTGCGGGTTCTGTGATACCTATTACATTCGTTATATTCCCAGACGCGGTTAATAATGACACTTTGTTGGGAATTGATTTCTTACGTAAAGCGCGTCTTGTTATTAATATTCCTGATAGTTTGTGGTTTACAGCTGATCGACCTCAGGTCATTCACCCTCTACAGTGTGAGACGTCCAGATCTTATGTAGGGTATGCGACCGCGGATCTTCTTCGGTGTGATGAGGGTACAATGCTGACACCGAATGAAAAGGCGATCCTGGCTGAAACTTTGCGGGAATATGAAGACATATTCAGAGAAGGGGGAGGTCCTACACCGTTCGCAGAGCACTGCATCGATACGGGTGACCACAAACCCATCGCCACGCCGCCATATAGACTCACACCAGCCAAGAAGTCCATCATGGAAGCTGAAATAGAGAAGATGTTGAAGGAAGACATTATCGAGGAGTGTGAGTCACCATGGGCCGCACCGGCTCTCTTGGTGCCTAAGAAAGACGGAACGTTTCGATTTTGTGTGGACTATAGGAAACTCAACGCCGCCACAAAGGCTGACTCTTATCCATTGCCCGTCATTGACGACTTGTTGCAGTATACGGGGAAAAGTTGCTATATGAGCACTATCGACCTTCGGTCAGGATATTGGCAAGTCTCTGTCAAGGAGGAGGATCGAGATAAGACTGCGTTCGTTACTCCTTTTGGAGTCCACAGATTTAAAAGAATGCCATTCGGCTTACGCAACGCTCCGAGTACGTTTCAACGACTAATTGACAGATTTCGCTCCGGTGCATCGGTTCAAGGCTCGACTGTACTAGGGTATATCGACGATCTCATCCTGATATCTGACAGCTTTTCGCAACATTTAGAGGACTTACGTGCTGTTTTCGATCGCTTACGTGTCTTCAATCTGCGCGCCAATCGCGCTAAGTGCGTATTTGCGCGGGAAAGTGTCAAATATCTTGGACACGTCATCACACCACAAGGGGTGTCACCAGATCCAGAGAAGATCAACGCAATAGCAGAGATGAAGGAACCTACTTCTGTGAAGCATCTGAAAAGCTTCTTACAGACGTGTTCATGGTTCCGGAAGTTCGTTCCAGGGTTTTCTCAAGTTGCCCAGCCGCTGACTATGCTTACCAAAAAAGATCAGTCGTGGTTGTGGGAAGAAGCTCAGGTCAACGCGTTCAACGAACTGAAACGTCTACTCACATCATCGCCAATATTAATCCAGCCGGACTATTCACTCCCATTTGTCCTCAGGACCGACGCCAGCAATTATGCTCTAGGCGCGGCTTTACTGCAGGGGGAGTCTCTACGTGAAGAACGTCCAATCGCGTACGCCAGCCGCCTGCTTACACCCGCCGAGCGTAACTATTCTACTACAGAACGGGAGGCTCTTGCTGTGGTATGGGCGGTAGAAAAGTTTCGCGGTTTCATTGATGGTCATCCTGTGCGCGTGGCCAGCGATCATCAACCCTTGCGATGGTTACTTACCCTTAAGTCCCCGACGGGAAGGCTTGTGCGCTGGGCGATGAAGCTCCAATCCTTCGATCTTCAAGTTGATTATACTCCTGGAAAGGCTAACGTTATAGCTGATTCACTTAGTCGCCCTCCGTGCGAAGACGAAGCTCGTGATTCTTGCGGATTGTGCACTGTGATCATCGAAACGCCGCGATGGGAAGCCGCCGCTCTGCGTGACGATCAGCTCGCCGATCCTGAAGTTGCGAAGATCCTCAAGGGCCTGGAAGGAAAAGACGAATTAGAGATTAACAGGTGGACTGAAAGAGGTTACCATATGTGTAAAGGAGTCCTGTACCGCTATACTGAGGTTGACACCGAAGAGCCGCAACTGGTTATACCTGAAAATAGAAGAAAACAGGTAATGATCGAGTGTCATGATGCTGCTACCTCAGGTCACGGAGGCTTAGACAGAACTCTGAATCGTATCTCACGACGGTTCTATTTTCCTGGCATGCGCAGATATGTAGCCGATTACCTGAAAACATGCATCGATTGCCAGAGGTTTAAACCGTCCAATGAGAAACCTACAGGATTACTGCAAACTCCTGTTCCAGCCCAACGATTTGAAGTGTTGGCTGTCGATCTGTTTGGCCCGCTTCCGAAAGGCGCTAACGGAGAGAGATGGGTGCTTATCGTCGAAGACACCGCAAGCAAATGGGTTGAGCTATTCTCTCTCGTTGAAGCAACCGCGGAAGCTTGCGCCAAAACGCTAATAGAGGAAGTCTTCTTACGTTTCGGATTCCCGCGCCGCGTCATTTCCGACAACGGAGTACAGTTCATTGCTGAAGTGATGCAGAAAGCGATGTTCACTCTGAACGTGAAGCAAAATCTCGTCCCATTGTACCATCCAGAGGCTAATCCAGTAGAGAGGAAGAACCGCGATTTGAAAACGCAGCTGGCAATCCTTGTACAGGATCATCATAAAGAATGGCCAGAAGCACTGCCTTTCATTCGTTTCGCCATGAACTCTTCGCGAACGAAGTCGACACAACAAACTCCTGCATACCTTACTTATGCACGTGAGTTAAGGTCTCCGTTGGATGTACAAAGTGATCTTCGCGCCGTGATTATGGCTGAAAATTACGTGCCACAGATCACTCCATACTTACTCAAACTTGCTGATACGCTGAGTGCAAGTAAAGAAACTATCGAGAAACAGCAAGATATTCAAAAGGCTGCTAAGGATCTTCGTCGTCAAGCTGATGAGCTGGTTGTTGGGGATCTCGTACTGATGAAATCCCACGTCCTTAGCAACACTTCCAAAGGTGTCACGTCTAAGTTTGCTCCGAAACGCGATGGGCCTTACGTGGTTAATAAGAAAGTGAGTCCTACTACGTACTGTATCGCGTTTCCTGAGAAACCTCATGAGATCGTAGGGAAGTACCACATCTCAGATCTAAGACGTTATCACGGTAGAGAGGGTGAATGTCTTCAGGCTCCAGTCGCTCCTGCTCGTCGTAGAGGACGACCTCGTAAATCGTAGTTTCCGGTTAGTTTGACTAGTTGTGGGGGCACTATCCTAGTCAAAAGGGGGAGTATATAGGAATATGCCGCGCCAGCAACTAACGTTCGTTCCCGCGCCCCGCTAGCGCGCTCGCGCAGCAATGTCCCCCATCTCTTTCGCACACAAACGCGTCTCGCTTGCACGAGACGCTTCGTGAGTCCGCCCGCCGCTCGCCGCCATGACGGTCATAGAATTGCGTTTGTCCGGTGTTTATATGATATTTTCTCTTGTATACGTGTTTTCTGAGAATACATAAACTTGTTTTTGAGGAACTTGTCGTTTCACTCAAGTCCCAAGCCCACCAAGTGGTTAAAAACTACAATTTCCTAAACTGAGTTCAAGAAGGAGGTGGTATTGCATTGTAACTGTTTTTATCGTAAAGATAAAAATTGTACAAATACTTGAGTACGGATATAAATACGAGCTCTTATTCTTAGTAAAAAATATTGGATTTTTCGATGCAGTCCATTAGTTTTAAAAGCTAAAAGAGTTTGCTATCATTGACCATAAATGTATCGTTTGAAAAAAACCTTTTTCATTACTGCACTCCCATGCTCGATTAAAAAAATATGTTGCCTACAACAGTCACATTTACATTTGAAGTTGTCAACATTTTTCATACAATAGCAAAGATATTCCTTGTTATTAATTTTATTTTATTATTTGAATAGAAAACAGTTAGTTAAATATTCCCTTGAGCAACATTTTGCATACTACTTGGGTGGTAAGCCTGCCTGATGTGAAGTAGTCACCGGAGCGTACTGCCATTTTACTAAAAATAATGAAAACAAACGTACGCACACTCGAGACCAGATGGATTACCCAAGTAAATCCTAATTTGCGTCATCATCAGAAGTTCGTTGCCGTCACCCCTGCTATGAAAAGCTATATAGCTCTGCATGGAGATGTTCGGCTGGAATCAGCCAGACTGGAGATCGCCTACCTAGCGCGTTCAAGAATTAAGAAGCGATATGAGGCAGCTGAAAGGCTTGGCTTTGTATTCTACCGAAGTCTATGAATAATATTCTATCGAACCCGTGAATCAAACTTTTTTTACAGCGCAATAATAACAGATCCTAAATGTATGACAGAGTAGCAAGATATTCACAAAAGTTGCTTGTAAGTAGTGGAATTTTAGCATTTTGGAGTAAGTTTGACGCGACAATTCTCAATGAAAATAAATAAATAATATACGATATAAAATATGTTTTTTTCTTGGCTTGGCTAATAAGTAAGTATACTATAAAAGTATACTAACTTAGGTCAGTAAGTATACTAGTTACATGTAAGTTACATGCACAACTAACTATTCATATGTGAGAGGTCAATTTGCAAAGAAAGAAGTAACAAACATGTGCAGATAATCAAAAAATCAGAAATATAAAAATATATTGGATACCTAACAATATATGTAGTATGAAACTAAAACTTCTTATTTCAACATCACCTGAACGTCTAAATCTTTATCAAATAGATTAAAATGGCGCCAAAATAATATGTAAACAAACATGACCTGTCATACTGTCATAATAATAATTATTGACAGTCACTGACACTAATGACTGTCAACGGGTACGCGTGTGTGCGAGAATGTGGAAAATTGCGATTATTTTTAAAAAACCTGTTTTATTGTCCACAAGAAGACTGTAGAGCTGAAATTGGTTGCGATTTAAGCTCATCATTTTTTACTGGTTCCGCCAAGACATAGAAATAGTAAATATTTGGTTGGGTTTAGCTAAAAATAATAAAAACACTACGCAAACGACGTACAACGCCATCTGAGCGGCTAAAATTGGTAACTTTCTCTAACGTTCCTCCTTAATTTCTTCTGTGTCCTATATTCTCCGCTAGGCAATAGTGCCGAATATTCAGCATTTTTTTCGGACTAGTCGCCGACTAATCGGCCGACTACAAATGATGCCGAATAGTCGGCGTTCCCGACTAGTCGGCCCATCTCTAGTATGTAGACACCAGTAGCGTGGCGTCCAAAGAACTCGATTCCCACCGGCTTGCCTAATATCAGGCATTTGAGCACCTTATTCTACAGCTCTTAAGAAAAATGTACGCCAAATCTGCACCGGCTTGCCCAAGGATATCTTTTACGCCACGCCACTGGTAGACACATATTATAATTAACGGAAGAATTATTGTCTAGTATCAAGATTAAATAATCCTCTAGTTGTGATTTCTCCATGTTGCCATGTATATATTTTTTAATAAAACCTTTCTTCGACCTCTGTAGACTAAGCGTAGTCGCACTCTACCCAAGTTTTTTATTTATTACTAGTGCGAGAGAGGCATGGAAAATCGTGGCAGTAACAGTGGTTACCCCTGCTAAGGGCCTGTGCACACAGCGTCTTTTAAACGTTTCGTAAGGCGGTCGCTTTTACACCATAAAAATAAAAAAGAGGCAACGCTACGAAACGTCAACGGCGAGTTTAAAAGACGCCATGTGCACAGGTCCTAAGTATATTTGGCTGCGACTTTGCCAATCGCACGACATAACCTCATCAGTTCCTCTCACACTAAGTACTATAATACTAAACAGACAGATTGACAATGAAGACGAATTGATAAACACATAGACCCAAAATACATACACTGGAATTGCAACAGTCCTTACCCGGCCCGCCTAACAGGTCCTCTAAATATCTCAGAAACAGGGACCCTTTTTCGTACGGAACCGTGGAAAACGCGTCATCAGGATGCACCCCCTTGAGATCCACTACCAGTCGCGTCAATGGATTGGTCGGCTTTAGGTCATCATTTATCTGAAAAAATTGGTAACGTTAGAAAATCTTACCAGGGCCGCCTGCCAAGTCTTCCAGGTAACGGAGGAAGAGGGAGCCCTTTTCGTATGGTATCCGGGAGAATGCATCGTCCGGGTGGACTCCTTTTAGGTTCACTACGAGCTGGGTTAGCGGATTGGTGGCACCGAGGGTATTTACCTGCAAATTATGAGGTTTGGATTTACTCTGTGGGACAGATCTTATGCCTCCACTATACGATGTGCCATAGTATATAGTGGAGTAGTATAATGCAGTTTTATTTCTTTTTAAAAATAAAGGAATGTTTTCTTTCAGTAGAATGAGCTCACTAAAGGATTTAAGGTAGTTCCCCTCCAGGGCCCATAGATTTTTTCCACCCTGTAGACGTAGTGGCAATCGAGATCGTGTGATGGCAGCTGATTGCTTTCTTGTTAATTTTCGGGCGCACAAATGCTCCCTTTAAAAATGGACTTGATTTAGTGCATGCAATTTTTACATTTTACAGCAGCACAGGAGCAATCTTATTTTCATTTCAGTGATGTGGCTCGTATAACATTAAAACAAAATCAGATTTGTACTAACCGTTTCATTCAATTCTTGCAGCCCCAGCAAACTATGGAAGTCCCTGCTTTTCTTGGCTTCCGCAGAGTCCGCGATCAACGAAGCCCCGACCTTTCTCTCCAAAAAGACCGTGAAACCCTCGTTCAACCAGAAGTGTTCGAAGTTCCTGTTTGTAACCAAGTTGCCCGTCCAACTGTGCATGATCTCGTGGACTATCACGTCTGCTAAGCTCCTGTCGCCGGCCTGAAAATAGCTAAACTAGAATCCAAATGGCCACACAACACCCAAATTGTAGGTATCTTAAGGACTTTAGAGGCCATCATGTTCTCCATCTCCTGCGGCCCAAGGTCCTACCTGTAGTACTAATTGCCTTTGTTATTCAGACCCAGCTCCTTCAACATTTGGGTAGTCATGGCGTACCATGGTCCCACCAGTAGGACTTATTAAATATAATTCAAGACTTATATAAAGCCCATGGTCTTCCCTGAGCACTTATTCAAATAAAATCATTTTGCCCAAAAAGGTATCAAAACGCTAATTATAAACACGTAAGTATATGCTTGGGTTTGAGCCTCCATGCCTCCATATGGGAAGGAAAGCGACAGCACTAGCAGATCATACTGGAAACTGTAAACACATGTATAGATAGTTCCAGCAGAGTTGAGGTCACGCACACAACAACATCTCATGTAATGACAGCGGGATTTTCAAATTACTGTTCTTTTTTCGTACCGATATGCAAGTTCAACAGTGAATTGTAAGATATACCAAAAGGTTTATCTTTAGCCTAGTGTTTATTTACTCACTCATTCATAAATTTTTTTGCAATGAGCAGCATGCAATGAGTATTTCATGTAGCTGTGTGTGTAATCATTCCCCTCAAGTCTCCTGGAACTATCTATACTCCGCGAGTTTCTCGGCGGCCTATAGATATTCCTCCAGCTAGAAAATTTAAAATCTTACCAATAACGTTGGCGTGACGAACGTCAAGCAAGGATTCTCCATGCCCCCATATGGAAAGGAAGGTGGTAGCACTAACAGATCGTATTGGGTCCACACGTATTCGCCGCATAGTTTCTCGGCAGCCTGCAGGTATTTTTCCGTCTCTGCAAACTCGTAGGCACTCCGATCTATCTCCGCCTTCTCAGACCAAACTCGGGATCTGTGGAGAATGTTGTTTTCTTAATGATACCCTAGTCGCCCGGTTCCCCACACAAATAAACAAAGGATTAAAAATCCATGTAAGAGACATAAATTTTGGTCCGTTTATTCAACAAGAACACATAATAAAAGGAAAAATCACCACATAAGTTTAAACCCGCAACGCAGACTTGGTCAGGTGGGCACAACAGACCATAGTTATACAGAAAGAGACCAGAAGCAAGCTTCGCTTACTTGAATTATATACTTTACGCAGTTAAGCAGAAAGTATATAATCCAAGTATACGAAACTTGCCTCTGCTCGCTTTCTGCATAACTATGGTCAACTTTAAATCAGCAACAGGCTTCATCACACTTATCAACAAAAATAATCCGCAACTGGCCTCGTCAGGATTTTGGGTTGAAATGTGTTTTTACTGGTCACTAATGTTTCGCATAAAAGCTGCTTAGGAGAAATATTCTGCCCCGGCTTGCCCAAGGATATCTTTTACGATACGCCACTGGTGTCTACTCTCCCCCCGGATAGCACTCAACAGCTCTTAGCGTTGCTATCTTATTTCCAGTTTATTCTCCAGTAATATTCATAATCCTTACCTAGGTCCCAGTTCTCTACTCCAGCACACCCACAGTGATAGCAAGCAGGTGAGACGGTATAAGCATCGGCTGCCGGAATGTGGCCTTGGCGTCTCTACTCTCTCCCCGGATAGCACTCAACAGCCCTTAGCGTTGCTATCTTATCCCCAGTTTTTTCCCCAGCAATATAGGTTATCCTTACCTAGGCCCCAGTTCTCTGGACTCCAGCACACCCATAGCGATAGCGAACAGATAGGACGGTATCGGCACAGGTTGCCGGAATGTGACCTTGGCGTGTCTGGTCTCTCCCCGGATGGCACTCATCAGCCCTTAGCGTTGCTATCTTATCCCTAGTTTTTTCCCCAGCAATATAATTTATCCTTACCTAGGCCCCAGTTCTCTGGACTCCAGCACACCCACAGCGATAGCGAGCAGGTAGGACGGTATGGGCACCGGCTGCCGGAATGTGGCCTTGGCGTGTCTGGTCTCTCCTCGGATGGCACTCATCATCATCAGCCCTTAGCGTTGCTATCTTATCCCCAACAATATAGTTTATCCTTACCTAGGCCCCAGTTCTCTGGACTCCAGCACACCCACAGCGATAGCGAGCAGATAGGACGGTATGGGCACCGGCTGCTGGAATGTGGCCTTGGCGTGTCTGGTGTCACCTCGGATGGCACTCATCAGCACCGTGAACTCCTCGGGAGCCGTGACCTCAGCGTCATACGTGAATTTGACGGCCGGCGTGTCTTGGCAGGGTATTATGGAGCGGGCATGGATAGGCTGTAAATGTGAATCTATTTGAATCTGTTCCTTTCTCGATTTATCTTAAAACTCTTGTGATCTTCAAATGTAACAATTATAATAACTACATTTTTATAAAAAAAAAACCCGACCGCGGTGCAGTTTGAAACTGCATAAAATCCGCCATTTTGTTTATTTTAACGAACGTCATACCCAGTGACACTCGCACCATCAAGCCGAATCTAATGATGTATCATTTATCAAAATCGGATGTGCCGTTGAGTAGTTACGAGCGGACATAGGAACATACATACAGGTCAAACACATAACCCACCTGTGGGCTTCGCCGCAGTCGGGTAAACATGAATCAGTTGAGTCTCCATTGCCAAAATATTATGTTTTGGAGGTGTAAAGGACCTCCAACCGTCAAAATATAAAATGGAAATGCTTACTAAATATCTTACAGAAATGTAAAAATTCTGCGACTCACATGATATAACTTAAAAAGTAAATTAAAATAAAATTATGTAATACCGTTTTTACTTAGAGATGTATATGGTCTCTAAGCGTCAAAACAATTGACAAGTACAATAACAGAAAAAAAAAACACAACTAATTAAACATTATTTTAAAATACACCCCTCAAATTCAGTTTCTGATTCAACCGTAGTTTCGGACGGATGGCAGCCGAAATCGAAACCTTTTTTTTTGCCGAAACTAGGCCGAAACCGAAATTTCGGCCGGACTCTAATTGCCTTACCTGACATTGACTGAAGAGGTACGGGTGCTTCTTTCCCGAGGTCTGACTTGGCTCCAGCCACTGCAAGGCCGACGCCGATTGGGATGCAGCATATTGGATTTTAATTTTTAACCTGCGCCAACGTAAATCAAAATTTAAAATAATATATGTCTCTGTCAAATAAAATACTTCTACTTTTTATTATTGCTGTTTGTACCTTTCTTTGTATAATCGCAAACTGCATATCAAACCAATAGAATAATGCCAACCTATCATCTAAACCAGCTCCATATTATTGCATCGTCACCGAATATACGCAAGTATGCCAAATGAGAGCCTTATCGAATGTCAGGAAGAGGTTATTGATTTGAAGTCATACTTGTTAACTACGTAAAACAGGTGATTATGGATAGACAAAACCTAATTCTAATGGAGATATCTAGCAAACTACAGTGATTACAAACGTAACAAAATGCTGTATAAATTATTCTACGCTCTCTCTACTTGCACATTGCCGTCGAGTCTACCTACTAGAGCCACTTTAGGAGAATTGCGCCCTTATGTAAGACTACGAAACTGTAAAGGTTGACCAAAAAATACGAGATTCGGCCATGTCGCGAAATTTCACTGTAACTAATTGCTTACACTGATCAATATCACCGTGGCATTTTGTTTATATATTATTTGAAACACAAATATTAATTAGGTATTATCCGCACGAAATGCCTAAACTATTCATAGTAGAGAGCGAAACAAAATTAATAATCTGTACATCACGAAAATCTTTCAGGAAAAGAAAGTAGATAGTTCCGTAAAAAAATATTTTATAAAGTGAGAGCGGACTTGACTGATTGTTGCCATAATGAATCTTAAAAACAGGCCCTCGCGACAAACCGCAAATTTTTGGTCAGCCTTTATAAGACCCCGCGCCAACATGGTTTTAAAAATGAGAGTGTAATAGTACATTACTTAGCTAGGGAGGTAAAAAGAAGAATGTCTCAGATCGCAGGTATTTGACGCCCGAACCGAAGGCAGGGGCGATAAATATGCGATCTGAGGATTTCATTATTACCTCCCGTGGTGAGTACAAAATTTTACGCCTCCCCCAGGCCAGGAAGTGGGATTTTCCGCACGAGTAGCGTGCGGTAATTGCCTCTTTATGGCCAAGTGTGACGTAAAAATTACTATTCCACGCAGGTGTTTCCGGACTTACTGCTAACCTACACTTAAAAGCGGGCGGTTCCTCTTGACCATACTTCTTACAAACATAACAGGAGCATGACTCGCATGATTCGCTAATATATATTGGAGCCATATCAACTTTGTAACAGAAGTCGTTAAATGATAGGGACATACACGCTCCAATTCCTGCTCCAACACTCCTTTAAAAAAAAATAATGGGAAAAATAAGAAAAACAAAATACGAACGAAGACCACTTGGTAGATTAACTTCATAGAAATGTAGGTACATATGTCACCGCCAACTAGCTTAATCAGCTATTTGGTTAGCCGCCTAGCCTTTTCATTAAACACACTCCTTATTTTAGGTTAGGTTTGTTAGTCAGCTTGTATCCCTCAGAGCAGAAATAGAAGCCCCGCACAGCGGGGCTTCGTCGACCTGCTTGTGGGTCATAGTTTAGTGAAAAGGCTGGGCATTTGGTTACCAAATGGCTAATTAAACCAGTTGGCTACGACACATACATCGCGCGACTTGAATGTGTGCGTGACGCAGCGAGCCAATGAGAGGGCTTTGCGGCACGCACACGTTGATAGCACTAAAGCGAGTAAGAGCCCCGAAATCGCTGCAATCTTCCGTTGCGCCGCGCGCGCCACGCTCATTTTTGTATGAACGTTGTGTTCTGATTGAACGTAATTCTCCATTGTGACCATTTCACTCGCTTATCACTTAAAGGTATATTCCATGATATGATTGCTTTTTAGAGATGATTAGGGATTGTTACTGAGTTCCCTTTGTTATCTATGGTTTATTTTTAAACGTATCGTCGGCTAAAGTCGCAAACCCCTTAACTCATATTGTTTCCCAACGTTACGAGGTTTGCAACTTTAGCTGACGTTGTGCATTTGCAAGTTTCAACGTTCTGTACAATTAATAAAGTTCAATTTCATTATCACTTTCACGACCAACAACCCGCCTAGCGGGCGCTCGTAACTTTTGCTCAGATGCCAGCTGATTTTTACCCGACTGCGGCGAAGCCTAAAGGAGGGTTATGTGTTTGACCTGTATATATGTCCATTCCTATGTAACTACTCAACGGCACAACCGATTTTGATAAACGATACATCATTAGATTCGTCTTGATCTGATTCATCTTCACTGGGTATGAAGTTCATTAAAATAGACAAAGCGTACGGAAAAAGCCGCTTTCTGGCCAAGTGTAGACATAAAATGATGTACACAACACGGGAGGTAATAAAGAAAGCTCGCTTGCAGCTCGGGCCGCAAAATTATGCGATCTCGGCCTTTCTTTGTATTACCACCCTAGTTGTGTAATGTACTATTAAAGTGCACCGCGGTCGGGTTTTTTAAAGTAAAATTGTGGTTGACTCTGCCGGTTTCTAGGGTAGTTTTCAATTGTTTGTCTGGTCGTCAAAGTGTTAAGCATACCTAAGTCGCGTTACGATTCGGCCAGTTAGGGGAGATTACGACAAATGCCGCCGAAAAGTTAATTCGTTTTCATACAATTTAAACTTATGAAAATTATTTACAAATTAAGAATACTTACGTTTCTCCAACCGCTTCGGTTTTGGGCAGCTTTATAGCTAATTTGGAGCCATAATTAGGTATGTCGTCACTGAGGGTGTACTTCAATGGCGTGCCGTCTTCCAATTCTATGGAATCTATGGTAAGATTGCTCGCATCTAGTATCTGTAAAACATTATTACCATTAGTAATTGATTTGCTACACGAGAACGAAATCTAAATGTTTTCCTTGAAGCGAAAATTGAAAAATTACTTTCCATCTTAAGGCATTTAAAATTTTCAATTCAATTTCCCATTTTCATTCCAATTAAAACTTCATTTATTAATTTAAGGTTTATTATTTATTAAAAGTGTAATTAAACAAAAGAAAACTTGTACAAAAGGCGAACTAAATGCCATAAGGCATTCTTTGCCAGTTAACCTTAAGGCAAAGCAGATTTAGCTTTTATTGACACTATTCTGTTCCTCGATCTGTTAAAATTTTAGCAAATATTACGCTATATGGACAAGAAACTAGGAAAACGTAGAGAAGCTATGGTCATAGACCATTATATTAATATTTCAGAGTTTTGGCACACATCATATTTACTCAGGACTTTTCAAAAGTATTTATTCAGATAATTGTAAATCAATCAATCAATTGATAATTGTTGGTTACAAAATATGAGACCATACAAAAAAATATGAAGACACATATGCAACCGAAACTGTTCCGTGTTCAAAAATTCCAGTTTCCTTGGATACGAAAAAAAATTGGACAGTGTTTCCACTTCAACCCTGAGATTAAGATATAGTGAGCTCTTTCTATAAGAAATTCCCGGGTACGCCAGCTTGACGGTGTGAATTTTTGTACACCGTTTAGTCATGGAATATCTCGGCTTCTACGATAGCTAGAGAAATGAAATTGTAGGGCCCTAGGGTACTATTTGGGTACTATTTTTTGAGATATAAATCGTTTCCAAAAACAAAGCCGTTCCAGAGATACAAACGGTGTACGTCAGCTTGACGCCCGGTCGCGTACACCGTGAACAGGCCTTATATTTCGAAAAGTTTAAGGGTACTATTTTTTTCACCTAGGTATTTCGTTGGTACTATTTGGGTACTATTTATTGGCTGCATCAGATCCTGAATATCTTTACGGTGTACGCTATCTTGTCGGACACAATAAAAAACTATAATAAATAGGATTATCTTACCACTTCATTAGTGTCTTGCAAAACATCTACAGTGATCAAGGCAGAGCCACTCAGCACTTTCTTCTCAAAGTCCACATTGAGAGACAATGAGATGTGTTTCACAATAGCAATCTCTGTAAGATACAATTAGAATATGTTTACTACATCTGTCTCAAATCGGTTTACCTCTGAATCGCCTACAAATATTTAATCAAATGTGCCAATATCATCAACATATTATAATTTCATTGAAAATAATTTTCTCTGAAACAGTTTTAAAGGGTTTCGTATCCGATCTAAATCAATTACCCTACCTTACCTAATGTAATGACCTTTTAGGAAAGCATGTGAAACCTTTCATGGTTTCATTTCAAGGTAATTTTTTTTTAACAAAATGACATATTTGACCATAAATCGAAGGTCCCCTCTTCTTCTAACATTGCCAGATTTCATTTCTGATAGTCACACTTGAGCATAATCCGTAATAGATAGCTAATTTAAATTTTCTCTTTGCCAAAGGAAATTAATTCATAATAGTATAGTAAATTTTTTGCTATAAAGCACTCATGAAAACTGGACAAATTATTTATGTTTCACATTTTTCTCACAAAAATAATTTTCCATTTTCTTTGTATAATATTTTTCAAGCTATAACAGACTTAATTTGAAGAAGCAATTAACGTGTTGTATCCAGATTATTACTAACATGTTGTATTTAGATTAATATTTTAAAGTTTAAACTAAAAAAATTATAATAACCTACTTCAAATAAACCAATTCAATAAGACATACATGAGTCATTATGAAAAATGCTATAATTAAATTGCTATAAATAATGTGTGCCTATAAAAGAAGTGTTTGTCCAAGATCCCATCATTAGATCCTGATTTGGTGCAATGAGTAGGATCACCTTGGAGCTACACCTTTTCAGACAAAAAAATAATTTTTAGTATCAGTCCAGCAGGTCTTTGAAAAATCACATAGGTACAAAAATACAAAAAAACATACAGATAAATTGAGAACCATCCTATTTTTGGTAGTCTATTAATAAATAAACTACATATAAAGATTAGTATTTATTTTCGTTTCTATTAACTATAGGTAGACTATAAATAGAACTTTCATATAATTTAATGTTGTCCAGTGTTAAATACATTAGACTACATTAAATTATTTTATTGGATACCTGAACTTCAATAAATGCTACAATTTAAGATATAATAATATCTTAAATTGTCAAATTGTATAATCTGTATTGAACATATCGTCGACCGTAGGCTGAATTAGCGTAAGGGACATTGTTTTGCCTGTCCCTTACCGTAATTCAGCCTACGGTCGATGATATTTAGTTAAAGAAAAGTTCAGTATGGAAGCTCAAGACTTACCAGGCCGAGAATAGGAGGAGGGATCCAAAGGACTCAAGGCATCCATGGCTCCGACTTGACTTGAGAATAAACTGTTAAATAAAATTAAAATCAGTAATAGCATTTCAGAGTTATAACCCATTGTGTGCACGGCAGCAGACTCGTTTGTATGATTTATAGTTACTGCTGCCTCAATCAATCAAGTAGTTGATTGGATTAGGATTTAGAATGTTACTCCCACTACTTTACTGGCTACATATCTATGTATAATAAGTGTAGGTATAAGCAACACTTCGATCGACGTTTCAGCCTCTATACATAATCAAAGTGGCTTTGTGTGCTGTGTATATTTGACACTATAGTAAGAGATAAACTATGTTGATAGATAGCTCAAAAGTCAAGAGGTTATGAAACAGTATGTTATGATTAAATATTATGATATTATATTAGTCAACTCCTTGTTCGCAAGCTATTCTATCACGGCTCCCGATGTCCTGATATTTGCTTATTTATATTTTTCGTTCTCTGCAGTTCTGATTTTAAATTTCTCTAAATGACATTTTAGGACTTACCGGTTTACGGTAACTTAATTATAATAAAACACAGATTATGAATAACAAATTATGCAAATGCCGCATTCATTCAGCAGTATATGAATTTATCTAATTATTAATTTAAATGAATAATAACTTTTAATGATAAGGAGTGTGATACGGCAAACTTGTGGCAGTTGCGTTTTGTTTGTACATGTTACTTTTATTTTATTACCCGGTTTTTTTTATGTTGACCGCGCTACTTTAATATGAAGTCTTTAACTTTAAAACATCTTTAATATACGTAAATATAATATAACGAGTTTACATACACATATTTACATACAGAGTTTACATACAACATTAACATTTTTTAAGTATGTAAAAAATATCTCTTCATAATATTCTCATCTTATAATCGTTCACTTGAGCAATAACGAAACGTATTATTTCTTTTCTAGGTTATTGAAATACCTATTTGAGGGAATTATCAAATTACCTGTTTTGAATAATTGTTATTTTCTTGCATAAGTCACGTTGCAAACGGTTATTCAAAGTCGAGTACTGGAGTTTAGATTTGATTGATAATAAACCACAAGTTCTATTGCTTTTAGATAATAATGAAAAACGTAAAATTGGACGAAATAATGTAAACACTTTGCCGGTGACAGCCATGATTACGTTTCCTTTCTGATCGTTGTGTTACGTACTGCATTCTATATATTTAAATTTTCATAATGTAAAATAAAGCTTTTAAGGTATAAAATGATAATCATACTTGTATAATCGGAACAGCAGAAATATACATACCACATCAATAAAAAGATGGTCGTTTATATGGTTCTTAAAATATAATGAAAAAACGCCAGCTGCGTGAGACTAAATTGGTTTCATATGTCAACCATATAGAAAAAAAAAAACAAGTTGTCAATCAAATCAATGTCAGTATCAGTAGGTACGTTGATGTATAATGAGAAAGCTGGGAAAGATTTCCGGGTATATATTGTTAAATTTGCAATAGCCTGATCGTTTATATAGTTTGTAAAGTCTAAAAATGGGACATTCTTACTACTCATCTTACAGTCGCGACAAGTTTTAACTCGAGTCGAGCTAATTTGTGATAGTGCGCCTAATGTGTCAATAAACATGTTATCCAAGTTTCACCACTACCACGGCTCTAACATTATTCTTTTCGAAGAGAACACTGTAGCTTATCGCAAGGCTAGTTTTGCGCATGGATTGACATTTAGTGAAAAGCCTCTGTTACCAGGGGAAATATTTTTAGTAGAAATAGAGAAAACTGAGCGTGGATGGAGCGGTCACATGAGACTTGGTCTGACCCTGTTAGACCCGCAGACTGCAGCTCTAGGAGACAGAGGCTTGCCCCAATATGCTCTGCCAGACTTGGCGAACACGGGTATGTCCTGGATTTTCCCTATTTCCAAGTCGCAGAACAATGTTCTAATTGAACTGGTGAACCAAGCGAGTGGGCGGCGCGAGTGTGAGCCCCGCGTATCTGTGTTGGGCGATGGTCACAGCGTTAGAACGCCTCGTGGCTACATATCAAAAATGGTTCTCAAACCTCAAACTTTATCTCAAAATGGTACACCACAGGGCATTTTGCCAATGGACGCTGGCAGTCGGATTGGTGTTATGTTTGTTCCTTGTCCTAAGACTAGTAAGGATGAACCCGAGCTGGCGGAGATGCATTTTATCATCAATGGTGAGGACCAGGGACCCTGTACTAAAGCTATACCATATTCAAGAGGACCGCTACATGCTGTTGTTGATGTTTATGGAACTACAAAACAAGTGAAGATTGTCCAACTATATGGAGGTAAGTATTGTTTATTCTATGGTCATATTCTCTACCTATAGAAAATATAATCACTGTATAAGAAATCAGATTCCATTCTTAGATCAGATACAGTTGATTAAGTTGTGTTTTGAGAACTTCCATACGCTGTCTTGTATTACTTATTTTTAGAAGGGGTAACATTGAAATTTCGATGGGGCATGTGGGTGATAGTGCAATAAAGCTTAGGAACCACTGCTGTACTTAACAATCATGTTAAGTTTAAGTAAACACAATTTCAAGTAATGATTTTCACAGAAAGGTAATTATTTTGAAGTTATTTATTTCCGGAAAATAATTAATGTTCTACAGTTTTTTTTTTTTTTTCCATGTTTTTTTTTACATTTTTTTTACATGCAACATTACATACAACAAATTTTATTTACATGCAAATAATTTACAAGTAGTTTACTATTATTATTTCATCAAATTCTACATGTTGCTTGGTACATTAACAGAACCTACCTGGTATATTGGTTTTTGTTAAATACGGACAATGTTTTTTGTCTTTTCATCTAAAATACTTAATATCAAGTTAAAAGAATTTTCAATTTTACATATTTTAAAAACGCTATGAGTTATGTTATGTATGACAAACATTTCTTTGAGAAATTAATTTAACCTTTTGACCGCCATACCGTGAAACATTTTGCTGCCATCTGTCGCCAGGACCAAAAAGAAAGAAAATTTTATTTAAACGGCGTTGTGGGCACGAAATTCTGCTGTCGTGTATTGCCGGCTGTGGTGGCCAAAAGGTTAATGAAAGAATATTCCATCAAAGTTAAGAAAAAAAAAACATGGTGTATTACTTAAATTAGTTGTTACATGAGAGTTTGTTTGTTTCAGTGCAATCTCTCCAGTCCGTCTGCCGAGACGCAATACTCCAGTACGTGAAGGATGGCTCTGTGAAATCATTGCCTTTGCCAAAATGTATGAAAGACTTTTTACTCTCATAGAAGGGGCTTAAGGCTAAAATAAGTATTGAGAAGACAATAAGGCTGTCAGAACAACTGCAATAGATTTAGTCTGCACGAAAAAAGTATGGATTTAATGTGTCAACATGTATCCAAATTGCCTAGGTCAATGGAAAATACAGTGCCTCCAGTAAAAAAGGAAATAAGTCACATATAAGCTAAATGCAAAGTGACGTAAATCTGATTATGAGACTTGCATCCTTTTGTATCTAGTTTATATGTGACTTATACCCTTTTTTTTCTAGATCCACTGTATAGTAATGGGATTATTGCATATTCAAAAAAAGAATCAATTTAGAATTTCGATGGCTTTGGCGATTTTTATATGATTTGACACAAATGTGCCCTTCTCATTCACTTATGCAAGTATAGTAAGAATGATCTAAGGTGTCTGAATGTTTATTCATTCTCTTTATGAACATTTGAACACCTTAGATAATTCTTACTATATATAGTGGGCATTTCACATAATGAGATTTGTCAAATACTTGGTTGATATATCTTTCCATGTAATAACGAGAGATACTATGTGATATTTGGCAATTATAAAAATTCTAATGAAGCGCCACCCTGTGTATACTCTGTTTATTACTATCTTCTGTATTTCTTCGATTCATGAAAGATCTTAATTATCTATGTGAAGGAAACATATATACTAGCTATTCGCTTCAAGAAGGCGGTTACGCGCAAGCCAAGCCCGCTTAACACTTTCAACGCCGGGAATCGGGAATCAGTGGGCGCTAGGCTCGTAACAGCTACGGCATACATACGGGTTTTGTCATGTCATCGGCTACGAAAGTGTTAATACGTACAGTACTAGTAACTCTGCCGTCCTCAGACTAAAAGGCCGCTAATTTGTATGAACTTCCATACTAATTAGCGGCCTTTTAGTTTGAGGACGGCAGAACTGTACTTGTGACGTCATTTTGTATGGCCAACTAGAAGTGAACCGGTAGTAATATATCTTATTGTTAAAGCAGGATAGTCAAATAGTTATCATTGTTTTATATGATTACGGTAACTGTTACTATAATTTTAAATTGAACCTGAAATCTTAGTAATATTGCACAAACTTCTCGTTATAATATAGACTAACCCATGCAAGCCAAAATGCAGTTATAAATCTCATTTATATACATAAGCCACTTTTATTGTACTCTGTATGCATTAGTTTTCTGAAGATATTGCTTATATACCAGTGCACAAGTTGTAAAAGAGCATATACCGGAACATATACCTTCAGTTTGACCGTTATATAGCTATATCAGTAGTGAGCAAAGTGCGGGACGTATTTTGAAATTTAGCGACCTGGGACAATCAAGTTTGCCGCCCTACAGGGAGTTACCTCGTGTTTTCAATGCGCGTCAGGGGTGGCTAGTGGTGCCTCTCGCGGCCCGTGCCAGGCTCGTGGCCTGCCGCCCTGGGCCATGACCCCCTTGGTCCTAGGGTAAGCACGCCCCTGGACATAAGTAATATATGGCCTGCGATAGTATATTTTGAAGGTCCAACAGTATCGAGATTTTAAAACAAAATTATTTTTTACTACAATATTGATCCTCTGTAATGTCTTAAATTTTCTGGCCTCCACAAAGAAAGTGTGCCCACCACTGGTCTCTTATACATCTTGTGTGCTACTTTCATCCTTGGTGGTAACTATGGCACTTTTTTATAGATTTTATATTTAGCTTCATCACTTCAGGATGGTATTGTGTACAATCTAATTCTTAGAGAAGAAAAAAAGGGAAGTGAATGAATATTACAGAGGATCATATATGGTTTATTTTTTATTAGCTGACAGGGAACCTGGCTCTCACTCACATCCATAGCCTGTAGATAATCCCTTTTTGAGCCTTACCTGCTCATGCGAGTTCATAAATATGTATACCTAAACTGGAAGAGAAAAATCACTATCTGTTAAAAATCCTTTTCTTTATATAATGAATAAAAAATGTAGTATAAAATAGATTATTTTACATTTTTTATTTATTATTTAAATGATTAGGGAGTATTGCTGACAGGACACATTATTTGTGTAATCGTTATTAATTTTGATTGACATCAATTTGTTACAAGAACATTCCACGATGTACTTATAGAATTGTACTGTTTATCGTTAATCTTTCAAAGTGTGTAACTGTGCACCATGGCTTAGCTTTTACTCCACATGGCTTTTTTCGAAGTTCGAATCGTGACGTTCCTCACGCTTTCTTGCTATAGAATATTTGAGCGAGCAGGACGGCAGGATACGAACTTGCAATGACGACATTCGGAGGGAGGCCCTGATTATTAGAAAAGGAAATATGATCCTATCGCTCTTATAAGATTTAAATCTTCGAATGACCATAAAGATGAATTATTTTTCATATGTTTCAAAGACTTACAAAATTTGTGGTTTTATTTAGAGCCCGAATTTGAGAATGGCATTGATCTGATAACTGTATACAGGGTGGGAGGGACTATACCGACATACTTTAGCCATGAATTCCTGGTGGTGTGACGAGTAAATAATGTTATATCAACATGGGTCGAATATTGTCATTATACATTAATAGTCTTATGGAACAAAATAAATCAGTAAATTCAGCCCCTCGTTATAAACATGCCCTTACTGGAGGAAAAGTTATAAAAAAAAAAAGCTAAAATGGAAACGAAAGGTCAATTTTTTGGTCTCGTAGTCGCTTACCATCAAATACTGCGAAGGTTAATTGCTGTTTAGTTAAAGGATTTAAAAAAAATAGTAAAACTATCTTAGTCACATTTATTAGGGCTTGTTACACACTTGGGAGTTTTCATTTAAAAAATAATTGATATCTCTGAATGTAAGCGTTTTTCGACTATACATCACATAACTTTTTTTACTCCTAATAGTTGTTAGAATCTATTGTTAAAGTTTGTCGGTATAGTCCCTCCCACCCTGTATACATACACCGTGGGCCCGTACCTACAACCCGACCAACTTTAACCACGTACTCTTGATGGTATTACAAGTAAATAACGTTATATCAACATAGGTCGAATTTTGTCATTTTACATTAATAGTCTTATGGAACAAAACAAATCATCAATAAATTCAGTCCCTCGTTATAAACATGTCCTTACTGGAGGAAGAGTTATTAAAAAGGAACAAAAAAGCTAAAATGGAAACGAAAGGTCAATATTTTGGCATTGTAATCCCTTACTATCTAATACTGCGAAGGTTAATTGCTGTTTAGTTAAAGGATTTTAAAAAATCAGTAAAAGTATCTTGGTCACATTTATTACGGCTTGTTACAAACATGGGAGTTTTTATTTTAAAAATTATGAATATCTCGGAAAGTAAGCGTTAATCGACTATACGTCACATAACTTTTTTACTTCTAATAGTTGTTAGAATCTATGGTTAAAGTTGGTCGGTATATACGGGCCCACGGTGTATACCGTAAGGTCGGGGTACTTGCGCCCTGGCCATAACTTTGGCCATAGGGATTAACTCGATTCAGGTTTTATTATTGCATTTAAATTACGGCACATTGCCATGTGGTTGGTTTTAGCTGACTGTTCATGTTTTTATATTTATTATCAGACCTTATAGATTTGAGATATGTGATTTACAAGGTGGGCAAAGTTACCCTACATTTGGCCAAAGTACCCCGACCTTACGGTAATAATATTCATCACATCAGTTTCATCACACTGTCTGAATGTATAATAATTTGATCTGCCAAATCCGGAATTGTAGTAAAAAAAAAGTACCAGTAAACTAAATGTAGTTAGTTGTCAAAAATGTACGAGGCTATTTTATTTGCTAAACTTAGTGTATTTAAAGTTCCTTTTAACTAAACAATGCGCGATGACATGGGGTCCTTTAAAAAAGTATACTACGTTCTCAAAGGTCGGTAACGTACCTATATAGGCAATTGCATATATCGATGAGTGGCGACGACCTGCTTTGCCCCTTATAATTATAACATTTAAAAATACAAGCGTTCTCTTCCTGCAGTTAGGCATCCTTAACAATCTGGGGGCACGACAGCCTCCAGATTTGCCCCCATTGAGGCCATCTCCTTTAATTTGGCCCACTATTACCCTATACCTACCGTATCCACTGCCGGCCACGCCCCTTCGGAACGAACTTCTATAAACGTGAACGCATATGTATACAAGACGATGACGCACGAAAGACGCTAGTGTGGGGTCTCTATTGCGTGGCTTATACAGATTAGCGGAGAATAGCGAACCGGAGACTGCCCTTGCCGACCCTACCTCGCTTGGAAGGAACATATCGGTTACCACGTCTAATAATGTCGCCCCTTTTTCGTTTATGAAAAGAGAATGACTCGGTCCTATCCCAAACGCTTGACCCCACAAAGTTGATATTCGACACATCTGTCTTCCATCGAAGGTCGTATCGCGCTGTCGCTCTTTCTCTCATATCATCAATGATTTCAAAAGTAAGGATAGGGCGATCCGTAGGTACGATTTTCGGCCGCGACATTTGTATGCCAAACTAAATGTATGGCATAGGTACAAATGTCGCGGACGAAAATCCACCCGAGTCTATATTCCCCGTAACAGTAAATGAAGCCTTTTATAACGTCCGGCTGCGCTGTGCGCTGCGCGTCCCACAGGCAGTCGGCAGGAATAATTTCGAACGAAGAATCTCAGAGTTTTATAGGTCCTAACCTCTTGGAATTGACACGACCACTACTAGGCATCTAATTATTTAATTTCTCGTTTACACTTATTTGTTTGTTAAACAACTTATAAGACAAAATTTAAAACATAGATGTACTGTGTAGTTAGTATTAGTTAAGTACGATTAAAATTCATATATTTTAATTTATTGTTTAAAACCTTGACTTGTACGCTATCATTATGTTTTTATTTTTACGGAATGAATCTTGTTCCTATTATAACGCGATTTTTATTATTCGCACCTTTTGTTACACTCCCAATTTTCCGAGATAATAAACATTTAATTATCTGTTGAAAGGTTTTGCTTATGGATCTTTGTTTGGGTAACCCTGAATGATTCCTTCACGAGGTCCACCGCCGGTCTGGGGCCGTCCTACGCAGGATGGACGACCACGTGAAACTAGCGGGAACCCGGTGAATGCAGCCTGCTCAGGACCGCACTTTGGTGCAATCTCTGGGGGAGGCCTATATCCAGCAGTAAACGTCCGTGGTTGATAGATAGATAGAACGGAACGATTCCTTTGGAATGAAAGGAAAACAAGATGAAAATCCGATCCAAATAACGATTTAATTGTAATCATGGATGTATAAAATAGAAGGATACCGCGCGGTCTAAGACGCGGGTGAAGCCAAGCAATGTCCGCCGAAGTGAGCATGTGTGCGTTGACGGCCCAATGGCAGCCGACCGGCCCATTATGCTGGTTGATGTGTGCGTGCGTGCCATTGGGCCGTCAACGCACACATGCTCACTTCGGCGGCCATTGCTTGGCTTCACCCGCGTCTTAGACCGCGCGGTATCCTTCTATTTTATACATCCATGATTGTAATGGTAAATGGAGGAAAGTGCCAGGAATCCGAATTTTCATTGTCGAAGACAGAGAGAAAAGGAGACGAATTCGGAAAGTTGACTCCACCACCATGTGGGATGATGGCTAGAAAGAAAAATAGTATATTATAAGGGTGCGTCCAGATCTGCGCCACTCGCGAACCCGTGCATAATTTTGTGTCCGTCAAGATAGCGTACACCGTAAAGATATTCAGAATCTGATGCAGCCAATAAATAGTACCCAAATAGTACCGACGAAATACCTAGGTGAAAAAAATAGTACCCTTAAACTTTTCGAAATATAAGGCCTGTTCACGGTGTACGCTACCGGGCGTCAAGCTGGCGTACACCGTTTGTATCTCTGGAACGGCTTTGTTTTTGGAAACGATTTATATCTCAAAAAATAGTACCCAAATAGTACCCTAGGGCCCTAAAATTTCATTTCTCTAGCTATCGTAGAAGCCGAGATATTCCATAACTTAACGGTGTACAAAATTTCACACCGTCAAGCTGGCGTACCCGGGAATTCCTTATAGAAAGAAAGAGCTCACTATATCTCGGCTTCTACGATAGCTAGAGAAATAAAATTTTAGGGCCCTAGGGTACTATTTGGGTACTATTTTTTGAGATATAAAGCGTTTCCAAAAACAAAGCCGTTCCAGAGATACAAACGGTGTACGCCAGCTTGACGCCGGTAGCGTACACCGTGAACAGGCCTTATATTTCGAAAAGTTTAAGGGTACTATTTTTTTCACCTAGGTATTTCGTCGGTACTATTTGGGTACTATTTATTGGCTGCATCAGATTCTGAATATCTTTACGGTGTACGCTATCTTGACGGACACATAATTTTAAGTAGGTGCGCTGCTCCTGCGCCGCACGCCAGATCTGGACATACCCTAAAGGTTTCTACCCACTACACCGTATCATACTATGAACGTATCAGACACGGTATGACATGCTACGGAACGTGCTAGTCTCATACTTATCACTACAAATAATATTTATTTCGCCTGACAGGTTTATAGTACGGTCATGGTATGATACGGTGTAGTGTAGAGACCTTAATAGGAAAAGGTTCAAATTCTCTTCATATTTCGTTTGGAGATACCTAACTTTTTTTTAACAGGTTTCAGGTGCACCTAGGAACGTGCTATCACGCGAATGCCAAAAGAATCTCAATTTAAATTTAACGGTTTTTCATTAGCGTTTTTTTATTTCGGGCTATTAAATATGGCTATTTTTCATTTTATATAGTTTTTGCAATCTTTAACAACGATTTCCTGCTTATTATTTACCCACAAGTTCAGTTTACCGTAGTGGCGGTTTTCATACTTTTTTAGAAAACTTTGACAGCATTGGGGCAGTATAAAACATTTAAATAAATTTAAATGTTTACTCATCTGATATCAAGTTTCTCAAGGTAGCCAAAACCAAAATTTAAAAAAAATTTTTTTTGATCCACCCTACACTACTCTATGCGCTGACTCAGCGCAACCCAGCCTAAATGTCTGATTTAACCCTTAAATGCATGATTTTTTTATCGTTACCAAAAAAATATGTGGCTACCTAATGGTGTAATAAACAGTAGAAAAATATAAAAAAAATCTATAGCAACATAGTAATAAAACAACTTAAACGGATTAAATCGCGTAAGTTACTACATTTTAAGTCCCGACGTTTCGTAACCCTTTTCAGCGTTCGTGGTCGCGGGTAGCCTGAAAAGCACGAACGCTGAAAAGGGTTACGAAATGTCGGGACTTAAAATGTAGTAATATACGCGATTTAATCCGTTTAAGTTGTTTTATTACTATGAGTGATAATCGCGGAAACCGAAGACAATATTAATCAATAGCAAGTTTTTGGGTTATTTTTGCACTAATAATCAAATGTACGATAGTAGGTACACTATGCATTCCCCGCAAAATCAAGTAGCCCCTATACACGGCCTATGATAATCTGAAACCAAAATATTTGTAGATCTGAATTAAAACCTTTTCGGAAATATATGCTTGTATTGTGTATATTGCAGTAGCTTGGCGTCAAAAGAACTCGATTCCTACCGGCTTGCCTAATGTCAGGTCCTACAGCTCTTAAGGAAAATGTACCTACCTACGCAAAATCTGCACCGGCTTGCCCAAGGATATCTTTCACGCCACGCCACTGGTATATTGTGTGTTTTAACACGTAATGAACATAATATCACGCCGTTTCCCTCACGGGGTGGCAGAGCATCGAAGGTGCAATAGTTGTACCTCAACACCACGTTTCGCGTTGATTTCTTGGGCTAAGTTATGATGTACGACGAAACAGTGACAGCTTGCGAGCCCATGGCCTACATAGTTTCCGCAAGTACTTACTCTATCCCTCTATATACTTACTATCTGCACGGGAAGGTATGCAGCTGGCACAGTCTATGTTTTCCCTTCGCTCCCAGACTTGCACGGGAGTCCACGTAGTTACACTTTACAGCTAGCTAATGTTTTTATGCCACACCTGGCCATAAAGTGGCTTTTTTACGCACGCTGCGCGTACGGAAAAAGCCGCTCTCTGGCCAAGTGTAGACATAAAATGATGTAGTACTATTTTTTTTCAGTAACTTTTAATTTTATCAATGAATAATGCCATCAGCCACAGAAAATTTAGTTAAAAAAAATTTAACTTTATGTAATCTCAAATAACAATAAATCAAAGATAAATTCCTCGCAATTCCTTCCTTTAGTTGTTTATCTAATTAATAAGAAATATGAAATAAAATAACCTACTACTAACATCAAAATCATGTACGAGTTAAATTATTTAGCAAGAATAATTTCGATACTGCTATAATAGAATTGCAAAAGTGCTGCGAGTGCATAATGTACGCTAGATCGTACATGATCAAATATATAAATATTGTTTACTTTCAGAGAGTGAACTTTATTAAATTTAGTAAACGTAAAATCCTTATGAGACGAGTTACAAAAATATAATAAAAAATAATTACTTACTAGTTAAAAACCGCCAAACACACTCAACGAAAACCTTCAATATTTAACTTTTTCTAAATTGCCGCCATTTTGCTTATAAACACTTATAACTTTTTTTTAAATACAGGTATGCCAACAAATCAGTATTAAATGTGAAAATGCGTTAGTTTTCCTTGTAAAATCAGTCTTAAGAACATAATACATATCGATACCTTTAGACTCAAAGGGCGTAAACGCCATTAGAACCTGCGGCGTTTACGCCCTTTGAGTCTAAAGGTATCGATATATATCTAGTTTTCAAACACTATGTTTTGGTTATGTACGATGCATCGTACGTACACCATGCATTTAGGGGTTAACATTTTTCTTTCTTTCTACTTAAAACCGTTTAATGTTCAGTTCGATGTTATAACAGAGTTATTAAATCAATAATTTTAATAATTACATACTCTAACTAAACTTGACTCATTTATTTAGTATATGTACCGTAAGATCGGGGTACTTTGGCCAAATATAGGGTAACTTTGCCCACCTTACAACTTACATATCTCAGATCTATAACGTCTGATAATAAACATAAAAACATGAACGGTCAGCTAAAACCAACCACATGGCAATGTGCCGTAATTTAAATGCAATAATAAAACCTGAATTGAGTTAATCCCTATTGGTCAAAGTTACCCCCCAGGGCGAAAGTACCCCGACCTTACGGTATGTAGTACGCTGGGTCTTACCGAATATTAAATATAATATCTAAATATCGGGAATTACCTGCATAAAATTTGCAGTTCAATAAGAATAGGTAGGTACCTACTTTTAATTATATATCACCATTATTCACTCTCATAATAAGTTTTAGGTAAAGGCAGGGTAAATGGTATAATCAGTTTGTAGTCACTGAAATTCCTGTAGTCCAAGAGATTGTCCGGCTCGACATGATCTTTCCAGTAGTCTTCGAGCGCTGGGTCCAATTTGCCCGCCCAGTGCTGAAAACGAGAATAAATAAATGCCAGAGTCAGAGGTAACACACACTGAGAGAGGCACAACCCAGCTAGCGGCACAACTACACAAACAAACACTGTATGTATGTATAGTGTATGCGAATCGGCCGTTCGGGACCCTCGTGACCCTGGGTATTGGTCGCCGTATGGTATTACACTGCAAACTAGGCGAACTAAAACCCGTCTGCCCGCCAGATCTAACACTTTTACTAGAGTCTGGTAGACTAATGTCACTGGTATAATAACAAGAAATAGAACTAAGGACGGACAGATTATGAACCCGCGGCGCTAGAGAGTTATCTATGTAGGTATAGGAAAAGTACAGAGGTAGAGCCTCAGTTATCACAGGTTTTACCAGTTTGTATGGTTTCGTATCGTCGGAATGTTGTCATTATGTATAGATGAGATAGCAAAATATTAAGGAGTTTCAGATTACAACAGCACAGTTACTTTTAAGATGCTCGTGGCCAAAAAAAGGGGAGAAAGCATGATGATTATGAACTTGGAAACTGGATAAATTACAGGTCTTATTCTACTCGTAAGTACTTTAACCATTAAAATTTAGTTGAGTAGAGATAGATGGCAAGACGAAGGCGTAGCTAAGGTGGGCGGACAATAGCCTCAATATTAAAGCAAGTAGGCACGAGGAGTCGTGAGTAATCTGACCGAGTACCTTGGACAGTTCTTTGACCTGTAAACGGATTAATCTCACGTCATACAATGAGACAGTTTCATCTCTCGGAAACTTATGTCCTCTTACTTTCCCAATAAAACGCAATACTGCGGCTTGCTCGATATTTTTATGGCACGGTTTTAAGATATTGAATATTATTGAAATGTAAACTTTGGGTTCGCGCCCGCAATAACAAACTTGACACTAGCGCCAACTGGTGAGCACAAAAACGCTAGCCCCATTGGCTGTACCTGTAAAGTAAAATCCACAGACCTACGGACTACTTTGACAAGTAAATATGAACAAATGTTGCCACAGTTTGGCCAGTGTCGTTCTCATCGATATTAAAATTATTGTTACATCGTAGGTTTAAGGTCCACCCAGACGGGACAATCAAATTGGCAATTTGATCGGCTAATCTATATACCAACTTTTTCCAGTGATTTCGACGGATCAAAAGGTCTGTAGACCCCTAATTAGAGATAAACATTTAATGTCAAACCAGCAATAATGTACATGAAAATTATATATTTATGATAGTTTATTGAATACATACATTCAATTAAATGAATTAATAAAATTATTGTTCTTTATTTTCAAATTCCCAACAATGTGGTCCATCTTTTAACAAAAAAAGCGGGTATCTTCAGAAATAGTTGACCACTATTTACAAACTACTTTATGTATCTAACGATATACGTTGTCATTGCTATTACGAGTGTTTATTGAAATTGTTACGTGTTATTATGGATTCGCACGATTCGGGACCAGAGCCATGTTCATCAAAATGTTTGCCTCCAACAAAAAGGAGAAAAAAATCTATTAGTGAAACTGAAACAGAGATGATTCATCGAGTTTACGTTTATATTTATAATGAGATGGCAGACAGATTGCAGGACGAACAAGATATCCCAGAGGACATTCATGTCAATAAAAACAAGTGTGTCATGAAAACACCTCTTATTTGAAACTAATATACTTATTTTTGATTTAAATTGGTCTGTTATTTGTCTTTACAACTTGTCGATATATTGTTATCGACATATACCCTTCACTATTTTTATTTTGCTGTTCCTGGTATCATTTTACCTGTCAGTCATTTGTCAATTCAGTCCGTAGGTCTGTGGATTTTACTTACGGAATATGTGTAGTTGCAGATTGGTTAAATATATATATAAATAAATGTATACGGTCGGTTGACGGGAAACGTCAGTTAGTGTCAGACTACCCGTAAGGGCAGACAGTCGTTATCAATCAACCGTGCTGTGTACCTGGATACCAATTGTATTTTATTTTATAATATTCCCAGTGCTGAACACTACAGTACCCACGGAATCTGTTCTGTGGCTGTACTGTACCAACCTGGCGCGTGTGCTCCGCCCAAATGATTACTGTACCTTCAGCGAGATCATTTGCAAGTTTAAACGACTTTTCTATATAGCTATGAGCGCGTTTTTCCTTGCCTCTTATGTAGCAATAGTAGGCCAGGAGGAGAAAGTACCTGGAAAATAAATGAAGGAATAGAGAGAGTTAATTCTACGCAGAGGGTAGTAAATAGAAAGATGAGATAATTGACTCGAATGTCCTCATTTAATAAGTAGAGAAGCCGTGGAATGAATCAAACTTTTATTTGCATTTTTATTGAAAAAATAGCCTTACGATAAGTTAATCCATTCAATTCTGATCGGGTGTTGTGCTCACTAACAACGCAGATAACTATTCGGTATGCTATGGAATTCATAGATACATATATTAGGTATATCCTTTAATTGACTGATCGAACGAAGCGTGTCCGTTTCAGCTTGAGCAAAAATGCTTTTGTATGTCTATCTGCCCAGGTGTTCTCGTCTACAGGTCGCATTTCTCAACCGATTCTCGTGAAATTTTGTGAACAGGTTCGGTAACTAGTTTTAGGGTTCCGTACCAAAATGGTTAAAATTAACCCTTATGGTGCGACTCTATCTGTCTGTATGTTTAGGTATCCTTCTGTCCGCTTGTCACAGCCAGATATCTCAGGAATTATTGCTGCTATCGATTTTTTTTGTAGAGTCAGTTTTTGTAATTTTTTCAATTTGGTGGAGCCATGGGGTTGACAGATACGTGAGGTCTACAGCACACAGAGCCGGTATAAGTTAGGTACTACTCGTATTATGCAATAATCAATCGAACCTAGGAACATATATCGTCGTTCCGTGACTACACTTCTGCAAAGTCTGGAGCATCTTCTTAATGCTTTTCTGAAGAATGGCGATCTTCTTTTTGTTCGCTGTCTCAATCTGCAATACATTGGATCTCAAGACTATCCAGCTCGGCTGCTCAAAGTTAAAAACAAATAAGTCGATTTTTTCAAATTTCGTTTTTTGGCCCATTTGATTCCTCGCGTCGAGACGCACGTTCCCTCATTTTTACATTTTCTTTAATTTTTATGAAAACTATGAATAGTTTTTCAGTTATTCATAAAAATAAAAAAAATGTTAATAGGTGAGCCTTTGAAGCAGTGATGGGCAAAATTTAATCGACTAACGATTAACGATTAAGATTAACCTATTCAATCGCGACTAACGATTAAAAATGACGATTGATCAATCTTAATCGTAAGAGTTTCGACTAATTTAGTGACGATTAAATCAATCGTCGATTAATAACCAGCGACTAAATTTTTAATCGATTAATTAATCAGACTAATTTTCTTCGACTAATTTTTTCTTTCTCGATTTAGTTTTTTTTAAGTAAGTCTAAGTTTCGAGTTACGTTGAATGTTGACAGATTTCTCTAACAATGACTGGGGCTGGCATAAAAAGCATATTATGTTCGTGCTTATAGCTTGATAAATATACACGCCAAAGTATTCGTCAGTTTTTGACCAGATGTGTCAAAGGGAAGTTCCCATGCTTTATCTAGTAATTTACAAAGGCAACCGTAATAAACCTACTATGGATTAACATATTGTTATCTGATTTGCAACCTCTAGTCCTGCGTAAACAAGTTACCGCCAAAGAGGTACGTTGGCTCAGATTTAATAATTGCCACGCCACGTGTTAGTGTTATTTATTAGCTAACAAACAACCAGGTACCAACCAATTTACCAGGTACAATCGAAGACACTGCTAACTGACCACTTGTCACCCTTATTACAATGTATTAAGGTCTACTGATAGTCACTTAACTGTGTCTTCGTTTGTACAGGGAAAACACTGTCTACGGCTCGTGGTAGCCCCTCTGATTTCATCCCTGACGACGTGATGACTGATGACTGACGAGAAATCACGGGTTTTTCACGTACGGTAGGGTCGTTTCGTAGGAGTGCATGGGGATATATCAATTATCATTATGGCTTATGATAAAAAAACACCCAAAAGTATATGAAAATCAAACTTTCTTTATTATACATTCAACTGACATTTTGTATTAAAATTATAAAAATCAACGTTGTTTAAACAATAAAAAATGCATAACATTGTGACATTTTCAAATAACATTTACCTACATAATATTGATTTTTTATGAGTTTCGTTTATATTGAATTATGTAGTTACATATTCTTATATTTAATAAAAACATACAGTTGTTTTATTAATGTACAAACATTATGTTTAACATCATTAAACATTTTAAAATTATAAATCACAATAAATATAAGAGTTTCATTACTATGGAAATTAAATAGTTTCAAGAGTTTACAAAACTCATAAACTATTTAATTAACTATATTACAACTAACATCAGTATACAAAAAAATCTACAATTATACAACATTTAACATTTTAAAATTATACAATCACAATAAAACATTTTTAAGAGTTTCATTACTTTGGAAATTAAATACTGTTAAGAGTTTACAAAACTCGTAAACTATTTAATTAACTATATTACAACTAACATTAGTATCACACACGTAAACATCGGTATACAAAAAAATCAACATTTATACAACATTTAACATTTTAAAATTATAAAATCACAATAAAACATTTTTAAGAGTTTCATTACTATTACTTAAATAGTTTTTAGAGTTAACAAAACTCATAAACTATTTAATTAACTATATTAAAAGTTAGTGTCACACACGTAAAAATCAGTATACAAAAAAATCAACAATAAAACAACATTTAACATTAACCAAAAATAACATACAATACACTGTTACATTTTCAAGTTTGTTTTTAATACAACCCTTTCTTCAAATAAGTGATCTGAGAGCCTATTGGATTTAGGCAGGTTTATCATTGTTGCATACGAAAACACTCGCTCAACAGATGCCGAAGAAGGCAGGGGCGTGTTATATTTCTTAAAAATCTTTTTGATTATTTCGTAGCGATTTAAAATAGTCATACTAATATCTCGTTCGGCAAAGAACTGGCACATCATTATTTCAGCTTTCGTTTTAGGAGTGTTCCTTTGTAGTACTTCCTGTACTTGTACATCAATTTCATTCTCAGAGTCTGATCCAAAATCAAAAAATGGATTTTCTGCATTTGTCGTGAGTTCCTCTGCGTCATTTCTGCCATTTAGTTTTGAAATTTCTCTTGCGATTACATATTTAAAGATTGATTTCACCTTTTCTTGTTCTTGTATTGTGATACAAGGGAACCATTTGTTTTTGAATCTTGGATAAGATAAAGCAGCAATGGTCGCTTGCTCGGAAACACCGGAGGAAAAGTTATAGAACTCTTCGAATCTCTTTTCTACGCTTTCTGCATAGCACTGAACCAGTTCTCGGCAATATCTCAAATTAGAATGTTGCAGCTTTCTTAATTTCTTTCGCAAGGACATCAAACACGGTAGCAAAAGCCCGTAATATAAATTCTTCTCCCCCTGTAAAATATCTAAAGCTTCAGCAATCGGTGCGGAGCATGCAATATATTCCTTAATATAATCAAACTCACGGTCAGCGATGAAGTTTTCCAAGCCTAAAGCTCTATGAAGTAATATATTTTTTTCTTTCATAGAATATATTTGCTTCATTGCATCATATAAGCTGTTCCACCGAGTGACGCCAGGCTTACTAAGTGTATGGCCTAAAGTATCCTGTATGATTTCAGCAGTTTTAGGACGTCCAGCGGCATTCCATAGCACGTTGCATTTATCCATTGTTTTGTGATGTATTTCAGATAAAGGAGTGTGGTTACTTTTTTTCAAAAGTTTATTAGCATCAGTTACTGCACACAAATTCAGAGTATGTGCGGCACATCTAAGATGCGAAGGCAACAAAATACGAGCATTTTGTTCTTCAGAGTGCTCTTCAAAATCTGCGTCAGAATTTTCTTCCTCCGAGTCGGAATCGAAACTTTCAATTGATTCGATTGACAAACCAAATTCTTTAAATGCCTTCACAAAGTTAGAACCGTTGTCAGTCACGGTTGCAATGATTTTGTCTGGGTTTAGAGCAAAGTCCGTATGTAGTTCTTCCAATAACATGGCGATACGCTCATAGTTATGGACACCGGCAAATCTTCGACATGCTAGGGTTTTTGAGTGTCTGTTTAGTTCAGTGTCGAGCCAGTGGACAGTCATTCCAAAAAAACTTCTTTTGCGACACGACCAAATGTCTACAACAGTGCAAACATGTTCAGCATCCTCCAATTGTAATTTTATGCTTGATTTTTCCTTTATATGAGCTTCGGTGATCTTGCGACTTAGGGTTCTTCGACTCATTAAATGTAAGCCGTGCTTTTCTATTTCTAAATTGCTCAGCATTGTGGCAAAAAAAGGATCTTCCACTACATTTAGAGGAATCATCGAATGTACAAAGAAATTTCTCACATCATTTTCGAACCCTGTCTGATTGATAGTTCTCGAGCTTGTAGAATCGTTGCTTCCGTTACTTCTGGTTCCAATCGTGTCATCTTGGTTATCTTGAATGCGACGTCTCTTCTGTTTCTGATTTGCGAAATACTCTCGGTACTTTGCAACAGCATCTTCTCCGTGTTTCCTTTTTAAATGGCTTAAAAAGTTTGAGGTTGTCTGTGCAAGTCCCTTTATTTTCACTACTTTAGGTAAACACTTCACACATGTCACTGTTACTATAGTACTTTTTTCACTTTGTGTCTCTGAATATGTTTTAAAGAATTTGCCATCCAATATCGTCAATGTTGACTTGTTTGTGATCGTTTCTTCTACTCGCACTGGAACACTGGATTTGTCTGAGGAATTTAACGAGTTACTCGTACCAGATTCCTCATCGTCACTGATATCACTCATTGTCTCAAAATATATACGCAAGTTCCTTTTCGCGAAAGGGTATGACCGTAACGTTCAATGAAAGTGAAGCGACTAATTACCGTATTTGCAAATAGAAACAAACTAGTAAACATCAGATAAGACGGGTAAGTAAAGAGGTTCTCTCACTCTTTCATACATCTTTCTCTTTCTAATAATCTACCTGTGCTTTCTCGAAGCCATAAACCCTTACCTTATGTAGGAGATCCTAGACTATAAAGGTCTATAAGGTACTGCACTGTAAAAACCATTTTGTGTTACTAGAACAAGTTTATATCACACAGTATACCTACTAGAATGATTTTTCAAATGTATAACACATGACAAAACACATTATTTTTTTGTAACGTGCGTGTTCCAATTTTTAATCGAGATTTAATCGTGAAATTAGTCGATTAAAATTAAGATTGATCAATCGTTAGTCGCATACTCCGTCGATTAATTTAATCGCGATTAAATCAATCGCGACTAATTTTGTACGATTGATTTTTTTAATCGATTGATTAGTTGACTAAAAAATTAATCGATTAATGCCCATCTCTGCTTTGAAGTTAGGTACAAAGATATTATGTTATTTAGCACCTAAGAAGAGCGGTGCCTCTTAACACAGGTATAAGAATACTTAAAAAGAGGCACCAGCACTCTCTGTAATTGAAACATTCCTAGTTATTGAATAAATACGTTTTATTTTTATTATTTATTTTTATAATCGTTTTTTGGCTCTCCTGTAAAGCATGCGACTTCTACAAGATAACCGAAAACGACTCCATAGTTTATAGGGAGCCCATTCATAATGTGGCGATGGTAATGATGCGATTGGTGCGTTCAACGACTGTTTGAACTTCAAACAGTCGCATAGAACTACCCAGTTACTTGTTTTTAGCAAGGCGGCCTAGGTATACAATGAATAGGTACTTACCACTTACTATTAAATTAAAATCTCCCGTTGGGGGTGAATTTTTGCAAAAAAATATAAAGATACCTAAGGCTTGCCCTTAAAATATACATTATACCTAAGTTAAGTAATAATTAAAACCAGTTTATAGTTGACGAAGATATTGCTTTGGGCAACGTGCACAAAAAAGTACAATAGGTATATGTACTTAACTAATAACATCCAGACTATATGTGCCGCCCTTTTAAAAATTCGGTTAAATATTACATACATCTTAATCCACTAGTTTGATCCAGTGGGTTTTGTAACTGATGTTTAGATTTGGCCATATTTTTACTACAATTCATATGCACACAAATATAACGAAAATTAAAATAAATATAATTTACCTCTCTCACCAGCGATATGAGTAATCCCTCAAATAATATTAATTGCAGATAATATTTGTATTCAATATGTTTTAGGTCCATAGACAGTATTTCATTTACCTTCTCTTGCCACAACACTGACCTCTCCCAAGCACCTACGCGAAGCGTTCTAGAAGAATATTTTTTTGATTAAGTAGGTAGGTATACTACTACGGGCCAAAACTACGAATGAGGATGCAAACTTCAAGCCAAAAAATATTGGCTTCATGTTTTCCAATCCAAAAAGTTGCAATATGGGGGCAAGGCAGTGCCCCCGCCAAGTCGAGCAAAACAAAGGAACGGCCGTACCATCCTTTTCTCAAAGCCATTCAGGCCATTTTCAGCCTCCCGTAATTTTGTACTGGCTAAAGCTAGAACCCTGAATTTTCAGGAATATATAGGGCAATAAGACTTATATATATTCTCAATATCATTAAATTTGAACGTGTAGTTTAAGAACTATTGCATGTCAAAGTTCCTTAGTTATGTCACTGACTCACTGATCATCATAATTCTAAGGTACTTCTAGCAGACCTACAAGCTCCAAATTTTAAACATAGTTAGTTTTTAGCCTATCAAGTCCTTAAAAACCTAAATATGTTGTAATTTCAGTCACAAATGCACACATAAGTTTGTAATCCTATACAAATACATGCGATTACAAAGTAAGTTTTGCAGTTCAAATTGAAAAGAATGGATTGGAATGTAATAATTAAAGGAAGACCACTTACAAAAAGAAATGAGATCCCATCAAAAACATTACATGTAAAAAGATGCAAGTCTCGCAACGCAGTTCTCCTACAACAAAAAAGTTTGAGGCGTAAAGTTAAACCAAGTCAGTAGCAGAACTCGACTCTTCAACAGAACTCGATTTCCACCGACTTGCCTATTATTTAACCGTGGAGGAAGACATTTTATAGATCTAATAATAGGCAAGTCGGTGGAAATCGAGTTCTGTTGATACCCCCCCGGTACTGACTTGGTTTAACTTTACGTCTCAAAACTTTTTTGTTGTAGGAGAACTGCGTTGGGAGACTTACATCCTTTTACATGTAATGTTTTTGATGGGATATTTTTGTCCAAAACATGCGGTTATCTTTTCTTCAGCATCGACGTAGACTTTTCAAAATGTATTTAGCGGGCATTTCTCCGAGCGTTTCAAACGCCGTGCGTGACTTCGAGCTTCGGTGGGCGCGATATTGTCGAATTTCTGCGAGATTTGGACAGCTTTTTAGGGTTCCGTACCTCGAAAGGAAAAAACGGAACCCTTATAAGATCACTTTGTTGTCCGTCTGTACGTCCGTCCGTCCGCCTGTCTGTCTGTCTGTCCGTCTGTCAAGACCCTTTATCACAGGAATGCGTAGAGGTATCGAGTTGAAATTAAAACATATAGGTACTCAGGTCTATGGTCCCTGGAAACTGTGAAAAAATCAAACTTCTAAGTTAACGTAAAAAAAGATATGGCCGTTTATGCCGCAAAAAACATACATTTCGACTCTCTCAAGGAAACCAAAATTTATAGGTTACTTTGCGTTGACCTAGATCTATAAAATTTGCCAAGTAATACCGTCTTATACTACAACTATAGGGAAAAATCTGAAAACTAATTTGAAATTAAATCATAAAAATTTAGTCTTTATTTAAAGTATTTGTACGGAACCCTCGGTGGGCGAGTCCGACTCGCACTTGTCCTTGGTTTTTTTAGTGATATCGTAAACCCCGACTTCTACTTCTACAACATAACTGAAAATGCTGCACAAATCTCGCAGAACTTCGACAAAATTGCTCCCACCGAAGTCACGGCATTTGAAACGCTCGGAAAAATGCCCATAGCACGCTGAAAACTTACATAAGCCACATACAAGCAAAGTAGTCATATGCTGCATCCTTGCTCTTGGAACGAAGGATAGTTTCCCCGTTCTTTATATAAAACCGTTCGCAGTTTTGGTAAGATTCCACGCAATAACCGGTGTCTAGGAGGATCACCATAGAATAAAAGTAGTACCACGTGGACGCTGAAAGTAAAACAAAATTTATAGACGCAAGAAGCCCGTGGCTGAGCTCCCGAAATTATGATTCTGTGAACCGTTGTTACCCTTCGGCATCGTGTAGTGTTCACTTCCAACGTATTTCAATAAAATCCTACGTAAAACACCTCGAGACTCCAAGGTCGCTCCCAAAAGCCGTGGGTAGGGTTGCCAAGCGTACTATAAAATATAGTATTGTACTATATTTTAACTTAATATACTGTTGAAGAAATATATAGTACGCAAAAATACTATATTTTGACCAGGGCCCGGCCCCACCGAAGTCACAGCTTACAATTCCACAAGTCTAAACTTGGTAGTTTTAATGTTGCTACATTGGCCAAATCGACCAATGGCGTTGCTGTATTTGACCAATGTTGCAAGCGTAGACCTGCAAAATTGCAACCCGTAGCCTGGCGAAACGAGGCCCAGCTCTTCCAAATGGGGTTCGGTTTGGCCGATTTTACTATACTAAGCTTTTATTTTCATAAAATGTCATCGGTTAGAAATAGGCTTCTGCGTAGTACGTAGGTGGAATGTTAGTAATCAATAATTTTATATGCTTTAAAGGGTTTGTTTTTAAGTTTACTATATTTTCTCTCAAAGTACTATATTTTTTAACCTCGTAAGCCCTGTGTTTTTTTAACAGCGGTAGTCATATCTGCCGGCTGTACTTTACCAAGTACAAACCAAGAAAAGTGCTTCAGACCGACGCAAATGTTGTCGGTTTACAAATATTTTTTTAAGTGTAATCTTGATTTCTGTATTTTTTTCGGTATGTTTATCATGTATAACACTCGTCTAATAAGGAAATTATTGAAAATATTTTGTACTTCTGTGAGTACATTAGGTGTTCATACAGTAAAATGAAAAGAATTAGAAAAAAAATTAAAGGTTCTATTTATTATAAAAACATATTTTTTTTTCCTCTTATCGTCACTTAAAATAACATTTGTCTTAATTATAACATAAACAGTCTTCTTCTAAAAAACAAACAATCATAAATCATACTCAACTGTATAATATATCAATTTACTTATCAAAATACAAATTTATCCTGCCATGCTGCATCTTGGGAATTTGGGTTTTGCTGTTCAAAACCTGGACTAGATCTCTCAGTTCTACCTCTTGCACTTTGACCACGTCGCGTCCTTGTACTTGAACTTCTACCACGGCAACGAGCACCTGGTCAGCCACGAGCACTTTGAACTCGACAACTAGATCCACGCCCACGCAGTACTGCAACTTCTAATTCTCGGTCTTCAGATTCGGAAAACGAAGTAGAGTCGCTATTTGAGACTTGATCGGATCCAGGTATACACACATCTTCATCATTAGAGTCCTCAAAGTCAGAATTATTAAGAAGCTGTGATATTTGGTCTTCCTCGAATGCGAAAGTAACATAAAAATATATATTGGTAATATAGACCGAACGTACTATCACAAGTACCAATTACAATCAAGTTTTATATAACAAATGCCTAACGTACTACGTGAAGTACAAATTATTTTATCCTAACAGAAACCTCTTTAAGTATACGGTTTTTTTAAAACTTTAGATTATTTTACAATATTCATAATTTATATTTACTAATTGACACATAAAACAAAAGAAAAAACAAATGATTACTTGGATAAAAATAGATTAACTTACCTCGTACCGGCCGGCGATCCGACCGTGTGGCCATTTTGCGAAAAAGTGACACTGACATTGACAGTTGACATTACCTGTCTAACATGGCGGAATTGATCATAGACTCAAGAATGAGAATGAACGTGTCAGTGTTGCTGATGTAAAAAAAAATACCCAGTATATGGGGAGTAAATAATTTGTACTTAGGTAAGTTCATTAGGCAGTTACTCCATCTATGTAGTTGATAAATCAGGTCTGAACTGGTTACCGTATTTGTACTTGTACAAGTACGCGGGGGCTTACGAGGTTAAACCTTGTGCTGGAAAATACTATATTTGCTCAAAAAAATGTTGGCAACCCTAGCCGTGGGCAATATCAAGGGTAAATAATAGGTTTTCTGGTCTATTATGACGGACGATAATGAGGTACAAAACCACACAACAGTATTGTTTCCTTTAAGTGGATCGTACAAATGCCCCACTAAAATAGTAGGTATAGCGTTGGGTTGGCAAGAGTAGCGCCTTCAGCCCACAGCAATATATCGAGTTAGAAAGAAAAAGTTCGTTTTTAGGGTTCCGTAGCCAAAATGGCTAAAAAGGAACCCTTATAGTTTCGTCATGTCTGTCCGTCCGTATGTCACAGGCATTTTACTCAAAAACTACAAGACGTATACTGATGAAATTTGGAATATAGATGTCTTGTAGATGCCGCTACTAAGTTTGCTAGATAAATAATAAAAATAAAAAAATCTAGGGGGGGCACTCCATACATGTAACAGAAGCTAAAAAAATTTTTTTTCAGCAAACGTCAACGTGAGTTAGGTACATAATTCGATAGTTCTTTTAAAAACATTATAAGGCTTTTATGTACTTTTTTTCGATTAAGTGAATACTTTCGGAAATAATCGCTCCGAAAGTTGCATAAATTGTGTCCCCCCCCCCCCTCCCTTTAACTTTTGCCGAAAAACTTCTCAACCAAAAAGTTTTAAGTGCCATTGATTTACACGGCATTTAAGACCTTTTGCCAGTTATTTATTAAGACGGTTTTTTTCGTACGGTGGTACGGAACCCTTCGTATGCGAGTCCGACTCGCACTTGGCCGGTTTAATTATGTTACCATTATTATCAGATTATCAAATCTGATATACATCATCCCATACAAAGTTGGAAATATTTTTATGTTTTCCTTTAATAGTTGATATTTGGTGTTTTACACTTAGAATTAGATTTTGAAACGTGACGTCATGAAACTTAGGAACCCTCCCCCCCCCCTCTTACCGTGTGACGTACTTTATGGAAGACCCCTTTTGGGTTTTAGTTTAGCTCTACGCGGACTAGTTTTCCGCAACTCAACGTAGTCCAAGATTTCTGAAAACCCTCATAGAAGAAAAGAGCATACAAGTCAAACTAAATTGATCATCAGGATGCAAGGATTCCCTCATCAGCGAAACCATGTCAGCAATGCGCAGATCGCTCAGCATCAGCTGGAGCACCCAGATGACCACTCGCTCGTGCGTCGCTGGCTCCATCAGCTTTGAGACCATGTGGATCGCTGGCAAACCGTACTCCAGACTTTTGGTCTTCTTCCCGTATTGGGCACTGAAATAATTATAGTACGTTACACAACTAGCGTGGTAAAGCAAAGAAAGGCCAAAATCGCAGATGTTTGCGGCCCAAGCTGCAAGCGAGGGACGTAAATATGCGATTGCGGGCTTTCTTTATTACCTCCCGTTTTGTATACATCATTTTATGTCTACACTTGGCCAGAAAGCGGCGTTTTCCGTACGCGTAGCGTGCTGTAAAAGCCACTTTATGGCCAGGTGTGGCATAAAATTACTTATCGTGATTCGAGTCACTCGATTCTCCATAGAAACAAAAACCGGTCAAGTGCGAGTAGGAGTCGCGCACCGAGGATTCCGTACAAACTCGTAAGAAGATACGTGAAGACTATAATAAAAACCGTATGGCGGAACAAACTTATACCTATTTGCTGTTGATAAACTGTTGGCATAGGTCGCGGTTAGTTTAGTAGCAGCAAATAAGTTTGTGTTACGATTTTGGCGAATTTCTAAAAAACTTTGCAAGTTAGGAAAACCGTTAACTATATTTTTCCTGTGTTATTTAGGAAGATATAATAATTGCTAATTTTTACAGATTTTCCTGTTCAGTAACTTCGAAGACAATAGGGAGGAAATGGTATTTTTTTGGACGTTTTTCGACCTGTAAAGTCGAAGTCAAAAAGTATATGATTAAGAAAAAATGGTTTAGAAATGTACAAATTGAGACCCCACTTGATATAATAGCACAACTTTCAATTTTAGACCTCCCATTTTAACCCCTTTTAAAAAAAAGGTATAAGATTTTTACGTCCAGTAGACTCGGTTTAGCGACTTTTAAAACTATTTTAAATTTCAAATCGATAGCAGCAGTCGTTTCTGAGATATTTGGCTGTGACAGAGGTAGAGACGGGCAGACAGAGTCGCACCATAAGGGTTCCTTTTTTACCATTTTGGTACGGAGCCGTAAATAACTATAGTTGTAGGATTAAGAAGAACATCAAATTTGGTTGAAACGAAGATTTTATCTGCGCCAAACAACACGAGAGAGAAGTCCCAAAAAGTCGAAAAAAAAAAACAATATATAAACATCTATATCTGTATCTTCAGCTTTATATATTTACACGTTTTCGTTATTTACAGCAATTTTAGACAATTCCTTAGATCAAAAGTTATACTGCGTCAAACAGATGTAGGTACTGCCCAAAATTCCACTGAAAGTTTAAAAATGTGTAAAACAAACGAATGGTCACAAACAAAAATTAAAATTAGCCTTACCAATAAACTTGGCTGAATTTTCACCCCTTAGTCTAATATATAATAATATTATAATAGTCTTAAACCTGGTGCAATTTATTTTTAGCGGTGACCTGAAATCTCAGACTGAAACGGAATAAAGCAAAATGGATACAAACTAGAACAAACACAAGCTAGTGTAGAGTTGACAGACCGCTCGCATCTCCGTGTCGTCTAGCACCCCGCGCTTTCGGCGGCACACCTTCATGGCTAGAGTTTCGAGCTCCATGCATTTAGAAAACTAAAAAAATAATTTTTGGGTGAGAAATTAAAATAAGCAGCTCCAACACTAAGTGATTATTTGCATGTGCGAAGAGAGTTTAAGTTTTTAACGCATTCGTGTTTTGATGGCCGCGTGATATTTAGTTCCGTAGTTACAGTTAGGTACCTAAGCCAAGGCAACTCTGGCACAAAAACACTAAAGAGGGGGGTCTTTAGTGTTTTTGTGCCCCAGCCCCCCACCCACCAATCACCTATAGACCAAACACCTATGAAAACTAGTTAAGTTCTGTGGTAGAAGAATTTTTTGAAAGTTGAATCTTAGGTATGGTAGCCAGCAGTGGCGTGGCGTAAAAGATATGCTTGGGCAAGCCGGTGCAGATTTGGCGTACGTTTTCCTTAAGAGCTGTAGAATAAGGTGGTCAAATGCCTGATATTAGGCAAGCCGGTAGGAATTGAGTTCTTTGGATGCCACGCCACTGGTAGCCAGGCCAATCCTTGCTCAGGTTAGAGGGCTCCCTGAATTTGGAAGCTCCTTGAATTTGGGAGCATCGGTCCATTGCACTGCCTAGTCCGTCGATAGCTGGGTCATAAATCGAGCGTTTAAACCGCCTCACTTCTGTGCACATATTTTTGTCGAAATCCCTGCAAATTTTTGTGGTATCTTAAATTCTTAATCTATTTGGTAGTGTAGAACAGCAGGGATTTCGACAAAAATGTGTCCACTGATTGACAGCTCAGTGAGCTCTTGAATACCATTCCTGACCAAGTGAGGGGCTTCAATTCCTGCAAGCAAACAGGCTTGCTAGCCGCGGCCACTAGTGCCAAATTTTGCCCTCCGCAGCTCCGGTGCGGCTCAGCCAACGACCAGAAACAGTATGCGTTATGCGATAGAGAGATACGGTCAGATACGGTGCATTTCGTCCGGTGGTCGAACCCGAACGTCAGTTTTGACTTTTGATAGACAGAAAAACTTCTGTACGTAATACTTATTCTGTGGCCGCGTCCACTACTGACATGTGAATTCTCAGAATATACAAATGGAGAGATCTGAACTTGCTTAGACTTACATTCTCATTGTCAAGATGAATATTAATCATATTTCCATAACTTTTACACAGCAGTTCAAAATTCGCATTTCTCCTTGTGGCGTAGTCTAACGACCACTTCGCTACCAATTTCGCATTTGAATATTCTTTACTATCCTGAAAAGACCAAGACGCTATATATAGCGCCAATACATCCATTTCTATAGAAATGGGTGTATTTTCTCTGGCGTAATTTCTCTGGCCACGAATATTTAAAAGATTTCTCCTCACTAGACTGGCATTCGTTGGTTACCTACTTGTTAGAACTTGACTGATTCTACATTGTAACCAAAAGTCCAATTCTAATAAGGCAGAATCTTCTCAGTATTCGCCATTATGTCATGACAGCGAAATTACGTTTTTGAAAATACACCCAAATATTGAGTTGCATCAAAAGGTAAGTAACCGGTAAATGCGAAAGTTTTTCAATGGAATCGGGATGTCCTTGATGTCTTTCATTTCTGCGTTCTGTATTTAGAAAATAATGGTTTCTCAAACATATCTATTGGTCAATTTGTCTGAGAACGTCACAACACTGAGTATTGAATCCACGTCCACCTGATTAAGAGGCACTCTAATGGCGGCGTGTTGTGAAGCTTGCCACCAACACCTGAAGTAATGACTGATGACCACGACCACTCTGTCAAGCAAGAGTGATACCGACAAAGAAGAAGAAGAAACCTATGTTAACCTAACCTGCGCTTGGGAAGTCTAACTGTAGCTACCGTAAACAACATAAACTCAGAAATATACGAACGATAAATAATTTGTACAGTCGGTTTAATGTTATTGCGACTTCTTCGAAGAAAATGCCAACCAGACCGCTCTCCGTGCCAAGACAGGCTTTAGGTGCCAGCTTTAAAGCTATCCAGCGCATTGACGTCTGCATGTTGCGGATTCTTTGCTTGTGTCTGAAAAAAAAAACAAATTTACTTCATGGTAAGATCGGGGCACTGAAATGGTTATCATTTTAACGGCCGTCGTCCTGTCCACCCCAAAACCTACGTTTGGGACGACATGTAAATGGCGCGACGGCCTGTCGGTCATCCCTGACACATGAAAACAGACCTATGAAAACATGGCGGATTTCACCCCCCGCCGCTTTACCCTCGCTACCGTGACGGAGAAAGAGACAGGGGATGCCGGTCAGTGAAGAAACGCCCAATAGCTGCTTACTTTGTTGTGGGGTACGGGTCGAGAAATAATTCCAAAGCGCGATACAGATGTTCCCGAGCTTGCAGCAGCTCTCCAGACGCCAGCATGCAACCGCCTCGGAGCGACATAATACGCCCCAAATAGAATTCCTTGAGCCAACCGACTTTGCAATTCACTTTGGAGCAGTAATGGCCACTCTGTGGAAACAAATGCACTTATTTTGAGGACAACTTATAAAATCAAATGGTACTATTACCAGGTACAAGTTTGATAGTTCTGCAGGATCAAAATAGGATGTCACATGTCAAGGCGGGTAAAATAAAGAATATCCCCGATTTTTGTGGACCGAACCGTAGGTGAGGGTCATGATAACAGTAATTTTTCTTCCTACAAAAGGTACATCGTGCGGCTTGCATGTGTGCGCGCCGTATACGAATGCACTACAAGCAAAATGAATGCGCAAGAATGCTCCGGTCCGGATCGCATCGTCTGTGCCTCGGCCTTGAAGTGTGACTACTTTTCTGTCATTATTTATTACCGACCGTGGCATATCGTCGGCCGTATGCTGAATTAGCGTAAGGGGCATTCTTTTGCCTGTCCCTTACCGTAATTCAGCCTACGGTCGACGATATACATAATATTAGGTACTTCTTGTAAGATTTTTTCTTCACGTAACGGGCAACACCGGCTTCTTATAGCTCGGAGTGACAAATTAACTTGTTGATTTGTCGTGGTAAAGTCAATGTGCACTTAAGGATTAAGGGTCCTCTAATATCGAATAAGTATCGGTTATCAGGTCAAAATGAAAAGAAAGTGCGTTGTTATCGATTTTTTGGGGAGAGCACCAGAGAACTACCCATAGCGTAAGTATGATGACTCGAGGTGAAAATAAAAAAGCAGTAAAAATTAACACTTTTGTAGAGAACTCAAGCGAGAAATATACCAAAACGAAGCTTTCAGCCTCATTCAACAGGCGGAGCGCTTGTATAGTATTCGAATTCATAACGTTCAAATCTGCATACTCTAAGTAGGCTTCAATTAATTTCTCGTATTTTTCTGTGAACAAAAATAATTATTAGACACTTTAACGTTTCAATTAATAAGTATGAGTTTCCAATTAAATTAGAAATTAAATAAGAGAGGCACCATAAAATGTTTGATGTACGTAAAAATATTTTTTTTCACAGAAATAAAGTTTTTTATGCCACACCTGGCCATAAATGGCCCATGGCGCTTTCTAGCCTAGTGTAGACATAAAATTATGTACACAACACAGGAGGTAATAAAGAAAGTCCTCGATCGCATATTTACGTCCCTCGCTTGCAGCTCGGGCCGTAAACATCTGCGATCTCGACCTTTCTTTGTATTACCTACCACCCTAGTTGTGTAATGTACTATGTTATCAGTGCACAATAGGTAGGTACATTTTGTAATTCAAATTATAGCTTGAAGTTGCGGATATTAGCAGACCTGCGAGTGGTCGGGCTGGAAAGGACCAAACTTCGTACACCTTTGAATATCTTCGCGGTGGTATCCAGGTTTCTTCACGATGTTTTTCCTTCACCGAAAAGCTAATGGTAAACCTATAACTATATTCTATATCTTCTATATATATCTTATATATTATATATTTTTTTTATCTATATACATAAAACAAAGTCGGGTTAGTTACATCATTTATAACTCGAGAACGGGTGGACCGATTTTTATAATCTTAGATTTTTTGGGTTTGTCTCTATCCTGCCTGAATAACATCTCAAAATTAAAAATTCTCAGGCGGAACGAATTTCACTGGGACAGCTAGTATAGTCTAATAATATTTCGTACAAGTTCCGAAAAACTCATTGATACGAACCAGGATTCGAACCCAAGACCTCTGTTATAAAGGTATATAATGGCACAGTGTAATAGCATTAATTTTTCTTCCGACAAAAGGTACATCGGGCGCGCGCATATGTGCGCGCCGTGTATGGACGCACCACAAGCAAAACATTTACCAATGCGCACCAATGCTCCAGTAGGTATGGAGTGCACTCGCACAGACGCGCGATCGTGCGTATGTGTAAATAGTAAATACGTGTCGCGCACTCCTAAACTGCCGAAGTCGGACTACTTGTTTTTATACTTTGATAATGGGTACATTTTTCACCGTAATAACCAAATGGCGGACAGCGGATGCAATCGTGTGACAAAAGCACAAGATGGATAAGACTTTTATTAAATTTTGAGGAATATTTATCTATATATTTTTATTAAAAATATATCAGAAATTACTAAATAGCACTATCCTCCATAGAACAAAATGTGATTATTAAGAAATTACTGGCCACTTGTAAATTATCTCCTCTTGGGACTATTAAGTGTTTATATCTATTACGTCTCAGACTTGTCAATAGTGAAGCGTCACTTTACGAATACGCACCTCTTACATCGGTAGATGTAGGTAGAGAGGTCACTTTCTCTATATAAGTGGATAGTGAACCATAAAAGGAATGGACTGAAAATATGTAATATAGAAAAAAATATGATCATTTACTAGAACAATAAAATTACCTATTTAACTTTTTTGCAACCATGTTCTCTTCTTTAAACCAATTGTAGTCATATCCATATTAAGTATATCGTTTGACATGACTTTGACGTATATTGCATCCGCTGTCCGCCCTTTGGTAATAACAGCCTAAAGGTGTTGCTAGGAGAGGATTACTATAAAAACTTCATACTTCAATTCAATCCTCGTCTCGTCTCGTCTCGCCCTGCCGGTGGAAAATCACCTTCATTCGGCTTGCTGGTCGAGCCGGGTAGGAACACACGTATTAAACAAGTTACCTGATCCACGACAATGCTCAATAATCTGGCTGTACACCATCATGAGTATCGCAAGGCATTCGCAATTAGCCAGGTCCAAGGAAGAGAAAGAGCGCACACGTTCATCCTTTTGAATTGTTCTTAGGCGTTCTTGCGCTAAACCAAAGAAAAAATTGAGTATTCATGTACAGTCAGCTTCAAATTATCTGTAACATTCAAAGTGCCATATATATCGTCACTAGGGCATGCGATACAGGTATTAGTCATACAAAAAATATCGGTATTGAATGCCCTAATCGTCACACACCTTCGTGATTGTGCCTATAGTAATAAATATTTGTGTTCTGATCTTTAAGGCTCTTTGGGTATGTTACAGACTATATGATGCTGACTGTACATACTCATTACTTAGTCTTAGTAGACTAAGGAAGTCTTAGTCTAGTCTACAGACTTTGTAGATGTTAAATGACTAATTAGACCCACTGAACGATCAATTTTAAAAATACATCTTATTATGATTACGAGTTTTTTATATGATAATGTCAAGCAGCATTAGAATAAGAAAGACATACTTTGCCTACCTCGTCTACCGTTTGAATTCATATTTGTCTCATACTCAAAGGTAACTGGATGAAATCCCGAAAGCGAGTTAAATTCGTTATAAAGCCTATTACTTATAAAAATGTTACCAAACTCAATTCTACGTGCGGGATCGATGGACGAAACTGAAAAAAAATCCTAATTAAATAGACGATAATAACTTCATTATTATTTCGGAGACAGGACGGTCATAAGTACGGACACTAAATAGGGAATATGCATGAATTTTTTATATCGCATTTCTTTACAAAATATGAACATACCTTAAAAAAGATGACATAAAGTGAAAATAAAATTAAAATCGGCCGAGAAATTCGGAAGATATAATCATTTTAAAGCACTAATTAGTCAGTGATTAGACGGAGAGATCCGATATGGACTATGACGTCATAGTACACGTCCGCCATACAAACTCCATACCATATGCTGTTTTGCTAGAAAGAGATAGAGATAAATCTTTCGTGGCTTATATCTTGGTTATTTTTATAGATATTCGAAAAATATTTTATGCCACACCTGGCCATAAAGTGGCTTTTTCCGCACGCTACGCGTACGGAAAAAGCCGCTTTCTGGCCAAGTGTAGACATAAAATGATGTACACAACACGGGAGGTAATAAAGAAAGCCCTCGATCGCATATTTACGTCCCTCGCTTGCAGCTCGGGCCGCAAACTTCTGCGATCTCGGCCTTTCTTTGTATTACCACCCTAGTTGTGTAATGTACTATTTTTCCTACTGTTTCTTATATGAATAAGCTTTTATTGAAATAAACGAAAAATATCATGCATATTCCCTATTGTAACGCAGCGCGCGAACGGCTATGATTGGCTGATTCGGTGGTCTTATGGTCTACGTCACCTTCACCTAGAACCAGCTAACCCTACTCCTCGCTCGCGCTAGGATGGAGCCGAGTGGACCAAGACCTTGGCATTCTCTCGCAGAACACGCTAGAGACTGGACGTGTTGGTCCTACATTGGAACTATCCACGCTACTGAGTACTCCTATCAGCTATAGGTACCATTGATATTCGAATAAAGATAATTTTCATCAAGTCGTGTTTTCAATTATTCGACCTCCCTAATATCGCCCTACACGATGTCTGAAGAGAACGCCAATCCTGAACCTTTCCCGACAAATTATACCTAATATTTACAGTACTTTCTAAGGGTTTCGAACTATAACCACAAAGTAAGAAAAACGTTGCAAGACTTATTCAAACCTAAGCGATAGGTATTTGCTACCGCCGTGGGTACCGTAAACTCAGGTTTTTATGGTCCAATACTCTCAATTATGATCCAAACTATGGAGTATCTCCTTTTGTACATGCCGCGCAAATTTTGGCTTTATTCTAGTGAATCATGCCCCATAATGGGATATATACTAACTACATCATATAATTATAGTAAAAAAATATTGTGCAACTGTCTACAGTTGTTGTCTGCTCGTCTGTGTGCAGTTTTTAGGACTTACCTAGGTATCTTGTTTATTTAAGGATGCAATAAAGAGTATTGTCACGTATTGTTTTGTATTGTACACCAGAGTGCATAGTAGTTTAGAGAGGTTTAGAGGGGAGAGGAGGAGGTAGAGGGGGGGGGGAGAAGTTGTCAAATAGCCAATTCCTTCGCTTGGGTGTTACCGCTTCTTACGGCGGTAGCGGATACCACTCTAATCTGAATAGGCCTTTAAGCAATACTGGGATTTCGAGGATAGAAATTTGTTTACTAAAATACTATTAAGTATCTACCGGAAACTCCAATGCACTCTTGAGTCTAAGCTGTTCTCCTGACGCCTGATTTGTCTCAGCTGCCAACTCTCTAATCATTCTTTGCGTATTCTTCAGCTCCGCTGACTTTTCTACGAGACCCTGTTCGAAAATAAGCCTAAATTTTAGGGGAAAGGGGCGTTTTTGACATTTAGCCCCCTAGGTCAAAAATGTTTACAGTAAAAATAAATATCAACTCATTCTCCCAGCAATCAGGGTATTTTCTTCGAGAAAATCTACCACGTTCCATTTATGCGTTCAGTGGCCTACTGTAGGGTAGACCGGGGACAATTGAAACACGTTATGAATGAAACAAGTTAAATTTCTCGAAAACCACAATACCTACGCCGATGAGGCAATACTCACGCCACGCGGGCGGCCATTTTACAAGTTTGAACCAGTAACACTCGAGCGCCCGACTGGCGAGGCCATGTCAGGGAGCCGTTGAAAAATTTTGACCAAAAAAGTAAGTATCTGTGCTCTCATTTATTTTCATATCATTTTGTGTTCTTGTGTAGTTTGACAAATTGAACTTATTAAGTGTTTTGAGTGTGAATTATAGAATATTCTAAGTGCCATTAAACAGTGATGGAGTGTTATTAATAGGTTAATATTTGACCTTGAAGTTAAATATGTGCTTTGGGGACGATAGAAACAACGAGCTTGTGGACGATTGAAACGTTTCAAACGTCCCCATGTTTTAACCGTCCCCACAAGTAACCGACAATAAATAAAATGGGGTTCTGATTTTGAGAAAATATTTCTTTTAACATTATAGGTGGCTTTCTCTGATAATGTTTTTATTTCTGTTATTTATGGTTTACCAATAATTCACCGGGTCAAAGGAAAAACCAACTATCTCCTACAATTAATGATTGGCAGATAGGTAGTTTTGCCTTTGACCCGGCGAATCGTTGACATCAATATCTCATTATTGTATATGTTACGAGCAATTACCTATTATTAATATATTTTATCTGTAAACTACCTAAGTTTCTACGTTCGTTAAACGTAAAATAATGTTTTTTTTTTAATTCTGCAACAAGTTGATTATTATGATAGTTACTTTATATGAAAGAAACATTTTTTGTCTCTTCATTGGTTTTTAATGCGGGAAATTTTACACCACATTTTTATATCTATATATGTATTATGATAGTTATTTCGAAAATATATTTTATGCGGCTATGGTTAAAGTTTTGTTTTTATATTTTATATGGCGTAGGTACGTCTATCTTGTTGGCCTATAGACTCGTTATGATTGAAACATGGTTATAATTGAAACAACCATTTTGTATGAGACACATTTATGTTTTTTTTACCACTATTCCATATAAGCAAATCTTATTGTTGTATTAAAACTACCATGATAAAGCTAAATATAAGAGGTAACCGCAACAAAGAATACTAGAAGTCGTGTATCTTTTTTTTTACATCCGTTTCTTTAATCGCGATCTTCAGACGATGATAAATTTTGTAATTTTGGTACTACGATAGTGATCTTTTGGTGATCTCTTTGTATAACATGACAGTCAATAATAAAGATAAAAATAATAAATTTTATTTATTTTTCACAAACTTATTAAGGTGTTTCAAATGACCCCGCATAGTGTTTCAATTGACACTCATGTGGGGTCAATTGAACCACTCTCCCACTTCCTCTTTAATTCCCTATTATAAGATAACCATGGGCAATAGACCTTTAAAACTAATTTTATTTAAAAACTACATAAATTTCCTTAATAAAAATTAGTTGCACACCTTTCTAAATATAAAAATAAAAATGTTGCAGGCGATTAAACATAAATTGTTTCAGTTGTCCCCGGTCTACCCTACTGACCAACAATATAATTGTCCAATGCCATTCACTATGTAAAATTGAAGAGAAGTTTATTGTGCCTACTGGTTCGTATTCGTCAATTTTATTGCGCAATTTGGTGTTAATATGGCGTGTAAATTTTTCTTAAGTGATTAAGGTTTATTGATGCCATTAATTGGTCATTTATGGAAACATTTAACGCAGTAATTGAAAAGTCTAATTGATCATTTATTATATCTCTTACGTCATCGGTGCGCTTGCCCATCATCTGGTGGAAGCATCCAGACCCGCAGTACCAGCACCGACGCGTGTAATGCTCCAAATACAACAAGGCACGGCCGTGCATCTCATGCTGAAATAGTACATTATGATACGAGTGGGCTACGTTGGTCATGGTAATTGACCAATGCCCACGAGTGACATACGATGTTTTTCAACACATTTGCAAATAACGCGTACGCGGTCTGGGCGCTGAGCGGCGCGGGTATAATGCCAGCCGATCCCTCTCATTGGTCGGTAATTACAACACTTGTGCGGTAATGTAAAGTAAAAAGCACTAGTGTGTAAAATGCTGCGTTCCGCGCATAAGAACAATGGAATAAAATCCACTTATGAACAAGTGTGTTGGAAAGGATATTTTAATCGTGGAAACGCAACCTACGACGGAAATTGTTCCTAGAGCAAATCCTGGCAACACTTTAGGGTCGGGCATTTACAGATATCTCACCATGGAAATGGACATGGGCACCATGATACAAGAAAACCAGATATGTTTTTTCCGAAATCTGACATGCTGACGTTACGTTAATGTTGCCATTGATTAAGAACTTCCATGATTTAAGAAAGTATATCTATCTATCACCCAATAATCAATTATGAAATAAATTATTTATTTTCAGTGGCGGCGTAAGGGGGAGGTTGGCAGGGGCGGTCCGCCCCGGTTGCCAAGCACTGGGGGTGAGACAGCGGACAGCATGTAACCCCCCCATACCCATACCATAATAATCCACATACAGAATGTTAATATTACCTTTTGAGTCTCCGTTAACAATTCGTAAGTGGTAGTCCGAAACAAAGGGTGTTTGAACCTCATGTAACTACAAAACGCGTAGTCTGGAAGATCGTCGCAGTCGGCTGGAACAATTAATTGTCCATTCCATTACAACATAGAATACAATCGGATTGATTATATTACATAACTTACATAACATATTGGCTGTTAGGAAGATATGAATATGGTATCTTAGCGTTTTCTGCGACAAATAGTCGGTATATAAAAGTTGCTACTTTGATGCGGATAAGTAACAGCCCCCCGCCAATCGTACAAATATTGTATAGTACCCTAGTGTTGCCAGATGTCCTGATTTGGGCGGAACGTCCCGATATTTAGGGGACTATGGACATGTCCCGAATTACAATACCTGTACAACATATTGCAATATCACCCAAGCTACTATTACGGAGAGACAAGAGAAAAATACTGAAAGCTGGTAATTACACTCCAAATATAGTCTCCACTCCACTCAAGGACAACGGATAACGGCTACACTTTATGTAGGACACAGAAATTCCATACACATTTTTCCCTAATTGACAATCGCGCTCAATTAGGACACCTATTCGAGTTCAATATGTTTGATCGCGCGTTCGCGCCAACTTGCGATAATCCCGCGTTCGCGCGAACCTGCGATAATCGCGTAGTTGCGTTGTATTGGGACGATCCCGAACGAAGACGCGTAGTTTCTTACCTATCCTTTTAATTCCGAGACAGGAACAATAGGGGGGTTGTACTCCTTCCAGAACAGGTGACGGATGGATCAACACCTTTGACGACCTTTGAGTGAAATCTCCCCCTTCACATTCCAGAACTCGAATGTTAAATAATTTTGCCACAGCTGAAAGTAAATATGGGTAAGTCGCTCTTTACTGGCCAACCTTCGATAGCTAATCAGTTTGTAAAAATATAGTTTACCCGTGCCATTGCTTGCGTTATTCCCGTTATTATCCCAAGGGAATATAAAGTATCCCATGTTTCAATCCTGGACCTGGTCTACTTGCATACCAAATTTCAATAACAACTGAATGGATTGATCCATTCAGTTGTTATTTAGTAAAAAATATTCAAATATCCAAACCTCCAACCGAACATCTTCACAAACTTTCACATTCATATAGTAGAGTGATGTGATATGATTATTGATAGCTAGATAGATACTGGCCAGGAAATTTGTAAGTTTTACTTGTAATTGCAATGCCTAACAGGGCCGTACGTACCTACTCTTAGACCTACGTCAAATTGTACCATTAAATAAATGAATCCGTGCAATTGAATTTCCGTTGGCGAGATACACACATGAAATTTATTACGTACTACATCATCAAATTTGGTAGTTGCTTCGGTACCTTGCGCTATTTTCTTTGGCGAGTCACACTGTAGAAGGTACTGCATCATGCGTCGAGGAAACACGACGCCTAATACGGAGCTGCATTTCAAAAGCATCTTCTCAAAAGGCGACAAAGAATCGTACGTCTTTAAGATTATTGCTACGAAAATCAATTAATTTGAATCATGTATGATAACAATAAAGTGCGCTTATTACGAAATTGTGAAAATAGGACGTAATATAATCTTTATTTCGGACAAAACTGTAACCCCTGTGATTAGTTTAATTATAATATATATGCGCTTCGGTAGCTAACTTACCTTAATCGCTGAGATAGATATCTCAACGATCACAACACAAGCGCACACCTCCTGTTCAGTAAAAAGCTTAGGAAAGTGGTACGTTTCAGTTCGAGGACTCTGGTATGAACATCTTGATATCCGGTAACTTTCTTGATATTACATACAGTTTGCACACAATACATTTGCTCAAAACATATTCTCCGCATAATTGGTGCGAAAAGCAGTACTTGCCACTCGTCTATATATACTTGGGCATTAAAACTTATAATATAACTATGTCCAGGTGTGGCATAAAGTACTATGTTACAAGACAATCAAGTTTTCTCACCGTCTTCACCAATGGACATGTTGATATTCAAGACCTCGTAGCTCTCAGCGAGAACTGCTACTTGGATAAGGTCGTCTGCTGGCGTCGCATATTTTTGGCTACCTTCGGTTTCGTCGCAATCGACAATATTTAAACTGTCCATGAGTTGCTAAAATACACAAGAAGCTTATTACCTATACAGTTCGTTTTGGATCTTTTAAAGTTTTAACATGGACAGTACAGCGAATCCAATGAAGTTAGTAAAAAAAATAGGTCGCCAGTTAAAGACATATAGGTATAAAGAACGTGGCTGTACTCTTACTTAGATATTACTAGTATTTTAATTATGATTATTTTGGCATACGAATTTTTCAGTCCAAAATCCATAAAAGTAAAATAAAATTACCACAGGTAGGTAAGTAATCTTATTACGAGGATGGACTACGTTTTACAAATGAATTATTCTTAAAGTTATAGGTCCTTGTTCGCAGAGCAAAATGAATTAGGACTCACTTCAAAATACTCATCAAGCGAAGTATCCTGGCTATATACAGGGGCCGAGTCTACTGCCTTATGCAGCAAATATGGTGGCGGCATCACAGCCCCGCTATCTATGGCTTTAGTCGTGGACATGGTTGCTATGCTCAAGTCTCCTTGCTGGACAAGCGATATGATAAAGTTCTGGATCCAGCCAGGCATGCCTTTACTTGCACTTTCTATCAACCTGAATCATGACAAATATCTAAGAAAATGTCCAGTCGCCATCAGATATAGGTATCTGAGCTGTCAGTGTACTCATAAATATCTGAACACGGCTCTATTTTCATAGCATTAGAGCCGTGTTCAGATATTTATGAGTACACTGACAGCTCAGATATATCTGATGGCGACTGTCCAACATGTTCCATTGAGTGGCTACTCAATTTACTACTTATATACTTTTTTCTTCTGATATACCTACATATGTACATGGAAGAGTGAGCGCAAATATTCGATATTTGACAGGACGAGTAAAAAACTGGTTAGTCCGTCAGCTACATTATTCAAAAATATTGTGAGTACTCGTAAGTACGTATCTTTTTCCTTTTTAGGGTTCCGTACCTTAAAAGGAAAAAACGGAAACCTTATCTTATATAGGATCACTCGTCATGTGTCTGTCTGTCTGTCTATCACAGCCAATTTGCTCCGAAAGTACTGGTCGCATTGAGTTGAAATTTGGTACATATATTAAGGTTAATGACCCAAACACGGACATGTCACGAAAATATATGAATTTTAATCATGGGGGCCGCTTTTGGGAGGTCAACTAGAAAATAAAAAAAAAGTTAGCGAACTGTATCATGTGACATATTAAATGAAAGGGCTCACTGTGAGAATATCAAATATATTTTTTTTATAATTTTTATGTGAATAGTTTTGAAGTTATTTAAGAAAATAGGCAAAAATTGACCACCCCCCCCCCCCTTATCTCCGAAACTATTGGCGTTGAATTTTGAAAAAATATGGAATATAGTCCTATACCTGATAAATTACAGGAAAACCTTTAAGAAGTCTGTGCCATAAAGTATAATTATTTTATATTGTTTTGAACGTACGGAACCCTCTCCACGCGAGTCTAACTCGCACTTGTCCGGTTTTTATCAAGCAATAAAAATTACGATGATACAGTGTTTTGAACTTTCGCGTGACGTCACGTCATGGTACAATTTTCGGGGGGCCGTCTGGTTGCATAACAACTATTGTCATATTATTAATTGTCATAACAGTTTAAGCATAAAGTTGATGCTCATATATTTTTTTTGGCATAAATTGTCCTATGGCATAATTGTTCCGTGTCATAATTATACGGAGTCATAATTGGTTTAACCATAGGTAATGTAAATTGTCATACATTTATTTAGTCATAATATTGATGATTATAAGTCGTTTTTGCAATAATTGACAACATTTCATATTTTCAAAAGATCTTAATTCGAAAACCATTTGGGTAAAACTGTATTTTATGCTGAAAAAAAATATTTTTGGATTTCTTTTCCCATTCATTTTGGAAAAAATCGTCAATTAGTGTGAACCGGAAGTGTGACGTCATTTTCCCTGCATTATCGAGAGAGACCTTAGTGCTGAAACGATTAAAAAGTGTATGGTATCCGGTTGTCATTTTCTGACATACTTGCCGTCTCGTTTATTTGTTTTGAAAATTGTTACAACTGCTTAGCGGCTTTAGAAGTTTAATTTTCTTACCGTTGGTTCATTTGCACGTTTTCGAAGACCTTAAAATACTTGGCACTTTCCCACTGGACTCCGATAACGCATTCAAACATTATTAACTTGGCATTCTTTTACCGGACACCGATTTTTTTCATATAATGAAGACATCAGAAGGTTTTTCTCAGGCTGATAGCACGAATCTGCCGCGTGTTGAAATTATGATGATGGAGTACACATCGGCAAGTGATAAATATAATCCAGCCCAAATAAGAGAAGCAAAAGCATCGTTGTCTTCCCGAACTTCCTATGTTGACAACGCTGTAACGCCTGACAGTTATTTTTTTAATCGTAATTGTCGCTCTGGATTCTAGTTTTTTTAAATCGTAATTGTCGCTCTGGATTCTAGTTGGGAAAGTGACGTCATTTTCTACATACGCCCTTTTAGAATGAGCTACTTTTCAAACTGCTATTTTTAATTGAAAAATTGAGTTAAAACGAAAAAGAAAAAATACGGGTAGCTTAAAATTCCACCTATTTTCTATCCAGCTCATAAAAAGAAGGAGTAGAAAATTTGAAATATTGTCATTGATGATTATAAGTGGTTTTAGTAATAATTGTAAATTACATACATTTATCAAGCCATAATATTGATGATTATAAAAATCGTATTGCATAAATTTTGATAATGGACTTGCGATGGTTCTTCAAAAAAGAAACGATTTATATTATTGAAGTATTTTTAATTTCTACTCATTACACAATATTAGTGACCTCACACAGAACCAAATCACTGCCAGAAAAGTAGGTTAGGTTAGGTTAGAACTGTTATCTCACACATAACCGAATCGCTGCCAGAAATGTAGGTTAGGTTAGAACTGTTATCTCACACATAACCGAATCGCTGCCAGAAAAGTAGGTTAGGTTAGAACTGTGACCACACACAAAACCTAATCGCTGCCAGAAAAGTAGGTTAGGTTAGGTTAGAACTGTGACCTCACACAGAACCAAATCGCTGCCAGAAAAGTAGGTTAGGTTAGAACTGTGACCTCTCACAGAACCAAATCGCTGCCAGAAAAGTAGGTTAGGTTAGAACTGTTATCTCACACATAACCGCATCGCTGCCAGAAAAGTATATTAGGTTAGAACTGTGACGCAACATAAAAGAGAACTTTTAAAAAATCTTTTAAAATTAGGTTTATGCGTTTAGAAATTTATGCTTTTACTTAGTATGGTTAAAGTGTTGTATGAGCAACCTATTTATGCGTTTAGCATTTTATGCATTTACTTAGTATGGTTAAAGTGTTGTATGAGCAATCCATGTATGCCCATTATAAAGTATGCTTGAATAAATGTATGCATATCAACTATATGCCCATTACACAGTATGTCCATAAACATTATGATTAAAATCATTATGCGCATAAATGTATGACTATTTACAGTTATGCGTAATGATGAGTATGACGAATCCTCGTATGCGTATCAAAAATATGACCTTAAACTTGATGCAACCCGACCCCTACCCACAATTTTCACCTAGTGACGTCAGAAGCCCCCACTCTGGAACTTTGACGGTCTTTATCTTTGACAATTTGGATTATTTGAAAAAGTAAAAAATGCGTGTTCAATCTAACTGACGGACTAAATAGGTATAATGAATTTTTCTTAACCCAGGCATTATCCCTTTTAAATACATAAATACATTTTAATAATTCTTACATCTCCAAATCTGCAGGGATAGCCTGCACGTCAAGGAACTGGCAGGCTACCGCCGAGTGATATGAATGATCTAGTTCGGTTAGAGTCATCTTCAATAGCATGTTGTTCGATATGCAATGATGGGCCACATCTGTGTGAACATTAAGATTAATATTTGTTAAAAGTTTAAAACGTTATTGCATAAAATATAAATTATCGTATAAAAGGCGAACATAATGCCTTAAGGCATGGTCTAATAATTGACCTTAGGGCAAAGCAGATAACTTGCGGGCGATGCAACTAAGGTTAAAAGAATTATAACTAAATTACATAACACAGTATGATATATTCGGTTTACTGTCAGGTCGCAAGATACCTAACACTCCTCCTCGCTTCGCTCATCGTCGTACCTAATGGTGACTCTGGAAATATTTTTCTTTATTGGTAGTAAGTCGGAAAGGTTGCATTAATAGTATAAAATTGTATTGTTATACGTAAACGTAAATAACACAAAATACACGTACATATTCCTATCGTGTCATATTATCTTGGCTAGGCCAAACTATGCCTAAACTATTTTATTAAAAGTTCATTTACCAATCGTTATTTTGCTATAAATGTCAATATCAAGTACCTATAGTGTGGCCACATGCGGTATTAACGGTGCTTCCCCGATAATATGGCCCCAGCATGATAGAGTATAAGATTCGGATTGGCGGCACTACCTAGTTGGCAGCTGCTGCCGCAACAAAGGTGCTGCACCTTCGATGTGCCCGTTCCGTATTAACCCCGCCATAGAATAAGTAATAGAACTACGTACAGAAGTCCTTTCTCTAATAAAACTGTCGTTCGGGTCCGACCACTGAGACCCCCTGAGGAGTTCCGGCTACTTCCAACCAGTGCCGTAAATAGCCTTTTCTGCGCCCTGTGCGAGCTTCTATAACTGCGCCTTTGTTTTTACCTAGGGTCCTGCCTGGTCTGGACATTCTTGCGCCTACCAGAGTCTACGCCCTGTGCCTGGGCACCGGTGGCACCGCCCTATTTACGGCACTGCTTCCAACTTTGGGCCGCGGATGCAGGCCCCGCTGCAGAGGCTCCATCACCGGTGTGGTTTTAGTGGGTATGCTTGCTATCTGAGGGTTGAGCCTCACATAACCTCCCCGAAGGGTCCTTTTAAGGGCCTGGGAAAGGGCCGGGTAATGCCTGGAGAGTATGCGTAGTACATTTCCACACCGTTAACAAAAAAAGACCCCGCCAAGTCGAGCCAACTAATCCGCACACCAAGTCTTACCTTTTAAATTATCACATTAATTATTAATTAGTTACTGTGTTAATTTACCAGACAAATAATCGTAATCATCCATAGTTATGATGACGAAAATGGTTGAAGTATCCAAAAGAATCAGTAGTAACTTCCACGACTCGTCATCGATATGTCTCGCTTCTTCTAGTGCCACTACCCATAACGAATTAACATTCTGTAATACGAGTTGTCTCAGTTAAGATTTTGGAAAATCTTTTACGTAATTCACTTACTTAGAGTAGATTAGGTAGGTTAAGTATCTTTTATAATTATTCTGAAAAATCAATGGTATCTGTAAAATAATAATTATGCGTAAAGAGTATTCAGATAAACAGAACATTCTGACAAGTAAAATTATGCCAACACATGGGGATCCATTAATTTTTGTATCAATAATAATCGTAATACCTAAGCCCTGTAGTGTTTCTACACTAAAAATTCTAAAGCACGGTGTACCTACACTTCCCACTTACTTTACTAAAAATATCACACACAAGATATGGAATACTGGGTTGTGCAAGAATGTCTCCAGTAAAATGGAAATCGTCGGGTAGCGAAAAGTGGCAGCTGAACAATTCATTCATTGCATAACGCTGAACTGGACTCATTATGCCGGTTTTCACACTGTAAAATTAAATTAAACAATATAATATAACCAGCATTTTAGAAAATATGTGGCGTTCCATAAAACTCCGAAACTAGAAACTGTCATAAGGAAAGGATCCTTTTCTGATGGGAAGCCACATATATACTTAAAATTTCAATAGCCAACAGATTTTGACATTTCTTCGAGCGTTTCAAACGATCGCCCGAAATGATATTGCTGGGTGGGCTCACAAAACACGTCCTATATTACCCCGACGACGCCATTATCATCAAAAAAAAACCGGTAAAGTGCGAGTCGGACTCGCGCACCGAGGGTTCCGTACAAACTCATAAGTAGATACGCGAATAGTTCAAGAAAAACTGTATGTCGATTTGTTTAGTAGAAGCAAATAAGTATATGTTATGATTTTTGCAAATTTCTAAAAAACAGTGCAAGTTAGGAAAACAGTTATATTTTCCCTCTAATATTGAGAACCTGACGTGTAATGATTCTATTTAATAGCAAGGACCATTAAATCAAGAGGACTGTCATTCTCCATACAAAAAGCTGTTCCTCGAATTTACAACGCCATCTATGTATAAGCTTGGTAAAATAATTATAATATTATTTACAATTATTTAACTTTGCAAACGTGACACAGTATTTAAATGTATTTAAATTTATTTATTATTAGCTGTTTACGAACTAATTGTTACTATACTATGTTTCTTTGTTTAATTATAACATCGTTAAATGTTTAGTGTTTTAGCGCCATCTAGTTTTGCCTGGAAACCCCTAGCGTGAAACATGCCATCGCTTAGTTTTGCTACTCGCCGCTAGGGATTTCAAGTTTTGTAAATTTCTAAAAAGGTATTAAAGTTAGCAAGACCGTTCTATTTTTCCTGTAATATTCAGGTTGATATTCATAATTGGTAATTATGACACATTTTTCTGATCAGTAACTTCGGAGATAATAGGGGGGGAATGGTACATAAAAATGTATAAATCAAAAACTACTTATTTAAGAAAAAAAATAAAAATGCTGTTTTAATCTACAAATTAAGCCCTTTCATTTGATACCCCACTCAATATAATAGCCCTACTTTCAATTTTCAAAGTCCCATTACGGAGCCTTTAAAAAAAAAAGTAAAAAAGGTACAAGATATTTTTTATGTCCAATAGGCTCGGGTTAGCTACTTTTAACACTATTCCAAATTTCAAATCGATAGCATCAGCAGTTCCTGAGATATCTGGTTGTGACAGACGGACAGACAGACAGACAGACAGACAGAGTCGCACCATAAGGGTTCCTTTTTTACCATTTTGGTACGGAACCCTAAAAAGTATAAAAACGGTCAACTCAATATTACCGAAACCAAGGACCATTAAAACAAGAGGACTGTCATTCTTCATACAAAAAGCTGTTCCCCGAATTTACAACGCCATCTATGTATAAGCTTGGTAAAATAATTATATTATTTACATTTATTCAACTTTGCAAACGTGACACAGTATTTAAATGTTAGAATTTATTTATTATTGGCTGTTTACGAACTAATTGTTACTATACTTATGACGACCGCTTTAGCTTAGTTGGTAGTGACCCTGCCTACGAAGCAAGAGGTCCTGGGTTCGAATCCCGGTAAGGGCATTTATTTGTGTGATGAGCACGAATATTTGTTCCTGAGTCATGGATGTTTTCTATGTATTTAAGTATTTGTATCTATTAAATATATCGTCGTCTAGTATCCATAACACAAGCCTTATTGAGCTTACTATGGGGCTAGTTCGATTTGTGTAAGATTGTCCACTAATATTTATTTATTTATTATTTATTATTATTATCTGTATGTCTTTCCCGTACACGAGACAATAGTGTCCCGGCCCTTTGGGAGGCGTGCGCGGAGCCGAAGCCAACGCGTAGAGGCCCTTTCGACAATTTAATGAAAGGCAACGTGTACACCCAGTGGATGCTGTCCCTGCCCGTGTCACAGGACGCACGCAGAGACAGCCCCCGCCAGATGCAAGGACTATTGTTGATTGATGGAATCTAAATTTACTGGGTTATGGTGGTGGAATTATGGACTAGATACTGGGCTATGGATTGAGACATGACGGCGCCTGTCAGGAAAAGTGTCTCATGGCTTTCGCGGCACTGACAGACCGTGACTTGCCCTCCGCTGATGGGCCCCTGTTAAATAGCGACATTATGAGCAATGGCCCAGGGGCAACACCGCTGCCGAGGGCTGCAGGGTGTCGAGAGGTGTGCTGCGCTTTCTCCGAGGGTACTCGCGGCGTTATGCCTTTTATCACTTCCACGCCTGGAGCATATAGCTCTCGCGACTCCACTCTGGACGGCCAGTTAAGGCAAGCCAGAGGCGGAGGTCCTTTCACTAAATCCCATGACCCTCCCTAAGGACCCCCCGGAGCACTCGGGTACGTGGGGTCGCTTCTCCCCAACAGCTCGCCACAAGCTGCCCTGCGTATTTATTATTATTATTTATTATTTATACTATGTTTCTTTGTTCAATTATAACATCGTTAAATGTTTAGTTTTTTAGCGCCATCTAGTTTTTGCCCGGAAATCCTTGTTTTAATGGCCCTTGCCGAAAAAATGCACCTATAAATATCAAGATTTACCACCATTAAGATTAAACGTCGGGGCTCTCTACAAAATAACTGAAAATGCGGTCCTAATCTCACAGAATTTTGACATCGATCCCACCGAAGTTACGGCGTTTGAAACGCTCGAAGAAATGCCCATATTTGGTGACCTGTTTCGAATAATTCGTTCTAAATGTTCCGCGTCTGATGAACTGCCAATCAACATTTCGACCGCGATCTGACGAAATAATCCATACGGTACCTATATCAACAAAAACAAAATAATATTGGTGCAAATATCTTTACCTAGTAGCCAAGTAGGGTACAACGCCTTTCAACCGGGGTCGTCGTGGGTTCGAATCCTGGCACGTCCAAATGAGTTTTTAGGAAGGTATGTACAAAATATGTTTTCATATTTATTTACCATTAACCTCCTGGTAAAGGAGAAACATTGGAAGGAAACCTGCATAAATTCGCGGAGAAATTCAAAGGTGTATGTAAGAAGGCCCAACTCGCTCTAGGTCACCATGGGTGGGTAGGTTACTACGCCCATTCACTCTTATCAATGAAAGTAGATCTGTACCCAGCAGCGGGATGTGGGTATATAGTAATAAGATGTAGCGAATATTCGCAAGATATGTATTCAATATTTGCATTCGCATTCGTATTCGCAAAAATCGTTGCGAATATATTGCGAATGATTTTGGTGCATTTTAGATCCTAAAATTAATGGAAAAGGAAAAAAATACAGCCAAGTTCGAGTCGGATTTCGAAGCTATCAATCGGTAATTAAATACTCTGTTAGATAAGTCTCGGAAACGTTCTCAGTTTTGTATGGAGCGAGAACGTTCTCGAGAACATTTCCCATACAAAACTGAGAACGTTTCCGAGAATTCCCGAGAATGGCACAACTCTTCATAAGTACCAAAAATAAAATGAAAATAAGATATTTATTTTTAACCACCGGTTCCAATTTTTCTACCGCATGCATAATCATTATATTTATAACGATTTTTTCTAAAAACTTCATTACTTATTTCGACTAAGTATTGAATTTTCATAGTTCGTCTTTTATTAATTTTGTTTATAAATATCTAGTATTATAAAATTGTATAACCAATATTCGTCGTCGTCGATTATTCGTATTCGCATTCGATATTATTCGTATCAACGTCGATTATTCGTATTCGCATTTGCATTCGCGGATGTTCAAAAACCAATATTCGTTTTACTTATACCTACCTCTTAATCCTCTTATACTGCTTGATAGTACCTACTACGAGTACCATACGACTCCTCCTCTAAATATACTAAAGTTATGTACCTACATATTTAAGTTTTTAAAACTTGTGTTGTTTCTAAAGGAATGGCCAGAGATCGCAAAAAATAGGGAACATTGGACGGAGCGGGGGGAGGCCTTTGCCCAGCAGTATGACATAATAGGCTTAAGTATAATAATAATACAAAACTTGTACGCACCTTGTCCGTTTCCAAGAACGAAATTCTCATAATGGGAATGACGTTTGGTGTAAGATGTAAGCATTCTTCCATTAAACGCGTTTTACCCACTGACGTAGGTCCCTGCACAGTTTTTTTATTTCCGTTAAATTCGACACATTGCATTCTGTGACGTTGGTTCCCAACCAGCAAAAATGTCATATAGCTCGGCCTTATATAACCATTCAGTCGAGTAAAAGTGATGTTACAGTAACCGCTGCGATAACATGTCGCGTAGAAGCTGATTATATGACAGTTTGGCTTATACAGCAATTTAGTCAAATAGTTAAGTCATATAAACGTTTATATGACCCCGTAATGCGATAACTTTGACACAGCGGTGTAGCAGTCTTTAGATTACCTTTATACGGCGGATTGATGCCATAATGGTTTATTATATGTCACTTACGCGACAAAAGGCCGTGTATACGTTTTTAATTATGTTATTATACAACTAGTCATATTGACAGCACAATTGCAACTTTTATGCAAAATAGTTTGATATAAAAGGGATTTAAATTGCTTTTGCTCTACATAAAGTCGTATACATGCGCTCTATATTGCGATTATTACACAATCGAGTAATGGACTTCATAATGATTACTATAGAGCCAATAATTATGTAATAGTTGCTTATACGATATTTATAGCATGTAAAATAGCATTGAGACCCGTATAAAGCAAGGTTAAATGTAAAGCCTGTTTTAGCGATAACTATGCGACTCATTATTCATAATGCCGTGTAAGGGTAGTTATTTAGCCCTTCTATAGAACTATGTGAGTTATAAGGATTCCAAAATATTACTTATACTGCTCCAGGACTCGTAAAATAATATCACTGTGACTGCAATGCAAATGCCCATTTTCTTGAAAAACATAAATATTTTCAATAAATTTCTACACATCTACATACTTGACTTGACACGCAAAAATTTTAAGCCTACTAACTATTGTAGGTTTTTTCTAATATTTTATAGCAATCGATGTTTTTTATATAATTCACTAAGGGCCCTAAAACTTGCATCATGGCGGAAACAGCAGTAGAGTAATATTAGTAAATTAGTACTCCAATATTACTTTATGTCACATAGTGGTTGCTTAAGTCAAACGAGGGTGCTTAATGTCGGTTACTGATCAATTTTGCTCGCCGTGGAAAAAATAAATTAAATAATTTTTAGTTAAAACTCAAAATCGCGAAGGGGCATTAAAAAATTATATACTAACTAGCTGATGCCCGCGACTTCGTCTGCGGTGTAAATTATAATTAGGCAATTAATCTTAATAGGCAATTAATAGTTTCTGATATTTGTTCATAAACTTTGTTGTAATTAAACAAAACCCTCAAATATTGGGCCCAAAACTGCAAAATGCACATTTACCGTGAAAATCAATTCTTAAGTCCATTTAAGGATTATTACCAAAAAATTAAATGCACTTAATAAACCGCTTGTTACTTACACAAAAAAACAATCTACTAATTGCTATATGCTATGCATGGAGTTAAAAACCTTTTACTTTAAAAATTGTACGGGTCCCTAAAAAAACTTTCAACCCCTACTTACTCAACCCGTCTTCGAGATAAATTTTAATGAACCGTGAAATCATTTGAGTTCTATTCAGTTTAATCAGTTTTAGATACCCTACTTTAAAAATCATTTGGTCCCTTTATAAAGTTTTGGTCCCCATTTATAACCCTTGGAGATGAATTTCAAAAAATGGTTTAACATTTTTTCTGTACCCTTATTGAAGGATCTATGTACGAAGTGTCAGATTTCCTACTTCAAAAATCCTTTGGACCCTATACAGAGTTTCAACCCCCATTTAAACCCCTTTGGGGATAAATTTCAAAAAACTGCAATCACTTTTCTTTTCTTTTTTAGATGAGTTCAAGATCTACTACAAAAATCGTTTGGTCCCTTTACAAAGTTTCAACCCCCTTTTGATCCCTTTTTAGGGATGAAAAAACGGTAAAACCACATTTCTTTTTTCTTATTAAGGAGTCTATGTACGATGTCCCAGATCGCCAACTTCAAAAATCTTTTGGTCCGTATACAAAGTTTCGACCCTCATTTAAACCCCTTTGGGGATGAATTTCAAAAAAACAGCAATCACTTTTCTTTACTCTCATGGATGAGTTTATGTAAGAAGTTTAAGATCTACTATAAATACCGTTTGGTCTCCATACAAAGTTTTGACCCCCGTTTGACCCCTTCTTAGGGATGAATTTAGAAAAACGAAAAATCACTTTTTCTACTCTTATTGAGGAGTTTATATACGATGTCTTAGAGCTCCAACTTCAAAAATCGTTTGTACCCTACACAAAGTTTCAACCCCCATTTTAACCCCTTTGGGGATGAATTCCAAAAAACAGCAATCACTTTTCTTTACTCTTATGGATGAGTCTATGAACGAAGTTCAAGATTTACTACAAAAATCGTTTGGTCCCCATACAAAGTTTCAACCCCCGTTTGACCCCTTTTTAGGAATGAATTTCGAAAAATGGTAAAACTACTTTTCTTTATTCTTATTGAGGAGTTTATGTACGATTTCTCAGAGCTCTAACTTCAAAGTTCAAATTTTCAACCCCCATCTAACCCCTTTTGGGGATGAATTTCAAAAAACCGTGAAATGACTTTCCTGTACTCATATTGTGGAGACTATGTACGATATCTCAGAGCTCCAACTTCAAAAATCGTTTCAAGCCCCATTTAACCCCCGTCGGGGATGAATTTTGAAAAACGGTGAAATTACTTTTTGCAACTAATCTCCTAGTTTAAAAATCGTGTGGTCCCCATTTAAACTTTCAACCCCCGTTTTACCCTTTTTAGGGATGAATTTCGAAAAAGGGTGAAATTACTTTTCTCTACTTATATTGAAGGATCTATGTGCGAACTCTGAGATCTCCAACTTCAAAAATCGTTGGTGCCTATACAAAATTTCAACCCCCGTTTAACCCCTTTTGGGGATGAATTTCGAAAAACCGTGAAATTACTTTCCTACACTCATATTGTGGAGCCTATGTACAATGTTTCAGAGCTCCAACTTCAAAAATCGTTTTAACCCCCATTTAACCCCTGTTGGGGATGAATTTTGAAAAAAGGTAAAACTACTTTCTTAGACCTTTATCGAGGAGTCTATATACGAAGTCTCAGATCTGTAACTTAAAAATAATTTGGTCCCTAAACAATATTTCAACCCCCGTTTTACCCCTTTTAGGGATGAATTTCGAAAAAGGGTTAAATTACTTTTCTTATCTCATATTGAAGGATCTATGTGCGAACTCTCAGATCTCTAACTTTAAAAATCGTTTGGTGCCTATACAAAGTTTCAAACCCCCATTTAACCCCTTTTGGGGATGAATTTAGAAAAACCGTGAAATTACATTCCTGTACTCATATTGATGGGTCTATGTGCAAAGTCTCAGATCTCCGTCTTTAAAAATCGTTTGGTCCCCATTTAAACTTTCAACCCCCGTTTAAGCCCTTATAGGGATGAATTTCGAAAAACCGTGAAATTATTTTTCTGTACTCATATTGAGGAGACTATGTACGATGTCTCAGAGCTGCAACTTCAAAAATCGTTTCAACCCCCATTTAGGATGTTCCCCATTGGGGATGAATTTTGAAAAACGGTAAAATTACTTTCTTCGACCTTTATTGAGGAGTCTATATACGAATTCTCAGATCTAGAACTTCAAAATAATTTGGTCCCTATACAACATTTCAACCCCCGTTTATCCCCTTTTAGGGATGAATCTCAAAAAAGGGTGGAATTACTTTTCTCATGTCATATTGAAGGATCTATGTGCAAACTCTCAGATCTCTAACGTCAAAAACCGTTTGGTGCCTATACAAAGTTTCAACCCCCATTTAACCCCTTTTGGGGATGAATTTCAAAAAACCGTGAAATTACTTTCCTGTACTCATCTTGATGGGTCTATATGCGAAGTCTCAGATCTCCTACTTTAAAAATCGTGTGGTCTTCATATAAACTTTCAACCCCCATTTAACCCTCTTTGGGGATGAATTTCCAAAAACGGTGAAATTACTTTTTTTAAATTGTATTAAAGAGTCTATGTTCGAAGTCTCAGATCTCCTACTTTAAAAATCGTATGGTCCCCATATAAACTTTCGACCCCCATTTAACCCCCTTTGGGGATGAATTTCAAAAAATCCCTTCTTATCCCTTACTTACGTTATATAACCACCCTACTGTGAAAATTTCAAGTTCCTAACTTCAGTAGTTTCGGCTGTGCGTTGATCAGTAAGTCAGTCAGTCAGTCAGGACTTCTTCTTTTATATATTTAGATTAGTATGTAGTTTGTCAATAAAATAAATTTGCAAGTCATTTTACTGCACTATTGCTTTGAACACCCCTTGGCAAAATGTTCAAACATAACAAGTCTTATAATGAAACATCACTCTACTTTCCTCAAAATTAATATTATTTGCCAGTATCACTTCCCGAACACTTTTTTATTAGTGCAATGAAGAAAAAAATCATGTAAACGCTGCTCCAACTACGCTATAGAACCAAATAATCGCTTAATAGTATTCTCATCACATTGACTCGACTTTTAAGTCGTGTAATCGTTGCGGTGGCAACCACTACTGCATGAAATCAGAAATATCGCGACCTGTATACCACTTTTACGCTACATACCTGTTCTATAAAGCTTCTTTCGATTGACTTTTACTCCACTTAATTGCAATATAACTGTGCCCAAACACGGTCGAATAAACGTTGACTCGACTGTTATACGACTATACGCTAGCACTAATTGGTAACGCAGAAACGTCGCCGGGTAGCTTATACGACCTAATTTTGCTAGTTGGGTTGGAACATCAAACAGAAGTTACCTGGTAAATAGGGAACGTGCACGACGAAGGTGCTGCCAACTGGTGCCGCCAATCTAAGTCTTGTACCCTCTCATGCTGGGGCCACATTGACGGCAACGCCGTTAATAACGTTATATTTATCGCGATGAAGGACGATTAACATCAGTGTAGCTACGATTTATTATATTTGACATTGACACTTAAATATTGTCATTGACATTGACAGCTTGATTTGATAGGGGCGATAGTTTCCTTTATTGTCCGCCCGTGTCTCTTTTGTCGTTTAGTGCTGCCACATATAGCTCGTGCACGTTCCCTATCGCTTTTTGTTGGAAAAAAATGTTTCTGTCAAAAAATGTTTTTGAGACAAGCGTTTATCTTATGTAATCTATATCATCGTATGGTTAACATCGGCCTCCATCATCAGATTAGCTCCATGTCATGTCACACATAATAATATTGCACTGTCGTCTGATTTACATATTCCTGCAAAATTTCAGCTCAATCGGAAACCGGGAAGTGAGTAAAATTTAACTAGCAAGATTTGATTACAGACACACAGACACTAAATATAACCGTGTAAAAAATAAGAAGAAGACTACTTACTTACATATATAGCTACAAGAAATCCAAGTAGATAGAAAAATTGAATGGCGCTTACCTATGGTCGAGACCAGGACTCTGACCCGCTCCGGTGGTCGAATTGGTAAAGACGCTGGACCGGAAATCCAGAGATACCTACCAGGTTCGAGTCCTGGTCTGGACCATAGGTGAGCGCCATTTAATTTTTCTATCTACTTGGATTTCTTGTAGCTATATATGTAACATAAAAATGTGGTGTAATTTAATCGCATTAAAATACAAATAAAGAAACATTATGTTTCTTTCATATAGTAAGAAGAAGACTTACAAGAAAAACCATACCGGAGACATGGTCTGCGGATCTCGTGGCCGTCTGGCGCTCCCTCATGGCATGCTGTAGAGAGCGTAAGTACGTTCGCAATTCTTCTTCTCTGCCGAGAATGGGAAGACGCCGGCTGACACATTGAGACCATCTGCATTGAAAAACCTTTTATGCCACTCCTGGCCATAAAGTGGCTTTTTCCGCACGCTGCGCGTACGGAAAAAGCCGCTTTCTGGCCAAGTGTAGACATAAAATGCTGTCACAACACGGGAGGTAATAAAGAAAGCCCTCGATCGCACATTTACGTTCCTCGCTTGCAGTTCGGGCCGCAAACTTCTGCGATCTCGGCCTTTCTTTGTATTACCACCCTAGTTGTGTAATGTACTATTATGCCACATCTGACCAGAAAGCGGCTTTTGCCGTACGCGTAGCGGTTTTCGAATATTCACACAGTAACAAACATAACATAAGTACCATAAAACTCCTCAACTATAGTCCGTTCCACCCAACTTTGGTCCAAATTTACTCGAATCTTACTTACTCGTTAGTTAGTGTACGACAATTATTACGGATAAACTCTAACATGAGCAATGTAATTAAACAAATTTAAATAAATACTTACCTACCTACAAAACCACTGTTAGAAAATGGGTATTGATAGAAATTAATGAGTTTTTTTTGGACCATAGTTGGTTGACTGGATTATAGTTGGGTAGTTTTACGGTAGGTAGGGTAGACCGGGGACAACTGAAACAATTTATGTTTAATCGCCTGCAACATTTTTATTTTTATATTTAGAAAGGTGTGTAACTAATTTTTATTAAGGAAATTTATGTAGTTTTTAAATAAGATTAGTTTTAAAGGTCTATTGCCCATGGTTATCTTATAATAGGGAATTAAAGAGGAAGTGGGAGAGTGGTTCAATTGACCCCACATGAGTGTCAATTGAAACACTATGCGGGGTCATTTGAAACACCTTAATAAGTTTGGGAAAAATAAATAAAATTTATTATTTATATCTTTATTATTGACTGTCATGTTAAACAAAGAGATCACCAAAAGATCACTATCGTAGTACCAAAATTACAAAATTTATCATCGTTTGAAGATCGCGATTAAAGAAACGGATTTAAAAAAAAAGATACACGACTTCTAGTATTCTTTGTTGCGGTTACCTCTTACATTTAGCATTATCATGGTAGTTTTAATACAACAATAATATTTGCTTATATGGAATAGTGGTAAAAAAACATAAATGTGTCTCATACAAAATGGTTGTTTCAATTATAACCATGTTTCAATCATAACGAGTCTATAGGCCAACAAGATAGACGTACCTACGCCATATAAAATATAAAAACAAAACTTTAACCATAGCCGCATAAAATATATTTTCGAAATAACTATCATAATAATCAACTTGTTGCAGAATTAAAAAATTAACATTATTTTACGTTTAACGAACGTAGAAACTTAGGTAATTTACAGATAAAATATATTAACAATAGGTAATTGCTCGTAACTTATACAATTGAAATTGAAATTGAAATTGAAATTGTTTATTTCAGACATTTTGTCCATAATTCATACTTTGTTAGTAACATAATAGCACTTAATAACTAGGTTAGTAGATACAAAAAAAAAATAATAATAAATAAATTAGAAAAATAAATTGGACCTCACATGCAGAGACATCCAATGCGTGACAATAGGACAGTCTATCCTCTCCGCGACCACCCTCAGGAGAGTGTTAGGGCTGCGTCTCACGCGTTGCCACAGGGATGCCACACGCTTCCGCAAAACGGCATGGAAACCATCAGTGCTCCAAGTGGCAAACATTCCCGAAGCGCTACAACGCCAGGGCAGGCCCAACAAATTCCTGAAGGCGTTGTTATACTGGACCCGCAGAGCACTGAAGGTCTTTTTGGTGTAGTAGTATAATGAGATATTGATGTCAACGATTCGCCGGGTCAAAGGCAAAACCACCTTTCTGCCAATCATTAATTGTAGGAGATAGTTGGCTTTTCCTTTGACCCGGTGAATTATTGGTAAACCATAAATAACAGAAATAAAAACATTATCAGAGAAAGCCACCTATAATGTTAAAAGAAATATTTTCTCAAAATCAGAACCCCATTTTATTTATTGTCGGTTACTTGTGGGGACGGTTAAAACATGAGGACGTTTGAAACGTTTCAATCGTCCACAAGCTCGTTGTTTCTATCGTCCCCAAAGCACATATTTAACTTCAAGGTCAAATATTAACCTATTAATAACACTGCATCACTGTTTAATGGCACTTAGAATATTCTATAATTCACACTCAAACCACTTAATAAGTTCAATTTGTCAAACTACACAAGAATACAAAATTATATGAAAATATATGAGAGCACAGATACTTACTTTTATGGTCAAAATTTTTCAACTTCTCCCTGACATGGCCTCGCCAGTCGGGCGCTCGAACGTTACTGGTTCAAACTTGTAAAATGGCCGCCCGCGTGGCGTGAGTATTGCCTCATTGGCGTAGGTATTGTGGTTTTCGAGAAATTTAACTTGTTTCATTCATAACGTGTTTCAATTGTCCCCGGTCTACCCTACTTACTTAGTCGAATTGAGAACCGTCCGTCTCTTGGAAATTGGTTTATAATAAAAGGGTTTTTAATACACTGGCTCAAAAAGTAGTACTTTTCGTCGCTGTAAATCGTGTAAGTTATATTTTGCGCACTAGCAGCACGCGAAGCGTGCGGTAAAAGCCACTTTATGGCCAGGTGTGGCATAATATATATTCTGTTATAGTTACAACTGTTACAAAACTAGCGACTATACAGCTTAACAACAGTCAAAATAAATTAATCAACGCTAACCATCAAATTATGTTTCCAAAACTGCTCGGAAAAAATCAACTAAACTACAAAAACGAAAAATATGACCATATGACACCATGTAGAGCATGACGTCACAAGCGAGCGAGTATTTCATAATACTAGTAAACTGCATACTTTCTGAGCATTTTGTCACTTCAAATAAAAGAATCTGATTTGATCTATCATCAAATAGCCTATTTACTGACCCGTATTTGTTAAACTCATAGACCGGCCCAGGCTTTTGAATGCCTTTCATTGGTTTGAATTCTAATAACCGGAAGAATTGTTGGTCCATTTTACTTTTTAAGAAAGTTTCCTTATCACACGTCAATTTATCAGGATAGGTCATCATTAATCGTGCAGCCTGGAAAATTGGGCAGAATTATAATACAATCTTTGTACCTATACATGATGCCTCTAATCTAACAATGGAGCTTTAACTGAAAGGGTCGTTTCTACTCCTTAATCTGAGCTAAAACTTTCGTATTGCAACTTTTTGAAAACACGCCAAAGTCTATTTTTTTTTTATACAAACATAGCGACCCGCCCCGGCTTCGCACGGTGTTTCTCTATTATATTATGCATGTATTATACATATAAACCTTCCTCTTCAAACACTCTATCTATTAAAAAAACCGCATCAAAATCCGTTGCGTAGTTTTAAAGATTTAAGCATACATAGGGACATAGGGACAGAGAAAGCGACTTTGTTTTATACTATGTAGTGATACGAAAAGTGTAATTTCACTGCTTTCAGAATTGAACTTTGAAGATATATTAACTATCTACGAGCATAACTTAAGTTATTTGAAGATAGTGCAAAAAGCGTTAGAGCCAGCCTGTACTGTAGTAATAAATACGTGTTATAGGTATCAGCAGAAAAGTTGAGGTGAGTTAAAATATTACACCCAGAACCCAGAACTACCTAGAGTAGGTACCTACTAATTGCAAAAAAGGTAGTGATTAATAGAATGAGTGAATGTAATTTTAGTGCGTTGAGTGCTACAGCTTATAGGTATTTGACGTTGACTATACTAGTCCAATATTATGTATTAGATTTACCGTAATAAATACCTTATTGACTGCTGATCCTATGACTGTATATTCCCTCCGGAGAACATGTCCGACCACACCACAATATGTTGTTCCTACAATAAAACACCTCGAAACATTGACATCATCATCTCATAATAAGCACGATCTAGAGATATCTGTGAATTCAGATCTGATACCACATATGCATTAACTGGACAGTATAATAGAAGTATTTTTTCTTCTGACAAAAGGTACATCGCACCCCTTGAATATGTGCGCGCCGTTTACGAACGCACTACAAGCAAACTTTTAGTAATGCGTAGCAATGCTGCAGTCTGTTCCGTCGGCGCGTGCGCTCGCTTCCGCGAAATGTTTACGATAACGTGTATGCTGCAGTGTGTTCGGAGGCGAAAAAACCTACGGAGTGCAGCCCTGTGTCTCGACTTTAAATAGACATCACGCGCTCCTAAAGGTCCGGAGTGAGCTTACTTTCCTTTCTTTATACTTTGGTAACTGCCAATGAAAACGTGCGTAGTTTTCCATTCACATAATCACGCACAAGATAGTTCGCAGCCACCTTAAGCTAGGAGTAATGATTGGATGATAATATGTGATAATATCTTGCGCAGATGCCTCTTCTATAACTAGTAATTACTTAAACATGTTTTACCGGACGATATCCCGATGGAGAGTGATATAAAGTTCGGGTCGACTAGGCTCTCCTTCAGAGCTTGAGCGCATAGCAGACTCTTTTGAGCCTCGTCCGCGTGAGTCATTCCTCGCAATCCGAAGATTATCAAGAACATCAGATCTTTGTCGAACATGGACACTTTGTTCAGAAGACCGTCCGCAGCTGATGATATACTGAAATATTAACGTGTGTCACATCCAATGCCAACGACTTGGGTACCTTGGGGTATGAGTTCTTAGAAATCGGGTGATAAAAGTGCATGGCCCGGGCTTAGCGACCTGGTTCGATTCCAGGCGCCCCGGCCCCCACCTAGTCCGACCCTCTCAAGGTGGTCCAGGCCAAGCGACCTGCTTCGATCCCAGAGAACGCCACGGCCCCCACCTGGTCCGATTTTTGCAACAGTCAGTAGGTAAGGCTTGCAAGTTTGTCAAACTTCAAAAAAAACAAAGTGCATGGCGTGAACGCCTTGTTTTTACGGCTGAATGAAAGCGGTTCGATTATCTGCGTAAGGTTCTGTGTCTTCACTCATCAGCCAGCCTAACATAACTGCGCGATAGAGCATGACCTATCACCCCCGCACTATATTGAATGGAAAGGGATGGCTAGCATTTGTCGCCCGGCAAGGAGTCGCGCGTCACAGATGTACCTACTAGTGATACTGAACTTAAAGTAAATACCAAAAAGCCAAAAAAATATAGAATCGTCTTGAGTCATAGACGAAATAGCCTTAGGCACTGGTCCCACGGGGGTCCCACCACCGGGGTGTAAGCAAGTAAAGTTGGGCGAGTAACATTACATTAAGGATCTGGAAAGGTCGATTGATCACACTGTGCCTAGTCAGCCCGCAATGAACTGTTACTCGCCCAACTTTACTCGCCCAACTTTACTCGCTTACTCGCCGGCGGTTTACATAAATTTAATTACTTTAGGTATTATGAAATTTGTATTGTATTACTTATGTCAAACATCACTCTAAACTAAATAGCCAAAATTCAAGCTGAAATAAGTAGCATTTTTCTTCCATTCCACTCCACTACACGCAACGCAACGAAAACGAATAAGTATTATACAACGGTTTAAAACACACAAAACTATCATAAACTTCAATCAGTTGCCTGAAAGTGGAGAGTATGACAATATCATACATACCTAAGTATTTATAAATACTTATTGTCATACTCTCCAATAAAAAAATCTAAATTTCCAAGTCATCTAACTAAAGCGCCCATTCAACTAACCTATAGACACATTTAAACGCGATGTTCACAATTTCGGCGAGACGCTCGTCGGTCACCGTCTTAATGATGATGTTCAGGAACACGATGACCACGCGGCGTATTTCTGTGAGGAATTCCATGGGCTCGTCATTCTCCACGGCCCAGATCACTGGCTTTACCATGAACTTGCGCAGCGAGAGCGACCATGAGGTGCGTAAAGCGGATACTATTGCTGGACGAACTGGAAATAAAATAGAATAAGTCTATTGCTGTCATGTGGTTTTACAGGTATTGGGGTTTACAACCTAAAAATAAAGAGACAGCGTTAGGAAACGCGCGTCGACGACACGTTTAAAAGTACATAGGCCCTAAGGGTTCTGCTGCCCGCTACGCGTGCGGAAAATCCCACTTCCTGGTCTGGAGGTAGGGTTGCCAGATGTCGGGAGAATCCGGGATTTTCCCGGAATTACCGTTCTTGTCCAAATTTTGTACTTACCACCGACGGAAATAAAGAAAGCCTCAGATCGCATATTTATCGCCTTTGCCTTCGGCTCGGGCGTCAAATACCTGCGATGCGCAAAGTTATCTATCTGTAGATAGTACTTATTTATTTATATAAACTTTATTGTACAATACAAAAAAAAATACTTAATGCCGTAAGGCCTCCGTAAGTAGAGATGTACCATTCTCGGGAATTCTAGGAAACGTTTTCAGTTTTGTATGGGAAATGTTCTCGAGAACGTTCTCGCTCCATATAAAGCAGAGAACGTTTCCGAGAATGGCACATCTCTATCCGTAAGGCATTCTCTATCAGTCAACCATCAGGGTAATTTTAATTTACAACCAAATTGTACATGAAGTCGGTAAGTACTTCTTTTCCTCAAGACATTCAGTAAGACTGTAAAAACACTTTATGCCACACCACACCTGGCCATAAATAGTGGCTTTTATCGCACGCTACGCGTACGGAAAAAGCCGCTTTCTGACCAAGTGTACACATAAAATGATGTACACAACACGGGAGGTAATAAAGAAAGCCCTCGATCGCATATTTACGTACCTCGCTTGCAGCTCGGGTCGCAAACTTCTGCGATCTCGGCCTTTCTTTGTATTACCACCCTAGTTGTGTAATGTACTATGGCAATAGGGTGGTAACCCTAGTTATGTAATGTACTATATTGACTAAGTAGGTACGTAGGTACTTCAATTTATTTACAAAAAACTGTGTACTTTGGTTCATCTCAAATATTTTTACTCGTAGGTCCTATCCTATATACATATTACGCAGCAGCGTAAGACATGCGAGATCAAAATTCAACAGGCGCAAAGCGGGCAGTCGGGCGGCAGTGCGAAACGAATATCGTAGCTCGTAGCAAGTGTGTACCATCCAAATTCCGTTTCCGCTTGCTAGCCTTGATTATGTGCTTTACTGAACCGTTAATTATCTAAGTATGTTACCGGATGTTTCTTAGTTTTTTGGAATTTCTATGAATTCTTGAGATTACTTGAGTCCTGTAACTGAAGTGCTCAAAGGAACCACTAACTTCTAATAAAAATAAAATCTTACGAGAAAATTCTCTGTAGTAGTTGTCCATTTCGTTAATCTGACCGTAGAATGGCGCGAAATGATGTTTATCTAAAAGTGATTAAAATTGTCAACATGAGAAAAAAATATAATTCTTATTATAATCCAATCTAGGTATAGGTAAACATTAAAATCAATATGATAAATATACCGTAGTAAAAGGTGTGCCCAACTCTCTTCCATGACACTCCCGCCTGCAAAACCTGTAAATTTTTATGTAAATTCGATTATGAACTAGCTTTTGCCCGTGTCTTCGTATGTAAAGAATTAATTTTATGCCACACCTGGCCAAAAAGTGGATTTTACCGCACGCTACGCGTACGGAAAAAGCCGCTTTGCCAAGAGTAGATATAAAATGATGTAAACAACACGGGAGATAATAAAGAAAGCCCTCGTTTGCATATTTAAGTCTCTCTGCAGCTCGGGCCGCAAACATCTGCGATCTCGGCCTTTCTTTGTTTTACCACCCTAGTTGTGTAATACCTATATGTACTGTTATGGCTGCCCCTCGAGGCGTAGCGTCGCTGTGTTGACGGCGCGTCGACGTCTTTTGGGCAGCGATTCGCACCTTCACTGGTTTTCTCAAACATGGCGTGACAGAGGCGACCACTACTCTATACCTACTTACGTAACACGTTTTTAGTATGGAATGGAGTCATTGTCGGTAAAAAATTACAATTCCGTCAACCAATTATCGCATCTCTGACTTTTTTTTCGACTTTATTACGTCGTGTTAGGCTGCGGCTCCATTGAGGCGGAAACGAGCGGAGCGGGGAGACGTGTAGGATCGACCAAACATATTAGTTGAAATCCACAACTTGTCCATGTCAATGGAAACAGCGAACACTGATGTGATTGGTCGATCCCTACCTACACATCTCTTCTTCGCTCCGCTAGTCTCCGCCTAGAGTCTCCGCTTAGAGTTGAAAAGTGGTAGACCACTTTCATGGCTGACTGTACCTTTATATGTTTTCCATCTCCAAACGGTTCGGTAATATACTCCGCCTGATTCGCATACGTCCAGGCACTGGCGGCAGTCATGACGTCACCAGCAGAAGCGAGGTACTCGGCTATCTTCACGTCCCACACCGACTGGCCCAGAATCACGTAGTGGGAGTGGGTTGCGTCACCAATGAGGGTGAAGTGGGCGACGCCGGCGGAAATCGCTATTTTGACTGCGAGAAAAGAAAAAGTAGGTACCTACATACTTTTTTTTAGAGCAGGGGTCACCGATTAGTTTCTTCAGGGGTCCGGTTTTCAAAATAAAATCATCATCGCGGTCCGTTTCTTTTTCTTAGTAACTTACAGTACTTAAGATCCGCACGAAATAGGTCGGCGGTCCGAATCCGGACCCATCGCAAACTGCATGTCAGACAGAACCAATGAAATGAGCCCAAACACTGGGTTTAATACCTTATGTAATGTAATTATATTCTACTAAAGGTGTTTCTAATAAATAAATAAATAATATCTCAAATGTCGATTCTATGAAAAGTTGTTATATCATTTGAGTAGTATATCCTGTGTATGCCTGTTTTCTCGACTTGTCAAAAGCATTTGACCGAGTCGACTATAACATCTTATGGCGAAAGTTGGGGAAGACAGGCATACCGAAAGAATATGTGCAAATCCTGAAATATTGGTATAACAGTCAAATAAATCAGGTGAGGTGGGCCGATAGTCTGTCTGCCGAATATAAACTGGAGTGTGGGGTAAGACAGGGGGGGCTTACGTCTCCCAAGCTGTTCAACCTATATGTTAATGAACTGCTGGCCGGACTCAGCAGCATGTATGTCGGGTGTTACGTTGATGGTGTTTGTACGAACAACATCAGCTATGCCGATGACATGGTGTTGCTGGGTCCGTCTATCAGTGCACTTAGGAAGCTGGTGGCAGCTTGTGAGGCGTTTGCAGTTGAGCATGGACTGCAGTACAACCCAAGCAAAAGTGTTGTTATGGGTTTTAAAGCGGGTAAAAAGAAACCTAATTTTGTGGCTCCTATTGTACTACATGGGTCCGTCCTGTCAGCTGTTGAGTCTTTTAAATATCTAGGTCATATTGTAACTTCTGACCTTAACGACGACCGAGATATCGAACGGGAGCGCAGGGCGTTAGCTATCAGGGCTAATATGCTTGCCCGCAGGTTTGCTCGATGTTCCACCGATGTAAAAATCACACTGTTTAAAGCGTACTGCCAGTCATTCTACTCGAGCAGCCTGTGGGTAAGGTACACGAAAAAAGCCTACAACGCCCTGCGAGTTCAATATAATAATGCATTTAGGATGCTGTTGGGACTGCCTAAATGGTGTAGTGCTTCGCTAATGTTTGCAGAGGCCCGCACGGACGGTTTTCAAGCGATTATGCGCAAGAAAATCGTCTCGATGCTAAACAGACTCAGAGGGAGTTCCAACAGGATCCTAGGTGTCATTGCTGACAGGTTCGACTGCCCGATCCTATCGTACTGGATCAGCCAAGTAAAAGGGGTTGCACTGTTTAGATTTAAATAATTAATTGTAATTGTAGTCTTTCTTCTAACGTAGAATAAGATATACTAACACCATATGGATGTACAAAACGTCTGAAATAAAGTTTTATTTAATTTAATTTAATATCATTTGATCGTTATTATGGGTTAAAAATATATTAAATGTTGTTCTATAGAGTGAAACGCACCCAAGATACGCAGGAATATCAAATTTGAGCCCAAGCGCTCGTCAGAAAGCGGTCCTAATTCAGCTTGCAAAATTTGCTCTAAAAATAGATATTAACGTACAAACATTTCAAGTTAATAAAAAGCTTTTACGGGAAGAAAAGCGGAAAAGGGAAGAAAATATCGCTTCCTGCCCAAGAGAACAAGTAATTAAAATTGTGGACACACCACAGGAGGTAATTCTAGTAAGGCCCCAGATCGCGTATTTATGTCCCTCGTCTGCGGCTCGGGCCACAAACACCACTGTGATCTGGGCATTCCTTGTTATACCAAATTATCTCACCTTTAAGAACAACACCGACATCCGTATGATACGTCCCATAATTCTTCTGAATGCTCAATCCACAATCTATAGCAGAGTGCACGACTGTTTGCATCGCCTGTCTGGAGGAGTTCTTCCACATAGTGAGGAAGGCGTCTCCAGAGAAGTTCAGAACGTCGCCGCCGTGGGTCAGGATCTCTTGGACCATGGCCCCGATATACGAGTTCAGCACTTGGGTGAGACGGGAAGGGCCCCCGCTGTCGGCTTTTGTGTACCTTTCGCAGAGGTCCGTGAAACCTAAACTTTTAATGACATTCTTAAATAGCGATAGTCCACACTTATCGGTAGAAACTTGTGCTAGACTCTACGCTCTAACAGCTAAAGGCATCAGTCAAGTAGAAATCAAATTCTCTAGGGAAGTATTTATGGCGTCAACGTCTCAGTTTCCTGTCCCTGAATAGAATGCAGGTACGCTATCCTTCCTTATCGGCGCACGCCAATCGTATAACTAGATAATACTCGTAAGAACATACCTATAGTTTTCTTGAACTAGCCGTACATTTCCTTATGTCAAAAATAATATTACCAAGAGTTAGGGGACTTGGCTGGAATATATGACCTTCAGGATTACGTTACGATATTTTGAACAAACCTGAGACGTCAATGAACATGAGTGCGGTCTCGTACCGCCTGAGCGAGTAGTTAGAATGCTGGAGGATGACCTCGTCCGGCACCATGGAGGCGATGATGCTACCCCGGGTCGCCGTCTCCGGGGTCTCGGCGACAGTATCAAGTCTAATAAGCAACGATGAGTAAGGGAAACTACTATCCTAGATTTCACAGCAAACGTCAAAAAGACAAAATTAGTCATAGGTCATGTAAAACCGCCTTACTAGCAAAAAGCATTTTCGGGATGGCCCCAAAAATCTACAACAAACTTCCAAAAAATGTTCTGAGTTTGAGTGACTTCAGTCAGTTTAAAAAATCATTGTATTATTTTCTAATCACCAAAGCCTACTATTCCATTCAAGAATTTTTAACGGAACCAGTCTGAAATGTAATATAGTTTTAAGTTTAGTTGTAAACATTGAAATTAGTTTTCATGCTGCACATAACTCTAGATGTTTGTATGCCATCCGGCAAAACATAGTGATACTCACATATATATGTAGGTACACCTATTAAGTCTTAACACCTATGTATCACAAATAAAGTTATTTGAATTTGAAAGAGATTCACGTACCACCGTAGAACCCTGTTGCAATGACAGATCGCCGTCACTCAAGCTCGAGTGATATGTGACCTTACTGCGACAGGGTTCTACGGTGGTATATAGGTATCCTTGACACGCTCAGGATAAACCAGATAAGGTCATAGTTCTAGTCTAGTGTTTCTGTCTTTGTAATGTCATACTACTACCAATAAAAGCATAAGAATTACTAAACCCACCTTAACACAATATGGACCTTGTCCGAAATAAATGATTATTATTATTATAAACCGGTTTGGCCTGAAATCGGGTTTGGTCGGCCTATATACTGTAGCTATAGACCAAACGAATTCTAACACATTTAATACCGGTTTTTCGGTATTGGCCCATACAAGTAAAACCGGTATTGCATGCCCTAACTTGGCGTAACAGTAGGTGCCAGGGTGGATTTCAAAGCGTTTCAACCACCGTCATCGTCATCACCAATCCCGATATTATGATGACATCTTTTTAAAAATTATACAATATTTGATGGTGCTGTTTTCGGATTTTATCAAAATAATGTGAACCGTCGAAATTTCGCATTGATGATGATGATGACAGCGGTTGAAACGCTCTGAGATTTCAGAGCGTGGAAAATGCCATGGGCATTCGAGAAGCCGTCTGAGGACACGAAGAACGTAGTCGGATTTTTAATTAGATTAGACGGAGCAATTCGACAGTTCTCATTTAAAATATCTCGTTAGCTACTTAGTTTTTATTTCATGAAATTATACATATGAAACCAGTGAAAATATGGTAAGTTTATTGATAAAAACTACTTTATTTACATCTAATGCAACAATTACACGAAGAATGCGCCCGTAAACTTCAGTTTACTTCATCTAATTAAAAATCAGACTAACATTCATTACAAAATGTTGGAGGGCCCCATCCCTCCCCTCATTAATTTACCACCACCAGGAGATATAGTTACGCCATTGCCCATATAGGAATCTGACGCATCATCGTCGATATAAGAAAGTGGTGACGATCATCGCTAGAGTCAGTGCGGAAAAAGAATAGGCGTGGCGAAAAACGGAACTAACCTAACCAATATGGCAAATACGGTAGAAAAGCATTACAGCGCCCGCAAATTTAAATCCTATTCTCTTTCCGCACAGACTCTATAATGGGATGGGAGGCTCATCGTTCCTTCTAAAGGACGTCAACAGTAAGTTGTAACGCTGTAGTAAGGTGCAGAAAGTAAATACTCTTACAGAAAGGCCGAAGACCTCTTTGGCTCGCGCAATGTAGTCTTGGCGGTAGATGCTAACGTCGACTCCCGCTGAGCATGCTTCATAGCCTGTAGGCACTCGTTGTACGCGTCCCCTGGATCCATGATCACGAGCGGTGCCTGTGATAGGTTGATAAGAAGTAATTTATCTATACCTAGTGCACACTGAAAGATTGTTTGGCTTTGACTGCAAATCTCCGATCAAGCCTGTTATGTAGCTTTAAATAAGATAAAAATTGACGAAGCATTTTGTACATTTATTAGAGAAAAGACTTGGTAATTGTTTTATATCTACCACTTCCTTTCCGGCAGTATTTATAAAAACTGGGGACGAGGCCCGCACAAGTTCCTTAGATTTATTGTTGATTTTATCTAGTACCTACTAGATCTACGGATCCAAATCTACCGATGATACTCTCAACGATGCCATTATATAGGTACCTACCAAATACTTACCTACAGCAATTTCTTCACTGATTGAAGATAAGTGAATTTACTCGTATGCACTTGACAGAAAATATTTGTCACTATGACTATAGATAGACTATTATGTATTTTTAGCGTTGATTGCGGGGATTTCCCCATCCAATAACGCCTGTACATACACGACGAGACGAGTGTCAGAATGTTGTATTCTTCTCATGATGTGAGCGAAATGCCTCGCCCGTCTCATCGCTTATGTACAGTACGGTTGATGGAAATGCTCTCTCTGTCTGTGTTGCAGTCTATAATTTCCGGGACTCAAATATTCTATAGAGATCGCAGATGTTAGCGGCCCGAGCTACAAGCGAGGGACGTAAATATGCGATCGAGGGCTTTCTTTATTACCTCCCGTGTTGTGTACATCATTTTATGTCTACATTTGGCCAGACACTTTATGGCCAGGTGGGGCATAAAATATTTGCGTGAGTTATACAACTGTTTTGATACACGTCGTCATACATACAGGTCAAACACATAACCCCCTTGGGCTTCGCCGCAGTCGGGTAACATACATACAGAGCAAACACATAACCCTCCTTTGGGTTTCGCCGCAGTCGGGTAACATACATACATACCGGTCAAATACATGACCCTCCTTTGGGCTTCGCCGCAGTCGGGTAACATACATACTTACGTACATACATATATGCCGGTCAAACACATAACCCTCCATTGGACTTCATAGGTTTCGCGCACAGGTGCTGCCGGGTGTCGGCGCAGCCCTGGGCTTGCCTAATGAATTAGGCAAAATTAGGAAAATGTATATTCCGGCAATCCATAGCCAAGTCACAAGTTCACAACAAAATCACTAGATACGTAACACGGTAGAGGCTGTCAACGAATAATTCGTACCTAAATTAAAAATTTAATATTATTCTAAAACCAGGCTCAGGTAGAGTGGCGAAGGTCAGCTTGCTGGGTTTACCTGGACCGCATAAAATACCACGTAGATTCCTTAAAGCCGCACCGCCGCCGCGCAGATGCAGTCATTGTTAATTACACCAGTGTGCTACTCGGTCGGCCATTATCACTATCCATTGCCCATTGTCTTATAGACTTAGGTGTATCTAAATAATAAATAAATAAAAAAATAAAAATCGTTTATTTCGGACAACTGGATCCATACAAATGTTAGTACATACTTACACATCTACGTTAGACTAAAAACTAGGAAGTGTTAGTAACAATGGGTACTTATGCACTATGTTAGACTATGGAATATGTAGTTAAAGAGCGGTGCAGGCCTATCCAGTGCTGCAGGTAGCGACTGTCAAGCCTGTCCGCTATCACGCCCAGGATGCTATTGGTGCTGGCGCGCACTCTGCAGAGCGTCGCGGCGGCGCGCCGCCTCACTGTGGCGTGGAAACCGTCCACTTGCGCATCCGCGAACATGCCTGACGCACTGCAGGCGCGCGGCAGACCCAACAGCACCCTGAAGGCGTTATTGTATTGCACCCGTAAGGCGCCGAGCGATCTCTGCGTATATTTAGCCCACAGGCTACATGTATATAAGGACGTGCAGTACGCTCTGAAAAGAGTTATTTTTACTTGCGCCGTGCATCTTCTGAACCTGTGTGCTATCATATTCGCCCTTATCGCCAGCGCCCTACGTTCGCGCTCAATATCATCATCATCTTTCATGTTGTCTTTCACTATGTGACCTAAATATTTTACACTAGTTACCCTCTTAAGGACCGAACCATCTAAAGATATCGGTGGTACATGTGCAGGGCATTTATTCCCAGCTTTAAAAATCATAAGCTCGCTCTTGAGCGCATTATATTTAAGACCATGATTACGAGCATATTTCTCGCAAACCTTTAACAGCTTCTCCAATCCGCCGGGCGAGGGGCTCAGCAACACCATGTCGTCTGCGTAGCTAATATTATTAACACACACACTGCCTATATGACAGCCGACATGCATGCTGCTGAGCTCCTCGATCAGCGCATTGACATATAGGTTGAAGAGCTTTGGTGAGGTTTTTCCCCCCTGCCTCACCCCACACTCCAGCCTATACTCGTCAGACGAGTCCCTCCCCCATTTGACCACGTTAACTTGGCTCGAGTACCAACTCCTAAATATGCGTGTGAGCTCTGTAGGCACTCCAGCTTCTTGTAACTTACCCCACATCAGATCATAATTGACTAAGTCGAAGGCTTTTGAGAGATCTAAAAAACACGCATATATAGGAGTTTTCCTCTGCGTATAGAATTCGACAGTATGCTTGAGGCTGAGTATTGCACTTTCAGTCGAAAGTTTGGGTCTAAACCCAAACTGTGCATCATTAAGCTTGATGTACTTGTTAAGCTCCGCGTCAAGCACAGCGTCGAAAACCTTAGCCACAACCGTCGCTAGGGATATGGGTCTGTAATTAGTCAGCTTAGTTATATCACCTGTCTTATTTTTAACAATAGGTACAACCATCGTGCGAATCATTTCCGGGGGCAGAAAAGCATGACTAATACATAGAGAGAATAAGAGAGAATACCATGGTAGATTCAAATTGCCCTTAACGACTAAGAAACTTTACAAACATTGCAATAAATGAGTAAATGGTGTTTTTAAGTGCTACCACCGTGCACCGCACTCTTAATATTTAAAGTTTGATAAATTGTATGTGATTACTACTCAGAATCACGAGTAGGTACGACCTACTCAAATTGAGGAAAAAAAGTGTCCCAAAATTTTTATCCCAATTTCGTTCCTCTGTTCCGTTACCGCCATACAAGTGTATATGGTATAAAAGTATCGGAACGGGACTAAAAATATTGGGACACATTTTATCTCCTATCGGAGTTCATAGCCCTCGCGATTCTGAGTAGGAATCACAATATTTACCTAATATAAATATTAAGTGTTTGGTAGCAATTTAAAAAACATGCCCAAATAATGGTATCATTCATAGGGGGGTAAAATAACACATTAACTTCTAAAAGTTTGAACATTATTATACTGCTTGGTTTGTGGACAAAAAGTGTAACACCGTCCAAACTTGTACCGCTCGTAAAATGAGACATGTCCGAACGACATTCATAGTAAAATAGTAAAGTTTATTTTAGCCTGACACCAAAAGAGTCCTAATTTTTACGGGAAGTGCCAGGCCACCGTGCCGCATACCCCGCGTCATGCCAATAACTCCTAAAATATACGATTTTTGAAAATAGTTTGAAAGTAAACCCACCATATTTAAATGTAACGAATATGTGTACCAAATTTCAGCACAGAGTTATTTAATTTACTTATAGTAAACCTAACTTTGTGTTTCCATACCCTTTACAAGTACAAAATACTATGATAATATTTTTTTGTTACAATACACTATTAATTGTGTTTGTTAGCTTTAGGGTCACTAGTAGTATTTTTTCGTATTACTTTTAGTTTATTTTTAAATCGGGAATTATTCATGACGCGCATACCAGTCACGGGCCGGGCGGCAGAGTTCAGCTATGACGCGCATACGCGTCATGGGCCTTGAATGGGTTAATAGTGAGACACGCCTGGTATGATAAATGATAAGATAAGGCACTTAGGGTGGGTTGCACCATCTAACTTTTACTATGACCAAACGGTTAAATCATTGTTCAACTCCGGTTGAACGATGATTTAAAACCGTTTGGTCATAGTAAAAGTTAGATGGTGCAACCCACCCTTAGTGTAGCCACGACTGACTTACTGTACTAGACGTACTACTACGGTACTACGGCATTTCTTCAGACCTGTAGGCTTATGATGCTATGCTTTGTCACGTGATAAATAAATGATAAAGCATCCGTCACGTTCTGACAAATAGTGTGTGAGAGTGACGGATGCATTATCATTTATTTATCGCGTGACAAAGTATAGCATCATAAGCCTACTGATAAGTATCCTTTATGCCACACCTGGCCAAGTGTAGACATAAAATGATGTACACAACACGGGAAGTAATAAAGAAAGCCCTCGATCGCATATTGACGTCCCTCGCTTGCAGCTCGGGCCGCAAACTTCTGCGATCTCGGCCTTTCTTTGTATTACCACCCTAGTTGTGTAATGTAGGTAGGTACTATTACTGTCCCGACGATTTAGTGCTGCCACCTATAGTTCCTGCCCGTCCCCTATAGTGGTTTGTCGTAGCGCAGGAGGTAGTCAGCAGCAAAGTAGTTAAGCAAGCGAAACTGCGGTTATCCGAACCTAAATTTATGGTATGGTAATTAAATTGGGTGGGTACGATACAAATTTTAACAGATTTAATTAAGTAAATAAAACAAAAGTATTTTGAAATTCTGATTTATTTATTTTATATCTTACACTGCGACTAGAAAAAATAATACGCGAATTGTACATTTCTGTGGGTCTAGTGAAAAGGGGTACAAGTCACATTTATACCAGGTACAAAAGGTCACAACTCTATTGTATGACTATACTATGCTCTTTTGCACCTAGGTTATATGTGACTTGTACCACTTTTCACTAGACCCACAGATTTGCACATTACCATAGTTGGTAGACTTCATTTAGGGTTCCGTATTTATTATTGGTTTAACACATATTTATTACTTTTTCGCTTCCTACGGTCCTAAATATGCCAAGCTTCGTTGATACTACTCGAAGACGCACCTGGATGTTAAGATGCGGACTACGTTCATGGTAGTACAAGGTACAAGGAGGAAGGGTCAGTAACTCATGCCTTGATAGCAGTATGCGCACCTGTACCATCGACCTATAATACCTCTACTTATATTGGTGTTTTGACTGTTCCTCGACAATGTATTTTAAATCTTTGAGAGCCGAAACATCGTCAATTAATCGACCGATGACGAACATACTCTATACGCCGAATCCAGGTCATTTAGCTTCTCAAGAAAAATATCATAATATTGCCGCCATAACGCAAAAGGGCACATCTAACATTTTTTTTCGACACTGAGTTCTATACATATTCGGAATCATAAAATTTCACTGATTCCGAATATTTATACGACTCAGTGTCAAAAAAAAGTTATTTGTGCCCTTTTGCGTTATGGCAGCAGAATAGTAGTCTTCCAATATCTTGACCCGATTTGACGGATGTAAATGACCTCTTTTGAACACACTGGAGAACAAAGAAGTACCTAGACAGTTTCAGCTGGGGTAAATCAACGTAAAGCATCCATCTCTTTCTAGTTCGAATTAAGTCCGAGGTGAGACGAGAGAAATATTAGAGCAGTACTAAGGACCTTAAGCGTCCGTTCACTCACTTCACTGGCGAGGCTCCGTCCGGCTATTTATTTTAAGGTCCTTGAGCGGTACAGATGGCATAAATTGTAGACTAGAGTAATTAGACAGTTACCTTCCTATCCTATAACAGGTTGATAAAGGTATGTCATGATCAGCTAATTGTTTTTTTTTGTTGACATGCTGAATGCCAGTTGAATCTTACGACTTATTATGGTAGTACTGAAATAGTTTTTTAATACTTCTCTATAGAGGTAGTCACGATGAATGCGAAGTGTGGGTCCAATAGGCAAATACAAGCTGGCAATCCTCTGAAAAAAAAACATATCATTTATGCCCTACCTAAGCACCATCTCATCTGTGAGAGCACCATTATCCCCCATCCATCCTCAAAAATTGATTCAGTGGTTCAGATAATTAGTTACAGTAGAGTTCATTTACATCTAGACAATAACGGGAACAAAAATATCTGAACACGACTCTATTGTCAGGAGCATAAAAGCGTGTTCAGATATTTTTGTTTTCTTATGTGTAGATGTAAATGAACTCGACTGTACATAAGTGCGAAGGTTAGGCATTTTTACCTCTTTCTATGGTAAGAAGTAAAAAAGTAACCTGGACAGACACTTCCACAACCAGTCAAAAAAATTGAAAAGCACACTAAAAACCGACAGAGCCCGCTAGGTGGTCTTGCGAGGCCAATAATACAGTGCGAAAAAAACGTCCAGCATCTGAGCAAAAGTTACGAGCGCCCGCTAGGCGGGTTGTTGGTAGTGAAACTGTTAAGCCACCATAGATGCTTGATTTTAAAAGTGAAGTTTCTTCAATAAGGCTAAACTATTCATATGTATCCAGTATCTTAATAATTGACGTGTCAGATAAATGAATTCCCTTCAGAGGCTGTGTTAAATCAAATGGAACCGATGAACCTTTCTGAAACCCCTCATTGTGTGAAGTATCCTTCCATAAATTAGATGTTTATTAAAGTTGATGAATAAAGTAGGTAAGTACCAATTGGATTTCCTAAAGCAGTTTACATTTTTAATTGAAAACAGGAATTGAACCCAATATACATACATGTTTAGTTTAGTGTCCCGTGTATGATCAGATCTCGACTTTCTGGATTCAATTTCAAATATCAAGATTTTCGTAAATAGGCTGATTCTATTCTGTTGTTTTAATGCATTTTGACTATTTACTTTTGATGGGCAGATGATGTGTCACCCAGCTATAAATATAACTACAGATAGATGTCCTCTTTCCCGTATTATGTTACTCACCAATGACCCAACTACAGTACACAAACCATTAGTACAGCACTTTTCACAAACTGCATCACATCTGTCTAATATGCTCTTAATCACCTTTTCACCAAACTTTACTGTCTCATCTGAAGAGTCTAGAAGCACAAATAACACAAACATCAGGGGACAGATTACACATTGACTGTAACCACAAGACCCCTATTTGAAACAGCCCACTGATGACCCAATGGGTTCTGTGTATCACATCTTTTAACACATAGAGACACTGGACTACACTTTCGCTATCACTGCCACAAGGTATAAAAAAACTACAACTTCGGAAGAAATAGGTAATCTATTTGCATGTTCACACACTTAACACTAGCACCTCACCTACCATACACTGACAATGTTCTACACTAAAACTGAACATGAAAACTGAATTTTCGTCACTATGAATAAATATACACTTTAAACAATTTTTAGTCAATAGTTCTATCATATTTTTGATTTGATATTATACTAGCAAAACTAACGCCTATTTTTTATTTGTAACAATTATTGCTGAACACTAAAACTGTGAACACAGCACTTTCACAATTCAATTGGGTTAATGAAACCTTCACTAAACTAATTTTACAAACACCTCACAACAGCACTACACATCACAAGAATACATAACAAAATTGGAAAACATTAGGAATATAAAAAAATCTTAAACTAATAATCATCATTTTTACAGAATTAACTGTTTAGTCCCTTTTTAAGCAGAGCCACCGCGCACCACTACAATGACCAGATGGTCCTCTTTCAAACTCTCCTCTGTCAAATTGTGACAAGTTCTTTTAAGTAGATCAGTAGAGAAGTCACAAGGAGGGAAGGAGTACAGCACACCAGTCGCTTCAGTTTCTTTGTTTAGGAGAGAAATGACACCAGCTGCCTCCTTTTGTTTCAAATATGATACTAAATTCCTCATTGGTCTGGTCTGAATGCTTGTGTCTTCATTGGTTATAGAAGCAGTAGATCCTGCAACACCCAAGAAGATAGCATGAGAACTAGATGTAGCAATTCGCTTTTGAACATCATCCAGTTTTGGCTGATCTAGTCTCAATCTTTGCGTGATTCTCAGCTGATTTTTGCCATCTTCATCCTTCATTAGACTGTCAATTATTTCAGAATCTCCATCTGTGAGGTGCAATTTAGTTGGAAAAAGAGAGTTCTTAAGAATGAGTGCTCCATTCCAAATGGTGGTTGCCTTGCGTACAACTTCTGGTAATGTGCGAGCAGAAGTTAGCATGCCTCCACTTCGACGTGGTGAGCCATCTGAATCGCTATCTGGAGAGCGACGGCGCGGTGATCGTGAACGCGAGCGGTCTACACCAGGTTCGCGTGAGCCAGATCGGCGGATACGCCCTTCATACTCGCCATCTGCAGGGGCACGTCGCCATTCATCATCTCTGTAATCTCCACTGCCATGATAAACACCTCTGAACATTCCCCCGCGACCGCGCCCGCCTCGGCCTCTTCCTCTGTACCCAGGCGTACCATAAGCAAAGCCATCTTCCCATGTGCCCTCGTAACCCTCATAGCCTTCCACAGGCCTACCATCTTCGCCAACAGGCGGTGCATAAGTTTTGGGTCTGTAGGGGCCACCATTACCAACATCAGCAAAATCAATGCGTAGACGTCTATCTGGACCACCAAGAGGAAAACCTCTCATTTCTTTGACTGCTGCTTGGGCTGCATCAATTGAGTCATACAAAATGTAGGCATGTGCTTCACCCTTTGCATATTCTATCTTCTTGATAGCACCAAATCTGTCAAACTCTCTTTCCAGCTGTGCCACAGATGTCCAAGGTCCTAGACCGCCAACCCATACTCTCGTAGTAGGTGTGGCCTTACCATATCCAATTTTACATTGGAATTTACCAATGTATTGACCTGAGAGCTCCACTTTGGCTCTGTGCGCCATATCCAATGTTTGGTATCTGACAAATGCAAAAGCATTGCCTGTGCCTGGTGGTGGACGCTTAATATCAATATCCTCCACAATACCATATCTGCCAAATATGCGCCGCAGCTCCTCATCAGATATGTTTATTTCCAGATTGCCTGCAAACAGGGTTCTGGTGGCCAATGGATCATCTTCGGGATGAACATGATGCAAGTAGTTAGGAAATTTATCTTTTTTGTTTTCCATTTTCTCAAAAGGCGGATGATGAGCTCTGGGCATGTAAGGCCTTGGCATATAGTGGGGATGTGGGGGGTGATGCATGGGTGGGCGATGATGCATTGGTGGCCCATGAGGACCAGCCATTGGATATTCATGCATGGGTGGTCGGAAGTCTCTGTGGTGGGGAGGCACAGTTGGTGGAATACCATAAGCCCGGTCATCAGGTGGAGGGCGTCGTCGCTCAGGAACTGGAGACCAGGCATATGAATATGGGCGGTCATAATCAGGTGGTGTTATACTGCGGGGCCTGCTCCTATACTCAGATCGCACAGGCTCATATACGGGGTCAACAATAGCTACTTTGTCATACAGAATTATACGCGGTTTAGCATGTTTAGCGTCTCGTGCATCTTCGACGCTACGGAAACAGACATAGGCGACCCTTTCGTCTAATTCATGGGAAATTTTAATGCTGAAATCTCCAAACTTCTTATACTCTCTGTACAAGGTATCCTTGACGATTTCGTCGGAGGCCTTGGGGTGAAGTGCACTTACGCACAGCACTTTATAGTAAGACCTGGAAGACTCTTCGCGAACCTCACGGGAGCGCACATAGTCGTCGCGGTGCGGTGACACGTAGCGGCCGCGGGGACTCGGAGACCGCACCCTCCGCCGCACCCGTTCTGGCGTGACGCGCTCGTCCGAACTGTCGTCGTACCTGCCTATACTACTACGAGTCCTCTTCGAACGCGGCATACTATCCCTGGACGAGCTCCTCTTCATGTTACGAATTTTCACCGTTATACGATCTCTATCTCTATCGCTACGCGGTAATCCAATCATGAAAGCTCAGTACGATGAACCACTATCTGAAATGCACAACATTACACGTCACTTCAAAATGTCGCTTTGTTCCAGAAAATGTATAATCACTGTAGCCTGTAGCACACAGAGTTACGGAAGTCTTACCACAAACTATCAGTCACTTTTCTCGTATCACTCAACCGAACACCTCCACTGTACGAAACTAACTAACACGCGATATTTTATTTAATTCACGGAATCACTGCAGCGTCACTCACCACTATCATTTCTTGACAAATCAAAATGGCGGCGGGGCGGACGGAAAACGGAAATACATTATCATTCATGTTTGTTTCACCATTGCGTTGCCCCTTCTCGTTTCATTCCGCAGTGCAGAAGTGTTGCCAGGTCTACCTTTGGAAATTTCCTTGGTTGAGCCAGTGGGGCGGCTTGAAAATTCCGGAAAAAATCAAATGTTTTTTTCAGGGTTTATTTGAAATATTTGTTTTTTTTCTTTTTTTCTGCTTTTTTCGGAAGATGATCATTATTTATTAAGGCTTCATATAGACATACGGCAATGTGTCAGCTAAGCTATTAAAGCGAAATCCCCTATCACCTCTGTTATTATTAATGTTATTTTTGAAAGTTATGCAAAAAATGGTAACAATTGTTCCTTTTTAGAAAACTTATGAACTGAGGAACTACTTTTTACGCGAAGTGTCATAACTTTTTTTTAAGTAATGCCTCAAAGAATTACAAACTTTTGAACAAAATCCAAAATCTTTTGACTTCAAATTCTTTTATTGGTAACATTTTGAAAGGTTTTGGCATGTTTTTTTGGATTTTTCGTAATCAGCCGTTTTTTGGCTATTATATGATGTCTTTATTTCATTCCTAATTTAAGTAGTTTCTTCACAATTAGCAGTTTTAGATCGAAAGGGGGATTTTAACAAAATAAGTTAAAACTCAAATAACTTGATAACCATTGAGTTTTGAGAATAACCCCTTTTGTAATCTTTGCTCAGATGCCGGCACCGCCAGGCGGGCAGTAGCTATAAACCAGTACCTCTAGCACAACTGTGACACGCGACTCTTTGTCGCGCGACAAATGCTACCTATCTCTTTCCACTCAATATAGAGTGACAGTGACAGGTGATGCTGTCGCGCGAGAAACGAAGTCGCGGCCAGTTATGCTAGACGTACAGGGCACACAGTCCATTTTCGCCACCACAGGGCTGACACTAACAGAAAGGTTTTCTTCTGATTATTATGTGGTCGAAAAGTAGGTACAGTTGATTTTTAAAAAAATAAAAATTCTTATCAGGTGGTTACATTACATTAAATTGCATACACAGGTATGTTTCAATAGGAGTTAAGAGTTTTCGTAAATCGGCATAAACAGATGAGACAGTAGATTTAATTTGATTCACATATACGAAAATTACTTGAAACAGCCCTTAGCGTCAGACTAGTGCCCGCCTAGCGGGCTCGCGGCGTGCGGCATTGCGTTGCACGTCGTAGCCCGCCTGGCGAGTTCTGTAGGTTTCTGGGGTATTGTTCATTTTACCCGGTTGCGAAAATGTTTAACTAATATTTAACAAATCCCGCAATGACAGATTTATTTGTCTCACTTTCTGTAAAATATACTAAAATTACTATATCTACAGTTTTTTTTTTTGTTTGGCAGTACTGTGTGGGTGGCTGCTTCTAATTATTGTTGCCAGAGTCAAATACTGCTGCAAGATATCGATTCTTTTTATCGATACCCATTCTGGGCCTCTATCTATTCTCAATGTTTGTTTGTTGGTAGTTAGCCTCGTGCCATTTCTCGTGCTCTCATGTTATAGTCGCTTAAAAGAGCGAGATGGAAGGATACGAATTTCGAATAAAGAACTCTACACTACAATCGTTTCTTAATCTGTGACATCACGCACGTCACTTTTGTTTTGATGTTGACATTGTTGGCAAAAAAATAAAAATTGACAGTGACAGATCTGTACTGTAAGGATTGGAAGGAAATGCGCAAAGACTACTATTGTATACTTGGGTATAGACTGGCAACTCAGCCGATTTCAAGGCAACCTACATGTGCAGCCATCTATCCCGTGTGAACGGTACTAAAATACGTATATATATATATATATATGTATATACATATGTATATATATATATATATATATATATATATATATATATATATATACATATATATAGTTATATACGTACCTATATAGCTATATATAGGAAGGTAATTGTAATTTATCGTATTTGAAGGGCCCACTGCAATAAAGACGAATGTTCAAAATTATTGTAATTCCCAGTAAATACGCTATTCGAACACATGACGCGAATCACGTATTTACTTAAAATTTAATAATTTTGAACATTCTTCATTATTGCAGTGGACCCTTCAATTTTGTCAGATGGTCAGTAAAACGTATACTTGATGCCGAAATCATTAATTGTTCGGCAGTAAGTAAGTTTTACATGGCATCTGACGATATGTGTACATATGGGCAGTTACGCATAGATGCAAAAATAAACCACAAGATTTCATTTTCTAGTTTTATATTTTTGGAAGTGCTCAAAGGCAAATTTGAAAATTTTTAAATCGTCCATTAGCTGTGTTTATGACATAAGACTGTTAATGAGTTTGCACCAATTTTGTATAAAAATTCGGACAGTTTTTTTTAAACAAAATACGCTTTCAGTCTTTCTTTGTGTGTTTCACAAGTCAAATCTCACTTATCACAATAAATAACACGAGTCTTTTATCTGAAACCAAAAAGCGCAACACAAAGAGTCTTATCTCACGAGTCTGCTCACAATAACGAGATTCAAATTATAAACGGAGGAGGTTACGCTCAACTCGACGTTAAAATAATATTGAGATCCCCGATTGAAACAAATAGGAACTTTATGAAATTTAACCGATGCCGACAACAAATATAAACAAACTTTAAAAGAGAAAAAACCAAAACAGTTTTACAACTGACATGTGTAATGTGTTGCCATAACATTTGAAGTCGTACTACCATTCTAATCTACTTCATCTTTATTTTAGGTTGAGAATTGTCAAAAGGTGGAAATTATGACGTACAAATAATTCAATAAACGTGTTAATTCAAAAATAGTAATAATAATGAAATAATTTGTAATAGATTTTTATTATGCATGATGACAATGGTAGTTTCGTCCTGTATGCTGGCAAGAAAAGTCTTAATTATCTAGATTGGCTGCGATCAAGATATATTATGTTACTATAAGTATATTTAATAAATTTACATTATTATTATTCCTTATTTATATTGTTTATATTTTTGACGTTTTTACTTATTTCCTTGAATTAATTTTTGATTTTGAACTTTTGATTGTGATCATGACTTTAGAAACAAAAAGTAGTTAGAGGTTTCGTTCACAAGGGATAGATGGCAGATGTGTTTAGCGGTCCTGTTTCAATATACTAAGAGAACATAGCAGAAATGCGTAGCGTTTCTTGTTGCATACATTAATTATAAACAAGTTAATTATAAGTCAAATATTACCTGGCCAGGACACGACGCATACACAGCATACGACGACAGAAGTTCACCCATCTACTGCTAGTGCTATCCGAAGTTTTTGCATTTATCGCATTAGCTATATAATAGAAACAATAAGCATTGAGCCGAGAGGGTAAAGTTCAAATATAAAGATATGGATATTGTAATTAAAGTAAATAATCAGTCTAATGGCAGAGATAAGTTGGCCAGGTAAGCATATAAACAGAATTGTCTTTGGTGAAATTTATTTGCATAGAATCTTTATTGTTACAATCATGACTTTAATTTGTTGATTACAGGTTATTCCAGTATACTAGTCGATTAATATGGCACCAACTAGAAACTAGAAATGCTAACAAATATTCCATTGACAGAATTAGAAATCTAGAACTTGCTTTAAGTTCTTTCCGTAAAAGTAAGTGAATCATACAGAGTTTTATGTATTATGTTATGTTAAAAGTTCAGAGATAAGAACAATTGTTATTTTTTTTATCTTGGACATTCAATATTCATTGAATAACATTGTTTGTATTCTTTCAGTCTTGCGTCTGGGAAGATGCATAGATATTTGCTACACTGCCTTGGACAGTATGCATATTGAGGACCCTTTTCTCAGAATATCACTGACAGTTAGCAAGCTAGCACACGGACTATATTTATATGCTGATCACGTTGTCTGGCTGACTAAAAGTGGATTTTTAAAAACAGATTCTGATAACTGGAACAAGACCGCCAACCGATTTTGGCTGCTATCAATTATTGCAAACCTGGCTAGAGATTTATATGAAATATTACATGTCTTAGAATTAAATGCATCATCATTTTTAAAACCATCAGAATTACTCGGTGGGTCTTCAAAACAGTTTGATCTGTCTTCTAGCCTGAAACATATACATGCATTTGTTAATTGTCACAAAGATATATTTATAGATACTGTTAAAAATTCTTGTGACTTATTTATACCTTTAACAGCTCTCGGTTTTACGAAACTTAGCCCCAGTGCTGTTGGTACGTTAGGAGCTGTATCATCCATAGCTGCTTTGGTGACTATTATTAAACCAATCACCAAATTAGTTCCATAAACTATATACTTGTTAAATATTTGCTGTCAGTTATAATTATAATATAAGACTGGTTTATATACATTGTTTATTGTTGCATGGTGCTGGGTTAGATTGTGAAGTTTCATATACCATTGCTCGGGGGCAGGGATTTTACTTACAAGTTTTGTTGTATGATCATTACATTTTACTTTGCATTATTCTAATCATGTTAATTAAAGATTATGACTTAAGATTTTGTTATAACTGGTGTTTTATTTTGGTGAACCTACATATAAAATCGCCAAAAAAATTGGCTCAGGGTATGTGCAATACTGATGTATTGTATGACATACAATACATCAGCATTGCACTGTATGTGCGTCAACTTGTAGAAAAATCTGTATTTTTAGGGTTCCGTACCAAAATGGTAAAAAAGGAACCCTTATGGTGCGACTCTGTCTGTCTGTCTGTCTGTCCGTCTGTCACAGCAAGATATCTCAGGATCTACTGATGCTATCGACTTGAAATTTGGAATAGTGTTAAAAACCGCTAATTTGAGCCTATGGAACAGAAAAAAAAACCTATACCTTTTTTACTTTTTTTTTAAAGGGGACCGAAATGGGATGTCTAAAATCAAAAGTTGAGCTAATATATCGAGTGGGATATCAAATGAAAGGGCTTAATATGAAGATTTCAAAACTGTTTTTATTTTTTTCAGTAAACGTGTAGTTTTTGATTTAAGACCAAAAACGTTTAAAATAATACCATTCCCCCCCTATTATCTCCGAATTTACTGAACAGAAAAATCTGAAATAATTACCGATTATTAATATTATCCTAAATATTACAGGAAAAATAAAACGGTTTTTCTAACTTGCAGCGTTTTTCAGAAATTCGCAAAAATCGTAAGACAACCTTATTTGCTCCTACTAAACTAACCGCGGCATATGTCGATGTATGGGGACAACAGTTTTACAAGAGCAAACTTAAGTTTGTCCCACCATACAATTTTTCTTGAATTATTCACGTATCTACTGACGATTTTGTACGGAACCCTCGGTGCGCGAGTCCGACTCGCACTTGACCGGTTTTTTTTTTTCTTTGATGTACGGTACCCTAAAAACGCCGCAATCTATGGGTGCGTTCCGATACTATGATTTTATAACAGCCGCGTTGGGTACTCTGCATTGATCAAGCGTACAGAATAATAGAGTTATCGAGGCATACCTTTTTATTTTACTAATAGTTCAGCATTTGTGTGCTCAGTGGTTTCAAGTCTATATAAATCTATATGCCTATGGGCTATTTCAGAAAAAAATATTTGAGCCAAATATCGCTGTCCCATGACTTTAGAGTAATTTTTTTCTATTAAATATTGTTCTAAAGTATAATGTTTGTTTGTAAAAATGGTAAAGTAACTCATTTACTGTATAATTATGATGAATAATCCCTTTAAAACCTACTAAAAGTATTTTATTTGTCAGAAAAACCGAAGAAAAGGTGCCGATTTTTGGGTGTCCCACGTACACTTTGGTAACTTTGAGGCGAATTTTACGTATATCTGACTCCTTCTAGGCCTGAACATGGCTATTGTGTGAATCGATCATATTATCGTTTACGAATTTTGAAGCACATTTATTAACAGCTAGAGTAAAAAAATCATAAAATCACAATTTGTTTGCTGTCCTCCAAAACCAACGTGGTGGACATGTCCACTAACGAACGGCGTTTTTACCAAATAGACTACAAAAAATTACCAAAACAGTTGTGTTTCTATATAACTGGTGACCTTTTGAGCCTAATATAACCGTTACTTAGGGGTAAAATGTAAGTTTCGCTTCAAAAATGTGATGAGTTGGACGTGCGTTACGGTGTGCCAAAAATGTCTGTCCACTACGAACGGGATATACTGAAGGTAAGAAGCCACTTTGAGATTAACCGTTTATTAATTTAGACATATTCATAAGTGCGGTAACATGTAAAGAAGTTAGAAGTAGTAAATTGCAAGTAATCAAAGCACTATTTCAATGTATTTAACTACCGGCATACTTACGTCACGTCCACTACGCTACGTAATGTACTAGTGGAACAAAAAACGTGCCGTATGGACAGAAAAGTCATGGTTTACATGCCGCTGATTTTAAATTCATAGATTGCCGTCAAGGACCTAAAAATAAATAGCCGGACGGAGTCTCGCCAAAAGAGAACTGAAGCCATTTTTAATAAGCCGGCTGCTTTTACATACGAGCCGCACGCACATATCAACTAGTTTTTTTCCTATTGCGAGCAGTATGCACACATTGGTAACCAGCTTATTAGACATGCTTCAAGTTCTTTGCTAGCGAGACTCCGTCCGGCTATTTATTTTAAGGTCCTTGATTGCCGTTAAAAACGTATAATTTGAATTAGTCGGGCTAAAAATATAGTAAGTGTAGGTAGTAAAAATGAACGAAGGTATTTTAAAAAAAGACTTACACGGGTAGTTCTCTGATTTCGTTCAAATTGTTGATATTCTCTCGAGTTTTCTTATTTCCTTGAATTGGATTTAATAAAGGGTTTTTTATGGTTTAGCGCTCGTTTATGGATATGTTATTGAGAAAGGCACCTTTCATAGTTTATTTCTTTTCAAGATATAAGCCTGAAGGTAATGACATACGCGCTGGTAATGAAATTCGCCAAGATGGTAATGACTTACTAACGGAAGGAAATGAAATCAGTTTTGACTCTGTTAATTAACTGTCTGATCTAATTTAAACTAAACTATCTATCATCTGAACAAGCTAAGGAACATAAATCAGTCTATATAGTTTCCATATCACATAATTTTAAGAGGGTTTAGCAATTTAGTATACTATAGTTGTGACATATTTTGTCACCACTATAATATGGAAAAAACGTGAAAACTAGTAAAGGGATAAATAGTTCAGTCATTATAGATTTTGACCCGTGAATAATCAGTTATTAGTTCTTTTCCAAAAAAACGGTTTTTCTTGAATAACTCGGCCATTTTTGATTTTACAGTAAAACCGTTAGGACAAAAATTGTAGTAAATTTAATTCTCTTCAAGTTTGGTCCTCACAATTTTTCTTCTAGGATCGATATATTGGAAATTAAATTTGAAAAAGCGACAAATTCAAAATATTTTCATCATCTCGTTTATTTTCAACTGTACGGCATAAATGAAGAGGACTAAAGTTGTAGAGTCAAATTTTGAATAATTTTGGGTCCTACCTTTTTTCCCCCGAAATCGATATTTTGGAAATTAAACCTGATTCAAAATATTTTCATCATCTCGTTTATTTTCAACTTTACGACATAAATGAAGAGGACTAAACTTGTAGAGAATCAAATTCTGAACAATTTTGGTTCTCACATTTTTAAAAAACAAAAAGGGAAAAGCAAATAATAGGAGAAAAACACAAAAAAAACGATTTCACAATGTCACTACTGTTAGTAGTGCATGTAGTTAAGCTTGCTAGAAATAGATTTATATAAATTTTCTATTGAAATCTAGTATAGGGTTTTGAGCTATTTCCGACGCATGTAAACCTTTCATGTGGTTCCATTACGTGACGAATGGTTCCATTACGGCACGGTGTCCTACTGTGGCTGAGATTGATTTTTAAGAATTTATATGAATTATTAAGTATTATTGATACTATTTGGATCTCATTTGATAGAATAATATGTGCCAATTGTGATAAATATAACTTTTGATAGTTTTTTCAGTATGTCTTAAGTTAAGATGATTGTTAAGCTATGATGAGAACCAAAACGTAACGTAATGGACATATTTTATTAAATAACTTTATTGTGACGCTTAGTGCAGCAAATGTTATTCATTTATAGAAAAGTATTATTGTGTTAAAATTCATTTAATAAAGACTGATTTGCAAACAACACTCTGAACTTTACTTAAAACAAACCTAAAGTTCGTCGCGTAATGGAACGTCAAAGCGGTAGTACTTAGGTTCAAAGTATGATATTTACCATATTAAGCAATTTATATTGAAACCAGTATGATTTTCAAAGAATGTAGAAGAAGGAGAATTTATTAAAAGCATTTCTAAGGAATATATTTTTTTTTTTACGGGGTGGAAGTCCACTACGGCACGGACAAAAAATATGAAAAGGCCCCTATGTTTCATGTGTTAAAATGCCTATACAAAAATTTGCTTTGTGATATGATATCTAAACGCTCTCTAACCTATTTTTTATTTGATTTGTCACTTCTCAAGTCAATTGTCATTGAAACTGTCAAAAAATTCAAAAAAAGCAACCAAAATTATCCTTCCTTGAATAATATAATTGAAATAATTCTAATTATTTGTTAACATGGCTCGCAACGTTGCAGAAACCGCAAGAAAATTTCTTTTAATGGGCCAATGCGTGCCATCTGTCAAAAAAAATGCAGCCAAAATTAGAGTGAAGAGGTTAGAATTGGATGAAAATTTACTTATGGTGAGTGTAGATTCTTTAAAATAACTAGAAATATTTCATTGCTGATAGGAATCCGGAGTAGGAATATTTTTTTAACGACCTTTGTCTCACTCTCTCATTTATAATCAACTAGTTTTTGTCCACGACCTCCAATATTAGTTAGGTATAGGTGGTATAGACACTTGAAAATAATTGATTCCCCATACAAAATAGGCGCATAACGTCGAGTTGCGGAAAACTGGCCCGCGTAAACTTATAGCTCCTAGCTGCTTCCCAGGGTCTCAAAATATCTCCATACCAAATTTGTTTAAGCATAAAAAGTTAACAGTTTTAAATTTAGGGTTTATTGTATTCATGCTATAAGATTAATTTATGAAAAATTACAATCATAACTTTGAATATATTCTAAATGACCCCCCCAAGTTACTTTTTCATTTATAATATCAGCCACTCTTTCATATAGAGTGCGAATATGATAACTTTGCAGAGCGGAACATAGCAACACCTCTGTTTAAAAGTAAAATTTCTATGAAAATGTGACTTTGGAGGTATTGCCATGTTCTGCTCTGTACAGTTAATGAAGTCGCACTCTATAAATGATTACTTTGTTACAGTACTTCAGGAAAGATGAGTTCTACTACTGCCATGATCCAGTGAAGAAATGTAAAACTGGAGATATTGTTTTAATTCAAGCACTACCTGAAAAACTCACAAAACTCATCACTCATGAGGTTAAGGAAGTGGTGTATCCATTTGGCGATGTAACAGATCCAGTAACAGGCAAAAAAGTAGCCAAAGAGCAATACAGAGAAGATATTGACAGAGAAGCCGAGTTGTATGGAAAACTTAAATCAACATTTGATTATAAGAAAGCTCCACCAAGAGGTTGGCAAGATAATAAGAAGGACTTTTCTTCTAAACCTACATACACTAAATTCCATGTGTTTGATGAGAATGACCCTTATGCTATTTAAGTACATAGTTTATTATTTAGGTATATGTAAATGATATTGTGTAGATTAATAAAATATTTAGACGTTTTAATGATTATTATTCATTCATGATGTGTGGCTCCGCCAACTTGCTTGATTAGCCATTTGGTTAACTGCCTAGCCTTTTCTTTTTAAGTGCCTAACTACTTTCGTTCGACAACATTAAATAACCCACCTAGCTGAGTACCAAATTTTAGTTATATAAATCTATTGTCCTAGAACCTGATCTCAGGTGATCAACATAAACTCCTTTTTAGGCTTCCGTACTTCAAAAGGAAAAAACGGAACCCTTATAGGACCACTCGTGTGTCTGTCTGTCATAGCCAATTTGCTCTGAAAGTACTAGTCCGATTTGAGTTGAAGTTTGGTACATAATATATTAAGGTTAATGACGACCCAAAGACGGACATGTCACGAAAATATATGAATTTTAATCATGGGGGGTCAACTAGAAAATTAAAAAACTATATCGTGTGACATATTAAATGAAAGGGCTCACTGTGAGAATCTTAAATAATGTCTTTTTTAATATTTATATCAATAGTTTTAAAGTTATTTAAAAAAAGCTTGTGTCCCTCAGAGCAGAAATAGAAGCCCCGCAGCGGGGCTTCGTCGACCTGCTGGGGGGTCATAGTTGTTTAGAAGCATTGGTCAGCCATTTCTTTAACTTTATAGTTGCCCTACAAAACGAACAGCCTAAGAATTGGCCAGCCATATCATTCATTGATACATTCGCAAAATTTCTTCCAGGCAGTTAACTAAATGGCGCCGTTTAGTGAAAAGGCGAGGTAGTTAACCAAATGGCTAAATAAACCAGTCGGCTGCGACGAATTATGTGGCCAAAGAAAGTAGATATAAAGAAGCGAATGCCTCTTAATAAATCAGAGGCATAAAATATGCAAACCACCACAACTCTGGATTTAGTGGTGTTTAACTGTCAGACTGCTAGTCATTGCAATGCACTAGGCCCCCCAAATGCACGGTGGCCCTCAAACCTCTGAGGCTAACTACCGTATCAAAGGCACGAACCATAAAATCGCGTTTCGTACGCGGCGGATCCGCATCGTCTCGGCCGCGCACCCGCCTCGAGATTTCAATGTCTCCATGTGATGTAAATAACGACAATAATAATACGAGATTTTCAAGTGTCTGCGTGAAAATAGGCTAGTTTCCTGTAGTAAAAAAAAAATATTTTACACTTATTATCTTATTAACCCATTCACTGCTAATCACGACACATTGTCGTGATTCCGGAACGCTCTTCGCGCGCTGGTCACGACAGTGTGTCGTTACCACATTTTTGGCTTTTATCTCCATCAGTATACATCTTTTTAATATCGTTTTCTTAATTTTACATACTTAAAGGATGTGTTAAAAGCAACTGATACTTATTTTGGGAATATTAGAATAAAATCTCTTTATTTAAGAACACTAAACTTTTAGTAAATTTCAATAGAGATTAAACACTCTCTGATTAAATTTTTTCATGACTGCCATATATAGCGAATTACACGATAAGTAATATAACAAATAGTTACATTTAAAAAATAAAATATTAATTATATTAGTACTTTTAAGTATCACGATAGCGTGTTGTGATTCAGCGAGCGGCGAGAGTTGTATTTCCTTCAATGCCAATAATGACGTAACTCCGAACTTGGTTTATAATCGTTTTGGACCGTAACCCGTACACATAAAGTTTATTTCTCCTTGAATTGTAATGGAGTTATATTTTTTCGTACATGATAATGGTCCTACGTGAGTAATGAATGGCGTTATGCAGTTTTGTATGTTACCAGTGAGATTTTAGGTAAGCGAATGCATTGATCGAAAATGAATGCGTAAATGTATATACGCAACCAGGCGATTTTATGTTAATCGTGTTGATGAAATTATTTTATTATACTGTACAAGGTGCTCGTCAGGAATCCAAAAGATTTTAAACACACATTCCTGAGATCATTAGGAGTAAAAAATTTTATATAACATAATGCAAAAATACAAGAAAAAAAGTTCCAAGGATTTTTTTATTGATTTTTGTACGTAAAATATTTTTTTTACTGTCGAATTTTACATTTTGAGTTCCTCACGAGCACTTTTGAGAAACGCGACATGGTTAAAACCACGAAATCTACAAAACCTCAAAAAATATCATCGTATCAAGAACAAATGATTTTTTTGCCGGTTTTGATATTATGTTATAAACATTTTTTACTCGTAATGACCTCAGGAATGCGTGGTTAAAATCTTTTGGATTCCTCACGAGACACCTTATATGAATAGACATTTCAAAAGGAAATATTTTGATGTTACGTCTGGAGAAAAAAAAATTACGTTTTGAGCAATAGGTAACGAACTAATGATTAATAAAATTACCTACCCGGCGGCCCTTTTGTATTAAAGTTGCACGTGCAGATAGAGAGTATAATGGTTTGCAGCGTCGTATTTTTACTGATAATAATTAGCACTCACTGACACTGAGCTTTTACTCGCCATGCCTTTTGTTCATGTAGTTGAAATAGTGGTCTTGCTTATGCACAAATTAGCGTGTTATTTTTAATCATTGTTACCAATGCCGCTCTAAAATCCCCATAAGGAAGATAAGCGATAACGATTACTTTCATTCCTAGAGTTTATATTCCCAGGTACATTAGAGTCGGACTACGCTTAGTTTGTAGAGGTTGAAAGGTTTTATTTAAAAAAAAATCATATGGCAACATCACAAGAAAGAGGATAATTCGGTCCTGATACTAGGTAAATATCTTCCGATTTAATAAGTATATATTTGTCTACATGGCACCCTCCCTCGTGGCACCGACCTGGAGACCGTGCATTATTTATAGTTTATTTTCTATCCTTTTATTAACCTTAATATTATATGTCTAGTTTTAAGTATTTTTATCTGTACTGTTTTGCCCATTTCACTATTAACTAAATAAATCTACATATTGAGTTGATGACCATTTTAAAAGTCACTTCTGTGTTAGTCACAAGTTAATGTCAACTATGACAGTGTTGGGGTTATGACAGCTCATTTATACTGGTTGGTGATTAAATTAAGATTATGAATATTTTAAAAACGGTATGAGTTACAACATTACTTTCTTGGAGAAATGAACTTAATTAGATCTGAAGAATATACGAATAAGTTAACGGAAAACAATAAAAACACGGTGTATAATTCGAGTTAGCGAAACCTGTTCAAAGTTTTAAAGGAATTGTATATAACGTATGGTTTTCACATTCTTGAATAAAAAAGAATGTTTACATTCGGTAGTATTTAAATTGCATACAATCATTGTATTTTACTTCTAAAAACACCTTACCCAAGTTAAAAATAAATAACTACCGCTGCTACCGCCGGCACCCTAGATTAGGTTTTATACTTTTTATTTTATGTATTGTAAAATAACAACCCAGAGAAAATAAAGATATGCTAAATAAAAAAATAGCAAAAAACATTTTAAAATTAAAACAAAACATTATGTTGGCTAAAGAGAAATCGCGCATAACGCTATCCAATATAAAGCTCGCATCGCTGAGCCACTGAGTAACGACACGCTGTCGTGACTCTACGGCAGCTAGTTCGAATGTATGACAGCGCGCCGTACATGCTTCTGGAGTTCGGACGTCGCAGTGAATGGGTTTGCTTCCAAAACTGATCCCAAAAAAATCCAGATTTTCTTATTTTCTTGCTTTTAACGATTTTAAAAAGATAAGATATTAAAATAAGGAGACAATTTGACCCTAGCACCATGTGACGTCATTTATTCATATTTTCTATGAAGCTCCATACTATCGTAGCGTTTTGACACTTCATAAAAAGAAGCTGAGTTGACCTGTTAGGAAACTAGCCTATTGATTGAATCTTTTATTACAACCACATTCTTGTCCGCTGCGGATTCTTAGTGTTTATTCGTTTTTATCGGGTTTGTTTTTTCAAAACGGCTTTTGGCCGAGATTGAAATAAAACAAGTGATAACGCAAATATTAATTTATTCATCAAACACACGACTGACGGAAATCGGTGGCATCATTCAGCTAAGAACTCCCTCTCTAGGGCAGCGCCCATTAGGTTCCACGAGCTGTCGTCGTCGGCGTCGTCGGGCGGTTCGTCATCCGACGGGGGCGACCGGCGCGGCCTTTTGCGAGGACGCGGCTCGCCGTCTGTAAATAATTAGAAACTTGAGCTTTTTTTTAAAGCCTGACTAACTCGCGACCCATATTGGGCGTTGCGATATTCGGACCAGGTCGCTAGCCGGACCACCTTGAGTGGATCGGACTGGGTGGGGGCCGGGGGCGCCCGGGGTCGAACCAGGTCGCTTGTCCCGGTCCACCTCGATAGGGTCGGACTAGGTGGGGGCCTGAACGCCTGGGGTCGAAACCAGGACGTTTGGCCAGGGCCACCTTGTCTTTTCACTGATTGCTCAAAGTGAGTAGCGGACCAGCAGAAACTTAAGCAATATTAAGGGCACAATTATAGGGATTTTGAACCCCACTCCCCCCCGGGACCATTATGTAATGAATGAATGGCCTCTTAAGGTGGATTTAGACCAAACGAATTCTAACACATTCTAACCCCACTCTACCAAATTCTTTGTGTGTTTGGTAGAGTGGGGTTAGAATTCGTTTGGTCTAAATCCACCTTTACACAATATAATTGTGTTCCGGTTTTTAGAAAATGGCCTGCATTATATGCTCATTGCGAGCCACAAGCCACAAATGATAGGCATGATTTCAGAGAGCGGTGTCCTGGCAAGACAGACGCGTGTTTGAATCGCGCCTTGACTATTATTGACCTGCATAATATAGGTCACGTTTGATTTTTCAACTTGGTCTTTGTATCGATAACCGTAATAAAGATTGTGGTGTATCTACATCAACATTCTGAAGAATCAAATAAAAATTAAATATGCGAGTTGAACACATATTAGAAGTTAAGGTTTTAGCCATTGTTTTCCAATGTAGACAGGTGTTGGATGCTGGCAGTCATGCTTAGCAATTACTAATGATCCTTACCGCAGAAAATTATCTCTACGTGGATTGGTGCCTTTCATTTTATCTATATGTCGCCGCGAACTAGCTTAATTAGCTATTTGGTTAGCTGCCTAGCCTTTTCATTAAACACACTCCTTATTTTAGGTTAGGTTTGTTAGTCAGCTTGTGTCCCTCGAGCAGAAATAGAAACCCCGTGCGCGGGGCTCGCGGGGCTTCGTCGACCTGCTGGCGGGTCATAGTTTAGTGAAAATGCTAGGCAGTTAACCAAATGGCTAATAGGCTACTTGACAGGTTTCTGAAAAGTCAATCCGATTGTTTGATGATGTCTATTGAGCACTCAGAAAATGGTAATTTTTAATTCTTTTGTGTATTTTTTCCGAAAAAAGCAAATAAAAATGCACTTTTAAAATTAGCCGCCAAAACGGTTTCTCGGACAATATGGCGTCTATGACGACACATGATAGTAAACCGACAAATGTCAACGAGGATCACATAACGTTCTACCTTTAAAAATAGGATTGACAGATGCTGTCGATGCTGTTTACTATGGTGTGACGTCATCGGCCAATCCAAACAGTTTTCGATAAAATGGCGACAGATAAAAAATAATCAATTTTCATCCGAGTTTTAAAATAAATTATCCATTTATTTTTAGTAATATTGACGTAAATTGGTTTTAATACTTATAATTAATACATATATCCATAATTCTTCCATTATTTTTCACACTGTCAAGTAGCCTATTAAACCAGTTAGTTGCGACATATATAAATAGAAACGGTACTAACCTGTGTCAGATTCACTGGAGTTTTCGCCGTCACGCGTGTCGTGCAGTCTATCTTGCGTGCTGTCTTCATTTTCTAATGTAATTAGCCTGTCTTCGGGAGGGTTCTCCTCATCATCTAAATCATCATCCCCCACTCCCGCGGCGTTATCGTCCGACGAACTCTCGTCCGACTCGTTGAAGATGTCTTCAACCTAAATAAATTCATAGATCAAAAGTAGCCAAGTATGTTCTAGAAGTTATGATTGTTTGAGAAATCGAGATAGAATATACTACGAGGCAGCGAAACACATTAGGCTTCGTGCCTTAGTGACTGCTTAATAACATAAATATATTTGAAATAAAATAACTACTTGTGTAGTAAACTATTTTCAAATTTTCTCCAGCCTAGTACTTTTTGACATAAATGCGGCACGTATGTCATTTCTCACGAGTCCCGAGGTTTCTTAGCCCGAGCCGCGAGGCGAGGGACGAGTGGAAATGACATACTTTCTGCACTAAGGCACTGGTCCCACCACCGGCGAGTAAGCGAGTAAAGTTGGGGGAGTAGCATTACATTGCGGTCCTGGAAATGTCGATTGATCACACTGTGCCTGGTCAGCCCGCAATGATTACTCGCCCAACTTTACTCGCCGGCGGTGGTATCAGTGCCTTATACGCTATATATAGTTGATTTATTAGCAAATAACTGTATTCTTTAGTGTACGAAAACTAGCTGAAAAGTAAAAAGCACTAGTGCGCAAAATACAACTTTCCGCACGATATACAGCTACAAAATATGTATACTTACCGCTTTATGAGCAAGTGTATTAAGCCTATCAGGGCGTTTTCCAAAATAAATCCCGGGGTAGCTACTTTCTCAAGATATGGACTTATGAGGTTTTTCTGGCTCAGAATCGTTAGTACTTTCGAACCTTACACGTGAAAAAACGTGTCCCAAATTAATTTTTCCATTGCGTCACCATCTTGTATTTGTTTGTATGGTGACGTAATGGAAAAAAAACCATACAAAATTTGGGAAAAATTTTTTCACGTATAAGGTCCGAAAGTATTAACGATTCTGAGCCAGAAAAACCTCAAAAAAGAGAAAGTAGCTACCCCGGGATTTATTTTGGAAAACGCCCATCAATAAAAAAAACACAGCGCTACATAGAAAATAGTATAATACTAGACCTCTCTATCCATGTCCGCGATGTCGTCGCTGGAGAAGGACAACAGCGGGTTAATGGTGTCCATGAAGCGGCCGGACGGCGTGCGCTTGCGCAGCGCGGGCGCGGGCGGCGGGCTGCTGCAGTGCGCGGGCGGCCGGCGCGAGCTGCTCTGTGGATATAACGCATTGTTATTGCAACATACAACAAGGATAACTTTTATGGAACCTGGTCCAAAAACCAACAAATCGAGAGCACAAAATATGTAATAGTACTACGTACCAGTAGCGTGGCGTCCAATGAACTCGATTCCTAACGGCTTGCCTAATATCAGGCATTTGAGCACCTTATTCTACAGCTCTTAAGGAAAATGTACGCCAAATCTGCACCGGCTTGCCCGAGGATATCTTTTACGCCACGCCACTGCTACGTACAGTTATTTTTCCTACAAAACTGACGTTCGGGTACGACCACCGAACGTAAGGCACTGGATCAGACTCTCTATCGCGTAATTAGGGCACGCCCTTTGAGACCGCTGGGGGGCAACATTTTGTACGAGTAGCCACGCGGCAAACCGCAGTGAGCCACTAACGCCGAAAGTTAAGTCATTAAGGGCACGGTATACGGTAGTTTTTGTTCCGATAAAAGGTACATCGGGAGCGCGCATGTGTGCGCGCCGTGTACGGACGCACCACAGGCAAGCATTGCCGCGTACCTAGTCAGGGCTGAGCTATCGACGCGAGCGGTCGAACGTATAAAATGTCTTCGCACGAAGCAAAGTATAGAAGACGTATATACTGCAGTGTGTTCGGATGTTTGAGGAATAGTGCGCAAAATCCAGAATTATCATATTTCAACATTCCTAAGGATCCCGAAAGGAGTGTATTTTATTAGTACCTATATAAATGTTATATTTTAAGTCGTTTATAGAATGTTTGTTAGTTTTGTGATCAAACTATACCAATTAAATAGGGTTGATAATTATTTTGTTTGACAGTGATGAGTAAAATTAACAGATTTGTTAAACGTGTACTAATTAAATAGTAGTTGATTCTATTGATACATAAAATGCCTTAAGCACGAGAGTGGTTTTATGAAACTAGCTGAAATATCGCACACGTTAAGAGTACTAATTAAAAAACTATTATACTTAATAATATTTACATCAGATGTGTGCGATCAGATAGTTTCATATTGAAATAAGTAACGTTTACTAGGTTGACCTCCAACGATTGTTCGTTCGAGGTCAACCTAATAAAAGTTACGTCGTAGTAAGTAGGTATTTTACAGAACCGACGAGCGGCAGCCCTGTGCCTTAGGCAACCTCAGCTGTCGCGCGCTCCTAAACGGCGAAGACGAACTACTTGGTTGTCTTTATACTTTGTTAAGGGCCTATGCACACAGCGTATTTTAACCCTTTGACCGCCACAGACTTGACCGGTTTTTTATGCTATAAAAGCGACAGCGTCCTCTGTCGATGACACCTTTAACCTTTTGAACGCTCAAGGGCGACGCAATTCGCCGTGCCGTTGACGCCACAGGGGTAAAATAAAGATGGGTAAAAAAATAATGCCAACAGAAAAATGGGCTGTTTTTCAATAAGTTTTCATTAAAAAAACGTTGAGGGCTGTGGCCGTCTGTGGCGGTCAAAGGGTTAACATTTAAATGTACTTTACCTGTCCTCCCCTTTGCAAAGGATACAGCCTCTCGTCGACTCGCTCCCATCTCTCCGCGCAAGCCCAGAGCCATTCTGGTGTCACAACGTGTAGTTTGTTCTTGCTTTCACCCATACGTCTACTTGCGTTCACTTTCGCTGTACCTAAAAAGTGACCAAAAACCGTATTAACAATTTCAGTATATAAAAACCCCCTTGTGAGTTCGATAAGATTGCAGTAAAATGGCTAGTATAAGTGATTAGAAGCAGGGCCCACCCAAGGCCGTTTTAGGACATGCCAGGGTCTTCTGCACAATTGGGATCCAGTGGGAAAGTAAAAAAGCGAAATAAGTAATAATAAAAATTACAGTAACAAAAATCATTATAGTGTAAGCGAATAGGCCTTGCCCCTCCTGCCTTCCTAACGTAAAGTGTTATAACTTATAATTATAGGATTAATTTTGGGGGGCGCTGTAATGCTTTTCTACCGTATGTGCCGTATTTTCTGTTGTGGCCATACTGGTTAGGTTAGTTCCGTTTTTCGCCACGCCTATTTTCTTTCCAATAATGATGGGAACTCGCCTGTTTTCAACGTACTTAGTTGGATTAACTCAGAAACACGTATTTGGACCTTCATAGCGAGTCTTTCAGGTGTAGCCATAAGTGGGAGTGAAAGGTCGGAGGCGCCGTCTGTCGCTTCCACTGCCGAGGCCAGGCTGTTTAAGATCAATTCGACTTACACAGAATATGTTAAATTGTTGTAAATGTAATTACCTGAACGCACAGCTACTAAATGTGTGGATTTCTCAGTAAAATCTTGTGTTATTTCCGCCCCTAGACTCCTTGCTACTAAGTACGCCCTAGAAGTTTCTAATCTCTGATGCGTCGGCACTAGACCGCTGAAAACTAAACTTGCTCCTTCTAAAACTTTGCTCTTCACTTCTGGTATGATTGCCTTCAAATCTGGTATTTGTTTGCCGTCCATTTTATCATACAATTCATAGAAATACCTGGAGAAGAAATAACATTCATTATTATCAACATTTATAATTTTAAACATATTTTACTACAATTTAGCAATAGCACAAGGTCATTATTTAAAAGAAAATAGAGTGTAAGGTATTTTTTCCATCTGTAATAATATCATTTCTTAGTTATCTAAGATTAACTGGTAGAGGCATTATGGCATTAAGTTTGTCTTATGGATGATTAGATTCTTCTTGCACCGTTACAATGAAAGCAACCTAATTCAAATGTTGATACTATAGTTTCCAGTGGCGTGGCGTCCAATGAACTGGATTCCTACCGGCTTGCCTAATATCAGGCATTTGACCACCTGTACATCTCTTAAGAAAAATGTACGCCAAATCTGCACCGGCTTGCCCAAGGATGCCGGCTTACGCCACACCACTGTAGTTTCAATCTTAACACGACTTAAAACGGTTTTTACTCAATTGTTATTTTTTTTTAATTAGGTTGTATTCATTCTAACTTAGGTTTTGTGCAATAAAGTTGAAATAAATAAATGTAACTTACTTATGTATTCTCATCAGGATATCATCCAAGTATATCAAATAATCATCAGGATCTTCAACTTCTATTTGTCCATCTGAAGTTTCTATCCATTTAGGCTCCTGTACCTCCGGAGGTGCATCTTCACCATCCTGTTCTTTTGTTTCAATTTTTTCATCTTTATCATTAACAATCTTCCCATTGCCACCATCAGCTTTCTCTGCGGTTTCCTCCTTTTCTTTCTTATCACTACTGCTATCTTTGTCTTTCTTTTGTTCAGGTTCCGGATCCAATGTAGGCATTTGATTCGCAGGAGATACTTGAGAACCATTTTTACCACTTATAAGCTTTGCTTTTTCATCCACTGCAAGTAATATTGATTTATGTAAAACATATTTTTGCCGTTCTCGACTGTATTAAAATGTTTCATGATCGTAAGTATGCGTTATATAATGTAGTCCTCGTATCTGTCTCTCTTTTAAGGCTTAATACAAAAGAAAGTCTTCAGAAGGACTTTAATTAATATTTGGATTGGATTAAAAGATACACTAATGTATAAAAATGTAACTTTGATATTAATACTATAACAATCCAAAGCGAAAACGGAGAAAGGTGAAAGTTTGAAATAAATCTAGTTGTAACAGTCAAAAACCTATTAAGTTAAAAAATGTATGCCACACCTGGCCATAAAGTGGCTTTTACCGCACGCTATGTATACGGAAGAAGCCGCTTTCTGGCCAAATGTAGATATAAAATGATGTACACAACACGGGAGGTAATAAAAAAAGCCCTCGATCGCATATTTACGTCCCGCGCTTGCAGTTCGGGTCGCAAACATCTGCGATCTCGGCCTTTCTTTATTTTACTACCCTAGTTGTGTAATGTACTATTAATTAAAAGTGGATAATAAACATGCATCAATACAGGTTTTATAAAAAGTTAGTAACAACATAATCAAATGGCATAAAAATTCAACATTCATAAACTACCTTACTGTGGGGGATGACGGTTGGTTTGTATATTTATTACGCTATACTTACTGGCTTGTGGTGGTGCATTGATGTCTCCCGTGGACTGAAAGAACGAGTAGGGCCTCACATGGATAAGGTTGGACGCATGCCGCCACACGTCTTCCCTATCGTCTATTATGCAAACCATATTGTCTCCGCAAGGAAATAATGCCCTGAAAAACATTACCATTTTAAATAGTCTTAAAAACTCCGTTCATATTTGGCGTTACGCGCACGCATGTTTAGAAAGGGACAATAATATGCACTAGTGAGCAATCGAGCATTTATTTCCTCATTGACACCTATCATAATTGCGATCCAAGATTAGATTAGATTTACATATTAGAATTACATAGATACATACAGGAAATCAAAGTACACAAAAATGTAACATAAAAATGTGGTGTAAAATTTACCGCATTAAAAACTAATGAAGAGACAAAAAAAATGTTTCTTTCATATAAAATAGATTAGATTTGTTGCTCAATTTAAGATTACGTTATAAGTTGCATTACATGTCAAGTTATACGAATTAAAAATTAAGGTCGTCAAATAAAGTATATTAATGTATTTTTGGTCAGGTGCCACGATAAAAGTAAAATTTGATGATGATGGCGTAAGGTTAAGAGTCTATCTATGCACATGGCGTCTTTTAAACGCGCGTTCCGTAATGCTGTCTCTATTTATTTTTAGGGTGTAAAAGCGACAGGGCTACGAAACCCGCGTCGATGGCGCGCTTAATAAACACCGAGTGCAGAGGCCCTAAAGAACAGTCAGTTAAGCCTCTTCAATCGTACTCAGGCTTTGAATTGTAGGCCTGTAGCTCTGTATGCTTATAGTTCCGCCTGATACTTACTTCAAATTAGCTGACTTTGTTCTAGCATCGAAGCACTCGTCTCTCGATAATATCCTATGCGAGAAATATTTCTTCTCCGGATCCAGCAGGTCTGCCACTGCGTGGGCGTACTGCCGGGCGCCAAACGTGCACACATGGAGCTCATAGTGCTTGGAGGCTGATTCGAGGAACTCCTGGGTTTTAGGCCGGAGTCTAGTGTGACACCACCGTCCAGGGCTGCCTGGACCCCGCAGGAAGAAATGAAGTACATCCTGTAATATAATATAACAAGGTGTCAGAGGCTTTAATGAAGCCAATGTAATGCTGAATTGTGTGGATCTACCTTATTTTTATTTGTCATCTAACTGTACCATGATTCCAGCAAATAAAACTTTGACCAGACTTTAAATTTACAAATGGAATAGGTGTGAAAAGGGGGTTATTCTTAATTTTGATGTAAGAGTTGTTCAGTTAAATTAAGTTGGTGTGGACCAACTTAATTTAACTGAACAACTCTTACATCAAAATTTCTACCATATTGTAAAGTAAGGTGTTGTACCTAAGTTAAGAGTATGTTTTCTTTATAAAAAATTAAGTTAATGAGATATGAATAGTAAAGATAAAATATGTAACTTATAGTTTAACTAGAATTTTAATTCAATTTTAGTTTTGGATTTCATGTCATTTTGAACATTTTTCATAATAAATAAAGTCTTCTAAAGGTAGGTAATTTGATTTTCTCACCTTCAAATTAGGCGGAATATTGTCATTGGTGGTGTGTACTAATGTTTGATCCAAGTCCACTAGCAACACCAGTTTGCGATCCTTGAGAAGACGCTCAGCATCTTCACGACCCAATTTCTGTGCCAGTTCCTCTGAAACCTATAATATAGTTCATGTTATTAAACAAGCATCAGGTCAAGCCAGATTATCCTATTTTTTCTTATTACCAGATTCAATGGGACAGCCAGCCTTCCACTGGTAAAGGCAATAATTGTACAATTGGCATTAATTGCCACAAAATTCCTACTTCGAAATTACTTAAATGTATGTGCTACATTTAGTATGTCAGGATGCATTTCAAAAGAGGATAAAAATAGGTATACTATATACCATTAGCTCGGGTACAGAATGCACCATCGGGACGACAGCCGCATCTCTTTTGGAGGCCTCGTCGGTGCGTAGGTCGGCGCCGCACTCCGCACACATCTCCTTCATCACAGTTGGGTGGCGACATTCTTCAAACTCTGCTACTGGTGTACTGAAACATGTTGAAATTAAGAAGTTAGAGTTATTGATTAATTAAATGCTAACAGCTTTGTACCATTTGTTTCGTTTTTTTAAGACTTCACAAAAGTAGGAGATTCTTACTTGGTTTTTGTTCTTGTTTTAACGTTTGTTACCAAAGAACTCCATTGTTTATAAACTAATCTGATTTGTTTAATGCATACACCTTTCTGACTGGCCCCATTTTTTTCACAATACAGTTCTAATAATTATATCTATGACGAATTGACGGAACTCCTCAAGTGTTATAGGTAGGCATATATATAGCAATTTCAACAAAATTTCAATATTTTTTTTTGTATTTTGTGCATTTGTTTTTGCTAGTGTCACAGTAATTTAATGTTTGAAGGCGGTTATTTATTTATAGGAGTTCTTAGAGCATCGTGCAAGCCTAAGTGTATGCAGAGTCGTCGCATTAATAGTTTGATTCATACAAAACTAAGGAAAGGCACGCACGAAAGCACGTTGTTACAGCCGATTTTACTTTAATAATACAACACAAGTCACAAAAATTTGATTAGGTGGAGTTATGAAGTTTAAATTTTGGCGGGAAAGTAATGTTGTGAAGTCGAGTCATGCAAGAAAGAGCAAACATGGTCCAAATACATTTCAGAACATTATGCGATTATTATGAATGAAATACTATTGAGAGATGTAACTAAAAATATAGGAGAAAATCTAAAAGATAAGTTAAAGTGACGTCACTCACCCCGGCTCTGCAACGTCTCCTTCCTTTACCTTGATGCATGAAATCGTACCTGCGCGAACGGCTTTGAATTTCTTTGTTTCACTACTTTGGCCTGACGAATCATTGTATAAAAATAATATTTGGCCTTGTGATACAAAAGCACCTTCTTTCACTTTCCATTTTGTAAGTTTCACAGGCTTTTCTAATGGAACAGAAATAGGCACAGTTTGGTCGGCCATCTTGAACGGATATTGCGCGTTGTTTATTGAAAGAACGATTTCTTATTGGTCAGTTAAAACTTGTTTTGGCGGCATCTTAATATCTACCAATGGTATAATCAAACAAGAACTCGAGTGACTTTATGATTGGCTTATTACGAAAAGCACATGACATCCGGAAGTAACGCACTGCGACAATGCGTTAAATGGCTCGCTCGCTGAACAACTAAAAAAAAATTAAAAGTAATCGACTGAAATACGTATCGAACGATTTTACTATTCGAATCATTTCATACTTTGCTGCTGTTACGTTGTCTATACTGATTTATTTACAAGAGAACGTGACTACAGTCACTATTTACAATTCATTGTTTCTTAATCTGTGCAACTTTTCATTCGTCGGCGCTGACGGGCGAATATTTGTTGTTATTTTTATTATACAGTTTTTCCTCTAGAATTTATGTAAACATAATTGTGTTTCATAATGTCTGAAGATAATATAACAGTGAGTGATAACTCCGACGTTGAGGAAAGTGGTAATGCTGAGCTTCGTGGATACTTGAGTAAATGGACAAACTATATTCACGGTTGGCAGGATAGGTTTATTGTTTTGAAGGATTCGACTTTATCGTACTACAAAAGCGAATTAGAGAGCAATCTTGGATGTCGCGGTGCCTTATGTCTGAAGAAAGCTAAAGTTAAGGTAAATATGCTATTTACTCGTCCGCATCCGAGCCGGACAAAAAATGTATTTGCCCTTGCGATGACTAGTTTCCTTCCTACTCATTTCAATACGTTTTAATAGAAAAAACTCGTTTGTTCTAAAATATTATTGTCGGTATAGCCTTGGATGTAGTTATTATCATCGCCTTATTAGTTTGATGTTTACATTATTATTTGTTTCAGCCTCACGAGTTTGATGACTGTCGTTTCGATGTTTCCGTCAATGACTGTGTGTGGTACTTGCGAGCGTCGAATCCAGAGGAGAAACAACAGTGGATCGATGTTTTGGAATCATTTAAAGTGAGTACTAACACTCCAATACTTATTAGAAATGGTAAACTTAATATCTCTTAGCACTCTGGGGTCTATTAAATTTTTAACTCATTTTAAATTTATTATATAATCACAATCGTGAAACTCTGTTATTAAAAAAGGTATAACCCAATTCAGTTGTTGCTGAAGACTTGGCAGTATGATTAGTGGCCATGGCCTCATGAAAAATAAGTATAATTGCATGCTAACTTTTTAAATACCTGTCTCGGGAGCCTCATTATAAAGCAATTCAAGTGCCAATATACATCATTAACAGCATGTCATGACTAGGTGATTCCACTAATTGACTTTGATTGTTTCATCTCTGACCATGTTGCGCTGATTGCTCTTCATTGAGACTAAAGATCACAATGCATTGTAAATAAGATGCAAATTGGTCTTTTAACTTGAACCAAGTGACTAAGCTTTTTCTGTTATCCAATTGAGGATTTTTTGTTTTGAGTTAGTTAAGGCTACTGTATTGACATAATAAACTTTAAGCTGGGTTTATTCTGATAATGCAGGTTTTATGATCTCTAAGACTAAGTACCTACTAGTTAAAAAAGACAAGCAAAAGTTGCAATGCTTTAAATTAGGTGCTTAGCATTTATATTTTGAATCCAATTCTTTTAATATTGGTGGGATGCTATACAGACACAGACATGCATCAAAGGTGATGGATTTGTGTTTCTTTTAGCAAAGGAAAATACCTGTCATACTTTGGATGAATCATCCTCATACTGAAGATAAGATATGTGTGTCTCTTTATCAACTTAAATATCAGCGGGCTTTAATTGGCTCTTGTTATTTGCTAGATGTTGACAGAATAGCTAAATGATGAAACAGGCATTTTTAAATTCCATTTGAACCTCATTAATCTGATTATAATATGAAAGTGTTAGTGAAATTGGATTAATTAGTTCGAAATTAAAGCAATTACAATAATGAGCTCTCGAAGATTCACTGAACAAGGAAATTGCATTGCAGAATTTCAATGAGTACAATGCTTGAATATTTTTATTTTAAGAATTCAAAGCATTATTTAAAAATTTTTATTACATTAAAATTTTAATCATAAACTTTGACTACTGAAAAAACGGATATGTATCACAGACCCACTATAGACAGACAAACAACAAAGTGAGCCCCAAGGTCCTTTCCATTCTTGTTCCTGATGTTTTTTCTTTTGAGGGCCCCTCCCTAAATATATTCATATTCTTATTGCTTTATTTTTGTAGTCCATAATACTAAAAACTATTAAATAAAAAAATACCCGCGAGTTTGCATGCCTTATTCCCATTATTGTCCCATTTAAATTCCACTTCACACACATTTAATTACAACTTTGGATATGTGACTCACCACAATTTTCTGTGCCCTGATATCATTTACGAGTTGCTTTATCGTGTTATCATTCATATCAATGTTATAGGATTTCAGTATTATCGATCGACTAGTTTAGATAACGGATATGTACTCGCATTTGTGAAGTCTTAATTTCTAGGTATGAATATGTATAGTCCGTACAAACTCTTAAGACCAAATGCTGTCAAACGAACGCAAGCCAAAAACTACCTTATGTTCTGATTATAAGGTAGCTTTTGGCTTGCGTTCGTTTAACAGCATTTGGTCTTAAAGTTTGTACGGACTACACTAATACACAGATAGGTAATAATAGGAACTGGCCATCTAGGCCTGGTCTAGACTGTCTTTCTTCCTCTGATTGTCTTAAAATACGGCTAAACGAAGTAATAGATATGACACTAGAAGGATTTTAGTGTCTAGACTTTGAAACCCTGTAGTGCTTCCTGTACCAGGAGTAGCTCACACCGCCATTTCACAAAAGTCTCGGGCACGCCACAGCCAATCAGAACACGCCTACAGTGCACTGCGTTACAGATGTTCATTCCCATTGGATGTTACATGTTGTGTCGCGTGAGGAGTGCTCACTCCGCGATTTAGTCGCGCGGCTACTAGTACCAAATTTTGCTACTTCAGAAGAACATAGCCAGTGACCAGAAAGAGCACGCGTTATGCGATAGAGAGAGACGGTCGGCTCCGGTGCGTTCCGTTCGGTGGTCGGGCCCGAACGATAGTTTTGTAAGAAAGCGCAACGTCTGTACGTAGTACTATTAGAAGTTAGTGACCTTTTTGTGGCAGCGAGATTGTCATACTTTTTTTTGTGTTTACTTGTTTATTTTTTCTATTTTTTGTAACTTTTTGCTGTCATAAATATTTTTTTTTTCTTTCTTTCTTTATTACTTATTAGAGCTTAATTGTTATGTTTCCTTTTCAGGTTGAGTCCGGGTATGGCACCAGTTCAGACAGTAGTTCCAATGGGGGCGGTTTGCGGAGGCACGGGTCAGCGACATCTCTGCAGTCTACAGGGTCACATGGTAAGGTTCTAACTTTCATTAAATTTCAATATTACTCTTGTTTTGTCTGTTCCATTGTCACTAGGGTACCAGTCGTTATTACGTATGGAACTTCCATTGGGCGGAAAAACAATGTCTACTACTCTAGAACAATACGGAAAAAGTCCATTCGACGTATGAATTGCTTCAAGTCTGCTACGCAACAGCAGCCTATGCCCATTTTGTTCGACCTACTTCATTCTACACTCCATATACTATACATAGAGTGAAATTCCGTTGCGCGTAAAATCGGCTACAACAGAGTTCCTCTGAAAGAAAAATCAGCTGCTAAACTTCAGTAGCGGACTTAGAGTACGTTTCCACTTACGCAGAGCTCGGCGAAGCGGAGAGGGGCGGAGCGTGAACTGACCAATCACAGTGCTCGAAATCTCCGCTCCGCGTCAGTGGAAACCTTTTCATCCTTATACTTAGTTGCATTTTAATGAAAATATGTAGGTATACATTAGTTTGTATAGATAGGTATAGATTGCTTAATAACCTTGAGTACTACACTTTGTTCTAAACTAAGATATGATAGCCGCACATTGTAACGGCAATTAAACACGACCGTTATTTCGTTTGCCTTATCGACTTTATTAATATGACTTTGAGATAACACAGGAATTTGTCCCGTTGCCTGTTGGGAGTAATCAACACCATTTATTTTTAGAATGCAATCATGAAACTTCTGTAGAAATATTGTAACTGAATGTAATTCATTCAATGCATAGTTACTCTCTATTCCATACATAAAATGGAAATAAGTACTAGAAGAAACAACAACAAACAACTACATTATATCCATCCGCGTTGATAAATAGGGACCGGACAACGGTCCGAATATAGTGCGAAATTTTCAACTCAAGAGGCATAAGGACGAAATATGAACTTTGGTGGCCAATCCACGCACATTTGTGTAATATAGACCAGTCGCAGGTTTACATTCTATGGTTAACTCATTATGCGCTGGCGGAAAAATTGCCTTGCGTGAATTCAATTGCTTGCAATTGCAACTTTTTGCAGCGATTCAGTAGTGACCGTCAAGATGGCGTACACCGTAAAGATATCCAGAATCTGATGGTGCAAATAAATAGTACCTACCCAAATAGTACCGACGAAATACCTTGGTGAAAAAAAAATAGTACCCTTAAACTTTTCGAAATATAAGGCCTATTCACGGTGTACGCTACCGGGCGTCAAGCTGGCGTACACCGCTTGTATCTCTGGAACGGCTTTGTTTTCGGAAACGCTTTATATCTCAAAAAATAGTACCCAAATAGTACCGGGTGCGCCTTGGCTAACAATTATAATAGATATCTATCATTAGTATAATTTATCAACTATCTAGTAGGTACGAGAGGGATATGTTATGTTTCCCGTTACAAGCTAAGAAATGACTCTACAGAAATATTGAAAATTTGCATTTTCAGGGCGCACATCCCGCCGTCTTGCCGAGAAAATCGCAGAACTGGACACATATGGCGAGCTTCTATCGAAACAGTCGACGCAATTACAGCAGTACTTCGACATGTGCGTCGCTAAGCTGCCGGAAATCGGCGACGATCTCACCGAAGCGATCGACGCCGTTGAGCTGACCGATGGTAAATGTTATAGTTATATAAGACAATATATAGCAGTGGCGTGGCCTCCAAAGAACTCGATTCCTACCGGCTTGCCGCGGCGGCATCAGGCATTTGACAACCTTATTCTACAGCTCTGAAGGAAAATGTACGCCAAATCTGCACCGGCTTGCCCAGGGATATCTTATACGCCACGCCACTGATATATAGTGACTACTGGTCGTGGTATGGTGAGCTACTGTCGAAGCAGTCGACGCAATTACAGCAGTACTTCGATATGTGCGTCGCCAAGCAGCTAGAGATCGGCTACGACGTCACTGAAGCGATCGACGCTGTTGAGTTGGCCAATGGTAAATGTCAAAGTTAGATCTATCTATAGTCTTCTGGCCGCTAAAGGTGCATTAAATGTATAAACAGCCGTTGCAGCAGTATGGCACCTATGAAAAACATATATTCATTAGGGCGTGCAGAACCGGGGTATTTTAGTATGCGGAAACCGGGAATTCCTAGTATGTACTAAAATTTCGCGGTTCTGCACGTCCTAGTATTAATTTCGAAGCATTGTACGCTTTTACAACATTATGTTCGCAAACGAGTTGCTACGCGATATTGTAATGTCCCAGACTTGTTTCGCACATAGGTGTTAACAGTTATATTTGCGTCGTTTAGTGAAATGGAATGAAAAATACGTATTTACAACAAAACTGCCGTCCTAGTGTAAAAGGCGATTTTTTACTATGGAAGTTCATAGTGTTGCGCCGATGGTATAGGCAAAATCTTCAAACTTAATTTTCCGTGCATTAGAAGCGTTTTCAGCAGGCTGAAAAGTGATTTCAGGCCGTTTTAGAGGTGGCTCTTTCACATACTAGAAGATTGAAAATGTACCCTAGTTGCCGTTGTTTTCAGGCGCCTGAAACATGTTTTCAGTCCGTTTCCGGACACTCTCTGTCAGATGGCGCAATAACCTGAAAACCCGTTTTCAGGCGTTTTCAGGACCCCTTATGGGCCTTTGAAGTACATTTCAGTATATGGCGAAATTTCACGAAGGAGTGAAAGAGATAGTACTATTAGAGAGAGACAGCTATATTGAGAAGGTTCGAGAAGTGTGTGAAAGAGACAGAACTAGAAAGGGACAGCAATAGTCGGGAATGTTCCGGTCGAGCATCGCACAATCTAGATCGTCTGGAACACTCGGGATGCGTCATTGACCGAGGGGTCACCGACAGTCGTTCTTGGAATTGGACCGAACATTCGAGATAGGATTTCTCTGGAACATTCTAGGGCAAAGGTCACCGGATATATAAGCCGCGCGCCCACGACTCGACAGTCAGTCTTGAACTAGATGCGATAAAGTGCGAATCTCAAGTGAATAAGTGGGTTATAGTGAAGTGATTAGTACAGTGATTCATTAAGTAAGTAAGCCTTGTTAATTAGTAATTTTGCAATAAAGTTTGCCTTTTTAATTAGTGGTTAATTAGTGCATTTTTCTATCACGTTACCTACCCCACGGACGTAACATTTGGTGTCAGAAGTGAAGATAGAAAATGCCGTTTACACCACGTGAGACCGAGCCGAAGGGAGTGCAGACGCGGAGCCAAGGATTTTCTATCTTCACTTCTGACACCAAATGTTACGTCCGTGGGGTAGGTAACGCGATAGAAAAATGCACTAATTAACCACTAATTAAAAAGGCAAAATTCATTGCAAAATTACTAATTAACAAGGCTTACTTACTTAATGAATCACTGTACTAATCACTTCACTATAACCCACTTATTCACTTGAGATTCGCACTTTATCGCATCTAGTTCAAGACTGACTGTCGAGTCGTGGGCGCGCGGCTTATATATCCGGTGACCTTTGCCCTAGAATGTTCCAGAGAAATCCTATCTCGAATGTTCGGTCCAATTCGAAGAACGGCGGTCGGTGACCCCTCGGTCAATGACGCATCGCGAGTGTTCTAGACAATCTAGATTGTTCGATGCTCGACCGGAACATTCCCGACTATTACTGTCCCTTTCTAGTTCTGTCTCTTTCACACACTTCTCGAACCTTCTCAATATAGCTGTCTCTCTCTAATAGTGCTATCTCTTTCACTCATTCGTGAAATTTCGCCATATACTGAAATGTACTTCAAAGGCCCATAAGGGGTCCTGAAAACGCCTGAAAACGGGTTTTCAGGTTATTGCGCCATCTGATAGAGAGTGTCCTGTAACGGACTAAAAACATGTTTCAGGCGCCTGAAAACAACGGCAACTAAGGTAAATTTTCAATCTTCTAGTATGTGAAAGAGCCACTTCTGAACCGGCCTGAAATCAATTTTCAGCCCGCTGAAAACGCTTCTAAAGCACGGAAAATCACGTTTAAAGTTTTGACCTATACCACCGGCGCAACAATAGTAAAAAGTCGCCTTTTACACTAGGACTTCAGAAAAGGAGTTCTTTTGATGGATTGAGTCGAGTTACATTGTCAGCTCCCTTTAAGTATGTACAAACTTATCGAGCCTTTATAATGCTCGGTCAGTATCATGTGTATGTGGTTTGACCGATAACACGAGTAGAGTACTTATTTCGCGTGAGTGACCCAATCACAACACTGTCGTAGACGTAACAGTTAGTGTGTTTTAACGCCTTGTATTAGATTATTACCGCGCTCTCCGTAGAATTAACCTGAAGGGCTAGCACATGTAGCCGAGCGATTGGATATAGTGCGGGGTATAACGGAGTTGGGATGTTGCACGACAAACGAAGCTACAATTCGTTGCGGCCTTCAAAGCCCTTGTTTTATTTTACTGTAGTAAATAATGTACCCTCGGCGCTTAGTCACTAATTTTCAACAAAGTCGTTCTAAAAATGTCATAATAATAATGTATGACGTTCATACATAATTATGTAGGTACATTAGGTAAGGTGAGGTTAACTGCAAGAGATTGCTTAAAGGATAAATTCGCCTCTGTACATATACCTTTATTTTACAACTCTGTACTGTATTTTTTCTTATTTTGTGCAATAAAGTGTTTACATACATTCATAGATACACACGAACATATATACGAACGTCATATATTTACTGCGTTTTTTCTTAGGGTCAGTCAGATATGTGCTTTTTTTTTAAGTACAATACGAGGTACAGCAACAACATGAGCGAGTACTCACTCATTGCACACCTCGAAATACAGAACATAAAAACAAATTTTTGGTGATTCGTTGTAAACAGTGACAACCTGGCTGTCTAGCATAAATGGCCGCGACATCGCTTTTTCTATCACTGTCACACTATATTGAGTAGCAAGAGATAGCTAATATTTATCGGGCGACAGAGAACCCATCACGCAAAATAGGCGCATGTTTGTCGTCGAGTTGCGGAAAACAAGCCCGCGTAAACCTGTAAACCTATCGGGCGACAGAGTGGCGTGTCACACTGCCGTCCTCAAACTAAAAGGCCGCTAATTTGTATAAATTTTCATACAAAGTAGCGGCCTTTTAGTTTGTGGACGGCAGCACAGTTGTGCTAGAGGTACTGGGGTTGTATTAGTCTAAACGAAATGAAATGAAATTAAATAATTTATTTCTGCAAGTAGGCCTCAAGGGCTCTTTCACATGTCTGATTCTTTTGGTTCTTTTGGCGCTTCGGCAAATGACATTCTGGTGCGAAGAAGCGCCGGAAGAAACTCACCAGTTTCTCTTTTTTTTTAAACAATAGATAGACGTATTGTTTTTATTCAACCTTTGCCTTTTTTACAGGCAACCCTCTGGGGCTGCACGCGGGCGAGGTGCGCGCAACGAGCACGTCGTTTAAGGCGACGTGCGGCGCGACGCTGGCGGCACTCCAGCACTGCGCGGAGCTCATGCGCAGGCGCGAGCGGCAGGCGCGCCAGGCCGAGGAGCTGTACATGTGAGTGTGTTGCCTCTCCTGTTACTTTACAGGCAACTACCTGGCTGCAGGGCGAGGTGCCGACGAGCACGTTGCTCAAAGCGACGCTGGCGGCACTCCAGCACTGCGCGGAGCTCATGCGCAGGCGCGAGCGGCAGGCGCGCCAGGCCGAGGAGCTGTACATGTGAGTGTGTTGCCTCTCCTGTTACTTTACAGGCAACTACCTGGCTGCAGGGCGAGGTGCCGACGAGCACGTTGCTCAAAGCGACGCTGGCGGCACTCCAGCACTGCGCGGAGCTCATGCGCAGGCGCGAGCGGCAGGCGCGCCAGGCCGAGGAGCTGTACATGTGAGTGTGTTGCCTCTCCTGTTACTTTACAGGCAACTACCTGGCTGCAGGGCGAGGTGCCGACGAGCACGTTGCTCAAAGCGACGCTGGCGGCACTCCAGCACTGCGCGGAGCTCATGCGCAGGCGCGAGCGGCAGGCGCGCCAGGCCGAGGAGCTGTACATGTGAGTGTGTTGCCTCTCCTGTTACTTTACAGGCAACTACCTGGCTGCAGGGCGAGGTGCCGACGAGCACGTTGCTCAAAGCGACGCTGGCGGCACTCCAGCACTGCGCGGAGCTCATGCGCAGGCGCGAGCGGCAGGCGCGCCAGGCCGAGGAGCTGTACATGTGAGTGTGTTGCCTCTCCTGTTACTTTACAGGCAACTACCTGGCTGCAGGGCGAGGTGCCGACGAGCACGTTGCTCAAAGCGACGCTGGCGGCACTCCAGCACTGCGCGGAGCTCATGCGCAGGCGCGAGCGGCAGGCGCGCCAGGCCGAGGAGCTGTACATGTGAGTGTGTTGCCTCTCCTGTTACTTTACAGGCAACTACCTGGCTGCAGGGCGAGGTGCCGACGAGCACGTTGCTCAAAGCGACGCTGGCGGCACTCCAGCACTGCGCGGAGCTCATGCGCAGGCGCGAGCGGCAGGCGCGCCAGGCCGAGGAGCTGTACATGTGAGTGTGTTGCCTCTCCTGTTACTTTACAGGCAACTACCTGGCTGCAGGGCGAGGTGCCGACGAGCACGTTGCTCAAAGCGACGCTGGCGGCACTCCAGCACTGCGCGGAGCTCATGCGCAGGCGCGAGCGGCAGGCGCGCCAGGCCGAGGAGCTGTACATGTGAGTGTGTTGCCTCTCCTGTTACTTTACAGGCAACTACCTGGCTGCAGGGCGAGGTGCCGACGAGCACGTTGCTCAAAGCGACGCTGGCGGCACTCCAGCACTGCGCGGAGCTCATGCGCAGGCGCGAGCGGCAGGCGCGCCAGGCCGAGGAGCTGTACATGTGAGTGTGTTGCCTCTCCTGTTACTTTACAGGCAACTACCTGGCTGCAGGGCGAGGTGCCGACGAGCACGTTGCTCAAAGCGACGCTGGCGGCACTCCAGCACCGCGCGGAGCTCATGCGCAGGCGCGAAGCCGACTGATAGGAATAATAAGCCGTAGTAAAGCGTCCATAAAATCCGATTCCTGTCGGCTTGTCTAATGCAGTGTTTTTCAACGTGTGGGTCGCGACCCCCTGGGGGGTCGCGAAGCTTCTTTAGGGGGGTCGCAAGAGGTCGAGAGGACTAGTTCAGTAAAAAAAAACGATAAAGTTTAAAAAGATAGATTTCATGTATGTCTCACACGATCAAAAAGCGAAGGGGCGGGGGGTCGCGAAATATTTTTGCATACCAGGGGGGTCGTGTCATGAAAAAGGTTGAAAACATTGGTCTAATGCATAGAAATTAGGGTACTGTTCTTATCAGATTCAAAAGTTTTATTGTTATTTGTCTGCATATTGTCCTTACTGAAGGTGCTTTATTGAATGTACACTTAGGTAAATACCTTTTAAAATAGAAGTAAAAGTCGACTATCGGATTCAATAGCGAGTCTTGGGACAAGCCTATGTACAGCAGTGGACTGAAAGAGGCTGATGATGATGATGAAGAGTTACATACCTTTAAGACACAGTGATTAGTAGTACAAAAAAGCGAACAAGGCTTAAATTCTTTTCGTTGTTGCAGGGCGCTGAAGAATCAGCTGACAGAAGCAAGGTTGGCATCAAAACCGGGACCTGATCACGAGGTATGTTTAACGCATGCATTACATAGAATAGTGAAAAATAGGACATTACATACCGAGGCTAGTAAAACGACTAACATATGATCTGATGCTTTCTTATTTACTGGCCAAGGTTTGTATACTATTTTTCACTTTCGACGGAGCCAGAAAGCGGCATCTTCGTTTAGCGCAGTGGCCGGTAAGGTGACGCTTTCCGGCCGGAGGGCAGATAAGGAATATACCATATAGCAGCTATAATATTTGTATCGCACGAGCCGATTGCGAAGCCAACCAAGAAGCCATCTGTAATTTCTTTGCCTGTGTGCCGGGTGGTAATATTAATATAAGAATAGCATCTAGTGCAAGTTGTTTTTGTAAAATATAATTATTTCAAAAATGATTACAGTATTTGGCGTATACGTTACGTTGTACCATTGTAGAAACAACAAAAAATGCGCTATATTTTTATGTCATGTGCCAGGTTGTGTTAGTACATTGTTTTTTCACCACTTTCGTTCGAAATCAGGAAAAATTTGAAAAATCGGAAAAATCTGAAAAATATTTTCTCAGTCTAACCGCGACCACGAACGCTGAAAAGGGTTACGAAACGTCGGGACTTAAAATGTAGTAATATACGCGATTTAATCAGTTTAACTTGTTTTATTACTATGAGTGATAATCGCGGAAACCGAAGACAATATTAAAATATTGTTTGTTATTTATGTGTGGCCACAGCATCAAGAAATAAAATAAAAAATAGGAATTACGTTCAATATCATAGTTATTTGGCAACCCATAGCAAAATACAGATTCGAAAAATACTTAAATTTTTAGTACTGACACTCAAAACACCGAGTCAGGGTATCACTTAGCACGAGTTTGGCAAATTCAATATCTCGAAAACGAAGAGATTTTACTACAGTCAAATTAACTTAATCTTGTGTCTTATGAATTGGTCTATCAGCCGTTTACGTAGCGACGTTGGTTTTAGGGACACCTTGTATGTACAGTACTTTTGTCCAGCCGAACACAACAGATAATTAAGCACATACTCGTAGTTCATCGCGACTTTACTTGTCGCGCAACAGAGTGACATATCATTATCGCCCTACGTATGTTGGATGGAAAGGGCTGGGTATTATTTGTCGTGCGACATCGAGTCGGGTATCACAGTTGTGCTATAGGTATAGATGCTTATCATTTGAGAATCTAGAATAAGCATATGTATCATCAATCACCCGTTGTTACTTTCTACAAGTTACCAGTACACGTGGTTGCGTGTCTTTGTCGTAAAAAATTAACAACAATTAATACTCACACCGCACGCTTTAATCAACTATTTTTACTAATTATTGCCTCTGCACGTAAGGCGCCTTAATCTGGCCTTCGTTTTTGCATTGATTGGTACTTAACGTATGAACGCAATAAAGTACAAAGGCATAATGCAGTTTAATGACGGCGTTATGCCTATATAAATAACTTTATGACGCGTGGCATGGTTCACCGTTATCGGATTTATGTCCTATTCATACTGTAACTGCTGTTGACCTGCCAGTGATGACAAAATCTGTGTCCGTCAAGATAGCGTACACCGTAAAGATATTCAGAATCTGATGCAGCCAATAAATAGTACCCAAATAGTACCGACGAAATACCTAGGTGAAAAAAATAGTACCCTTAAACTTTTCGAAATATAAGGCCTGTTCACGGTGTACGCTACCGGGCGTCAAGCTGGCGTACACCGTTTGTATCTCTGGAACGGCTTTGTTTTTGGAAACGATTTATATCTCAAAAAATAGTACCTAAATAGTACCCTAGGGCCCTAAAATTTTATTTCTCTAGCTATCGTAGAAGCCGAGATATTCCATAACTTAACGGTGTACAAAATTTCACACCGTCAAGCTGGCGTACCCGGGAATTCCTTATAGAAAGAGCTCACTATATCTCGGCTTCTACGATAGCTAGAGAAATAAAATTTTAGGGCCCTAGGGTACTATTTGGGTACTATTTTTTGAGATATAAAGCGTTTCCAAAAACAAAGCCGTTCCAGAGATACAAACGGTGTACGCCAGCTTGACGCCGGTAGCGTACACCGTGAACAGGCCTTATATTTCAAAAAGTTTAAGGGTACTATTTTTTTCACCTAGGTATTTCGTCGGTACTATTTGGGTACTATTTATTGGCTGCATCAGATTCTGAATATCTTTACGGTGTACGCTATCTTGACGGACACCAAAATCTGCACAAACAGTGGTGTAGTTCAACCGCTCTCACTACCCTGGTCGCATTTCTAATTTCTCGGATTACCATTTTGTACCTCTAGAAAATACGTTACGCTCGAAATTTCAAAGTCGTCAAAATGTTAGTTATGAGTTCATGGTACTTCGCCGTCGATTTGCCGTAGCATGAGAAAGATGATTTTTTCTTTATTTGTTTTTAATGTGGGTACCTAAATGACACCACATTTCTATGTTAAATGTAGATGGATTTTTCTATTTAAAATGTCCTCTTAGTTGGCAGTTGACAGGTCGTCACAAAACTGACCATTAATGTCAAACTCCATATATTTTGCCACCAACTGACAGGTTACACGGTATTTAAACATTGCTTAAGTTTCGCCGGTAGATACATACAAGAAATCAAAGTACATAGAAAAAAAAGCGTTTAGGTTAAAAGGCCCATTAAACCAGAATGATACAGAAGTCAACGTACACGGCAAAAAATGCAAGCACTTGTTAACTGCTTCGCTGGTCGAATGGTTGAGACGCTGATGTGGACCATGGATGAGCGCAATTTAGTTTTTCTATGTACTTTGATTTCTTGTATTTACCTCTATATTTAACATTTGCTGTGTTCAACCAGGAATAGATTGACATAATCTCTCCGAAAGTCGTAAAGAATTAATCTCACTCCCTCAGACTTTCAAACCGCGTCATCAATTTTTTTTTATGTAGGATCAAACTACGAATATCTTTAACGAAAATTGTGTTGTACAAGACAATTTTTGAGTTATCATCGATAAACTGCCTTCCTATCGCAAAAAGACGTAACTGCCGTGGGTTTACATGAAAATAAGTTCTTGTGTATTAGTTTAGGCCGACTACACAATTGGGCCTGTTTTTTCATCCACATTCAGTGCAGCGGTGGCATCTCGTGACGTCATCGTTTGTTATGAATTTGTGCGGGCAATGTGGTTTTTCTTGTGAACCAATGGGGGCTAACAATAGGCTACTTTCCTGATCAAATAAGTTACTTTTGCATGTCAAAACGCTCAGTAGTTTCTATATCAAAAAACCGGTCAAGTGCGAGTCGGACTCGCGCACCGAGGGCTCCGTACAAACTCGTCAGTAGATACGTAAATAATTCAAGATAAACTGTATGGTGGGACAAACTTAACTTAGCTCTTGAAAAACTGTTTTCCCTATAGGTACATCGACATAATGTCGCGGTTAGTTCAGTAGGAGCAAATAAGTTTGTCTTACGATTTTTGCGAATTTCTAAAAAACGCCGCAAGTTAGGAAAACCGTTTTATTTTCCCTGTAATATATAGAATGATATTAATGATCAGTAATTATTACAGATTTTTCTGTTCAGTAACTCTACATCCTATTTCGGTCCCCTTTAAAAAAAAAGGTTAAAAAGGTATAACATTTTTTTTCTGTCCAATAGGCGGCTCGGGTTAGCGGGTTTTAACACTATTCTAAATTTCAAGTCGTTAGCATCAGTAGATCCTGAGATATCTTGCTGTGACAGACGGACAGACAGAGTCGCACCATAAGGGTTCCTTTTTACCCGACTGCGGCGAAGCCCAAAGGAGGGTTATGTGTTTAACCTGTATGTATGTATGTATGTCCGTTCCTGGTCCGCTCATAACTACTCAACGGCACAACCGATTTTGATAAATGATACATCATTAGATTCGTCTTGATGGCGCGAGTGTCACTGGGTATGAAGTTTGTTAAAATAAACAAAATGACGGATTTTATGCACGTTTAAAGTACACCGCGGTCGGGATTTTTTTAGTAAAAATATTTAGTTTTACTATTTTGGTACGGTACCCTAAAAAGCAATATGACGTCATTTTACTCAGTGGCCAAATCACCTCATTTTGAGTTTTGATCTTTTAAAATTTTTGCAAAATTTCTGTTGCTAATTTAAAAGCTATCTTGAAGTAATTTGTATTGAATACAGCCATGAAGACTATTTTAAACTCACTAGATGTCGTTTCAGTTGAAAGAATGCAACATCTCTATTGTCTATGAAATTTCCATAGCAAAATGAGAAAAATGTGACTAGTGAGATATGCTGCCGTACTCATACTAAAAAGCAGCTAATTTGTATGAAACTTCATACAAACTAGCGGCCTTTTAGTTTGAGGACGGCAGTATGGTTCTTAGTAGCGCCCCTTTGGTAGCAAACAAAAGTAGCACTCATTGTGGTAAGTCGCGTAGACATTGAACAACCCAAAAAGAATAGGAAACATGCCAATTCAAATTAGCTGTAAAGCGGTTGCGGTTCATTGTTACCTACTCTATAAGTCTAGTTCATGCATTTTTAATGCAACTGCAGTGATATCGTCTGGGAGCAATGACCTCTTATTTAGTCCAACTAAATGCATTCCCGTCTACGGCTCGATTTGTTTATCACTTCGATGTGTTCGAAAGCGTTGCGCTTTTAATGAAAACAATGTAATTTTTGGTATCCATAACTTTAGGTGAAAAAACAAAATAAGAATTCGTTTTTTCTATTTGTACAGACAACGAAAGTGGCATTTATTAGGTTATGTTATGACTTGATTTGCTTATACTACATTGTGGTTTACATATTGGTACATTTCAGTTCTACTGTATAGTACTGTTAACGTAGGAGTAATGCTTCAATTTATCTTTACATCTGACGTCCATCTCTTGAAACCTTACAACATTGCGAATAGCTATTTGCGACAAACTTAACCTAATGTAATCTAAATTTTAACGAGCTGTTTTATACGTAGGTACATTCATTGTAAAACATTCTACATTCATATCTTTATAGGTATTTATCTTAAAATATGAGTATTGTCACAAAGCATTTGTCTTACTGATATTTCTGTCCGTGTAGTTCTACAAGGGCACAGATTTACCCGAAATTTATCATAAACTAAAGATAGCAAAATGTGCAAGCGTCTCGCATCAAATCGCACTACACCATTACTAACTCTTTACGTCAGTAAACTGAAACAATAAACTAAAGGTTATAGACAGCTTTCCTGAAACATGTGTAAAAGGCGAGTGCGCTCCCCTCACTCGCCGCCGAAGCGTCGACGGCAGCGCACGTATGCTGCGCGGTTATTACGTATCTACGTAACATAAATATCGTAACATAAACTAAATCGGTTAGCATACCGTCAAGTGCGTGAAATCAATTAGTTCCGATGTGTTTGTGATGTATAATTTGTATTGAATTATTTTGTTGGATATCACCATGAAGTTCAAACTTTTCAAGAAGAGCCTGCGTCAGGTGAGGGTTGTTGATACAGATGCGTTACAGTGTTTACGTCATTTTAATTAATATGTGAAAGAAATTAATGTGTTAGAAAGTAACAAATGTTCTTTTAGTGTTGCTAAATGAGTGAATTTTCATAAATTTACATCTCTCGAATTAGTATATAACAACTTTTCTGGAGTTTGTAATTTTTGGTCAGTTTTTTCGGTAAACTGATAACTTTCTTGTAAATTCTGCTAAAATAGGTTGAGTAATTTTGCGGACATTTGCTTGCTCTTTTCTGCCACTACTCTTAGTTATTTTCGTATAACTTTTCTGGACTTTAGTACGTATGTATCTGACGTATCGTACAGAACCTTTAGCTTACATGTCTTTTATTGTATTATCAAGAAAAGTGACTGTTTCGGAGTCTTATCAACTTATGAAAATATTTTTTTTGAAACACTGGGTAAACATAAATTCAAAACATCCATAGGTTATCACGCTAGTGCAAAAGTTACCATAAAACGGCAGATTTTTTAAGTTAATAGTTATGAAAATTCGAACTTTGAAACAGCTAAAATAGGTTTAATAAAAATGGCAAACGCTTTCTAGCCTTATCGTTCCTAAACCTACATAAATATTGTGCACGTATAGTATATTGCTTATGCAAAAAGTGTTTTGTAACAATTTTATTGTTTTTTTTTAATCAATATTCATACTATTCTCTCAACGCAACGTAATCATTTTGGTATTCTAGTTATGTTCAAAAAGACATGCTTCCAGAATTTTAATCACCAATTGCATTAGAAATGTGTATTTTGTGCAACGATTGTTTACTTATCCTTCGTGATTTAAAGCCGAATTCCACTTGGCTGATTCACAAAATACTACTATGCAACACAGTTTTTGTTGTTTGGAATTTCTAAATCCGCATACCGATATTTGTACACGTATTTGTGCAGGCAGCACGACTGATTTGTGTCAAATTGGCTAGAGATGCATCTTTATCGCAAGGTTATATGAAATTTCAAATATGACTTGTTAGAATTCTCAAATACACATCTCGGGCATTGGCCCATTGAAAAATCGCGTTTATGAATAAAGCATCTATATCTATCTATTGACTGAAATATTCAGAAAAATATGCTTTGAAAAGAACAAGTGGAGGAGTGTTTGCACGTTTTTTATAGCAGAGCTATTAGTAATCTAAGATTTTTGTTTACATTTACACCTATGAAAGCAATAAACGAACTGATAACTTAATTTATGCCACACCTGGCCATAAAGTGGGTTTTATCGCACGCTACGCGTACGAAAAAAGCTGCTTTCTGGCCAAGTGTAGACACAACATAAAGAAAACCGCAAACAACAACATCTGCAATCTCGGCCTTTTTTGTTTTACCAGTCTAGTTGTGTTATACATCATGTGATGAACGCTAAAGACACCATTTGAAAATTCTTTATACAAAAACATGAACATGTAACGAGAGTCGAATGCGCAAAAGATAGTGCCACATCTCGTATCTAACAGTAATACAATGTTATAGGAAACTTTCCATAAGATGATGGAGAAATTCTTGAGCAGGGTGGGCTAAAGCCTCAGAGCATAAAGCTCACATGTGCAGCTATGCACACGGCAAGCGGCGCTGCCGGTTTGCTGCGACCCACATTAGCCACTAGGGCTGCCATCTCACCTTGATTGTGTAGGACTTTATTTTTTATTTATTATATTTATATGATCAAATCACTAGACTTGTTTGTACGAGTATAGTAAAATGTTAAGATCGTTTTAGCTTTTCCTTAAAACAGCCTAGGGATATGATGAAATCACTAAAGAAAAAAGTTCAGTTATCAGTGTTATAATTTTTTTCTCTAAATGGGCTTGTTGTACATTTGATCAATTGCGAAATGATCTGCCGCCTCATTATTTTAACACCTAGCGATAGTCCAGGGATTTGGTCAATTCCCTATTATTATCAAACCCCTACGACATAATATAATGTATTGTAGGTATGTGGATATTATTCGTAACGTTTTCAAGTACATGGTTCCACTTTATCGTTTGTCAATAAGGATGTAACTTATTAATATTTCCCACTGCACCCACAGTCAATTTCTGTTTTACCCTTCGTCTAACTGGTAGATAATGCCTTAAGGCATTAAGTTCACCATTCGTACTTGTTTTCAATGTGCAATAAAGTTTAAAGTAAATAATATGTAGTGTACTACCTACCTACGTAGGATGAACTATTAAATTGTCGTCATAGTCCGTAATCCTGAATTGATAATATTGAAGATATGCCATATCTCTCGTACAAGTATGTAAATGATAATTACATAGTATAATATTGTATTGCGTATTGTACAGACCTGTGACAGTACATTCTTGGTTGTACGAAAGAAGCTGCGTTGTGAATCTCAATGGTACGTATTTATTTTTATGCCACACCTGGCCATAAAGTGACTTTTTCCGCACGCTGCGCGTACGAAAAAAGCCGCTTTCTGGCCAAGTGTAGACATAAAATGATGTACACAACACGGGAGGTAATAAAGAAAGCCTTCGATCGCATATTTACGTCCCTCGCTTGCAGCTCGGGCCGCAAACTTCAGCGATCTCGGCCTTTCTTTGTATTATCACCCTAGTTGTGTAATATACTATATTATGTTTACCTTCTATGATTGCATTAGATTTTTTTGAGATGTAAAAACAGGATTCAGGGCTCGGGACCCATTCTCATAAATCCCTTAACTAAAATGTAAGCATTATTTTTATCAATGCTCAGAACAAATAAATGTTCTAGTCATAGTGTGTAATTTTAATATGAAAGTGAATGGCGTCCTTATTTTATCTTCCATGTTAGCATCAAATTCCTCTGTTTTAATTTCCCCTTTCCCTACCAATATCCGGCCTTTAACGTTTATCTCGTGCTCCCTCGATCCGTTTAAACGTTTTTTATTAAATTTTACGTTCAATCTTGACTGCACATTTAGTTATGTTTTTAGTAAAAATATCCTATTAATACTTTTACGTTCAACAGTTGAGATTATTTTGATTTATGTAAATTAGGCCTCGATCCAAAAAAATGTTGACCACGTGTGGTTACTGCATTTGTAATTTTCTGTTCCGATTCTTAAACATCGGGTCAAGTGCAGGTCATTCATACGCAAAACGGTTTGTTGGCGAAAACATGCAATCATTATGCAAGAAATTTCTTCACTGGAGAAGGTTTGAATCATTCGATTGCGCGTAATTTGTTTTTGCGAAGTTACCGTGTGAATTTCACCGTGAACGAATTGTATCGTAATGTGACAATTACAGAAGGCTGTCAGATACAAAAACTTGTCCATTCATGCGAAGCCTCGATTTGTAGTAATGTAAGACTTAATGTAGTCGTTTCAAATGGAGATTATTGTTTTCTTACGCGAATGCACGATTTTCTTTAATTTACGTTAACGTGATTCTACCATGGGGTTTAGACTTTCTGTTGCCTCTTCGGGAGTGGTTTAATAACCACTACGAAGTTTAAACCTACTTTGGCGGTGCGTTGACGCAGTGACATGTTTGCATCACCGCATTATGTAGATTTTTCTGTGTTTACGCACCATCACATCGTCAGTTTATTACGATATACACCATTATATCGATATTAAGTGTCCTGGTGATCGTTTCTTAAATAATCTATCAGGACTATGTTATGAGATAGGGATGGTATCATTATCAACTAATAAACTCGGAAGAGGTGAAGGTCAGGTCAAGTTCAAGAGAAAAAGAAATTGTCTAAATTGGTGCAGGTTTTGGGTGTGTCTAGTAGTAATCTCAGTTGAGCTGTAGGGTGGCCATGGCCAAGGCAAAGTAAATACTAATTCAAACGTTTGATAAATTGTCTCATTGACACCCCTGTTATTTTAGATCATTAATTGATCTAGCGCTTAACGATTGGTACGTAGATTAGAAAGATCTAATTAAACTAAAGATAGAGTATGTTTCTTTGAAGTCCATTCGCAACGTTACAAAGTATCGCATCATAAAACGTCACGGTTTGCTCACTTTAACGAGCACATCATATACATTAGCGTCCTCGAACTTCCTGTATGCATGCTAACTATTATTTAATACTGACGTAACTATTGCACTGTAGTAAGTACGTTAACGAATTTGCCAAAATCGTGGTTGGCAAACTGCGGCAAAGACTGGGCTATATCATTATTGCTTTATTGGTAGAAAAATGGCTTATGCGTCAAGAGATTTCAAATACACATACGTAGTTGTTCCCCAAAGTGTTGTGATCGTGTGCCCAGTGTGGGCGCATGAACGAAGCCGTCCAACTATAAATCATACAAAAATAACCTTTACCTGGACGCAATAAAGTACATATTTTGTGATTCTTCTTAATTAGGAAGAATGTGTAAAGCTTTTGTTAATAACGTTGGCGTTTAGCGCTTTTAAGTGTTTCGTGTAAACTCAATTACAAGGTATCACATTCCTAAGCATTTCAAGTGAATCAAAATAGTTTTGGTTTGTAGTTGGTTTTATACTCCGTTCGTTCCCGTGAATTCGCTTTGAATTTCATGAAATCAATAGTTGTTTGTAAAGGAACAACACAAAGAATGAGTTCTCGTGCTCTCTATTATGTATTATGTGGCCCTATTATATGCGGCTGGAAATCTACCTGTATGTACACCAATAATTTGATATTGTGATTTAGTTGCGTCTATTTTGCTTTCTTTTAGATATCACAATGTGTCACTAAAGTGAAATGAGTGATATTAATCTTTAGCTCTCAAAGATATGTATCACTCTTTTACCTCGGTCAGCCAGGGCTCGGAACCGGTATTTTGCAAAAACCCCGAAATAACTCAATATTTTGAATTATTTTATGGTTTTTATGTAGGGCTCAATAATGTATTTAAATAATAACTTCGTATTATTAGATTGTCCGATTAAAAAATTAAATAATAATCAAAAAACAATAAGAACGGAAAAAATACCGGTATTTTTGTATGGGGTAAATACCGGTATCCGACCCCTGTTGGTAGCTCCGTGGTGTGAACGAAAAAGAGAGCAGTAATTGGTATACGGTGATAAGACAGGGAAGAAAAGTTCATGTTGATTGCGTCCTGTCTTATACTTTGTCATGGCCCATTAGAGCTGTTTGAGAGCGAGTGAGCTAAAAGATATACTGAGTTGTTTGAATCGGAACCAAGCTTCGGAGCCTATGTGCTAGACCAACTGATATAGCTCTTTTGAATCACTCACTCGCGAGCTACGTATGTCCATTTTCTACATGAAATATATCTAATTGATTGAATCAGGCGTTACTTTGCGAAAATCCATGTTAATTAAAACAAAAATATACCTAGCGAGCTATGTAACTTACGCTAGAGCAGCGGTCGGCAACCTGCGGCCCGCGGGCCGCACTCGGCCCTTGAACCGCTCACTTGCGGCCCTATATTCCGGTCTGTTTTGCCGTCGCTTTATTCCGAATAGTATAAAATCACAAATTATTAACAAAATACGGCCCGCGTCAATTCCTAAGCTACTATATGGCCCTTGGCTGCTAAGCGGTTGCCGACCGCTGCGCTAGAGCATCACAAAATTTAGCATTTGCGTAACTAGCGATTTAGAGTACGAAATACAGCATTTATAACAACATTGTCCTCATTGCAGCCGTTCTAAATTACGTGCGAAAACAGAAGTGCATTGCGAAATCATATTAGGGTCATATTTGTTACGTAGCAGGGCTGTGGTTACGGTAACTCGATACGCTATCACGGCATAATGGGCGTCGTCTGGCACCCGGCCTAGGTCGCCCGGTGCGTATGGTTCTAGTCGAGTGTCGAATAATATTTGTAGTTTGTATTTGTGAATTATTTGGTTCACACTTAACACAAAAAATTGTGTTTTTGTTGTTTTATTTTAGTTATTAACGTTAATTTACTAACACAAAAATTCTTAACATAATTAAAAACCAAGGAAAAAAACGTAATGTGACGCAAGTATACAAATTACTCGTATATTATTTGTCTTCGACAGTGACAGCGCAACGACCACAATGAATTAATGAGATAATAAATAACCTAATTATCCGGACTACATTTTAATGTAAATTGAAATGTGTAGTCCTGCTATAATCAATTTTGCTCACACTTGTCCATTTTGTTTCTACGTAGTCGGGTAAATAAGTGAAGCTAAGTAATACCTTAATTTTTCCTATCAACATCCTTGAGATGGATTAAGGTTTTGTGTTGGAATGTGACCGTATCTCTTGATAAATTACCATTCCGATGCCTCAGACAGAAAACTTAATGATGTGGGATGCCATTCGTGGAACACATCTGACAGAGCTTTCCTTTGTGTGCAGCTGAATGTACTTACTTCTTTGGTTGAATGTATATTGATTTTATTTGCCATTTTTGAGATAGTTTTGACTCGTCGTTATTATTTTCTTCTTTACCTGTGTAATTCAGATATTTATGCAAATATGTAGAGATTGTAAAAAATTAAAATGTTTTTAGTTCTTCAGAATCTTATCATTAACGCGTTTTGAATTGAGTAATCCAATAATTACGCTTATACTTATGATTACTATTTACTTATAACTAGCGACCCGCCCCGGCTTCGCACGGTGTTTCTCTATTATATTATGCATGTATTATACATATAAACCTTCCTCTTCAATCACTATCTATTAAAAAAAAACAGCATCAAAATCCGTTGCGTAGTTTTAAAGATTTAAGCATACATAGGGACAGAGAAAGCGACTTTGTTTTATACTATGTAGTGATTACTACATACAGTAGAACCCTCTTAAGACGATTCTGAGGGGACCTAGCAAAACAGCGTCTTAAACGGAAAATCGTATTAAACGTGAAAAACATACTAGTATTATTTCGTGTAATTTGTTTATTTAGAACGGAAGACACAACAAAGATTACAAATAAATCAACATTAGGGTAAGGTCAGTCAGGGCAAGGGCGCCAACGTCACTTCATCTTGCAGCGATAATGCTTTTTTTTACATCACTGAACTAACGCCAACACGAATGACGATAAGAATTTAATAAATCACGTGTGATTTGCAAATTAAAACAAATCAAAATACTATCAGGCATTTATAACTCAAGAACAGGTGAACCGATTCTTATGGTCTTTGATTTGTTGGGTTTGCTTACTTTTCAGTAAGTTCGATATGTACTTAGATTGCAGATGAACGAAAAAAATTGACTATGTATATTAGGGTGTCCCAGAAAGCAACTCTCAATATAAACACAAGACAAGTCGGCACGCGTTCCCATCATCTCAGAGAGCTGAAATTTTATATACCAGTATATTTGAGTAATTTAAAAAAAATTGAGGCGTATGCATTTCAAAATAATAAAAAAAAATTGTTGTATGGGCCCTATAAATGTTGGAACTACTAAAATATTATGATATATAAAATTTCAGCTCTCTGTGATAATGGGAATCCGTGCCGACTTGGCTTCAAAGTTTGTATGGAGATTTACTTTCTGGGACACCCTAATGTATAGTAAGGCCTCCGTTCCGAGGATTAGAGGGCATTTCTCCAGAAATATGTCTGCGACTCATTCATCTGTCTCCATACATTTGTATGAAAAAGGGCCAGATGAATGAGGTGACCGCAGACATATTTCTGGAGAAATGCCCTAGAGGACACTCAATCAATGACCAAATTATTAGAAATCGGCGCAGTAATAAAATTCTTCTTACACATTGTCATCGTTTATTACTCTTGTCACGTTTAGGTAACATAGGAATTCCAGAAAGGTTAGTTGTTGCAGATCATCACAATGTTTTTTTATTTGTAATATATTATTACTACTTAATCATTATTTTGTAGCTTTACTTCTTTGGTAACTGGTGGTGTAGTATTTCATGTGTAGTGTAGTATAATGTTTAATGTATGTACATTATAGGATTAGGGCATTTTTATTTTAAAATGTACAATAAGACGAAACTTAAGCTATGTTAAATACTGTCTAACCTGTCAGCTGGTGACGATATAATGCAGTTTGACTTGTGACGACCCGTTAACAGGACATTTAAATGAAAATCCCATTAGATTTAGTAAACTCAGGCTAACGAAGGTATGTTTTATAATACAGCATTATTCGTCAAATTTATGTATAAATTGGTATTTTGTATGATATGTGATACATTACAAATCTATTTTTATCTGATAGACGTGACATTTGTGTGCATATTCAACAAAACAATACTGAAAGCAGATATTGTTGTCATAAATAAATGACGAGTTTACTATCTCAACCGTTTATTCCGATTAGATTTGAATGATATCCGATTTCCTTTCATATATTAACTACTTCCTGATGACTCACATCATTACGTTGACCTCGTGGCATTAGCGCGACTAAAACGTCACTAAAATCGTATATTCTATTTGAACGGGTCGTGTAGAAAATTGATCTATATAGTCAGAATGCATGACTAATATGCGTAGGTTATAGTTTCTTACTAATTCTCAATGATAACGGTGATACTTCTGTGAATCTTGTGATGTGTCGATGTTGACTAATTTTAAACCATGATTGGTTTTATAAAGATAGCGACAGCGTTTTGCGAAAAAAAAACGCGAGGCTGAAAACATCTAAGTACGACTCAGGTAAAACTTCATGAAAGAATCTCATGAAAGATGGTTGAAGGCCTATTGAAACATTGGTCGTCTGCTAGTTGAACTGACGATGATGATCATGATACTATTCTATGTGAAAATATCGCCGCCAACTAGCTTAATGAACCATTTAGTTAACTGCCTAGCCTATTCATTTAAATTTTAGGTTAGGTTTGTTAGTTAGCTTGTGTCCCTCAAAACAGAAATAGTCGACCTGCTGGCGGGTCATAATTTAGTGAAAATGCTAGGCATTTAACCAAATGGCTGATTAAACCAGTTGGCTGCGACATAAACATCATCTGTTATTGTGACGGAGAAAACACTTTACATGGTAGTGTATAAGTAAAGTACATATAAACAGTACTTATTTCTTTGTTATGTGAAAAATATCTTTCTTTACATGCATTATATATGCATACCACTTTGACATTGATAAGGAAATACTTGAGAAATAAATCTGTTATTAATGGCATTGCTACACCTATCTTAGAGAGTAAAATCGTTAGTTTAATCGTAACTATAATTTATTGGCTCAGCTTTCATCCTATGTTTTTTTTTCAAAACAATTTAACTACGCTACTAAACTCTAGACGTAGTTATTTTACTTGAGACAATTCATCAGGATCGCATGACGTCACTCCTTTAATATGCTAATTCCCACAGTAGTCCCAGAACAAAGACCTTATTGTGGCGGGCCTGGCTTTTTACTGGCGTCAGTGATGTAATGTAAATCTCTGACCTTGTCGTACGCTGATAGATAGGCATTCTGCTACGGTGAGTCAAAAAGACATATGTTGATTAAAGGAACCAATATTCTAGGGCTATTTCGATTTTGAATCAGTATGGCAGCATTATATTCACGGAGCGTGCACTGTTTTGGCGTGGATGTTATGATTTTTTCTGTTATAGAATATGTTGAGGTGTTACGGGTTATAGGCGGTGTTTATTTGGCGATATTGAGTTGGCGAGTGTATTATCGGAAAACCTTTTTCTTTACTCGGCCTGTGTCAATGTCTCAATGTAAAAGGCTTCTCTCTAAGATTTCCAAAACTCCCTATTTTATCTCTCTTCGGGTTAGTTGTTGAGGAATGCATCCATGTCGTCTCGTCCCGGTTTGCCCCGTTTGTTGCCCTTTTGCAGCACCCACTTGATGGCCGCAAGAGGGCAGCAGACATTTGAAATAAACTTATCTACCGCAGTTTTATTTTGTCTAAATAATAGAAGTCAATTAATGTAGAAGTTGCTGCTTGTTGATGCTTTCACAAGATTAAAATTTGTTCATGTAACTTTTGTAACGGTTACTTATGTCGACTTTTTGATGAACTGAAGTAATCTGAAATATACAGCTTGTTTGAGGTATTTCCATATCTTTCTTTAGGGGCACTGCCGCAAGGTTTAGAAAAAGATTATTCAGGATTTGCAATTCTGTCAATGTAGTATAAGTGACTAGTGTCGAAAGAAAGTGTTGCGAGCCCGATATATTTTGTACTTCCCGCCATTTTCCAGTACCAAAAACAGCTAGCTAGTCTCCAACCAGTTACTCGTACTTGTATTATCGCTTACACTGTTGTGAAAGAATGCCATTAAAATTATGACTTGACGTGGTTGGTTTTCGCTAGAACCTATGTAAAATTAAGCTTTACTAAAATACTGTTATTTATCCTATGGAAAATTACTTTCTGTTGTAATTGAACTAAGATTAGACATTAAGGGCTATAAACATTTATCATGACACTGAAAGTGCAATGAACGAACGAAAGTGCCCATGATATTTAGATTGCGTGCCCACATGCAAATGAGACATGGGAATGGCTATTATGTCAGTCACGGGCAGTCAAACTGTCTGTCCGAATGCCAAAAATAGACGTTGTCAGGTCAGGATGGTATAGAGTTGGGGTGCGGACTGACGTCACCGGGGCAAATGTTCCAACACGCCATAAAGGGGTGTGCCACCCTCGAAACGATGATACCTTGCTGCGTCTGCTTGGATTCGATTAGTTTTCTAATAATTATAGCGTAGCGTGGTCGCAACGTCTGTATAACTGGATATCCACCGGCGTGCCTTATACAGACAGCGGCGTAAACTTCTGCACGCTTAAGTACTTGACCGATTCAACGTTGTTAATGTAATAGAGTCATCCTATATTATACTTACGACATTATCAAAGCAGTTTAAACATAGGGGTAGAAAAATCCATTTTGTTTGTATAACAATCAGTGTATCCACTGATAGAGCCTTCAAGTTTTCGATTAAGTGTAGTTAACGTTATACCGGCGTTAATATAATCGCCAGTGTCTTCGCGGTTACTGTTACAGCAAACAAGATATTATTGCTTCGATTGCCTGTGTAACTTTCCGATTAAAATTGCTAACTGATTTCCACGCGCCTTCTGCAGAGGGATGGATTCCAATTGATTTGTCGGATTGGATTATTTCAATAAAAACTTGCATATATATTTATTACCATTAACTACACAGGTGTGGCATAAAATATATTATTAAAGTTTATTACAAGTATTTAGTACTTACTTGCCTTCAAATTGTAATATCAAACATCGATAAAACGGATTGAAGGCCCCAAGTCGTTTAATTCAGTTACTAAGTTCGTTCATTTTATTCGTCCCTGAAATTCACATCAATGCCCCTGTCTTCATAATTCATAAGTTATATTTAGCGGGAGAAGGCCGAGATATTGTTTATTTTGAAATGACTGATTGCGACTGCGGCGTGTTTTCTTATCTGCTCTGCTAAAGCAAATATAACGCTATGGAATAACACTAACTTTACTGCTGTTTTACTGCCACTTGTTTATTATCGTAAACAGGGATTTCCAGCAAAGTATTTATTGTAAATGTCTCTTACAACGTAGAAACGTTTGACATTTTGACAAAATTACTACTAGATAAGCATTGAACATATGATAAACTTTGTGTTTTGATAAAAAAATATTAGCGGGATAATTTACGGTTTTGCTACGTAATGAAAAAATAAAACATGTGATAACCATAATTGCTATCATAATTCAGTGACGTAGGTGTACTTAATCTATACCCGTTGTCAGTTTACAGGTTTTCAATATAGGCTACTGCTACGTTCACCAATCACACCACTAATTTTAACATCTACTGTCAAATAGATTTTATGCCACACCTGGCCATAAAGTGACTTTTTCCGCATGCTTACGGAAAAAGCCGCTTTCTGGCCACGTGTAGATATAAAATGATGTACACAACACGGCAGGTAATAAAGAAAGTCCTCGATCGCATATTTACGTCCCTCGCTTGCAGCTCGGGCCGCAAACTTCTGCGATCTCGGCCTATCTTTGTATTACCACCCTAGTTATGTAATGTACTATTCCGCCACTGTGCGGCCAGCTGGCGGAATTACGATTTCCAGAAACCCTAATTAAAAAAAACCGGTCAAGTGCGAGTCGGCCTCGCGCACCGAGGGTTACGTTCAAACTCATAAGTAGATACATTAATAGTTAAAGAAAAACTGTATGGCGATTAATTTAGTAGGAGCAAATAAGTATGTGTTACGATTTTTGCAAATTTCTCGAAAACGGTGCAAGTTATGAAAACCGTTATATTTTTCCTATAATACTTAGGATGACATTAATAATTAGTAATTATTACAGATTTTTCTGTTCAGTAATATCGAAGATAATAGGGGGGGAATGGTATTTTTTTAACATTTTTCGTCATAAATCAAAACCTACTTATTTAAGAAAAAAAAAAAGAAAACAGTGTTTTAATCTACAAATCAAGCCCTTTCATTTGATATCCCACTCGATATAATAGCTCTACTTTTGATACTCGACATCCCATTTCGGTCCCCTTTAAAAAAAAAGATATAAGATTTGTTTGTGCCCAATAGGCTCGAGTTTGCGGTTTTTAACACTATTCCAAATATCAAGTCGATAGCATCACTAGATCCTGAGATATCGTGCTGTGACAGACGGATAGACAGAAGGAAAGACGGACAGACAGAGTCGCACCATAAGGGTTCCTTTTTTACCATAAAAATGTCGGCAAAGATATGAAATGAAAATAATTTAATCCAGAACAAGTTCCATAGAATTAAGCACACTAAGACAAGACAAAAACAACAACAACATAAACAACATATAATTAAAAACCAATGAAGAGACAGAAATGTTTCTTTCATATAAAATATAATTAAGCTAAACCCACACCCCACAGAGACCACGGATCACCCCGGCCCCGCGATATATTAGGTTCTTACATATGAAATTGGCGTTTTACATGTCAAAAATAAAAACGATTTTTTTATGAAACTATATTTTTATTTAATCAAAGTATGTACCATGGCTATCTATGCACGTTTGCCATCTCGAAGGTATACTTCATTGATTTTTTTAGGCTTTACTAAAAAAAATGTGTGAGCGAGAATCAATAAAATCTTAGTAGGCCGTTTGGACAGCCTCGTGGGAATTGACTTTTTCTCTTTGCATGAAGTTTTCCAAATTCCGAAAAAAATAGTAATCAGTTGGAGCAAGGTCCGGGGAGTATGGTGGGTGTTGAAGGCATTCTAGTCGCAGCTTAGTTTTGCGGGCGTCAGGCGTGCCGTGTGTGGTCGAGCGTTGTCCTGAAGCAGCAGTGGGGCTAGATCGATTGACCAGTCTGGGTTGTTTAATGGCTAGCTTTTCCATCATCGTTTGCAATTGTTGACAATAAACATCTTGCCCAGATCTTAGGAAGCTGTATGGATGACACCGGCACTAGTCCACCAGACACTTACCACCACCAGGCTTGTTCTGTAGGTCAAAATTTCCAGAACGGAAACGGTTGAACCAATAACATACCGTATTTTCTTTTGCAGTTAGCTTCCCTATACGCATTGTTAATCCTAGGAGCCGTTTCTGCAGCACTGGTGCCGAGGTAGAACTCTATTCTTAAATATAGCGATATTTTAAGTTGTCCATATTGTGAACAGAACGATGTCAAAGAAAAACAAATGACGCGATAACAAATAAATTTCGAAATTAGAACACACAAATACATGGTCTTAAATTTGAATTTGAAATTCCTAGCCGAACGCCAGATATCGTACTTCGTCGTATATTTTGAACCAAAGTTGCCAGTTCGCCAAACGCCAATTTCAAATGTAAGGACCTAATATATAGATATGATTACAATGCGACTCGGAATAAACAAAAGTGTAATATTATGTGAAAATCCTTGGTCTACTTGCTTCAATACTATTGACACCGACAAATATAGACACGTGAGTACATACCGAAACCTTACTACGCTTTACATGGGGTCACTCGAAAGGGTAGTACGAGGTTTCGGGTGTTCAACTTACTATCTGTTGTTCAATTAGGTACTGTGCGGCCGCTTATAAAAATCGATCTTTTCAATCAATGCTTTCTAGTTAAGTTGATTTTTTTGGAACTAGCCCTGTTGTTGTGTATAATATATATGCGGCGTCTATAAAGATATAGACGCTGTACATACGTAAAAACGTGTGAAAATGCGTGTCAATTTTTTACTACTAACGTTATGAAATAATTACGTACGTTATGAAATTTTATTACAAATTTTTACTCTATACTGAACAACTTTCGATCGTAACACATTTCCGAGTCTATCTTGTTCTTTCGTGAAAATCATATGGGTAATATTAATATGCAATACAAGCACGCATGCAAATATATGAATAATATTATCTGTTTTCACCAAACGTTCGACAGTATTTTGTGTAATTTGCAATTACTTCACTTGTCACTCATTTATTCGAAGCACTTGGAGTATGTGACGAGTGACGACGCATTCAAACAGGGTGTAAACATATTACATAGAATAAACGGCTTATAAACTTCAGCCCAAGTACCAGGTTTCCAAGCGTATCGGGCTGAGGCCACCGTGTCACTTAAGAGTGAATCCATTTCATTATTCTACCGATATAGGTCACCGGTGCAAACCGGCTAACCTACTTTTCCCATAATAGGAATCGGGTACTAATGCTACCAAAGTGCATCCAAGGATTCCCAGGTGTATAGCTATCGAAAAATTATTTGTAGTATAACTTGGTTGACCCCTTTCCATTTTATATTTACATTTTAACGTTTATTTTTGTGTAAGATGTCCCCATGATATTTATTTAAAATACTTGTTGTGTGTTCCAAATATTCCCGATTTCGAAATAAAAAAACATGCAACATGATATTTTGTCAAGTGCCACGTTAGGGGAGCCTAGTTCCTGAAGATCAGCAGATTATTTTGTTTTCAAGTTAGTTTCAGGTAGCACAACCTCATAGCAGTTCCATTTTTTTTAAACCGTGAGCTTTTAATTTGCGTAGAGTTTGGCGTAGATTTTTCTAGTTCACAGTCGATTCGGTTAACTCGGAAGCAGCCAAAGTCACCATGAATTAATTCAATATGGACTATGGTGATTTTTGAACTGACCTATTTAGTTATAGGTAGTATTAAAAACCTGACAAGGATAAGGACGTCGATGAAAAGAACAAAAAACTGACTTATATTCAAATGTGTCGATCCATTCGGGAAGTCGCTTATGAATTATATTATATATGGTTTGATGTTATAGAAAGTCTTGATTTGACACTGAATTGCATAGACAATGTTATGACTTATAAGCCGTTACGTTATCAATTTATTTTGCACAACGCAAGCGTATTGTGTAATAGTCTGCGTGCGTATGAGCTCCATAACAAGCCATTTTACCAACTCTGACGAGTTTTAGAGAAAGTCAAGTTGCGGATTAAGACGTCTTAGCTCTATCACTCGACGTCACGTTTTGATCTAGTGTCCATATTAGGTGTGTGTGTTACTTCACGAGTATGGCGTGCAAACATTTTAATCCATGTTCCTCCACTGCCTTATTTTAGATGACAATAGGGTAATTACTTGTAGTCAATAGAAATTATTATATTTCACGCTAGCCTTTAAATATGCCTTCGAAAATTTGCAAAACTTCACTTATTTAGCGGTTACAATGATTTTTAAAACATCAAAAATTAAGAATAAGGAAATGAAGTTCTAATACTTGTTCATAGAAACCTCATACTATCAGAGCGTTTTGACAATTCATAAAAAGTAACTGATTTGATCCGTCAGGAAAGGAACCTATTTTCGAATAGAAATAGTACATTACATAAATAGGGTGGTAATACAAAGAAAGGCCGAGATCGCAGAAGTTTGCGGCTCGAGCTAAAAGCGAGGGACGTATTTTAGCGATCGAGGGCTTTCCTTATACCTCCTGTGTTGTGTACATCATTTTATGTCTACACTTGGCTAGAAAGCGGCTTTTTCCGTACGCGCAGCGTGCGGAAAAAGTCACTTTATGGCCAGGTGTGGCATAAACGTTTTATCGTAGTGTCTATTCTCTGTTACATAATTGATAAGCACGCATAAAAAATTACACAATTATTGTTATTGAAACTGAGCTTGCATAACTGATCAATTAGCAGCTGATATTATTAGCTGATAGTTAGCAGTTTCAATGTCATTGTAACGAACTTTTGCTTTGGATTTGACCTTGTAGTTATCGTGAATTTGTACCATAAAGCGATAATAAAGTAATAGATATTAATTGGTATTTTTCATCCAGCTAATGACTTATTAATTGACAAATGTTCGTTTAGATTACCTAGATATTTTGTTAAGCTTAGTCTAATTGATTCAAAATCTGAACTATTGTCCATCAAACAAAGGAACTTGTGGACTATAGAGTACAAAGGCCCGCCACCACCATGTGAAATCATTCCGATTTAATAATCGTCAACCCGAACTTGCCAGTTAAACATGTTATTCTTTCTAACAGATTTGGAATTTTACTTATTTGGCGTAGGTACTGTTACAAAGAAAATAATCTCAATTTGATTCGTTTTTGTATCGATTTATGAGCGTAATGCTTCTATTTGAGTTTGAACTCCTAATCGTAAAGCAAGGCAAGGTTGGATAAGAATAGATCATAAGGTCAACGCACCTTATCAATCTTTTGTTATTTGTCGAATCGTGTTTCTCGATGTTGAAATAGGATACTTTCCTGACCGATCAAATTCATGAGTTACTTTTTATGAAGTGTCAAAACGCTCAGATAGTATGAAGTTTGTATGGAAAGAAGTAAAATGACGTCATTTTACTCAAACATCAAATCATCTTCCTATTTATATTTTTAGATTTTTTTTATATCGTGTAAAACACTAAACAGGTGATGTTTTAGTACATTACATAACTAGGGTGGTAATACAAAGAAAGGCCGAGATCGCAGAAGTTTGCGGCCCGAGCTGCAATCGAGGGACGTGAATATGCGATCGAGGGCTTTCTTTATTACCTCCCGTGTTGTGTACATCATTTTATGTCTACACTATTTTTGCAAAATTTCGAAAGCAGATTTAAAGGCTAGCGTGACGTAATTTATATTGACTACAGCCAAATGCCAAATACCCTATTACAATTGTTTAAAAAGTTCAACTAGAGATCAAGTTAATCGTAGGTCTTGCAATGGAATACAACAGCAGGTGTGAGATATCGTTATCTATGTTGGACAAAATTGTCTGGTTAGTTCATTACAGAGTCGTTCATCTAAATACGATTACTGAACTCGTTCAGCTATTACGTAAGTAGGGTAGGTAGGTAGGTACATAATATTTACTTGTGATAAATTGATAATCCATTTATAATAGGTTGATTCGATGGTTTCCGATTCGATTTCCGGTCCGTTCCATTAAAGATATGCTCATTTATGATCGATCTGTTTTATAAATATCCCATCAAAAACATTACATGTAAAAAGACGCAAGTCTCGCAACGCAGTTCTCCTACAGCAAAAAAAGTTCGAGGTGTTAAGTTAAACCAAGTCAGTACCGGGGGGGGGATCAACAGAACTCGATTTCCACCGACTTGCCTATTATTAGATCTATAAAATGTGTTCCTCCTCTGTTTAATAAATAACTGGCCAAGAGCATGTCGGACCATGCTCAGTGTAGGGTTCCATAGCCGTAACTATAAGGTAAAAAATACGATGTAAAAAAAGTACAACAACAAAAGAGCGTATCTTCATAGCAATTACGTCCTTTTTTTATTTCTTCCTTTATTTATTACGTTCCAATCCATTTTTGCAATTTGAACTGCAAAACTAACTTTGTAATCGCATGTGTTTGTACAGGATTACAAATGTGTGCAGTTGTGACTGAAATTACAACATATTTAGATTTTTTAGGACTTGATAGGCTAAAAACTAACTATGTTTAAAATTTGGAGCTTGTAGGTCTGCTAGAAGTACTTCAGAATTATGATGATCATCAGGTCAGTCAGTCAGTCAGGACAAAACTAAGGAACTTTGACATGCAATAGTTCTTAAACTACACGTTCAAATTGAATGATATTGGGAATGTATTATTGTGCCCTATCTATACATCCCTGAATTTTCAGGGTTCTTGCTTTAGCCAGTACATAATTACGGGAGGCTGAAAATGGCCTGAATGGCTTCGAGAAAAGGATGGTACGGCCGTGCCTTTGTTTTGCTCGACTTGGCGGGGGCACTGCCGTGCCCCCAGATAACGTTCCCAAGAAAAAGGTTACATTAACAAGTTACTGGTATATTTTCCGTACGCGTAGCTTAACTTCCATAACGAGGAGCCCAATCACACACACAGTCATACACACAATAAGGAAAAGTTGCAATGCTTCGACCCGATCCCGCTGGTCCGTACTTATTTTGAGCGGTCAGTCAAAAGTCGGTAGTGGCCGTGGCTGGTAAACCTGGTTGCAAGATTATTAGCGCCCCACTTGGTTAGGTTAGGTAGTGAGGTACAAGAGCTCGTCGAGCTAGTTAATAGCTCTAATCAGAGCACAGACTAGAGCAAGTTAATAGATCTAGTCAGAGCACAACAAAAGGTTTAGTGGTCTGTGAGACAGAGTCAAAAAAACATACTACAACCCAAAAAACCGGACAAGTGCGAGTCGGACTCGCTCACCGACGGTTCCGTACAAATACTTTAAATGAAAACTAAATTGTTTATGATTTAATTACAAATGTATAGTTTTTAAGTTTTTCTCTATACTTGTAGTAGTACTTATAAGACGGTGTTCTTGCCAAATTTCATAGTTCTAGGTCAACGGAAAGGTCGGAAAGTGCCCTATGAATTTTGGTTTCCTTGAGAGTGTCGAAATATACGTATATTGCGGCATAAACGGCCATATCTTTTTCTTTTGTTGTGCTCTGACTAGAGCAAGTTAATAGATCTAGTCAGAGCACAACAAAAGGTTTAGTGGTCTGTGAGACAGAGTCAAAAAAACATACTACAACCCAAAAAACCGGACAAGTGCGAGTCGGACTCGCTCACCGACGGTTCCGTACAAATACTTTAAATGAAAACTAAATTGTTTATGATTTAATTACAAATGTATAGTTTTTAAGTTTTTCTCTATACTTGTAGTAGTACTTATAAGACGGTGTTCTTGCCAAATTTCATAGTTCTAGGTCAACGGAAAGGTCGGAAAGTGCCCTATGAATTTTGGTTTCCTTGAGAGTGTCGAAATATACGTATATTGCGGCATAAACGGCCATATCTTTTTTTACGTCAACTTAGAAGTTTGTTTTTTTCATAGCTACATGAGACCGTAGACCTGAATATATAGTTGAAATTTCAACTCGATACCTTCACGCTCTTCCGAGATAAAGGGTCTTAACAGACGGACAAAAAATGATCTTATAAGGGTTCCGTTTTTACTTTTGAGGTACGGAACCCTAAAAACATTTCAAAAAGAGCGAGGTTTATGCTTTTTTTCCAAAATCGGTTGAGGTATTTATGATCGTGTCGTAGCACTCTGTAGGAACTAGGCGTAGCTTGTTATGCAAGGCGTACGCCAGGTAGTGATGTGCCGCCAGGAAATTTCACGTTCTCGGGAATTCTTACCGCCGTAAATTACCGGTACTTTTCCGTAATTCTCGAGAATATTACGCGTGACATATTTTTATGAAGACTTAAAGTTGCATTTTTAAGACATTAGATTATTTTTGTATTTAGTTTTCGTCGCTGATGTAGTTTGTAACGTGGTAATTTCTTTTCAATGTCATTTGAAGAGGTACGTTTTACGAGTATCAGGTAAAATAACCCAAGATAAGCGAGCTTTCCATGTCTCACAGTTTCCTGCAGGTGTACAGGTAAACAGCAAGCACATGTTATTGAATTAGCTAATCCTATGCCGTGTTTTATTAGCCGAGGCTTTCTAATTGTTACTCGCCTTTTGTATGGTACGGGGTTGAAGTGGGGAGAGCAGTAACTAATAGTCATAGTTTTATCCCATCAAAAACATTCTGTAAAAAACTAGCCAAGTCTCGATGGAGCTGCTTGTTTATCTCTAAAAAGTAATGAAATCTAGACAAAGTCGTGCCAAAGTCAGTACCGGGGGGTATCAACAGAACTCGATTTCCACCGACTTGCCTATTATTTAACCATGAAGGAACACATTTTATAGATCTAATAATAGGCAAGGCGGTGGAAATCGAGTTCTGTTAATACCCCCCCGGTACTGACTTTGGCACGACTTTGTCTAGATTTCATTACTTTTTAGAGATAAAGAAGCAGCTCCATCGAGACTTGGCTAGTTTTTTACAGAATGTTTTTGATGGGATCTCATTTCTTTTTGTAAGTGATCTTCCTTTATTTATTACATTCCAATCAATTCTTTTTCTAATTTGAACTAAACTAACTTTGTAATCGCATGTATTTGTATAGGATTACCAACTTATGTGTGCAGTTGTGACTGAAATTGCAATATTTGGAGGTTTTTTAGGACTTGATAGGCTAAAAACTATGTTTTAAAATTTCAGCTCTCTAAGTTTATGGGAAGTACTAGTTCTATTCTGATGATCATGAGTGAGTGAGTGAGTGAGTCAGTATCTGTCATAAATGCGAAACTTTGCTTTCGCTTAACTTCGGAACTAAATTACCTACAGACTTGCAATTTTGGATTTTAAGTATGTGATTATAGCTTACTGGATGACGAAAATTTCTGCGTTCTGGTCTTATCCAGAGGTTCTCAAATAGGGGCCTGAAAATGCGGCGAAATGGTTCCAGTAAAGGATGGTACGGCAGTGTTTGCTTCGCGCTCGACTTGGCGGGGGCACTGCCGTGCCCCCAGATCTGAGACTGCTCAACTGTGAACTGCATAATGTGTTGTAAATACGAGTAGTTTTAATCAAAACGATGAAGCCCAATACCAAAATTTTGCAATATTTTAGCGAATCGACCGAAAATGAACGAACCAAATATACTTGTTTATATTGTGATACTCGGTTTGCTATTAGATCTATAAAATGTGTTCCGCCACGGTTAAATAATAGGCAAGTCGGTGGAAATCGAGTTCTGTTGATAAAACAATATTATGGGAGGCTGAAAATGGCCTGAATGGCTTCGAGAAAAGGAGGGTACGGCCATGCCTTTGTTTTGCTCGACTTGGCGGGGGCACTGCCGTGCCCCCATATTTTTATCCATGTCCTTACTGTGTTGTGAATTAAAATAGAAACTTTTAAACTGATGTACCAAGTTAATTACATATTGTTTATCAATAAATCATATCGATGTATCTTATATTTCAATGAATCAGATTACTTTTAAATATATCACTTCGATATACTAAATATTGTGGTTTACTTAAATAACTAAATCATAAGTTGTTTACATCAAAAAAGTAAAAAATCTTCCAACAAAAATTTACCTGACAACTTTCTCGGTAATTTCCACCGGTAATTTACGGTAAATTTACGGGAAAGTTGGAAAAGTACGCGACGCTTTCATTTTTTCTTTATGAAAACTGTAGTGTAGTTTATTATGGTCATTTAAAAGAACCTTGTATAAAAAAAAGTAAAAAATACATAAAACTTTAACTACTTTCTCGATAATTACCGTTACGGAGAATATTACCGAGAACTTTACCCGAACTTTCTCGCTGTTCTCGTAATTTACGGTAACGGCACATCACTAACGCCAGGTGACAGCACACGTAATCAACCGAATTTGTTTCCTAACGACGTCCTTTGTGTATCTAGGTTAACGGCGCGAGGAATTATAATATCCCTCAGTTGACGTTTCGTTGGATGCAATAAGTATTATTTATGTTCTATATTAAACTTTATGGGCATTGTTGAAATTTTCATAAAAGTGCAGCACCAAAACCATAACTAACACCCACACTGTAACTTTTTTGATTGAATATTCAAAAGTGATAATTAGCTTTAAATTAAATTTTATTCGTCAATACGTATGTATAATAGTACATTACACAACTAGGGTGGTAAAACAAAGAAAGGCCGAGATCGCAGATGTTTGCGGCCCGAGCTGCAAGCGAGGGACGTAAACATGCGATCGAGGGCTTTATTTATTACCTCCCGTGTTGTGTACATAATTTTATGTACGTGGCGGTAAAAGTCACTTTAATGGCCAGGTGTGGCATAACATATATTAATACAATGATATGTTGTAGAAATGAGATCTAATGTATACGTGTAATATACCGTAGGTACACTTTTCTGTATTGTATTCTTTACTATTTTTTTTAAATTATAAACCCAATTTTCAATAACTCAGGGTCATGATTCTAAGAAAATTCTTTATGTAAGTACCTCTCCTAAAAGTAGTGAAGTATTCCGTTACAAATTACAATAGAAATATGTTAAGTAGGTACAGATGTAGTGAATAATCCTTTCCTATCGGCAAAACTCGGAACAACGATAACACCCGAATGTTGCCGATGTGTCTATGAATTACTGTATTATTAAATTACGTGTAGGTATCAAATAAATCGCATACTTTATTTATCAATGTCAAATGTCAAACTGCCCGTTTGACGTATATTACACTGAGACGTTAAAACCACCACGATTCTATCATATAAAGAATTCGTTAGGTAAACAAAAATATAACTAGTTACCGAGGACGTTTTATTTCAATAAAACGCACTGATAAAAACCAAATTCCGGTTGGGATGATCTAATGATTCTATAAGGATTGGAACCCCCAAAAGTCTAACTATAAGTCAAAACTACAGTAGGATTTTGCAGACCTTTTTTATAACAATTAATATTTTTTATTAATTAAAAATACTATGACATAACAAAAAAGACACCTCAACATAAAACAAAACAAACCAGCAGAGAAATTAATATAAATAAATATGATTTTCTGATTGGATGAACGACTTCGATTATGACAGCGGGATAAGAGGAGGAGGAGCGGGGTGGACTGTGTGATGCGAAACAATACTTCCAACTTCCATATTATCACAGTCAGAATCAGAACTATTTTCTGGTGTATCATCGTCAGAGTTTTCATGAACGGTGATTACAAAACTAGCCATATAATTTTCCAACTCAGGTTCGTGTTTTCGGTACTCGTTTTCGCATTTGATGGCGTGGTCACATACTTTGGCCCAACCATCGGAACCAATCATATTAACCTTTTCCTGTACCAATTGTTTCACAGTAGTCATATTCATACTGATGTTTCTTTTGGATACGTATCCCTTTATTTGAGACCATACGTTTTCAATCGGATTGAAATCAGGATGATATGGTGGCAATCTTAGTACGCTGTGTCCATATTCGTTCATAAGTTTATCTATAGAGTTTCCCTTTTCTTAGTGCTTTCGGCATGTCTGTTATAAATTGTTAATGTGGATCGAATAAAATCAATGTTTATTATTTACAAAAATGATAGACAAGAGTGACATGTAAAAAGTCTATCAAAATATAGGTGGCCTGCATTAATACACGAGTCCATGAAGTTTATCACAAAATCTAACATAAATATCAACAAAATATTTCTGTGGTATTAACTACTCTATATAGATACTTCCTCTTGCAATGCGACTGTTCCCTACGTTGTCTCGATGGGTACTGAGTGCGAGTGAAGTAGTAAGACAAAAACGAACATTTCCGGGATAATACGAAAGGAAAGGATTATTCACTACATCTGTACTTTTGTGGCTGACCGTATACGATTCCTTTGATAAGGTGAACAGCGCCATCTCTCGGATGATTAGCGGACAAACTTAGTACTCTTTAGTTTATTGATAAACCCTCTTTTGTCTCCAGGAGGGACCTCACTCCACATTGCCCGACGACGAGTTCTACGATGCCGTGGAGACAGGCTTCGATAAAATGGAAGAAGAGCGGTGCGCGCGAGTCGTCTCGCCGAGCGTGCACACGCGCGACCAGGTTGAGCTGCCTCCCCCCGCTGTCGACAACCGCCTTACTGTGCACTCGCTGTGGACTGAGGTAAAACATACATACTCGTTCATCTCTACTTTCCTGTTTGGAGAGAGGGGGCGGCCATCTCAGGGCTGCGCCCTCCGTGGCGGCTGTTTCTCGCTACACAACTATGCAGCGGTCTTCCATCTTCCTCTCTAGCTCTGTGATTTGACGTCGGAGGGCTGGGCTGAATGGCCAGTCTCCACAGTCCCTAGCCCGGGGCATCCGTGTTAGCGGGACCGGGTTCGATTGTGCGGCGAGGGCCACCGTTGGTTGAGATCGCGTGATGATGGCTTCTGCTCCGGCGGACGCCGGGCGCAATCCGTCTTCTGGTCGGAGATGACGAGGAGTCCGGATGTGCTTGGGTCTGGTGCGTCCGTGTGCTTCGGCTGTCAGTTGCTGTCCTGAGGTAAGATCACACACATCATCAGCCTATATACGTCCCACTGCTTGGCACAGGCTTACTCTCATAGACGAGAGTGAATGTGCTGTTGAGGCAAGATCGCAGTCAGTTAACTAAATACTAGAGGCGTAGCGTTCAAGTAACAGGATTCCTCCCGGTTTCTTTTTGTTATTTACGCGAAGAGCAAGAAAAATCCGGTTCAGCTTGCCTAAATGATGCCACTGATAACTTCTTTTAATCAGTGATCTAAAAAGGATCTTAACCCCCAATTTCACCACGTCACTTCACCCCACACCCCATCCTATGCGTTTCTTGCCGGTTTACGCAGACTCGGCTCGACCATGACACCCGCAACTCTTCTCGGCTATACCTCCTCATTGAAGAGGCCTATCAGATTTTCTTGCCAGTTACTATAGATACTGTTTTAGTAAATAATCATTGACAGATGATAATTTTTTAGGGATGTAACGATACATAATTTTGCCGTACGATACCGATTATTGCAGTAAATAATCGGCGATACCGATATAGTAGCTAAATAATGAAATATGCACCTCAGACATGCCGATTATATCGGTATCGTTACATCCCTAATAATTTCGCTGCAAGGTACATTTTATAGACTCTGTCATATCCAAGCGACATCTGATAAAACGTTAAGATACTTGTATTTAATCAGCCTTTATTGTCCAGTACTTTCTGGCTTTGACCGCAGCCTTTGTCACCACCGACTATCACACTATGCTGTCAAGATACATCAGATTAACTACTATCTTTCTATGTCCTTGATGACAGGTTTGTCTTTGTCTGCCGTGCGTGTTAATGACTAGGGGTGTATGATACGCTATCGTGACGTCGTCTATTTATTTGTGTCATAGGGGGCATGACGTCATGCAGACAAAGACTATAAAAAGTGTCATATACGGAATAAATAAATAATGTCCCTTTATAGAGTCCTCACGGATCTACAGACCTACCCTTTTATGACGTGTCATGTGCTATTTGTTTGAGCGTTAATATTATTTATGCCACACCTGGCCATAAAGTGGCTTTTACCGCACGCTAGGTGTACGGAAAAAGCCACTTTCTGGCCAAGTGTAGACATAAAATGATGTACACAACACGGGAGGTAATAAAGATAGCCCTCGATCGCATTTGTTTTACCACCCTAGTTGGGTAATGTACTATTGTCGATCAATATAGCTAAAGGTATGTGTAATTCTCTGGTAAAATGTACAATTTAGATCGTAAGAAAGCGTTCTTATGTGTTATTTATAATGTTTCTGTATTGTCTTTAGAACTTTGTCTGTGTAGGTATTTTTAACCTTGACCCCACCACAATACCATACCTATGTCAATAACTAGATGATTTTGTGCATTTGAAGGGTACACGGAAAGAACATGTCTAGTCACTTTTTTTGAAAATGAGATTTTATCTCTGAAAGTTGACCTCGCAATGAACTATAACTTACCACTTGATTTCAGGTGAATATCTTAAATGAATATATATTTTTTTCACGTTTAAAGAGATGGTTACCATAGTAATTGTTCCCGATGACTAACTTTCAAACCGCTATAACTCAAAAAGATACTTAGGTGACTAGACGTGTTCTTTCTGTGTACCCTGAATTTGTTCTACAGAACGCGGTAACTGGTCCTTATTGACAACCGGCAATGATGCCTTTTGCCTGACACCAAAATTCAGAAACACGAAGTAACACGATCTATATTTTGTTTACAGATTGACAGGATATCAGCAGAACAGATCCAGGCAGCCTTCGAGGGTGTTGGTGGAGGTATCGGGTGGCAGCTGTTCGCCGAAGAAGGTGACATGAGGATGTACAGAAGGTACCTATATGAATTCAACTAATCAGCATCAAATGTTCAGTCATGTGCAAGCGATATCGCAACACATCTTTATGAAATGAAATGAAATAATTTATTTCTGCAAGTAGGCCTCCAGGGCTGTCTCATTACTTTTCTTTTGGCGCTTCGGCAAATGACATTCTGGTGGGAAGAAGCCAGGAAGAAACTCACCAGCAGAGGCACCGAGTGAGCAATGCTAGCGAGTCTACGTTTCTGGTTGGGCAAAAATGCTTTCGTATGTCTGGCGGATGTCTGGCTGTAATCCTCTACAGGTCGCATTTGGGTCGTTTTCAAAAAAAGATGTCGAAAGTCAAATGAAGAAAGTCTCAGCATGTGCTAGGCTGAAGCCCAGCGCTGATTTTCAGACTAGCCCTTTTTATGGGGTTGGTCGTAACACTACCTACGTACATTCGTACAAACAACTTTAATATGATGGAGTCATGGGGGTTGACATTACTGGTATCAGCGTAATTCGTCCCATTCGTTTTTCGTTCAATTCGTATTTCGTCTCATTCTATATTCGTCACACATGCTTTATGTATAAAGAATAGTCTTTATAAAGAATGTGTGACGAATATAGAATGAGACGAAATACGAATTGAACGAAAAACGAATGGGACGAATTACGCTGATACCGACATACTTGTTACCATAGGCGCAAAGATGTATGTGTATATATGTCGCTTTAAATTTTACAGTCTATTTAACGCTGAGTCACACTGGATCGAACACACGAATGTCAACTTTATTGCAACGTTGCAATAAAGTTGACATTCGTGTGTTTGTACAATTTATTAATATACAAGTCGCTGTAAAACTTGAGTGATTTAACCTATTACTTATAATTACTATTTTATTTAGGACTTCCCCATACTGCCCATGGGGAAGTCCTAAACAAAATAGTAATTATAAGTAATAGGAAAATTTGCTGGGAGGAACCACGACATCGATTTTAGAATAAAAATAAAAATCACTACACAAATAAAAAAATACATTCTCGAAGCTTGCACTTATTATTGGGGAAACCTTAACTGCAGCTGCAGGAAAACTGTATTTGCAGTCTTTTTTGCCTAATGTCGTAATAAAATATTTTTTACCAATTTCCAACCGCTAAACCGGACTTCTGAAAAAGCAAGGAAAACTCGAGCATTATTCGCTTTTAGCTGTCTTAAATTAACTGAAACAAACGGACAGGTATCGAGTAAATTTGAAGCCGATAGCAATTAACTTCAGTACGTGTTACCGCGAATTTATTTCAAACCCGGTTTGGTTTGTAAACAAAGGCGAAGGTTGATCGCTTCGTGTTTATTATCGGGATAAAAATGGACGCATTTGCAATGAACTGACGCAACGCTAGGCGATTCGGCGAACCAGTGCTTTATATCAATGCTTAAATACTAACAGTGTAGATTAATGAAGATAATTATTTAAACTTCAAGCAGTATTGACTATTTGCACGTGTTTTTAGTTTATTTCGATTTTTATTGATTTATAGAAACCGCTCAGGATGAACGGTATATGAAAGAGCCGTGGATAAAATAAAAACTTTATTGCACAAATTAATAAGTACAGTACAAAGTTGAGAAATAATGATACATGTACAAATAGGAACTTGTCCCTTTAAGGGATCTTTTCCGGATTCCTGATTCGATTTCCTTCTTTCTTCTTCTTTTTTTTTATTTTTATGATTAATAGGCTTATTCCTTTTTCTTTAGATTACAATAGTAAAGTGTCATAAAGAAGGTACAGATTTATTATCAAAAACGTGGTTTATTAAAGCTTTAATTTCAATTAAAGAATAAGACTAAGAAACTTAAACAAGTGTTTTGTAAATATTTACGTGAACATAAGCTAAGTAATTATCATATCAACCGGTTTGTGTTAATTAAACGATCTATTTGTGGCACATATCCACGTGCCATTTAAACGATTTTATGTTTAAGCTAACGTTGTTTACTTCGCCAACAGCATGTGTCTACCCTTTACCGTAAAGTAGGTCAGACGGAGTATATTACTATACTAAGTATACTTAATCTAAAAACAATAAAATGGGTCGTTTTGTCGACAACGGTAAACAGAAAGTTGATTAGTAGGTCGCTCTGTGATCGTATCGTCGCGTAATTGCTAATTGTGAATAGCGATGCTTAGGCATAGTATAATAGCAGTATAGTCTTCCTATAAAAGGTACATCGCGCGCTTTGATGTATGTGTGTGCGCCGTGAACAGACGCACTGCAAGCAAAGTTTTAAGAATGCGTAAGAATGCTCCACTTCGGATCGCACTGTCAACGCCTCGATTTTGAATACGTATCCCGCGCTCTTAAACCGCCGAAGTTTGACTACTCGTCTGTCTTTATACTTTGGCTTAGGGGGGTTTTGTAGAAACGGTTGTAATGAATCGTTAAGGTCTTAGCTTAGAAAATTGGAAATGTTTTCAATCGAGACTATGACAAAAGTACTTATTTATAATGTCAACCAGCTGATTGAAGTAATTGACAGTTGTGTATGCGTTTTTTACGGTTTGAGGCTAATACGCTTACTTAATATTTGGTTTTATTGCGTGTATTGGAATACAACCGCAAAAAAGGCGATTTCGACTTGAATTAATAACATGTTTCTTGTATTGGGGGATATGTAATCGCATATTTTACCCATTTGATTGTACTATCGAAGACACTGTTAATTGTACATATGTAAACGGATATAAAATTTAATTCAACTGGTTAAAAGTAAAAGTGGCCAGTTAACATTGGCTTCGTTTGTCAAAGGCGCGGCGTATAAATTAAATTGTGATTGTTATTAAAACGCGCCGATGCGTTGTTTTAAACCAAACTATGGTGTGTAATTTTTCTGATATAGGTCGGTGGACACTTTTTACGTATGTGGTTAGAGTATAAGAAACTCGTAAAAACATTTTGTTTCTTAATTAAATTTATCTTCTTAATATTTTGAGTATTTAAGTAGGCACTTATAAAAAATTCTATAATTGATTAGTCGAAAAATAGTTTTTATTTCAAAGTTAGTAATTATTTTTATGCCACACCTGGCCATAAAGTGGCTTTTTCCGCACGCTGCGCTTTCTGGCCAAGTGTAGACATAAAATGATGTACACAACACGGGAGGTAATAAAGAAAGCCCTCGATCGCATATTAACGTCCCTCGCTTGCAGCTCGGGCCGCAAACTTCTGCGATCTCGGCCTTTCTTTGTATTACCACCCTAGTTGTGTAATGTACTATAACGTGTTAAACTGCATAATATGTGTGACTAAAACGCATTTTTGACATAGGTCATAAATTGTATACCTTTGTACATGCAAATCATATGTATGTGTGTGTTCGTCAATAAATGATAAATACTCTTTATCTGTACATCTGCAGGTGTAGAAAGCATTGTTTTGGACTGTGAAATCGAATAATTTGCCACATATGTCTTCGGTTATCATTCTAACGCCCGTTATTGCAACTCTTTGAGGTCTAGTTTCAATAGTTCGGTCATTTTAGTCCGGTTCAAACAAATATATATGAACCGGACTAAAATCACCGAACTACTGAAACCAGGTCCTCTTTGATGGTTATAAGAGGTTATCACGTATCTTTTCCGTGTCTCAGAGAAGTGGAGGTCGACGGCATGGTGATGGACCCCCTAAAGGCGATGCACAAAGTCCGCGGCGTCTCGGCCCGTGAGATGTGCCACTACTTCTTCAACCCTCGCTACCGGTACGAATGGGAAAGTAAGTTGATAGTACACTAATACATATTTTATTCCTTTATTTAGAAATAGCGAACCGGCTCTACCAATTGGGTAAGTGAAGATTTTCAAAAGTGTGCAATTTACATATTTTTTCGATAGTTCCCGACGTAATGATCTAGCAAATACCCCTATTGCATTTTTATTCACTGTAATTCTTCCAAAATATCGTGTTAAACTCACTTAAAAAAAGGTACGCCAGACTGACAAAATTAGTGCCTAAATTCGTAAAAAAAAAACAAAAGTATCTGTTTGGTCTGTCACAATTGTCTGCTGACACAGACTTCACACATATACGTTTGTTTTTTTTTTACGAATTTAGGCACTAATTTTGTCAGACCGGCGTACCTTTTTTTAAGTGAGTTTAACACGATATTTTGGAAGAATTACAGGGAATAAAAATGCAATAGGGGTATTTGCTAGACCATTACGTCGGGAATTATCGAAAAAATATGTAAATTGCACACTTTTGAAAATCTTGACTTACCCAATTGTCCGAGAAATGGTATTTTTCACTTGTATATGGAATCGTAGTTGGCGCTGTTAAGAAGTTACTTTGATGGCACCTTTAGCTCGATACACACACTCGTTATAAGGATAGGTTGAACCGCTTCGTCCAATCGCGCTGGTTCCAACGCTTACTTTGAGTCAGCGAAGAGTCACTAGTGGGCCACGGCTAGGGGACCTGCTTGCAGGACTGTAAGCCTTCCACTTGGTTCCATGAGCTTATAGGTTAAGTTAGGTCCTGTATAGTAATGTTTTGTAGGCGGGTGAATCAACTTTTTTTTATTTTATGCAAAGATTGCCCTTTCTCCTCCGTTTTAACATGATTTAAATGGAACAGGACATAAATAATAAAGATAGATAATAGAGATAGATTAGGTAAAAATAAAATTCGTTTGTAATAAATAAATAGGGTGACCCAGCGGACGAACCCTTATTTTCATACAAAAGTGGGGGACAGCTATGTCCGCTGGGTCACTGCTTAAACACACACAACACAGCACAAGTTATAATAAACAAATTATAATAAAAAATATTTGCATTACGTAGCTTTATTATCTGTCTTTTAAATGAGCATACACTTTATTCAAAAAATATCCGAATAAAGATTTTCTTTCAATTTTAGTCGGAGGTGAAATTTTGTTGACAAAGAAAAGTTCATTCAGTTGAAAAGTCATGCTTGCATGACTTTTTAATCCTAATACTCCGTACCTCAATAGTTTGTAAGTAGTAAGTTTCGTCAGAGTTATTAGCGAATAATAAGCATTTTGCTATCAATTATGATAATGAAAATAGTATTGGAGCATTCCACGAAAACGTTTCGTTAGGGACACTACCTTTCTAATACTTTTGACATGTAAAATTTGGAAGCTGAATGTCGGTATAGTAATGTTATTATAACTTGGCTTTAAGATGGGTAGTGTTTCTTAGCAGCTAATAAGTTTTATTAGGGTAGCTGGGTAAATGTTTTCATGAAACGCTCCTATTGTTATTCGTATCACACAACTTCAATAATAATACATTTTCAGCGACACTAGAGAACATGACGATAGTGGAAGAGATCTCGTCAGACGCGATGGTGTTCCACCAGACGTTCAAGCGCATCTGGCCCGTGTCGCAGCGCGACGCGCTGTTCTGGTCGCACGTGCGCGCCGCCGACGACCACACGTACGCGGTCACCAACCATTCCACCACCAACGCCCACTACCCGGTGAGTGCCTGCTTAATGGACATGTGGTTCCTAGCGATACGCTTGTAGCGATGGTGTTCCACCAGCCGTTCTGGCCCGTGTCGCGCTCTTCTGGTCGCACATTCATTCCAGCACCAACGCCCACTACCCGGTGAGTGCCTGCCTATTGGACATGTGGCAGTACCAGTACATAACAGCTAGGGTGGTAAAACAAAGAGAGGCCGAGATCGCAGATGTTTGCGGCCCGAGCTGCAAGCGAGGGACGTAAATATGCGATCGAGGGCTTTCTTTATTACCTCCCGTGTTGTGTACATCAACCCGTTTTGTGTCTAAAAAGCGTGTGTGTGAAAGCGGTTTTTTCCGTACGCGTAGCGTTCGGTAAAAGCCACTTTATGGCCAGGTGTGGCATAAAATAATTTTTCTTCTTACAAAAGGTACATCGCGCGCTTGAATGTGTACGCGCCGTGTACGAACACCCTACAAGCAAAGATTTAAGAATGCGCAAGAATGCTCCAGTATAGATCGCACTCACACAGGCGCACTATAGTGCGTTTGTGTAAATATTGTCGCGCGCTCCTAAACGGCTGAAGTTGGACTACTTGTTTGTCTTTATACTTAGCATGTGGATTCTAGCGAAACCCTTGTAGCAACACAGCCACTGACGCGAATCAGTATAAGTAGATTTTTATTGTGCTTACATATGCTAAGTCATTGAGTTGTCACAACTGTCAAATTTCGAGGCGGTAGGCATGCCTAGGCAAAACCTCAGCACCACGGGAGTATAAGTAAAAGAAGCAATCCAGCAACATACAGCTAATCGATGCGTTATTTAATGTCCACACAAATAGCGCCGATCCCATAGCTACAATCATGGCGTTTACGGATTAGCTCGATCGCAGCATATACAACTTCTGATCCACACTCTTTGGACTTCCGTCCTAAGACACAAACTCACCTGATCAGAGATATCTCCATTGATGTTTCTTGCACATTTTATTTTGGTTGCCCGCCGTATTCCTTCACCAGAGGAAGTAATGGTTTTGTGGTGTCAGACAATTATCCATGTTTTTGTTGCAATGCACGAGGCACACATCAACCTCATAAGCTTATAAATTAGTTTAAAGGCTCAAGAAATCTTTTTTACGAAAGCAAACATACCAACATCACAATTTATATTGGCTGGTTCCCTTTATTTGGCATACGTTTTATTTGTCCGAATGTATTGTTAGTCCGAATTTTGTTTCGCATAATTTTTCTCTAGCTTTAACGGAAAATATTTTGCAACATCTTTTACATAAGTTACTTAGAACATATTAGGTTAGGTTTCTTTTATAATTATTCTGAAAATTCATTATTATCTGTAAAATAACAATTATGCGTAAATAGTATTCGGTCAAATAGAACATTCGGACAAATAAAATTATGCCAAAACAAGGTGAACCAAAAAAATCACGCCTCCAAATAGTCAAATGAGTAATTTTTCACAAAAAATGTCATTGCAACTATAGCAGCTTGGCATCCTCGCAATATATTATTATGGTGTAATTTGTTTCCAGCCTAACTCGAACGGCTGTATCCGGCTATTCGTGACAGTGTGCCTCGCGTGCCGGAGTACGTACCCAGCCGGGGAGCAACCTACCCGGGAGAACATCACCACCAGCATCGCCTACTGCAGTACAGGTAACAAATACACTTTCACTGACACTTGTTGCATGGTATGCTGTCCCGCACAACCGCTCCGCTCTGGTTCCACAGAAAACCAACGCCGTTGGCAGAGCAGCTATATCTAGCCCAGCTAACTTGCATTGCTGAGTGGAATTTCCGTTGCAAAACATATTTAAATAAGTTTACTCCTTTTCCACATTATAACAAAAATGTATTTCTTAATAATTATAATGACAACGGCAGCTTCTTCATACCTACACTCTTAACCTATTTTTCTACTCCTGTACTTTTATCTGTCTTTTACTTGGTAATATAAGAACATACATAATATGAGTTCAGAGAAGTCTATACTCTATTCCCCATAATAGCACTTGTGTCTTTATAAAGTCTTGTGTATTTAAAAAGATACTGCTAGCAGCCACAGACATCTAAATCTAGGTTAAACTTAGGTCAAGGATTACGCGTTCAATACTAACTTTACAATAAAAATGCACAACTACCAACTTAACAGACAAACAAATTCCTGCGGTTTCTAAAAAAAACAAAACTTTCCGAACTAAATTCTTTGATGCCAACATAAAAAAAATATATTTTTCATCACACTTGCTCGAAAATGGTGTCATTACACGTAGCTTTTGCGGGCCGTAAATGACCTATTACGCCCTAGGGCGTAATGGTTTTCTTTTTAAATTTGAAACGCAGGTTCTGTTTTACTCTTATTTGTCATGTTCAAAGGAAACGCCAACGTACTTTTTTAACTTTTATTACTGAAATATTTATTTAAAGAGAACTGTTATTGCAAATACATGTAAACAAATATTTCTGTAACATTAATTAAATTTTTAAATAGTGCATTTCAGTATTTTGCAAAAATAAAATCAACCATTTTAAGTCTTTACCGCTATGGTTTCCGAACGTGACGTGAATTCGCATTGTCTATGGATAATGTCACTGTCAGTTTTACAATTTTATTTAGGTTAAGTAAGGTTATTTTAATCAGATTTCCTCACAAGTGTGATGACAAACATTGTGTGTGCCACGGGCGGTAAAGGAATTACAAACTCGTGTTATTAAAGCCCTCGGCTTCGCCTCGGCCTTGTAACAAACACTCGTTTGTAATTCCTTACTTACCGCCCTTGATACACAATGTACTATTTAATATCGTTTCTGCGTGTCACTAGCGAGTATACGTCAAATTAAAAACAAAGTTTACCATAGACACATACTTATTATATTGTCAGTTATATGTCATATTTGCCTTGTTTGCGCGCTATGTTTAATTTTGTATTTTAAAACCTAGTCATAGATAAAGTATTGTATGCAACGTTGTATAATTAAGTTAAAAAACGCTCATAGTGTCTCTATTTGCGATACTCGCCGCCGCGGCGGCTCGTATCGCAACCCACGCCATTCGCATCTTTTGACCCTACTTATACAACTGTTGCATAAAATACTATTACACAACTAAAAAGGTGTCGCCACGCATTTAAAATGTTTCTTTTTCTTCCTCAGTAAACCCTGGCGGTTGGGCGCCCGCCGGAGTCCTCCGGGCGGTATACAAACGCGAGTACCCCAAGTTCCTCAAACGCTTCACCGGCTACGTGGTCGACCAGTGCAAGGGCAAGCCGCTCGCCATCTAGCGGCACCTCTCCCGCGATCTACGCGACTCCAGGGACCCGTGAAAACATGGACTAGTACGTAAATCATACACCATTATAAAATCGTCGACTCAGTTTTCCATGTCAACATGCCAGGTAAGCCAAGGTTGGGTGTCCGTCAAGATAGCGTACACCGTAAAGATATTCAGAATCTGATGGAGCCAATAAATAGCACCCAAATAGTACCGACGAAATACCTAGGTGAAAAAAATAGTACCCTTAAACTTTCCGAAAAAGCTGGCGTACACCGTTTGTATCTCTGGAGCGGCTTTGTTTTTGGAAACGCTTTATATCTCAAAAAATAGTACCCAAATAGTACCCTAGGGCCATAATATTTAATTATTTCTCTAGCTATCGTAGAAGCCACCCATTACTCGGGTCAAGAATCGCAATAAAATGGGTACGACTCACCAGATCACATTAGATTTCCACACACTCTACAAACCTCGCAGCTGCGAAGGAGTCAACGATCCATTGCCGTTGTACCGTGCCTGAAGCGCTATAGCTGGTGCTGTTCGCGTTATCCACGTCCTCATGTAAGGTAAACGTAGGTATTAACGCCCCATCGAAAATCTTAGTGGAGCACCCGTAGTTGATATTGTGTGTTATATTTCGAAAAGTTTAAGGGTACTATTTTGATCACCTAGGTATTTCGTCGATACTATTTGGGTACTATTTATTGGCAGCATCAGATTCTGGATATCTTTACGGTGTACGCCATCTTGACGGTCACAAGGTTGGTGCAAAAAATGAGACCCTATCAAAACGGTTTGGGGTTTATGAGGGAAAGTTCAGTTTTTGTCAGGCTAAAATTCGGACGGTTTGAGAGCTTCCTGAGTTTGGGGCGCCGGTGGACTGCACCGCCTAGCCCTTCGATTGCTACGCCACTGGGGCATGATTTTTTGTAATAATTGCAAAGGAAGATTTGCTCTATTTACCTATTGACGTGTTTAATCGCTTCATTCTATTTTACGCCTAAAGGAGGCATATTATTTCCTATTTGACTTTAAATTAAAATGACAAAGACCTTATCTGAATAACAAAGAACTTTTTCTCCTATTCAAGTCAAAGTCATTGTGACGATTGTCTCGATGTTAATACTAAAAACAGTTGTAAACGAACTTAACGCGACAGGAATGAAAATGTCTTCGTACGATCCAAGAAATACAGACAAATTGTCTAGATAATTTCCAACATAGTCCTACAGCGTTATATTGTAGCATATAAAGTTTATGGTTAATAAAGGGAACAACGGCCGTATTGCGCGGCAAGTGAGGCAAATTCCTACTTGTATTATATATGCACGTATTAGATATATTCATTAGATTATAATTCGGGTTAGATAATTATTTAATTGTTGTAAAGGTGTTTGTGTGTCGCACATGGGGGTATAGTCATGAGAGAGTTTCTCAGTTCTCGCCGATTTGTGTGATAACATGATGAGTTATAGTCTTGGTTCATTCAAATCGGGACAAAATTGGAGTCCAATATATCAGGGTGAATATTCGGCGTCTAACAGCGTTTTTTTTTCGTCATTATCATCTCTGCAAATATTGTTCAGATAGGTAATGGTCAAGGATTTTTTTTTATGAAACGGAAAAGCAGTCTCGAAGCTGAGTCGAGTTTTATCAAAATTATGGCGGCTTACTTTCCATTGTGGTAATAATCGCGAAATAATAATGACGTTTACCCGAACGGTGAAAACGCTCGAATATTCACCCAACAACTGAAAGGCTGACCAAAGATATATTAGGTAGGTAGGCTCAGCCATCTTGCGGAGTTTACTGGAACTAATTTCTTACTCTGGCAACGATTTTATTATTATTTGTCAGTCATGTCAGTGTCATCGTGGTGGTTTATATTTAATTTGAAAGACAGCTACATTTGTTTTTCGAATGCAACCGTATAGTCACCCCTCTGTATGATATCCTCCCTCCTAATATCCCTCGGCCCGTTAATATACAGTACCTTTTAACATTAGTCTTCTCCCCCATTGTATTTGTCCTTAGTCAATTCATAAAAACTAACGATTTGTTCTTGTAGTAGTTAGAATTAACAATAGTTTGTGTTGTCTTTTGTCGTAGATTCTCATCTGAGTGAGCGAGCCATCGAGATTTACCGGTCAAATTCTGGATAAAAACACATGCCTATTTTAACTTTGACGTTGGCGGAATCATCGATAGTATCGATGGAGCTATAACACAAGAATTGAATTGAAAGACAGTTAATTATTGTCTCTTGACAAACGTCAGATATTTTTGGTTAGCCTTTACAGAGCTTTTATTTAGCGATTGAAAGATGACGATGGGGTATTGATGGTGAATGGCAATAATCCAGGCTTAACAGCTGACCCTTCCGACATGATCTTTGTTCCAATTTACATGAGCTGAGGCTGTACACTCGATTTGTTGTACCTGATAATCGCACAACGCGTCCGACGAGCGGTAAATGATCTCGTTTTAGGATTGGGGACACACTTTTATGTTTCTATTTATATCAACTTTCGGAAAGCTAACATAGAGTCTTTAATGCAGGATTTTGTTGGAATATTTGCATTGTAAAATCCATTGAGATGTTCCTCGAAACTGAAATGTATTGATATGAAAACGAATCACACACGTTAAGATTGAGCATTAGCGTGTTAAATCTTTCAGAGTCGAGTAAAGTGCCTTGTACAGCAGTCACCATATCATGACTGGAAAACTTGGCTCAAACCATGCTGCTTTAAATGTACGTAAGGTCAGTGGCCCGATTCTCGGTTCTATAGAGCTGTATCTCTGACGAGAGATTCTATATCGCTGGCTCAATATTATAGGGTTATACGAGGGTGGTATGATAAGTAATGAGCCTTGAATCAATGCGGTATGGCTGAACATTAAAAATGTCATTGCCTACAGCCGCCATCTTGGACGCGGGAAAATTGAAAGTTTCAAATGATTCCGTCAATTAATTCATGAATTATAGCTTTTTAAACAGTATAAGTGGCATTTTTTGTGTAAAATGGAAAAAGAACAATATCGATCAGTGATTCGCTTTCTGTTTTTGAAGGGTAAAACGCGTGATGAAATAAAAAATGAGTTAGATAGCGTGTATGGCGATGTTTCACCTTCGATTGCCACAATTAAGCGGTGGTATAACGAGTTCAGAAATGGAAGAACATCTGTGTTTGATGAGGCCCGCCCAGGACGTCCAAATGAAGTTACCACGGAGGAAACCATCAATAAAGTCCGTGATATGTTGATGAACGATCGTAGACTGAAGTTGAGGGAGGTAGCTGAGGTATGTGGCTTATCACTGGAGCGTGTACAAAATATCGTTCATAAACATTTGGGCATGAGGAAGTTATCGGCCCGATGGGTACCGCGTTTGCTAACTGAAGAAAACAAGCAGAATCGTGTGGCTACTTCCAAAGAGTGTTTGGCAATATTAAAACGTAATCCGAAGGACTTCTTTATGCGTTACGTTACCGTGGACGAAACGTGGATCCACCACTATAATCCCGAAACAAAACAACAATCGAAACAATGGACTTGTCCGGGCGAAAGTGCTCCAAAGAAAGCAAAAACGGTTCCGTCGGCCGGGAAGGTGATGGTGACCGTTTTTTGGGATTCCCAAGGAATTATCCACATAGACTATTTAGCGAAGGGAAAAACGATCACGGGGCAATATTACTCTGATTTATTGTCTCGATTTGATGAAGAATTAAAGAAAAAACGGCCCCGTTTAGCCCGCAAAAAAGTGCTGTTTCACCAGGATAATGCTCCGGCCCATTCATCTCACATCGTCAAGGCCAAACTGGACCAATTGGGTTACAAAATACTGCCGCACGCTCCTTATTCCCCGGATTTGGCTCCGTGTGATTTCTTCCTGTTCCCAAACATGAAATCTTGGCTCGGAGGCAAACGCTTCATGTCAAATGAAGAGGTCATAGAGGCCACGGATGAGTATTTTGCAGAGTTTCCGAAGACATATTTTTTGGAGGGCTTAAAGAAGTTGGAGACGCGTTGGGAAAAGTGCAAAAACTTGAAAGGGGACTACGTTGAAAAATAAAAATAAAAAAATAATAAAAAAACAAATGTTCATGGGTATGCTCACTACTTATCATACCACCCTCGTATATTTCATTTCCAATGAATTAAAAATTTGAATATAGTCTTATTTTAACTATCCCGAAAATGTAATAGAATCCAGTAATAGTGAGCCAGTGATAGGTCAATGCGACTATGAGAAATTTCGAAAACTGGTATCATTATGATTGGGCCCGAGAATGGATCCCATATTTCGTTTTGAGTATGAAAACAACAGTGTTGCCATTATCTCTCTCTCCTTATCCTCATTTCTTTCTCTGTTCTCCATCTTACCCGCCTCTCCTTCCCAAGTGTGTGAATCAGTCAAGATTTGTAAGTCAAAACCCAAATTGCGCAAGGCATAGATATACAAAACTATACTTCGTAGAATAAGGGTTATTGTTATGTATTTTATTTTTTAAGTGCTGCGTTTGTCTCTGCTAACCTTCTGAACTTGTCAGTGAATCATTAAATGCTGGTTAAGCCCCCTCATAAACAGTATTACATGATATGTCAAACGCAATTATACTATAAGTAGGTCTTCATGAATGAAGATATTTGTATAAGTATATCTGATACGAATATCAGAGAATACAAGTCAAAAAACTCATAAAATTTTCTGCGATCATAAATCTCGACGACTTGACGATCTTTTTTTATGTCATCTAGACAAATGTATAATTATTTCTGTAAATAAGCACAAACCATGTTTACTTCCGTTTCCATTACTTCGTATCTTAGTATGAATCGGCTACCCCATATCAAAACGTAGTAAGTGCTCCAGAAAAATTAAAGAGCTTAACGACATTTTTATATTTATTTTTTTACGACCTTTTTAAAATTTGATCTGAAGCACTTACTAGGTTTTGAAATGGGGCAGCCGGAATGACACGAGTACGAGTTTTATTTTTACTAGTTTTGGTGCTGTCTTCGTAATTTTATATTCAAAACTCGAATTATGTAATGGATTGACCTGTAAAAGCATTATTAGAGTTAGCTTGATTTATAAATTGTCTGGAGTTCCGATCAATCAATCAAGTCAGAATACTGAATGTAATTACATCGATGACTGATGACTGATGATGCTTTTACGATGATGGCTGTGCTTGATGTAGAACTGATAACTAGTATAATGGATACTAGGTGTTTAAGTGCAAGTTGTGTCTACATTTCGCGAATCGATTAACGTTATAGCCTAACCTTTAGGTGTGTACATTATCAAAAACGGTACTACTGAAATTACACACGTAATAGTACATTACACAACTAGGGTGGTAATACAAAGAAAGGCCGAGATCGCAGAAGTTTGCGGCCCGAGCTGCAAGCGAGGGACGTCAATATGCGATCGAGGGCTTTCTTTATTACCTCCCGTGTTTTGTACATCATTTTATGTCTACGCTTGGCCAGAAAGCGGCTTTTTCCGTACGCGCAGCGTGCGGAAAAAGCCACTTTATGGCCAGGTGTGGCATAAAAAATTATTTAACGTCAATTTCAGACTTTGTCAAACTCTTCACGGAATCTCAAATAGACATGGATTTGTTTTAAAAATACGTTTTACAGAACAATTTTAACTTACGTAACATTCGGTTGGGAATCATTTCTTCAAGTACCATTTAATTATTTGTACACTTAAAATACATTAAAAAATACACCGCTAATTTGAGATTTGTGATAAGTTATAACGCGTGGACTCAGAAGGCGGGTTAAGGGATAGTTATCAAATTTGAATTGTAATATCAAATTGAGAAATTATAAATGTTTATGTACATAAATACTACATTTGTAAGATGCACCAATACATGTATATAGGTAATACTCTGGTTTACGATCGCTTCTCAATGGATATCTCTAGATGATATCGGAGTAAACAATTGAAATTTTAATCGAATTTGTACTTTATGTTAATGGAATATGACTTATTGTTGTATAATGATGCCTTTTATATCTTACCGTACTGTTATGTACTTTATCGAGTATTTGATTAATGGCTTAATCGCAAATATATTTGTTGTCCTAGTGTTTTTTGTGATTATGAAACATACTTTTTAAATTTGCATATTATTCCCATTCCAGCTGTTTCGAATACCGACAATGTACTGGATTTTATGTAAATTATGTCCCGATATACATAATGTTAAGGGAGAGTATATAAATTGCATTTATAATATATAACACAATGTTGGAATTGTAATAAGTTATATGATGTAAAAATATGTTTTTTAATTATTGTTTGTAATAAAATGTTTTATGATTGAGAAAACTGTTTTCTTTTCATCATCATTTTGAACCTTGAGACGTCCAATGCTGAAAATAGGTCTCTCCCAAAGAGTACCACAACGAACGGTCGCATGCCTTCTGCCTCCATCGACTTCCGGCGACCTTAACCGGGTCGTTTTTTTTTTTAGTGAAAGTTAGTGAAATGATACACAATATTTGTAAATATTCTTTTATTTTACAACACTTAACAATTTGCATTCATATTACTCCGAACATAGAAATTCATTCAAAATGTATTAGTGTGTTATTCAAAGATTGTTGCTTAAGATTTATTTTTAAATTTGATGTCTTATGTGAAATATTTGTCATTATTCGTCATTTAAACCTCAAGCAACAAATTTTTGCCTCCATTTGTTTAAATGATTAAAGAAATAGCATTCGTCGCTTTATACCTTTGCATGAAGTATTGCATTAGTGCAATGACAATGTTAGGTATCCTTTACTACATTGCTAGGTAACTGACGAAAATAGATAGGGCACTCGGTTCATAACCATTACCAGAAGCGTAGGTATTATAGGTCCCGATCGACATCTGTGCTCCTAGAACAACTAGGAATGCGTGGAATAACTTTCTAGAACCCATCTAGTAGCCAAGATGTGCCAAAGGAATGAAGCGACGACCCGCTGCACTACTTCTCTTTGAAGTATTAGAATTTTAACTTTATAATAACATTGATTAATTGGTACTTATACAACGCATAGCTTCGCATATAAAATTCACAACAACGTAATTACTTAACTCCACAATTAAATACAGGGACCAGCCCCCTTAATCTTAATTAGTTATTTCTAAAACGTGACAATTAAAAGTAAATTAACAGAAAAAATACTTCTATGTTGGTTTTAGAAGGCAGGGATTCACGTTACTAGGAATGCTATTAAATATAATGTATATCGATACAAGGGAAGTTTAAAAAGATCCACACGCAACTATTGTCAAAAGGACCTACAAGTTAGTTTTTGTCCTTACTCGATCTCGAATCTGTACTCGGAAAACGGAAAGGTTTGTCATTTTTCGACCAAGTCAAGGGAAAGTTCAAAAGTGACGGATCTTGTCGTTCCCACTCGCTCAGATATTTTTATACAACAGAGCGAGACGCACGACACGACAAGAACTTAGATTCCGAACTTGAGAGTACTTAAACTGCAGCCGCGCTAGGTACTGTATGTGTATCCATCCATAGTACTATAAGACAAGTTACGTTCTTCCCGAGAGTGAAATTGCCTACGTCAGGATAATGTTGCCATTGTATAAGAGCTTTAATAATGCTCTTGAAGGAACACATCTGTTTTTATTGTACAGTCGCCATCAGATATATCTGAGCTGTCAGTGTACTCATAAATATCTGAACACGGCTCTAATGTACCATATGTGTTGCTAAATATTCTTCAGCAGAACCTACTGCTTTCTGAAACCAACATGTAGCCGGTTGGTTAATCTACACAAAAATTGAGCTAAACAGCGATTATAACAATATTACAATTCAATCCTCTAATTTGGTATCATATACTGTTAGTAGGCAATATTAAAATATAAAGTGGGCATAATAATGAGATTGAACAACCGTGATCTACAAGTAACACATTGAAATACGTAGTTACGCAAATGTATAAATAATTAGACAGGTATGAATATAATAGTAGATATTAGTGTTAGACCGTTATGTATTGACATTGAGCACAAGGAAGCGTATTCTTATTCTCATTTAATTATCAACTACAGAATACAAGTTGGTAATAATTAATTAATATTACACCAGCGTCGCAGACGATTGTATATTGAACAAACGATTATCAATATATTAGACCTTATTCGAAAATTAATTAGCTATAGCAAATATTCAAGTGATTGATGTATACAATTTATTCATAACTAATGTTACATCTACCTATACAATAGATTTAGATCCAACTGTAGGAACGCTAATCTAGTCTTATAGGGCGTTTTGGCATTATCACCACGAGATGGCACTGAAAATGTCAAGTATCCCTTTTGTTCTAACAGTCGTGGTATACAGCCACACACTAGATTAGCGTTATATAAGTAACAATGACGAAGTGTCTATAAGAGACTATGATAAAGAGCAAACTATTAATGGTGAGGGCGCTACTTTGAATAGAATCTCTGTCTAGAACATATCGTCGGATTCAAGCGACAGCGCCGAAAACGAAAATCGTGTGTGCGAGAGAGAGAAAATGAAGTTTTATTCCACCTATTAGTTAAATTACCAGTATGCTAGGTAATTTAACTTTTATTATACTTTTTTTTTAACTTATATTTTTTTCTAAATAGGGGGAACAAAAACGTAGAATTTTTGTTTCCCTTTTCTAGAAGAAGGGTGGATTCATAAACCTTGACGTAAATAAATCTTAGAGTCCTATGGACACCTCGCCATTTGTAAGTAAAAGTATGGTCGGTACAAAATGCGTGTAAAAGACATTTTCAGGAGCAAAAAACTGAAAACATCATCGAGGTTAATAAATGTTGGAAATAGAATAAAATATCCAAAAATTTCTAGTTTGATATGACACAGACTCCGAAAATTTAGAAATACTATAAAAAGTTTATAAAAATAGGAATTCTCTGAAAGCTCAAGTGTATAAATGGACCAATGTTTACAATTTTCATACTACAAGTGACAGTCAATAGTTTGAGAATGGTTTGGCAGAAGTTTTAATATGTTAAAACTAAAATGGATACTGTCATGGGATGCAATGAAACACCAGGGTCTGATGGATACGATTGGCCAATTGTTCATATGGCACTTTTATCACGGATTTCTCTATAAAACAACAATTACGTAGCTAAGTACACCACGACAAAGGCAGCCGAAACGGCCACCGCTAAACCACCTCGTTACCATAAAATATAATATTTAATTTATTAATAGATTATGCCAATATTAGTATTAGATTACAACGAAAATCCGTTTTGGTACGATGGGATATAAATGTAGTAAATATTTTGGATTCAATATTCCCTAATAAATATGGCTACTTAAAAAAGTAGATTAACTACTATATCAATGATATTGACACTAACACGGATATAAGTATAAAATAAGCGTATTTTCGGACACGTCCGTTAGGCGTCGTTCTTGTCTATGTTCCATTTCAGACTTTAGAGTCGACGTCGAACCAATCATTTTCTCAAACCATCTCGCACAATAATACCGTTGCAAAAGCAACCTTAGGCATTGCAGAATAACGTCCACATTTCAAAACAATGAGAAAGGGAGATGTTACTGAGAAAGTAATCAGTTGATATCAACTTGGGTAGTCTTTGACGCCCAGTCTTTTCCCGAACACTCCAAATTATATCCAGACAACAATGTTGTTGGATTCTCAACCCTATTCCATCCATACCAGTAAAGTATAATTTACTTGGTCACACCTCTGGCCTATTACTTGCCAATTCAAATTCATCAATTAGGCACTACCATGTTCACGAGAACATTTACTAAATAATGATCTTCAGAATCACACGTAACACCCGTAATGTTTGAATTCGTCTCGTTTTGAAAATGGAGATTTATTTAGCTCGGAAACCGTTGTCAACGTTAATGTAATTTTCCTTTACATTATCTCAGCTTATGCTCGTACATGCCATGAGTACAGTGTAGGTGCATTTCATTATAGGCAGCCGTTATAACATTGTCTTTTACTGCCATATGCTTTACATAAATAGGAGCTAGAAAGTTTGCGAACATATACAATTTGCGTCGATACGTTAAACAAACATATTTATCGTTCTCAGGAAAAAGGTACCAACTGTCAAAAGAGTCCCAGTAATAGGGTATCACTATGAAGATGCAATTAAAAATTGTCCTTATTGACAAGCTGCAAACTGATACCTTTTATATATGATAACGTCACCTTTAATTTACTTCGAGCAAATTACGTTTCGACAACTTTTTAAGCGCTTTATAAACTTTAGTAACTCAGCAGTAGATTAGTAGAATTATATGTGAAAATACAATTGACACTGCACTTGGCCATATGTACAGTCAACATCATAAATATTTATACGGATGAAGGATGAAGTGACAAAATCTTCTAAAACGCTTAAGAGTGTACAGATATTTTGGTCGCCTTGGTAACGTATACATACCTACCTATTTGTGATTGTGACTGTACCTATTCTTTAAATGTACAGTCACGGACTTTAATGAGCCACTTTGAAACTTCTCAATTTTGTAGTTTTATAACTTTACGAAATTACACGAATTACGATTGAACACGAAACGCGTGCTCGTAAACAAGATGTCAAAGTACTAATAGTCGGAAAAAAAGGTTATACTCGTACATGTCCATAGAGGTTAAATGTTGACTAAAGAGTTGTCAATGATAAATCAATACAATTTTGTATAGCGCCGGGTGAGGATACGTTTGTGCCATATCCATTCGATTTGTATGGAAATGGCTGGATATGGCACAAACGTATTCTCACCTAGGTTGATCCAATTTATTTGATTCTGACCTCCTTTGACTTATTAAATACTCGTTAGACACAATTAGGAAGGCTTATATGAAAGACGATAATTTTTGAATTTTGGTGAATTGTAGCCATATTGTTCTGACTCTCAGGTTAGCCAACCGTTAATTTTGCAGGAAAATGTAACATCATTAGGACGTAATTCTAACGTAAATGACACTTCACGACATCAAACATAGACAAAGATAGAAATATTATTTTATTCTTCTTTTATTACGAAGAAGTGTGACTTTCCTTGTTTGGATATACGAATAAAACCGACTAGACCCGATTTGCACTACACGGCTAAACTACGCATAGAGGAAAGTGGCTCATCAATTAAAGTCCGGGCCTGTACACCACTCCAATACTAAAAGTCTACAACAGAATCCCACTTATCTCGTCTCATGGCCATCACAATTCTCGTCTAAACTAGAAAGATGACTTGACAAACACCTGGTTTCCTTGCTAGTCTCTTACTCCTCAGCAGTAGTTTCGGCGGCGGGCGGCGGCAGCGCGCTCTGGCGCAGCGCGCGCTTGACATCAGCGTTGGTGGTGACGCCGGCTTCGTCCAGCTCCTTCCAGCGCTGGTGGTTCTGTTTAGCGTGGGTCACCAGCTCTGGCATGTCAATGAACCCTGGAATGGTTGGGCTGATGAGTATGTGGTTCGAAGGGATCACTTGAAGACCCTTTATTGGAAAAAGCAAGTGTCCTACCCATCCCTAAAACCGGCAGTGCAAATGATATAGAAAATTATAGGCCTATATCTCTCCTATCGATTTTCGGAAAGGTATTTGAATCGTTGGTAAATCCTGTTCTGATTAGTCACTTGAAACCGTTCCTTATACCAGAGCAGCATGGTTTATGTGGTAAAAAGTCAACAGTTTCAAATCTTGTACTGTTTGTCTCAGAGCTGAATGAAGCGCTGGATAGGGGCCAGCAAGTAGATGCTGTTTATACAGATATAAGGAAAGCGTTTGATCGTGTTAACCATAACATTCTGATTCGTAAACTATGTAACTTCGGGGTCCATGGTAAATTACTAGATTGGTTTAAAAGTTACTTTTTGACTTCAAGATCGCAAAATGTAGTGGTTTGCGGTCTGGAGTTTGTAAAACGAAACGATTACGATCACAACCTCAAAAAACCACCAAGTCAATGTCACAGCAAAGCAAAGCTACATGGCGAGTTTCACTCGTATAAGATTCGACATGAAGTTAGATTACGATCTTATGACATCACATCATGGCCGACAGCGTTTTCAGAGGTCAAAGGTTTCAATTAAATAGTACATTACACAACAGTACATTAGGGTGGTAATACAAAAAAAGGCCAAGATCGCGGGAGTTTGCGGCCCGAGCTGCAAGCGAGGGACGTAAATATGCGATCGAGGGCTATCCTTATTACCTCCCGTGTTGTGTACATCATTTTATGTCTACACTTGGCCAGAAAGCGGCTTTTTCCGTATGCGCAGCGGGCGGAAAAAGTCACTTTATGGCCAGGTGTGACATAAAATATGTAGCCATCAAACACTTTTAATAAACCGTCATCGAAAAATATTGATTTCTTAAATAAAAACTACAGAAAATAATCATTTATTGCACCAAATTTGATACGAGTCTAGTAGCCTATTAAGTAATACGCCTATAGATGGGTGACACATATATATAGATTTAGAGGGGTCACACCTTGGGCTTGGGAGATACATACCGGCCCAGGCGTCCATCATGTCCTTGATGATGTACTCGATGAAGCCCATCTGCGAGCGCGGGATGGAGCACGTGGCGCGGTCGAACATCGGCATCACCACAGGTAAGTCCTTCGCCTTTTCTTCATCTGTCTGCAGGAAGTACTCCTCCGCGATCCTGTACGAGAGAATATCACCATCAGCCTATCAGTGGCGTGGCGCAAAAGATACCCTTGGGCAAGCCGGTGCAGATTTGGCGTACATATTCCTTAAGAGCCGTAGAGTAAGGTGCTCAAATGCCTGATATTAGGCAAGCCGGTAGGAATCGAGTTCTTTAGACACTGCTGGCTATATGCAAAGTATAAAGACAGACAAGTAGTCCAACTTCGGCTGCTTAGGAGCGCGCGATACGAATTGTATCGTGTGTATGTGTGAGTGGGATCCGTACTGGAGCATTCTGAGGCATCCTTAAAACTTTTCTTGTAGTGCGATTGTGCGTCTGTGTAAATACGTGTCGCGCGCTCCTAACGGCCGAACTCGTACTACTTGGTTGTCTTTATACTTTGGTTAAGGGTTACCTTCTAGCCCACTCGAAGGCGAACTTCTGCGGGCGCGAGGCGTTGGAGACGTCGGCGCATTTGATCATCATGCGCTTCACCAGCACCGCGTTCTCCGGCTGACTGATGGCTGCACTATCCATAGCCTGCGTCTCCTGGAATTAAATTAACCATCGTGTCAGTCATACCAAGGTTGTCAAAACGTGTCGTTCCCAAATTGAAGGTATAGTCGTTCGGTTTTCGTTGTGTACAATGTACTTCAAGGAAACAATGCAATTATCATGTTCACAACATAGTACCGCTAAGGGTACTCACTACATCAGTGTGCATGTTGTCCTCCTTGCTGCCGCCCACGTTGCCCTTGGCGTAGACGACGTTGACGAACTTGGCGAGGTGCTCGTAATGGCGCGTCATCTCCGTGGCCAAGATCATGTCCACGACGTTGTGCCGCACCGTCTTGTACGTGTCGCGGTCGAGATTCTTGAATATGTTCACGCGGTCGTCGTCTGTAGAGTTTAACTTTATTTAATACGCTTGTGGAGAAAAAGTTGACAGGCGGAAACGTACAATATAATCCAATAATACTTCATTGTACACCAAAAGAGCAATCTCGTATTTTGACTGAAATCGTTAGATTTCGGTAGGCCTTATAAAAACAATCCATTCGATGTTTTTTATTAACTAGTAAGTAATGACAAGTCATTAAACATGAAATGTTTGTCAGTATCAGCTTTACTTACTGAGTGTCAGCTTGAATGTGAGCGCCGCGTGGTGCGACTCGAGCACGCTCATATCGTTGTAGAGGATGGAGAGCGGGTGCCGCAAGTTGCACAGGAACGTGGACGTGGTCCCGGGGTGGTCCACGTCGTGCGCCGCCGCCGCGATCAGCGCCGCCGCCGCCTCGATCGGCTCCAGGATCGTCTTCAGCCGGTCCTTCTCTAGGAAGTATGCTACTGCCTGTAAACAAAACAAGATGATTCACAAATTAAGCATGGCATCAAACCGCGCAATCATGCATAAAAACAGTTAGTGGCATGTTTTCTAAGGGCAAATCGAAGTTCAGATGATGAAAAACCCTTTTAATGCCAGAGGCCAAGGAAAGATTGGAACTTTGTAGCCTCAAAACACAATTTGTGGAAAAAGCCAGAGCCCAAGCTCTGCGTGCGTTCGTCGCACTCCAGCACGGAGCAGACGTTGAAGCGACCGCCCATGAGCGCCAGCCCTAGGTGTGAGAGCCACGTTACCTGAAGCACATCCGCTGCGTGCGTGGAGTTGTGGTAGGTGTTGACGGCGTGGTAGTTGGTCTCGATGACGGTGAGCCAGTGCAGCAGCGTGCGTTCGTCGCACTCCAGCACGGAGCACACGTCGAAGCGACCGCCCATGAGCGCCAGCCCCAGGTGCGCCAGCGGCCGCCCACGCGTCAACTCCTCGAGGCGGAAGATCTCGAAGTCCCAGGACAGCGCCGTGTCGAGGAGCTCGCGGAGTTGACCTGACGTCTAAAGGGTTTGCACATTTTTTTTTCGTTAGTAATTCACTAAACTGTTATGTATCCTCAATCTGGTTGCGTGCCCCACAAGTGATCTGCCCTAGTCTATACAAGTTTTTTATAAAATCGAGTTTATATCCGTTGAGATACATAGAGAATAAACTAAAAACAGGATACAATTCGTTCATAAAATGTTACTAGAAGGCTGGCTTCTTCCTACCAAGAGGATGAGCATGCTATATGTATATTGCTATATGTATAAATAAGCGTGGCGATGCTGCCAGCCTTCTCGGCAAGCGCTAAGAAGAGAGCTAACGGAATTGTTTTACCTACTCGTACATTTATAATTAGTCTAGGTTAAAATATGATGATAGATACAATAAAAATCGAAGCGAAATGTTGGTTTCTATAATAATGTACTTAGTAATATATCCTATTGTTTTACCTTGTGTTTGATGTTTGTTCTGTTGTTCTGAGAGCGGACGACGGTAGAGTCGTTGCTGCTGCGTCGCGAGGACAATACGTTTGAGGGCCCTTGCTGAAATACCCACATACAGCTTATAATATTGTTTTTATAATTGAGACTCAGGAAAAAGATTTATTATCGAACAAGACTTGCTAGAGTGTAAATACAGTCTTACATTTATAAATGACATTTATTTACTTATTGGATTTGTTCGTGTAAAATGGCATTGTCAGTTATCTATGTCATTGTATATGACGGACAATACGAATGTACATGGACAAAGCCTTTGTATTATGTTAAGAAGACAAGATTTCTTTCAAATGAAAGAGATAATATTAATACTTTTATGCCACACCTGGCCATAAAGTGGCTGTTTCCGCACGCTGCGCGTACGGAAAAAGCCGCTTTCTGGCCAAGTGTAGACATAAAATGATGAACACAACACGGGAGGTAATAAAAAAAGCCCTCGATCGCATATTTACGTCCCTCGCTTGCAGCTCGGGCCGCACACATCTGCGATCTCGGCCTTTCTTTGTATTACCACCCTAGTTGCGTAATGTACCTACTATTATCTACTCAGAGGAATGTAACAATTAAACAAATACTAAGTTACTGTTTTGGATCTAATCTACTACATTTGTTTTGCATCTACGAAGGGAATCTGTTAAGGGCAACTTAGGAATAAATTAGTAAATCACCATCTTTGTTATTAGATGAATTTTGTCAATAGCTTTAAGCTACGTGCAGTGTATTTTTTAAAGTTAAAATTATGAGGCGAGTATTAATGGTCGCTTATTAAATGTTATTGTTATTCGCATTAATTACTATGTACACAGTTTTAAAACATACATACATATTATTAGACTAGCGTGCAAACTCTTATTAAGTGGAAAGCGTTAATGATATACAGATAATTAAGTACTAATCAGTATTTGAAAATTAAAATAATAAGATTAGAGTCCATTTTGTTACAAGAAACGTTTAATTACATATGGTGATAAACTGCTCTATCGGAAAGAAAGCTGGTCGTAAAAGCGCCAGAGTGTAGAAGGCATTTCTAAATAATCTACCCCCGATTGAGTATAATCAGGTTAGACCTGCAACAAAGACATGTTATCCCTTTTCCTTAACTAAGATCCGATGAGGATAGCACATCTTTACGATTAGGTCTATCAAACGATACTCAACCGGTTAGGGACTAATCAGCTAAAAGAAATGGTACAGCACACATATCTCCAACAGTAAAATATCTTGATACGAACACTGGGCATTCTAAGTCTACTCGTATGAAGATAGAGTACTATTATAGATAAGTCTACTGCGATGAACTGCAGGAAATGATGGCTAGAGAGAAGTAGGTACAGCTTTTGCTATATTCAAACCTCCTACCATATAAAAAAGGTTTGTGTTCACTTGCTCCCGCTTTCCCAGGCCGAACAGGATCATGAACAAATAAATATCAACGTTAGTGAATACAGACTACCGTCTACAGTCAAATGTGCTTGAAATAGAGCTGTGACAATATTTTTTTACTTGCAGATGTCTTTTAAATTGTATCAGAAATATGGGATCAATAATTATATTATCGACAGCTATTGTCGTGTCTGTAATATATCGTGGTGATTTTCTATATTACGTTTCGAAAGCCGAGTAGTTGGAACATTTTTTTTATTTGTTCCTAAGGCCAATGGTCACTCTCACTTTGGACGATCGGTAATGATGCTCTTTCGGAGCGGAGTATATAACCAACTTTAGGTACATAGGTATATATTAGCCCCTTTGCCGATATTCCATGCCGATATTCTATTATTGCATATAGGTATTTAATAAGTCGGTGAAATACGAAGTCTACAACAAGGCATGAGTACTTGGAAAGAACTGAAGAAAGGAAAATCAGACGGTAATATTTTATTACCTAACTACGTTCGATTTCAAGACCATTATTGCTTCTTCAAAACTTTCTGAGATTACTTTACGAGAAGTTGTAGTTTTGCTATGATTAAAGTCTTCGTGACCCAATTTTTTTCTCGTACATAGATATGCTAAAAAAATAGGTTAGTACCTAGGTAGGCAGTGGCTATGTGTACAAAAAAAAATTAAATAAGGTGTAGCAGCTTAGGCAGGCACTCAAGGGCTAAACTGTTTGTATTCAGTTTTAGTTTATTGCATAAATTTTACGTCAAAATTGCAAATGCGTGGAACCTTAATTTTTACTGAGCTTTCATAAATATATTCGTAATTTAGGTTCCAGAATGAAATAATGTATCTTCTGTAGAAGTAAATATGACTACATTGTCACAACTATATTTCGTGGCACAATAATACACATGCTTCTTACTTTATTTCCGTACAAGTTGTTATAAAAAACATTTATGTTATATACACTTCACTTTATATAAACAATATAGCATATGGGACCACGGACACATTCGCTACTAATTAGGTACCAAACTAAAAATTATTTATCAATTCTTCCACAAAAATAATTAGTTATAATTATGTAGGTAGGCACACTGTCGTATTTCATAGTATGTTTGTGCATAATATTAATTTAATAATAATAATCCAATACCCAACAGCCAGACACCAAGCATATAAATAGTAAATAAATCCAATTCCTTTCGTATTTCATGTCTCCCGCGCGTGACCACGTTTCTCTAAACATGCCAGCTTGAATATTTTCTGTATAATGAAATTTTATAGATTCTGCATACCGCAATGCAGACCGCACGTCCAATTTTTCACGTTGCGCCAAAACTTTATCCGTTGATAAAGCCATGAAGATTTTATGAAATAATTTGGAGTTCGTTGGTCATTAGTCCGGAGTTTTCTGGAGCGATTCCAAATTATATCTATGCTATGGGTCATACTCTTTATATAACGGAAGACGGAACTGGTAATGTTCACCAACAAACGCAATCTGGGCAACTACCGCCTCCCAAAATTGTTTAATACAGAGCTCCAATTATCCACTGAAGTTAAGTATCTAGGGGTAATACTAGACAACAAGTTAAATTGGAGCAACCATCTGAACAACAAACTGGACAAAGCTACAGTCGCTTTCTGGCAATGTCGTAGAATGGTAGGTAAAACTTGGGGCCTCAACCCCAAGATCACTCTATGGCTTTACCAGGCAGTCATCCGACCAATGATAAGCTACGGCGCGGTAGTATGGTGGCCACGTACCAAACTATCCACCGTCGAGGCCAAACTACAACGACTCCAGAGGTTGGCCTGTATGGCGACCACGGGATGCATGAGGACGACACCCACAGCAGCCCTGGAAGCAATACTAGGCCTACCGCCGCTGCACCTCTTTGTAAAACAGGAGGCCGCAACCACGGCGATACGTTTAAAGAAACTAAACCTCTGGAGACCAGCGAGGGTACCGCATACCGAAATCCTCTACGAGGCGGTAAGTAAGGAGCCACTTATCGAAGCGGCAACTGATAGGATACCCAAGCAATACGTCTTCGACAAAAAGTACAAAATACAACTCCACGAGGACCCCGGAGAAGGTCTCAACCCTAGGGAGCTGAGAATCTTCACTGATGGATCCAAAACAAGGTCAGGCACTGGCTCTGGAGTATTTTCAGAGGACCTCAACATACACATCTCGACGCCATTAGGAGCCCACAACACAGTCTTCCAGGCAGAATGTATGGGCATCATAATGGCGGCACATGCAATCGCCTCAAGGAAAGTAACGGAATTCCCCATCCGCATACTCTCTGATAGCCGGTCAGTTCTACAAGCCCTGCAGAGCTACACTGCAACCTCAGGGCTCATATACGAGTGTCATCGAGCCCTGTCAGAGGTATGTAACCACAACGACATAACCCTACAGTGGATCAAAGGACACAGCAACTCGCGTGGCAACGACGCGGCAGACGAACTGGCGAGAGGAGGCTCGGAAATGGTGGTCGAGGGACCGGAACCAATAGTACCTCTACCGTTCGCGTGGCTGCGCAGCACACTGCGGGATAACACGAAGGTAGAACAGCAACATTACTGGTCTAACTTGGGTACTTGCAGGCAAGCCAGAGAGGCCCTCCCGACAATCAACCCCGGATTGTCGCGGAAGCTACGCCAGCTAAAGAGGCCACAGCTCCGTCTTCTAACTGGAGCTATCACTGGTCATGCCCTACTAAACAAACACTTGTTCACTCTAGGTGTTACTGACAGCCCTCTGTGCAGAGCCTGCATGGAGGAGGAGGAAACAGCCGCCCACGTCATTCTCGAATGCCCGGGGGTGGCCAAGTACCGGGCACACTACCTCGGAACACCGAGGTCACTCCCAGAAGTCGTCGGCAACGTCAAGGGTCTGCTAGGCTTTCTGGTAGAGTTGGGTTGGCAAGAGTAGTGCCATCAACCCATCACGCAAAATAGGCGCATGTTTGTCGTCGAGTTGCGGAAAACAAGCCCGCGTAAACCTATAACCTATAACCTACTCTTTATATTCTGGAAATAGGAGACTTAAGTTTGACGTTCCTATCTAAAATCGGATCAATTACCTATTTACAACAGTATACTAGGAAATCCGGCTAACGAAATATCTGAGAAATAAAAATTCGGATTTATGATACGACAACTTTGAAGTTCTTTGTCCTTTCTCATATTTTACAGGTACTTGATTGAAGCACTGAGTGAGAAAAAAACAACACTGATTGCCACGTAAAAAGTAGCCGTAAAAAGAACTCACCGACAAGAGCGCACCAATCAGATCAGTGGCGATGGGATCCTCGACCCGCAACTTGGGCTCGTCCTTCATCTGCGGCGAGTACAGCTCGGACGTGCGCAGCATGTCCACCGCGCGCTCGATGCACGCCACCGTGGCCGCCGGCGCGCCGTCCGTGGCCGTCGACAGCAGGGATATCACCTGAAATATTACTATTAATAATTATCTGATCATCATTTCTGGATCATCACTTCAACTTGGTGATGTCACTACAGAAAAAAAGATCTGAACGAAAAGTCGCATGCTTTCTGGCAGTTCTGGATTAGCCACGTTGCAAGAGTAGCAAATGCTACGGGCCCCGCGTATTGCGGGGCCTTGCGCCCGCTCGCAAAAGCGGACCACGTCCACGGTCACGTATAAAATTACCGGCCAGTCGGTATTAAGCATATCTGAGACCAACCAAGCGCCTCTTTGAAGAAATGCTATAGGCCCTGCGCTGGTTTAATACGCCACTCCATCTCCATCACCTGATTCCATCGGCTTTAGGCGTGCTTTAATAAACTTGTTAGCTCTAAAAATCATAATGGTTCTGATTCTGGTGACATTATCTGTTACACGAGGTCTGAAGCTGCGGAGTACATGTTTAATCATCAGTACGGCGTTTGCCAATCCCTCATCACTGATCCACCCATAGCAAGGCGCCCCCTTGGGTGCCAAGCGTTCTACTAACCGATGGCAACCGGCATTAGAATTAGACAATCAAAACTCACTGCGTTCCATGCGGCGCTCGGGTTTGGCATACACAGATAGGTAGGTACTCAGCAGAAAAAAACGTAGTGATAACCTGAGGTTTTATCTATGTCCCGCACATACCAACTCAATATGAGGTAGCGGGTTATGTTTAATACCAATGTATGTACCTTAGTGATAGGAGCTTCCAGCGGCAAGCCCTGTAGCTTGGCGAGCGAGGTGCGCCGCAGCCCGTCAGAGGCCACGGAGCGCACGTCGAGCGAGCCTCGTCGGATGGAGTGGAGCGAGCCCCGCGCTGCCCCGGCGTCCACGACGTTGCCCGGCTCGCAGACTAGTACGATGTGAGATGTGCTCCTGTGCAAAGGTTTAGAATTAGGACTTTTATTTCCTTTCTCTTAGTTTCTGGAAAACGAACATGCTGTCCGTCGTGTGCCTTAACCCCAGGTTTGGTTAAAGTATTTTAGTTACTTTTGGTACATAGTATATACGACGACTATCAACGATTATGGGGAAGGATTAAGCTAGCATTCACTTAAAGGACCAGTTGCCAGTGTGCCAGTAGAAATGAAATTGTATTACATCAACGCGATTCATGCTGCGAGGCACTAGCGCGCGTCGTAAATGTTTATTGGCCGGTTTCTTTAATTAATTGCTTCTATATCGATGTTCAAGATGATGGATGGCCTCCATGGACGTATTTTAGGACTCGATGACCAGTGGAATTTTTTGTTTTGCGCTCACTACGCTCGCATTTTCATCTGGTTGTGCTATGGCCCATCTCCCCCTGTAGACTTTCTATGTCTACGTTCTTTATGGTCTCCCAGTTAGGTACGCCGCTCATGGCCCGCCGCGATGTCTCGCATTGTAGCCACATACCTGTTCAAGGCGATTGACGCGCCGCGGCACGGCAGCAGTAGCGGGTCGGGCGCGGCGCGGCGGCGCAGCGTGACCGGCGCCTCCCAGTCGCGCGCGCCGCTCACGGCTAATCGCAGCGCCTCGCCGCCAGCGGTGTCTGACAGCGTTCGTGAGCCGTCCTCCGGCCGCCAGCCGAGCACTCGGCACCATGCCTTGTTTGTTACCTGTGAACAACAATATTAATCTTGAGTCTATAACGTAGATTACTTAGATAACACCTACAAACAAAAGTATAAATACAGACAAGTAGTTTCTCTTCGGCCGCTCCGTCTATGGCACGCACACGTTTGTGTGAAGCGATGTACCTTTTACTGCTGCTATTAGGTATACTGTGTCCAGACCTAATAACCATAAATAGAAAACGAATTGCACACAGTCCGTATCTTGTGTCTATCACCGACTATTCACTGATTATGTTGAAATGTTACGCCCAAGCGTCAAGGTGTGAATATCTGTTGGGGGTGAGTATATACCAGTGGCAGCGGTCGGCGGCAGCGCTAACTTATTAAGTGTTAGGACACTACACCCTGAGAATGTGTGTACATACCAGTATCTTCTGCTGGTCGTCGGTGACGGCGACGAGGTCGCGGCAGCGGTCGGCGGCGGCGGCTAGCGCGGCGACGGCAGCTATCTGCGCCCGCGCCGCCGCCGCCGCGGCTCGCGCTTGCAGGATTTCAGCGCACCACGCCGTCGCACCCACCGTTTCGACCATTACCTGCCACAAAGATAGAATAAGTACGTCCCTGGATTCTCGACAGCTTTACCAAGTAAAGTATAATTTTTAAAAACTCAGACTATTGTGGATCGGTGTATATGACAGGAAGAAAAAATAATCCACGATTATTATTTATGACACGAATATTATTGTCTAATTTTAGATAAGAGGCTCTCATCCTGTAGCTACGTAGAGTCTGTGCGGAAAGAGAATAGGCGTGGCGAAAAACGGAACTAACCTACCCAGTATGGCAAATACGGCAAATATTTTTTCTTCGGTAGAAAAGCATTACAGCGCCCCCCAATTTTAATCCTATTCTCTTTCCGCACAGACTCTACCTATTTATTACTTCCTTTAACATCCTCCGACATTGTCGGGCTCAGCTAAGTTTCTTGTCGGAGTATTCTTAGCTGGGCTAGGTTTTAGCGAACCGGCAACTAAAACTCCCATTAGTTCGATCTACTCACCCTACATAAGGACAGGTTGATCCGATTCAACCTCTCCCGATGGCTTTACAATAGCCACTAAGGCTCGTAAGTACTGTCAGCGTCAAAAAAAAAAAAAATTATGGGAAAATCTTCAGAAATAGAAATACTAGCGTTAATATTTTTGCTGCTACCATCATAAGAAACTAAGTGCTCAGGCATATTTTATTTCTTTGAAGCGTCTCAGGCCTCAGTATGATGTTTTTTGAAATCCTCTTTGTAACAAATCTAATTTCATAAAGCTCCGAGGAATTCATAAAATTGCTAGTGTTTTTTTTTTCATATTATCTAGACACGCGGCAGCGTGTCAAGCCAAGTTCAAGCAAAACTGGCTAGCCAGCGCCAAGTGTAATATTACACGAACCACTTGGTGCCACTTTTCACCCTTCTATAACTCAAAACCTTTAACGTAAGCACATAAAATTACGTGTGTTTAATTATATCCATCTAGAAGCCCAAATTTCATGAAGCTAGCTCAAACGGTTATAAAGATATGAACGTCAAAAAGTCGTAAATTTTAGCACTGACTGACTCACTAACATATAGTAGCTAAACCTAACCTACTTCCAGATGACCTAGAAGGATGAAATTTGGAATCCAGCTCGGTAATTGTGTGTAAGCGTACTAAAAAATCTAAAAATAAAAAAAAGTTAAAAAATAGGGGGGGTCCCCATACAAAATTTTGTTTTTTTAATTGTATCGTTGAGTACCTAAACCTAACCTACTTCCAGATGACCTAGAAGGATGAAATTTGGAATCCAGCTCGGTAATTGTGTGTAAGCGTAGGAAAAAATCTAAAAATAAAAAAAGTTAAAAAATAGGGGGTCTCCATACAATTTTTTTTTAATTGTATCGTTGGAACCGTTAATGAAATTTGGAATCCAGCTAAGTAGTTGTGTGTAAGCGTAGAAAAAAATTTAAAAATAAAAAAAAGTTAAAAAGTTGGGAGGTCCCCATACAATTTTTTTTATTTAATTGTATCGTTGGAACCGTTACAAACATTAAATCTCAATACCTGCCTAGTTTTCTTTACAAAAAGTAATGATATCCCACCAAAAACATAAATGTAAAAAAGGAGAGCGAAGTTCAATACAAAAATTATGCTAGGCTGCTATTTTTTTTCCTGGCAGACGACCGTGATGGTTAATTCAACACCTCAGTAGTTTCACCATTCCCTCACTACCTACATAGTCTAGTTATACAAGGGTTATTCTTCTGAAATATATCTGCGACTTATTCCTCTGTCTCCATACATTTAGTATGAAAAAGGGCCAGAGTAATAAGGTGACCGCAGACATATTTCTGAAAAATAACCCATAAATTCCGATACAGCCAATCCACAATAGTCCTTACATCTAGCTGGAGCTGTCTCTGTGTGCGTCTTAGAACAGTAACGCTCAAGACAAGGACATTATTCCCTCGGTGTATCCCTTGCTATTCATTAAAATTGAGAAAAGGGCTTCTACGCGTTGACTTCGGCTTTGCCAACGCCTCCCATACAGTAGTATGGGGGGTAAGAATTCAAAGTATTGTTTGTATATATGTATTCCCCGTTCACGGGACACTGGTATCCCGTAGATGTAGTTACTACTAAACTGTGTGTTATTTCCAAGTTTAAAAAAACCGTAATATTAATATTATGGCTGGAAAAATATTATTTTTTGTTGACCTGTGTTATCTGAAATATTATAAATCTCAATGGAACAAATCTGAAATTTCCTAAAACCTCTTGAGCACCTAATTATTCATACGAGTTAATGAAATGTCTCAGCCGACTGTTAACTGGATTTTCGTATTTATATTACTCAAAAGTTAGCAACGTTGAACATTTATGGAAATAGCAGTACAAGTACGCTTATTACGTAAATAACAAGTTGTTGTCATGAGGAAATTTTGGAAAAATATGGGAAGTTTTCCTTTTTCACTCAAGGGAGAACTAATCGCTAATAATGAGAAGTTCTGTGATTTTTAATGTTTCTACTTGTTTATTACGAAAAATACTTACTCGGACACTTGTATTAAGTATTCGGCTATTATGGGTGTATTTGATATAGAAATATATTATTATAGATATCACTAGTGTGGCGTAAAACATGGACTACTACCTATACTAAGCCACAAACTCCCGCGGTCTGAGTTATTATTTATTTTACTGTCCAGGGACATAATATTGTGCAAGTTACCTACTTAGACTAGGTTAGGTTGGGTTTATATTTGAAGTGAAGTAAATTATCACTTGGATAAATATTTCGCAAGGACGCCAAAATAAACGGAACCGGTTCAAAATATTATTAACTACCTAGTAGAGGATGTCCGTAACTTCATTCACAGAAGTCACCGTAGTCGGGTAAAATGTATTCTATGTGTCAACGGGGGTCATAATCTAACTGTAAACCAAGTTTCATGGACTTCGGAGAGTTCAGGGTAATTCCACGACAGAGAGTAACGAGAATTTCTCGCGTGTTTCTTTATTGATTGTGTAAATTCAGGTGTCAATATATCTAGTGATTCAAGTTATAGTTACTAATAATTAAATTTACGCCATAAATAAATAAACACGTGATGAAATGGTAACTTCTGTTTATACATTTTCATGGAATTGCCCTTCGGTGGTTTTTATGTGATGCGCGCATTAACATAGACTTGCTATACGATTTTATTTTATTACTAGCATTTAGGGCACTTGGTCTAAGTGTATTCCAAATTTCATCACAATCCATTCACTGGTTACCACGTTATTTGTAACCAACATACAAATCTCCAAACATCTAAACATCTTCACAAACTTTCACATTAATGCCCAGTTCACATCCTACTCCAGTAGCATTCCAGTCCAGTAATCGAATCCAGCACTGAAATGCTACTGGAATAATGTGAAACGCCACTGGAATATAGGTACTCATTCCAGTCCAGTGACTGGAAAGATGGTTCACTTTTCATTCCAGCTCGCCCTATCCAGCGCCACTGGAATAGTGTAAACCGTCAATCCAGCGCTGGATTCAAGGTGATATAGTGAATACGCATGGTTAGTTTTGGTGACAGTCTCTAACAATTCTTAAATTACTGGAATAATTAATGCTACTGGAATAGGTGTGAACTGGGCATTATAATATTAGTAGGCTATGTATATAAATAGAATATAGATAGATCGGTATGCTGTTACTTACCCTATTGAAGCCCGCTTCCAGATAAGGGAGAGTAGCGAAGTCATCTTTCAGGTAGACGCTGAAACAAAAACAGGCAATAATTAGTTAAAGTCATTAACAACTCGGGAAGGTTTCCGCGTCTAACAACAAAACTTCGTTGTGAACTTAGGTTTGACTTCCGTTAAGTACTTAGTATTTGATGCTGAAATTGTATACATATAGTTTTTTTTTGTATTTTTCGACACACTGTTCTTTCACATTTGTAAACGAATGACAATTTTATTGCAACGTGTTCAAGTCTATGGGTGGTCAGTTAACAGTGGCTTCGTTTGTACGAGTACACTTTTTGTCTGTCCGTCCGTCACAGGACTGTAACTTTCGAATCGAAATAGGTAGATATTTGAAATTTTCACAGAATGTGTGTTTCTGTTACTGCTAGTAGCAAATTATAATAAAACTGTTTAATAAAAACAAATTAAAATGGGGCCCCTAACGAAAAATGGGTTTTTTGGCGTTTTTTTACTCGACGGTGGCATGGAAACCTTCGTATGCGAATCCGACTCGCACTTGCCTGGATTTTTTCAATTTATTTATACCAAAAATATTTAAAACTAATGCCTTGATGTTATGTATACCGGGTGGAATGAAACGAGGGACTTTCCTGAAAATATATAAATATATTTGATATAGAATCGATGTGAAATACTTAGTTATAGTTCATACCGGATAACAACAGACTCTCTAGACGGACACAGAAGCAGGGATTCCAAACATTTTCGGATTCCAAACCATAGAATAACTTACACTTCTACTTCTTGGCGATGGTCGAGTGACAACGCACGCTAACGCAAACGACTTTTCCACTGCCCCACAGAATCACTCATATATTGAACGTTACAAATAACTATTCACCGATTACCCATAATACAAGCCCTGCTTAGTATGGGACTAGATCGATTTGTACAGAAACAGCTGAAACAGTATACAATTAAAAAAACATACGAATTCGACATAACTATTTGATAGTACAATATAATAATGACAGCTCTGATCATCGAGCAGAGCTGTCTCATATCTTGAGTGTTGCTTATTTCTGGCTCTTGTGTCCGTCAAGATAGCGTACACCGTAAAGATATTCAGAATCTGATGCAGCCAATAAATAGTACCCAAATAGTACCGACGAAATACCTAGGTAAAAAAAATAGTACCCTTAAACTTTTCGAAATATAAGGCCTGTTCACGGTGTACGCTACCGGCGTCAAGCTGGCGTACACCGTTTGTATCTCTGGAACGGCTTTGTTTTTGGAAACGCTTTATATCTCAAAAAATAGTACCCAAATAGTACCCTAGGGCCCTAAAATTTTATTTCTCTAGCTATCGTAGAAGCCGAGATATAGTGAGCTCTTTCTATAAGGAATTCCCGGGTACGCCAGCTTGACGGTGTGAAATTTTGTACACCGTTAAGTTATGGAATATCTCGGCTTCTACGATAGCTAGAGAAATAAAATTTTTGGGCCCTAGGGTACTATTTGGGTACTATTTTTTGAGATATAAATCGTTTCCAAAAACAAAGCCGTTCCAGAGATACAAACGGTGTACGCCAGCTTGACGCCCGGTAGCGTACACCGTGAACAGGCCTTATATTTCGAAAAGTTTAAGGGTACTATTTTTTTCACCTAGGTATTTCGTCGGTACTATTTGGGTACTATTTATTGGCTGCATCAGATTCTGAATATCTTTACGGTGTACGCTATCTTGACGGACACGCTCTTTGGGTATTTTATAAGGGCACATTTTTAATTTTCAGCCAAGCTACAAGTATGGACATCATTCATGTTTTATTTTACAGCGTCTTCTTTAGAAATGTCATTTATTGAATGTCAACCTAAAACCGGCACTGTAAAGAACCTTTTTTTCTTCTGTGTATTCCTATACGGAATAGACTGTAAATGCTTGTAATATCCTAATAGTAAAGAAAAACAAAACTATCAATATTATATTTTTTAACATTTGTACTACCCTAATTACGATACCTGCAATCGGAGGTCCGTAAAAAACAAAAGCTTTTGATACAAATTTAATTAAAATAAAGGTTACAAAAATTATATAGCTTCTTAAGTGCGTGCGATGAGAAATGTTCGAGGTGTGAAACAAGAGTGTTTTGCTGAGTTGCGCCTCGTGTCGTCGGGCGGCGGCGCATACGGGCTGACTCAGCGGTCGTCCTTATGGTGCAATATGTAATTCCCTACTGCTTCTACGCCATTGTTTATATTTATTATGTGTATTTGTTAGTTGGAACCTCTTTGTTTATAACGATAATCTCCGTGGTTGTCAATGTGTCACATAAATTTTTTGACCGTTTCTTGTTGTCTCTAAATAGTGTTGAAACCGCGCTTTATGCATGAAAGTTTAACAAGCTATAACGTTTTGAAAATGGTGAGAGATATTAACATATTTATTTGGTGAAATTAATGTACTGAGGTTAAACAATACCACATTTGCAAGAAAGTCCCTCGTTGCGTTCCATTCTGTATAATAAACATATCGCTGGGAGAATATCAATCCCACTTCCCATCCCACTAATATTATAAATGTGAAAGTTTGTGAAGATGTTTGGATGTTTAGATGTTTGGATGTTTGTTACCTAAAACAACTGGATGGATCAAGCTGAAATTTGGTATGTAAGTAGACCAAGCCCTGGATTGAATCATAGGATACTTTATATCCCGGTATAGAGTTCCTTTGGGACAATAACGGGAACATCGCGGGCGAAGCTGCGGGAAAATGCTAGTCTATAATATAACATGTACGTTTTGAGGAGTAAACGATAAGGATATTATCTTCGGGAAATAATACGGTATGAATATGAAAGCACATTGTTATATTAAACAATAGTATCTAAACGCCTTGTCCACGCTGGAACCGAGTCATTCACAAATCATAAAAGGAATGCCCGAAGAGTACAGTTGGAATAGTTTCACAGAAGGCCTGGGTTTTTTTTTTATTAATCCTAGCCCATCAACATAATATGTTCACAGAGACACTGTTTGTGGCAGAAACTATGTAAATGAACATATAGTACTGATGTCGTTTATATACAAGCTCATGACTGGATTATACGAAGATGCATGTTCGAAATGTTTGTCAGCACGAGCGGGGGACTAGCCCCCCCGTGCAGCTAGGATCATCCAGCTGGAGGGCCCCAACGAGGTGCCCTACAGGCTTGTCAGCAGTCCAGTTATAAAAATAAAAAAAGCATGTTCGAAACCGTCCTCCTGTTGAGACCTACACGAACGTATGAGACGCCCGAATGTCGAGGTAAATACTTCATGTTTCAACGTGTTTTTTTTGCAACTGGCAAACTTACAATTCTTACTGACTGTTGTAAAAATCGGACCAGATGGGGGCCGTGGCGTTCCCTGGGATCGAACCAGGTCACTTGGCCCGGACCACCTTGAGAGGGTCGGACTAGGTGTTTCAACGTGATTGAGTCCCATTAAATACTTAGTACCTACGTAATGAATAAAGCGAGAACAATAACACAGTGTAGTAAATAATCGTGCGAAAATCAATAGCTTTCGAACGCTCAGAGAATCGCCTGTATACGGGAATTGAAATGAATTAAACCATGATCTACGGTTCTTTCTCCACTACGATCATATCCGTGTTCCTGTTCACGAGACGGACGAAACAAAAGGACTGTCCGGTGTACCGTTTGGACGATAGGCCTCCGTACGATATTGTGTCAACCGGACAAAAGACTAAGGCCGGGCTTACACAGTCTGAATCCGAATCTGAATTAATACTCTGAATTCAGAGTCTGAATTCCGGAGCCTGGCCTTACACAGTCTGAATCCGAATCTGAATAATCTGAAAAAATGAGAATGTGTGTGGATAATAGTTAAATTGTATGCAATTCCGTGCGTTATGAATTCAGACTCTGAATTCAGAGTATGAATTCAGATTCGGATTCAGACTGTGTAAGGCCGGCCTAAAATGGGGTTGGTACCTACGCTAAAAACACATATATAAGTAGACTGGAGCTGTATCGTTGCTTCTCTATTATTGTCTATGACAAAGAAAGAGATAGGTGGCAACGAATGAGTGTGAATTAGAATTATGAATGCGATAACGTCATATAAGGGCCATTAATGTCTAATTTATCGTAGATCGGCTTTTCATGATGACTAGTGACTCCGGACGAACGGAACGTCCCTGTTTTGATATAAGCTTTGAATTCCGCTACATTTCACGGTGGACGATATTGTTGTTTATTTCACGCTTGTCACAAAACATAATGTGACGAGAGCGAAAATACATTACTTGGAAATGGAAAGCTGTTGTTTTCGTCTACCTACTATTGAGAATGCACGAATAGTTAAGGTTAACTACACCGATCCGAATATACTAAGACTAACTAAGTATATGTGCCCTTGGTTGATTTTTAACTGATTTCAAAAATAGAGGAGTTTTTTGTAGGTACTTTACGCTCGTGAACCTATTTGGTAACCCATAATTTAGTAGTCCAATCATAATACTAGTAGGTTATCAATTTTATAGTGATACAATGAAATCAAATGAAACGAAAGACGGTATTATAAATTTTATAGTGATACAATGAAATCAGAAAGCATTTTTTGTAAAATTGTGCATAAATAAGAAGATGATTAAACAAATAAATCCGCCATTAAGCATTAAGTCCGCCATTTGTACTTTCTTGTATTGTGCAATAAAGTTTAAATAAATAAATAAATGTGACAGTCCACAACAAAAGGTACCTTATGGCGGCTGGCGCTTACGTCGCATAGCGCCGCAATAATATTGGAGCGACGTTAATAATAGCGTAAGCGCCAACCGCCATAAGGTACCTTTTGTTGTGGACTGTCACAAATATAAAGCGAGCGTACAAAGGCGCAAAAAGAGTAGGGACCACATACATCGATAGGTAATCCTAGCACTGCATTTCTAACACAAATTTTGCTTTGTGTTTGCCCCAGTATTCATATCCCCCGGTATATCAAGATTCAAGAGACAGGGTTGGCAGCCTAGAACTTTTTTGGTCGAACGAGAACAACTTGGTTTAATAATTTGCATTTGCATATTCATATGGACCTCATTGACGAGACAGTGAAGTATTAACAAGAAGTACCTCGTATAGCCAACCGGACGAGGAATCTCGTACGGTTGGCAAGTGGAAATCCTGGCATGAGGGCCCGTTAATCCCGGTACGGTTTTCCGGAAACCCTTTGTTTATACACGTCGTATCGGACCCGTGTCGCTGAGTGCTTGTTTACTTTCCATTATCCCCAATATATACTGAACTATCTACGTGGCAGACAAGAGAGCCTTAGTATGCCGATCATTCCAATGGTTTTACAGCGTTTTGAAAATGAGTAGGTTGAACCCATCAGTTATTAAGTGAATGGGGCAGGATTAATAAAATTAAAAGTAAATGTATTAAAGCGACATGACCCGAGGGTGTTAATGAAACGTATATTATTGAAGCTATTTTGTAATGGATTTAGGTTGTACAGTCGAAGTCAAAAGACATGTTTACATTTGAAAGTTACAAAAAGATCTTCACATTTAATAAGTTGCCATATTAATGAAATACTTGTTTAGGTGATATTATGACACTTTTATATTTTCACTCAATGTGTCCAATATATCATTACGTTACTACGAATGATTATGGCAAGTACTAATTTTGAATCTAGATCAAATGTCAAACAAAATCATTAATCACTCGTAAAGACTCGTCGACCAAGTACTTGGCGAGTCTTTACGTAGTACATTACCTATGTAAAATACCATTTATATTCAACAAAAACTCGGGACACCATTACAATCAAAATCGAAGGCATTTTTTATGCCTACAGCGAAAACCCGTACCAGCCATTGTCCCGGTACGGTCAGCAGCGAAGCATAGCTCGTACGTAGCATTAAGGAGAGTGCTCGCCCGCCGCTGCAAACTGTACGTATTTGTTCTTTACCCTGAATATGTAATCAATGGTTGCCCTCAGGTACAAAGGGCTCGCTTGCCGCCAAAATGTAAAAGCCTAAAAGGCAATACTTTTATGGATTGTAGACAATCTTGTAGCGTTTCACTTCTGAGGTAGGTATGGAGGTTCACGAAATGTTTGACCTCCATCCACAACACAGCCTTTGTGACCACATCACCTTGTTACTTACTTGTTTACGCAAAATATTAAACACTTATTTCACGGTGACTATACGTATTTGAATAAGACTTTTAAACGGATTTGAACTCGAGGGCCTGAACTGTACAACATAATTAAATAAACCTACGAAATTTAAAATACATACCAATAACTTACAACTGTTAGTTATATACTAAACAAGCTTGCAAGTTCAATTCTAAAAATTTAATTTTGTTAATGTGTTTGCTTTTAGTCTTCAACTGAAACAGCAGATTTCTACGTTTATTATTTCAGTCAACCTAATGGGAAAGTAGATTTAGTTTGGGTTCTAAGTAAAGCTTTCCAAACTAGACCCATTTGCTTTAAAACGTGTAGCCTTTTTTATATTACGAGTGGGGCCACATAGGTCATGTTTGTAGGTTTAAAGTAAGGTTATTTAGGGCATAGTGTCCAAGACACATAAAAGGTCGCCGAAAAAATGAGAGAAATGAAAACATTTATGTGACACTGATAATAATAGTACATTACACAACTATACTCCGTTTTTTTTAGATGTGGAAATTTGGTAAAAAACGGAGTATAGGGTGGTAAAACAAAGAAAGGCCGAAATCGCAGATGTCTGCGGCCCGAGCTGTAAGCGAGGGACGTAAACATGTGATCGAGGGCATTCTTTAGTTTAGTACCTCCACTTGGCCAGAAAGCGGCTTTTTCCGCACGCGTAAGCCACTTTATGGCCAGATGTGGCATAAAGTTAATAAAAGGCTGGAAAAACGCCGCCTGAAATCGACCCATTTCCTAAGTTCAAGACACATAGGTATAGGTAGGTAGGATTTTACTTTTCATACATATTTTAGATATTAATTTAATGTATTTATTGTAAGTATTTATAGATATTATTCGTTTTTGTATAAACGTTAAATACCTCATTTCATTTCAATAAACATAATCAGATTACAAACATATTGGTGCTGTATAGATTGAATTCCTCGTATTATTTCAAAGCGTACATTCCAATTTGCGAAATACCAGTTGGAACTTCAATATCATCCATATTCCTGAAAATGGAATCGGAGAGCGTTGTACGGAGCTTTTTCCTTTGTGATGTCGAGGTTCATAAAATGTTAAACATAGACATTAGGGCGTCCCAGAAAGCAAATCTCCATACAAACTTTGAAGCCAAGTTGGCACGCGTTCCCATCATCAGAGAGAGCTGAAAGTTTATATACCAGGTTTATTTGAATAGTTAAAAATACTTGAGGGGTATGCATTACAAAATAAGTAAAAAAAATATTTTTGTTGTATGTCCCAAGTCCCCCCGACCGCGCCTCCGCTTGAGCCCGTTACCTTGGATGAGGTAAAAGGCTTAATCAGGAGAAGTAAAATTAGGAAAGCCCCGGGAGCGGATGGTATTTCCAACCGTATCCTCAAGCTTCTCCCTGAAGCTTTGCTCCTAATTTTAGTTAGCATCTTCAATGCAGCCCTAGCCAATGGTCACTTTCCAGCCGCGTGGAAAAACGCCACGGTTATAGGGATTCCGAAGCCGGGTAAACCCCGCATCTCCCCGTCCAGTTATAGGCCAATCAGCTTACTCAGCTCCCTCGGGAAACTGTATGAGCGGATTGTTTTATCCCGCATTCTCGCGTTTACGAATGCCAATTCGATCATCATAGACGAGCAGTTCGGCTTTAGATCCGGACACTCGTGTGTCCAACAAGTGCAACGTATCACGGATCACGTGTTGGGCAATTTCGCCAAGTTCTTAGGGGTACCGACCGGTGCGATCTTTCTCGACGTAGCGAAAGCTTGCGATAAGGTCTGGCATAACGGTCTCATATACAAGTTATATGAGATGGATATGCCGGACAGACTTGTACTCATAATACAAGATTTTCTCAGGGATCGAAGCTTTCGCTACCGACTGGAGGGAACGTTATCGGCGCCGCATCCCATCCGCGCCGGAGTCCCGCAAGGCTCCGTGCTCTCCCCCACGCTCTACTCCCTGTTCACGAACGAAATTCCCAGGCACGATAAAGTGCATCTGGGGTTGTTCGCGGACGACACTGCCCTATACACATCGCACGTTAAGCCCAGTATTATACGGAAATTGCTCCAGGAGGCGTATCCGCCCTCGGGCGGTGGTTCAATCTCTGGCGCTTCGAAGTTCATCCTGAGAAAAGCGCTGCGATTGTATTCTCTCCGACTAGGAAGCTAATAATGGAAAGGTTAGTTCCTATCCAACTATTCGGCTTACCCATCCCCTGGGTTGATGAGGTTAAATACCTAGGAGTTATACTGGATAAATTCTTATCCTTCAGCAAACATATTAAACGCGTTCGCGGTCGCGCGCTCTTCGTTATGAATAGGTTAGGCGGGATGACTAACAAGCGGAGTAAAATGTCGCTTAGAAATAAGCTGACCTACGCCAGTGTAGTGTTCGCACACTGCCTAAATCACGTTTGCAACCACTACAGGTCGTACAGAATAGGTTCATTCGTAGGATGACCGACACCCCGTGGTATGTTCGGAATCTTAGCCTTCACCTTGAATACAAGCTTCCCTCGATTCAAGGTTTCTTTAAGATGGCTTCGAAACGGTAGGTACTTTAGGACGGCTCCCCAACATAGGAATCCACTTATCAGGCAAGCGGCTGACTATGTTCCCCCTGTTCCAGGTCCTGACGACGAGCTGCGCCGGTCCGGCCTCACCCGAGGCCGCTTCACCCGGCGTCCCCGCAGCGTCCTCTCTGATCCAGGCGACGACATCTCAGCAGGATTCGAAAGAATCCTTCCTGCGATGTCGTCAGACGGAGCCAGACGCACACAGCGTCCACCTCCTCGCGACAACAGCACACAAGGGCCGCGTCCCGACTTGCCCCAGGACCCGAATGTCCTGGTTTAACTTCACTCCGACCTCGCTCGGGCTCAGCTAAGTTTCTTGCCGGAGTGTTCTTAGCTGGGCTAGGTTGCTGGGCTAGGCTGGGTAGCGAACCGGCACCTAAAACTCCCATTAGTTCGATTCACAAGTTCACATAAGGACAGGATGACCCGAGTCATCCTTCCCGCTGGTCCGCTGCTCACTCTGAGCAATCAGCGCAAAGTCAAGGTGGCCCTGGCCAAACGACCTGGTTCGACTCCAGGCGTTCAGCTCCCACCTAGCTCGATCATATCGAGGTGGACCGGACAAGGTGTCCTGGTTCGACCCCAGGCACCCCGGCACCCACCCAGTCCGACCTAACTCAGGGTGGTCTGGCTAGCGACCTGGTTCGACCCCAGGGAACGCCACGGCCAACCACCCGGTCCGATAATAGCTACGCCCGGGTATGGGTGGCGAGTTTGTCAGTTCCTAAAAAAAAAGACACCCTAATAGACATACGTATAAAAAGTCCATTGACGACACGTTTAGCCTAGTGGGAGTGACACCGCCTACGAAGCTTGAAGTCCCGGGTTCAAATCCTGGTAAGAGCAAATATTTGTGTGATGAGCACGAGTATTTGTTTCTGAGTCTTGGGTGCTTTCTATCTATTTATGTATATATTTATCTATATAAGTAAGTACCTATATCGTCGCTTAGTACCCATAATACATACAAGCATTGCTTAGTTTGGGACTAGGTCGATTTGTGTAAGATTGTCCACACAATATTTTTATTTATTTATTTGCAAAGACAATACTCATTTATTATAGTGGAAAACTTTTATAGGTCGCGGAGGCATTCATAGCGTTTGATCTCGATACGTATCAAGAGATGCTCTAGGCTTTGTTCACGTAAAGAAATATTTCTATAAGCGAGCTCTTACTACGGCCACAGAATAAGTATTATAGCTTGGCAACTTCGTTGGTGACACTCACATGTGTGCTTTTTGTTATGTGCAGCCGTAACTACTTACACAAGTTACCGCGAACACATACGGCGACCGACGGAGGCAGCCTCCGCAGGCAACCGTTCGTGTTGGCGGTAACTTGTGTAAGTAGTTACGGCTGCACATAACAAAAAGCACACATGTGAGTGTCACCAACGAAGTTGCCAAGCTGTGCTACGTACGTACAGAAGCCTCTCTCCCTAACAAAACTGACGTTCACGTGCGACGACCGGGCGGAGCTGACCGTCTCTCTATCGCATACACGCGCATAACGCTTGCATTTTATTACCACCCATGCGTGGCCACATTTAATAATAATATCCGCGCAACGGAATCGGGAAGTGAGTCAGTCCTGCTAAGTCCACAAAAGGAAGGAGGAAGGTAGAAGGGGATATTGGGGAATAGGTCTCTTACACTCATTAGCAGGGGTAAGTAATAAAAGATATAAGAACTAATACTATAATATTCATATTATATACGCTCATATTGTATAAGCTTGTTTTGTATACGGTTCAAGGTGTATAACGAACGTTTTGTATAATATCAAATTATCTATTTTTATTAAGCATAACGTTTGTTAGTTTAATATCATTGTATATAACCATCATTATGCATAACGTTCATAATATCTCAGCTTTATAATGTATATTCTACAATACATCTAACACCATAATGCATAATGCAATTCCAAACCTAACCTAAACCTAACTTAACCTAACCTACTTTTTCTTTTCGCAGTTTATTTTTGTTAGGGGATGCAGTTCAAACCTAACCTAAACCTAACTTAACCTAACCTAGTTTTCAGCCAGCAGTTCGTTTTTGCTGGGGGACGCAGTTTCAAACCTAACCTAAACCTAACCTAACCTAACCTAGTTTTTCTGCCAGCAGTTAGTTTTCGTTGGGGGACGCAGTTTCAAACCTAACCTAACCTACTTTTTCTGTCTGCTTTTTTCCTTGCGGGGGGCTTCGCCCCCCGAGCCCCCCTCGTGGGGGGCTTCGCCTCCCCGTCCCCCCTTTTTAAGCCTTTTCGTAGTTAAGAACTCGTGCATAACTCTAGTTGCTTAAATGTTCTGACCTAATATAAGCCTACCTACTGTTCTGCCAACCTCTTGTTTTCTACAGGAGTAGCAGTTATAACTAATTTTGTATATCATACGCTATTATATTTTATAATCATTATACTAAAAGATAGTATATACTGTGATCGATATACGTTATGCATGTTATATAAACTGAATTTAGAGTATTTGAATGTTATATAAAAAAACTTTATACAAAATGAGTATTAGTTTAATTAACTGTTATTCCTAATAAAAATATTGATTTTGATGTTATAGCAAACGTTCATTATATCTTGTGAACGTTATTAATATGAAATTATATATTATGTAGTTATATCTCGTGGGACGCACCCCATTAGCAGTGCCTTTCTTACATAGTGTCTTTTTCAGATTAATGTATTGTATAATATTTTTTATGCCACACCTGGCCATAAAGTGACATTTCCGCACGCTGCGCGTACGGATAGAGCCGCTTTCTGGCTAAGTGTAGACATAAAATGATGTACACAACACGGGAGGATTGCATATTTAAGTCCCTCGCCTGCAGCTCGGACTGCAAACATTAGCGATTTTGGCCTTTCTTTGTTTTACCACCCTAGTTGTGTAACGTACCTAACTAGAGCGGCAACCTTAAGGTCATTGGTTGAGCCCGACTCACTGATTCCCAAACAGCTGTTATTAAAATGTTAATTTATGATATAAAAGGAGAACCGGCAAAAATGTATGGAGGCTGGTCCAAGAACCAATAGCGACGTGACATATATCATTAGAAAGGTGTTTCAATATACTACAATAGTTACTATGGGAGCTCATTTCAAATCACTGTGTGAAAAAAGTTATGGAAATATAAAAAAACTTAATTTTATAGACGATTTTAAGCAATAAAACGCAGATGGCTGCAGGAGGCGATCGCAAGGTGGGCACCGCCGTTTTTACCCGTACCGGGGACCGACTCCTTTTCCTGTCCCCGTTAGTGTCGCTGCACGCAGAGCGTGGGCGAGACTTACGGGGACCCGAACGGCAGCGAGAGCGGGCCTCAGTACAGGCCGGGGTGGCTGAGACGGACGCGGCCGCCTTTACGGGGACTGGCCTTCTTAAATGAATCTGCGGCCGGAGTGGCGTGTTTGCTTCGGGCCTTTCGGGCTTTCGCCCTGCTGGCCTCCAGCTCAAGTCCCGTCAACGGTGCGGGGGGAGCCTTAGGGGCCTTCGGTGCCCTGATAGCGGCAGTCTGGGGGGCCGGAGGGGCCGGGCGAGCCTGAGGGGCCGGGGAGGCCTGACAGGTGGACTCTAACGTCAAGGAATACGAAATAATTCATTTTTATTGCTTAAAATGTTGCTTAAAATCGTCTATGAAAATAAGTTTTTTATATCGCCATAACTTTTTTCACACAGTGATTTGAAATGAGGTCCCATAGTAACTATTGTAGTATATTGAAACACCTTTCTAATGATATATGTCACATCGCTATTGGTTCTTGGGACCATTTTGTCCGGTCCTCCTTTCCTCTAGTTCTATAAAAAATCTTACAAAAAACAGACACCGTAGTCGCGTCGTTAAAAATGATTTACCTCGTTAGACTTTCAGCTCTCCAAATAATTAACTAAACTTAATAAATACTGCTTTGAAACGCTAAAAGTTTCAATATTTCACTAACGAAAATGCAGTTACCGTCAACGTTGAGCAAACTTTAAAACTGCATTAGCTGAGACTGAGAGTGCCATCTGGCGTTAAACGCAAGTCTGCCTTAAATTATCGAAGCCCCGCAGACGGATCAAAGGGTACGAATGGCCTTGAAGATACCTTCTATTGGCAGGAGTGAATAACCTTTGGGCCGGAGCTTTAAAAGATCTTTAGGGTTGGGGATACTTGATTTATAGGTTTTTTCAGTATTTACCGCCATATTGTACCAACGAGGGTATTTAGAAATCAGAAATCCACCAGCTGGCAGCAGGGTGGCGAAAGGTCTATTTGGCAGTAGATGTCAAAATCAGGTGGTGTGATCGGTGGATCTTGACGCCTACTGTCAAAAAGACCTTTTGCCACCCTGCTGCCAGCTGGTGGGTTTATGATTTCTAAACACCCTCATTGATAAAATTATTCAATAATGACATTGCATGCCTACTAGAAAAATGTGTATATTTATACTCTGTTTTTTTTTAATGTAGAAATTGTGTAAACAATGTTGACATCTGTCAACTTGAGGTCTTTTATCAAGTACATTGTGTCATTTAGTTCATTCGATAGTACATAAATACTTGGTTTTTGCACAAAATAGCAAATTTCTTTTATTTTACTTACATTATTGTATAAGCAAAAATCAAATTATTTTTTTTGCCTATTATTGTAATCATTGGTATGAAATGTTGCAGAATAAAATACCCAAAGGAGCAGAGGTTTTGAAGCAATGGTCAGGTTTTTAAACGTCGTTGTCGTTATGATCAGTTTTTCAACAGAGTTGCGAATAACAAGTAACTTACTTATCGTTTAGAACTTCTGTTTTTGTATTTATTTTGTGATTTATCAAAGTAAAAAGCTCGCGTTTGTAAATAAGCTGCGTTCAGAATTTATAGTAATATAATTTCGTGATGTCAACTTGCATTTATTGATTGACTATATCATATCTAGACTTTAACAGCCAAACTCGTTAGCTTGGCTTCGGATGATTATTCACGTTGCTCAATCATTTAAGTTTCTAGCAAGTTGAATTGAGTTAGATACAGACACCGATATGAATGCGTAGATATGTTGATATATGGATGAGACAACCCTAGCATCTGTCGGGCGCTGGACCCTTTATAGCCAGTAAAAGGGATTGCTTCATTAAATTTGGGAGTCTCGATGAGGCAAAGGATATTGCATCGTATTTTTTCGCTTAAGACGTCTTGGGGTTTATCACTGTACTTACTTAAGTTTGTTCGGTTTACACTCTTCCTGCCTTTGCTCAGTTTTTTAGGGTTTCGTTTTATATTTACGAAGTTAAACATTCACGAGCTGCCTGTTTGTGGGAAGACGGTTTTAAACAGGCTTTATAGCGCCACCTTCTTATAAACACGTTGACAACACCTTAAAAGCTGCCATCATACTATGGTGGGATGTAAATTTTGTAAATGGGTAGTTCTACCAGCGTTTGAACCGCTCACACTTATTCTGTCCGCATTTTGTACAAGTAGAACTACCCACATGTTGGGATAGGTTAGGTTACTACCTTTTATGCCTCGCCTGGCCAGAAGGTGGCTTTTACGGCACCCTAGTTGTGTAATGTACTATTATAGCGTGGCTGAAACGAATGGATGGAGCACGTAATGAGATTTTATGTAACTATTATTAAGTATACCATATATGAGAGTAGTCCGAGTATGCCCACCATTCGTTCGATACACACGCTCACATAAGGACAGGTTGATCCGCTTCATCCTTCCCGCTGGTCCTCTGCTCACTTTGAGCAATCAGAGAAAAGTCAAGGTGGCCCTGGCTAAACGTCCTGGTTCGACCCCAGGCGTTCAGGCCCCACCTAGTCCGACCTTATCGAGGTGGACCGGGACAAGCGACCTGGTTCGACCCCAGGCGCCCTGGCCCCCCACTTAGTCCGATTCACTCGTGGTGGTCCGGCTAGCGACCTGGTTCGACCCAAGCCTGTGCCCAGCAGTAGGACCTATATGAGCTGATGGTTATGAATATCCTACTATTATTATACAGGTAGATGTGAAAGTTTGTGAAGATGTTTGAATGTTTAGATATGTGGAGGTTTTGAATGTTCGTTACTAAATAACGAGATAGCGACTGGATGGATTGAGATGAAATTTGGCATGCATGTAGACCAAGTCCTGGATTGAAACAAAGGATACTTTATATCTCGGTAAATAGTTCCTTTGGGACAGATAGTAATGGGAACTATGCGGGCAAAACCGCGGGTAAATGCTAGTTATAAATATATTATGTTAACCTGTTAGTGGAGGAAAATTGGGAAGTTACCCAACTTATATGCTACTTTATATGTACAATAAGTAAGCCGAAATAAATTTTTGTGAACAATTTAGTGAATATAACGGATATTTATTGAAAAGATAACCGTGTCATGTTAAGCATTTTACATCACCCAAAAACTCAATTCGAATATAGGACTCCATTACAGAAAAGGGTCGTACCCGAATTTATGGGAAACTTTATAGTCGGTCACCCGTTTCATAAACAAGCGGGTACCCATATTTATTATGGCTCATGTCTTGTCTTTACGATTTCGTGCATATAAACGCATGGATAAGGTCATGTAAAGGATTCATAAAAATTACTGAAAAAATGTGTACCTACCTAATTTTGATGCAATATTAATTTGTTCTAAAACACGAAGAAAATTTGTAACAGGCTCATACGCAACATTTCTTTGCATCTTTATAAATATTTTTATAAAATCTTAATTCATTTTGTTACAAATAATATTCCAACAATGTTTGCGTTTCATCAAAGACTTCTCTAGTAAAACATCAAAATAATTTATGAGCTACCGAGTACCGCTGTAGGGCATAAAGTAAATGCGAATTAGTGGGTTACCTCATAAACTGTGAAACATTTAAATTATGTGGAATTATTTTTAAAATTTCCTCGTAAAAACCTCGGTTTGGACGCTTCCGCTGACTTACGATTTAATATCAGTTGAGTAATTCAGATATCTATAGACGTGAATTTTATCCCTAATATTACATTAACACGTGAATTAGTAATAACAGTTCGAATTTGAGGTTAAAAAATCGATACCCTAGTTCACACTCGTATTAATTCCATATTAATTTATTGCCAATGAAATTGTAACTTTAAGATTTATGTACTAACGTGCTAATTACGAAACTTTTTTTCTCGTAAATTAGTACGAGTGTGAACTAGGGTATCGATAATTACGTTGGTTGCTTCGATGCTTCGACTGACGAACCGCAACAGTATGACCTTCAATTTCGTACTGTTATTACTAGACCACGTGTCAAATACACTCACGGACAATGAATTCGGGTAATTTTCTATATAAATGTTCATAGAAAATAACCCGAATTCATGGTCCGTGAGTCTAGAAGTGACGTTTATATTAGGGACGAATTGAAGCTATTTTTCTTAATAACACTAGAGTAAATTGCTACCCAAGGTATGGCATTTTCTTTTTGCGCTGAAAAATGATTTTCATTGACGATTTAATCGAGAATTCTCTCATGATTTTCAGGTTTAATTTTGATGCCATATTTTCATTACCAGATCTATTATTTTTGTAACATACAGTTGTGTTAAAGTTGATTGTGATGATGGTTGAAAACTGAAGTTAAGGTTCTCGATCTCGATGTCGGCGGCCGATCGTATAATTCGCCAACTAAAGAAATTCCTAGGCATATCATGAAATGCCGGCATTTCTATATGTACTCGGCCGGCAACCCCTCATTTCCCAGCCTCTTTAGTAATGTACTATTGTTGTGAGATTCGACCTTAGGTGGGTGACATTATTGAAGATCGTGACTGCCTGCTAGAAGTAAAAAAATATACTTACTAACGCTTTACTTGTAATTTGCTACTTTATCAGGAGTAGCCCGCACGGCCTTGAGGCCCCCGCGAAGGGGCCCTGGCCAGCGACCAGAAAGGGCACGCGTTATGCGATAGAGAGAGAGAGACGGTTAGATCTAGCGCGTTCCGTCCGGTAGTCAGACCCAAACGACAGCTTTGATAGAGAGAGAGAGAGAGAGAATTCTGTACGTAGTATTATTACTTACACTGTACCATTATAAAATCTATGTTTATCTATCATTTAAAACCCGCCAAATAAAAACAGCCTCAGTAAATAAAGTCCGTAAGTACCTACTTTTAGTTTAGCCGCTTTTAGAATCTACAAACTTTTACATGCCACTTGCCCCTACGAAGTTTTTATTCATAACTAAGCTAAGCGAAGTACATCTGCGTCCTTCTTTTATTTTATTCATGAATAAAAATCAAATTAGACGTTTCATGATTATTCTAGTGAGTTGAATGTGTCTGAGATTAAAGTATCTTTAAAATATGACATTTTAAATCAGTCTGTGTCATTGGGGACTTAAGATTTGAACCTGTTCACCTTGCGTGGCCCTCCAGAAAAGTGTCACACGTTCACATAAGGACGGGATGATCCGCGTCATCCTTCCCGCTGTTCCACTGCTCATAAGGTGTCAGTTTGTCAGTTTACAAAACAAAAATGTGCTGACATTTTAAGTAAAGGGTCGATAAATATTTAACTCTGGAATCCTTACTTATTATAAATATTGCGATTTAATAAGAAAACAAAGATTACATTACATTCTCAGAGCAGTAGGTTGGTTGTGTGTTGTTTGTAGGTATGGCAGTCACTGGTTGATAGACAACACATGGTTTACTTCAAGATCTTTATTTTCGAGTCATAGATTTTACCGAATAAGTTAGAGATGGATCGACTATGAACTAGGCGACTAGCCGATTCAAATGGCTGACTAATCGGCAACTATAAATTAGGCCGGTTAGTTGGCTTTCTATTAGTCGGCAAGGTCCCACCGAGACAGTTATTTTTTTCTATTACGTAAATGCATTTTTTTCTTAAATTTGCGAAATATATTTCTACATGTTCCTCCATCTGTTATATAAACATTTTTTTTTAACAGCTCTTTACAACCTAATAGGTCAACTACAGAGGTCAACATTTTTCGTTAGACGAAAAAAACATAACAGCCATTAGTTTTCTTTGAAAATAAGCTGTCTTGTGATGGAAGTGTATGTAATAGTTACTCCTGTGAGTGATCTTATAATAAATTTGTCATAATTGTACATATAAGTAATGTTTCAAGTATTTAAAACTACTTTTATCGTATCTACGCGGAGTCTCGGTTGGGCCGAGAAACTCGGCGCGTTTTGGCTGAGTGAGACCGAGAGCGAGAATCTCGGCGCGAATTAGGCTGAGATTAGCCGCAACCGAGACCGAGATCTCGGTCGGACCTTGTTAGTTGGTACATTTCTCCGGTAATTTCGTTTTTTTATCTTTATTCTACACGCTGAGTAAACCAGACGAGCGCAACATACATTTTTTTTTTGTAAATTCTTTCTTTTAGTCTCATCATCAAACACGCAGTTGCTTTAACATTCAAGTGATATTTTAGTAAGATCGGTTTGGGTAAGTGAAACACTAAAATTATTTCTAAATAATAGCTTTAATAACGTTATTATTTTTAAACGGAAATATTAACACATAATCGTTTTACATACGAGTACTGAACTAACACCGGGGGGTGTTTTACTTACCTAACCTGACCTTATAGGTTTCGAAACAATCTATTCTATTTTTATCACTCCATTTTTTTACGTAGTTGGATTCAACAACATCTACTTAATTTACAACTTCTAATTTAAAAGTTGTTAAAAAGTTAAACAGAAACTTTATCGAGCTTCTGAAATGACGTCAGAGAGAGCTTTCATGATAAACGTAGCAGGGTTATAGCTACTAAAGAATATAATTTTCTTGCTCTACAATTTTGAATTATTTTTATAATTTTGGAAAAAAATACAAGAGTGGATGATAAAAAGTACCTGCGTTCGGTAAGTCTTTGAGGAAAGGTGAGTATGTACTTATTGCTGATACTAACTCTCAGCTTAAGTCAATTTATTGCCTTCCTGCGTATAATAACAATATTCTCTTATCACGAGATTATAAACTGATTACTAAAATTCCGACCGGCATAAGTGGCATTCTGGCGAAGTATTTTAGTGCACACATCATAAATCGGGTAGCATCCGATAAGAATCTGCTGATAGTCACATTTGTTTTGTATCTAATCTCATAATATTTACTAAATAAACTAATACTGACAAATAAATAAAATAAACTTTGCTAACAGGTAAGAAGCAATTAGTAAATAAGTTACTGTCAAAAAAATTTTTTTTGAGACAATCTTTTATTTCCGACTGTACTTTTTTGTGTAATATTGCATTGTCATCTGATTTACATATTCTTGCAAAATTTCAGGTTAATCGGAAATCGGGAAGTGGGTCAAATTGCAAGATTTGATTACAGACACACAGACAGACGCCGGGACAGGTGAAACTAAAAAAAAGCTTGTAAAAATAGTTGCATTGATATGGTAATGGGGAGTCAACGATAATTTTTCTTTTCAGCTCGCTTGCAAAGGTCACAGCCCTCATTTTCGTTTCACCGTAGTCGGGTAAAGATATCCTACAGGGTGAAATTTTATTGATCGTCCAAATTTTTCCTAGGCATTAGGTATCAATAAAAGATGCCATTTCTGAAGAAAAAAATGTAACAAGAGAAGAAAAGAAAAAATAAAGAAGTTTTAGTTTGAAATAAAATGTATCTATTTGAATTAATTTTATCGGTGACTCTGACTGGTAAACAACGCGCCGCCTAGAACCAGTGAGTTTAGAAAACTGTAACTTGATACAGACTTCTAGTGGCTCTTCGACTCCGTTGGTCCACGCGATCTGGTAGTCCATTTGACTTGGTATGTCATCGCTGAGGCGGCCAACTTCACGTGAAGCCAAAGCATGACACGATTTTATTGCAGACTGGTGGTAGTCAGATTTCGGTTTCATCCCTGTTTTCAATTACTCTTTTTACTGTAACTGTAGTGTTCATGACTGAAGATTGTGATTGTTTGGACGCTATACGCCTCCCTTTTTTCTCTCTGTTCTCAAAATACACAAAATTCCAAAAGTCTAAATTGTGCAGAATTGGACGTAAATTATTTATACTTCCGGGCTGGGATAGATGCATGAAATCGGGAACTGCCTCGCAAAAAGTCTGGGATGGTTGACCTTGGTCATCACCGATCAGTGAAACAGCAAATACTTATCAGCTGGACCGTCGCATAACGGAAACCCGGTATTAGGTACACGTCCGAGACGTAAATGAGTTTTTATGACGCCGTCAAAAAGCCAAAACGCGTTCCTACTTGTTTTGCGTCAGGAGTTTTTATGCGATAAATAACATCTTTTAATGTCAGACTTCGGTTTCTTCCTTGCGGTACCCATTGTAGTCCAGTTTGCTCTTTAGACAGAAAACAATCAGTTTTGCCATGTACATATAATATCAGGCTGTTATTCCACCAGGAGAGTACACTACTAACAAGGAAGGGTACCCAACTCTCCGACTCCGATTTGATTCATTTTGATATATGTTATAGAGTAGTCTAAAATAGCAGACACTTATGTTTTTTAGCTGCCCAAGTTCAACTTTTTAGGAGATATTGTCCTTCAAAGTACTAAAAAGTGACTAGACCCTCCAACTTCTCAGAAAAAAAAATCAAGCAAGTTTCTAGTTAATTACTGGTGTCATTATATGTTGGAGAACATGAAAAAAGAATAGACACGTGTTTTGTCATTTCACCTCACTCATATTTTCGTAAAAAAAACACCCTTCAAAGTTTGAGCCCTTTGAGGGTGTTTTTTTAATTAGTTTAATATGCAGTTCTATGAGTTCCATTGTTAAGAAGTAAATAATTTATTAATTACTCGCTTCTTGTTAAGGTTTTTACTATAGTAAGTTCAAGTAAAATCGCAATCGCAAAAGGCAAAGCCAAAGGAGAGCAAATCCAGCTTTCAGGGGCGAGGTTTTATGTCTTAAGCCGCATTAAATCTGATCATAAAGCAATATGGCCGCATCACGTGGCTCGATAAGTACAATCAGTATCAAATATCGCATTTTGAGACAAGGATATCGAGTATCTTACAGATTTATTATTTCTAGGGTTTTTGCGGAGCCCTCAAAGAGTTGCAATATTGCTTGCACCCCTTTCCGCGAACGTAAGTTAGAAAAATTGAGAGCAGTGTCACACTTGCTTCTATGCATTGTTTGAATATAGTTACAAATACAAATATGATAATTTTCTATGCGCCAGGTTACGAATAGGTTACTTGCAGTAGGGTGACTCTTTTCTGTACGCTACGTGAAGAAAATATCGCACTTCCTGGCCGAAGGAAGTCGTAGATTCACACCACGGGCGATAATAAAAACAGCCGCGATCGCATATTTTATGGCGAACAGCTGCGATCTGGGACATTCTTTGTGTTACCGACCATGTTATGTAATATACTATTTTTAACTTAAAGAGGCAGTAGATATGTAATGTCGTGTCAATATATCAGATGTCCTAGTCTCTTTCATCAGTATCTGTCGTAATTAACTCCGACTGTACAATCGACAGATTGGTATTCAGGCCTAACTGCCTCGCATTTCGCTCGGATATAACTCAGCATTTTTGACCGTTCTGTATATTTGAGTCAGAAGGTATTTATTTATCTCACGATGCGCCGCAGACATATGTACCTAAAGTACATACATACCGACAACACATCAGTGGCGTGCCGTAAAAGTATCGTTGGGCAAGCCGGTGTTGATTTGGCGTACATTTTCCTTAAGAGCTGTAAAATAAGGTGCTCAAATGCCTAATATAGCAGGTAGGAATCGAATTGTTTGGACGCCACGTTACTGCAACACATACACACTATTATATAACTTGACACATTATAAAATGCAGTATACTGACTCAAAATACCTATTTTATATTTAAATCCAAGTTAGGTTACAACCAACGTGTGTAATTTTCGTTTTGTGAAGTAAAATCACATTAAAATTTTACAAATATTGGATGTTCGAAAATATCCAACTGGCAATGCAATATACATGTAAATTACATTTGTCAAAACAAATTTAGTGTGCCATTTTTATAAGAAGCTGACTAAATTGGGACCGACAACATCAGATCTGAAGAGTGTGTCAAATACATAACTAGATCAAAATGTTCTGAAATATGGTAAAATAATGACGAATATCGCCCTGAAATCTTTCAGCATACATCCTTCTTCTTTCAAATATCACAAATATCTGCAGCCTCTTGGTTTACGAATATTATATTAATCTAAGGCGATGAAGAGATTATTAAATTGAGGAAATATCGACTTATTTATCAGATTACGAGAGTTGTAGGGCGTCGGTATTTATAGGAAAGCGTGAGGAATGTGTATTGGGTACTCCAGATTAATTAATAGCATTTACAAGGCGGAAAACCAAATCTCCGGCTTAATTTATACCGAATTTGGGTTGTAAAGTTATTATTTGAATCGTGTGTATTTATTTTAAGGAAAATTGAATAACGAATCAGGTGCATTCTTAGGTACCTACTCGTTGTATACTTGAAATCTCAAATGATAGAATCGTGGAAAATATGAAGTCCCCAGAAGTGGTTTGTCATCAAACATGGCTGAGGGAAAGCTGAAGGAAATTTAGCCGAGGTTTTAATTCTCTAAAACATCAGAACTCCGTCGTTTATGAAACGATTTCAAAAAAATATATTTTCGTTGAATTCGTATACCTTAAGTACTTTGTTACAGAAGTATTTATTCTAAACATTTTAATTATAGTTGGATAAGATACTTTAATGAGATATTACATTATTCTACTAGTCTTAGAATCGGCTAACCGGTGCCAATCGGGTTATATTGACTCCAGGTTGTTGGTACGCAATGCTCGAGTAACTGACCACGCATAGGTAAACGCAGCGTAGGACGGTTTCAGACTTGGTGGACAGACGGCCTCGTGACAGTAGCGGAACAGTATAAAGACGGATAAGTATGCAAACTTCGGCCGTTTAGGAGCGCGCGACACGTATTCACACAGACGCACGATCGCGCGGAGCATTACGCATTCTTATTTCTTTGCTTGTAGTGCGTTCGTACACGGCGTACACACATTAAAGTGCGCGATGTACCTTTTGTAGGAAGATAAATTACTGCTATTATATTGTGGTAGCGGGGAGTTGGTGGATACGATCTGCACAGGACCGCACTCTAGGGTGATTTATGGGGAGGCCTATGTCTAGCAGTGGACGTCTGTGGCTGGTAGATAGATAGAGATAGTCACAAATAACCTACATAGTTATAACTTATAAGTATAAGTATTGCATGTTATTCTCTGAGAGATGAGCACAGAGTTACATGAACAAAGGCAAATGCACGGTCGAGCACAAAACAAGACCGTCACATACCCGCAGTAACAATATAAGTTAGTAACTTGCAGAAACTCACTAACAAACTAGCTAACTTACTACGGAGTTGTAACATAATAGAACAACTTATTAGTTACATAAATGGCGGTCCATTTATCCGTTAATTTTATTTCTCTGGCGTCTCGTAGAAGTAAGAAAAAGAAATGATGACTTTTTCGAGTCTCGGGTTTTCCCTCGGGCTTTGCCTGTTATAAGAGCAAAGTCTGAGTTATAAATAATAAATCTTTGGAACAATTTAATGGAAATTAAAAGTAAGTTGGTAGGTACAGTTTGAAATATTTATCTAAGCTCCTGATAAGAAAAACTATTTAGACTGGACAAAAATCTCATTCGAACTGTAATTGCGGGTTATTCCCACGTGTTACCACCAAATTGATTTAGTGGTAACAGCTGGGAATTATTACCCGACTGCAGCGAAACCCAAAGGAGGGTTATGTGTTTGACCTGTATGTATGTATGTCCGTTCATGTGTCCGCTCGTAACTACTCAACGGCACATCCGATTTTGATAAATGATACATCATTAGATTCGTCTTGATGGTGCGAGTGTCACTGGATATGAAGTTCGTTAAAATAAACAAAATGGCGGATTTTATGCAGTTTCAAAGTGCACCGCGGTCGGGTTTTTTTTAATAAAAATGTGGTATTTTCCCACTTGTTACCACTAAATGTATGGTTTTAGTGGAAAAAATTCCCAGCTGTTACCACTGAATCAAATTGGTGGTAACAGGTGGGAATAATGTGTAAATGTTCTTTCCATGTCACTGTCTGTCTACCTCCGATACTTGTAAAGGACGCAGGTACTTACACAGTCATGTTAACCTGACATAGACAGCGGCCCTTTTTTTTTTAAACCTGACAAACTCACAACCCACGTCCGGGCATTGTTGTCAAAGAACATCCCGAATACTTCAAGTTACGGAGTGAAGTCATAGAGAGACAAGACCACATCTTATGTCCCTTCTGTACAAACCACCCAGTCACAAGGACATATACAAAAGAAATGTGTTCAATACAAGTATAACTATTTATAATAATTTACCAAATGATTTACGGACATTATCAGGGAATATATTTAGACATAAGTTGACGAAATGGCTGATGGATAAATGTTTTTACAGTGTGGGGGAATATTTAAATTATAAAAATCTACTGACATCTTAATGATCGATTACGTATATATTATTATTATTATTTTAATTCAATAACATCTATAAATCTAGCTTAATTAATCAAATATTTGTACACGTGCTTGCATGTTGAATACAAGAACATTTTATACTGTAAAAACTTTTAAACTGTATTCTGACAAATAAAAATTTTCTGATTTCTGATTGTGATTGTCGGGCCGGGTGGTTGGCCGTTGCGGTCCCTGGGCTCGAACCAGGTCGCTGGCCAGACCACCCAAGGGCGTCCGACCGTGTGCCGTACACACAGTCAGCACGCACATCGGGCTGGGTAAGTGCCGGGGGGTGCCTGGAGTCGAACCAGGTCACCTGTCCCGGCCTACCACGATAGGTGTCGGACTAGGTGGGGGCCTGTTCGCCTGGGGTCGAACCAGGACGATGGCCAGGGCCACCTTTGACTTTTCGCTGATTGCTCAGAGTGAGCAGCGGACCAGCGGGAAGGATGAAGCGGATCAACCTGTCCTTATGTGAACGTGTGAATCGAACTAATGGGAGTTTTAGTTGCCGGTTCGCTAAACCTAGCCCAGCTAAGAAGACTCCGGCAAGAAACTTAGCTGGGCCCGAGCAAGGTCGGAGTGAAGTTAAACCAGGACATTCGGGTCCTGGGGCAAATCGGGACGCGGCCCTTGTGTGGTGTTGTCGCGAGGAGGTCGACCCCGCCGGCGGGGAGAGAGACAGCGGCCCCTTTTTCTCCACAAGAAGGGGTTATGCCTAGGGAATGCAATTACCGGGAAAATTTTGAAACCGGTAATTTACCGACTTCGGTAGTTCAAAACCGGTAAACCGGTAAATTACCGGTATTGGTGATTTGAAGTAAAAAGCTGCGAAAATGTTGTTTAATTTAAGATTTCTGTATGATAACCATCCATAAACTAAAAGAAATCAAGCCAGGTGCGAGTCTGATTCGCACACGAAGGGTTCCGTACCATTGTCGAGCAAAAATACGCCAAAAAATACACTCATTTATCCCCCTTTTCCATATATGAATATGTGTTTGTGGAAGCACTTCGAAGCCCAAGTAAACGAGGCTTTGGATGACATCGTTTCTAAAAGAGAAAAGAACCGTAAAAGATCCACATGGATTACTGAAAAAACGTGGAACCTAGTCCAACACAGGAAAGACATGAAAGCCAAAAGCCTCCAAGATCCTAAGAGGATGAAGGAATATTCCAGTCTATCAAAAGTGATCCAGAAGGGAATGCCGCAGAGACAAAAACAACTTCATCATGGACATCTGTCGCGAGGTTGAGTCTCACGCCATGAAGATGCAAACATCAGATCTCTTCAAGAAAGCCCAGCTGCTCAGCAAAAAGTTTAAGCCCAAATCTTGGGTCATAGAAAACTCCGATGGGCAACTTTTGCACGAACTTGACAAAATTGCAGAGCGCTGGCGTGAAAATTGCAGAGCTCATGGACCTGGAACCTGGTATTCTTAAGTCCGAGATAGTGGCAGCAATTGATCGTCTTAAAACTAAGATGGCCCCAGGACAGGATAATACCCCGTCCGAAATTCTCAAGGCCCTAGGTGACAGGGGAATTGACCTTTTGCACAAGATCTGCAACCACATTTGGCACAAAGGCAAGTGGCCGAAAAACTGGACCCAATCAGTAATCATCCCGCTGCACAAAAAAGGTTCGACTAAAAAGAGCGATAACTACCGTACCCTTGCTCTGATCTCCCATGCCAGTAAAGTCCTACTTCACGTGATGAACAGCAGGATCCGTCATTATCTAGACTGGCAAATCCCGCAAGAGCAAGCGGGTTTTGTGAAGGGTAAAGGTAGGTACTAGGGAGCAAATACTGAATATCAGACAAATTGTGGAAAAATGTTACTAGTTCGACACGCCAGTCATCATGTACTTCGTCGACTAAGTACAGTAAGGCTTTTGACTGTATCGACTGGGGCTGTTTATGGGAGGTTCTGACGGATTTGGGTGTACCTCGACACCTCACAGCACTACTTCAGTCGCAATATTACAACAGCCAGGGAATAGTGAGAGTCGACAAGAGTACATCGAATCCGTTCAGCTTTCGTAAGAGCGTCCGACAAGGCTGCATCCTCTCACCCATCCTATTCAATACATACGGCGAGTACATTGTACGGAAAACATGTGACGGCTGGAATGGTGGCAGCACTGCTGGAGGTCGGAATGGTGGCAGCACTGCTCAGATCTCTAATTTGCGATATGCTGACGACACCACCCTTTTAGCAGCAAATGAAGCTGAGACGGGCAGTTTTTTGGATAGAATGGGATGGGTTAGCGAAGAACTTGGCCTCGCAATTAACAGATCCAAGACTAAAGTCATGATCGTGGATCGCTCAGGCAAGCTAGCTCAGCGGAACGCTCAATTTAGAAACTACAGACAACTTTGTATACCTGGGTTCCAGCACCAGCATAAGCAATAATGGCTCTTGCGAGACGGAAATTCGCAGAAGGATCGGAAAGGCAGAAGGAGACAAGATATGGAAAGACAGGAATAAAAAAACTTATTCAACATTTTTGAAGCAAAAAAAAGTTAATTAAATCGTTAAATCACATAAAATCATTGGATTTCGATAAAGTACAGGCGTTTCGTAGTACATAAATTTATAAACATCAGCGTAAACCAATATTTATCTATTTTTATATGTTTCGGTAAAAAACCGGTTTGGGGTTATAATTACCGGTAATTTACCGGCTTCATTTTTGACCGGTTTACCGGTAAACCGGTAAACCGGTATACCGGTTTGCATTCCCTAGTTATGCCCTAGCATAACTGAACAGTGCGCGCAACTCTGTCGCACGGCAGCGGCACGACAAACACTACTATTTAGTGTACGAACTGAGTGGACGCTCGAGCGAGGCGTGCAGCGGGGCGTTCATGTTAAGGCCCGGTAGGACCTGGCTCGCATTTCACATACAACTAGGGTCGGGCGGAATGCAGATTATTGCAGATTATCTTCGATTTCTAACATAAAAGTATACGTTATCAACCCAAACATGAGAGGATGCCCTGCATGACTGTGAAATCATGATTGCCAGGTATTAATTTTGTCAGAAAAGGTAACTGGTAATGAACAAAATGAAAAAAATACTTTATTTTATAGTGTTTTCGCGCTACTTTTCTATCGAGCGAAGTGTTCGCTATCGTGTTCTAAGTGAGAGGAAGCCCTAGATACAGGTCTAAATATTATTATATATGTTTTACATTGACCTACGAGTCAAATAAGTGCTCTAAAAATGATTTGGAAACTAGGCTTCCGCGCCCGATTCTCGTCTTACCTCGCCTTAAACATAATGTATGTGAGCGTCCTGAGTGCACGCTGCACAAAACCCATACACGCTGCCCGCCCCGCCGGACGCGACGCTGGACGCGACGCTCGACGCTCGCCACTCAGGCCGTACACTTAGGGTTCCGTACCAAAGTAATTTTTTATATTCCAAATTCTGTTGATACCAAAACATTTTTTTTTCTTAAACATGTAGTTTTTTATTTAAGACAAAAAACTCACGCTGATCTTTAAGGTCTATTTGCACGTTAATTCTGTTTTTTTGAGACATCTCATGTCATTTCGCGCAAACAAAATGTATCAAGCTATAAAATACAACTTATTTTAAACATAATTGATGCCGTGGAAGCAGATAATGACCCTCTTTATGTTTGTATGGAAAACCGCCCGACTCGAATTAAACCAACGGCACCATTGATTAGTTTAACGAATCCTAGTTTAGTATAAAATTGTATGTAACTAGTAGCTTCGTGAAGCGGGCCACAGGCTCAGTTCTTGTTACGAATAATGATCTAACAATATCACAATAACTCCGTACCTATCAATAAAGCAAGCTAGCGCGCCATTTCACATTTTACTATGAACGGATTTCTTTGCGAGACATTATTGTGAATGCAGACAAGAGGGTAGTGTTACTTAATTCCACTTAGTTCATACGTCAGGCCGGTACTTAATAGCGTAGTCATTGCTTTTAACAAGACTTGGCACTGACACGTTGTCACAAAAACATTAAGAGTAGGTTATATTTACGTAGACTCTCTATTTACTTATTTTTATGTTTTTGTATTTATCTGGGGGCACGGCAGTGTCCCTGCCATGTCGAGCAAAACAACGGGACGGCCGTACCATCCTTTTCTCCAAGCCATTCAGGCCATTTTCAACCTCCTGTAATTTTGTGCTGGCTAATCTAGAACCCTGAATTTTCAGGGATATATAGGGCACAATAAGACTTAAGTATATGCTCTATTGAGAATTTAACTTGACTTGAACGCGTAGTTTAAGAACTATTGAACTGCGTTGCGAGACTTGCATCTTTTTACATGTAATGTTTTTGATGGGTATATTACTGCAGGAAAGATTGACAGGTTAAATAGACGAAACTGCTTGAAAGTTTTTTGTTGTCTTTGGGGCGTACGCTCCATATGTCAGTCTTAGTATGTACTTATTTGTGAGAAATGTGTTGCAGTGCAATCTAATTACTAGTGTGTTCTGTGAGCTGTAGTTACCAAAACTAGTCGACAAAAAAATCTATTTAATTATCGATTAGCTCACAACGTTTCACGAGAGTCGGTTGAGAAATGCGACCTGTAGAGGAGAACAGACAGATATCTGTCGGGCATAGGAAAGCATTTTTTCCCAAGCTGAAACTGACACGCTTCACTACCTTCACTCACTTGTAAAAGGTACATTGAACTACATTGTGTGCAAGTAAAATTCTATCTAAACGACCATTAGCAACGTTTAAACTATAAAACTTATTAGACTAAGACACACGAGCCATGAATGTAAATTCAAAAAGTTGTCATCTTTTGCATAATCTCAACGCAGACACGCGATAAATTTATGCAAAGAAACTATACTAAGGTTGAACTTGAATACAATATTCATAACTGTGGCAAATTAAATCCAATGACTTCTATTTTATATTCACTTTTTAGAAGTCTTACTGAATATAAATAAAACTTTTCCAACCAAAGAATATGTAAAATAATGCAGTAATTTAAACGTTAAATTCGGGATTCTGCGTTTTATTTTAATTTTTAAACTGGTTATAAATTCTTGTAATCGAAGGTAAAAATATCCTGTGAAACGCATTTTGCGCACGTGTTACTAAGGGTAAAAAATAATTGAATTATTGGTGCATTTCGAACGCAAAAATGTGTACAATAACATCCAAAATCGCCATGGAACCACATGCACAACAAACCGGAAACAATTCGATTATAGATACTGCAATTTTATAGCACCGACGCGGATGACTGATTACCCAGTAGCTGGTGTTTGATCGACGAAAATTTGACGTACCAGTTAATTTGACCAGTCTTATGTATCAATCGTTTGAAACTATATTGAAAGTAAGAGTGATGAGGGTTGCCGAGGGTCCTGTTTGCTCTAAAGGATTGACAGCGAAAAGGTTTTATGGTTTAAGAGTTCATATTTCATAAATTCGACCAAAATAATTGATTCTTACATTTGTGGCTTTAAATCGTAAGTAAATACGTAAAAGATTTTTGTACGAAGGTTCAACTATTTTATTTATATCAGTTTTTTTTGCTTACAGGATGTCGCAAACGACCGAAAGCCGAATACAGTAGAGTTGTGCCCACTCGTTTTTTGAAAAGAAGGCTCCGATCTCGGTCAATCGGTCAAAGGAACTAGTTCGGTCTTTTAGTTCCTTTAGTTCTTTTAGTTCAGAAGCCAATCTCGAGATCTGAAGGAAAGAAAGGAGCTATTTAATATTTGATTTTGACTCATCCGATCATTCGCTACCAACCGATTTGTACCGACGTATCGACTACTGAACTAAAGGACCGAAGACCGATTAAGAGCGCTCAAGAGGAACTAGTTCTTATCGGTCCGAGGTGGTATTTCATTCCTTTTAGTCCTTCGGTCCTGACCGACACAAGCCTAGAATACAGGAATCGCGAGGGATGCATTTTTCTTGACCCGCTTTCTTTTCCGAATTCCTTGTTATTGTTAGCCATCCTAACTATTGCAGGATTGCCATCCACGGTCACCTTTTACTTTGCGCTGAGAGCGTACCTAAGCGCATGGACTAACGGGGATAGTTGAAGCGGTTCAACTCATCTTCATTGTGTGGGGTATGCGCCGTGAGTGGTTGGACAAACACACATGCCTCAAGCTCGATTTGAACTGGGTGGACGAAGTTCTCTTTGAGCATTCTTCGCTCAGGGTGAGCATATGTCCACATGTTTCGCGAAGTCTATAGAATATTTTATCGCGTATAAGAATGAGAAATGACCTTCCCTCACCACCATAATTTGTTTATAAAGTGCTACCTGTCCCTTAAGAGCATTTGGATCCCATTTAATTTTGTAACGTAGAAATTCTTTTTCTAGAGCGAATTCACTTAGCTGTGTACCTGACGAACAATACTCATTGTCTGCATTGTTAACTGTGGCCACCACTACCACTTCGAAATGTAAGGCATTATAAGTGCAAATAGCTTTTACACTAAATTAGTCTTTAAGTCAAACGAATTAAGGTTTACACTTAAACAAAGAGAATACATCGTTCGTCTTTCTAAGCATCGATACGTACTTCGCTGCTCTTTCACTTACGAAGTGACCAACATCTGTGTTCTCTTTGTTTAAGAGTAAACCTTATTTTGCTCGACTTAAAGACTAATTTAGTGTAAAAATTATGTGCACTATAATGCCTTACATCTCGAAGTCGAAGTTGTGGCCACAGTTAACAATGCAGATAATGAGTATTGTTCGTCAGGTACAAAGCTAAGTGAATTCGCTCTAGAAAAAGAATTTCTACTTATATATCGTCACTTTTTATGCCCATTTACACCTTGTTGACTGTAGGACGAAAACATTTTTTACCGAAAAAAATGCCGTCAAATTAAGGAATGTTAGACACCAAGGGATACATTGGATATTTTTGTAGGATTCTTTGCATAGTTTCAATATTAAGTATGTACGTATGTATACGTTTATCAGGTTTATGGAAATTATTTCACGTAATCCGACATTTTTCTTGTTTAAAATTAATTCAGGCAATTGGGCTTTAGAATTACATTATTTGTAATGAAAATGTTGTTCTAATTAACCGCGGGTATTTAATCTTCCCCCATTTGACAGTATATTTTGATTTGGAATTAATAATATCATAAAAGGTAGTGGATATACAGAGAAAAGTCATTTGTGAAATTTACAATGACAATTTGATATTTTCTCCAAATCTCTGCGCAGGATTATTGATTTTCTTTATAAAATGTCGTTGGCTTTATATCTCGCGAAGTTGGAAACTTCCTTTACCAATTTCCAGGGGATATACGGGCTAAGTTGTTAAGTAACTTCCAACTGTACGCAGTTTAAGAAGAAAAATATAGAGATTTGCTTATGACGAAGCTCGTCTGAAAATATATCTCGATAAGCAAACATATTGAAGGTCGCTCGCCTTAATAATTATACGCATAATGAAGATTGACGTAGAAACAACACGTTCATATGCATTTATAAATTGATAAGAACACTACTCTATATTAAATACTATAATATTATGTTCCGAATTCCTATTAGTCGCAATAATTTATCTGTGCACTACAGTCCAATTAATTATTAGTGCAAAAATGTAACACGAAAAACCTGTCGGCTAATAGTAGTTAATGCAACTGATACATCATGTAAGGCCTTAAAATACATCACACGTGTGTATTGAGGCTTAATTATGTACCTACAGTTGCGTACACTGCTTTATCTACAAACATATTATAAATTCTTTATGAGATGTGTTCTAAAACCGCAAGTTAAAAATGTCAAATGAAAACATTTTTCACGCATGTCACGCAACCGTCGTTTTTAAATTCAGAGACGAACTAGAGTCGGCCGCAACTATCATATCGTTCGATATCAAGTAAGGTCGAGATCTGTGAAAATTGTTTGCAATTGACATTTCACTTCGAATAAAACGTCATTTTGACTGATATGAGAATTGAGATCAAATCAAATTGCTTTGTTTTAAGTTATTTTCGAAATTTGATATATTTGATCTCAGCATAACATCAAATTCGATGTTATTAACCAGTAATTATAACGTTTTCACAAATAAGAAATATGTTCTAACAAAACAGTTCATCTTTCATCATCATCATCATCATTTCAGCCAAAAGACGTCCACTGCTGGACATAGGCCTTCCCCAAGGATCTCCACGATTGTCGGCTTTGTGCTGTTCATCTTTATGCTGGTTGTAATTTGAACGCATTATAGAGGGCTTATGTTATGATATATGTGTTAAATCAGTACTAAGTATGATATAATGTGGGTATAGTCTTCTCAAATGTTAAAAGACAGTTAGTGTTTAAATAGACTTCACGGAAATCAAGTCAATGGAATCAGAAGCAGTTTTTATATATTGCCACACTTGACGTAGAATTAAAATTAATTCTGCCTTTAACAACACGCGATGTAAAAAATAATATTTGGCGAAAGCATAAAACTTCTGAAATGTAATACAAACCCCGCTAACGAGGTTTTAAAATTTTATGGGCTCTATTATTCGGGAAAGTGAGAACATTTTCCCTTTTATTATAATTAATTTGGAGGTCGACTCACCTTTTCTTGACAACTGCTATGAGAATTATGTGTTGAGTGTTCTTGGTTTGTCGTATCGTTCTGCAACAAAGGAAAATAAATACATATTATGATGGAAACGAAAATACTGATAAGTTTATATAATAAGTTGACATTCAACTTGCAAAACATTCACCTAGGAGCTGTTTTAATGATTTATTCCATGAAAAGGTCATAATAATAACTTTCAGCGAACTACACTCACGGACAATGAATTCGGGTCATTGTCTATGATCAATTATATAGAAAATGACCTGAATTCATTGTCCGTGAGTGTACTTATAGCTATAAGTAGTTTGTTTTAGATTAAAGCATTGTAACGGTAATTTTCGCCATATTGTATCTTCTTTTTCCTCGAAGACGATAATATTATATAGCAGAAGGTGATTCGAGTCGATCGGATCTCCATACAAACAAAAGGAGGGTCATCTTTCGCTTCCACGCCACCAATTATGCTTGGTATGTCATAGCTTCGACCGACTCGAATCACCTTAATTTCACTTATTTCAGTAACTAGTCGGTTTTGAACATAGCACTATGCATATTTTCCCATTTCCAAATTGTTCTTCTTGAAATCGCATGACGGATAACGCACTTTTTTTTAAATCTAAAACAAAGAAGTACAGCAAAATATTACATTTGACTGGTAGGTAGGTAATACGATACACCAGCAGTTCATCTCATATTTATCATTAATTGATCTGGCTCTAATTAGCAGCCTATATCACACATAACGTCTTGGTTGTATCTATTGTCATTAATATTATGGGTAATTAAACCAATAATACTCAATGTTATTATTAGTCATAGACACACTGCTATAGAAATTGGGTCACTTAGGATCATCCGATAGAAATAAATTATGCGTTGATACCTACTTGATTCATATCAAATTCGCATAAATTCTCAAAATTAGTCCCCACGTCAATTTTAAGAGTAGACCTATCTGTATTCCTTTTTTGAGAAAAAACGCAAACTTTAAATTAGCTTGGACTTAGGCGATCCGATTTAAATTCAATTGCCATTGCCAACAACATACCATTCTAGTGCTAAGCTAGATTTAGTACATCAGAAATTCAAAGTCGGCAGTTTTGCAATTGTAGACTAAATATTGAAGTATCCACTAACTACATTTATAGCTCTTGCAGCCGTCACCTCCATAGACCTTAGCAATCTACCATAGCCGGACAAACGGTTAACAAAGTGATCTTATAATAGTTATAATGGAGCGTCCCTACTGAGAGCATTCTTCTGAGAGCACGTCCATACCACTCCAATATTATATTCGACGCCTATCGTTTAATGCTCTCTGTGAGGACGCTCCTTAACGGTGTGGTTTTCTTTCTTTTGAGGTAATGAAACCTGAAATAGTACATTACATAACTAGGGTGGTAATACAAAGAAAGGCCGAGATCGCAGAAGTTTGCGGCCCGAGCTGCAAGCGAGGGACGTTAATATGCGACCGAGGGCTTTCTTTATTACCTCCCGTGTTGTGTACATCATTTTATGTCTACACTTGGCCGGAAAGCGGCTTTTTCCGTGCGCGCAGCGTGCGGAAAAAGCCACTTTATGGCCAGGTGTGGCATAAAAGTAGATTTTGTTGTAGGTAATGTAATCTCGTTGGGAAGGTAGAACGGCCCGAACTACCGTTGCCTGTGTAATGCGCTCAAGAGCAAGTAACAAGGGGATTATGGCAGTATGCGGCTTGCCGAAATCGTAAGCCGGTGAAGGTGTAATATTGGATTGCGTCTTACGAACCTTAGAAGTAAGTTTATGGGTTAGCAGTAGCGTGGCGTCTAAAGAACTCGATTCCTACCGGTTTGCCTAATATCCGGCATTTGATCATCTTATTCTACAGCTCTTAAGGAAACTGTACGCCAAATCTGCACCGGCTTGCCCAAGGATATCTTTTACGTCACGCCACACGCCACTGTGGGTTAGTAAAGTATTTGAAAATATTCATGGTGTACACGGGCAGTTAGCTACCAAACGGTGTTGATTGAGCGTTTAATTAGCTGACGGTTCACCTTTATCAGTAGTGTGACGTTCAGTTTATTCCTGGGCACGCAGCAAAGTTGGCTTATTTTTTCTCTCGCTTTCTTAGTTAAGATGTTCGGTGAGCACCACACCAGTGGTATATCTACTGGCGCAATACCTATGTATGTATCCAGGACGAGCGAAAAATTCGTATGAGTACTAAACACACTAATTTACGCAAGTATTGCTCTGCCAATACTTGTGTATGATCTTGTCTTGCTCGATAAACAAACTTCCTAGCGATCTATTTTTAAATGAGCGAAGAGTTTACTTAGTACAGACCTACTTATATTCTTCCAACGAAGGTGTTGTTCCATAAAACATGTAAGTACTACTCTAACACGCAAATTAACCCTATTCATGTTTATTAGTGGGTAATATTAATAAAACTAACCTGAACTAGCCCAGTAGCTATAACGAAGAACTTCATTATGGCTATCGTATATCACAAAATGAAGGTAAACTTTCTGAAGCGCTCATAATAACAGAGCAAATGTTATCGTTATACTTCACCACTACAAGCTAATATTACATTTTAATTGGCACTTGAAAATACGATGTTGAGTACGAAATTATCTGGAAAACCTTTTTAGTTGAGTACCAGAAACTCTGCCAATATTAGTTTTCGGTATATTTAAGGAGCAACCAGACTAAATGCAAGTCTTGTCTAGAATATGTATTCATTACGCGTTACAAATAGTTAACTGGGCGATTTTCCGAGCGTTTTGACCGCGTAGTTCGAAAGTTATTGTTGTCCAAACGAAGGTAAAATCGCAATAATTTTTTGCCAAACTATATAGGCTCAACCTCGGGCTTGTCTTTTGGCTTCACAAAAACTTTATTCTATGCGTCATCTTTTTGAAAAATATTTACTGAGACGAAAATGAAGAAAATAAAACGCTGAATATTTGCCCAGGTCCCTTATAATAGATATTTAGAAAAAAATCAAAAATGTCTAATAACTGTTAATTAAATAAAAATATTCAGTAAAAATACTAATAATTTCATTCCGTATTTTTAACGGTAATTTTTCAATCAATTTTAATTAAGGGAGCCACCGGGCTACAAATATTAAATTCGTACAATAAACAAAAAAAACACTTGTTGAATCAATCCATAATAGGGTATTTTACGACAATCAAACTTTGACGACCAGTTTAGCTTAGTTGGTAGTGACCCTGCCTACGAAGTAAGAGGTCCTGGGTTCGAATCCCGGTAAGGGCATTTATTTGTGTGATGAGCACGAATATTTGTTCCTGAGTCATGGATGTTTTCTATGTATTTAAGTATTTGTATCTATTAAATATATCGTCGTCTAGTATCCATAACACAAGCCTTATTGAGCTTACTATGGCGCTAGTTCGATTTGTGTAAGATTGTCCCCTAATATTTATTATTATTATTATTTATTTATAATCAAAATAAATTAATTAGCTTTATTCAATCATTCATTTCCATCAAATTAGCTTTCATCAACATTATGACAAAACCCGTTAATTACCATTATTTGAACACATTTTTTAAACTCTGATAACACCTCTGGAAGCCCTCAACTCCAACCCCATTCACAAAAAAATTAACAGGAATTAGAACATAAGTCTACGCAAAATACAGGGGACATTGTTTCGAGTATACCCTTTCCTTTCTGTACATTGAATTGACGTAATTTAAAGCCCGTGAAACTCTCGCAAATCTTTGAATTTTTCATGGTATATTTTGGCCTTAATTGAAGCAACGGTAAAACTCCGTGAAAAAGGATTCAAATAAAAAATTACCCTTGAACCCGAAAGAGCCTCGTGTTAGGTTTTTTTACACTTTATTATACTTTATAATTAATGACCGGGTGTTTTAGCATATACCTACATATTTTAACGTGGAGTTTATGAAATGATTAATTACTTGGCAGGACTGGCAGGAGTGTTGGTTGGCTTGGAGCTTAGGAGATATTAATTTCAGTTGGTTACGCCGTATAATCCGCCGCGGGCCCGGCGCGCCTTTTATTGCTAATGTATGTGTTACTACGCATTTCCCTCCTCTCTGAGTATTAAAATCGCATTGGGTTACTTAATTAAGACCTATGATATAAAATATATGAATAAGTAAGTAGATTTTTTATTGCGATTTAGGTATAATGTTTCTATTTGATTTGACTATAATAATTTCCATATAATAAACCTTATATGTATACTTGTGACGTTGAATCCATTTCATAAATTTCTTATGGTTAGCGAATAGTTTTGTACACCGATTAATTGTTCTGGTCGTTAACTGCTAGTTTCTCTAAAAGTACTCTTCCTTCCTTGTCGTTATCACTCTTGACAGAGTGGTCGTGGTCATCACTTCAGGCGTTGGTGGCAAGCTTCACAACACGCCGCCACTCTTCTCTGATGGCCGCCTTCCTCGTGCATTCATGTAGTGATGATGAGCCATTTACTGCCGCTTTTATCTGGTCAGTCCACCTCATAGGCGATCTTCCGCGTGGCCTGGTACCCTCGACCTTTCCCTGGACCACAAGTCGCTAAAAGTATTAGTGAGCTTTATTTAATGTCTATCTAACGTCAGTGGGATCGCTAGGTTAGCCTTGGTGCAAAAAAATAGGCCCATGAAAACTGGTTAGTAGGTTAAAAATAATGCAAATTTTTGAAAGCTGCGTCTTAGGCTACCATAGTAGCCAAGCCAAACCTCAGACAGGTTAGATGATATAACATTGAGAGAGAGAGAGCGAGAGAGAGATTATATAACACTGACAGGTGATCAACATTCCAGATAATTTTTATTTGACCTGATAAACTCAATATCAAATTTAATGTAAAACGTCACTTCGAAATAAATAAATAAATATTCACAATATTTGTCGATACATTTTATGTTGAAAGGAAGTCCTTAGTTAACTGTCATTTTTGCCACAAAAACTTTTAAGTCTGCAGATACCACTTGTTAAATTAACCGCAGTAGACACACGGTGAAAATCATTTCACCTGAAATTCACCCCGTGTGTCGGTCGTGTCTTTTGTGTGACGTAAGATCACGAAATGAATATTTTACGTTGAACTCGTAATATGTCGGCATATTATGCTTGTTATCGCAGGCGGCGGAATAGCTGGCAAAGTACACTCAGTCTCGTAATTAGCTGCTCCTACCGCGACGCTTTTAACGGAAACCTTCCAAACCGCCGTATATTAAATACGGCACAATTTTATCTCAATACTTCATAAATTAACGCGGAAATTACGAGGATCGGATTTAACAGTTTTGTGTTACGCAGAATTTAATGTTTTCTTTGTAGGCTTCATGGTTTTAACGGAAAGGTTTCGCATTTCTTATAATTTAACAGGCACAAAATTCCATATAATTTACTTTGGTTAGATCTTTGAACTTAAGAATTATTATGTTTGACTATATATTTATATCCAGTAGCGTAAACATACAATTTCGTTAATACTACATTACGACGTTAAGGTGACGCATCGCTAAACAATGAATCGAAAACGGAGCATTTGCGCCCCGCAACCCGCACACCCTCCTATATTTTTACGCGGTATATCACACACAATCAGTCGAAATGACATTTCTAGTTACATTATAATCGATGCTAATGACGCTCACTTATAACCTGTGTCTATAAAAACTGTCATTCAAAAAAGAACTCAATTCCATAACCCTATATGTCAAATTTGCAAACGCACATTGAAAACTTTACATTAATATTACCTATCGAAAAGTGCCTACATTGTTTATGTCAAAAGTGAACAGAAAATAAATAGAGTCGCTTCCTATATTTTTAAATTTGTTATTTGTTAAATCGATCCACAAAACTTAGTGATGATAATGTTTTATCTACAGATCTACTCAAATCTATAAAATACTACCTTGTTTTCTGTACTGTTTGTATGGGAAAAAGTAAAGTATGATTGATAAATATACCGTAAACACGAGTAATTTTCAATATTATTTGTGTTATTTATTTGAATGGAATAACCAAAAAACCTTAAATAATTTTCGTGGATTTTCCGAATACAATCCTACTAATATTATAAATGTGAAAATTTGTGAAGATGTTTGGATGTGTGTTACTAAATACGGGGTAACAACTGAATGGATTGATCTGAAATTTGGTATGCAAGTAGACCAAGTACTGGATTGAAACAGGATTTATGCCGTAATTAGTTCCCTTGGGACTATAACGGGAACAACGCGGGCAACGCCGTGGGTAAATGCTAGTAAAGAATAAATTTTGAAAATTGGTCGAATGATTAATTCGCGGATATGCTATTCGCGAATAAATAATTCGGCAATAAAAATATCGTGTTATTGTTTAGTCGAATAATTATAAGTCCTGATAAGTATCCGAATAATCTTTTGTATTCGGATAATTATTAGGACGAAAGATTATTCGAATAGTTATTAGGACAAAATATTATTCCAATAATGCTAATCTTTGGTTTAGGACTGGTAATGTAGATAGGTACCGCAAATTATAGCACAAACAAAAATTAATTCGAATTCATTTTTGTTTGTGCTATAATTTGCTGTTTTTACGGGCAATATATTTAACATTTTTTTACATTTTAACTTTACAATATATTTACAATTTTACATATTTATATTTCAATCTACGTCCATGTGAAAAATCCTCTGTCATGCGTTTGGCAATCATTTTATATGACCACCATTAGCCATATATGTAAGATCAGTGCGTTGTCTGTGCCAGTATTATAAAAATGTCTAAAAAGTCATTAAAACATCGTTATCGATACTAGATATAATGAGAACCTAGTTAGTCTTTGAGTATTTATTTATAAAAACATGTGTAGATAGTAGATGTATGCAACTCGACATAATTAAACCTTAAATACTCGTGTGATTTTATATGGTTATGTTGCTATCGTGTTTTAAGAACTCTCGTTATGTATCAGTAGTATAGCCTTCTTACATATTTACATTTTGTAAGCGGGTAGTTCTCATATTGTTTTACGAATCCCTCACAAACGTGGTTAAACTATTGAGGTTTTTATGAGGCAAACATTAATTTAATATACCAGAGAGTGATATGTAGTATACATTACCTACTATAAAGTACTCTACTACTACTTACTAATGCATTAAAGAAAAACCTTTACTTATGAGCCATCCTGTATTACACTATTATAGTTTTTCTTATTTTAATTTAATACAATGGGTATATTACAAATGTTTCTATTTATGTACACCAAAATAATATTTAATTGTACAATTGAAAGACTCGACGACGCCGCTGTTCCAATGTCGACATTTGTTGTCATTTTCCCGCAGCGTAAACTAGACTTATTTGTGGTATAAATTTGACGATTACTTACTTTCTTTTAGTCATATAGTTAAATTTTTCTAATAATAGTGCTTTCCTTTTCCTTCTGGAAAATCCAACACGCTTTTTTTCCCATTCTTAAATAAGATTTCTCACAGGTTTTGTTTACGGCACGGCCAGTCAACTGTCACAGACTTGTCGTTGGCAACGGCCGTCGGCGGACTGAGGGGAGACTGATTTCATACAAATACGCGCTTGTGCTAGCTTATATGAAAAGGTCGTATACGTAGAAACGTTTTTTTTCGTTTCAATTACAAACTACAATTAATTTTCAAAAATCTTATCTCAGATATTAAAGTATAGGTTAAAACAATGTTACTCAGAGAATTTAGGGGCTTAAATAGGTCTGGTTTGCCTGTACAATGCAAATTCCGCTTTTTAAAGAGGTATCTTTGACATACTTTTGTCTGTTACAAAAGTTAACAAATCGTGTTCCTGCATCTCACAAAATGGAGTAGTTTATCCCAATAATCAGGTTATCAAATGTTACTTTCATATGTTTTATGATTCCTGAGAAAAATCGAAATCCCTGCCACCAAATTTTCCGATTCGTCATCTTAAATATCGTTTTAATGACGAGTAAAATGGCACTGAATTTGGAATTCATCTGAATAACCAAACTACTATATGCATAACATATATTTTTTATACATCTAGGATGGCAAAACAAGCATACGGCGGGCCTACATAAGTTACATTAAACACATACAAATAAATTAAGCACAATATGAGACGACAGGTTGCGAAAATCTAGCCAGAGAGATCCAATCCCACTAATATTATAAATGTGAAAGTTTGTGAAAATGTGTCGACGTTTGTTACTAAATAACGCGGTAACAAGTAAATGGATTGCGGTAAAATTTAATATACAACTGAACCAAGTACTGTATTGAAACATAGGATACTTTATATCCCGGTAGGAAGCTTCCTTGGGATAATAACAGGACGACGCAGGCGAAGCCGCGGGCAAATGCTAGTAGTAGTAACCTATAAACCAACATAGAAGCTTTGAGAGCCCTGTGAAATAATAATAAGAGCGACAGTAGGTAAACACAGCAAATTAGGATCATTACGTTATTTACAAGCTCCCAGCAAAAGGAAAACAATCTAAACCAATGAGTGGATTTGGAAAGGTATTAAATTTACTCGAAAAATTTCCCCAAAGGATTTTTACCTTCGAAATTGTTACCCGGTAAACCACAATTCAGCGGATCGGGGCACTCAGGGACGGCCAAAACACTTTCGTTAAAAATAAAAGAGGCCGGTATAAAATAAGACAGCGGATTGTTTGCTTTGAGGCACATCGATTTTGGCTTCCGATACTTTATAGAATAAAGTATAAAGCTTCTTGACACACAATGCACGTAGTTGAAATCCTGTTATAAGTTTGTGAAAGGGCGCAGAATATAAATATACTGAACAAAGGATTGGACCGGGGGTTACGGACAATAATGCAGTACAATAAATCCTATCGTACCTACATAGTTCCTCGTGGTTTACAACGGTCATAGTTCAGAGAAAAAGCGTTAAGTTTATGTGGTTTCTGCTATTAGGGCATTTCTCCAGAAATATGTCTTCGACTCATTCATCTGTCTCCATACCTTTAGTATGGAAAAGGACCAGATGAGATGAATGAGGTGACCGCAGACATATTTCTGGAGAAATCCCCATTAGCCGTGGTCCATGTCATGGGCAGAAGGTAGTTTGTTGGTAAATATTCAATGGTTTTTTTGTGCTAATAAGATAATCGAACAAATCAGTGTGATTTATGCCCAGCAGAGGATGCCTTTGAGGGTGACTTAATGTAGGATGAGTTTAAATAGTAACATGTAAACTCATTGGCATATGATATGATTGATAGGATTCTTCAATCTTTGAGTTTAAGGTTTCAGAATAATGCCAAAAAAATTGGTACTTATACTTGTACAGATTTAAAGTGTCAACAGTCTGAAGCAGAGGAAAGTTCGGCGTGATATATTATGTAGTATAATAACGTTTTCACACCTCCTATTCAGAAAAAAAGTCTTCACCCTCACATGAGAGTTCTTTTAGTTTCAACACATGCCATACCAATACCAGGACCAGGAGTGACTCAATCCGCGATTTCGCCCCGTGGCCTTGAGGCGTGGCTTTAGTCAGGGACCAGAAAGAGCAGCCGAAACAGGTGGATGCGGTGCGTTCCGTCCGGTGGTCGGACTCGAACGACAGTAGTGTTAGAAAGAGAAGCTTCTGTACGTAGCACTAATACTAATTCTGTGCCAAAACACAGTTAAAAAAAAACCGTTTATAAAATAATAATAGATTATCAATAGGGAATATGCATGATATTTTTTATTTTCTTTAATAAAAGCTCATTCATATAAAAAACAGTAGGAAAAAAATATTTTTTGAATAACTATAAAAATAACCAAGATATTACATACCAAAGATTTATCTCTATCTCTTTCTCGCAAAACAGAATATAGTATGGAGATTGTATGGCGGCCGTGAACTATGACGTCATAGTCCATATCGGATTTCTCTCTCTGATCGCTGTCTGATTAGTGCTTTAAAATGTTTATATCTTCCGTATTTCTCGGTCGATTTCAATTTTATTTTGACTGTATGTCATCTTTTTTACGGTATTTTCATATTTTGTTAAGAAAGCTGTTAAAAAAGATCATGCATATTCCCTATTCAACAATCCAACATTGTTGTAATTTAACATTTCATTTTTGATAAAAATGTGACCCACTGTGATTAAATTTATTTTTAATTTTCCTCATTAGCGGGTGTAAAAAGCAGTATATGTCACAAGGTAGCAAAATTATTTTCACCACGGGTGTTAACACTTGAATCCGTCACTACGCTCCGGATTCTACTTTAGAATCCCTTTCGTATCCTTCAATGTACGCCCTCGCCGGAAATACATCATTTTACTCCCTTATGACACAATTTACTATTAAATTTCAGCAACACTTTTCCATAGGTACTTACATTATCCACAACAGGGTTAACCAGTCCGGAAAATGTGGTTGAAAACTACAGTTCACAGTTCGCTTTATCTTTTCACTCATTCAGTCACCGTGTGCTCTTGTATGGAAGAGTTGTGGTGCTTTGAGTTGCGATGATATGAGGGCTCTAACTATGCGGGCAGATGCTGGAACTTTGCGAGCATATCGTCCTCAACTTTAAAACAGTGATATGTAACTGGGACTACCTACCTTTATTTAAGTTTACACGATTGTAAAATGAAAACGTGGAAACTGGTGAATACAATGGGAACTAATGAAACGGAAAGTATTTGAAGTCTCGATGAGAGATTTACAAATTTTTACCAATCGTTTATATAATAATAAGGTTTCCTTATGAGGCAGTGTTAATTATGTGAGATAGGATTACGGCATGTTTACGTTAATTATATTTTTCTACTCCTGTACTGTTATCTGTCTTTTACTTGGTCACGAACACTAGTATAAGAACATACATAATATGAGTTCAGAGAAGTCTATACTCTATTCCCCATAACAGCACTAGTGTCGTATAGCCACTTTACGTTATTGCTAGCAACCACAGACTTCTAAATCTAGGTTAAACTGAGGTCAAGGATTAAGCGCTCAATTTTAACTTTACGGTAAAAATGCACAACTACCAACTTAACAAACAATTAAAATCCTACGGCTTTTAAGAAAAACAAAACTTTCTGAACTAAATTCATTGATGCCAACATAAAAACAAAAGTATTTTTAATATATTCACTGCGTGTCAACTTCATTTAAAAAATAAAAAGTTTACCATAGACACATACTGACAGTCATACGTCATATTTGCCTTCTTTGCAGGTTATGCCTTGTTTGTATTTTATAATTTTAAAACCTGTCGTAGAAAAAGTATTGTATGCAACGTTGTATAATTAAGTCAAAAAACGCTCATTGCGTCTCTATTTGCGATACTCGCCGCATTCGCGGCTCGTATCGCAACTCACGCAATTCGCATTTTTTGAACCTTCTTATACAACTGTTGCATAAAATACTATTATGCCACACCTGGCCATAAAGTGACTTTTTCCTGCGCGTACGGAAAAAGCCGCTTTCTGGCCAAGTGTAGACATAAAATGATGTACACAACACGGGAGGTAATAAATAAAGAAAGCCCTCGATCGCATATTTACGTCCCTCGCTTGCAGCTCGGGCCGCAAACTTCTGCGATCTCGGCCTTTCTTTGTATTAGCACCCTAGTTATGTAATGTACTATTGCCTATAAATACAGGCCCAAATCGACCTTCCTTTTTCTTAATGAAATCAATTTCGTGTATAATCAGAAAAATACATAATTCATCATTAATTAGTTAAAATCTAGATAGGTAACGCGAATGGCGACCAATTCCGTAAACACCACGAAATTATTCATAAATATACTAGTAGACCCTGAATAATATAGGAAGCGGCCCTCAGGCCCAAAGTATTCAAATTAATAGACAGCGCACAAATTACGAACCTATTACCGAAGCTCTGTGACAGTGAATCGGCAAGTCGCAAATTGCCTGTAATCAGGTGGAGAGAACTGCGCCGCAATTTAAAGCCTATTCAAATTCTATAATCATTCGTTTTCTGTTATTTGGTCTCTTAAATATATCGTCGTCTAGTATCCATAACACAAGCCTTATTGAGCTTACTATGAGGCTAGCTCGATTTGTGTAAGATTGTCCCCTAATATTTATTTATTTATTTATTTATTAGTATTTTTATCGTAATTTCTAATAACTATATTAAAAGTTTTCTTACCAGACTATTTGTAATTTAATTCTTAAATAAAATGAAAGCATTCGCCGTTGTTTTTCGGACTTTATGAAATAATACCGAAACCTATCTCATGTTCGATGATTTCATTTCATGGAAGTCGAAAGCAATAATAGGATTTGACAGTCTTGCTCGAACTCACTCTAGACAATGGCAAAAGATCACGTTCCCTGGTAATATGTCACCTAACTGAGTCAGTGCAAAGTCAACTTTCGCGCTAAGATATAAAAGTTTAAAATCAAGTAGACGGTAAGGAGATTTGCAGAGAGTTAGATGGTCCTTGCAGGCTTGCCTCATCATTTTATTTGTTGTCTGACGTGGCTGTTCTTGATTTCAATTGTTTAAATAATGAGCCTTCAAGCTTCACTCTAATAATAAAGGAAAATTTAATATGGCTGGAATTCGGCCGATACGACATATTTTAGCTGGGGTAAGGTAGGCATCACATTCGCTAGATTTAATGTCTGACTACTTAGTTTTGACATAAATCTAGATCAATACACTCTTAGATAAAGAATATAAAGTTAGGCATTTTGAGTAATAATGGTTGCGCTCTCATGTCATTTCGCGCAAGTAAAATGTATCGAGCTAAGTATAAAATAAAACAGACTTTAAACCTAATTGATGCCGTTGAAACAAACAATGACCCTCTTTATGTTTATATGGAAAATTGACCGACTGGAATCACCTTAATTAAATTATGGCTTAGTGGGAGCTTTTATGAATTAAGCGCAAACGTATACATGCAAAATCTAATTAGTGTTAAAATAAGCCTGGTTAAGCTAAGCCTAAGCTTGTTTTGAACTGTAATGAGGTTTTAAGTTTATTTTTTTGACGAAACTAAAACAAAACCTCATTTCTTCTTTTGGATTAACATTTAAGTAATAATTTGGTTTGATGCCATCTGAACATAATTCAGCTTAAGTAAGTCAGCTTTCTTATATTGTTCTCTCTTGTTATAAACTCTAAATTAGTTTAACATTTCAATATCTTCGAATAAGTTGCTCTAAAACCTCATCAAATATGACAGCAGCAACCTATGAAAGTATGATGATTTTTAGAGATAAACTCACATACAACACAGAAATAGGTCCACACGTATCAACGTGCCTTCAAAATTCAATATGTCTATTTGAAGTTTACTTTACCTTTTTTTGGAAAAACACAAACTCCGTTTAATTTCCCTTTGGATTTAAAGGAATTTTGATATTTATGAATGTCGTGGATAACCGAGGATTAAAAATATACTTGTCGATAGTTCGCGTAGTTGATTGGTCTATTCGCTAATGCCCCGGGACCCTCGGTGTTTTCGGTCCATCAACTCGCCGAGCGGCTCACTCGAGTCAAATTACGCGGAAACTTCAGCCTGGCCAAGAGATCACTGCATTATTACATCAGAGAAAACTGCTTTAATAGTCACTTAACCTCTATTTACTTAGTCATTCATCTTATATTGATAGGAAATAGTACATTACACAACTAGGGTGGTAATACAAAGAACGGCCGAGATCGCAGAAGTCTGCGGCCCGAGCTGCAAGCGAGGGACGTAAATATGCGATCGAGGGCTTTCTTTATTACCTTCCGTGTTGTGGACATCATTTTATGTCTACACTTGTACCCACTAACGTATAAATAATGTTCAACGGCCAAGTCACACAACATTAACTATAGTAATAAAGAAATCGCAGTAAGGAACCTTAGACTTGGCACGACTTTGTCTAGATTTCATTACTTTTTAGAGATAAACAAGCAGCTCCATCGAGACTTGACTAGTTTTTTACAGAATGTTTTCGGTGGGATATTATTTACTCATACTCATTAATATATAATGTTTTTACGCGATTAAGTCCCGTTTTGATAAATTGTATGTAAAATATAATTATGATATAATATGTATGTTGATAAAGCGGTAAAGTTATTATCGTGCCTTAAATACAACTGAAAAATTTAAGCAATCATTCTGTGTTAAATAAAAGCAATACGTAATTTTTTATTTTATTTATTTAAGAAGTTCAACAGCGTTTACAATGAGTAGTAAGAAAATACTTATTATACATTACATATAGCCAATAACAGAACTTCCTTAATTATACGAATTTATGCCTGAGTATAGATTAGTAACTAGTGCATCTAGAAAATGTGCTACTAACTACGAATTCTTATGTTACAACAATTTAAAACAGAATCATGCAAACAACAGTAGAAAAAAAAAAAATTAAGAAGTGAACGCATTTAAATAATAAATGATGTTGTGTGTGTGTGTGTGTGTGTGTGTGTGTGTGTGTGTGTGTGTGTGTATGTGTGTGTGTGTGTGTGAATGATTACCAGGACAGCCCTTCAATTATCTGTGATTTAAATCTTGGTCTTGATGAGCAAAATGGATCTGCATCACTAAATGATTTGTTGTAGGAGGATACTATTCTTGTCAAGACAGAATTTCGGCCGTAGTTGGTACGATGAGGAGGGACGTAAAATAAGTCAGTATTGCGAAAACGGCGGGCGGGAGCACGGAACCCGAGCTGCGCGAGCAACGTGGGGCAGTCCAGGCGCCCGTTTAGGACGTCGTGGAGGAACATCATATCTGACAGAGATCGACGGGACGCTAGTGGAATTATATTATGGAATGCACAGCTTTCCTCATATCGATACCTTTAGACTCAAAGGGCGTAAACGCCGTAGGTTCTAATGGCGTTTACGCCCTTTGAGTCTAAAGGTATCGATATGTGTCGAACCTTCTGCGCGCTCGGTAGTTTATATATTTCGTGAATTTTTTCTGTATATATTCTAGTCTATGTATGTAGGTTATGTACTGGGGCGACCAGATTGTGCTTGCATATTCGAGTATACTACGTACGTAAGCGTAGTACACAGTTTTAATACATGAGAGGTCAGAGATGGGACGACAGACTCTAATGACGAATCCTAGACTTTTGTATGCTTTACTAACTATAATGTCTATGTGTTCTTTCATAGTGAGTTTACTGTCAAGATGGACTCCCAAATCACGCACGGTCTGTACTTTCTCTATGTGTGATCCTTGAATGGCATATGGGAATGTTAATTTATTACGTTTACGAGTAAACGACATAATTTGACATTTTTTTACGTTAACTTTGATTCTATTAGTAATATAATAATCTGATAAGCGATCTAGGTCCTCTTGGAGATTCTGGCAGTGTATTTGTGACCGTACATCTAAAAATATTTTAGTGTCGTCAGCATACAATAAAAATTTGGAGTGTTTAAAACATGTGTAAATATCGTATAAATATATATTATATAATAGAGGCCCTAAATGGGACCCCTGAGGAACGCCTGAGGAAATTTTGACGAAGTCTGATCGAAAGCCGCCTACTACAACTGCCTGAGAACGGTTTGTCAGGTACGATTTTATCCATCGCAGCAAGTCCCCCTGGATACCTAGGTGTTCAAGTTTGTGTAAAAGGATGACATGGTCCACCCGATCGAAGGCCTTTTCAAAATCAGTATAAATTACGTCTACTTGACCACTAGTTTCCATTTTATTTAGTAGATAATTAGAAAAAATTGCGAGATTTGAGGTTGTGGATCTGTTTTTTAGAAAGCCATGCTGTTCGACTGGGATACTGTTTGCTACGCCAGAGTAAAAGGTATTATATACAAGCTTTTCAAAAATTTTAGCAAAGATATTCAGTATCGATATTGGTCGGTAATTTTCAACGTTAAGTTTAGAGCACTTTTTATGTACTGGCACTATGTGGGCTTGTTTCCAAATCTGGGGAAAGATCCCTTCAGATAACGACCTGTTGTATATTATACAGAGTGGGAGGGCTAGGACAGCAGAACAACGAGCTATAAAAAAGGGAGGAATATTGTCACTTCCTGCGCCTTTTTTCGTGTTAAGCTGATTCAGAGCTAGTGTTACTTCTTCTGTGGTCAACCTAATACTATGGGTGTGGCTAATAGTACCTGATTGTGGAGGTGGTAGCGTGACTGTTTGATATTCAGTAGCTGGAGGAATAAATACACTATGAAAGAAGTTGTTAAAAGCTGAAGTTATTTCTGCAGGGGTTGTGTGCTTAGTTCCTTGGTGAGTGACGTATTTGGGACAGTTGGGGCTATTACGCTTAGACTTCACAAAAGACCAAAATTGTTTCGCGTCCTTTTTAATATCAGATTGAATCTTTAGAATGTAATTGTCATAACATTGTTTTTCCATCTTTTTTTGTCTGGATCGAAGTAAAGAAAATTCGGCGTAATCTAAACGATTTTTGTATTGTTTCCATCGCGTGTGGGCCGCTGATTTTTCTCGAATAAGCTTTATTAGTGTTTTAGTATACCAAGCTGGGTACGTGTATCGAGTACTACGTTTTACTTTGGGTACATGTTTGTCAATACATATGAGAATATGATTGTAAAAGGCGTCTACAGCCCCGTCAATGTCCATACATTTGCCCTCAAGCTCTTTGTGCCAGTCCACTTTCTTCAAGTAATTAATAATAGCAGCGTAATCACCCTTGCCGTATAAAAAACGTGTCGTCGCGTTGGCTCTCATTGGTTTTACTAAAATATCTGTGGCATCTACAGTAAATGCTGGATGGAAACAGTCTTCAGGCAGAAGAGGAGAGCCTGATTTATATATATCCAAAGAGAAGTTACTAAATGCTAGGTCGAGAGTATTGCCGTGAGAATTTGTTAGAGTGTTAGACTGAGTAAAACCGAGTAAGCTTAATTGATCTATTAGTCTATACGCACAATCTTGAGTTTCTACGGATCCCCGATTTAAAACCACCGGGCCGTCGTGACCCCAGGTAATACTAGGTAAATTGAAGTCGCCCAAAATTAGGCAATGGTGATCGGAGGCGCGATTGAATATCTTTTGGACCGTAGATAGAAATACATCTATATCGCGAATTTGTGTTGTGCTATTCCCCGGGACGTAGGTACAAGCAATGTGTAAGTCAGCGTTAGCACTAATATTGTTCGACGGAATTGTTACCCACATTATTTCGGAAGGTAAAGTTATCCATTCCGAACGTGCGTAGGCATTCAGACTACGTTTTACACAAATTACGACGCCTCCACCAGTTTTTTTACCTGTGAGCATTAAGTTGCGATCGGAGCGAAACACATCATACCGAGAATCACAAAACTCCGAGTCGAATATCCCGTCGCACAACCACGTTTCTGTCAAAGCTATTATATCAAAATCGTTGTTTAAAATGTTACTCAATAATGTGCTACATTTAGTCCGTATACCCCTCACATTTTGATAATAAATCTGTAAAGATCCTATGAAAATGAATGTTGAAAGAATCTAATCGTAAGTGTACTATTTATTGAAATGATAAATGCTATGGTTAGAAGATCCAACATAATGAATAGGGTGATTAGCATTGAGTGACCTGCGCGGTGACTCCGAGTCAGTTTAAGGGAACATGAGCTCAATCTCAAAGCGTACAGCGCTCGAAATCGCCTGGATTCGTAATCATTAAGATTATCATAACAACGCAAATACGACATTACAACATTTACGCTTACCTGTATCGTGATCCAGATGAGATTTGATTTTAATACATGAAATACAGTTAGATAATATACGATACGGATGCTACTATTATGTTTTTTCGATAAGTATACAGCACTGGTATATATAGTACGTATTTGCATATATATTTTATCTGGTTTACTAATGTAAACATGTCCATAGTTCATATTTAGTACTGGCGAAATATAGATGCTATGTTTTATTAGTTTATTTCGTGACAAGTTAAATACATACATTGCGGACGTAGTAGGTGGATTTATAATAGGGTAAAATAATAATGCATATAAATATATTACTGATTGTTGTATAATTAAACGGTTTTTATTGCATTTTATATGTAAATTAAGCTTAGTATTGTAGGGTATCCTGGGTTGTATATTGTATGTGTGTGTTTGTGAAGTTGTTATTGTGTTACATATATAAAAAAATTCGTTCACCTTATGAAATAAGTATAGTTTAAAAGTAATTATAACTAGCACCAACGATGACATAATACTTTCTCTAATCAGCGAATTTTGCGAAGGTCTTCTTCCGTTCGGAGGTGGATGGCGGTGGCACCTTGGTTTTTCCGAGCTAGTATCTGGCAGTTTTTTGTCCAGACGTACTCGTACAACTTAGCAGCAGCGATATCCCTGGTCTTCTTTAACAATGCTTTGTTGTACGGGGTCAGGTGTTCGTTGACATATATTGATGTAGAATCGCCTGGCAATTCGATGTCCTTGGATGTTATTCCACGAGCTTTTCGTATGCCCGCAATAATATTATCTTTTAGTAACCTCTTTTTAAGTTTCACAATAACCGCGCGGGGCCGGCCCGCAACGGTATGGCGTGATTTAACTCTGTTCACGTGATCTATATCTTCCTCGGTCAGGGTCACCCCGCTCACCCTGGCAATGGTGATCACTATATCCGTGAGGATTTCGCTGTCATCTTCGGGTAGCCCGGTGATCTCCAAATTTTGAATTCTTTCCCGTTGCTGGTGGTCATTAAACTGTGATTGAAGGTCGAGAAGATTTTTTTTCAGTTCAGAGACGACATTTTCTTGCTTTTTTTGTAAGTGTATGTGTTTTTCTGTTTCCTCGATGCGTTTTTCGAGTTTGTCCTGGCGGTCGGACGAGAAATCTATGCTGGCGCATACCTCGGACACTGTAGCGGCAAGCTCCTCTTGTTTCCTGGTGGTCACTACCAACGTGTTTTTGATCTCCGCGTAGTCCGTACGAAGAGTGTTGAGGTCGGACTTTATATCAGCCTTGAAATCGTCCAATGACTGTTGCATTTTTTGCATAAACGCCTCCAATACCTTGGTAATACCCACATCTAAGTCGGGCTGTTTCCTCTTCCGGGAGTTGAGAAATGACACATGGTCTTCGTCCTTTAGTGCTGACAGGTCAGTAAGGGAGGATGATGAAGGAGGCGGTGTCATGGTGTGCGGGTTACCGAAGCAACAAACCACTGTTTTAGGTTAATAGTACACGAGCACAGCCGAAAAAGCGTTTACGATCACTAATTATAAGGTTCAAAGTCACTTGCACTTGATTTATCTAGATGATTTTATTTTTACGTAAGGTGATGCACGAGTTACGCGTCCGTCTCAGAGCGCGAGCGGAACTTTGTTGTCTAAGATCCGAGTATAGGACGACCTTCACCGAACTGGTTAATGGATGAAATGTATTTTATAGTAAATTAAATATGTTATTAAATATATTGCAAGTGGGTTGCCTAAAAAAATTCAGTCCAGAATATGATTAATTTAAAAATTAAGTTAAATTTGCACCTGGTTAGTATGTGATGCTAAGGAAACGAGGTGCAAACTTAGCTCAACCGGTTACTATGAGAAAGTTAGTATAAAGTCGGCACGAGTCGGGTCGGGAGGGTTCACAGAATGAGCAGATTTTTGGTTTAGGGGCATTTTAGCACATAGCAAGCCGCGCCGCTCCGTGTGTTCTTCACCTACGTGCGACAGAGAGGTCCCAGCGAACCATCCCATGCGATAGAAGAGTGTTATGTGCTAAAATGCCCCTAAACCAGACATCTGCTCATTCTGTAAACGGGAACCCGTGCCAACTACGTCCTAACTTTCTCATACTAACTGGTCGAGCTAAGTTTGCACCTCGTTTCCTTAGCATCACATACCCACCAGGTGCAAATTTAACTTAATTTTTAAATTAATCATATTCTGGACTGAATTTTTTTAGGCAACCCACTTGCAATATATTTAATAACATATTTAATTTAATATAAAATAGTTTTCATCCATTAACCAGTTCGGTGAAGGTCGTTCTATACTGGGATCCTCTACTATTTAGGTTGTGAAAAATGTTTTGAGGAAAAATATTCCCATGGACGTTTAATGATTGCTTATTATTAATTTTCTTTTTACTTAAATGCCAGTTTATGATGTTAAAGATTTGCAATTATAAAATGTTAAAAGAGACGAACATAAGAAATAAGGAGAGATAATACATAATTTCTGGACGTGAAACCATATCAAAATTGAAGCAAAAATATAAAAGCTACCAATGAAATCGTAACCACGATAGCTTTAAACTAAACCTTTAATAAGGCGGAGTGAAGTGATTGGTCAATTTGTGTCGCTTCATGTTGCGACTTTGCTTCACTGCTTGGATGAATGAGGCCCAAGTCTGATTTCCATGACTAAATAGCACATATGAGTATGTGCTATAACCGCCTCTGAACAATCATATACAACTGATTAACAAACCGAAAGGAAACATATCTAAGCATATTAAGGAGAGTCCACATTGCTGCTAAAATTACGGTGAGAAGCGAGTTTACGTAACCAAATTGTACTAAATGTAAAGCACGCAGCGTGTACGCAGCGTCAGGCTTCGATGAGGCCCTTTAAAACGTGTCCTCAAAATTAGGATTAGTAGTTACTTACATTTGTTACTTGACAGGATACATCATCGTCCGACGGCTAGCCATTTAATTTTCTCCCTCAACAGGCGAAGCTAGATTTAACGAGTTAATGTCCTGAGTGAAACAGACAGTAATGAAATTTGACCCCTATTGTGCGGCGAGTTAAATGAACTGGAACAGTTATTCCAGAATATAATATTGCAGTGGTTAAAGGGTAACAAGCTAGCAATAGTACATTGTGTATCTAGGGCGGTAAGTAAGGAATTGCAAACGAGTGTTTGTTATAAGCCCGAGGTGAAACCGAGGGCTTTAATAACACGAGTTTGTAATTCCTTTACCGCCCGTGGCACACACAATGTTTTTCATCACACTTGTGAGGAAATCTTAATAATATAACCTTACTAATCGCCCCAGTATGACAAGAAAATATTAAAACAGACAGTGACATTAGTGACATATGTCCACAGACAATGCGAATGTCAAGTCACGTTCGGAAACCATAGCGGTAACGGCCATTTTAGTTGATCTTATAGTTACAAAATAAAGAAATACATTATATAAACATTTAATTAATGTTACCGAAATATGTGTTTACATGTATTTGCAATAACAGTTATCTTAAAATAAATACTTCAGTGATAAAAGTTAAAAAAGTAGTTGGCGGTTCCTTTGAACATGACAAATAAGAGTAAAACAGAACCAGCGTTTCAAATTTAAAAAGAAGACCATTACGCCCTAGGGCGTAATAGGCCATTTACGGCCCGCAGAACCTACGTGTAATGACACCATTTTCGAGCAAGTGTGATGAAAAATTATATAACGTTATGAATTAATAGACAGTGGTTTGTATACCTATCTTCAATTAGGTTGGTGCCAAAGGTTTTGACAAATCCATGCATATAATAAAATCGTATCAAAACTATATTTGTGCGCGCATCATACAAAAACTATCGGACGATTTCTATGTTTAGTATACTGCTCCGCGAATGAAGTTGGCGGCATCCTCTAGCTCCCAAAATTTTCTGACTTGAGACTTAGGCATGGTAAAAATCTTCAGCGCACCCACGACAAAAAAAAACAACCACATTGCTCAGGTGCAATCGGCAGGAATAGTATGCAATGTACGCAAAAACTAGTTTAGCTAGTCTACATCGGTAACGATGTTCCTGTCGAATTGTCGATACGTGGTTGTTTTCAGAACGTAAATTAAATCATGTGAGCAAGTCGGAAAAACATTTCTAACTTGTTAAGTCTGATTGAATTATATTGCCACAATCGAATTAATCATGTATACATTTATTTATACCGTAGTTGATATTGTGATTTAAGATTTTATTTTCTAAAGCGATAGCGCCCCCCTGGATAGCATCAACGCCCCCCAAGTCCTTCCAAGGCCTCTACCGCCCTGGGAATCCTCAGCGCCCACTGGGGCGCGGTACGGACCACTTTGGGAATGGGAACCTATGCTAGAGCACAGCTAGAGCTAGAGCATACGTAGCTAGCCAGTTGTAAATAAATGAGAATTGTTTCCTGTTTTAGTACTTCTATTAGATTAATTAGAAAACATAGTAATACAAGTCATTGAATGTAATGTGATTCAATAAGATAATGGATTCAAAATATTACTTTGCTTCTGTATATATCAATTATTTTATCATTTGCCTTGTTTTATATATTGTAATGCGTTATAAGTTTTTACATACATATAAAATTGATGTAAAAAAGTAACTAGACAGTAAAAATAAATTCGCGTGTCTCTTACCATAATTTAACATCAAATAATACCTATGAGTAAAAAAACGGTGAGCAATCTATTTTATTGACACGTTACAATATATACTGCTCTCAAAGTACAGCCCTTGGGCGGGGGACATTTACCACCTGACCGATTTTTTACTCGCGTAAAAGGGACCCATAGGTATTCGTGATTTTGCCGTCACGGAATAATTTATAAGGAGACGAAATACGTGGAAATGTGTTGACATAGTACGCAGCATATTTATTTTCACGTGAACATTTTCCGGTCCTTAAGAGGGTGTACGGACGGAACTATTTTTCAGTGGATTAAGTTGTTGAACCTTTGTCCAGTAGAGTCCTAATGTAGATATAATATGTCTTATAATCTTACAACCGCTTGCTAGGACGCTAATCGTTTAAAAGCTTAATGATTCTATCAGATTTTAGTTAATATTTTGAGAATGTACAATTTTATTAAATAAATATTGGAACCGATTTTTCTGCATACATGATAATCTACGAACACCCTAAATCGGTATGTCTTGGCATATAATTTCGAATAACTTCAGTTAGGGCAAAGGACTTTTGAAAATTCGTCCACGAAGAGGATAAAAGTATATATAAATATGCAGATCCTATCGGGCTCAAGAGATTTGTTCCTGATTCGTCATATTCCTGATTGGTCATATTCCTTATTCGACATTTTCCTAACTGGCCATATTCCTAACTCGTCATATTCCTGATTGGTCATATGCCTTATTTGACACTTTCCTAATTGGTCATATTCCTAACTCGTCATATTCCTGATTCGTCACATTCCTCACTCGTCATTATACAGTCAAATCAAATCGCGAACACGTGCGAAGTAGTTTTTGCGGTACAGTTACAAGACAAAAACTTGTACCCAGAGTGCAATAATAACTGTTTTCCTCTTTCACTAGCGATAAAATACATTTCATCTTCCGCACCTTCATTACAAGCCATTTTCCACGATTAGAATTATATTAGTGTATTGCTGTATCATTGACCCACTCAATATAAATAATAATGACAATGACATTAGCTTCATGATAGACAAGTAACACACCTCCAATAATTATCTAAAGAGGTTCTTAACATTTACCACAAGTTTGTGCAGGCAAATGTACATGGTATGACGAGTAAGGAATCTGATGAATCAGGAATATGACGAGTTAGGAATATGACCGATTAGGAAACTGTCGTATAAGGAGTATGACGAATCAGGAATATGACGAGTTAAGAATATGACCAATTAGGAAAGTGTCGAATAAGGAATATGACCAATCAGGAATATGACGAATCAGGAACAAATCGCTCAAGGCTAGTTGAAGCATAATATAAATTAGGTACAGTCATGGGCAAAGATAAATATCCACACAAATTTCCAAAATATGTATACATAAACCTTACTGCCATAATAATAAGAACTGTATACATATATTTGAAACGTTGTGGTGTTTACATATTGGAGCCCTTGACTGTACTAGTCGCCAATGTTGTCTGCAGTGTAATTATGGCCAGGAAGGAACTGTTAAAATCCTTCTGGTACTTCCCGTGCACTGCAGTCTTCATGAGTAATTCTATTTTTCTCAAACATGGCATGAAATGTTGACATTATGTGCCTAAAAATAGGCCGCAAACTACCTCGTTTTCGGTGCGGCTTGACTCTTGGCATGGAATGGAATTTCATTTTTTTTTAATTTCCATTCCACATTTATTTGGGCCACAGCATCACGGCATTCAGCCATTAAAAAAACAAAAAACGATTTTTGCTATATTTTGCAGTTTTATTTATTTAAAATTAACATGAACATAACAAATAACACATTATAAACAATGTCCAATTATTATAAATTGCAAACTAAACCACAAGAATACACATTTATAATATTTCATCTAAATATTCGCGGTAAAAATGTAAACTGAAACAGCTTTTGGTTTCCGAACGTGACATTTGCATTGTCTATGGATATGTCAGTGTCACTAACGTCACTTTCTGATAGAAAGTTTCTGATTAAAATATTTAGGGTAAGTAGATATTAGTAAGTTTATTTATTTCATTGCATATTTGAGAAATGCACTATACATACCTCGGCGGGAAACGGGGTTGCCGACCTCGTAACTATCTGGCCTCTCTTCGCTCGGCCAGCTATATGTACTCGGCCAGCAACCCCTTATTTCCCGGCCTCTGAAGTAATGTACTATTGTGTTGATATTAAAGGATTGTTTCCAAAAAAGTTTTGGATCTCTCGTTTCTTATATAAAATACACAATTGACACTCATGTCAATTGATTTAAGTGTCATTGGGCAAAGTCATCAATGTCATTATCATTCACACACTCATCATTAACACTAGACCTATTCCCTATATCTTTCTGCGTCTTTCTTAATTTGTATCAAATCATAGCAGATTTCTTATCTCTTCTGTACATTATGTAAATAAAAATTCCAAATAAAACGTTTTAGTATGAGTTAGTTACTCAGTCAGGACTTTTCTTTTTACCCGACTGCGGCGAAGCCCAAAGGAGGGTTATTAAATACACAGATTACTAGTAGTTATTTTTTAGTTATTCAAATAGCAGGGACCGCAACTTTGGTGCCGATGACTGACGTATGACGTTTAGTCCGATATAGGATGTTCTTTTAATAACATTGCAATACCTCAATTCTTTATAATGAAATATTAAGAATTATTTGCATAAAAAATAATGTTCACATTAAAAAACGATGCAAGTATTATTTTTATTCGTTTTTTTACAGTAATGTAATTGTAACAAAAAATATTATTCTTCGTGTAAATAAAACAACATATTAACGGAAGGATTTTTTTTTATACATTTCACACGTACATTCAGGGCAAAATAGTTCTTGAACCTCTCGCCAATTACCAAAATTAGCGTCGCACTGGTCATAATTCCTATAACCGCACCTGGAGCAAATGTTGTTGACGATCAACCATTCTTCATCTAAATTAATTTCTTTTGATGGAAATGACGCCAATGACTTTAAAAATAGCTCTTTCCGCAAAACTTCTGGCAATCCAAGATTCCGAACCCATCCTCGAAAATTTAACATCTAAAACAATAAGTGTCAAGAAATAAAATTAACAATATCGGTATAATAAGTATTATAATATGGGGCCCGTGCTTTTCATTCTGATGACACCAATTTGACATCACGCTGCAACTATATCATCTCAAATTTGGTAACAAATGATAGGCGGTGAAAAACTTACTTTATCATCAAAATCGTATTCATTATTTTCATCTAAGTAAGAATTAAGATTTCTACTTAATATTCTAGCAATGCACTCCATTGTAAGTTCTCGTAATGACTTGGGAATCGAATTACTTCCAGCCATATTTTACGTCCTTAACGACAATATCTACCAAAACTTCAGAAAAGTGACAATTAATATGGTATGTATTTTTTTTGTATAGATTAAAGATTGTTCTCTTAACTGCCAGTTAGGAGAAAAATCACCATCGGTAGGGTCAGGGTTGTCAAAAAAAATATCGTCCGTGGTAAACAAGTACACGCCCAGTCTGATGATAAATGGTCACCGTAGCCTATGGACGCTTGCACATACAGCGTTTATATGAGTTTAATAAGCACAACGTACCAGTCTGATATCCTTTAGTTATTATACTTCGATTCAAAATTTATAATCAAAATCTGTTCCAAACTACTAGGAGTCATGTTACATCGCGTGCTAGTAAAAATCCACTTCAATATTGAGAAAGATCTTTCTACCTCTACGGACGTAATAGGAGCATATTTGAATAAACGCCACAAGTTCATTTTTTCTGAGGGTTCATAGAGACTAATTTCCCTGTGGTTGTTCAGATCAGCCATATTTTCCATAATCTGTAATCCACTATTTTTTTTTAATAGTGTTCTATGTTTTCTGTATATGTTTTTTCCCTTTTCATGTAGCATAATCTTAGATAATTTTGCGGTAACAGTTTTAACCACACGCAACGACTCGCTCAATGGCAAAGATGAATTTTGTATATGTCTAGTAGAATCAACCAAGATGCTGCAATGTTCTGTTATGAAAAATATGTTCTCTTTTACGTTAGGTTTACGAATTGCTAACTTTGCTCTTCTCACTTGGGCTGCATTTTGTTCATTTAAAGCATTAATAACATTAGTGATTTCATCAAAATACTTCCTGTAGTACATGCACGCCTCAATCCACGTATTCCAGCGTGTTATAACGGGCCGTGGTGGCTGAGGTATGTCAGGGTAAAGTTGTCTCAATACTGACATTCTTGAGGGCGATTTTAAAAATGCTAATTTTACACTTGCTATTAATTCATTAACATCATCGTATAATTCTCTAATTTTCTCTGCAACACGGTTTAGCCCGTGGGCTACACATGTTACGTGTGTTAAATTTGGGAAAATGTCGTTTAGTGAGCGGCCTGCTTTTAACATATACGGAGCTCCATCAGTGAGAAACAATGCCACTCTTTCATGATAAGTATCACTTTCAAACAGTTTGTTTAACGAGTTAATCACTAATTCTTTAATAGTAACATTATTGGTTTTGGCCAGAACTTGACAAGCGATAAGGTGTGGTTTGCTCGCGTTGGTTTCCTTAAGAGCTCCGACAATCACATTTGCAATTTTTTGCTGAAGTCTGTCTTGTGTCTCATCCACACTTACGTAAATATATGAATTACCTATATCTTGCCGTATAGAAGCGTAAGTCTTTTGAAATGTTTTTGGTAAAAAATTACACCTTAAGTTCGATTCTGACGGTATACTCACATTATTTGCATATTTTCCGCTAATGCATTTTTCAATAAAATTGGAAAAGTTCTTATTTTTTAATTGATTCCAGGGTATATTCGAAGCTATCATAAATTTTGTTAAATCCATATTGAAATCATGCTGTGTCATTTTTCCTCCTTCTCTTTCTATATGCTTTTTTGTTTTCAAATGTTTCTCTATTTTACTTGCTTTTCCTGTTAAATATTGGTCACAGCAGGAGCAGTACATTTTTTCATTTTGTAAAATAAGAAAAGGAAATTTCTGCAAATACGATTCCATAGCGAAGCAATAATATTTCGGTTATATTTTACCAATGAAAAATAATTAAACAGAAATTGGTTGTCATTTCCCACAATCTTGGTTTTAACATGACAAAGACAATTATGTGTGTTGAATATTAGTGCGCGCGCGACCGAGATACGCGCAACATCGTTTAACTAGTCGCTGACCAATTTTATTCTGAATTGAGTGTGAAAAGTAATCTATACTACAAGTATTTTACACCAAAATTAGGAGAAAGATCTGGCCTTCCCAATTCTAAAAGTTATACTTCAGTAGTGGTTTTCCCTAAAGTACTATCCCAGTGTGAAGTGTTAGAACCTATAGTTGCGGTGGCCGTTATTTTGAACGTCAAGCATCGGTCGGCGCGCAGCAGCGGCTAAAGGTCGTCGACCCTGCTTCGGCACCCCCGCTTCGGCAAACATCGGAACATCGTCGGTTCGTCGCTCATTGAAGCCGCTCTGGAAGCCGCCGGCGCACGAACGGACACTGCGGATGAGTCATACGCAACGCGCTACACGCACCTAAGTCTAGTGGTGATTATAATTACGCTTACTCGCTTATCACGAATTCGTGCTTATATTGATTTATAAATATCAATTACCATTATGGCTGATGTATCTGCTAACATTGTTTGTGCTGGTTGCCGTAATATTATCAAGGACCAGAGAATCTTAAAATGCTTAGCATGTACTGACACTTATGATCTGCTCTGTGCTAGTATTTCGGAAAGCTTGTATGACGCGTCACCTGAAGAGCGTAGGTGCAATTGGGTTTGCCCTGCATGCGTCTGTCGTCAGGCTAAGGTAGGCAATGATAATACGCCTGTTGGGGAAACAACTCTGGACGCCAGCCAAATTCATGTTGGGCACGAGGACTCTATGGATTGCAGTTTCTTAAATCAGTCTTCCGGAAACTCGATACATCATGTCACCTACCGTCGTCGTCCTGAGCAGCCCACAAATGACCTCTCGATCTCGATGTCGTTAGCAAATGTTCGAGAGTCGATTAGGGAGGAGCTTCAGTTCAGCCTGGAGGAGCGCCTGCCACATCTGATTAGCAATGCAGTTGCAAGTCAAATTGCCCCATTAATTCAAACTGTTGCGCATTTAAGCACTAGGGTAACTACCATAGAGGAAAGGGTTTTAGTTCTGGAGGACAAGCTAAATAATATATTAGCTACTAATACCGAATCGTCCGGGGATACCTACTCCTCTGTTGCTTTGAAACCGAAGACACCTACTGCCGTTAGTCACGAAGTAGTCAGTAAGTCATCTTTATCTCTAACTCAAAATAGGACTACTATTCAGGAGCTTCCATCGTCTGTTACAGCCACGCAGCAGGTTAAAGAGCGTGTTTCAGGTGAATACAACAGAAAATTGACCTTAGAGAACGCTACAGTCCTAGACCATGAGGGCCCTGGTACAACTCTGAACCGCCCGCGCAAACAACTAGACGTGAAACGTGGTACGGCGGCTCCCGGCACCACGTGCCAGCTTGAAGCATCGGAGAGGCGCCGTTATATACATTTATACTATGTAAAGTTGGGTACCACGGAGGACCAGGTACGTGCTCATCTTGCAACAATTTGTGAAGAAGACGTTTGCTTAGTCGAGACGCTTAAATCAAAGGGCAACTATGCATCCTTCAAATTGAATGTCCCATTAAAATTTGCAGAGCGGGTATTAGATCCTTCTAACTGGGCGCAAGATATATGTGTCAAACTCTGGAAAAATAATTTTCGTAACTTTCGCAACAAGAACTCGGAAGAATCAAAACGATTCGGAGGGAGTAACTAAAACCGCCTCCCGTAATTCAAGCAATATAGATCGCTGCATCCAACGCTTGAACATAGTGTATCAAAATGTAAGGGGGCTTAAAACCAAGTTACAGCAATGGAGAGTCAACCTTCAATCGCAGAATGCGGACTTAATTGCAGCTACTGAAACTTTTCTTGACGAGTCCGTTGGCGATTCGGAAGTAATTTCAAACGGATGGAGCGTTCTTCGTCGAGACCGCCTCGAACGACGCGGAGGAGGAGTATTACTCGCGGCACGTCCAGGCATAACGTTGCAACGCCATGCCGAGCTGGAGACTGACAGCGGTGAAGATCTATGGTGTTCGTTTTGTGTAAATAATGTCAAATTCTATGTTGCCGTAATTTATGTCCCACCGAATTCAATGGATAGTGTCTATCTAAAACTATTTCAGTCCATTGAGGCCGCTAGTGATATCTTATCGGTGCCTTTTATTTTACTAGGCGACTTAAATTTAAATAGCGCGTCATTAAATATCATTACATACTATTGTTATTTCCTAAACTATTGTAACGTATCGGATAGAAATAATGTGGTTAATTTATATGGTGGTAAACTTGACGTAGTCCTGGTGCAGGAGGTTTGCACGTCAGAAGTCCATAAGATACTTGATGAGGGGCTCGTGCCACACGCCGATCCGTACCATCCTCCCCTGGATATCCTACTTGAGCTTGATTTGTCTCGATCTAGACATACCCCGTACTTAAACGTTAGCAATCTTGACACAACAAAGGATTGGAACTTTGCTAGGGCTGATTATGACTTACTCTACCAAAAGCTCCGGCACTGCGATTGGTCTATTGTTTACGAAGCCTCAAACGCTGAGACTGCGGTAGAGGCTTTCTATAATCTCCTTTATAGTATATTTGATGAATGCGTTCCCAAAAAAGTACGACCGCATAAGAAGTCAAAATGTTATCCTGTTTGGTACACGCGAGAAATCATTAAAGAAATCTCTAATAAAGCCTCTCAACATAAGTTATGGAAGTCGACGGCCGACTTAAAATATTATCATGCATTTAGTTGCTTAAGAGCGCACGTAAAGACCCTGATAGCTAAAGCATACGACGATCATGTACGGCTTGTCGAAAGCAATATAAAAACGAAACCTCAAGAATTCTGGAACCATGTCAATAGTCTAAGGTCTAAGGGGGGATTCGAACCTACTATTTCATATCGCGGCGTTAAGTATGAAGGTGCTGATGCTGCGGTGGCATTTGCTGACTTTTTCTCTAGTGTTTTCTTACCAGTTATCCCGTCACTCGATGCTAATCTTGCGTTAAAGTATGACAATACTCATTCCGCTACTCGAATCGATGTTAAGGAAATATCACTGGAGGAAATCGCTAATGCAATTGATAAGCTTAAGCCTAGAAGTGCGGTGGGCCCTGACAGCGTCCCTCCTTACATCATTAAAGCCTGCAAGGACTTTTTTGTTTATCCTATTCACTACATTTTTAAACTCATCTTATCCAATGGTAAATATCCCTCTCAATGGAAAATTTCACGTGTGAAACCCATACCAAAATGTAGAGACTCCTCAAATGCGGAAAATTATCGTCCGATAGCAATTCTTTCTTGCCTACCTAAAGTGTTCGAGTCCATTTTACACCGGCAAATCTCTATTCAAATAAGCCCATATCTTACCGACTGCCAACATGGTTTTCGGCCAAGGCGATCCGTTAATAGTAACTTGCTGTCTCTAACTGACGTAATATCTCGGTATTTAGATCAAGGCTCCCAAGTAGATGTCATATACTTTGATTTCCAGAAGGCTTTTGACCGCGTCGACAACGACATCTTACTTGGAAAGCTCTGTGCGATAGGTTTCACCCCTAGACTCCTCCAATTGGTCGCTGACTATCTCAAAGATCGGCAGCAGTTTGTGCGACACGGTTGCTACGTCTCCCCACCCTACCATACTCCATCTGGAGTGAGTCAGGGTTCTATTTTAGGTCCTTTGTTTTTCATTATTATGATAAATGATCTACATAAAGTGGTTCGTCACTCTCACTGCTTACTCTACGCCGACGACCTGAAGCTCTTTCGCTGCGTAAATGGAATCGCAGACAGTGTTCTTTTACAGAACGATATCGATGCCGTGCTTGAGTGGAGTAATAATAATAAACTACTATTTAATCCGTCGAAGTGCTGTATCATGACGTTCACCCGCGCTCTTTCCCCTCTTAAACAAACATACTTGTTAGATAACTGTCCGATCGCTCGTGTGAATTCTGTCAAAGATCTTGGAGTCACTTTTGATCCGAAGCTTACTTTTAACCAGCATATCACATCACTCGCGGGAGATTGTTACAAAAGACTCGGTTTTATTATGCGTAACGCGAAAGAGTTCCGCGATCCTAAGGTCGCAAAATTGCTATACACAGCTCTGGTTAGAAGTAAGATAGAATCCGCCTCGATAATCTGGAATCCGCATGAGAAATGTTACATACTTCTTATAGAAAAGATTCAAAAAGCTTTTCTCCGTTTTCTCTATAAGCAAGTATACGGGTACTATCCCTTTCTTTACCCTACGAATTATTTGCTAGGTATGCTTGGATTTAATTCCTTGCATGTCAGGCGGTGTGCCGAACTTTTGATGACGGTGTGTCGTTGTATGAGAGGTGAGTCGGATTGTTCTGATTTAGTTACGACGATGTGTAAGCTATTTGTTCCAAACAACTATATTAGAGGCCGTAGCCACCGCCTCCTGGCGGAAGAAAGGGCACGCACGGTGGCTCACAAGCACTCGCCAATTGTCTGTGGACGGAGACTACTTAATAAATTTATTTCCTACGAACCAGGTTGCGATTTGTTTACAGATAAATGGAGCAAACTTCACATAGCAGTGATGCGTTACTGTGAAAGTAATTTATAAGATGAAAATGTATACGCTGTTTTTGATGTTTTACTTTATTTTTAAATCATATTGTTGGTACCTATTAGTTGTGTTTTGCCATTCTAAGTGTTCATTTGTTTGTTTTGTTTAACTTTCATATTGTCTGCGTTATGTTTTTACGTCTGTTGTAGTTTGTGTTGATACTTTGTTCTGTTAGTTAAGCTAAGAATTTAAGTTTGCCAGTGCCTTGGCGTATAGCTGTAATGCTGGTGAATTTTGTAATGTTAATGTTAATAAATAAATAAATAAATGTTTTTATACGTGGCCAGTACGTGGAAAACTCTTAACTCAAGTTTTAATATCAGTAAACTAAAGAGGCTAATAAGTTGTTATTTGATTAAGTGTATATAATCTAGATAACAACACTCTGTATTTAGCTTGACGTCGTACGTCTGTCATCGGCACCAAAGTTGCGGTCCCTGGTCATGATCGATAGCGATAGTGTAGATGACTGAGAAATTTTCACAAAAGACTTTCTCGATGGAAGGCTAAAAAAATAAAACCTAACCACATCAAAGAGCTCTTTATGTTATTATATTCATACACTTCCGATGCTTTTACGTGGATAACGCATATAAAAATATCAAAAGTAATATAATCCCGTCCTATGCACGTTCTCATTGGTATTCTATTAGACTCCAACCACCTGCATATAAAATATGCCGTAAAAGTATGTTCGTGTGTGTTTAAGTATGAGTACCTAGCTAATGTCATCGGGCCAGGAAATGTAATTGTTTTTAGATCAAAATGTTGTTTACATCTCACTTTACATAATACGGAACCCTAAAAATGGAAATGATATTGAGAGATGGAGGAAATAATATCTTTTGAGTGAAGGGCTGTCAATAAAGCTGTGTATATAAAGTTAGTAGTCTTCTTAGCTTATAGCTTGGCAACTTCGTTGGTGACACTCACCTGTGTGCTTTTTGTTATGTGCAGCCGTAACTACTTACACAAGTTACCGCCAACATGAACGGCGACTGACGGAAGCTGCCTCAGGTGAGTGTCACCAACGAAGTTGCCAAGCTATAGCTATGAAATTCTATTAAACACTGTTCTCTGCTGTTATTGATGTGATATTGTTTTTATTGAATGTGGAAATTGACAAATTTCATGCCTCTAGGACTCGAGCCCGCATCCCCAACGGCGATCCCGGTCAATACAGACGCACTTCCGATTGTGCCACCGAGACCATCAAGTCGATGTTGGAAATGCGGATTCGAGTAATGCCGGAGACTAATATGCTGTCTTATAAGTATATCTAAGTAGATATGTTTTTGGCAACGTTTTAGTAAAGAAAAAAAAAAAAAACTTCAATAATATACTCATCATTCAAGTTACACAAATAATGCAGACAGCACGTCGATTGCACGTCATGTAAATCACGATGTATTATGTATCACATAGACAACGGTTGTAAATGATGAACATGCCATTCATATCATGGACTGTCTGTCAAAGCTAGTCACTTCAAAGGTAACACGATATTTGATTAATTCAGAACATCAGCTGAATTTAATTGAATTGCATTGCGGCATAGTACACAAGCATGGTTGATTGACTAGATGTCTTGCGATTTCTCCTGCGTGTATTATCAACTTTTTCACATAAACTTTCATCCCCTATTTCACCCTTTTAGGGGTTGAATTTCGAAACATCCTTTCTTGGTGCACCTCTACGTCATTTAAAAAAAAGTTTGTATCAAATTCAATCCTGCTATTATCACACATATAAACTGCTACAACACGCACATAAGCACTGGCTGGTCCCACCGCCGGCGAGTAAGCGAGTAAAGTTGGGTGAGTAACGACCTTTCCTGATCCGCAATGTAATGCTACTCGCCCAACCTTACTCGCTTACTCGGCGGTGGTGGGACCAGTGCCTTGTGCCGGTGGCCTGCTCGGTGGCCACGCCACTGGGTTTGCTGCACAAACGAGCTGTAGGCACGCCAGCAGTATTACCTGTTGCCCACGACATACCCGCGCGACAAAAAGCCGCCGGCCAGGCCACCGGTACGGTGTGTAGGAGCTTTAAGTCACGGGCGGCATGGCATCTATGTAGTTGGCGGTATTGTGCTAGTGATAGCTGGCGGGAGTTAAACCACAGTATAATAGCAGTAATATTTCTTCCTACCAAAGGTACCTACATGGCGCGCTTGAATGTGTGCGCGCCGTGTACGAACGCACTACAAGCAAAGCAGTATGGATCGCACTTACACAGACTGAATACGTGTCGCACGCTCCTCCTAAATGGTCGAAGTTCTGCTTTTATTCGTCTTTATACTTTGGTTAAACAATGTAAGTAGCTGACCGTTGTAAGGCAGATAGAACTATTAGCTAACTATTAGCGAGTGTCCCCCCTGGTGGAATAAAACTCTTAGCGAACCCATTCATCGGTTACCATCCCGTATTAAAGAGGACTACTAACGAGTCATTACCGTTCGCGGCTGTTGACGATTATCCTCGATGGAGTAATGACGCCGCTCTTAAAACTGTTCGTTGGACAACGAAAATTGACACAACGAGTACAGACTCCAGTAAAATAGGCTTACGGGGCGCAAATAGTCCGTTTAAACTTTTGTTTATTCTGCCATGCATAGAATAGAATAGAATAGAATAGAATATGTTTATTTCTGCGAATATGGTACAATTGGTGACATATAACTTACATTGGCTCAGCATATCCTGCCGATGTCGGCGTAGAAATATTATTTCGTTTTACATTTTAATTAATACATATTGGAATTAGAATTATCCGGTCATGCAATTATTATTTAAATAAATTATACAAATTATTAAATAACAAGAATAATTAAATCAGTATTTACTTATTTTCTAATATTATTATAAAAATGTATTCAATGTTCTAAAAAATCATTAATGGAATAAAAGCACATGTCAAGCAGCCACTTAAATAATTTCTTTTCAAAATTAGGAGATTTTAAGGATTTCATATCATTAGGTAATTTATTATACAATTTGATAGTCATTATGTACACATTTTTGCTAAAAACTTTTATCCTTTGTTTAGGAATGTACAAATTGTGAGGATATCTCCCATTTGTTTTATTATAAACAGTGTCATGCAGGGGAAATAGATGTGGGTGCTTTTTTACGAATTTTGCTGCCTCATATATATATAAGCACGGTAAAGGCAAAATGTTCAGCTCTTTGAATATTGGTCGGCAGTGGGCCAGGTAATGAGCTCCGTAAACCGCTCTGAGACATTTTTTTTGCGTTACAAATGCTCTCTGTATATCTACTGAGTTTCCCCATATTATCAGACCGTAGCGTAGCACAGATGATACATATCCATGATATGAGGAGAGAGCGGCTTCCCTGGACGCAACCATCTTAAGTCGTCTCAACGCAAACACAAACCTGTCTAGTCTATTGCATATGCTATCTACATGCAATTTCCAATTTAGATGTTTGTCAATTGTTAGGCCAAGGAAAGTAGCTGAATTAACAGGGTCTATTGTGGTGTTATTTAAATGTATTTTAATGTCTACCGTAGGTGAATTATATGTCTGAAAGTGGATTATTTTTGTTTTGTCCGTATTTAATTTTAAATTATTATTCCCCAGCCAAGTAATAGCGTTTTGCAATTCGTTATTGGCTTCTAATTCCAGCTCGTTTCTATGCTTGCACTTAATTATTAAGGTAGTATCATCGGCAAACAAGATACAGTTATGTTTCAGGTTTGTCGGTAAATCGTTAATGTAGAGCAAGAACAAGAGTGGACCTAAAATACTGCCCTGTGGTACACCGCTTTTATTGATTTTAGATGTAGATTGATATGCATCTTTCTTATTATTCACTATTTTTGTTATTTCAACGTATTGTTTACGTCCACTTAAATAACTCTGTAGCCAGCGATGTGCATTGCCTCTTATGCCGTATTTGTCAAGTTTATTAAGTAGTGTACTGTGACAAACCAGGTCAAAAGCTTTGCTCATGTCCAAAAATACGGCTAATATAGATTCTTTGTTATTAAGGCATTTTGTGATCTGTTCGACCAAAGAAAAACATGCAAGAGATGTTGAACTGTTTTTCTTAAAACCAAATTGGTTTGGATTTAAAGCTTCTGACTTCTTCAAAAAGGCTTCTAGCTTGCTATACATGGCCTTTTCAAATACTTTTGATAGTACAGGTATTAGGGCAATTGGTCTATAGTTATTCAATAATTTTGGGTCACTTTTTTTAAATAGTGGCTTAACTATAGAAAGTTTTAACCTTTCAGGAAAGTAGCCTTGCTCAAAAGTCTGGTTAATAATGTGGCAAAGGGGTGCTGCGGTTACATAAAGTGGGATAAGTTAATAACTCACTCTGCCTTAGCTTCTGCACGGCAGTATTGTTGAATAAAACGGTCGTACATAGTCGTACTTTGCAGCGTGCTTGAAAGATTGGTCCAAGGTTTGATCTAAAGAATTTCGATCTTGTAGTGAATAGTCTGGTTGGTACCGAATTTAGACGGATCTGGACGACGCCTTTCGTAAATTTTGATGGGGGTCTGTGCTACCCTGGGATAATTATATCAAAGAAGAATATGAGAGGTAGGCCTTTGTCCAACAGTGAGACACAGCTCTTAAATAATAATTAATATTGTACAATAATTAAGGTACAATTATGGTTGCCAAATTATCATAGCAAAACGCCAGTAAGTGTTTTATCCTATAGTTGAGTAGGTACTACAAAAAAAGCGCTTTGTCGAAGTGACTTCGAATGGCGAAACATCAGCTAGAGTAGAGTACTGATGCATTTGAGAGAATATTAAATATGCTAGATTACTTGTCTAGTCACTTATAAAGCACTAGCATTTGCCCGCGGCTTCGCCTGCGTTCTTACCGTTGTTATCCTAAGGGAACCAGCATGTTCATCAACTTAACCAGAATTTAAAGTATCCTATGTTTCAATCCAGGACTTGGTCTACTTGCATGCCAAATTTTAACTCAATCCATTCAGTTGTTGCTACGTTATTTAGTAACAAACATCCAAACCTCCAAACATCATTACAAACTTACACATTTAAAATATTACGTTTACGTAGTAATAGTAAAGCATATATTGGTAAACTGATAATGGTAATTGCGTGAAAGTAGGTACCTACATCCCTACAGTCAAAAACATACTCGATGGGCAAAACGGGTCCTCGTTCGTAAGGGCAGGACGGAACCCATTTCGTGCGAGGTAGTGTTGCACTGGGGTAATATACTGATGCCTTTCAGCGGCGTTCAATTTACTGCGCGCCGGACGTGGTCAGTGACGTCATGCCGTGGCATTGTGTGGCGCACTATAGCTTGTTAATACAGCTTCGAGTCAGTTGCACTGATATGTGTGCGGTCAAAAAAACGGCGCCATAGGGTACCATTTCTCTATGTTTAGACTTCTAGTCTTTATCTACAAGTCGCAAGAGGAAAGTCTGCTTATTTCAACTACTCGCTTATTAAAATAATATTTACAGTTAATTACCTACATAATTGTCGCCTTTACTTACAATTTGCTATTCATGCTTTTTAATTTAAATAGATTGTAGCCCCAAGGTATTTCCGATTAAATATGCCTAAACCCATATCTAAGATAAATCAAATCCTTATTAGGTTATATCAGCACCAGAATCAACAAATTTGCCAGTATTAGTAATACAAATATAAACACATCGTTATATTTTGTTTCGTAGAATTTCCATTTCACATCTGTGAAAGACTGACTACAAACAGTTTTTGAAAATTGAATTTCTAAAAGATATTGCAGCATTATAGGCGTGAGCCATAGGTATCAGTTTTAAGGATCGACCAGAGCAAAGCTGGGTGTTGCGTATACGCTCTGACCCTTCGTGGGATTCACGTTTCCTACATAAACGCACCGTCAGGGTATTTTGAGTAGCGGCGTGGTCACTCCTTTAGAGTCCACGGAAACCCATTACGTGTGAAATAGTGTCGCACCGGGCACTGACGTAATATACTGTTCCCGTTCAGTGCTTTTGAATTTAACACCAGCCGTGCTTTACTGCTCGATTTCATGGTATTGTATAGCGTGTTATTAGAGTCAAGTGTGTCTCGTTAACGTGTGGGTGGTAGTCTGTTGTACAATATTTGTTACATGAATTATACAGGGTGTCCCATAACTCACACGTCACAGTGACACCGGGGCTAGGTCAGCTTAAGAGGCACCAAACCAGCCTAATATGACCTTTGTAAAAGTTGCACGGTTTTCGAGATAATGGCAAATTAAAGCTTTTTAGAAATTTTCACGTTTCAAGATAAATGCAGTATTTTTTCGCACATTACACTAGTTATCGACCAAATAACACTTTTGTCATCTCAATTTACTATTCATGACAGCGTACACATAAAAATAAAATGATTTAAGAGCTACTGGAGCACACGCTGGTACTACACATGTTAAAAAACGTGAAAATTTCTAAAAAGCTTTAATTTGCCATTATCTCGAAAACCGTGCAACTTTTACTAAGGTCATATTAGGCTTGTTTGGTGCCTCTTGAGCTGACCTAGCCCCGGTGTCACTGTGATTTGTGAGTTATGGGACACCCTGTAGTTTCTAATTATTGGTTGACAAACAATGGTTCTGAATATTGACTGGCCAACGCTGATAATACGCTCGTCAATCACCCGTGCGACTTAAAGAGTATTTCAGCTGGCTGTCGGCTCGAAATGAGCAATAAGTGTGCCTTTTTTGTCCGATAATTTAATTTCTCATCACCGTAAATATATGTCTACTTTGATGCGACTAGCAGTAAAATGTCTCTGCCGATGCTTTACTATGTACGCAGCGTTCTGTGTAGTCAGAACTTACTTTGCATAATAACGTCACAGAAGGGTTTTTAAATTCATGTCATGAGAATGTGTTTTTTCGTCCCACAATACGCCCTCAAATTTAGCTACGCCATGTCAGGTGCGGTAACCGCGCGTCTCCGTCCCGCCGTAGAGTGTCGAGCTGGCAAGGCTTAGGTGGCAAGACAATTTAGTTATGTTAAAATTCAAAAATCTTTATTTCTGCAAGTAGGCCCTTTTACATGTCTGATTCTATTTTTTTGGCGCTTCGGGTAATAACCTAATAACCTTCTGGTGAGAAGAAGCGAAGGGAGAAACTCACGAGTTTCTGCTTCCAAACATATTAAGTATTACAATAATCATGACATTAATACATTACATTAAGCTTAAAACTAAATTTTCAGAGATGTAAAGGGTCTCTAGGCGTCAATATATACTAACTAACAACTAACCTGGCCAAGGTGACAGCATCCAGTGCTTGCGGCTGGCGCCCATCGACGACAACCACGTGCGGTAGCCGCGCGTCGCCGTCCCGCCGCAGCGCGTCGAGCGCCTCGCGTGCGGTGCGCACCGCGCGCGACTCGCCGCCCGCGCGCGCCGCGGCACCGCACGCGGCGGCGCATACGCGGGACGCGCGGTCCGGGAACACGCATAGCAACTGTGGAGGAGATTGTCCTATGAGTAAATCCTCTCAAGGTGGTCCAGCCAAGCGACCTAGTTCGGTTCCAGGGAACACCACGGCCCCCAGTAGGCGTATGATGCTACGCTTTGTCGCGTGATAAATAAATGATAAAGCATCCGTCACGTTCTGACAAATAGTGTGTGAGAGTGACGGATGCTTTATCATTAATTTATCGCGCGACAAAGCGTAGTATCATAAGCCTACAGGTAAGGTTTTTGCAATGTCAGGCTTAAAAAAAAATATAAGTAAATATGCCCATGTGTGACCACGGCCATTATTAGACATCATTAAGTTTTTTTCGATTAAGTAGGTACTATTCGTATTTTAGCTACCTATGTTTAATTTGATCAGGTTACCTATATAACTTTTCTAAATAGAACCGACTGCAAATATTGAATCTACGGCACTAGCAAAATAATTCAGAATTTACAGAAAACAAACCTGTGTTAAAATTAGGTATAGGTAGTTCCAGCAGAGTTGAGGTCACGCACACAACAACATGTCATGTAATGACAGCAGGATTTTGAAATTACTGTTCTTTTTTCGTACCGATAGCAAGTTCAACAGTGAATTGCAATATGGACCAAAAAGTTTCTTTAAACTATAGCCTTGTATTTACTCACTCATTCATTTCATTCATTCACTTTTTTTGCAGTGAGTACCTACTTCATGTAGCTGGCTGTGTAATCATTCACCTCAACTCTCCTGGAACTACCTAATAACTACGTGGCTAATGTGTGATGTTCTAAAGGCAGTCTGATCGATCAAGCGTATAAGAAATTACCACAACTTATAGTCATCATCAACACAACAAAAAAGGGAACTACCTTGGACCCATAAAGCTTCCCAGTTGCCTGCCCGCTTAACAAAAATATTACTACATACTAGTACCTACTGATCTTGACCTTAGACAAATAATTTGTAATAAATCATGTTTTGATACGCATTTTAATTACTGTTATCGTGAAATCAAAGGCCGTGATTAATAACTATTGTACCAGGTAGACAGAATCAATCACTTGTAATAATATCTACAGATTATTCGTCTGTCAACAAGATTATTCTACGAACTGATTATTTTGTACGGAAAAACAGCTCTATTCCGAAGGACAGGAAAACTATGCCGCTATTGCGTCTCCCGTCTACGTATTTCTTATTACGATTTGATTATTTTCGCATAGTAAGCATTGAAATATTATTATTTAACTTGTTCCTGTAAATGTATTGTTATTGCTCACAGACTGCGAACTGGTCATGTGCCTCTCAACAAGTTGAGAATAATTGATTCGCCTAATTGTGACATCTGTGGCAACGCGCTCAGAGGGACCCATGTCATACCGGGGCTTTGGTGCACATTCTTGCAGACCCATCGTCCGACTATACACGTATGGTGTAGGTAGTCTGTTTAGTTTTAATAGAATTAGGTAGGTAGTTAGTATTTTAAAAAATTAGTATTTGTTTTTATAGCGCCGATGTGTATGAATGTAGAAATGTCCTTTAATATAATACAACAAATAAAAAGAACCTGTTCCTCAGCCATTTTCTATCTATATAATTGTTGTGAGTGTATTAGTGTCGGTATTTTATTATCAGTTGGCAATTCGGCTGCCACGCCGCGGGATATCAAATAGAAATGTTAGTACGGAGTGGATTAAACTGTTAAAAAAGCTATTTAAGTTTAAAACATGTTAAAAATAAACAACATTTAATAAGCAGCTATAATTATAAAATATTGAGGTCATTCACTCCCTATGGCAACCAAATCCACACTATAATAGCAGTAATTTTTCTTCCTATAAAAGGTAAATCGCGCGGCTAATATGTGCGCGCGCACTATAAGCAAAGTTTTACGAATGCGTAAGAATGCTCCAGCGCGAATTGCGCCGTCTGCGCCTCGACCTTGAAAAGATATCGCGCGCTCCTAAACGGTTGAAGTGTGATTTATCTGTCTTTGTACGTTGCCAACTCGTCGATCACCGTTTATTATTGTCATCAAATCGACTTTATAAGTTTATTTTTTATATCAAGTAAAATCAGTGCAAATATCTATATCTCTCTTATACCCCTTTACTCTTTATATCCCTTGAACCAATTAGTCGAAATACGAGTAGGAGTATGGAATTAATTGATGCTACGCCGTAGAGGCTATATGATTTAAACCTGCGTAGCAGTGCTACGCCGCTACGACGTAGACCTCGAATTACTTACAATTTTAAAATAGATTAAGATTTCTTTCATTCGAGTAGGTCCAAATTTTATTTATTGCGACTGTGGTCAACCCATTAAAAATGCATTTGTGATGTTAATCAATCGTTTGCAATACTGAGTACGGTAGGTAGACTGGGGTACTTTGATTCATGGGGTAACATTTATCATCGATTTTTCAACATTGATAATAATAAATATTAGGGGACAATCTTACACACTTCGAACTAGCTCCATAGTAAGCTCAATAAGGCTTGTGTTATGGATACTGGACGACGATATATTTAATAGATACAAATATGATATGATATATGAATTAAAGTAACCCCAGACCACGTACTCTTGGGCGGTAAACAGTGACATTTCTATTTTTTAGCTACTTGAAATGTATAAAGTGGGACACTTGTAACTACAAGAACAAGATTGTTAAAAATCTTACTATTGATGAAGGATTAAGATTTGGTTGGAGAACTACCTCTTCCCAGAGTCTTTGTAGATCCAAGTCGATTCCCAAAATCGAATTATGAACGAGCTGAATTGAAAAAAGCAACTGAAATAAAATGTAAAAATGAATTACCTCGAGAGGCTCGGCGGGCGTGTAGAGCAGAGCAGCGGGGACGTGCGCTGGGGGCGGCGACCTGTTCTGCAGAGAGACAACTTCGTTATTCATGTCATCGTCATCAATATCATCATTAGACGTAAGCGTCTACCATTGGCGTGGCGTAAAAGATATCATTGGGCAAGCCGATGCAGATTTAGCGTACATTTTCCTTAACTGCTGTAAGTTCGAGTTCTTTTAACGGCATGCCACTGGCGTCTACAGGCTGGCTTTAACGATCGGGCTTTAAATGTAAAGCTCGATTCTTTTCGCTAAACAGAGATACTTTTGTTTTGCAATATCTTCAAATAACTTAAGTTAATTCATCTTCAAAGTTCAATTCTGAAAGCGGTGAAAAAAATAAATTTGTATCCGGCGTGTTTTTGAAAAGTTGCAAAACGAAAGCAGCTCAGATTAAGGAGTAGAAACGACCCTTTCATTTAAAGCCCCATTGTTAGAGGCACCCTGTATAAAACTTGAGTCAAGTAGCCTCTGGAGGTACGGCACTTGTGTAGGTGGCTTGCACGACCGATACGAGAGCAGCAACTTAGTCTGCACAATTGACACACAAAAGTGTAATATTTACACAAAGTTAAGTAGGTATATATATACGGGCATATATCTTCGCATTTTCATGTATTTGTAGAGAGACCTGACGTCTACTCTCGTACTATAGCCGCTCTAAGCTCACGGAGTTTCGGCAATATCGATCCCACCGAAGTCACGGCATTTGAAACGCTTGGAGAAATGTCCTACCATCAATACACACCAGAGGCGCCAAATATATTCTTAGTAAAGCCAGAGCAGACTTGGATTACTTTTTCTTTAGGAGTAGTAGATACTCCAATCATATGCTTTAAAAAATAGGCAAGCCGGTGGGAATCGGGTTCTATGGACGCCACGCCAGTAATACACACCCTATATTTAATATGCTAACGAACTCTACCTACTCACTTTGCAACTTTACCAAGTTATGGTGTGGTATGGTAATATAACCAGATATTTCACTCTCCACGTGCTCTTACAAAAATAGAAATGCTTATTATATTGCTCACTTCACTTTGTCACTCACGTAATTTTGTTAAAAAGTTATAACAAAGCTTTATTTAATGAAAATATAATTAATAATCATTCAGCTCCCCGGTGAGCCAACTATTAGCGCGTCCGTTGCGTGCGAGAACGAGTGCAATCAGTCTGGTTTTACCACCAACATGTTTTATTTTTAATATTTTGTTTATGTTATAATTTAAATAGTATTATAATAAGTATGATAGTAGAAAATGTAACTAAGATATATAAACCAGTCAACTGTTTTAGCTGTCGATTGATTCGAAGAAAAAGTTAGATAGTGAAATATAACGGTACTTGCAGAACTTGCACTTGCGTATCATGAACACAGTTGAGGCTAAGACACGAGTTTTGTTGCATTTCAGTAATACCTTAAAACAAAATAACATGCTAGAACTTCATGATTCATAAGCTACATGCGTAAGACCTTCACGTAGAAACTCAAATAGCGCAGTGAACCTACGAATGTCTTTAATATAATCCAATTTTTAAATATTCTAACACTCCTTAGCTGTTGCAGTGAACAAGTTTCTACTATCATGATGCAACGTTTTGCCAAAAACGGGTGTTTTATCGTGAATCGATACCAGAAGTCAAAAATTGGCAAAGTGATGTTTAAAATGTTGTGTTGAGGCTTGAGTTGCTTTATTTATGAGTGAATTGCCGTTTAAGATTTACAACTGAGGAAAATCGGGGCGATAATAAGAATAAAACGGGCTGTGACTGAATGGATGAATAACCTAGGTAACTGAAATGGAAATTTTCCTAATTAATTCGTTCCTTGGAAATGACTGCTCATATTTCCATTAACGGCTAAAAATGATCTTAAAAGACGTATATCTGTTATAAAACTATGATGCAACAGATATTTCACATCAACTGACAGACGAAGGCAGTATTGCTACATCCTACATTTTTGAGTAGCGTCAAGGGTTAAAAGTATCCATATAACACGACACAGCTCAAATGTACTCACATAACTTTGTTTCTAGTAAAATGATCGTACGTTATATTCACTTGCAATATCTCCTTTGACACACATAAAAGTAACCGAGTGCCTCATATATTGTGAAGATTTGACATTCATACGTGTCGCAGCCTACTTGTTGTACTAAACAAAAGTACACGCGGATTTAAAAGGGCCTATGACTCGTGTCACTCTACTCATGAAGGTGGAAATATTATCTCATCATTTCCCCTAATCGACGGGGGTATTTTAACAAATGTGAAACAGTTCCTATATTTGTATTTTACAAAAGAATAACCAACACAGTGTTCAGGTGATGAACTGATAAAAGTCTTATAAAAAAAGTTCAGGAAGCGACTAAGACACAACATTTCTCTTCATACGTTTATATGCTTTAGTTTAAGTGTTTAATTTAGTTTAAATAGGTTAGGTTAGTTAAGTGCATATAACCAGTGTTTCAGCAGTCGGTAGATATATTGGGGTCAACCCCTTCGTTGATTAGTCTACTTCCCCATCTAAGGAAAAACGCGTCCTATTTTTCGCAGATTGCAACCCAGATAGATGATTGCAGTCATTACCAAGCACAGATGTTCGTCTCTAAAGTTTCCCTTGAGAAATAATGTTCACACTCCACGCTTTGTGGGAATGATCGTATTACGGATCTCGGTCGGGTCTCGGGAGGGCGAGATTCCTCGCGGGGCGGGATGAGATCGGCGGATCTTGAGGATCGCCGAGACGCCAGTGGCAATATGATCCTGTTATTTATAGTGCTCTGCGGCTATGCATTGGAATTTAAAAGGATGGAAAATTGCGAGCGTGACTCTTAAGGTAAGATGTTGAGAGATTTGTAGGGCGATGCAGTCGTAAAGTATAATTTGTTCAGCAGTTATTCAACAAGTAATTTCCTTAGTATTAAGCTTTGAAAAATTTGACCTATGAAATAACACAGAAATTACTGACTGTGCTAAATTAAGTATTGTATTATGTTCCTTCTTTTTTATTTAATGTTGATAAAATTTACAAAGTCAAGCTTAAAGATGGCACAGAGGTATTGTTAAAAAATGTTGTAGTAATTTGTATATATATATAAAAATTCAAAACAAAGGTTCAATTAGGTAAAAAAGTAGGTTAGGTTAGGTTTGAACTGCGTCCCCCAACAAAAACGAACTGCTACGAGAAAAATAGGTTAGGTTAGGTTCGAACAGCGTCCCTCAACAAAAACGAACTGCTACCAGAAAAATAGGTTAGGTTAGGTTTGAACTGCGTCCCCCAACAAAAACGAACTGCTACCAGAAAAATAGGTTAGGTTAGATTTGAACTGCGTCCCCCAACAAAAACGAACTGCTACGAAAAAAGGAGGTTAGGTTAGACATATTTAAATAAGTTTTCACTATCGCACTGTACTACCCAGTATTAGCTTTAATAATACACTATAACAAGTTTTATATATGTTTTATATATGGTAGGGTTATCTTTATCAAAGTACAAAGTGGGTAGATTCTTGCAGACTAGTTTGCTAGGTATAAAAAAAATAACTGGCCAAGAGCATGTCGGACCATGCTCAGTGTAGGGTTCCATAGCCGTAACTATAAGGTAAAAAATACGATGTTAAAAAAGTACAACAACAAAAGAGCGTATCTTCATAGCAATTACGTCCTTTTGTTGAGAAGCGCAATTTATCGGCAATAACTCAAAAACGGTTAATTCGATCTTGTTGAAAATAATTTTCGTTGAAAGTATTAATTAAGCGTTACCTTCGTGATTTTTTTCATATTTTTCGGACGCACGGTTTAGAAAATAGAGGGGGGGGGACACAATTTACACAACTTTCGGAGCGATTATTTCCAAATACTTTCACTTAATCAAAAACATTACTTAGGAACCTTATATTGTTTTTTAAAGAGCTGTCGAACTATGTACCACACGTTGATATTTGCTGAAAAAAATTTTTTTTACTGTCTTTAACATGTATGGAGTGCCCCCCCTAAAAATATTTATTTTAATTATTTATATACCAAACTAAGTAGCGGCTCATAAAACACACCTATATTCCAAATTTCATCAATATCCATCATGTAGTTTCTGAGTAAAATGCCTGTGACATACGGACAGACAGACGGACGGACATGACGAAACTATAAGGGTTCCGTTTTTGCCATTTTGGCTACGGAACCCTAATAAATAATTGTAAATTGTAATGCCAGTTGTATACATGTCGAATAGTTAAAAATCGAATCGTTACATCGGACAAATGAAATCAAAGTCAATCGAAAAAAGTCTAATGGTGAATAAATCGAAACGTTACTTCGGGTAACTGATATTACGGTGAAACGAGATTTAGGGCAAACCATAATTTGTCGAATGATTAAAAAACCGAACCAATAAATGCCGAATCGTAATAATTCGAAATGAAAATTCGGACAAACGAAAAAAAATTGAAACGATATTTGTCGAATAGTTTTTGCCGAAACGAAATTCGGACTAACATTTTTAGTGTTTCAGATAGGTAACCGAAATTCCTATATATTTATCTTTAGTTTCGCGTAAACTGCTACTGAACTAAAAAATGTTGAGGGTTACCAGAATAAATTTCTCTGGATATTGCTAGTAACAAACTCGGTAAGCTAGATTCTAGTTCCATGTAATTTTATCATGTATGTAATATGACGTATCTATTTCTAACAATCAACCACAAATGTGGTGTTATTAGATCCATTTGCAGCACTAATGAGGCTATTTGATATCAATCTAGGTAGATAAATATGAAGAACAAATAAGCGTGGCATGTATTTACAAATGTTTGTTTCTATTAAATGCGAGATCCGTTCACTTTTTCAATTATATTATTAGACCTTTTGTTTAATTGGGTCTGTGAAAATTTTTTTGGTTTCTATCTATATGTCGGATTCCGCGTGACTGTCAGGAAGGGTTAACTTGTGACGGTCGTAGTTCAGTAAAGGAAACAACGATTGTCATGCACAAATTTAATTAATAAAAAAGCAAATTGAACTCAAGAAAAGGTCGAGATAGGGTCGTGGATTTAGTAAGGCCCGTCTGGTTTCAACCGCGTAGTACGGTACTCCCCTAGCCAGAAGTCTGCAAGGTAGTCGGCAGGCTCGGGGAAAAGAACGTTCTGGAAGCGCCGCGCAGCAGGGGTGGCGTTGGCGGGACCCTCACCAGGGCATTAATGCTCCAACCGGTCCACGGTTGGCTCAGCCGTCTTTGTAGTGGTAAATTCGCACCCCATACGGGGTGCGACACAGTAGGTTTTAACTCACTGCTTTTACAGAATATTAATTTACTTGTTTAATGCCGGCCGCTGCCGAAGTTTAAATTACTATTTTAGTATTAAATAGAATGAAATTTTGCGAGCGCGTGAGACGACACGGCGGTGTAGGCCGTGAACGCGACGCAGTGGTGGCACAGTATAAAAAAGAGTACTAGCGTAGTGGTGGTGAGGTCCGACAGCTAGCGCGGTCGAGCGGGTAAATGAATGCGCGGGCGCCTCGAAACTTCCATACGGCGAAACTGCTGACAAGCTGTTTTTGCACAGAGTAGCTTCGCATACAGAGGGTTCCTGACCGGACAGACTACTTAATGTTTTTGTTACGGAATATATATATATTTTTTTAATGGATAACGTTATTATAAGTTAGTACCTACTTTATTTTAATCCTTTTCGTAATTAACAATAATTACGGTTACTTTTATTTAAATATAATTTTAACTTTGTTGCACATATTATAATATTTAGTAATACATGTAAGTGCAACGTTACAAACTGCAGAATCTTGGCCATTGAGGTATGTTGATTGAAGAAGAGGATTCATGCCAGATCAAATAGTGCGCGGAGTTACGGACATGCTTCTATGGGAAAAGTTCACATTCGGATATCAGCACCAAATTTTAGTATGATATTAGGCATGTACTCTGGACTCTAAAACTGCCGGGAGACAGTCTCTGAAAGGTCAAGGTCACCGAATATGACGTCATTCATCTAGCCGCTCCCGTATCTTAAGAATGTTTAATTGTGACAAAACTACACATCTCACATTCACATAAGGGATATCAAATGAAAGGTAATTAATTGTACTATAAATGACTTTAACATTTGAATTTAATAAATGTTATACTTTAGGAAATATTCCCACAATAATTTCAAGCGAGCATATCGCGCGCTCAAGGTTTTTGAGCTATAGCTTCTATATTTATTGACAGATTTTCAAGATTTAAACTATGTTATGAAGCTTAGTAAATTGTTTATATTTTTGTTGTACATTTGCATAACTTAATGTTTTTAGTTTTGCTGTAAAACCTAAATTTCCGTGTTTTTCTTTTGATATTGAAATTATTGTGTGAATAATTCCTAAAGTATAAGATTTATTATAATCAAAGGTAGGAGTTATTTATAGTACATCTAACTACCTTCCATTTGATATCTCTTATGTGGATATGAGATGTGTAGTTTTGTCACAATTAAACACGGAAGCCGCTAGATGAATGACGTCATATTCGGTGACCTTGACCTTTCAGAGACTGTCTCCCGGCAATTTTGGAGTCCAGAGTACATGCCTAATATCATACTAAAATTTGGTGCTGGTATCCGGAAGTAATTTTTTTTTTCCATAACTCGGTGCACTACGGGAGTATATCGCGCGCTCAAGGTTTTTGAGCCATAGCTTCTATATTTATTGACAGATTATCAAGATTTAAAGTATGTTATGAAGCTTAATAAATTGCTTTTGTTTATGTAGTACATTTGCATAACTTAGTGTTTTTAGTTTTGCTGTAAAACCTAAATTTACGTAATTTTTTTTGACATTGAAATTATTGTGGGAATAATTCCTAAAGTATAAAACATTAAATTCAAATGTTAAAGTCATTTATAGTACATTTAATTACCCTTCATTTGATATCTCTTATGTGCCTGTGAGATGTGTAGTTTTGTCACAATTAAACATTCTTAAGAACGCGGGAGCGGCTAGATGAATGACGTCATATTCGGTGACCTTGACCTTTCAGAGACTGTCTCCCGGCAGTTTTGGGGTCCAGAGACCATGCCTAACAACATACTAAAATTTGGTGCTGGTATCCGGATGTGAACTTTTTCTCCGTAACTCGGGGCCCTAAAATCATTTATTCGTCTGATGCTTTTGGCAACTTCGGTAATAACATTCTGGTGAGAAGAAGCGCCGGAAGAAACTCACCAGTTTCACTTTTCAATCATCAGGCATTACAATACTTGTTACAATATTATGGCATAGGTACTAGAGTGAGCAAATAGACAATTACGTTACACACTATTTATCGACAGAATTACAATTACAAGTAGCAACTTTAACTATACTGGCAGACGAACTGACAGAATCGTAAGACAAGTGTTGTCGCCACGACAGTCAGAAAGAGAATTACACTCTTGCCCAACGAGCCCGCCCACGTGCACCGCAACCGGTCGTTACGTCACACGGCGTTCGCCGCCATTTTAAATCTACTTAGTACTACAGTAGTCAATTGACGATCTTGGATTTCTTGAATTATCGCTGCTGTCCACGACATATATGTCTATATTTGACTACATTCGTCCAATTTATTAAACTTAAAATCATTTTTCGACTCCTGTACTTTTATCTTTCTTTTACTTGGTCACGAACACTAATATAAGGACATACATAATATGAGTTCAGAGAAGTCTATACTCTATTCCCCATAACAGAACTAGCGTCGTTATAGTCGCAAAACGATACTGCTAGCAGCCACAGACTTCTAAATCTAGGTTAATATGTCATATTTGCCTTGTTTGCGAGCTGTTTAATTTTGAATTTTATATTTTAAAACCCAGTCGTAGAAAAAGTATGGTATGCAAAGTTGTATAATTAAGTCAAAAAACGCTCATGGCGTCTTTATTTGCGATACTCGCCGCCGCGGCGGCTCGTATCGCGACTAAAAACTGTATCATATTTTTAACTAAATAAATAGGTACGTCAAGTTTTCTCTTATGTTGAAAGTGCTAATTGTATTAATGAATAATGTTTTATAATTACATTTTATTACTATTTTCTGTGCTACGATCTCAATTTTATAAGAAAGGTCACGAGGAAGCTACAAAGTCGTTAGCGATATTGCGATATTTGTTAAGGTGTACTCGTATAGGCCCAGTTCTTACGAAATGAACTGAACACTCAGATTACGCCACAGAAGTTTGAATCTGTGAAATTCGCTGTTAGTAGGCTTCAACTTAACTTTACAGACCCGCCTATTGATTCACACCACGTAGGTTTGTATCTGTGAAGGTAGCCGCAAACGTAAAAGTAGTTAAATTCGCAAGCGCACGGCGTGGTGCGTACCTGCTTATGAATCTTTACTTATCGAACGTGTTCGTGGGCGACGCACCGATCTCTAATCACGTTATTAATGAAATCCCTCGATCTGACTTAATGAAAATTCCGAAGAATTCGCCCCGCCCCCGCCACCCTGGACACGTCGATTTCGTCCCCTAAATGGATATTTCATCTTGCGCGTTAGTCCGGAGATATTGTAGCTATCGCGACGAACCTCTTATTTTCCAAGTTTCAGCTAATTATAGGGTAGAATAATATTAGTCGGTGATTGGTTCGATTTTTGTAATATTACAGAGAAAACCTTAAGTACCTTAATATAATAGGAGTTGATGGTATCTATGTAGGTAAACTAATTTTCCGTGCTAAAGCCATGATTCGAAGAAAAATATTAACAGTTCAGTGCAAAATTACCTTGGAAAGTGAACAGCGCCATTTCTCGGATTATTCATTCCTATATTTCGTAGGATGCACATTAAAGAATGTTGCCTACATTTCCAAATGTCGAAAGCTTGGTACATAATAGTAGATTGTGTCACAAGGGAGCAAAATGATGTATTTACGGCGAGGGCGTACATTGAATCCTGAACGAAGCGAAGGATTCTACAATTGAATCCCGAGCGTAGCGAGGGATTCTAAAGTAGAATCCGGAGCGTAGTGAGGGATTCAAGTGTTAACGCCCGTGGTGAAAATAATTTTGCTACCTTGTGACACATACTGCTTTTCACACCGACTATGAGGAAAATTCAAATACAAACGCTACCTACTAAAATAACGAAATATATAGTTAATCAAAGAGCATCACATATTATTATTAAAAATGAAATGTTAAATTGTTAAATTTATAGTCCATTATTATTCTATAAAACGATCATTATTTTTTACGGACGGGACGAAAATACCACTTCCATATTATATTTATGGCCCTCGCCTGCGGCTCGGACCGCAAACACCTGTGATCTGGGCCATTCCTTATTATACCGCCTCTGTGTGTAATATACTAACAAAGCTGTCTATGGTATGGCATATTCTTAGTGGGTTCAAACTAAAAATACCCTGTAGTCCTTGAACAGAAAAGTAGCACTTTGATCCCTCTTATGAGGGAGCAAAATACTCTTTTCTGAATAGGAGGTGTGAAAACATTTATTATAGCACGTATAGTTACCGCAGTTATGTAGTTACGGGGATAATGTATTTCTCCATAGGAAAAAAGCAAGTTCAGGTTGGTTATAGCCTATAGTGTAGCTTGGAAGCTATGTTTGATGCAGATGGTGAGTTGATTCCATGATTTGTATTGTATCTACCTGCAAAGTTGTAGCTAGTATACAGGGTGGGAGGGACTATACCGACATACTTAATCCATGAATTCCTGGTGGTGTGACGAGTAAATAATGTTATATCAACATGGGTCCAATATTGTCATTTTACATTAATAGTCTCATGTAACAAAATAAATCAGTAAATTCAGCCCCTCGTTATAAACATGTCCTTAGGTACTGGAGGAAAAATTATCAAAAAGAAAAAAAAAGCTAAAATGGAAACGAAAGGTCAATTTTTTGGCCTAGTAGTCGCTTAACATCAAATACTGCGAAGGTTAAGTTAAAGGATTTAAAAAAAATCGTAAAACTATCTTAGTCACATTTATTAGGGCTTGTTACACACTCGGGAGTTTTCATTTAAAAAATAATGAATATCTCTGAAAGTAAGCGTTTTTCGACTATACATCACATAACTTTTTTTACTCGTCACACCACCAGGAATTCATGACTAAAGTATGTCGGTATAGCCCCTCCCACGCTGTATATTCTCATTGATTCCTATAGGTAGATTAGATGTTTGTATTGTCATCAGTCGCCAACTGTCATGTCATCTCAACAGTAACGGTGCGTGCTATCATGAATGCAAATTGGGATGTAAATGTTGGGCACAGTTTAACTTATAAAAGGGCTTAACTTCTTCAACAACCTTGTACATTTACTTCGTTATAGATTGGAATTGCTGTGTAGCACGTAGCAACTAAATGTTGAGTAATTAGTATTCAGCGCCTTACTACTTTATACTCAGACGGTGCTACTGTGGCCGAGTTGTAGTATCTTTTTGAGAGAAACGAAATAAAACAAGAATGCTTTTTTTACTATTTTGGAGGACTGATCAAAGTTTCACGACTTTGTTATAAGAATGATAATGTAGGTACTCGTACACAGAAAGCTCGAATATATTAAATAAATAAATAATAATAATAATAAATAAATATTAGGGGACAATCTTACACAAATCGAACTAGCCCCATAGTAAGCTCAATAAGGCTTGTGTTATGGATACTAGACGACGATATTAAAGCCTTTAGGAATAGCTATAATGTGGTGGCTAATGCCCCGAGGTTACGATATTAATTTTAATGAAGAGTAAAGGAAAGATATGATTCGTTGTAAAATAGGCTAATAGTTTCCTAACAGATATAATCAGTTTCCTTTTATGAAATGTCAAAACGCTCAGATAGTATGCAACTTTATAGAAAATACGAACGAATTACTCGTACGTCTACTTGTTGTTATGGTCAAATGGTCTAATTTTTTATAATTTTAAAACCGTTAAAGGCAAGAAAATAAGTGAATCTGGATATAAGTATCACATTAGTTTTGAAAGCTGAATTTGATAATTAACGTTAAATAATTTAATTTTACTACAAGAAACTTCCCTATTGCGGACAATACATTAGGTTTATGCTACAATTATTAATACAATACCAAATACATAAAGAAATTAAACGTGACTTCCTGTAGCCAAGGCCGGATTCGATCCGGTATCTCTGTCTCTTGCACCACTTGGTTACTTACCAACCAGGTTGAAATTTTCGATAATAATAAAGGTTATAGTGTTTTTACACAAAAAAAATCCAAATATTTATAGTAAATAATAAATATATTATTTACTAAACAGCAATTAACCTTCGCAGTATTTGATGGTAAGCGACTACGAGGCCAAAAAATTGACCTTTCGTTTCCATTTTAGTTTTTTTTTTCTTTTTGATAACTTTTCCTCCAGTAAGGACATGTTTATAACGAGGGGCTGAATTTACTGATTTATTTTGTTCCATAAGACTATTAATGTAAAATGACAATACCCATGTTGATATAACATTATTTACTCGTCACACCACCAGGATTTCATGGCTAAAATATGTCGGTATAGTCCCTTCCACCCTGTTTATACAGGGATGTCACAAAAACGCAACCAACAATGTCGATGAAGTCCTATACACTGATTTCCCGCTCATAAGGGCTGAGCCCGCCGTGTTCAGTCGTCTCCCTCGCTTGTTAGACCTCTCGGCATGCTCAGGAAATTATTAAGCGAGCTTGCTTAAGACCCAGTTTATTTAATGCCTGTGCAAACAAGCGACCCTGAAACGTAACACGGGTCTGGTAATGTGGTAATTAATAAAACAATCATGCCTTTTAACCCACGTAAAAGAGGGGTGTTATGAGTTAGAGATTTTTGTCTTCATTACGTAAGGACAGACTATTTATTTTGGACATCAACATAATTATATACAAATATGACGGGACTTAGATGCAAGAAAATGAAGTAGGGCTATCTTTAAGTTGTATAAGCAGGACAAATATAAGGCCGCAATAGAAATTCATGGAATTTACTCCACCAACACTTATTGGTGGAGCAAATTCCATGCTCTTCCCATGCTCTTAAAAACATGATGATGATGAAAACCAAATCACTTGATAAGACAAAACCACAGAAAATAGACGAAATACAGGTATCCAGTTGGTTTTTCAACTATATAATGAAGTTTGTATTAAGTAGTGGGCGTCTATAGGCTGAATGGTTGGACTTTGGACTGGCATGTTAATATTGTTAATGTAACATTACATTGCAAACGAAATTAGATCATAAATACATTTAAATACGCTTTAAATTTAACTGCCAGTCAACAAAGGCCATCAATCTATTATATATTATGGTCGGTACGGGCGGAGCGCCATAAACATGTACACTAGACGCCATATATGCATACCCATTCATATACAGAGCGATTCCAAAACCGTGAACAGAATTTTTTGTTTCTAACGAAGCATTTCAAGGCGAATTCAATACATTCAAATTAAAAGCAAACGTTTAAAGTATGCTGTTATTTTTACTTTAAAAAATAAAAAATGAGCAACTGTATAGTACCCATATCCTTTAAGTCTAGTTCGCAGCGAAATTTATGAGTAATGAGTTTGTCATTGCCAATGTAAATGTCTTTTACGTTTCCAATCAGCAAATACAAAGAGGGTGAATTAAATAATCTTAACAACATGCAATGACAGGTAGGGAGCCGTAAGACCTAGTAAATTTTATAATAAAATTGTATTAATTATAACAAAAAACATTTACATATTTTTGCATATGCGTCCGTACAAGTGTTTATACTTAAGGAACATTATATATTTATTGCACATCCAAAAAGTTACAGAGATCCTAAATAAAACAAGATAGTAAAATCTAATATTAGATAACATGCGGTCAACATCGCCAAGGAAGCGATCTCTTCCAGACAATCTTTGGGTACAGAGTAACAAAATATTTCTGTTCACGACTTAGGAATCACTCTGTATGTAAAGCTACAAGAGCTATCACGTCTTTGTTTGCTAATTGGTTTGATGTGCAGTGTTCGCAGTCTCTTGGACGCCGTCTTCGTGTCGTTGCGGCTACACAGAGGGCCTGGGATATTCTGTGCTAGCAAATAGGCGGAGTGACTTGTTTTCAGGCACTATTTAGTTAACAGTAATGTCGTGATTGCAGCTTTGATACCTACGTGTATATACTTGCATATAGTTTAAGTATTTGTTTAGGAGCTCGGTTTTTGAAGCATATAAGATGCGTTATTAAGATAGTCTGAGGAAATTCCGTGCCAATTTTCAAAACTACACAAAGTATTTGGGCTGAAATCTTCAATTTTCTTAGGCTATTACGAATGTCTGTTGAGTACAAAAAAAAAGAACAATTATTTTTATTAATCAGAAACATGGATTTTTCTCTCATTGTTATGCGATCAGAAAAAAATATTGAGAGTAACAACACGTTTTAATCGTACACGGCCTAAATGGCCGATCAATGGTTGCTCTATACAATGCCAAAGTTATGATTTCTACAAAAAAATTACAACGTACATATTTATATTTGTTGAAACCCTGTTCTCTGAATACATTTTTCATCAAAATTTTATACAGCCTAAAGCAAAAACCAACCCTCTAAGGAATAAACCGGCTGACTGTAATTTACGTTTTCCAACAAAGTGTAAGAGATCATTTATACGTTACAGTTTTATTTGCGTTATTTATGGTTTGTAAATCAACGCTGAGGCTCACCAGCTGTCCGCTCAGCGGTCGCTAAATATACGAGACGGGCGCCGAAAGATATATAGTTACGAGTAGACACACAAAATAGTCTTAAAAAATGCCAAACTCTAATGAGCATTTCTAAAAAAATCCATTTTTTTCATAATGAAGCTTTCTGCCGATTTCATGTTATTTCTACTTAGAATTACGACCTCTTACTATCCCAATAGAAAAAAAAATTGACCCAAATTTTTCAAACATTAAAGGAACCCTTGTAAAAGAGCCCTTGAGGGCCTACTTGCAAAAATAAACTATTTTATTTTTATTTTATTTTGAACATTTTTTCCCAATGGGACAATTTTTAACAAAATATTGGCAGAAAATTATACTATAAAAATGCTTTTTTAGGGTTCCGTAGCCAAAATGGCAAAAACGGAACCCTTATAGTTTCGTCATGTCCGTCCGTCTGTCTGTCTGTCCGTATGTCACAGGCATTTTACTCAGAAACTACATGATGGATATTGATGAAATTTGGAATATAGGTGTGTTTTATGAGCCGCTACTTAGTTTGGTATATAAATAATTAAAATAAATATTTTTAGGGGGGGCACTCCATACATGTTAAAGACAGTAAAAATTTTTTTTTTCAGCAAATATCAACGTGTGGTACATAGTTCGACAGCTCTTTAAAAAACACTATAAGGTTCCTAAGTAATGTTTTTGATTAAGTGAATGTATTTGGAAATAATCGCTCCGAAAGTTGTGTAAATTGTGTCCCCCCTCTATTTTCTAAACCGTGCGTCCGAAAAATATGAAAAAAATCACAAAGGTAACGCTTAATTAATACTTTCAACGAAAATTATTTTCATCAAGATCGAATTAACCGTTTTTGAGTTATTGCCGATAAACTGCGCTTCTCAACAAAAGGACGTAATTGCTATGTAGATACGCTTTTTTGTTGTTGTACTTTTTTTACATCGTATTTTTTATCTTATAGTTAACGCTATGGAACCCTACACTGAGCATCGTCCGACATGCTCTTGGCCAGTTATTTTTTAAATGTTCAGTTACGAGTAGAGACACAAAATAATCATAATGCCTAACTCTAATTATTGTTGATCTATTAAGCGCGAAGTGTCTCTGTCCTTTTTGAATTTGGAGAAAAATGATTTTATATGTCTGTCCGTCCGGCTGCCCGGCTGTTCTCCTCTACAGGCCGCATTTTTCAACCGATTCTCGTGAATTTGTGACCAAGATCGATAATTATATAGATTTTTTCTCTATTCAGTTTTTGGAAAGCTCACAAAGCCACTAGTTTTAATTGGATTCCACAGTTTTTAAAGAGTGATGCAAGTGGCAACGCATTAGGTTGCGGGAACCTTTGCATAAATTTTGGGCTCCAGAACAACAGAGTTCAAAGTTACATTGGTCTAAAGTGTTCTTAATTTTGTTTCTATGGTTTTGAAGGCACATATGCGTATATATTACGTTTATACGCGGGTGAATATTCAGCTTCAGCGTTTTAACAGCGTTTTTTTGTCATTATTCATCTCGGCAAATATTGTTGAAATAGGTAATGGTGAAGATAAACTTTTAATGAAACCGTAAGGTAGTCGGGGTTGAGTCTAGATTGATCAAAGTTACGGCAGCTTGCTCTTATATTGTGGAAATAATCGCAAACAATAATAACGGTGAACCGCGCCGTCAAAACGCTCGGAGAATCACCATCGCGATAAAGTGGAAATAAAAATGTTTGCTCTTATTTTCAAATTAAAGCAATAAAACCAAATATTCCTCCCCTCCCCTCTCATCGTTTTAAATTCATACACAGCTTTATACCAATATTCATCAATACTTTTGTCATAGTCTTGATTCCTTAATCTTTATTTCTTTATATTCAAAGATACCTCCGCCTCCTTATGTTATGAGCTCACCCCAACAATCTGTGCAAATAAATTTCAATTTAGCGCACAAACAGACGGCGGATTTGTTTAGAGGATCCCATTCCAGTCACGTACGAGTATGGCGATGCGGCTTAATACCGGATTTAGGCCTAATCCACCGAGTAGAGAAATATTCCGCATTTTAAATCAATCCTACACGTCATTATGGGTTAGCTTAGGTTCCTGTGACGTAACAGAGTAACGCGTGTAAATTGTAGGTACTTAAGTAGTTGTTATTTTAGCGCACGCTACGCGTACGGGAAAAGCCGCTTTCTGGTCAAGCGTAGACATAAAATCATGTACACAACACGGGAGGTAATAAAGAAAGCCCTTGATCGCATATTTACGTCCCTCGCTTGCAGCTCGGGCCGCAAACATCTGCGATCTCGGCCTTTCTTTGTTTTACCACCCTATTTGTGTAATGTACTATTATGACACAGCTAGATGTCCTGCCTGCAACTTTGTTGATAGTGGTGAAATAACTTAAATGCAGTTAAATGACTTTGTTTTTACTTTGCGGTAGTCGGGTAAATTATGTATGTATTAACCACTAGGTAAACTAACCATAGTTATGCAGAAAGCGACTAATGCTGAACAACTGTAGATATAAAACTAAACTTTCTGCTTAACTTTGTAAAGTATATAATCCAAGTATACGAAACTTGCCTCAGGTATCTTTCTGTGTAACTATGGTCAGGTCAGCAGTAGCGTGGCGTCCAAAGAACCCGATTCCTACCGGCTTGCCTAATATCAGGCGTTTGAGCACCTTTTTCTACAGCTCTTAAGGAAAATGTACGCCAAATCTGCACCGGCTTGCCCAAGGATATCTTTCACGCCACACCACTGCAGGTCAGCTATGTGCTATGTGTCATAATCAACAGGTTTAATGTCTTATGTTGTTGCAATGAAATAAAATAAACTGTATTGAAATGGTGTTATGTGTACACCTTTGGATAACCTATTATCCACAGGTGTACACATAACACCAAAATTCATAGAAACCGCTACCGCAGTTTTTTTGTGATGGGCGCACTAACATAGTCTTGCTCGTATCTTATTATATGTATAGATAAATGAAGAAATTCGACCCAGGTTGCATTTGAACCGATATTCGGTGAGCATGCTTTCCACCCAAGCTGCTGTGGGGGTTCTACTCGGAGGAGGTTTGACGGATAAAGCACTTGATAATTCTGTATTGGTTTTGTGGCGCTCAGATGAGAACTGAATCATATTTTATATTAAAACATTACGTTAGACTGACAGATATTTGAATTATATCTATAATTCTTCTGTAGAGACAGCCAGGTCTCTCTCTACACTACTAGCAGGGGTTCCCAAAGTGTGCACCGCGGCGCCCTGGTGCGCCGTAGAATGTAAAGAGGGGCGCCGTGAGTCGATTCTCTATCACTATCTAAAACCACAAATATTCGCGGGTACCTATAAAGCAACAATACCTATTTTGAGCGAACTAGGGTAGGGCTACGTGACGAAGAACTAAACTTGTGAGTGCGCCACGGGCTGAAAAAGATTGGGAACCTAAACTATACTAGTTCATCTAGCGTTATGTCGAAATTTGTCATCACGTTTCACCAGTACGTACCCACTGTTTTGATGCACACCGAAGGCGAATTTGAAAATTATCGTAGAAAAATATCATAAGTGACGACTGCCGAAAATATGTAAAAATTGATTTTACTTCGTTAAGTAATTCTTTGTATATTCACACCTTTTTTGAGTTACTACAACGACGGCGACGGGACTTTTTATTCGTATCACAATAAAAGTAGGTAAGTAACGATAATATGTGGCTTTTTTGAGCAGTTAAATGTATGAAATGATCGCTAATTATTATAGAATATTATTCACTTGACTTGACTTCATAATTGATGTTAAGTCAAGTCAATAATATTCTCTATTGAAGTAGGCATAGCAACGAGCACTTTGCAATCGACAGTTACTTTATTCAGAGCAATTTATTGATGCAATTACTATCTCTATTTACGGCGTGATTACAAACTGTTTGGATCCGCTCCATTTTCTTTCGACAAAAGGGATTTACATACATTCAGCAGCTATTTCTGGTTTCTATAAGTACAATAGACTAATTCTCTCAGAGGCTGGTATTGTGCGGACCGTGTCGGGTCAATCGGAAGGCTTTGCCCGACCATTGTCCGACAATAGGGGAACTTTATGCCAACCGGGATTCATCTGCCTATCGTAGGTTTATTCAATGTAAATCTGGTCCCTAATATAATTTGACCTGTGTAATAATAGTTCGTTATCGGAGGTCAAGCTGCTGTGAACCGTCTAAGTCGAAGCGACGAACGGACCGACATACTTTGACCCCCGATTACGATGATTATTACTAATTCACGGGTCAAATTATATTAGGGACGACGTTGACAGCGGAGTTCTGAATAAGCTTACAGATAGTTTTGTTGGATTTACTGACACAATTCGGTATGAAAGCAGGATCAAAAAGGGATAACGGTCGTCCTATGACTAAAACTAGACTAACCTCTATGGAGTTGTATAGAGGTTAGTCTAGTTTTAGATATCGGACGGCAGATAATCGAATATCAAAATGCGTTACATATAATTGTACTAAAACCATTGCAAAACCGGAATTATAATGCTCGCATTTGTTACAGGAGCTTTATTTTATTTTTTTATTTTATTTTATTTATTAGGTCTACCAACAATTGCTTACACTGATAAAACTAAGACTATTCTAGCGCTGCCTATTATGGTTGCTAAGTGTAACAATCACTTACAGGTAAACACCGCATGCATTATAAACAATGATTATAAAGATACCCTTATACCACTAGATCCAACATAACATAAGTAACCTAATGCTTTGCTTAACATTAATTCATTTTAACTTATAATCGTTCTAATTTACCTAAACATTTACGAGTGCTATTCCTAAACCGACGTAATGAGTCAAAGTGTATATCCGTATCATGACTACAGCTATTTAAGGTTTTACATAGTCTTGGGACAGGCGAGCTGCTGCCGAGGAGTTTCTTATATAATAAATACTTATAACTTGAGTATTTATTAGATTCAATCTTAATGCCCATAAAAATATGTTTAAGAATTTATAGACAAGATTAAGTGTAGCCTAAACTATTTTATTAACAACCTTATCATAAAAATGCCAACACCGACTGACATACAACACGAGGTCCATACGGCCGGGTGGGAGTAGAAGCATGCAACTTTTTATGGAGATTTCAATAAGAATGAAAATACCATGGGTAGACGGTAAGGAAAAAAATACAACTAGGCACACCTAGTCATATATAAATTACTTCTTGGGCGAAAAAAAACTAGGGTGGTAATACAAAAAAAGGCCGAGATCGCAGAAATATGCGGCCCGAGCTGCAAGCGAGGGACGTAAATATGCGATCGAGGGCTTTCTTTATTACCTCCCGTGTTGTGTACATCATTTTATGTCTACACTTGGCCAGAAAGCAGCTTTTTCCGTACGCGCAGCATGCGGAAAAAGTCACTTTATGGCCAGGTGTGGCATAAAATATAATACATTATTTCCTAATCTGTAGCATATTAAAAATTAGGGCTATTTTTGACAAAATAGCCCGGTTAATGAGCTGGACCCAAATGACAACGATCAAGCTTCAATCAACCAAATTAAATCAGTGGATTTGTCGTATTTCCGAACCGCGCAATTTTCTCGTCTCCCGTTATTGGACAAGTCACAATTTCGAGGTCAGGATCTTAATCCAATTACTGGAGTTGCGCCCCGCAGGCGACCTGACTGCTCTTCATTTGTTTTGCCTTGCTGTTTACTAAAAAGATGAGCGTATGTATTGGATTTAATTAAGGATATTGTGCGGTCTTGAAGAAGGAAGATAATTATTATACACCCAATTGAGGCAACCATGTAGTCTTAATGTAGGTACGTATTGTTACATTGTTCTACTTACCTCTTCTACTTCATCTTCTAAATCGTCCATTTCAGATTCTTTCATACTATTCGTCTCTTCCTGGATGTTAGTTAAATAAATGCTCGGTCTTATGGACACCCTATTACGGAATTTTGACTGCCTTTTCAGAGTCTCTTCAACTTCTACCACATTTTCGCTGTTAGCAAATTGCTCGTAAAAATTAGTCGCACTTTCCTCAGCTTCGAAATGTGTCACTTTGTTTTTGAAAGATTTTCGCTTCTCTTCGCTGGATAGTCTCCTTTCTGTAATACGCCTGAAACCATCTGAATGACGTCCAGATTCGAAAACGTGTACGGCGGGAGAGCGATATTCATACTCCAAATCGAACCCTCTGCCTTCAAATAGGGCTTTAAATTTAGCCCAACATCCTAGTTTTTTTACTTGTTCCTCTTCTTGATTTTCACTTTCATCATTGCTGGTACGAGATATATTCACGTTGTTAGCCATATTATGTTGTTCATATGATGCAGCCTAACGTTGGCAGGATTATCTTTAGGAAGTATTATATTAATCTTTTCATTATCCGATAAAACTGAGATTTTACGATTGACGGAACATAACACAATTTCGATAAAGTGTGAACCGTAGATATCTACTACCGGACTAGTAAATCAATTCCGATGACTCGACTTACGGCACACAATCGTCATTATTCAGGTTTTTGATTGTTGTTTGATAAAAATATCGTCACTGGTTAAATTGATTCAATATCCATTCATAATACACTACGAGTACAAGTCTATTCACTTTTAGAGACTAATTTCTGTAATTTTAGTTTTACACTGAAATATTTACACATAACATATTTTGCGAATAAGGTTAATAATTTTACACAAAGGTTTTATTCAAATGAATCAAATATCTGATTAAACACCGACAAACACCCGCGCTATGACGAAGCTCCGAGGAGGACTAATATAACAATTCATAATAACGATTGTCTTAATGTCCGATAGTCGTGATAAGAATGTATTTATCACCCACCTTATTATTTAATCATTGATTTTCATCAATGTGCCGATGTATTCTGAATCAGTTATCACAATTGACGCCGTTAAACTAGATAATAGACGAGGGGCCTTCTACGGCTACCTATAATAACACCATTATATTGAGTATAGATAGTTGCAATAAACGGTGTCGCGATAAATTATAGTACATTACACAACTAGGGTGGTAATACAAAGAAAGGCCGAGATCGCAGAAGTTTCCGGCCCGAGCTGCAAGCGAGGGACGTAAATATGGGATCGAGGGCTTTCTTTATTACCTCCCGTGTTGTATACATCATTTTATGTCTTCACTTGGCCAGAAAGCGGCTTTACGGCCAGGTGTGGCATAAAAATTATACGTTTAACTAGATGCCATCCCGCAACTTCGTCCGTTTGAATTTCTGACTTAGTCGGAACGGAACTAGACATCGTACCGCTTAGATATACAATATTGTTTCGAAACTCAACCCTAAAGTTTATATAAGATGGTAGTAGGTAGTAGGTACTACTACTAAGTAGCGTTTATTTATTCCTTGTAACATTTGCTTATTTAATATACACAGATACAGGTTTCGTCTGCCGAGATGGGATGATCTGGAAGCATTCACAAAAAATTGGCAGGACTTTGTTCAAGTTACAGAGAAGAGGAAAAGAAGACGGGAGGCTTTCGCCCAGCAGGAGGGGTTGGGGGGGGGGGGGGGGGGGGTCTAGTGCATTTTCGGGAAAACTGACTGTTTACTTAGTACTTTAAAAGGTTATATTTAGAACATAAATGTTTGATTATTTTGGTCCACTTCTGTGAATAAACCTGTTTTTCCTGATAATTAAAGCGTTAATGGAAATTCCATAGCTTGCAAAGTACGGGATCCGGCAAAACATCCGGTCGCCGCACTACAAAATTGCTGAACTAATGCGCTCGAAGGTTAAACACAGGTTAACCGACGAAATAGGTTAGTTACCTAAGTAACTACGCTTCTCATCAGAAGGTTACTACCCGAAGCGCCAAAAGAAAGAATAGAATCAGACTTGTAAAAGCCCTTGATGGCCCCATGCAGAAATAAATTATTTTATTTATTTATCTACCCAAATCAGTAATTTTGTTGAATATAGCTATTCCCTGTAAGTACTTTTACTCTGTAAGTAAAGTAAAACTGTAAAATAAACAATGTCCCAGGTATATGTATCCTCCACCTGTACAGTTCACGGGTGGATTTCAGGTGGTTTTTCAGCGTTTATTTATTTCATTAGTGTCACTCGAGCTTTACCGCGAAGGACTATTGAGTGACTACAACTTTTGATTAACTCATGTGTAGCCTCGATACCGTCTATCGTTTATAATAAAAGTTAACTGTGACCACCATTGCTAGACTGACCCGGACGACGACATCTCAGCAGGATTCAAAATCATCGCTGTCCAAAAATCGCGTCCGACGACCTCGCAGACATCGCTGCGAGGTCGTCGGACGGAGTCCGATGCACACAGCGTCGACCCCGCCTGCAAGGACTGCAAGTTAGTTAGGCTTCAAAAAAAAATCGTTGCTTAAACACGAATGAAAAAACCGCCGCGGCTCAAACGCTCTGAAATCGACCCTCACCGTAGGTAAAAGTCATAAATATACACGATCTGGGGCTTCCTTTGTTACCGCCCATGGAGGGTAAATAATGTTATGCCAGCCGTAAGTGCCGCTGTGCGGTTTGAAAATTCCACTTCCTGGCCACGGAAGCTGTTAAAGTTATGTACACAGCATGGGCAATAGTACGGATGAACTCTGATTCCTTACTTACGGCACTCGCATACGGTTCGGGACATACATAAACACTTGCGTTTTGGGTCACTCTTTATTTTACCGCTCTAAAGCACCCTCAAGCCAGAAAGAGAGATTTTCTCACTACAAAAGGTGACGTAAATTTTCTTATCTTCTAGTATGGGGGAGGCCGGGTATGATTGTCTCACGGGTTGGTAGTCACAGCAGCCATTAAATAATACGAAACGAAGGAATAATTGCATCGATTGGTGAAGTAGGGAAGGAGGTGAAGCTCTTGCGATCTTTTAACACCGAGCGATGCAATTATTCCTTCGTTTCGTATTATTTAATGGCTGCTGTGACAACCAACCCGTGAGACAACCATACCCGGTCTCCCCTATTTTACGAGTATTTGCTTTGGCTACAATTCTACATAAATATTTAGCTTAGTCAGGTACGGAATAGGTCAATATCTGGTTGCACTCGCCGACTTCAAATAAAACCTGGTCAGCAAATATGCAAACTTACTTACGTCAATGTACTTTGCAATATTACTTAACAAAAAATATTCACATACTAATTAATCATGAATTTGGGATATTCGGATACTTAACTACGTCGCAATCAAGAGCGGTAACTTGGTTTAACACTAAGTTCTGGACATTAAGGTCGCTAAAACTTAAACAAATCGATTAATATTTTAATTTTATGATATGACTACAGTTACAATCAATTGGATTTGCAATAGTCCCTCCCTACTTTCACTGCTTAGTTGTTACTCCATTGTAATGAATATTTAATAATAAAATAAAACAACGTTATAAGAGATAAACAGCTTAGCGACATTTTGAAGAAATATAATAGTATTTTATGCAACAGTTGTATAAGTAGGCTCAAAAAATGCGAATTGCGTGAGCAAATAGAGACGCAATGAGCGTTTTTTGACTTAATTATACAACGTTGCATACAATACTTTTTCTACGACTAGGTATTAAAATATAAAATACAAAATTAAGCATAACCTGCAAACAAGGCAAATATGACGTATGACTGACAGTAGGTGTCTATCTATGGTAAACTTTTTTTTTTAATTTGAAATATACTCGCTAGTGATACGTAGTGACTATATTAAAAATGCTTTTTTTTATGTTGGCATCAATGAATTTAGTTCGGAAAGTTTTATTTTTCTTAAAAACCGTAGGAATTTAATTGTTTGTTAAGTTGGTAGTTGTGCATTTTTATCGTTAAGTTAGAATTGAGCGCTTAAGCTTTGACCTAAGTTTAACCTAGATTTAGAAGTCTGTGGCTGCTAGCAGTATCGTACTAGTGCTGTTATGGGGAATAGAGTATAGACTTCTCTGAACTCATATTATGTATGTTCTTATATTAGCGTTCGTGGCCAAGTAAAAGACAGATAAAAGTACAGGAGTAGAAAAATAATATTTCAATAATATACATTCACAATTTGATTTCATCGGAACGTAATCGGGCGCGTCAGGAACACGCGCCCGATTACGTTGCAATAAAATCAAATTATCTTCTCTCTCATTATCGAGAATCTCATTATTGTAAAGTAATATTGGAATGAGTTTTAATTAATAAACTTATTACTGATATTAAGCGCAGTTTCAAACTAATTAATTAAGTATAGGTAAAAGCATCTGGTAAAATGACAACTAATAATTATCTCATGGTCCAAACCTTAGAGACAATTTTATCCTTGATGGATATTGTTCAACTTGTGTCTGAATATATAATACTCCCCTATTCACAGATTGGAAGCTACACCACCGAGAAGAGGGTAACTCTTAAATTACTGATGATGATGATTCACGGATATAGATTTTTTTTTTCGATTTCGACGTCAAATTATTATTTTTTTCGGTGGCAATTATTGCACAAGTTCTGTTTATATACAAATATGGCAACATTAGGTAGTCCGACACGTGGAGTCATCTGCAATCAGCTTCGCGGTTTCAACCTCATCGTCGTCGAATCGACGGGCACTTATTACAAACTTAACTACCGGGTAGTGGTGTAAAGAAGACGCGTACTTACGGTGACGTCGACGAGGGGCTCGTCCTCCGGCGTGAGCGCGAGCGAGGATCGCCGGCCCGCGCGCGCGCCCGGCGAACCGCTCGAGCTGCCTGCAGACAAAACATCAGGTTAGGGTCAATTTCAGCCCGTTTTCCAGTGTTTTTATTGTTTTATCAGTGTCCCTCGCTTTTTACCGTGAAGCATTACTTTTGATAGAATCATGTAGAGTCTCGATACTGTCTATTGTTTATAAGAAAAGTTATCTGTGATCACCACTGCTTGCTGCTATATTTGCAGGAACGCGGATGAAAAAACCCGCCGTTACTTCCGCACTTTTAGCATGTATACCAGTTGGGTTAGTACAACTAGCGACATTTGACGACATATTTAGCCTAGTGGGAGTGACACCGCCCAGGTCCCAGTTTCAAATCCTGGTAAGGGCAAATATTAATTAGTGTGACGTAGAGATGTACCGTTCCCGGGAATGGGGAATATTCCCGGGAACGGCACGGATTTGTATGGAGAATATGCCCGGGGTGGGAATATTCCCAATACAAATGGGCCACATATTTGAAATTGCACTCCTTCATGTTACATATAGCGTCACATATTGGTCACGTGAGTGAACGGAAGACAACTGATTTGTATGAGTTGGCTAGATTACTCGTCCCATTAGCTTATTGAACTTTATTGCAAAATGCATAAAATTAATTGCTTGTGTGACGTCGGGTATATTATTACATTCCATTATATGGTACAGCCCCCTTCTCTAGAGGTAACTAAGGTAGTAAATATGTTCCTATACTTAATCAAAACTGTTGTGTTCTCGTGAATAACTATAGATCTCTCGAATCTCGTGAATAAGAATAGTAAAAAAATAGCAAAAGAATGTTCAAGCTGCGACAGCTTGAACATTCCTTTTTGCTTGAGTTGTTTTATTTATGAAAAAAATGTGAAATTCCCTCTTGATAGTTTCATAAAGTCCCCAACACCCAAATCAAAGTACCAGCCAAGGGTCTAAATTATACAGAATCACACCCAAACATCGCACTGGCCACGAGAATGCCTGCGAGAATGCGGGACATACGGGACACTTGGGCCTTTTCTGGGACATTTTTAATCAATATTTAATTGCGGGACAGAAGCATGGAATCCGGGACTGTCTGTTAGCTGCTTTAGGTATATACTATTAGGTTGCGTTACCATCAGGGTCCGTCCCCGCACCCTGGTGGTATGCGTAATGCATTTTCCCCTCTTAAAAAAAAAAAGTTGTAGTATTAACTATCGCACTCCCACAGAAACGCCCTCCTACATCACTTTCGTACTCTTCCAGGATAAAAAGGATTTTATATCCATTCTCAGATCTCAAACTATCTGCATACTGAATTTCATGGCAATTGGCTCAATGGTATAAGCGTGAAACGCGAACAGACGTACAGAATTACTTTCGCATTTATAACATTAGGATCGATGGATACCAGTGGTGCGGCGTAAAATACATCCTTGAGCAAGCCGGTGCAGATGTGACGTACATTTTCCTTAAGATATAGAATAAGGTGCTCAAAAGGCAAGCCGGTAGAATACAACTTTTGAGCAAAAAAAAGTGCATATCGTGCAATATCTTGTTTACTTTTAAGCTTTTCATAGCTTTGGAGTTTCTTTCTCTGCTATAAACTCCCCATATGCCGTATCTGACTCAAGTGCATAATACCTACTCAGTGATTGGTCACCGGTATTTTCTTACTACTCATATGCGTGCGAACGCAGGTGTGATTTCCGGTCGTGTTACAAGAAAAGGATTACATTATTTGATTCAGTGTGTCTTGGTTGCGGGTTCTTGTGCTTAGATTTGTACAATACGTACGGTGATAATAATAACGAGAATAATCCATTGACCAATTGATTAATTTATTGATTGAAAGAAAATCACACTTAGTATCATCATGGCCCTTCAGTAGTTTACAGAATTGCTTAATATCCTAACCTTATAAACTAGCGGCGCTGCAGCTTAAAAATGTAGTAATATACGCGATTTAATCCGTTAAATCTATTTTATTACAATGAGTGATAATCGCGGAAACCGAAGACAATATTATACTCTAGTATACTGTCATCATATTGACTGTGAGCAAAATAGCAAATCATTTGCCAAAGTGGTCCCACGTGCGCCCAGACGGTATCAGTTCGATACCGGAATTGCAGTGCACTCACTACTTACCAATATATTAGTTCGATTACATTGGTCCTGCATTTGCCTAGTTAGGTGAAGTTTGCGAAGTGATCTGTAGAGACCCAAAGTATCTGCTGCAAAGGCTATATGTAATACTAGCGTTTGCATGCGTTATACACGTTATATTATCCCGAGGGAACTCTTTGCCGGAATATAAACTATCCTATATTTTAATCCATGACTAGCTGCACCCATTTAATTGTTACCATTACCAGGTTATAGTAATAAAACAACTTAAACGGATTAAATCGCGTATATTACTACATTTTAAGTCCCGACGTTTCGTAACCCTTTTCAGCGTTCGTGGTCGCGGGTAGACTGAGAAAATCATAAATTTCCTCTGTCAAAAATAACTGTATGTATGCTCTACTCTAGGTATGCTATTTTTGGTAAAACAAATCAGAAAAAAGTTTAGTGTTGCCAGACGGGCCTAATGTGTAATTTTGACAGAGGAAATTTATGATTTTCTCAGTCTACCCGCGACCACGAACGCTGAAAAGGGTTACGAAACATCGGGACTTAAAATGTAGTAATATACGCGATTTAATCCGTTTAAGTTGTTTTATTACTATGAGTGATAATCGCGGAAACCGAAGACAATATTATTACCAGGTTAGTTATTTAAACATACAAACAAACATCTTCACAAACTCTCAGGTTTACAATATATTGGTAGGATTATAATACTGTCGTTTTTCAGGTTAGTCTCAGAATAAGTAATAGTACTACGTACAGAAGTTTCTCTTTCTAACTAAACTGACGTTCGGGTCTGACAACCGGACGGAACGCACCGTATCCGACTCTCTCTATCGCATAACGCGTGCTAACGGGTGCTCTATCTGGTGTTATAAATGGAGTCTTATTAGAATAACTTATTTTATTGGTAACTTATTTCTTAGTAAACATTTATTCCTAGAATTTTATGTAGGTAAGTAATAAATAACACTAGTTTTACTTTAATGAAAAGCATAATTTGATAACATAATCATACAACGAAAATATTAGCTAAGTATGTTAATAAAAATGTTTCATTAATCGACCTAATGAGTGGTAATGGTATCAAAAATGACAAACGGATGTAGTAAATTAGGTTGATTAACTTTCCATATTGCTTAATTTGTTTGATAACGGCAAAACATAATAACGAACGTAGGTACGCATTATTATGTAAACATTATATGCTACTACATAGTAATTTTGCGTAATTTTCGTTTTTTAGGCTTAAGTAGTACCCAAAGTGTACCAACAGAACCCTATTACTAAGACTCTGCTGTCCGTCTGTCACAGAGCAGTTGAAACGTAATAGGTCGAGACTTAATTCACAGAATTGGTATTTCTGTTGCCGCTATAACAACAAACAACAAAAACAAAATAAAATTGAATAATTGAAGTCATTTTTTTGCTAATATTTACTTTGCTGTATATGAACATTTTCTCTATAGTAATTGTCAAAACTCTTAAGTTATCTTTTGAAAAGGAGATGACAATGAAAGTGTAAAGAGTCCTTTCAATTTCACAACAATAACGAAATCCCTGAGTAAGCAAACTGCTATCAGAACTTAAGAGGCCCTAGTACTTTTGAATTTTCAAATTCAATCCAGATTAGGACAAAAGTATTCATATTTTTAGCTGAGGTATTGATGTATTACGAGTATGATACTTTTGTATGAGGTTTTACTGGTCTGTGGGTTTTACCTTGAATGTCATAGTGACGTTGGACCCAATATTAGGTATATACTCTATAAAAACCGGACAAGTGCGAGTCGGACTCGCCCACCGAGGGTTCCGTACTAATTTGTAGGTACACATATTAAAGTACCCTGTAAATTTTGGTTCCCTGAGTAAAATCAATGTTCATGATTCAATTAAGTATAGTGTTCAGATTTTTCACTATACTTGTAGTATAAGACGGTATTACTTGCCAAATTTCATAGTTCTAGGTCAACGGAAAAGTAACCTTTGAATTTTGGTTTCTTGAGAGTGTCGAAATTTGCGTTTTTTGCGGCATAAACGGCCGTATCTTTTTTTCACGTTAGCTTAGAAGTTTGATTTTTTTCACAGTTTCAAGGGACCATAGATTTGAGTACATAGTTTTAATTTCAACTCGATACGTTCCCGAGATAAAGGTTCTGGAGAGAAGGGCAGACAGACAGACAGACGGACGGACATACGGACAACAAAATGATCTTATAAGGGTTCCGTTTTTCCTTTTGTGGTATGGAACCCTAAAAATAGATTAATAACATATGATCTGCATGCGATTAAACCGAAATAGTCGTGACTAAAAACCTATCCTATTCTTAAGAATAACGATGAAATAACTTCGAGACTGGTTTAAAATCATAGAGAATTTATAGACTAAATCGATGAGTGTGCCATACGCCTAAGGCTTCTTAATACTTGAATACATTAGTCCAAATACCCCGGTGAAACTTGGTTGGGCAAGTTTTGTGAACGGCGCTTCTAGCGATCGCTTCGGCTTACAGTACTGAATGATTAATTGATAACAGTAGAGTAATTGACAATTTAACCGTCAATCTCGAGTATAATATTTGTTCGCGCAGCAAACTCAGAACGCAACCATCTGTCATAAAAACTGAACGCGCCTTCCCGCATGCGCAATGAGAAGGCGCGACAGCAGCGCCACGGGTACGTGCCTAGGACGCGGCGGCGACATCACTCTCTCTTCTAACCACCACCGACTTGCGCACACGTCTATATAGATACTTAACGTAAAATACAAATAACTGTAATTGTAATGGTAATTAAACGCCAGTAATAAGTTTGCTACCTATTTTATTTCAATTCCCTCTATGCGTAAACATAGAGAGTGGCGACCGGACAGGACGTGCGCGAATCGGCTCACCTCACTTTTCCCAGAAGCGAAACCGGCAGCGTGAGGCTTCGGTGCCGCGTTGGCAGTACCGGAAGAAGAAAAGGCCTACCAACGAGCGGAGGCTTCGCAGTCCAGCAGGCCGTAGGCGCGCTGTGAAGACCTCGTGGGAGGCTTGGGGGCCGCCGCGCCGCGCCGGAGCACCACGCTACGCTACGGGTGTCGTCGGCGTCACGCGGAGCCAACCAGGGGAGTGCCGTGAGCCCAATAATATCCCATTAAAACTACTATCTCCCAATCCCAACCTCATTCTAACCCATAAAGTGGCCGTGCTTGTGTGGTATAAATTGCAGGGCAGGGCGTCGGGTGCTTCGCGACTGCTTACAACCTGAGCGGCCATTTTGTGTTTACCATCTACGCATCAACGTGTCGGTGGGCGCGGTATCCGTGGCGGAAGTGGTTTGCTGGCGTTGCCACGTCACGTCGGGCATCGTGGCCGCGGTGTAGCTGCTGAAGTACAAGGGGCGTAAGCTGTTTTGCCAATTTAACTTAAACGTGAGACACGTGGATAACTTTAGTGACAATAAACAGTGATATAGTGATTTGATTTTGCACAGTTAACAATATAATTCAATATGGCTGATGCAAAGAAAGAAGCACAACTTGTAGAATTGAGAATTAAGCGTAGTTCAATGAAAGGGCAGGTCACTCGCTTCATAAATTACCTTGATGGGATTGATGACAGCGAGGTGTTGTCTACTATAAAGTGTAACGATTTAACTTTAAGATTAAACAAATTAATAGAGTTATCCACGCGTTTTGATGAGCTGCAAACTTTGATTGAGGTCGCTAATGGGGACCAACTTGACAGCGAGCTAGCGGAACGTGAATCATTTGAAGATAATATCAATATGGCTATCGCTACTGCTCAGAGCATACTTGAGAAGGCTCAAGGTGCCAAGGAAACTCCTGCATCTTCACTGCAGACTTGCTCCTCGCATTGTCAGGTGGAGCCGCTCAGTTTCCAGCTACCACAAATCAGAATCTTCAAGTTTGACGGATCCTACTATAAATGGATGGAATTTAGGGACTTGTATGAATCTATGATTCATAACAATGACCGAATACAAGCAATCCATAAATTCCATTACTTAAATTCATATCTGGAAGGTGAAGCGGCTCGGGTGATTTCTAATTTGGAAGTTTCCTCCGTCAACTATACTGAAGCTTGGAAACTCCTGTGCGACAGGTTTAACAATAAACGGCAGCTTATCACTAATCATTTGAATTCATTATTTAATATTGATTCTTTACAGCGGGAGTCAGATAAGTCTTTACGATTTCTAAGTGATCATGTGACTAAGAATCTCAGGGCTCTGAAAACACTTGGCCAGCCTACAGAGCACTGGGATACAATGCTTGTTCATTTATTGTCAGCTAAATTAGATTCAAATTCTACAACTAAATGGGAAGAGTATCGCAACACTCTTAAGGAGTGGCCCACTCTTAATGATTTCAAGGAGTTTTTGAAAAATCGAGCAGATATATTAGAGAATCTGCATCGAAACAAAAGGGATAAACAAACTATTAATAAACCTGAAGTCACAATTAATAAACCCTTATTTAAACATGATAAAAACATAAAAACATTTGTGGTTTCAGATAAACAAAGTGACAACAAGGGTCGGCCGTGCGTTGTGTGCCGTGCTGACCACAGAGTATACGACTGTCCCGCCTTCAGGCAGATGTCTGTCGACGAGCGGTGGTCACGGGTCTCCGGCCTCCAGCTGTGCCATGTCTGCCTGCGTCCGGACCATGAGACGCGTCGGTGCAAACTGAGCGGCTGTCGTGTATGTAAGAGACGTCACAACACATACCTACACACTACACAAACAAACCCTCCTAATCCTTCGTCTAGTGGGGCTAGCATGGATGAGAGCATTCAGCCTACCAGTATGGGTAAGGCGGAGCCTACGTCCTCCTCTGCTATGATGGCTTCTGACAGTGCAGAGGTGAGTCACACCTCCACTGCTAACTCTTCACTTTCGAGCAGTGAAGTTTTATTATCAACGGCTTTAATTGAAGTAATTAATCCTTGCAACAATAGGAAAGACACCGTTAAATGCCTCCTGGATTGTGGATCACAATCCTCCTACATGACTGAGGGTCTGAGGGAACGATTAGGTATCACATCTCAGCCCCTGATTGCCACAAAGATCCTAGGAATAGGTAACGTCCCGCTGGATTGCCAGCCGGGTCGTTGTAGGGCACAAATACAGTCTAAAGTAAGTGATTTCAATGCCGATGTTGATTTTTTGGTCTTAAATCAAATAACTGATCACTTGCCTAAGAGATATTTTGACGTAAGCCACCTAAATATTCCTGCATCTATAAAGCTTGCAGATCCAACCTTTAACATCCCGTCCCACATTGATATCTTGCTCGGAGCTGATATTTTTTGGCATATTGTGGGCGGTGATAATAGGTCATTGACCTCTAATAAACAAGCCAGGCTGATTGAATCCAAACTTGGGTGGTTGCTAGCAGGAATGGTAACGAGTGCTGCTGTTCATGTAAATTCAGTAACTACACGCAGCAACCTCTCCTTGTCTGATCTGTCTGACCAAATGACAAGGTTTTGGGAGACAGAGGAGCTACCTCATGATAAGGGCTCCGGCGGTGTGTTCGAGCCACACCCCATAGAAACACATTTTGTGGAAAATACCCAACGTCAGCCAGATGGCAGATTTGTTGTGCGATTGCCTCTCAAGGACACACCAGACTGCCTAGGAAATACTTTTAATATAGCAAAAAGGCGTCTCCTTAATTTAGAAAAACGTTTTAGTAAACAGCCTGAACTTAAATCAATGTATACGGACTTTATAGATGAATATAGAGATCTAGGTCATCTGACGGAATCTAACTTTCCATATCGAGCCAACTACCTCCCTCATCACGCCGTGATGAAGGAGGATAGTGAAAGTTCTCGTTTGCGTACAGTATTCCAGGCAAATTGCCCCTCCTCATCTGGATATTCTATTAATGATATTCAGATGGTAGGACCTAACATCCAAGACTCGCTATTTAACATACTGCTTAGATTCCGTCACTACAAATATGTATTGTCAGGAGACATAGAGAAACAATATAGGCAAATTTTAATGAACGAAGCTGACAGAGACTTGCAGGTCATTTTATGGCGCGAAGACGAACAATTACCTATTCGCTCGCTCACTTTAAATACCGTTACGTACGGATTTGCTTCTGCAAGCTTTCTAGCAGCTAGATGTTTGTGGCAGTTAGGGACAGAGTGCAATGACCCGACTGTTAGAACTATAATACAAAACGATTTTTACTGTGATGATTTATTAACGGGAGCAGATTCAGAAACTGAATTGCTTCACATACAAACTGAAGTCTCACAGACTCTAGCCTCAGGCTGCTTTAACTTGCGTAAATACCGCTCAAATTCAAATGAGCTTTTAAGATCTGCTTCTATTAATTCACAGAATAATTTAGCACTGAGTCAAGCTTGTCAAACACTTGGACTGGGATGGAATCCTAGTCAAGACACATTGAACTTCTCTATTAAAGTAGATGACGCTGGTAAAACGGCTACCAAAAGATCAATATTATCTAAAACATTCCAAGTGTTTGATCCGTTGGGCCTCTTAACTTTATGTACGGTGAAGCCTAAGATTCTTATGCAAAAATTGTGGATTGCTAAGGCAGGGTGGGACGACCCCGCTCCTCCTGAAATTCAACGAAGCTGGTCTCGCTTTGTTCGTAACTTGCATCACATTAAAAATCTTAGAATACCTAGATATATATTTAGCGATTCACCGTCTACAATTGAAGTGCACTGCTTCTCAGATGCTTCACAGCAAGCCGTAGCTGCCTGCATCTATATAAAGTCAATTTCAAGCTCCGGGGAGCAACGTGTCAATTTGTTTTGTGCAAAAAACAGGCTAGCCCCAATCAAACCCACTTCTATTCCACGCTTGGAACTAGCAGGGGCTCTATTAGCAGCAAAAACTTATAACACTGTAGCTAAAGCTTTGAGAAAACCTATATCTCGCACTGTTTTTTGGACTGACTCTACAGTTGTTCTCGCTTGGCTGAAAACTGATGTCTCACAACTTAAGACATTTGTAGCTAACAGAGTCGCTGCTATAGCCGAGCTCACCCCAGCAGCGGCCTGGAGACACGTGCCGACGACACAAAATCCCGCAGATCTCGCTACGCGAGGCGTGGACCCGCAGCACGTGTCCAGTGCCTCTCTGTGGTGGCAAGGCCCCGAGTTTCTGCTCGAGCCCGAATGTAACTGGCCTATTTTAGACTCTACAGCACCTGAAATATTGCCTGAAGTCAAGCTCAGAGAGTTCGGTAGATTTTCTAGATTTAGGACTCTACAACGTACAGTAGCCTTTGTGCGACGATTCATAAATAATTGTAGGCCTAGCTTACCTAAACTAACAGGCACATTAACCTCACAAGAGCTTACTGAATCCTTGCACACATTGGTGAAGCTTTCACAACAGCAATTATTCGCTGAGGAAATAGAAAATTTAAGTAAAGGTAAAGCTTTAAGCTCTAAATCACATCTCGCGTCTCTGACGCCATTTATAGACTCTCAAGGCATCTTGAGAGTCGGGGGGAGGCTAGATGCTTCTGATTACAGCTATGATAAGAAGCATCCCATGCTATTGCGTGCTAAACATCCACTCACTAAACTCTTATTCAGACACGAACATGTACGTCTCTTACATGCAGGACCGCAGCTTCTGTTGGCGTCGATCCGCGACACAATATGGCCGGTTGGAGGCCGGAACCTCGCCCGCAGCACGGCCCGCTCTTGTGTCACGTGTAGTCGCGCCGCTGGTCGAACTTTAAAAAATATAATGGGCAATCTGCCAGCGCAGCGCATAAAGGCTGATTTTCCATTCGCGGCGACGGCTGTCGATATGGCCGGGCCCTACTTAATAACTGATCGACGTGGCCGCGGATGCAAAATCACCAAATGTTATCTGTGTCTATTTATATGCTTAAGATATAAATGTGTTCACTTGGAGGCCGTAAGCGAACTTTCTAAAGATGCATTCATATTAGCACTCCGCAGGTTTATCGCCCGACGCGCTAAGCCCGCGGAGTTGTTTTGTGATAACGGCCGCAACTTCGTTGCAGCCGCTAAAGAAATAAATGAATTTGTAGAGCTCAATAAAAATAGTATATCAGAATTTGCAGCTGATCAAAGTATACGTTTCATATTTTCGCCGGCTTACGCTCCCAACTTCAACGGCTACGTCGAGGCCGCTATTAAAAATGCTAAATTTCATCTCAAAAGGGTTCTCGGCAATAGCCATCTCACTTTCGAAGAGCTTTCCACTTTATTCAGCCAGGTAGAGGCTATATTAAACAGCCGGCCACTTTGTCCTCTATCTTCCTCCCCCACTGATTATTCCCCCCTTACTCCCGGGCACTTTCTGGTTGGCAGGCCGCTGACGTCGACGCCGGCTCCATCACTGCAAGATCACAACCCGACCCGCCTGGATCGCTACCAACGCCTGGAGCAGCTTCGCCAGCACTTCTGGAGCCGCTGGTCGACCGAGTACATCTCCGAGCTACAACAACGCTACAAATGGCGCGAGCGACGACGCGACCTGCAGCTGGGAGAGCTCGTACTCATCAAAGACGAAGGATTACAGCCTCTACTCTGGCGCATGGGTAGAGTCTCAAAGCTGTACACAGGCAAAGATAACGTGCCTCGTGTCGCCGACATAACCACGTCCAGGGGTATCATCAGACGGGCCCTCAACCGGATCTGCCCCCTACCAATGGATGAAGAGTCCTGAAAGTCAGGCTTTCAGCGGCCCGGAGTATGTTCGCGCAGCGAACTCAGAACGCAACCATCTGTCATAAAAACTGAACGCGCCTTCCCGCATGCGCAATGAGAAGGCGCGACAGCAGCGCCACGGGTACGTGCCTAGGACGCGGCGGCGACATCACTCTCTCTTCTAACCACCACCGACTTGCGCACACGTCTATATAGATACTTAACGTAAAATACAAATAACTGTAATTGTAATGGTAATTAAACGCCAGTAATAAGTTTGCTACCTATTTTATTTCAATTCCCTCTATGCGTAAACAATATTATTTCTGGGGAGCTAGTGAAAAATCTTAATTACTCATCACCATAATTTGAGAGTTAGACTCTTGTCAGTGAAGTAGTTGCTAATCTTGCCTGTTGTACGCGAGCTTCTTAACGTTTTGATAAGGCTGCGGATCCACTGAGGCGGAGAAGAGCGGAGCGGAGAGGAAACGTGTAGGAATCGACCAATCATATTACTGTTCGCTGTTTCCATTGAAGTGCAGTGGAGATGTGGATTTCAACTAATGTGATTGGTCCCCCACAAGTCTCCTCTCCGCTCCGTTCGTCTCCGCCTCAGTGGAGCCGCAGCCTAAGACACGACACCAACTTTTTCGTTCACTTGATCTATGTAGTTAAGTCTTCCTCTACCTCTCCTTCCGTCTATCTTTCCTTCCAGTATTAGGGCATTTTTAAAAATCGTTGTTAATTTAACTTTTTTTTAATATTTCAAAAATTTTAAGTGTTTTTGAATCAGGATCATGAGCACTATCGACCCTGATAGAAGAAGAAAAGTGTCCCAAAATTTTCATACACATTTTGTTCTTTTGTTACGTTACCGCCATACAAATGTATATAGAAAAGTGACGGAATCGGAGTTAAAAAAATTGGGACACTTTTTTCTTCTTTCAGGGTCGATAGTGCTCATGATCCTGATTCGAAAACACTTAAAATTTTTGAAATATTAAAAAAAGTTATATTAACAACGATTTTTGAAAATGCCCATTAACGAAATGACATAAAAACTCTCAAAAAGCCACATAATATATACTTTAAGTTAAAAACGTTTGGTTTCAAATGATGCTAATAGACAGTGCTGAATTTAAAGGGCCAATTGCGCTTTTTTTGATTTTTTGAGACTGCTCGTGTCAAGCTATAAAATAAAACACATTTTAAACTTCATTGATAGCGTGGAAGCAAATGATGACCCCCCTTTATCTTTGTATGGAGAACCGACCAACTCCTATCACCTTAATGAGATTGTGCTCTAGGGTATCGATATACATATACTAGGGACAAAAGGTCACAAATCTATTGTAAGACTTAAGGCTCTTTTGCACTTAGGTTATATGTGACTTGTAGGTACCCCTTTTCACTAAACCCACAGATTTGACCCGTGTACAGGTAATAACCAGTGACCGGAACTATCGGGTGCAAAACTTTAACAAAACTTGTGAGCATAGAGGAGAACTGTTCCATTTTAACTTTATATCGGAATTTCGGGTTTCATAAGGATATTGATATTTTCATGGCTGTGAGCACTCTATTATGCCCGGTTGGCAAGTTTTGTTGAAGTTTTGTACCCGAAAGTTACACTCACTGGTAATAACAGTTCGTAATCGGGGTCAAAATTAGATATACGCAAAATGTGTCACTAAAATGAAAAGAGTAATATGAATCATTAGCTCTCACAGATATGTATCACTCTTTTAGCTCAGTAACTCTTCTAGCTCATTAGCTCAGTGGTGTGTCAACAACTCTCTAGCTCTTAAAGCTAAGTAGCTCCAAATCCGAATATTTGCGAATGAAAGAGAGCAGTAATGGGTATACGGTGACAAGACAGGGACGAAAATTTCATGTTGTTTGTGTCTTTTCTCGCAGCTCACAGCTCAATAGAGCTACTTCAGAGCGAGTGAACGTGTGAGTTGACAGATATACTGAGTTGTTTGAACCGGAACTGAGCTAGTGAGCCGGTGAGTTACAACAACTGATATAGCTCTTTTGAATCACTCACTCGCGAGCTACATGTCTAGTCAAAATGTACCAGACTCGTCACTACGACTTTGGCGCACCACAGCAGCGAGCGTGACAAACTGTTATTACTAAAGTCCTTTCATCTTTACTTGTCCAAAGTAGTAAACAACTTTATAACCTCAAAATACACAGTATTTTGTCAAAACGGACTCTTCTTGTAAATAAAAATGCCTGAGCCTATAATTCACAGGTCGAATTATATTAGAGATGATATTCACAGCGAACTTGTGAATACCCTATAGCTTGTAAAGATGGCAAGCTAAGGTAAAGTTCGACTTTGCGAAAAATCAAGTAAAATATTAATTTTTCATCAAAATCCCCGGAACAACCTTCTCAAGTACCAGTAGTCAGGCTCAAACGCTGGACACTTTAGTACTGCAGATGCTATTTTTGCGGTTGACTGTACATGCGATTCAATCGTATTTTTAAACAACTTAAAAAAAGGAGGTGATAACCTTTTTTTTGAATTCTGTTAACAAAAAGTTTTTTTTTAAGGTGTAACAAATTCACATTATGTACCAATTAAGGTAAACTTGATTTTGAGTCTAGGTAGAGTAAACAAATGTTTTGCAATTCACAAGTTAATAAATCACCAGGGGTATTTCGCACTGTAGGTATATTTAGAAGTTTTGAGATTGGATTAAGATTAATACCAATAAAAAGAACTTTAACAGAAAAATAAATACTAACTAAAGTTATGGACCAAAAATATTAAATATACCCTATATTCATATCATATAATATAGTAGTAACAATAAAAAGTGGCTTCTTTGCCCAAATAAATAATATTATAAAGGAGATAATTAATTTGAATAAAAAACCTGGTTCTGTGTCGTCACTGCTCCTTCTCCGCATCAGCCATCGCTGCACTATATCAATGCTGGTCTCCTCACCAGCCAGCATCTTCCATTCACATATTTAATCACAGATTTCACTTCATAAGTTTCACTTTTTATCGAACCACTTTTGGAGCTCGTTCACATATTCAAACATCGATAAAATAAACCATTTCAAAAGCAGAATGCGAAATGCTGCGCAAAAACTCACGGTTCATTTTGTTATCGCTGGCAATTCGTAGACATACCTATTACGCGCGTTAAAAAAAAACTTTTAAAAACAAAACTTCAAGTGACAGCGCGTTACTGCGTTCGAATATTGAATTAATTAAATGACGATCGTCAAGCGAGTGTAAACAGCAAGTTGACCAGCACAATCTTAGTATTGCCGATTTAAAATGTACTTTCGCGGGGCGAAATGTACCTTAATAGCTGCGTATTAAGAGCTGCGTGTTATTTTGGCTATCGGTAAGTTTGTTGTTATAGCGAGGAGTTTGTAGTGCGGCCGGTTAGGTAATGGTCGTCAAGTCGAGACAGTTGATCGAAGAAGGGGGGTGAATGTAGGACGAGCGTACGTCTGTGAGGTTGCTATGTATGCTAGAAGCGGCAATTTGGTTGCGACAACACTTAATATGCATATTAGGCAAAAATAAAAATGATAGTTGGACGTAGTTTAGCGAAAAAGATCAAACCCACACGAGCCTATTTTAGAATGATAGAATTTAAATGCTTACATAAAAGGTTGACATTTCACTGATGACTTTTTGTGGGCTGGATCCTTTTCGCTAAACTACGTCCAGTTTAAGATCTCTTTGCTAAAATGTCAGACGGAGCACATAGGTAATATGTACACGTCTAGTTTCAATAAGTTAGGTACGTGAACGACTAGTGGCATTTTGATACTTTTTGTTTTGTTTACTTAGTCGTCTTGGTATTTGTACGTGAAACACTGTTTGAGTTGAGTTAGAGGGGTATTTTCATGGTACATATTACTATGTTTTAATCTTAAAAGTCTAGTAGTATACATGTATATGCCTAAAATGGTCATCAGACTTTTATGCCCATCATTTTGGTAATGTCCCCTGAAAAGATGCGAACACTAATTCATACTAAAAACTGTGTATGTAAGAGTATTTAACTGACTCGCTTAGAATGCATAAAAAAATACTCTGGCTAAATTACTGCACTCAACTCGTGATTGCGTTATCTTTATTTAGGAATTAGATTTCTAACATTTCCACATTTCCTTATTAACTTTCCGGGACATCTCAAACCTACATGCCAAAAACCTTCAAAAGCTCCTAATTTTAACTTCTAGTTGTAACCATGGACCTTAAAATAAATAGCCGGATCGAAAATCGTGCTACGTACTTTGTGGATGACCCCATAAGCCGGCTGCTTGTACTTACAAGCCGTACGCAGACACGCAGACAAACTAGTTTTTTTCCTATTGCGAACAGCACGCACAAATAGATAGCCGGCTTATTGGACATGCTTCAGTTCTTTGTCTCATTTTAAGGTCCTTGGTTGTAACACGCGCTTCCAGCATTTTTATCTCCACAACCCTCCTTTTATGCATTATATTGAGGTGCGTTTGTCGTGACTTGTATCTAGACGCCATTTGCTAACGAACCGGCTCGGTTCGATAGGCCCTAGTATTGATTCTAGCAATATCGCCACTGCGGCGGCCCAATATTTGATTTGACGATCCGTTGTTGTGTTAACAAACTGTCTTATTTGATTATCGTGCAGTGAAATCTGAAAGTTATGAAATTAATCCAATCTAAGTTCTCTACGTTCGTGGAATTATTATGCAAGAATATAGTAGATATTCTATATTTATAACAAACATGGAGATAAATAATTAAATTTCAGGTTAATATGTATGTGTGTAGAATTGGATGTCGACGGTTTGGTACTCTAATAGAAATAGGTAGGACTAGTAATAGTAACAACGAAGGCTTAACATTACTAGTAGGGCTTTAAAATAAACCTTTAACTCTGTACGTACGGGATTGATCGGAAACAAACACTGGCGAAATAAATACCTATAGTGCAAATTCATGTTTGGAAAAGAAAATAAGTTATCCTTTGACATAGAAAATAACATGTACTTATCTACTTAATACTCTGCCAAATCTGCAGTTTTCAAACGCTTACAATATGTTACGTGCTCTGAATTACATGTCGGTATAAGTTCATAAACATTCAAATCCCTCGTATGAAAGTAAAAAATAACGAAAGCGAAACACGGCAAAAGTACATTTCAATACAAGATGTAGATGCGATATTCGACAGTGAATATAAAGTCGAAAATAGTTTTCGCAGTTACTTTCACATGTTGTCTTTTCAGTCTTTTCTATGCAAATGAGGAAAAGTGTCGCACGTGTACATCAAAAGCATTTTTTTTAGACAATTGGCTAAGTAAAGTTTTTCAAAGATGTGTAATTTATATATTTTTTCGATAGTTCCCGACGTAATGATCTAGAAAATACCGATATTGCATTTTTATTCCTTGTAATTTTTGTAAAATATTTTTTTCAATTCCCGATGAATTAAGGACGCCAAAATGTCGAGTGTGTCTGGGTCTGTGGTGTGGTGTTCGACTCACAAGTGTCATTTGCGACAGCCAAAAAAATCAACTATTCTGTTTAGATTTTTGTGCTGGCCTTTGGATTAAAGAAAAAAGTAGAAAGAATTACAAGAATTCCAGAGCTTCACCCTTGATATCAAAATAAATACCTACATCAAAATGAGTTCGTGCGAGGAGACTAGAATTCCTTTCCTTGAATATTTTCAGACGATCGATAAGCATAATATTGCGAAAATTAAGAGGTGTTGAAGCATTGATGTACGCACTCGTCATTAGCATAAAGTTTGCGATAACTGTATACTTAAATACCTATCAAACTTCTCTTATATTTATTTTCACAATATTTGCTTACATTGTGTTTTGTTACAATTGACAGCTGACAGCCGACACAGACCTCGCATAGACAATTGTTTGATTTTTATTGCGAACTTAGGCACTAATTTTGTCAGCCTGGCGTTTATCACAATATTTTGGAAAAATTACAGGGAATAAAAATGCAGAAGCGACATTTTCTGGACCTTAACGACAAGGCCTATCGAAAAAATATATAAACTACACATCTTTGAAATACTTGACCTACCCAATTGATCGAACTTTAGTTTCAAAATTTAAAGCCTGATAGGCTGCTACATCATTATTGAATTAATGATTATTAACAGATTAAAAAAAACATATTACGTATTACAAAATTAAAAAATTAAGTCCTTAGCATCCTTGTCCTTGGCACACTAGATTGCCACAAGATTAATGGGATCTAAGATAGTTGCTCGAGTAAAACTTGATTCAATTTACAAAGCAATAAAGGAAATCGAAATGTCTATTTTGCTAATGGAGGTCAATGCACATGATTTATATTATATGTTTATGGAACTGGTGATAGTGGGCCACAAAAAAACAAAGTATAATGGGCATAATTAACAAAAAACTAATTTTGTTTCCGAATTGCGTAGAGTATTTAAATGTTTATTTTGTGCAAAAGGCATTATTTTCTGAAACGGCTAATATTCATCTTCTTTTTCAAAAAAATCGTAATGCGTAATGTGTTATTCTAATGAAATAAGGTCGAATAGTAGAAACATATAAGTGCTGTCTACTGTAAATAGTTTAGGTTGGTTTTAGTTTCAGACTCGGTAAAAAATACTTCCTTATCGGATTCTAACTCATCGGCTCTAGTAAATTTTTTATCCTAGTTAATACTAGGATCATGATCTAATGATCATGTCGTTTTATCGCCGGTGGCATCAGTCTTGACTGTCGCCATTCGTATTTGATCTTTGTAGTAAAGTAGCAAAGTCGTTAATAGCACAAATTATCAGATAGCGTTTGAACTTCGAGCGCTGCAACACGTAATATACTGCGAACTGTAATCAGCTATGCGCTCGTCTCTTTGTACCCCAAGCCCCTTAATAATTGTCCGTGGTCCCTCTTAATTAAACATCCGGTAATGCCCCCGTAATTAGTTCCCTGTTGTGATGAATGCCTTGTTCAAGGAATACCTATTCCAGTCTTAACACAAGACGACCAAATTACTTCATACAATATTCGCGCATTTGAAAAGAGCGTACTCCCACCTGCACCCCACTTGCAGGTGTCTATGGGCGACGGTGATTGCTTAGCATCAGGCGACCCGTCTGCTCGTTTGCCCCCTATTTCATAAAAAAAAAAAAATTGTATTCAAAGTGTTTCGCTAACTAGGTACTCTTAGTACTTCTGTTACGATTAGAATACATACATACGATTACTAGTACATATAATATTTAAAATCGTAACAAGACAATATTTGTGCACGCATCACTCAAAAATTACTGGACCGATTTCCATGAAATTGGGTATACAGGTAGATTAAATAAAGTTTTAGATTATTCCCTCTGAACATTACAAATGGCCACGGTTAATACATAGGCTGTTTACCCGATTACGACGGAGTCAAACAGTGATATTTAGCTTATTTCAGCGAAAGAAGCTGCGGGTATTCTCAAGTAATAAATACAATTTACATAAATGTCAGTCAGCCCTTTTTTTGTAATAGGTTAAGGTTAATGCATGCAGGAGTGCCTGGTTTTAAGTATTTTGATAGAATATAAAAAATAACTTCTACATAACTTCAAAATGTAATCCATTATATAATTATTTTGTATAATTTTCATATTATACTTACCTACAGTTATTAATTTATTGCCTAGTTTTGTTCATGTGATTGAACCTGTATCAATATTTAAGGTCAGGTATTTTTGGTATCCGGTTATGTTGGTTCCTTGTCATTGTATAGCTGTTATATTCGATCCACTTTACAAAGTCATCGAGGAGCACGAGCCAGAGCGAGGTAAAACTAAGCCCCTTATTAAGTATGGGGACCTCTATAAAAATCATTGTTTATTTAGTCAAATCTAATGTATAGTTATAATTTTGCATTAACTTGTAAGTACAAATAAGGTTCACTTTCGAAGTTTTAAAGACACATTAGACAGCAAAATACCGTCCATTTTAACTTTTGCATACCGAATTCTGGGTCCAAAAAGCATCAAGTTGTAGTCCGCCTCTAAGAGTCTAAGAGCTCCGCCTTGGGCAATACATAAAAAATGTGATGGGCACCCTTCAGTTGCCTCTCACTCGGCTAAGCCCCAGGCAACTTGACGTTTTAGTAAAACGTGACATCGAAATATTTCGTAAAGAAACATTTAGAGATTATACAAGAGGGGTGGATACGTATTTGAGAAAAAAAGTAGTTTCTCGTTCTGAGCATTGAATTTTAAAAGTAGTTTTGTGTGTGGAAATGTTGAATCTAACATGTTTTAAATTCGAACACTTAGCACCTTTTTTTTATGTGATAAGTGGCAAACGAGTAGACGACCTGCCTGATGGAAAGCAGTCAACGTCGCCCAAGGATATCTGCAACACCAGAGGTGTTACCTATCCTATACGTTGCTTTGAGAGCCCTGTTTACTTGTTTCTTGAAGTACGCCCCATACCCATGTAGCGCGCTGGAAACACTTCAGGTGGGAGCTCATTCCACATCCTGCCGGTTCTTGGCAAAAATGAGCGTGATGCCCGTTTGTTTTTGGGCAGTTGTTGGCGTGATTGAAACACTTTTGACGATTTTCTTCCTAGGGTTTGTAACAGTTGTAACCGTTAACCATTCATACCTACTAATTACTTGGTTAGCATTTTCGGTTATACAACACTGAATACAGTGTTTGCGTATTTTTTTCTGTATAGTTCATTTGTTTCATAAATCAGAGTCGACAGATACGGACCACAAAAGAAGAACGGGGAAAACAATTACAAGCTCTGATTCTTCCTATTTACCTTTGGCTAAGTCTGGGAAAAATTACGCCATTATTTTATAGTGTACGCCTTAATTGCAATAATTCTTAATGAAACCATCAGTAATGAGAAGTGACAACTCAGAGATTATTTAAATTTGCCTTAATTTGACTTTGAGGTCCGAGGTAATTTATGCATGGACAAAATCGGGCACGAATAAAGAAAAATACTGACAAAAGAAGTAAATAGGTATAAAGGAAAATTGTCGTCGACGAAAAGGCTACATTTGCCGTATTTTTCATATTACAATGAGCAGATATGATCCGTCAAGTTTATCTCTGTAAATGCAACGCAAAGTGAATTTTGCTGTAACTTGTATCAAATGTCTAAACTTTGATTCATAATGACTGATGAACTGACGCGATGTATGATAAAAGTCAGACCACGTTGTAACGTACGTTCGCACGAGTACATTTTGGTTTAAATAACGAGTGATTAGATCTCTTCCCCGAAATCGTTAATTCCGCGTAGCAAACTTTCCATTCGCATTTTTCCCCACTCGGACTTCTTCCCGCCACTTTTTTTTCTCATTTGCTTGCCTCCTCATTCTCAAATATGGCCAAACGATATTTTGTCTATGGCGAAAGTTTCCCAGTCGCTTCTTTTTGCAATAGTTTTGTTTCTTACGCGATATTTTTCCGAAACTCGAAAGTTTCTATGTCATTTTTTCCGCAGTAACTCATTTTTATAAATTAAAGTAACAAATCAATATGCAATTCAGCTAGAAAACATGAAAATAAAGTTTATTTAGGTAAAGAAGAGTAGTGAAGATAAAATGGCAGAAGATAAGGTAATATATATCATGGATAGGTACCTAATATGATTTCCTAATAAAATCTAGGTAATTATTTTTTCTAATATTGGCGATGAATACAAGAGGAATAGGTACGTACCTATTAGGAAATCATATTAGGTACCTATCCATGATATATATTACCTTATCTTCTGCCATTTTATCTTCACTACTCTTCTTTACCTAAATAAACTTTATTTTCATGTTTTCTAGCTGAATTGCATATTGATTTGTTACTTTAATTTATAAAAATGAGTTACTGCGGAAAAAATGACATAGAAACTTTCGAGTTTCGGAAAAATATCGCGTAAGAAACAAAACTATTGCAAAAAGAAGCGACTGGGAAACTTTCGCCATAGACAAAATATCGTTTGGCTATATTTGAGAATGAGGAGGCAAGCAAATGAGAAAAAAAAGTGGCGGGAAGAAGTCCGAGTGGGGAAAAATGCGAATGGAAAGTTTGCTACGCGGAATTAACGATTTCGGGGAAGAGATCTAATCACTCTAAATAACTACGTACAGATGACGTCATAGATTACTTACAATTGAAGTGTGTCAGTTAATATAGCTAATTAAGGGATCTATCTATATCCGTAGGTATTCATATGGTACAAACCATATGCATACCTTCCTACCGATGTAGATCCCTTATCTAATAATTGATTCTAATATTTGATTGAATTATCGATTAGACAAAAAATTCTCACGACGAAACCGTAACTTTTCAGGAGTTATACCTAACCTAACATTACTGCCATTTTATGGCCTTCGGTGTTGAGACCCTTCGTCCGTGGGGCCCATTGGCACATGCCCTTTTTAAAGCGAATCAAAGAGGTTGGTCGATGCCACGGGGTACGAGAGAGCTGGCAGTTTCCTCGCTCAGCGTATACCTAGGCATTGCGATTCAGGAAATGCTGCCTCTGGGCACAGTGCCACAATCTTAGAACTAGATTTTTAGTATTTTTCATAGCTTTAATTTTTTATTTTATTTAAATAAAGTTTAGTTTTAGATTAATTATATCGAAATTGTATTCATTGGTCTGTACCTATGCAGTGAGTATAAAAATACTTATATTTAGTTTTAGCGGGAGATATTTTCGACCGAAAGATAATTCGATCAACAATTATATAAGGACACCAATTATAAATCATGCAAAGCCCCCTCCAATTAATTTTTCGAATATACGCAACACGTATATACTTTTAAAAATAGTTTAGTGATAAGCCACTAGGATTTTTTTACGAGTGAAAAAAAATAAAACCTCGATAGAGGTGTTCGGAGAAAGCGCAGCACACCTCTCGACACCCTGCTGCCCTCGGCATCGGTGTTGCCCCTGGGCCATTGCTCATAATGTCGCTATTTAACAGGGGCCCATCAGCGGAGGGCAAGTCACGGTCTGTCAGTGCCGCCAAAGCCATGAGACACTTGACAGGGGCCGTCATGTCTCAATCCATAGCCCATTTAGTCCATATTTCCACCACCATAACCCAGTAGAGTTAGATTCCATCAATCAACAATAGTCCTTACATCTCGCGGGGGCTGTCTCTGCGTGCGTCCCGTGACAGACCGTGACGTTTTTTCTTCTTCTCTGTCGTATCGCTCTTGGCAGAGCGGTCGTGGTCACACTGAGGCGTCCACATCGGTGGTAGAGGCGGACACAGCTTTCCGCACGATCTCCCGTCATCTCTCCCTGTTGGCAGACTGTCTGGCACAGTCAGATATGCGGTTTCCTACAGCGGCTTTTACTTGATCAGTCCAGCGCATAGGTGACCTGCCGCGCGATCTGGTTTCTTCCACTTTTCCTTGCACAACCAACCGTTCTATGGAGTCGTAATCCCGCCTGGAGACATGCCCAAAATACTGCAGTATGCGCGACTGTACTACGGCCGACAGACGTGCCTGATGCCGAGCTCCTGGTTGTGAGCTCCTGGGTGAGCACTTTGCCTTTCATTAAATTGTCGATCGTTTATAGTTTAATTTCTTACTGAGCAATCGCGTTAGTGTCAGTGTCTTAATAATTGAAGTACCTAATCAAATGCTAACACATTATAGATATGGATGTAATAAAAATAATGAATATTGCAGCTATTTAAGCTTAATAATAATAATAAAATAATTCCTCCAGGATACAAAAAACGTCAGACTCCAAAAATCAGGCATAAAAAGAGATCACGTCATACATAATCAAACACAAATCAAATCATGTACATAATTAAACAAGTGACTTATTTTTTCCTTCTAAAAAACGTTTCTCTTGGAAATGCGTTCTTAAAAATGACAGGGAATTTAGCATCCGGTCTGACAACGAACTTTTACCAACTCAAACTGTCAATTTTATTAAAAGTAATTAACAAAATACTGTTTATGTATCTAATCTTAACTAAAAAACCTAATTTATGTAATCCCGGTTATTCGATATTGGTCTTTTCAAAACCGGTATTATAATACCGGAAAAAATAGTCCGAGATCCCGGTTTTTCGAGATCTCGAGATCCCGGTTTTCATGCCCTAGGTGTTAGTAAGGATTTCAATAAATACCAATATAATACAGCAGACTATTCCCTAAGCTCAAATCAATAGGGCTGTCCTCGAGGTGCGACCAAGTTTTGAGTTTGACCCCAATTTCTTCTTTGTCTGGGGACGCCCCTTAAAATACTCTTTAGCATTGTAAAGAGCGGCGAAACAATTTTTGATGAATATATTAACAGTTTTATTAACTTTTAGCTACTTTTATGCTGTAACAATTTGGAACATCCTTCTGAATACTTGTAACAATGTGCAATGAAATGTCTAGCTATAGGTATACAATACGCATTATACATGAATGATAATGTGCAGAAAATATTATGATTACGATAAACATATAAAACTTAAGTCCCCAATTCTAATTTCAAATTAGAATATTTAATGAACGGCTGAACCCATCTTGATAAAACATGTCTCAAAACCATTGCTAGAATACTTGCTTCTAAGTTGCTTCTAGCTTGCAAGTTTTCTAAAACTTGCTTTCAAGTAAAAAAAAAACCGCATACAAATCGGTGCGTCTGTTTAAGAGCTACGGTGCCACAGACAGACACACACACGTAGCGGTCAAACTTATAACACCCCTATTTTTGCGTCGGAGGTTAAAGAAAGAAAAGTATTTATTCGGATATAAATATATCTAAAATACGCTACACCTATGTGGTGGTAACCACTGGATTCATCAGAAAACCTTACAATAAGAATTTCATAAAACTTATTAGTTGTCAAACATTAGGCTTTTTAAAACATTTAAAAAAAAAATTTATTGCTATAGACTGGCAAACAGGCAGATGGCCCACCTGATGGAAAGCGGTCACCGCCTCAAATAGATATTTGCAACACTTGCCAATGAGTTGCCGGTCTCGAAGAAATTTGATGACACTCTTTTTAAAAAATCCCATATTGTAGCGCAGTGTGAAAATCTTAGCAGAAAGTTCATTTCAGATCCTTATTGTTCGCACCAGAAAGGTTCTAGAGAACCGGCGCGTTGTTGAGTGTCTAATTACAGAATAATAAAATACATTCAGATTTCAGACATAATAATCATATAAGCCAGCGGTCGGCAACCTTTTACCAGCCAAGGGCCACATAGTAGCTAAAAAAATTGACGCGGGCCGCACTATGTTAATAATTGGTGATTTTATACAATTTTGAATATATCGACCTTTACATACAAAATAGCCAGCGAGGCTCGCGGGCCGCAAGTGAGAGGTTCACGGGCCGAATGCGGCCCGCGGGCCGCTGGTTGCCGACCGCTGATATAAGCAATCAAAACGAGTTTTCGAAACACCTGATTGCAGGCTATTTAATTACCTACCTATACTATGAGAATTAATTGCTTACATTACCTTACGTAAAACACCTGTACGGTAATTCACTAATACGCTGTCAAACTCTAATAATAACAGTTCGTAACAGGGATTCAAGATAAGTCCGACCGCTTCGACCACAGAAATATAATTATCGAGATTGCAGGAAATAGTTCGTCGATTTGTATAGGAACCAAGCGTGTAACGTTTTTCGCTTGGGTTTTAACGCTAAAAGTGTAATTTAGTGATGGAAAACATAAATTTTCAATTTCATTTGATGGTATTTGATAATCAAGGAAATTATCAAATACCATCAAATGAAATGGAAAATTTATGTTTTTCATATATTAGCGTATTAGTGAATTACCGTACATACAGATGTGCCGTTCCCGGGAATATTCCCGGGAACGGCACATCTCTAACCGTACAGGTGTTTTACGTAAGGTAATGTAAGCAATTAATTCTCATAGTATAGGTAGGTAATTAAATAGCCTGCAATCAGGTGTTTCGAAAACTCGTTTTGATTGCTTATATGATTATTAGTCTGAAATCTGAATGGCATACTTAATTATTTTCAAATCTGATAATAATATTGACGGCAACTGAGTGGTATGATTGAAATGATTTCCTTTTTTTGAATCCTTCATTCGCGAACGACACATCGCAGGTCTACGGTCCCTTGGTGCTGTAAAAAAAAAAGCATACGGCCGTTATTGCCGTAAAAAACGTAAATTTCGGTACTCTCAAGGAAACCAAAATTCAGAGGGTACTTTCCGTTGACCTAGAACTATGAAATTTGGCAAGTAATACCGTTTTATACTACAAGAATAGGGAAAAATCACAAAACTATAAATGTTTAATTAAATCGTTAGAAAATAGACTTTACTAAGTGAATCAGAATTTAATGTCCTACAAATTTGTACGGAACCCTCGTTGGGCGAGTCCGACTCGCACTTGTTCGGTTTTTTGTCTTTATGGAGTGTATGCCACTGCTAGTGTTAACTAGGTTAAATACAATATAAAAAGAAAGAAAGAAAAGTATTTATTCGGATATAAATATATCTAAAATACGCTACACCTATGTGGTGGTAACGTGACACTATTGACCCGACTAATGTATCTCACCTTCGACTTGTACCCTTCAGTATATTACGTGGCTCGTGACAGCTTTTGTCTGATAATGCCGTGATCTCTGACTTTTACGGCGTAATCTTATACTAATGCCTCCATAATGAATAATGGAGTCACTGAGATCCCATTTGATGCTAGGTGAATACCTATTTCGAGGGGATTGGGGGGGAGTAATAAGCTGCTTGCAAAATCCCGCGATTTATAAGTTGAACAGCACATTTATATCATAATCAGACATAGAAGTTTAGGTGGCAGAAACGTCAATTAACTAAGTCCCTAGTTAATTGACGTTATTTGTTGTTAATTGACTTCCGATATTAAATTTATCGATAACTGTTTCAAATATTTATTTTGAAGTGACATTTCATTGTAGATATTAAGTTCACCGGATAATATAGAAACTATCTAAAATGCTGATCACTAATACGCATCGATGTTATACATTTAATAATAATATTAAATTTAAGTATACTTTAGAGTGATTTTAAAATTGAAATAAACATAAATTTTAACAATATTTTTTTATTATTAACTTGTTTCTTACTCATAAACTTCTTTTAATGCTATCGATTTCCATACAAAGTAAACTAAAAGAAGGAGTGCCTTGCAACAAAAACCAATTTTGGTAATTTGTATGACATTGTGCATAATAATACTTTATACTGTATAATAGATATGCACATTGCGTATTAATATTATAAGTTATCTCATAGTCATAACTGTCAAAAGAAAGTACATTTATCGATAAATTAATATCGTTGGGAAGTCCCTATGACAATTTTATTCGTGCCAGAAAAACTTCTATGTCTGATCATAATTTTGTCGACATATTTAGCCTAGTGCGAGTGACGTCGCCTACGAAGCTAGAAGCAAAGTATAAAGACAGATAAGTAGTCAAACTTTGGCCGTTTAGGGGCGCGAAATACGTATCCAAGATCGAGGTGTGCGTTCACGGTTCACATACATACAAGCCGCGCAATGAACCCTTTGTAGAAAGAAAAATTCCTGCTATTATACTGTGCTAGAGGTCCCGGGTTCAAATCCTGATAGGGTAGAGTTAAATATTTGTGTCATGAGCACGGGTATGTTCCTGAGTGTTGGATATTTTCTAACTATTTTATCTATATAAATTACTTTATGCCACACCTAGCCATAAAGTAGCTTTCTGGCCAAATGTAGACATGAAATGCTGTAGGTACATAACACGGGAGGTAATAAAGAAAGCCCTCGATCGCATATTTACGTCCCTCGCTTGCAGCTCGGGCCGCAAACTTCTGCGATCTCGGCCTTTCTTTGTATTACCACCCTAGTTGTGTAATGTACTATTATTTATCTATATAAGTATGAATATCGCTGTTTAGTACCCATAGAACAATCATTGGCTAATTTGGGACTAAGTAGGTTTGTGTAAGATTGTCACCCAATATTAGGTATCAGTCCACTGATAAACATAGGTTTTGCAAAGCTTTTACAACGAACACTTTGCCTCCATTGACTTTCGATTCCAGATTCTGTTTCAATGTTCTCATCACTACACTGAAAATATTGTAATGTTTATTTCATACAGAGCTTTGAGTGAATAGCCAATAAAACTGCCAAAAATAAACAATCTTCGATGTAAATCGGCAGGAAATCTGCTTATTTCCTTATTCAAATAGAGAGACGACGCTGCCAGTTGTCAAGCAGATCGGTATAGGTACATTTCTCCATCCACTGGCGTAGAAATATCACAATGTATACGTACAAAAAACATTCATACCCGAAACCAAATAAAGACGTATATCTAGGAATATGTGTGTTAAACTCGATAAATTCGCGGAATATTGAAGACTTTGAATTTAAACCAGGAAAACTGGAAGTTTGTAACTTCGTGAAATTAACGAAAATTATTAAGATTTGGATTAAGTATTTTTCTGCCATCGCGCTCGTAAGTATGTACCTAAGTGTTACTCATTACTTTAAACCAACAATTTGCACCTGGAAATAGTAAAACAAATAAGTAGGTAAATGAAAATCTATTATGTAAGGTGAAAATTTTTGACATTCATAAATAGGTGCATTTTACTAGGTATCAGTGGCATTCCCACCGGAGTATCTAGGTACTACTCCTGAAGAAAATGTAATCTAAATATGCTTCGGCTTTACTAAGAATATATTTGACGCCACGCCACTGCTAGGTATGCCTAAATTAAAGATTCAAGAACTCACTTTGATTTTTAATTAATATTAGAATATTACTTAAATGTATTACTTTTTTCCAGACTTTTAAAATGCAGAGTTTCCTATATGTTAGGAAGCACGCTTTTCTGCAGCTACTACCTAACTTTTCACGATTTCGTAATCCCGTGTAATAGTAAATTAAGCGAATTTGATATTCGCAAAAACCTTATGTACTAAATAATTATTTGTCCATTGTATCTACCTGTAGCTTTGTCTCAGGTGCATCTGTCTCATCTCGTCGTAGCCGCGGTACACTCAGCTAAGTGACAAGACTATAAAGGTCTTGCGCATTAATATTCATCGACTTAAAGGTTAGCCGACCGGTGTTTAGTTAGCTACTAGCGCTTAAGAGGGCTTACACGCTCGATTGAAACGCTCATCGATTTAGGTTAGTTTTTCTAAAGCACCCCCGAGACGGTCAAACGGTTTGACTCAAACACGTAGATTTTGGTTTGACTCAAACCATTTTGATCGTTTACAAAGGTGGTTTCAACGGTTTGTCAAACATATACGGGTTTGAAGCCCGTTTGATGAAATTTCATATTTTTGTTGTGTTTGACGCGCCGTTTGATCGTGTTCCGACGCGTTTGAACAAACTCGGCTTAGTTTTGTGGTGGATTTCGTAGTGTGACACAAGTCTAATCACGGCGGCGTACCGAACCAAACTGCGCAGTGCCGTATGACAACCGTTCAAACCGACATCAAACGGTTTCATCAAACACGTAAGGTTTGAATCAAACCATTTGACCGTCTCGGGGGCGCTTAAGATTCAGGACGAGTCTGGATACTTTTTCAACGTTATCGTTGACTTCAGGCAAACTATAAAGACAGACAAGTAGTCATTCTTCGACCGTTAGGACCGCACGATACCTATTCAAGGCCGAGGCACAGACGGTGCGCGATCCGTGCTGGGGTATTCTTATGCATTCGTATAACTTTGCTTGTAATGCGTTCGTTCACGGCGCGTACACATAAGTACAAGTCGCGCGATGTACCTTATGTAGGAAGTAAATTCACTGCTATTAAACTGTGCTTCAGGTCTGTTGTGACTTAATAGCATCCCATTGACATGTGTTTTATTAATTTTTTATGGATGTGGAATCAAACATCGCTCTAAATTACCAAAATTCAACCTGTAATCGCGTAATCTGCTCTTGTATTCTACTACATGCAATAAAACGAAATATTAGTCCCCTACCGTTTAAAACTCATGCACAACTACTGATACAACATAATCATACTTAATCTCGATTGAAAATAATTTACTAAGGCCTTTTAACGTAAAGCAATTTAGTAAACCTCAACCGAAACGTTTCATCATTAGGTATGAATATTAAAATGTACATGCGTCGAGTTTGAAGAGTACCTACCTACCTAATAATGAATAATTGAAGCTTAGGGATATGATGGCAACGTGAATAAATAAGAATAAGCCACAAATGGTCTGTACTCCTAAGGACTCTCACTGTACATATTCTATCAAAAATGTATGTACATATTTTATTACAAACTTTTATTTAGTTTCACCAGAGTGTCTGTGTATCTGTAATCAAATCTTGCAACTTAAATTTGACCCACTTACCGGTTTCCGATTCAGCTAAAATTTAACAAGGATATGTAAAACATATGATGGAGCCAGATGGTAGCCATAGGATCTTATAAATTACACAAGATAATTCACCGTGTTTCGGCTCATTTCATTCGTTTTGACGAGCAGTTTGCGATTATGCGGAAAAGTACAGTCGGCAATAAAACCTTGTCTCAAAAAAAATTTTTTGACAGAAAATTATTACTATCTAGAACTCTTAAGACGAAAGCGTATGAAATATATGAATCTATAGAAGAGGCTCAATAATCAAACCATCACTAGTATTTATTATTTATAATAATGAATTATGATAACTGTTAGAATTCAGTTGATGTTTTAAAACTAATTATGTGTATAAATAACGACTTTCCTTTTTTATTATATCGTCATTATGTCCGTCATAAGAAGCTAGTGGAACTAGTAAATCTAGTATTTAAATACCTATAGCTTTCAAAATTTTATTGTGATCTTACTCGTATTTTTATCTGGCCTCACCTTTGAGACATTTGTTTATTTAAACTTTATTGCACAATGCAAGAAAGTACAAATGGCGGTCTTAATGCCGTAAGGCATTCTCTACCAGTCAACCATCAGGGTAAACAGAGACATCTAGGTAAAACGGAAATAATATTATAATATATAATGATACTTATATACGAGTGCGATGCTTCTGTCTGTGTACCTATAATTTTATTGTACATAGTACATAATGTGACCTATATAAATAGGTATTCTAATACCAAAATAGCTTGATAGAAAACATCAACTATCTGTACCTACACACAAAACATTCGCGTATAAGAATGCCGAATCAAATATTTATGTTATGACATTTACTTCAGAGAATAAACGACTGGAAACTCTATCAATATTCTTATAAATAATAAAGAGGAACGATTTGCAAGGGTGGATGGGTCGAGGCAATATCCGAAACAATTGAATCCATCTTATTTTACCGTCATGTACGCTTCGCAGCAAAATGTAGCCAACACAACCTTTATGTAACGGCATTAGAGTTTAGTTTCCTTTGATCACAAGCAAATAACAATTTATCGGTTTTATTTGAGCTATCTGAAATTGGGATTAACATAATTTTTGTCTGGGATTCCCTCAAAATAATTGAAGGACGAAGGTTGTTTTATTGGCATCTGTCATAAGTAAATTATTCACGTCGGTATTTGAACATTGGGGAACTTTTCAAGAGGTAGGTATGAAATTCATAAAAATCGGACCTACGTCCCACTGCTGGTCCTACTCTCATAGAGCGAATGACCGTCACCAAAAAGCTAATGGTAAATATTACATCTTACATAAGTTCCGCAACTCTCTCTTTGAACTCTCGGAACTCTCGCATGTTCGAAACACTCAGCTACCTACAATAGCTCATATGTATGTATGCATAAAGCTTATAAAAGAATAATAACTGTATTTCACATCCAGTATTTCTTCTCTCGCAAGCAAACTTCCAGCAAATTAAAGTTCAAAGCAATCTTCAGTAAGTTACGTAGTTATTCCGTACTTTTTATTCAGCCACTGTCGGTCTAAGAAATATCACCAAGAAAACGAGGAACGGTGACAAAGCTAACGGCGACAAAGCGAGCAGCAAGGAAGTTTCAGGTAGAATGCTTTTCGCAATCAGGAGTAGAATGCAATTTTATCAAACTAAGAATTTATATTTTGACATTTACCTACATACCGGGACTGAAAAGATATTTTTTGTGATTTTATGACCTAGTTATTGGATCTTGAAGATATGTTTTATTTAAAATAACTGCAAAGTTGGTTGAGATAAATAGGTATTTCATTGAAATTCATTTGTATATGTAACCGACAAAACCCGATTTCAGGTCAAACTAGTTTTTCCTAGCCAAACCGGTTTATCCTGAGCGTGTAAGGATATACTAGTTTAGCCAAGGACAATCTAGTTTGGCCTAAATAGTTTAGGCTCGACCAGTTTGGCCTAGGCCGGGCCGTTTGGATTGTTACAAGCAAATAAGAAAATAAACACGTTGTAATCTGTTAACGCAGGGATTCCCCTCCCTGAGGGCCCGGAGAGAGTTCCCGACATCAAAGGAGGTGGAAAAACTATGGAAAAGTGGACAGGCAGCCTTATTTCCGAGGTGGAGGCAAGACCTGGACGCGGCAACAGCGGGCCGGGGGACCCCAGACGCACTCGTTCCTAACCTCGATCGGTGGGTCCCGCGGAAGTGGAGAGCGCCCGAATTCCACCTGGTCCGGTGGTCTGGTGGGCCGTCTGCCTGTTTGCCAGTGTATGGCAATACAAAAATTGATTAAGGTGAACCGTGTCGTATTTTCCATAAGTTGTTAAGATTTTGAGACTTCTCATGTTGTTTTGATCAGACAAATTGTATTAAGCTAGACAAAAACACATTTCAACCATATTTTCGTTTGTATCGAAAACCGAGCGACAAGATTCACCTAAAGATACTGTGGCGACGCACCTGTCATCTGACATGTTCTACATCGCGCTATAGTCGGACTACGCTAAGTTTGCAGAGGTCGAAAAAATGTTTTATTAAAAAATATATACTTATATGGCAACATGCGGAAACTACAGCAAGAGGATTATTTAATCTTGGTCCTTGGTAATAATTCTTCCGTTTATTACAAAATGTGTGAAACCTACTGAAATAAATATCTGGGTAAATTTTGCACCCATCGATCTAGTTTCAACCAAACTAAGCGATTTGTTCCAGGGTATTAGATAATTTCAATGTATTTAAATATTATATTTAAATATGTGCAAGCATTGCTTAGTTTGGTTGGAACTATATCAATTTGTCCAGACTGTCCCGAATAATTATTTCAGTAGGTATGTAGACACATTATTTACCTATTAAACGGAAAGATATTTGCCAAGTATCAAGACTAATTAATCATTTTGCTTGTGATGTTACCATGTGTGTTTTTTGCAATAAAACCTTTTTTCGACCTCTGCAGACTTAGCGTAGTCTGACTCTATCGAAGTTTTCTAAATCCGTTGCATAGATACAACTTCCGACCAACTCTCATTGGACTTCAGTCCCCAGGCACAACACCCGCCTGGAGAGAGATCTCTCTATTGTCCTCTCTTCCCACAATACGTTTCAGCAATATAATATATTTGACGACCGCTTTAGCTTAGTTGGTGGTGACCCTGCCTACGAAGCAGGAGGTCCTGGGTTCGAATCCCGGTAAGGGCATTTATTTGTGTGATGAGCACGAATATTTGTTCCTGAGTCATGGATGTTTTCTATGTATTTAAGTATTTGTATCTATTAAATATATCGTCATCTAGTATCCATAACACAAGCCTTATTGAGCTTACTATGGGGCTAGTTCGATTTGTGTAAGATTGTCCCCTAATATTTATTTATTTATTATTTATTTATATATGGGTACAGAGGCTTACTGTTGCAGTCTGCGTGAGTGTCTGTGAACATGTGTGTGTGACGTAAGTGCTTATTTTATTTCTGTATGTTGGAGTGTGTACTACGGGCGAGCGTTTTGTTATCTCAAATAGATGATAATATTGATAATCAATTCAATAACAGTAGCTACGATAAGGTGATAATATATGAAATGTGTTTGTTGGTAGCTCAATGAGTAAATTCAAGGCAAAAGTTGATATTTCAGTTACATATCATTAACAGGTGGCCTAGTTTCAGTAGTTCGGTGATTTTAGTCCGGTTTAAACAAATATATATAACAGGTTGTTTTAGAATAAAACCGGTAAAGTGCAAGTCGGATTCTCACACGAAGGGTTCCGTACCACCGACGAGCAAAAAGGCGCGGAAAAACACGTTTCTTGTATGGGGACCCCCTTTGATTTTTAAGTGTATTTTATTATTAATTGTTGTTATAGAAGCAATATAAATACATATTCTGTGAACATAATCAAGCATTTACCAATTACCTTTACTAAAATCAAGCAAAAAACGCGAATTAAAACACGTTTCTTGTATGGGGGCCTCCTTTTCTTTTTCTTTATTTTGTTTTTATTATTTGTTATTGTAGCGGCAATAGAAATATACATTATGTGAAATTTTCAAGTTTCTACCTATTACGGTCCAAAAGATAGAGCCCTGTGACAGAGAGACAGACGGAGAGACAGCGGAGGCTTAGTAATAGGGATCCCTTGGCACCCTCTGGGTACGGAACCCTAAAAAAAGATAATTTAACAAAATGTTAGGCTATTATATTTGTGTGACGAAAGTTAACCGTATAAATTGTATGGGAACTATCGTTACACAAAGGAACAAAACTAACATTTTATTTAAAAAAAAAGTCACCTTCGGACGTAAGTGACATTTTCCGCCCACTATTTACACGGCGAGAAGATCACAATTATCGGCAAAGGAGACATAAAATTACGTTACGATATTGTTATAAAAAAAGTCCTAGATCGCATTGTATGCCCTATCCGCTGAGTATTATTATTTATATTTTTTCTTTTTGTCTCCTTTTTAAAGGGTTATTTTGTTTAGTATGCGGGCCGTAGCCAAGCATAGAAAAATCATTCGTAAATAGTATCGTGAGATATTATTGATGATGTTAAAAATTTCCTGGTTATGCGGCATTTGTTTAAAATGGTTGCTTTTTGTAGTGTGTGCATAATGTAAGTTGGGAGCTGTAAGGTTTCTAGGCTATTGCTTAAGGTTTTGGGGACTACCCCCGTTGTGGACATCACTATGGGAACTATGTGTGCTGTAAGTACTTGCTTGCCATTGGCGTCGCAGTTCTATCGCCAAGTCTTTATATTTCGCTAATTTTTCGTTAATTGTGGATTGAATGTTATTGAATATATTTATTCAAATGTCAAAAACATTAGTATAGGTACATCGTCCCAAAAAACTGTTTCCACAGTTTGACTGTGGGATCCGTGAGCCTATCTATAGGTATACAATATTACAAATCTTCATTACATAACAGGATATCTAGGTAGGGCCGCATACTTCTGATATACGGGTCATTGTTTATGTTACTGCCCTGAGTGAGTAATATATTTTTCACACCTCCTATTCAGAAAAAAGTATTTTGCTCCCTCATAAGAGGGATGAAAGCGATACTTTTCTGTTCAAGGACAACAGGGTAGGTATTTTTAGTTTGAACCTACTTAGAATATGCCATACTATAGACAGCTTTATTAGTATATTACACACAGAGGGCGGTATAATAAGGAATGGCCCAGATCACAGGTGTTGATCACAGTGGTAAATTCGTCCCGTCCGTAAAAAATAATAAACGTTTTATAAAATAATAAGAGACTATAAATTTAACAATTTAACATTTCATTTTATTAAATATGTGTGATGCTCCTTAATTAACTATATATTTCGTTATTTTGGTAGGTAGCGTTTACTCATAATCGGTGTGAAAAGCAGTATGTGTCACAAGGTAGCAAAATTATTTTCACCACGGGCGTTAATACTTGAATCCCTCACTACGCTCCGGATTCTTCTTTAGAATCCCTTGCTACGCTCGGGATTCAATTGTAGAATCCTTCGCTTCGTTCAGGATTCAATGTACGCCCTCGCCGTAAATACATCATTTTGCTCCCTTGTGACACAATCTACTAATTGTTGTATAAAATCTCAATATACTTGTAGTAAATAAATAGTATCTATCAGTGGCGTGGTGTAAAAGACATCCTTGGGCAAGCCGGTCCAGATTTGGCGTACATTTTCCTTGAAAGCTGTAGAATAAGGTGCTGAATTGCCTGATATTAGGCAAGCCGGTAGGAGTCGAGTTCTTTGGACGCCACGCTACTGGTATCTAGTTTCTAATCAGTAATTCTGATGATGTAAATTAGAATTGGTACAGGTATTATTACAAAATCTGTATTTTTCTATAAATTTATCTAACCAGTTATAATTCTATAACGTCATTCTCCTAAAAGAAACATATTTCAACAAAAGTTTCGAAATAAAAGTTCCTGATCAACCCTCATTTATGCTTTATATTCATAGTCCGTAAATCTGTCTGCGGTTTAAAAACAATGCCCATAAAATACGGTTTGTAATTCACATTGTAAAAGTAAAACTACACTGACGTTTACGAGTTTATTCCAGTAGCACCACGTAGCACGCACGGTCACCGCGGATTAAGACGCTATAAATAATAATAATATGTAAAATTAGCACAAGGCTGCGAATTATCACTGGCGTGCGTCCGCGCACCGGGTAATCAGCAACGCTAGAAGGTGTGTATCCTATCCTATTCTGCTTATCTATACAAATACATATAATCAGGGCTGTATTAACCTTTATGAAGAGTAGGCGACTGCCTAGGGGCCCCCCATCAGCAAGGGGCCCCGCGCGCGTACAAAAAAATTAAAAATGTTTCATAGAAATAAGTGATGATCTTCAAACGGCTGAAAAGGGGCCTCAAGACTTACGTTGCCTAGGGGCCCCAACACAAATTCTTTTTGCACTCTTCAAATATCGGTTGTATTTAATCGGCGATACCGATATATCGGCCATACCGATAAATCGGTATCGGTTCATACAGATTTCGATCGCGAAAACACACTCGCAACTCGCTCGCACATCGCCAGTGTGATAAGGCCCTTAGTAAACTCTCCTTATAAATATGATTTACAGCGTTCTATGTATATTATTTTAACCTTATCCTTATATAATCTACTCTTTAGTTGCACACTTTACAAACTTACCGCGAATAACTCTCATGAGTTGTAAATTAAGCCGGATTATCCTGAAAGTGAGATTACGAATACCAGGCTCATGAAAAGATAGAGGGGCGCGAAGATAAATGGAGTACCCGACCGAAAACCTAGCTCTAAAACAGTTCATTGCCACGTGACCTTGGCAGTGATAGCTATAGCCCAGCAGTCGACAACCGTTTAGCAGCCAAGGGCCACATAGTAGCTAAGGAAATTGACACGAGCCGTACTTTGTTAATAATTTATGATTTTATACAATTCTCGCATCAATTTCGTTAGCTACTATGTGGCCCTTGGCTGTTTAAAGGTTGCCGACCGCTGGGATAGGGCATAGGTTATAGGACAGGACAGCATATCAAAGATATAAAAAACTCTTTAAATGCACATATGAACGTCATTGCCGACTTCGGCTTGGCTATTTTAAGGCATTTTAGGAAAGTGAAAAACCTTGAATGTGTTACACTCAAACGTAAACACAGTTATAAAATAAACACATAAAATGCAGGGTTCTCAAAAACAACGTACAATATGTTCTATAAACAGCACTACTACACAGCGTGTTCCCAAAATGGGTCATTACCACCGTCTGACCTTGGCAGTGGTGTAAGCAACATAATATATGGACCGTTATAAATATTCAACAGCTTTAGTAAAACGAGATGTGGCTTAAAATAGCATTTGGATTTCAGAGAAACTTTTATTGTACGGATTAGAACTTATTTAAAAAAAATACGTACCTAAAACGATCGCAACACATCTCTGGAATGAATATTGTGTTATTATAATTGTGTACCGGGTATATTTGGTACTCACGAAGTTGACGAAGTCGGAGTGAGTCTGTGATGAAGGGTTGCACCGCCTTGCTGGACTGCAGGGTGCATAACTACCGATAACCTTACAGCACAGCATCTTTATACATAAAACAAAGTCGGGTTAGTACACCATTTATAAACTCGTGAACGGGTGTACCGATTTTTATGATCTTTGATTTTTTGGGTTTGCCTCTACCCCGAATTACAGCATAACTATTAAAACATTTAAAAATCCTGAGTCGGAACGAAATTCGCCGGGACAGCTAGTAAATAATACTACTACAGATGTAGTGCAAAATGATTTTCCATCGTACTTTATCGGAAAAGTTCTTATTTATCGTGCTCTCTCAATCAGCTTTAGTACCCATCTTACAGCCGCCATTTTTCACTTTGACATTTGACACTAAACAATAAAGTTCCATATGAATGGATATGAAAACGCCACTCATTTAATACAATCATTGATTGACAGTTCGGGTGCCATCGTATTCCAGTTGAGATTCGAGTTTTCCCGATGGAAAATCATTTTGCACTACATCTGTACGTACCTACAAAAGTTTCTCTTTCTGACATAACTGACGTTCGGGTCCTAGCACCGGACGGAACGCACGGATCCGACTGTCTCTATCGCATAACGCGTGCTCTTTCTGGCCGCTGGCTAAGCCCCTAAATTTGGTACTAGTAGACGCGCGGCGATATCGCGGAGTGAGCCACTTTTGGCACTAGCGCTAATAATTCCCATACCGGTATGTCCCAGTCCGATCCACTCCGGGTGGGCCGGCTAGCGCCCTGGTTCGACCCCAGGGAACGCCACGGTCGACTACCCGGTCATACGATCGCTATGCCCAATAAGGGTTGCGAGTTAGTCAGTCTTCAAAAAAAAAAACCGGTGTTAAAAATATAGGTGTTATAAATTATAAACTTTAAGTAGCACACTAAAGCTGGTACTGTACTTAAAAATAATCTCTGAATAATCAGTAGGGAGCATCCAATTGCATATTGAGTATTTACATATTCCCAAGGCAACAAGATAAAGATAAATTCGCACGTCATTTTAAACCACGTGAGGCAGTGAAATCATTCGGAATAATTATTTGCATGAATCCCCGATACGTTTTGATAACAGATAGCGTTACGCGTGACGTCACCGTTGACTTGGCAGAATCCGTGGAAACACCGCGAGGTGATAAGGGACGCGTCATCGCGGATTACTGTTTTATTCTGCCTTGGATACAAAAAAAGAAGAGTAGCTGAACAGGAACAACACCTGTTGTACTTGACTGTAACCGAAATTTGTAAAAATGATATAAGATCCTGTTAAAATAATATGTTAAAGTTTTGAGTTTGATACCTAACCTGTAACTTTTTTTATGAGCCTACAAAGTTGGGTGGGTGTGTCAATACCATTAAATAACCCTAAAAATTATGAAAACTTTTGTTATGAAACCGTTACGATAAACGCAAGTTTTAATATAGTTGCAGAAAAAAGTTCTTGATTTCCCCAAACAACATATATATTCTCGTGACGAGGGCATGCAATACCGGTTTTACTTGTATGGGCCAATACCGAAAAACCGGTTTTATTAGCCCATATAAGTAGTGTACGTTTACTCGGGTATGACCTTCCTGTTTTTATCCCAAGAGAATTCTTTACCGGGATATAAAGCATCCTATACATATCTCAATCCTGGATTTGGCCTACTTCTAAACCAAGCTTTATAGTAACAAGCTTCGTAGTAACTAATATCCAAACCTCCAAATATCTTCACAAACTTTTACATTTATATATAATATTAGTAAGATCGATAGGATAGGATTTCCACTAAGTCAAACATTTTGTTCACATGAAATAGGTACAATATTTTATTTTATGGACCAAATTCGCTCTCGCTTTTGCTTTTGTTACCCTTCGCACCACCTGCTGTTTTGGTTTATTGTTGTGTCAATTTGTGTCAATTCCGCTACCCAAAAGGTTGTGTGGAAGAGATCGCTCTTTAGCGATAAGACCGCCTGTTGTCTACCTTTTTAAATTGTTTTAGTTATGTAAGTATCTCTTGTAATGTGTTTTTCTGGTGTGCAATAAAGTATATTTGTATTGTATTGTACAATAAAATAACAATCGACTCAAGCCTCAAACTCTTTGAGATTAAAGAAAAGAGGATGACAAGGCATACAACTACTAACGTGTTAGCTATATTCGTTTTAATATCCAAAGCTTTTGCTCTACATAAAAAAATCCGAAGCGTTTCATTGCGTAACAAACAAGGTTCCCATTAAAACTTTCGCCGACAAATTTGTCACATGATCGTAGAACATGCTTCGTTAATTGCACGAGATTTACGTTGAACTAGAATATAGAAGTTGTGTTAGGCTGCGTTTACATTAGCTGCTGAGTGAGTAAGCCGGCCCCTCAAAATATAAAAATTCGAACGGGTTAAATCGCCTAATCAATCGCGTAAGTAGTAGGGATGAAAAATTAAGTAATCTTTTATTACCATGAGGAGATCGAAGACAATATTATGGTCATCATCAGCATAAATACGTCCCACTGCTGGGCACAGGCCTACTCTCATGGGTGAATGGACTGTAAAGCTGTAATCCCCACAATATTACGAGCTCTGTAAGTTCTCCGACTTCGGTGGTGTGTATGGGCGACGACGACATCCTATCAGATAGCTCATTGGCTTGTTGCCAATTAAATATGTCATAAAAATGTCCCTCTTTATTGGAAGGTATTTTGTTTTGATTCCACTTGTGAGAATTGCCAGTTGTCATGATTACGTGGTCGATACTTATTTTCACCATGACATTGAACTTCGCTAGAATACATGACAATATGACAGCGCAATGCGCATGGGTTCTATAAAATCTCACGTGGGAGATCAACTTCGAAGAATTCTATAATGGCTTTCTGCCTTTAATTGAAAATCAACATATTTTACTATCAAAATTAGTACAACAATTACTAATCGAGTCGCATCTGAGTCTGTCTATCCGTCTGACACAAATGATGTTCAACACGTTACTCACTCTGACTCTCGCAAACTATCTGTAAGTCCAATAGTATCTATACTTTTGTCACCACGCGACACGGCAAAATGACAAATGTACGGCTCTTGACTAATGTACGCGAGACTTGAGAGTCACTTAGTGACTTTTTCGCGGAAACTTAAACTTCCACTTCAACTTGTCGCTTATCTATAAGGATGACTTTAATCGCATCTTCACAACAGTAATAAATTACTAACTAGAACCTTATTGACAGCTCTCATGAATAGCTACTATTCTTAGTAGGTCATCCATATTAATATTTCACACGTATAGGCAGGAGAAGGGGTCTAGACAAGCGGTCGGCGATTTTAGCAGCCAAGGGCCATATTAATAATTGGTGATTTTATACATATCTGAATATATCGACCTATACACACAAAATAGCCAGGAAGGCTCGCGGGCCGCGGGCCGCAAGTGAGCGGTTCACGGGCCGCATCGCTGGTTGCCGATCGCTGGTCTAGAACAAACGTTTTATCTGAAGAAAACACATTTTGTAACGATATTAACTTACGTGTTAAATGTAAATTGGCCGTAACAAGCTCACAAATCGACAAGCCGCATAGCTCTCGTGACGCCTAAATAGATAGGCCTCGAAACCAACCGCGTTAGAATCGAACGCATGCTCGTATAAGGCCGGGTGCACACAACCGGTCGAGTGCCAGGTGCACGTAATAAATCATTCGCCATTATCTGCGCGCTGGTCACAAATGATTAATATTGTATTCGCGTGACGTGTGACGTAACTTTTTAACACATGAATGGGTTAATCTGATCGGAGAACGGTTTTCATTGATAAATGCAGATAAGCATGTGTATTTGTAACTGCATAGAAGTCGTCGCAAAGAATAATCATATTTCCTTGTGCTATTTTTGCGACTGTTTTTTTTTTCTTCATTTAGAACTCATTTATATAAACTTTATTTCACAAAACAGAAAACTGCAAAGAGTGGGATAATTGAATTCAATTACTTCGCTGAGACAAAAGCATCTATTTTTACAAGTCAACCATTAAACCGAAATATTTATATTGTTTTTAGGTAAGATTAGTCAACTTAGAAATCAAAACTAAAGAAAAAAGCGACTTCGTCTGCGAATTGTCCGAGAGATGGCGCTGTTCACGTGTGGCGTGTGTGCCTGAGAAATCGTACTTCGAGCTTTTACATATTTCTTGTTGAGATCAACTCAGTAAACAATACATAACATTATTTTATTTTAGTGAAGATATATATACTCACCATATGCTTAGAATCCGAAACTAAGTTATATTCAAATGTACAATTCCAATCTAAATACATTAACAGAAGTTAATATAAAAATATAATCACAACAGGCTATGAAACTGGAACAGTAAATGCAGCGAAAAATAAATGAGATAAACCTATTTTAGCAGTAAACAGAAGGTTTAAAGACAACGATAAATAAGCAATAATGTTTTCCGAAGGACACTGCGGAGTTCCATCTAAATACTAAGTAAGTAAAAGAAAAAGGAACGAAACAATCTTAATGCAAATAGCGACTTGATTTAAAAAAGATCTAGGATTTATTATTGGAGAAAACGTTTCAAAGAGTAAAAGTAAAGTAAGTATTTCATTTCTCTGGAAATGTCCCGAGAGGAATAAAAGTAAAACGTAATACGTGCAGATTTGATTAATGATGACTGAATAGGCTAGATGACTAAAAAAAACTGTTTAGTCCGTCTGTTAAATTATGAAAAAATATTGTACACGTATTTTTTTTTGTTTGACATACAAAAACTGACGAGGATAGAGTGCTTAGAAGTTTCGAGTGACGTCACTCTTGAGTACAAATTGTACTCAAAAGTGACGTCACAAGCCCCCACTCCAGAAGTTTGATGATCTATAACTTTGTCGATTTTTAATATTTTGATAAACCAAAAAATACGTGTCCCATATTTTTCCATAATCTAACTGACGGACTAAATAGAATTACATATTTTTAACCCAGTCATCATCCCTATTGTAATTTATGTAAATATTGAGAATATCCCTCGGGTAACAAGTAAATAGGTATAATTATAATCCTTAACTTAAATTTCATTATTGACACGGGTTGCGGGGTTAACACCTAATATAAAATTGTACGGCCAAGTTGAAGCGAAATGCATTGTTAGAAATCCTTGTTTGTATGCATTCAAACTTCTACCGCATGCAATTCAGTTGCAGCAAATTTATACCGCAACATGCAAGCATTGCAAGCTTATTAGTTTAGATGAGATGATTAAAAAGGTTGCGATCTCGGTGATAAGTAGGTTGTGTAATAAACGCTTGTGTTTCTAAGTTCAGCGTTTAATCTTAGCTGATGAAGAAATCTTTTCATTACGTAAGGAGAGAAAGAAAGACGGTTGGCAAAATTTGTGTGATACAGTTTTTTTATGTAGTACTTATATTAATTATACATATAAGTAGTATACGAAGGGTACGCGGCAAAAATATATCTAGTCACCTTTTTATCAAAATGTAGAGCTCGCAATGAACTACAACTTACCACGTGATTACCGGCGAATATCCTGAATTAATATATAGTTCTTTCACTTTTAAAGAGATGCTTACCATAGTAATTGAAGGGATGTTTACAAAAACAATATAACTGTAATTTTTTTGCAAATGCAACTTATTGCTCTCATTCTGTTAGGCCTCGAAGGCACTACAATTTCAGAAAAAGATATTGGCCTATGATGATCCCGATTATCCAAAATTCACTTCTTGTATCTTTAAAATAAGGATGGTGAAGATAACGATAATGGAATGTAGATTTTATATAAACTAGAGAACAGTGGCGTGGCGTAAAATATATTCTTGGGCAAGCCGGTGCAGATTTAGCGTACATTTTCCTTAAGAACTCTAGAATAAGGTGCCCAAATGCCTGATATTAGGCAAGCCGGTAGGAATTGGGTTCTATGAACGCCACGCCACTGCTAGATAATTAAATTACCATTACAATAAACTAAATTTGCCAATAAAACGTGAATCAATCAAAATGTAAAAATTAATTTCATTGAAAAATATTGATTTGTTTACAAAAACAACATAAGTAAAAATATTTTTACAAAAACGGCATAAGTGACAAAGCTATTTTAAGGATTAATAAAAAATAAGATTGCTAAGATAATTAATGAATTTTTCTACATTACTTATCTATATATTGTGAAGCTCTAATAAGAGTTATTTAGTTTTATTGATCTCCTGTAAAATCACATCCCGTGCAGTTATGTTGTTTTTGTAAACATGCCTTCATTTGTTCCATTTGTTCCCGATGATTAACTTTCAAACATCTATAACTATAACTCAAAAAGTTACTGAGGCGACTAGACATGTTCCTTCAGTGCACCCTTCATATCGAGCCAAAGGGGCGTATACGCAATAGTAGGACTATTGCGTATACGCCCCTTTGGCCTGAAACCCTCGATATCCTGTTAGTATATTTTTTATGTGATGTGTTTTAATGCCTATGTAGGAATTTGTCTCTTCCTTATTATGTATGCCAGTATGTTTCCAAGATTGACGAAAGGTAGGTTGGGTGATCTAAAGTAGGTACATATCAATATTTTGAATGACGTCTAAACGTTGGGAAGGAAAATATAACTATGTATACTCAATGGTCAAACATTGTTTACACTTGATATATTGCTTTTGATTCAAATATTTCAGCTAGTTTTCCCAGCCGTTTGAGTCTCCATTATAACAGCCAGCGAAGCGAACTGGCGTATATAACAAGGAGATTGGAGACCCTTCTCATATGAATATGTTTTTGGTCTAGTCGTCTTTCGCGTGCTTTCCTAAACTGAAATCTATGGGCTTATAAATAGGGGTCAAAATCAGCTGAAATAGTAATGAAGTCACGAGATGGGAGTAAAGGCTAGTACACACGATGCATTGCCAAGACGGCGCGCCACCGGAGCGGTGTACGTGTACTTGTTGCGTTATATACATATACAAACTATCATTTAAGGCGCGGTAGGACCTGGCTCGCATTTCACATACAAACTAGGGTCGGGCGGAATGCAGATTATTGCAGATTATCTTCGATTTCTAACATAAAAGTATACGTTATCAACCCAAACATGAGAGGATGCCCTGCATGACTGTGAAATCATGATTGTCAGGTATTAATTTTGTCAGAAAAGGTAACTGGTGATGAACAAAATGAAAAAAAATGAAAAAAATACTTTATTTTATAGTGTTTTCGCGCTACTTTTCTATCGAGCGAAGTGTTCGCTATCGTGTTCTAAGTGAGAGGAAGCCCTAGATACAGTTCTGAATATTATTATATATGTTTTACAGTGACCTAAGAGTCAAATAAGTGCTCTAAAAATGATTTGGAAACTAGGCTTCCGTGCCCGATTCTGGTCTCACCTCGCCTTAACCCTCAGCTGCTTCTATGTTAAACTCATTATTATACCAAGATAACTCTTTGCCGGGATATAACTGATCCTATGATTCTAATCTAGGATTTGGTTTACTTGCATGCCATATTTCATTTCATCTCAATTTATTCATTTGTTACCGAGTTATTTAGTATGAAACATCATAAACTTTCGTATATTAAATATTTATAGGATAGGAGGCGTGGAGAAGTACGTACCTCTATTGTTGCGACGCCAGATCTTGGCATCTCTTTGTGGTGCGGCGCCGCAACGCATCGTGTACACACGCCGTAATAACGAACTTGACTTTTGTAACAATGCAGAGTCGTCACGATTGTCGTGAGACGCACTCGTTAGTGAGGTCGTACGAATTATAATTATTAATATTATCTAATATTGACTTTGGAATAGGCAAGAACGGCGTTTTTGTAGACCGTGATCTGTTTTTGAATTCGCGAGTTCGAGTAGAATTATCGATATTTAGCTGATTTTTGTGAACTACGTTAAAAACGTGGAGACTCAAACTAGTTTTTATTTGTTACATCATTTTGTTCAATACTATAACACTTTGCACTAATAAGTAAATTCTATGTAGTATTGACTACTTAGCCTTGAACATGGCGAAACAATTTTTTTTAACGGAGCAGGTTACCTATTGCAAATAACCGCAGAAACCAACTAACTATTCTCTTTTAATTTACAATCTAATAAAACTAACTCATGATATCAATTCGCTTAGCTTAAGTTCTGTAGTAGTTTAGGAATTCAATTATAATAGCATCAGCCGATAAACAATGACAGCCTAGAGCCAATTAAGGAGGCAATTCCGATTCCGATAACCGCGCCGACATCCGGTCTGATTGGTTCTGCCGTTAATCAAATAAACTTACCTCTTAGGCATTCTACATTCAATTAGTGTTTAATAATAGTTAAGTATATAACAGCGACAAATATTTGGCCCTGGCCAATGCATATTATATTGCGCCTCTTGCCTTTGAGACGACAGGGTGCTAGAGGTCAGAGGCCTTTATTAGAGAGGCAGGGCGATGAATTGTAGAAAGGGGGTCCAATCCCCGCGCGGGTTCGTACTTGGTGCAAAGATTGTCTATTGAATCCTTTGCACCGGGTGCAACCCCAGGGGGGCTTTATGACTAAACTTAAGATAGTTAAGTTTATTTTATGTGTTGTATTTGTGTTTTTAGGGTTCCGTACCTCAAAAGGAACCCTGATAGGATCACTCGTGTGTCTGTCTGTCTGTCTGTCACAGCCAATTTGCGCCGAAAGTACTGAACCGATTGAGTTGAAATTTGGTACATATATTAAGGTTAATAGAGAGCTAGAAAATAAAAATAAAAAAGTTAGCAAACTATATCGAGTGACATATTAAATGAGCTCTCTGTGAAAATTTCAAATATATTTTCTTTATAATTTTTATATTAATAGTTTTTAAGTTATTTAAGAAAATAGACAAAAATTTACCATCGCCCCCCCCTTATCTCAGAATCTATTGTACCTAGAATTTTGAAAAAAATATGTAAAATAGTCCTGCACCTATAGATTACATGAAAACCTATAAGAAGTCTGTGCAGTAAAGTATAATTGTGTTATATTGTTTTGAACGTACGGAAACCTCTCCACGTGAGTCTAATTCGCACTTGTTTTTTTATCGGTTAAATAAATCATGTTATAGGTTATAGTACATTACACAACTAGGGTGGTAATACAAAGAAAGGCTGAGATCGCAGAAGTTTGCGGCCCGAGCTGCAAGTGAGGGACGTAAATATGCGATCGAGGGCTTTCTTTATTACCTCCCGTGTTGTGTACATCATTTTGTGTCTACACTTGGCCAGAAAGCGGCTTTTTCTGTACGCGCAGCGTGCGGAAGAAGCCACTTTATGGCCAGTTGTGGCATAAACTGTATTATATTGGGTTACCTTCTACGATTTTTACAGTGTGTTGTATTAATAGATGTGCTAGTTTGCTCTGTAGAAGGAGTGGTTAACTAGCAAACGACCAGAAAGAGCACGCGTTATGCGATAGAGGGAGACGATCGGATGCGGTGCGTTCCGTCCAGCGATTGGAGGTCGCAGATGGCAGAAGGTAGAAGATCGCAGGTCAGTGGCCCGAACCGTAGATGAGTGACTTCTATACTTTACCGCCCTTGGTGTGTATTACCGTAATTCCTTTTGGAAGGACTTTTATCCTCTTTCTATGATCTAACCCTATTCCTATTAATATTTATTTTCAATAAATGGATTTTAAGTGCAAAAGAAAAATGATTGAAAAGACCACAAGGCACCACGCAGGCCGGCAGGCAGGCAGGGATTTGAAATCCTAGCCGTCAATTGATAAATAAAAATTCGTGATAAAATAAAAGCACTGGAACACTATCTCATGCATACTAGTGGCAGCTATTTCGCTTATACACCAAAGCGGTTGGCGAATCGTCAGGGTAGATCTTGTAGAACGAGCATCATTTGTCTCTAAGGACCTTTCACTAAAATTAATAACTCAAATATGAGCCATGACGTGTAAACAAAAGGTTTACCCTTGAATTTCCGACAAACATTTAATTGAAAGCATTTTTCTCTGTAAATCTAATTTGTAAGGCTATATTTGCGCACGCATCACGCAAAAACTAGCAAACCGATTTCCATGAAATTTGGTGTACAGGTAGATTATGACCCCAATTAACACATCAAATAATTTTTACCCGACAGAGCGGAAGAAAAAAAAGACATTGGACTTATTTTACATCCGCCAACAAAGTTGCGATCGGGTTCGCTAGTCATGCATGTTTAACAGTTTCAGAGTAAAAAGTTGTCGACGAGATGAAAATTCGATGAACTGAAACATATTTTGTCGATAAAAAAGTAGATAACCGTGAATAAAATGAAACACTTTTAATAATTTACTTTGTTTCGTAGACTGAAAGGAAACGTTTTTCTGGTCAACTCGTACGCATTGATTCGTGTGTGATAGAAAACGATCGCAATATTCGTGAAGATCTCAGCGATGTTGCATCAAAGAATAACACCGCAGCTCGTAGCTATTATTCGTGCAAACAGCTCAGCGTAAAGCCGAGAATGCAATGCAAACAAAAAACAAAATGATTTACCCGCAAAAGCAACGTGCAACAATGATTTTTGCGGAACCGAGCTAAGTTGATGCTTAAAAGGATTAGCTGCAATGTAGGGTATATTAAAATGCGGAAAAATTGGACACTCGACTCTGACAAACAAAATACAAGTACCTAAATACGTAGTTGGAAATATTCGACTCGAAATAAATAATATCAGAAAATATACAATTAAGTAATATTTTTCGCTCATTTGTTAAGCTGTAAAAATAGATCTTGAAAATCAAAATGAAGAATTTAGGTTGTTTTCACGGATCCTTCGTTTTAATCGAAAGATTGTTCTCACCTTCACACTGCTCTTGAATCAAAGGTTGATTTTGTTCATATAAGCGCACAGCTATCATTATCTATAGCCGATTATTATTGTATTTACTAAGGTTGCCATTATCTAACATTATACCACCTCTGACATTGTAATTTGCGCGCACTAAGTTGCTTTGACACGCTTTTATAATCTACACAGTGATTTCATTAAATTTGCATTTGCCAGTCCGTTTTGCACTTTGTGTTTTTCGCGGAAAAGTGTGTTTTAACTTGCACGGGTTTGTGCAGTATCGGTTTAGAAAAGGCGTGTTAATCGCGTAGAGTTTCGTGATAAACTGTCAGAATAATTCTGTTAGCATGCTGCGGCACAGTGTAGTCACACCTGTCAGAGCTCGCACAATAGTACAGTTTCAAAACAAACCTATAGTTTTAACCACGGTTTATTAAACTGGTGACAAGAAAGGTCGTACGTACGCGCTGAATGAACAAAATAATGAGTATAATATGGAGTAGCTCGCTGATGACCGAGGATCGTGGCTTCGCCACAGCTTCGCTTCATGGACATGAAGACTTTTTGCTAGAATCGGCTTTTGACAGCTTCACGTTGCCTTGACGTACTGGCGTTCCAACCTGGAAAGCTAGGTAGTAGCTTCACAATTTGAAGAAAGACGTACGTACGTGAAGTATGAATGTACTTCACCATAAGATTACCTAAGTACTTTATCAGAATGACTGACTAGTAGTAAAAGTGTAAAGGAGACTTTACGATTATCTAATTCTTACTAATGCATATTGTTTGTATTTATACCTGTTATTATTAACCGACTTTCAAAAGAAGGACGGTTCTAATTCGTCTGTATGTTAATTTTATGTGTTTTTAGGTATAGTAAGAATTATCTAAGGTGTCCGAATGTTCGTAAAGAGAATGAACAAACATTCGGACACCTTAGATAATTCTTACTATACGCGATTACTCGAAGACGGCTGTTTTAAAGGCTATACCTCCGAGGTAGTCTCATAGCAACCAAATCAAGATTTGATGATGGGATCCTGGGGGATATCGAGGTAACTCTTCATATACGAGTATTATGGGCACACAAATAGCGATTTAGGTATTTTTCATAGTCACTTGTGTATTAAGTAAGTTCGTTGAAAGTAAATGATATATTTTTTTAATTTTGTGTTTATTTATGTTATTACTAGTATGTTACCTATTCTTCTCAAGCGTCAAGTGTGTGGTGCGCTCGCGCCAAACGAACAAAATATCAAACAAATCCGGAATATGTTGTGAATCGTAATTAATTTTAAGCTTCGGTTTGTAAACTGCATAATTTGTATATTAAGAACAGGCTAACTAACTAAATTATAATTAATTTCATCACGAATACCACCGACTTAAACACCGAAATGTTTAAGTTGTGTTTTTGTAAGTATGTAAACTATATCTTAGGGCTCTTCAAGACAAGAGTGAATAGGCTTTTACTGAACCGGCGAGCTATATCTTCGGCCTCGTAGTCGCTTACCATAAGGCGCTACTAAGGTCGATCGCAGGTTAGTTATAAAAAAAAAACATAAATAAATATCGATATGATTTTGGCTTCAATAAAAGTGGGAGCACTGATAAAAAATACTCGCTACATAGAAACATGATCGAGCTCATGGTTCCAATTAGACCGTAGGTGCTAAGCACAGGCGCCTTGACCAAGACTCTCGGCTTGCCCATACACAGATCACTGGTACAGATATCCATAGCGAGACATGCCGTGCCGACGGTTCGTTGTAAGAAAATTGGATTTGAGAGTAATTAGTTTAATTAAGGCATGTTACAATCAGTTCAGTAAGCTTATGATGCTACGCTTTGTCACGTGATAAATAAATGATTAAGCATCCGTCACTATCACACACTATTTTTACAGACTCCCGATATCGCACCCTTCTGAATCTGGGGGCACGGCAGTGCCCCCGCCAAGTCGAGCAAAACAAAGGCACGGCCGTACCATCCTTTTCTCGAAGCTATTCAGGCCATTTTCAGCCTCCCGTAATTATGTACTGGCTAAAGCCAGAAGCCTGAAATTTCAGGCTTCTGGCTTTATATATATAGCACACATATAGGCTATATATATAGGGCACAATAAGACTTATATATTTTCACAATATCATTCAATTTGAACATGTAGTTTAAGAACTATTGCATGTCAAAGTTCCTTAGTTTTGTCACTGACTGACTGACTCACTGATTCAGTGACTGATGATCATCATACTTCTAAGGTACTTCTAGCAGACTCACAGGCTCCAAATTTTAAACATAGGTAGTTTTTAGCCTACTCATTCCTAAAAAACCTCTAAATATTGCAATTTCGGTCACAACTGCACACATAAGTTTGTAATCCTATACAAATACATGCGATTACAAAGTTAGTTTTGCAGTCCAAATTGGAAAAAGAATGGATTGGAATGTAATAAATAAAGGAAGATCACTTACAAAAAGAAATGAATCCCATCAAAAACATTACATGTAAAAAGATGCAAGTCTCGCAACGCAGTTCTTTTACAACAAAAAAGTTTTGAGATGTAATGTTAAACCAAGTCAGTACCGGGGGGTGACCACCCACAGAATTCGATTCCCACCGACAAGCCTAAGATTGCCGATTGAGTGGCGGTAAAACCAAACACACATACACAATATACTCGTATAGATAGTGTGAAGGAGGCGGAATTAAAAATGATTTTTCAACACACTTGCTCATAAAGTCGCTCTTATTTGGTGGTTCTTATGCGCGGAACGCAGCTGAAGAACAAGTGCTTTTTACTTTACATTACCGCACAAGTGCTGTAATTACCGCCAACTGACCAATGAGAGCACGTCGCCGTGGGACTCGGCGTGCGGATATTATCCCCGCGCAGCGTGTTCATGAGCGTGCGCCCGCACTACACCGACACCACACGACGAGGTGACGATAGACGAGGATAGATAAACAACTAAATTAATATGTACAAAACAGAAATTCTAAATCATAAGTATTATTTTTTATTCGCAAGTGTGTTGAAAAACGTCGTAGGACACTCGTGGGCATTGATTATTACAGTCTCGGCTATATAGCCCTCGCCTGACGGCTCGGGCTATGCAAAACGGCCTCGACTGTAATGACCAACTTTGCCCACTCGTATCATAATGTACTATTGATTACTTTTACTGGAGCGTTATTGCGACTGTTTACTTAAATACGTCTAGACTAAGACTAAATTTTATCTCCTGTTTTAAATTTATTTTTGAGTTTAAGCGGTATCAGCGTTATTCGTCCCATTAGCTTTTCGTTCAATTCGTATTTGGTCTCATTCTATATTCGTCACACATTCTTTATTCGTCTGCTATATGTCTCTATCTTCCTAAGTCTAATTCTGTAACTTGTCTCATTCTTAATAAGTCTTAATCGTATTTCGTCACGGTCTTCCTAGGACTAATTCTTCATTATTCCCTTTCGATTTTGGTCTCATTCCATTATTCGCCTAAATTTTTTGCATACGTTCGATGTTGGTCACATTCGTAATTAGCCTTCATTCGTTTTAAGTCCAATTCTAAGTTCGTTTCATTCGTTTTGCGTCTTGGTCGCTATTTGTAACTATCTTTTCCCGTCAATCTTAAATTATCATTATTAAATCATTTTTAGCATAAGAGTTCTAAAAATAGTGATCAAAAGCCGTAAATTACTAAATTTGAATTTGTTTATTAAACTATGAATAGCCAATCTGGCAAAAAAGATATGAATAAAGCGACTAAGACGTACGTCGTACGGGACGAGTAGCGAACGTGCCCAAAAAAGAATGAGACGAGTTGCCAATAACAACAAAAAAAGAGAGAGACCAATAACGAATGTGTCTAAAGATAAAGTGCGAATGATAATAAAAACGAGAGAGACAAACAAAGACATAGTCCTAAGAAGACCGTGACGAAATACGATTAAGACTTATTAAGAATGAGACAAGTTACAGAATTAGACTTAGGAAGTTAGAGACATATAGCGAATAAGACGAATAAAGAATGTGTGATGAATATAGAATGAGACGAAATACGAATTGAACGAAAAGCTAATAGGACGAATAACGCTGATACCGTTTAAGCTTATCTAAACTAAAACAGCCCCTCTAGCAAGATATCCTCGCTCTGCCTTAAATATCTTAATGATCTTTTAAATATCCGAGTATGTTAATTTAGATTCCAAGATTCTAAATTTTTACGAAGCTACACTTCCTACATGGCTCATTCCTGTTATCAGCGCCATCTATGTATTGCCATCCGTAGTACTACCTAGTCCACCCCGTGTAGATTCGAACGGTGCCTGCGCTGATCTCGTGCGCGGCGGAGCAGCCATCTATATTTCTACTGGTGAATTGCCGAGCTCCAGCGTGTCTACACTTCCATCATGGGGGCCGGGTCACCGCATCTCGGCATTATTTGATGCGCTATAGTCTCCGGGAGAGGGCTTTGGCTGGTCGGAACTTCTTAGTTTATTTTCATGACTGTTTCTGTAATTTAATTTATCTAAAATATTAGTGATGTACTGAAATGAAATTTATTTTAATTAATTTATTATTCCGTTTTATATTAAGATCATTTTAATTAATTTTTACATTTCGACATACATTTTGTTTTTTTTTAATATTTGGCTAATTTCGTAATATATGATTGTAATTGTATGATATCTGGTTGTACGTTTTTACCATATGATGATATTATTATAATTTTTTTTTTTTTTGCTTTTTACACCGTCGGTAATTTTTTGTAGTGTCTTTTAAAATTGGAACTTATCAGAAATAATTTAATGTTAAGTATACTTACCTACTTGCTTTTTAATGTGTAATTTATGAGTGGTTTTTTTTTTTTTTTTTTTTTTTACATTTTTTTGTCTTTGAATTGTATGCCAATGGTTTTTTATTAACGAAATTGTCTTTTTCATTCTTTTTTTCGATTGTTTTTGTTTTCCTTTTTATTGACAATTTTTTTTGGTATTTTTGTGTTTGTGTAAGGTTTTTTTTTGTATAATAAATGACTATGGTGTTTATTGTTTTGAAATTTTGATGTTTTGAATTGTACGTCAATGCTTTTATTTGTGGAATTAGACGTTTTAGTAACTAGATTTTAATTTAACCGGAATTATGAGTGACTCCTCTTCGTTTTTGCCATGCCCTCATTGCCATAATTCGTCCCGAACTTTCACCAATCACGGCCTTAAAGTCCACATAGGGCGCATGCACAAGAGTGTGCCTCGGACGTCCTCATCTAACTTACCGCAATCAGTTGTGCAGGTGGCGCATACGGACAGCCCAAATGTTCTTGGGTTAGCTGATTTGGCTACTTTAAAGCAGTCGGTTCGAGTGTTACGGCATATCCCTAAAGGCGCGCGGAATCTGGCGGCCGGCAAATTATGTGGCCTCATTATTAAATGTATAGATTCAAACGGTACAGCGGAGTGGTTTGAGTTTTTATCTTTTGCCTATTGTGCCCTTAAAGCGCCGGGAATAGCAGGTGCAGGTAATTTAACTACTAAGGTCAAGCAGAATATTGTCTTAGCTTCTGCCATTGATTCTGTTGGGATCAGTGACGCAGGAGCGGTGGTGTCGAGAACACCCTCGGTCCATAAGACGGTTGAGGGTAAAGTATATGATGGTGATCTCGCGGGTGCTGTACGGGTGCTTATGTCGGATGACGGTGTAGCACCATCAGGTCCGGAGACTCTTGCCGTCTTGCGTTCGAAGCATCCAGCTTCTTCTCGTCAGCTTCTGATCCCACCAGAGCCTGACAGGTCGATTCCTTCTTTGACTGTTAGGCCGGATGAAGTAGCACAGGCACTTGGCTCCTTCAATAACAGTTCGGCGGCCGGTTTGGACGGTATCCGTCCTGTTCACTTGAAGGAGCTTACTTCCGGTTCCGCTGGAGATAATGGTCCTCGGTTGCTAGAATGTCTGGCTATGCTTTGCAATTTTTTGTTGAGTGGTCAGTTGAATCCGGCTGTTTGTCCATATATTTATGGTGCGTCATTATGTGCGCTGTCCAAAAAAGACGGCGGTATAAGACCCATCGCTATCGGTAGCGTTTTTCGTCGCTTGACAGCAAAGCTCGGGTGCAGTGCGGTGAGGGAGGAGATGGCGGCCTATTTACAACCTTGCCAATTAGGATTTGGCACGAAATTGGGTTGTGAGGCTGCGATACACGCTACTCGGGCTTTTTCGGGGGATTCAAAGAGTGAGGGTTGCATCATTATTAAGCTCGACATCAAGAACGCGTTCAATTCGGTTGAGCGTGATGTTTTGTTGTCTGAAGTAAGGGAAAAGGTGCCTTCGCTCTATCCATTCCTTTTCCAGGTGTACTCGTCTCCCTCAAATCTTTTTTATGATGGTTCCCTGATTCTGTCCCAAGTCGGTGCGCAGCAGGGGGATCCACTTGGCCCTCTAGTCTTCAGTCTCGCGATACAAAAGGCTATTTTAGAGCTTCAGTCCCCGTTGAACATATGGTACCTGGATGACGGAACCCTCGGAGGTACACCTGAGGAAGTGGAGCAGGATCTGATTGTTCTCCTTCCACGTTTCCGAGAGCTGGGGCTAGAGGTTAACTGTGGCAAATGTGAGTTCTTCCCCTGCGGCACCAATGCAGTTAGTTCCTTTCCGGTGTTCAGTGATATGCTTCCCGGACTTAAACTATTATCTCGGGCATCTTTTAGTCTCTTGGGTTCACCAATCTTCCCAGAAGGCGTTCCCGAAGCTTTCGAGGCGAGAAGGCAGCTTCTCCTAGTAGCTGCACAGAGGTTGAAGGAGCTCTCGGCACACGTAGCCCTGGTTTTGTTGCGGGTCTGCTTCGCTGTTCCCAAGCTAAACTACTTCTTGCGCACCGTTCCGACCTGGTTACACCCTGACCACATTGACTCTTTCGACTGCGTGTTGAGGGAGTCCTTGGAGACTGTGTTAAATGTCTCCCTCAATGCAGATCAGTGGGACCTGGCGTCTCTGCCTGTTCGGACGGGTGGGTTGGGAGTGCGTCGCGCGCGGGATGTGAGCCTTCCGGCATTCTTGGCATCGGCGGGTGGGGTTGTGGTCCTCGTCACTAGAATTTTGTCTCCAGATGGTGACAGGGTCGTCATACCTTACGCTTCTGATGCTTTGGCGGCCTGGTCGGCTCTCAACCCGGGCGCGGCCATGCCCGACAAACTGGACCGTCAGCGGTTGTGGGATGACTCGGGAGTGAAGCGTATTTTCAGTGGTTTGATGGAAAGCGCAGTGGGTGCGGACAGGGCGAGACTGAATGCGGTGTCTAAACCGGAAGCTGGGGCGTGGCTTCATGCCCTCCCTTCCCCGCATTTAGGTACTCTCCTCGACAATGACTCGATGCGGGTGGCCGTTGCTCTTCGCCTGGGCTGTGATGTTTGCGAACCTCACTTATGCATCTGCGGTACTATGGTGGAGAGGGATGGTCATCATGCGTTGAGTTGTTGTCGTTGTGCAGGGAGGTTCCCCCGTCACCACGCCCTGAATGACATCATCAGGAGGGCTCTTGTCTCGGCTAATGTACCGTGTGTTCTGGAGCCTCCAGGTCTCAGCCGCTCGGACGGGAAGAGGCCTGATGGCCTAACTTTAGTACCCTGGCAGAGGGGTAGGTGCCTTCTTTGGGACGCCACGTGTGTTAGCACCTTCGCGGCCTCACATATTGGTCGCACTATACGAGTGGCAGGGGCTGCGGCCGAGCTGGCGGCTGTGCGGAAGCGGGAAAAATATTCGGTGCTGAGCGGCTACGTATTTGTTCCTCTCGCTGTGGAGACGTCCGGGTGTTGGTGTTCGGAGGCTAAATCGTTTTTGTCGGAACTTGGGCGGCGTTTACGGGAGGCTGGTCTCGATCCTCGCTCCGGGTCGTTCCTGATGCAAAGGTTGTCCATTGCGGTTCAACGTGGCAACGCGGCGAGCGTTATGGGTACCTTTGCGTCGGGAAGGGCTGGGGACGGGGTTTCTGGTTCGGTGTAGGTTAGTTTAGTTTAAGGTTTTTATTTTAATTGTGATTGTTTTTTTTTTTGTATATTGTATGTTTTTATGTTTTGATTGTGTAATGTACCTCTTGTAATGATTTTTATGACTAAATAAAGGGATTCCAAGTACCTTTATTGGTTGAACGGTATCTAAACTAAATCAGCACTACATTATCAATCTGTCTGTCAGTATTTAGGGCAACGTTGGGTCGTCGGTCAATTTAATGAGCTTGCCGTATCCTTATAGAGACCGTACGCCCAGGGTGCGCCGGCACACCACACACAAAGACAAACACACACTTACACAATTCAAAAATTTGTGTCTTCAAACAAAGATTACATTTAATTCCTTTTTCTGTAAAAGGGTGGCGAACAACCCGTCCAGCACAGTACAATTAGCAGTAATTTTTCTTCCTACAAAAAGTACCTACTACACCGCGCTTGTATGTGTGCGCGCCGTGAACGAACGCACTACAAGCAAAGTTTTCGTTTCGTCTGCGCCTCGACCTTAAATATACTCTGTACTTTTAGGTATTTAAAAAAAGGTAAACAAAAACCACGTGACTCGGGTCGTTCAGCCAATCAAAGTAACGTTTTGTATCTGTGGCTCAATACCACTGGCTGAACGACCCGTGTCACGTGGTTTTTTTGTTTACCTTTTTTTAAATACCTAAAAGTACGGAGTGTAAACGGCCGAAGCGTGATTACTTGTCTATCTTTATACTTTGCGTCCAGCCTGTCTGATGTTATGCAGTAGTCCAGGGGTTCCCAAACTGTGCGCCGCGGCGCCCTGGGGCGCCGCGGAAAGTGTAGAGGGGCGCCGCGAGTCGATCCTTATATCTATTTCAAATAGCTAACTAGGGTAGGGCGCCGTGACGAAGTACGAACCTTGTAAGGGCGCCGCGGGCTGAAAAAGATTGGGAACCCCTGCAGTAGTCTGTGGACAACGCCAGACGCATTACATGCGTGTTACTGATCCTTTAAGCCTATTCACTCCACTCTTGAAGAACCTCATGCTAGTACAGTGTGCCTACCATGAGTTGAGCGTACGATCGGCGCTAGCGAGTTTAACGTATCGAGAGTCAGTGCACCTCTCTCGCACGCGCTGATAGTACGATAGAGATAGACTGTCATCGAGCGCTCGATACTCGCTAGCGCCGATCGAAAAGTCAACTCATGGTAGGCACACTGGTAGCTTCCTAGTCTGTAATATACTGGTAACGTAGTGTCAAACCAGTAAGTGCGTAAGCCGAAGAAATCGTCTTCCATAGAAACCACGTCAACCAGCGTAGTATTTTACCTCCCGTATATATTTCAGATCAGACCATGAGGTCTTATCTAATATCAAAGAAGGTATTTGAAAAAGCACTCTCCTTTATTGCTGGTCATATATTCCCGTTATGCAGCGAAATTTTCTAGAAATATTCAAGACGAGATATAATATTATAAAAATTCCATTCCTATAGCTAGCTATATCACCACCCCTCAACCGACGCATCCGTATTTCAATATCAGGAGTTGTCAACTCAATGCGGTCGCTATACCTGGCCAACAAGAAATACAATAAGATAAATGGAAAAGTGCGCCCCCGAGTTGAGAATTTCTGTAAAGAACCTTATTAATGTTTGAAAATTCATGATTTTATTAACAAACTTTTACAATTACTTAGGTACTGGATGGAAACGGAAATTTTGCAAAGACAAATGTTGAAGGGAAGACTGCAAAGGCTTTTTAAGACAATATAGCGACGGATTTTCTGGTTTGTTTTTCTTTTTAGGGTTCTGTACCAAAACGGTAAAAAAGGAAACCTGGTGCGACTCTGTCTGTCTGTCCGTCTGTCACAGCCAGATATCTCAGGAACTTACTACTGCTATCGATTTGAAATTTGGAATACTAATTAAAATCGCTAACCCGAGCCTTCTTGTACCTTTTTTGTTTATTTTTCTAAGGGGGCTGAAATGGGGTATCAAATGAAAGGGTTTAGTTTGTAGATTCCAAAACCATTTTTATTTTTTTCTTAATTATGTACTTTTTAATTTAGAACGAAAAAAGATCAAAAAAATACCCCCCTATTATCTTCAAAGTTACTGAACAGAAAAATCTGTAATACATAATTACCAATTATTAATATCATTCTAAATATTACAGGATAAATATAACGGTCTTCCTAACTTGCGCCGCATTTTAGAAATTTGCAAAAATCGTAACACATGCTTATTTGCCTACTAATCTAAGCGCCACACAGTTCTTCTTGAACTATGGACGTATCTACTTACGAATTTATACGGAACCCTCGGTGCGCGAGTCCGACTCGCACTTGTCTGGTTTTTACATTAGACAGACCAATTCAAATCTAAGAAACGTGTGATATAAACTCGGCCTAGATACACAAATATTTCTAGACTTCATCGTACATTCAGCTTTTTGTTTATAACATCCAAAGCACCATATATCGCAACACGTCTTTATTACTACAGGCACAAAGATGTGTGACGATTAATCTGACGCTTTGAATGTTACAGACTTTCTGATACTGTCTGTACAACAAAATTCATATTTATTTTATAAATAGTAAGATAACTTTCAGAATCGTACACTAATAGGTAGAACAATTGAAAGATAAAGTCAGGTGGAATAAGAAGAATAAAAAGGGAAAATAAGTATATATGAGTCAGTTTTCCTTACCCTAAAATAAGGGTAAGATTATGCTTCACTTACCCCACTTGACCATACCTAAAACAACAGGTATACATTAAATACAATTTTTATTTGATGCTCTGAAACAGATTACCCCGCTTCCTCGATTGGGGGTACAGAAAGGTGTAACCGCCCGATCTGACTATATACAATCTGTCATTTTGCATACTAAGGAGTTTAAACTTTGCGGTAAACGGTTCGCTACGAGTCTCACATCATAAATTGCTAGGGGCTTCTCTGTAGCAATATTAACTTTTATAAAACGTCTTCTTTTGATAAACAAGAATAGTTTCAACATCGCAATTTTAAAACCTTCACATACTGCGTTGCATTTCGTTAAATAGGTAAGCGTGTTGAATAAAGAAAATTAACATGGCAAATGCATACGCAAAACGCCGGTATAGTTTTCCGCTACCGCTTAGAGTCCGCTAAGTTTTACAGAGCTCGCTAGTCTATTAAAACTACAAGTAGATTTATGTTAATCTATCGCAATACGAGTTCCTACTTAGTTAATTATTACCATCATAGTTACAGGAACTTGGACCAGAATGTGACTTACCTGAAATGAAAAAAAATCTGTTAGTATGAAATGTATTAACAACATATAGGTAATATGGTGGTTACAAAAACAACAAAATAAAAAAAACAACATAACTGACTAGACTGAGATACTTATAGATGAGCATTTTTAATGACAGTAGGTGTCAACCAGTTTAGTCATATTGTTTTTGTAAACATCCATCCCTTCAATTTACCATAATTAATACCTAGATGAAGAGGCCATTCAAAGTGGATATGATCTCTAAAACGAAAAACTACTTAATGCTAATATTTCTTGTTCTATGAAATTAGGAAAAAGTGGAAGATTTTTTTTTAACGCGAAAAAAAAAATTATTTTCGATGGAGCAGGTCGTTCAAATACTTTAAATTAGCCGACCCTCCATACAAAAGACAATTTTTTTTTACGTCATAATTTTTTTTCTTCCTTTTCCTAATCAGAACACGATACTGAACATGCCCTTAAACGGAAAACAACCACTAAAATTTCACCGGGTACCACATTAGGCACGTCAGCTTAGAAATACTTAGAGTTTTCTCATTCCTGTGATACAATAATAAAAAAAACTTGAGATATTGATTTTTGACTCACATCAAAAAATAATACTTGTAGGTTAAACTAAATGTCGTTTCAGCTTTAAAACAATTCCGCACCAACTAATGTCTGTTTTACCCAATGGTTGACTGGTAGAGAATGCCTTAAAAGCATTAAGTCAGCCTATTGTACTTTATTAATTTGCAATAAAGTTTAAATAAATAAAAATGGTAAAACTAGTGGTCAAATATAGCCTAACTACCTACATTTAATAATTTGTTCTTTTAAAGGTAATGACGACATGAGCGTACCCTAAACCAATTTCGTCCCCAAAGTAACCGAATCGAAAGTTCCATCAGGCCTAAACAAACAAAGGAAGGAGTACAGTCCACTGCGAAATTTAGCTCCTAAACAATGTACCTAAGTATTTTGTTCTTTAGACTAAAATCAGCAATATTAATAATATTGTCTGGCAGTTTAGTGCACTGTTCATTGAACTTTAATAGTGTCCTTCCTAGTCGCGTCTATTTCAAGTGCTGAGAAATTCTAAACTGCCATGCAAATTAGACATACATTACTGTCTTGCCTTGCTTTTCTTTTTCAACGGAATCTAATATTAACTAATTTGTAAGTTTATCGAATACATTTATCTTTTTAATATGGAAGTTGACAACATTTTAATAAAAAAAATCCACCCTCAATTATAGTTGCGTTTGTTTTATCTGTTTAATCTTTTCGATCCGTCACAGAGCGCAGAGCGATATAGACCTACATGTACTAGCATAAAAAAATAGTTCAATTTCAGTTTTGACACTATTATTACATGGTGTCTGATTTGCAACTTTTTTGGTTGACGTAGCGTTGAAAAGGATATAGTACATTGTGCACCGAGGGTAGTAAGAAGGGAATTACTAACGAGAGTCTATTAGAAGCCCGACGCCGATAGGCGGAGGGCTTTTAATGACTCGAGTTAGTAATCTCCTTACTGCCCGTTATACACACAATGTTTTTCATCACATTTGCGAGGAAAAAAAATAAAACATAAAAATCAAATAAACTAAGCGCACCCGCTAAAGAGACAACTTCAACTGTCAACTTTTTTCAATATAGTCTTCAACAGACAATGCTAAGAACTGCGTTTAGTTTTTAAACTTGACAGGCAATGCCGCCAGATTGTACCGATTTTTAAAATAAAATTTTAAACTAAACTAATTTAATTGCATTAAAATAATTGCAAAAATTACTGAAATAAAAGTAAAATATACCGTATAAGTTTTATATACACTAAAATTGGTTTTGTAGCCAAGTTTTGAAGATGTGAAATAAGCCTTGGCTGATTTGAAACCTCCTTAGTCTGAAATCACGTACGGGTTGGTTCTATATTTTAAAACTAAACTCATAACTCCCTCGGGAGTTATAGATTTTCATACAGGTTTTCCTCCCGTGGGAGTTATAGATTTTTATAACCCACGGGAGGTAAATCAGTTCGAGCTGGTCTGTAAGCCCGCGTGTTATAACACCGTTTACGAGCAAGTGTGATGAAAAATATATTATTCCGCCCACAACATAACGCCATTCTTACTACCATTTGTGTGCAGCATTGTACATTCCGCCGAGTGTACGTAGACGACCTATTTGGACTAATGGTTCGAGGGTCTTTGGAAATTGAATCGTGACTTCGATTTGCGCGCTCAAAACATTTGCGGCGTCAGGCTGTTACAGACTGTTCTCGAATCGATAGGTTTATCTTTCAACCCCTACATCGATTATCTAAAGCTGCATTTACGAGCAATGTGCCACGAATGATTAGTCACCGTTTGAAATCAGTCGGACCCTACTAAGTTTCTTGTTAGAGACGTCTTCACTGGACCAGGTTTCCATTATCTCAATCATCACACATATTACTATAGCGGCAATACGAATACATTATATTAGGTTGTCTGGAAGAGATCGCTCTTTAGCGATAAGACCGCCTGTTGTACCTTTTTTTCTGGTGTGCAATAAAGTAAATTTGTATTGTATTGTATTATGTAAAAATTTCAAGTCTCTACCTGCGTACCTGCTACCTTCTCTACCTATTACGGTTCGAAAGATAAAGCCCTGTGACAGACGGACAGACAGACAGACGAAAAGACAGCGGAGGTTTAGTAGTAGGGTTCCGTTGCCACCCTTTCGGAATTTCAAAATTCCACTGAGAGGAATGCTTACTGTGAGCATGACCATTCGCCGCGGAGGGTGAACACCGCGTCCACGGCATGAACAGAGCTCTACTCATTCATTCATCACGAATCATTCGCGACGCAAGTCTCGTGATCTCTCTACGAGGCATAACGATACCACTCATGTCATTTTGATCAACTACGTAGAAGAGGAATAAATCTGTCGAATGCTAAAGAGGGTCTGTCAAAACATTTTTGAACAATAGGTTTATAATAGCGTTCCGAGGGGTAACCTATCGATGTTTCGAAAAACACTTGTCAGATTTTCACTTTCCCTGAGTCACGTTACTACACTCAACAACGCGCCGGTTTTCCAGAACCTTTCTGGCGCGTACAATAGGGATTGAACTTCCTGCTAAGATTTTCCCAGTGTGCTACAATATGGGATTTTTAAAAAGGGTGTAATCACATTTCTTCGAGCCGGCATCGCATTGGTAATACTGCAAATGTCTATTGGCGGCGGAGACCACTTTCCATCAGGTTGGCCGTCTGCCTGTTGGCCAGTCTAAATGCTTTTTTTAACGGTTTGTCTGAGATAATAGCTACATTTACAGCATTGTGGCAATAAGCCGCCCAAACCCAGTGGCATTCAAATATGAAAGCCGTCAATTTTCGACTTGAACAGTGTTGTTAGATAAATAGAGCTTTGGAAATGCGTATAATTCAAACTAAGGACACAGAAGACATTGGTCTTATATCATTCAGATCTACTTCATTGAGATTATTGAGAATATACATATATCCCTATCATCGCAGTATTTCCGTTAAATATTCCACGTTGGTATTCCTTTGAAACAGCTTGCCGGAACATAACTTAGTTGTTTAACTTTTAATCTGTGATAAAGAGAAAAACTTTTAGAAAAATAGTCTAAATATTGACTGAAAGCGATTAGACCCTCGGGCCTACTAAGCAATGAAAATTAAAAAAAAAACCTGACAGGTGACAGCTGTCTGTCATCTGCTTGGTAAAACCGTCATTTATTTGAAGTTTTTAACGGATAGACGAAAAAAACAGCTTTATATACTCAATTGTATATTATACCTACTATATTTGTTTAGATCCTTAGAGGACAGAGACATGAGTGGCGAGCTGCCAATAATCTAACCTTTGCTTAGCATGGCTACTTGAATTTCAATATAATGTGTACCTTGATGTTGTCGACAATGATTTGCTATGTTTATGCAATTGTTACTCATTAGTATAAAGTGACTACTCACTTAACCATAGTTCTTGGTGATATTACAAACTACAAATAGTTGCAGCTAACAATAATAACGTAGATAGATGGATACTTGAGGAATGTCTTTTCAAAAGGACTTATTTTTCTATGGCTTTCATAGAGAAATAAACCCTTTTGAATAGACACTCCTCACTTACAACATAGTCTGTCTTTTCAGGTACCTATGTAAAAACCGGTAAACAGAAAACTATAAGCTTATGATGCTACGCTTTGTTGCGCGATAAATAACTGATAAAGCATCCGTCACACTATTTGTCAGAACGTGACGGATGCTTTATCATTTATTTATCGCGTGACAAAGCCGAGCACCATACGCCTACAACTTGATCAACCTGGTATTGTACCATGGATACAAAACATTACTTTGATTGGCTGTACAACTACAGTCACGTGGTTTTTTGTTTACCTTTTTGAAATACGTAAAAGAACAGACTACTGTTAGTAAGTTTACCTCTGTTATAACATGTCGAGTGGTAATCTCGTCTTTTTACAACTTGAGTGATCCGTTGTTTTAATTCAGTAGAAGCTTAGTATCACAGAAGCCAACCCTCAGCTAAACGTTTCTGTCAAACAATCTAGGATAATTGTCTTTTGTCAATAAACAATATTATACAAGGTGCTCGTGAGGAACCCAAAAGATTTTAAACACGCGTTCCTGAGATCATTCGGAGTAAAAAATGTTATATAACATAATGCAAAAACACAAGAAAAAATGTTACGAGGATTTTTTTAATAGTTTTTGTACGTAAAGTATTTTTTTTACTCTCCAATTTTACATTTTGGGTTCCTCACGAGCACTTTCGAGAAACGCGACATGGTTAAAACCACAAAACCTACAAAAACCAATCAAATAATATCATACTATCGAGAAAAAAAAAATTTTTTTGCCGGTTTTGTCATTATCTAATATATATTTTTTTACTCCTAATGACCTCAAGAATGCGTGGTTAAAATCTTTTGATTTCCTCACGAGACTCCTTGTATAATTTTTGAGGTCATGAAATTGTTGTTTCAGTCTTTATGTTTTTTTTTTATGTTATAAGTGGCAAACGAGCAGACGAGCTACCTTATGGAAAGCAGTCAACGTCGCCCATGGATATCTGCAACACCAGGGATATTACCACGGAATAAAAAAAACAGTTTTTTCTGTTCTGTGGATATTACCTATACGTTGCCGATCTTTGAGAGCCCTGTTTACTCGTTTCTTGAAGTACCCCATGTCATAGCACGCTGGGATCACCTCAGGTAGGAGTTCATTCCACATCCTGCCAGTTCTTGGCAAAAAACAGCGTGATGCCCGCTTGTTCTTGGGATGCCAAGCATCTAAAAAGTGTGGATGAACTTATTCCTGAGGCGAGAGGTACGGTGATAGAAGTGCGACGGAGCCACGAGCCCAAAAAGTTCCTCAGAACACTCCCCGTTGTACATACGGTAGAACAAACACAGAGAGCCAACGTCTCTCCTGAGGCTAAGTGGTTCCAAACCGTATGTTAGTAAGGGATGTGTTACGGGGTTAGTAAGTGTTGTGTGTGACGGGGTGTGTTACTCGTAGTATCGTAGTGGTAACGATTTTTTTTATGTACGAGTGTGTAAGTAAGCGTACAATTACTTGCTCAGTCAGACTCCCGCAAGAATAGTACCTAAACTGTTTTGTATCGAATAATTGTGCCATAGCGAGTCCCTTCCGTGTTGCTTTAAGGCTGCCCGTCCACTGTTGCGGAGTGGAGCGGGCCAGGCCAATATTAACCAATAGAATTTACTTCTCCCAAACCATAGAATTTGCTTCAGTCGATGGGTATTTCTATTTTACTTGTACCCGATTAAGAAATTGATAGCGTGGAGTTAAATTTTGTCCGTTCGGTTACGCACTTTTTCAATGCTTAAAATGAAATAAATACGTAACAAACAGTACAAATCTTTACTTTTTAAATATTGTTAGACTTGTCCGGTTTCTTCCGTATTGTTCTAATTTTAAGCACTGAAAAAAATGCGTAACCAAAAAGACAAAATTTAACTCCATGAATTATTACAATTCTATTGGGCCTCTCCACTCCACTTCGCTCCAGAGCTCCACTTTATATTTCTGATATGACTATGTATATCTTAGAATTAAATGTGGATGTTTACGTTCCTAGCTACTTATACGATAAAACGAATAAGGGCAGTCTTATTTATTTTGCGATTATAATAAGCAAATGGTACTTATTTATGAATCAGTGACATTGAATTATGTAAAAATATTTGCACGAGTAACTAAGAAACTAAATACAATTCTTGAACTTTCTTGAGCTTACTATGGGGCTAGTTCGATTTGTGTAAGATTGTCCCTTAATATTTATTATTTATTATTATTATTAACTTATTAATTATATTGTTTCTCTAATATTAAGGTAGTTTTATTTATTAAAACCTAAGATCTAAGTTTATGTCACAACGAGCCTTTTTATAACATTACTTTTCTCAAACATGGATGAAATGTTGACATTACGTGCCTAAAAATAGGCAGCAAAGTACCTTGTTTCTGGTGCAGCTTGACACTTGGCACGTAATGGAATTTCATACTTACATTGCCGGCCGGGCCGGCAATGTATTTTTTTTAAATTTTCATTCCACATTTATTTGGGCATCACGGCATTCAGCCATTAAAAAAACAAAAAACGATATTTTCTATATTTTGCAGTTTTATTTATTTCAAATTGACATGAGCATAACAAATAACACATTATAAACAATTTTAAATTGCTATTTTAACTACACGAATACACATTTAAAATATTTCATCCAAATATTCGCGGTAAAAATGTGAACTGAAACAGCTTTTGCATTGTCTATGGATATAATATGTCACTAATGCCACTTTCTGACAGAAAGTTTGTGTTATAAAAAATTAAGTAATGTTATTATAGTAAGTTTATTTATTTCATTGCATATTTGAGAAAAGTACTATACATACCTCGGCGGGAAATGGGGTTGCCAGCCTCGTAACTATCTGGCCTCGCTTCGCTCGGCCAGCTATATGTACTCGGCCGGCAACCCCTCACTTCCCGGCCTCTGCATTAATGTACTATTTCAGCTCCCACATAAGTAACGAATTTATGAATCACATAAATAATTCCAGGCTTAGGTCATGGAAGGTTCCCACTACACACGTGTTTACTCGGTAATAATACGTCGCACAATCCCACTCGATACTGTCGATAACATTTACCAACGTGTCCGCATGACACAGCCAATCACAGGATTAAAAAAACAAGAACAATTGTACTTATTACCTTTGCGTATTTTAGAAGGCCGGTGCATGGTGGCCTCACAGTTCAAGATGCCATTTCCCACGACACAAAAGACAGCACTATTCAACACGATTGTCTCGGCTCAAAGCAAAAACTGAAAGGAGAGGAGTTCTCCTTGCGCGTGTTATCAGCATGCGATCTGACGTAGACGACGATAACGATAGCAATAACTCTTTTAGTATTCGTGATAGGAAATGGACGAGGTCGCGGGTTCAACACGTAATAACAGCTTAAGTGTTATCAGTCCACAGCTGGGAATGTAGGGGCACGTCTAGGTGAAGCCGATGTGAGAAACGACTCGAGGCGTCTGGGCAAACTACATGTAAAACACGTGAATAACGACACAATTGTCAACAGACCAGCCAATTGCCAAAGGCCTCGTACAGTCAGTATCAAATAATCTGTAGCATCCAAAGCGCCATATATACCGTAACATGTCTTTGTGTCTATATTAATAAAGCCGTGTTACGATATATATGCTACAGATTATTTGACACTGACTACCACCATTGGTCAAAAAACGCAAAAAAAACGCTTTTCTTGTATTCCCCCTTTGATTTTATTCTGCTTTACTTGTTGTTATAGCAGTAATAGAGTTCGACATTCTGTGAACATAGCAAGTGTCTAATTGCCCTATTACCTATTACTATCTCGACCCTCCTGGTATCAGGGAACGAACATTTTTATTATTTTACTTATTGCATCACGTGAATGAAAACTTTAAAGAACGATTCCTTGAGGGTTAAGGCCGAGTTCCATGTACGATTGGAACTAGGGAATGCAATTACCGGTAAATTTACCGTCTTTTCATACTAAAGTTCGGTAAATTACCGGTAATTGCATTCCCTAATTGGAACTCGCTTCATTGAACGTTCAGGAAGGGAGTGACCATTAAACCCTCACTTATCCCGCCAGTCCTGTACGAATGGCTCAATGTAATGATGTTCGGGTATGTAAATGACGACCTTATAGTACAACACCGCCTAACACCTACTTTCTTTAATAATTTTTCTTAGTGCAACCAGTTTAGAATTTACTATAGAATTAAAGGTAAACTCTAGACACTTGGATTACTGCCTCATTTAGGGCAAACGTCCTAGGTTTGATTCGCTAGTGCTCAGGAGTTGACTTACTGCTGTCACCTTTATTGCTTAGGACTTAACATTCAAAATGGCAACTACTGGGACAGTGTCAAGCACTTGAACGTCTACTTGGCAAGGCTAAGCAAACAGGCAGTTACTAAGACAATTTTTTTTTTCATTGCATTTTTCATCCTATCTCCGCATGTGTTGTACCAATCTAGGATAGGGAAAAGCGCTTTTTTCCCGCTTTTTCATTACTAAATCAATGAAATAAATCGTTTGCCAAGTTGATTGTATTGAATGTAAACGAAGTACAACCATAACAAAGATCTGTCTGAATGTCCACGTCAATGGCCATTGTTTCTAAATGATTGATGGTTGTAAAAACAAATGATTATAGTGGAGAGCAATCTAGGTTAATTATGTGGCGGTTATTGAGAAATCTGTTTTTAATTGTTAGATTATAAATCGGCAGTGTAGGACGATTCACGATTGGTTAATCTAAGGTTATCAAATTTTGCTAAACAATATTTTGTTTTTATATTGATACTACGTAAAAATCATTTTCATCACACTTGCTCGAAAATGGTGTCATTACACGTAGGTTCTGCGGGCCGTAAATGGCCTATTACGCCCTAGGGCGTAATGGTTTTCTTTTTAAATTTGAAACGCTGGTTCTGTTTTACTCTTATTTGTCATGTTCAAAGGAAACGCCAACTTACTTTTTTAACTTTTATCACTGAAATATTTATTTAAAGATAACTGTAATTGCAAATACATATAACCACATATTTCGGTAACATTAATTAAATGTTTAAATAATGTATTTCTTTATTTTGCAAATATAAAATCAACTAAAATGGCCGTTACCGCTATGGTTTCCGAACGTGACTTGACGTTCGCATTGTCTATGGACATATGTGGCAAATGTCACTGTCTGTTTTAATATTTTCTTGTCATACTGGGTCGAAAAGTAAGGTTATTTTATTAAGATTTCCTCACAAGTGTGATGAAAAACATTGTGTGTGCCACGGGCGGTAAAAGAATTACAAACTCGTGTTATTAAAGCCCTCGGTTTCACCTCGGGCTTATAACAAACACTCGTTTGTAATTCCTTACTTACCGCCCTAGATACACAATGTACTATTTGTGTTCCACTCTTCTCCCATGCGCTTCGTACATGCGTGCAGATGTATGCTTGTTTGTCCCTTGGTGCTAGAAAATCAATCTAAATCTAAAAAAATCTTGGTAGTCTTGGTCTTGGTGGTGTGGTAAATCTTGGTGTCCAGAATGGAGCGAAGCAGTACTTCACTCCTGGGCAACCACTGTTGCTGTACAAATCGCAAGTCCGACCCCATGTGGAGTACTGCTGTCATCTCTGGGTGCCCCAGCACCTGCATGCCAGCTTGGCCCTCTTGACTCGGTTCAAAAACGCGCTGTGCGAATAATCGACGATACCATGCTCGCAAGCGGTATTGAACCCTTAAGTCTAAGGAGAGACTTCGGCTCCTTATGTGTGCTCTACCGCTTGTATGGCTGTGTTCTGAGGAATTGTTCGACATGATGCCTATGGCCACCTTCTAGCACAGCACCGTTCGCCATCGGCAGGGTATTCATTCACACCCGTTGGAACCAAAATGGTCGCGCAACAAAGAAATTTCCTACCGCGCACAATCCGAGTGTGGAATGAGTTCCCTGCCGCAGTTTTCCCGGAAGGTTTCAGTACGGAGTTCTTCAAGAGGGGAGTAAATAGGTTTTTAAAGGGACGGCAGGTGTTGCAAGCGTCGATAGGCAGCGGTGACTGCTAACCATCAAGCAGGCCGTATGCTTGTTTGCCACCCTAGTAGTATAAAAAAAAAATACGCGCGGACGGATGCTAGAGTAAGTACAAAAGTTAGAGAATAGTGCAGATATTGACGGTTTCATTATTAAAGCGTTAGAGCCGGTAACCGCAGACAGGTTCATCGAGCCGTGGCCTGCGGCCAACAAACTGACATGGAGTAACTAACATGATATTACACGTGTTCTTGGACGTAAGTGATCTCGCCAATTTGTCAGGAAAGGAGATACATACTGTAGACGTGAGTGGGATGTGAATAGTATACAGTTAGTATATATATTGGTGATTTAATTATCGGGGAGTTCGGGCAGGTAACAGCGGACAGGTTCATCGAGTTGTGGCCCGCGGCCAACAAACTGACGTGGAGTAACTAACGTGATACTGCACGTGTTTTTGGACGTAAGTGATCTCGCCAATTTGTCAGGAAAGGAAATACATATAGTAGACGTGAGTGGGATGTGAATAGTATACAGTTAGTATAGATTATAATACAGATTCTTGGTGGTTTAATTATCGGGGAGTTCGGGCTGGTAACCGCAGACAGGTTCATCGAATTGTGGCCGGCGGCCAACAAACTGACAAGGAGCAACTAACGTGGTACTGCACGTGTTCTTGGACGTAAGTGATCTCGCCTATTTGTTAGGAAAGGAGATACACACTGTAGACGTGAGTGGGATGTGAATAGTATACAGATAGTATAGATTATAAAACAGATTCTTGGTGGTTTAATTATCGGGGAGTTCGGGCGGGTAGCCGCAGACAGGTTCATCGAGTTGTGGCCCGTGGCCAACAAGCTGATATGGAGTAAAAAACACAATGCTGCACTGTTAACAGACGCAAGTAATATCGTCAATTAGTTAGGAAGACCGGCGCTGGCTCTACAGTTGGCATTATGCTGAGGTGGGACCTTTTTGTGGCAGCTAGATTTTTATTTTCTTGTACTTTCTTGTTTTTTTCTCTACTTTGCAATTTTCGCTGTCATAAATAAATGTATTTTCTTTTCTTTTTTCTTTCTTCTTCTTTAATAAAGTCCTGACATCCATCAAGAAGTCACTCAGCCGCGCGAGAGATTAATTTGTCAGATGAAATAGTTTGTCTCTAAATGAAGCATGGAGGAACCAAACTTCTCGCTGTTCTCTCATTACCCGCCAGGTAGGCTAGAATCTTAGTCCACGCAAGACTCCTTACATAGTAAATAATTATCTTAAAACTGAGAAGTTCTTTACATCTTTTTTATGCAAATGATTTTAAAATACTGAAAGTAGCGTTTACCAAGTTCGGTACAATCCTGATTAAATCATTAATAATCTGACAAATCCTGACATATGGTATTCCAACATACGATAAAAGCGAATTGCATAAGATAGTCAGGAACTAATGTAAGGGGTCGTTCCACTAGTCATTCGCCCGCCTGGCATACCCATTGATGTATTTCTGTGGTTGATACATTACTTCATAATGAAGAATTGTAATATTGTACCCATAGATAGACTCAGGGATCCCACAATCAAACTGTGGAAACAGTTTTGTGGGACGATGTACCTTTACTAATGTTTTTGTAATTTGAATAAATATATAAATAATAATAAATAAAAAATAATAAACACAATATATTGCTCCAATTCAATAAATATTTCAATACGCACAACAACTCGGCAATTGGTCTACTCGTACATGCTAAGGAAAATATAATTTGATGTTGGATAAATTATAGTTGCCAAGGGAAATGTAAAATACTGCCTAACGGCCGGAAAACTTTGCTACAAAACATCAGACACTATTGAATAACGACCTACTACCTATCTCTTGTCAGCGCATAGTATTATACAATAGGTATCTATCAGTCACAAGATTAAAAGCATTGTTCCCAACTGCAATAATAAAACTAAGATAGTATATTAAACCGTGTAAATATTTAGCATCAAGTAACTTTATAAAATGCGCCTCACTAAGGTTGATTTACATTTGAAATGCATTTTCTACAAAGCGAGAGCATCTTCAATTTAACGGTCTCAAAGGGTATTCACTGCAAAGCATACTTGATCTTATATTAAAACATCACGGTTGAGTTTATTTAAACTTAACATTCAACTGAAGTCCACCTTTGAAAAGGACTTTACTCTAACATCGAACTACACTAATCTAACCATGTTTGTAAGAGAACAATTACAAAAAATTCAGCATACCAATGTTATAATATGCTTACCGACCTTTAAACTTAGTCATAAGGCAATCCTGTATAATAAAAGGGTGGAATATTTTAATCAGCTACTATACCTTGATAATTTATTACATGAATATGCTTACATTCTGGACTCAAACAAAAATCTGTCATACTCAAACTATATGTTTGTCCGAGGCAAAGGGACGATTAATAGCAGAGGTCTTCTAGTAGTATTTAATGACGTCGCAAGTCTCATAGATTTAATAAACTCTACCCAGACAACCACCTTAACGGTAAATCGGCCGCCGCAAGAGCAGCCCTTTCAGCATTCCTTTCGCTGCAAACTGTTCGTTTAACATCATACATCAGAATATTGCGGGTGCACTTGGGAAACTAGACTACCTTGAACTGAATATACAAAAAATGACTAGTACTAATTATCACCTAAGTGCAATATGTCTATCTGAACATTTCATACAAACTCAAAATGAACGTAACTTGATACTCAACGGTTTTAAAATGGCAGCGTGTTATAGCCGCAAAAAATCTAATCGAGGCGGGACCTGTATTTTACTACGAGATGACATTGAGTGTCACCCTCTACTATGGATTAAAGACATATGTACCGAAAGGGTTTTTGAATGTTGCGGTGTTAATATACCTGCTCATAATATTACAATTATATGCCTCTATCGAATACCAGGAGCGGATTTAAAAATATTTTTTGAAAAACTCCACGAATTATTGCATACACTTACGAAATCACAAAAACACTCTAGACGCATTATAATCTGTGGCGACTACAACATAGATCGATTAAAAACAAATATTATTAATACAGAATTTGAGCGAATATTACTGAATTACAATTTTAAACTACAAATTAATGAACCAACGCGCATTACCACCACCACCAGCACATGTATCGATAACATCGCTACTAATTTCAATGGTAAAACTACATGTAAAGTGCATAATTTGAACCTCTCAGACCACACTGCGCAAACCATATCAGTCCCAGACAAACTCTCTAAATCTGTGAAATATTGGTTTGAATGGAAAAGAGACTTCGCAACTGATCATCGTCAAAAGTTCCAACAAGCGTTAAATAGCTTATCTTTTTCCGATGTTATCTCATGCACTGACACAAACAATGCTTTTAATAATTTTCATGATTTAATTAGTTCATTTTTTAAATTATGTTTTCCTCTTAAGAAAGTGAAAATCAATGCAATCAAAAAGCCAAAATGGATCACAGCGGGACTAAAACGAGGTATAAAGACCAAACGAAAGCTATACTATAAATATATTCATTCAGGTAATGATATCTTAAAAGGGAAATATAAAAAATACTCAGCGCTACTAAAGAAATGCGTTAAAACGTCGCATAGATTACAAAATCATAACTACATCTATAAGTCTGATAATGTAGTGAAAGCAACGTGGTCAATCATTAACAGTCATACGGCAAAACGTCAGCCGGGTCGCTTCACTGATAGTATGACCTTTGAAGGCCAGACGGTTAATGATATAAAAATAATGGCAAATAAACTAAACCAACAATTCACTACTATAACAGACGACGTAGATGGTCCCACTGAAACCTACCATTGTAAAATAGCTAATTTAAACTCAACCATATACCTGCACCCAACTAACCCTGATGAAGTCGCAAGAGCCATCATGTCATTAAAAAACTCTAAAGCTACTGGTTACGACGAACTACCTACCTCCATTATAAAAGAAAATATGTCAGTGTTTGCTTACGTACTCAGTCATTTGGTAAACTTGTCTATGACTGAGGGTGTCTTTCCTGAAAAGCTGAAGTGTACTATTATTAAACCTATACCCAAAAAAGGAGACATAACAGATCCCTCAAATTATAGGCCTATAGCTCTAATTCCAATTATATCAAAAATTTTTGAAAGAATCATGTATAAAAGACTGGCAGCTTTCATTGAAAAACATGATCTCTTAACGCAAGACCAATTCGGCTTTCGCAAAGGTAAATCTACTGCATTGGCTATACTAGACCTTATGAAGAATATTTTAGAGTGTAGGAATAGTAGAATACCGGTTGTGGGCATCTTTATGGACATGTCAAAAGCATTTGACAGAGTTTCTCATAACATCTTACTAGCAAAATTATATAGGTATGGAATTAGAGGAAACTGCTATGAATGGATTAAAACTTACCTAAGTCAGCGTATACTATGCACAGAAATTACGAAATATGATGACACTACCGAAACACTTATTAAACATAGATCTGACCATCTAAAAGCTACTTCAGGCGTTCCTCAAGGGAGCGTCCTTGGACCATTGCTTTTTCTCATATACATTAACGACCTGCCATCTCAGACCGAACACAAAGTAACACTCTTTGCAGACGATTGTTCCATTGTGATAAAGGGGAAAGATCCATATAACTATGAGAATACCATCAACCAAGCCTTTGCGGACGTAAATCTATGGTTAGTGACTCATAACCTAAAAGTCAATTACCTCAAGACTAAATTTATTGAGTTCCATGCGCCACAAGGAAAGCCAAAAAACATAAAATTGAACTATGATGGCCATACAATTGAAAGTGTGCCATCGATCCGCTTCTTGGGCGTTATCATTGATTGCCACACTAACTGGAAGGAGCATACTGAGATGTTAATTGACAAACTGAGTAGGTTTGTATTTGCTCTACGACGGCTCTCTCAACTCTCATCTCAAAAAACTGCGCTCCTGGCATTCAATGGGCATGTAATGTCTAATTTGCGCTATGGTTTAATACACTGGGGTAACTGTAGCAACATTCAGAAAGTTTTTCTGTTGCAAAAAAAGTGTATCAGAGCTATATGCGGTGCACATCAAACGGTCTCCTGTCGACCTCTTTTCAAGAGGCTAAAGGTGATGACATTACCATCATTATACATTTACGAAATTAGTTTATTTGTCAAGAGTAACATGAATATGTTTAGGAACAAGGCATCTGTTGCGAGATATCAGTCACGATATGGTACTGACCTTTGCTACCCTGTGCACCCAGTTACAGCTTATTATAAGAAAAATGTATTGTATATGATGATAAAAATATTTAATAATCTACCCATAGAAATAAGGAACTCTGACATGCCTGAATTTAAACACAAACTACATAAATTTTGCTCTGATAAATGTTACTATAGTATTAAGGATTATTTAGAACCGATTATGTAATAATTAAATAAATATGACATATAGTAATTGACAATATTAAATTTAGATCCTAAGTAACTGTAGTTTTATAAGTAACTTTGCATGCTTCTTTAAGCAAAATGTACGCACTCAAAAAAAACAATACCAACTGTATAAACCACTACATTTCTGCAAATAAATGATCTTTTATCTTTTATCTTTATCTTTCGGGCGTTTCAAAGAAATATGTTAAAATCTGCTTAGTAAAATATGACTTTGAATGCGTTGAGTTTGCCTTCACGTTTACTTGTATAGCTGCATGATGTTTGAATTTTACTTGTGTCGCCATGCCATCTTGCAAATTGCAAATGGAGGTTGTATCTCATGGATGTGCATGGAGGTTATATATCTCGGCCTTTTCCTACGACGCTGTGGGTTGAGGTTTATCGTTCAAGAAATGGAAGTTCCTTCGTAAATGTAATTTAGGCGAAGCTCTAGCTTTTACATCTTCCAGTTGGTTTCTGAGTGGATGCAGTTCGCTTGTAGAAACTTTTACTCAGTTACTGCAAAGCTGATTCTCGTAAGTGTTTGGAAAGTTTCGAAATTTCTGGAGTGTTGCTTAAAGTGGGTACAGCGGAAATTCGCTTGAGTGCTACATTCAATCTTTAAGAGATTATTTTATTGTTACCTAAGTTATCCAAGACGTCATTTTATTTGCTCTCTTAGGTTAACCAACGATGCAACTTCTCGTATTGAATATTTATAAAATACTGGTAATTTTAAGCCTTACTTAGGTACTTATTATGATTGATTTTTTTTACTTACTTATTTATGTACTTATTTATGTATTTTATATCGATTTTGTAATGTAGGTAATTCGTTTACTACTTTTTAATAAAACAAATTACTTGCTGAATAATTTTTATCAATGATTGACAGACACATTAGCGAAAATCAGTGTGTCAAGGTGTCTTACATAAGGTAAATGGGTAACGATGAAGAATTTTTTTTAACTTATATTTTAAGAACTCCTTATGAGGTATATTTTAAAGATAAAACAGGGAATGAATTTGCAGCCAAATCACTGTACGTGTCTGTAAAAGTTTGGTTTTAGTGTACTTAAAATATACGGGTTTTAATCCAGTAAAATAATTAAGTACTAACCTTAGTATGTAAAGTTCGGAATGAGTAATGTGATCACTATAAAATGTATATTTTACTAAACTAGGTACAAAAAACTTTAGGAGCATCTATTACTTTCTTGCGATTGTTACCTAACTAAATGATTTTCAGAAAATCATGGCAAACTACGGTTTCTAAAACTAAAACTTGATGAAAAAAAAATTCGATGAAACGTTTGTCTACAAAATGGCCAGCGTTCTCACATTGCCTAACCTACCTCAATTTCGACACATGTACATAATTCACTCTTCGCTACCAAGACAGTAAATGCAAAAGGATTACCCTGTCATCGGGTGTCAGAATGGCATACCGCAGTGCCAGTGTCACAGTTGGCATCTCGCCAACGAAGACTATTCTATTTTGAATAATCATAAACACCGGACCAGACTGGTTCACGCACAATTTGTGCTAGAATGAAACACAGACAGTTCCTAATTATACATACATATTGTGTTGCTAATGTAGTCGGAAATTTACATGCTGTAAACGTCTTTGAATACCTTTGATGTTGTGCAAAATATTACGACTGAAACAATTACTTCGATGCGCGTTAGGCTTTTGAAATGCCGTTTTGAATATTCTCATTCTCAAGTCCATAATTGTTTACATTTAAAATTTAAATTTTTAATATTAATAATTTTGTAAGGTATCATTTGAAACATAAATATAGCTTCAAATATGATAGAGCTATTTAAATTAATAGGTACCTACTATTCTTATATTTACCTTGTACCTAAATATTAAAAATAGTTTTGAGGGAAGTTAAAAAGAGTTAATATTGATTTAATAACGCGTTTGGGCTTTTTTTTGGCTTATCATTTCTCCGTGTCTAGTTTGTAATTAGCCATTGTATCTATTTCTACCTTAGAGGTATTTTTATAACTGTAGATATCTTGCTATCTTGTAATCAATATTTTTATGAGATCAAAAATACTATGACCAGTTTTATGAACTGGGTAATTAAATGTAATATTGCATGCCTACACGTATTTTATAAAATAAGTACAATACTCTTTATTGTACACCAAAATGAACAAGATCTTAAAAAAAATTAAATGGCGCTCACCTGTGAACAGACCGGGAATCGAACCCGGTACCTCTGGATTTCCGGCCCAGCGACTCAACCATTCGTCCACCGTAACACCCAGAAAACACCCTCAATTTTGCCATCTACTTTGACTTCCGTATCATCTATTTTAATAGGACTTTAACCTAAACCCACACACACACACACACCTGTCTGGTCTGTTCACAGGTGAGCGCCATTTAATTTTTCTATGTAGTTTGATTTCTTGTATCTATATATGTAACATAGAAATGTGGTGTAATTTACCCGCATTAAAAACCAATGAAGAAACGACATGTTTCTTTCATATAAAGATCTTAAAAATAAATGGTACCGAGCTTTGCTCAGAGAAAAACTTATGAAAACTTCCGAGAGATAAGACCAATGTAAATCGATTGTTCGCCCCCAAAAAGGCGTTTTCGAGATGCCCGAAATAAATAAATAAATAAATAAATATTGTTCATTTAAAGGTGTTACATAGTTCATTCCGCGCTCGGACAGCGAACCGTTAGCACACATACGTCGTATTGGAAGTGTGTTATACACCTACCTTCATTATGATTAAGTGTACTGTTTGTAAGAAGTCAGTGACCAAAAAGACTCCAGCTTTAACGTGCAGCAGGTGTGAGGGAATTGTACATGAGAAGGCGGATTGCAGTGGACTGACCAACAAGCAGCGCACCGCTCTTCATGCCACGGAAACGTTAGAGTGGGTATGCAGAGACTGTAATCTCTCCTCGACCAGAAAAACATCATTCTTGTCCGCTGAAGAAGATGACGAGGAAGATGATATCGAGGAACCAGTTTACGCAACGGGACCCGCTTTCGATTTGAAAAAACTTCTAGACAACATCTCGAAGGAAGTGCACAAGATCGTGATGCGTGAGTTAGAGGCCGTAACAAAAGCAGCCCAGCATGCTAGTGATAAAATCGATGAGTACGAGGAAACTGCCCAGGCTGTTAAGGAGAAGGTAAAAAGTCTTGAAAGGCAAAACATCAGCCTAAAAAATCAGAATACCCACCTAGAAACTAGAGTTGCCGCTCTTGAACAGAGGCTCGACCAAACGGAACAGGCGGCTTTCGATGATTATATTGAGCTAGTTGGCATTCCTGTCCAAGACGACGAAGATACAATAAAACTGGCCCAAAATGTAGGATCCGTACTTAAAGTTTTAGATGAGAATAATCTATATAATGTACAGTCAGCTCGCAGGCTACCCTCCCGCGATGATAAAATAGGAGCTATACTCGTGCAGTTAAATAATCCATCTACCAAGCTGCAATGGATTGAAGCCGGACGAAATGCAAATCTCCTTGCGTCTAGTATACTGCCTTCCCTAACCGCGGAGGAAGCTGCCTTAATGACAAATAAAGTAACACTGAGGGAGGCATTAACTGGCCGGATTAAATATTTGCTTTTCCAAGCCAAGTCTCAACTAAAGGATACGCAAAAATGCAAGTATGTTTGGTGCAAGCATGGTAAAGTTTTTGCTAGGCAAGGAGAAAAAGACAAGGTCTACTGGATCCGCAATGAAAAAGATATCGAAGATTTAGTTAGCAAAGTCCGTACTAATTAATCTCTGCCCCTGCAGGTAGATCAGTGCCTAACAACTATTCGTTATACTTAATGGCGAACTTTAGTGATAGCGTAATTGAATTAATTAATTGTATCGATGTAAAACACTTTTTAAACCGAATACCTGATAAATCTAACAAAATAATTTGTATTCACATAAATCTAAAATCAATCGTAAAGTATTTTAGTAACCTACAACAAATTATATATTCATGCAAAACACCTATTATTGACATAGTAGTAGTCACGGAAGCCAACATTTTCGCTAGTGTAAGTAACTTGTTTAATCTGTCGGACTATACTATGCACACACAGCTACGGAAAAATAAGAAAGGCGGAGGTATCATTGTGTATGTACACAAAAAGCACAAATTCGCACAATTCAATCGCGCGACGTGTAACTTCGAGTGCCTTTCTGGCAATCTGGTTACCCCGTCAAAACATAAAATAGCCCTGTGTGCGGTATATAGGCCGCCAAATAATAACAAACACTTATTTGTAACTGAGCTTGAACCTACTTTGAATTTTTCACAGGGTTCCGACTTAATCGTTATAGGAGATATGAATATTGACCTCACGGTAACTAACACTGTTACAGAATCATACATGAACATGATGAGCAGTCAAGGCCTTGTAAGCGGGATTGCGAGCTACACAAGAGTTGAAACTCGAAAAAATGAGGTAACTAAGTCGTGTATTGATCATATATTCGCACGATCCCGCTTGCAAGATGTTTACTGCGCGGCGCTTGCAACTAAACTGGCCGACCATAAAATGACCGCGGTAGCGATGGTCTGTGGACGCCACGTACAGGATGTTCCTAATTATGTTACAAAAATTAATTACAAAAAATTACAAGATGAGCTTGCACACTTTAATTGGACATTGCCCACAGAAATGGACTGCCCACTGGCCATATATAAGTTTATCCAAAATAATTTATCCAATTGTTATGAAAAGTGTAAATACACTACTAAAAAAAGCGAATCAAAGCGGAATAAACAACCGTGGGTATTTGGCAAGGTATCCATAGAATGCAAGAAACGAGATGTTTTATATCTAAAATGGCTTAAGGACACAAATAATATGGTTAACCGCCTTGCATATAATAAACAAAGAAATAAAACAAATAAACTAGTAGAAACCCAAAGAAATATATATTACAAGCGTAAAATAGTCAATTCGGAAGGGGATATGAGAAAACTTTGGCAAATTTTGAATGAAATGTCAGGCAAAATATCTACATCTATAAATTATACCCTAGACAGGGCCTTCCAGTCAATAAACTCTGATAAGACTGTCGCTAATATGTTTGCTAACAGTTTCAAGCAAACAGTACAAAATATAATACCCAACTGCAGTACACCATTACTTAATCCGAATACTTTTAGGAAACCCATCGATCGGTCAATGCTAGTTAAAAAAGCAACACCTAAAGATATTTATAAAATAATTATGAAGACCCAGAGTAACAAAGCACCAGGAATAGATAGCGTACGAGTTATGGACCTCAAGCCCATAGCAGACAAAATCTCGGCAGCGATAGCGCATCTCATAAATAGTAGTCTGACCTGTGGCTTATTTCCCGACGAGCTCAAAGTAGGGCTAGTTCGACCAATATACAAAGGAGGTGATACAAAAACCTGTTCGAACTATAGGCCTATCACAATGCTCCCTATCCTAGACAAAATTATTGAAAAGTACATTAGTAATGCAATACATAAATTCTATAATACCCATAATATTCTCTCTGCTAACCAGTTTGGATTTCAGCCTAAAAAAAGCACTTCTATGCTACTTTCTAGGTTTACAGATGAAATCAATCAACACCTTAATAATAAAAACCATGTACTCATAATTTTTATTGATTTTAGTAAAGCGTTTGATACGCTGCGTCACGACACATTGATAGCTAGACTGGAAGATACCGGAGTCCGAGGACAACTACTAGAGTGGTGCAAGAGCTACCTACGAAATAGATCCTACCACGTCAAAATAGGGGATACCCTTAGCGATAAAATGCTAGTGACGGAGGGCACAGCACAGGGCTCTGTGCTCGGCCCACTTCACTATCTAGCCTACGTAAATGAGATGAACAATTGCGTGGAAAATTGTAGTGTATACCAATTCGCGGACGACACTTGTCTTGTAGCTGCGGATAAAGATGTAGGTCGAGCACAGGAAAACTTACAGAATGATTTCAATACAGTCTGTAAGTGGTCCCACGACGCAGGCTTAGTTCTAAACGCGATAAAAACAAAATTACTGCATGTCCACTCCAGCCAATCAAGAATGGTACGGGCAGTGAACATTGTGGGACACGACCACCAGTGTCTGCACTCTGGAGCAGGGACCACAAATAACTGTAAATGCGCGCCATTGGAACAAGTCTCTAAACAAAAGTATCTGGGCCTTATAATTGACAACCGACTCAATTGGGGTGACCACATTGACACAGTCTGCACCAAGCTGCGTGCAGTTATGGCGAAGCTGTATATTTTACGTAATCGAATACCCTATAAAATTAGATTAGACGTCTATAATGCGCTTGTTGAAAGCATAATCTCTTACGGCCTGAGTAGTTACGGTCGTACCTTTAAGTCATATCTTGACAAAATATATAAGCTACAGGTTAGACTACTAAAGATGATAGTACCATATAATATTAAAAAGCAGTTGAAACAGGATACTGAATTATTCGCCATTTGCAAAGTGCTTCCGGTCCACACTAAATTCAGATACCAAATATTAAAAGAACAATATTTTAGAAACGAGATACAGCAAGTAATATCACACCCAAAAATTACACGACAAATTACAAATCGCGTACTAAAGAAACCCCAATTTCAAAACTTTTACGGACGAAGAACTTCAGAATATATTGTACCAGACTTAATAAATAAATTACCAAAATCATGTAAAAATAATATAACACCCACAAATATAACAAATATTTTAAAAAACGAATTGCTCAAACAATTAAACCCTAACAATTAAAAAAAATAGTAAATAAAATCTTACAAACAAACCAAATCAACATCTACGACAATAATAACACAAAATCCGAGCATCCTGTATCGCGGCGATGGGCGAGCGCAGACCGGTCTATTGTTCTGCAGCGCATCTGGCGATAACGAGCAAGACATTTGCGTTTAACTATTGGACTTGTAATTTAGAATAAGTAATACTCGAATACGAGTTATACGAGCATATTATTGATGTTTTAACCTTTAAGTCTGTCTGTATGTAGTGCTATAAGTTTATCTATAGCGGAATGAAGCATCGAGACAAACCAACTTGTGGTTTAACGATGCTATTGTAACAGAAATATGTAATATTTATGTAAAGACAATAAATAAAAAAAAAAAAAAAAAAAAAAAGTTATAGATCCACCGCTTTATATTATGAGCATCCCGCTTCTGAAGTGTAATAAAGTTATGACACTTTCGATAACCTGGACAACGCATTATTATTTATTTCCCTTTGATCGCTTAAATAATATGAAATACTCCGTACGAACTGAAATGTCGTTTTCAATACATTAATGAATAATGATCTCGGAATCAGACGGACGCGAACGATTGTTTCATGATGCTTTTAACAGGAAGTCGGAGTGTTTACCTAGCTATCGGTAATTTATGTGTTACACACAAACAAACATAATAAAACACACGCGGGTCTATAGTGTCTTCCATAATTATTATATACCGTAATGTATTTTTGGCATAATTATCGAAAGGCATAATGCTTATTGTCTCAGAAATCATTAATAATTAACAGAATTGTTATAAAAAACATAACCTAAGCTATTGGTTACGTTTTAAAATATTATATAAATATAACGCACACAGAAAAACATGACAAACAGTTAATTTAAGCAAGCAAATAAATAAATCCGAAAGATTGTTTCAGTTACAATATTACGCGTAACTCATTTGGCATTATATTAGTTATGCATAAGTCAAATGTTTACTTAAAATTCAGTCAGTTATTACTAGAGGAAGTTATTACTCCCAATATACAAGGTAATATAAGAACGTTATTAATTATAACCACAATAAATAAACACGTGTTCAGGGTATAGTTGTAATTATGTTAGTATAAGCAAATAATTTCAGACGTAGCAAGTTTGCTACTCAGTACCTAACACTTTAAAGATATTAAGTAGAATATTAATTATATGAGCTGAGATAGGGGCATCTTTATCTATCAGGAGATAAACGCTATCTAGGCAAGAGTGGACGTAAGTAATTATTATTGATTTTTGTTCAAACCTCTATAGCCATAGAAAATAGATAACCTAAAATGCTAACTTTATCTATAACTCGGGTACTTTAAATATGACTTTGTATGGTAGGGATATGGTACACATTTGATCAACCAAAGCACTGAATTGGCTTAAAGCCAAACAACGTTGTGAATTGATTATTATTGGACCATTGACAGGGCTCAACTTAGTGTTCAATTGATCATATTTATTACTTGTTTCATGTCTGTTTAATTGCTACATGCTATGTTTTGGATTTAAAATAAAATGATCAAGGAAAACAAATAACGTAGTCTATCAATATGAGACTCGCGTTGACGACGGCGTGCCTCTATCGGAAACAGAGCTAATTAAGTACAAAGTTTACCTTTGAATTCCTTGCTGTCTATCTCCATTTCCATCTATTCATACTTTAATTTAATAATAAAATACCACTTTAATACTCAATGGTTTTAACCACTAATGAACACATCAACAATTGCACTTTAACACAATCAAATACTGGCAGTTTACACATCAACAAAATTATAAATTTAAAAAAATAAACCGTTTAGTCAATGGCTAGTTAGAGTCCGAAAGAAAAAAAACAATTATACGTGCAGTATTTTTAAAATTAGAACAGCATGGGAGTAAATAAAGCGCGGTACACACGATGGGACGCGGTAGCCGCGGCGTCGCTCTAACACTATCACGCCGAGCCGCAATCGAGTCAGTAACGCCTTATCGCTTGTCATATGATATACTCGTAAACAATACGGCAGCGTGTGCTTAACAAACCATGCGGATAGCCTTACGGTATTATATTGAGTTACAGTGACTGCTGTTAGTTATGGATAATTAATAACTTTTTTTTATTATCAAGCCATTGGATGAAAGTAATGAAATGGTATCTGTCAGATGAATAGGCTACGTAAGTTGAAGATATTTTCGACGAGAGCTTGAAATCCGAAGCCTGAAAAAAATATTCCTGTAATTCTACGAGTACCTTAAGTTTGTTTCCACGTTTTGACGTAATTTTATTTTCTAAACAATGTTACTGAAATAGATTAATTAAAGCCTCTGAATTAAAAAATAATGATAAAAATTTTTGGAACGCTCGGACGTCTGGGTGAGTTATTTATTTATAATATTAGTTTATTGACATCGCGAAAGAACATTTTTGGTATAAAGGTAATGAAATAAAAATAATAAAATAATTTATTTCTGTAAGTAGGCCCTCAAGGGCTCTTTTACATGTCTTACATTCTTTGTCTTCTTTTCTTTTTGGCGCTTCGGGTAATGACCTTCTGGTGAGAAGAAGCGCCGGAAGAAACTCACCAGTTTCTCTTTTAATAATTTAATATACATTACATTACCTTAAAAACTACATTTATAGAGATGTAAAGGGTCTCTCTATGCGTCCAAACATGACAAATAAAAAATAGAAAATAAATTGATACTAGAATTAATGGAGATGTAAAGAGTCTCCGTTGTCAAAATATTATGTTTTGGAGGTGTAAAGGATCTCCAAACGTCAAAATACAAATTGAAAATACTTATTTACTAAATTAAGTCCATTTTTTCTTAGAGATGTAAATGGTCTCTAAGTGTCAAAACAATTGGCAAGTACAAAAACAGAAAAAGACAACTAATCAAACATTGTTTTTAAAATATATCTATTTCCAGCCGCAGTTAATCCCACGGTGTTTCATCATTCATGTAGTCTTGTGTGCTGTAATAAGCCTTAGACATGAGTTTACGCTTTACACAATTCTTAAATTTGTTAATAGATAATTCAGTTATATTCCTTGGCAGGTTATTATAAAACCTTACACAATTACCCATGAATGATGTTTTTATTTTATGGAGCCGAGTGGTGGGCACTGCGAGCTTATGTTTATTCCTAGTATTAATATTATGTATGTCACAGTTCTTCTTAAAATTCATGATATTTTTATGTACATACATAATATTCTCATAGATGTATTGACAATGCAATGTCATTACATTAATGTCCTTAAACTTATCTCTAAGTGAGTCTCGATAATTCATCTTATATATCGCTCGAATAGCCCTCTTCTGCAGAACAAATATAGTATTAAGCTCTGAAGCACTAGCACTGCCCCACAGCAGAATACCATACGACATAATACTGTGGAAGTAACTAAAATATACTAACCGAGCTGTTTTTATGTCTGTTAATTGTCGGATCTTGTTGACTGCAAACGCTGCAGAACTTAGTCTATTCGAGAGATTACCAATATGGGGACCCCACTGGAGTTTAGAATCCAATGTTATACCAAGAAAGACTGTACTATCAACTAGTTCCAATTCCTCATCCTTCACAATGACACTTGCTTGCTCGCGATTTACGTTACGCGTGACAAAGTTTATACATTTAGTCTTTCTTTCATTTAACAGTAAATTGTTAACATTGAACCAATTCACTACTTTAGATATAGCATTGTTTACATCATTGTAAGCTTGCTGCTGTCGCTTGACTTTGAAGATAAGTGAGGTGTCGTCTGCAAACAATACTATATCATGGTGGGTCTTAACGAGGTATGGCAAGTCATTTATGTAAATAAGGAACAGGAATGGTCCCAATATTGATCCCTGCGGTACACCCATCGAGACCAATGACCCCGGTGAGTGCTGTCCATTCACGTCAACCCTTTGTATTCTACCTTGTAAGTATGACTTAAATAAATTCAGTGCCGATCCTCTGACTCCATAGTAGTGCAGCTTCCCGATCAATGTTTCATGACATACGCAGTCAAATGCCTTGGATAAATCACAGAAAATACCTAAAGCATCACATGACTCCTCCCAGGCATCGAAAATATGTTTAATTAGCTCGACACCAGCGTCGGTTGTCGAGCGACCCCGAGTAAAACCAAATTGCTTATTATGCATTAAGTTATTCGTATTAAAATGTTTCATTAATTGGGACAAAACTAATTTCTCAAAAATTTTACTAAAAGTTGGTAGCACAGATATTGGTCTAAAGTTAGTGGGGTCAGTAGTGCTACCTGATTTGAATAAAGGTGTTATTTTACTATATTTCATTAGATCAGGAAACTCACCGCAATCAACACAGTTATTAAACACGACTACCAAGTCAGGCGCTATGATTTCTATTAGGGATTTAACAGCATGGACAGAGACTCCCCAAAGGTCACTAGTTTTTTTGACATTAATTGATTTAAACGCCTTTACTACATCTGAAGTACTAACATGTTCAAAATGAAAGTCTTTACTACATTCTGGGGCGTTATCTTTTAACAGTGTAACGGCAGCCGAAGGTGATGAATTTAAATGCTTAGTTGTGGATACTGGTATCTCGGTAAAAAACTTTTCAAAATAAGGTATAAGGTAAATCCATAGCAACTTAATAAATATTTTATGTCAGAATTATGTGTGTAAGTATGTGTGTTTCTGGGAGGATAACATCTTTTTCATGTTCCCAGGGAAAGACACAGGAAAAGGAAAGGATATTTGGTACGTGTAAAATAATAACGTTTTTAGATATCGATCTAAATAGTCTTGCAATCATGATATGATAAGTATCATTATCAGAAGATCGTTAATCTAGTTTACATGTAACGTTTTTTATGAATTTATGAATTTAGGAATTTATGAAAAAAGGCAATTTAATAAATATTATCATATATTGTAAATATTGCTATGAAAGAAACTGAACGCAAATATTGCTCTTAGTATAAATACAGAATATATAAATATTTAATTGCTTTATTACGTAAACGGAAAATAACAGAAGATTTACACAAACAAACAGATATCAAGAAATTTATAAATGCAACTGCAAGTAACAGTTTAACAACAATGGTTCCTGAATCCTCTTTAGAAAATACTCACAATGGCCGCGAAGTGTTCGTTTCCATTGAAAAGACTATTGTTAACTGCCTTTCAGCGATGCCGCAGATTATAGCTACAATATAGAACTTATCGCTCCTTGAAAATCATAACGTCATTAAACGAAAAACACGATTTTTGGGTACGGTGCTTGAAAGTTTCCGAAATTTTAAAACATCTAAAACTACTTTATTTGTAATAAAAGTATTATTTTTACACTGTGCTTTGTTAAATACGTGACTATGCTTTTTACCGATAAGAGTAGATTCTGTCTTTTATGTTTTATTTATCTGATAATTGAATTTAAAGAAAATAATAATGTCACTGTTCCATTAATTTTTGCTTAATGTCACTTTTCAAGCCTATGATTTCCTAAACTTTAATCTAGTTTGAGGAACAATGACACTATATCTGGTTATTTGGAAGAAAAATCCATGTTTTTGTATAAAAACTCTTAATTTAAACTTGTTAAATGACATTTATTAACGCAATGACTATGAGTCTCAAAAACAGTTAAAAATGTTATTCATTACACACCGTGACATTAAACAAGAAGTCACAAAATACTTAAACAGTAATGTTGGAAACAGCTTCTAGAAGTTATAATGGCTTTAAACATAAAACAGCATTTTTCAATTGAATCGTATCGTGAATTTATAGTAATTTGAGCTGGCAAAATTGACACTACATCGGAAATGACGACTAAAATAATGCTAAAAATCATTTTAGTTATTAAAACCACAATGTCATTTAACGTACTAAAAATACAGTACATCTTTATTATTAGCCTGCATCAAGACTCGAAATTTAAAATAAAACGGTCATTATTGATATACTGTCATTTTAACAGTCTTAATACAAAGTATAACATTAAAAATTGCAAGAGGACCAGTGTCATTAAAGCGAAAATTACACTATTGCTTTAAATTGAGTCTTGATATTAATACTACATTAAAAGTTCGAACTGACGTATTACGAATAAATACTGTATTCCATAGAAAAGTTTTAGTACTTTCCGTTTAATATCACAGAATACCGTCATTAAACAGAAAACGACAACCTTCTTCACAAAATCCACTGAATTTCACTGTATTTCTAACGATAGTGACACTGTTCCAAAAAGGCGCGTGTCAATTTCCACTATTCGCCGTAATGACACTAGCGCCCCCTGCCGTTTTAAATAGAGCTAGAGCAATAGGTGTCTTTGTATGGTGTTCCTTACAATCACGTGAGTTAGATGGCGTTGTTAACTCAAAAACGTCATTTTTTGGATAGTGACGTTATGATTTTCAAGGAGCGTTATGAGATAAGTTAGAAAATAAAGTATATCTTTTGTTTTGCTGACAATACAGTTACAGACGTTAGTAACATAAGAAAACAAAAAAGTGGCAGAGGATAGCTATCTAAGAGGCATCTTAGTAATCAGAAATAGTTAACCCATCAAAAACATTACATGTAAATAAACAGACAGACTTATGGAAATAAACAGATTATTTTTTTTTGTAAGAAGATGCAAGCCTCGCAACGCAGTTCTTCTACAACAAAAAAGTTTTGAGATGTCCCTAATTGTAGACCAAGTCGGTTATTTTAGTCAATACCGGGGGGTTCCAACGACTTGCCTATTATTTAACCGTGGAGGAACATATTTTATAGTTCTCAAATAAAGAATTCTTTGATGGGATCTCATTTCTTTTTGTAAGTGGTCTTCCTTTATTTATTACATTCCAATCAATTCTATTTCCTATTTGAACTACATAAGTAATCGCATGTATTTGTATAGGATTACAAACATATTTATGCAGTTCGTATTGAAATTGCAATATTTTTAGGTTTTGCATGGCTTGATAGGCTAACTATGATTAAAATTTGGAGCTTGTGGGTTTGCTAGATGTACCTTAGAATTATGATGATCAACAGTTAGTGAGTCAGTGACAAAACTAAGGAACTTTGACGTGCAATAGATCTTAAACTACTTACATGTTCAAATTAAGTTATATTATTCCTTATATATCCCTGAAAATTCAGGGTTCTAGCTTTAGCCAGCACAAAATTACCAGAATTTCTCCGTTCTTTTCGTTCTTTGATTTATCATTTCATTTTTTAATCCGACAATCTAATAATACGAAATCATTACTTAAATTGAGCCCTTTATAACTAAATAATTCAAAATAGTGGGCTATTTCGGGGTTTTTGCAAAATACCGGTTCCGAGCCCTGGTAGCAACCGTACACGTTTCTATGGTACTAAATGTTTGCTGACACGTTCTCTCACGTTACTGTTTCGACTTATATTTCACGAGCGAAATACGAGTATTATCCCATTGACTTATTTCCTTTTTAAACGCAACTCACTTAGTAAGCATTTTGTGAACTGGACTAAACTGGATCATCTTTGCTGACTGACTACACTTATAAAACATCAGTAAAGCAGTTGCTTAGTGTGTGATGAAATTTACTGTTTGTTAGACCGAGAGGATACGAGTGTCAGTATCCCTCCCTCATCTTGGACAGTCAGCATCAAATACCCTGTAAAATACAAAGCGCAAGATATATCACCATCGAAATACGTTCCTACTAACGGGGCGGAGCTAGCACTTAGTACTGAAGAAAAAACTAGAGCGGCAAATGAAATTCGCACGTATAAATAGCCGGACGTAGCCTCGCTAACAGATAACTGAAGCAGCTCCAGTAAGCCGGCCGCTTAACGCTGGTCGATGTGTGCGTGCTGCTAGTAGTAAGTAGTAGGCTACTACGCTAGTTGACGTGTGCGTGCTGCTCGTAAGTACAAAGCGTCCGGCCTACTAGAGGTGCTTCAGTTATCTGTTAGCGAGACGTCCGGTTATTTATTTTAAGGTCCTTCGTCGGTACTAAAATTATACAGGGTGTAACATTGAACGTAATACAAATTAAGCAATTCCGGCTCAGTTAACGACAGAGAACAAAATGCACGAATTAATTTATTAAAATTCGTCATTATTAACTTTCGCTAGTTTGCTAACAAAATTAAGAAATTAAAATCTAGGGGTGTTGTCACCCCTCATGACGTCTCTTACGTGACCTATTTGTTTGTTATGACAAATAACTTCAATAATCTGTCAGAATGCATGCATTTTATTTGTAAATTATCGGCCTAGATAGGCAAAAAGGTAAGTGTTCACTACAAAATTAGATTCAAACTTTTTCTCTTAACTCTAAGTAGGGTAACCACGATGAGACCAAAAAAAGTTGAACAATCAAAACAGTGATATTAATTAATTAATCTTAATTAACAACACGAGACCTAGCAGAGGGGTTTAGCACCAAGGAGAGGAGTTTAAAAAACATGAGTTGCATTACGTTCAATGAAACACCTTGTACATGTATATACATATATGATTGCGGGCGTTCTAGACTGGGCGTGAGCTCTCACCTCTCACCTCAAGCAGTGATGGTATTTATCTTGAATATCTTTCACAGGGAATTTGATAATAACGAATGTGCTGTTGGCTGCCAACTTCTGTTGAAAAAAAATGCACTGGTTTAATACCGCGAAATTAGAAGCTAGTCGAGAAAACCTCCTGTGAAACGAGCACGTGGAATATATTTTCGTCTTTATCGGTACTAATAGTAAACTGTTTATCGGGCATACGTCAGAGTCGTGTACGAGACTGGAGGTCGACTGATAAGCATGGTGTCGCCACGAGGTATCAATTTAGTGGCACCTCTTATTCACGGAGATAGCTGTAAACACGTTATAGCTTGGCAACTTCGTTGGTGACACTCACCTGTGTGCTTTTTGTTCTGTGCAGCCGTAACTACCTACACAAGTTACCGCCAACATGAACGGCGACCTCCGCGGGTAGCCTCCGTCGGTCGCCGTTCATGTTGGCGGTAACTTGTATAAGTAGTTACGGCTGCACAGAACAAAAAGCACACAGGTGAGTGTCACCAACGAAGTTGCCAAGCTATAGACAGAAAATTCAATTCATCCGTATTCAGGTAAACATTAGATAGATACATATGTTTTCAATCTAGATTTTGACAAGAGTATAGTTGATGATAAACGTTCATAATGGGTTGACCAGAGACACCTAGAGGCAGAGACGAGAAATCCAGGGACCTTTTCCCTAAAGTGGGACACGCTACCAAGCTAATAAAAAGATATAGTTAATTTGTAGATTCCAAAACCGTTTCTAATTTGTTGTCTTAATTATGTACTTTTTGATTAAGGACGAAAAACGTTCCAAAGAATACCATTCCTCTCTACCTATTATCTTCGATGTTACTTAACAGATAAATCTGTAATAATTACCAATTATTAATATCATCCTGAATATTACAGGAAAAATATAACGGTTTTCCTAACTTGCATAGTTTTTTAGAAAATCGCAAATATCGTTACACAACCTTATTTGCTGCTACTAAACTAACCACGACCTATGTCAATGTATGGGGACAACAGTTTTACAGCAGCAAAGTTATCTTTGTCCCACCATACAGTTTATCTTCAACTATTCAGGTATCTACTTACGGGTTTGTACGGAACCCTCGGTGCGCGAGTCCGACTCGCACTTGACCGGATTGTAAATTGTTTTAATTATGTGATTTACCTCTTTTGATGTAATTTTCTGGTGTGCAATAAAGTAATTATATTTGTCTTGAATTGTATTGTATGTTTGTTTTGATTCAATTCAGGAATTTAGAGTGACGATTTCACACAATATCTCTTTTTGAAGAATGAATAAATTACAAACACAATATCAAGACACGTCCTGAATCACGAATAAAATAGCCCAAATCGATACGCATTTCAAACGTGTAAGCCCTTAGCCCACTTAAACCACTGTTGCTCCCAACAAAAAATATCGCGATGGTAATAATAGACGCCTTTTTTGGCACAATCGTTTGAGGGACAGACCTCTACTCCTAACTATCAGGGCTTTATAGGGAAAACGCTTGTCACCTTTTGTGAGAAACATCTCTTCAGGAAAATTGTGTTCCTTAGAGACGTGTAGACTTATATTGCTCTTTAATACTTTGAACATTTTGTACCAGAAACACAATTAATGTTATAAATAACCATGTTTTTTATTCAATAAATGTAGACAGAACAAAAATGAAAGAAAAGAACTGGAAAAATCCTCAACCGCCTACGCCTGGGTAAAGTACTTACGTTGACTTCTAAGAACTGTATAAAAGAATATAGTGAATTGAGCACCAGACTTTCTCGTAAATAAAACCCTGGAATCCGCAAAACATAGTATTCTTACATACCATATGAAATAGGACAAGTTAGGGGAAAACGAGATCTTATACGCTATACATACCTATAATATCTATACTTAAATGTAAAATTAATACTTCGAAAGTCTATAGATTCCAAAAACTTGTATTTTTTGACATTGGAACTCAGGGGCGTATTTTGAAATTTAGCGCCCCGGGCCAGGCGACGCAGTTTGCCATCCGATTGAGAGACGCCTCTTGCTTTAAATTGAGCGTGTGGAGTGACTTGGTGCGCCGCCCCGGGCCATGGCCCACTTGGCCTTAGGGTAAATACGCCCCTGCTCGAACCGCAGTAAATAACGAGTCATACAGATTATACAAAAAAAATATTGGTGCATATTAGAGCTTCCAATACTTATATTATTAGTACGGACAATGTCCAATACCGAGATTACCGAGATTCCGGATCTCTTCATATCTGAAACTCCAATCATAGCCCAGACACATCGGAAGCCGCAGCGTTGTAGGTAGGCCCCCCACAGGGCGAACTGAAGGTTGGTGGAATCCGATGGATATGAGAGTACAGGACTGATCATGGTGGCGTTCTTTCGGGAAGACTTACGCCCAGTAGTCTTTCGGCAAATAATCATAAAATATTTATTTTGCAGGTATGCTTCAAGGACCATTTTCACAGCTCTAACTCAACCAGCGCTGGAAAAAGTACCTATGACATCTGGTGAGAAGAAATGTGTTTTGTGCATATGAAGGATTTAGTGTCCGACCGAAACTGGTTTTTACGGCCGAAACCGAAACTTCCATATAAGGTAATGTTTTCGAGGGAAGAAAAATAAAAATAAAAATAAAATAATTTATTTCTGTAAGTAGGCCCTCAAGGGCTCTTTTACATGTCTTAGAAAATAATAAGAGTCAGTCTTTATTTATTTTTATTATTTATTTTATTTTATTTTATATTAATGGATATAAAATATGATCACTTATTATTTCAGATAAACTATTTGTGCTTTATGAAATAAAGACTGTCCAATCGCAACGCGAGACCTCGCGAATTCAGTTTCGGTTACGGCCGTAGTTTCGGCTCGATGGCAGCCGAAACCGAAACTAGGCCGAAACCGAAACCAAAACCGAAATTTCGGTCGAACTCTAGAGGAATTTTAAGAGGCCCACTCAGTGTTAGGTATTCGTAGTTTTGGAATACTCAGGATCCCTAACACAGAGACAATACTTGTTGATTGGAGTATTTGCTTCCACATTGGCTTCGAGCGTCAACGATTCAATTATGTTAATGTTAATCCGTTTGTGATTTCACGTGAAAACTAGATTTGAATGAACGCTGTTAACGCGCCAAACCGATTATGCCTCATACGAGTAAGTACAGTTTGCCTCATAAATATCAGCACACGTTAGTTCTAACTTGAAGAAATCGAGGAAACTCGTCAGATATCATAGACATACATTACAACGATTTGGGTATTTTAAAAGTAACTATTGTATATTTCATTCTATAGATTAGTTTTAAAACAGACACTGGAGGCTTTACCAGTTGTTTTTGGTTGAAATCCTTTTTAAATTCGTTTTTTCTGCTAATAGTGAAACCAATGGATGACATTATCACCGCGTAATATAACCGTCATCATAAACTTCTAATACAATATCGAAACTAGTTTACTTCAAAATTAATAATGTGGCAACTACACTTAGGCGGGAAGCTTGTTAGAGACTGTCGCACTGTGCACGGCAAATTTGATTCCACGCCTAACTGCATTATTCACGAGTCACTACTTTCCTCCTCTAGACGCTTACGTCGATCTTGTAGGTTGCTCATTTTATTTTGGAGTTATTTACACTAATTTTAGAGTTCATGTTGAAATTAATGAGCTGTTAGGAATCGTTTTGCCGTAGACCAAACAAAGAGCTCCTACGATTTTACATTAGACATTAAACCTTGGTGTTTCCATATTAAAACACGTCAAATAAAAAAATGTCTATCACATTTCGAAAATCCGAAGCAGAAGCATTCACCAGGCAAAAGGATAATTAGTTAGTTAATAAAAGAGTCAACTACTAAAGAGGTCGGGATCAGAGTGACTTCTAATGCCTTTTAAAATAAACACTAGAGGCTACACCAGTTATTTCTGGTCGAAATCTTCTGGAATGCCTGTTTCAATTTCCACTAAAAACTAGAAACTAGTTTACCTCAAAATATATAATGTAATATCGCTAATATAATGTCGCTGGCGTTGGCTGTCGCGCCCGCCGTGGAAGGTAAATTTGATTCCACGCCTAACTGCATTATTCACGAGTCACTATTTTCCTCCTCTAGACGTCGATCTTGCAGGTTGCTCATTTTATTTTGGAGCTATTTGGAATACTTCAGGAGACCACAGTATGGAGTTCTTTAAGAGAAGGGTGAATAAGGCTTTAAAGGGACGGCAACACGTGTATAATGCTCCCAACGTTGCAAGCGTCCATATGCTACGGTAACTGCTTAGCATCAGGCAGGTCCTGCGCTTGTTTGTCAATGTAATAGTATAATATATACATACGGTGCTAAAATCATAACCCTCCTTTTTGCTTCGCCGTAGTCGGGTAAAAAACGTACCTTTTCACCCATTTTAAAGTCAACAGTTTTGGAGTGATGAGAAAATAAATGAATCGTGCATGGGTCTTCTAATGTTTTTGTTTCTCTTGACAACTCAATCTACAGACTTATTCCTTTTTACAGGATGAAAAAAGTCTTAATTTAAGATGACTTAGTGATTTGAGACGCTTATTGCTTTAGGCTATTTATCGTCATTAACAACCTTTTTCAGGTGTTGTGGTCGGTATTAATTTGAGAATTTTCAGACCGTTAATTTGTTAGGCTCTTTATAATTATGTATTAAATGATTCATATTTCAATTGAATACTTATATAATTGAACATATCTTAGTATTCTGCTAGTTTTCATTTGCATAGATTGATAGGTTAAGCAGCGACCTATATAAGTGTAAAAGGTGTCTGACAGCGGCGTGCGTCATTGATAACAGCTGATAAGCTGGGCGCGACGCGGAGCGTAATGCAACGTGCTAAATGTCATGAGATGGCGTATTTCACTAACTGTTTGTTAAAAAGTACTATTTTCATGACAATGTTTTGTAGTTCTATCACCCAAGACGTCTCTGAAACGCAGGGTTAGAACAGGTAACGTTTAGGCCCCATTGAGACGAGGCGAAGAATGCAAGTTTCATTTCATTGCGGCGTTTAATCGATCGATTGAACTCATTGCACCTAAGAAGCCCGTAATGTAATGAAACTCGCATACGAGTTCTCGCCCCGTCTAAATGGGGCTTTACCCATAACTGTTAATTATTTATTTATTTAAACTTTATTGCACAATAATAAAAAAAGTACAATCGGCGGACTTAATGCCTTAAGGCATTCTCTACCAGTCAACCATCGGGTAAAACAGAGACTTTAGTTGGTGCAGAATTGTTTAAAGCCGAAAGGACATTTTAGTCACAAATCAACATAAGAGTAGGTAGGTATATAATATATACAGGGTGGGAGGGACTATACCGACATACTTTAGCCATGAATTCCTGGTGGTGTGACGAGTAAAAAATGTTATATCAACATGGGTCGAATATTGTCATTTTACATTAATAGTCTTATGGAACAAAATAAATCAGTAAATTAAGCCCCTCGTTATAAACATGTCCTTACTGGCTGAAAAGTTATCAAAAAGAAAAAAAAAAGCTAAAATGGAAACGAAAGGTCAATTTTTTGGCCTCGTAGTCGCTTACCATCAAATACTGCGAAGGTTAATTCCTGTTTAGTTAAAGGATTTTAAAAAAATAGTAAAGGTATCTTAGTCACATTTATTAGGGCTTGTTACACACTTGGGAGTTTTCATTTACAAAATAATGAATATCTCGGAAAGTAAGCGTTTTTCGACTATACATCACATAACATTTTTTACTCCTAATAGTTGTTAGAATCTATAGTTAAAGTTTGTCGGTATAGTCCCTCCCACGCTGTATATTTCAATAATAGACATACACATATACTTGTTACAATAAACATACATATACATATAATAAAACAAAAGTACCCATGCAAAACATCATGACAAATATTCAACTTTGACTTGTATCAGAGAAATGCTTGCGCAACTTGCGCTTGAAGGAGAATTTGCTCTGAGCTTGTCTGATGGGGAGCGGGAGATCGTTCCATAAACGAATTGCCTGAAGGGCGAAGGAATTGGACATAAAACCAGTTCGGTGCAAAGGAATATCGAGCTTAAGGCTACGGGATGTACGGAGCTTGCATCCAGGACAGGGGGTTAGAAAAGTAAATTTGGATTTGAGATATTCAGATAATTAACTGGGTACGAGTTCCTACTGATTTCAGTAACGCGTTGTTTATGATTTCGCTGGCTCAATATTACAGGGTTCTATTCTACGTTACATATTCAGACTACCTAGTTAAAATTGGGCTTTGCGCCGCTATCACAATGTTTAAATTTCAATTTAAAAGTGAAACATAGAATGTAATATTAGGCCATCGAAATGTTTTCTGTGTTAACCCATATATGCCCAGAACTATTTTTGGTCTCCGATTTCTTTGATTTTTGGATATGTGGGTACCTAAGGGATTTTTATAAAACTACGTTTGAAGATTTGAGTTAGGAGGGGGGGGGAGGGTGTTTTTTTTAAAGGGTCGAAATCAACCCCTGGGGCAAAAGTATTACCAAAGGGTCGTTTTCAACCCACTGTATGTAATGTGATTGAATGATAAGTAAAACAGTTACTATAATGTTTAATTATTTATTAATGCTGAATTTTTAAGAATAAAAGCTGGAGAAACATTTTACATGTAAATTAACGCTGCATTTTTTGCATACGGTCACGGGTCGTTTTCGACCCACTGTATGTAATGTGATGGAATGATAAGTAAAACAGTGACTATAATGTTTTAATTATAGTATTGTGGGTATCTTCATTATTTTCCCAGTACCTACATGCAGCGCCGTGGCAAAGGGGCATAACCAGATAAAATAAGGATACCAATAAAGCAGTAGATACATTTCTTTGTCAGACAAGGAAACATTCATATTTTCCTATTGAACGGCATATATAAATGTTTGTCGAACTAAATGAACGATTATTTCATGATCCAAAAACAACTCTAAAAATATGATAGGGGCAGTATTTTCGGACAAAGTTGTAACGGAACGGGGTAAAGGCATGATCCACTCACGGTTATTTTTGGGAAGATCTTCCTTCACCCAAATGCGCTCGCTTCTCGCTTGGCGTGAATTAGCTGTCCCTCGCCCCTTTCCTCGGCCCCTTCTTCGGCCCCGACCTTGGCCCTGTTCCGCGGCTGTCTTCCTGAAGAGGTGGTACATCATCAGACTCATCAGTTACCTGATCCTGCCTTCCAGAAGGTTCACAACTGTCAACCGATGCTCCGCGGCCTCTCCCACGCCCTCTTCTACGTCCTCTTCCGCGCCCTCTCCCACGTCCTCTTCCATGCCTCGTTACAATGTTTTGCGTAAGTTGCATTGATGGTGTACTATCCAGTTCCTCATCCTCGCTGGACGACGTAGTTTCCTCAGCAAACGAACGTCTCACAACTAGACAGGCAGGTGTAAGTAGCTGACGACGTGATAAATTATAGAAATATACATCTTCCTCGTCACTGGAATCGCCATCAGATACCATACCATCGCCAGGAGGTTCAATATAAATATCGGCTCCTTGAATTTCATCTTCAAAAGTCATAATTTTCCAACGCCTCAATAATATCATTCGTTGTAAGTACTCGTCTGGACCTAGAAAAAACAATGATCAATTAAAAGCAGATCTGCCCATAGGGTCGTTATCGATCCACAAAAGTTTTGACGACTACCACTCTGCCAAAAACTATTATTTTCTATCACTTTGTACGTAATAATGTAGTTTAACTATTTGATTTTATAATAACAACACAAAAACAATGATATATACGATGAAAAAAATATTACTTACATTTTTGATAAGAAAGATGTACTTTTTCGCCATCACAAATCAAAACATAACTTGCACTGACACCGCAGGGCACAGATTCATCGATTAACCTACGTTACCTATTTGTTTTAGGAGAAAGTACCCTTCCCTTCTTATAGATAGCGCTAAACGTCGCGAGTAAGCGCTTAAGTTTGCAAATTCGCATGTTACCCGATACCTTATTTTCGAAGACAAAAACGACCCACTGGGCATATATGGGTTAATGTACCAGGGTTAATCAAATTCAGGAACTGTAAAACCGGTTTCAATAATACCTCTATATTTGTACCAATATTCTGATTACCCTCAACCCTACGCATATTAAGCTACGAAGCGTGTCAGTTTTCCGTAGGTTATCCTAGGTAATCACGACATTCTGTCTAAAATAAGTACTAAGCCCAGGTCACGACCTTTGGCAATATTTACTATGACAGCTCAGAGTTTTGAAAGTGAAAATTCTATTTTTTATATATTATATATGTTCGCATATCTTTATTTTATTATATTATGTTATTATAATTAGCCCAGAGTGTCCCACTGCTGAGCAAAGGTCTCCCCCTTCCCCTTCGACTCTTACCTGTTTATTGATATGTCTGACCAGTTTTAATGAAAGCATCCAACTGTTAAATATTAAGCCTAATTAATTTGTTTTTTTACCTGGCCATTAAGTGGCTTTTACCGCATGGTACGTGTACGGAAAAAGCCGCTTTCTCACAAGTGTAGACATAAAATGATGCAACACGGGAAAAAGCCCTCGATCGCATAATTACGTCCCTCGCTTGCCGCTCGGGCCGCAAATGTCTGATATCTCTCTCTCTTTACTATGTTTTACCACCCTAGTTGTGTAATATACTATTTGATGTTTTGACCACAATAGACGTGACGGTACTCAAAAGTTATCGAGTTTGGTACATACATTCCACCGTGTTTACTGCACCTATCTTGATATTTGTCTGGTTACAGATTTCTAGTAGAGATTCAGATTTACTAGAACTCTGTAACGCTGATGTACAGGGTAACCAAACTAACCTATAAACAGTGATCGGAATAGGTAGAGTATATTTACCTAAACTTCGAAGAACATAGTCGAAAAGTGGAGACTCCCTTACGACAATTTTTTTTTCCGGGACTTAAGTCCCGGAATCTTACTAAAAAATTATATTATTGGTATTCTTTCGCACATTTCTCAAACATTCTCAGTATAGATGTCTCTTTCTAACACACATACACACATTACTGTTGCGCCGGTGGTATAGGTCAAAACTTTAAACGTGATTTTCCGTGCTTTAGAAGCGTTTTCAGCAGGCTGAAAGGTAATTTCAGGCCGTTTCAGAGGTGGCTCTTTCACATAGTAGAACATCGAAAATTCACCCAAGTTGCCGTTGTTTTCAGGCACCTGAAACATGTTTTCAGTCCGTTTGAGGACACCCCTATCAGATGGCGCAATAACCTAAAAACCCGTTTTCAGGCGTTTTCAGGACCCCCTATGGGCCTTTGAACTACACTTCAGTATATGGCGAAATTTCTGGAAGGAGTGAAAGAGAGTACTATTAGAAAGAGACAGCTATACTGAGAATGTGCGAAAGAATACCAAAAATATAAATTTTAGTAAGATTCCGGAACTTAAGTCCCGGAAAAAAAATTAGTCGTAAGGCAGTCTCCACTTTTCGACAATGTTCTTCGAAGTTTAGGTAAATATACTCTACCTATTCCGATCACTGCCTATAAAGTATGCCTCATTCCTCTTTGTTTCTGTTTGCTCCGGTGTTCGATTAAAGCGGGCCCGTTTATGCGTATGACGTCATCCTGTTTAACGCATGCGTCCATGCGATCTAATCCTGGATATAATTAGATTTCATACGCGTACGCTGGCTTGCATCGCGCAATCTCTAATAGCACCTAATAGTGTGTCGCTTTTACCAAATTACTGATAACAATAGTAAAGTTCACTATTTCTATGTTAGTTTGCTTATAACATGATTATCCAAGCCCGTCCAAATCCAAAGTAGCAAACAAGCTTCAATAGATGCACGTTTTTTTACTGAAAGCTTTACTATTTTTTTTAACTAGAATGAATTTATTTACGATAATGCACCAATTTTTGACGAAAAAGGTGTATTTCTAGGGAACACATTTCTTTACTATTTAGAACAGCTCTGAAAAACCAGACTAGTAGAGTAGGTACTTCTCAGTGCTTATATAGGACTGATATCTGCTTCCCTGCTCTGCTCGTTCAACCTTACCCATCGAGTGTATCGTTCGCCGACTCATTTTGATCGACATCACAAAAGAAGAAATCTTTAGTCGGTAGTACTTTTCTATTATCTAAGGGCCTTATCACACTTGCGATTTGCGGGCGAGCTGCAGGCGACTTTCCATACAAAGCCGACAAGCGACATTTGTGGGCATTTTTATTTTAAAATCTACGGTTAGGCGAAACTTAAGCTATGTTCAAATACCGTCTAACCTGTCAGTCCGTGACGAAATGTATGGAGTTTGACACTAATCGTCAATTCTGTGACGACCTGCTAACTGTCAGTTGAGAACGCACTTTAAATGAAAAAGCCCTTGTATGGAACTTCGCTTCTAACTCGCCCACAGCTCGCTCGCAAGTCGGAAGTGTGATAAGGCTCTAAACAAAGGAATATAATATAAAAACAGTACCTGGGACAAAGTATACAGACAGACAAGTAGTCCAACTTCGGCCGTTTAGGAGCGCGCGAAACGTATTCACACAGACACGTGATAGCGCGTGTTTGTGTGAGTGCGATCCGTACTGGAGCATTCTTACTTTACTTATCTTATAGTGCGTTCGTCCACGGCGCGCACACATACAAGCGCGCGATGTGCTTTTGTAGGAAGAAAAATTATTGCTATTATAGTGTGCCTAGGAGATTAAACTATATTAAATTAAATATGCTATATGGACTACTATAAGCTAAACGAAACACTTATCTAAATCAGAATTAGCCTCCGGCCCGACACACCTGGTTCAAAAGTGCCCAAAGTGCAAAATGTCCAAATTAAATAGTTCCATTTTTCGAAATCCGGTTCTGATGGTCCATGAGAAATTGAGAGAACTCTGAAGACGGTTATTTTTTTTAAAAAGTGGTTTTTACGCATTTGGAGATTCCTTATCATAAATTATAGGATGCTGTGATGAAACGGGGCTTTTAAAAATTTCAGACGGCTTTATTCCTCAGGATTATGTCTCAGAATTTTACGCCATCATACATAATCATACATATATTAGAGAACTTTTCCGAGAAGAAATCATGTTAGGTTATACTTATGTTTAAATGCTTGTAGCTAAACTTTTGCTGTTGACATTAACTGTCAGTTTTGTCACCTCCGCTAACCGCTAGTTAACGGGAATTCTCAGAAATATACTCATTATCGTCGATGACTGTAATAAGTTGAGATTATCACATGCTGCATTGCATGAATATGGTGAGTTTTCCCACAGCGTATTGATCCCGCCAGGCCTGCATGCGAACCGCATGTTTTCAGCACAAACCCCTTTCATATCGACCACAGGTACAGTCATATTATAAATATTTAAAAACGTTTTTAATGCGACTAAAATATTTGTACACTCTTACACCATAAATATTAATAATTGTCCTTTTAGAAAATGTTGTCAGATCATTCGTATAAATAATTATGATGTTGACTGTAGAGTTAGGATTAGAAGCTAAACTGCTAATCCAATAGGTAATTTTGGGGTTCCGTACCCAAAGGCTGCCAATGGGACCTTATTACTGAGACTGTCCGTCGGTAACAGGGCTATTCTTGGAACCGTAAACCGTAATAGGTAGAGACTTGAAATTTTCCAGAATATGTATTTTTGTTGCCACTATAACATGCTGTTTCTATGTTTTTTCTACTCCTGTACTGTTATCTGTCTTTTACTTGGTCACGAACACTAATATAAGAACATACATAATATGAGTTCAGAGAAGTCTATACTCTATTCCCCATAACAGCACTAGTGTCGTTATAGTCACTTTACGTTATTGCTAGCATCCACAGACTTCTAAACCTAGGTTAAACTTAGGTCAAGGATTAAGCGCTCAATTCTAACTTCACGATAAAAATTCACAACTACCAACTTAACAAACAATTAAATTCCTACGATTCATAAGAAAAACAAAACTTTCCGAATTAAATTAATTGATGCCAACATAAAAAAAAGTATTTTTAATATAGTCACTGCGAGTATATTTTAAATTAAAAAAAAGTTTACCGTAGACACATACTGTCAGTCATACGTCATATTTGCCTTGTTTGCAGGTAATGCTTTTAATTTTGTATTTTAAAACCTAGTCGTAGAAAAAGTATTGTATGCAACGTTGTATAATTAAGTCAAAAAACGCTCATTGTGCTCAACGTGCCTAGCCAGTGGATTTTTACCTCGCACAGCTCTGGTGGAAACGCAGTCATAGGGGTGGAACAACTCTTTAGCGACACGATTGCTGATTGTTGTATAGGTTGTATTATGTACGGTACGCGTCAAAGAGTCACGTGTCACAGTTGTGCTAGAGGTAGTGTAAACTGTATTATCCGCGCTATGTGTGCAAAACTTAAGCCTGCTACGTTATTACGTGGGTTAATTATAAAGTTGCCACGCCGCTCTCCGCTAGACCGCAGCGCGCTATGAAATTTCATAAAATCCGACACGCGCTGCAGCAGGTGGTACTATGAAATTATACGCATGCCTTCACGTTGAGAGGTAGAAGTTTAATAGATAGGGTATTTTCCAATAATCAAAATATGTTAATAACGGCTAACCATCAAATTCTGTGTTTAAAACTGCTCGGTTCATTCTGCCTCCAAAAGTATGATTAACGATTTAAAATTAAAAATTAGGCACTATACACCTGTATATTATAATTTAATTTTGTAAACTTTATGCCCAAATTCGCATACCGATTCGAGTATTATGTAAGTTTGGATAACCCTTAAACCAAGTACGATATTTGTGTTGTTAAATACCAAATAGCTATAAACTAATAAAATACCCAATTTAATATTTAGATGTATATTGTTTCTACTTTAGGGTTTTAGTTTAGTATTTAGTTTTTAATTTAATTTGTAAGTTTGAATATGTTATTTCTATTAAATTAAATTTAGTACTGGCATGTTTAGGAGTTTTTAATTGTTTACCTTAATTCAGACTTCCGATACATACATAAAACATTTATTTATATTGCCTATAGGTTGGTGTAATTATTAATAACCGATATAATAAAAAATACTCATCATCATCATCATCATCATCATCATCATCATCATTTCAGCCACAGGACGTCCAGTCCACTGCTGGACATAGGCCTCCCTCATAGATTTCCACTTAATTCGGTTGGAAGCAACCTGCATCCACACCGTGAGCCAGCAGCCTTAAGAGGCTGACAAGACCTACTTTTGTTGAAATTGATGCTATTTATGCAGTTTTTTAAGAAAAACCATTTGTTCTAGCACATCAAAAAAAATATATGTTAATATTCATCATATTTCGAAGACCGTGGACGGACGCGAAACATAATTTCACGAAATCGGCTCGATAGAAAAAAATTGCAAAGATTGGCCTTAAAATCATCATTAAACGGTTCTATGTCTTTATTTTTTTAACGTATGGGTCTGCAAATAAAAACATGAAGTCAACATATTCATACCTAAACCGCTAACGAGTCACATTTCACAAATAGTCCACACTTTTTTTTATTTCAATTTTTATTTATTATTATCTTCTAAGACCCGGCTGCCCAGAAACAGTGACAGTAGGCTCTCGTTTACTCCGATACAAATAGACAGTGTGCGCTGACGCGCCATGCTAGACGGACCTATGCTTCTCGTTTGCGCATCGAAAACATCGCAAAAATTTGTTTAACCTTGTGTTAAAAATCTAAAATACTGTATACGTACTTATATAAATCAAAGTTATAATATAAGAAGTGTAAATATTTAGTTAAGTGTGTTAAATGTATGATCACCGCAATAGCCACTGGCCTGTCCAAATGAATACTCATTCAGTTTTACACCTTCATAGCGTTGAAATGTGGACCTTATGTCACTGGATATAAGGTCCACATTTCAACGCTTCTTCAGATGCGGTTTTGGCTACGCCCATCGAGAAACGTTTTGTTTGCATAGATCTATAAAGTTTTGGAGTCGACGGTAATAGTTATGTATTATGGGAGGCATCAATACACGAGTGGGGTTTTAGGAAACGAGCCGAAGCAGGCATGTCTCACTCCGCGATTTTATTTTGACGTAATTATTATTCTTCCTTGCCTAATGCATTAGGCAAGCTCAGGGTTGCGCCCACACCCGGCAGCGCCTGTGTGCGAAACCCTGTGTATGAAGGCCTAAGGTATATGTATGTATGTATGTACGTATGTATGTTTGTATGTATGTATGTACACATAAGTTTGTAATCCTATACAAATACATGCGATTACAAAGTTTCTTTGTTGACTTGTACCTACTATAACGAATAAAGAATGTTCAACGGCCAAGTCACACAACATTAAGTATAATAATAAAGAAATCGCAGTAAGGTACCTTAAACTTGACACGATTTTGTCTAGATTTCATTACTTTTTAGAGATAAACAAGCAGCTCTATCGAGACTTGGCTAGTTTTTTACAGAATGTTTTTGATGGGATACCAGGTTACGGATACTAAGTACGAGGGTGGTATGATAAGTAGTGAGCATTCCCATGAACATTTATTTTTTATTATTTTTTTATTTTTATTTTTCAACGTAGTCCCCTTTCAAGTTTTTGCACTTTTCCCAACGCGGCTCCAACTTCTTTAAGCCCTCCAAAAAATATGTCTTCGGAAACTCTGCAAAATACTCATCCGTGGCCTCTATGACCTCTTCATTTGACATGAAGCGTTTGCCTCCGAGTCAAGATTTCATGTTTGGGAACAGGAAGAAATCACACGGAGCCAAATCCGGGGAATAAAGATCGTGCGGCAGTATTTTGTAACCCAATTGATCCAGTTTGGCCTTGACGATGTGAGATGAATGGGCCGGAGCATTATCCTGGTGAAACAGCACTTTTTTGCGGGCTAAACGGGGCCGTTTTTTCTTTAATTCTTCATCAAATCGAGACAATAAATCAGAGTAATATTGCCCCGTGATCGTTTTTCCCTTCGCTAAATAGTCTATGTGGATAATTCCTTGGGAATCCCAAAAAACGGTCGCCATCACCTTCCCGGCCGACGGAACCGTTTTTGCTATCTCTGGAGCACTTTCGCCGGGACAAGTCCATTGCTTCGATTGTTGTTTTGTTTCGGGAGTATAGTGGTGGATCTACGTTTCGTCCACGGTAACGTAACGCGTAAAGAAGTCCTTCGGATTACGTTTAATAGTGCCAAACACTCTTTGGAAGTAGCCACACGATTCTGCTTGTTTTCTTCAGTTAGCAAACGCGGTACCCATCGGGCCGATAACTTCCTCATGCCCAAATGTTCATTAACGATATTTTGTACATGCTCCAGTGATAAGCCACATACCTCAGCTACCTCCCTCAACTTCAGCCTACGATCGTTCATCAACATATCACGGACTTTATTGATGGTTTCCTCCGTGGTAACTTCAATTGGACGTCCTGGGCGGGCCTCATCACACACAGATGTTCTTCCATTTCTGAACTCGTTATACCACCGCTTAATTGTGGCAATCGTAAGTGAAACATCGCCATACACGCTATCTAACTCATTTTTTATTTCACCACGCGTTTTACCCTTCAAAAACAGAAAGCGAATCACTGATCGATATTGTTCTTTTTCCATTTTACACAAAAAATGCCACTTATACTGTTTAAAAAGCTATAATTCATGAATTAATTGACGGAATCATTTGAAACTGTCAATTTTCCCGCGTCCAAGATGGCGGCTGTAGGTAATGACATTTTTAATATTCAGCCATACCGCATTGATTCAAGGCTCATTACTTATCATACCACCCTCGTATAAATACCTTATACTGTCAAATCGAAAATCGATTGATTTATATGTAAACCTTAACTTACCTTTATGTTTTTCTCGATGACCTTACATTGCAGGTCATCAAGAAAAACATAAAGGAAGTGCTGTATATTTTAATTCAATATAATCGTATTACTACTTACAAAAATACTGTATTTTTTTCTAATAAATCTTAACTACTTATATTACATATCCAAAACTCATTAAATGTGTTTGAAAGTTTTCATTACTTATTTACGTATTACATATCCAAATTTCATTCTATCTGTTCACGCTTTAATTATGAAAATAAATTAAAAACCAACTATATTATTTTAACGACGCCCTGTCTATTTTATTCTGCGCTCTATGGGAAACCTACAGGAGTTTAACGCCATCTACCGGCAGGCGTGTTTATTTCGATCGCGATCGCAAGCCGAATGCAAACAGTTACGCTTCTCGCCGCTCACTTGTGAATAGCGCTAGGAGCAATTAGGCGGGGCTAGGGGATGGGCCAAAATCCTGAATCCTCAAGGGCATTTTGCTGTTGACAGCGTCTTAACCAGATCATCTGTCCATCTTGTTGGTGGACGTCCGACGCTGCGCTTGCCGATTCGTGGTCTCCATTCGAGAACCTTTCGGCCCCAACGGCCATCTGTTCTACGTGCTATATGCCCTGCCCATTGCCACTTCAACAAGCTTATCCGTCCGTATTTTCGTCCAAAATACCTCAGTGCCTTAAGACGAAAGTCTACAATCAGTGTGTGTTGCCAGTGATTACATATGGATCCGAGACGTGGTGCTTCACTATGGGCCTTATGAATAGGCTCAGAGTCGCTCAGCGGGTTATGGAAAGGGCTATGCTCGGGGTTTCTATGCGGGATCGAATCAGAAATGACGAGATACGTAGAAGAACGAGGGTCACCGACATAGCTAAAAAATACTATTTACGTTAAAACAGATATTTTTAGGTACTTATCGAAAATTAATAACATATAATATCTACATTGTATTCAACCTTTAACCTTTTATTGGACAACTAGTGCCTACGTACGTGATTCCGTTGCTTAAAATTATAACGCAGAGAAATATGCTAACGGAGAGAAATGAGCCGAAAATACACCAAACCCGCTTGTTTAGTGTATTTTCAGCTTTGTATGATAAGTATTGATGTTCAAATCTCGAAAATTTACCTTTAAATATTATAAATATGGTGTATTTACAAAAAATCTAAATATCCCCAAAATAGTGGAATTTTTACCTAAAGTATTGTTTAATTTTGGAACTTCACGGATTATCCACTCATTGTGTTACAGACACTTTTTTTTGATTTTGAAAATAGTGGTATCATTGCATCACACCACTATTTATGAGTTGTAAAAAGCAGGCAGCGCATGACATGTCATTTTAGTCTACGGAATAAAAGAATAGACCTTAGAGGGATATTTTGGATAAACGTCACTTTGGAAGAGATAAAAACGATACGATATGTTGTTTTTGTAAATACCAGCTGATGTAATTACTTAATGCATTAAATGACTTTTAGTTAAGTAAAAATAAATACCAAAATTATATTTTCAGCAAAGAAAAATACTTTTTTGTCCAATTAATTGAAAAACTCACGAAAACAAAATAATGATCGCAGAATTGTGCGAAACTTTTAATTAAATAAGTATTTCTGGAACATTCCATTATTTCTTAGAGACGCTCTACTTAAAATGTTATTCTATTAATTTGATGTAAATGTCATAAAATGTACACCTCTGGGATATCTACTTGAAATTAAAATATTTCTAAGACTTAGTCTCGATATAATACGTACATGTACATACTACCTATTTACGTACGTCATTTCATAAGTATGTCAAACACATCTGCGAATAACGTATATGGCTTTGACATACATATTATAAAGTAAGTAATAGAAAAATCGAGTAAATCCATCACATATATTTCTTCAGTCTTTAAAAATGTAACGTCTGAGTTTGCCAAATTAAGTTTTAAGATGCGAAGAGACTTTTTGTGTGTTGTGCGAAGATAAACTGTTTTTTTTTTTTCATTTTGGTATCCACTCTTGATTTATTTTAATACTAAATGTCTACATTTCATATATGGTTCAGGATTTTTTTTACATATCTTATACAATTACCATCTTTCTAAAACTAAATATAATATGAAGAAACACAGCAGTTGAAAACCTTTTACAATACGCTACACAATCAACACATTTTTTGTGGCTTAATTCGAAGAAAACGCAATATAAAGTCGCTCACCGGCGAAAGAATTTCCAAATAAAACGTTCAGAAAGATAACACACCGAAGACTTCGAGATAAAACATGGACCTCTTTTGTACCCTAGAGGAATAACATAAATAATACACTTAATTTATTGCTCTGCCTTCAAAGAAAAAATTAGGACATTTCGTTCGGAAATTACATGAGCGCGGAGAACGTCTTTCAATTCGAATTTTACGCTCTTGTGTGATACATTTTTAAATGTTGCTTAAATTGATAAGTAATTCTGTAGTAAATGTAAGAATAGTTAGGCCCCAGACCGGTTTAGCATTTCGAAAGTAACCCAAAACAAAGTACATGTCTTACACCTTACTTGAGTACTTTACCTATTTTTTTATTTAACTTAAAATTGACTAGAAAAGTGATAATGCCGGTAGCAATAACTAAAATACCAGATTTTTCAAAATACCAGACTCTCAATTTACCACATTCCCGTTGCATTAGATTATAAAATAGTAAGTTACTCAAGGATCTAAACGATTTTGGTGGATGTATTATTTTGGGAATCTGGTATACGGAGAATCTAATATATCGAGAATGGTATTTTAGGAATGCGGTATTTTGGGAATAAGCGGATAAAATATAGTTCGCTTGTTTAATACGAGCCTATTCACGAAGTCCAAGCGATAGGCATAGGAAGATAGATAAAAAGGTGAGTATGTACTACTTAGACCTGTCCTCGCCGTAACAATCTGGTTACGATATATCTACAATATATTAGATGTTCGGCCCGGTTGTAGCGGTCACGATAACCGCCGGACGCCTAGCCATCATCATCACAGAATGGAAGCCCCACAGCCTGAAAAGGAAACCCGGTAAACCTCATCTGCGACAGCAATAGAAATTAGACTCTGTTTGTAAAGGAATAGCCTAAAAATCTCACGAAAAAGGGGCAATGGAAAAAGGGGGGAGGCCTTCGCCCAGTAGTAAGAGAATATAAGCTCAGAGTAAATAAATAATAATTGTACTGCTTCTGACGCGCAGGACAAAAACCGATGGAGACAGGTCATCAACCTCAGATGCAAACCTTGATGCTGATCACAATCCTCAGACATGAGGGACCTACCTCAGAGAGAGAAAGAGTACCTGCTGCTCTCTAGCTAATGGTGAAACAATGAACAAACTATCACAGGAGATTGCTGCATCGGAGTATTGTAATTAACGCCTACTAATAAAAAGCGGCAAAAAAAGCTGTCTTGAGCACAATGTTTTTAAATTTTGCCAGGGACATAGAATAATAAAAAAAATAGCGACGTCCATTGTCGCGAAGGGACATGCGATTAAGTCCCGTTTTGTTATAAAAATGACTATTTACTTTAATCTAAAATCCTACACCCACATATTTGAGCGATCGAGTGAAATATCCTCAAGCCAACGAATCGAAACGAATAAATTGATCAAATTGGACTTTTAAGAAACAGTCGCATCTTGTATTCTGGAAGAAGCGTGTAACACATTACGTGATCGCGACTTCCATACTAAAATATCCCAATTACTTATCCGCAGGTTAGGAGGACAACCGAATCAGCGAGGGAAGTACCGTCCGACGTGACTGCTGAAACGCTAACGAGTTTACCAGTCAATAGTAAGGAAACAAAACACGGCTAAAGCGAATTAACTCCTAAAGGCATCCTGCGAAATAGTGACCAGGGGGTTATAATATAATACCATTAATTATATCTAAAAACTAGCGACCCGCTCCGGCTTCGCACGGGTGCAATGCTGATACTAAATGCATGTATTATACATATAAACCTTCCTCTTGAATCACTCTATCTATCAAAAAAAACCGCATCAAAATCCGTTGCGTAGTTTTAAAGATTTAAGCATACATAGGGATATAGGGAATAGGGACAGAGAAAGCGACTTTGTTTTATATTATGTAGTGATGATAGTGATACTGTATACTGTAAAATAAGAATTACTGCTGTAGCTAAAATAAAAGGTATTCAACACCTCCGGGTATCCTCCGAGTCAGGTATTATTTAAATTAAGATCTGAAATAAAAATCTTACGCTTCTTTTTCATCATCTATCTCAGGGATTGTAAAACCGGTTAAATTGAATACCTGTATATAAAATGTCAAACGATTACCGCTAAAAAAATAATACCTATATTCGAATTAGAGGTATTATTGTCATTTCGGTTTTATCTTTTTCACTATGTATGCACTATTTACAGTATTAATTACCTCTATTTAATACCGGTATTCGTTGCTCTTGATAGATAAGATGTCAAGTACACATTATGATTGAAGTACAACAAATAGGTTTAACGTTACTCAATAGCATTGTTGGCTAGCACTGGCTGAAATGTCTGCTAGTAGGTACAGTCAGCAACGAAAATTGCCGAACAAAATAACGTTACAATAGTAACTAAGCGCACATATTTACATAAGTTGTTGAACAGTTACATACAAAATTACATTTACATCATAAATTTCTAAAAGTAGCTAAACACCACATTTTCAAAAGTGGCTGAACATTATAATTCCAAAGGTTGCTGGACAGCATACGTCAAAAAGTAGCCGGACATCTGGGGGCACGGCAGTGCCCCCGCCAAGTCGAGCAAAACAAAGGCACGGCCGTACTATCCTTTTCTCGAAGCCATTCAGGCCATTTTCAGCCTCCCGTAATTTTGTACTGGCTAAAGCTAGAACCCTGAAATTTCAGGGATATATAGGGCACAATAAGACATATATATTCTCAATATCATTCAATTTGAACGTGTAGTTTAAGAACTATTGCATGTCAAAGTTCCTTAGTTTTGTCACTTACTCACTGATTCACTGACTGACTGATGATCATCATAATTCTAAGGTACTTCTAGCAGACCTACAAGCTCCAAATTTTAAACATAGTTAGTTTTTAGCCTATCAAGTCCTTAAAAACCTAAATATGTTGTAATTTCAGTCACAACTGCACACATAAGTTTGTAATCCTATACAAAGACATGCGATTACAAAGTTAGTTTTACAGTTCAAATTGAAAAGAATGGATTGGGATGTAATAATTAAAGGAAGACCACTTAAAAAAAACCGGTCAAGTGCGAGTCGGACTCGCGCACCGAGGGTTCCGTACAAAATCGTCAGTAGATTCGTGAATAATTCAAGAAAAATTGTATGGTGGGACAAACTTAACTTTGCTGTTGTAAAACTGTTGTCCCCATACATCGACATATGCCGCGGTTAGTTTAGTAGGAGCAAATAAGGTTGTCTTACGATTTTGGCGAATTTCTGAAAAACGCTGCAAGTTAGGAAAACCGTTTTATTTTTCCTGTAATATTTAGGATAATATTAATAATCAGTAATTATTTCAGATTTTTCTGTTCAGTAACTTCGGAGATAATAGGGGGGGAATGGTATTATTTTAAACGTTTTTGGTCTTAAATCAAAAACTACACGTTTACTGAAAAAAATAAAAACGGTTTTGAAATCTTCATATTAAGCCCTTTCATTTGATATCCCACTCGATATATTAGCCCAACTTTTGATTTTAGATATCCTATTTCGGTCCCCTTTAAAAAAAAAGTAAAAAAGGTATAGGATTTTTTTTCTGTTCCATAGGCTCGAATTAGCGGTTTTTAACACTATTCCAAATTTCAAGTCGGTAGCATCAGTAGATCCTGAGATATCTTGCTGTGACAGACGGACAGACAGACAGACAGACAGACAGACAGACAGACAGACAGACAGACAGACAGACAGAGTCGCACCATAAGGGTTCCTTTTGTACCATTTTGGTACGGAACCCTAAAAAGAAATGAGATCCCATCAAAAACATTACATGTAAAAAGACGCAAGTCTCGCAACGCAGTTCTCCTACAACAAAAAAGTTTTAAAATGTAAAGTTAAACCAAGTCAGTACCGGGGGGGTATCAACAGAACTCCATTTCCACCGACTTGCCTATTATTTAACCGTGGAGGAACACATTTTATAGATCTAATAATAGCCGATAGTATCGTCCCTAGAACACTGATTTTAAAAAATCTTAAATATCTCTTAAAATATCAAGTAAAGTGACTGGTTTTAGATACAACAAAGTAGATGTTATACTCATAGTATAGAATAAAAACTTTACTGATTATTATCAAAAATACCACTTTCAAAATTCGGCTCAAAGTATACCAAATTTCAGAGAATTACCCATTTACGAAATTGTACGCTAATGAACAAAAAATGTACTTCACGTAGGTACTTACGAGAAATCAATGATCAATCTGTCCCCGCTGAAGCATACTCGCACAGAGTACATTCACTTTCTAAACGTCAATGACGCACGATCAAAAATTAAAGGACAAAAATCATCTGACAGAATGGTACTCTTTTCGATGATTGTCATAATGACTCATAATTCAAAATTAGGAAACTTGCTTGTTTTGACACTGACAGGTATACCGGTAATGGTTTTATGGGTAAAATATCAAATAGAGGTAATGTTGTCACTTAGCGAAACCGCTATTACATTTCAATACCGGTTTTGATTATACCGCTTATTAGAGCTTTAGTGATATAAATACCGAAATGCAATTATAACCGGTAATACCTTATTTAAAACCGGTAGTAAGAATACCGGTTACGATCCCTGATCTATCTACATAATATGTGCGTATACGTATATAGATAAGATACAGTATATGTCGTCGTCATGATGTCCATCAGTTTGCCAATAATTCGCAGTCGAGCGTAGGTTTCCATCGGTTTGAACTCGAAAGTATCAATAACCCTCCTTTGGGCTTCGCCGCAGTCGGGTAACTAGCTAGCAGTGGCGTGGCGTTGAAGAAATCCTTGGGCAAGCCGGAGCAGGTCTGGCTTCAATTTTCTTTAAGAGCACTAGAATTAAGTGCTGAACTGGCTAATATTAGGCAAGCCGATAGGAATCGAGTTCTATTGACGCCACGGCACTGCTAGCTAGTCATAATAAACGAAGAAATGCAGTGAGTCTAACTGCGATACTAAGTGGAGCAGCTCAACCATCACTGGCTCCAATTCCTTGTCCAGAACTATTCATAATTATTCTGACATGCAAAAGATTGACAAATAATAACAAAACCAAGTCAATTTTTGAATAAACGTAATTGTATCGCAACCAAACACACTCAAACATAGACAAACTTGACATTCCTTCGGGGGCAGAACTCCGACACTGCGATTTTTCAAAAAAAAATAACTAGGGAGAGGAGTTAAAAATAAGCAATAGAACGTAAATAAATTGTTTTTCATTTCTCTGTTTGTCTCTTTATTTGTGCGCGCATCTCGTAACAACTACCAAACCGATTTGCATGAAATTTAGTTTACAGGTAGATTATGACCCCGGTTAACACATAGGATACTTTTTATCCGACTAAACGGGAGCAAAGAAGAGACATTTAACTTATTTTACTTCCGCGAACAAACTTGCGAGTACCCACTCGCTAGTAATTTAATAAATTAGCTGTCAATTAATGTTGGTTTAGGTAATTACTATTGAAACACAATTAACGATACGAATGTACATATATGGTGTTTATTATATAGTTATTTTGGAAGAATTGTAAGACATGACGACGGTATGTAAACCGATTCGTAGCAAACGTCCCAGGAATTTACAAAAAACAAAATGGCTGTGTTATACTTTTAAGTGGTGCTCACACGTTTGAAAGAGAACGTTTCTTAATATATTAGTTGAAGCGAGACAGATACATTTTCCTATATTACAAAAATTAATTCCCCATACAAACTTTCACTTTTTAAAGGGAAAACCTAAAAACTATCCTATTTTCTTCCCGGGACCTTAAACTCCACCTACCATACCGTAGCGTAGGTATACCTTACCCAGTTTGAACTGAGCTCATCCACTTACCTGTACTTACAATAGCATTGTATCTATACAATGCTATTATCTACTTTTGTTCTCGAACCGCCCCAACCAGATACTTACAAAAAAGGTTAGAAGTACACTGTATGTATATCGAATTTTCAACCTTATTTCTTGTCGAGAAGGTTTGAAATGGAAATGAAATACAACAAATGTTATGATCGCCATTATTCTGTTAGTGTATTTTGTAGTCTATTGTCCAAAAAAATAAAGTAGAAAAATTTGATTAACCTTCCAAGGCGTTTATTATCTTCTTTTACTACAAGCTCTTTATCATAATTTGTGGTTAACCACTCAATGGTATTGTAGTCTCAAGTAGATGAGCTCAGTTCAAACTGGGTAAGGTATACCAAATTTCATTAAACGTGGAAACGTAACGGATGAACAGATAGACATACAGTGTTTGTTACTTACACGTTTATAATATTAGTTTGGATGGCATCATTCGTGCATATAGCTGTTAATTTTGGCTCTTGAGTTATACATCTAGTATACAATTCGAACACGTACTTCGTAACATTGTTATGGCGCTATTTCTGTACCAAATCATCAACATGCCGCGATCTTAATAAGGCAGCAATTGTAAACTTTCGCGGAACGTTTAGTTACTCCCACGCGCTATTAGAGAATAACAAAGCCAACAAAATGCCCCAATATTTAAACAAATATCATAGTACAAGTGAATCAAGCTGTTAACAAGAAGATTACTGGGAAGAGGTTAACTTATTAAATTATAATACAATAATTAGACTAAATATCTAAGATGAAGAATTTAATAGCGACTTGTTTTATTTTAATGTCAATCAGCTATACATATATGCAACAACAATAAATAATACTACTTTACTTATTATTTTAAAATAATGATCAATCTTACTTTCTCATTAACAAATAAATGAAATTTAGGCTTTTCAAATATCCCAATCACATATTAAGTATTTCTATGTAGATTGTAGATTAACGTAAACTTTGTTTCGTTATAATATCATTTTACATATTGTTATTGCTGAATTAATCAATGATTATTTAGTCTGAAAGAATGACCGTAGGAAACAAATAGAATTAATTTATTTTGCTTTACTGGATCCAGTCCAGATCCGGTGATTTTCACCGGATCCGGTAGCTACCAAAAACCGCCGGATCCAGCCGGATAACCGGATCCGATCCGGCGGATTGCAGTCCCTACGCTATACCAACAAATAATAAAAATAAAATAAAAAATATAAGGGGTCTAGTCTGACCCGCGCTTGGCCGATTAATTTGTAATCGCTAACACATAACTAGAGAAAGGCATTCGACCCACCGCCGGCGAGTAAACGAGTAAAATTGGGCGAGTAGCATTACATTGCGGATCTGGAAAGGTCGATCGCTCACACTGTACCTACCTCGTCAGTTCGCAATGAACTGTTACTCGCCCAATTTAACTCGCTTACTTGCCGGCAGTGGTACAAGTGCCTGTCTCTATTTATATGTCAGCCATTATAAAGAATCGAGTTAGCTATAAATAGAGACGAATTTCACTATTCCTATAACCATATCCATAGATATTAGGGAGGTAATCTGCGAAATTAATTTCATTAACCGTTGAAGCCAAACTCAAGTATGCCTAATGTGTTCAATTATTGATGTGTGTTTTCCATTAAGAAGTTAATCAAGTAATTATTTTCAGCTATTAACCAATTTAAGGTCATTATACACGTATGGTTAAGCCGTCCCACTAATTATACTGCATGCAAACGGCAAACACCTCAGGGTAATTGGAAAAAAAATATGAAAGCTTATATAGTAAGTAATTTGCAAGCAAATACTGTTTGATGCATTGACTTTTAAATGAAGACCCGGCCAACGGGCGAATTTAATGATCAGTCTCCATGTTTGTTTTTAACCTTTGTACCGTGATATGTGCTGCCTTTAACACGCAACTAAGCATTTTCACGGCTAGCTATCGACTGATGGGAACCTATTGGATCGCATAAATTTAAAAGGCATAATGCATCATTTGGCATACTTCATCATTCGGCATAATGCATTTTTTTCTTAAACTGTGGAATTTCCAGGACTCTTTAAGACCTCATCCTGTTAAATAGGTCAGGTTAGGTTAGGTTTGCGTTATAATAATCCTGAAAAAATTACGTGTTCCGAAAAAAAAGCATTATGCCAAATGATGAATTATGCGAAATGATGCATTATGCCTTTTAAATTTATGCGATCCAATAGTAAACCTCGACTGACAACCGCACGCCGCGCATTCCGCCGTTGACTGACGTGGGGTTGGTCCTAACACTGATTTTAGGGCCAACGCGCAGGTACCAGTAGCGAGCCAGTAGCAAACGCGCGATGCACCTTTTGTAGGAAGAAAAGTTACTGCTATTATACTGTGCCTGCGCCGTCACATCTTGCCGCAACCTCGCTGAGATCAGGCGGGGTGGTTGCAACGGCTGAGGCAGCCAAGCGCCGCAAATACATAGGTATCACAGATCAGCATGTGTTTGCAGCCTTTGCAGTCGAGACTCTCGGACCGTGGAGTCCAGACCCACTGACTGGTCAAGACACTGTTCCAAAAGCTCGTCCAGACCCCTGGAGACCACAGAGCTGGCTAGTTCCTCATTCAACGGATCAGCATAGCGATCCAGAGGGGAAACGCAGTCAGCCTAATGGGGACCCTGCCGCAGGCGCCAACAATTAGTTTTAGTATAATTTAGTTTACAATACAATACAAATTATACTTTATTGCACACCAAAAGATAAATTATAATGTAAACTTATATAAAAACAGTGGTAAACAATAGGCGGTCTTATCGCTAAAGAGCGATCTCTTCCAGACAACCTTTGGGTTACTGAGCTGATGTAAAATTAACAAAAAAAAAAGTGGAGGTGGTAATGAGATTTATTGTTTATTTTTTTTATTTTTTATTCTTCAATAACCCCCACTCCTCTCGTCTTAGAATGTAAATAAATAGAATAATAAATTCATAAGTTATTTTATCACTTATATAAAAAGAGTGGTAAACAATAGGCGATCTTATCGCTAAAGAGCGATCTCTTCCAGACAACCTTTGGGTTACTGAGTTGATGTAAAATTAACAAAAAGAAATGCGTAGGTGGTAATGAGATTAATTGTTTATTTTTATTTTTTTTATTCTTCAATAACCCCCCCAATCCTCTAGTCATAGAATGTAAATAAATAGAATAATAAATTCATAAGTTATTTTATCAGATTCTCCTACTCGTGTTTTCCGCAACCACAATCGGTCAGAAAGAAAAAAACAAGAAAAAAGGTCCCGGGAACGGTCCCGAAGAGGAAGAAGGGAATCTTCACATCCCCAACTGGAATAAGTACGGATTGGGACCGGAGGTGTCAAGGAACCAGTTACGGGTACTAATGGAGAGAATGGCACAATTTTCCTCAGTGCGATCATGCCCACTTGGCAAAGGAAAGTGTAACTTTAAATCTTACGACTATGTTTTACCCCAACTTATAGCAGCAATGGAGAAAACTACGGAAATATCGAGGACCGAAGAACAAGATGAAAGGAATGGAAATAATCATAAACTGTTGTTTGGACCTCCTAAAAACAGTCACAAAAAGAAATTATATGGATTATTTGGTTAACACATTTAGACATGCTGGCCACTAGAATTTTGTACGTAATATCTGGAAAAAATATTTTAGAATGTTATCGTCGGATTACGCTAAGTTCGCAGAGGTCGAAAAAAGGTTTTATTAAAAAATACATATATGGCAACATCGAAAAACTACAGCAACAGGATTATTTAATATTGGTACTTGGCACTAATTCTTCCCTTTATTACAAAATGCGTCTGAAATAAATATCTGGGTCAGTCTTGCACACGTCGATCTAGTTCCAACCAAACTAAGCGATTTGTCCCAAGGTCTTGGATAATTTCAATGTATTTTAGTACACGTATTATATTTAAATATGTACATGTGTTTGCTTAGTTTGGTTAGGACTAGATCGATTTGTGCAAGGACACTCTTGCAGAGTGTCCTGAGTATTTATTCCAGTATATTCGTTATTCGGGTTTATTCATTATTTAAACACATTATATACTTATGAACACATTGTATGCTTATTAAAGAAAGATATTTGCCAAGTATCAAGACTAATTAATCCTCTTTCTTGTGTAGTTGCCATATGCATTTTTTTTTAATAAAACCTTTTGTTTTGTCCTCTAGAAACTTAGCGTATTTGCATTCTATATACAGCGACAGAACCCTAAAAATAAATATCAGATAAACATAAAACAGTGTTTTCTTTTTCTTAGAAATAGTTTATAATAACACTGCTTGCATTACAGTATGAGGCTACAGCGTCATCATTAATAGAATATATATATATATATTATTTTGCAATAAAATGTTGTTTGTTTTTATCATCTAAAATGACTGCGAACCCTAAAATCTACACACAAGAGTTGTCAAATAAAAACTTAAAACACTCCGAACTCAAAAAATATATATGTCATAAACGGCTAAACCGATTTTGATGGAATATACGTCGGAGTGGAGAAGCCCCTGCCGGCATATAACACGCGTGATTTGGGGATAGCTAGGAATAGTTAGTACAGTAGTTGATATTGTGATTGGAGTTTTTTTTTCAATAGCGATAGCGCCCTCCTGGGTAGCATCAACGCCCCCCTGGGTAGCATCAACGCCTCCCTGGGTAGCATCAACGCCCCCCTGGGTAGCATCAACGCCCCCCCGGGTAGCATCAACGCCCCCCCCGGGTAGCATCAACGCCCCCCTAGGTAGCATCAACGCCCCCCCGGGTAGCATCAACGCCCCCCTGGGTAGCATAAACGCCCCCCCGGGTAGCATCAACGCCCCCCTGGGTAGCATCAACGCCCCCCTGGGAATCCGCAGCGCCCACTGGGGGGCGCTACGGACCACTTTGGGAACCTATGGTATAGAGCGTCTACGCTAAGTCTGCAGAGGTCAAAAAAAGGTTTTTTTTTCAAAAATACATATGGCAACATTACAAGCAAGAGGATTAATTAGTCTTAGTTAGGCTATTTATTTCGGGGTCCTTGGCAACGCCATAACAAGAGTACCTACCTATAGAGAAAGAACTGTCATAGGCAGGGGCGTATTTACCCTAGGGCCATCCGGGCCATGGCCCGGGGCGCCAATCCGCCAGGGGCGGCGTAACCGCTCTTGGCCGGTTGCATTTTGTTTTGGTTTTGGCGCTATTCAACCAACTTTTACTTCTTTTAGGGCGGCGAAACTTAATGGCCCGGGGCGCAAAATTTCAAAATACGCCCCTGGTCATAGGGATGATGATTTAGCGTGAGGCGTACAAAGTAGGGTATGGTATCTTCTCACAGGGTGTCATGAACTGACCATCTAATCGTAAATGCAATAATAGTACATTACATACCGAGGCCAGTAAAGTAAGAAATGTCTCAGATCGGATGTGTCGGCTTCGCCATGACCGACCATAGGGATGACGACTGGGTTAAAACTATACATATATGTAATTCTATTTAGTCCGTCAGTTAGATTATGGAAAAATATGGGACACGTATTTTTTGGTTTATCAAAATATTAAAAAATCGACAAAGTTACAGATCATCAAACTTCTGGAGTGGGGGCTTGTGACGTCACTCCTAGGTGGAAATTGTACCTAGGAGTGACGTCACTCGAAACTTGTAATGACTGTATCCTCGTAAATTTTTGTTTGTCAAACAAAAGAAAAAATACGTGTACAATATTTTTTAATAATCTAACTGACGGACTAAACAGTTTTTTTTAGTCTTCTAGCCCATTACATGTGATCTAAGTCTTTCATATTTACTGGCCAAGGTTTGTATACTATTTTTCTCAAACATGCAATGAAATGTTGACATTACGTGCCTAGGCCGGCAATGTATTTTTTTTTTAAATTTCCATTCCACATTTATTTGGGCCACAGCATCACGGCATTCAGCCATTAAAAAAACAAAAAACGATGTTTGCTATATTTTGCAGTTTTATTTATTTAAAATTGACATGAACATAACAAATAACACATTATAAACAATTTTAAATTGCAATTTTAACTACACTAATATACATTTGAAATATTTCATCTAAATATTCGCGGTAAAAATGTAAACTGAAACAGCTTTTGGATTCCGAACGTGACTTGACATTTGCATTGTCTATGGATATAATATGTCACTAATGTCACTTCCTCACAGAAAGTTTCATAATATTTAGGTTAAGTGAGGATATTAGTAAGTTTATTTATTTCATTGCATATTTGAGAAAAGCACTACACATACCTCGGCGGGAAATGGGATTGCCAGCCTCGTAACTATCTGGCCGAGCGAACGGCCGGCAACCCCTTACTTCCCGGCCTCTGCAGTAATGTACTATTTCTGTTCGACGGAACCAGAAAGAGGCATCTTCGTTTAGCGCAGCGGCCGGCAAGGTGACGCTTTCCGGCCGGAGGGCAGAAAATTATGATTATTATCCATCCGCCACATTATCTATGCAGTTCAAGTATGACGAATACCTTTTTAATTACTTTTGTGAAGTTTTAATCAGGTAATCGTTGGTCATATTACGAATCAACGTTCATTTAGACTTTGGCTTAGCTCAGAATCTCTTAACCAATTATTATTATGAAATCTGTTAAAGAACAGTTACTGCTTGAAATAAGAAAAGCTGTTTTAAAAAGTACAAATTACGAAGTGATGGTGGTAAATAAATACTTTTGTTTATATTATACATACATGCATAGGTATACAAGCATACTCAAATTCCTACTGAAATCTTCACGAAGGCTGTCGCCGCGGCTGGTCCATGCCCCGGGAGATCGCACACCTGGCACTTATAGTTTATCCGGCGGCGTTAGAGTAAAAAAAAGCCATCAAACTTGTAACAAAAGCATTATTACTTCGAAAGGTGACAAGTCGTAATACGAAGTAGTGAATAGTACTGTCTCTTAAAGTTCAAAATGCTTTTTCTGTTTCAAATACAAAAGATATTCTCACACCTGCATAGGGTTGTCAAAACTGTAATAAGTGAGTAAAATATTAAAACATAAACATAAACCACTAAACCAGATTCAACGGAATAGGTACTAGTTGAAAATTTCCAATTGTTGCAACCCAACCCTCCAATGTTTTTTTATTGCATTTGCAATTTTTGCGCTGTCATTTGACATTGTACCTTAGTACTAACTATTACGTTAGCTTTTTGTACACGTTTTTTTTTTTTTAACCTGACAAACTCACAACCCACATCCGAGCATTGTGATTGTCGGGCCGGGTGGTTGGCCGTTGCGGTCCCTGGGCTCGAACCAGGTCGCTGGCCAGACCACCCAAGGGCGTCCGACCGTGTGCCGTGCACACAGTCGACACGCACATCGGGCTGGGTAAGTGCCGGGGGGTGCCTGGAGTCGAACCAGGTCACCTGTCCCGGCCTACCACGATAGGTGTCGGGCTAGGTGGGGGCCTGCTCGCCTGGGGTCGAACCAGGACGATGGCCAGGGCCACCTTTGACTTTTCGCTGATTGCTCAGAGTGAGCAGCGGACCAGCGGGAAGGATGAAGCGGATCAACCTGTCCTTATGTGAACGTGTGTATCGAACTAATGGGTTTTGTACACGTAAGAAATCACTTACACTTGTCTATAATAGATAACCAATTAGCTCATTTTTATGAATCTTTTACTCTTAAGTCGAAATAATGAAATAAATATACTCACGGACGTTGTCGCAGATTAAGATTTTATTAGTATTTATAAGGATAATTGGAACTAAATCCAAGTGTGTCAAAATTATGTTTGTCAATTTGTGTTTCACGCAGAAGCAATCAACAAATTATTGGCCACGCGGCAAAAGGTACAAAAACAATCATACCCAACGATAAAATAAATACTCGAATAAAGTGAGCGAAACTATGAAGACGAAACTGGTAAGTATTCGTGAAACTTTTTGTGTAAAGTAAACTCAAGTTCCTATGTCAGCTCTCTATACAAAAGCTGCAAATAAAAATGTCAAAGGGCGTTAAATTAAAACTTTTTTCATTTATGTCACGCATCCGTGGTTTTTTTTATTCAGAGACAAACTAAAATCGGCCTCAACCATCATAATATTCTTCGATATCAAGTAACGTGGGAGATTCTTCAAAATTGTTTGCAACGGACATTTCGTTGGAGGGACTAAGGCGGCTCTTGGAGTTGTTTATTGTCCACCAACCATTGACTACTTCGTGGACTTTGAGGCAATTCTGTCTTCTGTCAGTGTCGAGTACACACATCAAATAATCATGGGAGATTTTAATACTGATCTTGTTAAGGACAACCTCAGGACACGTAAACTGAATTCGATCGTAGAATCTGCCGACCTCACCTTACTTCCGCTTAAACCTACTCATCACAACGTTGACACGTCAGACTCTTGGTTAGACCTTATTCTTGTCTCCACTACTGATCTTGTGGATTCCGTAGGTCAGTTTCCGGCACCAGGTTTCTCACACCATGATCTCATTTTTTTATGTTATCGCATTAGGCCTCTTAAACCTCAGCGCATTACAGTCCAATTGCGTAGCTTCGCTAGGTTGGATACCGAAGCGCTAAAACAAGACGCGCACGCTCAGGACTGGTCATCTACGCTATCGGCGCCTTCAGTTGATGAAGCCGTACAGGCATTAAGCACTACCGTGATAAAACTTTTTGACACTCACGCTCCAGTTCGAACTGTCAAACTGAAACGTCCTCCTGCGCCTTGGATTACCAGAGGTGTCCGTATGGCCATGACACGGCGGGATCGGGCGTTCCGTAAGTTCAAGCGTGATAGGACAGACGAAAACTGGCGTGATTTTAAAACGGCTAGAAACCGCTGCAATCAGATGGTGAGAGCCGCAAAACGTAAATATATCCACGAGAATATTGTTACCTCATCCCCGGCTGATACCTGGAAGTTCTTGAAAACAATTGGCGTCATTAAATCCCGTAACATTTGTTCATGTTCTAGTTCATTCTCCTTAAACGATCTAAATTCTCATTTTGCCAAATCTTCGTACTTAGACCCTGTTACTAAATCTCAAAGTATTTCAAACATAGCTGCCCTACCCCGTCTCTCTGATCAAACATTTTCATTCACCCCGGTCACTGACGATGATATCTGCAAGGTGATAAGGTCTGTTAAATCCAACGCTGTTGGCTACGATGAATTGAGCAGATTGATGGTAATGTGCATCCTGGAATGTATTCTCCCTGTCATAACCCATGTTGTCAACTTTTCCATGTCCACCGGGATTTTTCCTTCATTGTGGCGTAATGCGTACGTCCTCCCATTACCAAAAGTCTCCAGCCCTAGTTCTCTTAAAGATTTCCGTCCCATTTCGATTCTCCCTTTTCTGTCAAAAGTTTTAGAAGCCATTGTCCATAAGCAGCTGTCTGCCTACATATATTCCAATCAACTACTCTCTCCTTTCCAGTCCGGTTTTCGTCCTGGTCACAGCACGTCTACCGCTCTGCTTAAAGTCGTGGAAGATGTAAGGCAGGGTATGGAGGAATGCCAGCTGACAGTGTTGGTTTTGATAGACTTTTCAAATGCCTTTAATGCTGTCAACCATGACCTCCTACTGGCAACCCTTAATCACTTGAATATATCACCGTCGGCGGCTGAGTGGTTCGCCTCTTATCTTCAAGATCGTCGTCAGGCAGTTCGTGCTGATCGATCTTTTTCCGACTGGTGTCAACTCACTTCTGGGGTTCCACAGGGTGGTATTCTCTCTCCTCTCCTTTTCTCAGTTTTCATTAACCTGATCACCTCTCACATCAAATGCTCCCACCATCTCTATGCTGACGATCTGCAGCTATACACCCAAGCGAGCCCGAGCAATATCGATCGAGCAGTTGCTGCTGTGAACGATGACCTTAACCGCATCTCCGCCTGGTCACGCTGTTTTGGTATCACTGTGAACCCGTCGAAATGCCAGGCCATCGTGCTTGGGAGCACCCGATTGCTGTCCACGACCAACCTTACCCGTATGGCGCCAATTGTTTTTGAGGATGTGCCAATTATCCTAGCTTCGCAAGTGAGAAACCTGGGTCTGATTATTGACAGTGGCCTTACATGGGATCCTCAGGTGTCTGACGTCTGTCGCAGAGTGACTAATACGCTGAGGGTGCTTTACAGGTCCAAACACTTTCTGCCGATCAGCACAAAAACTCTCCTGGTTCAAGCTCTCATATTACCAGTTATCGATTATGCTGATGTGTGTTACTCCAATATTACCCAAGCTTCCTTAAATAAACTGGACCGGCTGCTTAACAACTGCATCCGGTTTGTGTTTGGCCTCCGTAAATATGACCACGTATCCGCTTTTCGCCGAAAACTTCACTGGCTCCCGATTCGTCAACGTAGGTCTTTAAGAATCTTATCCACTCTCTATTCTTTATTATTTGATCCAGCTACCCCTGATTATCTTAAATCCAAATTTAAATTTGATGTTGCACGTCCAGGTTGCGATCTCCGTACTTCCCGTACTCTTAAGCTCACTGCTCCCCCACATCGGTCCGGATTTATGTCCAACTCCTTTACTCTTCAGGCCATTCGCCTTTGGAACGATCTTCCCCTTACTATAAGGAAAGCGCAGAGCAAATTCAGCTTTAAGCGCATGTTGCGCAAGCATTTTTCTAACAAAATTCACGATTAATTGTCTTCATGATATTTTATACTGGGTACATGTAATAGTATGTATGTAGGTATATTTTACAGCATATTTATGTAGGTATATCAGTATTATGTATATGATTTGTGTTCACAATTTTACGGATTTGACTATATGTTCATGCACCAATTTAATATTTCTGTTTGGCCCAGCGGTTAACTGGTAGAGAATGCCTTATGGCATTAAGTTCGCCGTTTGTACTTTCCTGTATTGTGCAATAAAGTCTAAATAAATAAATAAATAAATTTCATTTCGAATAAAACGTAATTTCAAGTGATATTAGAATTGCGGTCAAATCAAATTGCTTTGTTTTTCAGACATGTTCGAAATTTGAATATAACATTTTTACAGATAAGAAATTTGTTCAAAACAGTTCTTTATTTATCATCAAACACACAGTTGGACAGTTTACACAAAAGTCTACATAATACATGCAAAATCTATAAATCAATCTGTAGTTTGACATTATACATTATATTTTATGCCACACCTGGCCATAAGGAAAAAGCTGCTTTCTGGCCAAGTGTAGACATAAAATGATGTACACAACACGGGAGGTAATAAAGAAAGCCCTTAATCGCATATTTACGTCCCTCGCTTGCAGCTCGGGCCGCAAACATCTGCGATCTCGGCCTTTCTTTGTTTTACCACCCCAGTTGTGTAATGTACTATATCATGATCAAATTCCAGCGCAATGAGGCATTACAAAAACATTATCAATTTTTTTACAGCTGATTTTGTATCTGCTTATATCTGTCACATTCACTTTAAGTCAAAATAAAGGTCGCAAGACAAAGGGAAGTAAAACTCATGACAAAGTTCCTGTTGGCAATTGGAAAAAGTACGGACTAGAGCCACAAAACATAAAAGTAAAGGACTTGAAGAAAATACTAACTAATATTGCATTATTCAAAAAAGGAGTATGTCCATTTGGCGAAGGAAAGTGTGACACGTTATCTGCTGCCGCTGTTTTATCTAGATTGATAAGCGATATGTTAGAAAAAAACAATAAGAAAGAACTGTCTGGTGGCTACTCAAATGAAACTCCTGATTATAGTAATGAGACTAATGAGTAAAGTACAAACAGTGTAAAGAAGAAACAAAAAATTCTCATAAACACCACAAAATTAAACTATTATAGCTTTTAAAACTATTAATAAACAAAGAATAACATTTAAAAACTAAGAACTATAATAAAATAGAACTAGCTTATAAATAAATAAAAGATGGGGATGCTACTTTGGATGGCGAGACAAACAATGAGAAAAATAGAACACTTAAACATGTTCAAATCATGTCAGTTCTGGTTAACAGTTTATTTTCTATTTTTAGCACATCGACACAAACATTGGATTTGTTTAATATTTCGTTTCACAGAAAATTATTCAAAGAATATTTAATTGTTATATTTCCATTAATTAATTTCGTTTCTAAATAATTTTCATTTGAATAAACATGTTCTGTAGAAAAAATGTTCAATGAATTTTATTACGATATAGACACTACACTGCCTGAAATAAAGATATTAATATCTGCGAAATAAACATCTACAAAAATGCTGTCGATAAAACAACGCACAAATCATTTTTTGTTCCCTACCGAGTTTATGTTTACCTATTGGATAATTATATTATGACTATTATGAGTACTTAAAATAATTATTGAATTGTTTTATTTTACGACACAAATTTCAAGAATGCCTTAGTGTAATTAACCGACCGAGCGAAGCGTCTTAGGTCTTGTAAGAAGGTGTAATTAACCGAGCGAAGCGTCTCCGTTTTAGCTTGGGCAAAAATGCTTTCGTATGTATTTCCGGATGTGCGGCTGTTCTCCTCTATAGGATGTATTTCTCAACAGACTGGACCGTGAAATTTGATAATGAATTGAGCAGGTTTGATTATTTATTTACATATATCCTTTACTTAAGTCGAAATGGCGGGACCGGAGTTGACAGTTTTTTTTGACATGAGCCCCTGCACCGGGGCCTGCAACAGCGACCCGTTGCTGTACAAGTATATACTTGTACAAGTATACACTTGGCTGGAACTCCTCAGGAGCTCACGACCGGGTTTGTGCATGATGCCAGCCTGACATCCCGGACGCCAAGGCCCGACTGCATCTGCTGCTATTCCGCCGGACCTGACCGGGCTTGGCAGACTCGCGAGATCTACAGCTCTCAAAGCCACTAGTTTATAACGCGTCGTAAACCTGGGTAGAACTTACCAGATATCCTCTTTATGTGCAACTGGGTAGCAAAGTTGTTCCCCATCTGAGAGACATAGCTGTCCTTCTTGCTCGAGAGCTGTATGCTGAAGCCGTCTGACTCGAGGGAGGCCCGCGGCGCCCGCGCCGCCTGCACTGCCTTGTTGCAGACGGGAGTTGGCGCCACTTTAGCAAGAGCGGCTTCTTGAGAGCCGTTGCTGTCGCGACGACGGCTCTTGTGGTCCAGAAGCATGCTCGGCGTGCAACCCATGGTGGCACATTTGCACTACACTTTGGCACTAGCACTTACACTGAATCGCTGCATGGTTTGAATCTGGAACAAAAAAAGGATTTAAGAATCAACACAATACCACAGTACAACTTCTACTAACAATCGCTGTACAAAATGTCTCGAGTATTCGTAAGACCAACACTTTACACTACTCAAGGCAGGGTTCGTGGAAAAAATAGAGGGAGGCCTTTGGAAATTGCATCAATAATAATTATTATTAACGCATGAATAAAAAAAACCGGCCAATTGCGAGTCGGGCGAAGGGTTCCGTACCATTATCTATAATAAAATTGCTATTAATTCTCGAAAGGAGGCTTTTGTTCGTAAATCTTCGAAAGGTGCTAGATGGTAAATACAATACATTGAAAAAATATTATTAGACATGTATTTTATTTTGTTTTGATTATTTGTTGTTATAGCGGCAACAGAAATACATAATCTGTGAAAATGTCAACTGTCTAGCTATCACGGATGTTGAGATATAGCCTGGTGACAGACGGACGGACATCGAAGTCTCAGTAATAGGGTCCCGTTTTTACCCTTTGGGTACGGAACCCTAAAACTCACTTTATATTCACACTCAAATTAAACGTTCATTTTTCATCATCGCTCATTCATGTCTTGGAGTTTTACTTGTTATTCGGTTTACTATCGAATTCTGTTAAAAAACAGAAGGTATCAAAGTAACCTCAATATCAGTATAAAGTTGATCACCGACGTAACTTTTTTTCATGAGATACACAAGTAATAATAAATGCTTGAAAAAGTGCAGGAAAACATAAATGAACGCAAGGTAAATGTTCTAGTATTTCAACACGCTAATGCCTAATCGTTGACACTCGGATGTCACCTAAATTGCTAATTACTTATGTTTTAAGATGGCAACTACTAGGGCAGTGACAAGCACACGGGCGACGGTCGACCTTACTGCCATAAACTCATAACTGTCCAATAAGTCCATCAGTCTAAAAGAGAACGGCTAGGTTACACTCCTGCAGCCAAGTAAGTAAGCAATGCCAATAATATAATGGATTTGCAGTCTTCCGGCTTATATTGGATACAAAACTTTTTTAATAAAGACCTCTCCATAGAATCCTTGCTTTCTTCGTAACTGTATTGTAAAGTTTATGGGAGTACTGGCAATATTTTTCAGCTTACACGAGCTTAAAGAAAAGAGGCTTCTGTAATTAAAAAGAGGACGGAGTTAAGTAAGACGCCTTCGACTAATAGCGTATTTACTTTTAGAAGCAGACAACTAAGGTAAACATCCTAAATATCCTAATCTTTGAGGCGCTAATGCCCAATAATGTTTTAACATTGAATATGCCAACTACTGGGACAGTGTCACCATTTACAACTGTCATTTCATACATGTCTATAGCGATGCATTTTGTTTGACCTAATATCGATACCTTTAGACTCAAAGGGCGTAAGCTCCATTAGAACCTACGGCGTTTACGTCCTTTGAGTCTAAAGGTATCGATATAACAAAAACCAACTTAAACTAGGTATTTATTCCAACTGGATATGGAACCGGTGGTAAATCTTGCCATTCATAGGTGCATTTTAATATGCCTAAATTGAGGAATAATTACATTGGGAAATAAATAATTGAAGGCCGCACAATTTTCAACCTTTCTACCGCGTCCTTTATTATCATTACCGTTCAAGCAATGGTGCTAAGAGTTGAGTTTCAATGAAAAAAAAGGTCGGTATGGACACAGATACTGGTTTTAAATAGTTCTTGCCACTTGCCATTTCCTTGCACCAATACGTTATAAGTAACGGTAATGATATTTTTAATGACAGGCTAAAACGCTCGAAAATTCATCCAGGCTCCCATTTCATACATTTGTGTAAAAATAGACGTTTCCACTCTTTCCTATTCTAATTGTGGACGAATATCTGACGCTGCACATCTATAAATTAGTACGTAAATAGTGTTAGAAATATGAGAATAGTCGATAAGTTCCAATATCGAATAATATACAGCACGAATGACTTCCTTCGGCCCTTCCGCGCGACCTTTCCTGTTTCATTTCCTTACATCCTCATATTCATCATGGACAAATGACTCGAGCAAGAAACGTTATTTCCGAAATCTTTTACATTGTTTATATTCATACATCATCGAAATATAATAAGTATGGAAGCGTAACTGACGCTCAAAATCGGCCCCACGAAATACGTACCAATGGGGCGGAGCTAGTACTTAGTCTTGAAAAAAAAATACACCAATCGCTATTTTTTTGTCTTTTAAACGATATGCAACTTTTGGAAATTGCGACTTCTCAAACTTATATTAATATCTGTCATAAATGACTTTACAGTTAAACATAGTAAACATTAAGTCGGTTATCAACCCCGCTGATACATAAGACGTATTGATTAAAAAAAATCCCGGGCAAGTGCGAGTCGCACTCGCACACCGAGGGTTCCGTACAAATTCGTAAACTGATAAGTGAATAGTTCAAGAAAAACTGTATCCCATCAAAAACATTCATGATTGATGACTTTTATGAAAAAGGCAGGCATGCACGCGGACGAAGGCGAATAAATGCGAAAGTTTGTGAAGATGTTTGGATATTTGGATGTTTGGATGTTTGTTACCTTATAACGGGGTAACAACTGCAGGATGCATCAAGCTGAAATTTGGCATGCAAGCAGACCAAGTCGTGGATTGAAACATAGGATACATTATATCCCGGTAAAGAGTTCCTTTGGGACAATAACGGGAACAACGCGGGCGAAGCCGCGGGAAAATGCTAGTTGACTATAAATTATTGAATAGTAATTACTTCATAAAAGGTGAATCAGGGTTAAATGTAGGGTTAAATTACTGTAGGTGACAGAACTGATTTTTGGCGTTTTCGATACCAATTTTAACTACGTACCTAACACAGAAGGAGAAAAGTTGTATGATATTCTTAATCTAACTACGTGTACTCTATTTTCCTTTACGAGTTTTACGCTTTCTAATCTGAATAATTCCCAACTCACAAATGCTAGTTTAATTTAACTCGGGCAAAGAGAGAAAATCTTTCATAAACTGAGTTAAAAGGGTAGTCAATAATTCTGAACTAAAAGGCAGTTTTACGTCAAACCAGGATCTGAGATGCGACTGAGATAAATTAGCTGAGAACTCCATTTCCGAATTGGCAGCTTTTGATCTTCCATTTTCATATCATTGTATACTGGGAGTGGGAATGAAAGTTCGGTCCACTCAATAATAACGCCGCTATACTTACTCAACCACGTATCTACTCCAATAGTTTCATAGGAAAATCGCAGTTTTCTACTCGTAACACAGGTGCGTTTTCTATCAAACTATTCGAGTAGATACGTGGTTGAGTAAGTATAGCGACGATATATTAGGTACAGTTAGCAACAGTACCATTCTACTACACGTGCAGTATTTTTATAGGGACCGTGCGTGCACGACGAAGGTGCTGCCAACTGGTGACGCCAATTTAAAGGTTCTGCCCTATATTTGACATTGACAGTGCTGCCACTTATAGTTCGTGCACGGTCCCTATAACATAAAGCATTTATTGTCTCTGAATCTAACCGTAACAAAAATAATAAATCAACGTTAAAAAATAAATTCATTAATAATTTGTAAATTATATACAATTAGATATTGTATGTATCATAAGTTTTCAAAATAAGTAGTTAGGTACTTTGAGTTACAGTAGATTGTTATAAACATAATAAACATGATTTGATCGAGACATAGGCACTCTAATCACAAGCCAGGTCCAGACGAGTGTATCATGTAATGTAACGTGAAATATAACCCGGATTTTGCATGTGAACTCGTAGTGACAGATTGATTACATTACACGTTACACACAGGACCCGGCTATTCAAATACGTGTATGGCACAGTTAATATTGTAACCTCTTCGGTACTGGACTAAATCACACCAACATAAAGTCTTCACATAATTTCTAAACCTGTAAATTCTACGGTGATCACTAGGAAACAAAAAGGAATAAATAGACTAGAAATACAGGCTACCTGACTTGGCGCTTTTGTTAAGTGTTATTAATTGGACCTAACTAGGGCAGTCGAGGCTCATTCAATACGTATTTCAATGAAAATTCCTTTGTTCTTGGGCAGTCAGCTCAGTGAGGAATTAATTTATTCCAATAACAAAACAACAAAACGTCTTGCGAGAGTTGTTGGGAGGCGCTAATCGAAGGGCTCTCAAGCGTCAAGGAAAGCTATTGACAAACGCATAGGTAGTAGATATTTAGATAAACACACTTGGGTAGTAATTTGCAATCTATTTTTGCCGGAGTGCCCATAGTTTTACTCCCAGAATGAAGTTTTTCTTTTTTATAAAATAGTCCCGTGGCTAAGGCCTTCACAGACAACATACAGCCTAAACGAATGTTAGCAGGATGAAATTTTGAAACATAGTTCTTTAGAAGAGGTAGAAGTGCACTAAAAAAAGATTTTTCGAAATTAAACCACTAAAGGATTGAAACGGGGGATAAAAGTTTGAATGAAAATACTCGAAACTCACGCGGACAAAACAAAGTCAAAGTGGCATCTAAGTGTCAAAATTTGGTAAGTTACCTACTCGTTGTTAGTACTTGACTCGCATGTTAGTTAGTACATACCTACCGAATGTCGTTAGGTAGCAGTATCGCGACAACAGTAACGTAAAGCTACAACTCTGAAAAGAGTCAGTGTAGTATAGCCACCAGTAGCGTGGCGTCCAAAGAACTCGATTCCTACCAGCTTGCCTAATATCAAGCATTTGAGCACCTTATTCTACAGCTCTTAAGGAAATTATACGCCAAATCTACACCGGCTTGCCCAAGGATATCTTTTACGCCACGACACTGATAGCCACACACGCAAATATCTTCACTATTCGATCATAAACAAAGTCAAACATATCGCTAGGCAAACAAATATCCGATATTCACAAAATAAACTTGCCAAAAATAATAGGGAAACAACAAGTCAAGTAAATGTATCGACATTAGTCAGCATTCAATATTGATGCGTCTTCCTTTTACAGATATTTTCATGAGTGAAAAAACAAGGAAGTCCCGAGGGAGCTAAGCCTTTTCGACCGCAGATGATGTTTGCGCCGCGAGATTTTCCTCACATTTCCGTCATGTTCCCTAATTTTCACCCTCTATTCGACTTTCTTATCTTACCTCGAGGGAATATAATTTTACTTTATCGTCACAAAGAAAATTGAATAGGGATTTAGAAAGTAAAGTCTACGAGTGTAAATTTGTCATGCATTTCTTATGCGCATTAAGTCTTCGCACGTAAGTGTGTGAGAAATATAGTATCGATATAAATGACGGTGTGTGAATAATTTTGATAACTTTGCCATTGTAAACTCGTAACAAGTAAAAACTGCGCGTTCACCTTTACAATCACAGACACACTTAACTCAAACAAAAATGGGACAAGGTTTACTAATGCTCACTTAGTTCACATTTCGTTTGTACCTAGGTACTATACCAGAAAACTTTTCAAGGTTTTAATCTCGCTTGATTACTGAACGAATAACTCTCATGAAAATGTTGACTTTTTTAATAGAAAGTACTTATGATATTGATATCGAAACATGCGAGTCCGAATTCACATAAACAATCAAGGAGTTCCAGTTCCTACAACCTGGCTCCATCATTAGATCAACTTGATAGTCCTATAAAAATTTTGAAAGAAGTTTATTTTCTCAAACATGGCATGAAATGTTGACATTACGTGCCTAAAAATAGGCCGCAAAGTACCTCGTTTCCGGCTTGACACTTGGCACGTAATGGAATTTCATAGGCCGGCAATGTATTTTTTTTTAATTTCCATTCCACATTTATTTGGGCGACAGCATCACGGCATTCAGTCATTAAAAAAACCAAAAAACGATGTTTGCTATATTTTGCAGTTTTATTTGGGTGTATTTTCAAAAACGTAATTTCGCTGTCATGACATATTGGCGAATACTCAGAAGATTCTGCCTTATTCGCAGTGGACTTTTGGTTACAATGTAGAATCAGTCAAGTTCTAACAAGTAACCGACGAATGCCAGTCCAGTGAGGAGGAATCTTTTAAATATTGGTGGCCAGAGAAATTAAGCCAGCGAAAATACACCCATTTATTTCAAATTGACATGAGCATAACAAATAACACATTATAAACAATTTTAAATTGCTATTTTAACTACACGAATACACATTTAAAATATTTCATCTAAATATTCGCGCTAAAATTGTGAATTGAAACAGGTTTTGCATTGTCTATGGATATAATAGGTCACTAATGTCACTTTCTGACAGAAAGTTTGCGTTATAAAATATTAAGTAAGGTTATTATAGTAAGTTTATTTATTTCATTGCATATTTGAGAAAAGCACTATACATAACATACCTCGGCGGGAAATGGGGTTGCCAGCCTCGTAACTATCTGGCCTCGCTTCGCTCGGCCAGCTATATGTACTCGGCCGGCAACCCCTCACTTCCCGGCCTCTGCAGTAATGTAATATTCTGTTATGATATGAATACAGGTTATAAAATATTAACCTATAATAATTAATTGTTACCGAACTTACATACATATAATGCCAAATTTTAGATGAATCCGATAGCGGCAAGTGGTTGAAAAATCGTTCATCGACTTTAATGACATCAAATTTTATCGAAATCTATTTCATTTCATAGCTTGATACCTTTTTTCTGCGCAAAACAACTTGAGATGTGTAAAAAACTAATAGTACGGGCAAATTACCATTAAGTGTTGAACTAAGTCGAACAGTCGCGGATTCTTGTGGAATCGTTAGATGGCATGTATAGAAGGTTATCACTAGTTTGCACCGTTTCTGGAATATACGGAAGTCTTTTAAAAATTAGGTATAAAGTTTGAAGGGCCGTAAATTTGGATTTGATGAAAAAGTACTTGTTGTAAGTTTATCTACGTATAGAGACTGTCTTAGTGCAATATGGGTTTTAATTTAAACTACGTACATAGTAGGGAACACTGCGAATTTGTTTTTTTTAGTTTGCGGCTCGGGGGAAATTTACACACTCGGTGCAAACTTACATAAGGCTTCTATAGGTATTATAAACACCTAATTAATTTTGCACGCCTCCGCGAATTACGGATCATCTCTTTTACATTTATTTGTAAATTGTACTTCGGGGCAAATTTTCACAGTCGTGCAAATTTTACTATGATATCTATTATATGTTTACTACATTCGCCGCGGAAAAGAAAAAAAGAAATTTCTTACCGGAAAAGAAAAAAAGAAATTTCTTACCGGAAGTACAGAATAATAAACCTGGATGTTTAGCTCCCGCACGCATGGGGCGACACGAGGCGAGTGTGAGGCAGGGGCAGGGCGCGGGAAGGGGCTATCGCAGCGAACTCGCGCACGATCAATTATCTCTATTATGTATATCTATAATAGCTATCTATTATACCTCGAGTGTGGTATCATTTTCTGATAAATCAGGCATGAAGAATTATTTTTTGTGATATTCAATGTACAGTTTTATAGAAAAATAGTAAAATATTGATGTAAATATCATTATCGGTTCTATTTTACTATAATATCTGGGCAGTTCTCCTCAAAACATTATTCTTGACCAAAAAAAAAGTCTTTTTTACAAACCCCGCGATAGAGCGTCTTTATTAAGCCAGATACATACATGAAAAACATAACGTTTTATCATAAAGGCACGGAACAAAACCCATTAATTTTCATTACATTTACTTTTTTGTTTAAAATGGTGTTGCTGATAATGACTCCTTATGATAATAATGACGTTTTTGCAGAAAATAATGACGGCTCGTTGCCAACAATGATTTTTACCTGAGAATTAAGTCAAATGTATATTGATTTAAGTGTTTTTTCATATGGTTTATGATGTGTGTGGTAACTAAACGCCGCCCTCTCGCTCTCTGTGGATAGACACGTCAGTCGTGTAACATGTATTCGGTGGTTTTGGGGAAATAAATAATTATAAAGTGATCTTCGTATTAATTAATTACGAGATACAACACTCCCGGACCCTCACAGCATCTAATATCACAGTGGCGACGAGAAGGTTACGAATCGACGTAAAAACTGTATGTATAAATAAACGATCCGGCATTAAAGGTTATTTTGATAAAAGAGCAAGTGACATGTCAATTTACCTCAACGCATAATTGTCGGTAAAGCAGAACATCTTTTAGCTAGTAGTGCGGTGCAGTATCGAAACGCACACGTCAAACCCTGTCGATAAAACAGAAAAATAAACCGACCGATCAAAGACGTCTAAAGAAAAATATTCTAGAAATGAAACGTGAAACATGTCATTCTCATTAGATGAATACAAAACCAAAATCGCAAGTGGACAGACAGGGTGGATTCAAGAAGTACCCAAGGAAACATTGTTGGCACTGATTACGCAACTAGGATTGTCAACAGAGCCCAATCTTAAACTTGAACAGTTGCGTAAACTACTTCGCGATCACATCAAAACTAAAAACATGTCGCACCCGATTACATCTAGTTTAGAAAATTTTAGTGGCGGGAATTGGAAGAGCTACGCAGAGCAACTAAATTGTTACATGTTGCTGCATGACATCCCGGAGGAAAAAAAGGTGCCCCTTTTGCTAACTAAATTAAGCCCTAGCGTATATGACACCCTGTCGGGGTTGTGTGCGCCCAATGCTCCAGTGAAAGGAACATACGACGATCTAGTAAAAAAACTTACCGAATTTTATCACCCAAAAATAAACTTAGCAGTACACAGAGCCAGATTCATGGATAGGAAACAAGGAGAAAATGAAAGTGTCAAGGAATACCTTCTAGCCCTGCGCAAGATGGCAAAGGACTGCGATTACAAGGAGATAGATGAACACTTAAAAGAACGTTTGCTCAATGGAGTTTATAATGAGACAATCCGTTATGAATTTTATTAGAAGAGAAAAATTGAAAAATTATATGTCTCGGGCAGGATTCGAACCTGCATCTCCTCGGCTATCCGGGCCAGCAGGCGCCTTAACCAACTAGGCTACCGAAACTCTGTCCAAGTCATCGAATTCTTCAACCAGTCCCTTCATTTGTGACGTCATTCTGGGTGACGTATGTAGCACCATCTACCATTGAGTCCTTACAACCCATATGTATGGCACTGTGGTCCCAACTCGTATTGAGAAATCCACAGTAACGATGTACTACACCCCAAACATGATTTTTTATTAAAGCATTAACGACTGCCAACGAATTCTAAATTTTATTAGAAGAGAAAAATTGAAAAATTATATGTCTCGGGCAGGATTCGAACCTGCATCTCCTCGGCTATCCGGGCCAGCAGGCGCCTTAACCAACTAGGCTACCGAAACTCTGTCCAAGTCATCGAATTCTTCAACCAGTCCCTTCATTTGTGACGTCATTCTGGGTGACGTATGTTTTTCAATTTTTCTCTTCTAATAAAATTTAGAATTCGTTGGCAGTCGTTAATGCTTTAATAAAAAATCAAATCCGTTATGAAGTTCTGAAAATGGCAGATTCATCGCTGGCAAAGCTAACAGCAGTCGCGGAGACAGCGGAAATGGCTTTTAAATTGTCAGCAAAGCCGGTTGAAATGTTTAAACTCTCCATGGATGTGGGAAAAGCAAGTCTTCAGCCACAAAGGAAGGGTCGTCATCAACAACAACAACAACTCAAATGTTTCTGCTGTGGTAAAATAGGTCATTTACGGGACCAGTGCAGTTTGCGATTTAAGTATTGTTCAGAATGTGGAAAAAAAGGACACATTTTTAGAGTGTGCCCTATGAAGAGAGTAGGTTTAAAAAAGGTGGTCTGCTCATCAGATGCTAAGGAACAGGAGGAGGAAGATATTCATACAACAACACAACAGTTTGTGGAACAAGATGATATGTACCAGACACTTAATTTAGAATGTAAGTTGCTTAAAAAAGTACCATCTATGTTTTTAAAGTTACAAATTGAAGGAATTCCATTTGATTTTGAAGTGGACACAGGTTCTGACATAACCACAATGAATGAAAGTGATAAGAATAAGTTTTTTTCAACAAATAAATTTAGTACATTCGAAAATAACTATGATAAATTTTAACCAGTCCATTTCAAAGCCAATTGGATTATTGAAAAATTTGAGTGTCACATATAATAATTCAAAATATGATGGTATGACCTTGGTAGTGGTAGAAGACGGTTTGCCAAGAGTGATAGGAAAAGATTGGCTAATGCAATTAAAATTATGGCCATTAAATTTGAAGCAAAATGTAAATACCTGTACTTATGTGCAATCTAAACAGGAATATGTGAAAAAAATAAAAAGAGATTTTCCTGTTGTCTTCGAGCCGGGCTGGGGTAATTTTAAAAAGGCGAATATAACTCTGAAACTTAAACCAAATGCCAAACCCAAATTTCTACCTGCGAGGAGTGTGCCCTTTGCACTGAAATCTAAGGTTGAAACAGAAATAAACAGACTTTTGGAAAATGGTCGCATTGCTCCAATAGAATTCAGTGAATGGGGTACACCGGTAGTCCCTGTTTTGAAGGGAGATGGCTCTGTGCGTCTCTGTGGGGACTACAAAACAACTTTGAACCCTAACCTAGAAATTGATCATTTCCCACTCCCAACTATAAATGACATATTATCAAATTTTGAAGGAAATAGTTGTTTTTGTGAGCTGGATTTGAAGGAGGCATATCTTCAAGCCCCATTAGATGCAGAGTCACAAAAATTAACTACAATAGTAACTGAAAAAGGAATATTTCAATACCTATACTTGCCCTATGGAGTCAGTACGGGGCCAGGATCCTTTCAGCGCCTAATTGTTCAGCTATTGTCGGGACTGGAGGGGGTTAAAGTTTACATAGATAATGTTTTCATTGCAGGAAAAACAATAGAAGAAGTAAATTCCAGATTAAAATTGGTGCTGGAGCGCTTCACAGAGGCGGAGCTGAAATTAAAAATATCAAAATGCAAATTTTTTGAACAACAACTGACAGTGTTTGGATATCAAGTGTCAGGTGAAGGGATCAGTGTAATTAAAGAGAATATTGAGCCTTTATTAGAAGCACCCCGACCCGGAAACCTAAAAATGTTACGGTCTTTTTTAGGAAAAGTGAATTATTATAATAGATTCTTAAAAAATATGGCTACAATACTACAGCCTTTGTATAATTGTTTAAAAAATGAGAAATTTTGTTGGACTCCAGATTGTGATAAGTCTTTCTTAAAAATAAAAGAAGCATTGACAAAAACAGTTACCTTATCTCATTACAGTAATGAACTGCCAGTAATTCTAAGCTGTGACGCCTCAGACTGCGGGGTGGCCGCTGTGCTTTCAGTAAGGTCAACAGAGGGGGTAGTGAAACCAGTGGCCTATGCCAGCAAAAAGTTAACGGATGCCCAAATAAAATATCCAACAATAGAAAAGGAGGCATATTCAATCATTTTTGGCATCACAAAGTTTTATGAATACTTGTTTGGACGAACATTTGAGTTGCAAACAGACAATGCGGCTCTAGTAAGCATATTTGGCCCTAAAAAGGGCATACCAAAAATGGCGTGTAAAAGGTTACAACACTGGGCTATATTCTTATCAGGATTTAATTATACTATCCAGCACATAAAAACTGATAGCAACCCCGCAGACTACTTGTCACGTAACCCTACATCAGACAATAACAGCTTTAGCCATCCATTATTGGACAGTAGTGAGTTAAGTGTGCTAAATTTCTTGTCATTATCAAATTTTGAGAATGTAAATTGGAAAACAGTGGAACAAGAAACAAAAAAATGTACTCTTTTATCAACTGTAATGAGATATTGTACTGACGGTTGGCCAGATAAGGCAGTGTTGAGTGTGGAATTAAAACCCTATTGTGAGAGACAAAATGAATTGAGCATTGATCAAGGGTGTTTACTATGGGGCACACGAGTAATAATACCAAAAAGTTTACAGAATTTAGTCATGAATGAGTTGCATGCAAGCCATTTTGGCATAAATAGAATGAAACAAATTGCCAGATCGTATTTTTGGTGGACAACAATTGATAAGGATATTACAGATATAACAAATGCATGTTCAATTTGTTTAGAGAACAGAAAGGCCCCAGAAAAGGTACAACTAACGCCGTGGCCTCCTGCTCAGGCAGTTTGGGAGCGCTTACATGCGGATTTTCTGGGACCATTCTGTGGTAAGATGTTTTTAGTAGTAATAGATAGTTTCGCAAAATGGCCAGAGGCCTATGTAATGTCAAATATAACGGCCACTAATACCCTCAAAGTATTTAAGTCGTTATATGCTAGGTATGGGTACCCGCTCCATTTGGTGGTTGATAATGGTACAACGTGGACAAGTACTGAATTCAAAGAATATTGCAAAAGTAAGAATATCAAAATAAGCTACACCCCACCTTATTATCCAGCAACGAATGGAGCCGCAGAACGTTTTGTTCAGACGTTCAAAAGCCACGTAAAGAAAATTATAGCTAGTGGAAAGCCACTAGAGGATGCTATAAACTTATTTTTAATCGATTATCGAACAAGTGTAAATAGAGCCACTGGTGTCAGCCCCTCAAAGTTAATGTATCAGCGGGAGTTGAGAACTAGATTTTCCTTACTTAGACCACAGCCTATAAGTACTAGATTGCAAATAAATAATGAAAAATTAGTTGAGTTTAGTAAGGGAAATCGAAAAGTATCTTTTGATGTGGGGATGAAAGTAATGGTCAGAGATTTTAGAGACAAAAATAGAAAGTGGATTGGCGGAGAGATAACAGAGTGTTTGACACCAGGGGTGACATATATGGTAAATGTGGAGGGAAGAACAATAAAACGCCATGTCAATCAAATGTTAGCTATTAATAACTAGTAACTATAAGTGCATTCTTTTGTAGTACCTAAGCAATATATTTCTGTGCCGGGGGAGAGTGTGGTAACTAAACGCCGCCCTCTCGCTCTCTGTGGATAGACACGTCAGTCGTGTAACATGTATTCGGTGGTTTTGGGGAAATAAATAATTATAAAGTGATCTTCGTATTAATTAATTACGAGATACAACACTCCCGGACCCTCACAGCATCTAATATCACAATGTGGACGACAAAAATAAAATTCGAATACATCGGCACTGGAAATTTCAAATTTCTTAAGGGACATTTTGTCGTAAGTACACTAAATACACCATTAACACTTCAAATAAAAAAGTTACGAGATGATTAAAATTTGTCGTAACTTCCTAAAATTTAAAGTTGACCCATACAACATAGTGTCCATACGGTCACTTTGTTATAGGGGTCAATTTAGTATAAGTACAAAATTTATATTTTCATACATTTTATGGTTACTTATTTATGTGCTACATTTTTTAAGTCCCCTTTAAATTCGTTTAAGTTGTTTTATTACAATGAGTGATTATCGCAGAAATCGAAGACAATATTATAAATTTATTCTTTACTTAAACAGTTACGACAATACTGATTATCTCGTAGGGTTATTTGGAACTCTGAGAATTATAATTTTTATGTGCAAGTAGCCGAGTTTTGAACATATTACACCACAACCAGGCTTTGGTATTCCAAAAAGCCCCAGGAATACATACCTGTTTCATTCAAAAAGTAAAAAAACATAGCTAATAGTTTACTATTATTAAACCGCGCTTATAATACGATTGAGCACATATGTCGTTTTTGAATTAATATTTGAAATGACATTGTCAATGGTTGTGTGCATGTAAATGAAAATACTTATTTATTTCAGTACAAAAAAGTTCTAAAACTTGGAAAAAAATCATTAATTAGATCACCTACTTAAATAAAATAGAAAAAATGTAATAATTCAACATAAAACATAACACTATCGTCTTCAGTGCTATCTGTATCATCACCTGGCATAAAGAAAATAAAATAGATAATTAGTGTGCTAAATACGTTCGGTCACAATTGTATAACATGAAAATGATGTGGAAAATAATGAGAGATTTGTCAAATACTGTCGACTATAATATATTTTATTAAAACACACACACACAGCATTTACCAAGAAGTAAGTTCTAAATGTATTACAGTGAAACCTGGATAACTGGGACCTGGATAAGTGAGAAACCTCCATAGCTGAAACTCATGCTGAGGTCCCGGCACCTAAATCACTGAATTACCTCTGTTAGTGGGACACAACAGACCTCTATGCCTAAGATTAGTTCTTTCGATTTTATCGTCTTATTTACCTCTGTAAGTGAGACGACATAAAAATGACCTCTGTTAGTGGGACACAACAGACCTCTATATCTGGGATTACCTAGTTCATTCGATTTTATCGTCTTATTTACCTCTATAATTGGGATTTCTTTTAATTTTATAGGTATTGATCTCTGTAACTGAGACGACAATTTTTTTTCTCTCCGACTCGGAATATGTTGCAGATAAATTTCCGTTTTTTTTACTAGTTTTTAGCCTACCCACGAATTGCGCACGTGGTAATTGTGCCTAAATTACCTCAAGTTTTAGTTTGTTTTTTCTATAGTCCGGATGTTTAGGTAATTGATAAATGATGAATGCTGAAACGAAGGTTTAAATTAAATTGAAATATGCAGAAAAGAGGGCTTAAATCTTTATCACTGCGTGAAAAAATAAGTTAATACCTATCCTTTACGCCAATACGCGATGAAATCTGTGTCGTTTATAAAAAACATGTTTAATTATATTATTTTTAATACCTATTCTGATACTAAACAACTCATGTACAAACGAAGACAGTTAAGTGACCATCAGTAGACCTTAATACATTGTAATAAGGGTGACAAGTGGTCAGTTAGCAGTGTCTTCGATTTCACATGTGTATACATACATAGATATTGTTTATTTTATTTAGTAGTCGCACCTCTATAACTGAAATAACCTCTATTCTTACCTTCTATTAATAGAACCCTCTGTAAATGAGACAGATATTTATTTATACCTGGATCTGAGACTGGGTAAGCGGAATGTACTCTTTAAGTGAGACAAATTTTCGGGTCTCTTGAGGTCCCAGTTATCCAGGTTACACTGTATCTATAAGTGTCTGCACTGCACTTAAATTAAGAAGATATTACAATTTGACTTATAATTATATTTATTTATTGTATGTACTTTTGTACAAACGGTACTTCGGAATCGTATTCTTATCGCGGTTTGATAATATTAAATATGATTCATTTTTTCTTCATCATTATTCAATCACTCTCAGTCACTCACTCACATGTTCGAAACTATAAAATACACGTCTATTATCTAGGAATTCATATACTAAAATCATTATTGGTAACAATCGTCATTATACGCCTAACACATTGTCATTATTAGCAACACGCGTCATTGGGGTATCTGACAATGTTGCCGAAAATAATGTTGCCAATAATGACAAATTCTAGAAAATGCGGCTTTACAAAATAATTAGGTATATTATAACAAGACAAGATGGCACTAAATAGTCCCATGTGTACTTTGATATGGTTATACAATAATACTCCACTGTAAATAAATTATGAAGATACGGTGAAAAATGAGAAAGACCATAATGATGACAAACTTTAGAGAATCAAAATTAAATACTACTCGAATCTCGCGACGTGTATCATCTCCGAAGTTTGCCGATCGCCCGAGGTGCGGGGTGAAGTGTTACTTTTTGAAAATGTTTTTGATGAAAAACAATCTTTATTTATTTTAAGTGTAATACTGATGTGCAGTACTTAAAACATTCCTTATAGTTATTTTTTTATAACATCAAAAATTGGAAGAAATAGGAATGGGACACGCCTATTATTGCCATTTTAGACACAATTTTCTCAATATTTATCTTTTTTTTGGGTGATTCAAGCTTAAAGCGGTTTTTGCATCCACTGCCTTACCTGCCTTATCTAAGTAACGAAATAAAATACTTCGGCTTTGGAATTCTTTAGTAGTCTGGATTACCATAGCGAGACATTGACCCTCTTAAATATTCGCCCATCTATTATGAATTCATACATTCGCCGGTTAAAGAAAAAAAAAATCTTACTGGATCTGGCAAAAACAGTACGGAATGGTTAGCGGCGAGGAGAGGCTGCTCCGCTCCACTCCACCCCCCTCGCGCGCCGACGCGCCATTCCGTACCGTAATTTTGCTGAACTTGTATTATGTACTTCCGCTAAGAAATTTCTTTTTTTCTTAACCGGCGAATGTAGTAAATTCATAATAGATATTATAGTAAAATTTGCACGACTGTTCAAATTTCCCCCGAAGTAGAGGGATAAGAAAATTTGGAAAAGGGCTTTCCGTGTGACGCACCCAGGTGCAAACCTGGTAATATATTTGGACCATTTTTGTGATAATTCTGCCAACTTGCACCGACTGTTCCATTTTCCCCGGAGCCGCAATAAAATAGATAAGATTTTTTTTTTTAATCTTTTTTTTTAGTATGTTCCGTAAGTCGGATTAAGAAAATACTTGGTGCGAATGTAGATCATAACGGTTTAAAGTGTATGTCAAATTGCACCGACTGTTTCTATTATCCCCACGAAGTTACGAATATTTAAAGATTTTCACCCCATTTCACCCCCTTCCGGTGGGTGAATTTGCTAAGGGTTATATTGGAGGTGATTTTCAAGCCACACAAAATAATTTAGAAAAGTTTCCATGACTGTTTTTAATTACTTCCGCACTTTTGTAAAAAATCGCCTAATTTGACTATACTATAAACAATATACCTAACTAGCGAGGAAATGCTGCCAGCATCTTTGGAACCTTGCCGTTTTTAGATTTATTTTAGTTTTCGTTTATTTGAGTTAATAGCTGCACAGTGATGAATTGATAACGATAATTATACTCGTACTTTTAAGAATATCTAAACATAAGTAAACTCTTTTCGTAAAGCAACAAATAATAATTTGTTGTATGTATTGCATCAACAATATTCTTGTATAAATTATTCATCAAATCCGTAATTCCTGAATTACCCTAACGGAACAAACGCCGAACTTTCCTTCGGGTGGACCGGAAAGTTGCGACACTCGTATTGACGGAAAGGTAAATTACGTATCCGGAATACGGCCGTGTTTCACGTATAGTTAATTTGTCAAAGCTTCTACACTCTTAAGTTTTTGACATGTATGTATGTATGTATGTCCGTTCCTATGTCCACTCGTAACTACTCAACGACACATCCGATTTTGATAAATGACACATCATTAGATTTGCCTTGATGGTGCGAGTGTCACTGGGTTTGTTAAAATAAACAATATGGCGGATTTTATGCAGTTTCAAAATGCACCGCGGTCGGGTTTTTTTTAATAAAAATGTGGTTATTGGAGATAGTTGTTGACTTACTTGAAATAACTTTTAGTATACCCAACGCAATATTTGCTACCCGGATTACATTTTTTGGATTCATAGATGAATAGGTACGTATGTTCTGTGTAATTGATTTATCATCGAGAACGCGCAGTCAACTCCGATAAGAAAATTCACAGCACGTGGCGTATGAAAATACCTACTTACCTATCCGGTTTATGATTATCGCGATATCGACATTTTTGCTGTGAACTGCCTGTGACATACGCGACATACTGAAAACGAGACTGACCGTTACTCAGTGGGCATTTTTTGAAGAACCGATTACCGTTGGGGAAGACGAGTTCTCGAGTGGAGACCTTGTCTCGGCAAAAGAAGCGTAGGATGTCTTCCTCCAGCTAGAGAGATTATAATTCACGGGTTGGCTATTTATTTATTTAAACTTTATTGCACAAAAGAAAACTTATCGTACAAAAGGCGAACTTAATGCCATAAGGCATTCTCTACCAGTTAACCTTAGGGCAAAGCAGATTTGGTGAGCAGGCTAACAAAAAAAATACATTATATCACATTACACATATATTAAAGATACAAATAATTACATAGATAAGGATAACTATATAGTATATAAATACATACACATTTGCTTTTACTATATAAGCCCAGGTGCGGCCACATATGGAGTAGGTATTGCTCTCATCTCTGGGCTGGAGCACCCCAATACCAGCTTCTCCCTTTGGACCCGATCCAACGCCGGGCAGTTCGTTTTGTCGACGATCCCGTATTAACATACGCTTTGGAACCACTTAGCCTCAGGAGAGACGTAGCCTCTCTGTATTTGTTCTACCGTATGTACGGGGAGTGTTCTGAGGAACTTTTCGAGCTCGTGCCTCTATCACACTTCTATCACCGTACTACCCGCCTCAGGAATAAGGTTCATCCAAACTTTTTAGATGCTTGGCATCCCCAGAACAAGCGGGCATCACGGTCTTTTTGCCAAGAACCAGCAGGATATGGAATTAACTCCCATCTGAGGTGTTCTCAGCGCGCTATTGACATGGGTTACTTCAGGAAACGAGTAAACAGGGCTCTCAAAGAACGGCAACGTATAGGTAGTGTTGCAGCTATCCATGGGCAACGTTGACTGTTTTCCATCAGACAGCTCGTTTACTCGTTTGCCACTTATAAAAAAATACAGATTACACGTCTAAGCAGATACACTAAGAGATTTCAGTCCTACCAGCATAGAAATCACGCAAAGATTTATGTAAGGCTATGGCGGTAGCTGGAAAAGAGTTGCAAAAGATGGTACTCACAGGTACCCATGAAGAGACCTATAATCAGAGCAGTGGACTCTGACAGGTTGATGATGGTAATATAAGAGAATAATAGTTATTCCAAGTATCTGCTCAAAGTATATTCTGGTTGTTTCGAATTTATTCCGTGTCATAGTGTCATAATTATATGATAAATAAATAATGTTGTGCCTTTTCTCTTGTCAGTTGAGGTTTACTGAGCAGTTACTGAACATAAAAGTGAGTTAATGCGGTCGTTATCGACGAAGTTCAGACGCATATTGTGTTTATAAAAATCTATTTATACACTTAATGGATCTATTATGAATGTAGCAAAGTGCTCCAATTATATTGTAATTGTAAGATGTTTATTTTTTGATACAGATTCCTTTGAAGTATCATTCAATAGAGGTATTATGGAATTAAAGAAGAAGCGATGAGAAAATCTGCCATTTATTTCGGGTTTTCCTGTGTAAGGAAGAAAATTTATTTATTTAATTTTGGCAAAACTGATCGGTGAGGCGTCCTTGCTCCCCTAGCATACTTGTATTTACACGTTGCCTGTCCCCATACACAATGATATGACAACGTCACACGTCCAAGTTGCTTCTACTTTGGGGACACGCACTTATCAACGAAATTTTTTGTGGAGACACGGACTTGTGACGCCTAACGTCTTGGCCTCATTGTGGAACCATTTGAAGTTGTGAACCCATAGTGGAAGCTCGGACTCCTGAAAAAAAGCTTCATGTCCCCCACATTGGGGCCATCCGGACAGGGAACGTGTTAATATATTTTGGTGCCCAAATAAACTATACGTCTCATTCTAGTGTAGCGTGCAAGGGGGACGAAAGTTTTATAGGGCAGTCATTGAAGCGAAAAATACGGTCTTACCTCCGAATTTTTTTACTGTGAACCGATTTGCATGAAATTTTGGAATTAGGCTCATCTTACCCTTAACTTCAAAAGTGAAAATGATCTGAACTCCGCCTATTATTTTTAAGGGGTGTAAACAACCCCTTAATGGAAAAATTGACATTGAGCCATTTTATCGCTAGAAAACATGTCTAATAGTAAGTGGTGAAATTGTAAAGTATTTTCTAACATAATTACCTCATATTAAAATAATTTTCAACCCCTTGAAATTGCAAACAACCCCTAAATTGAAAAAATCACAAAAAAATACGTTGGTATGACATAAAAAGATGTAAGTATAGAGTAAGTAATATTTTATATTCTCTATAATAATTATCAAATTTTTAACCCCCTTTCAACCCTTGAAAACTACCCCTTGATAAAAAATTGTTAAATTTTTTTTTGATAAAATGAAAAGGATTTAAATATTATTCCACACTCTCGAAAATGATTATCATATTCTTAAGCTTTTCTACCCTTAACACATTGGGCGCCATGGGGGTCACGAGTGACCCCCATTACAAATACAGATGACAGACTACCCCTAAATTAAAACAGTAAATATATATGATTACTAGACCCCGTTATCTTGTCGCACTGACATTTCTTTTCACTAGAGCGTGAATGCTTTTTTTATCGACTATCTAAATGTCGATAGTGTGTATGCAGCCAACCCCGAAATCTCAAAAATTTTTTTGGACTTTTCATACATTACGAGTTTTCGACTATTTTCGACCGATCGATGACGACATTTCGTATGAAATTTGTCCCGATAGTAAAAGTTGTTCAGTATAATCACCCCGTTCAGGCTTTTCAGTGGATCAGAAAACACGTTGTATATATCTTTATTGTCTTTATACAAAAGTAATAAGTAGTACCTAGTGACACCTCTTTGAAAATATCAGTGACATACACTATCGACATTTAGATAGTCGATAAAAAAAGCATTCACGCTCTAATGATAACATATTAAAAATAATTTAATTTAGATTAAAAAATTGCCATTTATTGAATAAAATATTTACAAATTATATAAAATTGTACTATTATTATTAAAATACAATATTATTATTCATGACGTTTCCAAAATATATGAGCCATATTATGTATATATATATACACATTACAATAGTTGTGGGTCTCTATTATACTGCGTACTTTCACATTGCTCCAAATATTCACACTTCGAAATTTTCAGTTACTAAGTAGAAAAAAATATGATAAGTTTTTGGACCATAACTCCTTCAATTTTCATGCTATCACAATTTATAAAAAACCATTGTAAAGGTAATTAAGAGAGCTACAACATCCTTCATTGCAATATATAGTAAAAAACCTTTTTCTAAAACGGTGAAGGGTTAAAGGGCTTAAGAGAGGCTGTGATTGCGCTGCCACGCGCTCTTTAAACAATCATATCTCCGTCAATTTTTGTTTGACAGAGAAAACAAAAAAACTAAATTGTTTGTCAGAAAAATACCTAAAATTTTAATGCGTACACTTTTATACGTATCTGTCGTAATTTTTGAGATATTATGAAAAATAAGTGGGTGTTTTAAAAATTTGAAATTATGTTTTTTTTTTTAATCGTGACTTTTTTGAAAAATATGTGTCCTGAAGCAGCCAAACTGATACTATCTATCAAACTCTTCATAATGAAGTTAATTCTAAGCGGAATACGATTAATTTTAATTTTGGTGGAAATGGCACTTATGAAACCCATTGATTTAAAAGAAAAAACATTAGATGCTCCCCTTATTTGCAATACAGCTCACTTATTTTACGTGCAAAAGACTTTTAATAGTGCTCATTTTAAAGCTTATTTCAAGCACTACAGAACCCTTTTGTATTAAAATGCATAAAATGCATCTGCTCGCCGCTAGTTGGCATTGACCACATCGATTAAATTTCAGACAAAATAAAAAACGGCTTTGATCTTTAATATCTAGCTTAATATTGCACTTAGAATACTTTACAAAAAACCAAATTGTTCATTGTTTTACCTGCTACAATTTTGTTCCGTATAAAATTTTCGATAAAACGTATATTTTTGGAGATATTTGCAAAAAACCGATGAAAAACGTGACAAAAATGCGAATTTTCAATTGCCAATAACTTGAAATGTATTGGATTTTTTGAAAAACTTTATAGAAGAGTTTTTGCTTAAAATTAGGCCTTCTATCGATTTCCGAGACGATTTTGAAAAAAAAAATAATTCACCCCCGAGAAGGGGTGGCAACCACCCCCAGGGTGGTTGCGGAGTTCAAATCATTTTCACTTTTGAAGTTAAGGGTAAGATGAACCTAATTCCAAAATTGTATGCAATTCGGTTCACAGTAAAAAAATTCGGAGCCATAATGCTTCAATGACTGCACTATTATGTCTGCAATAAACGATAACATGCTAAAGGTATTGATAATAATTATAATTTTCAAGTTAGGAGTAGGATGAGAAGTAAGCTGAGTCGTTGTCAATCGTATGGCACCCAAATTAAGTGTACCCTATAGCTTCCAATCCCGGGATTTTTTTGTATCGCCAAGGCCAGTCCCGGGATCCCGGTATACAGGGTGACTGGAAATTCGCCGTATTCCTTGATAGGGGTTTTTCTACTTTTTCTACAGCTCATTTGCAATGATTTAGGCCCAGTCAACTAGGGGTCACAACTCCTTGGTTTTCGAGATAAGTATTCAAGTTTTTTGGTTTTCTTTTTAAATACCCGCCTCTTGACATAAAACTGGTGATTGTGTAGGAACTACGCAATTTTGAAATAAAAAAACGTGTTTTGAATAGCTAATAAACTACTGATTACATTACAATAGTAAAAAGTGCCAAAACATTACAACAATTGACAAATAAAAGCATTCAAAGTCAGAAGTTCCAGTTTTTTTTTCCAATTTTTTTTTACATTTCAATTTTTTTTTTCATCTCGAAAACCAAGGAGTTTTGACCCCTAGTTGACTGGGCCTAAATCATTGCAAATGAGCTGTAGAAAAACCCCTATCAAGGAATACGGCGAATTTCCAGTCACCCTGTACAAAACCTATCATCAGATGCAACTGAACTCAATCGCAAGTCAGATAAAGAAAAATTACTGATTTAAATCATTTACGAGCAACTTTAAAGGGCCTCTACGCGTTGGCTTCGGCTCCGCGCATGCCTCCCAAAGGTCCGGGACACCATTGTCCCGTGAACAGGAAAGTTTAATGAATGTATGTATATTGTATTGGAGCGTTTTCCAAAAAAATACCGGGGTAGCTACTTTCTCAAAATATGGACTTGTGAGGTTTTTTTGGCTCAGAATCGTTAGTACTTTCGAACCTTATACGTAAAAAAAAGTGTGTATTTTTTTTGGAAAACGCTCATTGACGGACATAAGCGTATCTTAGTATACCTACATGAGAATAAATGAATTGAAAATGCAAAAATAAGTTTCCTTGGAATACATAATATACTGATTATTATGGACACGCTGCATCAAGCATGTCTAATACATTTATAAGTAAAAATTTTTCACGGGTTGCGACTTGCGACCTTATACCGTCTCTAAATTAGCAATCACAATGGTAGTATAAAAGCGATGTTCTGCCTGCCTTGCCTCAGTTTATTCGGTTACCCAGCACCATGAAGACACTTTATCTGATGCTGTTTGTTTTTGTCGCGTCTGCAGTGCACACCGCACGCGCACAGGTTTACTATCCTAATGGAACCAAGATGATCAACCTCAGTGACGCCGGTGCTCTCTTCGAGCAGTTTAAGAGGGATTACAATAGACACTACAAATCAGCTGTCGACGAACTCATCCATTTTGAGGCTTTTGTGAGATCCTTGCAAGAAATAAATGAAGAAAATGCCTCACAGCCGGCTAACGGGGCATATTTCGTTATAAACGAATCTGCAGATTATACTGAGGAGGAGAAGAAACTTCACAGAGGATTCAATCCGATTCAAGGATAGGTTTCTAGATTCTTTATTCCATGCCATCGCGGATAGATTCTAGAATTATTTTTTGAAAATGATATAAATATTAAATAAATACTGAAACATCTGTTTTCTTTAATTTATTACTTCAATATAAGGCTCAGCAATTGCATCATTGCATCTAAATTGTAAGCGGTATTAACGATTATTAGAAAACCTGTAATTAACTTCTATGTTTTAGAATTCACGATATTTCGATAGGTAAAATAGCAATTGAACATGAGTCGTACAGATTTTTTCATCACACTTGCTCGAAAATGGTGTGGTTAGGTTACACGTAGGTTTTGCGGGCCGTAAATGACCTTTTTAAAAATTTGAATACGTTCTGTTTTACTCTTATTTGTCATGTTCATGTTCAAAGGACTCGCCAACTTACTTTTTTAACTTTTATCACTGAAATATTTAAAGAGAACATTCTGTTATTGCAAATACATGTAAACTTACAGAAATATGTATATTGTTTAAATAGTGTTGTATTTCAGTATTTTGTAAATATAAAATCAACCGTTTTAGGTTTTTAGCGCTATGGTTTCCGAACGTGACGTGACATTCCCATTGTCTACGCCACGGGCGGTAAAGGAATTACAAACTCGTGTTATTAAAGCCCTCGCCTTCGCCTTGGCCTTGTAACAAACACTCGTTTGTAATTCCTTACTTACCGCCCTTGATACACAATGAACTATTATTAACTCTATAGTTAATGCATTAAATAAATACTGCAAAATATACTTAAATTACCTCAAGCAGCTATACGTTATTAACAATACAAAGTTTCATCTAGCGGTAGGTAATATTATAATAGTTATTTATGTGACTGGTTAATAATGCGAGGCATTAATACACGAGTGTGGTTTTATGAAAGGAGCCGAAGGCGAGTTTCATAATAAGATCACACGAGTGTTTTAATGCCTAATTATGTACAATCGCATACATAACTTTATCTACATGCATATCATAAGTTTTCTATAATATGTACAAAATATGGCCTGCATATTCAAGTGGTACTACTAACTTATTTGTAGGTATTGTTAGAAAATGTAGGTATTAAACTCGAATTAATATAGTCTTTTGTTATACAAACTGCTTAGAATTTACGAAAAGTACGTAAAAAGTATGTATATCAAATGAGTTATGAGGCCATTGACACAAAGTATAATCAAAGTAATTACTTTTTAAAAATCCTTATTATTTTACGTACGCACTTTATGATGTTTTAAAACGATATTAATATCAATACGTCATGAATTAATAAAATAAGTACAGCTTATGTTTTTTTTTAAAAGGCGGCCATATTGTTTTCTGGCGTTTGTCTTCATTGTATTTTCGATTATAACTTTTATCGCTCAAGTTGTGAATGAATTGTGATATTTTCAGCAAGGGTTTGTCTAATTTTACAGTATAAAACCTAAGTTTGAATAAAACACAAATAATAAGAAGTTTAAACTTTATACTTAACTATGTATAAATAAATAAATCTATATATTTAGTTAAGTTTAGTATTGTATATTATAAAATTTAGTGTAACAATAACCCAGTAGATGGCGCTGTTAGATCTGTGAAATCTCCATACTACAGGCTGCATCGCGCTGTTAAGATTTTTCCGGAATGAATGACCCCCGCGCGGTATTGTTTGTTACTCCGATACTTTAATGTGAACATTAAGATGCAGTGTGCTTTAATGTAAACATTAAGAATTTAGTGCAGGTATTCGGGCTTCTTAATGTAGGCCATTTGCTTATCGTCGCTGAATATGTTGTAGGGAAATTAAGATATGGATGTAGATAAAAATAAATAAGGCCCTTATCACACTTGCGATTTGCGAGCGAGCTGCGGGCGAGTTTCCATCCATACAATACCAGTCGCGGTGTACTCGCCGCGAGCGACATTTGTATGGAGCTTCGCTTCTAACTCGCCTGCACCTCGCTCGCAAATCGCAAGTGTGATAAGGCTTTGACCATGGCAGACGGTGATAAACATGGCAAATGCCAAATTTAAAAGCAAAACTAATTACGGCACTTCGGCATTTAGCATGAAAATGGACTTAGTTGATTTGGATGAGAAAGAACGTGACCCAACTAAGCCTGATGTCAAAAAGCATAGATGAAAGTGCTAGAAACCAACTATGCCTTTCCTGCCATGAGCTTGTCTAGCCTATGATAATGACAGCTACTCGTACAGATTTTTCTGTTCGAGTTAGTGTTCGTGTTGGAACGTAATACCACCCCCTTAGCACTGGCAGTTAATTTTAAAATACTGTTCCTTTAATTTTCACAGTTATTTTTGTGTTGTCACTCTCTGCAGTTTCCGGCTAATCGGCTAAGGGCCTGTGCACAACGCGCCGTCAGCGTATCTCTGTTTATTTTTAGGGTGTGAAAAGGAAACTGCAGAGAGCGAGTGAGAGTTGCTGCAGCTATTTGTACCGTATACCTACTAGGACGTGCGAGTAACTGGTGAATGGTGAATCAAGCTTGAGCATAGCTATTGCTCGATCTCATATGAATGTTTCATTTCATTACCTACGACTTGTTAGGACTAAGAAATAGTATTTTACTTACCTAGACAGGTAAAACAAAGAATGTCTCAGATCGCAGGTATTTGACGCCTAAGCCGAAGGCAAGGGCGTGGGTTTTTCCGCACTTCTGGCAATTGCCAGTTTAAGGCCAAGTGTGTCGTAAATTCGTTTATTGATTTGCAAGGAAATGTTCGAAACACCTGTCATTGTTTTAGGGTGTGTGGTGTACCAGTAGCGTGGCGTCCAAAGAACTCGATTCCTCCCGGCTTGCCTAATATCAGGCATTTGAGCACCTTATTCTACAGCTCTTATAGAAAATGTACGCCAAATATGCACCAAAATGTACGCCAAATCTACACCAAAATGTATGCCAAATCTGCACCGGCTTGCCCAAGGATATCTTTTACGCCACGCCACTGATGTGTACATGCCTGTAACAGTCCAGCAAGAAAATGCTTTAAATGAAACATGCAAACAGTAACTCAAATCAAAAAATATGTACCACCGAATTTGAACTGCTATATCCCCTGACGAAATGTCGTGAATTCGAGGAACCCAAAATACCTACCTACGTAGAAATTACCAAATTACAGTTCTTCTTATAATGGCTTCATTTGATGCAGATGCAATTGCCCAATCTTATATTAAAGTGCCAAATGAAAGAAAACAGATGCAGAAACTTCTACAGTGTGTCCCAGGGAGAAGTGACCAGATTGGGATGGTTGAATATTCATGCGAAGTCATCGATAAAAAGAAATATTTCAGAGGTATACAACTTTTTTTTTTTATTGTTATTTCTCTACACTACTTTTCAGCAGTGTCAACGATTATTTCAGTCCCATTAACCTGTGGGATCCCGAAATAATCATGTGGAATCCAGAATTTACAGGATTGGATTCCCTAGCGGTAACCAATGAACGGGTTGCGATGAAATTTTACTTCCAATTAGACCTACTCCTGCTTTATTAAAAAATAGGATACTTTACATCCCGGTAACGAATTCCCTTGGGATACGTACACTGGTATAGCTATTGGACACGTTTTATTAAGCGTTTCTAATGGGATCGTAAAAAACTCACGGTTTACGATCATAACACCGTCTTTAAAATGTAAAATTAATACGATAGTATAAAAGCGATGTACAGCCGGTGTTGCCTCAATCTATTCACTCAGCACCATGAAAACACTTTATTTGCTACTGTTTGTGGCCGCTGCTGTGCACACCGTATACACTCGCGACGACTGGTACCATAATGGCGCTAAAAGGTTCTATCTCAGAGAAGCCGCTACTCTCTTCAAGCAATTCAAAAGGGATTACGATAAACACTACGAGTCAGCTGACGACGAATACATCCATTTTGAGGCGTTTAAGAAAAATATACAAGCAATAAATTAAGAAAATGCCTTACAGCCAGTCTATGGGGCGATTTTCGGTATAAACGAGCTCACAGATCATACTGAGGAGGAAAATAAACTTCATGGAAGATTCAAACCGCAACTCCATCGAGGAATTATTCTTTTGAAGAAATAATTATTCAATTTGAAAATAAATATTGAAGCATGTATTTCCTTTAATATAGCATTTCAATATCACCATCATCATCATTTCAACCTTGATACGTCCACTGTTGCACATAGGCACAGTATAACTTTTCTTCCTATAAAAGGTACATCGCGCGCTTGAATGTGTGCGCGCCGTGTACGCACTACAAGCAAAGAAATAAGAATGCGTAAGAATTAGAGATGCAACGGATAGTGGTTTGGCCGGATACCGGATATCCGGCTGTCACGACCGCCGGATATCCGGCCAAATCTTTTTTTACCTAAATGGAGTAAATTCGACGGCGCGCGGTCGCGATGGGCGGTGCAGGTTGCATTGCAACGTGTTTCTAGTTGTAGGCAATTTTTGATAGAAAAGTGAACTTAATTCACACTCAGTGCGCATTGAACTGTGGCACGTTATAGTTTACGATTATTATAGTAGTATTTCATAGTTGGATATTTATTGTTACTCAAATTTTCTCCTTATATTAGGTACTAAATTACTATCCGGTATCGGATACTACGCAACTATCCGGTATTCGGCCGGATAGTAAAATGTGGCCCGATACGGGATAGTGACCGGATATCTGTTGCATCTTTAGTAAGAATGCTCCATTATGGATCGCACTCACACAGACGTGCTATCGCGCGTCTGTATGAATACTAAACGGCCGAAGTTGGACTACTTGTTCGTCTTTATACTTTGACATAGGTCTTCCCCAAACACTTCCACAACGAACGGTCGCACGCCTACTGCTTCCATCGGCTTCCGGCGACCCTAAACAGGTCGGCAGACCATCTTGTGGCTCTGGGCCACCTACGATGCGTCTTCCGGTTCGTGGTCTTGTGGTTTCATTCAATCGTTCAGAGATGGCTTCTATTAAGCTAAAGTATGGAAAAAGAAGAAAAAACCGGACAAGTGCGAGTTAGACTCGCGTGGAGAGGGTTCCGTACGTTCGAAACAATATAAAACAAGTATACTTTTTTGCACCGACTGCTTATAGGTTTTCCTGTAACCTATAGGTGTAAGAGTATCCCACTAATATTATAAATGAGAAAGTTTGTGAAGATGTTTGGATGTTTGTTACCTAATGGTAACAACTAGACGGATCAAACTGAAATTTGGCATGCAAGTAGACCAAGTACTGGATTGAAACAGACAGAACAACGCGGGCGAAGCCGCGAGTAAATGCTAGTATGTAATAGAGGCAAAATTAATTTTTTTGCCTGTTGTTAGCTTATTTATTTTTCGCGCATTACGCAAAAACTATCAGGCCGCGCAATTTCATGGAAATCGGTCCGGTCGTTTTTCAGTGACATGCGCACACAAACAGACAAACAGACAAAAATTACTTATTTACGTTTTATTACTTAAGAACGATAATGCCGCCTGTTGTTTACCATTTAAAAAGCTGTGCTAGATTTACGGTTATTATTTTCAATCCAATTTTTTAATGAACGAACACAGTCTTTCAACGATATTATTATATGCGTACAGTCGAGTTCATAAATATATAAGCATTTCCTAGGACCAGTACATATTCATCTGAACAGATTTATCAATCAAAAATATATACACGTTTTATCTGCCATATTCATCTGAGCAAGCTTCTCAATAATATGTAAGCAACTGAAAATTGATAAAATATATGCTACGATTTTTAAAATTATCTAAACAAGTGGAAATATAATAAATATCTGCACAAGGGTTTTAATTACTTGTAAACAGGTTGTGGTGCATAAATATCTGTACTGATATATTCCAAATTTATGTGAACAATTAGAAGCTCGTAAATATCTGTACAAACAAAACATTTCAGCTTTTCAGTATATGGCAGGTAATACGTGTATATATTTTTGATTGATAAATCTGTTCAGATGAATATGTACAGGTAAACGTACATTTATTATTGAAGCCTAGGAAATGCTCATATATTTATGAACTCGAGTGTACTAAAATATTTTCTTGGAATACAAACATTATTATTACAGTCATGGTTCATTAAGCGTTTCTAGAATCGTAAACATTTTCATGGTTTATGATCATAACACCTTCTTTACAATTACCAATTACAAACGACAGTATAAAAGCGAGCTACTGCCAGTCTTGCCTCAATCTATTCAGTTACCCAGGATCATGAAGATACTTTGTTTGATGCTGTTTGTTTTTGCGGCGTCTGCCGCGCCCAACGGACGCGCAAAACAGAGGAACATGACTTATGAATATCCTAATGGAGCATTCATGATCAATCTCAAAGATGCCCCTTCCCTCTTCAAGAAGTTTAAGAGGGATTACAATAAACACTACAAGTCGGCTTATGACGAGCACATCCATTTTGAAGCGTTTAAGAAAAACTTGGAAGAAATAAATGACGAAAATGCCTCACAGCCGTTCAATGGGGCTACCTTTGTTATAAACGAATTTGCAGATTTTACTGAGGAGGACAAAAAACGTCACAGAGGATTCAATCCGATTCAAGGATAGGTTTCTAGATTCTTTATTTTCGAAGAATTAATTATTGGCTGGATTTTCCACATTATTTCTAAATCCATTTGAGTTTGAAAATAAATATTGAAGCATCTGTTTTCTTTCATTTGGCATTTCAGTGTAAGATCAGCAATTGGCAGTTGCATTCAAATTGAATAGTTCGAATATTAGTGATTGTTAGAAGACCTGGAAATAATTTTACTAGGCATTTTGGGTAAATTCATAGCCTTTTGTAATATAAAAACATGCAAGTAATTTGTTCTCCACTAGGGTTGAAAATTCTGGAGAAAATGAAATGGTTATTCAAAACTTTTTGAAAGTTTCGTTTTTTTTTTCAGGCAAATCATGCCATATAATGGGGTGTGTAATGATCTATCGAACAACAAATGGTATAACGTTCACTGTATAGAACAACATATCACATAATTTCAATGCGTAGAATTGATCAAGTGATAGAATGAACTTTTGATAGAATAACAATTAACATAGTTACCTTTAGTAGAACCACGATTGATATAATGATCATTTATTATATTCATATTTTAACATAATGCATAAATAGTATACTCATCATTTGTTAGAACAATATTTTATTCGAAACGTGCCTGTTAGAATAAATTAGCAATTTGTACTGACGTATTCGTTGAACTTCAGCCTTTCATAAGAAAAAGCAAATATACCTTGTGCAGAGGCCTGTAAGCAAGTCGCGGCTTCTATTTCCACTCTGAGGAACACAAGGTGACTAACGAAACTATATCCATATTGAAGTAATGGTGGTTTAGGGGTTTTTCTTTATTCCGGAGGGCTTCGCCCCCCGAGCCCCTAACCTAAGGGGCTTCGCCCCCGCGTCCCCCCTCCTGGGGGGCTTCGCCCCCGTCCCCTTTTTTTTGTTTTGTAGCAATTCGTAACTGCTAAACGTTATTAGTTTATATATTATACCTACTCAATTCATATTATTATGTCCAAAGGCTAATCCGCCTAGTATTATTTCTAATTGTATGAGTTTTACATTTTTTTCTTATATAATTTAATTATACTAAGAAAATAGTATTATATCAATAGTCCATTCTATCAAATGTCCGTAAAAATAAATTATATTCTACTAAATGTCTTTCTAATAAATAAATAATATTTCTATGTACCTACTTTGATTTCTAGGGTTTTATGTAACACAAAAATGTGGTGTAAAGTGTAATTTACCCACACTAAAAAACTAATAAAGAAACATTTCATAATTACAGTAAATCTAGGTAGTGAATCCGTTGCATAACAGGCCTAGCTTTTATTTTACGTTTGGCCAAATTATTACGATTTACTGTCAGTAATGTTTCTATTATTATTGTTGGTTTTTTAAGTTGATTTTGTTTAATAATCGACTAAGCAATATTTTAAAGTAGTTTTTATTATCATACACTCACAAAATCAACAAAAATGGACGAAAATAAATTAACCGGTTTTTAACCGGTTAACCGGTTATTTCAGGATCTTTTCGGTTAATAACCGGTTATAAAATATGGCCGGTTATTGCATTCCCTAATTGGAATGTAATAAATAAAGGAAGACCATTTACAAAAATAAACGAGATCCCATCAAAAACATTACATGTAAAAAGATGCAAGTCTCGCAATGCAGTTCTTTTACAACAAAGCTTAAAGGCTTCAAGCCTAAAGTCTTTTTGAGTCTCAATAAATTGACAAGGGCCTTAAAGCCTTTTAAAAAGGCTATAGCTCTGAGAGTCTTGGCTTTAAATAAGCCTAGCCTAAAGGGCTTTTTAGGCATTTAGCCCTTTCGAGGCAAACCTCTTTAAAAAGGGCTAAAAGGCTCGAGTTCTTCGGATCACTTGACTTCAATTCACGAAAATCCTTATCCCATACTTTTCCGACGGAGTCAAATGAGTACTTTTTTTTACCCGACTACGGCGAAGCAAAAAGGAGGGTTATGATTTTAGTTTAATGAAACGATTTGAATAAAAAAATTAAAAATGAAATTATGTCGGTTTTTAATTCAATAGTATTTTTGTTTTTATTTTTAGCGCATTACACGAAACTTAATCAACAAACTCGTCCTAGTAAAATTATACTCACCCTTGGTTTCCTACAGTATAAATCACCAATTTAGTCATTTAGAAAATACGAACGGTGTTTTGACATTTTGCTTCATCCGAATCGAAGTATCCCTGTTTATTATTATTTTTATTCTATTAACTGACATCTGTAATATACAGGGCCCGGAACCGGTATTTTGCAAAAACCTCGAAATAGCCCAATATTTTGAATCATTTTATGCCTTTTATGCCGGGCTCAATAATGTATTTAAGTAATGATTTCGTATTATTAGATTGTCCGATTAAATAATAAACGAAAGAATGATAAGAAAAAATACCGATATTTTTGTATGGGGAAAATACCGGTATCCGAGCCCTGGTAATATAACCTAGCATTGATAGGCTCTGCGCTGCCCAGTCTCAAGAGTAAAGATGTATGTACCACACGTGCTACGCGTCCTACAGCTGCAAGGTTACACATACCCACCTGAGCGCGGCTCTTGAGCTGAATTTATTAGACAGCTAGCCACGAAGGGCGAGTCTCGCTGCCGGCCAAGGCAACATACAAAGTCATACAGGGTGAAATTTTTTTCACCGTCCAAATTTCGACAGTGGATTCTTTAGCGAAAAATATAAAATACGTGATTTTTCAGTCAGTATCTTTCAGTACTAAAATATTGAGAAACAGCAGCTTAAATATATTCTAAAAAAAACATACGTTTGTGGATACCGCGGTAGCGCACTGTGCGGGAGACGACAACGGGCTCCTCCCCGCGACCCCTACCCCGCTTCCGCGTTGAGTCGCCCAGGCAAGCATCGATACGCGTAATCCTCACGTTACTAATTATTTTTTCGGGCAGCACGTTTCATTGAGAAATGGAAATGGCATGTTTTACTGATACCTAATAGCTAGGAAAAATTTGGACGGTCAATAAAATTTCATTCTGTATAACTGCGATATAGCAACGGCACCCGACTAGTTACTGCGATAGTGCGATATAGCTATGTACGTTAATTTACCCAGTCCTTGGACTACCAGGCTTTGCTCTGTTTAATTTCTTCTAAGGGCGGTTTCTTTGTTTATTCGGTGATGACACAGTTGAGGATTTATTTAGCCGCCCTGGGCCCCAGGCCATGTAGTAAGTATCAGCCAGCAACCCCTTTCTTAGCACCTATTCTACCAGCGGTCGGCAAACTGCGGCCCGCGTAAATTTCGTTAGCTAGGGGAGACCGGGTATGGTTGTCTCGCGGGTTGGTTGTCACAGCGGCCATAAAATAATACTAAACGAAACATTAAGTACATCAATCGGTGCTAAAAGATCGCAAGAGCTGTACATCTTTCCGTACTTCACCAATAGATGCACTTATTCCTTCGTTTAGTATTATTTTATGGCCGCTGTGACAACCAACCCGCGAGACAACCATACCCGGTCTCCCCTACTATGTGGCCCTCGGCTGCTAAAAGGTTGCCGACAGCTGCAATAGATTGCCGCCGCTAATACTTAAATGCCCCCGGCGTTGCAAGCGTTCATAGGCTACGGTGACAACTAACCGTCAGGTAGATCGTATGCTTGTTTTCCTCCCTAGCAGTATTGAAAACAATGTGACAGTTTATGAAGAAGTTTCGTTGTTCGAATATTTGTCACTAAACGTGGTAACAAATAAACGGATTGACATACAATTTGGCAATACAAGTAGACCAATTCCAGAATTGAACCATGACACTTTATATCATAGTAAACAGTTCCCTTGGGTTATAACGAGAATAACTTAAGTGAGCCGCGGGTTACTTGGTTCTGCTAATATTATAAATGCGAAAGTTTGTGAAGATGTTTCGGTGTTTGTTACTAAATAACGGGGTAACCACTGGATGGATTGAGCTGAAATTTGGCATGCAAGTAGAACAAGTCCTAGATTGAAACATAGGATACTTTATATCTCGGGAAATAGTTCCCTTGGGACAATAACGGGAACAGCGCGGGCGAAGCCGCGGGTAAATGCTAGTACTTAATAAAACAGAAACTTCAATGGGCCATCGAGCTTGGACGTTGTCCAGCGAGCAACAGGTTGGTGGTTGCGGCCCACGTTATTTAGGGGTAAACTGTAACGTTCCTATTATTGAAAACGATGTAGAAAGTTCAAGCCGGTTATGCTTCCACCTCCGTGTCTCTACGAGAGGGAATATATAATATTACCACAGTAATTTTTCTTCCTACAAAAGGTGTACGAACGCACTACAAGCAAAGATTAAAGAATGCGTAAAAATGCTCTAATATGAGCACCTGAGTTATTAATTGATACAGTAAGGATACGTTTGGATATACATTATTTTTTTTATCAAAACAAATTGTAAAAATAAATGAGAATAACATGACAGGATTTTTTGGTTACCCGACTGCGGCGAAGCCCAAAGGAGGGTTATGTGTTTGACCTGTATGTATGTATGTCCGTTCCTGTGTCCGCTCGCAACTACTCAACGGCACATCCGATTTTGATAAATGATACATCATTAGATTCGTCTTGATGGTGCGAGTGTCACTGCGTATGAAGTTCGTTAAAATAAACAAAATGGCGGATTTTATGCAGTTTCAAAGTGCACCGCGGTCGGGTTTTTTTTAGTAAAAATGTGGTTATTTTCGATGTTGAGTATCCTTACCATTGTACGTTCATGCTTCTGTATAAGTTCAGCACGAAAATTAAGTAGGTAGGCTTTAGAAGAAAGACGCGAACACAAACTCAAACAAAAAATTTCGTACCACCCTATGTAAACTGCTTTTTCTGAATCGAAATATCGTGATATCTTAATAATACTTAACCAAATTACCTAGTTAGAAGTTAATTATAGTCTTCTAATAAACGCTAATATTCCGACCGCTTGCGTGATGCAGCTGTACCTAATTACTAAATCTTATATTTGTGTCAAATGAAAGAAAACAGAAGCTTCAATATTTATTATATCTTTAAACAAAGTTTAAAAACTTATTTGCGATAGTGAAGCGGCTTGTATCCGTGCATATTCTCCATCTCCTCCTCAGTATAATCTGCAAATTGGTTCAGACCGAAAGTTGCGCCATTGGCCGGCTGTGAGGCATTTTCATCATTTACTCGTTGCAAGTTTCTCTCAAATGCATTAAAATGGACGCGTTCGTCATCGACTGACTTGTAGTGTCTATTGTAATCCCTCTTGAACTGCGCGAAGAGAGAACCGGCTTCTCCGAGATTGAATCTCGCTGCTCCATTAGGATAGTAAGGTTCCAGTTTTGCGCGTGCGGTGTGCACAGCAGACGCCACAAAAACAAACAGAATCAGATACAGTGTCTTCATGGTGCTGAGTAACTGAATAGATTGAGGTAAGACAGGCAGTAGATAGCTTTTATACTATCAATGTAATTAGTAATTTTAAAGACGGTGTTATGGTCGTAAACCGTGAAAAATTTTACGACTCTATTAGAAACGCCTAATAATGAAGCATGCTCAATGTATGTACACCAAGGACATCTTTTATCTCTCATATGAGCCTATGCTTTAATTCAGTAATCAGTAGGTATTTGGTCTAGGTACATAAAAACTTTCATCCGAATCCACTCAGTTGCTCTACCGCCTTATTTAGTAACAGATATCTTCACAAACGATACTAAATGAATATTAATATTAGTAGGATTCTAATCCGTATATTTCGCCTGTGTACCTAAACTAAGGCGAAATTATTCAAATGCCTCTTTTTTACTTCGCCGTAGTCGGATAAAAAGTATCCTATACCTATCTTAATTAACCACCAAACATGAAAATCGGTCTGGTAGTTTGCACAAACAATAGACAAATAACGTATGCGGAATGAAATTTGGACAAAGTTTGCATTCGGTGTTTTAAAAGTAAAGCATTCGAAATTTGAAATTTAAAAATATGAATTGTTTGCTCTGTTATCTGTCAAAATATTGCACAAATTTCGGGATACTAGCTTTTGTGTAATAATTATTATGGCAAATAGCGAAGAGAGGCGTCGAGAAAGCGTGTGTATTTTTCGGGACTCTCACCCGGACTGGACGAAGTCAAGTATCGTGAAGCATTTCACTCACATGGGGGAGAGCCGGAGTACTATTTATAATATTTTGTCGTCCTATTCCTTACGAAATAGTACTACTAGAAAACTCGGTTCCGGCAAAGTAAGTACTTTAAGTCAATCATCGAAGAAAAGCCAATTAAAGAAAATTACGGCGGGTCGTGTAGCTAAATCGTACAGGCAACTCGGAAAAATATTCAAATGTGACGGCAAAACGGTAAAAAAGCATCTTCAAGGCATGGGGATTACGAAACGAACAAGAAAAGTTAAACCCACCGTGTCCGAAAACCAAAAACTTACCCAGAAGAAGAGACTTGCAACTTTGGTAAAAAGCATTTTCTACGCAAAAAACGAAGTAGAGTGTATTATGGATGATGAATCATATTTCACCCTAGACGGTAATGAGTGGCAGGGTAACTTTTATTTTGAAAACGCCAATATTCAAACTGAAGAATCAGTTAAATATGTGGAGCACACAAAATTCCCAAAAAAAGTTTTACTATGGCTTGCAATTAGCCCTCGTGGTATGTCGAAGCCGGTATTTTTTGAGTCAGGTTTAGCAGTCAATGCTGACCGATATATGGATGGTTGTTTGCCAGTTGTGCGTGATTTTATGAGAACACATCATAGAGGACAGAATGTTGTATTTTGGCCAGATTTAGCATCCAGCCATTACTCGAAAAAAACGTTGGCCAAAATGGAGGAGTTAGGAATCCCATATGTACCGAAGGATTCAAATCCACCTAATGTACCACAACTTCGCCCGATCGAAGATTTCTGGGCCAATCTAAAGAGGCGAGTATATGCAAATAATTTCCGGCCCAAAACTATACAAGCATTAACTCGAAAAATAAAATTAGAGTTGAAGAAAATGCCAACATCGACTTACACCGCAGCCATGGATAAAGTACCAGCCAACTGTCGCAAAGCAGCTCGCATGGGTCCAAATTTCTTTCTACATTAAATTTTAATAGTTAATTGTTTAAATAAATATATAAATTTATTGTGTATACCACAAACTTTTCTTTAAAAGTGTTACAAACTTTGTCCAAATTTCATTCCGCATACGTTAGGCAAAAAAAAACTTTTATGCCACACCTGGCCATAAAGTGACTTTTTCCGCACGCTGCGCGTACGGTACTTTAATATATGTACCTACAAATTTGTATGGAACCTTCGGTGGGCGAGTCCAACTCGCACTTGTCCGGTTTTTTTTAATGGTCAGGCTTAAATTAATTATATTCGTCGCCGTAACAGTGATCTCATACGTTACACGAAGGCATTTTGTCGTTCAAAATAATTGCACAGAAAATGTGGCAGCCATACCAAATTCATCTTGTTAATTTTTAGGGTTCCGTACCAAAATGGTACAAAAGGAACCCTTATGGTGCGACTCTGTCTGTCTGTCTGTCTGTCTGTCTGTCTGTCTGTCTGTCCGTCTGTCACAGCAAGATATTTCAGGATCTACTGATGCTACCGACTTGAAATTTGGAATAGTGTTAAAAACCGCTAATTCGAGCCTATGGAACAGAAAAAAAATCCTATACCTTTTTTACTTTTTTTTTAAAGGGGACCGAAATAGGATATCTAAAATCAAAAGTTGGGCTAATATATCGAGTGGGATATCAAATGAAAGGGCTTAATATGAAGATTTCAAAACCGTTTTTATTTTTTTCAGTAAACGTGTAGTTTTTGATTTAAGACCAAAAACGTTTAAAATAATACCATTCCCCCCCTATTATCTCCGAAGTTACTGAACAGAAAAATCTGAAATAATTACTGATTATTAATATTATCCTAAATATTACAGGAAAAATAAAACGGTTTTCCTAACTTGCAGCGTTTTTCAGAAATTCGCAAAAATCGTAAGACAACCTTATTTGCTCCTACTAAACTAACCGCGGCATATGTCGATGTATGGGGACAACAGTTTTACAAGAGCAAAGTTAAGTTTGTCCCACCATACAATTTTTCTTGAATTATTCACGAATCTACTGACGATTTTGTACGGAACCCTCGGTGCGCGAGTCCGACTCGCACTTGACCGGTTTTTAATAATTGTACCGCTCCAAAGTCGCAAAATTGTATAACGACTTTAATTACTTGCAGATGTCTTTAACAGGGTACCAAAATTACTCATTAATTCTCCTATTTTGCACTTTGCTGTGGTTCTAAAAAAAACCTTGTCGGGACGCGATAAAGTTCAATTTATGCAAAGAAGGAGTGTGGAGTACAATGTCTGGGGAGTTATTATTCGGTAGACTGTATAATAATTGCTCATTTAACAAACATCAAACTTGCATTCATTGCCCGTTTTCGTTTTACAAGGTCGAAGGCGGGAAGTAGGTCAAAGTCGCACGGAATTTGCAACGGGCTATAAAAAAGGATTTTTTTTATTTATTTATTTATTTAATATTAGTACAGTATTAACTAATATTAAATAAATAAATAAATAAATATTAGGGGACAATCTTACACAAATCGAACTAGCCCCATAGTAAGCTCAATAAGGCTTGTATATATATTTAATAGATACAAATACTTAAATACATAGAAAACATCCATGACTCAGGAACAAATATTATCCCACCAAAAACATAAATGTAAAAAAAGAGAGCCAAGTTCATTACAAAAATTATGCTTGCCTGTGGGCTTCGCCGCAAAAAGCCAAGGAGATATAAATGAGTGCCAAGTCCTATGCAAAATCCAAATATGTATTTATAGGAACACAATAACATTATGAACAAGTATTAAACTCTATTTCTTTGCTTTATTGGATACCTATAACAATTGCTGTTATTTAAAAATATGAGATCTTAAAGTAGGTCAGATTTGACTTGGCATTAAACGGCTTCATTTTTGTGGACACATTTTTATCGATTGGGTGTTTGGATGTGTGTTACTAAATAACTGGGTAACAATTGCATGGATTGAGATGAAGTTTGCCGTGTACGTAGACCAATTCTTAAATCGAGACATAGAATACTTCGTATCCCGGTAAAGAGTTCCCTTGGGATATTAACGGGAATACCGCGGGCGAAGCTGCAGATAAATGCTATTACCAAGGACCATTAAAACAAGAGGACTGTCATTCTCCATACTTAGGATCGTGCCCCGTGCGCAAGGGGATATCCAGGTAAAAACTAGATGGCGCTAAAAAAATAAACATTAACGATGTTATAATTGAACAAAGAAACATAGTTTAGTAACAATTAGTTCGTTAACAGTTAATAATAAATAAATTCTAACATTTAAATACTGTGTCACGTTTGCAAAGTTGAATAATTGTAAATAACATAATTCTTTTACCAAGCTTATACATAGAAGTTGTAAATTCGTGGAACAGCTTTTTGTATGGAGAATGACAGTCCTCTTGTTTTAATGGTCCTTGCTAAAACGTAGATTCTACTCCTCAAACAATATAACTTTTGCTCAAAATCTTTTAAAAATTATGTAGAATCACGATTTTCTCATTTTTATACTAATAGGCTACTTGATGACAGTTCAAATCAGCTTCTTTTTATGAAGTGTCAAAACGCTCCGAAAGTATGCAGTTTAGTATGAAATACTATGTTGTGACGTGCTTGTGACGTCATGCTCAACATGGTGCCTTATTTTTAGTTTTCGTCATTGTAAAATCGTTGATGGCACGAAAATAAGTTTGAATGATTTTATCCGGGCTGTTTTGGAAGCGTAATTTGCTGGTTAGAGTTAATGAATTTATTTTGATTGTTGTCAAATACCCTATTAAATAGTATTTTCAATGCATGTTAACATCAGTCTAATTGACGTAGCTTGTCACGCTACAAACACAAAAAAATCGCAATACATTGCGCCTTCAAATAAATTTACTAAAAATGAAGACATAAGTTATTTTTGTCGCTGAACAAATGTTGTTTAGTTTGAGGAGTAGAATCTACGTTTTAATTTTTGGATCTTGTTACAGGGCCCACGGTGTATAGCAACATCAATATCGCCAAGCCTAAAATTAATTTACAGCTAAAACTGTACAAGAAACAGCATGCTATAATCCATTAATAACTGATAAAAAAACAAAATGATATATGTACTGCGTTAGGTACTTTGCAATGATAACGGATTTATTACTTTTTACGGGTCTAACAAATTGTCACCAGTGTAAGAAATTAGTTCCAATTAAACTTCACAATATGGCCGAATCTATATTTCTGGTCAGGGTATTGTTTATTTCCTTAAACTGACAAACAGGCTGACGGCCCACCCGCTGAAAGATTACACAAATAAATAAATATTGAAATACCTTCCGAATCCTTCCGAATCCAATATGACGAACATACCTGTAACAACAAAGGTGTACTTTAGTAAAGATGATGGGTTTATACAGAAATGGCATTATGGCATTCGTTGGACAACACACGAATAATAATAGTATATTCCCTAAAATCCCTAAATCATAGTCCCGATAGTTATTTCGGCAAACGGTCTTAAAGCGAAGAGTCTCCTCCAACACCTTAAAGGCACTCTCTTGATATGGATGGGTCAAAGGACAGCTACAAAAGGCGGAATCTACTCCTGGATACAGCGCGTATCGTCAGCTTCCTTAGGCACTGGTCCCACCAAGAGCGAGAAAGCGATTAGCTATCGGCGATTTTCTCGCCCAAGAAACGAACAAAAGATAAGGATCCTGTGTTAGTAAAAGAGACGCATACATTAATAGTTCATCGCTGGCTGTTCACACTGCCGGCGAGTAAATTTTCTAAGAGAATTCACTCGCCCGCGAAGAAAAAACTCGCCAATCGCTACTCGCTGCTCGTTGGTCGCCGCTGGTGGGACTAGTGCCTCTATCTCGATATACAGGTGATTTCGGGGTCGTGATCCCAACCATTTTTTTCTGACTCAGTAAATGATTGCGATGCTACCTGTATTTATTTTAATTGAAACAAAGATGATTCGTTATTTACGTATTTTTATTTAAAAATTATTATTGACTCAAAATGCGTGGTCACACTACTTTTAATATTACACCTTTTTAGAAAACAAACTCTCTGATAGAAGCGCTCTGCACTTGACATAAGTTTTCTTGGGAAATAGTAGGGTGACCATGATCTCGAATTATCGCAGTTTTTTTTGCTGACTAAAATAAGTCGCTGGTGTACTGTTAGTCCTAACCTATCGTGATCCTTAGGAGAAAGTAAGTTAAATGCTTCTTTCTTGCTCCACGACCCCGTAATCACCCTGTATTTCTGTGTTCCTCACTCTGTGGCCCTAACCACCGATCGCTTGGGCCCTGCGGCGCTGTCAGCGGCACGGGTTTTTGTTTTTCATCTATCAGAGACGATAGCACGCACGATTCGATAGAAATTGTGTATAAAAGCTCAGATCTAAAAAAAAGTTTTGTACAACTTTCTGTAACATGGCCCGCTTACACTGCAACCAAGTTTTGAAAGGAGGAAAACAATACCCGAGTTACAGGAGTCGCTAGATCTCTGTTCGGGCGAACTACTAGTTAATTACAATAGTTACGACGAACAGCCAGCCAAATCACATTTCCTAGACTTTATCCGATTCATTTGTTACCGTATGCATGAACCTAAAACCGGTACTATTTGTAGAATGGCATCGTAATCGTAAACATCGCATAACATCGCTTCTGGGAACGTTTCTTCGCGGACACAGTTACGGCTCGCGATGTCTGACTTTTACTGCCGCCTCATGTTTACCCTGAGACACGCGGCATGCATCTCGCACTATAAATGTGAGATATTTGTATTGTATATTTATATATCTATCTAAATTGCCTGTATCCAGCCTCTGGCCACAGGCATATATTTCCCTCCCATCCTTCATGCTAGAATCACCCCAATTTTAGTAGGATCCAGCTACGTTTCATGCCGGAGTCTTCTTAGCTGGTCGTGGGTTAGCGACCCGACAACTAAATCTCCCATTACACATACATGACATACAAAGCGACCCGACAACTAAATCTCCCATTACACATACATGACATACAAAGCGAAAATTGTACCCCGTTGGGAAGAGCGAGTCCTCCTGACACAGGTGAATAAACACCTACTAGGAGGACTCCAGAAATCTATTTTGTACCACGTTTACTTTAAACGAAATAAACATTTTCATTTTCATTTTTTCATTTTCATACACACCCAAAGATGGAAAATTTTAACCGCTTCAACCAATCCCGCCTGTTCGCTCACTCGCTTTGAGCGGTCAGTGAAAAGTCGCTATTGGCCGCGGCTGGGAAACTTGCTGGCAGGATTATAAGCCTCCACTTAGGTAGAACTGCTTTACAAGAGCTCGCCGCTGAGCTAATCGCTCAAAGGCTTGCTCCCTGCCAGAGATGGGCATTATTCGAATAAACAATAATTCACGATTTTTGTATTCGCGTATAATTTATCCTCGAATATTTCATTCGACAACTTTTCAATTAAACAAAACTAATAATATTTAAAATTACTCTTTTTACTGTATATTTGTTCTAACACATCAAAGATTGTTAAGGGTTAAGGGATAAGCTCAGGGCAGCTAGCAAAACAAGCCGCGACTTCCCTTGTCACGTGACATAGCATGATCTGTCATTAACGCACTGTACTGAATGGAAAAGGATAGATAGGTATTATGTAGTTATGCAATAACGTTCCAATCCACAAAACAAAGTATCAGCCTTCTCTCTTTAAAAACAAAGTCCATAACCCAAAAAATTGTGCATGTTGAATGGAACGTTATTGCATAACTACGTCCATTTGTCGCGAGACAAGGAGTCGCGCGTCAAAGTAATGCTAGAGGTACAGGTAATATGTATAATAAACAAAGGGTTAGCGTAAAGAACGGATTAGTCACACTCAAAGTTAGTAACTTTCTAGGCTGGCAGGGCCGCTCCGCCCCTGTGTGCCTAGTGTGCAACGCACACAGGCGCCAAGGCAATAGGGGTGCCGGAATTCGAAACACGACGACAATATAGAGGTTGCTTCATAGGTTTGCACGCAGGCGCTGCCGGGGGTCGGCGCGGGCCTGTAAGCTGGCCAAGAGATAGATATTATGAAAGAGTGAGATCACCACATTTTCTTATCAATTTTTATTTCGAAGCGAATCTCACAACGCTTAATTCGTGTAAATTCATTCCACGAATAATTTATTCCAATAAGAACAATCATTCGATAATTTTATCCGTCATTTGCGAATAATTTGGTTATTCTTATTCGTTATTCGAATAAAGGCCCATCTCTGCTCCTTGCCATTTCATTCCCGGACGATGTTTTAGGGCTAGACTATAAACAACTTCAACAAAATCACATGATAATAAAATACAGCACTTAATAAACAAGCAGGCGGTCGTGAACTGGTTCGTTTATTGCTTTAATGAGCATAGTTTGCAACAGTGTGTCCGACAATAGCCGGCGGAGAAAAGTTTGCTCGTGATCGTGACTGCTACTCGTTTTCTCTAAACTCCCCTAATTAATTACCTTTGTTATCCTTTACTAGACAAATTCAAAATCCGAAACTTGGAAGTTACCATAAAATACTTAATCGTCAATCGTAACTGTTCATTTAATAAAATGTCGTACTCGTATCAATTTTGCAAGCGGGCTAAATTTTGAAACTGTAATATTTGGTCTAAGTTTTCAGCTATTTTAGCCGATGATCTTAATTACCAAAAATGTCTTGGAAATCTCGCAAAATTATTACAATAGTTCATCAAATATAAATTAAATAAAAAAAATAAAAATCGTTTATTTCAGACTACAGTCCATAGCTGTAAGTCACATTTACCCTTACACTAGTGTTAGATACATAAACCGATTTAAATAAAAATGAATGTGATAAAGATTGTGACCCTGGAAAGAACGTCAGATAATTTTTATTCTGGAAATTATTCCTTAAGGAAGTCAAAAAAAGTTTTGTATGGGGAATCAATAATTTCTCAAGTAAGGAATATAAAACTCCAAATCGACGCAGACATAGCCACGGGCAACAGCTAGTTTATCATAAATACAAAGCCAATTATATAAATGCGATAAAGGTGTTACCAAGAAAGCTTAAACAAAACTCACTTCAGATATAATTGTCAAAGTTGTTAAAGCTAATTTTGTATCAAAGCACGCCCCACGTCGGTAAGACACCTTTAACTGCTTTAAAAGTTAACTCATTTATTCGCTCTAACTAGGTCTCAAGTAGTATAAGTTGGGAATAAGTTTATCAAATCAATGGGCAATGCAAATTGCTGCTCTTAGCTTTCTAACCCACGCGAAAAGAGTGGGCGTTAGGAACCATCATCATCATTATCATCAGCTATATCCCACTGCTAGGCACAGGCCTACTCTCATAGATGACAGTGGACGGGCTGTAGTCCCCACGCTGGCCGTGTTGAGGACAATACAAATACCTTTCAATTTCTTCGTAGAAGTATGCAGGTTTCTTCACGATGTATGTATGTCCTTCACCGAAAAGCTAATGTAATATAACTTTTGTTTCCCTTAGTAAAGACTGTCAGATGTTTCCCTATACTTCTAGTATAAGACGGTATTACTTACTTGCTTGTATGGTGTCCGTCAAGATAGCGTACACCGTAAAGATATTCAGAATCTGATGCAGCCAATAAATAGTACCCAAATAGTACCGACGAAATACCTAGGTGAAAAAAATAGTACCCTTAAACTTTTCGAAATATAAGGCCTGTTCACGGTGTACGCTACCGGGCGTCAAGCTGGCGTACACCGTTTGTATCTCTGGAACGGCTTTGTTTTTGGAAACGATTTATATCTCAAAAAATAGTACCCAAATAGTACCCTAGGGCCCTAAAATTTTATTTCTCTAGCTATCGTAGAAGCCGAGATATTCCATAACTTAACGGTGTACAAAATTTCACACCGTCAAGCTGGCGTACCCGGGAATTCCTTATAGAAAGAGCTCACTATATCTCGGCTTCTACGATAGCTAGAGAAATAAAATTTTAGGGCCCTAGGGTACTATTTGGGTACTATTTTTTGAGATATAAAGCGTTTCCAAAAACAAAGCCGTTCCAGAGATACAAACGGTGTACGCCAGCTTGACGCCCGGTAGCGTACACCGTGAACAGGCCTTATATTTCGAAAAGTTTAAGGGTACTATTTTTTTCACCTAGGTATTTCGTCGGTACTATTTGGGTACTATTTATTGGCTGCATCAGATTCTGAATATCTTTACGGTGTACGCTATCTTGACGGACACGCTTGTATGTACGTTTTTTTTTTCGGCATAAACGGCCGTTCCTTTATTCCGTTTTTCTCCTTCGGAGAACAAAGTGATCCTATAAGGGTTCCGTTTTTTTTTTCTTTTGAGGTACGGAAACCTAAAAAAAATATTAACACGGCTCTGCTTGTATGAACGTCGCGGGAGCACTCCACCAGAATGTCCCGCACAAGTCGCCATTTTTTTCATACTTCTAACAAAGTTAGGAAGTAAATTTTGGCAACTCAATATTTTATAACTTGGTTTCTAAATTGATAATGTAATTTAGGACTTTCTATATATTTTTAAGGTAGCTGCCATAGTCTTCTCGTGCGGGACAAACAAAGTAGACGATTTCCTGGAATGCTCCCGCGTCGTTCGCCCGCCGCCCCACAGTGGGACCAAACGGTCATTTCCATCTCAAAAATCTGTAACTTTTTTGTTTATTGAGATTTATAACTGAAATTTGGTATACGTAATCCTGAATAGATACGCAATCATATAATCAAAACGCGTTTAATATAAAACTTATATTTATTGAGTAATATCGGGTTGAAAATAAAATTTGATGGCTTATCATACAAAATTTTATTCTAATATTTTTTATTTAATTTTTTCTTCATATAACTAAGTATTAAATAATAAGTATTAACTATTAATGATAATAAAGTGGTTTTAAGTAGGTTTTAGGATAGGTATATTTGAAGGCATTGTTATCAAAATTGTGGTAAAATCAGATACTCCAAAATTACTCATGGGAAAACATCTTATCAAATATGAAAAAACAACGTCTGATTACACTAATATATCGAACATAACAATACACATATAGAAATAGTTTCATGAATAGGTATATGTAAAAATAATGGTTAGTTTAGGAAATATACTTTTTCCCTCGGCTGTCATTTTTGTTTGTAGCTCGAAATGGCGCAATAATGACGCAGGTTTTTTTTGTTTCCTTGGATTATTGAATAGTTAAGGATTCCAAAAATGATAATAACTCCACATCGGCAGCTTTCGGCAACAAAGAAACCTCCATTTGAAATTAAAATATATAGATTTTTTTCATAGGAACACTTGAAAATTAATAAAAAAATACTCATATTTTTTTTCTGTAAAACTATACTGTTGTAGCAAACTAGAGATCCTATTTAATCTAAAACTGTATAATACTTATATATTTCCTTAGAAAACTTAGAAAATATCAGAAGATAAACTTCACGAAGCAATAGTCCGGTAACTATGAAATTATCGACGTTCAATTTTTCAGTGCAATTTATGGTCAGTAAAACTTAATAATATTATTTTCCGCTATAATATGAGGTAGGCCTGTTATCATAGAATGTAGAACTATCAAAATTATATCAAAACCACGACTTTCGTCCAAACCATTTAAAAGATGGAAATGGCCGTTTCGGGCCACTGTGCGCCCTGCTGAACACTGGCGTCCAGTCCTTCCTTGGCCTAAAGGCGCTTCTAGACGGGCAATATTTTTCTGGCCCGGCCACTAGGTATGTACATCCTGCTTTAGCATACGAAGTAAAAGAAAGATAGCAAGACTTGCCTGCCACAAATTGCAGAAACGGTCGGTGACGGACCGTGCTAGTGGGCATAGTCTCATACTTATCATTACAAATAATATTTATTTTGACTGACACGTTCATAGTACGGCCATGGTATGATACGGTGTAGTGGGCAGAGACCTTTACAGATACGCGTTCCCTTTGGTTGTATATCACATCCGTCATGCACATTCAGCATCATATAGTAGCTGTTAAAGTGGCCAAATATATAGTAACACGTCCTTAGGGCCGATACAGACGGACTGCAACCCAACTGCATCTCCCTACGATTTGTATGGGAACTGCATCACAACTGCACGCTGACTGCGCAGTTGTGATGTAGTTCCCATACAAATCGTAGGGAGTTGCAATTGGGTTGCGGTCCGTCTGTATCGGCCCTTACTGATATGCTAATAAAGATCACCGTCCTGTTCGAAGACCAAGTTAGGGAAGAGTAGAAGAAGAATGTCGAAGTACTGTGTCGTAAACTATATATGTATAACGATGCCTCATTGCAACTGGCCCGTTATCGTTTGGAAGTCCGAGGTCTTTCAACTATTTATGCCACACCTGGCCATACAATGATGTACACAACACGGGAGGTAATAAAGAAAGCCCTCGATCGCATATCGATACCTTTAGACTCAAAGGGCGTAAACGCCGCAGATTCTAATGGCGTTTACGCCCTTTGAGTCTAAAGGTATCGATATGTACGTCCCTTGCTTGCAGCTTGGGCCGCAAACATCTGCGGTCCCGGCCTTTCTTTGTATTACCACCCTAGTTGTGTAATGTACTATTTTCTTTGTATGTTGACCATAAACATAAGCTACCTAGAATTAATTTCGTTTCAAAGTTATAACAACATAAATACAGTGTTATTACACGGGCGAAGCAGATTCTTCTTCGAAACCATTTTTATTTCATTTGGAGCTGTCGGCAGGTGGGGTTCTGAGGTTCTGACGTCACGGCGGCTAAAACACAGAATAACCAGTAGTCTAAGTCAAGCTCCGGAGCGGACATTTTGGAAAATTACGCTAGCACCATCGTAAGTTGGATGTAGTTTAGGGAAAATAATCCAACCCACACGTACCAATTTTAGAATAAATGCTTAAACAAAAGGTTGACATTTCACTGATGACTTTTTGTGGATTGGATCCTTTTCCCTAAACTATATCCAGATGGCAGGTACTTGAAAAAGGCGTGAAGCGCACGGTTAGTTGAATCTTATGCAATAGCACCCTTAGTGTTATAATTATAACTAACACACACAAATAGTACATTACTGCAGAGGCCGGCAACCCCATTTCCCGCCGAGGTATGTATAGTGCTTTTCTCAAATATGCAATGAAATAAATAAACTTACTAATATCCTTACTTACCCTAAATATTATTTTATAACAGAAACTTTCTATCAGAAAGTGACGTTAGTGACATATTATATCCATAGACAATGCAAATGTCATGTCACGTTCGGAAACCATATACAACCAAAAGCTGTTTCAGTTTACATTTTGAAATGTGTATACTTGTGGTTTAGTTTGCAATTTATAATAATTGGAAATTGTTTATAATGTGTTATTTGTTATGTTCATGTCAATTTTAAATAAATAAAACTGCAAAATATAGCAAAAATCGTTTTTTGGTTTTTTAATGGCTGAATGCCGTGATGCTGTGGCCCAAATAAATGTGGAAGGGAAATTAAAAAAAAATACATTGTAATTATTAAGTATGAAATTCCATTACGTGCCAAGTGTCAAGCCGCACCGGAAACGAGGTACTTTGCGGCCTATTTTTAGGCACGTAATGTCAACATTTCATGCTATGTTTGAGAAAAGTTATTTTATGCCACACCTGGCCATAAAGTGGCTATTTCCGCACGCTGCGCGTACGGAAAAAGCCGCTTTCTGGCCAAGTCTAGACATAAAATTATGTACACAACACGGGAGGTAAAAAAGAAAGCCCTAGTTGTGTAATGTACTATTATTTAAAACGTGTTTATCGGACTAAAGTGGGTCATGGTTAAAATTGATCTAACCGTGAAAATAATAATAATAATTACGCATTCCTGTAACAAAAAGATCTCGTTCAAAGAATAAAATGGCTTTTAAGCAAAAAAAAGTTTGAATTTTATAAATGTACGAGATTTACTGCAGTTCCACAATGATATTGAGAAAATCCAGTTTGACGCTCTAATCGCGTGATGTACTTTTCAATAAAGTTTAACTACTGGTTATACAGCGATTAAGAGCCGCCGCAAACGTCCGGTTAACGATTTTATATCCGTTATTTTTATTGCATCTTATCTAAATAAGTATTTTAATCTCGTTAGCGAGCTCAGTAAGGTAATTCGTCCTACTGATCGGAAAATCTAAATCTCATTTAACTTCGAGGCGGGGTTTCAGGGAAATGGCTCCATCTCGCCAGTACAGGAATGTAAAGTAAATAGTAATATAATAAGTACCTTCGTATTACCACAGATTAAGTTTTAGTACCTACTTACGTATAGAAGCTTCTCTTTCTAACAAAACCTACGTTCGGATTACAAAAATACGCCGAATCCTACCGGTTTATTTTTAAATGACTGTAACCAAATTTGTCACTTTAACAAAACAAATAACATTTTAAAGGACTATCAACACATTGAGGTATCAAAATGGGCTAGGGTGTTATTTATTGGATATCATTTAATCGATCAGCAAAATATTCATATTTTGGTCAGCAGAAATATGTATTTGGTCAGCCAAAATAGCTAGTTGGTAAGCAACTTATGGTTAGCAAACATTTATAAATCAGGCTGCAATTAATGATATACTGAACTGCTCTAAATAATTTTGGTCAGCAAATTAAATATTTGAGCTGCATTAAGCGATCTACGGTTAATCAAATTTTGGTAAGCAATCAGTAGGTAAGCAAAATATTTCATTTAGTTCATCAAAATTAAAGGTGCAATAAAACCTGATTGGCATGCACAAAATGGGCGCAACTATTCTGCCGCAATAACGCAAAAGGGCACATCTAAATAAAATTTTCGAGTTTACAATAAAATAAGCATATTTTATTAGAAAAACTTCTATTTCTAAAATAAAAAATGTCCGAGATATTCGACTTCAAAGTTGACAAATTTTTAAGACGTAAAAATTTCGATGGATGTTGGTGTCATTATAACACCTGTTTATTATTGTTTTATCGTATAGAATTCGCTAAATAAGCATGTTTTATGGAAAAAACTTTTCTCTGAAATCAAAAATAACCGAGATATTCGACTTCAAAGTTGAAAAAGTTGACTTTCCGTATCTCCGGCGCTGCGGGAACAGCAGCCCTTCCGCCCTTGCATGACGACGCACGGTCACTTCGCTCGGCTCCGCAGCTTCGGCTTGTTGGTCGCCTTCGGCGACCAGCCTCAGCCGCTCGCCTCATTCGTTCCCGCGCTTCGTCATGGCGGGCGAGGGCTGCTCTCCCTCCGCGCCTCCGGCTCTATAAAAACACTCTAGGGCGCGCAGTGTCGGCACGCGTCCTAACCAGCGAGAGCCCTAGATTCGGACTTTCGCAGGCTTTTTACATTTTATAGTAAGTAGTATCTTCAAAAATAGCAATACGGTAAAAATCACTGATAATTGATAAACACTACTACTTGACACTGACAGCTGACAATCACCGAATGACAAAACAAACACGCCCACGATTGGCTGCTCGCGTCACGTGGTCTGTTTCGCTCTGCCCACAGTACTGCTGATTTTTCAAACTTAACGCAATCCACACATGTTTTCTCTGCTAACCAATTGTAAAATCTTGCCGGCCAAGTAATTATTTTGCAGCTCGAGTGTTTATTAGGCAGACCAATGATAAATAAAGCAGATTAATATTGGTTAAAATGCTTACCATTTTTTAATTATTTGCTGAACAAGAGTTGCCGCCCGATTTTTATTTATTGCCAGCCAAATCTTTGTATGCTGCCCAAATGATTTAACTACTTATTTTTTTTTGCGGATCAATTTTAATAATGGCTGACCAAAAAATTACTTTCCTTATTTATTTATTGCGAACTCATGCCACAGGGCATTTTCTAGTTTCTCTACCAGTATTAAGTAGGTAGTTATTGTTTGTGTTGTGATGACCAAAAAAACTGTACGATTCGGTTTTTAATTAATATAAATATATCTTTGCTTTTATGTATAAAGTACGACAAGCAGCATTATCAGCGTTGAGGTCGCCCTTTGTGAAACATGACACCTAAAGTGTTTGTAATAAGAAACAAACTTTCCAACTTTGGAACTATCGATTTTGCCAAAGTTGAACAAGGTAATGTAGATGAGCTTACCTATACGCATTACGTATATGCGTAGTCTTACTTATGTAAAGACTACTTTTATACCTACTTATCACTATTTTATACTTTCATTTTCAATGTCTTTAACATCATTTCCTCAAATAAAGAAGATTCGTGCTTCTGTCTTAGCGCAATACATACAATGTCATTTACCACTACTAGGGGCTTCAAATGTGTAGTGGCAAGAAACGCTACAATTATACTCCAATATGCCTATGGGGCGAAAATCCTTTTTTTTATGCTAGATTAGCAGCTTGGTCAGCTTTTGCGACCAGTTGCTGCGCGTAGAATGCTCTGCTCTAGCTCTACAGAGCTAGAGCATGCTGCTCACTAGAGGTGGTGGTAGTGGCGGGAGTGATAAGCTCCCGTGGTGGTGGTTCTTCTTAAGTGGGCTAAAATACATTGTAACGTTCAAAACTTTATTCTGCTATAATTTAGGACCCAGCTACATCACCACGGCGCGCCACCGTCAACGTGAAACGACACTAAGCGAGAGCTATACCACGCAGTGGGGGATCAAGGAGTGGGAGGTTGAGGTGCCATAGCAGTCAATCCGCCCGTGATGAACAGTGACTGTAATAAAACTTACCCTCAGTGAAGTCAAACCCCATCCAAACCAAAATCCTGAACTGTCTCCGCCCAGGCCTCTGGACTGACTGGCTTAAACCGCCACTGAGTAGTACATAACCTCAATTCAATCAACAGCCTTTATAATTCCACTTCCACGAGTTTTATAAAAACCTCTATATTTTACTGGGCTATTATTATTGCATCGAAATACTGCTTATACGGTCCGGAATGACGTTTATTGCTATTATAGATCTAATTTACAAACATGATAACGGTAATATGCTATTAAAGCTATTACGGATAATAAAGAAAAACATTATTCTATTCAATGTCCATTTTCAGTAATTATGCGAGCCAGGAAAGATAACTAAATTATTTCATTATGATTATTGCCTTAGGTACGATTATGAGGGTAAGTATTAAGCTCATAAAGAAAATTAAAGGAAATTTCAATTTTTTATAGGCCGTTGTATAGGTACCTGCCTGAAATTAAGAGGCGGTGCTCTGAACCGGTAATACCCCCGTGCTCGTAAAAAAGGTTTTTGTTTGATTAAATATTAAAAACTACGCTTTTTCGGTGGCTTAATCATGTGGGTAACATTGTTGATTCAATCATCGGGGTCCGAGTATTTTTATAGGATAGTATTTAAGTATTATTTCATAACATAAAATGCAGTTTAGGCTGAGGCAGCTTTCGTGAGATTGACCGGGATCAGTTTGAATTCTTGCTCTTTACTTTCATTTAATGTTGAATTTGTATAGTTGTGAGCTGGGATTGGGAGATGGGGTAAAATCGCTTTACTCTTTGTGTCATAAGGGATAGCACGATTGAATAGGTTAGGAACCAGGGGTACAGCGAAATAATGTTCAACATTTAAAACAATATTTTGCAATAAGCCATAAGGACACTTTAAAAGTGTTTCCGAACGTGGCATCTAAAGAAAAAAAAACTCCGTTAAAAACTCAGTTAGTCTTTTTTCTAAAAGCAGGTACTATTACATAATTTAAGAAAAAATAACTTACAGAATAGTAAACATTCGCGATAATAGTATTTTATGCAACAGTTGTATGAGTACGGCCAAAATACGCGAATGGCGTGAGTTGCGATACGAGCCGCCGCGGTGAGTATCGCAAATAGAGACGCCATGAGCGTTTTTTGACTGAATTATACAACGTTGCATACAATACTTTTTTCTACGACTAAGTTTTAAAATATAAAATACAAATTTGGCGCGCAAACAAGGCAAATATGACATACTTATGACTGACAATATAATAAGTATGTGTCTATGGTAAACTGTTTTTAATTTGACGTATACCGCTAGTGACACACAGTGACGATATTAAAAATTCTTTTTTTTGTTGGCATCAAAGAATTTAGTTCGGAAATTTTTGTTTTTCATAACAATACCGCACGAATTTATTTTTTTGTTAAGTTGGTAGTTGTGCATTTTTATTGTAAAGTTAGTGTTGATCGCTTAATCCTTGACCTAAGTTTAACCTAACCAAGCAGTATCATTTTGCGACTTTAACGACACAAGTGCTGTTATGGCGAATAGAGTATAGACTTCCCTGAACTCACATATGTATGTTCTTATAACGTAAACGTTACGTACAGTCTAAACCACGTCTAAACCAATGCAATTTGGAACACACATTTTTGGGAACGTGCACTAACAAAGTTTTTTTTTAATTCCATCTATATATCCCTTTGACCGCCAAAGACGTCAAATGCCGTCACAGGTTTTTTGATTCAAAATTACTTAAAATATACATATACATAGTATTTGAATAAAATTTCTTTCTTTTAAAATTTGGTTGTTTGGTCCTGGCTAAGAGTGAAATTGAAAAGGAAGATGTCAAATTTGTATTTAAAAAATCAGATGTAAAAATCTGAAATTACCAATCAGCTTAGTAAGCTGATGATAATAAGCTGAGCTTACAAAAGCACAGATACACACGCCCTCACGCATAATTTTATTAAATAACGTCAAAATGTATAAATAAATTATATTAAGTAAATTAAAAAGGACTGCTATTTGCTCCAACGAATGAAAATCCAACAGGTAAACTGATGTATTATGTAAATTGTGCCTTTATCTCCTTCGTACATTCAGAATCGACCCGCACATATCTTCCACGATACGTTTACCCTCCTTTGTCCCGTACATTACGAACTTCGGGCATTTTACTGCCTCACTCGGACATTCAGAGTAATATAACTGAGATACGAGGATTATTGTACCGATTCTCTATAGACGTTGACTTTAGAGAGTTATTTAACTCCAGTATATGTTAGAGCTGGGTGTGGGATAGTGGACAGTGTCTTAGAGCAGGGGTCTCCAAAGTTTTGTCCCAGAAGGCCATACCATACAGCACCTTTGAAAATGTCGCGCGGGCCACATGACATGGTCGACTTGGAGTTACGTATTATCTTTTATCGTCTTAGGGGTGGGGGGGGGGGACCGGATTGGAACGGCTCGCGGGCCGTAGTTTGGAGAAAAAAGACAATGGGTCTTAGAGTAACGGAGACGGCGATAGGGCTGCCATCCGTTCGGGGTTCTCCGGATTTGTCCCAATTTAGACAGCGCCCGGGCGGGGTTTCATTTGTAGTCCGGGTTTGAATTTTTCTAGTTTTTGATCGAGTCACGGTCGTCACGAAGCCCACCGTCACAATATAAGCAGTAGTTTTTGTTCCAACAAAAGGTACATCGGGAGCGCGCATGTGTGCGCGCCGTGTACGGACGCACCACAAGCAAACATTTACCGTTGCGCACTCATGCCATAGTACGGAGTGCACTCACACAGACGCGCGATCGTGCGCGAAAACTGTTGCCGAGTCCGGATTCTGAAGTCCAAAATCAGGGGATTTTACGCTTTTTGTCCTGGTTAAAAATTTTAGAGATGGCAACGCTAGACAGCGATGATCTCATTGAGACAAACAAAATATCCAAGACTTTACAAAGTACCCGCGTTGAGTGATATTTTTTATGAACTTTTGTAGTTTTCTCCTTGATTATTTTTACAAGAATACAAGAAACCTATTCTGAAACTGTCACAAATACCGTGCCATAGAAACTCCAGATGCCTCTTTTTTGATAATCGCATAGACTTGTTGAAAGAAATAGAGAGCCAATCCCTTAATGGTTTTTGTAATTAACACAATGGTGGTATCGTTTTTGCAAGCCATTTATTACAAAAAAAGTTTATTACCGAAGTAAAAAAGGGAATGTGGCTAATATTTCTATTGCGAACAAAGTGCCTTTTTTGTTGGCTCCATACAATTCACCGGTTAAAGTCAAGGTTTGCTACGAAATAATTCAAAAAATATTAAATTTATCAATAGATATTCTGTCTTCGTTAAATCCATTAATGTACTATAATTTTAAATAAACTCCTCTGCATCTCAGCAAACTTAGCGTAGTTGCACTCTAAGGGCCGTGAGCCCGTGACGAAACTGAAAGTGTGTCATAATCATAACAATTAATTTTCGTGACGCAACGGAAACTTAGGCGGCATTTAAACAATATTATGAAGTACCGTAAAACTACGCAACTATAGTCCAGTCAACCAACTATGTTCCAAAATAAATATCCATTTTCTATCAGTGGTTTTGTGGGTTTTTATTTAAATTTGTTTAATTAGATTGCTCATGTTAGAGTTTATCCGTAATAATTGTCGTACACTAACGAGTGAGATTCAAGTAAATTTAGGCCATAGTTGGGTGCACAGTTGACTAAGTTGAATTTTACAACATAATATATAGTCGCATGTATTGGAAAGTACTAAATTATTTATCATAACACAGAAGAAAAAACAAAATATTAGGGATGTAACGATACCGATACCGATATATCGGTATCGCCGTTTAGGTATATACAACCGATATTTGAACAGCGCGAAAAAGAATTTGTTGTATGAAAAAAATCTACAAAAAGTAATTTCAATTACTGACTTAATTTATGTATTGGTCTATTACTTTGTGCAATGATAATTACTATGTTAATTATATCTTTGGTTCATAATATATATATATTTTTAATTTTGAGTTGACTATTTATTTTTAATTTACACTTTCAAGGTTGACTCTCTGTTAAATATAGCCAAGTTTTAGGCATACTTCATTATTTAGCTAAGATATCGGTATCGGTATCGCCGATTATTTACTACAATAGTCGGTATCGGTATCGTATCGGCAAAACTATGTATCGTTACATCCCTAAAAAAAATATAAAGTTATGAGACCACAAAGTTTTAAAAAAATCGATATTTTTCATCTTCTAAAAAAAAATTAAAGTCAATTTCGGAATGCTTTAATACTTAACACTGAAAAAATAAATGTACGACAACTTTGTGCTTACACGCACTTTTTCGTGCTCAAAATGGCAAAATGCTATTTTTTCCATACAGACTTAGTAGAGCGAGGACAAGAGATGACGTCACAGGGTGTCCATTTTGTGTGGGCCGTTTTCAACGCTCGGTGCGGTCGGCTACTTTTGATTGCAATTTGTGGCTGTTACAGTAATCCAAGTGTAGTAGTTATAGGTATATATTTGTTCCTCATAATTAGTAGAATCCATTTACATCAGAAACAAAATTTAGGACACAGCCTATTGCCTACTTATTAAAAAAAGCTCGAACGGGTCAAAGACAGAAATTAAGGAACTGTACTTTCCATCAGTTGGCTGATATTATCAATACTTTAGTCCTAGCACAGAATAGTAGAGAGAAGGCTCTCTCTCTCTAACAAAATTGTCGTTCAACTCCAACCAACGGACGGAACGCACCGGATCCGACTATCTCTCTCTATCGTATAACGCGTTCTAACGTGTGCTCTTTCTAGTCGCTGGCTAACCCCTCTCGCGGGGGCCTCAACGCCGAGCGGCGAAATCGCCGAATGAGATACTCCTGTACCTCTAGCACAACTGTGACACGCGACTCTTTGTCGAGCGACAAATGCTACGCATCTCTTTCCACTCAATATAGTGTGACAGTGACAGGTGATGCTCAGTCGCGCGAGAAACGAAGTCGCGGCCAGTTATGCTAGACATACTGGTCATATTCTCGTTTAAAAACATTTCAACTTTTCATTAGGTAAGACTTTAAGTGAAAGAGCATCAGTCGCAAACTAATACTTCACAATTTTAGACTCATTCAAGTCGTAATAAAACTGAAATTACAACGGATGTTACTTGCGACTTATTGCAGTTTGGTATTAAATGTGTTTGTTTACAAGCCACGCGGATGATAGGACACGGCAGTAATTAGTGGGAGCAAATAATAACATTTTTACTACAGACGGTTTCCAGATGCGAGACGCACAAAAGAAGTTTCGGTTCTCCTTGAACCGTGATGTTTACAATTTCGTTGCCAAAGGCGTTGAACGCAATGCGAACAGGTATTCTGACAGATCATTGTATTTTTGAACGGTTTTACCGCATATTTTACGATGTTTTCGTGGAAATATGCACTGAAATTCTGAGCCTCCATATCTATGAAATGAGTGTTTGTTGATAATAAGAATTTAGACAATTTTTTTCTAAGAATTGTTAAACTGAAAAGTACTGAGAAATAATTCATTATACCTATGAATTATTTCTTAAAAAAACCCATATTTGGATTAACTTCCTCTGTTGTAATGATATGCTAAGTAGTTTTTTCCTAAATAGACTTTTCGTTAAGGATAGTTATTGTAACACAACTCAATGCATGCGTGTGGAGTGAGCCCCGTCCATAGTTTGCCTTTCTATTTCACTTGTTGGTCTTTATTTCTTCTGTAACACTCTCAATGCTTGTGTCTTATTAAGAGTTAAAGATTAATATACATATTTTTCATGTGCTTTTGGTTCCACTAACAGTTCCTTAGTGGACATCTGTAATTGGCTTTGTGTTTTAATAATTGTCTCTGTATATTTCTGAATTGTAATGCTGTTGATGTCCCAAATAAATAAAATAAAATAAAATAAATAAAACATAAGATACCTAATCTTCTTGTTGCTTGAATTGGGTATCCAAAAAAAAATGTCTAGTTTTTATATTTTTAATCGATAAAGAAGGCTAATTTAAGAAACTGATTTCGTTGTTTATGCAATTAACCAAGTAAATTAATTTATTTTAATTTTTAAAGAAATTTTCATTATGGCGTCACTATATAATCGGTTTGTTTGAGACATGCTTTAAAACTTTTGGATATGTCTGTAAAATGTCATTGATTGTGTTTTTTGCTGCTGACAACACTGCATTTTTTGTCGAATAAAATAACGTTGACATTGACAATTTCAACCATAGCATAGACTAGCCTAAAAGTGATGGGTCCAAAACGGGCTTAAGTTATAGCATAATCAATCCATTTTTTAAAGATCTTACATGGTCATGTCATGTCAAAAAAGACGAAATTCGATGCACATTACTACATTCCGGACATGGATTATATGTAGTACTTACTATGGTAGATCACAGATCAGATACGACTTGCCAATCACGACCGTGATGTTACTATATTAGAGGTCAAATAAGGTAAAATTATAAATTACAAATAACTATAAGTATAATACTGATTTTTAAAAATTATCTGTTAACAGGGAATAATTCTACAACCCTTCTTCTCGAAATGGTTTTTGAAATCTTACATTACAAAATAATGGGATAACCCAATTGTCTTACGTTTTTCTGAAAATTCTCAATTTCATCATTCAATCACGGGTGTTCAAATTGGCAATTTTTAAAGCATTAATAACTAAACTTTTCTATAGGCTATAATAGTATGAAAATGTTTTTCCTTCCATAACCGTCACGCTTGAAAAAAAAATTGTAGTTCGATTATTGTCATTAGTAGCTATCAGCGGCCGATACGAGTAGCAATTAATGTCAAATATCGTAATGGATAAGCAATTATAAGAGACATGTACTGTAATCTTAATAGAAATGTAAATACGTCGATGTCGATATCCTTTTACCCGCGACTTTTCTTTCAACGTCACCTGCTCGTTCGTGGTACATGACGTACGTGGTACTGGAGCCAGGGCTGCTAAGAATCCCCGGGTAGGGCTTCTCCGTCAAACAACCTCGGCTACACATAGAACGGACAACCGATGTAGATTATCGCTGGTAACCTACAACTAGGGCTTCTAATCCTAGGATTATTTATATAGCGAATCCCGGGATACCGGTATTGACCATACAAAAAATCCCGGGATTAAAAGCCCTGCCTACAACACGCGCACGTTCAGGACGGACGAGAAAGTCACCCAGCTGGAAGAGGAGGTAAGTAGGATGCGCTGGGACATCATAGGGCTATCTGAAGTCCGAATAGAGGGGGAGGACACGATAGCCCTGAAATCCGGCAACCTGCTGTACCACCACCACCTGTAAAAGGGTGACCAGCAGTCGCATTTTATTTAGGTTAAGTAAGATTATTTTAATTAGATTTCCTCACAAGTGTGATGAAAAACATTGTGAGTGCCACTGGCGGTAAAGGAAATACCGCCCTCGATACACAATGTACTAGTACTTACCACGGGCGGTAATAAAGAAAGCCTCAAATCGCATATTTATTGCCCTTGGCTCGCGCTCGGGCGTCAAATACTGATCTGAGACATTCTTTGTTTTACCGCTCTAGGTAAGTAATGTACTATAAGGCCTCTGGCCATTGTGTAGTATCAGTTGCAAAACTACTATTAAAAAGACAAACTATCAGTCAGTTTTTCTTGAAGAATACATACGTATCTGAGCGTTTTAACACTTCATAAAAAAGAAGCTGTGTTGATCTGTCAGCATATAGGTATAGCTTATTGTTTTGATTTACCATTTATTTCGGGAATATACATCAACCTCGACCCGCCGTATTTTACAAGTTGCCTTGACCAGCCAGTAATTAGGCATAGACAAATATTTGTGTTTAGTCTGACTGCGCGACAGTCTATGAAGCTTTTATTGAACGGGAATATTCAACTATTTCTACTATTTTTCCGTTAGATAAACATTGCATCAAAAATGGACACTCTTATTTTGAAACTAGATTAATGAGGGTATTTAGAAATGAGAAATCCACCAGCTGGCAGCAGGGTGGCGAAAGGTCTATTTGGCACTAGATGTCAAAATCAGGTGGTGTGATTGGTGGATCTTGACGTCTACTGTCAAAAAGCCCTTTCGCCACCCTGCTGCCAGCTGGTGGGTTTATCATTTCTAAACACTCTCATTGATGAGTTTTCTTGAGCAATTGCTCATACCATACCACACATGCGTAATTATTATGAATTAGACACGTTGCGTTGCGAATCGTCCGAGAAATTACAATGTTCACTTTGTGGTCACTTGCCAGAGAAATGTACATCTTTATTTTACTTGGAAATCATGTATGATGTCAAGGTTTACAATTTTACTACTAGAGTTCAAACAAGGAGGAGGTTTTCAGTTCGTTGTTGTGGCCAGGTCAGGATCAGATAACGGTATCTTGGAGATATCGAGGGATCTTTTTACATATTACACCTAAAGCGTATAATTTAGGTATTTTTATAGCATCTATTGCATTTGTTAAGCGGATAGATTAGTTTGAAGCCAGTAAAGTTGCATTAATTCCAGTGAACATGAATACAGCACATTTTCAGAATTGTGAATCGTTATCACAAAGCGGGTTATCCAGTAACACCATTATCGCCTAAAAGATTAGTTTAACACAAAATTGACATAAAGTTATTAACCACGGGCACCATAAAATTACTCCTGCGAAGGGTCGAGCGCGATTGCATAATTACTGGCCAAGGGACTTAAGGGCCCTGCAATTAGCGATTAAATTAAGAACCACGATGGCAACCCTAACTCCATGGTGATTGTCTTATAATTTTGCTACAGTAGTTTACAGACGAGTATATAATTTTGTACTAACTTATTCTCCACGGTTAATACACTATTGGTTTTTTTATTACGTAACACTCGATAACAAATGCGTGAATTACTATAACAAATACCCGAATCGCTCTCAGTGTACATAATAAGTAGGGATGTAACGATACCGATACCGATATATCGGTATCGCTGATTATATACAACCGATATTTGAAGAGCGCGAAAAGAATTTACCGTATCAAAAAAAATTTGCAAAAAGTAATTTCAATTACTGTCTTAATTTATGTATCGGTCTATTACCTTGTGCAATGATAATTACTATGTTAATTAAATCTTTGGTTCTTAATAAAAAAAAATTGAATTTTGAGTTGACAATTTTTTTTTTTACTTTACACTTTCAAGGTTGACTCTCTGTTAAATATAGCCAAGTTTTAGGCATACTTAATAAGGACATACAAATATCTGAAGTTCATACTTCATTATTTAGCTAAGATATCGGTATCGGTATCGCCGATTATTTACTACAATATATCGGTATCGTATCGGCAGAACTATGTATCGTTACATCCCTAGTTTTAATAAGATATTTGAAGAGTTCCCTCGATTTCTCCAAAATCCCGTTATTGGATCCTATTCTAGTTGCAATGGGACCAACCGAAAGCCGTCACAGTCATCTTCGAGTAATCGTAGAAATTACATAACAAAATCAAAACTGAGAATCTCCTTGCGAGCCAAGATTCGAACTTAAGACTTCCGCTTGAAAGGCGGATGTCCGAACCGAACCACTCGGCTACCATAGCTTCTCCCACAATATTTATGGTGCCTGCACATGAATAGAACAACAATAAAATAAGGTATTTTCTAAAGACCGACCGTAAATATTTTTTAGTCACGCATGAATACAGAACAACGACTAGTTAGCGACACTTCCGACTTCTACGACTAATTTATCATCTCACTGGGTCACCTTGTAACCAAAACAGCCAATTTGTCACAGCAACACAAAAGATATTCACAATACTCGTATTAGTTCTAATCATGTAGGTGTTAGAGACTAATTCTGTGTTTCTTTTTTTAGTGGTACAATTAGAAGCGCGAAGCGTCAGCGATTTGGTACATCAGTAATTTACATAGCCATTAGATAAATTGCGCGATCAGTTCCAGTTGACAGCAGCTATTAGAATTTATGGATCGCACTCTGTTAAGCCGACTTCAGGCAAAGATTGTGTAGGAAAAGTACCGTTATGAACTTATGACCTTGAGGAGTAAGTAACAATGTTTGTAAACAAATCTGGCTGGACCAATCAAGTAAAGTGATACTTGTATTCAAATTGTGTTTAAATTTGGCAGTGTGCTTACGATGATTTCAGTTTCATGCATTGCTAGCATTAACCTACGACTTCGCCCGCGTTACATTATCCCAAGGGTAACTCCTCCTTATTGTATACAAACAAAGTACTCCTTACCGATGTTTCATTCAATCCAGGACTTGGTCAACTTGTATGCCAAATTTCATCCCAATCCATTCACTGGTTAAGTTACCGTTATTTAGTAATAAATATCCATATCTCCAAACATCCCAACCTCTAAATATTGAAACATCTTCACAAACTTTCACATTTATAATATTAGTAGGATTAAAAGTCATCTCTTATAGTTTACAAGCTAATTTACAATTTATTAATAGCGTAGACGTTGCCACATTGAGCCTAGATTCTTCTTTTCAGGGTTCCGTACCAAAATAGTATAAAAGGAACCCTTATGTTGCGACTTGCGACTCTGTCTGTCTGTCCGTCTGTCACAGCAAAGATATCTATCTCAGTATCTACTGATGCTATCGACTTGAAATTTGGAATAGTGTTAAAAATCGCTAACTCGAGCCTTTTGGACAGAAAAAAAATCTTATACCTTTTTTACACTTTTTTTAAAGGGGACCGAAATGGGATGTCGAAAATCAAAAGTAGAGCTATTGTATCGAGTGGGATATTAAATGAAAGGACTTTGTGTGTAGATTCCAAAACCGTTTTTATTTTTTTCTTAGACTTGTAGTTTTTGATTTAAGATAAAACCGGTCAAGTGCGAGTCGGACTCGCACACCGAGGGTTCCGTACAAACTCGTCAGTAGATACGTAAATAATTCAAGAAAAACTGTATGGTGTTGGTGGCACAAACTTAACTTTGCTCTTGTAAAACTGTTGTCCCCATACATCGACATATGCCGCGGTTAGTTTAGTAGGAGCAAATAAGGTTGTTTTACGATTTTTGCGAATTTCTAAAAAACGCTGCAAGTTAGGAAAACCGTTTTATTTTTCCTGTAATATTTAGGATAACATTAATAATTGGTAATTATTACAAATTTTTCGGTTCAGTAACTTCGGAGATAATAGGGGGAATGGTATTTTTTTCAACATTTTTTATCTTAAATCAAAAACAACATGTCAAAGAAAAAAAATAAAAATGGTTTTGGGATCTACATATTAAGCCCTTTCATTTGATATCCCACTCGATATATTAGCTCAACTTTTGATTTTCGACATCCCATTTCGGTCCCCTTAAAAAAAAAGTAAAACAGGTATAAGATTTTTTTTCTGTCCCATAGACTCGGATTAGCGGTTTTTAACACTATTCCAAATTTCAAGTCGATAGCATCAGTAGATCCTGAGATATCTTGCTGTGACAGACGGACAGACAGACAGAGTCGCACCATAAGGGTTCCTTTTTTACCATTTTGGTACGGAACCCTAAAAACGTTAAAAAACATACCATTCCCCCCCCCCCTATTATCTCCGAAGTTACAGAACAGAAAAATCTGTAATAGTTACTGATTATTAATATCATCCTAAATATTACAGGAAAATAAAACGGTTTTCCTAACTTGCAGCGTTTTTTAGAAATTCGAAAATTGTAAGACAAACTTATTTACTCGTACTAAACTAACTGCGACATATGACGATATATGGGGACAACAGTTAATTTTGTCCCACCATACGGTTTTTATCTTGAATTATCCACGTATCTACTGACGAGTTTGTACGAAACCCTCGGTGCGCGAGTCCGACTCGCACTTGACCGTTTTTTTTATGAACAAGCTTTCGTTTGCCCTCATGATTAGAAAGGACGAAGCTTTTTATGAATATTTTAGAAATAAAAATATAAAAGCTCCTTCATTACAAACCTTTTCAGAAAGACGGCTAAGTTTGAATATAAAACGTGGAGATGCTTACTTTTTACACGACTGCCCAAAGAAAGAAATGTTATGTTTTTCTGAAGATTTTGATTAATTTGATTACATATACTTAGACGCAGGGAGGACCAATCCTTCTCGGTGTGTATGTAGATAGTAGGTATTCTCATCAGCATACACTTACCTGCAAACAAATGTAAAATATTATTGTCGTGGTAGTTAAGACTTGTTTATAGGTACTCCTAAAGTCCTAAGGACAGCCAATAGTGTAAATTTAGTCATAGATAACATAATTTTTCCATTTATTTAGGTGGTATTTGAAGAATTGATTGTAAGATTTTCAAATCTGATAATAATATTGACGGAAACTGAAGTTGACGGCGTGCAACGTAGGTCGTTGCCACTTCTTTTTAGCACGCGAGGTACATACACTTTTTCCTCCTACCTCGATATATTTATGTAAGGACAGCTAAAGAGGCCTAGTTTCAGTAGTTCGGTGATTTTAGTCCGGTTCAAACAAATATATATGAACCGGACTAAAATCACCGAACTACTGAAACTAGGCCGCTAAAGATGCGATTTGCGACCGAGCTGCCGAGTTAGGCTGCGTTCACCGGAGCTGTGCGGGGTAGCTAAGCGGTGTGCGAGGAAGGACCCACCTAGCCCGATCATATCGAGGTGGACCGGGACTAAGTGACCTGGTTCGACCCCAGGCACTCCCGGCTCCCACCCAGTCCGACCAACTCAGGGTGGTCTGGCTAGCGACCTAGTTCGACCCCAGGGAACGCCACGGCCAACCACCCGGTCCGACAATCGCTACGCCCAGGATGGGTTGCGAGTTTGTCAGTTTCTAAAAAAAAAAATGCCGGGCCGCGCTGAATGAGGCTCGGAACGTTGATTGGTGGATTTTTTCCTCGCACACCGCTTAGCTACCTCGCACAGCTCTGGTGGAAACGCAGCCTTAGAAGCGAAGATCCATACAAATGCGACATTTAATGTCGCTCCGCCGCGAGTTCACCGCGACTTGTTTTGTATGGAAACTCGCCCGCAGCTCGCCCGTAAATCGCAAGTGTGATAAGGCCCTTAAAGTTGGCATGACTCATAAGGGCTTTTTTATTTAAAGTGCGTTCTTAACTGACAGTTAACAGGTCGTCACAGAACTGACGATTAGTGTCAAACTCCTTACATTTCGTCCCGGACTGACAGGTTAGACGGTATTTGAACATAGCTTAAGTTTCACCTAACCGTAGATTTTAAAATAAAAATGCCCACAATCGCGTTTCAAGACGGTTTCCCGTGAAATCGCATGACAGATAATGCACGATATTCCTAATTCAAATCAAACTGTGTATAGAACTAGGACTACTAGATTCATCATCTTCAGCTATGCAAAAAAATTGACGTCGATGTTATCCTTCTTCATATCAAGAAACTCACACCAAAGATAGCAACTGGACGGAAAATGCCATAGATTACTTAAAAACCGGCCAAGTGCGAGTCGGACTCGCGCACCGAGGGTTCCGTACAAACTCATAAGTAGATACATGAATAGTTCAAGAAAAACTATATGGCGATTAGTTTAGTAGGAGCAAATAAGTATGTGTTAAGATTTTTGCAAATTTCTCAAAAACAGTGCAAGTTAGGAAAACCGTTATATTTTTCCTGTAATATATAGGATGACATTAATAATTGGTAATTATTACAGATTTTTCTGTTCAGTAACTTCGAAGATAATAGGGGGGGAACGGTATTTTTTTTAACGTTTTTCGCCATAAATCAAAAACTACTTATTTAAAAAAAAATACAAAAATACTGTTTTAATCTACAAATTAAGCCCTTTCATTTGATACCTCACTCGATATAATAGCCCTACTTTCAATTTGCAAAGTCTCATTACGGACCCCTTTAAAAAAAAGGTAAAAAAGTTACAAGATTTTTTTTACATCCTATAAGCTCGGGTTAGCGGTTCTTAACACTATTCCAAATTTCAAGTCGATAGCATCAGTAGATCCTGAGATATCTTGCTGTGACAGACGGACAGACAGACAGACAGACAGACAGACAGACAGACAGACAGAGTCGCACCATAAGGGTTCCTTTTTTACCATTTTGGTACGGAACCCTAAAAAGGCCGACTTCAGCCTTTAGATTTAACTATTTTTAGATACTTATCAGAATCAGAAATCATTTATTGTTTGATTACGCATTACAAAAGATGTCAAAATGGTATATGTATAACAAGTGTCATAATCAACCGTTCAACGGTATACAATACAATATTACATGTAACTTTATATATCTAATCTAATAATTTAATAAATTCAAATTACATTATTCCATTGCAATAAATAATAAAATTCAGATAAATAAACAATAATAATTAGAAGTGAATTATAAATTAACGTATGAAAGTTTTAGAGTTTAAAAAAAAATAATTATTAATTAACAAGTCAAAGGAGTAAAAACATACTACACATTAAATTATATCACAATTTCATTTCATCATATCCGTGGCTGAAATGCCACACGATAAATAAATCATCAGCTGGAAGACATCCACCTGCTGCATCTTTTAGAGGGCTTGCTTGACATGTAGAAATGGATATCTACTATTGCGATATAGGTACTGCCTGCCTATTTACGTATTCTACACCATGCGTCAGAACAAGATGCAACATGGGTTGCTTAATATCTGCCCTACTATCTATATTTTTACAATTGCTTATTAGTATTCCCTTGGTATAGGTCCTCGTTTCTCCTTTGTTTATTACAAAATAGTCTTGTTACTCAACTGTAAAAAATGTGGTATTTATAAAAATAGTACGTACTTTCAATATACTACGATTACTACGTAAGTAAAGTAAGGTTGGTTAAGACTTAAGGTACTTGATAAGACCGCCTGTTATCTACTATTAGTTTTTGGTATGTTGCTTTGATTTACTCCTATCTCCTCTAGTTTTTGGTGTGCAATAAAGAGTTATTGTATAGTATTGTAAACTAAGAAATTAACCACATATTTGTACCTAAATACATAGCCTACTCTGAAAACTACGTACGTAATCTTAAAAACCAAGAACGGTAAAACTTACATCTTAGAATTGCATTCATCTTCCTCCATATAGCTTAATTTTAAAGTCCGTTTGCAGAAACTCGGCGTAAGTGTGCACTTTATTTATTAGTGTGAAGGTGTGCGTTTTATCTGATTATTATAAAATATGCTTATTAGTGTATGTCAGAGCCGGTTAAAATGAGCCAGCGAGCTGCGAAAGCTTACTTTGCTCCTTTTAACATCTCAAATGAACACAGAACTCGGGCATTACGTACGGCATTTTCACATGCAAATTTCAATTAGTTTTTCGTAAACCTGGCGTAATGGGACTAGAGATATAAATGTGTCGTTCCTGGAAATATCCGCCATCATAATTACCCCAAATTCCCCATATAGCTTGAGATTGGGAATATTCCGGATGGGACTTTCGGTCTATAAAACATGAAAATTTTAAAATGTGAGGGTGGGGAGGATTATGATGAAGTTCTAGTCAAAATTATTATTTTTTTTTTGGTTGGTCTGTGTCCCGTTTGGTCAAAAATTGGCCACTTTGGGTGAACTATGCTCGTGCCCCTCTCCGAAGGAGAAATTAGGTAGAACCCCTTGGTAGAACGATCCAAAATGAGTCTTGGCCTCCGCCACAAGAGCTTGCCATTTACCTCAGTTCTGAGCAGACCAGAGACATAGAGTTGCTAAGACCTTTTATCAAAATATCGAACAGACTTGGCAAGACGTGATACATCATTTCGCCCACATCCGGGACAATATGAGACATTATCGCTCATATAAAGGAGGTACATTATTTGATATCGGTCTTAATAACCCTGTGACGGACTTAATAGGAAGCGCTACACGATCTCTGTGATCAAATTCTTTTGTCGTATTTTGCGATACGCCTACACATATTCAGTAAAAGTAGAGTCGGCATCAAATACTTATATGTGGTATAAGGTAAAATAAAATAAATAAAATAGTTTATTATAGTTAATTAGTAGGCCCTCAATTTTATACATGAGGCCACTTTAGGGGGCCAACTAGAAATTTAATAAAAGCAAAGTATATCGTGTGTCATATCAAATAAAAGAGCTCACTTTTGAGAGCATATTTTTTTATAGTTTTTATATAAATAGTTTTGAAGTTATTTATGAAAATTTACCATACCCCCCCCCCCCCCCCCCTTTATCTCCGAAACAATTGGACCTAAAAATTAAAAAAAAAACACGAAAAATAGCCCTACACTTATAGATTACAGGAAAGCCTATAAGAAGTCTGCGCAATAAAATATAATTGTGTTGTATTGTTTTGAACGTACGGGACCCTCTCCACGCGAGTCACTCGCACTTGTCCGGTTTTTTAGCTATGTAGTAAGTAGTTATTCTGTACTATCTTTCTCTAAGTTTAAATGTTCATGGTCTAATGGTCAACCTACAAAAGTTGTATCTAATTATGATTTACCAAGGCCAAAGTATACTCCAAAGTCTAATAAAAACTTTTCATTCTGTTTTAGTCTGTCTACTGTGAAGTCACTAATTTGTTTATGAAGCGTAAATACCCAGACACTAGTGCGCATAATAGATATTAATGGAACTACGTACTATCGTCCAATTAGGGACCTTTTAACTGGACACGCTGAAAAATATAAAACTTGTATGTTCATGGCCGCGCGTGTACAGTCGCCATCAGATATATCTGAGCTGTCAGTGTACTCATAAATATCTGAACACGGCTCTATTTTCATAGCATTAGAGCCGTGTTCAGATATACAGTCAGCGACGAAACATACATTTTACCGACCGGACCGTAAGTGGCATTTTTCTACTTGTTATGCGGGGAGAAATCCAACTTCCTCACCAGGGGAAGGCATAAAATTGTGTACCTACAGTAGATGAATATGTTTACACTTTTTGACCTTATTCCAATGAAATAAGTGTAAATTATAATTTACACTATAGTTGTGACCTCAAGATGTACTTACTCACTACGGGCGGTAATAAAGAAAGGCTCAAATCACATTTTTAGGGCGTCGCCTGCGACTCGGGTCAAAAACACCTGTGGTCTGAGTCGTTGTTTATGTTACCGCCTTTGTTGTTGGTATAACATATTATTGTCACCTCATTCCATAGAAAGAAGGGAAGGGAAAACCGTGAAAAGTACCTATATTGACGCATGACGGTGAGACGGTTTAGAAATAGTTTAGTGACAACGTATTTACAAGATCACCTACTTTTGACGCTCGAGTTTCTCATATTATTTTTCATCACACTTGCTCAAAAATGGTGTCATTACACGTAGGATTTGCGGGCCGTAAATGACCTACTACGCCCTAGGGCGTAATGGTTTTCTTTTTAAATTTGAAACGCTGGTTCTGTTTTACTCTTATTTGTCATGTTCAAAGGAAACGCCAACGTACTTTTTTAACTTTTATTACTGAAATATTTATTTAAAGAGACCTGTTATTGCAAATACATGTAAACACATATTTCTGTAACATTAATTAAATGTTTAAATAGTGCATTTCAGTATTTTGCAAAAATAAAATCAACCATTTAAGTCTTTACCGCTATGGTTTCCGAACGTGACGTGAATTCGCATTGTCTATGGATAATGTCACTAATGTCACTTTCAGTTGTACAATTTTATTTAGGTTAAGTAAGGTTATTTTAATCAGATTTCCTCACAAATGTGATGAAAAACATTGTGTGTGCCACGGGCGGTAAAGGAATTACAAACTCGTGTTATTAAAGCCCTCGGCTTCGCCTCGGCCTTGTAATAAACACTCGTTTGTAATTCCTTACTTACCGCCCTTGATACACAATGTACTATTTACGCTTTATCCAAACTGTGTTGCTCTGAAACAAGAGTACGTAATAGTACGTAGTATGTATATCACCAGTTAACAGGTTATCCATTCATTATCTATCACCCTGTGGATTATCCTAGGTTTATGCCATTATTGTTTCTTCCTATTCGCGATTCTGCACAAAATAAATTCCACACAACTGAATTTAATCACATGCGTAATGCTTCACAGTCGTTATTTCTACGCAATCTTGTTTCTTCCTTTCCTAGTAGCGATTCTGCACAATATGAATTCCACACAACTGAATTTAACCACATGCGTTATACTTCACGATACTATCTTTATCTTTTATTCTATCTATCTTCTATACTATCTTGTTTTTTCCTAGTCGAAATTTTCAAAAAATGTTTTTGTCCGCCCCAATTTTGACCGGGTTCGATTCCCGGTTATGTCTGAGATTTAAAAAAAAAATACAGAATCGTGAAGTATAACGCATGTGATTAAATTCAGTTGTGTGGAATTCATATTGTGCAGAATCGCTACTAGGAAGAAACAAGATTGCGTAGAAATAACGACTGTGAAGCATTACGCATGTGATTAATTTCAGTTGTGTGGAATTTATTTTGTGCAGAATCGCGAATAGGAAGAAACAATAATGGCATAAACCTAGTATAATCCCGGATGTATGCTATACATATAATAAAATCGTAGAAATACTGTATAATATTTTATACACATCACTATTTAATTAAACTACCCCTTGTATCGGTAATTGGTTACATGTTAAACTTTTACCAAATAAATAATACAATTGAACATTTCTATTTCACATTTAGGTGTAACAGAGCTCTCTAGGGACATTTTAATTACTCGAGTTTCACATTTATTAGTACCAATGTTTGCTTTGATATTCCAATTGGTAGATTAATAAACTCGTCATCCATTTTTAGTCCCGAGCATTAAAACGTTCCTTTTGTGTTTGGGTTCGGAATGGATAATAAATTGGAATTCTGAAACTATTGCAGATGGTTTTATTAGACAAAGGAATAAGGGTAAATGAGTCGTTTTCAAAAAAAGATATCCGTAATTAGACCTTAATTAAACAAAAAGTTAATCTTGTTCCTTTGTGTAACGAAAGTTACCATACAAATTATACACCGTGCCCCCGAGTAACCAGAAAAACTGTAACTATAGGTTCTAACAACTATTAGGAGTAAAAGGAGTTATATGATGTATAGTCGAAAAACGGTTACTTTCCGAGATATTCATTATTTTTTAAATGAATACTTTCAAGTGTGTAACAAGCCCTAATAAATGTGACTAATATACTTTTACATTTTTTGTTAAATCTTTTAACGAAACAGCAATTAACCTTCGCAGTATTTGATGGTAAGTGACTACGAGTCCAAAAAAATTACCTTTTGTTTTCATTTTAGCTTGTTTTTCCTTTTTGATATCTTTTCCTCAAGCACCTAAGGAGTTAAGGACATGTTTATAAGGAGGGGCTCAATTTACTGATTTATTTTGTTCCATAAGACTTAATGTAAAATGACAAAATTCGACCTATGTTAATATAACGTTATTTATTTGTAATACCATCAGGAATACGTGGTTAAAAATTTTCGGGTTATTCGGGGGCACGGTGTATAGTTAACTTTCGTTACACAAAGGAAATAGTTAACACTTGGTTTAATAAAGCCCTAACTACGAACATCTTTTTTTTGAAAACAACTCAAATATGAAAATTACTCTGAAAATGTAGTTTTAAGTTTATTGTAACGTATTAATGAAATCGAATGTAATAATGTCATACCTGTTGTTATATTTAAACATAAAAAAAGAGAAACTGGTGAGTTTCTTCCGGCACTTCTTCTCACCAGAAGGTCAGTACCCGAAGCGCCAAAAGAAATAATACATATTTAGAATCAGTCTTGTAAACGAGCCCTTGAGGGCCTACTTGCAGAAATAAACAATTTTATTAATTTTTTTATTTATGCATTGAGCTTGGATAAGGCGGGAACGAAGGGAGGCCCTTACCTAGAAACTGATTGACACCCAGGTTAAGGAAAAATAATCACAAAATTAACATTTAAAATAACTGACTTTCAGTGAACCTATTTTGATAAGAAATGCACGAGTGACTATGAACAATACTTAAAATGCTATATGTGTGCTTATAATATTCTAAGGGTTCCCTCGATTTCTCCAAGATCCCATCATCAGATACTATGAACAATACCTAAAATGCTATATGTGTGCTTATAATATTCTAAGGGTTCCCTCGATTTTTCCAAGATCCCATCATCAGATCCTGATATGGTTACAATGAAATCACCTCGAAGGTGTAACCTTTCAAACAAAAAGAGAATTTTCCAAATCGTTCCAACCGTCTTCGAGTATTAAGAGCAAATTTGTGTGATGAGCACGAGTGTTTGTTCCTGAGTCATGGATATTTCCTATCTATTTAAGTATGTATTTATCTATTTAGGTATGTATATCGTCGTCTAATACCCATAGTACAAGCATTGCTTAGTTTGGGACTAGCTCGATTTGTGTAAAATTGTGCCCGATATTTATTTATTTAATTATTTGTTCAAATACCACCAAATTAAATGGAATACTTATGTTTTCCATCACTAAATTACACTTTTGCCGTCAAACGCCAAACGAAAAACGTTACAAGCTTGGTTCGCATCATTGGTGTGGCGTAAAAGATATCTTTGGGCAAGCCGGTGCAGATTTGGCGTAGGGGAGAACGGGTATGGTTGTCTCACGGGTTGGTTGTCACAGCAGCCATTAAATAATACGAAACGAAGGAATAATTGTATCGCTCGGTGTTAAAAGATCGCAAGAGTTTCACCTCCTTTCCTACTTCACCAATCGATGCACTTATTCCTTCATTTCGTATTATTTAATGGCTGCTGTGACAACCAACCCGTGAGACAACCATACCCGGTCTCCCCTACATTTTCCTTAAGAGCTGTAGAATAATGTGTTCAAATGCCTGATATTAGGCACGCCGTTAGGAATTGAGTTCTTTGGACGCCTCGCTACTGGTTCACAAACAAATCGACGAACTCTTTCGTTCTAACTCGATATATATTTCTGTGATCCTTCCTTATCCTTGTTTGTTACTTCTTGCAAATCTTACTTAAGGTCAGACTTCAAGTTAATGAAAAGCTCCTTGCAGGGTCAGGTCGTAAACCCTTCTTACATAAGCCTTGTCCTTAATGGGAATGTAAATCATCTCATTAGGGCCGAAATGACAATTTACAATGGCCGACTTTGCAAAAAGGGAATGGACTTAATTTACCAGTAAAGTTACTCTTCTGGACGCCCGTTATGGCTTTAACAGCTAAAAGTCTAAGCTTGTTATGTTAAACACATATACAGTCTTTGCCAAAATTGTTGAGCACCCGTGTATTTTTCATACAAAACTCGAACATTTGCCGGAGATTTTCTGTTTTTCTAATAAGTATTGAAAAATCCTTCAAAGATGCTTTTATTTTAGTTGTTCTTAAATGACATTTCGTCACTACTTTGAAAAAAACTGCTATCTAAAAACGTCGCAGAGAAAAACGTCAAAAGTTACATACGAAAGCTATTTACACTTATTGCCTTTTTACCTGGAGTCAGTGTCAGATACGTGTTTTTTTTTAAATAATGACGATTTGCATTTCAATAAAATTTGCAGCAGCATATTGAAGAAAACTTCCTTGATTCATATGAACTTTATTAAATGTTGCCTGTTTGTGTATTTTTATTTTTAGAAAATAAAGTTTAATTTTAAAGTTATTTCACAAAAACAGGCATGCTCATGCTCAATATTGTTGGCCAAGGCTGCAGCAAAGATTAGTACAAAAACACAAAACACAATATGGAGAGTGGCAACAGGTTACCTTCGCGCCGGCAACTCTCCACGCAAACGCCCACCATACAACCACCATAGCCAGGGGCGTATTTTGAAATTTGGCGCCCCGGGCCAATAATGTTTCGCCGCCCCAGAAGTCAAGGAAAAAATTATTGAAATAAAAAATACAACATTTTTAATAACTTCTAGTTGACTTTTTTTTGTGGTGTAATAATTTGTTTACAAAGTCATTAATAATGATTTGATTACTTATAATCCAGTAAGTTTATACATCAGAGCTTGGGACAATCGCGACAGATCGCGCGCTTGAACATTCAAGCGCGCGATCCGCGCCGTGTACGAACGCACTACAAGCAAAGAAATAAGAATGCTCCAGTATGGATCGCACTCACACAGACGGGCTATCGCGCGTATTTGGGAATACGTGTCGCGCGCTCCTAAACGGCTGAAATTGGACTACTTGTTCGTCTTTATACTTTGCCTTGAGAGCGGAACCTAACTTTGTCACAAATCGAAAAACCCTAAAAATTTGGGAAGGTCTAGTTTTAGGTAGTACCTTCTCAGGACGTTTTTAAAGTAGACTAAATTTGCTATAATGCCCATGAGGCTAGAATTGTCTCTGTAGACCCATAGTTTTCGAAATAAAGACTTTCAAAGCGAAAAAATTATGAATTTTGAAAAGCCTTATCTTGGAAACTATTAGGTGTAACTACAGAGATAATTTTATTATTTCATATTGTAGAAAATTTTGTGTACTTTAAAAAAGTCCTGAAAAGGTACTATCAAAAACTAGTCCCTTAGGGTTATAATCGCCAAAATCTGAAAACCGAAATTTTCGCGGTATTTTCGATTTTTGACAAAGTTGCGTTTGGCGCTCGAGGTCACAAATTTAGATTATTCATTCAACATCATAAACAAGTCTGCAATAAATCAGAACCACTGGATTGGCGCAAACGGCGCAAAGTACCCCGTACTTTCAGCCTTTCAGGTAACAAGGTTACTGGTTTATTCGTTGTTTTGTAACGCCCTTATTCAGATCAGAGCATGTACTTATTGTACTTAACACGCCGTATGTTTTTAATAACAGACGCGCTCCGTAGGTATTGACGAACATTAACTTACGACCGTATTTTCGATAAAATAAAAAAAAATGAGAAGTAAAAGTCAGTTGAATGGCGCCAAAACCAGAACAAAAGGCAATCGGCCCGGGGCGGCTATGGCGCCCCTAGCCGAGTGGCGCCCCGGGCCATGGCCCGGATGGCCCTAGGGTAAATACGCCCCTGACCATAGCGAATATAGCGTAGCGATCCAGCGCGAGAACGCTGCCTGCGCCATGGCACCCTGCCGACGGAGCTCAGCCTTACTTTGTTAATTTTTGTTTTATAATTTTATTTCCTTCTATCATAATTTAATTACTCATATAGTAATGTAATAAAATATTATTTAACACCTTCACAGTCCGGTGCCCCATATATGGGTCATTAAAAATGACTAGGTACGAACCCCCTGTGTATGCATCTAATTATTTTGCTGCATATTAAAATGCTGGACGTAGGTAAGAGAACATTCAAATATTTTGTATGTCCCCATATTAACGTGTTAAGTATATGTATAGCTATGACGAATCATAATAAATAACAACAATACATTAGCCAAAAATATCTGATTGTTGACTTCAATAAGGTCGCAGAAACGGCGTTAGTTATTACTTACCTAGTACTAGATCCTATGAAATGCAGGCAAATAGTGTAGATAACAAAGAGGAAATATGAAGTTGAAAGATAGGATATCAGTCTTCTTTAGAAAATTAAGGAAGTGGGCTGATCTCTGCGAATTTATCATGTAACGCTGTTTTTTATCAACGCGATATTTAGATTGTGTAACGACACACGTTAAGAGCAATACACCGTAATCAAACTGGTGCGGATATTGGCTATTGCCACGACCACCAAGGTGCCCAAAGGTGATCAGGAACCCGAAGGTAATGTTTTTAGGCCTTCCTCGAAATATTATAGCTTAAATGTACAAACATAGTCTTGTGACGATTTTATCATATAAAAATCGTCGACTGTAGGCTGAATTACGGTAAGGGACAGGCAAAACAATGTCCCTTACGCTAATTCAGCCTACGGTCGACGATATAGATAAATCGATTACCTACAACAATATAACGGATCCCACTCATGCAAATACCAATCCACTCAGAGAGGCAAGGTTAAATTGATCGTAAGTGCGTATGCTGCATGAATAGTTTCACCAAAGATAAGCCAATTTCCAGATATACTGCTTATGGAATAAAAGGTACATTGGATTCCCTTGGTCCTTAAGTGGATAGTCAGATTTGTATTGAAGGAAGGTCACAAATTCGGGTTATCCAAAAATGTATCTTTGTTTGGTTTGAAGAGAGTACAAATATGGGAAATACACAGACTGAAAAAAAAATTGCTACAGGCAATATTTTTGTATGGAAAGTAAATTTTTGGTCAGCCGTTATTAAAATTGATCCGCAAAAAAAAATAAGCAGTTAAATCATTTGGGCAGCATACAAAGATTTGGCTGGCAATAAATAAAATTGGGCAGCAACTCTTGTTCAGCAAACAGTTTAAAAACGGTTAGCATTTTAACCAATATTAATCTGCTTTTTTTATCATTTGGCTGCCTAATAAACAGTCGAGCTGCAAAATAATTACTTGGGTAGCAAGATTTTACAATTGGTCAGCAGAGAGTTTAATTGAGATATACAGGGTGTCACTGTGATATATACTGGGTGTCACTGTGATATATACAGGGTGTCACTGTGTTATATACAGGGTGTCGCTGTGATAGATACAGGATGTCACTGTGATATATACAGGGTGTCACTGTGTTATATACAGGGTGTCACTGTAATGTATACAGGGTGTCACTGTGATAGATACAGGATGTCACTGTGATATATACAGGGTGTCACTGTGTTATATGTATACAGGGTGTCACTGTAATGTATACAGGATGTTACTGTGATATATACAGAATGTCATTGTGATATATACAGGGTGCCATTGTGTTATATACAGGGTGTCACTGTGATAGATACAGGATGTCACTGTCAGCAGAGAAAACATGTCTGTAAGCAGTTTAATTGAAATATACAGGGTGTCACTGTGATATATACAGGGTGTCACTATGTTATATACAGGGTGTCACTGTGATAGATACAGGATGTCACTGTGATATATACAGGGTGTCACTGTGTTATATACAGAGTGTCACTGTAATGTATACAGGGTGTCACTCTAAAAACGAAACAGCTCCCAAAAATAGGTAGGTTAGGGTTATTTTTTTTTTGATGACCCTAAAACGAAACGGCTCCCAAAAATAGGTAGGTTAGGGTTATTTTTTTTATGACCCTAAAAACGAAACGGCTCCCAAAAATAGGTAGGTTAGGGTTATTTTCTTTTTGATGACCCTAAAAACGAAACGGCTCTCAAAAATAGGTAGGTTAGGGTTATTTTTTTTGCTGACCCTAAAAACGAAACGATACACGTTGTGAATAAATAATATAACTTCTAAACATTATGAGATGTATAAAAAAACGAAATACCAATTTTATATGAGCCCATCACAGTGACACCCTGTATACATTACAGTGACACCCTGTATATATCACAGTGACATCCTGTCCTGTATCTATCACAGTGACACCCTGTATATATCACAGTATCACTCTGTATCTATCACAGTGACACCCTGTATATATCACAGTATCACTCTGTATCTATCACAGTGACACCCTGTATATATCACAGTATCACTCTGTATCTATCACAGTGACACCCTGTATATATCACAGTATCACTCTGTATCTATCACAGTGACACCCTGTATATATCACAGTTACATCCTGTATCTATCACAGTTACACCCTGTATATAACACAGTGACACCCTGTATATATCACAGTGACACCTGCTACTTGACAGCTGACAATTACCGAATAACAAAATGCGCACACGATTGGCGGCAGAATAGTTGCGCCCAGTTAGGTTTTATTGCCCCCTTTTTTTTGATGAACAAAATGAAATATTTTGCTTACCTACTGATTGCTTACCAAAATTTGATTTACCGTAGATCGCTTAATGCAGCTCAAATATTTAATTTGCTGACCAAAATAATTTAGAGCAGATCAGTATATCATTAATTGCAGCCTGATTTATAAATGTTTGCTTACCATAAGTTGCTTACCAACTAGCTATTTTGGCTGACCAAATACATATTTCTGCTGACCAAAATATGAATATTTTGCTGATCGATTAAATGATACCCTTTTTGTATTGCCCATAACAGCAATTTTTTACCCGACTGACCGTAACTACTTAACGGCTGAACCGATTTTGATAAATGATACATCATTAGATTCGTCTTAATGGCACGAGTTCGTTAAAATAAACGAAATGGCGGATTTTATGCACTTTTAAAGTGCACCGCGGTCGGGTATTTTTTAGTAAAAATGTGGTTATTATCAATCGGTTAATTCTAGAATTCTCTTCTTCTCAGTCGGCACTCTTTTACAGAGTGGTCGTGGTTATGGATTGTTTGGTCCGGTTGTAGTCGCTGCTTTCACAATGTTTCTCCATCTCTCTCTTAGCGGCATTTCGGGAACATTCTGCTACAGGACACTGGGTGACAGATTTCACAAGGTCTTGTTGGGGATCGTCCACGTGGCCGCTTCCCTTCCACTCGTCCTTGTATCACCAGAAGTTCCATCGAATGAACTTTCCGAGTGACGTGTCCAAAAAACTTTAGAATTCTAGAATACATGGGTTGTAAAAAGAAGAATCCTTCTTATTATACCTAGAATGACTCTTAAGGGCCTTATCACACTTGCGATTTGGTTTCAATACAAAAAAAAACCGGTCAAGTGCGAGTCGGACTCGCGCACCGAGGGTTCCGTATAAACTAATAAGTAGACCAACCTTACGACTAACAGCAACCCTGCTTTAAACCCGCTTTAGCTCTATTCAACCTGGAAAAATCTTAACAGCGCGATGCAGCGTATGCTACAGCGACATCTATTGATACTAAATAGCGCGTAAATTTTACTTGTAATTTAAATTTAAGGGTGGATTTCACAGCGTTTCAAATGCCGTCATCACCAATCCCGAAATTTCGACGATTCACTTTAAGAATGTATCCCATTCTTTTGATAAAATCAGAAAATAGTACCTACTATTTTCACGTTTTGATCAAAAATTATGTAATTTTTAAAAAGATGTCATCATAATATCGGGATTGGTGATGACGGCGGTTGAAACGCTCTGAAATCCACCCTTAAACGTTACTTTTTGTTATTGGCTGATTGAAATAATTGTTTGTCAACTAAGTTAGTTCTCATGTATCATTTTTAGCCACAAGCTACCTTATTTTAGATTTGTGTCCCTAGATGGCGCTAGTGGTATTTCATTTTTATACTCCTATTATAGAGTTTTTAATAATTATTGTTACTTTATGTTTTTTTCCCGATGCCTGATGAGTGATCATTGTATTTAATAGACATTTTTTATATAATCTGAAATAAATTATCGCTTAGTTTTGCTACTCTCCGCTAGATGGCTCTCGTAGGGAGGGTAGAACTAATATGTTAAGATTTTTGTAAATTTTTAAAAAGTATTCAAGTTAGGAAGAGAAAATATAACGGTCTTCCTAATAATAATAATAATCCTAATAAGTAGATACATGAATAGTTCAAGAAAAACTGTATGGCGATTAGTTTAGTAGGAGCAAATAAGTATGTGTTATGATTTTTGCAAATTTCTCAAAAACGGTGCAAGTGAGGAAAACCGTTATATTTTTCCTGTAATATTTAGGACGACATTAATAATTGGTAATCATGACACATTTTTCTGATCAGTAACTTCGGAGATAATAGGGGGGGAATGGTATTTTCTTAAACTTTTTTCGCCATAAATCAAAAACTATTTATTTAAAAAAAAAAATAAAAATGGCATTTTAATCTACAAATTAAGCTCTTTCATTTGATACCCCACTCGATATATAAGCCCTACTTTCAATTTTGAAAATCCCATTACGGAGCCCTTTAAAAAAAAAGTAAAAAAGGTACAAGATTTTTTTTATGTCCAATAAGCTCGGGTTAGCGACTTTTAACACTATTCCAAATTTCAAACCGATAGCAGCAGTAGTTCTTGAGATATCTGGCTGTGACAGACGGACAGACAGACAGACAGACAGACAGACAGACAGACAGACAGACAGACAGACAGAGTCGCACCATAAGGGTTCCTTTTTTACCATTTTGGTACGGAACCCTAACCAGTCGCAAGTGTGATAAGCAGTGGTCGGCACTATCGGTGCAAAACTTTAACAAAACTTGCCAAACGAACATACTTAATAGAGTGCTTACAGCCATAAAAATATTATTATCTATATACTCCCGCCCGCCCGTGGTGTGTCCACAATTTTACGTTTTCCCTTGGACAGGAAGCGGTACTTTCTTACCGCGCAGCGGGTGGTAAATGCCACTTCCGGCGTAGGGTGATGTAACATAAATTTAATACAGTAAAATTAATTTGGGGACACATTCATGTACCATAAGTACACATGAATGTGTCCCCAAATTAATTTTACTGTATTAAATTTATGTTACATCACCCTACGCCGGAAGTGGCATTTACCACCCGCTGCGCGGTAAGAAAGTACCGCTTCCTGTCCAAGGGAAAACGTAAAATTGTGGACACACCACGGGCGGGCGGGAGTATATAGATAATAATATTTTTATGGCTGTAAGCACTCTATTAAGTATGTTCGTTTGGCAAGTTTTGTTAAAGTTTTGCACCGATAGTGCCGACCACTGCTTATCACACTTGCGACTGGTTAGGGTTCCGTACCAAAATGGTAAAAAAGGAACCCTTATGGTGCGACTCTGTCTGTCTGTCTGTCTGTCTGTCTGTCTGTCTGTCTGTCTGTCTGTCTGTCCGTCTGTCACAGCCAGATATCTCAAGAACTACTGCTGCTATCGGTTTGAAATTTGGAATAGTGTTAAAAGTCGCTAACCCGAGCTTATTGGACATAAAAAAAATCTTGTACCTTTTTTACTTTTTTTTTAAAGGGCTCCGTAATGGGATTTTCAAAATTGAAAGTAGGGCTTATATATCGAGTGGGGTATCAAATGAAAGAGCTTAATTTGTAGATTAAAATGCCATTTTTATTTTTTTTTTTAAATAAATAGTTTTTGATTTATGGCGAAAAAAGTTTAAGAAAATACCATTCCCCCCCTATTATCTCCGAAGTTACTGATCAGAAAAATGTGTCATGATTACCAATTATTAATGTCGTCCTAAATATTACAGGAAAAATATAACGGTTTTCCTCACTTGCACCGTTTTTGAGAAATTTGCAAAAATCATAACACATACTTATTTGCTCCTACTAAACTAATCGCCATACAGTTTTTCTTGAACTATTCATGTATCTACTTATTAGGATTATTATTATTATTAGGAAGACCGTTATATTTTCTCTTCCTAACTTGAATACTTTTTAAAAATTTACAAAAATCTTAACATATTAGTTCTACCCTCCCTACGAGAGCCATCTAGCGGAGAGTAGCAAAACTAAGCGATAATTTATTTCAGATTATATAAAAAATGTCTATTAAATACAATGATCACTCATCAGGCATCGGGAAAAAAACATAAAGTAACAATAATTATTAAAAACTCTATAATAGGAGTATAAAAATGAAATACCACTAGCGCCATCTAGGGACACAAATCTAAAATAAGGTAGCTTGTGGCTAAAAATGATACATGAGAACTAACTTAGTTGACAAACAATTATTTCAATCAGCCAATAACAAAAAGTAACGTTTAAGGGTGGATTTCAGAGCGTTTCAACCGCCGTCATCACCAATCCCGATATTATGATGACATCTTTTTAAAAATTACATAATTTTTGATCAAAACGTGAAAATAGTAGGTACTATTTTCTGATTTTATCAAAAGAATGGGATACATTCTTAAAGTGAATCGTCGAAATTTCGGGATTGGTGATGACGGCATTTGAAACGCTGTGAAATCCACCCTTAAATTTAAATTACAAGTAAAATTTACGCGCTATTTAGTATCAATAGATGTCGCTGTAGCATACGCTGCATCGCGCTGTTAAGATTTTTCCAGGTTGAATAGAGCTAAAGCGGGTTTAAAGCAGGGTTGCTGTTAGTCGTAAGGTTGGTCTACTTATTAGTTTATACGGAACCCTCGGTGCGCGAGTCCGACTCGCACTTGACCGGTTTTTTTTTGTATTGAAACCAAATCGCAAGTGTGATAAGGCCCTTAAGAGTCATTCTAGGTATAATAAGAAGGATTCTTCTTTTTACAACCCATGTATTCTAGAATTCTAAAGTTTTTTGGACACGTCACTCGGAAAGTTCATTCGATGGAACTTCTGGTGATACAAGGACGAGTGGAAGGGAAGCGGCCACGTGGACGATCCCCAACAAGACCTTGTGAAATCTGTCACCCAGTGTCCTGTAGCAGAATGTTCCCGAAATGCCGCTAAGAGAGAGATGGAGAAACATTGTGAAAGCAGCGACTACAACCGGACCAAACAATCCATAACCACGACCACTCTGTAAAAGAGTGCCGACTGAGAAGAAGAGAATTCTAGAATTAACCGATTGATAATAACCACATTTTTACTAAAAAATACCCGACCGCGGTGCACTTTAAAAGTGCATAAAATCCGCCATTTCGTTTATTTTAACGAACTCGTGCCATTAAGACGAATCTAATGATGTATCATTTATCAAAATCGGTTCAGCCGTTAAGTAGTTACGGTCAGTCGGGTAAAAAATTGCTGTTATGGGCAATACAAAAAGGGTATCATTTAATCGATCAGCAAAATATTCATATTTTGGTCAGCAGAAATATGTATTTGGTCAGCCAAAATAGCTAGTTGGTAAGCAACTTATGGTAAGCAAACATTTATAAATCAGGCTGCAATTAATGATATACTGATCTGCTCTAAATTATTTTGGTCAGCAAATTAAATATTTGAGCTGCATTAAGCGATCTACGGTAAATCAAATTTTGGTAAGCAATCAGTAGGTAAGCAAAATATTTCATTTTGTTCATCAAAAAAAAGGGGGCAATAAAACCTAACTGGGCGCAACTATTCTGCCGCCAATCGTGTGCGCATTTTGTTATTCGGTAATTGTCAGCTGTCAAGTAGCAGGTGTCACTGTGATATATACAGGGTGTCACTGTGTTATATACAGGGTGTAACTGTGATAGATACAGGATGTAACTGTGATATATACAGGGTGTCACTGTGATAGATACAGAGTGATACTGTGATATATACAGGGTGTCACTGTGATAGATACAGAGTGATACTGTGATATATACAGGGTGTCACTGTGATAGATACAGAGTGATACTGTGATATATACAGGGTGTCACTGTGATAGATACAGAGTGATACTGTGATATATACAGGGTGTCACTGTGATAGATACAGGACAGGATGTCACTGTGATATATACAGGGTGTCACTGTAATGTATACAGGGTGTCACTGTGATGGGCTCATATAAAATTGGTATTTCGTTTTTTTATACATCTCATAATGTTTAGAAGTTATATTATTTATTCACAACGTGTATCGTTTCGTTTTTAGGGTCAGCAAAAAAAATAACCCTAACCTACCTATTTTTGAGAGCCGTTTCGTTTTTAGGGTCATCAAAAAGAAAATAACCCTAACCTACCTATTTTTGGGAGCCGTTTCGTTTTTAGGGTCATAAAAAAAATAACCCTAACCTACCTATTTTTGGGAGCCGTTTCGTTTTAGGGTCATCAAAAAAAAAATAACCCTAACCTACCTATTTTTGGGAGCTGTTTCGTTTTTAGAGTGACACCCTGTATACATTACAGTGACACTCTGTATATAACACAGTGACACCCTGTATATATCACAGTGACATCCTGTATCTATCACAGTGACACCCTGTATATAACATAGTGACACCCTGTATATATCACAGTGACACCCTGTATATTTCAATTAAACTGCTTACAGACATGTTTTCTCTGCTGACAGTGACATCCTGTATCTATCACAGTGACACCCTGTATATAACACAATGGCACCCTGTATATATCACAATGACATTCTGTATATATCACAGTAACATCCTGTATACATTACAGTGACACCCTGTATACATATAACACAGTGACACCCTGTATATATCACAGTGACATCCTGTATCTATCACAGTGACACCCTGTATACATTACAGTGACACCCTGTATATAACACAGTGACACCCTGTATATATCACAGTGACATCCTGTATCTATCACAGCGACACCCTGTATATAACACAGTGACACCCTGTATATATCACAGTGACACCCAGTATATATCACAGTGACACCCTGTATATCTCAATTAAACTCTCTGCTGACCAATTGTAAAATCTTGCTACCCAAGTAATTATTTTGCAGCTCGACTGTTTATTAGGCAGCCAAATGATAAAAAAAGCAGATTAATATTGGTTAAAATGCTAACCGTTTTTAAACTGTTTGCTGAACAAGAGTTGCTGCCCAATTTTATTTATTGCCAGCCAAATCTTTGTATGCTGCCCAAATGATTTAACTGCTTATTTTTTTTTGCGGATCAATTTTAATAACGGCTGACCAAAAATTTACTTTCCATACAAAAATATTGCCTGTAGCAATTTTTTTTTCAGTCTGTGTATTTCCCATATTTGTACTCTCTTCAAACCAAACAAAGATACATTTTTGGATAACCCGAATTTGTGACCTTCCTTCAATACAAATCTGACTATCCACTTAAGGACCAAGGGAATCCAATGTACCTTTTATTCCATAAGCAGTATATCTGGAAATTGGCTTATCTTTGGTGAAACTATTCATGCAGCATACGCACTTACGATCAATTTAACCTTGCCTCTCTGAGTGGATTGGTATTTGCATGAGTGGGATCCGTTATATTGTTGTAGGTAATCGATTTATCTATATCGTCGACCGTAGGCTGAATTAGCGTAAGGGACATTGTTTTGCCTGTCCCTTACCGTAATTCAGCCTACAGTCGACGATTTTTATATGATAAAATCGTCACAAGACTATGTTTGTACATTTAAGCTATAATATTTCGAGGAAGGCCTAAAAACATTACCTTCGGGTTCCTGATCACCTTTGGGCACCTTGGTGGTCGTGGCAATAGCCAATATCCGCACCAGTTTGATTACGGTGTATTGCTCTTAACGTGTGTCGTTACACAATCTAAATATCGCGTTGATAAAAAACAGCGTTACATGATAAATTCGCAGAGATCAGCCCACTTCCTTAATTTTCTAAAGAAGACTGATATCCTATCTTTCAACTTCATATTTCCTCTTTGTTATCTACACTATTTGCCTGCATTTCATAGGATCTAGTACTAGGTAAGTAATAACTAACGCCGTTTCTGCGACCTTATTGAAGTCAACAATCAGATATTTTTGGCTAATGTATTGTTGTTATTTATTATGATTCGTCATAGCTATACATATACTTAACACGTTAATATGGGGACATACAAAATATTTGAATGTTCTCTTACCTACGTCCAGCATTTTAATATGCAGCAAAATAATTAGATGCATACACAGGGGGTTCGTACCTAGTCATTTTTAATGACCCATATATGGGGCACCGGACTGTGAAGGTGTTAAATAATATTTTATTACATTACTATATGAGTAATTAAATTATGATAGAAGGAAATAAAATTATAAAACAAAAATTAACAAAGTAAGGCTGAGCTCCGTCGGCAGGGTGCCATGGCGCAGGCAGCGTTCTCGCGCTGGATCGCTACGCTATATTCGCTATGGTCAGGGGCGTATTTACCCTAGGGCCATCCGGGCCATGGCCCGGGGCGCCACTCGGCTAGGGGCGCCATAGCCGCCCCGGGCCGATTGCCTTTTGTTCTGGTTTTGGCGCCATTCAACTGACTTTTACTTCTCATTTTTTTTTATTTTATCGAAAATACGGTCGTAAGTTAATGTTCGTCAATACCTACGGAGCGCGTCTGTTATTAAAAACATACGGCGTGTTAAGTACAATAAGTACATGCTCTGATCTGAATAAGGGCGTTACAAAACAACGAATAAACCAGTAACCTTGTTACCTGAAAGGCTGAAAGTACGGGGTACTTTGCGCCGTTTGCGCCAATCCAGTGGTTCTGATTTATTGCAGACTTGTTTATGATGTTGAATGAATAATCTAAATTTGTGACCTCGAGCGCCAAACGCAACTTTGTCAAAAATCGAAAATACCGCGAAAATTTCGGTTTTCAGATTTTGGCGATTATAACCCTAAGGGACTAGTTTTTGATAGTACCTTTTCAGGACTTTTTTAAAGTACACAAAATTTTCTACAATATGAAATAATAAAATTATCTCTGTAGTTACACCTAATAGTTTCCAAGATAAGGCTTTTCAAAATTCATAATTTTTTCGCTTTGAAAGTCTTTATTTCGAAAACTATGGGTCTACAGAGACAATTCTAGCCTCATGGGCATTATAGCAAATTTCATCAATCAAATCAATCAGTTATATGTACAATTGTCATTGTCCACCATTTGCTAGTCCGACCCAACTCAGGGTGGTCTGGCTAGCGACCTGGTTCGACCCCAGGGAACGCCACGGCCAACCACCCGGTCCGACAATCGCTACGCCCGGGTATGGGTTGCGAGTTTGCCAGTTTCAAAAAAAAAGAAAAAAAAAAAACCACCATTTGTACGGAAATGTTACGCCACTTGCAGTAGCGTGGCGCCCAATCAACTCGATTCCTATACACCCGCTTGCCTAATATCAGGCATTTGAGCACCTTATTCTACAGCTCTTAAGGAAAATGTACGCCAAATCTGCACCGGCTTGCCAAAGGATATCTTTTACGCCACGCCACTGGCCACTTGTCACTGTTCTTAATTTAGCCGCGTAATCATAATTCGATCAGTCCTAGCGCGCCGAGTGCGCAGTTGTGATGCAGTTCCCACACAAATCGTAGGGAGTTGCAGTTGGGTTGCAGTCCGTCTGTATCGGCCCTAACAGACATATACGTAGACATACAAACCCTTCGTAGCCCTCTATGTTTTTTTTTAAATATATGGAGCCCCGAAATTAGTTAATAATTTATGGAAGTCTATTGAAAATATCTTGCTTTGTGCCAGAATTATCCTCGTAAGTCCCCACTTACTTCATACAGTTAACTTTGAACTTTTATTGAAGGTAAGAAGGTTCTAATTTTAAAAACACATCTCTGGGGCTTATGCGGTAAAAAGGTCGTCAAAATAATACCGACCAACTCGTACAAGCGAGCCTAAGAACTTTTATTCAACGGATACCAACTCTGCGCCCTCAAACACTTCTGCTTGCAGTATTCGCGAATGCAGAGTGGTTTTTCCACTAATTGCAACGAAACACGCACTGCTGTGACATGCGATGCGACGCGTATAACAACTTTAACTAGGCGCATACTGCGGTAAGCTAATTGCATTTCTTTTGACATGAACACAATGAACTGGGGTCATACATAGAGTTGCCAGGTGAGTCGCGAAAAAATACCGGACAACCCCAAAAAGGGGGGAAAAATACGTTTTTTTTTATACTAATACATTGTTCTGTCCGGTATGACCATTTATTTTTTACAGGACAGGCCTCGAAAATAACGGACTGTACGCTTAAATACCGGACATCTGGCAACCCTAGTCATGCATAGTGTCCGACCGAAACTAGTTTTCACGGCAGAAACCGAAACAGAATGTCGGCTTTGATCTCAGTTTCGGCCGAAACCAGAACCGAAACTGAAACTTCCATATAAGGTCATAATCAGTCAGTCTTCATCTTTAAATAACATATGAATCATTTCGTCTGTGACATTCTTATTTCAAATAAATTATGTGCTTTTTGAAATAAAGACTGTCCGATCGCAGCACGAAACCCCTCAAATACAGCCGAAACCGAAACTAAGCCGAAACCAGTTTTTTTGCCGAAACTAGGCCGAAACCGAAACAGCAACCGAAATTTCGGTCGGACTCTAGTTATGCACGACTAATACGAGTATCATACCAGTGGCGTGGCGTTCATATAACACGATTCCCACCGGCTTGCCTACATTAAGGCATTGAACCCTTTATCCTTGCCTCTATCCCAAAGAGTAGGTAAGCTAAACCTGTTCCGGCTTGCCTAAAGATATTTTAAACGCCACGCCACTATATCATAATACATACCTACCAGTGGCGTGGCGTTGAAGAAATCCTTGGGCAAGCCGAAGCAGCTTTGGCTTCAATTTTCTTTAAGAGCACTAGAATTAAGTGCTGAGCTGCCTAATATTAGGCAAGCCGATGGGAATCGAGTTCTATGGACGCCACGCTACTGATACATAGATACACGTAGCTACTAGTGGCCTGCACACATTCGCGGAGATTAAATAAATGTCACTTTTTTGCTTCGGCTTATTAGGATCAAAAATATCCTAAGAGTTAACGAACAGACGAAATTTAACATGAAAAGTTGTTTTACTGTTTACCTTTTTTAAATGACTACTTACCTAAAAGAACAGACTACAGAAACCTTCTATTTTTTGTAAAGTCGGTCAAAATACATAAATGTATGACGGAAATATCCGTCCTTAAGTTATGCAATATCAATAAACTCAATCAACACGTCCGAAGCCCGGTAATGGCGCAGGTTAGGGTCCTAATTGCGCACGCGGGTCGCGGAGCGATGGCGGATTAATAGCTGAATGAAGAATAATTACGCGGCCATGTTTGTTGCCAGGATTTAGTTAATGGCTCATTATGTAGTTGAGTCTAGGTAAGGCACCTACTTAGATGTCCAGGAGCCCTATTCTGGACTTTATAGCGTTATAGCTACGTTATAGCTTTATTCTACCATACCATTCATTTAACCACAGTATAATAGCACTAATTTCTCTTACTTCAAAAGGTACATACATCGTGCGTGCGGCTTGTATGTGTGCGCGCCGTAAACGGACGCACTACAAGCAAAGTTTGAAGAATGCGTAAGAATGCTGCAGTACGGATCGCACTGTATACGCCTCGACCTTGAATAGGTATCGCGCACTCCTAAACGGCCACAGAGAAACTACTTGTTGTCAGCAGTCTTTATATTTTGCTTTAACTAAATCAGTGGTTCTTAGTAGTTCCGCTAAGCCATCCGAAAAAATATTATATTACCTCGAAACCTATTTATTTTATACCCAAATAGGTGGTCTGTGGCAAAACACTTTTTTTTTCAAATGGTCACTAAAAGGTTAAGAACCACTGAACTAAATGGATATGTTCTAATACTTTTCCACAATTTTGACAGTCCACTTATCTACCATAGCATTTGAATCATTGATGGTATAACCTAGCGAGTTTAATGTATGACCATTTCGCGACAAATTATACAATAAGTATGAGTATCAGTTGATAACTCTAACTTGACACCTTTGACCCGATCTCCATGTGTGTTAAAATACTTAGAATAGTATTTAAGACTCATAGATTTTTTTGACTTCGTATACATGGTCCTAATAAGTTAAAAGATTTCAGGAGAGGGTCTCGTCTCGAGTTCAGGGCCAACTCTATTATTGCGTCGACTTAAACTCATTCTTTGCCTATCTTCTACCTACGTTAAAAAATTTGTCAAGTTTTACACAAATTGAAGCCGATTCCGATCTCGAATACGGTACTCAATTAAACCAAATCAAATCAAATCATATTTATTTTGCAAAAGAACATACACAGGTGGTATAACAAAGTACATGTCAGTAGAATTTAGTACATGAAAGTATGTTTCGCCATGATATAGCATGCAAAATCTTATTCTAGTTTTTATTAAAAATTATAACATTAATCATACAATTTGTCAAAATATTCATTTAAATTATAAAATGGTCGAATAATCAAGTAGGTTTTTAATTTTCTAGAAAATTCACTAATATTATTACATTCCCTTATATCCTCATTTAAATAGTTATAAATTTTTATTCCATTATATTCCATACTCCGTTTAAAATGCACATAATTCTTAGATTCTGGTAACATAATGTCAAAATTGCATCTACATAATCTATGTGGTCTATTGCTACTATTAATTGCAAAACTGGACTTATTTTTATAGACAAAAATGCATACTAAGTAAATGTAGAGTGATATTACAGTCAGTATTTCATGCTTTATAAAAAGTGGACGGCAATGTTCGAGTGGTTTTGCTTTTTCGACATACCTAATAGCTTTTTTTTGTAGTAGGAGAACACGGTATACATAAACACTATTACCCCAAACCTCAATGCCGTACCTTATTAAGCTCTCAAAATGAGCAAAATAAACTGTCTTGAGTACTGAAGAGTCCAATATGTTTGACAAATTTTTCAAAGCGTAACAAGCGCTGCCCAATTTTTTACTTAGTAGGCTTATATGATTTGACCAACGCAGCTGAGAATCCAGTTCTATACCCAAAAACTTGACATTAGAGGCCTTTATTATGGGTAGTGGCAAGTCGTACGTCATGCTATTTGTATGTCTTAGAAAAGGGAAATATTGTGTTTTATCCATGTTAATCTTAAGACCATTACATTCAAACCAATGTGTCAGTTCCGCCCAACTCTGGCTAATTTCAGTCTTTAGTGCTACAATATTTTCATTTTCCACTATAATACTTGTATCGTCTGCGTAAAGGTATACTGTTCCATAAGATATATTATATTGTATGTCATTAATGAAAATAATAAATAGCAGAGGTCCAAGAACTGATCCTTGGGGGACGCCACAATCAATCGCTTTTTTATCAGAATTAATAGATTTAATACACCCCAACCTGTCTACTTCAGATATTTGAACAAATTGAGCTCTATCCGTGAGGTAAGACGTCAGTAGATTTAATATAGACCCCCGTATGCCATAATATTGCAACTTATCCAGTAATATTCGGTGTTTTACACAATCAAACGCCTTGCTTAGGTCACAGAATATACCAGCACATTTTAGATTTCGGTTAAGGTTGGTTATTACTCGCCGCACTAGTTCAGTAATAGCTGTTACAGCATTCCGATCTCTTCTAAAACCAAATTGTTGGGAACATAAATAATTATTTTTTTCTAAATGGTTAATAATTCTGATTGCAATTGCCTTTTCAAAAACCTTTGATAAAACTGTTAATAGCGAAATAGGACGGTAATTATTTATGTCTGTTTTGGAATGCTTTTTATGTAAAGGAACTACCTTTGCGGTTTTAAATTGAACAGGGAAAGTCTCATCACATATGCATGCGTTGAAAATATCACACAGCGGTACACATAGGACTTCAATGTTATACTTGATTACAATAGTACTTATATCGTCTGGGCCACAGGAACTTGTATTTTTTAGAGACCTGACAATGTTGATTAATTCTATCTCATCAATAGGAGCCATAAACATAGATTTTGCATTGTTAATGTGATTATTTTGTAAAAGTTTTATGTGTTGACCACTTTGCTCCGTATTGATTTCAATACCCTGTCCCACTTTAATAAAATGGTCATTAAAAGTGTTGCTTATTCTCACAGGATCGTCAATCACTTCATTGTCAATCTGCAGTTTAATGGTACCCTTATCTAAAATTTTATTTTTTCCTGTATTCTCATTTACAATGTTCCAAATGGCTTTACTCTTAGATTTAGCTTTTTGTATTATACGTTTAACATGTATATTTTTAGCATTAAATATGAGTTTCCTAAGTATACTGTTGTAGGTTCTATAGTATTTCTTAAGATTTATATCATGTCTACGTTTACGCGTTTCTAGCAATAAGTGTCTTTTCCTCCTACATGATACTCTAATTCCACGCGTTATCCAAGTCTTATTACATTTTCGTAATTTCACATTTTTTAAAGGAAAGTGTTTATCAATAAATGTATTCATTATACTATAGAACCAGTGTAATTTTCCTTCACATGTTTTTTCTACGAATACGTTATTCCAGCTAACTTTTTTTAGATCATCTTTAAAATTCTTTAAAGCAACTTGAGAATAATTTCTTTTGGTCTGTACTTTCACTTGTTTTATTGGTATTATTAATTGATCGAAGAAAAATACAAGTTGAGCATCATGATCCGAAAAACTACAGGGTACCACATGTGCACTGTAGTTATCATACATGTCCGAAAAAACATTGTCTACTAGGGTTTGAGACGTTTCTGTTACCCGAGTATAGTCTTTTATTGTAGGCTTCATGTTATGCTCCCAAAATGTTTGCAAAAAATCCTGAGCCATAGTGGATCCGCTTTTTAAATCAATGTTGAAATCTCCACATATAATAGAACTATGTTTTTTATTTTTGTCTAAAAATATCTCTAATTGTGTTAAAAAGTTCTTTGAATCACTGCTGGGACTTCTATACACAGTGCTTATAAAAATCTTGTAGGATTCTATTTGTATAGACACACAACACACTTCAAACAGTTTTTCTTTGTAGTATCGCTCAACATTACAGACTTGGCAACCTTTAGCTATATCATCTCTGGCAAAAATAATACATCCTCCTCCGAGACTGATCGACCTAGAGCAACTCGATATAATATGATACCCAGACAACTTAATGTTCTTAACCTCGCTCGGCCTTAACCAAGACTCTGTTATACATATAAAACAGGGCTTAACATCTTTTAGTTCTATTTCCAGGAGAGTTTCCAGATGTAGTAGTTTATTTCGTATGCGATTAATATTAAGATGTAATACAGACAAGCAGTTTTTATTTTTTGAGTGGCAACTCTCCGTGTGTTTAGATGTTTTAGGCACGAAAAAACTGTTCTTTTTTTTTGTATGACTGGGAAATAATCCATTATAGTTCCTTTTTTAGTCCCGTTGGTTTTTATCGGATTTTGTGTAGAGCTCTCATTCTTTTTAGAGTTAGTACGCGCAAAAAAGTATGGGATAGTGCCTTTTTTATGTGTAATAGGGTCCGTCTTACGGTTTGGTTTATTGTTCAACATCAGTTTCTTCAGCTCGGTCGGGTTTAAATATTTATTGCTATAATCCATGCAATCTATTATACAGGGTGATTGGAAATTCGACCTATTCCTTGAAAGGGGTTATTCTAGAGCTTATTTGCAATGATTTAAGGCCAATCAACCGGGGGTCAAAACTCAATGGTTATCAAGTTATTTGACTTTTAACTAATTTTTTTTAAAACCCGCCTTTCGGTCTAAAACTGCTAATTGTGAAAAAACTACTTAAATTAGGAACGAAAAAGAGCCATCATCTAATAGCCAATAAATGGTTGATTACGAAAAATTGAAAAAACATGACAAAACCTTTGAAAATGTTACCAATAAAAGAATTTAAATTCAAAAGTTTTTGGATTTTGTTCAAAATTTTGTAATTCTTTGAGGCATTACTTAAAAAAAAATTACAACACTTCGCGTAAAAATTACTAAAATTAGTTCCTCAGTTCATAAGCTTTCTAAAAAGGTAGAATTGTTGACATTTTTTGCATAACTTTTTAAAATAACATTAATAATAAGAGAGGGGGTAGGGAATATCACCTAGCGTACCGGACCCTTAATCAGTTTGTTTGTGTAACTTTAGTTTATCCGTGGGTTTTGTTTGTCTTCGGTTTTTTATTTTATTTCATCTTCTTAGGATTGGAATCACTAAAAGTTGCCTTCGGTGATATTTCAATAAGTAATTTATCAATCAGTTCCCGGTTGCGTTAAGTTTGCACCTAATTTGTAAGTTACACCAAGGAAACCAGGTGCAAACTTAAGGCAACCGGGAACTTACAGATAAATTACTAACCGAAATATCACGGAAGGTTACTTTTAGTGACTTCTAACCTAAGAAGATGAGATAAAATAAGAAACCGAAGACAAACAAAGCCCACGGAGAAACTAAAGTGACACAAACAAACTGATTAAGGGTCCGGTACGCTAGGCGAAATTCTCTACCACCTCTCTTATTATTAATGTTATTTTAAAAAGTTATGCAAAAAATGTCAACAATTCTACCTTTTTAGAAAGCTTATGAACTGAGGAACTAATTTTAGTAATTTTTACGCGAAGTGTCGTAATTTTTTTTTAAGTAATGCCTCAAAGAATTACAAAATTTTGAACAAAATCCAAAAACTTTTGACTTTAAATTATTTTATTGGTAACATTTTCAAAGGTTTTGGCATGTTTTTTGGATTTTTCGTAATCAACCATTTATTGGCTATTAGATGATGGCTCTTTTTCATTACTAATTTAAGTAGTTTTTTCACAATAAGCAGTTTTAGATCGAAAGGCGGGTTTTAAAAAAAATAAGTTAAAAGTCAAATAACTTGATAACCATTGAGTTTTGACCCCCGGTTGATTGGACTTAAATCATTGCAAATAAGCTCTAGAATAACCCCTTTCAAGGGATAGGTCGAATTTCCAATCACCCTGTATAATTAAGTGACTTACACATGCTAAATAATTTGTTGAGAGCACAATCAACAAAATGACAATTTTTATACTGCTAGTTCTTCAACTCGGGCATTCAAAATATTGACATCTATATGAGGATTTTTTTTTACACTTAATATTAAGATAGTGTTATCAACAAACTTCTCAACTAAAATTCGGAGATGTGACAAAATAAACCTGATATTATGATCATTTTCTCCTACACTTATCACTAATTTGTCCTGGGATTTTAGTTCAGTAGCCAGGCAATCCTTAATTATTTCACTGCTATTTGCATATGGCTTGGTGGTGGCGGTTGTTTCGTATTTTACGTAGTCACTTTGTCCTCTCGAGAGCGCTAGGGCCGCAGCAAGTCCGACGCATTGTTGGGTGCCGTAGATGATTATTTTAGGTCGCAAGTTTTTTGTTTGTCTTCTTTTTGCAGGTATACTATAGGGGATTTGTTTTTCTTGTGATGAACAGTGTGAAGGACATTTTAAGTCATTTTTGTTTGGTGTAAAAGAAGTAATTGATTGCTATCTAAATCCTTATCTGCACGTGTAAACTTGGCTGGTGAAGAGGGCGCTGATGACATTACTGATAGTAAGGACTGCCTGCGTGTTTTTCTTGCGCTATTGCCATTTTTAGCGTCGACCGTTGTTTGACATAATGATTGAAGAACGTTTATTTCCATAATTAATTGGTCGTTCTTCCTCTGTAATTCATTATTTTCTATTATTTTAGTTTCGAGCTCGGTCTGCGTGCTAATAAGTGTAATTTCAAGTTCGGATTGTTTATCCTGTAATTCACGCAACGATAAAAGGGCGTTGGATCCGAGGAACTGGTCATCCACGCTTCTTGACAGTATATCGGCCGGGGACAGACTTCTGGGACAGTCGCCTGACGAGTCCAACGCAGTAAGTACGTGCGAGTCCATAATATTAGACTGGTCAGAATCATTTTGTGGTGCGGGTTGCAAGGTTGCGCTAACATCCAATTGGCTGTTTACAATCGGATTTGCAGGTGATGCCGGTGACAGGTGTAAGGTAGGACTCGTTTGCTGCATATCCTTAGAAATGCTCAGCGGTGATGACAAGGAGGGTGCAGTTGTAATTTTTGTAGTTAAACTTTTTTGTGTTTTTCTCAGTGTAATGTTGGACTGGTCAGTAGGTGTGTTACTTTTATTAATGCACATTTTGCATTTCCATTTATTTTTCTTTTCAGTACTCATTAAATTATACAGTTTTGCGGATTGTCCAATACAGTCAAACTCGTATCTATTTTTGCATACTGAGCACAATATAGTACAGTCAATATCGACCGAGGATTTACATTTATGGCAGCAAACCTGTAGCGCCGTCTTGCGGCGGCTGCTTGTAGCTTGTTGGTTGAGTTTATGTGACATTTTTAATTATTCTAGTAATATTCCATATAGTACACACAAATAACCCTCGGAACTAAATGGGTTTCTTTCTTAGCGGGATTTATTTAATGGAGCATTAATTGCGGGCTAGGGCGTTAGCAGGAGAATTACTACGATGACTAGATTAATTCTCATTTAAGGTGGTTCGAGTCGGTCGGTTTTCAATACCATAAACAACAATACCATTCATTTATTACGTAAGACGATTTTTGCCAGTTTTTGACTCCCCCTTATGTGAGAAAAAATAAGAATCGGCTGACCCTCTCTCCCCCTATTTAATATTTATTACTTACGTAAGAATCTAAAGAAAAAGGGGGCCCAATTTCTTTGATATTTTGTAATATACACTTTAGTCTTAGTTTTTTAGGTTTAATTTATAGTTAATTTTAGTTTAATCATTCTTCACCATGACAATGCCAGCTGTCATATATCACGCGAAACAACTCGATTTTTGGAAGATCAAAATATAGAATTAACGGGTCATCCACCACCGGGTCATAGCCCTGATTTGGCACCCAATGATTGTTATTTATTTTATTATAGTAAATAATAAATTACGTGGTCAACGATTTTCGTCCCGCGAAGATGCCGTCGACGCGTTCAAAGAACACGTTTTGGAGATACTTCAGTCAAAGTGGAAAAATTGCTTTAAAAATTGGTTTCTACGTATGCAAAAGTGCCTAGATCATCACGGAGAATATTTTGAAAAAGAATAAAACCATATTTATACCTATACATTTATGTATTTTTTCTATTCCGTATACATAACAGTAGTAGTAGCAGCCCTCATATTTGTATGAAAAACTCTCAGATGTCAATGCGGTCCCTGTACGTAAGCTATTAACATTTTCAGAGCTATACCCTCCTTTCTACATCGTCCCTGATCTAATTTCCGTACCTGTGAAGCATAACACTCTAAGTCCTATTGTTTTCCATACTTACGTACAGTGTTATGCATCTCAGGTACGGCTTTGGAGTCATCTACTTAATCGTGAAATATTTGAATTTTTTTTTTTTTTTTTTTTATGAAATAGGGGGTAAACGAGCAGACGGGTCGCCTGATGGTAAGCAATCACCGTCGCCCATAGACACCTGCAACACCAAAAGAGTCACAGGTGCGTTGCCGGCCTTTCAGGTGGGAGTACGCTCTTTTCTTGAAGGTTTGAAGGTCGAATCGGTCCGGAAACACTGCAGGTGACAATTTATTCCACAGTTCAGTCGTGCGAGGCAGGAAGTTTCTAGCAAAACGCACAGTTGTGGACTGCCAACCATCTAAGTGGTGAGGATGGTAATATTGTCGCGTAGAACGATGGCGGAAAGATGCAGCAGGGATTAATCCGAACAATTCCTCGGAGCATTCCCCGTTATATAGACGATAGAAGATGCAGAGCGAGGCTACATCTCTACGCAGTGCCAAGGAGTCGAGCCGATCTGAAATAACTTGGCAGCCGACGATACGAGTCGCTCTCCGTTGAATGCGGTCTAGAGGGAGAAGCTGGTACTGGGGGGCCCCAGCCCACAGATGAGAACAGTATTCCATATGTGGACGGACCTGCGCCTTATACAGCTGAAGGCGGTGGGCCGGAGTGAAATACTGTCTCGATCTATTGAGCACACCAAGCTTCTTAGAGGCTAATTTAGCCTTACCCTCTAAATGGCCGCGGAACTGGACTTCACTCGATATGTCGATGCCAAGAATTCCGATAGTGGCTGTGGCAGTAAGGGGGATGCTCTCAAAACGAGGTGATGCGACAAACGCGAGCTTTTTGGCGGTGAAGGCGCAAACCTGTGTCTTCGTAGGGTTGAAACGGACTAGATTAAGTCGACCCCATTCTGAAACTTCTTTTAGGGAAGTTTCAATTTCAGACACAAGTCTGTTACGGCTCTCGATGACGCTATCCCGAGAAATATTGGCGCGGCCGGTGTAGGAGGCATCACCCGTGCTATCATCTGCATAACAGTGAATGCCACAGATTTGCAGCATGTCGTTGATATGCAGAAGGAACAACGTAGGCGATAGCACACAGCCTTGCGGGACACCAGCATTCACAGTCATGGATTCAGAGCACTCACCGTCAACTACGACCTTTATGCATCTGCCTGCTAGAAAGCTACTGACCCATTCGCATAACTTCTCGGGAAGCCCATAAGATGGAAGCTTCGAAAGAAGTGCTTTGTGCCAAACCCGATCAAAGGCCTTCGCCATGTCCAAACTAACGGCCAATGCTTCACCCTTAGTCTCGATCGCCTGTGCCCAACGATGTGTTAGGTAGACCAGAAGATCACCAGCTGAGCGGCCTTTACGGAAGCCGTATTGGTGGTCACTAAGCAGCTGGTGATCTTCTAGGTACCGAAGGAGCTGGCAGTTGATAATGGACTCCATTATCTTCAAGAACAGAGAGGTTATAGCAATCGGCCTGTAGTTGGTTGGGTTTGAGCGGTCGCCTTTTTTAGGGATCGGGTGCACCAAAGCTGACTTCCATGAGATCGGGACTACGCCAGATGAGTAAGAGAGCCGAAAAAGACGCGTTAAAACCGGTGCCAACTCTGGAGCGCACATCTTCAACACAATAGGAGAGATTCCATCGGGCCCACACGACTTGTGAATGTCGAGGGAAAGAAGTGCTTTACGCACTGAACTTTGGTGGAACCGGACATCCGGCATATAGTTTCCGCACCGCGGTATGGTTGGCGGCACGTGTCCCCCGTCATCCAGAGTCGAGTTGGACGCAAAGAGTTTGCCCAAAAGATCGGCTTTTTCCTTAGCGTCATGGGCCAACGAATCATTTCCCATTTGTAGAGGTGGAAAAGACGGCTTGCAGAAATTTCCCTGGATAGCTTTGGCAAGAGACCAGAACGCACGAGTTCCCGAAGGAAGGCGCTCTAGTTTCTCGCCAATTCTACCAATGTGCAAAGATTTCGCCCTGGCAATATCCCTTTTGAAGGACTTGGAGGCAAAATTAAACTCCTTTTTCAACGCGCTGGTCTTTTCATCCCGTACTGTTGCTGCATTTATCCAGGCTTGGTAACATTCCTGCTTTCGGCGGGACGCCCTTTTGCAGTTACGACCAAACCAAGGTTGGAATTTGCCACCAACGGGGACTGCAGAGGACGGAATGAAAAGTTCCATTCCCTGGAGTACCACGTCAGCAATAGAGTCAGCAGCAACGTTGGGATCATCCAGCGTGAAGCAAACCTGCCTCCAAGGATAGGATGCAAAGAAAGATCGCATCCCATCCCAATCTGCTGACTTGTAATGCCACACACGGCGGCTACCAGCAGCTCGCCGACGCAGCGGGCACGTGAGTGGCACCGTACTCCGGACCAGGCAGTGATCCGAGGAACCGAGTGGGCCAATAACGGAAGTTTTGTAGCCAGCCGGTTGAGAAGTCAGCAGAAGGTCCAACAGAGAAGACTCCTGGCTCTCCACATCGGGGATTCGCGTGGGCTCAGTAACCAATTGGGATAAGCCATATGCCAGAGCAAAACCGTACACAGATCTCCCCGCATGATCGGTCTTACTAGAGCCGAGCCATTCAACATGATGAGCATTAAAATCGCCTAGTATCACGATCTCCACGGATGGGATCTGCTGTTGCACGGAGTCTGCAGCTATCTGAATTTGCTCGATGAGTCGGTCGGTTTCAGCATCACCGCTATGGGACCTATACAGGCACGCATAGACGCGAGGATGGTCGTCGCTGTCTACACGTAGCCATAAGGTGGAGAGGTCCCTACCTTCAAGATTGCTGAGGCGGCGAGAGCTGATGTCATCTCTTACGTACACGCACACCCCGGCCTTAGGCACAAAGGAGTGCTCCAGTGCATACCCAGGACGACAGAGGTAGGAAGTGTCCGCCGGAGACGATATCTGCGTCTCGGTCAAAAAGAGCAAGGCCGGCTTTGCTGTCTCGAGGTGATAGTGAACAGCATTAAGATTGGAGTGTAAACCCCTGATGTTGCAGAAGTCCACGGCCAGCGAGGCTACTTTGCTCTTGCCCCGAGCAGATGTTGGCTGGTAGAGCGCGGTTTTGCCCCCCCCAGAGTACGAGGGGCAGCCTGGACCTCCACGCTCAGGAGTGATTCTACCTGAGCGTGGAAGCCCAGTGAGGGATTCTCCAGCGCTAACACAGCTGGTACCCTCCTGGGGTATGCTATTAGAGAACTGCGCTATCATTGGGGGGGGGGGGGGGGGTTGGGCCTCCGGTACCCTCACTCACTTGGCGAAACGCAAATATTACTTCACGCCAGTTTTCTGTGAGGCCGTGGTATCTCTCCGGTCGAGCCGGCCCATTCGTGCCGAAGCTTGGCTCTCCCACGGTAAAGATATTATTAGATATTTAACAGAATATTTCCTATTTTACATGTCAAATTACTCTTCATACGGAATCAATCAATCCTAAAAAGGTCTAACGGAAAGCAGATTTCAATCATTCTCAAAATTTCATTGCTGCTCTCTTGTCAGTATTCAGTTCGTTCATCCGACGACAATCCCTTGCTCGTCATTACCTCGTCTTTGTCCTTATCCGCGTCATCGCTACATTGTACAAATGGATGACAGCGTTAAACTGCCACGAACCTCATTCGGGCATTCTAGCCGTCACAATGTCCCCTAAACGAGACGCGGCATTCTCTTAACTCGTTTCCCTGAGCTCGCATCCCACTCTCACACGTCCTTCAAATTTAAACCTAAGCTACATACAATAAAGTCTATTTTGCAATAATAGAATTTTTAAGATAGGTGTTTGTAAAAACATCTGGGGAGGTTTTATGTGAGGAGCGTAAACCGTATGAAGTGAAGGAAGTTATTCACACGTTTTCCTTTTATTTGAAGGTGTTTTATGGTCTCTGCGCTGAAATATAAAGATGTTTCCCCATTTGAGTACCCCGTGAGCCATATGATCTTTAAGGGCCTTTTTGTGTGTCATTTTGTTATAAAAACGGCTGGGGAGTTTACTATGTCATAACCTTATAGTACTTGAGAAACGCTTCAAACAAAAGTTCCCATTATCCGAGTGAGAGTTCCGATTAACCAATCCCATATGCAAATAAATAAGTTGATTTTTTTTATATACGGATAAGCTGAAGGCCTATTATTATTATTATTATTATTTATTGAATCATAAAACATGTAACATTACAGTTGACACAAACCAAAGCGTTACACAGACTCAGAAACTTACTAACTAACTTACAGCTACAAGATATCTATCTTGCTCTCTCTCTAGCACTCTCTTCCATTCTATCATCAGTCTCGCTATACCTGTCGCAAACAAATCGCATTCAGAATGTGCCGCGAGCAGGGAGTTGATGAGCGCAGTCGCGCGCAGAACGGGGGAGTGCAGGCGCAGGCGCGTGCGCGTGTGCGCTGCGGCCAGCAGGGGCGGGCGCCGCCGCCTGCTGCAGTACTCATCAGGTACTGAGAGTTTCAGGAATTTTTCCAAAAGGCCGATACTATCTACCTTACACCTTAAAATTTTAATAATGAAATAAATTAGTCCCAGATTTCTACGCAGCTCTAGTGAGTCGTACCCTAAGTGTCCCTGAAGAAATCGTGTCGGGTACATAAAAGGGTAATACGTATGTATTTTGCTATACATATTACGAAGAAATTTTTTTTGGACTTGTTCCAGCATAAGAATGTATTTTTTCTCATGTGGACTCCAGACCACTGCGTTCGTCTCCAGAATACTCCGTACAAGCGCCGCGTACAGCACACGCGTCGCTGCAATAGTCAGGGGGGCAGCGTTGCGCAGCACGAATCCCAGTCTCCGGTACGCATTGCTGGTGACACTTTGTATGTGCGGCCGAAACGTGACGTGCGGGTCAAACACCACTCCGAGATCTCGAACTTCCTCGACGCGGGTCATAGCCTTCTCTGCTATGCAATAATCATAGCAGAGGGGCAAAGGAGAGCGAGAAAAAGTCATTACTTCGCACTTTTCAATGTTAAATAATAACTTATTCTCCAAACTCCATCTATATGCCGCGTCGATATCGTCTTGTAGCGACTCGCAGTCGTGAGTGGACTTAATGGGCATGACCAACTTTACATCGTCAGCAAACAACAACACCTTTGATCGATTGATTACCTCAGGGAGGTCGTTTATGAGTGTCAAGAAGAGAAACGGCCCTAAATTAGACCCTTGACTTATACCAGAACGTGTGTGGTAGGGTTTAGAAAGATACGGTCCATACTTGACGAACTGTTCCCTATCCCTGAGATAACTTGCGAAAAATTTTAACAAACGAGGAGTAAAACCCATTTTTCCCAGTTTAAGTAACAGTACATCGTTATCCACTCTGTCGAATGCTTTTTGGAAGTCGAGGTAGACGATATCGACTTGACAGCGGTTGTCCATTTCGCGTGTGAGAATATCCACAAGTTCAACCAAGTTAGTGGCCACGGATCTTTTTGGCAGAAAGGCATGCTGTTCGCTGACGACATATGGCATGCATTGGGGCAAAAGATATTCATGGAGAACCATTTCAAAGACCTATGTCCCTTTACCGTTGGAGGCTGGGCGGGATGCCCGAAGGATATAGACAAATACGTATAAACATTGTTTGGTATCGCAACGAGGTCAGTTTCTGTATGTCGAGTCTTGTTCTTCAGGGCTATGGTTGAAATAGCGGATCAAAGGCTATTCTTAACAAAAAAGTACATTATACTCTGATTTGTAACCCCAATAACATCGCATACTAATAACTCTTCATGAAACACATCAACACATAATAAACAACATAACACAAGACAATGAACATTGAACGAATAAAATTTCAATCGTTGCCTGCAGAGTAAAGGAAAAACGCCACAAAAATATGATATGTCGTATACATACTACCTTTTCGTTGTAAGCGCCAATGGAACCACTTGACTCTAATAAGCTGACTAGGGCAACGCCAAAAGGTATGGCATAAACAATTGTTACAGTGATTTAAATTGACAGCTTGTTATCGAAACGAGGATTCGGTGCCAAGATGTCGTCCCTTAATCTTAATTAAGACTTTCACGAATTTATTTTTATTAGTTTATATATATCAAGACGACAAATCACTCCGGTACGCCTAAAACATCGTAAAATCAGCGATGAACATAGTTAAAGAAAATAAAAGGGCGGCATTTTCGTGGTTAAACTACTGCTACACATCAGTGGCGTGGCGTCAAATATATTCTTATTGTTAGTAAAGCCGGAGCAGATATGGATTACTTTTTCTTCAGAAGTAGTAGATACTCCGGCCATATGCTATAAAATAGGCAAGCCGGTGGGAATCGGGTTCTATGGACGCCACGCCACTGCTACACATACACACTGCTCAAACACACGAAAACGTTGCCTACACTACACCACGGAATGTCATGTCAAACAAAATTTTGTAGGCTAACCTAACAGTTGAGGGAGGAGTGTCTTTTCTTCTAGACAAGCATGCCACATCCTAGGCTTCATCGTCACTTAACATCAGGTGCGATCGGAGTCAAATGCTTGTCTATCACACATAAAAAAAAAAAAAAACAAAAGGGCAATTTTTCTATGGTTCTCATAGAGAAATAAGCCCTTTTGAAAAGACACTCCTCAGCTGTTCCTCAGCTGTATGGGACATTTAGGACATTTAATAGATATAGGTCAATCGGCGTCGGCTTACTCCGCTAGGAACACTAAACAAAACCTTCCACTAAATCTATCTAAGTAGCCATAGTACAATAAAAAAAAATATTTTCTCGCCGAAAGTGAATTTGCCTATACTTACCACAGGAGGAATATACCTGGTTTTATTGAGCTATGAATGTCCAGATAAACTCAGAATGTATACCTGTATCTCTAGCACATAATTTACCTCGTGAAAAATACTATACCCACCCAGGTATTTCCATTAATTATAGTGCGAAAATAAGTTTGTCAAAAAATGATTTTTTAAGACAAGCTTTTATTGCCGACTGTACTTTTTTTTGTACAATCGCAAACTAAACGTCAAAATTAATCAAATGAGCCCAAACACAGTGAATTTATCTTGTTAAGGTGATCCTATGGATAGTTAGATACCATCTGGCCCTATTATCAGATCAGCTCTATGTCATGATAATATTACATTGTGATCTGATTTACATATTCTTACAAAAGTTCTGCTCAATCAGAAATCGGGAAGTGGATCAAATTTGATTACAGACACACACAGACACCGGGAGAGGTAAAGTAAATTAAAGTTAGAATGACAAGCCATTCTACTAACGAAAACGAAAACGCTGTTAAATGACCATTAGTAGATCTTGTCTCGTAATAAGGTTTACAGATGGACATAAGGCATCGTCCTATCGAACAGCGAATACGCGATTATCGCACGAACACGCGATTGCGTTCATACTTATGGTCGCAATCGCGTGTTCGCGCGGTAATCGCGTATTCGCTGTTCGATAGGACGATGCCTTAAGTGTTTCTTCAATTGAAGGGATGTTTACAAAAACAGAGTAACGGACTATGGTTGACATTTACTATTTACAGAGAAACATTTTTAATGGCAGTTCGTGTCAACCAGATTAGTCAGCTATGTTGTTTGTCGCACGACAAGCGAAATTGGAACCATTTGTGCTAACCCAGCCAGGTAATTACGATCTAAGTATTTATAAAAATAAAACCTCAGTGTACGATTGATCATGATTTTCCTACCATATTTTATACAGGTTTCGTATCTTTAGTCTGCCGTCGCGTCGCTATCATTATAGTCACTGGTATCGTCGCACGCGCAATCGCATATTTTATAGCAAAGATATATTTAGCACTGTGCAGTGAGTCTTACTAAATAAAATATTGTCTGGCGAATAAATGTAAAAATATAAACGGCCATTAGGATGGGATGGTAGAAGCGTTGGCGCCCGATCCGAGTGATGTAGTTTTTTTGACACATGAAATGTGCTGCACAGACAAACAAAACGCTTAATTCAAGGTTAATAATATGACGGTAACGATGCGCTACGATAAACTTTGGAAGAGCAGTCAGGAGTGTTTTTTTTTTATTTGTAACGGCCGCCAATATCCACTCATACTAATTTATTCGTAGCACTTAAAAGAAAATATTATATTCCTGGACATTTTCATTTAAAATTGTACCATTAAATGGCAGTTAGTGGTCATTCCAAAGTTAACGATTAATGTCCAGCAAGCATAATATGTGGATGATGATGCACAATCTTTATTTATTTATTTATTTGAAAAATGTTCAATATCAATAAGTCTTTCAACATGTGCGACAAGTCTTTTTTCACTGGTTCTATTCCTGATTCGAATTCGTCTGCGTCAGAATTTTCAAAAATCCATAAATGCAGTATATATTAGCTATTTCCAATATTTAAACTAGTTACATATGCAAGAAATGACAAGTTTTATCCGCCCAACATAAAGCTAAACAAAAGATACCATTTTGATTGTCCTAATTGACAACATTTTACTTGCGAACGACACACATTATCTTCAACTTCATTTTCTTTAGCATCATAAAAAACACAGCAAAAAAGCGCGGCCGTGTCAAGAAACTCGATTCCCTAAGACAAACATTTCTGCTCCAAGTCGTCTTATTAACGAAAATTTCCTAAAGCCGAACCGAGAATCGGCCAGCGCTCCCGGCGGAGTACAGTCAGCAACAGGATTTGCTACACTATCAACTATGGAGGGTAGAGGTAAGGAGAACTTATATAAGAGAGACCACTTGAAAGAGTGTCTAGCTAAAAGCACTAAATAATAACTCAAAATCTCGCCAGAATAACGTTAGCGTTGGAAGAGAATATGACATGAATTTAGCACTTTTAGCAGTTGTAGACGGAGTGAAGTGCACTGATATAGAGAGTAGAGGTAAGGTTTAATATTTTTGGTGACTAAAGTAGGTATTTAATAAAGCGGCAGTATACCAAATTTTATCCATCTGCAATAGTAGTCTCAAAGACCCTTCGCCCGAGTTAGGCGCGCCACCAGCGGCTCCTTTCGCCTACTAGAGGGCGCCAGGGTTTTGATTGCTCATGGGGAATACATGGGCTAGAGTGGCCTCTGCGAAAGACGCCGACTGCTGGACGAAGGCCCCTCCCATTCCTATGGGCCCACCATAACCGGTATTGTGCCGCCTGCAATCATCGGACTCCAGTAATACCTTCACCAGGATATCAGTCCACCTTGTAGGTAGGTCACTCACGCCGCGTCTATCTATTCTAGTGTGAGGTTGCCACTCAAGAACGCGTTGTCGGCTCCAGAGGCCGTCTGTTCTACAAACAATGTGCCCTGCCCAGTGTCACTTAAGTATTGCAATCTTGGGGTTATGTCAGTTACTATCGTACTTCTACGGACCTTTTCATTGCTGATCTCGTAGAGAAACTCCTCCAACAGACTAAAACTTGGTTTGAGACCCTTTTCTTCCAATATCACCGGGCAGGGCACCACTTTTGTGTGTCACTTGTGCGTCCGCCGTTGCCGCTCCCGTATCGGTCTTGCAAGCCACGTACACAAGTGCCGTGTCTCCATAGAGGCTACTTGAATTATCTTTCAAAGAGAGTAATGACAGTAGTCTTTCTTTATGTCATGGGAAAGGCAAACGAGCACACAGGTCACCTGATGGTAAGTGACTTCTGAGGCCCATGGACATTTGCTCACTCAGCGATTTTTTTTTGTGCGTACACTGTGTTTTTGTGCGGACTGCCGTTGGGGATTTCTCCGCAATCTGACTGAGTGGGGAGGGGGCGGGCTCTTGCCTAAGAGGCGCCAGCTCTCCACGCACTCTTGGGTAGTGACTAGTGACCCAAGAGTGCGTGGAGAGCTGGCGCCTCTCGCAGAGTGCTGCGATTACGCTGGGTGGCTACTAGTACTAAATTTTGCCCCTCCGAAAAGGCTGAACCAGCAACCAGAAAGAGCACGCGTTATACGATACAGAGAAACAGTCGGCTCCGGTGCGTTCTATCCGGTGGTCGGACCTGAACGTCAGTTTTGTTAAAAATATAAACTTCTCTACGTATAGTAGAAGAGCCGGCCTAACGACGACCTTCCCTCACTCTTTTTCCTAACGAAACATATACTGCATGAAAGAGCATGCATCAACAAACACAATGCAACAGGGTTGCCACCCCATATCCCGGCAAGGCTAGGGGTTGCCACGTTCTGAACAGGTCACTAAAAAGGCTAATTTACCCTCATCCTTTTTCCTGACCGTTTTTACATAAGAATGAAGGCAATTGCATTACAAGCAAGATGGTGTAGGGTTGCCTATCAAAAACCCGGCAAGGCCTAGGGTTGCCGCGATTTGAAAATTACTACGTGACATTTTTTGTCATTATGACCAACTTCTATTGTTTAAACGTTATTACTGCCATAGTAGAAAATGATCCTCATACGGAACTGGGTCAACCCTCATTACTAGATTTTTTTGAAAAATTTCATTCGCTTGTTTGATTAGAAGCCCTCATCCTTTTTCCTGACCATTTATACATAAAAATGAAGGCAATCACATTGCCTACACGATGGCATAGGGTTGCCTATCAAAAACCCGGCAAGGCCTAGGGTTGCCGCGATTTGAAAATTACTGCGTGACATTTTTTGTCATTTTGACCTACTTCTATTGTTCAGACGTTGTTACTGCCATAGAAGAAAATGATCCTCATACGCAACTGGGTCAACCCTCATTACTAGATTTTTTTGAAAAATTTCATTCGCTTGTTTGGTTAGAAGCCCTCATCCTTTTTCCTGACCATTTATACATAAAAATGAAGGCAATCACATTGCCTACACGATCGCATAGGGTTGCCTATCAAAAACCCGGCAAGGCCTAGGGTTGCCGCGATTTGAAAATTACTGCGTGACATTTTTTGTCATTTTGACCTACTTCTATTGTTTAGACGTTATTACTGCCATAGAAGAAAATGATCCTCATACGCAACTGGGTCAACCCCCATTACTAGATTTTTTTGAAAACTTTCATTCGCTTGTTTGGTTAGAAGCCCTCATCCTTTTTCCTGACCATTTATACATAAAAATGAAGGCAATCACATTGCCTACACGATGGCATTGGGTTGTTTATCAAAAACCCGGCAAGGCCTAGGGTTGCCGCGATTTGAAAATTACTGCGTGACATTTTTTGTCATTTTGACCTACTTCTATTGTTTAGGCGTTATTACTGCCATAGAAGAAAATGATCCTCATACGCAACTGGGTCAACCCCCATTACTAGATTTTTTTGAAAACTTTCATTCGCTTGTTTGGTTAGAAGCCCTCATCCTTTTTCCTGACCATTTATACATAAAAATGAAGGCAATCACATTGCCTACACGATGGCATAGGGTTGTTTATCAAAAACCCGGCAAGGCCTAGGGTTGCCGCGATTTGAAAATTACTGCGTGACATTTTTTGTCATTTTGACCTACTTCTATTGTTTAGGCGTTATTACTGCCATAGAAGAAAATGATCCTCATACGCAACTGGGCCAACCCTCATTACTAGATTTTTTTGAAAACTTTCATTCGCTTGTTTGGTTAGAAGCCCTCATCCTTTTTCCTGACCGTTTTTACATAAAAATGAAGGCAATTGCATTACAAGCAAGATGGTATAGGGTTGCCTATCAAAAACCCGGCAAGGCCTAGGGTTGCCGAGATTTGAAAATTCTTGCGTGACATTTTTTGTCATTTTGACCAACTTCTATTGTTTAGACGTTATTACTGCCATAGAAAAAAATGATCCTCATACGCAACTGGGTCAACCCTCATTACTAGATTTTTTTGAAAAATTTCATTCGCTTGTTTGGTTAGAAGCCCTCATCTTTTTTCCTGACCATTTATACATAAAAATGTAGGCAATCACATTGCCTACACGATGGCATAGGGTTGCCTATCAAAAACCCGGCAAGGCCTAGAGTTGCCGCGATTTGAAAATTACTGCGTGACATTTTTTGTCATTATGACCAACTTCTATTGTTTAAACGTTATTACTGCCATAGAAGAAAATGATCCTCATACGGAACTGGGTCAACCCTCATTACTAGATTTTTTTAAAAAATTTCATTCGCTTGTTTGGTTAGAAGCCCTCATCCTTTTTCCTGACCATTTATACATAAAAATGAAGGCAATCACATTGCCTACACGATGGCATAGGGTTGCTTATCAAAAACCCGGCAAGGCCTAGGGTTGCCGCGATTTGAAAATTACTGCGTGACATTTTTTGTCATTATGACCAACTTCTATTGTTTAAACGTTATTACTGCCATAAAAGAAAATGATCCTCATACGCAACTGGGTCAACCCCCATTACTAGATTTTTTTGAAAACTTTCATTCGCTTGTTTGGTTAGAAGCCCTCATCCTTTTTCCTGACCATTTATACATAAAAATGGAGGCAATCACATTGCCTACACGATGGCATTGGGTTGTTTATCAAAAACCCGGCAAGGCCTAGGGTTGCCGCGATTTGAAAATTACTGCGTGACATTTTTTGTCATTTTGACCAACTTCTATTGTTTAGACGTTATTACTGCCATAGAAGAAAATGATCGCCATACGCAACTGGGTCAACCCTCGTTACTAGATTTTTTTGAAAAATTTCATTCGCTTGTTTGGTTAGAAGCCCTCATCCTTTTTCCTGACCGTTTTTACATAAGAATGAAGGCAATTGCATTACAAGCAAGGTGGTATAGGGTTGCCTATCAAAAACCCGGCAAGGCCTAGGGTTGCCGCGATTTGAAAATTCTTGCGTGACATTTTTTGTCATTTTGACCAAACTCTTTTGTTAAGACGTTATTACTGCCATAGAAGAAAAAGATCCCCAAACGCAACTGGGTCAACCCTCATTGCTAGATTTTTTTGAAAAAATTCATTCGCTTGTTTGGGATGTAGGGAGTAACTGGAGGTTCTGGACCATCATTTTTGTAGACGAACGCTAAATACGACTAAGCATAGACTCACGACCCTCTTTTTAAAAAGACCGGACAAGTGCGAGTTAGACTCACGTGGAGAGGGTTCCGTATGTTTAAAACAATTTTACTTAATTGCACGGGCTTTTTATAGGTTTTCCTGTCCTTTCGAAATTATAGTTCCAACAGTTTCGGAGATAAGGGGGGATGGTCAAGTTTGGCCTATTTCCATAAATAACTTTAATTTAACAGTTATAATAAAAATATATTTGAGATTCTCGCAAAGAGCCCTTTCATTTAAAATGTCGCACGAAAAACTGGTTTTGCTAACTTTTTTTTTTCTAGTTGACCCCTAAAAAGTGGCTCCCATGATTTAAATTCATATATTTTCGTAACCCGTCCATGTTTGGGTCATTAACCTTAATATATGTACCAAATTGGCTGTGACAGACAGACAGACAGACACACGAGTGATCCTATAAGGGTTACATTTTTTCCTTTTGAGGTACGGAACATCAATATTTTTTTTAATTAAATTTGTAACTAAACAGCTTATCTTTAAAATAAATAATATGAGTATTTATTAATTTCATAACATGTTGTGTGAAGTACATTTAAAACAATTAAGTTATTATGATTTAACGTTAGTTTTCCTAACATATTATAAATTTGAAAATTGCATGTTCATCAAGAAAGGACCTGCCTGTTCTGATACACCACCTACAACCGAGGGGTGTTGAGAGTATCTGGATTAATGCTATCATAGACGGATCCCAATAAAAGGCCAGGCTTAGACACTCCACTGTTGTTCTCTTGTCACGTAAATAGGTTTAAAGTAGCTAGGAAATTACTTATCAGGATTATAAATACAAAGATTATTTATTTTAACTAACTTACTTAATTTTAAACTAAACAACAACTAAATTTTAAGAGGGTCGTGTGTGTATGCTTAGTCGTAGTAAGCGTCCGTCTACAATAATGATGGTCCAGAAACCCCAGTTACTCCCTACATTCATCGGTTGTAAGTGGTGGGTCAGCATCGACATGTAGACACTATTCGGTCGCAAATGATGGGCCAGGGCCTAGATTCAGTAGTTCGGTGATTTTAGTCTAAAATCACCGAACTACCGAAACTAAGCCTGGGCCAGAAGTTGAAGGCATAACGCGCAGCCTACTCTTCGCTCTTTGGCCCAGGACCTAGACGGGCCAATTTCTAATATCTTAATTCTTAACATTTGTTCCGAACTAAAACACAAATTAAGGGTTTTGGTAGGCAACTCATTGGCAGAAACCCACAATAAGTGGTTAAAATTTAATTTAAAAAAAAATCTGGCAATGAGGCCCAGTTGCATATGAAGATCATTTTGTTCTATGGCAGTAATAACGTCTAAACAATAGAAGTTGGTTAAAATGACAAAAAATGTCACGCAGTCATTTTAAAATCGCGGCAACCCTAGGCCTTGCCGGGTTTTTGATAGGCAACCCTATGCCATCGTGTAGGCAATGTGATTGCCTTCATTTTTATGTATAGGTAAATGGTCAGGAAAAAGGATGAGGGCTTCTAACCAAACAAGCGAATGAAATTTTTCAAAAAAATCTAGTAATGAGGGTTGACCCAGTTGCGTATGGCGATCATTTTCTTCTATGGCAGTAATAATGTCTAAACAATAGAAGTTGGTCAAAATGACAAAAAATGTCACGCAGTAATTTTCAAATCGCGGCAACCCTAGGCCTTGCCGGGTATTTGATAAACAACCCTATGCCATCGTGTAGGCAATGTGATTGCCTTCATTTTTATGTATAAATGGTCACGAAAAAGGATGAGGGCTTCTAACCAAACAAGCGAATGAAATTTTTCAAAAAAATCTAGTAATGAGGGTTGACCCAGTTGCGTATGAGGATCATTTTCTTCTATGGCAGTAATAACGTCTAAACAATAGAAGTTGGTCATAATGACAAAAAATGTCACGCAGTAATTTTCAAATCGCGGCAACCCTAGGCCTTGCCGGGTTTTTGATAAGCAACCCTATGCCATCGTGTAGGCAATGTGATTGCCTACACTTTTATGTATAAATGGTCAGGAAAGAGGATGAGGGCTTCTAACCAAACAAGCGAATGAAATTTTTCAAAAAAATCTAGTAATGAGGGTTGACCCAGTTGCGTATGAGGATCATTTTCTTCTATGGCAGTAATAACGTCTAAACAATAGAAGTAGGTCAAAATGACAAAAAATGCCACGCAGTAATTTTCAAATCGCGGCAACCCTAGGCCTTGCCGGGTTTTTGATAGGCAACCCTATGCCATCGTGTAGGCAATGTGATTGCCTTCATTTTTATGTCTTAATGGTCAGGAAAAAGGATGAGGGCTTCTAACCAAACAAGCGAATGAAATTTTTCAAAAAAAATCTAGTAACGAGGGTTAACCCAGTTGCGTATGGCGATCATTTTCTTCTATGGCAGTAATAACGTCTAAACAATAGAAGTTGGTCAAAATGACAAAAAATGTCACGCAGTAATTTTCAAATCGCGGCTACCCTAGGCCTTGCCGGGTTTTTGATAAGCAACCCTATGCCATCGTGTAGGCAATGTGATTGCCTTCATTTTTATGTATAAATGGTCAGGAAAAAGGATGAGGGCTTCTAACCAAACAAGCGAATAAAATTTTTCCAAAAAAATCTAGTAAGGAGGGTTGACCCAGTTGCGTATGAGGATCATTTTCTTCTATGGCAGTAATAACGTCTAAACAATAGAAGTTGGTCAAAATGACAAAAAATGTCACGCAGTAATTTTAGAATCGCGGTAACCCTAGGCCTTGCCGGGTTTTTGATAAACAACCCTATGCCATCGTGTAGGCAATGTGATTGCCTTCATTTTTATGTATAAATGGTCAGGAAAAAGGATGAGGGCTTCTAACCAAACAAGCGAATGAAATTTTTCAAAAAAATCTAGTAATGAGGGTTGACCCAGTTCCGTATGAGGATCATTTTCTTCTATGGCAGTACCAACGTCTGAACAATAGAAGTTGGTCAAAATGACAAAAAATATCACGCAAGAATTTTCAAATCGCGGCAACCCTAGGCCTTGCCGGGTTTTTGATAGGCAACCCTATACCATCTTGCTTGTAATGCAATTACCTTCATTCTTATGTAAAAACGGTCAGGAAAAAGGATGAGGGCTTCTAACCAAACAAGCGAATGACATTTTTCAAAAAAATCTAATAATGAGGGTTGACCCAGTTCCGTATGAGGATCATTTTCTTCTATGGCAGTACCAACGTCTGAACAATAGAAGTTGGTCAAAATGACAAAAAATATCACGCAAGAATTTTCAAATCGCGGCAACCCTAGGCCTTGCCGGGTTTTTGATAGGCAACCCTATACCATCTTGCTTGTAATGCAATTGCCTTCATTCTTATGTAAAAACGGTCAGGAAAAAGGATGAGGGTAAATTAGCCTTTTTAGTGACCTGTTCAGAACGTGGCAACCCCTAGCCTTGCCGGGATATGGGGTGGCAACCCTGGTGCATTGTGTTTGTTGATGCATGCTCCTTCATGCAGTATATGTTTCGTTAGGAAAAAGAGTGAGGGAAGGTCGTCGTTAGGCCGGCTCTTCTACTAGTAGTACTATAACTTATTCTGTGGTTATGACTTGTTTTAATCATTTCGGGCGTAGTTTTCGCAGACTGTACACGTCATATTGTTAAGAAAAAGTTGGTATCTTTCCAATTACCATTTTCATCAGTCGATACCTCCGATCTGCCTGTCAAACTGAACCCTTACCACGGTCCCTTAAGATTTGCCCCGAGGCTGACGAACAATGTAGGGAGACGTTGACTTAAAGCGAAAAGACAAGTCGTAAATAATTGAATGACGGGGAGACGGATTATCTACATTTACGACGCTTTCATCACGAATAGCGGTGTCTAGAGAAAACACTGTTTATCTCTTATAAGGAAATGGTGGGAAATGTTTTGATTTTTCAATAGTCAGGTCAAGTTTTCAAATCACTTGTTTGTGTTTTCTTGAGAAATATGTACAAAATTATTATAATAAAACAACTTAAATAGATTAAAATCGCTCTTCATTTTTACGAAACGTCGGGACGGGACGTAAAAATGAAATAATACGCGATTTAATCCGTTTAAGATGTTTTATTACAATGAGTGATAATCGCGGAAAAAGAAGACAATATTATGTGTACATTGTGTAGAATTAATTAACTGTTATGAATAAATGGTTTCTGATTTCAATTCTTATTTGTTCTGATTATGAATGTCCTGAATATGAATATTTTGATTGTCACCATCTGTAAACCGATTTAAATTCTCTTGGAGTCGCTTGCTATACATTTTCGATTTAGACGTTTTTATCTTGTGTCTAAATAGTGCACAAGTGCGGTATCTATCCATCTCAAGTCCGGGTAAGAGCGCCGCCGGCAACAATTCGGAATAGTTTCTTCGACGTCTTTCAGCTGGAGCGGTTTTCGTATAAGATGTGAACGGCTTTCTATTTTCGGTTTCTGCTTTGACGATTTTATTCATACAATTCAACACAAAATGTGATTTTGTTGTTTGTCTGTTCTTCATGTCGGTACGAATCAATTGTTGAACGTAATATTAATATATTATACATTTCGAGGTTTGATTCTCTTGATAGTAAGATTATTACTTAGACATTAAGAACGCTCTTCAATATAAGCTACTTAGTTTCTCTACAAAATCAAAATTTTAACGCTATTTGGTTATTTTTCATAGTGACTCGTGCCTTTGTTATCGAATAGCTTCGTTTGATGTCCGTTATTAACCGACTACCACAAAAGAAGACGATTTTCAATTTATGGATTTATCACGCGATTGCTCTCAGACGGCTTGAGCTTGACTGATCTGGATAATTCCTTTTTTCATTTAAAAGGATACACCTCCGAGGTGGTCTCATTGCAACCAAATCAAGATCGAATGATGAAATCGAGGGAACTCTTCTAATCTTATAGGTACACTTTATAGCGATTTGGGTATCGTCCATAGTCACTCGCACATTTCTTACCAACATCGGAGCTATATATACCCTTTCAAACAAAGGAATAATTTTCCAAATCGGTTCAGGCATCTTCAAGTAATCGAGTAGGTAACAAACATACAAAAAAAAACATACAGGCGAATTGAGAACTGTCCTTCTTTTGAAAGTCGGTTAAAAAGGGCTCAGCTAATGTTTTCTCAAAACCTTTCAAAGGGAGAAGGAGCGGAATCTGCGCAGCGTACTCACTACGGTATTTACACATAACGAATAGGTACATTTCAAGATCAGTCCTGGTCGCTTGGTAGAGTATAGAGGTCTGGCTAAGTGTACTGCCTGAGTGGCGAGCGTCGAGCGTCGCGTCCAGCGTCGCGTCCGGCGTGGCGGGCAGCGTGTATGGGTTTTGTGCAGCGTGCACTCAGGACGCTCACATACATTTGTTTATGTTTAACATGAACACCCCGCTGCACGCCCCGCTCGAGCGTCCACTCAGTTCGTACACTAAGGCTACTCCTTACGTAATCCTCTTAGCTCTAAGCGACTGCATGAAATTTAGCTTATCCTGTAGATATTCACACCATATATTCACACCACAGCATATATTCATTTTAATCATCCATTACTAGTAGACCCTCTAGGGACAGTCGTTGTGGAGTAGCCTCGACAGTTAGAGAAATGGGAGCCCTTTATTATTTGTCACCGCTATTGCAACTCTCTGAAACGTTCCGGAAACATACTGACCGACCAATTTGGACTTTATGTGGCCGTAATAAGCACCAAGGTTTAACGGGTGTCCTAATTTGGTGGCGATATCGGATATTCCTCGGGCAAATTAATTTTAAGAGAAGCCATCCTTTGCCCGGGTCCGCTAATTATACAATTATCATTTAATAGATAACGTAAAACGTGGTTACTTAGGACACCGCAAGGATATTCGGGACGAGGTTATACCGTTTTCCCATTAGGTAAATATTCATTCAAATGAGAGACACTTACAATTTTACCGTAAAAACGTTTTGATCATCCAAAATAAATAATCGTGACCAAAAAGGTGGGTTTTATAATAATTTACTTTGGACTGACTCGTGCAGATTGTCGTATAACTTCACGCAATGGGCAGTACAACCCGCAGAACACCCTCTGAATGTACGTTTAGCTCTCTCGCTTTCGACTTATGCTTGTACATTAAAAATTAGCGACGTTTGTTATTGCGTCCTTCATTAACTGGCGTAATTTGAGTGCAACAGTTTGAAATGCAGTAGAACATATAAATCGGTAATTTTACGATAAAGACGTGCGCGGTTGAACTCGTGATCCTTCGCCTCAGGCGTACTCTGTATATTCTTATTAGGTATCAGCACATATATAGGAAGACCTATATTATATGCTTGAGTATCCCATAATGTATTTTTGTTTATTTATTCTACATATATAAGGTGTTAATTTATTAGTTGCAGATATTTTAACACATGATAATTTACTTTAAGACAATTAACTTTAAATAGAAATTAAGAAATCTTTTTATATATTTTTTTGTTTTCATTGACCGAACAAAAATTTTATTATAATTTCGTGTAAAACTAATCACCTTGTGCATTTAACTGACAAGACGTTCAACACTATCAGGCATGTCACTCATGTCTACAATTGTTTGCAAACGACATAATTAGACCGAAAATAACATGACATTGACAATCAAGTATTTGGTCATCAATCAAGTTATCGGCGTGAAGTGGCCAGTTACAGTTAAGTGTTAGGTAAAAAAAGGTACTAGAATCTGTTCAATGAGTTCTCATTTAATAATCACATTAACAGGGTGTTTTTACGTAGTAAATTTGTTTTTCAGTTTTCTCCAAAAAAACATCGTAAAAGCTATAATGTTTCATACTTAAATATCCTCCAGACCGAGTGCTATCAGCTGTAACAATATCTGCAACTAATAAGTTAGCTAGCACCTTATATATCAAGTGTAATTGGCGGAAACCGTTCATACTGAATAACCTTGCGCTAGAGAATAAAATAAAATGCAATATTAGGCATTGGCATATCATCCACATTTAAATATGATAAATGTAAACGAAGAAAATCCGTATCAAATATCCACGATGACTTATGAAATAATCTTGCAGAACAGAGAGTTATAGAGCACTCGAGCACAGCTGCAGTAACAAATGTACATGCTGCAACTGCACTCGGCAGGAAAATTCATTGCACGATACCATGGAAGCTCTTTCACTTAAATTTGATACCTACAGAGAATCTGTACAGTTCCTAGTTAGTTAACTGTAATTAGTTAAGACTAGCTGACTCAATTAAGACTTTGCATGGCGTTTCAAGAACATATTTAGGTCACAGCACAAATTAAAGTTTCGAAGTTTCCTTTTTTCCTTCGATATGTGGAGTGGATGTTTCAGAGAAATAGACTTTTATGAAAATTTATGTTTCAGGAAAATGCACATTCGAGGAGCATGGATGAAAATGTTTTCAACACAGTAGATTTTTTATTTTAGTTTTTTGAATCAAGTCAGTTCAGTTGAACTCTGAAATTTGACAAAATTCATTGTGTTTTTGTATCATTATCATATCAACCTTAAAGCGTGAAACTTCAACAACTAACGGTCACCCGCCTCCGCCTCCATCGACTTTCTGCAAGGGCCTTATCCACCTGGTTAGCCCTAAGATTGACACCTGTCAATCTTGTGAGGGGCCGGCCCACGCTGCGTCGTCCAGTGTGTTTATTTGCTGGGTATTTATCCAGCGATTTAAGTGGCATTTACTTCGGTGGTATCATTAAAGTCTTAGGAGATTTGCACGATATTTTCGAGTATTTGGTAGACAACCTCGACGTCTACGAGATATCTGAAAATATTATGCAAATCTCCCAGGACTTCGAGACTAATTGTGCCACCGAATTCAATGCCACTGAAATCACCAGTGAAATGCCCCACTACTAACAAATTGCTTATTTATTAAAGAGCATGGATTATCTAGGGGCTAGACGCAGGCAGCGGTCGCTATGTTCCAAGCCAATGAGTTTTAGAAACTTATGGTTAATTATTGTTGATTAGATACATACTTAGTGCTCCTAGGCATATTTCGCAGCATATTTAGCTTTAAATGGAGCTTCGGTCTCAAATTGATTATTTTCCATATTTGCTTTACAACCATTATGAATGTTTAAGCTCGTTATAAATTATGAGAAGAAGTTTCAGCATTAATATCTCAAGAGTCCGTTTGTCTCAAACGACATTAATTAGACACCTGAAGTTCCCAGAGAGACGTGAATTATTTATTGTTTTTAACGTTTCACTATTATGGTATTTGACAACATTTAATTTAGATTAAGGTGGTTTGAGCAGGGACCGGAACCCCTTACCTTTATCGAGGTTTTAAGACGGGTTTTTAAAGCGCAGGTTTTGAGAAACACTTTTATTCTTTTAATCTTATAACTCATCTTTATCACAAGTTATGTCATTACGAAATAACATTTAAGTTTACATCAAGTCTGACGAAAATCTATTTTTTCCTTTCTCACATTCATGCGTAGCCGCTTGTTGTTTTTGATTGACGTTATAGACGGTGATACTAGCGAAGCATTATCCGGTGCCACAAGTGTGAATGAAAATGGCTGTCTTATAGGAAATCTCGCAGTGGTACGATTTAACAGGCGGTACGATATAGCCGACTCTCTCCTACATAGGTAAGTAAATAGCAGTGGCGTGGCGTCCAAAGAACTCGATTCCTAACGGCTTGCCTAATATCAGGCACTTGAACACCTTATTCTACAGCTCTTAAGAAAAATGTACCCCTAATCTGCACTGACTTGCCCAAGGATATCTTTTACGCCACGCCACTGGTAAACAGTAACATACCAATTTTGTTAAATCGGATATCAGTATATCCGTTTAAAGTATTAAACAGACACACATTGCAATTTAAATAAAAGCTTGTACCTACTGTTAGCTGTATTCCTGAACGGGACTGTCTGTGCTGGCAACCCCGACGGCCTGTCATAGAGGACGCGTCCCTCTCGCTACTGCTCCCGCGCAATGGCGGATTGGTCTAGTTGTGTTTTAATATGTTTATAATACTGAATATAATATTCTCCAAGGAATTAGTGTTTTTATGTCTAATAGATCAGAAGTGAGATCTAATATTATTCATGCCTACAAAGTGTTTCGGCTTGGTAAATCGATTTCCGTACGAAATCATCACTTCTTTACAAAACAGAACTAATACGCTTCTCGTATTTTACACACTTCGTTATTTGATAAAAGCACTTAGTATTGGAGTATATATACGACCTACCAGTGAATAATACGAACACCAGTAATGGCAGTGATATTTTGGTAGTCTTTCAGCAGCAAGACTTGAAATAAATTGCAAGCTATTCGTAAGTCATAACTGGGCATAATTATAATGCAAATGGCTGATGTTTACACATGAAACAACTTGGTAATGTATTCTTATTTTGTTTAATCCATCGGATGCGGGTTTGGTTAATTCTAATTTGTTGGAAGTCTGCGTAAAGAGCATCTTCAGGAATGCATAAACTTACTTAACAAATGATTGCACCATTGGGATTTGTCCATTTTAAATCTGATCTGGTACATGATGAATATAGTGAAACGAATTGTGTGGTGTGGTGTCAACAGTGAAAAGTTGCTCCAGAGTAATGGGGTTTTGCAAATTCCATAATATGCATGAAGTAACATTAATGTTATTAATGTGTCTGGGTTCTGTCTTTAGTTCAACAGGAGAAAGTTCCTAACATAATATACATGTTAGAGGAAACTGTTGTGGTGCTAGTAATGATGCAGCCATCGAGGAGATGTTGGTGATGAACAGTATGTCGCTGCCATACTACCATCAATTTACAGTGCAATTATGTATATGTGGATGTGGTTTGTGAATAATAATATCAGGTATGTGCAAATCATAACTATGATTAGAAAACCCATAATCTTTTCAAGCTGTAGAAAAAGTGCAAATGTTCATTGCAGTAGTCATCGGAGGAACTCATGTTCAACTATGGATGTCTCCGGGTTGATATGATGATGATAAGCAGATTTAATTCTCTGTGGTTATCCAAGAATCATGTGTTATGTGATAGTAATTATCTTCATGTATTTGTGATATTTCATATGATGGTATGATTTGGTGACAACTAATTTATTACCAGAATATAGCAACTAGCTATTATGCTTGTATCCATTGGAGTGATTAGTGTAACTGTTAATAGAAAGACAAGGATCATAATAGGATTCCAAAAGTAATACAGACAGCATAATTATTAGTGCTCATATCTTGTGTCATGAAACTGTAATCAGTATTGTTTTGTTCTGTTAACATATTTTACAGAGTAACAAGGTGTCAAGTTGTGCGCAGTGATTATTATAGAAGGCAGTTTAACAAGCAAGAATGCACACCCAACATTCTCTTTGGACAAGTAACATGAAGTGTGCTACATCAGAGCAGGACAAATATATCAATTTGAATGAGTGGTATATTATAATTAAGATCATGTTTTCAGCATTTTGATTAAATGAGTAATTAATCAGGAGTTACATAGTCCTGGGATGATATGAAGAAAAATAAATTGTCAAGAGATGTCTGGAAATATTGACTGTACCTTTAGCGGTAATGGAAATATTTGAAAGTTTATGATTGTATGATAAACAATAATAGTGGGAAACTTTTGACAAATGTATTGGTAAGAGAAACACATATTTTATGAGAAGTGAGGTGAGTTTCAAAATACTCAAATACTACTATGGGTGTATGTTAGAATTTCAGTAAATTCTATTTTTGATTATTATTAAAATATGATATGTTTACATATATGAATTTGTGCAGTTGTGAAACACTGTGATTATGGAGATGTATTATGAGGAACTTGTTCGCTGAACAATAATTAGTAATAACTATTTAATTTGCTCATATCATGTGTGATGAAACTATAAATGTTGTATTGTTGCGCTCATTGAACATATTTTACAGAATAACATGATGTCAAGTTTGGTGCTGTGTTTGTGTGCAAGCTGCACAGTTTGCACTTAACAGTGAATAAGGATGTAACATTATTTATACAGGCACCTTCTACAAGTAGCAATGAGATTAGACTGTGCTCTCTCAGAGTAAGACAAAATTACTTTATCAAGTAATGGTCTATTTAAAACATCTTTATGTTTTCAGATTTTATGTTGTATGAATTATTGTTATTCAGTTGAGTGAACTGGTTTTGGGGTGAAATTAAAATGATTTTATGAATAACAGTAATGGAAAATAATGGAAATATGAAAGCATTGTTATCACATGATTATTAACAATAATGACAAGTCACAGATATAGTAACCGGTAAGAAAGAACAAGCCAATTTGATGACATAATGGTGAGTTTACAAATATCTAATATTTACCTTTATGGGTAAAGTCTAGAATATCAACATATTCTAGATTTGGCTATCAGCTTCACTATAAGTTGACATGTACAATTGTACACTCCTGCATTTGGCAATGTCTGAATTACTCTTCAGTTATTAGACAAGTTGTTGTGGATGATGAATAGTTGAGAATTGCTCACTAGTAAAAACAAAAAAGCAATCTCTAATTTAGACTTGCACCCTCAGATTGTGTTATATTATTTTACATGAGTTTTGTCTGAGATATACTATGACTTCTGTATGATAAGTCTACTATGGAATACAAGTTTGCAGAAGACATTCTGTGTTGTAACATTATTATACTTGTACTGTCTTTCAGCTCTGTCAGTCCAGGTGCTGAAAGTATTGCTGGATGGCTCTAGTAAAATTAAACCTGTGCTAGCTTCAAGGAATAAATTTCGATTAGCGACAAACTGCACAGAGTAGGGAAGCATGACATAGCTTAGTGTCAAAGATCCCCCGTAGGACCAAGATCCATCTTGGCCTTGGGTCACAAAGCCAGCATAGTATGTAAAGGTTGTCAGTACTGTGGTGATGTTACATTAGCTTGTGACAGTGTGTTCACAGATGGTGTTCTGATGAAGTACATAATCTATGTATTACCTTGCAAATTCAACAGAAAGACAACACGAGTGGAAGGAAATGTAAGGAATTGTGTGGAAATACTTAATCAAAGGTTATGCCGATAGCATTCAAACATGTTGAGCCAGTCAGAATGAACTAACAGGTAATTGAAGGTTAGCTTCTTGCATTTACTGATGACGATGTCACATATGGTTGGCGTATAGTGGTGGTAGCCTTGATGCAGTTGCGCTGATGATGTTAGTAGATGAGTGGCTACAGGCTCTGCATGTCGTGATGCAGACGGCGGTAGCACACGCCGCGCATACTGGTAATTAAAGGTTACATTTGACTCCGTATACATGTGCGCTTACGATTCCACGATCATATCCGACGGGGCTACCGCACCCGCCGACGTTGATGTTCATAACCGACGGGGCTTCACGCACCCGCCGACGCGTTTACGATCATATCTGACGGGGCTGCCGCACCCGCCGACGTTGATGTTTATAACCGACGGGGCTTCACGCACCCGCCGACGTGTTTACGATCATATCCGACGGGGCTACCGCACCCGCCGACGTTGATGTTAATAACCGACGGGGCTTCACGCACCTGCCGACGTGTTTACGATCATATCCGACGGGGCTACCGCACCCGCCGACGTTGATGTTAATAACCGAAGGGGCTTCACGCACCCGCCGACGTGTTTACGATCATATCCGACGGGGCTACCGCACCCGCCGACGTTGATGTTCATAACCGACGGGGCTTCACGCACCCGCCGACGTGTTTACGATCATATCCGACGGGGCTACCGCACCCGCCGACGTTGATGTTCATAACCGACGGGGCTTCATGCACCCGGCGACGTGTTTACGATCATATCCGACGGGGCTACCGCACCCGCCGACGTTGATGTTCATAACCGACGGGGCTTCACGCACCCGCCGAAGTGTCTGCGAACATAACCGTTGGGGCTTCGTGTAACCGCCGATGTATCGATGGATGGCGTATCTGAGGTTTGTCGAGCTCACTAATGAATTGGGCGGCGGAACATTTTGCGTGACTCCACAAGCACGCGTCAACGCAGAAGGGCAACGCTGCTTCTCTCTGCATACAACGCGCAGGCCAGTGATGTCGGCCTGCCGGCGGATGATGGTAATACTAATCTCGCCGAGCAGTGGGTTAGATCCAGCGTCGCAATACGCACTCGCTGACGATGTGGTACTGTGGCCAGTGGCAGGCGTTCCAAACGCACGATCAAACAGGTAGAGTTAGACCCAGCGTCGCTATACGCGGTCGCTAACGATGTGGTACGGTAGTGTGGTAGTGGCAGGCGCTCCAAGCGCACAGTAAAACGGAGGGTTAAATCCAACGTCGCTATACGCGCTCGTTGATGACATGGGTTAGATCCAACGTCGCTAAACGCGCTCGTTGATGACATGGGTTAGATCCAACGTCGCTAAACGCGCTCGTTGATGACATGGGTTAGATCCAACGTCGCTATACGCGCTCGTTGATGACATGGGTTAGATCCAACGTCGCTATACGCGCTCGTTGATGACATGGGTTAGATCCAACGTCGCTATACGCGCTCGTTGATGACATGGGTTAAATCCAACGTCGCTATGCGCGCTCGTTGATGACATGGGTTAAATCCAACGTCGCTATGCGCGCTCGTTGATGACATGGGTTAGATCCAACGTCGCTATACGCGCTCGTTGATGACATGGGTTAGATCCAACGTCGCTATACGCGCTCGTTGATGACATGGGTTAGATCCAACGTCGCTATACGCGCTCGTTGATGACATGGGTTAGATCCAACGTCGCTATACGCGCTCGTTGATGACATGGGTTAGATCCAACGTCGCTATACGTGCTCGTTGATGACATGGGTTAGATCCAACGTCGCTATACGCGCTCGTTGATGACATGGGTTAGATCCAACGTCGCTATACGCGCTCGTTGATGACATGGGTTAAATCCAACGTCGCTATGCGCGCTCGTTGATGACATGGGTTAAATCCAACGTCGCTATGCGCGCTCGTTGATGACATGGGATAGATCCAGCGTCGCAATACGCGCTCGTTGATGACGTGGGTTGAAGGCCAGTGAGTGACGCTTCAAGCGTATCATCAAAAAGGGTGACTTAGATCCCCATACACGCTCGTTAATGACGTGGGTTGAAGGCCAGTGAGTGACGCTCCAAGCGTATCATCAAAAAGGGTGAGTTAGATCCAACGTCGCTATACGCGCTGGCTGATGATGTGAGTGACGCTCCAAGCGCACAATTAAGAGGGGAGGGTTAGATCCGGTGTCACACCACGTGCGCACTGATGATGTGTGTTGCAGCTTCGCTCTACGCAAAAACCGATGGTATTCAATCTTGACATGCCTGCCATCTTCGCGCAGGCCAGTGATGCGTGATGGCTAGCTGTCTGCAGTCTGCATGTGCAGGACGGTGATACTGATCTCGCCAGAGTGTGAGATTGATGTGCATTGAAGGGTAAAGGAGCTAATAGAGGTAAAGTAGTATTGTAATAATAACTGTCTTGGCAAATGTCGACACCTGCTGTGCTGCCAGTATATTAAGATACAGCTTTATGTCGGGTAAGGCATTATGGATTAATGCAGGTCTTACCCTGCGAAATAACTAACTAATATTAACGCCTCACGTTAGAGTATAACTGTGTGCACTTGTGGTCCGATTTACAATTGGCTGTAGTCAGTTACCCCGGTAGTAAAGTGGAACCTCTCACCGTGGCGGCAAGTAATGTAATAAGGGAGCCATGAGTAATGTAAGACTGCCCATATACCTTTGTGTTGTAACCAACCAAGCTTCCCTGTCAGCATTTTCAAATTCAAAGTAAAATGTTGGTACTGTGAGGAACTATTATCCTCAAATTTAATAATGTGTTACAGAGTTAGATGTGCAATGTGCAACTATTAACTCTTGTTTCCATGAGCTGCATTGGAGAGCGGTTACATGGTGTTGTCCGCACGAAGCAGAAGGTGTGAGACACGCTCAATGCTGATGCGCTGATACAGGCGGAGACTGCATATACGACTACGCAGGATAATCAACAGTGAGTTCGTTCCATGTCTTAGAGAAGTGGCGATGCATTTAGAGTACGAGTATGTGATGTATCTGAGGTACCTAATTTAGGCAGAACATAATTAAGATCCTGTTACAATAAGCTTCATATTTGAAGAGTGCTGAATGTATAGTAAAGAGTCGCCTAATGATATTGATAGTTGGAATTTATGGATGTAAGGAAATTCTTGAAGCTATAATTATTTGCAGAGTTCTAGTCTTATGTTCTAATTAATTGAGTAAACATTGAGATGGCTAAATACGAGTATTTGCAAATTGATAACTGATTCTGGAATAGTTAATGGAAATGAGACTGATACTTGAGTATTGGATTTGCATCTGTTAATGAATGAGATCGTCGATGATTCTCCGTATCAGTCAAGTATAGCATATCATGCATGAATTGGACAATACCCATTAAATAAAAAGTCAGTGAAATCTAGGAGAAGCGTAACTTGCGAATCGACTGGGTAGGTATACCTAACGGCGTGGTTGGTCTCTTGCATGTGAACGAGGGCAAATAGGGAGACTGCCGCAGACGAGAGTCAAGTTGCTGTAAGGGGCTTGGCGACGAAGGTCAAGACTGAGCTGATGGTGAAGACCTTCGAGGACGAAGGTTTTGTCAGGAAGGCCGAACTGTTAGCTGTATTCCTGAACGGGACTGTCTGTGCTGGCAACCCCGACGGCCTGTCATAGAGGACGCGTCCCTCTCGCTACTGCTCCCGCGCAATGGCGGATTGGTCTAGTTGTGTTTTAATATGTTTATAATACTGAATATAATATTCTCCAAGGAATTAGTGTTTTTATGTCTAATACTACTTAATTGTAAAAAAAACTGGGAAAAAGTTATTTATTAATACGGAATAGCACGATAAAATAAACAGAACTTTCATTATGATCAATGTTGGATTGAACACATTCTCCGGCAAAAATATCGCATAAAACCGGGATCCAATCTATCAATGAAATAAAACCCGTTAAAAAACACAGCCTTTGTCAGTATTGGGAGAAATCTGCGAATAGTGAAATGTGGAATTAAAACCTGCGTTGGGGATCGTATTGGATTTTCATCAGCATTCATGACTTTAGTCTGGTTTTTGTTTCAGCCGGCGTATCGGCTGGGGACCGGGTGGTCGGAAAGCAAATGAATTGAATGGTTGTTTATAGGAACCCTAGAAAAAACAGGTCTATTTGCCCATGATAAAAGCTGCTAGAGTTCCGTGCAAAACGGTACAATATAGGTACAATACATGTGCTCTTTATAGCACACCTCAGAATTCTGAGACAGACAATTTTTTTTTCTGAAACAGCATATATTACTCGTAATAGGATGTTTGACAATGTTTCCAAAACTGCCATCCTTCGTGCCATCAGCGGTTTTAAAATGGCTAAAACTAAATAAGACACCATGTTCAGCAATGACGTCACAAGCACTGGCTTGTGACGACATGCTGATGTCATACCAAATAAAGACGAACAAGTAGTCCAACTTCGGCCGTTTAGGAGCGCGCGACACGTATTCACACAGACGCGCGATCCATACCGTAGCATTCTTACGCATTCATATTTCTTTGCTTGTGGTGCGTCTTAGTGGTGCGTACACGGGGCGCACACATTCAAGCGCGCGATGCACCCACCTTTTGTAGGAAGAAAAATCACTGCCATTACGAGTATACTGTGGTCATACTAAATTATTTCATTATTTCATTTCATTAAGAAACACCCATGATGGTACAACCATACGGATACTACGTTGCTGAAATGTGAAACCGAGAAATGTAGGAAACACGTCGATTTCATATCGAATCGTAATTGTCATGTGTCGCGCGTCCCGTTAGCCGACTAGGCGTGTCCGTCCATCTATTGCTCAGGTGGTTTTTTTACGATTGAACTAAATATGGACATGGGTGTCCAAGCTTTAAGGAGCGGTCGAACCGCTGCTCAAAAGACGGTGACGAACCACCGGTTCCAATGTGAAATCTCTGTCCCGAGAAGAGCCGGTGTAAGAAACTCGCCGAGGTATATATTTTTTTCAAAACAGTCATACAATATCTTACTCTTATAACATAACTTCATAGTTTTATTTTGCACACTAGGTGCACTTTTGGTTAAAACTAAAAAAATAATGATGAAAATAAATGTAGGTTTTCTTTTACGACTTTTACTGTAATTGTTTTTTGGAATTTTATTATAGAATTTAACACAATTTCCTAGGAACGAGTTTCTTGTTTTGTTTAGTCTGTAAAATGATTCTTTAAGCTTTCCGGTGTTTCTGGTAACTTCTGGCTTATCAACATTCGTTGGGAAACTGTAGATTCTTTCTAACAAACATTATTGTTTCAAATACAATAATGTTTTCTTTAAGCCTTCCAGTGTTTCTGGTAACATTTGGCTTTTCAACATTCAGCAGCCCTAAAATATCCAATCTTCATATACATTATATTATGTAACTAGTGGTAATATTGTAATAATTGCATGAATTGGCACGGGGGAGCTGAATAGTCTAACAATTTTAGCAAGCAATGCAGCTTTATGGTTTTCAAATGAAACTTTCGAGTTATTCATGAACTCGTAGAAATTGCAGTGAGATATCGCCCAACATGTAGACTAATAAAAAGAAAACTAAACTTTTCCTCTGAAGTTAAACCTTTTCAGTAACGCCAGTGCTAATTAAACGCAATTCCTAGTTTAAATACAAATGAGTTTGCTGCCCGTCTCTGAGGCACAGTGATTCCGTTGCAACTTAAAGGTCCTATGTACACTTTAGGTACTTAGTCTGCCGCCATACGGAAAAACGGCGCATCTGATTTGTTTTCTTTTTGAATTGAGTTACTTAAATATATATGCCTTTGTTTTGCTCGACTTCGCGGAGGCACTACCGTGAGAAAATTTATATGTAAGGGGCCATTCATTCATAACGTAAGAAGATGGGGGGGGGGGAGTTTCGACCATGTCTTATTTTTTCTTACAAGGGGGTCGGAAAGTGTTTATACTTTTAAAAAACCGTTTAATAAAGCGCGCATTTGCGCGCGAGAGTGGAGGCGCGGGACAAAGTTGTATATTACCAAAAAATTAAAAACTATAAGTATCTGCAAATAAACGTACCTACAAAATTATTTCTTAGAAAAATATGAAACAACGAAAACGTGAATTCATTTTTTGTTTAGATTCTTAGGTACGCAATAAATATTAAAAAGGGGGGAGGGCGTCGGCCCATTCTTAAAAACTGCCGGGTTAAAAACTGGCAAAAATCGTCTTACATAATAAATGATGGCGCCTAACTAAATTTTGAAAAAATGTCAGATGCGCGTTCTCCGTATGACGGAAAGTAGTACTTACGTCCTTTTGGACTGAGGCGAAACAAGGCGAGTGTCGCGCAGCTTTATTGGAAACCCGTCAGAGTGACATGAGCGTGTGTGCTTTATGCTTTCATAAGTCAGACATCGTCTCATTGTGCGGTCGGCCCCTAGGTAGCGTGGAAATGAAATGTAAAGTATAAAAATAGACTATAGGTTTTTTCAGATTAGAAAAATTGCGAGGTATTCATCTTGAGATTTCAAGTATTTTTTTTTTATTGCCTTACACTGACAAATAGGCAGCCGGCCCACCTGATGGAAAGTGGTCACCGCCGCCTATAAATATTTGCAGCACTACCAATGCGTTGCCGTTCTCGAAGAAATTTGATGACACCCGATGAAACCTACTTGAAACCAACTGAGGTCCTAGGAAAACGTTGTCAAAGTAAACAAATTATATTTTAATCTAAAATAAAGCGGTATATTATCAGATTATCACTAATTAAATTCGTATGTTACAGCAATAATAGCTAATATCTAAATAATATATAATTAATATATACATGAAATCTCAGCTATTTACACCAGTACCCAAAAATTAATAAAAGGTACAATCTTCTTTATCAAGTATAATAAAATTATGAACAAACATTAGATACGTTACGAATTTGACAACCCTTGCGTCGTTTTCTTACGCACACAGACGCACGCCTCTTTATTTGCACACCAGTATTATGTATTAGTCAGGTCAATGATTGGCTACTTCTGCCTAATATTTGCGCTTACTGCTCAGGGCGCGGCCAAATCAACCGAAGAAAGTATGCGGCTGAAACCGTTTACGCCGCAACCATGTTTATATTTGCTAGCGCTCAGAAATTGGAAGCAGAGTATTTTTGTTGCCAAGGAAAACATCATTTTAAATCAATTGAAATTGAGAATGTTTCCTCCTTATGCGATCTTTAATGGTAGCTCAGAATTACTTTGATACGTTGTAACATGGAATCTAATTTGTCTTTCGTTTGTTGTTTTATTGTGTGGCCCTTTTATTTGAATTCGCGTGTTTCCAGTTTCATTTGATTAAATAAAAATTTAATGGAAAAACTGATGTCAAACAAGAGAACATCGTCTTTTTAAACGATTGGTTTTAGTCCAAACATCCATAAGCTATAATAATTTTTCTGCTGCACTACGCACCTGCATTAGATATTCATGCAGCACTACATTACCGGCCTAGACTACCGCAATAATTCTTTTGCTATAATTAATTTTAGCACATATTTCGAAAATATCATCGTATTTAGGATTCCGTACCAAAATCGTAAAAAAGGAACCCTTAAGGTGCGACTCTGTCTGTCCGTCTGTCACAGTCAGATCTCTCAGGAACTACAGCTGCTATCGATTTGAAATTTGGGATAGTTTTAAAAGTCGCTAACCCGAGCCTACTAGATATAAAAAAATCTTATACCTTATTTACTTTTTTTGAAACGGGGCCGAAATGGGATGTCGAAAATTTTAACTTGTGCTATTATATCAAATGAAAGGACTTAATTTGTAGATGCCAAAACCATTTCTTTTTCTTGATCATGTACTGTTTGATTTAGGATGAACAACCTTTAAAAAAACACCATTCCCTTATTATCTTTGAAGTTACTGGACAGAAAAATCTTTAATAATTACTAATAATTAATATCATCCTAAATATTACAGGAAAAATATAACGGTTTTCCTAACTTGCACCGTTTTTTAGAAATTTTCAAAAATCGTAAATAGTACATTACACAATTAGGGTGGTAATACAAAGAAAGGCCGAGATCGCAGAAGTTTGCGGCCCGAGCTGCAAGCGAGGGACATAAATATGCGATCGAGGGCTTTCTTTATCACCTCCCATGTTGTGTACATCATGTTATGTCTACACTTGGCCAGAAAGCGGCTTTTTCCGTACGCGCAGCGGAAAAAGCCACTTTATGGCCAGGTGTGGCATAATAGTACATTACTGCAGAGGCCGGGAAGTGAAGGGTTGCCGGCCGAGTACATATAGCTTAGTTACGAGGCCGGCAACCCCATTTCCGCCGAGGTATGTATAGTGCTTTTCTCAAATATGCAATGAAATAAATAAACTTACTAATATCCTTACTTACAGAAACTTTCTATCAGAAAGTGACGTTAGTGACATATATAGATAATGCAAATATCAAGTCACGTTCGGAAACCATATACGACCAAAAGCTGTTTCAGTTTACATTTTTACCGCGAATATTTAGATGAAATATTTTAAATGTGTATTCTTGTGGTTTAGTTTGCAATTTATAATAATTGGAAATTGTTTATAATGTGTTATTTGTTATGTTCATGTCAATTTTAAATAAATAATACTGCAAAATATAACAAAAATCGTTTTTTGTTTTTTTAATGGCTGAATGCCGTGATGCTGTGGCCCAAATAAATGTGGAATGGAAATTTAAAAAAAAAATACATTGCCGGCCTAGGCCGGCAATGTAAGTATGAAATTCCATTCCGTGTCAAGTGTCAAGCCGCACCGGAAACGAGGTACTTTGCGACCTATTTTTAGGCACGTAATGTCAACATTTCATGCCATGTTTGAGAAAACATACTTATTTCCTCCTACTAAACTAACCGACATACAGTTTTTCTTGAACTATTCACGTATCTACTTACGAGTTTGTACGGAACCCTCAGCGCGCGAGTCCGACTCGCACTTGACCGGTTTTTTAAAGAAAGTTACTTAAAAGTCGGTTGACTTACCTACCTACACTACATCTCGTGTTCTCTTCAGGCCTGTCTCTATTTTTTTGCTATAGCTACGTCACAACCGTTTGCCAAAATAACCAGCATGCATTTGCAGCCGGCTTTAGTACATGTATGCAAAATTCTTTCTATTACCTTTTTACATTTTTCACGACAGACCTTCGCTATTAGGGCTTACCTGCATAAAGTTTCTCGATTAGTATGCAAATGCGGCGCGCTGCGCTCACGCGTCGACCAGACCCATTAAACTACACTTATCTACACCAATACATTAGCCGAGGTAAGTGTAGAAAGTTTTACGCCCACTGGGTATAGGTTTTTAGATAAATAGACATTTAAATGACGATAATGCTCTTTGAAACGCTGTAATGTACCTAAGTGTAATAAATAGAGGTCTTACAGTGTTATAAATAGCTCGTCTTACAGTGTTATGCTTCTCAGGTACAGAAATTAAGAAAATCTACTAGATCACTGCGTCGCGTCTACAACACTGTGAAATAACGACCTCGTGCCCACAACTCATCTTCGTAGGATCAATTGAAGTCCTTAGGGAGTAAAATGGCCACTTTCAGCACTCTAAATTAGATTTCATCAAGTCCTGTAGAAGAACGTGCGCGAATTAGACCAACTACAAATATCCGGGTAGTAAAGCGAACATTACTAGCAATCTCAATATGAAACATAAAACCGCGAGCGTTCACCGAATAATAGCCGAAACAATCTGGTAGCCACTGTGACCGCCTTAGAGATGTACTGTACTTAGATACAGAGTTTATATTGTTATTTATGTAGTACCTATTTTTATAGTTAGAATATAACAAGCTTTCCGAAGCTTTTTAATCTTTTTTTCTACTCCTGTACTTTTATCTGTCTTTTACTTGGTCACGAACACTAATATAAGAACATACTTAATAAGAGTTCAGAGAGGTCTATAGGTACTCTATTCCCCATAAAAACACTTGTGTCTTTATAGTCGCAAAAAGATACTGCTAGCAGCCACATACTTCTAAATCTAGGTTAAACTTAGGTCGAGGATTACGCGTTCAATGCTAACTTTACAATAAAAATGCACAACTACCAACTTAAGAGACAAATAAATTTCTGCGGTTTTTAAGAAAAACAAAACTTTCCGAACTAAATTCTTTGATGCCAACATAAAAAAAATATTTTTAATATCGTCACTGCGTGTCACTAGCGAGTATACGTCAAATTAAAAACAAAGTTTACCATATTTGCCTTGTTTGCGCGCTATGTTTAATTTTTTATTTTATATTTTAAAACCTAGCCGTAGAAAAAGTATTTTATGCAACGTTGTATAATTAAGTCAAAAAACGCTCATGGCGTCTCTATTTGCGATACTCGCCGCTCGCGCGGCTCACCCGCGGAACCAACGCCATTCGCATTTTTTGACCCTACTTATACAACTGTTGCATAAAATACTATTAATTGTAATCCTTAGAGTTAAAAATCCGCGAAGATGCGACGGGGTTAGGGGGTTAATTCACATTATTTCCTCCATAGGAATCCATTCTCTTCTCTTCTTTCATTCATATCTCTTCTTAAAATACCGTCTGCCACTAAGCATTTTCATCAGACTCGTGCATTCTGTGTCAAAACAGAGTAAGTATACGTTACGTACTTAAAGTGCAGCTATGCATATAAATATATGCATAGCCGGAGTTGGAAATATACTTTAAATTGAAAAGAAGAACGCTTTTCTATGGTGACTTCCTTCCAACAGTGTTGCTCGTAATATTCGTTAGTGAGTATGAGAAATGAAAATTAGAATTCCTGCCACACCAGAGACACTTGAATGTAGACCACATTTCTGACAATCGTTACCGGTATTGGTCATTCTCTCGTAAGTTGTCTCAGCCTGGACTCCTTTTTGGTTTCTTTTATTTATTATTTTTATAATTGTAACAAAATGTAAAAAATGAACCTCTAACAACATTTCTATAATTTTTGTCTCCATAATACGACAAATGCTTTGTAAATTGTTTGATAAAAATCAAAACGGAGTTTACGCTTAGATACCATTCAAGACAATGAAGGTTTTACGAACTTATTGTCTTTGATGATCTTTGTCTCTGATTAAATATATCGCATATCAAAGCGAAGTATTTAACTCACTACGATGGAATATCTCAATTTCCACTTCTCATGCGAACACATAACAATCTCTTAACATCGTTTACGGTAGCGTTCTCAAGAGTTTAAGCCCAGGAAGTTACAGAAGACAAGATACAATTCAGTACTTAGGATAGATAGCTTAATACTATCGTCTGCTCTAACGTTTACCACACGTTTACGTTAACCACAGAAAGATGTACTTATCCAAAGTACATACTTTGTTTTTGCCAAAAAAATATAGGGATCCTCTTTGAGATTATACACTTGTTAATGTACAATGTTAATAGTTAGTAATAAACAAAATACCAATAAATAAACCTTTATTAAAAAACAAAATTTTATAGTATCTAGTGTCTTCCATAGGCCAAGTTACCTACAACGTATGTTCGGTATCCTAGGTACCACAATGCTACTTTTTAGACAACAAGCATCGTAGAAGTATTTCTGTTTTAGATTAGGTTGAAATGATCCCACGATTGGGTAGCTATTTAATGAAACTTCAGCCTAAAATATTAAGTTTTATTATATAGTAGCTAGACATCAAATAATCAAGCTTGATAAAAAGTTCAAAATTTTAATTTTTTATAACAAAATTTTTTTTTCCTTGAGACACCTGCAGCTGAGTTTCATTATTGGCTTCACTTCGACATTTAATGACAACGTTTCAAATGATGTAAATTATATATTTAAAAACCATGAGAATATTGAAAACTTGACTACTGTCCGAGGTAAAACTATGTCCGAGTTACAACAGTTTCCTCTACCAACTGTGCAATCAGTAAGAGGTAGTGACCCCACAGTGGAAGCACGGACTCCTGAATAAAACCTTCATGACCCCACATCGGGGGCACCGGGACAGGGAACGTGTTAATGCCGTGAGGCATATTCCATTTTCCTCGTGGTTGATGTGAAAAGCTGTCATGTGTCGCACACGCTTGTTTGCTACCCTAGTAGAGTCTGCGCGGAAAGAGAATAGGCGTGGCGAAAAACGGAACTAACCTAACCAGTATGGCCACAGAACAGAAAATACGGCACCTACGGTACAAAAGCATTACAGCGCACCCCAAAATTAATCCTATTCTCTTTCCGCACAGACTCTAGTATAAAAACACGGTTGCAAAATTACTTTCATCTTGGGCGCTAAGACTTGAAGCCCTCGCTACTCTAAAGTAGAGAATTATACTGTAGGATCCTTCGTTTCGCTCTGGATTCAACGTACACCCTCGACGTAAATACATAATTTTGCTCTATTGTGACCCAATCTACTATTATCACGCGCGCGACGCCTTGTTTCTACATATTAGCGTCTAATGCAAATATTAAATCGGATACTATACAAACGATCTTAAATTAATCTGTTCCTAGCCGAACACCGGCACATCTCTAACGGGGCTCACGTCACGTCTTCAAACACGTCATAAAGCACTAACTATTTTAAGACTGCATGACGTCTGACCCGAGATAAGTCGCGGTTAAAATGTCCCCTAAATGGTGGCCTCTTATCAGCCAGATAAACCTCCGATAACGAGGTGATGAGACGCTTATCGCCGTATGGCGTACTATGCCTAATGCGACGCTACTACGCTGTGTGATAAATGTTCTCGGTAATCGTGTAATGAGACGTGTTTAAGTTTAGTTTAGACGTGTTTTGTATAGGTATCGAGCACAGACTAAACTGACCCGTCCTAGGCTTATGATGCTACGCTTTGTCACGCGATAAATAAGTGCCACTGCATCCGTCACTTTCACACACTATATGTTAAAACGTGACGGATGCTTTATCACTTATTTATCGCGTGACAAAGCGTAGCATCATAAGCTTACTGGGTAGGCTGGTTGGTTTCGTCTGCGACCGACCCACCTCTCTAAAGACCAATCTGAAAACCAGCGCTGGGCCTCCCCGTCCAGCATTCACTGAGATTGGTACCCATTGCCAAAAATATCTAAGTTCCTTTTTTTTCCTTTTTTCTTTGTTTGTGTTTAGTTTATTCATGTTTTTATTCTTTTTGTTGTAACATATTTTTTATGGCAATAAATATTTTTAATTTCTAACATTTTCCCGCGGTGTCGCCTGCGTTGTTTCTGTTATTATCCCAAGGGAACTTCACCGGGATATAGGGACATAAAGTAGTAGTATGTTTCAATCTCAAGTCTTGTTCTAATTGTATTCCAAATTTGATGATGATGATTATGGAAATGTGCACAGACATGTTCATATATCAAAAATTACATTATCCATGAAAAGACAAGAAAATGAGCCTGAGCCTGAAAAGCTTTATTCGACGTTCGTACTTTGCAGTCTCCCAAACTCTAATGTTCTATAAGAAGAGATCGAAAGAGATGCCATGAGTCGAGCCCCTGAATCTGATCTGTAGAACACATTCACTCTCAACAACAAAATGATGTTATCGATTTGAATTTTGGCACATTAAAGCGCGCCCCAGCTGACACCTTTATATTATGAGTCACGAAATAGCCGATTATTTTAAAACTCATTTTCACGTGGTAGTATAAAAACTGAGTAGCTTTGGATATTAGTGTGATAGCAAAATTATCATTAGTAAACAACTCGATGAAGTCGTGCCCTCATACTTAGCAACTCTGCCTTGCGATTCAAAGACATTATTTAGTTAGATACCGAAATATTAATACTCCTCTCCTATTACACCTCTAGATATAGGTACACAATAGGTACCAGTGGCAAGTCGTCCTTATATTATAATCCAGTAGGCTTATGATGCTACGCGTGACAAATCACGCGATAAATAAATGATAAAGCATTCGTCACGTTCTGACAATATGTGTGTGAGAGTGACGGATGCTTTACCTATCATTTATTTATAACGCGACAAAGCGTAGCATCATAAGCCTACTGTACTTCCTAGCCGAGCCGGTGGATTTCGGACCAGTGGGTACGTAACGTTTCGGCAAGTGTTTGCGAAAGAGTTTTTTGGTACTTACCAATGGCGTGACATTCATCCCGGCTTCCATAATTACTTTATTTTCCATTTGAGCACCTTTTACACAGTTCTTAACGAAAAAGTAAGCAAAATCTGGTCCGGTTTACATTAGTATATACAGGGTGAAAATAGTACATTGTGTATCTGTAAGTAAGCGGTAAAGGAATTACAAACTCGTATTATTAAAGCCCTCGGTTTCAACTCGAGCTTATAACAAACACTCGTTTGTAATTCCTTTACCACCCGTGGCACACACAATGTTTGTCATCACACTTGTGAGGAAATTTTAATACTTAATATAACCTTACTAATTGACCCACTATGACAAGAAAAATGTTAAAACAGAAAGTGATATTAGTGACATATGTCCATAGACAACGCGAATGTCAAGTCACGTTCGGAAACCATAGCGGTAAAGACCTAAAACGGCCATTTTAGTTGATTTTATATTTAATATTGTCTTCGGTTTCCGCGATTATCACTCATAGTAATAAAACAACTTAAACGGATTAAATCGCGTATATTACTACATTTTAAGTCCCGACGTTTTGTAACCCTTTTCAGCGTTCGTGGTCGCGGGTAGACTGAGAAAATCATAAATTTCCTCTGTCAAAATTACTGTTGTGCAAACCTACCCACTTTAAAAAACACAAGTTCAATATTAGTGTTGCCAGATGGGCCTAATGTGTAAAGATGTCCACACACATGCCAGAAGGGCTTAAAAACCGAACTTTAGAATAACTAGTGGCGCTTCCAAAAGGCATACTGGATAAGAAAGAAGGCCAAGGAAACTTATCAGCCACGCCTTATGCAAAAAAGAAAATAATTTAAGCAAAAGACTCTAGGTATACTATTTTTGGTAAAACAAATCAGAAAAAAGTTTAGTGTTGCCAGACGGACCTAATGTGTAAAGACGTTCACACACATGCCAGAAGGGCTTACTATCCTAACCTTTTGCATAAGGCGTGGCTGATAAGTTTCCTTGGCCTTCTTTCTTATCCAGTATGCCTTTTGGAAGCGCCACTAGTTTTTCTAAAGTTAGGTTTTTAAGCCCTTCTGTCATGTTTGTGAACATCTTTACACATTAGGCCCATCTGGCAATGACTTAAAATGTAGTAATATGCGCGATTTAATCCGTTTAAGTTGTTTTATTACTATGATTTTATATTTGCAAAATACTGAAATACACTATTTAAATTAAACGTTTAATGAATGTTACCGATATATGTGTTTACATGTATTTGCAATAACAGTTATCTTTAAATAAATATTTCAGTGATAAAAGTTAAAAAAGTAAGTTGGCGTTTCCTTTGAACATGACAAATAAGAGTAAAACAGAACCAGCGTTTCAAATTTAAAAAGAAAATCACTACGCCCTAGGGCGTAATAGGTCATTTACGGCCCGCAAAACCTAGGTGTAATGACACAATTTTCGAGCAAGTGTGATGAAAAAAATCTATGGGCCCTGGAGGGGAACAACCTTTAATCCTTCAGTTAGCTCATTTTACTGAAAGGAAACATTCCTTTATTTTTAAAAAGAAACAAAACTGCAATCAAAGTTTTTTTAACTCTCTTGGCCTTTGTATTGGAATTGATGGTGAAATAAAATTAATGATAGATTTCCGATCTTTTTCACCTGTAAGACCAAATGTTTAATACAGAGATTTTATCCTGAACCGATTAGTAGAATAAAATAGTGAGTGCTTATGCTTATTTTTTTAATTTTTAGTTGGTTCGATTCCCGGGTGATACAAGCGAATTTTACGGACAGCGGAGTCTTATTAATAGGGTTCAATTGGCACCCTTTGGGTGCGGAACCCTAAAAAGCTGGGCACAATGTTCGTAAAACCGACAGCTGCTGCGATAAAAGAAGCTTATATCCAATAGTTAACACGACGAAGTTAGGTATAAGTGTAACAATTCAACTTCCTTAGTTATACAGCACTGAAACTTTGAACAATTTGTACCTATTTCTACAGCTTAATAGTTTCGCAATCGTACATACTATAAGTACTATAGCTTGGCAACTTAGTTGGTGACACTCACGTGTGTGCTTTTTGTTATGTGCAGCCGTAACCACTTACACAAGTTACCGCCAACACGAACGGTGACCTCCGCAGGCAGCCTCCGTCGGTCGCTGTTCGTGTTGGCGGTAACTTGTGTAAGTAGTTACGGCTGCACATAACAAAAAGCACACCCGTGAGTGTCACCAACGAAGTTGCCAAGCTATAAACCGACGGTTGGGAGTTGTAATACATATAGCGTTCGGTATAATCCGATCTTGAACGGTCTTAGTGGTTGGTGGTGGCATAAATCCAACTTCCGTAGCGGCTTTGATCTCAGGATGTAAGATGGGAGGATGTCAACAGTTTCAGGGCTTACCTCGGCTCATTACATGTATATAAGTGTTTCAACGTGTATTTGCCATTGGCCGTTTTATAAAAGCAATCAGGATCGTTATGATAAAAATAGCAGAAGCACGCGACTTCTACAAGATAACCGAAAACGACTCCATAGTCGACTGTTTAGTCGCAGAGAACTACCCATCTATGCAATATAGGCACTCGTAAATTACTTAATAAGAAAACGATGAATAAATCATTAATTTATTGAAAAAAAAACCTACTAACTAATATTATAATTGTTAAAATGTTTGTGAGAAGTTCAGAGGTTTGGATGTTTGTTACTAAATAACGGGGTAACAACTGGATGGATTGAGATGAAGTTGGAAGAATGAAATTTGGCATGGAAATAGACCGGGTCCTGGATTGAAACATAGGATACTTTATATCCCGGTAAAGAGTTTCCTCGGGAATAAAGCGGACAAACCCCTTAATAAAGAACTGATTAGGTGATTAGTATGAATAAAATTTCTAAAGGTGAGCTCTTAAAAAAGGATTTTAGGTACATCCTCTCTTCAAATTAACGACCTCATTTTTAAATTCTCTTGTTGGGTATCAAAATGTAATCCTCCTAGCCTAAGATAATTTGGACTTAATAAAGAAAATCTGTAACATCATCACAATAACTAAGACTTAGATAGTTTATAATTAAAACATAGACTTTTAAAGAAAAGAGTTCAGTAGAATAAACATACCTACTATTTAACATAATATATCAGAGAAACTATCTTTTAACTAAAAACACTGTTATTTAGAGGTTCATCCAATCCAAATGTGCTTACCACGTATTTGAATAACGTTGCAGCTGGCATCGTTCGAACCACGATGTTATCAACGAGTAAATACCGAAATAAGAAAATTGTAAACACATTGAAATACCCACTTTACTGTTGATTAACTTCTGCTATTTTCCCACTTTCTTTTGCCGAGTCATACTCATCCATAATCTCAGCTTGCAGCTGTCAAATCAGTTATCTACACAAGTAGGTAGGTACCTATCTAGTTTGTCTTCAGGAAGTCGCCCGTCGATCTTGTGTCAACAGTACCTTATGACAGCTACCACGACTAAATGATTAGCACACTCGATCTGTTTGCTCTTTACATTCTTCCACCGATATTTACGAGTACTAAGTACTTTCAAGACACGAACACGTAAAGGAATATCACAATATAAAACTCATCGCCGCTAACGAAAACAAACTCCAACAAACTGTGCAACCTTGCCTCGACGCTTCATTATTTTAAAGGAATACCCGACTGGAGAAATGTTTAAATTGTAACTCACCTCTTTCAAAACACGCTTGCGGGTTATTATAACACAACACTTATACGCGAAACTATGGTCACTGCAAAAAAACCGAATTCTTCGTCCACTTGAATGAGACCCTTCGAGTTTAAAGGCGAGAAGGCTATGAGCCTTGTTGGGAAGGTTTAAAGGGTAAAGGAAGGTTCGCAACTAGCGGGGTTTTACGCGAGCGGAGCAACGCGGGAGCACCGAGCGTGCTCTCAAAGCGGAGAGTGCATGCCGACTGAGGAGTCCCCGCCGCCCGCCCAAGCGTTCCCACCGCCCAAGCGGAAAATGTTAGCATAACCACTCGCATTTAATACGACTTTTAATACCGTTACATTATTAATATGCTAATTCTCTTATGTGGGCCTGTGTTTGCGGGCGCGGGCACCGAGCCACTAATGGTAAACATGAGACAGCATGCTCGTATCGTCCGTTGCACTGTTTTGTAGAGATTGGAGAGGAACTAGTGATAAAAGTAGAGTAGCGTGATTATGAGCGTAAACAAAGTTTAATCCGTTTTTTCGACTGTAGGTTTTCTTTTGGAAAATATATAAAGAATAGGTACCTATCATTAGGTCATTGATTTAGGTGCTTTATTAATACAATGCACGACGTAGCGGTTCTTTATTCTGTTGTTTGCATCGTAGTTGGGGTTTTCCTGAAACAGGATACCTAATATAAATTAGTCATTGTGATCAAATAAACACCAAGTGCGTTAATGCATTTATTTATATCCTAATCGGAATTACGTCAATCAGTTCTTGAAATAAGGTATTTGACAACAAACAAAAAAAAATCATTAACTCTAACCAGCAAATTACGCTTTCAAAACAGCCCGGATAAAATCATTCTAACTTATTTTCGTGCCATCAACGATTTTACAATGACGAAAACTAAAAATAAGGCACCATGTTGAGCATGACGTCACAAGATAGTATTTCATACTAAACTACAACTACATACTTTCGGAGCGTTTTGACACTTCATAAAAAGAAGCTGATTTGAACTGTCATCAAGTAGCCAATTCTGATTGAGATGTGAGTGTGACGTGTGTTATAATAATCAGATTCCAATTTAGACATAATAGGCTGCTTGATGGAACGAGGGTATGGCTGTCTGGTTGCTCTGGTTGCATACTAATTGACAGGTACCTAGTCATAAGCATAAGTCATAATGATAGATAGTATATTTTATCATAATATTTGTATGTTATAATTTTTATTCCTCTGAAACGTATTCGACTATTCGGTCAGGATTTTTAAAAGTCACCCTGAAGAACTCATTAGCTTTGTTTATTATAACGATACCGATAAATTAACGGTTTCAGAGAAAACGAGTAATGCCAAACGATATAGTATTATAATGAACATACATTTTTTGCAACCTAATATGAACCCGTGTCACAGAATAAGTATTAGTACAGAAGTTTCTCACTCTAAAAAAAACTGTTGTTCAGGTCCGAGGACCGGACGGAGCTCACCCGCATCCGACCGTCTCTCTCTATCGCATAATGCGTACTATACTAACGCGTGCTCTTTCTGGTCGCTGGCTAATACCACCCATGGGTGGCAAAATTTAATAATAATAGCCGCACAACGGAATCGCGGGGTGAGTCAGTCCTGCCCGTGTAATAATGTGTGTACCTACGCTGTAAAAGTTTTGATTAAATAAATATAAACAATTATTTTGTAAAAATTTAACCAAAACAAACATTCAAACGCAGCCATACATATATATAAGTAGGTATACCTATATAATAGTCAGGCAGCCTATCTATGCAAACACATGATGTTAAACAAAAGCTCAGAACGTGCCTAACGAATCACGAGAGCAGACGCATTTGATTAGATATATTATAATCAATACACAACAATTTGTTCTGATAACTTGTACCAATATTATTGCTCTTATCAGTAGAATGTAGTTCAATGTAGTAACCTGTTATTTTCTTGAGATCAGAGATCAAACTGTCCCGGATCTGACTCGGCAGTTTGTTGGACAATTCTTATGTTTTGTTTATGTAATTTTGCATATGATGACCTCTACAATCTAATTCAACAGAATTGTCTCATCCCGTAAACACATTTTTAACCTCATCTTCAAACTGTTTTAAATAATCCCAGATATTTAGTTATTTGTGTGCATTCTTTGTATTTTTCATCGTTTATTCCTCACCACCTACTCATTTATTTTTGTCAACTTATCATCGGCTCGGCTACCCAAAGGTTATCTGTAAGCGATCGCTCTTTAGCGATAAGATCGCCTATTGTTTACCACTGTGTTTATATAGGTTTGCATTGTAATTTTTCTTTTGGTGTGCAATAAAGTATGATTTATTGATTGATTGATATTGAAAACAGAAATAATCCCATGAATTAAGTAATCCCAGTTATAAGTCATACTATGTTTTAATTATCGAAAGTCACAGTATTTGTTTTTCTAAAACGGTAATATTTTTAGGATATTTTAAACTCCTAGCCTATAAGAAAACAATAGGTTAGGTTAGGTTTGTTTTATAACAATTTTGAAAACTTAACGATTTCATAGAAAAAAAACATTCAGACGGTTCTCTATTGAGAACCGTCCTTCTTTTGAAAGCCGGTTAAAAATAGATTGTATGACTTGCGATACTTATGTATGACTTTAAAAACAACATGACAAGATGACTTTTAAAAACTATGGGAGACAATATAGACCGAGCTCGTGCCTCCGTCACAATTCTTTGGCATTCCAAAAACAAGCGGGCATCACGCTTCTTTTTGGCACTAACTGGCAAGATGTGGAATGAGCTAGGGAGCTCATTTTACAGCTGTTCCCGGAGCGCTATACCTACTTAATATGGAGTACTTCAAGAAGTGAGTAAACAGGGCACTAAAAGGTCGGCAACGTAGCGGCAAGTTGCCTCTGGTGTTACAAATATTCATTGGGGACCATGACTGCTTACCATCAGTAGTCTGCTCATTTGCCACACATTAAAAAAACTCGTTGTATCGAGGTGAATATCGGATGATGAGATCTTGGAGAATACGAGGGAGCTTTTCAAATAAAACAGCGATGTGGATATTTTTATATCAAATAAGTTCCTTTGAAGTTAGTAATATTTAAAGAACGAGCAGCTATACGGGACGCAGCTAGGGCCGTATTCGGGGGAGGGTAGGCAGAGCTACCTACTACCCCGGGGCGCCACAACACTTCCCTAATAAGTAGGGGTTTCCACCAGTCCGTTAGGGGCTTCTCCTCCTTCATTGTCCCAGGGCCTTCACACCTCCAAATCCGGCCCTGGACGCAGCACTCAAATACCCGTCTAATACACGTATTTCCGTACAATACACTGGACATATGGCAACCCTAAGTATAGTTAAACAGTAGGTAAAGTGCTTTGCTTACTATTCCGAACACAATTCGGCAGCTCATCCGATTTCGTCGCACGCCCGACTGATCGTATCACCAAATGCAAGGCGAAGGAAAGTGCATTGTCCTTCTAGCCACAGCCTATGGAAGGAAGTCTCGGCCCTCAATTTAATGAAGAGGTTTACGGTTTGCACACTCAGCTAGCGAAAATGTTGAGCTTTAATACTTTGTACAAACAAACTCCAAATATTATACGTTAATTCAAATTGAAAACCAACGTTAATAGGGATACCTGTGCATGTTTTTTATTGGCATTTATAAAAATATGAAAATGGAGCATTCCACGAGCTAGCACGTTATTGAGCTTACTATGGGGCTAATTCGATTTGTGTAAGATTGTCCCCTAATATTTATTTATTTATTTTAAAGCCGTAATTAGACAGCGATTAGACGGAGAAATCCTATATGGACTATGACGTCATAGTACACGGCTGCCATACAAACTCCATACTAAGATTCTGTTTTGCTAGAAAGAGATAGAGATAAATCTTTGATAGCTTATATCTTAATCGAAAAATATTGTTTTCCTTCTGTTTCTTATATAAATGAGCTTTTATTGAAGTAAACAAAAAATATCATGCATATTCCCTATTGCAGGGGTTCCCAAAGTGTGCACCGCGGCGCCCTGGTGCGCCGTAGAAAGTAAAGAGGGGCGCCGTGAGTCTATCCTCTATCAATATCATTATCTAAAACCACAAATATTCGCGGGTACCTATATAAAGATAAAGCAACAATACCTATTTTGAGCGAACTTGGCTAAGCCTTAGCCAAGTTCACTCAAAATAGGTGCCTTAGCCGCTAAGGCGCCGTGCGTGACGAAGCACTAAACTTGTAAAAGATTGGGAACCCCTGCCCTATTGTGTACCTAGTGACGAGGCTTTACGTATTGCTTATCATGTTCATTTAGGCAACTGTACGCGATACCTATATCAGTCCTCAAAAATTTTGCACTTTTCTTTTTAACGGCATTTCTTTTTAATGTTTTTCGTAATGTGGGGTAATAGAATATGGAGTTTTAGGTTACTTAGGGCTTGTTGAGTTTAGATTTTGTCTCTTCATGAGATGTGATACAACGTAAACGGATTAAATCGCGTATATTACTACATTTTCAAGTCCCGACGTTTCGTAACCCTTTTCAGCGTTCGTGGTCTTAAAATACCTATAAATAAACATCCAATGGAGGTAGTCCAGCAACATTATTCCTAGCTAGAATAAATATAAGTAAATAACTGTTCTCAAACATGGCATGAAATGTTGACATTACGTGCCTAAAAATAGGCCGCAAAGTACCTACCTCGTTTCCGGTGGGGCTTGACACTTGGCAGGTAATGGAATTTCATACTTACATTGCCGGCCTAGGCCGGCCATGTATTTTTTTTTTAAATTTCCATTCCACATTTATTTCATCACGGCATTCAGCCGTTAAAAAAAAAAACGATTTTTGCTATATTTTGCAGTTTTATTTATTTAAAATTGACATGAACATAACAAAATACACATTATAAACAATTTCCAATTATTGTAAATTGTAAACTAAACCACAAGATTACACATTTAAAATATTTCATCTAAATATTCGCGGTAAAAATGTAAACTGAAACAGCTTTTAGTTGTATATGGTTTCCAAACGTGACCTGACATTTGCATTGTCTATAATATGTCACTAACGTCACTTTCTGATAAAATAATATTTAGGGTAAGTAAGGATATTAGTGAGTTTATTAATTTTGTAATGGCAATAACAAACCTTAACAGTTTTTCAAGATCAACTCTAGGATTTTGAAAAAATCGCATTTCAGGTTTGGTCGTTGCAAATTGGAATTTAGGCAATTCGAGTAATTTTTTTTTAAATTTTATAGCTGACAAAAACAGAAGGAGTAACATTTAAAGTAAGTTTATTTATTTCATTGCATATTTGAGAAAAGCACTATACATACCTCGGCGGGAAATGGGGTTGCCGGCCTCGTAACTATCTGGCCTCGCTTCGCTCAGCCAGCTATATGTACTCGGCCGGCAACCCCTCACTTCCCGGCCTCTGCAGTAATGTACTATTTCGTATACATTTTTCAATGGGTTGGCAAGAGTAGTGCCATCAACCCACCACGCAAAATAGGCGCATGTTTGTCGTCGAGTTGCGGAAAAGAAGCCCGCGTAAACCTATATTTTTCAATGTCTATCTGTCACGCGTGTTTATCTCAAGAACTAAACACACCGCTCTATAAGTCGCCTCCTTTACAAGAATGGCTTACAATATAGGCGACTGAGGTATTATTTGAAAGACAATTGTTTTAGAATCATGAATGTGCGGAAAATGTCCGTTACTAATGAAATACTGTAAGTTTGCCATCGATACTTATAAGTTAAAAGTATTCTTAACTTGCTTATAATAGCGCCATCTCTGTATTTTGTTCATAAATAACATGTTGTTTTATTTTAGCGCTCTCTATTAAATTTTGTTGTATTGGAGCGAACCGTACGTGGTAATGAAGCTGTCTGGTCGTCGTCTTAGTACCGGCAAAATACAAAAGATGGCGCTGTAGTTTCATAATTTCATCCGCGTACTATAGATGTCGCTTTAAATAACAAATTATTACGGTAAGTTATTTAGTTATTTACATGTTACTGAACGGATTTAATACAACATACAGCGCCGGAATCTCGTCTATAATAGGCCTGCAAGGCCCCGGCCTAGAGCCAGCCTAGGGAGGCCTCGGCGGTAGGCCCTTCATAAAAGCCCAAAAGCATGGCTTGCCTTCACATTACCAAGCGCCTAGGGGCCCAGGATCTCTAAATATACGGGCCTGATAACATGGTACAGTCGAGTCAATTTACATCTACACATGTAAGAGAACAAAAATATCTAAACTAAACACGCTTTTAAGCTCCTGACAATAGGATCGTGTTAGATATTTTGTTCCTGTGTGTAGACTAGATGTAAATGAACTTGACTGAACACAATTACTTAACCGCTATACTATAATACTATATAGTAATGTATAGTAATACGGATATCGGTGATTTAGTTGTCCTAAAAAAATGTAGAAATTGTCTAATTATCTTGGAAATCTTTTGCATATGATACAAAATAAAATATATCGTGAGTTGGGCTCAATGTTACTCCGACTGGCATGCCCACAGCGTATATAGCTTCCGGCTTTATTCAAGTCACGTAGTATTTCCAATAGCATAGTGTGTGGTGTAGTACTGTGGTACAGTGTTAGGCAGTTGGATTTCAAAATTGGAAAAGGGGATTCTATTACACGTAAATAAAAATCATGTTTGATATTATGCAATCATTATTTAATCATATATAGTTATTTGAATACATCAAAATTTTTGGTGTAATACGCAATACGCAAACGCGCTATTCTGGCCGCTACCTAATTATATATGTAGGCCTAGTTCTGTTATAGTTCTTAACTTATTGTACATATTCGGGAATGTACTATTACTATTCCTACCGAGCGCACATCGCCCAAACATGTACCTACCTCACAACTGAATTGTACATTTTAATTTAAACATTTAAATTAGCCAGTTATAAAACATTTACCTACAAATACACTAGTTTAAAATAATTCAGTCTAAATTAATTACAAAGCTTTTTACAGAGTAACGCTACACTTATTTTTAAAACAATTATTGCAATTACCATTATAATTTGAGTTTATTTAAACAGCAATTTTGTTTTTGGAATTTATTGCACTAAGCTGTGAAAATTTTACTGTTACGAAAGTTGTCTATCGGTATAGAGTTATCAATATATGATAGTGGATTAAGATTGATATCTTTACTTAATTATTTGAATGGAAAAAACGTATTTTTTTTGCTTGATCACAATAGAACAACATGCGCAACTCAGGCCTTAAAAATTGAAACCTCACTAGTATGAACATTAAAACAACCTTTCAACCGAACTTAATAATATAATTTTAGGCAATATTAATTTAAGTCAGAAGAGTACAGTCAAATACGATTAAAAAGCTGGCTTAATGTTCATAAAAATGTCGGATATTCAGAAATCGTACAAATACAGCTCAAAAAGGTTCAGATTGCTTTCCATACGAAAGTGTACCTTCATAAAAATTGTTAAGTATCATTAAAATGTATTTAAAGTTATTCTATTAAAGCTGCGTTTTCACTGACCGAATGAAAACAAACTATTCGAGCAACCCTCACTCCGACTGAAATAATATTTGCAAAATCGCGATGTGATGTAGAGCAGACCTTTACCCATTTTCACGGTTCATTTGTTTTGATTTGTCATTAAATTTGCTGACACTTTTGGATCTGCACAGACGGAAAGAGACAGCACGCAATTTTAACGAATTGACAAAGTGTTTGTTGTTGTGCCACAAATTGTCGAAGGAACAGTTGCGCGCTACATAACAGAGCGATGTTGCAAAGGATTTCTCAGTTCAAAGCTGTTAATACATTGAGTTTCAGACTCAAAACACCGGAGAATTTTCCACTTGAGCGTTGAAATTGAACAAGCTTCTCGAAGCGATAAAGTTTTTGTCAATTGGTAAAATCTGGTATTTCGTGAACCTCGTCCAATTTAAATTTCCAGAGGAAACTTTCATTGTAGACAGAGAAGAGTAGGTAGGTATTTTGTTTATTAGCGTAACACTTTTCTTTCGGGTAAAGAAAACGCGGCCCAAGCGACTACCATAGACCTACCTATCATAAAATACAATACTGACATCGACACAAGTATAAAATATACACCAGTTTATGAAAACTATTTAATCACAATCATACCTACACAATATATGGCGGTGTATAAAACGTCTCTACACAAGTATTTACAGAAATGTACATCACAAATAAAACCATCGGACCGACCGACCACTCATCCGTCAATGCCTTACGCGAATTATAAATAACGTAAAACTATATGTACACAAAGTCACACCTCCGCTTTTATAAAAAAATATTAAAATATCATACAATAACAAAAATATGAAATTATTATTAATAAATAACTTCACTCTTCCTCGGCAGTGAAACTCTTATAATACTTATTCGAGAACCGTAAATACTTCGAAGTACAAAAACTTAAATCACAATAGAAAATGAATCTACAATACTTTAATCGTAGGTATGATCAGAGGTTTTGTACTTAATTAAACATTCGAGTTGAACTAACTCATCAAGGAAGTGCTAGATTTTCAGTCCCAAACGTACGAACCTACTTGTGATGATATGTGACATGTTAAATTACTTTGAGATCTAAACTACGAAACTATATTTCTAATGATATGCTTTCAAGAGAGACAGGGGAAAGCGTTTTTGATTTAAGAATTTTGTTTCGATCTGAGCTAAAACTCTAGTTAAACCGCGAGCAAAACATAACTCCCCGATGGGGCATAGTTAAAGGCCCCAGAGCCAGGCGTCCGTAAACGCTTTATCTCTTTCATCTCTTTATAAGAAGACAGAGACAGCTTGGCAAGAGTCTAGCCTCAACTAGCCGTGCATTCAAAAGCATAACACATCCACTAATTCCCTGCTTAAACGATCAGGACCTGAAAATCGGAATTTCGACCTTAAGACCAAAGCACAAGCTTAAGAGACCATTTGCCTGTGTCCGTTTTGCCCGCTGGCATTCTGTGAGGGGAAGAGGACGCCTTCGTACGTGACGCCGTTGAGCTCGATGGAGACTACTAGCTGCTGGTCTCCCGTGCTGGCGTCTCCTGAAAAAAAAAACAGTTTAGTTTTACCGTACTGCTTCCAGAAGTAATGGCAAGATTTAAGTAGGAACATAGGAACCGGGACCACGCTCAATCAAAGAAAAGTTAACTCTGCTGTGCTCACCGCCTATTGAGCCCTCGCCTCGATAACAATACCTAGTGGACTCAGCCAGCTAGCTAGTAGAGTCACTCAGATGGCTACAAGGAGTGGTAGAATGGGTCAGAAAAGAACCTCTTCTTTATAAAAGCCGGTAGTGTGTCAATATTTAGTCCGCAATACCATCGCGATGGCGATCGCTTTGTTGTGCTACGGATTGTGAGCCACCGATGGCCCAGTGATGTGAACACAGTTCAAAATGCATATAGCACAGAACTCCCAGTAGTTCATGAGGAGCTGGTGTATCATAATGCAAGCAAACGAACTAGTGTGACAGTTCACTGTATGCCTCCTTCTTTCGCACTGAACTCACCTCTAGTAGTAATCTTGAAAGCCGCCCCATTAACCCCGTTCCCATTGACCTGGCCGGGCAGACTGCTGGGGCGGGGCGGAGACGGCGCGCGGGGCGACGGCGGGCGAGGGGTGCGCCGCTTAGCGGGGGGTGGAGGGGACCGGCACGCTTCACGTTTGATCCCCGTCAGGGAGGAGTTGGGGCTCTCGCTCAGGTTCAAGGCCTCGCTGTTGGCAGAAGACATTCTGTGATAAGACAGACAAAAATAACAGAACACGTTAGACACATTAGCGAGGGACAAAGTAATAGTGAAAGCACAGTTGTTCCTAACAGAGTAGGTTCTAAATAGATTCCCAAACATTTTTGACTTGCCGCCCACTTAGGCATGATGAAAACTTTCAGCACCCTCACGACAAAAAAGAACCGTATTGTTGTGATTTTTTTTTCAAAAAACAACCATATTGTTGTGAATCGCCAGGAATAATTTAGTTTGTACTGTAGTTGATATTGTGATTTGAGTTTTTATTTTATTTTCAAAAGCGATAGCGCCCCCCTGGATAGATTCAACGCCCCCCAATTTCTTCCACGGCCCCTACCACCCCCCATGGACTCCGCAGCGCCCACTGGGGGGCGGTACGGACCACTTTGGGAACCTATGACGGGTTCTAAAGTGGTTTCGGTGTGGGTCGCGCGCGAGCTCCAAGATTTCGAAAACGAGTATGAATATTGACAGCGACAGTAGCACTTTTAGATCTAACAGCTCTATCTATATGGGTGATTATTACTAACCGTTGTGGCTCGAGGTCAGGCTGGGGGCTGTTGTTGTTGTTGTTGTAGAGCGACCATAGCGTCAGGCGGGACACGTCGATGGCGCTGAGTGCGGCGGCGTCCCGCGGCGACATCATCGGGGTGGGGCCGGAGCCGGGGGGCGATTCCGAACCTGAAAATAAACAAGTCTTAGTTTAGGTCTTGAATATAGCAAAGATTGAGTTCGATAGCTCATTATCATTGGCACTACCCCGTGCGTAACTACCTACCTCCCAGTCACGTGGCGTCAAATATAGCCTTAGTAAAGCCGAAGGAGATTTGGATTACTTTTTCTTCAGTAGTATAGATACTCCGGTCGTATGCTTTAAAAAATAGGAAAGCCGGTGGGAATCGGGTTCTATGGACGCCACGCCACTGCTACCTACCTACCTAACACCTTGATGCGGATGCATCAAGTATGCATGCGGAGGCACTAAGTAGACAATTGCGAAATATTTATGTTATCATTTATAATTATTCAATGTATCTATAGACGAGGCACGCTCTATCTTATCTGACATCATTGTACTTATGTAGAAAATGTTAAATGTATGAGTGTGACAATAGTGTGGGACCCAATTGTAAAAAAGTCTTCAAATAACGATTTTCGTGTGACTCATCTCCGCCATACGAACTACTGGTATGTACTTATTCGGCATATTATCCTGAACATAAAAAGTGCGGTAGTCACTTCCTAGGGGTATGGAGGGGGTAGCTATGACGTAACAAAGATGGCGGCCGGGCCTATTCTATTTATGCTATGTTTAGATAACTACTGGGCCGATTTACTCAAATAGGGTGTCAAATGAAAGATAATTAAATGAACATTATTTTATTCTAAGGATTCAAATACTGTAAACCTAAAAGCAAATGAAATATTTTCAAAAAACTACAATTTGTAAAATCAAACTTTTTTTAACATGTGAAAAACTCGGAAACCGTTAGGAATATGGAAATTTTGAATATTATAAAAAAATAGATACATTTATCACCTTTCGAATAAACTTTAAATTATTAAAATCGAGCTGTAAACAACGGAACTGCAGTCGTCTAAGTGAGCGTGGGTAGCGCCGAACTGACTATGGTACTTCGATTTTGGTACGAATAATCTTGTAAATTACGTAACAAAACGGGTACGATCACAGCAAAATAAAAAAGTATTATAGGTGCTTGACTTAATGTCATAGAGGTTTGCAAGACAAAGAGAGTGGCATTTGTTTTTTTTTTCAAGATGGCGACTTCAATATGGTGGCTGATTTTCAAATTGGTCCGAGGGGGCCGAATTTCAGTATGGGGGGGTTTTTGGGGCCTACGAGTCTGAATCTGAAATCAGAATTTTTTCGTTCATACAAAAATTTTTTTTTTTCATACAACTAAAAAAAGTAAATTTTGCGAGCCCGAAGGGCGAACTTCAGGGTGCGAGGCCGAGCCCCCGCGAAGGGCCGCAGGCCCGACGCGTCGTCCCCTTGGCAAGCTCTCCTCATCCCCAAGTAACCTAAAGCGAGGCCGAAGGCCGAGCTCCACGTAGGGCCGAAGGCCCGAAGCGTCCGAATAGTCCCAATTTTCTCTATATCCAAGTATATTTAAGCTCACCCGAGGGCCGCAGGCCCTCGGGCGAGTGTTAGCGATGCGAGGCCAAAGGCCGAGCTCCGCGTGGCACCGAAGGTGCGGAGCGTCACAGCGCCGCTCCCAATTACGCGAGCCCAAGGGCCGCAGGCCCGAAGGGCGAACCCACCCAGATCCTAACTATACCCTCATAGTATCTTATAGCTCTCCCGAGGGCCGCAGGCCCCCTGGGGAGCGCCAGTGACGCGAAGCCGAAGGAGGAGCTCCGCATAGCACCGAAGATGCGGAGCGTCACAGTGCCGCTCCCGCTTATGCGAGCCCAAGGGCCGCAGGCCCGAAGGACGAGCTCACCCAGATCCTTACTAATCCCCAAGTGTCTTTCAGCTCACCCGAGGGCCCCTTCGGTGCTAGGCGGAGCTCGGCCTTCGGCCTCCCGTCGCATACGCTCCCCCGAAGGCCTGCAGCCCTCGGGAGAGCTATAAGATACTTAGGGGGTAGTAAGGATCTAGGTGGGCTCGCCCTTCGGGCTTGCGGCCCTTGGACTCGCGTAAGTGGGAGCGGTACTGTGACGCTCCGCACCTTCGGTGCTACGCTTGCGTCACTGACGCTCCCCCGAGGGCCTGCCGTCCTCGGGAGAGCTATAAGATACTGTGAGGGTAGTAAGGATCTGGGTGGGCTCGCCCTTCGGGCCTGCGGCCCTTGGGCTCGCGTAATTGGGAGCGGCGCTGTGACGCTCCGCACCTTCGGTGCCACGCGGAGCTCGGCCTTCGGCCTCGCATCGCTGACCCTCCCCCGAGGGCCTGCGGTCCTCGGGTGAGCTTAAATATACTTGGATATAGAGAAATTTGAGAATATTCGGACGCTTCGGGCCTTCGGCCCTACGCGGAGCTCGGCCTTCGGCCTCGCTTTAGGTTACTTGGGGATGAGGAGAGCTTGCCAAGGGGACGACGCGTCGGGCCTGCGGCCCTTCGCGGGGGCTCGGCCTCGCACCCTGAAGTTCGCCCTTCGGGCTCGCAAAATTTACTTTTTTTAGTTGTATGAAAAAAAATTTTTTGTATGAACGAAAAAATTCTGATTTCAGATTCAGACTCGTAGGCCCCAAAAACCCCCTGAAATTCGGCCCCCTCGGACCAATTTGAAAATCAGCCACCATATTGAAGTCGCCATCTTGAAAAAAAAACAAATGCCACTCTCTTTGTCTTGCAAACCTCTATGACATTTAGTCAAGCACCCATAATACTTTTTTATTTTGCTGTGATCGTACCCGTTTTGTTACGTAATTTACAAGATTATTCGTACCAAAATCGAAGTACCATAGTCAGTTCGGCGCTACCCACGCTCACTTAGACGACTGCAGTTCCGTTGTTTACAGCTCGATTTTAATAATTTAAAGTTTATTCGAAAGGTGATAAATGTATCTATTTTTTTATAATATTCAAAATTTCCATATTCCTAACGGTTTCCGAGTTTTTCACATGTTAAAAAAAGTTTGATTTTACAAATTGTAGTTTTTTGAAAATATTTCATTTGGTTTTAGGTTTACAGTATTAAATCCTTAAAATAAAATAATGTTCATTTAATTATCTTTCATTTGACACCCTATTTGAGTAAATCGGCCCAGTAGTTATCTAAACATAGCGTAAATAGAATAGGCCCGGCCGCCATCTTTGTTACGTCATAGCTACCCCCTCCATACCTCTAGGAAGTGACTACCGCACTTTTTATGTTCAGGAAAGTATGCCAAATAAGTACATACCAGTAGTCCGTATGGCGGAGGTAAGTCCCACGGAAATGAATTTTATTCTCATTGGGTCCCAGACTACAATAAAATTTTCTGATTCTGATTCAAATAGGTTCCTTGATAATTTAACGTGATTACTAGACTTTCCTTTTTATAAGAAACTAGCATTTATCCACGGCTTCGCTCGCGTTGTTCCCGTTACTGTCTCAAAGGAACCCTTTATTTATATGCCAAATTTTGGCTCAATCTATCCAGTTGTTACCCCGTTATTAAACAACAAATATCCAAACATCTTCACAAACTTTTTACATTTATATTTATGCCACACCTGGCCATAAAGTGGCTTTTTCCGCACACTGCGCGTACGGAAAAAGTCGCTTTCTGGCCAAGTGTAGACATAAAATGATGTACACAACACGGGAGGTAATAAAGAAAGCCCTCGATCGCATATTTACGTCCCTCGCTTGCAGCTCGGGCCGCAAACATCTGCGATCTCGTCCTTTCTTTGTATTACCACCGTAGTTGTGTAATGTACTATAGTGTGATGAAGTGTGATGGTAGGCAACCCACTAAAAAAACACGTACGAGTACCTATAAGTATAACAGAACAGTTGCAACCTTAGTATGCAATGGTGCTTTTGCATAAAAAGTCAAACTTTGCTCCACTAGTAAGTAAAGCATTACTCACCATTCCTCATGAGCTCCCGCTGTGTCTGTATCATCTTCATGTACTCGCGCACTCGGTACTCGATGTCATGCTGCGACAGATGCGGCGCGTGCGGCGGCAGCGGCGGCAGGCGCGGCACGCCGCCGCCCAGCGACAGCGACAGCGGCTGCATGTGCTGCGAGAGCTGCGCGAGCGACGCCGGCACCCGGTTGAGCGGGGGCTGGAAGGGGGAAGACTACGGATCATTAGGATGTCAGTTAATCAAATAAGAGATTAGACTTCGTTTCTATACATCCTGTATGTATATCCGTTGATTATACTGAATAATCATGAAATACTCGCACCCTAGAAAGCATAGGTATACTGATCTAATGCAAAGCTGCAAATATGCGCAGTAAATTATAGTTTCTCAGATAAAATTACTAATTTGTCGCGTAATTAAAGATGTCACCCAGCCGCCAAACGTCACTCTTTAGAAACAAATTTCGATAGCATTTAGGCAATCGTACAAAACATGAAATGACAGACTTGTTGAAACAGTTAGAGTTGGGTGGCGAGTAAAAAGAAAAGTTGACGAACTCTTCGATAGGTAGGTACTTCTTTTAAGTTAAGAGGCCTCTCTTGCCTTCCGAGTGTATCTGAGTGCATCCTGCGCTATCCAACTCGTGTTCCCAGACTCTATACTGATATCTCTTTACGGCATATAAAGTTCCATATAATCCAGAGGATACCCTGCCTGTTGAAACGTAGAGTGTCCAAAATACAATTGGCCCACTCTGTATATATTGTATTATGTACAACTATTGTATGCCATAACTGGCTGATTGTGTCGGCGCCGATCTGACCATATAAATGTATTTTGTGTTACCCCCAATCTACAATAAAAATATTAGACTTTGACTTTGTAGTCTTCGCTGATATAAACGTTTTTTGATATGGTAAAAGGCCCTCGGGCCTCGACCAACCATTGCCAGCGCTGCCTGGGCGTCGTACTGGCCGGAGGCGCGGCGGCCCTCACGCTTGTTGCCCTCGATGGCCGCGTCCAGCTCGCTGCGGGTCGAGAGGTTCTTCTTCTCGCACTCGTAGTCGTACAGGTACTTCATGTATCTGTAAAGAGAAACGATTGGTAAATTCACCGAAAAAGTGTTTTTTGTCGGACTATGTGAGTGTTGCAGTGTTGGTCAAAGGCCTCTCCCCTCGATTTCTACGTTTCCCTATCGGGAGCCACTTTGAATCAGTTATTAAGGAACGCGTCCAGGTCTTCCTGCCATCTCGGTCTGGCGATTTCATACTGCGTATGAATTTTCTCAACTACGTACATTTACCCTATAGATGTGTATTAAACAATCGAACTAAAAACCCAAAGGCACGACCAAAATTACACCATATGGATTTTTATTGGAAAGACGTTATTTATAGAGCGACAATCTCAATGTAAGGTAGGTATCGAAAAGTCAAGTGACCTTTTCACAATAAGATTTTCTTATTGTTATTTAAATCCCATTTATTCTGGTCCCTGAAATAAATTACCAGATTATTATAACTGCCGTGACATGCGATCTCATTTAAATATCTAACTAGAACGATCTAATAAATAATGTCGAACGTCAATGCGTTCGTCGCTCACAGAATGACGTGACACGCATATAAATCATATTTCAACACCAATTATAAATTATCAAAAGCCTATCCTTCAAACTTATAATAGAACATCCCATTACATTCTTAATCCTATTCTTATGACAAGTCAATTTTATCCGACGATATTGTCACCGACCTGTGCCATAACTCATATAAAGCGGCCACATATTTAATACGAGTACAATGAACAACTTTGAAGGGGCCGGCGTAGCTTCATAAAAACTCGGGCTACCTTTTCATAAACTGTCAAATGAGAACGCTAAATATACGACATTCGTCATTACGTGCGTCTAATTTTACGAACGCCCGAACGCCGTAGAATCGTCGGCTTTACCGCAATATCTCAATGCATCTCGATATTAGGTACTAAAATAGAAGCGGTTTACTAGGGACGTAAAGTTTCTGACAAACCGCATGCTGCAGTGGATAGTAGCTCGAGCAATAGAAAGCATGCAGTACACCAGATTGTAATCATAATGTGGAGGTTGCGTTCAAAATCGACGCGTCGTGCGTAACGGTGCGCACTTTGAATTAGAAATGTAGAGTGAAGACACCTTTATGCGGCCGACAAAAGCCACGAGGTGAAGGAACTCTCCGGAAGATAAATGGGAAATTATATCGGTGGAGATGAGTTAGAGGTTATTAATTATGAAGATGTCATATTGTCGCGTTGGCCGCTCACGTACGGCCATTGTGGCTGTCGCTTTGTCTCCGACTCGTGAGAATTTGAATGCAGGAGGTGGTACAAAGCGTCGCTATCGAATATGGAGCGGCGGCTCCCGATTTGTTCTAGGACCACACATATGGCCTATTAAGTCCTTTTTTGGAAACCTTGAAAGTAGATTAACCGGTCCAAATCTTTAATGCAGCTTACCTGGTCGTCTAAACAATGCGATGCGATCGATTCATTGGCTTAGAATTTGTGACAATAGTAGAATTGATGAGCAATCATTAGAATGTTAGAACCTTAAGGCCTGTATTGTATCATAGGCTTATCCGCTTTTGAAGTAAGTAAAGCTTTCAGGCGGCGCTGCATCTATAAACACTGTTTTTTTCATGTAGGAAACCACTGTTCACTACTGACTGCTGTCAGATCATTCTTCTAATTCTTACTTCTAACACCGCTATTCTCCGGGTCAAATCGAAAGATGATTTGATAACAAACAAGGATAACTAACTGTCACGCACGGTTCACGCCAGTCTTGTGACTCTATCTATACGGACGAATTTTACGAAAACTTATGACCTTCTACAAAAATCCTATAGGTATATACTGTCCATAAGTGATGAGATGATGATGATAGGCTATATCACGTCTTGTTTTAAGCATCTACTCTTATGAAAAGAAGACTTAGTTTATCCTAGAAAAGACCAGGCCTACCTATGTCCTCAAACGTATTTAAAGCCTAAATATTGATTTAAACTTTCACGATTTTCACTCATTATTATAACAAAACGGGACTTAATCGCGTAAAAACATGATATTACCTCGACGTTTCGGACGTGCCGTGACGTCCATGGTCGCGAAGGGACAGGGGGGGGGGTCCCTTCGCGACCATGGACGTCACGGCACGTCCGAAACGTCGAGGTAATATCATGTTTTTACGCGATTAAGTCCCGTTTTGTTATAATAATGTATTTAAAGCCTGCCAGCCAGCCTCTGGAGGCTGCTACAGATTCGAAAGTACTCACTGTGTGCGCAGAGTGAAGGCAGCAGATGTAATAGAAGAAGGCAGCCGCAGCCCCTTGATGATCTCCTGCCACAGCTTCTTGTTGATGACTTCAACAAGCCCGCCGCGCGCAATCACCAGGTTGTACAGCTCGTACAAGTCAAGCACCGACTTCGCCATTATCGGAAGCCGGTTAATCGGTGTACCTGGAACAAGGAACGTTCATATTGTAAAACCTGTACAAGCCAGTATACCACAGCTGATAGGAAGCCGCCTCATTTCATATATCAAGCCAGTGGCGAAGTTAGGTAAATGAAGGCAATAGGTCCCTATGAAAACTAGTTAGGTTTTATGTTGGAAGAATTTTTTGAATGTTGAGTTTTAGGTGTGGTAGCCAGGCTAAACCCCGGGACAGGTTTGAGGCCTGTGTTGGGACCGTCGACACCTTGCATCACTTAGCTCTTCGATAGTTACGCCTGATCAAGACAAGGTATTTATCTGGGTGATTACGTATGCACATTCAGGTTGTAATTACATAGCCGCACTCCACACGGACACAGCCATGGTTATAATTTCCGCTTGAGCTCCCTCAGGAATCCCATAAAAGACGAAAAACAATTTCCATCATGTGGGCTATGAACCTGTCTCCGGTTCCTATATTGTATATTTGTATACCAGATGGGATTGCATACCACTGCAACATAAACCCTTTTACTGCAATCTAAAAAGTCGCATAATTCTTGGAAGCTAAGTTGCACTCTCCGAAACTAAAACGGTTGTAACTTAGAACACGTCCTAATTGATAAGTAAAAATAACAGAACGGCGAGCAGTAAACTCACGTTAACCACATCGCCGCACAAACTGGGCGCATTCTCTATTCAAGGCTGTAAAACCCTTTACAGCGCTGGTAAGGGCCGTAAAGTCGGCGAGCGTGCAGAATCGCATCGCATCGCACGATCGATGATTTATGGGTGCGCGAGCGCGTCTGATCGCGCGTTTACGATCCTGAATATAGCGCGGCCCGTGTGGCCGTCGCGGAAGCTGTTTGTTCTTGCGGATTGTTGTTGATTTACTAATCTGCAGACCGTAATGAGGTGACGGACGGCCGCGCGCATCGCGCGGTAGCGAGGCGTACGCTTTGGGCGTACATCATCCGAAAATGCTTGCAGATGCTTCAGGAAACGACACTTGGTGTACATTTTGTACACGAATACTATTTTACTACGAACAGCAGCTTACCATTCTGCAATGGTAAGCTCCTGTTTGTGATGTACATATTTTTTGCAAGATACCTGTACGTAAACAAACGTAAAAGTTGATAGTTGCGACTGCAAATGTAAGCATCTCTTACTACTAGATGCTTCCAACAAGTGATTAAAGTAGTTTACTTAACTTAGATATCTTTAGCTTTAAGAGTGTATTAAAATATGCTTCAAAAAGTGTATCTTTTAACTATTACCTACACAAAAGCGTCCTCTTCGAACAAGAACAGGTATCAGTTGTGTGGAACTATAACAACAAGTATGCTCGTGTACAGAACTTCACCGATACGTTGAAGTACATTAACCTAAGCTACAGACTTAGCGAGTTGCAAATCACCCAATCAATTTGTTACAGCGAAGTTATTTAGCGTCGACATCGTCTGTCACCCCGGCATCGATCGTTTGATGAGAGAGCATTAGCGAATACCTAAACGACTATTTGTCTTCCTGTCTACAGTTAATCATTCCCTGGTTATAGGGGTAGGGAGTGCACGTCACCCGTTCCGAGATTAATTGCCGCGTTTATGTTTTAAGGGTGAAATTGGAGCAAATAAAGCGAAACCTATTTAGGTACGGAACGGATGTGTTCGGCCTGATGTATCGACGGTTGGGATTATTTCGCTACACAACACACATAAGCGTTTAGACCTTATATGAACGTTGCGTAGTTGGTTATTGATCAATAACATTAAAGCAGGAAAAAGATTAAAGCGACAAAGAAAAGAATAACCACATTTTTATAAAAAAAAAACTCGACCGCGGTGCACTTTGAAACTGCATAAAATCATACCCAGTGACACTCGCACCATCAAGACGAGTCTAATGATGTATTATTTATCAACATCAGATGTGCCGTTGAGTAGTTACGAGCGGACATAGGAACGGACATACATACATACATACATACATACAGGTCAAACACATAACCCTCCTTTGGGCTTCGCCGCAGTCGGGTAAAAACCAAGAATAAGCGATGTGAAATGGAGGTGGCTCCCAATCGATAGAGTTCGGTGGAAAGATCGGCACTCTTCATCAGTTAGGTATTATACACCGAAGAGTTTATGTTGACATAAGCAATCCGTCTTTTTTCTAATCATACCAAATAATTATTACAGTAAAAATGCAGTTTTTCACATCCTTACGGTTTGATAATCCGTGCGCATTTATTTCTACTCTAAATTTCAACTCCAGTGCCTAGGTTAAACAAGGTCAAGATTGCGGTGCACATGTTTAAGAACTAGACTACGTGGACAACGATTGCAATCAGTGACAATCTTCCACCATGAGCAAAGCAGATCACACACTAGCCTAATAATACAATGCACATCTTAAAAGAATAACATGCAAAGATCAGAATAATGTTAATAGTCGAGATAATAAGGCATTAGGCGATCTTATCGCGAAACAGCGGCTTCGTCCAAAGAATTTTTGAGTAAGTATAAAAAAAAAACCTTATTCTTCGTAACAACACAAAAGGAAAACAGTAAAAAACTAGGTGCGTAACAAAATTTCGAAAATCAAAATTTCTAATGTATGAAATTCCTAAAACCGTATGTTCTACGATCAAATTACCTAAGTGCAAAATGTCTAAAGTACACTATTGCTAGTAACTATACTAACTATATGAAAATTCTAGCAACGTTTGTCATAAAAGTTCAGTTGACCTAAGTTTGAAAAGTTTAATTTGCATAATTTCTAAAGACGTTTATAATGGATCGGTTTACTAATGTTTCGGCAAAAATTATTTCGCAAATTTTTAGTTCCCAAACCTTTTATCCCATATTTTTATTTGGTCAAAATGTTATTTCCCAACTCAACGTTTCGCACTGATATCATTTACCAATATATGATTTGATAAATTATTGTTACGCAAATTATTACCTGTTTTTTTTTTAAGACGTCATTTCTCATTTCGTCAAATGTATTGATTGGCATATCGTAATTTAGTAAAATATTGAATGGCAAATAAAATCTGCGTTACGCATACCAACAGGGTGCGGGGACGGACCCTGATGGTTATGTGGGACTCCCTTGAACCTAACCTACTGTTCTGGGAGCGGTTCGTTTTAGTTGGGGGACGCAGTTCTAACCTAACTTACTTTTTGATAGCCATTCGGTTTGGTAGGGGGACGCAGTTCTAACCTAACCTAACCTACTTTTTGATAGCAGTTCGTTTTGGTAGGGGGACGAAGTTCAAACCTAACCTAACGTACTTTTTGATAGCAGTTCGTTTTTGTTGGGGGACGCAGTTCGAACCCTAACCTAACCTAACCTAACCTAATTGAACTTATGGTTTGAGTTTTTTTTAATGCGGGGGGCTTCGCCCCCCGAGCCCCCCTTGTGGGGGGCTTCGCCCCCCCGTCCCCCCTTTTTCTTCTGTGCACTTATAATTTACTAACCTAACCTACTTTTTGATAGCAGTTCGTTTTTGTTGGGGGACGCAGTTCAAACCTAACCTACTTTTTGATAGCCATTCGTTTTGGTAGGGGGACGCAGTGCTAACCTTCATAATTGTTTGTCACATAAAAGTGTGTTGAAGTGAAACTTTTCAATGTAAAACTTGGTTAAATGTTATTTGACGATATGTTATTTGCTTAAGCAAATCATTTGCTATACAATTATTTACCACATAAAACATTGATGTAATAAAACTTTGCAATATAAAAATGTGGCGAAATAAAAAAAATGCGAAGTAAAGTTATGCCAAGAATTGATTTGCCAAATAAAACTTCGGCGAAAAGTTGGTTGCCAAGTGAAATTTGACGAAACATATTTCGTCGAAACGGCAGTACACCAATGGATGATGCACAAAATTGCCAGTTTTGTTTGATTACATTCCAAACCAAAATTATTGTAACTTTTATTTCACAGCTGGAGGAAAACCTGTAGGCTTAACCGGTTTGTTTACATTACTAAGTGACAGACAAGCATACACCACACCTGATAGAGCATAATATAGGAGCACCTGTCTATTTATAAAAAATACCCAAGTACAGTGCGCGTTCGAAATTTCTATTTTTTTTTAAATGCTCTCACTGGGAACTTTGAACGTAGGCATTTTAAGCATTAGAAATATTGATTTTCGAATTATTGTCATTAGGTATTTTGTACGTAGAAATTCTAACTTTCGAAAATGTGATCAATCGAATAAAAGTACATTAAGACACGCGTGCTTTGGTAAGGAATGGAATTTCGTACGTTAGACATTTAGATTTTCGTAGTTTTGGTTTTAGAAATTTCGTATGTAGGAATTTTAACTTTCGTAACCCTAAAAAAGAAAAAGGAGGAGGAGAAAGAAGGTCTCTTCTTCTTCTTCGTCGGTATCACTCTTGACAGAGTGGTCGTGGTCGCCATTTCAGGTGTTGGTGGCACGCTTCACGATGCGTCGCCACTCTTCTCTAAGAGCTGCTTTCCGGGTGCATTGGTGCAAGGGAACATCTACTGCAGCTTTAACCTGGTCTGTCCATCTCATGGGTGACCTTCCTCGTGGCCTGGTACCTTCAACCTTTCCTTGGACTACAAGGCGCTCAATGGACACATCCCCCCGCCGACATACGTGACCAAAGAAGGTAAGGATGCGGGATTGTACAATAGATGAAAGACGCTGCTTAATGGCGAGTTCCTGGAGTATAGAGTCGTTGGTGCGAAATTCGGTCCAAGATACCACCAACATTCTTCTCCAGCACCACATTTCCAAGGCGTCTATCTCCTTCTTCTCAAAAGAAAGAAGGTAGCGAGGCAGAAATTAGAATACAAACTTTGTACAATGTTTGATGACTGAAGTTGACGACTATGGGCGCAATGAATTATGGCATGGCGAAGCGGAATCGCGTCCGTTCGGAACTATCCCAGATTAACTCGCACTGTTTGATTTACTCCCCAGCACGAGTGACACGCAACCCGTCACGTGCGAGGCAGCCACCCACGTGCGTTAACACCTCCGCTGCCGACTATGTTGCTTTGATCCCGACGCTTTTATGACCCGGGACACTATACCTATCCTAGGTACTTTATGATAGTTATGATGCGATACTCGTATAGTTTGTTTATCTGATAGCTACTTAATTTAAGACCCAAAAGGACACAATGCACACTTAACGTAGAAATATGTTTAAAACATCGAATATTATCAATCGTGTCCTCTCTTGTCCCACCCTAATAAATACTAACATAATAAATATGTTCGGAATCCTTCGCGTCGACATATCGAGTGAAGTCCAGTTCCGCGGCCATTTAGAGGGTAAGGTTAAATTAGTCTCTAAGAAGCTCGGTGTGCTCAACAGATCGAGACATTATTTCACTCCGGCCCACCGCCTACACCAGGTCCGTCCACATATGGAATACTGTTCTCATCTGTGGGCTGGGGCCCCCAGTACCAGCTTCTCCCTCTAGACCGCATTCAACAGAGAGCGACTCGTAACATCACATCATCTTTTGATATCTACAAAATCTGTCTAAATAGATATAAATTTAAAAATGCATACAAGGTTTACAATAAGGAACACCGTATTCATCAGTTCACACTCAGTTCAGTATGTTTTCAATTTCGCATACCGGGAATTTTTTTCATACTAACTTGGTGTTTGAAGTAATTGCGAACGCACGCACCAAAACCACACAATTCCATACGAATAACATTATATTTAAAATAAACAGTCGTGCACGAAACGCACAATGCAGTTCACGATAAGGCACGGCGCGTTACCAGTTATCACCCACCGTGCCAGGCACCGTTACTCGATTAAATGCAATCCCGTACAAAACCCATTGTTGGAGGCAATCACCCCAATAACGATTTCCACAAACTCTGCGCGGAAAACGCACGATTCGACGCGCGTGCGCACCGAGCCGCGCACGTATTTGCATAACACTACCCACCCATACTTAAAACCTCACACTACCCACATCAATAACTCAAACCGACGACCTACGCCATTCGGCCGGTTAAATGCTAATTTACGAACTATAACCAATCGTCCGCAAACCCAATCTAATCGTGCTCAATTGTCACAAATTATTGCTTCCCGAAAGCCTATTCTGAACCCGGCGAAATTCACTTCGCGAAACACCTTTATGTTTGGATTCCGGTGCTACAGTGTTGCGATTTGCACCTCACTCGATATTTATTGGCACTCGATGTCGCTTAGAAGTGCTAATTCTTTTGTGAGCGAAACTGGTGACTCGTAAATCGCTAAGCCGCACGCCCCCGGACTGATAAACCATTGTAAATAACAACCGATTAGCCGCGTCTCCGGCAACTGTTGCAATTTTAAACTGTGATTTGCGGCAATTTTACAACCCAGATTAACTTTAAAGTTGCGTTTACGACTGCAATATAAATTAAAAATGCTGTTACCTATATAAACTGTGGTTAATAATCGAAATTTATTTGAAGCACAGTCGTAACTGTAGCGCGTTAAGAAAACCATAATCAAAATGTCAAGGCGTTACCGGATATAATGCGGAAAACGCCGGCCTATCGGCCGCAGTCACTGCCGCCGCACGGGCGATAATCGATCGAATTGGTATTCGACGCCTACCGCTTATCGAGAGCTGTATCAAGGCCCTTTATATCCCTCAACCCCGCGGCTGGCCAATGGCGGAGCTTGCAGAGCCGTCGCCGCTCGCTCATTGGCCCGATTCGCTTTTGATTGCGCCGCCCCCCTCGATTCTTGCTCGATCAATCTAAATCGTTCGCCTACTCGACTCGACTCAGCTGGCTCGCTTCACGCCGTTTAATTGCCAAGTAACAATCACACTTAAATTCCACATTAATGAAACACCTTTCAACATAGAGCAAAAAACGTTACAAACCGTTTTAAATGCGTATAAAAACACAATAAAATCTTCATGTAACTTTCCGAATATCGCATCTCTGCTCTAATGAAAACGCGACTCTATGGGATATGACTAGCGTTCATATTCAAAAACATCTTAATTACACTTTACTACACGTGAAAAGAGTCGATGTATGAGGAAGGTAGACACTGTATGAATTAAATCACAAGTGAGAGATTGATGTTACGCTATTAGAACGCGAAATGGCGAGCGTTTACGAGCTACGTGAACGTCAATTACTGAGGGTAATATATTAATATACGAGTATAAATAGACACATAACACTCTGCTGAAGAACCGTGCAATAAATGCCGTGGAATAATATGGAAGAGTAACTTAAGCATCTTAGAATGACAGCGTTATTCAAACCTAGAGGCAAAAATAGTCGTAGTTTTTCTGGTGTCGCCGATTTCAAGAGTACAGTTAACGTAATCTAACCATAGCAAACTGGTCCATTATAATCTGAAGCGTGAGAAAGCGTAGGTATTCAATTTCTTACACCATCATTTGAGCCTGAATTCTTTTAAATTGATCTGTGTAAATCACTGGACCTGTAAACGGGCGTCATAAAGTGGATTGAAAGGTGTCGGAACGCGAATAAAACGACCCGAGGTTAGAGGAGCAAATTGCACATGAGTTTTTTATCTCTTATTCATCCATTAATGTTATAAACGGCAGCTAGCCCCCGTTTAGACAGTCGTAACATGTTTATGGATGGGGGAATTTACAGTCTGCCTTGCATTTAGAAATACGATCTGTCTAATCTTAATCTTCTACACGCATGACGTATGACGAAAAAAGAAAAGCTTACCAATCAGGGGCGTGGTCTCAATCTCATTGTTATAGGTAACTATAGAACTCTTTCGGTTTTATTTATATCGTTAATCATTTCTGTGAGATATACGGGTATACTAATTCAAATGTAAGGTAGGTATCTATTTGTTAAATGTTCCGGGCACCTTTGCGGTAGAAGCGCAAAAGATTGCAGTTTGATTCAAACTAGTGCTGAAGCGAATTGAGTTTATTTTTTTCACCTTATCGTTAGTTAACTATAAATTTAGCAGGGTAAATAAAACTGGGTCATCGAGAAAATTTATAACAGAACTTAATGCTTTCTTTCGGTAACCCAACACTAATAAGAAAATATTACTGTGAATAGGTACGTACGAACGCTTGAATGAATACCAACATTTGTGCAATATTTTCGTAAAGTTACCAGATAAAACTAAATAAACGAGTATTTATTGCTTAGTACCTACAAATTCTGAGAGATATGAGGAGAATGACATAAGGCTGAAGATACAACGATCAATCACGAGGGAGGCAGTAAACCTGAGAACAATCCAGCGTAATTCCGTCAGAGAGACATTAAAATGGCGGCCGCCCTATCCGGTGCAACAATGTTGCGCGCGCGGCAAACAATATCACTTTCTTATTAAATTCTGAACCTGTAAGGACATTTAGTTTTATTGACGAACCACCCTTCAATTTCATAAAAAGAACAGTAGAGTCAAAGCAAAAAAACTTGCTCAACCCATTAACTTTAATATAATATAAATCATTTATACGAACGCAAATTCAAACCGAACTGTATATTTAGTATTGTATCGCCTGTAAAATTCAGGGGCCGATGTAATTGGCAATCATTCAGAAAAGAATATTCCTCCGCCGAACAATCAAGACAAAGGCGGCCGATATGTACCTACAGGCGAGCCATTACGGGTCAATACCCATTATTATGCGATATTTTCGCGAGCGCGGCCCTCCGATATCCCATGCACTCGCATGGGACGGCAAATATCTGTAATTAAAGGCTGTAAAGTTGATTTACAACCGGGGTCCGAGTATCGCGGCCGGGAACGCCTCGACCAATGGGCGCGGGCGCTGCGGCGCGGGCTCGCATCCTATCAATTTATTAGAAACGAATGAAAGCGCGGCCGCGTGTGGTGGCTCCGGTAACGCGTTGCGGTCGCGATCCAGGATAGTATCGCGCGCCGGCGCGTGGTTTACGACCAACACGGGGACGGTAACACCGGCAATAAAATCGCAACAATGGAACGGCGGATGCGGCTAAAAGACGTCGCGACTACGCGGATCACTCCGATGAATGCAACAATGCAAGCCGATGGTGGCAACTATCTACAATCGTAAACTCCTATTTAAACCTACCCGCGTGTGATGAGACGTAACAGGAACGGACTCTGGCTGGAATGTAATTACTATAAATCTCACCACCGTTCTCCCACGGTATCTGGGTTTGAAATGAACCATAAAAACATGATTTTAATGCAATAGACCGAGAAGGCAGATATTAGGTCAAAGATCTGATGGCTAATGCAAACGTCAAGATGTCTCTTAAGTAGATTTATTGGCCGATCATTCACCACAATCATCGATACCTAAGTATTGTTTCGTTTGCCTGATGAGCTATCTCTTGGACTTACTTGCGTTTAATATATGGAAAGTAGTAATGTTTTCAAACATTCGTTAATTTCAAATAGCAGTATCGTCCGAGATGTATGTAATTTATTGTTAACGTAGTCATGTTTGCGCTTTTTATGGTTGGAGAGAAAATTGACCATCAAAACGAGTTGGCCGCGGCACAATGTAGGCTCTCCTGCAATTATGCATCCACTTGGACAGATATCGAAACAAAGTTTTTCATATACAGAAATTCAGTATTTAAAAGTTTTATAACTTCTTCGGCGTATCTTCAATCGCAGTTCAGTAATAGCATGGCATAAAATTGCTGCAGGTGTTGCTTTTTACTTCTATTTGGTTTTTATATTATGAGCACCTAATGTCGCTAGAGGGAATCATAAAATGGCATTGGAAACCTTTAATTTTCTTTATCATTCGTTTTGTGCATACAATGTGGCTAATGGACGGTTTACATTGTCGGTTCATGGAAAATAATTTATGTCTTTTTCGTATTATGCGATAAAGGGGAAACTGCTTCGGTGAATAAGTTATTCTATTGTATGCTGACGTGCGAGGGTCATTATGGCTGATAGACAAGTATTTCCTTAAGAAAAGTGTACCTGATTCGAAAATAGTCAACCAAAGTCGTCACGGCCTATTGTTCTCCGGATTACTTGGAAAATCGAGAAGTAATTATTAAAATGATAATTATAAACAGTTAAAACCACAGTGACGCAAACGATTGTTATATAAACATTAGGATCTTAACCTTCGATCATTGTCAACAATTATACATTACGCTGATCCGGTATGAGCCTTGCGAGAGTAATATAAACATAGTTTGTCATTTATGTTATAGAAAATATTTACAAATAGGTACTTAGCTACTACGTACTTGTCATTCTACATTTTATTATTTATGTTCTTAAATTGAATTTTGCGCATAATTTGTTGACCATGAAAGCACAGTTCGACCGTTCTCCGGTTAACTATTTTGACTCATTAATATTATCATATACCAACAAGCCGCGACCAAATAAACAAGTGAGAAATATATAACCTCTCGCTTGCATACAAAACGAGGTTCGCTTGTCAAAAACCCTTCAAATTTTAAACTTAACGTTCATTTACAAAACAAACTAGGATCGTACAGGGTCGAGGTACGAAGGTGTCGAGCAACCGACTGCCACCGGGTTTCGGGCACTTTGAATGACAATTTGAATCACAATGGGACGTCCCGGGCGTGACGCAGCGGAATGCCTGTATCGGAGATAGCTACTAATGAAACATTGGAGATCTTATGTGTATTGTCACGATATAAATATGGAGCTTAATAAGTTATTGTCTGAGTAACCCTCCAATACGTAATTGAATAATATTTTAAGAATCAAAAGTGAGCATTTGAGGAGGAAACATATTAGAGGATTGAACATAGCGCACTGAAATACATTGTATATTCGAAAATAAAAGTATGAGTGCTTAAATGAATACCAATTATTTGGTTGTAACTTTCTAAATTTGGCGCTCATTTTGACTTGCAGATACAATTTTAGGTTAGGTTTAAACGGTGGTTCATAAAACCTTGTGTTCAACGGTTATTTAATACTTGAGAAAGAAATCGTTTCAACAAAGTAGTAAGAGGTATTCATTAGGGATGTAACGATACCGATACCGATATATCGGCCGATATATGGGTATCGCCGATATATCGGTATCGCCGATATTATACAACCGATATTTGAAGAATTTGCTGTATGAAAAAAAATCTGCAAAAAGTAATTTCAATTTCTGACTTAATTTATGTATTGGTCTATTCTATTACCTTGTGCAATGATAATTACTATGTTAATTAAATCTTTGGTTCTTAATTAAAAAAAAGAATTTTGAGTTGACAATTTATTATTTTTACTTTACACTTTCAAGGTTGACTCTCAGGTAAATATAACCAGTAGTTATTGCCATTAGTTATAATAAGGACATAAAAATATCGGAAATTCATACTTCATTATTTAGCTAAGATATCGGTATCGGTATCGCCGATATTAACTACTATATATCGGTATCGGTATCGTATCGGCAAAACTGTGAATCGTTACATCCCTAGTATTCATCATACGTACTACACATTAGGTGGAAGTAATAAAATCGATAATAATATCCTAATACGTAACAAAAAACCTGCCAACCAACACATTATACAACATAAAGGCGCCACAAAAACTTCAGCATCGAAAAAATTGATTTAACTTAATAATAAACACGAGACAACAAAGCCTAACATATAACGGAAATAAAATAATCTGGAGTCACAAAAAACACACAATAGAGTCAAAGGGCAGGGGATGACAATGGTCTTGTAGAGATAGAACAAATGAAAGTGTCGACCACAATGAGGCATTTGCATAAAGAGTTTAGGATGCTGTAGGTCGCTGGTGTACTCGAGATAGGAAAGTAGTAGGTAATATAAATATGAGAAGAGAGGCATGTTTTAAAATGTTGAATATCTTACGACATAGGAATGTTCATGCTACTAAGTTTTCGTTTGCATATCCCGCAACTCGACTTATTAGATTTATATAAAGTATATTGGTATTGTACTTATATATTGGAAACTGTCTTTCTTTTGTTCCCTGCCAGTTTAAAGGTGTGCTCGTGGCATCTTCGATTTCATTTTCAGAGATATTGTAGTTATCAAAAAATATCAATACATTGTTTGTTTAAGTCAAAGCGATACGGAACTAATATAATCAACGACTTTCGACGTCGACTATACCACTATACCAGACGACGTGGGCGCAGGAAGCAAAGATATTAATAAGGAGATAACCAAACTATAAGCAGATACAGAATCACGGATTACCACAATCGATATCAGATTAGATGGAAACCTATTGGACTCTAATTCGATTATGTTAAATGTCAGAGTTCGACGCGTGAGTTTCGTAATGAAATGACAGTATATGTATAAACAGAAAAGCGACATGGTGTAAAGATCTATGCAGCGGACTGGCTGTTACAACGTTTCTATTTTGGAAAACTGTAGTAATGACGATTTCACTAACCGTGTCGCGTTATTTGGTTACATAGACGTTATCCCATTAATTAAGTATTTCTAAATAAAGTGAAGAAATGCACTTAATTTTGCGGACTCAATGCATTGAATATTGCGGAATTGTGATTTGTTTGTTTATCAGTCTGTTTATCTTTTCCTCTCGTCGAAGTGGAACGTCGTATGAACGTGATGTTTTGCAACGTAATCAGGAAATGCAAAATAATTCGCTTAGCAGAAATCCACTTTGTACAATGTACATTCCTTATGTAAAGATGTGGCATAGGCGTAGCAGTGTACATAAAGTTATTGTATACAGAAACAACGTTCAAAGGTTAATGTATATATAAAGAAAATAATTTTCCAGTTGACACGAGCAAACCGACGTCCGTGGGAAAAGCACACATTATTGCACTACACTTGCGGAAATGAGATAACAACATAAGTACGCTATAGCTATGGCAAAATAAACCTTATCACGTCACCGTAAGGTGAATAAGGTTATGGCATCAAAGATAACGGCTATATCCGGTGCCCAGATAGATTAGCACCAATCAGCGGATACGATAGACAAACTATATCTACAAATAGCATACAATTGACATGAAATTACAAAATGGACTTCACAAGAATTAGAATGAAGCAGGAAAACGATAATAACAATTACTAGTGATTTTATTTAAGTCAAAGATTGGTTGATAGTGTCGCCGGATAGAGTCAACAGTATTTATTAAATAATGACAATAAAGTTTAACAATTTTGGAAAACATTGCCTCACTAATAAAACTAGAATACTTGGCCAAAAACACTGAGCAAGAAGGAAAATGCTGAAAGAAATTGCGCAACGATTAAATTTTTTGACTTCTTTTAAAATGAAATAGTAATGTTCTAATTTTGCAATGAGTGAAATATCTGAAACCTATATTCTAAACTCCTGGATACATATGATGGGCGATCACAATTCACAATAAAGTAGGAAGCGCTGTCATCGGGGCGCGTAAATCACTTCGGGCCGGCGCGCGGGGGCGAGGCGGGGCAACTTACCTCATCCATCAGCCCGGTTCCGGATCGATTAGAGGTGCCATCTAATGACTTACGAAAATACTGAAAAATCGGACAGACCACAGACCTATATCGAGATATACGCAGTGAATACGGTGAAATGATTTTTTATTTTTTCTTGTTTTTTCTTTTTTTTTTCTTTAATTTGTATTGTAACTTGCTGGCATAAATAAATGTATTTTCTTTCTTTCTTTCAAATGTACACTCAAGAGCAAAAGTTTCGGGTCACCGTAATTTAAATAATAGAAATAGGTGTTTTTCAATATTCGACATTTATTTCTTCATAATACCTGGCTCTATTAGCAATACCCGTAACCCATCATAAAAATATTATTATCCAAAAATGGTGATTATTGCGATATTTCACTCCGTTAACGTCTTTATTTTTCATGGGTTTTTACGAGTTCGATCTAAACCTGAAATTTCTATAATTTTCAGTGCTATTTTTGCAGTTAATATCTAAAATTAATTAAAAGTCAAAACGTGATTCAACAATTTCACAACCTCGGAGTATTTTAGGAAATATGGCGGTATTTCACTGACCCGAAATTTTTGACCGTGAGTGTATAAGAACCGAGCGTGCCATCTTCTGAATAGGTAGATAGGCACAGGCATTGATCGAAAGGACACAGATACAATTAATTAAGCTTAAAATTAAACAATTAGTATTTCCACTTTCAAAATACTGAAATATTTTAATAGATATCGCCCTTCAGGAACAATCTGGATTTAATAGGATTGACGACCTGGTTAAGATCACTGGAAGTCGGCGGTGGCAAGAGGTGTTTATCAGTGGACGTCTACGAGTGAAAACTAGGCGCATAAAAGTAGCTTGACCTGGACATAATTCGATAACTCGCTGTTTTTATTATTTTGTCGGCTATTCGTATTAAGTATCGAATATTAATTAGATATATTATGTAAAAAATCCGCGGTCGTAACGTATTTAAAAAAAAACACAAAATATCGTACGCTACCTAACTTTTCTCTAAAAGTAAAATAAATAACCAAAAACTTTGTAAGTATAATTTTGAGGTGCATTTAAATTAAATCACTTAATTGCAAACTTAAACAAAAACCTAATTCGCATGTACGTTTTTTTTCACAGTTTTCATCCGATCTCAATATCTAGACAAGCCAAAATGGTAACTGTGATGGCTGTACCTGTTTAAGCTACATTTCGTCTTTTTAGAGATTTTAGATCAAAATTAAACATGTAATTTTAACGTTTTAATAATAATGTATTTCACAGTAGTTTAAAAACATAACTGTGATTTTTTTGTTTAGTAATAGGTTTTAGTTTACTATAATCATGTTTTCATCAAAATTATACATGTTAATGTCACGCTTCAGAAATTTAAAATGTAATTCAAAATACGCGCGAACATATCGGGGAGCGAGATGCATGCGGGTGGGTGCGGGGCACGGGCGGAGAGAGCGCGCGGCGTGAGCGGCGAGCGGGTCATAACGAGTTTTGTAGGTACTGACCGCGCCGCGTATTGACTCAATATGGAATATCCAAATTGTAGGTTTTTTGATTTTCGTCCGGATAGCTACCACGGTCTTACCCATTAATCCCCCGCCATAATAACAGTGCTTGCGCTGTTGTGTTCCGGTGCGGAGGGTAAGACAGCCGGTGCAATTACTGGCACAAGAGGCATTTCGTCGTAGTCCTCTGGGCTGGCAACGCATCTGCAGTTGTCTTGGTAATGCGGGTGTATATGGGCGAATATTTAAGAGGGTAAACATTTATGTCTCGCTATGGTAATCCAGACTAGGTACTAAATAATTCCAAAGCCGAAGTATTTTATTATTTCGTTACTTAGATAAATAAAGCAGATGATGCAAAAACAGCTATGAGCTTGAATCAACCAAAAAAAAGATGTTGAGAAAATTGTGTCTAAAATGGCAATAATAGGCCTGTCCCATTCCCATTTCTTCCAATTTTTGATGTCATAAAAAATAACTATAAGGAATGTTTTAAGTTCTGCATATCAGTATTATACTTAAATAAATAAAGATTGCTTTTCATCAAAAACATGTTCAAAAAGTTTATTACAACTTGCCCAAAAATTTAATCAAAAAATGTTCAAAAAAATAACGTCACTCGGGGAAACACTGTTTTATGTACGATTTTTGCCTATAATAAATCGCAAAAGAAGTGTCATTTGGTGTTCAAGTAACACTTCACCCCGCACTTCAGTAGATCGGCAAACTTCAGAGATGATACACATCGCGAGATTCGAGTAAAGTGTTTCATTTTGATTCTCCAGTTTGTCATCATTATGGTCTCTCACAGTTTTCACCGTATCTTCATAATTTATTTACAGTGGAGTATTATTATATAACCATATCAAAGTACACATGGGACTAACACTATTTAGTGCAATCTTGTCTCGTTAATATACCAAATTGTTTTGTAAAGCCGCATTTTCTAGAATTTGTCATTATTGGCAACATCATTTTCGGCAACATTGTCAGAGACACCAATGACGACTTGACGACCAATAAATTTATCATAATTATTATTATCAAACCGCGATAAGAATACGATTCCGAAGTACCGTTTGCACAAAAGTACATACAATAAATAAATATAATTATAAGTCAATCTGTAATATCTCCTTAGTTTAAGTGTAGACACTTATAGATACAGTGTGGATAACTGGGACCTCAAGAGACCCGCAAATTTGTCTCACTTAAAGAGGTATTCCACTTACCCAGTGTCTTAGATCCAGGTATAACTAAATATCTGTCTCATTTACAGAGGGTTCTATTGATAGAGGGTAATAAAAGAGGTTATTTCAGTTATAGAGATGCGATTACTAAATAAAATAAACAATATATATGTATACACATATGTACATGAGTTGTTTAACATCAGAATAGGTATTAAAAATAATATAACTAATCAAACATGTTTTTTATAAACGACACAGATTTCATCGCGGGTCTTTCGACTTTTATTTATAAAGGGATAGGTATTAATTTAATTTTTCACGCAGTGATAAAGATTTAAGCACTCTTTTCTGCATATTTCAATTTAATTTAAACCTTCGTTTCAGCATTCATTATTTATCAATTACCTAAACATCCGGACTATAGAAAAAACAAACTAAAACTTGAGGTAATTTAGGCACAATTACCACGTGCGAAATTCGTAGGCAGGCTAAAAATTTGTAAACAAACGGAAATTTATCTGCAATACATTCCGAGTCGGAAAGAAAAAAAAATTGTCGTCTCAGTTACAGAGGTGCCTATAAAATTCAAACAAATACCAATTATAGAGGTAAATAAGACGATAAAATCGAAAGAACTAGGTAATCCCAGATATAGAGGTCTGTTGTGTCCCACTAACAGAGGTCATTTTTATGTCGTCTTACTTACAGAGGCAAATAAGACGATAAAATCGAAAGAACTAGGTAATCCCAGATATAGAGGTCTGTTGTGTCCCACTAACAGAGGTCATTTTTATGTCGTCTTACTTACAGAGGCAAATAAGACGATAAAATCGAAAGAACTAATCACAGATATAGAGGTCTGGTGTGTCCCACTAACAGAGGTAATTCAGTGCTTTAGGTGCCGGGACCTCAGCATGAATTCCAGCTATGGAGGTTTCTCACTTATCCAGGTCCCAGTTATCCAGGTTTCACTGTAATACATTTAGAACGTACTTCTTGGTAAATGCTGTGTGTGTGTGTGTGTACACACACACACACAGCACACTAATCGTCTATGTTATTTTCTTTGTGCCAGGTGATGATACAGATAGCACTGAAGACAATAGTGTTATGAGGGAATAATTTTCGAAGTAGAATTATTACATTATTTCTATTTTATTTAAGTAGGTGATATAATTAATGTTTTTTTCCCAAGTAGAACTTTTTTGTACTGAAATAAGTATTTTCATTTATATGCACATAACCATTGACAATGTCATTTCAAGTATTCATTCAAAAACGACATATGTGCTCAATCGTATTATAAGCGCGGTTTAATAATAGTAAACAATTAGCTTTGTCTTTTATTTTTTGACTGAAACAGGTATGTAAAGTTTCCTGGGGCTATTTGCAATACCGAAGCCTGGTTGTGGTGTAATATATTCAAAACTCGGCTGCTTGCACATAATAGTATATTACTCAACAAGGGTGGTAATACAAAGAAAGGCCGAGATCGCAGAAGTTTGCGGCCCAAGCTGCAAGCGAGAGACGTAAATCTGCGATCGAGGGCTATCTTTATTACCTCCCGTGTTGTGTACATCATTTTATGTCTACACTTGGCCAGAAAGCGGCTTTTTCCGTACGCGCAGCGCTTAGAGCTCCAAATAACCCTACGAGATAATCAGTATTGTCGTAACTGTTTAAGCAAAGCATAAGTTTATAATATTGTCTTCGGTTTTCGAGATATTCACTCATTATACTAAAACAACTTAAACTGATTAAAACGCGTATATTACTATAGTCTGTTTTTTATTTCCGAGGACAAAAATGACATTTCATGTGTTGCCTGTTTTTTACAACTCATAAATAGTGATGTGATACAACCGGTACTTACCGACAATAATTTAGGTAGGTACTTATGTTTATTGATATTAAAGTGTCTGTAACACAATGAGTGCATAATCCGCGAAGTTCCAAAACGATACAATTAGGGAATGCAATAACCGGCCAAATTTTTTAACCGGTTATTAACCGATGTGATGCCGAAAAAACCGGTTAACCGGTGAATAACCGGTTAATTCATTTTCATCCATTTTTGTCGTTTTTGTGAGTGTATGATAATAAGAACTACTTTAAAATATTGCTTAGTCGATTATTAAACAAAATCAACTTAAATAACAAACAATAATAATGGGAACTTTACTGACAGTATATCGTGATAATTTGGCCAGACGGAAAATAAAAAGTAAGGCCTGTTTTGAAACGTATTCACTTTCACTACCTAGATTTACACTATGAAATGAACATGATGTTTTTTTATTAGTTTTGTAATGCGGGTAAATTACACCACATTTATGTGTTACATAAAATCGAAGAAATCAAAATACAAAGAAAAATTAAATGGCGCTCTCCTATGGTCCAGACCAGGAATCTAACCTAGTGCCTCTGGTCTTCGACCACCAGGGCACCCAGCAAGTGCCTTCAATTTTGCCATCTACTTTGACTTTTGTATCATTCTGGTTTAATAGGTTTTTTTTTTAACTTAACACCGTCTATTCTCGCTCGATCGTCAAAACTGTAAAGTATTTGCATCGAGGTGGGTACAGTCAAGGAATTTAATTTCCTACCCGTTTCATTGAAATGTTGTTAAGCATTCACGATGCATTAAGGTCGAAATTTCTATTTCAGTAATAGTATTTATATGTCAATATGTGATTTGTCACTGCACATTACAGATAACCTCTTTGCGAAGTCATTTGCTCATCTAATTACGAATACGTGTCAGTGTCAATCGAGAAAATTTTAAAATAATTCCGAATCTAGTCCGGAAAGTCTACCGCAAACGTCGATAATCTAAATTTCGTTATCTGCGTTCCTTTCATTCGAATATTGCAAGAGCGAGAAAGATGGACGTTCTTCGAATTTCGATTCCGTGGTTGTTGTCCTTGTTTGGTAGTGCCTTGACGTTCCAAATTTCAGTTCACCATGTCAACGTTTTTAATCTGTTACCTAGTTACTGACACAAAACAATGCGTGTGATATGTGAAAGTAACGTCGTACTCTAACTAGCTCTTATGATGACAGTTTGCTATACGACATTGGACCTTAGGTGGGTTGGAAATTAAATTCCTTGACTGTACAATGTGTAACATGTGTTCTCAATTTCTCATAGATGGCGACTCCCTTGGCCACAGAACCCAACTGTTCAATATGTCAATACTGCTAGACTTCGTTGGATCAAGTCTTTAAGTTCAATTTTCTCTTGCTCTTTATTATCGTGGCTCAACCCCATCTACGGTCAAATCAATGCTGGAAAAGCGTATTATTTAACTAAAACCGTGAGCCATTTTTTGTTAGCTTTTACCCGTAGCTTCACCTGCGTTATTCCCGTTATTATATCAAGGGAAATCCTTACCAGGATATAAAGTATCCTTATCCAGGACTTAGTCTACTTCCATGCCAAATTTCATCTCAATCCATTCAGTTGATACTGCGTTATTAAGTAAGAAACATCCGAACATCTAAAGCTCCAAACATTGTTACACACATCAATAATATTAGTGGTAGGTATGGTATTATTGACGTAATATTGCTTTATCGAATGGTAACCAACACTCGGTTGCGAACATCACTTTGCTAAAGTACCTGCTACACCAGATATTTGCATTCACATCATATTATAGACAAAGTGAAGAAATTTTCTTTCAGAAATGGTATAAGTAATATAGGTTAACAGGTTGCGTAGGGAATCAGTTTTACGCAGGTTTTGCCACAAAGTATCATGTTTTTGACATCAATTTGGCAGTGATTTCCGGCGTTAGCTTTAGTTGATTTTTACGATTATCTGAAAATTTGTTGAAAAAAATTGTCTTTGGTATAAAACTTTTGTGACTATGGTGTTTCCTATGGTGGTGTTTATAAATAAAGTACGTTTGGAATTATATAAAAAAAAAACTCTTAATTTGGCGAACCCGTTACCAATAAGACGTTAAGACCTAAAAGGGACACAAGGAAAAGATGTAGACTATTAACTATAATTGATTGAATCAGGCTGACTTGACTGTTGACTATAGAAAACTCCACTTACTAATAAAAAAAAACTACAGGTAAGAAGAAAAAACATAAAGGAAAAAAGTAAGATGATGAGAGTTTGTTAATTAATACAAGTAATGAGTGTAAATTAGTGTGTAATGTTCAAATCGCTTCAATCTGCAGAAAAACTTAAAGGAACATAGTAAAAGTAATGTGATTGATTTTTATATTATTATTTTATATTTTTTTCTGAACTCGCAGAGTAAAACAAATGAGTAATCGGAAAGGAATACGGTAAAATTACAGATTTTTTGTCAATTTACTACAGTTTTTTACATTTCGGTTAAAAACCGGTTTCTGGGCTCGATAACCGGTTATTAACCGTTGCCAAATACAGGCGGTTAACCGGTTTTTCGGTTAACCGGTTAACCGGTTTGCATTCCCTAGATACAATACTTTAGCTAAAAATGCCACCCTTTTGGAGATATAGAATATTTGTAAATACACCATATTTGTAATATTTACAGGTACATTTTATTTGATTCGAAATACATTACTTATCTTACAAAGCTGAAAATTCGCCAAACCCGCTTTATTTCTCTGCGTTATAATTTCAAGCAGCGGATTTCAACGGAATCACATACGTAGGCACAAATTTTCCAATAGTAGGTTAAAGGTTGAATACAATGTAGTTATTATATGTTATTAATTTTCGATAAGTACCTAAAAATACATGTTTTAACGTAAATATTAATTTTTATTATATCGGTTATTAATAATAACACCACGAACCGAAACAAAGGACAGCACTGTTTCTTAAAAGCTGGCCACATTATTTTTACGTTTGACATTTGTAGCTGTCATATTTGTCTTCGGAAATAAAAAACAGACTTTACATTGTTAAGGTCCCTTTTTAAAGGGGACTTAAAAAATGTAGCACATAAGTAAGTAACTAGGGATGTAACGATACATAGTTTTGACGATACGATACCGATACCGATATATTGTAGTTAATATCGGCGATACCGATACCGATACCGATATCTTAGCTAAATAATGAAGTAAGAAATTCAGATATATGTATGTCCTTATTATAACTAAAACTTGGCTATGTAATATAGCCTATATTTAACAGAGAGTCAACCTTGAAAGTGTAAAGTAAAAATAAATAAATTGTCGACTCAAAATTAATTTTTTTTATTAAGAACCAAAGATTTAATTAATATAGTAATTATCATTGCACAAGGTATAATATGTAATAGACCAATACATAAATTAAGTCAGAAATTGAAATTACTTTTTGCAGATATTTTTCATACAAATATTCTTTTCGCGCTCTTCAAATATCGGTTGTATATTATCGGCGATACCGATATATCGGTATCGGTATCGGTATCGGTATCGTTACATCCCTATAAGTAACCATAAAATGTATGAAAATATAAATTTGTATGCTAAATTGACCCCTATACCAAAGTGACCGTATGGGCACTATGTTGTATGGGTCAACTTTAAATTTTAGGAAGTTACGACAAATTTTAATCATCTCATAACTTTTTTATTTGAAGTGTTATCAAAATTTCAATAGAACAGATAGACAGAAAAGAAATACCTACTGATTCCAATAGTGTATTTAGTGTGCTTACGACAAAATGTCCCTTACGAAATTTGAAATTTCCAGTGTCGATGTATTCAAATTTTATTTTAGTCGTCCATATGATAAACCATAACAACAAAAAAAACACTTAAATCAATATACATCAGACCTGATTCTCAGGTGAAAATCATTGTTGGCAACGAGCCGTCCTTATTTTCTACAAAAACGTCATTATTATCTTAAGGAGTCATTATCAGAAACACCATTTTAAACAAAAAAGTAAATATAATGAAAATTAATGGGTTTTGTTCCGTGCCTTTATGATAAAACTTTATGGTTTTCATGTATGTATACATCTGGCTTAATAAAGATGCTCTGTCGCGGGATTTTTAAAATAGTCATTTTTTTGGTCAAGAATAATGTTTTGAGGAGAACCGCCCGCATAGGCAGTGGTGATCACTTACCATCAGGTGACCCACATGCTTGTTTGCCAGCTTATAAAGTATAAAAAAACTAACATTCGACCCATTTTTAACCCCCTTAGTAAACGTCACCCGTTTAGTAACAATCTTATATTAAACATCTTGTGTGTTAAAAAAGAATCTATATACAAACTTTCAAATCTCCAAATGAACGAGTTTCATACAACCGTTCAACCCCTATATCACCCCTTAAGGGTTAAATTTCGAAAAAGCCTTCCTTAGCACATGTTTACGTACTTTGTAGAATATCATGTTCCAATTTTCAGACTTATATATCTTCAGCGGTTCAAGCTGTGCGCTGTCATTATTATTTAAATAATTCTGTACAGAAAACTGAGAGCTTACAAATAGGTAAATGTGATTCCACGACATTCATAATTATATCTCATTATAAACAGTTTCTTTATCTTTATTATCGATCAAAAGAAGACAATATTTCAAACAATCTCTGCTTCCGCCCTAGTTGAACCGTGGTGCATGTGCAGCATGTGGTTATAAAAGTTTGACGATCGTTGACTATAAAAGAATGAATGTGACGACTTATACCTACCTACACGAGTATCGCCCGCGACGCGCAAGTCTCGCGACGCACGGCCGGAATTGAGGCACAATGAAATGACGACCTTAGAGCGCCAGAAATAACGTCCATATTGAAACGTAACTAAGAAAAAAAATCAATTAATGAATAAACGCGGACACTTTCTGTTTAATTTATTTTTTATTGTACTAATAATATGTTGACGGCAAAAAGTAAACACTTTTGAAGTAGTTATGTATTAGGGCTATCCAAAAATTACCAATATTTGAGACTTTACAGATCCGTAAAGAGAATTTGTATAAGTTTTAATAATTTATCAACTCACATAATATAGTATTTAAAATAAATTGGCGAATTACAGTTATCTATAATTTCTGATAAGATAAGCCAGAAAACGTGAAACTTACTGAACCTTCTTTATTAATGACAGTCGCGATCGGTTAATTAGTATAATTTTGATTACTTTAACTGGGATGCAAGCGTCATATCGTAATAGAGGTACTTTTAAAAAGTTATGTATTACGCTGTACTCATAAAATCATAATATGATGAAAATTTAGTTTTTTGGTTATTTTACACTGACGCGGAACCCTAAAATGTTTAGTTCTATTTATTTTAACTATTACTAACAATACTTTATACCACACAAAAAGAAAATTACAGTTATCGAATTATGTCCAGGTTAAGGTAATTTGCTTGGTCTAAACCAAGATGATGATGATTCTAGAGATTAAATTGCAAGCTGCATCCTAAATACTTTAAGTCTATCTTCAGAACGTGTAAATTTTAGTTTATTATACTTAGTAGTAAATTTGAGTTAGAAAAATGGATGGGTTTTTATTTATTATTAGCAACTAATAATCTTCCAAAGAGCAGCAAACAAGGCATTGACTGTAAATTTTAGGTAGATATGCATGTCTGGCACCAACGCGAGGCAAGACCCAGACACCCCTTGCCTTTAGATCAATTTTTATACCTACATGCGATGTTTGTATATCACCAAAGATTTGCAAGACGACCAAAATGCTGTAGATAATTCATGCATTCATAAGCGTCGATCACGTTTTATTAGAAAAAATGCAGAGAGGACTTGACACAGATATTTATTGGACGGCACCATCAATGTTTATAACTACTTACCAGTAGCCTGGCGTCCAGAGAACTCGATTCCTCCCGGCTTACGGCTTTTAAGGAAAAAAATGTACACCAAACCTGCACCGGCTTGCCCAAGGATATCTTTTACGCCACGCCACTGATAACTATATAATTGATTTTGTGTACAATGAATGAAGTTTGTTTATTTTATTAGTTGCTTTTGGAATTGGAACTAATAAAATAAACAAAAGTCATAACTGACTGACAATGTACGCCTAAACAGTGAATAGAATCATAATAATATTCACGAGCCTTAAGATTTTTTGAAAATTAGGGTAACTTTGAATCCCTCAGTGGAAACCAAATTCCACCGGATACACATCTAAAACGTGTCGTACGGTCATATAGTGAATAGTCGGAAAATATATAATCGTGAAAACTACATGTACCGTGTACGTAAATCGGTGAAAAATCACAGGTAAACATATGCGTAGGAGCACTTATTTGTGGCAAGGCTGACACGCTAACGGACGCGGCATCGAGATCGGTTTTTCGCGAATAGCATCGATGACTCATTCCTAAGGTGCGTGCACATGTAACACATCACCTTTGCAAATTATTTTACGATTATTATTTATTTAGTGGGGTTTAATTGCCCACGGCTTGGGGTCTTTAGTCCCCATTACCATCGGCTTACCTATGTTAAAACATTTAACACCTTATCCTACTGCCCTAGGAGAAAGAGGAAGCCAAATTGGCTACGGCTTGCCCGTGGATTTATTTGATGCCACGCTATTGCTTAGTATTAGTACCTACCACTTATACTTAGCTGGGACTAATATCTTTAGTGGAATTTGCAACGAAGTCAATGTCCTACCTTTAAACGTTCAAGTGTAACTTCTCTTTACGTACTTACTTAGGTTTCATGAAAAAATAGGGGTTATATACATTAAACGCGTAAGGCTACGTTTCCACGAGAGCACTTTTTAAGACAAGACAGCAACAGAGTGCACGAAGGAAAAATCCTCCAATAGTAGTAAGCTGATCGAAGTTAAGAATGTGCTAACACTCTGAAACTTTGATGGAAACATAGCCTTAGATTTGTCATTCGTACATGAAGTTTTATACATATGGAAATCTCGCAAACTTACAAACCTGTTCCTTTATAGGAATACTCAAACTTAACTAATAGTATTTTAGCATAAGCGGTACCTTTAGCGATCATTTGCGGCAGATCTAAAGCCCGTATCCATTGCATATAAGAACCTAAATAATTTTTCCCGTCCGTTTAAATAGACGGCGTTGAGTGATCCGTGAGCTAATTACATTCTAACGAGCGGCGATCTGTGACATTTCGACGGTATATCTCGATGGTCGGTGGTGACGAGTGATACCCTTTATTTTATAGCACTACATAGACGACGGCTATTCTCGGCCGGGGAAATGGATACGCGTCAATCGTCCGTCGCCGGAAAAATGGATGAAGAAAACAATACATTCGTCTTCCGCGGACTTGGACTATCTTTGGATGGTATCGGTTTCATTCAAGCTCATTTGGAAAACTATAAATATTTACATGAACCTTACCACCTGCGGAACTTTTTTTGGGATTGTCACGTGATGAAGAAACTACCCGGCAGTGGCAAAACCATATTTATATTTGCTAAGAGCTGAACTGAGAGAAAATTGAAGAAAGTCGCCCTTTCAGAGAAATAAGACGTAGGTAACTATAGGTACTAACAATCTCGATCTTCAGTCTCATGACTACGACCATGTAGAGACGAGCTACCTATATAAGTGTACGATGCACCTTTGATATACGTATAGGTATGTGCAAGAAAAATAAAACATTCCCGGTAAAGTTGATACACGTTGACATTCAGACATTTTAGACACTGTGATCGAACAAATTATCAATTCGTGATTTAGTGAAAGTAAAATTTGATTAATGATTATATTAAACGACTGATGACCACATTCAATGAACAAATTATAGCACTTTCAATCAGTTTTAAAAATATATTCGATGAACAAACCAACTAGTACAGTCGCCATCAGATATATCTGAGCTGTCAGTGTACTCATAAATATCTGAACACGGCTCTAATGCTATGAAAATAGAGCCGTGTTCAGATATTTATGAGTACACTGACAGCTCAGATATATCTGATGGCGACTGTACCTATCATGGCATTATTGTCACTATAATATAGGACTGTTGAATTATATTTCTAGTTATTAATGTCACAGTATAATACAGTAATTTTTCTTCCTACAAAAGGTACATCGTGCGCTTGAATGTGTGCACGCCGTGTACAAACGCACTTCAAGCAAATATTTACTAATGCGCACCACTGCTCCAGTATGGAGTGCACTCACACAGACGCGCGATCGTGCGTGTCGCGCGTTCCCAAACGGCCGAAGTCGAACTACTTGTTTGTCTGTATACTTTGATAATGTTACCTTGTATTATATTGATTTTGACTTTGATCTCTTCCAGTTTGTTTCTTTTACAGATGAATACGGTGTAACAAAGAGCGGCATTTTTATAACACACTTTATAAAAAATGCATTTAAGCATCCAGTATCTGTATTATCAGAGATTTCAGTAGCGTTCCTTCACCGGGACGTGTCGGGCCCTTGTTAGCACCTCCAACACCCAGCCGGTCGATTAGGCCCGCGGCCGCTCACATTCAATTATTTATTTATTTATTCGTAATTAACCAGCGCGAGTTATGGACCGTCTCGATTTACTGCCGTCCGAGATGAGTTATCAGCATTGGATGCGATTGCTTTATGCTGGGGGATGGTGTCGAATGTTTTGGCGATGTCTTTGAACTTCGCTTTAATCGATATTGTAATCGATATATTCTTATTAAAAATTTCAATTCATATATCAAAGCTAGGGTTTGCATCTCCAGTTCCAGTTCTTTAGCCTATAGATAACTGAGCGAATATAAGATGTTTAAAAGTTTTAAAGAAAATAATTACTATAGAGTTCGAGTAGTCTTAGACACAAAATCCAATATTCATACCCCGACTAGGCGCGAAGGAAGGCAGTCGAATCTCATTAACATTCACAATGACGTTACCATTAATAACCGCCAGTATCGAGATCGACAACGATTTTATCGACTATCGACTGTCGATACTCGATAAGCCCCGTCACGAGACCAATTTGTAAGCGGTCATAAATTTCTTTATTAAATAAATCATTCGTTTATTGTTCTCTTCTCGCCTAACCGAGTATTGTTGTTGGTCTTGTTTGATAACATGCCGTTTACAATTTTGCTTAATTGTGCTTAACACTTCAAGGCTATGTTTCTGAATATCATATCAAACAGATTAGCCGTCCATAAAAATGTGACAAGTTTGCTTTTTTAACAAAAAAAGTACAAAGTACGATAATAGAAGCAACAAAAACTTATAGTTATTTTTTATCTTCTTTGTGTTTCATATCTATAGCGATGCTTATAAAAGTAAGTGTCTAAGCCGACACCCACCACTTCTAAGGATTTCTATAAGCCTCGGGGAGCGCTTTACTTTCACCATAATTTACACCTTATTAATAGTTTGTATTTATAGCGTCAGTACGTTATAAATAAACTATCTGTGTTTGACATTTAAACGCAGTTTATTGAAATTTGTGTGAAATTTAATATGTAGTTATCGGAATGCTGTAGATTACAGTCACTTTTATCCAGATTGAATCCCGCTTATATCATAATAAGAATGACGAAAGATAGGATTACACGATACACGATTATACCAACGAGCAATATTAGATCATTTTTATTTGCATGCAAAATTCTGTACCCTGCATTAACTCAGGCTGCAAAGTAAAACTTACAAATCTCATAACAATAAGTGTCAAAGCATCGAGTAAATATAGTCTGCCCCCGGCGACGCGATGAAGGTATCGACATGATTTAGTTTTTCCCTAAACACGCCACGAGGCGCGAAACCCGTCGTGCTATTAAACGATTATATTAATAAGTTATGTTTTTAATTACGGCTCGATCTCTCGCTTATTTATTCGAATAATTTTATAAGGCCCCGCGGCGGGCCGAGCTGCCAGCCACAACAATAAAATATATGTGCCCGATGAATAAATTCGATCTGTAACGAGAATTATTACGTGTGGCATTCCTGTGTCGCGGTACGAATATCTAATAAGGTGTTTTTTAACGCCAGTGGTGTTCGAAGCGACCTTTTATTAGCAACCTTTTAACGGACGCAAACTTAATAAGACTTCTTTCATATGTTATGAATTAACAACTTAAGATGTTTAACAAGAGAATGTGTATGAAGGCCGTATTTCTATACAACGTAAATAAAAGGATCCATCCATCTCATACACATAGGTACTTAAGCACATGCGTATCAGATAGATAGGGGAAACTCCAAAATAATAGGAATGCCGAGAAAATACATAAAATTATTTTAGCAACGATAACTTACATTTAAGTAGGTATGTTACCAATCGTCATTCTATAAGGTATATTATAGTCGCTCTCTCGGCTCCTAAATGTTGTTTGCCGTAAAGAGGCGATGTAACTCTTCTACATTAGGTAAGAGTTTCTAATATGCTCGCATCCAAATAATGGATTACTAATTTGCTGCGCTCCTGTAGAGACAATCGCATCTTCAAAGAACAAAGAAATATTCACTAATATCACGGCAGTCATTAAGAAGGTTACGTCCAAGCATTGTCGTGCTAAATGAATACCACTCAAATGATGTGACAGATCGAAAAATAGCGGACGCCATCGGCTAGACGAGACGCGGAATCCGGCGTTCACTGATTGACACGCGTGTAGGTGCCGAGCTATTATGAAGGACTCTGATCGCGTCAATGATTTGCGAGGTTTAGTGAATATCAACACCACGTCAACAGAGTACTGCATCGGCGCTGGGAACGCGTCTCGGTGATTCAACCAGTCAGACTGCAAGGACGCAGAAGAAAAAAGTTTTCAAATGTCGAATCCTCATCAACAGCAGATAATTTAAAATATCATGATAACAAACCGCGTAATAATGTTCGATTGTCACACTTAAGTAAGAAATAACGCACTGACGCGTATCTATCGTTACTATAGATTATGTGGTATGTTGATAAATGTTGGTATAACTTTACTAATAGGTAGATTTCTTTCTGTTTATTAGACATTATAATGTTTTCCATAAAACGTATAGCGAAAGCTCTTTATACTTTGGTTTAATACGTTTTAGAATTGGGGCATAGAATAAGATGATGCTACGAATAAAAAAAAAATTCAAGAACAACTCCCTAGGTGGCCAAGGAGACTTTTTGGTTTGAATTAAAACCGTTTCGCGGTAACATTGTTTTATAGCATTCGATTATGAGTCACGTTTCAGGACTTCTCAGGCTTGTTGCGTCTGCGCCTCCCGCCAAAATAACAACCTGTAAATGGGTCAGCGCGACCGCAACAATGTCCTATCGGACCTGCACCGGTTATTAATCAATTTTTATATCGTCGTAAACCGCTCCGGAATTAAAGTAGAAATCATATTTTTATGGGATTTAGATCCGTGGTTATTATTGGGGTTTTTATAGCGAGTTTAGCGGTTCCAATTTGTGGGGAGTGATTTATGGGTGATGCTAGACGCGGCGCAGACACAGGGCCACTGTCGGCCGAGGACGACTGAGACAAAGGGAGAACGGGAGAATGGAGTCAAATATTGGGTATGAATGGGTATGTAGACACATAAGACAAGGTTGCTATTACTTCTACCGTCTTCGTAGCTAGAAATCTCGGATTGAAATCCTGATAGGGGCAAATATTTGTATGATGAACATGAACACGATTATTCCTGGGTCTGTTTTTTATCTATGTCTAGGTATTTGTTTATATTTAAATAGTCGTCTATTTACTTCCTCAGTTTTGTAATTCCTAAAATGAATAAATTCTTTGAACGCATAAGCAGCGTGTCACATGTCAATTTTTAGCAGAATATTCGATGTAAGAGAAATGCCAATACTCAGAGTTGGCAATATAGTTATGTATATGCAACTTTGATACTATACTGTCCATTTTGGGTCTCAGAACTCACTTTACCTACTCGAAGACAAAAAACGTTTAGATATATCCATCGACTAAAACCGGGCCGAACAGCCCATTACCACGACCACTCGGCAGTGCCGACCGAGAAGAAGCATCCATTGTCATGCCTAAACTGCAGTCAGCAGCAATGACGAACACATAAAACTTAATAAGATTTAACGTGAATTTCTAATTAAGCAGTATGCAGTTCAATGTAAGTTTATTTCCGAAGCGTCCAATTAAAAGCCAGGGTTCCGGCGACTCGTCTTACCAATCTCTCTAGGAACTCGGCTGATCCGAGATTGGCCGATATCCCAGTCGGAATCGGGATACGACAGCTGATTTCCGGACTCTCTATTAAGAAACATCTAGAGCTACGTTTAAAGAAACGCGCAGAGTTGGGGTAGTTAGAAGCATTTATCTTGGCATAAAATATAGAAATTTATGCTTAGTTTAAATAAACCAATAAGAATCACCAAATATTCATACTCGTACAATAACTGCTAATAGGGTTAGTGAGTCTACTAAGGTTTGGTTAGGGTGACGGTTAAATAATTTTTACTCACGCTATAACCAGCTGTATCTACATATCAATATGTATTTAAAGGACAACAATAGAAGTGCACTAAAGACAGGACCTCAAGTGACAATAACTAACTATATGTAGTACCCCTGCACTGCATGCCTTGATGGAAAGTAATTACTTAAACCTACTTGAACCGAATTTGGTTATTATCGTTTAATAGAAGCATCATTAAAGACGTAGCAAACTACTCTGTTTCTCCTGTCTTTACAATGTGGACATAGATTAACTAATGTAATTGACTGGGCTCTTCAGGGGAAGGTCCGGAATCAGCTACACAGATTGAATAAAGGAAGAAGTCGTCGTAGACGTCGAGTCGTACCAAGAAGTTAATGAACTTGCATTGAGGAGAAAGGACTGAAGAGACAGTTCTCTTCTCTGCAGTCACCAATCATAATGAGTACATGATAGAGGCTCTGAAGGCCGTTTTAGAATAACAATAGATATTTGAGGCTGGCTCATGAAATGCGGGGCGGAGTGTACTACGCGCCGGCGTCGGGCGGGCGGCATTGCGCTCCGCTGCCCGCCACCTAACACGCGTATAAAATCTTTGATACGCAGCACCGATGGAATCGAAATCCGATATTCGACTCACAAGTTTATTTATCGCGAAATGCGACGATATTTCAGTCCGTCCGTCATTCGGACAGTTCACAGAAGCGGCAAGATTAATTGTATTTCGGTTGAGTCATCAAAATAATTAGAATGACGCTATTTTAGTTTGTGATGCTAATTTGACAGACGTCGCGGGAGATTTCGTGTCTTCTTGTTTGCCGGGTGGATTCTTTGATTGCTTCTTTATTATTTATTTTTAATCTTTCATGTGACCGAACCGCAGATGTGCGGTGGTCCGACAAGGCACGAGCTACTTTTATTATGATATATGTATTTCTGTATGATGGATCTCTTTATTCGACTATCAAAGCGTTGCGCGTAGCGTGACAAAACGTGTAATAGCCGCGGCAAACGTGTCGTATCAAACCGAAATGTCATAATCTATAGTAATAATGAATATTCGTTTAAATATTGGCGGGTATCCAAGCGGTCGTGGTTAGTGCGGCATCCATTCAGATGACTATAGCTGTAGTAACACCAGTTTATAGTAGGTAGTATTTGATAGCTTGTTCTGAGAACTTAAATTAAATCTATGGCAGTTAATTCCCAACGAGACCGCTATAAGTGTATTTGATAATAGGTACTGTTCCTGAGAAATAAACGTAGTGTTGGTTGAAGTCACCGCGATCAAAGAACTATTGTAAATTGCAAACTAGATACTAAAACAATGGTGGAATTAATTGAAATATGTATGATATATAATCATGAATACATATGTAGGTAATATACTAATCATAGAAATTATAAACCTGTTAAAGATATGTACATATTCTATTGATGTCTTTTGATAGTAGACCATAAAAAAATAAAAATATAAATAAAATAATAATATTAAATATTACTATTAGACAATACGCTGATAATGGAAAATCTTTTGCCGTTAGCGGCTAAACAAAAGTGTTCTTTATTTGATGACAATGTTGGATGTCGGCCAATTTTATCATAATGTGAAGCATAACATCCCGAACTATAATAAATTCGTAGATTTTGCCAATCGTCGGAACACGTGACATCAAAGGGGATTTAATTAGAATTGGACTGTTAATCAAGAATTTCAACCATATTTCCAGGTGGATACGAAATAGAAGTTTTTAGAATGTAGGTAGAACATACAAAAACAGTTGAATATACGTAGGTTTATATCGTGGGCCCGAGTAACCCAACAGACTTTAACTATAGATGTTCCAATTAGATGCAGTGGAATCTACTTACTTAATATGAAACAATATCCAAGATAAGATCTCTATCCAGGGCAATTAGCGTCCATCTAAGAGTGTTAGAGTTTACAAGTATAATGTACAGAGATCAGAGAGGACGAGACGTGTTGTGACAATGCCGAGAGGATGATTAATGAGGGGTAATCTAGCGGTTTTTATTTAGACACCGCGGGGGGAGCGGGCTTCGAGACGAAATAGGCCATCAGGTATGTTTAAGTGAAATTTAATCAATTACTTTTAAAGAAATTGTGAAGGTAATACGTGACAATAAAAATTTTAGAGACCATCTATTATTTCTTTATGGGTGGTATGACTCATAATAAGAATATACGTAAATGATTAGTTACCCTATAAAAGCAACAACTACAGCAAAAAAACCGAGTTGAATGTGACTATTATTTGCACGCGAAGTTTAAGACCGATTGGGATGGCGGCGCGCTATGGACGTTCTCCGCCCCATCTAGATTTCTAGAATGATCCCCTAAGATCTTAAGTCAAGCAAGTCACAGTTAGAAACTTAGAACAAAGTTATAGGAATCTCTAACTACATAATATCATCCTCGTAATGACGCATTTACAGATGATGCCATATTGTTCGGCGACACACACATTAAATAAGAAATCAAATCCATGAAATTAAAATGTCCGTTTCACGTTTCACAAATGTACAATCAAACCGCGCTTGCGCCAAGAAGCCGACCTCCGCAGTATTATTCTATTTCTCTGGAATTAGACGATTACAACATTCGCCTATTTCAAATCTAAGATATTTGCTCAGTTTTCAAACATACATTTAAAACAACAGCGGTTGATTTTAGTAAACCTAAATGTGCTCTAAGTATAAATAATAAATGTATCAGAGTATTTACGTTTCCTTGCCAGCTTATTTTCCTCTGTTAATAAGATATTAGGTAGTTAACAACTATTATTACCGAATAAAATCCTGTGATACGGTAGAAAATAATTATATTATAATCTAAATTTCAGACATCAGAGTAATGTATTATCACTTTCAATTGCATTGATGGGCCAACTTTCTTCTTGGGGGAACAGAAAATTCAAAAGGAGGGCCATAATTATAGCAAATTTTATTTTTGTTTTAAAATCTCTATACCGTCGACCGTAGGCTGAATTACGGTAAGGGACAGGCAAAACAATGTCCCTTACGCTAATTCAGCCTACGGTCGACGATACTACTGCACCGTCCCAGGCCATATCCTATCTATAGATTAGATTAGATTTATTTATTTCTTATTGAAAATTACATAATGTTTTATTATCTAAAACTAAAATGAATTCACAAAAAGATCGTCAAAAATGAAAAAATGAAAACAGAATAATTCATTAAATAATAAATTACAAACACATGTCCATGGAAAAAAATTACTACTACAATGTCAATCTAAAAACTAACGAATATCTAAATATAATGTTGTATATGATCTATGCCAACCTAGGTAGTACAAAGTCAAAACAAACAATTAATTATAATATTATTACAAATAAATGTCAGGAAAATTAATATCAAATGTCACATAGAAAATAAAATATAATATAGGTATAGAAAATAAAATATAGGTATTGAAGGACCGTCGGCGGGCTGGATTAACACGTTCAAAGGTTTTTTTCTACGAGGAAAATCTGTATTGAGCGAATGGAACATGCCTCACGGCACGGCATTAACACGTTCCCTGTCCCGGTGCCCCCGGGGTCATGAAGTTATTTTTCAGGAGTGCGTGCTTCCACTATGGGGTCACTTCTCCATACTGATTGCACAGTTGGAACTCGAGACATTGTCCGATAGCTTTGTATGGGGACAGTGAACGTGTTAATAAGGTATTCCTCCTCCTCGCGTCGTATTCCTCATTGCTGAGCGTCGTGAAGCCTGAAGTCCCCGTTACGTGGAATCAGCCGGAATAAGGTGGAATAAGGCATTAATAAGTGGTTTATATTACTATTATAAACGAAATAAAGTCAAAGTTCTTTAATCTTCAATTTAGGCATCGTACGCATTGCGTATAAACGTTAAAATCTACTACCGGTTCGGAAAAATGAATCTCCGCCTAAAAACCGGCGTATTTTAGAATTTATAATATCGGTTCTACTTTTATCACTGACCCAGATCCTATCACGACATTCATGACGCACTCCCGCGATTTCCCACACAACATTTGCAATTTGTCACCCATTCCTACGCACCCAATTTGACACCCGGCTGATGAACCACAATTACAATTGTAACGTCAGATGTTATTCGCGACGTTATCAAAGCTAAAGTAATCTCGGCCACAATTATGTAATTACTTTAATTAAGTGGCCTACAACGACTTCCGTCGCTGCAATTCTTTCGTAACAAAACAGTGGGGTTGGTAATGTCCCTTATCTGTACATCACAGATACAGTACAAGTTATTTTTGAAACAAAATATCAGTATCTCAAAAACTATTACAGTATTTAGTAAATGTTATACCATTTTAGAAACTACAAAAAATGTGCCATTTTTTTACGTCATGTGCCAGGTTGTGTTGGTACATTTTTTTTTCACCACCTTCGTTCGAAATCAGACGTGAAATTTGGAAAAATCTGAAAATTATTTTTTGATATTCTACTGTGGCCACACCATGAAAAAATTAACAAAAATAGGAATTACGTTCAATAGCATAGTTATCTGGCTACTCATATTAAAAAACAGATTTGAAAAATACTTGATATTTTAGTCATGTCATGACACTCAAATAACCGAATCAGGGTATCACTTAGCACGAGTTTTGCAAAAACGTCAATATCTCGAAAACTAATAAATTTTTACTGAAGTCAAATTTACTTAATCTGGTGTCTGATGAGCTGGTCTATCAGCCCTTTTCGTATCAAAGTTGGTTTTAGGGACACGCTGTATATGTATAGGTAGTAGACCCCGAAACAATTACAGAGAAAAATAAAGATAATATCCATATTAATATTGAGATCGCTACTTCAAATCCGGTCTCTAAAGATAAGTATAAGAAAAGATCGGAATTATGAGGAGGGTCAAATATTAAATCAAAGAATCAGAAAAAGCATAGATCAAATAGAAAGTTGATGATCACGATTAAGAACGGGTCGGACCGCAAAGTTGATGTTTGTTAACTTATAGTTAAGTAGCGTGACAACCAACTTGGACGAGAGGTTGCATATGTTTAATCCGCTCACTCGGCCGGTAACTTAGAGCAAATAATAATTAAGTTAATTGTTCGATTCGGGCATGTTTGAAGAGAAAGCAAGGTCGATGTTAAAGTTACGATAAATACGGATGATAAGGATAAAATGAATAGGCTAGTGAAATGAAAACACCATAACCCTACAATATTATAAAGATCTATAAGACAAAGAAATTATTACTAAACAGCATAGTTCAATACGCTAAGCTCCTCATTATAATCAAAACCTTAAGCCCCACCAAGTAATAAGGACAAAAAACACGGCAGATCTTTTAAGATATAATATAGTGCAGAAATAATAAAACCGCGACCTACCGCGGATCAAAACAGTCGAAAAGATAAACACATTCTAAGCAATCCAAAACAATGTTAGCGAGCACGTCTTGCACGCCAAGTAGAGCCATTTAGTAAGGGGCGGCGAGGGTACAATTACTGCGAAATAACCAATAAATTACATAGCAATGGTTGCGGTGCGCCGGCGCCGCGCGTCACGCTTCCGCGAAACGCCATCTAGCGGCCGCAAATAACACGATCACGATCGATATCGACACGGACGATCCTATAACCAGGTATTAGGGAAATTGTCGCTAATAGCCGTTTGGTAGCTGGATAATAACCGACACGGACCGAGAAAGATGTTAAGACTTTCATGAGCGTTTTCCAAACTATTAGCCGCTGTCAGAGGTATTTGACGCGTAAATATGAGTACACTACTTCACTTCTAAAATCTCTTCACTATTACCTTCCATTCTCAGAATCAGCTAGTGCATTGTTGTATCTGCCTGTTATTAATTCATAACGTGTTTTAAACTATCCCTTCCATTTATCGAAAAGAAATACCACATGTAAAGACTTCACGGCACCCGAATCCATCCATATTCAGAATTAACGTTACAGCAACGTTGTTTTATCCCAACATGTGTTTCGAATTTCCGATTTTACGACGTTTATCCGCCGCATAACCCGGCCTATGTGGATTAGTTGTAAGATCGGGACATTGTTGCAAATCACTTGTTTTACTCCGGTTTCCTTATGCGGCGACGGAAACGTTGACATTACCAGAATGGTCCTTTGTTCCCCATGTTCCTTAATAAGGCAGTATTATTTCTGTATTAATTTCTAACGGTTCATTATCTTGGACTTTCTTAATGTGCCCATAAAATGTACCTTCCGAGAAATCTGGCGGCTTTTGAGTGATTTAGAAAAAGTTTATAAGGGTGTGTCCAGTCAATAGATAGTAGAATGTTTGCTAGAAATTGTTTCGGAAACAATGGAGGCAAAAAATGCTGCAGCATGGGATGTACAGCGGGCAAAACTGGGAGGAAGTGGCATTAGGGATGCAGATGTGAAATCGGTCTAGTCGACTTAAATGAAATGAAATTTATTTGCTTGAGACATGGTTAACAATTGAGGTGGAACAATTTTTGTTGGGATCAGCACATCTCGCCAACATCGCTTATGTTAAGATTTCTAAATTACTATTCGATGTATTAAATAGGTACCTACTCAGGTCGGATGTTGAACAAAGATGTTGCATTTGGTACCAATATTGGGAAAACTTAGGTAAGTTACGCTTGTAACGGAATATCGAAAAAACAACTTTTTTTTTTAAATATAACTGCATGCCGATTAGGTGCTTCAAAGTCATTCTTAACTATACCTACCTACCTACTTGAATTATATTGTACACTTTGAAGATAAGATTAATCTCACCAAATCGATATTATTACTATAAGGTGATTAAGTTACAATCGGATTTTCCAAGTAAAAATGTACATCTTCACGAGTGGTATCTAATCCTTCCATCCGTACCTGCGTTATCAAGTAGGCACAACATCGCTGCCCCGTGACTCAGTTACGAATGGTTCCGACAACTTATCGATATTTTTTCATCGTCTCGGTATCACTGCAATGTCTCCACCAATTCAGGTAGACAAAATACAATAATAAAACATTTACCCGACCACGACGTAAAAAAAAATTGAAAGCAATTAACTTGCGAGTAAGCCTCCGTGGCGTCAAAAAGATTACAAAGGACGTATCAGTTTTTTGTCGATCCGAAATTTCTCTCATGAATCTATTTCGAACTTTCGACCTTCGGATATAGAGACCATATTCCCGTGGAGGGTTAGCCATGTTTCGTGTAGGTGGCCGTGTTATTTGTTTCTGTTAGATAACAAATTGGTCGTCTTTACGAGCCCTCCGATGAAGTTGTCGTCGATATACCCTTTTAACGCTATAAAATTATTTTAAACACAAAATTATGAAAATTAGCTTCGACTTCAAGTTACAAAATCATTCGACAATAACTGTCGATAAATTTCACACTCTTTTTTAAATAAAGGCGTCTGTCAATAAGTTGTTAAGCGTGTTGGTGCCGCGTCAGAGCAATATGACCTTTACGACTTTGTAATAAGAATATTACCACGTGTCACGACTGGGCTAGCAGATGTCGTGCGACAAAGTAAGCCGTACGTGCTTGTCGCATAAACACGCGTGATGTGGGGCCCGGCCGTACGCAAACAAAAGCTAGTGGTAATTCTGATACAACTTTTAATAGTTACTATTTCTCGTGGAGAATTTCACACTTTCGTTGTAGGTACACATTGTAAGTATTTGTACTAGACTAAGACTTGCCAGATATAAATATAGGAAAACGAGAGCAAGTTAATTAAATAATAAAGCAACGCGTGCTTTATCTAGTTCGAATAAACAAAGCGATCGAGAAAAGATGCAAAACATGCATAACAGTGTGAGAGTCTACATGCAGTTAAGTAAGACACATAAAACGAGAGATAAAGAAAGGTAAATATTATACAACAAGTTACGTTTTCACAACTAATATCGACTGACTCAATAATCGCGGTTCACTGACATTTCCACAAGGAATCTCTCTTACAGTCTTAAATATACAATAGTAGGTACTATACAGCAGTGGCGTGGCGTTAAATATATTCTTAGTAAAGCCGGAGCAGATTTGAATTACTTTTTCTTCAGGAGTAGTATACTCCGGCCGTATGCTTTAAAAAATAGGCAAGCCGATGGGAATCGGGTTCTATGGACGCCACGCCACTGCTACACAGTCAACATCGTTATATGTAAATTCTGAATAGACCCGATACGGTTACGATCCTCATAGGAAGCGACGAGTTACCACTGATTTCAACAACTTATGAACTAATCCATTTTACAACCAATAAACTGAACTACACGCACACGACTAAGCTCGAATTAAAAAACGAATGTCACACATGAGAAATACTCAAATTCAAATGAGAACAGATCTCTCATTGTATAAGTTATTATAACTCGTATCGAATTTACGACGAACATGATTTAGTGCCGCGCTTGATGCGAACGGACGGACGGACAACAATAGCCGCATACAAACTGAGGAAAGAATCGGCCCATGTTTTAGTATTACTGCGGTCACACTCTCCTTTAGTCTGAATAACATTTTTATAGCCTATCCTTCTCGGAAGTTAGTTAAAAATAGCAGGAAATAAAATGAAATCTGAATAAAAGCGGTTCTTCACAATCAATCAATTAATTGGTTCCATAATTTCATCCGCCGCTGTAGAACTCCGAGCCAAATTATGAATAAATAAAGAAACTAAGGAATCGCGTTTCAAACGTTGATTAAATCGCAAACATTGGAACGCGATCGAATTCGACGCCTAAAATAATCGATTAAACACGCTCTTGAATCGGAAACAATACATTTTTCGAGCGCGAATTCGACAATCGAATTGGGATTGGGACGTTGACACGCGCCAGCATTTAAAAAAGTAAGAAAAAAATAACAATGCACGAGCTTATCTTTAATAATGGGTAGACTTTTTCAGTAAATATCTCAGATAAATTGATGGATCTCGTACTAATTTGACTGACATTTGATAGACAACAAGAATATCTTAGTTTAAAATACTTAAAACGAAGAACGTTGACCTCCGTCTGATAATATGCAAGAAAATAAAAATTTATCGGTCTCGTCTTAACTACGTGTTTAAAAATTGACGCTAACAAATTGGCAATCATAAAGCTCTTGATATCGATGTTAAACATTAATCCGTCGGTGGTCATGACCCTTAAAACGTCTTTTTATTTTATTAGTGAACTTAATCGTATGCAAAGAGGTTGAAACGAAACACGCCTGCATCGCGAAAGTCCCGTCTTTATGGTGGACGAATTAGCTGAACAATAAACATTACCATTATAATGCCATAATAAACCATCAGGGTCAAAACTGGTTTTAACCATAAAAATTCAAGTTTAACACCCTTAAACAACATGACAAATTTATACCAGAAACCAAATCTCATTAATTTAAATAAAATGTAGCATTCAGATATTCGAATAGAAACAGTAGATCAAAGACGACGCTATAATAAAAGTTATTAAGAGCAAAAACAAAACGTTTAAGCTACATTAAAAAACATATTAATAGAGCACTAAATGTCTATGAGACGTTAATTTTTAACCGACTTCCAAAAGAAGGCCGGTTCTCTATTCGTCTGAATGTTTTTTTTTTTTTTTTTTTTGTATGTTTTAATATAAAAATTTAGAATAAAGCGGCCGTTCAAGTGGAGACTTTGATATATTGTTGATACTTTAGTCGCGAGATTAGCATCGGATCTGCGCAAGAGTTTGCAGGAAACTAGTATAAGATCAACTGCGTCCGTTAGGGATGTACCAACTGAAAACTGGGCGTTTTTTAAATATTTTATTTCGACCTCTACGTCCACTGTCTACAATACTATTGATTTCTGTAAAAGAATACCTACTTGTACTAACCTACTTATCTCTTTGTGGCACTATATCAACGAAATGATCATTTGCCAAAATTTTCTTACCCTATCAATTTTAAAGCACAAATTAATACCGCGCTTTGATCAATAAAAACAGCAGTTAATCAACGTTACTTTCCACAAAAAATAAATCAATACAGAAGATAGCTATGAAGCGAAGCTATGCATGTTATGTCGGACGAGGAAATATGTCTCATCACTATGTCCACGTTGATTAATTCTACTTTTATTTGTATAAGAATTAAACAGCTGGCAGAGCGTTTGATCCCGATACCCCGAGCGCGACGACAAAACGCCTCGACATATTTTTTCATGACAGAGTGAAAATGCGACGAAAATATAATCGATCATAATCTCGGAGGAATCCGTTGAATTGCGCACTGGCCGGTTTTAAACACTTGTCTATTCGAATAATAGCCATTTAAAAATGTAAGTCATAATTTTCGAATGACGGAAACTCTTTCAGCGCGGAATTTTTAATTTAAAAGTTTGGCGCGGGAGAAATGTTCATAAACGTATCATAAAAATAATTTGGCAATAAATTAAAACAACTATAGTTATGTCAACAATAAAATATTTGGTTTCTAGAAAATTGTGTTTCATAAGCGAGCGTTGTAATTTTTATCTTGTAATAGTGCATAACTGTAACAAATACATTCACGGTGGGTACGCGTACATCGGTAAACATACTCTGTTTCCAACTGAATGGTACAAGTAATAAGCGAAGTCCCATTAATTTACATCAAATCCTTTTTGTGAAATACATAATGTACAATATTTAAAAACACTGAAACAATGATACAGGGATATCAATATAGCGAGTAATATCTCACGAATTGTGTAATTTTGTTAAAGAATCGATATATGGACGTCCTAATTATAGGTTTTAAAATAGACATATAATTTGCAGATATAGAAAAACAACTATGAGACCGTAATGAAGATTGTAAACATGCTGAATTTGGATTACGCTACTTACTAAATTGAATATGTAGCAGGTATACGTCTTCTTTTTATCGCACGAAATTAGAAATAGCTATCGCGACGCGTTTCGTGATAGGTACAACAGAGCGTTTGTGATAAACAGAAGTTATTTCATCGACCATTTTTTTAAATACAAGTTTATTTCTGTTTTGAGTATTGCTGAAATTCCTGTATTTCCTGAATCCCCGAATACAGTCATTTTTAGAACCGGACTTGACCTATGAGTCCAAGTGGGGCTTACAACCCTGCAAGCAGGTACGCTAGCCGCGTCCACCGTGACTTTTCGCTGAATAGCTCAAAGTGACCGACGGACCAGCGGAATTGGTTGAAACGGTTCAACCAATACTTATGTATAATTATGGGCTTTACTTTAGCTAGTTCCTCGCGTGTCCCGTCGCTTGCGCCGCCGCGGGCGGATGACTGTGCGGTACCGCTACCGTTATTGCCGCGAGATGACCGTCACAATGTACCGAGAAAGGGTGCCAATAAACGTTCGCCGTGAAGAGGGATTCATAGTTTCAATACAATTTATCTGTTAGTACATCTTGTAGTCCTGTCGACATTTGGGGCAACTACGTCTTACGTCAGCAAGACCTAATGATTCCCTAATCTGATGGATGAATAGGTCATTGCGACACCGAAATAATTATGATAAAATAAAACGTTCACCCGTTAAGTAACGATTTCCGCAATAAAATAAATCCTAAGTGCTCCCCATCTTTCGAACTATCTCCATACCAAATTTAATCTAAATCGGTTCAGCAGTTTAACTGTGAAACTGCAATATACTGATAGATAGAGTTAATTTCACATTTATAATATTGGTTTGGATGATGAAATAAGAAGGCGATGCGGTAACGACTATGTACCCAATAGCTACCTGAAATGGTTAGCTAAAGCTGTCAACGGGAAGGTCTCTACATGCATAGAGTAAATTACATAGATTTATTAGCCGAATTTAGGCAGAGGATATTACGTATCATAAACAAGAGCGAATAAAAATGCATAATCCTAACAAACCCTAAGTACCTACTCGCTTTTGCTTATAGAGTAGCTTTAATCCTTATGGGAAAATCTTAAGGTTAATATTAAGTAGACATCTCTAAATAACCAAATTCACATTTCTATCACCTACAAAATCAACATTTCTAACCTACAAAAAGCATTAACCTTCAAAAATAGAGTTTACCTAACTCGCTACTTCCCTGAGTCAGCAAAACAAAACTCGATTGCTCAACAATCGTAATATCTGTCAGTAATTGTAAACAGTGAGTTCCATACACCATCAATCTTCACCCTTGTTCTAATTCGAACCCGGAATGTACTACATCATCAATCTTTGGATAATTTTAGATCGACTGTGACATAATTGTTTTTTATAAAAGGGCCAAACTGAGACGAATGCCAAAACCCTACGTTTACCGCGTCTCTAGTTTCGCGACACTATTTAAAAAAAAACAGACCGTAGTCCGATCAACTATAAATTTAAACATGTATAATCGTAATGTTCAACTGTTTTTCAAACAATTCAATCATGTAATTTATTTCCAAGTCCCAAAACTGAAGTTAGTTTTTGTCCGCCTGTTTTAATTACCGACAGTAAGCAGATGCAAATAGCTACATATTTTACGATTTCATTCATTTAGCACTCGAACCACAATCCATTTCCAAAAAGCAATAAGCCCACCACGCCCACAAATATCAAAGTCTCTTCTAATCAATCAACTTTAGATGAACTCTCGAGGCATCACACAACAGACAAAAACAAATGGGCAAAGCTCGACCAGAAATCGAATTAACCACGAGCCAGTTTAGACACCAATTAAACCTCTAACAAAAGCTATCTTCAATGAGATGAAAAAAATTTGATAGATCAACTCTTTAACCTAATCTATCATCAGAGGGTCTCCATTCAACAATAAACCATCTTCTCTTAAACTTATGGTCGAAATTCGATGTCGTTGTGGAGGCTTTAACGCCGAAGAAACTTGAGAAGGCTGTTGGCACAACATCTTATATCGATTAAACAGATAATTAATCACAGGAAATGAATCCGAATGAGATGTTATTAGTTATACCACACTCGCTATTAATAAGTGAAACAATAGGTGTGGACGTACATCGTGATTATTTTGGTTTACAATAATTATGATTAGAAAGTAAGATTTAAGTTAAAATGTATAGTTGACATTATACTGATATGTATGATAGTTAGAGATTTCGAAAAACGTTTCAATATATTTATAACGATAATAGGAATATACAATTAGTAAAGGTAAACAAACAACCTTTACTAATTGTTTATTCAGGTTTGCAAAAAATATTAGATTAAGATAAATTAATTAAAGATTTGCAATAGTACCTACATTACACAACTAGGGTGGTAAAACAAAGAAAAGCCGAGATCGCACATCTTTACGGCCCGAGCTGCAGGCAAGGGACGTAAATATGCCATCGAGGGCTTACTTTATTTATACCTCCCGTGTCGTGTACATCATTTTATGTCTACTCTTGGCCAGAAAGCGGCTTTTTCCGTTAAGCCTGACTAACTTTCAGTCCTTACTGGACGTAGAAAAGATCGAACAGGTTGGGGGCCGTGGAGTACCCTTAGGTAGAACCAGGTCGCTGGCCGGACCACCTTGAGTGGATCGGACTAGGTGGGGGCCGGGGCCGCCTGGGGTCGAACCAGGTCGCTAGTTCCGGTCCACCTTGAGAGGGTCGGACTAGGTGGGGGCCTGAACGCCTGTGGTCGAACCAGGACGTTAGGCCAGGGCCACCTTGAAGTTACGCTGATTTCTCAAAGTGAGCAGCGGACCAGCGGGAAGGATGAAGCGGATCAACCTGTCCTTATGCGAGTGTGTGAGTCGAACGAAAGCTTTTTCCGTATGCGTAGCGTGCGGTAAAAGCCACATGGCCAGGTGTGGCATAAATTAATTAATTTAACAATTGCATCCAAAGCTTTGTTAGCTATATGGTTTTAAATAAATGCTATATTAGAAAGTGTATAAATAGTAGAAAAGTAAACTATTTTAAAGTTACATCTACATTTCACGTATACGAGTAAATTGTTGAAAGAATACAGTTTGATAAATCAAACGAAAAGTTTCCTTGACATGAAGCTTCCCATTAATAACAAAATTTAAGATGTAATTTTGCTTGTATAGTAACTTACTATATCTACTCCCAAGCCCGGCAAGGTGTTGAGCTTTACGAGCCCGCGAACGACCTGACACTAGATTTATATTTCCTTAATAGTCCAAAGCAGGGATGCTGCGAATATCCGCATTAATTCCGCAACCGCGTAGCTTCCGCATTATAAGTGCGTTCACCCGCAATCCGCAAGAAATAGATGCTGAGTTTAAGCGGTTGCGGATCTGTGCAAGTCGTTGCAAGACCGAGGCCAAGCGACTAACACGTATACAATTGAAGATCCACTTAACTATCCATCTGTAAACCTTATTACAATCGAACAAGGTCTACTAATGGTCACTGAACAGTATCTCTGTACGTAACGTAATACTCGCACCCGATTTAGTACTTTCATCGGCCGATTAGATTACAGAATATCGTTCCGTTTGTGTGATTCGCCGCACACGCGATGAGAACTGGCTTCAATTGACTGACCACATTTATGTAATTTCTCTTAATTTCCTGTTATTTTTTTTATCAATATGCGGACATTAATAAAATCTGCATCTGCAACGTCCCTAGTCTAAAGCATCCTGTATAAAGATACGAGCAAACGTTCCGAAGGCCGATCAATCAGCTGCTAACGAGCATCGTAGTAACACATCCCCTCCCCACCCCACTCATTCACCAGCTTCATTATAAACCTTTTACATTTTATTAGGAAAGGTTTAAGGTTTAAACCGAGGCCGATGATGGGCCATGAACAATGAAAGTTGCGCTAATATTGCCTTATTCATACTTATTAATGTTAATAATGTTTTTTTTTTTAATAATATTGTTAAAGATATCTCACGTTATGAATTGAAAACGTACAGGTTTATATATTTGAGAAAGCTAAAAAAACCTTTTTGTACTGATTTACTGATAAATAATGGAAACGCATACAATTTTGACGTAAAACCAAATTGATATTATACCTACATATACCTATTATCTATTTACCATATCTCTTTTTGCGCTAAACCAGAATAAAAAAATGTATTTTTACTCGATTTAAATAATAAAATTAAGTAAGTATTATAATATCACATTGTAACTCGTAGATGAGATGCCTGCAAATAGTTTTATACCACACTGCGAATTGCCAAATAGCACATGAAATCAACGCCGCAATAAAAAAAAATGATTTCTAACTACTAATTAAGGCCATTAAATTTGCATTTCCAATTAGAACACAAAAACAAATTGATTAGTGACCACCAATGTAACACTTGATTAACATTTAACATCATTTGTCTCTGCATTAAACGTCTAAAAAATGAAGTGAATCTACACACACGGCAGTGTGTCAGCCAAGTCCGCAAAGCAAGTGTGTATATTAATACGAACCATTTTGAGCCTCTAAATCTATCTTAAAACCTAGCTTTGACTTGGTAGTTTTCTATGTACAAACAGCAACACACTTAACTGCCCATTAAAGACAGAGCAGAGAGAAAATGATAACGAATGAAAGAGATATATATATTTGTATTATGTCAACTTCAAATCAAATAAGGTTTGCGTATGTGTAATGTGCCTTTGAGCTTTGTCATTGTAGTTGTTTGGGCAAAGTTTTTTTTTCCATACTGTAAATAAAGGTTTTATTTCAACAAGACAGGTGAATTTGTCAAAATTATGATTTAGCTTTTAGACGAACGTTGGAATGAAATAAACTAATTATATTGCTAATGCTTTTATTGGTGCTTCATATTTTTGATATGATGCACCAATATAATGTAATTTATATTTATTACTCATTCATTATTTTCCACGAATTCTATAATATGGCATTAATGTCAATAATGACGTTGGATCAGCCATAAAAGAAAAATTATTGTTTCAAAACTCTTTTGAATAATAGCCAATTTATACTCATAAACACACGCACACATGCATAACACGACGCCTTCAAGTGTGATTCTCTTTCTTGCAGTATTTCCCATTTTTGAAGTGTATAGTTAACTGTGTTGCTGTTTGTACGATATTGGAATACCATTAAATTGGTTGGATATTTGAGAATACTGCTCAGTTAAGCTCAAAACGCTCTTATTAGTTATAAATAGATTTTTCTATCAACAATCTAATGCCAACCGTAGTACCTTTTCTAATATAATTATTTTTGATGCCGTATGTGAACTTGGCCCATGTTTTACATTTATGTTTTTGATGGAATTTATTTTTAATCCGCACGAAGACGAAGACAGAGTGCGGAGGAGGCGTGGCGGGGAACTTTCATTACTCATTCGAGTAATAAATGATAAAACATTATTAATAATACGAGATCATCGTGATGCTCACATTCAGACGCAGCGTATCGTCGGACACGCACACGTATAGACGCGGCATTAACTAATTAAAAGTTTGTCGTTTGACTTTAGGTTTGTTAAGTTGAAATTTAGGGTAATTTATAGGCGAATCAATTTTATCAGAAAAATGCCCTAAGTTTAGTTGATAAATAATAAAATTAATAGATAGAAAATATAATATGAGGCGTAAACGAACGAGCGGTGCAAGGTAGTCATGGGCTTATGAGCATATTTAGTTGCAATTTGCAATTCACTCTTGAATTTTTAGACTTTACTTATGTAGAACGTACTCTACTATTTCTATCCCTCCTTTTGATTTGTTTTGTTTGGCAATCTACTGACTCTAAGCAAAATTATTCCAATAAAACGTTTTCTTACATTGAAATACTTGTTTCCGCAAAGAAATATTTTAGTCATATACAGTGTGTAAAATCAATGCTACAGAAGATTTATAACGCGAATAAAAAACGCGAAGCACTGTTGAAGTCCGTCGTGTAGCGATTAGTTTCGTTATCTCTGGCGCGTAATAACAACCAGAAGTTTATTGAGCATGCTCGGAGGTGATAAATTGAATAATAATTTATTCCGAACGAGATAAGCAGGCCCGTGATCGCGAAGTGTGATACTCTCAACGTGTAGCGACCGCCCGTTACACCGATACGCAATCATACGCATGTTTCTACAAACTTTATTTAACTTGCAATCTTCGTATAGATACAAGATAGCTGTTTCAAAATTTGCAAACCATTTTCAACCACTTGGCGTTATCCGAATTAGCTGAAATTTGACGTACTATGAGAGTTCAGTGACAATGCAACATTTTGGCACCATCGAACTGATCGGCCTAAGTGTACGTCTACGAAGTCTTACGGACTTTACTTCGAAAATCGCTGCGCTTTATTCGAAAATAAAAACTAAAACTGTAGGTCGGTTAAATGTCGCTTAACGCCTGTGTTATCGGAGTCCGTTCAATGTAATATAATCTGTTTATTCTCCAATGCTAATAATATCATCAATATCTGGCAGTGCATGGAGACATTCAATCGTCTACATACTATAACAATTTCTAAGTGACGCCGGCTTTTTACGGTACCAACGTGTGCCAACTTTTTTTTGCCATGATACGTTAGAACAATTAAAGGAAGTGGGTGCTAGTAAAAAAATAATAATGTAGCAATTGATAAAATAAGACATTTACAATCGAAATAATGATTATGTACCCAAGAAAGATTGAGACAGTTTTTTTTGGAGAATATTTTACGTGTAAGCTTTGATTTTAAATCCTTAACTGTAAGTGTTCTGAAGAAGGTATTAAGTAGATAAATATAGCAATATATTGGCTTCGGTGTAATGCACGCCCCCAATTCACAGCCATTCTGTTTCAATTACGCATCGGGCCACAAGGCCCGGGTGGATGCGGCACAGCACCGCCCCGACTCCTGATGAAGCTATTTGCTCCTTTTTCACCTATCAACTCTGCTCATAATACCTGCCTATTACAAAAGCGTATAAAACTATAAGCAGCAATAGCACATTCAAAACCTGCATCTTAGTAACTCCATGATCAACCGAAGGAAGTTAATCATTTGCGTTACACGTAATTGAATTTAGATTTCGCAATAATAATAAATTAATAAATGACATTATAATATACTAAGGTAATAAAGCAATCGTTAATGCTAGGTATTTGATTGCGTTGCGCCTTTTACCGTATAACAAATACCAACAAATAAATAACAGTGTAGTAACAATGAGTATTGATTTGACTAACAACTAGGCGGTTCAGAATCAACATGATCTATCTAGCGACAATCATGGCGCCATTTACAACGGAGATCAATTAATGCTAGAGAGAGAGGGGAGATGGGGAGGTAGCGTGCGTGAGAGGGACAAATGATGACTTATCAATCATGAGCCCGCGCACGATCTAAACGCTCGCGGCGATCTCCCGCTTAATTATTTCTATTATGATATTTAAAGTATAATGATTATCTTAGGTGCACATGGCGAATTCCCACACTCCTCTTGCATTGCTGTAACCTTAATTAATACGAAGTGAAAATAATAAACGAGCGAGCGTGCGATATGGACGCAATATGTTTTAGTCGTTAAGTGCATTATAACGATTTCAGTCAGTGGTTTTATTTAGTTTTATTAACATGAAAGGCGGCATTGAATAATATGGCTTTGGTGCCGAGCTAAGGAATGACCTTTTGTTTAGTGCATTGTTCTGCTAAACTTTGCTTTAGGTACGAGTATAGCTATTAGTTTCAGGAATCACGCGAAATACTTAGACGTCGAGTTGAGGACAATTAACCCGCGTAAACCTATATAGATAGTCTCAGAAATGACAATTGTCAACGCCTTTAAAGTCAATTAACACTAAACTTTGACATCGTTTTTAGGGTTTTTAGAAATTCCTCACTTAACAAATGAAAGCTCTACAAAGGGTATCTGTGTGTCAGCCTAGTATCGCGTAAAGTCGTCATTCCGCGTAAAGACCGCCGCACTAATTTAATCTCGTGTTTTTTATTTACAAAATATCGTTATCGTTTGTTTTGTAACGGTAATCGCACGCGATCATACCATACGCCGACATAACATGTACATAAACGTCTTGAATCTTATCGCACTATTATCTGTTAAAATTCATGACAAAAACTTAGTATAAAATACAATAAAATGGTCCCATCATATATCCCTGGATTAAAACTGAAAAGATATAACACAGACTTAAAATGCTTATAATAAAGTCCTGCAATAAAATAATACCAATAATTTTATTAATGCGTTGGTGTCGTTTACTACCTATATATTCACGCAGCTTTATCCAACTGATTTATGTGAATGTAAAATAATAATACTTCTTTATTTGTTCCTAATATCTTCTTCTGGCAGCCTGATCCGTAGTCATCAATCACCCGATCTTATCATCTGACCACTGATCTCCACAATATAAAACCGTTTTCCTATACTTACTTACAATACCACTGATACAGACCTATATTAAATTTATGTCCGCTCACCAATAAAACAGGAACTCTTGTTGAGAATTATTCATAGGACCAGTAGGATCAGGTTTAACTGGTCGACTGTATCATTTCAATCGTCGATGATCGTGAATGAAGCATTTGAACTAATGATAAATTACAAGAAATATAAATCGTTGCAGAGGATTAATCAAAGTGGAGCTAAGAACAACAGGTTATGCGTGTGGGAAACTCACCTCGTTTTTGCATGAAAGAGAAGAGGTCGTCGAGGAATTCCTTCCTTTGCGGGTCATCACTGATCTCGTACAACTGAAACAATAAATGTAATCAAGTTAAAACATGTTTTACCGCAATTTATAATCGTTTGCTACGCTCGGAGTAGCTTCGGCTATTCAACGGGACATGAATAGGATTGAAATGGTTGCAAAAAATTGGCGCCACCGCTATTCTATAGCGATCTCCGAACGCACCCTTTGCAAATATCTGACAATTGCTGAATAACTTTCGAGAAACTATCTTATGTTTGAATAGTCTGCTTTAGGATGCCTATTATTATAAATATATATATACATACATAGACTGAACTGCAATAGTAGGTACTACATTGTAAAAGGCAATTCAATATTTTCGTTTCTCGTTTTTTCTTAACCATATACCTATGTACCTACCTGTACCTACATTCGAATTTAAGAAACGGAGCGTAACAGCGCTTTTTGTTAGATATGGGCAAAAACTTATAAAAAGTCTGAAATGTAGTAATTATGATAAATGTGTGGGAAAGTGTTATTTGTACGACAATGCTATTCTGTAGGCGCTTGCGCAGCGGAGCGCAGTGACCACGTGCGCCCGCATGTCCGGACACAAACATAAGAATCGCATTACTATACCGTTCCATGCTAGTTTTGTCATGCGCACTGCGTTTCAATTAACCCTGTACACCCTCACAGGATGTCTAAATGTCTAATATTAATAAGTAGGTACAGTAAAATGAGAAAAGCTCAAAAACTACTTACTATTAAGAACTTTTGTTATACGACGTTTTTTATATATAGCTGTCTAAAAAAACTCAATTAAACAGTCTATAAGGCCTCAAATTTACAATAAACTAATTTACACCCTTTGACGTAACTTCGCCTAGCATTTGTGTATGATATGTTTGTTCTGAATACGAATGAATTGTAAAGAAGATGGCCTATAACTGCCAGTAGACATTTTTAATTAGCAAATGATATAAATGACTATCTCACCGGTATCTACTGTTATTAAGAGTAATTGCGTGGTGTCTCCGCGATCCGCTGATGACATTGCCTGAAAGAGTCTGAACTGAAAACCGCGAGAAAGGGCACGAACATCGCTACCGCTAGCAAATCTAATCATCATTACGGATTTGGCGCGTGAACGAAGGACGAAGACGACGAAGAAAGACGAGACGAAGTTTGGATTCTTTCGTAGCAATTTTCATTGTCTATAGACACAGGAACATCGATAAGTGCGCAGATGTAAGCGCCCCGAGAAGCGTGTCATTGGGCGTAATTACGACGATTTCCGGCACTTAAGTGCAACACCAGGTACAGATAAAGCGTGCATCACTTACCGAACGATAAACGCGCGGCGGCCGATCGGTAATGACTTAGAATGACGAGGAACAAGTCAAAAATTATACCTAGAAAGTTGCTACTCGTATGTAGAAAAAACGCATTTATTTAAAAAGGGAAATAAACGCCGCTGAAATTAGCACTGGTATGGTACGCGGCGGCTGCTGGTTGATGGTAGCTTGGTTTAGTATAGATAGTCTTTTATTGATACAAGCATATTTTTATTCGTTTATTTTTATGTCCCGTCCCAAGCTGAAAGTCACACTTGTTTTCTCCGTGCTGAATTAAGTCTCACAAATCCCTTGTTGCAAATGCAAAGAACTTTAATTGATGAATACCTTGTAAATACATAGTGTAGTGTTTGACACTTATAGTCAGGTACCTGCTCTTAATACCAAAGAATTGAAAGAACAAATAAGTGTTAATAATATAATAAACTCTACATAATCATCATTATTGAACTCTGGGTACCTACATATAACAATGTCGTTGTGCTTAAGCTTAACTGTTTCTCTTTTATTTAATCGTCGTTTTTTGTTTCAGTAATAATCAGAAAGATTACTAATGCTATTGTTTAAAATCGATACGAGATTTCGGCTATTCCTAAATGACTCAGTTCCTTTCAAATGTAAATAGACAAAAGCTACATTGTTACGGGTTTCCGAGAAAATAATGACATGAAATATGAATATTATGGTCATGTCGCGAAGGCGACATTGCTTAAATTCGAAAGATCTGACGTCATACGTTTGAAGAGGAGGAAATCCGTTAAACAATCATGTAAGGTTTCCCTCTAAGGTGGTGTTTAATTTCGAGCGATTTCGCGAGCAACGGAGCAGAACACATATTAAAATTATTAGGTGGATCATATTATTAAGAAGTTTATAGCAACATAAAATAATTGAGTAAAAGTAAATTAAACTTGAGGTGTCGCGTACCTATGCAGCCTGTCGTATTTTAATGGGTAAAACAATTTCGATCGACCAAGCTCTCAAGATATAAGCGCGTCGCGCTCATGCGCCGTAGTGTTTAAATCAATTTTATTTGCGTCAAAGCAAAATCCAGATTAATAACATGACCAATAATGTACTCTCGAGGATGAAGCTGAAAAACTATGAAACACGCGTGAAACTAGTTGATATAATTTTTATTTAAATTTTACGTCAATGAAATTGTCCTGATATTGAGTATAAAGGCCGATTCATAAGATCTGGCGCGGATTTTGTATGCAACGAGTGCTTATTTCATACTAAATTCACGCCAGCGCTTATGAACCGATATTTATACACAAAACTAGCGATTTAGTTACATGCCCGCTCCCCGCTCCGCTCATATCGGGCCCCATCCTCAGCAAGCAAGTATCCTAAAGCTAACCACGGCGCCCGCGATCAAACACCTCTATTTGCATTGCAGACATTACATTGGGCACTTAGCCTTACGAGGAACTGGGCCGTGGACAACAACGAAACGCCATTCGACGCTTCCTGTTTCCGGCTGATATATTTACAGAATAAGACGTCGACAATGGACGCAATCGGGTCAGAGACAACGTGCGAATTTTTTTATTTGGATCGTGGTTTTAATATGACGCAGATTTGCTAAGGACTTGGGAAAAATCTACTTAACGCCACAGATTAATACTGACGTACCTAGATTCCAGGTCATTTAAACGTAGGTACCTACATTTGAGTCGCTCCAAATGTAGGTAACCGTTAGATACATCGGAGTAAACTAGTCACTCATAAACATCTGAACACGACTTTATTGTCAAAACGTTACCAGTGCATGTTAATATATTTCTGAGCGCCCTGAAAAGTATAAGAGTATCTGATGGCGACTGTACTGCAGAGGCACCTCTGCATTAACCTAAGAGCTTAATTGTACATTTGCTTCTGCTTAGTTTTAGCATGTGGCGACTAACGAAGTATTGAACTGTAATCAAACATTGTGGCAGTCTTCTTTACCCTGTTGCGATGCGATACAATAGTAACAAACTAAGAGAAACGCGGACTTCGTAGAGAGTGGCCGTACTTAGTATTTCCCTTCTGCCAAGCAATTTGCGCCAGTGATCATATTCGTTCTATAAAACTATCTATGCCGAATTGTTCCATATTTCGCTGCAAAAGGAGATCTAACACGTCAAACGTACAAAGAGATAGTGTTTCCTTTCACATCTAAAGTATTTAGAATCACATTATCATTATTTACTTCCTTTAAAACATAAATAATCTGATTTGTCATTATTTGAAGTTTGTTTACTAGTTGACAAACAAGCAAACTTGCGTTGCCACGGTGTTCTGCTAAACTTATCAATGTCGTGTCGTGCGTCACGTCATTACACGATTTCAATGCAAAATGTATCTTTATGAATGTGAATTGCTCAATATATTGTTTGTTCTGACGTTTGATGTGTTGACGATTTTTCGTGTACGCGTGTTTAAGTGTGTGGTTTTTTTTATGCTTAACTAAGCTTGGTCGCCTTTTGCGGCCAGTTGCTACGAAACGGAGTAAGTAAGTGTGCGTTACCTCGTTCCGCCCGCGCCAAATATGGCAGAAATGTGTGTATCGGATAAGTGCCATATGACACATGTAATAAATGTATAAGAGTGTAAATCCAAAATTACCTAGTTAGCCACAACTCAAACCAAATTTCTAAAAGATTGGTGAGTCACTCGAAAAATCCAATACCGACTAACTTTACACAAATAGTGTAAACTTAACCCTTCAATCGCTTAAACTTAAATGGAACACCGATTCATAATTGGACCGTTTTTTACTATCCAGCGCTAATCGAAAACGTTCGCCCTCGTGATAAATCGCGGCCCGCCGAGCGGACAGTGACGATCGCTAAGATTGATGTCCGAACGTCTGCTCCAGGTCCTTTTAAAAAGTAGTATGTCTGCTTGGATTACAGTGAACATAAGCTCTTTTATAACAGCGAGAGTGCGAGTCAAGCGAGCAAGCGGCTCTTGACTCCGTTTCACTGACGACAACTTATCTGCATCATATTTAGCCTAAAATGCCTATCGCCTTGTTTAATTATTGTTGCTTCAAGTAAGTTAGGCCCTTCTGTTATTAAATTTGTAGACTATAATTTGAAATCTAAAATTCTGATCATGTCAAGAAGTGGAAATTACGTTATATCGTATGTTTCCATCGTCAAGCTACCCCGAATGTCGCTCCATCAAAATATATTTTTAAGCATGAAAATCATTGAAGCGCATGGGGTAAAGAGGATTACCAACACCTTTGTAACTTATTTACTGCACTTACAATCAAAAATTTGCTTAAGTTGGTGCAACGGCTCCGTAATTGATAAATTACCATAAGAAGCGGCGCGCAACTTAGCGTCCGTCCAATTTATGACTAACAAGAACTATGAGATGCTCGATGTGAACATTTCCCGAGCAAATTGTATGAAAAGACAGGAATATTATCATAACAGGGTCGCTATTGTCGCCCACTGGGCCGTCAATATTTGAATCACAAAACTTGTCGCTAAGCCGAGTAATCTCCATTGTGGACCGCCAATTACCAGCTCTCCCCTTCCGCCTGAATAAATCAAATATTAAAACATCGAATAATGCAACGGACTTGTGAAAATAAACCGTGACCTAGTGTTGTCATTGTGATGAGATATGTGAAAAATTTACGCGCCTTTGTATTTGAAATTCCGAACACATGTTTTGGAAATAATTTGTGAATACCGTGTAAACGTTTTTCTTTTTCGAGGCTAGCCAAATATTGTTAGGATAGGGACTCGTGCAATTGACAACATTTCAAATTATATGAAGTGGGCTAAATCAAAAACCATTTCGGCAAATATGCTTCCCGTATGTAACGACGCAGTTATTTTATTTTTTTACCCGTTAATTTCCAAGATAATCGCGAAAAACTGTAAACCGGAAATGTGACGTAGATAGTACGTACATAGACAATAGACCAAAGACAAAACTAAATCTATCATTCTTTTCATGTATCCGGTTGTCACACTCTGTCAAAAGTTTTCAAATGACATTGTCAGTTCTTACATTTCGGTGTTAACGACTATTCTTATTTTACGATATTACTCTCGCTCCACTTGAAATACTTGACGACTTGGCTTTTATAACGGACACTGCTGCTTCTTTTCACGCTTACATCGCAATAAAAACGGATATCGCTGCTTCTTTAAACGAAAATTTGGCACTTGTATTTGGACTTATTGAACCTCATAAAAATGAAGACCTCAGATGGATTTGTGCAAGCATTTAGTACCAAATTGCCATGGGTTGATACTGCCATGATGTTAGAGTTCATACAAACGGACGATAAATATAATTTGGCTGGGATACGAGGTGCAAAAGCTGCCTTATCGTCTCGAACTTCGTATAGTGCCGCTTCGTACCGTATAGATAGTTTCTACCCCATATTGTGTGCCCTACATTGAGCCCTGTTTTTGCTTTACATATACCTGTATCTGTATATGAAACTAATAACATTATCCTAAGAAATAAAAGTGTAAGGCTTAGTGCGAGTATATTTATTTTCCAAATATATAAGTTTGTGGTTCCAAATTACAATGTGTTGTTTTATCTTTTGTCGCTACCTTAACTAGTATGTTTTGGGTTGTCATAATAGGGCGGCACATTACACTTCAGGATGCAGAAGATGGTGTAGGTTCATCATGAGAGGTTGACGGTGCTGCCTGGTTTGCTTCTTTTAACTGTCTTCTTGTGAGTGATGCTGGAAGACGAGGTTTCAGTTTTGCATTGACATTCATGACTTTCCAATATCTATAGTTTTCCATGTCTTTCTCCAACTGTGAAATGACAAATAGGTATAATAAGCATAAGCCTGAACACTGTGAGGGTGATTTCAATGCACACTGCAAGAATTTGTAAGTGCAAGTGCCAATAACTATTTAAGAAAGTCCTATATAAACAAGGTTATATTAGCTAGTTAAGTTAAATATCACAACACATGAGTACGTACAGTAAACTTTATCAGTAAATAGTCCATACAAAGGTGGGCTAGGTTAATTATATTATTCGGTTGTACTTACATCGAGATGATCTTCACAGATGAATAACTTCCTTTTAGGAACACGATCTAGCCCCGCCGCTCGACACCATGCCTCATTTTGCCCAGCAGGGACACAAAAAAACTTTTTTTGTGGTGTCAGTCTTGTGTTATTACTACACGTTCTTATAAAACAGTTTTTAGTTTCTTTTGATGCCATGTTTTCGTTTTTACTTGTAATTTTATTGAAGAAAATTTGTGTTGACAATTATATGACAATGACGTAAACCTCAAATCAATCAACCGTCACGACCCATTTTTTTTTTAAAGCAAGGGGCAAAGGAAAATGCGTACTCGTGACGTCATATGTCGTTTACGACCTTTCAAACATTCGCTATTTTTTCACTTAATATTTTTGAATGAAAAATTGCTTTTCTGGGAAAATAAAAAAACACGTATACCTTAGAATTTGATTTTTTTTCAATACATAACATAAAATAGCCCACTTGAAAAAATGAAATGTTGTCAATTTCGGAAGTCTGTATATTATGAACTAGTATGCCCGCAACTTCGTCCGCGGATAGCGTTGCCAGGCGTCCGGATAAAGCCGGACATAGTTAGACTTTTTGATTGCGTGTCCGGCCAAAATAAACGGTGTCCGGCCAATTTTTTTGTCGTACCTATGAATACTGAGACACAACATCCTCAATAATGTAGGGTGTCCGGTCTTTTTACCCAAATGTCCGGCCAAACTGTGGCTGGTCTGTCCGGCTATTAGGTTTTGGTGACCTGGCAACCCTATTCGCGGAGGTTGCGTTAGTCGGACAAGAAGTATCCTATGTGTTAACCGAGGTCATAATACCTACCAAATTTTATGGAAATCGACCCGGTAGTTTTTCCGTGATGCGCGCACAAACATAGTCTTCCTACGATTTGATTATATGTACCTACTAGCTTATGCCCGCGACTTCGTCTGCGTTGTAAATTATAATTAGGCAATTAATCTTAATAGGCAATAAATAGTTTCTGATATTTGTTCATAAACTTTGTTGTAGGTATTTAAACAAAACCCTCAAATATTGGACCCAAACAAACCAACCCCTACCTAATCAACCCGTTTTCGGGATAAATTTTAATGAACGATGAAATCATTTCAGTTCTATTCAGTTTAATCAGTTTTAGATACCCTACTTTAAAAATCATTTGGTCCCTTTATAAAGTTTAAGCTCCCATTTAACCCTGTTTGGAGATGAATTTCCAAAAATGGTTTAATGTTTTTTTCTGTACCCTTATTGAAGGATATGTACGAAGTATCAGATTTCCTACTTCCTAATCCTTTGGACCCTATACAGAGTTTCAATCCCCATTTAAACCCCTTTGGATTTTCAAAAAACTGCTGCTTTTCTCTTTTGGATGAGTTCTAGATCTACTGCAAAAATCGTTTGGTCCCTTTACAAAGTTTCAACCCCCGTTTGATCCCTTTTTAGGGATGAAAAAACGGTAAAAACCACATTTCCTTGTTCTTATTAAGGAGTCTATGTACGATGTCTCAGATCGCCAACTTCAAAAATCGTTTGGTCCGTATACAAAGTTTCTACCCCCATTTAAACCCCTTTGGGGATGAATTTCAAAAAACAGCAATCACTTTTCTTTACTCTTACAGATGTGTCTATGTAAGAAGTTTAAGATCTACTAAAAATACCGTTCAGTCTCACTACAAAGTTTCGACCCCCGTTTAACCCCTTCTTAGGCATGAATTTTTAAAACGAAAAATCACTTTTTTTTTACTCTTATTAAGGAGTCTATGTGCGACGTCTTAGAGCTCCAACTACAAAAATTCTTTGGACCCTACACAAAGTTTCAACCCCCATTTAAACCCCTTTGGGGATGAAGTTCAAAAGACAGCAATCACTTTTCTTTACTCTTATGGATGAGTCTATGTACGAAGTTCAAGATCTACTAAAAATACCGTTCAGTCTCACTACAAAGTTTCGACCCCCGTTTAACCCCTTCTTAGGCATGAATTTTTAAAACGAAAAATCACTTTTTTTTTACTCTTATTAAGGAGTCTATGTGCGACGTCTTAGAGCTCCAACTACAAAAATTCTTTGGACCCTACACAAAGTTTCAACCCCCATTTAACCCCCTTCGGGGATGAATTTCGAAAAAGGGTGAAATTACTTTTCTCTACTCATATTGAAGGGTCTATGTCCGAAGTCTCAGATCTCCAACTTTAAAAATCGATTGGTCCCCATACAAAGTTTCAACCCCCGTTTAACCCCTTTTAGGGATGAATTTTTAAAAACGGTGAAATTACTTTTCTCTACTCATATTGAAGGGTCTATTTACAAAGTCTCAGATCTCCAACTTCACAAATCGTTTGGTCCCTATACAAAGTTTCAACCCGCATTTAACCCCTTTCTGGGATGAGTTTCGAAAAACTGTGAAATCGTTTTCCTGTACTAATATTGAAGGATCTATGTGCGAACTCTCAGATCTCCAACTTTAAAAATAGTTTGGTCCCTTTACAAAGTTTCAACCCCCATTTAACCCCTTTCGGGGATGAATTTCGAAAAACCGTGAAATTACTTTCCTGTTCTCATATTAAAGGGTCTATGTCCGAAGTCTCAGATCTCCGTTGCCCTACTGGGTCCTGTAACACAGGATATCCTAGCTCAGGACCCAAAGCAATGTTTCCTTTTTGTATGTGATTAGTTTTAATAAATCATTTCATTTCATTTCATTTCATTTCATTTCCAACTTTAAAAATTGTTTGGTGCCTATACAATGTTTCAACCCCCGTTTAACCCCTTTTAGGGATGAATTTCGAAAAACGGTGAAATTACTTTTCTTTACTCATATTGAAGGGTCTATGTAGTCTCAGATCTCCAACTTTAAAAATCGTGTGGTCCCTATATAAACTTTCAACCCCTATTTAACCCCCTTTGGGGATGAATTTCCAAAAAATCCCTTCTTATCCCTTACTTACGTTATATAACCACCCTACTGTGAAAATTTCAAGTTCCTAACTTCAGTAGTTTCGGCTGTGCGTTGATGAGCCAGTAAGTCAGTCAGTCAGTCAGTCAGGACATCTTCTTTTATATATATAGATTGACTGATTAGCCGCTGCCTTAAACTTGAATAAGACAGTTTAATTTTTGGTTATTGTAATATAAATAAAATGTAGGTACCTACGTAATTTTGCATACAATTAGCGACGATCAAAGTAATAAATGCTTAGAAATACCACCACAAGGCTATCTCGATTAACAACAATGTCAGTCAATTGTTATTAAGTTTATGTGAAAATGTATGCACATTGCTGATTTTACGACTTATAGGCACCAATTGTCGAACCATGTCATCGAGTGACCGCATACTGCGCACGTTTTATTCACATATAATTATTCATCGTTTATGTTTTATGGCTTTGCGTAGGTACCTACACATAAAATGGTACGTGAAAATTGTAGCTGAAATATTCTTATGGTGGTGTTCCTAAGACTTTGACAGTACCCACTGATTAAAAAAGTTTTTTCTTTGTTTACTTTTTAACATAGGTACAAATTCGTTTTGACTACTCAGTATGTTTTTCTTAAGGTAACGTAACCCAACGCAAATAAAAAAAATAACAAGATACTTTTGCCGTTGACTGTACCGAAAGATGTCACTGACGCAATTTACCTTTTTCAGTAAAAATAACAGTACAGTATATATAGGTATCGTATCACAAAAAATAACCCGAGCGAATGCAAGGTCAATAACAGACATATTTCATTGGAAGAATATTCTCATCCCAATATCAGAATAGAAATTCATTGCGGCTTCAAGATTAACGTTTTTGTGCGACTGATCATCTTCCCATCTAAGATCATGCGATCTTGTTGAAGTTCTACCGTAGTTTAGACACAGAAATTGACAACAGATGTATCACGAGTGAAATAAATCAATCCGACAACATTGAATCGTATTTAAATAGGACAAGGTGTTTGTGTATTATTATTGAAAACGTTTAAATTTGACATAGACGTAGGCGACCGTTCTGATAGACTATTGTGTTGAGACTTAGATCGATTCACGTTTGCTCGTTTTTATTGTATGGTGGCCTTCGTTATGTAGGTAATGCGAATACTGTGAACGCTTGATAATAGATACTTATTCGACTGTTTATTGAGCGTGCATAAACAACATACATAGTAATATTTAATCATTTTTAACCTATTCTGTACCTACAAGGATAATAAAAAAAGTAAAATCAGTGTTCATTTTTCATCGACACCTAGTTATGATATTATTATAACCATGTAACCAGTTAGCTTCTGTAAAATGCAAAATGTTTAGTTAGTGCACTGGTAAATAAAGGAGAATTTGCGTTATACATGGAATACCCCACAAAAAGATGACACCCGTGCGGTCAGAATTAAATTAACTTTTGTTTTGACTAGTCCCATTAAAGCGTTCATTTCTATGTTACCAGCAAGATTTACATTGTGCATAATTTTCATGTGTGGACAAGCGAATCTGCTAAATAACGTTTAAGACAGCACGAGACGTGGTCGGGTGCCCTCTGAGGTATGGCCGCGCCGCAAGACAATTTCAAATTGCTAGTCATAATTCAGGCCCGCAATAAGAGGGCAGATTTATAAATAAGGCCCGGGAATCCTATCTGAGGTAAGTAATGCTGCACCGATATGGAAATCCTGGAAATTAAATGGCATGGTAAAAGTTTACTACAACGACCTTAGTAAATATAAATATTCAAGTCTTTCATCGTAATGCGTAATGTAGACTAGTATGTTGTGCAACATTTCAATTAGCATAATTCTCCAAAATTTCTGATCCTAACGTGAAAAAAAAACATTTACGTCACACCTGGCCATAAAGTGGTAATAACCGTGCTACGCGTGCGGTAAATGCCACTCCATGCTCCGGTCTGGGGGAGACGTAAAATGTTGTACTCACCACGGGCGGCAATAAAGAAAGCCTCAGATCGCATATTTATCGCCCTTGCCTTCGGCTCGGGCGTTAAATATTTTAAATAAAGTTTTATATAAAATAATTCTGTGTTTTACCACCCTAGTAAATAAAAATAACTACTATTAGGCTGCAAGTGGCAATTTCCGCGCGCTACGCTACAAGAAAATTCCACTTCTTGGCCATGAGAAGAAGCCCCATGATCGCATGTGTTACTGCTGCGATCCAAGTCAGTCTATATTTACCGCCTAAATACTAATTACTTAAGTGAATTTGAACTAACGCTATTTGCCTAGAAGGTACTCCTAATAGTACCTAGACCACTTCCAATTTTGTCACGTGTTTATTGTCAATAAACATTATTGTCTATTAAAGTTCACGTCGAACTCATTTAATGGCTGCGTAAACTAGTTTCATTGCACTTTTCCGTTTTCCATAGTTTCCATACAGTGTAAGTTTTCCATCAACGGTTAACAGCAGTCATAAAACATGCGTGCACCCGGCGTCGTGTCAGTCGGGCATTACTTTGATAAGTCGACCCATTTCCAACCAATCGCTATCGGGTAATAACAAATTATAATTGCGAACTGCTTGTCTTTCGACGGTTTATGGGAGCTAGTAATTATTTTAAAAGTGTAGCAGATAATTTGTTAGAGTTACTAATAGCATAATACCTTACAGTATTGCACGCCTTTAAGAGATTGATTCGAGACTCTGTAAACGAGTACATGTCCGTTGGAGCTACCTACTAATAAGATGCCGTAGTTACGTATTTCGTGGCTGCAATGGGATTAATTCGAGGCTAGTACGATTTAGAAAGCAGCAAAGAAGGAGCCAAATTTTTAACTATAACAAAAAAGTGATATCATTTTCAAAATTTCACTTTCAAAGTAATTGTTTCGATCTGTATTTGCAATTAAAACCATAAATCATATCAATTAATGTAATGAGTAACGAATGAAACCCTTTCTAACTTCACGCACTCGAAATAACTCCAGGTTCATCCGAAGGATGCTCACCGTTTAATTTTTGAAATTAATTTACAAAGTTTACAATGTTATTTTCACTGTATCAATATGGTGTTGGTTATCTGGCCAGTTGCTACAGTTACTACTTACTACCGAGGTGCCAGTAGCACTGTTCTAACCGGAGTTGTAATGAGGTAAACAAATATGACGCGTGGTCTAAGTTACAGACGACATACGCCTGACAAGAAAAACAGAAATCTACACCACGACCGATTTATTATTAGATTTTGTATATTGACATGTGCCAAAGAAGAAAATATCTTGTCTAGTAGAGCACTGGCTGCCGTTGCTTAAATCATTGAACGTTTAAGCTACATAGTTTTGTCAGTAAGAAAGTGGAGTGGTCAGAGTTCATGGTATAGTCACGACACGGCCGACTTTTCAAGCATCTAGACAAGTATGACAAAAATTGGCTCACTCCGCCATTGCCCCTCATTTAAACCACCTGATTTAGTTTAAACACGAAGTGCCGAGGGGGCGTCGGCCGCGAGACAAAGGCTCGATTGATACAAGTCAATGTCCAGTGTCGAAACCCGGTGTGCCGCGGATTTTACTAACAATAAGATACGTCTTGCCGACAAGCCTTCGACGGCATATCGGGTGGACTTAAGGTGCTGGCAGAGCTATCGGTCGAGTATGATTTACTGATATCGTAAATTTGGTAGCCTTTTCAGTGTAGACATGAGACAGAGCGCTATAGAAATGAGAAATTACAATTATAAATTACAGTTAATATCAACGGTAAAAAACCGTTTAAAAAAATGTTTCACTCCTATGGCACTCTACCATAATGATATCAGTATTATTGGACTGACAGTATACAAGACATTACGTTTATTTAGTTTTATGTCAGTAGATTTACTCCGATCCATCGTATTTCCTGACAAATAAAACTTTGAATTCTAACTAAGAGTGAGTGGGCTGTTACTGAACCGGCGAACTATAATATCATCATCCTCGTAGTCACTTAGCGCTACTGAGGTAAATAGCAGGTCTGTTCAGTTACATTAAAAATAAAACCGGTCAAGTGCGAGTCGGACTCGCGCACCGAGGGTTCCGTACAAACTCGTCAGTGGATACGTTAATAATTCAAGAAAAACTGTATGGTGGCACAAACTTAACTTTGCTCTTGTAAAACTGTTGTCCCCATACATCGACATATGCCGCAGTTAGTTTAGTAGGAGCAAATAAGGTTGTCTTACGATTTTTGAAAATTTCTAAAAAACGCTGCAAGTTAGGAAAACCGTTTTATTTTTCCTGTAATATTTAAGATAACATTAATAATTGGTAATTATTACAGATTTTTCTGTTCAGTAACTTCGGAGATAATAGGGGGGGAATGGTATTGTTTTCAACGTTTTTTATCTTAAATCAAAAACAACATGTCAAAGAAAAAAACAAAAATGGTTTTGGAATTTACATATTAAGCCCTTTCATTTGATATCCCACTCGATATATTAGCTCAACTTTTGATCTTCGACATCCCATTTCGGTCCCCTTTAAAAAAAAAGTAAAACAGGTATAAGTTTTTTTTTCTGTCCCATAGACTCGGATTAGCGGTTTTTAACACTATTCTAAATTTCAAGTCGATAGCATCAGTAGATCCTGAGATATCTTGCTGTGACAGACGGACAGACAGACAGACAGACAGACAGACAGACAGACAGACAGAGTCGCACCATAAGGGTTCCTTTTTTACCATTTTGGTACGGAACCCTAAAAAATGACGGCTGTAATCATCAAATGGCACCAAATAATCCATAGTACCATTTGTTTGTTCTCAAATAGGCCCAAATTACGAGTAGTGACACTATTAAACACTTTAGCATCGATATGATACCGTTCTTAGAATCATTTCATGAACTTTACACCGATTTAGATAATGTAATTAACTTTTTTGGCGCCAGTTAATTTGATTATGTGGAAAGTGTCTGGCTGTCAATCTAAATGATTTAAACAAAATGGTGATTGTATTTTCGTTCATTAACATTATATAACATTAAATACCTATATGAACATTTCAATCTGTTTGACAATCTCGTCATGTCAAAGACATTAACATCTCTTATTAACTCTATAATTACTCGAATAAGAACAATTTCTAGTATAAATGTACTCGTTAATAAAAAAAACCCGACCGCGGTGCACTTTAAAAGTGCATAAAATCCGCCATTTTGGTTATTTTAACGAACTTCATACCCATGCAGTTACACTCGCGCCATCAAGACGAATCTAGTGATGTATCATCAAATTGGTTGGGCCGTTGAGTAGTTACGTGCGGACATAGGAACGGACATACATACATACAGGTCAAATACATAACCCTCCTTTGGGCTTCGCCACAGTCGGGTAAATAGAGAGGTGTTTAGGCTAACTTGTAAAATCGTAGTTTGGCGTCAAAACATCGCTAAACCCCAGTAGCCAATCAATATGTAAGTAAGGAAATTCAATTTATATTTACATCAATTTTATGGATTTTACGTTCACCTTCGTCGATAAAACTAAATAACTTAGATGTGACTGTCTAAAACAGCACGAAGCCAATTCACATAACAATAACGTCAATGATTGATGGGTAATTTCTATAATTCTCTATGCACCTCACTTTCAAACAAATTACGTCAATATGACTACATTGACGAGATAACTCCGGAGGAAAATCGATAATGTAGCCCTAAATTGTGTTTTAAAACCGCACGCGCCTAATACCATATAAAAGTAACAACAAATTCTGATCAAACAACAAATTCGCAGAATTATGGGACTGATGTAAATATTTATAGTATTAAGAGAGCAACTTATTTTTTTACAGTCAAATACGACATCAAACCCTTGTTGAGTAAGATCAAAATCTTGCATATAAAACATCAATTATACGAAACAAAAGTTGTTTGTATTCAACGTGTGATAAAAATAACGGCATTGAAGCTCGTTTTCGTGTACATTTTCGCGATTGTATGTACCTGCATACTTACTTTGCTAGTAGAAACTTACTAAAAGTTGAGCAGTAAATCACCTGGAGATAGGTAAAATAATGTTTCTACTCCTGTACTGTTATCTGTCTTTTACTTGGTCACGAACACTAATATAAGAACATACATAATATGAGTTCAGAGAAGTCTATACTCTATTCCCCATAACAGCACTAGTGTCGTTATAGTCACTTTACGTTATTGCTAGCATCCACAGACTTCTAAATCTAGGTTAAACTTAGGTTAAGGATTAGGCGCTCAATTCTAACTTCACGATAAAAATTCACAACTACCAACTTAACAAACAATTAAATTCCTACGATTCATAAGAAAAACAAAACTTTCCGAATTAAATTAATTGATGCCAACATAAAAAAAAGTATTTTAATTATCTTCACATCGTGTCACCAGCCATATCAAAAAAAAGTTTACCATAGACACAACTGTCATGCCGGCTGTACACACTCGGAGAGACCGGACGAGACACGCGTCTTCTTATACAACTGTTGCATAATAGTATTTTATGCAACAGTTGTATAAGAAGGTTCAAAAAATGCGAATTGCGTGAGTTGCGATACGAGCCGCGAATGCGGCGAGTATCGCAAATAGAGACGCAATGAGCGTTTTTTGACTTAATTATACAACGTTGCATACAATACTTTTTCTACGACTAGGTTAAAATATAAAATACATGGACGTCACGCGTGTCTCGTCCGGTCTCTCCGAGTGTGTACAGCCGGCATGACAGTTGTGTCTATGGTAAACTTTTTTTTGATATGGCTGGTGACACGATGTGACGATAATTAAAATACTTTTTTTTTATGTTGGCATCAATTAATTTAATTCGGAAAGTTTTGTTTTTCTTATGAATCGTAGGAATTTAATTGTTTGTTAAGTTGGTAGTTGTGAATTTTTATCGTGAAGTTAGAATTGAGCGCTTAATCCTTGACCTAAGTTTAACCTAGATTTAGAAGTCTGTGGATGCTAGCAATAACGTAAAGTGACTATAACGACACTAGTGCTGTTATGGGGAATAGAGTATAGACTTCTCTGAACTCAAATTATGTATGTTCTTATATTAGTGTTCGTGACCAAGTAAAAGACAGATAACAGTACAGGAGTAGAAAAAATACTATTACGGTGTCATGTATTGTAAATAGCGCACATCCATACATTACATATTTATCAGACATAATCTGTCATGCAAAATAACCTAGTAGTTACTACAAATTCCATAAAATTCAAAAAGAGTATTTGAGAGTATTATAAAATTGTAAGTACGTACGCGTATAGGTTATTTACATAGTGATGTGCAGAGATCCTTTCTATTACGGCATACTTATATAATGTGTGGTTGCGTGTAGAGCCCAATGGTGACCACCCCTGTGTGTAGTATTATTCCAGGCAGTGCGTAATCGGCAAAAACAATAAGAGGTGGTCATCAACGCATGATCACACGGACTAGTCGGGCCAGGAAGAGACATCAGCGCAACATTGACCTTTTTATTAAATTTTAAAGTGAGTATTAAAAAAAGTTTTGCGTTGAAATCAATATTTAAAAAAATTGTGCGTTCGTACATAACAATGTGAATGAAATTTTTTAGAAGTAGGTAAAACACACACAACACACAGAACTTGGAAATAGCCAATAGAGGCTTAGTAGCCAAAACAGAGTAGCTTGACCTATTTAAACCTAAGTCAATCTGTTTTGCGGCCTTTTATTGCCTTTCACATTAATGAATAATTATGTGTATTTGTATATCAATAAATCACTGCATTCATTTTTAAACATGAGCTATTTTTGTCTAAGTAATAAACGTAAGCACATAAACTATATTTTTAATTAGAAAAACACTATTTAAGGCAATTTATACTCTATGTCAGGCCGAATAACGGACTTGAAGATCCGTGAAAAGTAATACAGAAAAAAAAGTACGGTTTCAAAGGTTGATTGACCTAAATAGCACATGTAAACTTCGCGTGGCATAAATTACAATTATACGTCAGGCGTTGCCAGTCGCCATTCTCTGAGCGCATTTAGTAAAAACATAACGGAGCCGTTTACCAAAACCTATTGTTTTGTTCCCGGTGCCGTTACTCACTGTTTTGTCATCTGTGGTAACACATCATCTGAGCTGCGATAGACAGTCCTGTACGTTTAACCTTTATAGAAAACAATGAATTTCGAGTAAATAGCTCCTTAGGCATCGGTAAAGACAGCAGGTCGTGTTCTCGAATATATTTCCATGTATTTATGTCATCTGATTAATATTCCATTAAAATTAATAGTGATAAAACGACTTTAACAGAAATGCAACGAATAACGATTATAATGAGTAATAATCGCGGAAGTCGAAGACAATACTATTAACATTAATTTTTAGTAATCCCGCCCTGCTTTGTAGGTACCTGACTTGTTAAAATGTTTTAATGAGTATGAAAGAGCCCTCAAGAATCCCGATTACGCGCAAATAAAAACCGCAATAATATCGTTTCTTCCGTATATTATGTAAAGATAACGTAGGTAGTAGGTACTCGTATTTTGAATTATATCATTATTACAGTAGCGATAAACAGAGCGCACTTCATAGTGTCCAATCGATGTTTCGGATTTTCGCATTAATTTGAGAATCCACATCTGCATCCCGAATAAAAAAATGCTTATGTGAATGTGGATCTATTGAAGTCGCAGCAAGAACGAAGCCCAGCGAGCGCCGGGTACGGATGTGTGCATGTTAGTTTAGTACCTAATTTCATCGATTACCCAACTCAGTCTTTACTTTACGTCGTTTGTGTGACTCGCGCGCGACAAGAAACAACTCCAATTGATTGACTACCTACTACGATTTATACCGTATTTATTTAATTTCCTTAAGTTAGCTCTTTAGTAAGAAAAATATTAGTATCAAAATATCCGCATCCGCAGATCTGAAAAAGCTGCATCCGCAACCTGGTCTCGAGCCACATCTAGGAGTCTCGGTCTGTGTCCGCGTATACGCGATTACACGCCCGCCTTTGATCTCCAATTAGATGAACATTTTGGGGTTCGCATTATCGAGGGGAGTATTGTCAAACGATATGTTAGGTGTTACCTACTTGTACACTGAATGGGCACGTTTATTGCATTTGGGTCGAGTGCGGCACAATGAACTATATTAGTTTGCTGTTGAGGTTGCGGTCATATTTTTTTCAATTGCGCACGTTTTCTATGTATTTACTAGATCTTTTCATAAAAGTAGAAGTTTATGTTATTCAGGCGATCTAAAACTTTTTTACCTACCGAACTCCTTTGTAACTAGACGTAAATCGGTCATACGTGCATCGATCATCACTTTAAAACGGTTCAACTGATTTGGCTGATTATCTCTTGTTATGAAAGGATAAGATGTGTATGAAAGATTTTTTTTTGGAAAATAAACATGCGTTTCCGCCGTGAGAAGTCAGGGCGACACACGAAATATAAAAAATATATAAAAACCAGAAAACTTAGAATAGTATAATTCAGCAAACCGCCCAAAGGCGTTTGAAGCCAATCTATTTGTAGATATATTCAAAACCAATAAAATGTATATTGATACTTGTAGTTATACGTGACCGAAAGAAAATCACTTATTATGTCTCAAAGCCTAAAAGGAATAACGACACATTCGAGCGATTAATACGCGATAAAGAGCCGTTTCATTGGGCGGGCGGCGCTGGGCGGTAAGCCGGCCAAGCCTCTAGGCGCAATTATCTTACGGGATAAAGCCGCTTAAGTCCACTCCGATCCGGTTACGGCTGGTGCGAACCGATTCAATGGCTACGGGTGTTGATTATTATTTATTAATATGCATTATTTTGACAGGACCAAATGATAATAAAATATTTTTTATGCCACACCTGCCCATAAAGTGGCTTTTTTCGCACTCTGCGCGTACGGAAAAAGTCGCTTTCTGACCAAGTGTAGACATAAAATGATGTACACAACACGGGAGGTAATAAAGAAAGCCCTCGATCGCATATTTACGTCCCTCGCTTGCAACTAGGGCAGCAAACATCTGCGATCTCGGCCTTTCTTTGTTTTACCACCCTGGTTGTGTAATGTAACTATGTACTATTAACGTTTATTTTTCTGTTGGTAAGTTATAAGTATTTTACTGTCATCGAGTCTGCGAATATATTAATTAATTTCAAGTTAATCCTTCACTGCAAGTAGGCACAAATTGCAAGATTTAGACTGAACCTACATGGTAAAAATACATAATCGAATTTAAATAAAAGGTTAAAAAGGTATATTATTGAACGCTGTCCTACCCTACCATTGTCTATTCTTAAATTAAACGAATAATAAGCTCACTTCCTATACATATATATATTTGCTTATTTATAACTTTACAGCCTATATTTATGTTAAAAGTAGGCAACTAGTCCATAGTAAAATAGAAAGTTTAATGCACTGGTCATCCATATCGTTCTAAAATAGACGAATTCTATGCTGAAACTAGACGCTGGATTGGTCCGCCGATTATTTCCACTCTTTCTTCTTTTAACACTCGTACAAGTCCTGACCAATAATAGAGCCAAGTCACGACACACATACAAACTCCATTCACGCTGTACAAGCTTATACCCCGAATAGGGTACGAAAACCGATGAAAGAACTTATTACGATTTGAAAGAATTCTCGTTTTCGCGTGAATTTATAGTAACAAGTCGATTTCGACTTGTTTAGAAATTTATTTGGCTTTAGAAAAGTCTTGATAGTTTTTCCATTCAATCCCGAAAGTTATTTGGCAATAAAACAGTTTGTTATATGGAGTGGGTTTCTAAAAAGCTTTTATTATCTAAGTACACTAGATTATTGCGCTCATTCCCCAAAATAACGGATTCCTAAAATACGAGATTCTCGATATATCAGATTCTCCTTACACCAGATTCCCAAAATAATACATCCAACAAAATCATTTAGATCCTTGAGTAACCTACGATTTAATGATTTAGTCTAGTGTAGTGGAATGTGGTAGGTATTTTGAAAAATCTGGTATTTTGGGCATGAGCGGATTATAAATATATACTATTAGTTAACATATCGATATGAAAATTTTCTGATAGCCAAATGACAAAACAATAATCTGATGCTACCGAGCCGATCTGATGATGGCGGCAGCTGGATAGTAGAACTCTTTAATTTGTTTGTATTAATTCCATACGGGAATGGGCCGATCGAGAATATTTTCATACTATTCCTCAATTGTATGGGTTGCACCCACGAAGCCACTGTTAACTTACCACCCATAGGCTTTCAGACGTTGCAATAAAGTTTACATTCGTTTTCACATGTACAGTCGACTACAAAGAGATCCATACGACCAACGTTACAAAAATATGTATACACGACCTTAATGTTGAGGCAATAGAATCGTGCATACATATTTTTGCAACGGGCTGTATAGCTTGGTTACCCAATTTTTTTGTTTCCCATTATTTTTAATTCCAATCGCCTTTTTCCCCATTTACTTTTTTCCCCATCCTATGTATTACCAATCGCATATTTCCCCAACTACCTTCTTCTCTGCTTGGTCTTTTCGCTGAAAAATATTATGGCCAGGCGGCTTTTTCCCCGATCCAAATTATTCACAAATGCATATGTTTGTCAAATAAATTAGTTCTTCGCAAAAGATTATTTTTTTCGGAACGAGGTTATCAATTTGAAATGATTGATCAAAATGAAAAATGAAACAAAATGAAATGAAAAAAAATCAAAATGAAATTTTAAACCTATTCTGCAGGGAACGTAGAGTTGCACATAGAAACAGTTTTTCGTAATTCGAAGGGTAACTCATTCATAATTAATTTATATAGGTGATTATATTTATCGTTCTTAAGGTAAAGCCATATTTTTACGCTTGACTGTACCGTTACCTTGAAAAGGAAACTTATAATGACTACAGGATGGATATACTTTCGAAAAGTTCGAAGAACTAATTTATTTAGTAAAATACGTATTTGTGAATAATATGGATCGGGGAAAAAGCCGCCTGGCCATAATATTTTTCAGCGAAAAGACCAAGCAGAGAAGAAGGTAGTTGGGGAAATATGTGATTGGTAATACATAGGATGGGGAATAAAGTAAATGGGGAAAAAAGCGATTGGAATTAAAAAAATGGGAAACAAAAAAAATTGGGTAACCAAGCAATACAGCCCTAACCAACCCAAATTAATCCAGTTCAATTATAACGATTCCTGTTCTCGTTGGTTAGTTAATGTGTAATACATATAGAATAGCTCATTGTTGGCAAGGCAACAGGCACACCGATGCAGCTTATGTCACACCTTAGTGCAATTCACGAGTGATGCGTGTCAGGAACATTAGCGAGTATGCGTGTGTGCGTTGCTCAGATCTGCGTTGCGTATACCTAAGCAGTTTTGACACAAAATAAGTTTTTTTTTTTATTTCCTATGTATATAGTTCCTCGTTTACGTGAAAAGATTTGACTAAATTAGATAAGTATCGACATGGCAGTTTTAATATTAGGCAGACCAATTTGTAATAGAAGCAGACATATCATTACTAAGATGTAGACATTGTAGACAAACAATAATCCATCATTCATCATTTGACATGTAAAAATTGACAATTATAAGATGCGTCTTGAAAATGTAATAAAGAAAACGAATGATACACTTCAAAAAGTGCTGGCGCGTGTATTTTTTCCATGAAAAAAACATCTATGTACACATACGTTGCAGGAACTTGTAGACGATTTAAAACAACCTGTTCTAAGACAAGTGAGGATACTGTAGTTAGTACAAATACGTATTGTATTAGTGCAATGTACGGGCGCCTTAAGCCTAATGAACACGCACACGGGTACACGGAAACATTTATTGGCCGCTCGGATACAGTTTACACTTGCAGGTGTATGCGGTCATCGCACTCCGCTTTCCCTGTGTGCGTAGGGTTGCCACTTTATGAAAATTTTATCATGATGATATGAATTGTTTTAACGTAGCATCTTTGGATTTTTTTATATGAAAGAATTGGAATCTTTGACTTCTATTATTAAATGTATGGTCGAACGATTTAAGCAAAAGTCATCATTGTTTAACATTAAGCCTATAGAGTGTTGAATCGAATGTCAGACTAAAAATAAAAGGCTAGTATCTTAACAGATCAAATCAGTTTCTTTTTATGAAGTGTCAAAACGCTCAGATAGTTACAGCTTCATAGACAAGACGTCACTGGTTCCCACGAACAAATTTATTGACATTTCAAAATCGTTAAAGACAAGAAAATAAGTGAATTTGTATTTATTTAGTTTTGCGAGCTGGATTTGATAATTAGCGTTGAATAATTATTTTTACTACAGGATAGTAAATAGTTTATCTAACTGAATGTGATCTACCATATTTACCAATTTAACATATTAAATAAGACAGGAAAATTTCTAAAATACTTTTTTTTATTCTTAAGAGGATTGTTTCGTTTGACATTTCATTTAAGTTTGAGTCTTTGTATTTGTTTTAATTGTTTAAGGGCATCCTGCTTTAATAAGGACTAAGCGGCCAACCCTGTTGCACACAGAGAACGCCCGAAGACGCGACATGCTAATTCGCAGCCAACAATCGGGCCCGACGTGTTTGCAATGTGTCAATTACGTGACCATTGATGCTGTATTAATGGCTGACCATTGATGGGAGCCATTGACGGCCAGGCCATTGCCGGCCACGCTTAGAAAATCTCAACGATCCCGAGAGCCCGCAAGTGCTACATTTCCAATCAGCCTCTACGTGTCAGCGATGTGTCAAATTGATGCAGCATCAATTGCGGGTTATTGATGACCTGGCCACTGATGGCCAAGCCATTGCTGGGTTTTCTTCAAATGTTTTAAAGAATCCAAGTGATGATACATTTTCAATCCGCTTCGACGGCTGACCGATGCATCCTGTGCCTCTCTCCTTCAGAGGGGCACAACTCTTGATTGCCCAAACGGGACACAGGCAAATAAAAAAATACCGATGATTCAATTACAAATGACCATACTGTGAGTCATTGATGGCCTGGCAATAAATTTAATAAAAATAAGAGTAGGTAATCAAATATGCTTATAGTACATTACACAACTAGGGTAGTAATACAAAGAAAGGCCGAGATCGCAGAAGTTTGCGGCCCGAGCTGCAAGCGAGGGACGTAAATATGCAATCGAGGGCTTTCTTTATTACCTCCCGTGTTGTGTACATCATTTTATGTCTACACTTTAATGTCTACCAGGTGTGGCATAAATACTTTTACAGTTTCAAAGATTTTCTCTAACAACGTACCTACCTACTTATCGATAAGCAAAATGTTCCGCTACATATCTTGTCACTTTGTAACAGAATCCCAATATCTGACCATCTATGGATAACTAAACATTATCCAATATCCTTTAGAACAGATAACAAAGCGCAAAACCTATTTACACATTCATGTGGACATGACTCACATCCTCTTGCATTTAAAGAGTTAGTTCCACAGATAAATCAACACGGATAAAAAGGGTTTAATCCGGTTTAAGACGGTTATAAAACGTAAGTTTCACGCATTATCCGGCAATAAAATCGGGAAGGTCCGCCATAAAAATAATCGGATGTCAGTGACCACCCCTAACGCGTCGAGGTGTTGAAAAAATGACCCAGTGGCCTATAACTACGGACGAGACGTAGAAATAGCAATAGAGGCGTTACCTGAATTCCAGTCTTACTAAGACTTTGCGTTGCTCTGCTTTTACGTGTAACAAGAGAGAACGTGTAACACCTTAGGTAAAGGTCGGACTTTGCCGTAGAGAGAAAAGAAATAACCCTTTAATCTTAAATGTATGATAAAAAGGTTAAAATTATTTGCGTCATAATTATGCAGAGTTTTCAAACTGTCTCAAATTGAACCTTTTTATGGCCTCTGAAAACTTAACGTAGTCGCACTCTAATAACATTATTAGCACGCTATCTATAACGTCTTTCTCTTTGATAAAACGTCTGAAATAGTACATTGTGTATCAAGGGCGGTAAGTAAGGAATTACAAACGAGTGTTTGTTACAAGGCCGAGGCGAAGCCGAGGGCTTTAATAACACGAGTTTGTAATTCCTTTACCGCCCGTGGCACACACAATGTTTTTCATCACACTTGTGAGGAAATCTAATTAAAATAACCTTACTTAACCTATATAAAATTGTAAAACTGACAGTGACATTAGTGACATATCCATAGACAATGCGAAAGTCAAGACACGTTTGGAACCCATAACGGTAAAGACCTAAAACGGTTGATTTTATATTTGCAAAATACTGAAATACACTATTTAAACATTAAATTAATGTAACAGAAATATGTGTTTATATGTATTTGCAATAACAGTTCTCTTTAAATAAATATTTCAGTGATAAAAGTTAAAAAAGTAAATTGGCATTTCCTTTGAAAACGACAAATAAGAGTAAAACAAAACCATCGTTTCAAATTTCAAAAGAAAACCATTACGCCCTAGGGCGTAATAGGTCATTTACGGCCCGCAGAACCTACGTGTAATGACACCATTTTCGCGCAAGTGTGATGAAATAGTACATTGTGTATCTAGGGCGGTAACGAAGGAATTGCAAACGAGTGTTTGTTACAAGCCCGCGGCGAAGCCAAGGGCTTTAATAACACGAGTTTGTAATTCCTTTACCGCCCGTGGCACACACAATGTTTTTCATCACACTTGTGAGGAAATCTTAAATAAAAATAACCTTACTAATCCACCCAGTATGACAAAATATTAAAACAGACAGTGACGTTAGTGACATATGTCATAGCCAATGCGAATGTCAAATCACGTTCGGAAACCATAGCGGTAACGGCCATTTTAGTTGATTTTAAATTTGCAAAATACTGAAATACAATATTTAAACATTTAATTAATGTTACCGAATATGTGTTTACATGTATTTGCAATAACAGTTATCTTTAAATAAATATTTCAGTGATAAAAGTTAAAAAAGTAAGTTGGCTTTTCCTTTGAACATGACAAATAAGAGTAAAACAGAACCAGCGTTTCAAATTTAAAAAGAAAACCATTACGCCCTAGGGCGTAATAGGCCATTTACGGCCCGCAGAACCTACGTGTAATGACACCATTTTCGAGCAAGTGTGATGAAAAATAATGTATTATTGTTGTTATTGTGGCTAGTGAGGTACTGCAAGCAGTAGTGTCGCAACAGACAGCTATTAGTTCCGTTACGAGTTACGACCCTCATGAGTTACATTTTTTTCCAAATGGGAAATTTTAAGTTGAAGTTACATTGGATGTAATTGTGGCTGAAAATAGCATGGTTTTAACAAGTCTAACAACTGAAGCATCTCAATAAATCTTGAGTATTAAAATTTACCAATTCGACATATCCAAAACAAAATCATTCACTGGCTCTTTAGGCCTGACTCGTATAACTGAGAGATTAAATGCCTATTAAATAAATGCCTCATAAATAATCTGAATTTATATCGAATCCATTTTTTAATCCGTCCGCTTCACATTATTAAATTGGTATCGTTTTATATTAAAAGTATAATTAACTTCCACATAAAAAGTCCCTTAAACAGATCGGCAGTTTTTATCGGGCGACTTAATATTCATATCTATCTTTTACGCTTCATTCATCTATTTAATTACTAATTTTATGTTTGGTATCTTTGATTAACGGTTCGAGGTTTGCTTTGAAGGTTTAATGCTTTATTTCTTTCGAATCCTTTACAGCGGGTCACGGTTGTTAAATCCAACTACCTACATAAAAAGTGCAACTGAACAGTGGGTGGGGCCACGAGGGTCCATATGAATTTATGAAATAAGGAATATGCATGATATTTTTTATTTCATTTAATAAAAGCTCATTCATAGATGAAGCAGTCGGAAAAAATATTTTTCGAATAACTATAAAAATAACCAAGATATAAGACCACTCAGATGTATCTCTATCTCTTTCTAGCAAAACAGAATATAGTATGGAGATTGTATGGCGGCCGTGTACTATGACGTCACAGTCCATATCGGATCTCTCTGTCTAGTCGCTGTCTGATTAGTGCTTTAATATGTTTATATCTTCTGTGTTTCTCGGTCGTTTTTAATTTTATTTTTGCTTTATGACATCTTTTTTACGGTATTTTCATATTTTGTTTAAAATGTGTTAAAAAAATTCATGCATAGGTATTCCCTATTGCTCTAATGACATTTTTTAGTCAACAAATGACCTCAGTAGGACCTGACGATATGCGACTATGAGACTAAAGATAAAGCTTGTTGTTCATCTACTAAAGATAAACCTTGAAGAAACCCAAGTGAAAATTATCAGGAAATACCTACCTACATCATATTCATCTGTCTACATGACGACATCTCGTAACTTTCTAACTAGGTATATATAAAGTAAATAAACAGATTATTAGGCTCTTAATAAGTATGTGAACGCCTCAATATTCATACGGACAGGTACCTATGTTAGTTTTACGCAAAGGACTCGAATCTATCTCTACTATAGATATAGGTACGTTACTCTTTTTGTACTTCGTAAATACAAGGCATGTAGGTAATACATATATTATATAGTATAATTCACATCAAATTAATATGCAAATCGTGCTATTGAAATGAAAAATTGTTTTCAATTAGTATTATTCTAATAATAAATCTGGATGATAATTAATGTTAACCAAACGTCATTCGCTAAACCTCACATACCTACATAAATATTTATTAAATTACTGAAGTGAAATATAAAAAATATAACAATAAAAACAAAATAATCAAAATAAAATAAAATTAAATATGTAGGTACTGTCGCCAATCACACGGTCAGACGAAGGTCAAATATATTACAAATATATTTAATGAAAATATACTTACAATTAATTTACCTGTAAAATGTGTGACAAGAACGACCTAATCTATTTGAGGTCACCCTTGAGGCTATTCTATTTTTTTTAAACTTGGTAATACATCACTGGCAAAACTGCATATCTAAAAATCATAAAGAACACCACAGCCGTTGTAACCTCCTCCTTTTCAAAGTATGTTAAAAATAAATAAATTATGATCACCAAATCTGTCACGGATGAAGTGTATCAAAGAACTTTAAATAATTCCATGAAATGATAAAGATTGATAACCAATTACCTTCTTCTTATCAACTTCGAAGAAGTTGGGCATCTTCGGCGGCTCGTGGTGCGCCGTCTGCGGCTGCTCCTCCATCAGCGTTTTGAAGAAATCCATGAATTCCATTTAATAACAACTCACTAAAAGTCTAAACCGAACCACAAAAAAGTCAAAACTTCACAAATTAATCGCGAACACGAAAATAATAGCGCGGCAGCGCGACATCAACACGTGCGATGAGCGATGGCCGGCCGCCAGACGTCCTACTCCTGCCAACATCAGATATAAACTAAATTGAAAATTGGAAACAAAATGCGATGTTCGAATCTTGATATGACAATAATAGGCGAGACAGAGATAAACGAAACTAGTCTGCCGGAGCGAGACGGCGCGCTACAGATACAGCTCCACCCCATCGCCTGCCGGCAGGGGTTGTCGCCAGACGTGATCGCTCGAAATTTAAAAAATCCTACCTGCCTTCCCTAATACTATATCAACCTTACACACAAACGAATTTAAACTTTCTCCGCAAGACGGAGATTCTATTTTTACTCAAGCGTCGACCGGAGATAAGTTTTATTACCGTAAGCAGGTTTAAGTTGTAATTTTATAAATAGCAAACGCGTCAATACAATATGCAAGGCTATTCTCAGAATTGGAATTGTTTCGTAAATTCTTCCTGTCAAAGATTGGAAAATGATATAATGGACACTGTGACTACGAAATACGTAATGAAACCTAAGTATTTTTTTTAAACAAATTCGCACTGAATGAAATTGATACATTTTAAGTAGGTTTACATCGCAAGATCTCGCCAAACTTTTCTGTGAGCGAGTAAATTAAGTAGAAAATATGTACATACAAGATACAGTCAATTTTTTCAGACACAAATCTAAAACCAAGTTCATTGTTTTTGGCTTTTATGAAATTAATTACTTTAGGACATCAATATGACTAGATTATGAGGACAGCTATAAGCCTAGTTAGCGTCTTGTGACTGTCTGATACATTACAACAATGAAAATGTATAAATATGGCTAAATCCAAACCAATTTATAAACTAAAATACTATACAAACTTTCACAGCATCATGCAATCAAAGGCCTGTCATACAAAATAGATTGCAACACGCCAAATCCCACATACCCGAAACAACCCCAAATTCACCAGAAAATTATTACATTTCACAAATAATCAATTAAATCCGTCCATTGAAAGTTGCGTGGGGCAAGCAGCGTTATTGATATCTTTATAAATGGGGTGATGGGGTAAAGGATACGGGCCGCTCGATACGGGGTTGTTGTGACAGGTTCATTGGGACGCAACTGGACCAGTTGGGATTACATTAGCACACTTGACACGTTGGAACTGGCCGAGGAGCTTTACTACTGATTTATTTGAACTAAATAAGTTTTTGTTTTTCATAATTGATCAAAATCTCCCTAATATTTACTACTACTATTCACCAGCACCGGGAATGATGATCAAGGTAACGTAGCTGGAAAAAGTTAGACAAAATTGACCGCGCAATAATTGCACCAATCTCCACTTATTGGAGATTCTAATATCCAGCACCCAGCAGTGGACTAAGATGGGCTGATGATGATAACCAAATCCCTTATATAAAAGAAAAATTGGAAAATACCACGCAATTTACACTAATATCACAAAAGCGCCTGACCCGTTGAAATCCTCATTTCGATTCCTATGAAAGTTCGAGAAAGTTGATGAAAAAGGGCATGGGTTATTCACAGTCGTTTCTGAGAATCGTGCGTCGGAGTTTGGGAATTTGGTGGTCAACTTACTGATGACGTCATCATACCTTTGAAAAAACTGCAGTTGTTTGCATTATGCAACGGCTTTTAACAGTTTCAACAGCTTTCGTATTACTTAACCATTTTTACTAACACCTAATTTTGATAAATCCGCTCTACCAAAATGCAGCCAGATTTATGGCGTTACTGATTGCAATCGAAAGTGAATGATGTTTATCCATGCTACCGTTACCTATGATACTAATTACATTTAAGTGTTAATTAACAAACAAACATTTATACTAATCTCATCTTTAGTGCTCTTAATTTGTGAAAGCAATAAAATTAATCCAATTTCAAAGGGATTAGGCTTAATTAAAGTATTTAAGACGATACTAAATATGGCAAAATAGCGTTACATTTCGAAGCTAAACAAATAAAAAATGATATTACAAATTAAATAAAACTAGCGTTATCACCAAATGGTCACAGTCCCAAAAACAACATCAACAGCAATAAAGTCGTTACAATAGAAGACCAGGCTTGAAGCAAAAAAGGCAGTATTGAAAGCGATTATTATAAATTTACAAATGCTCAAACAATAGAATAAAAATCTTTATTTTATTATCAGAAAGGAAGTGAATAGATACTGCACGTTATATGGATGATTCCGAGAAACTGCCTGCCATTAGACAATGGTGCCGGCGTGGGGATTATGAAGCACAGATTTTTTATAATTTAGCCAATGGGACAATTACAGATGTGGGCACTTGCAGCCTGGAATATTCCTTGCTGGCCTTAGATACGATTTATTTAAACTCTGGGCCTCTTTTTTTTGTTTTGACCCATGGACAGCATCGTTCATAAGTCATTTTAGATTCCACATGTGATCAACAAAAATAGCCGAATTGAAATTATAGCGAACGTGCACGAACTATAGGTGGCAGCACTAACTAAACAACAAAAGAGACACGCACGGACAATAAAGGAAGCTATCGCCCCTGTCAAATCAAGCTGTCAATGTCAATGATAATATGTAAGTGTCAATGTCAAATATAGTAAGTTGTAGTTACACTGACGTTAATCGTCCTTCAACGCGATAAATTAACGTTATTAACGGCGTTTTCGTCAATGTGGCCCCAGCATGAGAGGGTTTATGATTTAGATTGGCGGCACCAGTTGGCCTTGGCAGCACCTTCGTCGTGCACGTTCCCTATACGCGTATTTGGTGTCAACCTCAAATGCACGCGTTCAGCTACATAAGCTTTAACATGGTAAAGAGGTAAATAAAGATTTGTTGTACCAGAAAATATTTATTTTCTTAATAATTATTTCGGATTAAAAAGTGTAAAATAAAAATAACATGCGCTCAGACAATTCGTCCTTTGAGATGAATGTATTTTTAAAATCATTTTTAGGAGGTACACATCACATCACTTAACCTTTAAGTATTTATAGTAATATTTAAGCACGTAGATAAATGCACGTAATCCTTGCACGTGTCGTCTATAATGACTTTACTAATTAACATTCCTTATGCTGATATAATTGTGTATTGAACAGACATGAAGAAAAGTAATGTTCACTTCGTGAAAGTCTTTACTCATGTTCTGAATGAATTCAAAGTTGTTTAATTTTATATTTTGATATCTACACAATTTTTTTATTTAGATATCTAACAGGACCATTGTCAAAGATGAAAGTAAAGTAATAGTACATTGTGCACCGAGGGTAGTAAGAAGGGGATTACTAACGAGAGTCTATTAAGAGCCCGACGCCGTAGGCGGAGGGCTTTTAATGACTCGAGTTTGTAATCCCCTTACTGCCCGTGGTACACTACACACAATGTTTTTCATCACATTTGCGAGGAAAAAAAAAATAAAACATAAAAATCAAATAAACTAAACGCACCCGCTAAGAGACAACTTCAGCTGTCAACATTTTTCAATATAGTCTTCCACAGATAATGCTAAGAACTGCGTTTAGTTTTTAAACTTGACAGGCAATGCCGCCAGATTGTACCGATTTTCAAAATAAAATTTTAAACTAAATTAATTTAATTGCATTAAAATAATTGCAAAAATTACTGAAATAATAGTAAAATATACCATATAAGTTTTATATACTCTAAAATTGGTTTTGTAGCCAAGTTTTGAAGATGTGAAATAAACCTTGGCTGATTTGAAACCTCCTTAGTCTGAAGTGACGTACGGGTTGGTTCTATATTTTAAAACTAAACTCATAACTCCCACGGGAGTTATAGATTTTCATACAGTTTTTCCTCCCGTGGGAGTTATAGATTTTTATAACCCACGGGAGCTAAATCGGCTCGAGCTGGTCTATAAGCCCGCGTGTTATAACACCCTTTACGAGCAAGTGTGATGAAAAGTATATTTTGTTTGTGTAGTTGTTATGAGGACGTCTTCTATAGACATTTCCATTACCTACTCATTACTTAATACCTACGTTTGGTATAACCAGACTAATATTATAAATACGAAGTCTATCTCTCCATCTGTTTGTTACCTTTTCACACTTAAGCCGCTGAACCGATTTAGATGAAGTGTTGTACAGAGAGAGTTTGGGAAGGACATAGCCTAAAGGATATAAGCTAGTTTTAAATAAATACTGCACTACATACTATACCTATTGCATTCTTGGGTACCTAAACAATTTAATACAAATCACACTATCACTACAAATCGTTTTACCCTGCTGCATGATATAGTAAAACCTTAGAAAAAAAAAATCTCGACAATATGTGTTAATTTTGTGCAAAAGTTTGAAAAGTAGAGGAAAAAAAATTTTTGACTAGTATTTTTCAAAATTCATATATGGCTTCGTATACATTTAGATATAAAGTCATGAATTTTCTAATTTCCTATTTTTTTAGTCAGTATTATTATTATGTCTCTATTGAAATTCTACAGCTAAAAACTTCGTAATTGCAACGTTTTTATAACCAACCATTAGAAGTTCTTAATGCATACGAAGCCAAATATGGACGATATAGAAATAGCAGCAATTGCCTACGAAGCCATATATGGCTTCTTCAAAAAGCTTATCAAACTACGGAATAGGGTTTATATTTTTTTGCAAAATTTGATAACTTTAGTCTTAATTAGGTCTATGGCTAGTACATGGGGTTTAAAATATTTTTTCTCCTTTATGACCCTGAATTTACCACTGAAAAGAAATGAGTTTTACCAAGTTCATTATTCATTATAGTCGGACATAATCAATCGCGGATAATATTGTGAAATTATCAAATAGTGTTATTTAAAAAATATATAACTTTTTATTTTACTTTGAACCTTGAATTTATTTAGCTTTCCAAATGTATAAAAAATCATGAACATTAGACGCCATTTTTGGCTTCGTATGCGGTAAAGGGCTAATCCTGAATACTAGCACCTAAATAGGCATCTTTCACATCACGTAAACCACTCAAACAATTCTTTAAATAATATTTTTTAAAGAGCTCTACAACCCAACAATGTACTATACCTCGTTTAATTAAGGTCGACTTTCGCATGAACAAAGATCGCGCTCAATCATGAGAAAGCACGGAATTATAATTACAATCCAAGAAAGCACACGCCGCATTTTGCGCTATGGTGTGAAATTATATCATTATATGCCTACCAGTGGCGTGGCGTAAAAGATATCCTTGGGCAAGCCGGTGCAGATTTGGCGTACATTTCCATAAGAGCTGTAGAATAAGGTGCTCAAATGCCTAATATGTATTAGGCAAGCCGGTAGGAATCGAGTTCTATGGACGCCAGACGCCACGCTACTGCTACATACATATATACCTATTTTTTAGCATTTGTAGAGCAGTTTTCACACCGCGGGCCAATATTCAGCGTTTTTGCGGCGTTTTATTTAAACGTCACATTCGTCTCAGTAAATATTGTTCAAAAAACGATGCCTAGAGTTTTTACGAAACCGAAAGACAGTCCCGAGGCTAAGTCTAGTTTTGTCAAAATTGTCACGATTTGTCCTTGCGTTACATGTAGTAAATAATCGTCGGACAACAATGATTTTCGAACCGCGCGGTTAAAACGCTCGGAGAATCTCCAATATTCGGAGATTGTCTTCATATTTTATGAATTTTGTGCCATACTACCAATTATGGATACATTTATCATTGGGATCATTCTCAGAAAAGATGTCTGTAGTTTAAGGGCTAATTGAACAAAATGTCAATCTTGTTCCTTTGTGTAACGAAAGTTATCCATACAAATTGTATGGTAACTTTCGTTACACAAAGGAACCAAATTAACTTTTTGTTCAATGAACCCTTAACTACGAACATTTTCATCTTGAAATGTCAATGTCTGGTAAGGATTCAAAATATAGTTTTAATCCAACTCTGCGTTCCACACAGACGACCGATTTTGGTCGGCCGATCACGAATCGTTTATATCTAATTTACACGAGGTTATTGCCGTATTTCTGTGAAAACTAGGCGTTGTTCTTCAGTGCTACCAGTACCGATGTGAAGATGGCCGACTAAAGTCCGTCACCTGAGTAGGGTTTTAATTAATCTACAAGTGCCGTAATTTCACGCGCTGCTGACAAATGAATATATTATTATGACATTTATGACTGCGAATATTATGGTGTCATGTACTAAGGTGGTCGGTCTCTTTGTTTAGAGATTCTCGCGATTATGTATCTTGGAGGGGTGGCGTTTTATTGCAATTGTAATAGATAATTAAACTTCTTTTTATTGCGTTACGCTAGGCACCTTGGTATGTACACGGTTAATTCCAACTTCTTAAATACAATCTACGATAGAGAGAACGCATAGAGAGACCCTTTACATCTCTATAAATGTAGTTTTAAGTTTAATGTAATGTATTAATGAAATCTTATATTATCGTCATATTGTTGTAATACTTGTAAAATAGTCGAAAAGAGAAACTGGTGAGTTTCTTCCGGCGCTTTTTCTCACCAGAAGGTCATTACCCGAAGCGCCAAAAGAAAAGGAGAGATGAGATGAGACATGCAGAAATAAATTATTATTATTTATTTTTTTACTAAAGATATACGATGCTAGGTTTTGATAAAGTAACGTTACAGCTATCTGGATTTTTCTGTAGCTCCGCTTAATTTTGTAACTTGTAATACATACTCGTACCTACGAGTATATCATGCAAATAGGTACAGAGTGTTTCCATTCCTAATCAAATAGTACAATTCAATTTTAATTGTCGCGTTGGGAAATAAAATTTAAAATGCATTTAGTATTTGGAACAATAAGGGTTCCAAAAAATTAATCCATCATTGTTATTAAGTTTTTCAGAAACAAAACTTCACATTACGTAATTCAATGCATAGATTTCAATTTCACACAAAGCACCACACGTGTCCGCCTTTCCTTCAAAAGTTCACGATGTATTTATAAAGTCCTCCCCTTAATGAACTAGTGATAATTCCAACTCCCTCCAGCAATCACCTAACATCACACACGTCGTTTCGCACGGGGCGAAGATTTATCGACGTACTTTTAATTAACACCCAATCGCCCCCGATGCCACAGAATAGCCCCGCACTCGCCAATTGAACTTTAATTAGGAGATGATCGCTCAATTTCGCTGCGGTTTCTCATGGGCAATTTATTTTGTCGATGGCTAATTTACGTGAATTGCTCGCTGTAGCGAAAATTGTATTCATTTGATCGATATTTTGTGTACGAATACACACGCAATGTGCACTACGGTAAATTTGGATCAAAATTCAATTCCTTCGTCCGTTGACGAAAGATTTCACCATCACTTCTTTTCTTTCTTATATTGTTACCTAAGATTTGATCATGCATTATAAGTACTTAGCCAAGAATTGCACCTATGACGTAGTTTGCCATTCAAAAATTGCCTCATGCAAATATTGTTCATGACGCAAGCGCAAGCGTTTTGCTTAACCCTCGGGAATAGTGCGTTTTTCTTAAATGTCACTCTCGTCTAAATTACAATTCGTTATTTCGTTGTTAGGTGTAATAGTACAAGCAAATTTTCATACTCAGGAATTGGGTAAAAACAGCCAAAACTTAGATCTCATCACAAACATTTGTGCAAAACCCTAAACCCGTTTCGAACATTTATACAAGGCGGGCACTACATCAGACCCGCAAATAATTGCCCGTAGCATGCAAGGAGTTAAGTGCACGCACCATATTGATAGTGATTGCAGAACAATAAGAATAAGGCGATAGCTCGCCGCTTGCTAGAGATGCCCGTAATGCCCGTATTCATACTCATATTCATATTTACCCGGTACCATATTTACACGCAGTTTTTGACAGCGGATGATTGAACAGAAAAAAACTATACAATGGTCAAAAACCTAGTAAGTGGGTTCCCCCTAAATACTGTTTTTACCTATAAACTTACACAATATATGAGGAGTGTCTTTTCAAAAGGGCTTATTTTTTATGAAAACCATAGAAAAATAAGCCCTTTTGAAAAGACACTCCTCATACGTGTGTACAGACTAGTAAATGCATAAAACAGCGACCTCATATGTTCAGAATCGGATACCATAAAATTGTTTCTAATGTTCTATTATGAAAGTGTAAAATCGAATTGCAATGTTTAGTGCACTTATTTTTATACTCTTCGATATCTGTCTGTGAAAACCCACACGACGTTCTGGAAGAACGGAATCTCAGATAATAATGTTCTTAGAATAGAAAGGATAATGAACCGAAGATAATCGGGTAGCGGGTGACAATGATCTAAAATGATTTCCTATGTAACTGTGTAGGGTAGTCATCATTGTCGATCTCTAGCCGAGCTGATTCTACCATCACTCACGGGCATTATGCATGTTTCACAATAATTAAAGCAGTCTGTAAAACACCTATAAACTGCCAGTAAACGGGTAATGGACTCGCTTCATTACAACGCCACGCCTTCCCGGTAGGTGGCGCGCCCTGGCCGCTTTATACGCGGTTTTTGATTGATTGCATCGCTCTTAGTGACTTATTTGATTAATATTGCGTGATAAAATTAATAAAAGCCATCCATACTGAATAGACGCATCATCAGTTGCAGAAAACTTGCCCGCAGTGGCTAACCGTAACCTGTAAATATATTTCATTTTGCCTCGGATAATATGAGTAGTATTTTCCGCCTACGACTAGAAAATGTTACTTTTCAGTTAGGAAACGATTTAAAATTGACGCGAATTAGATATAACGCAGGCGGTGAAAAAGAAAACATCGGATCGCATCAAGGATTTCTTTATATTTTTCACACCTCCTATTCAGAAAAAAGTATTTTTCATCACACTTGCTCGAAAATGGTCCATTACACGTAGGTTTTGCGGGCCGTAAATGAGCTATTACGCCCTAGGGCGTAATGGTTTTCTTTTTAAATTTGAAACGCTGGTTCTGTTTTACTCTTATTTGTCATGTTCAAAGGAAACGCCAACTTACTTTTTTAACTTTTATCACTGAAATATTTATTTAAAGAGAACTGGTATTGCAAATACATGTAAACACATATTTCTGTAACATTAATTAAATGTTTCAATAGTGTATTTCAGTATTTTGCAATTATAAAATCAACCGTTTTAGGTCTGTACCGCTATGGTTTCTGAACGTTGCGCATTGTCTATGGATATGTCACTAATGTCACTGTCAGTTTTACAAGTTTATGTAGGTTAAGTAAGGTTAATTTTAATTAGATTTCCTCACAAGTGTGATGAAAAACATTGTGTGTGCCACGGGCGGTAAAGGAATTACAAACTCGTGTTATTAAAGCCCTCGGCTTCGCCTCGGCCTTGTAACAAACACTCGTTTGTAATTCCTTACCTACCGCCCTTGATACACAATGTACTATTGATCCCTCATAAGAGGGATCAAAGTGATACTTTTCTGTTCAAGGACTACCTACAGGGTATTTTTTGCTTAGAATATGCCATTGCCATACCATACATTATAGACTCTACATATTGACTCTACATATCAACTCTACATATCGACTCTACATTATTGACTCTACATATCGATGCTACATATCGACTCTACATATCAACTCTACATATCGACTCTACATATCGACTCTACATATCGACTCTCCATATCGACTCTACATTATCGACTCTACATTATTGACTCTACATATCGACTCTAAATATCAACTCTACATATCTACTCTACATATCGACTCTCCATATCGACTCTACATTATAGACTCTACATTATTGACTCTACATATCCACTCTACATATCGACTCTACATATCCACTCTACATATCGACTCGACATATCGACTCTCCATATCGACTCTACATTATCGACTCTACATTATTGCTCTACATATCGACTCTACATATCAACTCTACATATCGACTCTACATATCGACTCTCCATATCGACTCTACATTATCGACTCTACATTGACTCTACATATCGACTCTACATAAAGTCGATAATAAGGAATGGCCCAGACCACAGGTGTTTGGGGTCCGAGCCGCAGGCGAGGGCCATAAATATAATATGGAAGTGGTAAATTCGTCCCGTCCGTAAAAAGTAATAAACGTTTTATAAAATAATAAGGAACTGTAAATTTAACAATTTCACATTTCATTTTATTAAAAATGTGTGATGCTCTTTGACTAACTATATATTTCGTTTTTGTTATTTTGGTAGGTAGCGTTTGTATTTAAATTTTCCTCATAGTCGGTGTGAAAAGCAGTATGTGTCACAAGGTAGCAAAATTATTTACACCACGGGCGTTAACACTTGAATCCCTCACTACGCTCCGGATTCTACTTTAGAATCCCTCGCTACGCTCGGGATTCAATGTACGCCCTCGCCGTAAATACATCATTTTGCTCCCTTGTGACACAATCTACTATTACGTCACCCCAAAGCTACGTGGAGAGAAAACCACCACCAGGAAGTGGGGTAGGTACCTATTGTTTTACTGCCATAAATTTATTTAATTTAAAATCACACTAATATTATAAACGTGAAAGTCTGTGAAAATGTTTAGATATTTGTTTGTTACTAAATAACGGGGTAACAACTGAATGGATTGAGCCGAGCATGCAAGTACACCAAGTCCTGGATTGAAACATAGGATAAGTACTTTATAACCCGGTAAAGAGCTCCCTTAGGACAAATCAAATCAAATAATTTATTTGCAGTTAATAACATAATTAAATGCATGCAAATACAATTTTAGGAAGTAGCACAATACAGTTAGTACAGTTAAATACAGTAAATTATAGTCAATTGCGGATATAAATGTCAAAATTATCTTAAAATATAAAAGATTTCTATCAAAACTTAAGTAAAATAATGTGTTAATGACAGTAACGGAAACAGCGCCAGCGAAGCCGCGGGTAAATGCTAATATTTAAATAAACGTATGAGTATACCTAGAGACAGTAGAATTCTGTTAACATAGGGAAGATGGCTGACTAACTGACTACGATGATTATTCGCTGAAAACTAACTCCTAAGAGTGGCTCAGCTTTCTAATAAGAACAGTAAATAAGATTTGGTTTTCTAACTTGATTAAGTGTATGTATCTTCTATGAACTGTACCTACTGCCCTAATAGACTATTGTCGACAACATATTTTACAGAACATGACATAGTTTAAGGAAAAATTATATTTCGTAGTTTCATTCTTCAGATATAATACAATACCAGGTAGTCCTTTAAACCTACAGGCGACTTTGCATGATGTTAAGAGACATTCAATTGACTATTAAACGAATTTTTGTACCATTCATTCATTCAACCCAGTCGTCCTATCAAACCCACCCTCGTATTCCTTCATTCTTTTCTCATGCACGGCGACTAACGCACGCGCCTCTTCGCCTTTCCGCTGCGTGACGCCATTAAATATGTCGAAACGGAAAACCGAAGGGAAGATTCGTTATTACAACGAAAAGATTAGAAAACTTCAAGATGATCGTAAACGATGGTCGAGAATAATTTATTCATCGTCGTCATCTGAAGATGAAGGTAAGTTACCTTTTTTTTTTTTTTAGTGTGATTAGAAGTGATTATTATGAGATTTATGAGCCTACATAGGAATTGACTGCGAGTCTCTGACTATGTTCAAATACACATTGGGATAGACTGCGAGTCTATAACGATGTTATAATGCAGAACATACGTGCATTCTTCAGTAGAAATACACGTTCCTCTGCGACTAAAATATTTTCTCAAACTACCCTCGCGAGAAAAATATTTCGTATAAAATGAAATAATCACTTCTTTATTGTTCTAGATGAAACAATCGAACAAAATGTAGACGATTCTACACTGGCTCATGACTCTGCTCTATCGGAACCGCAAATAAATAGCGAAATTTCCGCATCAGTTCACCCGACCGAGATACCTATGCCGGAGTTAAATAACGAACTCCCAGCCTCGGACACCGCGGCGCCCGCGCCCGCGGCGCCGTCCCAGCCAGAACTCGATCAGGACTTACTGTCAGCACTCGGAGAATCAACGGATGACACTCCGGAGTATGGCGATAAAATTCATGAAAACCTTTCAAAGCTGTGGTTACCACTGCTTAAAAAAGGAATGGTCAAGGAAAGTAAAGATAAAATCTTAAAGGAGTATCTTGTTCCTGATAATTGCCGTTTGTTACAAGCACCGAAACTAAACGTCGAGATATCGGCAGCCGTCCCAGATATGGTTCGAAATCGAGACAAGAATCTGGCAGCTATGCAACAACAACTCGGCTCGGGGATCTCCGCTATTAACAGGTCCATGGATATTCTGTTAAAAAATGGCGAGGTCGACAAGATTCTAACTATAAAACACCTTAGCAATAGCTGCCGTATTTTATGTGACCTCCATGCGAATTCTACTCAGAATCGCATAAAACTTATCACGCCTAGCCTCGAGAAGACTTTTCTGCAGGTCATTCAGGACGCGGAACGCGATGAAACTATATTTGGGAATAAACTTTCTGAAAAGATTAAAGCCGCCAAAACTATCGAAAGACAGGGGCTTCAAATTAAGAAGCCAGCGACGAAGAGCCAGGCCTCTGTACAACCGACGAGCACTCGAGCGTCCTACTCGGGAAACTGGTCAGCGCCCCCTCGTTACACTCCGAACAGGGGGGGCCGGGGCGGAGCTCGCAAGCCGACGACGACGGTGCAGACACGCCGGACATTTCCAGCTTCACAACCTGCCAAGACGTCCAACACGAACAAGACACGTGCTCAGGCACAGTAGTTCAGGTACATGCTGGCCGAATTGGTCATTTTCACGACTGTTGGGCTAAGATAACTTCAAATAAATTGGTCTTAGATTGGGTTAGATATGGTTACTCGATCCCATTCAGCACAGAAGTAAAACAAACATCTGTACCATTAAACACCTTCTCGCAAAACGAAGCGGCTGACATGAAATTAGCAATACAAAAGTTACTTTATTTAGGAGCCATATCCAAGTGTACCCCGATCAAGGACCAATTCATATCTAAAATTTTCTTAGCACCAAAATCTAATGGAGGAAAACGCTTCATCTTAAATTTAAAAAGTTTGAATAAATTTATAGCACCATGTCATTTTAAGATGGAGGATCATCGCACTGCCTCAAAAATTATTCCTAAAAATGGTTTTTTAGCCACGATAGACTTGAAGGAAGCGTATCTTCTGGTGCCAATAAATCCAAATGACAGAAAGTATTTACGATTTCAATTTGATAACGAAACGTACGAATTTGCAGCCATGCCGTACGGGTTATCTGTGGCTCCCAGAATATTTACGAAGATAATGAAAGAACTGGTATCTAATTTGCGATCTCGAAGTCTCAAGTCTGTCATCTATTTAGATGACATTTTGGGTATAGGTGATACCTATCAGGAATGTTTATTTAATGTAAACGAAACACTAAAGTTATTGCAATGCTTGGGATTTATTGTAAACCATAAGAAAAGCTCATTAATCCCAACACAGACTTGTAAATTCTTAGGTTTTATTTTTGACACTCAAAACTTGACACTGTCCCTTCCGGATGATAAACGAAAAAAAATAGCACAGTTGGTCCGTAAATTTCTAAGCCTCCCTACGTGTACTATTCGAGAATTTGCTCAACTTATTGGAGTTTTAGTGTCGGCTTGTCCTGCTGTAAAATATGGTTGGGTTTATACCAAAACCTTAGAAAGACAGAAATACCTGGAACTATTAAAAAACGACAACTATGAAGCCAAAATAAAACCTTCAAGTGCAATACTTGAAGATCTTAATTGGTGGATTAAAAATATATACACGGTGGATAATTGTATGAGATTCCCAGTTTATCAACTTGAAATTTACACGGACGCGTCCAAATCAGGCTGGGGCGCTGTTTGTGGTGAAAATAAGGTTAACGGTACATGGAAGTCTTCAGAACGGGAATCTCATATAAATTATTTAGAATTACTGGCTGTACACCTTGGTTTAAAAAGTTTCGCCCGAGATATGACCAACTGTGCAATTTTGTTGCGTGTTGATAATACCACCGCTATAAGTTACGTAAACCGTATGGGAGGCATTCAGTTTCCGCATTTAAATAAGTTGTCTCGTTTAATTTGGCAGTGGTGCGAGGAGCGAAATATATGGGTTTACGCATCGTACGTCAATACAAAAGAAAATATTGCTGACGCGGAATCCAGGAAGATAATTAACCCAGACACAGAATGGGAATTATCAGACAAAGCTTTTGAAAGTATCGTACAACGTTTTGGACAGCCTGTAGTAGATCTATTCGCTTCTCGTTCTAACGCCAAATGCAAAGATTTTGTATCTTGGAGGCCCGATCCTGATGCAGTAGCAGTGGACGCATTTACAATAAACTGGCACTGTAAATATTTTTATGCCTTTCCTCCTTTTGCGTTAATACTAAGGTGCATCAGAAAGATCATAGATGATCAAGCAAACGGAATCTTAGTTTTTCCTTTTTGGCCTTCACAACCGTGGTTCCCGTTGTTGCAGAGCTTGCTAAATTCAGAGATAATGTTTCTCAATCCTAATAAAAATCTTCTTCATTCGCATTACAGAGACTCCCATCCTCTGCAAGCGAGGCTTACCCTGGGTGTCGCGAGGCTCTGCGGCTGTCCTTCAGTCGAAGAGGTACCCCACAAGAAGCGATGAACCTGATGCTAGCATCTCTTTCCGATAGCACGGTCAAACAATACGATGTAACGTATAAGCTCTGGTGGCAATTTTGCGATTTAAATAACCATGACGTTTTTAAACCGTCTAAATCAACAGTTTTATCATTTTTAGCCAAACAATTTAACCAGCGTTGTGCATATGGTACACTTAATAATCACCGTTCAGCTCTATCCTCATTACTGGGAAACAACTTAGGCTCTGATGATTGCGTAAAACGCCTCCTCAAAGGAGCATATAAACAGAGACCAAATGCTCCTAAATATAATCATACATGGGACCCGCAAATTGTTTTAAACCACATTTCTCATTGGTATCCCAATACAAGCTTAGATTTGGAAAAAATCACAAAAAAATTGGTGACTCTGTTAGCTATATGCACAGCACACAGAGTCCAGACATTATCGCTGATTAAAATTGAAAATATTATTTCTACAACGAATGGTGTAAAAATCGGTATTACAGATGCTATTAAGACATCGGCTGTAGGTCGAGAGCAGCCGGTTCTCTTCTTACCTTTCTTTAGAGAAAACGTGGCTATCTGTCCTGCTACAGCTCTCAGAGACTATATTTTTGTGACCAAAAATAAGAGAGCTGGTAGTACAGGAAATCTCTTACTAACGTATAAGCCACCTCACCGAGCTGCTACGTCACAGACCATCAGCAGATGGATCAAACAAATTTTATCGGAAAGTGGTATAGACATCGCGGTGTATAGCGCACACAGCGCACGCCATGCCGCGACTTCTGCCGCGAGCCGCGCTGGAGTCAGCGTCGACACCATCCGGCGCACGGCCGGTTGGACCAATGCGTCCAATACGTTTGTTCGCTTCTATAAGAGACCGATTTCGGATGAAGGACTTTTCGCAAGATCCGTTTGCTTACCAACAAATGATCCTTAAATAGGTTAAATAAGTGGTAACTTTAATCAGTTTGTATCAAAGAAAGAATATATAAATATATGTTTTTGATCACACTCGTGTTTCAATCTAAGTACTTACGTAAAACAAAACTTTAAAACTCTGAACATCTACCTGGTATTGTATTATATCTGAAGAATGAAACTACGAAATATAATAGATGATCAAACGAACTTCTCAAGCGAAGTTCGATCATTATTATATGAGTAGTTTCATTCGAAGATATAATAACCCTCCCGCCCTTTCGCATCCCTATATTGTAAAGTTTTGTTATTTCTCTGAAAATAATGAAGGAATACGAGGGTGGGTTTGATAGGACGACTGGGTTGAATGAATGAATGGTACAAAAATTCGTTTAATAGTCAATTGAATGTCTCTTAACATCATGCAAAGTCGCCTGTAGGTTTAAAGGACTACCTGGTATTGTATTATATCTTCGAATGAAACTACGCATATAATAATGATCGAACTTCGCTTGAGAAGTTCGTTTGATCATCTAAAATATCTCACTTTTCTAAAACATAAGTATAAAGAGGGATAATAGAGACTAAATGTACTTCGTTTGTGGGTCATTCTCAAAAAATGATGTCCGTAGTTAGGGATTTATAAAACAACCTCTTAATCTTGTTCCTTTGTGTAACGAAAGTTAACCATATAAATTGTATGGTAAGCTTCGTTACACAAAGGAACAAGATTAAGAGGTTGTTTTATAAAGCCCTAACTACGGACATCATTTTTTGAGAATGACCCTTGTATGAAAATAATTTATGTTTACGTCTCAAAACCTTGAAAATCTAATTTTTAAATCCGTGTCCGCATTCTACCTCAAAACATTTACAATTGCACAAAAACCGTAAAACCTGTTTACTTCTAAGAAATTCAAGAATCACATATTTTAGTTGCGAAGAGACGCGTTCCGTTCTCAGGAGATAAATTATTGAAATTGATAAAACAATGGATCAAGATACAAAGTGGTGCACAGTTGGGCGGGTCGTAAAGACGAAACGTTGCAGGCCCGCTCTGTGATCGCGCTGTCCAAACAAATCAAGCGCACCTCGAAGTGACGCATGCGCAACCGTTCAGCGCTTTAAGCGTCAGCTGCTAGACCATCTACTTCCGGGTTACTTATCCATCCAGCGATTTTAGCGCTTAATTATCGAGGCTATTAGGCATTGCTGGAACCGCAAAAAAATTAGATAAAGTAAAACTATATCAGTGCAGTTCATGTGAAAAACTACGAATTTTATTGGTTTTTCCATCCGGCTCGGAACTTTCAGTGGGCTTTCAAAGTTTCCAAGCATTGCCTTCATGGGTTAACTGTTTGTTTTCGTACAACTCATTAAGTGATTTCTCCGTATAAGTGTAATTAGGGACTGATCAAAGGGTTCTGGTATGTTTTGACGCACCGCCGAGGATTCCTTGTATTAAGACGGCAAGGATCAGCCCTTACGAAGTGTTTGTTTTGATAGGTAAAGTTAGGAATGCAAACAAAACTCTCTGAAGATGACGCTTCTATTTGATCATCTTTCTACGTACACTTCATTGTTACAAATATCACTCGGACATAAAAGTGTCCAAGCGAATTATCCAAAATAAATGACACCTGATAAATGGCGATTGCTGATTTGTACCTTACCTGGACACATACAATCTGCAAAAAGTAGCTATATTATTATGTTTACATTTCCAATATGTTCCATTTACGACAATTTGATACGTACAACACAATGTGTCGGTAATAGTTACTCTCGTGAGGATCTGGAACTGCTTAGGTACTGGGAAAACCCCATGCTATTTGGAAGTTTCTATAAAATATGTTAATAGGTGTATGTCTTGTCTACAGAAGCTAAATTCCCCGACGCGAGGTTATCAATTTATTCATACCCATGTTATATACTGTTTTAATTATTCCTTTTGTAATGTGATTTTTCCTGTTTTTTTTTGACATAATTTTTCTAAATTTTTAATCACGAATAAAATGAAAACGGTACATACGCAACTGATAACTTTGTTTAAATTAATCGGTATTTCTCGTTTACAATGACAAATATGTAAGCGCGAGCGTACGAAATTTACCCACGATAAACGCGACCTTACACGCGTTGAACACAGAAAAACAAAAATATGTAAAGTTACGCTAAATTCGCTAAACTTAATATTAACAATCACGCAATAACGTTTAGCACAATCTAATTTATAGTTATCTATAAATATGTTATCGCGTTTTTTTCTACAGTCGATAATAAACCACATTTGTTATGGCTATCGACAAACCCAATTGGCGTGTACGGCGCTACAGCTAAATTATGTCAAGTGTTTCATTTCAGTGCAAACTGTAAACATGCAACTTTTTCTGTACCTTCTTTTTTTTGTGTACTCGAATGTGTTGTGTTATCGAACACAGCAAACTTCGAAGTATTTTTTTAATGCTAAATAAAACCAGATTAGTGGTGTAAAGCGCCGCTGGTGGTTTACAAGTTAAAGCAGCTCAAAAATACAATTATGTATTATAGACATTGATTATCTCACGACAGACAATATTTGCCGTATGAAAACTTGCGAGGATTATTGACTATGCTTCAGAGCTTGTTACTAAGCTAAACGCTTGCCACCAAGCGAGGCTGTCAGAGTGTCCATATCATATCTATAATAAAATATCTGTACAATGACACGATTTTGATGATAACAACAAAAAAATTGATTTTACAAAGGTCGAAAGGAATCTGTTTTTTATGTATGTATCTGTATTTGTAGCCACACTGCGTCAAATCGGTAGGACAGATTTGAACCATTATTGGTGAAAGGATGTTTTAGGGCCATTTCTCCAGAAATATGTCTGGGGTCATCTGGCCCTTTTTCATACTAAATGTATGGAGACAGATGAATGAGTCGCAGACATATTTCTGAAGAAATGCCCTTAGAATACTTTTTACACAACCACAATAACCCTAAAAGCGGGTTACGAGTCCTTGATTCCGGGGCAAAGTTGTGGGCGAGTTCTAGTCAATACATGTTCGCTTAGAGGCAAATCGAATCGGTGGTTATAATGGCATATTGTCGCAGCCCGACAAAGCCCCCGCTCCACCACCGTGCAGGGACTTAATAAACAATTACGCAATAATGTGTAAAAATGTTGCTCGGTGTTTTATCGACCGCGTCGACCTGCTTTTTATTGCTGCCCCCCTTATGAATCCACTGGGTTTATGTTTTCTATATTGTTTTAAAACAAATTCCATTACAAAGCAGCTTGCACCTGACGTTGAGGTGACCGGAGGGAAACATCAAAATACGCCTTTTGTAAAGCCAAAATTCCTTTTGTATTTATTTGTATCGTTGCTTTTAACAACGCGATAGCTCTAGTACGAAACTGATGAGTTATGTCTGTACTCTGTAGTATTCTATCGTGACATACCTAATACATAGTACCTAATGCACAATGCATAATGAGAGGCATTAAATACACGAGTGTGGTTTTATGAAACGAGCCAAAGGCGAGTTTCATAATAAGATCACACGAGTAGTGTCTTAATGCCTAATTATGTGCAGTCGCATACATAACTTTATCTACATGCATATCATAAGTTTTCTTGAACATGTTGTTCCAATACTTTAATTAAAACATTAAGATACAGTGTGCTTTAATGTAAACATTAAGATGCAACCTCGGGTACAGGTTTTTTAATACAGGCCATTTGCTTATCGTTCCTGAACATATTGTAGGCAAATTATGATATGGATGTAGATAAAGAATATTAAATACTAAGCAATATCGTTGAGATTAAACTTTTTTTTAAATATTACATTCAAAAAGGTGTACATTATTAACTAAACGCTTACCTACAATTAACTCGCCAAACTGCTAAGACAGTTTGTTGGCAAGATCGTGAAATTCATCGTAAAAAATATCATCAGCTAAACCGTAAGCCAACAGGCCATGACGCGAGAAAAACATAAGCGAAAACAGTCTACGTTTTACAGCACGATTCTAACGGAATAAACATATTTTTTTAGCACTTCCGTCCTCCATGGATGGGTAAAGTAAACTATTTTAGCCACCGAAATCAACTCTACATATAACGGTGATTATCACGCACGCCTGAAAGTGTGCTTAATAATAATATCGCCTGAAGACTCCCTAGGTTTGTGAGCAAAAAATTAAATGCTGTAAACTTTAAATGAGAACAGGAAATGATAACCCGCGGGTCGGGCGCCTGCACCCCTCATACATACACACGTAAACAGACAATTAAACCCACACTCACGAACGCCAAATATAAACTATACCAAAAATTCGTCTCCTTCTATCCCGAAAACACAGGTCGTGAAACGCACACATGCAAAAGAATTTTAATGAAGCGGCACACTTGTAAATCTCTAATTTAAATAATGCACTCTCTAAACGTACCAAACGTAACGTGAGTATTTCAGAACTTTGTCAAAGTAAAAAGTTTAAAATTACGTGTTATAAAGTTTCACAGCAAACTATGCATTTTTAAATGACAAGTTTCTAAGTAAGCACGAGTGTTTCATGCTCTGCCCCAGCCGTCTTTATCTCATCGAAAATGAAATATCGGCGCAGGCGATGGCAGAGAATTTTATCCACGTTTCAAGCACACGATAACTGTAAATTTGTATTTCAAGGGGATTTTAATCGTCGGTTCAAGGATTCGGGACATTTTTTGTCCGGGCTCTTGGATTTATTTATTTTTTGCCCGGGGTGGCAATCTGGAAATTTTAGAATAATCTCCAGTGAAGAGGGCTGGGGCCACATGTGCCGGCGCACCGGCGGCGATAAACATTTTATAGGAATGTTCGGAGCAAAAACTGCTAACCAAATGTCGGTGTCGATTTCCAGCTTACGCGGAGGAAGTTGTAATTTTAATAATTGCAATAAATTATGACGTTTATGCACCGAGTTATTTATTGTGAAAAATTTCCGCGAAAATCGTTATACATTGCGCAAGCATTTTACCAAAATATTTCTAACTTTATAACTCTCTTTCGAATTCGGTATCCAATTTTAAAATTTGCATAGTGGTTATAACCATCGCAGAAAGAAAGTTTCCACTAGAGACAGATTACAACTACACCGGTATTTCAGTATCAAATTATATATTATATTGTATTTCGAGGGTTGGGTACGATTTCCTCAATTTGAAACACATTAGGACCATGATAACTCCTGGGCATTTCTTCGACCGTTTCTAACGCCGCAGTTTCGGTGGGCTCGATATTCCTGAAATATTAGGATGGCAATCGTACGTTTAAGAGTAAGTAGACGTCGGGGATCTCTGCAGAATAACTGAAAATGCTATCCTATTCTTGCAGAATTTCGAGAATATCGATCCCACCGAATTCACCGCGTTTTTGCCTTTGACTGGCAAACAGACAGACGTCCCACCTGATCCTGAAAAGTGGTCCGTCGCCTATCGACATTTGCAACACTAGATGTCTCGAAGAAATTTGATGACACCTTTTTTAAATAACTGGCCAAGAGCATGTCGGACCATGCTCAGTGTAGGGTTCCATAGCCGTAACTATAAGGTAAAAAATACGATGTAAAAAAGTACAACAACAAAAGAGCGTATCTTCATAGCAATTACGTCCTTTTGTTGGGAAGCGCAGTTTATCGGCAATAACTCAAAAACGGTTAATCCGATCTTGTTGAAAATTATTTTCGTTGAAAGTATTAATTAAGTGTTATCTTTGTATTTTTTTTATATTTTTCGGACACACGGCTTAGAAGATAAAGGGGGGGACACAATTTTCACAACTTTTGGAGCGATTATTTCCAAAGGTATTCACTTAATCAAAAAGATTACTAAAGAACCTTCAAATGTTTTTAAAAGAGCTGTCGAACTATTTATACCTCACGTTGATTACTTTCTGAAAAAAATTTTTAGCTTCTGTGACATGTATGGAGTGACCCCCCCCCCCCCCCCCCTCTCCCAAAATATTTATTTTAGTTATTTAACTACCAAACTAAGTAGCAGCTCATACAAGACACCTATATTCCAAATTTCATCAATATCCATCATGTAGTTTTCGAGTAAAATGCCTGTGACATACGGACGGACGGACGGACATGACGAAACTATAAGGGTTCCGTTTTTGCCATTTTGGCTACGGAACCCTAAAAACGAAACGCTCTGTGAAATGGTTCACTGGATTTTAAAAATTTCGACCAAAACTCGCCAAAACAAACACCAAACATGGAATTACGACACAAACACGCACGTCCTTGATACTACATTGAGGGATCTATTTACGTACGGCAGATGCCCCCTTGTCCCGTGCGGGCTATTTCAGGCTACCCTTCGTCTCTTATTCACCATTCATCAACCAAATCGTCTATCACACTCGTACTTAAGTAATTATCTGTGAGACGGCAAAGGATGCATGCTCGATCGAGGGCTGAAGCCGAATCTTCGTTTTGTCCTCGTGCCGGCACTTTTGCGTGTAATAAGAGTATGTTTGGGGGTTTTGTAGAGGCGTATGCCGCTATGAAAAGAAATGAGGAATAGGATATTCTACAACAGTTAATTATAACTACAATTACACACCGACCACCAAAAAGAACAGCAGCTTGGGAAATGTCATCTTTAAAGATTGTACTTAATAACACAGCTAATAGTGACCGCACCAACAAATAGCGAGGACCAATTTAGACTCATGAAATGTTGAACAGTAGTTCCATCAGGAAGTATCGATTTACCCCACCGATTAAATTTCATCTATACCTGACAACACTATCATAAACAAGACGTGGTATGGTATTTGCTAATTCCGTCCAATTATCAGGAATGGTCCTCTTAGAGGGTTGAATTCTCAGAAATGCTTGCATACTGCTTTTTTACATAACTTAAGCAACTTCTGTGTGAAATTATACGGCTTGTCATCCCACCGGTTTAGACTAAGTAAGCGTCGTTGGTCAGATTTAAATTACCAATTGTAGATTAAATGATATCTTGCAAACTATTATTACAGTGCATCAATCTGCTAAGCTAAGGCTCGTGCAAACGCCACTCACGCGCATCTCGCCATGTGTATCGGCTCAGCGCACATTAACGTGTCGGGTGTCCGTCCGTCACTTGCACTATGCAACTCTATTTATATCAAACGCGTTTGATTTCGTGTCAGGGATTGTGCTAAAACTTTGTCTCGGCCACACTAGGCCTACTGAAAACGTTATTTTTTGCTCGCGAATTTAACAAAACATATTGGTACCTAAATTCCATATAAAGCTGCAACCAAATCTCGGCTCAAAAGACGTTTATACACCGTATACGCAGTGACGTGTCCCGGACGTCATGTTTTTAACGCACGCTGTGCACACCGCCGCTCAATAGTACATTGTGTATCAAGGGCGGTAAGTAAGGAATTATAGGGGAATATAGGGGAAAATCGTAACGAAACTGAGAAAAAATAAAATCTCAGTTTCGTTACGATTTTACCCTATATTTAGTTTGGGCGTAACGAAACTGAGAAATTCAAAATTTGTACGGAAAATTTGGGACATTTTGCACTACTTTTTTTATTTCATAAATTAAAAGTGCTCGTGGTTCTGAGTAAAATGGTATAAGACACACCATGATCAGACAAATAAAATAAATAAATAAATATTAGGGGACAATCTTACACAAATCGAACTAGCCTCATAGTAAGCTCAATAAGGCTTGTGTTATGGATACTAGACGACGATATATTTAGTAGATACAAATACTTAAATACATAGAAAACATCCATGACCCAGGAACAAATATTCGTGCTCATCACACAAATAAATGCCCTTACCGGGATTCGAACCCAGGACCTCTTGCTTCGTAGGCAGGGTCACTACCAACTAAGCTAAAGCCAACTAAGCTAACTAAGCTAAGACAAAAAACGATAAAGGTAATTTTTTTCTGGAATTGACCCAAAAAAATAATGTAATTAACCTCCATTAGTGGAATTCCACCTCAATTATTTGTTGTCCTTGAAGATTAGTCATTTACCTCTATTGGTCATTTCGATAATTCGATCAGATAAATGACAACACAATAAGAAACGCGATAAGGTGCCTCTATAAATAAGTGGAAATTCTCTAAACGTCTGCAACGCCCCTTACACCACTCAACTAAAATCTACTCTATAAAACTCTACTCTCTGGCAAGCAGCGTACCTCTCAAACAGGCGGGTCTAGACTGAAATCACAATTTTCCATACGAGTTTATCAAACGTCCACAAACGTGAAAAAACTATTGACAGTACAACCCAAAACGAAGTTAAGAAGAGGTTCTATGGAAATCTCATCAGACCAACGGCTTTCTTATCGTGTTTTCCCACGTTTTTGATCACTAAATACCTAAATAAGACAACCTTGTGATACCGCGCGTCCACCGAAACCAAAACACGTTGGAACCGCTAATGTATTCAGTGTAACATATTTTACGCAAACACAAATATATTCGTCTTATAAGGTAACCGTTTGTGTGCGTGGGTAGGCATGGGGTTTATCGTATTTGCTTATAAAATATACGATTCGTATAAATCATGTGACGTCTTAATAGGAAAAGCCAATAACTGTACCTAAGTACTATTTATTAGCACACATTTTAGTTAAATTCATTTCATATCGATTCAAATGAGCTTGTAATAAGAAAGAAATAATGAACTTTCTGTAATTAAACAGTATTCCAGCAAAAACTTTGACAAACTTTGACATGTAAAAGTGCCCTTGCGGCCTACTTGCAGAATAAAGTTCATTATTTCATTATTTCATTAAAAAACTTTCCACTTTCAGAAACCCTAGCAGCACGACGAGACCCCCCACACGAGAAAGAAACCCAACAGTCAGCAGTTTTTGGAAAAAAATTGATATATGTATATACATATTTATTTGGATAAGCCTTAGCCTGAATTAAATGAGTCTTTATTTACTACTAATATTCATGTTATTATTCGCACTTCTGCAACAAAACATATCGAAGTCGACAGAAGATCTGTCTGAGATCAATAAACTTGGTTGAAGTTTTCAACGATACAATTAACATTCGACAACGGTATCGTCTATTACTACAATGACACATTGCCGAATCATCACGACGACGAATCACTATAATCACGAATCACTATATAATAGTGATTCGTCTTCATATTTAGGGTACACTATGAGTAGGTACATAAAATGGTATTTCTTTTGTACGTGCCTCAACCAATTACTGATACCAATCCATATTGTCCGTATATTCAAAGATTTACTATTTGCATTTTCGGTCCGAGTACCTATTCCTTCACAAATCAAACTAGCGTTGCAATCTATTTCCTAGTTCCAAACTAGGCTCAAATGTTAAGGCAAAATAGATTTTGAGATGTATATTTCGCAGAGTGGCCAAAACAAGTCAAGAACAGAACTGTATAACAGAAAGCGTTAGAGCATGTTAGCGCTGTTATAACTTTACTAGTTATTGCTCGTTAGTAGAGCCAGTAGAGCTCACAACCCTGAGGCCAAAACTTATCACGACAATACAGAATGTTAGTAGAATTAGAATATGCATTTAGTGCAATAAATAGTATGCAAGGGATGTGGAATAAAAACACGTTAATAGCCACATGTGACACGTGTGCATTTGTGATAGCGCTCCCGCCAAACCATGCGCTAGCGCAAGCCACAAGCGCAAGAGGTATAGTAAGAATTATCTAAGGTGTCCGAATGTTTGTTCATTCTCTTTACGAACATTCGGACACCTTAGATAATTCTTACTACTTATAACCGGGTGTTTATAAAATAATATGTAAAGGTACCAGTGGCGTGGCGTCCATAGAACTCGATTCCTATCAGCTTGCCTAATATTAGGCAGTTGAGCACTTGATTCTAGTGCTCTTAAAGAAAATTGAAGCCAAATCTGCTCTGGCTTGCACAAAGATTTTTTCAACGCCACGTCACTGATAGGTATCTACAAATTTTAGTTAATACTATTTCGTAAGACCATATCTAAGTGCTTATGGATAATTTAATGAAATAACATTAATTAATATACATATAACAATTATGTAACTACATATGTAAGTAAAATAAACTAGAAAAAGATTTTGGATCTTCTGTAATTTCTAATTTATGCACTAGATTTGCTCATCCACCGAGAAACCGAGAGACTTTATTATTGCGGTCAGCTTCAAAATAATTACAAAACATTAGTAAAATCCGCCGGGTGCATCCTGAACGATGGGCTAACATGGAATGGACCCCGTGGATTGGTTACAGGAACAGAGGCAGACCGCGAAGAAGATGACCGGTTGACCTGGACTCATTTTTATGTCTAGTGGCAGGTACATGCACTAACTAAACCGAAACGAGTGACAAAAAAAAGAGAAGGCTTTTGCCCAGCAGTGGGACATATAAGTAGCTAGATTTTTTAAATATTTAATAAAACTTTAAAACGCTGCTCGCTCGCAAAGTAAGTCTCCTGCGTCTCCCAGAAATAGCAAGTCAGCTGGGGTGCATCACGCCGATATCACGGCGTGCGCGCATCGCAGGCTTGCGCGGCGTGGGGGGATGACCGGGATCGAATCGTAGCAAGCAACAAGAAAAAAGATCTCTATGCAATCTAGACAATGATATAATGGAACAAAATGCAACAGAGAGAGCAAGATAGATAGATATCTACTGGAAGATTCCAGTGTAGCTATAAGTTGCTAAGTTTCGGAATCTGTGTAGCGATTTGATTAATGTTAACTGAAGGTAATGTTGCATATTTTATGATTTAATAAACAAAACAGAGTTATATGCCAGTGATGTCCTAGTAAGGAATATTCTTCCCAACTCGAGAAAATTACATACTATTCGGGAATATTCTCGAGAACGGCACGTCTTAGTTACGCAAATAGCCGCAGTTGGATCGCCGTAAGAAATGCCGTGAAATGTGCTACAATTGCCAGGCAGATCTAATTAACTACCTGAAAAAAAGCAAAAGTGTTAAGAATTTTTTGAGGAAAAAGCGATAGGTGTATGTAACATCCTTTCAAAAGTGTTAGTAGTCGCAGATTATAAGTTTTAACCTTATTATATGTTTTTACATTATCCAGAAGACAAAATAACGACGGCTTCTCGTGGTGGAGAAGAGATCACTTAAAATGAAGCGAAGCAGCAAGTATTGCCAAATTTGTATATACCAAATATATTTGAATAAGATTTTTCCGTAAGCCATTATCATATATTGTCCCCAAACCTCAAAACTCAAATGCGTAGTACAGCTATCTCAAAGGGTGAGTAAGTCAGATAATGACATTATAATGTAAAAATTCCTACTTCCATCAGCCATGCCCGTTCAAGGGACAAATAACGCATCTATTCTGCCTCTAAGTTGCGTCATAGCCACTTTATATACCTACACAAATACACAGCCGTTCCACAGATAGTGGGTGCGATAGACAATCTCACCGATTTATGTTCGACCATTTTAAGGCTAATTGCAGATAATTACAACTTTTCTTACGATAACAAACAATGGTTTAAGTTTGGAATTGATTTGAACGATTTATATGTACCTATGTAGTTATAGACTTATTTCTGCTGTAAACACTACTACGATTTTATTGTAAAGGGTAGTCTATACGAGTGTGACGTTCAGACAATCTTAGGTGATTTTCATTAATGTCTCCAATTTAGCGAGTATTAGCATTATTTCCGTAATATTTCCAAGTTTTAAACCCCAAAATGGAATCATATAAGGACATTTAATTTCTAGTTTATAATTTATAGATTTGAGTTTCTTTCGGCGTTTCTTCTCAACAGTAGCCCTCTTGGGAAACGCGACCTACTCAAAGGATAAAGTTCATAATTATTATTTTATTAAATTATACTTTCATTAAATTTAGTTGCCTTAATTATATAAAAAAATATTCGGATAAATGAGTCTTTTCTATGACACATGACATCACTATTACAATCTACCTACTGAGCTATACTTGCAACTATCTATACATATTATAATTGTATGCCCAACTAGCAAAAGTAAGTACTATAAAAGTCCATAGAACGTTTCCAGAACACTAATTAGTGTTTCATACATGTCCTATAACGTTGATGTAAACGTTTACTCAGGCAGGTTTTGGCACAGTTATATCGCAATTTCGTGACATAACCGTGTTATTGTGGCTCCATACATCACATTTTAGTGCTATAGTTATACTAAAACCGCGACGTGTAACACTTTTTAAGCTTTTAACAGTGATTGTTGAGCCATCTACATCACAAAAAAGTTACAAAAAAGTAATCAGAGTTCTGTTAATGGACTTTTAAGTCCTATATTAGAGATAAGGGAGCTATTATATTCATCCGTAAAGTTGATGTGAGTTGTGAGACGGTGCGTACTGCTCGGAACTAAAAATCTCCTTGGTAAGTAAATTGATTGAACTACACATTTAAAGCAAAATGGCTGCTCACTGTTTGTGAAATTAGTGTTATTGTCTTAGACTCCCATTTTTACTTGCGATTGAAGATTTACGTACAAAGTATACTAGTATTATAAACAAAATTTTTATGCGCCCCCTTAATTATTAATATTTATGAAATTAAAATCACGAAAATATATAAATTTCTCGATCGCTGGTATAAAAGTGTCTTCGGGCTTACTATAGGCTTACTATATAACGTCTATCAGGTCAGTCATTTGCCGCCATGACAAAAATAGGGTTCCTTGACACCTGTTAAACCGTATAAGAAACCTTTGATGTCATTATGATATTATTTGGTGGTACATGTTCCTTCCATATATTTATATAATTTGCAATGTAGGGGAGACCGGGTATGGTTGTCTCATGGGTTGGTTGTCACAGCGGCCATAAAATAATACTAAACGAAGAAATAAGTGCGGAAGAGAGCGGAGTGATTGAAGTGCGGAAGGTTTTGCAGTCTTTTAACACCAATCGTTGCACTTATACCGTCGTTTAGTATTATTTTATGGCCGCTGTAACAACCAACCCATGAGACAACCATACCCGGTCTCCCCTATGTTACAGGATCACTTTTCACAAGTAATTGTATTATTAACAAATTATTGGGTACCTACTTATACCCAGATCCAAGATCAATATATATTTTTTTCTTTTCCAGTACGTACAGTAAGATGGATTACGACTGCTTTTTACGAAAAGATGATTTTATGCGCCAATCTGATTTGGAACATTATTAAACATTACTTGCTGGGGTGGTTTCATTCGTATTATTATTTTGTACGGAACCCGGCCTTGCTTAGAACAACGTGGTAAGAGGATAGTACCATACACCAATATGTCTGTCTTGTTCTAAAAGAACATTTTAAATTTCTACTATTGGACATTTTGGCTGATTATAAGTGGTCAAATGCTACTTTTATATATCAGAAAGGCCCATTAAAAGTATTTCAAACTCTTTAATACAACTATGAGACGTAACAGTTACCAAAACAATGATTTCAAGACTTTTTAGTGTTTTAACAGTGTCCTCGGGGCAACTATAGTATTTGTCCTATAGCAGCTATTTGGAAATCTTTATTTCACAAATCCGATACATACCAGTGTTAAAGAAATCAATAATAGTACATTATTATCCTATAATAGTATTCTTTTAACAATTATAGTACTTGCACTATAATACTCATTTGGAAGCGACAATAACACATATTTGCCTTAAAACGGTAATATATGTTCCTTTAATAGGACAAGGAAGCTCTTTAGTGGTATAACAGAATCATTTATAGTGCAGCGTTAAAGGCATGATTTAGGACTGTAATGTAAACGTTTACATCACTATTAAACAGTACTAAAGTGCTGTATAATATTATACAGCTGAAAAGGGATATAAGTTGCTTTTATAAAACACATGGTCATAACGAAAACCTTTATAACGCTTTAATAGGACTCTTTAGTGATAAAATGATTTCTTAATGGACTATTTTGCTGGTTGGGTGCACACGACATTTTAAGGCTAATTACAGTATTTGACGATAACAACCTCATAGTCGAATAATGAGTGGACGCCGTTCATTAGTATCGGAAGTTTCAACCATTTTTTAATGCCCGACTAATTTGTGTACAGAAAATCGTTACTTATGTACTAAACGCGATAAGTTAAAATAACTAAGTTAATCACAGGGCGGCTTATTAAAATTAGAGTCGGTTTTAAAACTTAAACTAATTGGTTGACTTATATGTTCAAGATTAACTCTAACTACAAAGTCGGCACATATGTTTAAAATGCGTAATAGGTCGTTTGTTAAAAGCTGTGACAGGGAACGCTAACTACTACTTCATAAGTTATAGCTCATGGAGTGATGATCAACGCAAGATAACTGGTAACATAGTACATATAACATTCCGGCTCAGCCTCGGACTTGGATCAAATCAAATCATTTATATCTACAAGTAGGCCTGAATGGCCCTTTTACATGTCTGATTCTATTCTTTTCTGTTGGCACGGGAACAAATACTCGGGCACATCACATAAATATTTGCCCTTACCAGGATTTAAACTTAGAACGTCTAGCTTCATAGTCGATATCACTCCCACTTAGAGTTGTGCCGTTCGTTCTCGAGAATTCTCGGAAACGTTCTCAGTTTTGTATAGGAAATATTCTCGAGAACGTTCTCTCTCCATACTAAACGGAGAACGTTTCCGAGAATGGCACATCTCTACTCCCACTAGGCTAAACGTGACGTTAAATTTACTTTGCTTCACAGCAAATGCGAGACAGTGTGACGTAGATCCCCTCGCCACCAAGTCCCTAATTCGGACGGACATATTGTAATGCAAATCAAGGGAAGAAGGGAACTAGACTAGATAACGGAAAAAGTAGATGTGGGGTCATACCATGATCTCAAAGACCTTGCGTTTTTTTTTAATCTTTATTTTAAGGAGCTTTTGTCAGACTCACTGATTGACTATACAAAGTATGCAACCGCCAAAGAAAAAATAAAATAAAACAAGTACATGAATACCTAAAAAATAAAATAAAAAGGTTACCAAATTTGTACACTACGTTTTAAAAAAACCGTATACAAACATAGCAACCTCCGAATGGGGTTCCGCCAAAATAGAATTAAACAGGCCTACATGCAAGCATACCCCAAACTCTAGCCAACTTAGCTCTTTTCTCTCGAGTCCGGACACACTCCACCAATAAGTGCTGCACATCCTCAATTGAACCACACTCTTCGCAGTTTGGCGTCTCTCTCTTCCTCATCACATGTCTTCCACATCTTGCGTTGAGGAGAGGACTTCACGGACAAGAGAAGAACTCTTAAATCACGAATGTATGCATTAGAATGACTAGCTCTATTGTCAGTTTAATCACTTTGAGCAAATATTTAGCGAACGTTGACCGCTTACACTTCAGACATGTATCCATGCGAACCACGTCTATAAATTATTACATTAACGACTGCTTGATTTATTGTAATGCTCTAGGAAATATAGATCTTAATTGCCCGCGTCAAATAACAACTCGATTTGTGCTAAAACTGACTGAATGTGAAGGTAAACTACGACATATGATGACTTTAAACGTCATGTCACTCCCACTAAGATGTCTTAATTTTGATTATTCATCTTATGGCTTTGGGCGACCTGTGAATCTAATGTAAACATTAAATAAACCTTTATTCTATAGAAAGAGACATTTGTGCTATGAAAAGAAATAAGTCTTGTCGTGTTCGGATCAGAAATGAGAAAACCTGTAGAAACGCCGTTTAGCTGCCGGAATTGGCAAGTTGAAGTGGCAATGGGCTGGGCATATAGCTCACAGCAACTGAAGCCTATGAGGCATAAGGGTTCTCGAATGAAGACCAGGAACCGGAAGCGCTACATTCCTCGCCCCCCACACGATGGTCTAACGACCTGATTAAGGTCGCAGGAAATCGATATAGGCAAAAATATCTAAATATAGGATCTGTCAGCCACGGAAATAGGTGAAAGCAAGTTGCATAAATTTACATAAAAAAATATATTAAAACCATTATAATATTAATATTATTCATAATTTTGCAATTGCATCAATAATAGTCGAATGATAAAAAAAAGCCCCAGTGCAGAAACGCTTAAAGCCTCATTCGACGGTAAGTCAATCTCAAGTGTATAAAACATTCCACCAACGATAAGCGCATCGCGCGATAACGCGTCTAGACGGTATAAATATCCGAAGCACTCGAATGCCAGCTCGATGGCTCACTTGGCTAATCGCCTGGGTCCGTTAAAAACCATTTATAAAAAGTTTCGTTCCAAACGCACCCATAACCTGGTGGCACTTTAAAAGGTTGACGGCGAATCTAATAGGTCGGATTTGAAACCACGTTCGAGATAGGAGGTGGGTGCGTTCTGGCGCTTTCCAATGTTTTCGTTTGTTTTTGTTTTGATGTAATGACACTGCATTCATAATGTATCAGTCTTATGACCGGTTTTCAAGAACCTCGATAAGATTACAAAAGTTCACTCTTTTATGGTTTTTCTTGGTTTATATTAAAAAATAAATGTAGAAATTACTACAAGAAAACAGCTCATTACTCTTTGAACTCTGCTCTGGTGCTACATTTTTTTTTATTTAGAACGTTACTAAGTTAAACACGATCATGTTGATTGATAAGTTTTACACGAGCAGTAGTTATTGAATCACGTCCCAATTACACCATAGACAAATGCAATAAAATCAAACGTGTCGACCATAAACCAAACGCGGCGGGGGTGCGCACTGCGCAGTGACACACTCAAATGGTTGCTGAGCGTGAGCGCAGAACGTGGTGCTATGCCGCGAGACACTGTCAATACGTATTGAATGGACGGTAATCCACTTTTAAGACCCATAGGTCACTTCTAAATAAAAAAGCTACGAAAGGCATGTAACTTGCATATGGTAAGAAATCGCTAGTTATCTTTGCTTTTGCCACTCACAAGGATAGACGTTTGTAAATGAGCGTTTTCCAAAAAAAATACCGGGGTAGCTACTTTCTCAAAATATGGACTTGTGAGGTTTTTTTGGCTCAGAATCGTTAGTACTTTCGAACCTTATACGTAAAAAAAAGTGTCCCAATTTTTTTTCCATTACGTCACCATTTTGCATAGTGTTTGTACGAACGTGACGTAGTGGAAAGACAAAAATCCCATACAAATTTTGGGACACTTTTTTTTACGTATAAGGTTCGAATGTACTAACGATTCTGAGCCAGAAAAACCTCAAAAGTCCATATTTTGAGAAAGTAGCTACCCCGGTATTTTTTTTGGAAAACGCTCAAATTCGTAAATTTAATTGACGCATAGGCACTGCACTGGGTCGTTTTAATCTATAGTTCATACCGGTTAACAATAGACTCTAGAGGGACACAGAAGCAGGGATTCCAAACATTTTCTGTAAAGTTGTATTAATATTTATATGATGTAAAATTGTAAGACAGTTTGTCAAAACATACAATAAACTTTCACTTCTTCTTCTTGGCGATGGTCGAGTGACAACGGACGTTAGAGCAAACGCCTCTTCCACTGCCCCACAGAATCACTCATATTGAATGTTAAAAATAACTATTCACCAATTACTTAGGAATGACAAATAATAAAAGAAAGAGTATACAATTAAAAAAAAATACAAATTGGATATAACTATTTGATAGTACAATATAATAATGACAGCTCTGAGCTGTCTCATATATTGAGTGTTGCTTATCTCTGGCTCTTTAGGTATTTTATAAGGGCACTTTTTTATTTTCAGCCAACCAAAAAGTATGGACATCACCAATATTTTATTTTTGAGCATCTACTTTAGAAATGTCATTTATTGAATGTCAACCTAAAACCGGCACTATAAAGTACCTATTTTTTCTTCTGTCTATTCCTATACGAAACAGACTGTATACAACAAAAAAGCATTTTCAAAATGAGATTGTATTTGTCTCGGTAATAATAAATATAAAAAACCTCGAGTTTACATTTCGTAACATAAATACTGTCATTATTATTGACAGTGTGTGTCAATTACCTACTTACTGCTTTACTTGGTAAACTCGGCGCTACGTGAACTGCGATTGAGATATTACTTTGATTGTACCTACGTGGTCTAATAAGTCTAGATTTCTTAGTACATTATAGGGTAAGTGCTCCAGTGAACGAACAAAATGCATGTTTTTGTCGTAAAATAAGATTTCTGTACCTTTTTACCAAGCGTGATATTTTTTTCTCGGTCAGCAACATTATTTGACAAGTTCTGGTAGCACTTACTCCAACTTTTACGCATCAGTGTCAAAATAGCGGCGATGTAAAGTGGGCATGCGGTTGCTGTTCGTTTTTTATATGGAGATGTAATAAGGGTTAAGATAAGCTCCGTTGTGCTTAATGTGTTACTGCGTGTGTCCCGTGCGTCTCTGCCTTGTACAGTGCGTGTTTTTTTTTAAGCCGTAATGTGATGTTCGTGCTATTAATGTATAGTTTAATGTTATTTATTTTCAAATAGTGGCGTTTAATCCACTGTTCTATAACTAGAAATAAAAATGGCTAAAATCCAATGAATGATCAGGGGGGTTCATTCACTGGAATCGCGTGATTTATTGTTTGTTCAATATCAGACGTTTCAGTAGTAGTTAAAGATTTGGTTTTCTATGACTTTAATAGAAATGTGTTGTCTGACAGAAGGCCAGTGTTCGAACAAAACTTTAAATATTCTATTTTTAACAGTTTATTCAATTTTTAACAGTTTATTCACTGGTCTGAGTTTTCCAGTGAATGAACTACCGCAATAACAGATAGTTCATTAATTAGTTTTTAAATACCAGTGAATGAACTACAACATTTATTGTATTTTTCTTGTTTTAGAATATGGAAACTTCACTAAAATCATACAAAAGATTCCAATATGACCAAGAATCTCTCGAAAAAGCCCTAAAAGCCCTTATACCAAACTAAAGCATTATTTTTAAGGTAGTTCATTCACTGGTTTCATTTGTTCATTTACTAGAATTGTGTGTTCATTCTCTGGTGATTTTCCATTTTATCCCCCATAGCTTGCTATAATTTAAAACTGTGCAGCACTACTACAAAATAAAATTGATTTTAGAAAACTAGAATAGTTGTTTACTCTATAGGAACAGTAATATTTAAATTTAATTATTGCTATCTGCCAAAAATAGTTTTTTAAAGTCGGAAATTTCCTTAAGTGTTCATTCACTGGAGCACTTACCCTAGGTATCGTAGCAAGATACGAATATAAAGGTAAATCCTTTATAGACACCAACAACAAACAAATGGCACTTCCTTGCTTTTTGTAAGTGCTTCGTTTAATTTTTTTATCGTGATAAACCTTTGTTTTGACGAAGCAAGCTAAATTGAAAGAAGTGCCATTTGTAATTTGTTTATTATCAGTTAATCTTTTTTCCATTGGCCATCTCTGCCGTATGACCAACTACCCCGGATTTGCCCTAATATAAGGTACCTATTTGAATGACTTTGACACACGAGGTTATGAAAAAGTACCGATTTGTAGTGACCCATATTAATTGAATGAAATTAATTAAATTAAAATAAACATCAATTTTAACAGCAACCAGTTAGATAATTTAAAAGCAATTTTACATAAACATTCAACTAGTGATTAGCTCTGTTCAAAGATTAACTACGGTATTGTAAAGGAAATTATATTTACATGTATATTGAATGAAAATATACATATATCAATACATAATTTAATACTAGAGATGCAGCGAATAGTAATTTGGCCGAATACCGAATACCGAATATTCGGCGGAGTCGACGGCCGAATAGCCGAATATTCGGCGGCCGAATATTCGGCCAATGGTTTTACCTAAAATGAAGTAAATTCGAACGCCCGGGTGAGCGGCGCCGTGAATCTCTGTACAGGTTGCAACTTGTTACTCGTCGTAGGCAGCCTATGATAGAAAAATGCGCCATTGAAAAATTTAATTTCATTTGTAGTTTAATTTCTAATTCGTTGTTTATGCTACTGTTCTATATATGTTTGAAATTGATGTGAAAGATGATTAACCTAATATTTAATATTGATTACTGTTTATAATTTGTTATTAATAGTACATTACACAACTAGGGTGGTAATACAAAGAAAGGCCGAGATCGCAGAAGTTTGCGGCCCGAGCTGCAAGCGAGGGACGTAAATATGCGATCGAGGGCTTTCTTTATTATCTCCCGTGTTGTGTACATCATTTTATGTCTACACTTGGCCAGAAAGCGGCTTTTTCCGTACGCGCAGCGTGCGGAAAAAGCCACTTTATGGCCAGGTGTGGCATAAAATATTTATTCATCCTTCTTTTTCCTTCGACTTTGTGTTAATTTACTATTCGGTATTCGGCCGAATACTATGCCATTATTCGGCTTCGGCCGAATAGTCAAAATGTGGCCGAATAGGCCGAATACCGAATAGTGGCCGAATATTCGCTGCATCTCTATTTAATACATTAAATGCTCAAAGTACTCTCATGTTTTATTTTATAAATATTAATAATATGATACTTAGGTATCTTCTTCTGTCAGTAAGTGTAAAAAATAAACAACAAGCCAAAGATATAATTTAAAGTTGTCAAAATGGCTCACTATCGGGCGTCCAACAAGCTATAATGGAGGCTAATAAAGCACGGCAATTCACCGATGATTTAGGGCTGCGGAAAACAGAGTTTCCAGTATGGCCGACGTTTAGCACCACCATACCCGTGCGCGCGACGCACTTGATTTATAACCTTATCCCTTACACAATAAGATGCAACACAGCCGTAATAACTTTGGCGCCCTGCAACGCCCTTCGCGGAGGGCGCGCTAATAATATGCCAAAAGACCTTTAGGTATAACTCGAAGTTAATTTGATAATGCGAATGTTGTGCCTAGCTTAGGGTTGTTAGGATACAATTTAAACGGTTAGCGCGGAATTGTAAGGGAGTGCCCCGTTTGGAGATAATGATACAGAAATTATGCCAATTTTAAAATGTATCTATTGCATAAAAGCGTTAAATAATTAAAAAGAAGAACTATAAATGTAATATACAAATTAATAAACTGCAATGTATTGTTACAGACTTACAATATACTCGTATTAAGAAATTGATTGATGCATCCAACATTCCAACCACAGACAAAGTTAAAAATTCTCATATAACCGCATTATATACACGAGTTTTCGTACATAACCACCCACGAGCTAAATAATAATTATCATAATACAAGATAATTATTATAATAAGAACGTCATCTGGTAACGCGTTCAGTGAGACGTGGCCTTACACAATGAGCCCGTCTTAAAAACCACATCACTAACAGATAGGTTCGCACCTTCCCGGCGAATTCTCCGCAACTCGTTTTACTAAATGTTACTCCATTATATGTTATTGTGCACAGAGCATTGTGGGGCTGCGAATTGCATGATGGTGATGAATAAACGCGTGCGCACTCTTTCACAAAGACCTCGTGACCGACGCCTTATGGCTCGTGAAAGGAAAGGTGGACTAGTAAGTACACCCACAGTGCATTCGGCCTATGTTGAATATAATATAATAATCAATTGAATGGTAGCAATTATGATTATTGTTTCAAAGAATGAACGTATGAATTTGGCAATTATTATATATATTAAAGACGCGATAGCGAACAATAAATGGTTCAAGGTTTTTAAACATTTATGTATAGTATCTTTTGAAAATAAACAATTGTACTTGCGTGTATAGTATATATTAATTATTACACAATACACATGCATATTAAATTGCGTTTAACACCAGAACATTTGTTCCCTAATTTCCTGTATAAAGTGAAATGATGCCATTTAAAGAGATCGTGATCGCCGAACATTCAATCCATTGTACCTCAGATGTATATTATTCCAATCTCTTTTATTGCCAAATTCACGGCTCGTTAAGGATGTTACGCATAATGTGAAAGTGTTACGGACCTTTTCACCGTAACTTACACTTAGGGAAATTAACTTACACTTATATTTCGGCGTGAATATCAATACGTATTTATGATAATCACAGAACTGACAGGTTAAATTATTTCATTAACATATGCCAGGTATATACAAAAGTCAGAATGGTAGTGAATGATGTATGAATGGAGACCATTTTTTACAGTATAAAAGCGAAAGAAAAAGTTTACAGTATAAAATTTAACTTTTTTTTGTTGAAGGGTAGCTATATGATAGGCACCTCCTGTAGAATGTTTATTCGTCGTCGTATTTAATTGGTTTAGAATAATAAAAATATTTATTACAGAAACATTAATAAAACCATGAAGGTTTAAATTGAAACAAAGCCCTTATTTTTTCCACATAGGAAAAATCGATGGCTACAAATCATCTGCCCATATAACGAGAGCCGCAAACGTATGCCACTGAATGCAAATGCAATAAATCCAGACTTCCCCTAACAAGAGCATTACCGGTAATCACATACTGTCCCTCACTTGTTTTGACACCCCACCCCATGAAATATGTAACAAAGCGAACGGGTTGCCATTGTGAAGGAACCGCTCGCATTGGACACAAATGCAGTGACAACCCTGAATAAGTTACAGAGGGTTCGATTGACACGCTCGATAATGTTATTGTGGGACGTGTAAATATTTGTGATTTATTTTTACGGAAGGGAAGTTATTATAATGCAAATCTCGAGGACACAATTATTTTCCTTTGCAATACCGACAAATACGTGAATCACGGCTGTGTCATCGACCTAATTAATATCTTCTTTATGCCGCTTTTTTTGTTTAAAATCGGCCGTCATCTGTTTTTTAACCCTGCCTTAACCCTGATTTATTTCGATATTCAAGGCATAAAATACATTGTATTATATAGCAAAAACTAAATATAAACTATGGGCTGCCAAGTGCTAAACCGACGCAAGTCCGTAAAATAATAAACCAAAAAATCTGAACTCGAACTTACCTGACGGACCTGCTTATACTGCTCCTCGAAGCTCCAACCGGCAGCACTGCCTTCGGAGGAAGACGACGAGGCGGAGCCGGCAGGCTGCGCTGGCGGCGGCGGCGCGGGCGCCAGAAACGCGGGGGGTGCGTAAGGGAAGCCCCCGGGAGCGCCGCCGCTGGCCAGAGCGAAGACGCTCGTCGGAGCCGACAGCGGAGCCCCCTGCGCTAGCGACGCCAGCGAGGATAAGTGCGGGTGGAGCGAGGATTTCAGAGATTCGAAATCGTCGCGGACCTGTTTGTCAAAAATGTTGCATTTGTAATCTAATTTAATAGAATAATAATGATATCCTTGTTACCTATAATACCTACTTAACTTAAAATTTGGGCATGTGACTACTCAAGCACCCTTAAACATTTGTACGCCTGAAACGGCAAAAAGTGGAGAACTTCTTTCAAGGCTTAGCCTGTAACACCTGTTTTATCTCTATGATTTTATTACCAAGTCTCTAGCTATGTGTTTGCCGAGATCATAATCGACCTGCGTACCAAATTTCATGGGAATCGGTCTAGTAGCTTTTGCGTGATGCACGTACCAACCAACATAGTCTTGTTACGATTTTATTATATGTATAGATATAGATAAAGTAGAATGGAAAAATTTAATGACTCGTACATAGTTGACACAGTGCCTATGTGATGACACGTATTAGCGGTAGTCAGGCAGGTTCAAGTCCCGAAGCAAATATTCGATTTGAATAAAAATATACTCTATCTTGTTTTATTTAAGGATCTTTGTAGTTTCATGGTGTGCAATAAAGAGTATTGTATTGCATTGTATACTCACCTTCAACTCCCTCTCAAGCGGTCGCGGAGAATTCCTCTGATGGTGGTTCAACTGGTGGTTGTTCATGGTCTGGTGGTTGACGTGGTGGTTCATGGTGTGCTGCGGTTGGTGCATCGGCGGGTGCTGGATGGGCTGATGCTGGATTGGCTGGTGCGGTTGGACGGTCTGGTGCGCAGGTGCGTCTCGACCGACGCCCTCGTCGGAGCTCTCGCAGGACTGCTCGCCGGACGATTCACCCTCTGACCGCGCAGACTGTCGACAACGAAACAAACTCGTTAAATTACGCATAAACAACTGTTCAATTAATACTATATGAAAGAAATTATGATGTCTCTTTATTTGTTTTTTAATGCGGGTAAATATGTAACCTATTAAACCAGAATGGTACAAAAGTCAAAGTAGATGGTAAAATTGAAGGCACTGCCTGGGTGCTCCGGTGGTCGAATTCGTAAAGATGCTGGGCCGGAAATCCAGAGGTACCGGGTTCGAGTCCTCGTCTGGATCATAGGTGAGCGCCATTTAATTTTTCTATGTAGTTTGATTTCTTGTATCTATGTATGTAACTTTTCAATTAAGTAAGGATTCAGAAAAGGTAAAGTTGCGAAGAAAACACGAATTGGATAACTAAATATATGTTTAATGAGAATTTTATAAATATATGTAAATGTATAAACTCCTTCAAAATAGGCACCATATTGTAGAGTTGCGGAAAACTAGCCACCGTAAACCTATAAACGCCCTAAGTAGCTTATATGTACATATATTTAGAGCTGGCTTTAATAAAAAACTGCACGTGGTATGCAGATTTTTTCCACTTTGCTCTACAATTCCTAAGGCGATTCCATACATTGGATCCTGTTTCAAGAAAATTATTTTTATAACAAACCGGCTTATAATTTCACAAATTATACCCTCAACGTTTTATAAATAAGCGACTTAAAACTGCATTCGAGATGCAGGTGCGATGACCAAGTAAACGTGCAGTTACTGCAATTACATATAAATGTCGCAAGGCGTCAACTGATTTCATAAAAAAAACAATAGTTGCCTGAGAAACATCAATTACATACCTTTAAATAACCTATTTAACACTAGCTAGTTATTGAAACAGAAATAATTGAAGTAGTTTACATTAGCCCATTCGATTAATATCAATAGTTTACATTGCAAACTCCCATAATAATAATTAACTTACAACTAAATCTATTTCCCCCTCATATCCTTTTCATCTAGGATTGTTTTCATAGGCACAACCAAAACAAACCGTTGAAGGCTAGGCCAGTTTGTGATTACACGAGTACATACTAACTGATTACATTCGTATAAGTAAAGCTGTGAACGAACGTTGCGATTTTTGTCTGTTATTATGTTTTTCACTGTTCATTCTTCGTGTTTAATACACAGGTTTAAACAGTATGAGACCCTTTTGTATCAAAATGTCTGTCAATGTTTAAAATTCCTTTAACCTTTAGCAAAGCCTTTTCATTCGAAAAATATTAAGAAATACTCATTAGTAGAAACGCTAATTTTATAGCGCTCGACGATACAATCCTCATGTAAACTTAATTACAATAACCCAACCCGACTGACATAATATATCTGTGCTATAAATAGATTTCTAGTAATTATAGATTATTGTTGTTCACTCTCATCTACACGAATAGGCCTGTGTGTGGCCTGTGTGTAGTGGGACGTTTATAGGTTGATAATTATAAATATTGCAATGAGTAAAACCTTTTACCTATTCAATACAGGTCTTTCATTTTAGCAGAAAGTACTCACGAGTCTAGATTCATTGAAGTACCTAACCTAGTTAAAGCTACGAAGGCAATCGGTGGAACAAATCATTTCACAATCGATGACGATGTGACATATCAATAATATCCCGAGAACTATTCCTCAAATAAGAAAAATAATTAAATAAAAATATTCTCTATTTTTCGCCCGCAAACGGGCGCCGACTATATGTAGAACATCAGGTCGAATAGCAGGTCGGTGTGGTTTCTTATTTACCATTCTTATTGTAACTAGCCCGAAGCGGTAACGCTAAATTATTTATATAAGTGAGCATGATAACGACATCGCAAACATATGGCCTGCCCTCAAAAAACTTTGGCTCTAGGGCCTTATTACTTCAACTGAGGCATTCTTGACTTGTTAACCAATAAACCTAATTATTCATGGTGAGACGACGCACCTTATTCTACAGTGGGGAGGTCTTTTGTTATTAATGCTTGGTTAATCGGTGGGCGGGAGCATTCTTTTCATTTTATATGAAAACGATATGATACTGGCAATATAATAACATTCTCATATTCATACTACAAGGTTTGAACAAAAAAAACATGTAAGGTGCATTGGAGTAAATTCGAACGAGGGGAAATAGGGATGACGACTGGGTTAAAAATATATCATTCTATTTAGTCCGTCAATTAGATTATAGAAAAATATGGGACACGTATTTTTTGGATTATCAAATTATTAGGTAAAAAATGACAAAAATTAAGATCATCAAACTTCCGGAGTGGGGCTTGTGACGTCACTCTTAGGTGAAAATTGTAACCAAAGAACGAAATCACTCGAAACTTCTAAGTACTGTATCCTCGTCATTTTTTGTTTGTCAAACAATAGTACATTACACAACTAGGGTGGTAATATAAAGAAAGGCCGAGATCGCAAAAGTTTGCCGCCCCAGCTGCAAGCGAGGGACGTAAATATGCGATCGAGGGCTTTCTTTATTACCTTCCGTGTTGTGTACATAATTTTGTGTCTACACTTGGCCAGAAAGCGGCTTTTTCCGTACGCGCAGCGTACCTAAAATACGTGTACAATACTTTTTAATAATCTAACTGACGGACTAAACAGTTTTTTTTAGTCGTCTAGCCCTTTTTTTTTTAAATTTAGGATTTCTACCAATCGCATATCTTTCCATTCTTAAAAAACAGTATCTAAAACATTTTTCCGAAAAACAGGATTGGTCGGGAAACCAGTTTTTATATTAACCCGGTACCATCGATCGATATACCGAACTGGCGGAATCGAGCCGTCCGCAAAATGAGCGCGATTTGCGCCCCGCCCGCGGCATACAATTACGACATTAAAATTATTATTTTATTTCCAGTTTTAGGGTTCCATAGCTAAAAGAAATTTTGCATAAATGACGCGATTCCATACCTATCGCAATCGTATCTTCTGTCTTACCTATATGTATCTTGTATCATACGTAAAACGCCCACCATGTTCTGATGGAACCCCAACACATTTTTGATATTCTACAACGATACCCGACATACTTACGCTCTAAGTTTCAGATACACTGATCCTTCCATGAGACCTCTGGGTTCCGCGGGCACCTTTAATTCACTGCTAGTCTAGATAGAGACCCTGCTGAACTGGTATTTAATCTGTCAAAGCATTAATATTTACAAAACGACAGACTCTGTCTGATACTTTATACAATACTTAAAGGTAACGCGCAGCGTGCGAAAAAAGTCACTTTATGGCCAGGTGCGGCATAAAAGAGTTTATTATATTTCTTTAATTAAACTCAAGGATACAATTTCATAAAATTAATCTAAAACTAAAACCTAAATATAAAAAAACAATTAAAAGTATTAAAATAATCTATTTTTTAAATTGTGACGGTAAAACTATACAGAGTGGCCCATTTCGATCGGTCAGTATGGAAAAGTCGGAAACTATAAGACATACGAAGATCTGTTCTTAGGAACCATGTCATCGATTTTAGGAACAAGAAAAACTGCATACATAGATTTGAAAAAAAAAACCTTGTGCTTTAACCGGGAATCGAACCCGGACGTTTTGGAAAATAAAACTGATTTGAAAGTCTGAAACTATAAGATTTCAGACTTTCACATACTCATCGATCGAAATGAGCCACCCTGTATAAATTCTCTGATACGCCGTTTAATTCATTAACCTTAGATTTTGTAGGGTTACTTCAGGTTAATAAATATAGAGCTGTGGTAGTTAACTATATTTCTTTTAAAACTTGTAGCGGCAAATCTATACAATTTTCAGTAAATTTTCCACTATGCACCTATTCGCTAACCCAAAGTTTTGTAGGGTTATGCTAGCTACAGAAGTTTCTTCACGTGCTCTCATTACTACTCCTTATTTATTCGAGCAACAATGTATGCTCATTGTCGAAACATTGAACGCTAACTCTAGGGGGGGGTGGAAACAGCGTGTTATAGTGGTTACAAAATTGTGACTTTATGATAACAACGTCGAACAAAGTTGTCAGTGTTAAACACTCTGTACTTCTGCTTGTGCTTATCTCGTTACCAAAAGCCTCCAATTTCACAGTATCATTCCTACGGGTTGCAGGCAGCTCAGGACTGGTCATGGTGGCGTTATTTGAAAGAGAATAAGTCCAGAAGTTGACATCTTTTAGCTGGTGATGATGGTGGTAATGACTATAACTCCTGAGCAAAAGAAAAGAACAAAGAAACCAAGAAAACTTGATACGGAACCCAAATAGCCGCGCTACCACATTTGTAACTTTTGTCGATTTTATTGTATTATTATTTATTATTCGCATTATTATATTGTGGCGTCATTATCGGAGAAATGTTTCGTTCGGATAAACGCCGGCGCGCACGCAACCCGATCGCATTCAGCCTCACTTTCTCATGCTCTCGACTGCTACTGGATTCCGTCCCTTTTTATTACTTTTATCATTTTTTAATGATTTCAAAAGCGCGTCTTTCATAAGGTAGAGCTTTTTATAGTGTGTAAATTAATACTGAGGTTTTTCGATTAATTGGTTTTGGTGAGGTTCTTTGAATGTAATGTACGCATATTTAAGTAAGATAATTTTTACTTTCTATATTTTTTACATTTCCTATTTGTGTAACTCTTAAATGAATTTTCTTGTATTGTGCAATAAAGTTAATTTGTGCAGTAAGATAATTTTACTAAATGCTAACTATTGCAAGCACAGCTCTGCCGTCTTTTTATTTTCCTTCGTGCTTTATTATGATTAAGTGTAGCAAAAATACAACCATCAAGGCATATGAATTAATGCGAATTAAAATAAAATCATGAAATGAGATCATACAATTTTGGATTATGTACCCCTTGCTCGTAAGTATTTAATGCAAGTATTTACTTCGATTTTAAACTATCTAAGCAGTAAAGAAGATAACATAGAAATTAATAGGTACATAAATGAGGCCCCAGTTCTTCCAAGTTCACTCAAGTAATTTTCAAACGATCCATCCGAATTTACCAAGTTCGGTCTTACCTATAGAGTAAACATCGGTACATAAAGCGTCGTTACACATAATATTATCGAATGACGAACTGTAAAAACCAACAGTTGCAGGCACCGATAAGTAGGATAGCGTTAGCACAGCCCGTGCTAATGCCTAACCAAACAGAATTCAGCGACTTCGCGTTTGTCGAAATCGCTCGTGATTTTATAATATAACAATAACTGTTCGTCGTTTAGTGTCACGATGAAGAGCGTAAGGCGTATGACATTGATAAGTGAGTCAATAAAACTGACCGAAATTTCACAAGGTGTCGAAACTTCCAAGTCCTAATCATTAACACCTATAGCCGTCGTACACGCCCAACCCAGTGAAGAGCCGACTCATTGAAGTCGTTCTTATAGACGAGTCAACACCATATTAAAATATTACTCAAACACAGAGAGCAAAAGTGAAAGAATTCCTCCATCGAACGAAACCATTAAAGAGGCTACGCGTTTATGCTTTGGATAAACAAGGAATGAACTGGGGTCTTTCTTAGAAAAATCCCGAAACATTCAACCTGATATAAGCAGAAGGACACACCGTTGATTAGCGCCTCTTACCAAAATAGAACACGCATCTTTAAAACATCCTTATTTATAAAAGAATACGATACTATTTTAAACGACAACACATTTGTAGCTACCGATATTGATGAACTGATGTGGCGGACCAAATTACAGGAGATACAACCTTATACCAATGGCACAGAAACTCAGCCTAAAGAAGGAAGACCGAATAATACACAATTTTAGAACAATCGAAACCGAGAACAGAAAGGATGATTAGCTCATATCGTACACGATATTTGTGATAGAAATCGTAATCATGTCCGCGCGAGCTTGTTTTATGAGTCGAAATCAAATAGAAACTTGTAATAAGAGATGTCATGCGCGTATAACTTGTTTGAAATGCTAAGCAAATGTCGGCGCAAATAAAATATTGAACATTATAATGTTAATTACAACGACCATAGGTGAAGTGTGAAGTGAAGAGATGTGTTGATTGTTACATTTGAATGTTAGGTACTAGGGATTGGCTTTAGCGTGGTGTTGATTTGTTTCGATGCTTTAACACTGGTCAAGACAAAGAGTTTTATTTGCGCATGTTCCCTCTGGCAGTGAGGCAAGCGTAGGGAAATGTTCGCATCCTCTCCGGGAACATTTATTAGCAGGCACCGTCACGACGGTCTTTGTCCACACATTAGCAGTGTTAGCGCGGCCGGGACGCGCTACCTGCCTATTTACCAACACATTATATATTTACTCAGATACCCACATATATCTGGTGTTTCAGAGAGTTTATTGCGACATTCATTTGTGCAACGTATTGTTGACGTCGAAGGGAAATCTGCGTTTGCGTAATGCTCGAAGGAATTGCTGATTGTACAAGCCTTCGTATTAATTTGTTGTAAAATGGATTGTATGGCTTAAAGTCGTTACATTGTGGCTGTTGTGGATGTTTAATATCATACCTCAAGCAGGATTTAGTTCGTTTTATTTTATTTCGAGATTGGGACAAAAGGTGCGAGGTTAATAAAAGGATATAGGTTGTAAAGTAGGCACGAGCGCTGGGATAGAATGGGTGTCTGGAGCGGGACAAAGTTGCCGCATTAACGCGCCGATAACATTAACATTAGCGGACGTAAAATAACCGCCAATAAGCCGAAGCACGCATCAAACCGTCGACAAAGCAACAGGTTCTGGCCTCAACAAACACGCGGTGTTTACATTACGATCCTGGGGCTTCATTTAATAATTCTCGGGAACTAAAAGCCTTTGAACATTTCATCAGATGACCCTCGCTGTTTGCACACACTCCTGGCTGAGATGCTAATGTGGACACAAGGACCTGTATCGCCGATCGGACTCCGATGCTTTATTGTTAGCCTTCCATTCCGATATATTGGCTTCTTCCATTTCAATGTTATTCCTCGCTGACGGATATTCGCTGCTATATAAGCAAACACTTCTATTTATTATTGTTTCTTTGCTTTGCGTGATTGCCCGGTGAAGGCTCAAAATAAATTCTCGGTTTCTATTAATTTCATCGGAGTCGAAACTTAGAAAATTATTAGAGCATTGGATTTTTTGTAGTGGAACCGACCTTGTTTCCAGTTAAAGACTAAACAGCGATTGTGAAACTCTTGCTTGCTCATAACTTACGTGAGAACGAGATGGGGACAATGTACAAGAATAGTTTGTCAGGAAGTTGTAACTGCTATACGAAATGAGCCACGTATTTGAGCAAAACAAAAGGTGATAAGGCGAGGTAAACAACCTGACCCATTGACGGCGTGACGGCGCGAGTGCGTCAGCGCAACGTCTCGACCCGGAGGCACTCCGGCGCAGAGCTCCGCGCTTAGCGCTCAACTCACCTGCGCGACACGTTAAAACGTTTTAAATACTTTGCACACACATTTTAACACATACCTAACACTTCAGCTAACTCCGACTAATCGATCAATCCTCCGCGTATCCACAGCATCGACAATCACTCCAACAGCTTCGTCTAATCGTATGCAATCATGTCGCAAACGGTGCTACGGATAATTGTTTAAAATTTAACTATTTGTTCCACCGGCCCCTTGAACCATGTTCCAACCGTACCGGCGTTGTTAAAGAAATCATTTGGACTCTTAATTTTATTCAAAATACCGCAACAGCGGTAAGTAAAAAGAGATCGTGTCGCTTATTGTGATGATAATTATTTTAGAAAACAAAAACTAGAAAGCGGACAGACAAAGATGCCTATCTGTTAATTATTGTCACCAAAATGGCGGCCGTTATTGTGGATGACTCAAGATGGCCGAGTGACAAATCGTGGGGTTTCGTGTATGTCCCGTTTGATTGACGCGTGCCAGATTCCGCGGCGTCAATATACCTTTATAAACATATTTATTTACGCGTAGAAAGCGCAAATAAAAACGAGTTATTTTACATCGCGATTGAGATAGGTAATGAATCGATGTTTACGAAGAGTATGGTCGTGCGTGATGCAAGCGGAGGGCGGCCGTGAGCGATGGCGGCGACCCGCCCGGACGACTCGATGGGCAATTAATACCCGGCACGAGAATCGAGTTCTGTCAAAGCTATTAAGATAATATTTGACATTGGAAAATATCGAAATCGTTGAGACAATTTCGAAGCGTAGCATCGCGAGTTGGCCGTTAAATATTGACATTTCTCACGAGCGACGCCGCCGGACGCGGCTCGTGCTTATAACACGGCTCGCGGCCTTTATTCCTTCCGCTTTTCACACAAATAGGTAATAATCGATCGCTTTATAGTGTCGTGTGTAGGTGCGCCGGCGAGTGATACTTCGAGGAAACTTTTAAAATGTAGATACAGCGCAGACGTGTCGTTTGTCGACGGATCGAACGCGGGACGTTAAGTGGATCGTCAAACCGGGGCAATTGGGAAATGCTCTATGGCTCCTCTTTAACTTGGAATAAGTCACCGTCCATCGATCAGGGTCTGTATCTCTGACGCACTACGTGGAAGCAAAGCGTCAATTTGTCGTGTAAACTTTGCGAATGTTTTTATTTACAAGATCACTTTTTCCTTGCATCTGCAAACATCCATCATCGCTTTGTGACTTCGTCCTTGTTTGAGTCATTATTTACAAGCGGCGCTTCGACGGACGTCATGAATATCATGATTATCCGAATTGTGACAACAAGCACAATTATTTGCTCGAAAACGAAAAATCCCTAGTACATAATGGCTAATGTCAATAACTGTTTCCGAGTTATTCAAACAAAATTATGCAAAACAAACCCGATGTGCCAGTTGCGTCTATTGATTGTCAATCAAGTGTATTTTAATAATAACGTGAATATTAAGAGAATTAGTAATTTTATGTTACTGTATAATCAAATTCATTAATCAAATCTAATACGAGGAGTAGGTATTCTTGAAAACAGTATTTAGATACCTACTAAAATCACTTAATAGTCGCCATGGTCACGTATGACACAAATTAATGACACGTACGTTCAATAGAAATCGGTAAACTGCCATGCGTTTTGCCATGACTATCGACTTCTATTCACTTCGATGATAACCATTTAAGAAAAATCCTTACCTATGAAAACTAATGGCATCATTACAATGATTTTTAATTACTTACCAAATATGTAATACCTATAGGTACCAGTGGCGTGGCGTTGAAGAAATCCTTGGGCAAGCCGGATTAGCTTTGGCTTCAATTTTCTTTAGGGGCACTAGAATTAAATGCTGAACTGCCTAATAGTAGGCAAGCCGATGGGAATCGAGTTCTATGGACGCCACGCCACTGATAGGTATCATAGGTACAGTACAGAATATACTTATGCTATGACTATGAATAAACAATGTAACCGTAAGTTCAGAGAAGGATGTCAAGTCACAATCACTTTTGAAACTAGGTACCTTTTATCGCTATTCAAAGTCAAGGATGGAAAAATGGAAGTGATGCTATATTTAATTTTAGAAATCTTCAGTGACCTTTAGTTTAGACACTTCTACCCACATTCTTTTAATGCGATAAAATCAAACACCGTTATCTGTATTTTAAAACATTTAGCTGTCATGTCCAAAGCTACTTTTTAATACAATAACATATTATGAACCTTCGACAATGTTTTCTACAAATTATTCTCACCTACATTAATGTCTACCCCGTTACAGCTAATTATCAATTTTTGTCACGACTTTTGTCTGATAATTTAGTTTTAATATTCTCCATTAGCGATATTTACTTTGGTTTAATTGCTACGTCACAAAACAACAGCATTGGTTTTAAAAAGAGCCTTTATGAGTTATGATTCTCTGCCGTTCATGTTAGGGTATAATCGTTTTTACGTCGCAATATCTTTGGTGACTAATCAACTTAAAATTAGGCAGTCAGTCAATTAACAAGTATATTGGTTATTATATTGCCCACTGCTTCGACCATTTGAACTTATTAAACACATATATAAACCTAAATCGCTATCCCTGCACAATGTCAAATTCTGCTTTGTACTCTCCTCATTCTGGACTCTTGATTAAATAACTCTGATAAAAATACTTATTATTGAAAAACAAGCTTTTACAAATTACATGAAAAATATAGGTACCTACCTACTCAAGATAACAAAGAATAGGGCCTAACAAGCATTTACTTCCACTTTACTAGCAAGTGCCAGTCCCCAGATCACGGCTCCATCACCCATAATATTGTTTACCTAAGTTACAAAACTATGCTAAATGGCAGTTAAATCGGATTTGCAAATATTTAAACTAACTACCTTCTATATAGCTGAACCCTCCTTTTTTTGGCTAGTCGTGTAAAAACTGAAGGGTTAAAAATAGACACGCAAGTGACGAAGTCACCGATGACCTCGTGACAGGTGTAAACGGCAGTAAACCGAAGTAAACCGGAGTAAACTGAGTTAACCGCCGTTTAATTACAAGAGGTGCGCGCGCCGTAAACCTGGACCAGGAAACTTATGTCCAAACCGCAGGTAGGTCAACTTTGTATTGTTGCTATTACAAGTTATAGGCAATTAAAAGTACTGGCCGTAGGTGAGTATGTGGTGAGTTACATTACAGAACATGAAGAGATACCTATTGTGATAAAATAGTCGCCTATTAGTCACATCTATCAGTTGCAGAAAATTAAACCTTATAATTATCACTAGAGATGTAACGATACATAATTTTGCCGATACGATACCGATACCGATATTTGTAGCAAATTATCGGCGATACCGATATCTTAGCTAACTAATGAAGTATGAACTTCAGATTTATTATTTCTATGTCCTTATTATACCTAAAACTTGGCTATATTTAACAGAGAGCCAACCTTGAAGGTGTAACGTAAGAATAAATAAATTGTCAACACAAAATTATTATTTTCTTACTATGAACCAAATATATAATTAACATAGTAATTATTACTGCACAAGGTAATATACCAATATATAAATTAAGTCAGTAATTGAAATTACTTTTTGCAGATTTTTTTTTCGCGCTCTTCAAATATCGGTCGTATATAATCGGCGATACCGATACATCGGTGATACCACTATATCGGCAGATATATCGGTATCGGTATCGTTACATCCCTAATTAATTGCGCTCAATTGGTTTATCATACTTATTTGCAGAGATGTGTATTTGCGCTGTAGCAAGAGGGGTCGCCATTTAGAAGAGTAGATTGCGCGTTGGAGTCAAATTATTCTAAATCTGCTTGACGTTGACTTTCAGCTACTGTTAACGAACTACTTATATATATAAAGCTACCTTGAAGTTCACTATAGTATTGTAAGTGGGTATTTCTGTTTTTGTATGAAGGCACTACGAGAGTGAGAGACCGGATGTCCTAAATTAAATCCAAGCAAGGGTTAATTTTTTTGGACATAACTTTTTACTTGTTATTGTCCATTTAAGTAAGTCCTCACTCAATTACAGTTAATAAACTTCGAAAAATGTTTACTCTTGCTTCGATCAGCCGACATCTGAGCCCTTTTCACGAAGCTACAAGTTACAATTTTACAAGTCTAAACTATTTGGCCAATGTTGCTAGTACTAGTACTTACCTTTTCTGTGGCATAGATATTGTTGTATTATATTAAAGAGTATAATTAAACTCTTAGATAACAATATTATTCGTATCACCGGTATGCGTTATCTATATATTTATCAAAACAAAATCTATTTGAACAACCTTAACTCTTCATAATGCATGATAAGACATTTATTCCGAAGCCCACATAAATCAATTTGCTTATCTATGGCCATTTCGGTTGTTAATCGATGATCCCGATGTGAATCGAACAGTCGTAATGTCACTTGTCGAATGACTGCCATCATTAATTTATCCATCTCGCTTCTTCGGGTCGCGGTCATATATTAATTTTAATACATCTTCATTCCATACATAACTCAATCTTTTGGTGTCCTAGAAGCAAGTGAGCATGCTTCGTCTATGCGAACGTGTCTCACTGTCGATTCAAATTAAATTTTCAGCTAAATGGATACAAATTAAATTGAGAAATAATAGATCGCCAAACAAATTCGGTAAATAAATGCCCAATAAAAGTGCGCTTAAGATGCATTGTTTTTCAGCTAGACCTTTGTGTGCAACTGTATTAAATTAACAAAGAAAACACGGAAATATAAATCTAGTAGCGTTAGTGAAGAATGCAAATTTTTGCCCCAATGTCCAATCCCTTCGGATTTCGTGAGCTATTTTATCAACGCGTGCGCTTAAATGCTTACTTTTTTGTCTATTAGTGACTAACTACCATTAAAACACCATAAAGCACGTGGTTCGCTGTCCCTTTTCTTTTAACATTCCAAAATACTCAAAACAAACTTCGAAAATCAATACGAACCCTTTCCGATAGCGTACAAATAAAGGCGGGATCAAATAAAACAATTCGACAAAAAAACCGGCCTAGAGACGCGCGCAATCGAACCCGGCCGATCTGTCAACCATCATTGTATTTTAATAATAAATCGACCGCCTACAACATGAATAAATCATATTCGATCGTTGATATCGTACGAAAATATAAATAATTCGATGTCAATCTTGGGATCAATGAAATTACTTTTTAACAAAAGTTTTATTTAAATATTTTTTTATTATCAAAGTTGACAGTTTTTTTTTTATAGTGGTCACACTTTCTAGTGACATTCGTGCGCCGCACCCCGCTGTGCAGCCGCACCAAATTTACAAACAATACCCTGGATTCATCTCACATTTGCTCATTAATCCCGTCTTCTTATTATGTCTTTTGTATAAACAACTCTCGATTATACCGTGCCGCTTCATATTTACATCTAAAGAATGATTACTTTAAAAAATCAGATAAAACAAATACGCATCAAAATGTGATTACCTAATGATTAATCTCTAATGGAATGGCATGAGCGAGATCATGTCTAGAAAATACCACACTCACATGCCTCGAATAATTGATAAATCAATGCAGTTCTCCACGCGAGGGGCACTAAATCAAAAAGAGCAACCTATCACAACGTTTTGACATAGAGAAACAACATGCCCGATATTAAACAGTTCTCGCTAGATGGCGTGATAAGCAGCCGTCAAACTGACCTGTCATTAGCTTATTAATGACTGACCGCCACTATATTGATAGATTTGAGCTTATTTGGGTTTTATTAAACTGTTTTGATGCGTTCCGGTCTTGGTTTGACCGAGACTAACACAACCAAATAACAAGCTTAAACACAATTTTCAATTTCTTAATCAGTTTTTTTTCTGCAACTTGAATGAATTAAAATGGGAAGAAGCGAGCGAGCGTAGAGTTAAATGACTCACTTGAAGGTTCTCAGACGAAGTTTCATGCGACAATTGCTTAGTTTATCGCATGCGTGAATTATGTAATTAAATCCTGCCACATCGGATACGTAATAGCCCGCGCCCGACATTTTACGGAATACAATGGGTCTCCCACGCCGCGTCTGAGCCCAGTCTGCACATCCTTTTCAATTTGAGCTGTTTTGCATACCTATCCGACAGCTGTATTTGATAGCAATAAATAATTAAAAACCTCTGTTGCAAGCTAAACGGAGTGGACTTAACACTTTCGCTATTACCCATCCTTCGTTTTTTCAACGGCAACACTGTTATTTAGCCAAACATCTGGTATACAAACACCCGAACGACCACTCCGCTCTCAAACAACTATAGACTTTGTTTCACCGGATTAAGATTCTGATTGGATTGGAGCATGTATCGTTTAATAATTCTGATAGTGTCCGGTGTAATGGACCACACACGGTCGTGGGTCAACAGTGATCCCTGGAACAACACTATAGCACTTAGTATACTTTACAGGTAAACTAGTAGCTGGGAAGACACGTCACGTGTTTTGATATGCACTGGCACGCCGACAGACAATGCTAATGAATATGGACGGGTCAATATCGAGACGAGATTGACTCGATCACAATTGGTTCAAACCGGTTCTCAAGGTAGGTGCATATATTTAGCGTACTTTACTCTTACATACAATTACTACCGATTAATGATAAATTCGATTTTATACCTATGGACCAGATGTGTTGGCAAATACCTCAAAGAGATTTTGATATTCCTAAAAAGTCCTCGAAATTTGGTATTTTAATTTGAAGTTTATTCCTATTACTGAAAAAATACAATTTTCAATACTAACTTTGACTTAACTATGCACGCATATCAGACGTCGAGTTACGGAAAACTAAACCACGTAAACTTGTAACTTGGCCTTAAAGAGATTTGGTATGTATCTATACAGCATCTGTATCTCAACAGACATCTACGCAGATTACCTTAAACAAACGCAAGTGGCAATTGTACCAAAAAATAGACATTAAAATAGCGTGAAAACAATCGAATTTTATATAGTCTGCTCAACCTGCTCAGGTTTAAACAGAGTGCAGACGAAAAAAAACTTTATTCGTGTTTGCACTTAAAGAGCCCCTGGCAAAATTCCAAAGTCGTTAGACTATCCAAACGAAGCGTGCTCAAGCTTCGTCTTTTAAATAATCTATGTGAGTGACAATGGGACCGGTAGCCGTCGGCGACGCAAGTCGCTCGTATTTACATTTTTATTGCCAGCTAATAAATGTGGCGTGAATGTCATCGCCTTTTTCAGTATGCTCCGGGGGTGGTATACCAAAAGTGTAGCAACAGTGTTGTTGAATCGAATAACACTAAAATCTAAAGTCTGTAGAAAACATATCGGGAAGAGCTGCCTTAGGGAACCCCTTTTCCATTCATCCGGCCGTTTGAATGTGTAAATAAAATAAACAGAATACAGGTATAACATCGTATCTTTAGGCACTGGGACTTTTATGGTAGACTCTTACTTGTATTATTTTATTAATGAAAGCAGTATAATTAAAAACCCCTGCATCTATATTATGCGCATGATTACATAACATTGCTACGAACGCTACGCCGTAGCGCTGTGTACACTTGCTACGGACGCTCTATCAATGAAGTCAAATTTCATATAATGTCCTTATTGTTTCTAGGAGCGGTTATTGTTTATTGTATAACGAGGACTTTATGGTATATGAAGAATTATCTGTGGAATCAACACTAAATTCACCGGAAAATTTTAAGTAGGTACATCTCTTTTTTGCATACTACCTACTTGTAAATGTCATATGTATAAAAAGGGAACAAAAATAAAAGGTCATTGGCGTACGGTTCCTACGAGTCTAGGTATACGTACACATATGGACGTTTTTAGGATACTATTACTATAAATAAGTAAATCTATACTGAAGCAATATACTCTACACTAGACATGACAACCGTTGGATGTGCGACTTAATATTGTGACAGTTGCATTTTATCCCAAAATGAAATGCCACACTGCACAAAAACACCCTTCACACTATAGTGCATAATTATAATAAAGCTGACAATCTAAAAATACCCGTGACGCGGTTTACGAAGAGCGCGGCGTGTGCGCACGGGGTAGACAGGAAGGGGCGGGGTCGCGCATATTAGCAGCTTCCACGAACGAGCCTCGCTATCTTGCTGGGGACTTAGAAACGCAAAGATGAACGGGAGTAGTAGAGAAGCCTAGTACGGAAAGGCGTAGTATGGTATTTAGTATGATCACTATCTACGATTGATCACGGACTAGATACCCCGCGACTTCGCACGCCCGAATTTCCGACTTTTCATGCTATCATCCCCCGTTTCAACCATTTAGGGGTCGAATTTCAACAAATCATTTTCTAGTGCACCTGTAAATCTCCTAAAAAAACATATTTCAAATTTCTTCCCTCTATCCGCAGTGCATTAGGTTGTACGATTTTATCTGTAACTTAGCTACGTAACTGTTTCATATTATGTATTCATAGGTAAGTAGATAAATTATTAAAGACCACAATAACTTTCATGGTAAGGTAAATATTTATGCTATGAGCTAGACAATTATAAAGGTATACAGTTTTTAGGGTAGGCTACCCCTTTATGGGTTACATAGATTTTGTAGTATGAGTGAAATGCTCGCGCCTTTCCTAGAAAGACAGCAGGATGTTAAGGGCTGTAAACAACTAATTTTCTTGCCAATCCCTTGTAGAAACGTAATGCTACTCAATTGCTACTAGTCTTGTACCTGTATGTAGGTACTAAGTACTCGCTAATTTAAAAATTTTAAAGATTTAAAGAATTGTACCTATTGCCAACTTACGTTTTGCTCGTTACGTATAAGAGAAAATCTATGAAGTTCTAAATTTTGTCTAGCGTCTTCTCTATCTTGCTCCGACTATAGCTATAGGTACCAGTGGCGTGGCGTCCATAGAACCCGATTCCCACCGGCTTGCCTATTTTAAAGCATACGACGGAAATATCTACTACTGAAGAAAAAGTAATCCCAATCTGCTCCGGCTTTACTAAGAATACATTTGACGCCACGCCACTGATAGGTACATACAATACTAATCACGTAAAAAGAACGCTGGTGGTGGGGCTGCGCAGTAGGCAATTTATCGGTCTATTTGGTGGTATGAGGTGCGGCGCGGGGAGGGCGGGTGCCGCGCCGCGTCATTGCCGGGGCGCTATTGGTTCGTCAGTCGACCTTTGCTTTCCGCACTGTGTTCACGTCACGTTCGTTCTCAAAATACTGTCGCGCACAAAAGTGTCTTGTTTATTACAAAATGGTTTTACATAGAAAAATGATTTATGATGTATATTGTTTGTTTTTTCCATTCTACACAGAAACATGTTTTTAATTCCATTTAATAATATATCAACTAATAATACTCAAGGATCCCACAGTCAAACTGTGTAAACAAACAGTTATGGGGGACGATGTTTTACTATTAAGCGTCATTCCAAAAAAAAAATAGGTTCATGAGACGGGACTTTCAACGTTTTAACATACAATATAAATTTAAATATAGACAAACCATTTTTTAAGGGCGTTATATTTCAACGAAGATTAGAAGTTGCGGACAGCTTTGTGTGGGTTAAAAAGTTGATTCACCCTATTAATAAATAAATAATAGATAATAATACATATACTTTTTAATCGAACCGCGCCGCGAGCGAAAGGCTAGTTTAAAAATAAAACAATAAACATAGTACTTTCGTGCGCGAGTGTACCAATGCGCAAACATACCCCCTCCACTTTCTTCCAGCGTTCTTTTTACGTGACGCGAACTGTACTAGTGGAGAAGGAAAGTTTTCCTAAAACACTAGGTAAACAATCTTAATTTCCCATCCCTAATTGCCACCGTTTCCCAAACTTGTCAGGTTTGCGTAAGACCACACGGAGACGAAGACAAGGCAATTATGTGACAACAATACCAAGTAGCTGAAGAGCGCAAACACGCGGGGGCGCTCGTAACTCGGTAGTGCGAGTCGAGTGCTCGATGGGGGGCGGGACTCGCGTGTGGTCACTTGAGACAATATCATAATAATGTCATCCTACGAGATCTCATAAAAGTTGGATCAACTAGTTGTTTGAAGTAATCGTTTACTAGAACGAATTGGCGATGATTTGTTAAATTGGCACCAATCATCGCTAATTCGTCTTTGTAAAATGTTGGACTAAGAAAGCGAATGAAAATACGGTATACTTATAAACTTTTTAGCATTTCCCAAAGCTCTCCGCGACCACCACGACGAGATGCATTGAAAAATGTGTTATATAGTACCTATTTTTGATAGGCAAATATAATGGAAGTGCTTAATCAAAAAATTTGCCCCTATCCAAATTTCCCAAAAAAGGCTTAATCGTTTAATTCAACATACAGTATGTAAGGAACACATAATCGCTTAAAATATCTACGTTCACAACTTTATGCTTTAATCGTGACTATAACCATGGCGTAACATAGAAAAACTTCTATTATTGGCGTCTAATAATAATAAAAAATAAAAGAAATATCATCATAAGATATAATTATCATAATGAGATGCACAGAGCTCCTTAAACGCACAATATAAGTTTTTGTGACGCGACCGGGCGGGACCACCGGTGTTACCATCAGCAAGTCAAATGTAGCGGAGTGCGAGTCATCGTAGGTTGACAACCACTGCAAGATCCCGTGGCCTTTAAGCGCGAGGGTTGATAACCACTGATCCTGAACGCTTTTACACGAATTTGTGAATAAAACTTAATTACAAAGTTCAATATGAAATATATTTGATGAATAACAAGCAACTCAAATACTTTAAGTTTCGGAATCTAAAGCCAAATAAGTACATAATCTTCAAGAGTCGTTATCAGGCAAAAGACATCAAATACCTAGGTGTCAATAAGGACTTAGTATTAGGCTACTGGTAGAGATGCGATTAGAAATTGTTATTGACAAGTGACAAAGTGGTACCTTTTGCCTGAGAGTGTCATATCAATCCTTCAAAAGGTTTAGCTATGTTTAATATAAACTGTCCCGTGATGGAACACGAACTTTACCGCCACTACGAAGCGTCGTGAGGCGACTACTGTACAACAATGCTTAATAGTCATCCGCTCAAAATAAACAGTTTTTTTCTCAAAAAACTACTTTAATGACTTATGGTTACTCGCACTAAGAAAATAACTTGTGTATAAAGTTTATGTAACTTTAAGTTGGTGGAACGGAATGAAATATGTGACAATATGCCGAGAAAGGGCATCCACTTTGTAGATGATTACGCTATTACTAGCGTTTCAATGCAAATACGACAGTACAAATATAACACAAGTGCATATCCCGATACGGTCCTTTTTACTGTGGATTGCCACATAAGACAAAAGGTTTTCAAGAACAAAGACTATACCCATAATCGTCACAGAGGTGAACGAAAGCGCACAAAAACCGCGAACTCTCTCCTAACACTTTCGCAGTACAAATAAAATAAAAATACTACTTAGCATTTGCCTCGCCAAGAACTACATCGCGAAAGAATCTAATTAGCATACCGTCATAAAATGGGCCAGTCAACACGTATGATATATTAAAATCACGTCGCCGGAACAATTAACAGAAACGAACCAGCGATCAAATAATAAAAACTGCCTTTGTCATTACAAACAGTTCGTCGAGGCGTGCTTGTTCGTAGAACCATAACAAGAACGTATAGTGTTGTATCGCATGCAATATGTTGGTATAACGTGTGTAATATGTAATATGTTGGTGTGACGAATGGATCGGTTTTCAGCCAATCGCTAGTTGCGTGCGCATTAAAGCCGACCGCCGATGGCGGTTACTATTGTAACTCGCGGTTAATGCATTATCCCTGTCTTACTAGACCTATTATATCTAGCTACAAAGGCTGTTTCTGTACATACATACCTACTAGTAGATAATATGAAATGCTACAATCAACTCAGCTCGAGGATCTGCAATGTAATGAGGTTATTCTCCGTGTCAGTTAAACTTAATCAAACACTTATAATAGTGCTTCATTTATATCAAAAACTTCGCCACTATACACTTAGCACGAAAAAAAGGGTATAGAAATGAGTATAAATTAGCTTGTTGCTACGTCCTTAAATAAATTGAGACGATATCGTCATACCCGCCGATTTTTTATACTCGACTTGTTATTTCCTTTGCACAATTATCTCCGCGTCTATGCTAAATAACACTTTGAATGTGTTCAATGCGGGCCGCAAGGTGGTATATAATTTTAAACACATTCATATGTACAATTAATACAAAATAAGTAGGCAAATGATTTGCGTAAATTTTCCACCTGTCAATCAACGGCTAAATACCTATATAATTGTTTACAATGGCGTCCGATACGTTAAAGCAATCATCGGTATGTGACGCAGAGCACAGTTTAGTAATATCAATGGTGGCACTTTAGTGAGCATTCAAAAACAATTTCCCGGCATAGAAAACGCGACAACCTCGGCGCGACAAAAGCAGACGATACGACGCATCACCTCCAACCTCCGATTGAGAAACCCAATTTGAATAACAATCAATAAATTAATGTACACTCGTAATTTATTCATAAGCAGAGTCTGACACGCGGCGACGAGCGCTGAATCCAAATGAAATTTTATAATAAACGCTCCTTTTCAACGACCCATTATGGCTACAATATAATACTTTTCTTAACGTATCATCATTATCGGTCCGCATCACAATGGCTCTTTGAGGCTGTCGTTAAAGTCGACTAATCTCTCTTTACACGTAAAAACGGCCGGTACCGAATGAGTTTCTCGTGTTGGAATAATTAGTGTGCAATTGAAAGCGTGCTTTATTTCAAGAGGACGGACAAAATGGACATGACACGGTTGGCCAACGGTAAAACATTTTCACGAATACAATGATTATTTCGAAAGAATGATCCTCGCTGGGCTTCGAGCTGCATTTAGAATATGAAAAGAAAATATTTAAATTGTCGCTGCCATAAATAGCTGCTCGTTAATTACAGAGTGTAATCACATTTCGCCAAACGCGTTACGACACACGTGTCCCATCCCTTCGCCGTTCTAAATTTAAATATTATTTAGGCGGGAGCGTTCCCTGTCGCATCGATAGAGAATCGAAAGTGATTTATGAAGCTTTGTTTGGTTAGCATACCAATATTAATTTGTAGCACATTTATAAGAATTTAAAATTAATTACAAGAAATTCAGCAATGACAATTAATTTCATGCTTAGTAAACAAACCGTCAAACGGTAAAAAAATTAAAAAGTTTTTCTAAAAAGACCCACAATTACGAATAAAATCAAACTCTGTTTTCTAAGACTGATAAGTAAAAGCTAGATAATAGTTCTAATGTAATTCTGTCATTATAATAATTAAGGGATGCAACGATACCGATACGATAATCGTATATCGGCGATTATCGTAAACCTTTACGATCATTCGTTATCGTAAATATTACGATACGATATTTTTACGATACATTTATTTCAAAATTTTTACTGTTTCGGGTGAAACGAAACGCATAACGCGTCAATTTCTGAACGCTTCGCCTCCGCACTATTGCCTAGCGGAGAATACACACAAGATACAGAAGAAATTAAACCATAATTTTCAAAACTATTTTATATTTTTACGTACTTTACTCAAACACAAAAACAAAATCAACTTAATTATAAACTGATCAAAACACGAACGCGTGACAACAAATGGCGGGGAGATGAGGCGAACCGAGCATTTCGTATCCGTAGTCGGCCGATCTCTATTAAAAATGCATAACTTTTTTTATACTTTTACTTTACTTAGTCTTACAATAACAACATACAACAAAGCTTCCAATAATTTCATCAAAATGGTATTAACCAAATATCGTAATGCATTCGTATCGTAATTCGTTATCGTATTTGGCCATTACGATGTATTCGTCATTTGTATTGGTATCGTAATAGCCGTATCGTTGCATCCCTATAATAATTCTCAAGTAATCTTGCTGCCTACTGGTCACCTAAAAATAAACAAACGAACCTAAAAATAAGCTAAATTCCAGATCTAAATATAGGATAATTCCGAATCACGCGAAAACGGACACAGTCCGTGCAAGTATCCACGTAAGTCAACGCAAAATATATCGAAACTAAAGACATGATTCTCAACTCAAAGCTTGTTAATACGTTTCCAACAGCCGTAACCGTTATAAAGAGATCACATCCTTGAAAGTATAAATCACGCGCGTAATAACAGCTTAGAGTGTCAGCTACTGGCTCGAGTAAATTACGGTGCGGGATCGGACCCCGGGTTGCACATGCATCATGGTAATAAGTAGGTTCTAATGGCTGAAATGGCGGTTTTAGGCGTTAATAGGTGTCACAGTTAATTGTTACGAGATAATTATGGGATGCTCAAAAGGTTGCCGATTTGGTAAGATTTTGATGACTGCTCATGAATGTGTGCAAGATATAAAACAAAAACCAAGGGACTATTGATGCCTCAGGGGTGCATAGTGAGTGAGTGCCTAGTGACAGTCGCTACACGATCACATTAAATGGTTATCGTTTCTGATGATTGTGTTCGAATCAGGTCCAAGATAAATACCTATTAACAAAATTTTGTAAAGTAACGGCGGGCGGTTTTTCACTTGAACACTTCTTAATACTTTAGTATGCAACGAAATGCTGCATTAGTGAGTAAAGTAAATATCTCATGGTTTTCAAACGTCATAACCGCGTTTAACCACATTCTCACAAGAAACGATCGCACACATCCTCCATCCGACAGTGACCTCAGTAAGACAAAGATAGCAATGTATCCCCTTCCGCCTTTCGATAATGTAATGTAATGTAATTCCACGAGTTGTAGTCTCCTGCGTAAGCATTTATAGGAAAATCTTAAGCGAGTGAAAATCTATTTATTCTTCATTTAACCGAAGTGTAAAGACCGCGAGTTTGCGCAATGGCCTGTTGACTCGGCGTTTAAGGTATAATTGGCAGATTGCCAAAGCGGCTGCATGTGTTATGTTATGAGAATTTCCTAATATTATAGGTTTCTGACCACATAGCTTTGCACTTCAACTCAAAGGTATTAATCCTAAATACCAACTAAAGATTATTATCGTTGTATGGTCTTATAGGTTATGTGACTATTGTGCTAATGTACCTATGATCTTTTGTTTTTGTTTAGGTGAAAACAGTTTGCATGTGCGTAAGTGATGGAAGGTATTAGGTATTTTATTTAATGTATTAGCCACACATAGTGTCATTAAAATATAAATTATTACTGCTAATAACTTAAATGGTATTATAATATGTATGAGACTACAAAGATCTACCTAGTCACTGAATTCTCATCTATTTGAATGACCAATATACTCTCTAACTGACAGACAACCATTTTTGCCTAAATCTGGCTATACACATAAAATTTTGCTTTGGACTGCAAGAAAATATATTTTTGTACATAGATCAGGAGTTCAGAGTTCAGGAGATCTATCTTCGGAAAGAATCGATGAACATGAACATTGGCATGAAATATCATATTTGACACACAACTGAGACTATCCCGTCCAGCCCACAGCGTTACCAAGAATAACATTAGACATGCCCAATCATGAAAGAACGCGATAATCATAATTAAAGCGTACGATATCGGCAAGGCTGCGCAGGAGTGCGATTCGGGGTGCGTGTCTACACGAGCGCCCCGGGCGCAGCGTCGACTGCAACTGACATCTCGCCATTTTCACTGAATTTCAAAGTCACTTGTATCAACCATCAAAAATCATTAAAATCCTTGTTCTGTTTTCGAATATTTCATCAATGTGACGAATCCAATATCTACTCAGGCATATCCTTATGAATAGGCCCGTGTTATTATTAGGGTTCAAATGATGCAGATGTACCAGTAAAGGTGGAACAGACAAGACTCACATCGGTGACTTACAACGTGCCGACGGCATGCTTTGGGTGCAGTGCCTTATAAAGAATCAATTTAGAGGGTTCCAAACGCAACATGTCAGCATAACTATTAACTTTATACGTAATATATTCGCGTGCATCACTAAATTCTTTTGTTGATCGACTTCGCGTGTCTAAATCGTACCCTCCGGCAAACGGTAGCAGCGATCGCGGCTCCAAATCACTACCTGCCAGTCCCACTGCAATCAGACCACAGATACTAGCAGCTCGGTCCGATATCTCGATTATTTTAATCGTGGGAATCGATTATGCCTACGTTTATCGATATAAAAACTATCCATCGACAATGTAGACTCAAATTGACTTGTTATATGTAATTATTACCGATTAACAACTTTGTTTCACTTCGCAGATTGTGCCGATTGCGAGATCTAACGGTTTAAACGCAAGTGTTAACGGATGTTATTATCTGTGGATTGTACCCGGAAAATTTATTCTTGGGCATAATTATCCCTTCTTAATCAAGAATGTTATTTCAAAACCCGGTATTTATTTAGTTTCAATAAAGTGAAGGATATTAAATTCTCACGCCCATTTAATGTAAAAGCTACTTAGCTCTATAATTTTCTTGTAAATAATCCATATTCTCGGAATACTTAATGATCTGTATCGCAGACTTAATGACAAGTAGCTTCTATTTGGTCCATTCCATTTTTAAACACACGAATCTAAATCCTTCCAGACTGTAAAAGACATTAATATTGTTGGAATGTGTCGATAAATGATTGCCGGTTTTATCGGTTTTATCGATGGTAAACATTGATTACGGCATGGAAGGGAAATCTTTTGAACTTAACAATTTTTCGGATATTTAACACGAAAGGTACACTTATTTACATAACTTCATAATCGTGATATGATATTTCAGTGATATCAGTTAAATTTCTGTTAAGTATATCTAACATAAATGGCACGCGTTTGGGCACTGAGGCCCAATTTAATTTAACTAAACTAAATATTTTTGTCTAATATCTTGTAAAGCGAGTTAGCTCCTCCTATTGTTGCTCCATTAACTACTACCGTTTGATCCACGGCCGTTTGATTATGAATCGTTCTAATTACAACCCTCGATACGAAACACGCACCGCTGAGGTCAGAACCGGCACACGCTATCACACTACTTATATTTTTTATATATTTATTTATACATAGCTTATAGTGTTTTCTTGTCTTCTTGTTAGTAAGTTCACTAAATATAACGTAGGTTCCTTCCTTACATAAATTGCTGTTCATTCATTTAGCAAACCGCAATCGGGTGCAATTCTACTTAAACAATTTCATAAAAATATATTGATAAATGCAATTTATATTCCTTCTCATTGCTAATTTTCTGGTACGATGCAGTCGATGCATCATAGTACTCGTAATTACGATTTTTATAGAACAGCAATGGAAACCGATTATTACGAATAGATTACTGCAGTTACGGAATAGTATTTCCAGTTTATAATATTGGATATTATTCGCATCATGCGGGCGGACTAGTGGAGATAATTAGAGGATAGCGGGCTGGTCGCGCGATAACTAGTCTTAATGACGAGAAATCGCACCCGGGTGACGCCTGGCCGCCATGTTGAAATGAAGCGATGGCGGGAAAGCTTGCAATTAGAAGATATAACCTAATAGCTAACCATTTTATCACTGTGTACTTAAATTTGAGTATTTACTACGGTACTGTACGCGATTTACATAACGCCTAATTAAAGGAAAAACCATCCTTCCCAGTGGTCTCATCCTCATCGATAATAAAGTTAGATTTAACTCGACGGAAGAACAATCACAGTTAAAAACGTTACAGATACGAACAAATTTAAAATGATATACGTGTAGTGTCCGTGAAAGTAAGTGTTAAACATAACCTAAAACCATCTCTATATAACCTAAAATTTCGTAACGTGCGATATGAAAGAGTTTTTCTGTACGAAGAACGATGATTGGACAATTAATCACCTCGATTACGCATGCGCCACATCACTAGCGCCGCGTTTATAGAGACAGCTACTTGAAAAGAACATTTAACGATCCCAGCCTTTTGTGAAGTTTTATTTCTTAATGCGCTTTTATTATGCGGACTTAATTAATTATATTTAATGTGACCGCAGGTTTTTGTCACGTTTGTTTGTATGTCTGGTATTAATTCATCAGCTTTTTTAAGCTTTATGATGAATGAAACAGTTAGACGGCGGCGGGATTGAAGGTGTAATTCGCAATGGTTTTTATTTCATTTCATTTATGAATATGCATTTGCGATTATGTGAAAATTACGCAAAAAATGTAAGCATTTTTTAATTAAGATGTAAAAGCCAGCAAGCCAGTTTGAGTGGATTACCTGATTCGATTATGTATTTTCCTACCAGCCAAATATGGTTTCAAATATGTAATATATTTTTTAGTAATTACATATAGATTACATATTACTTACTTTCGTGTACCTTATCAAATCATTGTAATGTGTAAGATTTGTACGTGACGACTTTGTTGATAAAGACTATGTATATATTATTATCTTTAGTATATATGTATATTATGTGATGTAAAGTATTTAATTTTTTGTTAGAAGCACCGCCCACAAGTTATCTGATTTGCCCTAAGGTTAACTGGTAGAGAAAGTCCTATAGCATTAAGTTCTCCTTTTGTGCGATAAGTTTTCCTTTGTGCAATAAAAATTAAATAAATATATTAAGCAAGAGAATGAAATAAAAAACAAGCAAGTTAATAAATCAATTTCGTCCGACCCAATTTGCAGAAGAAACCGCAAATCTTGATCTATTCCCAGATGTCACCAGGTGCTCAAACTGTGCTATGAAGGACTATTATTTATTCTGTGACTGCGTATGATTGATTTCACTCGTGAGATCAAAGTGCGATGTTTATAGAATAGACTAGATAGAAGTGGCATCTCTGCATAACAACAGGAGGCCAGGTTAAAATTCAAACTAGGTACATACATTCATTTCAAATTACAATTTCATAAGAACTTAGAAGTGAATTTGGAATCACTTGTTGCTGTCCCTTATTTCACTATAGGTATGAAACAAAATGTTTGACTTAATAAGTTTTATAATACTGCTATTTTCCGTTCAACTCTACTGCTATTAACATGAGAGTGTCAACAGGTAGCTATAGCTTCCAATAGCAAGTGAGCGATTAGACAAATTAACTTTTTGAAAGTGTACATTTTTATAGATACTCATTATTCCTTTAAGTCTATGGTGCCATAAATCGTAGGTAGGTATTATGATTCTGGATATAAGAGTTGTGAATGGCATCCGGCATAAGGACTGCACTCCAAAATGTAAGTTAATACGGCCTAGTTTCAGTAGTTCGGTGATTTTAGTCCGGTTCAAACAAATATATATGAACCGGACTAAAATCACCGAACTACTGAAACGGCCGTTAATACAAGTCACAATAAAGAGTTATTGCTATCGTCGGTGTTAATACAATGAAGCGTTATTTTATTTTCATTTCATTTCTAAGTGATAACTGATAACAGAGTCAGAAGCATCACACGTAACGGTAAACGCATCGGGTAGCTGGCGCGTCATATGAATCATTAAGTTTTAAGCTCATACGACATTTAAAAAAAACGCTAGGGTAATTCATAACTTCGCCGTTAACTCGTCCCAAATAAAATTTGACCAAATAACAGATCACAATCGAGAGTCAAAATATGTTGGTCCGCCTGGCGCTTCAATGTTGACGGACCACAGCAGCATGACCTCCGATAACGAACTGTTATTGCTAGTTCACGAGTCAAATTATATTACAGACAATGATGTCGGAGAAATTTGTGAATAACTCTACAGATCAGAAAACGTCCGGGATTTGAGTCCGACCGAAATTTCGGTTTCAGCCTAGATTCGGCTAAAAAACGGGTTTCGGCACAGTTTCGGTTTCGGCTGCCATCCGGCCGAAACCGAAACTGAATTTGATTGGTTTCGAACTGCGATCGGACAGTCTTTTTTTCAAAAAGCACAGATAAACTATTTGAAATAAGAAGTTACCATATGTTATATTAATTATTACTTTAAATATCAGAGACTCAATAATTAATATGTTATTTAAAAATGAAGCATGATTGTCATTTTTGTTATGTTCCCACGAAAACAATGACCTTTTATGGAAGTTTCGGTTCTGGTTTCGGCCGAAACTACGATCAAAGCCGAAATCGGTTTCGGTTTCGGCCGTGAAAACTAGTTTCGATCGGGCACTACCGGCATTACCTCCCTCGGTAAAATGTCATAAAGAACAAGTCTTGATGCTTCATTATATGTTTAATAGTTCTTTTAAAATGTGCCTTTACAGGCAATTGCAGCTTTAATTACCGTTTTTAAACATAAGAAATAAAATAATTCACTCAAGGTGTAGAGTAATTTCAAGTTGAACATAATAATAAATAATTTTTTTATTGTATTTAGTAGACTAACATTTAGTTTGTAAGTTCTAGATATTTGTTTGTTTGTTTGTTACTAACACGATATGGATCTCGCATCTGAATTAAATGATTTTTATTTTATTTTATTTTATAATTATTTGAAATAAACAAGAGCGTAAAACACCCGTTAATTTCACTGTTTAACCGTCACCCTATGACCGTCTGTACCAGTGGCGTGGCGTCAAATATACTCTTAGTAAAGCCGAAGCAGATTTGGATTACTTTTTCTTCAGGTGTAATAGATATTCCGGTCATATATTTTAAAAATAGGCAAGCCGATGGGAATCGGATTCTATGGACGCCACACCACTGGTCTGTACAAAAATTATAATACGACGTTTTCTAGCGTTCACGTTGACGTCATAAATAAATCGTTCGTGGTTCTCATAATTTTTAGCCAATAGATAGTTCTTAAAAGAAAGGGATGCTTAATATCAGTGATAAACGCGACAATTAGATATATAAAGCTCATAATTCCTGTTTTAAATTACTTACATACAACTGTAAATAAAATGTAAAGACCCTAAAAGTAGGAACTTTGTATAATTGTTAGATTATAAAAACCGTGCGTTATCCTTATTCTCCATGCGATTATCTTTAAATAAAACGGAATTAAGGTATATGGAAATATATTTAACCTCTGACACCCTAGGGCAGGGGTCACATCTGGACCGGCGACCTATTTTATGCGTACCTACCTTAAGTAAACAGTAACTTGTATTACTGAGTAGAGTATGTAATTTAATAAACTTAATAAATTCAAGCAGAAATGGACCGCGATGGTCATTTTATTTTAAAAACCGAACCCCTGAAGAAACTACATGGTGATCCCTGCCGGAAACGAAAAGTAAAAATTCTACTTTAATAAAAACTAGGTGTAGTTAGGTAAATACATATATGGAGATATATATGTATAGTTATTGTCAATATTTAAAAAGGTCGATAGTTGTAAAGGGCTTGGCTATTGGTACTAAAGCATTAGTATATAATTAACTTTTAAATGGATATTTATTTTACGATTAAATAAATAGACATCTATACTCTACTAGGTATGCGACTGTCCTGATTCAATTGCTGATAGTGGTTTCGTGTTACATACATATGGTGGTTAACTGTAGTTGTAAAACTGATCCTGTGAATGAACAACCAACGATCTTTTTATTTATATCGTATGTTATATTGAATAAACAGAAGTGCTTGCATACTTATAACACCACTTTATCAAGGTAGTATTCAGTAATAACTGTTAAGTTACACAGAATAACATATTTGTAACATAAGTTTAATTATCATAAGCAAACAATTCCGAACAAACATCAAAGATCAAGACCGATAAAGCGCGGTACACAGGCCAAGGAAATTCAATTGGACCATTACTGTAACCTTCTTAGAAACATCCAAATTGTTATTGCGAGAAACGTTATGCCTACAAAAAATATGATTGTTTAGTTGAGGCGCTAAAAGGTGTTGTCATTATAAATGACGTAGTTTGATCGTAGTTAAGAAATAAACAGAACAATTCTAAAGACGTTTATATACACTCATGGACAATGAATTCGGGTCACTTCCTATGAACAATTATATAGAAAATGACCCGAATTCATAGTCCGTGAGTGTATTGTATAATGTATGTTACTGTACTAATAATAATAGTAAGTGATGCTCTTACATGTAGGTATACAAAAAATATAAATGAATCGGTTAATTCGAAAACAGCCAAAATCACTATAAAACCAATACAGACTTGTGAGCAAACTCGCGCAGCGATCGGTTTTTTAAAGATATATTTCTATTTGAGCAGCGTCAAGCCGAATACATTTACCGTATAATTTGACTAACCACCGCGAGACATCAGTCACAAAAGCTTCATATTTCGATTGCACACAAAATTTGCTCACAGTCTGTAACCGCTCAAATGGGAACACATCTTTACACTCCAGTACCAGAGTCGGCGTCTTTATAGTATCAGCTATGTCAACACTATGATGTTAGCCAACATCCATACTTGCATCTGTCGTCGGTAAATAGCCTAATAACTCGGTTTTTACGCAATCCAGTGTGAATTATGATATTCACAACACTTAGGAGACACGACAGCATTTGGGAAATTTGATGCCTTCAATATTTGCTTCGTTTTTAGATAAGAATGATAATGATTTAAGTTGACATACCTGGACATAACGGTAATCATTTGACGCAAATTATAAATACCGACAGCAGAAACATGGGGGAAATAATGACATCATAAGTGTATGTTAGTAACAGTTGACAAGAATTTTTGGTAATTAAACAGAATATACATAGGTACTTACTTTTGTTACTGAAAGCAATTTGTCGATTTCGGACAAAACGCGGAAGAGCGAAGCCATTTACTTTTTACAAATGGCAAATCTCAAACAAATAATGTTCTATAAACCATAGAAGACCATAAAATGACTTTACTGACCACCGGTTATAGCTTATAACGTTATAACGATGGCCTACGTTCGAAACATCGCATACAATTCGTGTTTTAAGGTAAAATTCACCTTACCTTTTAAGAATAAAGTTTAAATTTCGATGTAATGTAAAATAGAAGTTAGAGGTAGCGAATAAGTAAGCATTCGATAAGCAAATCCCGTTGCAGAATTGCTGCAATCGTAAAATCGTCGGCGACATCCAACTGACAATGTTGAATAGTAGCGTCGTGTCGTAACTTTTGTTGGCTCAATGCGATAGCCGTAGCCCAATGATGATGTTAGGCGAATGTCTGAGATCGACCCCCATCGATGTCGCCTTGGGAGCGTCTTGGGAACCTGGCAGTTTTATGGCCGACTATCTTTGATCACCTATTTTACAAGTAGATGCATTCAACGGGAAGATACAGTACAATTGAGTACCACCGTTACCGGTTGGACAAGGTAGACAGACAGTTCGAGTTAAAATAAATCTTTTTTTTTTCAATAATGTAGATCCATATTTGTATTTTTTGCAATATATTTGAATAGGGAACTTGCATAACAATGCCTCATTACTGTACTTACACGGGTGCGGAAATATAATATTTGATGGATACATTAACCCCAGTGCAATGTTTGTAAGTTTAATTCCTTTTTAAGAAATCGATGACGTTGAGTCGAATTGAGTATGCAATTCGTAAGTATGTCTGTCGTAGGCATGGTCTGTGAATAATTTAAGAAATAAAAATCATTTCTATTTGCCCTGCCATTTGATACTCCTCAAATAAGGGAAAGTACATAATAACACGTTAATATTCTACAAATCAATCAATCCTGCCCAATGGGAACACGAGTTTGCAAAAACAGTACAGGTTCGTTGCAAATACAACACATCTACTTACGTACGTCATACAGAAAACAAAGACTCGAAAGTAACAAGAATTAATTTGGCCACCTTTTCAAAAGGAAAAATACACCTGCCCGACCGTTCCTGGCACATCACTTTTATTTCCTTAAGCATTTTAGTACCACGCAAAGACCAAACTGCGCTGAGCCACGGAGCGTCGTTTCCTCGGTACTATGAAGCTTGTTTTCTTTGGAAGTATCAAAAAAGGGTAGATCAAGTTATACTGTGGACGTTTAACAGTATGTTTTAGTGCTAGTAAATAATTAAACCACCTAATTTGATGCGCAGGAAGATGCCGGGTGAATAGTTTATGTAGGGTTGGCGGATTGGACGAGCGCGGGACGGCGTGCAATCAAGCTAAGGAAATTCAGAACTGTAGAAGAAATAATTAGGACCCCAGTAGAATGAGTACTCATTATTGTAATGGAATAATCTAATTACAAATACAAATAATTTATTTTTCAGATAACAAGATCAATTGCTGTTAGTTAAATTAACTTACATAACGTTTAAAGAAATATGTTAATAATACGTGTTAATTAACATTTTGTCGAAAATTATATCCTTGCTTAAATGCTTGCTAAATGTGTAGGCTTGAAACCGCTAAGAAAAATTATCACTCGCAATATAGGTAATAGGGACGACGACTGGGTTAAAAATATATCATTCTATTTAGTCCGTTAGTTAGATTGTGGGAAAATATGGGACACATATTTTTTTGGTTTATCAAATTATTCAAAATCGACAAAGATATATATCATCAAACTTCCGGAGTGGGGGCTTGTGACGTCACTCCTAGGTGAAAATTGTACCAAAGAGTGAAGTCACTCGAAACTTCTAATTCTAAGCACTGTAGGTATCCTCGTCATTTTTTGTTTATCAAACAAAAGAAAAAATACACGTACAATATTTTTTAATAATCTAACTGATAAGACTAAATAGTTTTTTTTAGTCGTCTAGCCTATTGTGATGAAGATGATAGTGACAAAAACGACTACAAGAGGTTTTTGTTAAATATTGAAAAATACCTCATGCATATTTTAAATTTTATTTTGGTTTCATTATTTGTTGTTATAGCAGCAATAAAAATACACATTAAGTGAACATATCAAGCATCTTCCTATTACCGTTATTAAATCAAGGAAAAAGACGCCAAAAACACGTTTGTTGTAAAGGGAACCCGTTATATTTCTAATTTTATTTTTACCCGACTGCGGCGAAGCCCAAAGGAGAGTTATGTTTTTGACCTGTATGTATGTATGTATGTCCGTTCCTGTGTCCGCTCGTAACTACTCAACGGCACATCCGATTTTGATAAATGATACATCATTAGATTCGTCTTGATGGTGCGAGTGTCACTGGGTATGAAGTTCGTTAAAATAAACAAAATGGCGGATTTTATGCAGTTTCAAAGTGCACCGCGGTCGGGTTTTTTTAGTAAAAATGTGGTTATCATTTGTTGTTATGGCAGCAATAGAAATACATATTTTATGAATATAACAAGCATCTACCTATTACCAAACACGTTTCTTGTATCCATTTGTTCTTGATTTAATTTTCTTTTTATTAATTGACCTTTTAGGAACAATAGAAATACATATTCTGTGAAAATTTCAGATCTCTATCTATTACGGTTCAAAGGATACAGTCCTGTGACTGACCGACACAAACACGTTTTTTCTATGGGGACTCCCTTTTCTTTGTAACTTTATTTTGTATTTATTCTTTGTGGGCAGAAATAAATTATTTAGAAGAACATACAACAATTCGATGTCACAAAACATAACACAGTAAAAGAAAAACACAACAACCACTCTCACCCTCGTATTACTAAGACTCTCTTTAACTTTTAACCATTTGTGAACCCCTTTTTCTTTTTTATTTTCTTTTTATTATTTGTTGTTCTAGCGGCAACAGAAATACATATTCTATGAAAATTTCAAGTCTCTACCTGTAACGGTTCAAAAGCTAGAGCCCTGTAACAGACGGACAGGCGGACAGCGAAGGCTTAGTAATAGAGTTCCGTTAGCACCCTTTAGGTACGGAACCCTAAAAATGGACTCGCAAACTTTGTTTCATCTTCAGAGATCATAGGCCTCTCTCAAGGAGTTTCAAGGAGGTTCATTGTGAAACTACACCGTTAGTAATAAACTGGCCTAATTCAAAATTATTCTACAATTGAGTTAATCCATTTGAATTCAATTTAAGATTGAAAATAAACTATCAATTTTTTTGAGTTAGGCCAGTTTATCTCTAAGGGTGGGATAAGACCACATATCACATTCTATTTTAAACAATCAGGAAGCGACAGCTACTGTCTTACTAATACACTCGTATAGCGCTTATAAATGTTTATGCAATTGTAAGAACCTAAATAACATACAGGTAAGTTTACATCTCATAAAAAGTAGCTAATAGGTAAGTTAAAATTAAAAGGATCCAACTATGTAGGAAATTATAATCATATGTGTCCTTTAAACTAGCGGGGGCAGATGTGCGCTACATGCCTACTTGTGTTGTATACTTATATCATATTCACGTTGAAGTTAATTAGAATAATTGGCTCACTCCTACATATTATTAATTAGCCACATCGATAAGCTATAGGATCGTATGTCGAGCGGGTTGTCTCAAGGAATGATGCCTTACAAATGCTAATGCGATATAAACATTGCGGTATCAAAAACTATGTAATCCTTATTAACATTCACTGGATACAGTCTAAAAATATTTCCATATAAACTTTCATTTCCCGCTTAAACCCTTCTGTATGTAAGGAATTCCTATGCAATATGCATAATTTCATGTTTCTAGCGCCACTGGGTTGCACGTTCTTTGACACAAATAATTAAATGCAATAATCACTTTGAAAAAAGCTGCAACCATCAGAAGGCACAAAAATATAGGCCGGAGTGTAAAACTGCCTACTTTAAGGGCGACACAGACGGACTGCAACCCGGCTGCAAATTGTATAGAAACTGTGCAGTCGGCGTGCAGGCAGCGTGCAGCCGGGATGTAGTTCCCATACAACTCGCAGCTGGCATACAGTCTATCTTTATCGGCCCTTATACTCGGAAAATTCGTGAATTACAAACAAAATACGTAACTACCGCATAAAAAAAAATGTCAAGCTATACGTGGGCTATACCAACTCGGACGCTCTCCACACGCGCGGAAAAACGCCACTAAAAAATATTGAAGTTTAGGTACGAAACTTTGTTCGTAACTATTTTGACACAACAACATAATTACAAATAATCCCCTCGATATCAATGTAAGTCAACTTGAGCTTAAGTCGATCGGGTTACTTCAAATCGATAAGGGCGACCGTCTTACCCCTAAGTAGGTTGGGGATCTTATTTCAATATTGTGTAGGCTTCTGATAAAACAGTCTAATGACATTAAAATCTCTAGCACATGATAGCGCCACAGATCTCATCACTGTCCATGGATACAGGGTAGGTATCTACCCTAGGGAAGGGTAGGGTATCTACCCTATGTCCATGGACAGTGATGAGAAGGAGGGAATACCGGAGAAGTTGTTTAAGCAAGATTATGGCCTGTGAGTGCTCATTGGAACGGGATTACCTCAGAAATAAGCTTATCTAAATAAGGTATCCAGTGCGATTATGGAAAAGTAATCCGAATGTAAAATTTGATTAAAACGCACTAATACCACCACCTTTAAGACTTGGTGAAGTGATACCAATTTTTGACTACCTAAGGGCTCTTGAATTTCACGGATGTTTTTACACTCAGAGTTCAAACTTTATTCTGAAACCATACGGTTGTATGAACTGACACACTGAGCTTCGGCTAAGAATTTTTGGAAGTAAACAGAGATTTAGTATCTTCAAGATCTAAACCCACGCACACTAGTTAGTCACCGCTGCAAGCTAAAACTCTGTCTAGCAGGTACAAAGAAAAATCAATTCGCATGAGTTGTAATAAGGTTCTAAATTTAATGAATAACGTGTCAAACAACAGGCCAAGCTGATTGCTATACACATTACACATATAAGATAAGCTGGACATTAGCCCACTAATGACTTACACATGCTCGATCTTTCTTAGCAATAAATGGCAACGTTATCCCCTTTGTGGGCGGGGTGGGGATGATTGATTTAGTCGTGCCTGCTTAGTTTAGTGGTCTTGGCAATAAGTGAACAAGTTCAATGTTCTTGTGCGTGTAATCTTCGCAGATTTGCAATGAATTCCGCACGACTTGAAACTATAATTGGTGACAAAGTTACAGGAAAGGAGAGTTAAATACCTACGGGCAATCCCGACGTTTCGAGTCCATTACAACACTCATGTTGATGAGATAGACGTACCTACTTTAGTACATTACACAACTAGGGTGGTAATACAAAGAAAGGCAGAGATCGCAGAAGTTTGCGGCCCGAGCTACAAGCGAGGGACGTAAATATCTGCGATCTCGGCTTTTCTTTGTTATGTAATGTACTATTTTATTTATATAATTATTTAACCATAGAATCTCAAGAATTAGTAATATTTTTGTTTTTACTAATGCTCCGTTTTTAGGGTTCCGTACCAAAATGGTAAAAAAGGAACCCTTATGGTGCGACTCTGTCTGTCTGTCCGTCTGTCACAGCAAGATATCTCAGGATCTACTGATGCTATCGACTTGAAATTTGGAATAGTGTTAAAAACCGTCAATCCGAGCCTATGGGACTGAAAAAAAATCTTATACCTACCTTTTTTACTTTTTTTTTAAAGGGGACCGAAATGGGATGTCGAAAATCAAAAGTTGAGCTAATATATCGAGTGGGATATCAAATGAAACGGCTTAATATGTAGATTCCAAAACGGACATGCAGTTTTTGATTGAAGACTATTATCTCCGAAGTTACTGAACAGAAAAATCTGTAATAATTACCGATTATTAATATTATCCTAATTATTACAGGAAAAATAAAACGGTTTTCCTAACTTGCAGCGTTTTTTAGAAATTCGCAAAAATCGTAAGACAACCTTATTTGCTCCTACTAAACTAACCGCGACATATGTCGATGTATGGGGACAACAGTTTTACAAGAGCAAAGTTAAGTTTGTCCCACCATACAGTTTTTCTTGAATTATTCACGTATCTACTGACGAGTTTGTACGGAACCCTCGGTGCGCGAGTCCGACTCGCACTTGACCGGTTTTATTTTAAATGTAATATGTATTGGTAAACAAAGTGGACATTGTCAACTTGAGGTTTTTTATCAAGTACATTGTGTGGCAATATTGCGCAATTAATTCCATTTGATAGTGAATACTTGATTTCTATGCAGGTAAGCAATTTACATAATTAACAAATAAAAAAAAACTAATTTATTTTATTTTACATACATTATTTTATATTGTATAAGCATAAATTAAATTAATTTTTTTTTGCCTATTATTGTAATCATTTGTATAAAATGTCGCACAATAAAATACCCAAACAGGCAGAGGTTTTGAAACTTTTGAAGCAATGGTCAGGTTTTAAAACGTCATTGTCGTTATGATCAGTTTTTCAACACACAACACAGTTGTGAATAAAAAATAATAGTGCCAATAATTGGAAGAGTGCCATCGATTGGGTAGTTTACCCTACTTATCATTTAGAACTTCTGTTTTCGGAGCCACATTATGAGCAAGTGTGTTGAAAATATTTTAAAGTATACATAATATTATTATGCTTTGGCTTGGCCTACTAAGTGAGTACCTACTTAAGGCTTATAACTAATAAATTAATATCGGACAAAGAAAGCGACATAATAAAAATAAATATCGTGGCTTTTTAAATTGTTCATTAATAAATAAAAATGTTGACGACCACTGATACTTTTGTTTACCAAATTTCTACATTAAAAAAACGGAGTATAAGCATGGATTTTTTCAAAATACCTGAAATTATTAAAAACATATTGTGCGCTGATAAAAACTCTGTAGAGATCGTTACGGTGTATTTTAACCTTAGCTCTTTCGTTCCCAAGAATAATTTTGTCAAAAAGAGAAAGAAAATGTTCATTTAATATCATGCGAGTCAATTAAAAGTGGTTGATACCGTCAATGGCGTGTAGCACGCGAAACTCCCGACTTAAGTGAAATTCACGTGAAATTGCCCGAAAAAAGCCGAAAACACACGAACACTAAATTGGCATCGAACTTGGAAACATAAGCAATGTTTCCGTTTCTAAGAAACTAATAGCAATAAATTTCGCGAATTGAGCGAAGACGCCGCTACTGCGGCGGCGCCTGGCTCTTCAGATTTTATTTTTTTGACACTGACAAACTCGCAACCCATACCCGGGCGTAGCGATTGTCGGACTGGGTGGGTGCCGGGGGTGCCTGGGGTCGAACCAGGTCACCTTGTCCCGGTCCACCTCGATAGAATCGGGCTAGGTGGGGGCCTGAACGCCTGGAGTCGAACCAGGTCTTTTGGCCAGGGCCACCTTGACTTTGCGCTGATTGCTCAGAGTGAGCAGCGGACCAGCGGGAGGGGTGAAGCGGATCATCCTGTCCTTATGTGAACTTGTGTATCGAACTAATGGGAGTTTTAGATGCCGGTTCGCTAAAAACCTAGCCCATCTAAGAAGACTCCGGCAAGAAACTTAGCTGAGCCCGAGCGAGGTCGGAGTCAGTTCAGAGCTGACGGCTTCTGTTATATAAGTATGGTGCGTGTGTTTTTTTGGCTTGCCTAACTGTGGGTCCCACTGCTGGGCAGAGGCCTACCCTTTTTTCCGCCACTCGTCTCGATTTAATGCATGCTCGTGCCTCCCGGCTTGAAATACGCCCAGGTCATCCCGCCAGCTCTTTTCGGTCTGCCTCTGTACCTGTAGCCGTCCCGGGATCCATTTGGTGGCTACATTATAGGCCGCACATATCTGGTGTAAAAGCAGCCTTAAGCGGCATGACGCGTGCGTTTAATTAAGGACAGTCCTGCACTGATCGCAATATCGGAACGCGATTATAATCTTCATATGACTTCCCGAAGACCCACCGGTGCTGCCGTGATACCGCGGTGTCGGCTTACATAACCATTCTATTTGTTATTTACAGACCGCTGTAAGAACATCTGTGCCTATTGATTAAACAATATTGGTCGTGGGTAAGCGTGAAGAAAGAAATTTGACTATCGCATTTGGACGGCGTGATTGGAATTCGAGGTTGCGGATGTTTATCGACGGTTTAATGATCTGCAGTGTGATTCAAAAATTCATCGCTAATCTCTTCCCTAATATATTTCAACCCGTGAAATAGGGGTCGTCCACATATTACGTCTCACGATTTTTTTGATGTTTAGAAAGTCACACTTTTTCTGTTTATTTCACAATACGCTGTCTTATTTGGTTTCCCCTGAGCGTCTGACGTCATATACCTTGGATAATGTAGTTATCAGTTCGTATATAATCGGAGGTCGAAATGTCCATTGGCTCGTCGCTTCGACTTTAACGAACAATGAGCTCCGACTTGGAACTGTTATTACTACCTCTAGTTCACGGTTCAAATTATATTTGGGACAAGATTGTCGGCGGATTTCTGAATGACACTATTGTTCTAGATTAATTAGGTATTTAAAGACAATCATGCTATAGGTGACGTGCCATACTACAATATACATAATAAAAATACCGTATTAAACGACTCTCTATTAAATCGGACATAGTTTTAGTTTGACACCAAATAGTCTGTAGTCCGATATTTTTGAGAGGTCCTACAATCAATCCATTTATCATCATCGTCATCATTTCAACCTGGAGACGTCCACTGCTGAACATATAGGTCTCCCCCAAAAACTTCCACAACGATCTGTCACATGGTTTTTACCTTCATCAACTTCTGGGGACCTTAACCAGTAGGCTTATGATGCTATACTTTCTCGACGATAAATTTGTCACTACAAACACTATTTGTCAGCAGTATATTCGAAAGATATAAATAACTTGCTATTAAAGGGATACTTATTTAATTCCTTTTTATGTGTAGAACTAAACACGGTATAAATTTTGCCTCCTTAGTAAACATTAACCATAAAACGGAAGTTTACTTCTTATAGTTATACTTACTCACCGACATACTCCAAGAAATGAGATGTCGTTTTCATTGTGCCACCTGGCTACACATGTAGCTATATTATGTTATGATTAATCATTATTTGCCGACCGATTCATCGCTCAAGGACTATCAAATCGATTACTCATCTTGCTAAGTCATTCTTGCAAGATGTAATTTTGTAATAGTAGGTTAACTATTGTGAAACTGTCAGGAAATGACAGCTTTAAACTGAATTAAAAACAAACGCATTTGGAAGTTGTAATAATAGTAACCTGTTGTATACAATACAATATGTTTTATTACAAAATTACAAGACATCAAGTATATTAATTTTGTAGAACTTAATCATAGGTAGACTAGCTTAGGCTTAGGCTTTAGGGAGGGGGGATACGGAATAATTGATCAGCCTAAACTAAAACCTCACCAACATCACCAATGGAGTAGGGGGATTAAAAAGTGTCAGAAAAAATCAAGTGGTTAATGGACACGCCCGAATCAAAATATGCATACCACTTAGACAGCTTATTTATTAAGTATAATCAATATTCAAAATTGATATCAGCATGAGTTTACAAGAAAATTTTATAGTTTTGTAGTATCAAACTTACATCTGAACTCTATTGCACCTATAACAAGTAATTAATGATAACTACAATAATTTACTTTCATGCACAACACCATAGAAGTAATCATTGTATGACAACAGATGGCGTTTTGAAAGTATCTTTTAGAACAATGTTTTGAACAATTTTGTTATACTTGCGATAAATATGTCGTAAATACGATTGATGAACAAATATCGCTTGAGAGAGTAAAAAGCTACAAGCCAACACAAGAGAAATTACAACAATACTTATAACCCGCAATAAAACCGTTTGATGTGCAATACGCTGTACCCATTCAGAATACAGTGTAATACAAAATCACATTTATCCGGCAACTTATACAAATCGTATGGTAATAAAGTGGAGTTATGTTAATGCTTCAAGTTAACATCTATCGCGAGAATATGGTTTTCTAGAAACACCTTCGAGGTATCAACACGGCAAATAGAATCGCGTCTTGGAGGGCTATTGAGCCGTGATCCCAAAAGGTCCTATGATTTCGTTCTTCCATTGCATATACGGCGTTTAGGATTAATATGGCTTATTTGAATAATGTCGTCAGAACTCGCCGCCCTCTTATTTATTTCAATATACGCGCGTCGGCATGCAGATATTTCGCGGCCGATTTCTAATGACAGAGCCTGTTGCTATGATAAGTGACAACGCTATCTATAAGCGGTACTAGATAAACATGAGGTACCTTACCTACATTATAATCAAAGAGAAGATGGTGCTGCGTGCAATAATCTAAGACCAAACAATTGAATTAGATTAAAAAAGTATGCATTTTAATTATGATGATTAAAACTTTAATAGAAGTTACAACAACATTGGACGAATATGGTGTTGAGTTGATCCTTAGGTAGGCATACCAAAACGAAATCAACAACAATGAAATCATGATTTTAACAATAATTATTTTTACCATAAGTATTATGATAAATTATGAATTAACTGAAGTAAAGGAAAATTAAATACCAAAGAAACATGTAAAATGTTACTTACTGCAAGAGTTGTTATTAGTATATGAATGAGTAGAATTTTAATTTGAATGTGTCTAAATTACCAATATTTTTTATAACTATACCTTGAGGTTCTATCTAACTTTTGCTCCTGCACGTTTGCCTAATTATACTCCACGAAAAATGTCGATAAAATATTGTTTCACAGCTATATAAATAAAATTGCACCTATTAATTTCTACCTGTTAATACCCCTCGGCTTTACCAACAACTTGGTTTCTAATTTCAAATAAATTTAACTGTCAAACTTAAAACAAAAACCGTTAACCAACATAGTCAGTCGTTAATCGACAGCATTTCGTAATAGCAATGCGATATAAACCAATAGAGAAGGTATTATAGTATAATTGCCTGTACAGTATGCGGGTACCCGCGCCGCAAACTATCCACAGTGTGCGATGAACTAAACAATAATAGCCAGCGATTTTCATTCCAAATTTAACTTTACGCCAAGCATATACGGTTTATTTTCCAATGATATAAAAAAATATATATTACATTTTGTAAAAGTGGCGAAATTGTATTAAATTAATAGTTGATAGAGAAATGTCGTGAGCGATAACGCTTACTTAGAATTGCTACGGGCGGGTTTGATATGCGATCAATAAATTGCGATTACTTTTTATTACGTTTTTCTTAAAACGCATACATTTGACATGACATTGCTGATGATTAATCGTTCAATTTAATTAGAAACAGTCGCCTTCTTAACAAATTTGTTTATTATAAATTTGGTTTGTGTGACAAGTTGTGTTTGTGCAATAAACATATTATAGGCAAGTCAGGATACTTGTTTAACACTGCAGTATATACAGCGTATATCAATAAAAAAATTAAAAGACCCCGACTAAAAAAACTCTACAAAGAAAAAAATATTATGTACTTACCTACCGAATTGCACAGTTGGGGGGGTAATCCATGAATTACGCCACTCATGTGAAAAGTAAAACTAAGGAAAAAGCGTGACGCTGTATATTAAGTAATTTAATTTATTTTATAATAAGTAAAAGTGGTAAATTTGGTAACATATTGGAAATTAAATATTATGACTAACAAACCTAGATGTGATTTCCACACCAATACATCAATCAATATTTTATGTAGGTACACAACCCTTTAAATAATAGCCAAAATGCAATCCATCATACATTCTATGAAATCCAATGGTGGCCAATTCAAGACTGAACGTGATCCAATAAAGTATTTGATTGCAGTGTAACTCAAACTGTACTAAAATTATTAATAGTTTATATTTTTATTTGGGCTGTGATGATTTTCGACTCGTGCACTGTTTTTTTTTTTTCATAGAATTAGTCCATAAACCATTATCAGAGCAAGCAGTTAAATCAGAGGCTGAACAGAAACTGAGACTTGCTTATTAATAGCTTATGAAGCATTGTTACTGACAACACTGGCGAGATAAAGGCCGCCGTTGCTCACACCGTCGCGTAAAGCATCTAATTTGTCAAATATTTTCAAACTGATACAATTTTAAGCGAACGTTTTATTATGACAGATTGGATTTTTCAGATTGTTAAAAATTGTAAAATATTTTTATGTGATCAACAAAAATACATCTCGATCTGCTAGAAAAAATGCATACCTAGAATACCTATATATTTAAAGAATAACAATTATTGGAAGGAGGAGGGGGAAGTTAAATTTCTCAAACCTCTCTTATTTGTGCATATTTTAGCTTTGAGGATTTTTGTACGTGAGCCTTATTTTTTTAGGAACATCTAAAGAAATTAAACAGAACTGTGGAAGTTATATAAATTGTATATCTTTTTGCACATGTTCGTGATGTGTATTATCGTAAAATCTGTGGTTTTAATATACGTATACTTAATAAAAAGGAGTAAAAGCTACACTTTTCTCAAATTTATTGTAAACATTACAGTGAGCCCTCGCTTTGCTGTAGCATTAGTCGGATAGTCATTACCATTAGAATTAATTACGGAAACCTCAATCTCTACGCTTTTACTACCTGGACATTTTCACTTAAATATTCACCATTAATTAACAGTGGTCGTCACAAAACTAACGATCAATCTCAAACGGCATATCGCCAGTTCTTTAAAAAAAAACACGTATCTGATACTGACTCCAGGTAAAAACGCAGTTCGTATACTTCGTATTTAACTTTTGAGGTTCGTTTACGACGTTTTAAAAAAGAGTTTTTTAGGGTTTCGTACCAATATGGTAAAAAAACAAACCCTTATGGTGCGACTCTGTCTGTCTGTCCGTCTGTCCGTCTGTCACGGCCAGATATCTCAGGAACTACTGCTGCTATAGATTTGAAATTTGGAATAGTATTAAACATCGCTAACCCGAGCCTATTCGACGTAAAATAAAATCTTGTCCCTTTTTTATTTTATTTTTTAAGGGGGCTGAAATGGGATGTTAAAAATTAAAAGTAGGGCTATTATATTGAGTGGAGTATCAAATTAAAGGGCTTAATTTGTAGATTCTAAAACCATTTTTATTTTTTTTTCTGAATTATGTACTTTTTGATTTAGGAGGAAAAACGGTAAAAAAATACCATTCCCCCTATTATCTTCAAAGTTACTGAACAGAAGAATCTCTAATAATTGCCAATTATTAATATCATCCTAAATATTACAGGAAAAATATAAAAGTTTTCCCAACTTGCACCATTTTTTTAAAAATTTGCAATAATCGTAACACATATCTATTTGCCTACTAAACTAAGCGCCATACAGTTTTTCTTGAACTATTCACGTATCTACTTACGAATTTGTACGGAACCCTCGGTGCGCGAGTCCGACTCGCACTTGCCCGGTTTTTTCAAAGTAGTTTCGATACGTTTCATCGCAAGTTGACAAATTACATAGATGGTGTTTAAACATATACGCTGGCCTTAACCGTACCTATACGTTTATATGAAAATACCCCTTTACCTAACTCCCAGTCACAAGTTTATGAAATAAGAATTTAAATCTCTATGATCATACTTTTTTGATTGTACAGGAGATAATCACGCCGCGTAAAACAATCCTCCTACCATAGAAAGTAGTACTGTTAAGTATAAGAGTACAGTACTTATCTGGTAGTAACTGCTGAAGCCTGTTTTCTTAAAAGTCGTAATGTCCTTACAATGTTCGTATTTTACAAAAACAGGGAACGGCACCCAATAGGGTGCCGTTCAATTGTCATACAAACATTTTGCATAATTTCATTAAACTACGTTCGAACAACATAATGCACGTTTAGCATACAAACAAAATGAATATTTTTTTTACATAATTTTCAAGTAGCATAATACTCATTTACCATAACAACATTTGGTATAACGTTAAAAAACCGAATGACATTTGGTATAAAGTGTAAGAAGTATAATGATCATATGGTCTAATAATATTTGATATAATATACATTTAGCATAATTGTTAAGTAGTATAAAAACATTTATTATAATAATCAAGTGATATAATGCCATTGGACATAATGTTCATTCAGTATAACGATGAACTAATAACATTTAACATCTAGTAATTCTAACCTAACTTAGGTTAGAACTTTGATCCCTCACAAATTTCATAATAAAGAACTGTTGCTAAAAAAAGTTAGGTTATATTTAGAACTGTGTCCTTACAAAATAAACAATTGATAGAAAAGGGGCTTAGATTAGGTTAAAACATTTAAGCAACTAGAGTTTTGCACGAGTTCTTAGCTATGAAAAGGCCAAAAAAGGGGGGTTGGGGGGGCGAAGCCCCCCTCAAGGGGGGCTCGGGGGGCGAAGCCCCCCGCATGAAAAAAAGATTTAACAGAAAAAATGAGGTTAGGTTAGGTTTGAACTGCGTCCCCCAACAAAAACGAACTGCTGGCAGAAAAAGTAGGTTAGGTTAAGTTAGGTTTAGGTTAGGCTTGAACTGCATCCCCTAACAAAAACGAATTGCTTGAAGAAAAAGTAGGTTAGCTTAGGTTTAGGTTAGGTTTGAATTGCGTCCCCTAACAAAAACGAACTGCTGGCAGAAAAACTTCACTTATAGACTGAGAATGTTATGAAGGAACGGAGGATTTTTAGGCGGGTTTTTCTAGTATTTATAACGAGATATTAATTATTATGATTATCATAGTTCTGCTAAAGGTAATAGTTTACGTTTGAGGATGGAAAGAAAAAAAATGCCAAAAGGCATTTGCTATTCGTTTCAAATTAGGAATATAAATATCTGCCATACATGCGACTACATGCCATGTATGCGACTTGTTTTGGTAAGGTTGTGAGCTTTTTCTTTCTAAAAAATATTTGTTTAAATGCTATACAAAGTAACAATTATACAACTAGTTTATTATGAAAATTGCTAGTTATGATTTATGAAAGTATGCGCTTCGTTGTTATACAAAATGAATATTATGTTTTTTAAATATTATACAAGGTGACTATTATAGTATTTGGTAATTATAAAAAATTACATTATGAGAATTGTCTATTATGTTTAATGAAATTATGCAATTTGTTTTTATTCATTTTATTTTTATACTATTTAACTACTTATACACGTTGAAATTATGCAATCCGTGTTATGCAAAATAAAAATTCGCAAATTGTTTGTATGCAAATCATTACACACCCGGAATTATTGCGTATGTTTTTACGCAGAAAATGGTATACCATAAAAATGTCTTTGTCGTCATGTAAATGTCTCAATGTGTCACAGTAGAGCACCTTACATCACGATGTGATAGTCGGTCAAACTAAACTAACCCACGCAACCTTTCCTTTATAAATATTGAATGTCAATACGATTATTTACGACAGATATTGAATATAAATGAGAGATAAACGATCAAGTTCGATTTCTGACAAAGGTGCTTTTGTCGAGTCAGCCATTTTATTTGTATGCAAATTATGACCACAAAGGAGCATTCGCATCATATTATCAATTTATCGAAATACAAGAAGTTCAATCTATAAGTCGTTGAAGAAATCAAGTTAGGGGACACGAGTTGAAATGAAATGAATCATGGTTTAATAATTGTAGGTAAACATAGCCTTTCTGAGACCTAATCTTGACACTTTCGCGGCTAAGAACTAGGTGGGTGCATTTTGTGTGGCGATGAAAGTGTTAAGAACCATTTCACTATCAAATTTTTCGCAGCGATTCTTCTATTGTCACACAAACTGGCTGGGCACATGGGCAGGTAGCTTTGCAAACGCACCTGCAAAATATTGCTAGTATTGCTACTGATAAGGCAAATAACTGGCCAAGAGCATGTCGGACCATGCTCAGTGTAGGGTTCCATAGCCGTAACTATAAGGTAAAAAATACGATGTAAAAAAAGTACAACAACAAAAGGGCGTATCTTCATAGCAATGACGTCCTTTTGTTGAGAAGCGCAGATTATCGGCAATAACTCAAAAACGGTTAATCCGATCTTGTTGAAAATAATTTTCGTTGAAAGTATTAATTGAGCGCTATCTTTGTAATTTTTTTTATATTTTTCGGACACACGGTTTAGAAGATAGAGGGGGGGGGGACACAATTTTCACAACTTTCGGAGCGATTATTTCCAAAGGTATTCACTTAATCAAAAACATTACTTAAGAACCTTAAAATGTTTTCAAAAGAGCTGTCGAACTATGTACCACACGTTGACATTTTGTGAAAAAAATTTTTTTTAGCTTCTGTTACATGTATGGAGTGCCCCCCCTAGATTTTTTTATTTTTATTATTTAACTACCAAACTTAGTTGCGGCATCTACAAGACATCTATATTCCAAATTTCATCAGTATAGGTCTTGTAGTTTTTGAGTAAAATGCCTGTGACATACGGACGGACGGACGGACGGACGGACATGACGAAACTATAAGGGTTCCTTTTTAGCCATTTTGGCTACGGAACCCTAAAAACAGTCCGTTCTAATCTTGACACTCGCGGGAAACAACTCACTACGAGGGCGCATTTTGTGTGGCGATGAAAGTGTTAAGAACCATTTCACTATTAAATTTTTGGTAGTGATTCGTCTATTGTCATATTAAACATAAACTAGCTTGGCACGTGGGCAGATAACTTTGCGAACGCACCTGCAAAAAATTGCTACTATTGCTACTGATAAGACAAAAAACAGTCCGTTCGGGGATCAAAAATTCTTTCATTTGAAGGATGTCAAGTCAATATTATCAATGTAATGGATATCAATACCTTTGTATAGATATATATACTTCTTATGTACGCGTGTTTGTCACCTAACTCCTCCTAAACGGCTGAACCGATTTGGATGAAATTTTGTGTGTATATTAAAGTGGGTTCCTGGATGGTTTGAAAATATAATTTGACCCAGTAAATGGTGTGATGATCGCGTTTTCATGAGGCGGGCGAAGTTCACCGAGACAGCTGTCTCGGACACGGTATAATCCGTTACTAGCTAGTTATTATTATATATGTCACCGTAAAATTACGAACACCGTTAGTTTATAATTTAACTCATCAGATTATAAACTGTCGATAAATTGTAAACTGTAACAAGTAGATCTATTTGTTTCATTTGTTTCTCATCTATGAGATAAATAAAAGAAAAGCCAAATAAATCTGTGTAATGTGCGTACTTTCATACATGTTCATACTGATTAATAGCCCAAATAAATAAACTATCCGCCTAACTAGCCGATAAAAAGTCTGTAGTATGGGGGGCCCTAACAGTTATTTATCACTGAATGCTTCACTGATTTCGTAAAATTTTTCGTCACTCGCTATAATTTGGGTTTATAAAAACAAGTCGAAATGTAGGAATCATCAAATACAGTTTACATTTTTTCGACAGTTTATAATTTGACGAGATAAATTTTATTATAATCTAACGGTGTTCGCAATTTTACGGTGACATATATATATATATATATATATATAGAGATGGACCTTATCATTGTTATCATATGTCAAAATATCAGGTTTAATAAGGATGAAGTTATTTGAATAACAACAATATAAATAACTTCCTAGGTTTAGAACACATTTATATTGCCGACGAAAATTATTTCCCAATATCATAAATTATACTTACAAAAAAATAATTTATGGCTATCTACAAATCACGCATAAGCATTTAAACCAACCGGCAGCTTGTCAGCCAGTGTTGTCAACGCGAAAAAATAAATTCAGAAACCCGCCAATTATTTCAATTAATGAAACGTCGCGGCGTCGACAGGAAAAGGAAACCTCGCGTCCGTTCGAATACGAGAATATCTAAAATGTCTAACTTTAGTGATTGTGCACTGAGTGACAGCTAGGTTTGATTAATTAATTCGTGGCCCTCTATTCGCCGAGAGTAATAAATCGTCCGTGCGCGCCTCCCGTGAGATGTCGCCGACGAATAAATGATTAAGCCCCAAACATTATCTGTCTAGACCGAAATAAACCCCTAACGATGTCTTATACAGGTGGGTATTAATTAAGTCGTCAGATCTTCTTTGGATCATGTTCCTTTCATATGCCTTTGAGTTAATGAACGTATTTTGATATTGGGTTCGTTCAGGGGTTGCGAAATGAGCTTAATATAACGACATAATTTACGACTTCAGTTGAATCGCTACTTTTCATTCACTCAGTACCTACCTAGATTGTTTCTTGCGAGAAATTACACTGCGATATTCCCAAAAACATACTTGTTATGAAACCAATACGAGTCAAGTTACTATTGAAAAGACCGAATCAATAGTGAATATGCATATGTAGTAATTACATAAGTCAGACCATCACACGAGACGCGACAAAAAATGGACGCCTAACGAATCGATGCGGTAGATTTTTTCTCGTATTTATGAATAGCAACACAAATGGTTCCGCTAAATAAACAATGCAGAGTCGTAGCCGACACAGATGGCAAGATGGCGAAGGATCGGCTTCATCCTGCAATAAACTTTGAAACCGAATCGCGTCGCCAGAATTTGTTATTAATAATCATAACGCCGTCGCCATTTTGTTTTGGTCTGCAGAGTTTGTATAGCAAAGATGATAATTACGTTTACATTGTACACCTATCGTATCCACAAATAAGTATTGATTCTAGTAAATAATAAAGATGAGAATTAGCTATCGTTATGATATGATATAATTAATTATTAAAGGTTCTCATCTACAAAGTATAAAGCACATTACAAAGTACTTAAAGGAAGAATATTTCGGAATCAGAGTCACTCACTAATAAAACATTAAAGTGAGTGTCTGATCCCTTAATTTCTACCTGCTAAATGGCTATTTTTATTTAACACGTGTTGGACTTCGGATGCATTTGCAACTTTTATAATCTGAGACACATTTTTTTAAATAAAAACTATTCATAATATAGCTGATTTTAATACATACTAATGGAATAGGTCTTATAATTCTTACCAACGTTTAGAGACAAACAGTTATAAAGGTGGAAACGGTTGGTATTTCAGTCGAGAATCTTTCAAATCTCTTTAATAACCGCTAAAAATGGAGATAACAGTTTTCCATCAGGTAATTCCATTCAGTTTGTTTATTTCTGCTAACTTTAATCCATTGTGTTTCTATTTTTTAGAAATAAAATGCCTTACAGACATTAAAACATTGAATTGTAGTTATGTATAAAAAAAATATCGTGGCAAAATAAATAAAGACCAGTTTTATAAATATATTCATGTTAATTGCTCGTTACTAAAAAAGTATAAATATTGTATACGTGATATTAATCAATTACGGCAATAATTTTTAAATACATACAGTATTTGTGTAACTATTTATTTCTGTGTGTAATAACAAAGAAAAATAACTGTGAAGCAAAGGAGAATATCCGTACACACCCAAGTCAATGTACCTTTGTATTATGCATAATATTAATAAATTACATTTAATTTAAGTAACGTAAACGTAGGTATATAGACAAAACTCTCTCTTTGCCAGCTATTATCTTATCACACATATAAAACTGATTTGATATAAAAAAAAACTTAGAAGTGACATCTATATACTGCTGTCTAGGCATCTCTCCTTATCCCTTAATCTAAGGGTGCCTCTATTTATCATTATCAGGCATTTTCGGGTACTTGTTTTCCTTCACCCCGTTGATGGTCTTTGGTGAGGTTTTAGGTTATTTTCTCGAAGCCGAATTGAACCTCACGTAATTAATGGACGAGCCCTAAACTAGAAGTAGGCAACTACCCGAAAATCCTCAGTTATAAGTAGAAGTGCTCCTTTATCCTAATACTTATGTTAATACTTTCTGACAGTGACAGTACGCGATGACTTATCCAATTTAATTAATACCTACCTACTATTACAACGTATCTCGCTTATTTGATTCCCATAAGAATCCAAGAAAAGTCACCAATCGATGACACTATTAGCGCTATCTATATAACAGTTACTGACTACCTACTCAATACTGGACTCAGTATGTTTTTAATAAAAAATTGACACTGAAATTACCAGAAATTATTTTTAAAATTTTTACATTTTATGAATATCTACTATATAGTTCAAATGTCGAGGCTGTTTCTTATTCAAATACAAAAAATATTCAGAAATGTCTAGTAAGTGCGATTAATTTTGATTGTCATTACTTCTCTAATACCTACCTACCACAACTATCTACATTGTTTTTATTTCTAATGCGGGTAGTTGGGCAGGCGTCAAAACATGCAAAATAACGTATTTTCATTAACTAGCAATTTTCATTAATGTAATTTTGTTGTACATTCGTTATATATCGAAATAAATTAGTTATTTCGCCGACATTGTAAGTATATGTCCGTTGACAAGTGACAACCGACATGCACACCTGTTTCGTTCTAACCCATCATTACCTACCCCATTGTAAGAAAACTTATAAGAAATTACATTTTAATTACAATTCGTCTTAATGGCAACTGAATTATTTTAATTGCGTAGCAATAAAAAATGTCACTGTTGAAGATTAAATAAATATGTTGGGTAAGTTTTATTTTAATACAGAAAAAAATATTACTTTAACTTTTTTACTTAGTCCTTATTTGTGAATACAAGTGATCTAAGTAGTAAAACCTTTCTGCACTATCTTTATATCCACACACGTGGTCTAGAAAATAATAAGTATCTACCTACCGACTACAAATAATAATCAGAATCACTGAAATAGATCTATTACTTCCACACGTTTTATTTAGGCTTCAAATAAATACGTTTTAGAGGTAAACAGAGATGGTCCATGTAGGTTTTAAGTCAACCGTTGACTTATGAATGACGATCAGGCTTGATGGAGCATCAAGCGTGGTTGCCATGGCAGCGGCAATTAAACAAAAGCACTCACCACAGGACTGTCGTCTCCAAGGTCCGAATCACGGTCGGCGTCGGCCATGGCATACGCCGGCACCGGTTCACGGTTCTTTACCCGAATCTTGGCGGTTTTCGGCAACCCAGGACAATACGGCACGGCACGGCACGGCACTCGCGGACAGGCACTGAGCGGACACGGGCGGCGCCGCTGGTATCGCGGAGTGGTATGACGGGCCGCGACGGCCGGCGCCCCCTTCCGGCTAGGCCCCGCCCTAAGGCGGCTTCGTCACGGCGAATCAAGCGACGTCCTATCAAACTGATATTACAGCGCGCTCCGCCTTTCGGTTTTATATTGTTTTTATTCAAGCTATTAAATAATTGCGCGGTATTGATCGTGTGATTAATAGCGATAATGAAACTTAACGTTCATGCTTTTCTGCTTCGGGTTTCAAATGAGAATTGGACTCCATTTTTATTATTCCGCGTTTTATTAACACGTTTATAATTCAGTAGGTAGGGTGCCTTGCCTTAAATAGTTTCTGGTAGCTAAGTTAGTAGGTAGGTACCCCACTTTCTTTAGTAACCTTTCTTTTCTTAATTACTGTTGTTAGATTTCTCAAAATATCTACCTATGGGTACTTTTATGATACGCGTTGAAATCTTTAATTTGCACAAAGATAGGTACCCCTTGGGTACCCCTATCTTTGTGCCAACTAAAGATTTCAACGACGAATGTAACATAACTTAACCCAACAAATAAATAAATAAACTATTTTAATAAATAGCTGCCCATTTTTATAGTTGACATTTTGTTCGTATTCGATAATATCTAGTAATTTTTCACAAAAATATATCCAAAATAATTCAAAATTGATAAGACATCAAATAAATATTACACACAAAAGGCATCTGCTTTGCAAGGTTACCTAAGGGGTCATCCACGTAGTACGTCACACCCATGGGGGGGGGGGGGGATCTAGCCAAATGTGGCAGCCTATACTAACAAGGTCAAATATGTTAGGAAAAAGTGTGACATGGGGAGAGAGGGTCTAAAAGTCTGAAAAATCTTGTGACGTAGGTAATTTGTGGATGACCCCTAATAGAGAATGCCTTATGGCATTAAGTTCGCCTTTTGTATGATACCTAAGTTTTCGGTTGTACAAGAAAGTTTAAATTAATAGCAATGAGGTATTTGTTATTCTCGGTTTCAATATTTATCCCTAATTGACAACGCTCTACAAATCTAAAGAACTTACGTAGGTAATTTGATTCGATTACACACACACTAGCACTTAAGTAGGTACGTATCTAATACCTACCCGACGACATACATAATATAGAGTCTGTGCGGAAAGAGAATAGGCGTGGCGAAAAACGGAACTAACCTAACCAGTATGGCATTTTTTTTTGCAAATACGGTAGAAAAGCATTACAGCGCCCCCAAATCTAAATCCTATTCTCTTTCCGCACAGACTCTATGTACCTATGTCGTGGGTTGACAACCAAAAATCGCGAATTAAATTACGTTCAAATTAAAGTAGTAATCAACTTTATTAGACTAACAGCACAGATATATTCCAATAATTTCAATCCTATCCTATCAAAATCATTAGGTAGGTACCTACATGTACAAAGATGCAAGTCTCGCAACGCAGTTCGACTACATCAAAAAAGTTTTGAGATATAATGTTAAACCAAGTCGGTATACCGTGGGGGGGTGTCCGTCCACAGAACTCGATTTCCACCGCAACTTGCCTATTATTTACCTAACCGTAGAGGAGTATTCTTAATATCTAAATAATAGGCAAGTCGGTGGAAATCGAGTTCTGTGGAGACCCTCCCGGTACTGACTTGGTTTAACAGTGGCGTAACTACAGGGTGGCAGGGCTGGCAAAATGCCACGGGCCCCCGACCCAAGAGGGCCCCGGCGTAAGTATAGCGTTAAAATAATAATAAATGATAGGGCCCCCATTAAAGGAATTTGCCACGGCCCCCAGATGATATAGTTACGCGACTGTGGTTTAACATTACATCTCATAACTTTCTTGTTGTAGAAGAACCGCGCTGCGAGCTTTGCATATTCTTAACCGACTTCCAAAAGAAGGCCGGTTCTCTATTCGTCTGAATGTTTTTTTTTTTTTTTTTGTATGTTTGTTACGCGATTACTCGAAGACGGCTGGACCGATTTGAAAAATTCTTTTTTTGTTTGAAAGGGTATACTTCCGAAATGGTCCCATTGCAACCAAATCAGGATCTGATGATGGGATCCTGGAGAAACCGAGGGAACTCTTCAAATATTAGAGGCACACATATAGCGATTTCGGTATTTTTCGTAGTTTCTTGTCCATTTCTTACTAGCAATAAGTTTTTAGTGTTAACCGACTTCAAAAAAGGAACAAATGTTTATGTAGGTTTCTTCCCCGATTACTTAAAAACAGCTGGACCGATTTGGAAAATTATTTTTTTGTTTGAAAGGGTATACTTCCGAGGTGATTCCATTGCAACCAAATCAGGATCTGATGATGGGATCTTGGAGAAATCGAGGGAACTCTTCAAATATTAGAGGCACACATATAGCGATTTTGGTATTTTTCTTAGTTTCTCGTGCACTTCTTATTAGATATAAGTTTCCAGTCTTAACCGACTTCAAAACAAAGATCAATTTTTATGTACCTAGGTTTGTTCCCCGATTACTTGAGGCTAGACCGATTTGGAAAAATTTTCTTTTAACTAAATAGACTTTAGTCTATTTGGTTAAAATAGTATTTTTACAACGCCACTAAAAATTTAAAAATAAAGTAAATTTTTAAAACAAAAAATAAAAACCGACTTCCAAAAACTTAAACTAAAAAGCAGAAAATAATATGTTAATTACCCGAAAGAAATGGATAATCAACGATTCATATATACATATACAGATATTTATAGTTTTTAACCTGCTTTTTTGAAGTCGGTGCCAGCTAAGGATAAAAGGAGCTCAGCATAGCCAGCTTTGCGTGGCAGGCACCGACTTCAAAAAAACAGGTTAAAAACTATAAATATCTGTATATGTATATATGAATCGTTGATTATCCATTTCTTTCGGGTAATTAACATATTATTTTCTGCTTTTTAGTTTAAGTTTTTGGAAGTCGGTTTTTATTTTTTGTTTTAAAAATTTACTTTTTACACGTAATGTTTTTGATGGGATATCATTTCTTCTTGTAATGTAAGTGTTCTTCCTTTATTTATTACATTCCAATCCATTCCATTTCCCATATAAACTACACAAGTACATTTGTAATCCCCTGTATTTGTATACGATTACAACCTAGGCACTAGGTAATAGAAATAGTACCTACATTACTGCAGAGGCCAGGAAGTTAGGGGTTACCGGCCGAGTACATAACATACTACGAGGCTGGCAACCCTTTTTCACGCCGAGCATTTGCATTTGTATATATATAGTGCTTTTCCCAAATTTGCAATGAAATAAATTAAAAATGCTCCAATCAATCAAACTTTACTTTCTAAAGACACTAAAAGCAAAGTACCCCATCATGAGCCCCAAAATAATGAAATCTCAAAACAAATCCTAAAATATGCTAACCCCACCTATTGGTAATATTAGTAGGTATAATTTATTTTTAAGGCTTAACTAACATAAAATATCATAATATTGTCTTCGGTTTCCGCGATTAGGTACTTTATAACTCATTGTAATAAGACGACTTAAACTTAAGAGGATTAAATCGTCTAGGTATATGACCTATTTTTTACGTCGTTGGACGTAAGAATGAAGCAATATTTAAGCCCTCTAGGTTGTTTTACTACCCTTCAATTTCTATTCCTTGTTTGTGTTACGATGTTTGGGAATTTCTGAAAAACGATGCAAGTTAGGAAAACCGTTATTATTTTCCTGTACCTACCTAATAGGTACTAAAGGATGATATTAATAATTGGTAATTTTTACAGATTTTTCTGTCCAAATTGTCTATGCGATTGTCTATGCGAGGTCTGTCAGCTGTCAATTGTGATAAAACAAAATGTAAATAAATATTATAAAAATTATTATATGAGAAGTTTGATAGGTATTAGGTATACAGTTATCGCAAACGTTGTGCTAAAGACGAGTACGTACATCAATGCTTTAACACTTCCTTCTAATTTCAGCAATATTGTGCTTATCGCTCGTCTGAAAGTATTCAAGCATCATAGCCATATCGCAAATTTTAGTCTCCACGCACGAACTCATTTTGATGTATGATGGTATATTTTGACATCAAAGGTGAAGCTCTAGAATTCTTGCAACTCTTTCTACTTTTTTCATCAATCCAAAGACCAGCACAAAGATCTTATAACACCGAACGCACAAATAAACAGAATTATTGATTGTTTTGGTTATGTCGCAAATGACAATGTCAGTCGACACACCACAGACCTTATACAGATATAGTTGGACTACGCTAAGTTTGCAGAGGTCGTAAAAAGGTTTTATTAAAAAATATATACAGGGTGATTTCTGGGTCGTGGAGCAAGAAAATAAGGCATAATACAATATTCAAAGATGAACCTAATGATGTTAATTATTAATTTCTTATCACAAATATTTGCAATTATTTTTCAGATTATAAGTAGAAAAAAAAAACATTTTTGCGTAAAATTTGGTCACCCTACTCAATGTGACGTCTTGTCGCTTCCCATACTGCGTATGTCAAAAGTTAAAGGGTGAACATGATTTACTTAGTTTAAGATTAATTTTACTTGAACATAAGAAACTTTTAATTCTGTAAAGTTGTTTTGATCAAATGTTATCATAAGATAATACTGACCAGTTATAGAGTCAGAAAAACTGGTCCGGGATCGCGACCCAGAAATCACCCTGTAACCCTGTATATGGCAACATGGGGAAACTACAGCAAGAGGAATTTTTAATCTTGGTACTTGGCAATAATTCTTCCCTTTATTACAATATAGTGTCTACATACTTACTGAAATAAATATCTGGGTTAATCTTGCACACATCGATCTGGTTCCAATTAAGTGATTTGTTCCAGGTTCTTGGATAATTTCTATGTATTTAAGTATTATATTTAAATACTAGCTATTTCCCGCGGCTTCGCCCGCGTTGTTCCCGTTATTGTCCCAAAGAAACTCTTTACCGGAATATAAAGTATCCTTTGTTTCAATCCAGGACTTGGTCTACTTACATGCCAAATTTCTGCTTGATCCATCCCGTTGCGTTGTTACCCTGTTAGTTAGTTAGTAACAAACATCTTCACAAACTTTCACATTTAAGTATAATATTAGTGTGAAGATTTTCGAATGTTAAAAGTTTAAATATACAATTTAATATAACCAGAGATCGGAATAGGTAGAGTATATTTACTAGGGAATGCAAACCGGTTAACCGGTTAACCGAAAAACCGGTTAACCGTCTGTATTTGGCAACGGTTAATAACCGGTTATCGAGCCCAGAAACCGGTTTTTAACCGAAATGTAAAAAACTGTAGTAAATTGACAAAAAATCTGTAATTTTACCGTATTACTTTCCGATAACTCATTTGTTTTACTCTGCGAGTTCAGAAACCTTTAAAAATCAATCACATTGGTACTTTTACTATGTTCCTTTAAGTTTTTCTGCAGATTGAAGCAATTTGAACATTACACACATTACTTGTATTAATTAACAAACTCTCATCATCTTACTTTTTCCTTTATGATTTTTCTTCTTACCTGTAGTTTTTTTTTATTAGTAAGTGGAGTTTTCTATAGTCAACAGTCAAGTCAGCCTGATTCAATCAATTATAGTTAATAGTCTACATCTTTTCCTTGTGTTCTTTTTAGGTCTTAACGTCTGATTCGTAACGGGTTCGCCAAATTAAGAGTTTTTTTTATATAATTCCAAACATACTTTATTTATAAACACCACCATAGGAAACAACAGAGTCACAAATGATTTATACAAAAACTTGATACTTTGTGGCAAAACCTGCGTAAAACTGATTCCCTACGCAACCTGTTAACCTATATTACTTATACCATTTCTGAAAGAAAATTTCTTCACTTTGTCTATAATATGATGGGAATGTAGAAGTGTCTGCAAATATATGGTGTAGCAGGTACTTTAGCAAAGTGATGTTCGCAACCGAGTGCTGGTTACCATTCGATAAAGCAATATTACGTCAATAATACCATACCTACCACTAATATTATTGATGTGTGTGACAATATTTGGAGGTTTAGATGTTCGGATGTTTCTTATTTAATAACGCAGTATCAACTGAATGGATTGAGATGAAATTTGGCATGGAAGTAGACTAAGTCCTGGATAAGGATACTTTATATCCTGGTAAGGATTTCCCTTGATATAATAACAGGAATAACGCAGGTGAAGCTACGGGTAAAAGCTAACAAAAAACGGCTCACAGTTTTAGTTAAATAATACGCTTTTCCAGCATTGATTTGACCGTAGTTGGGGTTGAGCCACGAGCAGAGCAAGAGAAAATTGAACTTAAAGACTTGATCCAACGAAGTCTAGCAGTATTGACATATTGAACAGTATTGGGTTCTGTGGCCAAGGAAGTCGCCATCTATGAGAACACGTGTTACACATGTACCCACCTCGATGCAAATACTTTACAGCTTTGACGATCGAGCGAGAATAGACGGTTAAAAAAAAACCTATTAAACCAGAATGATACAAAAGTCAAACTAGATGGCAAAATTGAAGGCACTTGCTGGGTGCCCTGGTGGTCGAAGACCAGAGGCACTAGGTTAGATTCCTGGTCAGGACCATAGGAGAGCGCCATTAAATTTTTCAATGTATTTTGATTTCTTCGATTTTACGAGTATGTAACACAAAAATGTGGTGTAATTTATCCGCATTAAAAAACTAATAAAAAAACATCATGTTCATTTCATATTGTAAATCTAGGTAGTGAATCGGTTTCAAAACAGGCCTTACTTTTTATTTTCCGTCTGGCCAAATTATCACGATATACTGTCAGTAAAGTTCCCATTATTATTGTTTGTTATTTAAGTTGATTTTGTTTAATAATCGACTAAGCAATATTTTAAAGTAGTTCTTATTATCATACACTCACAAAAACGACAAAAATGGATGAAAATAAATTAACCGGTTTTTAACCGGTTAACCGGTTTTTTCGGCATCACATCGGTTAATAACCGGTTAAAAAATTTGGCCGGTTATTGCATTCCCTAATATTTACCTAAACTTCGAAGAACATAGTCGAAAAGTAGAGAGTCCCTTACAACAAAATTTTTATCCGGGACTTAAGTCTCGGAATCTTACTAAAAAAATATATTATTGGTATTCTTTAGCACATTTCTCGAACATTCTCAGTATAGCTGTCTCTTTCTAATAGTGCTGTCTCTTTCACTCCTTCGAGAAATTTCGCCATATACTGAAGTGTAGTTCAAAGGCCCATAAGGGGTCCTGAAAACGGATTTTCAGGTTATTGCGCCATCTGATAGAGGGTGTCCTGGAACAGACTGAAAACATGTTTCAGGCGCCTGAAAACACCGGCAACTTGGGTGAATTTTCAATCTTCTACTATGTGAAAGAGCCACCTCTGAAACGGCCTGATATCACCTTTCAGCCTGCTGAAAACGCTTCTAAAGCACGGAAAATCACGTTTGAAGTTTTAACCTATACCATCGGCGCAACACACATACACACATTACTTTTGCGCCGGTGATTCTTTCACATAGTAGAAGATCGAAAATTCACCTAAGTTGCCGTTTTTTTCAGGCGCCTGAAACATGTTTTCAGTCCGTTTCAGAACACCCTCTATAAGATGGGGTAATAACCTGAAAACCCGTTTTCAGGCGTTTTCAGGACCCCTTATGGGCCTTCAGTATAGTTATGACGAAATTTTCGAAGGAGTGAAAGAGACAGCACTATTAGAAACAGACAGCTATACTGAGAATGCTCGAGAAATGTGCGAAAGAATACCAATAATATATTTTTTTAGTAAGATTCCGGGACTTAAGTCCCGGAAAAAAATTAAGTTGTAAGGGAGTCTCCACTTTTCAACTTTGTTCTTCGAAGTTTAGGTAAATATACTCTACCTATTCCGATCTCTCTATATAAACTTTCAACCCCTATTTAAACCCCTTAGAGGATGAATTTCGAAAAACGGTGATATCACTTTTCTTGTAATCTAATAAAAAGTCTAAACATGACGTTTCAAACCTCTTACTTCTAAAATCTTAGACTCTCTATAACATTTTGAACCCCTATTTGAACCCCTTAGGGAATGAATTTTGAAAAATCCTTTCTTTGTGCACATTTAGACCTTATAAGGATCCTACGTGCCAAATTTGGAATTCCTAGGACTAGCGGTTTGGGCTGTGCGTTGATATACAAACTTTCAACCCCCATTTAAACCCCTTAGGGGATGAATTTTGAAAAATCCTTTCTTAGTGCACCCCTAGACCTTATAAGGAACCTACGTGCTGAATTTGGAATTCCTAGGACCAGCGGTTTGGGCGGTGCGTTGATATATCAACTTTCAACCCCCATTTAAACCCCTCAGAGGATGAATTTCGAAAAACGGTGAAATTACTTTTCTTGTAATCTAATAAAAATTTAAACATGAGATTTCAACCCTCTTACTTCTAAAATCGTACTCTCCATACAAATTTTCAACCCCTATTTGAACCCCTTAGGGGGTAAATTTTGAAAAATCCTTTCTTAGTGCACCCCTAGACCTTATAAGGAACCTACGTGCTAAATTTAGAATTCCTAGGACCAGCGGTTTGGGCGGTGCGTTGATATACAAACTTTCAACCCCCATTTAAACCCCTCAGAGGATGAATATCGAAAAACGGTGAAATTACTTTTGTTGTAATCTAATAAAGAGTCTTAACATGACGTTTCAAACCTCTTACTTCTAAAATCGTAGACTCTCCATACAAACTTTGAACCCCTATTTGAACCCCTTAGGGGATGAATTTTGAAAAATCCTTTCTTAGTGCACCCCTAGACCTTATAAGGAACCTACGTGCTAAATTTGGAATTCCTAGGACCAGCGGTTTGGGCGGTACGTTGATATACAAACTTTCAACCCCCATTTAAACCCCTTAGGGGATGAATTTTGAAAAATCCTTTCTTAGTGTACCTCTAGACCTTATAAGGAACCTACGTGCTAAATTTGGAATTCCTAGGACCAGCGGTTTGGGCTGTGCGTTGATAAACAAACTTTCAACCCCCATTTAAACCCCTTAGGGGACGAATTTTGAAAAATCCTTTCTTAGTGCACCTCTAGACCTTATAAGGAACCTACGTGCAAAATTTAGAATTCCTAGGACCAGCGGTTTGGGCTGTGCGTTGATAAACAAACTTTCAACCCCCATTTAAACCCCTTAGGGGATAAAATTTTGAAAAATCCTTTCTTAGTGCATCTCTAGACCTTATAAGGAACCTACGTGCTAAATTTGGAATTCCTAGGACCAGCGGTTTGGGCTGTGCGTTGATAAACAAACTTTCAACCCCCATTTAAACCCCTTAGGGGATGAATTTCGAAAAACGGTGAAATTACTTTTCTTGTAATCTAATAAAGAGTCTAAACATGAAGTTTCAAATCTCTTACTTCTAAAATCGTAGACTCTCCATACAAACTTTGAACCCCTATTTGAACCCCTTAGGGGGTAAATTTTGAAAAATCCTTTCTTAGTGCACCCCTAGACCTTATAAGGAACCTACATGCTAAATTTGGAATTCCTAGGACCAGCGGTTTGGGCTGTGCGTTGATATGTCAGTCAGTCAGTCAGTCAGTCAGTCAATCAGTCAGTTTCTTCTTTTATATATTTAGATGAACCTACATGTATACAAGCATTGGTTAGTTTGATTGAGACTAGATCGATTTGTGCAAGACTGTCCTGAATATTTATTTCAGTAGGTACACATTATAATATTTGATACTTAGGTGTTGTGTGTGGTTTTATAAAGTTTTCAAGGTTCACTTCAGGATATCATTAAATTCCGGGAAAATTGAGATATTGATAATGAAACACCTAATGAAAAAAGGCTTATACGTGAGCCACGTGGGACACCTGCAGTATATGGCGTGAGTAGTGATGTGAGTATAGTACCTACCAGTGGCGTGGCGTAAAATATATCCTCGGGCAAGCCGGTGCAGATTTGGCTTACATTTTCTTTAAGAGCAGTAGAATAAGGTGGTCAAATGCCTGATATTAGGCAAGCAGGTAGGATTTGAGTTCTTTGGACGCCACGCCACTGGTACCTACTAACTTATCTGTGGGTCTAGTGAAAAGGGATACAAGTCAAATTTATACCAGGAGTACCAGGACCAAAAGGTCCCAACTCTATAGTATGACTTAAGCTCTTTTGCTCCTAGGTTAAATGTGACGTACCCCTTTTCACTACACCCACGGATATACACTGTGAGCCCGAAGAACCCGAAACATTTTAACCATGTATTCCTGATGGTATTACTAGTAAATAACGTTATATCAACATAGGTCGAATTTTGTCATTTTACATTAATAGTCTTATGGAACAAAATAAATCAGTAAATTCAGCCCCTCCTTATAATCATGTCCTTACTTGAGGAAAAGATATCAAAAAGGAAAATAAAAGCTAAAATGGAAACAAAAGGTCATTTTTTGGCCTCGTAGTCGCTTACCATCAAATACTGCGAAGATTAATTGCTGTTTAGTTAAAAGATTAAAAACAATTAGTATATGTTCTTAGTAATTGGAGAGCGAGCTCTCGCGGGCCGGATCATGATCTTCCGCTGCCCATAGTTTAGCTTAGCTTAGCAGTGATGTGGCTTTGAGGTACCTATCTAAGGCCAAATAACACTTGCTTTTTCGTCAGATGCAGCATAGGGAACGTGCACGACGAAGATGCTGCGTACTGGTAGGTACCGCCAATCCGAATCTTGTACCTACTCTATAATGCGGGGGCCACATTAACGGCCGTTAATATCAGGATGATGACGTTGACGTTTACAACCAGTATATATTTTTTTCAGGCCTGATAAGTTTCCTTTAGTGTCCATTTTGTGATGCCACCTATCGTTCCTGCACGTTCCCAATAATAAGGGTCTTCCGAAAGATTTGTCAAACAGGCCGGTGAGATTCTTCAATAGATGTCCCACCACTGTCAGGTAGATACTCAAATTATTACAGCAGCACTTAAAGTTCTAAAGAAGCAACAAGTTTATTTATTTTTGAATCTCACAGCTTAAACGCTCTAGAAAACTGTAGATATTCAGCTGGCGCTACAGACAGCAACAATTAATGCGGCCGGCAGATCCATCGGCTGTCGAACTGCACATCCTCGCCCTCTGCCCACAAGCGCAAGACATAGGCGACGTGCGGGCGTGTAAGGATCATCACGACGTCTACTTTGTTAACAAACAAAGTAGACGTCCGAGTGCTTCACACTGTCTCAGCAACATGGCAACTGGCCATGTTGAATGTTAAGTCATTAGCAATAAAGGCAGGTATTAACTATTGGATATTAGTGTGTCAAACGCTAGGACATTTACGTTAGTGTTGTGGTTGTGACTGTTGTATTAAGGATGCTAAGCTAATGTAAAGTGTTTGCTAGAAAACTAGATAGATATTCCCCACGCGCAAGTCGTAAGTTAGTCGGTCCAGGGTCGGAATGGCCCTGAAAGATCCGGGTGGCTCCCCAGAAGCTCGGAGTCTAGCAACAAACAACCATAAGCCGGGGACTTGCGGCAAGCCCCGCAAGCCAGGTCCGTGGGATCGTGCCGCCAATCCGAATATTGTAAGCTAGCATGCTGGGGAAACGCCGTTAATATTGCAATGATGGACGATTCAACGTTAGTGTGGCCACGACTTACTTATTATACTTGACGTTGACATTTATAACCAGTACTTATTTTTTCAGGCCTGATAAATTTTCTTTACTGCCTGCATAGTGTCTCGTTCGTTTATTTAGTGCTGCCAGTTCCTGCACATTCCATATTGTTACGCTTCTAATAACGTTATAGGTTCGCTATAGCTTGGCAACTTCGTTGGTGACACTCACATGTGTATTTTTTGTTATGTGCAGCCGTAACTACTTACACAAGTAACCGCCAACACGAACGGGGGCCTCCAGAGGCTGCTTCCGTCGGTCGCCGTTCATGTTGGCGGTAACTTGTGTAAGTAGTTACGGCTGCACATAACAAAAAGCACACAGGTGAGTGTCACCAACGAAGTTGCCAAGCTATAGATCCCCGCTTTGCTCCAAACTTGTAACTTGCACCAAGACCTGAGTAATCGCTCCGGGCTGATTGATGAACTCCCCCCGACGCTGCCCAGTGATACATGACCGTACACTATTACTCGAACAATTAGGTATACGCCTCAATAACTAATCGTATCCTATTGCACTTTATAAACCCGTACTTTCATCTACTTTTGTGAATTTTGACTGTATGAAATGCAAAGATTGCCGAGCTACCACAATGCACTACTATCACAATCCATTTTAGAGTTATTCTTCAACGATATCATTGCTCTGTCCACACGTATATTGACGAAAAACTCAGAAGATCCCATAGAGTTGTGCCGTTCTCGAGAATTCTCGGAAACGCTCTCAGTTTTGTATGGGAAATGTTCTCGAGAACGTTCTCTCTCCATACTAAACGGAGAACGTTTCCGAGAATGGAACATCTCTCCCACCTCATTAGAATGGCATTTTGGTTACTTTGTAGAACTCAGCAGGTTCTAGAGAGTAAACAAAAATGCAAAATTCACACTTTTTGTGGCCAGGAGAACTTAAATCGTACGACTTATGAAAGGTACGTATGTAGATCTTTGCTAGATCACAATGTTCGATGGATAACCAATTGATTTCTAACAACCAACATAGGTGGCGCTGTAAATAATACCCTGAATTATCGCTAGATGTCGTCGTCGTTGTTCTCAACTGCAAACCTATAAAAATAGAAATATTTCTTTATATTTATAGACTCTATTTTCATAAATAATAGGTAGGTATCTACTTCTATTACTATCTCTAGCTAAAGGTCGCATCATTGTGTGTTCATTGAACTTAGTCTTGCTCACTTTCATCAAATTATAAAAATATGTGTTCAGTACATGGGTACTGAACTACTACTGTACTAGGTATAGACCTAGGCACCTACAGTCAGTAACAATAAAGGTACCTACCATACAATCTTACATTTTTCTGCAGCATACAGACCACTAACTATTAGTTCGAGTATACCTACGAAGGTGGTTTGATAAGTACCTGTTATTTAGTACTTCTAGAATCTTAACATGCTCATGTTTCCGGCTATTGTATGACACATTATTTATAAAGATTTGAGCCAAATTTCAACAAAGTCGCATCTTTATTTTTTGAATTATGGATCACAAACTGCACGATTCCGACGACGACGTGGACGTAACTATGAAAAAATTAAAACAGTTCGCCGCAAGATCCACTCATATTTTTTTTATTCAATAGGTAATGGAAACATATATATTATGTCTGTTTTTGAAAACTCTCTAACTGTTATAGTTCACAGCGTTTTTATCAGAATATAGATTTTTTTTTAAATAAGAGAAGATTCTTGACAGTATTGGCTCAAAATTGACACCGACTAATAATTAAAACATATAAAAAATTGGAAACCACATGTCTAGTGATCAATGATGAAGATTTAGGTGATAACTAAAGTCCTTGACTTACGTGTTGGTGATTTTAAGAAACTTAAACACATTATTCACAAGAATGGGATAAGCAACAGAGTGTGGCTCCAAATGAGCACCAAAAATGGGTTCACGATCTCAACTTGCAATTGGGTTCAGGAAAAAACAGGATAGCGAGTATTTATTGATCTATCACCATTGTTTACACTGGATTTCTAGCAAGTTATTTGTATTCACCAAGTTAAATAAATAGAAAAAGAAAAAAAATTGTTCCCTAGTAAAGATACCCAGAAGCCTGTTATGCGACTACTTTACAATTTTTATTTTTAAGAAAAAAAAATAATGCCACAACAATAATACCTAGTGTATTCAGCTAGTAAATAGCCTAGCTACAAACTCGTAATGCCATTTACGAAAAAAGGTTTCATAAATAGTTTTTTAAAAAGACTTATCAAACGGCCCTCGTATATGTAAATACTAGCTAATGCCCGCGACTTCGTCTGCGGTGTAAATTATAATTAGGCATTTCGTTTTGGACATAAACTTTAATAAATGTTGAAATCATTTCAGTTCTATTCAGTTCAAACAGTTTAAGATTTCCTACTTCAAAAATCGTATGGTCCGTATAATTTCAACCCCCGTTATACCCATTTTAGAAATGAATTTCGAGAAACGATGAAATTAGCTTCCTTCACTCTTATTGAAAAGTCTATGTAGGTACGAAGTCTTAAATCGCTTAATTCAAAAATAGTTTAGTCCCTATATAAACTTTCAACCCCCATTTAAACCCTTTTGGGGGTGAATTTCAAAAAACGGAGAAATGACTTTTCTCAACTTATATTGAAGAGTCTATGTGCGAAGTCTCAGATCTCCAACTTTAAAAATCGTTTGGTCCCTTTACAAATTTTCAACCCCCATTTAACCCCTTTCGGGGATGAATTTCGAAAAACCGTGAAATTACTTTCCTGTTCTTATATTGAAGGGTCTATGTCCGAAGTCTCAGATCTCCAACTTTAAAAATTGTTTGGTGCCTATACAAAGTTTCAACCCCCGTTTAACCCCTTTTAGGGATGAATTTCGAAAAACAGTGAAATTACTTTTCTCAACTTTTATTGAAGAGTCTATTTTCGAAGTCTCAGATCTCGTACTTTCAAAATCGTGTGGTCCCCATATAAACTTTCAACCCCAATTGAAACCCCTTCGGGGATGAATTTCGAAAAATCCCTTCTTATCCCTTACTTACATTATACATCCACCCTACTGTGAAAATTTCAAGTTCCTAGCTTCAGTAGTTTCGGCTGTGCGTTGATGAGCCAGTAAGTCAGTCAGTCAGTCAGTCAGTCAGGACATCTTCTTTTATATATATAGATTCGATTTCCTCGTCGCATCAAAAATCAATACGCAAGTAATCAAAACGACTACTTATTCACATTATAAAAGTTAAGAATATACTTCAGTAGGTACCTAATTAAAGCGAACACCATTACGAATTACGAGTATCTGGTTAAAGTAGAGGCGTTGGCATTTTGCATTCAGCTCTAACCCTCGGGCGCAATGATAAATTAACAATATTATTGAACTGCGAGCTGGCGTGGAAATTAAATTAGTCAAACACTTTTATTGCTACGGCATTACAATTTGCTGTTGAACTTGACATTTTACACGAGTATTGTCTGCTTTTTATGTCTAGCATTAACTAGAAAAGACTATAAGCTAGAGATATTTGCTTGTCTATGTGGGATGTTCTCCTATTATCATAATTATAGCTGTATGCGTCTTTTACTAGTTAAGAATCTTAATATACGATCGTGGATCGATTTATTCAATTTATTATCATCTTTGAGTGAAAACAATCATAATAATATAAGGAATATATGCTCCATGCGATGCGTGGAAATATTATTGGCATAATGCCGCAAGTACCCTCGGAGAAAGCGCAGCACACCTCTCAACACTCTGCAGCCCCCCGCACCAAGGTTGCCCCTAGGCCATTTTATAATGTCGCTAGAGTCAGTGCGGAAAGAGAATAGGAGTGGCGAAAAACGGAACTAATCTAACGTATCAAATACGTATGTAATATTTTATAATATTATCAATAAATGAGTATGAGTATGAGTATCTTCTGTTCTGTGGCCATAGAACAGAAAATACGGCACATACGGTAGAAAAGCATTACAGCGCCCCCCAATCTAAATCCTATTCTCTTTCCGCACAGACTCTATTTAATATGGCCTAGGGGGCCACCTAGCGAAGGGCAAGTCACCGTCTGCCAGCGTCAACGTAGCCATGAGACACTTTTTCCTGTCAGACGCCGTCATGTCTCAATCTAGTCCAGTTTTCTGACCATTATTTCCACCACCATAGTCCATTAGATTTAGATCCCATCAATTCACAATAGTCCTTTCCTTACCTTAGGCCTGTCTCTGTGTGCGTCCTATGACACGGACAGAGATAGCATCCGCTGAGTGTACACTTTGCCTTTCATTAAATTGTCAAAAGGGCCTCTATGCGTTGGCTTCGGCCCCGCGCACGCCTCCCAAAGGTTCAGGACACCATTGTCCCATGAATTGAGACATACGTAATAATGAATGAATGTTAATTAATGCACATCGTCTCAAAATATATATAAATTCGTTTATTACTTAATTTATAGTTAAAGTTAGGTAATGAAGTTTTTCCATTCCTCTTGAAAACCTAATTCGTTGATTCGAATCGTCTCGTTGTTGGCCAACAACGGGATTAATTAAATGCTATTCGATCGTTTGCATTTATGTGTTAACACATCAATGCGTCTCGTTGCACTTAAGGGAAAGGGGAAGGATGCAGATACATTTAGTAGACAACCCTTAAAGAGTCATAATAAAATACTTCATCAGCTGGACTCTTCTGAAACTAATGTCACTTCAATTTCGTCACATATTCAGTGTGCTTAATGGCATTGAAGCGAAGTTCTTCACATCAGTGGACTAGGTCTCTTAGGGTTGTCTGCTCGATGTGGTAGGGTTGTCGAATTTAGGGAGATGTAACGATGGGAACGGTCTGTTCGCGTGGCTGTTCAGCCTTCGGCGGTTCAGCGTGCTTAGCTGGCCCAGTCTTCGTGATAGGGACAATCCTTTCCCCAGCTGAAGGCAGTGGGCGCTTCGGGGCCGTGATCGTGAGGACACCATCCGAGGATAAGGTGCTGACGAGGTCGGTCACTTCGTAGCCGGTGGGCAGGATATAGCGTCGGGTGAACTGGCGGGAGATGTAACCATGTTCGTCTTGCTTCTCTTCGTGCCTGCCTTCCACTAAGACGGAGTTGTTACTGGCTTTAACTGTGATCTCCTCGGGTGAGAACTGTTGGACGTCAAGGATAACCTGAAATTACAAATAAATAATTGAAAAAGGATTCTGAAATAAATACTTATATATATACCAAGGAAAAATGCCTCTACTCAAGCCTTTATATCTTGTTTTTAGCTCAACGCTCTTAGACAGTAAAGGGCCAGCTATTTTATCAGATAAGTCACATATCCTCAGTTAATAATAGGTTTTCTCGTAACCTATGTTAGCAGACGCAGTCCTTCTCTTTTACTGACAAATTCCGCTTAATAACACTAAAATCTCACCTCAAACTTTTCCTTTGTGAGGTTAATAGTGGAGGAGGACTCCTGCCTCGCCAGGCTCGTCCTCCAGGGCCTGAAGTAGGAGTTCCTGAAGAGGGAAGAAGAGGGCACAGTGGACAGGGACGACAGCAGGTCGTCCCGGCGGAGGCCCATGCCGAAGTGCTGGTCGAGCAGCCGGGAGGGGCGCTCCCAGTCATCCCACCAGTCGCGGAACATCATGGGGACCATCGACATCTGGAATAGGACACAAGAAAGTTTAAAAAAGCTGCTTTGTTGACTGGTCGATGAGAACACATAACTCAATCGAGTACCTTCAAGACCCGCATCTTTCCTAGTTGTTTTCTTAAAGTTCGTCTGGGACAAGTTGCACATAAAACTATTAAATATCAAGTAATGAATAGGGACTTTATTTTCTAGAGACACTAAAATTAATGTAGACAAAAAATAAAAGTACAGAATGAAACATTTTCAATTTCCTTTCCAAAAACTTGGACTGGGACTTGATATCAATGAATGTAGTGTTATGTGCAGCTTGTCCCACAGGAACTTTATGAAATCAACTATGCAAAGATAGGCACCCAAGGCAACGTTACGGGTGTTGATCGGAATTCGAAAACAACCAAAATCTGTATCAATTGGGACCATAGTGATGAAATGAAATAATTTATTTAGGCCTCAAGGGCTCTTTTGCATGTCTGATTCTTTCTTTTGGCGCTTCGGCAAATGACATTCTGGTGAAAAGAAGCGCCGGAAGAATTTCACCAGTTTCTCTTTTGAAATAAACATTGAGCATTACAATAATTGTGAAAATGCAATTTCAATAAGTAATACAATTCATCAAACAAGTGCTTAACTAATAGGTAACATTTCAATAAACATAAAACTAGATTTTTTAGAGATGTAAAGGGTCTCTAGGCGTCAAAACAAGATAAATTAAAAAGAAATATGGAAAATAGAGAGACATAGACCTGCACTAAAATTAATGGAGATGTAAGGGGTCTCCGTTGTCAAAACATGTTTAGGAGGTGTAAAGGATCTCCAAACGTCAAAATACAAAGTGGGAAACGAGAAATAAACTACTAAGCTATCATTAAATTTACATGCTTTAGAAAAAAACAAACTTACAGAAATTTAAAAAAAATCTGTGACTCGCATAATACTCGTATAACTTAAAAACTAAAATTAAAACAAAAACACTAGTAACTTTATCGTTACATGGGAATGTTATATATCTACTTAGTATTATATATTACGGAGCAAAAAAATGACAAAGGGCATTTGTGAGACCCGTCTGCCTATAGTAAAGGCATAAAAAGGAAAATGTTGCACAGATTTGCCGAAATCTCTGATATAGGTGGACAAACACAGACTGATAAATATGTATCTATATGTAAAGATCTGATCTGACTAGCCATCTAGCTAAAGCTGAAGATCCAAATATATCCTAGGCTAAGATGACGAGACACCTATTCTTAACTACGTAACCGTTCCAAACACAACAATGCTGCAATAAAACAATAATCACCGCGGGAATTGCAAATGTGAAACTCATCTTTACCACCTAAATAAAATACATCATTGGCCAAGTCACAGCCATTTACTGTATAACATTATTATTATTCTAGTAGCGGCTGTTCAGGGCTACGGGACGTCGTTGTATCACTACGACCATAGTTGATCTATTGTGATCGCTACCTTTACAATTCCCGGGTAAGTCCTCTGGGACTTTTTTGATTCCAAGATACTTCTACTGCACACTGCACTGCACAGTATGTCCAGCGATGGACGGTTATTGTAGCTCTCTGAGTGACTTAAGAGGAAACAGTAAGGTCGAGAGAATTGAAAATTAGGTAACTATTTGTAAAATGTGTCGCTATCCCGCACTGCCCGCCTCTCACCCGCAGAGCGCGATAGAGACAACTGCAGCTTGGACCGAAAATACCTTTTAAAATTTCATGAAAACAACGTTTCGTAATCCCCTGATTTCTTCCCCAAAACTTAACCTATTTAACTATTTTTTTCATTAAACATTAAAGAATGGCTTTGGCCGTGTTCCTATGTTTTCCTTTTTTTGAATAATTTAGTCAAATTTGTTTTCTGGATGTGTGAACACAGCGGAAAATCTGGCATTTTTTTAGGTTTTTGAAGGTTAATATCTCTTTTGAGAATCAATTTATCGTAAAAAGGAAAACATAGGAACATATCAATAGTAGCCATAGATTTTTGGACAAAAAATGATTGCTCTACTGGCATTATCCAGGGAGGAAACAGGGGACTACGTTTGTATGGAAAAACTGCCCTCCTGTTTCCTCTTAAACCCCTTATGTAAAGAGGTGTGTTATACTTAAACATATGCCTATGTGTTTATGTTTCTATGACATCGGAGTTCTGAAACACCTGGACCTGCTTTAAAGCAGGTTTTTTGTTTTCTGTCTACTTAATTGACTTGATATTATACTTAGTTATTTATAAAAATCAGCGAAAAGTATGAGAACTATACTTTCCGCTCCTCTTTATTAAAAAATGTACCTGATTTAGTTTTAGGTACATATTTGGCATTGGTCACTTTACGAACTTGAACAACACGTAAAGAGCGTACAAAATGCAAGCGTAAATCACGGCATTGTCTACTATTCTCATCGGCAAGGATTCCAAACGAGAGTATTTTTAGTCTCACGGATAAACAGATTTTGTTGATGAACGAATAAGGCAGGGTTGGCACGTGACTATTCTCTATAAAGGTGTGAAAATACTCGCGGGTGCATATAAAAACAAATAATTAACCTTGTATTTGTCGTACATATAAGATTGTTATGTTTTTTGAAAATATACCTATTTTGTGCAGCAACTAACAGTGAAACCAGTTTAACATTAATATCCCTACAACAGGTGACCAGTGTTGTGGCGTTTATAGAATGCGGTTTCTACCAATGATATTTCTACCGGCTTGCCTATTTTATGGCATCCATGGACTAGTTAGAGTAGGAGTCCATAAAGCATAAAATAAGGTGCTCATTGGTCATGCTGGCATACTCATAGATTAGTTTAACGCGAAATCACTGAAAGATAACTAACTGAAGAACTAACTACCAAAAATTAGGCATCAGTTTTTTATGTGTGTGCCGACATAAATACATAGTAGTGAAGATAAATAAACAATCGCACTCAATGACGTCATAATGTAGTCTGCCAACCCTGTGGAGAAGTAGAACCGAATGAATTGTTCTGGAACGATTCCACGAATGATTCACCTGGTTTCGAACGGTTATAGAATGTGATGCAACTGAACTAAATATCTCGATGCGATGCGACATATAATTATCTAGCAAATGTTATTTCGTTTCGCTCACTAAAATTAGATTTCGTTTATGACCAGTATGTAAATTTGATAAGACACATGTTTATTTTAAATAGATTAGCACTATTGAGCTATTTAAAATTCTGCTGATTTGAAGTAGGTAGTCCTCTAAAAACCGTTAACAATACACAAATATTTTTTAAAAACCCGTACAAACTTATAGATGTCACCACACTATCACACTCCACCAAAATTAGAAAAAAAACATGAACTTGTTTATGACCAAAATAATTCCAAATTCAAAAATAATTGTAGGTACCTTTGAGGAATGAGAAGTTCGTTGCAGGCGCACGCCGCAGTGCTCGCGAGACTACGATGTCCACGTTTCAGTAGAGATTTAAATAGAATTTTCAGCTGCCCACGCTACTGAGTCACGACGGGAACACACCGTGAACTTGTAGGCGGTGAGGTGACCATAATTTAAGATAAGAAACAGTTAGGACAGTGTTTTGTGACTTTGTGACCAAATCATTATACTTAACTTAACTAATCAATTCAAACCGGTACCTCATACTCCTCTCGAGAGCTTCTAAATCTTCTCTTTTTACTGACCGGATGTTGGGAATTATCGGGAAGTAGTCAAAGTTGAGCAAAAATTAGATTTTTAGGTAGGTATCTATTAGATTGATCATTCCCATTCATATCGTCAGATCTATCGTTAAATATATAGATTCTTTAATATTAATCGGTTTCACGAGTAATAGATTTGTCGATGTCATTCTCAGGCAAAAGGTATACTAGTTGTCAACAATGTCCTATAGCAATAGGCCACTACTATGAAGCAGCCATTGTAATGATCAAATTAGGTACAATCAAGTGCATAAAAACGTATGGAATAAATCGTTTGATATATAAGGTACGAAGTTCTTATTGTGTTTCGTCTATCCTATACTTCTTTAGGGATCTGAGACCTGGTCGCTTAGATTACAGGAACGCCGTAAGATCGACGCCCTAGAGATATGGTGCTGGAGACGACTCTTAAAAATCCCTTGGACAGCTTTCCGGACCAATATTTCAATCTTAGAAGAGCTTAAAATCAAAGAACGGCTTTCGTCAACTGTGCAATTACGAATTCTCAAGTTCTTAGGGCACATCTCCAGAAATGAGGGATCGATAGAGTGGCTTGTAGTACAAGGGAAAAGATCTAGAGGACGATCTCCTACTCGATGGACAGACCTACTAAAGACACTCACCAAATCAGCCGTGGTTGAGTGCTCTCGCAACACTTTCAACCGCCAGAAATGGAGAGACATCGCGAAGGAAAGTTTGAAAGTCAAGATATAACGTCCGAACAGCCACGACCACTCTGACAAGAGTGTACGACTAAGAAGAAGTTCTTACTACCACTAGGTGTATTTAGACATATTTATGAGTATTTTTAAGCACCCATATTTTTAAGGGCATCACACACGGCGAAGATTCTATAATATTTATCTTAAGGTACCTGGATATAAAATATTATACCTAGTACCTAAAAAGAGCAAAAAAATATTGATGAAAAAAATGTCAAGTCCCACCGGCCGCCCTTTCCCAACCTTATTCTTTTAACAAAAAGTACAACAACTAATGACAAAAACTCGCGAGTTACGCATCTTAAGACGACATATTTGCATCGCTCGGTATCTTAACATAAAATTTCGATATCGCTCGGTATTTTAAGATACAGTAATATGAAAATATATATTATCTTAGCCGTATACAAACTGTATATTGAGCGATATTTTATCTTAAGATTTTATCTTAATATTATAGTGTATTCGCCGTGTGTGATGCCCTCACTTCACTGTACCTACCTATCCCGTACATCATTCAATTTATTCTCGATATTTTGAAAAAGGAAAATGCAAGATAGAAAGGAGTGAAAAAGAAGAGGGCAGGCCAACAGTGGGACACCAACAACACACTAAATAGGCTAATTTAGAAAAATATTGTAAAACCATGTTGTACTAGGAGTCTACCCCGCGAACATAGGCGATAAAAAGAAAACGCGAAATATACTGTAGACCAGTGGTTCCGAACCTGGGGGTAATTACCCCTTTAGGGGTAAAATTAAGTTTTCTCAGGGGTAATACTCATATTAAGTCGTTTTTCTTTGAGTACTTTCATATACTTGTCTGTATTACCTATTTTTTGGAGGGGTAATGATACAAATCTAGAGGGGGGCCTGTGGGTTAGGAACCACTGCTGTAGATTGGCTGTAGACCGATATAGTCCATTTAAGTGGTTTGATTTATCGCCTATTTTAGTTTTACATATTTGCCCGTGTATTCAACAGCAACAAAATTATGGTTACCCTATATTCGTGATATATTATTTACCATCCAACATATTGAAACGATGCTTAAGAAATTTCAAGACTTTTCGAGACGCAGGTGGGTTTGTTAAAACAATGTGTGACACAGAGGAAACCGACTCATAATGATTATGTTTACAAAAATAATGACTAAAGTATTTATGTGGGAAGATTTAACAGATTTTAGATTCAGTTGTTTATTTCGGTAATTTTACGTCAGCCGTTTACGATTTTGTTGGATAATCATCAAAGTAAATAAGCATGTGGTTCGTAATTCGTAACTTTGTAGTGATAGCCAGTTAGTCCGTTAGTATACCTACCTGTTTGTTGTATTTAAGGCATACCATGTATGCCTTAAATTACATCAAATTAGTTTTGCATATATGATGCATATGTTATCAAGCGCGTCGTTTTACGAATTTTCAAAAAAGAACGGCAAATTAATTGAAAAAGGAATGCTTAAAAAAATCACTTGGACCTCTCCAAGTGTTTTTTTAAGCCTTCCTTTTTCAATTAATTTGCCGTTCTACTGGAGTCGCTAGACTGGAACCTCCATCAGACACATATACCTAGTACAGGCAGCATCAAATAGTCTATACTTAGCATTCAGAGCGCCAGAAATATCGTTACAGATCCTTCTGCCCATAATACTAAACTAAAGGTGTGTTGTGATGTATCAACAATGACACTGTTTGTTGCACAATACATATACTTCGCGTAACCTGTACGTCTAGCATAACTGGCCGCGACTTCGTTTCGCGCGCGACAGAGCATTACCCTGTCACTCTCACACTATATTGAGTGGAAAGAGATAGGTAGCTTTTGTCGCGCGACAAAGACTCGCGTGTCACAGTTGTGCTAGAGGTACTGGTAGCAACAAACATCGAGTTGAGCATAGGGAACGTGCACAAACTGTAGGTCGCAGCACTAAACGACAAAAGAGACACGAGCGGACAATAAAGGAAACTATCGCCCCTGTCAAATCAATGTCAATGATAATATGTAAGTGTCAATGTCAAATATAGTAAGTCGTAGCTACACTGATGTTAATCGTCCTTCAACGCGATAAATTAACGTTATTAACGGCGTTTTCGTCAATGTGGCCCCAGTTTTTTTTTGTATGCTTGTACACTGCTAGCCTTTAAGGCTGTAACAATAGTCGGACTGCATGCAGGTAGGTGACCGCAGTTGAACCTCAGCTCCATGGGAGTAAAACGTTGGCGTGCTAGGGCACTCGAACCAAGGTCAGTGTACCTAGCTGAATACGGTTTGTATATAGGTCTTGTGAGTTGTAGTCCTGTCTAAAATGCATGTATTATCGAGAGGAGATTTTGTGCGGGGCTAACGCGGTGGCCGACCCCGCCGGCGGAGTCGACGTCGTGCATGTGGAGTTGGCCGTTTAGATTGGCGGCACTAGTTGGCAGCACCTTCGTCGTGCACGTTCCCTGCGACGAGCTTACCGAGTCCTCTTAATCGGCTTTATTATTGAAAATAGCGCCATCTAGTGGAATTTTAATGGATCGTAGAGGCTGTGCGGAAAGAGAATAGGATTTAGATTTGAGGGCGCTGTAATGCTTTTCTACCGTATTTGCAGCAAAAAAAAATACCATACTGGTTAGGTTAGTTCCGTTTTTCGCCACGCCTATTCTCTTTCCGCACAGACTCTAACAAATGCAGCTATGCAATAATGTAAATATGGTCTCGGCGTGGTATCAGGCCTCAGCCATGTTTACAACAATTTAAAAATAAATGAATGGAGCAAGAATTGTGGCTCGCTTATAATTTTTTCTATTAGCCGTGAAATGTGCGAGCAGCGCTCTAAAACCAAGTAGAGTCTGTGCGGAAAGAGATTAGGATTTAAATTGGGGGCGCTGTAATGCTTTTCTACCGTATGTGCCGTATTTTCTGTTCTGTGGCCATACTGGTTAGGTTTGTTCCGTTTTTCGCCACGCCTATTCTCTTTCCGCACAGACTGTATTTCCATGGAAAAAACATTCTCCAGAAATATGTCTGGTCTGCGTCTAATTCACGCGTCTCCATACATTTAGTATGAAAACAACGACGCGGTAATTAGGTGACCGCAGACATATTTTTGGAGAATGTCCGCTAACTACTGTTACCCTGGAATGATAAATCACTACATTATTCGATTTCTATTATGTATTATATATAAATATCACAAATAATGTTTATTCGTCTTAAACTATTGTTAAGAATTGGAAATAAAACGCTCACTTGTCTGTGTCACTGTCACTACTCTCGCCGTCATGTCTAATGCCATAACTGTCAAAATTAGCAAAACATTTATCTTATCTCTAAAATTCACTTTATATCGTTTTAATAATGCTTTTATTCAATAACCAAACCAATGATTCAGATTGTTATCGATTTTGATAAACTACTTCTCAACAGTCAAGTGAAACGCTACATTCCTTTATGACTTGAGGTTATAAACAGATTACACAAGTTGGTTATTCGGCACGGCACGACTCAATGAGCAGCCGAAACGAAAGTGTGTACAGTTAATGCTTGATCGAATTACGGACGGACTACTGACTGATGCTTGATTCCACTTCAGGAAGGAGGAAGTTAATGTTGTGCTTGTGACCGGTAGTTGCACGGAGATCGGTCATCATGCTGTCGTGGATACAACACCGATGGACCGGTCTATGCCTGCTAGTGATGGCCCTTGGGGCCTTAATGTTGTTCATGTTCGGTTTCTTCCCGCTGAAGTATCATACCGGAAAATTGGCGCACATGGACGATTTGCCGAACTATATTAGTGGAGTCAGGTAAACAAACATCTTTATGCCAGTATAAGCACCTGTAGGCTGAAGACACACAAACCATTAATCACTTTAAATTTGGGCTTAAGACAATTCACTACTAAATAATAAATTTGAATTAGTTAATACCTTACAAAATAAGTATGTTTTCTATTAGTATTCAATATTCTCAATTTTTCTATCAATCAATTTCCAATTTGTTTTATTAACTCTTTATATTCTTTTGTTTTAGTATTGATGGGCAAACTGTATATGACTCTGGTGAAAACACAGTAGTTCTTATGGTTATAGACGGCCTCCGCTATGATTTTGTCACAGAGGAATACATGCCCTATACTGGCCAGCTGCTAAAGAATAAATCGGCATGTATATATGTATCTGTGGCTGAACCGCCTACGGTCACAATGCCCCGGATCAAGGTAATTTATAAAACTTAAGAAATGTTGCACAAAAGGAATCTATTGACTGCTTGGCTCAAGCTTATAAATTAATGAAAATACATAGTACTTTGAAATGAATACATTGTTTTGTGAACTACATGAAATACAATACAAAATTTGCTTGAGTACTTATTGTGGTACCAAGTCTATTGCTAGGAACTTATCAGTAAGGTCCTAGCAATAGACTTGGTACTGTTAATACTGCATGAAGAAGCAATTAAAAATCATCCTTATTGACAAGTGGTAAAGCAATACATGAAAATGTTTCATATAATTGTACTGATTGTATCATTCTTTTCAAGACATCTTATTTTCACATTACCAAAGAAAATACTTTTACACTATGAACTTTTACATATTCCTACATTTGTTTGTAATAAACTATGACCACATTTGGAAATCTGTTATGTAATTCTTTAAAGATATACATTACCAATGAAAATTTACATATTCATGGTATAAATTCATTTATACAAGTATACTATTGACTGATTGTGTTTATAGTAGATATAGAGTTCCAAACTTATATTATGATATTTTTTTACATATCAACACAAATCCTGTTAGCTTTTCTTTACCATTACCAAGATAAAACCAATCGACATATGAAATAAATCAGTTTGTCCAAACAGTGACTTGCTCATCCCAGTACTCCATTTGTTATAGTTTCTAAACTTGTAGAAGACTATATATTGTCTCCAATAAAAAGTAGATCAAGTCGCATATTAGCTAAATGTAAAGGAGCATATATCTCTTATTTTGAAAATTGTGCCTTTTGTACCTATCTTATATTCTGACTACTGATGTGCAAGTTGCGGAAACTTTCCAAAAAAATGTTTGATATAACTTAAAAACATTTAAAAAGTCTTATTAGATGTTTTTAAGTTATATGAAGAAAGTTCGTGCAACTTGCACATCAGTATAAATGTGACCTTCTTTTAATGGAGCCATAGATTTATAACATTTTGTATATTGTGTTCAGTCTCCAGAATCTAAGAAGGAAAGGGCACAGTGGAGGCGCACAATAAACTTCTGGCGGGACATATTCGCAAGTGTCACATTTGTATTATTTCACTGCTTTTTGCTTCCCAGACCAAAGAAAACACTTTTATATAACTATCGTCATTATGCCTTATTTTTATAAAGGTACTCCTAAAACTTTATTTCTAATAATTAGTATGGAAATATGTAGTTTTTGTAACGTTAAGGCGAACTTGGCGTGCCTGAATTACTTAAATAAAGCAATACTCATACACCTTGAAGTTTTTTCTTTGGTGTTTTGAAATGGGTGCCTTGCATTGTTTGATGCATGTATTTGCTTGTATGTGTTAGTATGTATTAGTAAAAGACAAAAGTCAATGTAAAATTCTGAACAGTGACTAGAGTCTAGATTGTAGTCACTAGACAGTGCAGACAATGCCCAGCTTAAACTGGTGGGACTAACATTATGTAACTGTGCAAAATTCCATAATATTAGTTAGTTGGAATCTGTTTTAGGGCTCAAAAAGAAAAAACTGAACCCTTATAGGATCACTTTGTTGTCCATCAATCTGTCTGTATGTCAAGATCCTTCATCTCGGAAACGTGTGGAGGTATCGAGTTGAAAATAAAACCCTATACTCAGGCCTACTGTACAGTCCCTTAAAGCTCCTAAAAAAATAAAATACGGCCGTTTATGCCGCAAAAAACGTATATTTCGACACTCTCAAGGGAATCAAAATTTATAGGCCACTTTAATATTAATATGTATTAACCAAAGGTTATCTGGAAGAGATCTGGATGGATCTGGATGGTTATTGTACTTACTGTGAACTGATTATTAATTTCGTATTTGATAATGAATGATATTATTTATGTGCTTATTATGAGATTGACCTGTAAGTTATTTTACCAATAAACCTATATGTAATGTACCTACAAATTTGTACAGAACCCTTGGTGGGCGAGTCCGACTCGCACTTATGCGGTTTTTTTTTTATTTAGGTCAAGATTTGTGGATAGGATCTTGGAGAAATTGTAACTCTTAAAATATGATAGGTAGACTCTGTGCGGTAAGAGAATAGGATTAATTTTGGGGGGCGCTGTAATGTAATGCTTTTCTACCGTATGTGCCGTATTTTCTGTTCTGTGGCCATACTGGTTAGGTTAGTTCTATTTTTCGCCACGCCTATTCTCTTTCCGCACAGACTCTACATGTATAGCGATTTGGGTACGTTTAATGCTGAATACATTTTTAATGCTGACATAGGATATCTGATGGATTTATTTCCTAAAAATCGATGTATAGGTACCATACTGCTTGAGGCTAGCCTATATAAGAAAGTAAGACTCAGTTACAAAGTTGATAGGATATAGTTCGGTCTTGCACAAGTGTTGCATGCTTCGCAAGGCCTCAACATATTATTGACTTGATTGCATTCACGCATGCGTAGATAGTTTACCTAATTGCCGCAACGAGTACTGACAATACTTAATCGTTTGTTACGCTTAAACTTATTTTAGGCATGTTTTGTAACGTTTTTGATTTTTAGTGCCTATTACTTAGGCTGCGTTTCCACCAGGGCTCGTTTGTTATGCATGATCGTTGCTAATTAGTCTGTTGCTTATGCATGTAGTGCTTTTTGTGTTAAGTTAATATATTGTCACTACTGAAAGTTGAAATTAGGCGACAACAATATATGTTTACATTTTGTCCTTTTCTTTTTTGTTCGGCTCTCGTAACATAACTGAAACTTTGGCCATGCTGGTGTTAGCAAATGAGACTGTCTAATGCCAAATAGACGGCATCAGGAAAGCAAATGTCTAAGTAAAAAGGTTACTTCTAATTTTTTTATCGTATTCTTACCAGACGTATTTCCTTCAGGCCATGATGACAGGGAGCGTGTCAACGTTCGCGGACGTGGCGCTAAACTTCGGGGCCCCGGCCGTCCGCGGCGACAGCGTGTTGCGCGTGGCCGCCGATAGAGGGCGCCGCTCCGTCATGTACGGCGACGACACGTGGTTGAGGCTGTTCCCAGGACTGTGGGCGGAGTCTGACGGAACTACGTCCTTCTATGTGACGGATTACACTGAGGTCAGTATTAGATTCCGTGGTGGTGGACGACAGATGGCGCTGCTCGATCAGATACGGCAGCCTTATACAGATTACAGTGAGGAATATCATAGGAAGAACAAAAATATTGTTGCTATACTTTTTTAAGCATCTGCAAACACAACACTACTTACACGTCTCACGCGGAATGATAATTCCTATGACAGTTATTTCTTCATACTATTGTAATGGAGATACCAAGGATCTTAAAATAAATAGCCAGACGGAGCCTCGCTAACAAAGAACTGAAGCATGTCTAATAAGCCGGCTACCTATGTGTGCATGCTGCTCGCAATAGGAAAAAACTATATATGTAGTTGATCTGTGCGTGCGGCTCGTAAGTACATGCAGCCGGCTTATATTAAAAACTGCTGCAGTTCTCTTTTGGCGAGGCTCCGTCCGGCTATTTATTTTAAGGTCCTTGGGAGACTTATCACTTTTTAATGCTTGTAGACATTATTCGAAAGTATAACACGTAAATTTGTGTAGAAATGTTCCATTAAAGTAATAACAATGAGAAACGAATACGTATTGTCTTTTAGTTTTGGATTTAGGTTGACGAATACAAGAGGAGAAAATGAAATGTCATGGGATCATCATTCCGCGTAAGGCGTATAGGTAGTACTTAGTTGATTACGGCATGATCGCCTACAACACATTTTTTTTACTACCTCATAATAACAAAGTATAAAGACAAAGACACACGAGTATCTTCACATAAAACGATTTAATATCAAGTATTGAATATTGAATAGATACTTGATATTTAATACTATAACACAAGCCTTATTGAGCTTACTATGGGGCTAGTTCGATTTGTGTAAGATTGTCCCCTAATATCTATTTATTTATTTATTATGTGCAACTTGTCCCAGAGGAAGTTTATCAAATCAGGTAGGCAAAATTTGGCAGCATTTGACGGTAGCATAGGTTCTTTAGAGGCTTTGGTTGTTTTCAAATGTGTCATCCTGATCAAATGATACATCCTTACAGGTTGACAAAAATGTCACAAGACACTTAGACAAAGTATTGGCCCCAGATGAGAAGACAAAGCCTACATTCGACTTCCTAGTGCTGCACTATCTCGGTTTAGATCACATTGGTCACCTAGAGGGTGCTAGGAGCCCAAAGATTAAACCCAAATTACAAGAAATGGATGATGTTGTGAGGAAGATATTCGAAGCTATGGATAAATGGGTAAGTTTAACATTTTTAATGTCATAATTTGAAAACAAGCACATGACTCACCCAAGTTATCGTCACCCAAATTTATAATACTATAGGCGTTTCCTACACATTGTCGACCTTTGCGTGCTCTGTTTACTTGCTTCGTGAAGTACCCCATATCTTAACACTCCGTGAATAACTTACTTCTTATACAAAAAAAACTAGCAAAACATATATAGATACAAGAAATCAAAGTACATAGAAAAATTAAATGGCGCTCACATGTTGTTTTAGAAAAACAACGCCATTTTGTTTTAGAAAACAACGCCATCTCTCGCTATTTTGCTGAAAGGAGAGACAGCCTGTTTATTCACATAATATAAAAGCATACATTTTTGAGAAGTTTAGATAGGTACAATAATTGTAGATCTTATTGTTCTCATTACAATTTTAAGCATTCCCTATGTTATACATATATAAATGGTTGGTGGTCTTTTAGCTCCCAAAAATCAGTTTAAGCCTCCTTGAGGCTCAATTGACATGATTCTGGTGAAAAAAATAAAGCTTAAAGATGTTGTAAGGTAGTCATTCTTGCTTTATAATTTTGATTCTGCTCTATAAAGGGTGAAACACATACATCATGCAAAACATCAAATTAATAAGGTCAATTTCTTGGAATCTTTTTTATTACATTTTCATAGTACATAAACGAAACACATGGCTGATAAATGACCAACTGCTTTTCACTCCAGATGAAAGGGTACATTTGGTACATTCATTATCTGAGTTTTGAAAGTATTTTTTTATATTCTTCATTTAATTTATTCAGCATTAAATTTTTTGTCTTCAGGATTTTTAAGTTCTAATTCTATAAACTTTCCTCTTAATTTGCGAAGGTCTTTGTCAAGTACTTTTGGTTCTCCCTTACATATTTCGGTCCAATATTTCTCGCCTGAAGGTATTGGTGCTGGCGCAGGTTTTTTTTCTAGCCAAAACAAAAGTAACAATGTGTGTTTACAACCACCTGAAAAAAAAAACAAAATGAGGCACTAATGAATTCTCATGTTAAACACACGAATTTTACAAATTTCAAAGTATTTACCGGCTGATTCAGGACAACCGTTGCAGGATGTATCCGTCACAGTTTTCTCTTTCTCATTCATGATGACCGACACAAAATACTCTATTTTCTCAACTTTCTGTTTAGGTAGTACTATTTTAGCCTGAACAATGCATTTAGGGTCTTCCCTCATAAGCTCCACATTTCCAACTGCACACTCCACGTAATAACTGTCTGGTGCCCTAAAATTTAAAGAAAAAGTAAGTACATTTTTTCTGGATGTAGTCAAACTTTATCCAGACTAATTAATACGTACATCAGTGTTTTAACACTTCTAATTTCATCAATATTGTATTTATTGCTGGTCATAGAATATTCAAGGATCATAGCTACATTAATATCTGGCAAGTTCTTAGAGTTTGCTTGCTCGAATTCATTTGAAGTGGCCATATTGATAGCGCGTGGTCCAAACGTCTTAGGGTTGTAGATTATTGCGGTTTTGTTTGGTTTAAACCTAGGTCGTTTAAAATGCTTCTTATTATCACAAGTCACTGATTATTAACACCGAAACGCAAATAAGACAAAACAATGAGCAAGTAAATGACAGAGCTGAAAGTTGCCGCCAATTACTACCATCGACAACTTTTTCGATTCAAAAAACGAACGATTCAAAAAATATTCTAGAAGTCTGTATGAAGGTTCGACCATTCCGAGTAGCGATGGGCGAGTCGAGTTGATTCGGTTGATATTCGATTCGATCGAATCACCTCGTTTAGACGCATGCGAGTTAGCGATTCGCCAACTCGAATCAAGAATAAGAATACGGACACGCTGAACTCGACTGACTCGCCGATCCGTTGTCGCTGCCGCAAAGCGGATCCCATCCGGTTGATGCGAGTCGAGTCAACTCGAGTTAGCGGCGGAGTCAACTCGAGTTATCCGAGTTGGAATAAAATCGACTACATCGCTAGTTCTAAGTCTGTCTGCTACGACGCTTTTCTCAATAATTTAAAAACAATATTCTGGAAGCCTGAAAATAAAAATGCAAGGGCTGTAATGAAATTTATTCAAATCATTTATCAAACAGAATATTGAAGAAAAATTGCTTTAGGAAGATACACTTTGTTACCCGGGTTGTACACACTCGGCGAGAACCGTATGTTGTATTTTTTTATTTTTATTTTTTCCTAGAGTCAGACTACGCTAAGTCTGCAGAGGTCGAAAAAAGGTTTATTTCAAAAAACAAACATGGCAACATCACAAGCAAGGTGATTAATTAGTTTTGATACTTGGGAAATATCTTTCCGTTTAATAAGTAGGGTAAACCACCCAATTATTGGCACTTTAAGAGGTCAGTCTGAAATTAAATTACCATAAAATTTCATTTACAAGAGCTAGTAGAAAAAATATGTAACAGCATCAAAGGGAATACTTTAACCTTTATTTCTATAACCGTTTTTAAGTTGAACCATTTCGCCTACATTTGTATATTATTCGTAGTATCACCTCTTTATTTTTTTATTTTAATACTGTTATATATTATAATACTCTTCATTGTTCACAATGTACTCTAAGTTAATAAAAAAAACCCATTATTAATACTCAATATTCTATTATCGGGACTACTGCCAATAAATTAGCTTTTGCTATTGGCACTTACTGCCAATAAATGGATTTTGATGAAATTAGAGTCTGGCTAATGAAAGATGAGACTAAAAAATAGCGGCAAATTTAAAAAAACAACGGGTTGCAACACTGTTTATAGGGTGACAAAAACGGTAATGATACTTGGGCCGATTTTTGTTTTGTCACTTTCTTCCGATTTTGATGAAAATGATGAAAATTGGTAAGTACATAGTTTTTATTAAAGTGTTAGTGTTTATTTATGATATATTCACTCCCCACATTTGCCACGGAAAGAAAAGCAAAAACAATTCAGTAAGTATTTTCGGAGACTGTTACTTTCTTATGTTGCATATTGAGTATCAAAATCACCACAGCATACTATCCTCAGAAATTTAATGACGTTTGACACATTTGACGTTTGTATAATGTCGCCATTTAAAAAGTTTTCAATAAATCTCAGTCTCATCTTTCATTAGCCAGACTCTATTGTTCCATATATTGGCACATTTAATAAATTAAATATAATAAAGATATTCAAAATATAATCTTTGAATCTACTTCCTAGAGATGTAATTAAGTAAATCAATTTAGTTCCAAAGTATAAATTAGCCGAATAGCTGCGATATGTGATGATTAATAAACCGCTTACCTTAGGAAAAAAACAAAATTACTTCACCAAATCACGAGCACAAAATTTAAACTGATGTTTTTCAATCGCCGTATTTGTTATTATAATATTGCTGATTTTCAACAAATAAATAATACAATTTTACTTTTGAATGCAAACCATACTTGAATAATCCATGGTTTCCTTATATTTTCAAATTAAACTCTTAAGTGCCAATAATTGGAAGAGTGCCAACGATTGGGTAGTTTGCCCTATATAATTTAACTATCCCTGTTTTGACTTATTCTTTGTGCTCAATTTATTTTGACATTTATTGTGTATTTTGACCTTGCTAATTGATGTTTTATTTTTTCATTGTATAATTTGATTTAAGTATTCCATTTCACTGACGATCTCGCTTTAAATTCTTATAACTTGACATGCAATTCAACTTATAATGTAATCTTAAAATGAGAAATAAATAATCTAATCTAATGAATCTACATATATACTGAAATAAATATTCAAGACTGTCTTGCACAATCAATCTAGTTCCAACCAAACTATAGCTTGGCAACTTCGTTGGTGACGGGGGCCTCCGGAGGCTGCTTCCGTCGGTCGTCGTTCGTGTTGGCGGTAACTTGTGTGAGTAGTTACGGCTGCACATAACAAAAAACACACATGTGAGTGTCACCAACGAAGTTGCCAGGCTATAAGCAATGCTTGTATAAATGTACATATATCAATATAATACTGAAATACATAGAAATTATCCAAGACCCTGAAACAAATCGCTTAGTTTGGTTGTATGTATTTCAGTAGGTATGTAGAGTCTGGCTAATGAAAGATGAGACTGACATTTATTCCAAACTTTTTAAATGGCGACATTATACAAACGTCAAATGTGTCAAACGTCATTAGATTTCTGAGGATAGTATGCTGTGGTGATTTTGATACTCAATATGCAATATAAGAAAGTAACAGTTTCCGAAAATACTTACTGAATTGTTTTTGCTTTTCTTTCCGTGGCTAATGTGGGGAGTAAATATATATCATAAATAAACACTAACACTCTAATAAAAGCTGTGTACTTACCAATTTTCACTAAAATCGGAAGAATTAAAAAGGTGACAACAACTCAAAAATCGGCTCAAGTATCATTACCGTTTTTGTCACCCTATAAACAGTGTTGCAACCCGTTGTTTTTTTAAATTTGCCGCTATTTTTTAGTCTCATCTTTCATTAGCCAGACTCTAGACACATTATGTAATAAATAAAGCAAAAAAATATTACCAAGTACCAAGATGAAATAATCCTCTTATTGTAGTTTCTTCATGTTGCCATGTATACAGGGTGTCCCTAAAACCAACTTTGATACGATCAGGGCTGATAGACCAGCTCATAAGAACCTAGATTAAGCAAATTTGACCTCAGTAAAAATCTCTTAGTTTTCGAGATATTGACGTTTTTGTAAAACTCGTGCTAAGTGATACCCTGACTCGGTGTTTTGAGTGTCATTGCTAAAATATCAAGTATTTTACAAATCTGTTTTTTGCTATGTGTTGCCAAATAACTATGCTATTGAACGTATTTTCTATTTTTGCTAATTTATTCATGCTGTGGACACAGTACAATAACAAAAAAAAATTATTCGATTTTTTTCAAATTTCACCTCTGACTTCGAACTAGCGTGGTGAAAAAAAAATGTACCAACATAACCTGGCACTCAACGTAAAAAAATTGCGCATTTATTGTAGTTTCTAAAATGGTATAAAATTTACTAAACACTGTAATAATTTTTGAAATAATGATATTTTGTTACAAAATTAACTGTCTGCCGCCTTCATCTCAAACGATCCGGTTGAACTAAGTTTGCACCTGGTGTGCTTGACATCACATACAAATTAGGTGCAAACTTCACGTAATCGTCAATATCTCGAAAACTAAGAAATTTTTATGAGGTCGATTTTGATCATTCTCGTTTTTTATGAGCTAGTTTATCAGCCCTGTTCGCCATTTTGTAAAAGTCGCGAATTTTGATAGCCTGGATCAGTCTATCGAAAGTCATGACTTCAAATTTCAGTATTTTCTTAATCTGCTTTTTGTTTTAAATATTACTTAATAATTATGCTATCATACCTTATCAAAATAAATTACATTTTACGTGATTCAAAATATGACCTCGGATTTGAATCGCGTAATACTTAAAACAAATTTACCATGCTAAAATAAAAAAAAATAATGTAGTTTAAAATATTAAGAATTTACACACTAGACACCGTAGTTTTTAAGATAATAGCATTTTAATTCAAAAGGAGTTTATACTACAATATTCCATTGGTTAAATTTCGTACCAGAATTTGAATTTCGAACAGAAAAGGTATGATAGCATAATTATTAAGTAATGTTTAACAAAAAGCAGATTAAGAAAATACTGAAATTTGAAGTCATGACATTCGAAAGACTGATCCAGGCTATCAAAATTCGCGACTTTTACAAAATGGCGAACAGGGCTGATAAACCAGCTCATAAAAAACGAGAATGAGTAAAATCGACCTCATAAAAATTTCTTAGTTTTCGAGATATTGACGATTACGTGAAGTTTGCACCTAATTTGTATGTGATGTCAAGCACACCAGGTGCAAACTTAGTTCAACCGGATCGTATGAGATGAAGGCGGCAGACAGTTAATTTTGTAACAAAATATCATTATTGCAAAAATTATTACAGTGTTTAGTAAATTTTATACCATTTTAGAAACTACAATAAATGCGCAATTTTTTTACGTTGAGTGCCAGGTTATGTTGGTACATTTTTTTTTCACCACGCTAGTTCGAAGTCAGAGGTGAAATTTGAAAAAAATCGAATAATTTTTTTTTGTTATTGTACTGTGTCCACAGCATGAATAAATTAGCAAAAATAGAAAATACGTTCAATAGCATAGTTATTTGGCAACACATAGCAAAAAACAGATTTGTAAAATACTTGATATTTTAGCAATGACACTCAAAACACCGAGTCAGGGTATCACTTAGCACGAGTTTTACAAAAACGTCAATATCTCGAAAACTAAGAGATTTTTACTGAGGTCAAATTTGCCTTATCTAGGTTCTTATGAGCTGGTCTATCAGCCCTGATCGTATCAAAGTTGGTTTTAGGGACACCCTGTATATTACTTAATAAAACCTTCTTTCAACCTCTGCAAACTTAGCGTAGTCCGACTATAGTGTCATTGATCCTTTGGCAGGAATTTGAAACAAAAGGCCGAAAAAATATTTGAATTTTATCCTAATTTTTTAATTTCATATATGGTTATGTTTAAGTAATATACGATAAAGTGTTTGAGCTCTTTACAAATAAGACTAATACCATAGAGGACCACTGTTAAGAATTCTTTTTGTTGCGAAACGGCCATTTTGGCCTGAAGCCTGTGCTTATTAGCTAGTGCGTCAAATCATTTGCTTTGAGCAAGCTTACATATACTTAAGCATGCTTATTGCTAGTAAATGTGCACAGGTACTGACTGACTACTGAGCATACTGATTTTAAGCATGCTTGTTTCTGAGCAAAAGTGGGAGTACCTAGCTGAGGGAAGAATAAAGCGCTCGTGTCCAAAATACCGCATTCCCGAAATACCACATTTTTCAAAAAACCAGATTTTCGATTTATGAGATTCCTGTCTTACCACATTCCCGTTACAGTAGATTATAAAATCGTAAGTTACTCAAGGATCTAAATCACTTTGTTGGGTGTGTAATTTTGGGAATCTTGTATACGGAGAATCTGGTGTATCGAAAATCTGTTTTATTGAAAAATGTGGTATTTCGGGAATGCGGTATTTTTTGGACACGAGCGGAATAAAGTTAACACCCTTTCCCATATGGGTATAATCGCGGAATGTTTCAACCACACTTTCCCTTCCATTACAATATTCATATATTATATTGTTGTTAAATGTGATGGATAATAACATGTTTGAGAAATATAGATAAAATATTTGTGATCTTGTTTCTCTCATTTAAATATTAAGCATTTGCTATCTTATATTATATAAATAAATAGTTCGTAACACGGCGGGTCAATACACTCCGCGACTATAGCCATTCATGCAAAACATCAAATGAGAGGTAAATTTTTTGGAATTCTTTTTATTATATTTTCATACACAAACAAAACATAAACGAAACACATGGCTAATAAATGACCAATTGCTTTTCACTCCAGTTGAGAGGGTACATTTGGTACATTTGACATCTGAGAACAAACCTCTCAACCTTTCTGATCTGCGCGATCACCAGAGGTCTGTGTCTGAGCGTTTTGAGTTCTTTTTTTACGTCCTTCATATAATAATTTATCTAGCAAATGTTTGTCTTCAGGTTTCTTTAGTACGTATTCTTTATAGTTTCCTCGTACATTCCGAATGTCTTGAATATCTTTGTTAAGTATACATTTTATTACTCCCGTACTAAAATCGAACCAATAGCTATCGTTTGTAGCTAGTGGTGGTAGCGCAGGTTTTTTTTGTAGCCAAAATAAAAGTATCAATGTATGTTTACATCCACCTGAAAGAAAAAAAAATAACAAAATTAGGCGATAGTCAGTTACCATGTTAAGCACAGGAACTTTACCATTTATAAAAGTATTTACCGGCTGATTCCAGACAACCGTCACAGGATGTATCGATCACAGTTTTCTCTTTCTCATTCATGATGACCGACACAAAATATTTTTGCTCAACTTTCTGTTCTAGTATTCTAGCCTGAACAATGCATTTAGGGTCTTCCCTTATAACCTCCACATTTCCAACTACACCCTCCACATAAAGACTGTTTGATGCCCTAAAATCGAAAAAAGAACTAAGTAAATAATAGGGTTTTTTGGATATACTATTGTCACAAAATTTGTACACACTAGTACGTACATCAGCTCTTTAACACGTCTAATTTCATCAATATTGTATTTATTGCCGGTCATAGAATATTCAAGGATCATAGCTATGTTCATATCTGGCATGTTCTTGGAATTTAAAGTGGCCATATCGATGCAAAAACGCGGTCCTTGTCCGAATGTCTTAGGGTTGAAGATTATTGCGGTTAAATTAATTATCACAAGAATGCACTGATTGTTTTATATCGACGCAAATAAGACAAATCAAATCAAAGTGAAAGTGAATGACATTGACTTGACAGCCAAAACAAAAGTTGCCGCCATAACTGCCATCGACAACTATTTCGATTCAAAAAACGAACGATTTAAAAAATATTCTAGAAGTCTCAAAATAAAAATTCAAAAGCTGTAGAGTCTGTCTAATGAAAGATGAACCTTAAAAAAGGCACCAAATTAAAAGATAACCTTCATATATGGTATTACCTATAAAAGGAAGAAACGATTCTTACTTTGTTTATCTTGGTGGTACTAAGGGAGAGGAAATACGTATTTTTTGCACACTACTAAGGCCTTTACCTATTTAATAAACTACTAGACTGTGTGCGGAAAGAGAATAGGATTAATTTTGGGGGCGCTGTAATGCTTTTCTACCGTATGTGCCGTATTTTCTGTTCTGTGGCCATGTGTCCGTCAAGATAGCGTACACCGTAAAGATATTCAGAATCTGATGCAGCCAATAAATAGTACCCAAATAGTACCGACGAAATACTTAGGTGAAAAAAATAGTACCTACCCTTAAACTTTTCGGAATATAAGGCCTGTTCACGGTGTACGCTACCGGGCGTCAAGCTGGCGTACACCGTTTGTATCTCTGGAATGGCGTTGTTTTTGGAAACGCTTTATATCTCAAAAAATAGTGCCCAAATAGTACCCTAGGGCCCTAAAATGTCATTTCTCTAGCTATCGTAGAAGCCGAGATATTCCATGACTTAACGGTGTACAAAATTTCACACCGTCAAGCTGGCGTACCCGGGAATTTCTTATAGAAAGAGCTCACTATATCTCGGCTTCTACGATAGCTAGAGAAATGAAATTGTAGGGCCCTAGGGTACTATTTGGGTACTATTTTTTGAGATATAAAGCGTTTCCAAAAACAAAGCCGTTCCAGAGATACAAACGGTGTACGCCAGCTTGACGCCCGGTAGCGTACACCGTGAACAGGCCTTATATTTCAGAAAGTTTAAGGGTACTATTTTTTTCACCTAGGTATTTCGTCGGTACTATTTGGGTACTATTTATTGGCTGCATCAGATTCTGAATATCTTTACGGTGTACGCTATCTTGACGGACACGTGGCCATACTGTTTAGGTTAGTTCCGTTTTTCGCCACGCCTATTCTCTTTCCGCACAGACTATGAAGGTTTTTTGAAATTACCGCTTTTTTCAGGTTCAGCTTTCGTTAGACAGACTCTAATTAAATTTATTTGAATAATTTTTGGAACTGAATATTGAGGAAACATTATTTTAGATAAGAATATTGTTTTGTTAGCCTGGTGCTACATACTCGACGAGAAACGTATGTTGTATTCTTCTCTTTTTAAACAGAATACCTACTTTAATGTTTAAATTGTACTTTTCACACCTCCTATTTAGAAAAACGTACTTTTTTGTTCAAGGACAACAGTAATTTTTAGTTTGAACCCATTTAAAATATGCCACACCATACACAGCTTTATTGGTAGGTAAATTACACACGTAGGGCGGTAGAGTCTGTGTGGATAGAGAATAGGATTAATTTTCTGTTATGTGACCATACTGGTTAGGTTAGTTCCGTTTTTCGCCACGCCTATTCTCTTTCCGCACAGACTCTATAAGAAGTATTAAAGTAAGGAATTTCGTTATTTGGTAGCGGTTTATTTGAATTTTCTTCATAGTTGGTGTGAAAATCAGTATGTGTCACAAGTTGGCAATAGTACATTACACAACTAGGGTGGTAATGCAAAGAAAGCCCGAGATCGCAGATGTTTGCGGCCCGAGCTGCAAGCGAGGGACGTAAATATGCGATCGAGGGCTTTATTACCTCCCGTGTTGTGTACATCATTTTATGTCTACACTTGGCCAGAAAGCGGTTGGCGGTGGAAAAAGCCACTTTATGGCCAGGTGTGGCATACAATTATTTTCACCATGGGAGTTAACACTTGAATACTACTACACTACGCTACGCTCTATTGTACAATCCTTCGCTTCGTTTAGGATTCAATGTACGCCCTCGCCGTAAATACATCATTTTGCTCCCTTGTGACACTATCTAATATTATTAGATAGTGTCACGCTGCGCGTACGGAAAAAGCCGCTTTCAGGCCAAGTGTAGACATAAAATGATGTACACAACACGGAAGGTAATAAAGAAAGCCCTCGATCGCATATTTACGTCCCTCGCTTGCAGCTCGGGCCGCAAACTTACATGCTTTGACTCCTATAAGTTTAGAAAGCAATATTAGAGTTAGGACCGCCGCTATCAAAATAAAAAGAGATCAATACGCTTTTTCATTTTAACTAATAGTTCTGTCCCTTCGACTGTTTTCACATCTCACCGATATGTCGTCGACGGAATCGCTATCTCTTTCTCTCGATCAATCTAGGGGGACATCGTCGAAGATATATCGGTTCTTTCCATTCTATCGCGAAGAAATTGTTCCGTCAGTTCATAACACATGTTTTTAGGATCGTCCCGCCACGCTGTTCGTGTGTGGCGACCACGGTATGCGTGATGCGGGCGGACATGGAGGCTCCACGCCCGCTGAGGTGCTCGTACCACTCGTCATGGCGCGCACTGACGGCTACCAGTGCCCGCACGCGTGAGTACCTACCATTAGCGACGGATAATTTGCCAGCCTCGAAAGTAGACCTAAACTAAGAAACCTTATTTTTTTGTTAAACAAGTACATACCTTTGGAATAAGCAAGTGCAGTGTTGTTTGTAAATACATAATTATAAAGATACGTAATTGCGTATTAGTTGTTACGGCACGGGCTAGATGACTGTCATTATTATGTTTACAATTACTTAAGTTTTAAATTCATATTTGCGCCTCACGGTGCACACCAATGTAAACTTTGTTTTTTGTAGTATGTAAGTTCTCAATTAAGTGAAATGTAACATTTCTTTTTGAGAAATAAAATTTCTTTAACCATACTACAAAATAGGTCGTCGTAGGAGGTGCGGTATAAGTTTAGGACTATGTACACGTATGCGCCTATGCGGTATATGCAAGGACCTTTAAATAACCGGACGGAGCATCGCTAACAAAGAACTGAAGCATGTCTAAGAAGCCGGCTACCTATGTGTGCGTGCTGCTCGCAATCTAGTTGATGTGTGCGCGCGGCTCGTATGGACAAGCAGCCGGCCTTATAAAATGGCTTCAGTTCTCTGTTGGCGAGGCACTGTCCGGCTATTTATTTTAAGGTCCTTGAGTATATGTAAATCTACACTGGTTCATGAACAATTTGGCGTCTAGTTTCGTGCCGATCACAGAGAATAACTCGCCTAGCACGACTGGCAGCGACCTTCACCTATCGCACGCCACAACACGACCTGTGACTTTCGCACTATATTCGAATGAAAAGAGAGAGGTAGTATTCAGTGGCGTAGCTAGGACGGGGGCGGTAGGAGCGGTCCGCACCGGGTCGCGAAAAAGAAAATTTCATGACAAGTAATCGACGATTGCGTGGGTGTATTGGGTGCCAACATAGAATTCCGCCCCTGGTATCACCAACTCTAGCTACGCCACTGGTAGTATTTGCCGCCAGTGCCGGATTAAGACTACTTGATGCCTTTAGCAATCCACGTCTGTGGGTAACGTTCGGCGTAAACCAGTCGGGTACCCGGGGCGGCGTAAGTAAAAAAAGGCCTTCTTTTTTAAAGCGGCATCTGAGCATTTCTAAAAATGTTTGCCTTTTTATTTTTACTGAGTAATTTTCTGCCAATTTTATGTTATTTCTACTTAGAATTACGGGCTTTTAAAAATTAAGTATTTCTTTAGAAATGCTCATCTGGTGAGTTAAATACGTTTTAAGTTAAGTTTTTTATAATCCACATTTATAACTCTTAAGAGGTTTAGCTTTATTTGACAAGACAAGATGTTGACCGTAACATCGTTCGCGTAGGTGAGATAAGTCAAAGTCTCTTTTAGCTTTGCCTTTATTTTAAGTTTTAACCGGGGTCCTTCGAACGGTACACCAAAGTTCATCGAAATTGGTCGGGTCGCTTTTGCGTGATATAATTGCATACACAGATGCAACAATAAATTTCTCTGAATAAATTAGCTTAAGATGTTTCTAACTGATGATTCGGAAGTGCTTGTGACTAGGCCTACTCGAATAAAGAATATTCTGACTTTGACTGATACACAATGAATAAAAAAACAAAAAATCTGGTAGCCCTCATAATAATACCTACGTCTTTTTTACAGTGACGGCCACGGGCCAACTGTAGCCCAAGTAGACCTTGCACCGTCAATAGCGTGGCTCCTCAACGCGCCGCCTCCCGGAGACAGCACCGGCCGCTTACTGCCTGGTCTACTACCCGAAGACGTCAGACAACGGCTATACCTTCTGCATATTACTGCACGCCACAACGCCTTGCAATGTGCCGTCAAGTCTGCCACGGAGACAGGTATGTTGTATCGTAAAATTCACAAAGAAACAACACGCACGCAACTGTAGAACTGCTATTACCAGCCGCCTACTGCCCGTCAAGCCTTCTACCTCCGTAGCATAGGCATTTCAAGCAACAATACGGATTTACTCATGTAATGGAATCAGCGTAAAGTTTGTGACGCTCGATAACAGTAACAGCTGCTGGAGCATTCCTTGAAAACATCAACTTTTTGTCGTTTACGTAACGCTATGGTAGCTACCCTAATAATAAAACTTATTAGCTGCTAAGGAACGTTACCAATCTTAAAGCCAAGTTATGATATTACATATTTCCATACCTGTCGGTTCAGCATCCTAATTTTACATGTCAATAATAAATAATAAATAAATATTAGGGGACAATCTTACACAAATCGAACTAGCCCCATAGTAAGCTCAATAAGGCTTGTGTTATGGATACTAGACGACGATATATTTAATAGATACAAATACTTAAATACATAGAAAACATCCATGACTCAGGAACAAATATTCGTGCTCATCACACAAATAAATGCCCTTTCCGGGATTCGAACCCAGGACCTCTTGCTTCGTAGGCAGGGCCACTACCAACTAAGCTAAAGCGGTCGTCAAATAGTATTAAAGGGTTATTCTTCAATAATATATCTGCGACTTATTCCGCTGTCTCCATACATTTAGTATGAAAAAGGGCCAGAGGACCGCAGACATATTTCTGAAGAATACCCTAAAAAGGTGTGTCGCTTACGTAACGTTTCCGTGGAATGCTTCTGCCCGCGCTACTGCCCAAGATAAAACTTGAACACAATTAGGTATATGTGTAAGGAAGAGATTGATTGAAGAGATTGGAAACTGTTTATATTCCTATTGTTGTGACTGTTTTTTTACCTCAATGAATTAAAAAAAAACATACAACAACACTTCTTCATTTTCATACGTTTGCCTGTGTCGTTCCCAAAAATATCCTCAATTCTCAGGGGAAATATTGGCCCAATTTAAAAAAAAGATATATTCGGGATTGTGTTTAATGTTCTACGACGATACTGTGGTGAAACCGAAAGGCTGATAAGAATACGGTGAAAAACGTTCCCCGAATGCATGATCAAAAGATGAAAAAATGCGAAAGTAATCATGAATTGGCACCCAAAAGCTATTCATAGCAGCAGAAGTGATCAATGTTTTTGTTATATTTATTCTAGAATTTTACAAGCAATTCGAACGAGCAGAGAAACAATTCGCACACTACCTCGCAACGGGAGAGAAGAGCGCTGCGAAGATCGCGAACGAATTTTATGAAGACTCCTTGGACAAGATGACCGAATACCTCACTGACGCCATTGTGGGCTTCGACCTGTTCTCTGTCGGGGTTGCCATCGTCCTGCTATACTGTGTAAGTTTGCGAATCAACTTTTTTTTATGAAGTGTCATAGCCTAAGCGCTTTGACAGTAAGCAGTTAGCAAAGTTGTGACATCACTGCTCAACATGGTGAAATTGATGCTAGATTATTTTCGTCGTTTTTTAATTCGATTTACACACTCTGCATAAGGACAGGTTGGTCCGCTTCAAGCTACCCGCTGGTCCGTTGCTCACTTTGTGCAATCAGCGAAACTTCAAGGTGGTCCGGTTTCAGGCGCTGCGACCCCCACCTAGTCCGACCCTCTCAAGGTGGTCCGGGCCAAGCGACCTGGTTCGATCCCAGGGAACGCCACGGCCCCCACCTGGTCCGATTTTTGCAACAGTCAGTAAGTTTGTCAGTTAAAAAAAATATTATTGGAATTAATATCAAATAAATTTTAATCATTGGAAAATACCTTATTAATTACGCCTGTATACATATAACGAAGGAAAAAATAGGGCTTTGATTTATTGACGAATGAAATCGCGCTTTACTTGATAATGTAATTTAAAAACCCTCAGATAACTATTCTGTTAGCATATTCTAGTGATTTTCACCTACATATATTTTACAGATTTTCTATATTACCCCGTCTACCAACAAACTGTTTTTATTGCAGATCGCGGTATCCCTCGCCTGCATAACGATATACTCGCTCCAACCGGACAACTCTCGTAAACACAGCACCGTCCGTATCTCCAAAGCTTCCACTTGGGGCTCCGTCCTCGCCTTCATAAGCGTTCTAGCGTTCACCAACAGCATCCTAGTTCTATCCTGCTACATAACAGAAACTAAAACGCAATTCTGCTCAATGCGTGGCATCTGGCTCGCTATATTCCTCCTAGTCTCCTGCGTTTTCGCTATGACGTACTGGATAATAAAAACGAGCGTAGAAAAGATCAGAGACCTATCTCTTTTGAGAGACTTAAACGCGATAGACTACTTACTGATACTTGGGACTCTGTTCCATTCCTGGTCGTTCTTTGGGACTAGTTTTATAGAAGAGGAGCATATGACGTGGTATTTCTTCTGGAATACGCTGATGTTTTTCGTGTTGGTGCGAACGTTGTGCGTTGTGGTGATGTATTTGTCGAGGAAGCTCAGTGGAGCGACGGAGGTGCAGGATAAACCGGAGTTGGAACAGAGAATGAGTGTGGGAGTGGGGATCGTGCCTAAGTGGGTGCTGCTTATTGCTTTGCACAGGTGAATATTATCATTAGATACCGGATCTGATGTAGCGATCTCAATATTAATATGGATATGACTAGTGCAATTCGTTAAATACATATCATGTTGGTTATTATAACGTCTTAATTTTTACTGTGCATTGTGAAGAAGAAATATTAAAGAAGAAGTTACGATAAATTACATTGTTTTTGTGTGTAGAAAAAATAATAAATTATACCAGTCATATCCATATTAATATTGAGATCGCTACATCAGATGCGGTCTCTAATTATCATTATTTAAAGTTTTTTGCCCGATTGCGGCAAAGCCCAAAAGGAGGGTTATGTGTTTCATCATCATCATCGTCATCATTTCAGCCATAGGACGTCCACTGCTGGAGATAGGCCTGGTCTGGCCTAGGCTGGTTATGTGTTTAACCTGTATGTATGTATGTCCGTTCCTATGACCGCTTATTACTACTAAACGATAATCCCGATTTTAATAAATGATACATCAATAGATTCGTCTTGATAACGCGAGTGTCACTGGGTACATAAAAATAGTAAAAAAAAAAAACAAAATGGCGGATTTATGCACTTTGATGCGCGGTATTTTTTGCACCGCAGTCGGTAAAAATGTGGTTATTGATTATGTCAATATCGCCAGTCGTTGAAATTTGGTATGACATACATTTGGGGTTTATTGCTTTATTTAAATACACAAATTCCATTACTAAATCGCTTGGAAATAGGCGAGTTGGATATGTATTTGCATCGACGCAATTATCAATATTTATATATGTTTTTCATGGGATTCTGTATGGACCTTAAATGAATAGCCAGTGCTAAAACTGTGTCGCCCTCATGCCAACAGGAAATAATAGTACATTACACATCTAGGATGGTAAAACAAAGAGCTGCAAGTAAGGGACGTAAATATGCGATCGAGGACTTTCTTTATTACCTCCCGTGTTGTGTACATAATTTTATGTCTACACTTGGCCAGAACGCGGCATTTTCCATACGTGTAGCGTGCGGTAAAAGCCACTTAGGCTAGGTATGGCACAAAGTATTTAGCGAAATAAATTAATTATTTCTTTCTTCAGGTATTTAAGGACAATGAACCAGACGGGAGACAGGTGGCTGTTCTTACCGGATACGGCCGACTGGCTGAAAGCACCTGAAAATGCTCTCTATCTCCAAGCACATCTAGTCATAGGTAAGACTTTACTTTTTTCTACCGTTTGGTTAGTTTATATAGCTAGATGGGCGATTCTCCGAGCGTTTTGACCGCGCGGTTTGACAATCATTATTGTCCGACGATTATTTACTATAACGAAAGGACAAATCGTGACAATTTTGATAAAACTAGACTTAAACTCGGGACTGTTTTTCGGTTTCATAAAAAGTTAACTCTAGGCATCGTTTTTTTTAACAATATTTACTGAGACAATAATGACGAAAATAAAACGCCGTAAAAACGCTGAATATTGGCCGTTATAATTATTTACTTCTGTCTTTTCTTATTCTATTTGTATTTTTCTATCATTTTAATTTAATTAATCCCGATATAAGTATACTTTATTCAATGACATGCAATGGGAATAGGAAATATTCTACGCCATATTCTGGCTGATTGTGACGAACTAAAATACTATTGTTACCATCTATCTCATCTGACTATAATGTATTCTTATTCTTAAACTCATGCTTTATTATTGGTATTTTCCTTTTTTTATTGTAGCATTAACGACATGTTTCGGTGGCGTAGTTGGTAGCGCGCCTGTGTTGGCCCGGATAGCCGTAGGAGATGCAGGTTCGAATCCTGCCTTAGACATATAATTTTTCAATTTTTCTCTTCCAATAAAATATTTTACTTTTTTCTAAACTCGTGCTTATTGTTAAATTCGTCCGTTTCAGGAACCGTCCTAACTTTGACGATATGCCTCTACAACCTACGTCACATGAACAACCTAGCCCATTTCCATACAATCTTCACTGTCGCCGCTTCAATATGCATTCTATGCTACCGTATCGCAACCAACGCCCTAGACTCCCCTTTCACAGACATAAAGTCCTGGGACACAGTCCAAATAGTCAACGTTTTCTGGGCAATATTAGTAGCCCAAGTTATATTTGAATTCTTAAGTTATATTGGCGTATTTAAAAATTGCGGCGTCAATCCTACCGCTCGTAATACTGTAAGCAGCAACAGATTCGACTACAACAAACCTAAAGTCAAATCGGAGGATTATTTCTATGAGCCGATGATCGAAGAACCGTGGAATCTAGAGGATGTTAAGTTGAATCTCGCGCGTTCGATTTCGCACCTTATGCTGAACGACTTAATGTTGATAATCGCGTTGTTAATGAGGCCGCATAATGTGATAATGGTGCCGAGTGTTTATGTGACGTGCGTGTTGACGTCGAAGTGTATGGACCACAAATTGCTGGATTCGAGGCCGGGCCGGAACACCGAGGTTGTGGATATACTGAGCCAAACGTTGGTTCATGTATGGATCGGGTGCCTGTTCTTCTTCTACCAGGTATTTATTATTTGTGTCGTGACAAGTTCTTTGTTATTTATCGATTTTGAAATTTCACTACAGAACATGAGTCGGTTTACACTATGATATCTATTCTTTATTGCACACTTAATGAAAATATTGTACAAGAAATAAAACCTAACACTGGAGGGAGGTATACTGCTAATGAATTATTAAATGCTAAATAACAGGTGGCCTTATCGGTAATGAAATGAATTACTAATAATAGTGTGCCTCTTTTCCTCATGATTCGGAGAACAGTATAATGGCTGTAGTTTTTCTTCCAACAAATGGTACATACATCGCGCGCTTGTATGTGTAGGCGCCGTGAACGAACGCACTACAAGTAGTTTTACGAATGCGTATGAATGCCCCAGTAGGGATCGCACGGTCTGCGCCTCGACTTTGAATACGTATCGTGCGCTCCTAAACAGCCGTAGTTTGACTACTTGTCCGTCTTTATATGTTTGGAGACATGACTACGTCTGGCATCCACTTTTTAATGAGCTCTCCACACTGCAGTTTACTTACAGCAGGGGTCGGATACCGGTATTTTCTCCATACAAAAATATTTCGTTCTTTGGTTAATTATTTCATTTATACCATACCTGGCCATAAAGTGGCTTTTTGGCCAAGTGTAGACATAAAATGATGTACAACACGGGAGGTAATAAAGAAAGCCCTCGATCGCATATTTAGGTATCTGCGATCTCGGCCTTTCTTTGTATTACCACCCTAGTTGTGTAATGTACTATTTTTAATCGGACAATCTAATAATACGAAGTCATTACCTACTTAAATACATTACTAAGCCCTACATAAAAAGCACAAAATATTTCAAAATACGGGGCTATTTCCGGGTTTTTGCAAAACACCGGTTGCTATTCAGTGCTAAGATCCCAAGTAACCGGTTTATTTTGTATGGAAAATTGGGGCCTTGGCACTGAAAGTGTTAATGTCCATTACAGGGCAACTCCAACAGCCTGGCATCCGTAGACCTGGGCTCGGGCTACGTGGGGCTCCGCGAGTACTGTCCCGTGCGCGTCGCCATGCGCATGGGCATCCACGCGTACGCCGGGCCCGCGCTCGCCGGCGCCTCGCTCTTCTGCCAACTGGCGGCCGAGGCGGGCAGCTGGAAACAGTGAGACAACCTTATTTACTAGACGATATGGTCAATTATAGGTCAACGGGGGAATCTGCCGGCCCCGGGTTTACTCTTCTTCCAGCTGGTAGCTATGAGTGGAACGTATTCACTAGATTATAAGGTCGATTTTAGAGCAACGTGGGAATACGCCGGGCCACTGCTCGCCGGCGCTTCGCTCTTCTGCCAACTGGCGGCCGAGGCGCAGTGAGTGGACCGTAATTTCTTTACAATAAGGTTGACTATAGATTAACAAGACATGTGAAACTATAAGGGTGATTATAAATCAGCATGGACGACCGTATTCCCTACAAAATAAGGTCGATTATAGAACACAGTTCGCCATTCACTTTTCGGCTCTCCATTGCATGTTCTGGACATATGCCGAGAGGCCCCGCCGTCCATTAACCTTTGGTATGCTGCACTAATCGGTGCAGAATAAATTTAAATCTTTTTATCGTAGACCTTAGAAGTAAAATATTGTCTACGACTGTTCAGCACGGCCGAATACTGCACACCGGTCTGGTTAGGTAGTGCACGTACCACTAGAGTTGACGTCGAGCTGAACAAGGCCATGCGGCTTATCTCTGGAACCCTCCAATCAACTCCCTGCCACTGGCTACCAGTGCTTTGTCGGATCCCCCCTCCCGAACTGAGGAGAAAAGAAGCGTTACTAAAGGAAGCTCTAAAAATGCAAAAGATCCCAAGCTTCCCCATCAACTCGGAGTTTTTTGAGCCCACCAGACACCGTCTCAAGTCAAGGAACGCATCGTACACCATCGCCTCAAAACTGCTTGATGAGCGCTTCAACCTCAAACCGGAATGGTTGCAGATATGGAACTCGGCTATGGAAGGAAAACTGGGCTGCGAGATTATCCCGGGATCTGCAAAAGGGTCTGACCTTCCTAGGCGTGATTGGTGCAATTTAAACAGACTTCGCACTGGTCACGGCCGCTGTGCTCTTTACAAACATCGCTGCGGTTGGGTGGAGTCTCCGGCTTGTGCCTGCGGAGCCGAAGAGCAATCCATCCAGCACATCATCCACGACTGCCCCATAACGCGCTATGCCGGCGGCCCTCCTGAAGACCTGATCTCTCTCAGTGACGAAGCCATTAAGTGGCTAATAGATCTTAATTTTAATTTATAATTTGTATTCGACCTGTTCCAATTACTATATGTATATGCCATACGATTAAATAATAGTACATTACATAACTAGGGTGGTAATACAAAGAAAGGCCGAGATCGCAGAAGTTTGCGGCCCGAGCTGCAAGCGAGGGACGTAAATATGCGATCGAGGGCTTTCTTTATTACCTCCCGTGTTGTGTACATCATTTTATGTCTACACTTGGCTAGAAAGCGGCTTTTTCCGTACGCGCAGCGTGCGGAAAAAGTCACTTTATGGCCAGGTGTGGCATAAAAAAAATAAACTATCAACTTTTCTTGCAGGTACTTACAATCAGTGTGGCGAGCGACGAACATATTCGCCCTCCAACGAGTCTACGCTATAGCGGTTTACTGCGTAGTAGCCACCGTCTTCAGACACCACCTGTTCGTCTGGACGGTCTTCTCGCCCAAACTGCTATACGATTTTGTGGCTATGACGTTCACTATACAAGCCTTAGTGACTATAGCTGAAATAATACTTCTGACGCACGTGACCAGCTGGATAGCGCAAGCATTTGTGTATAAGACTAGGCTGTGATACATTAGGGAAGTAGTTAGGGTTTTTTATTAACTAATTATTCGCTTCGGTAGCTGTTGTATAACAGTTGTTTCGAAGAAGAAAATACGAATAAGTACTTCTTGTCATAAGTTATGATACTTATGATTTGCGAGTTGTGAATGATTTTTGATTGTTATTAATTTTGCAACACATCTTCATGAAGATTGACATGCATATGTTACCGACATAGCAGACAGACATAGGATAATGTTTTTTATTGTTAGAGTAATAAAGCAAGAACTACCACTGCTAGGTTACAGAAGCACATAATTTTACCATGCTTTTGTAAATAGTAACTACCATATGGTAGATTAAAAGGTTTTAAGATAATATTGACTGAATACTAAATAATTATACGGTAAATTTTTAGAATATGCCTTGTTTTGGAACCGTTAGTGCCACCACAGACCAAATTATAAAAAAAAAAAATTGTAAATGCTACTGTATCTAATCATTTAGTTTGTATGTAGACCGCTAGTTATTTATTAAAAACGCACTATTTGACTCTGGTTCCTGTTCATAATAATTATTATAGGTTTCTTAGAATTAAACGTATTTATGGTATTAATTATCGTATTAATATATTATACTTGTTGAAATTCGTCCTTAGGTTTAGAAGTGGCCATATTGTATGTACATACCTAAATTATTATAACCAAAAACTACTCTACTATTGTACCGTAAGTACGTCTTACTTTAGTCATGGGGTGTAGCATTGTCCACCTCTATCATTCTATTTTATCTTACAATACTTAACAGTTTTACATAAAAAAAATCTTTGGAGCACCTGTTTTATGATGCCTCTACACGATGGCCCATCGTGTTGGCCCACTATGATGGGCCAGCGTGTAGAGGGCATAGTGGTGACGGATGGCTTATGGCGCGTGCGATGGCCGTGGAATGGCGACGGTATCGGATTTTCGGCCGCACATCAAAGGGAGTGGGCCATCGATGGCGGTACGCATCTACACGATGGCCCATTCCATAGTGTGGACGTCAAATATCGCATGGCCATCTCGCTGGGCCAGCGATGGCCCATCGTGTAGTTGCGTATCAACCATCGCATGGCCACGGTATGGCCATATCGCTGGGCCAGCGATGGCCCATCGTGTAGAGGAGATTCAATATTCACATTAGCATTTTTTTTATTGATGTCCAAAGTTACCCTCCATTCCTTCCATGCGCCACACTACAGCAGATCGCAAAGTTTTCGTGGCGATCATTTCGATGGTCGTCAAGAAAATACGACGACGACGGTTTGTGTCGACAGAGGCAGTCGAAAAAAATACATGACGTTTTCAGCCAAAAGGCCACCTTTCCGCTTATCAATGAGGAACGTCATCGCTAGGTCGGCGACCTCAGCTATGCGAGGCCTTTTTCATTTTCCATGACTTTTTCAAAAACTTCGAGGCCGTCGGTGGTTGCCGGTGTTGGCGGCGCCTAACGCCGCCAACACTGCATTTTCGTAGCAGTAGCACATTTTTAAGACCATGGTACAAGAAAATCAAGTATGTTCTTGCTGAAATCACATTAATGTTGCCATTGATTAAGAACTTCCATAATTTAAGAAAACCCATAATCAATTATGAAATAAATTTCCGGCCCGCGAAATTATTTCTTTTTACATTCTATTTGTTTATTCGAGCGAAAAGAAAATAAGTGCAAACGCATCTTACTTGGATAATTTATTTTCACAAAATGGCAACATATCAAGCTTGTGACGTCAGCTTGTCTGAGGTCATCATTGTCAGTCTCGGGAACAACATAACTGGTTTTCTTGTATCCTAATTAGGACTTTGTTGACAACTACTAGATAAGTGTTACTTCTTGCTTGAGAACGACCCATACTATTTCGAAATACATTCCAATGTACCTACTTATTGTAGTTATTTATCAATATAATATGACTGTATTGCCGTTTTGGTATGCGAAAATTCAATTGCAAAATTCAATACATTTATTTTGCAAATAGGCCACACGGCCTTTGTGACACGGGCACTGCTCAGAATAAAAGGAAATGTATTTTCAACAACGTTTATTAGTGTTTAATTGAACAATGCTTTTTTTACTTTTTTTACACTTGGGGCGTTATAGACCCTATACCAAACCATTGTCCTAAGTTAAAATAAATCTAATTTACAATACCACGTTTTACTACAACATTATTCTGACATCATATCAGAGCAAATATAGTAACCCAGTGATATAAGCAAGGTGATTCTCGAAGTCATAGACATTTCAATGTGGACGTATGATATTACTGGATACTAGTAACAAGAAATAAACATCAAGTGTCTAGAGTTCGAGAATTTTATTTGTAATTCAAATATTTATTATCTTTACAGTGAAATCAAATTTCTATTGCGTGTAGACCAATTATAACAATACTAATATTTCGACGACAAATGATGATTGACCTATTATTATAGCAATAATTGTCTAATTGGTATGTAAATAATATAATACTTTTGATTTTACGGAATAAAAACACGATTCTTTAACATCGTCACCCTTACATTTAATGATGTGTGTATCAACCAATATCAAGCATCTATAATTATTAAATTGTATATAAATTAAAATGCAGAATTAAAAGCACCAATGTTTTGAAAAATAAACAATTGAAATAAACTGTTGTCATTTTATTTATGGACCATAAAAGTTTGTAATTGCCATAGTTATTGTGGAATGCGAGTTTTTATAAATCTGTCCTTATACTAGTAAAGTAGATATCGAAAAATATTTTCAAATGTTTATACTGTTTTGATCAAATATAGATATTTATTCTTATATAATAGGGTTCTATACTTCCAATTTTGGCACTACATAAACAAAAACATTTAAGACAAATACAGATTTATACAAAATATATACATATTGAAATTTCGACATAAATGCACATCAGAGGAGAATTGAAAGTAAGCTATCGTGATCAGGCGACCACATCACAGAGTGTACGTTTACACTAAATTAACCTAACCTGTCCACCCAAGTTTACATTGTATTGTCTACCCTAAGTGCTTACTCACTCAGAATCGAACAAAGCTTTTTTTAAATAAAATTTTGATAAAAATTAACTTGTAAAAAATATAAAATTATGCAATGTAAATATTGCGATTTGTTGATATTTTAAGTAGCATAATTAAAGTTGCTCGATGTAGCAAGCTCGCTGCCGTAAGCGTGACGAACAAGCGTCTAGAATGATATGAACTGTACGTAGCCGAAGACCGTCCCATCCAACCGCCTCATTGGAAATTCGTTTCTCTGGAAATATACAAACATTAAAAAATATAAATAATCAGTAAATATTCCTTAATTGATACTATATTACCATACAAATGTTACTTCCTTACACATCAGCATATGTTTGTTTTTTAATGGGCGTTTTTTATTTAAAATGTCCTCGTAACTAGTAGTTAATAGATTGTCACAAAACTGACGATTAGTATCAAACTCCACACATTTCGTCACCAACTGACAGGTTAGACCAAGGGTCTCCAAAGGGATCAGAACCGGTATTTTGCAAAAACCCCGAAATAGCCCGATATTTTGAATTATTGTATGCTTTTTATGTAGGGCTCAATAATGTATTTTATGCCACACCTGCCCGTAAAGTGGCTTTTACCGCACGCTACGCGTACGGAAAAAGTCGTTTTCTGGCCAAGTGTAGACATGAAACTTATGTACACAACACGGGATGTAATAAAGAAAGTCCTCGATTGCATATTGACGTCCCTCGCTTACAGCTCGGGCCACTAACATCTGCGATCTTGGCCTTTCTTTGTTTTACCACCCTAGTTGTATAATGTACTAGTAATGACTTCGTATTATTAAACTGCCCGATTAAAAAATGAAATAGTAAACCAAAGAAAAGAAAGTATTTTTGTATGGAGAAAATACCGGTATCCGAGCCCTGCTCCAAACTACGGCTCGCGAGCCGCTCTAAACCAACCCACGGAAGAGCCCATGGTCCGAAGTCGTTCTCCAATGAAAGACCGGGAACACGAGGACGCTAGTGGCCAAGAAAAATGATTACCTAACTCTCTGGTCGACCAAGTCGTGTGGCCCGCGCAAGATTTTCAAAGGTGTGGTGTGGCCTTTTGCTAGGCTAGGCGAAACTTAAGCTATGTTCAAATACCGTCTAACCTGTCAGTTGGTGACAAAATATATGGAGTTTGACACTAATCGTCAGTTTTGTGACACCCTGTTAACTGCTTGTTAAAAGGACATCCCATCCCACTTAATATTATAAATGTGAAAGTTTGTGAAGATGTTTGGATGTTTGTGGCCTAATAACGGGGTAACAACTGGATAGATCAAGCTGAAATTTGGCATGTAAGTAGACCAAGGTATGGATTGAAACATAGGATACTTTATATCCCGGTAAAGAGTTCCTTTGGGACAATAACGGGAACAACGCGTTCGAAGCCGCGGGAAAATGCTAGTTTTAAATAAAAAGCCTGTATACTCACATCTCATCCGCACTGGTGTGATTATCAATGTGCCTGGATCTTGTATCGGTACACCAGTACGCTGGCCACGCCCACAAGCAGACTCAGCAGCAGCGACCCCCACATCAACATCTGTGCCGACATAAAACAAACCTTGACAAGCCATCTAAATGTCTGATTCAAAACTTTCCGAGCAATGAAGCGCAGTATTATATTTAGTCTTGAAAAGGAGATAACTGACTCGGTTCAAAATAGTATACTGCGTTCGCAAATATGCATGACTATCGTCTATTGCACGAGACCACCAACTCTAATTTAGGCACACGAGGGTATCGGCATCATCGAAATATAATGTATGGAACGATAATGTATAACAAAATTGACGTTGAAATTTGCCCCACAACGGCCACTTTTTAAAATCAATACGTCTTATGTATCAAGTGGTATTGATAACCACTTGATAACCCAACTTAATGTTTACTATGTGCGAGTCTAAAATCAGTTATGACAAATATTAGTATTAAGTTTGAGAAGACTTCATTTTTGGATAGGTTTCATATCGTTTAAAAGACAAAAATCTGTGATTGGTTACAAAGCTTCAATGAAAATCCGAAACTGGCGGAAATAGATATATTCAATACTACACTGGGTGCGTTAAAAGAATCTTTTAAATGACCGTCACAACTATTACTAAGTATTATAATAATATAAATATAAAAAAAACACTTACTTATTTTTTGATATTGTTTACTTGTATATTTATTTTGATGCATAATGCAACTTGTTATAGTTAATGTTAGTTCTCAAAAACTTAAAAGTGTCCATTTTACTGTATGCTTTTTTTCCTGACTGATTTGTTTTATTATCCTTGGTTTTTAAAATAAAACACACTGTTTTTCCATAAACACATTTTCCTACAATTGGTACACCTACTTTTCTAACTTTGTTAATTAAGGAAACTATAGGTTTAGAAGTATTTCTTTCATATATTTTTGTAACTTTGTAAACAACTGTTTGTTTCTCAATAAACCAAAAAAAAAAAAAAAAGCTACTGACGTGAGAATTTCGTTTACCGCTATAGTTTTTTCTTCAGTACTAATACTAAGTACTAGCTCCGCCCCGTTTTAGTGCGTATTCCGTGGGGCCGATTTTGAGCGTCAGTTACGTTTAAAAGTTATTGCTGTCCCATGATTATTTACCACGATGAAAGGACAAATCGCGACAACTTTGAACCAACTAGATTTAAGTAAGCTCTAGTAGAAAAAAATCTAAAATATATTTTAAAAATATAATGTTACCTTAGCTTTGGAGGGTTTCTTGTCAGGCGCGGAGCCTTTAGGCTGCGGTTGCGTGCCCAACATGCGCTTAGCCAGTCTGCGTTCCACGGACCGGTCCCTCGTGGCCCTCTGCTCGCAGCGTTGTAACTCCTTCCTGGCGCCGGCGTCGTCGGGGGCGGCCGCCGCCGCGGCCCGGGCCGCCTCCAGGGCTTCTGAGTTGCGGCCCATGGCGGAGAGGATGCGAGATTTGCGGTAGAGGGCTTTGGCGTTGTCCGGCTGGCAGGTTAGTACGCGGGTCACTGCCTGTGGACCAACATGGTTTACACAATTTAATTGAGAAATCAAATATGTATATCGATTTTTAGCCCAATTAAGGGGCTAGAAACCTATTTTTAGAAAGCTAGAACCTTGGATAGGAGCCATCCAAGGTTCTTGGCTTTTGTGATATTAAGTTCGCCTTATATACAATAAGTTTTGTACAATAAAAATTAAAACCAAAAATCTGATGATAATTTGCAATTTCGTCAGAATTCCGGCCAAGGATACTTGTTCTATGATAACACTCTCCAACTTCTGAAGTCGTTTACTGTTAGGACCTGCACAGAAGCCAGTTTGTATGAAAATGTACAGCATTGGGCTCTGTGGTGCTGCCCTCCGACTCATAGCATCAAGTTCGATGCCGCCCTAACACGTGAGATACTTCAATGCTAGTCTACTATAGATATAGCTACCTGTAGCGCCGCCTCATACACGCCGGCCTTGAGCTGCGCGGCGGCCATGTTGTTGTGTACGCGCAAGCGTTCCTCTAACAGCGCCCGCAGGTCATCGGACGTGGGCGCGAGGTCCCCGCTGGGCGTGGGCTCGGTGATGCCACCCTCGGACTCATCGAGCGCGTCGAGTGCGCGCCGGTACAGCTGCACCGCTAGCTGCGCCTCGCCCCGCCCGTACCACCAGTTGCCGCGGGCGCGCCGGCGGGTGCTGAACGATATAACATATTAAGATTGCTACTAAAAAAACGCTTTAATATGTTATACTCGTACACCTTGAGCGGTGATCAGGGATCTCATACCGGTATTATTTTCATACAAAAATACCGGTATTCAATTTCGGTATCTCGCGTGTTATTGAATATTTTATTTCTTTAATTAATTTATACAATAAAGCTACCAAATTAAAACAATAAATATCAAGGAAATGTCTCAAGTTAAGGAAGATATTTCAATTTAAATTAATACCGGTAACGATCCCTGGCGGTGATATAAAGAATGACATAGATCGCAGGTGTTTGTCATGTTTTTACGTCTTCCCCTTTTATATTAGCTAGAAGTCCTAAAAATATTATCTTATCATTATAAAAACTACTGCAATCATATAAAACAGCTCCGTACCGTACCCAACTAAGGTAATGACAGAGAACGTACAGTTTGTTTAAAAGAATAGAGGTGTACTAACAAAAGATTTATCGAAACTCAACTAATAACATATTGAAACAGGGGATGAAAGTTGGTATTAAAAATCCGAAATTCACAAGAACGTAGTCGCAGGGTGCCATCAAGTTGCATAAAATGCAACAGCTCCTACTATAAACAGTTCTAGGTACTACAATTAAATTATAAATGGCTGACGCTTGACCTTTAAGCATTATTCGCAATTGTTTTGTTATCATATCCGCCGCTATTGCGCGATCTCATCAGCATAGATAACATACAGTGCATAACAATTACATGGACATGATTGCAACACTTGCTAATATGTAGCATTATGAGGTAGAAACGACTAGAATCCTAACACTATTCCGGAAACCTAGCAATGTGACAAATAAGAATCACGGAAAGAAGAGGCCACTGCTGCGTAACACAAGCACGTAGATATAGTAAGTCTGAGGGGGCAAGAGGTCGTAATCAGAGTTTCGACCGCGGCAGTTTTTTTCATTCGTGTTCCAGCAAATATAGCAGCAAGCGGTGGTGATCACGGTTGACCTTTATTATAAGCAATAGACGGTATCGAGGCTACACGTGATTTAATCAAAAGTTGTCGTCTCTCTATAGTTCTTCGCAGTAAAAATCGAGTGACACTAATGAAATAAAAAACGCTGGGAAAACGCCTGAAATCGACCCCAGGCACAGACACAACTAGGCGAAAACGCAAGAAAGAAACAATTTCACTAAGTCATCCAGTTGTAAGGCGGGGTTTGAACCCCCCATTATATACGTCCATGATGTAACATATGCAAGGCCCAATGCAAAAACATTCAGACTTCCACAATTAACGCTTGTTGCCCCAATCTACTTCCGACGACTTTAACCAGGTCGTCAGGCTATCTTGCGAGGGGCCGACCCACGTTGCGTCTTCCAAGTCTCCTTTCGAGGATCTCTAGCCATTTTAATTTGATAACTCTGGCAGCTATGTCGGTCCCCTTAGTTATTCTACGGATTTTCTCATTTTTGATTCAATCACGTAAAGAGACTCCGAGCATAGCGCTCTTGGCAGCCCGTTGAGCGCCCAATAATCAATGCAATGAGCAATGGACATCTCCGGGTTGAATGTTGTTGATGATGATGTAAAACGCTGCCGATACAGCGTAACCCCAAGAACCAAGTTCTAATGCGGCATGTGTCTATAGTTTTACAGAAGCTCTTTAAAGGCAGATCACTCCAACGCAATATTACTGAGCGTGCAATGTTCTATACACACATTGCATTGATTATTGTTCTAAAATAATAAAGGGGGAATGACAATCAACAGACAATTACTATAATGAAAACATTTTGCCCATGTTTGACACTGAATATTTCCGGTTTATTATAAACCTAAACCAAATATTTGTAAGACCAAAAAGAATTGGCATCTTTTGGGTGTGCCCCCGACATAAATAGACTTAATGAATGCTAACAAAAAGAGACATAATCAATTTCAAGTATTAATTAAAAGAAAGAAGGAACTAGGTAGAACAATAGAAAATATTTACAAGTAAACATAAAAAATACAATGCCTTGGAACCAATGTACGATTTCGTGCCAGTTGCGGTGGAGACAGCAGGACCTTGGGGTGCGGAGGCCAAGGCGTTTATTAGGGAAGTGGGTCGCCGTCTGAGGGATAGAGGTGGTGATCCACGCTCTGGATCGTATCTGGTGCAGCAAATTTCGTTGGCGATACAGCGTGGCAACGCCGCCAGCGTCATGGGCACTTTTGAGCCAGCTAACTTTTTAACGTAAGCTGAAGTGACGAAGCCTGTTGCGGATTACTTTTGTTGGCAAGTGTGACGAAGCCTGTTGCCGATTTGAAGTTGTACCCACCTGACGAAGCCTGCGTTGCGGATTTAATCTTATGTGGTGATCTTTTATTTTTTTCAATTTATTATGTGTTGATTAAATGAGTGACTTGTTGATACATAAAAAATTAAACCCTCTAATGAAGTCATTAGGTTCGATCTACTTAATACAATAAAAACCCTCATGTAAAGCGTTTTATCACGAATACGAAGTTTAAACATTGATAACGATGCCCTTGATCTAGTATTTCAATAGTATCAAATTATAGGGACAATGCTTCCGTTGTGCCAACAATGTGTGCTTGTTTAAATTTAATTCAATAATAAATATTTAAATGTTAAACAGTAAAATGTTAACATTGTAAGAATTCTATCAAACAATCAAATAAATTGTTGTAAAATACATAATTCATGAAATTGTTGATTTTTCCTACAGTAGGATCTCGCATCATACAGCGGAAGGGAAGTCTCATTATGAACCCAGAAACTATATTCTCTATATCAAAGACATCGTCCGCGAGAATTTTCGACTTTATCATGCAAGCTTTGATCTCCCATTACAATCATATAGGGGTCCAATTTTGAAAAATCCTTGCTTAATGCTGTAAAGACCGTGTGTTCCAAATTTCATCTTGCTACACCTTAGTCAAGGAACTGTTTTACATGTGTAGATAGTGGGACTAATACTGTTTACCAATAATCAGATAGCAAGTTAATAAAAAGAGCGAGAGCGAAATGCAAGCTAGTCTCTGCTTCAGCTTGAACAAAAATGAAGGTTACACAGAAATAACATATCTAGTCACCTAAGCAACTTTTTGAATTATAGCGGTTTGAAAGTTAGTCATCACGAACAATTACTATGGGGGCTGTGATCCTCGCTCTGGATCGTAATTGGTTCAACAGGTCTCATTAGCCATTCAGTGAGGGAATGCTGTTGGCATTAGCTGGCCATACACGTACGGATTTGCCCGCCGGACCTGCCTGACAGATGTGTCTGACGGGCATCTGACGAGCACATCCATCAATGTGTGGCGAGAAATAGACACAGATTTGTCCGCCGGATGTCTTTCCGCTAGCCGTTGGTTTTTAGCACGGACAACGGACAGACATCCGGCGGACAAATCTGAGTCTATTTCTCGCCACACATTGATGGATGTACCCGTCAGATGCCCGTCAGACACATCTGTCAGGCAGGTCCGGCGGGCAAATCCGTACGTGTATGGCCAGCTATTATGGGAACCTTTGAGCCAGGTACGGTGCGGGGCCGGGTGTTTTAAGACAGGGGCCACCCTGCTAACAAATTTTGGTTGATCCATTTTAATGACTAGACCATTTCTTTAAAAGTGAAAAAAAATATATATTATTTTCATATATCCATATTCAATCCAATGGTAAGTTATAGTACTCTGCAAGCTCTTCATTTTGAGATTAAAATCTCAGTTTTCAAAAAAGGTGACTAGACGTGTTCTTTATATGTACCCTTCAAATGCATTCGGGTATTTGTCTGGCTGTTCTCCTCTATAGGTTTCTCAAGTGATTCTCGTGACATTTCGTGAGCAGGTTCGATAATTATAAAGAATTTTTTGTCAATAAACTTTTCGGAATTTTTTCAAAATGGCATAGCCTTGGGGATTCTCACAGAGCCACTAGTCTTAGTTTGCCTATAGTAACTAAGTTAGTGAGTCGAAATAAGCAAGTGAGAGTGAGTAGGATATCTCTATCCTAGGTTCCTAGAGCCTGGAGCACAGTCTGTCTTATTCCATTACAACGGATGGCTATGCTGTGGCATTAATTACTTGGCAATAAGGTCATCACGACAATTTTATTCACACATCTGTTATACGTGCGCGTTTCATTCAAGGTTAGCCTTGTTTATATCAAAATAAAGAGACCCTACGTCACTAGTGACGAAATGTTTATCATTGTATGCGCGTTGCGTTTTCGGCCAAAATAGTATGACCATGAACACAATTACATTCCAAATAAGTGTTTATCATGATGCAGCATTAAAGATTATCTATTTATGTGTATTTGTACATCTATCACTCTTATTTGCCTTTTAATGCGAGTCAGTTTCCAAAAGAACTCTCATTGCAGAGTGAACTAATAATTAAGTTAACTTTGGTATCTAGCCCAATATATTTATGGAATCAATTCAGTGATGAATTAATTTAGCTGTATGTATTTTCATTAACAACCATTACTCATAAGCAGGGCTCGAACTTTAGGTGCTAATGACGTAAAAATGCGGTCAAGATCCATACAGCAAGTAACTTGACGTCATCGGCACCAAAAGTTCCAACCCTGCCTATAAGTAATGGTTGTTAATGAAAATACAACTAATTCAATTCATCACTGAATTGATTCCATAAATATATTGGGATAGATACCAAGGTTAACTTCACTATTATAATTAAAATAGATTCATCTGATAGATAGATAGATCATCTCTTAGACTCACCCGATTTCCATTCTCTCAGCAATGGGTAAAGTTTCATGTTCAGGCTCTTCACTCCAATCATGAAGTTCCAACCGTGCCTCCAGCCAGGTCTCGGGCCCAATTGCCGGACCCTCATAATTTACCGGAGTAGGTTCCCCGACTAAGCCCTGGTTTTCTCCAGGCTTTAAGCCTACGTCGCCATAAGCAAACCGTGGTGCAATTTGAAGGAGGCATTCTTCACCTTGGTACATAAGTGTTAAGGCTAAGTCCAATCCTTGAAGGATCTGGAAAGACAGAATCTAATTAGCATACATTTTCTAATAAGATATTCTTGGAATCCGTTATATAATCTTTTTGCATCATATTTACTTAAAAAACTGCCATTGTATAATAGGGTAAAAGTACATCTTTGAAAATATAGAGAACTTCATTCTTTGATGTTTTTTGTATTAAAAATGTGTATTTATCTTTTTTCTTATTTTCTTTTTTTAAATAAACTAAACCAGATTGCTAATTTTAATAAGATTTATTAATCATAATGATTGTTTATTTAACAAAAACATAACAAGGATATCTTGGCTGGCAAAACATAAATATTCACTTTTCTAAAAAAATTAATATCATATTATTGATTTGGTTACTTCAAAATACATACTTAAGTCAATAGTGATTTTTTATACCTTATTCCACATGGAAAAAATTATAATTGATAGATGATAGCATTAGGTTTATGGACTGGAGAAATATGTGGTGTTAAGATTATCTAATTACTAAAGGCAACAGAATCTAGACAGCCTGTCAGGATGGTAATATATTATCAAATGTCTGATAAGGATAAGATAATAGCTATTGTTAGAAGGAAAAGTTATTGTTCTATTACTTGGTGTTATAACAAACAATTTGAACCAAGTTCCCTGAAAAGTCAGTATTTGTGCTGCCAATCACATATAATGATTTTTGAAGGAACTATAAATTATGATAAATATCTTACCAACTAAAATGAATGATAATTTACTTATATTCACGAATGGAGATTTAATCTAAAAAATTGTGGAAATGTGAGGGAAGCCCTTCAACACTGGACATTTTTGTTACCTCATTATCTCCCAAATAAATCTTGACATGATCTCTCTTTTCAAATATGTCTCCATTTCCATCTCGGATCTTGAGCTCATAACTTATTCGGCATATATCACTTCTGTGTGGCCTCAAGCCTTCTGATTCGTCACCAGGCTTTAATATCTGCAACATACACACTAATGTTATTTCGTCATTGTCTCAAGGTAAATACTTGTCCTATTATTCTATTGCAGCAATATTTTTACAAGTCAAGGACCAGACATAATTAATTCATACAATGTTAATAAATTCAAATTATGACGTATCTAACCTTTTTAAGTAAGGCACCAGATCCTAGCACATCCTGCCACTCGTCTGCCTTGCTCTCTGGAGATTTCTCGGTCTCTGCAGCTGCGGCCTCGGCCAACTTGGCCTCCTCGATCTCTTGGGCCGCAGCTGTCGCCAGATCCTCAAAGGAACTGCTCTCCGACTGGTTCACCAAAGCATTCTCTTCTTCGCTCATCTTAAAAACAATCACAATCTACGCACTTCTTCGGATACGTGTTTATCAATAGGAATCAAGAGACACGATTATCTCGTCATGTTACAATTTCAATCTAGTGATGATTTTAGCAACTTGTTGACGTTAAACACTCACCTTTTAACACGAATGAAGAAGAATAAACAATATAATGTCGTCTTTGAAAATATGACAAATCAAGTTTTTGGATTTAACTTTTTTTATGAACGAATATATGTAATTTATTTGCAGTGAATGATAACCGAGATTGATTGATCATTTGAATGAATGTGTACTATCTGTATTAATTTAAAAAATCTCTCTTGACAAGGTGAAGCTAGGTGAAATATATGTTGGCTACACTGTACCCCCTAAATTGACATGAAATTATATGTAACTAAATAATAGCCAACATACACACAAAATATAAACATTGGTGCGTCTACATCTAGACATCACTAAAAACGCTTCAAAAATGTCAGGCCGGCCTTACACAACACAGTCTGAATCCGAATTCATACTCTGAAATCAGAACGCACGGAATTGCATACAATTTAATTATTATCCACACACATTCTGATTTTTTCAGATTATTCAGATTCTGATTCAGACTGTGTAAGGCCAGGCTCCGGAATTCAGATTCGGATTCAGACTGTGTAAGGCTGGCCTTAAATTAAACGAAATATTATCATCTGTGTGCCTGCAAATTATCTGCTGTCAATCCAATCTGTCAATGTCAACAAAGAATTTAGAATTTCGGTGGAAAATATTTTCTCAATCGATTTTAATTTATCAGATAAATCTAAATCTACGATCTTTAACTTTAGTACCAGTAATCATGCAGAAGTATGAAAAGCTAGAAAAAATTGGCGAGGGAACGTATGGTACGGTATTCAAAGCAAAAAACAAAGAAACCCACGAAATAGTCGCTCTGAAACGAGTAAGGTTAGACGACGACGATGAAGGAGTACCGTCCTCCGCTTTGCGAGAAATATGTCTCCTGAAGGAGCTGAAACATAAAAACATTGTTCGGCTCTACGACGTGTTGCATAGTGAGAAAAAATTGACTCTAGTCTTCGAACATTGTGATCAAGATTTGAAGAAATATTTCGATAGCCTGAATGGCGAAATAGATCTCGATGTAGTCAAGTCGTTTATGTACCAGCTGCTGCGAGGACTCGCCTTCTGTCACAGCCATAATGTCCTACACCGAGACTTGAAGCCACAGAATTTGTTAATTAATAAGAATGGTGAATTGAAATTGGCTGACTTTGGTTTGGCCAGGGCATTTGGAATTCCAGTAAAATGTTACTCTGCAGAGGTAGTTACACTCTGGTACAGGCCTCCTGATGTCCTATTTGGGGCCAAATTGTACACAACAAGCATTGATATGTGGTCTGCGGGATGTATATTTGCTGAGTTGGCCAACTCAGGTAGACCTCTGTTCCCTGGTTCAGATGTGGATGATCAGCTCAAGAGGATTTTTAAATTACTTGGTATGTACCTTTTTAATGTGTCAGTGTACTCAAATAATGATATAAATAGCTATATTTTCTTATTGGAATCTTATTTGATTTCAGGCACTCCTAATGAAGACACATGGCCTGGTGTAACTCAGCTGCCTGACTACAAGCCTCTGCCGGTTTATCAGCCTAGTCTCGGCTTAGCTCAAGTAGTTCCCCGGCTCCCGGCCAAAGGACGAGACCTATTAGCTCGCCTGCTTACATGCAACCCAGCACTTCGGATGCCTGCCGATGATGCCATGGCCCACGCCTACTTCCACGACTTGAATCCATCAGTAAAGAATGACAGATGTTAACAATCAATACATCCATACAAATGTACCTCTGAATTATTAGTGTCTAATAAGAATGCAGAGGTACAAGAGTGTTGTGATGAAGAAACAAAGAATTGAACAATTGGACTGTAGTTGTTGATAGTTTTGGTGTTTTAGTAATGCTTAAATGA